>OW121786.1:17911516-22911516 GCA_933228815.1 Machimus atricapillus | reverse complement strand
TTTTTAAGCTTAATATAAGCTTTTAAACAACAACAAAAGGAAAAGAACATACACTGAGAAGAATTTATATGGATTTGCATGGTCCACTAGGTAAAATGGTCTTGATATCAATAATTTATGGAATATATAGTAAAAGTCTCTATAGTATATGTATATATGTATGTACATAGTTCTGGCATGCCCGGGATACACGAGGCTAGTTTTTCAAAGCTAGGATAGCAATCTAAACCCTCGGTATACTATAGTGGACTCGCTGTCCTGGCTTGGCACATGCTAGTGCTGTTTACACGATGCCAGATAATTTTACGCCAATACTATTGCAGTGATTTAAAGGTAAACGTCAGTGAAATAAAATGAACTGCACACTAGCCAATCGACTAGCTTCGCCGGCTTCATGAAGCTAGTACACAAGACAGGGTAGTAAAATCAGTGGTGGGGGGTGCTACTAGCTCAAAAAATAGAATCTCATCATATTAAACTATCCTACGCTAGCTTACTAGCTTTCTCACTAGCTTACCTACTAGCTTAGAAATCAAGCTAGTTCTGTTTACACGAAGCCAGAGCTGCTAGCTTGCTAGCTTACTATCACTATCTTGCTATCCTGGCTTGAAAAACTAGCCTCGTGTATCCCGGGCATAAGGAAGAAGCGAAAATATAATTTTAGCATCCATAAAGTGCGGGAATATAATTCATCAAACATATAGCTGAAAATTTCTTTCAGTGACATTGACATATATATGTATAATGAAGTTTTGGGCAAAATCGAAAACCCTCAATAACACAAGATTCATAAACTTTGAAATCAGGAGATATGTATATGTAGTATATGTACATATAGTGTTATTCTATTAAAAAGAAAAGGGCTTTGTTTTTTTATATAGAACTTCATATGTCAATTATAGAATGAGAAATCTGTTGATAATCTTGGAAATTTCGATTTACTCACCAACTTTAATTTTTAAATAATTGATGATTAAATAAAAATACTATTATGTTTATCATTTTTATATAAATTTTCCATCTAGATCTAGATTCTATACAAAATGTATTATTTTAGCAGTGGACTGTAATGTTCTATTAAAGTACTTGTAATATAAATTATAAAAATTATAGTGTGCATCACAAAAATTACTCTGATCCAAGAACTGTAAAAACACAAAGTGTAATCAATAGGTAAGGTTTACCTTGCAAAAAATACAAGAAATCTTATACTTGTCAGGATCTCTGAGTTTGCGAAGTTTTGGGGGGAACTCATATTGGAAAATAATGAAAAAAAATCAGTTTTCTCCATTTTATTTCGCTATCAGTATCTATTTAAGATCTTACATAAAATGTATAAGTAAGCATTTTCGATAACAAAAATATCATCCCCAAATTCTTTTAGCAATCTAGATTTTACAGTCCGGTCATCGATTAAGTTCACTAAATTATTCAAAGGAAATTAACTTTTAACTATGCCTGCGTTACTCAGTTGCTCACTGAGCTGAACCGTTTTTCTGGCTCCTAACGAACTGAGCTGAGGCAAGTGAGTACAGAATGAAGTAAAGCCGGGATCCCAATGTATCCGCTCCGTTCCGATCCGCTAAGTTGTCAAAGTTAAAATTCGATGGTTGCTTAGACCTTATATGGCAGCTCGGAAAGGTGGTTCCAATGGCACTTACGGGTCGGATCGGTACGGAAGTGTTGGTTAACTTTCAACTTTTTCGGAAGCTATGGAAAGCATAACCTCAAAAAAAATTTAAATTGTCACAATTTAATGATTTTTAGTGCTCCGAGTGGACGCAGGACGGTTAAGTAAAAAAAATGAATTTAGAAGAATTAATGAGGATATCCGAAGACATCCAGAATTGTATGACAAAAAAAATAAAAATTATATGAATACTAACTTCATGCTTCTTTGCCTTTTTAGTTTTTTATATTCTTGATATAGCTTGTATAGCTCACAAAACAATTTAAAATATTTCAACAGCTTATTTCTTTCCATTTTGATACTAACAAAATTGTCAAATTTCGGAAGCGATTTTTCTGACCAGGTTTTAGTTTAAAAGTAAAATGCCTTCATACAGCAATTCTCAACTAAACTGAAAAAACAATTTAGTTTCCTTTTCTTGTGCATTAACCGGATAACCTACTGTTTTTTGCCAAAAACTGCATTAATTTTGAAGTGTTATATGTAGGTACATATCATAGTTATGTATAAAGAAAACTACAAATATATATGTATAATCGATTTCACCTTTTCTACACTTATTTAGTGAGTTTGAAAATTAAAGTTATTGTATAAAATGTAAAAAATACAAAATGGCGACCATGTATTGACGAAAATTTCTTATTTGCCCTATGCTTTGCAACGACGATTATGATCTAAAATTTTAAAAAAAACAAATATTTTTAATATTAATGTTTCAATATGATGACCAATGCCACTACCTTGCGCAAAAAACAAATTTCCGTTAACGCATGAATATGTGACCACCTTTTTGAAGCGTTTTTCATTTTATATCTAATACATATGTATGTATATAATAACAACATTAATTTTCAAGCTCACTAAATAGGTATACCTATACAAAAAATGAATAATCCTAGGTAATATAAATTTCTTTTTTAATTCTGTACATTTTCTCATATGGGAATTTTATGTAATTATGTACAGTCCTAGAGCCATAATTTCTCGTCTTCTTTTTAGTCCTTGCCCACAATTGTTTGCTTCGCCCTATTAAAGAAGAATTGCGATTCCCAGCTGCCATGAGACAATTCCAAGAAACGAGTTCGTATCCAAGAGTAACTGTTGCGATAGCATCAGCCAGGTCCTTTTTGCATAAAACCTGGAGAAATGCTGATGCAATTTGAGATACCGCAATAGTCCGCAACAGTTGCAGGCCAGTTATACAGTCAAGTTTTCCTAACTGACCCTTCCCATTATGAAAAAATCTTCCCAAAGGATAAATGTTCTCTCGTAGGGATACAGCGCGATACTCTCCCTGGATTCTTGCAGGGAAACGAAACGTGGAAGACCATTGCTCAGTTTTTTTGTTTATTTTTGACGATGTTACCTTCCTCCCGCTTGCATTTTCAGGACATTTCGGGAGTCACTGCTGATTTCGACGCAGGAATGACGTGAATCCTTAAGTACCTCTAGAGATGCGCACATAATGTGGGAACATTTTATGTTTTTGTGACAGAGACTCAAGGATAATAAATTATCGAAGACGTCACCTTTTCATAACTCCACTGTCAGGTTGCGCACTCCTTCATTGCTTCCAGGAGCTCAGAGTGGAAATAATGCAACAAAGAGCGAAAGGAAAAATGATTAAATTTTGGAACATCTTGAGCAAGGATTGAATCTACCGACTCATGCATATTGTTTGATTTTCTCCTGGGTGTCCTATTGTCCTGTTCACTGCTATGCACCAGTAAAATTCAGTCAACAATTTTTCATTTTTACCGAGGGACAAGATTGACGATGATGACAACAATTTTAAAGGAATGTTAGTCCTGGCAATCTCCGTGAAATTCAAAGGAATCTAAAATGGAGCAGAAAACCCTTTTCCTGTTTAAGATATTCTGCAAGACGCAGCCATTTATCACGGGCTTGGACCATCAGCTGCCTGCTAAGGGGTCGTAAAAATTGGACACAAAGTGCTCGACATGGCCCTTTTTGTGTTACCCTTCTCCCTGCAAGTGGTCCAGATTGACTCAATCCTTTTCAATTTGGCCGGCCTCATAATGACCGCTGTCCCTTTTTTACGGATATGAAAGGACAATTTATGGGCTATAACTTATGTCCGCTGATAAAAGATTCATTCAAAGTAGGGTCAAAAAATGGACAGTAAAGGAAAGGGTCTACCACACATAACCCATGCAATCATTTCCATGTCGAATTGCCAAAAGGACGTCATAATGAGAGGAGTTTGGCTTTAGACTGTGTGAAACCGAAAATATGGAAGGATACTGGTGGAATGTTATGTTGCATACCTTCCAGACGATGGCAGCAAAACTACAGAGTATGTCTAAGAAAACTACAAAGTAATTATGTTCAAAGCGTTTCACTTTTTTTCATAAAGCCTAAGACCTTGTTCGAATCCAAGTCTTCGCCTTCGTCTTGCTATGACAGTCTATGACGTTAGCGAACAGACTGAACTAACGACGAAGGCAAACCTAACTTCGAATTCGTTTGCTTAATGCAATACAATTAATTTGAATTAATCAAAGTAAACCAAAAATAACATTATTCAAGGAATGCTGCGCTCACTTAGTAATTAATATCACAGAAAACAAACATATTGCTGATATCGTAAAGAGTTTTAAGGAGGACCAATTTGAGAATTTTGATTTTATATGGGACAAATAGAAAAATTTTGTTGATGATTGAGTGAACCAATCAGTAATAAAATAACCTTTGTTAGATTTGTTAACGCAAAAAATACATATGTATACACACATAGGTACATACATATATGCCATATGGCCAAATTGGTATGCATAAATATATTTTTGGCAAGGCTGTAGATTGTAGGTAATAACGAAATACAATCAACAGAGCGCGCCATATGGGAGAGCGCCTTTTTTAAATTAGGATAGAAATTTAATTTGTATCCTATTATATTTAAATAAATAAATAAGAAATACAATCATAATTAAAGCGCTCTTACATCAGTAAAATTATAAACCCATGGTAATTTTTGTACAATGAACGTGGTAAAATATATACAATTAATTTAACACTTTGAAGGACAGAGGACCACCTAGAAACATCCAATTGGTTATTTTATTAATCATATTATATGTGAGAAATACATTAATGTTGTGTTATGTATATTATCAATTTCGTATATCAGTTTTTTATGTTCTGGTTTTCTAAGATCCTAAATTATAAAATAATTACAATTATTAATACAATGTTTCCCTAGAAATATGTAAGTCTCGTTAATAGTAAATACATAATAAAAAATATAGATATGTATGTACATGATTTTAGAATAAATTTTTGACTAGATCAGAGATTAGTTGTAGTTGTCTAGAAACAATTGTTTGTAAAGATTTTTTAGGTCGCTAATTACAAATCAGCTGTTACATAAGGTACCTGGTTCAAATATGGCCAGCCGCGAAATATGGCAATGTAGATATCTCTAATCTAAAATGACGTAACAAACTGAACATGTCGCAAAATGTTCGGCGGGACAGTAGGCATCAAAACTACGCGCCCACCGTTGCCACCGTACCAGCGACAGTCAGACAAATGCCACAACAAAAGAACGACAAGTCGCGGTCATTTAAATTGGACGTAAGTTTTTATCTTGTATTTCTCTATTTAATATTATTACCTGAATGTAATATTATTTCCCTAATACTTGAGAATCATATTTGATATTTCCGTGTATTTTTTTAAGCCATTTACATATGTACTTAATATATTTTTGTTTGTCTTCATATTGGAACAGTCATTTTGAGTTTCAAAACTTTGATAGTAAATTCGCAATCAGTTATCTCGAAAACCCAATTATAGGGTTTTCCAATAGGGGCGCTCAATCTTTCACATTCAGCTTTGGCAATACTAAAAATCTATCATCAAAATTTGTTTGACATTTATTGTCAGTGCATTATACCATTTTATTATGGATGGATACACAAACTGTACACAACTGTTGTTTTATTTCAGTTCAAAGTTCGAGCGCTCTTATAGGCTATTGATTATGTCCTAAAAAGAAGGGTCAAAAGGAACTAAGACGTTCAAGGGTTTTTATTGCACGAATCGTTCAATTGGTTATTAAGAATGAAAAAGCCGCGGAGTGCTATTAAATTAGAGGGGTGGAAGTTATATACAGGGTGGGAAATGCAATGGTTTTGGTTTTTTCAGTATATCTCGAAAACGAAGCGAAATTTGGGATTTTTTTCTATGACAAATTTTGTAGAGAACATGATTTTATATCGAAATGGCTTATTTAAAAAATTGAAAAAAAATTTTTAGTTCAAAATATATTTAAAAAACTTTAACAAAAAAATGCAAAAAATTCAATTTTTTTTTTTACTTTATGCAAATAACTTTTTTCTGAGCAGAGATAGGGAAAGACATTCCATCATAGAAAAACAAGTATATAAAATTTCCTACAAAATGACGGGTTGTACATTTTTTTTTAATGAAAATGGACGAAGATATGGCCGTTCAAACTTTGACATTTTTTTTCGGTTTTTATTGAATCTATGAATCGTTTTAATGCTTAGTTTTGAATATGCAATTGATTTTTATCGAATAAAGACATGCTAAATTAATTTATTAGTAATACATAAATGTTATATGAACGTGTAAAATATTTATTTCTTTTTAAACAAGAGGTTTTAAATTATTACCATTCCACTGCTGCATTTTGTTAAAGTCCTTTTAATATATTTTGAACTAAAAATCTTTTTTCAATTTTTTAAATAAGCCATTTCGATATAAAATCATGTTCTCTACAAAATTTGTCATATAAAAAAATCCCAAATTTTGCTTCGTTTTCGAGATATACTCAAAAAACCAAAACCATTGCATTTCCCACCCTGTATATAACTTCCACCCCTCTAATTTAATAGCACTCCGCGGCTTTTTCATGCTTAATAACCAATTGAACGATTCATGCAATAAAAACCCTTGAACGTCTTAGTTCCTTTTGAAATGACATAATCAATAGCCTATTAATGGAAAACCCTATACTATTCTCCAAAAAAGTTAAAAATGTTCAAGAATAATATCTGCCGTAATAGATTGAATTTTCAAAAATCGAATAGCAAATTCTAGTCAGCATCCCCGTATTCCAACAGTACAATAACAATTTTTATAAAAAGTCAAAGGCTGAAAAAATAAGTGTTTCAAAGAATCAAAAGTTAAAACCAAGTTACACATACCTATATCTACATGGAAATTTGTTGTAATATTACAAAATGTCACCTTCTATCATAAGACAATTATATGGAAGAATACACTTATGTACCTGCATATTCAATAAAAAACTATTAGCACCAAATTTGACTATAAAATTATGCACTCAATTTTTCCACTTTGAGTGTTGAATACTGCAAAAAATATCGTGTTTTAGGTATACTTATAGTAAATTGTTAATTAATAATTTTGTGTATGTATTTTTATTACCCCTATTCTATAAGAAAAATATTCATTTGTATTTAAAATTTGTAAATCGAATACAAATAAGTATGTCGTAAAATAATTATGGAATATTATAGGTATACATACATATATGTATGTATGTATGTAGTTTTTAAAGTGTAGGCATATCATTCATATTTGACTGGTTTTCATCTAATTCTCAGATTTCTCACCGAATGACAAAAGAAGACCTAATCTCAGCGCAGATTTCCAAAAAAACAAGGAAACAAAAAGCCGTCTGTAGGTATTCAGCCCAATGTAAAAATTGTGCAACATCCCATAATTCATGGTGTATATGCGCTCAACCCTTAAAATCACCCGGTCCTAAAGGCCTACGGAAATGTGCAACTATAACATTGCATAAAAACTCCAGCACTGATCCTTTCCTTTTCCCTTTGAATGCAGAGATAAATGGCAAATGTATGGAACACGACGGTCACAGCTGGATACTCCTTACGACTGGACACTGGCCAGTTATTTCTCTCCTTTTAGAGACCCTTTCCTGGATGGCCAAAAAAACACTAAATGGAAAAAAGGATGGTGCTCTGCCTGCCATTACACAGAATACAAAGGACATCTGCCTGGATGCTGAAACCTGAAGGGTATAGAGGGAAGCACTGGGCATCGGACTTTAAGCGAACAGTGTTCTTTTCAGGGATGCAAGATTACGGAGCCGGACTGCACTTTGTGCAATAAATATCCGAGTAGATTAAAGGGATATCGAACCTTGCACTCTTGCAGCATAATTTAAGGAAATATTATCCTTGTAGGCTCCTCCGTACCACTACTAATTGTGTTGCGTGCCCTTAATTACAGCGAAAGATGTTTGAGTTCCGAATCGAAGGTACTAGGCATGGGCGGACAGGTTTTCCAGAGTCCATTATTACCCCCTTAATGCCCTTTAATTATCGATAGGTCTAACAAGGACTATTCATTCGGAGGAATTAACTCCTGCCTCCGCGACGGTTCCAGCCAATTTCCGGTTATCCTTACTTGCTTTTGCGCCAAGCGGCAAGATCAACAAAAAATCCTTAAAACTCTAAATTTGTTGGCAAGATGCGTGGAATGGGGATAGTTCGTAAATTTCTCTTTCATCATCGACGACAGCTAGTTGATGAGACGAGCCAATGTTGAATGGGCATCCCATCAACGCCGTTAAATTGCATCCTGTGCAGTTTGGAGGTAATGAGACTAACCCATCGCACGACAATTCTTTTGCTGAAAGCATGTGCTGCCTTTGGTTCTTCTTGAGAGGGATTTTCATTCCTTTTAGACTATACCTATACATTAAAAACTTTTTTTTTGTTGGCAATTTTCTGACTATATTTTTTCTCGGCTCCGTTGATAATTTCCTCATTTTCCCGAGACATACATCGGGACCGACTACGTCCAGATGACAGGAAGTTTAAAGATTTTTTAATCAATAGAGCATGTGAGTTATGCCGGCGACTTGTTGGGCCCTGAAAATAGGTCGACACTTAAACAAATGTGACGAAAATTATGTCGCTCTAATGCTCGATCTTCATGTCGAACATCGCCTAGCATACTATATGCCGATAGTTCTCGTTCAGAAATTGTTTGCCTAGAAGAAAGCCTGTGATTTGGGCGATGCATCTGTTCGTGGAAGGAAAACCAAAAACTAAATCCTTTGGGATATCGCCCAGTTATGGTTCGGCTTCCGCAGGTTTATGGCCAGCTCGTTTTTTTTTCTAAGATTTTGTAATTAGTAAAAAGATACTTCCTTGAGAAAAATCCAGCTGGTAGGTATAGTTATGCAACGACTTTTTAGGGTTGCATAGCAAAGCAAGGAACTCTTATAATTTCGCCATGTCACCATTATTTTGGTCAGATACTATAGCAATGAAATTTGGTGCACGTATAGATTAATTATACCGCTCCAAACATACATATGTATTAAAATTTTTAGGAAAAAAATTAGGGCTACATACCTCCCCTAAATGAAGTATGGGTATAAATAATTAAAATCTTTACTTATCCCACCGTTTGCAGTATCGTTGAAAAGGAATTTAAAATCATTAGGTATGAGATTTCCTAAGTCGCTTTTCAAAATTATGCCCCGATTTAGAAATACTCGACTCCAAAGTGGCCATATTCATAGAACATAGACTGACATTAGGTACTTTTAAAAGTAACACGTCTTAAGTTTAATTACCGTTCGGGAAAACTGCGCGGGCGTTTGTATGCGTATGCGCAAATATATGTACATACATGTGTATGTTTGCGTGTGGTGTATTTATGGCTATAAATACATTATTATTTTATTTATTATATTTTCTCGTTTAAGCACTAAGCAACCCTACACAAGCATATCCCAACATGCTCTTGACCGCTTTTGTTTTTTATAGAAAATTTGAATAATTTAATAACTGCCAAAATGGGTAAATTAACATTTTGTAGGTTTCAACACCAAATGTTTTTTTTCACAGAATTAAAAAGTCATTTCTATAGGAGTTTTTCCATAGATTACCACCACATAAATGAATATGACCAATCAGCTCTCATTTTCGAGTAAAATAGGCTTAAAATCTATACAAAATGCGATATTTTGGCGATTTATGACAAACTCAAATAATAACAGAAATTAAAGCTATTATATAAAAATGCAAAAAGCTTTGAAACATTTAGAAATAATCAGTATAATTTTCACTTCTTTCCATAAACTGATTATTATAAGTTTTACTTCATTCCATAAACTTCCATTATTTCATACAATGGATGATGAATAAAGAACACGGCAAAAACTTGTTTGCCAATATGTTTAAGAACGGCTATAGAGATACATTAGTTGTGTTGTATTGGATATTCCTAGATTAGGACACAACACACAAACTTTCATTTTAGCCACGTTTAAAAACTTCTATGATTAATCTTTATTTTTCAATGATGGTTTTTTGTATATCTTGACTCCATTTTTTTTTCGCAAACACGAGCTGATCGAAAATTGTTTTTACAAATTCGTAATCTACGGAAAGTAACCTATAGAAATAATATGCAATTTATTTGGAAAAAAGATAAATTAAGGCCGAAGTTTTACTTCCAGCAGTATTTAAAATCCTTTTCTTTGAAAACAAGATCAGGAAAAAAAAGATGAACAGTACTTATCTCAAAGTAATAACAAATCTTTATGAAAGTTGCACCAATTTTTAGCCGACTGACCCATAAGGAGGGTAATAGTTTTCGCATGTATGTATATCAGTGGCGGCTCGTGGAAGTTTTCTTTGGTGGGGCTAACTACTGAAAAGGACGTAAGGTTATTTAATGAACTCATGAAGGTTTCCCATGTACCCAAGAGGTACCACAATCAGAGCGTTTAAGTGTTCGGTTTCCCTAAAAGGAATTTTACATTTCACGGGAAAGTGTTAAAATTAGAAAATACGGAATCTCTTATAGTATACTATAGGAATTTTATTTACTTGTAAAGTTCCTTTTAGGCCTATTTTACTTATAAAAACAAAATACTTTTTCATTTATAATAAATAAATAATAAATAAATTATTATATAACTATTTAAGAAAAAACAGAGGCAAACAAACAACAAATCAAAGTGTTATAATAACACATATAAATACGTAAACGGGCGAATTTTTTTCCTCACGCTGTTAAAAATGTGGGAACTCAACTCCCACCTACGATATCAAACTCAAAGACACACTCCGTTTCCATATGCAGAGTTGAAATATTTTACACTCTTTTTCCTTCGGGGCTACACTCATGTTAGCCCCATTCCAATCATCCACTCATTCATTCCATTCATTTTCCTTCGGGGCTACACTCATGTTAGCCCCATTCCACTCATTCATTCCACCCGTCATTTACCTTCGGCTTCGGGGCTACACTCATGTTAGCCCGATTCCACTCATCCACTCCATTCATTTTCTTTAGGGGCTACACTCATGTTAGCCCCAAACTGAGTATTTCACAGCGATCTGTGCACGCAAAATCGGTAATAATGTGTTAGAGGATAGCAGCACACATATTTAAAACCTCTCATTTCGCGGGGCTAGAAAATTTTAGCCCCTCGCGCTTAACACATTGAGCTAGAAGAGAAATAAAACCAAGAGCGAAGCATTTGGCTGTCATCATCAAAGATTATCCACAATAACTCATTAGATATTAAAATTATAAACAATAGCAGTAGTGAAACGAAGCGAAATATTGTGTAATTTCAGCATAATTTCGCTTGTAATGAGAGCGCCCAAGCTTTTATTTATAGTCATACAAATACAGAAATACCGTGAAGAAATACGTTAAAGGTATATTTGGTTGAAAAATATTTTAGGCCCAAAATTGATAAATTTTAGCAAAAACTTATTTTTTCCTTTTTAGTATATTTTTTTTTTATATTTCGTTGTTAAAAAAAGCCTGTCTTTAAAAAATATTTTTTTATTTAATTTTTTTTAAGACTAAAAACTATGTCTTTATTAGTAAAAGAACGTCAAATTGAAATGTCAAAAAGGCGTTAGCAAGACGCTGAGTAACTAGTGCGTGGTACCGTTTGAAGCTGAATCGTGCATTAGCATCTTGAAACTCTTCTTTTGAACTTATGCGTTATTATATTTGTCAGCGCTAATTTGAATTGCGCGCCTTATGGGCATTGAGCGGGAGTTGACGCATCGCAACCAACTTCAAGATGCTCTAAGTTATTTCATCATTCCCTCTTCTTTGACAGTCCGTGAGAAGGAGAAGTCTTGTGCGAGATATAGTCGTGAATAAAGTTCTTCTTATAAAGTTTTCTATATCGTGTTTTCTGCATTATTAAATCCCTGGTCCTTGTCCTCAGATCAATCCTCTAACAGGTTATGGGCCCAGGACACGCTGGGGAGATCAGGGATTAGCGAAAATAAAGGTAAAAGTAATTTTCGGCCGCAGAAGGAAAAATGGCGGCGGGTGTCGTGAGAATCGACACATTAACCAGGGAAAATTACGATACCTGGCGAATGCAGATGGAGGCCGTCCTCATCAAAACGGATGCATGGGACTTCGTGAACGGCAAAAGGTTGCAGCCAAAGCTCGAGGAGGGCGTCATCACACAGGAGGTAGTAGATGCCTGGAAACTGTGTGACTCAAAGGCGAGATCCGAAATCAATTTTGTCGATCAGCGCGTCGGAGCTCAAACAGGTAAAGGGGTGCGAGACATCTCGGGAAGTCTGGCTAAAATTGCAGAGCATTTACCAGTCGAGCGGGCCGGCGCGGAAGGCAACTCTGTTAAAACAGCTTGTGCTCCAAAGAATGCGCGAGGGTGAAGACGTGCGAGAGCATTTGCGGAAATTTTTTGATGCCGTCGATAAATTAAGTGAAATGGACGTTGACATTAATAGGGACCTGTTAGCAATTTTATTGCTGTATAGTCTGCCGGTTAATTTTGAGAACTTTCGGTGCGCAATCGAATCGCGCGATGAGCTGCCCGGTCCGGAGACACTGCGGGTCAAAATTTGCGAAGAACATGATGCACGCAAGAATGATTTGCGATGCGGTAACGACAGTAATGCGATGGTCGTTGGGAAATCCGGGTATAATAAAAATGTTAACATAGTTAAGAGTGGCAGAGATCAAACGGTGAGATCTGATAGACGGTCCGATTCGCGAAGGTTCATAAAATGTTTTCGATGTCATAGGCTCGGACATAAGGCATCCGAGTGTCGTCAGAAGGACACAAATCGACAAGATGTTCGGAATGCCGAACAAATTTTGTTTTATGGCCAGGTTCGTTCATACGGTGCGAACGATGTGTGCGACGGTTTGCAGACTGATTCTCAGCTGTGGTGTCTTGACAGCGGCTGCTCGTCGCATCTCTGTAAGAATTTGAACAGTTTTTCAGAGGCCGATGCAAGCGAAATCGGGGAGGTGAGACTGGCAAATAGTTCATCGACTGAAATAAAAGGGCGCGGAAAAGTCTCGCTTAAAGTGCGAAAGGACGGAAATATTAAAAACATAGACTTGCGTGATACACTGTTTGTGCCGGATCTGCGCATGAATTTGCTATCCGTCGGGAAAATTACTGATGGCGGGTACAGTGTACTATTCGAAAAGGGCGCGGCTAAAATTTTCGATAGTAAAGGCAATGAGAAGCTGATCGCTTATCGCAGAGGCGGGCTTTACTATATGCAATCCGATGGTGAACGGGAATGTATGATCGTAGAAGACTCTAATAATAATTCGGAGAAAAGTCTGCTGCGGGTTTGGCATCGCAGACTGGGACATTTGAATGTCAGAGACCTTGTTGGCGCAGTGCGTGCGGGCGCGTATTCGGGTTTAGATATCGGAAGGCCAGGTGATCTCGATATCGGGTGTGAAATATGTCCACTGGGAAAAATGACTCGAACTCCGTTTCCGAAGCGGACATGTAAATCAGTGGAGGCACTTGAGGTAGTGCATACCGACGTCTGCGGACCAATGCGTACGGAATCCTGTTCAGGAGCCAGGTACTTCGTAACATTCATCGACGAACAGTCCCGATGGTGTGAGGTACGTTCTATAAAAAGAAAAAGCGATGTTTTTGTCGAATTTCAGAAGGTCAAAGCGCTGATGGAAAATCAGCGGGGTGTCAGGATTAAGAATTTGCAGTCTGACAACGGCACGGAATATTTGAATGCGCCATTCGACAGATTTCTTGGTGAGCATGGTGTGCGGCGGCGTTTAACCGTTGCGGGCAATCCGGAGCAGAACGGTATCGCTGAACGCAAGAATAGGACACTGGTGGAAACTGCAAGGTGTCTGCTTGCTCAGTCGGGTTTACCAAAATCGTTTTGGGCCGAGGCCGTTTCAGCGGCAAATTATTTGAGAAACAGATGTCCCTCAAAATCCCTTGGAGGGAAAACGCCTTTCGAAGTGTGGACTTCGGAGAAGCCAGATGTAAGTCACCTCAGAGAATTTGGATGTAGGGTGTTCGTTTTGGATCGATCACCTCATCGAGGGAAATTTGAGAATAAATCGAAGGAAGGTGTGCTGTTGGGTTATTCTGAGCAGTCAAAGGGTTACCGTGTATGGATTCCGAGTCAGGGAAAAGTGGAAATAAGCAGGGATATCAAGTTCCTGGAAGCTTCTCGGACAGGCTTTAGAGAAGTGAAGCAGCTGAAGGATGCGTCTCCACCGGGATCAACAGTGGAGGTCCCACTTGTTGGCATCAAGCAGCAATCAGCTGTTCAGCTGGAGCAGCCGGTATCGGTGCTGAAAAGCCCCCCACTTCAGTGGGCGGGGCCTTCATCGGGGTCGAAGCATTCACCATCCGAATTAAGGGATCCCCCATATGAATTGGAGGAGTTGTCGTCGCAGCCACAAGAGGAGCAGAGATCTGCGTTGGAGCTGAGAGACCTTGCAATAGGTGACGACGGTATTGATGGTGAGTCCTCCAAATTTGTATCTTTGAAAAATATTTTTGGTAGACCTCGTAAAATTTTAACCGATCGCTGCGGTCCCGCAAAGCCATGTAATTTTGCTGAATTGATTGATGACAGCTGTGAGCAGTCGTTTCTGGGTGAAACGCCAATTCAGCGGGCGATATGCGGAGAGGACTCTAATGAGTGGTTCAGGGCCATGGCGGCCGAGCTCACGAGCATTATCAGGTATGGTACCTGGGAGCTCATTGAACGACCTGAAAATCAGAAGGTGATTGGTAGTAGAATAGTCTTAAGAAATAAATTTGCCCCTGATGGGTCACTTCTGAAAAGAAAAGCAAGAATTGTTGCGCAGGGTTTTTCACAGCGCCCTGGTATTGATTTCGGAGAAACATTTTCTCCGGTGGCGCGTCTTAATTCTATTCGTATGATTACTGCCCTAGCCTCGCAGCGTGAAATGATGATGCATCAGCTGGATGTCGCTACGGCATATTTAAACGGTTCCTTGGAAGAAAATATTTTGATGGAGGTACCCAAGCTAACCGATAAAGTTTTGGAATTTATTATTCAGACAGAAAGACGGGACGAAGCAGTTTTAAGCTCTGCAAGGAAGATGCTCAGTGATCTTCGTAAGGGCGACAAGGTGTGCAAATTGAAAAAGGCCTTGTATGGGCTTCGTCAGGCAGGTCGCCAATGGCATGAAAGGCTAGACCTGGAGTTAAGGAAACTCGGAGCGATTCAGTCTCACAGCGACCCCTGTGTCTACTACAAAGGGCGAGGGGGAGACTTGATAATGATTGCTGTGTACGTGGACGATTTGCTTTTAGCTTCGAAAAATATGTCGGAAATCGCTCGATTTAAAATTGGCCTAGGAAAATGCTTTGACATTAAGGATTTGGGCGAGGTGCATTGCTGTCTTGGACTGGAGTTTGTTCGTCACAAGGACGGGTATTTTGTTCATCAGAGGGGATATGTGGATGACATTCTTGAGCGATTCCATATGAATGATTGTAAGCCGGTGTCTACGCCGATGAATTTGGGCCAGAGGTCGTCGGGTTCGGGAGACGATGTTAATTCAAACTCTGGAGAGTTTCCCTACCGGGAGCTTGTTGGTGCACTAATGTATTTGGCGTCCGGAACCAGACCAGACATTGCACATGTGGTCAGCTGGCTCAGCAGTTTTAATGATCGACATGAATCACAGCACTGGATAGCGGCGAAGCGAGTACTTCGGTACCTAAAGGGGACGCGTGAACTTGGAATACATTATGGATCGTCCAGGGACTCTATTGCTGGATACGTTGATGCGGACTGGGGTAACTGCCCTGTGGACAGACGTTCATATACCGGATTTGCCTTCATTCTGTCAGGCGGTGTTATATCCTGGGAGTCACGTAAACAACGGACAGTTGCATTATCGTCGACGGAGGCGGAGTACATGGGCCTCTCAGATTCAGTTAAGGAGGCGATATATTTGCAACGATTTTTATTGGAGCTCGGCTTCAGAGATTTAGCCGACCTCAGGATTTTCTGCGACAACATGGGTGCTCACAGGCTTGCTTCGAATCCTGTGTTTCACGGTCGCACGAAACATATAGACGTAAGGCATAATTTCGTCAGGGATGCCATTAGGGATCATCACATCGACATGCAGTATCTGTCTACTGAGGAGATGATCGCAGATGTCCTCACGAAGGGTCTACCAGGACCTAAGCATCAGAAGTGTTTGATGTTGCTCGGGATGAGGACTTCCCCGCACAATGAGGGGGAGTGTCAGCGCTAATTTGAATTGCGCGCCTTATGGGCATTGAGCGGGAGTTGACGCATCGCAACCAACTTCAAGATGCTCTAAGTTATTTCATCATTCCCTCTTCTTTGACAGTCCGTGAGAAGGAGAAGTCTTGTGCGAGATATAGTCGTGAATAAAGTTCTTCTTATAAAGTTTTCTATATCGTGTTTTCTGCATTATTAAATCCCTGGTCCTTGTCCTCAGATCAATCCTCTAACAATATTAGACGTCCGCCATATTGGATTTAGAATAACGTCACATTACTTATTGTATTTCGCTTATCAAGCCCTTTCATTTGGTACCCATATCATAGGGGTTACTATGAAAATTATAAATCGCCATTTTGTGACGTCCGCCATATTGGATTAAGAAATGGCGTTACTCATTTTATCGTTTCCTACTCTTCAAGCTCTTTCATTTGATACCCATATTAAGGGGGTCGACCAAAAATACATGGTCCACCATCTTGTGGCGGCGGCCATTTTAAAGATATTGCAATTTTGAGTATTGCATATTGCATTGTCACCAGAACTAAAGGTGTATGCAAAATTTCAGCCCTATAGCTTCATTGGAAGTGGGTGAAATATTGATTGCAAAATTCCAGGACACACCATCTTGTGGCGGCGGCCATTTTAATTAAAGATATTGCAATGTTGAGTATTGCATATTGCATTGCCCCCAGAACTAAAGGTGTATGCAAAATTTCAGCCCAATAGCTTCATTGGAAGTGGGTGAATATTGATTGCAAAATTCCAGGACACACGGTGAAGCTAATAAAAAGCTTGTAATGACTAAAACATAAAACGAAATCATTTGATGCAAGCACATATCATGTACACAAATCGAGCACTTATGATTGAATGTTTAATAATAAGCTTTAAAAAAACATAATAATTAAATTATTTTGGTTGGTCTAAGTCTAAACTACCGACACAATTTCGACAAATGCACTAAATCACAGAATTAAAACTTACCTCTGCGTTTCTATGCTCATAACAACACTAATGCCTAATCTCCATAAAAAACCAGACCAAACCAAAAACCAACTGCTGACAAATCAAGTCTGTACACATATTAGCAATGTATGTAGTTGTGAAATGTCAGTCAGCCACTGCTTCACTTACCGGTCCAATAAAAGGGCATTTTGTAATAAAAATATAATTATTATGACACAAATATTTGGCACTTTTTACCGGCAAACCACAACAACCGATTTAAGGGGTTACATGGGTTTCCTCCGGGAAAAAACGGCCTATTTTCAATAATTCCTTTTTCATATTAAAAATTAAATTTTTCATTCAAACTTTTCATTGTTTTAAAGATACACATTAGATAAAAGATTTCTGAAATTTTTGTGAAAAAATTTTTAAAACTCCGCCATTGCGACGTCATTTCCGGCGAGCCCTCGGAAAAAAGGTGTGTCCGCGTTGTCAGCAGAACTCCTAGCAGGATCATATAAAGTGAAAAAAAATACGTGTTTTAGTCAAAACTATAAACTAGTACCTGAACGAAGGAAAAAAAGAATGAAAATTGGATTTTTGGCGGGCGTTTTTACAAAAAAATTAAAATTTCGCTTAAAATTTCTCATTTTTTTTTTTTTAAATAGTTGTAATTGAAAAAAAAATCCTTCGTTCAGGTACATGTAAATTGTATCTCGAAGACCTATGTAAATTTTTATCAAGATCGGTTGAGTAGTTCTCGAGAAATCTTGACAACCGACTTTGAAAACACAGTTTCGAGAAAAACCCGTTTAAAGTTTTGAGTTTGAACCCAGCTAGCTTTGAGCGCGCAACTTCTGAAGGCTGTATCTCCGAAACTATTACTCGGATCGACTTGAAACTTTCGGACAATATTCTAGAAATGTTGTAGAATTTAATAAGCCAATAAAAAAAATCGATTTTTTGAAGCCGTGAAACCCATGTAACCCCTTAACATCAATTTATTTTTGACTTTGCAACTTTTCGTGTACTAACATAGAAATATAAACTAAACACGGAACGGCTGTACCGTGTAAAAACCCTGTACGTGAGCGTACACAAAAGTAGCTTGTCCAAATAGTACAGCAATATATGTGCAAGAGGGAAGCTGATACCGAACTGTCAGCTGTGTATCTTATTTAGTGAATGGTGGCGTGCAAAGTCAATATTCGGAAGGGCATATGGTTTATGCCAGGAACTTTGCAATTTATTTTTATGAATATGTTCTCAAATTTTCTTTGATATTGTTTCATTTGCCGCCTTTATTTATAGAATTTTGCAGTAAATTCAAACTATTCAAATTTCTTTAAATGCCCCTCTTATTATTTATACAAATATTTACGCCTGCACTGCCTGAACACAAATGCATAGCGAATTCTAACACATCTAGAGAAAGTGTACGCTCAAATTGGCTTACAGCCATTCCGTGCTTAAGGTGCCTTTACACTATGTGACTTTGTCATATGACTTGTCAGCTAAGCCCTCGCATCTGACATGTCATATAGTGTAAACACATTCAATGTTGTCATATGACATGTCATATGACAAGTCACATGGAAAATTTGTGATTAGAACCGGGGCTACTCCATCTGACAAGTCACATGGAATTTTCAGGCATATTGATATCGGAAAAGGTAAGCAGGGACCGATTGTAGCAGTTATTATTCAAATTTTATATTAAAAACTCATTTAGAAGGAGTGGTCCGATTTATAAAACACATAGAAATATATGGTACTTTCCATTAACATGCAAATTTTGAGATTTATAATTTTAAGTGGAAAAAATTACAAATTAATCGTTATTTTTATTTTTTTTTATAATCAGAGCTTTATAATATTTATCGGATAACGTTTAATAGCCAGATCAGGAATAAAAGTTATTGGATGAGTTTTATGTTTTAGGTCAGGAATATCAGTTATCATGAGGGTAGGTTTATGAGGGTAGTTGGAGGTTAAGGATAATTGGGAATTGGAAATTGGCAAATGTTTCTCCCGTTGCTAAATATCTAAGAGTTAAGAGTAATCTATACAAGAGCATCATCATTTATTGGTCACCAAATGATTAATTTATTTTTACCGTGTTTCAGGTGAAATAGCTTCTCTTAATACTGTGTCCTGTTTCATTATTCCTAATTTTATTCTATTTAACAGTTTATCGAAGGTATTTACTTTCATTCTTGTGAAATTTTGAAACGCTGCGACATCTTCATACTTCAATTCATTCAGCACTAAATTGGACAAATCTTTCCCAGAGTTCCTTTTCAACAGCCACTTTCTGCTCCACAATCTTCTTTTCAATCGTTTTTTCTTTTCTTGTTTTTTTTTTATTGCACACATCATTATAAAAACGCTTGATATTAAAACGAAAGCCTCCTGACAATCCATTTTTAAAACAAATGTCATCTGACATTACTTCATAGGTGTAAACACAAAAGTAGATGAACATGTGAGAACTGCGTGTCACATGACAATTTTGACAGCACATTCCAAAATATCATATGACAAGTCATATGACAAAGTCACATAGTGTAAAGGCACCTTTAGTTTATATTTCTATGTGTACTAACCTGTACTATATGCGCTGAATTGCATGTGGCAACGCCAAATGTTTTAACTCACACAGAGGAAAAAGCTAGCGGCTGTTGACCAAAATGATCGAGATAGGTGATGAAATTGCAATGCGAATGACGGAGCTGCAGATATTTTTGGTTTGGTTAGTTGGTCTGGTTTTGTATGGAGATTAGGCATAAAACCCGCGAAACATAACGAAATTCGCGAAAGAAAGTGCGGGCACATACCGAAAAATGAGCGACACTGCAAACTGTCATCCACTTTTGAGATGGTACATGCCTGATCATAGTTTATCAACCTGCTGGAATTGCCAGAAATTATAAATATTTAGCAATTAATATGACATTTATCGTATAAAATATCTAATTAACTTAATTACAGAAAAAGGGAAAGAAAATATTAGAAGGAGATGCATAACCCTCAAAGACGAAGAAGTAGAACCTTTGAAGAGGAAACTAACTGGAACGGAACTGCTCTTAGTTAGTTTCCTCTTCAAAGAGTAGAACTCGGGGAAAAAGACAAATTACTGGAGGATTCTATAAATCTTTTAACTCACCTACATATAAAAGATCGCACTCTCAGGGATCGCAGTCTCAATTTTCATTTCGTAGGCTAAGGCTGTGTGCGAAATCTCTTGAAATGATATCATTTCGATCATTTCGGTCATTTCATGTTCGAAAACAAGATGGCGCCGAAATGATATACCTCAGAGCGAACATTTCAATGACAGTTCGTATCATTTCAGAGCAGTCACAATTGGGATGAATATATTTAATCGGATTTACTTAATACTTTTAAATAGTACCCTCACTGGTCTTGCTATCGACCTTGCAGTGTGTACAGTTCAAATTAAATATTCTTCGTATTTAATAAACACTTGTAACACCTTTAATAGCAGAAATACTAAGTATATGAAATTTTGCTCCTCTTCCATTAATTCCACATCCATTATAAAGTTCCTTTTCCTATAAAACAATCTATATTATTACAATGAATTATTGAAATGATACGTCAAAGATTTCGCACACTTTTCTTGACATTTCCAATTTTTTTGCATTTCAAATGATTGAAATGATCGAAATGATATTCGAAAGAGATTTCGCACACAGCCTTAGTGCCTGTTCAGACGGTTCGCTTCAGCGAACGTTCGTGACGAAATTTGTGAGTGAGGGGTTAGTTCGGGTGAAGAGGAAGTGCGTCTCGATCAGAACAGGACTCACGTTCGCGTTTTTGGTCGCATGACTGTTTCAATTGCATATTGTTTCATTTGAGTGTTTCATTCTCATTTTCGTCCACCTGCCAGGAGCTAAGAGCAAATGTGCCTGAGCATTGAATGTTTAAGTAGGTATATCTGCAGAAGCAGATGTAGCCAATAAAAGGCCTATCATTGCTACAATCTCATCTTTATTCATTTCGAAAGTTTTCCTTCGCGCAATTAAATCTTAACCTCAAAAATATGCTCCACTTGCCATGAAAACAACTGGACTCAAAGCGATACGTCTAAACAAACGTTCGCTTTGAGCTCGGAGGAACGAACGAATATGGAGTGGAAACGAGCCGAAAAAAGTGAAGCCATTTCAAAGCCATGTGAGTTGAAACACTCACACATAGACATCACTCAGTACAGGTGTAAAATTTTTGCTGGCACTGCGGGGGGGCCAACTTTTGCAGGCGATTTAATTTGTTGTAGCCACCTGTTCTGCATGTGGACATCGCTCGGGGACTTAAAACCTAATAAAAAGAAAGTTTAAGTAAAGTAATATTTCTATCATTATATTAATTTATGCTTTGACCTTCCAAAAAAAATGTTTATGCTGACGACTTTGTCATTAGTTTGCACAAATCTGACAGTTCTTCTGGAGGGAAAACCACTTCAGTTAAGAATGAGTTTTTCGATAAAATCCAATCATTTTCACAATTTTTTTCAAATGAAATCACTAAGTGTACTTTTTTTAAATACCTAGTTGTGAAAAGAAATCCCAAGAGTTCCTGTAAATCTCCGCATTTTTGCAGCCAGGCACCACTGACGTATAATATAATGGACCGCTCACGTACCCGATTTCCCATATAAGCCGACGATTGCAATTTTGTTCCCTCTCTTTCGCTCTGAAGCAGTGACAGTTCGTGAATTGGCGTAAAATTAACGTCCTATAATGTCAAAGATTTCTCAGCGGGCTGAATGGCCGTTAAAAATAGAAAAATCCAATCGAAATAGTTTGTTTTTTTGTGGAAATATTAATTGAAATCAAAGATAGTTGTTACAGTTGTGGCAGCACTGCCTCGCGAGTTGCCTTCGTCAGCCACCCAGCGCGCTCGCCGCGCCAGAAAGCAGATTTTAGTTCCTCGCTCTGAGCTGTCAGAATCTGAAACTTAACGACTCCTGGCTATTTCGCAATCTTACGCAATTCTCTCAACTACTCCAGTTCGACGCAGTCAACTTGCTCCGTGTAAAATCATTCTTATTTTTAATAAAGTGAGCCATATAGCTCGTAGAAGTGTTAAATGTGTTTTATTAACTCTTAAACCACTTCATTGGTGACCCCGACGTGATTGAAGCGGACAATTTTTCTCAAGCTGAAAAAGTGAAAAAACAATTTTTTTCGGCCAAACTTTTTGCGATTCTACCCACGCGCGGTGTAATTAATTCCTGTTTGGGCATGTCTTTGGCGCACTCACTCCAACGTGGGGCTGATGGAGTACCTGTTGCGGGGATTCCGGCTATCTTCGAGCCCAGAGCTCCAGCTAACGAGCCACAGGCTCCGCTCGGCGAGCCGCGGCCCCTTTCCAATGAGGCACGAGCTGTTGCCGCCGGTTTTGGTGAGGGGGTTGAGGCGATTCACCACTGCAAGGTGTCGCCTTTCTGGGCAACAAACCCAGACCTTTGGTTTTTTCAAGTGGAGTCGGTCTTCAAGGCAAACAACATCTACTCGGACGTGAGTAAATACCACCTTGTGGTCAGTGCTCTTGGCCCTGACGCCCTGCAGGAGGTGTCTGACATTCTGAGGACACCCCCAGGTAAGGACAAGTATGTTAGTCTTAAATCTAAGCTTTTGGACCGGCTGTCGGATTCGGCTGATCGTCAGCTGCACAGAGCTCTCACGGAACTTGAGCTGGGGGACAAAAGGCCCTCTCAGCTTCTCAGACAAATGAGGAGCCTGGCTGGTGATCGGGCCTCAGAGGACGTCCTTCGTGTCAGGTGGCTCGCTTTACTTCCTGGTAATGTGCGAAGCATCCTCAAAATTTTTAAAGCAACAACCCTCGATGACCTTGCTGCAGGGGCTGATTCCCTTATGGAAAATGGATCTGGTCCATCGGTTATGGCTTTGTCATCTCGGTCTGAGCGAACGCGTTCCCCGGTCGAACGGGCTGCTGACTCATCATCGAGCACAATTTCGCAGGAGCTTGTTGAAATTAGGCGGTCATTGTCTCACCTCATTACACTCAACAGGGAGGTTCTCGGCAAGCTCTCAACCAACAGCAGTGCTCGTTCGCGTTCAATTTCTCGACCGCGAGCTGCGTCACCATCGCCCATTGGGGTGTGTTTCTTCCACAGCAAGTGGGGCGCTTCTGCTCGCAACTGCAAGCCGCCATGTGCTTTCACCCAGCTCTCAAGCACTGCCCCGAATTCCTCGGGAAACTAATTTCGCTGTCGTCAGTTCAGGCGGTTGGCGATAGCAACTTCAACAGCAAAATTACTACCGAATACCGCCTATTCCTGCATGATCGTTCCACTCATATGAAGTTTTTGGTTGACTCGGGATCTGTCATCTCCATCGTGCCACGAGCATGGAAGGATCGTAACACGAAGCCTACAGACTTCAGACTCTTCGCTGCCAACAACACACCAATCAACACGTATGGCCAGCACACTCTCATCCTCAACCTTGGGATTCGACGCCCTCTTCGATGGACCTTCGTCGTGGCTGATGTCAAGACGGCCATCATCGGAGCAGATCTCCTCACTCATTATGGTCTTCTCATTGACCTCAAAGGTCGTTGCCTTATTGATCGACTGACAAAGCTCACTGCCACGGGTCAGCTGCAGTCGGCCTTGCTACACAGCGTCTCTACGGTGGGCCCGACGGACGACTCTGGTGAGGCCCTGGCTCCTGCTTACAGGGAATTGCTCTGTAAATACATTGGCATTACTAGGCCCACACCCATTTCTTCTATTAAAACACAAAATCCTGTTTCGCATCACATTCTCACTGCAGGTCCTCCAGTCGCAGAACGTCTGCGACGCCTCACGGGCGACAAGCTTAAGGCAGCTAAGGAGGACTTCGAGCTTCTGCTACACCACGGTGTAGTCCGGCCTTCAAGCAGCCAGTGGGCCAGCCCGGTACATATGGTGCCCAAGAAATCTGGAGGCTGGCGCACTACGGGTGATTTTAGACGGCTAAATAAACAGACCGTCCCGGATCGATACCCGATTCCATTCATTGAGGATGTGCTTCAGAAGTGCCATGGGCGTTGCATTTTCTCGGCCATCGACTTGGTGAGAGCGTATCACCAGATTCTTGTGGCTGCAGAGGATGTTCATAAAACCGCTGTCACGACCGCCTTCGGGCTCTTTGAATTCATGGGAATGCCGCCTGGCCTACGCAACGCTACTCAGACGTTCCAGCGACACATGGACAATATCCTGCGAGACATCCCTTTTGCGGCGTGTTATATAGACGACATCATCATTTTCTCGGAGGGTGCTGAGCAACATCAACGACACCTGGAGACTATCTTCTCGGCTCTTCGGGACAATCACTTAACCATCAACCCTGGGAAGTGTCAGTTTGGCAGGGATGAGGTGAATTTTCTGGGCTACACCATAAACAAACTTGGTTACAGGCCACCTCAGGACAAAATCCAGGCTATTCTGTCGTACCCGAGGCCAGAATCAGTCTCTGATCTTCGACGTTTCTTAGGCATGCTGAACTATTACCGTCGATGTATTCCGCATGCAGCCGAAATGCAAGCGCCTCTCAACACCTACCTCAAAGGAGCAAAAAAGCGTGACAAGCGCAAAATCAATTGGACCACTGACTCTGAGACTGCATTGACAAGATGCAAGGACAGCATTGCCACGGCTGTTGGGGCCTCATTTCTATCGCCTTCTGCCCCGCTAGCCCTTTCCACAGATGCCTCCGATTTCGCCATCGGTGCTGCTTTAGAGCAACTGGAGGATGACACCTGGAAACCGATTGGTTTTTTTCTCGTAAGCTGAGTCCGGCGGAGACACGATATAGTACATATGACCGAGAGCTTCTTGCTGTCTTCGCAGGTATCAAATTCTTCAGGCATATTCTGGATGGTCGTTCCTTTATCGTTAAAACGGATCATCGACCTCTTATCTACGCCTTTTCACAACGTTTAGACAAGGCTTCGCCTCGGCAGCTTCATCAGCTAAACTTCATATCTCAATTCACAACTGAGATCATTCACATCAACGGTGAAGCCAATGTGGTTGCGGATGCACTTTCGCGCATCAACACAATTTCTATGCCTCAGGTGTTAGATGCAGAGACCATTCATTCAGCCCAGCAAAGTGATGAGGAGTTGGAGAAAATTAAGGGTCAGCGCCCTCTTGATTTGCAGCAGCGTGACATTGATGGCTACCCTCTTTACTGCAATGTTTTCGCCGGTCGAAACAGACCATTCATTCCGCACTCCCTTCGCAAACGCGCTTTCGACATTGTTCATGGTCTCGCTCATCCCAGTGGTCGGACCACTTCCCGACTTCTCAGAGAGAAATTCGTCTGGCCAAGCATCAGACGTGATGCCCTGCACTGGTCACGTGAATGCCTTCCGTGCCAGAGGTCCAAGGTTTAACGACACAATCGCATTGCGCCAATGCACATCGACGTGCCTGATAATCGTTTCGACCATGTACATCTGGACCTCATTGAGCTTCCCAGTGTCAAAAGTCTTCGCTACTGCCTCACCATGCTAGATCGATTCTCAAGATGGCCTGCTGCGGTGCCACTTGCCAACATGGCCAACATGCTGCGTTCTATAGGCACTGGATAGCCCAATATGGCACACCTCTTACCATCACAACAGACCAGGGAACCCAATTCGAGTCCAAATTGTTTGCAGCTCTGGCAAATTTAGTTGGAGCCAACAGGATACACACCACGCCCTATCGACCTCAGTCCAACGGCCTCATCGAGAGATGGCATCGCACCGTGAAGGCCGCTCTTATGTGCCATTCCCCAACACCTTGGCCTGATCTGCTGCCGACAGTCTTGCTTGGTCTGCGCACTTGTTTTAAGGAGGACCTTGGTGCTTCTCCGGCCCAGCTGCTCTATGGTACAAGCATCAGAATTCCGGGTGAATTTTTCGTCACCACGAGTCAGCCTGCCAATCCTGTCGCCTTTCTAGACAAGTTTCGAGAGCATATTAGGAAGCTGCGACCTACACCAACTGCTCATCACACGCAACCACGCTGCTTCATTCTCAAGGACCTTCGCACTTGCTCTCATGTCTTTCTGAGAATAGATGCCATTCGACGACCCCTGGACCCTCCGTACTCCGGACCACATAAGGTGATCAGACGAGTCAATGATCGGGTTTTCATCATAGACATCAGGGGCTCTGAGAGGGCCATCTCAATTGACCGTCTCAAACCGGCCTTTTTCGTCAGCCCTGATCCTGCTCCTGCGCTTCAGACTCAGCCTGTCTCAGTCCCACAGGCGGACCCGGCTCCCACAAAATGAGTTTCGTTCTCTTCCTCTTCGAGCCAGCTCACTGGAGGGGGAGTGGATGTGGCAGCACTGCCTCGCGAGTTGCCTTCGTCAGCCACCCAGCGCGCTCGCCGCGCCAGAAAGCAGATTTTAGTTCCTCGCTCTGAGCTGTCAGAATCTGAAACTTAACGACTCCTGGCTATTTCGCAATCTTACGCAATTCTCTCAACTACTCCAGTTCGACGCAGTCAACTTGCTCCGTGTAAAATCATTCTTATTATTAATAAAGTGAGCCATATAGCTCGTAGAAGTGTTAAATGTGTTTTATTAACTCTTAAACCACTTCACAGTCTTAAGAATTTTATTAAGGAAACTCAATTCAAACTGAGTTTTGTAGGCTCTTTTCGATTTCATTTCACTCGGAATGCAGAACATGAGTATTAGTTTATTTTATTTGAGTGATATTCGTTGGGATTTTTAAAATTTAGCTCTTATGCTATAAAGAGCTTTTATTTTTCCTTTAATTAAAACACATTAAATGCTCAATCGTTTATATTTATTAGTAATATACCACCGGTTTTATAACTTAAAATTTATCAATCAAAAATTCTCGAAAATATTGGTAATTTTGCAAGGATTAAAATTTAAAAGCATATTTATGACATTAATAATGATTTTTATTTACATTAATTACGTTTAAAGTACAAATTCTTTAAATTTTTTTTCAAAAAATATTCAATTTCAAATATTTTTGTCCGCATTCAGCAACTCCGCATTTAAAAAATCTGCGGAATCGGCCTATCCATGCAATTCGATAAAAATAGACAGCATCATATAAATTTCCATATGTCTCATCTCGTCGATCTGAAGAAGTAGGTTGTCAAATTGGCCATCGCTTGAGACAGGAGATTGAGCGGTCCATTATATTAAACGTCAGTGCCAGGCACCAAACATATTTTAGGCATTTTTTCACACTTTTTTCTATAAAATAACTCACAATAGATGTAATTATCACGTTTCACAAATTAAAACATAAAAATTACACTTCGTAACCCACATTTACTGGAAATAAAACACAAAACAAGCACAAAATTACCTCTTTGCTCGCTTACTCACTGCACTTGACAAACCGAAGTTTCCCGCTCGTTCATCATTTGACAATCAAAAACCATTTTTGACAATCAAAAACCAGACTTTTTGGTTTCACTCACGTACAGGGATTTTACACGGTTCTTACACTCCATGTTCGTTCGTTCCTCCAAGGCTTTGAGGCGCGACAAAAGGAGCGACAAAGCGAACTGTCTAAACAGGCACTTAGCAGAGTTGAAAGATATACTATGCTCCATCATCTTTGAAAAGTATGACTGATTTTTCGGTTGTTTTCAGAAATCAAACAAATTTAGCAGTGTAGGACTTAAAAAGATTTTGTATTTTAGAGTTAAAAAAAATTTTTTTTGTGAAGATTATTTACAGTTAGCATATTAATTGTATTTTGAAGACCATAGAAAAAAATTGAATTAAAATTATATCAATTTAAAATCAAATAGTTTGAAAACAAATATTGTACAAAAATTGTGAGCTTTTTCAAAGCTGGAAATGATAAACAAAAGTGAAACAAAATTTGCACGTATTCCTATTTCAATTTTCCGTTACAAATTCTGTAACGCACAATGAATAACGACCGTTGCGAGGGCTTCTCACAAAATTGCCTACCTTGGCGTTCCAAATATCTTTGGCAAAAATTAATATCAGGAGTAATTTGTAGGATACAAAAATGAATGGAATAGAAAAAAAATCGTCTTTACCTCAAGCCCTCCTCATTCTATGTCAGTAACTTTTTCAAAAAATTATATCTTTCAAAAGAAAGCTTTAAGAATTGTGATTTCATATTCTCTCTAGTTTTTTCTATGTGAATACTTTTTAAGATCGAAAATGTTGTTTGGAGATCGGAATATGTATATAAAAATTGTTTGCTTTGCTATAGTATACTACTCCATGTCAGTCCTGTGGACCAGAATAAGTAGGTACGATTAATGAAATGATTATAGTAATCAATGAATTTGATTTAATTTATTTTGAGAAATATCAAATTAATATATTAAATACATATTTCACATAACTACATATAAGATGTCGGAATCAGAAAGATATTCTACGTTGCGTCGTTTTTAGAACTCTTTCCATAAGATATGACAACGAATTTGTTGTGGCGACCAAACACCGAACACTTCATCCCATCAACAAAAACATAAAATGTAAAAAAGTGCCAAGGCCGGGATTACGATCTCGGGTGAGTGGTGAGTGCGAGTCACACTCACCCTTCAAACTGCCAAAGCGATTCCGATCAATGGTGACTAGTGAGTAGTGAGTTCGAAAAATTTTCTCACCAGAAAAGCGATTCCGATCAATGGTGAGTGGTGAGTGGGACTCACTTTGGACTGTCAAATTTACTCACTGCCGTTTGAAGGTGCGAGAAAATAAGTGTTCTGAATAATTTGTTAAAAATGGTATGTATTATATAAATATCCCAAGCACGAAACAATATTTACAATTGATTACTTTTAGAGCAAGGTATCAAGACATCAAAAAGATATCCTCATACAAAGTATGATGGAGGAAGGGACAATTTTGGAGGGAAGGTTTTCGGGCACGGAAGGCCTCTCAAAAAAGCGGGACAAGTGGGCTCAATTATGCAGCCAATTAAATAAGTGCGGACCTTCAAAAACTGCTTCGCAGTGGTCAAAGGTAAGTTATATATTTATGTAATATACATATATTTTTCTGTTTTTGTTTTGTATGTAAAATACGATTTTTTTTAAATTAATAGTGCTGGCGGGATATGAGGAGCGCCACAAAGAAAAAGGTCGCAAGGATTCGGCAGCATCACAACAAGACCGGTGGTGGGCCTCTTTGTGAAGTCGTCCTAACAGACGACGAAAAAAAAATTATAGGAGCGAGTGGCACCCAGTATTTCGACGGTGATGGTGCAACCGACGAAGGTGGCCTAAATCCAGTAAGTTGTAATTGTTTTCCTTTTCTTACGGCCTAATTTTGCAACTATAATTCTGCCATAAAACCCGGTATAATAATATTTTTTTATTTATCTTCTTTTAAAACAGACTACACCATTGCCCGAATTACAGGAGTTTGCGGCAGCTCCAAGTACTCCCGCAGGCGCAGGCACTTCGGTTCTTGCTGCTGGCACTTCTTCTTCAGCTACTGCTGCTGAGGCAGACACACCGACTGCAGCACCAAGGAGGGCAGCTTCGCTGGCTCGTACGCCGATGCAATTGGCAATTGATAATCAAGTCCTCGTTCGAGAGGACTTGATTGAAATCAAGGACTTGCTGAAAGATTGCCTCACCGAGCTAAAGAAATTGAGCGCGCATTTTTGCTCGTAAAATTATTATTAGTATTATTATTTGTCTGTTTTATGAATTATTGTTTGTTTTATGAATTATGAATTGTTATTTGTTTGTTGTTTTATGAAATAATTTATGTTCTTTTTATTAAAAAAAATAAAAACCAAATTGAATTTAATTCATTATATTGTTTACTTTTCGATCAACTTCTCTTCCGCCAGTTCTTTCTCAGCTCGGTACACTATGAATCTCGGGTAAAGTTAAATAAAAAGCTTCAAATTTTTTCTAAGGAGGAAAAGCCTTAGGCATAAAAACCTCCTGATTTATTTCATCGAAAACCAAGAAAAAAAAATTCAAATACAAATAATCTTAATAATACAAAACATCTTAATCTACAAACTTGGGAATAAATCGCCCATTAACCGCTCCCTTATCCTTGACCCAATTGAGAAATATTGTCGGTTCTCCATGACATCTGCTGATCCTGCATCGTGAAGATCTACCAAATGCTCCACATCCACAGCAGCTACTCCATCTTCTTCCTGTAGTGTCAGTGGAACATTTCTTACAAGTTTGTTGTGGAGCACTACGCAAGAATTGATGATAGATCCCACAGTCACAGGATCATAGCGCAGCTTTCTCTCACCCAATAAGCATCTATAATAATTTTTGTTATTAAAATCTGTTTAAAAGTATAAATTAAGAATTACCGAAATCTGACTTTCAATAGTCCAATCGTGCGTTCAACTAAAGATCGTACTTTAGTATGCACGCTATTGAAATGAGCCTCTGCTTCGCTTTGGGGATTTCCTATAGGTGTCATAAGCCAAGGCTGAAGGGGGTAGCCAGAATCACCTTGAATTACAAAGAAGTTAAGTACTTTGATATTGAAAACTGATGCTATTTTACCAAATAACCAAGTCGATCGATCTCCTCTCTCGAAGTTGCTTTCTAAAAAGGAAAAGGCTTGACTGTTTTGCCAAACGAAAGAGTCGTGACACGATCCGGGGTACCTGGCTAACACGTTAATTATCTCCATGTCAGATGAGCATATCTAAAGTAAAAGATATTAATTATTTAATACGATTATTTTTAAACGAATGCCTTACAATTTGGACATTTTTGGAATGAATGCCTTTCCTATTGACATGGGCCGCTTCAATTTCCTTTGGAAGTCCTGTCAGTGCCACATGCGTGCAATCAATTAGCCCAATTAATCCCGGAACTCCAGTTTTCTCAAGGAACCTAAAAGATTTATAAATTCATTAAACTTATCCATTTCAATGTATGTATATACAAATTACTTAGCCTTGGACATGTAGATTTCTTCGGGTGTTTGCGGGAACTTTACGTGTAAAGGCATCAGTTTTTGCGATATTACAGTCGATACTGTTTTTATCGCAACTGATACCTTTGTTTGCGACATGCAGCTTAAAAATACTGACCAACTCTTCGTTGGTACGAGCCGCTCGCATAAAAATTTAGCGCTGCTAAAATCTGAAAATTTAAAATTTTATATTGCGAATATTTTATTGAATATGTAATGTAGGCTTTTACGAACCAAAACATGTGGAGGAATGGCATCGCTCCGAATAGTCCTTGACAGATGTGGAGTGATTTCATCTATTAACTCCGTGCATAGTCCTTTGGGAAATCGGTACAGTTCTATAAAGCTAAATGTCCACATTAAATTTAGCACTGCGTTGCATTTCAAAATAAAATTACTAACCGCGCATCCGAAATATCGAAAGGATTCTGGTTATCCCTTAATTCCCTTCTCTTGAGCCGAATCCTCTGACTTTCTTCAATAGCAGCGGGCACCAAATCCATGTTGCTGTGAATACTGTATTGCTATTATAAAGTAAAAAGGAAACATTTTATTTCAGTTCTTTGAAACATTTATCAATTGCTAATGGTGGTATAATTTATGCCCCATATGAAGCATTATTATTACTTACCAAAAATGTTCTAAAATCAGGTTCGTTCTTCGACACGACTTAGGATGGAACCGTCGCAAGATATAGCCAAATGGATAGCTTCCTCTCCGCTTGAGATCTGTAAACATTCAAAATTATGCGGAATACATTTAAAAACAAAGTTACAAGCTACTTACAAATTTCGTTGACTTCTTTCCGTTGCTGGATCTCGTTGTATATGCTATTATAAAGTAATAAGGCAACATTTTATTTCAGTTCATTGAAACAACATTTCTTAATTTTCACTTGTAGTATAATTTATGCCACATATGAATTATTATTATGACTACTTACCCAAAATTGCTTCAAAAAAATTTCTGTTATAAATCACTTCACATAATCTAAAAGACATTTGACGTTTAGTATTGCCGTGCTTGTGTTATTGTATCCCTTTTCGAAAGTTCGAACTCACCATTCTTATCGCAATCGCTTGAAAGTGAGATGGTGAGTAGCTTTGACAGGCGGAATGGTGACTCGCACTCACCACTCACCCGAGATCGTAATCCCGGCCCAAGTCTCGCAACGCAGTTCTTCTGCTTCTGCCGTAAAAAGTTGTGAGATCTTATGTAAAACCAAGTCAGTTATATTAGTTAGTGTCTATGGTAGCACTTATTCAACAACTTTGTTATAAATTGTTATCTAATCAATTACCTATCAACATTTATAGTGACCGTATCAATATTACACATCTTTATTTCTATAATAATTATAATTACTTGGCAATTGCACGGTAACATATTCTACTAATTAAAATACTGGCCGTGCAATTGCCAAGTAATTATAATTATTATAGAAATAAAGATGTGTAATATTGATACGGTCACTATAAATGTTGATAGGTAATTGATTAGATAACAATTTATAACAAAATTGTTGAATAGGTGCTACCATAGACACTAACTAATATAACTGACTTGGTTTTACATAAGATCTCACAACTTTTTACGGCAGAAGCAGAAGAACTGCGTTGCGAGACTTGGCACTTTTTTACATTTTATGTTTTTGATGGGATCTCATTTCTTCTTGTAGGTCATCCTGCTTTTTTTTTAGAGAGTAATATATCTTGTCCGTCAGCTACTGATTTCTTAAAGCCCACTCCCTGTCGCTATTGATTTTTCTCAGATGCTTTGATGTATTTTTCATTTACTATATAATGAAATTTCGGGATGTTTCCTTTTTTCCTTCCTCTATGGGCTGTGTTTTCTAATCAGGGTCACCAGGTACTCCAGATCTTCGATTATCCTAGTTTTTATAGTTTTCCCTTTATGTGACCATTAAACCCTAACTCAATACCAAATTTCAGCTCTCTGAGTTTATGGGAAGTACTAGTTCTATTCTGATGATCATGAGTGAGTGAGTGAGTGAGTGAGTGTCATAAATGCGAAACTTTGCTTTCGCTTAACTTCGGAACTAAATGACCTACAGACTTGAAATTTTGGATTTTAAGTATATGATTATAGCTTACTGGATGACGAAAATTTCTGCGTTCTGGTCTTATCCAGAGGTTCTCAAATAGGGGCCTGAATATGCGGCGAAATGGTTCCAGTAAAGGATGGTACGGCAGTGTTTGCTTCGCGCTTGGCTTGGCGGGGGCACTGCCGTGCCCCCAGATTTTGTCTATTCTCGCTTTAAAACACTTCTTAAATAAGCACAAACCATTAATAAACCTTGCTTCGACCAATTAGGTTCTAATAATACCGACTTACCGTAAAATTTTCGCATAAATATAGCTTTGAAATCCTAAAGACACCTCAGAAATTCACTTGACAGTTCTCTTGCTCTATTATAAACCGACACTACTAACACATAGAAAATAAGGGTATGACCCTATTTTCCCGTTCTTCAGGAAAGTGTTCGCTCATGTACAAGGTTTTTACACGCAGTCATAGCTTACCTATTTATTCCAAGATTAAAATTTAAAAAAAGAAACCGCATCAAAATCGGTCCATTCGTTCGTTAAAGCCGTTCTCCAATGCACAGCCCACCCAACCACGAACCACCGAACGAAAATGCTGAATCCCGTGTAAAGTATAAGCCCTTGCCTGTAGTTGTGCCTGCCAGCTGCGAAAACACAATCGGGCAAATATTAATTGTGGAAGTTTTTGCCACTTTTTAAGCGGACAAACTTATCAATTTAACTTTTAATATTCTCCTGAAACTACCGTGCACATTTTTATAAGTGCTTCGTGTTATAATTAGTGCACTGATGTTTTGACAACCGACGGAAAAGCTGCGGCGATGTCACTATTCTGGTACAATATCGTTGCTGAATGGGCAACTAGTACTATGTGGTTAACACGCACCTCGGAGGAATGAACGAACATGGAGTGGAAACGAACCGAAAAAAGTGAAGCCATTTCAAAGATGTGTGAGTAGAAACACTCACACATAGACATCACTCAGTACAGGCGTACAATTTTTGCTGGCACTCCGGAGGGGCTAACTTTTGCAGGCGATTTAATTTGTTGTAGTCAGCTGTTCTGCATGTGGACATCGCTCGGGGACCTAAAACCCAATAAAAAGAAAGTATTAAGTAAAATAATATTTCTATCATTATATTAATTTATGCTTTGACCCCCAAAAAAATTGTTTACGGTGACGACTTTGTCATTCATTTGCACAAATCTGACAGTTCTTCTGGAGGGAAAACCACTTCAGTTAAGAATGAATTTTTCGATAAAATCCAATCATTTTCACAATTTTTTTCAAATGAAATCACTAAGTGTACTTTTCTTAAATACCTACTTGTGAAAAGAAATCCCCAGAGTTCCTGTAAATCTCCGCATTTTTGCAGCCAAGCACAAAACTTTTTTTAGGCATTTTTTCTCAGTTTTTTCTATAAAATAACCCACAATAGATGTAATTATAACGTTTCACAAATTAAAACATAAAAATTACACCTTGTGACCCACTTTTACTGAAAATAAAACACAAAACAAGCACAAAATTACCTCTTAGCTCGCTTGCTCATGTGGCGGTCCGTTCCGTCCCGCCTAATGCGCAGCGCTCACGGCGCAAGCAACTGCTGAAGCCGCGCGAGATTTATTCGTGTTGCCCGCATCCACACGGCATCTTCGTTGGTGCGGTTTGACGGCCCACTCTTTAGTCGTGGCTCCGGCATGTCAGCCGACAGGCCACTCTTTCTTCGTGGCTTCGCCATGTCAGCTGACAGTGCACACTTTATGACAGCGCGCATTTATCCGTCCGTTCTTTTTCCGCCGTTCTTTTTTCCGCCGCTTTTCATTCGACAGCGCGCCTTTATCCGTCCGTTCTTTTTCCGTTTTCTTGCTAATGAAGAAGCTTGTCAACAATGATGAAATCATCATTCTTCTTCGATCATTCTTCGACTACTTCGCACCGACTCGAACGGACACGGATCGGCCCGGCAGCTCCTCGTCGTATCGCGAAATTGAACTCTGTTAACTTGTGTAAATAATACTTAATAAAATAAATAAGCTGTTTGTAGTGAACTTGTTTTGCTTGATTAGACCTGAAAAGTTTTAGGAGCATTCTTCTCTGCAAACTTGCAAAGTGGTGACCCCGACGTGATATTCCACCGAGGAGCCCGACGTGATCGCAACGTGCATTGCCACTTTGTACGTGCAAAGTGGTGCCCCGCGAAAGGCTCCACCGAGGAGCCCCCACGAACATTCGCTGCTCCACCGAGGAGCCCCCACGAACATTCGCTGCTCCACCGAGGAGCCCCCACGAACAGTTTTTTTTCTCACTCCGCCCAGGAGCCCCACACAAACATTCGAGGTTCCCCAGCCGAACGACCCCATCATTATGAAGTGGTGACCTCACAAGCGCGTGTGTAAGAAACAAAACTAGCCTAAGGTGCAGTGCAGTGCCTAGGCCCCCCTTTTTTTTTCTCTTTTTTCGTCGGACAACTCAGCAGCCTGCCGCGGTCCCAGTTCTCGGTAAGCCAAAACTTATTTTTTTTTCTTTTGCTTTAATGTTCGCAAACGAGCAAGACGGTCAGGGACGCCAAGACGCCGGCCCAGAGGCGGAGCACCGTGAGGCTCCCCCGCGGCCCAACAACGTGTTTGCAGGCCTGCTTACGCCTCAAACCCACGCAGAGAGGCCCGCCAACGCGATTTCACCGCCGGCGTTGCATCGGGCCCAAGCCAGCCAGCATTCCCCTCCGCGGAAACTCGATCCACGTTTGCTCGCGCCGAGTTTCGACGTTGGTCCCGTCAGCCATTGCAGGCTTCCGCCCTTCTGGCGCCTCAGCCCGGAGCTTTGGTTTCTCCAAGTCGAGAGCCAATTCCAGGTGCACCGCATATCTTCGGACTCCACAAAATACAACCTCACGGTGTCGTCATTGGACTCGGACACCATCGCCGAGGTTGCTGACGTCATCAAGCGACCGCCAGAGGTTGAGAAATTCCTGGCACTCAGGACAGCTATAATCGGGCGGCTCACTGACTCACCTGACGCTCAGCTCCACAAGCTGCTCACCGGCGTTGACAAACGCCCTTCACAGCTTCTGCGGCAAATGCGCACCCTTGCCGGCTCTCGCGTCAGCGATGACGTACTGCGTGTCAGGTGGTTGGACCTGCTTCCGCAACAGATACGTCGCATGTTAATTCTGATAAAAAATCAGACCCTTGACGAGTTGGCCGAGGTCGCCGACGAGGCACATGGCATGGGGCCAAGCGTATGCAGCACCTCATTGCCACTTTCGAGGTCAACATCGCCAGTTGGCCGGGCCTCGCCCACCCAACCATCGGCCCAGGTCGCCGCTGAGCTCGCGGCCCTTCGTCACGCCATTCTGCAGCTGGTCAATATCACCCGAGATGCCCTGCAGCGACCTGGAACCCCCACCGGCATTCAGCGAGCCCGCTCAGCCTCTCGAGGCCGCTCTCAGGAGCGCGGCCGCTCAGCAACTCCGGGTCCTGACCCAAAAACGGGTTTATGCTGGTACCACAGCAAACACGGTGCAGCGGCGATGCGCTGCAGAGCACCTTGCAGTTTTCCACGCCAGGAAAACTAAGTAGGCCGGCGTTGTATTCGGCGACCATCGCCGGCCCCCTTTCGGAGAGACGACTGTACGTGGCCGATCGTGGCAGCAAGACCCGCTTCCTCGTGGACTCTGGATCCGTCTTGTCCATTATTCCCAGGAGGCTCATCGCCAAGCCCTTGCAGAAGCAGTGCCTCTTGCTGCAGGCTGCCAATGGGACGCCCATCACCACTTTCGGTACGCAAAAGCTGACTTTGGACCTCGGTCTCCGCCGACCACTCCAGTGGCCCTTCATTATAGCCGACGTACAGACTGCCATCCTCGGTGCCGACGTCATGCACCATCACGGCCTCATCCTCGACTTCCGCCTCCGGAAACTTCTGGACGACCGTACGAGTCTTTCCACGGACTGCACTTTAGGACCAACCCCCGACGTCCACACCATCTCTGTCGTCTCAGCCTCGGCGACCCCGGAGAGCCCTCACGCAGAAACTTATAGGAGCATACTTTCCAGTTTTTCGAAGTCCGCCGTGCGGCCAGGTGAAATGGCATGTATCGCCGACCTGCCAGTTCACCACCACATCATTACTACCGGCCAGCCAGTCTTCGCTCGACCACGCCGTCTCGCAGGTGAACGTCTCGCTGCCGCGAAGAAAGAGTTCGACCTCCTGTTGGAGCGTGGGGTCATTCGGCCCTCCTCGAGCCAGTGGGCCAGCCCTCTGCACATGGTGCCCAAGGTGGGTAGTAAGTGGCGAGCCACAGGCGACTACCGTCTGCTCAACGCCAGCACTCGCCCGGACAGATACCCGCTGCCCATCATTGAGGACCTCCTGCAGGACGCTAAGGGTTCGGTGTACTCGGTCATCGACCTACAGAGGGCCTTCTACCAGATCCCGGTTGCCCCTGAGGATATCTGCAAAACGGCAGTCACCACGCCGTTTGGTTTGTTCGAGTTCATCGGCATGCCACTTGGGCTTCGAAATGCGGCCCAAACCATGCAGCGAACTGTCAACCACCTGCTCAGGAGGCTGCCTTTCGTGCGTGTATACCAGGATGACATTCTCGTGGTCTCCGACGGCCACGATCAGCACCAACGCCACCTGCGGCAGCTCCTCGAGACGCTCCAGGCCGCCAAACTGCAGCCCAATTGGGACAAGTGCCAGGTTGGCCTGCCGAGTGTCATCTTCGCTGGCTACGATGTCAGCGAGATGGGTTTTCGTCCTCCAGCGCCCAGGACTCAAGCCATTGCTGAGTTCACAAGGCCAGCAAACTCATCGCAGCTGAGACGCTTCCTCGGTATGCTCAACTACTATCGATGTTGCATTCCGCACGCCTCGGATCTCCAAGCGCCACTATCGGAGATGTTAAAAGGTTGCACTACCAAGAAGTCGCAGCTTACTTGGACAGCCGACGCCGAGGCTGCCTTCGACCGTTGCAGACAGGGCATCGCCTCTGCAGCCACATCCGCGTACCTTTCAACAACGCAGCCACTAGCGTTACGCACGGACCGCATTGGATCAGCAGCGACCCGACGGTTCGTGGGTCCCACTGGGATTTTTCTCCCGGAAGCTGTCCGAGGCAGAGAAGAGGTACTCAACTTATGACCGCGAGCTTCTGGCGGTCTTCGCGGCCATAAAATTTTTCCAACGCATCTTGGAGGGTCGGCATGTCTCCACCCACACGGACCATCGTCCACTCACTTTCGCCCTAGAGAAGCGTTCTGACAAGGCATCGCCTCGACAGAATAGGCAACTCGACTTCATCAGCCAGTTCGACACGCTGCTGAGCTACACCCGAGGCGAGGAAAACGTCGTGGCCGACGCTCTTTCGCGAGTGGCACTCGTCAACGCCCCAGCTGCTCTCTCTTCTCGGATCATGAGTGAGGCCCAATCCACTGACGCTCAGCTGCCTCATCTTCTCGCCAGCCCCCGTTTGAAGTTGCACGAGCTCGAGATCGACGATCATCCCGCCCACTACGTCGAGTTCAACAGGGTCATGAAGCCTTACTAGCCGGTGTCGCTTCGCCGTCAAGCTTTCGATACGGTGCACCAGCTGGCGCATCCAAGCGGTCGGGCCACAGCCAAGCGCGTAGCGCTCAAATATTTTTGGCCAAGTCTGCGCAAGGATGTCATCCGTTGGGCCAAGCAGTGCGTGCCCTGCCAGCCCTCGAAGGTGCACCGCCACAATCGCGCCGAGCTCGGCAGTTTTACAACACCGGATGGACGCTTCGACCATATCCACATCGACTTAATCAAGTTGCCCCTCTGCGAGGGTTACCAGCACTGTCTTACCATCGTCGACCGTTACACACGATGGCCGGAGGCTGTGCCGCTCCGAGACATGACAGCTCCCTCGGTAGCACGAGCTCTAGTCGACCGTTGGGTTTCTATCTTTGGTGCGCCGCTCGAAATCACAGCGGACCAAGGCAAGCAGTTCGAGGCAGACCTTCTCACTCATCTTGCCCGCCTCCTCGGAGCCCATCATGTACACACCACACCATACCACCCTCAAGCCAATGGTATGGTCGAGCGCCTTCACCGAACGCTCAAGGCCGCTTTAAAGTGCTCTCCCGAGGTCCCCTGGCCTCAGGCACTCCCGGCAGTGCTCCTGGGTCTTCGTACAACCTTCAAGGAGGACCTGCAGGCATCACCAGCCGAAATGGTCTTCGGCACTTCACTCCGCATCCCGGGCGAATTTATCGCGCCCCAGAGCGCTCCTGTCAGCAGCCCGCACGAGTTCATCACGAGTCTGCGTCGGATGTTCACTGCCATCCGCCCCGTCCCAGCTGCTAGGCACGCCTCCCACCATCCGTTCGTCTTTAAAGACTTGGGGACGTGCGATTACGTATTTCGCCGCATCGACGCGGTAAAGAAGCCGCTTGAGCAGCCCTACACCGGTCCGCATCGGGTCATGAAGAGGATTGACCATCGCACTTTCGTCGTGGACGTCAACGGAGTCGCCAAAACGCTATCCACAGACCAGCTCAAGCCGGCTCATTTAGAGCAGGTCGACGACCAGCCTCGCCCGATCGCACACCCGCAACAATCTCCTCAGGTTTTGCCACCGCCTCTTAGCCAGGCGTCTCCACCTGCGGCGGACTTCCAGACGCCAACAACGCCTGTCACCCATCAGCCGGTACAGGTTCTGCATCAGAATCGGCCAAGGATCATCGCGAGGAAGAAAGTTTCATTCTCGCTCCCTCCGCACGAGACGAAGAAGAGAGTTTCAGCTTCACTCCCTCCGCGCGACGCGAAGGTCATTGGGGGGGGAGTGACTGTGGCGGTCCGTTCCGTCCCGCCCAATGCGCAGCGCTCACGGCGCAAGCAACTGCTGAAGCCGCGCGAGATTTATTCGTGTTGCCCGCATCCACACGGCATCTTCGTTGGTGCGGTTTGACGGCCCACTCTTTAGTCGTGGCTCCGCCATGTCAGCTGACAGTGCACACTTTATGACAGCGCGCTTTTATCCGTCCGTTCTTTTTCCGCCGTTCTTTTTTCCGCCGCTTTTCATTCGACAGCGCGCCTTTATCCGTCCGTTCTTTTTCCGTTTTATTGCTAATGAAAGAAGCCTGTCAACAATGATGAAATCATCATTCTTCTTCGATCATTCTTCGACTACTTCGCACCGACTCGAACGAACACGGATCGGCCCGGCAGCTCCTCGTCGTATCGCGAAATTGAACTCTGTTAACTTGTGTAAATAATACTTAATAAAATAAATAAGCTGTTTGTAGTGAACTTGTTTTGCTTGATTAGACCTGAAAAGTTTTAGGAGCATTCTTCTCTGCAAACTTGCAAACTCACTACACTTGACAAACCGAAGTTTCCCACTCGTTCATCATTTGACAATCAAAAACCATTTTTGACAATCAAAACCCAGACTTTTTGGCTTCACTCACGTACAGGGATTTTACACGGTTCTTCCACTCCATGTTCGTTCGTTCCTCCAAGCGACGCACCAAGAAATAGTTAGCCATGTCGACGAAAACACGAGCGAGAGGGAAGATGACGCCACATTCATGTGGGACGAGATGGCGCGATTTTGGTTCGTTTGTGGGTGGGTGGTCCGTGCATTGGAGACACTGACATATAGAAATGGACCACTCGATTTGCTATCTCAAATGGTGCACCGTTTTGAAAGTTCCCACCTAAGGAGAGTTCAGATATAGAAGGCATATATTTGTCTATTTCTTTCGCATTATGCGAGATACGGGGCTTCAAAAGGCGGCAAATTTAAAAATTATATTAATTTTATTTGTAACCTGCACGCTTAAATCTGATTCCCCTGAAAGTAGCATCAAATCTCAAATAATTTCGCGGCGAAAAGTTTATGGAATAACACATTTTTCATTGAAAAATTCTCAGCAAAACGTTGATATGCTCTCTTCTGAATATGCGATTTATATCGCTAAACAACTAGGTCTGTTCCATGACAAAGTCGTTAAAAAAAACCTGGGGCGACCCAGGTCGCTCCAAGTACTGTCAAAAAAACCCGGGGCGACCCAGGGCGCCCTGGGTTTTGGTTTCTCATGGAACGACTTCAGAGCGAAAAAGAAGAACAAGAGTGGTTGTCAGTTGCGTTTGTGACTTTGCGCAGAGTTTAGTCGAAGTGAAGTGTTTTTAAAGAAATTAAAGTGTTTTTTGTGGCAATTAATGAAGTGTTTTAACATCAGGCTTCATCCGCTCGTCGTCGATACGCAAAGTTGCCGCTGTATCTGTTCATTAAATTTGAAACTTAACAGCTCTCTTTCGCTCCAGCATAATACCCAGGGCTAGTTGGGGCGCCCTGGGTTTGCTGTCAAATAGTCATGGAACAGCGAGCAAAAAACCCAGGGCGCCCTGGGTCGCAATTAATTCCAAATTGATTCGCCGTATTACGCCACTCAGGTTTTTTTGTGGTTTTTACCCACGACGGAGCGGAGAAGGTATATGCGTTTAGGGTGAGAGGTTGTTTGTTTGTTTGTTTGTGTGTGCAAACGAATGCTACCATTTTTCTCCAAAACGGTTTGACCGATTTAGATGGGGTTTTTTGTAAAAAGTTTGTGATTCATCGGCAATTGTTCTTAGATAGGTGTTACGGTGTTAACTTGCTGCAAAATTCAAGATGGCGGACTGTCAAATTTTAAAGTTTATGCGATTTGCACCAAACTTGGTATTTGGGGGCTTTCGGGGTCGCTGATTTCAATTCAACTGTCAAAATTTACGAATTCAAGATGGCGGACTGTCAAATTTTAAAGTTTATGCGATTTGCACCAAATTTGGTATTTGGGTGTTTTCGGGGTCACCAATTTCAGATCAGCTATCAGAATTTACGAATTCAAAATTCAAAGGTTATGCTATTTGGACCAAATTTGATATTTGGGGGTTTTTGGGGTCGCCGATCTCAAACCAACTGTGAACATTTATGAGTTCAAGATGTCGGATTGTCAACTCTCTAAAGTTTGTGCTATTTGCAACAAACTTGGTTCTTAGGGGTTTCGGGGCCGCTGATTTTTACCCACGACGGAACGGAGCTGGTATATGCGTTTAGGGTGAGAGGTTGTTTGTCCAGTCCAATCTTGCCAAGTATCTCCAAAACGGTTTGACCGATTTAGATACGGTTTTCTGTAAAGGGTTTGTGATTCATCGGCCAGATATAAAAATAATATTTTGTAAGAAATCTCTAAAAAGTTTCAAATAAAAAACAAAATTAGAAATTTTGAAAAAACCCACGACGGATGTAAACGTCGTAATAGAAAAAGGATTAAATAAAATTTTAAAGCTCCCCCGTCTAAAAAAAGGTAAGTAACCAAAGAAAATTCGTCGGGGGATGCCATTCCCTGCCCTGAAGTGAACTAAAATATTGAATGTATGTAGTCTTTAATTGATATTCTCCTATTATTAATTCAGGGCTAGGGAATGGCATCCCCCGACGAATTTTCTTTGGTTAATTACCTCCTTTTAGTCGGGGGGGCTTTAAAATTTTATTTAATCCTTTTTCTATTACGACGTTTACATCCGTCGTGGGTTTTTTCAAAATTTTTAATTTTGTTTTTTTTGTGCCATTTTTTTCGTCAATTAGAAATAAGATAAGAAAAATTTGAAATCTATATATATAAAACAAAGTCGTGTTAGTTAGACCACTTATAACTCAAGAACGGCTGGACCGATTTTTATGATCTTTGATTTGTTGGATTCGTCTCCACCCTCCCTAACAGAATAACTATTAAAATATCGGAAAAATTCCCGGAAAAAGAATTTATGAAGAAAATTCACATTCTCATACATTTAGTATGGAACCGCTTTTTGATGATATCTCGAGAGCGGCTCGACCGATTTGGATGAATCTTTTTTCGTTTTGTTCGTCTCAATAAAGCGACGTCTTAAAAGAAAAGAAAATTTGGAAAAATCAAAAGGAAAAGCACAAATAAAATATATTATTCTTAAAAGAAAAGGGGAGGTGTCAACCTCGAGCGCTCAGACCACGGTCCATTGCACTCTTCCCCTACCCTATCCGAACTTTTTAGTCATCTTGACAAAACTAAGAATATCAGATAGAGATTGAGAATTGAAGTCTTCCATTCTCATTACATCGGCGCCAAGCGTCGTCATGCGCGCGCGGGAGAAGGCCGGGCAGTTACAGAGGAAGTGCTCCGTGCTGTCCTCGTCCTCCCCACACGAAGGACACGTTGAATCGCTGATGATCCCTAAGGTGTTCAGATGCTTGCCGCATGTGTTATGTCCTGTGACCGTCCCTACAAGCGTTCTGCAATCTTTTCTGTCTAAGCGAAGTAAAAGTTTTGCATTGTTACTGTCTGGACGGCTAATGAACCATTTGGTGAATTTGCAGGTTGATGTACTGGACCATCTCTGACCATGTATTGAGTCCATGAATCTAGTTATCCAGTTTTTCAACTCTGTAAAGCTGACACCAATAATGGGCTCCGGTCCCAGGGGAGGAGAGCTTGCGCCCTCTTTCGCTAGAGCGTCAGAGGCCACATTGCCATCGATTCCCTGGTGACCGGGGACCCATATAAGATTGACCTGGTTGTGCTTGGCAGCAGAATTAAGTCTATTCTTACATTCCTGGACAATCTTTGATTTGGTGGTTGGGTTAAGTAGGGTGACAAGAGCAGCCTTACTATCGCTGCAGATGCCAATCCTCTTATTATGCCACCTATGGGCAATTATCCAGTTGGCCACTTCGAGAATGGCAAACACTTCAGCTTGAAAAACCGTTGCGGTTGTTCCGAGTGATATACTGTATTTGACTGCCTCGTTCAAATACCATCCAGCGCCCGTACCAGTTAAGGTTTTCGATCCGTCTGTGTAGAAGATGTCATCTAATCCATCCAGTAATTTGTTGGGATCATCCCATTCTTCCCTTACCGGAAGACTAATTTGAAATCTTCTTCGGAACATGGTAATTTGCGTCATATCATCCGTCGGCATGCTAAAGAGGGTGCAGTGCTCTTCAAGTCTTGGGGATAAGACGCCATGTCCGGTGGCATGTCCATCATGCCATAGTCTACACTTTTTAAGTCGACAAATAGCTTTCATTGCCTCTTCCTGGATTGCGAGGTCCAAGGGCTGCAAATTGGGCATTGCGTTGAGGGCCGCACCAGGGATCGAGCTAAAAGCTCCTGTTATCCCTATGCAAACTTCCCTTTGTACTCTGTTAAGAATAGAACAAGTAGTCTTTATCTCCTTCTACTCCACCAGACCACTGACGCATATGTGATTATGGGCCTAATTATGGCTGTGTACATCCAGTGCACAATAGCGGGTTTTAGACCCCATGTATTCCCAAAAGCTCTCCTGCATTGCCAGAAAGCATTCAGTGCTCGAGATGCTTTGTGTTCGACATGAGCCTTCCAAGTCAGTTTGCTATCTAGAATTACCCCTAGATATTTCACTTCTTTGGAGAGTTGAATGGTTACACCTTTCAAAATTGGGAGCTTAAGGTTATCGAGTTTCCTTTTCCTAGTGAACAACACAAGTGTTGTTTTCAAAGGATTCACTGATAAGCCATGTCTCTCACACCAGTTCTGGATCTTGTCTAGGGTTTTCTGCATCCTCTTACAGACGACCCTAAGTGACTTACCACAAACGAGTGCACACACATCATCAGCGTACGCCTGTATGTGTATATTTAGACTTTGCAATTCGTCTAAAAGGGAGTCTACTACGAAACACCACAGTAATGGGGAGAGTACAACTCCTTGCGGACAGCCTTTCTCCACTTTCATTACCGTGTCGGTGTCGCATTCCGCGAAAAGTAGTCTCTGAGATAGCATAGAGTAGATCCATCTTACAAGCACGGTATCTACACCACCAGTGGCAGCATTACACATCGATGGGAACGTGGCATTGTCGAAGGCCCCCTCAATGTCAACAAAAACCCCGAGAGCGTAGAGCCCCTCGTCCGAAGCACTTTCTATCTTAGAGACTAGATCGTGCAATGCGGACTCACAGGATCTACCACTCCTATAGGCATGCTGGTGCTCATTAAGGGGATGCCGTCTCAACGTTTCTCCTCTAATGTATTTTTCTACCAGACGTTCCAGACATTTCAGCAGGAACGATGTCAAGCTGATTGGTCTGAAGCTTTTCGCCAGAGCATAGTCTTCCTTGCCTGGTTTGGGAATGAAAACTACTCTGACCTTTCGCCATGCAGTTGGAATATATCCCCAAGTTAAACAGGCCCTAAATATTTTCTTTAGTGCTGAAACTAGGGAATGGCCTCCTGCTTTTAGCATAGCCGGGTATATACCATCCAGACCTGGGGTCTTATAGTTTTCGAAGGAGGACAAAGCATATTCGATCTTCTCCTCCGTCACAACTTTGGATGCTATATATCTGTCCTGTCTAGTAATGGTTACCCTTTCTGGATACCTTTCTAAACTTTGATTCGTTTGAATCTTGTGACTGCCTGGAAAGTGGGTTTGAACCAGGATCTCAAAGGCTTCCTGTTTGGAACCCGTATATCCGCCGTCAGATTTGCGGAGGGAATTCAGTTTGGCTGTGTCGTCCTTCTGGAAGACTTTAAATAACCTAGCTGTTTCTCTCATTCCTACCAGTTCCTCACAGTATCTTCTATAAGATGAGACCTTGGAAGTTCTTATCTCGTACTTATATTCGCGCTGTAGGGTTCGATAGGCCGTCCAGTCATCTTCTTTTTGGGTTTTTAGTGCCCTATTCAGAAGCGTCCTGGTATTCTTCCTGAGCCTCGAAAAATTGCTGTTCCACCCGGGGACGCTCTTGCCACATCGGCTCTTTCTAACGTGACAAGCACTCTCAAAAGAATCTATCAAGGTCCGACTCAATTTCTCAGTCTCATCCTCAATGTCTTTTGTTGATCGGAGCTTGGGTACATATATTTCTTTCTCCGAAAGAATTTGTTTGTACCTCTCCCAGTCAGTTTTCCTTGGATTACGTCCAGCCGGGATGTAAATGTCATCAATGGCTATTCTGTAATTTAGGTATCTGTGGTCCGAGAGAGATAGCTCAGTCGATCATCGACGCACGCAAGCTCCTTCACCACGGCAAGGTGAGGGTACCGGTCGAAGGAGAATAAAACATATTACTCGTACACTAAAAAGAATGAAATAAAAAAAAAAAAAAATTTAAAAAAAAAAATAGAACCGACTCCAAAAAAATCCCAAGCTCTAAAAAGTATAAAATAATTATATTTAAAGTCCTCTGATACTACTTTCAACATTCAATACCAAGACTTTCCTAGACTTTTGAAGTCGGTGTGAAAACCTGACTGATATTAATCCAATTAATCCAGACAAACTGATTGCATTCATTATTTAGTATTGGATTAATATCAGTCAGGTTTTCACACCGACTTCAAAAGTCTAGGAAAGTCTTGGTATGTAATGTTGAAAGTAGTATCAGAGGACTTTTGGTCCGCCATTTTGAATCCTCGCAATCGGGCACCGAATGTACAACCAAGTACCAAAACTTTATCTGTGTATATATTTTGTTTTTTGTTGATTTTCTCAAAAAGCGCTGAATCAATTTCGATAAAATTTATATGGGACCACCTCTGAAGTATGACCTACCAAACAAAAAAAAATCATCAAAATCAATTCATCATTGGCGGAATTATCGCGTAACGACATACAAAAATAAAAAAAATAAAACAAACATACAGCCGAATTGAGAACCTCCCCCGTTTTTTCGTCGGTTAAAAATAGTATATCGAAAAAAGCACAATAGCTACTTCGATTAGGTTATAACACTTTGAATGCAAAAATTTTAGTCAAAGTAACACTGTGAATGCTAAAAATTTAAGTCAAAGTTTACTGAGATCATTTTACGACAGAAGTTTTATATACAGAATTAAATTCAAAAGAAAAGTAGTGTTAGAGCGGTGCGTTTTGATAAAAGCGTATAAATGTTACCGGTCGATTTGTTTGTTTTGTGCGAGTGTTATTAATAAATCTTAATGTGCGAGTAATAATATTAAAAATGCCACGACCCAGAAGATCTAATCTTTCCCAACAAAGCTAATTGCATTACGGCTTTATTGGGAAAGAATATACCATTTTCAAGAAACATGTCACCTTTTTCGCTCGCAAAAATATCTTTTTCCATTTCAAATGTATAAAAATCTATTTCAAAAGTACTGAATTCCAAAACATTAGTATCGGAATTTAACACAAAAGTGCTCATTATTCCAAATGCAAAGTATTGCAATTCAATTCAAAAGTGCATTCTCCTAATATGAAGATGAAACCCACTTTCATCAATATATATTTAGGAAAACACTTTAGGGATAGTAGTTTTATTGGACACTACACTTTTCCTTAAACTATTTTCTTTAAACTATTGTCTTTAAAATATTGTCTTTAAACTGTCCTCTCTGAAATGTTCCCGACGTAGGAAGTTTCTGGATGGGTTTTGTTTCTGCAGAGATTCGTGCACCAGGCTGTAAAGTGGACTGCTCACGTCGAGCACCAGACCGGAAGTGACCTGCTCAGGTCGAGCACCAGACAGCAAGTGAGCTCTCGGCGTTTCGCAGGATTAGAACCTGCTTGCGCCGAGAGCGCTGCGCCTGTGTTGGTGGCGATGAGGACGCCACATTGCGCTTGCGCCGAGAGCGCTGCGCCTGTGGTGGTGGTGGTGATGGAGGCGCCACAGCTACTCCCTCCCCAATGACCTTCGCGGATTGCGAAGGGAATGAAAAGCTGACTCTTTTTGAGGTGGTGGTGCTGGACTGGCGCCGCTGAGAGGACGGTTAAAGTCCCAATGGCGACCGGTCCAAGGAAGGTGGCTGCGGCGGTAGCAGCTGGGGCTGTGAAGACTGCGGCGGTGGCAGCTGAGACTGTGAAGACTGCGGCGGTGGCAGCTGAGGCTGTGAAGACTGCGGCGGTTGCGGCGGTGGCAGCTGGTCCGCCGGCGCGAGGTAAGCTGGCTTTAGATGAACCGTCGAAAGGGCCTTGGAGAAACCATTGAAGTCTATGACGTAGGTGTGGTCGTCAACCCTTTTGATGACACGGTGAGGGCCGGTGTAGGGTGGCTGCAAGGGCCTACTGATAGCGTCGACCCGGCGGAAGACGAAATCGCACGTTTGTAAGTCCCTGAAAACGAAAGGGCGGTATTCGACGTGTCTGGCGGCAGGTACCGGGCGTATGGCCCTGAAAAGGCTTCGTGGACGGGCGAAAACGGGTGGGCTCGGTGATGATTTGGCGATGAACAGGCAAGTCGGGTAGCACGGCCATCTCGCCGGGTGGCGAGGCAAAATGCGAAGACTTGCTGACGCGGTCGCTGTAGATCTCGCCGAGAGGACCCTCTGGAACAACAGATGTCGAGGCAATGCTGACGCAGTGGATGTCAGGTGCCGGTCCGAGCACGCAGTCGGTTGAGAGGCCGGTGAGTCCGTCAAGCAGGCGGCGTCCACGGAGATCGATGAGCAGGCCATAGTGACTGAGTACGTCAGCTCCGAGGATGGCCGTATGTACATCGGCAATGACGAAAGGCCATTGAAAGGGGCGCCGCAGCCCCAGGTCCAGACTCAAACGCTGCAGTCCAAACGTGGCGATAGGCGTGGAGTTGGCGGCCTGAAGGATGAGCTCTCGCTTTTGGAGAGTCCTGTGGATGATTCGCTTGGGGAGGATGGATAAAACGGACCCCGAGTCCACCAGAAAACGAGTGGAGGTCCCACGGTCCGTGACGTAAAGGCGGTTTTCCGGAGAGGTGCCGGCGGCGACCGCCGAGAACAACGCCGGCCTCTCTAGTTTCCCGATGATGAGACAGCGCTGGCCTGAGGAGTGAAAGTGCAAGGCTGTTTGCACCGCACGGCCAACGCACCGTGTTTGGTGTGGTACCAGCAGAGACCCGTCGTGCATTCGGACCGGGTGTCACCGAGCGATCGCGGGGCTGCTGAATATTGCGGGTAGTTGAACGGCCTCGATTGGTGCAGCTGTTGGACCGCATCTGCAGGGCGTCGCGTGTGAGGCTGGTCAGCTGAACGATGGCCTGGCGCAGCGCAGCCAACTCCTGGGCCACCGAATCAGTGGGCTGGTTTGGCGTGGAGTAGCCGAATGAAGGCGAGGAAACTCGCGAGGGCTGGAATGAGGCGGCCATAATAGAGGGCCCGATGTCGTGTGCCTCATCAGCAACGGCGGCGAGCTCCTCCAGCGTCTGACCCTTGATGAGAAAAGCATGCGTCGGGTCTGCGCTGGCAGCAAGACGAGCCATTTGACCCTTAGCACATCGTCCCCAACACGTGTGCCGGCAAGTGAACGCATATGGCGTAACATCTGCGATGGACGCTTGTCGCCGAGCTCCAAGCCCGTGAGAAGCTTGTGAAGCTGTGCGTCCGGCGAGTCGGTGAGGCGAGCGAGGATAGCTGCTTTTATGGCGGAAAACTTACCGGAGGCCGGAGGCGAGCGGATTATGTCCGAAATGTCCGCGATAGTGTCGTGGTCCAGCGTCGCCACGACAAGATGGTACTTGGAAGCGTCACTTGAGATGTGATGTACCTGGAACTGGGATTCCACCTGGAAAAACCACAGCTCAGGACTGGCCCGCCAGAATGGTGGTAATTTACAACGGCCGACCACGCTGACATCCGCGGCTGCCGAAGTCGCCTGAGGGGGCTGAGGACGGGCTTCCTCGGTGGTCTCGGCTGAAACGAAGGTCGAGTCGCCCTCGGTGCTCATGTTGAACATGAAACGCGAGATGAGAGCACGCGGCGGGTGGAAACGAAACGGGAAATGCGCGCACTGAACCGAGAGAAAAAAATGTTCACGAACGGAGCACGTGCCTCTGGCAGGTAGGAAATTGGCCTGTAGAGAGTCCACGAGCACGATCACGTACGCCAGCTGGCAAGAACAAAAACAAGGTCTAAGAAACGAGCACAAAAAATTTCGAGGAATACAACTCAACGGACTCAGCTGGGAAGCGCGGCACAGCTCAGGACATTTCGCGGAATCACAAACCAACGGACTCAGTTGGGAAACGAATTCCTAGAAAGGAAGGATGCGTCACGACGATGCACCACGCGAGACGAGAAAATTCTCGGAAAAATGCGTCGCGACGGGCACTGATGCAATGTTCGGGGTCACCACTTTAGGAAAACACTTTAGGGATAGTAATGTTTTATTGGGCACTACACTTTTCCTTAAACTATTTTCTTTAAACTATTGTCTTTAAAATATTGTCTTTAAACTGTCCTCTCTGAAATGTTCCCGACGTAGGAAGTTTCTGGATGGGTTTTGTTTCTGCAGAGATTCGCGCACCAGGCTGTAAAGTGGACTGCTCACGTCGAGCACCAGACTGGAAGTGACCTGCTCAGGTCGAGCACCAGACAGCAAGTGAGCTCTCGGCGTTTCGCAGGATCAGGACCTGCTTGCACCGAGAGCGCTGCGCCTGTGCTGGTGGCGATGAGGACGCCACATTGCGCTTGCGCCGAGAGCGCTGCGCCTGTGGTGGTGGTGGTGATGGAGGCGCCACATATATAACATTCAACAATATATGCACTTTTGAATTGAATTGTGATACTTTGCATTTGGAATAATCAGCACTTTGGTGTTAAATTTCGATACTAATGTTTTCGAATTCAGTGTACTTTTGAAATGGAGTTTTATACATTTGAAATGGAAAAAGATATTTTTGCGTGGGAAAAAGGTGACATGTTGCTTGAAAATAGCATAGATCTACTGGGTCGCGGCATTTTTATATGCTTTGAGAAGCAAGAAGTCGGGCCATACTAACGCGGCTCTGTTGGCAATGAGAAAAAGTCGAGCTTATCGCACAGATCAACAACGAGGTAATCTTCGACGCGCAAGAAGAAATGCTTCAAGTGCTGATTAGAATCGAGCAGCGTCTCTATACGATTGCACAATTGATTGCAGCTCGCATCCTTTCGTTCGCATTGGACCAATGGACGTGGTTTTCCTTTGAGTTTAAACGAATTCAATTTCCGATTCGTGTAAGCCAGGCACATCCAAGGAGTTTAAAAATTCAGTTGACTGTTAGGCGGTACAAAGTTCGCCGGCACAACTAGTATGAGATAAGAAAAGACTAATTTTCATAATTTAATAACACAATTTCTAACGAAAAATTAGAAATTGTGTAAAATTCAGTTGTATCTTACAAAGGGGTAATTTAATGTTTGCATTCCTTTGAAGGGACTTAAGATACAAATTTTATAATTTTTGTAGCAATTATTTGATGGATTTATGCAAATAAAACGGACTAATGCCCCAAAAATGCATTTGACAGCAATTCAAACCCACAGCTGACTGCTCAAAATCCGTTAATGGTGTGAGCAAGAGGGAACTAGAAAGTGCACCATCGCTTCATAGGCATTTTGTATGGGGCGAGTGGTCCATTTCTATATGTCAGTGATTGGAGAACGGCCTTTAAGCCCGGTATGCTGTTGCCAAGAAAAGGGGTCAAGGAAAATAAGCACATATTCCTTGAAGGAAATTTGACAGTAGGTCAAGAAATTTTGAATTCAAATATCAGAAAAATAATGATAATTATTTAAATACTTGGCCTCTATTCTATCCCACTTACTGTAAGGTATAAAAAAAGGAAAATGTATTTATGAAATAAAAATACAAATTCGTTTGAATTTTGTTGGACGTATTTTCGTTCCCCTGAAAATCCTTCGTCTGCTGACGGGTTGCAATTTTATGGCTCGACCCAAAGCAGGTACGATGTCGTCATGCATACCCTTTTGCCTGAGGGATGAGTTTCTGCGCAACTTGCGTTGCGTAGGAAAATCCAAAAATAGCTCGAGTCCCAGATGTGCATGCGATTCAGGATTTGACCTGATGCGCCTGGGCACGGCGAATTCTGGGGAAAATGCGCGGAGGGTTCACTTTATTTGTTTTGGCATGAGGCATGGGGGTGAAATTCGTGTTCCCTAGCTCCAGCTGTTTTTGGAGTCAGGCTCAATAGTTAGTCAGATTTAATCCGGTGAAGTACTCGTAGTGAGAAAAAGTAGTAAAATAATAAGAGTTAAAGGTGAAGTGATTTATATCAGGTGAACTGGGAGGAACCTGAGGGTGAGTCAGCTCACTAAGTATTTTATCCTTTCTCCCGTTGATTGTAGTTCCCAGTAATTGATCTCAATGTAGTTATGTCCCCCGTAATTAGTGTTAATTTAGCGGGTGATCATTAGCCCATTATAGTGAGGTGTTCACTAAGTTTATTAGTTTTCCCGAATCGGGCATGTATGAGAAGGCTTGTAGCGAATGAGCCTTGATTGCGGATCATGTGCATGTGATTTAGTTTGAATTGCGGCGCATAAAAAATCTATTAAGGGGGTGGGCGTCGCGAGCCTGCTTCTCCCTTATTCGGATTCAACACAGAGGATGTGCTTGGCTCAGGCTGGTGCCGGGGTACGGTAGTCCTTCCTGATTGAGCAGCATGTCAGTGTTCACGCGAATGATCACTGGATGTGGCCGCCAGTGATTCATTTGTATCATGCGCATGTAGTAATGTTGAATATCACTAGAAAAATTCCGTTAAGGGTTGTGTTCCGTATTACGGTGGTTCTCCCAGATCGGACAACATATCGGTGAGATGTGCTTTGTCTGAGGGTTGTGTTCCGTATAGGCGGTGGTTCTCCCTTATTCGGAAGATGTGATGTGTCCGAGGGTTGTGTTCCGAAAGCCGGTGGTTCTCCCAGATTGGGCAACACATCGGTGAGATGTGGGTTGTCTGAGGGTTGTGTTCCGGATTGCGGTGGTTCTCCCAGATTGGACAACACATCAGTGATCATGATTTATTTGCAAAATGGTGGCTTAATATAATGTAGGCTGTGGTGGTAGCATGATGATTACATTATGAGTTTATTTCCCCTTGACCCAGTGGAAGGGATGAAGTGCTTATTGGTTGTTTTTATTTTCAGAGGCGGGACTGGTGACTGCATGTTACGCTTGGGAGCTCTAAAGGCCCAATAGCAACCTGACCTCAGGAATAGTTTTTCCTTTTAAAAGAAAAAAAAAATTTATATATCATTCTATATCTATATTGAAATGCCCTTATTCAAAATATCCGCCAAATTACTCAAAAAATAACTCACTACACACAAACTGTCACTTTTACCTCAAGGAATATATACTGGGACACATATTCCTTGAAGAAAATTTGAATTTTTGGTATACAGCGCCACCAGCGCCTGATAGGAGAACTACGTTTTTTCCTTGCGAACAGCATACCGCTTTGACAACCGGAACGGAAACATTTTCCTCGAGCATTCCTTGAGTGTTTTTTTTACATAGGTTTTGTATAGGCCAAGAAATTTCTTGGCAACAGCATACCGGGCTTTAGGAGCTACGATGCCAGGGACAGACACACAGACACGTCAAACTTATAACACCCCTCTTTTTGCGTCGGGGGTTAAAAATAGGTAAACAAAATTTTTAAGTAAAACTCTTTTATTGATGTAGATAATGTACTAAAAGCTAAAAAACAAACAGGGCAAGCTAAAGAAAACCGTTTAATAAAATTAATAAAATAAAAAGTGAAACCATCTTCTTAAAGCAGAGTACACTGGTGTTCCGAGTGGTCGGCTTAGTTCATAGAAATATAAACTAAACACGGAACGGCTGTACCGTGTAAAAACCCTGTACGAGAGCGTACACTCAAAAATAGCTTGTCCAAATAGTACAGCAGCAGTGTGCAAGAGGGACGCTGATACCGAAATGTCAGCAGCATATCTTATTTAGTGAATGGTGGCGTGCAAAGTCAATATTGGGAGGGACATAGTGTTTATGCCAGGAGCTTTGCAATTTATTTTTATGAATATGTTCTCAAATTTTCTTTGATATTTTTTCATTTGCCGCCTTTATTTATAGAATTTTGCAGTAAATTTAAACTATTCCAATTTCTTTAAATGCCCCTCTTATTATTTATACAAATATTTACGCCTGCACTGGCTGAACACAAATGCATAGCGAATTCTAACACATCTAGAGAAAGTGTACGCTCAAATTAGCTTACAGCCATTCCGTGCTTTGTTTATATTTCTATGGCTTACTTTCTACCTGAGACAACATTCATATTTAAGCAAAGACTCAAGCCTTTGGTTGGCGTTTCTGGCAGAATTTTCAGATTCATAACATGAAGTAACAAACGAAAACGGAGAGGCTAATCGGGTAAAAACCACTGACCACTGACATATAGAAATGGACCACTCGATTTGCTATCTCAAATGGTGCACCTTTTTGAAAGTTCCCACCTAAGGAGAGTTCAGATATAGAAGGCATATATCTGTCTATTTCTTTCGCATTATGCGAGATAGGGGGCTTCAAAAGGCGGCAAATTTAAAAATTATATTAATTTTATTTGTAACCTGCACGCTTAAATTTGATTCCCCTGAAAGTAGCATCAAATCTCAAATAATTTCGCGGCGAAAAGTTTGTGGCATAACACATTTTTCATTGAAAAATTCTCAGCAAAACGTTGAAATGATCTCTTCTTGATATACGATTTATATCGCTAAGCAACTGTTTTAAGAACTCAAAAGTAAAAATTAGAGCACTTTTGTGTTTTTGCTGTATACTTCACTTAATTTAGTTACAGTAAAAGGACATAAATGCAATTAATTCCGAATTGATTCGCCGTATTACGCCACTCAGGTTTTTTTGTGGTTTTTGTGCCATTTTTGTCGCAAATCAGACATAAGATAAGAAGAATTCGAAATATGAGACTAATAATAACTAATAAAGACTAATTTTCATAATTTAATAACACAATTTCTGCCGAAAAATTAGAATTCAATTGTATCTTAAAAAGTGGTAATTTAATGTTTGCCTTCCTTTGAAGGGACTTAAGATACAAAAGAAATTATTTTATAATTTTTGTAGTAATTATTTGATGGATTTATGCAAATAAAACGGACTAATGCCCCAAAAATGCATTTGATAGCAATTCAAACCCACACCTGACTGCTCAAAATCCGTTAAGGTGTGAGCAAGAGGGAACGAGAAAGTGCACCATCGCTTCATAGGCATTTTGTATGGGGCGAGCTTTGAAGATAAAGCCTAAGGAAATGCTGTATCGTGTAATATTCCTATACGTGAGCGTAGTAAATATTTGGATCGCCTTAAAAAGAGAGGTACTCGATGAACGAGCGAGACGACATACCCTGAACGATCTGTCAAAAGTGTTTTTGGCTCGATGTAAGGCGCGTCTTGGGATTTATTAATTAAATTATTGATAAAGTGTGATTAAAACCGTGTGAAAAAGTACGTGAAGTAAAGAAAATTGATCACAAAATTCTTGCAGATTCTTCCGTTTTACACCACCCGGAAGGTCCCTACAAAATTTCATCCAAATCGGAGAGAAGGGAAAGATCTTCACTTAAGCCACATCTATGCCAGGTAGGCGGGTTTTCATGATTCATACGCTATACATCATTGGCTGCGTTCCATTGGGCCTGGCAAAGTACTCGCAAGTACTTCCAAAGTGCCACGAACTACACATGCTCTTGGCTGGAGGTAGTTGAGTAGTAATTTCACAAGTAGTTACGCAATTTTTTTCCGCTAGGGGGTTTTCATATTTTCATAAAGCTGTGTTCCATTGAACTTCTACTCGCAAGTACTTTCGAGTACTTTGCCAGGCCCAATGGAACGCAACAATTATTTTTCAATTTTGAGTTCAACGAGTCTAATACCCTAGATACACGAGCACTGCGAAATGAACATCTGGCCGAGATCTTCATCAGTAGTCCGTGTATCACTGCGGATTAAGTTCGGAACTTCATTTACATCTTCATCCTGAAGGTACTTAACGAAGTTCCCAAAACTTAATCTCGCCGAATGAAGCTCGAAATGCTTGGAAGAATCCTCTGATTTCCAGTGTCAAACTGTCAGCGAATAGAATATTTTGCCTCTTTTTAAGTACATATTAACTTTCTAATACGTTTTGATTTTCTCTGCATTAATAGAAAATATAAAAAAAAACTTATCCATTTCGCTAACTTCTTCACTGTCAAAAGGAAATGTCATCGGTCCAAACGAAGTTCAAGCGTGAGAGTGTATCAGCCCTGAACGAAATGAAGATCTGACGGGATTAAATTCGCCAAATGTTCATTTCGCAGTGCTCGTGTATCGCAGGCATAAGTTCTCACAATACAATTGATATGTGAGTCACATAGTACTAACTTAGAGCTCTAAGTTAGAGAAAAAACGTTTAGAGAATCTCAATATTGCTCTAAATTTAGAGTGAATTAGTACGTTTATTTAATTCAATTATTTACCGAGAGTTAGCGCCACTTTCGCATTTTCTTCTAACTTAGAATTGTCAAACTGACTCTAACTTAGACTAATTTTTGTTACGGAATCGCAAATTACTCTAAATTTAGATTTTAGACTCTAAATTCTAACTCTAAATCGTTATGCCTAATCTCCATACAAAACCAGACCAACTAACCAAACCAAAAATATCTGCAGCTCTGTCATTCGCATTGCAATTTCATCACCTATCTCGCTCATTTTGGCCAACAGCCGCTAGCTTTTTCCTCTGTGAGTTAAACCATTTGGCGTTGCCACATGCAATTCAGCGCATTTAGTACAGGTTAGTACTCGAAAAGTTGCAAAGTCAAAAATAAATTGATGTTAAATCGGTTGTTGTGGTTTGCCGGTAAAGAGTGCCAAATATTTGTGTCATAATAATTATATTTTTATTACAAAATGCCCTTTTATTGGAACGGTAAGTGAAGCAGTGGCTGACTGACTTTTCACAACTACATTGCTAATATGTGCACAGACTTGATTTGTCAGCAGTTGGTTTTTTGGTTTTGGTTTGGTCTGGTTTTTTATGGAGATTAGGCATTAGGGAATCCCAGGGCTGGTTTACCGGTTGTCAAAAGACCATTGCACTAATTATAACCACCGACATATAGAAATGGACCACTCGCCCCATACAAAATGCCTATGAAGCGATGGTGCACTTTCTAGTTCCCTCTTGCTCACACCATTAACGGATTTTGAGCAGTCAGCTGTGGGTTTAAATTGCTGTCAAATGCATTTTTGGGGCATTAGTCCGCTTTATTTGCATAAATCCATCAAATAATTACTACAAAAATTATAAAGTAATTCCTTTTGTATCTTAAGTCCCTTCAAAGGAATGCAAACATTGTAAGATACAATTGAATTTTACACAATTTCTAATTTTTCGGTAGAAATTGTGTTATTAAATTATGAAAATTAGTCTTTTCTTATCTCATATTTTTAGTTCTTCTTATCTTATGTGTGATTTACGACAAAAATGGCACAAAAACCACAAAAAATCCTGAGTGGCGTAATACGACGAATCATTGCGGAATTAATTGTATTTAAGTCCTTTTACTGTAACTAAATTAAGTGAAGTATACAGCAAAAACACAAAAGTGCTCTAATTTTTACTTTTGAGTTGAAGAGAGCAATTCAACGTTTTGCTGAGAATTTTTCAATGAAAAATGTGTTGTTCCATAAACTTTTCGCCGCGAAATTATTTGAGATTTGATGCTACTTTCAGGGGAATCAGATTTAAGCGTGCAGGCATAGACAAACTAGAATATAGATGTCCAGTCGCATATAAAATTTTGTGCCAAAGCACACGTCTGAATTAAAGCTCTACACGTTCGAAATAAAGCTCTTCTCGCGAGTGAGACGAGCTAACGCCTTACGCTCTTTGTTTATGCCACTCACGCCGTGCCTGCTGTGATGCTCTGTGTGACTTGTCGGCAGGGTGTGAGTGTGATATTTTTAATTTTTTAAATAATTAAATTTTTCTGAGTACATATTCATTTTTCCTTGTTAAATAAATGCAATATGAATATACCTAAATATATATAAAAATCTTGAAAATCATATATTCTACCTAATTCACTGCTCTGCGCCTGTTCCCCACGTCCCACTCACACCCTGCCGACAAGTCACACAGAGCATCACAGCAGGCACGGCGTGAGTGGCATAAACAAAGAGCGTAGGGCGCTAGCTCGTCTCACTCGCGAGAAGAGCTTTATTTCGAACGTGTAGAGCTTTAATTCAGACGTGTGCTTTGGCACAAAATTTTATATGCGACTGGACATCTATATTCTAGTTTGTCTATGGTGCAGGTTACAAATAAAATTAATATAATTTTTAAATTTGCCGCCTTTTGAAGCCCCTGTGGGGCTTGCTTCAGCAGCGCCACCTGCGCGCCACTCTAGGCGCAAGCAGATGTTAGCGCCACGAGCAGTGTTCTAGCTCCACTCCATATTCGAGAGCAGCTTAGGCTGCCGACAACGCTTTGCGCAGCTCGGCGTCTTTTTTATCAGCTGCCGACAACGTGTTGCTCAGCTCGGAGTCTTTACTCGAACACTCTGCAGAAGACGACGCTGGTGAACGGACGCGCTTTTTTTATCCGAAAGTTTGGTGGCTGAGTTGTGTTTCAAGACATTTTCATTGTGAAAAATAAATAGCATTTTGTACAGACTTCTCGGCAGTTTCCTTGTGCACCCGCACGCCCTTATTAATAACCCTCAGTGGACATTCGAGACTATTAAAGCTGGTTATTAAAGTGGTGACCCCGTGGAACTAAAAAAAGTGCGGCGTGTAGGGTTTGTGCAAGTGCGGCTTGGGTTCAGAGCACAGCGTTTATTTGTGTTCCCGGCATTACTTTTGCCTTCCACCGGAGCAGGCATTACTGCGCGAGTCGCTCAGCGCGCATCTCCGCCCACCTGCCACCCCATTAATTATAATGCCCATTGGGGAAGACGAGGAGCCTATGCGCCCGGCAGCGGCTGAGGCCGAGCGGCAGGCAGCGGAGCGCCAGGCAGCCGAACGCGAGGCGGTTGAGCGTGGAAACGCAGCGGCCGCACAACACGACGCACTCAGCGTGAACGCGGTGGGTCGATGCAATTTGCCTCTTTTCTGGCGGGCCAGCCCAGAGCTATGGTTCTTTCAAATTGAATCTCAATTCCAAGTGCATCATGTGGCCAGTGACGCCACGAAATACCATATGGTTGTTTCTTCGCTGGACCACGACACCATTGCAGATGTCTCTGTTGTTACCACAACACAAGTCTGACAGATTATTATACTGTCATGACAACCACCAAGCCATATTATGGCCACATAAACACTTATTATGCTGTCATGGCAACCAGCATACGGCAGCCATCATATGGCAGCCATCATTGGCCTGACCTAGTATAAATACAGGAGGCTGAAGCACCATCAATCAGTCGATCACGAGCTGGCTTTCCAGCAACAAGTAAGTAAGAGATTTCTTTTACTTAACAAGTAGGCTTTCCTACACTATCAGGCTTTCCTGATATTAACAAAGTGGTCACTCATTCGCTGGATTTCCGGCGGTTACACAGTAAAGGCTTTCCTTTACTTGATAGTAGGCTCTCCTACACCAAAGGACTTTCCTTTACCTCACAGTAGGCTTTCCTACAAGTAAAGGCTTTCCTTTACTTCATAGTAGGCTTTCCTACATCCTTAGGCTTTCCTAAGCGCTCCTCACATTTATTGTCAATAGGATTTCCTAGAGACTAATAAATTTCCCTTCTTCTCTGTTCCATTCTTTCTTACACACCATACTACACATACTTACAGCAGACACATTGAAAACTACTTCTATATAACAAAATTCACTAAACACATAATTTCTTTCTCATTCCAGACATATAATCATTTCATTATAAAATTAATCTTTGTATATAGTTTACTGTATCTTTAAATTAATTATTTGTTTGCATGGATTGTAGTTGCTTTTGTTTTATTCTGTTTTGACTAAACTTATGTATAAATATTGGATAAGGAATTTTTGGTTTGGTTTTTTAGAATACATCTTTGAATAAAAAATTTATTTTTTCCATAAAAAACGGTCTTGTTGTTATTTTAACCTCCCCTCGCTTCTTCCTATCTGCTGAATCAGTACCGCATTCAGTGGTGCCTCTTATAGGCCCCATCATTGGTCCTTCGAGCCGGATATAATATTATATCTACTTTAAAATAAAGCGAGGAAGTTAAAATGGCAAAAAGATTATTAATTCAACAGAATGCTCTACACGAGCAACTCAAAGAATTGGCCGATACTTTGTCTAAAAAGACTCCCCAACAACTTAACAAAGGTATGCTCGACACATTCCTAAAGTTGATAGATTCCGTATGGGATCAAATACAAAAGGGCCATATGCAAATAATTCAAAAAGATATATTAGAAGTGACGGAATATATCACCAATAAAACATATTCTGATTCACAGAACTTGTACATAGATATAATCTCCAATATAAAAGAAATGTTAAACACGTTCGAAAAGGTAGAAACTTTCACACCTCAATCACCTACTCAAATCAGGTCTGAGGTTAAGCTACCCAAAATCTCTATTCCCAAATTTGGAGGATCTTACGCAACATGGAGATCCTTCCATGACTTATTCAAATCCATTATTCACGAAGGGAAGGGACTTTCACGGGTACAAAAATTACAATACCTTAAAACGTCAGTGACAGGTGAAGCTGAACGCCTACTTCGACAATTCGATGTCACTGACAATAATTACGAGAAGGCTTGGGAATTCTTACAAAAACGATACAATAACAAAAGAGTGTTAATAACCACTCATCTAGCCACTCTGTTTAATACAACCAGTATTAAAACAGAATCCGCACATGCAATCAAGGCTCTTTTAGACGAGACCGAAGAAAGCTTGCATGAGCTTCGCTGTTTAGGATCACCTACCGAGTCATGGGACCCTGTTCTCATACACTTTCTAACCAAACGGCTCCCTGCTGAGACTCATTACAAATGGGAACAAGAGCAAGGAGACCGTACCGATCCGCCCTCCTACAAAGAATTCGTCAAATTTCTAGAAGCACGATTCCGAACGTTAGAGGCGCTACACAATGCTCGACCAAGCATAGCCAAGGTCTCTCCCAAGAGCATACAATCATGCTTTCTTACAAACACCGCTTGCCCAAAATGCAAGTCGGATCATCCATTGCACAAATGCCCACAATTCCGGCAATTGGCAGTCAGCAATCGTCTAAACTTAGCAACAAAATTACAAGTTTGTAAAAATTGCCTAAGTTTTGGACATCCCACTAATGCTTCTACACATAGAATCCCAAACACTGGGAAAACAAACAAATGGAGCACAACCAGCCTCCAACAAGCCGGTCGAAAGCAAGTCAGATGATGCCGTACTGGAATCTAAGGCGTTCTTTTATCGAAATCATCAAAGAGCACTACTTGCGACCGCAATAGTGAATATCCCCGACAAATTAGGGGAATTGCACTCTTTCCGAGCTCTCGTCGACTCGGGATCTCAAGTGTCATTCATTTCTGACAAAGCAGTCAGAAAGCTCCAGCTCCACAAGATTCCGGCAACCATGGAAATCACAGGACTGGGTTGCACTCCAACCGCACGTGTAAAGTCGCAAGTCAATTTCACTTTACACTCAAACACCACCGCATTTAAAACTAATATAACAGCACTAGTTCTAAACAACATCACGGAGAATACTCCGCCGCAATCAATAGATACGTCAGAGCTAACGTATCTATTAAACTTAAAACTAGCCGATCCTGGTTTCGCTACACCCGGCTCCATCGATTTACTCATTGGAGCAGACATTTTCGCACAAATCATCGAAAATGGCGTCATAAAGGGCAGTAACGTACAACCTACGGCTCAAAATACGCAGCTTGGGTGGATCCTCATGGGCAGTTTAAAAGATAATTCATTCAGCCCAAAGGCGTTCACTATTCAAGCTCATAACACTGCAAACATTGATGAGCAGTTACGTCAGTTCTGGGTACAGGAAGAAGTACCTAGCACTATTATACACCCAGACGACAAAAGATGTGAAGATATTTATCAAAAAACACATCACCGTTTACTCAACGGACAATATCAAGTCCAATTACCCTTTCGGGCCTCTAACGGCCCCAAACTCGGTAACTCTCGAAATCTAGCAGTTAAACAGTTCCTCCAGCTAGAGAAAAGATTTGAAAAATATCTCACTCTCAAAATGGATTACATAAACTGCATAGAAGAATATCAAAAACTTCGTCATTTGGTAGAGATTCTCACAAACTATTATCTCCCGCACCACGCCGTGATCAAAGAGAGTTCCACTACCACCAAGGTGCGCATTGTTTTCAACACATCAGCCAAGACCTCTAACGGAAAATCATTGAACGAACAATTGCTTGTAGGACGTACTATTCAACCTACATTATGGGCAATACTACTTCGTTGGCGACAGCATAAATTCGCCATCTCGGCAGACATCGAGAAAATGTACAGGATGATACTACTAGATCCTGAACATCAACATTTCAAGAGGATCACATGGCGAGACAACCCAAAGGATCCTTTAAAAGATTACCAGCTCACAACAGTGACTTTTGAGTGTGCATCTGCCCCGTTCCTTGCCATTAGGACACTTCAACAACTCGCAACAGACGAGGAACGTAATTATCCTGAAATGGCCAAGGTAATACGTAACGACTTCTACGTCGATGACCTATTAACTGGAGCACACGATATCTCTTCGGGTATCAAACTCCAGCAGTAGTTAAAATCGGTCCTAGCTCTGGGTGTATCAATGGCAGACAAGGAAATTACAAATCCTCTCGATCTCTCCAACAATGAATGTATAAAAACTTCAGGCATCAAATGGTATCTAACCACTGACAAATTCATTTTGGAGGCAATGGACTTCACAATATTTGCACACTTTGCAAAACAGGCCAAAGTGGAAACAGCTTCAAACAAATTTCAAAATAGGAGATTTGGTAATCATTGCTGATCACAACGCCTCTCCATTAAAATGGATGTTAGGCCGAATAATTCAGACATTCCCGGGTCCTGATAATAATATTCGAGTAGTCAAAATTCAAACTAAAAACTCAATATTTACTCGACCCATAACAAAAATAAGCAGACTCCCAATGGAGCCTCAGCCTTAACAACAAATACAAATCTACATAACAACCACCACGCCATCTACATGTTAGAAGTAAAAACGTGATCTGACGTGTAAACTAATTTCTTTGAGAATTTGTAAACCAACTCAAATCATTTCAGAATCAAATAAGATGACGAACCAAAGCGCAAAATTTTTTCCGGAGCTTACCGACCTCCTCGACTTAGACGACCCTCCGAGTCTGATATCCATTGAACAAATATTACGAGAAACCACCGCACCCACAGCAATTCAACCGTTTGACCCTCAATTCGAGGAAAAAATCGTCAACATGGAGCGAAAAAACAACCATCAGCCATCACAACCCGGACCTTGGACAAGAAAACGAACAAGACCAATGCCCGTCGCCACCAGTGGTCAGCCCAGGAAATCAACAACCGGCCGAAATTCTCACAGGACCACAGGACCTTCTGGACTATCTCAGCTCGCTGCAACTCGTCCAGTCACAGCAAGTCAGCAAGGTACCAAACATCAGCCCAAGATGAGTCAGCCTTACCCTTCACCTGCATGTCAACACACCTCGAAGAGTACCGTTTCCACTGCTCAAACACCACAGGCACCAGCAAAAACCACTGGAAATTGGACAAGGGCACCTAACCGGGAGTATTTCCAATGTACCAACACACTCTAGGAACGAATACAGCAAGAAAACATACCATGGAATATAGTCTTCGAGGCAAAAGGAAGCGCTCGATTCCATGCTACTAACGGCGATACCATCCGCTTCATCAAAATCCAAAGGAGTGGTAAATTTAAGGTTAAATGGCAGTCAAAGAATCGTAAGTTAACATTCTCTCGTATCATCTTGTATCAACAATTTGTCGAGGTGGCAGGATGTTGTTACCACAACACAAGTCTGACAGATTATTATACTGTCATGACAACCACCAAGCCATATTATGGCCACATAAACACTTATTATGCTGTCATGGCAACCAGCATACGGCAGCCATCATATGGCAGCCATCATTGGCCTGACCTAGTATAAATACAGGAGGCTGAAGCACCATCAATCAGTCGATCACGAGCTGGCTTTCCAGCAACAAGTAAGTAAGAGATTTCTTTTACTTAACAAGTAGGCTTTCCTACACTATCAGGCTTTCCTGATATTAACAAAGTGGTCACTCATTCGCTGGATTTCCGGCGGTTACACAGTAAAGGCTTTCCTTTACTTGATAGTAGGCTCTCCTACACCAAAGGACTTTCCTTTACCTCACAGTAGGCTTTCCTACAAGTAAAGGCTTTCCTTTACTTCATAGTAGGCTTTCCTACATCCTTAGGCTTTCCTAAGCGCTCCTCACATTTATTGTCAATAGGATTTCCTAGAGACTAATAGATTTCCCTTCTTCTCTGTTCCATTCTTTCTTACACACCATACTACACATACTTACAGCAGACACATTGAAAAATAATTCTATATAACAAAATTCACTAAACACATAATTTCTTTCTCATTCCAGACATATAATCATTTCATTATAAAATTAATCTTTGTATATAGTTTACTGTATCTTTAAATGAATTATTTGTTTGCATGGATTGTAGTTGCTTTTGTTTTATTCTGTTTTGACTAAACTTATGTATAAATATTGGATAAGGAATTTTTGGTTTGGTTTTTTAGAATACATCTTTGAATAAAAAATTTATTTTTTCCATAAAAAACGGTCTTGTTGTTATTTTAACCTCCCCTCGCTTCTTCCTATTTGCTGAATCAGTACCGCATTCAGTGGTGCCTCTTATAGGCCCCAACAGTCTCTGACATCATTCGCTCACCTCCGGCAACAGAAAAATATCGGGCCATCAAGGCAGCCTTGCTTGCACGCCTCACAGATTCACCGGATGCGCAGCTGCATAAGCTCCTCACGGGAGTGGAGTTGGGGGACAAGCGCCCATCGCAGCTAATGCGCCACATGCGCTCCCTTGCGGGAACTCGCGTCAACGACGATGTATTGCGAGTAAAGTGGCTTGATCTGTTGCCACAGCAAACTCGCCGCATGCTCCTTTTAATTAAAGGTCAAACTCTCGAGGAGCTGGCGGCAGTGGCAGACGAAGCACACCAAATGGGGCCCTCTGTCATGGCGACCGCAGTGTGTTCGCCGCGGTCTTCAACACCGTCACCAGGTTACCCGCCACCACCACCATCAGCGGACCACGTGGCTCAGGAGCTGTCTGCTTTGCGACTCGCCATCGTCCAGCTCACTGCCATCACAAGGGAGGCTCTCCAAATTCAGCCCAGTCAGCGCAACCGGCGAGGACGCTCCGAATCGCGCAGCAGCCACAGTGCCCGAGAGCGCTCAACCACTCCTGGAGGCAATTCAATCCCAGGCCTGTGCTGGTACCGCAGCAATTATGGTGCCCGGGCAACCCATTGTAAACAGCCATGCTCGTATGTCTCGCATGGCGCTCGAGTTAACCAGGAAAACTAAAGAGCCCGGCGATGCATGTGGCGCTCGTCGCCGGCCTCGCTCCAGAGCGCCGCTTATATGTAACGGATCGCTGCACCAGCACCCGATTTTTAGTTGACTCCGGCTCGGCAGTCTCCATACTGCCAAAACATCTCATTCATAAGCAGCTTACTAGACGTGCCCTTGTACTGCAGGCAGCCAATTCATCTCCAATTTCGACCTTTGGCACCCATACCTTGACCCTTGACTTAGGGATACGCCGGCCACTCACGTGGGATTTCATTATTGCCGACGTTCAAACAGCCATACTCGGCGCAGATGTCATTAGCCGATATGGTCTTATCATCGACCTTCGTGGCTGTCGTTTGATCGACGGGCTGACCAGCCTATCCACCGGCTGCATCATAGACCCAAAGCCCGAAGTGCACTCCGTCTCGCTGCCATTCACCTTGCCTGAGGGGCCTATTGGTCAAGATTACGAAGAGCTCATCACCAGGTTCACTCGGGTGGCCGCAAAGCCAGGCGAGCTGGCTTCCTTACCTGATTTGCCAATCCAGCATCAAATTATTACAAAAGGGCCACCGGTTTTCGCACGGCCTCGGCGTTTGGCTGGAGAGCGACTTGCTGTGGCTAAAAAGGAATTTAAAAACCTCTTAGACAGAGGTGTTATACGACCGTCGTCCAGCCAGTGGGCTAGCCCCCATTCACTTGGTGCCCAAATCCGATGGGGGCTGGCGCATCAGCGGCGATTATCGCCTTTTAAATATGCGCACTCAGCCCGACCGTCACCCCTTGCCGATCATTGAGGATTTGCTGCAGGAGGTTAGGGGTAAAGTTTTTTCTGTGGTCGATCTTCATCGAGCCTTTTAGCAGATACCCGTGGCGGCGGAGGACGTCCAAAAGACCGCCGTCACAACACCATTCGGGTTATTTGAGTTTGTCGGCATGCCACTCGGCATGCGAAATTCAGCCCAAACGTTCCAGAGGACAATTAATCACCTGCTGAGAGGTTTCGATTTCGTGCGGACTTACCAAGATGACAATCTCGTTTTCTCAAACAGCCATGAGGAGCACCTGCAGCACCTCAATCAACTGCTCTCAGCTTTCCAAGAGGCGAGGCTCCACGTAAACTGGAGCAAGTGTCAGATAGGCCAACCTGAGGTCGTATTTGCTGGTTACCTTGTCTCCGAAATCGGGTTTCAACCGCCGGCCTCAAGGAAGCAAGCAATCGTGGATTTTCCGAAGCCTGCCGACTCGTCGCAACTACGTCGATTTATCGGAATGGCTAATTTTTACCGAAGGTGTATTCCGCACGCTTCGGAGTTACAAGCACCGCTCTCGGACTTGCTCAAGGGTAACGTCAATAAAAAGGCCACACTGACTTGGTCCGCGGAAGCTGCAGAGGCATTCAAGCGCACAAAGGACAGCATTTCTGCCGCAGTTGCTTCGGCTTTCCTGTCACCATCGGAGCCCCTGGCGCTGCACACCGATGCATCCAACTCGGCTGTTGGAGCAGCCTTGAACCAACAACGCTCTAACGGAACGTGGGTTCCCCTGGGATTTTTTTCAAGGAAGCTATCGCCTACAGAGCAGCGCTACTCGACGTTCGACCGAGAGCTACTGGCAGTACATGCAGCGATTAAACACTTCCAAAGAATTGTGGAGGGGAGGTCTTTCACGACGTACTCTGATCATAAACCTCTTTCTTTTGTTCTTTTGCAGAAGACGGATAAGTACTCACCAAGGCAATCCAGGCAGCTGGATTTCATTGCGCAATTCGATACTATCATTAAGTACCAGCCTGGAGAGGAAAACTGTGTAGCTGATGCCCTCTCTCGGGTGGAAACCATCTCCATGCCTGTCGCAATAGACTTGAACACAGTCGCTGCGGAACAATCGAAGGACAAGCAGCTGCCACATCTACTCTCCGGTCAACCCGTCAAGCTTAATCGTCACGAAATCGATGGACAATTGCTGGCTTGCACCGAGCACAATGGTGTAATTAAGCCTTACTTGCCCGTTTCTCTGCGCCGTCAAGCATTTGACACCGCCCACAACATGGCACACCCAAGTGGCAGGGCCACTCCCAAACGAGTCGCACTTAAGTTTTTCTGGCCCAGTCTCCGCAAGGATGTGCTCCGCTGGGCAAAACAATGTGTACCGTGCCAAAGCTCCAAAGTGCACCGGCACAATCGTGCGGAGCTGGGCAACTTCAACACGCCCGATAGCAGATTCGATCACATCCACTTGGATTTGATCAAATTACCCGAATGTGGCGGCTATTCGAACTGCCTGACCATAATCGACGTCGGAACTTTTCATGCAGCTAAGCCACATCGTCGGCGCCAAGCATATTCACACTACGCCTTATCACCCACAGGCCAATGGGATGGTCGAAAGGATGCACCGTACGCTGAAGGCTGCATTGAAATGCTGCTCGGAAGTTCCATGGACCCAAGCCCTTCCCACAGTTTTGCTCGGTCTCCGGACCACATTCAAAGAGGATCTCCAAGCCTCACCGGCCGAAATGGTTTTCGGCACGTCGCTACGCATCCCGGGCGAGTTCTTTGCTCCACGCAATTGCCCCGGCGTCGATCCGACTGATTTTGTCACCAAGCTACGCCGGCTTTTTGCAGCATTACACCCGGTTCCAGCCTCCAGACATGCTACGCATCATCCATTCGTATTCAAAGACTTAAATACATGCGAATACGTATTTCGCAGGGTCGACGCGGTGCGCAGGCCGTTGGAGCCCCCTTACACAGGCCCCCATCGAGTAGTCAAACGCATAGACGGGCGCACCTTTGTTGTCGACGTCAACGGTTCAATAAAGGCTCTCTCCACTGACCAACTGAAGCCGGCTTACATAGAATCAGCTGACGAGCCGACCTTCTTAAAATCAGCTGACGAGCCGACCTACTTAAGATCAGCTGACGAGTTGACCTACAGAGAATCAGCTGGCAAGCACCAACATAAGCCACCTACGGAGCCGGCACCAATGCAGTCAGACTCGATGCATTCTGCATCGGACGTTCCGGATCGAAAACCCACCAAAAAGGTTACATTCTCGCTCCCTTCGCAAGAGGCGAAGCTCACTGGGGGAGAGTGGCTGTGGGGCTTGCTTCAGCAGCGCCACCTGCGCGCCACTCTAGGCGCAAGCAGATGTTAGCGCCACGAGCAGTGTTCTAGCTCCACTCCATATCCGAGAGCAGCTTAGGCTGCCGACAACGCTTTGCGCAGCTCGGCGTCTTTTTTATCAGCTGCCGACAACGTGTTGCTCAGCTCGGAGTCTTTTCTCGAACACTCTGCAGAAGACGACGCTGGTGAACGAACGCGCTTTTTTTATCCGAAAGTTTGGTGGCTGAGTTGTGTTTCAGGACATTTTCATTGTGAAAAATAAATAGCATTTTGTACAGACTTCTCGGCAGTTTCCTTGTGCACCCGCACGCCCTTATTAATAACCCTAAGTGGACATTCGAGACTATTGAAGCTGGTTATTAAACCCCCTATCTCGCATAAAGCCGCGATCCCAATGTATCCGCACCGTTCCGATCCGTCCGATCCGCACCGATCCGTTGAGAAGCCTGGTTCCAATGCTTCCGAATTTGACAATTTTGTTAGTATCAAAATGGAAAGAAGTAAGCTGTTGAAATATTTTAAATTGTTTTGTGAGCTATGCAAGATATAACAAGAATATAAAAAACTAAAAAGGCAAAGAAGCATGAAGTTAGCATTCAAATAATTTTTATTTTGTTTGTTATACAATTCTGGATGTCTTCGGATATCCTCGATAAATTCTTCTAAATTCATTTTTTGTTACTTAACCGTCCTGCGTTCGCTCGGAGCACTGAAAATCATTAAATTGTGCCAAATAAATTTTTTGTGAGGTTATGCTTTCCGTAGCAATCCGAAAAAGTTGAAAGTTAACCAACTCTTCCGTACCGATCCGATCCGTACGTGCCATTGGGACCACCTTTCCGAGCGGCCATATATTTCCTAAGCAACCATCGAATTTTAACTTTGACAGCTGGTCGGATCGGAACGGTGCGGATACATTGTAATGCGAAAGAAATAGACAGATATATATATTCCTTCTATATCTGAACGCTCCTTAGGTGAGAACTTTCAAAACGGTGCACCATTTGAGATAGCAAATCGAGTGGTCCATTTCTATATGTCAGTGATTATAAAATAAATCACTTATAAATTGTGTGCGGTACTTCCAGCCCAGCACTATAAGTAATATTTAAAAATTCCTCGGCTCAAAAGTTGTAAAAATTACTCCAGATTGAACATTTGCCCAAGAATGTTTTGATAGCGGGCAGGCACAACTACAGGCAAGGGCTTCTTATACTTACACGAGATTCAGCATTTTCGTTGGCTGATTCGTGGTTGGGTGGTCTGTGCATTGGAGAACGGCCTTTAGGTTTTATCCTCGGAGGAATGAACGAACATGGTGTGGCAGCACCGTGTAAAATCCCTGTACGTGAGTGAAGCCAAAAAGCCGGGGGACTGATTGTCAAATGGGATATCGATTGTCAAATTAAGTGTCAAACGAGAAACGAGCGGGAACTTTAATGTGCAGTTCCATAGTGAGCAAACGCGCAAAGAAATAATTTTGTGCTTGTTTTTGCTTAAATGTGGGTTATAAAGTGTAATTTTTATGTTTTAATGTTGCGTTAATTTCTGGAAAGGGCTAGTTATCTATATACATTTTTTAATTATTTTGCAGAAAAATATAGAAAAATGCCGAGAAAGTGTTTTGTGCCTGGCTGCGAAAATGTGATGAATTACGTAATCTCTGGGATTTCTTTTCACAAATAGGTATTTAAGAAAATTACACTTAGTAATTTCATTTGATAAAAATTGTGAAAATGATTGGATTTTATCGAAAAATTCATTCTTAACTGAAGTGGTTTTCCCTCCAGAAGAACTGTCAGATTTGTGCAAATGAGTGACAAAGTCGTCACCATAAACATTTTTTTTGGGGGGTCAAAGCATAAATTAATATAATGATAGAAATATTACTTTACTTAATACTTTCTTTTTTTTGGGTTTTAGGTCCCCGAGCGATGTCCACATGCAGCACAGGTGGCTACAACAAATTAAATCGCCTGCAAAAGTTGGCCCCTCCGCAGTGCCAGCAAAAATTTGACGCCTGTACTGAGTGATGTCTATGTGTGAGTGTTTCTATTCACACATCTTTGAAAGGCTTCACTTTTTTCGGCTCGTTTCCACTCCATGTTCGTTCATTTTAATACGAGCCCCTTATAAAATCCCTAATTCTACGCAATATATAACATAAAATGACCTCATCCTTAGATGAATTAGATGAATTAGGGATTTTATATGGGGCTCGTATTAAAAAACCTCTGAAATGCATTCATAAGATGTTTTAAGTTTATTTACATGCAGAAGAATCCGTGCATTTTAAATTATCATCCTCATTATTTCAAAAATTCACAACCATTTTAAAATATTCTTTATAGCCTTGGGGAGAAAGACTGATTAGCTTAATAAACCGTATTAGTTGTAAAAGATTGTTATTTTATTTAATTCCATTTAATGTGATGGAAATAATCGCACTTTTAAGTCATATTTTAAAATATTATAACTTGTTTACATTTTCCCCACGGAAGAAATCTTTTTTTACTTAAATACCATTAGTCTCACAAATTCAGGTTATATTTTAAAAAATTGCAAATTATCATTACTACCGATTGTGCCCATAGCAATTTATCGTAGTATTACCAAAAAATAATTACAATTAATTTTCCCGATTTTTCATACAGAATTGTCCAAAAGTACGTCACGACGAAGTGTCAAAGTCAACATGAGCATACCTTGTATTCTGACTCGGAGGAATGAACGAACATGGAGTGGAAACGAGCCGAAAAAAGTGAAGCCATTTCAAAGATGTGTGAGTAGAAACACTCACACATAGACATCACTCAGTACAGGCGTAAATATTTTGCTGGCACTGCGGAGGGGCCAACTTTTGCAGGCGATTTAATTTGTTGTAGCCACCTGTGCTGCATGTGGACATCGCTCGGGGACCTAAAACCCAATAAAAAGAAAGTATTAAGTAAAGTAATATTTCTATCAATATATTAATTTATGCTTTATCCCCCCAAAAAAAATTTTATGGCGACGACTATGGCGTCCATTTGCACATATCTGACAGTTCTTTTGGAGGGAAAACCACTTCAGTTAAGAATGAATTTTTCGATAAAATCCAATCATTTTCACAATTTTTATGAAATGAAATTACCAAGTGTAATTTTCTTAAATACGTACTTGTGAAAAGAAATCCCAGAGTTCCCGCAAATCCTCGCATTTTTGCAGCCAGGCACAAAACATTTTTTAGGCATATTTTCTCAGTTTTTTCTATAAAATAACCCACAATAGATGTAATTATCACGTTCCACAAATTAAAACATAAAAATTACACCTTGTCACCCAATTTTACTGAAAATAAAGCACAAAACAAGCACAAAATTACCTCTTTAGCTCGCTTGCTGACTACACTTGACAAACCGAAGTTTCCCACTCGTTCATCATTTGACAGCATTCCTCCGAGTTTGACAATCAAAAACCATTTTTGACAATCAAAAACCAGGTTTTTTGGCTTCACTCACGTACAGGGATTTTACACGGTTCATCCACTCCATGTTCGTTCATTCCTCCGAGTATTCTGTATACCGTGGTGTTAAGTCAACTGTCAAATAATATGTCAATTTACTTAGCTAACGCAGGAGACTGGTTACCTGTTTGTTGTTTGTAAACTAATTTGTGCCTGGAAAACCACTTTACAAAGGATATGATACAAATTTGAAATTTAATTCATCGAGATACTTATAAAAGAAGAAGATAATGGAGACGTTAGAAAATTTGTAAGTAATCCTAAATAATTTTGAAACATCTATCAATCGTACGATTTATGTTTTAACGTATTGGCCACAATGGGGATTCAATCATTACCAAGGTTTTAAACAATTCATTACGTCCTTGGCAAGAAATTCAAAGGTGTAAATACGCCACTTTGAGATTCATTTTAATGTCAACACTTAAGTTTGCGGACATTTTTTTATTAAATTATTGGGATTGTTTCTTTAGTATCTCACACTGCGAACTCGTCGCGGGTATGCCTGATTTTCCGATGAAAAAATTGAAAATATTGTGTTCACTTTCATATCTACTAGAAGTACAATTGGCCCTAATATGAACAAATTTCAGAACCTCACTTGTTTTTCCTGTCTGCTTCACGTGAAATGCCCCATATTATACGGGGTTGCTCGAATGAAGTGTTACCAATTTAAAACGTTATAACAGATACAGTTTTCAATCTTTTTACTTCGCTCAAGGCCAAAAATCAAAGTATACATATTGAATGTTTGGAATATAATTTTATAGTTCAATATATTATCCATTTGCGTGGATAATTTGGTCTAAATGACTAAAAAAGATTCGAAAGCTGCATGAATATGAATTTGAGGAGTTTTTTTTCCATTCACGAATAAGATATGTTTTGAGAGCGTCCAAACTCATGTATTTTTTTGTATTAACTCTGGCTTCCAGCATAGCCACGATCGAAAAGTCCAGAAATGGTTTTGGAAGTTGCTTTGCAGTCCTGGGCAACTAAGCATTTTGACTATAGACCTTGGACATTCCAACAAGATTCGCCACAATCACACAAAGCGATCGTCACTCAGGAATGGCTGAAAAACGATGTTCCGAAGTTAATTTCTTCTAAACAGTGGATGTCCAATTCTCCGGTTGCAAATCCAATGGACTCTTCCATCTGGTCTATGCTGAAAGCCAGAACTAATACGTCATTCACGAAATTTTTTATTTAATACATTCTTTATTGTGATGTACGCTGTTTCATTTTGCGTTCTAAGAACAAATATAACAATAATGGAAATTTTCAATTTTCACAGAACTAAATAAAAAAACATTGTGTGGTTTTATGAAACCACGATGCAAGTGAAACTATTTTCGGATGGTAGACATTTAACTGAAAATTTTCGGAAAATTATTCGATTTAGGGTATTAAAATCGCATTTTTTATCTTAACTTAATAATTGGAAAATGGGAATGATAATGGGAAATCAATAGTAGACAAGATATCCAACTATAAATTTTAATTTCAATCTGCGTATTAGAGTACGGAATACATAATAAATACAATCATTCAGATGATAGACGCATGTTAAAAACTGAGCACAATTTTTATTTAAATCATTGAATCATTTTGAACTTCAATTATTCTATCAATAACTTCAACTTCGCCTTGAGTCTCACAGTCTATAAATGTAACTAGTATTTTATGGTAACTAAAATAAGTAAACAATGACTTACATTTTATTTTTTCAATGTACTTAGTAAAAACCGCATCGATCGTAATCATTTACATCAATGCACTGATCAAAACACACACCGGCCGCGGAGCACTTGCACGAATGGGTGAGAATATAAATTCTACACGTTCAGCTGATGCGAGCCATTGGCGCTGCTATATTGGCCTTGGCTGTTCTGCCGAGCGCCTTTCATTTTACCCCTACTTCGCGGCACCCCTACTCATCGGCCGGCTGTAATGCGACATGCAATAGATGAACGAAAAAATTTGTGGCGATGGAATAAAAGTTTCACTTTAAAAATTCTATTCGATTCGCGACTTCAGTTGGAGAAAACATTTGCCACTGTTGAAAATAACGTAAATCGACAAAATGTCCTAGGTACGGTGGAAGTACTCTTTTTTTCTTAACATATTAAAAGAAAGATGTCGAGATGTAAACGTCAATGTTCAAGTGTGCTTCAAGACTACGAAAAGGTATTCGATAAAATCCAGCACGAAAAGCTTATCAAAATTTCGAATAGCAAGAGTATTGATAGAAAAGACATAAGAATAATCGAGAATCTGTACTGGAATGAAACTTCTTCCATAAAAACCGATGCTGGATTTCCCGAAGATGTCGAAATAAAGAGGGAGGTGAGACAAAGCTGTAGATACCTTGTCTTCCACTCTTTTCAACGCATACTCTGAACATATTCTAAAAGCCACACTCGACAATTTAGAAATTGGATTGGAATAAAAATGTATGCCAAAATTTTAAATAACATAAGGTACATGGTGATGCCGTTATTTTGGCGGAGAACAAAAATGACTAGGAACTTTCGGATTCAAGATTGAACGAGTAAAATGTAGAATATGGTTTAAGAATGCACGTGAGTAAGACAAAACATATGGTCTTTAGCAGAAGTCGAGTTACGAGTTCTTCTTTGTCTATAAGCAATGAAAGAGTTTGTAGGATTAGAAATCTTATTTCTCTAATTGAAGCTAATGCAAAATGCGGAGAGAAATGAGACGTAACGAATTAGTCAGGAAGACACGTAAGGACATGCACAAGTTGTTCTGTAGAAAAGAAATTAGCTTAAAATTGAAAAGAAGTTGATAAAACTGGGCCTTACCATGGAATCCATTAGCTGCGTTTTTTTCGTGTCTCCAGAACAATACGAAAGTTTATATTGAACTGAAATTTATTAATAGTTCGTCAGAGTAAGGATTATCAATTTGCATCAACAATGTATCAAATTGTCATGATTTTTGTTCAGCAATACTTCAAATCTTGAACTGAATAAATTTCAGATTAATTTTTACTTAAAAGTGGATAGAAGTCATTGCAATTTGATATTTTTTTTAAAAAAAACTTTAATTTTTTCCTGTAGGCTATTCATGTTTAATTTCACATCATTCAAAAACGCTGCTAATATAATAGAACCGAAAGGAGCTTAAAAAAACCTTTTTGGCAAAAGTTCCTTAATAAAGTCCGTAGATTGTTTACTGATTCATTTCAGTTATGTAACTTTGTTTTTCGTATTTGATCGAAAAAGTTAATTTAAGTCAAGGGTTAGTGAAATGATTTAATGAAAATTTTAGGAACATTGGGTCGTATGCGAAAAGCTTTATCTCAGTCTCATTGCAGTGAGATCTGAGACGGAGAGGAAGCTAACGAGAGTGAGAAAATGTTATGGGACAAAGCTTAAAATGGTATGCGAAACCTAGTAGTTTAGCTCAATCTCAGCTTAATTTGTAGTAGTAAGCCGTGAAACATGAGCACGTAATACGAATCTTATTTCTTACTAGCTGGGTTACCCGGTTCACCCGGTATATTATAAGTACTACTTAATTAAAGATCCTTGAAATGTTCGACTTTCGTAAAAAATTTTATGACTTATGGTCGCCATATTGTGTCCGCTATTTTGAATTTCCAAATTTTAATAGTAGATTCGAAATTAGTGATATCAAAATACCCATAGTACTAAATTTCACTTAAATTTGTTGTAGTTCGAAAATTGTTGGCGCCATATTGGATTCGCCGTCTTGAATTTCCACATTTCGAGCTTAGATTCGCAATTAGCACCTCCAAAAACCTCCAAATACTAATTTTCATGGCAATCCCTTAATATTTGCAATTTTTGGCCGCCTTCGTGGGTCCGCCATTTTGAAACCCGCGAGTAAAAAGTACCCTAAATTTTAAATCGGGATGTGTAGTGCCTTCACTTCAAAAATGAAAATAATGGGACCAAACTTTAAGGCGTGATTGACTAACAAACATATTGGGTCCGCCATTTTGAATTTCCAAATTTTGTTAGTAGATTCGAAATTAGTGGTATCAAAATACCCGTAATACAAAATTTCACTTAAATTCGTTGAAGTTTGAAAATTGTTGGTCGCCATATTGGATCCGCCATCTTGAATTTCCAAATTTCGAGCATAGATTCGCAATCAGGAGCTCCGAAAACCCCCGAATACTAATTTTCATGGCAATCCCTTGATATTTACAATTTTTGACCGCCATATTGGGTCCGCCATTTTGAAACCCCCGAATAAAAAATAGCCTATATGTTGGCCCGGAATATGTAGTGTCTTCACTCAAAAAATGAAAATGATCGGGCCTATCGTATAGGCGTGATTGAGCAAGAAACAAACAAACTTTCGATTTTAAGGCGCTGCTCCACGGGCAAGTAAATTTCCAGAAGTCGCTTGCAGAAGTGACTTGAAGAGAATATTCTCCGTGTAAAATCGACTGCAAGAAAACTTCCAGAATTTTCGTGATTCCAGAATTTACTTGCAGAATTTAAATTGCTTCTGTGGAAAAACATTGCATCCATCCAACTTCCAGAATTATTTTCAGCACTTGCCAAGACTGGGAAGTTTTCCGTAACTTGCTGCAATTTTTGTGTTATTCGTTGAAAATATAAGTGGAATATTTGCTGTTGGATTTTAGTTTGAGAGTGATAAAAGTGATAGGAGACATGCATAAACATGTTCGACCGTAATAAAATCATTATTTAGGTTTTAATGATCTGGGTTGCGGGTTTTTCCGCGAACATGTACAAAGAAAGGGATAAAAATTTGGGAGGAACTGGAACGAAAATTATAAAATTTAGCTAAAATTGTTAAAAAAACGAGCGGGCCTACGGATTGATGGATGAAAATATTGAAAATGGTTTAATAGTTTAATCCGTCAATCCGTCGCTTATGGGTGAAGCTCCATAAGTAAGCATGGATTTCAATCCGTATATCCGTCGAGAGCTTTGAAGCTTGAAGTATGGCGGACTCCCTGTTACGTTACACACTTCACGGTCCATTTCAAATCACTCCCACAGATTGCAGGAAAGCGAGAGGAAAGATGAAAGGAAAGATGTCACTAAAAGTCTGTCCCTTGCAGATATTGAGGATCTCATGTTCGTATCCTGTTTTGCAATTTTTGGTCCTATCATACACAAGAAATGATCAAAACTTTCATATGACATCCGTAAAAAATTTTGTAATTGATGTGGATCTTCCATATTTAGTTCCTTCAAAAGCGTTTCTTGGAAACTTAAAGTATTCCTGCGTTCAAACCACTTCCTTATCCAAATTTTTCTTTTATTCTTACTTTTTACACCGCACTTTTTTCGCAAAAAATAATAAGCTGCTACTGCAGTTGCCAGTTTAACTTGCCCGCGCGACATTTTCCTAGTTCAAAACAAAAAACGACTTGCCGTTAAGAATGCGCCGTGGAAAGAGCTGTGCAAGTAGTTGCATAAAACAAATTGGAAGAGCTGTCAAAAGCTACTTCTAGAAGTAATATTCCGCAAGTCACGTCAGTGGAAACTTCCCTGCAAGTACTTCCAGAAGTTACTTGCCCGTGGAGCAGCGCCTTTATACAGGGTGTTTTGCTAAAGGCGGTGCTCTACGGGCAAGTAAATTTCCAGAAGTCGCTTGCAGAAGTGACTTGAAGAGAATATTCTCCGTGTAAAATCGACTGCAAGAAAACTTCCAGAATTTTTCGTGATTCCAGAATTTACTTGCAGAATTTAAATTGCTTCTGTGGAAAAACATTGCATCCAACTTCCAGAATTATTTTCAGCACTTGCCGAGACTGGGAAGTTTTTCGTAACTTGCTCCAATTTTTGTGTTATTCGTTGAAAATATAAGTGGAATATTTGCTGTTGGATTTTAGTTTGAGAGTGATACGAGTGATAAGGCCGTTCTCCAATGCACGGACCACCCAACCACGAACGAACCAAAATCGCGCCATCTCGTCCCACATGAATGTGGCGCCATCTTCCCACTCGCTCGTGTTTTGGTCAACATGGCTAACTTTTTCTTGGTGCGTGTTAACCACATAGTACTAGTTGACCATTCAGCAACGATATTGTACCAGAATAGTGACATCGCCGCAGCTTTTCCGCCGGTTGTCAAAACATCAGTGCACTAATTATAACACGAAGCACTTATAAAAATGTCCACGGTAGTTTCAGGGGAATAATAAAAGTTAAATTCATAAGTTTGTCCGCTTAAAAAGTGATAAAAACTTCCACATTTAACATTTGCCCGATTGTGTTTTCGCAGCTGACAGGCACTACTACAGGCAAGGGCTTATACTTTACACGGGATTCAGCATTTTCGTTCGGTGGTTCGTGGTTGGGTGGTTCGCGCATTGGAGAACGGCCTTTAGGAGACATGCATAAACATGTTCGACCGTAATAAAATCACTATTTATGTTTAATGACCTGGGTTGCAGGTTTTTTCGCGGCAAATATGTACAAAGAAAGGGATAAAAATTTGAGAGGAACTGGAACGGAAATTGAATCACTTCCATAGCGTGCGTCTTTATTTATTTACAAATTTACAATACCGGCATCCCATTATAAAATTTACCTAAAATTGTTAAAGCAAACAAAATTGTTGTACTTAAGTTCATAGCAAAGCATGCACATTCTTATTTAGAAATTAATAATCGTAACATTTTTCCAAATAATTTCTCAAGTTTTAAGACTTCTCTGAGAAAATCAGCCCTGGTGCCAATTTTACTCGCCCGCACGACATTTTCCTAGTTCAAAACAAAAAACGACTTGCCGTTAAGAATGCGCCGTGGAAAGAGCTGTGCAAGTAGTTGCAGCAAACAAATTGGAAGAACTGTCAAAAGTTACTTCTACAAGTAATCTTCCGGAAGTTTGCACGTTAGTGGAAGCAACCCTGGAAGTACTTCCAGAAGTTACTTGCCCGCGGAGCAGCGCCTTAAGGTCTGAAGAGGGGTATGCCAATCGATTCTATGTAAATGGTCTCCTGATCAACGTTTGTTCGGACACCCCCCCTTCAAATCTCGGTCCTTCACCTCCAAAATCGCAATTGAAAATTTTGCGAGTATCAACCTAGAAAATGCTTTATAAGTTCTTTCAGCGACATCCTAGGATACTGGTTGATAACGCATTAGAAAGCTGAGCCTTCAAGCTTTCCAAAGATACCACCCACGACCCAATCCGCCAACAAACAAGCGGGGGAAACCCCGTCAAATTTCGAAAATGGCAATTTCAAAGCCCAAAATTTGACTTTGACCCTTCATTCTGCCGATTTTTTGTATGGGAAAATCGAGATTTTTTTTGAAAAAAAGGCTCGCTGTCATGTGTCTTTCTCAAGAAAAAAACCGCACTCGAATCCGACGCCGCGTTCTGAAGTTATTCATGTTATAATAATTAATACAACAACAAAACCCACTACCCGCAATGAAGTCCAATTGGAAAGTGACGTCACATTGAGCATCTACTCCGTCACTTTCCACTTGGACTTCATTGCGGATAGTGGATTTTGTTGTTTTATTAATTATTATAACACGAATAACTTCGGAACGCGCCATCGGATTCGAGTGCGGTTTTTTTCCTGAGAAAGGCCACATGTCAGGGAAGCTTTTTCTCAAAAAAAGTTTCGATCTTCCCATACAAAAAATCGGGCGAATGAAGAGTCAAGTTCAAATGTTGGGCTTTGAAATTTCCATTTTCGAAATTTGACGGGGTTTCCCCCGCTTGTTTGTTGACGGATTGGGTCGTGGGTGGTATCTTTGCAAAGCTTGAAGGCTCAGCTTTCTAATGCGTTATCAATCAGTATCCTAGGATGTCGCTGAAAGAACTTATAAAGCATTTTCTAGGTTGACACTCGCCAAATTTTCAATTGCGATTTTGGTGGTGATGGACCGATTTGGGGGGGGGGTGTCCGAACAAACGTTGATCAGGAGACCATTTAGAATCGATTGGCATACCCCTGTTCAGACCTTAGCAAAACACCCATGTATATAGGGATGTAATTAATTATTATAGAATGGATGGACTATGTTTACACAAATATCTTATATCCTATAAAAAGTAATTAAATAAGAAACAAAATTCGTAAAAAGCGACAGTTTCTTGACCTGTCACAGCCGTGTTTCCCCTTACTTTTTTTTCACAAACATAAACATGTGCGAGTCGGACTCGCCCATGAAGGGTTCCGTAGCAGCAAGTAACATAATATAAAAGTTCTTGTAGTTCGTTGTAACTTTGATCGATGTTTTAATAATAGTGTATTTTTTTTAAATTAAGTTATTGATAAGTAAACATTATAATTAGGTACCTAAATGATGGGATTTAGATCTAACTATATGCGAGCCCATATAGGCTTGTGAATGAAAGGTTAATTGCGGTTTACGATTTATGACGTATTAAAAAAAAACTACTTACTAGATCTCGTTCAAACCAATTTTCGGTGGAAGTTTGCATGGTAATGTACATCATATATTTTTTTTAGTTTTACCATTCTCTTATTTTAGAAGTTAGAGGGGGGGACACACATTTTACCACTTTGGAAGTGTCTCTCGCGCAAACTATTCAGTTTAGAAAAAAATGATATTAGAAACCGCAATATCATTTTTGAAGACCTATCCATAGATACCCCACACGTATGGGTTTGATGAAAAAAAATTTTTGAGTGTTCTAAGTATGGGGAACCCCCAAAATTTATTGTTTTTTTTTCTATTTTTGTGTGAAAATCTTAATGCGGTTCACAGAATACATCTACTTACCAAGTTTCAACAGTATAGTTCTTATAGTTTCGGAAAAAAGTGGCTGTGACATACGGACGGCAGACAGACAGAAATGACGAATCCATAAGGGTTCCGTTTTTTGCCATTTGGCTACGGAACCCTAAAAAGAAATAATTTTAAATTTAAACTACCTTCTATTGATATATTCATCACTATGCTGATTTGGCTTGCTTATCCTTATGTGAGTGCAATCGATGACACCCATGCATGAAGGAAATCTAAACCTACATTGCCACGCGGTTTTTGCTTCTTCAATTTCTTCTGCGCTTACTGCAAATTTTATCCAATTTTCACTTTTCTGCACAACTCTTTCCGACACTTCAGCTACAATTCTTGATACAGTTGATTGGTGAATCCCTATATCTTCTCCTATTCCAATTTGAAAACCAGGGTCGCCAACAAATCTTAAAAAAATCATCATTCTGGTTACTTTTCCTAAATAATTTCCTCGAAATTCCTCATTATTTCCTCCTAGGAACTAATCAGTTGACCAATTTACTTGATTTGAATTATATCTGTAAAGGCTTTAAAATTCTTTATTTCGATTACTGCTAGTAAAAATGTCCATATACGCTGCCATTTTTGCACTGAGACTGTTGGAATGCAGTCTCAATTATTTATAAGGTAAATCTCAGTTTACTGAGACGGAGTTCGCATACGAAAAATGAGAAAATGAGACATGTCTCAGGAGTTGAGACAAACCGCAATCTTTGAGATGTGTCTCATTTTATTTTGCATACGAAACTTAGCGAAATCAATAAAAAATGAGATTTGAGATTGAGATATCGCTTTTCGCATACCACCCATTATTATCCAAATCTGGAATAAGAAAGAACAAACTCAAACAAACAACAAGAATAAGAAAATAAAAACTCTCCTCTGAGACTAAATCGTCATATAAGCAATGAAATCAATTATTTTAACATTTTGAAACAAAAGTTGCAACTTCAGTGTAAACTCTATATAGCGAACTTCGATTTAACGAAAAACTCCTTAAAACGTAGAAATTGCTAAGGTTCGTTCGGTTTACATTGTTACCCTTATGAAAAACTATCAATTGCGAAACAATAGTAGTATTCACGATGTGTCGAAAACGTGAAAGTCGTCGCGAATCGAGAAAACATTCGACGTCAAAGAAAATTTTTTGTGAATTTGGCATTTTATTATTCTGCGATTACTTCCACGCCTGAGGGCTAGTTTTGCGTCGAGAAATCGAGGTTCTTCGACTGACAAATCAACGTCAGATAGCATTTCTATTCTGTTCAGTTGACAATTTGACATTGACGTCTAACCATGTTTTCTCGATTCGCGACGACTTCCACGTTTTCGACACATCGTGAATACTACTAATATGTATTAGAAAAATTCCTTTTATTCAACGAAGATGATTCGACTATATTCAAAGATATGAATAAAATACAACGAAAGATACAATTTAGTCAAAATTAAAACCACTTAAGACCTATTCACACTATCCATCAAAGTTGCGACAATCAGTCCTCTGGCAACCGTCCGACAATTTTTATTTGTTCACATTTTCACGTAAAGTGATGCGATGTGTCGGTTCCGTATAGTGTGAATTACACCATTTAAAATACAAAGAAAAATATTTTGATGTAATGCTGACTGTCGGTGGCCTGATGGATAGTGTGGATAGGCCTTTACTCGTAAAATTATATTGTTTTCTTTTACTCTCCGTTTAACGAAAACTCTTTATAACGCAATAAAATACCCGGTTCCTTCAATTTCGCTATATAGAGTTTACTCTGTATTTAGTTATCATCCAAAAATTTATAACTTTCTGTTAGCATTTTGAGTGTTTGTTACTTTTCAAAAAACTGTCTTAACAAATAAGTTCGCAATTTCCATAAAACTTTTCTATCGTACTAAATCAATTATAACTAGCTTTCCACTAACAACCCCTGATTTTCCAGGGCTAATTAGTAGCTTGGCCATTGAGTTACCTATACAGGGTGTTTTGCTAAGGTCTGAACAGGGGTATGCCAATCGATTCTAAATGGTCTCCTGATCAACGTTTGTTCGGACACCCCCCCCCCCCCCCCTTAAAATCGGTCCTTCCCCCTCAAAATCACGATTGAAAATTTGGAGGGGTCAACCTAGAAAATGCTTCATAAGTTATTTCAGAGATATCCTAGAATACTAGTTGATAACGCATTAGAAAGCTGAACCTTCCAGCTTTCCAACGATACCACCCACGACCCAATCCGTCAACAAACAAGCGGGGGAGGCCCCGTCAAATTTCGAAAATGGCAATTTCAAAGCTCAAAATTTGACCTTGACCCTTGATTCTGCCGATTTTTTGTATGGGAAGATCGAAACTTTTTTGAAAAAAAGCTTCTCTGTCACGTAGCCTTTCTCAAGAAAAAAACCGCACTCGAATCCGACAGCGCGTTCCGAAGTTATTCGTGTTATAATAATTAATAAAACAGCAACACCCACTACCCGCAATGAAATCCAATTGGAATGTGACGTCACTTTCCAATTGGACTTCATTGCGGATAGTGGATTTTGTTATTATATTATATATTATAAAAAAAATACTGCTATTAGTCCAGTCATTTGGGAGTTTTACCTGGAAAGTTTTCCGGGAGTTTTGAAAATTGGTAATTTTATAGATTTTGAGGTGCTCTTTCCGAATTTTGACTTTGCCACCTCGTATTTTTGCCGCTCGCGCCGCCATATTGGAAAAATGGCGCCTAAAAGCAGTTTTTTTGACAATATCTCCTTTCCGACTCATTTTACGATAGTTATATACAAAATGAAACTAGAGACAATTACTTACAATTTATGTATCTACCTTTTTTTCATAAAGTCAATAGTTTAGGCGTACGAGCGCCGCAAAGTGTATTCCAATACGCATTTTGGTCAAAAAACTCATTTCCACACCACCTTGATGTAGAGTAAGCGGCGCGTTTTTTTTAATGTGGCCATAGTAAGTCGGTTTTTCAACGTATAGTATAATATCTATATATTATATATATAGATATCACATATATAACATCTATTTCAAAGCCCAAAATTTGAACTTGACCCTTCATTCTACCGATTTTTTGTATGGGAAGATCGAAACTTTTTTTGAGAAAAAGCTTCCCTGTCATGTGGCCTTTCTCAACAAAAAAACCGCACTCGAATCCCACGGCGCGTTCCGAAGTTATTCGTGTTATAATAATTAATAAAACGCAAAACCCACTACCCGCAATGAAGTCCAATTGGAAAGTGACGTCACATTCCAATTGGACTTCATTGCGGATAGTGGGTGGTATCGTTCGAAAGCTTGAAGGCTTAGCTTTCTAATGCGTTTTCAACCAGTATCCTAGGATGTCTCTGAAAGAACTTATAAAGCATTTTCTAGGTTGACCTCCTCCAAATTTTCAATCGCGATTTTAGTGGGGAAGGACCGATTTTAAGGGGGGGTGTCCGAACAAACGTTGATCAGGAGACCATTTCGAATCGATTGGCATACCCCTGTTCAGACCTTAGCAAAACACCCTGTATAACATCTATTTCTATATTATATATATAGATGTTATATTTATATGCGATATCGATATATTCTATATATATAATATATAGATATTATACTATACGTTGAAAACCCGACTTACTATGGCCACATTAAAAAAACGCGCCGTTTACTCTACATCAAGGTGGTGTGGAAATGAGATTTTTGATCAAAATGCGTGTTGGAGTACACTTTGCGGCGCTCGTACGCCTAAACTACTTTATGAAAAAAAGGTAGATACATTCCAATTAATCCAGACAAACTGATTGCATTCATTATTTAGTATTGGATTAATATCAGTCAGGTTTTCACACCGACTTCAAAAGTCTAGGAAAGTCTTGGTATTTAATGTTGAAAGTAGTATCAGAGGACTTTTAATATAATTATTTTATACTTTTTAGAGCTTGGGATTTTTTGGAGTCGGTTCTATTTTTTTTTTTAATTTTTTATTTCATTCTTTTTAGTGTAATATGTTTTAGTAATTTTTTTTGGTCCGCCATTTTGAATCCTCGCAATCGGGCACCGAATGTACAACCAAGTACCAAAACTTTATCTGTGTATATATTTTGTTTTTTGTTGATTTTCTCAAAAAGCGCTGAATCAATTTCGATAAAATTTATATGGGACCCCCTCTGAAGTATGACCTACCAAACAAAAAAAGAATCATCAAAATCAATTCATAATTTGGCGGAATTATCGCGTAACGACATACAAAAAACAAAAAAAACAAAAAACATACAGTCGAATTGAGAACCTCCTCCGTTTTTTCGTCGGTTAAAAATAGTATATCGAAAAAAGCACAATAGCTACTTCGATTAGGTTATAACACTTAGAATGCAAAAATTTTAGTCAAAGTAACACTGTGAATGCTAAAACTTTAAGTCAAAGTTTACTGAGATCATTTTACGACAGAAGTTTTATATACAGAATTAAGGGCCTGTCCGAATCCAAGTCTATGTCTATGTCTTCGTCTCGTTATAACAGTTCGTGACGTCACAGCGAGCTAAGCTCTGTCCGAATTCATATCTATGGTAGTGAGCTTAGCTACGTAGTATAACAGTTAAGTCAATTGCTTAGCTTGATGAGCGAGTCAAGGCTCGCGTTGACTTCGTGAAGTAGACAACGGGCAATTGGTTGTAAAATAGGACTTTTTTAAGAAAAATTAAAAATGTCAGGTACAAAATGTAAGTAAAATGAATTGCAATTGTTATGGACATGTTCTGAAGAACAATGTTTTTATTGCAGGGACTAAAGAAAATGTATTAAAATTAATAATGTTTGCATTCATATTTTCTTGTACTCTTCCTTCCATTATTAATTTATATTTTGAACGCTACACTTTTGTCCTCCTCTTAGGCACAGACAAATAACTTACGTTGGGTTAACTACCAACGTCAAATTTCAAGCTAAGCAAACCAATTCGGACAGGTTAGCTTTGCCTTCGTCTTAATTGTTATAATAGCTCAGCTTGTTCGCTGACGTCACGAACTGTTATAACTAGACGAAGACGTAGACATAGACTTGGATTCGGACAGGCCCTAAATTCAAAAGAAAAGTAGTGCTAGAGCGGTGCGTTTTGATAAAAGCGTATAAAGGTTACCGGTCGATTTGTTTGTTTTGTGCGAGTGTTATTAATAAATCTTAATGTGCGAGTAATAATATTAAAAATGCCACGACCCAGAAGATCTAATCTTTCCCAACAAAGCTAATTGCATTACGGCTTTATTGGGAAAGACCATTTTCAAGCAACATGTCACCTTAGAATCGAGCAGCGTTTCTATACGGTTGCACAATTGATTGCAGCTCGCATCCTTTCGTTCGCATTGGTCCAATGGACGTGGTTTTCCTTTTAGTTTAAACGAATTCAATTTCCGATTCGTGTAAGCCAGGCACATCCAAGCAGTTTAAAAATTCAGTTGACTGTTAGGCGGTACAAAGTTCGCCGGGACAGCTAGTTTTAAATAAAAATCCATCATATCATTTCAACTGTATATATTTTACACATTTAACATTTTCGAAATTTTTCTAAAGCTGTATTCGAATGATTTGCTCAGTCCAGCACATGGAATGTTTTTAATTGATTGTGAAAGGCTGCTCTTCCAAACTATTTGTTTTACAGATTTGGCGACTATCCTGGGATAATTATTACTATCAATTATTTTCTTAAATGCTATAGAGTGAAGGTCTGTCACACCGTATGTGGCTAAAACTAGATTTAATATTTCATCAGGTAAGTTCCTAAAGTGAGCTTCAACCGCGGAAGTTGATTTATCCTGTACAAATGATCTTTTGTTGCTTAAAATTGCTATGTGACTAGAGAGGTTCCTAATGGCTGGTAAATACAAATTATAGAATTCGTTTAATTGTGGTTCGACAATATTAAATACTTTGTGCTTGTTTTCTCCAAATTTCATTCTAAAATCTCCGCTGTAACTCATATTTGCTATAGTATAGAACAAATCGAAATCTGAGAAATTGCTAGGAAGCATTAAAAGCGCAGTTCGCAGGGCGCTGTTTAGATTTTTGCTTAGTGCTAGTCTAATGCCTTCCTCTTTAGGATGTATTAGATCAAAGACAGGCTTCTGAAGGCGCCCTGCAACATATAAGTGCTTCCATTCATTTAAATCCTGCATTAAATGAAGAGGTGATATTACTCCATATTTTATATAAACGTTTTGTTCCTTTATATGTACTAAAGTGTTAAAGTAAACACTGGCCCCAAAATTCTCTTGGAATCTGGAAACGATGCTGCTTCCAAAAAGTTTCATGCCAGAGTAATCGGTGTGATTTAATTGCATGTTTTCTTCGTGCCATTTCAACGAGTTTTCAACGCAGAGAATTAAATCAATCATCTTAGCACTTGGTAAAACTTTCTCATATCCTAACTGTTGTTTTACTCCTGATCCGTAAGCAAATGCATAAGAAATTTCTTTGGGGAACCTTTGTAATATCTGTTTGTACATAGTTTCTTCACTTTTTTATTATTTTAACTAATCTAAACAACCACTACTAAGTAGAAAGCGACTACACAGAAATTGATTCGCTAAGTTTCACACCGTGTTATTATTCTCCACTTTGATTAGAATAGTCTTTTCGTACTGTCACGAAAACTGTCAAAGTTGGGTGAAGACACCTTGGAGGAACGAACGAATATGGAGTGGAAACGAGCCGAAAAAAGTGAAGCCATTTCAAAGATGTGAGAGCAGAAACACTCACACATTGACATCACTCAGTACAGGCGTGCAATTTTTGCTGGCACTGCGGAGGGGCCAACTTTTGCAGGCGATTTAATTTGTTGTAGCCACCTGTTCTGCATATGGACACAGTTCGGGGACCTAAAACCCAATAAAAAGAAAGTATTGGCCCTTATTCCACTCTCCGACGAAACGTAACATTTCTCCGAAGTTCGCCGTGTCGTATTCCAGACTCCGACGTAATGACCGAAAAGTTCCGCATCGTAATCGGCACTCCGAATGCCTACTTTCGTAATTTTTTGATATTCCACACTCCGACGTAGGCACGAAAACGCACGATTTTCGGAAGAAAATCTCCGACGCGTTTAATGTGTCGGACAATTCAAACTTGCTACTTCAATGAGTGTTTTAGCACCCAAAACACACATCGAAGCTGGTTAATTATAATGGGATTCAAGTTCTTGATTGGCTGGCTCAATCATTAAATTTGAATCTCATTGCAAATCTTTTCAGAGTCCTAAAACAACGAGTCTGAAATCATCGTTTCAGAAATAAAGCAGAATTATGAAAACACGGAAAAAAGAGTGGAAAAGCATAGCTAAATTTACTATTATGAAGTTAATAGCGTCTATGCCACGAAATTGTGCTGGGGTTATTCAAAATAAGCACTATCATGGGAAGTACTAGGGAGGCAACCAAAATGTTCCTTTAGTTTTCCACACGAACAACAGGAAAAACAGGATATAACTTTTTACGTTCCCCTAAAATAAATGAGGGATAAACACTAATTTTAAATATGTGGATTTTAATAAATAAAATAGGCTACAATTAATGAAGTACAATTGGAAAAAATATTACACCCATGCACCTTCCAGTATCGATTTTCACAATTTCAAATCCTTGAAGTCGATTCTTGTCTTTATTATCATTTAAAAAGTTGAGTTTATTCTTATGAAACAAGTAACAATGATGTAGCGCGCAGTAAAAAAGTATAAAAATTCTGGCCCTGTTGTTTCAGAAACTATTAGAAATACAAAAAAAGTGGGTAAAAATGGGAAGAAATTTAGCTGGGCAAAATAAAAGCAATATATTCAATTAAAGTCTGTGTGTTTTAATTCACTAAACATTCATCACAAATTGCGATAATCTTTATTTGATGCCTATAAACACGTAGAGTAGCAGCTCTCAGCGCACTGACCGCAAGACTCGGCGGCAACAGGGATGAATCTGTCCTCTCTCGACCAAAACAAACAGTGAGGACACCACAAACTGCAAAGAAACTCCAAAGTTTTATTTAAATTTTTGGGATCAAGAGATTAAAATAATGTCCCAGCCTTCCCGATTTTTATAAACACTTAATTTAAACAACGTACTGCTTTTAAATCAACTAAAACTTTATTAAATCACTATGAAAACTTTTTTAGACATTTTTTTGACATTAAACAGCTGTTTTCGGAGTGAATCGAAAGGACTCCGAAATGGCAGTGCTTTAACGAGAATCTCTTCGTAGTACGGAATACGAAAAAAAGTTACGTCGTATCGTAAGGTTTACGTCGGATAAGTTGTCCATCGGAGTGTGGAATAAGGGTGATTAAGTAAAGTAATATTTCTATCATTATATTAATTTATGCCACTGGCATTAAAAACATGGAGGAACAAACGCAAACGGAGAGGCTATGTCGTGTAAAAACCATTGACATTTAGAAATGTCGACTGTATGAAAACTTATCATTTAAGTAAAAATTTAAATGGGCAAAACGCGATAGCCCATCGCTGTATAATAATAAGTATTCTGACTTTGTTAAAGGATTCTGTAAGCTATTCTGTCGAATAAAAGAAATCTGAGTCTGACATTTAGAAATGGACCACTCGCCCCATACAAAATGCCTATGAAGCGATGGTGCCACTGACATATAAGTACTGGACTGCTGGTCCCGTACAAAAACTCATTTTAAAAGTGAGATCAAATTTGTGGCGAAATGGGGGAATGAAGAAAGAGCGAGATATTTCTTCATTCCCCCATGCAAATGCATATGTTAGATAAAGTAGGACATGTTTTTTTATATCTGACTCTTTTTTTCTTCCGGCCCCGGGCTGCTCGGTGTCGGAAGTATTTTTGATAAACACTCAAAATGTAGGGCAAAATGAAAGGAGCTGTTTTGTGACAACTTATATTTATTTATTTTCTTCATTTTAATATAATATTGCAAAGAATTGAATGTGTTTGCTTGCATCTCCACTCAAAATGGTCTCACTTTTTATCCATCGATTAGCAGTCCAGTATACAGTGACTCAACTTTTTGATCGCATAATGTGAATTTCAAATTAAAAGTCTTTTAAACACCTGTTAAGCAAATTTGAGGAAGAAGGTGAGAATTGATAAATACAAATAAAAGCCTTTTCTTTGCAAGTAAAAAAAATTTATTCCTTCCATTGAAGCTAACACACTTATTTTCCTGAAAATATAAAAAAAGGGATTCGATCAATTAGTTGATTCTATGTATCGAAAATTTTTTTTTACCGTTTTAATATTTCGTATGCCCTCCTTTGGCTTTTTTCACGGCTTCAATTCTTCGTGGCATAGAATCTACTAAATTATGGCACACTGAAGGCGGAATATTGACCCAAGATTCCTGGGTATGGCTCCAAAGGTCACCCAACGTCCTGATTTCTTGTGACGTTGAAGTAACAGATCTTTGGACTTCAACCCACAAATGCTCGATTGGGTTGATGTCAGGAGACTGTGCGGACCAATCTAATAAGTGGAATCCTGGATTTTGTAGCCATTCCCTGGTCACTCGAGCTGTGTGCTTACGATCGTTATCTTGCCGAAAGATGCATCGTGCCGCCACTGATGCAAATTACCAAGAAGTCCTTCTTCAAGGATGCTTATGTGGGCATCAGCAGTCATCCTTACGACGATTCTTCGGCATTGCCAGACTCCTTTGCTCTTCATGCACCCCCACAACATGATGTTACCACCGCCAAACTTTATCGTCTGCCGAATATGGCGATCTTGAAGGGGTTCATTGGGCTTTTTCCACGTCCACTGCCGACCATCGGAACGGAATCAACCCGATTAATCGGAACCAACCCGATGAGATCAAAATTAATCGGAACCAGCCCGATGAGACCAAAATTAATCGGGTTGGTTCCGATGGTCAGCAGTGGACGTGGAAAAAGCCCAATGAACCCCTTCAAGATCGCCATATTCGGCAGACGATAAAGTTTGGCGGTGGTAACATCATGTTGGGGGGTGCATGAAGAGCAAAGGAGTCGGGCAATGCCGAAGAATCGTCGTAAGGATAACTGCTGATGCCTACATAAGCATCCTTGAAGAAGGACTTCTTGGTAGTTTGCATCAGTGGCGGCAGGATGCATCTTTCGGCAAGATAACGATCGTAAGCACACAGCTCGAGTGACCAGGGAATGGCTACAAAATCCAGGATTCCACTTATTAGATTGGTCCGCACAGTCTCCTGACATCAACCCAATCGAGCATTTGTGGGTTGAAGTCCAAAGATCTGTTACTTCAACGTCACAAGAAATCAGGACGTTGGATGACCTTTGGAGCCATACCCAGGAATCTTGGGTCAATATTCTGCCTTCAGTGTGCCATAATTTAGTAGATTCTATGCCACGAAGAATTGAAGCCGTGATAAAAGCCAAAGGAGGGCATACGAAATATTAAAACGGTAAAAAAAAATTTTCGATACATAGAGTCAACTAATTGATCGAATCCCTTTTTTTATATTTTCAGGAAAATAAGTGTGTTAGCTTCAATGGAAGGAATACATTTTTTTTTACTTGCAAAGAAAAGGCTTTTATTTGTATTTATCAATTCTCACCTTCTTCCTCAAATTTGCTTAACAGGTGTTTAAAAGAATTTTAATTTGAAACTCACATTATGCGATCAAAAAGTTGAGTCACTGTATATATGTCAGTGGATGGTGCACTTTCTCGTTCCCTCTTGCTCACACCATTAACGGATTTTGAGCAGTCAGCTGTGGGTTTGAATTGCTGCCAAATGCATTTTTGGGGCATTAGTCCGTTTTAATTGCATAAATCCATTAAATTTTTACTCCAAAAATTATAAAATAATTCCTTTTGTATCTTAAGTCACTTTAAAGGAATGCATACATTAAATTACCCCTTTATAAGATACAACTGAATGTTACACAATTTCTAATTTTTCGGTAGAAATTGTGTTATTAAATTATGAAAATTAGTCGTTTCTTTTCTAATATTTCAAGTTTTTCTTATCTTATGGCTGATTTACGACAAAAATGGCACAAAAACCACAACTGAGTGGCGTAATACGGCGAATCAATTCGGAATTAATCGCATTTATGTCTTTTTACTGTAACTAAATTAAGTGAAGTTTACAGCAAAAACACAAAAGTGCTCTAATTTTTACTTTTGAGTTAATAAAACGGTTGTTTAGCGATATAAACCGCATATCCAGAAGAGATCATTTCAACATTTTGTTGAGAATTTTTCAATGAAAAATGTGTTATTCCACAAACTTTTCGTCGCGAAATTATTTGAGATTTGATGCTACTTTTAGGGGAATCAGATTTAAGCGTGCAGGTTACAAATAAAATTAATATAATTTTTAAATTTGCCGCCTTTTGAAGCCCCCTATCTCACATAATGCGAAAGAAATATACAGATAAATGCTTTCTATAACTGAACCTCGGAGGAATGAACGAACATGGAGTGGAAGCACCGTGTAAAATCCCTGTACGTGAGTGAAGCCAAAAAGCCGGGAGACTGATTGTCAAATGGGATATCGATTGTCAAATTAAGTGTCAAACGAGAAACGAGCGGGAACTTTAATGTGCAGTTCCATAGTGAGCAAACGCGCAAAGAGGTAATTTTGTGCTTGTTTTTGCTTAAATGTGGGTTATAAGGTGTAATTTTTATGTTTTAATGTTGCGTTAATTTCTGGAAAGGACTAGTTATATACATATTTTAAATATTTTGCAGAAAAATATAGAAAAATGCCGAGAAAGTGTTGTGTGCCTGACTGCGAAAATGTGAAGAATTACGTGATCTCTGGGATTTCTTTTCACAAGTAGGTATTTAAGAAAATTACACTTAGTAATTTCATTTGATAAAAATTGTGAAAATGATTGGATTTTATCGAAAAATTCATTCTTAACTGAAGTGGTTTTCCCTCCAGAAGAACTGTCAGATTTGTGCAAATGAATGACAAAGTCGTCACCGTAAAAAATTTTTTTTGGGGGTCAAAGCATAAAATAATATAATGATAGAAATATTATTTTACTTAATACTTTCTTTTTATTGGGTTTTAGGTCCCCGAGCGATGTCCACATGTAGAACAGGTGGCTACAACAAATTAAATCGCCCGCAAAAGTTAGCCCCTCCGGAGTGCCAGCAAAAATTTTACGCCTATACTGAGTGATGTCTATAGGGCCTTTCGGTACGCACGTTCTCAGTGAGACAACTGAGACGAAATATGAGCAACTTTCTCAGTTGTCTCAGTTTGGTTAAACAGCTGATTTTGACACCGCAGAGGTTGTTGATTAAAAAGTGAAAAATGGATAACGAAAAAGCACGCGCAATTGTTTTATTAAGTTCAGGCTGCTCAACAACTGTCATAACATATAACTGAGACAAGTGAAACACAAAAATTCTATCTCACAAGTCTCAGTTGCCCAAAGGCTGCGTCCGTTTTTGTTGCTCAATGTGAAAGTGAGACGGTTACAAGAACACGCCGTCTCAGTGAGCCAACTGAGAATATCTCAGTTGTCTCACTGAGAACGTGCGTACCGAAAGGCCCTTATGAGTGAGTGTTTCTACTCACACATCTTTGAAATGGCTTCACTTTTTTCGGCTCGTTTCCACTCCATGTTCGTTCATTCCTCCGGGAATTTGAGACAGAAAAGCCGCGATCCCAATGTATCCGCACCGTTCCGATCCGTCCGATCCGCACCGTTCCGATCCGTCCGATCCGCACCGATCCGTTGAGAAGCCTGGTTCCGATGCTTCCGAAATTTGATAATTTTGTTAGTATCAAAATGGAAAGAAGTAAGCTGTTGAACTATTTTAAATTGTTTTGGGAGCTATACAAGATATAACAAGAATATAAAAAACTAAAAAGGCAAAGAAGCATGATTAGTATTCATATAATTTTTATTTTTTTTGTCATACAATTCTGGATGTCTTCGGATATCCTCGATAAATTCTTCTAAATTCATTTTTTGTTTACTTAACCGTCCTGCGTCCACTCGGAGCACTAAAAATCATTAAATTGTGCCAATTTAAATTTTTTGTGAGGTTATGCTTTCCGTAGCAATTCGCAAAAGTTGAAAGTTAACCAACTCTTCCGTACCGATCCGATCCGTAAGTGCCATTGGGACCACCTTTCCGAGCTGCCATATAATTCCTAAGCAGCCATCGAATTTTAACTTTGACAGCTGGACGGATCAGAACGGTGCGGATACATTGGGATCGCGGCTTAAATCGAGTAGTCCATTTCTATATGTCAGTGACCCGACTACTTTGAGGAGAGAACGAAAGGAGATGACATGTTATGAAAAAACCGTGGCAACTTTCGTTCTTTGTGTTGATTTTCTAAAAAATCAGAGGCGGCATTAACAATTGTTGATGGCTGTTTTATTTTCAAAAGAAAAAAGATCCTTGGAAATGAAATGGCCCAGCATATATAAAAAATTAGTTAGGGGTTTCCGGGATTGCTGACTTCGATTTTGCCCTCGGAGGAATGAACGAACATGGAGTGGAAACGAACCGAAAAAAGTGAAGCCATTTCAAAGATGTGCGAGTAGAAACACTCACACATAGACATCACTCAGTACAGGCGTACAATTTTTGCTGGCACTCCGGAGGGGCTAACTTTTGCAGGCGATTTAATTTGTTGTAGCCACGTGTTCTGCATGTGGACATCGGGGACCTAAAACCCAATAAAAAGAAAGTATTAAGTAAAATAACATTTCTATCATTATATTAATTTATGCTTTGACCCCCAAACAAAATTTTATGGTGACGACTTTGTCATTCATTTGCACAAATCTGACAGTTCTTCTGGAGGGAAAACCACTTCAGTTAAGAATGAATTTTTCGATAAAATCCAATCATTTTCACAATTTTTTTCAAATGAAATCACTAAGTGTACTTTTCTTAAATACCTACTTGTGAAAAGAAATCCCCAGAGTTCCTGTAAATCTCCGCATTTTTGCAGCCAGGCACAAAACATTTTTTAGGCATTTCTTCTCACTTTTTTCTATAAAATAACCCACAATAGATGTAATTATCACGTTTCACAAATTAAAACATAAAAATTACACCTTGTGACTCACTTTTACTGAAAATAAAACACAAAACAAGCACAAAATTACCTCTTAGCTCGCTTGCTCACTACACTTGACAAACCGAAGTTTCCCACTCGTTCATCATTTGACAGCATTCCTCCGAGTTTGACAATCAAAAACCATTTTTGACAATTAAAAACCAGGTTTTTTGGCTTCACTCACGTACAGGGATTTTACACGGTTCATCCACTCCATGTTCGTTCATTCCTCCGAGATTTTGCCATGGAAATTTCAGAATTCAAGATGGCGGATTCAATATGGTAGCCGAAAACTTGACCACAACGGATATGCATGCAAATTAATATAGGTGCGTTTTAGGGGTTGCTGATTTCGATTTTGTTATTGAGACTTTAGAGTGTAAGACCCCATTTACACTAGCACATGCATGAGCCAGTTTCATGCGCGTGACGTCACAATTTGCGGAAGAAACGAAGGAGAGGCAGGGGCAAGTCAGTCATGAGTCAAACTGTCTCTGAGGCTGCTTGATGAATGCCCGGGACGAACATTGAGAATGTGTGTGTGTGTGTAAAGGCTGGTACACACGCTCGTGTTTCGTCGCCATGTACGATGTACAATGTTGGTCGTACCACGAACACTGACAGTGTGTACGACAAACCAGGCGGGGAATAACCTCGTGTGCGAAATCAACATCAGTTTGATTTTTCCTCGTTCCTTGTGGGCTCACCGCTAACTTCGTTTGTGTGGATCCGATTGTCAGTTGTCAGACAGTACGAGCTCCTACATTTACGTGCGGTTTTGTGGGTTTTGTGGGCAACAGTGAGTTCCTATTTAGAATACCTTTAATAAAAAACTGAATATGCCAATATTCAGGAACTTTTGATTTCAATCTCGATTCGACAAATTCAGCAGCCGATAAACGCATCCACACAAATGAAGTTTAGTGGTGTAAATATCGTATAGTGTGGATGGCGTTCCAGGTACGGTGACATTTTAAATCATTGCACATGGAACATGGAGCACGTTCCCGGTACCACGACTGTGTGTACCGAGTTTAAGATGTAAATGGGTCATGATAGTGTTCGCTTTTCAACCGAGCAGGCAGCTCAGAATTGACTAATGCCCATGCATAGAAATATAAACTAAGCACGGAACGGCTGTACCGTGTAAAAACCCTGTACGTGAGCGTACACTCAAAAGTAGCTTGTCCAAATAGTACAGCAATAGTGTGCAAGAGGGACGCTGATACCGAATTGTCAAATGAAATGAGCGGGTATCTTATTGAGTGAATGGTGGCGTGCAAAGTCAATATTCGGAAGGGCATATGGTTTATGCCAGGAGCTTTGCAATTTATTTTTATGAATATGTTCTCAAATTTTCTTTGATATTGTTTCATAAGCAAGGCGGTAACCTTTATTTCTAGAATTTTGCAGTAAATTCAAACTATTCAAATTTCTTTAAATGCCCCTCTTATTATTTATACAAATATTTACGCCTGCACTGGCTGACTACACATCCATAGCGAATTCTAACACATCTAGAGAAAGTGTACGCTCAATTTGGCTTACAGCAAAGCCGTCTATATTACAAGCCATGAAGTGGTCCGGCGCACGCACACATCTATAGGGCAAAGTGGTCTGACAGATTTCAGCTGTTTCAAGGCCGGAACACATAAGTTCCGATCCGATCCGATCCGCTCACTTCCGATTCGCTCCTTTCCGACCCGTGGGACAAGTGATTACAATGCGTCCGATCCGATCCGAACCGTCGTTTGACGCAATCTGATACTTTTGAAAGTGTGGTGATAGCCACTTCTTCAATAAAAAATTCCTGTTTCATTGCACTTATTAAAATATGAAAATTCCCGTCAATTAATCGCTTGTTCAACATAAACACATTCATTTGTGAGGTTATGTGTTCCGTCGTTCCGATAAAGTTGAAATTTGCTCAACATTGTCCGCTCCGATCCGCTCCGATCCGCTCATTGTGTCCACTTACATAGCACGACGTATGTTCAACTTAGACAGCTCGTCGGAAGTGAGCGGATCGGATCGGATCGGAACTTATGTGTTCGGGCCTTCAGCTGCTGCAGCTCGGAGGAATGAACGAACATGGAGAGGAGTGGAGTGGGAACGTGGCACTCCGGAGGGGCTAACTTTTGCAGGCGATTTAATTTGTTGTAGCCACCTGTTCTGCATGTGGACATCGCTCGGGGACCTAAAACCCAATAAAAAGACAGTGTTAAGTAAAATAATAATTCTATCATTATATTAATTTATGCTTTCACCCCCAAAAAAAATTTTATGGTGACGACTTTGTCATTCATTTGCACAAATCTGACAGTTCTTCTGGAGGGAAAACCACTTCAGTTAAGAATGAATTTTTCGATAAAATCCAATCATTTTCACAATTTTTTTCAAATGAATTCACTAAGTGTACTTTTCTTAAATACCTACTTGTGAAAAGAAATCCCCAGAGTTCCTGTAAATCTCCGCATTTTTGCAGCCAGGCACAAAATATTTTTTAGGCATTTTTTCTCAGTTTTTTCTATAAAATAACCCACAATAGAAGTAATTATCACGTTTCACAAATTAAAACATAAAAATTACACCTTGTGACCCACTTTTACTGAAAATAAAACACAAAACAAGCACAAAACTACCTCTTAGCTCGCTTGCTCACTACACTTGACAAACCGAAGTTTCCCACTCGTTCATCATTTGACAATCAAAAACCATTTTTGAAAATCAAAAACCAGACTTTTTGGCTTAACTCACGTACAGGGATTTTACACGGTTCTTCAACTCCATGTTCGTTCGTTCCTCCAAGGGCTGCAGTGACAGTTTCAGACTAAATTTGACATATTTTCATTATTTTGTAGGTAATTCTCAGTTTAAAATTGGCATTTACTGAAGAGAATGTGAAACTCGTTAAGTTTTCACAAATAATTTCCAAATGCACTTCGGTAATATTTGCAAACAATGCTATAAAGTCCCATATTGTGAGTGTGCACAAAATTCAAACTCAAATTTCCCATAATATTTAACTATGTACATTTTGCGCTACTTTAAAGGTACATTTAGTAAAACGTTTCGTAATGGTAGTACAGTAAATATAGCACGAAAAAATAGGGTTTCTTCGAAAAATTACCTACAGGAATTTGACTTGATAAATCGTTAGGGGGGTATAAAAAAAGCTTAACTCTAGATTTCCGTATTCCCCCCTCCCCCTGTTTTTGAGAAAATCCAAAAAATTTTGGAATGCGTTTTTCTCAGAATCTATGGGTTTTAGAGAAAAGTTTATTGAACAAAAAATGTTCAGGACATTGTTAACTACATTTTTAGTCATTGAAGCCAAGTCGTACGACTTAAATTACAAAAGATAGGTGGCGCTAAAGTATCAAAAAAGTGGTTTTTTGGCATTTTCATTAAGAATAAATAATTTTTTCATATTAATGTAAATGGGAAAGTTGTTCGTCTCAAAAATACCTACATTTTTTATTTAAACAATTTTTTTGTAAAACTTACCGTTCTCGAGCTGGAGCTTGCCAAAGTGTGAAAATTGTACTTTATGGCCGCGCTGAGTCATAATCAAAGTTATCGAATACGCGACTCAGCGCGGCCATAAAGTACAATTTTCACACTTTGGCAAGCTCCAGCTCGAGAACGGTAAGTTTTACAAAAAAATTGTTTAAATAAAAAATGTAGGTATTTTTGAGACGAACAACTTTCCCATTTACATTAATATGAAAAAATTATTTATTCTTAATGAAAATGCCAAAAAACCACTTTTTTGATACTTTAGCGCCACCTATCTTTTGTAATTTAAGTCGTACGACTTGGCTTCAATGACTAAAAATGTAGTTAACAATGTCCTGAACATTTTTTGTTCAATAAACTTTTCTCTAAAACCCATAGATTCTGAGAAAAACGCATTCCAAAATTTTTTGGATTTTCTCAAAAACAGGGGGAGGGGGGAATACGGAAATCTAGAGTTAAGCTTTTTTTATGCCCCCCTAACGATTTATCAAGTCAAATTCCTGTAGGTAATTTTTCGAACCGTATTTGCTATATTTACTGTACTATGGTTGAGGATTTTGAATCGCTTACTCTCATATTCCGAAACTTTATTAACTTTGCCCAGTCTACTTGCAAAATATGTCAGAAAATAAAAATTTGGCGGGTTGAAATGTCTGAGTTAAATTTGAGCCGTTCAATGCACAAAAGGAAGAAAGGTGCTTTGGGTAAAAGGAAATTAAATGAATAGGCATTGCTAGTTTGAAAATATTTATTTCATATATTATTATATAAAAATAAAACACTTTAATTTAGAATTCATATATATATTTAAATTAAAAAGAAAATACTTCAAAGGAATTTGTATATTTTTTATTTATGTCACAGTCGGCGGGTATTTACTCACAAGAAATTTCCACAAAATGCAAAAATTTTGCAACTATTTTTGCAAGTACATCTCTACGCACCATTAAACAATCTTCTTGTTAAGTGCAAGAGTACTTTTTACTAAATGGCGTTAAATATAGTAAAATAACTATAAAGTAGCCAATATTTGCCCAGTACTTCGCCACCTAACCTAACACTTTTGCCGGTTCATAGATGATTTTTTTAATTTCGATCAAACTTTTTCACAATTTTTCACTTCCATTACAACTGATATCCTTTTGTACACCTCCTGTAGAAATATTTACCGGATAAATTGATTATTTCACTTTTAAAACTGCTTAAATAACTGCAGAACCCCGAAAATTTACGCGCTTTGTATGGGAAATGGCCGTCAACTGAAGAACTGTCAGACCACTTACGCACACATGCAAAAGGCCACTTCATGTAATGCTTGTAATATAGAAGGTTTTGCTTACAGCCATTCCGTGCTTAGTTTATATTTCTATGTGCCCTGTTGTGGTCAGGGGAAAAGGCTGATGTCATGATCAAAACATGTAAGCAGAAACAAAATCTTCACGCCGCCTATGGCCAGTGGAAATTTTCTATCCAGGGGATTTGCCCTAAAATGCACGGCGGCTGTGGCAAGCACAGTAAAATTTTACCGTCTCTCGAACTGCGGACGGCGAGCTTCGGAGCTAAAAATAGCACAAAACTCGCCGGCCGCAGCTCGAGGGACAACCCAAGCGGAAAAATAATCGCGGCGCGGGCCATCTGGTCGCTGGCAAGTGGTGCACCATGGCTCGATCGCCTGCAAGAAAGTTCACGGTGCACCCAAATGCATCGAATCGGCGGCAGGCACGGCAATCAGCGAAGCTCGATGCCGTTGCCGTCTACTCGCACACCGGCGGTGTGCGCGCGGATTGGCTGCCTCCTGTCGGTGTGAGAGTGGACGGCAACGGGATCAGCAACGGTCGGCGCTGACTCATGCGGTGGGAGATCGACGCGAAAAAGATTGAGTCGGGGAGTCGGTGGCGAGTTCTCGAGAAGAAAGGTTTCGGCGAGGAAAAAGTTAAGTTCGTTTTTGGAGAAGTTCCTCATAAAAAAATTAATTGGTGTCATCGGAAGAAAGAAAAAACAATTTTAATCGGGAATCAAGACAGAATTTTAAAAAGACAAATTTTCCGGAGTTTCGGCAGTGTTTCGCGAGAAAAAAAGTTAGTTCAAGGAAAAAAAAAAAAAAAAAGAAAAAAAATAGTAAAACTCGGCCGACATTTTTCCCTGCGGGTGGTCCGCAATATTGAACTAAAAGAAAACCAGAACAAAAAACAAATAAAAAGTTAAGTAGTAAAAATTAATTTATTTCGCAACCAAAAAAAGAAAATATAAAACGGAAGACGCAGTTTCGGTGACGGGGGAGCCTCGGTGATGTGGTGCTCCATTTTTTTTTTCTCTTTCTCCTTTCGAGACCCAAAAAAAAAAAACTAGCGCAGTCGGAACCTGTAAGCCTGAAAAGAAAAAAAAAAAAAAGAAAAGAAGAAAATGTAAATGTTTAAATTAACTCTAAATAAGTTTCGAAAAATTTAGTGACTATAAACCGACTATGTTAATAAGTGGACAAAGACATAAATGTGAAAAGAAAAAAAAAAAAAACTTATAAAATAAAGAAATGTAAAATCTAAAATAAACATTGAAAAGGGAAGTGAATTCAACCGGAGTTTAGGAATGATGGCTTCCTGCACGGTTTCGCACATCGGGCGCAATGTTTTTGGGTGGTAATCCGCTCTGGTGGCTAAAGGTGGCGTTTCGGCAAACCCCCCCACACTACCGCATGCTAGCCTGCCAGCTCGCGCGGCCACATACCACCAGACCAGGGGCTTTAGCCGGGCTCCCTGGAGGGTTCCCCTCATAACAAATATGGCGCCCAACGTGGGGCCTTCCCTATCCTTTTCCCCTTGAGCCTAGGGCTCCAAAATTTTTTCATTTCCACTCCCAAAATTCCTTCGAGGCCCTATCGGCGACGCCCGTGGCTGAGGTCGCTCCGAGGCCTCTCGAGAATTACAGCGGCTGGCTCTCTTCAGCCAACCAGCTGTCTCGAGGTCTCGGGGTGCCCTCATCCTAGGGAACCGCTGGTAGAGGGGGAGCTTTCGCAGGCGGATCCTGTGGGGTCTGCGCGGTGGAGGCGGCTGAGAGCCTCCCTGGAATTACAGGGGTTGGTTTTTTTGGTGTGCCAGCCACCTGTCCGGGAGGATATCTCGGTCGTCCCCTGCCTCGCAGCTCTCACCGGGGAAACGGTGAAGACTCCCTACCTCAAAACCATCCCGTCGGCGGGCCGAATGCTCGGTGGCAGTGGATGGCTCTCGATTAAATAAATTCAAACAATTAAAATTTTGCATCCTCTTCGTCAGCTGAGATTGGAGGGGAGAGGAGAACCAGAGAATTGTATAAGGAAATCTCATAAATAATATTATAACTTGGTTAACCCTTTTGGGATGAATTTAAACAAATGTCCAGAAACTTAAAATAAACAGACATTTCATTTTTGTTAAGAAAAAAAAAAAAATATTAAATCAATAATACCCCTAAAGTGAATAAGATTGAAATTGTGTAGAACTAATTGTAAATTTCCTGAATTTCCACAAATCTAAATTGCAATTAATCATTCATTTCATAATACGAAACTATTAATAGGCAGAGCCTAAGATATTCCTTGAGATAGGAACGTATTAGTTTAAGTTTGTAACGATTTTTGTAAAGGCTTTAAGGTTGCAGTCAAATCAATAGGAATATTCGGTAAGGTTTTCTCCTTCGGTCCACTCGTAAAAGAATCGAAATGGCAGAATCTAGCACGGGCGCGATCGCAAAAAAATATAGGACCCGGCAAACGGCGCGAGAAATGGAATCCGAAACCCCGGCTACGGTCAGACCCGCGCGGGAGCCGGACAACGCGAGCGAAAATACCCCGACGGTTCAACGGGAACCAGATATTGAGGCGGGCGAGGATCGGTCGGCTCTTCGCGAGGCCTTTGACACTGGCTTTAACTTTCGTGTCAAAGATTTAATACGGGCAGAGATCGCGAACATTAGAAGAGAAATCCGCGAGCAAACGTTGCTTGAAACGCCAAAGACTCCGGGACCCAGGCATAGAGAAGCGGCTTCGGCACATAGGCCTAGTCCGTTACCGCGCATGCCAAGACAGCCTGATTTTGATGTCAGCCCATTTCAAGACCCAATTAACAGACCTTTTGTGCCTCCGCATGCTTCAGGGCACCATCGTGAGGGGCCAAACCCGAATCCATCCCAGTTCGACCAGTCGGTGTCAGACAGACAGTATAGCAATCCCATCCGGCACTGGAAATTTCAGTACGATGGCAACAATACCCGCTTGCATGTTGAAGAATTTATCTTCAGGGTAGAAAGTATGACCCATGGTACCCTTCGAGGGGACTTCACGCAGCTTGTCAATCATTTCCATCTTTTACTCAGTGAGACCTTGGCAAACTGGTACTGGACCATAAGGCGTAGTAATCCCAATATTCCGTGGGTAGGCTTGAAGGCAGCGTTGCGTGCTGACTGGGGAGAGCGCTCTCGCGATGTCGATATTAAGCGGCAGATGCTGGGCAGGCGACAGCAGCCTGGCGAAACTTTCACAACGTATTATATGGACTTGGTGGGATTGAGGAATCGGCTGTCCATCCCAATGCAGGAGATGGAATTCGTGGAAACGGTGAGAGCGAATCTGCTTCCGTATATACAGGAGCAGATTTGCCTTCACCGGGTCTACACGATTGCCCATTTACGACATCTAGTTACCGAGGTCCAGGTGACACGCCAGAGAACGAGAAGCTCGCTGCTGTCGGGTGCCCAGCGTCCCGCTCGAGTCGATGAAACCTTTGCTATTGATAACCTAATCGACCCTGTTTCCGAAGAGCCTATAGAGGCGGTGGACGCTCTAACAAAGTTTTCTCCTACGTCCATAAAATGTTGGAACTGCGACCAGCCGGGTCATTTTTATCAAGATTGTTCTGAAGAACCTACGGGGTTTTTCTGCTATGGCTGCGGCCGAAAAGGAGTAGTCAAACCTCGATGCCCTAACTGCGCTTCAAAAAACCAGCGTCGGGTCGGGAGCAGCAACAACAGCCCCCGACAGCAACGGACGCCAGCCATCACGGCGGGAGAGACGGGGATTGCTCCTTCTCGACCACAGACATAGCTTTTTCCCAAAATTGTCAACCTACATTTTCTTTTCCAACCTCATTAACGTCAAAAGAACCTTTTACACCTGGAAAGTCCGAAAGACTTGCCATACCGGATAAGTCGATTTCTCAGTCCATTGGACCTGTTCAAGAGGAGCCTCCGAGCAAGTCCATTTCAATTTTACCTCGACCAGATACTGGCCGCAAACCTAGTCTCTTCCCTATCAAGCCATACCACTTACGGCTTAGAGAGTATCAGGCTGCTCGTGACAGAATTTTTGCCTCTTCCGTAGATTATCCGGATGGTCAGTCTACAGTCCTTTCAAAGTCTTCTAAAATAACCAAGCCCAGACGTTCGACCATTCGTTTAAGAGCCTTTTGGCGTCGTGTGTTAGAAAATCGGCGGAAGCTGTCCGCTGCTTTTGTATCAGTCCCCAAAGACGTCAGACCCTATGCTACCGTCAAAATTTTAGGCCAGAACCTCGTAGGCCTGCTAGACAGCGGAGCTAGCATCAGCGTATTAGGAAAAGGGGCAGAAAGGGTGTTACAAGAAGCAGGGACAAAGTGGATTAAATACCGGTCGACGATTGAGGTGGCCAACGGAGCCAGACCGGAGGTGCACGGGCACGCTGAACTGGAAGTCTCGTTCCAAGAAAAGACTAAAACTTTACGACTTTACGTCGTGCCCAGTCTAACACAAGAATTATACCTCGGTATTGATTTTTGGAGGGCTTTCAGTTTGGCTCCGGACATTCTCGGTCTGGTCTCTTCGTTGGACACCCCAATCGTCACGACGAACCCAGCCGAACACACGTTATCCCCCGAGTTGCAACGGCGCTTGAACCATACTAAATCATTATTCCCATCATATGCCAACCTGGGCTTGGGAAAGACACATCTGCTTGAACACAAAATCGATGTTGGCGATGCAACCCCTATTAAGCAGCGATTCTATCCGATTTCTCCGGCCGTACAAAAGCTGATGGATGCCGAGCTGGAGCGAATGCTGTCGCTAGGTGTGATAGAGGAGAGCCAGAGCCCGTGGAGCTCTCCTGTTGTGCTGGTTCGGAAGCCAGGCAAGGTCAGACTATGTTTTGACGCCCGGAAGGTGAACGCGGTAACAAAAAAGGATGCGTATCCGTTACCGCAAATCGACGGCATCCTCAGTCGCCTTCCGCCGGCAAAATACATTACTAGTCTTGATCTCAAGGACGCCTTTTGGCAAATTCCACTAGCAGAGATCTCCAGAGAGAAAACAGCGTTTACGGTGCCTGGTCATCCCCTCTACCACTACACGGTGATGCCATTCGGCCTCTGCAACGCTCCACAGACGATGTGTCGGCTGATGGATAAGGTAATTTCCTATGACTTACGAGAAAACGTGTTGGTATATCTCGACGACTTATTAGTGCTTTCCGAAGACTTTGAGTCTCATTTAGTTCTCCTCGCCCGGGTTGCGGACTGTCTGAGGAGGGCGGGGCTCACTATTAACGTTGAAAAAAGTAAATTCTGCCTGAGAGAAACTAAATACCTTGGCTTCATTATCGGCGAAGAGGGTATGCGAATGGATCCCGGGAAGATCTCCGCTATTGTCGAATATCCTAGTCCCAAAACCGTACGACAAGTACGTCGATTCATGGGAATGGCGGGTTGGTACCGGAGATTTATCCCTAATTTCGCAAACCTTTCGGGTCCAATAACCGATACCCTTAAGAAATCCCCAAAGTTTACATGGACCGAAGAAGCCCAAAATGCATTCGAAAAACTCAAGCAGCATTTAACTACTGCTCCGGTGTTAGTGACTCCCGACTTCTCCAGACCGTTCGTAATCCAGTGCGATGCTAGCACACAAGGAATAGGGGGTGTTCTGTTGCAGGTCGACAAGGACGGGAATGAGCGTCCAATTGCATACGTATCGCAAAAGTTAAATTCGGCACAGAGAAATTACTCTGTAACGGAGTTGGAGTGTTTAGCGGCTGTCACAAGTGTACAAAAATTTCGTCCCTACATAGAGTTGATGCCATTTAAAATTATTACCGATCACGCGAGCTTAAAATGGTTGATGTCGCAAAAAGACCTTAGCGGTCGGCTGGCGAGGTGGAGTCTGAAGCTTCAACGCTTCGACTTTTCCATCGAACACCGGAAGGGAAGCCTGAACGTGGTGCCAGATGCGTTATCACGAGTAGAGTGCGACGCACTGTCAGATCTGAGAGACTTCGGGCCTGAGGTCGATCTCAGCTCTCCACATTTCGCTTCGGCGGAATATGTAGAGCTGGGACGACAAGCCGAAGAAAACCGGGCCAAATTTCCGGATCTGATGGTTCGTGACGGCTTCCTTTACGTTCGTACTGCTCCACGTTCTGGTGATCCTATACGGGAAGACGAGGCGTGGAAGCTTTGGATTCCCCCCGGCCTAGTCCCAGATGTTATCTCGCGTGCTCATGATCCGCCACTGTCATCTCATGGTGGTGTTGGGAAAACTCTTGAAAGAATACGTCGGCATTTTTACTGGCCTCGCATGGCAACCGATGTTAGGACTTACGTACTCTCTTGTGAAATTTGTAAAGAAACTAAAGCCCCTAACACAACACTTCGACCTCCAATGCAGACCCAACCGACGGCTGAGCGACCTTGGCAAAGAATTTACATGGATCTTTTAGGGCCATACCCCCGTACCAAGTCTGGATACGTCTGTATCTTAATTGTTCTAGACCACCTATCAAAGTTCCCCTTATTAAAGCCTCTACGAAAAGCAACCACTTCGCAAATATGCACCTTTGTCGAAGAGGAGATTTTTCATATGTTCGGCGTGCCCGAAACGATAGTCACCGATAATGGCACCCAATTTCGCTCGGCGCAGCTCGCCAAATTACTACAACGATATGGAGTCCAACACATGCGAACAGCGCTGTATTCGCCCCAAGCTAACGCTTCGGAGCGAGTAAACCGATCTATTCTCGCTGGTATCCGAGCATACATTAAAGATGAACATCAAAAATGGGATGAAAACCTTAGCAGTATTGCCAGCTCACTTCGGAGCTCTATCCACCAAGCAACTGGGTTTCCCCCGTATCGAATGCTGTTCGGACTTCATATGATCACCCACGCTTCTAGCTACGAGCTGTTACGTCGCCTTCAAGGGATTGATGAGCCAGTGAATATCGACATATCGGATAAACTCAAGATCATTCGAGCCAAAGCTCAGGAAAACCTCAAAAGAGCTTTTGAGCAAGGTGCAAAAACATACAATCTCCGGGCCAAGCCTGTCGAATTCAAAGTTGGGGAAGAGGTTTACCGAAGAAATTTTCAATTGAGCAACTTTGAAAAACAAAGTAGTGCAAAGCTTGGTCGTAAATTCTTAAAATGCAGAGTCAGGTCGAGAAAGGGAAACGCCCTTTACGAACTAGAAGACCTCCAAGGAAAACTAATAGGGATTTTTCACGCGAAAGATATAAAAAGGTGAAAAGAAAATTCCCCAATATCGGTTTCAAAAAATTTTCTGATAATCTCGAGGCATTCCTTGAGAGAATCAATCACTAATCATGTCATAAATATGTATTTCGACCCTTGAATTTTTTTTGGGCTACCATGGAGTTAAATAAAGTTCAGATCGGTGGCCCTAAAAAGGCATCCGACCAGCCTCCCTGGTATCATCAGTGGTCCGGAAGCCGCCTCTGCTTGGTCACGCGGTGGACGCACTTTTAGTAAACCCCCTCCTTCCTAGTTAGCGCTCCTATCCTTCATCCCATCCCATCCCATACCTATCCCTCAACATTTTTTCATTTTTCTCCCACCTTTCACATCTGACGGGCCCTGCCTGTTGTTCTTTCGGTCGAGGTCGACTCGAGACCTCTTGAGAATTACAGCAGTTGGCTACGTCAGCCAGCCAGCTGTCTCGAGGTCTCGGGACTTCCTCTCCCTCGGGAAGAGCAGGTAGGGAGGAGCCTCGCGGGCTCACTCTGCGGGGTCGGCGCTCGGAGACAGCCGGAGTTCTCCCCGGAATTACAGGGGCTGGTTTTTTGGTGTGCCAACCACCTGTCCGGGAGACTCTTCCGGTCGTCGTCCGGCGCTTGGCTTTCGTGGAGCGGGCTAGTGCGGTCTCCTTCCCCGGAGGAGCTTATCTCTTTCACCTACACGGTGTCGCTAGAGTCATTCCTAGCTATCCCGCTCAATTGTTACAACCATTTTGGCCTTTGAAAAATATTCCCTTTTAATACTTGACAGTCAGTGTCATCTTCGAAATTTCATTCGCTCCATTACCCTTTTGGCAGAGATTTAAAGGTACAACATTTTCATCAGCTTTCCTAAATTTTAACATTCGGTTTGCTTCATCAATATTTCCCATTGGGTCCTCAACGTCAATTCGCTCATCTATATACTTAATTCCAATGTAATTACGCAATCTGAAAAATTTTACACATAGTCTGAAAGTACAGACGTTCTGCACTTCCCATTGCGCAGGCCTTAGCGACCTGCAACAGAACATTTCGGCGTACCAACTCACTTTACTCTGTCGGGCGGGTGCTCTCCCCATCAGAAGGTCATATAGTATTCACCAAAATTTTTTTTGCCTTGCCCTTTTTCCCCGGATCGGGGCTGGCCCGAGATGGGTTAGCAACCCCCTCCCACAGACGGGGAGGCCTGCCTCTCATCAGGGCAGATTCTCTCCGCCTGTGTGGGTGAGTGGTCAAGTCGTCCCTGGGTCAACTGACCTCTCATAAGGGTCCAGGGAAGTCCAGTGTCGATTATGGCCGGCTAGCTCAGTCCCGGGTCAGTCTTGGGTCATGGGTCGAGCCACATGTTGGGCACCCTTAGCTGAGCCTGCCCATTTTTCAGCTCCGTTGTCCTGCGATGCGCGGCCATCGGACCTGCGGTGTTGTGGTCAGGGGAAAAGGCTGATGTCATGATCAAAACATGTAAGCAGAAACAAAATCTTCACGCCGCCTATGGCCAGTGGAAATTTTCTATCCAGGGGATTTGCCCTAAAATGCACGGCGGCTGTGGCAAGCACAGTAAAATTTTACCGTCTCTCGAACTGCGGACGGCGAGCTTCGGAGCTAAAAATAGCACAAAACTCGCCGGCCGCAGCTCGAGGGACAACCCAAGCGGAAAAATAATCGCGGCGCGGGCCATCTGGTCGCTGGCAAGTGGTGCACCATGGCTCGATCGCCTGCAAGAAAGTTCACGGTGCACCCAAATGCATCGAATCGGCGGCAGGCACGGCAATCAGCGAAGCTCGATGCCGTTGCCGTCTACTCGCACACCGGCGGTGTGCGCGCGGATTGGCTGCCTCCTGTCGGTGTGAGAGTGGACGGCAACGGGATCAGCAACGGTCGGCGCTGACTCATGCGGTGGGAGATCGACGCGAAAAAGATTGAGTCGGGGAGTCGGTGGCGAGTTCTCGAGAAGAAAGGTTTCGGCGAGGAAAAAGTTAAGTTCGTTTTTGGAGAAGTTCCTCATAAAAAAATTAATTGGTGTCATCGGAAGAAAGAAAAAACAATTTTAATCGGGAATCAAGACAGAATTTTAAAAAGACAAATTTTCCGGAGTTTCGGCAGTGTTTCGCGAGAAAAAAAGTTAGTTCAAGGAAAAAAAAAAAAAAAAAGAAAAAAAATAGTAAAACTCGGCCGACATTTTTCCCTGCGGGTGGTCCGCAATATTGAACTAAAAGAAAACCAGAACAAAAAACAAATAAAAAGTTAAGTAGTAAAAATTAATTTATTTCGCAACCAAAAAAAGAAAATATAAAACGGAAGACGCAGTTTCGGTGACGGGGGAGCCTCGGTGATGTGGTGCTCCATTTTTTTTTTCTCTTTCTCCTTTCGAGACCCAAAAAAAAAAAACTAGCGCAGTCGGAACCTGTAAGCCTGAAAAGAAAAAAAAAAAAAAGAAAAGAAGAAAATGTAAATGTTTAAATTAACTCTAAATAAGTTTCGAAAAATTTAGTGACTATAAACCGACTATGTTAATAAGTGGACAAAGACATAAATGTGAAAAGAAAAAAAAAAAAAACTTATAAAATAAAGAAATGTAAAATCTAAAATAAACATTGAAAAGGGAAGTGAATTCAACCGGAGTTTAGGAATGATGGCTTCCTGCACGGTTTCGCACATCGGGCGCAATGTTTTTGGGTGGTAATCCGCTCTGGTGGCTAAAGGTGGCGTTTCGGCAAACCCCCCCACACTACCGCATGCTAGCCTGCCAGCTCGCGCGGCCACATACCACCAGACCAGGGGCTTTAGCCGGGCTCCCTGGAGGGTTCCCCTCATAACAGCCCATGACAGTGTAAAAGCAACGCTGATTTTCAGGACAGAAAGCGAACGTGAAACTGGCTCATGCCTGTACTAGTGTAAATGGGGTCTAAGACACATTGATTATATATTATATGAAATTATATCTTAATATATAAACCTACAAGCTTTTTTTGACAGTTGGTCCTCTCATTTGAATTTCTGTTGGGGCAAATCGACGAAATCAGGCTCAAAAAATCGACAAAAAATAAACGCAACTTCGTATCGAAGCGCTTTTTTTAATTTTTTTTTACTTTTTTTTTTATTCTACTATTTCTAAAATTTTTAATCATTTTTCACCGACTTCGGGAGGTTGCACCGACGAAATTTCCACTTTCTGCACGTTTTTTTTCTTCTCAATAATTTTCTGATACTTTCTACCCTCTCTACTTTATCGACATTAATTTTTTTTTTTCTCACCCCCCACCCAAATCCCACAACTAGCGTTTGAAAAAATTTCACCTCTTTTCACTTCTTACCCAATTTTTTTTTTAACTATTTTTTTCCCCCCCCATTGGATTATGCTAAAAATTTAATTTTTTCACAACTACCTACTTTCGACTCTTCTGCTACTTTCACAATATTCACATTTTTATGTTTTTAATTATATTATTTTCAAATCCCCCCCAAACACATTTAAAGTCACCCACTTTTTTCGCAATCTTTTATGTTTTTACACCGACATACCGATGTTCCACCAACAAAATATGCACTTTCTGCACGTTTTTTTTTCTTCTCAATAATTTTCTCATACTTTCTACCCTCTCTACTTTATCGTAATATTTTTTTTTTTTCCTTACCCCCCACCCAGATCCCAGAACGAAGGTTTGAAAATTATTAAGCATTTTTCACTCTTCTCCCACTCAACCATTAACAATTTTACAAACTATTTTTTTTCACCCCCATTGCGTTAATCTAAAAAATTTTTTTCTTCACAACTACCTACTGTCAACCCTTCCGCAACTTTCACCAGATTCACATTTTTATTTTTTTTATTATTTCATCTCCAAATCTGCCCCAACCACTTTCAAAGTCACCCCTTTTTTACGCCTTCTTTTTGACAATTTTTCCGGTTTTTATTTTTTCTCTCCCAAACCGCTCTCTAGAAGTTTTTCATTTTTAAATATGTGCAAGAAGAAGTCATTTGACATCTTATATTAAAAACCTATAAACTTTCTATTCGTTAGAGCTCAGATAATCACCCCATTATCTCACCTGTTTTTCGCCCAAAAACTCATCATTTCACATTTATCCCCACGAGTCGTTCGCTCGACACCGAGCTCAGCGGCGATTCTCGGTCTGTTGCCATCCACTAAGCCACCCCCTGACGGGCGGCGGCGCTGCAGTCAACACGATCTTTTCGGTTGATTTTATGTTTAGCGCGATGAGGGAAAACTGATTTTCATACTTCTCATGCTAATTGCTCAGCCGTCTTATCTCCGATTTCGATTATGTAACTTTTACAGGGTAGCTGATCATGTTCTCAACCTTTGGATCTTTACCACACATTTTTTCGTCACTCCTTTAACCCCGTTAATCAAATCCAAAGCAAACACTACCTCTGAAAAATTCTAAAAAATTCTTTCCCTCAGAAAGACTAAAATACAAAACGCATCTTCTTAAACTTTCTTTTATTGCAAAGATAATCTAGAGACCTTCACTTTAATCCCACCCTGGACTCTCTACGAGAACGTTATCATACAAAATTTTACGAAAACATATTTGCACAAAAATAATTCAAGCCTATTGCAAGGCAACATTTCTTGCCGCACAAATCGAGCACCACCCTCGACGCCGCCCAGCCCCGCGCCTACAAGTCGCTCGCTGGATTCCTTTGATCAGCTGATCAAGATTTCTGACTTATTTAATAAAATTGGTTTTGTGTTTTTTTTTTGGGGGGGGGGGAGGGGGGGGGATCTCTAAGGAGAGTTTTTTAATAGACTTTTTCTTATTTTTTCTTTTTTTAACACACTTTTATTAGCTTCGCCTGTAAAAAATATATTTTGCTTCATCCGTCCACCCACCCACCCACAGTGGGTAAAAATGATCAATTTTCGTCATGTCATAGATTTTAAAAATTTTAATGTCATTCGATAGTAAACAAAATGTACTACCTTGTGGCAATAATTTTTTTTTATTTTTACCCCCCCCCCCCTCTTTGTGTTTCGAATAGCTAAAGTCAGAGAAAAATTTGAACGGCTCATTTTTTAAAAAAATTTTCAAATTTTCTATGATTTCAAAATTATATTGTGAAAATATTTGTATGGGGAGGGTAAATTGTTATTAATGAAATCACTTACTAAATAGGAGAAGCTATTATTAGGCCACAAACATGATAAAAGTGGAATAGTTTTTTAATAATAGCATTTTAATTAAAAAGGGGGATTTTTCCCCAAAATTTGTATTTCTTTTTAACTTTTAAAACAATTGCCGCATTTGCCCGTGCTCTCACTGGTATCAAATTAAAGTAGAGATCCTCATGCATCGTTGAAAACAAAAATTGGCTGGGGCGACCTGCGGCCTTCGGAGCAAATTGCATTTGAAGAAAAGTCTACTTTCTTGATTTCTGCGTATTTTCATTCAAATTTTCCACTTATGCAGGAATTTTATGAATTTTAAGGCTGCATAATGGTTGTTTTGGAAATAAATTACAGTTCTCCTATTAAGCCTTTAGGATTAATGACATCATTAATAATTAAAGAAGTTATATTATTACGTTTTATGACATTTTTAACTGACTTTGGCTTACTCTGTATATGTGTCACGCTAATTGCTCAGCCATCTCTTCACCGATTTGCATTCTATAACTTTTACAGGATAGCCTATCATGTTCTCAACTTTTAGATCTTTAGCCCATATTTTTCGTGACCCCCTTACCCCGCAAAACAAATCCAAAGCCAACCCTTCCACTAAATTAATACTTAAAATGCCTCACACGACCTTTTCGGGCGATTTTTACTTAGCGCGATGCGGGAAAACTGATTTTTGTGCACTTCTCATGCTAATTGCTCAGCCGTCTTTTGTCCGATTTACATCATGTAACTTTTACAGGGTAGCTCATCATGTTCTCAACCTTTGGATCTTTACCACACATTTTTTCGTCACTCCTTTAACCCCGCTAATCAGATCCAAAGCAAACACTACCTCTGAAAAATTCTTTACCTCAGAAAGACTAAAATACAAAACGCATTTACTTAAACTTTCTTTTATTGCAAACATAATCCAGAGACCTTCATTTTAATCCCACCCTGGACTCTCTACGAGAACGTTTTCATACAAAATTTAACGAAAACATATTTGCACAAAAATAATTCAAGCCCATTGCAAGGCAACATTTCTTGCCGCCCGCACAAATCGAGCACCACCCTCGACGTCGCCCAGCCCCGCGCCTTTAAGTCGCTCGCTGGATTCCTTTGATCAGCTGATCAAGATTTCTCACCTATCTACTAAAATTGGTTTTGTGTTTTTTTTTTTTTTTTGGAGTGTTACTGCCAATCTGAGGATCTCTAAGGAGAGTTTTTTAATAGACTTTTTTTTATTTTTATATAATAAAGGGTGGCTTAATTTAGGCAAAACTTAAAACTAAAGATTTTAATTTTATAATAAAGGAAATAATTATATCGAAAAGATTTTTGTATTCCTTTTTGGTAGGTGTGTTTTGTGTTTTTGTTTGTGTGTACCTGCCAATCTTGGGGATCTGTATTAAGGTAGTTGTTCCGCTACAGTCGAGATCAAAAGTTTCAAGCTAAGCGCAGCGAGAACGCGCATGTTCAGTACACGCAAGGAGATCAAAATTTTTGATGCCGACTGTACAGCAATATTTTTGTGATGTTATCTACGATAAAAAATATATAAGAAATGATTATGATATGTTACCATAGGTTAGGAAAATCATTGTTTGTTACAAAAATAAAATATAGCTAGAAATGCAGTGCGCGCTGTTGCCATATCTATCGGTTCATTACATTCTCGAATAAAATAGTATAACTTTGCAAGATAATCAATAAAAAACGGTACCGCTAGCACCTCACAACTTTCTGTATGTTATTCTTCATTGTCTAAAGAATCACTGATTAGTTTTTTATCAAAAAGAATAGTATAGGTTAAAAATAGTTTGAGCAAACGCAATTATTTTCATAGCATCCCCATAAGATCCTGTGTTAATAAGTCAAATTTTCACTTGAAATATCTTTGAAAATGTACCGCAGGGCTAACTGAAATTTCATTACCAAATAAATAATGTTACAGAGAAGTGACACGCAAAATTACATCAAAATCTATAGTTTTTGATTTGACGAGACAACTACCTTAAGATTTTTGGAAGTTCAATTTGACCCACTTCCCGGTTTCCGATTGACCTGAAATTTTGCATACACTGTTAGTTTGGACGACAATGCATGATTAGCTAAGTCACGTCATTCCAAGTCCAATATGGCGGAGTGTGGAGCGCTTTTCGGTTATGTGTAGAGGATTCTTGGAAGTTAAATTTGACCCACTTCCCGGTTTCCGATTGAACTGAAATTTTGCATACACGTTAAGTTTGGATGACAATGCATAATTAGCTAAGTGACGTCATTCCAAGTCCAATATGGCGGACTGTGGAGCTCTTTTTTTGGTTATTTTTGGATAACTTCCAATTTGACCCACTTGCCGGTTTCCGATTGAGCTGAATTTTGCATAGGTGTATTGGCCAACCTTTACCATTTCGCTGACCCCTGTATCCCGCACAAGCCGGCGAAGCCGGATATGTGGGTCGCACTAGTTATATTATATATTTATATTATATTATTATATTTATATTATTTATATTATATTATATTATTATATTTATATTATATATATTATTATATTTATATTATATATTTTTCATGTCTCTGGCTGCCTGATGTAGCGCCCGCACCCCACAGCTCCAAATATTCCTACCCTTTCCTATTGCAATCATATACGAACGAGCAGCTCAGAAAGAACCTCACCGAATTCCCAGATTCTTTTTTAGAGCCGGGATATTGCTGGGATATCTCGAGGCTTCGCGAATATCGGGCTGAGGCAAAAGTGTTCATAGTTTCTTCTATGGGATGCACAGTCTTTATGTTATTTATTAGTCTATGGTGCTACATTGCATAATAATTTAAACGTTTAATTTTGTTAAAATTAATGTTAAATTTAGCTATATAGGCATTAAAAAGTAAACGCCTATAAAAACCTAGTAACATCAGTTAAAGGGGATTCCCAAATGCCTACGTCATTAAAAGAAGTCAAAATAAATCCGCACTGTAAAGACGAAACGTATCTGCAAACATACGTGCAGGCAGGAAAAGCAAAGGCTAGGGATTACGAGGAAAGACGACCGCTCTATTAGTGCATTCGGACAGTGGCTTACTCAAAATATCGCATCGCCAGCAAGCTGCGAACGAAGAGCTTTGAGATTGCCTCCTAGCTTTCACACAGAGCTTTCAAAAAGTGGTTCCTCCTCCAATGTTCTACTTGTCACCTCTTTAGGTTTTATTTCTTTATGGTATGGGTCAGTCAAATCTTGCAACTGAATTTCAATTCAGCTATCCCCAACCGATTGAGCTGAAATTATGCATGCATAGACGTTTAGTTTGAATGACAATGCATGAGTAGCTAAGTGACGTCATTCTAAATCCCAAGATGGCGGCCAAAAATTGCAAATATTAAGGGATTGCCATGAAAATTAGCACCTCCAAAAACCTTCAAATACTAATTTTCATGGCAATCCCTTAATATTTGCAATTTTTGGCCGCCATCTTGGGTCCGCCATTTTGAAATCCGCGAATAAAAAGTACCCTAAATGTTAAGTCGGGATGTGTAGTGCCTTCACTTAAAAAATGAAAATAATGGGACCAAACTTTAAGGCGTGATTGAGTAACTAACATATTGGTTCCGCCATTTTGAATTTCCAAATTTTGTTAGTAGATTCGAAATTAGTGGTATCAAAATACCCGTAATACTAAATTTCACTTAAATTTGCTGAAGTTTGAAAATTGTTGGTCGCCATAATGGATCCGCTATCTTGAATTTCCAAATTTCGAGCATAGATTCGCAATCAGGAGCTCCGAAAACCCTCGAATACTAATTTTCATGGCAATCCCTTGATACTTACAATTTTTGATCGCCATCTTGGGTCCGCCATTTTGAAACCCCCGAATATATACATACAAAACCTTCCTCTTGAATCACTCTATCTATTGCTGAAGACTGCATTAAAATCCGTTGAGTAGTTTAAAAGATCTAAGCGAACAGACAGCGGAAGCGACTTCATTTTATACTATGTAAAGATAAAGGCTTGTCGCGAGATTTACCGGATTACAGCATTTAAATAAAAGCTTGTTTTTAAAAATGTTTTTTACAAATATTTTTTTTTTTGGTATACATAGGTAATATGTATTATTATTTTATTTAACACTAGCTGACAGTTACCCGGCGTCGCCCGGGCACCACTACGCTACACTATAATAAAGCTAAATTGTAATAAAAACATGATGTTGCCGATTTCAAATTTGATATCAAAAATGAACATTTTGATACAGCGGATTCACTTTTTTACATAATCAATCAATACCATGAACATTTTAATAGCTTTTTTGTTTTCTAAGGAAGAAAAAATGTGCAACTAAAGCAAATGTATGAGATTCAAAAATTATTTATTTTTAAACGGTTTTATTTAACTTGCCCTGTTTGTTTTTTGGGTAAAATCTAGTAATAATAGTAAAAGTAGTATTAATATTTATAATAAAAAAATGTCTTGATTGCTTTCAATATATCGTTAACTAATTCGTTTTAAAATGTTTTCTAAACCAAGAAATTTCTCAAACGAAAATGTAATTATTCGCCTAAGCCGATATCGATAAACGATTTATTGTTGGACTCGGCCTTAAATTACTTCGAACTAAAATTTTGTAAACAAAAAATTGGAAGCATATATAGCAAAAAATCCCGACACTACTACAGCCGCGCAGAGGCAACAGCCCAAAGCAAGGCGCATGCGCATAGGCAACGAAAGCTCTCGGAAAACGAACGGCGAACGATGTTCTCAGCTGGCGCGAGAAATGAGATAAATGTAGGCGACTGTAGGGTTCTGCTGGCAGAACCCTAGAAGAAAAATTTCAACTCAGCTTGGTTGTTCGTGATGCAAGTTCTTTATGTTACATATACGTTCTTTGGTACTACTTAATTAAAGATCCTTGAAATGCTCGACTTTCGTAAAAATGTGTATGACTTATGGTCGCCATATTGGGTCCGCCATTTTGAATTGTCAAATTTTAAAAATAGATTCGAAATTAGTGATATCAAAATACCCATAGTACTAAATTTCACTTAAATTCGTTGAAGTTCGAAAATTTTTAGACGCCATATTGGATTCGCCATCTTGAATTTCCAAATTTCGAGCTTAGATTCGCAATTAGCACCTCCAAAAACCTCCAAATACTAATTTTCATGGCAATCCCTTAAGTTTTGCATTTTTTGGCCGCCATCTTGGGTCCGCCATTTTGAAACCCGCGAATAAAAAGTACCCTAAATGTTAAGTCGGAATGTGCCTTCACTTAAAAAATGAAAATAATGGGACCAAACTTTAAGGCGTGATTGAGTCCGCCATTTTGAATTTCCAAATTTTGTTAGTAGATTCGAAATTAGTGGTATCAAAATACCCGTAATACTAAATTTCACTTAAATTCGTTGAAGTTTGAAAATTGTTGGTCGCCATATTGGATCCGCCATCTTGAATTTCCAAATTTCGAGCATAGATTCGCAATCAGGAGATCCGAAAACCCCCGAATACTAATTTTCATGGCAATCCCTTGATATTTACAATTTTTGACCGCCATCTTGGGTCCGCCATTTTGAAACCTCCGAATAAAAAATAGCCTATGTCACCCGGGGATAGTGTAGCTTCCCAACGGTGAAAGAATTTTTCAAATCGGTGCAATAGTTTCGGAGCCTATTCAATCCAAACAAACAAACAAATCTTTCCTCTTTATAATATTATTATTATTATTATTATTATTAGTATAGATATATTTATATAGGATGACAATATAATTGAGTATATTCAGAATTATTGTAAATGCAAGATGGCCGCCACCATATTTATTTATTTATTTATTTGTCTCAAGTATAGTAATTGAAATTTTGCCCCCTTCCTGTTGACCGATTGATCTGAAATTTCTTAAACACCTTTAGTACTGATGACAATACAATTATATTCAGAATTATTGTAAATGCAAGATGGCCGCTGCCACAAAATGGCGGATTACATATTGGGCGTGTTGTTAAATTCAGAATCTTTAAGGTTCTTCAAGACAAAGTGTTGCAATATTCAGATTTTCTTAAATGTCAAGTGTTGCTAAATTCAGACTTAAGAAAAATTCTTTAACGAGCATTCAGACTGAATCAAACGCACTTGAACCGTCTGGATATTAAAAACAACTTTCAGTGCCAACTGTCAGTGAGATTTATTTATCAAATATTAGTTTCTGAATTTCTTTTATATTTGAATCGTCGAAAATTAGTGTTTCAAACAATCCTGTTTAATCCTGTTTGAAGCCGAATCTTAAAACTAGACTTAATTATAAATAAATAATAACAAGTTCATAATTACTAACTTTTAACTAACTTAAAATGTAAATTCTAAAACACCCTGTAGCTTAAATCTACTCGTGGCAGAACCTGGGGCCTCAATCCAAAGATGATCCTCTGGTTATACAACACTGTTGTTAAACCAATAATCACCTATGCCGCCCTCGTATGGTGGCCTAAGATTCGGCAGAAGACAACAATTGCAAAATGCAATAAGTTGCAACGGCTGGCATGCCTCTCCATAACTGGAGCCATGCGGACCTGCCCCACACTTGCCTTAGAGGCAATAGTAGGTCTTGCCTGCAGCCAGCTGCAATTACTGCTCTGAAGGTGCAGGTTACTTCAAACATGCCCTTGGCCGACGAAGGCCATATGAGCATTCTGAAGCAGATTCCATACATCAGGGTCTGTCTCAAATCGGACCACATGATAAAGGAGCTTTGCTTCGGTAGGAGATTTAAGATCTTCATCCCCGAACGGACGGATTGGATTGGCGAAGGTCCCAATCTAGGACGGGATAGCCTTAATTGGTACACCGATGGCTCGAAAACCGAGCTTGGTACTGGAGTAGGTGTCTATGGACCCAATACCACGGTCTCGATCGCAATGGGCGAATGGCCCAGTGTATTTCAGACCGAAGCCCAGGCCATCAAAAGCTCAGCTAAACCTTAATAAAGGACTTAAGGGCTCAACAATTAATATACTCTCTGACAGCCAAGCGGCTTTCGTTCAAGTCTCGTCAAAGAGTGCTTTAACTGCCTTCAACGCCTGGCTGCCACAAACAGAGTTACACTCGTCTGGGTACCGGGGCACTCTGGCGTTGATGGCAATGAGATCGCTGACAATTTGGCCAGAGAGGGATCCGCAACTAGGTACCAAGGCCCCGAACCCTACTGCAACATTGGCTGGTCTTCAGCCAAAACTGTGGTGGATAAATGGGCAAAATCAGTTCAAGTCTCGTACTGGAACGATGCTTCAGGGTTACGACAGACTAAGAAGTTTATCAAACCCTATGCGTATACCAACGCTACTGACCTGAGCAAATCGGATCTCAGGCTGCTGGTGGGTTACTTATCTGGCCATTATGGGGTCAGACATCACCTCAACAAGTTAGGTATGTCAATTGAGACAGAATGTAGACTTTGTCTAGAGGACGAAGATACCACAGCTCACATACTGTGTGACTGTCCGGCACTGGCTCGGATTAGAAGTAGGACCTTCGGTAAAGGGTTTCTAAGCCCGGCTGAGGTCCGTAATTCTTCTGAGGGTGACCTTCTGGCTTTCCTTAGGGTAGCGGATCGTCTACTCCACTAACGGGGTTCCGGCACAAAAGACCGTCTGGTCGCAGTGCCCTCCGCTTGGGCGGCCCCACTAATAAATAATAATAATAAATCTACTCGTCATATGTAATTCCTGTAATTGCCTGCACATATGTACTTGCTGTAACTGTAAGAACTCTAAAGCTAGCTTCCAAAACTAATCTCTAGCTCCTGTGAACTCACTCTCTGTTACACTGTGAAGCTGTGAAGTGGTGAATAAATTATTGAATTCTTTTTTCTAATTATTGGTGCAGTTTTAATTGCTGAGCTTTCTAACCCACCTACATAGTTTGGGCATTAAACAAATCCAGAACACTAAATTATGAATTTAATTTATTTTAAAATAATTGTGATATTTGCCATCGAACGTTTGTCATCTGTCAAACAATCACTGCAGCCAAAGTATTGCAGAATTCAGCTTAACGTAAGTTCAGTTAACGTAAGAAAAAATCTGAATTCAACAACACGCCCGTTTTTTCACAAACCCCTCAATATGGGTATGAAATGAAATGGCTTGACTAGTAGAATACAGTACACCAAATCTAAGATGGCCGCCGATACAAAACGGTGGATTTCATATTTGTTTCAATCCCCTTAATATGGGTAATGGCAAAGAACGTATAACATAAAGAACTCGCATCAGGCTGAAAACCTAGTCGAAAATCATTCAGCTCGCCGGATGCGAAGGGAAGACGTGAAGGGAAAGCGTGCAAAACCTCAGCAAAGAATCAGAGAAAATTTTGTAGGCCACCGTTCGTGTGGGCATGTAGGCAGCCGCAAGCGAATTTCTTCTCGAGCCGTCGCACTGTGGCTGTGCTACGATTCTTTGCCTGATAAGATAACATGATGGGATTCTTTGAAGCGGGAAGGAAATTAGACATCAGCTTAGAGAGAATTTTTTTGATTATGTTAAGAACTTCAGGTGCGTTATTCAACATGTATAAATAAGGATGTTTAGGGTTGTTAAAAAACATTAGGAGCAGCGGCTAATGTTCAGAATGTTATTTTGTAATTTGTTCTGCTATTTAATAAGTAAATTAAATTTAGAATTGAGTCAGAAATTGAAAATTCAAATATTTAAATTGATATTCAAAAATTAACAAAACGCGGAAATGTGGAATAATTTTTTAATACCTACTTATTTATATAATATGAATATTATTTATATAATGTGAATATTTATAATAAAAAAAAGTCTTGATTGCTTTCAATATGTCGTTAACTAATTCGTTTCAAAATGTTTTCTAAACCAAGAAATTTCTCAAACGAAAATGTAATCAACAGATATATCAGCCAGGCAGCCGCACAGAGGCAACATACCAAAGCAAGGCGCATGCGCATAGGCAACGAAAGCTCTCGGAAAACGAAGGGCGAACGATATTCTGAGCTGGCGCGAGAAATGAAATAAATGTAGGCGACTGTAGGGTTCTGATGGCAGAACCCTAGAAGAAAAATTTCAGCTCAGCTTGGTTGTTCGTGATGCGAGTTCTTTATGTTATACGTTCTTTGGTAATGGGTATCAAATGAAAGGGCTTTACAAGTAGAACACAGTGCATGGCGGATCATAGAGTCTAGACAGTCTATACATTAAAACTGAAATCTAGGCATCTAATTATTTTTTAGTCTTTGGAAGGATTATTTATTGAGGAGTTAGACTGCAACAAATTCACAGGAAAGAAAAAGTATTAATGAGGCACTGAATGAACTTGTGGCGTCAAGATTTAGCCACAGTTGTGTCATCAAGCCTACTACTGTGATTTCCCTATTCGGCTAAATTCAGCAATCGCAGCAATAGTGGAAATCACAGTAGCCTAGAGGAAAAACAATTTCGTGACAACGAAGCAATTTTAATTAGTAGCTTCCCAAAATTGCAAGGAATTGGTCACCTTAGAACTCCCTGAATAAATGTGATTATTTAAATAAATATGAATATATAAAGTAAAGATACTAGATTAATATGAAAAATAAATTTACGAAAAACTAAATAGAATGAGAAATATTAAGACATTAAAACTGATATCTAGGCATAACTATTTTTTAATCTTTGGAAGGATTATGTATCGAGGAGTTACACTGCAACTAATTGACAGGTAAGAAATCTAGTAATAATGAGGCACTAAATGCACTAAATAGAATGAGAAATATTAAGACATTAAAACTGAAATCTAGACATCTAATTATTTTTTAGTCTTTGGAAGGATTATGTATTGAGGAGTTAGACTGCAACAAATTGACAGGAAAGAAAACTAGTAAAGATGAGACACTAAATAGAATGAGAAATATTAAGTAACGAAATAAAAACTAAAAACTTAAAAATAAAATAGGTAAAAACATTTTTAAGCTAAACGGTTTTATTGATGTAGATAATGTTCTAAAAGCTACAAAATAATAAGGTAGGTCGTAGGGACAAGTCATCTCACCCCTCTCCTCATCAATCTAGGGCATTGATCAGACACAGAAATAAAATCGTGGAGCGCGTATCAACAGTCAACCGCTCATATCAGGTTACGCTACGCCCCAGTAAAAAAAAAAGAAAAAAACTTAAATTTAGTGTTTGGTTTTGGGTGCATCCCGGTTTTGTCATGATAAATCAACGATCGTAAATTATATAATGGTTCAGTGTCAAGATACAATGACTGAATAGTTCACAACGATAGCTGTGGGCAGAGGCAACACATTTTGGGGCGATTTTTCTTTGGTTATTGGACAATGGAACTGAGGGTCAGTTATTTTTTTTTGTATAGCACCCCTTCAGGAAGTGGAATGTATAAGATAACGTGAGAACCTTCCCAACCCTGAGCTCGAGCCGGTAAATGGTACTAGCTTGACAATTGACAATAACTTCGGAAGGCGCCGCGCCGTCGGATTCGAGTGCGGGGCTACGTGACAGGGAAACTTTTTCTCAAAAAAAGTTTCGATCTTTCCATACAAAAAACCGGCACAACGAAGGGTCAAGGTCAAATTTTGGGCTTTGAAATTGCCATTTTTGAAATTTGACGGGGTCTCTCCCGCTTGTTTGTTGACTAATTGGGTCCTGGGTGGTATCGTTGGAAAGCTTGAACGCTCAGCTTTCCAATGCGCCAGTATTCTAGGATGTTTCTGAAAGAACTTATAAAGCATTTTCTAGGTTGACCCTCTCCAAAACTTCAGTCGCGATTTTAGGGGGGGGCAACGTTGATCAGCAGCTCGTTTCTGTAACTTCAATTAGAGAATATCTCTACTAAAATGGAGAATTTTACGTCATTGTGACGTCAGCTTTCATTTGATTCCTATATTGTTATAATTAAAAAAAATTTTTTAATCCCCTCAATTTTTTTTTTGCGGACTCCATATTTAAATATTATACCCTATGGCACTCCTCCAATTGAAACGAATCTAATGACACCTCACTCTTCAAAATCGGTCAAGCCGTTTAGGCTACAGGAGGTCACAACGAAACGGACATACATAATGTGCACGCGAAAAACATTACCCTCCTTCTGGGTCAGTCGGGTAAAAATGAAATAAAACTGTAACGAAATAATAATTTATTTCAAATAATAGAAAAAAATAGTCTTTACTTGTAAAATCTCATGTTCTTCACTCGAAATAAAATGTTTATTTGGGTTAATCACGTTGTAAATGCAATCGCTTTCTCTCTTTACATATTTATATATATTAGTACTAGCTGTCCCGGCCATGCGTTGCTGTGGCCCTTTTATGTTTCAATAACAGTTAAAACAGTTAACTATAAACTTTTTAATAGCCAAATTAAAATTAACTAATAATGATAGCCGATCTATAAACCTACGGGAATGAGAATGGAACGTTACACCAAAATTAAAAGTGATTAGTAAAGAGTTTCGGGGAATTAAAATTGCGCACAAACCAACATAGAATTGTTAGATTTGCATTTTATTAAATAGTGAATTAATATAATTTAAAAATTCAATTTTATAAAGGAGGTAGATAGCGTTATTTTTAAATATTTTCAATTATTACTTACATTATTTTTAATTATTACAAATAATATACATTTCAAATTATTATAACTTATAATATTAAGCTATTTAAGTGCCAGTTGGTGTACAATATTTTTAGTTAGCCCGTCTTTTGCTAACACAAATAGATTTTATGGTTTTCTCATACGTGAGCAAGCGACATAGAGTTACCCATGGGAGAAACCCGTATTTTCCAAGTCCAAGCCGCAAACGGAAATTGTTTGGCCTTGTGATTTATTTATGGTCATTGCGAAAACCAAACCAATCGGAAATTGAAGCCTTTTGAATGGTATTGGAGACTCCGACGGTATCATTGGAATCCGTGCAAACAGGTTGATTTCTACTTTAAACTTTCCAGTCAAAATGGTTGCTTCAAGAACATTTCCGGAGATCCTTTTGATGACCAAATGTGCACCGTTGCATAATCTAGGTGGATTTAAATTACGAAGAGGAATAATCGGTGAACCAATCTTTAACCGAAGATTGTTTGGTAGCATTCCTGGTATATCCAGAGAATTTAAAAATTCAGTTGGGAAATTAAGGGCTTCGTTTTCATCAACAATAGTGTCGATTGATTTAAACGAAATCAGATCACCTGGCAAAAGCTGTTGTATCTGGAAGTTAATTTCGTCAACATCAACATTTTTTGCTGCCACACAATGGTTATGTTGTAAACATAAACACATGACGTGGAATAGATTGTTATAAAGAAATCAAAACACGGCACCATCTACTGGATGCTTACACAACCTAAATAGCAAGAGATGTTGAATTGAAGTGTTGTGTCGTTAAATTAACTTACACCGCCATCGGTTAGAAACTTATGGAATTTACACATAATTCCATACTGTTACAAATATCTGGCAATATTGCCGACCGCGGTCACCGCTACTTATTTATTATACCCAACTCTCCGGTTAGTCAGTCTACTGCTAGCCCTTAAACCGATTATATTGAGTTGTTGTTGAATTAGCTGACAATAAAGTTCTTGAAGTTGTAATTTCCGGGTCTTATAGTTTTATTTCTTACATTTTGGTGCCGAAACCCGGGAGGCTGGATTAAGGACACGAAGAGTTATAGTGATATCGGTTTCTTGCCTTCGATGCTAGAGTAGACTCGGTTCAATTAAGTTATGGAGTTTGGTAATCGCGGCGTCTATCGAGCCCAAGTCACAAAAATTGTAAACGCGGCTAACGAGTACTTGAGCTCACCAGGTTCGCGGATATGTCGAGAAAATTTAGAAAATTTGGACCAGATAGAAGAAGAACTTTCTGTATTTTTCGAAAGGTTAAGCGTGGCGCATGAAAATTTGATCAAAGCCAACAGTGATGTGAAACCGTTAATTAAACCGGAAGAGTTTCAAAAGGAGAGTGAAACCGTAGCGGAATATGATGACAAGGCGGTTGCAATGAAGGCCCGTTTGACGCAACGGTTAAACAGAGCGCGGGAAGCTACGGCAGGGAACGGTTCTTTTTCGCACGTAGAAGCTCCAGAGTACTCCAGAACCTACGTGGAAAATTCTAGAAGGCCGCATCAAATTAAGTTGCCGAAGTTGGAGCTTAAGAAGTTTTCAGGGAGACACGACGATTGGTTGCCATTTTGGGAGCAGTATAAGAGCACAATTCACGAGAATCCTGTCTTAAGTAGTGTTGAAAAATTCAATTACTTACAGTCTCTCTTAATAGGTAAAGCTGGAGAGACTATTGCAGGGTTCACCCCAAGCGAAGCGTGCTACGATGCAGCAATTGCACTCCTTTTGGAAGAGTTTGGCGATACGGAGAAGATCCTCGACCGAAATTTGCAACATTTGATGACCTTAAAACCTGTGAGCTCAAAAACAGATGCTGCGGGATTGCGCCGCTTGTACAACGAGATTACGACCGCTACGAGGTCGCTCACTGCCTTGGGTGTGCCCTTGAACAATTATTCGATAATGTTGAAATCAATCGTGCTCAAGTGTTTGCCAGAACAATTACGGGTGGATTATTATCGGTTGCAGCAATCCGAAAACAAAAATGACCAGGAGGACATTTCGGACTCGAGCGTAGAAGGAGACAATGCTGGCAACGAAAGCGTGTTCTCTTTCAAAGGTGATCATCAAGCCCAAAGAGTGCTACGGTTCTTGAAAAGAGAAATAGAGTCCCTGGAGAGTTCTCTTGTAAAGGTCGACGGCAATAAGCGCGCGCAAACAAAGCCAGGTTCGATTTATACGAGTTCTGCCGCTGGACTTTTCGCTTCTGCAACGAACGCACCGACGTGCTGTTTTTGTAAATCTGACGCTCATACGGCGGAAAACTGTGATGGACCTCTTTCCATAGCTCAAAAGAAGGAATTACTTAAAGCTCAGGCAAGGTGTTTTAAATGTTTTCGCCGCGGTCATATTACAAAGCAATGCAGAGTGCGTAATCTATCCTGCAAAAACTGTCGCAAGGGGCATGCAAGCGCTATGTGTACAGCCCTTACCGCGCGGGACAGAGGGACCACCGAAAATAAACAAGTCGCGGATAAAAATGAGCAAAAGGTTGTAAACTTGAGTGCTGTCAGTGCGACGACGAGCATTTACTTGCAGACAGCTTGTGTTTTCGCTTCTTCTCCTAATCGAGGGAGGAGCATCTTCATTCGCATGATTCTAGACGGCGGTAGTCAAAAGACATTTATTCGTCAGAGCGTGTCGCGAAAACTCGAATTGCCGGTTTTAGGGACCCAAAAGCTGAGTATTATTTCTTTTGGGTGTAATAAACAATCAGTTCCTCGGGTCTGTAATGTGGTTCGCGTAATTTTGAAAAGTCAATTTGACAGCCAGTGTACTGTCATAGAAGCGGTTGAAGTTCCCGAAATATGCGCTGATACATTGCTAGCCCCTAGAATTAATGATCCTGAGCTTGAAGGGCTACCGTTAGCAGATTCAATACCACTTGAGTTTACACCTGAAGAAGGAATAAGTCTCCTTATAGGAGCCGACACTTATTGGTCCTTTGTCACCGGAGAGCATAAACGCATTACTGAGCGCCTAACGGCAATAAAAACAGTCTTTGGTTGGACATTACAGGGCCCTTCTCCAGTAAGTATGCCAGAAGCTCACTCAGCACTAATTGTTCCGTCTCTGCAGTTGTGTGCCTTCACATTCCACGATATTGACGTTACCAATCTTTGGGATCTGGAATTACTTGGAGTGAAGGAAGATGAAATGGAAGACAAGGAATTCACCACGAAATATTCGGAGGACTGCCTGATAAAGAAAGGAAATAGGTATGAAGCATGTTTGCCTTGGCGAGATCGCGAAATCCTTTTGGACGATAACTTCACTGGAGCTTTGCAGCGTTTGCGCAGGTTAGTACGGAAGTTGTCAATGACAGGTAGGCTTCAAGAATATAGCGCGGAAATGGAGGCCTTTATAGCAGCAGGTTATGCAGAGCTAGTGAGCGAACGCGATAATGCTTCGCAAAGGTTTTATATGCCTCACCGCCCTGTATACAGGGAAGACAAGACCACTACCAAGGTCCGCATAGTCTTCGATGCCTCCGCTCATGCTGAGGGTAGCCTGTCTCTCAATCAATGCCTGCTAGCAGGAGCTAATTTACTTTCTGATGTGTTTTTGATTTTGTTGAATTTTCGGCTTGAGACGGTCGCCTTAATTGCCGACATAGAAAAGGCATTTTTGCAAATTTTATTGGCTCCGAAGGATCGCGACTCGCACCGTTTCATCTGGTACTCCAATAATAATGAGCCAATGGAGCATAATTTGCAAGTATACAGGATGACGAGAATCACATTCGGTGTAGCTAGTAGTCCCTTTATTTTGGGAGCCACTATTAAAACCCATTTGAATCATGAAAGTAAGAAGTACCCCGAAACCTGTGAATTATTGAGCCGCAGTTTTTATATGGATGATTTGATTTTTAGTATTGATTCCGTTGATAAAGCTTGTCGGATTGTGAGAGAGGCGAAAGAAATTATGAGTTCTGCATCCATGGTTTTACGAAAATGGAATTCTAATAATGAGTTGGTACGTAAACTATTACCTGACACGAATCCCCCCGAGTTACAAAAGGTATTAGGCATCATTTGGCATACCTTAAATGACGAGTTAACTGTTGATCTTAAAGCCTTTGAGGAATTCCTTGAGCGATCGTTGATGGGAACTAAAAGAGTCGTGTTGCAGGCCTTGTCCCGAATTTATGATCCGCTTGGCTGGCTAGGTCCATGGACAATTAAAATAAAAGTGCTGTTCCAGAATATATGGCGACGGGATCTGGACTGGGACATCGAGCTACCGCAGGATTTAGCCGTAATTTGGAGAAAATGCTGCTCTGAGTTCCAACTGGCGAAGGAAATATTTCTACCGCGGTGCGTCACTGTAGAAGGCCATGTAATTAAGCAAGTTCATATATTTTCTGACGCTAGTCCTAAGGCGTATGGAGTGGTATGCTACGTAAGAAGTATCAACGAATCAAAGGCAGTTTTCGTAAGATTATTATGCGCTAAAAGTCGAGTAGCGCCCTTGAAGAAAAGAAAAGGAGGTGCCGAGAACGAAAGGCTATGCACACTTCCAAGGCTTGAGCTCACCGCTGCACTGCTAGCTGCTCGATTATACAAATACCTGCAAGAAAGGGTAAAGATGAACTGTGAGTCCTATTTCCTCTGGTCAGATTCCAAAATTTCGTTATTTTGGATACGTGGGAGCGAAAGAAAGTGGAACCCATACGTTGCTAATAGGGTCAGGGAAATTAGAGCATGTACCCAAGGTGCTACTTGGTATCACTGCCCCGGCAAAAGAAATCCTGCTGATCTTTTGACAAGAGGTGTAACTCCCATGGAGCTTAACTCTTCGAGTTGGCTCAGTGGTCCGAAGTGGCTGGAGGACGAAGAGGAGAACTGGCCACCGCAGGCGGATGACTTTCACTTGCCTCACTCGTCGTTGGTGTTGCATCTTGCTGCAGAAGCTGAGGACCAGCATGCGGATAGAACGGAACTTCGGTTTGCGGAACCCTTATTTGACTTGCCAGCATTTAGTAGTTGGCGACGTGTCCTACGTGTAACTGCTTACATACAGCGTTTCGCTCATCACAATTGTAAGTCTTATCGACAAAAACGTCAGGGTCTTAAGGTTGACAACAAGTTCCTATCAGCTGAGGAGATGGACGCTGCTGAGCGGTACTGGATAATCTGCGAACAGGAACGAGAATACGCGAGCGAGTTGAGGGAGCTTCAACAGGGCCGCCAAGTACTAAAGTTGTCAAAAATTAAGATGCTTGATCCAGTGGTGGACGATCAGGGCGTGTTGCGTTTAGGCGGCCGACTCGCGAATTCAGACGGAAATTTTGATGAAATTCATCCCATTATTTTGCCAAGACATTCGCACCTGACTAAATTAATTATACTGGATATTCATGAGCGAACGTTGCACAGCGGTGTTGAAACAGTACTTGCGAGAATTAGGGAACGTTTTTGGATACCTAAGGGACGTCAACTCATAAAAGGAATTGTTAGGAAGTGCCTTGTTTGTCGTAAACTATTCGGGAAAAGGATTGAACAGCCATTTGCGCCTATACCAAAGGATCGAATGTGTACGGCGAGGCCTTTTGCGGTGACGGGAATGGATTTTGCAGGACCGCTGTATGTCGAGCAGGGTGAAGAAACAAAAAAGGTCTACATTATGCTCTTGACCTGTGCCTCAGTACGGGCGGTACACCTCGAAATGGTCGCTGATCTCACCACCAGTACCTGCTTGCTCGCGTTGCGGAGATTTATGGCAAGAAGAGGAGTTCCGGACATAATATATTCAGATAATGCAAGGACCTTCAAGAAAGCTTCACGGGAGCTTGCGGTTTTAGCATTTTTTGTTGGTAGTGAGGAACTGACCGATTTTATAGCGCGGAGAAGGATCAGGTGGCGATTTATTGTGGAGCGAGCCCCTTGGTGGCGGGGTTTTTGGGAGAGAATGGTTAGGAGTGTAAAAAACTGTCTTAAACTGTCAATCGGAAAGGCTAAATTGAAATTTGATCAAATGCAAACGTTGCTTACTGAAGTAGAAGATATCATCAATAATCGACCTCTAACGTATATTGGCGACGACCCTTTAGATTTGTCTCCACTGACGCCAGCACATTTTCTGCTACGATCGACCCCATCTGGTTCTATTGTCAATGCTGATTTTAATAACATCTCTTCCAAACAGCTTCGTGAAGGATGGCGATTTCGTTTGAAGCAGACTCAACTATTTTGGAAGCGGTGGAGATCCGAATATTTGGGCCAGTTGAGGTCGCTGCATTGTTCTGCCAAAGGTCAGAGGTTCTCCGCTAATGTATCACCTGGTGACGTCGTCCTCGTGGAGGAACAAAATACGCCCAGATTGCTGTGGAAGATGGCAGTTGTTGAGGAAGCCTTTCATGGTCGCGACGGACTGGTGAGAGCGTGCCTTCTTAGGTTCGCTAATGGATCGAGGTTGCGACGTCCAGTTCAACTTTTATACCCACTCGAAGTGGTATAAACTCGGCGGGCGGAGGATGTTACAAATATCTGGCAATATTGCCGACCGCGGTCACCGCTACTTATTTATTATACCCAACTCTCCGGTTAGTCAGTCTACTGCTAGCCCTTAAACCGATTATATTGAGTTGTTGTTGAATTAGCTGACAATAAAGTTCTTGAAGTTGTAATTTCCGGGTCTTATAGTTTTATTTCTTACACATACTACTGGCCTATAATAAACATTTAAGCGGTTTCCAATACAGCGTCAAGTGGTGTGCCAGCGCGGGCCCTTTTTCAAATGCAGCGTAGCGCATGTTCGAAAGTTCAGTTTTTCAAATCATATGGTTTCATGTCACTTTTTACTAGTGTGATAATTAGCGGTTTTGGAATTAGCTGTGATGGAAAACCAAGTTGCAGCTATTGTTTCTGTTATGTCTTAACGCAGTTGTACTAGATAATGCAAATCAAAGCCGTATTTGGTAGTTCAAAAACTATTCGAAAATGCAGAAGCCAGCTGATTCGAAAATGCAAATTTCAAGAATAAAATCATAAAATATTTCCAAAAAAAACGTTTTCCTCATAAGAAATTATGCAACACACAATTGAATTTTATCAGCCGAAATGAGTTTTCTTTGCAAATTTTCTCACTCAACAAATTAATTGCATAGTTGCTCCATCTTGGGTCAAATAAGTGAAGCTAAAATTCCGCCAGCCAGCGCGAGCGTAGAACTAGAACCTACTTTTACGCTGGCGCAAGCGTGAGATTTTGAGAGAGACAAAAAATACGAATTTGTCTTGTGAAGAATGGAGATAGCACCCAGCGTACGCTGCACGCTGTATTGTAAACGCGCCTTTAATTTGCAATAAAAAAATATTGAGGTCAATAATCGAGATAAAAACTAAGTATCCTATCTTTTAAGTTGGACCAAATTAACACAGTAAGCCAAATTTCATAAAAATTGGTTAAATAAATCCGGAGTTTATCCCGGACAAACATTGAGACACGAGATTTTTATATATACAAGTTAGATTGTGTTATTCAGACTTTATTGCTTGTAGTAATGTTACGAAACCCTACACTAAGCATGATCGCTGTTTTTTTTATTACCTACTAGCTGACCCGTGCCCACTTCGCAGGTCGTCAACCATTTTTACTTGTGATGAAATTATCTTGTGTGGTTCTTAGTACTGAGTATTTAGGATTTATTTTATGTTTATTTTATTTCTTGTTGGCTACATTCATCCTATTGACAAATGATGCATCTTGTAAAAGCTTGCCAAGCGATCCATTTTTACGTATGGAACTGTTGTTCCAAAATCGGGGAACAAAGCACGAGCCCGCGAAGATTATGCGAAACGGCTTCATTCTTAACGTTCGCACCCGTCGCGGCTTTCGCACGCGAGCTTTACAGAGTAGTCCGATTTTGATGACTCTTTTTTTATTACATATAGCTGGGTTACCCGGTTTCACCCGGTATATTATAAGTACTACTTAATTAAAGATCCTTGAAATGTTCGACTTTCGTAAAAAATTTTATGACTTATGGTCGCTATATTGGGTCCGCCATTTTGAATTTCCAAATTTTAATAGTAGATTCGAAATTAGCGATATCAAAATACCCATAGTACTAAATTTTACTTAAATTCGTTGAAGTTCGTAAATTGTTGGACGCCATATTGGATTCGCCATCTTGAATTTCCCAATTTCGAGCTTATATTCGCAATTAGCACCTCCAAAAGCCTTCAAATACTAATTTTCATGGCAATCCCTTAATATTTGCAATTTTTGGCCGCCATCTTGGGTCCGCCGTTTTGAAACCCGCGAATAAAAAGTACCCTAAATGTTAAGTCGGGATGTGTAGTGCCTTCACTTAAAAAATGAAAATAATGGGACCAAATTTTAAGGCGTGATTGAGTAACAAACATATTGGGTCCGCCATTTTGAATTTCCAAATTTTGTTAGTAGATTCGAAATTAGTGGTATCAAAATACCCGTAATACTAAATTTCACTTCAATTCGTTGAAGTTTGAAAATTGTTGGTCGCCATATTGGATCCGCCATCTTGAATTTCCAAATTTCGAGCATAGATTCGCAATCAGGAGCTCCGAAAACCCTCCAATACTAATTTTCATGGCAATCCCTTGATATTTACAATTTTTGATCGCCATCTTGGGTCCGCCATTTTGAAACCCCCGAATAAAAAATAGCCTATGTCACTCGGGGATAGTGTAGCTTCCCAACGGTGAAAGAATTTTTCAAATCGGTCCAGTAGTTGCGGAGCCTATTCATTACAAACATACAAAAATACAAATCTTTCCGCTTTATAATATTAGTGTAGATCTACAAATAGCTCTGTTCCATGACAAAGTCGTTAAAAAAAACTTGGGGCGACCCAGGGCGCTCCAGGGCCGGGATTCCGATCACGGGTGAGTGGTGAGTGCGAGTCACAATCACCCTTCAAACTGCCAAAACGATTCCGATCAATGGTGACTAGTGAGTAGTGACTTCGAAAAATTTTCTCACCCGAAAAGCGATTCCGATCAATGGTGACTAGTGAGTGGGACCCACTTTGGACTGTCAAATTTACTCACTGACGCTTTCAAGTGCGAGAAAATAATTTTTTTGAGAAGTGAACGTTTAAATACGAGAAAAACAATAAAAAATAAAATTTTGTAAAAATGGCATGTATTATATAAAGATTGCTTTTAGAGCAAAATATCCCGACATCAGAAGGATATTCTGTACCTGTACCTGATACCTTAGTTTGGGACATACAACCGCTCGCATAAAAATTTAGCGCTGCTAAAATCTGAAAATTTTACATTGCGAATATTTTATTTAATATGTAGGCTTTTACGAACCAAAACATGTGGAGGAATGGCATCTCTCCGAATAGTCCTTGGAAGGAGTAATTTCTTATATTAACTCCATGCAGAGTCCTGTGGGAAATCGGTTTTTTTCTTTATTAGTTCAGTTGCGCTCTGAGCAGAGCTCGAGCAGATCGAGCACGCTCAGTTGAGAGCGTACTCAGAACGCTCAGATGTAATAAAGAAACACTTTTGAGCGCTTCCTGTCATGTCATAGTTAGAATAGTCAATTTGGTAGAAATATTTAGTTGTCTGAGCCGGCAAAAATATTCTCGTCCATCATATCTACTCTGGCTGAACAACTGAACTGAACTGACGTTTTTTTAATTGCGAAACTTAACCTTAAACCAAAGAACCTTAATACGATAAGAAGCGTCACTCGCTGTCGAACACCCAAAATTTTCTTAGATGGGTGTCCCGACATTGGATGAGAAAAAGCTTTCAGCTTCTCAGCTGCGCTCTCTGATAACCAAAGCTGTGCAGTGTGCTTGCGAGGGAGAATGCTGAGCGCATTCTTTTTATCTTTACTTGTTTTTTATGTGGGCATGAGCAGCAGGATACGAAACGACTTTAAAGGCATGCTGTGTGTGACGAGCCCTTTTTGTGTGGGGTTCGGAGAAACGAAAACATGTGGTAGTTGGCAGCAAAGATTATCCACAATAAGATGCGACACTCCTATACTAAGCAAAACCACTATCCCATATGCATTTCCGAAAACTTGGGGAAAATAAAATTTCGCCTTAGATAAGGCAGCAAAGCAATACTGCCTACCATTCCTTAGGTAAATTCCCATAAGAGCGAACGAGGCAAAAGTAGGCAACCACCAACTGCTCACCTACAGCGCTTACGCTATACAGAATAAATGTGACCACTTTTTTTATATGGAGTTTTCCGGATTCAACCAATGTGAATGTATGCGTGCGGCACCACCAGTGCCATGGTGTTAGTCCCCTCCGTTGCAATGTTCTGATATGGAATGACAGAATTGCAAAGGGGAAGAAGCAGGTAGCACACAGAGGCCCTTAAATACGGATACGCAGATTTTGTTTTTGCTTTTCGGCTCAACCAATTTGATTGTGAGTGGCTCCAGCGGGCGCGTACAAAGTGGGCCTGATTCTCTCAGAGAAGTTTTTTATCCCTTCCTTTAACATGAGCTTCTTATTACTATCTACTTCTCGCAAAATTCTCAATTCTCGCTTGGGTGGCGGTGGCAAGGTCACTAAAATTTTAGCGAATACGTCACGAGTGTCGCATCTTATTGTGGATAATCTTTGGTTGGCAGTTGAGCTGGATGTCATTCCACTTAAGGGTGTTGTGCAGGAAGCAAGCGTTGCGTTCAGTTCTTTTGTAGATTGTATTTTCTATTTTTGGATTTTTGCGTTATGCTAAATATGGGAAGGAAAATTGTTGTGTTGCTACTTGCTATGAGAGTAGGACCATTAACTCTAATTGCACATTATATAAATTTCCCAAAGACTTGGAAATAAGAAAAGTATGGCTTAAAAATATTGGATTAGGTTTGTCTGATTATAAGCCATTTTTCCGAATTTGTTCAGAACATTTCGAACAAAATTATATAGGAAAAAAGAAGTTGAAAAAGGGAGCTGTTCCAACTTCCTCCAATGATATGGTTTTGCCAAAAGAGACAGAGAAAATAAAAATAAATTATAACAAATGCTGTATTGCAAGTTGTTGCAATACTTCTCCTGAGTATAATTTATTCAGATTCCCTAAAAATAAAGAAATGCGGGAGGCTTGGATTAATATATGTAGAATTCAAGAAAGGGAGCATAATAAGGTTTTGCGAATATGCAACGAGCATTTTGATAAAAACTTCATTGGAAAGAAAAAACTTTTAAAAGGCCACAATACTACTTGCATCAACCTAAGGACATATATTCTTTTGAGCAGGAATCTGATCAGGCTCCATCTGAAGAAATGTTCGATGCAAATAACTCAAACGTTGGAAAAGATAAACCGACTTGTTCATCAGAATTTGATACAAATGATTAGCCATGCTCACCTCTTCGCCAACGAAGACGCTTAAGTTCCGACTCAATTGATCATATTTTGAATGAAGATCCAGTTTGTAGGAAATGTGAAAATAATGTAAGATATCTTGCATATTATTAGGAAGAAAGCATCACAAATAGCAAAAAAAAAAATTAAGACATTTTAAAAATGAATCAGGATTTATTAAACGAAATCACGCTCTTAAAACATTAATTAATTAATTTGAAACATGTAGTTGTAGATGCCTTTATTGCTTCCATACCAGTAAATGAAAATTCCAAGGAGTTTTGTTAAATGATTTTGAGTACTTCTCAGAAAAAAATATGGACTGAGAAACAGAAAATTTTTTCTCAAAATTTAAATTACATACAAATCAAGCTTCCTACACTTTTATGAGGGAAAATTTAGGATTTCATCTTCCATCAAAAACTTCTCTTCGTAGATGGAGTCGCTTAAAAAGGCTTGATCCTGGTTTTAATATTGATCTTCTGAATAATTTAAGATTATCAATTTCAAATTTCGATACTAAATCTCGTGAGGCTTGTTTAATCTTTGATGAAGTGACGATAAGACGGGATTTAGTATATAACATTAATTCAGATCAAATTGATGGATTTATATGGACTATTTATTTCAAATATGAATAAGTTATTTGATAGTTTGAACAGCAGAAATTTGGCAGAAAGAAATCCATATAAACAGCCAATCAATCCCGAAAATATTCCTCATACTTATTTAAGAAATTCTGTTGACTTTGTGGAAAAGCTGAAATTAGTTAAAAAGAAAAAAAGTTTTTGTATAAATGGCTTACAGCAAACTATAAATGCTATTTTATTACTTTGTGAAAATATATTTGACCGTGAGGAACGAGATATTAGTTTTTTGTTAACTTCGAGAGTGAATCAAGATCCAATTGAAAATCTCGTTGCTCAGATTCGTGCGAAAGGTGGTAATAATAAAAATCCATCTGTATACGAATTTAACCATATCATTGCAAGAATCATGTCCATGAAGTTGCTGATGCTGTCACCATATCAAAATTGCGAACATGACCAAGATTTAATGCTTGACTGGAATGACCCCGAATTGGCGACTGAGGGTCATCAATCAAAAAACGAAATTAATTTTTTAAATAATATCGATAGCGATGAAGAGTTAAATAAGATTATAAATGAATTTGAAATAGAAGATAAAAAAAACGAGGTTTCCATAGAAGAAAATGCAAAAAGATATTACGTTGGATATGGAATATTTCAAAAAATTATAAAAAAGATTAAATGTAAGGAATGTGAACATCTTATGACAAAGTGCAAAGATGAACGTTTATGTCTTTCATCTGAAACATATATTTGTCATAAGGATTATTCTAACAGTCAGTTAAAAGCCTTGTATTTACAGTCACCATCGGACTATTTTTATCGTGTGTGTAATCTACATTTTGAAATTTATAAATATTATTTTGAGAAGGACTTGTCAATATCTTATATTAAAGAAAATATTATTAAAGCTTGTATTTTAAAAACCAATGAAATCTACCCAGAGTGGTTTGTCGAAAATTTGCCTTGCTCGAGCCACAGAGAAAAAATTTTAGAATTTTTTATTTTAGTTCTTTTGGGAAAGAATTCTTCGTGGAAGGCAAAGCAGGCGACAAAGCCTTTTGACACCAGAATTGGTAGATTAAAGAATTTATTAGAATAAATAAATTTCTAGAAGCTTTTCGAAAAACCAAAATGATTTTTTTTTTGAAAAATCCATTTTTATTCCAAACATTTCAAATATCTCAAAACTCCATCACCTATTCTAAGTGAATAATTAGCTCAACAAGCCATTTATTATATGATCACCCCACACAAAAAGGGCTCGTCACACACAGAATGCCTTTAAATTTGTCGTTTCGTAGCCTGCTGCTCATGCCCGCATAAAAAACAAATAAAGATAAAAAGAATGCGCTCAGCATTCTCCCTCGCAAGCACACTGCACAGCTTTGGTTATCAGAGAGCGCAGCTGAGAAGCTGAAAACTTTTTCTCATCCAATGTCAGGACACCCATCTAAGAAAATTTTGGGTATTCGACAGCGAGTGGCGCTTCTTATCGTATTAAGGTTCTTTGATATAAGTTCTAAGCAACCATCGAATTTTAACTTTGACAGCTTAGCGGATCGGAACGGTGCGGATACATTGGGATACCGGCTTAATCCTCTTATTTTCCTCAATAGCAGCAGGCACAAAATCCTTTTTTTTGTGAATATTGCTATTATAAAGTAATAAGAAATCTATTTTATTTCAGTTTATTTAAACATTTCTTAATTTTCAATCGTGGTATAATTTATGACACATATGAATTATAATTAATTCTACTTACTCAAAATTGCTTCAGAAAAATAACTATCACAATTCACAAAATCTAATAGACATTTGACGTTTAGTATTGCCGTGCTTGTGTTATTGCAACCTTTTCGAAAGTTCGAACTCACCATTCTTATCGCAATGGGCCTGGGCCTGAGAAGAGCTCTCCTCTTTTGCCACTTGCCCAGAAAACCGGTTGGCAGCACACTCAAGAATACTCGTGTGGAAAGGCCCAATCGCTTGAAAGTGAGATGGTGAGTAGCTTTGACGGGTAGCATGGTGACTCGCACTCACCACTCACCCGTGATCGGAATCCCGGCCCGGGGCGAGCTAACGTCGACTGGAATAGGCTCGGATAAATTATTTATATTATAAGATTAATTAAACTAACAAAACACTATTCTATTCTTCATTTCTATTCAAATTCTCTTTCAAAAGCCGCTCGCCGTTACATTTCAAACTTGACAGCTCTCTTTCGCCCCAGCATAAAACCCAGAGTTACTTGGAGATTTGACAAATACGTACTACCAAATATTTCACCACATTCGAATGTGGTGGAAATATATCCAAAAGAATTCGATTAGATTCAGGAATACGCCAAAACATAATCATTCGAAAAGGAGCACACGAAAATTTTCGTGCACGGATTTATTCGAATGGTTTCAGGAATAGGCCCCGAGGTCGCCCTGGGTCACGGTATACAGAAAACAAGGTATGGTAAAGCGAAATTTGACAGCTGAGTTGTGACGTCAATTTGGGAAAAATGTATGGGAATTCAGAAAAGCTTTTACAAGCTTTTACCCACGCACGAAGCAATTTCGGCTCTTTGGGAAAAGAAAAATATCATTCTTTTTTAACAAAATGTGTCTTCGCGGTATAGTTTTTACAGTTAATAACGGCACAATTAACCATTTTAATTCGTAAAACTATAAACTTTGGTTCACAAATCTGCAGAAAAACACAAAAATATTGCCACTCTAAAATCACATCCGCCGCTGTCAAAACACGCATCCAATGTGACGCGAGTTATAATTTCGCTCCGCGGGAATGGGAAAAAAAATAAGTTTTAATTTTAATATGAACTTTTATTACAACTTGATTCGACAAAGTGCCAGAGAAAACTTAACTGAAAACTCTACTAGCCCCACCGAGGAAGCTTTATATTTTATTTATATTGCTGATTATCTATAATTTGTTTGCTGACCTAAGGTCTAGACTGCTGCCAGTCACCGGCGATCGCTGTGGTTGCGTTGTCAGGTGAACGTTCGCTGGGAAAGGTGTTGAAATGCTGATTGGTTCAATTATTTGGGGTTTCGGGTTCAGGTCATTGCGCTTTGGTCCTAATAGGGCGAAGATGTTGTGGAAGATGAAGATGTTGTGGAAGATGTAACTCCTCCCCCCTTAGCGTGGAGCGAGGCCCAGAGGAGTTGAGAGCTCGAGACTCCTTGGGTCGGAGCGATGTCCTGCTGGGGGATGGTTTCGTTGATGTTAAGGATGACTTGTCTTCTGCGGATGAGGTAAGCTGCCAAGATGATCATTGTAAGGCCGAAGATCGTTAAAATGGTGTACATGATGTTATCCTTCCGGTAAATTTTGATTTCCAGGTCGTCCAGCGCTGCTCTAGTTTCAGTGTGGTAAGTTTTAAGCCTAGGTAGTGTTAACTTTTCTACGGATGAATTTTGATGGACTTCAGTAGGTAGGGTCGGATATAAAAAGATGTTATCCCAGGATGTAATCGGGCTATCCCGGTATGTAATTCCGTTGATTTCTATTGTGCAGTTTTGGTAGTGGACTAAGAGTGTCCCTCGTAGGTTTTGTTGTTGGATTCCGCAGGTGGACTGGATCTGGATCTCTGGGGTGTTGATTAGTTGAAGGTAGTTCGGTTGTGGCTGGGAAATGGCTGTGTACTCGATGATATCCTCAAAGATGCAGGTAGCTGGTTTATTAGACATGAGCTGATTGATGCAGTTGGACTCGTTCGCCTCTCGGTTTCCGTTGCTCCCGTCACAGTAGAAGATTCCCTCGATTTTTGGGCATGATTTATCAAGATATTGAATATTAGTGGGGTTAATAATTATAAAGGTTTTGTGACGACTAATTTGGTTCTATTTACGGGAATAGGGATTATATTGAAAAGGGAATAAATTTCGTTGGACATTATCGGGATACGGACGTTAAATATGATATTGGAGTCATTATAATATGCTTGTAATCCAAGTAATTCATATATGTGTTCTTCTGATTTTATTTCTATAGATTGATTCCTGAAGATATGATGAATTTCGGTAAGTTCATTTGGGTTTAGTATCTGTTTCGGAATTTTATTTAATTTAGCTAGAACGATAGCTTCAGCGATATTAGCGAGATGATTTGTAAGCAGGTCTATATTATAATTTATTTGATTTAGGTATTGAATGTGAATTAATAAATTCTCGCTGGTTTTAATCCTATTGTCTAGTTGGCTAATATAGTGATTCAAATATTTCTGTATTTTATTTTGTTCCTCATTTATATGGTCCGTTATGTTATTGAATCTTTCATTCATTAAACTATTTATCCTTGTCTGTCTACCAATTTTGGAATAAATCGCTGATTGGTTCGTATTTAAATTTTCTATTTGTTCATTTAAGCGATGTGCATCATAGGCGTCCATATTTCCTGTTATAAATTTGATAACTGTACCGAGCCCATTAACGAGCCCCCTTCTGTTTCTTATTTTGGGTGATAGGAATTCTAATTTTCGGTTTAGCGCTTCTAGTTTAAATTTAGTTAGTCTCACAGAATCCCGAACTCCGTCAAGTTTGCTTAGTGCTTCTAATGATTCGGAAATTTCGTTGATATTTTCTCGATAAGTGTTTAATTTAACAACGTGTATGAGGTTTTCGTAGTAGTCCACAGTCCTTGCGGTGCTGAGTCGTAGGGGCAGTATGGTCTGTACATCAGTCAGTTCTTGTATTTCCATTTTCTGTCCGTAAGCCGTCAGCACCCTGTAATAGACGTTTGGTTTTAATTCTAGACTTATGAAGTTTCTTGTTTTCACTAGTTATGTATAACTGTTACTTTTTATTTTCTTTTACCTTTTGTTTACTGAACCTTAATTTATTTCTTCTACACTGTTTCCTAAGTATTATTTCATTAGTTTCAAGGTCTTTGGGTGCCATTCTGGTTTTATTCAGTTTATCTAAGTTTTTACTTGTTTGGTTTTCTAATTTTTCTCTTATTTCGGGGTAAAGATTTTCCTGGAATTCGTTCAGGGCTTTAAGATATTCGTGTTCATTATTAAATTTCACATTAGCTTGATTAAATTTGTGTGTCCTTCCTGAAAATAGCTCAAAGGGTGTTAATTTAGTGGCTGAGTGTATGGCGTTGTTGTATGTCGTAATTGCTTCGTTTAGAATGTCGTCGTGGTCCCTATTATAGCTTGTTTGTTTGAATTTTTCGTAGATTATCCTATAAATTTCGGTCAAAGTGGAATGTAGTCTTTCGACGGGGGAATTGCTACTTGTCTGTTGAAACGACGTAATATGTAGTTCGATATTGTACTGATCACAAAAGTCTTTGAAGATACTTGCCGTGAACTCACTACCCTGGTCCGAAACTATTTTATTCGGTATGCCGTGTAGGCTTAGAAAATGTTGTAATGATTTGATAATATATATTTAAGCTATTTCGTGCGAGTATCGTATAGGCTGCCGCGAATTTGGAAAACTTGTCGATAATTGTTAATACATATTTGTTTATTATTTATGCTATATATATCAATATGAATAATTTCGAGTGGTTTTGAGGGGGTTTCCGGTTTTTCGTATTTAATCTTTGGTGGACAACGGTCGTATTTGAGTGTCTGGCAAGCTTCGCAGTTGTTAATGATTTTTGTGATCTTGTTTACCATAAAAGGGAAGTAGTACCTACTGTCTTTTTAAATGGTTGAGTGTCTCCTGAATCCCCCTATGATTAGTTTTAGTATGGTAGTCGGTTATTATCTTATCTTGTTCGTCGTTGTCAGTTATATCTTTTAGAATTTCTTTACAGCGGAGGGGTTTGAAGGCTTTGTTTCCGGCAAAGAATTTCGAGTAGACTGTCTGGATAATACGGAAACTTCCTTCATCCGCAAAAATTGCTGTGAGTCTGTTAGGGACAACAAATCTCTTGAAAAGTGATGTTACACTTTCCTCGGTAAACTCTGGTGAACGGAAGGTTCGTCTTAGTTTGTTTCGAAATATAGTTTCTAGGCTTGTATGGGGACCTTTGTGGGTTTTTTCGAATATTAGCTGGAAATTAAATTCGTTGATAGGGCGTTCAGAGATTGGTATTCCGTCGTTTAAATTTTCTTCGGCGGAATGAATGGTTGATCCCCGGGTACTTTGCACCGAAGTTGAACTGCCTACTTCATTGGTATTTATTTCAGTTACCTTCTTTTCAGGAATTTTGATTCTGCTGAGCGCATCGGCATTGGTGTTTTGAATCCCCTTTTTATATACGATTTCGTAATCGTATTCCTCAAGTTTGAGGCGCCAGCGTACTAGTTTGGAATTGGGTTCCTTTAAGCTCATGAGCCAAGTTAACGGCTTGTGGTCTGTAACTATTTTAAATTTTCTGCCGAAAAGGTAGGGCCTGAAATATTTAGTGGCCCAGACTATGGCTAGCAATTCCTTTTCTATGGTCGAATAATTTATTTCGGAATCGGTGAGTGTCCGGCTAGCATAACAAATTGGCTTGTCACTACCAATGGGACCCTGGGATAATATTGCGCCGATGGCGAATTGGCTAGCATCTGTGGTAAGGACAAAGGGTTTTGTAAAATCGGGGTACTGCAAAATCGGGTCGTTCATTAGAATTTGTTTACAGGTTTCGAAAGTTTGTAGGTATTTTTCGGTTAACTGGACCGTTCTTCCTTTTTTTACCCACGACGGAACGGAGAAGGTATATGCGTTTGGGGTGAGAGGTTGTTTGTTTGTTTGTTTGTGTGTGCAAACGAAAGTTACCATTTTTCTCCAAAACGGCTTGACCGATTTAGATGGAGTTTTTTGTAAAAAGTTTGTGATTCATCGGCAATTGTTCTTGGATAGGTGTTACGGTGTTAACTTGCTGCAAAATTCAAGATGGCGGACTGTCAAATTTTAAAGTTTATGCGATTTGCACCAAACTTGGTATTTGGGGGCTTTCGGGGTCGCTGATTTCAATTCAACTGTCAAAATTTACGAATTCAAGATGGCGGACTGTCAAATTTTAAAGTTTATGCGATTTGCACCAAATTTGGTATTTGGGTGTTTTCGGGGTCACCAATTTCAGATCAGCTATCAGAATTTACCAATTCAAGATGGCGGACCGTGAAATTTCAAAGGTTATGCGATTTCGACCAAATTTGATATTTGGGGGTTTTTGGGGTCGCCGATCTCAAACCAACTGTGAACATTTATGAATTCAAGATGGCGGATTCTCAAATTTTAAAGTTTATAGGATTTGCACTAAATTTGGTATTTGGGTGTTTTCGGGGTCACCGATTTCAAATCAGCTGTCAGACTTTACGAATTCAAGATGGCGGACTGTCAAATTTTAAAGTTTATGCGATTTGGACCAAACTTGTTATTTGGGGGTTTTTTGGGGTCGCCGGTCTCAAACCAACTGTCAAAATTTGTGAATTCAAGATGTCGGATTGTCAACTCCTTAAAGTTTGTGCTATTTCCAACAAACTTGGTTCTTAGGGGTTTTCGGGTCCGCTGATTTGTACCCACGACGGAACGGAGCTGGTATATGCGTTTAGGGTGAGAGGTTGTTTGTCCAGTCCAATGTTGCCAAGTATCTCCAAAACGGTTTGACCGATTCAGATACGGTTTTCTGTAAAGCGTTTGTGATTCATCGGCCAGTAATAAAAATAATATTTTGTAAGAAATCTCTAAAAAGTTTCAAATAAAAAACAAAATTAAAAATTTTGAAAAAACCCACGACGGATGTAAACGTCGTAATAGAAAAAGGATTAAATAAAATTTTAAAGCCCCCCCCACTAAAAGGAGGTAAGTAACCAAAGAAAATTCGTCGGGGGATGCCATTCCCTGCCCTGAAGTGAACTAAAATATTGAATGTATGTAGTGTTTAATTGATATTCTGCTATTCTTAATTCAGGGCAGGGAATGGCATTCCCCGACGAATTTTCTTTGGTTACTTACCTCCTTTTAGTCGGGGGGGCTTTAAAATTTTATTTAATCCTTTTTCTATTACGACGTTTACATCCGTCGTGGGTTTTTTCAAAATTTTTAATTTTGTTTTTTTAGACATTCCGTTAAGGGTTTCACGAGTTTAGCAAAATCTTTGATGAATTTTCGATAACAGCCGAGTAGTCCGAGGAAGGATTTAATTTCTTTTGGTGTACGCGGAATTGGGAATTCTTTGATTGCGCGAAGTTTTTCAGGGTTTGGTTTTATACCCTGTGTTGTAATCACGTGTCCCAAAAATGCTATTTCTTTGTGAAGGAATTCGGATTTATTCATCTGGACTTTTAGGTTTGCTTCTCGAAGTTTATCGAATACCCTCTTCAAGTTCTCCAAGTGTTCTTGAAGAGAAGTTGAGAACACAATTATATCGTCTAGGTATACCAGACACACTGTGCCTTGGAGATCTTTCAGAACGTTGTCCATCACTCTCTGGAAAGTGGATGGTGCGTTCTTGAGCCCAAAGGGCATACGAATGTATTCGTAATGACCTCCTTCTACCGTGAAGGCTGTTTTTGGCACATCATCAGGTTTCATCTCGATCTGGTGGAATCCGCTTGCCAGATCGAGGGTCGAGAAGTACATGCAACGTCCAAGCTTATCAAGGATTTCTGTAATGTTTGGGAGTGGATATCTGTCAGTGATAGTTTTTTCATTGAGCTTCCTGTAATCGATAACTAAGCGCCACTTTTGAGTGCCACTCGCATCTAGCTTCTTTGGAACAATCCAAACAGGAGAGCTCCAGGGTGAATAACTTGGGCGGATTATTCCCTGCTTAAGAAGGTCGTCGATCTGCCTGCGTACCTCATCCTTGTGGATGTAAGGATACCTGTAGGATTTGGTGTAAATTGGTATGTTATCCACGGTAGGTATTGGGTGTTTTATTTGATTGCTAAAGCTCAAACTTTTCCCTTCTTGAAAGAAAATATCCTCATAGTCTCTACAGAGTTTTAAAAGGAGTTTCCGTTGCTCTGGATTGAGGTGATCTGTACGTATTGATTCTATAAAATTTGGATTACCGATATTATCTTGGAAATCATGGCTAATATTGAAATTATGGATCTCTACTATTTCGGTGGTGTTCATGCGTTCTACTTTGAGGGGGTGGTCAAGGAGGAGGTTTTGCTGAATATCAGATTGATTCACCACTTCTATTAGGCTGTGCCATCCTTTTTAGCTCTGTAGATACCTTCAGATATGTATAAGTGGGGATTTATTTCGACTTTATTTAGGTAAATGTCGCCATCACGAATATCTACGGGAAGTTTCACAAATACCTTCGAATTAGCGGGAATCGGGGTTTCTTTTAAAGAGAAATTTGGTTTGAAAATTAATGGCGTGACGACGTTATTTGTGATCAAAATTTTGTTTGCTAGGTCAACCTTAGCACCGAGTTGGGTCAGGATATCGAGCCCGAGCAATCCGTCAAAATAGTCATGAAACCTAAATATGAGAAAACGTGAATTCCCAGGTTGATTAAATTCCGAGAAATTTGCCAGAATTATCTGTTTGTCAATTTTATATTTATTCGAAATCGTGGTAATAGTGACGGGTTCGGAATGAATGTGGTCTGCTGGGTTTGTGAATTCTGGGTTAATGAAGGAAGATGATGCTCCTGTGTCTATAAGGAACTTTAATGGTCGTCCGAAGGGAGAGGAAATATGGATGTAGGGTAATAGGAATCCATGTTTGTTGACATCTATGTATCCTGTTGTGTTTCTGAGGCTGATGCCTGAAAATTTTCGTAGCTTTCCGTTTCGTTAATGGGCTGTGAATCTGGTATCCCTGAGCTTTCTTCATTTTGTTGGTAATACGGGTAATAGTCATCGAGTTGCTGATACATTTCATCTGGTGGAGGCACGCACGGGTAAGTATACATATTGTCATCGATCTCGTTTATGTTGTACAATTCCTCGGCGACATATTTTGGAAATCCGACTTGATTTGTGTTATAACTAGTGTTCCTAAAATATGGGGTGTAATTTGGACGGAAAGTTGTTGGTTGTTTTGAATGTCCCGAACTAGTATCCATAGGTTCGACTTTTGGGAGTGAATTAGGATTAAGCTTGTTGGTATTATTATTGGGTTTGTTGGGAAGCATCGCAGGTGTTTTAAAGTTGTTAGTGGTAGGGGTTCTGAAATTATTAAAAGGTCTGGATTGCTGGAAATTACCGTGGGGTCTCTGTTGTTGGGTTTGGGGATATTGGGTCCTCTGATAAGGATTGTTATGAAGTAGGTTGGGTAGTGAATTTTGCTGGAAGGGATGAAGAGTTGTCTTATAGGGATTAGGGTTGAATGGGGGTCTGTAGAAGTGTAAAGGGAATGAGTTATAAGGGGGTGTAGATTGTGGTTTGGAAGAAGTTAAACTTGAAGATGGTGAAACTCTTTTAAGGTAAGTCTGATTCGTCTGAAGTCTTGTCTGGCTTGAGTCTGCTTTCATATACGAGATGTTTTGTTCTTTCACGCAATATGTTAACGCCAGGGGAAGAGACTCTGGCCTCATAGCTCTAATTGTTGAGCCCAGAGGTTCTCTCAATCCTGTTAGGAAAGTATTAAGACACATTTCGGCAAAGAGGTTTTTCTTAGCCGCGATTACGTTTGCGTCTACCTCGTGGATTAAAATATTATTGTACATTGTCGCTTGTATTTCAATAATTTCGCTATAGAATTCCTGCACTAGCTTGTTACCCTGTCGTAAAGTATGTAAGTCTCTTATTAATGACGTTTCTGTCCATTTGTCTGAATAGTGTAGTATTAGATTATTCTTTATACTGTCCCATATTAGCGGCGTACCGTACATATTCAGCACTTCATTTGCTTGCCCTTCAATTTTATTACGAATGGCTCGCAATAGAATCGCAGAATATGGGGTTCCGTCGATGTGACTGATGTAACTCAAAATTTCCTCCACATTATTCAAAAACTCATGAAGCATTCTTGGATTACCATCAAAACGGGGCAAATCCTTGATGGCATCTGGGATTCTGAGTGACTGAAATATATCCGGCGGACTCCCGTAGCAGGGGCCGGACCGCGGGGAATTTGGCTACTAGTGCTCGCGGTATCGTTATTAATTGTAGTTTCTATAGTCGCGTTTGGATACAATTTAATTGCACTTAGATTTGATTGAGATGCACTTATACTAGAAATATTTGATTCACTATTCGTACTTTCAAAAATCGATTCGAAACTCTTAAAAATACTTTTCACTTTTGTATATGGTTTGAAATTATATGTTTTACTTGGTTTGTATTTTCTAGGGTCGGACATAGGATATTCTAACTAGGAAAGGGAACTAATATTCAAATCTTAGCTTACATGCATTCCAGCAGAGCGGTTACGATGAGGATCATCTTTTCCGTATAGGCGGTGACGAATAAGAATTCTCCAGTCCTTCGTGGTGGTGCTTCTCTCAATGTTCCTTTGAGGTGGTGTTTCACTCGATATTCCCTCGATGTTTCACGCACAGCACAGCCACTCCACGTACCGAACTAACGAACGTCACTACTATTAGTATTCCCCTAATATTGCCACAATCTTCGGTATGCTGCCGTTGATTTCGGACACGATCGCTCGATTTACTAATTCGGATTTTTCGCGATATAGGACTGTCCGCCTATCCTACCGACTGCGCCAGTTATAATTTCGCTCCGCGGGAATGGGAAAAAAAATAAGTTTTAGTTTTAATAATGAACTTTTATTACAACTTGATTCGACAAAGTGCCAGAGAAAACAACTGAAAACTCTACTAGCCCCACCGAGGAAGCTTTATATTTTATTTATATTGCTGATTATCTATAATTTGTTTGCTGACCTAAGGTCTAGACTGCTGCCAGTCACCGGCGATCGCTGTGGTTGCGTTGTCAGGTGAACGTTCGCTGGGAAAGGTGTTGAAATGCTGATTGGTTCAATTATTTGGGGTTTCGGGTTCAGGTCATTGCGCTTTGGTCCTAATAGGGCGAAGATTTTGTGGAAGATGAAGATGTTGTGGAAGATGAAGATGTTGTGGAAGATGTAACTCGCGCAAGATGGCGGACCCTCGTTTTAGCTTTACCATACCTTGTTTTCTGTATACCGGGGCCCTGGGTTTGCTGTCAAATAGTCATGGAACAGTCAGCAAAAAACCCAGGGCGCCCTGGGGCGACCCAGGTTTGCTGTCCCAATTCTCATGGAACGCTTTCAGTGCACCCTGGGTCGCTCTGGGTTTTGTCATGGAACAGACCTAATGTAATGTCAATGACTTCTACAAAATTTATTTCATTTATCCAATACAACTTTCCTTATTTTCCAGATGCTCCAGATGTGTAGCAATGAATTTGGTTCTCTATAATCCAAGGGAGTCCATTCGATACCTTCCAAATTCAATTCGGACAAAAATCATTATTTACGCAAATCGTTTATACAAGGGACTTTTAAACGAGGATATTTTGCTGGCCGTGCTCCACAAAGATATAAAAGAATTGGACCTGTGCTCAGTAAAATTAACCAACCGAGCTTTAGAAGTAATTTCGAAACAGTCTCCTCGATTAGAAAAAGTTATTTTCAGCAAAGCGAACTATTTCTTTAACAAGGAAGGTAATTAATTATTGTGTATATTGTTTTGCAATATTCTTGACGTTCAATACCTTTTTAGGCCTTGCTGAGTTTTTCAAAACGCAGACATTTTTGAACGAAATATTCATAACGAATTGTCGAGTTGTGGACAATAACATTATTCGTGTTATCGCTAAAAGCTGTACTAATTTGGATACGCTTGATGTTAGTGGTTCAGAAGAAGTAAACGATGATTGCATGCAGGATCTTGTTAAAATGAATCTGACTCGACTTAATTTGTCTCGAACGAAGGTAGTCATTGGTTTTAGTGTTTATTAGGTAAAATTATATTCTAATATATTAATTGTTTGTTTGTTAGATAACTGACGCAGCAATTCTTCAGCTAGGAGATTCACCTCTAGCGACCAACCTTGTTGACGTTAATTTCAGTGGCTGCAATATTTCAGATGATGGAATTCGGCATCTGAGTAAAGGGAACTTGAAGTATGTAGGACTTGACGGATGCCCGTTGAAAGAGGGTACGTAGTAAAATGAAAATTAAAATAACTAACATCGACTGATCTTTTCCTGCTTATGGTTGTCACCACTAACATGCCTACTCATATTAAAACAATTTTTTATAAATGCATTACATAATAATAATAACAATGTTTATTTCAATGAGTACAATAAGACGATGTAATCTATATATGTATATAAAAATGAATCCCTATTTCCTTTGGTCATGCCATCACGCGTGAACGGCTGGACCGATTTCGCTAATTCTTTTTTTGTTGTGTTTGTTATTGTCATTAGAAGGATCTAATGAAAGAAAAAATTAAGAAAATTGCGCGGAAAATTGGAAAATTTCAGAAAACTGTTAACGAGCTCAGTCGATTCGGTAGAGCGTTGAACTTTTAATCCACCGGTCCAGGGGGCCTATTCCAGAACTCGACTCGATCGAATTGCCCATCGAGAAGCGCAAATCGGTATTCCGTAACTCGATATCGAGCTTATTTCAGTGACACTCGATCGACGATTTCGTCGACAACTAAATGGCAGTCGAGTGTGCTTTGTGCGGTGGTGCTGTGAGTGTTTTTCGAATAAGATTTAAGTATTTAATCCTTAAAAGTGTAGCGTTTGCATTGTGGAACAATTTAATTACACTAGTTTACAATAATTTTGCCCCTAAACAAGTGATATATGGTTTCTTTAGGATTTTTTCTGTAGATTAAAAATTCATAAACGAAAATACTTGTGATATCTTGCTTCATACATAATTAGCCCACGGTCATGAAAAACTACTTCCCCGTTTAGTAAGAGTTATGGAATTTTTGTATTTCATACCATAAATCTAGCAAAGGATTTAGGCTTTCATTTGAGCCATATTATGAACACTTTTCACGTTGCATTATTTTTAATTCAATTCAATTCAATTACATATTATCAATTCAATATACTCAAAATACGATTTGTTTTATCAAAAAGAGTTTCAATTTGGTCAGTGAAGTTCGCTGCACTTCATTTTTGAAGCAAATTTTCAATGTTTCATAGGGCCACACTTTTGGCTGCTCTCGATCGAGCTACATAATACGAAAATGAAATCGAGTCGACAAACCAACTCGACTCGAGTTCGCAATCGAGTCGAGTTCTGGAATAGGCCCCCAGGGTTCAAATCCTGCTCGGGCAGATTCAAATTTTTTTAATTTTTACCCCGGGTAACATAACTTGAGAATGACTTTACCGATTTCATTCATCTTTTTTTTTTAAGTTTTCTAATACTTTGTAGAAGGTTCTTACGGAAAGAAAAGTTAAGAAAATTGCGCAGTAAAACGGAAAATTTCAGAAAACTTTTAACGAGCTAAGTCGATTCGGTAGAGCGTTGAACTTTTAATCCAACGGTCTTGGGTTCAACTCCTGCTCGGGCAAAATCACTTTTTTTCATTGTTACACCGTTTAACATAACTTAAGAATAACTTTACCGATTTCATTCATCTTTTTTTTTAAGTTTTCTAATACTTTGTAGAAGGTTCTTACGGAAAGAAAAGTTAAGCAATAAAATAAACATATAATAAATCCTAAATACTCAGTACTAAGAACCACACAAGATAATTTCATCACAAGTAAAAATGTTTGACGCCCTGCGAAGTGGGCACGGGTCAGCTAATTTGAAATAAAATCATCTTGCACTCAACACCTATAACACACAAAAATGGAAAAAGTTATCAGCAGTTATATTTTGTGTGTGCCACTGACATATAAGTACTGGACTGCTGGTCCCGTACAAAAACTCATTTTTAAAGTGAGATTAAGGCCCCGATTCTACATAGCATTTAAGAGCTCTTAACCTCTTATTTGAGGAAATAAAAGAATTTGTATTCTATGTAGCAAGTTAAGAGACGTCATATATCAGCTGATCTCTTAACATGAGTGGTGAGTTTTTATTAAAAGAATTCGAATTCTGTGTACGAAAATAATAGAAATATTTAACCTCAATTGCCTCTTAATTTAAGAGGCTCAAATGTAGGTGCTCTAAAGTCAAACGCTGTTGAAAAATGGAAAGTGTGTGATCTTTACCGAAGAGGTCTAAGTATACGCGAAACATATTCTCTTGCCCGTTTTCACTAGAGCTCGATGGATCTTTTAAAATATTGGAGAAATGTCTTGAATTGTGAAATTCCGGACCTTATTATCTAATAAAACACAATTCAATTAGTTTGTAATTATTGTTTTAATTCATCATATAATTATACTTCACAGCCTTCAATGGCACTTGGATTGAAAAAAAAACTTAAAAACTACAACAAAGAGTGCATTTAAAAATGCATCAAAACCATATAATTATACATAATTCACAGCCTTCAATGGCACTTGGATTCAAAAAAATACTTAAAAACTTGGGGCCTTATTCTCGTTGTCACGCGAATCGGATCGAAAAGAGCTCATAAAAGCACCTTTTGAATTGAAATTCCTTAATAAAATTCAAACTTTTTAGCAAATTCATCTCAATTACCTTTGACTTCAATTAATTTTCTCGTTCTAAGTGACTAAATACTCGATTGATATTTTTACCTACTATTTTAGTCACGTAGAACGAGAAAATTAATTGAAGTCAAAGATAACTGAGATGAATTTACTAAAAGTTTTGAATTTTATTAAGGAATATCAATTCAAAAGGTGCTTTTATGAGCTCTTTTCGATCCGATTCGCGTGACAACGAGAATAAGGCCCAAAGAGTGAATTCAAAAAAGCATCAAAACCTCCTCGATGCACAATTCAGCGTAGCAGTCTCTGAAGCTGAATTGTGCATCGAGGAGGTTTTGATGCTTTTTTGAAAAATTCCTCTCTCTTCGTCCCTTATACATGCTTTTGTGCCAATAACGACACTGCGTTTGCAATAGTGCCGATGGCTGACACGAGTTGAGAAAAATTTTCTTGGTTGCGTTGCTCCACTCTTCTTCTGTCGTCTTCGGACTTTTTTATTACATCTGTAAGCACTTCCAGGGACTCTGCAACTTTAAATATTCGCATATCAAGAATCACTATTGTTGAGAAATTTTACTGTGTGTACTTACGAGCTGATTTTCGCTGGCGCGCTGGTGTAGGCGAAGATATTTCGGAGGAAGATGTTGCTCTTATTGGTGCGAGTATCTCAGAAACGGTCGATTCTTCTGCAGTCGTCTCCGTCAGTCCTATATCATTTATACTTGGGTCGCCTATTTTGTGCGACCTGTTCAGAGAATCTAGCACAGCAGGATTCCCGGCTGCAAAAGCCGTGAAGGCATCATGTTGGCAGCGGGTTGTACGCGCAGATCTTTTTCTTTTTAATGTGGGGAGTTCCTCCTCCTCTTCCTCGAGGTGTTCTACAATTAATGCCATAATCGTTTCAAATTATATAAATGTACATATATAAAATATTACCTATTAAGAAATCCACTTCCTCCATACTCGCACGAAAGCACCAGTCCACCAAGAAAAGAACGAACTCAAACACACCGAGTTTGACACATGACCGACTGCTGTGGTGAATCTCTTATTTTTTAATTTTGAAATTCACCACATCTCTGTTACATAGAATAGAGCCACCTCTTAAAATTTTTTTAAGATATTAAGAGATCTGCTTAAAATCTGCTACATAGAATCGGGGCCTACGTCTCTGCGCCAAAGAACCTTTGGTGGCTGTTTGTTTATGCCATGTTTCCATCTCCCCAAAATCTCGAGATTTTGAATGAGAGATTTAAAAGTGTTTCCATCTATTAAAGTGATTTCATTTGACATTTGATATGTCAAGTGTCATGTTTTCATTATTTCCAAAAAGTTTTTGTGCTAAAGAAGTGAATGTTAAAGTGATTAAATATCAACAAACTCTTGTTAGCCAACATTTGGACATAGTGAATAAATTTTAATTTGTGTGTAATAAAAGTAGAAGAAATCGACAGTCATAAATTTGTCAATTTTGACGCCTGTTGCATAGTGGTGAATAACTTTTTGGGGATGCCACAACGAATTTAGTGGATTTTGATTGAGATTCTCTCGAAATCTCAAGATTTCAAAATCGGCTACTTGTATGGGAAATCCAATAGATTTTCATATGGATTTCGCGAAATCTCGCAAAATCCCGAGATTTTAGGGAGATGGAAACATGGTATTACTAAAATGTGACAGTCAAGAATCTTCAAAATTCAAGATGGCGAGAATTTTTGGCTACGCTGTGATACATATACTTTACTATGGGATGTCGCCTCCTTTAGTTCCCTCCTCAAAGGTTGTTCGCCTTTGGTTGTACATTTTCCTTCATATTGATATACTTAGTTGATTGCATTTGTGTGCTATAACGTTTGGCACTACCAAAGAATATGGAACCTTGTTACAAAGAATGTTCACTCTAATTCTGCGACGCAGTTTACCCCCACCATGGCCACTTTTCTGAAAAAAAAACAAAAAATTTATCCATAAATCCAAAAGAGAGCTTGTTCCAGTTCCAAATTCTCATTTAAATTGCCTAATAAACAAGAAGGACGGCAGCAGTCACAAATGCCGACAAACACTATGAAAGAAGAGTTCACCTATTTACTTTGCGGGCCGGAGGCAAATGCTTTTTCTTGTCATTGTGTTGGTGGCGAGCCGGCCGTGCTTTTCAGATAGGAAATGCCGAAATTCGAACGCCTCCCTCACACATTGAAAGGGTTCACATATAAGTTTATTTACGTTTTTTAACCATGGGTTTTCCTTATGCGGGCCGAAGGCGAATGCTAAATCAAATCCGATTGTATGCCGGCCCGCACCGGTAATCCGTTTGCTTCAAAGGACAGGGTAATTAATTCTGATCGTGTTTTAAGAAGTTCTTTATAATTTGTGAAATTACGACTGTGCTTTTCAAAATTATAATATTTTGTGGTGAAATGTATAGTGGCATTAAAACTGATATTTTGAAATAAGAGACCAATTATAAAACAGGTTTACTTTTTTATTTATGAACGTTTTATTTTAGTTTTAAGTGCACGGCAGTCGGCACCCTGTTTCTCTGTATCAATTTCTCTAAATTCCTCTGCATTGTTTCTCTCGTTTCCACCACAATGCTTGAGCATGCTATCGACTTCTAGCAAAATCGTGGGGTTGGGAGGAATAACGGTATCAAGGTCACAAAAACTGAAAATCTAAATTGCAGGAGTGAACAGCCTTTGTAACATAGGTTCCATAGTCTTTGGCACTACTTAACATGAGCGTACATAAAAGTTTCATACATACGAGCTACGTGTATAATAGCTGTGTTTTTTTCACCGGGATTTGTGACCAGATTTAACAGGAAATTTTGCAGTGAATTGAAATTTTAAAGACTGTCACGTATATAAAGATTTTAAAATTTGCGAAAGCGCATCAAATTAGCCATGATATTTACGCATACAACCTTCAAACCCTTAAACCAGATAAATTGTTGGGTTGCTATTTGACTTAAAATGGATATAAAATCCAGGCAACTTGATTTTATTTTTGCCAAGCCAACATTTTTTGATATGTATAACTACTCATAAATTTCAATTCAGTGCAAAATTTCCTCTTAAATCTGGTCACAAATCCTGGTGAAAAAAACACAGCTAATGTTTGCAGCGTCGCTTTAGTATCTATACAGTGCACACTTGGGACCGGTGTGCTTTCACCTATGGCTGTTACTCAAAGTCAATACAAACTAAATAACGAATACTTAACATTTAAGGGAATACATGCCCATAGCCGGCATTACATATAGGCAGGCCCGGTATGGGATGGTATTTCTATCACAACAGCCGCGTACAGTCTTAGACGAAGTTTTTATTTTTATTTTTTTATTAATGATATCATGTTTTGGAAACAATAAACTGTCTACTTATTTATCAATATAAAGAACGTACTAATGTAGTACAGAGATCATAACATTTATGGTATTCTGATCTCACTAAAATACATTTCATTTGATATTTACCTAGTAAACATATAAATTGTATTACATATACAAGACTTATAGACGAGCTCTCTAAGGCTACCAACAGCTTGCTGTGAGCTGGGTCACAGTAGAATTAATTATACATAAAAATTACATAATAAAAAAATATTTGTTAAAGAAAAGCTTTTATTTAACAATGAAATATAAAAATATACTAAAAAGGAAAAAATAAGTTTTTGCTAAAATAAATTTAGGCTGAAAAAAATAATATTTTTATAAAATAATTAATAAAAAAATACTTCAGTTTTAATATTTTGGATTGACGAAGGGTCTAAGCTTATCAATTTTGGGCCTAAAATATATTTCAACCAAATATCCCTCTAACGTATTTCTTCACGGTATTTCTGTATTTGTATGACTATAAATAAAAGCTTGGGCGCTCATTAGATATTAAAATTATAAAATAGCAGTAGTGAAACGAAGCGAAATATTGTGTAATTTTTCAGAAAAGTTGTAACGAAGTCCGGTCATGTTACGATGCTCGCGCAGCATTCGAGAAAGAGGCTCGCTGGACCTCTCTCTCCCACTCATGCGTAATCGGTCCGCTTGAAAGGCATCCTCGAAAACGTGGTAAAGAGCCTGGCCACGTCACGATGCGCGCGCAGCATTCGACAAAGAAGCACGCTGGACCGGTGTGGGCCTTGCGTCTCACTCCCACTCAAGCGTTCTTAGCGTCGGAACGTTATCACGTAAAAACTTCGCCCGTATACCGACTTTACAGACAACTTTACTTTTTTCCTTTTTAGTATTTTTTTATATTTCATTGTTAAATAAAAGCTTTTCTTTAAAAAATATTTTTTTATTATGTAATTTTATATTAAGACTAAAAACGATGTCTTTAATAGTAAAATAACGTCAAATTGAAATTTCAAAAAGGCGTTAGCCTGACGCTGAGTTACTAATGCACAATTCAGCGTGGTAGCGTTCGAAGCTGAATCGTGCATTACGCCTTCGATACACGTGCACTCCGAAATGAACATCTGGCCGAGATGTTCATCAGTAGTGCGTGTATCACTGCGAATTGAGTTCGGAACTTCGTTTACATGTTCATCCTGAAGGTACTAAACGTAGTTCCCAAAACTACATCTCGCCGAATGGGACTGGAAATGCCTGGAAGAGTCAGCTGATTTCCAGTGTCAAACTGTCAGCGAAATGTCGAAACCGTCGAACAAATGAAATTTATAATATTATATATTATATATATAATTTATATTATATATATAAACGCAACCAAATGTCTACAACGCAATGGCGGGTGAATTATGTAGTGTTGGAATCAAAGTGAGTCCCTCTGAAATTTCATCGGCCCAAATGAAGTTCAAGCGTGAGAGTGTATCAGCCCTGAACGAAATGAAGATCTGACGGGATTGAATTCACCAGATGTTCATTTCGCAGTGCTCGTGTATCGAAGGCATTAGCAACTTGAAACTCTGCTTTTGAACTTATGCATTATCATATTAGATATCCGCCATATTGGATTTAGAAGACCCCACCTCACTTATTATGTTTCGCTCATCAAGCCCTTTCATTTGATATCCATATCATAGGGGTAACTACGGAAATTATAAATCGCCATTTTGTGACGTCCGCCATATGGGATTTAGAAATGGCGTTGCTCATTTTATCGTTTCCTACTCTTCAAGCTCTTTCATTCGATACCCATATTAAGGGGGTCGACCAAAACTACATGGTCCACCATCTTGTGGCGGCGGCCATTTTAAAAATATTACAATGCTGAGTATTGGATATTGTATTGTCACCAGAACTAAAGGTGTATGGAAAATTTCAGCCCGATAGCTTCATTGGAAATCGGTGAAATATTGATTGCAAAATTCCAGGACATACACGGTGAAAGTAATATAAAAGCTTTTAAAAAGCGACTAGTTATGTTAATATAACTTTTCTTTTTTCTGATATTTCTTTATTTTCATTTATTTTGTTCATTTATTGCTTATAGTCAATATATTTCTAACATACCGAAACTGGCAGTTTATCTTGAGTAGTAAAATCTAGGTATCACAATATTGTCGCTTACGTTATCCAGCCTGTCTTGGGAGTCCTCGCATGTTAGGGCGAGGGGCGAGCGATAGTAGTCCGCGAGTCTGATATTATTATTGTTTTGTATGAGGTCCTTAATGAGGGAATTATCCATATAATGTAGTTTATTAAGGTGTTTGATAGTAAGATATGTTGCGTATCTCATGAGGGGAACTATGCGGGCCTTTTCATATATAAAGGTGTTTAAGAATTTTTTGTTTCTACTTTAATAATGTCTACCCACACAGCGTCTAAGCACTCTTCTTTCGAAAATCTCCAGCCTTTTGGCGATTGTTGGGGTAACATCGAACCAGTTCATAAAACCGTATATTAAGACCGGTCTGATCAGCTGTTTGTAGATTAGAGTTTTGGACTTCCAGTTGAGGTCCGGGTGTTTCAGTAGGGGGAAAGAATTCCAGATGCCGTAATTGCTTTAGCCAATGCTTTCTTGCCATGTACGTTGGTCTTCATTTAATTATTCATAAAAATTCCCAGGTATTTAATCTCTTCTTTAGGTCTTATGGTAGTATAGGGTGTCCCAATAAGAGTGCACTATTTAAATTTTGTGTCATTTTTTTTTAGTGCAAGTGGCAACTCTGAAATTTAACAACAGTCACCTATGGTTGTTCCGATTATTAAAAATGGATCGCTATACAAAAGAAGAAAGCGTTATCATTGTGAAAACCCATTACAAAATGGGGAAAGTTACGCTGAGACCGCTCGCAAACTTCGCGAAATTCTGATTCTCACGAAATTCTGGCCAGTTGAGGCCACCAAGATCATGCGATTTAACGCCGTGCGATTTCTTTCTTTGGGGTTTTGTGAAATCTCGGGTTTATGCGAATAAGCCACAAACAATTCCTGAGCTCAAAGCCGAGATCCAACGCGTCATCGGTGAGATACAGTCACATCTTTGTCAAAAAGTCATCGAAAATTTTATAAAAAGAGCAATGTCCTGTCATCAGAGCCGCGGGGGTCATTTGCCGAATATTTTATTCCATACTTGATCGGAATATGTCTACTTTACAATGCAATAAAAATATCACAACTCTGTCATAAAATACTTGTTTTTATTTTAAAATGAAAAAAGTGCACTCTTATTGGGACACCCTTTATTATCGAATCTTAATTCCAGGTTTTTACTTTTAGGTACTGTGCTAGTAGGTCCCTTCCCCGAAGAATTACGAAAGCATATCATCTCTGTTTTGTCGTAGTTGATTTTAATGCCCCATGTTTTGTAATAGTCTCTAATGGTGTTTAAGTGAATCGAGACATTTTCGAGGGCAGAAATCGGACATCTGTCCCAGGAATAGATCATTGTATCGTCGGCATATAGTATAGCCTCCGAGAATAAGGTGCCGTTATACAGGGTGTTTTGCTAAGGTCTGAACAGGGGTATGCCAATCGATTCTAAATGGTCTCCTGATCAACGTTTGTTCGGACACCCCCCTCCCTTAAAATCGGTCCTTCCCCCCTAAAATCGCAATTGAAAATTTGGAGGGGGTCAACGTAGAAAATGCTTTATAAGTTCTTTCAGAGATATCCTAGAATACTGGTTGATAACGCATTAGAAAGTATAGCGTTCAAGCTTTGCAACGATACCACCCACGACCCAATCCGTCAACAAGCGGGAAAGACCCCGTCAAATTTCAAAGCCCAAAATTTGACCTTAACTTCATTCTGCCAATTTTTTGTACGGGAAGATCGAAGCTTTTTTTTTTGAAAAAAAGCTTCCCTGTCATGTTGTCGAAATAGAAACTCGAAGGGAGCGTTAAATCAAAAAGGGGGTAATTCAATTTGCAATAACTTTATTCGGCTATCCAGTTCCACAGCTTCTTGACTACTACTCGACTACTCTATTTAGGAGCGAACAATTGCGCTCCTTGGGCGGCGGCGTTGCCAGTGTTATTTTCCACATCCTCCCGCCGGCGATGGGTCAACGATCTCCAAAGGATATAAGTGCTGCACGGCTCTTCGCAATCTAATTCCGCTTCCGAGTTTAATTTCGCATGCACGAATTCTACCGTCACGTCCAGGGAATACGTTCTCTATTCTGGCGAGCTTCCAAAGCAGTCGGGGCATAGCTGGGTCGTAGACGGTTACTACGTCACCACTTTGAAGTTCTTTTGAAGATCGGGAATTTCCATGATGTGCCGATCTCAGCTGCCGAAGATACTCGGTCCTAAAACGTTTCTGAAAAGAGGTATATATTTTTAAACGCGCCTTCCATTTGACTCGAATATCCTGATCGGATGTTTCAGGAAAACCATTCTGAAATGTAGAAGGGTAGCTTCCTATTAAAAAATGAGCTGGTGTTAAGGGTGATAGTTCAAGAGGATCATCGCTAATGTAGGTCAAAGGTCGAGAATTTACGATGGATTCTGCCTCGGCTAAGAGGGTTTGTAACTGCTCCACTGTGAGCACGGCTCTACCAATAGCTGCCTTTAAATTGTCCTTAACGATTTTAATCAGTCTTTCCCAAAACCCGCCCCACCAGGCGGCTCGTTCAACGATAAATTGCCAAGAAATTCCTTCGCCGTTTACATAGTCCTGTAGGCTTCCAGAATTAACAATACTATTCATGCTCTTGAGCTCCAACGACGAGCGTTTAAAGGTACGAGCGTTATCGGAGATTATCAGCTTGGGAAATCCACGACGAGCGAAAGATCTCCTTAGAGCAGCAATACACGATTCAGCGGTTAAATTGAGGACAAGCTCTAAATGGATCGCACGAGTGACAGCACAAGTTAAGAGCAAGAAATAGACCTTCCGAGTTGATTTCTCCTCTGTTGAATTTCGCACATAAAGAGGTCCAGCGAGATCAATCCCGGTGGTCTCGAAGGGCCTGGAGGCGAGGAGTCGGCTTCTAGGGAACGATGCAGTTGGCTGTGATGCAGCTTTTCCCTTTAAACGTTTTCACAATGGGCACCGTTGAAGAATAGTTTTTACTAGTTGACGACCTTTAGTAATCCAGTATTTATCTCGAAGTCGTGCCAGAACTACATTTACTCCACCGTGCAGAGCACGCTCATGAGCGTCTACCACCAAATGTTTGGTGAAATGTGATGATTTGGGTAGAATGATAGGGAAAGTCCCATTCCATGTAAATTCACCTTCCACCAATCGACTGTCAACTCGCAAGATATCGTCATCATCTAGAGTAGGACGAAGTGAAAATATGGGTGAGGAACGTGGAATTGAATCTGACCCTCGCAGAGCCAAGACTTCCCTTTTATATTCGTTTGACTGTACCAGCCTAATCCAGTAGTTCTCAGCCTTCCTTAATTCCTTCGCAGCGAGAACTTTTTCGTCGGGCAATATACGCCGACATGAATTTATAAACCGAAATGCATATGCAGTAACTCGGATAAGTCTGCGATATTGGCTAAATCGTTCAATTAATAATATAGGTTCATTTACGTGAATGACACCGCCCGCAACGCAAAGACCCAATGAGGAACGCTGCTCAGGCAGGACTGCCTGCTGCTGCTGAGGCCAGTCAGATTGGTCCATTGATAACGACTGGGGGCCATTTACCCACAAAATCGAATTTACCAACTGCTTGCCACCAATACCACGTGTGAGAAGGTCAGCGGGATTATCCGTTCCAGGGCAATGTTTCCATTTGTGTGTCTCAATCAATCCATTAATTTCCTGAACCCGATTCTCGACGTAGCGTTCGTATTTCCCTTTTCCTCGAATCCAACTAAGTGTTATTAAAGAATCGGTCCAGATATGAGTAGAGTCCAGGTTGACCTTAAGATGAGATACCAGGTAGCACAACAGCCGAGTCGCAATCAACGCAGCTGTAAGCTCCATTTTGGGTTATGTTAGTTTTGATACATTTTTACCTTTTTCCCTTGTTAACGGAGCGATCCGATTTTTTGAGCAAAGATAGGCCACATTTATCGTTCCATTCATCTGTTGGCTTCTAATATACGCAACAGCTCCGTAAGCATAGGGGCTGGCATCGGCGAAAACATGTAGCTGTACATTCGCTTGATCTGACGCGCGAAAAACACAGCGTGGAAGCGTTAGATTCTTTAAATAATTTAAGCCGCTAACAGAATTATTCCAAGTCGTTGTTAAGTTGGCGGGAAGTGGCTCATCCCAACTCAGCTCTAGCCTCCATGACTCCTGAAACAAAAGCTTAAGTCGCACCGTGAATGGTCCCAAAACTCCAGCAGGGTCATAAATCCTGGCCATAAATTGCAATAAGTTTCGTTTAGTTATATTTACTGGAACGGAATCGTAAATTTTATCTAATGCAACAGATATTTCATCAGTGATACAGTTCCATTCCACTCCTAATACATTTTGCGAGTGTGAATTGTTGTCGCCGAACCGTTCGTGCACCCCTCCATTATTCGAGTTCCACTTAAGGTGGGTCCACACTGAGCCACCGAAAGCGAACGCATGAGTACACATGTTTGCAATCCAAGTTTTCTAGTGTGTACGCTGAAGAAACATAAAAAAACATGCGCGTTCGCTATGTTTGCTTTCATAATCACGCGTGCTGCACCGGCGTTCGTAGATATGCAAGCAAACACAAGCGAAATTTTTTAAGTGTGGACGCCTTTTGAGAAGGCGTCAATCAGGTGTGCTTGCATTTGCATGTTTTCCATTCAAGTTGGAAAATCTGAGCGAATGTATATAAAATATGGCGAATATTTCGTGTTTTCTACCAATTTTCTATACAAACTTCGGTAAATTTTGAATTTGAACCCTCATTTAACTCGTATACATGTCCAAGGAATCGATTGGTACAGCGTTTCCTACATGATATCAAAACAGCCTTTTTTTTTTTTGATTTATTAATGAATCACAGTATGCATATAAGTAAAGGCTCAGTAATTGCAATTATAACTTTCATTGTCCGATATATTGAGCAAAACTGACAAAAATTCATATGCTGGAGTCGCTATAATTTCACAATCGAAATGAAACTCAAGCACAGGGTATAGCACACATTCGTTCTAATTTCCTTGACGTACACACTCGGCAAACTTGTTTGTTTGTTTAGGACTTTAGGGTTTTTTAATTACCTTCGCTAAAGATTCGTGAGGCGTCCGCACTGCTTTTCGTACAAATTTATGTTCGTTCACAACTTGTTCGTTCTTGCTTCCACATTTGGCAGCAGCACGGAACAAGAGCACAGGGTATAGAACAGATTCGTTCGCGTTTGAAACGCGTACACATTAAGCGAAAACTTGTCCTCGAACACATATGTTCGCTTTCGGTGGCTCAGTGTGGACCCACCTTTACGTATGTTCATACCAGCACGTTGCATGATTTCCCTGGTCTCAACCGCAACTCGTATGGCCTTGGCCTCCTCATTGAGACTTAACACTAAGTCGTCCATGTAAAATGCATCCTTCAGCAACTCACATGTTTCAGGAAAGTTAGAAGATTCCAGGTGTAGATGTTTCTCCAACGTCGCACAAAGCAAGTAGGGACTACAGGCCACTCCAAACGTCACTCTGGTCATTCTGTAAACGGTACGAGAAGGTAATTCACCATCAGCACCAATTCGGTCTCTGAACCAGAAAAATCTGTGGACATCCCGATCACTGGGTGATAATGTGATCTGTAGGAATGCTTTCTCCACACCAGCTACTATTCCCACCTTTCCCAAGCGAAAGTTCAATAAAACTGCCATAACATCGGGCAATAAACTGGGACCTGGAAATAAAAGTTCGTTTAGAGACAAATTAGTGCCTGTACTTGATGAATCATCAAAAACAATGCGAGTTTTCGTAATGGTTTTATCATCTCGATACACAGGGCGATGGGGCATATAGTAAACTCGTTCACGGGGCTCTGTCTCTGCGCAAGTTTCGGCTATTCCGGTAGAAATAAATTCCCACATGGCGTTATCATAATCCAGAAGCTTCGACGGATTCTTTGACAGATTCCTTATCAATCGATCAAACCGTTTAAGCGCGCCGTCCCTATTACTATGTAAGAGACAGTCGTTATTTTTCCAAAGCAGGGAGGCTTCATACCGGTCACCCCTTTTATAAATGTAATTATTTACCTCAATGTCCTCAAATACAGATTTACCTGCTGGTGGAGAAATTCCGATGGTCTCTAAATCCCAGAATTTTTCAGCGTTTAGATCAACGGTCTCTTCTTCTCCAACATTCAGCAGACTCGTGGACAGAATGACATCCTCATCATTCCCGCTGCCGCAGGGACCTTGCACTGTCCACCCAAATATCGTCCTGACCGCCACTAAAGATTCGCTGATTCTTCTAGTCTCTTCCAGCACCACTCTCCAATAAAGGTCGGCCCCTATTAAAAGAGATATGCCTTCCTTCGATTCCGCGAGTTCAAAACACGGATCGTCTGCCAACTGGAGATTTGACAGCTTACAACAGGTGATATCAGGGGAACGCAGCACATCCGGACAAATTTCAGGCACCACTATTGCCAAAATCGAAATGCAACTATTGTCATGTGGGCCCTTTAAAGTGACTCGCACCCGGTCAAACGACTTTGCCGGCGTCTTTATCGCGCTACCGAAAGGCACAATGTTCAATTTAACCGTGTCAAGTATTTTTAATTTAAGTCTGTCTACCACACTCTGTTTTATGTAAGTCTTCTGAGATCCACCGTCCAGGATTATTCGCGCTAAATACTGCCGACTCATATGTGGAGGATAAGACGATATAATCACCCGCGCGGTCTGCAAATAAACACTATGCGACTGCTGAGACAAGGGCGAACACAGACTAGCTACGGGTTGAGAGGGCCCTGCGTTTGAAGTGCTACTGTCCTTTTTAGGCGCCTCTAGTTTCGATAAACCTGGACGAGTGTGTTGCGGATCACACATAGACGATGCATGATTACCTTTGCAGCTGTCACATCGGAGTTGTTTATTTCTACAGTTTCGCGAGCCGTGGCCGCGCTTCGTTCACCTAAAACATCTTCCTTCGCGCTTAAGCATCTCCTTCCTTTTAATGATGGATAAAGGAGCGTTACATTTTTCGGTGGCATGTGACGTTGAGCTGCAAAAGAAACAAGAAGATTCGCTCGAATATGTTAGTAATCCAGCAGCAGTATTTACCACCCGCTTAGGGGGTGGATGAGGAGTACGCCTGGAAATTCCCGACTTTTCAAGCGAGTCCACCTCTCTTTTCAGAAAACTAAGAATGTCTTTCACCGTTTTATCCCCACATACGACAATGGAAATCTCGCTAATTTCTGATGCCGCGTCTAATGACTGGGACTTTTCCTGATGACGATAAGATTCTAACCTCAGTTCTTGGGGCATACACTTAAGCAGCACTGACTTTAGCATGATGTAATAGTGTGCAGACGGGACGCCCAAAGCAGTAAGCGAACGGGTACTCGTGATTACGGTGTTATAGAGTCGCCGCAACCCACTCGCATCGTGACATGAAGATACAGGAGAAAGAGACATTAGCAATTGCATATTCCTGTCCACCATTTTTTCTGTATCTCCATACTCCTCTGTTAATAATGCGACGGCTGCAGTATAGCACGACTTGGTTGGCGTGAACCCAGCAATGGATTCCGCCGCCTTACCCACCAATACGGACTGGAGATAGTTAAACTTGTCAGCTGCACTTAGAGCGGAATTGTCATGCACCGTAGTACGAAATTGCTCCCAGAACGGGAGCCACTCGCGAAATTCGCCCGAGAACTTTCAATTTCGGAAGTTTTACCGTCGATGATCGCTGGACCTGACTATCATCGTTGCGACAGAAGGTCTCGTTGTTTCCGTTATGAAGCCACTGTTGCAGCCTGAAGAGCCGTTGCTGAAGTCGAGATATGACGCTCAAAGCTTTATCTTCATACTCCGCGATACTTTACACTTCCTTGGATAGCTCCTCAGGTTTAATTGATGGACGGATTTCCGAGTTGGCTCGCTCAAGGTTATCCTTTGCGGATTTTAACCTTTCCAGGAGTACTGAGAGCTCCTCATGGATCATGTCGAAATTGGCTGAATTTTCTTCTTTCAGTTGTGCTTCAGGGGAAGCCAAATAGTCGCTAGCACTCTTCGCGATATTAGTGACCTGCCGACGATAAACTGCACGAGTAGCGGAATCCATCCTGTGCACCAATTTAAGCCGTGATTTCGCCCGAATTCGATAAAAAAACTTCGCAAATCTACCCTTTCGCCCGTGATTCTCCCGGGTTTCGGCACCAATGTCGAAATAGAAACTCGAAGGGAGCGTTAAATCAAAAAGGGGGTAATTCAATTTGCAATAACTTTATCCGGCTATCCAGTTCCACAGCTTCTTGACTACTACTCGACTACTCTATTTAGGAGCGAACAATTGCGCTCCTTGGGCGGCGGCGTTGCCAGTGTTATTTTCCACACATGTAGCCTTTCTCAAGAAAAAATCCGCACTCGGATCCGATGGCGCGTTCCAGAGGGGAGGGGGGTCCGAAAAAACGTTGACCATTTAGAATCGATTGGTATACCCCTGTTCAGACCTCAGCAAAACACCCTGTATATATATAAAAAATATTTTTTTAAATTTAAAAATGGTCTCAATTGATGGAACAAGATTTCTTCTTTCCAAAAAGCTACATTAAAAACTTATTAATTGCGAAATTGCCTGCAATATCATTAATTTTATCGTTAAAAACTGAGGCTGGTGCGTTAGTCGATAATAGAGCACACACCCGCGGGGTGTGCAATACAGTTGTGTGTACAAAGCTAACACCATCATGAAATTTTTGATATATGTATCCAGTTTTCTTCAATCTTTAAGAAAAAAAAATTGGACTCGAATTCTTAAAATTTGCTTTCAGCAAAACAAGCAAATATTTATAGTATTGTACAAAATAATTTATTTAAAAAAAAATTAAAGATTTCATCCATCAAGTGCTGTGTAAAATGATAAGACAATCATACATTTCAAAATTTCAGTTAGAAGACATATATAAATACAATATACAATATACATATATTTTATATATTTATTTTTTATTTATTTCTAGGTTTGCAGTGCATGGCAGATAACTTCAATCTAAAGTACATGTCTTGGACTATAGAAGTTTGAGGGAGTTTATATCTGAATGATTTAAAACACCAATAACGATGGGATATTAATTCTGTGTTTACTTTCCCATTATTGTAAGAAATCCCAGAAATTTATTTTATAAAATTTGTGTTTTGTTTTGCCCTTAATTAGCAGCACATATTATTTAAATTATATTCATTTTACTACATTCTTGTTATTTCTATTTTCTTCGTTACATTGACATGCTCGTATCAAAAGAACATATAAAAGTGGTACAAGCTCAATCAAAGTTATAAGAAAAATTCAGTACTACAGAGACAACAGAATATAAAGATGCGACAATTGGTCTCTTATGCCAAAATATCAGTTTTAATGCACTATAAATTTCACCACAAAATATTATAATTTTAAAAATCACACTCGTAATTTCACAATCTATAAAGAAATTCCCTTAAAACAGAATCAGAATAAATCACCCTGTCCTTTGAAGCAAACGGATTACCCGTGCGCATCGGCATACAATCGCGTTTGATTTAGCATTCGCCTTCGCATCGCATAAGAAAAACCCATGGTAAAAAACGTAAACAAACTTATATGTGAACCCCTTCAATGTGTGAGGGAGGCATTCGAATTCCGGCATTTCCTATCCGAAAAGCACGGCCGCATCGCCACCAACACGATGATACTCTTCCCTGATTCGTCGCCCTTCACGGATGAATTCTGATGTTTCCAGGAGATTTTCGGCGATTAACGCTTCGAAATTTTCTTTTTCTTCCTAATCTCCTTCGTCATCAGCCTCAATTTCATGTTACCGCAGTATATTATGCAAAATGGCACAAGCATAAATTATCAAGTGACAAACTTACCCTAGAATTTCCTTGTGACCTGCTCAAGAGACGGTCACAGTTTTGAAAATATTTTTGATATGTCAAAACTGTGACTTATCACTCAGAATACCAAAAAGTCACAAATTATGATTCCCCACACCCTTGTGACTCGCTTGTGACTTATGATCGGTCACTGACGATTGCCAGAATAGGGGGGATAGTCCCCCATACGTTCATTAATGTTTTTTTCGCACACTGCTCTCAACTGCAACATGATGCCAAAAACTAATTTTCCCGCAACATGTTATGCGGGACCCAATATCAGATCCCATGCCCGTTGAAGTGCTTGTTCCTGATTGTGTATCTTTTAGTTTATATAGTCTTTTCTTTGGTTCTATCATAGACTAAGAAATAACATAAAGACTGTGCATCCCATCGAAGAAACTGTGAACGCTTTTGCCTCAGCTCGAAATTCGCGATGCCTCGAAATTTCCCAGCAATATCCCACCTCTAAAAGAGAATCTGAGAATTCAGTGAGGTTCTTTCTGAGCTGCTCGTTCGTAGCCACTGACATATAGATACTGGACTGCTAGTCGGCGGATGAAAAGTGAGACGACTTTGAGTGGAGATGCAAACCCTTGTGTGCAGTGCAGATGCAAGCCCTTGTGATAAAAACACATTAAATGCATTGCAATAATATATTAAAATGAAGCAAATAAATAAATATAAGTTGTCGCAAAACAGCTCCTTTCATTTTGCCCTACATTTTGAGTATTTATTAAAAATACTTCCGACATTGAGCAGCCTGGGGCCGGAAGAAAGAAAGAGTCAGATATAAAAAAACATGTCCTACTTTGTCTAACATATGCATTTGCATGGGGGAATGAAGAAAGAGCGAGATAGTTAGATTTCGCCCCAAATTTGATCTCACTTTTAAAATGAGTTTTTTGTAGTCCCGCCAAAATTCGTTCCCGGTCCCGCTCCCGCGGTTTCGCGTCGGTCTGTGAAGGCCTTTACAGTCGACTCTCGTTAATTCAAACCTGCGATAATTCGAACCTCTCTATAATTCAAAGTTATCACGAGTTCCCTACAAAATCTCTTTATATTTCGAACTAACTCAATACATTTTTATGCACTTGGTAATTCGAACAAAAAAATCATTGCTACGTAACAAAACGATGCGTTAATTCGAACTCATCGGCGTCAAACACTCGACAATTCAAAGTTGCAGAGAGAAATTTCTTTTAAGAGACAGAAGTAAGTAGAAGTAATTTTGAGACAAGTTCAATCTTGTATCATCGTACACGAGCCTTTGTTTTTGTTATGTTTTAGTTACTGTTACTCTTTCGTTGGTCGTATACAGATTAAAAGTTTGTGTTAGTTATGAGTCCTAAAAAGTATAAATGCTTGACGATCAGGAAAATCTTCCAATAATTATGAATGATGAAGAACCAGCAATAGACCCACTAGTTGACATCAGCGGTGTGAGTTTTTCTGACTTTGTTCAAGTGGATGAAGATGTTGCTGTCTCAGGTTCACTAACCGATGACGAAATTTTAGCTGCGACAGATACGAATGAAAAAAGCAACGATGAAGATGAGGATGATGCATCAGAACCTTTGGCAGAGGCGTCAGTTAAGGAAGCAAGATCCTCATTCGATACCTTACAAAACTTTTGTCTACAAAACGAAAGTGATGAAAAAGCATTTCAGGCACTTTTTCTCTTAAAAAAAGTTATTGAGCAGTCTGAGCAGCAGCAATATGCTTCGAAGCAAACCACTATAACAGAGTTCTTTCGAAAGATTAATTAATTCACATTATGAATATGTACACGAATGTACCTCTAAACTTTTGTCATTGTTAAAGAATAGCAGATAATAAATAATAATTGATCAACACTTAATAATTCGAAGTTTTATTTATTTTCTCTCAAAAATTTCGAACCATTTGATATTTCAAACACTCGATAATTCGTAATATTTTAAGAGTCCCTCGAGTTTTGAATTAACGAGAGTCGACTGTATTTAAAAACGAATTTCGATTTTGACGCTTGATGCTTTTGAGGCTTCATGAAAGTGGGCAGGACAGGCGCAGCAGAACAGATCTGAATTAATTCTGCAGCATCTCGTTTCTGTAACTTCAATTAGAGAATATCTCTACTGGCATTCTCCATTTGACGTCATTTTGTCGTCATTTTCCACAGAAACGTATCAACTCAACTGAAAAAGCTAGGCATGGTGAATTCGCTTCACGTTACCAGAATAGAGAAGTTTCTCAACTGAGATACAGAAATGAGCTGCTGAACATGAGCACAAGCGTCTGCTTCATGGCGCTTATGCGTTAGCCTGACTGACTTGAAGCAGAGATTATAAAATACCAAGATGTAGCATCCAGTGGCTCAGAATGTTCGCACTTTTCAAATGCTATGGGACGTACCAGTAGGTACCACAACATGTTGAAAAGTACCTTAGAAACATTTTGCAACCTCAGCGACATTTTCCAGAATTGGTCGAGCGTCGCAACAGCAGAGCAGTGGAAAGATGTAGGGAAAGGGGGCTTTAGAAAAGGCGCGGAAAGCGGCGTGAATGAAAGGCAAGCAAAAGTGAGATGTTGCAAAGCCCTCATACGAATGAGGCTGCTCTTCGGACGAACTGGAGAATGTATGCGCCACCGTCTAGCATGAATCGAATCACTTGGCTTTGCGGGATACGAGACTGTGTGCGAAGGGCTCTGAAGTTATCATTCATGTAAGGGATTTTCTCAATCAGGGAATGCAAAGGTGTGGGCATCTGGAGTGATTTTCTTTTTAAAATTTGCTTGTGCTTCTAAAGCATTTCGTTTTGCGATATTAATTTTTTTAAATTTTTGTTATGTCTCATTTGGTTATATTTAGTTTTAAGGGCCAGATATTTTCTTTTATAAAATATAACATTTTTTGTTTATCGCACGAAGAACAAATCAGCTCTTCGGGCGATAAAGATCGCGTTCGTTTTCTTGGCGAACTCAAAACAAAAACGTCCTCAACAGACTCAGAACCGGCTCCTAGTGGGCTTAATTTTTAGAAGGTATTGCTTCCTTCTTCAAATATTTTTTCCCAATTTGTTCGGAAACAAAGTGCTCCTCACAAACAAATAAACTTTCCTCATCCGGAAAAGCACATCTTTGTCGCCACATTTGCCCAAGAAATGTGTCATTCGGTGGACAAGAAAATATTTTTAACAAAGGATGAGTTCTCCTTGACTTTTTACAATGAGGAAGGGAACAGGTGTTCCCATTAGACCTCTTTCGCTTTCTCTCTTCCATTTTTATAAGAAACGGAAGCGAAAATTAAAAAAAAAACTATCAAGTTCAAAAAGTTTATAAAATATAAAATTTATAAAAAACGGCTACAAAAAACTACCAATTATATTTTAAAAATCGCAAAGTTCGCTATTCGCCTCTAAACTGCTCAATCGCTAAACCAGAAATGGCAACAGATTATAGCAGAGCCCTTCGCACACAGTCTCGTATCCCGCAAAGCCAAGTAAAGTGATTCGATTCGTGCTAGACGGTGGCGCATACATTCTCCAGTTCGTCCGAAGAGCAGCCTCATTCGTATGAGGGCTTTGCAACATCTCACTTTTGCTTGCCTTTCATTCACGCCGCTTTCCGCGCCTTTTCTAAAGCCCCCTTTCCCTACATCTTTCCACTGCTCTGCTGTTGCGACGCTCGACCAATTCTGGAAAATGTCGCTGAGGTTGCAAAATGTTTCTAAGGTACTTTTCAACATGTTGTGGTACCTACTGGTACGTCCCATAGCATTTTAAAAGTGCGAACATTCTGAGCCACTGGATGCTACATCTTGGTATTTTATAATCTCTGCTTGAAGGTATTCTGTTGTTGTGCGCATATGCAAAGACTATGGAAGCTACGCTAAAAATACTGTTCACTCCTGTAATTTAGATTGTGGTGTCAGGACTTAGCCACAGTTGGGCATCAAGCCTGCTACTGTGATTTCCCTACTCGACTAAATTTACCAATCGCAGTAGTAGTGGAAATCACAGTAGCCTGGCGGAAAAACAATTTCCTGGCAGTGGAGCCATTTTATTTTAGTAGCTTCTCGAACTGCTTGGAACTCATAAGCAAATATGGCTGTGTAACAAATAAAATATATAAATTCTATAAAATAAAGTTAGTGTTCTATTGCATTCAATTAATTTACTAAATTGGTGACCCCGACAAAAAGTGAACGATTTAAATAATAAAAAAAATAAAAGTTTTTTTTTTTAAAAATAAACTAACTTTAAATAAAAAAAAACTAAATATGGCCGACAAAAAGTCGTGTTAGCAAATAAATTATTTATAAAAAAAAAAAAAGTTTTCCGGCGCGAAGTAATAAATAATTAAATAAATTTCCGTCGCGTTATTTAAATAATAAAATAATATTTAGAATAATTTTAATTATGGCCGAAGCACTGAAAGCTGCCGAAGAGTCTGCAGCCGCTTTGAAGGCGCAGCTGGACCTGCTCAAAACTCAGTATGACGCCCTTCTCCAGCAGCACCAGCAGAGCCGAGAACCTGTGCAGCCCCAGCAACAGACTTGTGAAGAAAGTCCTGCCGTTTTTCGTACAGCAATACGTCTTCCTCCATTTTAGCCGAACAAACCCGAAGTGTGGTTTGCACAGGTTGAGGCACACTTCACCATCAGCGGCATCACACAGGAGTCATCGGAGTATAATTACGTCGAGGCTCAGCTAGATCTTCGTTGGACTAATGAGGTATTTGACATCATTTCTAACCCTCCGCCACAGACCGAGCGATATTCTAAGCTCAAAGCAGAGCTAATCCGTTGTCTGTCGCTTTCGGAGGAACAAAGAGTGCGCCAACTGCTGAGTTCTGAGGAGTTGGGAGACAGAAAGCCCTCCCAGTTTCTCCGGCACCTCCGTTCTCTAGCCGGTACCTCTCCGGTTAGTGAGAACATTCTGCGAGTGCGGACACTTTGGCCAAAGAATATGGATATACAAAGAATAGGCACTCTATTTTTGCGGCGCAGTTATCCCCACCACAGCGCATTTTGGGGAAAAAAAACCAAAAAATTTTCCCATTAGTTAGAAAGAGAATCTTTCCCTGCTTGTTCCAAGTCCAAATTCCCATTTAAATTGCCTAATAAAGAATAAAGACGGCGACAATCAACATCGCCGCACACACAATTACACCAGAGTTCACCTATTACGGCGCGCTCTTGATCAAGCATTGCTTTTTCTGGCACTGTGTTGGTGCCGGCACGGCCGTGCTTCTCATATAGGAACTGGTAGAAATCGAGTGCCTGCCTCACACATTGAAGGCGTACACAGATTAAGTTTGTTTACGTTTTTTCACCATTCGTTTTCTAACGCGCTCTTGAGCAGCACGGGAAGCAAATGCGCTTGTATGGTGAGGCGCGCTTGCGATCAGTTTGCTTTCCTTTGACAGGGTGGTTCTTTCAGTTGAATTTTCATATTTGCTCTGGAATTCTTGGCACCCTGTAACACTGTACCGATTTCTTCAGATTCCAAGCCCCCCCTCTGAATTTTTCTTCTCTCTTCGACCAAAATGGTTAAGCAGTGTATCAACCTCTAGCAAAATTGTGGGGTTGGGAGGAATAACGGTACCAAGGTCAAAAAAAGATAAGGAGATAATTGCCGGAGTGCCTATTCTTTGTAAACTAGTTTCCATATTCTTTGCTTTGGCTACAACGTTTGCCGTCTAAAGGCTGGAACAGAATGTGTAGCTATGTAGCGTGTGGCGCATGTAGTACCACAAGCTATCAAAAGTATAAAATGCAGATATCCATATAAGCCGCCACAATGTGTAGCTGTAGCTGTAGCTGTAGCTCTAGCTGTATAGCTGAAAGTAGGAACTTTTCTACTTTCCGCTACGGCTACACGTACTGCAAGCCACGCCGGCAGGTAATAAGCCGGGTAAAAACAGGAATTATCGTTCATGGTATGAATAAGGGACTATTTGTGTTGAGTTAAACTCTAAAAGAAAATTATGTAATTAAATTAATTAAAATGAATTATGAAATACTTACCTCACCTGGAGAATACACAGGTGATCCCAGAATTAAGCCTAAAGGATAAAAAATGAACTACAGAAACTTGCATTTACAATAAAAAATAAGACAAATGAACTCACCTAAGTTGTTTTTTAGGCTGTGTGCGAAATCTCTTGAAATGATATCATTTCGGTCATTTCATGTTCGAAAACAAGATGGCGCCGAAATGATACACCTCAGAGCGAACATTTCAATGACAGTTCGTGTCATTTCAGACCAGACAAAATTGGGATGGATATATTTAATCGGATTTACTTAATACTTTTAAATAGAACCCTCATAGGTCTTGCTATCGACCTTGCATTGTGTACAGTTGAAATTAAATACTCTTCGTATTTAATAAACACTTGCAACACCTTTAATAGCAGAAATACTAAGTATATGAAATTTTGCTCCTCTTCCATTAATTCCACATCCATTATAAAGTTCCTCTTCCTATAAAACATTCTATATTATTACACCACAATATTTCCAAAACAAAGTGCGGTACCTTGACAGTTGAAATGATACGTCAAAGATTTCGCACACTTTTCTTGACATTTCCCATTTTTTTGCATTTCAAATGATTGAAATGATCGAAATGATATTCGAAAGAGATTTCGCACACAGCCTTATTGACCATTGTGTTCTCATTTCGGGAAACGTCAGGCTCAAACTTCATTGATCACTTGATTACTGACACTTTACACATGGTCGACAACAAAGTTTCGAGCCTGGTAATGCTGAGAAATGATCTGCAGGTGTAAACGCAGCCACGCAGAACTGACTGAAACTGCAACAAATAACCGTTAATTTGGATGTATAAAAGCCGAGATCACGGTAGATCGGTCTTCTTTCTTTCTTACTTTCAGCCGAGTTAGGATTAAGAAGAGTTCATATGCCTCTGGTCATTCGACTCTAATGGCCGTTCTCCAATGCGCGGACCACCCAACCACGAACCACCGAACGAAAATGCTGAATCCCGTGTAAAGTATAAGCCCTTGCCTGTAGTTGTGCCTGTCAGCTGCGAAAACACAATCGGGCAAATGTTAAATGTAGAAGTTTTTATCACTTTTTAAGCGGGCAAACTTATCAATTTAACTTTTAATATTCTCCTGAAACTACCGTGCACATTTTTATAAGTGCTTCGTGTTATAATTAGTGCACTGATGTTTTGGCAACCGGCGGAACAGCTGCGGCGATGTCACTATTCTGGTACAATATCGTTGCTGAATGGTCAACTAGTACTATGTGGTTAACACGCACCAAGAAAAAGTTAGCCATGTTGACGAAAACACGAGCGAGAGGGAAGATGACGCCACATTCATGTGGGACGAGATGGCGCGATTTTGGTTCGTTCGTGGTTGGGTGGTTCGTGCATTGGAGAACGGCCTTAAACATCCAACTTCGAAATTTCAGCTTTATGCAACTTTAAGACAGTCAACATTAAAAAAAGGTAACTATAAACAGTATCCAGGGGACGTTCAGTTAGAATGAAGAGTTTGTATGCCCTTTGGTCAGTAACTTTAAATATTCAACTTAACATTCACTGGACAAATTACTAGAAATTTTCAGAGCAAAATCTACGGGATGAATTATTGCTAAATTCAGGAGTTCTTAGGCTAGAATTTTGAGTGTAATGCAGTTCCTTCTAAAGTAATTCGTTAAATTGAATAATTCGCTTGGATTTGAAATTATAAATCGCAAACTAGAACCATTAATATTCTGGTGGCACAAATTTTCAATGCGAGGCATCTAACGGAGTTTGTCATATCCAAACAAATACCTACGGTATCTTGAACAAATGCAACTCCGAAACATGCTCGCTCACTAAACTTATTTGCAACCAAACGCGGTTTAATTCTCAAAAATTTCGAGCACTTCACGGGATAAATTAAATTGATGACCAATTAAAATTAAGTAAATAGATAGATTAAGCTATTGGATTTGTTATTGAATGTGAGTTGCTTGAAGAATTTAAATAAAAATTGAATTTCATTCCGCTACACACCCATCGTTTTCAGGTTCCTTGTACTTGTATTTGGGAATTCTAATTTGGTCTGTTTTCCGCTAACTTGGAATCAAACATTTGGTGGTTCCATCCAGGAACCGTTTTGAGTTCATTTAATTAAAATTGTTCATTGGTTCATTGGTAATCTTCAAGCAAACATGCTTTAATAATATAATCGATCATTATGAAAAAATTAAGGGAATTACTATTGAAGGAAAATGCATTAAGAACTCGCTTAGAAAGGTCCATTCAAAGAGGTGTACAGACACCACTAGAACAAAGGACAAGGGGTTTTTTCGAGGTAAAACTTGAAGAACTGCAGAAGGTGTGGGCAGAATATACACCAGTAGATCAAGCGATCCAAGAATTGCTAAGTCAACATACAAACTTATCAAACCATAGTTATCTTGCTGAGGATAACTATGGACAATTGGAGGGCAAGTATTGTCAATATGATGGGGAAATATTGGATGCTCTACGACCTTCTACAGAAATTGTACACTCAACGCAGATTTTCAACCCACACGGTCAAACCGAGGCGGAAGGAAATGTTTTACTACCAAAAATCGCGTTAGTAAAATTTAATGGGGACTACGATTCGTGGCGTTCGTTCTATGACCTTTTTGTAGCGTTGGTCCACAACAACAAAAAACTTAAACCAGTCCAAAAATTATATTATTTAAAATCAGCGTTAACGGGCGATGCAGAAAAGCTGTTACGACATACACCCATAACCAACGAAGACTATTTACCTGCTCTGGAGAAACTCAAAAATAGGTTTGAAAATAAACGAATTTTAACAAATCATCAACTAAAGGCGCTATTAAGGGCCTGTCCGAATCCAAGTCTATGTATGTCTATGTCTTCGTCTCGTTATAACAATTCGTGACGCCACAGCGAGCTAAGCTCTGTCCGAATTCATGTCTATGGTTGTGAGCTTAGCTACGTAGTATAACGTGGTATAACCATAGACAAATAATAACACATAGATTTCCATTCTGGGCCTAAAGCTCAATCCATTGAGCTTTCAATTTGGTAGCCTCTGATGTCGCCTGATCTTACTAACACATCCCTAACGTTGCTCGATATATCATTTCGGGAGAGACAGAGAATTGTTCCTTTAGCTCGGCACGCGGGCAGCATGGTTTCTATGGCGCGGGCGGCAGCGCGGCGTGGCGGCGACATACTCTTCCTCTTCTCTCGAGTTTTAGCCGTCCATCAGCTGTTGTTCTGCGCAAGGGGCTTGTGGGACTGCTCTAACGCTAACGTGAGGCGTGAGGGAGTTGAATTTTTCTAGCAATCCTCTGAGTTGCGTGATCTGCTCAACCAATGAATGAAATCTTTAAGGGAAAAAGACACACGGATAGATTCTTGAGGTTTGAATTATCTAATGAAATTCCGAATTTTTGTTTTGTAGGTGTTTTTCATTGACTTAAAAAATTCGTTTAAAAAAATAGTTTCTACAATTTTTTCGTTTTTAATTTCAATCTACTAAAGATGCATTTTGGATTGATTAAAAGGAATTAATTAAATTTATTACTTGCTTACAAGCTTGAAGTACAAAGGTCCCTAATATTAGGCGAAAAAGAGTACAAAATATAAAGTAGATATGAAAAACTATAAAATTATATAAAAAGCTGTCAATTTCGCAGCGTTGTTTGACGCCTACAATTTGCCTCCACTTGATCCATCAAGTGTAAGGGCCGGTGCATCATAATCGAAATTCTTTTTTAAGTCATTCTTTAGTTTTAAATGAAAAAACAACAAAACAAAAAATTGCAGTTTCACTAGATAATTCAAATCTCATAAATCAGTGTCCTTGTTTCATTGAGCAGAGCACGCAACTAAGAGGATTCCTAGAAAAATACAACTCCCTCCGCTTCACGTTAGGGCAGTCCCACAAGCCCTTTGCGCAGAACAACAGAAATTTGAAAAAGATGCAGTGTTTTCTCACAGCTTTGTGAATTGAGAAATTCTAAAATTATCTCACGCACACAAACTTAAAGGAAGTTGAACTGGTTGAGCTTTCCTCTCAGATTTATTTTCATAGGAACAATTTTTTGTATGAGAATGGATATCTATCTATTATTTGTCTATGGTATAACCCTTGTGTATATTTATACACAAGGGTATAACAGTTAAGTCAATTGCTTAGCTTGATGAGCGAGTCAAGGCTCGCGTTGACTTCGTGAAGTAGACAACGGGCAATTGGTTGCAAAATAGGACTTTTTTAAGAAAAATTAAAAATGTCAGGTACAAAATGTTAGTAAAATGAATTGCAATTGTTATGGACATGTTCTGAAGAACAATGTTTTTATTGCAGGGACTAAAGAAAATGTATTAAAATTAATAATGTTTGCATTCATATTTTCTTGTACTCTTCCTTCCATTATTAATTTATATTTTGAACGCTACACTTTTGTCTTCCTCTTAGGCACAGACAAATAACTTGGGTTAGGTTAACTTCAAACGTCAATTTTCAAGCTAAGCAAACCAATTCGGACAGGTTAGCTTTGCCTTCGTCTTAATTGTTATAATAGCTCAGCTTGTTCGCTGACGTCACGAACTGTTATAACTAGACGAAGACGTAGACATAGACTTGGATTCGGACAGGCCCTTAGTCAACCGAAAATAACTACGGAGACCGCGGGAGGTTTAAAGTCACTAATTGATACAACAGAGGAGTGTTTGCAACAATTAAGGGCTTTGCAGATATGTAAATACGTCGGGATGGGATTTGCTGCTGGCTCATATTTTAGTTCAAAAACTACCATTTGTTACTTTAAAAAAATGGGAGGAATATCAAGGAGCAACGCAAAATTTACCAGATTTTCAACAGTTTAAAACATTTCTAAACACGCGGCTGAAAGTATTAGAAGCAATTTCAGATACAATTTATTCTAAATCAAGTCAAGTCAAACAACAAAACTCCAAATCAAATACAACTACAGCAACAAAGGCGTATCACGTCACAAAAACAGTAAAATGTGGGGCATGCACTACAAAAATGTCCAACGTTTCAAAAAATGCAATGGACATTAGGGCAAAAAGGAAACTAATTTCTGCAACAGGGTGCTTTTACAATTGTTTAACAAAGGGGCATTCGGTAAAGGAATGCATAAGCAAATTTCGATGTTTAAAATGTCAAAGGAAACATCATACACTACTACATGAGGAGGCAGATGCAGAAACTTTAGCACCTGTAAACCGGAATACTGATCCAGAAAATAAGCAACAAGTCAAGGAAACTAAGGAAGGCACAAGTTCGAGCACGGATCCTCTACATACCAGCCAAACTTATCTAAGTAGGGTTGGTTGACAATAGTCAACAGCGTTAATAAGGGCACAAGGACAACGAGGCAACACGGAAATTCTTCGGTGTTTAATTGATTCTGGTTCAGATTCATCATTTATCACCAAATCAACATGGCAGAAATTATCAACTGATTGCAGGCCGACAGCAGTCACTATCACAGGCTTAAATTCGCAACAAACAGGAACTTCTACAATGGAAACGAGAATTCAAGTCAAGTCACGTCAATCTACAGGGGTATCAATCGAAGAGGACTTCCTAATAATCGATCGAATAACCAACCATCTTCCAACAAGGGAAATTTCAAGGAAAAATTGCAATCATTTACAGAAGCTGAATTTTGCAGATCCAGATTATTGGAAACCCGATACAATTGATGCATTATTAGGAGCTAAGGTTTATGCTCAAATCATCAGGAAGGGAATTCAGAAACTGCCACGCGGTTGGCAAAAATTGCTGTGGTAATTCACTAATTAAATATCGAGCGAATTTTTGCAAACGATTGCGTCGGAAAATTTTTATAAAAAAAAATTATTTAGCAAATCGATGGCGTCGGAAAATTTTTGGAAAATTTTTATAATAAATTATTTATTCGCGCCGGAAACTATTTAAAATAATCGGGGTCACCAATTTAGCGAATTAATACATAGCACCTCAATCAGAAATGTTTAATATATGTATTTTACCAGCTAATGAACAATGCAACTTGGAACTGTAATGGCTGCCGTTCCCGAGAATACTGAAAAATACTAATGGCTGCTTCCTTCTCATGAAAATCGTTTTTAGCCAGGCTACTGTGAGTTCAACTGCTACTACTGCGATTGCTGAATTTAATCGAGTAGGGAAATCACAGTAGCAGGCCAACTGTGGCTAATTTCTGACGCCACAAATACATCGAATTAAACCATATGAAGGAGATAGAACCACCACAACAGGATGAGCCACACTATTATATACCTCATCATGCGGTTCTAAAGGATAGTACCACAACGAAACTGCGTGTTGTCTTCGACGCGTCCGCAAAAACATCAAATGGTAAATCACTGAATGAGTTCATGTTAAAGGGTCCAACACTACAGCCTACACTGTTCCTGAATTTGCTGAATTGGAGAAAGCATAAGGTTGCGATGAGCGCTGATATTGAAAAGATGTACAGGATGATACAAATACACCCAGACGACGCAACGTATCAATGAATATTATGGCGACACCCCAAAACAAATTCAATTCAGGATTATCAGTTTACAGACTGTAACGTTTGGCACTACGTCAGCACCTTGGCAATAAGAACTCTTCAACATTTGGCGGAAGATGGAAAGGGGAAGTGGCCGTTGGCATCAAAAACCATACTCACCAGTTTTCATGTAGACGATTTATTGACTGGAGCTGACAATCAAGAAAAAGCGGAATTATTAAGAGATCAACTTATGGAGATCATGAATTCAGCGGGCTTCAACTTAAGAAAATGGTGCAGTAATGATGTTCAATTACTGAACGACTTGCCACAGGAATTAGTAGAACATAAAAATGCACTATTAATTTCTGAGTCAGAATCAGTTAAAACCCTCGGCCTCATATGGTACCCTAATCACGATCACTTTACTTACAACATAAAGGACACACCATCCCCTTCAGTACTCACTAAAAGAGTAATTCTCTCCGGTATTGCTTCACTGTACGAACCCTTGGGCTGGCTGGCACCAATTGTAATGCAGGCAAAATTACTAATGCAGGATTTGTGGATCACAGGTACAGCGTAGGATGCAGCAGTATCTGAAAGAATTAGCGATCAATGGAGGACGTATAAGGAAAACTTAAAACACTTAAAGGAATTGAAAATACCTCGCTAGGGATTAATTACACGTCAGATGCAGATTTAGAGATCCATGGATTCTGTGATGCTTCATCAAAGGGATACGCAGCAGCGGTATATATCAGAATACAACTGGAACATGACAACATTTTCGTACATTTGTTAGCGGCTAAGTGTAAGGTAGCACCAATCAAACCTATAACAATACCACGATTAGAATTGAATGGGGCGGTACTTTTGGTGAGACTACTAAAAACAATTAAGTACGCATGGAATGAACTTGCAGAATGTTCCAGTTACAGCATGGACTGATTCAACAATTGTGCTGCAGTGGATCAAAGAACATCCGTCTAAATGGAAGACATATATATGTAGCCAACAGAATTGTAGAGATTCAGGAATACTTAAGGCTACGTTTCCAATGCTGGAGTGTGCTTTCGCTGAGGGTCAGCGCAGATTGAGCCTGTTTCCAATGCGAGCGTAGCGTGAATTTCGAATTTCATTCATTTCGTTAATAAACTGCAATCAGTTGTTTATGAGGTCTCAGCATGTTCGACTCAGAATTTCGAATGCGCGAGCGCCACCTGTTTTTCTCAATATTTTAAAGGCATCTTCTATAACTCGTTTCGCGCAATTTCACGCCAAAAGGATATTGTAATTATAAAAATATATTTTGGTTTTTCAATTACTTCTTTTTGGCCAAAAATATATGTTTTTTTAGAAAGGGAATCAGAAGAGCTTTAAAAATTCCATCTAGTGAAAACTAGTCTAACCAAAAATTCGAACATTTTTCGAAGAGCTTGAATCTGAAGTAGGAATTGCTCTACTCCAGATTGGAATTCAAACGTCCCCAGCGTGGATTAGAGGGAGACATGTATATGTAAAAATGAATAAGCGGGAAAGGGAGCACAGATCCACGCTACGCTACGCTAGCATTGGAAACGTAGCCTGGTTTGAAAGCTGGCGTCATGTTCCGACCAAACATAACCCAGCAGACCTCGCATCACGGGGACTTTCATGCAAGCAGTTACTAGGAAACAATCTATGGTGGCACGGGCCGCAATGGTTATCCCAAGGTCAAGAAAACTGGCCCAGCCAAGTTCAAGTTCAGGAATCAACCACGTTGGAGCAAAGGCAACCCAAAGCTCACAACTTTCTAACTAAATTCGAAGAGGATATATTGTCGAAATATTCCTCGATTACTCAATTAATTCGTACCATTGCTATTATTCAACGTTTCATCTTTAATTGTCGGCATCCAAATTCAAGGCGGTACGGTCAACTATCTACGGAAAAGTACATTGCTTCACGTTTGGTTATTCTCCAGCTGGTTCAACGTTCAGAGGTTCTAGAAGAGTATACTAATTTGTCTAAAGGGGAATCAGTTTCAAAGCATAGCAAATTATTTAAACTTAATCCTCATCTGGATAAAGCTGGATTGATTAGAGTGGGTGGAAGGTTGGCAAATGCAACAATGCCGTATAACAGAAAGTTTCCTATTATACTACCTCGCAATCATCATGTCACTGGACTAATTATCGATAAAATCCACATTGAAACACTACATGGGAACCCGTCATTAGTTTTAAATACAAGGTGTTTCAAAAGTAAGTTCACATTTGCTTATCTTATTACGCGAAAGCAACTATTCTGAGGGGCGCGGGGGGTATGTCAGTCGGTAGTCTGGCTCTTGGGAATTTAGTCGCTATGGAGCGTTTCTCTGGTGCGGACCGTGCGTTGTGCGTACGTGAGTTTTACAAAAACGGTAATTCGGCGACTGTAGCGCGTAGAACAGCCGAAAACGTGGACAGTGTTACTCAGTCTATTCGAGATGATCCAAACCTCTCGATTCGGAAGCGTGCTGTTGCTTTAAATGTGCACAGATCTTCATTATGCCGCATTTTACACAAAGATTTAAAGCTGCACCCGTACCATCACGGTACACACGGTGCACAGCCATCACGGAGACTACCTGCCGAGCTGTCATAGGCAATTTTAGTGCCCGACTAAATGAATGCCGAGAGCGCAACGGTTTACATTTGGACGATGTTATTTTTAAAAAATAAATTCCCAAACAGTGTACTTCAATATAAAATAAACATTTTTTCAATAAAGCTAAGACTTTTCTTTTAAAAAAAGATTTAAATGTGAACTTTCTTTTGAGACACCCTGTACAAGCCGGGATCTTTATTGGATCTTAGATGGCCGGCGTTGTATCACAACACGCCTTCACCAATGTGTAAAATGTTTTAGACAACGACAAAGGGGCATCGCACCCAGGATGGGTAATCTACCAGCGGCCAGAGTCAACATTTCAAAACCCTTTGCACAGGTGGGAATTGATTATGTGTTATGGGGGCACACTCTCCAGGGCCCGGCTAAAGCGCCTGGTCTGGTGGTGTGTGGCATGCGCGAGCTGGCAGGCTAGCATATGCGGTAGTGTGGGGGGATTGTGCCGGTAGGCCACCCGAAGCCACCAGAGCGAGAATGCCCATAACGAAAATTCTCGCGCGACGGAAAACAAGGTACGGGGGAAAACGAGCAGAGCAAACCGAACCCCTGCTACTGCGGTGGATGACTCTCAGGGGGGGGTTCTGGTGGAATGAACCCCCACACTGGCCGATGCCCCAACCTCCCTTCGACCTCCCCTTGGCCCAAAAATATTTGGGGAGGTCCCTTTTTATTTACAGCAAAATCAACAACAAAAAATATCAGCTCCCATGACCCCTACGAGGGGTTAGCCCGGGTTAAGGTGTCGTTGGAGGGAGGAGAGAGGTCCCAGAGAAAAATGGAAAAACTTAAAGTAAGTTGAACATACCTGAATCTATTTTGACGTGACAACGTCTATTAAATCGATTTAACTTGGAGACATTGTCGAAAACGGCGTTACGGCGGATCTCACGCCACACGACGTGACAACGTCTATTAAATCGATTTAACTTGGAGACATTGTCGAAAACGGCGTTACGGCGGATCTCACGCCACACGGCAAGCGAGCGCACTGTAGGAGAAAGAGACGCGCTACACCTCTCTCTCTCCCACCCGTTGCGCTTGAGAGGCATTCTCGAGAACGCCGTAACAGCCGATCTCACGCCACACGGCAAGCGAGCGCACTGTAGGAGAAAGAGAGTGTTATAATATTAAGTAAGATTAGATGTCAATATGTAGAAACGAAAATATAAATAGAAAATTAAGTAAACTTATCCTTGTGCACAATAATAATAAAACAAAATTTTTGAATACAATTTGAATAGCAAATTTGAAAAAATGAATCAACACTGAATAAATCTGAAAGGAATATAATTATAATTGTTATTTTTATTAAATCCTTTGTACCAAGAAAAAATTACCACGTATTAGACGTTGTCACGTTTAAATATCGACCGTAAACCGACTTTACAGGCAACCAATTTTTTCTTTCATACTTAGATACAAAATTTTACAATTTTATCGGTGGGCGCCTTGCTGCTGAAGATGTTGTTGCTGCGGATGATGATGCTACGTCGCTACTGTTGTTGATGCTGCTGCTGAGGAGCTGCTGCTGTTGCTGATGCCGCCGCCCGGTACCCTGCCTCTTCATATGGCCCCGTCGTGGTACCGGTGTGCCCTTGAGGATTCAGGAACCCGATCAAAAAAGGTTTGTACTTTATCTATTTCTTCATTATTTTTATGTTGCTCCTATGTATTTTATTGTTCATATTAGTTGGTTTTTAGTTATTTATTTATCTGTCTGGCTATCCACTTATGTATTTACTTAGGTTTTAACTAATTACTTATTTATTTATATATATTTATATAATTGTTTGTATTTTTTTTTTTATTTAATTAAATTTTAACCTTCGCAATATTTATTTGGATGTACTCTGTAATTGTTGATTCCTATTTATTTCATTACATATTTATTCTTTCGTTCGGCGTTCGTTTTTATCTCTATATCACTAATTTAGAGTTAATTTGTCGATTTATTGTTTGATTTAATGTTCATTTCATTATTTAATTAGTTGATTAGGACTGTTCCAGATAGTATATTATTTAATTTGAAAGTTCACTGTGTTTATTTCATTTTATGTTCATAAGTATATTTCAGGGTCTTATTTATTTATATTATTTCACCTAGTTATTTATTTATTTCTGAATGTTCACTTATTTTGCTAGTCACCTAATTATTGTCACTTTATGTAGGTATGTATAGTCAATTAGGAACCTAGTCACATGATTTAGTCACCTTACTTAAGTATATAATCTTTTCATTCAATTAGCACTTCAGGCACTTAGTTCTAGCCCTATTATGTAAAATATATATTTAATTTGTTAAATCAGTCACTTAGTCTTATTAGAATTTGTTTGAGGGTGTTTGTATTCACTTATTTCTTCACTTATATTTTAACTCTATTAGCTTGATAATGTACCTTCCGGTTCTTTATTTACAGGCACACACAGATGATCTTTAGTTAACTCGTCTAACGGTAAGATATTTCACTTTACGTTAAATTCCAACTTTAGTGTTAATATAATTTCTTTTTCTTTGTTTTTCAGAGTCGGCACCTTTTTTTTTTTTTCCAACTTCTCACGGCACTTATTTTTTTATCGTTTATAATTTTTTCTTTTTCTTTTTTTTTCTTCGCGGTTTCATTAACTTGTTTCCGTTTATTTTATTGTATTTGCCGGAGTTCGTGTGTTTGCGAGTTTTCGGTTTTTCTTGATTTTATTTAATTTGTCCGCGGTCTAAATTATTCAATTTTCCGGAGGTTACTTTTATTTTCTGTTACAAGGTCGCTTTAAGTTAATTTTTCCCGGTACTACTTCACGGCCTGCTTTTCTTTTTCTTTAATTAATTTTTGCTTGATCCCGGCAAGAACTCCGCGACCAACCTCCTTCAAAACTCCAGACCGACTCCCCCAAAAAATCGACGCCACGCTCGCGATCTGCCGGCCGGCCGTCCGCGTGCCTCCAGCGCGTGCCGTTGCAGATCCCGCTGCCATCCACTCACACATCGCCGCGCCAGCCAATCAAGCGCTTACCGCCGATGTGCGAGTCGATGCCAACGGGATCGAGCTACGCTTCTCGCTGTGGCTGGGGCCTGGCTCGAGGCAGCTGGGTGCACCGTGCACTTTCGTGAATTTTTCTGTGGGACCGGGCTCGAGGTGCACATTTTGCCTCGATCGCCAGGCCCGCGCCGCAATTTTTCTTCGCTTTAACTGTCCCTCGAGCTGCGAGCGCCGGGTTTTGGTGCTATTTTTAACCGACGAAAAAACGGAGGAGGTTCTCAATTCGACTGTATGTTTTTTTTTTTTTTTTTTTTTTTGTATGTCGTTACGCGATAACTCCGCCAATTATGAATCGATTTTGATGATTCTTTTTTTGTTTGGTAGGTCATAGTTCAGAGGTGGTCCCATATAAATTTTATCGAAATTGATTAAGCGCTTTTTGAGAAAATCAACAAAAAACAAAATATATACACAATTAAGGTTTTGGTACTTGGTTGTACATTCGGTGCCCGATTGCGAGGATTCAAAATGGCGGACCAAAAAAAATTTACTAAAACATATTACACTAAAAAGAATGAAATAAAAATTTTTTAAAAAAAAAATAGAACCGACTCCAAAAAATCCCAAGCTCTAAAAAGTATAAAATAATTATATTAAAAGTCCTCTGATACTACTTTCAACATTAAATACCAAGACTTTCGTAGACTTTTGAAGTCGGTGTGAAAACCTGACTGATATTAATCCAATACTAAATAATGAATGCAATCAGTTTGTCTGGATTAATTGCATTAATATCAGTCAGGTTTTCACACCGACTTCAAAAGTCTACGAAAGTCTTGGTATTTAATGTTGAAAGTAGTATCAGAGGACTTTTAATATAATTATTTTATACTTTTTAGAGCTTGGGATTTTTTGGAGTCGGTTCTATTTTTTTTTTAAAAATTTTTTTTAGCTACAAAACTCTGCGTTCGCAGTCCGAGAGACAGCCCCTTTGCGGTACCCGCCAACGGGCGCCGTAAATTTTTGGACGTGTCTACGAGCTCAATTTTGTTTCGCCAGCCATAGGCGGCGTGAAATAAAAATGATGTTTTATGCTTTCCTGGACAGAGAACCGGGGCCAAGGTTTGGCCCTGACCACAACACCATCAGGTACTTTGAGCTCGGCCCCCGAGCTCAAAGGAGCAGAAAAAAGGTCAGGGGCTTTGTGCGGGTGCCCAACATGTGGTACGACCCACGACCCGAGACTGAGCTAGCCGGCCAAAATCAGTGCTGGACCTCCCTGTACCCTAATGAGAGGTCAGCTCGGTCCTGCACCAACTTGGCCACTCTCTCGTACTGGCAGAGAGAGTCTGCCCTAATGAGAGGCGGGTCTCCCTGTCAGTAAGGGAGAGCTGCTATCCCATCTCGAGCCAGCCCTAAGCGTGAGGACCCATGAAAGTCAGAATTGTATGAATTGTACGATGACGAGATGTGTCGATACTTTTCGGTATACATGGAAACGTAAGGATCATGAGACCATGAAACCATGAGGCCATGAGATCATGAGACCACCCAAGGGCAAGCACGCAGGTTGCAGACAAGGGTGGTAAAGGTTGCAGGTTGCAGACAAGGGTGGTAAAAGTAAATTTGAGATTTGGAATGATCTTCCAGAAAATTGAAAAATATCTATATAGAGCAAGAATAGATCAGGCTAGTAAAATCGATACGGCAAAAATGGGTTGGGTTGTGATGTTATTTATTCTGTGATGATAGCGGTTAAACCATCATATCTGCGGGTATTTCACAAAGGATAAAATGATTGAGCAGCGGAATAGCTGGAGATGAACTTACAGCGACACCGAATGGGAGAGAGATTATTTTCGAGGGAAGGTAGCCGTACCGACCCACCCCGCGAGAGGCCAGCAACCGGCGACGACGGGAGGGAACTCCCGGCCAGGTGGCTGGCACACCAAAAAGCCAACCCCTGCAATTCCGGGGAGTCCTCCCGACGTTCCCGGATGCCAGTTCCGCAGAGTGGGCAAGCAAAGCCCCTCTCGACCTGTTCCCCTCGAGGTAGAGAGATCCCCGAAACCCCGAGTAGGCTTGCTGGCTGACGAAGCCAACATCCTCAATTCTCAAGAGGTTCCGGGTCACCCTCAACCCCGAGGGTTGCAGGCCGGGCCTCTTGATTAAGAAGGTAGGAAGAAAACTGCAAAAAAATTGTTTTTTCAGGATGGGTATTGGTTGGGATAGGGTTAGGGATAAGGAACTCTAACTAGGATGGGAGAAGGGGGTTTAAACCGGGTGTGTCCACCGCATACCTAGAAGAGGCGGCTTCAGGACACACGAACGCTACCAGTTAAGCTGGTCGGATACCTTCTTAGGGCTACCGAAAAAACTGCGTGGGTGGAGATACTCCATTACGGATTGCCGCGGTAGAGTTTCCCAATTTATAACGGAATGAAAGAATATTTAGACTTTAAAATCAATTTACAGGACATATTAGGGTATAAGGTCACGGTTTGATATCTTTGGCATGGAAAGTGCCGATTAACTTGCCTTGAAGGGTTTCCAACTCATACAGTGAATTACCTTTCCTAGCTCTAACTCGGCATTTGACGAACTTCTTTCCAAGTTTGGCGTTGAAGCCTTTCCCGAAATTACTCAACTGGAAGTTTCTTCTGAATACTTCTTGTCCTACCTTGAACTCTACAGGTTTAGATCGTAGATTATACTGCTTGGCGCCTCTGTCAAAAGCCTTGTCTAAATTTTCTTGTACCTGTGCACGAATTAATCGAAGTTTGTCAGAGGTATCCACATCAATAGGTTCATTCACCCCTGATAGTTGTCGTAATAATGCATAGACAGAGCCATGTTCAATCATATTATTACCGAACAAAATTTTATAAGGAGAGAATTTTGTGGCTTGGTGAACCGAACTACGTAACGAACTAGCGATACAACTCAATTTCTCATCCCATTTGGTGTGCTCATCTTTTAGGTATGCTCGAATGCCAGACAAAATAGATTGATTTACACGCTCTGAGGCGTTGGCTTGAGGCGAGTATACCGCAGTGCGAAAATGATGCACGCCGTATCTTTTCAAAAGATTCTGAAATTGAACTGAACGAAATTGTGTCCCATTGTCAGTCACCACTGTTTCAGGGACTCCAAAGTGATGGAAAATTTTTTTCTTCGACGTAAGTGCAAATGTTAGAGGTACTGGCTTTTCGAAGAGGTTCAAGTAAAGGGTATTTAGAAAAGTGATCTAAAGCGATCAATATACAGACTTTTCCTTTCTTTGTTCTAGGATAAGGACCCAGGAGATCGAGATAAACTCGTTGCCAAGGTCGTTCGGTCTTAACTTGTGTGCCCATGGGTGGTCTTAAGGTGGTGTTAGATGGTTTCACCTCTTTACAAATGTCGCAAGACAGTATGTACTCACGTGTCTCAACTGTCATACCTGGCCAAAAGAAATGTCTGCGAAGTCGTGCTAAGGTTTTACCAATTCCGCCGTGAGCTGCTAAAGGTGGATCATGAGCTCGAGATATAACGTCTTTAGTTAATGCACTAGGAACCCATAACTTGCACGCTTCTTCTTCCTGAACGGGATCACCTGACCGTGGTTGAGTTCGTATGTAAACATATTCATCACGAACTATTAAATCAGGGAAACGGTCTTTATTTTTCTCAATACGTTCTTTAAGTTCGGTGTATTCAGAAGATTGGAAGTGTGGTGAGTCAAGATCAATTTCGGGACCAGGGTCTTCTAAAGAGCTAGCATTTATTTGGTCGTAGTGAATTCGTGACAAGGCGTCTGGCACAACATTCAGTGTTCCTTTACGGTGTTCAATACTGAAGTTGAAACCTTGTAATTTTAGGCTCCATCGGGCCAGACGACCACTAAGGTCTTTTTGATTCATGAGCCACTGCAGGCTAGCGTGATCAGTTATGATCTTAAATGGCATTAATTCGACATAAGCACGGAATTTTTTTAGACTTATAATGGCCGCAAGACATTCTAATTCGGTTACTGTATAATTTCTCTGAGCAGAATTGAGCTTCTGAGAAACATATGCGATTGGTTTTTCTTTTCCTTCGTCGTCTAATTGTAAAAGCACGCCTCCGACACCTTGACTACTCGCGTCGCACTGAATAATGAAAGGTTTACTAAAATCAGGACTCGACAGCAATGGAGCGGTGGTAAGTAATTTCTTTAGTTCTTCGAAAGCAACCTGAGCTTCATCAGTCCACGTATATTTATTAGATCAGATCAGCGAAATTTGGAATAAACTTACGATACCAACCGGCCATGCCAAGAAAACGACGAGCCTGCTTGAGCGTTTTAGGCGACGGGTAATTTACTATCGCTGCGATTTTGTCTGGGTCTGTCTTGATGCCCCCTTCTCCAACTATGTACCCCAAATACTTAGTCTCTTTCAAGCAAAATTTGCTTTTTTCGACATTTATTGTCAGGCCTGCCTTTTTGAGACAACTGGCCACTTGAGACAGAAGTTCTAAGTGGGTATCAAAGTCTTCGGACAAAACTAAAAGGTCATCAAGATACACCAAGACATTTTCGCGGAGATTATACGGTATTACTTTGTCCATCAGTCTGCACATCGTTTGCGGAGCGTTGCAGAGACCGAATGGCATCACTGTGAAGTGATAGAGGGGATGGCCAGGCACCGTAAAAGCGGTCTTCTCCCTGGAGCGTTCCTCCAGTGGTATTTGCCAGAAAGCGTCCTTCAAGTCCAGGCTGGTTATAAATTTAGCCGACGGAATGCGACTCAGTATACCATCAATGTGTGGCAAAGGATAAGCATCCTTTTTGGTCACTGAGTTCACTTTCCGGGCGTCGAAACACAGCCTGACCTTTCCGGGCTTCCGCACCAGTACCACTGGGGAGCTCCACGGGCTCTGGCTTTCCTCTATCACTCCAAGCGAGCGCATTCGGCTCAGCTCGGCATCCAGCAACTTCTGGACAGCTGGTGACACAGGATAGAACCGTTGTTTAATCGGGGCGGCTTCGCCGACATCAATTACATGTTCAAGAAGGTTTGTTTTCCCTAAACCCAGGGTAGCAAAAGATGGAAAAAGAGATTTGACGTAGTCTAGCCTACGTTGATCAGCAGGTGGCAGGATATGTTGTTGGGAATCAATCGTTTCCGCGATCGGGGCATCCAACGAAGCCAACGACCCTAGGACATCTGGCGCTAGACCAAAAGTCTTCCAGAAATCGACTCCCAAATATAAAGGTTGTGTCAAACTGGGAACAAGATAAAAACGGAGTGACTTGGTTTGGCCACGAAAAGTGACATCAAGGTCCGCATGACCGTGTACTTCGGGCTTGGCCCCGTTGGCTACCTCGATCGTGGATCGATATCTTGCCCAATTACTTTTCTTGTCGGACAACAATTTCTCCGATCCTTGACCAAGTACGCTTACACTAGCTCCAGTGTCTAGTAAACCAGTCAATTTCGTTCCCAAAATCTGAACTTCGGCATAAGGTCTTACATCCTTTTGCACTGACACGAATGCAGTGGCTAATTTACGTCGGTTTGAAATAACGCGTCGCCAAAAGGCACGTAAACGTACTGACGAGCGTTTGTTTTTTGTACGAGGGTAAACAAGCGGAACGGTATCCTGAATTTTTGCGGGCTGTTCTGGCCTCGCTAAAATCGTAACTGCTCGACAGGGAATAATACATGGCGTCTAATCTTCAAATTCTGACTCAAGAACATCTTCTATCGTAACACCATCTACGACATTTGATTTAGGTGGCAAGGACACATCAGGTAAAGTAGGTTTTCCCGAAAAGGTAAGTAACTCATCTGGACGAGAGGTAACCTCAGGGCTTCGAGTTTTTGGGGCTGGTATCTCGCCACTGCCCCTACAGCGTCAACATAGGGTTCGATAGCGTCCACAGGCTTTGTACACCAAGGCATAATTTCTTCAACCCGGGCACGAGGTTGAGCAGACGACGGCAACATAGCTCTGGATCGTTCTTTCGTAGCTTGTATTTCCGTTACTAAAGCCCTCAACTGACCGATAGTGTCTGCAAGGTGCAGACATAATTTATCTTGAATATCAGGGAGTAATCCCGTCCGTACTCTCTGCACAAACTCGGGTTCGGGCATTGGAAATTTAAGTTGATTTCGAAGATTAATCAAAGCCTGATAATACATGGCAAAAGTTTCGCCAGGTTGCTGTCGCCTGCCCAGCATCTGCCGGTGGATGTCTACGTCCAGGGTGAGACCACTCCAATCAGCTTTTAAGGCATCTTTGATTTGCTGCTAGGTAGGTGTAGGAGTCTCCCGTAGGAATGTCCAGTACCAATTGATGAGCGAGTCACTCAGCAACTGGTGAAAATTTTGGACCAGGAGCGAAAAATCACTTCGAAGGGTGTTGTGGGTCAAAGTTTCAGCCCGGAAGATAAATTCTTCCAAATTTAGCTTTTTGTTATCACCGTCGTATTGCAGCTTCCAATTGCGAATTGGGCTACTGCAACGTCTGTGATTTGAATGTGACCCGTGAGGCTCAACCACCGGGGAAGGTGGTCTGTGGTAGAACGAAGGTGGTATGTTTACCCTGCCTAAAGGTGGAGCTGGTTGCGTAGTAGAGGGTACCGAGGTAGTAAAGCTAGGGCGTTCGGCTAAGCTGAGAGGCGGCTCAGGCTCGACCGTTTCTATTTCGGGGTTGCGCAACTGTTCGATGGGTGTTTTTTCGGCCCGCAGCGTGTCGTTGTTCGCGCCCTCGGAACCTCCCGGCGGAAATAATTGTCGCGCCGATAACCGCGTATTAGAGGGATTCTTCGCCATTTTTTAAACGCGTGACCCAGCCGATACGAAACGATTAAACTTGATAATACCGATAATAACAAAGAATTTCGTATTATTCGGAGCGAGACGCAAAACGCAATCCAATGCTCAGGCGATATTCAGGATCTCGACCCGAAATAAAATTACTGTCGCGAAACCAAACCGAAATGCCAGTGCCAAGGGATTACAATAGTTCTACAATTGTACTTAAAAAAAATTTCTCAAATGTTATGGCAAAAAAATTTGAATTAGGTATTTCTAGATACAATAAATTGACAAGTCTTTCCTTTGACTTGTTCTACAAAAATTTATAAATTTACGATATCAAAATTTTCTTATATTCTTGTAATAATTTTCGTTCAAATTTACTGAAATTTAGAAATATAAAAAAAATATTTCATTTGGCCTATTAGATTTTTGTTAATTTCTCTTGATTTTATATTTTTTTAACCAAATCTATTAATACAGTTTGTTAAATTTTTCTTATTACTTTACATTTCTCTTTTCATTAAGTTAGACTGGATATTTTTGAATTTTATTAATCGACATCAAAAGCTTCTCTGGTCCCACCTCTCCTTCTCTCTTTCAGCACAATGATAAAGGTAAGCGGAACAAATTAGTGAAATTTTAAATTTCAGAGTCAACCACAAGCCACCGAGCATTCAGCCTGCGATGGGATGTGGTGAGGGAAGGAGCCTTATCAGTTTCACCTGTAGGGACTGCGAGGCAGGGAACGACCAAAGTATCCTCCCGGTCAGGTGGTTGGCTTGTACACCAGCCAGCCCCTGCAATTCCAGGGAGGACTTTGGAAGTCTCCACCACGCAGGCCCGACAGGGTCTGCTGGCAAGGCCCCCCCACTACCAGTTTCTCCCTAGGATGGAGCCTCCCGTAGACCTCGAGTAGGCTTGCTGGCTGAAGCCAGCATCCTCAATTCTCAAGAGGCCTCCTGAAGCCCCCAGCCACGGGAGTCACCAATAGGGCCTCGATGGAAGAAGGGGAGGTAAGTGAAAATTTGGGAGCCCTTGGCTCAATAGGAAGGGATTAGGATGGCCCCACGTTGGGCGCCATATTTGTTATGGGGGCACACTCTCCAGGGCCCGGCTAAAGCGCCTGGTCTGGTGGTGTGTGGCATGCGCGAGCTGGCAGGCTAGCATATGCGGTAGTGTGGGGGGGTTGTGCCGGTAGGCCACCCGAAGCCACCAGAGCGAGAATGCCCATAACGAAAATTCTCGCGCGACGGAAAACAAGGTACGGGGGAAAACGAGCAGAGTAAACCGAACCCCTGCTACTGCCGTGGATGACTCTCAGGGGGGGGTTCTGGTGGAATGAACCCCCACACTGGCCGATGCCCCAACCTCCCTTCGACCTCCCCTTGGCCCAAAAATATTTGGGGGGGTCCCTTTTTATTTACAGCAAAATCAACAACAAAAAATATCAGCTCCCATGACCCCTACGAGGGGTTAGCCCGGGTTAAGGTGTCATTGGAGGGAGGAGAGAGGTCCCAGAGAAAAATGGAAAAACTTAAAGTAAGTTGAACATACCTGAATCTATTTTTTCTTTCATACTTAGATACAAAATTTTACAATTTTATCGGTGGGCGCCTTGCTGCTGAAGATGTTGTTGCTGCGGATGATGATGCTGCGTCGCTACTGTTGTTGATGCTGCTGCTGAGGAGCTGCTGCTGTTGCTGATGCCGCCGCCCGGTACCCTGCCTCTTCATATGGCCCCGTCGTGGTACCGGTGTGCCCTTGAGGATTCAGGAACCCGATCAAAAAAGGTTTGTACTTTATCTATTTCTTCATTATTTTTATGTTGCTCCTATGTATTTTATTGTTCATATTAGTTGGTTTTTAGTTATTTATTTATCTGTCTGGCTATCCACTTATCTATTTACTTAGGTTTTAACTAATTACTTATTTATTTATATATATTTATATAATTGTTTGTATTTTTTTTTTATTTAATTAAATTTTAACCTTCGCAATATTTATTTGGATGTACTCTGTAATTGTTGATTCCTATTTATTTCATTACATATTTATTCTTTCGTTCGGCGTTCGTTTTTATCTCTATATCACTAATTTAGAGTTAATTTGTCGATTTATTGTTTGATTTAATGTTCATTTAATTATTTAATTAGTTGATTAGGACTGTTCCAGATAGTATATTATTTAATTTGAAAGTTCACTGTGTTTATTTCATTTTATGTTCATAAGTATATTTCAGGGTCTTATTTATTTATATATTATTTCACCTAGTTATTTATTTATTTCTGAATGTTCACTTATTTTGCTAGTCACCTAATTATTGTCACTTTATGTAGGTATGTATAGTCAATTAGGAACAGTCACATGATTTAGTCACCTTACTTAAGTATATAATCTTTTCATTCAATTAGCACTTCAGGCACTTAGTTCTAGCCCTATTATGTAAAATATATATTTAATTTGTTAAATCAGTCACTTAGTCTTATTAGAATTTGTTTGACGGTGTTTGTATTCACTTATTTCTTCACTTATATTTTAACTCTATTAGCTTGATAATGTACCTTCCGGTTCTTTATTTACAGGCCCACACAGATGATCTTTAGTTAACTCGTCTAACGGTAAGATATTTCACTTTACGTTAAATTCCAACTTTAGTGTTAATATAATTTCTTTTTCTTTGTTTTTCAGAGTCGGCACCTTTTTTTTTTTTTTCCAACTTCTCACGGCACTAATTTTTTTATCGTTTATAATTTTTTCTTTTTCTTTTTTTTTCTTCGCGGTTTCATTAACTTGTTTCCGTTTATTTTATTGTATTTGCCGGAGTTCGTGTGTTTGCGAGTTTTCGGTTTTTCTTGATTTTATTTAATTTTTCCGCGGTCTAAATTATTCAATTTTCCGGAGGTTACTTTTATTTTCTGTTACACGGTCGCTTTAAGTTAATTTTTCCCGGTACTACTTCACGGCCTGCTTTTCTTTTTCTTTAATTAATTTTTGCTTGATCCCGGCAAGAACTCCACGACCAACCTCCTTCAAAACTCCAGACCGACTCCCCCAAAAAATCGACGCCACGCTCGCGATCTGCCGGCCGGCCGTCCGCGTGCCTCCAGCGCGTGCCGTTGCAGATCCCGCTGCCATCCACTCACACATCGCCGCGCCAGCCAATCAAGCGCTTACCGCCGATGTGCGAGTCGATGCCAACGGGATCGAGCTACGCTTCTCGCTGTGGCTGGGGCCTGGCTCGAGGCAGCTGGGTGCACCGTGCACTTTCGTGCCGGCTCGAGCTTCTCGATCGCGTGAATTTTTCTGTGGGACCGGGCTCGAGGTGCACATTTTGCCTCGATCGCCAGGCCCGCGCCGCAATTTTTCTTCGCTTTAACTGTCCCTCGAGCTGCGAGCGCCGGGTTTTGGTGCTATTATTAGCTACAAAACTCTGCGTTCGCAGTCCGAGAGACAGCCCCTTTTCGGTACCCGCCAACGGGCGCCGTAAATTTTTGGACTTGTCTACGAGCTCAATTTTGTTTCGCCAGCCATAGGCGGGGTGAAATAAAAATAATGTTTTATGCTTTCCAGGACAGAGAACCGGGGCCAAGGTTTGGCCCTGACCACAACATATGCTGGCCCGATAATTATAAAGACATCTTCACTTCGAAATGCAAAACTGCAAAAGGCCTATTTCTGTGTCTTTGTTTGCATGGCTACAAAGGCCATACATCTTGAATTAGTTTCAAGCCTGACTGCAGAAGAGTTTGTTGCGGCACTCAAGAGATTTATTGCGCGAAGAGGTATGTGTAGTCACATATATTCGGACTGCGGAACAAATTTCGTGGGAGGAAAAACACTGTTGGACAAGGATCTAAACATGGCAATCAAATCGTCCTGGCCAGCTGCTCATAGATACTGTACAAATAAAACAATCACTTGGCACATGAACCCCCCGGCAGCCCCTCATTTCGGAGGCTTATGGGAGGCCGGAGTAAAAATTGCCAAGTATCATTTACGTCGATGTATTGGCAATTCAGCACTTACATTTGAGGAATATGCAACTTTGTTAGCACAGGTAGAAGCCTGTCTAAATTCAAGACCTCTATGCTATCTGCGCAATGATTCGGAAGAAAATTTCATGCTGACACCCGGACATTTCTTGGTTGGCCAGTCATTAACTGCAATACCGGAACCCGAATATAACCAGGAAAAACCAACGTCATTAAATAGATGGAAACACGTCCAACAAATAATTCAACAATTTTGGAAATATTGGTCAAGGGATTACTTAAATCAGCTGCAAAACCGACCTAAATGGCTACAAAATGTCGCAAATCTCGAGGAAGGAGATGTGGTATTAATTCAAAATGAAAACACCCACCCCACTTGCTGGCCAATGGTTGTTATCATGAAAACATAGCCAGGAACAGATGGCATTGTACGCGTTGCAGATGTGCGTACCCAAACAGCACAACTCAAACGACCAGTTACTAAACTGGTGAAACTACCAATCAATTAACAAATTATGTGTCATGTCAATGTCGTGTCATCTTGTGGTTGTCCCAAAAGTAAAAAAAGGGGATACTTATCAGTATAATTTCAGATGAACCGAAGCCGACCAGCTGGGCTGGAGTTGGCACTCGCCAAGACCGAGATCGTCCTTCTTACTAAGAAGCGCATCGATCTGTTGAGGGAGATGCGGGTAGGAGCCATGACGGTCCGGACCCGGCACGTGGTTAAGTACCTGGGGGTAAGCCTCGATTGCAGGCTTGCCTTCTGGGACGAAATCAGGGGCCGGGCCGACAAGGCGGCTGCGGTAACGGCGGCGCTGAGTAGGGTCATGGCCAACATTGGTGGTCCCAGACCCTGCAAAAGGCGTCTGTTGCTCCGCACCGCCGAGGCTATAATGCTCTACGGAGCAGAAGTCTGGGCCGACGCGATGCGGTGGGAAAAGTACCGCAAGCGCATGCTTGCGGTGCAACGCCGCGCGGCGCTCCGCATCGGGTGTTCCTACCGCACGGTCTCGGAGCCGGCGGTGCTGGTGGTCGCGGGGGTCATTCCAATTGACCTCCTAGCCAGGGAGCGGCAGTCCGTCCACCAGGAGAAGTCTGCCCTGGGGAGAAAAGAGGCCGCGAGGGTGGCCCGTGCCAGGACCTTGGCGTCCTGGCAGGATAGGTGGGATGGGGAGTCGCGGGGCCGGTGGACAGCTCGGTTGATCCCCCAGCTGGACACCTGGCTGAACCGTCAGCATGGTGAGGTGGATTACTACCTCACCCAAATGCTGACGGGGCACGGGCACTTCCGGGCCTTCCTCCACCGTATTGGGAAGGTGCCGAGCCCGGACTGCGACTCCTCATCGGACTCCGCTCTCCACACATTCTTCGAATGTGCCCGTTGGGGAGCGGAGAGGGCCGAGTTGGAGGCGGCGACGGGCAGCGTGACCCCGGACAATATAGTCGGGGTCATGCTGCAGAGTGACGATTTCTGGCGGAGGGTTGCCTCTTTCGTGAGAGGGATCCTTCGCCAGAAGGAACACGACAACAACAGGGGCTTGTAAGGAGCCTCTGTTGGCTTATGAGTGTTATTTATTTTACTGGTGTGGAAATATTTATTATTTATTATTGGGGAAGCTGACAAAAGCGGGTGCCCGGCACCGGAGCACCAGCTGGCTAGGGATGGGGCACACAGACAAAAACATGGCCCCTGGGAGGAGTCCGTGTTGGCTGCGTGTGTGAGGAGGGATGGATGTGTCTGAGTGTGTGGTGCGCGCCCGGTGCGGGCGAAAGTATAGGACTCCACCCCGAAGTAATGTCTACTAGACGGTTCCGGGGTGGAGTTCCTGGAGGTGGGGAGTGGGGTTTTAGCCGGTAGGCCTGGCATTGTGGCCAGGGAGTCCGGCACACGGGTGGCTTCGGTCACCTAGGTGCGTAACGGCATTCCCCACTCCCATAAAAAAAAGAAAAAAGAAAAAAGCCGACCAGCTCATCTTCATCGAGCAGCTCCAGCTCGTCTTCATCAAGCAGCTCCAGCTCGTCTTCATCGAGCAGCACTACCAATGAGTTGATAAGCATCAAAGATTATCCACAACAATATGCGACACTCATGACGTATTCGCTAAAATTTTAGTGACCTTGCTACCGCCACCCAAGCCAGAATTGAGAATTTTGCGAGAAGTAGATAGTAATAAGATTGGATTTTTTGAAAAAACATTCATGTACATCAAAAATCATGATGAGGAATTATTTTTCAAATACACGAGGATGAACAGGATGCAGTATGACTTATTATTATCTTTAATTGAAAACTCGTTAAAAACAACATCGATAAGAAAACTAATAAGTCCGGAATGTCGTTTGGCAGTGACCCTAGCGTAAGTACATTCAAAGCTAAAATGTTACATATTTTCAATTCCGTTTAATTTTATTTCAGATATTTATCTCAAGGAGTGTCAAGGAATTATTTTGCATGGAGTTTCCGGATGAGCGGATGGATGGGCGTGAGATCGATGATCATAGAAGTTTGCGACATTTTATGGAAATTATTATCACCCGTATACATGGCTCAATTGAATAATGCAGATTGGAATACTACAGCTAAGGAATTTGAAAATAAATGGCAAATGCCCAATTGCATTGGAAGCGTAGACGGTAACCATATACAAATAAAATGCCCTCCCAAATCGGGCTCGCAATACTACAATTATAAAGGACATTTTAGTATTGTTCTAATGGGTATTTGTGACGGCAATTACGTATTCACGGCTGTAGACGTGGGTGCATACGGAAGCCAGAGCGATGGTGGAGTTTTCCGTCTATCAGAATTTGGGCAACAAGTTCTTAACAATAATATAAATGTCCCTCCACCACAAAGGTTACCAAATTCGGAGAAGATCAATTTGATGAGGCCGTATCCAGGACTTCTATTGGAACCCAAAAAAGATATGTTTAATCGGCGGCTATCTAGGGCCAGACGAGTAATAGAAAATGCGTTTGGCATATTAAGCACTCGTTGGCGAATTCTGACGAATTCAATAGAATTTCATCCACAAAACGCGGATAAAATTGTACTGGCTTGTGTAATTTTACACAATTTTTTAAAAATTACTGATAGTATATATAATCAGCACACGTATAACCCATCAAATTTTACTGATTCCTACAATGAAGAAGGAAACTGCATTCCAGGCCTATGGCGGGAAGAAAATAGTAGTTTGGAAAGTGTACGTCACCTTGGGAGCAGCAACAATAGTACGCGTGAGGCTCTAGTAATAAGAGAAACATTGGCAGATTACTTCATTAATGAAGGAAGTACATAAATTACCTTATAAAACATTTTTAATAATGTTAGTAATTAAGTTTTAAATTTTAAGTATTTTGTATGGGCAAATATGTATAAATGTTATGCGCAAAAAAAATTAAGTATGTGGAGTATAGTAAAATGTGTTTTTTTTATTCTACCCTTTTACATTGGTTTAGTTTTATTTTCACAGTAACTATAAAATTAAACTCATTTGTAACTGAAAGAAATTAGTAAACCAATAAAACCTCAAAATTAATAATTTCCCGAAAAGGTAATTTTTCCAGGAAAGGGAGAACATGAGTGTTTTTAAGGTTCCGTACCTGAAGAGGAACAAAGGAACACTTATAGCATCGCTTCGTCGTCTGTCTGTCTGTTTGTGTGTCAAGACCCGTCAAGGGAATTAAAACCTATAGGGTACTTCCTGTTGACCTAGAATGATGAAATTTGGCAGGAAGCAATGTCTTATAGCACAAGTAACATAACTAACGACATGTCAATTTAGAAACGAGTTAAAGGTAATGTTGTGAACTACATTAATAAGTTATTTTGAATAAGTGAATACTTTGTCCACATCTGTATATTAACAAGAAATAAAAACACCATTTCAAATATGGAAAGATAAATTATTTATTAATATATATTTTATTACATTTGTAACATAAGCTGTTTCTGTTCTTCGTTAAGCATTGCTAACATTTTTAACTTTACATCGCTTCTTTGTGGTTCTGGAAATTTTTGCAACTTTTTCACTAAACTCTTACAAAATAAGGTGTCTTCGTCGTCATCGTCGTTGTTGGTCTGTGGTCGTTGAAAAAATGTGTTCAAGTTACACATAGTTTGTAACAAATTTTCTTCTATTGTACAACTATTATTGCGGCTCCTCCTTCGTTTAGTCGTATTATTATTAATGTCTCCAACCTGGCAGGGGGTTCGGGGTGCAGGAGTCATAACTTCATCTTCGATTACAACCGGAGGTGACTCCATCTGGTGCAGTTCAAACGATTGGGGATTCATTGACTCCGATACGTCTAATGACGTTGCACCTTCCTCTGCTCCTTTTATTGCCGTGTAGTTGCTTATTGTACTATCGAAAAAAGAAAGCATAGATATTATTGCAATTAATAGGGAATGAATTATTCATTGAATTAACTTACCCTCTTGGCTTGATAGAGTCTTTTAAAAATTCCATGTGATGGTAATAATGCCATCTTTCAGAAACATCCGCTTCCTCTCCGGATTTCGGCCGTTTCAAATTCTCCGTTGAAAAGGAGTCCCGAAGACCTTTCCATTTTTTTTTTGCATTCGTCAACTAATGCAAAAATTAATATATTAATTAAAATACCTTGGAGTAGTATTGAAAAACACTTACCCGTCATATTAACTTCTTCAGGGATTTTATTCCACATTTCAGCCTTCTTTTTTCTATTTTTATAATCGACGTGTTGTAAATTCCATAACGCTTCATAACATTTAACTTTTTCAATAAACATTTCAACTTGCTCCATTTTTGACAAGTTCCTTATTACAACGCTCAAACGTAAGTGATACATCCGAACGATAATTCCTCTTTTTATATCTCGGTAGTACTTGTAGTATGTGAAGCAAATATAGTATATATGTAAGCAATTTCAAACTAAAACTTAATTAGCAATAAAAACTCTAAAGTAATACTTTCCCGGAACGGTAATTGAGGTAACAGTTTCTCTACGAAAGGGATATTTCCAAGAAGAGAGAGAGAATTTTCTTGAATTATTTCTTCGTATTTCAGGTAAACTTTGCAAACGAGTTCCCAAATTAGAAAAAGGATGCAAATGTAATTTTGTAAACTACATTAACGGGTTTCTTTTTAAGAGGTGAATAATTTGGGCACATCATATTCAGCAGATTAGGCGAACGTCATCACGTTCCGAATTAAATATTTTTAAATTTTATAATACAAATTTTAAAGAATCGCGATGCTTTAAAAATTGTATAAGCAACTAATATGCAATTTATACCAAAAATCATAAAGACAAATAGTTCCTTGTTCATACCATGAACGATAATTCCTATTTTTACCCGGCTTATTACCTGCCGGCGTGGCTTGCAGTACGTGTAGCTGTTGCGGAAAGTAGAAAAGTTCCTACTTTCAGCTACAGCTTCAGCCACAGCCACAGCTACACATTGTGACGGCTTATATGCATATCTGCATTTTATACTTTTGACAGCTTGTGGTACTACATGCGCCACACGCTATAGCTACACATTCTGTTCCAGCCTTAACATCTACAGCTACGTGCTACACGCTACACATTCTGTTCCAGCCTTAACGTGCAACAGATTCTTAAAGTCAAACTGAATCTGTCCTTATATTGTTGAGGGTTGGTGCCTCGAGGACCCGGCTAAGTTCCTCGTCCGGGGGGTGTGCGGCTGCGGGAGCTGGCAGGCTAGCATTATGCGGTAGTGTGGGGGGGGGGGGGGGGGTTTGCCGAAAGGCCGCGCTGCGCGACCCGAAACGGCCCACCAACAACGAAATTTTCTCCCGCGACGGAACGAAAAAAAATCGCAAGGGGGCGGAACAGGACAGTGCAGGCCGAATCCCTGCAACTGCCTGTGATTGACTCTGGTGGGGGTTCTGGTCGAACTGAACCCCCCTTGGCCTATGCCCCAACCACCCTCTGACCTCCCCTTGGCCACAACAAAAATTAGGGGGAGGTCCCTTAAAAAAAATTTTCAAACGTTTAGCTCATCTCACCAAAATCAACACCCATACTCACGCTGACCGAAGTAGAGAGGAAAAGGGATCCAGAGAATTACAAAATAAAAATTAAGGTGAGTTCGACATACCTGATATATTATTATTATAGATTTTTTCTAAAATACTTTACAAATTTTCGTTGGGCGCCTTGCTGCTGCGATGACGTTGATGGGTGATGTGGCCGCTGCTGACGACGATGCTGCTGAAGATCCCGCGGCGGATGAGTCTGCTGCAGATGCTGCTGCCCGACACCCTGCCTCTTCTTGTGGCCCCGTCGTGGTGTCGGGGTTCCAGGCAGAAAATCAGGAACCAGGTCATACGGTTTGTAATTGTTTTTTTTTTCTTTATTTATTTTATTATATTGCTACTTAGTTATTTGCTTGATTGTGGAGTTTATACATATATGTATTTTTTTCTTTTTCTTTTATTTAATCAAATGTGGCTTGTTATTCGGGATAGAGTATTGCAAGTTCACGCACTTATATTTTTATGTTTACCGTACTCCTTCACTTGTTTATTTTATTTTCCATACAGGTCTTTAATTCTAATTATTTAATTAATTCCCGATTCATAAAGTTTTTTGTTTTGTCTCTTATTTATTTACGTTATGGTATAGGTCATATATTAATTAAGTTCTTCACACCTTCAGTCATTTAACTTTATTTTTATTTTTTTTTTGTTGCCGCTACTGTTCATATTGTAGGGAGTTTAATTAATTAGACAGGGTCACATAACCAATTCGCAATATCATTATACTACTTATGTCCAATGTTTTTTTTTTTCTTTTTTTTTTCTATATATTCACTTAGGTTTATATTATTTAGCAATTACTATGTGAAATATTCACTTTAATGTTCATATTTTAGGGAGTTAATTAATGTAGAGTTCAGTTTGTCTTTTTATTTAGATATGACACAGGTATTTATTCATAGACAAGGTCACTTAATCAAGTAATATTAAAATTATACTGTTTATGTCCAAGTTCACATAGATTTTTGTTTCCGGCAATTATGTTTTATCTTTTCTTCGAACTTTCGTTTTCACACTGAGCTAATTACCCGTTTATTGTCCACGTCGAAAGTCACTAAGACTATTAAAGTTTTGCCCTAATTCCCGACTTCAGTAATCACTTATGTACTTAGTTATGTAATTAATTTATTTTAGGTAATTAGTTTATGTTTCTTGATAGGGTAGTTCACTCAACTTTAATTTAACTAATATGTTCCTGCATCCAGGCCTTTTCCATATATATGTAGCCACTTATTTAGTTTTGGGCGGAATTATACGTTTAATTCACTTTTCTTGTCTTTTACAGAGTCTTCGCCTACCACTGGCTGAAACTTAACCGTCCGTCACACTACCCTGGCCTGTAGTTTAAACTACTAACGGTAAGTCAATGACTACTTAGCACTACTAACGGATTGGATCTCGGGAATGTTCGGTTCCCTTTTTCTTTTTTTTTCTATGTTCGGTTCAGCTGGACACTTAGGCCTAAATCACTTATGTTTAATTTATTCGGTCCTAATTGTACATGTCTTAATTTGTTCTTTTTTCTTTCTTGCAGGTTTGGCACTACACTTTTATTATAACGGTGAGTAAATTGATCTTAATCTTCCGGTGATTATTTTGAACAGTTAATTTTTTTTTTTTTTTTCTTTTTCAGGCACTTTTTGACATACTTCCGGCACCCTTCTTTTTAGTTTTTCTCGCGGTTTATCGAATTTATGTTTCCTAGTTTCCTTAATCTCCCGACGTTTTCCAAATTTACCCGACTTCTCGAATTTTCTTTCCACCGTCCTGTATCATTTTTGTTGCTTTTCGCGGTTTCACTAATTTATTTTCTTTTATTTTCCGGACTTTTGTCGTGGTTTTGAAATTTTCGCGAACTCAATTAGTTCCTTCTCCTAACTTTACTTTTAATTTATTTTGTTCGCGATCTCGATCAAAATTCCCCGGACTTAACTCCTCAAAACCAAATCACCGACTCCTCGAATTACGTGCCGATCCACGCCAACCTCCTCCGCCGCGCCGATGACTCATCTCTTCCACCGTTCTCGGTCCCGCTGCCATCCACTCACACATCGGCAGCGCCAGATCACGCGATGCGCTCACGTCGCTGTGCGAGGAGATGCCAGCGGAATCGAATCTCGCTTCTCGCTGTGGCTGGTGCCTGGCTCGAGGCATTCGAGTGCATGTGCACTTAACTTGCCGGCTCGAGCTTCTTGGTCGCGAGAATTTTTATATGCGACCGAGCTCGCGGTGCACTTTTCGCCTCGGTCGCCAGGCTCGCGCCAAAATTTTTCCGTTGTAACTGTCCCTCGGGCTGCGATCGCCGAGTTTTGTGCTATTTTTAGCTCCGAAACTCTGCGCTCGCAGTCCGAGGGACGGCCCATTTTTTGCGGTACCTGCCAGGGCGCCGTAAACTTTCGGTTGAGCCGCCGAACTCAGAATTTTTAGCCAGCCATAGGCGGCGTGAAAAATAAAATATATGTTTAATGTTTTTCAGGACAAGGAATCGGGGCCAATGTTTGGCCCTGACCACAACAATATTAGATGACACTGCAGATATTGCGGACAGTATCATGCAGGTAAATCCACCGACTTCATCGTTCGCTGTCAGTGCGCCGTCAGCCCTACCGGTTGCAGTTCAAAGCGTTGCGCCTCAGTTTCCAATGGCGACCAATTGGTGCAGAACATCGAGGAGCTGATTCATATGGTTGCAGCGCTCCACCCCGGTCGTCGGGATTCTACACTTATTCGAAGAGTTCGGGAACGCTTACGATCTCGAGGTAAAAGAGAGTATTCTCATCGCGGCGCATCCTGCGAGCGTATCTGCTGGTACCATCGTCGTTTTGGTACCAATGCTCGGAACTGCATTGCTCCATGCTCTTTCAAGTCGGAAAATGTGTCCGGCAGCCACTAACAGCGGCGACTGGCTGCCGATCTGGAGGGAGCCGCCTTCTCGTTACAGATCACACATCCAAAAGGCAATTTCTTATCGATACCGGCTCTGATCTATCATGTTTTCCCCGATCTCTTCTGAAGGACCGTCGTGCAGCTACGGACTTTGAGCTCAGCGCTGCCAACAAGACAACCATCAAAACTTACGGCGAACTTCCCTTAAGCCTTAATCTAGGGCTTCATCGTGACTTTACCTGGCGTTTTGTTGTCGCTGATGTGGCCATGCCTATCCTAGGATCCGATTTTATGGCACATTACAACTTGCTCCCGGATTGCCGCCACCGCCGCCTAGTTGATAGCGTAACTGGCCTTCGGCGCCCGGACAGTCGTTTAATACGGCACATGCCAATGTCAGGGTACTTACCATTCCTCAGTCTACCTTCACTGACATTCTCAGCAAGTTCCCTCAGCTAATTCGGCCAGCTGGAGTCCTACGCGAAGTGCGTTACTCCACCGCGCATTTTATTCGGACTACTCCGGGACCGCCAGTATCGTGTCGTGCACGACGACTCGCACCAGATCGGCTAAGCTAGCCAAGGAGGTGTTCGACGCCATGCTCCGAGAAGGTACGGCTCGCCGTTCGGAGAGTGCTTGGTCCTCGCCGCTGCATATGGTACCTGTAACGGCTCCGTATGAGTCGTCAATAAAATTTAATGCTGAAATGGATAGGTTCGTTAATAATAGATTTGTTTTAAAACACGTTTCCCTTTATTGACCTTAATAACTAAATACAATTTCTCTTACAATTCAAAATTAAATAAGTTCACTTAATAGTTTAGTACTTCTTCAAAATTTAAATATGTATTACAATTCTTATTACAATTCTTAAATTTCAAAAAAATCTTGTATGGCAAAAATATTTCAAAGCAAAGTTTAACTTCAATAATTTCAAAACAAATGATTTTATAGTTGATGGTTTTAACAATATTGATTAATTTCAATTATAGTACGAGATCCCGCTGCAAGATTACTTCGTTCATCGAGTTTTTAATTAAAACCTAATTTTTACATATATATATGAATGGGGGAATATATTTTTGCCGGGGTGCCTATCAAAATGTTGCCGCAAGTATTTTTAATTAATATAATAGTAACTGACTTTTCGGGAAGAAACTTCGTTCATCGAGTTTTTAATTAAAATATACGCCAATTCACAGCCAGATATGTAAAGAACTTAAAAAGTGTGGGGTGCCATTGCGCAACCTGCCGCAATCTTAGGGTTGCCACGTGTAAACAGGTGAAAATCTGGTGAAAATCCTCGTTCATAGGGTATCCTCTCAAGCTATATATCAAATTAAAGCTTATGTTTTTCTGTTCACGAAAAAATAGGGGTGCCTATGTCAAAGTTGCCGCAAATTGGGGTTGCCAGCGTTTAAAGATTTGGAGGGGTTAACCTAGAAAATGCGTTGTAAGTTCTTTCAGAGACATCCTAGGATACTGGTTGATAGCGCATTAGAAAGCTGAGCCTTCAAGCTTTCCAACGATACCACCCACGACCCAATCCGCCAACAAACAAGCGGGAGAGGCCGCGCCAAACTCCGAAAATTGCAATTTCGAAGCCCAAAATTTGATCTTGACCCTTTTTATATATTTAATGAAAGGCTCGGTTGTATACACTGGAATCCCGCGGATTCTACACCTCGAGTTATCGAGTTCAGTGGTTTGACATTTTGAGCTTTCTTTCCTGTGAATCTCTCTTCCGCCGATCTCACCCACCATGTAACGCGAATTAAATTGCTAAAATAAATCTGAAGTAAACGAACCACCGAGCCTTTCATTAAATATATAAAAACCCTTCATTCTGCCGGTTTTTTGTATGGGAAGATGAAATCTTTTTCTGAAAAAAACCTTCTCTGTCATGTGGCCTTTCTCAGGAAAAAAACCGCACTCGACTCCGATGGCGCGTTCCGAAGTTATTCGTCTTCGATGGTTCATTCCTACGGAGCAGATGCTCAATGTGGCGTCACTTTCCAATTGGACTTCATTGCGGATAGTGGGTTTTGTTGTTGCGAATTGTTTACTCAACACCAAGTCATTAGGTCAAGAACAAAAGTTAAAATTGAAGAATGCTTTGAAGATCCAGTATCCTAGGATGTCTCTGAAAGAACTTACAACGCATTTTCTAGGTTAACCCCTCCAAATCTTTAAACGCTGGCAACCCCAATTTGCGGCAACTTTGACATAGGCACCCCTATTTTTTCGTGAACAGAAAAACATAAGCTTTAATTTGATATATAGCTTGAGAAAATACCCTATGAACGAAGATTTTCACCAGATTTTCACCTGTTTACACGTGGCAACCCTAAGGTTGCGGCAGGTTGCGCAATGGCACCCCACACTTTTTAAGTTCTTTACATATCTGGCTGTGAATTGGCGTATATTTTAATTAAAAACTCGATGAACGAAGTTTCTTCCCGAAAAGTCAGTTACTATTATATTAATTAAAAATACTTGCGGCAACATTTTGATAGGCACCCCGGCAAAAATATATTCCCCCATTCATATATGTATATATGTAAAAATTAGGTTTTAATTAAAAACTCGATGAACGAAGTAATCTTGCAGCGGGATCTTAGACTATTAGGTTTAATTACAAATTATTTACGTATTGAATTTTCTCGTTTATACAAGTGCTTGAGTATTCTGATTTGATTTCTGACAATTTTGATTTCTTGTAAATAATTCTGATTCTCTAGATCATTCCGATTCCCTACAGAAATTTAGATTCCGAATTTTTCCTAGAAAAATTAATTTCTATGTGAAATTGCCGGCTTATAGTTCGAAAATTAAGGATCGTTTCCTCTGGCGAATTCCATCAGAACCGAGTGCTTAATTTTATACTATTGGCAAATTCCAATAGTTTCGCGCGACGGAAGATAGTGGCAAAATCCACAACAACAACAAGTGGCAAATTCCACAAGAAATTCCACACACCAATGACGAGTGGAACTAATCCAAAAATGGAAAGAGGATAGATTCCACCGGGAAATAGTGTGGCAAATTCCACAACTGGAAAGGGAATGAAGTGGCTAAATCCACAAGAAAGGAAAGGCAAGATGTGGCAAATTCCACAATCAAGACGGGATCAAGTGGCAATAATCCACTAAAATGGGAGAACAAGGTGTGGCAAATTCCACAACCAGGAGAGGATCAAGTGGCAATAATCCACTAAAAAAAGGGGGAACAAGATGTGGCAAATTCCACAATCAGGATAGGATTAAGTGGCAATAATCCACAACAATAATACTAAAAATGGCAAATTCCATCCAAAAAAGTAGAGCGGCAAATTCCGGCTCGTACCTTTGATTTGTGGCGAACTCCACGTGACTCGAGGCAAATTCCTAAAGTGCCTCCTCGAACTTCGCGATCGCCTTATATAGCCAAAATTTGCCTAGTTTCTGGCATTGGCTGCTAGATGTCAGGCGCTGCCTTACTCTGTGGTCTCCAGGGAGGACAAGACGCACAATAAAAAGCGAGAATGTTAGACACACTAATTATTTTTTAATTATCTGGACAAAATAGAATAAACGGACGGAACAATAATGGCCGGTTGTCACGCACTACAATTCTGGCGGTGTTCTTAGGCGGCTTCTCAATTCGTGAATGATTCTGTCGAGCTGCCTGACATCCCAATCTGACGTTTTCCTCGAGCTTCCTCCCTTCACCTCTTGGCGCGCTGCTGTCCGATCGGAGGCGCCACAGCTACTCCCCCCTAAGAAACTTTCGCCGGGAGGTTTGAAAGTTACCCGTCGCCGGCCGTAAGTCCGTGCAGGTGGAACCATTGTTGACTGCCACTGATGGGGTTGAAGAGGTTGAACAGGTGAACCTGGAGGAGATGTATTGTCCGCTGAGGTAGACCTGTGAATATATGAATCGTTTGTTACGGTTGGAGGGTGGGACAGAGGAATCTCAGGCTGAGCTTGAGGATCTTCAGATTGAGTTTGAGGATTTCTAGGCTGGGGAGCAGATGGTTCAGACTGAGGTTGCACTGCATTGTTCAGTGAGTCACACTTGTTATAATAGCACGGCTTCAACCTGTCCACCGAGACATTCTGTCTCCGACCATTGACATTGATTGTAGAAAGTCGGTCAGTTGGTCGTTCGATGACCTTGTAAGGACCCTCATAGGATGGCTCAAGTGGTTCTCTAACTCTATCACAGCGGATAAAGACGTGTGAGCAGACGTACAAGTCCTTTTGAATAAAGACCCTTGATTTAACGTGATGGGCAGTGGGAGTTGGTCCCAGACCACGTGCGAACTCTCTATGTTTCTCTATGAAGATTTGTGGATCAGGTTGTACATCTTCGGAGATAAAAAATTCTCCAGGAATTCGAAGGTTGCTCCCGTATAAGATCTCTGCAGGAGAGGCTTGTAAATCTTCCTTCAGGCTTGTCCTCAGCCCGAGCATAACCGTAGATAAGATTTCTGTCCAAGGTTTCGGTGAACACATGAGTGCGGCCTTGAGGGTTCGATGGAAACGTTCAACTAAGCCGTTTGACTGTGGGTGATATGCTGTTGTTTGACATCTCTTAGCGCCAATGTAGTTCATGAAGGCTTTGAATATTTGAGATTCAAATTGAGGACCTCTGTCGGTGGTGATGGTGACTGGAGTGCCATAATGGCTAATCCAATTATCAAATAGAGCTGTGATGACAGTGTCGGCGGTCATGTCTTTGAGTGACACAGCCACTGGCCATCTTGAGAATCTGTCGACAATCGTCAAACAGTAATTGTAGTCATTGATCTTGGGCAGCACGATTAAATCCATGTGGATATGGCTAAATCTAACATCAGGTACAGTGATATGATTAGCCAGCAGTCTAGTGTGTCGCTGCACTTTTGACCTTTGACAGGCAAGGCATTCACGAGCCCAAGTAATGGAATCTTTTTTCATGTTAGGCCAGGTAAACTTTTGTCTTAATTTTAGTGAAGCCTCTTTTTGACTGGGATGTGAAAGGCTATGAACGACATCAAAAGCAGTTCTCCGAAGTGATTGTGGTAGATATGGACGGCGTCCACCTCGGGCAACATCACAGTAAATTTTCAATCCTTGTTTGACTTCAATTTCTTGGAGTCGAATGGATGAGTCACCTTGCAGGATCTCGATGAGTTCTGGGTCTGTTTGTTGTTCTTGTTGTATTGTTTCAGGGTCCAAAAGAGTGGGTACAGCAATTGTTTCGACCCTTGACAAAGCGTCAACAACGACATTTTCTTCTCCCTTAACATACACGATGTCTGTTGTGAATTGCGAGATATAATTCAACTGGCGAAGCTGTCTTTCAGAGGCGTTGTTGTGTTTCTGAGTGTGAGCATGAACTAGAGGTTTATGATCGGTTTTGATGATGAAGTGACGGCACTCGAGAAGGTGACGGAAATGTCGGATGGCTGAGTAGATTGCCAGCAACTCGCGATCATAGGTGCTGTATCGTTTATCAGTTTCTGTGAGTTTTCTGGAGAAGAACCCAACTGGTTTGACAACACCATTCTCAATTTGCTCAAGAGCTGCTCCAATGCATGTTGTTGAAGCATCCGTGACCAATGCCAATTTAGTTGTAGGTGACAGGAATGATGATTGACTAGCGTCGGAGAGGGCTTGCTTAAGTTTAGAAAAACAAGAATCAGTTTCTGGAGTCCAAACAATTTTTGTCTTGTCGTTTTTTATGGAACGCTTGATGTAGCAGTGCAATGGCAATTGAAGTTCCGCCATTTTTGGAACACACTGCCTGTAATAATTAATCATGCCCAGAAAACGCCTCAACTCATGTACGGTTTGTGGCTTTGGATATTCAGAAATTTTGTACAAGCGGTCAGCTGTTGGTGCGAAACCGTTGGGGTTGATGGTGTAACCCAAGAAGTTAACCTCGTCCTTGATGAATTGACACTTATTAAAGTTGATTGTAAGACTGTGTTCTTGTAGCTTCTTAAAAACCTGACGTAGATGATCTTTGTGTTGTGATACGTTGTCCGACATAATGATGATGTCATCTATGTAGATATATACAAAGTCCAAACCCCGGAAAACGCTGTCGATAAACCTTTGGAATGTTTGTGTGGCGTTTTTGAGGCCAAAGGGCATGACCAAGTATTCGAACAAACCCCAAGGGGTGTTTATAGCGGTTTTTTTAATGTCCTCTTCATGCATAGGGATCTGATAGTAAGCCCGTTCTAGATCTAATGTAATAAAAACAGACTTACCATCTAGCAATGGAAAAAGACTCTGAATGAGAGGTGGTGAATAATTGTCTGGTTGAGTGGCTGCATTCAGTTTTTGATAGTCGCCGCACAATCTCCATCCTGAGTCCCTTTTCGCGGCCATGGTGATAGGGCTGGCCCAGGGGCTGGATGATGGTCTTATGAGTCCTTGATTGAGGTTGAGCTGAATTTCTGCTTTGCCAGCAGCTTCCTTAACACCGGCAAGCTTCCTAGGTCTGGAAAACACTGCAGGACCTGTCGTGATGATGCGGTGTGCGAAATCTTTCTTTTTTAATGCAGCGGATATGTCAGTTCGTGGTTTTGTGATGTCCAAAAACTCTTGCAAGAGATCAGCACCGGATATGCCCGGATGAATTGTAGAAATATTGGTTTGAGGAGTGTGAAGAATGTATCCCCTTGAGGTTAGAGATGTTTTGGAGTCAATTAGCTGCTTATTTTTCAAATCAATCAGGAGCCCAAAGTGCTTCAAGAAATCAGCTCCGATGATGGATTTCTGCACTTCGGCTATTGTGAAAGACCACGTGAAATTTCTACGAAGATTGAAAGTAGGTTTTAGAGATAACAAGCCGTAAGTACCTATCTGAGTTGAGTTGGCAGCGTAGAGAACCATGGCAGTAAGTTGCCGGTTACCGCAGAATGTTGCAGCAGGTAACAAAGAAATGGCAGCACCCGAATCGATTAAATATTCCAAATGTGTTTTGCGATCATATAGATGTAAGCGGGCTTCTGTAGAGTGAGAGTTCTCGCTGTCGCACACAGCTCCTATTGCCGACAGCGGTCGTTGTTTTCCTGTTTTTGTGAGGAAAATGCACATGGAGGACGGCAGTTTCGTGTGTTGTGGCCAAATCTCTGATGATTGTAGCATATGTCGCTGCGGCTGGGACTTCTGCCTCTTGAGTATGACCTGTCTCTGCGATTTGAGAGGCTGAATGCCTTAAACTGTGATGCTAGATCCGCCACTGTTTTTTCCAAGCTCTCGATTCTCCTATACAGTGCTGTAACCAAAGGCAGTGATGTGTCCTTGTGAGGCCTTTCTGCGACAGTCATGACTGAGACGCCGTGACAAATTTCTGGAATGATGCGGTCCGCCATCTTAGCCAATTGTTCAAGGTTGATATCGTCCGACATAGCAAGGAAAGCTCGCAGTCCGGTAGGTAATTTTTCAACCCAAAGGCCATGCAATGCGTCGTCAGGTAAGCCCCCCGCCGACAAATTTTTCATTTCTCTTAGTAACTGCGAAGGTTTCTTGTCACCCAAAGGAATGCCCCTAATTACTTGACGTAATTTGTCCTTCTTAGAAACTCCCAGTCTTTCAATTATTTTATCTTTAAGATTAGGGTACTTATCTTGAGCAGGCGGGTTGTCCATGATGTCCGATACCTCCTCCGTTGTTGGACCGTCCAAGGCACGAAGGACTGCGAAGTATTTTGTGTTGTCATCAACGATTCCGAGGGCAGCAAATTCCGTTTCAACTCGTCTAAACCAGAGATCGAGTTTTTTGGAATCGTACGGTGGAAGCTTTGGTTGTCGGGCTTCTTGTAAAAGGGCTTCAAGTTTTGCCTCCATATCTGTTGCTTCGTGCAATTTCACCTCGAATTTCCGTTCGCTGGAACCTCCCTGTTCGTTCACACTTGCCTGTTTCGATTGAGAACGGGTTATAACTCTTGTGAGGTCCTGATAACCGCTGTTTGTCGATTCTTCGTTCGATGGATCAGACATTTCACGATAAAAAAAATGGCAATCAATGCGAAGCGTGTGATCACAATTTTAGTCCCGTGTGATCACGTCGGGGTCACCAATTTGTGGTCTCCAGGGAGGACAAGACGCACAATAAAAAGCGAGAATGTTAGACACACTAATTATTTATTAATTATCTGGAAAAAATAGAATAAACGGACGGAACAATAATGGCCGGTTGTCACGCACTACAATTCTGGCGGTGTTCTTAGGTGGCTTCTCAATTCGTGAATGATTTTGTCGAGCTGCCTGACATCCCAATCTGACGTTTTCCTCGAGCTTCCTCCCTTCACCTCTTGGCGCGCTGCTGTCCGATCGGAGGCGCCACAACTCCATGATACAACATGGCGGCCCTGGCTATGACTGCATTACCGACCGTCTCGTCAGCTGATATTGTCAGTTGTTCTTAATTTTGAGTGACGAGTGGCGCGGTCGGGTTTATGTTCAGCCGGTGCTGAACATCCTGCCCCCTCGAGGAAAAAAATGGTAACTGCATACATATTTTCAAATTACTTTTCAGCTCCCTTTTTGGCTTTCCTTAAGCTCCTTCAAATATTTAATACTCCAGATATGTTTTTTTTTTCCAATATTTATTTCATGATGAACAAAAATTGCCCTTCTTCATTGGCATAAAAATAACAAAAAACAAATTTTCCTTTCTCCTTTACTTTATCATACATTAATCTTTTTAAGATGGGTCCATACAAATTTGGTCCCCTTCATTCTCAGCTGGACTGGATAGCCGTTCCGCAGGAACACCGTGTAGCGTTTTCTGGCGCTATTTCGTACCGCCTGGTACGGTATGGTTTGCAGCTCTCGGTACGTCATTTGGAAGAGCTCACCCTGCAACGTCTGAAGATCATAAATCTTCTCTTCAAGGGATGCTGCAGGGGCAGATGACGTGGTAGGAGGAACCACGCCCTGATTCACTTCAGCCGGACTTCCATCATTCGTGTCCTCCTGGATAAGAGGCATGGAGGATGATGCGGCCAGAGCCTCAGCTGGTTGGAGGAAGAAGAAGAATGGCAAGCTCGCCGATCGCGCTTGCGCCCGTGCCTCCCCGATTCCTTGAATTTTTTCTTCTTTTTGATGACTGGCAACGTTGGAGCTTTCGTAACCGCTGACACCGAAGGTTGAGGTATCGGGGCTGGCAATGACGGAGCGCTCGATACCGTCATCTCCGTTGAAGCCTTAGGTTTCACGTCCAGCGGTGGGACCAACAGAGGCTTCGGTGAAATGGCCTTGACTTTAACGGCCGGACTGGTCGATCGAGGCTTAGATGATGATCGGCCTTCAGCTGTTGCGGCCAGCGCTACCTTGTGTGGCTTGGAGCCACGAGATGCCTTGTCCGTTGTTGTTGATACAGAAGGTCCGTCTTCGGGCTGAACTGAGGTTCCGGGATTCTCCTGGCGAACCTTCTTTCCGCTGGTCGGTACCTTCGAGTGGCGGGTCCGTTTCCTTGTCATTGGATTTAAATCTTCATCGACACTCCTTTTCTTCGGCTTTGGTGGCTGCGACGTCGGTTCAGGATCCCCACAAACGTCGATGTTGGGTGAAGCTCCAGGCGTTGGTGGTGGGCGTAACTGCTGCTCTTCCTCCTGGTCTATAAACAGGCTAAGGATGTCGTCCATATTGCTGCGATCTGCTTTTGGTTAATTACTCCTTTAATGAAACATAATTTAAATTAAAATTTTATAATTTCGAAAATGGTCTTCACATAAAATCAATCACTGTACCTGCTTTCACTTTAACGACCATGAACAAACTACACAAACTGTACAAACATTAAATTCCAATCACCTTGACTGGCTGTAGTATATATTACCAGAGCTATTTTTAGATTAATGGACAGAGCTTTGCTATTGGCCGTTTCAAGGTTGAATATTGCGTTTGCAACGTTACAGTCCTTATATAGCCCTCATTGCCACTATGAACTTCCTTTACTATAGCTAATGGCCATTGCAAAGGCGAAGTTTTCTCATCTCTGATTAAAACAATCTGTCCAACCGATATATTCGGTTTTTTCTCGTTCCATTTGGTCCTTTGCTGCAGCTGATGTACATATGTATTCATTTTACCATTTTTTCCAAAAATCTTGTTTTAGCTTCGTTATAAGTTTCCATTTATCCAGGCAATGATTGATCTGATCAGTAATCTCCCTTTCTGGCGGTGCGGCGGGCGGTGTCCTGGCGTTAAAACCTCAAGATTGTCGGGATCTGATGTCATTGGATGTAGCGGCCGTGAATTGAGGCACGCCTCAATTTGATTCACGAGTGTAGTTAGTTCTTCATACGTTAGAGGTACATTGCTGAGCACACGTTTAAGACGATATTTTATGCTTTTAACGCCAGCCTCCCACAAACCGCCAAAGTGAGGTGCAAATGGAGGTATGAAATGCCAAGAAATTCCCATGGCTTTTGTTTCTTCTGCTGTCATTTTTATAGAAGTTCTAATGACTTCTCTAACTTCATTATTCAATAATTTGTTTCCACATACAAATGTGGTTCCATTGTCTGAATAGACATTCGTACACATTCCTCTTCTACTTATAAACCTACGGAAAGCCGCTAAAAATGCCTCAGACGTTAAGTCGGATACTATTTCAATATGAATAGCTTTTGTTGACATGCATATAAATATGCATATGTAGCCCTTGTACTTTTTAGACCCTCTATGTTTGGACATTCGGAGCTCAATTGGGCCAGCATAATCGATTCCAACATTTTGGAATGCTCTAGATTGATTTACTCTTACTTGAGGCAGATCGCCCATTAGTTGAGTTGCAGTTTGAGTACGAAATCTTATGCATTTTACGCACTGGAAAATTCTTCGTTTGATTACATTCAATCCGTTTATTATCCAAAGTCCATGCATACGAATTGTATTAAGTACTAGTTGAGCCCCGCCATGAATGGTCATTTTATGGAAAAGATCAATAATGATGTTCGTTATGTGATGGTTTTTTGGCAGTATGATTGGATATACGTTATTCAAACGTCCACCTATTCTTAATATCCCCTTGCCGTCAATAAACGGAGACAACTTATATAAAGAGCTACGTTTACTTATAGTTCTTTCGCCCCTTATATTTCCTGTATTTGAGCAATTCGATTCGCAACAAAGGTCTGATACTTTCTAGGATCACCTTTAAGCCATGATAACACAACCTTTGAATCTGTCCATAAGAACACCTTGCAGTTTGAAAACTGCATATCTGTTTGGACTTGTGAAACCAGTTTGCTCAACAACACAGCCCCACACAGTTCAAGTCTTGGTAAAGACACAGGTTTAGTAGGGGCTACCTTAGTTTTGGCGGTAAACAAGTTCATATGAACTCCTTGCTCATTTTCTGTTCTAATATAAATCACGGCTGCGTAAGCTCTTGTTGAGCCATCGCAGAACCCGTGCAATTGACACCCTTTTTTAGAGTGGGTCTGCATCCAACGAGGAATTTTTATTTCTCGTAAGTATTGGAATTGATTTTTGAATTGTTGTCATTCCTCACCAATCTCAACTGGAATGGGTCCACCCCACGAAAAACCAGCTAACCATAATTTCTACATTATGATTTTTGCTAAAATTACAGAAGGAGCAAGCCAACCAAGAGGATCGAACAATTTTGCGATTTCTGATAAAATGTTTCTTTTAGACGTCGCGTCGGTGGCTTATTGAACTCTGCCAACTTTATTGAAAACGCAAAATAGTCTGCTGCAGGATGCCAAAGTAGACCTAAAGCCTTTATTTGATTTTCCTCTTCAAATTTTAACGGCAGCTCTCCTTCACGGTCTTGATCTGGAATACTTAATAGAAGTTCGCTATTGTTGGCTGCCCATTTTCTTAAATGGAATTTGGCTCCTATTAGCATTTCGATCATTTCCTGCTGGATGTCAGGTCATCAACATAAAAGTTCCTTAAGGCGATTTCTGATGCCACTGGATACTTAGCCTTTTCATCACTTGCCAGTTGCTGAAGTGATTTTATAGCTAAATACGGTGCAGGAGTGGTACCAAATGTTACCGTCGTTAATTCATATTCCTTTATTTCTTGTGTTTTATTCTATCTCCATAATGTAGTTTGATATTTTTGATCACTAGGATGGATCCTTATCATTCTATACATTTTTTCGATATCCGCGGTAACCACATACCTGTACCTTCGCCAGCGTAGTAGGGTTGTAAATAATTTTGGTTGTAGAGTGGGACCATTTAACAATTGCTCATTGAGACTTTTCATATTTGATGTTTTCGCCGATGCATCAAAGACTACTCTCACCTTCGTCGTAGTACTTTCTTTACACACGGCATGATGAGGCATGTAATACTTATCATGGTGCATCACTTCCTTATTTTTTTTCCTCGTGACAGGAACCATATGTTCTAACTCTTTGTATTCTTCTATCACCTTTACGTACTCATCTCTGAGTGCTATATCTTTATCTAGTTTTCTTTCGAGATATTGATACCTTTGCCAAGCTTGTTTTTTGGAATCCCCCAAAATAGGCCCATCCTTACCCTTAAAGGGTAGTTTTACCTGGTACTGTCCGTTTGGTAAACGGACATGTGTCTTTTGAAAGTGCTCTTCGCACAATTTTTCTTCTTTTGTTAACGTTGGAACGGATGATACTTCTTCCAGTTCCCAAAACCTCTTTAGTTGCTTGTTCAAGTCAACTTCATTACTAACCGTATGAGCAGTAATGCTTGATTCTTGAACCCCTTTGGCCGGTGAAGTGATTTCTCCGAATACGATCCACCCCAACTGGGTGTTTTGTGCCACCGGATTTCCTACTGAACCCTGTTTAAGGCCTTCGTTAATGATTTTCGCATAAACATTAACTCCTAATAGCATATCAATTTTTCCTGACTCCAGGAACCTTGGATCTGCCAATTTCAAATCCTTTAAATAACTCCAATCAATATTTTTGATTTCACTTGGAGCAGCCACCTTAGTTACATTTCGTAACACATAAGCCTCGATTGGTAATTCAAAGTCAGGATTTATATTTGACCGTAATGTCACTGATATGTGCTTTGAAACCCTTGCTAATAAGAACCATTCCTCCTATTTGCAAGTTTGCTGGCTTAGCCCGCACTTGCAACAATTGATATGCCCATTCACTTATAAACGAACTTTGAGAGCCTAAGTCTATAAGTGCTCGTACAGTAAGTTCCATACCTTCGTTATTATGAACCTTCACTAGTGCTGTGGCCAACAGTGCCCTAGTGGTTATTCTATTGTAGTTGCAATCAGAGGTTGCCTTGCCCTCGTCTGGAACCTTTCTAGAAACCTTATTTGGATTCGGTTCCTCCTCAAATTTGTCCATATTTGGTCTAGGTTTTAAAAACCCTTTCCCATTTCCGCCCCGCGACGCATTCTGCTGACCAGTAGGTCTCGTTTGGCAACTACTAAATGGACATGCCTTCACTATATGTGAATTCAAACAGTTGAAGCACAATCTGTGTTTCATCATTAATTCTCTTTGCTCCTTAGAGCTCATGGTAGTAAACTTACTACAATTCTTCACTTTATGTGATTTCTTGCAAAGAATAAATTACTGTGTCCTACAAGTTCCGCTATGAACTTTAATGCACCCTAAGCATACATTGTTCGACATGTAGAACCTTTTTCTTTGCTCGGGAATCTTAGCGTGGAGTTTCGCACAGAATATTAATCTATGATTCCCCTTGCAGAGCATGCAATTACTTTGATGCTCAATATGATACGCATTAGTCTTACGAGTCGCGGGTTTAGACTGGGTTAAACAATGCGAATCATTTATCGCTTCTAATGTTCGAAAACGAACTTCTAGGAATTTATACATTTCCTTCAACGAAAGTAATTCGTCCTTTTCAGAGACGCGTAATTCCCACTGCTTACGAATTTCAGGCGGTAATCTCTGAACCATAAAATATATAATCAATGGGTCCCCGTCCCTGACATTTATTCCTAATGCCTGAAATTCATGCATGCACTCTTGAGTATTATCTAACAATTGTTTTATACCCTTTTGTCGAAAATTAAGTCGTTGTTGCTGGTAAACGAATTACTCATTTTTTTGTTTTAGCTCTTTATTGCTGAGTTATTCATTATAACTGTTCTATTCTCAAATACTAATCTGTTCTATACTCAATGCTTAGTCTTCTCCGAACTGTGAACCAAGGAGGTTGAATAAACGATTTATAAAATAAACGTCCGGTCTATTATTTTTCATATTTTGGTGCCGAAACCCGGGAACGAGGGAGAGACCTTTACGGGAAAACCTGAACGGAACGATAAATTTCATTTAGCCGGAAAACTAACGAAAAATTAGTTTATTCAAATCGGGAAGACTCTATACGGAATCGAAATGGAAATCGCGTCGCGAGCAGCAGTGCGTGGTCATGTTACCAAATTAACTAAAACTATCGCCGAATATCTGGATTCCCTCCAAATTCCTGAGGACGCCGAAAGGCTGGAGGAGATCGAAGAAGAGTTGTCCGTGTTATTGGAGCGCATATCTGCGGCTAACGACAATCTGCAAAGGGGGAATGAAGCGGTGCGTCCCTTAATTAAGGAAGAGGATTTTGAAGCGTAAGCCAGAGTTACCGCGGAGTATTCGGATAAAGCCATCTCAGCGATAGCGAGACTTAAGTCACGTTTAAGGAAGTTAAAAAGGGTTCAAGAACGCCTAGGTTCAGCATCTCCGTATAACGGAAATGATACCGTTATCGAAGCCACGCCATCACGAGAACGGAATGCACATACACATGCTACGAAGCTTCAAAAACTCCAGTTAATAAAATTTTCGGGAGATTTCAAAGGCTGGCTACCGTTTTGGGAGCAATTTAGGACTATGGTCCACGAAAATAGTTCGCTATCAGCAATTGATAAATTCAATTATCTCGAAGCTGCATTGACCGGGAAGGCAGTTGAAAGTATTAGCGGATTCACTCCGTCTGAATCGTGCTACGAGAGCGCGATAGCGCTGCTGAAAGAAGAGTATGGTCATCCTGGAAAAATCGTCGATAACATCATGCAAGGGTTGCTAGCTCTTAAACCTATTAATCACAGATCTGACGCGAACGGATTAAGAAAGCTGTATAATTCAGTAGTGGCTGCCACACGATCCTTAAAAAATCTAGGGATATCATCATCAAATTACTTTGTAATGTTAAAGGGAGTTCTCTTGCGCTGTTTGCCCAATGAGTTAAGAGTCGAATTTTACCGATATGCGGATGACAATGATGCAGGAGAAAAATCGCATAACAAGAAAAATGAAAGCGGTGAGAGTGATTCAGTTTCGGTGGCTACTGCCTCATCGACGTTAAGTTGTGTTAGTGATCAAGCAGTTAACTCATTGCTGAAATTTCTAAAGAGAGAAGTCGAGTCTTTGGAAAAGGCAGCAGAGTCAAAACCCACCGTAAGTCCTCCCAAAAATAGCCTGAAGCCAATAAAAACAGCTGTCGGGTTACTCACAAGTGCTGCCGACAACTGCTGTTTTTTCTGCATGTCTCCAGATCATAAGGTTACAGAGTGCCACTGTTCGAAATCGCTTAATGAACGAAAAGCCTTATTGAGGCAGGACGGGCGGTGTCTTAGGTGTTGCAAACGAGGGCATTACTCGAAGAACTGCAGAACAAAGGGTTTATCTTGCAAAAGATGCAAGAATCGTCACGCCACAAGCCTATGTGATCCAAGTTATATGTCTAAACCGCTGCCAAGGAACGATAAGTGCGACAAGACCTTTGAAGATGAAACTAACTGGAACGGAACCGCCCTATACGTGTGCTGTATGTGAATGAGGCAAAAATTGAATTTGACAGTTAGCAAAATTTTGTAGGTTGAGTGTCAGTTTCTTATAGTTTCTTGGCTGCCATTTTGTTTATTTGTAGGTTGGATCAGTGCCGTAGTTCAACCTACATAGAAATTTTTGGGGGCAAAGGAAAATTTTCACATCTGAAAGAGTTTATACTAACGCGAAAAGTTGTTTATTATATTACCAAGAATGCTATTAAAATAAACTAGTTTTATTACTATATTATTTCATATAATTTTTGATTACTTAATATAGGTTTCCTACATTACATTTCCTACTGCCCCTACCGAAAATTTTCTTTTTAATGCTGCTATGGCTTCTTGTTTCAGTATTAGTTTGCACTACACATATTAAGAAATTGCCTCAAAAATTGTTCGTGTGTTCCGTTCCAGTTAGTTTCATCTTCAAAGGACAAGACCGACACAAGCCTCGCCAACGAAGGTGTGACTCCCCAGAATACCTTAAATTTATATGCAGCCGCTCAGAAGTCTAGCAACGTCTATTTACAAACAGCCAGGGTGTTTGCAACCAGAGATTACTCCTATAAATCTAAAGCTTTACTAGTCCGTGCTATCATTGACGGGGGAAGTCAACTCACTTTCATAAAGGAGAGCCTATCTAGAAAACTAAATTTGCCTAAAGTCGGAGTGTGCAGTTTGAGCGTTATCCCGTTTGCTAGCGCAGCTCAAAATTCAAGTAAAACGTATAACCGAGTGATGGTAACACTAATTAGCCAGTATGATGACAATGCCAGAATACAGCTGGAGGCCTTGGAGGTGCCAGACATTTGTGCGGATGTAATTCCACCGCCCAAAGCTTCGCATGTTTGGTGCACGAATATGAAATTGGCTGATTCTAGCATGGAGTTCAACGAGATCGAAGGCGGAATAAGTTTGCTTATCGGCGCGGATACGTACTGGAAAGTAGTGACCGGAAAAGTTCAGCGTTTATCGAAAAGCCTAGCGGCAGTAGAAACTATGTTTGGGTGGACATTGCAAGGTGCCTCTGTTGACAATTCATTAGCCGTAAGTGGTGATCGGGTCGCTTCACTCAGCGTGTGCGTGTGCGAAGAAAATGTAACGAAGTTCTGGGACTTAGATGTTTTAGGAATTTCCTGTAACGAAAAGGGGGACTGTGGTGCCTACATTGATATTAAGAAAGTTAACGGTCGCTATTCGGTAAGTCTTCCCTGGAAAAACAATTCGTCCGAACTTCGTGATAACAAAGATTTAGCTTTGTCCCGTTTGTTTACTTTGGTTAGACGATTAATTCGAGATAGTAAGCTAGAACAATATAATGCGGGCATGCGGGAAATGATTGAAAACGGGTTCGCTGAAAAGGTTTTAGATGACAATATTGGTGACCGTGTGTGTTATTTACCGCACCGAGCAGTTTATCGGGACGACAAAGAGACTACCAAATTGAGAATAGCCTTTGACGCGAGTTACGTTCCCTGATAGTCTAAATATTCAACATGGTACAATTCGTTCTAAGAAATCAAGAAACAGTAGATATTCAAGTCAAATGACTTTAAATGAATTTCCCATAGAGTCTGCAAAATTCCCAGACAAACGGCAGATAGTTGATCCACATGAAATAGTACTCTTCAGAGAAGAATCTCAGGGAACGTGACTTTTGCACCTTTTAAGATAAGAAGCTGTAAAATAGTTTCTAAGACAGTTCAGTTGTTATTCGGACTCGATCGTGTAAAGAAGAATCTCTCTTAAATAAAAGCTCATTTGAAATAATTAAAGTTTTTCATTTTTAACTAAAGTTAATATAAAACTGGCGCAGTCGGTAGGATTCTTCTCAAAAGAGTAAGAATCCCACGAACCAAAAATTAAAAAGAGTGATCAATAAAGTGATCAGCGAAAGTGATTGGCAAAAAGTGAACTAAAGTTCAATAGTTATAGTGACCAACAAATAAAACTGGTGACATTTTCGACTTAAGTTGAAATAAAGTGACCACTTGTGTACAGCACCTTTTTTAACTAAAGTTAAAGTGTGGTATTTCCAACCAAAGTTGAAATAAGTGACTATTTGTGTTCAGCACTTTTTACTAAACCAAGAGTGTAACAATGGCAACGATAGAACAATTAACAACCCAAGTAGCGATTTTAACGAAAAAACTTACGGAACAGGAAGCTAGAGTGAATCAAATCAAGCCAACCTGACTAGATACGAATTATCCGCTGACCAAATCATCAGAAACTTTAATGAAATAACACCGTTTTCCGGCGAGGATTCATACAAGTTAAAATCATTTCTAAGAACCGTGGAAGATGTAGAATCTTTGTGTGGAGTAAACAACGGCCAACTAAAACAATACTGTCTAAAGAAGGTCATCAATTGCAAAATTATAGGGAAAGCCAGGAACGCCATTTTCGAAATCCCCGAGGACAGACGAAATTGGACGTAGAAAACACCCTCAAGCTGAGATTCCGACCGAAACGGACAATTCATCAATTGCTGTTCCAAGCGAAAGATTTAAAGGTACACAATTTAAAAGATCTTTTCAATAAATTGACTAGCATTAAGGCAGAAGCAAGTGAAATATGTGATTTTGATGACGAAGATATTTTTACATACGAATTAATTGATAAAGAATTAGTTCAAATTTTAAAATCAAAACTAGATCCTATCCTTCAGGTACAAATAGACCAAAACAAAACTTTATTCGAATTAGACAACTTCCTCTGTCAAACTGAATTATATTACAGTGAAAATGTTATCAAACCAATATTTAGAATTCACAAAAATCGTAAATCAGATAAAACTTCACAAAATAGTAAGAGAAATCATAATAACGATTATAATTATTTGTCAAATAACAACCAACATAACTCACCTAATTCCCATAACAACCCTAACAGAAATCCCAGAAATAATAACAACTCATACAATAACAGTTACAGACATTATAACAACAATAATAACAGGAACACAAACAATAACGGTAACAACGGTAACAGAAATTTTAACAATAACGGTAACAGAAATTTTAACAACAATAGAAGTTCCGAACAAAACAGAAGACCCGAAACTGCTACAAATAGATCAGGACAACATAGAAACGAGAATAATCGATCGGAACCAATGGAGGTAGATAGTTTTAATAGAGAACCCGAAATCAACGAAGAGGTAAATTTTACAGATTAGCCTCGGAAAACAAACTTCCCATTATAAAATTAACTTTTGATAACATTGCAATAAATTGCCTACTCGATACCGGATCAGACACTAGTCTAATAAAACCCAATATATTACCTTATAATACTACGAAGTTGGAAAAACCCCTTAAATATAATTCTTTAGGAGGTCCTAATTTCGTAACACATAAAATAACAACACCCATTCCCAAGGAACTGATTAGGAAGGGAACATTAGAATGGAAAATTTTCCCTCTTAAGAATAGAAAATATGAGGCTATAATTGGCAATAACTTTCTAATCCCATTCCAGTCAAAAATTGATCTTAGTAATCAATACCTGCAAATTTTTTCTAAGTATACGATCCCTTTTGAAAATATCGACTATCCCAGTGAAATTGCTCAAGCAAATCACTTAGAACCTATAAATGATGAGAAAGAAGAAATATCAAATAGAATAAATCAGAAACATTTAAATAACGAAGAAAAGTCTTATCTAAAAGATTTATTAACGAAAAAATAAGACTTATTTTTCCGTGAAGGTGATAATTTGACCTCCACTCATGAAATTAAGCATGAATCCGACTAAAAAATGACAACCCAATTTATTGTAAACTTTATCGTTACCCACAAGTTCACGAAAAAGAAATTGAAACCCAAATTAGAGATATGCTAAAACAAGGGATTATTAGAGAATCAAATTCCCCATACAACTCGCCACTTTGGATTGTCCCCAAGAAAATGGACAATTCCAATATAAAGGTGGGTCCACACTGAGCCAACGAAAGCAAACGAAAGCGAACGAGTCCACGTTGTTGTTGTTGTTTACAACTCAGTGTGGATCCACCTTAAAAAAATGGCGAATTGTAATCGATTACAGGAAACTAAACGAGATCACTATTGACGATAAATTTCCTATACCCAACGTTGATAATATCCTAGATAAACTTGGTAAAGCACAAAAGCACAATACTTCACTACAATAGATCTGGCGAAGGGCTTTCACCAAATACTAGTAAAGAAAGAGGATCAAAAAAAGACCGCCTTTTCCACTCCGTTTGGGCATTACGAATATATTCGAATGCCCTTCGGCTTAAAAAACGCCCCGGCAACTTTTCAAAGGTTAATCAACTCGGTGCTCAGAGAATATATCAATAAAATCTGTGTCGTATACCTCGACGACATATTGATTTTTAGCACGTCCATTCAAGAACACGCAGAAAATATAAACAAAATATTCGACAAACTCCGGCAAGCTAATTTAAAGATACAGATCGATAAGTGCAATTTTTTTTGCAAAGAAAGAGAATACTTTGGACATGTACTAACAATTAACGGCATCAAGCCTAATCCAAAGAAAATAAAAGATATAATCGAGCTTAAACTTCCCACAACACAAAAATAGATTAAGTCTTTTTTAGGAATTACAGGATATTATAGAAAGTTTATAAAAGATTATGCCCGAATAGCCCAGCCATTGACAAAATATTTGAAAAAGGATACCCAGATAAATAAGTTTGACCCATCCTACATCAACGCCTTTGAACAGTTGAAAGCTCTAATAACTTCTCATCCCATTCTCAAATACCCCGACTTCAGCAGACCATTCAAGCTAAATACAGACGCCAGCCAGTTTGCTATTGGCGCTGTATTACTTCAAGACAACCACCCGATTGCCTATGCAAGTAGGACTCTGAATAATCACGAAATCAGATATAATACGACCGAGAAAGAATTACTCGCCATTGTATGGGCCGTAAAATACTTCCGGCCGTACCTTTATGGCAAAGAATTCGAGCTTAGAACGGATCATCAAGCTTTAAAATGGTTGCACACCAAGTATTTAGGGAAAGATCTGAATCCAAGGCTACAAAGATGGATTCTATCTTTAGGCGAACATAATATTAACATTGAATACCTAAAAGGTAAAGAAAACAAAATAGCAGATTTTCTTAGTCGAATTAACACCAACGAACACGAAATTAATGCACTGACCGAGACGATCAGTCTTAACGAAGGAAGAGACCCTCCAGAATCTTCAGACCCTTCAAATCCCTCGATATATCGAAACAATAATCCTGGCCAGTCAAATATTAATAATTACAATTTAAACCCAACTATAAAAATTTCAAAGAACAAAGATGTTGTAGGTGAATCAGAAGAAGAAACGGATAATTCCGAAGAACTATCCGATATTTCTATGCAAAATAATGTAGACGACCTAGAAAGTTTTGACACAATCCACTCAACACAAGAAGAACAAAATGATCACATCCCTATATTAGATACCGTAGTCAATAGGTTCAAAACACAAATTATAATTACCCCAAATTTTACCCAGGAATACGAAAATATTCTAGGAAACCGAAGAATAACCTTAACATCAGAAGAACTAACCCATAAGCTGAAAACATACATAACTAGTAACAAAGTAGCCATTTATTCACATATAACAGATCACGAGTTTAATATTATCCAACAGATATTAATCAAAGAATTCCCCAACACTAAATTTCTAAAATGTTCTTATTTCGCCCAAGATATCAAAACTGAAGAGGAATTAATTAAAGTCATATCGATTCAACACAAAGAACAAAAGCACCCTGGTATTATTGCACTCTAAGATTTAAAAACTAAAAACTAAAATATATCATAAAGATCTGAAAATAATAATAATTATCAATAAAGTCACTAATAATTGCGACATATGCCAACGTTCAAAATATGACAGAAAACCGATAAAACCCAAATTCAGAAAAACAGAAATCCCCACGAATAAAAACCAGATAATACACATAGACACTTATACCAATAAAAAACAAACATTTATGGTCTTCATCGATAAATTCACAAAGTTCGCAACAGCATACCCAATGAACATAGAAACCATACGGAAATTATAGAAAAATTAAGAATGTACTTTAATCACAAAAAACCCCAAAAAATCGTATCTGATAACGAATTCAAATATGTCAACATAAAAGAGTTCCTAAAACAAGAAAACGTAGAGTTACATTTAGTAAAACCTAATAGTCACACTGGCAATTCAGACATAGAAAGACTAAACGGCACCCTTACAGAAAAACTGCGTATCCTCAATTTAGAAGAGCCAAGCCCCATAAGAACCCAAATGTTGATTGCCATAAATGCTTATAACAACCAATATCACAGTTCGATTAAGACCTCTCCACAAAAAGCCGAAGAAGGTCTAATTCCGGTAGAACAAATATACAGTAACCTAATAAAATCTCAAACAAAAAGACTAGAGAAATATAACAGAAATCGCGAAGTATACGAAGAAACAAGAAAGGAAGGTTATATTAAAAATTACAAATCTCTTAGACACAAAGATGAACCTAAATTTAGAAAGTACTCTTTGCGTAATGTGCATCCTTGTAATATTAAACGTCCCCTTAAATTTTCAGAAAATGGCAATAATATTCCTCATACTAGTGATGTTCCGATCGACAGCAACAGCTCAGTTACAGGTGGAGAAAATTGAATCAAACTCAGGCTATACCATAATACATGAGAAAGAAATTTTTATACCTAAAACATACAACTACTCTTTACACATTATCGACTTACAGAATATTGCAAATATAATAGAAGAATTAACGAAAAGTACAGTAGTATTCCCTCAAAACGTCAGTAGTTCCTTAATGATAGATATTGAAAAATTACAAGACAAGTTAACAACGCTACAAAACGGACACCATACCATACGAAAACGAGGATTACTTAATTTCATAGGTACGATCAACAAATGGATTACAGGAACAATGGATGACGAAGACAGACAAATGGTAAACCAACACCTTGAAATCATAGATACCAATAACCATAACCTAATAAACACTCTAAATAAACACGTACAGATCAATAACAATTTTAATGAATCAATCAACAAATTATACAACGCTATTTTGACTGACAGAGAACTAATACAGAACTTTTTAAAAAACGAAACTGACAAAAACAAACTTAAGATTGCGACATTTGACATTAGACTAACTATACAGGAAACAGACAAAATTATTAGCGAACTACAAGACAACATTATTCTTTCCAACCTAAATATTATCCATCCATCCCTAACTCACGAAGAAATTCGTGAATATCAAATCGACTCATATAAAATATAGAATTTAAAAGTTGGATTCTCCAGAACAACGGCAAACAAAATGATATTCCTAATAAAAATACTTTTTCAAATGATTGTAGTTAATAAAAAATTAATTATACCCTTATCAAATGAAGACACTTGTAGTCAAATAGATTCCAAAGTAACAATAGCAATTGAATATCAAAACAAATACTACGAATACGATGAAAATAAAGCACTCCATCAGTTAAATAAGCTAAAACATTGTTTTGTCAGTAAAAACTGTAAAAATACTATAGACTGTAATACTGATATTTATAATATTGATGATTCTTCTATGTTAATTCAATTGGCTAATAATGTAATACTGATTTCAAACTGTGATGAAAGGAAATTCAATCTAAAAGGTAATTACTTTATAAAATTTTATAATTGTATTGTTAATTTAGATAACAAAACCTATTATAATAACATAAGAGAGATAAAAAATAAATATGTCATACCAAATTTGGAATACAAACCTGAAGATGATAGTACTTTTAAATTCAAGGAAATTGTATTGAAGACAGAAGAAAATATTAAGGAAATTCAAGAATTAAAATGTTATAAAATAATCAGCTATTCTGGTATTACTTCTACCATTATAATTGTTATAATAGTAATTGTTCTTTTATATTATTATTGTAAACAAAGAAAACTAAAAGTAAAAGTTGTAAACCGGATTCAGGAGAATCCTTATTTTAACGAAGGAAGAGTTACGTTCCCTGATAGTCTAAACTAAATATTCAACATGATACAATTCGTTCTAAGAAATCAAGAAACAGTAGATATTCAAGTCAAATGACTTCAAATGAATTTCCCATAGAGTCTGCAAAATTCCCAGACAAACGACAGATAGTTGATCCACATGAAATAGTACTCTTCTGAGAAGAATCTCAGGGAACGTGACTTTTGCACCTTTTAAGATAAGAAGCTGTAAAATAGTTTGTAAGACAGTTCAGTTGTTATTCGGACTCGATCGTGTAAAGAAGAATCTCTCTTAAATAAAAGCTCTTTTGAAATAATTAAAGTTTTTCCTTTTTAACTAAAGTTAATATAAAACTCGCGTCGGCGCGAGCTCCGAATAATTTGTCTTTAAACGATTGTCTGGAAGTGGGAGAAAATTTTCTTCCTGACATCTTTAAAATATTGCTCTGATTCCGTTGCGGGGCTATCGCCTTGATCGCGGATATTGAGAAGGCCTTTTTGCAAGTCTTATTAAACCCATCAGATCGGAATAGTCATCGGTTCTTATGGTTCTCTGAAAAGATGGGAAGGAGTTCGGAATTTCCAGCAATTGCATCATTTAGAATGACTAGGGTGACATTCGGGGTTACGTGCAGTCCATTTCTCTTGGGCATAACTATTCGAAAAATGATCCAAGATAGCAAGGATCTATATCCAGAAAGTGCCGCGAAAATCGAGGAATCCTTGCATATGGATGATTTGATATTGAGCTGCAAAGATGAATTGGAAGCTGTCAGGATCTATAAGGAAGCTCGTGCAATATTTGAAAGCGGCAGTATGAATCTGCGTAAATGGGCCTCAAATGACGAACGTGTGCGGCTTCAAATCAACGCATCAGATTCTCAAACAAAAAAGGTCTTGGGACAATTGTGGTGCCTTTCCTCTGACGATATGCTGGTCGACCTGGAGAACCTGAAGAATGAAATAGAGTCGTGCTCGTCGATAACAAAACGAACGGTACTTAAGTTGATTTCAAAAGTATTTGATCCTTTGGGAATTTTAGGTCCTTGGGTTGTTCGGCTAAAAATTATATTCCAAGACCTTTGGCGCAAGCACTACAACTGGGATGACGAGTTGCCTATCGACGTGAAAAAACTCATATCTAAGTGGTGTTGCAACATTGAAGAGCTAGAAGTGCTGGCAATCCCGAGATGCATCCTTAGGGCTCAAGAAGAAGCTTGCCGGGAACTGCACGTCTTCGCTGATGCCAGTCCGCAAGCTTACGGCGCTGTAGCGTTTTTGCGGCAAATATTTCCAAATGGGGAAATAGGCACTCACTTTATCTGTTCAAAAAACAGAGTAGCACCACTAAAGAGTAATCATTCGAACGAACTCACATTGCCCAAACTTGAATTAACTAAACAGGCAGTTAATGCAGCCCGTTTGTTTGCTTATCTGCGAAAGAACTTGGATTTGATCGTTGATAAGGGATTCTTATGGACCGATTCCAAGATTGCTCTGTTTTGGATTATCAATTCCAAACGTCGGAATGCACCGTATATCGATAATCGAGGGAAAGAGATAAGGTTACTCTCTAATATTGACGCATGGAATCACTGTCCAGGACTGGAAAACCCAGCGGATCTAGTTACCAGGGGTCTACGCGCGAATGACCTTTCAAAATCCATACTCTGGCGGAACTGACCGAATTGGTTGAAAGAAGATATTAGTACTTGGCCGGTTGTCATCCCAGAGGAGGAGCCCGAAATATTATCGCTCATGGTTGAGCAACAATCGGAAAATTCACCTGAAAAGGAATCTCTAATTTTTGATCCCGAAAGATATAGTTCTTGGAAACGGCTTTTACGTATAACAGCATTTACACTGAGAGCAGCGATGAAATTCAAGCGACAACCATCGCTAGCGGACGGACTAACGGCAGAGGAAATTCTACAAGCTACTAATTATTGGATCCGTAAAATTCAAAATCAGTTTTTTGCAAATGAAATTAAATTACTTCGTCAAGGCAAGGATTTGCCCTTAAATTCCAGAATCTTAACGGGAACAAATTGATATTAGTGGGTTGATCCCCGAATTGGACGAAATTGTGCAAGTGGCTTCCGTTGAGGCTAGAACGGAAGAATATGCAAAAATTTTGCGGCGCACGCCTGTAGTTTTTAAAATATTTAACTTTTAATTTTGACGTTTTGTCAAAGTTGAAACTTAAATATTTCGCCGCAACATTTTTCTCACTTGCACAATTTCTTCACAATTGTTAATTCAAAACTACTCACTCACACTGTTAACTGCCACTCCACTGCACAGCACTTCCTATTACGCTATTTCTATTCCTATTTACCTTTATCTGAAAGAAAATAAATATTTAGTAAATAAAAAGTGACATGACAGTACTTACCACCTTCTCCGTGGAGGCGCCATCACTGATTAGGTTCAGTGCAATTCTTTTTCATTAAGATGGCTACAATGGCTTCGTTCGGAAAATTGAAAGTTCACAAATGTACAAAATAAAAATTTGCATACAATTATAATAATGTTTGTAATGTAAAAAGCCCAGCCTCATCTGCCCTAGGGCAAGGACAGCACCGGAGGCCATGAGAGTTAGTGTACTGATCACCACACAACAAACAAAAAAATTTATATTTTCGCGGGGCTTTCGGTGGAATGCAGGCCAGACGATGGCTCAGTGCGCGCCTAGCTGGTTAGCACGTGCTTAGCTCGTCGGCATGGGGGAGGTTCTTGAGCCGGGAGGCTGCAATCCGAATAAAGGAGGTAATATCGCGCACATTCAGCAGAAAGCTGAATGAAAGAAAGAACAATGTACGGAGGACAAGAATACCGAAAGGATCTGAGCATCCGTGCAGGATTCGATCCGGAGAGGGAGGCTCTCACCTAAGCCTCAGGGGAAACAGGAAGAGGCTACCCGAAGTCACGGCAAACTGGAAATTCCCCAAAGGGCTGCCTCTGCTCAACCCACCACCATCATTCAGGCTCCCCTGACACATGCCTGAATGACCCTACCAAAAACACCAAAGGGGGCGTAAGAGGGATGGTCAGTCGCGAATCATAGACTGAGATTATTAGCTGTACATAACTACAAGTTTATTCATTCTTCAGTTATTAAACAATCCAGGTACAATTCATGTTAAAAGGTCACGCGAGGCTGGTCGCAAAGAAACTTATAACTAAGAGGGTATCCACGAAAGCAAAAGCGTATCTACGGCTTCACCGAATGAGACGTACAATTAGGTGAAGAGCAAGCAAGCAAATATATACGACCGAAATTAAGAGGTGTCTACTCCCGAACTATTATCAAACCCGAAGGGAATTACTCCAAAAGTATTACAAATAATGTACTAGGCCAACTATAACTAAACTGAGAAGAGGTACAATTCAATAATTTGGTAAAAGTTTAGGTTTGGTGTCACCCGAGTGGCGAAACCCGATAAGGTACGTTTAAATTTACTACGAGTACTTTGATTATGACTCAAAAAGTTAAAAGAAGAATGTACGCAGCGCAAATCCCCGAATGGATAATCGAAAGAAACATAATTAAATTGTTAGCACCTGAGCCCGAAGGTAAAATTTACCGTAGTCATCACCATATGGATTTAACGTTGAGAATAATTTAATATTATAAAATGTTACAACCACAAGTACATACCTTACAATTCCAGGGCTGGAACTCCTGCCGATCGATCGCCAGTGCTCTGCTCCTGAAAGGGGTGGCAAACAACCAACATCGCTAAACGAATAAATATTACCTATATGGGGGGCGCGGGAGTTGCTTAGCTGAGCAAATACGTATGTAACTTAACTCAAACCACAAAAAATAAATCTACGCGACCTAGGGGATGTGTGCTGCTTACAGCATAGCACGAGGATCGTTGCCTTTTTTTTTTTTTTTTTTTGATTTAACTACTGTGTTTTACAGGAAGAGGGCTGAAAAATATGTCGTCTACCGAGCAATACCGGGACCGAGAATATTGGAATAAAACCGGGACTCAAAAAAAATTCTAACTGGACGTCATCTGTCACGTGTCGAAATCGTAAATTAAATGTATGAAAAGAAATTAATTAGGAAATCGAAAAATAAAACGTTAGCTGGGTGCTAGTGGGGCGCAAAAGTCGGCACGGCGGCTGCACTAGGCGAGATCGATGAACTGCTGACTGCCTACGGCGCTCCCGCGACGAGATGATCTGGATGGTCTGAACTGGGCTGGAACAGCTGATGAGCGGCGCCACTCCACGGTGGCTGAACTGGGGCACTTTCCTGCGGCACGGGGGAGATGCACGGGACAGTTGAGCCTCCTCGGGCTCCTGTCTCCTGTGGAGCTAACCTCAGTGGGGTACTTCGCATAAAGCGGGCACTTTCGTTGTCTCCTTTTTATTTCCTTGTATAATTTTAAAATTTTTTTTTTTTTTTCCTTGATGCGGGGCTCCTGAGTTGCCTTCAGGGGTGCTTTTAGGTGTGGCGGAGCCCCAAAAAAAAATGCTACTGGGGGAAAGGCGTGGATCGACAGCCTCCTGTCGATCGCGGATTAGATTGATTGCCAATTGAGTAGGGAGGTTACTTACCTCTGCTCTGCAGGAATTCCTCCGTAATTTTTTTCCGGTTCCACTACTCGAGCTGGTCGCCACTTTCACTTTTTTTACTTTTCGGGCTTTGGTTTTCTCCTCTCCTAACAGGCACTCGCCGGGCCGGATTAACCCTCAACGGGGCCCTAGGCAACCATCAATTTGGGGGCCCTTTTTTTCACGTCCGTTCCCTTCTTTTTTCGATTAAAAAATACAAACTTATATCTTTCATAAAAATTTTATTGTCACTATGTAATAATATCAATAAAATTAATATCTACATTTTAAACATGTCGTTTTCTACATTTGTTTTCGGCAAATTCATCAATTATATCATCAATATCGATTTTGTTCAATAAATCTGACTCAATGCAAAGTATACCTAACATCTCGAGTCGCTCTTGTCGCGTTGTAGCTCTTTCAGCAGCTTTGACTCTTTTTAATTGCGAGAAGGATCGTTCGGCAGAACAATTTGTGATCATTAATGTTAAAAAAATCCGAAGAGCTATTTCTGTGTTAGGAAATACATCGGCTAATTGATCTTTCATTAGAATCTTATACTCATCAGTGTATCTGGAGTTCACGTAACTTTGGAATTGTTTCATTTCAATGAAAAATTCTTCCAAATCTCTAGAATAAAAACGAACTAAGTTATTTATAGCTTCGTGGAGGTCTCCATCACTTAGAGAAAAGTTGATGAGAAATGCAAATCTCTCTGAAACTTCCATATACACTTTCGCACGTCGTTTGATTTCACTGTGAAGATTGTCGATGATTTCGAGGAAACCTTTTGTCCTAAAATCATCGCGAGGCGAAAATTCTACTTCTGGAGCATTTCCGTCATTAGGTTGTTTTTTTCTACGACGAGTACGTTTTACGATTTCTGTATAACCTACACCAGGTAATAATTGTTTTGTTTTTTCCTCGAAATCATTGAACTTTTCACGGAATGAAACTAAACTCTCTTCTAACGATCCGTACAAAAAAGCACACGTTTGCAAATCTGCTTTTTCACTTTGCAATGACTTACTCACTGAACGCATAGCAGTCAAAATAGAGTTCCATAAAATCAACATGAAACCAAATTCGAATTTTTGCATTTTATTCGCGATACACGTCGCCTCATAACGAGTATCAGTATTTTGTGATTCATCATCAGCAATGATTTCTAGAGCCTCTAATATGATATGAAATGAATCGTAAACTGCATTCGTCGCATTCGAATGTGCTTCCCAGCGTGTAGTTGACAATGTCATCAAAGTTTTCTCATTGTTTATTTTATTTTTTAATACGCCCCAACGATAGGTGGAAGCGGAAAAAAAATTATATAATGTCTGCATAATGGCGAAAAAATCTACTGCATGAAAACAGGACTTCACAGCATGCTCTCCAACCAAATTAAGGGAATGCGCGGAACAAGGAACATAGATCGCATTCTCATTCAAACTCAATATTCTTGCTTGCACACCTTTATACTTTCCGGACATGTTTAATGCGTTGTCATATGATTGTCCTCTACAATTTTGAATATTTAAACCACAGTCTTTAGTAAGAAACTTTAAAGTTTGATTCGCTAGACTTTCACCAGTATGACCTTCCAACTGAAGAAAAGTTATAAACCTTTCGACTGGTTGAAAATCGTTCGGAGAAACATATCTTAAAATAATAGACAATTGATCAACATGCGATACATCAGGAGTCGAATCGACAGATAAGCTAAAATACCTAGCCGAAGTAACCTCTTTTAAAATGTATGATCTGATTTTTTTACCCATAATGTTAATGAACTCCTCGCAGATCGTCTTCGATAAATAAGAAGTTACACCCGTCCCAGCATTGCCGTATCTAACAATATGACCTTGCAAAAAAGGATCAAATTTCGCAACGAGTTCAAGTAACCCTAGATAATTTCCGTTGTCCGGCACCCCGAATTGCTCATTCGAACCTCTGAATGACAAACCTCGCTCTGCTAATGTGGTAATGACAGCAACTACCCGTTTTAAAACGTCGCGCCAGTATTTTTTTTCACTTAGTAGTTCATTCTCGAGTAGTTCTGGCAGATTATTTTCGTCCTTTCGTTTTTGCCGGTAAATCAGCAAACACTCCCGATGTTTTGGATGTTTTTCATGCTGTTGTAAATGACTTCCGATGTTTTTCCAGTCATCATATCCTTCACGAGAAAGTTTTATCGATTGGTCGGGTGGTAGAAATAGCTTGCAATAAAAACAATAGACAGACCCTGTGAATAAAAACCAAAAATTATTATTATCGATTACACTGTGTGCCTAAAAATAATTTTGAAAATTACAAAAAAACGAAACCTGTCTAGAATGGTTGGTAATGACCCCCTGAATACTTTCTTTACAGGTTTTTTTAATGTTAGGTCTATTTATTCGACCGGCTTTCCGGTTTTCTGTCATTTTCCGTTTTCTTTTCTCTGAATGTTTTTTCAAGGTTAGAGAATATAAAAAAAAGACTCATTGACCGCTATTTCAATTTTGTTCCCGTGCAGTTTTTGACCTATTTTATTCCAGAAACGTGATCAGGTTAATAAGAGGACACCAACTAGTCTTTTGTTCGAAAAAAAGGACCAATATTATGATGATCAAAAGCATGCTTTTAAAAAAAATTAATTTAATGAGTAAATCGAAAACGAGGGCTAAATTTGAAAAAAATCTGTAATGGAAGTATTTAGTTAGAGAATCATCACCAACCATTGTAGACAGGTTTCGTTTTTTTTTTTTGTAATTTTTGAGGTCAGACAGTGTTAGAAATTATGTGAATTATACACAAACTATGAATTAAGGGTGGGTGAGTTACTTTTAAAAAAAAACTTGGTTGAGTTAATGTAACTTGTTTAAGTTAATGTAACTTTGTTATATTACAAGTTAATCATAAATTTTCAAGTAAGAAATTAGAAGTTACTTTTTAAGCGAATTCGTTTAACCTTAAGTTTTATTTTTCAAGGATTTTTTTTTCTTGTTAGAAAAAAACCTGATTCTTTCTCAAAAAATAGAGTGAATTTCGTGAAAGAAATTGATTCAAATGCAAATCATACATTACCTTTCATTGGTGAATAAATAAGCCAATCTCGGTTTGTTTTTTCTCCATTTGGTTTAGTCCCAAAAAATAAGTTGGGCGAACAATATCTCGATGTTGATTCGTTTTCATACCGACGCTTAGATGATTCGAATGGTCCAGTCAAATTTTGACATGTGGATGGCCCATGCTCAATCCAAAATCTTACATCTTCACTAGTAAATTTTTCCCATTTTCCTGGATCGTTGGAACGGTTGGAAATTTCTACACCTTGATTTTTATGTACACTTTCGCTCACAAGAGATTGGTTTGAAGATTCAGGTGTTGAGTTGACTGGATCATCGTTCAATTCAGGACTAGTTGCAAGTCCTTGACTGCCTGATGAATTTGGTGGTGTTTTTACGTTCCGATGAAAATAATTGTCGAGTTTTGGAACTTTTTCTAACACTGCACTTGTTCGTGATCGTTTTTCTTCGGCAACCTTTCTTTTTTGCGCACCACTTAAATATGAACGGGACATTTTTTTACATAATAACAACTTAAGACGCTAACGATAGTTTGAGTATTTACTAGTGTATTGCACTTAAACTATCACTCCCGAAAAATGATGGTCTCACTACGGTAAAGAAAAAAACGCGGACTTTTACGTGATAATAACAAGGATATTTTATTCACTTATTCACTTTACACCAGTGGCGGCCCGTGGTCTCCTAAGCCCCCACACAGAACTCAAAGCTGATTTGTCCAACTGGCCGACAAAAAGAGCTTGAGCAGTCTGAATTTTCTGTTGGATTCAGTGCAAAACGAAAGTTCCGACTGCAGAAGCTCTTTTATTCGCATATGTGGTTTCAAAGAGGCTCGCCTCACGTTGATTTTATACAGGCAATTCTCATCATACAATGCAAGGAAAGCATTACGATTACCATAGCTGCAAAAATGACAAAACATTCCCAGACTATATAAATCAATTTTCATTCTTATTTCTTTGACATTTGAACATATTTTACTCACAAAATAAGTTTTTGAATTGAATATTTTAGATTTGTTCTTTAAATTACAATTTAAGAACTGTAAAACTTGACAGAGGAGGCACTGCCACCCCTGCCTCCTCTGACGAGCCGCCACTGCTTTACACTATGTAATTGTTTACGGTGAGTATTCTCAGACTTGACTATCCCCGTACAGCGAATTCTCCGTCTTATATACAAATTCAAATGTTCCAGAATATTATCGAAAATTCTTTGAATTCTTTTGAATGCGGTCAATTGAGTTTTATTTATTTGAGTAAAATTTATTTTCAGTTCTGATTATATTTTTCTTTCACTCTCTAGAATTTTATGTTTGTAAGAAAATTTTACAAGTCTTTTTCATTTTTCGGGGGCCCCCTAAAATCGGGGGCCCCAGGCAACTGCCTATTCTGCCTACTTGTTAATCCGGCCCTGGGCACTCGCCAAGTGCGTCTGCTTCGCTCGCTGCTTTGGTTGCAAATGGCGGAGAGCAGCTCGTGTGCCTTCCGGCCAACTTGACAGTCGTCGAGTTGCGACTTGTGTGGAATAAGCCTAAAGCCTGGGTCACAATTTTCGTGTCGTGTACTCTTGCACATTTGGAACCAGCGTGTACATCACACCATCTGGCTAATTGCGCGGGGTCCTCCCCAGAAATTAGTCAGAAAAAATGCACACGCGTCTTCTCTCATTGTCGAAGGTCCTTAGCATGGTACACTCCTAAGGTACGTCCGTTCATGTCCTCAAGTTCATATCGGCTGGTTCCCAAAACTCTAGGAATTCGTCCTTTCGCATATTTTTTTGCAAGTTTCGCACTTCGTCCTTGAGGCATGTTACTAAGGGGCCACAGGCGTCGAAATACTTCTTGACCCACAACGTATGATACGTCACGACATCTAGTGTTGTAAGTTTTTTCATGCTGGGCATGCGCGTTCTCTAAGTGATGTAGGACTCGTTTCCTGATTTGCCTTAATTTATCTGAGGCTGGGAGTATTTGAACTTCGTCTTCCATACTTCGTACTTTATGTAATAGAGGATATACGGAGCCGTGAAGAACCATATGCTGGCCAAATACTACATAATATGGGTCGATGTTGATACCTTGGTGAATAGTGCTACGTAGAGCACAAGCAATATTAGGTAGGTGTAGATCCCAGTGCTGATGTTCGTTTTGAAGATATGCTCTGATCGCGGCCAACACGGATCGGTTGACTCTCTCTGAAGCGTTCGGGTGGTGAGAGTGTTTCGCTGTCCGCAGGTGTTTAATCCCATAGTCTGATATGACCTTTTGAAACGTTCTGGAGACGAATTGGGTCCCGTTGTCGGAAAATATTGTTTCTGGAACTCCGAAGGTGTTAAACAGTTCATTTTCCAGATACTGTACTGTAAGTTCTGCAGACTCTGCTCGTAAAGCCTTTAGAAACACGAATTTACTGAAAATGTCTAATACTACTAAAATGCAAGTATTTCCACGAGGAGAGCGCGGGTACGGTCCCATATAATCAATATACAACAGCTGGAAAGGTCGGTAAGTTTTGATTTGTTCACCCATAGGCGGTCGTTGTATTTGGTAGCAGTCTTTGGTCTCCTTACATACCTCGCCGGAATTGACGTAGCTTCGGACTTCGGTTACCATTCTTGGCCAATAATATTTCAGTCGGAGCCGGTAGAGTGTTTTATGGAATCCACCGTGTCCACTCTGTGGAGGGTTATGAGCCGAGGCTATTAGAGCCTGTGTTAGTTCGCGGGGAATCCATAATCTCCAACAGGTTTCGTCGGATGCTGGATCATCCAGTCGTGGTTTCGTGCGTATATATACGTATCCATCGGAGATTAGTAAGTCGGGCAACCGACTTCCATTCCTTTGGATGGTTTCCTTTAGGTCGGCATAGTCCTTAGACGTGAAATGTGGAGAATCCAAATCGACTTCCACTGGTAACGTTTCCTCATCTGTTAGTTCAGCCATATGTATACGCGAAAGAGCATCGGGTACTACACATTGGCTTCCCTTGCGGTGTTCTATGTTGAAGTCAAATCCTTGGAGTTTCAAGCTCCATCTCGCTAATCGTCCGTTTAGGTCGGTTTGATTCATCAACCAACGTAAACTGGCGTGGTCCGTGATTATGGTGAAGGGATGTCCTTCCACATATGATCGAAATTTCTTCACACTGAGGACGGCGGCGTAACATTCCAATTCCGTAATGCTATATTTACTTTGCGTTGGGCTCAGCTTCTTCGACATGAAGGCGATCGGGCATTCGTTTCCCTCGTCGTCTTCCTGGAACAAAACGCTTCCCACGCCAGAGGTGCTAGCATCACACTGAATAAAGAAATGCTTGCGAAAGTCCGGTGTGAATAACTCCGTAGCATTGATTAGCGAAGTTTTCAGCTCTTCGAAGGCCTGACGAGCTTCGTCGGTTAACTCAAAGGACTTGGATTTCCTCAGGCAGTTAGTAAGGGGTGCGGCTACAGCCGCGTAATTTCGGACAAACCGCTGATACCAGCCGGTCATACCTAGAAAACGGCGTAGTTGTTTTGGCGTTTTAGGTTCGGGAAAGTTTTTAATGGCTTCGACTTTAGCCGGGTCTTTCTTCAGGGTTCCATCGCCCACAACAAAACCTAGATATCGCACTTCGCGAACACAGAAGTTGCTCTTGCCGACATTGATCGTAAGTCCAGCAGCTTTCAAATGTCTCGCCACTTCCTCTAGAATCTTTACATGCGACTGGAAATCGGGCGTAACGACCAGTAGGTCATCCAGGTATACAAATACATTTTCTCTTAGATGGCCTGGTATCACCTTATCCATTAGGCGACACATTCGCTGCGGAGCATTACATAACCCAAAGGGCATGACTGTAAATTGGTAATGAGGGCGTCCTGGTACTGTAAAGGCTGTCTTTAGACGACTACTGGGCTCTAACGGAATTTGCCAGAAGGCGTCTTTCAGGTCGATTCCACTAATATAGCGCGTGTCTTGGAGTCTGCCCAACAATCCATAAATATGGGGTAAAGGGTAGGCATCCTTGACAGTAACTTGATTTACCTTCCTCGTGTCTAGGCATAAACGGTTCTTTCCAGGCTTCCGTACAAGAATGACAGGAGAGTTCCACGGGCTGTTTGATTCTTCAATCACGCCTAAGGCTAACATTCGATCTAACTCCTCGTACATCATCCTTTGCACAGCTGGGGATACTGGATAGTGCCGTTGTTTGATAGGCGGGGCATCTCCCGTATCAATCACGTGTTCTTCCACATGCGTTTTACCTAAACCGTGTACAGAATAACTTGGGAATTTTGCCACAACCCGTTCCAATTGCCAATTCTCTTCCTGACTCAGATGACATTTAACGACCGTCTCCTGACCCGATAAGGTGGACAGTTCTGAGATGACGTGCGGAGCAATCTGGAATTCTCGCCAAAAGTCAACCCCTAAATATAACGACTGCGTCAATCCGGGTACCAAGTATATGACCAGGGACCTTGTGAGACCGCGATATGTCATCTGAGCTCTCACAAATCCTGTGATGGAGGTTTTCCCGCCATTGGCAGTTTGGACAAATTTGTGGGATTTCTGAGGGGATAATTTCGCTGTTTCCAGAATGGATTCGAAACCTTTTCCGAGACAGGTGACACTCGCCCCACTATCTAGAAGTCCTAGTAAAGGAATTCCATTTAATTGGAGCTTCAAATACGGGCGGTCGTCATCAGAGAGATTCGCCAATGAAGACAGGGTTGGTGACATTATGTTCTTCCTTTCTTGAGCCAGCCGTCTGACTCGCAAAAGGGCTTTATATTTGTGTTTGGGGAGTAGGGCGGAAACACTGGAGTTGAAAATTCGATCGCGTATTTTCTGATATCGTAGCCAGCGTTCGTGAAGTGTTGAAAATCGGAGAGATTCTCGGTAAGTTTTCTCTGCCGAGTGGGGATCTAGAGGGGGTGAAGGTATTTCAATACCATCGTCGTTGGTAGGTGAAGAAATTTGGGTATCTTGGTATATTAATTTAGCATTGGGTGTAGTGACGGTGGAACTACGGTGGCTTTGGTGGTTTACTTCGTCGAAGTCCCCGGAGAAGTTACGCTTGGGCGACACGCTCCGGTGTTCGAGTGGCCCGCGAATCGGTTTCCCGAACAATTTGAGCAACGAGGAGTGGTGGTGTTGGTCTTACCGCATTTGTAGCAAAACAGGTGACGTTGCTCGTCCGGGCACATTTGTAAATAGTGACCTTGACGACGACAGTTCCAACAATGAACTTGCGTGTCCGAAGACGTAATAGCTTCCACGGGTTCTCTTAAGTGATTGCCAGTGGTAGGAAGGGATGTAAATTCCAACTCGTGCACCTTGTTCTGACGCTGGGATGCCGTGGTGTGCTGATGAATTTCCAGCCGTTCAGCTTGGGTGCAGAACATTCTCAGCTCTTCAAGAGTGTGAGTGGGCTGGACATAAACCAACTGAGCTAGACGCGGAGATAACCCATCTTTGAGTACACTAGTTAACTCCGACTCCGCTAGAGGGGTGACGAGCTTGTATTGTAAGGCTAACACGCGTTGTTCAAAATCCTTATAAGACTCCTCAGGCAATTGCTTGGCCGTCATTAGGGCTTGCAACACCATGTGATTTGTTTGTAAGGAACGGAATCTGCTATTTAGATTGTTCTTGAAGGTGAGCCAAGTAAACTAACGGTTTTCCTTGCGGAAGACTGACCAGAACCATCTCTCGGCCTTGTCTTTTAGTAAAAAGTGTAGGTTCGAGCACAACTCGACCTCACTCACGCCATTGGCGTGAGCGACACATACGGTACGGTACAAGAAGTCTTCCACGGCTGTTCCCTGCGGATCACCGTTGAAGTGAAAACTCCATGTGGAGATCACTGACTTCTTGGCCGGGGTAAAGGCTGTGGAACTCCTAGAAGGAGTGTTAGGAAGGGCATGTGAAGTATCTCTACTCTGAGACGCAGACGAGGAAGCGGCGAAGGTATTAGCCGTGGCCGAGGGCAGTGGCCACTCAAGAGGCATCTCTCTCGACCCTGACGGAGCGACTCCTTTGTCCGAAGGGATCATAGCCCGGGATGTCGAAGGCCGGGGTTCATTCCTACTAGGCACGGGACCCTGACTTCGTAATCCAGTACGGGTTCCTCTTGGTCGGTTCCTACGACCGCGCCGGTTTGGTTGGGCCACATTCACCTCTGCTACTTTCAGGGCATTAATGCTTGCTCTGATACTCTCCAAATCTGCTCTCAAAGTTTCCATAGACTCGTTAAGTCGATCTTCGTTTCCCACTCTCGCTCTCGCGGGATTTTGGGCGTCGCCGTTCCCGCCGGGAACACCTTGATTCTCCAGTGGAGGTGAACGATCAACAGGCATGGCTACGAGATGGAACTGATTTATGGTGGTCCAAAGAATTCACTAGGGTTGTCAAAGACGGGGGTCGACTCGTTCACACGGGTGAGCGCTCGACACCACAGACGTAATCGGTTGACAGAAAAAGTTGTGATTTAGGCTATCGTTACTCGAAAATTACTCTTTGCCTGAACTAGTCACGACAAAAGCAAAAAAAAATTGTGTGTTTGATTTGCAATACTACGTAACAAAATATCTATCTATGCATGACTGCGACTGACTCATCCTCTCGCTCTCCTTTCTCGACACCGTATGTCGAAAGAAAAACCGTGGAATTAAAGTTGAAACGGACAGTTAACAGGAAGGGGAGGGGATAGGTAAAAACAGGTGAGTGTACTTGACGACTGTGGTGTACCCGAAAGCCGATGACCTGGGAGCCCACAGATCAGGAACCAGGCTAGTGACTCAGGCAGAGCCTTAAAAAAAATGTTCTCTGTGTCCCGTCCTTGCGAGATCACGTGCCATGCTAGAAATCACCTGGGGCACCCCACGTCCCTAGGGCGCTATGGGATAGGTAAACCCATCACCACAGGTTCTCCATAAGAACTGGCATGAGCCAGATAAGTAAAAAGAATAAGTAAAAGAATAAGTAAAACGCCCAGCCTCATCTGCCCGGACAGCACCGGAGGCCATGAGGGTTAGTGTACTGATCACCACACAACAAACAACAAAATTTATATTTTCGCGGGGCTTTCGGTGGAATGCAGGCCAGACGATGGCTCAGTGCGCGCCTAGCTGGTTAGCACGTGCTTAGCTCGTCGGCATGGGGGAGGTTCTTGAGCCGGGAGGCTGCACTCCGAATAAAGGAGGTAATATCGCGCACATTCAGCAGAAAGCTGAATGAAAGAAAGAACAATGTACGGAGGACAAGAATACCGAAAGGATCTGAGCATCCGTGCAGGATTCGATCCGGAGAGGGAGGCTCTCACCTAAGCCTCAGGGGAAACAGGAAGAGGCTACCCGAAGTCACGGCAAACTGGAAATTCCCCAAAGGGCTGCCTCTGCTCAACCCACCACCATCATTCAGGCTCCCCTGACACATGCCTGAATGACCCTACCAAAAACACCAAAGGGGGCGTAAGAGGGATGGTCAGTCGCGAATCATAGACTGAGATTATTAGCTGTACATAACTACAAGTTTACTCATTCTTCAGTTATTAAACAATCCAGGTACAATTCATGTTAAAAGGTCACGCGAGGCTGGTCGCAAAGAAACATATAGCTAAGAGGGTATCCGCGAAAGCAAAAGCGTATCTACGGCTTCACCGAATGAGACGTACAATTAGGTGAAGAGAAAACAAATATATACGACCGAAATCAAGAGGAGTCTACTCCCGAACTATTATCAAACCCGAAGGGAATTACTCCAAAAGTATTACAAATAATGTGCTAGGCCAACTATAACTAAACTGAGAAGAGGTACAATTCAATAATTTGGTAAAAGTTTAGGTTTGGTGTCACCCGAGTGGCGAAACCCGATAAGGTACGTTTAAATTTACTACGAGTAGTTTGATTATGACTCAAAAAGTTAAAAGAAGAATGTACGCAGCGCAAATCCCCGAATGGATAATCGAAAGAAACATAATTAAATTGTTAGCACCTGAGCCCGAAGGTAAAATTTACCGTAGTCATCACCATATGGATTTAACGTTGAGAATAATTTAATATTATAAAATGTTACAACCACAAGTACATACCTTACAATCCCAGGGCTGGAACTCCTGCCGATCGATCGCCAGTGCTCTGCTCCTGAAAGAGGTGGCAAACAACCAACATCGCTAAACGAATAAATATTACCTATATGGGGGGCGCGGGAGTTGCTTAGCTGAGCAAATACGTATGTTACTTAACTCAAACCACAAAAAATAAATCTACGCGACCTGGGGGATGTGTGCTGCTTACAGCATAGCACGAGGATCGTTGCCCTTTTTTTTTTTTTTTTTTATTTAACTACTGTGTTTTACAGGAAGAGGGCTGAAAAATATGTCGTCTACCGAGCAATACCGGGACCGAGAATATTGGAATAAAACCGGGACTCAAAAAAAATTCTAACTGGACGTCATCTGTCACGTGTCGAAATCGTAAATTAAATGTATGAAAAGAAATTAATTAGGAAATCGAAAAATAAAACGTTAGCTGGGTGCTAGTGGGGCGCAAAAGTCGGCACGGCGGCTGCACTAGGCGAGATCGATGAACTGCTGACTGCCTACGGCGCTCCCGCGACGAGATGATCTGGATGGTCTGAACTGGGCTGGAACAGCTGATGAGCGGCGCCACTCCACGGTGGCTGAACTGGGGCACTTTCCTGCGGCACGGGGGAGATGCACGGGACAGTTGAGCCTCCTCGGGCTCCTGTCTCCTGTGGAGCTAACCTCAGTGGGGTATTTCGCATAAAGCGGGCACTTTCGTTGTCTCCTTTTTATTTCCTTGTATAATTTTAAAGTTTTTTTTTTTTTTTCCTTGATGCGGGGCTCCTGAGTTGCCTTCAGGGGTGCTTTTAGGTGTGGCGGAGCCCCAAAAAAAAATGCTACTGGGGGAAAGGCGTGGATCGACAGCCTCCTGTCGATCGCGGATTAGATTGATTGCCAATTGAGTAGGGAGGTTACTTACCTCTGCTCTGCAGGAATTCCTCCGTAATTTTTTTCCGGTTCCACTACTCGAGCTGGTCGCCACTTTCACTTTTTTTACTTTTCGGGCTTTGGTTTTCTCCTCTCCTAACAGGCCTAAAGCCTGGGTCACAATTTTCGTGTCGTGTACTCTTGCACATTTGGAACCTGCGTGTACATCACATGTTTTTAATATTTTTTAAAATATACGTTTCTTTAATTATATTGCATCAATTTGTTTTATTATACCATTTTGTTTACCAATATTTTATAACTTCACTCTTGTCGTTTGAAAGAAAATCATTTTTATTTCGTAAAAGAGAAATATTTATACTTATAATGCATTTTGTAAAAGGGAAATATTGAGTTAGTGTGCATTTTGTAAAAGGGAAATATTCAGTAAGTGTGCATTTTGTAAAAGGGAAATCACTCCGGTAGGAATTTTTTGTAAAACGAAAATCACTCCGGTAGGAATTTTTTTTAAAAGGAAAATCACTCCGGTAGGAATTTTTCGTAAAAGGAAAATCACTCCGGTAGGCATCTTTTGTAAAAGGAAAATCACTCCGGTAGGCATTTTTTGTAAAAGGAAAATCACTCCGGTCGGCATTTTTTGTAAAAGGAAAATAACTCCGGTAGGAATTTTTCGTAAAAGGAAAATCACTCCGGTAAGCATTTTTTGTAAAAGGAAAATCACTTCGGTAGGCATTTTTTGTAAAAGGAAAATCACTCCGGTCGGCATTTTTGGTAAAAGGAAAATCACTCCGGTAGGAATTTTTCGTAAAAGGAAAATCACTCCGGTAGGCATTTTTTGTAAAAGGGAAATCACTCCGGGAGGAATTTTTTGTAAAAGGAAAATCACTCCGGTAGGAATTTTTTGTAAAAGGAAAATCACTCCGGTAGGAATTTTTCGTAAAAGGAAAATCACTCCGGTAGGCATCTTTTGTAAAAGGAAAATCACTCCGGTAGGCATTTTTTGTAAAAGGAAAATCACTCCGGTCGGCATTTTTTGTAAAAGGAAAATCACTCCGGTAGGCATTTTTTGTAGAAGGAAAATCACCCCGGTAGGCATTTTTTGTAAAAGGAAAATCACTCCGGTAGGCATTTTTTGTAAAAGGAAAATCATTCCGGTAGGCATTTTTTGTAAAAGGAAAATCACTCCGGTAGGAATTTTTTGTAAAAGGAAACTCACTCCGGTAGGCATTTTCTAAATTAAGGAGAATCACTCCAGTAGGCATTTTGTAAAATATATACATATATATATATACATATACATATATAATATATATATATATGTATATATATATATATATATACATATTGTTCACGCGTGAACAAAACATTGCGCCAAATTACTTAGCAAGTTAAGCATTTTTCTCAAGTGCACTGGCTCACAGCACGATCAGCACTGCCGCCGGTTGTTTACGTCGCGGTATTAGGTCAGTCAGTCTTGCTGACGGCAAGATGGCCTACTTTCCGGCTGTGAGGCAATGCATAAGAGTTAATTAGGCTAAGTACAAATTGTATAAATATTATAAGCACAATGAATAAAGTCAGTTAGTAAAGAGAATCCGTCTTTGGACAAACGCACCATACAACCCTCTTAATCAACACACCGTTGATTAACATTGGTCCTTCGAGCCTTCACACAACAAGGCATACATCAGGAGATCTTGGCGTTCCCCACCAGCGGTAAAACGTCCTCCAAGATCCTACAGAAGAACTTCAGCGCACTTTGGAAACCAGATTCACTGGCGCAGCTGAGGAACAGAAATCGACTCCACTTCAACAGTAGAATTAACACACAGTTAATTCCACACCATCTCACCGCATCTTAAGATACCGAATCTGCCAGCATCAAGTCATCGCACAGTTGGTTCCTCCAGGCACAACAAACATGACTTCGACCTCCACCGTGGAAAATCTTTTATCCGCCCAGAAGGAGGTAGCTGAAGACATCAGCCGTCTCCTCCGAAACATAAGGAAGGATGGGACTGACAGGAAGACTACGGACTACATAACAAAAAAATCAAAAGAACTCGAAACCTTTTGGGGACATTTCAACGAACTCCATCAACAATTAAAGCTGCTCATTGACGATGATCACATGTACTTCAGGGAGCAAATCTTTGAGAAAACGGAAAGCATCTACAAAGAAGTACGAAGGCATCTGGCTCACCATTTACCTTCAACAGAAGATACGACCAAAAAGGGAACTACACCTCGACATGAGTCACTCACAGTTCAGAGCCAGCCAAGGCCACCTTTCGCTACAAGCGGTCAGCACTTCCCTCAAGCCTCTAGCCGTGAGGTCTCAGCCGCCGGACTCGATCCATTCAGGGACTTGATGCAAGGGGACTCTGCTTCCTCCCATCCAGCATCACCTAAAATACCAAACGGCAATGAAGGGCAAGCACAATCAACACATGACCGAGAAATCAATCTACTCGAGCAAATTCTCCAGCAATACAGGCAGCTCGGGCCTACTATAAGCCGATCTTCGGCGCCTGCATCACAAGCTGAGGAGGCACACATAGACCTCGGGAGGATCAGTCAACTAAGCAGGCTCAACAACTACCCCAAGCTCCCACCCATGCAAATTCCCAAATTCGATGGGGATTATAAGGGCTGGAAGACTTTCATCGACATCTTTATTAACGTCATACATAACAATGCATGCTTGACAAATGTGGAACGAATGCAATACCTGCTGAATCATCTAGAAGGCGAAGCGCGCAGAGTGATTAGCCACCTTCAAATCAGCAACAGTAACTACGACACCGCGCTCCAGCTTATTCAGGCAAGATACAAGAATAACAGGAGAATTATTACAAGCTACATCAATACCATTATTGACTTAAAAAGAACAGAGCACAGAGCGCAGGCAGATATAATCATGCTCTATGATACCATTATAGAGTGCCTGGAAGCTCTAAAGAATCTCAACTGCAAAACAGTAGAATGGGGCCCAATGATTGTCTGCCTAGCGACTCGGAAACTCGACATGGAAAATGTCAGACTCTTTGAAGAAAGCCTCTCCAATCCCAGAGAAATGCCGACAGTAGAGGAATTGCTGCAATTTCTGGAAAAACGTTTTCAGGTTTTGGACTCCCTGAAAAACTCCAAGCAAGTTACTAATGATAATGGAATTAGGAGCAATAAAAAAGCATTTCACACGACATTGAGAAAGAGTTGTCCAGCCTGTAACAAAGCACACAATATTTACCAATGTGAGGTTTTAAAGAAGTTGAGCACAGAGCAGCGCTACGAATTAGTAACCCGCAAACGAATATGTACAAACTGTCTGGCACACAGCAGCAAGGACAAGTGCAAGTCCACTAAATCTTGCACCTTCTGCAACAAGAGACACAGAGAGACAGTTTGCTCCATAAGCACGGTTCAATGGAAAAAGCATCAAACCCAACAGAATCAGCGAAAGTGACTCAAGGCACAAGGGCAGAGGAAGCTATTTCCCTCCGCACAAATCATCTGAGAACTGGACAGGTGCTGTTGCCGACTGCCATAGTAAGGGTCAAAAATACTTTCGGGCAACTAGATCAGCTCAGAGCACTGATCGATCCAGGCTCCCAAGTAAGCCTCATAACTGAAGAGGCGGTCCAGATCTTGAAACTACAAAAGCAAAAGATAAAGGCAACGATTCTTGGAGTTGGGGAAACTGAATCTGGCAAAGCACAAGTAAAGTAAGATTCAGTCTTCAGCTGAGAGAGGATAATTCTTTCATCGCAATAGAGGCGCTTGTTCTCAGCAAACTCAACTCCTACCTCCCCGAAGCAGAACTTCCGGACACTGTTCTCAGGAATCACCAGAATATAATATTAGCAGACCCCAGCTTCGACAAGCCAGGACCCATCGATTTGCTGTTAGGCGCCGACGTATACGCCAGCATAATGAGCGAAGGCTTTAAAAACGGCCAACCTGCAGCCCAAAACACCAAGCTGGGATGGATCATATTTGGTTCGGTTCCAACTCCCACCCAAACAACTCGGCTGTCCAGTTTCCTCTCTATCGCGGAACTAGAAGATAGCATGGAAAAGTTTTGGCAAATTGACTGCCAAGAAAACAACAGCTCAACAACTGAGGTTGAAGCATGTGAGACGCACTTTAGGGACACCCACAAAAGAGATACCGAAGGGCGGTACGTTGTGAGCTTGCCATTCAAGACGACCAGCTGTGAATTAGGAAAATCAAGGAACACAGCGATCGCGAGGTTGATATACATGGAGAAAAAGCTTCAGAAAAACACCGCAGACTCCAAAGCTTATCACGAATTTCTGGAGGAGTATATCAGACTCGACCACACGACCCCAGCAAAGCCATTCAAAGGGGAGCCCAGAAACGTCTACTTCTTCCTCATCACGCAGTTTTTAAGAACGATAGCACCACTACAAAGTTGCGGGTGCTATTCGACGCCTCAGCCAAAACTGAATCTGGCTCTAGTTTGAATGATCTGCTCCACTCCGGTCCCAGAATTCAAAACAAATTGCATGACATACTGTTATGCTGGAGGAAGCATCGCTATGTGTTCACAAACGACATAGAAAAAATATTCCGGCAAATATTAGTGGCACAGGCCGACAGAATCTATCAGCGCATCCTTTGGCGCAAGGACACCAATGAACCGATCCAGGAGTACATCCTCAACACGGTCACTTACGGTACAGCACCTGCCACATACTTATCAGTCAGAGTGCTTAAACAGCTAGCAGAGGACGAAGGACAGCGCTTCCCGATTGGAAGTAAAATCCAAACATCCGATTTTTATGTAGACGACATGATGACTGGAGCAGACACAAGGTTCGAGGCTGAAGAACTCCGCAACCAAACCATCAAGCTCTTAAAGGCCGGCGGTTTCAATTTGAGGAAATGGACTTCAAACGAGATCAAGCTACTTCAAGATATTCCGGAAGAAAATAGAGAAAAGGGAATCTTAGAAATAGATGAACACAATACGATCAAAGCATTAGGATTGCACTGGAGCCCTGTAAAAGATGAGTTCAAGTTCAAGCTCAAATTAGACAAAACGGACACAGTTCCAACAAAAAGAGAGCTCTTGTCTAAAATTGCATCTCTCTTTGACCCCTTAGGCTGGTTGGCCCCCGTAACCGTCTCAGCAAAATTATTAATGCAATCGCTTTCGACGACAAAGGTTGAGTGGGACCAGCAGGTTCCTGAAGAGATATTAAAAGAATGGACAAAGCTTGAAGTAGAGCTCCCAGCAATAGAAGAAATCAGAATCCCAAGATGGATTAATTATCATAACGGCTACAGCCTTCAGATTCACGGCTTCTGTGATGCCTCAGAAAGAGCATATGCTGCCGCAGTCTACGCACGCGTGACAGACCCGCATGGCAGAGTCAACGTAAGGCTGCTAGCCGCCAAAACTAAAGTAGCACCGCTACGACAGAAGATCACTATTCCACGGCTAGAGTTGTGCGGGGCAGTTCTACTTGCACAACTCCTAAGCAACACCATAAAAACAATGTCTGTTGATCCGGTTAAAAGTTTCGCTTGGTGTGACTCAGAAATAACAATTGCATGGATCGCGAAGAATCCTTCACAACTAGAGGCCTTCATATCAAATCGTGTCACCGAAATTCACAGGCTAGCACCCACAGTCGCATGGAAATACGTCCCCTCCAGCCATAATCCGGCGGACGTCGCCTCAAGGGGCACAAACCCCAAAAAGCTAGTAACTCAGGAAACATGGCGGAGAGGCCCCCTATGGCTAGCTCAGGGAGCTGAGGCATGGCCCACACAGAAATCACACAACGTGATGAGAACCGAGGGTCTTAAAACGGTCAAGGTAATGCAAGCATCGGCATCATCCTCAGAGATCTTCAGATGCTCGGCATATACGCGACAGATAAGAGCGCTCGCTTACGCACGGCGGTTCATAAGCAATTGTCGCCTGGCCACACAACAACGAAAGCTCGATCATCTCTCTGCAGGGGAAATAGAGGAGACAAAAACCGTTTGCATCAAACTCGCACAACAAGACGCCTTTAAAGAAGAGATAGCTGCTTTAAAATCAAGAAAGAAGTTGAGCTACTCTAGCAAAATATTGGCGCTACATCCCTTCTTAGATGACAAACAAATTCTAAGAGTTGGAGGCAGGCTGCAGAACTCCAATTTACCGGAAGATGCAAAACATCAGATACTGCTCCCACAGAATCATCATTTAACATCCTTGATAATAGACCACGCTCACAAGAAAACGCTACATGGTGGCAAACAGCTTACTTTAAACTTCATAAGAGCTCAATATTGGATAATCAACGCCAGAAGCACGGTGCAAAAAAAATTCACAGATGCGTGACATGCTTTAGGCACAGCAAGAACACAGGCCAGACTTTAATGGGAAATCTTCCCGCCGTTCGCATATGTCCCTCGCCTCCATTCTCATATTGCGGCGTCGACTATGCCGGACCCTTCCTAACGAAGATGTCAAAGGGAAGAGGAGCCAAGCGACTCAAGGGATATATAGCATTATTCATATGTATGACTACAAAGGCAGTACATCTTGAGCTTGTCAGCGACTTAACTACAGACGCCTTCCTAGCCTCATATAAGCGTTTTATTGGACGTCGGGGTCCGGGGAAATTGCAAGGAGATGTACAGCGACAACGGGACAAATTTTGTAGGAGCAGGGAACAAGCTCGAGAGGGATTTCCGCAACACAATCAATCAAGTCACCGAGCAGGTTGCGGCACTGATAGCCAATGATGGAACTACTTGGAAATTCCTGCCACCAGCCAGCCCGCATCTGGGCGGCTTATGGGAAGCTGGCGTCAAATCTGTTAAAAATCACCTCAAGGAGGTGTTAGGAGAAACACTTTTAACGTTCGAGGAATTCACAACCGTACTGTGCCAAGTAGAAGCATGCTTAAACTCCAGACCAATCGGCCAACTATCAGCAGACCCTCGAGACCTAGAACCTCTCACGCCTGGGCATTTTCTGATCGGCAGACCCCTGCTGGCACCTCCAGAACCAGATTTATCCGACACCTGCGTATCCGTAACGCAAAGGTGGAAATTGGTGACCAAACTGCACCAAGACATCTGGAAAAGATGGGCAAGGGAATACAGCGCAGCAAATGGAAGACCGAAGGTAACAGTCCAAAGATTGGCGAGCTAGTGCTTGTCAAAGATGATCAGCTCCCACCTCAGAAATGGGCACTTGGGAGAGTCGTGGAACTACATCCCGGCGAAGACGGCCTGACACGCATAGCATCAATCAGGTTCAACAACACGGTAAAAAAGCGCCCAATAACAAAGCTCTGTCAACTCCCAATAAGCTCTAGCAGCGATCCCGAGGAGGAAGTCGCGGTAAAAGCCAACCTCACCCGGCCAAAGCGCAAGGAACGGAAGCGAACAAGTCTGGAACTTAAAAAGAATGAGCTCTGGTCAAAACCGGAGCATTTCCACAAAATCAAAGGTGAAAGTGATCTTGGGCCACCCAGCAAAAAGCGGAAAGCCAAGATAGCGCCTTGCACGTGGGCCTCAAGATTGTTAAACACAATACTACTTCTCCTTTACTGCCTCACTGGAGTACTCTGCCAAGGACATCAAGTATACAGCCCACACACCGGGTTCTACATAGAAGAATTGGGGCGTACCCAAATAAACAGAGGGAACCTGAGGATAGAAATCGCCCTATCTGCAGAAGACGTACTTCGCGACAAGCAGAGAATAAACGGCATATGGCTGCAACTAAAGGACATCTGCGATAAAACCAAGGGATTAACAAGCATCACGCATTGCGAAACTCTTCTCCTACATCTAACAACCAGAAGACGAGCACTAGTAACAGCCATAGAGGAAATAACACAACAGATATTGCCACACACCAGACAAAGGCGGGGTATTTTTGGAAATCTGCTCACGTCAATCTTCGGGGTAAATGAAGAAGTCTATAAGGACATAGAACATTTGCAAAAGGATCACAATGCTCTAATACAGTCGCTGAATCAGCAGACGTTATTCTTAAATGCAAGAATTAACAAGAGCAGCTACGCAGCAGAGAAAAAACTTAAACAGTTCGATGACCGGCTCAGTATCGTGGTCAAAACAATTAATGACATGGCAACCTGGTACACCAAGGCTGACCATAATCAAATAGGGCTCGAGATAATTGCAACTTATATCAGCGCAGAAGACTTCTACAATGAAATCGAGGGCAATTACAAGAGCTGGCTGTTGAGTAATCAACTGTGCAAAAAAAGAAAAGAATCGGCTGAGCAACCCGTTCGTCTCAGCAACCCGGCTCCTTTGGAAAATATGTCAATTAATTAATTGTGTTTTGTTTTTTCTTGTTCCTGAATTCATTCTTCGCTTTTAACTAAACCTATGAAGTTGTGTTTTTATATTAATAAAAGTCTCTTCGTCTAATCTAACTTTGTGTTGCTTATCTCACCTAACCGGAATTTTGAGTATTCACGCTACATTTATTGGTCCTTCGAGGCCGGATAGGTGAGAGAAAATTAAGTGCAGTTTTCTTTGGTTTTTCGCTTGAGGATCTCATTCCGTCGCATTGCGGAACACCCTGGACGTTGTGTTGCGACGGAGATCATCTGACTTTTTTCGTGTGTGAGCAAGTGAAATTGCTAAAAAATGTCTTCTGCCGCTACCCAAACCGCTGTTGACGCTCCAGAGAAACAACCTCAGCACTGACTCGTTACGTCATCTTCCGCTACGAGTCCTACCTCTACTACGGCTGGTTTCACTTACAAGAGACATAAATGCTCCACCTCTGAACCTGGTGGTTTTTCGCTCAAGAGAGTTACATTCGCTGATGATCTACCTGCAGGCTCTACTCGTCCTGTCGCTACTACTACTGCTATTGCTGCATCTTATGGCATAACAGGTAATCCCTCTAAACCGACTGTCTTACTCGCTACTTGCAAGGTTTCAGTATCCGCTCCAAACTGTCATTCGCTAACCGCTCGAGTCCTCGTTGACCAAGGCGCTGAAGTTTCCTTCATCACTGAGAAGCTCGCCAATAAGCTGGGCGTCTTGAGACAGCCTACCGCCGTCTCTCTTCGTGGCATAGGCAACACATCCGCTGGCTACACTCGTGGAACTTGTTCTCTGGAGCTCCAATCCTTATACTCCGATGAGAAAATTCAGCTTCAAGCATATATTCTTCCAGTTCTTACCGCTCACCTACCGTCATTCGCTATGGAAGATCCACACTGGCCTCATCTAGATTTATTGCAACTCGCTGATTCAGGCTTTCTGATACCTGGACCCGTGGACATGGTGCTTGGGGCTGCTCTAACCGGTCTGATTATCCGGCCTGGAGTGATCAAAGGATCGAGTAACACCCCAGTCGCTCAGGCCACCATGTTTGGGTGGATTATTTTTGGAACAGCCGACTTGTTGAGTTCAACCGCTGTCGGGTACGGTCACCATGTCTCCGCTGATCAGGATCTCCATAACCTCCTCTCACAGTTTTGGTCGCAAGAAAAGACGCCTACCTTGGCAGCTCCACCCCTCAGCCCTGCTTATGAAGAGTGTGAACAGTACTTCATCAACACGCACTCCAGGGACGCCTCAGGTCGCTACATAGTAAGGCTTCCGCTCAATTCTCCTGCCACACAACTGGGTAATTCGCTCTCGACCGCTCGTCGTTGCCTTCAAAGCACTCTCCGACGTTTAGCCTCTAATCCCTCCTTCAGTACACTCTACAACAACTTTATGAGTGAGTATGAACAGCTTGACCACATGAGGGTAGCACCTGTGGCGTCGACTCTTATTCGACCACAACACACCAAGCGGGAAAGATGGGAACTTCCGGCGAGATGACAGTAGCGCCCCTGTCACCGGAGAAAAGAGTGACAGATCTAGAGGGAACAATCAGACACTTGAGAAGTCATCTGGAAGCTCTTCGGACACGACAGCAGCCGCTGCCATTATCAGACATTTATATTCAACCTAAATAATAATAAACTGTTTGTTGAGTTTAACAATTCTCTCATTGAACTTAAATTGTGTGTCCCATTAAAATAGTGACCACAAATTGGTGACCCCAACAATCGGGAAATATTTAATTTTTCCCTCTGAGCACGTACACGGTGCCGCTTTAAAATTGTTTTTCGCCGCCATTGAACATCTCCAATTTTCCTGTGGAAGCTGATGATCGAGGGTACAAGTTCCGGAGTGCAAACTAGAGCACAGGCCAAGAAACAAAACATGGAGGAAAGGTTGGAAGCTATTTTTCGCGATGTTCGTCAGCCCAGGTTGCCCGCATATGATCCCAAAAAGCTGGATCTGTGGTTCATTCGGGTGGAGACAGAATTTGCTGCCATCGGAGTGAGTGACGACAACACCAAATACTTTTCGGTTCTGCGTGCTTTGGATGGACCAACCACGGAGGAGATAACTGACATCCTGCAAAATCCACCGACGCAAGATAAGTATAAATTCCTTAAAGATGCTATTATCGAGAGATTGGGTATGTCCCGGAGAGATAAATTGCGACAGGTGTTGAGGGGCATTTCTTTGGGCGACAGGAAGCCCTCGCAATTTTTAAGGGAAATGAGGAGCATGGCGGCGGGCATTTTGCCTGATGATGCGCTGCGCGAGATTTGGTTTGAGGGATTGCCCAGCGAGGTAAGGGCGATTCTGGCAGGTTCAAGTGACCTTAAGCTTGACAGTCAGGCTCAAATGGCTGACCGAATTCTATTGGAAATTAATCGCAGTGAGACTGTTATGGCCGTCTCATCTGGTGCTGGGAGAGACAGTACGGTGCCATTGCCCTCAGCCACGCTTGCAAAGATCGATTACTTGGAAAGGACCATGGCTGATCTGCTGGTGCAATTCAGGGAATTAAGGCACACGGAGCGTGGATCGAGATCGCGTTCTAGGGAGGAAGTCCCCGGTCGACGACGCTCTCAAGAGGGTTTATGTTATTATCATCGTAGATTTGGGAAAAACGCAAACAAGTGCGTTTCCCCTTGCTCACACTCTCCGCAGGCCAAGGGAAACTTCAATCGCTGTCGTCAGTAGGGGCCGTGGGCGACAGCGCAAAACCGCATACTTTTGAGGCCCGTTTACACATATATGATCCTAAGAGTCGCCTTAGGTTTTTGATTGATTCAGGGGCTGCTGTTTCTCTGATTCCTGCTGCAATGTTCCGTGGTAATCAGCCGCCGGCCAATTTGGTTCTTTTCGCTGCTAACTCCGCGCAGATTAACTCTTATGGTACGAGGATAATTTCACTCAATCTTGGCTTTCGCAGAGATTTTACTTGGGCTTTTCTGATAGCGGATGTCCAGAGGCCTATAATAGGGGCTGATTTTTTAAAACACTTCGGGCTGCTAATTGATTTGGAGAATCGACGGTTGATTGACTCTAAGACGTCATTTACTTCAGGGGGATGCTTACTGAAAACACCCCATCTCGGTGTTTTTACAATCCACTCTGGAATGCCCTGCGCTGACATTCTTCGGGAATTTCTGGAAATCACGAGACCACACTCTGACATCTCTGCTGCACTAAAAAAAAAGGATCAGGCTCATCAGATAATTACGAACGGACACCCGGTGTTTGCTAGGCCCAGAAAACTCGCCGGCGTTAAGGCTGCAGCCGCTAGGGCGGAAATTCAGTTTTGTTTGGATCAAGGAATAATCAGGCCGTCAAGCAGCCCTTGGGCTAGTCCTATTCATATGGTCCCAAAGGGAAATTCGGGTTGGAGGTTATGTGGTGATTACCAGAAGTTGAATGCAATAACTCAGGCAGACAAGTATGCACCACCTCTTATCCAGAGTCTCTTTCCCCTATTGCACGGTAAGTCTGTTTTCACCACGTTGGATTTGGGACGGGCTTATTATCAGATTCCCATGCATGAGAAGGACATCAAAAAGACTGCGATAACCACCCCATGGGGTTTATACGAGTATCTGGTCATGCCTTTTGGCCTTAAAAATGCTACGCAGACTTTTCAAAGGTACATTGATGGTGTTTTCCGGGATTTGAACTTTGTTTTCGTTTACATAGATGACATTCTCGTTATGTCCGAAGGTGTTGCTCAGCACCGAGATCATTTGCGGCAAGTTTTCCAAAGACTCCGAGACCACAGTCTCTCAATTAATGTCGGCAAGTGTAGTTTCGTTAAGAATGAGGTCGATTTCTTAGGTTATACTATTAACTCTACCGGTTTCGCTCCAAAAGCTGATCGTTTGTTTAAGATTGCTGAATACCCCAGACCTGAGACTGTTATTGAGTTGAGGCGGTTCTTGGGGATGATAAACTATTATAGACAGTGTGTTCCGAATATGGCTCAGCTTCAGTTACCATTGCAGTGTTACATTAAAAACTCTATAAAGAACGATAAAACAAAAATCATTTGGACCCCAGAGGCCAATGATTGTTTCTCGGGGCTCAAGCGGGTACTGGGGTTACGCAGTCGTCTTTTCTTTCGCCTAACGCTCAGCTCGTTCTGGTTTCTGACGCTTCGACAACCTGTATTGGGGCGGTCTTGGAACAGTCCGAAAATGACTTCTTCAGACCAGTGGGTTTTTTCTCTAGAAAGCTCACGGAAACGGAGAAACGGTATAGCACGTACGATCGCGAGTTGTTGGCAATTTATTCGGCTGTTCGGCACTTCCGCCATTTGTTGGAATGCCGCAACTTCACCATAAAGACGGACCACAAACCTCTGGTTCACGCGTTCACACAGAAACTTGCCAACGCATCTGAGAGACAGCTCCGTCAATTGGATTTTATATCCCAGTTTTCTACGGACATCATGTACGTAAAGGGAGATCAAAATGTTGTCGCTGATGCGCTTTCACGTGTAGAGGCCATCGATACACCCATGATACTTGATCCGGAGACCATCATGCAGGAACAGCGGGCGGATGCTGAACTCGCTGACCTTCTGCGGGGCAGTACTTGTTTGCGGTTGCAGGAGATTGAGTTGAAGCCTAACATCAGGGTTTTTTGTCAAAAGCTGCAGGGCATCACCCGTCCTTATTTACCGAAAAAGCTCCGGAGGACTGCTTTTGACATCGTTCATAGCCTTTCTCACCCCAGTGGGAGGGTCACTTCACTGCAGCTGAGGGAGAGATTTGTCTGGCCTGGTATCAAGAAGGACGCCACTGCTTGGGCCAGAGAGTGCCTGCCATGCCAAAAATCAAAAGTGCACCGGCATAATAAATTAATGCCTAAGCGCATCACTGTGCCTGAATCCAGATTTGATCACATTCATCTAGATTTGATTGTGCTGCCAAGAGTGAATGGTTTTAACTATTGTCTGACCATTATTGATCGGTTCTCTAGATGGCCTGTTGCAGTGCCATTAAGGGATATGACCGCTGAATCCGTTGTTACGGCTTTGTTTGATCACTGGATAAGCCACTATGGCACTCCGGTTACAATCACCACCGACCAAGGCTCTCAATTTGAGTCGCAGATTTTTAAGGCATTTGTAAATTTCATTGGTGCAGAGAGATTCAGAACGACCGCTTATCACCCGCAATCCAACGGATTAGTCGAGCGGTTTCATCGGACGCTTAAGGCCGCTTTGATGTGTTCTCCAAAGCCTTGGACTGAGATTCTCTCTACTGTCATGCTGGGGCTGAGAACGAGTTTTAAGGAGGACCTTCAGGCTTCTCCGGCTGAGATGTTGTATGGAACCAACTTACGCATCCCTGGAGAATTTTTCATCTCTGAGGACTTTCGGCAGGACCCGCAGATTTTCTTGGAGAAGCACAGAGAGTTTGCTCGTGGATTGCGCCCGACTCCAACCGCACATCACATCAAGTCGAGGATTTTCATTCTGAAGGATTTGTACACTTGTTCACACGTATTCATTCGCTGTGATCGGGTAAAGGCCCCACTGGAACATCCATATGCTGGTCCTTTCAGGGTCATTGAGCGCACAACGGACCGGGTTTTCAGGATTGACGTTGATGGTTCGCAACAGAGCATCTCGGTGGACAGATTGAAGCCGGCTTACGTCAGTAAATCCGATCCTCCCGACATCTCAACACGGACTGTTCCTCTGTCGGCACAGGGCAGGTCTCCATCCTTGCGGGCTGAACCTCGGTCGGTTCGGACTCAGCCGTTCGCATCACAAGTTCAATCTCAGACTCCTCAAACCCAGCCTCCTCAACATCTCTCCACAAAACAACATTTGTCTTTTCACAGACCCGATGTTTCACCTGGTCAGCAGGGATCCAGTCAGCCTTTGACCTCGGCTGCTGATTCGTCTTCCCCGACTTTTCCCGGACAAGATCGGTCACATCGTTGGGGATCAGACATGGACCCACCTCTGCGAGACTACAGTCGGCGAGTAACTTTCAAACTTCCCGGCGAAAGTTTCTCGGGGGGGAGTAGCTGTGGCGTCGACTCTTATTCGACCACAACACACCAAGCGGGAAAGATGGGAACTTCCGGCGAGATGACAGTAGCGCCCCTGTCACCGGAGAAAAGAGTGACAGATCTAGAGGGAACAATCAGACACTTGAGAAGTCATCTGGAAGCTCTTCGGACACGACAGCAGCCGCTGCCATTATCAGACATTTATATTCAACCTAAATAATAATAAACTGTTTGTTGAGTTTAACAATTCTCTCATTGAACTTAAATTGTGTGTCCCATTAAAATAGTGACCACACACCTTCTATAGGTTCAGAATCTCTACCTGCATACTATTTACCTCATCATGGCGTGCTGAAGGAGCAGAGCATCACTACGAAGCTAAGGGTCGTTTTCAATGGCTCCAGTAACACCTCTTCTGGGGTTTCGCTCAACGACATCCTCCATCCTGGACCCAAGATCCAGATGGATCTGTCCGATGTACTCCTCTGGGCTCGCCGTCATCGCTTCGTCTTCGCCACGGACATCACTAAGATGTACCGTCAGATCAAGGTCCACCCGCTCGACTGGGATTTACAGCGAATCCTCTGGGTCGACCAACACCAACAGGTCGCCCCATATCAACTCACTACTGTGACCTATGGGACCCGCTGTGCTCCGTTTCTAGCTGTCCGTTCCCTCCTCCAACTAGTCAAAGATGAAGGGCATCGCTTCCCACTCGCTGTTGACCCGCTCACCAAGAGTAGCTGATTCTATTCCCGAGGCTACTTTGATTGCTCAACAAATCACAGCTATTTGCTCCGCTGGAGGTTTTCCGCTTGCTAAGTGGGCCAGTAACTCCGCTGAACTTCTCGCTCAGGTATCACCAGCTGCTCTCACAACTGCCGACCCTATCAGCTTCGAGGAATCTACCATCAAGGTGCTTGGTCTGACCTGGCACCCAACACAAGATAAGTTTAAGTTTACTTATTCATCATCTATAGAGAAGACAGTCACCAAACGATCCATTCTCTCCGAAACTGCTCGACTATTTGATCCACTAGGATTCCTCGCTCCGCTAGTGATACGAGCCAAGATGCTGCTTCAAGAACTGTGGCTAGAGAAACTCGGCTGGGATGAGCCTCTTTCACCTGTACTTTCACACAAATGGCAACTCTTCAGGGAAGACTTACTGCACATAGAATCGCTTGAGATACCTCGCTGGCTGCACTTAACCTCTGCGCCTACCGTCGAGATACACGGCTTCGCTGACGCCTCACAACTCGCTATGGCTGCAGTAGTTTTCCTCAAAGTCTTCGCTCCTGATGGCAGCTCTACGACTTCGTTTGTGTGCGCAAAAACGCAAGTTGCTCCACTTAAGCATCTCACTATTCCGAGATTAGAGCTCAACGCTGCAGTAATTCTCTCTAGGCTTACTCGCTACGTCCAGACCACGCTTGAGCTTGGTGACGTTCCCACCGTTCTCTGGACAGACTCCGCTGTCGCTCTTACATGGATCAGAAGTCATCCATCTCGTTGGAAGGATTACGTCTGCAATCGAGTACAGAAAATTCAAGACCTTCAACCCTCAGCTAAGTGGCGGTTCATTGCTGGGAAGCAAAATCCCGCTGATTGTGCTTCTCGAGGACTCTGTACTCTGAAACTGAAGCAGCATCTACTCTGGTGGCATGGGCCCTCATGGCTATTACAAACTTGGGAAGAATGGCCCACATTTGATCCTCCCGCTACAACAACCGCTCACCTTGAAGAAAAACCAGGTCTTTTCTTCAATGTCGCTATAGAAACAGATCAGCATCCTCTCTGGGAACTTATTACTCGCTACTCTTCACTGCCACGCCTACTACGAACGTTAGCCATCTGTTTACGCTTTATCGCTCGCTTGCAAAAGGTACCACACTCTTCGCTGACCACACCGCTGACTACCGCTGACCTGGAAACCGCTAGAGTGTTGATCGTCAAGATAACACAAAAATCTTTTTTCGCTGAGGAGTTGAGAACGCTATCAAAAGGCAATCAGCTCGCTAAATCGAGTCATCTAATCAAGCTGACACCATTCCTTGATCATCAAGGTGTACTACGAGTTGGAGGACGCTTGAAACATTCGCTGCTTGATTCTGAACAGAAGCACCCCGCTATTTTGCCTCGAGAATCGCCTTTAACTTCTCTCTTGATAGCTGACGCTCATCACCGCACTCTACATGGCGGCACTCAATTGACACTCGCTTATCTAAGACGTTCGTACTGGATTATTGGTGGTCGAGCACCGGTACGATCATTCATTCCCGCTGCAAGAATAACGCCTGCACGTGCATTTGGAAGTCGTTACCGACTATTCTTCGGACGCTTTCATCGCTGCATATAGAAGATTCGCTAGCCGTCGAGGCATCTGCCATACGCTTTAGAGTGATTGTGGTACCAATTTCGCTGGGGCAGATGCAACTCTAAAAAGCCTCTTCAAGATGGGATCGAAAGAACTGGGACAACTCGCTACGCTCCTTTCAACTGACGGCACCGCTTTCTGAAGATCCTGCAGACCTAGCAGCGCTTACGCCAGGTCATTTTCTTATCGGTGAGCCGCTAACCTCTCTTCCTTCACCTTCGCTGAGTGAGATCGCTGAGACGAGACTCTCTAAGTGGCAGCTTATACAACAGAGAACCGAACACTTTTGGAAGAGATGGTCCGCTGAGTGTCTACATCGCTACCAGTCGATATCAAAATGGCATCACCCCTCTAATGAGAGGCTCCATGGTACTGCTAACTGATGAACGACTACCTCCAACTAAGTGGCCTCTCGCTCGAGTACTCGCTCTACATCCTGGCAAGGATGGGCTTACCAGGGTGGTGACTATCAAGACCGCTACATCTACGCTGACAAGGCCAATCGCTAAACTTTGTGTTCTACCTGTCTCCGCTCTTGAAGATTCATTTGTCAACGCTGTTGCCAAAGGGGGGGAGAATGTTGAGTAATCAACTGTGCAAAAAAAGAAAAGAATCGGCTGAGCAACCCGTTCGTCTCAGCAACCCGGCTCCTTTGGAAAATATGTCAATTAATTAATTGTGTTTTGTTTTTTCTTGTTCCTGAATTCATTCTTCGCTTTTAACTAAACCTATGAAGTTGTGTTTTTATATTAATAAAAGTCTCTTCGTCTAATCTAACTTTGTGTTGCTTATCTCACCTAACCGGAATTTTGAGTATTCACGCTACAGCTGGCTAAATGCACTTCATGGGCACGGCCATATACTGGACCACATGAGCCCTCAAGACATCAAGAAGGCGATCGAGAACGTCTCCAGTAAGCTGTCCTCAGAGCTTACGATTCACAAAATTCCAAGCAACAGAATCGAGGTCAAGGCGGCTAACAGAAGCTTGCTACTGTATGGCTACATGAGCATCATCGAGCGGTATGAATACAAATTGATTCATGTAACACCGCTTCCCCAAATGGTCCAGAACGATTCATTCTTGATGGCGGACATAGAATTCTCTACACTAGCAGTGAATTTCGATATTCAAACGTATTTTACGCTCGATGAGCCAGGGCCAAAGGCCTGCATCCCTACTGAAGCCTCAGCTTTCATCTGCACTCCAAGCATAATCCACAACATTGAAGAGGATCCCTGCTGCGTGATTGATGAAATTTACGAACGTCACTCAAAGGCCAAGTGCGAGATGCAACGAATGCACCTCACAGGCATGATCTGGAAGACACTTATGATGAAGAATACATGGCTGTACATCACCCCCAAGCCACTGGTTGCTGCAATCATCTGCAAGGGATCTAGAAAGGAGGTGCTGCTCAATACCACAGGAATCATTCATCTGAAAAGCGAGTGCCAACTGAAAACCAAGAAGACAACTCTAAAAACAACGATGGACGAAAAATTCAACGTCATCACCGTTCACGTTAAGGAGACACTCCCCGAGCCATTGGACTTAGCGAGAGACAAGACTCCAATACCAATTAAGGAAGGAGCCTTGATCGCCCCCAACGAGCACATCCTGGATCATAGGGAGCCGAACCTGGTCCCCAACCTTGCCACAACTGTTCACAAAACAATAGCGATACATACTGCGCTATACACATGTGTAACAGTAGGCATGGCTATACTCATCTTCTGCCTAGTAAGGTATCGGATTCCTCTGCGAAGAATCTTAACAGTAACCGAGTCCACGAATGACAGGGATGACAGAGATGAAACAGGCAGTACTCAGACGACCCAATCAGCTCCGGAAGTCACACATCATTACGCGCGGGTACTGTCTTCGTTGGCCCCGCAACATGTTCACGCGTGAACAAAACATTGCGCCAAATTACTTAGCAAGTTAAGCATTTTTCTCAAGTGCACTGGCTCACAGCACGATCAGCACCGCCGCCGGTTGTTTACGTCGCGGTATTAGGTCAGTCAGTCTTGCTGACGGCAAGATGGCCTACTTTCCGGCTGTGAGGCAATGCATAAGAGTTAATTAGGCTAAGTACAAATTGTATAAATATTATAAGCACAATGAATAAAGTCAGTTAGTAAAGAGAATCCGTCTTTGGACTAACGCACCATACAACCCTCTTAATCAACACACTGTTGATTAACACATATATAATATATACACATATATATATATATATTGTATATATATATACATATAAGTATATATATTATATACATATATTATATAATTATATACATATATTGGTTTTTTTATAAGTTATAAAATATTTGTAAAGAAAATGGTATAATAAAACAAATTTATACAATATGATTAAAGAAACATATATTTTAAAAAATATTAAAAACATTATTATAATTGTATGCAAATTTTTATTTTGTACATTTGTGAACTTTCAATTTTCCGAACGAAGCCATTGTAGCCATCTTAATGAAAAAGAATTGCACTGAACCTAATCAGTGATGGCGCCTCCACGGAGAAGGTGGTAAGTACTGTCATGTCACTTTTTATTTACTAAATATTTATTTTCTTTCAGATAAAGGTAAATAGGAATAGAAATAGCGTAATAGGAAGTGCTGTGCAGTGGAGTGGAAGTTAACAGTGTGAGTGAGTAGTTTTAAATTAACAATTGTAAAAAATTGTGCAAGTGAGAAAAATTTTGCGGCGAAATATTTAAGTTTCAACTTTGACAAAACGTCAAAATTAAAAGTTAAATATTTTAAAAACTATAGGCGCGCGCCGCAAAATTTTTGCATATTCTTCCGTTCTAGCCTCAACGGAAGCCACTTGCACAATTTCGTCCAATTGGGGGATCAACCCACTAATATCAATTTAAGCCGCGGAGGCAAGTGTCATTCAGCCTATTATCTTACCGAAATGCTATGTATTGAAACTAATCATCACCGACATGCACGAAAGGCTATTTCATTCAGGCGCAGCGGCCGTTTTGACACGGCTTCGGGACAAATTTTGGATAGTGCGCGGACGCCAGCTAGCGCGTTCAATCAAAACATGCTATTTATGCAAAGTGCTAAGAGGTAAATCGATGTCACAGCCCTTTGCACCAATACCCAGAGACCGAATTAATTTGTCAAGACCGTTTGAGTTTACTGGCATGGATTTCGCAGGACCTTTATACATAGCTGAAGAAACAAAGCGGAAAAAACTTTACGTCTTATTATTCACATGTGCAGCAGTGCGAGCTGTTCATTTAGAAGTCACTCGCGACTTAACGACGGAAAGTTGTCTGCGCGCTATAAGACGTTTTATAGCCAGACGGGGTGCTCCAGCAGTGGTTTATTCGGACAACGCTACTACCTCTAAGAAGGCCGCTATCGAGATTCGAAGATTAAGTGAGCAGTTTGGCGATTTCTTCGGAAATAAGGGCATACGATGGAAATTCATCGTCGAACGAGCCCCTTCTTTATCCGGCCCACCGGAAGATGTCGAAAATTAAGTCGTTGTTGCTGGTAAACGAATTACTCATTTTTTTGTTTTAGCTCTTTATTGCTGAGTTATTCATTATAACTGTTCTATTCTCAAATACTAATCTGTTCTATACTCAATGCTTAGTCTTCTCTGAACTGTGAACCAAGGAGGTTGAATAAACGATTTATAAAATAAACGTCCGGTCTATTATTTTTCATACCTTTAGTGAGTCTGATTTGACTACAGGAAGATCAAACAGTTTCTTAATCTGAGCCGTTACCAATGCTCGCTTATTATCGAAATGTTTTTTCAATGACCCACAAGCAACATCATAATTTGTTGCTGTAACATCAAATTGTTTTACAATTTTTTCTGCTTCTCCATCTACCATGGAACGCAAAAATTGTAACTTCTGAACAGCCGGAATCGTGCTGTCCTTATGAATCAACGATTCATACATATATGGAATATTCTCCATGACGTATTATACCCTTTAAATCTGGGTAATTCTATTCCAGGTAACTTCATACCCGTTCTCCTTACTACACCTGGTATACTGTCTATAATTTGTGTACTTTCTGTTTCATTGTTCTTAGCTAGTTTGCCTCTTTCTGATTCTAGCTCAGAGTAAAACTCAAGGTACAACATTTCGAAATCAGCGTATTCTGTTCCCGTAACGTATTTTTTTACATCCTCACCTGTCTCCTTTGACTCAGCATCTATGCTATTATATACTTTTAGGGAAAAGAACACACTTTAGGGAAAATTAAAGTTGACGGCAAGAAAAAGGCCTTCTCTCCACTAAAAGAATTTATTGTTAATTCGGCACTAAAAGTATTTATTGTTAATTCGGCACTGAAAGTATTTATTGTTGTCGACGGCACAACAATGATCTTAAAATTAATCCCGACGAGGAAAGATTGAGTCGTTAGGCGGAACTTCGCGCACCAGGCTTGAGATGAACTGCTCCTGTCGAGCACCAAACTGGAAGTGAGCTCTCGTCGTTTCGCACGGTGAGGACCTGCTTGCGCCGAGAGCGCTGCGCCTGTGTTGGTGGCGATGAGGCCGCCACCTTGCGCTTGCGCCGAGAACGCTGCGCCTGTGGTGGTGGTGAAGGGGGCGCCACATACTCTTCGACATATTTTTCCCAATATTCATTAATTGTGGCTATCCTCCTCACATAATATTCATATGTCCTCCTTGATCCGCCTGTCTTTCTATGATTCGTGACAGCCGCGCTAAGTCTCTGTTTGAGATTATTAAGATTATTTAGGATGCTTAACCCGTCCATTTTACCATAATTAACAACAATAGGAAAAATTCGGAATTTTACAACTTTCCATTTAAGTCAAAAAAAACAAGAAAACGTGTTTTAACGATAAACTATCCGGCTCGAAGGACCATGTAACGGCTCCGTATGAGTCGTCAATAAAATAATGCTGAAATGGATAGGTTCGTTAATAATAGATTTGTTTTAAAACACGTTTCCCTTTATTGACCTTAATAACTAAATACAATTTCTCTTACAATTCAAAATTAAATAAGTTCACTTAATAGTTTAGTAATTCTTCAAAATTTAAATATGTATTACAATTTTTATTACAATTCTTAAATTTCAATAAAATCTTGTATGGCAAAAATATTTCAAAGCAAAATTTCACTTCAATAATTTCAAAACAAATGATTTTATAGTTGATGATTTTAACAATATTGATTAATTTCAATTAGGTTTAATTGCAAATTATTTACGTATTGAATTTTCTCGTTTATACAAGTGTCTGAGTATTCTGCTTTGATTTCTGACAATTTTGATTTCTTTTAAATAATTCTGATTCTCTAGATCATTCCGATTCCCTACAGAAATTTAGATTCCGAATTTTTCCTAGAAAAATTAATTTCTATGTGAAATTGCCGGCTTATAGTTCGAAAATGAAGGATCCTCTGGCGAATTCCATCAGAACCGAGTGCTTAATTTTATACTATTGGCAAATTCCAATAGTTTCGCGCGACGGAAGATAGTGGCAAAATCCACAACAACAACAAGTGGCAAATTCCACAAGAAATTCCACACACCAATGACGAGTGGAACTAATCCAAAAATGGAAAGAGGATAGATTCCACCGGGAAATAGTGTGGCAAATTCCACAACTGGAAAGGGAATGAAGTGGCTAAATCCACAAGAAAGGAAAGGCAAGATGTGCCAAATTCCACAATCAAGACGGGATCAAGTGGCAATAATCCACTAAAATGGGAGAAAAAGATGTGGCAAATTCCACAACCAGGAGAGGATCAAGTGGCAATAATCCACTAAAAAAAGGGGGAACAAGATGTGGCAAATTCCACAATCAGGATAGGATTAAGTGGCAATAATCCACAACAATAATACTAAAAATGGAAAATTCCATCCAAAAAAGTAGAGCGGCAAATTCCGACTCGTACCTTTGATTTGTGGCGAACTGACTCGAGGCAAATTCCTAAAGTACCTCCTCGAACTTCGCGATCGCCTTATATAGCCAAAATTTGCCTAGTTTCTGGCATTGGCTGCTAGATGTCAGGCGCTGACTTACTCCATGATACAACATGGCGGCCCTGGCTATGACTGCATTACCGACCCTCCTTGTTGTCACTCGTCAGCTGATATTGTCAGTTGTTCTTAATTTTGAGTGATGAGTGGCGCGGTCGGGTTTATGTTCAGCCGGTGCTGAACATCCTGCCCCCTCGAGGAAAAAAATGGTAACTGCATACATATTTTCAAATTCATTTTCAGCTCCCTTTTTGGCTTTCCTTAAGCTCCTTCAAATATTTAATACTCCAGATATGGTTTTTTTTCCAATATTTATTTCATGATGAACAAAAATTTCCCTTCTTCATTGCCATAAAAATAACAAAAAACAAATTTTCCTTTCTCTTTTACTTTGTCATACATTAATCTTTTTAAGATGGGTCCATACAAACTTGGTCCCCTTTATTCTCAGCTGGACTCGATAGCCGTTCCGCAGGAACACCGTGTAGCGTTTTCTGGCGCTATTTCGTACCGCCTGGTACGGTATGGTTTGCAGCTCTCGGTACGTCATCTGGAAGAGCTCACCCTGCAACGTCTGAAGATCATAAATCTTCTCTTCAAGGGATGCTGCAGGGGCAGATGACGTGGTAGTAGGAACCACGCCCTGATTCACTTCAGCCGGACTTCCATCATTCGTTTCCTCCTGGATAAGAGGTATGGATGATGATGCGGCCAGAGCCTCAGCTGGTTGGAGGAAGAAGAAGAATGGCAAGCTCGCTGATCGCGCTTGCGCCGTGCCTCCCCGATTCCTTGAATTTTTTCTTCTTTTTGATGACTGGCAACGTTGGAGCTTTCGTAACCGCTGACACCGAAGGTTGAGGTATCGGGGCTGGCAATGACGGAGCGCTCGATACCGTCATCTCCGTTGAAGCCTTAGGTTTCACGTCCAGCGGTGGGACCAACAGAGGCTTCGGTGAAATGGCCTTGACTTTAACGGCCGGACTGGTCGATCGAGGCTTAGATGATGATCGGCCTTCAGCTGTTGCGGCCAGCGCTACCTTGTGTGGCTTGGAGCCACGAGATGCCTTGTCCGTTATTGTTGATACAGAAGGTCCGTCTTCGGGCTGAACTGAGGTTTCGGGATTCTCCTGGCGAACCTTCTTTCCGCTGGTCGGTACCTTCGAGTGGCGGGTCCGTTTCCTTGTCATTGGATTTAAATCTTCATCGACACTCCTTTTCTTCGGCTTTGGTGGCTGCGACGTCGGTTCAGGATCCTCACAAACGTCGATGTCGGGTGAAGCTCCAGGCGTTGGTGGTGGGCGTAACTGCTGCTCTTCCTCCTGGTCTATAAACAGGCTAAGGATGTCGTCCATATTGCTGCGATCTGCTTTTGGTTAATTACTCCCTTAATGAAACATAATTTAAATTAAAATTTTTTAATTTCGAAAATGGTCTTCACATAAAATCAATCACTGTACCTGCTTTCACTTTAACGACCATGAACAAACTACACAAACTGTACAAACATTAAATTCCAATCACCTTGACTGGCTATAGTATATATTACCAGAGCTATTTTTAGATTAATGGACAGAGCTTTGTTATTGGCCGTTTCAAGGTTGAATATTGCGTTTGCAACGTTACAGTCCTTATATAGCCCTCATTGCCACTATGAACTTCCTTTACTATCGCTAATGGCCATTGCAAAGGCGAAGTTTTCTCATCTCTGATTAAAACAATCTGTCCAACCGATATATTCGGTTTTTTCTCGTTCCATTTGGTCCTTTGCTGTAGCTGATGTATGTATTCATTTTACCATTTTTTCCAAAAATCTTGTTTTAGCTTCGTTATAAGTTTCCATTTATCCAGGCAATGAATGATCTGATCAATAATCTCCCTTTCTGGCGGTGCTAATAAAGCAGTTCCGATAAGAAAGTGTCCTGGCGTTAAAACCTCAAGATTGTCGGGATCTGATGTCATTGGATGTAGCGGCCGTGAATTGAGGCACGCCTCAATTTGATTCACGAGTGTAGTTAGTTATTCATACGTTAGAGGTACATTGCTGAGCACACGTTTAAGATGATATTTTATGCTTTTAACGCCAGCCTCCCACAAACCGCCAAAGTGAGGTGAAAATGGAGGTATGAAATGCCAAGAAATTCCCATGGCTTTTGTTTCTTCTGCTGTCATTTTTATAGAAGTCCTAATGACTTCTCTAACTTCATTATTCAATAATTTGTTTCCACATACAAATGTGGTGCCATTGTCTGAATAGACAGACATTCGTACACATCCCTCTTCTACGTATAAATCTACGAAAAGCCGCTAAAAATGCTTCAGACGTTAAGTCGGATACTATTTCAATATGAATAGCTTTTGTTGACATGCATATAAATATGCATATGTAGCCCTTGTACTTTTTAGACCCTCTATGTTTGGACATTCGGAGCTCAATTGGGCCAGCATAATCCAACATTTTGGAATGCTCTAGATTGATTTACTCTTACTTGAGGCAGATCGCCCATTAGTTGAGTTGCAGTTTGAGTACGAAATCTTATGCATTTTACGCACTGGAAAATTCTTCGTTTGATTGCATTCAATCCGTTTATTATCCATAGTCCATGCATACGAATTGTATTAAGTAGGGGAAATTGGGGAATTGTGAGCCACACTTTTTCAAAGCTCGATAACTGCCACAAAAATCAAAATTTTTTAAAATTTCATAATGGTTTATGTTACTAGGAAGGAAACCCTAACTTTTAGCTTGAGCAATTTCTTGAAATTATTATCAGTTGAAAAAATCTGAGCGTTGGGAAAAAACATACGTTTTTGAGATTTTTAAAAATGTTGGGGAATTGTGAGCCACCGTCTAAATTAAGTCGAAAATCAAAAATATCGTTGTAAAATGTTTATTGTATGGTTGGAAATTACATAAGAATTAGTTAGAAAAAATATAAAAGAGAAGATATTGAAATTATTCGGATTCGCAATTCGGGCATGTGAAATAGGCTCCAGTACTGACGCATTTCAAATGAACAGCTCGATCGCATAAATCGCAGCGAATGGAATTGTTCCGGTTCAATTTCTTCGGCATATCCTCCATACAAAGTATGCAGAAGTCAACATTTTCATCTAAAAATGCTAAAAATGCGATATTGGCTTGAAAAATGCCAAAAATGTTGTGGCTCACAATTCCCCAAAAAAAGTGGCTCACAATTCCCCAAACGTTCTGGTTGATAAGAGGGCCGTGTATGATTCGCTCATTGCATGTTTATGCGAAATTTCTTTTAAAAGTTGAAATATCGATGCCATACAATAATTATGAATATATTTACCTGAATCGATTCTGCGAAAATCGTTGTCAGATCAATGCAAACACAAACGCTCGGAGTAAATATTTTGAGTACGTGTGGAAGCATCTATTGCTAATAGAAAATGAGTTTGGTCAAAGACAAGACGACGACAACCATTTGCATGAGTCAGACTTTCCAATTTTGGGAAATATTGACGTGGCTCACAATTCCCCATGGCTCACAATTCCCCAATGTCCCCTACTAGTTGAGCCCCGCCATGAATGGTCATTTTATGAAAAAGATCAATAATGATGTTCGTTACGTGATGGTTTTTTGGCAGTATGATTGGATATACGTTATTCAAACGTCCACCTATTCTTAATATCCCCTTGCCGTCAATAAACGGAGACAACTTATATAAAGAGCTACGTTTACTTATAGTTCTTTCGCCCCTTATATTTCCTGTATTTGAGCAATTCGATTCGCAACAAAGGTCTGATACTTTCTAGGATCACCCTTAAGCCATGATAACACAACCTTTGAATCTGTCCATAAGAACACCTTGCAGTTTGAAAACTGCATATCTGTTTGGACTTGTGAAACCAGTTTGCTCAACAACACAGCCCCACACAGTTCAAGTCTTGGTAAAGACACAGGTTTAGTAGGGGCTACCTTAGTTTTGGCGGTAAACAAGTTCATATGAACTCCTTGCTCATTTTCTGTTCTAATATAAATCACGGCTGCGTAAGCTCTTGTTGAGCCATCGCAGAACCCGTGCAATTGACACCTTTTTTTAGAGTGGGTCTGCATCCAACGAGGAATTTTTATTTCTCGTAAGTATTGGAATTGATTTTTGAATTGTTGCCATTCCTCACCAATCTCAACTGGAATGGGTCCACCCCACGAACAACCAGCTAACCATAATTTCTGCATTATGATCTTTGCTAAAATTACAGAAGGAGCAAGCCAACCAAGAGGATCGAACAATTTTGCGATTTCTGATAAAATGTTTCTTTTAGACGTCGCGTCGGTGGCTTATTGAACTCTGCCAACTTTATTGAAAACGCAAAAAAGTCTGCTGCAGGATGCCAAAGTAGACCTAAAGCCTTTATTTGATTTTCCTCTTCAAATTTTAACGGCAGCTCTCCTTCACGGTCTTGATCTGGAATACTTAATAGAAGTTCGCTATTGTTGGCTGCCCATTTTCTTAAATGGAATTTGGCTCCTATTAGCATTTCGATCATTTCCTGCTGGATGTCAGGTCATCAACATAAAAGTTCCTTAAGGCGATTTCTGATGCCACTGGATACTTAGCCTTTTCATCACTTGCCAGTTGCTGAAGTGATTTTATAGCTAAATACGGTGCAGGAGTGGTACCAAATGTTACCGTCGTTAATTCATATTCCTTTATTTCTTGTGTTTTATTCGATCTCCATAATGTAGTTTGATATTTTTGATCACTAGGATGGATCCTTATCATTCTATACATTTTTTCGATATCCGCGGTAACCACATACCTGTACCTTCGCCAGCGTAGTAGGGTTGTAAATAATTTTGGTTGTAGAGTGGGACCATTTAACAATTGCTCATTGAGACTTTTCATATTTGATGTTTTCGTCGATGCATCAAAGACTACTCTCACCTTCGTCGTAGTACTTTCTTTACACACGGCATGATGAGGCATGTAATACTTATCATGGTGTATCACTTCCTTATTTATTTTCCTCGTGACAGGAACCATATGTCCTAACTCTTTGTATTCTTCTATCACCTTTACGTACTCATCTCTGAGTGCTGTATCTTTAATTAGTTTTCTTTCGAGATATTGATACCTTTGCCAAGCTTGTTTTTTGGAATCCTTCAAACTAGGCCCATCCTTACCCTTAAAGGGTAGTTTTACCTGGTACTGTCCGTTTGGTAAACGGACATGTGTCTTTTGAAAGTGCTCTTCGCACAATTTTTCTTCTTTTGTTAACGTTGGAACGGATGATACTTCTTCCAGTTCCCAAAACCTCTTTAGTTGCTTGTTCAAGTCAACTTCATTACTCACCGAATGAGCAGTGTGGCGGTTAACGGTTAATTTTGAACGATTCCAAATAAATTTATGTGCATCTAAAGAACTTTACGAAATGAGGAAAATATTAAAAATCAGAGTAGTTTCAGATCAAAGTAGTTTCAGATCAGAGTAGTTTCAGGAAAAAGTTTAACTTTGTAATAGAAAATTTTTTTAATAATCGAGTTAGTTCGAGACAGATAGCCAGTCAGTTGTTACAAAAAGTTTAAATAAAGAAAAGGCTGTAAATAAAAATATACAATAAAAACTAAAAGAAAAGATACTACCAAATAAATTTATCATTAAACCAATAACTAATCAAAAAGGAATCACTAAACAACTAAATTATAACGCAATATCGAATTTACATTTCTGCGTTTTCTTTGCTCGACAACACAATTAAGGAGGATTTTCCACACCTCCAAAGATTGCACCCCAGCATTTGTGTGGTGTCTTGTTGGGTTAAAATCAAGAAAGCCCCAACAGCAGTAATGCTTGATTCTTGAACCCCTTTGGCCGGTAAAGTGATTTCTCCGAATACGATCCACCCCAACTGGGTGTTTTGTGCCACCGGATTTCCTACTGAACCCTGTTTAAGGCCTTCGTTAATGATTTTCGCATAAACATTAACTCCTAATAGCATATCAATCCTGACTCCAGGAACCTTGGATCTGCCAATTTCAAATCCTTTAAATAACTCCAATCAATATTTTTGATTTCACTTGGAGCAGCCACCTTAGTTACATTTCGTAACACATAAGCCTCGATTGGTAATTCAAAGTCAGGATTTATATTTGACCGTAATGTCACTGATATGTGCTTTGAAACCCTTGCTAATAAGAACCATTCCTCCTATTTGCAAGTTTGCTGGCTTAGCCCGTACTTGCAACAATTGATATGCCCATTCACTTATAAACGAACTTTGGGAGCCTAAGTCTATAAGTGCTCGTACAGTAAGTTCCATACCTTCGTTATTATGAACCTTCACTAGTGCTGTGGCCAACAGTGCCCTAGTGGTTATTCTATTGTAGTTGCAATCAGAGGTTGCCTTGCCCTCGTCTGGAACCTTTCTAGAAACCTTATTTGGATTCGGTTCCTCTTCAAATTTGTCCATATTTGATATAGGTTTTACGAACCCTTTCCCATTTCCGCCCCGCGACGTATTCTGCTGACCAGTAGGTCTCGTTTGGCAACTACTAAATGGACATGCCTTCACTATATGTGAATTCAAACAGTTGAAGCACAATCTGTGTTTCATCATTAATTCTCTTTGCTCCTTAGAGCTCATGGTAGTAAATTTACTACAATTCTTCACTTTATGTGATTTCTTGCAAAGAATACATTGCTGTGTCCTACAAGTTCCACTATGAACTTTAATGCACCCTAAGCATACATTGTTCGACATGTAGAACCTTCTTCTTTGCTCGGGAATCTTAGCGTGGAGTTTCGCACAGAATATTAATCTATGATTCCCCTTGCAGAGCATGCAATTACTTTGATGCTCAATATGATACGCATTAGTCTTACGAGTCGCGGGTTTAGACTGGGTTAAACAATGCGAATCACTTATCGCTTCTAATGTTCGAAAACGAACTTCTAGGAATTTATACATTTCCTTCAACGAAAGTAATTCGTCCTTTTCAGAGACGCGTAATTCCCACTGCTTACGAATTTCAGGCGGTAATCTCTGAACCATAAAATATATAATCAATGGGTCCCCGTCCCTGACATTTATTCCTAATGCCTGCAATTCATGCATGCACTCTTGAGTATTATCTAACAATTGTTTTATACCCTTTAGTGAGTCTGATTTGACTACAGGAAGATCAAACAGTTTCTTAATCAGAGCCGTTACCAATGCTCGCTTATTATCGAAATGTTTTTTCAATGACCCCCAAGCAACATCATAATTTGTTGCTGTAACATCAAATTGTTTTACAATTTTTTCTGCTTCTCCATCTACCATGGAACGCAAAAATTGTAACTTCTGAACAGCCGGAATCGTGCTGTCCTTATGAATCAACGATTCATACATATCATGGAATGTTCTCCATGACGAATTATCCCCTTTAAATCTGGGTAACTCTATTCCAGGTAACTTCATATCCGATCTCCTTACTACACCTGGTATACTGTCTATAATTTGTGTACTTTGTGTTTCCTTGTTCTTAGCTAGTTTGCCTCTTTCTGATTCTAGCTCAGAGTAAAACTCAAGGTACAACATTTCGAAATCAGCGTAGTCTCTGTTTGAGATTATTAAGATTATTTAGGATGCTTAACCCGTCCATTTTACCACAATTAGCAACACTAGGAAAAATTCGGAATTTTACAACTTTCCATTTAAGTCAAAAAAACAAGAAAACGTGTTTTAACGATAAACTATCCGGCTCGAAGGACCATGTAACGGCTCCGTATGAGTCGTCAATAAAATAATGCTGAAATGGATAGGTTCGTTAATAATAGATTTGTTTTAAAACACGTTTCCCTTTATTGACCTTAATAACTAAATACAATTTCTCTTACAATTCAAAATTAAATAAGTTCACTTAATAGTTTAGTAATTCTTCAAAATTTAAATATGTATTACAATTTTTATTACAATTCTTAAATTTCAATAAAATCTTGTATGGCAAAAATATTTCAAAGCAAAATTTCACTTCAATAATTTCAAAACAAATGATTTTAACAATATTGATTAATTTCAATTAGGTTTAATTGCAAATTATTTACGTATTGAATTTTCTCGTTTATACAAGTGTCTGAGTATTCTGATTTGATTTCTGACAATTTTGATTTCTTTTAAATAATTCTGATTCTCTAGATCATTCCAATTCCCTACAGAAATTTAGATTCCGAATTTTTCCTAGAAAAATTAATTTCTATGTGAAATTGCCGGCTTGTAGTTCGAAAATTAAGGATCGTTTCCTCTGGCGAATTCCATCAGAACCGAGTGCTTAATTTTATACTATTGGCAAATTCCAATAGTTTCGCGCGACGGAAGATAGTGGCAAAATCCACAACAACAACAAGTGGCAAATTCCACAAGAAATTCCACACACCAATGACGAGTGGAACTAATCCAAAAATGGAAAGAGGATAGACTCCACCGGGAAATAGTGTGGCAAATTCCACAACTGGAAAGGGAATGAAGTGGCTAAATCCACAAGAAAGGAAAGGCAAGATGTGCCAAATTCCACAATCAAGACGGGATCAAGTGGCAATAATCCACTAAAATGGGAGAACAAGATGTGGCAAATTCTACAACCAGGAGAGGATCAAGTTGCAATAATTCACTAAAAAAAGGGGGAACAAGATGTGGCAAATTCCACAATCAAGATAGGATTAAGTGGCAATAATCCACAACAATAATACTAAAAATGGCAAATTCCATCCAGAAAAGTAGAGCGGCAAATTCCTACTCGTACATTTGATTTGTGGCGAACTCCACGTGACTCGAGGCAAATTCCTAAAGTGCCTCCTCGAACTTCGCGATCGCCTTATATAGCCAAAATTTGCCTAGTTTCTGGCATTGGCTGCTAGATGTCAGGCGCTGCCTTACTCCATGATACAACATGGCGGCCCTGGCTATGACTGCATTACCGACCCTCCTTGTTGTCACTCGTCAGCTAATATTGTCAGTTGTTCTTAATTTTGAGTGACGAGTGGGGCGGTCGGGTTTATGTTCAGCCGGTGCTGAACAGTACCCTAGAAGACGGCTGGCGTCCATGCGGCGATTACCGCGCCTTGAATGCTCGTACGGTTCCAGATCGCTACCCGGTACGTCATATTCAAGACTTCAACCACAGGATTCACGGTTGTATAATCTTCTCGGTGATTGACCTTGTGAAGGCCTACAATCAAAATCCTGTAAACCCTGAGGAGGTCCAGAAGACAGCAATTATTACACCATTCGGGTTGTTCGAGTTCCCATTCATGGGGTTCGGCCTTCGCAATGCCGGACAGACCTTCCAGGGTTTCATCGACGAAGTCTTACATGGTCTTAATTTCTGTTACGCCTACATAGACGACATTTTGATTTTTTTAAAATCAGAAGAGCAACACAAGGAGCATTTGCGTCAATTGTTCCGGCGACTGTCCGATTAAGGTTTGCTGGTAAACTCCTCCAAGAGTGTTTTTGGCCAGTCTAGCGTAACATTCCTTGGTTAGGAACTGTCAGCCGATGGTATACGCCCATTACCAGATCGTATCGCCGCTCTGCAGTCCTTCCCGTTGCCTAAAACTGCTAAGGCCCTTCGTCAATTTTTGGGCATGATAAATTTTTATCGCCGTTTTCTGCCCGCAGCTGCTGAACATCAAGCTCCTTTAGATGGTGCCGTCGCTGGTCTTCGTGGATCGCAGCCTATACACTGGACACCATCTCTCGAGTGCGCTTTCGTCGCCTGCAAAGAGGCTCTGTCTAGGGCCACTCTTCTTCACCATCCGGTTTCGGACGCTCCGATTGGTCTTTTTACTGATGCTTCTAGCCATTCCGTTGGTGATTGTCTCCAGCAGTTTCTCGACGGTTCCTGGCAGCCCATCGCGTTCTTTTCAAAAAAAACTCTCGAAAGAACATTCAAAGCGGCTATCGAATGCTCTCAGCAAGACAGCAGCAATCCTGGATGTAGAAAATACCGAAGAAGATCAGACGGGGTGGCCAGCTTACTACCGTGAGCTACTCGCCATACACGAAGCAGTCCAGCATTTTCGTCATGTACTAGAGGCTCAGCATTGTACAATTTATACGGACCATAAGCCTTTAATCTATGCTTTCAAACAACGACGAGAAAAGCTTCCACCAGTTCAGCTTCGCCAACTTTCGCATATTGCGCAGTTCACCACAGACATCCAGCATGTAAGTGGCTCCGATAATGTAGTAGCTGACGCTCTGTCAAGGATAGCAGCTATGTCGGTGGAACCTGTCGATCTTCGCGCACTGGCCCAATCACAAGAAAACGACCCTGAGTTACAGCGTTTATTAGATCGCGGCTCGGCACTCAAGCTTAAACGTGAACCAGTACTCGGATCAGATGTACTTATATATTGTGACACATCCACGGCACGCTCATGGCCCTCCCTTAGTGACAACTCCTTTCTGGCAACAGGTATTCAACTCGCTGCACAACCTCTGTCATCCTGGAGTACGTGCGACCGCTCAACTTGTTTCGGAACGTTTTGTTTGGCCTAGCATCCAGCGAGACTGTCGTGCATGGACCCGCGCCTGTTTGTCGTGTCAGCGTGCCAAAGTGACAAGACACGTCCGCGCACCGCTCAGTACTTTCGCACTGCCGACAGATCGTTTTGCACACATTTATATAGACATAGTTGGCCCTTTACCGGTTTCTGAAGGTTTCAAGTATTGTCTGACGGCCACGGACAGGTTTACACGCTGGCTTGAAGTTTATCCAACTTCAAATATTACCGCCGAAACAATAGCGAAAGCCCTGATCACTGCTTGGATCTCCCGTTTTGGTGTTCCGCATCGCATCACCACTGATCGTGGTCGGCAGTTTGAAGCCTCGCTTTTGTAGGAGCTTGGTAAACTCATTGGTTTCAAGCAATCCAGGACTACAGCATATCACCCCTGCGCAAACGGAATGATAGTGTTAGGAAACATAAAATAAAAAAATATATCAAAACAACATGACCCACAACTGAAGGCTGCCCTTATGTGTCATCCTGGCGCATCCTGGACAGAGGCCCTGCTACTGGTGCTCCTTGGAATGCGGACGGCATGGAAGGATGATCTGCATTCATCATCTGCAGAGCTGGTTTATGGTGAGCCACTTCGCTTACCAGGAGAATTTTTCACTCCTTCCACAAGTACCATGTTCGAGAGATCAGATTTCGTTGTACGTCTGCGACGAACAATGTCCAACCTGAGACCTCAGCCTGCTTCACGACATGCGCAACCAAGCATTTTTGTCTTCAAGGATCTTAAGGATGCTTCACAAATCATGCTTCGTGACGACAGCGTGCGAGGGACCCTGCAACCACCCTACTCTGGACCCTGTTGCGTGGGCGGGTGTAGGCCCGCTGTGTTACAACAATAAATTTATTTGCAACACTCTGCGGCACTCAACTTAGCTGCATCTGGTCTGGTCGGGTCCAAATTGTTGGGTATTATTTTTGGTCCAACGATGATTCCCCTTTTGCGCCAACTGGGCACATTCACTTTTTATGAACAAGTCACGGGCTCGGCACCACTGTCCCTCGGAAAGACACTTTCTTTTTCTTAAGAGTTTTTATTTTATATAGCACTTGTACTATTACAACTTTTAGTATCTTATTTGGTTCCTAAGTTCATTCGTATGATTATTTTTATTTATTATTTTATTATTACGAACGGTGCCGCGCCGCGTTTACCGCTTTTCCACCTTTTTTGAATCTCTTCGTTTTACAGTCAGACAGCAACTAACTATTTTTACCGCCGAGAACTTAAGGTTCCCGGTCGGGCTCCGGGAAAAGTGCTGAGTGCGCGCTTCTCACGCTGCACCTGCACGCGCATTTTAAACGTGCTGAGTGCGCGCTTCTCGCGCTGCACCTGCACGCGCATTTCCCACGAGCACAGCGGGCAGCTCCGCCGGCTCAGCGCATTTTTGCACGGGCGAGACGAAACCGGAGTTGTCGTCCGTGTCATATTTTCGGCGACTCCAGACATCGCCGGTGATGGGGTATGGTTGCATAACGGTGACCGCCGTTATACTATTTAAATAATCGATAACCCTATCCGGGCGTCGGGCGAAAATACAGTCACCATTCGTCGACGAGGTCGCGACGTTGTGGTCAGCGTGGATAGGGTTAAACCCGCCTACATTTTGAACGAGGACGCTCCTGCTGACACAGTTTTCCCCGACCCATCGCCTGCCTCAGTTCCATCCTCTATTCCACATTACCCAGGATGGCAATCCGCACCAGGTTTCCGCACCACAAGAGCTGGCCGTAAAGTCCGGTTCCCGGAACATTTTCAAGCTGGTTTATGAGTACGCAGAAATCTCCGCAAGGGGGTAATGTGCCGTCAGGACTTAACCACAGTTGGGCATCAAGCCTCCTACTGTGATTTCCCTACTCGACTAAATTCAACAATCGCAGTAGTAGTGGAAATCACAGTAGCCTGGCGGAAAAACAATTCCCTGGCAGTGGAGCCATTTTATTTTAGTAGCTTCTTGAACTGCTTGGAATTCATAAGCAAATGTGGCTGTGTAACAAATAAAATATATAAATTCTATAAAATAAAGTTAGTGTTCTATTGCATTCAATTAAATTACTAAAAGATCTTAACTTTTTTAAAACTTGGTACCGATTTCCACCCAACCCCACAATTTTGCTAGAGGTTGATAGACTGCTTAAGCATTGTGGTCGAAGAGAGAAGAAAAATTCAGAGGCGGGGCTTGGAATCTGAAGAAATAGGTACAGTGTTACAACAGTGTTACAGGGTGCCAGGAATTGCAGAGGAAATATGAATATCTAACTAAAAGAACCACCCTGTCAAAGGAAATCAAATCGATCGCTAGAGCGCCTCACCATACAAGCGCCTCACCATACAAGCGCATTTGGTTCCCGTGCTGATCTGGAGCGCATAAGAAAAACTATGGGGAAAACACGTAAATAAATCGTATCTGTGTACTATTCGAAAAGCATGCGCGCCCTGGCACAAACACAGTCCCTCAAAAAGCAATGCTTGATCTAGAGCGCACCGTATTAGGTGAACTCTTGTATCATTGTGTTTGTCGCACTTCTCTCTATTACCGACCTTGTTCATTATTAGGCAATTTAAATGGGGATTCGGACTTGGAACAAACACGTCGAATTTTTCTTTTCGACTAATGGGGCCATTTTGTTTATTTATTTTTTAATTTTTTCTGATAAAAGACAGTGGAGGGAGAATTGCGTCGCAGAATTACAGTGAACATTCTTTGTAACAAGGTTAGATATTCTTTGGTATAAGCTAGGATATATGTACATATGTATGTATGCAATTTCGGGCTGGAGGTAGGTTTGGTTTTATTTAAATTTTTGAATTAATTTTATTAATTGGTTACTGTTGTTTTAAATTACTAAGGCGAAGGTATTTAATAATATTTGAGCTCTGTTTCAATATCCAAGAACAATTTTTTCGGAGTAGAACTAAAATCATTAAATATAAAACAGATTTTCTGTGCTCTATACATGGCCCATTTGTAAACCAAGAGGGAAATATTTTAGTTGTTTCTTCAATTTTATATAAATTATGTTAATATGTAAAGAACAGATTTCGAAAAATTCATCTGAAGGCGGCTTTAAACAAACTGAATTTGAGAGCACGGAATAATCTTTATTTAAAATTAAAGATTCAGATTGTGACGTTAATGTGTCGTCAGATTTTACCATTTGACTTATACTTAATTTATTTATTTATTTATGTAATTTATTGACCACAATTTTATGGATAACATACCGAGATTTTATTGTACTGCTCAAATTTATGAATTTATAATCGCTGGCTGCATTCTATTTCACCCTTACATAGCATATAAAATCAGGAAATATATTTATTGAAGTTTTAGAGGTGTCCGAACAAACGTTGATCAGGAGACCATTTAGAATCGATTGGCATACCCCTGTTCAGACCTTAGCAAAACACCCTGTATATCTGAACTCTCTTTAGGTGAGAACCATTTGAGACAGCAAATCGAGTAGTCTATTTCTGTATAATGTCAGTGACAAAAACGCATACGCGAATGACGAGGTAAGTCGACACATTACGAAGTCCGGCAGTAAAGGACGAATGACAAATATTCTTCGTAGAAGCTCCCACACACATTGGCCCTGATGAATAAAAATGAAGCAATTTCTGTTCCTAATTTTTTTAAGCAATTGCTTGGAATTATATGAATAAAAATCTTTTACTTTTAGCAATTGCTTAAGATTAAAGCAAAAGCTTGTTGCTTAAAGTATTTGCTTAATTTTTAGAAGCAATTGCTTAAGATCATATGTGTTAGGTATTATTAGGTCTGGTACCACTTATAAACGAGATTATATCTGGCAATACCTAACAATTGTGAAATAAAGGCACTTGCTTGTGAACCGTAGCCCAAGACGGACGCATTTTCATTCTTTACCCTTGCAATACATCACAAATCATTGGCGACGAGGATTTAAGAGTGATAATTTCATTAAAGTGTTCGTATTACGAAATAACATCATTTTAAATTCTGTGAAACATTTTCATGCTGCGAAATCATGGCAGTCGCTCCACCAAATAGTGCAAGTGCAAGTGCAATCACGCTGTTCCAAACGTCTAGTGTTTCGGAATTTTCTCCCAACAACGAAACGTTTTCTATTTGGAAAGAAAAATTAGACATTCATTTTTGTGAAATAAACTGCACGGAGGACAATGCAAAAAAGGCAATTTTATTAAAATCGGTTGGTGCATCTCCATATAGTGTTCTACACAGTTTATGTAGTCCGGACTCTCCCGTTACAAAATCGTACAAAGACCTATGCAAGATATTAAGTACTCATTATACGCCACCGACAATTGTTTTTCGTGAGCGAAAAAAGTTTCATTCCTCAACTAAGGACAGTGGGGAAACTGTTGCAGATTGGTTTGCCCGAGTAAAAAAATTAGCGTTAAACTGCAAATTTGGTGAAAACCTTGATGCATTTGTTTTAAATCAATTCGTCATGAGTTTACCGAGCGCAATTTTTGAAAAACTGTGTGAAGAAGACGAAAAACTAACTCTCCAAGATGCCTTAAGAAAAGCAATGATTTTGGAAACAAAACTAGTAACGAAAATGGTCAGTGACGAATCGGTAAATTATGTAAAAAATCGCATGTATTCAAAGGGCAAGGATAACGGTAAAGCATCAACCAGCAGCAAGGCGAGTAACGGCAGTGGCAGTGGAGAGATGTCACACAGCTCTGGCAAAGTAGGCGACAACAGCAGCAGTGTCAGCGGCAACAAGAACAAGAGTCAGCAAAAAACTTGCTCTCATTGTGGATGGCGAAACCACGAATCTCAACGTTGCAGATATAAGGATAGTAAATGTCACTCCTGTGGAAAGATAGGACATTTATCATCAGTTTGTCGTTCAAAGCCAAAGAAAACAGTAAATTATGTATCAGAAAATAACTCCCTTTGTGAATACAATAATGATTTATTTAATAATTCTATTTTCAGCGTGGCTTCAAACTCTTCTAGTGGCATTTACACCTTACCAGTTGTTCTCGATGGTACTCAGATGGAGATTGCGTGTGATACCGGTGCCCCTTGCACATTGATTCCGAGTTCCTTATATGACCGGATTCAATATAAAAAACCTCTTAGACCATGCAAGGTCCCATACGTTGATTACAGTGGGGACAGAATTCAACTATTAGGTGAGTATGATGCTTCAATAATATATCGAGGTACCATGAAGAACATAGTAGTAGTTGTCTCTAAAACTCAGAGTCCACATTTGCTTGGTCGTACATTTTTAAGAGCATTTAATTTCGAATTAATGCAAGTAAATGCAATAAATGTTAATGATAAATACTCAGTCATTGTTGAGCAAATAAAGAGCGAGTTTTCAGAAGTTTTTGATGAAAACCTTGGGACTTATAAAATAAGCAAAGTATCGTTGGAAGTTTGCGATGACGCGAAACCAATATTTTTCAAACCACGACCATTACCACTTGCCTGGAAAGACAAGGTTGAAAGACAATTGCGAAACTTAATTCAGGAAGGCGTACTAGAACAAGTAGATAATTCGGAGTGGGGAACTCCTTTGGTTCCGATTTTAAAACCAAACGGTGACCTGCGTATATGTGGCGATTACAAGGTCACAATCAATAAGTTCTTGGTGGATTTTAAATATCCATTGCCTCGTATTGAGGAAATCTTTGCGTCCTTAGAGGGAGGTGAATTATTCACCAAACTTGATTTGTCCAATGCTTATAATCAGCTGTTACTAGATGAGAAATATCAACTTCTTTGTACCTGGAGTACACATATTGGTTCATTGAAAGTAAAACGACTTCCTTTCGGTGTTAAAACTGCAGCAGCAATTTTTCAAAAGAGCATGGAAAACCTATTACGTGGAATCCCATTTGTTGTAGTTTATCAGGATGACATCACGGTCACGGGTAAAGACATGCAACAGCACATCAGGACTTTAAAATTGGTTTTGAATAAACTGAGATCCGCTGGACTTAAACTAAATATAAAGAAATGTGAATTCTTTAAACCCAAAATTTGTTATTTAGGATTTTCTATTGACAAGCATGGATTGAGCAAGAACACTGATAGAATTGCGAGTATTTTATCAGCACCTGCTCCCAGCAATGTTTCTGAACTCAAAGCCTTCATAGGCATGGTCAATTATTATTCTAAATTTATAAATAATTTTGCTGAAAAGGTAGCTCCCTTAATCCTTATATGAACTGCTACGTAAAAATGTTAAATTCCATTGGTCACGTGATTGTCAAAAAGCATTTGAAATTATAAAATCTGAGGTAACGTCGGATCAAGTTTTAGTACATTTCAATCCCGATCTACCTATTGTATTAACTACCGATGCTAGCAGCAATGCTGTAGCTGGGGTTCTTTCTCATAAAGTTGGCGGTGTTCTGAAACCGATAGCCTTTGTGTCAAGAGCACTCACAAGAAGTGAGAGTAATTATAGCACTCTTGACAAAGAAGCTCTCGCTATAATTTTCTGTGTAACAAAACTAAAACAATATCTTTTAGGCAATAAATTTATCCTACGAACAGACCATAGACCGTTATTGGGAATATTCGGTGAAAAGAAGGGCTTGCCTCTCATGGCCTCTGCACGAATGCAGAGATGGGCACTTATATTATCAGGGTTTGACTACTCTGTAGAGTACGTGAAAGGTTCAATGAACGAAGCAGATGGACTCTCACGAATGGCACAGTCACACACTACGAAAGATTACAAGGAAAGCAATTATATAAACTTTATTGAATCCGAAAATCATTTGCATCTGAGCTATAAGGACATAGCGCGGGAGACGAGACGTGATCCGGTTTTGTCAAAGCTCATTGAGGCTGTTCAAAATGGTACAGTTTCTAACTTAAAAGGTGAGGAATTTAGTCCATTTCGCAACAAATCAAATGAACTTTCAGTGGAATATGATTGCATTCTATGGGGCTATAGAACCGTAGTACCCAAGAAACTACGAAATCGTATACTTGGGGAACTTCATGCTTCACATTTAGGAATTGTCAAAACTAAAATGTTAGCTCGTTCTTACGTTTGGTGGCCAGGAATGGATAGAGAAATTGAAAATTTAATTCAAAGTTGTATTCCCTGTCAGGAATTACAACCAAACCCTGAAAAAAGTTCACTAATACCATGGAATCCTGCCGATTCAGTATGGAGTCGAGTTCACGTAGATTTTGCTGGACCGATCAATAATTACTACCTTTTAATTGTAATTGATTCATACTCCAAATGGGTTGAAGTTTTCAAGACTAAGGAAATAACCACTTTGTTTACCATGAACAAACTGAGAGAGTTGTTCTGCCGTTACGGGTTGGTTGACACACTTATAAGCGACAATGGTCGACAATTTACGTCCGACGAATTCAATAAGTTTTTAAAAAATAATGGCATTAGACACATTTTAACGGCACCTGGGCATCCGGCAACAAATGGCCAGGCCGAAATTTTTGTCAAAACCTTAAAGAAATCAATTTACGCGAACCTGAAGGACCACAAAAGCAATTGTCTTGAAACCATTATAAATAGATTCTTAATTGATTATCGCAACACTAAACATTGTACAACCGGTGATTCACCTGCAAAATTATTCTTTGGACGCGCTTTAAAGACACGATTCACAGCTCTAAAGCCTCCAATGACTAGAGAAAAGATCATTGAAAAACAAGACAAAAGCATTTTAAACTATAAAGGCAAAAGAAATTCTGTGTTCTCAACAGGGCAACGCGTTATGATCAGAGATTACAAAAATCCTAACAAGCCAAGCTGGACTCAAGCTACTATAAAAGAACAACTAGGACCTCGTTCATATTGTTGTATCATAGCTCATAACAACAGAATAATTAAACGACACTTGAATCAAATCAGAAGTCAAAGTATGAACCAAATTCGGGAAGATCAAATCGATATACAAACAGAATCTCGGGATACCGGGAGTAATACTCGTACTGACAATAATACTGATCAGGTGATTCGTGCGGAATCATCAGATTCATCAAATCAATCGTCGGATTTATCAAATCAAACACCACAAGATGTCACTAGAAGGGAATTGAGACCACGCAAGGATGGAAGAGTTGTAAGAATAGATAAACTATGCCCACATCTTTCTAGTTTAGAAATTGATTAATTTTGAATTATGAATTACAGTCACAAATTATTTTGATTACTTAGAATTGTAAAATTGCGTTTATTTCTGAATTTTCTGAATTTTACCCATTAGAATTAAGGTGAACAAAATATACACATCTTATATCATGGTAGTAGACATTTTAATGTGGGGCGTGTTAGGTATTATTAGGTCTGGTACCACTTATAAACGAGATTATATCTGGCAATACCTAACAATTGTGAAATAAAGGCACTTGCTTGTGAACCGTAGCCCAAGACGGACGCATTTTCATTCTTTACCCTTGCAATACATCACAATATGAATAAAACATTTCTTTTGCTTAATGTCTCTAGCAATTGCTTGAATAATGTTAAGGCAGCTCAGTACCAGCCTAACGTTTATAGTTTCCGCGTGAAAGTTGTTTTAATAATGGCAAATTTTATTGCAATTCGGAAAAGTAAATCATATAGCTGTCGGAAAAATCCTCAAACAAGAGATTATTAGAAATTATATAGAAGATAGTGTCCACTGGCTAACGCAAACATTCTTACAAGAAACAAATGAAAAACGCGGTGGTGCCCTGCCTAGTGAAACAAAAATAAGAATAAGTTACTTTGCTCTGATCCCCCTCTTCAATTCTGACAATTTCCTATATTGGAACATTGCAAGGGGAGGGTACTAATACCAAAGACCATATATGTATATACATATGTAACTCTAACTACAAAGATGTCGCAAATTCGAAAATGTTCTGAAGTCTTAGGTTGAGACCCCAAGGATGTATAATATAATAATATAGGGTCCATGATAAAAATTAAGCTTTTTTTACTTTTTTTGAAACTCTGGTCAGTTTTATTTTTGCTTATTAGCTTTTTTGAAACTTTGGTCAGTTTTGTTCGTTCGTTCGTTCGCCACATGAAGGTGGGTCCACACTGAGCCACCGAAAGCGAACATATGTGTTCGAGTACAAGTTTTCGCTTAATGTGTACGCGTTTCAAACGCGAACGAATCTGTTCTATACCCTGTGCTCTTGTTCCGTGCTGCTGCCAAATGTGGAAGCAAGAACGAACAAGTTGTGAACGAACATAAATTTCTACGAAAAGCAGTGCGGACGCCTCACGAATCTTTAGCGAAGGTAATTAAAAAACCCTAAACAAACAAAGAAGAAAACCCTAAAGTCCTAAACAAACAAACAAGTTTGCCGAGTGTGTACGTCAAGGAAATTAAAACGAATGTGTGCTATACCCTGTGCTTGAGTTTCATTTCGATTGTGAAATTATAGCGACTCCAGCATATGAATTTTTGTCAGTTTTGCTCAATATATCGAACAATGAAGTTATAATTGCAATTACTGAGCCTTTACTTATATGCATACTGTGATTCATTAATAAATCAACAAAAAAAAAAAAAAAAAGGCTGTTTTGATATCATGTAGGAAACGCTGTACCAATCGATTCCTTGGACATGTATACGAGTTAAATGAGGGTTCAAATTCAAAATTTACCGAAGTTTGTGTAGAAAATTGGTAGAAAACACGAAATATTCGCCATATTTTATATACATTCGCTCAGATTTTCCAACTTGAATGGAAAACATGCAAATGCAAGGAAACCTGATTGACGCCTTTTCAAAAGGCGTCCACACTTAAAAAATTTCGGTTGTGTTTGCTTGCATATCTACGGACGCCTGTGCAGCACGCGTGATTATGAAAGCAAACATAGCGAACGCGCATGTTTTTTTATGTTTCTTCAGCGTACACACTAGAAAACTTGGATTGCAAACATGTGTACTCATGCGTTCGCTTTCGGTGGCTCAGTGTGGACCCACCTTGATAATACATAACATGCACACACATTTAGAAATTCAGTTTTCTCATTAGTTTCATTCGAAACAATTGCTTGCTTCATGCAAAAACTATAAGCAAAAGCAAATAACTTTTATTCATAAGCCGGACTAGCAATTGCTTTTCCTTAAAGCAATTACTTACTAGCAATTGCTTCAACCCAAATCCTGGAAGCAAAAGCAATTGCTACGTTTTTATTCATCAGGGCCCTTGTTACAGCGTCTTGTCTGTAGCAGAGATATTACAGCCTCTTATAGCTGTAATATGAATTTCAATATCTAAATGTTCTCTAAAGGGTTGGATCTAGGATCTACGGCTTTAAACACGCTTGTTTACGTTTAAACATATAATTTTTATTAACAAATCAGAAAAAACAATAAATATTATAACTAGTTCTTTCTAAAAAAAATTAAATGATTATAATTCAAACAACAAAGAAACAAAAGAATAAAACTAATTTCCTCCTTCTATAATCTGAAAATAGAAACAAATATTTTTGAAATAATCAAATGTTTATCGAGTATTGAATGGGGTGAATACGGCCACTGTCTGTAGTCCCTAAACAATGTATTATTACCAATAATTCTTTGTGAACACCTAAAAAATATTGTCAATGTGTGTATGTTTAATGTTGAATATTCCAATTCTAGAAATGTTAAAATGCGGTGGAAACCTGCACTCTACTATCCCGACTTTGGAATTTTATATTCAATATATAACTTGTGGTGCAAACCTACAAGGTCTATATGAAAAATTTGGTGGTGGAAACCTACCTGGCGGTTGAAACCTGCCCAGACTCTAATTCAATTAGTCCTTGGTATGGTGGAAACCTATATCAAAGGCTATCAGAATCAGAATGATTGTCTCCTGGTTTGTATCTCCTTTTATGCTCAATTTTCGGCAATGTTGCCATGACTACTGTTATTAATTTCAAATATTTAATCGCCATGGTTACTGTTATTAATTTCAAATATTTAATCGCCATGGTTACTGCGATTAGAATTTTCAAATGAGTAATGTCATCTGGTACACAGATGTCGCTTTATATGTTATGGAGATTTCGTTGTGTTGTTTCTATGGTGATGGGTTCATGTTGAGCTGCGACATTCTCCCCCCTCAACATTGAGATGTATTTTATACTTACTAGTCCTTGGTTAAGTTAAACCAGACAATTTTGGACCCCTTCATTGCTATTCTAACTCTTCCTCCTCTTTCCAGGAATACCGTGAACCTCTTTCTTTTGGATGACCTTATCTCTGCATGAGGAATCCGCTGCAAATCATTATGTATAGGTGACCTGGAACATGACTCCTTGTCTGGTCGTGAGGTCGTAGAGCCGAGCTGCTGGGTTTGTCTTCTCTGCTCCCCCGAGTTTTTCCGGTCCCTGATATTCCTTGCGCGGTGCCGAGATGGTCAGTTATGGTGTCGTGAGAGGTGCAGAGGCATGATCCTGCTGTAACTCCCCTTTCTGGAACACCTGAGATGATGGTCTATCTTTTTTGGTGGTCAGCAGCGCACTTTCAACAGAGCTTGATGCCAGGATTGAAGGTTCCTCCAATCTTCTCCTTTTCCCTGTCCCGATTTGTGGTTGTGTCCGACGCCTTGTCGGGCAGAACCCAACCCTTTTCCTTTTCTTGCTTGGGGCTCGCGGTTTTTCCTCCTTCATCTCCTTTCGCGCAACCCAGTTGATGGTCTTACCTGGTGTTGGCGGTATAGCTCGTGGCGGTGGCGTGGGAGTTCTGAGCCCAAACCTTAAGTCTGCATCTGTGATGTCTAATACGTCCTCCATCCTTTGTTCTGTTTCTTCTACTAAAGAAATTATTTTGTTAATTAGTTTTTGTGTAAAGTTGTTTTTTGTTGCTATAGTAACTACTCGAATTTTCCCATCATTCTCAGGATGGACTTTTTCGATTCGACCTAACTGCCAGTTTTGGGGTGGCAACTTCTCATCTTTTACAATTACAACTTGCCCTATCTCCAAATTTGGCCTAACTGTATTCCATTTTTGTCGTTGTTGCAACTCAAACAAATATTCATTGTTCCATTTTTTCCAGAAGCTTTGTCGTAATTGCTGAATGTGTTTCCATCTGTTAGTTAAAGATAGTTTTTGATCATTCATTGCAGGTTCTGGAGGAGATAATAGGGCTGTGCCTATCAAAAAATTACCAGGCGTTAATGCTTCTAAGTTTGTTGGATCTCCATATGTAGTAATGAGAGGTCTTGAGTTAACACAAGCCTCAATTTGTGTAAGAAGGGTATTTAATTCTTCAAATGTAAGTGAAGTGCCTTCCAAGATTCTTTTTAGATGGAATTTAATTCGTTTTACAGCTGCCTCCCATAACCCTCCCATATGTGGGGCGTATGGTGGATTGAAGTGCCATTCTATTCCATCTATTTTAGTCTTTTCTGCGACAAATTCGACTGCTTCCCTTATGTTTGTTTGAAGCTGTTTATTTGCACCTACGAATGTTGTCCCGGTGTCTGAGAAAATTTTAGTGCACAGTCGCTTCTCGCAGTGAAACGTTTAAAGGCGACCAAGAAAGCATCTGTGGTGAGATCTGAAACTACTTCCAGATGTATGGCCTTAACATCCATGCAAATGAATACACAAATGTACCCTTTGTACACCTTTGATCCTCTTTGTTTTGACATTTTTAAATTAATGGGACCAGCATAGTCCAAGCCAACATTTTGAAACGGTCGAGCTTGAGTTACTCGTTCTGCTGGGAGTTCTCCCATGAATTGTGTTAAAGGTTTATTTGCATTTTATGCATTTGCGTATTTTACTTTTAATAGCGTGCATGCCATTAATTATCCAATAACCATGTATTCTCATAGTGCTAATTGTGGTCCACCATGTAAAGAGAGTTTATGGAAATATTCGATAATTAGTTCTGTTAAATGCTCTTTTTTAGGTAATATGATTGGATGTTTGCTATTAAAGGGAAGCGTTGAATTTGTGAGCCTTCCTCTAACTCGTAAGATTTCTTGATCATCTATAAATGGAGATAGCTTACGAAGTGTGCTAGATTTAGCAGTCACTTGATGTGATTTCAAACGCGTGATTTCTTCATGTAACGTCTTTTGTTGTACGCAACGAATTATTTTAACTTTTGCTGTAGTTAATTCTGGCATGCACAGTCAATTTCCCTATGAATCGTGTCTTTTTGTTTTTGCAATTTTTTATGAACCTTAGGCAATATGCAGTGATGCGTATTAATTTTTCAAATGATGAAAATTTTGTCAATAAAACCTCATCATGAATTCTCATGAAGATCTTGCTTTTCATTGCCCTTGTTTCCACTATTGTTTCAATATCCTTTACCGGAGTATCATGCCAGCCTTCTTTGTCTTCTCGTAGCCAGTCTGCTCCATTCAACCAACTCGAACAGTTGACTAAATTACTCGGGGTATACCTCGAGTGGCCAAGTCTGCTGGATTGTCTTTTGATGAGACGTAACTCCATGATCTCCATTCGTTATTGGATTGAATTTCACCAACTCGATTGGTTACAAATACCTGCCAGGTATGAGGCGGCTTATTCAACCAAGATAAAACAATTTTGGAATCACTCCAGCAATAGCAATGTATGTCTTTTAAATCCATATCAAGTTTCACCTGATCAACAAGCCGACTTAACAGCACAGCAGCGCACAGCTCCAGTCGAGGCAGCGACACTGGTTTAATTGGAGCTATCTTCGTCTTGGCTGTTAACAACCTTACATGTATATTATGATTCTCATCAATTATTCTGATGTAAACCGTTGCTGCAAATGTTTTTGTTGATGCATCAGCGAAAGCGTGTAATTGGCAATTAATCTGCGAGGAACTTGTATGTATCCATCGTGGAATTTTGATGTTATTGAAATTAAAAAATTCGTCTTTAAATCTTTTCCATTCGTTACCGAGTTCTATCGGTATTGGATCATCCCATATAATGTTACACAACCACAACCGTTGCATTATAATTTTTGCAACAATTACTGATGGTGCTAACCAACCTAGTGGATCGTAGAGCTTTGCGATCTCTGAAAGTATGCTTCGTTTTGATATAGGTGGCTTGTTAAATTCCTTTGGATCCATTGCGTATGAAAAATAGTCCAAAGTTGGATGCCAGCAAATTCCAAGTGCTTTGATTTGCTTGTCTTCATACAACTTTAATGGAAGTTGGATCTCTCTATCAATTTCTGGAACGTGTTTCAGAAGGCAATCGTTGTTTGCTGCCCATTTGCGCAAGCAGAAACCTTCTGATTCCAACAATGAGCGTAATTCAGCTTGAAGCTCCTTTGCTTGCTGAATAGTATCAGTGCCCGTCCATAAGTCGTCTACGTAAAAGTCGTGTAAAACTACGTTTGAGGCTTGAGGATAGGTAGCTTTCTCGTCTTGAGCCAGTTGATGAAGCGTACGAATGGCGAGATATGGAGCAGAAGTTGTTCCAAACGTTACTGTAGTTAATTCAAATTCCTTAACTTGTGTTGACGTATTATCTCTCCACAGAATTCGTTGATATTTCCTATCTTCTGGATGTACTTTTATCATCCTATACATCTTTTGTATATCCGCCATCATAGCGTATTTATGCTTCCGCCAACTCAATAATGTCGGAAATAGCTTGGGCTGTATGGTAGGGCCGTTCATCATCTGTTCGTTCAAACTCATGCCATTGCCCGACTTAGCTGAAGCATCGAACACTACTCGGAACTTCGTAGTTGTGCTTTCTTTTATTACTGCGTGGTGCGGCATGTAATAACAATCACGACTATCTGAACTTTCTTCATGTGGTATTGGAATCATGTGTTCTTGTTTTTTGTAATCGTTGATGCAGTCCGAGTATTCTTTGTAAAGGTCCTGTTTTTTCTGCAGGTTTTTTGAAGTAAAACTTCTTTACGCACGCTTGACTTGGGGAGTAAGCTGGTGAATGCCCTACGAAAAGTGTTACGATTTAAAGTGACACTGTGGCCTGGTTGGTACCATACCGTCGCACACTCCCGCACAGAGGACATAGAGGGCTCGACGGTCGCGCGGCGAGGCGCGGCGTATCTGGCTGCATCCATCGGGCCAAGCGACAGCAGCGGGCAGCCCCATTTCGGTGACGCGCTCTGCGGCGCGGCGCGGTGCCTGTGTCTGTGGAGTGGAGGCCCGTGGGGCGCTCCGCTGCTGCTGCTGCTGCTGCTGCTGATGCTGATGCTGGTGCTGCCGACGCTGGTTCGGGAACTTAACTCGATTCGCCACAATCAGCGGCGGCGGCAGCAAACGATCAGTTAATTTTTGCACGCGGGAGAATTCATATATACATATATAAACATTTATATATACATACATATAGATGCATCTAAAGAAGTTTTACTTCAGTCGTGTGGTCTAAAGCACACTCGTTTTTTTTTCCAACTGAAGGAACCTTGACAATGCTTGTTTCTTCGAATCTCCTAGTTTTGGAGTACTGTTGTTCTTGAAGGGTAAGCGTACTTGATACTCTCCTGTTGGCAAACGAGTTACTGTTTTTGTATAAAACTTTTCACATTCTTCCTCTTGTTTTGAATAACGTCCACCAGTTTTTTCTGCACACTCCCAAAATTTTAGCAGTTGCTTATTCAGCGTTTCAAAAGTTGGGCTTTCATTAATGAAAGCTGAAAAACTGGAGTTGTTTTCGTTATTCTCCTGTGATGGTATTTCCCCAAAGAGGATCCATCCTAATTCTGTATTTTGTGCTGTTGGCGTTCTGGTTTGACCACGGATGACGCCATCTCGAATTATTTTTGAGTACACATTTGCTCCCAGTAATAAATCAATATGCCCTGGTTTGACATACTCTGGGTCTGCCAACTGTAAATCATTAATGTATTTAAGATCTTTTATTGTCAGATATTTGGGAGGAACTACGGTAGTTATTTTTTTAATAACGTATGCTTTCATTGGTAATTCAAACTGCGTAAATAATAACGTATGCTTTCATTGGTAATTCAAACTGCGTAACGTAAATGAAACCTCCTTTTTTGATGTTGCTAGCCTTGTTGATCCAAGGCCTGCAATCTGTGGGTATGTAGGATCTCCTTTCATTCTTAACGCTTGAAATGCGGCTTCGGTTCTGAATGAACTTTGGGAGCCTCGATCTATAAGAGAACGAAGTGTTAAGGATATCCCCTTGTTGCTCTTAATAGTTACCAATGCCGTTGCCAGTAATGTTTGCGCCTAATTTCTGTTGAAATGGCAGTTGGATTTAGGTTCTTGTTGTGATGAAGCAGTGGATGGTTTCCCCATTTGTTTCCTCTCATTGATTGTTGATTCGTCATGCAACAATGTATGATGACGCTTATCACATTTAAAACATGTATTGTAGCCTGGACATGCTATTCTGACATGTTTTCTTAAGCAGTTATAGCATAAATTGTTCTTTGCTATAAGCTGATCCTTGTCCGTTTTGGACAATTGTTTAAATTTACCGCATTTCGTTAATGCGTGTGATTCCTTGCAGAGTGCACAATGGTTCGCTACTCGACAGTCTCTAGAATCGTGTTTCTCAAGACATTGTACACAGACTTTGTGTTTCCGTAAAATGTCCCTTTTAGCATTTGGATGTAATGCTTCGAACTTTTTGCATGTCTTGAGATGATGATTTACCTTGCATATGACGCAATTTGTTTGTTCATCGATATGATAGTTGGTTGTCTTTCTTGGTCTGTTGAAAGAAACCTTCTAGTGTTCGAAAACTTTGATCCAAGAAATTCGAAAAGTTGTTTCAGCTTGAGCATTTCTCTTTGATTGGAGATTGTTTGTTCCCATAGCCTATGTGTTTCTTGAGGTAGCCGCTGTACCAAAAGAAAAATTATTATCGTGTCCCAGTCCGACGTACTAATATCTAAAGCTTTAAACTCGTGAAGACATTCTTTAGTTTTATCTAAAAGATCCTTTAAAGCGCTTTGTGGTTCCCCTCTGATTGGGATTTGGCTGAAAAGTTCTTTCAATTGAGCCGTTATCAAAACTCGTTTGTTATTGTAACGGTCAATCAGTGTTTGCCATGCGGCATTATAATTGGCCTCTATCATATCGAATTGTTTTATTATTCGTTCAGCTTCACCGCTTAGACATGATTTAAGAAATTCGGTTATCTATGTGAATGAGTGAGCTGAACATGTCATGGAATGATCTCCATGTCTTATAATTTCCATCGAATTTCGGAAGGTCGATACGTGGCAGTTTAACTTCAACCTTTCCTTCCGGCTGAGGTTTGTTTAGGGTTTTGGATGTTTCGACTGAATTTCCTTTGAACTTTTTCTCGTCAAGGAGTTCTTCAAGTTCTCCAAGGAATTCAAAATATGATTTTTCGAACTCGTCATAGATTTGGGTTTGATTGTATTTTCCAACCAACTCTATGATTTGTTCGTCCGTTTGTTCATCTGCTGTTTCTATAGCAAGATGATTTTCCTGGAATTGTAACCAGAACTTATTTATTTGTTCTATACGACCTAATAAATATTTAGGCGTTTTTCTTTTTTCGCCTGTCTTTGAATAGTTTATTTGAGCTCTTTCAAGCAAGGATTTTAAAGAGAACTGTCTTTTTATTGTAACTAACATTTTGTTAGGTTGAAATCTATTTTTAGGTTCAAACTGAAATTGTAACTATTATGTTATGTTTTTTCAACAAGCATGTTCTGCCGGAGATATGTCCGGCTCGAAGGACCAAATGTTACAGCGTCTTGTCTGTAGCAGAGATATTACAGCCTCTTATAGCTGTAATATGAATTTCAATATCTAAATGTTCTGTAAAGGGCTGGATCTAGGATCTACGGCTTTAAACACGCTTGTTTACGTTTAAACATATAATTTTTATTAACAAATCAGAAAAAACAATAAATATTATAACTAGTTCTTTCTAAAAATTAAACGATTATAATTCAAACAACAAAGAAACAAAAGAATAAAACTAATTTCCTCCTTCTATAATCTGAAAATAGAAACAAATATTTTTGAAATAATCAAATGTTTATCGAGTATTGAATGGGGTGAATACGGCCACTGTCTGTAGTCCCTAAACAATGTATTATTACCAATAATTCTTTGTGAACACCTAAAAAATATTGTCAATGTGTGTATGTATAATGTTGAATATTCCAATTCTAGAAATGTTAAAATGCGGTGGAAACCTGCACTCTACTATCCCGACTTTGGAATTTTATATTCAATATATAACTTGTGGTCCAAACCTACAAGGTCTATATGAAAAATTTGGTGGTGGAAACCTACCTGGCGGTTGACACCTGCCCAGACTCTAATACAAATTAGTCCCTGGTATGGTGGAGACCTATATCAAAGGCTATCAGAATCAGAATGATTGTCTCCTGGTTTGTATCTCCTTTTATACTCAATTTTAGGCAATGTTGCCATGACTACTGTTATTAATTTCAAATATTTAATCGCCATGGTTACTGTTATTAATTTCAAATATTTAATCGCCATGGTTACTGCGATTAGAATTTTCGAATGAGAAATGTCATCTGGTACACAGATGTCGCTTTATATGTTATGGAGATTTCGTTTTGTTTTTTCTATGGTGATGGGTTCATGTCGAGATGCGACACACCTCGTCAATTGAGACGCATCGAAAAATGTTTGGCGAATGCACGCATTGTGTGGGGCCGGCTTAACATCCAGAGGATATGATTTTATAGTGGGACTGTTTGATTCTACCTCATTCCAGTCTAAAAGTAGGTCGTCGTCGTCTTCACAATTTTTGACGAATGACGACGTGATGATTTTCATTGACATGACTCTTTCTATAATACTGTTAAATTCAGCTATCGAAGGATTTTTATTATTTCCTCCTTTAGATCGAACTTGTGCAAACAAATGCTCAATTGGATCTTGATTTAATCTCGATGTCAATAAATACGAAATTTCTTTCTTGAATGTCAAAAGATCATTTTTACAAGAAGAAGTGCATTTACGGAATGCATTAAAACTTCAATGCAATAATTTTTTCCACGGTTGACTAACTTAGACTATTTAAAAAATTGTTGCTTTCTTCAAGTAATTTGTGCACAACTTTTTCTTTCCGCAATGGGGATTTATACATATTTTTATCAAATATATGTATGTATATCGAATATTTAAACAATCAATTATTTTGTCTAAATCTATATACATATACATATAAAACACAAATTGTTTCTACCTATTTATTTTGTAGACTCTGAAACCATCCAACCGATATGCCCCAAACCGGTTTCATTTGAAAGGCAATAATGCGAAGATGGTTATAGGCCATAACACAATGCATTAGGCACATTCGGTCCATTCATGAAGTCGATTTTTGACTTTTCCCATAAAAAAATTTTTAGCCTCATCAAAGCCGTTACTCGCAAATAAATTAAAGAAGTTGGCGCATAATACGATGAGATGAGATGAGACGAGACGAAACGAATGAAACGAAATGAAACGAAACGAAACCAAAATTTCCTTTTTTTCCAACAAATAAACAAAATGTATTTCTTTTTTTAGCGTAGTAGCACACGCCGGGTATCCGCTAGTATAAAATAAAGTCGAGTGTTGCCTAAGCTTTCGGCAAAATTTCTTTTGGAAACTTCCTGGTTCAATATGCTTTGCAGTCAGCTTTGGGCACATTTTTACAATTTGGGATGAGTCTTGTTGAAATAATATTTAAAATATTTTCCAGCTAGCGTCTCCATAAACTGAAGTAATATCCGATTTCATTAGAGTATTTCGTAAAGACTTCACTAAATGTGGTACATCATATTTTCGTTTCTAATGTAAAATACGGATTGCTCTTAGAAACACCTAAAAGTCTAAAGGCTTTCCTATTATTTGGCTCTTGGTCGCAAATTACAATACAAATGTTTAAGCCAATACTAAATGCTATTTTTAAGTTTTGTAATAAAATTTCTTTCAACTCCCCTCCTTTCACACTACTTGCACTGGAAACGAAATAGCACGTATTTCCAATTTGATAAAAGTTCCCGAAGGATGAACACACTTTTTCTCTTTTACCATCGCCATAATCTACGAGTCCTTCTTCCTGATCTCCATAATGCCTGTGACACACATGTAGTATAGATACCATGGTTCGGATACCATGGTATTGTCAATACTATGCATGGTGACAGACACCAATTTAGTATGAACTGACATTTGCATCGTGACTCGTGACAGATGATAAATTGTGAAACGTACTTTTGGTTATATTCTATTTGCTATTTCTGCAATTTTTTAACAAAATTGAATATTCTTAGTGTGGTGATGTCAAAAAATTTTAAAATAAATTATTTGAATAGGCAAAGGAAAATGTTTTTAAAATTAGCACTGAAGGCTAAAATGAGAAGCAGGAGATATCGGTTTTTGGCATTATTTGGAAGTAAAGCAACAAAAAAAAGGAGTATTTGGACAAAGGTAGGTTGAATAAAAGTAGGATGATTATTTCAAAATATTCAAATATTTTTATCTCATATACAATTTTCAACAGGTCGAAATGTCGCACTTTTGGGAGGTTGACGTCCCTCACTTCACCGAAGAAAAATTTAAAAATGTGTTTAGAATGGATAGATCCACATTTGCGTACCTCGTGGATAAATTGAAGCAGTTGCGTAAAGTTGATACCCATTGGCGGCTTGCTATTCCTTTGGAAAAAAGGATAGCTATAGCTCTTTACGCCCTAGCCTCATCAGCGGAGTATAGGACTGTGGGCAGTTTATTCGGGATTGGTAGGACTACAGTAGGTGAGCTAGTTTTAGAAACTTGCAATGCTATATATGAAACATTGCGCTATGAAGCTTTCACTGCTTATCCCCCCACACAAGAAAAAATATATGAAATTATTGATGGGTTCAATAAGTTAGGCTTCCCACAATGCTACGGTGCAGTTGATGGTTGCCATATCGAAATAAATCCGCCAAAAGAGGAAGCGACGGATTATTTTAATTTTAAAGGCTGGCACTCCACAATATTATTTGCAGCAGTTGATTATCGTTACAGATTTACGTATGTAAACGTAGGAAGTCCCGGGCGCAGCAACGATTCTACTATATTTGAATGTTCTCAACTTAAATCAGTGCACGTGAACAACGACATTTTTGAAAGAAACGCGAGAATATTAGAAGGCGTAAAAGTGCCAGTTCTTTTAATAGGCGACTCCGCATTTAGGTTATCTAAATACCTAATGAAACCTTTCCCTTTCTGCGTAGATGGGTCTCACGAGGAGCGCATTTTTAATAAAAGGTTGTCGTCATGTCGACGTGTAGTGGAGAATGCGTTTGGACAACTAAAAGCGCGATTTCGGAAAATCGGCCGGGGCTTAGAAGTTAATATAGAAAATGTCAACGTTATAATTAATGCTTGTTGCATTCTGCACAATATATGCAACAACAGAAATGATAATATAAATCAATCATGGATCCAAGGAAATTATCGACGGGACACAAGGCAGCAACCCCAAAGAAGCACTACTAGCAGAGATGTGGATGTTTCCGGAAGTTTAATTAGGCAATCTATAATGAAACACTTATGTAAATTAATAAACAATTTATTAATTTTTTTTTTAATTTTTTACATTTTCATTCAACACCTTATTGTTTTTTTTTTAATTTTGACATTTTATTTTCATTGCTTGAAAACTTCTTTTAATATTTTATTATTATTTTCGAAAAGTTTTATGATTTTCTCATCATTTTCCAAAGATTTATTTACAAAAAGCTCAAATGTTTCCCGTTCCTTTTTGGCCAGCTCAAGAAATTCTTCAAAGCAACATTCTTTTCTTTTTCTCCTAGGTACCCTCGAGGCTGATGAGGTAGATGGTGTCGAATCTGATGCCGAATATATTTCGGGCACCTCAACTGATGCACCTGATGGTCCTGGTCCCAGGGGCGATGGTGAGGACGTCTGGGTTTCCTCAATATCTAATTAAAAAAATAATAATTAGTACTTGAAATATTTGAAAATTTTTAAATAAATATTATTTACCAAATAAAAAGCTCTCCTCCATCGTTGCCCTAATGTTGCTGCTCTTAAAATTTCCCATGAATTCATTTATGATGTTGAAATATTCCCACTCGGAGGGCGAACCACCAGAAGGTCCCATCTTTACTTTTTCTGCTCTAGAAATAATTATGATATAAATCAATGCAACTCAGACTATAACTAACTTACCTAAATTTGTTTGTTAAATTGTTGATTCTCGTTCTGATTTCATCAGCAGTAAGTGATATTTCGAATTCATTTTTAAGTTCTGCGCTCATACGTTTATATATGTGGGAATTTTTAACAACTCCGCGCAGGTTTTCGACATTATTTCTCCATACTTCGATTACATGTAAAATTTCGTTCCTTCCCAATACTTTTCTTTTTTTTGGGGCCAGCTGCAGATTTTTGTCATATTTATCCATTTTCTGGCCCGCCAGGACGGATAGCCACACTGAACTCCAAAATAAAAAAGTAAAATTGCTGAAATAGGCCTTAATCCTTAGGCCTAAGATCAAAATGAATCAAAAAAAACACCGGTCGAGAATTTCAAGTCTCAATGTCTACTTTACAAATTCTCACAATCCTTGAAAGCTCAAGCCGTGAATGGGGGTTGTGAGCTTGTCTTGTCACTATTAAACAATTCACTCTATGAATTTTAACTTTATGAATTTTAAAATTGCACACAGAAACTGTTGTTGCGATCATATCATGAAAACCACTTTGTCAAATGTCATGTCATGAAACCACGAGGTCGACTCTAGACAGTCCCTAGTTCAACATTTTTCTCATTGCTGGAAATTGGCGCTGTAGTCACTAAAATGCTTGTATACTATGAAAAAAACCCTAGTTTCGATACTACGTTTATACCAGCTTGCTCAGCTGGTATTAAGGGCGTGTGCCAATTCAGCTTTTCGAATACTTTTCCTTTTCGAACATTTTTCGGTATATTTAAAATTGAAAACACAGCAGCCTTTTATTGCTCATTGTTCGCTTCCATTTAATTTCACAAATCCTATATTTGAAATTCAAATGAAAAGTAAGTAATTGTCAACGAAAAGCGAATTTCCGAGCTGTTTTTTCCCAAGACCCAAACCTTCGAAAATCAATTAGTAAGCTGAAAAGCAATCTCCCATACAAATTTACTTTTGAATAGCTGAATTGGCACACGCCCTAAGGTGGTATTCAGTGACACACATGTAGTACATCCGCGTACTATGGTATCTATACTACATGTGTGTCACAGGCATAATACTATAGACACACATCTGGTATCGGTACCAGGTATTGATACTATCAAGTGAGCTATACTACGTGGTATAGGACCCCATGACACACATGCCTTCGTGGTATAGTTTGACATTGCCACACTGAAGTTTTAAAAAAATCACTAATGAGTTCCTTCCACACATCAATAAACCTCTCTGTCTCCGTATTCGAGAGTATTTTTCTTTTTCTGCTATATTTCGCGTTTTCCATTTTTTAAACATCAAATCGCAACTGTCACAAAAGTAATTATTTTACTTTCTACTGCAAAGCTATGGCGCTGATATCAATAAAAATGTACATATACCAGGTTTGTGTACAGGGATACCAGCAAAAATTATCAAGTTTCAATACTAGGTTCGTTCGTGGTATACCACGAATTTTCGCTGGTATCTAGGTGGTATTGAGTGACACACATATGGTATACTACGTGGTATACGAATACCAGGTACCGATACCAGATGTGTGTCTATAGTATTAGAATCCAGCGCCTTAGCGTTGAAAGCGCCTCATGCGGAATATAAGTAAAACTGAATTGTCATTATGTCATTCCTTGTTTCATTGCCTTGTCGCACAGAAGCGTGTTAATAAAAGGTTTCATTTAATTTGCCCGTGCGTTTTAAGCCCTTTTGTGTAAGATTAAAGACTAATTATCGAATGTTCGCGGACAATCGAGGTGTGAATGTGAAAACATGGCACAAGACAATACAAAGGCGGCGGTAGCGCTCTTAAATGGCGGAAATTATATTTTCTGGAAAACGAAAATGCGGGCTGTTTTGGTACGCGACGACTTATGTGAAGTTGTGATCAAGTCGAAACCTGAAAACGCAGATAATGACTGGATAAAAAGAAATTGTAAAGAAGATTAGTTGCAGAAGAGCAAACAACGGGAATAAAAATAGCATCGTGTTCCGATGAGGTAACCTGTGAAGAGTGCATAAAAGGAAAGCTGGCCCAAACAAAATTACCTGAGAGTAGGCGAAGGGAGAAGGAACCAAGACTGAGACGCCCAGCGGCAACAGGTATTTTTTGACTATAATTGACGATTATTCTCGATTCACAGTGGTGAGGCTCATTAAATCAAAAGATGAGGTCCCGGGAGTCATTAGGGAATACATTGCCAGAATGTCAAATAGGTTTGGAAGAAAGTCTGTGGTTCTACGAACAGATAACGGGAAGGAATATGTCTCCCAGACGCTGAAGGACTATTTACGTCGAGAGGGAATTCAGCACCAGGTCACGGTGACGTATACTCCTCAGCAGAATGGAGTGGCGGAACGGAAAAACCGTAGCTTAACAGAGGCAGCAAAATGTATGCTTCTTGATGCTGGTTCAGATACTCGATTCTGGGGAGAGGCAGTCTTGACCGCGGCGTATTTACAAAACCGTACGCCGAGTCGTGTTATTGAAAGGACTCCTGTGGAGCTTTTTACTGGAGATAAACCAGATTTGGGCCATATTCGAGTGTTTGGGTCCAGGGTTTATTCTCTAATTCCCAAGCAAACACGAAGAAAATGGGATAATATGGCTGAGATTGGTGTTCTTGTTGGATATGATGAGAACGCTAAGGGCTACCGGATATTAAATCCTGAGACAAGTCGGGTTTGGATCAGCCGTTCTGTGCGAATAATTGAGCGTGAAGCTGGACAGCGGGTTCTTCACCGAAGTTCGCGGCAAGAAGGGGTTGCAGAGAATAATGTTTCTTAAGTTATTATTCCGGAGATGATGTCGTCGGAGGAAGTAACTGATGACAGGACGCCAGAAGATGATGTTACGTTCTCAAACGAGGGTTCTGAGGAACTGTTAGCTGATGATGTGTTCTTTGAGGCTTTCTCGGAGGCTCAGGCTGCACCACTTGAGAGGCGGGTCTCACAGCGTGAAAATAAGGGAATACCACCAAGACGGTTGAGTATGAGGGCACAAGCTGGCATTGTAAGCGAACCGGAAAATTGGGCAGAAATGATTAAGCTACCAACTGGGGAGAGACAACTATGGATTGCGGCTGCAAAGGACGAAATTCGGTCACTCAAAGCACACAAAGTGTGGGAATTGGTGGAGATTCCACTAGGAAAAAGAGCAATAACTTGCAAATGGGTCTTTAAAGCAAAATTGGACTGTGAGGGTCGAGTACACACCTACAAGGCTCGGTTAGCGGCAAGGGGTTTCTCGCAGCGGTATGGGGAGGATAATGACGAAACCTTCGCGCCTGTTGTGAGGCATGAGACGATACGGGTGCTGTTAGTTGTGGCAGCGCAAAAAAATTTACATGTACGTCAACTGGATGTGAGGAGCGCATATTTGAATGGTGAGTTGTCCGAGGAGATTTTTATGGAGCAGCCACCTGGATTCGAGGAGCCTGGACATACAAATAAAGTGCCTAAATTGCGAAAAAGCATTTACGGTCTTAAACAGTCTGCGCGAGCGTGGAATAGGACAGCAACTGACGCACTTTCGATAATTGGTTTTCAGCGTGGCAAAGCTGATAACTGCTTGTACATCAGAAAAGAAAAGGATGGTAACTTGACGTATATACTGCTCCAGGGACATGACGAATGTCGGTTGTAAATTGCGCAATAAAATCCAGATAATTAAATTGTCGTGGCGAGCATTTATCAGGTTTTTGCTTGAAAGCGAAAACCAAGGGCTTGAGGTCAGTGACTATAACTGTAACGAAAATGCCTGATGGCAGAATAGACGGCTAGAAGCTCGCGGTCGTAGGTGCTGTATTTTCGATGTGCTTCGCTGAACTCCTTTGAGAAGAAAGCGAGTGGTTGCCAACCTCTTTGTGTTTGCTGCTGGAGGACTGCGCCCATCGCGGAATCGGACGCGTCCGTGAAGAGTCCCCAGGGCAGCGACGGATCCGGGTGTGAAAGAAGCGTCACCTTTGCCAGGGCCGTCTTACAAGAGCCGAAAGTTGTGATGAGCGTCTGAGTCCATTCGATTGGTTGCTTTTCGCTGCACCTTGGTCCCCGCAGACACTCGTTGAGTGGGGCCAAGAGTTTCGAAGCTGCAGGAATGAATCGCCTGTAAAAATTCAGCGAAACAAGGAATCTTCTAAGTTGCCTAATTGTTGTGGGTCGAGGGTAGTCTGCAATTGCCTTAATGCGGGATGCAGGTGGGCGAATACCTCCTGCAGAGATGGTGAAACCTAGGAAGTCTATCTCAGACACACCGAAGACACACTTTCGCATGTTCATGACAACCCCATAATGCGTTAAACGCTGAAACAGGGCATGAAGGTGATCGAAATGCTCCTGTTCAGTCGCAGATGAAACCAATATGTCGTCAAGATACGGAAAACAAAAGTCAAGACGTGTAGTAACTTCATCGATAAAGCGTTGAAACGTCTGCGCAGCGTTACGAAGGCTGAACGTCATAAATGGGCATTCAAATAACTAGAAAGTCGTGACAACTGCAGTTTTTTGAACGTCTTCGAGAGCGACGGGTATTTGGTTAAAGGCTCGGACCAAGTCGATTTTTGAAAATATTTGTTTTCCTTTAAGGTTGGCCTGGTCCTGGTTGTTGCGCGGCGGATAGTTATCCGGAATAGTTCTGTCCTTTAGCGGCCTATAATCACCGCATGGTCGCCATCCACCGTCCTCTTTAGGTACTAAATGTAATGGCGTAGAACAGGGGCTCTTCGAACGCCGCGCCGCGCAATTCCCATCTTGAGCATATCGTCGAACTCGCGTTGAGCAAGCTTGAGTCTATCTGGGCCAATCTCCTTGCCTTGCAACTGATAGGAGGGCCAGGTGTGGTGGCGATTCAGAGTTTGATTTCTGTAAACGAACCCTCGGGTCTCGTGAGGTCCGGGAATTGTTTAATTAGTGAAGCGAATTTGGAGTCGTGGTATGTAGTTGATCTTACGTGCAAGGACCACATACTTGAAACAGAGTTGCAGAACATTGACATGTCTGTTAGTTTATCGATGAGTTTGTGTTGCCGTAAATCAACGAGCAAATCAAACTAGAACCTACTTTCGCGCTGACTCTCGGCTCTGTTATACAGGGTGTTTTGCTAAGGTCTGAACAGGGGTACGCCAATCGATTCCAAAATTTAAGAGTAGTCGGAGAAAGGTCTGTTAAAGTTCAATTTGGTGGGAAGACAGCCACTTTACGTCTGGTGGTTGTTGAAAGCGACTACCCTTGTAATGTGACCTCACCTCGTAGGGGTGTTATAAATTTTAGGTGTCCCGTATGATATCTCACTCGGCTCGTACTGGGCCAGGCCAGAAATTCACAGAATGAACAAAAACAAACATCACTGGAGTAAACTCTGACGCTTTCCCAGGGAGCAATCATACCAGGACAATCCTCGAGATGCGAGGGTGCATAGTTATGTCAATTTTTGTTTACAAAAAAAAATTTATAAGGGTGCGGTACCCGAATATCACGGAGAGGCATCTCTGCCTGCCCCGGAGGAAAATTCCCAAAAGGACACAAAAAAAAAAGAAGAGAGGAGGAGTGAGGGGAGTACAAGATTAGTGGGGTGAAGGGTCCACTAGTTGACTCGCGCGCGTCTGGCTGCTGGCACGGCCCTAGCTCGCCGGGTAGGGGTGGGTTCTTGAGTCAAAACGTCTTGTACAACCATTACGAGGCTACACGCTCAAAAAAAAAAAAAGATAAAGAAAAACAAACCATGGATGCAAGGAGAGGAGAGGGTATGGCCGGTCAAGGGCAAAACCAAAATAGATTTAGGCTAACGACATTGCAATGATAAAAAAATTCGAACGTTATAAATTTATTGCTTCGCTTGCCAACAATTCGTTACAAGGCTTATATTTATATCTATAAATTCAGGATTCGGAAAAATAATCTGGCGGTATATAAAGAAAACAATTTGGACGTTAAGCGTCGCACTACAATCCAATTAATTTTACCTACTGAAAAATTCACAACGGGCCGATAAAAATTCATAGCCACTGGGCGGTATATAAAAAAAATCCTAAAGTTCAATAACACTGAATTGCTTAAATTTTCTTTCTTTTCTCTTTAGATATATAGGAATAGATGTGATAAGGATCACGCCAACGCGACAACAAATCGTATGAATGAAAAAAAAATCTCCTCCCGGACGGGTAGGATAAGTGCACGAGTTACCTTTTTGTTTTCTTTTTAATTTAGTTTTGGTATCTTTTTTTTCTTCTAATTTTTTTTTTTTTTGAAATGGCACGAAATTTACTAGTATAAAGAAATAAACGGGCCGATATATCTCATTGGGGGGGGTACAATCATTTATGAGTAACAGTACATACCCGTGGCACTTGCTGCTCCCGGAAGATCGATCTCCTGGGGGGTGGCGTGGTACCTGGTGAAAAAAATCTTATAATGAGGGCAATCGGGCCGGTATTTCGTAGCACGGGATGGTGTTTGCGCACGACGCTGCGTGAACCTTATGTAGCCCACTCTGGGGGGGGGCTCCCTATGGCTGAATTACTACTGGATTGTTATAATTGACTGGCTAGAAAAAAGGGGTTGGTTTTAATCTAATATCTGCGAATTTTGGCAATGCAATTGAAAAGTAAAGAGAAGTTACAGAAATAAAAAAAAAATCCGGTGCCAATGGCACTGCTGTGCTTCGATGGAGCGTTCTGGAACTTTCCAAATCGGGGGTGCTTCGTAGGCGAACCACTTCACTGTAAAAGCGCCTGCTGGCTCATAAGGAGAGACGGATGAGGTCAAACAATAGCTCTGCTGAAATTTGTTGAGGCCCTTCGGGTAGCTCTGCTGAAACCTGTTGAGGCCCTACGGGTAGCTTTGCTGGAACTTGTTGGGGCCCTTCCCTTCGGGTAGCTTTGCTGGAACTTGTTGGGGCCCTTCGGGTAGCTTTGCTGGAACTTGTTGGGGCCCTTTGGGTAGCTTTGCTGGGACCGGGACTTCTTAACCTCCCACGCCTCCGCGTGGATACGCTCCTCGTTCCTGCGAAAAAAAATTTTTTTTTGTTTGCTGCGGATATCCGCCCTCATCCACGACACGCTTCCGGGAAAATTTTAGGCGGCCAGCAACCTTATTTTGTTGCCTCTTCCTTTTCTTGTTTTTCTTTTTATTTCTTACAGGGGAAAAGAAGATTTATTTTTAATTATCGTGGGTACCCCTCGGGGACGACGGTCCGGCCAGCCTCTTTGCTGGGTCGGAGAATTTTGTACGGCGGGGTAGACGAGGATGTCCCAAAATAACTAGTAATAATAAGGGATTTAATCGTACACCCTTGACAATCGCGAAAAGAAAATTTTTACTCTTACCCTTCGAGATCCCCAAAATGGCTGCCTTGCACTTACTTGCACTGCACTTTTACTTTATTTCGTAGACGTTTCTTGCTTGGTTGGAAGTTGCTGGCCGACTCATCTCGCCGCGCTCATGCAATGCCAAACTGACATCCGGGCTTTGATTGCAGCGGTTCTTTTTGAGTTTTGCGTTCATTAAGCTGGAGCCACCGTAAATCTGGGGTCGTGGTTGGCATGTCGATGGTTACAGTTTGCAAACGATCCCATCGTGTGGAAGATGGCAGAAAAAAGGGCGCGGTTTGTAGGGTTACTGGCGGAGGTCCTTGGCATGGTATATCCCTAGGGAACGACCAGTCATGTCCTCAACTTCGTATCGGCTGTTTCCGGCTACACGCACTATCCGGCCTTTGGCATACTTTTTTTCTAGCTTGGCAGCTCGTCCTTGCGGCGTGTTGCTCAGTGGCCATAGGCGCCTGTATATTTCTTGTCCAGGTACATACTTTACTTCTCTGCATCTGGTGTTATAGGTTCGCTCATGGCGAGAGTGGGCTTCCTGAAGTCGTTGCTGAAGTCGACTACGAATAAGCTTCAACTTGTCAGAAGTGGGCAGGGCCATCGCTCAATCGCTGAGCCTTCGTCTAGACTTCCTAGTTGTTTCAGGAGGGTATAGACCGAGCCGTGTAAGGCCATGAGTTGTCCAAACAGCGTATAGTAGGGCTCCGTGTCTATGGACTGGTGAATGGTACTACGCAAGGCGCATGCTATTTTTGGGAGATGGATGTCCCAATGCTTCTGCTCATCCTCCAGGTATGATCGAATTGCTGCCAGTACTGACCTATTTACCCTTTCTGCTGCATTTGGGTGAGGTGAATGCTTGGCTCTACGTAGATGCGTGACTCCGTAATCTGAAATGAGCTTTTGGAAAGTCCGAGATATAAATTGTTTCCCATTGTCTGTGAATATAATTTCAGGGACACCGAAGGTGGTAAATATTTCGTCCTCCAGATATTGTGCTGCCAATTCCGCTGACTCGCCTTTTAGACGCTTTAAGACGACGAGAATACACGAGTGTCCTCTTGGCGTGCGGGGGTAGGAACCCATGAAATCTACGTACAGAAATTGAAATGGTCGCTGGGTTTGCATTTGACCGCCCATGGGTGGTCGTTGCACTTGTGTACTAGTTTTAGTTTCTTTGCATGTAGGACAAGAGTCTACGTATTTACGAGTATGAGTCACCATGCCTGGCCAGTAATATTTTTGCCGCAACCGATGTAAGGTTTTGTGGAAGCCGCCGTGGCTCATATGCGGGGGGTTATGAGCAGCTGCAATTAACTTGTGTGTAAGCTCTTGAGGGACCCAAAGTCTCCAACATGGTTCATCCTCCGCCGTGTCTCCTCTACGTGGTTCTCGTCGGGAATAGACATAGTCGTTAGAAACCTTAAGGTCAGGTAATCTATCGCTATTCTGTTGAATGGTGTTCTTGAGTTCCTCATAATCATTGGATGAAAACCATGGGGAATCAAGGTCTATGTCCAGGGGTAGTATGTCTTCGTCCTTTAGTTCGTCCATGTGAATCCGGGAGAGGGCGTCTGGGACGACACACTGGCTTCTTTTCCGATGTTCTATCTCGAAGTCGAAGCCTTGCAATTTGAGGCTCCACCGCGCGAGCCGGCCACTGAGGTCTGTCTGTCTCATCACCCAGCGTAGGCTAGCGTGGTCTGTGATGATCGTAAACGGGTGTCCTTCGATGTATGCCCTGAACTTCTTCACGCTGAGCAACGCCGCATAACACTCGAGTTCCGTTACACTGTACTTACTTTGGGTTGGACTTAGTTTCTTTGATACGAAGGCGATGGAGTATTCCTTTCCTTCCTCGTCTTTCTGGAATAGCACGCTGCCAACGCCGGTGGTGCTAGCGTCGCATTGAATGTAAAAATGTTTTTTAAAATCCGGAGTATACAAGTCAGTAGCTTCGGCTAACCCCTTCTTGAGAGTATTAAAAGCTTGTACTGCTTCCGGGGTTAACGTAAAAGTTTTAGATTTTCTTAAACAATCAGTCAGAGGTGCTGCCTCGGCAGCGTAATTGCGAAGGAATCGCTGATACCATCCAGTCATGCCTAGAAATCTTCTCAGTTGTCTTTGTGTTTTTGGTTCGGGAAAGTCTACGATGGCGGCTACCTTGGCCGGGTCCTTCTTCAGTGTCCCATCTCCGACAACAAAACCAAGATAGCGTACCTCGCGAACGCAGAACTTACTCTTGGTGATGTTTATAGTGAGGCCGACAGTTTTTAAACGGTCTGCTACCTCGTTCAAAATTTTTAGGTGTGACGTAAAATCTGGCGTTACTACCAATAGATCATCTAAATATACAAACACATGTTCTCTGAGGTGTCCGGGTATTACTTTATCCATTAGCCGACACAATCTTTGTGGGGCATTACACAATCCAAAAGGCATTACTGTGAATTGATATAGTGGCCTTCCTGGCACCGTGAAAGCTGTTTTTTCACGACTAGTCTTTTCCAAAGGTATTTGCCAGAAGGCGTCTTTGAGGTCTATGCCACTTATGAACCGTGTGTCTTGAAACCGTCCTAACAGTCCGTCTACATATGTGAGGTAATGGGTACGCGTCCTTAACCGTAACAGAGTTGACCTTTCGCGAGTCCAAACACAGGCGATTCTTGCCAGGCTTTCTCACCAACACACAGGGTGAATTCCAGGGGCTGTTCGACTCCTCAATTACACCTAATGACAGCATACGGTCCAACTCTTCATACATAAGTTTTTGAATTGCTGGCGAGACGGGGTAATGTCTTTGTTTAATAGGCTGAGCGTTACCCGTATCAATGATGTGTTCTTCTTGATGGGTCCTCCCTAAGCCATGTATAGCATAGTTAGGAAACCTCGCTACTGCGTTGTCTAACTGAAGACGTTGGTCGGGAGTGAGGTGATGTTGTTCTTTAGCCTCGGAACACGGTATAACAGATAATTCAGATATTAGGTGTGGGGCTAGACTAAATTCGCGCCAGAAATCTACTCCCAGGTATAGTTCTTGGGAAAGATCTGGTACCAGGTAGACAGTTAACATTTTAGAAAGACCGCGATATGTGACATGTGCTTTGATGAAACCAAAGATTGTATGATTGCTGCCATTAGCTGTTTGAACAGTTCTATGCAATTTGATTGGGGTGAGACATGTACTTTGTAATACTTTCTCATAACCATGAGCCAGGCAAGTTATACTGGCACCACTATCTAGCAGTCCCAGCAGAGGCATGCCATTCAACTGAACTTTCACGTAAGGGCGCTCATCGCCGGGTACACGGAGTACTGATGACAAAATTGGTCGAAGCATGTGCTTCCTTTCTTTCGGTAGCTGACGAACTCGCTGCAGGGCTTTGAGTTTGTGCCGGGGATATTTACTAACAATACTTGAATTGAATATGCGTTCTCTGACTCTTTGATAATTTAACCAACGCTGGTGAAAGGTTCACGAATATGTAGGGTTGTCCAAAACATTAGGTAGTACTTCGTCGGTCTGATTGGTCGAGATTGATTTTAAAACTTTCTGAGGTTTGGGAGTTGACAAATCTAGGGGCTGAGCTTCTGTGATATTCGTTTTATGAGTCGTGTCGGAATGTGTTATGACTCTCGGTTCGGTTGGGTGGACGTCTGGGTATTTTCCACTGAGGGGGCCGGGAGATGAGAGCTCGGGCGGCACGATCCGGTGGGCGTGGAGCCCGCTCTCTGGTTTCCCGAGCACTAGGGACTGCGAGGAGTAGTGATAATTGGTATTCCGCATTTATAGCAAAAAAGTTGTCGCTGTTCCTCTGGACACATTTGAAAGTAATGTCCATTACGCCTACAGTTCCAGCATAATGGCTCATTCAGGTGAGGTTCAAAGCTGCAACTGACCCTTCTAACTGCATCGGCTGCGTGGTCGACGATATCCCACCTCATGGACCTTAGTATACAGAAAGCTCGCAGCTCGTTCAGCGTCGTTGCAGGTTGAACATAAACTATCTGAGCGAGAGGGGACAAATCGTCTTTAATTACGCTAACTAGTTCGGTCTCCGCCAGTGGTGCCGTTAATTTATATTGTAACCCTAAGACTCTCTGCTCGAAGTCGTTATAGTTTTCATCCGGCCTTTGTTTGGCCGTCATCGGCGCTTGCAACACCATATGGTTGGTTTGGAGGGATCTGAACCTATTATTAAGACTGTTCTTGAAAGTATCCCACCCGAAGGTACGATTTTCTTTTCTGAATACTGACCAGAACCAGCTCTCCGCCTTACCTTTTAATAGGAAGTGCAGATTGGAGCATAATTCGATCTCACTGACCCCATTGGACTGGGCCACACACTCTGTGCGGTACAGGAAATCTTCCACGGCAAAACCTTGTGGATCTCCCGTAAAGTGGAAGCTCCAGGTGGTTATAACGGATTTGTTTGCTGGAACGAAATTTGCGGAACCTCGTGCTGGGGTATGGAGAAGCCCTTGAGACGTGTCACTGGTATTAGGTACTGACGGTGATTGAGCAGATACAAAGCTCGAAGCTGGCGGCGCTACCCAAGTGGCTCTTGAACCGACTGCTGGCGAGCGCACTGTTTCAGTATTGCCTACTGGCCTTCCCGCTCGCGAATCTCTGGACGTGGAGGGATTTAGTTCATTTAGAGGACTGTTATGTACCAAAATCTCATCCAGATTTTGGGTGCATCGCATTAACAAAAGTAGTTTCATAAATTGCGAAATACCCTTCAAAAGTCTAGACATAACATGTACGAAATTTGAGGTATTTCGCAATAACTGAAAGTCGCGAAAATATGACCCCTCGATCGGTGATTGGGCGACCACCCGCGCGTGCACCGGCCCAGGCACATGCAGACGGTAATTATGCTGACACAGAACATGTGCACTGGAAATGTACCGACGCGCGCGGTCAAGGTGATTGGAACTTTGGAAAATTCCAAGGCCCGACCAGGAGTCGATAAATACCCGATCAGCCGATGAGGAGGTGGGCAGTGTGCAGTGCAGTGCAGGGCAGTACAGTAATAACCTCAGGTCAGATCAGTATTAATCTTCGAGAAGTCTCGTGGAGCCGACTTAAGTCAGAATTTTGGCCGGCCTTAAGCTAGCAGCGCGAACGCGAGAGTTAAGTCCGAAAGTTAAAAAGTGCTTAAGTTCTCCCGGAAAGACTTAAGCATTGTTACACGGGAGTCGAGAGTCCGGCATAAGTGATACAGACAATTAGTTAAGCACGGTGTACTAAGTGATACCAAATATAACCGCCATTCAAAGACAATACCCGTGTTTTAATTGTGATTCCCCGGTTAGGGAGTGTGAACATAACGGCTACTCCCCGTTCAGCCTGGCCGAGATATCATCGAGCCGAGCACCAGCGAGACCAGACCCAGGAGCAACATCAAACAACAAGAGATTTTACTCCCGCAACGGAATAAAATCTCAATTGTTATTGTATGTCTACCCAGCATACATAACAATTTGGCGCAGCCGGTAGGATCAGGGAAGCCTGGTTTTTTAGCAGCCATAAAAACCGTAAGAGCTTGAAAAGCCTTGATCCTCGAACAAGAGTTCGACAAATTTGCTTAAGTGCAGGGTAAAACCTTTTTGCCCAGAACCTGAAGCAGAAATTAGCTTCAGGAGCACACATTTCAACTAAGCAACGAACTCCAACGCTCCCGGGTAAACATCTTTAGTTGCCTCTGCTCCAGGCGAGCAAGCAATTACCCGGAATTAAAAGTACTCAACTTTAATTGCCTCTGCTCCAGGCGAGCACGCAAGTACCTGATTTACTGAGACAACAGGCACCAAAGCGGGATCCAAATCCGAACAATACTGCACTCTTCAACATCAAGTGAATGCCAGGCGAAGAACCAACTACTGGCGCGGGAGACGAGCCCCAAAGACCAGAGACATCCTCCGGACCAAATCCAGCGGACTCCAGCGAAGACTCTACAACAAATCAACCGCCGAGGGAGCAACACATCGCCCCATCGCAGCCGGAAATTTCAACGCAGCCGCCGAGGGAACCATCAACGCCGAAACCGCAGCAAAGAGCATCGCGGGACGCCCCCAGCACCTCCACACCTCATCCGCTACAGGGTCTAAAACTTTGAAGCGGGACGATCATCCCCAGCGGAGCAGCGTCTACAAAAAATACAGTTGTAAGTCTAAAAGATAATTTAAGTAAAGTTTTAGAAAAAGCACGAATATCGGGGGGACTCTCCCTTGCACAAATTGACGAGCTTAACAGTCAAATTCACCAAACAGGTGAAATACGACAAGCTCAGATTAAAAAATTCAAGGAAGATACCGAGAGGTTTCAAGAATCCTTAAGAAATTTCAAGGGATATTCGTGCTCTTTCCTAGATAAAGGGCAAAGTAAATCTGAGCCTCAACTAAACTTAAGCAGTGAATTAGATCTAAGTGGTGCAAGTGTAAACGGCGCGAGTGAATCTGCGGTAAACGCGACATTAATAAATTGGTTAGACGCGTCTTTCTCGAGTACAGACAATTCGAGTGAGCTAAATCACTCTCAAACTCCCCAGAAATTTGTACTTCCGAAAATCAAAATTGAAATGGCAAACTATACTGAAGTCACCAGAAATTTGACTCAGATAGTACCAACATATTCTGGAGAGCCAGGTCCCAACCTGAGCAATGAGCTCCAAGCCTTTTTGGGCTGCTGCCGGCGGTGCTTAGAATGCCTGCAAGATGGTGACAGACCCACTTTCATAAAAATGATCCCGACGAGACTCCGGGGAGAGGCATACCAGCTCTTGGCCACAGAGGAACCTACTACCTTCAAAGAAATTGAAGATAAATTGAATGTAGCGTTCCTACCTCGTGAGTCCCATCAAACACTCGTAAATAAATTAATAGCCATGCGCCAAACACCGTATGAAGATCTTACACGGTTCATCTCACGCATTAGAAAAGCTTTGTCGCAATGCAAAGAGGCGGCAGAGGACAAGTATGGTACTGCAGCAGCAGCCACCGTTAACCACCAATTGGAAGATTTCGCGAAAAATACTTTGCGAAACGGCGCTCTAAGTCCCTATCTAGAAGAGTTGGCTAAAAAAGCGTTGGACATGGAGAAGCTTCAGCAATGGGCTTTCAATTTTCCCAGCAATACCCTCGCGCCCCCGCAAGAAATTGTCCCTAATAATTATCATTGTCAGGCGCCTCCGGGCTACAGCGATCCGCGAGGGTATCCTATGAATGCTACCGCGGCAGCTGCATACTCAAATGCGGCACTTGGATATCCCCACGCAGCCACCGGGCAGATGCCGAATTCCGCGCAGTTTCCGCAAATTAATCCCGCGAATCCAACGAATAATACATTGCCGAAGTCACACAATTTGGCCGCAGGAGGAGCATCTAAGCTCCCAGCCAACATTGTGTGTAGCTTTTGCTCCAAACGGGGGCATACCTATGACGAGTGTTATAAACGCAAAAACACTCCAGTGTGCATAAAATGCAATAAAATGGGACACGACATTAAAACGTGTCGCAATAATAGTAATGGTCCACCACGCAGGAACGCACAATCGGCCCCCGCAAACAATAACAATGGGGCGCGCCGCGTTTTTAATGTGCGGGCAAAGTGCGACTGGTGCGGCCGCCGTGGGCATGATGAAAACGCATGCCAAAAGAAAAAATAATACCAAAGCCGGTGTTCACCTTCGCAAAAATATTCGCGAAAGTTGCAATTTCGATGTACATTCTCACGAAAGTTTTCACACGCCAAGCACATTCTTTCATGAGCCCAGACGCAACTTGAGTTCTTTGCATCTGCACACTCAACGTAATCTTGTCTGCCGCTGTAAGCGGAGCTTCGCACGTGCAGAAAGCTTTCGTGAGAATCAACTCTAAAAATTTGTGTATATAGGGAAGTAGCAAAATAAACACGACACAGTCCACAAGAAATCATCGTCGTTTTCATTATTCCTTTCGTTATTGTTCTGTTCATATGAATGCATAGGTTTGGCACCTAGGCATTATTATCTTCAGCAGGTTATCAAGGTATTGAACTTTGGTAAATTCATCGTTAATCCAAGGTATTGAACTTTGGTAAATTCATCATCAATTATTTGGGGAGTCAAGGTATTGAACCTTTGCTCCTATCTATTGCGGGCGGCAAAAGAGTCGTTCGTGTTTTAAAAACAGCCGGAAATCGGGAAACGACAGCGAGTCGAGCCCGAAATCCCCGGCTCGACAGTAAAGACTTATAATAAAAATTCAGGGTACTCTCAGCCGCCCGCACCTAGTACTCCCGTAGTAGAGCTCCCCCTAGACTTTGGGCTGAAAGAAAAAACTCAACTAGTGGTGGACACGGGCGCTGAGATAAGCTTAATTAAAGAACAAGCTTTGAAATCTTCCGAACTAATAAATACCGAGAGGATTCTTACCCTGCAAACCCCTTTTAGCACGGGATACACCATGGGAAGCTGTCAGGGAAATCTTGTTACAAAATTAAATAAAGGCAAGATAGTGAAAACACCCTGCACCTCCACTTTCCACTTACTTCAGACCTCTCTCACGACGGCCTATTAGGCAACGATTTCCTCGCCCAAAATTGCAACGTTGAGGGCCCAACTCGAGAACTTCGGTTTCCTCGCACGGAAACCAATTTAGAGGAATTCTCGTACCCCATTTTTCTCGAGACGAAGGAAAATGGCTCCCGAAAAACATCTGAAACGGAAAACCAGGCAAAACGGATGGAACCCGAAGGGGTTAAGCTGTCTACTTGCCATGTTTTCGAACCATCGTATGATGGGGGATGTTCGGCTAAAGACAAGCCGCGGGAGAACGAGAAGGAAATTCCGGCGAACACATTTGCGATCACAGAAATCAGGCGGCATAGTGTGGTACTGGCCAGGCCCATATGCGTACCTGCGAGATCACAGATAGTGGCTAGAATTCCCCTGAAGTTGCCAGAAGAAATGCTCTGTCTATCTCAGGAGATAGGCGAAGGAGTCTTCTTGGCAAACAGTATAATTTCCTCTAATGAAGAAAAAGAAGTTCTGATTGGGATTCTCAACGCGAAGGACACCAAGGTAGCGCTCACCGCCCTTAATTTACAATTGGCTCCGGTGAATGACTACACATTAGTCCCTTTGTATCCCCAACAAAATATGCAACAGCCAAAAGAAATTGCACAGGGAAAATTCCTGGACCCAAGCGGCACAATAAATCCAGCCCTGGCCCAGGTACAATTAACTAAAGAAAATAAAAACATAAATAAAACTAGTGTTACACGGTCCGAGAGCGCATATAATAATTTAAAATCGCCCGAAAACACCGTACACACTAACCCAGCCGCCCAAGAGCGCATAGCCAGATTAGAGGAAGAGCTCAATCTGAGCCCAATTTTGAATAAAACAGAAAAAAATGAAATTTTGGAACTATGTCGAGAATACAACGACATATTCCACTTGAAAGGTGACTACCTCACGCAAACAGACGCTATTACGCATCTAATTCCAACAGTGCAGGATCAAGCACCTATTAACCAAAAGATGAACAGGTTACCTGAAACACAGCGTAACATAATAAACGAGCAGCTACAAGAAATGCTCGAAAACGACATAGTACAGCCTAGCAAAAGTCCGTGGAACTCACCTCTTCTCGTAGTCCCCAAAAAGCCGGGACCGAACGGTGAAAAAAAATGGAGAGTAGTCGTCGATTTCCGTAAATTAAACGAAAAAACCGTCGGCGATGCCTTTCCCCTACCTCGCATCGAGGATATTCTGGACCAATTAGGCCATTCGAGGTATTTCTCTACCCTCGATCTAGCCAGTGGTTATCACCAAGTGCTGGTTGAGCCACAAGATCGCCCAAAAACGCCGTTTAGTACAAATTACGGGCATTACGAATTCAAACGAATGCCCTTCGGACTAAAAGGAGCCCCTGCCACCTTTCAGCGCCTCATGAATTACGTTCTAACAGGCCTGCAGGGACTCGAATGTTTTGTATACCTAGATGATATTGTCATCTACGGCAAAAATCTAAATGATCATAATACCAAATTGCGCAAAGTATTTCACAGATTGCGAGAAAATAACTTAAAGTTACAACCGGAGAAATGCCAATTTCTCCGCAAAGAGGTAATCTACCTGGGACATAAATGTTCCAGCGAAGGAGCACTGCCCGACCCCAGTAAAACGGCCTGCGTTCAACACGGAGAAAAATTTCTAAGAAAAATTCCCTTACTGTTTCATAATTTGGATGCATTTTACTCTGGCGCAGGAAAAATTCCCGTGCTGTCTTAGAATTTTTATCCGGAAACCCATGAAAAATTCTAAGACAGCACGGGAATTTTTCCTGCGCCAGAGCAAAATGCATCCAAATTATGAAACAGTAAGGGAATTTTTCTTAGAAATTTTTCTCCGTGAAGATTTTCCTGTTCCCCGAACAGTAAGACAAGTCCAATCATTTTTGGGTCTTGCAAATTATTATAGGAAATTTATTCCTAATTTCTCTAAAATAGTTCGGCCTATAACAAACTTGCTCCGCAAGGATGTAAAGTTTAATTGGACCGAAAAATGCCAAGAAGCATTCTTAAATATTAAAAATTCTTTAGTTTCACCTCCACTTCTCATTTATCCTGATTTCAATAAACCTTTCAATTTAACAACAGACGCGAGCAATGAGGCCCTAGGCGCAGTCCTCTCCCAAGGAGAAGTAGGAAAAGATCAGCCTATAGCCTATGCTAGTCGCACTCTGAACAAAGCTGAACGCAATTACTCCACGATTGAAAAGGAGCTACTAGCCATCGTCTGGGCGACACGAAATTTCAGGTGCTACCTTCAAGGTAGAAAATTCACGGTCTATACAGACCATAAACCTCTAAAAGGAGTATTCAATGTAAAATACCCCACTTCCCGCTTAGTGAGATTCCATCATAAACTTTCGGAATTCGATTACACAATCGAATATAAACCCGGAAAATACAATACGAATGCTGACGCACTCAGTCGCATTCCTAGGGAAGAAAATAGTGCAAATGAAAGCCACACCTGCACCGTAAAGGCTCAAATCCATTACGCCATGGATCCAAACGCAGAAGAAAATAACTTTGCCAAAATAAGCGCAGTAACTCGAGCTGAAAAGCGAAACGCCCAAAATAATGAGCACACAACAGAAGCAACTCAGGCAGAAAAACAGCCCAAAAAAATAAAACGGGCAGACAAAAAGCCACAAGAATTAAAATCTAAACAATACTCAGACCCAAAAGCCGAAGATATCGATCAACAAATAATCCCGGCAGAATTCTTTTCTCAGGAATTAAAACCTGGCGAAAACGAAGGTCTTCACGACCCATCACAAATTACGAGAAATGAGAATTCCCCAACCGCGGAATCACAACACAGGACCCCTGAATTAATTTCGAGCCCCGAAGAAATTAAAATTATTTTGAAAGACTATCACGATTCACCCTTCGGAGGTCACCAGGGAGTAATAAAAACTTACAAAAGAATCAAACGTAAATACCAATGGAAACACATGCTGCGTGATATCAAGCGGTATGTGAAAAAGTGTCCGAAATGCCAAAAATTAAAGGCATCTCCGCAATATAAAATGCCTATGGTCATCACTGACATAGCCGAACAGCCTTTTGACAAGGTTTATCTTGATATTGTAGGGCCACTAGAAGAGTCCACATCAGGGAACAAATACATCCTAACATTCCAGGATAACCTGACAAAATTCGTGGACTGGTACGCGATACCTAACGCGGAAGCGGAAACAATAGCGCAAATTTTCTTGGACGAAATCGTCACGCGCTACCGTATTCCAAAGAAAATTGTCACTGATCAAGGAACAAATTTCCTAAGTGATCTTTTCAAACAAGTTTGTAAATTATTAAAAGTGAAAAAATTACAGAGCTCTGCTTATCACCCGCAATCAAACGGGGCCCTAGAGAGAGCACATAGGCCCCTGATCGAATATTTGCGTACCATTGTAGATGAAAATACTAGAAGCTGGGATCAATTCCTACGCACGGCAGCATTCGTGTACAACAATAGTGTACACGAAGGGACAAAACTCACGCCCATGGACTGTTTATTCGGGTTCACGGCGGATGTCCCATCAAATTTAAAAAGGGAACCAGAACCCCTTTATAATAACGAGAGCTATTATCACATGCTCCGCTATAAGCTGCAGAAATCATACGCTACCGCGAGAAAAAATATTTTAGCCGGTAAGCAAAAGTCAAAAGAATATTATGATAAAAATGCGAAGTCAATATCATTCCACATATGCGACAAAGTACTTCTGAAGAGTGAAAATCAAAAACATAAACTCTCAGAAAGGTGGGAAGGACCATTTGTAGTCACAGCAGTAAAATCTCCAGTAAATACGGAAATTAAAATCAGAAAACGAAGAAAAGTAATACATAACAATCGCTTGAAACCGTATTTCGAGTAATTGGGTCAGCCCTAATCAATAAGCAATTTTTAATTAGTCGAAAAGAAATTTTTCATCTTCCCCTCAGCAAATATTTTTTTTTCACTACTATCACTGACCAACTCATACCCCATTTCCAGGAAATGTGGACGTTAGTGATCGCATGCTTAATACTAGGAATAACAAATGGGGAAACAACTAACGGAATATATACAATCACGCCGTTAGAAAATTCAGGAATCTTATTCGAAGAGGTCGGCACATTAATGATATACCACCAAATGTGGAATATCCTCACCGAGGTTGACATGATGGAATTAGACAACCAAACACGGCTGGCAGAGCAAGCTGAGACCCTGCTGGAACAGGTTTGTAATACATCAATCACCGGAGCCGACCCGTGTCGGGTACACCAGGTCCATATACAATCACTGATAGGGAATCTAAAAAGTAGAACCATAGCTATACGTGAAAGTTTAAAGAGAAGCAGGACTACAAGATCTCTGTTTGATGGAATAGGAAACGTCCTACATTCACTATTTGGCACAATGGACAGCACGAACGAACACGACATTTACAGCAAACTGGAACAAATACAGAACAATGAAGAGGCATTGGCGGAGCTAGAAAAAAGACAAATTAGCGTTATTAAAACCACCTTTGAAAAAATTCAAAAACCATTCCAATCGCTCGTAGAAAGGCACCAAACTCTTACCCAACAAATAAATAAACTAGAAGCAACAGCAGAGAATAATAAACGCCAGCAAATACAACAAAACTTAGTCGTTGGCATATTAATGCAAATAATGGAAATAGAATTTAGACAGCAAGCACTACTCGATATTATTACTGCCAGCAAAAACGAACAGATACACCCCCTCTGCGTATCACCGTCAACGTTATTAGAAATATACCATAAATCACACCCCGAATGTACCGGGAAAGATAACTGTCTATCAATCCTATACCAAACGGCAAAAGTACAAACACATATTTTTAAAGATAAATTAGTAATCAAAATAATTCTACCCATCTTCGACTTACCACCGCTAAATATGAACAAAATTCACATATTCCCGATTCATAAGGCGGGCAATAGGAACCTAATACCAGAAGTAAACTATGGGTACGTAGCCACAAGGCTGCTGACTCAAGAATTCCTCCTCCTGAAGACAGAATACATTAGAGACCTAAAAAAGATTACCCAAAAACTTAACAAAACAACATACGTAACAAGACCCAAAAACCCAATAACTAAAGCACCACTTTCCGACGAATGTATAATAAAATTAGTTTATAACCCACGAAATGAAGAACAGCATTGCACTCTCCGGGCGCAGGTTCCTCCAAGAGACACACTAGTAAAGTTAGCAAAACGCAATACATGGATATTTGCTCTCACTAAAGAGCTTAACATCCAAATAGCATGTAGGGAACAATTACTCAGGGCAAAAATCAAGGGACAAGGGATAATAACGGTAAATAAGATATGCAACCTGCAAATTGGCGCACAACTCATACATTATGAAGCCGAGGAATTCCAACCATTCGAAATAAAGCAACCCCCTTACTTTCCCAATACGAACGAAACCTATAATAAACTAATGCAAATGAATGTCAATAGTGCAATGACGAAGTCGAAACCGGGCGCAACAAAATTACTATTAGCCGACACCGGCTCCGATATTATAAAGGAAACAAGCCAATCCCTCGAGGAATTGGAAAGAGAAATAAACAAATTACAACCACAACTCAAGCTGCAAACATACCATAAACTAACAATATCATCGATTACGATGACAACCGTATTTGTGCTATTGCTATTAACAGCAATAGTGGCAAAATTCCTACCTAAAAAATTTAAAAAGACCCAACAAAAACAGATAGCCGACGCAGAGCTAGCCCCACAACAGAAAAGGGAAAACCAGAACCCGAAAGCCTCCGGCGACATAGAAATCGCCCCGCAACCGCTACAAAGGGCCAGAACCCTCCCCAAAAGCCGAACATTCCTACCAATACCAAACGAGTAATCCCAATGATCACTCCAGTACAAAAAGAAAAAAAAAAAACACAGAAAAACAAAAAACCAACAAAAAAAAAAAATCCATATCAACCGGTCAATGAAACCCTACCAAACCCATCTCTTTCTAGAATCTCGGCAAAGAAAATAAAGCTGTTTAAAAAAAAAAAAAAAAAAAAAAACCAAAACGCACAAAATATTCAGTTGCAGTACAAATTTGTTATAAAAAAAAAAAGTTCCTTTCACAAAAACATTTGTTCATAACATTGTCCGCGAAATGTCGTACACGCGAAGACATTGTAAAACGACACGTACTGAACAACTAAAACAGCACAAGACTCAGATTCGCTCGCCCGCTGACGTTTTCCTAAGCATAAATGCCCTCTTAGGTAATAAGATGCTAGCATAAATCTAAAGTAGATACTCTTGGCCTTGTAAGAAATGAATGAAAACCATTCTTAAGATAGGTCAGGTAGTTCATAGTTTAGAATAAATAAACGCAAGTTAAGCATTTAAAAGATACTCCCGACCTTGTAAGTAATGAATGAAAACCATTCTTAGGATAGGTCAGGTAATTCTTAAGTTAGAATAAATAAATGCAATTAAGCATTCAAAAACACAACAACAAAAAAATTTTTTAAGCAACGATAAGTACTGTATCTAACAATAGTAAATAGCATTTCTAGGCATGATAGAAATATCTAGATGTAAAGTTTAGTATATAAAAAAAAAAAAAAATAATAATAATAATATAAATATAGTTAACAAAGGGCATGGAAAACGTAACGAGCAAAGGGAAGTTTCCATAATGTATCAATCTTATTGTAATAATACTAAGGTATACTAGATAGTAAGCAACATTGTAAACGGACTCGACACTCCCTCAACAAATCGCAATTACCACCGGAATATTTAAAAAATTTTTTCCGATAACACTTTTTCCAAGGATAGTCAGACTTCCGCCCCAAGAATTATTCCTCTTCAAAGAATAATTCTCCTTTTTCAAGAGGGGAAGGAATAGCAATTACCAACATAACGTAGAATTCGACAAAATCTTTTTTTTCTTTCCGTAAACAATCCAGTTTAAACCAATTTTTTTTTTGGACAAGCCTTCATACCCCGAGAATTATTCCTCTTCAAAGAATAATCCTCTTTTTCAAAGGGGGAAGGAATGTTATGTACCAAAACCTCATCCAGATTTTGGGTGCATCGCATTAACAAAAGTAGTTTCATAAATTGCGAAATACCCTTCAAAAGTCTAGACATAACATGTACGAAATTTGAGGTATTTCGCAATAACTGAAAGTCGCGAAAATATGACCCCTCTATCGGTGATTGGGCGACCACCCGCGCGTGGACCGGCCCAGGCACATGCAGACGGTAATTATGCTGACACAGAACATGTGCACTGGAAATGTACCGACGCGCGCGGTCAAGGTGATTGGAACTTTGGAAAATTCCAAGGCCCGACCAGGAGTCGATAAATACCCGATCAGCCGATGAGGAGGTGGGCAGTGTGCAGTGCAGTGCAGGGCAGTACAGTAATAACCTCAGGTCAGATCAGTATTAATCTTCGAGAAGTCTCGTGGAGCCGACTTAAGTCAGAATTTTGGCCGGCCTTAAGCTAGCAGCGCGAACGCGAGAGTTAAGTCCGAAAGTTAAAAAGTGCTTAAGTTCTCCCGGAAAGACTTAAGCATTGTTACACGGGAGTCGAGAGTCCGGCATAAGTGGTACAGACAATTAGTTAAGCACGGTGTACTAAGTGATACCAAATATAACCGCCATTCAAAGACAATACCCGTGTTTTAATTGTGATTCCCCGGTTAGGGAGTGTGAACATAACGGCTACTCCCCGTTCAGCCTGGCCGAGATATCATCGAGCCGAGCACCAGCGAGACCAGACCCAGGAGCAACATCAAACAACAAGAGATTTTACTCCCGCAACGGAATAAAATCTCAATTGTTATTGTATGTCTACCCAGCATACATAACAGGACCCTGGCTACGTAAACCAGTCCTACTTCCTCTGTGATTACCGCCCTGACCTCTCCGATTGTTACGTCGTGAGTTACGAGGCTCTACATGAAGAGAAGTGATGCTTTGTCGAATACTCTGCAATTCGGCTCGTAGTGTGTCCATTGATTCATTTAAGCGATCTTCGTTCCCTAAAGCCGCAGCTCTGGAGGGGCTTGGATTGTCGTTGGAAGCCGACCTATCCTCAGCCGGTCCTGGGTTGTCGTTTGAGGGTGAGCGATTAACAGGCATTGTGTGTCGATTAGCATACAAGCTATCTCTCCACAGAGTAAAGAGTTTGACGGTAAATGAAATCAAAAAAAAAATGTGTTCTACCTGTACCGAGAATGACGATGTTATATAAGAATGAGTAGATAGTTGGAGATTGAGTATAATCACAACTGTAGCAGTTAATTTGATAAAAAAAATTTTTTGGTTTTGTAAATAATACTAAATGTATCAATTAAACAGATTGTTCCATGGTTTGCCTTGACCGATCCGATACCCACCTCCCCGCGTCCATGCATAGGGGAGAGGGAAATCTAAAAATGTTTGAAGGAATAATTGAAAAGGGCCAAAAGAAAAAAAGAATGAAAATAAATTAAGCGGCTGTGAAGATTGGCTGTCATCGAGGTGAGGGGGGAGAGTAGTTTTGTCCCCGTGCAGACCAGGCAGGTCATCTGGGCGGTACCCTGGAGAAACCGATCTCTGTGTCCACCGGAACGCAAACACCACCCCCTAGCCAAGATATTCCCGCCACCGCCAAGGGCGTTCGGGCACAGAAGGGTGAGTGGTCCACCACTTTCCTGGATCTCCGGCGCTACCTTGGTGGAGCAAAAATATCCGAGCAACCAATGATTCCCTCGAGGGCTCACATGAACTAACCCAACTCATCGGAGCCGCCGCAACATTTATAACCTGGGGCTATTAAATGCGATCTGGTGTATCTTCAGAGTTAGGCCATTCAATTCCCGAAGGAACCTACACAGTTCGGGCTGATTTAATGTATGAAGGGTTTATCAAAAGGAATTGGGTATGTGAAGTTATGACATGGGAGGGGGGAATAGTGATGCGTTTCGCGGCTAAGCACGAACAACTCTTAGTTGCCTACTGTTAAAGCGGCGAAAAGGACTACTATAGCGGCCGTGAAGGCCTAAGGGGATTAGATCCCGTCTTGAAGGAATCAAGAAAAGGAGTACAGCGAAAGAACTGTCCTCCTGTTCGGACCCCACGTTGGGCGCCATTTTTGTAATGTGACCTCACCTCGTAGGGGTGTTATAAATTTTAGGTGTCCCGTATGATATCTCACTCGGCTCGTACTGGGCCAGGCCAGAAATTCGCAGAATGAACAAAAACAAACATCACTGGAGTAAACTCTGACGCTTTCCCAGGGAGCAATCATACCAGGACAATCCTCGAGATGCGAGGGTGCATAGTCATGTCAATTTTTGTTTACAAAAAAAAAATTTATAAGGGTGGGGTACCCGAATATCACGGAGAGGCATCTCTGCCTGCCCCGGAGGAAAATTCCCAAAAGGACACAAAAAATAGAAGAGAGACACAGAGTGCTCTATAAATGGAAGGTGAGGGGAGTACAAGATTAGTGGGGTGAAGGGTCCACTAGTTGACTCGCGCGCGTCTGGCTGCTGGCACGGCCCTAGCTCGCCGGGTAGGGGTGGGTTCTTGAGTCAAAACGTCTTGTACAACCATTACGAGGCTACACGCTCAAAAAAAAAAAGATAAAGAAAAACAAACCATGGATGCAAGGAGAGGAGAGGGTATGGCCGGTCAAGGGCAAAACCAAAATAGATTTAGGCTAACGACATTGCAATGATAAAAAAATTCGAACGTTATAAATTTATTGCTTCGCTTGCCAACAATTCGTTACAAGGCTTATATTTATATCTATAAATTCAGGATTCGGAAAAATAATCTGGCGGTATATAAAGAAAACAATTTGGACGTTAAGCGTCGCATTACAATCCAATTAATTTTACCTACTGAAAAATTCACAACGGGCCGATAAAAATTCATAGCCACTGGGCGGTATATAAAAAAAATCCTAAAGTTCAATAACACTGAATTGCTTAATTTTTCTTTCTTTTCTCTTTAGATATATAGGAATAGATGTGATAAGGATCACGCCAACGCGACAACAAATCGTGTGAATGAAAAAAAATCTCCTCCCGGACGGGTAGGATAAGTGCACGAGTTACCTTTTTGTTTTCTTTTTAATTTAGTTTTGGTATCTTTTTTTTCTTCTAATTTTATTTTTTTTTTTGAAATGGCACGAAATTTACTAGTATAAAGAAATAAACGGGCCGATATATCTCATTGGGTGGGTACAATCATTTATGAGTAACAGTACATACCTGTGGCACTTGCTGCTCCCGGAAGATCGATCTCCTGGGGGGTGGCGTGGTACCTGGTGAAAAAAATCTTATAATGAGGGCAATCGGGCCGGTATTTCGTAGCACGGGATGGTGTTTGCGCACGACGCTGCGTGAACCTTATGTAGCCCACTCTGGGGGGGGGCTCCCCATGGCTGAATTACTACTAGATTGTTATAATTGACTGGCTAGAAAAAAGGGGTTGGTTTTAATCTAATATCTGCGAATTTTGGCAATGGAATTGAAAAGTAAAGAGAAGTTACAGAAATAAAAAAAAATCCGGTGCCAATGGCACTGCTGTGCTTCGATGGGGCGTTCTGGAACTTTCCAAATCGGGGGTGCTTCGTAGGCGAACCACTTCACTGTAAAAGCGCCTGCTGGCTCATAAGGAGAGACGGATGAGGTCAAACAATAGCTCTGCTGAAATTTGTTGAGGCCCTTCGGGTAGCTCTGCTGAAACCTGTTGAGGCCCTTCGGGTAGCTTTGCTGGAACTTGTTGGGGCCCTTCGGGTAGCTTTGCTGGGACCGGGACTTCTTAACCTCCCACGCCTCCACGTGGATACGCTCCTCGTTCCTGCGAAAAAAATTTTTTTTTTGTTTGCTGCGGATATCCGCCCTCATCCACGACACGCTTCCGGGAAAATTTTAGGCGGCCAGCAACCTTATTTTGTTGCCTCTTCCTTTTCTTGTTTTTCTTTTTATTTCTTACAGGGGAAAAGAAGATTTATTTTTAATTATCGTGGGTACCCCTCGGGGACGACGGTCCGGCCAGCCTCTTTGCTGGGTCGGAGAATTTTGTACGGCGGGGTAGACGAGGATGTCCCAAAATAACTAGTAATAATAAGGGATTTAATCGTACACCCTTGACAATCGCGAAAAGAAAATTTGTTACTCTTACCCTTCGAGATCCCCAAAATGGCTGCCTTGCACTTACTTGCACTGCACTTTTACTTTATTTCGTAGACGTTTCTTGCTTGGTTGGAAGTTGCTGGCCGACTCATCTCGCCGCGCTCATGCAATGCCAAACTGACATCCGGGCTTTGATTGCAGCGGTTCTTTTTGAGTTTTGCGTTCATTAAGCTGGAGCCACCGTAAAGCTGGGGTCGTGGTTGGCATGTCGATGGTTACAGCCGCGCCCATCACACCCTTTCGTCACTCTAATGGGCAGATCCTGGCTAGAAGTAATGTTTCCTCATTGGAGAAATTTTGTCCGCGAGTCTCCTGCGCAGGTAGCCCCTATTTAGCGAGCCTCTTTAGAAAATGAAGTCCTGCTTTCAAATCTACCTAAGCTATACCGCAAAGTTTTTGCGGAGGCTTCCAGTACCATAAAAGGGTACACGGCGTCAATAGTAGTCAAGGAAAACAGTATTCCGATATTCTGTAAGGCTTATCCGGTACCTTGCTCTTTACGAGAAAAAGTTGAGACCGAAATCCATCGCCTTGAAAAGGAGGGTATCCTTCAACGTTTAAAATACAGCAATTGGGCTAGTCGTAAAGAAGAATGGAAATTTTAGACTTTGGGCTGATTTTAAGGTGTCTTTGAATAAAGTAACCGATATGGAGCATTACCCGCTTCCAAATATCGAGGACATACTAGCTTCGTTAAACGGTAGTCGATGGTATTGCGTTTTGGACCTAACAGGAGCTTACCAGCAACTACGAATTTCCGAGGAATCCAGAGAATTTTTTACTGTAAATACTCACATAGGGCTCTTTCAGTATACCAGATTGCCTTATGGGTTAAAAAGCGCTCCTTGCATATTTCAACGGGTGATGGACGAGCTGTTAAGAGGCACGGGGGCTATAAGTTATATTGATGACGTACTAATAAAAGGACGCACCAAGGACGAGTGCCTTCAGAATTTAAAAAATGTTTTGGCGATCTTTGAAAACTATAACGTTAAAGTCAATTGGGAAAAATGTCAGTTATTGCAAGCGGACGTAGAATACTTAGGACATTTAGTCACGTCAGATGGAATCAAGTCTAGTCCTAGCAAAGTCGAAGCTATTCGAAGCGCACCAGTCCCCGAAAATGTTACACAAGTCAAGTCGTATCTGGGCCTACTTACTTATTATCGTAAATTCGTGTGCATGCAGTCGTCCTTGCTAGCACCTTTGTACGAACTAACGCGGCCTAACAAACCTTTCATATGGAGTTCTAGTTGTCAAGAAGCCTTTCTTAAGTCCAAGGAGCTTTTATCAAAAGAAACTCTTCTCCACCATTACGATCCTTCGAAATCCCTGATTTTATCATGCGACGCGAGCAATGTCGGAGTAGGAGCCGTGTTGAGCCAAATGGAAGGGTCGAAAGAAGTTCCTGTAGCCTTTGCATCGGCTACTCTTAGCGCCACGGAGAAAAACTATTCTCAAGTAGAAAAGGAGGCCTTAGCCATCGTCTTTGGTGTACGAAGGTTTCACAAGTTCTTGTTCGGAAGAAAATTCATTCTATATACGGATCACCAGCCGTTAAAAGTCATTTTTGAGATACGGAAGGGAGTCACCGTAACGGCAGCGAGTCGTCTCCAACGTTGGTCACTTTTATTATCCGGTTATGATTATAGCATTAAATATAAAAAGGAGAAAGTACGTCAGCTCCGGACGCCATGTCGCGCTTACCACTCAAGGAGAGTCACACCCAGGAAATGTCTGAACCTTTAGTCAACGCCTTTAGGAAAGAGGAGTATTATCCGTTGTCCTTCGACGACGTAGCGTTCTATACTCGGAAGGATCCAGTTCTGTGTAAGGTTCTCTCACACGTCAATCAGGGTCTGCGATGAATCCTTGTGGCCCTTTAATGTCAAGAGGCACTCTCTTTCTAGCGAGCAAGGCTGTGTTCTATATGGTATTCGGGTAGTAATACCACTTGCGTTGCGCCAAGACGTCCTCAAACTGCTCCACGAAGAACATCCTGGAATCGTTAAGATGACACTTTTGGCTAGGTCGATTTGTTGGTGGCCTAAGATTGATGAAGACATTACAACCATTTGTGAAGAATGTATACCCTGTCAACGCGCTAGAAAAGATAATAACGATGACAAAAGCTTTGTGGGTTGACCCAAGTTAGAAAGGCCATGGGTTAGACTACACGCCGACTTCCTTACGTTTCTAGGAAAAACATTTTTCTTAATAGTGGATTCAACTTCTAACATGTCAAACACCTGACGTGTCTTTGGTCGCTCCTCTGTTTCTTTCGCTTTTTCGCTTTCATACCTGCTTCTTTCCGCTAATCTTTCTCGCGCTGTCCTCGCTTTGTGTTTCTGTCTCGGTGGTGTCCCGGTTGTCCTGCGAAGTGGCCGTCCTGCGCTGGTCCTGGCTCCCCGTCTCGGCTTGGCTGTCATCTTCTGCCTAGAGTGCTTCGTTGGATTGAGGTTATCAACATTCCGTGTTTACCTCTCCGGATCGTCGAGCAGATACACAACCCCTGCATCATCCCGGGCTCAAACCTCTTTCGCCCGCAACAATCTGGTCTCCGCACCTGCTCGCCTGTGATTCTCAACCTTTAGCGTCTTCTTTTTCTGCACCCAAATCTTCACACATCATTATGGAAACCTGTCACGTCTGCTCGGACCCAATCACCAGCCGCAAGATTCAATGCATGGGCGTTTGTTATCACGTCTTGCATGCCTCCTGTCTCCATCGTGGTATCAAAATCAATCCCGAGGGCCTGATCACCTGTGATGACTGTGCTGATATTAAGCCCTGCCACGTCCTGCTGATATTAAGCCCTGCCCCCACGTCCTTAGTTCGTTCGCTGATAAAATTCACAACGAACAATCGATCATCGCTACGAAGGTCCACTTCATCCTCTCCAGCGTCGGCGGTCTCCAGCTCCTCTCCGACGACATTACCCAGCTGCTCGATAAGCTCGACAAGACATTGGACTCAACCAATCTTCTCACCACAAATTCATCTGAAACTCTTTCCAGATTACACTCCATCGCTCGCAATATCTCCACTGCCCTCAACTCTATCGACGATCTGCGAGAAAGTCTTTCTGTTCACGCCCAGTCCTCGTCTCCAGCTCCGGCCCCCCTTTTGCCAGCCACCGACGACTTACGCCACGCAACTAAAAACTGACTTCAGCTCCTGGACCAGCAGCTCATTGCTCAGCCCAGACCTAGTGCGCTCACTCAGCGTTGACCTGAAAAATCTCCTGGCCCGCTCTGCTAACTCTCCGCCCTCTACCGCTCCTCCAGAGACTCATCAGGGATCATCGTCCCCCTCTGCGGAACCTGCCTCTACCGAGGTTGAGACACATCACCAACACCTTGATGCTAATCCTCGAGCTCCCTCAGACCCTATACCAACGATCAGCATGTTTGGCACTACTTGGTCCAAGAACGACTGGCTCAATCGGCTCTCTAAACTGCGTAACTCGAACTCCCACACCGAAAAGAACCACTCGTTTCTTCTGAAAGGCGTACCTCGCTATTCTGATTCGACCTGGGCGCGAAATTTCATCAAAAAACACTTCTCTTTTTACCCTACTAGCTGCACGAAGATTTCCTCGCCGAACCAGCCAACATGCATCCGTGTCGACATTGCATCAAAGTACGTCTGGCTCCTCACCGACCCTTCTCGTCGTGCCATCACCATTGCCGATGTTAGTATTTCTAAGTTTAACGATAAGTCTGTTAAGTTTATTTCTAGCTTACCCTTACCTAACTCTAGCCAAACCACACACTCTAACACTAGAGTAAGAACCAATACCCGCACTAACACCCGCTCTAACCATCCTCGCCCAACCACCCCTACTGGTTCGAATCAGTCCTCCCAACATCCGCCCAAGCCACCCACACCCAAACCTAATAAGACCAAAGCTAGCAAGCCTCGCAGCTCTCGTCAATGCCCTACTCCCCCACTCTCCTCCCCTAACTCCTCAAACTGGCAACTTAAAGCGAGCCTGTTCCCCAACTTCCATGGCGCAACTCCCATGAAATACCCCAACTTCGTTCACTCACATACGCTAAACCCCTCCACCCCCTCTACACCTGTCACCTTCGATCATCTCTCCGAACCGGCTCCCTCCTCCCTCGCTCTCCCGAACAACGTTACCCCGATCAGGCTAACGTCGCCTTCTCCTCCCCCGATAAAGGCTACTTCTGATCCCTGTCCCACCAACCTTATCCTACCTCCTACTTCCCCCTGTTCGGCCCCGACCTCTCACCCCACTCTCACCAAACCTTCCTTTATCGACCCCCTTCTCCCTCCGATAGTTAGGCTGACTAAGCAATCAGCAGAATCCCCTGATGGCCGCTACCTGCTTTCCCGCCTTCATGAACACCGAATTTATGATAACGTGGGGCTCTATCTGGCTTACCTCCACGACAAGGCCGATCACATCTGCATTGACGGAAAAACTCGTACCAACGTCATGATCTCAATTCACCAGGAAGGCCTCCCGACTGACCCCAATGTCCTGCGCCAACTCTTCCTCAGGTACCACGCTGCCTTTGACGTCCCACCCCAGCAAGTTTCTGATGATCTATCCGCCTATGCGTCCTACATCAGTTCTAAACGCATCTCCTATCTCCAAAAGGACCGCACCGACTCGAAAAATTATTTCCGTCCCTAATCCCCCTCCCGTTTCCTCACCCAAATCCTACTCCCCTCAGCTTGGCTCTAACAGTAACTCCCTCCCTCTCCCTTTATTATCAGAATGTCCGTGGTTTGCGCTCTAAAACCTCTCAAGTCTTCCTAAACTCCCAGTCCTTTCCCATCGACATCTTTGCACTCTCCGAAACTAACCTAAACGCCGGCATTAACAATAACGAATTATTCTTATCCGACTTTAATGTCTTTCGAGCTGATGGAACCGCATCTAACTCCGGCCCCTCTGGTCGCGGCGTTCTAATCGCAGTCCACAAACGACTCGGCTTTACCCTTGTCAACTCCTCCTCATCCTCCTCGTCGGGGTCATCTCCTTTCGAATGGGTCACTATCAAAATCTCCCTCAATCGCCGCTCCTTGTTCATATTATGCTGCTACATCCGTCCTGCGCAGCCTCTCGAAGCCTATGAGCATGCAGTCGTCGAAATTGACGCCCTATACTCTCGACGACATCCTTGTCCTCGGCGACTTCAATCTTCCCCGACTCCAATGGTCAATCTCCGATGACGAGTCCTTTTACCTCCCTTCTAACCTGTCCTCTGCCACTGAATCACTTATCATAGACCATCTCGCTGACTCAGGCCTCTCCCAAGTTAGTGGTGTCAGAAATCATCTAGGCAGGCAGCTTGACTTGATTTTCTCCTCTAACCCAATTAACTCAAATGTTATTGAGACTGACCTTCTTCTCTCAACTCTTGACTCTCATCACCCTCCACTCTTACTAACCTTTTTCCATGACTCTGCCACCAATTTTTCCAACCTTGAACCCCGTTTCCACTACAACTTTCGCCGAGCCGACTTTGAGAAACTAAAACTCCTCCTTAGCAACTCCCACGTCCTCACATCCCTATGCAACCCTCAGCTACCTATCAATAGTAGCACCAATCTCTTTTACACTGAAGTACTAAACTGCCTGTCCCAATGTGCCCCCTCTGAACCATTAAAGAACCGCTCCTCATCCCCACACTGGTATGATAGAGACCTTCGCTCCCTACGCAACAAAAGGAACAAATTGTGGCAGTCCTTCCTCCGATCAAGGTCTGACTCTGACTATTCTGCGTTCGCTGCCACCTCTACCCTTTTCTCCGAACGGTCCGAACGTCTCTATCAGGACTACCTCAACGACATGCAGTCTAAATTGATCTCCAACCCCAAGCAATTCTACAATTTCATCAACCTAAAACGGAAGTCCAATGGTTACCCCCCTGTCCTCAAACTCGGAGACGCCTCTTCATCTAATCCCACAACCATTGCTAACCTCTTCGCCGATTTCTTTAAGAAATCTTTCAGCGACCACGACTCTGCCCCTGATCCTTCCTACTTCTCTTACATGCAATGCAGTCCCCAAACCTCCCTCGTCACTCCTGTCATTGACCCTTCTCTTGTCGTATCCAAAATTTGTGCCCTTACTGACGATTTCGACCCAGGCCCAGATGGTATACCTGCCATCGTTCTAAAGAATTGCGTGTCCCTCCTAGCCGAACCGCTCACCGCCCTTTTCCGTCTTTCACTCTCCGAAGGCGTTTTCCCCGACCTTTGGAAAGACTCCTACATCACCCCAATCCATAAGAAAGGCTGCAAAATTGACATTTCCAACTATCGTCCGATTGCTAAACTTTCTTGCATCCCCAAACTCTTCGAAAGTCTCATCTACGACTCTATTTCCTTCCACTGCAAATCCATCATATCCCCTGTACAACACGGTTTTCTCAAAGGCCGTTCCACTTCAACCAACCTAACCACCTTCGTCTCTCGTACCCTCACAGCCATGGAAAATGGCGCCGACGTCGACGTTATTGCCACCGACTTCAGCAAGGCTTTCGACAAAATTTCCCATAAAACCATCACCTTCAAACTAAACTACGATGGGTTCCCTCCCCTTTTTATTTCGTGGATCAACTCTTACCTAGACAGCCGCCATTACATGGTACGCTTCGGGTCTTCGATTTCTGATCCCTTCTTATCCAATTCCGGCGTGCCCCAGGGGACCTTGGCCCCCTTCTCTTCATTCTTGCCATCAATGATGTCGTGAACGTGCTGAACCACTCCCATATCTTGATTTACGCCGACGACATGAAAATCATCAAACAAATCACCAACGCATCCGACTCCTCCCTGCTCCAAAGTAACCTCAAAAATTTCTCCACCTGGTGCTCGATGAACTTCCTGGACCTCAACGTTTCCAAATGCCAATCGATCACCTTCTCTCGTAAACGTCTCTCTAACCCCCCCAGATTGTACGTCCTCTCAGGCGAAACCATACCCTCTGTCAACTCCCTCCGCGACCTCGGTGTAATCTGTGATCGTGAACTTAATTTCCGTTCCCACTTCGATCACATCATCAGTAACGCCAACTCTGCCCTTGGCTTTGTTAAGCGTTGGTTCAAGGAATTCTCCAACCCTTACGTGACGAAATCCCTCTACATCTTCTTCGTCAGACCCATACATGAGTACGCCAGCCAGGTTTGGTCACCTTCCCACTGTTCCACGATCAACAGAATTGAATCTGTTCAACATAGATTCCTTGGCTTCGCGTTGCGTGCCCTCACTTGAGCGAACCAGCACCACCTTCCCCCATACGAAAGGCACCTTCAATTAATCAACCTTCAACCTCTCTCTCTGCGTCGCGACATCGCCGACACATCTTTTGTCCACCAAGTCCTTACCGGTTCCATTGACTGCCCCGAGCTCTTACAGAATATATTCTTTAATACCAACCCTCGCAACGTCAGATCCTTCCCCTTATTCCGTCTCCCTAACCACCGCACCAACTACGGGCACTTCGAACCTTTCACTCGAATGCTGCGTAAGGCAAACAGCTCCCCCGCCTTCGATTTCCACCTCGACAAACCCTCCCTTAAGTCAGCCTTGCGCTCCCCATCAACCCCATGAGCCCATCCCATATTCCCCAATTCCTCTCTAGGCTTAAGATTATTTATTTGTTTAGTTTAAGTTTAGCTTGTACTAAGCGAAAATAAATAAATAAATAAATAAAAATCAATAAACTTCTAAATGGATCGAGTTATACTTAATGACGTCTACAACAGCCGAAGCGGTCATCCTCAAATTAAAAAACCTTTTTTCGATTTTTGGGCTTCCCGAACAATGTGTCACGGATAATGGACCACCTTTCGGAGCAAAAAAGTTTGTAAACTTTTTAATCCAGCATGGAATCGAACCGTTAAAAAGTCCTCCCTATTATCCAAAAGCAAACGGCACTGCGGAGCGTGCAGTGCAGACTGTGAAGAACAATTTTAAAAAGAATTTCGAAATGGGCAAATATTATTCCCAATCAGACACAGAAGCTATTATAACACATTTCCTTTTTTCATACAGAAATTCGCCGAGTCCTTCGACAGGGCTAGCGCCAGCGCAATATTTGCTAAAGCACACCCCGAGAACCATTCTTCGACAGCTCCAGCCGAGGTTTGGAAACCATAGCCGCCATCCAGTAACTAGCCTCAAGGCAAATATAGCCAAGCGCCATATATTTTCCAAGGGAGAAAATGCGTGCTTACGGGTAAACGGCGAATGGCAACGTACAAGAGTTATGCAATCGAACACCGGAAGTCGCTACTTAATACAACAGGGCGACCGCGTAAGACTAGCACACCGACAACAACTGAGACCCTGCCTAGACCGCTTTATGTCATCATCACCTGGATCTATACCCCTAACTGAGCCCGCTTCATCCATCGCTGAAGGTACGAAGTCACCCCCCGCTAGGGAAATTGCTGGTCCATTCACTGATAGCGAAACCGCCCCAAGCGTTAAACGACAATCTTCTACCACGGAAACTACAATAACTTCCTCAGAAGTCTTTAAGCCCCTAGCTGACTCAGAAGCCCCTACAAGACGTTACAGCCGAAATAGACGAGCGCCGGATCGTTGGACCTACATGCACACCTATGCCGTAAATCCATTTGAAGAAATTAAATCTAAATTACTTACTGAATATGACATCTAAATTACTTATTGAATATGAAATGTAAACAACTTATTGAATATGAAATCTAAATTACTTATTGAATATGAAATCTAAACAACTTATTGAATATGAAATCTCAATTACTTATTGAATATGAAATTTAAATTACTTGTACATGCAATTTAAATTGAAGGTAGTTATAGACTTTTTACTGACAAGGAGGAGAAATGTTATATATCTATCTATATTCTATATACATATCTGCATCTGGTAACCCAAACTAGAACTGTAAATTTATGTAAGTCAGCCAGTCTTGAAATACACGCCGAGCTGAGCAGTAGTCTAGTCTTTCAGTCCGCGCTTCCCAAGTCCCGTACACAACAGGCTCCAGAGTGAGATTTTGAAAGAGACAAAAGATACAACTCTGATATGTGGAATGTGGAGATAGCAAATACTCTGAATCTCCATGCTGTATTGGAAACGCGCCTTTAATGTAAAATATACTGTTTAAAAAAAAAAAAAAACTTGTATCGATTTATCGAAATTTATAAATTTGTTTCATTTCCCATTTATTTTCCCAGTGCGTCTAATTTTTTGAACACATACTGTATACCTACCCCCTTGATCGAATTCTCCTATTTACGAACTTAGAAATATGGCTTGCATCGTATCCATGTTTAAATTTTCAAGATTTTAAACTACTTTTTTGTAAATATCAGTCCAAGACAATCAAGCGCAATTTCGATGTGCTCTGACACATTTTTTATCAATGTTTGCCACTACACTGATTTTAGTTTGTATTGGTCCGATGCTTCGTTTCAGCGAATTGTCTAATGCCGGCCACACACGCTACGGTGAAACTGCAGCGATTTAACTGCGCAGACCTGCCGGCCTGTGCCGTAGCTTGTGTGTGGGGCTCACCGGCATGGTCACAGTCACAGGCACAGGTCGCCTCAAAAGAATCGAATTTCGATCTTGCTGCGGCCGACTGCGCAGACCAAAATTCCGGGAAATTCCGGCCGGATCGATTCCCACATACGCTCCGGAATACCTAACTGCGCAAGCGGCCTCTCCGCTAAATCGTAGCGTGTGGCCGGCATTAGAACATGAACAAAAGGAAGTGGTAAGACTTGTAAAGCGTATCCAATTCCTTTAGGTATGAGTTCTCGCACTTAATGCCGGGCACATAGGCTACGATATACCGGAGAGGTATACCTGTGCAGGTCTGCCTGCCTATGTTGTAGCGTGACACAGTAGCGAATATCGATCTTGCTCCAATCGTCTGTGCAGACCAAAATTCCGGGAAATTCTGGCCGGATACATTCCCACACACGCTCCGGTATACCTGCAACGATATATCGGCAAAGGCTCTTTTAACAGAAAAAAATATCAGGGATAGGTATAGTTTTTGCACAAGGATTCGAAATGAAGGATTTCGTGAAAGCAGTGCCATTGGAAGAGCTAACATACTCTTCATGGACGAGTCTCCTATGGTTTTGCATCCGACACCCAACAGACAAAGTATGAGGATTCGAACAACCGATCCAAGCTTAATTTCGCCTGTTCAAAAGCCGAAATTTGATCTCAAAATAATGGTCGCAGGAGGAATAAGCTCTCGTGGAAAATCTGGGTTTCATGTCGTCACCCAAAATTCCACTGTTGATGGTGTCCACTACCGGGAAAACATTTTATTTTACCAAAATACGCAGAGTGCTTGCAAAACCGCAGGCAGTTTCCAGATGCGACACGATTCGTGTTAATGCAGGATGGAGCAAGAGCGCATACAGTGAAAGCAACTTTGACTTTAGCAAAAACAATGTTTTCAGCTGTATGAGACGATTGGCCTGCAAAATCTCCAGACCTAAACCCAATCGAACACATTTGGGCACGTCTTCAAGATAGTGTGTTTAGACAACCAATACCGAAGAATCGACAACAGTTAATTAAAAGGGTACAGCAGGAATGGAGCAACTCAGATGACCTCAATAATTTGTGTGTAGCTTTGGTCGCAGCGTTTTTGAGTGTTTAGATAACAATAGTAGACATACGCACTATTAGCTCTCAGAAACATTATACTGATCCTGTTGGCGTAGTAAATAAATTTAAATACTTCAAAAATTCTTCTTGGTTTAGTTTTACTGATGGAAAGTTTGGGGGCAGAAACTTTTGGGCCACCCTGTACTTTAAAATTACATCGTTATTCTTCTAATTAGAGTTCTTGTGATTCGTTCAGGATTGCAATAGTAATTGATTTAATACTTGAATAACTTGAATAATTTCCGTTGTTGATGCCTTCGACGTTTTTTTACACCGAACTCTTCGCCTGCCTGGCCCAAACTTTTCCCTATCGACATCGAAGAGATCATGCCTCCCCCCCATGGTATAACAAACAACTTCGATTCCTTCGGAGAAACAAGCTATGGCAGGCTTACCGACTATCGCGCACCGACCCCGATTTCTCCGAATATCTCGCTGCGGCTTCTCTATTCTCAGCGCGTAGCGAATCTGAGTCGTATGCAGTCTACCCTTTTTTCGGACCCCAGCGTTTTTATCAATTCATCAATATAAAAAGGAAATCCAGTGGCTACCCCTCCACTCTCAAACTTAACGACACGTCTTTCTCCGACCCCCGCTCAATAGCTAATTTCTTTGCTCACCAATTCAGTCAGTCTTTCAGTGAGCATACCTTCGAGCCTGACGCTAGCTATTTCCATTTCATGGACTTCCGTCCTCGGACCACCCTTGCTTCCATCAATATTGACCCTGCAATGGTTGCTACCGCCATTACTGCCCTTCCTGACGATCATAACCCAGGCCCTGACGGTATTCCCGCCATTGTACTGAAAGAGTGCGCTCACCACTTGATTGGCCCCCTTTCCTCTATTTTTCAACTCTCTATCTCCCAGGGAGTTTTCCCGGTAAAGTCTAAAGACACTCTCATCATCCCCATCCATAAAAAAGGTTGTAAGAGTGAGATCTCCAACTACCGCCCAATCGCCAAACTCTCCTGCATACCTAAACTCTTTGAAAGCATCGTCTACGATTGCTTGTTCTTTCACTGCAAATCCATATTTTCCCCGTCCCAGCATGGCTTCCTTAGAGACAGATCGACTACCACAAACCTTACCGACTTCATTTCCCGAACACTGTGTGCCCTGGAAAACGGCGACGAGGTTGACGTCATCGCTACTGACTTCAGTAAGGCGTTTGATAAAATCTCGCAGGAATTAATTCATTTCAAACTTTACTGCCTTGGCTTCAATCAGCTCCTGACCTCCGGGATGAAGTTTTATTGTTAACGATAAGGCTCCTTTGCCTTAACGGTAGAATGTAGAAGTGCAATCGGTACTTGGACCAATTACACTCGTGGTAAAATAGAAGTATAATCGGCACTTGAACCAATTATACTCGCGAAGATGTCTTGCTATAGTTAAAGGTATAACCGGCACTTAAACAAGTTATACCAGCAAGGATTTGGCTTTGGTTAAAGTGATAAAGCGAGCGTAGGTTAACAACTGAACTCTTTATTATTATTCTTCAATATTTTATACAACAAAAATGCTTAATTCAAAATTAATTACAGTTCAAACAATTACCAAACATGTCCCCAAATTACAATTGCTTAGCATTGCAACCTACATAGTCAGCATTGCACTTGAACTGCATTTCCCTTAAGTAAGCGAGCCGGCACAGCGGCACGCGAGTTGCTAGATTACTTAAGTAGTACAGTAACTCAGCAAATGCTAACAACGTAAATTCTTCTCTTCCGCGTAGTGCGGTAGGTACTTTTGTTTTGTAAGCAATTGCCATTTGTGGGTCATGTTGTTTTGGTATTTTTGATTTTATGTATCCTAACATTCTCCCCCGCGTTGAACTGCGGTTCAAGAACCCTAATATAATATGATTTAGAATTAAATGTTTACACTAAAGTCTGCCGCTGTAGATCGTTTTGATGGGCCCTTGCAGATGTTTTCCTTGTATCTGATGAGTACCACGCAAATGACGAGAATGATGACCAAACTTACTGCCAATGCGAGATATCCTATCGTGAACTGATGACTGCTGTTAGGGTGGGGCCTCTTTAATGACTCTTCTTGTAGTTGCGATGCGATTAGTTTCTTTAATGTTTCAAGCTGTTCTTGTTGACCCTTGTAGGGTGTTGATTCGCTTCTGGTAGGTTCTGCACGTACCGGGATAGAGAATTCACCCAGATCACCTGACCTCGCATAGGATGCCTTGATGCTGCTTAGATAGGTGTTGGTTCCACGAACTGTGACTAGATCATGTTTGATAGCGCAGCCTGGTGATAGTTTCAATAGACCCGAACCACTTAAACTGACTGGTCTTGCCTTATTCTTACACAGTGTATTTACAGTGATTCCATCCCTTGTTGCGAATATCCATTGATTTGGAGCCTTAAGTTGAGTTAAAATGAGACTATCTCCGGCCTTTTGAATCTCACACTTCCTGAGTGGCGATTTGTTGAACAGAGTTATTTCGCAAGTGCAACTGTGAGCCAACTTGTGATATATAGGATGATTTTGTGAACATAAATAGCCCGATTCTTCTGTTGAGATGCATGACGATAATTCTTGATCTGTCATCGTAAAATATTGATCTCTATATGATGTAAAGGCAATGTAACTAGCGCATGGTCTTATAGCCATTAGCGTATCATTAACTAGTACTGGTATTGGCGTCATTTTAAACAGGTCGAACTTTTCCAATCTGACCAATGGAATCCGAATTTTGATGATTGCATGCTTGTTAGCAATTCCTGCTGCTGCAGACATGGTTTTGTAAAGTTGTAATATATTCTGATCTGTTGGTAGCCGCAATGACGGAGGTAGATGATTCTTGATGGCGATCAACTCTCGGCTTAGTTGTTGTGGAGTTACGAGCAGAGGACTGATTCTGCCGTGATGAATATCGGTCAGTACATCGATTACTGCCGTTTGAGTTTTCTGCAAATTCGACGCTATTAGCGACATTTGTATGGACAATGATGTGAATAGCTGCACGACCTTGAGTTCGTAATTTTCCTCTCCGATACGATTTATTTGACCTTCCAATTGTTGCATGTGTTTGTCTAATTCTTCAAATTTTCTTTCTACGACTGATTGATCCTTTTTCATCATGTTTAGTGTTGAATCAATTATCGATGTTTGATTTCTTAGCAATATTAAAAGATGATCTTCATTTTCATTGATAGCATCAATGGTTTCGGACATCGTTTTCGCATATTCAGAATCGAGCACTCCAAACAGTGAGTTAGCTACGTTTCCGATTATGTCGATGGCGCCTCTTTTCTGCCTTTTGGATGTAAGAAATCTATTGCCATTTTCTAGTTCTTCTTTAAGATGTTCAAATTCCTTTACTATCTGGTTGCACCCTTGCTTATCCTTGATCTGCTCGCATAGCTGTCGTAGCGCATTCGTGCCATTTGATAGCACTGAGAACTCTGTCCAATATGGTCCCAAGTCATAGTATACTACTACGTTCCATTCTGTTGTTATGAGGCTGGTAATTCCCATATTTTCAAAATATATTCCGGGCTTTGCAGCGAAGTGTTCGACCTCGACAGCAAGTGCCTTTGTGGTAGGTAATATGAGACAGGTTAATAGCAGAGTAACAATTGCAGTACCATAAGAGTTGCGAAGCCTCTTCCTGGGAATTTGATCTTTATTGATCTCCTTATTGTTGGAGCCTTCCCCATTATCAGTAAGCTGTTTAGCTGCATTGTTGATGGAGGGTTTATCTAGATTCTGTTTGTGAATCAAGATGTGATCGTCCTCAAATTGCGGTTCTTTGTCGTCACAAGGCAGTGATGATAATCGATGAATGGCTCGCCGGAATATGCCTGTGGCTGTTTTTACATCGGCTACTCGAACTAAGCCATCATCTCCCTTGTGTGTTTCAACAATCCTGCCAAGCGGCCACTTCATAACTGGAAGATTATCATCTTGGATAATTACAATAGTGCCTGGCTCAATGTTTTGACAACGTTCCTTCCACTTGAAGCGGTGTTGAAGTTCATTTAAGTATTCCCGGGACCAGCGCTTCCAGAATTCCTGTTTCAGGTGCGAGGCGAGTCTCCATCGTGTGAGTAAACTTGTTTTTAGTTTTTCAGCATTTGCATCTATGGTTGCTGTCAGTGGTTCCCCTATAAGGAAATGACCCGGGGTGAGCGCCGTCAGATCGTTAGGATCATTTGACATCTGAGTTATAGGCCTGGAATTTAAAATCGCTTTTATTTCAACCACCAATGTTTCTAGTTCCTCGTACGTTAGAGATCCAGTAGAGGCAGTTTTGAAGAGTAAGTGCTTGGCCGATTTAACTGCCGCTTCCCACAGCCCACCAAAATGCGGTGCTCTTGGGGGAATAAAATGGAAGTCAATACCCCGTTTGTTGCAGGTTCCTGTTATGTCTTCCATAGCTTTTCCGGAGTATATTGTTTTAGTTAGCTCTTCTAACTGATTTCGTGCGCCTACAAAATTAGTTGCATTGCCACAGTAAATGTTGCGACAATTTCCTCTACGACTGACGAATCGTCTTAGTGCTCCAAGGAATGCTTCCGTTGATAGATCGCTGACTATCTCTAAATGTACAGCCTTTGTAGCGAAGCAGCAAAAAACTGATATATAGGCCTTGTCAGGTCTTTTCCCTCGAAGCTTATGGTGAATCCAAATGGGCCCGCAAAAATCTACACCGGCATTTACAAACGGCCGGGCAGGTTGGACCCTTGTGGCGGGCGGGAGACTTGCCCGCCACAAGGGTCCAACCTGCCTCCCAATCAGTCCAATCAGCTGTGATAACAGTTTGGGTTTGGCCCTTGCGCAAGTAGTACAATGCTGAACAATTGATCTGGCAATGATTTTCCCCTTAATTGGCCAAAACCGTTGCCTAGTGTCGGCAAGTAATGCTTGTGCTCCAGAGTGCAGGTTTTCCTTGTGAATAGCCAACATCAGGAGCTTTGTTAGCGGGTCTGAGTACGGCAGTAGCATGGGATGCTTTGCATCGTAAGAGAGTGATGATTGCTTTAAACGTCCACCAACTCGAATGATGCCTCTTTGGTCCAAAAATGGTGTAAGACTGCTCAGACTGCTATTTTTATTAACTTCCTTGTCCCTAGTTAATTCACTAATTTCCTCCTTGAATTCGTCCTCCTGCATGATTTTTACTATTTTATGCATTGCCTCGTCCAGCTCTTGGCAAGTAGGGGATAATTGTTTTGGTGGCAGCTTACGTGGAGCCCTGACTGCATTCACAAATCTCAACATATACGCAACTATACGCTGTAGTTTGCGGAATGATCCTCCGTGATTGATTTTATATATGGGACTTGATGTGTCGTCCGTGGCAGTTGTCGGCAGTGCTACACGCTTCCCTTCTAACTGACATTCTGCCTTTTCTTGAAAGGGGGTAGGCCACATAGATTCGTTACCGTGCAAGAATGGAGGGCCATAAAACCATACTTGGCAAGCTTCCAGTTTTTCCGGAGATAATCCTCTGGAGAGTACGTCTGCCGGGTTTTCTTTCGATCTGACATGACGCCATTGACTGGGTATGCTTAGTTCTTGTAAAGCAGCAATTCTGTTGGCCACGAATGTGTGGAAGGATGCTGATGTTGAGTTTATCCACGCCAATACTATTTCGGAGTCGGACCAGAAAAATACCGGAGCTTCTTCTAATTTTAAGTCCTTCTTCACCCGATGAGTAAGTTGAGCTGCTAGTAGAGCTGCACAAAACTCTAGACGAGGTAGAGTTTGTTTTTGTAATGGCGCAACCCGTGATTTAGAGCACAAAAGCCTCACGATGACTCTGCCATCCTTGTTGATTGATCGCACGTACAATGCTGCTCCAAATGCCTTTTCGGAGGCATCTGAGAATGCATGAATTTGTATACCTTGTGGCGTTCCTTGAGCAAACACATGTCTTGGAATAGTAATATTATTTAAAGTTGATAAGGCAGTCCGAAAATTAACCCATCTTGTGTGCAGTTCCATTGGCAATGCTGAGTCCCAATCAATTTTTAAGCTCCATAGCTGTTGGGCAAATATTTTTGCTGAGACGACCACAGGTGCGAGTATTCCAAGGGGATCAAAGAGTTTGGCTATGTCGGATGTAACAATTCTTTTTGTGATTCTTGACCCTTGAACTGAGAAAGCCTTGATTCTGAATTGATCTGTTTTTGGCAGCCATGTTAGTCCTAACGTTTTTATTCTCTCTTCTGTTGAATTTCCAAAATCAAGATTTATCTCCTGGTCTTCTGGTGCTATTCCTTGAAGCAGTTTAGCATTATTGGCGCTCCACTTTCTTAACTTGAAGCCTGCTCCTTGCAAGGCTTCTGTTAATTCCTTCTGCATCGCAAGGACTGTGGCAAGACTATTAGATCCGGTGATGCAGTCGTCTACGTAGAAATCATTTCTAAGTATCTCTGATCCAAGTGGATACTTCACAGCGGTCTCTTGGGCTAATTTTTGCAGACATTTGGTTGCTAGGTAAGGTGCTGGCCTCGTGCCGTATGTGACTGTGCACAATTGATAGCACTTTAATGGATGGCTCGGATCATTTCGCCAGAATATCAGTTGGTATTTTTGATCACTTTCCTTCAGAAGTACCTGTCTGTACATCTTTTGTATATCTGCTGTGAACACGAATCGCGGTAGCCGGAAGCGAAGTAGTATTGAGAATAAATCGCTCTGAATTGTTGGCCCCGTGTATAATATATCATTCAGTGATAGCTGTGTTGTCGTCTTCATTGATGCATCAAAGACCACTCTCAATTTTGTGGTGCTGCTTTCGGGTTTAAGGACGCAGTGGTGTGGAATGAAATACCGTGGACCGTCTACAGTCTCGATGTCCACTTCCTTCATGTGGCCAAGCTCGATGTATTCCCTCATAAACTCCACGTACTGTGATTTTAAAGCTGTGTCTTTAGCCAAGCGTCTTTCAAGCGCAAAATATCGGTTTAAAGCCACTGTCCTTGACTCGCCTAAATTTTTTGGATCTTCCCGGAATGGTAAACTAACAATGAACCGGCCGTTGGTGGCTCGGTCGACTGTTTGATTGAAGTAGGTTTCACATCTTTTTTCTTCTTGAGTTAGCTTGTCCTGAACTGCTGGAACCTCCTCAAGCTGCCAGAACCGTTTAAGCCAATGATCCATTTGTTCATCTTCGGTACAAATGCCGCAAGTAAACGCTGTTGTCTGCTTCTGATTGATTTTACCTGCCACCACCCATCCAAAAATAGTGTTTTGTAATATGGGAAGATTGTGCGCTAGCTTGATTTGCCCCACTGAGAGCAACTGGTGATAGAGCTCTGCACCCAAAAGCAGGTCGACTGTCTCAGAAATGTTGAATTTGGGATCGGCTAATTTGATATTCTTCGGAATGTTCCAATTTGTTGTCTCGAACGATTGTGCCGGCTGAGGTGGGATTATTCTGGGTAAGACAAAGGCCTCTACTCTAGCTGAAAATTCGTTGATTGTTGATTTTACTGAGATGTTCACTCTGTGTTGAGCTCGTCCCTTTCCGTTGCCGACACCGTAGATCGTGATTGCATCAGCCTTTGGTGATAATTTCGGTTCCTTTGGGACTCCTCATTTCTGGTCTTGGTGCCAAGCGCCTCGAGAGATTGAAATCTCGTCTCCAAAAAAGATAAAAAACTCTTGATGCTTTGTATCTCTCGAGGATTGGATAGCGACTGCTCATATAGCATATGAGTTGTCTTGTCCAGCTTCTTGATGAGTATATGGAGAAGCAGCGGATCCCAGTCTGCTGTGGGCACATTTAAGGTCTTCAAGCCCAAAAGGCATTCCTGTGTTGTGTCATGCAATGTCTTTATTCCTGCAACGGAAGCATTGTCATTCGCATGCCCTGGCTGTGATAGTAATTTATTGATCAATGCTGTTATCAATAATCTTTTGTTGTTGTAACGATCCTTTAATGTTTGCCAGGCAGCTGCATAGTTTTCTTCGGACGCAGAAAAATGTCTTACTAATTTCTCTGCTTCCCCAGATAAGTTGGCCTTGAGGTACCACATTTTCTGGCAATTTGGTATTGCCTGGGAGTGTACCATCTGTTCGAATAAATCGTGGAATTGTTTCCACTTCAAATAATCACCATCAAATTTGGGGAGTGTGAACTTGGGAAGTTTTATCGCAGAATTTGGGTCCCGTGGGGTTGATTGAGCTGCAGATGGCTGAAGACTGTCGCGTTTGGTAGTTAGTAAAATTAGGCATTTCTCCACTTTTTCTTCTAACCGTATACTTTCCTCGGTGTCGTAGCCTTCTGCGGCTGGGTCCTCCGTTAACTCCCATATCAAATGGTCACATTCTTGAAATTGGGACCATTGCTGATTAATGGTGGTTATTTTTAAATCAAGGTATTGTTTTGATCTTTCCTGCTGATCTGCTTCAATATGATCTAGCAAACGTCGTAACGTCTCAATGATTCTCCGCTGCCTTCTTATCAATCGACAGACTTGTGGCGCCTGAGATTCCAAGCCTAGCGGCTGCTCCCATGAAGGATCGGAGGTTGGCCTGGAGTAATTGGTTACTCCTTCTCTTGCATTCAAGGCATCAAATGGATTTTGTATTGGCTGTGTTGGTTTAGATATCGCGCCTCTTTCGGAAATTTGTTTAGGTTTCCTTACAGACGTTGCTGGTGGATCCTGAGCGGTACTAGCTGGTGCTGGGGACTTGGTGGAAGCAAGATTAGCCTCTTGAGCGGTGAGTAATTCAATCTTCTGCGTAAAGTGCTCGCTATATTGGTAATAAATTGATTTTATGGAGTCATAATAGCCCTTGGAGAAATAGGGATGATCCAGCGGCACATCAGGAACTGATCTTATCTTCGTATCAATTTCCTCGAACGGGACCCACGAATCTTCTAGCCGTCGGAGACGATCGATGAAGTAAGCCTTGTCCTTTCTGCTTTGTGGATCCTTCTTATAATTCGTTATAATCCGTTGAATTTCGCCTCCATTCAAAGTTTGCTGTTCCGCTAACTCCTCCATCGTATACACCATGTTGAAGATGAAATTCGTCGGGTTGTGCTGGTATGAGGTTGTGTTTTTTCTCCAAAGCTCGCTGTTTGATGCACGTAATCCAAGTGAAAGACCACTGGGTTCACGTCGGGGTCACCAAAATGTTAACGATAAGGCTCCTTTGCCTTAACGGTAGAATGTAGAAGTGCAATCGGTACTTGGACCAATTACACTCGTGGTAAAGTAGAAGTATAATCGGCACTTGAACCAATTCTACTCGCGAAGATGTCTTGCTATAGTTAAAGGTATAACCGGCACTTAAACAAGTTATACCAGCAAGGATTTGGCTTTGGTTAAAGTGATAAAGCGAGCGTAGGTTAACAACTGAACTCTTTATTATTATTCTTCAATATTTTATACAACAAAAATGCTTAATTCAAAATTAATTACAGTTCAAACAATTACCAAACATGTCCCCAAATTACAATTGCTTAGCATTGCAACCTACATAATCAGCATTGCACTTGAACTGCATTTCCCTTAAGTAAGCGAGCCGGCACAGCGGCACGCGAGTTGCTAGATTACTTAAGTAGTACAGTAACTCAGCAAATGCTAACAACGTAAATTCTTCTCTTCCGCGTAGTGCGGTAGGTACTTTTGTTTTGTAAGCAATTGCCATTTGTGGGTCATGTTGTATTGGTATTTTTGATTTTATGTTTCCTAACACTTATCTTGAACATCCTCTACCTCGGACTCCCGACTGCTTCAGGACGACCTAGAAAATTTTGGCATTTGGTGCAAAAAAACTCTCCTGAGCTTAATGTCTCCAAATGCCAATCCATCACTTACTTTTCTTCCCCCAGAGTTTATCGGTTGTCTAATAACCCTATCCCCTCCATTTCCTCTCTCCGCGACCTATGTGTCATCTGTGACAGCGAACCAGCAAACTTAATTTTCGTGAACACATTGACAGCGTGATCGCTAGGGCCAACTCCGCGCTAGGCTTCGTGAAGCGTTTGTCAAAAGAGCTCCTTAACCCCTACGTTGCCAAATCTCTCTTTATCACCTTCGTTAGGCCTCTCCTTCAATACGCTAGCCAAGTTTAGCCTCCATTCCAATCCAGTAGCATCAACAGGATTGAAGCTATCCAACGCAGGTTCCTTCGTTTCGCTCTACGTGAACTTCCCTTGTCTGACCGTTTTAACCTCCCCCCTAAAGGTGGGTCCACACTGAGCCACCGAAAGCGAACGCATGAGTACGCATGTTTGCAATCCAAGTTTTCTAGTGTGTACGCTGAAGAAACATAAAAAAACATGCGCGTTCGCTATGTTTGCTTAATTGCTTTCATAATCACGCGTGCTGCACAGGCGTCCGTAGATATGCAAGCAAACACAAGCGAAATTTTTTAAGTGTGGACGCCTTTTGAGAAGGCGTCAATCAGGTTTCCTTGCATTTGCATGTTTTCCATTCAAGTTGGAAAATCTGAGCGAATGTATATAAAATATGACGAATATTTCGTGTTTTCTACCAATTTTCTATACAAACTTCGGTAAATTTTGAATTTGAACCCTCATTTAACTCGTATACATGTCCAAGGAATCGATTGGTACAGCGTTTCCTACATGATATCAAAACAGCCTTTTTTTTTTTTTTTGTTGATTTATTAATGAATCACAGTATGCATATAAGTAAAGGCTCAGTAATTGCAATTATAACTTCATTGTCCGATATATTGAGCAAAACTGACAAAAATTCATATGCTGGAGTCGCTATAATTTCACAATCGAAATGAAACTCAAGCACAGGGTATAGCACACATTCGTTCTAATTTCCTTGACGTACACACTCGGCAAACTTGTTTGTTTGTTTAGGACTTTAGGGTTTTCTTCTTTGTTTGTTTAGGGTTTTTTAATTACCTTCGCTAAAGATTCGTGAGGCGTCCGCACTGCTTTTCGTAGAAATTTATGTTCGTTCACAACTTGTTCGTTCTTGCTTCCACATTTGGCAGCAGCACGGAACAAGAGCACAGGGTATAGAACAGATTCGTTCGCGTTTGAAACGCGTACACATTAAGCGAAAACTTGTACTCGAACACATATGTTCGCTTTCGGTGGCTCAGTGTGGACCCGCCTTTAGAAAACCGCCTTTTGCTGATTAACCTGCAGCCCCTGTGTAAGAGGTGGGACCTCGCTGATATTACCTTCATACAGCAGCTGCTTATCGGCGAGATTGACTGCCCTTCTCTACTTCAACGGATCTCCATCTACACCAATCCCCGTAACCTCCGTTCGTCCTCTTTCGCCCCGCTTACCACCGTACGAACTACGGACTTTCTGAGCCCCTAACCCAATGCTTCGGAAGGCCAAGTTCCTTCCTTCCTTTGACTTCCACCTGGGTAAAACATCTCTCAGGCATGACTTTAATAGCCCCCCTAACGTTCCTTTCTCCGTCTCTCTTTTACAAGCTTTATATTAACTTCACCGTGTGTCCTGGAATTTTGCAATCAATATTTCACCCACTTCCAATGAAGCTATTGGGCTGAAATTTTGCATACACCTTTAGTTCTGGTGACAATGCAATATGCAATACTCAAAATTGCAATATCTGCAATTAAAAATGGCCGCCGCCACAAAATGGTATGTCCTGGAATCTTGCAATCAATATTTCACCCACTTCCAATGAAGCTATAGGGCTAAAATTTTGCATACACCTTTAGTTCTGGTGACAATGCAATATGCAATACTCAAAATTGCAATATCTTTAAAATGGCCGCCGCCACAAGATGGTGGACCATGTATTTTTGGTCGAACCCCTTAATATGGGTATCAAATGAAAGAGCTTGAAGAGTAGGAAACGATAGTAACGCCATTTCTAAATCCAATATGGCGGACGTCACAAAATGGCGATTTATAATTTTCATAGTAACCCCTATGATATGGGTATCAAATGAAAGGGCTTGATAAGCGAAATACAATAAGTAATGTGACGTTATTCTAAATCCAATATGGCGGACGTTTAATATAATAACGCATAAGTTCAAAAGAAGAGTTTCAAGATGCTAATGCACGATTCAGCTTCAAACGGTACCACGCACTAGTTACTCAGCGTCTTGCTAACGCCTTTTTGACATTTCAATTTGACGTTCTTTTACTAATAAAGACATCGTTTTTTAGTGTCAAAAAAAAAAATTAAATAAAAAAATATTTTTTAAAGACAAGCTTTTATTTAACAATGAAATATAAAAAATATACTAAAAAGGAAAAAATAAGTTTTTGCTAAAATTTATCAACTTTGGGCCTAATATATGTATATTTCAACCAAATATACCTTTAACGTATTTCTTCACGGTATGTCTGTATTTGTATGACTATAAATAAAAGCTTGGGCGCTCTCATTACAAGCGAAATTATGCTGAAATTACACAATATTTCGCTTCGTTTCACTACTGCTATTGTTTATAATTTTAATATCTAATGAGCGCCCAAGCTTTTATTTATAGTCATACAAATACAGAAATACCGTGAAGAAATACGTTAAAGGTATATTTGGTTGAAATATATATTAGGCCCAAAATTGATAAATTTTAGCAAAAACTTATTTTTTCCTTTTTAGTATATTTTTTATATTTCATTGTTAAGGGTAATCGTGGACTTTTATTCTGTGACTTTTGCCCTGTGACGAATTCGTGAAGCCGTGATCGCGCTGCTGAGACGGTCGACCTTGTGTGATACGTGATACCAGTGGCTGGTCTGTGATGTTGGCTGAATCTGTGTTTTCTGTCGGACATATGAAGCATTTACGTTGTTTGTCCTTGCCAGGACTATGTGGGCAGTGACTTTGATTATGGTGGTCCCATTCCCGGTGAGTTTTGATTGAACTCGGTTTATTAGCGGATCTCTTCTTGATTCCTGAGAACGGGACTTGTTTACGGAGCCTCCGAGGTCATCGACACGCGACTCCCAGGTTTCTTCTTTTTTCTTGTTTTTCTCTTTCAGGCTGTGGCTTGTAAGCACAGCGCAAGCTTCAACCGTGTATTGGACAGATCAACTTCCGACAAGCTCTGTAAGCTGCGTGGTTCCACACCCACAGGAAACTTGCAGGTTCCACCCGTGACACGAACCGGCTCCGGCTTTCATGCAGCACAGTCGGGGCCACAATTACGACCCAACAGTGGCGGCAAAATTTTAGGACCTGCACTTTGTTGAAATAACTCAGCCCGGTTTAGTTAATTCCAGTTCTGTAATTTTATGATGACAGTATTGCGACCTGTTAATCCTTAGAATACAGTGTACAATTTGGCGCCCACCCTGATATTGACGCGCTTATGTTGTTCCTGCTTCGCTTATGTTTCGTTGGTATTTCTGTGCTGCTCTGACTCTGCTTTTGCCCCAACCTTAGTGTTATATCGGGACTTTCTGAGTGATTACTCTCTCTGTACTTTTCGGGGCTTCTGCTGTGCTTTTTGACTTTTTGCCTATTGACTCTAAAAGTGTGGTTGGAACTCTTTGGCCCATGTAGTGATGCATAATACCCGCTCACCTGCGGAGTGCAATTCTAGCGACACAGCTGCTTGCCTGTCCGCCCCCTGTGGACCGCCCGGGGCCGCCAGCTCTCAGTCAACAAACGCTGCGGCGGTGGCTTTGAATTGCAACTTGGCTTCCAGCCCCACTGTTACGGCTTTTGCTACCCAATCCGTTGGGACCGCCGGTGACGTTCTTAGCAGCACCTCACCTAGCACGCCACGAGCTAGAGGCAGACCACGTAAGGCTGATTCTTTGGCTAAAACCAGAACTGAATCTACGGAAACTATCCCAAGTCTATTCCGCAATTACATCACCACTAAGCGGCGCAGATCTGGTGAGACTCTTGCGGTTCCCACTGTTAAGGTATCCCCTCCTGAGGAGATCGGGCGATCTGACCCCTCTCCACCTTCTGCTAGCAAGCCTCTTACAAGTGACCCAACGAATATGGCTGAAACTGACTGTAACTCTCTTGTTGACCTAATGAGCCTGCTCAGGTCTTGGCGTCAGGAAGATAAAGAATATCAGGAGCGCACCAAGAATGAACTGTTGGATAAAATAGAAATCTCGACCCGGCTGTGCCAAGCCAAGCTCGAGGAGGTCCGTTGCGAATTTAGATCGGAGAATGTCGCCATTCGTGAGGAGCTCGACACCATTAAGTCTCGTGTCGCTGTCCTTGAAGCCAGCAATTCTTGCGCCCCCCTGCCTCCACTTCCGGTCCCGATCTGGCGCTACGTCACCGTCTGCTAATCTTGAGAAGCGTGTCATTAAGGCCAGTGTGGACTCTGTTGAACGTCACCTGAGGCGTAACAACATCATTATTCGTGGCTTAGACTCTGCCCATGGTGACCCCGCTGAGCTCGCCTCTAACTTCCTGGAAACTCATTTTTAGCTAAAAAAGTGCGTCGCGGAGGCTAACTTTATTGGTAAAAAGGCTAATATGATCAAGGCTACCCTCAACAGTGCCGCCGCCAAGAAAACGGTAATGAACAGGAAGAAGGACCTAAAAGTTGCTGTATTCATCGATGCTGACTTTACCCCTCAAGAGGAAAAAGTTGCAGCAAAGCTGAGAATGGAGGCCAGAAAGCTTAGGGCGGAGGGGAAGTCTGTCAAACATGGACACCTCAAGTTGTACGTAGATGGTCATCCGTTCACATTTCACCTCGATGACAACTCATTAATACCGCTGAACAATCACTCCATGCCTTATAGCGTTACCCAGCCAGCAGGCGGCGCCGAGCCCTCCTCTATGGACACCAGTGTACCTGACGATGGTGTCGCATCTGGGCCAAAAAACTAGCTCAGCAGCTTAAGTCAGGTAGCAATCTTAACAGCTTGAAGTTTGCCTTTTGGAATATACATGGACTTGGTAACCTGTCTGATCTGAAGGAGCTGACGGATGCCTGCTTCGTTGGTGTCTGTGAGACGTGGGCCACTAATAGCGACTACACCAACCTTCCACTACTAAACCACTGGCACACTGTCGACGTTTCTGCGCACAAAACCCCCGGGGCCTCAGGGCGTGCGAGCGGTGAGCTTCTCGCCATGGCCTCGGACTTCGTCAATCTTTCCGTCTTAGACAAGAGAGATTGTTGGATTATTGTCAAGCTGACCGCCTGCGATCTCCATATTTTAATCGTCTCCATCTACTTCAAGCCCGACTCTGACATTGATGCACAACTCGCAGATTTGCAACCTTTTTTGTCTGGCTCCATGACCCATGAACCCTGGGACCTGATTATCATCGGGGGTGACTTCAACGCTAGACTTGGTAATATTGGTGGTCTCGACTCAGAACTAGCCGTGGGCACCGTATTGAACGAATACAGGACATCTTTGGACGGCACAACTAATTCGCGCGGCCTAAAAGTTGCAAAGTTCATGGATGAAAATCAAATCATTTAGTAGAGCAAAATGGCCGCACGCCCGCAGATTCCCCTGGTCGCTTCACATATACCAGCAAGCTAGGTAAAAGCGTCTCGGACTACATCTGGATCAACAGTTTTAGTGCACACCTGATCAAGAACATGTGGGTCTCCCCCATCGTCTCAAGCTCGGACCACCTCCCTGTCATCGTCGAGCTAGCCGTTCCTGCGACTCATCGGCCCCCCTTGAACCTTGCCTGCCCCCTTGACCTGCCGGAGCGTCTCCGCTGGCACCCGGATAAAGCGTCTGACTTCTCCACTCACATGCGTTGGTCTTCTTTGGTCGCTATTAATACCGACACTGCCTCTCCTGAAGACTACTACACTGCCCGACATAATTAACGCACCACACAGTTTTTTTATATTTTTCCCTACAATAATAGGACTTACGGCTTTTTATCTATTGTTATCAACATTGTATACGAAACGAATCATATACATATTATCCCTGAAAGAAGTTTTTGGCATAAGGTTGTAAAAATCCATTTTTAAGAAAATTAACAATTATTCATAAATAATATTCAAATTTTCGATAATTCCCGAGAGCATAAAAAAGAGACCCAATTTTGTTTTCGAATTTTTTTTAATATGCGGTGTTGCCACCTCTTGCTTGAATGACAGCTTGGAGTCTTCTATTCATTCCTTCAATTAAAATACGAATTTGTTCTTGAGGGATGTTGTGCCGTGCTTCAACTATTGCCCTCTCAAGTTCAATTAACGTGCTAGGTAGTGGAGATCGATTACGAATGGCTCTTCCCATCATGTCCCAAACATGCTCAATGGGATTCAAGTCTGGACTGCGAGCTGGCCATTCCATACGATGAATGTCGACCTCACGAAGATATTCGATTACCATTGCAGCAGTATGCGGTCTGGCATTATCCTGCATAAAGATGAAGTCTTGTCCAATAAATCCAGCAAAGGGCATTACATGAGGTTCAAGAACTTCTTCCAAATATCGACGAGCATTCATAGATCCTGTACGAAAGACCACCAACTCCGTCCGAGCTTCTAAAGAAATGCCTCCCCAGACCATTAAAGAGCCGCCTCCAAAACTGACCCTCGATGAGATAGCACATTGTGCGTATCGTTCTCCTGTTCGTCTCCACACACGTTGACGACCGTCTGGAGAGAATAGAGTGAACCTCGACTCATCTGTGAACAAAACTCTCCTCCAGTTGTCCAAAGTCCATTCTTCATGATTTCTGGCAAAGCGAAGCCTTGCGATACGATGACCTGTGGTGAGTTGTGGTCCTGTTGCTGGCCTTCTGCTCATTTATCCAGCTTCAGACAAACGCCTCAACACCGTACGACTGGATTTTGAGACATCTCTCACTTCCTGAAGTCTCCCAGCTAGCTGCACGCTAGTGGTTCCCCTATTTGTTAGGCACTGAAGACGAAGAAAACGGTCATCTCTTCCGCTGGTACTCCTCGCGCGACCTTGTCCTCGTCTTCTAGCGTGTGATCCCGTTTCTCTGTATCGTCTCTACGCTCGAGAGACAGTGCTGTGATTGATACCTAGTCGCCTGGCTACTTCACGTTGACTATAGCCTTCTTCCAATAGAGTCAACATTCTGGAGCATTCAACTTCTGACAAATTCCGCGCGGTGGACATTTTTTGTTCTCTCTGTACGACAACGTTCTAGCTCTAAACAGTCAACAAGACTGAACTTGTAAAATGTCGTTTTTTTATTTATAAACTTAAGTTAGAAAATATCAGGTACCTAATATGAAAATGTCCTTATTCCACTTATGCCGAAATTTTTATTACCTACTTAGAAAAACCCTTCCGTAAGTAATGAATTTATGACCCTTTTCCTCCGTTATGTCTACATACCAAAAAACTAGGCGTCAATCGGTTTATTGCAGGCAAAACCCATAAAAAATGTAGTGGTGCGTTAATTATGTCGGGCAGTGTATAAATAGCTCCTACTCGCTATCTCCGATGCTGCCCATTCCTGCAACTTATATTACAAGCCGGTTCCTAAGCCACATGGTGCCTCCCCCAATAAGCCCTGGTTTGATGCCACCTGTAGAAAGTTGAAATCGGACGTAAAGCTCCTTTTAAAGCGCTGTCGTTCTTCCAGTGGTGACGACCCCATCTGGCTTCGCTACCTCGCTACTAAGAAGAGCTATCATAAGCTGATTCTGGACAAAAAACGAGATCACGAGAAGGCTATACGCGAGAAATTCTGCAACGTAAGTAACTCCACTGAATTCTGGAGGGTTGTTAAATCCGCGCGTGGTACTGCGATCCGGCACACTGACATCCCGGTTGCTGAATGGGAACTCTTCTACCAGTCAGTCTACCCGCCACGCTCCACCCTGAAGCTGACCTTTTGCGGAACCTTCGACCCTGACCTGGATTGTGAGATAACTATGGATGAGCTTCTCTGCAGTTTACACTGCTGTAAAAATGGAAAAGCCGTAGGCTCGGATGGGGTTGGTTATGAATTTCTTAAAGCTCTCCCTGATAACTGGTTGCTGTTCATCGTCTCCTTCTTCAATAAGGTCATCTCAACTGGCACGGTTCCACGGGATTGGCCCAAAGTCATCCTGGCAATGCTGTTCAAGAAAGGTAATCCCAAAGATCCAGCTAACTATAGAGGCATTGCTCTGATTAACTGCATAGCTAAGGTGTTTACTCAGATCCTTAATAACCGCTTAAAGAGTTGGGCGGAGAATAGAATGCTTATCCCAGAAGAGCAGGCTGGCTTCCGTGATGGTAGAGGGTGTGGTGATAACGTCTTCGTTCTTCAGTCGGTATTGCAGGCACAGGCCAGGTTCAGGAATGTTCCGACGTACGTACTATTCATTGACTTTAAGCGTGCCTTCGACTCTGTACCCCATTACAAACTATGGTTGAAGCTCGCCAAACTCGGCTTAAGCTCTAGATTTCTAAGCCTGTTAATGAATTTCTACGATCAAACGTGCATGCAAGTCAGAGCTGATGGCACTTTATCTGCCCCAATTGATGTTACTGTCGGCGTTCTCCAAGGTGAAGTCCTAAGCCCGCTGTTGTTCTCTCTGTACATCTCAGACATCGTTGCCTTCTTCAGGGATAAAGGTGCTGAAGGACCCTCCATTGGTGCAGATAATGACGTCCTGATGCTCATGTATGCTGACGACATTGCTCTATTGGCCCGCACCGCAGTGCACATGTCCAGAAACCTGTTATCCTTGGAGGAGTACTGTGGCCGTAACGATCTATGCGTCAACGTGTCTAAAACAAAGATCTTGCGCGTCTGCGCTAGCGGCAAATCCGGCAAGCGGAGCGACAAGTTTTTCTACAGGGGTGAAATTGTCGATATCGTACCTCACTATGATTACCTCGGCGTCAGATTCTTCTCCTCTGTCGGCAGCAACTCTACCGCCGCAGCTTTCGTTGGCAAGGGCAAAGCCGCCGCTAATGCCGTCCTTAACACACTTTGCAGACTCAAAGCTGACTCCTGGCAGGGTAAACTCCAAGTCTATAATAGCCTATCCAGAAGCGTAATACTTTACTTGGCTCACATCTGGGGTCTCCGAGAGAGCAGTTTGGAGCAATTAGAAGCCTGCTACCTCAGCTTCTTCAAAAAGCAGTTCTCCTTACCATCTTGCACGCCTCACTACGCGCTCAGACTTGATCTCGGACTCGACCATATCACCGTGTGTGTATTGAAGCAAGCTATGTCCTGGTGTATCAAGGTGCTGGAGATGGATGACTCGCGTTTGCCCAAGATTTGTCTGTTACGCCTGGTGCACTCAGCGGTTCAACCTCGTCGTTCAAGCAGCATAACTGGGTGCATCATTTAAGAGTTCTGCTTGATAAAGTCGAAGAAGGCCAGCTGCTGGACAACCTCAACCCGGCTATCTGGAAATCCAGGATGGTCTCTGTGTTGGAGAAACTTAACAATCATCTCAGGAAAGTGGACGTGGAGCGTTACAGGTTGTCTTCCGCCTGCCAATTCACCTTCGACACTACGCTCGCAACCACCCATCAACTCCTGCTCTCGTCAACACCTCAGCATCTACTTAAGCCATTTATCCAGTTGAGATTGGCTAGCAATTACGCCTGTGCTGTCTCAATTGACAAACTCAAGCTGCACTTCACCCCAAATAAGGGCTCCATTGCGAATATCCTCAGTTCTGCGACTAAGATTCGATCGAACGAATCGAAAAGAGCTTTAAAAAGCCCTTTTTCGGTAAAAATTCCTTAATAAAATTTCTAAATTCTCATAAATTCATTTCAGTAACCTTTGACTTCAATTAATTTTTTGTTCAAAGTGGCCAAAAAAAGTCGACCGAGAGTCCAAATAATTCGACTGGATTTTTTTAATCGAATGATTTTGACACTTTGAAAAAAAAATTAATTGAAGTCAGAGGTTACTGAAATGAATTTATGAGAATTTTGAAATTTTATTAAGGAATTTTTACCGAAGAAGGGCTTTTTAAAGCTCTTTTCGATTCGTTCGATCGAATTTAGTCGCAGAACTGACGATATTCGCAATGGGGCCCTAAGCTCTGCTCTCTCTGTCACCTTCACGTAGAGGACACCGTTACTCATTTCCTGATTGACTGCCCTTTTTACAATTCGCTGAGAAACCTTCTGGGGCCCTGGCCATAGCCCACCTGACACCAACACTACCCTGCTCGGCTATCTCCTTGGTGCTGAGACCTCGCCGGACCTAAAGAAGCTCTTCGCCTACCTCAAGTGCTGCTGCAAATTAAGATATTGCTACTAAGCTGACAGCTGCCTAAAAGTACCTTACATTGTTTATATTCCATCTCATTTTATTCATTGCCTGCTAATGAATCATTGCTAATACCAATAACGATTGTATCGTACTAGTGTGTCAATCAAATAAATATTTCATTGTTAAATAAAAGCTTGTCTTTAAAAAATATTTTTTTATTTAATTTTTTTTTTAATTTTTAATTTTAATTTTTTTTTAATTTATTATTATTTGTAATTTTTTCTACTTTTTAAGTTTTCATTATATCTGTAGCTTGTATTAAGCTAAATAAATAAATAAATAAAGATCTTTGCTGCTTGCATCTACTTAAGTTTTAATTTGACACTGTCTATGAACAAAGGCACCCCGAAATTAATCAAAGTAAACCAAAAATGCACAACTCGACGGTTTTCGTGGATATTCCTACAATTTTTCCTCATTCTGTCTCTCGTTCTCAAGTTTTCTCTCTTTCTTCAGAGCATCCCAAAAAAACGGCACACGTTACGTTACACGTTTCCGTATTTCCTTATGTTCATGTTCTAAGGTTTCGTTCCTTTACTCATTACTGTATATTCATAGGTTTCTAGTTATTTCTAGCTCAAAGTAGAAGCTTGCAGACAAAATTCTAGAAATAGGGCGTGTTGTTAAATTCAAAATCAAGAATCAAGACAAAGTGTTGCTATATTCAGATTTTCTTAAATGTCAAGTGTTGCTAAATTCAGACTTAAGAAAAATTCTTTAAAGAGCATTCAGTCTGAATCAAACGCACTTGAACCGTCTGGATGTCAAAAACAATTGTCAGTGCCAACTGTTAATGAGATTTATTTATCAAATATTAGTTTCTGAATTTCTTTTATATTTGAATCGTCGAAAATTAGTGTTTCAAACAATCCAGAACACTAAATTATGAACTTAATTTTTTTTTAAATAATTATGATATTTGCCGTCGAACGTTTGTCATCTGTGAAACAATCACTGCGGCCAAAGTGTTGCAGAATTCAGCTAATCACAATCCAGTCAGTTTCAGCTGACAGCTAGTTAACGTAAGAAAAAATCTGAATATAGCAACACGCCCATACTTGAAAAATGCGGACCCTTGTTCAGTAATGTCAATAATTCCACCAAAGCAAGAAAACATTTTTAAATTTTATTTATATACTTTCTATAGGTGTCAGTTAACAATTTAATTGTTCAATATAATTCGACATTCAAATGCTCTTTTCCAAGGTATAAGGGAACCAAAAAAAGTAGTGCTGCTGTAGATAGATTCGTATAGGTATACACTACCGACAAAGCCTTATACCTTTTTCGCAGCTGCGATTGGGTTCTGCTTCAATTGTAGGATAATTGAACGCATTCTAGATACATCTTTGCTCGCTTTATTAGATTTCGGATTGAAGTCACATAGTTTGGCAATGCGTTCCCATTCAGTTCCTGGTTCAATTTCATCATTTTCGGCAACAAACTGTTTCTCGGCATTCCTGTAAAAAGATGTAAAAAATTTCACAATCAGTTTCATTTTGGTTTTTACAACCAACTCTGTTAGAGTAGCATTTACTCACTTAGCAGACTCTCTGTTACAGAGGAAGCATGAAAATAAAATTAATTTTGAGTTTTTAAATCAGCTGAAATAATCACAAGAAAATTAATGCTAATTTTCGAATATTTAAAAGAAAAGTTTTATGCTGCACCATATATCTATATGCCATGGAAAGCCAGGGAGTGTTTCGATGTCCAATGTAGTATCACTTTAATCATTTTTGCCAATAACAATACAAGGGATTTAATGTGAGAGTTGTATTTTTAAAGTAGATAAGTTTTTTTGTGGTAATTTTTTTTTTAAAACAATTTAATGTAAACAGATGAATCGTTAAACGTGACAGAATATCCATTTAGTTTTACAGGGTTGGCACTTTTTTTCAATATCAAATTTCCCTAACTTTTCCCGGTTTTCCAAGTGTGTGTATTTCTTCCCTAACTACATAGTAACATGCATTTAAAAACCAAAACAGAAAAATTATAAAACAGTTACTTGTTGGGAGACAAATTAATTAACTTTTTCTGTAAGTGCCAATCAATCACTGATTTTCTCGAACCCCCATTACTCCTCAGATCTTTTTTCCCTAAATGTTTCTCATTCTATTTAATAGTTCCTTACGTGATCTGGAGCGTGTTAAAAGACTAAACTATAATTAACCACGTGGTAAGCCATAGCCATGCTCATCGAAGCCAAATTACTCCAGAGTTATGCTTAACCACAAAGTATTTTTGACCGACTGGTAGTTAGCTACACCATGATTATGTTCTAACAAAAGAAGAAGCATCCGCCAGCTGTGAAAGTTTATTTTAAGCAAAATCTTTAATACGAATACTCAAAACTCACATGATATCAAAAATAAACCGGCTGTGAAAGAGTTGGCACAGCTGTTTCTTTTTCATTGCCTTTAATTGTATTTGTTAACCATGAACTGGCCTCTTACATGTGTGTGATTGAGATCGGCGACCCCAATAAGCCCCCAAATATCAAGTTTGGTCCAAATCGCATAAACTTTAAAATTTGACAGTCCGCCATCTTGAATTCGTACAGTCTAACAGCTGATTTGAAATCGGTGAACCCGAACACACCCAAATACCAAATTTAGTGCAAATCCTATAAACTTTAAAATTTGAGACTCCGCCATCTTGAATTCATAAATGTTCACAGTTGGTTTGAGATCGGCGACCCCAAAAACCCCCAAATATCAAATTTTTTCCAAATCGCATAACCTTTGAAATTTGGCGGTCCGCCATCTTGAATTCGTAAATTCTGATAGCTGATCTGAAATTGGTGACCCCGAAAACACCCAAATACCAAATTTGGTGCAAATCGCATAAACTTTAAAATTTGACAGTCCGCCATCTTGAATTCGTAAATTTTGACAGTTGAATTGAAATCAGCGACCCCGAAAGCCCCCAAATACCAAGTTTGGTGCAAATCGCATAAACTTTAAAATTTGACAGTCCGCCATCTTGAATTTTGCAGCAAGTTAACACCGTAACAGCTATCTAAGAACAACTGCCGATGATTCACAAACTTTTTACAAAAAACCCCATCTAAATCGGTCAAACCGTTTTGGAGAAAAATGGTAACATTCGTTTGCACACACAAACAAACAAACAACCTCTCACCCTAAACTCATATACCTTCTCCGTTCCGTCGTGGGTAAAAATCAGTCAACAGACAATGCAATTGTTAAGTCATATGACGTTTCCGAAAACACCCAATTTTTTTTACATGCAATTTTAAAATTTCGTGTGACATGGCATTAATGCCCTCCCCTTGCAATGTTCAGGTATAGAGAAGGTCTGAATTGAAGAATATCAGGTAGCACACACAGACCTTAAATACGAATAAGTTAGTTTTGTTGTTGTTTTCCATCTTTTCAATTCATCGTGTGTGTCGCTAGGAGGCGAGTACAAGGTGGGCTTGATTTCCTCGGAGAAGTTTTACAACTTGAGAAATTATTTCGAAAAGTGGTTCAATTTGAGAATTTCATTATATAAGAATGTGCATGTTTTGCTATGAAGCTGCGGCAACGGAGCAGTAATTTTGGCTACACCTTCGGAGCCGGAACCGTTTTTGGCTCTTTGAACAGTACATATAACGACTCCGGCTCACCATTAGGTAGATAGGTGTAGCATAGGTGGGCATTAACTCGTTAATCCGTTAATCGTTAATTAACGAAGCTAACAATCTGCTTAACGGAGTAACTTATAGGACATAGGTTAACTTCAAAAAGTATTAACGCTCTTGCACTTCCGTTAACTTTAGTCCGTTAAGCCCGTCCTGGCTCGAAAAGATTTTTTAAGATTAATTGTCTTCCCGTGGCTGTGGGCAATTCGTAAGGATTGCGAGTGCAAGTTGTTGTAAAGTGTTTCTATTTTATGCCTGAAACACTGGCGCGGCACGGCGCTGGTGATTTCTTGCTTTGTTCGGTGACAGTGAACAAAAGTTGTAGACATTCTTATTAGAGAAAGGGAAGGAAATGAAAAGGATAATGTTAGTAGCGAAAGCAGCAATAAGAAGAAGTGGATGATTTTTTCAGTACTGTTACTCAGTTTGAAGAAGATAGGTCTAGATGCCACAAAGTTCAGAATTTGATGAAAACTTGACTAGACTTAAAGTCAAAAGAATATTTTACGGATGCTGTCTTTCTGGGTGAACCAGTTTTAATAAATCTTTTTATTAAATATAACTGCTATACCGTCTAGTTCTGCAGTAGAACGTCTTTTTTCTACAGGCAAAGATACTTTACGGGCTAAACGATCATCGTTGTCGCATGAGAATTTCTATATGCTAATTTTTATGAAAGGTAACATGCAATTAATGCAAAATTATGATAAAAAATAAATAGCCTTTTATTCTACCTACTTGTTTTTGTCTTATTTACGTACGTATCTCAGCTTAAAAGCAGTACAAGTTTTGGATGGTTAACTTTTAACGATTAACTTTAACTTGCGTTAAATTTTAGAAACTTGAACGCTTTAACGATTAACTTTTTAATTAACAGATTAACGATTAACGAAGTTAACTTTTTATTAACTGTGCCCACCTATGGTAGGTAGGTAAACCTTATGACAAAACGCTCCACACGAAAATTGATTTGAGACATACGAAAAGGTTTGTTTTGTGAATGGTCAAGTTAGATAAAAATCGAAGGAATTAATCTGGAATCTCTCTAATGACGGTTAAGATGCATTATTTCGAATGCCGCAAAAAGGGACAGCCAGTGTTACTGTAAATTTACAAGACTTGCAACAGCTAACGAGGATAGGTGGGTCTATACTCTTCCAACGACTGATACAGGGTGAGTACCATTAAGTTATTCTTAAAACTTTTGACTACCTAATTATCTTTTCTTTTCCAGGGAATTACATTGCGTACAATAACTATGCGCTTTTCGGTGCCATTTTATTAAAAAAAGGATTGTGTGGTTTTTATGAAACCAAGGTAAAAGTGAAACTTTTTTTCACATTATAGACATTTAACTAAAAATTTTCGGAATAATATTCCATTAAGGGTATAAAAATCGCTTCATCAATCTTAATTTTATACTTGGAACTCTATAGAATCTTTATCGACGCATCCCTGGCAGACCACTCGGCGGGGGCTGTTCGTCATTAAAAGGCACAAAACTGGCTGAAGGTGATTAAATTACGAGGCCACTTCATCACCTACTTGGGCCGCCAGAAGCGCTTTTGTCTCCGATCGAAAAGTACTTGCGACAATAATTTCATTTGCGGCCCGTCACGAGGACAATTAGACGGAGTTGTGTGCGCTGCAAATTCCTCGGCCAGAAGGAGTTCCCCGGAAACGTTCTAATTGTTGGCGTATGTTAAAATTTCATTTCTCGACGGGGGGGAGGAGGTCAGAGTGCATCAATCAGCGGGCAGAGGTTTTGCTCCAGCTTCGGGTTCAAATTCACCCGCACGCCCCAAGCCTTCGTCGGGGGATCGAAGAAGAGATGAGAAAAATCAATTCCGCGTCACTCTCTCCAGGTTCTGTTTACCATCCCCCCCCCGGACTGGAAGCTGGGGCTGTTGGGGCTGCTAGGGATGGTGGGGCTGCATAGTACCAAAACACGCAGAGCTCCAGTTTCAAATTTCTTCCACGTGCTCTGTCCCCAAGACCGAGATCGATAAAGTAGACAGGGCCGCACGATCAGCTGATGCGAACTATAGGCGCCGCCATATTGGCCTCAGCTGCTCTGACGAGCGCCTTTCACTTTATCCCTACTCCGCGGCCGACCGTCACGCGACATGCAACACACAGACGAAAAAGTGTGAGACGATGTAATAAAAGTTTCACTTTAAAAATGAAAAAAATTAATACCTCGCGATATGGAATGTGTGACATGAGTATGCAGATGAAAAAAAAAGTTTCATTTGAAGCAATAGGTAATAAAGCTCCGGCTCTAGCTCCTGAGACTGAGCCACTGCATTAGCTCTGACTTCGGAGCTGGAGCCGCTGGTTTGGCCTTAAAAATAAATGGCTCTAGCTCGGAAGTCATTCAAGAGCCAAGAGTTACATTATGAGCCGCTCCGGAGCGAGCACTTTCATAACAAAAGAATAGGGGACTGCAGGTGCAGGTGGCAGGCTGAAATAGTGGAAATATTGGAAGATTTGTGCAAAATATTCAACTTTTGATTTTGACGTTTCGTTAAAATTAAAAGTTGAATATTTCAAAAACTAGGACCGAGCGGCCCAAAATATTGTATATGCCTTCCTTTTAGGCCTAAAGGAAGCCATCTGCAAAATTTCATCGAAATCGGAGCAGGTTCCCTATTCTTGACATATTCCGACTTTTTCCTTTAAGACTATAGGACATACCTTATAAGCTCGAACCTAGAAGTACAATTACGTAATTGAGAAATCACAATAGACCTACTTGGTCGTAGAGATCTCGTCCACACGGTCCCTTGCGCCAGATCTAACCTTATCTAATTCTCTTAAATATTTTCCTTAAGGCCGAATTACAATGCGGTCGCTGTCGCAGTCGCTGAAGGTGTCAAAAGTTGAAATGCATGAAACATCGCTGTCACAAGTCGCGACGCGCAAGATTGGAAACATTACAACTTAAACGGGGGTCAAGTGACATTCGATTTGAATTTTAAGGCCTCCTTAGTGCCAAAACCAAAAAACCAATTGCTGACAAATCAAGTCTGTACACATATTAGCAATGTAGTTGTGAAATGTCAGTCAGCCACTGCTTCACTTACCGGTCCAATAAAAGGGCATTTTGTAATAAAAATATAATTATTATAACACAAATATTTGGCACTCTTTACCGGCAAAACACAACAACCGATTTAACATCAATTTATTTTTGACATTTGCAACTTTTCGAGTACTAATGCGCTGAATTGCATGTGGCAACTCAAAATGGTTTAACTCACACAGAGGAAAAAGCTAGCGGGTGATAGCCAAAATGAGCGAGATAGGTGATGAAATTGCAATGCGAATGACAGAGCTGCAGATATTTTTGGTTTGGTTAGTTGGTCTGATTTTTTGTGGAGATTAGGCATAAGCGTCCACAAGTATTTCATGAGTTTCCGCAGAAGTTTTTTTTAATATTAAAGCGGAAAAGAAGAACTTCTCGCAAATGTCGCTTTTTTGGATCGAATTTCAATATTTTTAACGGTATAAAAAGACGTGCAACTTTCGCAAAAATAAATTCACAGAATATTATTGCCAAATCTATATATATAATAACAGCCCGATGTCTGTACATTATACAGGGTGGCCCAAAAGTTTCTCCCCACGTACTGGAGACAACGCCTCATCCTTTTCTCATATACCACGCCTATTCCTACTTCCTCAGAAAAATTCCCAAGCTGAGGTGAAGTATCAAATCTACTGATATCATACAAATCATTTTGTGTTCAACCGCAGAAGAAACTGGAGAATTCTAACCAATTAAATAGCTATCATTAAAAGCCATTAAAAACAAAAATACTTGAAGTTTTCCCTGTGTCCAGAAAAAGGTTTAAAACCTCTTTAACGATAATTGCTTTTTATGACTCAGTTTGTGACCTCTATAGGAAACTACCACCATATTTTTATTGCACCAGTCGACAAGGATCCTTTTTTCTTGGCTTAACAAAGGTAGGCTACAATTTTTACGGCAATTTTTGACCAAGGATTTGTGTGATAGCTTTGGTCACCGCTTTTTGGAGTGTTTAGAAAACAATGGTAGACATACGCACTATTAGCTCTTAGAAACATAATGCTTAACCTGTTGGCGTAGTAAATAAATTTAAATACTTCAAAAATTCTTCTTGGTTAAGTTTTTATGATGAAAAGTTTGGGGGGAGAAACTTTTGGGCCACCCTGTAGATATTGAAAAAAACTAATATGGGGGGGTCTTTATTAAAGCAACAGAAGCCAAAACAACAGTTTTTAGAATTTTTGTCTGTCTGTCTGTCTGTATGTTTGTACACGCATCACGCAAAAACTACTGCATGGAATTCAATGCAGTTTTAACCGATGTATTGCTAGAGGTCTAACTTAAAATATAAGTTCCATTTTACTGCAGGAAAATATCTTATTCCGATTGTTTTAAATTTAATATTGCCGTTATTTAATGAACTTAATGCTAAATTAACAAATTTTGAGGAAACTAGCACCGCACTTAAATGAACTGATAAGTTAGTCGTTCTGTATAGTTGTTACTCAAAAAAAATCATAGATGTTTATCATTTTAAAGGTTTATCTCAACCAATCTCAACCCATTACAACTAATCTATGTAGCCATAGAATCGAATAGAAGAGAATAGAAAAGAAGGACACACAAAGTTAAACAGAAATTACAAATGAGAACAGTGTACAAAAAGGCGACCCTATTGCTAGGTAACTTTTCCTATAGCATAATATAATTATCTATTTTCTCATGCAGCAGTTTTTGCGTGATGCGTACGAAGTCGCGGGCAAAAGCTAGTGTTATAATAAAAGAAAAAAAATGCTAAGAATATAAATACCTATGTATATATGTTCGCAAAATTCATAAAAGGAGACGCCTAAATGTGAACGGCGGAAACTTTTGCATACTCCTAACAGATAAGTATTGCCCGGGCAAGGTCCAAAAGCAAAACGACCAAACGAAAATCAAACCGTACGTACAAAGTGCGGCCAATATTGCCGATCTCAGTGAATTGGAGTTGGAAGGTTGATTGGGATTCATAATCTCTTATAAAGATTTACAGTCAAATCAATTTCAGGTGGTACGAAGTTTACCGGGTCAGCTAGTATATCTATCTTCTTCTTCTATATAAATAAAAATGAATCGCCAAATGTGTTGCTAAGCGCAAAACTCGAAAACGGCTCGACCAATTCAGCTAATTTTTTTTTCATATTTACCTTAAGGCACAAGGAAGGTTCTTATGGAGAGAAAAAACATAAAAATTGCTTGGAAAATAGTAAAAACAACACTTTTCTTTTCCCGCCAAAATCACAGAGTAAATTAAAACAACTGTGCAAAAAATTTAAGTCAAAGTAACACTTTCCATGCAAAAAATGTATGTCAAAGTTTACTGAGATGATTTTACGACGGAAGTTTTACACGGAATTTCAATTCAAAAGAGTAGTTTTAGAGTATGTGGACCCATAATTTAAAATTGATTTTCATAAAATATAGTGGATTTTGAGGTAAGATTTGGTGAAAGCGAAATTTTGCAAACAATTACATTGATCAGTCATTGGTTTTTAGCGATACTCGATTAGTTTTGATTTGATACACGAGGATGTCAAGATTGCAAAATTCTCAGTGAAGAATAACAAGGTAATTTCGATAGATTTCTTTCGTCCAAATATTAAACCGACAAAAAAGGAACTGAAAAATGAAATAAATCCTTTCAGTCTGAATACCTGAGCACCTAAACTAATATAAGTAACTAATTTTTAGTCGGCGCCAAACAAACAAAAAATTTTTCCTTTGGCGCCAACTCAAAATTAGTTGTTACATTAGTTTAGGGCTCAGTTATTCAGACTAAAAAGGTTTACTTTATTTTTCACTTTTCGGTTTTTGAAGTGAAAACTTCTTTAGCGGCGTTGTGCACTTTTTTGGGATGGGTAAAAAAATGTAAAACTCGCGTCAGGACACGTGACCCTGATCGAAAATTCGTAAGACGGACAGGGCGCTTGCGCGAGTGTGCGTGTGTGTTTGTACACAGCCTGCTACGCGCGCAACGAAATACAAAACTACTATTGATGCGGTCTTTATTAGACATTATAGATTCGAATCAAAATTGTTCGTTTCTTACTTCAGCTACCATAAACCTATTGTATCAGTTTTAGAGATTGGCGATGATGATGCTGGTAATGATGATGGTGAAAGAGTCGTTGAAATTATGGATGAAAGTTGATTTTTCTGAGAGATAAACTTTTTAATGTAAAATAATTGTAATAGTTCTGAAGTGTTAAATTTTTTATGTAATATAAATTGTCATGTTTGTGTACGATAGCGCAATAAATGAATATTGTATTTTACCACATATGTAAATGATAGTACTTTTGTACTGATAAATAAAGCAATTCGTGTGAAATTATTCCCTAACCATTCCAAAATATTCAAAAATGCACAACGTTAATGTTCAAGTTTTCACTACTGCCGGCAATCCCGGAGTACCACCCGTTGTTTTTCTTTGTCGGTTTAATTTTTTGTTAAAAGGTTTTTATTTACCACTAGGAGTAGAATTTTGTTTTCAAATTTATTTTAATGGGACCAACTTAGAGGTATACCTTATATGTAATAAAAAAAGAGTCATCAAAATCGGACTACTCTGTAAAGCCCGCTCTACATTTAGCACGCGGGTCGCGCGCGAAAGCCGCGACGGGCGCGAATGTTCCATACGTAAAAATGGACCGCTTGGCAAACTTTTACAAGATGCATCATTGATCATATGGGATGAATGTACCATGAGTAATAGAGCTCATGTTGAAGTAGTAAATCGAACGCTCCAAGACCTCAGAAACTCAGATCCTGTCATGGGTGATGCTACTTTTGTGTTTGCGGGAGATTTTCGGCAAACACTGCCTGTAAATAACAAAAGGAACACGCGCCGATGTCATCAGAGCATGCTTAAAACCATCTCCCATATGGAGTTCCGTTAAAACTCTCAATTTACGAACAAATATAAGAGCCCATTTGAGCGACAACTACAACAACAACTTTTCGCAACGACTACTCAAACTTGGAGAAGGAAAAATTACCTCTCCTAAACTAACAGTAGTAGTGCTGAAATGGAACTTGACGATAGATTGGGCCACATAGTCCATAAATTAGAACATCTAATAGACGCAATATATCCCGGTCTTGAAAATTGATTGGAAAGAAATTATCACTGGCTTTGTTCAAAGGCAATAGTGTCACCCAAAAACGATACAGTGAATGAAATAAATAAACTGATTTTACATAAAATTCCCGGTCAAGTCAAACAGTATAAGTCAGTTGACACGGTGTGTTATATTGAGGATGGATACAGTGTACTATCCTCAAGAATTTTTAAATTCTTTGAGCCCTTCTGGCCTACCACCTCACGACCTTATGTTAAAAGTTGGCATTCCTATCAGGCTGTTAAGAAACTTGAGCCCTCCCAACATGTGTAATGGTACAAGGCTACTGTGGGCAGCAGTGGGACAACTTGCTTATATTCCGCGGAACCCATGATTCCGACGGATTTGCCAAAATCGTTCAAAAGGCTGCAATTTCCAGGCAAAGTTTCATTTGCCCTCACGATAAATAAGTCTCATGGTCAAACATTCTCTCTGGTGGGCATTGACTTGAAAAAGGATTGTTTTTCCCATGGGCAGTTATATGTTGGCTTATCTCGAGTTGGAACTCCAGAAAACCAATACAATTTGCTACCATACAATAGAACAACATCAAACATGGTATTCAGAGAAGTCTTAAACAATTAACATACTCGCCCAATACATACTAGCAGCCAACAAGAAATAAAATAAACATAAAATAAATCCTAAATACTTAGTACTAAGAACCACACAAGATAATTTCATCACAAGTAAAAATATTTGACGCCCTGCGAAGTGGGCACGGGTCACCTAGTAGCTAAATAAGTTTGTGTACCAACAACTCACGTTATGACATTTTAAACTAATTTTGCATATATGTATACACAAATAGGCTGTTATGACTTAATTACTACATTATTGAAAAGAATTTAGCAAGTCAGGTTTTTTTAACATCAATAATTCGCATTTGTTTAAAACAAAAACCAATGAAAAGAAAACCAGTTGTTCGCAAACAAATATAAAATCGCGAAAGCGGCCGAATAGGAAAGCATGCAACAATTACCTGTTTGAAGCCTTAGTTTTGGCAATGGTTTCTTCATGGTGTTTGTACCATTCCTCCAGTTCTTTTTTGGCTTGCAGCCGGAGCTCATCCTTTTTCTGTTCCTCTTCGCGGTCCTTTTCTTCTAACCTCGCCTTTTGTTCTTCTCGCCATTTTTTTATTCTCTCAGGCTCTTCTTTAGCAACAGCTGGTGCAGCAGCAACTAAAAAATTATTATATTTTTCTCATATATGTACATACTTGTTAGTCTCTTATATTTATATTAAAAGCAGATGAACACTCCTAAAAAACTTTACGCGCCAATTTTAAGTTCATTAGTGATGTAGTTTTTTCTTCTCATTGATTTACATTATTTCAACAGCAAATCTTTCTCGTGGTCGACTTCAAATTTTTTCATATGATAACCTTAGTAATCTTGCTTAATCTGTAAAGAGTGCTGTTTATGAGATCTAAAAAATGTTATGTACTACAATATACGTGTGGCAGTCCACTTTGCTAGTCATATCCGTTAGAAATATCGACTAAAACTGTCTAAAGCCCGCTTCACACGAGGCAAGTTTCCTTGCTGGGAATTCTACCGGCAACTGAGCTGGCTGTGGAGACGGCAAGTGACGTCACTGCGGGCTCTGTTGCTTGAACGCATGCTGGATTCTACGGATAGAACCTGTGCTATTTTTTTGGTTTGATTCTCTGCTGGATTTGAGTCAAAACCAATCAAAGTAGTATTTTATTACGTGGTGACAAGCGCATTAATAATTTCTGCAATAATATTACTGTCAGTCATTTCTGTTGACATGGTTGACATCTGTGCACGCAACAAAACCCACCTAGTTTTGGAATCCAGCTTTGGAGCTCGCATAGTGTGAAGCCAACAGCTATCAGAACATCTAGCATCATTGCATGCTTGAAAACTAGCAGCGAAAACAAGCAGAAAATCCAGCGAGTAAACTTGCATCACAGATAATACCCAGATTTCCAACAGCCGTGTTAAAAAGTCTGGCTCCTAAATATGAGCTGTGCTTGGCCGCTAGCGGCCACATCAATGCATTCACAGCGGCGCACTCAGCTCCTAACGCATTGCAACGCATCTTACCAAGCAACTCACAGGCAAAAGAGCACGCACACGCAACTCAATCGTTTTACATCGCCTCATCTCGTCGCACTGACGCTACGACTGGCCGCTGCTGCTTTGAGGAAGTACGCATGAAGCAGACTGTTTGCGGCGGCCTGGTGTGAAATGCGTTGCTATGCGATGGCCGCTAGCGGACAAGCTCTTTCGTTTCATACCAGACTTTTGCCCATAAGCGTTGTTCATCTGGGTATTATCTGTCCTTGCATCGTGTGAAGCGGGCTTAATTAAAGGCCAAAGAGTATTAAAGCTTTATACTTGAAACTTAAAGTTCGTTTTTTTAAAGTAAAATGTCCCTTACAGTTTCAAAAGTGAGATAACATAAGTACCGACGTGCGCTAATTGAAATTATTTTTAGTAGTTTCTGATAAGATGAAAATCAAATGACATTTTAAACAGTCGAATTTTAAAGCCCCGATCCCAATGTATCCGCACCGTTCCGATCCGACCAGCTGTCAAAGTTAAAATTCGATGGTTGCTTAGGAAATATATGGCCGCTCGGAAAGGTGGTCCCAATGGCACGTACGGATCGGATCGGTACGGAAGAGTTGGTTAACTTTCAACTTTTTCGGATTGCTACGGAAAGCATAACCTCACAAAAAATTTATTTGGCATTTTAATGGCAATTTAATGATTTTCAGTGCTCCGAGTGAACGCAGGATGGTTAAGTGAAAAAAAATGAATTTAGAAGAATTTATCGAGGATATCCGAAGACATCCAGAATTTTATGACAAAAAAAATAAAAATTATATGAATACTAACTTCATGCTTCTTTGCCATTTTAGTTTTTTATATTCTTGTTATATCTTGTATAGCTCACAAAACAATTTAAAATATTTCAACAGCTTACTTCTTTCCATTTTGATACTAACAAAATTGTCAAATTTCGGAAGCATTGGAACCAGGCTTCTCAACGGATCGGTGCGGATCGGACGGATCGGAACGGTGCGGATACATTGGGATCGGGGCTTAATATTCTTTAGTGATCATCAATCTACTGAATATGGCAGCTTACAACGATACGCCATTTATTTACAAGTTTAATTCAATGGTTTTATGGTTGGGCAATGTCAGAACCTCTACTTTAAAGCGACTTCAAGTGTGTAGATAACCAAAGCAGCTTTAAGTTTGAAGATTTGCGTAACGATTCATTTATTGTGATGACATTTTAGAATTGGATCTAGAATAGCCACCAGAAATTCATGATATTTATTTTATTTTTTATTTATTTATAGCCTATCGATTACACATTAATCTTACAGACTGAAGTTAACAAAAAAAACTAGAAATAATCAATTATATTCTATTTTCCAAATACATTAAATCATTTTTAAACTCTGATCTAGACAGGGTGGACCCTATTTTTTCGTTGAAAAAATTAAATTTATTAATACATCTGATGAAAACTTCTTGAGAACCATAATTAGTTCTGTGTGAGGAAGCAATCAACAAGTTTCTAGAACAAAGTGATTTCTCTGAAGCATAAATATTAATCATAGAAAGCAATTCAGAACGATAAATATCATTGCATAACAAATCTTTAACAAACAAAGCACAGCCCACACCTTGTCTATAGTGAAGCGTAGGTAGGCCAAATAAAAGACGTCGCGTCAAAAGATTTAGGAAAATTTGTGTATATGGTATACATATGTATGTAGCATCTATTTGAAAACCGTTTTCAATCGAATTCAAACAAAAGTTTGTGAAAAAGGGCCAGATTGGTCGTGGTTGATTTGTCTTTCACAAATCCGTGCTGCTGTGCACAAATAATTTCCTTGCACATGAAAGAAAGCTTATTTGCAAGAATAGAGTCCAGTAATTTAGGGACTGTCTTCATTAAAGAAACAGTTCTATAGTTTTTAACCAGATGTTTGGCAGCACTTTTATGAATAGGGTTTATAAACGAAATCTTCCAGGCATTGGCACAGGGTCCGCTACTTAAAGGTAAATTAAATATAACAGTTAAAGGCTTAAATAGAGATGATATACACAACTTAGGAAGACCCCAATGTCTTGCGCCAACTCTTCTTTAAGTATCACCAGAGAGAAGTTAAATAACAAGAGATTCCAATGCCAACAAATTGAAAAATATATCAAGAAAATGTATGTACCTAAGCGCGATACCTCCAGGCTAGCCTGGAGAAGCACAGTAGAAAGCTAAAAATAGCCCTGGCTTGTTCTTGGTTTTGGAAATATCATCACAGAGTAGCAATTGTCAGAATGATAACGAACATTTACTTTTAGAAACACATCCACAAACAAATTATCACAATGAAGTATTAACTGTAAACAAGGATAATTATAATAGTATTTTTCAAGAACAAGAAATTTTAGAGGAATCTGATACTCCTGATTACACAGAATATAATTTTATAGAGAATGATATTTTAGTTGAAGATCCTTCCTTCATTGCGATACTTTGTTGGATTTCTTATTTTTAAAATTCTACCCAAAATAGACTGCGAAACTTGCAACGTTAATATGAAAAAATCTGGCGAAATCATATCGTTTCAGAGAAAATCGGAAACATTCCTATTTCACAAAAATTATTCCAATAAATCAGATTTCGGTAAGATATGCGCCCCTACTGACTTATTCTTTGCTATTTGTAAACTTCATTTAAAAAAGATTGGTTGCCTGTAAAGTCGGTTTACGGTCGATATTTAAACGTGACAACGTCTAATACGTGGTAATTTTTTCTTGGTACAAAGGATTTAATAAAAATAACAATTATAATTATATTCCTTTCAGATTTATTCAGTGTTGATTCATTTTTTCAAATTTGCTATTCAAATTGTATTCAAAAATTTTGTTTTATTATTATTGTGCACAAGGATAAGTTTACTTAATTTTCTATTTATATTTTCGTTTCTACATATTGACATCTAATCTTACTTAATATTATAACACTCTCTTTCTCCTACAGTGCGCTCGCTTGCCGTGTGGCGTGAGATCGGCCGTTACGGCGTTCTCGAGAATGCCTCTCAAGCGCAACGGGTGGGAGAGAGAGAGGTGTAGCGCGTCTCTTTCTCCTACAGTGCGCTCGCTTGCCGTGTGGCGTGAGATCCGCCGTAACGCCGTTTTCGACAATGTCTCCAAGTTAAATCGATTTAATAGACGTTGTCACGTCGTGTGGCGTGAGATCCGCCGTAACGCCGTTTTCGACAATGTCTCCAAGTTAAATCGATTTAATAGACGTTGTCACGTCAAAATTTTCGAAAACATAATTGTGGATGCTTGCGCTGTTAAAAGAATTAAACAGGAAATAGTTAATGAATGTGTACAAGAGACCAATAAAGTCACAGAGCTTTCATTTTGGTTTTTTCTGAAAGTTCGTGTAGTAATCACCATAGAAGAATATTAGACTATTTTATACTTGTATTAATAAAAAAAATTTTCTGTGGGAATCGACTTCTGAAAATCAACTAAAAACCACACAACCGAAATTAAAAATAATACAGCAGTAATTTTTCTTCCTTAATATTTCTTATTATCATTTAATATATACGCTATAATTCGTTGATACTTCTAAAAAATACTTCCTTGTTTTTACTACAAGTGATTTTTTAAAACAATTAAAAGGTCATAAAGAGTTCTTATCGCGGTTCATAACCGCCTCGGTTCTACCCTGATCAACTCCTCTTCATCTCCTTCTTCGAATTCATCTTCTTTTCTTTCCACCGCCGTTCTCCATTCATTTTGTGCTGCTATATCCGCCCCGCACAGCCTCTCGAAGCGTATGAGTACGCAATTGATCCCTGTCCGCTCTCACTAATCCCTTTGACGACATTTTAGTCCTGGTAGACTTCAACCTTCCCCGGCTCCAATGGCCCATCTCTGACGACGACTCCCATTACCTTCCTTCTAACGCGTCCTCTGCAAATGAATCCCTAATCATTGACCATCTCTCCGACACCGGCCTCTGCCAAGTCAGTGGTGTGAAAAATCATCTGGGTAGGCAACTTGATCTGATTTTCTCTTCTAACCCAACTGACTCAATTGTTACTGCGAGTAACCTTCTTCTTTCAAATCTTGATTCATATCACCCGCCACTATTACTAACTTTTTTTCCATGACTCTTATACGAACTTTACCATTCACGAGCCCCGCTTTCATTACAACTTTCGTTGAGCCGACTTCGTGAAACTGAACCTCCTCCTTAGCAACTCTCACGTCCTCCCATCCTTAAGCGATCCCCAATTATCTATCAATAGCTGCACTAATCTCTTCTATACCGAACTATTTAACTGCTTGTCCCAATGTCGAACCCTTAAAGAAACGCTCCGGGTCACCACTTTGGTATGATAAAGACCTTCGCTCCCTGCGCAACAAAAGGTATAAATTGTGGCATTCCTTCCTTCGATCAAGGTCTGACCGCCATCTCTACCATTTTCTCTGAACGTTGCGAATCCCTCTATAACGACTACCTCAATAACATGCAGTCTAAACTCATTTCAGACCCCAAGCAATTTACAATTTCATTAACCTAAAAAGGAAATTCAACGGGTACCCCACTGTCCTTAAACTCGACGACGTTTCGTCTTCTAATCCCACAATTATTGCTAACCTCTTCGCTGATTTCTTTAGGAATTCTTTTAGCGACCTTAACTCTGCCCCTGATCCCAACTACTTTTCCTTCATGCAGTGCTGTCCGCAAACCTCCCTCGTCACCACCGTTATCGATCCCTCTTTTGTCGTCGCCAAAATCAACGCTCTCGCTGATGATTTTGACCCTGGCCCAGATGGTATAGTCTCCACCGTTTTGAAAAAATGCGTCACCCACCTTGTTCAACCGCTTACCGCCCTTTTCCAACCTTCACTTTCTAAGGATGTCTTCCCCGACCTTTGGAAAGATTCTTACATCACCCCAATCCATAAGAAAGGCTGCAAGAGCGACATTTCTAACTATCGTCCGATTGCTAAACTATCTTGCATCCCCAAACTCTTCCAAAGTCTTATTTACGAATCAATTTCTTTCCACTGCAAGTCAATTATATCCCCCGTTCAACACGGTTTTCTCAAAGGCCTTCGTCTCACGCACCCTCACAGCCATGGAAAACGATGCCGAAGTAAAAGCTATTGCCACCGACTTCAGTAAAGCTTTCGATAAAATCTCCCACAAAATCATCACTCTCAAATTAAACTACCTTGGCTATCCTCCCCTCCTCATTTCATGGATAAACTCTTACCTCGACAGCCGCTTCGAGTCGTCGATTTGTAATCCCTTCATATCCCCTTCCGGCGTACCCCAGGGCAAGCACCTCGGCCCCCTGCTTTTCATTCTTGCCATCAACGATGTCGTAAATGTGGTGAACCACTCCGATATCCTCATTTACGGCGATGACATGAAAATATTCAAACAAATCAACAACCCATCCGACTCCGCCCTCTTTCAAAGCGACCTCAACAATTTCTCCACTTGGTGTTGAATGAACTTCCTTGACCTCAACGTCTCCAAATGCCAATCGATCACTTTCTCCCGCAAACGTTCCTCTGTCCCCCCACATCTTACGTGCTCTCAAGTGAATCCATTCCTTCGGTCAACTCCCTCCGCGATCTCGGCGTTATCTGTGATAGGGAGCTTAACTTCCGTTCCCAATTTGATCACATTTGTTGCGTTCCATTGGGCCTGGCAAAGTACTCGAAAGTACTTGCGAGTAGATGTTCAATGGAACACAGCTTTAAGAAAATATGAAAACCCCCAGCGGAAAAAAATCGCGTAACTACTTGTGAAATTTCTACTCAACTACCTCCAGCCAAGAGCATGTGTAGTTCGTGGCACTTGGAAGTACTTGCGAGTACTTTGCCAGGCCCAATGGAACGCAGCAATTATCAGCAGTGCCAACTCTGCCCTAGGCTTTCTCAAGCATTGGTCCAAGGAATTCTCCAACCCTTACGTGACCAAGTCTCTCTACATCTTCTTCGTAAGGCCCCTACTTGAGTACGCCTGTCAAGTTTGGTCACCTTCCCAATCGACAACCATTAATAGAATAGAATCAGTTCAACGCAATCGTTCATTTGCTTCGCGTTGCGTGACCTTCCCTGGGCGCATCAGCTCAACCTTCCTCCATACGAAAGTCGCCTACAATTAATCAATCTTCAACCTCTCTCCCTGCGTCGCGACGTCGCCGTTATCACTTTCGTCCATCAAGTCCTTACTGGTTCCATTGACTGTCCAGAGTTTCTACACAACATATCCCTCAACACTGACCCTCGCAACGTTAGATCTTTCCCCACATTACGCGTCGTTAACCACCACACTAATTATGGTCATTTCGAACCTTTCACGAGAATGCTTCGGAAGGCCCACAGCTCCGCCGTTTTTGACTTCCATTTCGATAAAACATCCCTAGCTAGCCCTTTACTCGCCGAACACACCCACCCTGCATCCCCTTATTTGTTTTAGTATTAAGTACTTTGTTTTTGTTAGTCTAGTTTAGTTTAAGGGGGAAGTCCATGTACAATTTTCAAAAAATCGATTTTTTTTAAAAATATTTTTAACGGTGATAAAATAATTTTATTGTTTTTAAACTTTAACACAACTATATTGAACCTTTCTAGAGTACAAAAGTAATTTTTTTTTTCCTTTCAAAATGGCGGCTCAGGATAATTTTTTGTCTGCTGCCTCCGATGCGAGGCAGCAGAACTGCTCTATTTAACACTCATCAAGCATTGATCTGAAACAAAAAAATTAAAGTGTTTTCTTTTTAGGACATATTAGCTGCGTTTTTTTCACCGGGGTTTGTGACTAGATTTAACAGGAAATTTTGCATTGAATTGAAATTTTAAACACTGTCACGTTATATAAAGATTTTAAAATTTGAGAAAGCGCATCAAATTAGCCATGATATTTACGCATACAACCTTCAAACCCTTAAACCAGATAAATTGTTGGGTTGCTATTTGACGTAAAATGGGTATAAAATCCAGGCAACTTGATTTTATTTTTGCCAAGCCAACATTTTTTGATATGTATAACTACTCATAAATTTCAATTCAATGCAAAATTTCCTGTTAAATCTGGGTCACAAACCCCGGTGAAAAAAACGCAGCTATTAACGGAAAGGATAAACCTATAAAATTAATAAAAGTATAAAATTCAATATAAAGTAAGCCTTTGAAAAAAAAAGTCCGAATTTAGGGCTGAGGAGAGGAGAACCTATCCTCGTTAATATTTTCTTTTAATTTTAATAAAAGGCTTTTTTGAATATAATCGTATATATATTTTTTTCAATTTGTTCTTATTCGTGCAAATCTTTTTGATCGACTGAAAATCTAATTAATTTTTTGAAACAATATAAAAAGGTGCCTACTCTTTTTGATACAAGCTGACTAGATTTTCTTGTCACAACTAATTTCTACTGTACCTACAATTTCTACAGTACTTAACGACTTTTGCCATTCACACTGATTACATACGGTAGACGGCCTCCACAACACCCCCTTCAAGCGGTGAATTAAAAAGGGAAAACGTAGCAGGCCACGAAATGAAGCTTTTGTTATATAAAATGGAAAATATCAGTTTGGCAATTGATTCCGGCCAGTAAGGATTTAAATTAAAAAATTAATAATAAAAATTAATACAACACTTAAATTAACAAATTGTAAATAATAATAAAAGTGAATATAAAATAAAAAGAATTGTAAATTATTGTAATTTAAATAAAATATAAATGGAGGCCAGTCCCCAATAATTGGTGACCCCGACAAGAAACGAACATTTTCTCAATACAATCGGTTTTCCAACATCGGGAAAAACAAAAATAAAAAAAAGGGATCAAATAAAAGTGAAGCCATTTTGTGGGTGCAGACTACATCAAGCCATTGTCATCCAGCTACAACTCAACACATCAACTACCAGGCGACTCACAGCCTCATCAACTACCAGGCGACTCACAGCCTCATCAACTACCAGGCGACTCACAGCCTCATCAACTACTAAGCGACTCACAGCCTCATCAACTACCAGGCGACTCACAGCCTCATCAACTACCAGGCGACTCACAGCCTCATCAACTACCAGGCGACTCACAGCCTCACCAACTACCAGGCGATTCAAAGCCTCAGCAATAAATTATCAGGCGATTTAAAATCTCATCAACTTGGCGATTCAAAGCCAAAGCCTCTAAACCCTCAACTCTATCACTATACTCCTTTTTCTCTTTTTGTATCGTTATCATGCGATAACTGGGAAGGGAGCAGTGTGGCGGTTGCAACAAGCAAGCGGTGAATTAAAAAGGGAAAACGTAGCAGGCCACGAAATGAAGCTTTTGTTATATAAAATGGAAAATATCAGTTTGGCAATTGATTCCGGCCGGTAAGGATTTAAATTAAAAAATTAATAATAAAAATTAATACAACACTTAAATTAACAAATTGTAAATAATAATAAAAGTGAATATAAAATAAAAAAAATAAATTGTAAATTATTGTAATTTAAATAAAATATAAATGGAGGCCAGTCCCCCATAGGGCTATTTTTTTGACATTTTTGACCCCAAAAAAGTATTTTATCAACGCGAAATATCTGAAATTTTAGGTTTATCCTTCCGATAGTGATGTAGAGAAAGGCCTCACCAAATTTCAGACAAATCGGTCAATAACTTTTTAAGTTACAACACGAGCAGTTTTTAAAAATACAGTTTCGAGATAAATTATCCTGAGCCGCCATTTTGAAAGGAAAAAAAAAATTACTTTTGGACTATAGAAAGGTTCAATAAAGTTATGTTAAAGTTTAAAAACAATAAAATTATTTTATCACCGTTAAAAATATTTTTAAAAAAAATCGATTTTTTGAAAATTTTACATGGACTTCCCCCCTTAAGCAAATCATTGTAGCTTGTATTAAGCGAATTGAATAAATAAATAAATATAAATTCCCACAATTGCAGAGGATTCGATAGCCCACATGCAATTATAAGAAGAGCAAAAAGTTCCCTTATTTGTGATGGAGAACTACAAAGAACAGACTCTTGCATAGTTAGAAAGCAGTGGTGATCATTTTCCAGCAAATGTAAGCCCTCATATGTTCCCGATATGTTGGATATTCACGTCCATTCAAAGTTCTGAGGTCTATAAAGTTTGTTGGACCTTTAATTGATTATACACAGTTAGAATTTAAAAAGATCAATTTTTTCTTTATTCCGTTTTCGTAATGTTATATCGATCCGACACATATTCTTGAAGTTACATGCATATTAGTAAAGACGCTGTCATTATGTGTAAAGGAGCTTTTCAAACGTTGAACGCGTTTTTCTCAAAACTGTGTTTTCAAAGTCGGTGTGCAAGATTTCTCGAAAACGGCTCAACCGATCAGTCTCAAATTTTCACACAAGCTTTACAAATATATATTTTAGTAATTGTTGAATTTCCAAATTTTGAACGTAGATTTACAATATCAAGAAGTTAAGAAAAAAATGTACATATGTATATAGTAGCATAATCATGCATGTAATCACTCAAAAATAAATCACTATGGCAAAACTATATGATGCGTTAGTTTTTTCTAGGAGTGTATGGTGTTATCCTGTAAATATTGATCTTATAAACTATTAATAATAACGAGTTCTTACCTGGAAATTCTTGGGGCTCACTTGTATTATTGATCATTTCAAAGCTACCAGAAGATTCTAAATTTCCCATATCTGAAAATGAAACATATTCTGTGAAAAAGCGTATTTCAATTGTAATAAAAACATTCTAGTAAGAAACCCGGCCAAGTGCGTGTCGGGCCATACGTAGTGTAGGGTTCCGCAGCTGCCGCCACAATATACGTACATACTTAGAAGGGGCCTTTTTGATACAATGAGCATATTAAGTGAGTTTGCGGTTTAACGGTTTCTTGGCGACCGATCCTCTCTGCTTACAAAGCAAAGGAAAACGTAAAGTTATAGCACAGATAATAGATTTCCAATGCCGTAGTAAAAAATGATGCCCTCAGAATGCGATTAACCGACAAAGAACTTTGGCCTATTAAAGACGCCATCCATTAGCGAAACGGCCAAGCCACATATTTTGACTCAGGTGTAGAGTTTGTGAAGTTAGGGCTTGTAGAGTTAGGGCGTGTAGAGTTAGAAGCTTGGCTCTGCATGAGATCTGATAACTTTTTGACAGTGCGAGCCATATGGCCTCGTCTTGGCAACATTTTACATGAAAATGTTTTTGGTGGGATTTCACTTTTTTTTGTAAGTTGCTTATTATAGTATTTTTTATTTTGTTCATTTAAGGGGGTTGAGGGATGATTTTTTTTAAAAACCTGAAACACGTATTTTTTAATTTGTAATAAGAAGTCTGTGTACTTGTATAATATTCAGATCTCTAGCATGAAATTAACTTTGTATGGGAAAACCCATACAAACTTCCATCCCCTAATTTAAAGGGTGGGGGGTGTTTTACTACAAATCCTGAAATATGTATTTTGTATTTATAAGAAGGAGTCCCTATATCAATTTTCAGACCTCTAGCATCAAAATTTTCGGAAGTCTCATACAAAGTTCCATCCCCTAGTTTAAGGGGTAAAAGTTCCAAGTTTTAGAATTTTTTTGTTGTTTGTGTACTAATATTAGCTTACATACCAAATTTCAGCTTTCTAGGACTTCAGGAAGTACCCTAAGAATTTTGATGATCATTAGTGAGTCAGTGACGAAATTGGGGTTTTTAAGATATTAATAAAATCTAAAGTATAAGAGCTATGCAATTGAAACTTTTACTTTAGCTGCGTTTTTTTGTGGTTTGCGAGCAGAACAGCCCATACATTTGGCTGTTCTGCTGTGCTCTCTACGTCGAACAGAGTAATTTCTTATTCTGTTCACTTAGTTGTTCTATTGAACGCAAGTGGCGCTATGTGTAAATTTTTAGGGAGGTAAATGTCTTGGATGTTGTTCTCTAGAGCGTTTTTGTGTGGTTAATGCCTCGGTTTATGTTCTCGGAGTTTTGTGGTTAATGCCTCGGACTGTGTTCTCTAGAGCGTCCTTTTGTGGTGCGCTTGTTCTGCTCCGGATAGCGACCACAAAAAAACGCAACTTTTATATGTTTAATAAGTCCACTATTGACATCATACTATATCATACGAATTTTGTTTATCTGGTATAATCCAAACCCAAGTTGTGAGGGTTCAAAAGAACGACGAAGCGCTTCGAGAAAAGGTAGGTAGTCCTTCGCTTGGTTGGCTCGCATTGTCGGGTTGGCATCTTCGAATTCTCTTTTCCTTCCCGATCGCGTAGGATTTTCAACGTTGAAATTACAACTTTTAAACCATTGAAACCATTCTCTACATGTTCGTTTCAAAGGAGGAAATTCAACATAAGCGTGCATAAGTATTCTATGAGTTTCCGCAGCAGTTTTTTAAAGTGAAACTTTATTATCATCGCCACAAATTTTTTCGTTCATCTATCGCATGTCGCATTGCAGCCGGCCGGTGAGTAGGGGTGCCGCGGAGACGGAGTAAAGTGAAACGTGCTCGGCAGAGCAGCCAAGGCCAATATGGCAGCAACAATGGCTCGCATCAGCTGACCGTGTAGCATTTATATTCTCACTCATTCGTGCAAGTACTCCGCGGTATTTATGTGTTTTGATCAGTGTATTGATGTAAATGTTGTTGTTCACTTGATCGTGATGGACAACGATACAGCGTTGAAAGCGCATATCATCTGAATGATTGTATTTATTATGTATTCCGTACTCTAATACGCAGATTGAAATTAAAATTTATAGTTGGATATCTTGTCTACTATTGATTTCCCATTATCATTCCCATTTTCCAATTATTAAGTTAAGATGAAAAACGCGATTTTAATACCCTAAATCGAATAATTTTCCGAAAATTTTCAGTTAAATGCCTACGATCCGAAAAAAAGTGTCACTTGCATCGTGGTTTCATAAAACCACACAATGTTTTTTAATATTAAAGCGGAAAAGAAGAACTTCTCGAAAATGTCGCTTTTTTGGCTATTTTTAACGGTATAAAAAGACATGAAACTTTCGCAAATCCAAAAAAAATCACAGAATATCATTGCCAAATCTAATAATAAAAGAAAAAAATATACCACGAATACAAGTACCAATATTTGCGAAATTCATAACAGGAGACACCTAAATGTGAACGGCGGAAACTTTTGCATAAATTAGTATTGCTCGTGGAAGGCCGAGTCATTTAATCACCAAATGAAACTCAAACCGTACGCAGTGCTACCAATATTGCCGATCTCAATGAATTAGAATTGGAAGGTTGATTAAGCTTCATAATCTCTTATGAAGAGGTGTTACGAAATTCACCGGATCAGCTGGTTGTACATATGTAATATTAAGGGCCTGTCCGAATCCAAGTCTACAGGACGGCATACACGCAGCGATTTATCTCCAGATTTAGGACAGTTTTCGTCGAACTGTTATAAATCTCAAGATAAATCGCTGCGTGTGTTTCGAAATCTGCAGTTTTCTTGGTTTGTGGATTTTCTAATCTAGAATTTCTGTCGACGACAGAAGATTTTTGAAACCTTGAGATAAATCGTTAACGTGTGTGCCGGTTTGCACAGTTTCGATTCAGTTTGGTGAAGAGTGCGTTGTATTTTGCGGACTTCGAAGAGGACAACGAATAATATAATTAATTTTGTGAAATCGTCTTAATATTGTTAGTTTTAGTAATAGTCACATTTTTATATATGAACAATTTTATTTATAATTTGTGGAAAAGTTATAATGTTTTGATAAAAGCTAATTACTGTGTTTATGTTCTGTTTTTTTTTCTACTGATCATTTTTTCTTGCCAATTAACTTTTCCAGCTGCAAGAAAATATCTCAAGTACGTTTTCCTTACTTCCTTTGTCCTTTGCCTGATTTCTGTTAACTTCACAGCACAACGTTTACTGAAAACTGAATAAACCGAAGTCTACGACGTGTGTGTCAGATTTACGATTTGCCGCTTGGGTGACAAACTTCGCTAACCTCTGTTATAAATTGGCTCGGGTAAATCTGGAGATAAATCCCTGCATGTATGCCGGCCTTACGCCTCGTTATAACAGTTCTCATTCCGTCTCACGAAGTTAACGCCAGCCTTGACTCGCTCATCAACCTAAGCAATCTAAACTGTTATACTACGTAGTTAAAATTGCATCATAGGGTAATGCGAGGCTAGGCGGACTTCAGCGCTGAATGAGTGCACTAAGTCCGCATTTGATGCGAGACTAGACATGCTTACGCGAGTGCGGAATTCAATAAAGATAGAAGATATTCATATTTGTGTTAGTGATTGACAGTTCTATTACATTTGTAGAGGTGCGTCCCGCGGAAAAATAGACCGGTGAAGTGCGCATCCCCCGCTCACTTCTCCCTTCACCAAAAACTCGCGCGCCCGACGTAAGCATGCCTAGTCCCGCATCCCCCATAGACATGAATTTGAACAGAGCTTAGCTCGTTATGTCACCACGAACTGTTATAAACAGACGAAACGAAGCCATAGACTTGGATTCGGACAGGCCCTAAATATTTATGTAAAAGGGAGCGTACATTTATAGAACAAACATTTAACAGAATTAAACGGGGTTTTCATTTGCTTAAAAAAGATAAATATTAACGAAAGATTGTTTGAATATTCGATAAACGTACCTCTTCCAGATACATATTTTCATAAAAACAAAGTCCAATGGTTTCTTTGTATTAAAATTACCCGTTTAACACAATTTTAATTTCCAAAAAATTATTTTTGTATGTAGGGATGCAATCTGTGTTTTAAATCAGTGAAAAATATAGGTTTCCTCTGTTGCTTTATTTTAAGTGGAAATAAGGCGAAATGCATTAGATATTATAAATAAGTTGGAAACATTTATTAATATTTTAGATTTAGTATATCTCATAATTTTTCTACTCTTTTCTGAATCCTTTGCTAAAATTAACGGTATGTGTACACATTGCTTTGAGATGCGCGATGGCCCTGCACTGCAGCTGAGAGTGTGAAGCTGTGTTGTATTCTTAGAATTTTTTACTGTGGCTGGTTTTCTCTATAAAATATATGCACTCGTACGCAAGCATGTAGATGTAGATTTTAAGAGGTTGAGCATAGAGCCCTGTACTCAGACCATTTGATCCATTGTACGTACCTCGTTTGAGAAGTCTGTCACCCGTTTTATTGTCGTCGTCCTTCGTGAGTCGCCAGACGTTTGGTTCGTTTGGCGAACTTCAACATTTCGGATAACGTCATATTTTGCAACTTGTCTGTCGCAATTATGTTAGCGCCGAGTAGCACTCGTCTTTCGCTAAAATAACGAGGGCATTCACTTAGGAAATGAAAGGCCGTCTCGTTTTCAAGGCCGCATTCACACAGAGGTGATTCCACTTACCGTATCTTAAAAATGTGCTTGTTGAGCCTGCAGTGTCCTGTTAAGAGACTTACTGTAAGGCTTAGGTCCTGTTTATTACAATTTAGTAGCCACTTTGTGGTTTTGTGGCTCCTCTGCTTCAGGAATACTTTTGACTGTTCACAGTCTTGCCTTCCTGCCCATCTTCGGTTATGTGCGACCCTGGCCCACTCCTCAATCAGACGGGCTGAATGGGAGAGCGCAAGGCCCAAGCCAGGTTCTGGCCGTATAACCGTCTCTGACGAGCCTTGCTTGGCCAGCTCGTCAGCTCGTTCGTTGCCTGGGATATCACTGTGTCCCGGCACCCAGATTAGCATTACTTCATTCAACTCTGCTATTTTTTGTAATGCTTCCTTGCATTCTCCAATTAATTTTGATTTTGTCACGTAGGAGTCCAGCGCTCTCAGTGCCGCCTGACTGTCCGAGAAGATTATGACATTGCTGTGATTGATGTCTCTGTCCCGGATATCATAGGCACTTAGAGCTATCCTCAGAATCTCTGCCTGAACGATTGTGGTGAATGACCCGAGAGGTCTGGAGATGCATGTATTTTCTGTTTCTCCATACACTCCCACACCTGCCGAATTGTCCATTACAGTCCCGTCTGTATACCAGATGGATTTGTACGCAAGCATAAAGTTCTGCGCGATAGTATGTATATACAAAATATGAACGCACATATGTAAATATATGTAAAGCTGCATATAATCTGTGATATAGCTTGAAAATCGAAGCCGACGTCGCAGCTGGAATTCACTCCTTAAGGTTTGAATCTTTATTTGTGAGCAAACGCAGTGCTTTTTATATTCTTCTTCTTCCATTTCCTTAAACATCACAGTTCCCTATTTGCTTTGGGGATCTGTATTATTGCGCACCCCGCGGGTGTGTGTTCTATTATCGACTAACGCGCCAGCCTCAGTTTTTAACGATAAAAGTAATCATATTGCAGGCAGTTTCGCAATAAATAAATTTTTAATGTAGCTTTTTGGAAAGAAGAGATCTTGTTCTATCAATTGATACCATTTTTAAGTTTAAAAAAATATTTTTTAAGATTTAAATTTGCTTTTGAAAAACAACATGCGTCTCCGTCCGTTGGTCTGTACGTACGTACGTATGTGTGATTACACGCTACAGGTCGCAATTCTTGAGCGATTTTCCTGATTTTTGTTTGTATCTGTTCGAAATGTATCAGAATAGAACCCTATTGATTATCAAAATGATTCCTCTCATAGTTCAATTATTATAAACAATTATGTAAACAAACTCGCCGATTCCCATGCGACTAGCCTATTTCGCCTTGCAATGGGCTTGAAAAATTTTGTGAAAATATGTTTTTGTTCAATTTTAAATGAAAACCTTGGCGTAGGGAGTCCAGGGTGGGGCCAGTGAAAGGTCTCCGGAGTATCTTTTCAATAAAAGAAAGTTTTAGAAAAGACGTTTTGTAGTTTAGTCGGAATTTGGCAAAAAATTTTCAGAGGAAGGGCCTGGCCGCTGAGCTTCGAGTCGAGCGAACGAATCGTTGGGAATGTCTGGGCTTTTGTGGAAATAATGAGTTTTTTCACCAAAAACAGATGAGATAAGTGGGTGATTATCTCAGCTCTCGCACATAGAACTATTTTAATTTTTTAATATATGTTGTCAAATGACATCTTCTAGGGTGTGCACTTTTGGTTTTACCAACGATTTGTGGTTATAGTAGTAGCACATACATATGTATGTGGTTTTCATCATAAAATGTTTATTTTTTACATTTTACAATAACATTACAAAGTTATAATGCACATAGTTTAAACTTATTGGCTAAACACCATCTGTCATTTTCTATGGATTTATTATGAAATTTTTTCTTATCCAAGTACATACATTTTACGTTAGTCGACTATTACTCGTTGAATTATAAAGCCTACTTAGCTGTGATAATGTTTCTTTTACTTCGTTATATATACAACTATCGTGAAGACTTTTTACACATCCAAAAACAACAGTTGGTTAAGGCCGTTCTCCAATGCAGCGACCACCCAACCACGAACGAACCAAAGTCGCGCCATCTCGTCCCACATTCATATTGGCCTCATCTTCCCTCTCGCTCGTGTTTTGGTCGACCTGGCTAACTTTTTCTTGGGTGCGTTTTAACCAAAAGTAATAGTCCCCCATTCAGCAACGATGTTGTATCAGAATAGTTATATCGCCGCAGCTTTTCCGCCGGTTGTCAAAACATCAGTGCACTAATTATAACCCGAAGCACTTACAAAAATGTGCACGGTAATTTCAGGAGAATATAAAAAGTCAAATTGAGAAGTTTTTCCGCTCAAAGTGGTAAAAACTTCCACATTTAACATTTGCCCGATTGTGTTTTCGCAGCTGGCAGGCACAACTACAGGGAAGGGCTTATACTTACACGGGGTTAAGCTTTTTCGTTCTTTGGGTCGTGGTTGGGTGGTCCGCGCATTGGACGGGTGTCACGGGACTGTAGCAAAAATGAACCTTAATTCTTAATATTTCGTAAACGAATCGCTAAATGGAAAAATGTTCAGAACATACCCCCAATATTTTTGAAAGAGCTATCCAACGTTACCCCACACAATGGAATAGACGAGTAAAACATAACCATTCATCCATCCACACTAAGTGCAAGGAGTACCAAAAAAAAATTTTGTTCAAGATTTTATTTCACAACTTTGTCGACATGATTATTTCGTATAATCATGCCAAATTACAGCTTTTAAGTACCAACAGTCGGACGGACATGGTGAAACTATAAGGGTTCCTTGTTGCTATGGAGCCCCAAAAATGTCAGATTAAATAGTCTAAGCAAAGAACCTTAATAAAGCTTGAAAGCTTTCTCATCTAATGTCGGGACACCAATGTAAGAAAATTTTGTTTTGTTTAGGGCCTGTCCGAATCCAAGTCTATGTCTATATCTTCGTCTCGTTATGACAGTTTATGATGTCAGCGAACAAGCTGAGCTATTATAACAATTAAGACGAAGGCAAAGCTAACCTGTCCGAATTGGTTTGCTTAGCTTGAAATTTCACGTTGGAAGTTAACCTAACGTAAGTTATTTGTCTCTACCTAAGAGGAGGACAAAAGTGTAGCGTTCAAAATATAAATTAATAATGGAAGGAAGAGTACAAGAAAATATGAATGCAAACATTATTAATTTTAATACATTTTCTTTAGTCCCTACAATAAAAACACTGTTCTTCAGAACATAGAGCCAATGCAATTCATTTTATTTACATTTTGTACCTGACATTTTTAATTTTTCTTAAAAAAGTCCTATTTCACAACCAATTGCACGTTGTCACAGATAAATAACTATACAGATGTCGCCTCGGCATAGGAAAACGAGAACGCATTTCTATTTCTGCAGTTTTAAACAAGTTCGGGTGAAAATGTTTCAGCAATATGAATCGAAGCTGGAGCCTCTGCACTTGCCCACTTGGTCAAGCGTCAGGACACGCGAGCAGCGAGGTGTTCGTGGGCGCCGCGCCGGCTTGAATGAAAGTGAGGCGTGAGGGAATTTCAATGTTGCAATGGTTCCATCATATTCTGCATCAATACCACTGATGCAGGAAAAGGAAAAGAGAATGCGCAAAGGGATTATTCGTGCTCACATAAAGAAATAGCGAAGCGAACGGGAGAAATGGTTCGCTGGTATTTGATCACATTTTAATCCGTTTCAAGACAATTAATAGAATGAAAACCCCGTGCGATAATTGTTTGAAAGATTTAACGGAAGGAGGAAATAATGATGATATGTCAAATATTTTAATAAAAACTAAGTTTTTCAAGCATTAATAATGGTCTTACTGACATTAATAATGGTCCTCTGATCATTTTTTCATTATTTGCCAAGTGCATATAAAAATTTTTGAAGACACTTTTAAAAATCGTCCTCATATTGCAAATATTAAGAAATCCATCATTGAAAATTGCGTAGTTTCAACGGAGAATTGGTTTGCATCCAACGAATGCTATGCTCATCGAATGAGTATTTTAGATTTCATGCTAAAAATTTTATTAAGAAAGCATTGTTCGTGGGCCGTCGACCAATACCGTGCTAAAAAAAACGAAACAAAACTTTCTAATACAAAAAGTATTACGTGTAATACTAATAATTTTTGTTAATATATATCTGGAATACAGTATACCATGTATGGTTTCAAAACACCACAAAAACAGAGTGAAAAGTTTGTTGAAAAATTAAAAAGTCCATCAACGAATGTAGCGAGCAGGGATTGAACCCGAGCACCTTGCGTGATAAGCAAGCACACTACACTGGACACTACACTTCTTCTTCTTACGCAGTATTAAAAAAGTTTTATACCACTGACATATAGAAATGGACCACTCGATTTGCTATCTCAAATGGTGCACACTTTTGAAAGTTCTCACCTAAGGAGAGTTCAGATATAGAAGGCATATATCTGTCTATTTCTTTCGCATTACGCGAGATAGGGGGCTTCAAAAGGCGGCAAATTTAAAAATTATATTAATTTTATTTGTAACCTGCACGCTTAAATCTGATTCCCCTAAAAGTAGCATCGAATCTAAAATAGTTTCGTGGCGAAAAGTTTGTGGAATAACACATTTTCATTGAAAAATTCTCAGCAAAACGTTGAAATGCTCTCTTCTGGACATGCGATTTATATCGCTAAACAACTGTTTTAAGAACTCAAAAGTAAAAATTAGAGCAATTTTGTGTTTTTGCTGTATACTTCACTTAATTTAGTTACAGTAAAAGGACATAAATGCAATTAATGCCGAATTGATTCGCCGTACTACGTCACTCAGGTTTTTTTGTGTTTTTTGTGCCATTTTTGCCGTAAATCAGACATAAGATAAGAAGAATTTGAAATATGAGATAAGAAAAGACTAATTTTCATAATTTAATAACACAATTTCTACCGCAAAATGAGAAATTGTGTAACATTCAGTTGTATCTTACAACGGAGTAATTTAATGTTTGCATTCCTTTGAAGTGACTTAAGATACAAAAGGAATTATTTTATAATTTTTGGAGTAAATATTTGATGGATTTATGCAATTAAAACGGACTAATGCCCCAAAAATGCATTTGACAGCAATTCAAATCCACAGCTGACTGCTCAAAATCCGTTGATGGTGTGAGCAAGAGGGAACGAGAAAGTGCACCATCGCTTCATAGGCATTTTGTATGGGGCGAGTGGTCCATTTCTATATGTCAGTGGTTTTATACAAATTATGAGCTCCCTGATAGGTTCTTTAACTACTCTAACGTTGCTATATCTGTATATTTCCATTTCTTTCGCTCCTTCAGATCAAGTGACATAAGTTTCAATAATACCCAGCAACTTACTTGTCTGCGATTTGCTGTGCAACATACTTGGTTATGAATCTAGCTACAAACTTGGCTATGAGTGCGATTTACTTGGCTATTGGAAATGTTGCTCCGGCGCCTCTTTTTTAACATGGCATGCGACATCTGTATAGTTATTTATCTGTGACGTTGTCTACTTCACGAAGTCAACGCGAGCCTTGACTCGCTCATCAAGCTAAGCAATTGACTTAACTGTTATACTACGTAGCTAAGCTCACAGCCATAGACATGAATTCGGACAGAGCTTAGCTCGGTGTGACGTCACGAACTGATATAACGAGACGAAGCCATAGACATAGACTTGGATTCGGATAGGCCCTTAGTCTAAGCTCCCATGACAAAAAAGGTGCCCCACCAAACACGTCAAAATTATAAAATGAGAATGGCTGAAAAACATGTAAAAAACATGTTACGCCTGCCAGATTAGTAAAAATTTTTTAATCGAATTTTTTAATATATGTATGTAGCTAAAACAAATTATTTTTTTTCCAAAACTAAAAATTTTTTCAATTTGTTGGAAATTTTGAACAATTTTTGAAAAAATTTGTCTGGCTAACAACTTTTGTTAACTTCTGGCAGACCTTTTGTTATAAATTATTTTTTTTTATGAAAATGCACTTCATAACACCGCCTTGGTTTTCTTTAAAATAAAGTTTAAACCTCTACACCGATAACCGATATACTAGTCTTGGCCCCGCTACTTTGTTGTACCTAAGGGCGTGTGCCAATTAAGCTTTTCGAATACTTTTCCTTTTCGAACATTTTTCGGTATATTTAAAATTAACACAGCAGCCTTTTATTCCTCATTGTTCGCTTCCATTTAATTTCACAAATGCTTATTTGAAATTCAAATGAAACGTAAGTAATTGTCAGCGAAAAGCGAATTTCAGAGCTGTTTTTTCCTAAGACCCAAACCTTCGAAAATCAATTAGTAAGCTGAAAAGCAATCTCCCATACAAATTTACTTTTGAATAGCTGAGTTGGCACACGCCCTTAAAGTAATAGTCGGGAATTTTTAAGTGCCTGTTTAGACGATTCGTTTTAGGAAGCGATTGTTGGTTCGCATGTTATTTCGGAAACTATAGCCGATCGCAAGAAATTTCTTCAGATCTTCTTGCTTTAGGCTAAATGGAAGGTTCCTCAAAAATTTCATCGAAATCCGTAAGGTGTTCCTATTCCTAACTTAAGCCAATTTATGTTCAAAGAGCACCAATTAGCTGCAATACAAGGAATTATGAACGCAAAATTTCAAATCCTGGAATTTCCGAAAATAATCCAACTCAATCTTATCTTAACATTTAAAGTAATCTCACACGCCCACTAAAAACGCGGAAACAGGGTTCAAACTCACCATTTTGCTGATTTAGCACAGCTGGCTGCACTTCATCTTCCAATCCCGCAAGAGCATTTTGTTCCCGAGCCAAAAATTCAGCTGCTGGATCTAGCTCTGGGCTTTCAAAATTATCACCGAATGCATCCATAACTAAGATTTTACGAAAACGGAACTATTTCCTCAAATCAAGCTGTAACACAAAACTGTAAAAAGTTTTCAATCAATAACCTTAAGTCAATGAAATCTTCTTCTTGTTCTAAGATATAGAAACACAATGAAAGTGAATATTCAGTTCATTAAAAAACGACTAGAAACATTTTGTAGTACGACAACCACTGACATATAAAACTGGACTACTGACGTATAATATAAAGGCCGTTCTCCAATGCGCGGACCACCCTCGAAGGAATGAACGAACATGGAGTGGATAAACCGTGTAAAATCCCTGTACGTGAGTGAAGCCAAAAACCCTGGTTTTTGATTGTCAAAAATGGTTTTTGATTGTCAAACTCGGAGGAATGCTGTCAAATGATGAACGAGTGGGAAACTTCGGTTTGTCAAGTGTAGTGAGCAAGCGACCTAAGAGGTAATTTTGTGCTTGTTTTGTGTTTTATTTTCAGTAAAAATGGGTTACAAGATGTAATTTTTATGTTTGAATTTGTGGAACGTGATAATTAAATCTATTGTGGGTTATTTTATAGAAAAAACTGAGAAAAAATGCCTAAAAAATGTTTTGTGCCTGGCTGCAAAAATGCGAGGATTTGCGGGAACTCTGGGATTTCTTTTCACAAGTACGTATTTAAGAAAATGACACTTAGTAATTTCATTTGATAAAATGTGGCATTCGTGGGACTGGCCGACAGAAGCTACGCTTCAACTTCTTACGTAACAGTTAAAAAAAAAAATTTCTTTTGAATATAGAAGAAAAAAAAATAAACAGAAAAAAATAATAATTTTTGGAATGTATGGATAATATAAAATGACAAAAATACAGTTATAAGAAAAGAAAAATGAAAATCATTTTTTTATTGATAAAATTATATTTTTGCAACAGTCACCACTCACTAGATCCTCTAATTCTTTTAAATCACTTTCCATATTTATTTTTACAAATCACTGCTCAAAAAAATAGAATCCCACGAACACAGCAGGCGACCGTTTCTCTCTCTCTATCTCTCTGGCGAGTAGGCATGCGCCCAACCAATCTAACGCTTACGTCTTCGATTTTCTAGGTTGAGTCCCAGCCCGCGAAAGCCCCGATAAAAATCGTAGCTTCAAAAATTGTGAAAATGATTGGATTTTATCGAAAAATTCATTCTTAGCTGAAGTGGTTTTCCCTCCAGAAGAACTGTCAGATTTGTGCAAATGAATGACAAAGTCGTCACCATAAAAATTTTTTTTGGGAGGTCAAAGCATAAATTAATATAATGATAGAAATATTACTTTACTTATTACTTTTTTTTATTGGGTTCTAGGTCCACGAGCGATGTCCACATGCAGAACAGGTGGCTACAATAAATTAAATCGCCTGCAAAAGTTGGCCCCTCCGCAGTGCCAGCAAAAATTTGACGCCTGTACTGAGTGGTGTCTATGTGTGAGTGTTTCTACTCACACATCTTTGAAATGGCTTTGTTTCATATCCAAATGTCGCACTGTCAAATTATGGCGTGCGCTTCCGCGAATACGTGTGAACACGAAAGCGCAGAGAGGCACGTGAAAGCGGACGTGCCCACGAATCGTGTAATCATAGTCTTTGAAGATGAAACTAACTGGAACGGAACTGTCTATACGTGTGCTGTATGTGAATGAGGCAAAAATTGTATTTGACAATTAGCAAAATTCTGTAGATCGTTTGTAGGTTGAGTGTCAGTTAGTTTTGAAATAATTTTTTGAACGCGAAAAAGTGCCGTTTTTTTTTTAAAAACTACGAGTTTTTGGTTCAAGTGAGGTGCATGATTTTTAGGATAAGTTGTGTAACAATTATAATTGACTTTTATTTAGAAACATCAGTGAAGAAAACAGCGTAAATCCGCAATGAAGTGTGCAGTGCCGAGTTGCCAAAATAGAATGCGTTGCCGTCCGCCCGGCATATCGTTCCACACCTTTGAAGATGAAACTAACTGGAACGGAACTGCCCTATATGTGTGATGTATGTGAATGAAGCAAAAATTGTGTTTGACAGTTAGCAAAATTCTGTAGATTGTTTGTAGGTTGAGTGTCAGTTAGTTTTCAAATAATTTTTTGAACGCGAAAAAAGTGCCGAGATTTTGGTTCAAGTGAGGTACATGGTTTTTAAGAAAAGTTGTGTAACAAAATTGACTTTTATCTAGAAAAATCAGTGGAGAAAACAACGTAAATCCGCAATGAAGTGTGTAGGGCCGAGCTGCCAAAATAGAATGCGTTGCCGTCCGCCCGGCATATCTTTCCACACGTAAGATTAAAGTTTATTTAACTACCAAATTTCATTCATTGAAATATCCCTTTATTTGTGTTAGAAAACATGAGTTTTCTTCTAAATAAAGTATTTCTTATAGTTTTTTGGCTGCCATTTTGTTTGTTTGTAGGTTGGATCAGTTCCGTAGTTCAACCTACACAGAAATTTTTGGTGGCAAAGGAAAATATTCACGTCTGAAAAAATGTTATACTAACGCGAAAAGTTGCTTATTATATTATCAAGAATGCTATTATAATAAACTAGTTTTATTACTATATTATTTCATATAATTTTTTATTACTTAATGGGTTTCGTACATTACATTTCCTACTGCCCCTACCGAAAATTTTCTTTTTACTGCTCCTATGGCTTCTTGTTTCAGTATTAGTTTGCACTGACACATTTTAAGAAATTGCCTCAAAATTTTTCGTGTGTTCCGTTCCAGTTAGTTTCATCTTCAAAGTTCCACACGTAAGATTAGAGTTTATTTAACTACGAAGTTTTATTCATTGAAATATCCCTTTATTTGTGTTAGAAAACATGATTTTTCTTCTAAATAAAATATATCTTATAGTTTCTTGGCTGCCATTTTGTTTATTTGCCGGTTGGATCAGTGCCGTAGTTCAACCTACATAGAAATTTTTGGGGGCAAAGGAAAATTTTCACGTCTGAAAAAGTTTATACTAACGCGAAAAGTTGTTTATTATATTATCAAGAATGCTATTAAAATAAACTAGTTTTATTACTACATTATTTCATACAATTTTTTATTACTTAATATAGCTTTCCTACATTACATTTCCTACTGCTCCTACCGAAAATTTTCTTTTTACTGCTGCTGTGGCTTTTTGTTTCAGTATTAGTTTGCACTGACACATTTTAAGAAATTGCCTCAAACATTTTTCGTGTGTTCCGTTCCAGTTAGTTTCATCTTCAAAGCACTCACCACTCACCCGTGATCGGAATCCCGGCGCAGGTCGTGTTCGTGGTTGGGTGGTCCGTGCATTGGAGAACGGCCTTTACTGTAACTTAATTAAGTGAAGTATACAGCAAAAACACAAAAGTGCTCTAATTTTTACTTTTGAGTTCTTAAAACAGTTGTTTAGCGATATAAATCGCATATCCAGAAAAGAGCATTTCAACGTTTTGCTGAGAATTTTTCAATGAAAAATGTGTTATTCCACAAACTTTTCGCCGCAAAATTATTTGTGATTTGATGCTACTTTTAAGGCCGTTCTCCAATGCACGAACCACCCAACCACGAACGAACCAAAATCGCGCCATCTCGTCCCACATGAATGTGGCGTCATCTTCCCTCTCGCTCGTGTTTTCGTCAACATGGCTAACTTTTTCTTGGTGCGTGTTAACCACATAGTACTAGTTGACCATTCAGCCACGATATTGTACCAGAATAGTGACATCGCCGCAGCTTTTCCGCCGGTTGTCAAAACATCAGTGCACTAATTATAACACGAAGCACTTATAAAAATATGCACGGTAGTTTCAGGAGAATAGTAAAAGTTAAATTCATAAGTTTGTCCGCTTAAAAAGTGATAAAAACTTCCACATTTATCATTTGCCCGATTGTGTTTTCGCAGCTGGCAGGCACAAATACAGGCAAGGGCTTATACTTTACACGGGATTCAGCATTTTCGTTCGGTGGTTCGTGGTTGGGTGGTTCGCGCATTGGAGAACGGCCTTATCGGGCCACGCAGAATACTCCGGCGTAGCTCGCTAATGGAACGCCCACCCATTACGTCAAGAAGCTGTCAATCATCCTCGCCTTCGCTACTTTCAACTGCTTGAAGAACAAATATCTAGTGTTATGCATTAAATTTATTTTCGTCAGGTCATATTTTGGACCATTTATATATGTCAGTGGTCAGTGGAAACTTTCCACTACTGTCTTCTCTTTAGTTCATTGCTCTATGATTTTCACGATAAGCAAAGGCAGCACTTTTGGGGCAGCACTCTTTGATAGCTGGGACAACGAGAAATGTCATCTGAATCTGGTTTTGTTGACAAGTTTCACAGATCGGCGACTCGGTGTGTTTTTTCTGTGTTGCCTTTGATTTTAAGTGAGTTTTCAAACTTCCTTATGATTTTCAACTGAAAATGGTAAGAAATTAGTTCACCTTCAAACAATCCTTTGTACGAATTTTGAAGAAAATATCCTTTTAAAGGGCTTTCAGCCGCCCAGAGACTTTGATTTTTATGATGTGTGAAAGTAAAACTCGAAATATTTTGAAAGGATGATCGGCAAATAAATATTTATATACATAAGATGTGACAACCCACTTAGAAAGTCTCTGTAGCGATTTTTGTTTTGATTTCTTCACGAGTATAAATTTGTAAAATCTGCTCTAGTATTTTTCACTTTTGATACCAAATATGTACGTAAATAAAAATTTTTGTTTGTATTTACTACCTGGTCCATTATTTAAAAAAAAGTAAATTTAAAAAATCAAAAAACCCGACTGTGTAAAAAATAAACTTTAAATAAAAACTGAAAAGAAAAAAAACAACTCCAGTAGCCTAGAATTCTGTTAAGTAATATTGAATAACTACACCACTGAGTAGTTTCATGATCGATACACACATAAAACAAATAATAAATTCTAATGCGGAACCATAGAAATATAAACTAAACACGGAACGGCTGTACCGTGTAAAAACCCTGTACGTGAGCGTACACTCAAAAGTATCTTGTCCAACTAGTACAGCAATAGTGTGCAAGAGGGACGCTGATACTGAACTGTCAAATGAAATTTGTACTCGTTGGGTGTAATTTAGAAAAAGTGCATATTTTTACGGTTTAAAACTATTGTTTTGCGAAAAGATATTAAAAGCTGTATTAAAATCCTGTTGACGCTTTTGGTGGTTATTCGTTTCAGTGCAAATGAAAAATGATAAAAGAAACCTAAAGATGATTTTCAAATACCCATTCAATGATACCCCACTTAACATAGTTCGTCTACTTTCTTTTTCACAATATGGCGTCTAATTGCCGCCATATTGAATTTTGATTACTGTCATGTCTTTAGTGACACTGGCAAGATTAAGATAAATCGATTGTCGTAAGAATCATCAAAATCGGCCAACGCGTTTGGTCTCTAGTGTGCCACAAAGGTTCAAACATATATAGGTTGCGAAACACATTACCCTCATTTGCGTGGCGCAGTCGGGTAAAAAGGGGCATATAGTGTTGCATTTTTATTCGTTTATACTTTTATACATATAACAAAAGTTTTAATAAGGATAATCACAAAATTTCCATTTGCAATTTTTATGGAATACAGTATTTTTAATGTTAGCGTGTTCATATTTCCTAATTTTTTTATAAAAAAACTAGCTGGGTTACCCGGTTTCACCCGGTGTACAAAATTTTGTTTGTTGGCTTGCCTGGCAACAAAACTTTGGGGTTACATGTTCTGATTTTCTTTTTTTCGTCAAAAAATTAAAAAAAAACAATTGCAGTCCCACCTACCGGGCCCGATTGTAAATCTAAACTAAACCATCCAGGGTGCCACTCAAACACACCCGAAAAATTTGAAATATATATAATTGAAATAAAACGCAGAAAAATGTTTTCAATATTCATTAAATTGGCTTTATTTGAAAGATAATTTTTTGGCATTAATGTTTGAATATGATTTCGGTCATGTGACCATCGTGGCTGGCGCGTACATGGCGTAAGAAATGCATTAAAAGAGTTATGTTTTTGTTCTATTTTTTCTTCTATTCTTTTTTCGGTGTACAAAAGTATCTTACATTAGTAAGAAGTTCGTCAAAATACAGTACATTTGATGTCTTGTTGTTTGTCATGTAGAAACAGATTTTGTGCTTGTCCGACACGTGAAAATTAATGTAGAGCTGCCTATGTCGAAACAGGATTCTTTCAATTTTATCCTGCATTAGTGAAAATGTTGACCCTGCATCTTATTAATAGTTATACATAGTATAAGATAATCTCATTGGAAATTGTAACCGTTTGAAACAAAGTGACAAATTATTTAAGATCAATAGAATTCTTTGTATGATAACAGATTTTTCTTTTCCGGTTAAGATTGCTTCTTCAATGATATTGTTAAGTACATAGATGTTTTACGTATAATCTTGTAATATTAAATAATTTCGGCGAGACATACGCTACGAAATAAATAATTACTATCCACAGATATTAGCGGTCCCCCAACGCGACGACGCTTGGATCAAAATATTAATAAGTACTTATATTAAAGTTAAAGGGCCAACCAACACATTAATAGGTTCTTTTAATGAAGTTAAAAGGCCGAGAGAAAAATTTTATTTTTTTTACTTTTTATAGTTTTTTTTTGTGTTACTTAAAATGTTTAATGTTATTTTTTATTTGTTTTATTTTTCATTTATTCATTTAATTACTCTCAGACGTAGTTGATTTATTTTATTGTGGCTCTCAGTTAATACATAAAATATACAACGAAAAGTTTAAACCGAGCGTTCGACGACTCTCAGCTCTTGCCTCTTTTTTGAGAAACGTTAACACTGCCCACCCACGTTCTTCACCTCCAATGCGTCTTCTGCAAAATGGGCTTTGGCTTTGAAGATGTTATTGGAAACTTTTGAGGCAAAAATCACGATCAGTGCAGACCCTACATAAAGCTCTTAGATAATAATATAATAAAGGTAATCTGAATTTCGCTTGCCTTGCCATCAAGTAAAATGTAAAAACTCACGGGCTAAAATGCAGTTCAAAAATTTATTCACCGTGCACATGGCGGGGATCAAAATTTTCCACATTTACGGTTGCGGAATCAGAACATATGTAGAATTGTGCCCGATTTTTCGTGCGCATTTCGAAACCGGCCCCAGATTATGTTCGCGCTCTCGAAACTTTTCAAGTTTAAATTTTTTTTATTATGTTGGAATAGTTCGATTTTTAATCATTACATCATAAAACATTTTTATTACGACATTCTTAATACAATAACTTAAAAAGGAAACGTTTTTTCCAGGGGGCGAATGTTTCGCAGTTAGAACGTGAAATAGGCACCGACTATTTTCCACCAAATGAACATTACTTCGGATTAGTCAATGTAAGTTGACTTCTTAAAATAAGAAGACAATTAAAAATATTGTTTAAAATTTAGAAATTGGAATTGATTTTATTACAGTTTGGAAATACTTGCTACAGTAATTCGGTCTTGCAAGCGCTTTATTTTTGCAAGCCATTTAGAGACAAAGTTTTAGAGTACAAGGCTAAAAACAAAAGATCAAAAGAGACTCTACTTTCATGCCTGGCAGATTTATTCTATAGCATTGCAACACAGAAAAAAAAAGTTGGCTCAATAGCTCCAAAAAAGTTCATCGCTCGATTAAGGAAAGAGAAAGGTTTGCAGTTCACTTTTGAAGAGGTTTTAATTAAAATGCGAGTTTTCTAGAGGAGTTTGATAATTATATGCAACAGGATGCTCACGAGTTCCTCAATTTTCTGATCAATCATATTAATGAAATAATTTTATCGGAACGAAATCAGACTAAGATAAAAAATGGAAGTACAGAGATTCCACCTGAACCAACATGGGTGCATGAGATTTTTCAGGTGAGTTTACTTTTATCATAGAAACAAAAATAAAGATATTGATAGGGGTAAATTGCTTTTATTTAAAGAATAGATAAGCATGTTGGTTATGGAATCCAACGAGAGTCCATCCGAACCTCATTCGTTTCACTTTTTCAAACAAAATATATTATTGAATTTGCGCGATGAACTTCAATATCGGCCCGGAACACTAACTCGGAAATTGCAGACATTTTCGAATATGTATAAATATATTAGCCTGGGGTCTTATTCATGAATTCGATTCGTTAAAAATTTGACTCGAATCGTACTTCGTGGTATTCATGAATTCGATACCCGTCGAAATGGCACTCGATGTCTTTCGAAAAAACATTCGATGACATTTATGTGCCGCATCCGTTCATTAGTGGTTGGTTTTTAAGATTTTGTGCAATAAAATGTAAGTAATTTATAAATTTGAATAATTATAAATTTAACTAGCTGACCCGACAGACGTTGTCCTGTCAAACGCGCGAACTGTCAAACGCGCGAAGTTTAAATAGTCGTTAAAAACTTTAAAAAAAATGATGAATGAAATCGGTACAGTCGTTCTCAAGTTATGTTACCCGTGTACAAAATGAAAAAAAGTGATTTTGCGCGAGCAGGAGTTGAACACTGGACCAATTTTCCGCGCAATTTTCTTAATTTTTTCTTTCATAAGAACCTTCTCCTGACAATAACAAACACAACAAAAAAAGAATTAGCGAAATCGGTCCAGCCGTTTACGCGTGGCAAAGTCGGCATATACACCACGGAAACCCCCTCAACTCCTCCTTCATCTACTCCCACGGAAACCCCCTCAACTCCTCCTTCATCTACTCCCACGGACACCCCCTCAACTCCTCCTTCATCTACTCCCACGGACACCCCCTCAACTCCTCCTTCATCAACTCCCACGGACACCCCCACAACTCCTCCTTCATCTACTCCCACGGACACCCCCACAACTCCTCCTTCATCTACTCCCACGGACACCCCCACAACTCCTCCTTCATCTACTCCCACGGACACCCCCACAACTCCTCCTTCATCTTCTCCCACGGACACCCCCTCAACTCCTCCTTCATCTTCGCCCATGGACACCCCCTCAACTCCTCCTTCATCTACTCCCACGGACACCCCCACGGTGTGAAAAATGAAAAAAAGTGATTCTGCCCGAGCAGGATTTGAACCCCGGACCGTTGGATTAAAAGTCCAACGCTCTACCGACTCGACTGAGCTCGTTAACAGTTTTCTGAAATTTTCCAATTTTCCGCGCAATTTTCTTAATTTTTTCTTTCATAAGATCCTTCTCCTGACAATAACAAACACAACAAAAAAAGAATTAGCTAAATCGGTGCAGCCGTTCACGCGTGATGCCATGATGTCCCGGCAAACTTCGTACCCCCTAACAATCAGTTAGGATAATAAGGATATTAGGATAATCTACAGGGTGTTTTGCTAAGGTTTGAACAGGGGTATGCCAATCGATTCTAAATGGTCTCCTGATCAACGTTTGTTCGGCCACCCCCCCCCCCCCCCCCCCCCCCCTTCAAAAAGGTCCTTCCCCCCTAAATTCGCGATTGAAAATTTGGAAGAGGTCAACATATAAAATGCTTTATAAGTTCTTTCAGAGACATCCTAGGATACTGGTCGGATTCGAGTGCGTTTTTTTTTTGAGAAAGGCCACATGACAGGGAAGCTTTTTCTCAAAAAAAGTTTCGATGTTCCCATACAAAAAATCGGCAGAATGAAGGGGCAAGGTCAAATTTTGGGCTTTGAAATTGCCATTTTCGAAATTTGACGGGGTCTCCCCCGCTTGATTGATTGGATCGTGGGTGGTATCGTTGGAAAGCTTGAAAGCTCAGCCTTCTAATGCGTTATCAACCAGTATCCTAAGATGTCTCTGAAAGAACTTATAAAGCATTTTATATGTTGACCTCCTCCAAATTTTCAATCGCGATTTTAGGGGGGAAGGACCTTTTTGAAGGGGGGGGGGGGCGAACAAACGTTGATCAGGCGACCATTTAGAATCGATTGGCATACCCCTGTTCAGACCTTAGCAAAACACCCTGTATATACAGAAAACGAATATTCAATAAAAGTACAAAAATCACAAATTTCAATGGCGTGTCGGCAAGACATTTGCTTCATTTTGCTGCATGGGTTATACTTGGGTTGATTCTCTTCAGTGAAGCACCTTGTTATATACGACATTTTTCGTTTTGTTATCAGGCGCAAGAACAAATAAAGCGGATGGTTTGTCGACACGTGAACATGCCACGTACAATTGACCATGAGAAAAACATGCATTTTCTAAATTCAGACCACACTCAAGGATTGGCCTTGTGATTTGTTAATCGTTCTGTTTAGTGTAATATTTTTGAAGTGAAAACTTCTTTAGCGGCGTTGAGCACTTTTTTGAGATGGGTAAAAAATGTAAATTTCGCGTCAGGACACGTGACCCTGATCGAAAAACCGTAAGACGGACAGGGCGCTTGCGCGAGTGTGCGTGTGTGTTTGTACACAGCCTGCTACGCGCACAACGAAATACAAAACTACTATTGATGCGGTCTTTATTAGGCATTTAAATAGATTCGAATCAAAATTGTTCGTTTCTTACTTCAGCTACCATAAACCTATTGTATCAGTTTTAGAGATTGGCGATGATGATGCTGGTAATGATGGTGAAAGAGTCGTTGAAATTATGGATGAAAGTTGATTTTTCTGAGAGATAAACTTTTTAATGTAAAATAATTGTAATAGTTCTGAAGTGTTAAATTTTTTATGTATAATATAAATTGTCATGTTTGTGTACGATAGCGCAATAAATGAATATTGCATTTTACCACATAAATGATAGTACTTTTATACTGATAAATAAAGAAATTATTCCCTAACCATTCCAAAATATTCAAAAATGCACAACGTTAATGTTCAAGTTTTCACTTCGGCCGGCACTCCCGGAGTACCACCCGTTTTTTTAGTCATTTTTTTTTAAAGTTTTTCTTGGAGTTCATTCTACTTTTTTTTTAAAGTTTTTTTTATTATTTCGATTTACATCTTTGCCCCTCAGGGTTTTCATACATATATGTATATCACTGTACCTCCGGAGAATCTTAGACTATCCGACAAAAAAAGATTCATCAAAATCGATTCATCCGTTCATTATTATTTATGCGCGAACAGACATTAAATCAGTGGGTGAAAAATCACTCATCCTTTATTTTTTTTACCACCCTTAGGGGTGGAATACTGTCTTCAAATTTGAATGGGACCACGTCAGGAGTATACCTTTTCAAACAAAAAAAGATATTTTTAAATTGGCCACAGGCGAAAATATCGGTGAACATATAAAAAAAATAAAACATACAGACGAACATAGAACCTCCTCCTTTTATGGAAGTCGGTTAAAAACAATTTTAAATTATAAGTTCACCTGCTCTTTGTACTTTTTTTTTAATTGAACTTCCGTATAAAACTTCTGTCGTAAAATCATCTCAGTAAACTTTGGCTTAAATTTTTTGCATTCAAAGTGTTACTTTGACTAAAATTTTTGCATTCAAAGTGTTATAATCTAATCGAAGTAGCTATTGTGCTATTTTTGAAGTAAAACTTCTTTACGCACGCTTGACTTGGGGAGTAAGCTGGTGAATGCGTGACGAGAGCGTTACGAAAAGTGTGATCGGGCGAGGCAAAGAACTTCTAAACAACAAGAAGTTTCATCTCAACCCAAAAATTGTGCATTCCCTTCGTTTATTTATGGAAGCTTAGTGAATGAGAATGAGAGAATTCTCTTCGCTCATGACGACATGGCTTTGTGTGAGTTCGGCGCAACCCGATAGACGCTGCGCGCGCCGGCATTCGGCGTGGGTTTGTGTGGGAAAGAGCTTTCATGATTAATAAAAGCGAGCTCTCACGACCGGTTGGGTTGCCACGCTCGCGATGACGGGTTCCAATCCGATTAAAAAAAAAACAAGTGCGCTTTAGACCACACGACTAAATCTATATGTATGTATATATGTGGGAATGGGGAATCATCAACGATAAGATCTTTGGAATTACCAACTTTATTTCACTGAATATAACAACTTTTCCTTAACTCTCCTGCACATCCACTCCACGGTGGTCGGCTTCACAATCTGATCCTTTTCTCTCTTTTCTATTCCTCTTTTCTTTTCTATTCTATTACAAAAACCTAACTCACTTCACGGTGGACGGTGTTCGGAAAGTCTACTCTACCTTTTCGCGGCCTTGCCAGGCTCGTAATCCCACATTCGGCCCTCCTGACCTAACATTCGCCCCGAATGTCTCACTCCATCTTTTCATGCCATCAGCGGCGGCCACGGTCACGCTAGGTCCTTCGTGATCTCCAACCTTTTCGACCATATATCGGTCATGTCTCTGTTTTTTCACAATTTTATAGGGTCCAAGGAACTTAGGCCTCAGTTTAAGACCTGCTCCAAATTGAGTCCGTTTTATCGCGACCAAATCATTCAATTCATAAGTCCAGGCTGGTTTCCTTTTTCGGTTAAACCCCTTGTAATTCTCCTTCTGAATTGCCTCGATATTGCCTTTAGCCTCTCGACGTATGGTATCTTGTTGCTCCCTCAGTACTTCCAGATTTTCCTCATTCAGGGCGCTAAGCAAATCCGGCAGCGCCTTTATTCTCATATTCAATCCGGTAAGTACCTTGAAAGGCGGAAATCTCGTGCTCCGAGTTGGTGTACTATTTATTAATTGCTGCACTCTGCTAACGTGTTTGTACCAAGGTTTTGGTTCCTCGATGGACATTTTCGCTAAAATTGCTGTTATGACACGATTCAACCTTTCAACCTGTCCATTCCCTCTCGGAACTCCAGTCGCAATCAACAAGTGTTGCACTTCTTGCTCCTTACAGTAGTCCTCAAATAGTTTTGCTGTAAAGGCGGTTCCTCGATCCGTAATTATCCTCTTTGGATTACCAAAAATCGACGATTGATCCCTGAAACTATTCACGACTTCCTCGCTTGATGTACTCTTGGTGGGGTACAACCATACAAATTCCATTGGACCAAGGTGATCGATGTGGAATGTTAAAAGTGGCCGGTCTCCCTTGTCAATCGGTATCAGGAGCCCTTCTTGCTTTCCAGACTTTCTCTCGGCCATTATGCACTCTATACAGTTTTCAACCCGTCGTGCTACCTTAGGTTTCAAATCTGCGATAAAATAACTTTTCCTTATTAACTGTTCTGTTTTTGCAGCACAGAAGTGTCCCTGTCTATGTGCAGTTTCTATAATTTCGTCCTCCATTGAGGCAGGTATGACCATTAATTCTTCACCCTTGAATAATGTATCGTTCCTTAGATAATAGTCTTCATATTCTGATGTTTCCAATATCTTCCTTATAGCTTTGAAGTGGTCATCCTTCTGTTGAGTCTGTCTAATGCGATGAGTCGCTGTATCAATGACAGCCATGGCCATTCTACTCAAGGCGTCCACGTGCCTCATCCTGGTTCCTGATCTGTGTTCGATCTCGTAATCGAAGTCCTGAAGAAACATGGCCCACCTAGCCACCCTTAACGGAACCTCTTTTTTCTTCATCGTCATTGCAAAAGCATTGCAATCAGTGACGATTTTAATCTTTTTTCCCAACACATACACTCTCCATTTCTTCAGAGCTTGCACTATAGCCAGTACTTCCAACTCATAGGAGTGATATCGTTCTTCAGCCGGTGTTGTTTTCCGGCTCATATATTGGACCGGGTGAAGTTGTTGGTCATCATTATCCCTCTGTAAGAGGACAGCTCCGAATCCATCCTTGCTTGCATCTGTATGAATTTCGGTGTATGCATTTTGATCATACAGTTTGAGGACTGGTGATCCTGTCAATGCTTCCTTAAGTTCGCCAAATGCTCTATCCTGTTCACTATCCCATTTGAAGGAGGCGTTCTTTCTTAATAAGTCGCTTAATGGCTTTGCGACGGAAGAATAACTTTCAATAAATTTTCTGAAGTATGATGTTAGACCCAGAAATCTCTGCAATGCCTTCTTGTCCCTTGGCGTGGCAAATTCTGCCACGGCTCTAGTTTTTTCCACAGACGGACGTATAGTTCCACGTTCAACGATGTATCCCAGGAAATGAATTTTAGATGTCATAATTTGAGGCTTTTCCCATCTGATTTTAAGTCCGTACTTGCTAGCCACCTCCAGCACTCTCCGAAATCTTTCCATAGCTTCATCGAAATTCCTTGCTGGAATTACCAGATCATCCATGTATGTAATCAGAACACCTTCCTTAACCAGCTGTCTGAAAATAGCATAAATGTATCTATTAAATACCGAAGGTGCATTACAAATTCTGAATGGGATTCGGAGGAACTCATACTGTCCATTATGCACCGCAAATGATGTGTACTTTCTTGAGTTAGGCGAAACTGGAACATGAAAAAAACCATTGGCGAGATCCAACGTTGTAAAAATGGTTGCCTTTTGTAGTTGATCCAGGACATCCTCTATCAATGGCATAGGGAAATGGTCCTTAACTACCTCTCTATTTATTCGCCTGTAATCACAGCACAGACGCTTGGATCCATCTTTCTTGGATACCAAAACCACTGGAGATACATATTCGGAATTGCTAGGTTGTATTATTTTGTCCTTCAACCAAATGCTGATCTGCTTTTCGATCTCCCTTTTGTCTTCTGGGGACATTCTACGAGGACCCTCAAAAATAGGTTTTTCATCCTTGAGTATTATAGACATGTCAACGGGTGATTCCAGAGTCTGCTGCGGCTGGTATCCTTCAATTATATTTGATACCATCCTTTTATCTTTCAGTGGCAGGTGACTCAGATCCACCAAAGCCGAGCCTCCCGACGATTGAAAATCGTCTTCAAGTTTGGCCAGGAAACAAATAGATTTAAACTCGTCGTGCAGCTCCGATATTGCATCCGAGCAACCCTGATTGGACCGAACCCCCTGTTTAGGTTTCTGTCGAGAGAAATGGATCCCCTCCCCATCTATCAGCACTGATGCTTGTGTCAACAATTCGTTACCGACTATGAACTGAAAGCACATATCTCCTTCCGCAATCAAATGACATTCGACTTCAAAAGGTATACCATCGACCTCCAAACTCGCCCAAAAAGAACCAAGGGTTTTAATTTCTCGATTGTCCAACACATTTAAGCTTGTTGTCCTCGGCACGATCCCATCGACGATACCCAATGTCTCAAAAAAATCCTTTCTGCAAAGAATCAGATCACAGCCGGTGTCAAATAAAGCGCTTACTGGTTTTCCCAGAATAGTAACAATCTTCATCATATTACTGCGATTAAGTGCGAGATTAACGGTTGGTTCCGTCTTTGCTCTGGAACGTGGCTCGATTTGGTTTTTGCATTCGAACGACCGGTGACCCAGCCAGAGTTCCACACTTAAAACATTTATATTCCTTTGTCTTCGGTTTGTTGGTGCAGTTATTTGAAAGGTGAGACGGATCTCCGCACCTAAAACACTTCTTCTGTCTTTCAGTCTTCACGCTGTTTATATTGTTATATTTAAACTGTCTTTCCTGGTCTGATCGATGATTTGAGGCAAATTTAATTTTCTCATAGATTCTTATTCTATCTTTCAGGTCTTTGATAGTTTTTGCTTCATAAAGGACTATTTTGTTAATCCTATCGTCCCTCACTCCTTCAATGAAATATTCGATTAATGATTCCTCATCCAAATCAACAGACCCAGCTATCTCAATCATAGCATACAAATATTCATGCAAGGATTCATTATGCAATTTACGACGACTCCTCAATCGTCTGTGAACGTCGGCGGAACTGGTCGAAACAACGAACTCAGACAACAGTCCCTCTCTAAGAGTATCCCAATCTCTGATAAATCTGGCACCACTCACAAACAATTTAGCCGGTCCTCCTATCAGCCGTTTAGCATAAATGTATTTTTGTAAATTGTCCCATTTGACCAAGGAACACATGTCCTCAAACTCCTCTATCCATTTTGCTACTGATTGGCTCTTCTCTCCCGTAAATGGCCTTACACTCTCCTCTATATCTTTAAAGGTAAATCGATAAGAATTTTCCGAAGAACCAGAACCGGACTCAATATTTTGTCGACCATAAGGAGTGGACGAACCCGTAGGCCCCCGATACGCAAGATTGACGTCATTGACCGACACCGAACTCGGTGAATCAACAGTCCGGTCATTCATGACATTACCTGGGACCACTGTACAATCCGAATCAAGACCGAAATGTTGGATTAGTCGCCTCTGCAACTCACTTTTCTTTCCCGTCGTGGGTAGATTAAATTCCCTTAAGTTTCTTCTCAAATTTTGAATATTCAGGTTCAAGACCTGCTGCAATTCCATCATCCGAACACCCTCTTACAATTAATTATAGAAAGAAATGGTTTATCTACTGCTACCCAAGAGAATTATTACTCGGTTAGGTTATTCTAAAGTTACATCTCCACCTCTAGTGTCTCGAAAATATTCACGAAAGTGCTTAAATTTAATTACTTTAAATTCTCAAATCCTATATTCTAAAAATAAGGAAGGTTTATTTCAAATCTTATAGTCTAAAAATAAGAAAGGCTTATTCTAAAATGTTCTTCTTCGTATTTAGTTTGTGTATTTTCAATGTAAAATAGTCACGAAAGTGTTTAACTTTAATTACTTTAAATTCTAAAATCCTATATTCTAAAAATAAAGAAGGTTCATTTCAAATCTTATACTCTAAAAAAATAAGAGAGGTCTATTCTAGAATGTTCTTCTTTGTATTTAATTTGTGTATTTTCAGTGTAAAATAGTCGCGAAAATGTTTAAATCTAATTACCTTAAACTCCCAAATCTTATATTCCGGAAAATGCGGAAAGTTTATTTCCAATGTAATTTAATTCTAAAGAAATACCTGGCTTACAAATATAAATGTTGAGAACCTGTGTCAGCACTCCTCTTCTTCGATGAAAGCCGCTAAGTCGCTGATCTTCAATCTGCAGTCATCTAGCCCAGCTCCAAAACTTCAAATAGGATCATCAGTCCAGACGTCAAATCCCGAAAGCGAACTCCCACGGTGAAACAGTCGCAACGTTGCCAATGTTCCAGCTCAAATCCTGGGCGTGCGTGTATTTCGCAATCGCTTAATGGCGGTGCTCCGCAACCGCACGATATGGAGCCACTTCCTCGTTCTTCTTCTTTTTTTTCGACGCAACCGTTTAATGGCGGCGCTCCGCAGATAAACGATATGGGGCCACCCGTTCCAGTGGCGGCCCTAGGGCGGTGCGAGCGGTGCGACCGCACCGGGCGCCATCATGGGGGGGCGTCAAAATCAACCGAAACGTGAGACAAAGGACGATCGGTCGGACGCGCGAATCACTGGCACATTTTTGGGGAGCGGGCCGCGGGGTGAAGTTTCGTCTGTCATTTGTTTCGCTAGGCATGCACTGTCTGTTGAATTGTCAGGGCCGCGAAGGTTGTTAGCAGCGCCTGTGTACAAAACCTATGAAGCGCGTCTTGTTTTCTGTTATTTTCTTATATAGAGTAAAAACAAATTAAATTACATATTTAAATTTTTATTCAATTTTTATTTTTTTATTCAACATGTTTACAAAGAGTCAATTAACAACAAGTAATAATACATATAATATGTGTTGTATTTTGCACAACGAAAGGGGCAAGGTCGAAAAGGTCAAAAAAATGTAAAAAGCATTATACTATTTCGACTCTTCTCGCTTTTCTGTTTGCGAAATCCTTAATAATGTGATGCATATCTATATGCTTTAATATGACTTCCTGTATAGATATTGTTGCCAAATTACTTAACCTTTCCTTGCTCATAGTTGAGCGCAGGTAATTTTTTATCAATTTTAATTTGGAAAAGGACCTTTCTGCGTTTGCGACTGTGACTGGCATAGTTAGCAAAATTCGTATTGCTATGGTGATGTTAGGGCATACGGCTGTCAAATTATTTAAATAAATAAATTCAAGAATTTTCACTATATCATTGTTGAATATTTTGAATAATGACTGACATGAAATAATTTCTTCAAACAAATCATCGGCATCAATATCCGATGAATCATTTGCAGAAAGTTTTTCCTGTAATCGATTACAGCTGGTCCTTATGTGGTTGTGATCTTGGTCATTGCTTAATTTCAATAAAAAATTAAAAACATTGTGGCATCGTTCACAATTTTATCAAAATTTTCATCTGTTCTAATATTTATTAAAAAGATTTTTAATTCCGATAAAGCATCTAAGGCTACTTGCATATTCATATACATGGACTGTAGAATTTTGCTTACAAAGTTTACTTTTGTCAATACTTGATGCCATACATTTAGTGAACAAAGAAATGAGAAAGTAGATATTTTTTCTGCTATACATTTAGCGTCATATTTTGCCTTTTGATCGAATAATATACCATTTGAAATTTCATACAAAGCATCATAAATTTCTGGTAAATTATTAAACAATGGATGTATGGCATCTATTCTGCTTGACCATCTTGTTTTATATAATGGTTTCAAAGAGGACGAACAATATTTGTACAATTCTTTCACTATACGTATTACTTCATTTTGACAAGGTAGAAAAATGAAGTCATGCTATTGGTGGACTTTTCCCTCACGAACCGCTGATCTTCCTTGCACTTCTCTGGTGGAAAAGCATCCTAATCAAATCAAGAGTAAACAACTGCTTTAACAATAAAGTTTTGTATTTAGAGGGGCGCCATTTTTAGATCTCGCACCATCTAAAAATGTTGATAGGACCGCCACTGACTCGTTCTCCCTTTTTTTTTCGACGCAACCGCTTAATGGCGGCGCTCCGCAGACAAACGATATGGGGCCACTCGTTCTCCTTTTTTCCCCGAAGCAACCACTTAATGGCGGTGCTCCGCAGCCAAAACTATATGGGCCACTACCTCGTTTTTTTTTTGCACTCGACGCAACCGCTTAATGGCGGTGCTGCGCAGCCAAAACGATATGGGGCCACTTCCTCGTTAAATTTTTTTTCCCGAAGCAACCACTTAATGGCGGTGCTCTGCAGCCAAAACGATATGGGGCCACTTCCTCCGATCCTAAAGCTCCGATTCCATCCCGGTTGAGCCCCCAATTTTGTGGGAATGGGGAATCATCAACGATAAGATCTTTGAAATTACCAACTTTATTTCACTGAATATAACAACTTTTCCTTAACTCTCCTGCACATCCACTCCACGGTGGTCGGCTTCACAATCTGATCCTTTTCTCTTTTTTCTATTCCTCTTTTCTTTTCTATTCTATTACAAAAACATAACTCACTTCACGGTGGACGGTGTTCGGAAAGTCTACTCTACCTTTTCGCGGCCTTGCCAGGCTCGTAATTCCACATATATATATGTTTATATATGTATATACATATGTATAATATATACATATACATATATTAATTTTCTACAAATATTTAAATTTATTATCGGTTTTCATTGATAAATTAATATTTTTGAATAGATTTTTGAAGTAAAACTTCTTTCCGCACGCTTGACTTGGGGAGTAAGCTGGTGAATGCGTGACGAGAGCGTTACGAAAAGTGTGATCGGGCGAGGCGAACGGAAGTTGAGAGGGAGATATAAGTTAGTTCGTTTGCGAGTTTGCTAACGTTACGCGAACGGTTAATTATTTATTATTTCGTAATTTCATTTCGTTCTTGAACAATTTTATAAATTAATATTTTGTTCAATACATTAAATATTCTACGTTTAAAGTGAATAAAATTGTAAATTCATTTTAAAGTTCATATTTTGTGAATTTTCGGGTGAATAATAACAAATTATGGCAGGAAGTGACAGAGACTCTGAATATGAATACATATAGATGGAGCTAAAGAAGTTTTACTTCAGTCGTGTGCTCTAAAGCACACTCGTTTTTTTTCGATTTACTATTTTTTGTGCTTTTCCTTTTGGTTTTTCCGAATTTTCTTTTTATTTAAGACACCCCTTTATTGAGACGAACAAAACAAAAAAAGAATCACCCGAATCGCTCGAGCCGTTCTCGAGATATCATCATAGCGGTTCCATACAAAATGTATGAGAAAATGAATTTTCTTCATAAATTCTTTTTCCGTGAATTTTTCCGATATTTTAATAGTTATTCTGCTAAGGGGGGCGGAGACGAATCCAACAATTCAAAGATTATAAAAATCGGTCCAGCCGTTCTTGTGTTATAAATGGTCTAACTAACCCGACTTTGTTTTATATACATATATAGATATGTAAATTTAATAATTTAAATAGGGGAAAAATAAGTACTACTCGAGGGCAATATGAAACCATGGTTAAGTTTATGGAGGAGGATCCATTAATAATTATAATTTTGTTATCTTAGTATTTAATGTAGGCGTGAATTGAATGTTTTGTTTTTTGCAGAATTAATATACATATTCTGTATGTATATATCAATTTATTTTTTCATTACAGTTCCTGTATGCCTATGATATTAAAAGAATTTTGATTTTGTTGACAAAATATATTTTTTTAATGCATAATAAAATGTTTAATAACTTACAATTGATTCCATTATGTTGTCTTGTATTTGCAAATTTCTTTCGTTATTTTCGATTATATCAAAATTATTATAGTTAATCCCGTCTGAATTATCCTCGCTAAATGACTCGTTGCCATAATCTAAATTTACATTGCATAAATAATTGTTATTTATTGAAGCTATGCTTCTTATCGGAGGTGCTACGCTTCTTATCGGAGGGTTCGCGGGCTGGACTCGCCGTAGAAAATCGAAGACGTAACCGTAAGCGTTAAATTCCCCCTCCTTGCGGCCCGCGACTGGCGAGTAGGCATGCAGCGTCGGGCCCCCGGCAGCGTCAAGAAAGATAGAAAGAGAGATAGAGAGAGAGAAACGGTCGATTGCTGCGTTCCAAAAATTTTTAGTTTTCTGTTTATTTGTTTTTCTCTATATTCAAAAGGAATTTTTTTTTAAACTGTTACGTAAGAAGCCACGTTTTTTTTTATCTATTTACCTTTTTAAATCAAATGTCAGCACAAAAGTAACTTAACGAAGCGGATTTCTTAGGGCACCTCCAACTTGAGATCCGATCGAATACGTAAATACGAAATTGCAGTTCGATCGAAACTCAAAATCGAATAGTTTCCATGTTCGAATCCAATTCATGAATAAGGCCCCTGGTTAAGTATTGCAGATGATGGATGGATTGCGGTGTCATACTGTCCCCAGGGAAGTAAGCGGTAGGTAGAACAATTTCCCGCATGCCACTTAGAGTAGTGGTCGTAGCTACAAGATCCCTGGGAATGATAGATCAATCTACTATAGATCAATCAGCTGATGTTGAGTCCTCGGACTTGGCCACTAAAAACCTAGGGCTCCTGAATGAGTGCAAGTGTTCGTTCTTCGGCGACGGTTCTGCGGTGTGGCCGATACTCCTTTGGCATGATGTAGGTTCGCAGCACCACTCATTTGTGCCCCTCCTTCGCAAGGGACATCTTGAAAAGCTTCGCTGCTTGCTTGGCAGGGTTCCTTGATCCTGGCCTTTGGGGGGTACTGCATTGGTAGCAGTTTCCGCTGTTCCGCTGTCTTTGTAGCCTTCCGTAATGATGGCCCAGTAGTCAATGCTAGTCTGCCCAATCGCGCGGCTCAGCAGCGGGTTTAGCATCCACTGGCCCTGAAATTATTTTTATTTGTTTAATTAATTTAGACTAGCAAACATACAAAAAAGAAAAAGAAAACTACAACATGTAATTTTAACTTTGAAGGTTCAATTTTTCAATCGGCTGATAACTTACCCGGGGGTTACACGAGTCAGTAGAGCTGACACTGACACTGACGCTGACTCTTGTAAACCCGCACTGACTGCCTTTTTTGCTGACCTGTGAGTACTGACTCGTCAATAATCTCGTCAGTACTGACTAGTCAGTATATGTCACCGGCCGGCGCTGTGTTTAGTTGTCAACAATAAAAAAAGGTTCACCGGCGATACACAACGCAATCGCTGACAGCAGATTTGACATTTTGAAGTCAGTACTGACCGTCAGCACTACTGAATCGTGTAACTGCCGGGTTAGAGAAGAAATCAACTAGGCTGTTAGGAAAAATTATTTTTCGCTCTACTTTTCAAAATTCCCCGACTGCTCTATTGCACTTTCGTAGACCAATTTTAGAATATGCTAGCCCGCTCTGGTCTCCATTCTATAAGTGTCATATTGGTCGAATCGAAGCTGTGTAGTGCAGGTTTCTGCGGTTCGCTCTGTGTGGTCTTCCATGGTACCATAGCTGCCGTCTTGCTTCATATCCTCATCGGCTTAAGCTTATTTATCTCCACACCTTGGAGAATAGGCGTAGTACCGCCAGAACTGTTTTTGCGTTTGATTGCATTCGAGACGCTATTAACTCATACTGAATTACTATGTGAGTTTGGTATCTCAGTTCCATCGCGCTCTCTGAGGACCCACGACTTCCTCCATGTCCAACACCATGTCACGATTTTAATGAGCCTAAATCCTCAATGTCGTGCTCTTTCAATATAAGTTACCTAGTTATGGATTTAAATTTAACAAGAAGCCAATTAAAAGGTCGGCTTCTTTAGGGTCTTTATATGTAATCAGTTATTTGATGAAGTTGTTAAATAAATAACTGACGAATACCCAATCCAATCTGCCCGCTTAAGGAGCGAATAAATTTACCCGTCTGATAGTTATTTTAAATCAAAAAGAAGTTGATTATTGGGACAATTTTATTCAAGAAATAAATTTACCTGACGATTGAAAAATTGGCCCTAAATAAATTAGTTCCTAATGTGCTGATTTTCAAAATGAGATATTTTAAGCTTCCTTCTGGACACAGTAAAATTTGCAGATTTAGCTACATAATTAAAATTTAATACACAATTAGAGACAGGTTCATGACACCCATAATTAATCCTGTGTAAAGGAACTTACACTAAGGGCCTCTTTCACCAACTACAAGTAAAGTGTTGATTAGTTACTCTTTGATTAACGCTAATTGGCAAGTAAAGGTTCCGAGTATTTTCTGCCAGTTTCACAAACGAAATCAAAGCTTCGAGTAACTACTTATTCGTTAAGTGAAATTCGTTGAGTTTTATGTCAAATGTCACGATTCAAATTCAAAAGTATCGCAGACAATTTCGTATTAACTACTTATTTACGTGTTGCGGTGATTTAAAATATGTATTATCATAAAACATAAACAAGTTGCAATCTGAATTTGTCAGTTGCAAGCAACTGCGGGCACCAGAAAGTGCTTAGTAGGAAAAAACCCTCCTAAAACAATAAACGAGAAAGGTCGGGGGTTTCCCCTGATTACGGGTAATTGTATCGGCCGACGCGGCGCCTCAAGAACAACCCTTCTGGAGCCCCGAAGAACATACCTTTGCGTTTTAGAAATTATTTTATGTTTTATATTATTATGCACTTGGTTCACTGCATCCTTCGATAGGCGAAATCTAGCAAAAATATCAGTTTCATCTAGGTCCGCAAAATAATTAACACGGAATTTAAACACACGAATTCGTGGAACTCTTTGCAACGAAGAATTTTCTATTTCATCTAGTTGATGATCAATTAAATCAAACAAATCCATTTTTTATTAATTTCTTTTAAAATAACATTTTGATAATGCACAAATTAAAACTACGATGAAGTTTTTGTTAACCTACTCATCAATTAAATTCGCTAATTGGCAGATCGACTGGCAAGTAAGTTACGGGCTAGTTTATCCACTGGCTAACGCTACTCAAAGATGGTGAAATTCGTACGTTTAGTTACCGGTGACTTTAACTGGCGGTTAGCCTACTTGACACTTTACTTGTAGTTTGTGAAAGAGGCCCTAAGAATCTTAATCGAAATATTAGAAGGTATTTAATTCTGTACAACAGAATATACATATAGCTGTGTTTTTTTCAAATCGGTTCCGGTTCTAAATTTAGCAGGAAATTTTGCATTGAATTGAAGTTTATGAACAGTAATCAATATCAAACATTTTTTATTTCACGAAGATCAAATCATATTGCCTGAATTTTTACCCACTTTACGTCAAAAACTTAATCCAAAAATGTATCTGGCTCAGTGCTTGAAGTTTGGATGGGCATATCATGGCAATTTGATGCACCTTTCACTTTAAAAATGTTGATATACATATGTAGGTGAAGACTTTTATAATTTAATTCAATGCAAAATTTGCTATCTTATTCTTATTCTTAAAAGAAAGGGGGAGGGTGCTATCTAACCTGAACTAAATAGAAAAATGAAAAAACCCAATTAATATCTGTGGTATGGTGCCCGAAGAGTAAAACAACAGGCTCAGTTTAGTACTTTGTTCTTGCGAAGTGAAACAATGACTGACTTCAAGCTAATCCATCTAACTTGTACAAGAAGTACAGAACGAAGCACGCACTTCGAAATCGGTCAAGACCAGCCACACCTGCGTGCTGAATCAGTCATTCATTGTTATTATTACTTAACTCACTGAGCTAAGTTGCTTCCGCTGAGTGGGTAATTAAGTTAGTATAAGTATAGGCACATTAATAAATTAAATTCAATTTGGAACTAAGCGACAACCAAAAATTTTATTCATCACCGGTTGTGAGTCTGAAAGCGGCGCTAATTCCGATTCAATCACATCACATTGTGTGATTAACATAACTCATCTAGCTAGTCCTACTAAGAGAGAGAAAGAGAACAGCACCCAGCTATGTGTACATGTAATAAACCCATATACGTCATCTCCCTTCTTATTATGAGATTAATAATTTAGATACAAATTTTAATTCAATATATTAGTCCAGTCAATGCACGAAAAAAACGGCCAAACCTGGCAATTCTGCCAAACAGCACCAATTTGCAACAAAATTTGGATTTGGGTTCTGCTTACCCTCTACTTCAAAGTTGTCAATGTGCCGAGGGTTGCTTTTACCCTGGGGGTGGACGCCACCCCTTCTCGGGGATGAAAAACTTTTTATTAAAAATAAGTATGGGAATGGGTAGATTGACTAATTCTAAGCAACTTTTGTTATATACGTAAAGTTTTTACTGAAAGTCAATGCTTTTCGACTTATTCGAGAGTGGAAACGTCAATTTTTGAATAAAAAAACCAGGTTTTCAGACGGTTTTTCATGCATAACTCTGAAAATAAGTATTTTATGAAAAAAATCATTAGGAGTAAAAATGTAGCTTATAAAAAACAAAAAAAAACTACTAGATTTAAAATATCACTACACCCAATACTAACGGAGTAATAGCTTGTTAAAGGTTGGTTCTTCTTCGTCAAACGCCAAAATCGAAAGTTTCAACGTGAAAATTCCAAAAAGCAATGCATTTTTCGGGGAAAACTCGTAGAACGTTTTTTGAAGTGCTTGAAAAACCCTTTATTTTTTTTTTTGTGGAAGTTCCTGGTATCAAAATTAAGCGAGTTATGACAAAAACAAAATTGGTCCCTATTTTTTTGGCGGTAAAATGTGAAAATCACCCCCTAATACCACCCCTATTGAAAATGATCGTTACCACTTTACAATTTACTTTATTTATTTACTTGTAATATGTCCTATAAGTTTGACCGGTTTAAAGTGCTTAGTTTTGAAAAACTAGAGTTTTGGAGCTCTAAGACGTTTCCTTTAGTTTAGATCCTCGATACGATAATTTCTCGCTTAGATACAGCCCGTCGAAAATCACTAAAAAATTTGGATTTTTTTTGGTCCCTTAATTTTTGGGATGAGTGTACTACAATATCAACTCAACAATTTTCATTGCTGAAATAAATCGAGCTACAACTCACACGGTCGGAAGAGAGATCACCATCTTTCAACCCCGACATCTATAAACGATAAGACATCAATAGCGCTTAAATAACTTTAATAATTGAACAAATTTAAATTTAAATCAATTCCAGATAAATTAAGCTCAAAGTTATCTTAAGAAGTGGTTCGCGGAAATCATGAATAGTGTGAAGGGTTTACGTTTGAATCGGAGCAACTAGGTTCATCATAGTAGAGTGAGTACCACAAATCAAATAATATAAGTAGGTTTTCTCGTTCTGTGATCCTTGCTACCAAAAGTTCCCACACATTAGTGGATAAGGCTTCCTTGAAGTGCACTAAAATTATCGGTACATCGTGCTAATTGCGACTAATCTTTAATTTCAATGGCTGATCCACCAAATCCTTCTGATAACTTCCCACACCCACAAGAGGTAGTAAATCCACAAGTTGTGCGTGAGCAAGTACAAGTCCAACATCCTTACATAGCAACCATGAAAATTCCGCCTTTTTGTCACAATCGCCCAGAATTATGGGTTTTACAAGTGGAAACACAATTTCGAGTAAAGAATGTAACTACATCTATTATTAAATATGATTATTTAGTTTCCTCTTTGCCACCAGAAACTATGGAAATAGTTTCTGACGCGTTGCTTCAACCACCAGCAACCGATAAATACGAAAACCTCAAAAAACTCCTACTTGCAAGAAGCAGAGACTCTGAAGAAAGAAGACTCGATGCTTTATTGCACAAAATGGAGTTAGGCGACTCAAAACCCTCTGAATTATTCAGACAAATGGAATCGTTTGCGGGCACCAACAGTTTAGTAAATAAACCCCTCTTAAAAAAATTATGGATGAATAAATTATCAACGTCAATTCAAGCCTGTATTACTGCAATTGGAAGATTCGCACAAACAGGAAAAATTATTTGAAATAGCAGATCGAATACATGACACTAACTTGTCGGTTAAAATTTCCGCGATTGAGTCAAATCGATCCGGTTCATTGACAACATCTATATTAATATTATAAAGAGGAAAGATTTGTTTGTTTGTTTGGATTGAATAGGCTCCGAAACTACTGGACCGATTTGAAAAATTCTTTCACCGTTGGAAAGCTACACTATCCCCGGGTGACATAGGCTATTTTTTATTCGGGAGTTTCAAAATGGCGGACCCAAGATGGCGGTCAAAAATTGTAAATATCAAGGGATTGCCATGAAAATTAGTATTCGGGAGTTTTCGGAGCTCCTGATTACGAATCTATGCTCGAAATTTGGAAATTCAAGATGGCGGATCCAATATGGCGACCAACAATTTTCACGCTTCTACGATTTTAAGTGAAATTTAGTATTACGGGTATTTTGATACCACTAATTTCGAATCTACTAACAAAATTTGGAAATTCAAAATGGCGGACCCCATATGTTTGTTACTCAATCACGCCTTAAAGTTTGGTCCCATTATTTTCATTTTTTAAGTGAAGGCACTACTCATTCCGACTTAAAATTTAGGGTACTTTTTACTCGCGGGTTTCAAAATGGTGGACCCAAGATGGCGGCCAAAAATTGTAAATATTAAGTGATTGCCATGAAAATTAGTATTTGCGGGATTTTGGAGGTGCTAATTGCGAATCTAAGCTCGAAATTTGGAAATTCAAGATGGCGAATCCAATATGGCGTCCAACAATTTTTGAACTTCAACGAATTTAAGTAAAATTTAGTATGGGTACTTGGATATCACTAATTTCGAATCTACTATTAAAATTTGGAAATTCAAAATGGCGGACCCAATATAGCGACCATAAGTCATAAATTTTTTTACGAAAGTCGAGCATTTCAAGGACCTTTAATTAAGTAGTACTTATAATATACCGGGTTGGACCGGGTAACCCAGCTAGTGTAATATAAATTAAAAAATAGAAAATCTTACAGACCAAAAATTAGAATTCAGGCAATCAAGGCCTAGATACAAATCAAATTATAAAAAATAACTTTTCAAGATCTCAATCGCAAAGCAAATCCGCCTCGAAAAAATGTTGGTTTCACAATCGTTACGGGGAAAAGGCTAAAAAATGTATTCCTCCCTGCAACTTTAGCAATCATGCTACCAAAACACTAACCGAAAATACTACAAAAAACTAATTCATGCAGTTTCGAATGCGGCAGCGCCGAAAATACTACAAAAAACTAATTCATGCAGTTTCGAATGCGGCAGCGCAACTGCACGGATTTTCCCGCCGCTTATTCGTCCTAGAAAAATCCACTAACACTTATTTTCTCATAGACACAGGCGCAGAAGTGTCAGTGATTCCTAAACGATCGGTGAAACATTTCAATTCACAACGCGACTTGAACTTAATTTCAGCCAATGGGACACCTATTGCTTCATATGGTCTCAAACACTTATCTGTGGATCTCAACCTACAAAGGTGTTTTGACCATACGTTTGTTATTGCAGCAATTGACCACCCCTTCATTGGCGCCGATTTCCTTTACAAATGCGGCCTACTAGTGGACCTCCGTCGAAGAATGCTTGTTGATAGGAACTCTTCCCATTCGGTTCAAATGTATCACGTGTAATGTAAAAGCAATTCCATACAAAATTAGTGTAATCAAAGACGAATTCGTCTCGATACTTAATGAATTTCCAACGCTGACGATACCCCTGGACTTCACCAAAAAAGTTCTCCATAATGTAGTGCATCACATTAACACATCAGGTCCCCTCCCTTCGGCGCGTTCTCGTCGCCTACATCCTGAAAAATATACAATAGCCAAGACAGAGTTCGAAAACATGGTAAAATTAGGCATATGCCGCCCGTCAGCTTCAGGCCTGCGCCCATACGATCCAGCGCCCTGCGTTCATGCATCGAGCTTTAAGCTGTTGCTGCACAAAAATATTGAAATCCATGCTTTCTTATGGAGCTTCGCCCATAAGCGATGCATGGCGATGCATCGACGCATGGAAATGTTGAACATTTCTCAAGGCCTGCGCCCATACGATCCAGCGCCCTGCGTTCATGCATCGAGCTTTAAGTTGTTGATGGATCTCGATGCATGGCGCTGCATGGCAATTCAGAGGTTCGCCCATAAGATCCGTCATCTCACAATGCCACAAATTGTCAATAGTCGCAGCACAGCCACAGCACAGCGCATTAATTTTATTAAAGGAGCAATTTTGAAAATTAAAGGGATAAAAATGGATCTTACTATATTAATTAAATTTCTTTTAATAGGAATTCTGCTATTAGGTGCGTCCAATGTTTCAGGTACACTTTGCCGGGATGTAAACAGTCGGCTGTGAATGCACAGCCAAAAGTCCACCCTAGGTTCAAACCGGCTGATGCGTCCCGATGCATGAAAATATTGAAGGCCTGCGCCCATACGATCCAGCGCCCTGCGTTCATGCATCGAGCTTTAAGCTGTTGCTGCACGAAAATATTGAAATCCATGCTTTCTTATGGAGCTTCGCCCATAAGCGATGCATGGCGATGCATCGACGCATGGAAATGTTGAACATTTCTCAATATTTTCATGCATCGGGACGCATCAGCCGGTTTGAACCCAGGGTGGACTTTCAAACTTGCAAGTTTAAAGTTGTGCATTCACAGCTGACTGTTTACATCCTGGCAAAGTGTACGTGAAACATTGGACGCACCTAATAGCAGAATTCCTATTAAAAGAAATTTAATTAATATTAGTAAGATCCATTTTTATCCTTTTAGTTTTCAAAATTGCTCCTTTAATAAAATTCCTGCGCTGTGCTGTGGCTGTGCTGCGACTGTGCTGTGGCTGTGCTGTGACTATTAACAATTTGTGGCATTGTGAGATGACGGATCTTATGGGCGAACCTCTGAATTGCCTTGCAGTGGCAGGCATCGAGATCCATCAACAGCTTAAAGCTTGATGCATGAACGCAGCCCGCTGCATCGTATGGGCGCAGGCCTTTCCTCAGCAGCATCGCCATTACACATGGTTCCGAAAAAGGAATCAGCTAGCTGGGGACCTTGCGGAGATTACCGCAGTTTAAATGCAGCTACCGTTTTCGACAAATATCCCTGCCTAATATCCAAAATTTCATAATTCATCTTCATTCCTGCACCATATTCTCTAAAATAGATCTCGTACGCGAATATCACCAAATTCCAGTTGCACAGGAACACATTTTTAAAACAGCTGTAACTACACCTTTTGGGTTGTACGAATTTCTAAGAATGCCTTTTGGTGTTAAGAACGGTGCGCAAACGTTTCAAAAGCTAATAAACGAGATCACGGCCGGTTTAGACTTTTGTTTTGCATATATCGACGATATTTTAATCAGCAGCAAAACCCCGGAAGAGCACAAAGCGCACTTACGACTCATTTTCACTAGACTGTCAGAATATGGTCTACACGTAAACCCCCTCAAGTGCGTTTTTGGGGTAAAAGAATTAGAGTTTTTAGGACACAGAATAACTGAAAAAGGTATAATGCCATCCACTAGTAGAGTCGAAGCAATAAAAAGTTTCGTAGTTGGTGAAGGGAGGGAGCAGATTTCCAAAAATACCCCGCCTTTGTCTGGTGTGTATCAATATCTGTTGTGTTATTTCCTCTATGGCTGTTACTAGTGCTCGTCTTCTGGTTGTTAGATGTAGGAGAAGAGTTTCGCAATGCGTGATGCTTGTTAATCCCTTGGTTTTATCGCAGATGTCCTTTAGTTGCAGCCATATGCCGTTTATTCTCTGCTTGTCGCGAAGTACGTCTTCTGCAGATAGGGCGATTTCTATCCTCAGGTTCCCTCTGTTTATTTGGGTACGCCCCAATTCTTCTATGTAGAACCCGGTGTGTGGGCTGTATACTTGATGTGCTTGGCAGAGTACTCCAGTGAGGCAGTAAAGGAGAAGTAGTATTGTGTTTAACAATCTTGAGGCCCACGTGCAAGGCGCTATCTTGGCTTTCCGCTTTTTGCTGGGTGGCCCAAGATCACTTTCACCTTTGATTTTGTGGAAATGCTCCGGTTTTGACCAGAGCTCATTCTTTTTAAGTTCCAGACTTGTTCGCTTCCGTTCCTTGCGCTTTGGCCGGGTGAGGTCGGCTTTTACCGCGACTTCCTCCTCGGGATCGCTGCTAGAGCTTATTGGGAGTTGACAGAGCTTTGTTATTGGGCGCTTTTTTACCGTATTGTTGAACCTGATTGATGCTATGCGTGTCAGGCCGTCTTCGCCGGGATGTAGTTCCACGACTCCCAAGTGCCCATTTCTGAGGTTGGAGCTGATCATCTTTGACAAGCACTAGCTCGCCAATCTTTGGACTGTTACCTTCGGTCTTCCATTTGCTGCGCTCTATTCCCTTGCCCATCTTTTCCAGATGTCTTGGTGCACTTTGGTCACCAATTTCCACCTTTGCGTTACGGATACGCAGGTGTCGGATAAATCTGGTTCTGGAGGTGCCAGCAGGGGTCTGCCGATCAGAAAATGCCCAGGCGTGAGAGGTTCTAGGTCTCGAGGGTCTGCTGATAGTTGGCCGATTAGTCTGGAGTTTAAGCATGCTTCTACTTGGCACAGTACGGTTGTGAATTCCTCGAACGTTAAAAGTGTTTCTCCTAACACCTCCTTGAGGTGATTTTTAACAGATTTGACGCCAGCTTCCCATAAGCCGCCCAGATGCGGGCTGGCTGGTGGCAGGAATTTCCAAGTAGTTCCATCATTGGCTATCAGTGCCGCAACCTGCTCGGTGACTTGATTGATTGTGTTGCGGAAATCCCTCTCGAGCTTGTTCCCTGCTCCTACAAAATTTGTCCCGTTGTCGCTGTACATCTCCTTGCAATTTCCCCGGACCCCGACGTCCAATAAAACGCTTATATGAGGCTAGGAAGGCGTCTGTAGTTAAGTCGCTGACAAGCTCAAGATGTACTGCCTTTGTAGTCATACATATGAATAATGCTATATATCCCTTGAGTCGCTTGGCTCCTCTTCCCTTTGACATCTTCGTTAGGAAGGGTCCGGCATAGTCGACGCCGCAATATGAGAATGGAGGCGAGGGACATATGCGAACGGCGGGAAGATTTCCCATTAAAGTCTGGCCTGTGTTCTTGCTGTGCCTAAAGCATGTCACGCATCTGTGAATTTTTTTTGCACCGTGCTTCTGGCGTTGATTATCCAATATTGAGCTCTTATGAAGTTTAAAGTAAGCTGGGTGCCACCATGTAGCGTTTTCTTGTGAGCGTGGTCTATTATCAAGGATGTTAAATGATGATTCTGTGGGAGCAGTATCTGATGTTTTGCATCTTCCGGTAAATTGGAGTTCTGCAGCCTGCCTCCAACTCTTAGAATTTGTTTGTCATCTAAGAAGGGATGTAGCGCCAATATTTTGCTAGAGTAGCTCAACTTCTTTCTTGATTTTAAAGCAGCTATCTCTTCTTTAAAGGCGTCTTGTTGTGCGAGTTTGATGCAAACGGTTTTTGTCTCCTCTATTTCCCCTGCAGAGAGATGATCGAGCTTTCGTTGTTGTGTGGCCAGGCGACAATTGCTTATGAACCGCCGTGCGTAAGCGAGCGCTCTTATCTGTCGCGTATATGCCGAGCATCTGAAGATCTCTGAGGATGATGCCGATGCTTGCATTACCTTGACCGTTTTAAGACCCACGGTGCTCATCACGTTGTGTGATTTCTGTGTGGGCCATGCCTCAGCTCCCTGAGCTAGCCATAGGGGGCCTCTCCACCATGTCTCCTGAGTTACTAGCTTTTTGGGGTTTGTGCCCCTTGAGGCGACGTCCGCCGGATTATGGCTGGAGGGGACGTATTTCCATGCGACTGTGGGTGCTAGCCTGTGAATTTCGGTGACACGATTTGATATGAAGGCCTCTAGTTGTGAAGGATTCTTCGCGATCCATGCAATTGTTATTTCTGAGTCACACCAAGCGAAACTTTTAACCGGATCAACAGACATTGTTTTTATGGTGTTGCTTAGGAGTTGTGCAAGTAGAACTGCCCCGCACAACTCTAGCCGTGGAATAGTGATCTTCTGTCGTAGCGGTGCTACTTTAGTTTTGGCGGCTAGCAGCCTTACGTTGACTCTGCCATGCGGGTCTGTCACGCGTGCGTAGACTGCGGCAGCATATGCTCTTTCTGAGGCATCACAGAAGCCGTGAATCTGAAGGCTGTAGCCGTTATGATAATTAATCCATCTTGGGATTCTGATTTCTTCTATTGCTGGGAGCTCTACTTCAAGCTTTGTCCATTCTTTTAATATCTCTTCAGGAACCTGCTGGTCCCACTCAACCTTTGTCGTCGAAAGCGATTGCATTAATAATTTTGCTGAGACGGTTACGGGGGCCAACCAGCCTAAGGGGTCAAAGAGAGATGCAATTTTAGACAAGAGCTCTCTTTTTGTTGGAACTGTGTCCGTTTTGTCTAATTTGAGCTTGAACTTGAACTCATCTTTTACAGGGCTCCAGTGCAATCCTAATGCTTTGATCGTATTGTGTTCATCTATTTCTAAGATTCCCTTTTCTCTATTTTCTTCCGGAATATCTTGAAGTAGCTTGATCTCGTTTGAAGTCCATTTCCTCAAATTGAAACCGCCGGCCTTTAAGAGCTTGATGGTTTGGTTGCGGAGTTCTTCAGCCTCGAACCTTGTGTCTGCTCCAGTCATCATGTCGTCTACATAAAAATCGGATGTTTGGATTTTACTTCCAATCGGGAAGCGCTGTCCTTCGTCCTCTGCTAGCTGTTTAAGCACTCTGACTGATAAGTATGTGGCAGGTGCTGTACCGTAAGTGACCGTGTTGAGGATGTACTCCTGGATCGGTTCATTGGTGTCCTTGCGCCAAAGGATGCGCTGATAGATTCTGTCGGCCTGTGCCACTAATATTTGCCGGAATATTTTTTCTATGTCGTTTGTGAACACATAGCGATGCTTCCTCCAGCATAACAGTATGTCATGCAATTTGTTTTGAATTCTGGGACCGGAGTGGAGCAGATCATTCAAACTAGAGCCAGATTCAGTTTTGGCTGAGGCGTCGAATAGCACCCGCAACTTTGTAGTGGTGCTATCGTTCTTAAAAACTGCGTGATGAGGAAGAAGTAGACGTTTCTGGGCTCCCCTTTGAATGGCTTTGCTGGGGTCGTGTGGTCGAGTCTGATATACTCCTCCAGAAATTCGTGATAAGCTTTGGAGTCTGCGGTGTTTTTCTGAAGCTTTTTCTCCATGTATATCAACCTCGCGATCGCTGTGTTCCTTGATTTTCCTAATTCACAGCTGGTCGTCTTGAATGGCAAGCTCACAACGTACCGCCCTTCGGTATCTCTTTTGTGGGTGTCCCTAAAGTGCGTCTCACATGCTTCAACCTCAGTTGTTGAGCTGTTGTTTTCTTGGCAGTCAATTTGCCAAAACTTTTCCATGCTATCTTCTAGTTCCGCGATAGAGAGGAAACTGGACAGCCGAGTTGTTTGGGTGGGAGTTGGAACCGAACCAAATATGATCCATCCCAGCTTGGTGTTTTGGGCTGCAGGTTGGCCGTTTTTAAAGCCTTCGCTTATTATGCTGGCGTATACGTCGGCGCCTAACAGCAAATCGATGGGTCCTGGCTTGTCGAAGCTGGGGTCTGCTAATATTATATTCTGGTGATTCCTGAGAACAGTGTCCGGAAGTTCTGCTTCGGGGAGGTAGGAGTTGAGTTTGCTGAGAACAAGCGCCTCTATTGCGATGAAAGAATTATCCTCTCTCAGCTGAAGACTGAATCTTACTTTACTTGATGCTTTGCCAGATTCAGTTTCCCCAACTCCAAGAATCGTTGCCTTTATCTTTTGCTTTTGTAGTTTCAAGATCTGGACCGCCTCTTCAGTTATGAGGCTTACTTGGGAGCCTGGATCGATCAGTGCTCTGAGCTAATCTAGTTGCCCGAAAGTATTTTTGACCCTTACTATGGCAGTCGGCAACAGCACCTGTCCAGTTCTCAGATGATTTGTGCGGAGGGAAATAGCTTCCTCTGCCCTTGTGCCTTGAGTCACTTTCGCTGATTCTGTTGGGTTTGATGCTTTTTCCATTGAACCGTGCTTATGGAGCAAACTGTCTCTCTGTGTCTCTTGTTGCAGAAGGTGCAAGATTTAGTGGACTTGCACTTGTCCTTGCTGCTGTGTGCCAGACAGTTTGTACATATTCGTTTGCGGGTTACTAATTCGTAGCGCTGCTCTGTGCTCAACTTCTTAAAAACCTCACATTGGTAAATATTGTGTGCTTTGTTACAGGCTGGGCAACTCTTTCTCAATGTCGTGTGAAATGCTTTTTTATTGCTCCTAATTCCATTATCATTAGTAACTTGCTTGGAGCTTTTCAGGGAGTCCAAAACCTGATAACGTTTTTCCAGAAATTGCAACAATTCCTCTACTGTCGGCATTTCTGTGGGATTGGAGAGGCTTTCTTCAAAGAGTCTGACATTTTCCATGTCGAGTTTCCGAGTCGCTAGGCAGACAATCATTGGGCCCCATTCTACTGTTTTGCAGTTGAGATTCTTTAGAGCTTCCAGGCACTCTCTAATGGTATCATAGAGCATGATTATATCTGCCTGCGCTCTGTGCTCTGTTCTTTTTAAGTCAATAATGGTATTGATGTAGCTTGTAATAATTCTCCTGTTATTCTTGTATCTTGCCTGAATAAGCTGGAGCGCGGTGTCGTAGTTACTGTTGCTGATTTGAAGGTGGCTAATCGCTCTGCGCGCTTCGCCTTCTAGATGATTCAGCAGGTATTGCATTCGTTCCACATTTGTCAAGCATGCATTGTTATGTATGACGTTAATAAAGATGTCGATGAAAGTCTTCCAGCCCTTATAATCCCCATCGAATTTGGGAATTTGCATGGGTGGGAGCTTGGGGTAGTTGTTGAGCCTGCTTAGCTGACTGATCCTCCCGAGGTCTATGTGTGCCTCCTCAGCTTGTGATGCAGGCGCCGAAGATCGGCTTATAGTAGGCCCGAGCTGCCTGTATTGCTGGAGAATTTACTCGAGTAGATTGATTTCTCGGTCATGTGTTGCTTGTGCTTGCCCTTCATTGCCGTTTGGTATTTTAGGTGATGCTGGATGAGAGGAAGCAGAGTCCCCTTGCATCAAGTCCCTGAATGGATCGAGTCCGGCGGCTGAGACCTCACGGCTAGAGGCTTGCGGGAAGTGCTGACCGCTTGTAGCGAAAGGTGGCCTTGGCTGGCTCTGAACTGTGAGTGGCTCATGTCGAGGTGTAGTTCCCTTGTTGGTCGTATCTTCCGTTGAAGGTAAATGGTGAGCTAGATGCCTTCGTACTTCTTTGTAGATGCTTTCCGTTTTCTCAAAGATTTGCTCCCTGAAGTACGTGTGATCGTCGTCGATGAGCAGCTTCAAGTGTTGATGGAGCTCGTTGAAATTTCCCCAAAAGGTTTCGAGTTCTTTTGATTTTTTTGCTATGTAGTCCGTAGTCTTCCTGTCAGTCCCATCCTTCCTTATGTTTCGGAGGAGACGGCTGATGTCTTCAGCTACCTCCTTCTGGGCGGATAAGAGATTTTCCACGGTGGAGTTCGAAGTCATGTTTGTTGTGCCTGGAGGAACCAACTGTGCGATGACTTGCTGCTGGCAGATTCGGTAGCTTAAGATGCGGTGAGATGGTGTGGAATTAACTGTGTGTTAATTCTACTGTTGAAGTGGAGTCGATTTCTGTTCCTCAGCTGCGCCAGTGAATCTGGTTTCCAAAGTGCGCTGAAGTTCTTCTGTAGGATCTTGGAGGACGTTTTACCGCTGGTGGGGAACGCCAAGATCTCCTGATGTATGCCTTGTTGAGTGAAGGCTCGAAGGACCAATGTTAATCAACAATGTGTTGATTAAGAGGGTTGTATGGTGCGTTAGTCCAAAGACGGATTCTCTTTACTAACTGACTTTATTCATTGTGCTTATAATAATTTTTACTTAGCCTAATTAACTCTTATGCATTGCCTCACAGCCGGAAAGTAGGCCATCTTGCCGTCAGCAAGACTGACTGACCTAATACCGCGACGTAAACAACCGGCGGCGGTGCTGATCGTGCTGTGAGCCAGTGCACTTGAGAAAAATGCTTAACTTGCTAAGTAATTTGGCGCAATGTTTTGTTCACGCGTGAACAATTCCTCTTGAAAATGTAAACATATGAAGTGAACTTCAACCAATATAAAAAGGCCTTTCATTCCAGAGACCTTGCGACGCATTGCTTTCGATAATATTCACAATTTATCACATCCAAGTATTCGAACGACAAGAAAACTTGTGACTAAAAAAGACTTCTGGCCAGGTATTAATAGCGACGTGAACAGATGGGCAAAGACATGTCTATCCTACCAAAAAGCCAAAGTAAACAGACATACTTTTTCACCCCATGGAGTTTTCCCAACCCCAACTGTACGCTTCGAACACGTCCATATGGACATTTTTGGCCCTTTGTCACCATATAATAATCACACTTACCTTTTAATGATCAAAGATAGATTTTCGCACTGGCCCGAAGCAATCCCATTTAAAAGTATTCATGAAGGAATATAGTTAGTGCTTTCCTTCACCATTGGGTCTTCAGATACGGTGTTCCAAAAATCATTACAACTGAGCAGGGTACCCAATTCGAAGCTTCTTCGTTCAGAGAAGTAAGTAATTTAATCTGAAGAAACAATACTCGAACCACAACTTATCATCCCCAATCGAACGGAAGCGTCGAAAGATTTCACAGGCAACTTAAAACATCAATTAGAGCATCTCCAAACCCTAAAAATTTGTTCCACGACTTACCTCTGATTCTTCTCGGAATTAGATCCGTATATATGGAAGATTTCGACCTTTCACCGGTACAACTAATGTATGGACAAGCACTACACCGGGAGAATTAGTCGCTGAAAACACGCTGGTAGAAACGAAAATTAGAACTCAATTAGCCAAGGAAATTAAAGATTCAATAATCAAATTGCGACCTGTTAGTAAGCGAAATAGAAAACAATATAAGAATATAACATATTCATATCGCAAGACTTAAAAAACTGTAATCATGTTTTCGTACGAGAGCCATTTTCCAAAGGAAGTCTTAACCGTCCATACACTGGCCCTTTCCCGGTTATATCCAAACGAGATAAAATTTTTAAAGTAAATATAAACGGAAAAAATGAATTGATAAACATCGACAGAATAAAGCCAGCCTACATGCTCGATCCAAGCGAATTCTCTGTAAGCCATCGTACGTGTTCTGAAACCAAAAAATTTCATAATAAAAATATATTTTTTAAAGAAAAGCTTTTGTTTAACAATGAAATATAAAAATATACTAAAAAGGAAAATATAAGTTTTTGCTAAACTACAATCAGGCTGAAAAAAATAATATTTTTATAAAATAATTAGTCAAATAATACCTCAGTTTTAATATTTTTGATTGACGAAGGGTCTAACAAAAACAATATATAGAAAAAAGACGTCCCAACAGAGCAAATGTTCAGCAAAAGAGCTTTTAGATCAGGGATCCGACTTCAGCGTAGAACTTTCGCTGTAGCCCACATTTTCGTATGCTACTGTAAGGCTTCATGAGAGTGGGCAGGACAGACGCAGCAGAAGAGCTCTGAAAGATGCGCCTACTGCGTGGCGCTTATGCGTTAGGGCGCGTGCACAACGAGGATGCGCCACGCCACGCTACGCCACGCCACGATTCGTGAAGAGTCGAAAATAAAAAATGTTACATGCTTACTCAATCTGAGTGTGCACAACGGCGATGCGACTTCGCGAGGTGTCGCGCTGCGCGGCGCCACACCGCGCTGAAAGAATCAAGCCGTACATTCTTTTCAAGCTGCGTCGCGCTGAACTCTGGGAATTTCCTCAGTTTTGTCAGACTAAAAGGACATCATCCGCTTTTCATACATTTTTGGTCCAAATATGAAAGTGCCGGCCAAAAAAAGAAAATGCTATATTCTATCAGAACTTGTCCATCTGAGCATTTATCATTATGACACCAAAGCTGTAGGACCATTGTCCTTGGTTTTATATGAGTTTAAAAAATCTGTCTTTTAATACATTTTCAATTAAATGATCTTAGAAAAGTAAATGATATCTGATCTTTTTACACCTTTTAGTGCTTTTTTAACATCATTTTGTGCATCTATTGTGCCTTAGGATATTCCTAAGCCCGTTTTTACATTGAGATTGTTGTTAAAATATATATATGTACTCAACTTGGCGTATACCACGAGAATGAAAGTCTCCTTGTTTAACGCTTTATCGCGCTGTAAATCTCGGCGCGGCGCAGCCTCGTTGTGAACACCTAGTAGCGCGCTTCTTCGCGCTGTAAATCTCGGCGCGGCGGCGTAGCGTCGCGTGGCGTGGCGTGGCGCATCCTCGTTGTGCACGCGCCCTAATTCGCAAATAATTCTCAGCTGTGTTCAATCTCTGTTCTACCCTTTGGATTTTTTCATAGAATTTTTATCATTCTATACTACTTGTACTGCTTACTATATTTCAACCAAATATACCTTTAACCTTTTTCTTCACGGTATTTCTCTATCTGTATCGTCAAGTCGACGCACGGCCGTAACATTATTTTCTCGAAGCCATTCGGGCCATTTTCGACCCCCTGTAACTTCGTTGCGGAAAACTCTAGAAGCCTAAATTTTCAGTGACCAAGAGGGCATTACATAGCTAGATATATTTCCAAATTACATTAAATTTAAACCAGTAGTTTACGAATTATCGCTGGTCAAAGTTCTTTAATTTTGTCACTGACTCACCGATCATCAAAATTCTAAGGTACTTCTAGCAGACCCACAAGCTCCAAATTTTGAACACAGTTATTGTTTAGCCTACAAAGGAAGGAAAAACTGAAAAATCCCGAAATTTCATTATATTTAATGAAAAATAATGATTTTATTAAAAATTACGTTCATTCAAAAAATAACGCATGCTCTTGTACTCACGCTTGCCACTGGCCGCGATTGAATTTCGAAGGGATGAATATAGTAGGCTATGAATCGTTCTGAGGGCATGGTAGTGCCCCCGCCAAGTCGATTAGTTTGTTCAAGTTTTGAATTTTAGGTAGCGTTAAACCCATAGAGGAAGGAAAAAAAGGAAAAATCCCGAAATTTCATTATAGTAAATGAAAAATTAATAGTAAAAAAACATTTTTAAAAACGATCTTTTATAAATGCTCTAAAAAGAAGAAAATAAAAATTAAATTGAATCAAACCCATCAATTTATTACATTACACAATTTATATGATATAAAAGCTTGTCGCGAAATTTACTTTTGTAGATGTAGATCCTTTAGACTTACAACCCTTCAATTATTGTATTATTGTTTATCTACATAAGTAAGTTTCGCGACAAGCTTTTATATCATATAAATTGTGTAATGTAATAAATTGATGGGTTTGATTCAATTTAATTTTTATTTTCTTCTTTTTAGAGCATTTAAATAAAAGATTGTTTTTAAAAATGTTTTTTTACTATTAATTTATTTTTGAGACTAAAAAACGATGTCTTTATTAGTAAAAGAACGTCAAATTGAAATTTCAAAAAGGCGTTAGCATGACGCTCAGTAACTAGTGCGTGGTACCGTTTGAAGCTGAATCGTGCATTAGCATCTTGAAACTCTTCTTTTGAACTTATGCGTTACTATATTAGACGTCCGCCATCTTGGATTTAGAATGACGTCACCTCACTTATTGTGTTTCGCTCATTAAGCCCCTTCATTTTATATCCATATCATAGGGGTAACTATGGATATTATAAATCGCCATTTTGTGACGTCCGCCATATTGGCTTTAGAATAACGTCACATTACTTATTGTATTTCGCTTATCAAGCCCTTTCATTTGATACCCATATCATAGGGGTTACTATGAAAATTATAAATCGCCATTTTGTGACGTCCGCCATATTTTATTTAGAAATGGCTTCCATAGACACTACCTAATATAACTGACTTGGTTTTACATAAGATCTCACAACTTTTTACGGCAGAAGAACTGCGTTGCGAGACTTGGCATTTTTTTACATTTTATGTTTTTGAGGGGTCATTTTTTCTCAAAACAAATCCTAATTCCGTTAGGCATGAATAGAATACGATTTACAAAGTACACTAAATCAGTTGGTTTATCCATTCGAGGCTTAGGGTACGTTCATGGTCGAGCGAATGGAAACAACAAATTTTGTTTATTTGAGCGAATCCGCTCAACTAAACAAAACTTTTTGTTTCCATTCGCAAAATATCTCAAAAATATGAAACTAAAGAAGGATACATCAAAAGAATATTGAGGGAAAAAGGAGAACGTTCCAAAATTAATTTCCTTAAAAGCATTGCAATAAATATATTTTTGTCATAAAATGAAAGCTATTTTATTTGAATTTTTTTTCAGGAATTTGTTTTTCGGCATTTTGTGTTTTCAGTATTTAATTTTTTTTCTTTTCGGGATTTAATGTTTTGGCCGCTTTCGGTATTTTATATTTCCAGATTCTGTAGCGATCCCGTTTCAATCAAAGATTATCCAGAATAAGATGTGCCGCTCTCTATACTAAGCTAAACCCACCATTCCATATGCATTTCCGAAAATAAATATTCTCTTAGATAAGGCAGCAAAGCACTACTGCCTACCATTCCTTAGGTAAATTCCCATAAGAGCGAACGAGGCAAAAGGAGGGAACCACCAACTGCTCACCGACAGCACTTACACTGTAAAGAATAAATGTGACCACTTTTTTTATATGGAGTTTTCGATTTAACTAATAAATATGTATTCATTTAACCAATTTGATTGTGTGTGGCTCCAGCGCGCGCGTACAAAGTGGGCTTGATTCTCTCAGAGAAGTTTTTTATCCCTTCCTTTGACATGAGCTTAATTCTTATTACTATCTACATCTCGCAAAATTCTCAATTCTCGCTTGGGTGGCGGTAGCAAGGTCACTAAAATTTTAGCGAATACGTCATGGGTGTCACATATTATTCTGGATAATCTTTGGTTTCAATCCCCTTGAAAACAACAGGATTATCACAAGTCGGAACACATTCGATGCGCTCGTAAGAAAAAACGTCGAGTTTGAGCCAAACTCAAACTCTGCGGTCTGCGTTCAAAAGCTCTGCAGGGGAAATGCTTTTTTCAGTTCTCAAGATGTATTCGATGGGAGAGGACGTTCTTTTTCATGATGCAATGGATGATTTAAATGAGAGATTAATAGAAAAGGTGAAAACCTTTAAGCAAAGAACCTTAATACGATAAGATGCGCCACTCGCTGTCGAACACCGAAAATTTTCTTAGATGGGTGTCCCGACATTGGATGAGAAAAAGCTTTCAGCTTCTCAGCTGCGCTCTCTGATAACCAAAGCTCTGCAGTGTGCTTGCGAGGGAGAATGCTGAGCGCATGTTTTTTATCCTTTTTTGTTTTTTATGTGGGCATGAGCAGCAGAGGCTACCCAGCAAACATTTGGATGAAAAATCGTCACGGCGATATATGGATGATATTGCCAAACTATCCCCAGGTAGAAATGCAGACGAAAAGGCCGAAACGGTTTCTTCTTTGTTTCGCAAAGGCGAACAATAGATGAACCCACACAAAATTTTTCGTTCATTTTGAATGCGGAAGAAAATAAGGCAATAGCTGTGATGCATTTTTCACTTCGAAGATATCAATGCAAAAACATCCCCGAGAAAAATTCATGGGACATGAATGATTTTTAATACGGAAGGAAAGGAGGCATTAGCTGTGATGTATTTCTCATTTAGAAGATATAAATGTGAAATCATTCCCGAGAAAAATTCGTGATATATGAGGAAATTCCGAAAAGGGTGCTATAATTTCTTATTTTTTCAGCGGAAACCAAAATAACCGAAAAAATGTCCAATTAGCCGACACCTGCGACAGCAATTTTACATAAATTCTCTATAACTGCCTGTTTTATATCACCCTGGAGCCGGCATTTATTACTCCTATCAGACAATTTCTAATTGAGCAAATGCATATTATCATATTATGCATGTTGTTGGGCTTTTCCTAATTTAGTTTATTGCCCGAGTCGCCAAAAAGATTCCAGCCCTTAATAGCTTTTTAACCCTTTCTGCCTGTTTTGAAGCTTTTCTGACTTTATTGGCAAAGTTACCTACATGTAACATTAAGATTTATTATGTAGGTGAAAAGGAGATGAAATTTTAAAATAAGTGCCGGAACATTTCGATTTGCCTAGTTCGAGCCACAGAGAAAACATTTTAGAATTTTTTATTTAGTTCTTTTGCGAAAGAATTCTTCGTGGAAGGCAAAGCAGGCGACAAAGCCTTTTGAAACCAGAATTGGTAGATTAAGGAATTTATTAGAATAAATAAATTTCTAGAAGATTTTCGAAAAACCAAAATGATTTTATCTTTTTTTTTTGAAAAATCCATATTATTTATCCAAACATTTCAAATATCTCAATACTCCATCGTCTATTCTAAGTGAATAATTAGCTCAACAAGCCATTTATTATATGGTCAAAAAAAAAAAAAAATTATATGATCACCCCACACCCCACACAAAAAGGGCTCGTCACACACAGCATGCCTCCCCCGCTACACTATGCCCATACGCTGCTCATCGCTATGCTCCTCGCGCTTTCGCGATGTTGCCCTCATTGCCCACACACTACTCTACTCGCGCAATTAATCGCGACGCTTCGCACTAGGTTGTTGTTGTGCTCATATTGCCGGTCCTCCTCGCGCCCAAAAACCGTCAAACAGGGAGCAGTGGGCATGACGAGGAGCATGATGTGCGGCTGTGGCAGGGGCATACATTTTTCGTTTCGTAGCCTGATGCTCATGCCCACATAAAAAACATGCGCTCAGGATTCTCCCTCGCAAGCACACTGCACAGCTTTGGTTATCAGAGAGCGCAGCTGAGAAGCTGAAAGCTTTTTCTCATCCAATGTCGGGACACCCATCTAAGAAAATTTTCGGTGTTCGACAGCGAGTGACGCATCTTATCGTATTAAGGTACTTTGCTTTAAGCACTTTTATGCTACAAGGGACCCGAAGTACAAATGCATTAAAAAGAAGGAGAAAAAAAGCTTCTTGATCCATGCTATTTTTTTTTCTACTTTTTTTTCCCCTCTTCCGCCCAATGCAACTAATGCAATAGCTAACCCAATTGCTAAAACTTCTTCTGTTCCCACAAACATCTTTAACTTTAAACTAGCAGCGCGCGCAATCAAAAGATTTTCTCACAACTCACGACCGCATCGAATGTGTTCGGAGTTTGCGTCAGAGCTTTGTGCTTTTACTTACGACTCACGACCGCATCGAATGTACTCAGCCCTTAAGTTCAAATAGTTCTGGAGAGTTCTCGATTGAAAAAGCTCTGCGTATTTAGTTACCCAACTAACCAACAGGTCATTGAACATAATACAGCCGTTCTTGAACATTTTAGGAAGAAAAATACACAAATGTTCAAAATAAGAGCCCAAGATCAATTAATTGACGGAACAAAAAACTGATCAGATTGATATTAATAATATAATACATTCGGACATTGAAAAAACTGGAGGTCTTCCAAAAGAACTAGAAATTTTTGTTGGTGTTAAAGTTATGTTGAGGTCTAACGTTAAAGTTGCTAAGGGACTTATAAATGGAGAAAAAGGTCACATAACTGAAATAATATGGCCATATTACAGGCGCGCTCAACTATATGATAGCGATATACCTTCGGTTCGTATAGATTTCGGTAAAGATGGCATTCACGTAATACAGCCTAAATCAATTCAATTCCCTGCTAAATTTAATCACGGCACAACTGAAAGAAGAATGCTCCCAAATGTCTAGCCTTGGGCTTCAACAAAACAACTACTGTAGATCATGCTGTTATTTATCTTGGCTCCAAACTCTTTGCCGCAGGTCAAGCTTACTTACGGAAATATAAGAAAATTGATGGTTCGAGTTGACAACAAGAATTTACTCGTACTGAGGGCACAAAATTAGAAACGAGTTTTTAAGTTTTGTGCGAATATTGACTAAATGTATTAAGGCTGTATGCCGGAAATCTAGTTTAGTCGGAATTTAGTCACTATTTGCACACAACCTTAGACATACTATAGGATAGGCGAACATTCAGCCCAGCAGTATCTACCTTGAAATATGAGAATCAATATTTTAACTTACAGGGGAATTAACAAAATATCTACCTTGAAATATGAGAATCAATATTTTAACTTACAGGGGATCTTAACAAGTGAAACACGTTGTTTGAATTGCGAGACTGTTAGCAGTAAGGATGAAAATTTCTTCGATTTGCAAGTTGATGTTGATCAAAACACAAGTATCACTTATTGCTTGCGATGCTTCAGCAACACAGAAACGCTATGTAGTGACAACAAATTTAAATGTGATAACTGCTGTAGTTACCAAGAAGCTCAAAAGAGAATGCGGGTTAAAAAGTTACCAATGATCCTAGCATTGCATCTCAAGCGTTTTAAATATATGGAACAGTACAACAGGCACATTAAAGTCTCCCACCGTGTTGTTTTTCCATTGGAGTTGAGACTATTTAACACGGTAAAACATTTACTGAGCTTTTATTTTCACATATTTTATTACATTTTCGCAGTCGGATGATGCAGTTAATCCCGAACGCCTTTATGATTTGATGGCTGTAGTTATCCACTGCGGTTCAGGACCTAATAGGGGACACTACATAAGCATTGTAAAAAGTCATGGCCTTTGGCTGCTCTTCGATGATGATATGGTTGATGTAATAATTCTATTTATATATTTTTATATATTCTTTATTTCACATAAAAAATTTTTTATTTTAGAAAATTGAAGCTTCAACAATTGAAGACTTTTATGGCCTCACCTCAGATATACAAAAATCATCCGAGACTGGATATATCCTTTTTTATCAATCAAGGGACTGCGCAACGTAACTCTGCTAGCCAAAATTTTCTATTTATTGCGAAAATTATCAAAATTATGAGGTAGCTTTCTTAAGACAAATGATTAACTTGACTTTCTTGAATTATAGTTCTTAAAGGAAATGCCTAGACAAACTAGCACCGCCCGTTATAGTATTTTCAAACTAAAAGGAAGAATATATTAATAAATCCAATTTTATGCATTTATTAAGCTTTGCTGTAAATAAACGGATTTTATTTATTATGAACAATTGTTTTTTATCGTACATATTCTTTCACGGCATAATCTTAAAGCGGCCCGTACCCGGTACGACTAGTCCGCGGACTGAGTCGAGGCTGAAGTGCAGTTTTATCTTGTGTAATTCTGTCTGACGGACTCATTTGACTGTCGCAGAATTAAAGCCTGTGTTACAATGTGGTCGCTGACGCTGTCGCTGACGCGGAGCTAGTCGCCCTGTCAAATTTGTCGCAATGATGGTTGCATACTCTGTTACAGTGGTGTTGCTCATTTAGGATTTCTTTTTGCAAATTTTTAATAAAATTCGAAGTAAAATCAGGAAATAAATCGCCAGAATGAATAATGTGAATGATGTTCTGTTTATTATCCATTTGTTGACGATTTCGTACTGTTATTTAGCAAAAACGAAAAGAAAACGTATTTAAATTATCCTAGAAAAACATTTAGTTATACCAGCAAAATTCAAATAATATGTTTTTTTAACCTATCATATCGTTTTAAAATCACTTATACACTTCAAGTCGTTCAAATCACTAAAATTGCACTAAAATGTCACTTGACGCGCACCCAGAAGTTGAAGTGTTCCCAACTTCCCGCGACGCGACTCGCGACAGCGACCTACTCAGCATCACATTGTACTTTGGTTCAATGAAATGCATACATTTTAACTTTTGACACCTTTAGCGACAGCGACGGCGACAGCGTCAGCGACCACATTGTAACACAGGCTTAAGTCCGCTGAAATCAAAAAATTTTGATTTTTGGGGGAGGAGCTTACCAGCAGGCTAGTCTTATCGTGTGTGGAGGAGTCGGATAGACTTTTTGACATTTCATTTGTTTTTCGTCTTTTGCATTCTTGGGAGAAATGTTGTAGAGAGCGGACGTGCCTTGCAGTTAAAGTATTTTAATTAAATATGCAATTTCGAAAAGGGCACATCTCGCATATTTTGACTAATACGTTTTTTCAAATCAATGAATTCTAAATGCTTCCCTCTACCTATTATAGTCGAAAAGGGAACATCTATGGTATTTGTTCTACTGTCGACGTCATGGCGTGTACAGAAATAATCTCGAGAAGGTCACAACTCTAAGAGATTTAGAAGAAATTTAACGTTGAAAAAGTAAATACAGAAGATGTTATTGATTTCAAGAAATTGGCTCAACTAAATTTTAAATCTAAACCTTTATCAGTAAGAAGTTATGGAAAAGGTGTACCGAAAAATCAAAAAGTTAATTTTCAAGTATCGGCTTATTATGAGTTTGTTTTTGATACTAAAAAACTTGGCGAAGTAATCGCAAAGCATTCTATAGATAGTATCTCTGAGGGAATTTTCGTTCTTTCTAGAGTAAAAGGCACTTGCAGTAACTTACCAAGCGAAGAATATAGAGCAAAGTACCTATTAATAAATTAAAAATTGCAGATATTGCAAAAGTGAAATAATATATACCAGCAGAATTTACAGAATTTTATGACGAAATACTGCAATACATGCATACTGCATACTGCACTACAAACGAAAGAGTCTCCAGAAGAGTTTTAAAAAAAGTCTATGTATATACTATATAATAACGATAACATCTAAATATTTCTGTAACTTCGATTGCAAATTGGCTCCAGAATATAACTCAAAAATATGTTTTTAAATTCATTATACTTCTTTAAAAAATATTAGTTTTTCTCATTTCCTGAAAAGTTTAAATATTCAGACATGTGCCCTTTTCGAAATTGCCTATTCAATTATAGATAAACACAAAATCATTGTGTGTGGCGGTACATCGAACTGAATTTTGCTGTAATGTGTTCCCGGGATTCACAATAAATAAATAAAAACGTCAAAGCCTTTCATTGATGCCTGACCGGCTTATATTGCCTTGAACCTGTATGACAAATCATCAATTGGAGGCCTCCCTAACCTCTTACTAATTAAGAACCAAAATGCTAACACTTATCCTATAACTAAGATTTCAGAAAAAGGCTACCACTTATCTTAATGCTCCCGCGAAGGTTGATGCCGATGTTGCGTTGTGTTGTACAGATGTGTGTATGTTGAATTATGTGTGATGTGTGCAGGGTTGTCTGCCGTGTTGCTTGGGCTTTGTTTGTGTAGATGTGCCTATGTTGTGTTATGTGTAGCTGTGTGTATGATTGTATGCCGTGATGCCTTCGTTGTGTTATGCAGATGCGTATATGTTGTGTTAATGCGGTTATTCCGCATGTACCGTAGCAAAACTTTCTATCCCATTAGGAAAAAAAACACTCGGAAAGCCGTCCTGAAGCGCTTTTTTGAAGCACCAAAGCGCTTACGCTCCGTAAGAAGCTTCATTTTATTTTAACATTGCGTGTCATTAGAAGTAAGCACTTTATTTTAGCTTACGTAAAAGGACATTTAAAGGGGTTTAGAAAAAGTAATTTTAAAGCGCTTTTTAAAATGTCCTTTCTAATGGCAGTTTAAAGTGCTTTATAAAAGACGGTTCGAAGGGCTTTTGGTGGCTCATTGAAATTTTGTAGTTTTTCATAAGAATAACATGGTAAAGAATACTTTACTATAGATAGTTTCGTTAATATTTTTTGAAAAAAAATCTTACATGAGAATTTAATGCTCTTTTTAATTGGAAAACAAAACTTATGTATAAAAAAGGAACAATTCATTAGCTTAATTTTATTTTTTTATTTTTGGTGTGAAGGTTTTCCTGTAGAATCTATTTTTCATTAATCTAAAGCCAATCTTCATTTCCTGGACAAAGTCAGTATATCCAAGCTTCTCGCTCTTTATTGCTTCTGTGGAAAAATATCTGAATTACTTATTGTTTTACATAAAAATTTGAAAAACCTTACCAAATACAAAAGAAGTGAAAAGTTTGGTATTTTTTAATGGAATTTTATTTTGCTTTCCGTCCCAATTCGCTGTTAAGGCAAACTCCTCCGTTAAAAAGAGGTGAAGACTATTTTGGAGTGGAGTTGACCCTATTAAATGTTGTATGTATGTAATCTGAATTATCGTCATTTCTGCGACTAAGATTCGATCGTAAGAATCGAAAAGATCTTACCAAAGGGTATTTCCATTGTAACGGGTGCGACACTGACACTGCGTTTTTTCAAGATAATAAAGTGTTTGTTCAGATATATCAAATTACGTTTATAAAGAAAAATAGTATGAAAAATTAGATATTTAACTCAAACAAGATCTGTATAGAAACTTGTAATGAAAACCTTATACAACGTCATGAATCGCGTAACGGGTGTGACCTTAGAAAATCGCCAAATGTGACCAAGATGACTTTCAGTTAAACACAGCTGTAAAATTTTCGATGAAAGTACAGTAAGATTCTTTTATGTAAAACTTGAATAGTTATCTCAAATAACTACGTTATTCGAAATGTACAAACATGTATAATGTACTTTATAAAAATTTTTGAAAATGCAACGGGTGCGACAGGCCTTTGTAACGGGTGCGACACTGTATGGTTTTTCCAGTTTTATCGTAAAATAAAAAATGTTCTAATCAACATTGCTTTATTAAAAATCATTCCAGATAAGAAAACATAGGAAATTAACATGAGATTTGGTCTAAAATTAATATTTCTTTTGACGATTGTGCAATTTCCTACCTAATTTGAAAAATTCGCTTGTAAATTATAATATAATTTTGGAAAAGAGCTAAAATTTTTATTTTACAAATTTTTGAGAGCATATGATTATTTAGAACTCCAGATATGGTTTTTGTTAGTTAATAACACAATTGAATTTTTATCACAGTAGGGTAAAGTTTCGTGGAAATACCCCAAAGCCCTTTTTCAGTAAACATTTCTTAATAAAGTTTCAAAATTCTCATAAATTCATTTCAGTAACCTTTGGCTTCAATTAATTTTACGTCAAAATAATTCGATTGTTTTTTTCTAATCGAATCGTTTTAACACCTTGAACGAACAAATTAATTGAAATCAAAGGTTACTTAAAAGATTTTACGAGAATTCTAAAACTAAGTAATTTTTACCGAAAAATGGCTTTCGTAAGCTATTTTTGTCGTAGAAATGACGATATTCGCAATAGCGCCCATAGTGAGAATTTAATTGAATCCTTTATCTTTTTTATATATCATTTACATAATAACAATATAGTACGTACCTTGCAATGCAACTCCAAAAATTTTTAATTTAATTAAATGCAACAGTAAGCAAAACTAGCACCTTTCATCGCGGACCAAAACTCACAGAAGCGTCTTTTTTTAATTTTTCAAGTAAGTGGAATAAGTGTTGCATTACGGTTGTACACATTTTAAGAAATTAAGTTATTGGTATTATTTTGAGCAGTGATTTGTAATAATAAATTAAAGTTTTCATTCATTTTTCATAACGTCACTTTACTGCGGTTGCACTGTCCTGCTGATAATGTGCTTTGTCACCGATTCGTGAGGAGGGTACTGCTTCACATGTGCTCTTTTGTGAAGCACTTACAATTTTTCCTACTGGGTTACAAGCTCGGAGGAATGAACGAACATGGAGTGGATGAACCGTGTAAAATCCCTGTACGTGAGTGAAGCCAAAAAGTCTGGTTTTGATTGTCAAAAATGTTTTTTGATTGTCAAACTCGGAGGAATGCTGTCAAATGATGAACGAGTGGGAAACTTCGGTTTGTCAAGTGTAGTGAGCAAGCGAACTAAGAGGTAATTTTGTGCTTGTTTTGTGTTTTATTTTCAGTAAAAGTGGGTTACAAGATGTAATTTTTATGTTTGAATTTGTGGAACGTGATAATTACATTAATTGTGGGTTATTTTATAGAAAAAACTGAGAAAAAATGCCTAAAAAATGTTTTGTGCCTGGCTGCAAAAATGCGAGGATTTGCGGGAAATCTGGGATTTCTTTTCACAAGTACGTATTTAAGAAAATGACACTTAGTAATTTCATTTCATAAAAATTGTGAAAATGATTGGATTTTATCGAAAAATTCATTCTTAACAGAAGTGGTTTTGCCTCCAGAAGAACTGTCAGATTTGTGCAAATAAATGACAAAGTCGTCACCATAAAAATTTTTTTTGGGGGGTCAAAGCATAAATTAATATAATGCTAGAAATATTACTTTACTTAATACTTTCTTTTTATTGGGTTTTAGGTCCCCGATGTCCACATGCAGAACAGGTGGCTACAATAAATTAAATCGCCTGCAAAAGTTGGCCCCTCCGCAGTGCCAGCAAAAATTTGACGCCTGTACTGAGTGGTGTCTATGTGTGAGTGTTTCTACTCACACATCTTTGAAATGGCTTCACTTTTTTCGGCTCGTTTCCACTCCATGTTCGTTCATTCCTCCGAGGTTACAAGCCATGAAGTGGCCTTTTGCATGTGTGCGTAAGTGATCTGACAGTTCTTCAGTTGACGGCCATTTCTCATACAAAGCGCGTAAATTTTCGGGATTCTGCAGTTATTTAAGCAGTTTTAAAAGTCAAATAATCAATTTATCCGGTTAGTATTTCTACAGGAGGTGTACAAAAGGATATCAGTTGTAATGAAAGTGAAAAAATGTGAAAAAGTTTGATCCAAATTAAAAAAATTATCTATGAACCGGCAAAAGTGTTAAGGCCCGTCCAGATACTTTCGCCTCCTTTCGTTCGTTCGCTTCCGTCCGTTTTTTCAGTTTTTTGGTTCCATATACTGCGCATGCAAGTGTCCACATTGGGGCGGACGGAGACGAATGAAAACGGACGGAGGGGAAAAACTTTGACAAACTTCCGACTTTTAGGCGGACGGACGGACGGGCATAACCTCACTTTCAGCAAATGTATTTGATCTCCTCTTAGCAACACTTCTGCGTTTCCGCAACACCCACAATAATTTAATTTCTTTAATATAAAAGCTGTTGCTCACTCATTACTTCCATTGCTATTAAATTGTAAACAATGAATGACAAATGTCAAAATCCAAAAACCGAGATGTTGCTATGTGGGCATGACAAAAAAGCGGACGAAAACGAAAGAAGAAGACAAAACGGACGGAAGCGAACGAACGAAAGGAGGCGGAACTATCTGGACGGGCCTTTAGGTGAGGTGGCGAAGTACTGGGCAATTACTGGCAACTTTATAGTTATTTTACTATATTTAACGCCATTTAATTGTAAAAAGCACTCTTGCTCTTAATGAGAAGATTGTTTAATGGTGATACTTGCAAAAATAATTGCAAAATTTTTGCATTTTGTGGAAATTTCTGAGTGAATTCCCGCCGACTTTGACAACCCGCTAAACGAATATGAATTCTAAATTAAAGTGTTTTATTTTTTTATAATAATATATGAAAAAAATATTTTAAAACTAGCAATTTGATCATTTAATTTCCTTTTACCCAAAGCACCTTTCTTCCTTTTTTCCAAAATGCTTTTTTAGAAAAACTAGTGATTGTTTTCAGCGCTAAAATAGTAGGTATCAACTCTGATAAATTTTGCAAATGTAGACTGGGCAAAGTTAATAAAGTTTCGGAGTATGAGAATAAGTGATTCAAAATCCTCAACCATTACGAAACGTTTTACTAAATGTACCCTTAAAGTAACGCAAAATTTAGTTAAATATTATCGGAAATTTGCGTTTGCAATTTGTGCACACTCACAATATGGCACTTTATAGCATTGTTTGCAAATATTACTGAACTGCATTTGGAAATTATTTGTCAAAACTTAACGAGTTACACATTTTTTTCAGTAAATGCCATTTTTAAATTACGAATTACCTACAAATTAATGAAAATATCTTAAATTTAGTCTTTCAACTAGAGAAATTCATCATAAACATTGGAAACTGTCACTGCAGCCACTGAAACAGCTGTAATCTGTCAGACCACTTTGCCCTATAGATGTGTGCGTACGCCGGACCACTTCATGGCTTGTAATATATGTAGAAGGTTTTGACTGTAGCCGTGAAGGAACGCTGCTTGCCTGTAGAATTATGTTGTGTGACGTTATGTGTTGATGTGTGTATGGTTGTATGTTGTGATGCTTGTGTTGTTTTGTGCCGATGGGTATATATTGTGTAGGTGTTTAAATGTTGTATTTGCTGCTATGCTGCCTGACCCATGGCTGTGAAGGACCATGTCACCTCTGTATGGCCCACCCAAGTGGGTGCCGAGTGTAAGGCTGTTTCCTAATTAGCTTCTTTGGAACCATTCAGATTGCATATTTTATTTGCCTTTATTTCTAGGATCATCATAACGCCGTCAAAAGTCCACTGTCCTCCACGCTACATCCCTTACCTTAACACACTTTACGAGGTGAATATTATATTATATAGTGTGGTGTTATACTAAAGACACACATGTGGTATTGATACCATAGTATCGGCAAACTACATAGTATACCACCTGTGTGTCACCAAATACTACTTATATACCACCTCAGTTACATAGTATACCATGAACATTCCTAGTATTGAAACTCGATAATTTTTCCTGGTTTCCTCATGCTCAAACCTAGTATAGACATATTTTTACTGACAGTAGCGCCAATCTCTTAAAGAGGAAAAGAAAAGAAGCAATTGCGTCAGTTATTTTGTTTTCAAAAATTTGTCATTTCTTTTTCATTCATTCCTTCCAACATATTTATTAATAACAAATTGTTTAAATAACACATAAATAATTCACTCGGAAACATCTTGAAAACAAACTTTTACTTTGACATTTAAATGACAAGAACTGCCAAACAATACTATGTTGGCATGTGTGTCATGGGGGCTCATACTACATGGTATTCATTCATTTATAGTATTCATACCATGCTATCAATACCACATGTGTGTCCAAGGTATAAGCTATTGTCTTGGAGAGATCGTGACGTTGGGTTTGCGCATTGGATATTCCTGAGAAGGACCAGATAATGTATCGCAGACTCAACCCCACAGATGGCGTTGCGGCATCATTGTTGTGGCGGACACTTAAGCTTTTGCTATTCCGCCTGCAGCAGCACCATCGCATTAGAGACAGCGCGTTCGGAAGCTTAAACTTAACTCACTGACAGCTTCAGCTGTCAATTGGCTCCAGCAACTGACATGCACGCACGAGCAGGTTTTATCTTCTTAGCCGGTTTATTAAAGAGTTTTCTTGTACAATTTAATGAGTAAAGTATAATTTGTTAATCTATTAATTTGGCTATTGGTCGGTAGTTTAGTTCAACCCCGTTATAAACGTCAGAACAATAATAAAGCCGACCAGGCAGCCAAAGTGGTGACCCCGACGTGATTTTCCCTTTCCTGGAGCAAGGTGATTGGATCGAGACCTGCCGGTTTTGGAACGGTTGTGACACGATTTGGCTTTTGAAGGGGTTGCGGTTGGGGCTGAGGACCCTGCTTCTGCCCCTGTTGAGGCATCCCTTGATTACCTCCGCGATTTTGTTGCGCCGGCATAGGACCAGGAACTTGCTGCGGAATGGGCTTGCCTCCGTTTGGAAGGCTGTGATCATTTGGCGGCGGCGGAGGCTGCGGCTGCATCTTATTTGATGGTGGAAATGGGCTGCTCGGCGGCGTTGGGCATTGAGGTGGCGTTGCTTCCTGACGACCACTATTCACGGGGGGTTGTTGTTGCGGAGGGGCTCCAGCATTTCCTGGGGGTGGCTGCTGTGGTTGAGGGGGTTGCTGTGGAGGCTGTTGCTGCGGCGGCAGTTGCTGCTGTGTGGCTTGTTGCTGTATGATCGATTGAAGCTGAATTGAGAGGGGTTTATTTCGAGCTAATAATCTGTAAGCCATGATTTGGGCGCGAAGCATTTGAAGTTGATTAGCGTTTAAGTTCTGGTGCTTGGATGTTGCTCGCAGGGCAAGCAATTGAGAATATCGAGGATCCTCCTGAAGCCCCTTTTCCTCCATTGAATCGATCGCTCGTTGCAAAGCATTGAGATTCTCTTGGCCGGGCGCTGGCGGTGGTTGACCCGGAACAGTTGGTGGAGGACCCACATTAGGAGGAATTGAATGAGGCTGGTATCCCATCGGTGGCATGGGTGCACCTTGGGGAGCCATTTGCATTCCTGGGTGAGGGCCTGCAAAACCTATTCCTGGATGGTGTGGAGGCATATGATGGGTTTGGGGTGGCGGGACGTTTTGACCTGGACCATTCATATGAGGTCCAGCATGTGGTGGACCTTGGGCACCCGGTGGACCATGCGATCCAGGAGGTCCGTGAGCTCCTGGTGGACCACGAGCAACTGGGTTACCATGAGGAGTGTGAGAGCCCGGAGGCCCGTGGGCACCTGGAGGCCCATGCGGTTGAACATGAGATCCGGGAGGGCCATGGGTGGGTGGTCCATGCCCTGCTGATGGACCGTGTGGACCGGGTGGACCATGCGGGCCTGGAAGTCCATGAGAGCCTGGGGGTCCATGAGGACCAGTTGGACCATGGCTTTGAGGCCCATGGGCTCCAGGTGGTGGATGGGGACCATGCGGGCCTTGAGGGGGATGTGGTACTTGACCGTGTCCTTGCTGTGCATGAGCGGACACTTAAGCTTTTGCTATTCCGCCTGCAGCAGCACCATCGCATTAGAGACAGCGCGTTCGGAAGCTTAAACTTAACTCACTGACAGCTTCAGCTGTCAATTGGCTCCAGCAACTGACATGCACGCACGAGCATGTTTTATCTTCTTAGCCGGTTTATTAAAGAGTTTTCTTGTACAATTTAATGAATAAAGTATAATTTGTTAATCTATTAATTTGGCTATTGGTCGGTAGTTTAGTTCAACCCCGTTATAAACGTCAGAACAATAATAAAGCCGACCAGGCAGCCAAAGTGGTGACCCCGCTTATTTACACGCCTAAAAAAAAAAAAAAACGCAACGACGCCATGGCGCAGTACGATTTTCGTAATTTGCTTGTTGATTTTGCCGAGGAAGGTGTGGGAAACAACGAGCGAATTTCCAACTTGCAGCAGCAAGCTAAACAGGAGCTAGGCATTTCTCCAGCAGTTTCTCCGCAGATTGCATCAGCAGCCCCAGCATTCGATTCACCTGCGCCCGCGCATACATTTGCGCCAAATCATGCTCGGCTGCCTAGTTTTTGGAAAGGTGAACCGGAACTGTGGTTCATGCATGTCGAGGCGATATTTGCTAAATGTGGTATCCAGTCTGACGAGGAACGCTACTTCACGGTATTATCGGCGCTTGATTCTCCGGAGCTTCTCAGCCAGGTCACGGACATAGTCCGTGCCCCACCGGTTAAGCAGAAATTCTCCTTCTTGAAGGACAGTTTGATTGCTCGTTTTTCTATTTCTAGAGAGCAACAGCTCAATAGACTACTGACGGGATTGTCTTTGGGCGACAAGAAACCTTCCCAACTTTTGAGGGAGATTTTCAAACTAGCACCGCCGGATACTCCGGAAACCTTCATACGATCCTTATGGATGCAGCATATGCCGTCTTGCATCAAGTGCATCCTTACAGCAAGTGCAGAACAAGATCTCCTTAAACTATCGGAGATTGCTGACCGTATCTCGGAATGTACCGCATCTGCTGCTGTAATAGATGCTGTTTCAAGCAAACCAGTCATTTCACCTGATGACAACTCTGCTATACACACACGCATTCAAGGGCTCGAGCAGCAACTAAAGAAGCTCACAGTCCTTTTGCAACAGAAAAATACGGAAAAAACAACAGGCAATAACAATGCAGAAACAAATGGTATTTGTTTTTACCATCAACGATTTGCGCACAAGGCTCGCAAATGCACTCCACCTTGCAACTTCAAATCTTCTGCTGCTCCTGATGCAAAAAACTAAATCAGCTGTCTGTGTCCGAGGCTTCTCAAGACAGTAAATTTTTTAACAGCCTCTCAGCTGAACGACGCCTTTACATCAAGGATAGGCGTTCCAAACACAAATTTCTTATAGACTCCGGTTCCTCAGTTTCCGTCATTCCGCCTACTATTGCCAAACGTAAACTGGATCCGGCATTACTTACTCTAAGTGCGGTAAATTCAACCAAAATCCGTACTTATGGTGAACAAATTCTTGAGGTGGACTTGGGCCTTGGACAAGGACTTGAGTGGAGATTCATTGTCGCCGATGTCGCTTCACCCATCGTCGGAGCAGATTTTCTGGCTCACTTTGGGCTCATCATTGACTTGCGGAACGCAAAGCTAATACAACTCAATTCTGCGAATGCAATTACAGAGGAGATGATTCAAGCTCCACAGTTCGGCATCTCATCTGTAAACAATAGCACATCCTACAAGGATATTTTGCAGCAGTTTCCTGAGGTTCTCAGTAGCAACAACCATTTACGAGTGCCAACTTCTTTGGTGCAGCATCATATCATCACCACTGGCCCGCAAGTTGCGGAACGCCCGCGGCGCTTGGCTGGTGACAAACTTAAGGCTGCCCGTGCCGAGCTCGACCTTATGATGGAACAGGGACTCATTCGCCCATCCAAAAGTCCTTGGGCATCACCAATCCATCTCGTACCAAAGAAGTCAGGAGGATGGAGAGTTTGTGGCGATTACCGCAAGTTAAATGCACACACTGTGCCTGATCGGTACCCAGTGGCTCATGTACAGGATGTGACGGAGCGTCTGCATGGGATGTCTGTTTTCACCACATTGGATTTAAGTCGTGCATATCACCAGATTCCAATGGCAAGTGCGGACGTCGCAAAGACCGCGATTACAACGCCATTTGGACTCTTTGAATATGTCGTTATGCCTTTTGGGCTACGAAATGCTACACAGACATTTCAAAGATTTATGGACGGTATCTTCAGGGACCTGAATTTTGTATATTGCTACATTGATGACATACTAATCATGTCCAGCTCTCAACAGCAACATCGAGAACACCTACACATTGTTCTGCAGAGACTCCAGGAGAACGGTTTAACTATCAATCTTGGCAAGTGTCGCTTCGGTGAGCCAGAGGTTGCATACTTGGGGTTCATCATCGATGCCAATGGTTGCAAACCACCACCTGACAGATTGGAGGCAATAGTAAATTATAAGAGGCCAGAAACTTTGGTTGAGCTTCGCCGTTTTCTGGGCATCATCAACAATTATAGGAAATGTGTTCATCGTGCCGCAGAGTTTCAGGCACCACTCAACAACCTATTGCACGACGTTAAAAAGAACGACAAGCGCCCTGTTGGTTGGACTGCGGAGTCCGAAAAGGCGTTTGAGGATTGCAAGCGGAGCCTAGCTACAGCGGTAACCTTGGCTCATCCTTCTCCGGTTTCCGAACTGGCCCTGGTCACAGATGCATCGGACACGGCTATAGGTGCAGCGCTGGAACAAAAAGTAAAAAACGATTCTTCATGGAAACCACTCGGGTTTTTTTCAAGAAAACTCTCCAGCGCTGAACGAAATTATAGTGCCTACGATAGAGAGTTGCTGGCTATATACTCAGCAATTAAGTTTTTTAAACACTCCTTAGAGGGTCGTAACTTCGTTATCAAAACGGATCACAAACCTCTTGTGTTCGCTTTTACACAGAGGATGGAAAAGGCATCCCCACGCCAGTTGCGACATTTGGATTTTATCTCCCAGTTCTCAACAGACATTGCACATGTTTCTGGTGACCACAACACTGTCGCTGATGCGCTTTCTCGCTTGAATGCTATAGATATGCCGTCCGCGCTGAGCTCTTTGGAATTGCGGCAGGAACAGGCCAAGGACCACGCGTTGCCAAACATACTCAAGAATTCAACTTCACTTCGACTACAAAGAGAGAACATCAATGCTGAGTCAATTTTCTGTGACAAGTCTACGGGTCGAAGTCGGCCTTACATCCCGCAGTCCTTGCGCAGGGATTACTTCGCTAAAATTCATGGACTTTCTCACCCTGGAGGTAAAGCAACTTTACGGTTATTTAAGGAGAGGTTCATATGGCCAAACATGAGGAGGGACATTTTGCAATGGACTCGCACTTGTCTTGACTGCCAGCGTTCCAAGGTTCAGCGACATCAAAGGAATATGCCTAACAAAATTCCGGTGGGTCCACGTTTCGATCATGTTCATTTGGATATTATTGTTATGCCTGAAGTGCGCGGCTATCGATATTGTCTCACAATGATTGATCGATTTTCACGATGGCCGGAGGTGGTTCCGCTCAAAGACATCTCAGCGGATACCGTTTCAACTGCTTTCTTTGCTCATTGGATTTCTCGTTTTGGTACACCGAAGATCATAACAACGGATCAAGGCTCGCAATTTGAGTCTTTGTTATTCAGGGCATTGGCATCTTTGATGGGAGCAAAACACATTCACACGACTCCGTATCATCCTGCAGCTAACGGTCTAGTGGAGCGTTTGCATCGGACGCTCAAGGCGGCTTTGAGATGTCATAAATTTTCTTGGATAGACGTGCTTCCTACGGTGCTTTTGGGATTGAGAACCAGCTTTAAGGAGGACCTCCACGCCTCAGCAGCTGAGCTCCTTTATGGAGAACCACTTCGTATACCGGGCGAATTTTTTACCGATGTGGAGGTGCAGTCCGATCCTCAGATTTTTGTTGAAAAGTTCCGTGAGCATATGAGAGAAATTCGACCCAGAGCTACAATTCATCATATCAAGCCAAACTTATTTGTGCTTAAAGATCTCTACACCTGTTCGCATGTTTTTGTCCGCACGGATGCGGTCAAGGCGCCGTTGGAGACACCCTACACTGGACCTTATAAGGTTATACAGCGAATAAACGACAATGTTTTCGTGGTGGACATTAGGGGAAAGGAAACGTCAATTTCGACTGAGCGTTTAAAGCCTGCATTCATCAACATGGATGATCATCTTCAGGCAACACAGACACATCCACAACAGGATTTTTGGACTCGTCCATTGCGCACATACCCAGGAGCTCGTAACGGCTGTAACAACATTTCCACTTCAAGCCGTGACAATGTCACTGAGGAGGGGGTAACTGTGGCGGACACTTAAGCTTTTGCTATTCCGCCTGCAGCAGCACCATCGCATTAGAGACAGCGCGTTCGGAAGCTTAAACTTAACTCACTGACAGCTTCAGCTGTCAATTGGCTCCAGCAACTGACATGCACGCACGAGCATGTTTTATCGTCTTAGCCGGTTTATTAAAGAGTTTTCTTGTACAATTTAATGAATAAAGTATAATTTGTTAATCTATTAATTTGGCTATTGGTCGGTAGTTTAGTTCAACCCCGTTATAAACGTCAGAACAATAATAAAGCCGACCAGGCAGCCAAATTGTTTCCTAACTTCATAGATTCTAACGACCTACCTACCTAGCTACGTCATTGCGGCACTTCTTTTTTTTGTTCATAACCTTACACGTGTCAACCGAGAGTTTTCATGTCGATCGAGACACCATCTGGATGTTCTTTCTGTAAATGGAGACAACGATGACGATGAGAAAAGACTGGAAGAGACGGAAAAAGAGGAACAAGAAGAAGACGGACGCGGCGGTAACAACGTTTGAGGACAGCAAGCAGACAAGAAGCATTTTTGTGTTTGAAGCCGAATTAGAAATAAAGGCGATATTTGTTATTATTATATCCATGAGTTTTATTTAAAACGTCCAACACCATCCCCTGGGACATCCTGACAAGTCAGAAGTGGGATGTAATTTGATGTAATTCGATTAATTTTGGATCTGGACGAAAGGATAGGAGAACTGACGAAGGAGGTGAGTGCACTTAAATTGTTACTGGAAAATGCCGTGAAGGAATTCACAAAGGCAAAGACCGAGGAAAAGCGAACAATTGAACCATCGACGGTTAGGATGGACATAACCTCAGATTCGCACGATGATATGCGACGAAAATCTGTGGGAGGTTTGACTTCTTGCCCGGGGCTTGCAGGTGAAAAAAAAGGCATTAATTTGGGTTCCCGCCTCAATGTTCCATATCTCGACGCACCGATAGGTTTTGTAGATACGGCTGGCGCAAATGCGACGACTCCGAATTTTATGCCATCGTCACAGGTAATGCAGACACAATTAAATGCTGCTGCTTGCGAAAATTTGATAGATATGCCAACGTTGTCGCCGATATATCAGACCGACTATCAGATGCATAGTGTGAGGAATATTATGGAAATTATTCCTGAATTTGACCCATATGACGAAGAATCGCTGACAGCCGGACAGTTTGCCGACCGTGTGACGTTGTTGAAGTCTGCATATCATTGGGATGATCGTCTGTTAATTCATGCTGTTCAAGCGAAGTTAAAGGGTGCTGCAAAGTTTTGGAAGGACACCTTGCCGATGTACTTGGGGTGGTCAGACTTTGTTGCTAGGTTGCTAACCGATTTTCCGACAATGGAAACTGCTGCCGATGTTCATATGATCCTTATGAAAATGGAACGACGAGGTAATGAGAGTCCAGAAGAATTTTTTCATAGAATATGCAGTAGGGGCAGGAAGGGAGGTTTAGCTGATGAAGACATAATTAAATATTGTTTGAGAGGAATGCGTGATTCAATGATGGTAAATTCTTTACTGTGTATGCCGTTTCCGACAACAAATGATTTGTTGGTTGCTATCCGAAGATTTACAGCACGCACAGACAGAGCAAAACTTGTCGACGGGAAAAATGGAAAATCCGAGATGAGAAAAATACCGAATATTATCCCGAATGTCACGAATAATGAAACTCGAGTGAGAAACAACGAAAAAGAGCTTACATGTTTTAACTGTCGAGAGAAGGGGCATATATCGAAAAATTGTCCACAGCAATTTAGGAAGGATAAATGCCTGAAATGCAATCGAACTTCTCACAAGACCGACAAGTGCCCAGGGCAAACTGAAAACCGAGATTTAACTATATTAGCCGTAGCTGCGGAGGATGAAGATGTTCCAGCAGTAGTCACTAAGGACATATTATTGGAGGGAACTCAATTCTCAGCTCGCATTGATGTTGGAAGTGAAAGATCACTAATTCGCCGGACATTGGGAAATGAATTGGGAATTATCTGTGGAGATAAGCCCGTGACTTTAAAGGGATTTGCAGGAGGTACTTTCCTTGCAACTCATCATATTGAAGTAAACATGACGATGGATGACTGTAATACGAATTGTAGACTATATCTTGTACCAGATGAAATCTTATCATCGCCAGTGCTTTTGGGGGCTGATGTGCTTTGCTCGAAGGAAAATCGATTGATTATTGAGTCACAAAAATGTCGGATGGAGGCAATGGAGGAAGTTGACTTAAATACTGGTCCTATTAAACCTGAGGAGCGAAATCAGTTGCAGAGTTTGCTGGATACCTACAGTGATCGATTTGCTGACGACTGGTCTGAATTGGGAAAATGTACAGTGACTGAATTAAAAATTCAATTAAATAAGGACGAGCCGATAAATATTCGACCTTATCGTATTCCCTTTGCGAAACGAGAAAAGGTTAAGGAAATTACAGAAAAATTGTTAGATCATGGCATAGTTAGGCCAAGTACATCTCCGTACTCATCACCGGTAGTACTTGTAACTAGAGAGGGCAAAGATGACAGACTTTGTATCGATTATCGTGCATTAAATGCAATCACCAGGAAACAACCATTTCCGATGCCTGTTATTGATGAGCAGTTGGCTTTGTTGTCGGGAAGTGAATTCTCCACGTCGTTGGACTTGTTGTCTGGGTATCATCAGATTCCAGTAGAAGAATATACAGCATTTTCTACAATGGACGAGCATTTGGAATATAACTACATGCCGTTTGGACTTGTGAATGCTCCTAGCGTGTTTCAGCAGCTGGTAAATGAGAAAATAATTTCACAAATGAAAAAAAAATGAAAGTTTAGTATACATGGATGATATCATTATTCCGAGCGCTACTATTGAGGAAGGACTTCGACGATTGGAAGAGCTTTTAAAAATTTTGAGAGCTACGGGTCTTACATTGCGGAAGAAGAAGTGTACTTTCTTGGCGGATGAAATTACATTCTTGGGACACCAAATAAGTCGACATGGAATAAAGCCTGGGTCGGTAAAAACAGAGAGTATACGAAGTTTTCCGGTACCTGAGAATCAACATGAGGTTCGCAGATTTCTTGGTTTGGCGGGATATTTCCGCAAGTTTATATTGGATTTTGCGATGAAGGCAAAACCTCTTACGAGTTTGCTAAGGAAGGATGAATTATTTAAATGGACGAAGACACAGCAGGAAGCTTTTGATTTGCTTCGGGACGAATTGTGCAGCGAACCATTATTGGCACTCTACGATCCAACAAAACAGCATGAGGTGCATACTGATGCATGTGGCATGGGGGTGGCAGGAATATTGATGCAACATCAGGCCAGAGAAGATGTGCGACCTGTCTTCTACTTCAGTCGACATTGCACCGATATTGAATCGAAATATCATAGTCACGAGTTGGAGGTATTGGCTGTGGTATGCAGTTTAGAGAGATTTAGAGTTTATTTGCTTGGCAAACATTTTACTGTGGTAACGGACTGTGCCGCTATTCAGACAACCAAAGTGAGCAAGCCACTGAATCCAAGAATCAGCAGATGGTGGCTGAAGTTGATGGAATTTGATTTTGACGTTGTTCATCGTTCAGCGGATCGACTTCGACATGCGGACGCCTTGAGTCGTGCTCCAGTGGGTGAGGCTGTCACGCCGACAACAGTTATGCATAAGGTTTTTCTTGTGGGAATTGATGCTGCGGATTGGCTGGCTGCTTTGCAGAGATCTGATCGCGAAATAATAGAAGTCATCAGGATTTTGAGGGGAGAGCTAGATTCGCCGAGGTCATCTGAAATTAAGCAAAATTACTTGCTGATGGGTGAGCGTTTGTTTCGGGTGGTCAACGGAGATCCGAAGTGGGTGGTTCCTAAAGCAGTGAGAGGGAAAGTTGTGCGGACGGCACACGACAACTCCGGACATTTCGGTGAGGATAAGGTTGTTAAGAAACTTCAAAAGGATTTTTGGTTTCCACGGATGCGACGTTATGTGAAGGCTTACATACGGGCGTGCTTGGAGTGTCTATATAATAAACGACCGGGAGGGAAGAAGGAAGCGGAGCTCTATAGCGATGATATCGTGCCAATTCCTTTCAGAGTGTTGCACATAGATCATCTAGGACCTTTTCCGCGTAGCAAAGCTGGACATACTCATGTCTTGGGTATTATTGATCATTTTTCGAGATATATTATGGTTAAAGCGGTGAGTAACACTAGAACTGTTCCAGTGATAAAAGCATTGCGAGGATTGACTACATATTTTGGCTTGCCGAGGAAAATTGTTACCGACAGAGGAACCGCATTTACGGCAAAATCATTTAAGGACTTCTGTGAGAAGAATGGAGTTCAACATGTTTTGAACGCTACGCGTACACCACGTGCTAATGGAGTGATTGAGCGTGCGAATCAATCTATTCTGCAGTTTATTAGAACTACTACTACGACTGAAACCGAATGGGATCGACACATGAGGGAGCTGCAGTGGTCTTTGAATTCACAGTGAAACCAGACTACTGGGTGCAGTCCAAATGAGGTGGTATTTAACTTTCCGTTACGAGACATCATTTCAAATAGGGTACTGGATGCGTTGCAAGATGATGTCGACGAAAACTTGGATGAGACAACTGATTCTTCGAGAAAGAGACGAGAGATAGCATCAAGAATAGAAGCTGAACGGGCACGTTGGAAGACTAGGTTTGATGAAAGACATCGTACACCAAGACGATATAAGCAAGGAGATCTCATCGTGATTGAACATGTTCCACCAGCTACAGGTGATAGCAGAAAATTGGAGCCTAAGTATCGAGGACCGTTTTATGTGGCTGACATTCTGGACCGTGATAGATACTTAATTACTGACCCGCCGGATTTGCAGAGAGCTCAGAAACCGTTTATATCAGTGTATACGGCAGAGAGGATGAAACCATGGGTGGATGCATCGCCGGAACTGGAGGACATAGACATCGAGGATGCAGAGGAGGAATCCGGGACGGATTCAAATCTGGATGGCCGAGCTGTCAACCGAGAGTTTTCATGTCGATCGAGACACCATCTGGATGTTCTTTCTGTAAATGGAGACAACGATGACGATGAGAAAAGACTGGAAGAGACGGAAAAAGAGGAACAAGAAGAAGACGGACGCGGCGGTAACAACGTTTGAGGACAGCAAGCAGACAAGAAGCATTTTTGTGTTTGAAGCCGAATTAGAAATAAAGGCGATATTTGTTATTATTATATCCCTGAGTTTTATTTAAAACGTCCAACACCATCCCCTGGGACATCCTGACACACGTGTCCCGGGAGCACATTACATTGCGACTCAGTCTGCGGACGAGTCATTTCGTGTATGGGCCGCTTTAGTTATGAAACGCGATTTAGGTTCCTAAATTATACTGTCTGACTGTCATTAGGTTTGATTATTTGGTCTATGATAGAAATTTCTTTATCAATTGTCAAAGTTCAAGGTCATTAGAAAATGTTAGCATCTAACGGGTGGAATTTTATAAATTCAATTATACCATCTAAAAGGTTAGAAAGTGGTCATTAAACGTCCATTAGTGTTCAGGAGCATGCATTTATTTTGAAATAGGCGCCAATTTAAGTCTTTGTCGATTGTGGCGCTCATGGTCAATTTTTGTAACTTTCGTTTTAATTTTTGTTCAATGCATTGTGAATGACATTTCAGTTTTAGTCGAGCGCACCACATCAACAAGTACAGTCCACTTTGGGAGAGTTCACTCTGAACAGCCAAAGAAGTCGGACGTGCTTTGAAGTGCACATATCTGTGCTCTAACTTTGAACACATACTAAGGGTAATACAGTTTCGCTAATCAGCACAGTGAAAATTTCAAGGCTTTTCACAGAGCCTGTTTAAATTACAGTGCCATTCTCAGTGCCATTTTCGGACACATTCTTTGCTCAAATTTTTCTCTAACAGCGAACTAAACTAAATCCACAGTGTTTTTCTTAGTGCCCCGGACACGTTTTAAAAGAAGGCACGCTTAAAATCAAATTCCCCAGTGCCTTGGACACGTTCCTCTAAAGAAAATATAGTGAATAGGACACGCTCCTCATAAAAAAGCCCTAACAGCGTCTTACACAGTGAGTAAAGGAAAAAAGAACGCACGTGGTGGTTTCCACATACCGTTAGTACAACCGTTACTTTCACGGAGTCATCGTTGGTACAGTCGCGTACAAATGCATCATGGACGTTCTTCACATTAGCGCTCACCCGACATCAGCCAGCTTTATTTAGCTGAGGGAACCTACTAAGTAATTCGGCAGAATAATAAATTAAATAAATTTAGTGCCTTTAATAAGCTCAGTGCTGAATTTACTTAAGAGTCAGACGTGCCTTCAAGTGCTCATACTTGTGCCCCGTTCAGTGCCATTTTCGGACTCATTCTCCGTACCAATTTTCTCAACAGTGACCTAAACAAACTGCAGCGTCCCCATAGTGCCCCGGACAAGTTCTACAAGAAAACGCGTTTAAAATCAAATCCCCCAGTGCCTCGGACACGTTCCCTTAAAGAAATTTAGTGCATAGGACACGCTCCTCATAAGAAAATCTAACAGTGCTTTTCTTAGTGAATAAAGGCAAAAAAAAACATCGCAAGTGGTGGTTTCTATTTACCGCTAGTTTAACCGTTACCTCCACGGAGTCATCGGAAGTACAGTCGCATAAAAATGCATCACGGTCCTTCTTCACTCTAGCGCGTACTCGACAGCGGCCTGTTTAATATAGCCGGTATAATTTGCTAAATATTACGACACAATAATATCTTAAATAAACTCAGTGTTTTTAATAACTTAAATAAAATCAACTCTACGACACATAACAAATTAAATAAATTCAGTGCTTGTAATAACTTAAATAAATTCAGTGCTTTTACTAGCAGTGGCTAAAGCCCAACCCACAGCGATTCTTACCTCAGTGTTTTGGACAAATTCTTTTTAAATAATCTTTAGGCAAAGACCTATTCATATTTTCATAATTAAAACTATTTCCATCCTAAAGATAAGTCAAATGTTAAATACTACTGTGCTTTTGGACACATTTCTATAGTCAATTCCTTAACTAAATTCCACAGTGCTTTGGACACGTACATGTGGAGGACATAAACACCGTTAGTCCAACCGCTATTTTCCAATCATCCGTTGCCACTTGCGACGACGTCGGCGGTACAGTCGCCCACAAAAATTCATAATTCGTCAAAATCATTAGTCGGCGGTATAGTCGTCCACAAAATTCTCTAGAATTATTAGTGCCTATAAAACTTTAACGTTCTTTAGCCTTAGTCACGCAACAATTAATAACTTTCGACTACATCCTATTAAGTGATTTAATAACTAAAATACACCTGCTGATCTATAAATTCACAACCACCAAGAAGCAAAACTTTTCAAAATGCCAAACAATAATTCGTTCGGAAAAACTTCAAAAAATAAAAATAAAAAAGGGAAAAAATCCCTCTCGCCATCACAGAAAGATCTTGACAGCGGAATTACTGCTCTTGGATCTCCTAATACTCAAGCGTCTAATTCACCGGAAACTTCATTCCGAGGCATCCATTCTGCAAGCACCCAGGATAATTCCAATACTCAACCAGGTGAATTAAATAATTCATAAACTAACTCCAATAAAACTTACCTCCAACCAAAATCAGATTTTCGAAACGAAGACCATATTGAATACCTTCACCGACTTCTTTTCTCAACTATATACTTATAAACTCCCTAATCCCAACTCAACCCTATCAACCCAAATAGTAAATCAAACAGCACCATACCTAAATAGCGATCTATGCACAAATCCAATGCTTCTAACTCCCATCACAACATTTTCCACAATAAACACTGCCCTAAATGAGGCCGACAAGCCCGAATTTACTAACCCCCAAGAAATTTCAGAAATAGTAAAAAATATCAACAACAAAAAATCCATTGGTCCCGATAAAATCTCCAATTTCATCCTACGTAAGGTAACTCCGAATATCATCAACTGGCTAACAATATTAACTAACAACTGCATAAACGTAGGCTATTTCCTCACTTCCTGGAAAACAGGAAAATTATTACCCCTCCCTAAAAAACCCAACAACTATGAAGTGGCATACTTCAGGCCAATTATCCTACTCTCAAACCTAGGGAAGTTACTTGAAAGAGTCATTGACAGGAGAATGGTATCCTTCTTAACAAATAAAAACATCATACCAAACATACAGTTTGGGTTCAAAAGTAAGCACTCCACTACCCACGCTCTTCTCAAAATACTAGATGACGTCAATACTGGCATTAGAAACAAAGAATGCACTGCTGCATGTTCCCTGGATATAGAAAAAGCATTCGACTCCGTATGGATCGAAGGACTAATCCACAAAACCATCTTTTACGATTTCCCAATTTACCTCACCAAAATTATCTCCTCTTTTCTAACTAACAGATTTATAATTGTTTCCGTCAACGACGAAAACTCTGCCCCAATCCCTATTCACAAAGGGGTACCACAAGGTTCAGTGCTCGGGCCCAAATTATACAACCTGTATCTCTCGGACTTCCCTTATCATCTGGACAGCAACCCTAGCTCTCACTCACTCTCCAAGGCAATCCTCTTTGCGGACGACACAATAGTCTACTCAACAAATTCCAGCCCTATCACAGCCATGTCCTCAGTAGCTAAACACCTCTTAATTATCCAGAAATACTACTCTAAATGGGGACTAAAAATAAACGTCAACAAGACCAAAGTGATCTGCTTCAGGAACGCCTACGCCAAAGGAAAGAGAGGTGTTCCAAACGAAAGTCGCAGACTACACCTTAATATTCAAGGATGTTCTATACCCCTCAGCACCACAATAAATTATCTTGGCATACATCTACATCGTCTGCTAAAATTCAACCACCATGCCAAACAAACCCTAAATAAAGCCATTAAAGCCATGAATCCTCTCTCCCCACTACTTAAAGCATACAACGAACTCAGCACCCAAACAAAACTATTAATCTATAAACAACTCATCAGGCCGATATTAACATACGCTTTTCCATGCTGGGCCATCATCTCCCCCTCTATTATGCGCCAAATTTTCATTTTCGATAGAAAAATACTAAGAGTCTGCATAAACAAATGCTTTAAGTCACACGTAAAAAAGCACTACTCCAATGCTGAAATTTACTTTACGGCCAAGATTGAACCACTAACATGTCACCTAACTCGCCTAATGCGCAACGAACTAGACCAATTAAAATCCCACACAAACAATCTCTTAAAAGACATCTACGACCGCAACATCAAATCCTCTATCCTGGATAATTATTATGTTTCACCATTAAATTTCCTACATCCAGACTCATACACAGCCCTTTACTGTGACACAACTCAATTTATCCCCCAGTTTTACTTAAAAGTTAGCAAAAACAACCACAGAGGCTGAAACCAATATCATATCAACTCTTCCGTTAAATAACTCTCACAACTTATCTAAAAAAATTTTTAATAAAAAAAATACCCCCAATCTGGCACCTCTTATTTTGACAGCTAAGCAATCTAAACTGTTATACCAAAGACTGTATATATATTAAGACGTCCAAAGCAGTGCAACTCACAATTTCCTAAAGCTCTACAACAGGCATCCTACATCAGCCGACATAGCTTTCCGAGGAGGCTTGATTTTTGTCGTCCACTTTTCTGAGTAAAAAGCTCTCTCCGCTGAAATTTTTCTTCTCTTGCGCATAGATGATTTTGCGAGACGCGGATCGCAGGCGGCGTTGGCTATGGCAAAAATCCGACATACATATATGCAAAATGCACACACACAAACAACTTGCTTCTTCCCGATAGAAAAGCAAACGCCGCCTGCGATCCGCGTCTCGCAAAATCATCTATGCGCAAGAGAAGAAAAATTTCAGCGGAGAGAGCTTTTTACTCAGAAAAGTGGACGACAAAAATTAAGCCTCCTCGGAAAGCTATGTCGGCTGATGTAGGATGCCTGTTGTAGAGCTTTAGGAAATTGTGAGTTGCACTGCTTGGGACGTCTTAATATATATACAGTCTTTGGTTATACTACGTAGCTAAACTCACATCATAGACATAAATTTGAACAGAGCTGAGCTCGGTTTGTCGTCATGAACTGTTATAACGAGATGAAGACATAGACATAGATTTGGATTCGGACAGGCCCTATGTTTAAGTTTTATCTAGTTTTAAGCTTTGTACATACGATACGTAACCAAGCTCCACGTGTCTTATTGCGCAAACACTACTATAGCTCAGTCACATTGACATTTCAGTCAACGGTAATCAGCACCTAACGTCACACATTGTAAGATAGGTTTCTCATTGTAAATCTGCTTCCTGAAAGTATAACATAGCGATACCAACTGTAAACCACCATTGTACATCAAGTCGCAAATAAATTGAATTGAATTGAATTGAATTGAATTGTACAGTCCACTTTGAATAAACAAAAGGAATAGAAATTGTGAAACAAATAGTAAGAAAATAAAATAGTTTCAAACAATAAAAAACATGGTCCATGTCGACCGGATAAGTGAGCATCCTCATAGATGCAGAAAAAGCATATAAAAATTGCTTAAAAATATCATCGCGTCCTTTGGGTACGCCATTTTGAGCTTAAAAAGCAAAAACGCAGGTGCGCTCGGGTACTCGGAGACTCGGAATTCATATCAGGGCGAGGTAACCAGAGGAATTTATACTGAGGCGAAGCAACAGGGTCCGTAATAAAAAAAAAACGAACCCCAGGAGCAGCAGATTTCGGCGAAGCGGAGTTCACACGGCAACAGTTGACATCAGGGCGTTGGCGTGTACGGGAGATTTCGACGGCGTGGGAGAGCAGCGGACCTGGGGAACGAGGACCGGAGAGTGTGTATGGGGTCGATGGTTGTATGATCGAAAAGGTAATAGTCCCCAGTACAAGGACCTTTAATTTTTTTGACACATACAAATGTCAAACTTTGTGAGCGCCTTCTTTGCGACGAGTCCGATAAACTTTTCCAATGCGAAAACTTTCGGCGCTTCTGCGTTTTTAAATGCCCGATTTCCGGAATTGTCGGTATGACGTCATTATGACTCCCCGTACATACAAGTTTTATTTTTTAAAAATTGTTTAATAAAATTAATTGAAAAATTGTGGTCAACTTGTCCGACAAAAATCATGCTGCGTATGAGGTGTCCACCACCCCCAAATTGTCGGTATGACGTCATTATGTCTCCCCGTACATACATGTCGGACAAAAATAACAATGATATATGTATAGTAGTATTCTCAATGCAAGTATCGATTTATCCGACAAATATATTGAGTTAAATAGTCAGTCCGACAAGAAAATGAAATTATTAACAAAGGCACGCTTTTTTTTGTCAATCTCTGACTGAATAAGCTTAAATGTTCAAATATATTATTGAAATACTCTAAATTGACATAAAATTTGTCATATTAAATTACAATCATAAAATAACTTCAATCGGAAAATCTGGAAAATTAAAAATCTGTTATCTTTTATATTGATATTTTATTTTATGTACGAAAGGTAAAAAAATATGTATTTTATTTTTTATTTAAATATAAAAAAAATAATTCACGTAACATTAGAATTCAACATCATCATCATTATCATCATTATCATCATAATCTTCATCATCATTTTCACTACCTTCGTCAATGTCGTCCTCGTCACTACCGTCGCTATTATCATCAGATGCTGGAACACAATTAGAAAATGTATTACAAGTTCAGGTAATAGTGGACTTTCGGGCCCATCAAACCAATAAAATTGAAATTTCCCGTCCATCAAAACCCAGCCATAATCTTCAGGAGTTGCTTCCGTCGGATTGCGCATATGTGCATTGCACCATATGTTGCTTATGTATTGCGTCCTTTTAATATGTTGCAAAAGTTCTTGCTTGGTGGGCGGTAGAGTTGACGCATCGCAGGACCTAATCTTCTTTTTTAAAACTTCTTCCGAATAGTTACTTGGATTATACGATTTTTCGAATAACTCAAAGCGACCTTTGTTGACGTCGTCTTTGGTTTTTAACGAATACATCCTACACACGAACTCTTCAATAACTTTATAAACTGCAGTTTCGGTGTTGATTTGAAACGGTGAAGTTTGTATTAAATTAATAAAAGCACTAATTATAATACGAAGCACTTATAAAAATGTGAACGGTAATTTCAGGAGAATATAAAAACTATTAATTAGTTTATAACTTACAATAATATGTCAAAGATGAATTATTATGAAGAAATATTAAATGATTTATCAATTTTTAATTTTTTATTAGTTTGCAGTACTGTATTTGTCGGACACATATTTTTTTACAATCGGTACTTTATTTGAAATCGAAAAATATCATATTTCAATTTGTATGTACGGGGAGACATAATGACTTCATACCGACAATTCCGGAAATCGGGCATTCGAAAACGCAGAAGCGCCGAAAGTTTTCGCATTGGAAAAGTTTGTCGGACTCGTCGCAAAGAAGGCGCTCACAAAGTTTGACATTTGTATGTGTCAAAAAAATTAAAGGTCCTTGTACTGGGGACTAAAACCCCTCATCTTGCAAAAAGTACTTGTATACTCTTTCAAGAATGAGCAGAAGACAGATTATTAACGAACTACATAGACCTCTCCGCAAAAACTTTAAGCGTCGTCGTGTAACGATTAAAAGCAAAGATGACCTGTGGCAGGCAGACTTAAGGTGCCTTTACACTATCTGACTTTGATATTTTGGAAAGTGCTGTCATAATTGTCATGTGACACGCAGTTGTCACTTTTGCGGTTACACCTATGAAGTAATGTCAGATGACATTTGTTTTAAAAATGGATTGTCAGGAGGCTTTCGTTTTAATATCAAGCGTTTTTATAATAATGTGTGCAATAAAAGAGAAACAACAAAAGAAAAAACGATTGAAAAGAGGATTGTGGAGTAGAAAGTGGGTGTTGCAAAGGAACTCTGGGAAAGATTTGTCAAACTGAGTGCTGAATGAATTGAAGTATGAAGATGTCGCAGCGTTTCAAAATTTCACAAGAATGAAAGTAAAAACATTCGATAAGCTGTTAAATAAAATAAAATTAGGAATAATGAAACAGGACACAGTATTAAGGGAAGCTATTTCACCTGAAACACGGTAAAAATAAATTAATCATTTGGTGACCAATAAATGATGATGCTCTTGTGTAGATTACTCTTAACTCTTAGATATTTAGCAACGGGAGAAACATTTGCCAATTTGTCATTTGGCTTCCGCATTTCTGTGCCAGCTATATCAAAAATTATACCTGAAACACTACAGACAATTTATACAGCACTGAAGGATGAATACTTAAAGGTAAATTTTAAATTTAAAGAAAATCTTTAAGTATGCAGAACGATTCAATTGTCAGATGCCTCAAACCGAAAAAGACTGGAAGATCATTGCAAAGGACTTTGGACAAAATTGGAATTTTCCAAATTGTATAGGAGCTCTCGGTAAACAAAATATAATACTTAAATGATGAAAGACACAAATCAACATACATTATTCTCAGACGGTAAGAATATTGCAATAACAGGTAAAAAAGAATATGGATCATATTTTCACAACTACAAGGGATTCCATAGCATAATATTGCTTGCATTAGTAGACGCTAATTATCGGTTTCTGTTTATTGATGTGGGAACTAATGGTAGAGTTAATGATGTAGCGGTCTACAGCGAATCTGAATTATGCCGGGGATTGAAAGAAAATAAATTTAATATTCCACCTGATGAGCAACTGCCAGGGACGGATAAAAGGTTACCGTACGTTATTGTTGCAGACGACGCTTTCAGATTGACCCGTAGAATAATGAAGCCATATGGTCAAAGGAGCACCTGTGAAAATAAAGTTTTTAATTACATTAAGCAGGGCCCGTCGCGTAGTTGAAAACGCGTTTGGGATTCTAGCGAAGAAATTCCAAGTTTTACAAAAGGAAATAGATCTCAACATCAGTAAAATTGAACAGGTAGTTTTGACGGCCTGCGTTCTGCATAATTACATTTGCACTGAAGATGGGCTGGAACAGAGACTTCTTGATAGGGAGATCAGATCACGACAAACTTAACGCTAATGCAAGGTGCCTGGCGAAATGGCGTTTTTTTAACGCATCTCCAAGGAGCACCTGGAAATCGTCCTACCGAGGAAGCAATGGAGATTCGTAATTCCTTTTCGGAGTATTTTAATACCACCGGGTTTGTGAACTGGCAGTGGGAAGCAATAAAAAAATTTAATTTTTAATGTGTTTTATTTTATTCTCTTCGTTTATTTAATTCTCTTTGTTTGGTTTTGTACTCATACAATATCTGTTGAATTTTAAACTGAGCCTCGTCATATAAGTTTTCATCGGTTAATTTTTCCATTACAGACATTGCATGTTGTCCGAAAATTTCCACATCTTTCCACATGCAAGGAGCATTTTTCATGCACGCCGACGCTACAGATTCGATGGCTGCGCTTGCTTTTTCTAAAGCTTGCGTCTCTGAAGTTGAAGTTGATGGCAAATTTTTATTTAAGCCCCGTTTACACTGGGCGAGTTTACAAGCTAGAAGCCGGCTTTTTTACACGCAGCTCGTAAACTCGCGTAGTGTACACGACGCAGTCGCTCTAAAGCTGCTTTTAAAAACGCTGTGAAAAAGCTGATTCCGCCGGCGACTTCTTACGCCACTAGCCGGCTTTTGAGCGAGCTGGATTGTAAACTAGCCAAGTGTACACAGAGTAGCTTGTGCACTAGCGACTGACTGGCCTTCAAGATGTCGGAGGAATTGGTTCTAGCGGGAGTTGCAGTGCAAACAACACATGTTCTACACGCCAGCTACTTGGCTTCTGAGCTAGTGGAAAGTTTCGTGTGTACACGACACCAAGCGCATTCGCCGACTCGCCGGTTTGTAGCTTGTAAACTCGCCCAGTGTAATCGAGCCTTTACCACCCTTTCGTCTCTCACTCTGCACTCCTCCCGGGATCTTTTCGGGGGTGGTGGAGAGAGTAATACAGACTCCGAACCAAAGATTATCCACAATAAGATGCGACACTCCTATACTAAGCAAAACCACTATCCCAAATGCATTTCCGAAAACTTGGGGAAAATAAAATTTCGCCTTAGATAAGGCAGCAAAGCAATACTGCCTACCATTCCTTAGGTAAATTCCCATAAGAGCGAACGAGGCAAAAGTAGGCAACCACCAACTGCTCACCTACAGCGCTTACGCTATACAGAATAAATGTGACCACTTTTTTTATATGGAGTTTTCCGGATTCACCCAATGTGAATGTATGCGTGCGGCATCACCAGTGCCATGGTGTTAGTCCCCTCCGTTGCAATGTTCTGATATATGGAATGACAGAATTGCAAAGGGGAAGAAGCAGGTAGCACACAGAGGCCCTTAAATACGGATACGCAGATTTTGTTTTTGCTTTTCGGCTCAACCAATTTGATTGTGAGTGGCTCCAGCGGGCGCGTACAAAGTGGGCTTGATTCTCTCAGAGAAGTTTTTTATCCCTTCCTTTAACATGAGCTTCTTATTACTATCTACTTCTCGCAAAATTCTCAATTCTCGCTTGGGTGGCGGTGGCAAGGTCACTAAAATTTTAGCGAATACGTCATGAGTGTCGCATCTTGTTGTGGATAATCTTTGCTCCGAACTATCCAAGAGGCTATCCAAAGTTGATTGCAATTCTTCCTCAGTTACATTTCCCGCAGTATCCTATTGACAAAAATGCCACAGTAATTATTGTGAATCGCTTTTCAAATATTATTTACTACTCACCGTTTCGCAACTATTCCTGCTTTTTCTTATTTTTAAGAATTGTCTCAGGAAAGCCAACCTTGGGTACCAATAAATGCTTGGCTCATACGATTCTTCGGAGCCTGCACGACTCTTTTGTGATGCCTTCACCTTCGCTAGTTCCCGGGTCTATTGCCCCCGCAAATAGGCCATTTTGGTTTTTATGGCATCAATGGTAATATTGGGCAAAATTGGCCTTACCTTTTCGCACAATTTCGACAACGCATCTTGCCTAGCATGTTTGTTGCTGTATAAATGATGTTTTGAATTGTAGATGCATTCAAAACCCTCCCAATTCGCAATTCATGCGATGACTGCCCCTTTCGGCCATTCAGTCTGAAATTACATTACATTTTAAAACAAATATAACAAATTTATAAAACTTACATTTTCATTTTCCATATCAAATGATACTACACTCATTGAATTTTCTTCCTATTGTAACGCTCGTTCTTCCTCAACCCGTGGCCGTGCCCGACAGTAGATTCCCCGTACCGTCCGAGTGCTACCCCATTTATACTTTTTCTTTAACAACACACGCATACTCACTTTTTTCGGGAACAAAGGATCATAAACTGTCTCCAAACAAACCTTCGCAGGATCGCTCAAAAGACAAAGAGTAATTAGGGAATATCCGTGCATTGCAGATGCAGGGATCCCGAGACAAAGGATCATAAAGATATCGCACCTATCTTAAAAGCGCAATATCGCCAGATGTGCTGTTCGGCACAAAGGATGACCATTTCGCCGAGGATCTGTTAAAAGAGGACTTGGGGATACACCCATGCATTCCATTCTAATATTTACTTGCCGGCTAGAAATCTTTCCCTAATCCGTTAGCAACTCCACTCATTCGTCTTTCACGGCACGCACTTTTCAGGCCGGTACGACTAACTCACAGCCACGGGAAGACAACAAGTCTTAAAATGCATCAACTTTCGAGCCAGGACGGGCTTTTTCCTGTTTCGCTCGCTACACTATTCACACCGCAATTCAGATGACAATGTCAGAAAGATAGAAAGAGCTCTGTTTCTGCATTTGTCAGCTGACTTGTCAGATGACATGTCAAATGACAACTTTGAATGTGTTTACACCGCATGACCGGCCATCTGACAAGGTTGAAATGACAAGTCATCTGACAAAGTCAGATAGTGTAAAGGCACATTTAGTTGATATGAGTTCATATGCGAAAGAAAATCAGAGCTTTCGTTTTTTGCTAACTATCATTGACGCATTTTCTAAATATGCATGGGCTTTACCAATTAAAGACAAAAGTGGGATAGAAGTCACTAAAGCAATGCAATTATTTTTCAATCAGGGTGGTATTCCAAGAAACAGATGATGGAAAAGAGTTCTATAACAAGTCGTTCAAACGTTTGATGAGAAAATATGATGTTAATCGTTATTCAACTTATAGTTCATTAATGGCGTCAATTGTAGAAAGATTTAATAGAACGTTGAAAAATATTATGTGGAAGGAGTTTACTATGAATGGAAATTATCATTGGCTAAGTATGTTAGACAAGTTAACAGATAAATACAACAGAACAAAACATCGAACTATTAAGATGAGACCTATAGACGTAGGCCCTGCTAATGAGGTTCGTTTATTGCTTACGGTGTATAAAAAGCCAAAAACAAAACCAAGTCCAAAGTACAAAGTAGGAGACTTTGTTCGGATAAATAGATATACACATGTTTTTGAAAAAGGCTACACCCCAAACTGGTCTACTGAAATTTTTAAAATAAAAGACGTAAAATACACTTATCCAGTAACTTACATTCTTGAAGACTATCAAGGAAATATAAATAATACAAGGTGCTTTTTACCAGCTTGAAATAACCCCCGTCAAATATCCCGACGTCTACTTTGTAGAGAAAGTTTTAAAACGACGAGGGGATAAAGTTTATGTTAAATGGCTTGGGTTCCCACAACAGCACAAAACTTGGATTAATATAAAAGACGTTTTATGAGTAGTTTTTATTGCAGTCACAATGCTGATCTTAAATCGTGAATCTGACCGACTAAAAACATTTAAGAATTTATCTTTTGATGACAGAAAATCATACAAGCTAGCAAAAAGTGGATTCTTTTACATCAACCTGAAAGATATAGTAAAATATTATTTTTGCTGTATGGAAATGACCGCCTTAAACTCACCTGACGATGTTGAGGCAGAACAGTTTTAAGATGCGTATTTCTCATTGTAGCGTATTATTCACCAGTCGCACAGACATACTATCTTTGCTAAACGATTTGACCTGATAAAACTATTTGAACTCAGTCGAATTCGTGTTTTATTCACATGCAACCCGTTTCTATTCCCTTACCTTCACCCACATTTCGTGTCATCCACAACACCAGGCTCACTGACTGCGGCAAATCATCTTCACTTAATCTTTGTTTTTGCAGCTCTTTATCACACGCTGCATGCATATTGAGTGGCACAAGAGCCAAGACTACGTGTATAACAACATTAGAATCTGGTTCTTCCTCAAGCTGCTCCGGCCAGCAGCTTTTTTCTCTTTTGATCTATATTTTCAAGCGACTTATTTACCTTCTGTCCGAGGCACGCGGCAGCCTCACGACTTTTTTACTTTTGTTTTTGTTTTCTCAAGTTGCTTATTCACACGCATTGAATGGCCCAAGAACCAAGACCACGTGCATAACAACATTAGAACCTAGTTCTTCCTCAAGCTGCTCCGGCCAGCAGCTTTTTTTTCTTTGTCCTTATTTCCAAGCGGCTTATTCACCTTCTATGTCCGAGGCACGCGGCAGCCTCACGACTTTTCGCGTTTGTTTTGTTTTCTCAAGCTGTCTATCCGCTTTTTCGTCCGATCAATTCACAGCACTGACATATATATACTGGACTGCTGATCCCGTACAAAAACTCATTTTAAAAGTGAGATCAATTTTGGGGCGAAATCTAACTATCTCGCTCTATCCAGATCCCCCGCAGGCAGACAACTTAGAAAGATTGATTCCAATATCCGAATGAAGGTGGCGCTGCGCTACGCAGCAGCTGATTAGCTTGACAGTTCTCTCGGAAGCAAAATCTAAACAAATAATGTAAACTTTACAAAATGCTTCCGGAAGAAATGAAAGTGTTTTGTTTTGGTTAAGATCAACCGTGTCAGAGCCTTGTTAGTTTCAACGGGTCTACCACGAGAAGGTAAGGATGGCCTCTTGATGGGAGAGGCTTTGGTTCGCATCCACATCTTTACAGACCCATCTGAAAATAAGTGATTTTAAATCAAATCTAAAAAGGTTATTTTATGTTTTGATAAACGTATTATACATTAATATGCCTTACCATCCGTGTTAAAATCTTAACTTACCATACCATTCATATGAAAATGAAAATGATAATAAATGTGTAAACAAAATGCATAAATATGTATACCTATTTAAAGTTATGTAAATCAATGTTCAGTTTTTTATATTAAAAAAAGCCATTTCCCGTGATCACAGATATTTTGCTTTGTTACGCATAAATAATAAATACATAAATATTGCAATTTTAAAATGCACAATGGATGTATAATAAATAAATAAATAATTTGTGCATTTAAATAAATAAATAAATAAATAATTTGTGCATATAAATAAATAAATAAATAATTTAATTTAAAATTTAATAAATAAATGAATAAATAATTTAATTTAAAATTTAATAAATAAATAAATAATTTGTGCATATAAATAAATAATTTAATAAATAAATAAATAAATAATTTAGTTTAAAATTTAATAAATAAATAAATAATTTAATTTAAAATTTATTAAATAAATAAATAATTTAATTTAAAATTTAATGAATAAATAAATAAATAATTTAATTTAAAATTTAATGAATAAATAAATAAATAATTTAATTTAAAATTTAATAAATAAATAAATAAATAATTAAGTATGTACAATTATTTTCCACAATTATATACAATTTTTCACAATTCAATTTTTCCTTTTTTACTCCAATATGTTACTTCACTGATTTGAGAATATTATATAGCGGGATAATTTATTTCTTATTAAATAGTTGAACTCCAAATTTTTTCGCTTTATGATGTGGGCCATCTTTATTTTTAAGTATACACTATGCATTTAGTCAGCTTGTATACATGGTTGTTATCGAATTCAAAATCTTTGATGTGGTCGTTTAATGTTGGGAAAAGTCTCGCAAAATTTATATTTCTCAGTACGTTTAATGCCACTTTTTCCGTCAGATTTTGTAAATTATCCGTTTCCTCTAAATAATGTTTCAAAACTTTTTCCGTAAATAGGCAAATAAACGACACATCTGCTGAAGGAATTACAAGCCCTCCACGGCTTTTCTGGAATATTAAATTATTTATAGTTGGAGCAGCGCCCGCATACTCAGCAAGTAATGCTTCATTGCAGTCCTTACATTTAATTATTCGTCTGACCATTTTTACTACATATCCTGCAATATATCCAATTGCATATTGCTTAAATTCCGACAAGTCGCCCGAAAACACATCTAAAAGGTCATTTTCATCATATTCAGCTACGTTAAATTCTTCTGCCATTTCTTCACTAACATCGTTTGCGTCTACCATCATGGTCAAATTCTCCTTTCTTACAGTTAGTGTATTTGCTGAAATATTAAGTATACTGCATGCATCCAATTCACTAACGTTGCCATTTGCACTTTTAATCTCGGCATGAGTCAGTAAACTCTTAAAAGCTGTTATAAATTGCCGGGCGGTTGGATTGTTGTTCCATCCAGATCTACTCCTAATTGCGCAAAAAAATAGCTCCAAATGATCCTGGCTTAACTTATAGCTTAAGACATAATCAAGAGAGGCTTTCTCTACACAATGCTCCATATAAATCTCTTTTATAATTTCCAATCCTGTGTAAATTCCTTGAAATCCGGTACAAAAATTTGTTTTGAAAATTTGAATTCCTTCGTAGCTTAGTAATTCCAAAATGTATAGCTGAATTTCTTTTATTTTATCCATGCAATATAGGTAATTGTCCTTCCTTATAGGTGTCTTCGAACCGCTTGAAAATATACTTCGTGTATTCAATAAATCGAAAGCAAGATTCATCATTCTTATAAAATCGACCGTTGCTTCACTATCTTTAAATTGAGGAAGTTTTAAGGTTTTGGTACAAAACTCTATTGCATCAGCTACGCTTGCACTTAAAACTTGAGCTGCATATTTCACCTTCATAATATTTTTTCGCCATTCCATGTGCATCTTTGTTAATCTATTAGCAAGTTTTATGTCCTCTTTTTGCTGAAGGTTGTAAACTTCTTCAAGATAGCTCCACTTAATTAATCCCTTTTCAGATTTGAAAACTTTCTTTGTGGCAAAATTATTCCTTATTAATTTTAAATTATGGCAAGCATCAAGCATAGTAAATATGCGTTCATTGGGGTTCTCCTCAGTGTAAAAATATGGTTTTGGGTTCGGCAAGCTTATATCGCTACCCAATAATTTAATCATAGCTTTATTGCATGGAGGACCATCACATGTAAGGCATACAACTTTAACCTTTATCTCCTGTAATCGGGTTATTGCTTCTTTAACCATATTAGCCCTTTCGGTGGCATTCAAACTGTGAATTAAAAAATACGCGATTGGTATTTTCCAATGGGAATTCATACTGACTACCATAAAAACGTACGCTTCAGTAGCTTCATCGTTGTCATTACTTGAATTTGCCAGTCCAACATCTACGTAGCCTCGTATTTTATCCCCAGCAAGTTCAATTTTTTTCATTATAGCCATTTCATCAATGACTAAAGTGCACAGACATTCTTTGCCTTTGGTTTCCATTTCAGCTACTTTTGTTTTTAATGCATTAAATGCAACATTAACAAAGCCAGGTTCGCAATCAACGCATGAATACCACTGCCTTATCGTCGATGGGTTTGGCAAGGCTTTATTAAATGTTTCCCTTATATAATTATACGCCTTTGGGGAGTAGAAGTGAACTGTTGTGGCAAATATTTTTAGGTGCTTTGTATATTTACATTTCTTTCCAGACAAGATCCTTTTAAACAATTCCTTTGGAATATCTTTTTCCATTTTTTCCAGATCTTGTTGATTTTTTTCAGTAATGAGCTCTCTTTTCTTGAGGTCATGAATTAAACTTTTCATGGTAGTTATTTTCCTATTCCTACGATATAACTGCTGCCTTAATTTATGTAACTGCTGGTTTTTTCTTTTAATGAGCAATTCATATCTTCTGCTTAATTTAAATCTTTTTTGTTTTTTATTAACTGGGAATGTATTCTGAACATTGATATTACTATTGTGACTATTATTATTACTATTATTATTTCTTAAAGCATTTAAATTATTATCATTTTCATTTTCATTACATACCGTATTATAAATGTTGTCCAAATCTTTATTTTCTCCATCGCAGTGAATGTCTACATCCATTTCCTTCAGCGGTGAAGGACAAGAAGCAGTCATCTCTTCCTAAAATTGTATTTGTTTTAAAAATATGTAATTGAGTTAAGGTACAAAAAAGGAGAATAAAATTATAAATAAGAAGCCATACTTTATGCATGCATTATTATTACTATTATTATTTCTTAAAGCATTTAAATTATTATCATTTTCATTACATACCGTATTATAATTGTTATCCAAATCTTTATTTTCTCCATCGCAGTGAATGTCTACTTCCATTTCCTTCAGCGGTGAAGGACAAGAAGCAGTCATCTTTTCCTAAAATTGTATTTTTTTACAAATATGTAATTGAGTTAAGGTACAAAAATGGAGAATAAAATTATAAATAAGAAGCCATACTTTATGCATACATTGCATTATTATAATTATATAAACAAAATAAATATTTATAAATACATATATAAAAAACATAAATAAATAATAACAACTTATTATTTTTAAATATGCAAAATAAAACAAAAACCCCAGTTATACGAATTCAATTGTAAGCTAAAAGGTCTTATAAACTTTCTAAAAATAAATTATCTTATATTACTATTATGTCTTATATTATACGGCCACAAGTATAAACCGTTCAATACAATATAACAAAATGAATTGAAAAGTTATTTGCAATTACGGATTGATCCTATTTAAAAACAATTTTAGCTTACACTGATGCCTTTCAATTTAATATATAAAAGAATTACCTCTAAATCTAAATATTCCACTTTCATTGGCACACTTATTGTTCTAAGTCGCCTCATAAACTGCGACCTACGTATATCTGAATTATCGAAGTGCATCTCACAGAGATACACCTCTTGATCGCCTATGGCACCTAATTCTATATTAAGTGCTGTGCACCATAGTCTCCTACGATTTATATTTTTAGGAAACCTTAGAATATATAATTTGATATATGTATATTTAATTAAATATAATTACATTCTACTTAATAAAAAAACAACCATAATAAGGGCCGATTTTCCAATAATAATGATAGCTTTATTCCTCTAATCAAAATTAATTAAAAGGAACGAATAAATTGATCCGTCTGATAGCTCTTTAAAATCAAAGCCCAGTTGATTATTGGGACAATTTTATTCGACGGATAAAATTATCTGACGATTGAAAAATTGGCCCTAAAATAAATAAAAAACTTTACCTGAAAAATCCTATATTCGTCTTACTCCCTGCATCTGCATAAATGCAATCAGCAACGTAGCACCTCCTAATCCGCATGTTGTTTTGAAAAAAACAGGTCAAGCACAAAATAAAATCACTGAAATTACAATTCGCACTATCAAAAACAATTAATAGCACAATTGACACACCAGATTTCATTGATTTTAACGACTTTGCGCCAAATTGGAATTTTTCCGCCAACTTTGGGTTCCTAGGAATTTTGAGACACTCACCAGATGTCGCTACCATTTGAGAAGAAAAAAATGTATGAATTTATGGCCACCAGATGGCTAGAGACTATGCGTTGTTGTTTTCCTTATGTTGGTGCATATGGGAAAAATGCATATGTTAGACCAGATAGAATATGTTTTTATATATCTGATTCTTTTCTTCCTCCGGCCCCGGGCTGCTCAGCGTCGGAAGTATTTTTAATAAATACTCAAAATGTAGGGCAAAATGAAAGGAGCTGTTTTGTGACAACTTATATTTATTTATTTTCTTCATTTTAATATAATATTGCATATAATTTATTGTGTTTTTATCACAAGCGCAGGTTTGCATCTCCACTCAAAGTCGTCTTACTTTTCGTAAGCCGACCAGCAGTCCAGTATATACATGTCAGTGATTCACAGGCACGATCACTTTGCCCGCTCGGCCTCCCGACTATTTTGCTCTTGTTATCTAAAACCCCCCTAAAGCATACCTGCTTGCACGCACTGCGCTAACCTTATCGACTGGCTCTTTCCAAAACCGGTTTTCATCCCCTGTCTTCCTCACAGACAACACCAACTCTCTCCCTCCAACCCGCCATACACAATAACACTACTCGCCCTCGACTTTATTTTTTATTTTTATCTCCCTATGCATCGAACAAAGACGAGTCTTTCCCGCACCCCCCTCAAGCACTTCTTATGAGCCGCTGGGAACCGTCTTGCAGAGAACCCCATCGGTGGAATGCCTTCCCATCTTTCGGTGGGTATCCCTGGTGTGCCTGATACTGAATACAAGGGAGGTGGGAACCTTACTACCAACAAATAATGACATGAAGTTATAAGACTTATGCCCAATTTCACAGTGCGAGCTTAAGTTTCCACTCAGCTAAGCGCGAGGCGAAACTTAAGTGACGGCTTAAGTATTTTCGGTTTCACAGTCCTTTTTTATTTCACGCTTAGCTGAGGGAGAGTTTAGGCATTTTGCTCTATTATGTAGCACTTTAGCCTTCTTTTCTTTTAGACTGTTTCCGAACTCTCCTTGCTCAAAACTGTTATGGGGGCACACTCTCCAGGGCCCGGCTAAAGCGCCTGGTCTGGTGGTGTGTGGCATGCGCGAGCTGGCAGGCTAGCATATGCGGTAGTGTGGGGGGGTTGTGCCGGTAGGCCACCCGAAGCCACCAGAGCGAGAATGCCCATAACGAAAATTCTCGCGCGACGGAAAACAAGGTACGGGGGAAAACGAGCAGAGCAAACCGAACCCCTGCTACTGCCGTGGATGACTCTCAGGGGGGGTTCTGGTGGAATGACCCCCACACTGGCCGATGCCCCAACCTCCCTTCGATCTCCCCTTGGCCCAAAAATATTTGGGGAGGTCCCTTTATAAAAAAAACCAAAATTTACCTTATATCATCTCACCCGAGATCAACAACATTACCCACGTCGGCTGTAAGCGAGAACAGAGAGGAGGACCAAGAGAAAACAAAATTAAAGTTAAGTGAACATACCTGAATCTATTTTTTCTTCTTATTTACAAACATTTTACACTCTTAGATTTACCGGTGGGCGCCTTGCTGCTGCTGATGTTGTTGATGCTGCTGCTGATGAACTGCTGCAGCTGATGTTGCTGCTGCTGCTGATGCCGCCGCCCGACACCCTGCCTCTTCATATTTGGCCCCGAAGAGGTGTCGGTGTGTCCCAGCTGAGTCAGGAACCCGGTCATAGAAGGTTGGTATTTTATTTATTTCTTTGTTATTTAGTTATGTTGGCTCTTATTTATTAATTTGGTTTTTGTTCTTTGTTGTCACTTATTTATTTTCTTATTTATTGTCCTATTTATTTAATGTACATATTTATTCATTTATTTATTTATTGATGTTTCTTTTATTATACGGTCCATGTATTTATTTATACACGCACTTATTTGTCTATTAATTTATTTCAATGCACGCTGAATTATCTTCCTAGTATGTAATTATGGAATGGTTCATTTAATGAGTCGGATTTAGTGAAAGTTAAGTATTTACTTATTTAGTTGCAATGTTCACATGTAATTATATGTAATGTGGCGGTTAACGGTTAATTTTGAACAATTCCAAATTAATTTATATGTAGCTAAAGAACTTTACAAAATCAGGAAAATATTAAAAATCCAAGTAGCTTCAGATCAAAGTAGTTTCAGATCAGAGTAGTTTCAGGAAAAAGTTTAACTTTGTAATAGAAAATTTTTAATAATCAAGTTAGTTCGAGACAGATAGCCAGTCAGTTATTACAAAAAATCAAAAAAGGAAAAGGCTGTAAATAAAAATATAAAATAAAAACCAATTAAAAGAAACTACTGAATAAATTTATTACTAAACCAATAACCAATCGAAAAGGAATCGTTAAACAACTAAATTATAGCGCGATATCAAATTTACAATTCTGCGCTCAACAACATAATTAAGGAGGATTTTTTCACATCCCCGAAGATTACACCCCAGCATTTGTGTGGTGTCTTGTTGGGGTAAAAACAAGAAAGCCCCAACAGTAACTTTATTTCAATGATCACTTATTTAATTTCAGGTTCAGTTGTTTATATTCTCATAGATTTATTCTTTTAGTTCTTCACGTAATATTATTCTCTGCAAGTTAAATTTACACTTATTTATATATTCACATGGAGTTCAGTCATATATGTAGGAGTAGTAGGCATGTTATAAGAAGAGTAGCCCTTGAAATACAAAATAAAAGATTGAGATTGCCATAGAAAAATTATCGTTGTCGTTACGTCGTTGTGCCGTCGAGCTGTTCGAATTATTCCCTCTGTGCTGATAATAAAAACATATTTAATTCACCACACTTCTTCATTCTTCTTATATCTTCCGCCCCCACAATAAATGGTGTCAGAAGTTTAAAAAAAAAAAAAAAAAAAAAAAAAAATTTGTGGACTAGGAAATGAACAATTAAAAAAAAAAAAAAAAAAGAAAGTCTGTGCTGAATTACAGAGCTAAAAAGTTAAAAGAAACTGTGCTGTGAAAGAAAAGAAACTGTGCTGTGAAAGAAAAGAAACTGTGCTGTCGTTTTTGTTTTTTTTTTCTTTAAAAACAAAAAACAAAAAAAAAACAAAAAACCAAAAAAATAACCAAGTCTTCGTGCTGTAAAGAAAACTGTTTCACGCCGCAGGAGAGCTCACTAAGTTGGAGAGAAGACGGTTTAAGCAATTTGAAACATTTTCATATTTAATGGTATTGTATGGATAATTTACATAATTTAAGTGTAACAGAGTTGCAACATTTGCTTCGTGAAAAAATTAATTTAACTGAGCAGCAAATAACACAAGAAGCCGACGAAGAAAATACATTTGAGAAGAGCAGTGATAATTCTTCTGACTTTCTGGGTTTTGAAGAAAGTATCGTCGACCAGGAAATTCAGGAAATTTCAAAAATGGCCAAAGAAGAAGTTTTTACAAACAATTTTGTTTTCCGAGATGTCGAAGAATCTTTGAGCAAATTTTGCGGGGAATCTGGTAAAACATTTCCAGTGTGGATCAAAGAATTTGAAGAAATCGCTACAGTCTGCAGCTGGAATGATGTTCAAAAATATCTCTATGCGAGGAGACTACTAACTGGTGCTGCAAGGTTGGCAATAGATTCCTCAACCGATATCACTAGCTGGAGCAAACTGAAAAAAATGTTGAAGACAGAATTTGGGGATAAACCAACTTCGCTGGATATCCATAAAGCCTTACAAAGTCGAAGGAAAAAGCCCAGCGAAACTTTTTTGGAATATATCTTCACTATGAAACAAATAGCAAACAGAGGAACTTTTGATGAGCAATCACTCGTAGCCTATATTATTGCAGGAATTCAAGATGATGTGCTGAATAAAACCGTGCTGTATGAGGCTAAAAATTTGGAAGAACTCAAGCAGAAAATTAAAATTTACCAAATTATAAAAAATCAACAAACAGCTGAAAAGAAGTCGTTCAAACCAAGTGAAAAAAGTTCTTCCGATAAAGCTTGTCAAGATTTACAGAGAAGGTGTTACAATTGTGGTTCGAAATTTCATTTAACCAGAGAGTGTCCGAATAAGTCGAAAGGAGCTCGATGTTTCAACTGCAAAGATTTTGGCCACATATCTCCGAATTGCCCGAAAACTAAAACCAAAACCACAGACATAGACCCTAAAAGAGTAAATTTAATATCTTCTTTTGCAATAACAATATCAGTAAATGTCGCCGGAAGAGATCTCACCGCTCTTTTAGACACTGGGAGTGATGTTTCGCTGATACGAAAATCAGCTTATAATACTATTGGAGGGAATTGCGATAGTTGTGGACCAAGCATCCCATTAGCTGGTTTCGGTACTAGTTTGAAAAATACACTAGGCTCGTTTTCGACCACTGTAACTATAAATAATTTTTGTTATTCAACGCAATTACATATTGTTCCTAATACATGGTTACCTGAAGACGTGCTTGTTGGAAAAGATATCTTAAGGTACGCAAAAGTTATCATAGAGCACGGTAAAGCTACTCTGTTTGGAGAGAAGGAAGAAAATGAAGAGGACGCAAACGAGAACCCTTTTTTGACCAGTATCGACATCGTGCAGTTAATTGAAAAGGAAGAACCAGAATGTATTAAAAAAATAAAAGGTAGTCAATTTTATGATGAACTTCGAAACCTAGTAAAACAGTATTGTCCGGTCAGACCTGGAAGGTCATGTATTCAAATGAAAATTCTATTGGACAATGAAGTTCCCATATATCAAAAACCGCGCAGGCTAGCTCCTATAGAAAAAGAAATAGTCAGGGAACAGGTGAAACAATGGCTAGCCGATGGTATTATCAAAAAAAGTGATTCGGATACCTGTAGTACTAGTGAATAAAAAAGATGGTACTTATAGGCTTTGCATAGACTACCGAAAGTTAAACACTAAAATAGTGAAAGATAGGTTCCCTTTGCCAAATATGGAAGATATAATTCAGAACTTGTACCATGCTAAAGTGTTTACTACACTAGATTTGAAAAATGGATTTTTCCATGTCGACATTGACGAGAATAGCCGTAAATATACTTCATTCGTTACACCAGAGGGGCAATACGAATTTTTAAAAGTCCCATTTGGTCTTTGCAATTCACCCGCCGTCTTCCAAAGATTCATTAATGCTGTTTTCCAGAATTTAATTCAAGAAGGCACTGTGTTGGTTTATCTGGATGATGTTATTATCCCCGCCAATGATGAAAAAGACTGTGTCGAAAAATTAAAGCGCGTTTTCCAAGTCGCCGAAAAAATCGGACTAATAATAAAATGGGAGAAATGTAAACTAGTACAAAAGAAAGTCGAATTCCTCGGGCATATCATTGAAGCTGGCAGTGTGAAACCGTCGATTGATAAAGTAAAGGCAGTGATTGGGTTTCCTGTCCCAAAAAGTCTAAAACATATCCAAAGTTTTTTTGGGACTTACGGGATTTTTCCGCAAGTTTATACCTCAATATTCCTTGATCGCTAAGCCGTTAACAGATTTAACGCGGAAAGATGTACAGTTCGAGTTTGGCCGTGCGCAGCAGGATTCATTCAACCTGTTAAAGGACATCCTTTGTAAAGCTCCAGTACTCAAATTATTTAATCCGACCCTTGAAACGCAACTTCATACTGATGCGAGTAAGGACGGCTATGGTGCTGTTCTCCTTCAAAAACATGATGACAATTACTTCCACCCAGTAATATACCTTAGTTTTAAAACGACAAAATGTGAAAAGAATTACTCCAGCTACGAGCTTGAAGTCTTGGCTATAGTCAAATCGCTGAAGAAGTTGAGGATGTATTCACTTGGCCTTAAATTCGGTATATTCACAGACTGTAAAGCGTTTCAATTGACAATGAAGCGAAAGGAGTTGTGTAGTCGCGTAGCACGGTGGGCACTGTTACTTGAAGAGTATGACTGCACCGTGAACCACCGTCCTGGAGTTAGTATGAAGCATGTAGATGCACTTAGCCGCTACCCTTCCGTTCTGCCAATTGAAGATGGATTACTTTTGAGAATACGAAAAGCACAACAAAATGATGAATACTGTCGTCTTCTCATGTCGATTTTAAAAGATTGATCCTATGAAGATTTTTTAGTACGAAGTGGCGTAATATATAAGTTGGTCAAAGGGAGGTATTTAATTGTCTTACCAAAGTTGCTGCAGAGAGAAGTTCTAAGAAAAATACACGAAGAAAATCATGGAAATATAAGAAGAGTTGTCGCAATCGCTGAGCAGGAATATTTCATAAACAAGCTGGATAAAAAAGCAGCAGAAGTAGTTGGCAACTGTGTTGCCTGTATTCTTTCATCGCGAAAACAAGGGAAGCAAGAAAGTTTCCTGAACCCCATAGAAAAGGCAGACACACCATTGCATACTCTCCACTTAGACCACCTTGGACCTTTACCATCGAATTCAAAAAATTATAAATATCTATTAGTCATAGTTGATGGGTTTACGAAATTTACCTGGATTTATCCAGTAAAAACCACAACGGTCGCTGACACTGTGCAGAAACTGAACCTCCATAGCGAAACATTTGGGAATCCTCGTCGAGTAATAACAGATAGAGCTACAGCATTCACTTCGAATATATTCTCAAACTATTGTAACGCAAGAGGAATCACCCATGCTACAATTACAACTGGTGTGCCGAGGGGAAACGGTCAAGTTGAGCGGATGAACCAAATAATTATCTCAATTCTATCTAAAGTATCAATTGCTGATCCTCAGAAGTGGTTTAAATACGTCCCCCGGGTGCAGCAAATAATAAATTCAACAAGATCAAGGTCAACCAATAGATCGCCTTTTGAGCTTATGTTGGGTGTTATCATGAGAAAATCAGATGACCTAGAGTTGTCTAAACTGTTAGAGGAAGCCATAATAGACGATTTTGATACTGAGAGAAGAGAAATACGAAATCAAGCTAAATCTCAAATTCAAAAAATTCAAGAGGAAAATAGAAAATATTTCAACAAAAGAAGAAAACCCGCACGCAACTACCACGTACACGACCTAGTTGCCATTAAGAGAACGCAGTTTGGTCCTGGATTGAAATTGTATCCAAAATTTCTGGGTGCCTATGAAATCATTAAAATAAAGGGAAAAGAACGATACGATGTTCGTAAAGTGGGCAACCACAAAGGGCCGGTTTTAACATCGTCAGCCGCAGATTGCATGAAACCTTGGGTTCAACCAGAAGACAGCGATGAATACAATAGTGAAGACAGTAATAAAGATAACAATGAAGATCCCAAAGGATCGCCTAAAATGAAACTATCGCCGGAGACCGGCGATAAACAGGATGGCCGAATGTAGGAGTAGTAGGCATGTTATAAGAAGAGTAGGCCTTGAAATACAAAATAAAAGATTGAGATTGCCATAGAAAAATTATCGTTGTCGTTACGTCGTTGTGCCGTCGAGCTGTTCGAATTATTCCCTCTGTGCTGATAATAAAAACATATTTAATTCACCACACTTCTTCATTCTTCTTATATCTTCCGCCCCCACATATATATACATATATTTGTTTAAATTGAGTTTATTCACTTACTTTACGGTCTGATTTATTATAATTTTGTTTTTCTTCTTGTTTTTTTTTTTTTCTCTGGTACGAGCTAAACCAAGATAAATTGTATGTCGATATCTATAAGTATTCTATATATATATGTATATCTATGGAGCTAAGCACTTATATAATTCATTATGTTTATATACATATATGGAGTAAGTCACTGCACCAACGCTTACATTGAAGATACATAACTGGCATAGGATTCTTTTACTTTTTCTTTGTTTTTTTTTTTTTTTTGTTACTTCTGTTATGTTCTGCACATTGAGTCACTTAGCTATAAATCCCTATGTTTAATTTTACGGCACAAGGTTATTAATTTCGGTTTTGTCTTATTTTTCAGGCTCGCACTACACGGTGAGTAAATTTTTTTGGGATAATCCAGTTGGGCGCAAATGATGATCGATTTTCTTTTTAAGGTCCCGTTCGGCACGGCTCAATCAAAATTTCCCGGAATTTCTTCTTCTTTCCTTTTTCAGCTTTTCCTACCGGCTCCCGTGTTCGCGATTTTCCACTTTCTTTCTTTTAGCTTATTGTTCTTTTAACTTTCCCGACAACTTTAACTTTTTCTCTCGCACCGACCTTTTTTCCAAATTTTTCACGCGACTTAACTCCTCCAGAACTTCAGCCCAACTCCTTTCACAGCTTCCGACTGACTCCTCGAAAAAACCGACGCCTCGAGATCTCCCGGCCGGCCGTCCGCGTGTCTCCAGCGCGTGCCGTTGCCGATCCCGCTGCCATCCACTCACACATCGACGCGCCAGCCAATCAAGCGCTTACCGCCGATGTGCTAGTCGATGCCAACGGGATCGAGCTACGCTTCTCGCTGTGGCTGGGGCCTGGCTCGAGGCAGCTGAGTGCACCGTGCACTTTTGGTGCCGGCTCGAGCTTCTCGTTCGCGTGAATTTTTCTGTGGGACCGGGCTCGAGGTGCACAATTTGCCTCGATCGCCAGGCCCGCGCCGCAATTTTTCTTCGCTTTAACTGTCCCTCGAGCTGCGAGCGCCGAGCTTTGGTGCTATTTTTAGCTACAAAACTCTGCGCTCGCAGTCCGAGAGACAGCCCCTTCGCGGTACCCGCCAACGGGCGCCGTAAATTTTTGGACGTGTCTACGAGCTCAATTTTGTTTCGCCCGCCATAGGCGGCGTGAAAATTAAAATATATGCTTTATGTTTTTCAGGACAAGGAATCGGGGCCAAGGTTTGGCCCTGACCACAACAAAACGAGACCGAATTCTCGAGTTGGTAAAGATAGTTGAATCATGACTGGAACCTGGGCATCTTGGCACAATGTCTATGCAGTCCAATGTCTGCACGTTCATAGAGAAGTAAGCTTTCCTGTTGTATGGAATCTTTTGACTCGTGTAACTCGAGCAATTACTTCATAATACTCTTCATCACTTCCATTCCATCAATTAAATCTTCCGTATCACTATTCAAATTTTCAAGAACAATTTGTTTGCTCGTTGAATTTTCGACACGAAATTGCAAAATATATCTCTTAAGCGAGACTTAAGTGGCCGATTTTGGCGACTTAAGTATAGTAACCACTTAAGCCGTAATTTAAACTTAAAGTCCCACTGTGAAACCGAAAAATGGTTAAGCGGGAGCTTAAGTGACGATCAGAACTTAAGCTCGCACTGTGAAATTGGGCATTAATCATATTTTAAAGTTTGATTTACCGATCACTAAAGCAGATTGTACATCCTCCCTATTTACCAGGCTTGACGTCCAAGAAGAGCGGTTGGAATTATGCCCTGCACGGTATACAGAATACAAGGTATAGTAAAGATGAAGTGCTGTCGGCCATCTTGCGCGTCACGCTGCCCTGTTTACTTGTTATTGTGCGATTTTTAGAAGTTTTTTAAGTGAAATAAAAGAGTGCGCTTCTCTCTCTCTCTCTCATACAAAATAGGGCGGCGTGACGTCACAGCCATTTAATCCTGTGGAGTTTTTAGAATATAATAAAACTCTACTTTTAAATTGTAATGAAATATTTTATTGTTTGTTGGGAGGACAATTTTATGTTGGGGACTTGCCTCATCGATGTTCCGGAAAATATAAATTTTATTGGCAGAATTAATCAAAGCCTTCTTTGTAAAACAAAAACTAATTTGATGCAATTAGTCGAAATAAGCAAAGTGCTTTTTTCTAACGCCACCAGTGACATCTGTTGGCATTGTGCAGCGCCTCTATTATGGTCGCCACAGTACTCCCTCCGCAGTGACTTCGTAGAAGTCACGTAATATAGTCGGCAAGTTTCTTTGGAAAATGGACTTTTCGACCTGAACGAGTTATCTTTGCTGACTGTGTTGTTTCTGGGCTGGTCGAATTGGTAGAATCCGGCTTCAAAGAGTTGTTTTCGGTTGGTATAGCTGGAACTGTAGGGTCATCAGATGCCAGGAGATATGCCGGCTTGAGGCGGTCGATTGATATTACTGTATCACGGCCTCGAACTCGTACAGTATAATATTTAGCTGCCCTACCGATAACCGGAAATGGTCCTTCATATGGCGGTTGTAGTGTTGCTTTTAGGGTGTCTCTTCTGATAAAAACATTAGATGATTGAGCGAGGTCTCTGTGAACGAACGTAGGGCGGGTGCCATGACGTGCGATCGGTCTAGGGTGTAGAGACCTCCTTCAGTTGCCGATGTAAGCGCTCCACCATTCCGTTGGCCTGCGGGTGGTAGGCCGTAGTGCGGAGATGGTTGATGCTGAAAAATTGTGTTAGAGATCTGAAGAGGTCAGATGTAAACTGGCGTCCTTGGTCCGATGTGATTCGCAGAGGAACGCCAAATTTCGAAATCCAACCGCTGAAGAGTTTTCTAGCGACCGTGTTAGCCTCGATGTTGGTGAGAGGAAACGCTTCCGGCCATCTAGAAAAACGATCTACCACCGTTAGGCAATACCTGTAACCACGGGATATTGGGAGTGGTCCGACCAAGTCGACGTGGATGTGTTCGAACCTGCTCGAAGGTGTTGAAAAATCTCCTAATGGTGAAACAGTGTGCCTCGAAACTTTGGTGCGCTGGCAAGGAATGCAGGCTTGTGCCCATGTGATGCAGTCTTTCCTTAATGACGGCCAGGTGAACTTGCTCGCCACCAGTTTTGCAGATGCTCTGGGGCCTGGGTGGCTTAAGCAGTGTAGGCTGTCAAAAACTTTCTTTCGAAGACCTGTTGGTACAAAAGGTTTGGAAACTCCAGTGGAGACGTCACAGTAAAGGTCAGGTCCATTGGGAAGGGATGTTTTTCCAAGTTTTGGGTTCGGATTGTTGCGTAGTAAATCTCCGAGTTCTACGTCGTCCATTTGGGAGGCAGCCAATTCGCTGAAGTCTACAGGAGCAGCGACAGCCTCCACTCTGGAGAGCATGTCAGCAACTATGTTGTCAGAACCGGGAACGTGCTGTATATCAGTTGTGAACTGTGATATGTAGTCCAAATGGTTAAATTGACGTGGAGTACACTTTTCTGGCTTCTGTTTAAAAGCAAAAACAAGTGGCTTGTGGTCTGTGAAGATAGCAAACCGTCGTGCCTCGATCATGAATCGAAAATATTTCACCGCAGAGTACACGGCCAGGAGTTCGCGATCATATGTGCTATATTTACGCTGGGCGGTGTTAAAACATTTAGTGAAATATGCGAGTGGTTGCCACTCTGTATTGGATTTCTGCTGAAGGACTGCTCCCATTGCCGTATCTGAAGCGTCGGTAAAAAGTCCCCAAAACAGTGAAGTGTCTGGATGAACCAGCAGTGTTGCCTTAGCTAAGGCATTCTTTAGAGATACAAAAGCTGCTTCCAAATCTGGGTTCCATGAGATGGGCTTTTTTTCATTTGTTGTTGATTTTGGGCCTTTGAGATATTCGTTCAAAGGTGCCTGGAGTTCAGCGGATCTCGGAATGAATCGTCTGTAATAATTAAGAGATCCAAGGAATCTTCTCATCTGTTTAACTGTAGATGGTGGTGGACAATCCAGAATTGCCTGAACACGTTCAGATGGTGGACGGATTCCTTTGGTAGAAATGGTAAACCCAAGGAAGTTCAACTGACTTTTTCCGAACTCGCATTTGGCCACATTAATTACTACTCCATACTGGGACAAGCGTTGAAAAAGTTGTCGTAGATGCTTTAAGTGTTGGTCCTCATCTTGTGATGCCACAAGAATGTCATCCAAGTACGGGAAACAGAAATCCAAACCAGCAGTGACCTCGTCGATAAAACGCTGGAATGTTTGAGCTGCGTTCGTAAGGCCGAAGGTCATGAAAGGAAATTCATAAAGGCCAAAGGGTGTAATGACTGCGGTTTTTTCAATGTCAGCAGGTGCCACAGGAATCTGATTATATGCTCTGACTAGATCTATATTTGAAAAAATCTTTTTTTCAGCGAGGTTGGCGCTGCAGTCCTGGATATTCCGTGGAGGATATTTGTCTGGGATTGTCCTATCATTTAAGGGTCTATAATCCCCGCAAGGACGCCATCCTCCATCCTTTTTCGACACTAAGTGAAGTGGGGATGACCATGGGCTCTTGGATCTTCTAGCGATGCCCATTTTAATCATCGTCTCGAATTCTCGATGAGCGATCTTCAGTTTGTCTGGAGCTAGCCTTCTAGCTTTGCAGCTGATTGGTGGACCGGGTTTGGTGGTAATGTGGTGCATGGTATTATGCTTAATTTCTTTGAATGCACCATCGGGTCTGGTTAGGATGGGGAATTCTTTTAAAACCTGTGCGAATTTGCTGTCGTCTGACACTGATTTTATCTGTACAGTAGGTACGCCAACTGTGCAAAAACCCGAAGCTGAAAGGCTCGTAGTAGCGTCTCGAAGTACATGATTCCGAATGTCAACCAGCAAATTAAAATGATTTAAAAAATCGGCTCCGATGATGGGAGTATCAACATCAGCCACAACAAATCTCCATGTAAAGTCTCGCCGAAGTCCCAAATTAACCGAGAGGTGTATAAATCCGTAGGTTGAGATTGTAGTGCCGTTAGCTGCGTACAAAGAATAGTTGGTCTTATTCTTCCAGGCCTTAGCAAAACGTCGAGGATATGTACTCATATCCGCCCCTGTGTCAACCAGAAATCGCACCTTCGAAGTTAAGTCCGGAATGAATAGGCGGCTTGACTTACAGGAATCACTGACCGCCACTAGTGATCCGCCGCAGCATTTCCCGAATTGAATTTGCAGGGTTGTTTGCAAGATCGTGCTTGCTGCCCGAATTTGTTGTGATACCAGCATATATGCTGTGTATCGTTATGGGCTTTATTCCGACTATTGGAACGTTGCCTAGGGCGAGATGTGGATCGGGATCGTTTATCACGCATGAGTTGTGATACTTGGCGTGTTAAAGCAGCTACCTGCTCGGTTAGTTGGCTAATTTCCGAGTGGGAAACAACATGTGTTTGTTGTCTCGACTGTGCTCGCTCGTCACTTTGTTGACGTGTAAGCTGGGCCACTTGATGCCGTGGCACCAGATCGAAAACAGTGTCAGCCAATTCGCCAAGCCGTTCGAGGGTTGCATCATCAGACTGAGTAGCAATTACAGTCTGAATGTGCGCAGGAAGGCGACTTATCCATAAGGTGCGCACAAATTCCTTGGCCACCATATCGCGGGCCAGTCGCTGCAACTCTCGCAGGAACTGGGAAGGCTTCCTATCCCCTAACTGTTCCTCTTCCAACATTTGCTTGATGTCGCGATTAGGTGTGGCGGACAAACGACTAATTAAACGCTCTTTAATTAGCGTGTAGGGTTTTTCAGAGGGAAGGTAATCTCTGTCGACGACATCCTGCACCTCCCTAAGCTGTTCCCATTCGAGGTTCGATAAAATATGCCGGAATTTTGTTACCTCTTGTGTAATTCCGGCTAAGGCAAATGAATTTTCCATTTGCCTAAACCACATAGTTGGGCTATGGATCCAAAATTTCATAGGCCGAACGGAGACCGTCTGAATATTTTGAAATTGAATTTCACGAACCTGTTCTGTGTGGGAATCCCGCGGTGGACAATTTGTGCCTCCTTGATGGTCGGTGCCGGCAGTTCGTTGATTTTCCAGATGATCCTGCTCCATGTTTTCGCCAGTTTCTTTTTTTCCAGGCTTTTTCGGAATCCGTTAAAGTTGCTTTTTTTTCAGGCTTTTTCGGAATCCGTGCTCGTCTCGAGCGTCGGGGTCACCAATGTGGAGTTTTTAGAATATAATAAAACTCTACTTTTAAATTGTAATGAAATATTTTATTGTTTGTTGGGAGGACAATTTTATGTTGGGGACTTGCCTCATCGATGTTCCGGAAAATATAAATTTTATTGGCAGAATTAATCAAAGCCTTCTTTGTAAAACAAAAACTAATTTGATGCAATTAGTCGAAATAAGCAAAGTGCTTTTTTCTAACGCCACCAGTGACATCTGTTGGCATTGTGCAGCGCCTCTATTATGGTCGCCACAAATCCTATACAAATTGATAATTTTTTCACTATGTCGTTTTCCTGCTTTGACCTTTGATCTTACACTAATTACTTCTCAATGTATAAATTAATAAAATAACCCCGCACAAACACTTAGGTTAAAATTTATAGTGAACTGAATTCAATGTAGATTACTCGATTGATAACTACTGAATGATATAATTTGTATAATATCGGCTATTTATACACATCTTAAAAATCTCAAGTGTGAAGTATATTGAAGCGAAATTTTTGCCAAGCAAAAGGCCTACCCTAAATGGGATGTAACGTAACGTAAGAAACGTCAACGTAACGTGCGAACGTGTGTTAAGTAATGGGGATACCCTAAATAGACGTAAGAAAACTTGACGAAGGTTCATCAAATCTGGAAATGTCACTTTAGCCTACGTAAAGGTGCCGTAAGAATCGCACAACGTAAACAAACTTCAAAAGTTTCAGAGGTTAAATTGTGTGAAAATTAAATCTGCCGCGGCGTAACTTTACGTTTCTATTTCGGGCGAAATGTCCGTTTTGACGTCCGTAAGCTTGCCTCGTTAAATTCTTACGTTACGTTTACGTTGCGTTGCGTTTCTATTTAGGGTAGGCCTAAAAACATAATAAAAACGAGCGAGCCTTAAAGTAGTTGCCTACCCTAAATGGGACGTAACGTAACGTAAGAAACGTCAACGTAACGTGCGAACGTGTGTTAAGTAATGGGGATACCCTAAATAGACGTAAGAAAACTTGACGAAGGTTCGTCAAATCTGGAAATGTCACTTTAGCCTACGTAAAGGTGCCGTAAGAATCGCACAACGTAAACAAACTTCAAAAGTTTCAGAGGTTAAATTGTGTGAAAATTAAATCTGCCGCGGCGTAACTTTACGTTTCTATTTCGGGCGAGATGTCCGTTTTGACGTCCGTAAGCCTGCCTCGTTTAATTCTTACGTTACGTTTACGTTGCGTTACGTTTCTATTTAGGGTAGGCAACGTATAACATCTTACATCGTACCTTGGTAATAAGCAACATTAAAATCTTAAAAAATGAAAAGTTACTGATGAAGATATTTAAAAAAAACACTATTATTAAATGCTTAGTACGATTTTCTAACATTATAAAAAATAAAAAAAAAATACGGAAACTTCTCCATTAAGCAGCGACAGAAATTAACCTTAAAATTTTAAAAAGCTAAATACTGAAATTTTATTCGAAAAATTATTCATTATTTCTCACTTGCATTTTTTATCAATGATGTGCACATTTTCCAGACACTTATGCCTAATCTCCATACAAAACCAGACCAACTAACCAAACCAAAAATATCTGCAGCTCTGTCGTTCGCATTGCAATTTCATCACCTATCTCGCTCATTTTGGTCAACAGCCGCTAGCTTTTCCCTCTGTGTGAGTTAAACCATTTTAAAACCATTTGGCGTTGCCACATGCAATTCAGCGCATTTAGTACAGGTTAGTACTCGAAAAGTTGCAAAGTCAAAAATAAATTGATGTTAAATCGGTTGTTGTGGTTTGCTGGTAAAGAGTGCCAAATATTTGTGTCATAATAATTATATTTTTATTACAAAATGCCCTTTTATTTGACCGGTAAGTGAAGCAGTGGCTGACTGACATTTCACAACGACATTGCTAACATGTGTACAGACTTGTTTTGTCAGCAGTTGGTTTTTTGGTTTTGGTTTGGTTTTGGTTTGGTCTGGTTTTTATGGAGATTAGGCATTAAGGCCGTTCTCCAATGCACGGACCACCCAACCACGAACGAACCAAAATCGCGCCATCTCGTCCCACATGAATGTGGCGTCATCTTCCCTCTCGCTCGTGTTTTGGTCGACCTGGCTAACTTTTTCTTGGTGTGTTTTAACCACATAGTACTAGTCCCCCATTCAGCAACGATATTGTACCAGAATAGTGACAACGCCGTAGCTTTTCCGCCGGTTGTCAAAACATCAGTGCACTAATTATAACACGAAGCACTTATAAAAATGTGCACGGTAGTTTCAGGAGAATATTAAAAGTTAAATTGATAAGATTGTCCGCTTAAAAAGTGGTAAAAACTTCCACATTTAACATTTGCCCGATTATGTTTTCGCAGCTGGCAGGCACAACTACAGGCAAAGGCTTATACTTTACACGAGATTCAGCATTTTCGTTGGCTGGTTCGTGGTTGGGTGGTCCGTGCATTGGAGAACGGCCTTTATTATTATCAACAGTAAATACATTTGTTAATATAGTTTACACATATAAATTAGTTTACATAACAGCACACTTTATACACAACACTGTACATAGCTTAAGTGCACAGTTGATGCATAGACAAATAACACATAGATTTCCATTCTGGGCCTAAAGCTCAATCCATTGAGTTTTCAATTTGGTAGCCCGCCTGATGTCGCCTGATCTTACTAACACATCCCTAACGTGGCTCGATATATCATTTCGGGAGAGACAGAGAATTGTTCCTTTAGCTCGGCACGCGGGCAGCATGGTTTCTATGGCGCGGGCGGCAGCGCGGCGTGGCGGCGACATATCTCTTCCTCTTCTCTCGAGTTTTAGCCGTCCATCAGCTGTTGTTCTGCGCAAGGAGCTTATGGGACTGCTCTAACGCTAACGTGAAGCGGAGGGAGTTGAATTTTTCTAGGAATCCTCTGAGTTGCGTGATCTGCTCAATCAATGAATGAAATCTTCAAGGGAAAAAGACTCACGGACAGATTCATGAGGTTTGAATTATTTAATGAAATTCCGAATTTTTGTTTTTTAGGTGTTTTTCATTGACTTCAAAAATTCGTTTAAAAAAATAGTTTTTCAATTTTTTCGTTTTTAATTTCAATCTACTAAAGATGCATTTTGGATTGTTAAAAGGAATTAATTAAATTTATTACTTGCTTACAAGCTTGAAGTACAAAAGTCCCTAATATTAGGCGAAAAAGACTACAAAATATAAAGTAGATATGAAAAACTATAAAATTATATAAAAAGCTGTCAATTTCGCAGCGTTGATTGACGCCTACAATTTGTCTCCACTTGATCCATCAAGTGTAAGGGCCGGTGCATCATAATCGAAATTCTTTTTGTTGGAGTTTCAAAAATAGATTTCTTTATGTTTTATTGTTTAGTTTTATGAAGGTAATTTTTCTGAGTTTAGGGTTTAATGGAGGTTTAGTTTTTAAGCAAAATTTAAGCCTAAGTAAATCTTAGATTATTATTCTTCATTTTCAGAGAAAAGAACCTTTTTCTTTTAACATGTCCTAGCGTGTAAATATTCGAACATGTGGTCTGCAGACAACAGACTATCTTTTATTGGTTTGGTAATAAACTGTAGGATAGGGTAAGGACACATCTAGGTAAAAGAAATTTTAGTCTAGTAAAAATTCTCAATGAGCTAAGACGTGTTCTTCCTTGAGTAAATTTAAATAAAATATAAAATATTAATACTTGTGTTTTCGTATAAAGTATCCCATTTTCGAATACTTTTTTAAGTCATTCTTTAGTTTTAAATGAAAATCACCTAAAACAAAAAATTGCAGTTTCACTAGATAGTTCAAATCTCATGAATCAGTGTCCTTTTTTCATTGAGCAGAGCACGCAACTAAGAGGATTCCTAGAAAAATTCAACTCCCTCCGCTTCACGTTAGGGCAGTCCCACAAGCCGTTTGCGCAGAACAACAGAAATTTGAAAAAGAGGCAGTGTTTTCTCACAGCTTTGTGAATTGAGAAATTCTAAAATTATCTCACGCACACAAACTTAAAGGCAGTGCCTCCGTAACCGTCGATCTGTTCGGTCGATCGTGAGATGGCTCTCGCCATCCACAATTTGGTGAACACTCTCATTAGTTTAGTATCTTGAGTTCATTTGTAAGATTTCATTTCTTTTTTGTGAGAATTTCGGTTTTTAATTCAAGACCGTTCTGTAATTTGTGTTTCAAGCTCAAATATCTTAGCAGAAAGATATTAACGGGTGTTTCTTTATAAAGTGATCATGTAACGGGAATTAGGCACTCCACGGAGAATAGTGAATTTGTGATTTTGATCTCATTTGTGGCCTTGCTTGGGCCTTTTTTGTGATACGTGGTTTTAAGCTAGATTGTTAGGATTGATTTTACCCAGGATCTTAGAAAAATGTTGAGCAACCACGTGGTATTGTGAATGCTGTTTCATCCTAACGGTTCTTGTGTGGACCGTGTGATTTGAGTTCGGACTTTGTTTTTGAGTAGTGCTTTTTTATTGTTGACTGGGTTTGTCTTAAGGTGGGTCCACACTGAGCCCCCGAAAGCGAACGCATGAGTACACATGTTTGCAATCCAAGTTTTCTAGTGTGTACGCCGAAGAAACATAAAAAAACATACGCGTTCGCTATGTTTGCTTTCATAATCACGCGTGCTGCACAGGCGTCCGTAGATATGCAAGCAAACACAAGCGAAATTTTTTAAGTGTGGACGCCTTTTGAGAAGGCGTCAATCAGGTTTCCTCGCATTTGCATGTTTTCCATTCAAGTTGGAAAATCTGAGCGAATGTATATAAAATATGGCGAATATTTCGTTTTTTCTACCAATTTTCTATACAAAATTCGGTAAATTTTGAATTTGAACCCTCATTTAACTCGTATACATGTCCAAGGAATCGATTGGTACAGCGTTTCCTACATGATATCAAAACAGCCTTTTTTTTTTTTTTTTTGATTTATTAATGAATCACAGTATGCATATAAGTAAAGGCTCAGTAATTGCAATTATAACTTCATTGTCCGATATATGGAGCAAAACTGACAAAAATTCATATGCTGGAGTCGCTATAATTTCACAATCGAAATGAAACTCAAGCACAGGGTATAGCACACATTCGTTCTAATTTCCTTGACGTACACACTCGGCAAACTTGTTTGTTTGTTTAGGACTTTAGGGTTTTCTTCTTTGTTTGTTTAGGGTTTTTTAATTACCTTCGCTAAAGATTCGTGAGGCGTCCGCACTGCTTTTCGTAGAAATTTATGTTCGTTCACAACTTGTTCGTTCTTGCTTCCACATTTGGCAGCAGCACGGAACAAGAGCACAGGGTATAGAACAGATTCGTTCGCGTTTGAAACGCGTACACATTAAGCGAAAACTTGTACTCGAACACATATGTTCGCTTTCGGTGGCTCAGTGTGGACCCACCTTTAGACGAGGGTTGATTTTGCCCAAAAAACTTTGTGGATAAAAATTGAGATGATTAAATTGATTAAAATTCTAAAGCATCCACGTGCTAATTAAAATTGCTGTTATCCCAACGGTACCTAAATATGTAACGGGTCTACCCTAATTTCGATCACGTGGTGGAACAGTAGGTGAACGAGAGAAAGAGAAAGATAGACAATTGGAGTTTTTGGTTTAATGATCAGTGCCTGATTAGATATGTCTGTGTGATTAATCTCTTGTGACTATGACTTTGAATTGTCCTGGTTTTGACTTTTAGTTTTTTATCTGATGTGACCCTTTGAGAATCTTAAAAGTAAAGGCTATCTTAAACTTAAGTGAATTAGAAAAAGTGTAAGAATAGGAGTGACACTGATTGTTTGAGCCGAATCTCTCATTTGGAATCCCCGGACTTTGACATATTGTTTTTCTGATGTGACTTTTTTGAGTTCCTGTTAAACGTGGCAACCCTAAAATATCAAGTATACAGACATAACCTCAACAACGACTACTTTGTGTTCAGGACTGCACAAGTCCACTTTTATTTAATCTACCTTGTTGTCCTTAATAAGAGATGTCATATGGGACAAAATAGAAAACTTTTATACCAGTTTCACTGGAGCTGTCATAGCTGGTGACAGAGAGGAAAAATTCAAGGGGTGACGCGTTCTGGAGCTGGTGGATATTGGCCAATTGTTTTTGCTGGCACTTGCTTGGCCCCCGCCTGTTTGTTGGCTCAACAAACACAACTACCTATCAATTTGGGTTGCAGTTCTGCTTGAGACACTGGTCAATGTGGCCTGTGACGCCCGCTGGGCAATATTAAATAAAAACAACAACAACAACAACAACAAACTTAAAGGAAGTTGAACTGGTTGAGCTTTCCTCTCAGATTTATTTTCATAGGAACAATTTTTTGTATGAGAATGGATATCTATCTATTATTTGTCTATGGTTGATGCGTTCTTCTTTTCTATTTCCCTTTCTCTTTCTCGTCACACACACGCACACACTATTGACTGACAGTACCAAAGCCTTCTATATTACAAGCCATGAAGTGGTCCGGCGCACGCACACATCTATAGGGCAAAGTGGTCTGACAGATTTCAGCTGTTTCAGCGGCTGCAGTGACAGTTTCAGACTAAATTTAACATATTTTCTTTATTTTGTAGGTAATTCGCAGTTTAAAATTGGCATTTACTGAAGAGAATGTGTAACTCGTTAAGTTTTCACAAATAATTTCCAAATGCACTTCGGTAATATTTGCAAACAATGCTATAAAGTCCCATATTGTGAGTGTGCACAAAATGCAAACTCAAATTTCGCAATGGTTGAGGATTTTTAATCGCTTACTCTCATATTCCGAAACTTTATTAACTTTGCCCAGTCTACTTGCAAAATTTGTCAGAAAATAAAAATTTTGGGGGTTGAAATGTCTGAGTAAAAATTGAGCCGTTCAATGCACAAAAGAAGAAAGGTGCTTTGGGTAAAAGGAAATTAAATGACTAGGCATTGCTAGTTTGAAAATATTTATTTCATATATTATTATATAAAAATAAAACACTTTAATTTAGAATTCATATATATATATTTAAATTAAAAGGAAAATACTTCAAAGGAATTTGTATATTTTTTATTTATGTCACTGTCGGCGGGAATTCACTCACAAGAAATTTCCACAAAATGCAAAAATTTTGCAATTATTTTTGCAAGTACATCTCTACGCACCATTAAACAATCTTCTTGTTAAGTGCAAGAGTACTTTTTACAATTAAATGGCGTTAAATATAGTAAAATGACTATAAAGTTGCCAATAATTGCCCAGTACTTCGCCACCTAACCTAACACTTTTGCCGGTTCATAGATGATTTTTTTAATTTCGATCAAACTTTTTCACAATTTTTCGCTTCCATTACAACTGATATCCTTTTGTACACCTCCTGTAGAAATATTTACCGGATAAATTGATTATTTCACTTTTAAAACTGCTTAAATAACTGCAGAGCCCCGAAAATTTACGCGCTTTGTATGAGAAATGGCCGTCAACTGAAGAACTGTCAGACCACTTACGCACACATGCAAAAGGCCACTTCATGGCTTGTAATATAGAAGGCTTTGACAGTACCGACCTCTCAGAAAATTGGTTCGTACCATCTGACGGCCAACGCTGCCACCGCCTGCGCTCATTGGTCCTGTTACACACTTCCGTCCCATTTCACGAAATCACTCCCACAGATTGCAGGAAGGCGAGAGGAAAGATGTTACACATAAAAAATAATATGATAATATCTCGGAAACCGTTGCTCGTAAAAGATTTTTGATTAAAATTTGTCCCCGAACAGTACGAATACCCTAACTGGAAACTCCTTCTCGAATCCATAGAACCAAAGACCATATATCTTAATAAGACGACCCAGCCGAACAAAATTCAAGCCGAAAGAGCTTTGAGATGAGGGACCAAGATCAGCGTGGATTCAAGCAAACTTTTGTAGCCCACCGTTCGTGTAGATATGCCAATTCCGCTCAGAGTTTGTGGCTCGATCCCGTCGCTCTTTCTAAGGCGGGGTGTGGGGTGGGGTGGGGTGTACTGCCGCTGCTATTCTGTGTATTAATTTCATCTGCTTTCATTCTTTGGTTGGTTATCACTGAATGTGGATGCGATTTTCCGTGCGATTTGCAATATTTAACTATTCAATTCTTTGTCCATTTTTTTAATTACATGGAATCCTTGGATGAACAATCAGCCTTTTTCAAGGCTTTTGGTAAAAAGAAAAGGTACGAAAAATGCTGCGTACCAAATTGTAAAACATCTCTCATAGATGAAATGAATTGCAAACTATTTAGGTTCCCTAAAGCAGAACCTTTAAGAAGCAAATGGTTATCCAATATTGGATTTCCTATTGTTCCTAACATTAAAAATTTATTTGTTTGCGAAAAGCATTTTGAGGTCAATTGCTTAGGTAAACGAAAACTTAAAAGTAATTGTGTTCCAACCCTTTATTTAAATGGTGTCAGCAATAATAACATTGCGAATAATATTGATTCCTTCAATAAAAATAAAATAAAATTTTGTTGTATCGCTACATGCAACAATTATAATCTGAATGTCAGAATGTTTATGTTCCCCAAAAAAGACAGTGGAAGGCAATTGGAACGATGGATGGAGACATGTAATTTAGAGAAAAATTTAAATATTAAAAATAAATTCGTTTGTGCTGCTCATTTTGAAGAGAAATTTCTGGGGAAAAGAAAATTACTTGTCAATGCTGTACCTTCTTTGAATCTGTCTCTGAAGGATGTTTATGAGTTTGTTGAACAACATGATGATGGCGAAGCTTATATGGCTGAAAATATATCCGAATATAACGAGGCAAATAATTTAGAAAAAGAAGAAGTAATACTAGAAACATGCTATAAAAAATGCCATAAGAGCGCAAAAAATTTTGCTTATTACAGTTCAAAATTAAAAAGTTCGAACGAAAGGGTACTTGCATTAGAAAAACGAAATAAGCTATTAATAAAAAATTTAAAGTCGTACAAAAAGAAAACATACAATAAAGATGTTTTGTATGAAATTGATAACTTGGCTCACGTCCATGAAAATACAAAAGGATTTTGTAAAATGATCCTAGCTGAAAGATCGAAATCGACGGAATGGAATCAAAAGCAAAGACATTTAGCACAAACATTGAATTATAAGTCAAATTCGACATATTTATTCATGCGGTATAATCTAGGGTTTACGCTGCCTTCAAAATCTTCAATACAACGTTGGTCACCTATAAAAGAGCTGCATCCTGGTTTTAATAAACCACTTTTGGAAAATTCAAAAAGCATGTCTCAGAAAATGGATGAGTTCGATAAAGAGGCTGTTCTTATATTTGATGAGATTGTGATAAGAAAGGACTTGGTTTACGATCAGTATAATAACCAAGTAGAAGGCTTAGTTGACTTTGGCGATAACGACAGAAGCGATTTAATTGGCAAATATATTTGCCTCTTTATTTTACGTGGCCTTTTGTCTAATTGGAAGTACATTCTAAGCTACTTTGTATCTGACGAAAAGGGTGTGTGATTTAACTAAAACACTTTTGTACTTCCAAGGTTAACTTTATTAAAGTAGGGACTATTCTAGTTAAGTGCTATTCTACGACTGCTGAGCAAGAGACTGTAGTCATTCTCGGTGATAGTGATGCCTAACTGTGATACTCTTTAACTAACTATAATGTACAATTCATTTGTTATAGTAGGATAACTTTGTATAAGTATTTATTTACATTTATTTTTATATTTATTCATTTACTTAGCTTATTGTTATATTTATTTATATTTCATGTTCATGTATTTATTTACTAATATTACACTTCATGTGCATACTTAGGTATGTAATTATTTCAAGGATTTTATTTTAATATTTCTATACATATTTCAAAGGGTATAAGTGGAGAAAAATTAAAGGATATTTTATTAAAGAACCTTGAAATTGCGAATGGATTAGGGTTGCGTGTCCGTGCTGTTATAGCTGATCAAGGTTCTAATAATAGGAAAGCATTTAGAATTTTGGGAGCATCTATGGATAAACCGCATTTTAACAGATGTCACTGGTGGCGCTAGAGAAAAAGCACTTTGCATATTTTCGGCTAATTGCATCAAATTAGTTTTTTGTTTCACAAAGAAGGCTTTGATTAATTCTGCCGATTAAATTTTCACATTTACCGGAACAACGATGAGGCAAGTCCCAACATAAAATTGTCCTCCCAACAAACTTAATAAAAGATTTCATACGAGTTAAAGTAGAGTTTTATTTTATTCTAAAAACTCCACATTGGTGACCCCGACGCTCAAGACGAGCACATCTTTAACGGATTCCGAAAAAGTCTGGAAAAAAAGCAACTGGCGAAAATATGGAGCAGGATCATCTGGAAAATCAACGAACCGCCGGCACCGACCATCAAGGAGGCACAAATTGTCCACCGCGGGATTCCCACACAGAACAGGTTCGTGAAGTTCAGTTTCAAAATATTCAGACGGTCTCCGTTCGGCCTATGAAATTTTGGATCCATAGCCCAACTATGTGGTTTAGGCAAATGGAAAATTCATTTGCCTTAGCCGGAATTACGCAAGAGGTAACAAAATTCCGGCATATTTTATCAAACCTCGAATGGGAACAGCTTAGGGAGGTGCAGGATGTCGTTGACAGAGATTACCTTCCCTCTGAAAAACCCTACACACTAATTAAAGAACGTTTAATTAACAAAGAAGGCTTTGATTAATTCTGCCGATTAAATTTTCACATTTTCCGGAACAACGATGAGGCAAGTTCCAACATAAAATTGTCCTCCCAACAAACTTAATACAGGATTTCATACGCATTTACTGAAATCACTTAGAAATACATTTATGAAAAGTGATATAAAATCATTTTACGGAATAGCTTCCTGGGACATACTAGGTATTATGTTTGCAAACGATTCTTCCAACATTGTTAAAATGTGTCCAAAATTGACAAAAAAACATATTCAGCCAGGATCATTTGATAAGATGCGTGTTAAATATGCAGTACAAATATTTAGCCGTACTACTGCGGCTGGAGTAAAAACTTGTTTGGACTTAAGCCGGCCCCACACAATGCGTGCATTCGCCAAACATTTTAAAAATTTCTGCGTCTACTTATTCGCCAAATATTTCCCTCGCCTTGTGTGAGCTCCCACACTTTCGTCTTCTTCGTCAAAGTGCATATGCCGAACATTTTCTGCGTTTACTCTTTGCTCCCACAATACTCGTTCATTCGTCAAACTTTTGCTTGAAATCACTCGCCGAATGTTTGGCACAGAGTTTTTTTCTTGATCCCAGAATGGCCAGTGTAAACGAAATAATTGCTAATGTAATAATGAGTGATTAATTGCAATTGAAAAGGTAGATAAACGAAAGAGAAGGTGGTGGATGTTATCCTTGAATAAAGGCCGAAGCATTGCGAACCATTACGTTCCTCATCTTGCGTTGAGGATTTTTTGAATCCCATATAATGGGCGGACAACTTAATAAAATATTCGAATGAATATGGCACAACCCCGATAAATGCAATGCACTGCAAAACACTTTTTTCTTCATATTAAATTGATTTGTTTTGAAAAACAAAAAACGTAAATTAGACACCAGTAATAGCACAAAAACCAAATTAAAATCAGCTGTTATTATATTTATTATAAATAAACTAAAAAATGAGCGAGATGTAAGAGAAATTGATTCGTGATAACTTAATTATTTTTTATCTAGTTATGTTTATTCATAAATGTGTGGGATTGTTGGGCATTTTAATTGGCATAATTTTCTCAAAAGGTTAAAGCCTATAGGTTAAAACTGGTCTCGTTTTACAGGTAGTATTAGCCGTCCAGTATATGAGCCGTTTATTTTGAAAGTAGCCTAAGTTAATATGTCATAAAGTCGATTTTACGTTCAAAGAATATAGAATCAGCGCACAAATGTTCGCCTCTTTCCCATCATCGGTGGGAAGCACACGCATAACGCATATTTCCCTCGTACGAGGGACGAATGTCTCCCACATACCTCGTCAAACCGCCACACACAGCAAATATTTGTGGAAATAAACGCATACGCGAATGACGAGGCAAGTCGACGCATCACGAAGTTCGGCTGGAAAGGACGAATGACAAATATTCTTCGTAGAAGCTCCCACACACCTCGTCAAGTGAGACGCATCGTCAAATGTTTGGCGAATGCACGCATTGTGTGGGGCCGGCTTTAAATAAAATCCCTGCGGATTTAATTGGAAAAGCTAAATCAACAGTTCTTTTTATTGAACATATAGATAAGGTGTTTGATTGGCTAAATAGCAGAAATGTCTCAAATAAAAATATGTATAAAATGCCCTTACGAAAAAATAATGTGGTTTCTACATTTTTGCGAGAAAGTGTCGAATCAAAAACAATATATAGAAGTCAAGTCAAGGAATTTAAATTTATTACTCATGCTTGGAAGCAAGTAATAAATTTAATTAATTCCTTTTAATGAATCCAAAATGCATCTTTAGCAGATTGAAATTAAAAACAAAAAAAATTTACAAACGTTAAACGAATTTTTGAGTCAATGAAAAACACCTAAAGACCCCGTTTACACTAGCGCAAGCATGCCTCAGTGGCATGTTCTCTTGCTTTCCTGAAAATGAGCGTCGCATTAGCTAGCCATACACGATGGGAGTTGCGTGCGAGCCATCTTGTGCATCGTTCCTCCCGGAAAACTTGTGGGATTGCGTGGCGCGTACTAACAAGCTCGTTCGCAACACACGATGCACTCTTTCCGAATGGAAAGAGTGTATATTTTAGAGCTTTCACGTGAAATTTGACATTTTCATATAAATTTGTGTTTTTTGTTTTTCAAAACAAATCAATTTAATATGAAGAAAAAAGTGTTTTGCAGTGCATTGCATTTATCGGGGTTGTGCCATATTCATTCGAATATTTTATTAAGTTGTCCGCCCATTATATGGGATTCAAAAAATCCTCAACGCAAGATGAGGAACGTAATGGTTCGCAATGCTTCGGCCTTTATTCAAGGATAACATCCACCACCTTCTCTTTCGTTTATCTACCTTTTCAATTGCAATTAATCACTCATTATTACATTAGCAATTATTTCGTTTACACTGGCCATTCTGGGATCAAGAAAAAAACTCTGTGCCAAACATTCGGCGAGTGATTTCAAGCAAAAGTTTGACGAATGAACGAGTATTGTGGGAGCAAAGAGTAAACGCAGAAAATGTTCGGCATATGCACTTTGACGAAGAAGACGAAAGTGTGGGAGCTCACACAAGGCGAGGGAAATATTTGGCGAATAAGTAGACGCAGAAATTTTTAAAATGTTTGGCGAATGCACGCATTGTGTGGGGCTGGCTTAAGCGAGACGATGAAACACGAAGGCAAATATACAGCGGCAGTACACCCCACCCCACCCCACACCGCGCCTTAGAAAGAGCGACGGGATCACTGACATATAGAAATGAACCACTCGATTTGCTATATCAAATGGTGCACCGTTTTGAAAGTTCTCACCTAAGGAGAGTTCAGATATAAAAGGCATATATCTGTCTATTTTTTTCGCATTATGCGAGATAGGGGGCTTCAAAAGGCGGCAAATTTAAAAATTATATTAATTTTATTTGTAACCTGCACGCTTAAATCTGATTCCCCTGAAAGTAGCATCAAATCTCAAATAATTTCGCGGCGAAAAGTTTATGGAATAACACATTTTTCATTGAAAAATTCTCAGCAAAACGTTGAATTGCTCTCTTCTGGATATGCGATTTATATCGCTAAACAACTGTTTTAAGAACTCAAAAGTAAAAATTAGAGCACTTTTGTGTTTTTGCTGTATACTTCACTTAATTTAGTTACAGTAAAAGGACTTAAATGCAATTAATTCCGCAATGATTCGCCGTATTACGCCGGTTTTTTTGTGGTTTTTGTGCCATTTTTGTCGTTGCCATGTACTTCGTTTCGTCAGTGAATTTACGGAGAAAATCTATTGCGAGCAAAGTATAATCGCCGCTAAAGTCAACTCCATCTCAGCAAACTGTGCTGGCCTTCAGCTTTTTTCTGACGACTTAGGCTCTATCCATGACAAACTCGATCAATTACTTAACTTGACGTCTCTCATCAACTCCAACTCTTCCGAGTTACTTGCCAAGCAGCATACCATCTCTTGCACTCTGTCTGGTGCCACTGCTTCGATCGACGAGCTTCAAGAGTCCCTTGCCGGTGGCAACCGATCATCGGGTACTGACACTGGCCCTATTTTGCTCTCTCTTGACAACGTAAGGAGGGGCATCAGGCGAATCGAAAATGACATGAGCTCTTGGCAGGCCATGGCAAATAAGAACAGGGAATTAATGTCCACCGTATCATCTGCCGTCGAGTCCCTCATGGTTCGGAGTGCTGAGGCTCCACCCGATGCTTCACCTTTGGCCCCCAGCCCGGTCCCTGAGACCCTAGCTGCCCCGGAACCGCCTATGACATCCGACTCTGATACCCGGCCCGCTGCCGCAGCTTTGGATGCTTGTCTGTATTCTCCTGCGGGTCGCCAGGATGCTACATCAACCCCTCAGGCTCCTCAAGCTACTGCTCCCACGGAGAAAGCCCGTTCCCCTAACTCCACAGGGCACTCCAAGCGTCGTCGTCATGGAAGGGGCAAGTACCGCAGCTCATCTGTTATAGCTGCGTCCCCTCCCGGGACCTCTACCACCAAGGCTCCTAATAATGCACCGCCCAACGTTGGCCCGCCCCCATCTGGTTCCATCTCTATCCGCCCTGCCAAGCTTCCCCGCCAAATCTTCATCTCTCGGGTTCACTCCGACACTTCAGAGGACGAGATTATACGACACATCGAATCGAACGTCAGCGCATCGTGTGGGCTCGTTGCATGTCGTCGAATTACTCCTCAGCGCAGCAGGGGTAGCTTGTCTTTCCCTGCCTCCTTCAAGGTTTTGGTCCCAGATGATCTTTTCTCAGCCGTGATCTCTCCTTCTATCTGGCCGGCGGACTCTATCGTACGAGAATTTACTCCTAAATCCCAGCAGGGGCCCATCCGTCCGGCATCGACAAAAAACTCATCAGCGAATTATCGCTCTACTACGGCAATGTAACTGGCCTCCGCTCAAAGACGACGCGCCTCTTTACGAGTTCTGCTGACACATCTTTTGACGCTATCTGCCTTACAGAGACTTGGCTTTGCGGTGGAATATCGGACGCTGAACTTTTTTGCTCAGACTATGCGGTTTTCCGTCGCGACCGCCATGGTGCCTCACTGGAAGCCCCTGTGGGGGGTGGAGTTCTTTGTGCCATCCGCCGGGACATCCCTTGCCTTCGTGTTGACGTCCCCTTCAGCGACGAGTTGGAACTACTATGCGTCTCACTGCTACTGCCCCTTGGGCGCTTATTCATCGCAGTTGCCTACGTTCCACCCCGTGCACCTCCGGCCACCTATGCTCAACACTCTGAATGCCTTACGACGATCGCTGATTCTATGCTTCCGCGTGATGAGCTCGTGCTCTTTGGTGACTTCAACTTGCCATCGATTGATTGGTCTCCTTCCTCGGTTGACTCAGCTGTTTCACCATCCTTTACCACAGCACCTCAACATGCCGTTGACTTCATTGAGGGTCTTTTATCCTCTGGATTGTCCCAATCATCAGGTATCGGCAACAACTGCGGTAGGCAACTCGATCAGGTCTTCTCTTCTGACCCCGACTGCACCTCTGTTAGACGCTGTTCGTCGCCACAGGTTATCATCCTGCTCTTCACGTCGTCTTCTCGGCTGATCCGTTCTTCCTGGGCTCTTCTTCGCCACCTAATATCTGTTACAATTTCAAAAAGGCTGATTTCTCACTGCTTAATATTTAGTTTACTTTCGTCTTGTGACTGGAGCTGTGTTTTGCAGGAGCGCGACATTGACGTTGCTACTAATAACTTTTATAACATACTATCAGGTATCTCCCTGCAATCGATTCCTCTTTCCAAGACGGGCGGTTCACGCCCTAGTCCGCCGTGGTTCAATAACTCTTTGCGACATTTGAAGAACTTAAAAGCTAAAGCCTGGAAGAAGTTTGCCTCCTCTAAAAGTGATGCTGATTATGACGCTTACTCTTCTCTTCGCTCACTTTTTACTTCGGACCTCGAATCGGCTTACAACTCTTACCTTATCGACATGAAAGGCTTCCTGCGTGACGATCCTAAACGCTTTTGGAGTTTCGTGAACTCCAAGCGTAAGTCTGATGGCTACCCGTCATCCTTAGGCCTTAATGGTATTATTAGTGACAGTCCGCAGACGATCTCCGATATGTTCTGCGACTTTTTTGAGACCGCTTTTTTACCTGACATCTGTGATAATTCCATCTGTGATACGAGTCCTGATGCTTTCTCCCACTTGACGACGTTACCTCCGACTTCACTCCAGCATCAGGACTTACTCCTTGACGATGCTGTGCTCTTGAAACTTATCTCGAGCTTAGCGGATAGCTTCTCTTGTGGTCCAGATGGCATCCCAGCCTCTTTTGTTAAGCGCTGTAGTGTCCCCCTCGTCCCTATTCTGTGTTATTTATTTAATCTTTCTCTTTCTTCGGGAGTCTTTCCACAGCTATGGAAATTCTCGACTGTGATTCCATTACACAAAAAGGGTTCTAGGAATCACATTGCCAATTACCGACCCATTGCCAAGCTTTTCTGTCTCGCTAAACTTTTCGAAGCCTCGATTTGCGATACCATCTATTTTCACTGCAGACCCTTTTTGCAATCTTTCCAGCACGGCTTCCTTAAAGGCGAGTCCACCACCATTAACTTGCTGGAATTTTCCAACTTCTGCATTACTAACATCGAGAAGGGCATCGCGATCGACTGCATCTTCACGGACTTCAGCAAAGCGTTTGACAGGATTAACCACAGGATCTTACTCCATAAATTATCGTTGCTTGGTTTTCCTTCCTCATTCATTGATTGGCTTGGTTCTTACCTGCGGGATCGCACCCAACGAGTATCCTTTCGCGGTGCGCTGTCCAGGGAAATGTCAATTACATCTGGCGTGCCCCAGGGCAGCCACCTGGCCCCCTTTTGTTTATCATTTATATTAATGATATTTCTTTCTCCCTTCATAACTCGAAAATTCTCTGCTATGCTGATGATGCGAAAATCTTCCGAGCTATTCGTAACGAGCATGACAGTTCTCTTTTAAATGACGACCTTGACTTCTTTTTTCACTGGTGTATACTGAACCAACTTCCTTTAAACATTGACAAATGCACATTCATGCGTTTCTCTCGTTCCAATTACACCTCCTCTTTTAACTACTCCATTGACGGGTGCCCGTTACGTATTCTGGACAAAACCAAAGACTTAGGAGTCTGGCTTAATAGCCGATTCTCTTTTGACGACCACATCAACGCCATAGCTAGTAAAGCCAACGCCACTCTAGGTTTTATGAAACGCTGGGCGAAGGAGTTTGACGACCCGCACATCACAACGGTCCTCTATCGAACCTTTGTGAGACCTATACTGGAATATGCCAGCCTGATTTGGTTCCCTTCCTATCGATCGCGTCGAGGCGGTTCAACGCAGGTTTCTGAGGTTTGCTCTCCGGGATCTCCCCTGGGAAAACCCCTCTGCCCTACCCCCTTACTCGGACCGCGTTAAACTGCTATCACTCCAGTCTCTCGAGCAACGACGTTTCAACTTCCGTGTTTCCTTTGCTTTCGACTGCTTACTCGGTAGAATCAATTCCCCTGAGATTATTGGTCTCTTCGACATAGCTGTCCCGGCACGCTCTTTGAGCGAACGCTGCTTCTTCCACGTGCCCTTTCACCGAACTAATTACGGCATGAACGAGCCTATAACGTCAATGTCGCGCGACTTTAATGCTAAGTTCCCCGATATCGACCTTCACTTGAACCGCAGCCAGTTAAGGGATCAGCTTCGTTGAAATTGACTTATTACGTATATATAATTGTATTTATAATGTAGTAATCAGCGAATGATGAATTTAAATAAATAAATAAATAAATAAAAACGGACTAATAATGCCCCAAAAATGCATTTGACAGCAATTCAAACCCACAGATGACTGCTCAAAATCCGTTAATGGTGTGAGTAAGAGGGAACTAGAAAGTGCACTATCGCTTCATAAACATTTTGTATGGGGCGAGTGGTCCATTTCTATATGTCAGTGGACGGGATCGAACCACAAACTCTGAGCGGCATATCTACACGAACGGTGGGCTACAAAATTTTGCTTGAATCCACGCTGATCTTGGTCCCTCATCTCAAAGCTCTTTCGGCTTGAATTTTGTTCGGTTGGGTCGTCTTATTAAGATATATGGTCTTTGATAGAACCCAAAAAAATATAATATTATTAGCCTTAATTATACCGATAATATTTAAAATTCATCCTACTGGAGAGCGCGATTCAGCTCTAGAAATAAGAGCCCCGTCAGCATAAACTGCTGAAAAGCACCACATAACATAAACAAAGCCACCTCCGCATAGATGACTCATGTTTGCCGTGAAGCAAGAGCGGGACAGGGGAAAAGCTTTCAGCGGTCTGGGGACCTCAAACTCGCGTTTAATGTGAGCAAATACACCTGCTTATTTCGCAATATCACGAGACAGATTGAAGCATAGAAATATAAACTAAACACGGAACGGCTGTACCGTGTAAAAACCCTGTACGTGAGCGTACACTCAAAAGTAGCTTGTCCAAATAGTACACCAATAGTGTGCAAAAGGGACGCTGATACCGAAATGTGGAATGAAATGAGCAGGGTCTCTTATTGAATGAATGGTGGCGTGCAAAGTCAATATTCGGAGGGGCATATGGTTTATGCCAGGAGCTTTGAAATTTATTTTTACGAATATGTTCTCAAATTTTCTTTGATATTGTTTCATTTACCGCCTTTATTTCTAGAATTTCGCAGTAAATTCAAACTATTCAAATTTCTTTAAATGCCCCTCTTATTATTTATACAAATATTTACGCCTGCACTGGCTGACCACACATAAATAGCGAATTCTAAACACATCTAAAGAAAGTGTACGCTCAATTTGGCTTACAGCCATTCCGTGCTTAGTTTATTTTTCTATGGATTGAAGCGAACTAAGAGCGGGATAGGGGCACAGCTCCGCGCCACAAAACTGGTCGTCCACGATCAAGAGAAGCTTTTGAAGCAAAAGTGTAAATTTTTTGCCCTTGTACATTACTTATGGGAAAAGTGGTTCAGAATCGGCCTTATTCTTATTCTTATTCTTAGAAGAAAGGGGGAGGTGTCAACCTCGAGCGCTCAGACCATGATCCATTGCACTCGTCCCCTACCCTATCCGAATTTTTTAGTCATCTTGACGAAACTAAGAACATCAGATAGAGATTGAGAATTGAAGTCTTCCATTCTCATTACATCGGCGCCAAGCGTTGTCATGCGCGCGCGGGAGAAGGCCGGGCAGTTACAAAGGAAGTGCTCCGTGCTGTCCTCGTCCTCCCCACACGAAGGACACGTTGGGTCGCTGATGATCCCTAAGGTGTTCAGATGCTTGCCGCATGTGTTATGTCCTGTGACCGTCCCTACAAGCGTTCTGCAATCTTTTCTGTCTAAGCGAAGTAAAAGTTTTGCATTGTTGCTGTCTGGACGTCTAATGAACCATTTGGTGAATTTACAGGTTGATATACTGGACCATCTCTGACCATGTATTGAGTCCATGAATCTAGTTATCCAGTTTTTCAACTCTGTGAAGCTGACACCAATAATGGGCTCCGGTCCCAGGGGAGGAGAGCTTGCGCCCTCTTTCGCTAGAGCGTCAGAGGTTGTGGTTGGCAGCAGAATTAAGTCTATTCTTACATTCCTGGACAATCTTTGATCTGGTGGTTGGGTTAAGTAGGGTGACAAGAGCAGCCTTACTATCGCTGCAGATGCCAATCCTCTTATTATGCCACCTTTGGGCAATTATCCAGTTGGCCACTTCGAGAATGGCGAACACTTCAGCTTGAAAAACCGTTGCGGTTGTTCCGAGTGATATACTGTATTTGACTGCCTCGTTCAAATACCATCCAGCGCCCGTACCAGTTAAGGTTTTCGATCCGTCTTTGTAGAACATGTCATCTAATCCATCCAGTAGTTTGTTGGGATCATCCCATTCTTCCCTAACCGGAAGACTAATTTGAAATCTTCTTCGGAACATGGTAATTTGCGTCATATCATCCGTCGGCATGCTAAAGAGGGTGCAGTGCTCTTCAAGTCTTCGGGATAAGACGCCATGTCCGGTGGCATGTCCATCGTGCCATAGTCTACACTTTTTAAGTCGACAAATAGCTTTCATTGCCTCTTCCTGGATTGCGAGGTCCAAGGGCTGCAAATTAAGCATTGCGTTGAGGGCCGCACCAGGGGTCGAGCTAAAAGCTCCTGTTATCCCTATGCAAACTTCCCTTTGTACTCTGTTAAGAATAGAACAAGTAGTTTTTATCTCCGTTCTACTCCACCAGACCACTGACGCATATGTGATTATGGGCCTAATTATGGCTGTGTACATCCAGTGCACAATAGCGGGTTTTAGACCCCATGTCTTCCCAAAAGCTCTCCTGCATTGCCAGAAAGCATTCAGTGCTCGAGTTGCTTTGTGTTCGACATGAGCCTTCCAAGTCAGTTTGCTTTCTAGAATTACCCCAAGATATTTCACTTCTTTGGAGAGTTGAATGGTTACACCTTTCAAAATTGGGAGCTTAAGGTTATCGAGTTTCCTTTTCCTAGTGAACAACACAAGTGTTGTTTTCAAAGGATTCACTGATAAGCCATGTCTCTCACACCAGTTCTGGATCTTGTCTAGGGTTTTCTGCATCTTACTACAGACGACCCTAAGTGACTTACCACAAACGAGTGCACACACATCATCAGCGTACACCTGTATGTGTATATTTAGACTTTGCAATTCGTCTAAAAGGGAGTCTACTACGAAACACCACAGTAATGGGGAGAGTACTCCTCCTTGCGGACAGCCTTTCTCCACTTTCATTACCGTGTCGGTGTCGCATTCTGCGAAAAGTAGTCTCTGAGATAGCATAGAGTAGATCCATCTTACAAGCACGGTATCTACACCATATGCGGTGGCAGCGTTACACATCGATGGGAACGTGGCATTGTCGAAGGCCCCCTCAATGTCAACAAAAACCCCGAGAGCGCAGAGCCCCTCGTCCGAAGCACTTTCTATCTTAGAGACTAGATCGTGCAATGCGGACTCACAGGATCTACCACTCCTATAGGCATGCTGGTGCTCATTAAGGGGATGCCGTCTCAACGTTTCTCCTCTAATGTATTTTTCTACCAGACGTTCCAGGCATTTCAGCAGGAACGATGTCAAGCTGATTGGTCTGAAGCTTTTCGCCAGAGCATAGTCTTCCTTGCCTGGTTTGGGAATGAAAACTACTCTGACCTTTCGCCATGCAGTTGGAATATATCCCCAGGTTAAACAGGCCCTAAATATTTTCTTTAGTGCTGAAACCAGGGAATGGCCTCCTGCTTTTAGCATAGCCGGGTATATACCATCCAGACCTGGGGTCTTATAGTTTTCGAAGGAGGACAAAGCATATTCGATCCTCTCCTCCGTCACAACTTTGGATGCTATATATCTGTCCTGTCTAGTAATGGTTACCCTTTCTGGATACCTTTCTAAACTTTGATTCGTTTGAATCTTGTGACTGCCTGGAAAATGGGTTTGAACCAGGATCTCAAAGGCTTCCTGTTTGGAACCCGTATATCCGCCGTCAGATTTGCGGAGGGAATTCAGTTTGGCTGTGTCGTCCTTCTGAAAGACTTTAAATAACCTAGCTGTTTCTCTCATTCCTACCAGCTCCTCACAGTATCTCCTATAAGATGAGACCTTGGAAGTTCTTATCTCGTACTTATATTCGCGCTGTAGGGTTCGATAGGCCGTCCAGTCTACTTCTTTTTGGGTTTTTAGTGCCCTATTCAGAAGCTTCCTGGTATTCTTCCTGAGCCTCGAAAGATTGCTGTTCCACCAGGGGACGCTCTTGCCACATTGGCTCTTTCTAACGGGACAAGCACTCTCAAAAGAATCTATCAAGGTCCGACTCAATTTCTCAGTCTCATCCTCAATGTCTTTTGTTGATCGGAGCTTGGGTACATATATTTCTTTCTCCGAAAGAATTTGTTTGTACCTCTCCCAGTCAGTTTTCCTTGGATTACGTCCAGCCGGGATGTGAATGTCATCAATGGCTATTCTGTAATTTAGGTATCTGTGGTCCGAGAGAGATTCCTCATCTAGAACTCGCCAGTTGGTAATAAGGTTGGACATCTTCCTGTTAGTAAGTGTCAGGTCTATTACCTCCTGTCGCCTACTCGTGACAAAGGTTGGGTCATTGCCCACATTGTTAACCACGAGATCGTGCGACAGAACGAAGTCTAATAATTTTTCTCCTCTAGGGTTGCATTTACTGCTACCCCATATGGTGTGCTGGGCATTGGCGTCGCATCCAATCATCAGACCTAAATTATTAGATTCAGTTTATCTTACAATTTCCATGAGTTCCCGTGAAGGAGGCGGGCTTATGGAGTCATAGGGTAAATAGGCTGAGACGATAATGATCTCATGCCTAGCCCCCGCAATCTTGTAGGATACTTTCACCGCAACGACGTCTTGACTGCAAAATTGTCTTAACATCGTGGCCTCAATTGTGTTTGATACAAACACGCAGGCTCGCGGTCGTTCCGTTCTTTCGTAATGAAAGAGTTGTCCCCAGTTGACCATACCGAAACCGCAGATACGTTTTCTGCATATCCATGGTTCCTGTATTAGTGTTATTTGGGGGGATGTCCGCAGTTTACTTAACCTTCCACTGAGAATAGCAGTGGCCGATTTACTGTGCTGCAGGTTGATTTGAGTGATATTCAAGTCAGTGGACATAACAATCGACTGTTCCGGAATACACTCGTTGTCCGCATTTATTTCCCGGGAACGTGAAATTTCACCCTCCCAAAACCTAAATGGGGACGAAATCCGTAAACGGATTCCAGGACCTTCAGCGACTCCGTGTCAATGCCCAGCGCAAGAGTGGAACCTTCGGGATCACCGGGGTTCTTCCTCTTGCTGCTGAACGCACGTATCCGCCAGTACTTAGTATCCAGTCCTGGGTTCTGGTTACGGAGGCGGGCAAGTATCTCCCCAGGTGCCTTGCGAGGGCCTGGGATCCAAACTACTGCCCGAACCAGCTTAGGCATGTCGCTACCCTTTGTAGCAGAAAATTTTATGCCGTCAAAAGCCGGAAAGTCTGCCACATTTGTGAGCAGCCATTTGAGGGAATGTTCATTCGTGCATTGAACTTTCAGGGTTCCGTCACGGAAGACCATTCCCTCAAACCTTGGAGCCTCCTTGGTTTCACCCAAGAGCTTCCAAATGTGATCCTCCACAAAGGTTACGTGTCGTTGTGACATTTCTCTTTGTGGGTTGTCGGCCTCAATTACAACGACCAGGGCTTGGGAAGCAGCCTCAGCGAAGCTTTTTCCCACCCCCCCGGCCGTCGCACTTGAGCCCGACGGAGCCGCACCCTCTGACGACCCGGTACGAGGATCGGGTTTCCCCTTTACCTCGTCCGGTGAGCTCTGTCCCGGGAGACCGGTCTTAGCGACTTTCCTCCGTTTGTTTTTGCTCAAGGGCTGCGTAGGTTTTTCCTTGGCTGCTCCAGTGCAATCCGCACCAGTCGAGGTGCTCGGAGCGGACGAGTCCACCTCCGACCTACCTCTCTTGGTGGCTATTGGCACTGGAGTTGAGGAGGAAGGAACAGAGCCCTTGACAAAGTCGGCTTTCGCTTCCTCTGCCTTAGCCCTGTTCTTCTTGCTCTTCAGCCGTCGCAGCTGTCGTTTGGACAACCCCTCCTTTTTCTCGGTGCTGGTTGGAGGCGGGGTGATCTTGTCCGTAGTGGGAGCAGGATTAACCGTAGTAACAGCAGGCTGCCCTCCGGTCCTTTCCTGTTCCAGAAGAAGGCTCTCCATTGACCGTGTCAATGTGCCAATCGGTGATGGTCCGTCTTGCGACGTTCCATCATCGGAGTCCAGGAGTGCAGAATCGGCCTAGCCTATCTAGTGATATATTTGAAATTAAATAGTCCTGTAGCGGCATCGTCGCACTTGTTGTTAGGTTTCGAAATAAACACTTTGAATTCTGATTTTTAAATTTTATTTGACTAACCTTTGGAAAATTGTATAGTGATCAAGTAGGTAGAAACAAATTGTAATTTTTGATTTTCATAAAAAATGTAAAAAAAAATTAGTAAGAAGAAAGGCATTAAGAGATCAAGTCTAAAAATATATTAACAAAAAGTCTATATTACATTTTATAAATTTCTTATGTAACAATCAAGTTCAGTATCGGGCATAGTTAAGCCCGTGAACAAAATAAAACAAAAAAATAATAAAATATAATAAAAAAAAAAAATAATAAAATAATCTCAACGTTTTATTAAAAACAAAAAAAAATGGAGCAATGATAAGGCTCCATTGTCTTTCCTCCCATTAACTCCATAATTGGTGATCCCGATAAGAAGACTTAAGAAGAAGTGGTAATTATTTTTCAACCGATTGAGAGCAAGCTTTGGCTGCAGGAACAACTCAAAAAAAAAAAAGAAGAACAACTTTAAGAAACTTCTGCATCAATCGGTAGCAACGGTACCAGCACCCCCATACCAGCATCTCCATTTCTACATCATTAAATTGTGAAGTACCAAGTTTATATCCAATGATTTAAGGCATCTTTTTCTTAGTTTTTTGTCGATTTTTCATTACTTGTAAACAATTTTCCAACTTCTTCCATCATTTAAATTTCCATTCAAAATTATTACAGCTTTAAAATAAGTATATTAATCTTATTTAATATTTTAAAGTATTTAAAAAGCTAAAACAACATGATTAATAACAGTGCAGAAATGGCAGCTGGTGATAATGCTCCTCCAGTTGTTGATTTCGTGTCGGTTAAACCTCCACCGTTTTGGAGAAACATGCCTTCTCTTTGGTTTGATCGTCTTGGGGTACGTTCAATATCTCGACTCGAGTCGACTCGGGTAAATCTGACTCCGGAGCGTTCAATATCTTACCCGAGTCGACTCGAGCAAGTTTTACTCGAGTTCAACCTTACAAATTGTGTGCGTAAATGTCATAGAAAAATCAAATTTGTCATAACAGCGTATAACCATGGAGAGAAAAGTAATAATATGAAATATTTTAAGTGTTGCAATGGAGAATATATAGTTATTTTCTTGTATTTTCGCTGCAACTTTTTGCCATACTACTTCACGCCTTACTCTGTCTGACGAAAAATCATTTTGTAGGTATATACATATAGGCATCAATAAGGCAAAGAGTAGCATTTCTGCTCCACCTTGCCTTTTCTTGGGTAATTATCTCCCCATTTTCCGCAACAGCATCTCCTTGGTACGTTACAAGTACCCCAAGCTCTTCCATGATGACGTCAAATTTAACGTCGAGTCACTTTGCTTCGACCTTTTCACCACTGTCTAAACTGACTCAAGTAAGCTTAATCGACTCGAATGAACGGCAACCCGAATCAAACATCTCACGCATACAACCTAATCTAAGAGTTCACAGACAATAGTTCGTGTGAACTCGAGTAAGATAATGAACGACATAGAGTAAGAGTAAATGACTCGAGTCGACTCGGGTGAGATATTGAACGCTCCGGAGTAAGTCAGATTTACCCGAGTCGACTCGAGTCGAGATATTGAACGTACCCTTGAGGCACAATTTGAACTCGCTAGAATTTCTTGTCAAAAAACCAAGTTCAATCATGTATTAGTTGCTCTTGATGGCGACATTATTAGAATCATCAGTGATTATATACGAAATCCTCATCAAACTGAACCGTATACTCATTTAAAAGAAACGATTATTTCGCGTTTGTCGGCGAGTGAATCTTCGCGTTTGAACCAATTGTTGGGCGAGTTATGTCTAGGAGACCGTCGTCCTTCTCAACTCCCTCAAGAGATGAGGGAATTGGGAGGTAACACAGTAGGCGACGAATTATTGCGGACGTTATGGTTGCAAAGGCTCCCAGAAAGTATGCAGGCAATTCTCGCGTGCAACCCTGGAAATTTAAATGAGTTAGCAAATTGTGCAGATAAAATTTCAGAGGTTTATAATAAACCTTCTATTTCGGCTGTATCTTTCAGTTCGGAACGAAGCAACAATTTTAATCAAAACAACCTTGCTTCTCAAATTGAACAATTAACGAAACAAGTTCAGTCATTCGATTCAAAACTTAAAGCAATAAATTCTAAATTTGAATCTTTTCAAAGAAGAAGTCGTTCCTTAAGCAAAGGAGCTCATAGCCGAGGTAGAAGTATCTCTTCAAATAAAAATTATAAAAGATATTGCTGGTATCATTTTAAACACGGAGATAATGCCGTTAAATGTGTATCTCCGTGTAGCTTTTCGAAAGAAAAAACAAGTAATTTTTCAAAAAATTAAACCGCCTTTCTTCTCAGACGACGGATAGTAAAGGTAATTTCACCAGTCGTCTACACATTTTTGAAAAGTCTTCTGGAAGACATTTTTTAGTAGATACAGGTGCGGATGTATCCGTTATTCCACCACCATCTTTCAGAAGGTCGTATCCGACCGGTTTTAAGCTATCTGCCGCATATTCATCCACAATTAACACGTTTGGTCGTAAGATGTGTAACTCTGGATTTAGGTCTTCGTAGAAATTTTCCTTGGCAATTTATTATCGCTGACGTCTCTAAATCTATTCTAGGCGCAGATTTCCTTCAGCATTACAAGCTTTTGGTAGATCTTTCAAAGAAAATCCTTATCGATCCAGTTACCTCGCTAACTACAAAGGGAAAATTAGTTAAAGGACCACCTTTTTCTCTTTCTTTATTAACGGATAACATAACTGATGAACGTATACGGAAAATTTTACGTGAATTTCAGTGCATTACCTTAGACACTGGGTTCACTAAACCAGTTAAACATTCGATAACTCATCGTATCTTAACCTCTGGTAATCCTATCGTGTCTAAAGTCCGTCCTCTGTCTACAGACAAACTTGTAGCCGCTAAAAAGGAATTCGACTTTATGATTAAACAGGGAATTTGCAGGCCTTCAGATAGTTGTTGGTCTTCACCGTTACATTTAGTCAAGAAAAAGAATGGTGATTGGAGACCATGCGGGGATTATCGTCGATTAAATTCAATAACTATCCCAGATCGTTATCCTATTCCCCTTATTCAAGATTTTGCGCATCACCTACACGGCTGCAAAATATTTTCAACTTTACACCTCACAAAGGCTTATCACCAAATCCAATGTTGAACCCGAAGACATTCCAAAAACTGCAATATGCACACCATTTGGCCTCTTCGAGTTTCCACGAATGACGTTTGGCCTTTGCAACGCAGCGCAAACATTCCAACGGTTTATACATTCGGTTCTGCAAAATTTACCCTTCTGTTTTGTTTATCTCGATGACGTTCTCGTCGCTTCAAAATCAGAAGTTGAACATTTGCACCACTTAAACCAAATATTTGTGCGATTTAGGGAACACGGTCTAATTATTAATGTTGAAAAATGCGAGTTTATGAAATCCAGCGTAATATTTTTAGGTCACTATATCAGTTCAGATGGTATTAAACCATCCCCTGATAAAGTTGAGTCAATTAAAAATTTCAAACTTCCCGAAACAGTGAAGCAACTTAGACGCTTCCTGGGAATGGTAAATTTTTACCGGCGTTTTATTCCTAACGCAGCACTACATCAGGTTTTACTGAATAATTTCCTCAAAGAAAATAAAAAAGAGACAAAAAGATTAATTGGAACTCAGACACTATCGAATCTTTTAATATTATTAAATCGCAGTTATCAGAGGCTACACTCTTAACTTTTCCTGATGCCAAGGCAGATTTAGCTCTTTTCGTTGATGCTGACATTGCTTTAGGGGCAGCTCTTCATCAAAAGGTTCAGAAAAATTGGCAACCTCTTGGATTTTTTTCAACCAAATTGAATTCGGCACAATGTAAATACAGTGCATATGATCGTGAGCTGCTAGCGATTTATAAAGGAATTAAATATTTTCGTTATAATCTGGAAGGTCGTAAATTCATAATATTTACTGATCATAAACCTTTAATATACGCTTTTCGTCAGAATCCAGAGAAAGCTTCGCCAAGGCAATTAATTAATGCATTTAGATTACATACATTGGGCAGTTTTCAACTGACATTAGGCATATTTCGGGCAAAGATAACGTAGTAGCAGACGCATTATCCGGATTAGATGAAATTCATTTACCTTTCTCAATAGATCTAAACGCTATTGCCCAAGCTCAAGAAAATGACGAAATACTGAAAGAACTTCTAATAAATGAATCTTATAAATTTTCTAAATTTCCAGTTTATGGAAGTGACATTCAAATATTTTGCGAGACCTCTTTTGGAGCTCGTCCATACATTCCAAAGCCATTTCGTTTTGAAATTTTCAAATCAATCCACGAATTGACCCATTCCAGTGTCCGGAATACCAATAGGATGGTTACGTTACGGCTAGATATTTTTGGCCATCAATGAATAAAGACGTTAATGATTGGTCGCGAGCTTGTGTTCAGTGCCAAAAATCTAAAGGTGGATCCACACTGAGCAAACGCAAGCGAACGAGTCCACGTTGTTGTTGTTGTACAACAACAACAACGTGGACTCGTTCGCTTTCGTTTGCTTTCCTTGGCTCAGTGTGGATCCACCTTTAGATAACGCGCCATATTAAAAATCCTCTCGGAACATTTGCTAAGATTTCAAAGCGTTTTCATACTATCCATATCGACCTAATCGGACCTCTTCCCTCGTCTCAAGGTTTTAAATATTGCCTCACTATCATCGATAGATTTACACGATGGCCAGAAGCAATTCCTTTAGTCGACAGCTCCGCTGAAAAGGTCGCAGAGGCACTCTGCAGAGATTGGATTTCACGTTTTGGAGTTCCAGAGTTTATTATTACGGATCAGGGCCGTCAATTTGAATCTCATTTGTTCAAGGAACTTTCAAGCATTTTAGGATTTAAACGTAATCGAACCACTGCGTATCATCCGCAATCAAACGGTTTACTAGAACGATGGCATCGTACACTTAAAACCGCTATTATAGCTTACAATGCACGTTCTTGGTCGAAAGCGTTACCTTTCATTTTACTAGGATTGCGAAATTCCTTAAAGGAAGAATTTTCAGCCACTCCTGCTGAACTGGTCTATGGCGAACCTTTAAGGCTACCTACCGATTTCTTACAACAACCAGTAAATACTCTTCCTCAAAACGATATTATAAGATACTTAGGAAATTTATTCGCAAAACTTCAGCCGGTTACGACTTCCAACCATTCTAATGAAAAGATTTTCAAATTTAAAAGTTTAGACACTTGCTCGCACGCTTTCGTAAGGACCGATGCAGTCAGAACACCGCTTCAAAGCCCTTATGAAGGATCCTTTCCAATTGTTTCAAAAAGCAAAGATTATTTCACACTCCTTATCAAGGGAAAAGAAACTAACATTTCTTTAAACAGACTTAAACCGTGCTATTCAGCGGAAAATGCTGAAAATAATAATGTCGCAATCATAAAAAAAGAAATTGATAAACATGAAATGAACCCAACAGGAATTATGCGAATGTTTCATAACTCTAAACATCAGCCAGCGTCTGATTATATTGATTGTCATGGGCCAGAGCTCATGAAGTCAACCAATATTCTCAAAAACTCAACACCAAATTTCAAGCCAAAAATAGTACATTTTGAGTAATATACATATGTATATTAATCGAATTATTAAAATTTTTGCGGTAATATACCTATTCCGCTGGTGGGGGAGTATTGTAGCGGCATCGTCGCACTTGTTGTTAGGTTTCGAAATAAACACTTTGAATTCTGAATTTTAAATTTTATTTGACTAACCTTTGGAAAATTGTATAGTGATCAAGTAGGTAGAAACAAATTGTAATTTTTGATTATCATAAAAAATGTAAAAAAAAGTTAGTAAGAAGAAAGGCATTAAGAGATCAAGTCTAAAAATATATTAACAAAAAGTCTATATTACATTTTATAAATTTCTTAACAATCAAGTTCAGTATCGGGCATAGTTAAGCCCGTGAACAAAATAAAACAAAAAAATAATAAAATATAATCAAAAATAATAAAATAATCTCAACGTTTTATTAAAAAAAATGGAGCAATGATAAGCCTCCATTGGCTTTCCTCCCATTAACTCCATAGTCCCATTTCTAATTTTTGTGAGTTTCGGTTAGACGATTTATCACTTCCCACAATAATATGGTTACATTTTGTGTTGCTTGCTGTGAAAACGGTGACAAACGCGTAAGGGATGATAAAAAGTCATGAATACTCGATTTAAAAACTAGTGGCATATTGGCCCCATTGCCATCTTTCTAAATAAGTATTTATGTAAATATGTATATACATATGTTTTTAACTGAATCATTTGGAAATCCGTAAAGAACTCATGTAATAAATGTTTGAAGATGGAAATTATTATTATTATCATTGCAACTGTCGTTGATTTCTTGACTCTCACCGCCTAACTATACGCTATCGAATTTCTTTGAGAAAACGCCAAACAATAAGTAATTTGACATCCAATAACAATATTAAGAAACATACTAAAAAATATGTAAGGAATTAGTCCGTAAAGCAATAAATTTTCCCGGAAAAGCCGCGCGAACAGCGCTGAGGCATTGTATCTGGTAATACTAATGAGAAAAAAACCTCAAATAATTTCAGAACAGCACGAACATTAAATTTCTTTAGCCTCATTTTCCTCAGGCGAATTTTGTTTTCAGTAGCACTGGTAGCAGATTCAAGAATAGAACGAATCGTACATTCACGTATGAAGCATTGTAGAAATTGTGATTTCATTTTTGTCTGGATACCGTACGGGACTAGTGAAAGTGCAATTGTGCGATTTAATTTGTGACGAAAACATACCAAAAACTAACATGCCGCAAAACTACAGAAAGAAGGTAAACGTTTAGCCATTATCCCGCGCTTACACAAAATACTTGTATTGGATCAGACTGTCGCTGAGAATGTGTGTTTCATTGTCTTCGCCTGATAATTTCATCTCCTCCGTCTCTTCGTTAAAAATAAACACAGCGGTCAAAATCGTGCTCCCAAATTCATAAATTTTTGGAAGCTTGATTTCTTTTGCATGATTCGATTACGTACAAATTCACCCCAGTGATTTTAGCATAACCTGGATACTCAGATGTTTGTTATGTATTACAGAGAAGCGAATAAAAAAGGACTTACGTTATTTAAGTTTTCTCTATTTTTTTTTTATCTTAATATTATATTAATATAATTCAAGAGCATGCAACAGACATTTTATTTATTTGTATACTACGTCAATAGAAGTCTATCGTAGTTAATTTCTATAAATTAGGTCGTGTCATATAAATTATTTGCATTATCAGCAGTTGGTCATAAATTGCAGTATTTTAGACAATAAAACTTTTGATATACGAAGGTGGAATTTTCTCCCATGATTCTTATTTATCATCGCATTAAGTTGCTCCAAGAATAGGCAATTCAAATAGTACTAAGCCTCGAGTTTAAGCCACGTGTGGGATCGTTGAATCTCTTTTTTCACCCGTATAACTGAAAAAAGACATCAGCGACAAATGGACACGGGTATACTCAGTTCGTTAGAGCAGCAAAGCACTAATTCGAAGGTCGAATTATCGGGTCCTGCCTTAATCAAATTCGTTGCATTTTCGGGTAATTTTCACATAAGACATATGCATACATACAGTATATACCAATACCATATGTACGTATACAAATACAGCATACAAGAAAAACGCCTAAATATTGTTCAAAAATCGGTGACTCTCTTGCAGAGTGTTAATGCCTTCAAAGTATATTTAAATTGGACTTACATTTTGAGGGATAACTTCCCTAACATGTGCCAATTTTTGTCGGTCGCAATCTTTTTTAAAAATATTTTCATTGTGAAACTTTTAGAAAAAGTCGCTCGGCCGACAAGATTTTGCAATTTATTTAATTCACCGCACAAAATTTCAAATTGTCTATGGGAATACTTCCCACAAAACTTTTCTTTAATTTACTAATGCCCAATTTCACAGTGCGAGCTTAAGTTCTGGAGCGTGTTCAAAAACTTAACCATAGTTAACCCCGTGGTTAGCCATAGTTATGCTGATCGAAGCTACTTAACCACAGAGTTATGTGGGGTACACTGTGTCTCTCCACTTAAATAAAATGCGCGTGAGCAATAGATTTAGAATGTCTTACTTTATTTAGCCAAATAAACAATAATGAACACAAACTATTCAGATTTATTTTAGTTGTTGTTGTTGATTTTATGTTCGCCCAAGGGCGTCACCATATGGTGATTAGTTGGTCCCGGCAACAGAGGCCATATGGACCACCACACTGCACGTTCATCGGCCAATCAGGAACAGATTGATGATGGTCCCAAGGGACAGGACCATGAATTCAGCATGAGGCTATGCTGCAGTTTGTTATAATTTAAGTTCTCTCAATAAGGTCAGAAGGCAATTGACTGTCCTTCTAATGGTTAACGCAAGCTAAAAGGGACACCACGGACACGCTAAAATTACTAAAAACATTACTAAAAGAAAAGAGCAAAATGAATTGTCATAAGAATAACAGCAAGTGAGCCTGGTTTACAAAACATTAGATGGATGGTTATTACAATTAACAATAATATTAAAAAAGTGATGATTAACAAAAAACAAAATAGGCAAACATAAGGACTACTTAGTCTATAAATAAAACTTTAGTCGTACATGCTATAGTTGACCAAACTATCTCCCACTATTAGGAATTGCAGGTAGAGTCCTCACAGTCATACATAATAGACAGGAATCAAGGCGTTGAGATGCCGCTACAGATCCACTCTGGACACTCTGAGAAATTTAATTAGGTCATCAAGGACTTCATCAGTTAGCGGCGATAGAGCCTCAGCAAGCGAACACTGTTTTAACAAGACCCCACACTCACTCCTGGCATCGTCAAATCTTGGGCATCTCATTAGTAAATGCTCATCATCTTCAACACACCCACACAGCGAGCAGTTTTCATCTACAACACACTTCCACCTAGCCAGATATTTTTTTGAGTACGAGTGACCCGACAGAACCCTATTAACTTTCCTCACCATTGGGCCATCCAACACTTTCCTCAAGAACCATGGCTTTGATCCGACCCCAGGATAGACCGATGCAAAGAATCTCCCCTTGCTTTCACTGACCATACAGAAATCCCTTTCCCACTTCTTCCAAATTTTCCTTTTTATATTTAGGACAACATCGTCCCTTGTCAACTTAACCGAGATCACATCACCATTAAACCTCGCACTGTTCGCAGCGGCATCAGCAAGGGTGTTTTCTCTAATGCCAACATGAGACGGTACCCATATAATTCTCACAACCTCGAAGTTTTTAGCACTCTCCATGATGTCAAAGACCTGGTGACACTCACTGTTACCTTTTCTTATTGCATTGCAGCCATTTAAACTATCTGTGAGTATTATTATTTTCTTTAAACCCATATCATTTGCAATCTCAAGGGCCCTGCTGATGGCAAGTAGCTCAGCCGTGAGTGTGGACATCGCCCAAAGCACCCTAAACTCCCATCTACCTTCTCTCTCAGGCATGACCACACCAATACCTGCAACATCATCCCCCACAGACGTATCCGTGGCAAAAACTACCATATCCCTAGGGAAGCTCGCCCTCTTTTCTGCCATAACAGCTTCCACCACCTCAAAAGGAATCCCAGCTTTAGGCCCCAGACTTCTCAGCAAGTTTATATCAACGTGAACCCTCTCAACTGAGTCAACCTTTCTTTCCCTGTATTCACATACTTGAAAGAGTTCACGGTACTCATTCCAACAATCAACATAGCCCGCGCTCGCCTCCCCGGCTTCAAGGGCTACTCGAAAATTAGGGAAAATCGTGCCAATCCTAAGAATTTCCCTGGCCGTAATTAGCTCTGCTCTGCGGTCCGGCGGAAGTTCATTAGCAAGGACATACAGAATTTGATTTGGGGTACCATGGGTGAGCCCCAGGCTCCTCCTAATGTGTTTGTTTGAAAATGTCATTATTTTCCTGTCCAGAGTTTTGGATTCACCATGAGATAGTGACCTCGAGTATTCAATTTTGGACCTAATTAGGTCTTTGAAGAGCAACAGGCCATAACTAGGATTGACTCCAAATCTGATGCCACTAATGAGTCTAATTACTCTTGCATTACTTTCTGCAATTTTGAGGGCTTCACTATAGTGAATCCTGCTGCTCATACTTTTGGAAAAAGTCCAGCCAATGAATTTTAGCTGATTTACACTAGCTATTTCTGTATCAATTAAACGTACTGTCAGATTTTTTCTGGATTTTAGCAGCATACATTTTGATGTACTAGAACTAATTTCAAGGCCCAGATTCGCCGACTTACCTCCAAAGGTATCTAACGCATTTTGAAATCTTGCATTTAACATTCCAACACTATCCCCCCCCGTGACAAATAAAAAGTCTTCTGCGAATTGGAACATTGTGACATCACCTCCTACATCCTCATGAAGCGAACTCGTGTATAGATTGAAGAGTACAGGACTCAACGCACTTCCCTGCGGGATCCCCCCAATGCAGGCAGGCTCTGACCATGCATGTGTAATATTCTGTCCTTGAAGAACCGAATCACCCAGTTGATATAATTGACAGGCACCACACAGGCCAGCATTATCTGGTATAGCTTTCCTAAATCGACCCTATCATAGGCGCTATCCAGGTCAACGGTCAGCAAACCAACATACTTATGATATCTTTGAAATTTGGATATTTCTTGTCTTACCATTGCCAAACAGATAGAAGCAGAACGTCCATTTCTGTACGCATATAAGTTCTCAGGAAACACCCGATCATTTTCAAACTTCCGTACTAAAAAGTTCTTAATCTGCGCATTTATGGTCTTAAGTATGACATTGATTAGGGATACCGGTCTATAGCTCAGTACATTTTGGGGGTCCTTACCCGGCTTAAGGATTGGTACAACCTTAATTGTAAACCACTCATTGGGAATCTCACCAGAAGTAAATGTGGCGTTAAGAAAATCAACCAGATGCCCTCTACTATCAGCTGATAAACTCTACAACATATCATATGTGATCAAGTCCGCACCAGGTGCAGAGCCCGACTTAGCTCTAAGAAAATCATTTAGGTCCTCAAGCGTTAGTCCCAAGGGAACAACATTATTGGGATCAGTTATGTTAGGAATCAGAGATGGGGACCTTCCTTTATCAGACACACTCTTAAGGAAACTTTCAACAATAGACTGATCATTAAAAATATTGTACCTAAAATTTCTTCCCTTAATTCTTTTGACTACCCTCCAGAATTCAGAGGCAATACCCTTTTCTCCCAGACGTTCAATGAAATTGTCCCAATCCTTTCTTTTTGCTTCTTTGACCTTTTTCCTAAATATAGCATTTAATTTATTGTGCTCCACCAAGTGTCTAATGTCCCCATATTTATTGAATTTCGCAAGTGCGTTACTCTTGAGTCTCAACAGTTTTTGGATTTCATTATTCCACCACTTCTTTGGAATATACTTGTTTTTGTTTGGATTGACAACCACAGTTGCATTTTTAATCTCCGTCAAGATCTTTGAGGATTCATTAGGCCCAATGGAGATTTTTTTTAGCGCTTTAGACAGGGACTTAGTAGCAATAACTTTCTTTCTTGGAATGGGAAGAGTAAAATCAAATTCTATCAGTACAGGCAAATGGGGGCTCCCACTGAATGAAATATTTAAAGTCCTCCACTTAATGTTCGAAGTGTTGAAGTTTATGAAGGTCAAATCGAGCACACTTTTCGTGTAGTTGCTATTCCTCGAAACGCATGTAAATTGTCCATTGTTGATACATCGAAAGCCATACTGTAATGCTATGTCATAAAGTATCAAGCCTTTTCTATTAGATACCGAGTCACCCCAAAGAGCATTTCTGGCATTGAAATCCCCAGAGATGAGGGTTCTGGCATTAATGGCTGCCTTAGTGAAAATAGCCTCGGCTGCTTCCTTGAATCTACGTATATCCAAACTTGGTTTCAGATAGACTGCCATGAGTGACATGTCAAAATCTTTGGATTTGATAGAGATCAACGTAGTCTCTTCAACATAAAATGTCGCGCATTTCTCAGCATTCAATTTATCAGTTACCGCTATAGCAGTACCACCATATCCGTCATGTCTATCACTTCTAAATAACGAGTACCCGCTAAGCGAGACCCTGTCAGACGGAAACAACCAGGTCTCGCTCGCAAGTAGGCAACAGACATCGTTGGTTTTCATAAAGAACTCAATCTTATCAATAACTGGTCTCAGACTTTGAGAGTTATATTGTAATAATTTCATATTGAAATGACTGAATCTTTAACACCACCTGCCGTCTCCAGGTTGTTCAGTGCCTTTATTAACGAAATTAATAGATTAACAATTTCATTTTGAGCATTACTTGATCCCAATTTCAGCAAATCAATGATTTTTCTCGTTGAATCAATAAAATGCTCCTTAAGTTGAGGTAAGGATTTGATTTTTTGGTAGTCAAAATACTTATCGACCCCATTTGCCTCTAAAAACAAACCCTTCCCACCCTCACCATCATTCTCGCCTTTAGGATAACCCCTGCCCACATCTTCCCTTCCAAACTCTGACTCAACCTGCCTTACACCCGACCCTGTCACAACATCATCCCCATTCTCCTCCAACACCATCCTCCTTGCCTCCCTTCTGGACATCTCCCCAGTTACCATTAATTTCCTGGTTTTGACTTCTTTAACTCTGGCCGGACAGCTCCAACTGAAAGCGGGGTGCTGACCCTTACAGTTCACACATCTGACTACTCCCTTGCATGACTCCTCCTCTCTGTCATGCTCTTCGCCACACATTACACAAGTCTCCTTCAACCTCTTGCATTCCTTTGCTAAGTGGCCAAACCTTTGGCACTTAAAACACCTTACAGGCATCGGAATAAACTCCCTCAACCTGAAGAAAGTGTATCCTAGGCAAACTCCATCTGGCAGAATATTTCCGTGAATATAGATCTTTACTCTATCCGTGGGTGTCTTTATCCATTCATCATTTACCTTCATCCTCTTATACTCCCTGAACACCCTCAGAACATCCACCTCCGGATTTCCCCTTTTTAGCAAATCAAGGATCTCGCCCTCATTCATCTCATCGTCGACACCACTCAATATACCCACCCTGGCAACAGCACCAAGGGGTATGTATACCCTGTATGTGCTATCAAGATTGTGCTCCCTTACAAAGTTGTTAGCGTCATTACCACTCGAGAACTCAACACAACACCTATTAAAAGCCACTTTCCTGATGGAAACCAAACCCTTATTCAACCCAGTATCGACCGATTTGCCAATCGCCAGAGGATTTATGGACCTTCTCAGGCCTCCAATATCGTCCTGCCTGGAAATCATCACCCTGTAAAACTTTCTTGACTCATCCCTGTATTCAAACGAACTCACCTCACCCGACATACCAGACTCACGAACCGCCGCACCAGCTGCCCCACTATCACACTCATCCCCAACCAGAGGGGCCCCCACACAACGTGCCGCAACTTGTAGAGGCTCCACCGGCGCCTCCCGCACCAACAGCCTGTTCTTCCATTAATGCCTTATTGATGCTATTAGCTCCCATCGCCCTGCTTCCCACTGCGGGCTCACCTCCTGCAGAACCTTTTTTGGGTTTCATAGCAGTTATTTCCTCGACCATTCCTTTTAATTTCTTGGTCGATGGTCCTTTAATATTTCCTTTTTCTAAATTTTCAAGCTGGGATGTAAATTTATTTGTAGCCGTTCTCTTTAAGGCCATGTCAACTTAAAAAACAAAAAACCAAAAACCCCTACTTATTGATAGAAACCACCAAATAAAAAACTAAACAAAATTAACAACTCAAAATCTTTAAAAGAAAAAACGTCTTTAAATACAAAAATCAATTCACCTAAAACGAAAAATTAAATTTAGAACAAAATCTTAATCACAAAAATTTTCCACAGAGGAAAGATGAAACTAACTGTACAATTATAGTACCACTACTCAGATACCCCGTTATAGGTGGAACGCTAGGGACAGGTACAGCCTCAACAAAATGTGAATTTAACACAAATGGCTGCCTAAAATTTCCCTACTTCTTTTAAACCAAAAATTTCTTTCCTTATTCTTCTAAACCATCCACAAATTCACAGCAGGCAGAAAAACCCAGGCTCACTTACCTTAATTTAATTCTGCCACAATACTAATCGGTAAAAGCACTTAAGAAAAAATCACACTGTCTAACTATACAATTAATTTCCGTGATGCCCAGGAGCTCGCTTATGACGACCTTTTCTGTATGGCTGCTGAGAGAGAACGAGATTTATTTTAGTTGCCAATAATGGCGTCAATTCACACTTGTACTTTTTGACAGAAGAATTAGAAGAGGAAGACTGCCGGCTCGTCGCTCGGATGTAAGAGTTGCTTCCTTGTCCGCTTATGAAGCGTGGCGCTGGCGTCAGATGGTGTGAAACGATCGTTCCGCCATCTGGTGTTATTTTGATGTTGTGGTGAAGCAGCCACTTCTACTCCCCTCCAAGTAATTTCGTCAGGAAATCTTACTTTCTTCACAACTCCTGTTGGTCCCGAACCCTTGTGTTGTCCTTGATCAGTACTGGGAAGATCCGTTACGTCTCTCTGATTGTTGACCAACATTTCTTTTACTGCTTCTGATGTAGTTCCCTCGTTGACTATGTGTGCTGGTTTTAGTCTCTCTATCGAGATGTTGCTGTATTTCCCTTCCACGTTGATTTTATATATTCTGTCTGTAAGTCTTTCCACCACTCTAAATGGTCCTCTATATGGTGGTTCCAGTGGTGCGTTCACGTGATCGCATCTGATGAAGACATGTGAACACGTTCGCAAGTCCTTCATTAAAAACAGGCGTGACTTAACGTGGTGTTTTGTGGATGTTGGTCGTATGCTCCTCATCAGCTCCCGATGCCTCTCGATGAATGCCTTTGGTTCTTCTGGTGTGTTCTGCTGCGTGAAGAATTCGCCTGGAAGTCGCAATGATGTTCCATATAACATTTCTGCTGGTGATGACTTCATATCTTCCTTATAGCTCGTGCGAAGACCCAATAACACAGTAGGTACCAGCTCCGTCCACGGTCTGTCTGGTCTGCTCATCAACGCTGCTTTGAACGTGCGGTGCCATCATTCGATTATTCCATTAGAGCTGGGATGATACGGCGTTGTTCTCACTTTATTAGCTCCCAAAAATTTTGCTAGAGCCTTAAAGAGCCTAGACTCAAATTGCGGTCCTTGATCCGTTGTAATGGTCAACGGTGTACCATAGTGACTGATCCAATGGGTCAAAAATGCTGTTGCCACCGTTTCTGCGTGGTTTCCTTTAATGGTACTGCTGCCGGTCATCTTGAAAATCTGTCGATCATTGTTAGGCAGTACCTGTAGTTGTTGGCGTTTGGCATGATTACTATGTCCATGTTAACGTGATCAAATCGAGCGTCCGACACTGAAATGTTTTCGGGTGGCAATTTGTTATGGCGTTGTATTTTTGCACGTTGGCAGTGTATGCATTCACGTGACCATCTGAGTACATCTCTCCTCAAACCAGGCCAGATGTATTTTTCTTTCAGCTGACGACTGGTGTTTCTTCCGTTTGGATGGGCCAGTCCATGTACTTCATCAAACGCAGTCCTGCGAATACTTCGTGGTAAGAACGGTCTGAATCTGCCTGTAGAAACGCTACCAAAAATGCTGATGTGTGGCTCGACTGAAACACGTTGAAGTTTTTTTAATGTTGAATGTTGTCTAAGCACCTTCTTCAGCTCCTCATCCTTTTCCTGTGCTGTCTGTATTTCCTGTGTGGTGAGTATCACCGGCATGTTCATGGCGTTTATCCTTGATAGAGCGTCGGCGACCACGTTATCTCCTCCCTTTACATACACAATGCCGGTGCTGAATTGCGATATGTAGTCCAGCTGACGTAGTTGTCTCGGAGATGCTTTTTCTACTTTTTGGGCGAAAGCATATGTGAGCGGTTTGTGGTCTGTTTTTATGACGAACTTTCGACATTCCAATAGGTGTTGAAAATGTTTAATAGCTGCGAAGATTGCCAGTAACTCGCTGTCGTACGTACTGTAGTTTCTTACTGCTTTGCTCAATTTTCTTGAGAAGAAAAAGAAAAGAAGTGCCAACTGTGTTGAAGGTGACAAGAATGCTGTAATGGCAGTGTTTGCTAAGCTGTTTTTGCATTCTATGAATGCTCTCTCTGCTTGTTGAGTCCAGTCGATCTTTCTTTTGTCATTCTTTTTTGATTCCTTTAAATACTCGTTGAGCGGTGCCTGAAGACGTGCAGCATCTGGGATGAGTTTTCGATAATAGTTTATCATACCCAGAAACCGTCGCAACTCTTTGATGTTCTGCGGCGTCGGATAGTTTATTATTTTCTCCACTCTTTCCTTCGGTGGTTTGTACCCATTCTCGTTGATGATGTATCCCAGATACGATACTTCGGCCTGTCCGAATGTACATTTGCTGATGTTAATCGTTAGTTCATTCTGTCTCAATCTGTCAAATACAATGCGTAGGTGGTCCAAGTGCTGCTCGTGTGATTCTGACATTATCAATATGTCATCTATGTAGTAGAAAGCAAATTCCAAGTCTCTAAATATTGAGTCCATATATCTTTGAAATGTCTGTGTTGCTCCTCTTAGACCGAATGGCATAACCAAAAATTCAAACAGCCCAAACGGGGTTATAATGGCTGTTTTTTCTATATCCTCTTTGGCCATTGGTATCTGGTGATACGCTTTTTTTAAGTCTATGGTAGTGAAGACTTTTTTCCCATGGAGTTTCTGGAATAAGTCCTGTATCATCGGTGGTGGATATCGATGTGGTACGATTAAATCGTTCAGTTTTCTATAGTCTCCGCATGGCCTCCAGCTTCCTGACTTTTTTCTCTGCATATGGAGAGGACTTGACCACTGACTTTTAGAAGGTCTGATCACCTTTTGCTCCAGCATTGTGTTGATCTCTGATCTAGCTGCTTTCAGTTTTTCTCCTGCGAGTTTCCTGGGCCTTTCTGAAACTGGATTACCCTTTGTTGGTATGGCATGCTCGACTTTACTTTTATTTCCTCTGTGTGATTGTTTTGATGGTCCTGTAATGTCGATGTATTGTTTGAGTAGCTGGGGAATCTTGCCTGTTCGTTCAGTTGCATTTGTAAGACTTGTGTCCATCACGGAGATTCCATACATTGAAGCTTCTATTACTTCTCCTGGAGTGGTAATTGATGTTAGCGGGTCCAGTAACTTGTGTGCCTTTAAATCAATTAGTAGGCCGTGATGCGACAGAAAATCCGCTCCAATGATGGCTGTTTTTACATCGGCTAGTATGAATGACCATTTAAATTCACATCGCAAACCAAGATTAATTGTTAGTGTGTGTCGTCCATAAGTGCTTATCGCTGTTGCATTTGCTGCAAATAGTTTAAATTGTGATGCTTTATTATTTTTTATATTTGTAGGTCTGGGAATGACAGATACTACCGAGCCAGAGTCAATTAGAAATTTGTAGTTCGTCGTCTTATCATAAATATGCAGGCGATATTCTTTGTTTATTTTTGTATCGCTGCCGTCCGTTGTATTTGTGGACGACAGCACTCTCAGTTTTCCTGCTTGTCGGGTGTTCTGAAAGAGCACGGCTTATTGCATCGTACCGCTTTAATGCCAAATTTATGATGATAGTAGCACTCTTCACCTGAAGTTGTTTTTGATCGAGAACGTCCTCGAGATTTCGACCTGTATTTCTCATTTGATCGTGTATTAAAATTCCTTACCTCTATCGTAAGTTCAGCCATGGTTTTCTCTAGCTGTGCCACTCTGTCCTCAATGCTATTGTCACGTTTCTCTGTCCACTTGTCAGGCTTGATTTTATTGTTTGCGTTGCTTAATGCGAATGCATTGGGAAAAGTATTATTCTCCATTATGGTGTCTGCTACATCCGCCAATCCTGATAATGTGGTTTCTTGGCAGACTCTAAGTATGTTACAGACGTTGTTTGGTAGCAATGCCAACCATCTTGTACGTATCAAATCATCTGATGCCTTGTTATTTGCCAGATCTCTCATGTGCCTGAGTAGTTGAGAAGGCTTTTTATCCCCTAATTCAATTTCGGATAGAAGTTGGTGTAGCTGTCGTTCCGATGAATCTGTAAACCTTTTAATGAGATTTGGTTTTAATGTGTCGTAAGAATTTTCTTCTGCAGGATTTCTGATAATGTCAGAAACTTCGCAAATTGCTATTTCATCTAATGCCTCGGCTATACTGAAGTATAGTTCCCAATGCTCGGATTTCAATGAAATTGAGCAGGTGCCTCCACTACTGCATCGTTTAGTTGCCAATAATGGCGTCAATTCACACTTGTACTTTTTGACAGAAGAATTAGAAGAGGAAGACTGCCGGCTCGTCGCTCGGATGTAAGAGTTGCTTCCTTGTCCGCTTATGAGGCGTGGCGCTGGCGTCAGATGGTGTGAAACGATCGTTCCGCCATCTGGTGTTATTTTGCTGTTGTGGTGAAGTAGCCACAGTTATGCCACAGACAATAATGCCCGTTCTCCAATTGCGAACCGACCAACTACGAACCACCGAAAGAAAAAGCTCAACCCCGTGTAAAGTATTAAGCCCTTGCCTGTAGTTGTGCCTGCCAGCTGCGAAAACACAATCGGGCAAATGTTAAATGTGGAAGTTTTTACCACTTTTTGAGCGGAAAAACTTCTCAATTTAACTTTTTATATTTTCCTGAAATTACCGTGCACATTTTTATAAGTGTTTCGTGTTATAATTAGTGCACTGGTGTTTTGGCAACCGGCGGAAAATCTGCGGCGACGTCACTATTCTGGTACAATATCGTTGCTGAATGGGGGACTATTACTTTTGGTTAAACGCACACATTTAAAAAGTTAGCTCGGTTGACCAAAACACAAGCGAGAGAGAAGATGACTCTAATAAGAAAATGGAAAGCGATGGCGCGATGTTATTTGGTTCGTAGTTGGTCGGTTCGCAATTAGAGAACGGGCATAAGATACAGATTTCCAGCGTCATGCTCAAATGTTCTGCCACTCGATTTTTATTAACAGGCACGATTACCAGGCAAGTCTTAGCTAAATTTAGTCGATGTTCGCACCAGTAATATGCGAAACTTTCACATTAACAGGCAGTCAGTTAATGGGAAGTAGAATTTTTATTAAGAACGAGACCACCACTTAATAATGGGTTCGTAGCTCAGTGGTTCATCCATCGGTTTATCAGTCATGGGACACAGGGTTCGATTCTGATGGGAAAATCGTACTTTTTTCTACAATTTCACATTTTTCAAGCATTTTTTAAATCTACATACCGCGCACGTTCAAGTATGAAATTTTATTTACCAAACTTTTGGTTTTGTTCCGCAAATTTTTGTTTTTTTTCCAGGTTATTTATTTGTTTTTTAAAATTTTTTATTTTTGCCATATTGTATTAAAGTTTCAACCTTTTTTGTTTAGTGCAAAATGAAAAGCAATTTTCCCGCATCGCGCTAAGTAAAATTCCAGACGAAAAGGTTCTGTGGAGGCATTTAGGGCAGACGGTTAAGGGGACGGCGGACGGTGAGCGAGAGGCGCGCGCCGTCAGGGGTAAGATGGAGCGTATCGAATCGATCGGGAGGGAGGAATTGTGTGCGGCCGCGCCGCTGAGCTGCGTGTCGAGTGAACGAATCCATCTTACCCCTGACGGTTGAAAAATTTTATAGGTTTACTTTTCAACCTTCCCAACATCATATCAAAAAATCAAACTACCGCTAATTATCAAGCTTCACAGGCTTTATTGACTGGCCTATATTTATTATCTGGGGTTGCATTCATGGAACGCGCATGAACGCGGCGCTCATCATCATCACATATGCATGTGTGCAGATTTAAAGATATCGCACTTACAGAGCTGTGACTTTAAAAGCTGTGAGCTGAAGCTTTTACTCTTCCATTTTTGACGCTTATACAAAAACCTTTTCTCCAGTCAATACGATTGAGCTTTCTGTAATCTTCTTCTTGAACATCACAGAACATAATTTTCTCCATAAGCGCTGGACATCTGTATCTTATTGTCTGTGTCAGGGTATTTTTGAACGGACCATAGTTAACTCTTAAGTATATATTTAATATATTTGGTACTCACCATTAGGCATTTCAACATACAATTCCCCATTTTTTGCTCTTATCAAACTCATTTTTTTCTTTTCCGATTTTTTACAAATTCAAATTTAATTGCAGACAACTGTCAATTATTTCAAAAACTTTGTCTTCTTCTTACTTTTGAGAATGTGTTTGCTAACTATGAGCTTACCATACTCAGGGAGTATGGTTAAAATTAAACCACGGCATAGTTAACTATGGGTACGTTCAATATCTCGACTCGAGTGGACTCGGGTAAATCTGACTTACTCCGGAGCGTTCAATATCTTACCCGAGTCGACTCGAGCAAGTTTTACTCGAGTTCAACCTTACAAATGTGTGCGTAAATGTCATAGAAAAATCAAATTTGTCATAACAGCGTATAACCATGGAGAGAAAAGTAATAATATGAAATATTTTAAGTGTTGCAATGGAGAATATATAATTAAAATTATTTTCTTGTATTTTCGCTGCAACTTTTTTCCATACTACTTCACGCCTTACTCTGTCTGACGAAAAATCATTTTGTAGGTATATATAGGCATCAATAAGGCAAAGAGTAGCATTTCTGCTCCACCTTGCCTTTTCTTGGGTAATTATCTCCCCATTTTCCGCAACAGCATCTTCTTGGTACGTTACCCCCCCCAAGCTCTTCCATGATGACGTCAAATTTAACGTCGAGTCACTTTGCTTCGACCTTTTTACCACTGTCTAAACTGACTCGAGTAAGCTTAATCGACTCGAGTAAGATAATGAACGGCAACCCGAGTCAAACATCTCACGCATACAACCTAATCTAAGAGTTCACAGACAATAGTTCGTGTGAACTCGAGTAAGATAATGAACGACATAGAGTAAGAGTAAAAATGACTCGAGTCGACTCGGGTGAGATATTGAACGCTCCGGAGTAAGTCAGGGGTGGAATTACGTATCTCGAAACGATGAAGTCGATTCGACAACGCTCGGAATCGTTTCGAGATTGGTTTCGTATCACGTAACTTTTTCGAGCATGCCATTTTTAGCGTAGAAACATCGTCCGTAAGTACCAAACAGTAATACAAAAATGTACTAGAATACCCATCATGTAAATGTCCAATTTGGTCTGACATTTCTTTTATTTTGATGTGAATGAATAGTTGACTGTGGAATTTATTTCATAAAATAAAGATGTTTTTAATGGAAAGTTATAGCAGTGACGAGGAAAATAATATGCCCTTAATGCGACGAGAGATCCGAGACAAAAGTAATCCTTTGAGTCTTTGTGAAAAAGAGTAAGAGTAGTTTGAATTGTGTAGTTTAAATTGTTATTAATATAAATTAATTTTTCAGATTTCGGAAGCATTTTAGACTTAACAAAGATGCCTTTGTTTACATTCTAAATGCTGCAAAATTATCTTACGGTAAGAGGAGTACAGTGGTACCTCCCGTATTAAAATTGGCAGTCACTTTAAATATACTGGGAAGTGGGTCGTACCAAGTGAACGCTGGGTCCAATCTTTGTATTGGTATGGCTCAGTCAACCGTCTCAAAAGTGTTTAATGAGACAATTAACGCTTTAGAAGAGCAGTTGTGTTATGCATGGATATGCATAAAAAAAGAAAATTTTAATGCAACGAAGAAGTTTTTCTTCGACAAATACAAAATGCCTGGGATAGTTGGTTGCATCGATGGAACACAAGTGGAAATTATTAAGCCAAGCATTGATGAGCATATGTATTACAGCAGAAAAGGATCACACAGTATTAATGCAATGATCGTAAGTTATTGGATATTTTTTATATGTTTATATAACTTTAATATCATATTGTTAACAATTTCAGATCTGTGATGAGCTTTATCGCATTATTGCAGTCAACTCTTGCTACGGTGGTGCAGCTTATGATTCCTTTGTATGGAATATGAGTAACGAAAAAAAATATTTCGAGGATTCATATCAAAGAGGGGACCATAACACCAGATTATTAGGTAAAAGTTTTAAATGTTATTTAATAATTTTGTAATTGTAGCTTTTAAGGTGACAGTGGGTATGCGTTAGCTCCGTGGTTATTAACACCTTATCGTTCTGCGGATGCTAGATCAGGAGAAGAAATATTTAATAAAATTCATTCCTCTGCAAGATGTATAGTTGAAAGAACTATAGGAATTTTGAAAGGACGATGGCGGTGCTGTTCATCTGATCCCATCCTGAGATTTGCACCCGAAAAAGCGTCGTCAATAATCAACATATGTGCAGCCTTGCATAACATATGCATCGCATATAATGTTGATTTTAATCCAGCGGATTTAGTGTCTCCAGTCGATCCCATAAGTTCGGGCTACGCAAATGAAGAAGACACCATTCTTAGAAGGAGAGCAGAAAGAATAAGAAACAGCATTAGAGACTACTTATTACGATGATATTTTATCTGTATTTATAACAATGAAATACTTTTTTAATGAACATAATTTTATTTCATTTTAAATAATGCCAGTAACAGTTTGAATAAAATAAATAAAAAAAAATAAATTCTTTTTAAACATAACAGACTTCACATTTTCTAATAACACAGCTTGCAGTCGCAGTTTTACCGATTTATCTGTTTCTTGGAGGATTCAAAAACAGATTTTCTTTTTCACTTCTTTTCTTTTGTAGCCTATACTTCCTCTCCTCTAAATCATACATTTTTTTCTTTATATAGACACTTTCTTTCTTAACTTCTAATATCTCCCTTTGTATTTTGTTATTTTCCTCTATACCAGCCACGTACCTTTTGAAAAGATCCAACTTATCCTCTGTGTTTCTTTTTCGACTAGAAGTGCGGGGAGTTGGACGACTTATTTCTAAATCATTTCCTCTTGGTAGGGTGGCGGCTTCTTCGCAATCTTCAATATCAACTTGCGTGTCGGACAAAAAGAATTCCTCAATAATGGTTTCTCCTATATTTGGCGTAGACACAGCACTTTCTGATATTTCTAGAGGGCTTTCATCAATGGGAGTTCCAAACGACTTCGCTTTTGGTATCCCACTTACTGCTGCCTCAAGTCCCGCTGATTTTGCTACGCATTGTTCGAAAATGTTTAAGGATTTTTGTTTATTCGGGCCTCCTCCTGTTTTCTTAAGGCTTGTTTTATTATATGATAGTTTTGTTTTAACCTTATATTTATAATCCGCCCAGACCTAACATTAATTTATGTATTAAAATGCAGCAGAAAATCACTGAAAACCTACTTTTTTCCATTCATTCACTTGCCTAATTGGCGGTCCTTTTTCATTTAATGAATTTTTTAATCCGTTCCATAAGTTATGGGAGAGGCTCTTCGCATTCGGGGCTTTTAATAATCCTCTTGCCAGGTCCTGATGCGCCTCCATGAAATTCGTTAGAATTTCCACTTGTTGTTGGTTAATGCCAATACTTTTCTCTTCCGTTTCCCTTAAATATAAAATACTTACATTTTAGCTAAACCGGCGTCTCTCATCAATGGACCTCGACAAGTAATGTGACTTCGAGCAAAATGAATACGATTCGAGCTGAAATAATGCTCGAAACAAAGATACGTAATGCCAATAATGCTCGAAACTAGTACTTTCTTCGATCTCGAAAATTGATCGAGCTCGCTTCGAAATAGCTGATGCCATTTTCAATCGAAACGAATAGAAGTGCTTCGAATCGAGATACGTAATTCCACCCCAGATTTACCCGAGTCGACTCGAGTCGAGCTATTGAACGTACCCTATGAGTAGTTTATGAACGTCAAATAGTTATGCTCGTGATTATGTTGTGGTTAACCTCCGAGTTTTTGAACGACCATAGTTAACCATATAGTTAAGTTTTTGAACGCGCTCCTGATCGTCACTTAAGCCCGTTCTCCAATGCGCGGACCACCCAACCACGAACCACCGAACGAAAATGCTGAATTCCGTGTAAAGTATAAGCCCTTGCCTGTAGTTGTGCCTGCCAGCTGCGAAAACACAATCGGGCAAATGATAAATGTGGAAGTTTTTACCACTTTTTAAGCGGACAAACTGTTGTGGTCAGGGAAAAATTAGCATAACCGAAAACCAAAATCTGAAAACCAAAACTGAAAACCAACATCTGAAAACCAAAATCATATTTTTACGCCGCCTATGGCTGGCGAAACATCTTTCCATTCGGGGGCTCGCCCAAATGTTCACGGCGGCTGTGGCAAGCACTGTAAGAGTAACCGTCCCTCGAGCGGCGAGCGTCGATTTCTGGAGCTAAAAATAGCACAAAAATCGACGGTCGCAGCTCGAGCGGCAACTCACGCGGAAAATAAATTGCGGCGCGAGCAAGTTGAACCAAGCGAAATGGTGCACCACGGGCCCGTTCGCCTATATAATTTCTCGGGACCGAAATGCGTTGAGCGAGTCGAGTGCACGGTGCACCCAAAAGGTTGCAAATCAGGCGGCAGGCACGGCGGCCAGCGAAGCTCGATGCCGTTGCCGTCTACTCGCACACCGGCGGTGTGCGCGCGGATTGGCTGCCTTCTCGGTGTGAGAGTGGACGGCAACGGGATCAGCAACTGTGATCGCTGAGATCTGGTCGGTGGTCGATGGCGTGATTTTGAGGCGGCGAAAAATTTAGAGAGTCGGGAAAAGAGTCTGCAGGCAGTTGAGTCGGGAAGGAGTTGCTTGAAGAGTCGGGTCTGAAGTAATTTTTTTAGAAAAGTAAAGCCGGTAAATAGATAAACGATTAAAAGGAAAATAAGTCGGGAATGAAAATTTGGTGTCGTGCCGGCCGGAAAAGACGAAAATTGTGAAAATTAAGAAAAGTAAGGAAGGAGAACATTGAGGGACTCGAAGTGGAATATTCTCCGCTTGATTTGGATCGGTTTCCCTCCTCGAGTGCGGATTATAAAATATTATAAAGCAAAACCCGAAAAAAAATAGTTGAACTAGAAAAAAGGAAAAAGGTTAATTCGCCTAATTTAAAGGGCTTAGTGACGTCAATTCTGACCCTAAAAGGAAGAAAGTGAATGTGTCAAGTAATTGCTCCGGGATCGAACAGTTATCAATTTGACTTACAGTTAGTCCTCTGTGTGTAATATTTCCCGTTGAGTCTATAAGAAACGAAAAAGAGAAAATAAACTTTTTTTTTAAAGACAAAGATTTTATTTCGGATTATGAGTGCCTCACCCTTAATTTTGACCTTACTTCTCCCGGCGAAGACTCTGTAAAAGAAGAAAAAAAAAAAAAAAAAAAAACTGTATTAACATTATAAATTGATTATCTAAGCTTGGACAGCTTACCGTGTTCTGTGTGTTGAGCCTGAAAAGGAAAGAAGAAAAAAAAAAAAAAATGTGTAATAATCGGTTTTGTTAGAATAATTGAAGTAAACTAAACCTAAAAAGAATCCGAATACGAACTAATGATAATAAACAGTTAAGATTTAAGTTAAGGACTTATTAGTAAATCAACTAGTGAATTAAGTGTATAAGACTGCATCTAAATACCAACAGCTAATTATTTTAGTAAATAAGTCATACATCTATAACAAAGTGCAAATTGAATTACCTAAATACTTTAACCCCTAATAAATCTAAACGATCATGAAATGTGGGCATTCGGGCCTGTCTAAACCTGAACATAAATGGACGCTAAAGTAAATACAGAAATAAGTAATCTAGAATATATGCTAATAAGTGACTATATAAGTGGACTTGGAAATGAAAAAAATTAATTAAATATTAACGGACTATGCGAGCGAGATCTGAAATACCTGGACAACTATGCAATCAGACCCTGAAATCAATAGATAGTTACCTAAATGAACATTTAATTTAAACCTTGAGAGTTTAATTCAGTGGATCGAGAACTAAATTATCCTAAACTAAATAATTCCTTGAATATATAATTATATGCACACCGCTGTCAATAAACTACTAAATAAAATAAAATAAATTAATAATTACCTTGTGACCTGTTGGGAGTTCCTGTGGCACACCGGTACCACGACGGGGCCGCATATGAAAAGGCAGGGTACCGGGCGGCGGCATCAGCATCGTCATCATCATCACCTGTCACCACATCAGCATCATCGTCGGCCGAGACAACATCATCAGTTGCAGCAAGGCGCCCAACGTAAGACATTGTAATCTTGGTAGAAAAAAAAAAATATGAATTTAGAAAAATAAAGATCAACAGGTATGTCTAATTAACTTATCTTTTCTCTGGGTCTTCCTTCTCTCCTAATTTCAGCAGCGTAACTTTCTCTTTTTTTTCACTTCACTTAAAGGGACCTTCCCATAAATTTGTTGACCGCGGGAAGGTCATAAGGGCGGTTGGGGAAATGGTCAAAGGGGGGCTCAATTCCACCCGAGCCTCCCCCTAAGATGGCATTCACGGGCAGGTGCAGGGGTTCGCCTCGCATTGTCCCTTTCCTTACCCCAGCGACTAGTTTCGTTCCGTGGCGAGAGAGATTTTTTTTTGTTTTCGTTTTTGGGGTAGTTCGCTCCAGCGGCAAAGAGCGGCATAACGGCACAACCCCCCCACACTCCCGCAAGCTAGCCTGCCAGCTCTCGCTGCCGCACACCGCTGGACCAGGGCGCTTAGCCGGGCTCCTGGAGAACTTCGCCCCAATTACAACATATGGCGCCCAACGTAGTGGGACTATCCCTATCCCTTCCTTTTTTTTGGAGCCTAGGGCTCTCAGATTTTCACGTTCCTTCCAACTCTTCCTTTCGAGGCCCTATCGGCGACTCCCGTGGCTGGAGTTGACCCGAGGCCTCTCGAGAATACGGCGGTTGGCTTTTGTCGGCTAGCTAGCCGTCTCGGGGTCTCGGGGATACTTCATCCTAGGGAGAAGCTGATAGTGGGGGAATCTTCCCCGGCAGACCCTGTGGGTTCTGCGCGGCGGAGACAGCTGATGGCCTTCCTGGAATTACAGGGGTTGGCTGATGTTTGAGCCAGCCATCTGTCCGGGAGGATGCATCGGTTGCCTTCCGTCTCGCAGCCCCCACCGGTGAAACGGAGAAGGTTCCTTCCCTCAAAGCCATCCTTTCGGCGGGGCGAAAGCTCGGTGGCCTGTGAATGGCTATCAAATCGGAAAAAAAAAGGAGAACAAAAAAAAAAAAAAATTTAAATACTTTCTCCGTGTGTTTAGCTGAAATTTGGAGGAGGGAGGAGCCAGAGATTTTTGTATGAGCCTATTTCTATATTGCTGAAAATATTACCAAATTGTTTAAAGAAATTAAGCGAATGCTAAGGATCTTTCCCTAAAAAGAAAAAAAAAAAAATTCTAGAAGTAGAAAATCCTAAATTTCTAAAATTGTACAATGTTATTACGACCTATTGTTTCATAATCATTGAATTACGAAAGCAAATCCTAGAGAAAAATTGAAAAGATAAATTTTGGAAAAATAGAAAAATTTTTTTTTGGAAGATTTAAGAAGAATAATTAAAAATAGAGAAATAACAGAAATTGTTCAGTTAAATGTTGATAAAATCTGAATTGTCTTGTTAAGCTTATCATATAAAAACAATTTTTTTTTGAAATACGATAAATAGCAGTGTGGTAAGATTCTTTCTTGTAAAGTTTTGTAAAGGGTTGGCACTGAGGGCGTTTGTTGATTGATTTTTATACCCTTTTGGTTCTAATTCAACACAATCACTTCCTTTTTGTAATATTCAATTTCGTTCTGAATTGACAAAAAATGGCAGAAGCGAACCAAGGCGCGATCGGGAAAAGATATAATACGCGACAATTAGCGCGCGAAGGCATCGAAACACCTGCGACTGTTAGACCAAATCGCGATCGGGAAGTCGAATTCGAAAAATCACCGGAAGCAGGACAAGCGGGCGTCGATACCGAGGGGGTGAACCCAGAGGTATCCGGTCTCCGTGAGGCACTCGATACGAGCCTTAAATTTCGCGTGGCGGACTTGGTCCGTACCGAGTTAGCGATTATCGAACGTGAAAAGCAAAACCGGTTAGCCGAGATGGATACTCCGATAAATCGAGTCTCAACAGTCGTTCCTCCGGAACAGCCGCCACGGCCGCCGCGGGTCTCGAGGCAGCCAAATTTCGAGATGAGTCCCGTTTCTGCACCCCCAAACTATGGACAACCATTACCCGACTACGCACCCGAACCTTCGCCTCGTGTTCAGCACCCTCGCCAGTCCAGACCACAATATCAAAACGAGCAGTGGCCCAGTAGCCCCCTGCGGCACTGGAAGATCCAGTATGACGGAGATAATTCCAAATTACATTTGGAAGAGTTTATTTTTCGTGTAGAAAATCTCACACGTGACACTCTTCGGAACCGTTTTGATCATTTGATCAGTAATTTTCACCTTCTGCTCGGAGATGCTGTGGGGAGCTGGTACTGGACTGTTCGGCGAAGTCAACAAAATTTAACCTGGCCTGATCTTAAATTAGCCCTGAGAGCTGACTGGGGAGAGCGTTCGAGGGATGTCGATTTAAAACGGCAAATGCTGAGCAGACGTCAGCAGCCAAACGAATCGTTCACCTCGTATTACCTGGATCTCGTCTCATTACGCAACAGACTGTCGGTACCAATGCCAGAGAGCGAGTTTGTTGAAACGCTAAGAGCCAATTTGCTTCCATACATACAGGAGCAGATTTGCCTCCATCGCATTTACTCGATTGCACATCTGCGCGACTTAGTGACCGAGATCCAGGTGACTCGACAGCGAACGAGGAGTACGCTGTCGTCGACCGCTCAGCGTACCGCGAGAGTCGAAGAAAACTTCGCTTTTGAAGACCTGGCAGGAGCCCTGTCAGAACCTGAGAACATTGAGCCTGTCGACGCTCTCACTAAATTCTCTCCCTCAGCCATCAAATGCTGGAATTGTGACCAAAGTGGGCACTACTATCAGGATTGCCCAAATGAACCCACCGGATTTTTCTGTTATGGCTGTGGGCGAAAAGGGGTTGTTAAACCTCGCTGCCCAAATTGCCTGTCAAAAAATCAGCGTCGGGTCGGGAGCAGCAACATCAGCCCCCGACCACCTCAGCGACCGCTGGCAATCACGGCAGGCGAGACGACAGCTGCCCCTTCTCGCCCCCAGACATAACTTCCTCCAAATTGGAGCAAAGTTCATCCGAATTGTCCAACTCGTATTCTTCACCCTCACCGTTAAATAATCACCTAATATTTTCCACATCTTCCACCTCGGCTCAGTCAAAGTTTTTGAATTCCGATTCAACAAGTGAGTCAGAGCGCACCCCTGAACCTGAAATTTCAGTCACACAACTGGAGCAACCTCCGAGCAGAAAAATTACTGTACTTCAGAGACCAAAAGGTTCACAAACCCCAGTTCTCTTTCCCATCAAGCCTTATCACCTCAGGCTTAAAGAATACAAGGAAGCTCGGGAAAGAATTTTTGCTTCAGCTGTTGAATATCCCAAAGGTCAGGGGCCGCCTGCATTTTGTAAACTTCCCAAGACTCGTCGTTCCACCTTACGTTTGCGTGCGTTTTGGAGACGCGTGAAAGAAAATCGTCGTAAATTATCCTCAGCTTTTGTCTCGGTTCCCAAGGATGTAAGGCCCTACGCCACAATCAAGCTCCTAGGCCAAAACATCACAGGTTTGCTAGATAGTGGCGCTAGCATTAGTATTTTGGGAAAAGGTTCCGAGAGTTTGCTGCAGGAGGCAGGAGTCAATTGGATACAATATAAATTTCGTTCTGCGATCGAGGTGGCCAACGGAGCTAGACAGGAGGTGCACGGGCACGCTGATTTAGAAGTTTCTTTCAAAGGCGAGACCAAAATTTTACGACTTTATGTCGTGCCTGGTCTCACTCAGGATCTATATCTGGGTATAGATTTTTGGAGGACCTTCGGATTGGCTCCGGACATTCTCGGTCTAGTCTCTTCGTTGGACACACCGATCGCAACGAAGTCTAACCCTGCAGAGCACGTCCTACCACCTGATCTTCAATCACGTTTAGAACGAACCAAAGCGCTATTTCCGTCCTACGCGAACATGGGTTTGGGGAAAACTCACCTCCTCGAACATGCTATTGACGTTGGGGACGCTACACCAATCAAACAGAGGTTCTATCCGGTTTCTCCGGCGGTGCAAAAATTGATGGACGCGGAGCTGAGCCGAATGCTATCGCTTGGTGTGATAGAGGAGAGCCAGAGTCCTTGGAGCTCTCCAGTTGTTCTGGTAAGGAAGCCGGGCAAGGTCCGACTGTGTTTTGACGCCCGGAAGGTGAACTCAGTCACCAAAAAGGATGCCTATCCGCTGCCGCAGGTAGATGGCATCCTGAGTCGCCTTCCGCCGGCAAAGTACATTACCAGTCTGGACCTGAAGGACGCCTTTTGGCAGATTCCTCTGGAACAGAGCTCCAGGGAAAAGACCGCCTTTACGGTGCCTGGTCATCCCCTCTACCACTACACGGTGATGCCATTCGGGCTCTGCAACGCCCCACAGACCATGTGCCGGTTGATGGATAAAGCCATCCCATACGATCTCAGAGACAATGTATTGGTGTACCTTGACGATCTGTTAGTGCTATCTCAAGACTTTGATTCCCACCTGGCGCTCCTCGCTCGGGTGGCGGACTGTCTGAGGAGGGCGGGGTTGACCATCAACGTGGAAAAGAGCAAGTTTTGCTTAAGAGAGACGAAATACCTTGGCTTCATCATTGGAGAAGATGGAATGCGAATGGATCCCGGTAAGATTTCTGCAATTGTAGAGTATCCTACACCCAAAACCGTGAAGCAGGTACGTCGCTTCATGGGAATGGCAGGGTGGTACCGCCGATTCATCCCCAACTTCGCAGATCTTTCGGGTCCAATCACGGACACCTTAAAAAAATCAAGTAAATTCTCCTGGTCTGAAGAAGCTCAAGTCGCGTTTGAGAAACTTAAGCAACTTTTAACCTCTGCTCCCGTTTTGGTTACTCCCGACTTCTCCAGACCGTTCGTCATCCAGTGTGATGCGAGCACACAGGGTGTGGGTGGAGTTTTACTCCAGGTGGACGATGAGGGAAACGAACGACCGATTGCCTACGTGTCGCAGAAACTGAATTCGGCTCAACGAAATTACTCGGTCACAGAATTGGAGTGTTTGGCAGCGATGATAAGTGTGCAAAAATTTCGCCCATACATCGAACTTATGCCGTTCAAAATTATCACGGACCATGCAAGTTTAAAATGGCTAATGTCTCAAAAAGATTTAAGCGGCAGACTGGCGAGATGGAGTCTGAAGCTTCAACGCTTCGACTTCGCTATCGAGCACCGAAAGGGGAGCTTGAACGTGGTGCCAGATGCATTGTCAAGGGTGGAGTGCGACGCGCTATCAGCTCTGGAAGACTGCGGGCCTGAGGTCGATCTCAGCTCTCCACACTTTGCTTCGGCGGAGTATGTAGAGCTGGGACGACAAGCTGAAGAAAACCGGGCCAAATTTCCGGATCTGATGGTGCGCGACGGCTTCATTTATGTGCGTACTGTCCCACGTTCAGGTGATCCGGTGCAAGAAGACGAAGCGTGGAAGCTTTGGATTCCTCCCGGCCTAGTCACAGACATCATTTCTCGCGCTCATGACCCTCCACTATCTTCCCACGGTGGTGTGGGCAAAACACTTGAACGCATTCGCCGTTACTTCTATTGGCCACGCATGGCAACCGACGTTAGATCATACGTTTTAGCTTGCGACACTTGCAAGGAAACCAAGGCTCCGAACACTATACTCCGACCTCCGATTCAAAAACAACCAATAGCCGAAAGACCGTGGCAACGGGTGTACATAGATCTCCTAGGCCCATATCCTCGCACTAAGTCTGGACACGTTTGCATTCTAATAGCTTTAGATCACCTTTCGAAGTTCCCTCTTTTAAAACCCTTACGTAAGGCTACGACGTCTCAAATATGCTCTTTCGTCGAAGGAGAAATTTTCCATATGTTCGGGGTTCCCGAAACGATAGTCTCAGACAACGGCGTACAATTCCGTTCGGCGCAGTTCGCTAGACTCCTGGAGAGCTATGGAGTTCGACACATGCGAACCGCTCTTTACTCTCCGCAGGCTAACGCTTCGGAGAGGGTAAACAGATCTATTTTGGCCGGCATTCGCGCGTATATAAAAGACGACCACCAGAAGTGGGATGAAAACTTAAGCAGTATTGCCAGCTCACTTCGGAGCTCTATCCATCAGGCAACTGGCTTTCCTCCCTACCGTTTATTGTTCGGACTTAATATGGTTACACACGCTTCCAGTTACGAGCTGTTGCGCCGCCTTCAGGGAATTGACGAACCCCTCAACATAGATACTTCCGACAAGCTTAAGCTTATTCGAGCGAAAGCTCAAGAGAATCTAAAAAAAGCCTTCGATCAAGGAGCAAAGTCATACAATTTGAGAGCAAAACCTGTAGATTTTAACGTAGGAGAAGAAGTATATCGACGTAATTTCCAGCAGAGTAACTTCGGAAAGCAGACGAGTGCGAAACTGGGACGAAAATTTCTGAAGTGTAGAATAAGGGCTCGAAAAGGCAATGCCCTCTATGACCTTGAAGACCTTCAAGGGAAACTAATCGGCACCTTTCACGCTAAAGACATTAAGAGGTGAGAGTGAGATCAGTGAAAGTTCGGTTTTAATTCTATTCGTAACAACCTTCGTGGTTGCTAGATTTATTAGCTCTGTAACTTACAGTTATATGGTCGGATACCTTATGTTCCTTTTGATTAATCGATTTTATACAGAATCAGATTTCGGTAGCCCTAATAAGGCATCCGACCAGCTTATCTGGTATATGGTTGTCCTCGAGCCGCCTCTGCTCGGGCATGCGGTGGACAAACCCTTGTATCTCCTTTCCACTTCCTATTTAGAGTTCCCATCCTTCACCTTATCCCATCCCACACCTGTCCTTTTCAATTTTTTTTCATTTTTAGCCCACCTTCGTCATTCGACGGGCCCTGCCTGTTGCTCTCTTGGTCGAGGTTGACTCGGCGCCTCTCGAGAATACAGCAGTTGGCTACATCAGCCAGCCAGCTGTCTCGAGGTCTCGAGCCCTCCTCTTCCTTGGGTGGAGCAGGTAGGGAGGGGCTTCTCTGTCTCGCTCGGCGGAACCAGCGCTTTGGAGACTACCGGTGAACTCCCTGGAAATACAGTAGTTGGCTGGTGGTTCGAGCCAGCTACCTGTCCGGGAGATCTCTCCGGTCGTCGTCCTTTCGCTTGGTCTCCGCGGAGGGAGTCAGGGCGGTTCTCTTTCCCTGAGGATCATATCTTCTTCCTACCCGGTGTCGCCGGAGCTAGTCCAGCTATCCCGTACGAAACTTAGAATCATTGTCCTTTGCTAGACATCCCCCCCAGACATGACGGGCTCACCGTCATCGAATCAAATTAACTTCTCAAAACATTCAAAATTTCATATCGCAATTTTCTTTTGTCTCACCTGGGAGTTTATTCCAATGGTTCATATCGTATAGAGGTATGTAGATAAATCTTCATGATCTCACTCTCATCCCTTGAGGTTAGCAGCAAGGTAACAGCACCAGCGGGTTTACGAGGCGTCCCTTTCACTCACAATAACACCTAGCCAAAATTGATTTTTTTTTTCTTTCTCCCTTTTCTTTTCCCATTCTCCCATTTCTACCTTCCCATTTTTTCATCACCCCTATATTTTCGTAGAATAACGGACTTGGAGTTCCTGTGCTTCAACTTACCCACCCCTAGTAAAGACTGCACGACAAGGCATCTGACAGGGGATGACCTTTCTGAGAATTTTCTTTTGCTTTACGCAAAATTTCACGGCAACCCCCACCTCCAGACTCCCGTGAACAGCAGCGCCCTATCGTTGGAGTCTGGAGGGAGTCGGCTCCGAAGAGCGGAGGTTCATCCTGGGACTGGGATGACCGCGGGGGTTGTGTTACAGCCAATCCATGTAGACCTTTTTCTTTTATTATACATCATCGGCCCAGTGGTGACCCACGCTCGGTCGTCCGAGATGAGTAGCAACTCCCTCTCACTGTCGGGGAGACTGGCCTCTCATTAGGGCCTGTTCCCTCCGCCAGTGGGAGAGAGTGGTGAAGTTCGTACCGGACCAACTCGACCTCTCATTAGGGTACGGGGATGTCCTGTGCGAATGTTAGCCGGCTAGCTCAGTATCGGCGAACTTGGGTCGTGGGTCGGACCACATGTTGGGCACCCGTAACTGAGCCTGCCCTTTCTTCAGCTCCGTTGTCCAGCGATGCGCGGCCATCGGACCTGTGGTGTTGTGGTCAGGGAAAAATTAGCATAACCGAAAACCAAAATCTGAAAACCAAAACTGAAAACCAACATCTGAAAACCAAAATCATATTTTTACGCCGCCTATGGCTGGCGAAACATCTTTCCATTCGGGGGCTCGCCCAAATGTTCACGGCGGCTGTGGCAAGCACTGTAAGAGTAACCGTCCCTCGAGCGGCGAGCGTCGATTTCTGGAGCTAAAAATAGCACAAAAATCGACGGTCGCAGCTCGAGCGGCAACTCACGCGGAAAATAAATTGCGGCGCGAGCAAGTTGAACCAAGCGAAATGGTGCACCACGGGCCCGTTCGCCTATATAATTTCTCGGGACCGAAATGCGTTGAGCGAGTCGAGTGCACGGTGCACCCAAAAGGTTGCAAATCAGGCGGCAGGCACGGCGGCCAGCGAAGCTCGATGCCGTTGCCGTCTACTCGCACACCGGCGGTGTGCGCGCGGATTGGCTGCCTTCTCGGTGTGAGAGTGGACGGCAACGGGATCAGCAACTGTGATCGCTGAGATCTGGTCGGTGGTCGATGGCGTGATTTTGAGGCGGCGAAAAATTTAGAGAGTCGGGAAAAGAGTCTGCAGGCAGTTGAGTCGGGAAGGAGTTGCTTGAAGAGTCGGGTCTGAAGTAATTTTTTTAGAAAAGTAAAGCCGGTAAATAGATAAACGATTAAAAGGAAAATAAGTCGGGAATGAAAATTTGGTGTCGTGCCGGCCGGAAAAGACGAAAATTGTGAAAATTAAGAAAAGTAAGGAAGGAGAACATTGAGGGACTCGAAGTGGAATATTCTCCGCTTGATTTGGATCGGTTTCCCTCCTCGAGTGCGGATTATAAAATATTATAAAGCAAAACCCGAAAAAAAATAGTTGAACTAGAAAAAAGGAAAAAGGTTAATTCGCCTAATTTAAAGGGCTTAGTGACGTCAATTCTGACCCTAAAAGGAAGAAAGTGAATGTGTCAAGTAATTGCTCCGGGATCGAACAGTTATCAATTTGACTTACAGTTAGTCCTCTGTGTGTAATATTTCCCGTTGAGTCTATAAGAAACGAAAAAGAGAAAATAAACTTTTTTTTTAAAGACAAAGATTTTATTTCGGATTATGAGTGCCTCACCCTTAATTTTGACCTTACTTCTCCCGGCGAAGACTCTGTAAAAGAAGAAAAAAAAAAAAAAAAAAAACTGTATTAACATTATAAATTGATTATCTAAGCTTGGACAGCTTACCGTGTTCTGTGTGTTGAGCCTGAAAAGGAAAGAAGAAAAAAAAAAAAAATGTGTAATAATCGGTTTTGTTAGAATAATTGAAGTAAACTAAACCTAAAAAGAATCCGAATACGAACTAATGATAATAAACAGTTAAGATTTAAGTTAAGGACTTATTAGTAAATCAACTAGTGAATTAAGTGTATAAGACTGCATCTAAATACCAACAGCTAATTATTTTAGTAAATAAGTCATACATCTATAACAAAGTGCAAATTGAATTACCTAAATACTTTAACCCCTAATAAATCTAAACGATCATGAAATGTGGGCATTCGGGCCTGTCTAAACCTGAACATAAATGGACGCTAAAGTAAATACAGAAATAAGTAATCTAGAATATATGCTAATAAGTGACTATATAAGTGGACTTGGAAATGAAAAAAATTAATTAAATATTAACGGACTATGCGAGCGAGATCTGAAATACCTGGACAACTATGCAATCAGACCCTGAAATCAATAGATAGTTACCTAAATGAACATTTAATTTAAACCTTGAGAGTTTAATTCAGTGGATCGAGAACTAAATTATCCTAAACTAAATAATTCCTTGAATATATAATTATATGCACACCGCTGTCAATAAACTACTAAATAAAATAAAATAAATTAATAATTACCTTGTGACCTGTTGGGAGTTCCTGTGGCACACCGGTACCACGACGGGGCCGCATATGAAAAGGCAGGGTACCGGGCGGCGGCATCAGCATCGTCATCATCATCACCTGTCACCACATCAGCATCATCGTCGGCCGAGACAACATCATCAGTTGCAGCAAGGCGCCCAACGTAAGACATTGTAATCTTGGTAGAAAAAAAAAAATATGAATTTAGAAAAATAAAGATCAACAGGTATGTCTAATTAACTTATCTTTTCTCTGGGTCTTCCTTCTCTCCTAATTTCAGCAGCGTAACTTTCTCTTTTTTTTCACTTCACTTAAAGGGACCTTCCCATAAATTTGTTGACCGCGGGAAGGTCATAAGGGCGGTTGGGGAAATGGTCAAAGGGGGGCTCAATTCCACCCGAGCCTCCCCCTAAGATGGCATTCACGGGCAGGTGCAGGGGTTCGCCTCGCATTGTCCCTTTCCTTACCCCAGCGACTAGTTTCGTTCCGTGGCGAGAGAGATTTTTTTTTGTTTTCGTTTTTGGGGTAGTTCGCTCCAGCGGCAAAGAGCGGCATAACGGCACAACCCCCCCACACTCCCGCAAGCTAGCCTGCCAGCTCTCGCTGCCGCACACCGCTGGACCAGGGCGCTTAGCCGGGCTCCTGGAGAACTTCGCCCCAATTACAACAAAACTTATCAATTTAACTTTTAATATTCTCCTGAAACTACCGTGCACATTTTTATAAGTGCTTCGTGTTATAATTAGTGCACTGATGTTTTGACAACCGGCGGAAAAGCTGCGGCGGTGTCACTATTCTGGTACAATATCGTTGCTGAATGGGGGACTAGTGCTATGTGGTTAAAACACACCAAGAAAAAGTTAGCCAGGTCGACCAAAACACGAGCGAGAGCGAAGATGACGCCACATTCATGTGGGACGAGATGGTGCGATTTTGGTTCGTTCGTGGTTGGGTGGTCCGTGCATTGGAGAACGGCCTGTCGTCCCACATGAATGTGGCGTCATCTTCAATCTCGCTCGTGTTTTGGTCGACCTGGCCTGGCTAACTTTTTCTTATGTGCCATATTGTACCAGAATAGTGACATCGCCGCAGCTTTTCCGCCGGTTGTCGAAACATCACTAATTATAATACGAAACACTTATAAAAATGTGCACGGTAGTTTCAGGAGAGTACATTTGTTTTTCTTTAAATTATTAATTATGTCCGAATGTAGTTTAAGTATGGCGTGGTTAGTTGAATGACCGGGTCTGAATCCAAATTGGTGATCAGGGATTAGCTTCTCATCCCGCATAGTTGAATCAAGTTCGTCTGACATTACTCTCTCCAGCAGCTTACCCAAATTGGAAAGCAGCTGTATCGGTCTATAGTTTTTAACATCAGTAGGGTCCCCCTTCTTGTAAATTGGAATAAGTTTGGAGGTCTTCCATGCAGTGGGGAAATAGCCTATATTCAGACAGTGGTTAATAATAATAGTTAGTACCTCAATGGCCCTAGAAGGTAGTTTCCTAATCATAAAATTGGAGATACCATCCGGACCACTTGACTTTTTACCGTTGATCCTGTATTTGATAATATTTTTAAGGTCACGTGTTCTTATGGATAGCTCAGAAGAGCAGGGGCCATTATTAGGTTGCACATTGGGGGAGAGCGGCGAAAAGGACATTCCGTTGTGAGAATTAGTGGCAAGAAAATGTTCGATCGAAGAACTGACCTCTTCCTTAAGGCTTTGTTTGATTTCAGAAGCTTTGTCTTTATAAAGGTTGTTATAGAAACATTCAAATACCTTAAGCTTGGATGTAGAATCATAAACCGGCACGTTATTGGACATTAGGCATTCTGGGGTCAAAGACTTGCTTTAACCTATTATATTAAATATTTCTTTGAAGGCTCGCGGGCCCGGTTTAATAGCCTTTAACATTTCCTGATATCTATCATTGAATAAATGGTGAATTTTGTCGCTGATTATTTTTTTAAGTCTGTTGATCTTTGCCGCAAGCGCGGTGTATTCTGTTCCGCTTCTGTTCAGGGTTCGATGGAAAATCCTCTTCAGCGCTCTGCTCCATTTTTTCCTGGTGGAAATAAGGGACGTTATAAGGGGGGTTAAGTTGCCGTAGTTTGACCTTCTCTCTGGCTGAATTGCCACACACTCCCTCCTGACCCTGGTCACCATTTCTGTGAAGCTATTTATCCACCCGTCAATCTCATCGCTTGTCAAGGGCCTATCAGTAGGAGGAATCTCATTAAGGGCTCCTGTGAGGGTGGTTCTAAACAGGTCCCAATCAGTGTTGTCGAGGTCCTCCTTAAGGGCGGCGGAGGACAGCCGAGATATGTTTAAATCCCCTATATCAAGGGTGAGGATCACGGCGTAGTGCTCCGAGAAAGAGGGCAGCGTGATACATGTTAAGCCACCCGGGCCGAGTGGCGAGCCATGTTCGGATGACAAGAAAAAATCGAGTACGGAGCCTCCCCTAGGGAATGTTGGGATTTCTGGTGAAATCATCACTTCAGCAATCCACTTCTTAAGTTTGGAGCCATTAGCGTTATTGCTAGGATCTCCCCAGTCTTGGTGCCTGGCGATCCAGTCACCCCCGATGAAAGATGATTCAAAGCCCCCCTCAATTCGCCCTATAAAGTCAAGGGTGGATGTAAGGTGCTCAGAAGGCACGCCAGAGAGAATATAAATACTGCTCACCAAGGTGCTTCCAGAAGCAACCCCTTTTCGAAAAGGGACCTCAACCAGCACGAGGGGAACCGGAACGCCAGTGGTACGAATCCTCATAAAAACAAATTTTTCCCTGATCAGCAGAGCAACCCCCTGCCCCCTGTCCTCCCTCAGCATCGTGTACCCGTGTATATAAATGTTATGCCTATTCTTTAGTCTCGTTTCAGAGATCATCACGAAGTCTGGATTAATTGACTTAATCATATTATAAAGTTCCACCCTTCTATAATTCCCCACAAGAGACTGCGCGTTAAGTTCTAAAAGTTTTAGTTCTCTAACTACCATATGTCATGTTAAAAAGAAATTTCAGGAAGACTTGTCTTTTTTTATATGTGAAGTCAATACTTTCAATGGTGGAAATCAGTTGAATAATTTTGTTGAACATTCCATCCATGGTCACTCCAAACAGCTGAAATGAGAGGTCCGCGAGGGCTCCCATGGGGTCCGAACCCCTTTCCCTATTTCCATCTCCGCTCTCTGTCCCCCTCCTCATGGGCGGGAAATCGTCAGCAACATTAAAACAAACCTGTAGCGGCATCGTCGCACTTGTTGTTAGGTTTCGAAATAAACACTTTGAATTCTGATTTTTAAATTTTTATTTGGCTAACCTTTGGAAAATTGTATAGTGATCAAGCAGGTAGAAACAAATTGTAATTTTTGATTTTCATAAAAAATGTAAAAAAAGTTAGTCAGAAGAAAGGCATTAAGTTAAGCCCGTGACAAAATAAAACATAAAAATAATAAAATATGTGGCGTCTCCATCACCACCACCACCACCACAGGCGCAGCGCTCTCGGCGGCAAGCGCAATGTGGCCGCCTCATCGCCACCAACACAGGCGCAGCACCCTCGACGCGAGCGGACGACTTCGCCCCGGAGTCTCGTGCTCGACGTGAGCCGAACTCCTCACTTGTAGTCTGGTCCTCAACGCGAGCAGACCACTTCGCCACGCAGTCTCGTGCTCGACGTGAGCCGAGAACTGACTTCCAGTTTACTGCTCAACGTGAGCAGTCGTCTTCTGCCAGCCTGGTGCGCGAACTTCAGCCTAAAAGAAAGTCAATATCTTTTGACTTACAACATTTCTACGCCGGAACGAAATTTAATAACATTGTAGTGCCATATTATAAAAATAAATACTTTTAGTGAAGAACACATTGTTTCCGTCCGGATAACATTCCTTTATTCCTAAAAATATAATAAAAAAATAGTAAAATAATCTCAACGTTTTATTAAAAACAAATGGAGCAATGATAAGCCTCCATTGGCTTTCCTCCCATTAACTCCATAATTGGTGACCCCGATAAGAAGACTTAAGAAGAAGTGGTAATTATTTTTCAATCGATTGAGAGCAAGCTTTGGCTGCAGGAACAACTCCATACAACTTTAAGAAACTTCTGCATCAATCGGTAGCAACGGTACCAGCACCCCCATACCAGCATCTCCATTTCTGCATCATTAAATTGTGAAGTATATCTAATGATTTAACGCATCTTTTTCTTAGTTTTTTGTCGATTTTTCATTACTTGTAAACAATTTTCCAACTTCTTCCATCATTTAAATTTCCATTCAAAATTATTACAGCTTTAAAATAAGTATATTAATCTTATTTAATATTTTAAAGTGTTTAAAAAGCGAAAACAACATGATTAATAACAGTGCAGAAATGGCAGCTGGTGATAATGCTCCTCCAGTTGTTGATTTCGTGTCGGTTAAACCTCCACCGTTTTGGAGAGACATGCCTTCTCTTTGGTTTGATCGTCTTGAGGCACAATTTGAACTCGCTAGAATTTCTTGTCAAAGAACCAAGTTCAATCATGTATTAGTTGCTCTTGAGGGCGACATTATTGGAATCATCAGTGATTATATACGAAATCCTCATCAAACTGAACCGTATACTCATTTAAAAGAAACGATTATTTCGCGTTTGTCGGCGAGTGAATCTTCGCGTTTGAACCAATTGTTGGGCGAGTTATGTCTAGGAGACCGTCGTCCTTCTCAACTCCTTCGAGAGATGAGGGAATTGGGAGGTAACACAGTAGGCGACGAATTATTGCGGACGTTATGTTTGCAAAGGCTCCCAGAAAGTATGCAGGCAATTCTCGCGTGCAACCCTGGAAATTTAAATGAGTTAGCAAATTGTGCAGATACAATTTCAGAGGTTATAATAAACCTTCTATTTCGGCTGTATCTTTCACTTCGGAACAAAGCAACAATTTTAATCAAAACAACCTTGCTTCTCAAATTGAACAATTAAGGAAACAAGTTCAGTCATTCGATTCAAAACTTAAAGCAATAAATTCTAAATTTGAATCTTTTCAAAGAAGAAGTCGTTCCTTAAGCAAAGGAGCTCATAGCCGAGGTAGAAGTATCTCTTCAAATAAAAATTATAAAAGATATTGCTGGTATCATTTTAAACACGGAGATAATGCCGTTAAATGTGTAGCTCCGTGTAGCTTTTCGAAAGAAAAAACAAGTGATTTTTCAAAAAATTAAACAGCCTTTCTTCTCAGACGACGGATAGTAAAGGCAATTTCACCAGTCGTCTACACATTTTTGAAAAGTCTTCTGGAAGACATTTTTTAGTAGATACAGGTGCGGATGTATCCGTTATTCCACCACCATCTTTCAGAAGGTCGTATCCAACCGGTTTTAAGCTATCTGCCGCAAATTCATCCACAATTAACACGTTTGGTCGTAAGATGTTAACTCTGGATTTAGGTCTTCGTAGAAATTTTCCTTGGCAATTTATTATCGCTGACGTCTCTAAATCTAATCGATTGGGAAAAGGACTTCGGTGCTGTAGAAGTCGTCGCAATATTACTCGTGTTAATCTCGTCCTCCAACTGCTCAGCCCAGCTCCTATGCTGATTCATACTTGTAGCGGTACCTTCGGTACCGTATTTAACTGTTTTGCCTCTAGTCGCCTCACTCATCCATGTGCTCGCTGCCCTAACCTCAACTGTGCAGTCTTTCGATTTTTAGCATTCCTTGTCAAGATTAAGCGTGGCCCGGGTGTTATTGGGCTTTGTCGGGAACATGTGGGGATCTAAGTCCCTACTCAGGCTTATATCAGTCGCTGTGGTGATCATAGGGGCAGAATTAGCGCCTCGTCCCTGTGCGCCAGAGTCTACCGCTTTTCCGAGGACGCTCTGGTAATGAGGCGTCTTCATTGTTCTCGCAGGGTAGTTGGCTAATATTTTAATAAGACCTCGTTCATTATAATTATCAGAATCACCAAGTGCACTACTTTATATTTCGGCCCAAGATTAATACCCGGGCCTTCCGCACTTTTAGTTCTACGCACAGAATAACTGTCACTCAAAGTCTTGTTCTTTATTATGAGCAGCTTGGCAGATACAACCTTTCGCTTCCAAGTCTCGAACTAGACTCCCTTCATGATCACAGAATTAAAACCAGCCAGTTGGCTGGCTGGCAACTGTCAATTCACATTTTGACACTGGAAATCAGCTGATTGTTCCAGGATTTCCATGCTCATTCTCTGAGAATGAAGTTTCCGGAACTTCATTGATGAGAACGAGAATGTAGTTACGAACGTTCATTCATACTTCATTCTTGGTGACAGACACGGGACAGACACGGCAATGATCATTCTTCGAGAACGTTCATTCGACCGTGCCCGTCTGTCTGGGGTATTACCATACTCATTGCAAACGACGGAACGAAGAAGGTATATGCGTTTAGGGTGAGAAGATGTTGTTTGTAGAGAGTATGGGAAATTTCATTTTTCACGTAGCCGTAGCCGTAGTCGTAGATGCCATACGTCTACTGCGTTAAAAATATATGTGAGCACGTACGTATGGTATTTCGACTACTACTATCTATGCTTATTTTGACATTGGTTCATCGTCCGTGTGAAATTTCCCTAACTGCAGCTTACGTAAACGTTAAGTCCTACGTACTTTTGACAGCTTTACATTTACGTTTTTCAAATTTCTCATACTTCCTTGTTTGTCCAAAGGAAAGTTAGCATTTATCGCCAACGCGGTTCGACCGATTTAGACACTGTTTTCTGTAAAGGATTTCTGATTCATTGGCGATTGTTCTTAGATAGGTGTTATGGTGTTAATTTACCAAGGCGCGCTGCAAGAACGAATTCAAAATGACGGACTGTCAAATTTTAAAGTTGTGCGATTTGCACCAAACTTGGTACTTGGGCTTTCGGGGTCGCTAAATTCAACTCGACAGTCAGAATTTACGAATTCAAGATCGCGGACTGTCAAATTTTGTCACCCCCTATTAATATTATTAAAAACCCAAGAAAGTCCATCCGGGGCTGCCATTGCCATCTCTGTTTCCAATTTCAATTAAAATTTGGCAGCCGCCGACGGATTTTATTGGTTTTGTAATTATATTATTAGGTAGGTGAATATGTTTAGTAACTGTATTTGATATTAGCTGTGTATTTTTCACATTTGTTCCGGTTTAAATTTTAACAGGGAATTTTGCTCTGAATTGACATTTATGAGTAGTTATACATATCAAAAAATTTTTACTTGGCAAAAGTGAAATCAAGTTGCCTGGATTTTATACCCATTTTACGTCAAATGGCAATTCAAAAATTTATCTGGTTAAGGGTTTGAAGGTTGTATGCGTAAATATCATGGCTATTTGATGCGCTCTCGCAAATTTTAAAATCTTTATATACATATGTACGTGACAGTCTTTAAAATTTCAATTCAATGCATACTTTCCTGTAATGGAGGTCGGCCTCCATTTAAATTTTATTTAAATTAAGTAATTTATAATTTATTATTTTTGCTTTATATTTTATTTGCACTTTTCACTTTTTACAAATTTTTGAAATTTTTTTTTTTTAAGCGTTTATTAGTTTTTTGGTTTTTACAATTTGATTATTTTATTACTTAGTTTTATATTATATCTTTACCGGCCGAAGTCAATTCCAAAACTGATATTTTCTATTTTTGAAAACAACAAAACTTCATCTCGTGGCCTGCTACGATTTCCACAAAAATTTCACAGCTTGCTTTCCTCCCAGTTATCGCATGATAACGATACAAAAAGGAAAAAGGAAAATGGTGATAGAGTTGAGGGTTTAGAGAATTGGCTTTGAATCGCCAAGAGAGTTGATAGTTATGAATTGGCTTTGAAGCGCCAAAGAGTTGAGAGTTGCGAATTGGCTTTGAAGCGCCAAAGAGTTGAATGTTGATAATTGGTGAGGCTTTAAATCGCCTGATAATTGATGAGGTTTTGAATTGCCTGATGAACGCTGCTGATGTTGTTGTAGTTGGGATGAATCTTGTTGTTGAACTCCATATACTTGTTGATGAAATACTGCTTGCTGTGGTTGTTGCGGTGAGGAACTATTTGAATGAGTTGTCAAACTGGTTGTTGAATTATATGACCACTCGTTTGATCTACAGCCTCTTGAATGATTGAATGACATGAACGGCTGTTCACTGAAGTTGCATTGTTGGCATGTGTTGATATGTTGTTGGACGAGTTGATGCACCAAATTTTGATTAGCTGATTGAAGTAGTTGAAAGGATTGCTGCTGATTCGGCCGTTGATATTTCAATTGCACAATTTATTGTTGATTTTGAATGAACTGCAGTTGTATTTGCTGCTATCTCTGCAGCTCTTGATTTTCACCATGGCATATCCATAGTCAGAAAGGTTTAAATATTTTTTTATTATTTTAATAACGCAACGGAAATTGTTTAATTTTTATTTAATTGTTTATTACGCCACGCAGGAAAACTTTTTTTAAAATAATTTATTTGCTAACACGTCCCAAACTATTTAAACTCACTTTTTGTCGGGGTCACCAATGTGGAGGTCGAACTGTAATGGAAGTCTCCATTTAAATATGTATTAAAATATTTAATTTGAAGTTAAAAAAGTTTTAACTTTTGTTTCCACTTTTATTATTATTTTTAAAATGTTTTAGTTTATTATTTACATGATAATTAATTTTAGGTTGTTACAATTTGCCTGCTTTCACACAACACACATCAGGTACCGCCAGTTCATTATCAATTAAATTGGCTGTATTTGGTTAATGCGAGACTAGGCGAACTTCCGCGTTAAATGAGTGCACTAAGCGCGCATTTGATGCGAGACTAAGCATGGTTACTCGAATGCGGAATTCAATAAACATATGTATACGTTTTTGTGCTAGTGATTGACAGTTCTAACAGTTCTATTTGTCAAAATGAATTTGAGTGGCTACATTACATTTGTAGTGGTGCGTTCCGCGGATAAATAGAGCGATGAAGTGCGCATTTTCCCGCAAAGCGTCACTTCCCCCTTCACTCACAGATTCGTTCCGTACCCGACGTAAGCATGCCTAGTCTCGCATCACCCTTTGAAAGATAATTTTTTGACATTAATCACCCTTATTTCACACTACTACGGACAACTTATCCGACGTAAACTTTACAATACGACGTAATATTTTTTCGTATTCCACACTACGAACGGATTCTCGTTAAAGCACTGCCATATCGGAGTCCTTTCGATTCACTCCGAAAACAGCTGTTAAATGTCAAAAAAATTTCAAACGAAGTGTTGAAGTGATGTGGATCTGGAATCCGAGCTATTTTTAGATTTCCAGAGCTATTTTTAGATTTCGAATCAACGCAGTTCGCACAGAAAACTTATCTGCCAGGCAAGAAGGTTTCCTACGCATGTTTATCAAGCTATCGTAACCGACTCGGGTCGAGGCCATAAAACACTAAAATGCAGGCAGACAAAGGAAGTAAGGGGAAACGAAAATTCGTTAAAGCCCAAATGCTGCGCAACCAAAATCATAATGTATTGTTACAAAATTTGGCTTCGTTATAATTCACACTTGGATTTTGAAGCGGGCGAATATGGGGGCCAGTGTTCGGTCCGCGCAAGTGTGGGCGTCTGTGGCAGGGGCACTGGTCTTCAGACACACTGAAGAGATCTGGCCAGTGCCCCGGATCGAAACGCCGACCACTTTTTTGGTTGCTCGTCTGCCTCGGCAGACGAGCCCTGTATTCGCAACAATATAAGTGTCAGTCCGTCCCCATATCCCCCTAACCCAGGTGAATTGTAGCGAAGGGCAAACTGTGCAGTTTTGTCCGCCAGCCGCTCGGCGGGCAAAATTGTAACAGTATTTTTAACTTTATTACAGTTTGTTGCTGTTTTCGTTTTTATTATTAATTAATTATAGCGTTGAGCAAAACAATAGCAACCATTCCAGTACAAAAACTTAAATTAGTGTTTATCCCTCATTTATTTTAGGGGAACGTAAACAGCTGTATCCTGTTTTTCCCCTTTCATGAAACAATAGAAATAACTTACATCGCAACAAATTAAAATTCAATTTAATTAAAATAGTATCAAACGTCGGTATATGTTAGTGTGTAAAACTAAAGCAATATTTTAGTAGCCCCCCTAGTCTTCCCATGATATTCCCTATTTTTAATAACCCCAGCACAATTTCGTGGCATAGAAGCTATTAACTTCATAATAGTAGATTTAGCTATGCTTTCCCACTATTTTTTCCGTGTTTTCATAATTCTGCTTTATTTCTGAAACGATGATTTGAGACTCGTTGTTAAATGATCCTAAAAAGATTTTCAATGATATTCAAATTTGATGATTGAGCCAGCTAATCAAGAACTTTGTTGTGGTCAGGACCAAATGTTGGTCCACCTGAACATGAGCTGAAAGCATAAAACATCTTTTAAATTTCCACGCCGCCTATGGCTGACGGAAAAATCCAACTTCGGTGGCTCGTCCACAAATTTACGGCGCCTGTGGCGGGTACCGCAATGGGGGCTGTCTCTCGGACTGCGAGCGCCGAGTCTCGTAGCTAAAAATAGCACAAAACTCGACGGTCGCAGCTCGAGGGACAGCTAAAACGGGGAAAAAAAATATTGCGGCGCGAGCCTGGTGATCGAGGCAAATGGAGCACCTCGAGCTCGGTCGCATATAAAAATTTCCGCGACCGAGGAGCTTGAGCCGCCTCACTATGTGCACGGTGCCAAAAACTATGTAACCTTCGTTACAAAGACTGTTCACTCCTGCAATTTAGATTTTCAGTTTTTGTGACCTTGGTACCGTTATTCCTCCCAACCCCACGATTTTGCTAGAAGATGATACACTGCTTAAGCACTTTGGTCGAAGAGAGCAGAAAAATTCAGAGGCGGGGCTTGGAATCTGAAGAAATCGGTACAGTGTTACAGGGTGTCAGGATTTGCAGAGGAAATATGAAAATCCAACCAAAAGAAGCACCCTGTCAAACCGATCGCAAGAGCGCCTCACCATACAAGCGCATTTGCTTCCTGTACTGAGCAGGAGCGCCTAAGAAATCCTATGGTGAAAAAACGTAAACAACCGAATCCGTGTACCCCTTCAATGTGTGGGTCCGGCAGTTTCGTTTTGCCTGTTCCTATTCGAAAAGCACGGGCGCCCTCGCACCAACACAGTCTCACAAAATGCAATGCTTGAGCAGGAGCGCTCCGTAATAGGTGAACTCTCGCTTCATGGTGTTTGCCGCACTTCTCCCTATTGCCGTCCTTGTTCATTATTAGGCGATTTAAATGGGGATTCGGACTTGGAACAAACACGGCGAATTTTTCTTTTCGACTAATGGGCATTTTGTTGTTGTAATTTTCTGAAAATTGTCCATGGTGGGGGTAAATTACGTCGCAGAATTAGAGTGAACATTCTTTGTAACAAGGTTCAATATTCTTTGACGGTGCACCCAGCTGCCTCGAGCCAGGCACCAGCCACAGCGAGCAGCGAAGCTCGATCCCGTTGGCGCTACTCGCACACCGGCTGTGAGCGCACCGTGATCTGGCGCTGCCGATGTGTGAGTGGACGGCAGCGGGATCGTTAACGGCGAGCGGTGATGTCATGCGGGCGCGTGGTCGACGGCGTGGCGTGAGAAGGAAATTGATGTTGAGTGGCTATTTTGGGTCAAAGTGCCTTTTGGAAAAAGAAAAAATAATAATAGTTTCGAGTTAGTTTTCGCGATATTTGGGGAGACATTGATTCCGGGTGTGGAGTTGGTTGGACAAAAAGAGCGACGAAATCGGCGGAAAATCAGTTCGTGGTGATTATAATAATTACGGCTCGGCGGAATTTTGGACGAACACTGATCCGTGAATTGAATGTTGACGGAAAAGCCCCGTTTACACTGGCGAGTTTACAAGCTAAAAGCCGGCTTTTTTACACGCATTCGCCTAGTGTACACGACGCACTCGCTCTAAAGCTGCTTTTAAACAAGAACAAACTGCACTCGCCGGCTTCTTATGCCCGTTCTCCAATTGCGAACCGACCAACTACGACCCACCGAACGAAAAAGCTCAACCCCGTGTAAAGTATAAGCCCTTGCCTGTAGTTGTGCCCTGCCAGCTGCGAAAACACAATCGGGCAAATGTTAAATGTGGAAGTTTTTACCACTTTTTAAGCGGACAAACTTATCAATTTAACTTTTAATATTCTCCGGAAACTACCGCGCACATTTTTATAAGTGCTCCGTGTTATAATTAGTGCACTGATGTTTTAATAACCGGCGGAAAAGCTGCGGCGACGTCACTATTCTGGTACAATATCGTTGCGGAATGGGGGACTATTACTTTTGGTTAAACGCACACATGTAAAAAGTTAGCTCGGTTGACCAAAACACAAGCGAGAGAGAAGATGACTCTAATAAGAAAATGGAAAGCGATGGCGCGATGTTATTTGGTTCGTAGTTGGTCGGTTCGCAATTGGAGAACGGGCATTACTCGCCGGCTTGTAGCTTGTAAACTCGCCAGTGTAAACGGGGCTAAACCAGATCGCGCAATTGCTTGTCGGGAAGAAAGACCAGAAAAAAAAGGAAAAGGGGAACATCAAGTGACGGTTTTGTTTTATGACCTTCAAAAGAAAAAACCGGAGAAAATGTAATAGTTTACTGTTAACGGCAGTTGGAGATTATAAGTGCTTAAGGTAAAATGTTAGTGCTAAAACTGACAGGACTAGAAAAGAAAAAAAAGACTATTAAATAAACTTAAGTGTAATCTGGAATAAAAGCGACGCACCATGTAAAATAAGTCGATGTGACCGATCTGAAACGAAAACCAAACGATAGAAATCAAAACTGTTTTCCTTAAGTACAAGGTGTCTCAAAAGTAAGTTCACATTTGCTTATCTTATTACGCGAAAGCAACTATTCTGAGGGGCGCGGGGGGTATGTCAGTCGGTAGTCTGGCTCTTGGGAATTTAGTCGCTATGGAGCGTTTCTCTGGTGCGGACCGTGCGTTGTGCGTACGTGAGTTTTACAAAAACGGTAATTCGGCGACTGTAGCGCGTAGAAGAACATCAAGAACGGCCAAGAACATCAAGAACAGCCGAAAACGTGGACAGTGTTACTCAGTCTATTCGAGATGATCCAAACCTCTCGATTCGGAAGCGTGCTGTTGCTTTAAATGTGCACAGATCTTCATTATGCCGCATTTTACACAAAGATTTAAAGCTGCCGAGCTGTCATAGGCAATTTTAGTGCCCGACTAAATGAATGCCGAGAGCGCAACGGTTTACATTTGGACGATGTTATTTTTAAAAAATAAATTCCCAAACAGTGTACTTCAATATAAAATAAACATTTTTTCAATAAAGCTAAGACTTTTCTTTTAAAAAAAGATTTAAATGTGAACTTTCTTTTGAGACACCCTGTATAATTGTAAGTGCTTACCGTTAAGATCCTAGTGGTAAATCGGAGTGAAGCTGGAAAAGAAAAGTAAAGAACAGTTATGACTAAAAGGAGAGAACTTTTTACATAAATTCAAAGAAAAAAGAAAAAAAGAGAAAAAAAACCCGCAGGAAATAAAATTTTAATTTCAAAAATTTATTTTTTTTAAACTGAAATACTGTATGAACCATATAACTAGCCTAATCATATAAGTGACGTACCGTTATTTTTATAAGGAACTCCTCTAAGTTAAACCTAAAACTAAAGATGCTACGTTAATATCAGTGATTAATTAAAAATAAACACCATATAGTCGCTGCGCGTGCAAAAGTAGCTATGTGTTATTTAGTCATTTTCGGTTTTTTATGCAATTTGAATCCCTGTTCCAATACACACATACTGTAAAAACAGCTAAGCGATAGACGCAATATTTACAGAGTTACGGAACGTTTTAGTTTCCATAGAATTATAAAGTAGTTACGTGCTCTAAATGCACATAGCTTGTATTTACGACTCAAATAAATAACTATAGGTGCCAAATTTGCCTATTATGTTTAATTTGGCATTATTAATAATGTTATCTATCCAAAAGTAATCTAAAACTACGTAAATTTGTTATATGTATCAAAGTAAGAATAAATTATTTAAATACTCATTTTTCGAGAAGATCAGTTTTTTGCGTCTCCTGCAAAGTGTGTAAAAAACACATAGCTACTTTTGCACGCGCAGCGACGATATGTGAATTACTTGTGAATAATCGCGGTGATCGGCTACAAATCAAACCTGTAAAAAAAACGGACAAATCCCCAATAGTAGTGCGAAATTTAAAATTCAACTTACCGTTAGTGGCTCGCCTTTGTGCATCCCAATAAATTCATCTAACCTAAACCTGAAAAGAAAGTGCCGTGAAATTCATGAACAAAACAATATATGAAGGTAATCACCTGAGATAAATATTTTTGTTTTTTTTCGTGCGAGACGTGAACAACACTCAGGAGTAGGAAGCTGTAAAGACTCAGTGGAGAAAAGAAAAAAAAGGGGTGAGAAACAAAAGACTAACAAATAAAAATAATTATATAGAATACATAAAGACATACGTAATTACTTAAATAAATAAATAGTAACATAAAGGAACAATAAGGCGCCCACCGTTATTTTGTTTGTAACGTTATTTTAGAAAAAATAATAATAATAAGGTATGTTGAACTAAATTAAATTTTTTCTCTGGGTCCTCTCTCTCCTCTCAATGCCAGCACAGGTAATTGTTGAAACATGATTTGAGTTTCTTCTTTTTTTTTAATAAGGGACCTCCCCATAATTTTTCATTGGCCAACGGGAGGTCAAAGGGTTGTTTGGCATAGGCCAGAGGGGGTTCATTTAGATCAGAACTCCCCGTCAGAGTCAATCACAGCCAGTTGCAGGGATTCGGCCTGCACTGTCCTTTTCCGCCCCCTTGCGATTTTTGGTTCCGTCGCGGGAGAATTTCGTTGTTGGTGGGCCGTTCCGGTGGCGAAGAGCGGCATTGAGGCAAACCCCCCCCACTCACTACCGCGATGCTAGCCATGCCAGCTCCCGCAGCCGCATACCCCCGGACGAGGTACTTTAGCCGGGTCCTCGAGGCACCAACCCGCAACAAGGGTGGTTTTTTAGAGACGGAGAACTTTAAATTGGAATCACTATGTTTTCTGTTATAGCCGATTTGACAGTTCTCGGTTGTTTTGAAGTGAGCAACGTTTACAAATTGTTCAAACTTAATTTGAAAAACAAGGCTCAATTCGAGAAACACATCGGGCATTACGTGCCCATAATCGTCCATCATAGTGATTAATTCGAAATACTATGGATCGTTTTTGCAATACGTTTAGTCTAAACGATAATACGCATCCCGTAAGACGTCGCACAGTGCGCACACAACAACCTATTACTGGTGTGCAACGTGGTGTTGATGATGATCATCGTCATCGTGCTGAACAATTAAATTTGTGTCCATCCACTTTATTGAAAAGTTTTGCGTTAAGATCTTGGTTTACGTAGGATCAGTGATTTCTAGCAATTCTTTTGGATTTGCTTGTCCAAAACACCGACGACGGTTTTGTCTCTCACCATCCTGTCCTCGTCGGTATAACCGCAGTTTAGATATCCACGGTCTCCTGCCGCAACCGACAGCTGTTGGTTCTGACTCGCCGCCGCGTCCAGCTGCACGCTTTTACGGCGCGTATCTCGTCGTCGCTTTCGGCGCCCTGGATGCTGCATGAAGTCACTTGGATGGAACTTCGAGCTTCTGACGAGGGAATAATGTTACAAATTTTCCTTCGTTATAATTCACACTTGGAGTTGGAAGCGGGTGAATATGGGGGCCGGTGTTCGGTCCACGCAAGTGTGGGCGTCTGTGGGAGGGGCACTGGTCTTCAGCCACACTGAAGATATCTGGCCAGTGCCCCGGATCGAAACGCCGGCCACTTATTTTTGAATGCTTGTCTGCCTCGGCAGATGAGCTCTATTCGCAACAATATAAGTGTCAGTCCGTCCCCATATATCCATTACCCCTGTGAGGGCAAACCGTGGAATTTTGTCCGCCAGCCGCTTGGCGGGCAAAATTGTAACAGTATCAGCCGTATTAATAAAAAAGTCTTATTCCGTAGCTACTCTAGCATTACACTAAGAATAGTTACTCCTAGAGTAACTCAGTATTAAATATTTACTGCGCGTTGTATTAATAAACAAAAAATAGCACCGGAGTAAGTACTCCTATCTTACGCAGTGGATTAGTGGTTATATATGGCAACATCATTAGGCCCTTTTGTTGAATCCGTTCGAATCGGATTGAATAGAGCTTACAAAAGTTGTTTTAGACAGAAATTCCTTAATAAAGTTCTTAATATTTTAACAAATTCAATCTAGTTACCTTTGACTTTTATTAATTTTTCTGCTGAAACTGGTTAAAATAAACGGATAGCAAAATCCAATCAAATTATTTTGACATTAGCTGTGTTTTTTTAACCGGGATTTGTGCGGAAAAGTTATTTTTGAGAATTTTAGCAACTTATTAAGGGATTTTTGTCCGAAAAAGGCTTTTATAAGCTCTTTTCAATCCGGTTCGAACGAATTCAACAATAGGGCCAATATAAGCAAATCCTGAAAAAAATTAAATTACGCAAGTTTCATATGCTGAAAAAATTAATCAAGAATTTAAAGGGCTTCATTCCTAACGGGCGCACAAAATTAATGGGAAAGTTGGACCTCTGAAATTTTCTTTAGTCAATGATAAACAGAAACGAATAGCTTCTTATATAGTACATGTAAAAAAATAGATTTATACTTTATTCTTTCTTATTTTAGATTTATGCTATAAATATTACTACTTTATGGTAGATGAATATCGCTACTAATTTTAATTCTTCGACACCAAACAAACAAAATAGCATTAAAATGTCATTCATTGGTCACATGAGTCATAGTAGATAAGCTATGGGCGTCCGAGCGCACTTTCCCCCTTTAAAATACATGGGGCAAAATTTCGCAACAATCCGCCATCTTGGATTTCTGATTGTTACGTCACACGTATGAAAGAGTAAGGGACAGAGAATAGGTGAGAAAGAGGGAGTGTGTGAGTATGTGTACGTGTGTCTCTGTGTGTGTGTGTGTGTGTGTGTGCGTGTGTGTGCTCATAAACGTAATAATATTATGTTGTATTATATAAAATATCTGTTTTCCATAATTGTCAAAATCAAACCTCAAATTATAATTCTTCATTGACGAACAACCTGCTGGCTAAAACCGGCTGCCAGGCGATCAGACGCTATCACAAGCAATCAGAACTCATTAGCGGAATCGCGATCTTCACAAGTTCAAGCAAATGGCACATTCCCCGCGTAAAACTTTTGTGCAGGCAGCAAGGCAAAACTTGTTTTGCATGTTTATGTGGCAGAAAATTATTACTTCGTAGCGTACGCACGCTGCATTCGAAGCAATTATTACTCAATCGACGTACTGCAAACTATGTGCTCCTGATATAAATCTTTTAGGTCGCCTTTAAAAGACGTAGTTAAAGTATATAATTAGCATAACTAAATTTATAAATTTAATCAACTAGCTCAATTAACAAAAAAAACAAAATTAAAAATTTTGAAAAAACCCACGACGGATGTAAACGTTGTAATCCAAAAAGGATTAAATAAAATTTATGAAAAACCCCCGATTATTATAAGGAAGTAAGTAACGAAAGATAAAAATAAAAAAATCATCTTAAAAAGGGTTGACTTGTCGCGAGGTCTATCATATAAACAACTAATTATGACTTTCCTTAGTCCTTCCTACCTTTATATACCTATTTGTTTCTCGTAGAGATAGACACAGCAATAATATCAAATATAGGTACTACACATATTCACCTACCTATTAATATAATTACAAACCCAAGAAAATCCGTCGGGGGCTGCCATTCTCTTCCCTGAAATGAACTAACATTTTACAGTTTTATGAGTTTGTGACTAACTGAAATTACGTTGGATGCATACATAACATAGTCCTTAATTGATATAAATTACTGAATCTCTACGAGACACATAATAGATTTTCTATACTACTACATTTTTTAAGTGAAATTAGGAACAGAGATGGCAATGGCAGCCCCCGACGGATTTTCTTGGGTTTGTAATTATATTAATAGGTAGGTGAATATGTGTAGTACCTATATTTGATATTATTGCTGTGTCTATCTCTACGAGAAACAAATAGGTATATAAAGGTAGGAAGGACTAAGGAAAGTCATAATTAGTTGTTTATATGATAGACCTCGCGACAAGTCAACCCTTTTTAAGATGATTTTTTTATTTTTATTTTTCGTTACTTACTTCCTTATAATAATCGGGGGTTTTTCATAAATTTTATTTAATCCTTTTTTACCCACGATGGAACGGAGAAGGTATATGCGTTTAGGGTGAGAGGTTGTTTGTGTGTGCAAACGAATGTGACCATTTTTCTCCAAAACGGTTTGACCGATTTAGATGGGGTTTTTTGTAAAAAGTTTGTGATTCATCGGCAATTGTTCTTAGATAAGTGTTACGGTGTTAACTTGCTGCAAAATTCAAGATGGCGGACTGTCAAATTTTAAAGTTATGCGACTTGCACCAAACTTGGTATTTGGGGGCTTTCGGGGTCGTTGATTTCAATTCAACTGTCAAAATTTACGAATTCAAGATGGCGGACTGTCAAATTTTAAAGTTTATGCGATTTGCACCAAACTTGGTATTTGGGGGCTTTCGGGGTCGCTGATTTCAATTCAACTGTCAAAATTTACGAATTCAAGATGGCGGACTGTCAAATTTTAAAGTTTATGCCATTTGAACCAAATTTGGTATTTGGGTGTTTTCGGGGTCACCAATTTCAGATCAGCTGTCAGAATTTACGAATTCAAGATGGCGGACCGTCAAATTTCAAAGGTTATGCGATTTGGACCAACTTTGATATTTGGGGGTATTTGGGGTCGCCGATCTCAAATCAACTGTGAACATTGTCCGTATATTTTCCTTAATTTACGCACAAAGGGCTCTACCGGCTGCGCCATGTATTATATTAAACCACCATTTACTGTCTTTTATAAATAGTTTATTCTATATGTCTAGTCTATCTTGGACGACTGCTGCTTCTAGACTGTTCTGGCCTAAGTCAGAACTAGCTTTTAGTTCAAGTTTAGTACAAGCTATATTCATAGGTTCTATTCGAAAATGTATACCCTAGTCTCCAAACGATACAATATTATCTACTATTTATGGTTCTACTATTTTCATGTTATTTATTATTTATTCCTTTTACTTAACTATAATTCACTTACAAGAATCAACTTGTAAGTGAATTATAGTTAGCGCCGTACATTTGGTGAAAAGGCCGAAGGAAACATTGCCATTGATCCAGAATTTCATTATAAAAATTTGGTTCTGGATACGTCAGCAAACAAAATTGTCGCATTTCGAGCAATGATAATCCACAAGCCATTGTCGAAACACTTTTACATCCAGAAAAAGTCATTGTTTGGTACGTTTGGGCCAGTGGAATCATCAATCCATATGTCTTAAAAAATGATGAGGGTCAGAACGTTATAGTCAACGGAGAGCGGTACAGAGAGATGATTACTAACTTTATCGTGCTTCAATTGGAAGGCATTAAAGTTGCAGACATGTGGTTTTAGCAGCACGGCTCCACATACCACACAGCGCGCGATACAATTAATTTACTTTGACGATCGATTAATTGCAAGTAATAAACCTGTACCTGGTCACCTCGTTCGTGCGATTTGACGCCATTAGATTATTTTCTTTGGGAATATATAAAGTCGCATGTCTACGCCAATAAACCAGAATCAATCTCTTGTGGGCATTGACTTGAAAAAGGATTGTTTTTCCCATGGGCAGTTATCTCGAGTTGGAACTCCAAAAAACCAATACAATTTGCTACCATACAATAGCACAACATAAAAAATAATAGTATACAGAGAAGTCTTAAACAATTAACATACTCGCCCAATACATACTAGCAGCTAACAAGAAATAAAATAAACATCAAATAAATTCTAAATACTCAGTACTAAGAACCACACAAGGTAATTTCATCACAAGAAAAAATGTTTGACGCCCTGCGAAGTGGGCACGGGTCAGCTAGTTTCTATAATAATTATAATTACTTGGCAATTGCACGGCCAGTATTTTAATTAGCTGAATATGTTACCGTGCAATCGCCAAGTAATTATAATTATTATAGAAATTAAGATGTCTAATATTGATATGATCACTATAAATGTTGATAGGTAATTGATTAGATAACAATTTATAACAAAGTTGTTGAATAGGTGCTTCCATAGACACTAACCAATATAACTGACTTGGTTTTACATAAGATCTCACAACTTTTTACGGCAGAAGAACTGCGTTGCGAGACTTGGCATTTTTTTACATTTTATGTTTTTGATGGGATCTCATTTTTTTTGTAGGTTATCCTGCTTTTTTTTAGAGAGTACCTAATATATCTTGTCTGTCAGCTACTGATTTTTTTAAAGCCCACTCCCTGTCTCTATTGATTTTTCTCAGTTGCTTTGATGTATTTTTCATTTACTATAATGAAATTTCGGGATTTTTCCTTTCTTTTCTTCCTCTATGGGCTTAACTCTAACTAAAATTCAAAATTTGAACAAACTAATCGACGAAGAACGATTCATAGCCTACTACCTACTACATTCATCCTTTCAAAATTCAATCGCGGCCAATTCGTAAACTACTGGTTCAAATTTAATGTAATTTGGAAATATATCCAGGTATGTAATGCCCTCTTGGTCACTGAAAATTTAGGCTTCTAGTTGTTTCCGCAACGAAGTTACAGGGGGGTCGAAAATGGCCCGAATGGCTTCGAGAAAAGGATGTTACGGCCGTGCTTCGACTTGGCGGGGGGCACTGCCGTGCTCCCAGATAATTACACCATTGAGTAGTTTCATGGTCGATGCACAGATAAAACTAATAATAAATTCTAATGCGGAACATAGCGACTTTAACAGTCGGGACCCATTATTGGGAAAATTTGATCCGGTCTAGAATATTGAGTGGGTCCCGACTGTTAAAGTCGCTATGTTCCGCATTAGAATTTATTATTTGTTTTATGTGTGTATCGATCATGAAACTACTCAGTGGTGTAGTTATTCAATATTACTTAACAGAATTTCTAGGCTACTGGACTTGTTTTTTTTCTTTTCAGTTTTTATTTAAAGTCCATTTCTTACACAGTCGGGTTTTTTGATTTTTTAAATTTACTTTTTTATTTTACACTTTTTAGTTAGGATTATAAGAAGATTCCTCAATCTTGTCATTTCATTGAGGGAGTTAATATCGTGGGGATTATTAAGTAGCTTGCGGTGGTCTAAACTACTGATTATTAATCCATCTAGAGACCTAACCCGGCTCAAGGCCACATAGGCTTGACCTTTCGCAAAAATGCGTGAACTTAAATCAACTACAGCTCGGTCCAAAGTAGTTCCTTGTAACTTATGTACAGTAACAGCCCAGCACAATATCAATGGCAACATTTTTTGTTCTATTTTGCCCTGTCCATGGTTGGATTCTAACTCCTACTCCAGGGGCATTGTTTTTAATGCCACTCAATTGTCCTTACAACTAAAAAATTCTGGGTTTGTCATTGGATTTTGAGAATTATATTATGATAATTATTTTTCATCAATTATATAAGAACTTTATCACAGCTTTATTATAAGTATTGAAAATTTAAGAGAGAATGGTTACTAACCAACTTTAAATCGTTACAGATCCTAAACAGTCATTCAAAATGAAAAATGATCAAAGAAACCTAAAGATGATTTTCAAATACCCATTCAATGATACCCCACTTAAAATAGTTCGTCTACATTCTTTTTCACAATATGGTGTCTAATTGCCGCCATATTGAATTTTGATTACTGTCATGTCTTTAATGACACTCGCAAGATTAAGACAAATCGATTGACGTAAGAATCATCAAAATCGGCCAACGCGTTTGGTCTCTACATAGTGTGCCACAAATGTTCAAACATATATAGGTTCCGAAACACATTACCCTCCTTTGCGTGGCGCAGTCGGGTAAAAAGTGAGACCATTTTGAGTGGAGATGCAAACCCTTGTGTGGAGTGGAGATGCAAGCCCTTGTGATAAAAACACATTAAATTCTTTGCAATATTATATTAAAATGAAGAAAATAAATAAATATAAGTTGTCACAAAACAGCTCTATGGGGGACTAGCCCCCATTTAAATTTTATTTAAATTAGAATAATTTATTTTTTTTATTTTATATTTTATTTCCACTTTTATTATTATTTACAATTTGTTTATTTTAAGTGTTTATTAATTTTTGGGTTTATTTTATTATTAATTTTTAATTTAAATCTTTACCGGCCGGAATCAATTACCAAACTGATATTTTCAATTTTTATAAAACAAAAACTTCATCTCATGGCCTGCTACGATTTCCACTTTTTTTCACAGCTTGCTTTGTTGCAATCGCCACAAGCTCCTTTCATTTTGCCCTACATTTTGAGTATTTATCAAAAATGCTTCCGACACCGAGTAGCCCGAGGCCGGAACAAAGAAAGAATCAGATATAAAAAACATGTCCTACTTTGTCTAACATAGTATGTATTTGCATGGGGGAATTACGAAATATCTCGCTGTTTCTTCATTCCCCCATTTCGCCCCAAAGGATGATGCCAGTAAATGTATAGACTCTGGTACCCGGTCCAATAGCTATGTGTAATACATCGTTGGATAGGTCTTTTTGAGCTGAATAGAAGTCACTATGGCGCCAAGTTCGAAATCCTTGTATGTTCAGAGTTATTCTGTATTATACATGTCAGTTTTAACAATAGACAAATAACGTTTTTTTTTTTGTTAATTCATAATTCACGGTCCTTTTTAGCTATGTGTAATACATCGTTGGATAGCTCTTTTTGAGCTGAATAGAAGTCACTATGGCGCCTAGTTCCAAATCCTTGTCCGTTATATATATATATTATTAGAAAAGTATTAGCGGTTAAATCAAGAATTCCGATAGCGCTTGTCTTGATTCCTTGTCCGATCGGAGTAATATAGCCTCAAGTAGTATGCATTTTTTTACGTTACAACGCTCCCTTGAATATTGATTTTGTTAAAAGTTAATAATTATAATAAAATGTAAACAAAACAAAATGATAAGGTATTTTCAGTTGTTATATATTCATTAAAATAAAACATTTCTTATTCATCGTCTACTATGACGTCGTTAAGGAATAAGGCAGGGGCTGTAAATCCCACATGTCTGGCGTACCCTAAGTACCAAACAATGGAGATTATATGAGCACAGGTACCTACAGTGCGTCGTCCAGTTAGGCATGTACAATAATATAGTCTTAGAGTATTGTTATCATTACTAATTAATAAGTAACAATAATACTTTCTAACTCTTACATGTCGTGACTGGATGCGACCACGTAATAGCCAAGCATCTTCATCAATGCCGTAATCAGATAAATCCTCCAGTGCATTTTCTCGATATACCTCTATTGTATATAAACCGTTTTGCAAATGTTCACTGCAGTAAGACCTTGCAAGCTTGATTTGGTACGTTCCCAAAGCTAATAAAATAACTTGTTCTTCAGTGAAGCTAAGAAAATCCAAATCGCTTGCTTCCAACCTTAAAAAGTCAGCTCTTCTACTATTCAAACGTTTTCTTTCCACGTAATCATATAAAATATTAGGTGTATCTATCTTCTCCCTTATTTCGTTGACGAAGATTTCTGCGTATTGGCTATCTGTGATAGGTGGATGGAAGTGGTTTAGGATAGCGGCAGCGATTCTAAAATCGCTCAATATATGTGGCAATGCTTTATTGAAATATTTTTGGCGGAATAGTTTAAAGTCACGCTTGAATCTGCCGTTAACCACCTCCACAACCCAGCGGCACAAAGTGACCAGTCGAGATTTGTTGGCCTGATCAGTAGTCAGTTGGGATTCTTGTCTATTCTTTGAGGGTGGAACATGGTATTCGTAACCACAAGCTTCTATATCGTCCAAGCTATCTCTAAACCCTCGGTCCAAAATAAATACATCGTTTGATTCGAGCACACAATGGATTGGATTTTCGCCATTATTCATTATATCACTCATTATGTTTGCATCTGTCTTCGTAGCAGCGTACGGTCCTTTTACATCAATTATATAGCCATCTGTGGTGACCATCAGGAACGGCTTTAGGAGGTTTTGAAACTTGTGCAAGCTATAAGACTGACTCCAAAGAGTACCAGATCGAAAAATAGTCGCCAAATAGTAATGAGAAACATGCATAGTACAGTATAACTCTGAACGGACAATGATTTGGAACTAGGCGCCATAGTGACTTCTATTCAGCTCAAAAAGAGCTATCCAACGATGTATTACACATAGCTAAAAATGGCCGTGAATTATGAATTAACAAAAAAAAACGTTATTTGTCTATTGTTAAAACTGACATGTATAATACAGAATAACTCTGAACATACAAGGATTTCGAACTTGGCGCCATAGTGACTTCTATTCAGCTCAAAAAGACCTATCCAACGATGTATTACACATAGCTATTGGAGGGGGGTACCAAAATTTGCATCATCCTTTGATCTCACTTTTAAAATGAGTTTTTGTACGGGACCAGCAGTCCAGTACTTATATGTCAATGGGTGCAGTCGTGTTTTTGAGTGAGTGGTGGTGCTTTCGTTGCCCTGTGAAGTTTGGCTTTTGCACGCGGGCTCGCGTGTTCGGTGCGCTTTGTTTTTCTTTGTGATGTGGTGATTTTGGCGGTCGTTTGCCCCAGTTTTCATTGTTATTTTATTTGTAATATTTTAATTCACTAACCTAGCCGCGGTGCTTAGCGGTAAGTTAAGTGTTTTTCTGGGGTGGGTGTCTCTCCTCCCTCAACGTAATTTTCTTCCAAATCCAGTGCCTCTCCTACAATATCGTAGGTTCAAGTATTCACTTCTCCAGTATAACAATTAGGCTACGTTTCCAATGATGGAGTGTGCTTTCGCTGAGGCTCACCGCAGATTGAGCCTGTTTCCAATGCGAGCGTAGCGTGAATTTCGAATTTCATTCATTTCGTTAATAAACTGCAATCAGCTGTTTATGAGGTCTCAGCATGTTCGACTCAGAATTTCGAATGCGCGAGCGCCACCTGTTTTTCTCAATATTTTAAAAGCATCTTCTATAACTCGTTTCGCGCAATTTCACGCCAAAAGGATATTGTAATTATAAAAATATATTTTGGTTTTTGAATTACTTCTTTTTGGCCAAAAATATATATTTTTTTAGAAAGGGAATCAGAAGAGCTTTAAAAACTCCATCTAGTGAAAACTAGTCTAACCAAAAATTCGAACATTTTTCGAAGAGCTTGAATCTGAAGTAGGAATTGCTCTACTCCAGATTGGAATTCAAACGTCCCCAGCGTGGATTAGAGGGAGACATGTATATGTAAAAATGAACAAGCGGGAAAGGGAGCACAGATCCACGCTACGCTACGCTAGCATTGGAAACGTAACCTCAGGTTGCATGATAGAAAGCTTGAGGGAAATAAATCTCCCGCCTCAGACGTAATTGTAATCGATCCCCCTCTGGACACTCCGCAAATCGGTAATGTTACTACTGTTACTAGTGATGTAAACAGCGGTGATTCTGATTAAGTTAGTATGACTAACACTCTTTCCGTATGTGATGTATCAAATGCTAATATCGATAAAAATATAAATAAGAATAGAATTAAAAATAAAAATAAATATGTCAGAAATGGAAAGAACAAACATAAAAATAACTGCCAGATGAGCAATAATATTGAAAAGGTGGGTACACCGACGTCGTCTGATCAAGACGAAAATCTCGGCACGATCCATATTGATCCTGTAGTTGCCACTTTTTCCCCCACCGTTTTATTGCCTTCTGCCGGCAGTAGTGCAACTGGCACAGAAGTAAGCTCCCTAAAGGTTGTTCCTTTACGCCATGCATTGTTTGTTTCCAGGCTCACCTTAGACACTAATGCTAACGATCTATTAAATTACGTTCGCGACCATAACATTTCCACTACCGATATTTCCTGTCGTAAAATTAGCAACCATGCTAAATACATTGCTTCTTTCCTTCTCAACGCTCCAGAAGATACCTACGTTTCATTATCTGATGCCACGTTTTGGCCCCCTGGTGCTTTAATCAAACCTTTTGTTCCCAGGAAATAGGTCACTCATAACTCCAGATACACAAGCGCCAACAAAAGGGTTCCTGGAAAAACGTTAACTTCTAGTGCTACCACCTTATCAAAAAACTAAATAACCTCCGGACGATTTCCCTGTACTATCAGAATGTCAGGGGATTAGGAACCAAAGCTAATTCTTTTTATTAATCTTTTCTTGCTTGTGATTATGATATTATTACTCTCACTGAAACTTGGCTTCATAGCGGTTTCTTTGATGCGGAGCTATTTGATTCTTCATTCCAGGTTTTTCGTAGGGATAGGTATCTTACCTCCGGCTCCGAGGCTCGTGGGGGTGGAGTTCTAATTGCCTGCAGGAACGAACTGCGATGCAGCACTATACCTTTACCAGAACTCACAGATCACCCTGACGTTGAGGCAATATGTCTCAAAGTTGACGATGACAAACATTCTTTATTCTTAGTGTGTTGATATATTCCACCAGATATGCTCAGCACTGCTGACAACGGAGGCAGTAGTCTCTATGATTCTCTTATCCTTATTTTGGAATTTATTTCAAATTTTATGGGATATTCGGACGAACTTTTATTAATAGGTCATTTTAACCTACCCAATCTACAATGGGTATTTAATTATGACGATGAGTGTTGCTATCCTTCCAAAGGAATTCTCTTTTCTGGAATATATTTTTTCTCTCAGTTTCCTTCAATTAAGTACCATCAAAAATCATATGGGCCGGCAGCTTGACTTACTGTGTTCCTCTCGCTGTGACAATATAATTATACAGCAAAGCGCCCTGCCATTAACTATTGCCGATAAGTTCCACCCGCCTCTTCAAATTAATGTCAGTTTCAATGCTGACATTTTCCCTTCAAAAGAGGATAGTAACCTCGTCTACGACTTCAAAAACGCCGATATCGACGAACTCAACTGCAGGTTGTCTTCTATTGAATTCAGCTCTCTTCTATCTACCAACTGTATGGAAGATAATGTAGCCAAACTTTACGCGTCACTTCGGCGTAATTTTGAACATTGCGTTCCTGTGAAACGTCGTCGTCTCTCTCGTTCTTCACCTCCCTGGTTTAACACAGATCTGAGGAGGCTACGAAATAAGAAGAACAAACTTTGGAAGGTATACCTGCAGAAGAAGGATTCCTTGTCTTATAACAATTTTGTCGACTGTTATAATGAATTTAAGAACCTCGCTTCCGAACTCTACAATGACTATCTAAATAATACCAAAAACGAGTTTTATAGTAATTCACGTGCCTTCTTCAAGTTTGTGAACTCCAAAAGGCGCACAGATGACCATCCTTGTATCATGACATATGAGGGCCTCTCTATTGGAGTATCGTCAACAGTTTCAGACATGTTTGCATCCTTTTTTGAAAAGTCCTTTTCCTCTCCTGACATCCAGCCCGATATCAACCAGTTTCATAATCTAAACCTGAATCCAACCCCCTTTGACTTGTCCATCAATATTACCACTGAAACTGTTTTCGAATTTTTAAACAAGCTCCCGGTCCACTATTCCTCAGGTTCTGACGGTATTCCGCCTGCGATTCTTAAGCTATGTGCCAATGTGCTTGCCGAACCTTTGTGTCTTTTTTTTCAGAAATCACTTGATTGCGGGCAATTTCCTAGTATATGGAAAGACTCTTTCATTATTCCAATATTCAAGAAGGGTTCCCGTAGTGATGTTTGCAATTATCGGCCTATTGCTAAATTATCTTGTATTCCCAAACTCTTCGAGTCAATTATTTATTCCGAGCTGTCAAACGTTTGTAAACGGCTTATTTCCATTAATCAACACGGCTTCCTTCATGGCCGCTCTACTACCACAAATCTCTTAGAGTTTGTCGAATATTCTATAAACGGCTTCAAAAACGGTCTACAAACAGACTGTATATATACAGACGTCAGCAAAGCGTTCGACAACATTTCCCATTCAATCATTACTCTTAAGTTGAAAAGTTTGGGTTTCCCCTCCCCTTTTTTAGATTGGGTTGAATCTGATCTACTTGGTAGAACCTATCACGTTTCGTTTAGAGACTCCTTGTCGAGGAGTATTTTAGCTACTTCAGGCGTCCCTCAGGGTAGTCATCTTGGCCCTCTCCTTTTTATTTTGGCTGTTGATGACATCACACAACTGGTGAAGTCTTGTAGGATTCTTCTCTATGCTGACGACATGAAGATTTTCCGGCATATTGGGAACATCAATGACTGCCAATTAGTTCAAATTGATTTAGATATCTTACAGTCCTGGTGCGTTCACAATAACTTGGAGCTAAATATTTCTAAATGTGAATTTACTTCATTCCACAGAAGGCTGAATCCAATCACTTTCGCGTACTCTTTGTCTGGCTCTCCTCTTCGCCGGGCTCATAGTGTGCGTGACCGCGGCATTTTTCTGAACAGAAAGCTCGACTTTATTGAGCACATCTTTATATGTATATATACAAAAATAGAGGTGTGTGTCCCTATATTTCACTTTGCAGCTAAAACTGCACAGCGCAGACGCATAGTGTTTGTATGTCGCAATAGGTACAAGGCTCCCATCATGCACTATGGTGGTTGCAAGTTGATACCTAGAAATTTCTAGAATGATCTCGACGAAATGTCAAGCCCGTGCTTCAGTCGATTTTTTACAAAAATTGTGTAACGAAAGAAATATTAGAAGTACAGTAATCATAAATAACAGCGTGTAGTGTTTTTTAAAGTAAAGAATCAAAAGTTTTAACGTGCAGAGGTGGTAACGAATTAAAATATCACTAACGATGCCGAAACGTAAATGCGTATTCTCACGTTCTCGAATTGTATCGAAAAGGCAAAAAATGTCACGGAGAAATGAAACTACAGAAGAAAGAGAACAACGTCTAACATTACTTCGGGAAAATTATCATCGAAGTCGAAATAATCAGACTGAAGAGCAGCTTCATGATTCTAGAGAAACGGTTACAAAAAATGATGTAGTGAAACGAATAAATGAAAAAATACAGGATATGATACCGGGAGAGGAAAAAATCTATAAATCAATAGATACAATGATGAATCAAGATGAAAATGTAAACTTTCCAACGGAATTTTTAAATTCATTAAACCCACCTGGTATGCCTTCTCATGAATTAAAGCTAAAAATTGGATCACCAGTCATACTAATGCGAAATCTTAATGCGCCAAAATTGTGCAATGGTACAAGATTATGTGTGAAACAAATTTTAAACAACATCATTGAGGCAGAATTTCTAACTGGAAATGAAAAAGGAAACTTGGTTTTTATACCAAGGATTCCAATAATTACGAATGATTTAACATTCTGTTTTAAACGGTTACAATTTCCTGTACGATTGGCTTATATTATGACTATCAATAAGGCGCAAGGTCAGACGTTCCGATTTTGTGGAGTTAATTTAAAAGAATCCTGTTTTTCACATGGTCAAATCTATGTAGCTTTTTCACGCGTGGGACAGAAAGAAAATTTATTTGTTTATGCACCAGAATGCAAAACTGTAAACGTAGTATATAAGAATGTATTTCAATAAGAATGCTTAGTATATCAGTTAATGTTAGAAGATTTAAGATATTAATGTCTACTTAGTCGTAAGATATTAATGTAAAAACAACTAAGATCAATAAATTAATAAGAAAAAAGAAAATGTGTCTTTTATATGAAAAAATTGTGAAGTAAGTAGTGATAGATTTTTAACATTAACAAATAACTATAAATTAAAAATGACCCAGCGAAGCGGGTTTTCACAGCTAGTTAATTATATAGTCACCAAAGCATCCGCTTTGTTAGGATTCATAAAAAGATGGTCACGCGAATTCAATAACATAGATATTTTCAAACAACTATTTATTTCCATAGTCAGGCCCATTCTTGAATATGGTAGTCAAGTTTGGTCACCTAATTATGCCAGTCATACTATTAGAATTGAGTCTGTCCAGAAAAAGTTTATTAGGTTCGCGTTGGGAAGCTTGCATTGGGAAAATCCCTACGTCCTTCCTCCATACAGAGACCGCTGCAAGCTGCTCAACATGCATCCGCTTCAAGAACGTCGTGTCGTGGCGGATGTTACATTTGTCCATCAGCTTGTTAAGGCCGTTCTCCAATGCGCGGACCACCCAACCACGAACCACCGAACGAAAATGCTGTATCCCGTGTAAAGTATAAGCCCTTGCTTGTAGTTGTGCCTGCCAGCTGCGAAAACACAATTGGGGAAAATGTTAAATGTGGAAGTTTTTACCACTTTTTAAGCGGACAAACTTATCAATTTAACTTTTAATATTCTCCTGAAACTACCGTGGACATTTTTATAAGTACTTCGTGTTATAATTAGTGCACTGATGTTTTGACAACCGGCGGAAAAGCTGCGGCGATGTCACTATTCTGGTACAATAGCGTTGCTGAATGGGCAACTAGTACTATGTGGTTAACACCAGAGAGAAGTAAAATAATAAGAGATTCCAATGCGAACAAATAAGAAATGTATGAAGAAAATCAACCTAAGTGCGATACCTCCAGGCTGGCCTGGAGACACTCACAAGTTCCACACGGCATGCCCTGTTGGATTACTGTTGGATTACTTGAGCTCTTACAGTTATAAAAATGTGGGAAGTAAAAAATGGAACATGTCAAGTTTACAACAACCTAACGGATTTTATTAAAACTTTTTATAAACATTGAGTTCCTTCTAAAAGTGATAAATATGCAAAAAATTTTCCACGGAAATGATTATTTTCCGAGAAATTACATTTTTCATTTTTGAAATCGCAAGCCATACAAGCCTGCCATTTTTGCATATTTATCACTTCTTTTTCACTTATATCACTCTCTTTAGGTTGCACTACACTTAACTTATGCCCTATGGGGAATAATTACCTTTGAACCTGCAAATGAAATAATTTATTATGATTTTAAATTAATAATTTAAAATATTTACCTTTTTCCTAGTCTAACAGGTCAGTCAGGTCAGTCACACTGACATTTGAGATTTCCTGCATTTGTCAAATTACGCTACGGGTGCGTTCCAAAAATGAACATGAATTCGTCAAAAAACTTAAATGGATTTAATCAAGTTTGTATAAAGAAAATTATCCGTTATACAAACAGTTCGTATAAGGGAAATTCTCCCTTAAAAAACTTTTTGTATAAGGGAAATTCTCCCGTATACTAACAGTTTGTATAAGGGAAATTCTCCCTTAAAAAACTTTTTGTATAAGGGAAATTCTCCCTTATACGAACTCTTTTTGAACGGAAATTCTCCCTTATAAAACAGTTTGTATAAGGAAAATTATCCCTTATACAAACAGTTTGTAGAAGGGAAATTCTCCCTTAAAAAACTTTTTGTATAAGGGAAATTCTCCCTTATACCAACAGTTTGTATAAGGGAAATTCTCCCTTAAAAAACTTTTTGTATAAGGGAAATTCTCCCTTATATCAACAGTTTGTATAAGGGAAATTCTCCCTTAAAAAACTTTTTGTATAAGGGAAATTCTCCCTTATACGATCTCTTTTTGAACGGAAATTCTTTTTAATTTTTGGAACGCACCCGCAACGAAATTTGACAAATGCAGGAAATCTCAAATGTCAGTGTGACTGATCTGACTGACCTGTTAGACTAGGAAAAAGGTAAATATTTTAAATTTTAATTTAAAATCATAATAAATTATTTCATTTGCAGGTTCAAAGGTAATTATGCCGCATAGGGCATAAGTTAAGTGTAGTGCAACCTAACAAGAGTGAAATAAGTGAAAAAGAAGTGATAAATATGCAAAAATGGCAGGCTTGTATGGCTTGCGATTTCAAAAATGAAAAATGTAATTTCTCGGAAAATAATCATTTCCGTGGAAAATTTTTTGCATATTTATCACTTTTAGAAGGAACTCAATGTTCATAAAAAGTTTTAATAAAATCCGTTAGGTTGTTGTAAACTTGACTTATGCCTAAAAAATAAAATGTCTAAGTGTGCCATCACTTTTGGTTCTCACGGTATGTATGTACGCAGAATCGGAGAGCATATATAGACGCCAGGAGGCAAAAACACACAACGCCTATTGAAAAGTAATCCACATGAGAGAGCTCAAGTAATTCAACAGGGCATGTCGTGTGGAACTTGTCTGTGTCTCCAGGCCAGCCTGGAGGTATCGCGCTTAGGTTGATTTTCTTCATACATTTCTTATTTGTTCGCATTGGAATCTCTTGTTATTTTACTTTTCTCTGTTAACACGCACCAAGAAAAAGTTAGCCAGGTCGACCAAAACACGAGCGAGAGGGAAGATGACGCCACATTCATGTGGGACGAGATGGCGCGATTTTGGTTCGTTCGTGGTTGAGTGGTCCGTGCATTGGAGAACGGCCTTTACTGGTTTTATAGACTCCCATTTTTTACGAACCTTGGTAGTCCTTAGTCCTAACCCCCATAACCTAAGGAAAGTGCCCCTATTCCTTATATGTAAATCTAGGACTAACTATGGGTTTTTTAAACCAGTAAATCGCATGTGTATGAATATTAATAAGCATGTTGAATTGTTTGACACTCGTTGTACTAAACAAGTACTAAAAAAATTTTTCTTTCATTTATTTGCATGTGGTTCGGTGTGAATGCTTCTATTTACTAAAACTGAACCAAATGATGATCAGTTTCATGCAAGAGATTTATATCCTCTGTAGCTTGAACTAAGATGATGATGGTTCATTAAAAAAATGAATTGTAAGGAAATAGTTGTTCCGTATTTTCATGCGCTTCATGAAATAATTCGGATTTTCTCAAGACTCTACTATCATGCATGGAACCTGGCTCACCAATAAAAATATCTACAAACTTCTTATTTACATCAACAACTGCTTGCAAATGTATGCTGTAGTAATGCTTTCTATTACAAAAGCTCTCTTTGTGTCAGACGGAGCTTTTATTTTAATATGAGAGCAATCTATGGCACCGATAACATTTGGGATATTTTTTCTGCTCCCATGTAGCCATCAGGCTGGGAATCTCCTCTTGCGACGGCCATTTCACATAATTGTGCCCAATTGATATAAGCCAAGAGGAAACCTTAACACATACATTCCATGCTCCGGGTTTAGAAGTCCCAAACAAATTACCCAATTCGCGAAATGTATTGGTGTTGCCCATGTACCATAGAAACATGTGTATTTCTTTTTCAGCGCCTACAGAAACTCGTCCTCCCTTTTGTTGCCTTGTAACGACATCAGAAGCCTCGTACAGTTCTGAAATTCCACTGATTAGATTCGTATACATAAAGAATAATAAGCAACTAAATAAAACCTTTTAACTGGACCGATTAAGGCGGAAGTGTTTTTTAAAATCACCATCACTATAGTTGTTTACTACTTCCATTAAATTAGGAACAGATGCGTGTTCCTCTGGCCCTGAATCTCCTGAAAAGTCACTTGCATCTTCCCCGCCGGATTCGGAAAAAAATTCGTCTTCATCTTCTAACAACTAAAAAACAAATTAACTAAATTTCAACAATTAGTCGCACTTAAATTTCTTACTTCATCAATCCAATGAATGCGTGCGGTATTCATTATTATTATTTTTGTTTTGCTTAGGGATAAGCACAAAATATCACGAACCACAGAAATATCGAACTGACAAATGCTTTGACATTTAGAAGGAAGCTATGCCAACTTCTTAAAAACAAATCGCTAAGCCAGGTTTTTAACCTGAGTCGTTTTTAGGGTTCCATACCCAAAGGGTAAAAAAACGGGACCCTATTACTAAGACTCCGCTGTCCGTCCGTCTGTCTGTCTGTCTGTCTGTCCGTCGGTCACCAGGCTGTATCTCATGAACCGTGATAGTTAGACAGTTGAAATTTTCACAGATGATGTATTTCTGTTGCCGCTATAACAACAAATACAAAAAACAGAATAAAATAAATATTTAAGGGGGCTCCCATACAACAAACGTGATTTTTTTGCTCGTTTTTGCTCGATATTGATAACGGCAACAGGTAGACGCTTGAAATATTCACAGAATATTTAGTTATATATTCACTTTAAAAATAAATAATTAAATTAAAATAAAACAAATATTTAAGGCGGGCTCACATACAACAAACGTGATTTTTTTGCTCGTTTTTGCTCGATAGTGATAACGGCAACAGGTAGACGCTTGAAATATTCACAGAATATTTAGTTATATATTCACTTTAAAAATAAATAATTAAATTAAAATAAAACAAATATTTAAGTGGGGCTCCCATACAACAGACATGATTTTTTGCCGTTTTTATAGATAATGGTACGGAACCCTTCGTGCGCGAGTCCGACTCGCACGTGGCCGGTTTTTTTCATTTGACGCTGATCTGGTCACAAACCCCGGTGAAAAAAACGCAGCTAATTGCTGCGTTCCATTGGGCCTGGCCAAGTACTCGCAAGTACTTTCAAGTGCCACGAACTACACATGCTGGAGGTAGTTGAGTAGAAATTTCACAAGTAGTTACGCGATTTTTTTCCGCTAGGGGGTTTTCATATTTTCATAAAACTGTGTTCCATTGAACATGTACACGCAAGTACTTGCGAGTACTTGGCCAGGCCCAATGGAACCCAGCAAATATGTATCTATCTTAGCAACCCTCGGTAATTGGATTTTGTTTGGGACTCGTTCTCTTTTAACCCCTTTCTTGATGTAACTGCATGGAATATACGGTATTCTCTGTTCTATAATCTTTGGCAAGGACACTCTATATCGGATGAGGTAACGAATTTAAATTTGTGGGTCCTAGCAGCCTGTTTGGAAGAATTCAAATTTTGAATTTTTGTTTCTGGTAAAGTGGTTCTTATGAACGAAGCGCTATTTTAGTGCTTTGGTTGGCGCAGCATTTGAAGCAAAGTTGAGCAAACAGAAATAAAAATTCTTCTCGACTAAAATTTGCCAAACTATAGAAGGTTAGTACTACTACAGACAGGCAAGGTCTTTACAGCTAATTCAGCAAATTGGTTAGTTATTACTATTAATGGGAGTTGTTCTCAAAGCTGTGCACCGCCTCTCATAAGGAACGCGACCTTTTGTGCGAAAAATTGGTTAGTTACTTCGTGGTTAATTGATTTTCGCATTATAGACGAGGAAATTCAACACACTTCGTTTTGAGAAAAAAAAAAGTTGATATAATCGGAAATCATCAAATGTTAGTTACTTGCACCTATTTATCTAACGGTAATGTTTTTGAAACGACAAAGTACAATTTGTGATAAATTCTTAAATTCATTTTTACATTATTCCTATTAAAATTGCTTTTCAGCTACAAGCTACGCTTACCTCTAAGAGTAGTCTCTCCATTTAATTAATCTATGGGAAAATGAAATATTTTGTAGTATTTAGGAAATTTGCTTCTAATTTACATTAATCTAATGAATATCTAATTTTCCAGAAGCACCAGAAAAAGAAGCAAGACAAAAACAACTGTTCAGAAGAACTTTCAGAATCATCCGATGTTCTTTCCCAGAACATTTCTAAGAATCTGCCTTATGTTGTAAAAATGTCTGATATTATGGGAAGATATTTGGTCGCGGCCAGACCACTTAAAGCTGGTGAGCTGGTAATTCATGAAGACCCATTGGCTATTGGACCTTGTGTGGACAGCGAGCCCACATGTTTGGGATGTTATCAACCTTTAGAAAACGATATATACAAGTATAATAACATAAGATAAATTATCTTTGTATTCAATAGTGTATTCAATGTAGATGTCCTGCTTGTAAATGGCCGCTGTGTGCATCAAATTGCCCTGGCATTGGAAAACAATATGGTCACAGTGTAACAGAATGTAATGTTCTCCGTAACAAAGCATCTGTTGATGCATTGAAAAACTGTAACAAAACCTGTCTCAAGCCTTTGTATGAAGCCATACTGCCACTTCGTTGTCTTTTAATGAAAAAAGATTTAGAATTTAAGTGGAATCAGCTAATGGAAATGGAATCCCATAATGATATTCGTAAAAAAATACCATCTCTATGGAATCGCAATCAGGAAGTTATCGTTAATCGTATTAAAAAGATTTGGGGAATAACTGATTTTACTGAAGAAGAAATTCACACAGTATGTGGCGTGATTGAAGTAAATTGCTTTGAGATAGGTCAAAATGGTGCTAAAGCTAGGGCTCTTTACCCTTCAGCATTCCTATTAGCACATGATTGCCGGCCGAACACAACGCACGTTGATCATCCTAAAGATCACTCTATGTCGATACGAGTCACGAGACCATTGAAGGCAGGAGCTCAAATTACTTTAAGCTACGCATATACTTTTCAAGTATTTTATTTCGAGATGCATATTTTCTCATTAAAATCTAAATATATTTTCTTACAGGGTACCCTTAAACGAAGAGAACACTTGCAGGAAGGAAAATTTTTCTGGTGCCAATGCGATAGGTGCAGAGATCCTACTGAACTTGGAACATACTCTAGTGCACTTCATTGTCCAAAATGTCAGAGCGGAATAATATTATCAACGGATCCTCTAAATAACATGGCTGCATGGAAGTCAGTATAATTTTTAAGAACGAAAAATTTTTGTAAAAAAATTTAATTTTTGTAGATGTAAAAACTGCGAATACAAAGTGTCAGCTCAATCAATGTTTCTCTTACTAGAGAAGATGTTTAAAGACTTGGACACCCTAGATCCACATGACATTGCGGGCTTGGAAGAATATCTTCAAAGGTATTTTAACTTGATAACAAAAGAACAATACTAATTGTACGTCATAAGATACCGCAATGTTCTCACTGAAAATCATTATCTTAACATTTCGGCAAAATACAACTTACTGCAACTTTATGGACGAATGGATGGGTACATTATAAATGAGCTATCAGAAGAATGTCTGAAGCGCAAAGAGAAATATTGTAGAGATGTCTTAAAAGTAGTGGACATTTTGGAACCCGGTCTGTCTCGTCTAAGAGGTAAGAATATTTTACCTTAGCATGATTATGTTATAGAGAAATTCTCATTTAATTTGTATAGGTGTTATCATGTACGAGCTTCACGCTCCAATAATGATATTAGCCACCAGGTTATTTGAAACTAAACGTATTTCTAGTAATGAATTGCGAAAACGTTTGCAAGAAGTGGTTAAATTATTAAAAGAAAGTAAAAAAATTCTTTTAATGGAGCCCGAGGGATCAAGTGAACACACTATGGCAATTGCGGCAAAAGATGCCTTAGAAAGGATAGGACCAATTTGATAAGCACTTCTTTCATCAAGTTACCTATATCGTACCTCAACTATAACAATTTTGTATCAATTTTGTATGTATCTGTCATGCCTTTACCCTATGATCCCTTAAATAAATTTAACAGTGCATACATTTCCAATGTTTTTTACTGCACCACATTCCCTGTAATCGAATTTACTTCTACTCGAATGTTTAAAGACAATTCTCTAGGACAATATCAAAAATTTTCGTTGAGAAAATGAATAAAAAGTGAAAATTCCGGCAGGATAACGTGTAGAATGATTTGTTCGATATTAAATTGAAAGTTCAATTCACTAGTGAATCCAACTAGACGTTTGCAGTTATAAGTGACAATGACATTATTCTAGTCCAGAGAGTTCTCGAAAATGTTAACCCTCAATGGGCCAAATATTAAATATTATATATGTATTGACTATAAAAAAATACGGTGGGTGCTTAAGACCACACGACAGAAGTGAAAACTTCATCAAGGCGAGGTTAATAATACGAAATACATGTGTTTTTTTTTTGTTCTATATTCATAAAGTAATAGCATTTACAATATTCAGCGTGTTTTTCTAAGGTCTGAACAGGGGTATGCCAATCGATTGTACATGGTCTAATGATCAACGTTTATTCGGACATAATTGTGTATAAATTACTCTGGTAAATTTTGCTCTCACTGATCGTCATTTGTGTCGTACTCTAAAAATGGAACAATAGGTTTGTGGTAACTAAAATATGAAATGTATGCTTTTGATTGAAAATTTGGTAAATATCTAAAAAAAATGCTCGACGCGTCTAAAGAAGTTTTCACTTCAACTCAGGTCCCATGGGACGATAGTCCAGCGCTCTGCTACTTGGGCTATTTTTGCACCGCCGTCCGAGCGCGATACGTCATGAGTCATGACTAAAGCCGACTTTACCCGAATGAGCATTACATAGCCGAGCGTTTCAGCTCAGTCTCAAGGTCGCTGCACACTAAAGGCCGTTCTCGAATGCACGGACCACCCAATGCACGGCACGACCCGGCACGAAACAATAAAATATTCTTCTTTGAAAACAAATAGATTCATGCACACATATCGACAACAGCACGAAACCGGCCCGACCCGGAAACTGCACTGCCTATGGGTATCGTTGGAAAGCATTCCGACCGGCAGTATGTAGCCGTTCGCTTATGGACTGCTATGACACTATCAGAACAATAGAAACAGCTCAGATAGTGTCGGTATAGGGTGCATGAAATTTGCCGGTGCGGGTCGGTTACGTGTCGTGCCGGCAAGTGTGCAGCGACCTTCATTCAATACCCACAAAATAAAGTGCTCAGTCAAAACCTTCTATATTTACAAGCCATGAGGTGGCCTTTTGCATGTGTGCGTAAGTGGTCTGACAGTTCTTCAGTTGACGGCCATTTCTCATACAAAGCGCGTAAATTTTCGGGGTTCTGCAGTTATTTAAGCAGTTTTAAAAGTGAAATAATCAATTTATCCGGTGAATATTTCTACAGGAGGTGTACAAAAGGATATCAGTTGTAATGGAAGTGAAAAATTGTGAAAAAGTTTGATCGAAATTAAAGAAATTCATCTATGAACCGGCAAAAGTGTTAGGTTAGGTGGCGAAGCCCTTTCCAGAAATTAACGCAACATTAAAACATAAAAATTACACTTTATAACCCACATTTAAGCAAAAACAAGCACAAAATTACCTCTTTGCGCGTTTGCTCACTATGGAACTGCGGGCGGATAATAGGTCTATTCCCTTACTTGCAGGAATTATAATTCCTTATCAGAAAACTGCAGAAAGTCGTTCCTTAACTCGATTTCATGTTTAATTCTTGCTGACGTCACAACTTCCCCTCCTGCAGGAAAATTCAGTATTTTGCAGTAGGTCTGAGTTGCCTTAAATTTCCTGATTGTCAAATACAAATGCCAGTTGTGTAAATTTACGCGCGTTTTTCACTTTCTGAATGTCACTTTTCTCATTTTTCAGAAACTTTCAGAAAGTCGTTTGTTTTGATCGTGTTTCGTGCCACTCCCGGTTTTTGCGAGTTTTTGTCCGTTTTTTCAATCTTCCCTTTACTGTTCTGGTTGCGGACTTGCCGTCGCGGTCTCCCTGCATCGTCTCTGGTTGAGGGATCGCCTGGATATCTGCGCCCGACTGAGTTCCCTACTCCGGCTTCCTGCAGCGGCTGCCGACTGGACCGTCCTGGATACTGGTTGCTTTTGTGGACTGCTTTTTTCCCCAGGGTAATTCTTTTAGTATATGCCTCTGCCGAGGCCTTACACTCTACACGCCTGAGTTTTTCCCCTTTTTTCGGAATCTCCCGGATCCCTCTGGATTGCTGTTGGCCCCTTCAAGCCTTTCATCGGAGAGTTGGAGAGTTCCAGCGAGTTCACATCCCTTGCCTCATCCGAGACACCAACCTCGATCTACTCTTCTGTGAACTACAGGCTGCAGAGGGTTCTATTCTTCGCTGGTCAGTGGTTGGCAACATTTTGTGACTTCTTACGACGGAATCCCGTGCCTATCTTCATAATGGCGATTTGCGGTGTCTGCTCTCTAAGTATTGTTGATGGAAGGGTCGACTGCATTGGCATCTGTAAGCACGCTTTTCACGCCTCCTGCCTCAAACGGCATACAAAAATCACCTCTGACGGCCTTTTCACCTGCGAAGCGTGTGCGGACATCAAGCCCTGCCATGTACTTCGTTTCGTCAGTGAATTTACGGAGAAAATCTATAGCGAGCAAAGTATAATCGCCGCTAAAGTCAATTTCATCTCAGCAAACTGTGCTGGCCTTCAGCTTTTTTCTGACGACTTGGGGTCTATCCATGACAAACTCGATCAACTACTTAACTTGACGTCTCTCATCAACTCCAACTCTTCTGAGTTACTTGCCAAGCAGCATACCATCTCTTGCACTCTGTCTGGTGCCACTGCTTCGATCGACGAGCTTCAGGAGTCCCTTGCCGGTGGCAACCGATCATCGGGTACTGACACTGGCCCTATTTTGCTCTCTCTTGACAACGTAAGGAGGGGCATCAGGCGGATCGAAAATTACATGAGTTCTTGGCAGGCTATGGCAAATAAGAACACGGAGTTAATGTCCACCGTATCATCTGCCGTCGAGTTCCTCATGGTTCGGAGTGCTGAGGCTCCACTCAATGCTTCACCTTTGGCCCCCAGCCCGGTCCCTGAGACTCTAGCTGCCCCGGAACCGCCTATGACATCCGACTCTGATACCCGGCCCGCTGCCGCAGCTGTGGATGCTTGTCTGTACTCTCCTGCGGATCGCCAGGATGCTACATCAACCCCTCAGGCTCCTCAAGCTGCTGCTCCCGCGGAGAAAGCTCGTTCCCCTAACTCCACAGGGCACTCCGGGCGTCGTCGTCATGAAAGGGGCAAGTCCCGCAGCTTATCTGTTATAGCTGCGTCCCCCCCTGGGACCTCTACCACCAAGGCTCCTAATAAAGCACCGCCCAACGTTGGCCCGCCCCCATCTGGTTCCATCTCTATCCGCCCTGCCAAGCTTCCCCGCCAAGTCTTCATCTCTCGGGTTCACTCCGACACTTCAGAGGACGAGATTGTACGACACATCGAATCGAATGTCAGCGGATCGTGTGGGCTCGTTGCATGTCGTCGAATTACTCCTCAGCGCAGCAGGGGTAGCTTATCTTTCTCTGCCTCCTTCAAGGTTTTGGTCCCAGATGATCTTTTCTCAGCCGTGATCTCTCCTTCTATCTGGCCGGCGGACTCTATCGTACGAGAATTTACTCCTTGCCTACGTTCCTCCTCCCCGTGCACCTCCGGCCACCTATGCTCAACTCTCTGATTGCCTTACGACGATCGCTGATTCTATGCATCCGCGTGATGAGCTCGTGCTCCTTGGTGACTTCAACTTGCCATCGATTGATTGGTCTCCTTCCTCGGTTGACTCAGCTGTTTCACCATCCTTTACCACAGCACCTCAACATGCCGTTGACTTCATTGAGGGTCTTTTATCCTCTGGATTATCCCAATCATCAGGTATCGCCAACAACTGCGGTAGACAGCTCGACCTGGTCTTCTCTTCTGACCCCGACTGCACCTCTGTTAGACGCTGTTCGTCGCCACTGGTTCCGGACACAGGTTATCATCCTGCTCTTCACGTCGTCTTCTCGGCTGATCCGTTCTTCCTGGGCTCTTCTTCGCCTCCTAATCTTTGTTACAATTTCAAAAAGGCTGATTTCTCACTGCTTAATAGTTTACTTTCGTCTTGCGACTGGAGCTGTGTTTTGCGGGAGCGCGACATTGACGCTGCTACTAATAATTTTTGTTACACACTATCAGGTATCTTCCTGCAATCGGTTCCTCTTTCCAAGACGGGCGGCTCACGCCCTAGTCCGCCGTGGTTCAATAACTCTTTGCGAAATTTGAAGAACTTAAAAGCTAAAGCCTGGAAGAAGTTTGCCTTCTCTAAGAGTGATGCTGATTATGACGCTTACTCTTCTCTTCGCTCACTTTTTACTTCGGAGCTCGAATCGGCTTACAACTCTTACCTTATCGACATGAAAGGCTTCCTGCGCGACGATCTTAAACGCTTTTGGAGTTTCGTGAACTCCAAGCGTAAGTCTGATGGCTACCCGTCATCCTTAAGCCTTAATGGTATTACTAGTGACAATCCGCAGACGATCTCCGATATGTTCTGCGACTTTTTTGAGACCGCTTTTTTACCTGACATCTGTGATAATTCCATCTGTGATACTAGCCCTGATGCTTTCTCCCACTTGACGACGTTACCTCCGACTTCACTCCAGCATCAGGACTTACTCCTTTTTTTTTTTTTTTTTTTTTTTTTTTTTTTTTCATGTTATTCTTATTTATTTAATCTTTCTAAACAATTTAGAAACTGACAATAAGTGTTCAAATCTTACAACCTACATAACTAGAAGTAGTTCCTTAACTTAGGTAAAGGAACTTTTATTAATTCATATTTTTATATAGATATATGTAGTAAAAGTACGTAGTGATTTAAATAAGAGAAAGGTCTGCAAAATCTTTTCGACTGAGACGTCTGACATATTGGCGTTTCAGAAGATTTTTAGCTAGTCTGTTTGGATGGTTCCTCAATTTTGTTGAATACGAGTTTGCGTGTTTAGTTATTTCCTCCTGTACCGTTAAAATTCCCAAGTCCTTGTGTATGTGTTTGTTCTTTATATACCATGGTGCTCCAGTAATTGTTCTCAGTATCTTTGATTGTACTCGCTGTAGCTTTGCTACGTTTGATGCTGAAGCTGATCCCCATAGTTGTATACCATATTCCCATATTGGTTTGATGAGAGTGTGGAATATTAACACTTTGTATTCCAATTTCATTTTAGAGTGTTTACCTATTAGCCACAATAGTTTTTTTGTTTTTAGGTTACATTGGTTTTTCTTTGTTTCAATATGTTTGTTCCAAGTCAGCCTTCTATCAAGGTGTAAGCCTAGATACTTAACTCCATTTTCCTGCGGAATATGTTCTTCGAACAGCTTTATTGGTGGGCATGTTTCTCTTCTGAGCGTAAATGTCACATGGGTGCTTTTCGATCCGTTTACTTTAATTCTCCACGTAGACAACCATTCTTGAATTTTTTGTAGGTGTTGGTCAAGATTTTTTGAGGCGATCCCTGGGTCCGTGTGAACACTTAAGATGGCGGTATCATCAGCGAAGGTAGAAATGAGAAGGCTGTCATTTGTTGGAAGATCGGACGTGTAGAGAAGGTATAGAAACGGGCCAAGGACACTTCCCTGGGGCACTCCTGCAAGTATCCCATGAGGCTGAGAGGTGGAACTTTTATGTCGCACAACAAATTTCCTGTTTAACAAATAGCTTTGGAAGAGTTTATGTGTGTTAAGAGGCAACAGAGCTTTGATCTTGTGAAGCAGACCCTCATGCCAGACTTTATCGAACGCTTGGGCCACGTCCAGAAATACCCCAGAACAATATTTTTTTTCTTCAAAGGTTTTTCTTACACAGGCGACAATTCTATGCACTTGCTCTATCGTGCTATGTTTTTCTCTAAAGCCAAATTGGTGCATGGGAATAATCTGGTTCTCTATGAGCACTGGTTGCAACTTTTTAAGTAGCAACTTTTCGAAGAGTTTAGAGAAGATTGAGAGCAGACTGATTGGCCGATAAGAAGATGCAAGAGTAATATCCTTGCCCGGTTTAGGTATCATAATGATTTCAGATAGCTTCCACTCATCAGGAAAGTATCCTGTACGAAGTATCCCCTCGAATAGATTCTTCAAGTACTTTACGGCTATATGTGGCAATTCTTTTATCATTTTTCCAGTGATTTTGTCGTGACCTGGGGCTTTTTTGGGGTTGAGATCTTTAATGAGTTTATATATTGTTTTGAGACTTAAACGTAGCGATATTTCTCTTGATGCAGTATTGAGGAGAGGAAGTCTAGTATATCCCATTGGTGCGTTTGGCGTGAACACTTTGAATAAATGTTCAGCAAAGACTGTAGCTTTTTCCGAGTCACTTCGTGCCCATTCTCCATTGCCTTGTCGGATAGGCGGTTCCATTGTTATGGGGTGCTTTAGTTTTCTAACTGCTTTCCAAAGCGAATAGTCTGTAGCGTCTGTAGGAGTAAGATTACTAAGGTAGTTCTGGATTCCCATGTATCTGCTTTCCTCTAGCGTTTTGTGGAGTTTCCTAGTACAGGCTGCTAGCTGGCTTTTTAACCGTGGTGATCTGGATTTTTGCCATTCTCTCCTTATTTGTCTTTTTTCCTTTATGAGATCGTCGATCTCAGCTGAGAAAACTCTTTTCGGTCTTTTTTTACTTCTGCGGATAGAAGTAGAGATCTTGGCTGCTTCAGTTAGAAGTTGGGTAAGGCTGTGCACCGCTGCCTCGACCTCATGCTTGGTTCTTAGATGGACTTTAGGTTTAATGTGAGCACTGATATATTTTCGGTAAGTAAGCCAATTTATGTTTTTATTGGACCAACTGGGAGACATTGCATCATGCTTTAGATTTAGATCTAATGTGATTATGCTGGGAGAATGGTCTGATGACAGTTCCAAAGATGTTTCGGCCTTCAAGTGGTGACGTTTAAGGTTTTTGGAGACCCCAAAATCGATTAGGTCGGGTATTTTGCGGCTGTCTGTGGGCCAGTATGTTGGTTGGCCGGTGGATATGATATCGAGGTTTGCTTTTAGAATAGCCGACAGAAGGCTTCTGCCCTTAGGTGTAATGAGCCTCGAGCCCCAGTGGGTATGTTTCGCATTGTAGTCACCTGCAGCAATGAATTTTGTGCCAAGTGTTGCAAAAAAAGTCAGCAAATTCCTTTTCTGAGATTGTGAACCGCGGGGGACAATAAACAGCGCTTACTACTAGTTTTCCTCCTAATTCTTCGATGCAGATTGATGTGGATTGTAGGTGCTTCTCGCGGTATTCATTATAAGCATGATGTTTTATTCTTTCCTTTATCACGATACCAGTGCCGCCACAAGCTTTACCGTCAGGGTGTTTAGTATCATAGAATCTGTAGCCCTTCATATTGAAGTTATTTGCTTGGGTGAGGTGAGTCTCGGAGATTAGCATAACGTCTATTTCATTTTTCTCCAGGAAATACATTAGTTCAAGTTTATGTTGGCTAAGGCCGTTTGCATTCCAGTGACATAGTCTCAGAGTGTTCATTGTTTCGAGAGAATCAGTTGGAGTAGCATATTTTGGTTCTTGATTAGTTCTTGCATCATGTTTTGCATAGTAGTCATAAATTGGTTCATGTTTTGAATGAGTGATTGTAGGTTTTGGTCTGCATGACCTGAAGGTACTTCAGTTGTTCGAGCATTCCCACTGCCCTTTAGTATGTTTGCGTATGAGGTTTTGGATGGATTGCTTGGGTCGATAGTTGCTGCGGAAATATTTTTTTGGGCAGTGACCTCTGGCTGTATCTCTTTTTTCTTTTGTTGCATTTCATAGACAGGGCACCCCCGATAATTTGCAGTGTGAGGGCCTCCACAGTTACTACATTTCTTGACACTGGCATCATTTTTCGGTTTCTTGCATTCAGTGGTTTTGTGCAGATCTCCACATATAACGCAGACCGATGGCAACCTGCAGTAAGTTTTTGTATGTCCAAACTCCTGGCAGTTTAGACATTGTGGTGGACCAGATCGCTTTCTGGGCTCTTCAACAAAGATTCTGTGGTTGAGTAGATATTTGAGATTATAAATCGGATGCACTTCGTTCTTTTTTAATTTTCTGGCATCTGGTTCTAATTCCACTCTATATAATGGTTGGGCTTCTTTAAAGCGGTTTATAATGTTAAAGACGTTTTTAGCTACAAAACCCTCGAGGAGTAAAGCGTATTTTATATCTTCCACAGGAAAATTCTTTTCAATGCCTTTCAAGACAACTGTAAGCCCTTTGCTAGATTTCAGCTGATAAGTGTAGAAATTTTTGTTGAGCGACTCCAAGAAGTTAATTAGTTTGCGATAATTTGATTCATCACAGGTTTGTATTTTAGTTTCCTTGATAGACCCCCTGCGAACATTAGTGACGTAGTAGTTGCTTCTACCAATTTCTTTAGATAGCTGGTTGATCAGCGCTATGCTATTACTTTCACGGAGATACACAGGAGGAGGCTTTGAACTGGGCTTTGGTGGTTGCCCGTTAGCAGTCACGACAGTATTTGATTGCTTGCTCGTAGTAGGCTGCGCGTTGTCATCATTATCTGTAGACAGTAGATGGAATTTGTTCTGGTTTAGGGGAATCTCTGTAGCTGAGTTTAATTTTTTGGTTGCACTTTGTATGTTAGCCGATTTTGGGCTCCTATTACGTTTGGTCACTGACACATATCTATCAATACCTGTTTGAATATAATTATGGGTCATGTCTGAGCCGGGTTTTGCTGAGTTAGACTTTGCAAGTTCAGAATCGCTAGCTACGCTACTTTGTTCTGACTCTATTCCAGCTGTATTTGCGGCGGAGTCGTGGAGGCTTTGCGCTGATGTTGCACTTCTTAAGTGTAAGGCACCGGGGTCATTCAGATTTTCCGTTGGAAGTTGATGGTTCGGAGAGGAAAATTGGGTAGTTGTTAACTGCTCATGATCAGAGCCCACCCGGTACATTTCACGCTCAGCTGGCTTGGGAGGTGTTCTTCCCAGCCCCATGACGATATTTAGTGCTATTCACTAAACACCATCAACTTTAAACATCAAGTCGAGTTTATGCACTTATACACTACTTATGTTGCACTTTGCACCCTCTGCACATTTATTGCAATTCCATTTATTGCTTACAACACAATTTGGGCTTTACGCGAGCTTCGTAAAAACACGTCCGATCGCGGCCGCGAATACTTATTGATTAGGACTTACTCCTTGACGATGCTTTGCTCTTGAAACTTATCTCGGGCTTAGCGGATAGCTTCTCTTGTGGTCCCGACGGCATCCCAGCCTCTTTTGTTAAGCGCTGTAGTGTCCCCCTCGTCCCTATTCTGTGTTATTTATTTAATCTTTCTCTTTCTTCGGGAGTCTTTCCACAGCTATGGAAATTCTCGACTGTGATTCCATTACACAAAAAGGGTTCTAGGAATCACATTGCCAATTACCGACCCATTGCCAAGCTTTTCTGTCTCGCTAAACTTTTCGAAGCCTCGATTTGCGATACCATCTATTTTCACTGCAGACCTTTTTTGCAATCTTTCCAGCACGGCTTCCTTAAAGGCAAGTCCACCACCACTAACTTGCTGGAATTTTCCAACTTCTGCATTACTAACATCGAGAAGGGCATCGCGATCGACTGCATCTTCACGGACTTCAGCAAAGCGTTTGACAGGATTAACCACAGGATCTTACTCCATAAATTATCGTTGCTTGGTTTTCCTTCCTCATTCATTGATTGGCTTGGTTCTTACCTGCGGGATCGCACCCAACGAGTATCCTTTCGCGGTGCGCTGTCCAGGGAAATGTCAATTACATCTGGCGTGCCCCAGGGCAGCCACCTGGCCCCCTTTTGTTTATCATTTATATTAATGATATTTCTTTCTCCCTTCATAACTCGAAAATTCTCTGCTATGCTGATGATGCGAAAATCTTCCGAGCTATTCGTAACGAGCATGACAGTTCTCTTTTAAAAGACGACCTTGACTCCTTTTTTCACTGGTGTATATTGAACCAACTTCCTTTAAACATTGACAAATGCACATTCATGCGTTTCTCTCGTTCCAATTACACCTCCTCTTTTAATTACTCCATTGACGGGTGCCCGTTACGTTCTCTCGACAAAACCAAAGACTTAGGAGTCTGGCTTAATAGCCGATTCTCTTTTGACGACCACATCAACGCCATAGCTAGTAAAGCCAACGCCACTCTAGGTTTTATGAAACGCTGGGCGAAGGAGTTTGACGACCCGCACATCACTACGGTCCTCTATCGAACCTTTGTGAGACCTATACTGGAATATGCCAGCCTGATTTGGTCACCTTCCTATCGATCTTCTATCGATCGCGTCGAGGCGGTTCAGCGCAGGTTTCTGAGGTTTGCTCTCCGGGATCTCCCCTGGGAAAACCCCTCTGCCTTACCCCCTTACTCGGACCGCCTTAAACTGCTTTCTCTTCAGTCTCTCGCGCAACGTCGCTTCAACTTCCGAGTTTCCTTCGCTTTCGACTGCTTACTCGGTAGAATAAATTCCCCTGAGATTATTGGTCTCTTCAACATAGCCATCCCGGCACGCTCTTTGAGGGAACGCGGCTTCTTCCACGTGCCCTTTCACCGTACCAATTACGGCATGAACGAGCCTATAACGTCAATGTCGCGCGACTTCAACGCTAAGTTTCCCGATATCGACCTTCACATGAACCGAATCCAGTTAAGGGATCAGCTTCGTTGAAATTGACTCATTATGTATATATAATCTGTATTGATATTGTAGTAATCAGCCAATTGATGAAATTTAAATTTAAAATTTAAACTCCTACATATCAACCCCCACCACATGAATAAGGAAAAGGCAGAAAAATTTTAGCTGCAGAAGTAAGGGAACAGACCTATTGTCTTCATCGGTGGCATCGTTACATGGAGGGGAGGATCCCCTTCTCATTACAAATGGTTTGCATCATAAAGCTGTAGGTAATTGGGTCGGTGTCGTCTTCACCAAAGACTATGGAACCTACGTTACAAAGACTGTTCACTCCTGCAATTTAGATTTTCAGTTTTTGTGACCTTGGTACCGTTATTCCTCCCAACCCCACGATTTTGCTAGAAGTCGATAGCATGCTCAAGCATTGTGGTGGAAACGAGAGAAACAATGCAGAGGAATTTAGAGAAATTGGTACAGAGGTACAGGGTGCCTACTGCCGTGCACTTAAAACTAAAATAAAACGTTCATAAATAAAAAAGTAAACCTGTTTTATAATTGGTCTCTTATTTCAAAACATCAGTTTTAATGCCACTATACATTTCACCACAAAATATTATAATTTTAAAAAGCACAGTCGTAATTTCACAAATTATAAAGAACTACTCTTAAAACACAATCAGAATTAATCACCCTGTCCTTTGAAGCAAACGGATTACCGGTGCGGGCCGGCATACAATCGCATTTGATTTAGCATTCGCCTTCGGCCCGCATAAGGAAAACCCATGGTGAAAAAACGTAAACAAACTTATATGTGAACCCCTTCACTGTGTGAGGGAGGCATTCGAATTTCGGCATTTCCTATCTGAAAAGCACGGCCGGCTCGCCACCAACACAATGACAAGAAAAAGCATTTGCCTCCGGCCCGCAAAGTAATAGGTGCTGTTGAACTCTTGTTTCATAGTGTTTGTCGGCATTTGTGACTGCTGCCGTCCTTCTTGCTTATTAGGCAATTTAAATGAGAATTTGGAACCGGAACAAGCTCTCTTTTCGACTTATGGATAAATTTTTTGTTTTTTTTTCTGAAAAGTGGCCAAAGTGGGGGTAAACTGCGTCGCAGAATTAGAGTGAACATTCTTTGTATCAAGGTTCCATATTCTTTGGTCTTCACCATCTACGTCATGGACATATAGTAGTAGTAGTATTCTTTCGCGGCTAGGGTGTCTTAAATCAGTAATTGGGTTGGTGTCGTCTTCACCATCTACATCTTTGTTATCTTCTTCAGCATCTAGTTATGTATCTTCTTCAGCGTATGAAAATATAATCTTTTCGTTCGTCTAGTATCGTATTTGCAGTGAGTCTAGTCAGTTGAGGTCGTCTTGATTGGGTTAGAGCATAGATGGCATGAGAACTAGACGTCGCACGCCATACAAAATCGAGTATACACTTTTGCAATGGCTGGGACATTCCCGAATGGACTACAACATGTATCAAAGGGCGCCGCAAACAAATGTTGCTATAAGAGTAGTTTTTGATACATTTGGTCGACGTCCTCAACACGGCAGATGCGGGAAAATGTGAGCCAGCGAACGATTGTACCATAGACAAATAACACATAGATTTCCATTCTGGGCCTAAAGGCCGAGTTACAATGTGGTCGCTGTCGCTGTCGCCGTCGCAGTCGCTAAAGGTGTCAAAAGTTAAAATGTATGAAACGTGGCTAAGGATGCCTTAAAATTCAAAACGAATGTCACTTGACGCCCGTAAAGTTGAAATGATTCCAATCTTGCGCGTCGCGACTTGCGACAGCGACGTTTCAATACATTTTAACTTTTGCTTTTGACACCTTTAGCGACTGCGACGGCGACAGCGACAGCGACCACACTAGCTGCGTTCGACTGGGCACTGCCTCAGTGAGCCAACTCAGTTACTCAGTTGCTCACTGAGATGGACCGTTTTTCTGGCCCCTAATGTCTCCTTTTTTCCGCATGGCGTCGCTAGTGTTTTCTGAGCCAGAACTGAGTTTTCTGAGCCACTTCATTCTGTACTCACTTGCTCAGCTCAGTTCGTTTCACAAGTGACATTTCGAGTTTTATATGTTTATTAAAGGTGAATAAAACTTGAGTTGAGTGACATTTCGAGTAGTAAAAATTGCATACGATTATTTTATTACCAACTCACCATTTTGACAGCACAATTGAAAATTGACAATCCACTTCTCATCCACTCACCTAAAACAAAAAATTGCAGTTTCACTAGATAGTTCAAATCTCATGAATCAGTGTCCTTTTTTCATTGAGCAGAGCACGCAACTAAGAGGATTCCTAGAAAAATTCAACTCCCCCCGCTTCACGTTAGGGCAGTCCCACAAGCCCTTTGCGCAAGCAACAGAAATTTGAAAAAGAGGCAGTGTTTTCTCACAGCTTTGTGAATTGAGAAATTCTAAAATTATCTCACGCACACAAACTTAAAGGAAGTTGAACTATGGTTGAGCTTTCCTCTCAGATTTATTTTCATAGGAACAATTTTTTGTACGAGAATGGATATCTATCTATTATTTGTCTATGATTGTACTGCTCAGTGGATGTGTCTAGCATATCATTTCTCTTTTCGTGTATAGGTGATTAAGCTAGAATCGCGCGCTGCTGAACGGGATGGGTGGGTGGGGTGAGAGGCGTAAAAGAGCTCGGATCGAAGAATTCCTTGAACTGCTCGCGTCTCACCCAATTCAAAGAAATATAGGAGCATATGTAGTCGCGCATCCCTGTAGCCTATTTCTGTGAACGTGTCGACGGCGTGATGATTATGCAATATGCGCTGGCATTTGCATTTTCTTTTTCTTGAGAAAATGTTTAATAGTCATAAAGAAATTGCTCCTATTAAAAACAAGATTTTAGATGAATGTATTCGAGTTACAGTTTTTAAAAATGTTTTTTACTATGTATTATCACAGACAAATAATAATACAGATCTCGTATATGCCATGCTAAAAAGTTTCCGCATTGCAACATTTCCAGTAGCCAAGTAAATTGGTCTCGTAGCCAAGTTTGTAGCTATACACAGCCAAGTTGGTTGCGCAGCATTTCACAGCCAAGTTGCAAAGCTTTCTTGTTTCGAAATGCGACTGAGAGAGCTTGTGTGAGAAATTCAAACAAGCAGATGACTGCATATGCGCCGATTGGAGCTGCGTGCCTGCGTGCGCCCCCGCTGCGGCGAAGGCAGGATCGAAAGAACAGAATAGGAGGCATTCGATTTTCGTCTGCTCATTGCTACCTTGGATGCTTGCGTTGAAAAGTTGTGCGATTCATTAGAGATTTTTTGCTGTTTATACATATTTGGATTTATATATTGACTTGGATTTTGATTTGGCTCCCGATTTGGATTTTGATTTGGCTCCCGAATTTAATTTTTCTACAGAATATTGAATTAAATTTAAACTCGTTGACGATCGCGGCTTTGCTTTTGTGACTTTCGATTATTTGGATAATTGTTGTCGACTTTGGCTGAATTTTGATTTTCCTGTTATTTTCTTCAAATTGGTTCTTAGAATTCTGTTGACGAACCTTGGCTTTTGATTTCATTAAACATGGCAAAATTGTGGAATGTGAAACGTAGCATTATATGTTGTTTAGCTACTGCGGAAAAGTATCCCGATAGGCGTTTTTTCCTATTCCCCAAACTCGGCTCCGAAAAATATGAAAAGTGAATTAATGTCTGCTACCTATCAGCTGACGAAATTACTAAAAAGAAAAAGCCTTGCATATGTAGCATTCACTTTGAAGATATGTTCTGTTGCGGGTTGGTGCCTCGAGGACCCGGCTAAAGTACCTCGTCCGGGGGTATGCGGCTGCGGGAGCTGGCAAGGCTAACATCGCGGTAGCGAGTGGGGGGGTTTGCCTCAATGCCGCTCTTCGCCACCGGAACGGCCCACCAACAACGAAAATTCTCCCCCGACGGAGCGAAAAATCGCAAGGGGGTGGAAAAGGACAGTGCAGGCCGAATCCCTGCAACTGCCTGTGACTGACTCTGACGGGGGGTTCTGATATAATTGAACCCCCTCTGGCCTATGCCCCAACCACCCTTTGACCTCCCCTTGGCCAATCAAAAATTATGGGGAGGTCCCTTTAAACAAAAGTATTTTAAATCATTTCACGGAATCGACAAAATCACCCATGCTGCTTCGAGAGGTGAGGAGAGGGAGGACCCAGACAAAATAATTTGAATTAAAAAGACATACCTGAATATATTTTCTTATTCATTTGTTTTTTTTTCTACCATACTTTTACAATTTTTTTTATGACGTTGGGCGCCTTGCTGCTGCTGATGTTGGTGAAGCACATTGCTGAAGACGGTGCTGAAAATGTTGTTGACGCCGCCGCCCGGCACCCTGCCTCTTCTCTTCGGCCCGGTCGTGGTGCCGGTGTGTCCTAGAAGACTCCCCAAACCGGTCAAAATAGCCCTTAGGCTGGTCCTTAGTTATTTTGTCCCCCTTGTTAGTTTGGTTCCCTTTTTTTTTTATTCTTTTGGTCTAATTCTAAATTCACTTCGTCTTTTTATTTTTCAATTTTTAATTACACCTATTGTTTTGGTTTGTCCTATTTTAAATTTGCTTAGTTCTTGTATCCTGTTATTTTAGCACTGACTGTATTTATTAATTTTTGTATGTCCAATTGTAAATTCATTTAATTTTCCTTTTAATTTTAGCATGAACTAAAATTATTTCAGGTCACTGTAATTACACCTATTGTTTTGGTTTGTTCTATTTTAACTTCGCTTGGTTCTTTTTATCTGGTTATTTTAGCACTGACTGTATTTATCAAATTTTTTTATGTCCAATTTTAAATTCATTTCATTTCCCTTTTTATTTGAGCATGAACTACAATTATTTCGGTTCACCTTAATTACACCTATTATTTTGGTTTGGCCTGTTTTAAATTTGCTTAATTCTTTTATCTTGTTATTTTAGCACTGACTGTATTTATTAATTTGTTTATTTCCAATTTTAAATTCATTTACGGTTCCTTTCAATTTGAGCATGAAATATAATTATTTCGGTTCACTTAATTAGGGTACTTTAGCACTACTTAAAATTATACGTTATTGTCCACTCTTACAGTCACTAGGGTCCTTAAATGTTACACCAATTACAAGTAATATACATTCTTTTGCCAATATTAAAAATTTTTTTTTTCATTCCACTTATACTGTAGTTTAGTTGTCTTTTAGGAATTTTATTTTTATTGTCTTCAGGGCCTTATAATTTACTCGGTTCTCACAAGTTTTCATTTTGCTTAGTTTTCCTTTCCGCACTTTACATTTATCCGATTTTTCCCGACGAGTACTATTAACCGCTAGCCCGTGCCGAATTTCTTTTCCCGTTTTTCTTTTACTTTTCGATACGTTACGTCGCTTTTCGTTTCTTTTCTTTTCGCTATTAATTTTTTTATTTTGATTTTCCGCGGACCGAGCTAATTTTTTTTGTTTTTTCGTTCTGCACGAAACTATTCTCAAGCGGACTTCAGTTCTCTTCAATCGATCCCCGACTTCACTCTCTCTCTTTTTGGTCCGCGATCGAACTCCATCGCAGCTAGATTTCGACTCCCCGATTTTTTGACTCGCAATGTTAATATATCGAGTGCGTCTCCAGTCTTATGTTACCAGTGTTTGAACAATACCAAACAAAACCGAACATTAAGAAGAAGTTTAACTCAAATAAAAAAGAAGAATTCATTGCTGAAAATAAATTTACTCAAACAGAGGAATAAGGAAAGAAAGCAAAGATTGGTTTTAAAACAGATGAAAAGGAACAGAGTTAGACCTGGTACACACTAGGCGTTTGGCGTTGCGTTCAACGCGCATTGGTAGCGTACACACATCGCGCTCAGCACACCGTTCGACGCGCATTAGTAGGGCAAGTATATACCGGCTGGACCTCGAAGTGATTGCTTGTGTGTGGCTTCTTTACCACCTCACAAAATATGTGCATCCTAACACGGAAGCGCGCGATCGAATGTGTACAGCCAAACGACGGTGCATATATGTCAAAGCGCGCAGCTGCCCCCAACCAAACGTGCGATCGAACAAAAATCCGAGAGCGCGGGTCTGACGCGTGCTTGAGCACAAACGCGCGTTTGAGTGTGTACGGATGCATTGGACCCTTTGGTTCGTGGAACGCGCGTTGGCGAAGCGCGCGCTGAAGAACGCCTAGTGTGTACTAGCTCTTAAATAAAAAATTATATGAATGATATCGGTAAAAACATTGATGTGCTGAATGTAAACGAAAATACAAAAGCTCTTGTTAATATGATTTTAAAAAATATGCGAGTGGTCTAGTTGCGACCCGTCAAGTCCGCACGACTAACTTCCCAGAGAACTCATTTTCAATTGTTTATAATAAATCAAACTGTTATCAACAATATCCATGAGTTCTTACTAGTATAATATCATGAAGCTCTTATTCTCACTCATATAGACTGTTTTTCCTTGAAACTACGAAAATATATCCGCTAGGACTCATTTTCAATTGTTTATAACAAATAATTGAAAAATAATATATTTTTAACACTGATAGATAAGATTTCTCGAATTATTGTTGTCATTTATGCTGAAATGATCATAATTTTTATAAATAAATGACGAATTTAATCCACTTTCAGATTTTGTTAGTTTGGGTTTTTTTAGTATTTTTATTCCTATTAAAAAACCGCTGAACCGATTTTGCTGAAAATTTATTCAGTTCTTAATTAAGCGATTACGCGTCGAATGAGCCCAGTCTCATGTCAATATCATGAGTGGTTCGCAAGATAATCGAGACGAATCAATCCGAACGTACATACGTACATACGCACATACGAACATACGTACATACACACACACAGACATCACCATAAAAACGTTTGATTCGGATTTTGGTGACCATGAAACGTCGAGATATGCAAAAACTGGGAATTCACAAAATCGGCCCCATTACGTTAACTTCCTCTGGGAAGTTAAAAAAGCGGCCAAGTGCGAGTCGGACTCGCCCATGAAGGGTTCCGTAGCAGCGCGAATTATAATTATTATTTACTTAGGCACCTATTACAGATTTATTATTAGAAAATAATGGTTCACGGTTTATGCATAAGGTTTATGTTTATGAAATTAAATGTTTTTATTTTATTTTTGAAGTGAAAACTTCTTTAGCGGCGTTGAGCACTTTTTTGGGATGGGTAAAAAATGTAAATTTCGCGTCAGGTCACGTGACCCTGATCGAAAAACCGTAAGACGGACAGGGCGCTTGCGCGAGTGTGCGTGTGTGTTTGTAAACAGCCTGCTATGCGCATCTACGGGAAAAGCTTTAATGATTTGCCAATGATTTTGAGTGGAGATTTCAACATAAACTTTGCAGACGATAAAAATCAACTATTAATTGAATTTTTAAATAATGAATTTGGTTTAACGATGTCAAATGATCGCAATCTTAGCACAACGAAATACAAAACTACTATTGATGCGGTCTTTATTAGACATCTAAATAGATTCGAATCAAAATTGTTCGTTTCTTACTTCAGCTACCATAAACCTATTGTATCAGTTTTAGAGATTGGCGATGATTATGGATGAAAGTTGATTTTTCTGAGAGATAAACTTTTTAATGTAAATTAATTGTAATAGTTCTGAAGTGTTAAATTTTTTATGTAATATAAATTGTCATGTTTGTGTACGATAGCCCAATAAATGAATATCAAGGCGCTCGATAGAGCGCCGTGTTGATAGAAAAGAAAAACGTGCGCTCTAGCTAAAGCTTTATTACGCGAAGTTGCCGAAAAAAGCCGTTATGTTTCTTATTTTACTGTTTCATAAATAAACAGAGACTTATTCAAACAAATCGATGATAGCGTTCGATCCGTGACAAAAAGTCATGATAAATAAAAAAAATTTCAACCAATTCGGTCTCGTGGTTTAGCCGTAAATCGTATTATTCGATTTTAAAATCTTCGAAATTTTTTAAGACGCTTCTTTTTAAGACGCTTTTTTTTAAGACGCTTGTAGTTTATATACCAATACATTTTTCACGGTTTCGCCGGAACTGTATAGCCTTGCTGGTAGGGCACCTTGACTCGCGATAACAAACGCGAGAAGAAACTGCGCAACAGTGAGTTCGAATCTGGTATATGAAAACAACTTTTTTTCTCCTGTGCCGTCCATCGTAAAAGGTACTGTGCTGTGCTTGTTCTTCCTTCCAAGCAAAATATTTCCATTCTCTTTTCCACTAGAAATCCTTTCTTTTTCCCAATTTTTTTTCCATATTTGTAATCTGTGAACCTTTCCCAATCTTTCTATGCTAATCTCAACGAAGTGTGGTTAGTAATAGTAGGATTTTTACTAAATCCTTAACTACTGCACGTACAGACCTGAGTAATATCTTCAAAAATCACATAAATTCTCAGGAGTCCATTTTTCTAATTCTCATATTTTTACTAATAAAACTTTTCTTTAAAAAAATTAAAATCCCTCTTTTACGCCTTCTTTTTCAACTCTAACATCATTTACGCATATGGAATCACCCCCTTCCTGTAACCTGGGTGAGTTTTCATTCTTGTTTCTTCTCCCCTCTATCAGAGACATACTCAATGGGCCAAGAATATCTGGGGGCACGGCAGTGCCCCCGCCAAATCGAGCAAGCACCGCCGCCGTACCATCCTTTTCTCGAAGCATTTCAGGCCATTTTCGACCCCCCTATAACTTCTTTGTGGATAAAACTAGAAGCCTAAATTTTCAGTAACCAAGCAGGCATTGTATAAACACGGTATATTTCAAATTTCATTCAATTTGAACCAGTAGTTTAAGAATTATAACTAATCAAAATTTCTTAATTTTGTCACTCACTGACTGACCGATCATCAAAACTCTAAGGTACTTCTAGCAGACCCACAAACTCCAAATTTTGAACACAGTTATTGTTTAGCCTACAAAGGAAGGAAAAACTGAAAAATCCCGAAATTTCATTATATTTAATGAAAAATAATGATTTTATTAAAAATTAGGTTCATTCAAAAAATAACGCATGCGCTTGTACTCATGCTTGCCACTGGCCGCGATTGAATTTTGAAAGGATGAATGTAGTAGACTATTGTTCTGTGGGCACGGTAGTGCCCCCGCCAAGCCGATTAGTTTGTTCAAATTTTGAATTTTAGTTAGTGTTAAGCTCATAGAGGAAGAAAAAAACAAAAATCCTGAAATTGCATTATAGTAAATGAAAAATACATCAAAGCATCTGAGAAAAATCAATAGAGACAGGGAGTGGGCTTTAAGAAAATCAGTAGCTGACGGACAAGATATATTACCCGAAAAAAAAGAAAGGAGGATGACCTAACAAAAAGATATGATATCCCATAAAAAACATAAAATATAAAAAAATGCCAAGTCTCGCAACGCAGTTCTTCTGCCGTAAAAAGTTGTGAGATCTTATGTAAAACCAAGTCAGTTATATTAATTAGTGTCTATGGAAGCACCTATTCAACAACTTTGTTATAAATTGTTATCTAATCAATTACCTATCAACATTTATAGTGACCGTATCAATATTAGACATCTTTATTTCTATAATAATTGTAATTACTTGGCAATTGCACGGCCAGTATTTTAATTAGTAGAATATGTTACCGTGCAATTGCCAAGTAATTATAATTATTATAGAAATAAAGATGTCTAATATTGATACGGTCACTATAAATGTTGATAGGTAATTGATTAGATAACAATTTATAACAAAGTTGTTGAATAGGTGCTTCCATAGACACTAACTAATATAACTGACTTGGTTTTACATAAGATCTCACAACTTTTTACGGCAGAAGAACTGCGTTGCGAGACTTGGCATTTTTTTACATTTTATGTTTTTTATGGGTTCCTATTGTTCGTTAGAGTAAAAATGACATTTTCGCTAATAACTTCTACAATTATTAACTTTTTACAATTATTCTTTTTTCATAAAATACTACACATCCCCCCCTAACCGACGGTACCCATAACATACCATATTCGTAGCTAATAGTATTTAAACACAATTATAACCCTTTTCCCCATATATCTTATATCTGACTAATATCCGACTAATAAACAAGACGTTCCAACATCAATGATGGTGTATTGCCAGCGTGACTCTGTCGGCATGGCGTGGGTCGGCGGTTCGAATCCACCTGCTGGTGATGATTCGTTTTTTTCCTTCGACGCTTTTGAAGGCCATTGATAGTACGTGGGTTATTAGCTTTTTGAGGAATCGAACGAAAGATTAAATTTTCATCTCGCGTCCATTCTTTCAGTTTTCATATTTTGGTTGTCTTTTAAATATTAGAATATAAATCTAACAAAAACTTACTGATAGATCTCTCCGAATTATTTCCATTTGTAACTAACAAAAGAAGAACTGGGAGGTAGTCATGTAATTTGTTGCTGAATTGCGTATAAAATTCCCATAGGAATCTTATACACGTCATTCAGCTATAGTACGCATAAGTACACCCGTAGGAGTTAGCTTTTTAAATAGCGATTTTTTGTTTGTTACCATAAACAACTTGACCTTTAAATATTGGTATAATGGCGCCCGGCATATATATAATAATAAAGTGACTCCTGCTAAAAAATGTCCCGAAATAATTAATTCTAGTAATGCTCTATAAATCGACAACAAAAAAAACTGATATCCCAAAAAAAAAAAAAATTAAAATTTTTCTAAGAACAAGTGTTGATAGGAAAAGAATGGCTCTGGCAAATATTTATGTAAACGAAACCTTAAATATTATTTTAAAATTCAGCAACAAAAAGAACTGATATCTTCGAATATTACAAGAAATTAAGACTTTCTCTGATAACTGATGGAGAGGGAGGGTGCACTACACGTCAGCACGAGAGAAACAGCAAAAGAAACCAACGATTCTCTTCAAGACTATCAACAGACCGCTTTTAGCGAAATTTTAAAATTTAGATCGTACCCCCAGAATTAGTTCGCTGAGGAAGGAAAATTATATTGAAATAATTGATAAAATAATAGCAATGAAAATGGAAAATGAGATAAAAAAAACATATAATTTCGCAATATGTACCTACTGCCAGTAGGTAAGTAGGCAGGGTCTATATGGTCACAATTTAAGGTGTTAGTACTAAGGTTAACGGGGATGTGACAAAAGCAGTCAAATTAAGAAACATTTTTAATTTCATAATTTATTTTGTAACAAGTATGTAGGTATATGTACGCAAAAGCGGGCTGTTGATAGTCTTGAAGAGAATCGTTGGTTTCTTTTGCTGTTTCTCTCGTGCTGACGTGTAGTGCACCCTCCCTCTCCATCAGTTATCAGAGAAAGTCTTAATTTCTTGTAATATTCGAAGATATCAGTTCTTTTTGTTGCTGAATTTTAAAATAATATTTAAGGTTTCGTTTACATAAATATTTGCCAGAGCCATTCTTTTCCTATCAACACTTGTTCTTAGAAAAATTTTAATTTTTTTTTTTTTTGGGTTGTATTTTACCACATAAATGATAGTACTTTTATACTGATAAATAAAGCAATTCGTGCGAAATTATTCCCTAACCATTCCAAAATATTCAAAAATGCACAACGTTAATGTTCAAGTTTTCACTTCTGCCGGCACTCCCGGAGTACCACCCGTTTTTTATATTTGAGTTGATTGAATGAAAGGTAAATTGCGGTTTACGATTTATGACGATTTAAAAAAAAACTACTTACTAGATCTCGTTCAAACCAATTTTCGGTGGAAGTTTGCATGGTATTGTACACATATATTTTTTTTAGTTTTATCATTCTCTTATTTTAGAAGTTACAGGGGGGGGACACACATTTTACCACTTTGGAAGTGTCTCTCGCGCAAACTATTCAGTTTAGAAAAAAATGATATTAGAAACCTCAATATCATTTTTGAAGACCTATCCATAGATACCCCACACGTATGGGTTTGATGAAAAAAAATTTTTGAGTTTCAGTTCTAAGTATGGGGAACCCCCAAAATTTATTGTTTTTTTTCTATTTTTGTGTGAAAATCTTAATGCGGTTCACAGAATACATCTACTTACCAAGTTTGTACAGTATAGTTCTTATAGTTTCGGAAAAAAGTGGCTGTGACATACGGACGGACAGACAGACAGACATGACGAATCCATAAGGGTTCCGTTTTTTGCCATTTGGCTACGGAACCCTAGAAACCAAGGAAATATTCTGAAGAAGAGAAGAAATTGAGCCAGTTTATATTTTATAGATCGTCAGCAGGATATAATTTTATGCGAAATGTGCTTCAACTTCATTTACCCCATGTAGCATCCTTATATAAATGGACAAAAATTAAACATCTCACCCCAGGTATTGATTTTGATGTTTTAAATGAAGTAAAAACTCAGGTGTCGAAATTGCCTTTAAAAGACAGAGAAGTTATTTTATCCTTCGATGAAATGTCTATCCAAGAAAATTTAGTTTATGACAATTTTGCAGATATCGTTGTAGGACTTTGGAACGAAAGAAAGATCAAAGGATCTAGCAAAAACTGTGATGGTCTTCATGATAAGGAGCATATGCGGAAAATTTAAGCATGTCTTACATTATGTGGCTTGTTCTGCGGCTTTGAAAAGTGAAATATTATATAATGAATTAATGAAATGTCTTGATTTATGCCAAATGATGGAGTTATCTGTAAGGGAAATCACATGCGATCAAGGCTCGACAAATCGAAAATTGTATAAGTGCTTAAACGTTTCAGAAAAAAATACAATGTTTTCTAGAAACAATAATACAATTTATGCTATGTATGATATTCCACACTTGTTCAAAACATTTAGAAATAGATTGTTGATAATTGACATTAATACACCCGACGAAGTAATTAGTTTTGACAAAATTCGTTTTCTCTACAATTTAGAAAGATATAATTGTGATATAATGCAACGAAATTGTGTCCAAAATTGTCTTTTTACCACATTAATCCCACAAACTTTCAAAAAATGAATGTAAAACTAGCCGTGCAGGTTATAAGCCATAGCGTTTCGGCAGATATTTTGAGTCTGTTGGCTTTAAATAAATTTCCAATAGAGTTGCGAGAAAAAGCAAAGTCGACTGCAATTTGTTTCCAAAAACTTAATAAACTATTCGACATTTTAAATAGTATACCTGCTTTAACCCGAACTTCCTCAAATTTGGAATTCTTGCGAGAAATGAAAAACTATGTAGTTAAAATGACACAAGTAAAAGGAAAATCATTTTGCTTTACTGGTTTGTCTATGAGTATTTGTAACGTAGATTTCGGGAGACAAGGGGCTACCAGGTCAAACTCAGCGGAAATTCCAGGGTAAGAGGAAAAGACCCGAAGTCTAGATACATGATCCTCTTATTGCCTAAAATTACAATCTTCAAGATAATATAATAATAACAATATTTAATAATAACAATCTAACTCTAAAAATTATCCTAGGGAAGGACAATATGCCCTTCCGGAACGCGGAGATATAGGTTTCGCGGGGAGATAAAGACCAATGCCGAGGTCGTATTGTTTTTATCGAAATACATTCTGAAGAGAAATGCGGAGTCCAAAAGAGTCAACACCACGATCGGGGAATACAGGAGGACGGGAATCCGAAAGAGTCAAACACCTTGATCGGGGATGGGTGAAAGGATGGCCAGGTATGATAGCGGGCGGAAAACCAGGACCAGCGGAAAAGTCAACACCTCGACTGCTAGTAGTGAACTGGTGGATAGTGTGCGGAAAACCAGGACTAGCGGAAGAGTCAACACCTCGACTGCTAGTAGTGAACTGGTGGATAGTGTGCGGAAAATTAGGACTAGCGGAAGAGTCAACACACCTCGACTGTTAGTAGTGAACTGGTGGATAGCGTGCGGAAAATCAGGACTAGCGGAAGAGTCAACACCTCGACTGCTAGTAGTGAACTGGTGGATAGTGTGCGGAAAACTAGGACCAGCGGAAGAGTCAACACCTCTTCTGCTAGTAGTGAACTGGTGGATAGTGTGCGGAAAACCAGGACTAGCGGAAGAGTCAACACCTCGACTGCTAGTAGTCAACTGGTGGATAATGTACGGAAAATCAGGACTAGCGGAAGAGTCAACACCTCGACTGCTAGTAGTCAACTGGTGGATAGTGTGCGGAAAACCAGGACTAGCGGAAGATTCAACACCTCGACTGCTAGTTGAGAACTGGTGGATAGTGTGCGGAAAATCAGGACTAGCGGAAGAGTCAACACCTCGACTGCTAGTAGTGAACTGGTGGATAGTGTGCGGAAAACCAGGACTAGCGGAAGAGTCAACATCTCGACTGCTAGTAGTGAACTGGTGGATAGTGTGCGGAAAACCAGGACTAGCGGAAGAGTCAACACCTCGACTGCTAGTAGTGAACTGGTGGATAGTGTGCGGAAAATCAGGACTAGCGGAAGAGTCAACACGCCTCGACTGCTAGTAGTGAACTGGTGGATAGTGTGCGGAAAATCAGGACTAGCGGAAGAGTCAACACCTCGTCTGCTAGTAGTGAACTTGTGGATAGTGTGCGGAAAACCAGGACCAGCGGAAGAGTCAACACCTCGACTGCTAGTAGTGAACTGGTGGATAGTGTGCGGAAAACCAGGACTAGCGGAAGAGTCAACACCTCGACTGCTAGTAGTGAACTGGTGGATAGTGTACGGAAAATCAGGACTAGCGGAAGAGTCAACACCTCGACTGCTAGTAGTGAACTGGTGGATAGTGTGCGGAAAACCAGGACTAGCGGAAGAGTCAACACCTCGACTGCTAGTTGAGAACTGGTGGATAGTGTGCGGAAAATCAGGACTAGCGGAAGAGTCAACACCTCGACTGCTAGTAGTGAACTGGTGGATAGTGTGCGGAAAACCAGGACTAACGGAAGAGTCAACATCTCGACTGCTAGTAGTGAACTGGTGGATAGTGTGCGGAAAACCAGGACTGGGACTAGCGGAAGAGTCAACACCTCGACTGCTAGTTGAGAACTGGTGGATAGTGTGCGGAAAATCAGGACTAGCGGAAGAGTCAACACCTCGACTGCTAGTAGTGAACTGGTGGATAGTGTGCGGAAAACCAGGACCAGCGGAAGAGTCAACACCTCGACTGCTAGTAGTGAACTGGTGGATAGTGTGCGGAAAACCAGGACTAGCGGAAGAGTCAACACCTCGACTGCTAGTAGTGAACTGGTGGATAGTGTGCGGAAAATCAGGACTAGCGGAAGAGTCAACACCTCGTCTGCTAGTAGTGAACTGGTGGATAGTGTGCGGAAAACCAGGACCAGCGGAAGAGTCAACACCTCGACTGCTAGTAGTGAACTGGTGGATAGTGTGCGGAAAACCAGGACTAGCGGAAGAGTCAACACCTCGACTGCTAGTAGTGAACTGGTGGATAGTGTACGGAAAATCAGGACTAGCGGAAGAGTCAACACCTCGACTGCTAGTAGTGAACTGGTGGATAGTGTGCGGAAAACCAGGACTAGCGGAAGAGTCAACACCTCGACTGCTAGTTGAGAACTGGTGGATAGTGTGCGGAAAATCAGGACTAGCGGAAGAGTCAACACCTCGACTGCTAGTAGTGAACTGGTGGATAGTGTGCGGAAAACCAGGACTAGCGGAAGAGTCAACATCTCGACTGCTAGTAGTGAACTGGTGGATAGTGTGCGGAAAACCAGGACTAGGACTAGCGGAAGAGTCAACACCTCGACTGCTAGTTGAGAACTGGTGGATAGTGTGCGGAAAATCTGGACTAGCGGAAGAGTCAACACCTCGACTGCTAGTAGTGAACTGGTGGATAGTGTGCGGAAAACCAGGACCAGCGGAAGAGTCAACACCTCGACTGCTAGTAGTGAACTGGTGGATAGTGTGCGGAAAACTAGGACTAGCGGAAGAGTCAACACCTCGACAGCTAGTTGAGAACTGGTGGATAGTGTGCGGAAAATCAGGACTAGCGGAATAATCAACACCTCGACTGCTAGTAGTGAACTGGTGGATAGTGTGCGGAAAACCAGGGGTGGCATTCCGTAAGGTGATAAGTGATTATCACCGATCACCCATCCAAAATCATCTTTCCGTATGGTGACAATCACCCCAAATGTCATCTCAAAGTGATAATTTCGCGGTGACAACAAAGTTGTTGTCACTTTCCATTTGTTGCGAGTTGAGACAGTTGCGGCTAATAGATGTAGGTTAATAATAATATAATATAATAACATATTGATTAATTATTAGGACTCAAACAACCTAGAATCAATTGTCGTTTTGACAAAATATATGGAAACACATCCCCATTTAGCTCGGGGAAAAATTGAGTCAAACGAGGGGCGCAAAAAGGCCCAAAAAACATGGCTCCGGGATGTTAGCACCTCATTGGTGGAATTTTAAAAAACCGTTTATAGCATCTAAAAGGTCAGAAAATGGTCATAAAAGGTCAATTAATTTCAGTAATTGGTCAGTGATAGAAACTTGTTTATCACATGTTAAAGTTTTTCAAGTTCATTAGAAAATGTTAGCACCTCATTGGTGGAATTTCAAAAAACCAATTATACCTACTAAAAGGTCAGAAATTGGTCATAAAAGGTCAATCAATTTCAGTAATTGGTCAGTGATAGACAATTTTTTAGCAATTGTTAAAGTTTTTTAAGGTCACATTAGAAAATGTTAGCACCTCATTGGTGGAATTTCAAAAAACCAATTATACCTACTGAAAGGTCAGAAATTGGTCATAAAAGGTCAATCAATTTCAGTAATTGGTCAGTGATAGAAAATTTTTTATCAATTGTTAAAGTTTTTCAAGGTCATTAGAAAGTGGTACCACCTCATTTTAAATAAACAAAAAAACTCAAAAGCTATATTTGATCAGAAAAAATCTGCTGATGACAAATAAAAGATTGTCACATCAATTTCTTGAAAAAAAATTAATTAAATTGCATACATGGAGCCTAAGAAGCAGTATTAAGGATGTCTAGGGAATAAACACAACTTCAAAAAATGTATGCTAACTTTTAGCAATTTACTAGCTGGGTTACTCGGTTTCACCCGGTGTATTATATTTACAAATTGTAATGCTGTGTTGAGTTTTCAAAATATGTGATTCAAAATATGTATATATAAAATTCAAGAAACAGAAAATTTAATATGGACAATACTGAAACTATATCTATGTTGAAGCGAATCCACAGAAGTTGATACCTAATTTTGAAATGACCAATCGAACAAACGAACAACCAATCAAACAAACAAACAAACAAACAAACTTTCGATTTCCTAATGTGACCTTGAAAAACTTTAACAATTGATAAAAAAGTTTCTATCACTGACCAATTACTGAAATTGATTGACCTTTTATGACCAATTTCTGACCTTTCAGTAGGTATAATTGGTTTTTTGAAATTCCACCAATGAGGTGCTAACATTTTCTAATGTGACCTTGAAAAACTTTAGCATTTGATAAAAATTTTTCTATCACTGACCAATTACTGAAATAGATTGACCTTTTATGACCAATTTCTGACCTTTTAGTAGGTATAATTGGTTTTTTGAAATTCCACCAATGAGGTGCTAACATTTTCTAATGACCTTGAAAAACTTTAACATGTGATAAAAAAGTTTCTATCACTGACCAATTACTGAAATTAATTGACCTTTTATGACCATTTTCTGACCTTTTAGATGGTATAAACGGTTTTTTTCAAATTCCACCAATGAGGTGCTAACATCCCGGAGCCTCCATCCATGGATGGATGGAACTCTAAGATCAATTAAATGCTTGCGGGCCACCTATTAGAGGAATAATAGAGTGGAAAAGGGTTAGTTAAAGATAAATAGTGTAATTATAAATAATAAATATAAAGCTTAGAAAAAGTTGTCAGACAATTAAAGAAATTCGCGCAATTGTCTAATTATGTTTATTTCTTTTTTCGTATTATTTTAACCGTCGCTATCGCTGTCGTAAAATGCAACAGATAAAAACATTTTTACTACGGCACGGCACGGACTAACAAGATTATATTAGATTTGATAGAAAACTTATACTGAAGTTAGCCCCAATTCCAAAAAGAGCGATAATGAAAGTGATCATCTTAGAGAAAGAATTGAAAAATGGTGATCGCCAGGAATTGTCACCAAGGTGATTATCACGTATCACCTTACGGACTGCTAGTAGTGAACTGGTGGATAGTGTGCGGAAAATCAGGACTAGCGGAAGAGTCAACACCTCGACTGCTAGTAGTGAACTGGTTGATCATTCAGCAAAATGCATCGGTTTTTATAGGGTGAGCTAGGCCCCCCCCCCCCCACCACGTCTTCACAACTGTTACTGTTTATCCTTTCGTCATAGTTATTGTTTATCCTGTCGTCATAGTTACCGTTCATCCTGTTTCAGTCAGAGTTGCCGTTCGTCCTTTTTCAGTCAGAGTTGCCGTCGTGGTTCGTTACATTTTCCCCCTCTCTCCTCATAAAAAATCAAAAGGTCGGGTTTTGATTTTTCCTAACTTAAAATACCTTCGCGGTGGGTAACATAAAAAACTTACATATAAATAACGTATAAAAAACTTACAGATAAAAACTTACATATATAAAAAAAAACTTACATACATACATATGTATATGCAAAAACTTACATATACATAGTACAGTCACTGAAGGTAAAAATCGACAATTACCTCCGATTTCGTTGAACATCCATCGATTTGCATGAAAATTGGTGAGTAGAGAGGATACCTCAATAAACAAAAGTGACATAGTGCCAACTTGCGCTTTTACCCTGGGGGTGGATGCCACCCCTTCTCGGGGGTGGAAATTATTTTTCGAAAAATAACCCCAGGAATCGATAGAGGGACTAATTCTAAGCAAAATTTGTTCTATAAAGTTATTAAAATAAATCAATACTTTTTGAGTTATTAAAGTTCAAAGATTTTGAATTTTCGTGAAAAAAATGCATGCTTTAAAGCGGTTTTTCATAAATAACTCAAAAACTATAAGTTTTTGCAAAAAAGTTGTCACTACCAAAATTGAAGCTAATAAAAAAAACGAATAAAATCCTTCCTTAAAAAAACCTTTTAGTATTAATTTAAAGTGAGCTATAGGTAATTGAATATATATTTGTTTTCGGCGAGTACTCAATCTAAGTATTCAAGCTCAAATAACGGAAAAACGATGCATTTTATAAAAAATACTTATGGAACACTTTTCAAAGTACTCACAAATACCTTTAAAATGAGCTTTAGAAAAAGTCGATAGCATCAAAATTAAGCAAGTTATGATGAAAATAAGATGACCCTTTCGAATTTTTTAGGAAAAAGTGAAAAATAAAACCTACGCCATTTCCACAAAAATTAAAATTTATAGTAATCCCTATAAGACTTTTTGTATTTCAGCATAAGTAATGACGTAACAAATTTTGACCGGTTTAGAATGCATATTTTAAGAAAAAAATATGATTTAAAAAAATCAGAATTTTTCCAATTTTCGTAAATTTCATTTTCTTTGGATAATAACTCCACAAATACTCGATATACGTAAAAAATACTAGAGAACGAAATTTGAGTTTTTTTTTTAACAAAGATTTTGGTTTTTTTCATTTTTTACGTATATCGAGTATTTTTGGAGTTATTATCAAAAGAAAATGAAATTTACGAAAATTTGAAAAATTTTTATTTTTGTAAATCATATTTTTTTCTTAAAATATGCATTCTAAAGCGGTCAAAATTTTCTACGTCATTACTTATGCTAAAATACAAAAAGTCTTATAGGGATTACTAGAAATTTTAATTTTTGTGGAAATGGCGTAGGTTTTATTTTTCACTTTTTCCTAAAAAATTCGAAAGGGTCATCTTATTTTCATCATAACTTGCTTAATTTTGATGCTATCAACTTTTTCCAAAGCTCATTTTAAAGGTATTTGTGAGTACTTTGAAAAGTGTTCCATAAGTATTTTTTATAAAATGCATCGTTTTTCCGTTATTTGAGCTTGAATACTTAGATTTGAGTACTCGCCGAAAAAAATATACATTCAATTACCTATAGCTCACTTTAAATTAATACTAAACGATTTTTTTAAGGAAGGATTTTATTCGTTTTTTTATTAGCTTCAATTTTGGTTGTGACAAATTTTTTGCAAAAACTTATAGTTTTTGAGTTATTTATGAAAAACCGCTTTAAAACATGCATTTTTTTTCACGAAAAATCAAAATTTTTGATCTTTAATAACTCAAAAAGTATTGATTTATTTTAATAACTTTATAGAACAAATTTTGCTTAGAATTGGTCCCTCTATCGATTCCTGGGGTTATTTTTCGAAAAATAATTTCCACCTCCGAGAAGGGGTGGCATCCACCCTCAGGGTAAAAGCGCAAGTTGGCACTATGTCACTTTTGTTTATTGAGGTATCCTCTAACTACTCACCAATTTTCATGCAAATCGATGGAGGTTCAACGAATTCGAAGGTGAAACCCTTCAGTGACTGTACTATTGACCAAATTACATTCTGGACGGACTCGAAATTGTGTTGGATTGGTTGTCGCATCATTCCTCCAATTGGAAGACATACGTCGCGAATTGAGTTTCTAAGGTGCAGGAACTTACTAGTGACGCAAATTGGAGACATGTCAGGTCCAACCAGAACCCAGCTGACATAGTCTCTCGGGGAGCATCGGTTGCAGAGCTCGAGGAATCGATGTCGTTCACCGGGCCTGACTTCCTGAAGCAATCATCAGAGCATTGGCCGAAGAATAAGCTGCGCCATAATCCTGTAGCCCACCCAAATACCGGAGGCTCGACAGGTGAAGTCAATTTTAACGTGTACCACACAACATTCTGTGCTGGACTCGGTATACGCGATCGGTGATTTCTCAAAGCCGTGTCGCATTTTCCCACGAGTATTGCGATATATTGGAAACTTAAAGTCTCGAGTTGCGAGTGGTTCACCCGTCATAGGACCAATTACGAGTAGCGAACTGGATCAAGCATTTATGCGAATTGTTTGGGCAATTCAAACTCATCACTTTGCTGACGAAATTGGCACATTGCAGCGCAACCCAGAGGCACCTCTGAGCAAACAGAGCTTGCTGAAGGCACTCAATCCGTTTCTGGGTGATCAGTACAGCCAACAATTGTTGAGAGTTGGAGGAAAACTTAAGATGGTAAATCTCCCATATGATGCCACATATCCCATCCTACTTCCTAAAAACAACCCCTTTGTAATGTCATATGCTAGACACATTCATTCCACTAATTTTCACGCAGGCGCACAAGTTATGGTCAGCATCATCCGACAGCGGTTTTGGATCGTCAACGCTGTTGATAAAAATTTGAAATTGCCGCCTTCACTTCACTTTCTTTGACTACTGAAGTCAATATCAAAAGCGGAATGAATCAAGTAAGCCACCACCAAATTCACACTCTTTTGTTCTTTTTCGCCTGTCAATAGATTATACATCTTATGAAATAAATACTGGTTATGAATTATAAGTGATCCGTTTTAATCACAACAGGTTATGGGCCCAGATTGCTCTAATCTGCCGTTTAGTCTTGTGAAAGTAAAAAAAAGTCATTAACAGTATTTATCCGTAAAAAAAAAAAAAAATAAAAAAAACTAATTATCATAAAGCATGAATAGTGGTAATATAATACAATAATGTCAATTCCCAAACTCACGGGCAGAGATATTATTCCCATATAAATAATTGTTTTATTATTTTAATATTTTATTATTTTATAACGATGAGGATTTTATTTAATTAATTTATTATCAAGCTTCTTTTTTAAATTAATTTATGGTTCTTATGATTTAATAAATTTTAGTTTTAATTTTTAATTCTCCTCCAGTTAGAAGTATTAGCTGAATAATATTTTTTAATTTTATTTTTCACAACGCCTATTTCGGTATCTTTCTCCACCTACTTCAATTTAAAAGAAACAAGTTATAAAAATCAAAGTGTCGTTTTCACGAATGATGCCGCTACAGATAATTGGACAAGTTGGAGTTTTGCGGTCAAGGCATATTTGCAGCACGAGGTTTTCCATGACTGCATATTGGAGGAACCAGTGCCTGATGATCGAAAATCAATGAGGAAGGATGTGTGTCAGTGTGTGCTAAATCAAAGCTAATATTAGCTGTGTTTTTTTGCAGAAGATTAAAAAAGATCTTAAGATCAGATCTTGGTTTTACATATAATCACACCAACAACTCAAGATCTGAATCAAAATACAGATCTTGGATGCAAATCTCCAAAGATCTAGAATTTAGTTCCAAATTTGACTTCGAGAGGGATTTTTTTTATTTGGAGAAGTTGGTAGTCGGGATTGACATTTTACTAAAAGTAAACACAGTTGTCAAAAAGAAGCGCGTTCGGTGACGACCAAGTTGATTCTCGTGAGGATCAGTCGCATTTCTCCTAGTGCCTTGTATTGCCTTTCTGAAATAGTTTCAATTCTGGCGGTTCTTACCGAGTTGTAGTGATAAAACAATAAAAAATTATAAAAAAAAAAAATATATAAAAGAACAATATAAGACAAATAAATTAACTATTGAAAAACTAAATAGTTCCTACGGGTAGTGTTACTTGAAAAGACAAATTTTTGGTGTATTTCACAACCGGTGGGCTAGGTATAGGTGGTGGGGCCTTGCTACGGTCGGGCGCTCGTAGGTAAAAATAATAAAAGGAAAAAAAAAGAGAAAAAACTAAATAGTGGAAATAAAAAAGGGAGAGAATTGCTTTCCTCTTTTGGTAAAAAAAATTCAATCCTTCCTATGTGGAGTGGAATTATCAATTCTTAAATTCTTTTTGTTAGGTTGAGGTGGTTGAGGTTAGAGTGCAACGTGAGGTTAGAGGTTAGAGTGCAATTGTGGTCCTGCGAGAACTGTGCTCCAAAGATGTCATAACACCCCACAAATTTTTCATTTGGAGCCACACCACAAAATACTAGCATAGACAAATAATAGATAGATATCCATTCTCATACAAAAAATTGTTCCTATGAAAATAAATCTGAGAGGAAAGCTCAACCAGTTCAACTTCCTTTAAGCATAGACAAATAATAGATAGATATCCATTCTCATACAAAAAATTGTTCCTATGAAAATAAATCTGAGAGGAAAGCTCAACCAGTTCAACTTCCTTTAAGTTTGTGTGCGTGAGATAATTTTAGAATTTCTCAATTTGCCCTAACGTGAAGCGGAGGGAGTTGAATTTTTCTAGGTATCCTCTTAGTTGCGTGCTCTGCTCAATGAAAAAAGGACACTGATTCGTGAGATTTGAACTATCTAGTGAAACTGCAATTTTTTGTTTTAGGTGATTTTCATTTAAAACTAACGAATGACTTAAAAAAGAATTTCGATTATGATGCACCGGCCCTTACACTTGATGGATCAAGTGGAGGCAAATTCTACAATTTGCCTACGTCAATCAACGCTGCGATATTGACAGCTTTTTATATAATTTTATAGTTTTTCATATCTACTTTATATTTTGTACTCTTTTTCCCCTAATATTAGGGACTTTTGTACTTCAAGCTTGTAAGCAAGTAATAAATTTAATTAATTCCTTTTAATCATTCCAAAATGCATCTTTAGTAGATTGAAATTAAAAAAAAGTTTTTTTTACAAACTATTGTTTTAAACGAATTTTTTAAGTCAATGAAAAACACCTACAAAACAAAAATTCGGAATTTCATTAGATAATTCAAACCTCATGAATCTATCCGTGTGTCTTTTTCCCTTGAAGATTTCATTCATTGATTGAGCAGATCACGCAACTCAGAGGATTCCTAGAAAAATTCAACTCCCTCACGCCTCACGTTAGCGTTAGAGCAGTCCCACAAGCCCCTTCCGCAGAACATAACAGCTGATGGACGGCTAAAACTCGAGAGAAGAGGAAGAGATGTCGCCGCCACGCCGCGCTGCCCCCCGCGCCAAAGAAACCATGCTGCCCGCGTGCCGAGCTAAAGGAACAATTCTGTCTCTCTCCCGAAATGATATATCGAGCCACGTTAGGGATGTGTTAGTAAGATCAGGCGACATCAGGCTACCAAATTGAAAGCTCAATGGATTGAGCTTTAGGCCCAGAATGGAAATCTATGTGTTATTTGTCTATGATACTAGAGACCAAAAGTTCACCATCGGTGGCGCCCTTTGGGCAAATTAAATAGTTATAACAACAACAACAAAAAAAGTAAACAGAAATGGAAGACACGAAGCTGTAGGTAAAATCAAAATAATTAAATTTACATTAAAGCAAGCAATTATTTTTCATAGATCTAGAAGGATATGGGAAATTGTAGACGCGAAAGGATTTTTGCGCGCGTATGCAGCACGGAAGGAAGAGTTTTCTCATGCGAGAAAAAAAAAATATGCGATGCACAATGTTTTGGAGGACTGTTACGTGTGAAATTTCCATTCGCTGGTACGTCGAAATGCCTGGAAAGAAAATATGTAATTATGTATTGTTGGTGATGGTCTGTCAAGGGGCACTTACGGAAAGATCAATGTGTTGCCGTCCTGGTGTCAAAGACATAAGTAAATGGGTCCTTCAAGAAAATTTGGTTAATTTCAGATTCCGAGATTATGGTTGAGAAAGTTGGCATATACCGAGCTCCCTATAGGGGATATGTCTGGAGTCCTCCGAGGCAATTTAATATAAGATTGGTAATAATAATAATTACATTAATAACAATACAATAATAATACAAGATTTGAAACGTAGAGTCATTAATTTTTGATAATAATAATGATAATGTCAATAATGATAATAAGCTAAGATTGGGGAAAAATAGTCATTAATTTTGACCGGGAAGGTAGTTAAACTGAAATGCTATTTGTGACGCGCCAGACTTGCCACACTGGGATCGCGAGTTATCATTGTTTATATTAATCTTTGAGGAGGGAACTAAAGGAGGCGACATCCCATAGTAAAATGTATGTATGACAGCGTAGCCAAAACCTTCGCCATCTTGACTCTTCAAAGATTTTGATAGGTCCCTTGACTGTCACTTTTTTGTAAACAAAGAGGAACTTGGCGCAGAAGCGTAGTCAAAAAAAGGTATAATCTACTTTTTGTAGGGTACCTCGAGATGAAATTTTAAGAAGGAAATGGTTAATGGCCATTGGACTAAGTGAAAGTGATACAAAGAAAAGCAATTGTATATGCTCGAGCCATTTCCTCTTCAAGGATCTTTTTTCTTTTGAAAATAAAACAGCCATCAACAATTTTTAACACCGCCTCTGACTTTTTAGAAAATCAAGAAGAAGAACGAAAGTTGCCACGGTTTTTTCATCACATGTCGCCTCCTTTAGTTCCCTCCTCAAAGATATTAATTGGGAATGTTTAGTAGATATTCGGGAAAGCTGCTCCCTCTTAAGGCCGTGAAGAGGACAGGAGGGCGAAGGAGAATAATCAGATCATTATTGTTAATTATCATATTAGCTGTGTTTTTTTCACATTTGTTTCGGTTCTAGGTCTAACAGTAAGTTTTGCATTGAATTGAAATTGATGAGTAGTTATACATATCAAAAAATTTTAGCTTGGCAAAAATAAAATCAAGTTGCCTGGATTTTATACCCATTTTACGTCAAATAGCAACCCAAAAATTTATCTGGTTAAGGGTTTGAAGGTTGTATGCGTAAATATCATGGCTAATTTGATGCGTTTTCGCAAATTTTAAAATCTTTATATACGTGACAGTCTTTAAAATTTCAATTCAATGCAAAACTTACTGTTAGACCTAGAACCGGAACAAATGTGAAAAAAACACAGCTATTGTTACAGAATTTGCCTTCCTTATAATTCACACTTGGTTTTTGGAAGCGGGCGTATATGGGGGCCGGTGTTCGGTCCGCGCAGGTGTGGGCGTCTGTGGCAGGGGCACTGGTCTTCAGCCACACTGAAGAGATCTGGCCAGTGCCCCGGATCGAAGCGCCGACCACTTTTTTTGGGTGCTCGTCTGCCTCGGCAGACGAGCATTGTATTCTTAACAAGAATAGTGTAAGTCCGTCCCCATATCCCCGTAAACCCGGAGAATTATAACGAGGGCAAACTGTTCAGTTTTGTCCGCCAGCCGCTCGGCGGGCAAAATTGTAACAATATATTGTTAATTATCATAATAATTGGCCAAATGAAATTCCTGCTAGATGGCGGTCGGCGGCTTCCACGAGCAAGGGCTACTGATCTACGTTTATTCCAAAAGCCCTAAAATGTCAGGTCACCTATCCGCTGATTAGTTCAGTTCCGGCCGAGCTTTGGAAGAGAAAAGACCACCCAAGGAGTACGAGCGAGTGTGGCGCAGTCCACGTTCCCTAATTTATAATTATTTGCTTGGAGTAGAGTTGAGCTCGCGGCCGGCTGCTGATAGTGAAGTTGACCCTGGCGGGCGTGAAAGTTTAAATATTTGATTAAAAGCGAAAGTAGGCCAAAGTGGTGGCCCGCGGAGTGGAAGTTGCCGAGCCTGTCTCGCAGAGGAATCAAGTCGAAGAGGATTAGGAAAAGAAAAGGAGGTCCCCAAAGGAAGATTCGCCGTCCCGTCGATCAGAGGAGCAGCGGGAGCAGCAGCCCCGTGCAAGCAGCTAAGTTCTATTTTGTTTGGTAATATTCCGATTGTCCCCTTTGTGGCGCAGTTCGCGCGGTTGTGGTCATTCCCCCCCGGTCGGTAATTTTGATCATCTTGGCATTTGATATTAGCGGTTCCCTTTTTGGAGCCATCTACTTACATTTTTCTTATGTAAATCATACCTCTCATACTATATTTTTGTACCTTTGTTTCGCTTCGCCCCGAATAAAGTTTATAACGTGGTAAAACTCCGTTCCTTCCTTTCGGTGTTTTAAAACATAGAAAATCACGTGGCGCCCAAACACCTTCCTTGCACGATTCCCACAGCATACATAATTAACATAATTCAACCACCCCCTTCTCCTGAGCTAGTCCACCTTACGTACCCAGGAGTACGTAACATTTTTGGCGCCCAACGTGGGGCCCGAAATTAAAATCGCCAGATTGTTCGGAGTGATAATTTCAATTATTCATATTACCTGTTGGATATTATTAATTGGTGATATCAGCTGTTGGGAATCAAAAGGAAAAAAAAATTAAAGTCGAGAGGGGCGAAGGCAATTTTGTGATATAGGGAGATATTTTGGTGATATACATACATATGTATACATACAGTGCTGTCTGAAATTATAGGACCAAGCTTTAATTTTGCATATATGGTCTATTCCCAAGCCCATAACTTGTTGGTAAGGAGAAGAGGGATGGTGACAACTGGTATATATGAAATCGTTGTGTGTCCTTAATTATTTCATAAATTTTTTTAAAAATTCATGTACTAATTTTAACAAAAATCGTAAAAAACTCAATACAATAGTGTTTAAAATTATAGGACCAATTCTCTCAGCACTTACTATGATGTCTTTGGCCTTTATATACAGGGTGTTTTGCTAAGGTCTGAACAGGGGTATGCCAATCGATTCTAAATGGTTTCCTGATCAACGTTTCTTCGGACACCCCACCCCCTTAAAATCGGCCCTTCCCCCCCCAAAATCGCGATTGAAAATTTGGAGGGGGTCAACCTAGAAAATGCTTCATAAGTTCTTTCAGAGATATCCTAGAATACTGGTTGATAATGCATGAGCTTGGGAATAGACCATATATGCAAAATTAAAGCTTGGTCCTATAATTTCAGACAGCACTGTATATATAGATATTTTGGGGCTTGCAATTTTCTGTAATCGGGCCGAGCGGACCAAGTAGCGGTGATTTCGTCGGTTGGTGAAGATCACGGTATATGGTGAGTACCGCTAGCTGGCAGTGCGGAAAATTTCAGCGTTTCCACGTTTTCGCTTTATTTATTTAATTTTAATTATTTAAATTTAAATTGTTTCCCTTACCTTTTTTTTACGATTTATCTTTTTTTTTTGCTTTTCCCTCTAAAATTTTTTTTTTAATGTTCAAGATTTAATTTAGCCGGGGTTGGATTTTTTTTTTTTCGTATTATTTATTAGCCTTGCAGGAATCTTGGGTGAATTAGTAAGAGGCTGGAATATTTCTTGTTTTATTTTGCATTAGTTTCTTCAATTGTGGATTCGTCTTAATTTGTCAGTTTGGATTAGCATTGTTCTTGTTGCTGCGTAGCCTGAGTCGAATTTTTGGTACATTACGGGGGAAAATTTTTGGAAAATTTCCGTTTATTATTTCTTTGGCATAGAGCTCCCCTTGTCCAGTAAGTAGGCTCTTGGAGAATTTTTTTTTATTTTTTTTTTTTTGGGTTTTGTTGAGCTTTTGAGACCCTACGGCCATTTCTCGTTGTTTTGTTATCGGTTGTTGTCGACCCGAGCGTGCTATTCAGTACTATAATTATTTTTTTTGGTACCCTCGAAATGGAAATAAATCAGCTTAGTCAGGAGGAGCTTAGCTATGAGATCGAAATTAGAGGCCTTCGTGTAGGCAAGGTCGATGAAATGCGAATAGCTTTGCGGGCAGCGTTTAAGATGGAAAAGGAGGGTCGAGTACTTATAGTTGATCCCTACCCTTTTACATTCGAGACGGATATGGAAGCGCTCAAGGCAAAGTTTGACGAAATAAAGTCGCTGTCTGCAGAATTTTCTGGTGACGATGATTCGTCTGATTTTCGTAAGATCGTTACAAAGATCGAGTGGGCTTTCGGTAGGCTTGGTTGGTTCTGCCCACTGATGAGAAACAGAAGGGGGAAAAATCGCAATTGCGATCTGATCTGTTGATCGCCTTGTCCGAGTTGAAAATCAAAGCTGCAGGGGAGGTAGTTGAGAGCGATGCTTCTGAGAGCGCTGCGGATACGACTTTACAGACGTCAGCCGTTAGCGTGGTGAATTTAAACCCCAGAGTCAACCTGTATAAATGGGATGTAAAGTTTAGTGGTGAGAGCGGTCAATCCCTAAATTGTTTCTTGGATAGGGTTCAAGAGTTCGCTGATGCCAGAGGCGTGAGCCATCAACAGCTCTATAAATCCGCGTTGAACCTTTTCAAAGTTCGAGCCCTTATATAGTATCGCGCGAAAAAATCAATAGTTAACTCTTGGGCAGGGTTGGTAAAGGAACTCAAAAGGGAATTTTTACCACCTGATTACGATGACAAACTGTTGGAGGAAATCAAAAAGCGTACCCAAGGGAAGGATGAGGCAATGGGTATTTATATAGCTACTATGTCAAATATGTTTTCGCATTTAACAGACCCCCTTCCTGAATCCCAGCAGTTGCGAATTCTTAAAAAGAACATTAGTCCATTTTATCAAACCCAGTTAGGTTTGACAGAAATAAAGTCGTTAACAGAATTGCGAGAGTTCGGACGACGATTGGAAGCGGTTAGGGTTTCGGTGGAGTCGTTTGCGCCGCCACCGTCCAAAAAAAGTAATCAACTGCTGGAACCGGATTTGGCATACGTAGCGGTAGAAAATCCAGTAGTTTCGGCGGTTTCCAATCCCAACCTTCGGCAGAGTAGACCCGATAGGAAATGTTTTAGATGCGGTAACGCCGGTCACATAGCACGATTTTGCCAATCCGAGTTGAAGTGTGTTGGTTGTGGAAAACCAGGGGTCATACGACCAAATTGTGGAAATTGTAGGGGAAATACTAGCAGTTCCAATCGCGCTAACATTGGCCAGACTTCTCGGCAGTCGGGAAACGCTGGCGGGGCTCAGTTCTAAGCGGCAGACTGAGTCAGGCGTCCAATGCCGCTGCGGGCAAGTTGAGGCAGATCAAGCGTCGAGACGAATACAGCACTTTAGTGGAATACTCGTATGTTTTCCAGCAGGCGGAAAACGATACTCGTCCTCACCTTGAAGTTAATATTTTAGGTTAACAATTTTACGTTCTTTTGGATTCAGGTGCAACCAGAACCGTTCTAGGCGGTACGAATTTGAAACTTAGAGCGTCCGCAGCGCGCAGGGTGAGTTTAGCAGACGGTGGAGTTGTAGACATCCTTGGGGAAGTTTGTGTCCCAATCGAACTAAACGGTCGAGTGAAGGTAATGGAAGTTCTAGTTATTCCGAGATTTCCCCACCATCTCATCTTGGGAATAGATTTTTGGCGGGCTATGGGTATTAAAGCCGATTTTTCTGATAATGCCTGGCAGTTTCTGAATTCTGAAGTTGAGTATTTTGTCAATTCTCTGCAATCGCAATCAAAGCTTTCTAAGAAGGAGAAGGAAGAACTGGATGATGTCGTGGGCAAGGTTAAGGCGAAAATGGGAGTTGGGTTAGGGTGTACCAAGCGTGTACATCACGTCATACGGACAAAGTCACCACCCGTTAAACAGCGGTACTATCCTGTCTCTCCCGTGATTCAAAAAGCTATATATGAGGAACTTGATAAAATGCTAGAGCTTGGGGTTGTAGAACCGATAGGTACGGACCTAAACATTCTAAACAATGGGCATGAGCCAACATTCATTAACTCGGTGAGAAGTGAGTCAATCGATATCACGTTATGCTCACCGAGCATGGTTGACCATGTCAAGGAATGGAAGGTTTCCAATGCGATTCTGACATCAGACCACAGGAGTATATCACTCAAGTTAGAACAGCGTGATAACCCTCCCACTGGGCTTAGAAATCCTCGTAAATGTAACTGGGCAATGTTCAGGGAAATACTGGATTCTAAGTTGGTGAATTGGGATCCCGCTTTAAGATGCGAAAGCGATATTGAAGAGGCGGTAAATAATTTAGGACAATCCCTAAATGACAGCTTCCAGACAGCCTGTCCACTGACTGTTCCCAAACCTGGTAACAAAAACGTTTGGTGGACTCGCAACTTAGAATCTCTGAGAAGAAGCGTACGGCGGCAGTTTAATCGTGCTAGAAATCTACGAACCGCAGAAGAAATAGCAAAATACAGATCTCTACAACAAGAGTACAAGAGAGAGATCAAAACTGCTAAAATAAAATCGTGGCAAAAATTTTGCAACGAAATAGAAGGCATCAGCGCATCAGCGAGGATCCACAAGATCTTAACTAAAGACAGAGTAGCGCAACTGGGGACGCTGCAATTACCAACAGGGGAGTACACAGAAAACAGTCTGGAAATAGGCGAACATCTGCTGGAAACCCACTTCCCAGGGTGCGCAAAAACACCAGCCACATTCACCACAAACGATCAGTACAACCCGCGTGAAGCGGATTGGAACATCGCAAACACGATTGCTACGGCTGACAAAGTAAGGTGGGCGGTCAATTCCTTTTTGCCATATAAGAGCCCTGGCAAAGATGGAATATACCCAATCACCCTTCAAGAGGGACTAGGGGTGATCAGCCGAGTCCTTGTAAAGATTTACGCAGCCTCACTAGCCTTTCGTTATATACCGCGTAGCTGGAGAGATGCGAAAGTAATCTTTATCCCCAAACCGGGAAAAAGCAGCTATAAACTTGCAAAGTCATATCGTCCAATAACTTTAACCAGTTTCCTGTTAAAGACTTTGGAAAAGATAGTGGATCACTTTATTAGATCCACATGCTTAAGAAACTTCCCCCTTCACGAGAAGCAACATGCGTATCAAAAAGGGAAGTCAACTGAATCCGCCCTACATCAGGTAGTGGCCTACACGGAAAAGGCCATGATGGAAGGGGAATATGCGCTAGGGGTCTTCGTAGACATAGAAGGTGCCTTCGACAACACCAGTTTCAAATCGATGGCAGCGGCCTTGAGAGAACATGGTGTTGATGAATCATTGACAGTCTGGGTCAACAATATGTTTGAAAGCAGAGTCATCTCGACCAAAGTAGGAAACTACGAAACGATAAGAGTAGTTAAGCAAGGCTGCCCCCAGGGAGGCATTCTATCCCCTTTGCTGTGGTGCATGGTCGTTGATGGCCTGATAGCAGAGCTGGAACGCACGAGCTGCTACACAGTGGCTTATGCGGACGATATTGCACTGCTGATCAGGGGGAAATTTCTCGACACCATCTGCGAACTACAGCAAAGGGCACTTTTAGTAGTGGAAAGATGGTGCAGATGCAACAACCTGTCTGTCAACCCAGATAAAGCATCTGCACTACTCTTCACTAAACGGAGAAAACTGGTGGGTATAAAACCCATCAGATTGTTCGAAAAGGAGTTAAAATTGTCCAAGAGCGTTAAATATTTAGGTGTCACGGTCGACAATAAACTAAGCTGGAAGCCACATATAGATTACAAAACGAGTAAAGCTGTCGCTTCTCTGTGGCAATGCAGGCGGGCTTGTGGCTCCACATGGGGTCTGAATCCCAAAATTATTTACTGGATCTACACGGCCGTGATAAGACCAAGCTTATGCTATGGAGCCATAGTTTGGTGGCACAGAGTGGAACTCAGTACCGCCCTACAAACAATAAGCAAAGTGCAAAGAACAGCATGTCTGGCAATAACAGGAGTCATGAGAACAACTCCTACTGCAGCACTAGAAGTTGCACTTTCTCTAACTCCTCTAGATATATTCATCAAACAGGAGGCGATGAAAACAGCGCTCCGTCTATTTTATAGTAAAAAATTGACGAAGACAAACATGACCAAGGTCCACTCCACAATTTGGCAGAGACTTCTGGAGGTCAATCCTAACCTCCAAATGGTCTCGGACTGGCAAATTCCGGAAGTGTCCCTGAATAAACGTTACACTATAGTATTCCCAAAAAGGGAAGAGTGGAATGAAAACTTCATTCAAAGGCTGCCAATGGAGAACAAATCCATTTGGTATACAGATGGGTCTCTAAAGGACAAGTCGGCAGGCGTGGGAGTGTACGGAGAAACAGTGAACACGAGTATCTCCAGGCCTCTCGGGTCCTATACCACAATCTTTCAAGCAGAGATTATGGGGATAGCTCTAAGCGCCTATGAGATCTGGGAAAGAGACATAAAACACAGTCATGTCATAATCTTCTCAGACAGTCAGGCCGCACTAAGAGCGCTGGACTCCTTCGTAACCAAATCCAAGTTAATCGGAGAATGCAAGGAAGCATTGCACAGGATAGCAGAAACGAATGATGTAATGCTAATCTGGGTGCCAGGACACAGTGATATCCTAGGCAACGAACGAGCCGACGAGCTGGCCAAACAAGGCTCATCAGCGCCGGTTATTGGTCCAGAACCTAGCCTGGGCCTTGCGCCCTCCTACACAGCTCATCTAATCGAGGAGTGGGCAAAGGCCGAACATAACCGGATATGGGCAGGAAGACTAGACTGTCAACAGTCGAAAGTCTTCATGAAGCAGAGCAACCACAAAATCACAAAGTGGCTACTAAACTGCAAAAAACAAGATCTAAGCCTTACAGTTAGTCTCTTAACAAGACACTGTAGGCTCAACAGGCACCTTTACAAGTTACGAAAGGTAGAATCACCTCTGTGTGAGTGCGGCCTCGAAGACGAAACGGCCATTCCCTTCCTAAGTGAATGTCCTCGTCACTTCAGCGAAAGAAGAGCACTACTTGGCGCTAATATTATTGCGACAAACGAGTTGCAAAACATAACGTTGTCCGAAATGCTGAAGTTCGCTAAACGAACCAAACGTCTGGCGACTCACGAAGGACGACGACAATAAAACGGATGGCAGACTTCGCGAACGAGGCACGTACAATGGACCATACGGTCTGAGTACCGAGCTCTATGCTCAACCTCTCAAAATCTACATCTACATCTCTAGAACCGAGCAACAGTCCATGGTCGTCGCCTATAGTGATGGTGAAGAAGAAGGACGGACAATATCGGTTTTGGGTGGACTTCCGAAAGTTGAATAAGGTAACGGAGAAAGACGCTTACCCGTTGCCACTATCTGAGGTCTTGGAGCGGTTGTATCGGGCAGGGCTTGTTATTCATTTTGAAAAATGTGAATTTTGTCGTCCAGAGCTGAAGTACCTAGGTTACGTGGTTGGAGAGCAAGGTTTACAAGTAGATCCAGAAAAGATTAAGTGTATTTTGGAGATTCAGAGTCCCAAGAACGTGTCGGAATTACGAAGATTTATTGGGGTAGTAGCCTGGTATAGGAGATTCGTACCAAATTTTTCTCAATGATTGCGCCCATAACCGAGCTGTTGAAAAAGAAAACTAAATTCGCCTGGTCGAAGCAATGTGAGGAGGCCTTTAAACTCGTCAAGGATAACTTGGTCAGTGCGCCGATACTCACTTGCCCGGATTTTAAATATTCGTTTGTGATCCACACTGATGCTTCAGGCTATGGTCTGGGTGCGGTCCTAACACAGAAAATTAATGACGAGGAAAAGGTAATAGCTTATCTTAGCCGCTCTTTATCGCGGTGCGAACGAAACTACTCCACCACGGAACGGGAATGCCTGGCGGTTTTATAGTCAGTAGAAAAGTTGAGACCTTATATTGAAGGCAGCCGTTTCACGGTTATAACCGATCACGCTTCATTGGTATGGCTCCATAACTTGAAGGACCCTGCCGGTAGACTGGCGCGGTGGGCGATGCGCCTCCAACAATACGAATTCGATATAGTTCACCGTAAGGGCAAGGAGCATTTGTTGCCCGATTGGCTCTCTCGATCCGTCCCAGTAGTAGATAGTGGTCAGCTTGAGGTGGAAGCCGAGGATAAATGGTATACAAAAATGGTTGATAATGTTAGGCGTTGCTCTGCGAAGTTTCCTGATTGGAAGGTCACGGATAATGTATTGTGGAAACAAGTCAAGAGTAGGTATCCGGATTTGGCCTCAGAAAGTGATTCATGGAAGGAGGTTGTCCCAAAATCGGGGAGAAAGGAAGTAATTTCGAAAGCTCACGATTTGCCCATCTCTGGTCATTGTGGGGTATTTAAAACATAGCAGCGGCTGGCACAACGGTTTTACTGGCCGAAAATGAAGTGTGATGCGGCCACGTACGTAAAACGGTGCGGAATTTGCCAAGCCACTAAACCAGAGTTAAAGAAAACCGCGGGGCACATGGCTTCCCGAGTTATAACAAAACTTCCTTGGGAGACTATATGTGTGGATTTAATAGGGCCTCTTCTGCGTTCTAACCGGGGTTTAAAGTAAATACTTACCGTGACAGACTTGTTCAGTAAATTTCCCATGCTTTTTCCCTTAAGATCGGCCAGTGCTCATTTGATTTGCCAATATATCGAAGACTATGTTTTCCTTTTATTCGGCGTGCCAAAATCTTTAGTTTGTGATAACGGCGTACAATTCAAGGGTAGAGAGTTTCAGAAACTTTGTGGAAGCTACGGCACGAAGATAGATTATACCGCTTATTACCACCCTCAGGCAAACCCCGCCGAAAGGACGAATCAAATAGTGAAGACAATGCTTCGGGCTTACGTCGCAGACAATCACCGCATGTGGGACTCGTATTTGGCTAAAGTTGCCCGTGCGATTCGCACTTCGGTTCATGAGGTCTTCAGGCTGACACCATACTTCGTAAACTTTGGTAGAAAAATGCCGACACACGGAGAGTCCTACACGCAGACTCACGGGGACGCAGAATTTGACCTCGATTGCCGATCGAAGGCTCTAGACCTGGTTAGGAAAGATGTGTGAGAGAGATTACAGAAGGCCGCGAAGGTGTCGAAACACTCGTATAACCTCCGCCAGAGGGATCAGAAATTTTTCGTCAATGACGAGGTTATGAGAAGAAATTTCGTGTTATCAGATGCCGCAAAGTACTTTAATGCGAAGCTAGCGCCAAAATATGTAGGCCCCTTCAAAATTGCTAGGGTTGTTTCTCCATGGACATATGAGTTAAAAGATAGGGCTGGAATATGGCATAGCAAAGACCTGAAAGTATTCCATCCGAACGCTTCCGAGGATTAGTAAGAAGAGCGGAATTATGTGGTGGCCCCAATAAGGCATCCAACCAGCCTAACTGGGTATCGATAGGGTGTCGCGAAAACTGCCTAGGGCTAGTGAAGCGCGGTTGACACACCTTTTCCTTTGTTTTTTTGTTTCTTTTGAAAGTTTTTCTCCGGGGTATTTTACCCTGACATACATGGTAAACCGCTTCTCGGTTATTCCATATAGTAGTTAGTCTGATACGTACGGAAAGTTCCACTGTCTTTGGGTTTTTGTGTTATGAATACCTGGTGGCCCTACCCACTAGACGTAGGTTAAGAGCGAAGTTACCATGACAGGAGGCCGGTAAGAGGGGTCATCCTTATCGTTAGTCGTAAGATTGCGCAAATTTTTGTTTCACCTCCATCTCGGGCTTCGGGTTCGGTGACACCTTATGGATGAAGCTGGAGATGCGGGCGAGTGCCGTACAGACGGTGCTAGCCCCACACGCACAAGGGATCGCCGAGGTGATGTTTAGTACGTGCAAAACTATTTTTTTTTTCCTTTTTGGATTTGTGGGAATCTGTAACTATTTTTTGTTTTAGTTCTTGTTCCGTCCCATCTTGTAGATGCGATTGTCGTAAGGAACCTGTAAGAATTGAAGTAGCCAACACCAAGTACGGAGTTAGTGACTGGCTTGGAGGTGTAAAGAATGTAGGGTGGGAAAAAAAAAGAGAAAAATTGCAGGGAAATCTGGGTGTGGAGAGTTAGGGTGGATTAATAAAGCTTCAGGGAAATCTCTCGGAGGAAGAGGTGGGAATGTTACGTGTGAAATTTCCATTCGCTGGTACGTCGAAATCCCTGGAAAGAAAATATGTAATTATGTATTGTTGGTGATGGTCTGTCAAGGGGCACTTACGGAAAGATCAATGTGTTGCCGTCCTGGTGTCAAAGACATAAGTAAATGGGTCCTACAAGAAAATTTGGTTAATTTCAGATTCCGAGATTATGGGTGAGAAAGTTGGCATTTACCCAGCTCCCTATAGGGGATATGTCTGGAGTCCTCCGAGGCTATGGCTCGTCGGTTACCATGGGGAGCACACACACCTTCACTACACTACATTACACAACACCACGCTCCACTACACCACACTACATCACTTCACTACACTACATTACACAACACCACGCTCCACTACACCACACTACATCACTTCACTACACTACATTACACAACACCACACTCCACTACACCACACTACATCACTACATCATCACGTCACTTCAACATGGCACTACCTGCACCACACCTACTATTACTCCGAGGCACGCACGCATCTGGATTAGGCTTAAGTATTTCGTTATCGGGGCGTCGCAATAATTAGAAATCGCTTACCCGTAGAGTACAATTTAATATAAGATTGGTAATAATAATAATAAAATTAATAACAATACAATAATAATACAAGAAAAATAAGGAACAATAGTCATTAATTTTGACCGGGAAGGTAGTTAAACTGAAATGCTATTTGTGACGCGCCAGACTTGCCACACTGGGATCGCGAGTTATCATTGTTTATATTAATTGGGAATGTTTAGTAGATATTCGGGAAAGCTGCTCCCTCTTAAGGCCGTGAAGAGGACAGGAGGGCGAAGGAGAATAATCAGATCATTATTGTTAATTATCATATATTGTTAATTATCATAATAATTGGCCAAATGAAATTTCTGCTAGATGGCGGTCGGCGGCTTCCACGAGCAAGGGCTACTGAACTACGTTTATACCAAAAGCCCTAAAATGTCAGGTCACCTATCCGCTGATCAGTTCAGTTCCGGCCGAGCTTTGGAAGAGAAAAGACCACCCAAGGAGTACGAGCGAGTGTGGCGCAGTCCACGTTCCCTAATTTATAATTATTTGCTTGGAGTAGAGTTGAGCTCGCGGCCGACTGCTGATAGTGAGGTTGACCCTGGCGGGCGTGAAAGTTTAAATATTTGATTAAAAGCGAAATTAGGCCAAAGTGGTGGCCCGCGGAGTGGAAGTTGCCGAGCCTGTCTCGCAGAGGAATCAGGTCGAAGAGGATTGGGAAAAGAAAAGGAAGTCCCCAAAGGAAGAGTCGCCGTCCCGTCGATCGGAGGAGCAGCGGGAGCAGCGGCCCCGTGCAAGCAGCTAAGTTCTATTTTGTTTGGTAATATTCCGATTGTCCCCTTTGTGGCGCAGTTCGCGCGGTTGTGGTCATTCCCCCCCGGTCGGTAATTTTGATCATCTTGCCATTTGATATTAGCGGTTCCCTTTTTGGAGCCATCTACTTACATTTTTCTTATGTAAATCATACCTCTCATACTATATTTTTGTACCTTTGTTTCGCTTCGCCCCGAATAAAGTTTATAACGTGTTAAAACTCCGTTCTTTCCTTTCGGTTTTGTGATTTACCCGGTGTTTTAAAACATAGAAAATCACGTGGCGCCCAAACACCTTCCTTGCACGATTCCCACAGCATAATCAACATAATTCACCCACCCCCTTTCCTGAGCTAGTCCACCTTACGTACCCAGGAGTACGTAACAATAGCCCAAGGAGTACTCGTAAGTTTTAAACACAAATATATTTACCCATTCGCAAATAAATAAAATAAACCCTTTGAAAATTTTACTTAAAATTATTTCGATACAATCCAAGCAAGCTGCCTATCAAGTATCAATAGATAAAGTGTCGTGACTAAGGAACTTCATTCCAATTACAGGATTTACTGTTGAGCTAAAGTTTATAGCAGTGTGGAATAGATTAGTAACGTAAATTAGTAAGATAAATTATTATTATCAATTCTAGTCGTAACGAGCGATACTAGAATTGATAATAATAATTTATCATCCCTCACTAATTTTAATCAACAAGTTCCAATAGAAAGCAGCCTTTAATTTTTGAAGAGCTTTAAAGTTTCATGTCCTATTTCTTCAATATCGTTGAAATATAATTTAAAAAAGAATACGTTTTTGATATTCCGCCATATGCAACTTATAACTTGATTAATTTAAAATCAGCAATTTCGAAAACCCTCATGTAGTAAGTAGGATGTCTGTTTTGAATTTTGTCACTTTTTTCAAATTTAGCTACGATTACACCGTTTTTCTGATTTTCATTCCGTATATTTTGATTTGATTCCTTTTCAACTTCTTTTACGATATTTAAAACAGATTTTGTTTCTTTTACATACTGGTGAATTTAAAAGTTTAAATAATGCTATATTTCACCTTCTTCGTTTATATCGATTAACGTATATGAAATTGCATTGCTTGTAATTTGCTTGCTTCATTCCAAGCTCCGAAATTTAATAAGTGCTTATAAAACTGCTAAGGACAATGCAAAAAAAACAGGAACATCTCCTAGTTTTGCTCCTTTCAAGGATATTCTGGACGAAATTTTTGGAGATATGCAAATTATAAGCAATAATCATACTCTCCATTTACGCGGGACGCTCACAAAACCTTTGAAAGTACCAAACTCCAATGCAGAAATCAACAGTACGAGTAGCAGAAGCAGCTCCAGTCACAGTTTCCCGTTTTCACCAGTTTCAAACTCCAATGCAGAAATCAACAGTACAGTTTGCCGTTTTCACTTGCTCGTGCAGGAAGGAAAATAAATTATAAGGAGGAGTAGGTACTATCAAAAAAAATTAGAGTCTATGGAGAAAAAAAATGAGACAAAATGGGAGATGTTCCGTCTAATGGAAGAAGCCAAAGAAAGGAGACATAAAGAATCGGAAACCAGGAGAGCTGAAAAACTAGACCTGATAAGAAAATTATACAATAATAATGTGTAATATTTTTCGAATCGGGCCCTATTACGAATATCGTCATTTCTGCGAACAAATCGATCGAAAGGAGCTTAAAAAAGCCCTTTTTCGGTAAAAATTCCTTGATAAAGTTTCAAAATTCTCATAAATTTGTGGCGGTCCGTTCCGTCCCGCCCAATGCGCAGCGCTCACGGCGCAAGCAACTGCTGAAGCCGCGCGAGATTTATTCGTGTTGCCCGCATCCACACGGCATCTTCGTTGGTGCCGTTAGACGGCCCACTCTTTAGTCGTGGCTCCGGCATGTCAGCCGACAGGCCACTCTTTCTTCGTGGCTCCGCCATGTCAGCTGACAGTGCACACTTTATGACAGCGCGCTTTTATCCGTCCGTTCTTTTTCCGCCGTTCTTTTTTCCGCCGCTTTTCATTCGACAGCGCGCCTTTATCCGTCCGTTCTTTTTCCGTTTTCTTGCTAATGAAAGAAGCTTGTCAACATTGATGAAATCATCATTCTTCTTCGATCATTCTTCGACTACTTCGCACCGCCTCGAACGGACACGGATCGGACCGGCAGCTCCTTGTCGTATCGCGAAATTGAACTCTGTTAACTTGTGTAAATAATACTTAATAAAATAAATAAGCTGTTTGTAGTGAACTTGTTTTGCTTTATTAGACCTGAAAAGTTTTAGGAGCATTCTTCCCTGCAAACGTGCAAAAATTCATTTCAGTATCCTTTGATTTCAAATAATTTTTTGGTCAAAGTGGTTAAAATAAGTCGATCGAAAGTCAAAATAATTCGATTGGATTTTTCTAATCGAATCACTTTAACACCTTCAAAGAACAAATTAATTTAAATCAAAGGTTACTGAAATGAATTTATGATAATTTTGAAACTTTATCAAGGAATTTTTACCGAAAAAGGGCTTTTCTTCTTTTCGACCGATTCGTTCGCGGAAATGACGGTATAATTTTACTTTGGCGACAATGGCCCCAGGGCCATGCAATTTTGCAGGCTCCTTCCGTTTTGGCTAAAACGAAAGGATCTGAAGAAATTTTGCGGTGCTCGGCTATAATTTCCGAGATATTTAATTTTTAATTTTGACAATCTGTCAAAATTAAAAATTAATATTTCCCACCTTAAAACTCCTTTCCACCGTGAAAATTTCACTGCACTCTGGGATCATGTCCCCACTGCACTATTCACTTCATTTCCTACACTTAGTAACACTTTAAAATGGAAAAATCTGCAAAAAATCCAATGTTTATTATTAAACGTCAAAACACTTACCTGAAAAACCTACTGGAGTGATTTTCCTTCTACAAAATGCCTACTGGAGTAATTTTCCATTTACAAAATGCCTACTGGAGTGATTTTCCTTTTACGAAAGGCCTACTGGAGTGATTTTCCTTTTGCGAAATGCCTACTGGAGTGATTTTCCTTCTACAAAATGCCTACTGGAGTGATTTTCCTTTTACAAAATGACATCAAAAAGGAGTGTGATGGCCGCTTCATTGGATTTGTTGCAGATTTTTCCATTTTAAAGTGTTACTAAGTGTAGGAAATGAAGTGAAATGTGCAGTGGGGACATGATCCCAGAGTGCAGTGAAATTTTCACGGTGGAAAGGAGTTTTAAGGTGGGAAATATTAATTTTTAATTTTGACAGATTGTCAAAATTAAAAATTAAATATCTCGGAAATTATAGCCGAGCACCGCAAAATTTCTTCAGATCCTTTCGTTTTAGCCAAAACGGAAGGAGCCTGCAAAATTTCATGGCCCTGGTGCCATTGTCGCCAAAGTAAAATTGTTCCGAAATGACGATATTCGAAATAGGGCCCTTATTATAGCTGCGTTTTTTTCGTGTCTCCAGAACAATACGAAAGTTTATATTTCAGATTAATTTTTGACTTAAAAGTGGATAGAAGTCATTGCAATTTGATGTGTTTTTTAGAAAACTTAAATTTTTTCCTGTAGGTTATTCATGTTTAATTTCACATCCAAGCAAAAGCTTTTGTTCTGGAGGCATGAAAAAAACGCAGCTAATATCCTGCCTTTAATATATGTATATACAGTGCTGCGTCAAAATTTAGGATCAGATGAATTTAAAGTAAACTCATATTTCTAAAACCTTTTATTCAAATATGATGAATTATTGATCGATTTTATGGAATATTTCATTAAAAGGTTATAGAAATATGAGTGTTTCTAAACTTTTGCGCATTTATTATTATATTACCTTCTAAATATCCATATGTGTATCTACTTGAAACTCAGTAATACTTACAATTATCTACTTTGCTCAGAACTAAAGCCAGTTTAATTTAATTAACGTTAAGAAGACTTCAGCAAAACGATTCATTTCAAGATGTAATAACATTTTTATTTACCAAATATGTTAACAATTTTTCTCTTCGATCGTACATATGTCCGTTACCAGTTCCATTTATTTCATTCCACTCCTCGTTTTCTTCAATCCGAATATCTACTTCATCGTTTTGCAATAAACATATATTATGTAGAATGCAGGCACAGGCAATTAAATTTGTAACAAAATTTAAATGAACTAGTTCAGTGAAATGCAAAAGTCTTCTAAATCTTGTTTTGAGAAGGCCAAATGCATTCTCAACAACTATTCTCGCAGATGCAATCATTTTGTTGAATTGTCTTTGTTGGTCTGACAGCGAGCCATTCTCCTTATAAGGCGGAATCAGCCACCTTTTTAAAGGATATGCAGAATCTCCTATAATAAAAGTATTTGGAGGGAAAATATTTAATTCACTTTCCTCCGCTCTACTGAATAATGGCGATCTACGTAGAACTCGACTATCATGAAGGGATCCCGGTTCACCGCAATAAATATCCGTAAATTTTTTAGTATGATCCACAACAGCTTGTAAGTGAACGCTGTAAGAATGCTTCCTGTTGAAGTAAGACTTCTCTCGGCGCTTTAATACGTATATGTGAGCAGTCAATTGCTCCAGCAATCCCTGGAATCCTATACTTTCTTTCAAATGATGATGTTGTTTTCTTCATTTCATCTTCTTCAGGCCATTTCAGATAATTATGTCCGATAGAAATCAGCCATTCGGAAACTCTCATAACAACTGATCTGGCAGAAGATTTGCATACACCGAACAAATTTCCTATTTGTCTGAAAGTCTCAGTATTTCCAATGTACCAAATAAATATCAGAAGCTCCTTTTTTAGTCCTATGCGTGAACGTCTACCACCTGTTGTTGACGGCACACCTTCGTAGTTGCGATAGATATCTTTAAAAAATCGCTGAAATTAGTCAAATTTTTAATAATTCTCCGTTTACCTTACCAAACAATAAATTAAAAGTTTGACGTTCCACACGAAAGTGTCTTTTAAAGTCACTGTTGCTGTAGTTTTCAATTGTTCCACAAAAGTTTGTAATGCCGACATGCTTTTCTGCATTACTATCCTCTGAATCGTCGGAATCTGACGAACTGGAGAAAAGAAGAAACAAATCCGTGGGTTCGTCACCATCTTCTTCAGAATCAGAAGATTCTACTAGCATCTACATATGTAAATAAAATAATATTGGCCGTTCATTAATTTAAATTACTTACCTCAACAATTTCCTCTGCGTTCATGACTAATTGACAAATGACAACAGCTGACGAAAGCTGTCATACTCATCCAGCAGTGCTACCAACGTTTAAAATTAATTTTGTACAAGATTCACATCGTTTTTTTGCATACATATCTTGATCTTCCGCAAAAAAACACAGCTATTATTAGTAGACCCAGTTCTATATGTACACATTCAAGATGCAGAAAATGCAAAACAAGTTTGGGAAAATCTAGCCAAGGCATTTGAAGACAGTGGATTGACAAGAAAAGTGGGATTGTTAAAAGACCTGATAAACACAACATTAGAGACGAGTGAAAGTGTAGAAGCATACGTGAATAATACCTTGGACACACTACCCGTAATTATTACGGCAACCATCATTATTACGCCTCAAACCCGTGATTATGATGGTTCTAAATGATGGTCTTGCACCGTAATTTTGTACAAAATTACGGTCTTCAGCGCCTTCAGCGCCATCTGGGCTCAAATAGATAAAGAGATTTTTGAAAGCTCTTCTTATACGATTCCGTCGGGAGTTTTTAATTTTAATTGATTTTTTGCTGTCAGGCAGATTTTATGCGCTATTTTCTGTTTGGTTGCGGTTTCTTTTACGCAAAAACCAACAAGCATGCGCAAAATGCCCCCAGAAATGTATTTTTAGCAAACCCACAAACCGGAAAAAAATTCTGTTTATGAAAAAACCATGGCAACTACCATCCAAAATTACGCTCAGCTAATGTGCAATACCGTAATTTTGATATTCGTAATTATGATGGTTGCCGTCATAATTACGGGGTAGTGTGTCCAAGGTATAAGATAATGTCATCGGCCCATAAACTAATAGGCTATTGATTATGTCATTTCAAAAGGAACTAAGGCATTCAAGGGTTTTTATTGCACGACTCGTTCAATTGGTTATTAAGGATGAAAAAGCCGCGGAGTGCTATTAAATAAGAGGGTGCAAATTAGAGATAAGGGTGGAAATGCACCCTTACGGTTTTTTGAGTATAGCTCGAAAACGAAGCAAAATTTTGGATTTTTCTATATGGCTAATATTATAGAGAATAAGATTTTATATCGAAATAGCTCATTTAAAAAATTAAAAAAAAAAATTTTAGTTCAAAATATATTAAAAAGACTTTAACAAAAAAATGCAAAAAATTCAATTATATCTTTTTTTTTTACTTTTATGCAAATAACTTTTTTCTGAGCAGAGATAGGTATAGGAATTGCTTCATATAAAAAAAAGTAGACAAAATTTCCTTTAAAATGGTAGGTTGCAAAAGTGTTTTGGTTTCAAATTGACCGAGATATTGTTGGTTGAACACAGCCATACCTTTCGCTTTTTATCACTTTTATGTTGATATTATGTTTTACTTCACATATTTTCAACAAAAGTATTATTTTACTTAATAAAAAGATATTTTAAGTTAATTTTTTAATAATAAATAAGTATTTAAACAATGGTAATCATACTAATATTATAAAGAGGAAAGATTTGTATTTTTGTGTGTATGTTTGTAATTGTTAAACTCAAAAACTACTGTGCCGATTTAAAAAATTCTTTCACCATTAGAAAGCTACATTCACCCTGAATAACATAGGCTATATTTATTGCTAGAAAAGATTAGGGAACCTTACTAAAACTTTAGTAACGTAACCCAAGGTGTAAAAATAATGCCGACTACTTCGATTAGATTATAACACTTTGAATGCAAAAATTTTAGTCAAAGTTTACTGAGATCATTTTACGAGAGAATTTTAAAATACGGAATTTCAAGGAGGAGTTGAGGGGGTGTCCGTGGGAGTAGATGAAGGAGGATTTGTGGGGGTGTCTGTGGGAGTAGATGAAGGAGGAGTTGTGGGGGTGTCCGTGGGAGAAGATGAAGGAGAAGTTGAGGGGGTGTCTGTGGGAGAAGATGAAGGAGGAGTTGAGGGGGTGTCCGTGGGAGTAGTTGAAGGAGGAGTTGAGGGGGTGTCTGTGGGAGTAGATGAAGGAGGAGTTGAGGGGGTGTCCGTGGGGGAAGATGAAGGAGGTGTTGAGGGGGTGTCCGTGGGAGTCCGCGTGCGAAGCCGGGGCGGGTTGCTAGTTAATTATACTAGAATATTGAATTTTTTAAATACTTATTATACATTGTCTAAATACTTATTTATTATTAAAAAATTAACTTAAAATATCTTTTTATTAAGTAAAATAATACTTTTGTTGAAAATATGTGAAGTAAAACATAATATCAACATAAAAGCGATAAAAAGCGTAAGTTATGGCTGTGTTCAACCAACAATATCTCGGTCAATTTGAAACCAAAACACTTTTACAACCTACCATTTTAAAGGAAATTTTGTCTACTTTTTTTTATATGAAGCAATTCCTATACCTATCTCTGCTCAGAAAAAAGTTATTTGCATAAAAGTAAAAAAAAGATAAAATTGAATTTTTTGCATTTTTTTGTTAGTCTTTTTAATATATTTTGAACTAAAATTTTTTTTTTAATTTTTGAAATGAGCTATTTCGATATAAAATCTTATTCTCTATAATATTACCCATATAGAAAAATCCAAAATTTTGCTTCGTTTTCGAGCTATACTCAAAAAACCGTAAGGGTTGCATTTCCACCCCTATCTCTAATTTGCACCCTCTAATTTAATAGCACTCCGCGGCTTTTTCATCCGTAATAACCAATTGAACGATTCGTGCAATAAAAACCCTTGAACGTCTTAGTTCCTTTTGACCCTTCTTTTTAGGACATAATCAATAGCCTATAAGAAATATTCACTTTAATGTAGATGACGAGTGGTTGGGAACGTTAATGCTTGCTGGGTTGCCGGACAGTTACAAGCCGATGATTATGGGCATCGAAAGCTCTGGTGTGAAGATAAGTGCTGATATGATAAAAACAAAACTGCTACAAGAAATAAAATCAACTGATTCAGACACTACCGCATTTTATGCAAAGAAAAATAAGTCTAATAAGCCTGTTCACTTTCAACAGAGTCAGAAGAAAGGCCCGAGATGTTTTAACTGCAACCGATATGGACATATAAGTAAAAATTGCAGATTCAAGAAGAATGGAAAGGAACAAAGCCGTATTATCCGCAACAGAGAAGAATGATGACGGGTGGTATATAGATTCCGGAGCATCTATGCACATGACAATGAGGCAAGACTGGCTTTATGATGAAGTACCCCCTCCGATCACAAGTATTAAAATAGCAAATGACAAAATGCTTCCGGTTAAGAGTTGTGGCAAAATAGACTTAAGAGTTGTTGCAAAAGATGGTAAAATACAAACTATCCAAATAAAAAATGTTATCTATGTACCAAAATTAGCAACTAATCTACTGTCGGTTAGTCAAATAATAAAGAATGGATGTTTCATACAGTTTATTAATCAAGGCTGTAAAATATTCAACAACAAAGAATACTGAAGTAGCAGCTGCAAATCTTATCAGTAATATGTACCGGCTGAATACCGACACTATTTCAGCATACAGTTGTAAAGCAAATGAGACAGATTTCTTTTATGGCATCAAAGAATGGCGCATTTGAATTTCAGTGACTTAAATAAACTAACAGACAGTACTGATGGAGTGAAATTAAATAAAAACAAAATGATATGTGAAGTTAGTCAAAAAGGAAAATAGTCCAGGCTGCCGTTTCCAGCTGAAGGTTCCCGAGCAAAGAAACCTCTGGAGTTAATACATTCCGACATCTGTGGACCGCTAGAGGTGAAATCACTTGGAGGGGCCAGGTACTTCCTCACATTCACTGATGATTATACCAGGAAAGTATTTGTATATTTTTTACAAAACAAATCAGATGCCTTTTTGAAATTTAAAGAACACAAAGCATTAGTAGAGAATCAGCTTAACTTAAATATAAAATGTTTACGTACTGATAATGGAGGAAAGTATTTAAATAGAGAATTCTAAGATTACTTAAAGAAATCAGGAATTATTCATCAAACTTCTAATATATATACTCCTCAACAGAACGGTCTGCCCGAGCAAATGAATCGCACACTCATGGAAAGAGCACGCTGTATGCTAATAAATTCTAATTTACAGAAACAATACTGGGCAGAAGCCGTAGCTACAGCTGCCTATATCACCAACCGTTGTCCGACACGTGCACTCTCTTATAGGTACTACACCTGAGGAGATATAGTCCGGGAAGAAACCTGATGTGAATCATTTAAAAGTTTTTGGATGTGAAGCCATGGTTAAAGTGCCAAACGAAAAACTACAAAAACTGGATCCTAAGGCAAATAAAATGATTTTTATTGGTTATTGTGATTCTACCAAAGGCTTCGGGTTGATAAATCCAAAAATACGTAAAGTAATAGTAAGTAGAGATGTTGTATAAAGTTGTATTTATGGAAAACACAATAAAACAAAACCATGTGATGATGCCTCTAACTACAGATGACAACAATAATACAAGTAGCGAAACAGAGCCTTTGATGATCAGTTCAGAGTTGCAACAAGATTCACTGGATAACTCTCAATCAAATGATACAACCACGATGACGGACAGTGATGATTCTTTTCATTCTGATGAAGGCTCTCTGTATATTCCTCAAAAGAAAATTGGATTAGTACAACACAGTAATATTACAACAAGATCTAACAAATTACAACAAGAAAACAATACCTACCTCTGTCAAGGTGGAGTTCCAGAAAAATACGATGTACCGCAGACATACACTGAAGATCTTCAAGGGATGGAGATAAATGGAAACAGTCAATAAAGGAGGAACTAAAAGCTCATCAGCAAAATGAAACATACTGGTTATGAATTATAAGTGATCCGTTTTAATCACAACAAACGCGAGAGATTATGCCCGAAAGGTTGTTCGGGCCTGTATCCATTGCTTTAAATATCGCCCCAAGTTGCTCCAGCAGATCATGAAACATCTGCCGCAGTCACGTGTCACCATGTCACTTCCGTTCGCAGTCAGCGGTGTGGACTTTTGCGGACCAGTGCAAACCACTTACAACCTACGAGGCAAGACAACATCAAAATCGTATGTGGCTGTGTTTATCTGCTTCGCAACCAAAGCCGTCCAATTTAGAAGCCGTGTCATCCCTGTCGTCCGAAGCATTCATAGCTACGTTGAAACGATTCGTTGGTCGTCGAAACCTCTGTCGTCACCTACATATACTGCGACAACGGTACGAACTTTGTTGGTGCCAAAAGTAAAGTCGAGGAATTTCGAACGGCATTCTTCTCGCAGCACACGCAAAGCGATATCCATAACTGCTGCACTAGCAACAGGGTTAATTTTTATCACATCCCCCCTCGGAGTCCACACTTCCGTGGAATTTGGGAGGCTGCTGTTAGGTCAGGCAAGACTTTACTCTCCAAGGCACTGGGTGACTCCTTGCTCACATTTGAGGAGCTAACGACCGTGTTGGTGCAGATCGAGGCAATTTTGAACTCTACACCACTCTTGCCGCTGTCGTCTAATGTCGTCTAATGACGAGGCTGCACTCACCCCTGCTCACATCTTAAACCTGGCCCTTCTGGAAGGTCCCATCGAACCCGATTTGACTTCAAAAGGGTCATCACAGTTACTGCGATGGCAGAGAATCTCTTTGTTGCAGCAACATTTTTGGAAACGTTGGTCCAAAGAATATATCACCCAGCTGCAGCAAAGATGCGAATGGTATTCACCTCAACCCAACTTGGAAGTCGGAACGTTGGTCCTGATTCACCAGGATGATTTGCCACCCCAGAAGTGGATTTTAGGCCGAGCAGTCAAAACATTTCCGGGCTCAGACAACTACATCAGGGCAGTGGACGTGAAGACAAAAAATGGAGTTCTTCGGCGCTCAATTCATAAACTCGCTCCATTACCAATGCATAATAATTGAAAGTGAGGGCATACTTTCAAGGGCGGCGGTATGTTCGGCCAGATTACTTTGTTGTGGCAGCACTGTCAATCATCTGTTTAGTTTTCAGTGGAACTTGTTCCACATGTCAGTTCTTTTTGCTCATTCCACATGTAACTCTCTCTTGCTTGCCAGCCGCCCACGAGAACACATCGTTGATTAATAAAGTTTGTGAATCTTAAACCTTGTTGTTTGAATTTGATAAAAGTATCCCCTGTGGACCAAAAACGCTTGTGCCCGTACACGCTTAATGAAAAAGTTTCATTTTTTAGGTATAAACAGCTCTATTTTCAAATAAAATCAAAACTAAGTCTATATCTTATTTCGTTTCGTAAGTTCAAAAAAACTTGGTTTCAAGAAAATCACATTTAAAGCTGCAGTATGCATGATTTGGCCAATGAAATCTTGTATATAAATTCTGTACAACTTTTCCAATTTTCAAGTTTAAAATTATTATAATTAAATTCATTCAGTTTCTTGAGGACTTAATTTCTATATGTATGTGTGAGTCCATGTGTGTGTTTTTTAATTTCTAATACTATTTTCTGACATCAAAACTCCACTAGTTTTATGTTAGCATTTTTTCAAAACTTATATGCAATTTACATACTCCACTGTAACTTCGTTGGAAGATTGCTTAAACACGGAGAAAGGAAATTTATCAATTCCAACACAACTAGCTGCATAATTCCCTCTGTTATCGGTAACTATTAATCCTCCAACAAAATTTGGATGATGCTTCACAATTCTACTTAGGGCATCATCAGCTGCATCCTTTGGGGAAAGTCCATTACGAAGATTTTCAACACCTCTAAATGCTGGTAAAAATCGCATCATAACATCTCGGTCTCCTGTAGCTGTAGCTGCTCCTATTTCGTTATCCGCAAATGCTCCAGCTCCTGGTATTGGTGAATCACCAACGCGGCTTTAAATTAATACTGTAGGTTAATTCCAATAATAACAATGAAATCAAAAATTTGCGTAGAAGAATAAATTCATACATAGAATATAATTTTTATTTGACATTTTACTGGGGTTACTATGTGTTTGAAATTGGCTGTATGAACGTAAACAATGAATTGTACACAGTCTACTATGTGTTTGAAATTAGCAGTATGAACGTAAACATAAATATTTTATTTTATTTATATATAATTAATAACGCTCTGTTACCAAAATTTTTTTATTGATAACACTAAAGCTCATCAATAGCTACCAAACAAAAAAAAGAAGAAAATCGGTTGACAAACACAGGAGAAAATGGTTCCGAACTGTTTTGTCTTTGCCTATTTATATATAGATAAATAAGTACTTACCCATGAATTTTATGTATCGCACCATTTGTAGATGTTCCAGCAAATATTTTGCCGGCTCCATCAATTACGATCATTCCAATAGTATCATGATTGTATTGTCCAAAATTATGCCTGCCTTGATTTTCATATTCCTCTCGAATACTGTTTGCATTAACATTGGTAGCACTAACTGGTGAATAAGGCCCACAATTTTGCCTTGGATTGGGTACAACATTCTAACGAAGAAATATACTATGTATATATAAATGAAAATATTTGCCACTGGAAATATTAAAAATATACCACCCAAAAATTTGGTTGACATTTGTTTAGTTTCCAGTTTTTCCACATCGTTTTAGATTTTGGCGTAGAAAGTGGTTCCCTTTTAAAACCCATCATTTCAGCAAATTCCGTGGCACTTTCACCAACTAGCAGAGTATGACGTGTGTGTTCAAGAACAAGGCGGGCTACTCTTATTGCATGTTTTATTTGGCGAAGTCCAGCAATGGCACCAACGTTAAAGTTTGAGCTAAAAATTGCTGTATATGAATTTAAAATAAAAGAGATATATGTATGTAGATATGTACATAGGTGCATCCGTAGACGTGTACTTCCACTTAAATCAATTTTTCTTACTAAATGCAGTTATGAGGGTAAATTATACTTCAGATTAATAATCTCTAAATATGTAGCATAAAACAAAGTCCGCTATCCGCGTCTGTACTCATCGTTTCTGTTTCTCTGCTTACTTCTTCTAAACCACGCAACGCATTTTGATACGGTTTCCATTGTCGTTTAAAGAATTTTTGACGGTAGGCTACAATCTAATTAAGTTTTTGTATAGTACAGAATATTCAATGTTTTGTAATTAAGCCGTCAAAAGATCAATATTCGGTCGCTTACGTGGCTTACGTTGGCTAAACCTTAAGAGATACATCAAAATAATGTAATTAAGGATTGTATTTCTTCAAAAAGCCTAGATGTCCACGATGCCATATGTCTATCTCCTAAGGTAAAGAGGTAACCACCAAAATTATCCAGATAAATATGTAACTAGCATGTAACTTGGACATTTAATGTAGATTAAAAATTGTCCTTTACGTTATATTATTTCAATGAATACACGTTTGCAGGTAAAATCTTTAAAAACATTCATAATAGAGTGCACAATACTGACGGGATGTGAAAGCGGAGAAGTGATTTTAATTCCCTACCGGGAATATTTACCTTCCCAACTTAAACGCCTGCAATTTTCCACAATATTGTCATTTTCAATGATGATCAACATATCACAAGGTTAAACCATAGACAAATAATAGATAGATATCCATTCTCATACAAAAAATTGTTCCTATGAAAATAAATCTTCCTCTCAGATTGGCTGGCTCAACCAGTTCAACTTCCTTTAAGTTTGTGTGCGTGAGATAATTTTAGAATTTCTCAATTTGCCCTAACGTGAAGCGGAGGGAGTTGAATTTTTCTAGGTATCCTCTTAGTTGCGTGCTCTGCTCAATGAAAAAAGGACACTGATTCGTGAGATTTGAACTATCTAGTGAAACTGCAATTTTTTGTTTTAGGTGATTTTCATTTAAAACTAACGAATGACTTAAAAAAGAATTTCGATTATGATGCACCGGCCCTTACACTTGATGGATCAAGTGGAGGCAAATTCTACAATTTGCCTACGTCAATCAACGCTGCGATATTGACAGCTTTTTATATAATTTTATAGTTTTTCATATCTACTTTATATTTTGTACTCTTTTTCCCCTAATATTAGGGACTTTTGTACTTCAAGCTTGTAAGCAAGTAATAAATTTAATTAATTCCTTTTAATCATTCCAAAATGCATCTTTAGTAGATTGAAATTAAAAAAAAGTTTTTTTTACAAACTATTGTTTTAAACGAATTTTTTAAGTCAATGAAAAACACCTAAAAAACAAAAATTCGGAATTTCATTAGATAATTTGAACCTCATGAATCTGTCCGTGAGTCTTTTTCCCTTGAAGATTTCATTCATTGATTGAGCAGATCACGCAACTCAGAGGATTCCTAGAAAAATTCAACTCCCTCACGCCTCACGTTAGCGTTAGAGCAGTCCCACAAGCCCCTTCCGCAGAACATAACAGCTGATGGACGGCTAAAACTCGAGAGAAGAGGAAGAGATGTCGCCGCCACGCCGCGCTGCCCCCCGCGCCAAAGAAACCATGCTGCCCGCGTGCCGAGCTAAAGGAACAATTCTGTCTCTCTCCCGAAATGATATATCGAGCCACGTTAGGGATGTGTTAGTAAGATCAGGCGACATCAGGCTACCAAATTGAAAGCTCAATGGATTGAGCTTTAGGCCCAGAATGGAAATCTATGTGTTATTTGTCTATGGTTAAACCTTCAAGAATGCAAGCTTAGACCTGAGCGTTGAGTGTTTTTCCCGTGGACAGCTACATATACTATATATGTAGCCCTTTCCGCGTCACTTCCAGACAAAATCTCTTCGTATTGTGTAATGAATAATTATATTAAAAGTCCTCTGCTACTACTTTCAACATTAAATACCAAGACTTTCCTAGACTTTTGAAATCGGTGTGAAAACCTGACTGATATTAAATCCAATTAATCCAGACAAACTGATTGCATTCATTCTTTAGTTAGTATTGGATTAATATCACTCAGGTTTTCACACCGACTTCAAAAGTCTAGGAAAGTCTTGGTATTTAATGTTGAAAGTAGTAGCAGAGGACTTTTAATATAATTATTTTATACTTTTTAGGGCTTGGGATTTTTTGGAGTCGGTTCTATTTTTTTTTTAATTTTTTATTTCATGCTTTTTAGTGTAATATTTTTTTTTGGTCCGCCATTATCAATCCTCGCAATCGGGCACAGAATGTATGTACAACCACCAAGCACACAGTACATATATAGAGAACTCATCTCTAACAAAAATTTGTCGGACGTGCTTTTTAACTTTTTGCCTTGGATTGGCTCCCATCGTGTTCATTTTACCAGAAATGAATCCAAGAATTCATCCGACTTCAGAGCTCGGCACCGAGATTACGCTGGCCCGTGATCTGCGGCTTGGGAGCTATTAGCTGCGTTTTTTTCACCGGGGTTTGTGACCAGATCAGCGGTTTTACATGTAAGTCACTAAATCCTGTCCCTGACCAAGGTTTCGGTCACACACCCAGATGATTAGTTCCAAATATTCTACCAGAGGTGCTGTTCCCATATACGCTAGTAAGGTATCTCTCATCAACGACAACCGCGCCACCTGTGAGTCCCGCCAAGGAAAACTTCTATTGCAAATGAATAAAAATGCAAGGTTTTGTCTTTCTCACTATCACTATCGCAAAGAGGGACGCAGCACCGACGTCCACTCACTCGTTTTTTTGCGTTCCACTCACTCGTTTTTTTGCGTTTGTTTCCATTGACTGAGCACATGGCTTGCATTAGAAGTTTTGGCGGAAAAACCTGTAGGTGGCGCTAGAGGAGATACCTTACTAGCGTATTTCGTATTTAAAATGTTGACTAAGCCGGGTTTTTAACCTGAGTCGTTTTTTTCATTTGACGCTAATCTGGTCACAAACCCCGGTGAAAAAAACGCAGCTATTGTGACTCATCTGTATGCGTTGAAATATTTACATCTGAGTAAGCAGGTGTTTGTGCCCATTGCGCTCGATCTTAATTGATGAATGCAACTTCGGGTGTGCGGGGCATGAAGGGCAACAGAGAACGACGACGTACTGATCGACCGATGTACCCAAAAATCTTTCTCATCAACAGATCAAAGGCAAGTTTATGATGCAATTAGTGACAGTGTGATAAATAACAGGGGGAAAATATTTTTTCTGGACGCCTCAAGAGGTACTGGGAAAACATTCCCCGCAAATTTGGTATTGGCAAAAGTAGGAAAATCCGGGAAAAATGCGCTAGCCGTTGCTTCTTTAGGAATTGCTGAAACTCTGTTAAATGATGGGAAAACAGCGCACTCCATGTTCAAGCTACCACTGACAGTATCTTTAGAACAACAGTCAGTATGTTCCATACGTAAAAATGGACCGCTTGGCAAACTTTTACAAGATGCATCATTGATCATATGGGATGAATGTACCATGAGTCATAGAGCTAATGTTGAAGCAGTAAATCGAACGCTCCAAGACCTCAGACACTCAGATTCTGTCATGGGTGGTGCTACTTTTGTATTTGCGGGCGATTTTCGGCAAACACTGCCTGTAATAACAAAAGGAACACGCGCCGATGTCATTAGAGCATGCTTAAAATCATCGCCCATATGGAGTTCCGTTGAAACTCTCAATTTACGAACAAATATGACAGCCCATTCGAGCGACAACTACAACAACGAGTTTTTGCAACGACTACAATAGTATATTGTGCAACAAGGGCGGAAAGTAGCCGATTTCGCACGCTGGCAGCAGTAGACGCACGAACGAAGCGAGTGCGTTTCGCTGCAGCGTAAGAAATCGGCTACGCACCGCCCGAGTTGCATATGCTATTTTTCCACACAAGTGAGGGGGTTAGGTAGTCGTTAAGGGGGGTGTGGGGGGCAAAGCCCCCAAAAAAAAAAAGAGGAAAAGAACTAAAATTTTTTGAAATTTAAAAAATGAATTTATATTTAAATAAATAATTACATAGCCTTAGAAAAAATGGAAAGTTAATTATTTTGTTTGTTTGCTTTTATGATTATGGAAAACTGTGAACAATTATGAAAATGGAAATGAGTGTTCTTTGCCCGTTCTATTACACCTAAAGGAATGTTCTCATCTTCACTACTGCTCAGCTCGCTTGCAGCCATTTCTGTTTTTACACAAAACACAAAAACAGTTTTTATGCACAATGATAAATAACTATTGACAAAAATCACTAATAACAATTCACGATTTGAAACTATCCCGTCGAGGCTTGTCAGAAGACTAATGCTTGTAATGAATTCATATAATGCGGTACATATTTGTAAACGAGTAGTGAGAAGGGTTATGTGTGCATTTTTTAAAAAATGTGCCTGATTACCTGGAAATTATTGAAAATACAAATTTTTGTCCTAAATACTTAGAAAAAGGGTCATTAGGCAATAAAGACTGTTTCGTAACGAAGCCTTTACGCACTTATAAAATTTATGATATCTTAGGTCAGAACACATGTGCATGCAAAGATCCGTGTTTTGTTTTCCGCAGCGTGTTCGTTTGATCGTCGAAAACACTAGTGGATAATAAGCGATTTTCCAACCGCAAATGCGTGTGTTTTAGGGGCACTTACCCTTCATGCGTGTGGAAAAAAAAATTACCTCTCCTAGCACTAACAGTAGTAGCGCTGAAATTCAACTTGACTATAGATTGGGCCACATAATCCATAAATTAGAACATCGAATAGACGCAATATATCCCGGTCTTGAAAATTGATTAGAAAGAAATTATCACTCGCTTTGTTCAAAGGCAATAGTGTCACCCAGAAACGATACAGTGAATGAAATAAATAAACTGATTTTACAGAAAATTCCCGCCCAAGTCAAACAGTATAATTCAGTTGACACGGTGTGTAATATTGAGGATACAGTGCACTATTCTCAAGAATTTTTAAATTCTTTGAGCCCTTCTGGCCTACCACCTCACGACCTTATGTTAAAAGTCGGCATTCCTATCATGCTGTTAAGAAACTTGAGCCCTCCCAACATGTGTAATGGCACAAGGCTACTGTGGGCAGCAGTGGGACAACTGGCTTATATTCCGCGGATACCCATGATTCCGACGAATTGGATTTGCCAAAATTGTTCAGAAGGCTGCAGTTTCCCTAACGATAAATAAGTCACAGGGTCAAACATTCTCTCTGGTGGGCATTGACTTGAAAAAGGAGTGTTTTTCCCATGGGCAGTTACATGTTGGCTTATCTCGAGTTGGAACTCCAGAAAACCAATACAATTTTCTACCAGACAATAGCACAACATCAAACATAATATACATACAGAGAAGTCTTAAACAATTAACATACTCGCCCAATACATCCTAGCAGCCAACAAGAAATAAAATAAACATAAAATAAATCCTAAATACTCAGTACTAAGAACCACACAAGAAAATTTCATCACAAGTAAAAATGTTTGACGCCCAGCGAAGTGGGCACGGGTCAGCTAGTATATGTATATGTATGTATATATGTACCTATATAAAAATCAAAGTTTGTGTGTATGTGTTTTATAGACTTCTAAACCGTTTATCCGATTGTTATGAAACTTTGATGAGTTGTTATGCGCATGCCAAATAAGGTTTCTGGTCAGAAAAAAATTGTCATGGTAAAGTAAAATATATTAGTTTAAAAAAACTTTTATCGCGCACTAAAAGTTATAGAATAATTAAATTAAATAAAGTTTAATTTGTTACCATATATGCATGTTACCCTTGCCAATATTCTAACTTCATTGTAGGGTTAACGCAAACATATATTTTTTTATTCAATACGTGACGGATGATAGATATGCTAGGTAGTTATTAGTAAATTTATCACTTCTTTTATGTCCAATGACTAATTCAAAAAGCGTGGAGCGCTTTTTGGTTATGTGTACTTTTAATTAATTTAGACAAAGAGCTTTTAGTGCGCGATAAAAGTGTGTTTTTTAGTTTTTTTAAACTATAATATTTTATTTTATATTTACTTTTCAGTCTTAAAATGACTTTAACATGTTTATTACTAATTCAGAATACATTTAAAGTTCGATTAGTTGGCATTTTTGACAGTTTTATAATAATTAAGTATATTAAAATATTTACATGTTTACCAAATAAGATAAACATATAGTCTCAACACGATTATTCACATGAGTAGGAAGTAGGTGTTTTATTGTTTCCTTATGTTACTTTCACGGTCTTGCGGATCGCAATTTAATCTTTGAGTGCGCATTCTTTCCATTTCCGCCAATGCGTCAGTGTTGCAAGGAGTCTTTCCCATAAGCTTTGAGCAGTCCAGTTCCTCAATCTGAAGTCCATTTAGTGATTTTACGCGACTTAAAGCAACGTAAGCTTGTCCAGAAGCAAAGGTACGAGGTCCCAAATAGACAACTGCATGATCCACCGTGCAACCTTGCATCTTATGGACTGTCGACGCCCAACTCAAAATTACTAGCAACATGCGCCTTTCAACAATGCCATAACAGTACTTGGAATTGTTTTGCTATGGGCTTAATTACATGTTCGCCATCTTTGCCAAAGTTTACTCTAATTGACGGAATGTCGGTGTCATACATTTGGTCACGACGGAAATGAGGCCAGATGATTTCCGAGATGAAACCACAGTTTCCATTGACGAGCCCTTTCTCCACATCAATGTTAGTTCGCAACATTATTTTGGCACGTTCGAAAATTTTCAGTTTGCTTGGGAGTCCACCAGTTTTATTAATGTCCTTAGGTATGATAGACTCTAAACTATTGTTTCCCAGGTTGCGAGTTGCATCAATAATTTGATCCTGGGCCTTGATTTCATACATTCGAGTACCTTTCAGTTCGAAATATTTAAGTACTTTATCGTTGTGCTTGTCCACTTGGTCGTTTGTAGGATATACATATTCGTAGTGCTTTATGTATCGCGAGCTTACCAGTAATATTCGTCGATATTTTACCAAGAAGAACTGCAAGGTGTTCGCTTTTTATATTTCCCACTCTCAAAGCATTTAAAATGTCAGTAAATGTAGTGTCTCCCGGTTGTCGCATGTTTTCGGTGAGTTCTACTAATGTGAGTAGTCGTCATAAATGAGTAGCTGGTCTCGTGTGTTCTGGTTGTTGAAAAACTTGTTTTCCTCTCACTGGAGGCAGCTGCATCAGATCACCAAAAAGTATGACGTTTATGCCTCCGAACGGTTCGTTACAGTTCTTCAACTGTCGCAAACGGGCGTCAATCATGCACAACATCTCATAAGGTACCATTGAAATTTCGTCAACAAACAAGAACTCCACGTGTTGCCATTCCTGACGCATGACTCTTATGTAATTACCTGTGAGGAGAGCATGTTTACAATGATACCGTCTTTCTGCACTGGTAACTTTAGTATGCTACATACATATGTAACGTAGGACCACCCACTAAACGTGCTGCAACTCCGGTTAGAGCATCCACCTTCACAACCTGCTTTTCGTAGCATCGATTAACTTGATTCTTAACCTTAGGTTTTGCCTGTACCTGCACCACCGGTTACGAAGAGGTTCTTTCGCCGTTGGTCTCCATTTTGTTGAGCTTGTATGCTCATCGTGATGTAGTCTTTGGTCAATATTCATAGCCTGACGTGCTGACTCGAACTGTTCATTTGGCATGGCTTGTTCCGGCATTACATTTTCATTATAATCAATATTTGTTGACACGTGTTCCTCGAGAATTTCGAACGCATGCACTTGATTAAAAGCAATCTCTAGCTGGCGGTCGCGCTCTCTATATTCCATGTGATTGCTGATTGTTTACAACTGTTCTTCTCGGGCTAAGAAAGCGGTTCTTGCGTCATCAAACTCTTCTAACAATTCCGTCTCCGAGCGATAAGGCATGTACTGAAGTAATAAACTGTAATAGAAATTCTCACGATCTGTCGTAGCTACAAAATGCGGTACTCTTACAGTTGCAGGTACATTTCTTACAGCCATTTTAGTATTATCTGTCAATGTAATCAATTGTCGACGGGTTTTCGCCGATATGTTATTTTCTTCTGGATCAACGCTTTCTTCTGTCACATCTGGGCTTTTTTGGTAGTAGGCCTCGAAGAGCATTGCAAATTCCGTTAAACTCATTCTTGAAAACTCATAGTTTTGGTGCTGCAACGGACGCTTTTCGTACATTTCGAAGAGATTACTACAGTATCCAGTTCCTTGTCCTCGCTCATCAAAACGTAACACTCTGTAGCGCTGCTCTGACTTTCGGGTATTAAGGAACACACAACTACGAGAACTATCACGTAGCGGTAGGTGACATAATCGATAGACACATTCGGGAGCTGAAACTTGCCTTTCGTGAAGAATTTTCATTCAAATACGAAAGAGTCGACGAGATATGTCAGATTCCTCGCGTTGTATTTGTTGAATAGCCTGTGTTACTCCCGTATCTAAAGTTGGTTCTGCTTTGGACAAATACTTCGCAATGTAATAGGCGATTGCCTCATTAGACCCACAAGGTTGTATGTCCATATTACCAGTCCACAATTTTAATAAATCTGGATTGTAATTATTTACCCAAGCATCTTCTTTTCGACGTTCAAGTAAACATATTCTTCCTCCGCTACGTATAAAATCGTCAGACGACTGAGAGACTATTCGAGTCTCATTACATTCTTGTCGAGGAAAATTGAATTGACATGTTACCGTAGTGTTATTCTTTGTACATGTATGGGTGTGTCTGTGTATCTAATATTTTTTCACAAGTTCATGAAATTCTGGATTCTCCTCATTAGAAGGTAATTTCCAAGAAGCCACTCGATTAAGCTGGTGGATACCTTCATCAGTATCAAATCCTGGATGGTTTTCAATCCATACAACCATGTGTAGGTGGGGACTACCACGATTCTGAAATTCGATACGCCACCAGTGGTCCTTCACATTGCCACCCATGAGTTTATCATTATTTTTAAAGTATTTCATCAACGCCCTAACTCTGACCATGAAGTGTCGACCCAATATGACTGGATATTTTTCGATGTAACCTTGAGTCTCATATATAGTCAGAGACCTAGGGTCAACTTCGGGTCTACCGTCAGCAATCAGAAGTGCTTTACGTAGATCTAACCAATAAAAATGGAGGGGGGGGTCCCAGGGTTCTAATTTGAGCTAAGAGGTCATTTAACGCAGTAAGCCGCCAAACCACGTAAATTTTTAATGTATAAGTGTATATCTTCAATCTGTCCCTCTTGATTCCGAATTTTTTTGCCACAAGCTGATATAGTACTTTTCACTCTATAATATTCGAACATGGACAAAGCGTAAAACAGATAGTCATTGGCGTTGAAATCTTGTGTCATTGCCTAATATTCTGAATTGAAAGTAGTCAAGTGGCGTAATTCGAACTGGTCGTGGATCTTTTAGTCCATTTTTGCCATACGGAAACAAGTAAAACCAAGCAAATTCTTCTGCTTTCATTTCATGAGCATCGTTCACTATCTGTCGTTTTACGTACAATTTCGTTAAGGTTACTAGACACTTCCAATTCATCGTCAACATTGGGTTGCACAACATCAATGGGAGCCATTGCAGATGTCTGCAAAGGTATATTTTGGAAAGCGGATATCGAAAGACAGGAAGATATGTGGGGCGATTCAGGTTCGCGTATTGTGTTTTGAATGATTTGCAGTGGCTGTGTCCTTGACTCTATGGTACTTTCGTGACCACTTGACGCTGACTGAATGTTGTGCAATGACTGTGTCGCAGTCTCCAAGGTATTGCCGTGAACAGTTGAAGACGGATAAACATCAATATAATCTATAGTAAACTGTGTGTTTCTAGATCCAGTTGTACGTTTACATATTCGCACAAATTCATCCATATTTTCACATTGAATTATACAGGCTTTGCCTCCATCTTTTGCTTTTGAGCCTTTTGCTCCAAATGAATGAGAATCAGTGAAATAATATTTTCCATCGTAGTACATGACCCCTAGTGATTTCCTCTCTGATATTAGCACACCCGCTTTATGATTCACGATGTGGAGATCGACCAGTAATGGAGGTCGGCCTCCATTTAAATTTTATTTAAATTCTAAATAATTTATAATTTATTGTTTCTATTTATATTTTATAAGAATCCCCTACCTCCATTGAACTCTCAAGGCAACAGATACTTTTCGTCCAAAGAAAAAGCAGAACTACTTTCACAGCAATTTGCCTCAAATTTCAGCATCTCTGCGAACCTAAGTGATCCTCTAACCAAGGCTCAAGTGAATAACTCAATATCTCAGCTCAATAGGTTACAGTCTTGTGATGAACCTGGCTGGTACATCCGTCCTAAATTAATAAAGAACATTTTAAAACAATCCCGAAATAACAAATCTCCCGGGATAGATGGTGTATCTAATTTGGCCTTAAAATTGCTTCCAAAGGGCGGGCTTGTATACATTACCTTTATAATCAACTCTTGTCTCAAACTACAGTATTTTCCAAAGTCGTGGAAAGTTGCTAAAGTAATTCCAATCCTGAAACCTGGGAAATCCGCTGATGATCCAGCTAGTTACCGACCAATTAGTCTATTGAGTAATTTAGCGAAGATATTGGAAAAGGTAATGAAAATAAAGATAGTAGAATATACTGATATACATAAGCTACTGCCCAATGAACAGTTTGGTTTTCGAGCAGAACACAACACCATCCAACCAGTTATAAGGATAACAAGGCATGTGAAGAAAAACTTCGAAAAGAAAAAATCTACCGGACTTGTACTTCTCGATATCCAATCAGCCTTTGACACTGTTTGGCATGATGCACTAATACATAAAATGATGAGTTTTGGTTTCCCAGCTAATATAGTCCGTCTAGTACACAGCTTTATACATAATAGAACATTCCAAGTATACATTGCTTCTGAGTATTCTACTTCCACAAATATATTATCTGGAGTTCCACAGGGTGCCGTCTTGGGTCCAATTTTATATAACCTATATGCAGCGGACTTCCCAGGCGTACCAGGTTGCCTTTCATCCATCTTTGCTGATGATACTGCAATTTTCAGTACGCATGAAGACGCTGCTCATATATGTAACAATTTACAGAGAGGCCTAGAGGTCCTCTACAACTATTTTCATAAATGGAAAATAAAAATTAATATGAACAAATCCCAAGCTTTGTTCTTTACCCGAAGAAGACATCCGCGTTTCCTACCTAGCTACAACATCAATTTAAACGGTTGTAATATTCCCTGGACTGACTCTGTAAAATATTTAGGTATTATCCTTGATAAATCGCTCACCTTTATGAAACACATAAGTTCTGTTACCAATAAAGCTAATAACTTAATTAAAATACTGTACCCATTCATAAATAGGAGGTCAACCCTCGATTTGGAAAATAAGCTTATCATTTATAAAGTAGTATTTCAGGCCTTCATGCTATGTATATGGTGCACCAATATGGTTTCAATGTGCGCGTTGTCATATTAAAAAGTTACAAACTAAGCAAAATAAAATCCTTAAGATGATCCTCAATCTACCGTGGCACTTCTCAACCTCGGAATTACATGATATTGCGGAAGTAGAACCGGTCTCCGCAAAAACTCATAAGATGGCTAGTAAATTTTTTGAAAAATGTTCATTTTCAGAGAATCCATTGATTGTAGCACTATGTCCCAACGGATTGTAGTAGTAGTAGCTTTAAGTAGATGTAAGTTTTAAAAATTCTTGAACAAATAGTACATAAGTAGTATATATATAAGTTTTTTCATTGGGTTTTTTCGACTAGACTAATTTTCTCCCAAATTCTAAAGTTAAATTCAAAGTATAATTCTGCTAGGCTACGTTTAGAATATTATAGATGGATGAACAAGGGTTCTGGCACTAATTATAAGATTCTTATTATATAAATGATTGTACATTATCCTTGAAATATATACAATAATATACAATATACAATACAATTTATATTTTATTTTCTCTTTCCACTTTTAAATAATTTTGAAATTTATTTATTTTTAATGTTTATATTTAATTTTAAGTCTTTTACATTTTGATTATTTTTACATGAGAAGTTTACCGGCCGAAGTCAAATCCAAAACTGAACTTTTCTATTTTTCAAAACAACAGAACTTCATGTCGTGGCCTACTCGATTTTCACACAAATTTCACAGCTTGCTTTTATACAACCCCCACACTGCTCCCCTTCCAGTTATCGTATGATAACGATACAGAAAAGGAAAAGGGAGAATGGTGATGAGAGAGTTGAGGGTTTAGAGAATTGGCTTTGAATCGCCAAGAGAGTTGATAGTTGTGAATTGGCTTTGAAGCGCCAAAGAGTTGAATGTTGAAAATTGTTGAGGCTTTAAATCGCCTGGTAATTGATGAGGCTTTGAATCGTCTGATAGTTGATAAGGCTGTGAATCGCCTGATAGTTGATAAGGCTGTGAATCGCCTGATAGTTGATAAGGCTGTGAATCGCCTGATAATTGATAAGGCTGTGCATCGCCTGATAGTTGATGATGTTGTTGTTGAACTCTAAATACTTGTTGATGAAATATTGCTTGCTGTGGTTGTTGCGGTAAGGAGCTATTTGAATGAGTTGCCAAACTGGTTGTTGAATTATATGACCACTCGTTTGACCTACAGCCTGGTGAATGGTTGAATGAAATGAACGGCTGTTCACTGAAGCTGCATTGTTGGCATGTGTTGATATTTTGTTGGACAAGTTGATGCGCCCAATTTTGATAAGCTGATTGAAGTTGTTGAAACGATTACTGCTGATTCGACAGTTGATATTTCAATTGCACAATGTCCATGGTCGGGAAGTTTGAAATATTATTTTATTATTTTAATAACGCGACGAAATTTATTTATTTTTAATTGTTTATTGCGTCACACCGAAAAACTTTTTTTTTTTTTAAATACATAATTTATTTGCTAATTGACCGAAACTATTTAAAATGTTCACTTTTATCGGGGTCACCAATGTGGAGGTCGACCAGTAATGGAGGTCGGCCTCCATTTAAATTTTATTTAAATCATAAATAATTTATAATTTATTGTTTCTATTTATATTTTATTTTCTCTTTCCACTTTTAAATAATTTTGAAATTTATTTATTTTTAATGTTTATATTTAATTTTAAGTCTTTTACATTTTGATTATTTTTACATGAGAAGTTTACCGGCCGAAGTCAAATCCAAAACTGAACTTTTCTATTTTTCAAAACAACAGAACTTCATGTCGTGGCCTACTCGATTTTCACACAAATTTCACAGCTTGCTGTTATACAACCCCCACAACGAACAATTCTTCAAGAGCCTGTCTAAGTGTTAACCCAATATTTGATTGATTGGCTCTGTCATTTAAACTCCCGAAAAGAGCCGACTCTAAATCATATTCTATACGAAAATTATGATCAAACATGGATAAGTCATTTTCGATTATATCAAAATTTCGTACGAGCTAGTATCCGTCAGCCCGAACAGGATATGTAGCAGGATCTGTTTCAGACAGCGAACGAGTTGTTTTGTATATATTATCGCCTTCTATCATTATTTGTGTTCAACGTGTTCGTTGTCCAACTTGATGGTGAAAGAAGAGTCTCTCTAACGATATTTGCTAACACCATTGCAAAACATTGCACTCCTGCAAAACCTGATGTAAATATTACATTATTTGCTTGATGCCACGAAGCGCGTACGATTCTTGATGAATCACTTATCGATGCATATGCAATATTCTCCTGTGGAGGTTCGTCAATGGTTTCAATATTATTTTGTGGAGGATCCTCATATAATCGTACTATATCTCGTTGGTTGATTTGAACAGTGTTGTCTATAGTGACGTCTCTATATAGTGGGTTATTTGAAATCAACCATGATAATGCCACGTTGACTCTTTGTCTACATATTGAGAATTCTCTGGTGACATTGAGAATCTCTAGACCTTCAGTTATGACGATAATACCTGCATTGTCAGATGATCTTGATAGCATATTTGGTAGTTTTTCTGTTATCTCGAATATATCCTGAGCAAAGAGTACAGCTTGGCCGCGAAAGGCATATTGACCGAACGTCGCACTCAATTTGATAACTTTAACAAAGGGAATTATTCGTGAGAGTACTCGTTGCTCAGCTTGAGATAAACCTGCAATGACATTTGGCACGATACCTGGGTCAAGATTGTTCCAAAATGCTTTTCATGGAGGTAAATGTTTCCTACTATTTACGTATGTCTTGCAACAACTACACAAAATCAACGTTGATTTTTGCTGCAGTTCGTCAGGTAAATAAGGCGCGTTTTCTATGTTCACAGTTCATTGATTGATCTGGTATAGATAGCACCGTTTTCTACAAATTTCACATACCTTATCACAAAATGTGTAAATAGCTTTCTCAAAAGCAGTAACTGAAGCTTTTTGTAGTACCCTGCTTTCAGCATTATGTTCGCGTAAGTACTGTAGACGGGATGCCCGGTCGTTCTCCATTTGTGAAGCACTTGCTTGAAAGTCAAACTCTCGTATGCCGTTTAATCGATTTATCCGCTTCTTCGACATTTCATTGGCTCTATATTGCCTCATGTACAGATTTGACTGTATTTTTTCCTTATTCTGTCCGTTTCACTCAATTTTGCTTTTATTTCTTCGAGCTTTTTTTTCTTTTCTAATCGTCGTTTTCTTTGCGTTGCTGTTTCTAATGGTTGAAGTCTTTCGGTTTTGATTGTAGTCATTTTATTCCTACAAGTAGTGGGCACTTCCACGGTCGAAGTGTACGCTAAAATCACAAACTACCGAATATACAGACGGAACAAGCCCGAACAAAATGTGTTATCAATGAAAGCTTTTAATGAGACACAACATCACGAAGCTCCTGCCAACTTAAGGAAAAAGCTCAACTCTCTCTCGCGACTTCGTCGGTCAGGCAGGCGTCGGGCAAAGGGACTTAACTTTAATCCCACATACATACACAAGACATGATGCATAGGGACAGTGCAAGCAACGCAACACAGCTCCGAGATGCATTTTCGCTCTCAGAGAAAATAAAAAGCTCGGATGGATTACGACTCGTAACCCATTTTTGCCTTCGCAACCCAATTTTCGGCTTGTTCCGTCTGTATATATGTAGTTTCTGCTAAAATGGATTTCCTAGATATTGTGATCGCTGTTTACAGAAATGACAGTTTCCGAATAAAATTTAGTACAGTTCAATACGAACAGCCTATTTAAGGCGGAAAAACGCTTAGTGCAAGTGCGGTCGGAAGTGTTAGGGAGAAGTGCAAGTGCATCTCAATTCGAAAACGGCCTAATTACAACAGGGTTGCGCCCGGTGCCATGAGGTGACGCTTGCGATATGACATTTTTTACCACCCTCATACCATTAATACAATAACTTCCAAGATTCCTTTACACATAACCAAAAAGCGCTCCACAGTCCGCCATATTGGACTTAGAATGACGTCACTTAGCTAACCATGCATTGTCATCCAAACTAAACGTGTATGCAAAATTTCAGCTCAATCGGAAACCGGGAAGTGGGTCAAATTTAACTTCCAAGATTCCATTACATTTACATAGTTACAGGTGAAGCTCATAAAAGTGTGTTAAAAAGAGCTAATAATAAATCGAAACACTTCATATACCTCGATTAGATTTTAATACTTGAATGCAAAAAATTAAAGTCAAAGTTTACTGAGATGATTTTACGGTAGGAGTTTTTTAATGATTTTCAAATAACTATACAGATGTCGCCTCGGCATAGGAAAACGAGAACGCATTTCTATTTCTGCAGTTTTAAACAAGTTCGGTTGAAAATGTTTCAGCAATATGAATCGAAGCTGGAGCCTCTGCACTTGCGCCGCCGGCTTCAATGAAAGTGAGGCGTGAGGGGATTTGAATGTTGCAATGGTTCCATCATATTCTGCATCAATGCATCAGTGGTGCAGGAAAAGGAAAAGAGAATGCGCAAAGGGATTATTGACGCCAACATAAAGAAATGGCGAAGCGAACGGGGGGGGGTATGGTTCGCTGGTATTTGATTATTTACGTTGACGACAATGGCTCTTTTTTTATTGATAAATTATCAATTTTGGCACAGATATTTTTCTTATTGACGACTTTGGACGACGTTTCAGGATTCATTATACAGGGTGGCCGGAAGATTGACGTCAAAAAGAAAAAAACAGGTCCCTCGTGTCATGGGGTATTCGAATCACCCCCATGTATGTTCCGCGATTTTGCACGGTTTTCAAGTTATGAATTTTTTTATGAAGTTTTAGAATTTTCGACTTGACCATCTTAAAAAAAATCTAAAAAAAAAAGTACAAGACTTTTCTGATATTTTTTTTTTGTAACTAAATCGTCATGAATGGTACTTTTATACGTAAAATAACCAGCTTCGTAACTTTGATAAAAATTATGGAAATTTTGGTCTCAAGAGAAAAAGTTACGTATTTTGAATTATGATCTAAATTTTCAAATTTAAATTAAAAATCTAAAGAGGCTACTTCATGGTTTCTTAGTAGGCTTAAAAAGTGCGCTCAACTCTCAGCTTTCAGAATCATTAATAAAAAATGGTACTTAACAGTCTACTTTTGCTAGAATTAGCCTTCAAAGACAGCAAGGTGGAAAAAATCAAAGAATTAGACATTTACTCAAAAATTATTTTTTACCATTTTAAGATTCTTGAGGTTAACTCACTTCGTTAACTAACCAGAAATTGCTACAAAAAGCTAATATTGAAACATTTGGGGGTTTTATTTATTTAGTTTTAAATTTATTAATTTCTGCCCGATGCATTCTTGCGGATCATGGGTTGTAAAAGTGAGCAAAATTCTTTTACCTGTAGTAACAATGGGCGAGAGGATAAAAGGTTGGCATTATTGCCATCTCTCTCACTCTCGTTGACGAGAGGGGCCGCAACACAACCCATATGCCAACCCAAAAAAAACAAGTTACAATGCGCGCAACGAAAGATGAGCGCTGACTGATCACGTGGTTATTATCTGCGCAGTATACAGTTGCGGGCCATTTTGGTGGTAAGCGAGGCAAGCGGGGAGGGACGGGAGCGCTCATCTTTCGTTGCGCGCACTGTAAATCAGTCGTACTCATTTCTTTTTATTTACATTATGATGTGTGATTTATTGCCATACCTTTTTCTTACCTAAAACTTTTCTTGACCAACCAACCTCTAAAGCTAGTTTTTATTAATTTTCAGCATTTTCTATCATAACTTGATCAGAAAAATCATAAAATGGCAAGAATTTATTTTTAACCAATTCTTTGATTTTTTCCACCTTGCTGTCTTTGAAGGCTAATTCTAGCAAAAGTAGACTGTTAAGTACCATTTTTTATTAATGATTCTGAAAGCTGAGAGTTGAGCGCACTTTTTAAGCCTACTAGGAAACCATGAAGTAGCCTCTTTAGATTTTTAATTTAAATTTGAAAATTTAGATCATAATTCAAAATACGTAACTTTTTCTCTTGAGACCAAAATTTCCATAATTTTTATCAAAGTTACGAAGCTGGTTATTTTACGTATAAAAGTACCATTCATGACGATTTAGTTACAAAAAAAAAATATCAGAAAAGTCTTGTACTTTTTTTTTAGATTTTTTTTAAGATGGTCAAGTCGAAAATTCTAAAACTTCATAAAAAAATTCATAACTTGAAAACCGTGCAAAATCGCGGAACATACATGGGGGTGATTCGAATACCCCATGACACGAGGGACCTGTTTTTTTCTTTTTGACGTCAATATTCCGGCCACCCTGTATATATGTATATGTTTATGCGCTTATTTGTGACAATAGATTGTTGAAAAGGTAGGTCCTCGGTCCTAGGTCCTCGGAGATTCAGATTGAGCCAATACTTTGTGGACATATGTAAGATAAGAATATTTCCGATTTGTAGCGCATGTTAATCGTTTTCGAGATATTAAATCTTAATTATTATCAAGGAGTCCAGCTGGTTTCAAAACGCCACGAAAACAGAGTGAAAAGTTTGTAGAAAAATTAAAAAGTCCATTAGTGAATGTAGCGAGGAGGGATTGAACCCGAGCACCTTGCGTGATAAGCAATCACACTACACCCGACACTATTCTTCTTCTTCTTACGCGGTATTAAAAATAGTTGTATATAAATTATGAGCTCCCTGATAGGTTCTTTAACTACTCTAACGTTGCTATATCTGTATATTTCCATTTCTTTCGCTCCTTCAGATCAAGTGACATAAGTTTCAATAATACCCAGCAACTTACTTGGCTGCGATTTGCTGCGCAACATACTTGGTTATGAATCTAGCTACAAACTTGGCTACGAGACCAATTTACTTGGCTATTGGAAATGTTGCAATGCGGAAACTTTTTAGCATGGCATACGAGATCTTTATTATTATTTGTCTGTGGCAATAGTTATTTTAGAGGAACAGGTCTAGAATACTGGGAAGGTTTTCCAATAGGAACGGGTCGATGTTGAAATGGAATAAAATACGATGTGTGAGGTATTGACGAAATTCTTTTTCTTTATTTGAAAATGGCCCATGGCCCAGACCACTATGCATGGAATATGACATCGTTGAAATGTCCGCCGCGGCTTCGCATGGTGGCACGGATCCGAGAGGTCCAATTTTCAATGACTCTGCCGCATAGATCCGGCTGAATTTGAGCGATGGCCAGGGTTATGTTGACTTTGAGGCCATCAGTCGATTAGCATAGACCTGTTGTTCTAGCCGATCTCAAAGGTTGAGTGACTGAACACTAAAAATTTAGAAAATATGCCGGAGGTTTTATAATGGTTCACTGAGACTCAATTAGGATCAACCACAATGTCCCAAACGCTAATCAGAGCACAAATAAATGCACTTTCCGTGCTAAAGTAGAGTTAAAGAATTATTATGATGTACAGCGTTGTGTTACAAAAGGGCAGAGAATTCCGCGAGATTAATGTACAAACAAGAATCGTAGCAGCAACGTGCTGTGTAATACAATGAAAGTTTTCCGCAATAGCGGAATGCACGAGTGACCGTTATAACGGTGTAATAGTAAGCACGAAGTGCTGAGAGAAAATATTCAAAAATGTTCAAATGATAAATATAATATAATTAAATAATTGTAATGTCCTGCTGCTGGTTTAGCAAGCAGGTGAACTAAATTTTGCTCTTGTTCTGGCTGAACCCAACTTAAAGAATTAATTCTATAATCAGGCTTTTTGCTCAGAACATTAAAAGAAAAAATGTACTCACCTGAATCCAATTTTACCTCACAAGGGATAGGACTATGGTAAGGTTCTCGTTTGGTCGTTACCCAAGACGAGTGGAGCAAATTTTAGTTTTAGTAAGTTTATTGCTTGATCGTTACTCAAGACAATATGTATTAAAATCTTGCTTGATCGTTACTCAAGACAAGTGTTAAAATCTTGCTTGATCGTTACTCAAGGCAAGTGTTAGTAGGAATTGCCTTAATCGATACTTAAGACAATGAGTGTTAATAACTTGCTTGATCGATACTCAAGGCAAGTGAAATCTTAATTTGAGTTCTCAAATTAAGTGGAAAATCGCAGGATGTAAAGGTAGGAATTCGCACGGAAAGGTGTAAGGCACAAAGAGAAAAGCGCAAAGAGGTCGAATGGGGTGGCGCGCAGGCTTTTATACCCGTCCTGATGCACACGGCACCACAGTTGCACACGGCACCACAGTTGCACACGGCACCAAAGTTTAAAGTCCATCTTGCGGTACGCCCCCCACAAAGTGCATCGTGAATTTCCCCACAAACTCGTAGTTGAGTTTTTTAATCCTAGATGTCATCCTGGTGATAAATTTCGAAAGTCGAAAGTGACCTAATGCGTGATCAGCTGTTACGTTTGTTTACGTTAGAGCTGACAAGTGTCAACTGGCTTTTGTTTATCTTAGAGCTGACAAGTGTCAACTGGCTGGTGTCGGAGCCGACGATTCTTCTGCAGGTAAGATTTTGTTCTGTAATTTGTAATTAAATGTTAAGAATGTATTTATTTTCTTGGGATCGCCGGTGGCCTGGAGCTCCACGAGGGAAACCAGCGCGGGATTCCAGTGGTCCAGCGACGTGAGCTGGTGAGAAAAGGTGAGCTATCAAGTCAGCTGTGTTTTTTAACCTTGACCTAGTTTATTTTCAGTGATGCGATGTGATCGTGGCCCACTGTGGGTGGCAGCTCATCGGCTCGGCGAGGGACTTTGTAAGTTTTAGTGCAGCTGCACTAAACATACTCCCCCGCCAGTTTAAGAAATTACAATGCGTTTAAAAGTTTAATGAGTGAGGAATGAACCATGGGGACCAACGAGAATTGTATATGTGTACAACAACACCGAGTGCAAATAAAATTGTTAGTTAGTTCATGTACATTTTTTATTTGTTACCCTTATTGTTCCATTGGCTAACAATTTTATATTAAAGCGAACGCCGTCCTTTGTGGTGTAGCGTTGTTTTTTACGCTTTGATTTTTGCAACGCGTCCCACGAAAAAACAATCGTTTCACTGCGCCCGGGATTATTTTGATCTTCAATTTTAATTAACAAATCCTTGTCACTGCGACTAGCCGTAGGATTTGCCGGGATCACGATGATTTCCTCAAGAATTTGAAACTTTTGGTTCCGAGAGGGTTCGGCTTCGCAACTAGGTCCTGGGGTTGCTGGCGGAGTGTCGTCTATGACGATCGTCTCGATGGGTTCTATAGACGGCGGTAACGTGAAGGGTGGAAGTGCTGGATTTGGGCGATAAGTTTGATAACTCTCCATCTCATTTGGAATTCCCCTAGCGGTGCATGGCTTGCAGAGAGGCGGGTTTTCTTCCACGATGATTGTGTCCACTATTTCCGTATTTAAATTCAAATACCCAAACCGACGTCGCAATCCTTCCATTCCGTCGTTGATTTCAAAGTCTATGTATTTTCCCGGAGTGGGCGGTAAACTGCCCTCACAACTTGATTCACTTGGCGAGTTCATTTTCACTTGATAACTTTGTACTGATTTGATTCTGTAGCTCGTGAAGAGCTTTATATATGAATGTGCATAACGGCAATGTTCCGCTGCACCAAAGGGCATTAACCTAATTGTGAGGGCAGCGAACTTTTGCATTGTCTAGTGCATAGGCAAAGGAGCGACCTTTGATATTGGTCGCTTGAATGTTCCCGAGTTAGTTTTAACGGTGATAACCCGCACGCATTGGTCCGCTCCTGCGTGAGTTTCAACGACTCGACCCAGAACCCAGCAGCACGGTGAAAGTTTGGATTCTTTTAACAGTACCAAATCGCCGGCTGTTATGTTTTTCGATTGCACCTTCCACTTTGGTCGGTTTTGCAATAAATTTAAGTAGGTTTTTGACCATTGCTCCCAAAAACTACGTTGCAATTGTTGCAGATTATTCCATCTAGCAATTGAGCAGACTTGTTTTGTGGGTGTTTCAGGTATGCTTTTTAATGATGCACCTATTAAGAAGTGACCAGGTGTGAGAGCGAAGATATCATTGGGGTCTTCGGAAACAGGGCAGAGAGGGCGTGAATTCAAGCACGCCTCAATCTGGGTTAGAACTGTTGAAAGTTCTTCATATGTTAGAAGTGAGTTTTGCAAAACTCGTCGCAAGTGAAATTTAATTGACTTTACGCCTGCCTCCCACAGCCCACCGAAGTGAGGCGCAGCAGGGGGGTTAAAATGCCAATGAATGCCTTCGTGAACGAAGTTTTCGGCTGCAGTTCCAGTGGCTTCCTGCAGCGCTTTTTGAAATTCTTCTTGTAATATTTTGTTTGCGCCAATAAAATTGGTGCCGCAATCGGAATAAATATCGGAGCATAGTCCTCTTCGGCTAATAAAGCGTCGAAAGGCGGCAAGAAACGCCGGAGTAGATAAATCTGAAACAGCTTCAATATGTACCGCCTTAGTGGCGAAGCACACAAAAATACATATGTAGCCTTTATAGGCTCGATTTCCTCTATGTTTAGACATAGTGATATTTATAGGACCCGCGAAATCAATTCCGGTGTGTTGGAATGGTCGAGACATATTTATTCGTGGGGCTGGAAGCTCTCCCATAATTTGAGTTGGGGGTTTTGCAATCTGCTTCCAGCAAGTTATGCATTTTCGAATGATATTACGCACGGTATTTCTCCCTCTCATTACCCAAAATTCCTGCCTCATAGTAGCCAGCACTAATTGTGCTCCACCGTGCAAGGTACTTTGATGAAAATAGGTAATAATTAACTCAGTCAAGTGACATTTTTTGGGAAGAATTATAGGATGTTTTTGAGCGTACGTGATATTAGCGTAATTCAAGCGACCCTTTATTCTCAACACACCTTCGGAATCTAAGAATGGGGCTAACGAAAGTAGTTCGCTTTTAGCCGAAATTTGAGAATTTGATTTTAATGAATCAATTTCTGACCCAAAGAACTCGTATTGTGTAGCCTTTATGATTACCGTCTTAGCGGCCTGAAATTCCTTGGTTGAGAGTTGTGTAAATGCTCTATCATTCGGTTTTTTACGACAGTTGTTAATAAACCGAAAACAGTACGCAAGAGTTCTTACAAGTTTGATATAAGATGAAAATTTGAAAGTTAACTGAGATATTGTTGAAGTGGTATGAGCAAGAAGAGTTGTTCTTTTTTCCTCAAGATCTGTGTCTTCTGTAGGAGACACAGATTCATGTGGCCAGTTATTTTCTGGTAGTTTTAACCAGCTAGGACCATTCCACCACAGAGTGTGTCCCAAAAGCATGGATGGTTTGATCCCTCTGGAATTGCAATCCGCAGGGTTATCTGATGATGAAACGTGTCGCCAGGACGTATTTGTTGACAGTTCTTGAATTTCTGCAATTCTGTTTGCTACGTAGGTTTTATATTTACGGGGTTCCTTGTGGATCCAAGCTAGCACGATGCTAGAATCCGTCCATGCAAACACCGGAACAGATGGCAATTCCAGATCCGCCTTAACCCTGTTTAACAATTTTGCTAATAAAAGAGCTCCACAAAGCTCGAGACGTGGCAAAGTTACTAGCTTGGTGGGAGCTACTTTTGATTTTGCTATTATTAGATTGGTGTGAACTTGCCCTGACTTATCAGTGACTCGCATATAAATAGCTGCTGAATATGCTTCAGTTGAAGCGTCAGAAAAACCGTGTAACTGCATAAGTGTAAGATCTTTTGTTGTTTGAAGCCACCTTGGGATCTTTATTTTACTGATGAAGTGCAACTCAGATTTAAAGTCTTGCCACTTCGCATTGATGTTGGGAGGAATAGGATCGTCCCACGAACATCCAGAAAGCCATAAAGACTGCATCAGAATCTTCGCTGTGACTACAATTGGGGAAATCCAACCTAGTGGGTCGAACAATGTTGCAATCTCGGACAACACAGATCGCTTAGTATTAAGACGATCAGCTATTTGTCGATATTGCAAAGTGAAATAGTCTGGCCCTGGGTACCAGTGAATACCCAGAGTTTTCACTGATTCATCACTTGCAAATCTTAAAGGAAGTTTTAATTCCTTATGGCTGTCCGGAAGATTCGCAAGGAGATCAGGAGAATTGCTGACCCATTTTCGTAAATTGAACCCTCCTGATGACAGGAGGTTTTGAAGTTGAATTTGCATTTCCAGACTTTCATGCAAAGAATCTGACCCAGTTAGTAAATCATCCACGTAAAAGTCGCGTGCGACGATTTTTGCGGCAAGAGGAAAATTATTAGCCTCGTCCTTGGCCAATTGATGCAATGTTTTTATTGCAAGATAAGGGGCGGGAGTAGTACCAAACGTAACTGTAGTGAGTGCATATTCCTGAAGGGGCTCGTTAGACTTATTTCTCCAGAAAATCCGTTGGTAATTTTGGTCAGATGGATGCATATTTATCATCCTATACATTTTCTCTACATCTGCTGACATTGCATAACGATACTTTCGCCATCGCAATAAAATCGTGAATAGGTCTGATTGTAACACAGGACCAGAATACAACTGTTCATTCAAACTTCTTCCGTTTGAAGATTTAGCAGATGCATCAAAAACGACTCTGACCTTTGTCGTGGTGCTATCTTTTATCACTGCGTGATGTGGCAGGTAATACGACATAATTTTCGGAGCATTTTTGCTTAATAGCTTCATATGACCCATTGAGATGTATTCATTTAAGCATTTCCGATAATCTTCGTACAGTTCGGGGTTACTACTTAGTTTTTTCTCAAGACAAAAAAATCTTCTAATAGCCATATTTCGAGAATCGCCCAAGTCCGGAGGAGAACATTTAAAGGGTAATCGAACTTCGTATCGACCGTTTTCGTTGCGGCGATGTGTTTCTTCAAAAATGCGTTCACACTCTTGTTCTTCCTGAGTGAATTTTTGTTTTAAAGGAATCTCTTCGCATTCCCAAAATTTGCGAATTAAATTGTCCAGAGAGCTTGATTCTTCAAACGTGTTTAGGAAAGTAGTCGCGTGCGATATTGTTTCTGGTTGCCGTGAGACTGGGCCAAACAATATCCAACCGAAAATGCTGTTTTGTGCTATGGGTGAATCTGGAGGTCCCTTACGAAGACCTTCTAACAAGATATTTCCGTAAATATCAGATCCGAGAAGGAGATCAATTTTTCCCGGTTTATTAAAGAATGGGTCTGCTAAAGGGAGATTCTGTATGTGAGACCACTTCTTTGCAACAATATTTACTGGAGGTAATAGATCTGTTATTTTGTTAACAACAAATGCAGTTAGCGTTGTGGAATTGTGCTGTAGCATTGAAGAGCGGAGTTCAAGCGACGTTTGCGCTTTTATGTTTGTTGCTTCTGAACCTCCCAAGCCAGTGATTTGCAGGTTTGTGGGAATTGTTGTTAATTGTAAGAGTTTCGTTGCTGCCTTTGTAATAAAGGAAACTTGAGAGCCTGAATCAATCAAGGCACGCAACGTGAAAATAGTTCCTGATGTAGAGGGCACGTTTATTAACGCTGTTGCGAGAAGTGATTGAGGTGGCTGTTGACCTCTGTTTGTATAAAATGATTGAACAGTGTTAATATTATTTCCACAGTTTTGAGACTCGCTCGGAGGGTGAGGCTGAGACACTCTCTGTGGTGAAACAGGCATAGAAGGTTCCGTTGTAGTTTCCTTATGTAGTAAGGAATGGTGACGTCGTCCACATCGGCGACAATTGATTTTGCTAGGGCAAAATTGTGATTTGTGCCTTTTTGAAAGGCAATTAACGCATAACTGGTGCGAGGTTACGAATTGATATTTTTTATTCGTATCGAGATTGGTGAATTTGGAACATTTGTAAAGAGGATGAACCTCTTTACATGAGATGCACTTCTCTGAGGAAGTTGCAAAAAAGGTCTTGGCACCCTTTTGGTGTGATGTCCGTTCAGTTATCGTGATTTTTGAATCTGCAATTGCTTCTAACGTTCTAAACCGTTTCTCAAGGAACGTTTTAAAATTGTCAAATGTAGGGAAATCTTCAGAATCCTTCTGATTTTCCTCCCACATTTTATGTGTTTCAGCGGGAAGCCGCTGTACCAACATGTATATTAGAATTGGATCCCAATTTGCAATAGAAACGCCTAACGCTTGTAATTCATAAAGACTCTCACAAGACTTGTCCAGTAATGTTTTTATGCCTTTTGCAGATTCAGAATTCAATTTGGGTAAATTGAAAAGTAATTTAAGCTGAGTAGTTACTAATACTCGCTTGTTGTCATATCTGCTGAGAAGTACCTTCCACGCATTGTCGTAACTAGCATCTGTTATGGGAAATTGTCTTAGCAGATGCTCAGCTTCTCCGGTAACACACGATTTTAAATAATGTAATTTTTGAGCCGCTGAAAGCTCACTATTTGTGTGCACCAGCGCCTTAAACAAATCGTGGAACGATCTCCATGATTCGTAAGAGCCTGAAAATGTAGGTATTGAAATGCGTGGGAGTTTTAAAAGAGAGTTATGAAGTGAACAGTTTGCTCTCACTTTACTTGAAGATGAATCGGTATCTTCCCTATTCGAATGGTTGCTTGCAGTCTGATTCACTGCCGATACTTCTTGCATTTTGTCAAGATTATCTTGCAACAAACCAGTGAACTCGAAATATTTTTCTTCGAGTTCTGAAAAAATGTCTTTAGAGAAGTACTCGTATTCATCTTTTTGTTCTGTTGTCAAGTCTTGTGATAGTTCAGATATAGAATAATGGTTATTTTTATATTCTTGCCAGAGCTGTTTAACCTCTGACAAGCGCTCTTTGACAACCCCTTTGGTTCTTTTCGCTATTGCAGTTTTTCGATAATTTATTGCAGATTTTTGAAAAATGTCTGCGATGGCCTTTTGTTTGGCCAGCAATTGGTTTAGAGACATTATGACAGACCGTTATGAACCGTTATGAACCGTTATAGACCCGTTATCCGGCTCGAAGGACCAACAAATGTTCTAGCCGATCTCAAAGGTTGAGTGACTGAACACTAAAAATTTAGAAAATATGCCGGAGGTTTTATAATGGTTCACTGAGACTCAATTAGGATCAACCACAATGTCCCAAACGCTAATCAGAGCACAAATAAATGCACTTTCCGTGCTAAAGTAGAGTTAAAGAATTATTATGATGTACAGCGTTGTGTTACAAAAGGGCAGAGAATTCCGCGAGATTAATGTACAAACAAGAATCGTAGCAGCAACGTGCTGTGTAATACAATGAAAGTTTTCCGCAATAGCGGAATGCACGAGTGACCGTTATAACGGTGTAATAGTAAGCACGAAGTGCTGAGAGAAAATATTCAAAAATGTTCAAATGATAAATATAATATAATTAAATAATTGTAATGTCCTGCTGCTGGTTTAGCAAGCAGGTGAACTAAATTTTGCTCTTGTTCTGGCTGAACCCAACTTAAAGAATTAATTCTATAATCAGGCTTTTTGCTCAGAACATTAAAAGAAAAAATGTACTCACCTGAATCCAATTTTACCTCACAAGGGATAGGACTATGGTAAGGTTCTCGTTTGGTCGTTACCCAAGACGAGTGGAGCAAATTTTAGTTTTAGTAAGTTTATTGCTTGATCGTTACTCAAGACAATATGTATTAAAATCTTGCTTGATCGTTACTCAAGACAAGTGTTAAAATCTTGCTTGATCGTTACTCAAGGCAAGTGTTAGTAGGAATTGCCTTAATCGATACTTAAGACAATGAGTGTTAATAACTTGCTTGATCGATACTCAAGGCAAGTGAAATCTTAATTTGAGTTCTCAAATTAAGTGGAAAATCGCAGGATGTAAAGGTAGGAATTCGCACGGAAAGGTGTAAGGCACAAAGAGAAAAGCGCAAAGAGGTCGAATGGGGTGGCGCGCAGGCTTTTATACCCGTCCTGATGCACACGGCACCACAGTTGCACACGGCACCACAGTTGCACACGGCACCAAAGTTTAAAGTCCATCTTGCGGTACGCCCCCCACAAAGTGCATCGTGAATTTCCCCACAAACTCGTAGTTGAGTTTTTTAATCCTAGATGTCATCCTGGTGATAAATTTCGAAAGTCGAAAGTGACCTAATGCGTGATCAGCTGTTACGTTTGTTTACGTTAGAGCTGACAAGTGTCAACTGGCTTTTGTTTATCTTAGAGCTGACAAGTGTCAACTGGCTGGTGTCGGAGCCGACGATTCTTCTGCAGGTAAGATTTTGTTCTGTAATTTGTAATTAAATGTTAAGAATGTATTTATTTTCTTGGGATCGCCGGTGGCCTGGAGCTCCACGAGGGAAACCAGCGCGGGATTCCAGTGGTCCAGCGACGTGAGCTGGTGAGAAAAGGTGAGCTATCAAGTCAGCTGTGTTTTTTAACCTTGACCTAGTTTATTTTCAGTGATGCGATGTGATCGTGGCCCACTGTGGGTGGCAGCTCATCGGCTCGGCGAGGGACTTTGTAAGTTTTAGTGCAGCTGCACTAAACACCTGTGACTTCAGAAAACCCCACAAAAAAAAGTGTAGCGGGGTCAAATCGCACGATTTTGGTGGCCAACTTACGTCACCTCTGCGAGAGATAACCATACCCTCAAATCGTTCATTCAGAATGTCCATTGTGGCGTTCGCTGGCCGCTGCTCGTCCCAAAATCTGCACCAAACAGTAACTGTTTGTGGATGCATTACCACCTGGTGAACTTCGTGTGGGTTGGCGTTGTCCCATATACGGCAATTTTGCTTGTTAACATAGCCATTCATCCAAAAATGTGCCTCATCGCTAAAGATGTTTCTTCGGCCAAAATTGGGGTTCTCTTCCAAACGCTCTGAAGCCTAGTCAGTGAACCAACGGCGTTGTCTATGGTTCTTAACTTTGAGCTTCTGGGTCAGTTGGATCTTGTACGGGTGCAGGCCCAAGTGCCGACGCAAAATTCGCCAAGTTGAAGTCTGCGAAAGGCCGAGTTCTTGGGCACGGCGAGGAATTAACTGCCTCGGGTTTCCTGCACACTTTCACGGACAGCGGGAATGTTCTCGGCTCGGCCGATCTAGCGTTCCTTTGAAGTACGGGCTGATTGTCGGCTGATTATTTACCGAACCGGTCGTCTCAAATTTGGTCACCACACGTTGCAGAATCGACTTTGAAGAGCCACCACGTCTGCCGTCAAATGGGCGCGCGCGCAACATTTGGACTAATGAACACTCATTTTGATAATAAAGTTTAATCATTTGGTATCAATGACTGAATAATAAACAACAGATTTGACAGACGCTACCAAAACAACATGGCCATCACAGCCTGTCAACATCGACCCGTCCTTATTGGATAACCCTTTATATAAAAATGAATGCCGTGCGTTCGTCTTGCAAAGGCTCGAGAAACTCGAGCAATTTGGATGATTCTTTTTTTGTTTTGTTCGTCTCAATCCAGGGGTGGTTCAGAAGGTAAGAATATTAGGATAAACCTCAAAGAGAAAGTCAAAAAGTAATAAATCGAAAAACAGTAGAACACCTACTTCGATTAAATTATAACACTTTGAATGCAAAAAAATATAAGTCAAAGTAACATTTTGAGTGCTAAAAATTTAAGTCAACGGACGTTTACTGAGATGATTTTACGACGGAAATTTTATACGGAATTTCAATTCAAAAGTAAAGTAATTTTAGAGCAGATAATGTAATAATGTAATTTAAAATTGTTTTTTAATAAAAAAAAGGATTGTGTTGTTTTTATGAAACCACGGTAAAAGTGAAACTTTTTTTCACATTATAGACATTTAACTACAAATTTTCGGAATAATATTCCATTAAGGGTATAAAAATCGCTTCATCAATCTTAATTTTATACTTGGAAAATGGGAATGATAATGGGAAATGATAAAAGTAGACTAGGTATCATAAAAACCACACAATCCTTTTTTCCTCGTTGATCAGTTTTTTGGACTCACTAGCTGTGTCGTTGTTTACCAAAAGCAAATAAATAACAACATTTACATTAAACACTGACAAAAACAAACAAAATAGCGTGGAGCACTGGCACAAATGAGTAATAGTCCATACACTACACGATCAGCTGATGCGAACTATAGGCGCCGCCATATTGGCCTCAGCTGCTCTGACGAGCGCCTTTCACTTTATCCCTACTCCGCGGCCGACCGTCACGCGACATGCAACACACAGACGAAAAAGTGTGAGACGATGTAATAAAAGTTTCACTTTAAAAAACTAGAGAATTTTTGAGGTAACTTTTATTTAAAGCGAATTTAATTACATTTGGCAACGATCACTTTGATCAGCCATTGTTTTTTAGCGATATGTATTCGATTAGTTTTGATACACGAGGATTTCAGGTTTGTAAAGTTCTCAGTGAAGAATAACAAGGTAATTTCGACAGATTTGATTCGTGTACAAGTGATTGTGAAAACAATACCGTGTCTTTTTGCAGTTTCCATTACAATGCCAAAGAGAGGACGTGCTGACATACATAGGTCACCGCAGTTAGTAAAATTCGCGGCGAACTACTTTACGTGCGAACTGCATTGATAACCAGCGCGCGACGGATAGTTAAAATAGTCGTTTTGGCATGTTCCAATTACGTTCGAGAGCGTATCTTTTAGATTTTATTTCAATCGGAATAGAGAACAAATGGGCAATAGTTACTTTAAGCCCTGGCATAGGCGTTTTAGTGTCGCATTACAAGCAGACGGTCATTTTTATATACATACAGTATATGCACATATATTGGGAGTATGCAAACATTTCTGCCGTTTTTTACTTGAAAAACTCATTTATTAATAGACCAAGCTGAAATATACGATCAATTAAAGTATTATCCTTCGGCTTCCACAAACTTTGCCCACCTATCAGGCAACGCATAGATTCCCTTGAAAAAGAATTCTTCGTTTTTAGAACTGATCCAATGGCCCAGCTTTCGAAGGAAGTGAAACGATGATCTGCCAAACTGCTGTTAATTGATCGAAAAGTCCGACGGAGCTATATCCGGTGAATAAGGCGCGTAGGGTAGAAGTTCTCATTTGAGCGATTCCAACGTGTGAAGATGTGGTCTTGAATTGTCGTGTTGACATTTTCAAATTCTTTTTTTCTTCCAGATCGCGTATCATCCTCAAAGCTGTAATCACCACATTTAAACCATTGAAACCGTTTTCTACATGTTCGTTCCGAAGGAGCAAATTCACCATAAGCCCGGGGTTCCCCTATTCTATGAGTTTCCGCAGTAGTATTTTAAATATCAAAGCGAAAAAGAAGAGCTTCTCGCAAATACATATTGCTTTCTTGGCTCGCATATTTATATTTTTAACGCAATAAAAAGACATGCAACTTTCGCAAAAAACAAAAAAGAAAAGAAAAAGAATAAAAAACTAGTGTGCTTTAGACCACACGACTGAAGTAAAACTTCTTTAGCTCCATCTATATGTACATATGTACAGTCCCTGCTCATCGAATTAGGACCACTCACAATTTTTATCATTCCTGAGAAATTTCTCGTAGCTTAATAAAAATGCGGGTTTTTCCAAACAAAATCATTTTATCGTATTCTTAGTGGCGGCGCCAACATAATGTGAGCGCAATTACAACACCTTACACCCTTTACCCCTTTTTCGGGGTGATTTTCGACCTGTCCTTTAAGGGCGTTTTTAGTGAGTTTTTGGTACTGTATAAATCGGCCGAAAAAACTCAAAATTCATCATTATTCGGGATTTGTTTATTTGTTTGATCCTACGCTAAGGATCTTAAAACAAAATATTACAGAAGTGTGGGAAAATAGCCCCGAAATTAAACAAATGATAGAGCGATGCTATGAAAGCATGCCAGAACGAATAAATGCAGTTATTAGTGCTAACATAAATATATGTAAGAAAATAAGTGTAGTTTTTGGATAATTGTTTTATTGACTTTTAACTAATGAACAAAATACTTCAAAAATGGCTTAAAACTTATAGGACCACCCTTAGCACTAATAACTGCATTTATTCGTTCTTGCATGCTTTCATAGCATCGCTCTATCATTTGTTTAATTTCGGGGCTATTTTCCCACACTTCTGTAATATTTTGTTTTAAGATCCTTGGCGTAGGATCAAACAAATAAACAAATCCCGAATAATGATGAATTTTGAGTATTTTCGGCCGATTTATACAGTACCAAAAACTCACTAAAAACGCCCTTAAAGGACAGGTCGAAAATCACCCCGAAAAAGGGGTAAAGGGTGTAAGGTGTTGTAATTGCGCTCACATTATGTTGACGCCGCCACTAAGAATACGATAAAATGATTTTGTTTGGAAAAACCCGCATTTTTATTAAGCTACGAGTTTCTCAGGAATGATAAAAATTGTGAGTGGTCCTAATTCGATGAACAGGGACTGTATATATATATGTTTATATATGTATATATGAATTCTCCCGCGTGCAAAAATTAACTGATCGTTTGCTGCCGCCGCCGCTGATTGTGGCGAATCGAGTTAAGTTCCCGAACCAGCGTCAGCAGCACCAGCATCAGCAGCAGCAGCGGAGCGCCCCACGGGCCTCCACTCCACAGACACAGGCACCGCGCCGCGCCGCAGAGCGCGTCACCGAAATGGGGTCGCCCGCTGCTGTCGCTCGGCCCGATGGATGCAGCCAGATACGCGGCGCCTCGCCGCGCGACCGTCGAGCCCACTATGTCCTCTGTGCGGGAGGGTGCGACGGTATGGTACCAACCAGGCCACAGTGTCACTTTAAATCGTAACGCTCTCGCCCAACACTTTTCGTAGGGCATTCACCAGTTTACTCCCCAAGTCAAGCGTGCGTAAAGAAGTTTTACTTCAAAAATGCACAGAATATTATTGCTAAAGGTTATAATAATAGAAAAAAGTACCAAGAACATAAATACCAATGTTTGCGAAATTCATAAAAGGAGACACCTAAATGTGAACAGCGCGGCGGTGACTTTTGCATACACCTAATAGATTAGTATTGCCCGGGCAAGGTCCAAAACCCAAATGACCAAACGAAACTTAAACCGTACACAGTGCGGCCAATATTGCCGATCTCAATAAATTGGAGTTGGAAGGTTGATTGGGATTCATAAACTCTTATGAAGAGTTACAATAAAATCAATTTCAGGTGGTACGAAGTTCAGCTATTGGTAGATTAGTATTTCCCGATAGTTCTCCACCGACTGCTTCGAAATTTTGAAACTTTAATACGCGGGTGTTGAATATACCCATACTTCTTTAAACTATCAGAATTTACGAATTGAAGATGGTGGACTGTCAAATGTATGCGATACAGACCAAAATAGATACATATTTGGGGTTTTCGAGGTCGCTCACGATAGCGGACTTTCAAATTTTGAAGTTATAATGCGATTTCCAAATAACTTGGTACTTAGGGGTTTTCGAGGTAGTTGATTGCATAAGCTGGAATTTTGAAAATATTTCATCTATACAGGGTGTTCTGCTAAGGTCTAAACAGGGGTATGCCAATCGATTCTACATGGCCTCCTGATCAACGTTTGTTCGGAGAACCCCCTTAACATCGGTCCTTCCCCCTAAAATCGCAATTAAAAACTTACAGGGGGTCGTCAACCTAAAAAATGCTTTATAAGTTCTTTCAGAGACATCCTAGGAAACTATGTAGTTGATAACGAATCCGACGGCGCGTTCCTAAGTTATTCGTGTTCGAGTGGTTCAGCCCATGGAGCAGATGCTCAATGTGACGCCCACTTTTCAATTGGACTTCATTTCGGATAGTTTTCTGGTTTTCTTTTTGTATTAATTATTATAACACGAATAACTTCGCAACGCGGCGTTCGTCGGATTCGAGTGTGGTTTCTTTTCTGAGAAAGGCCACATGAAAGGAACCCTTTTATCAGAAAAAGTTTCGATCTCCTCGTACAAAAAACCGTCAGTATAAAGGGTTAAGTTTTACGCGGTCTCTCCCCCTTGTTTGTTGGCGGATTGGGTCGTGGGTGATATCGTTGGAAAGCTTGAAAGTTAAGCTTTGTATGTAATGTGTATCCTAGGGTATCTCTGAAAGAACTTATAAAGCACTTTCTAGGTTGACACCCTCCAAATTATGAATTGCGATTTTAAGGGCGAAGGACCGATTTTAGGAGGATGTCCGAACAAACGTTGATCAGGAGGCCATGTAGAATCAAGTAGCATACCTCTATTCAGACTTTCACAAAACACCCTGTATATAACGAAAGTTTACATAGGCTACTGTTTTTCGGTCTGTCTGTATAATTAAAGAATGGATGGGGTGAGAGAGGGGGGAGGGCAGGAGAGAGAGGGGTATAGAGCAGACAGTCGCGCAAAAGTACCTATCCAATTGAGATGCAATTCTATAGGCATATTAAGCAAAACCTCCCAAATGACAGATGTAGTTTGCATCGCAATTTGAACGGGAAGAGGGGGTGAAGAGAGATTGGGAAATGCTAAGCAGTGATATGTTTACGGTAATTCATGCAAATATTTATGCGACTGAGAAAAAATTATTTCTATGGGCATGTTGTACTTAACCTTCTGGGAGATATTTGACAAATTTTAAATCTGTAACGTACTTTAATTAAAGTTAAGTTTTATTGTAGGAATAGTTGTGCCCGGGAAACGCCGGGTATAGGACATCTAATTGTATAGAAAGACATTCTGTAATAACTTGCAGTAATAGCTGTCTTCCATTGAGTAAAGTACTCCCAAGTACTTCTATAAAACAAATACTAGGAATTATATTGTTTAATCAATGAGTTCTACATAAACAGAAAGGCTGCGGATTTTATGTTCTAAAAATAACATCGTCCAAATGCCGTCCGTTCAGACGCACCCACTGTTCGAACCGGGGATCGTGTTTCGCACCGAGCTTGTTTCGATGTCGTGACTTTCACGGCCGATATTTTCTTTCAACTGTGCGGCAGACTAAGGGTTAGTACTTATTATCCTTATGGTAGACTTTGATTTTAAGGTACCGTCATAAAAAATCCATGGGGGTCAGACCCGGGGATCTCGGTGGCCATGAGATGTCCCCAAAGCGGCTGATTAATTTTTGTGGGAAATGTTCCCGAAGCAAATTCATGGACGCTCTGGCGGTATGTAGCGAATCCCCACTCTTAACAAACGTCTCAATAGCATAGGCTTGTGACTGACCAATCCGCACTCTCGGGGTTTCGAATGGCGGGAGTACTTTACTTAGCCCACTGGAACGTAGCTAATGATAAAACCTTGACATCTTCTATATATATGTATGTACATATGTGTATGCATGTATGTAATATGTACATATATAAAATCGAAAGTTTGCTTGTTTGTTCGGCGCTCAATCACGCTTACACGCTGGATCCGACTTTTTCCACCTTTTGGGTGAAGGTACTGCATATTCCGCCCCAGCATATAGGGTACTTTTTATTTGCGGGTTTCAAAACTGCGGACCCACGATGGCGGCCAAAAGTTGAAAATATCAAGGATTTGCCATGAAAATTGTTATATGGGGGTTTTTGGATGTCCTTATTGTGAATCTACGTTCGCAATCTGGAAATTCAAGATGGCGGATCCAATATCTCGACCAAAATTGTATACACCGGGTAACCCAGATAATTGACAACGAAAATTATGCAAAGTTGTTAAATCTGAACGGCGCGGCGGCGTGAACAAATTTTGATCTATGTTTCACGATAAAATTACAACTCAAAACAATAAACCTTAAGGCCTGAACCCATACAATCCTTCAGAGTCCGTCATACGTCACGATTTAAAGCCCTTGACGGATTGTCGGGTGAAAATATTGAAAAAGGTTTAATATTTTCATCCGTCAATCCGTCACTTATGGGCGAAGCTCCATAAGAAAGCGTGGATTACACGGATTGAAAATATAAATCCGTTGAGAGCTTTAAAGCTTGACGTATGACGGACTGTGAAGGATTGTATGGGTTCAATGCCACGTTCCCATCGATGTGTAATGCTGCCACTGCATATGGTGTAGATACCGTGCTTGTAAGATGGATCTACTCTATGCTATCTCAGAGACTACTTTTCGCGGAATGCGACACCGACACGGTAATGAAAGTGGTGAAAGGCTGTCCGCAAGGAGGAGTACTCTCCCCATTACTGTGGTGTTTCATAGTAGATTCCCTTTTAGACGAATTGCAAAGTCTAAATATACACATACAGGCGTACGCTGATGATGTGTGTGCACTCGTTTGTGGTAAGTCACTTAGGGTCGTCTGTAGTAAGATGCAGAAAACCCTAGACAAGATCCAGAACTGGTGTGAGAGACATGGCTTATCAGTGAATCCTTTGAAAACAACACTTGTGTTGTTTACTAGGAAAAGGAAACGCGATAACCTTAAGCTCCCAATTTTGAAAGGTGTAACCATTCAACTCTCCAAAGAAGTGAAATATCCAGGGGTAATTCTAGATAGCAAACTGACTTGGAAGGCTCATGTCGAACACAAAGCATCTCGAGCACTGAATGCTTTCTGGCAATGCAGGAGAGCTTTTGGGAAGACATGGGGTCTAAAACCCGCTATTGTGCACTGGATGTACACAGCCATAATTAGGCCCATAATCACATATGCGTCAGTGGTCTGGTGGAGTAGAACGGAGATAAAGACTACTTGTTCTATTCTTAGCAGAGTACAAAGGGAAGTTTGCATAGGGATAACAGGAGCTTTTAGCTCGACCCCTGGTGCGGCCCTCAACGCAATGCTCAATTTACAGCCCTTGGACCTCGCAATCCAGGAAGAGGCAATGAAAGCTATTTGTCGACTTAAAAAGTGTAGACTATGGCATGATGGACATGCCACCGGACATGGCGTCTTATCCCGAAGACTTGAAGAGCACTGCACCCTCTTTAGCATGCCGACGGATGATATGACGCAAATTACCATGTTCCGAAGAAGATTTCAAATTAGTCTTCCGGTAAGGGAAGAATGGGATGATCCCAACAAATTACTGGATGGATTAGATGAAATCTTCTACACAGACGGATCGAAAACCTTAACTAGTACGGGCGCTGGATGGTATTTGAACGAGGCAGTCAAATACAGTATATCACTCGGAACAACCGCAACGGTTTTTCAAGCTGAAGTGTTTGCCATTCTCGAAGTGGCCAACTGGATAATTGCCCATAGGTGGCATAATAAGAGGATTGGCATCTGCAGCGATAGTAAGGCTGCTCTTGTCACCCTACTTAACCCAACCACCAAATCAAAGATTGTCCAGGAATGTAAGAATAGACTTAATTCTGCTGCCAAGCACAACCAGGTCAATCTTATATGGGTCCCCGGTCACCAGGGAATCGATGGCAATGTGGCCTCTGACGCTCTAGCGAAAGAGGGCGCAAGCTCTCCTCCCCTGGGACCGGAGCCCATTATTGGTGTCAGCTTTACAGAGTTGAAAAACTGGATAACTAGATTCATGGACTCAATACATGGTCAGAGATGGTCCAGTACATCAACCTGCAAATTCACCAAATGGTTCATTAGCCGTCCAGACAGTAACAATGCAAAACTTTTACTTCGCTTAAGCTACGGTTTCCTACAAAGCGGTAACGTCATGTAGCGACTATAATATTACGGTGAGTGACGTCACAAAAAATGTTTCTATGGAATACCACGGTAGTGGTTTCCAAGATAGCGGTAATATCGACGTCACGTAAGATTGCGCGACCGTCACATTTTTAGCGGGAGCTGGTTACGCTAGAGAACTGTTTGTCAACGTTTTTTATCGTCGATAGTGAACGAAGCGGTGCAGACGTGTTTAATATTCAAACTGACTCTGAATTCTAACTTTACAACTACTGTCACCGTGATCGTTGCCGTATTTTTGTACACCGTTTTGCTTACGTCACTCACCGAAATAATACGGAGGGTATATGACGGTACCGCATGGTAGGAAACCGTAGCTTTAGACAGAAAAGATTGCAGAACGCTTGTAGGCACGGTCACAGGACATAACACATGCGGCAAGCATCTGAACACCTTAGGGATCATCAGCGATTCAACGTGTCCTTCATGTGGGGAGGACGAGGACAGCACGGAGCACTTCCTCTGTAACTGCCCGGCCTTCTCCCGCGCGCGCATGACGACGCTTGGCGCCGATGTAATGAGAATGGAAGGCTTCAATTCTCAATCTCTATCTGATGTTCTTAGTTTCGTCAAGATGACTAAAACGTTCGGATAGGGTAGGGGAAGAGTGCAATGGACCGTGGTCTGAGCGCTTGAGGTTGACACCTCCCCTTTTCTTTTAAGAATAATAATAATGGGTTCAGGCCTTTGTTCAATTTGGATATTATTTATGTTTCTCATTTATGCTATACGGTTAAATATATAAATTGTGTAAATAACCCGACTATGTACATACAACGTATTATTTCGGACATCCCATTTTTCCGATGGAAAACCCTGCAAAATGAAAATCTCTGTCATACGTCATTAAATTATTTGACTTCCCATTATACTTCAATTATTAAGACGAGTTTTCGATACAACGTGCGATGAATCACAAACCCTTTACAGAAAACCGTATCTAAATCGGTCAAACCGTTCTGGAGATACTTGGCAACATTGGAGTGCACAAACAACCTCTCACCCTAAACGCATATACCAGGTCCGTTCCGTCATGGGTAAAAATAGTTCGTGATAACGATGTTATGGAATAGTAAGAGTTTTTGTGTTTTCTTTCAAATATGCACGTATAATGGTAAAAATGGCAATTTAGTCCTAGAAACGCACGAAATACAGTAAGGGAAATCAGTGTTAAAGAAATAAAATTACTAGACATTCATGTAGAATAATATTCATATATGTAGATAATATGTTTCAAAGTATTCCAGCCAAATGACTAGTATGTATTTGCGGAATATAACGTTTTTTTTTTTTTTTGAATACAGGGTGTTTTGCTAAGGTCTAAACAGAGGTATGCCAATCGATTCTAAATGGTCTCCTGATTAACGTTTGTTCGGACACCCCCCCTTAAAATTGTATGTTCGTAAAATTTATTTTTTTAAATTCAATATTGTTGTGGAGATAATAAAATAATGAAAGACTAAATTAAAAATGTTGTTAAAACTTCTTAAATAACATTAATAATTCATTTATTGACTACTTCAAATTTTGTTGATTTATTTTGACGCACCCTGTAAACCAATTGAATTTTTTTTATAAATTAGGGGGTAATAATGTCAAGATATATTTCCCAAAGTTTCATTATTATATCTTTAACACAACAAAAGATACAGATCTTTGATGGCTTCCAAGTCGTTTTGGCCCACTGTGCGGCGCGCGTGCGCATCAGCTGTATTCGTATATGGAGAGTGCACATAGGCTGTATAGTCAATTGTCAGCATTAACGAATTAAAGATTTGAGGGTCGCTGATTTCAACCCGAATGTCAGAATTTACGAATTCAAGACTGCGGGCTATCAAATTCTAAAGTATACGATTTTCATTAAACTTGCTACTTGGGGGTTCTCATGCCCGTTCTCGAATGAACAGATCACCCAACCACGAGCCATCCAACGAAAATGCTGAATCCCGTGTAAAGTCTAAGCCCTTGCCTGTAGTTGTGCCTGCCAGCTGTCAAAACATTCTCGGGCAAATGTTTGATCTAGAGGATTTTTTACCACTTTTGAGCGGAGGAATTGTTCAATACTATTTATAGTTCTCGGCTCGAAGTACCGCACCCAATTTTATAAGTGCTTTATGTTATAATTAGTGCAATGATCTTTTGACAACCGGTAACACAGCTGTGACGCTGGCACTTCTGCTAGTACAAAAAGTTGCTGTATTCCACATGGTTTAAACGCACACGTGAAAAAGTTCACCAGGTCGACCAAAACACGAGCGAGAGGAAAGATGAGGCGAATAAGAATGTGGGACGCGATGGCGCGATTTTGGTTGGTTCGTGGTTTGGTGGTCTGTGCATTGTAGTACGGGCATCAGGATCGCTAATTTCAACCCGACTGTCAGAATTTACGAATTCAAGATGTCGGACTCTCAAATTCTAAAGTTCATGCGATTTGCAACCACTGACAGAATTTACGAATTAAAGATGGAGGACTGTCAAATTTTAAAGTTCGTTCGATTTGCACCAAACTTGGTGCTTGGGGGTTTTCGGGGTCACAGATTTAAACCCGACTTTCAGAATTTTGGCCAGTCTGTACAGATATAGAATGCCGAATGACTTCTTGGAAGTGGTATTAGCTGATGCCGAATATAACTCCGAAAAGGGTTTTTGTCTAAGGTCGGATCCTTCTAGTCTGCACTAACGCTCAGACAGCCGAGTGGGTCAGGAGCAACTTTGTGCACATTCGTGCCAAAAGCGCTCTTGACATTGACCTAGTCGAGGGGGGTGACCTTCCTAGGACGCACATGGTCCGGGGTTACTTCCCTCAGAGTCTTTCCCTCACGAATGAGAAGGTGCTGGCCACAATCGGTGCGCAAAATGCCCTCTCAACGGCGCAGTGGAAGGTGGTGAAGAGGATTAACCATGGGGACCTTCTTCACCTCATCGTTGCCATAGACAGCAGGTCTATGGCAAAGTTAGCGGAGATGAAGGGCAGGATAGCCTACCGCTTCACTCACGTCAGGCTGATCCTCAAAGGTCCAACCAATGAGGACCAAGCTAAGCGCGAGAATAACAAACAGCCCGCAAAGGACAAGGAAAGGGCAGAGGACCTTCCCATGGTGGAGTTGGCTGAAGGAAGGGCCGTGACAGCAGTGCCCAGGGATGTTGCATCCACTGCTGGGCCCTCAACTAGTTGCGCCACTGGGCAAACTAGCGTAGTGAGGGCTTCCCCGACTCCCAAAGCTCTGGCCACTGGGCCAACAGCTAAGAAGAAAGGGAAGTCGGCCGGACCACAAAAGCCGCCCCCTAAGGGACAGCGGCCTCCTCCTAAAGGCAGGGCAAAGGGACCCCGACAAGCCAAGGCTGCTAGGCTTGTCGCAAAGTCCCTTAAGAAGGAGGACTTCAAATGAGCACCATAAGGGTGCTCCAGGCGAACCTGCACCATGCCAAAGGGGCATCGGCCACACTCTGCAGGACCGTCGCCGATGAACAAATAACCCTTGCGCTCATCCAGGAGCCCTGGGTTATCAGTGGCCAAATTCGTGGACTCAACACCATCTCAGGTAAGTTGATCTACAGCAGAGGAGAACTGACGCCTAGAGCGGCACTCCTGGTAGACAAAAGTGTCAACCATCTACCCATGACCAACTTCATTTCCAGGGACCTAGTAGCGATCTTGGTGGAGATCCCTACCCTAGGCGGCGTGCGAGAAATTGTTCTGGCTTCCGCCTACTTCCCTGCCGAGAGCGGAATACCGCCACCCGAGGTCCAGGAACTCGTCGCATTCTGCCAGCGTGACAATCGACAGCTGATTGTGGGCTGCGACGCCAATGCACACCACACAGTGTGGGGTAGCAGCGGCATAAATGAAAGAGGTGAGTCCCTTTTAAATTATCTGTCTAGCTGCAGCACAGATGTAATGAATAGAGGGTGCAAACCGACCTTCATCACTGCAGTCAGGGAAGAGGTGCTAGACCTCACTCTGGCCAGCAGAGCTCTGTCGGAGTTCATAGTGAACTGGCGAGTATCTGACGAAGCGTCCCTGTCGGATCATCAACACATAAGATTCGACATCCCGGGACGTTCAGAACTCATAAATAGTATCCATGTTCCAAAGAGAACGGATTGGAATGCCTTTAGAGCATTAGTAAGCTCCAAGGCTGACATGCTGGTTACCAATATCAGTTCTACTAGTGAACTGGATTTGGCTGCGGACCAGCTCAATGAAGTGCTAATTACCTCCTACCACGATAGCAACGTGGCCGTTCCAATCCAAGCGGTACGCAAGGTGCCCTGGTGGAACGAGCGGCTATCTGGTATGCGTAGGCACGTCAGGAAGTTATTTAACAACGCGAAGCGTACTAAGCAGTGGGACGTATATAGGTCCGCTCTCACTGACTACAATAAAGAACTAAGACGTTCTAAACGCGAGTCCTGGAGGAAGTACTGTGAGGGTATAGAATCTTTACCGGTCGCAGCTCGCCTACAGAAAGCGCTGGCAAAAGATGCCACAAATGGTGTTGGGCTCCTGAAAAAGCAAGATGGGAGCTTCACCGATTCACAACGGGAAACTCTGGAGTACCTACTACAGGTGCATTTTCCCGGTTCTACTATAGGGACAAGTGAGCCCACTCCTGCGGTCCTCGAGCAAAGGTTCGTACCTGACCGCAGGGCCCTCAGTAGGTCTGGTGTCATTTTTGACAGGGACAAGGTTAGGTGGGCAGTGGCCTCCTTCAAACCCTTTAAAGGGGATATTTCCAGCTCTTCTACAGAACAGTCTGGAATCCATCCTAGACTCTTTGGTAGCCTTATTTAGGGCCAGCGATAGTTGGGGATATATACCATACTCGTGGAGGAAGGTAGTGGTAGTTTTTATCCCCAAGCAAGGCAACAGGCCGCTTGAGCTCCCTAAATCTTACAGACCAATTAGTCTAACTTCTTTCCTCCTAAAAACAATGGAGAGATTACTGGACCTCCACATCAGACACTGTTTGGAGATGTCCACACCCCTCCATAGGACACAGTTTGCCTACTCTAAAGGCAAATCCACAGAGGCTGCCCTACACAGCCTCGTTGGCAAGATCGAAAAAGCTCTCCAATCCAAAGATGTGGCTCTGTGCGCATTTCTGGACATTGAAGGGGCTTTCGACAACACCGGATATGAATCAATCTCTAGGGCTCTCGTGAACAGGGGCATTGATTCCTATACGGTGGCATGGGTGGATGCCATGTTAAAAGAGCGTGACATCTCGTCCTCGTTGGGTAATACCTCTGTATGCATCAAAGCAATTAAGGGGTGCCCTCAAGACGGGGTCCTGTCGCCATTGCTATGGTCTCTGGTTGTGGACGGCCTGCTAATCAAGCTACATGAGCTCGGTTATGAGGCTGTTGGTTACGCGGATGACCTGGCAATCATAGTCGCAGGGAAATTCGACTCCACGGTTTCGGATTTAATGAGGTCTGCACTTCAAACGGTCACTGACTGGTGTGCCGGTGAGGACCTTTCTATAAATCCGTCCAAGGCTGTCCTTGTGCCTTTTACCAAACGGTATCGACTGGATCTTGATCCAATCTCTGTTCAAGGCACAGTCATTGGGTACTCGGATGAAGTCAAATATCTGGGTGTTACACTCGATAAACGACTGAACTGGAGTGCCCATCTCAACAACACCCTAAACAAGGCTACGAGAGCCCCGTGGGCGTGCAGGAGGCTCTTTGGCAGAACCTGGGGTCTCAACCCAAAGATGATCCTCTGGTTATACAACACTGTTGTTAAACCCATAATCACCTATGCCGCCCTCGTATGGTGGCCTAAGGTTCGGCAGAAGACAGCAATTGCAAAATGCAATAAGTTGCAACGGCTGGCATGCCTCTCCATAACTAGAGCCATGCGGACCTGCCCCACACTTGCAATTGAGGCAATAGTAGGTCTTGCCCCCCTGCACATTTTCATTCTGAAAACAGCTGCAATTAGTGCTCTGAAGGTGCAGGTTACTTCAAATATGCCCTTGGCCGACGAAGGCCATATGAGCATTGAAGCAGATTCCAGATATCAGGGTCTGTCTCAAATCAGATCACATGATTAAGGAGCTTTGCTTCGGTAGGAGATTTAAGATCTCCATCCCCGAACGGACGGATTGGATTGGCGAAGGTCCCAATCTAGGTCGGGATAGCCTTAACTGGTACACCGATGGCTCGAAAACCGAGCTTGGTACTGGAGCAGGTGTCTATGGACCCAATACCACGGTCTCGATCGCAATGGGCGTATGGCCCAGTGTATTTCAGGCCGAAGTCCAGGCCATCAAAACCTGTGCCCAAGTAAACCTTAATAAAGGACTTAAGGGCTCTACAATTAATATACTCTCTGACAGCCAAGCGGCGATTAGGGCGCTCTCCTCATGGAGCTTTCGCTCAAGTCTCGTCAAAGAGTGCTTTGACTGCCTCCAACGCCTGGCTGCCACAAACAGAGTTACACTCGTCTGGGTACCGGGGCACTCCGGTGTTGATGGCAATGAGATCGCTGATAATTTGGCCAGAGAGGGATCCTCAACTAGGTACCAAGGCCCCGAACCCTACTGCAACATTGGCTGGTCTTCAGCCAAAACTGTGGTGGATAAATGGGCTAAATCAGTTCAAGCCTCGTACTGGAACGATGCTTCAGGGTTACGACAGACTAAGAAGTTTATCAAACCCTATGCGTATACCAACGCTACTGACCTGAGCAAATCGGATCTCAGGCTGCTGGTGGGTTACTTATCTGGCCACTATGGGGTCAGACATCACCTCAACAAGTTAGGTATGTCAATTGAGACAGAGTGTAGACTTTGTCTAGAGGACGAAGAAACCACAGCTCACATACTGTGTGACTGTCCGGCACTGGCTCGGATTAGAAGTAGGACCTTCGGTAAAGGGTTTCTAAGCCCGGCTGAGGTCCGTAATTCTTCTGAGGGTGACCTTCTTGGGTAGCGGATCGTCTACTCCACTAATGGGGCTCTGGCACAAAAGACCGTCTGGTCGCAGTGCCTTCCGCTTGGGCGGTCCCCACCAATATATAATAATAATAATAATAATAATAAGGTCGGAGAACAACACCCCTCCGGAGTTAAAATTTGACAAACTAGAAATTATTTATTTTCGGTGAATACAGGCCTTATGATTGCGCATTAATAACTTAATTCAAATCTACCTTTTCCTTCTGTCGACCACCCAAATTTACTTTTTAAATCTTACCCATCCATTATCATCGCATCCAGTGTAGTTTCACCAGTTTCGTCAGGACTTCCTCCGTATCCGACTGTTCCATCGCATTGTTCTCTTTCACAAACCGAACAACCCTCTACCAAAGCATCTAATGCTGTATGGTGATTAAAGTTTAAAATTTCCCATGCTGTAAAAATTTCAACGAATACATTACACATAAATATGTTTATCAAAACAAAACATTTTTTTAATATACCTTTTATAGTCGCATTGGTAAATGACCAAGTATTGAGAACAATTGGAAGTTCTGCTTCAATGCCAGCCAAAATTAAGGAAATAAATAATGGCATAAAGATAGGCCCAGTCATATTTTGTATTAATATTCCTGCAAGTATTAATTTATAAATCATCTTAAAAAATATCAGACAGTTTAGGGTAAAAACAGTAAAAGCGTAAAAGAGAGTATAGTTTAAGGAAACAAAGATCAATGAAGGTGTAGCAGGTGTACCAATGTCTTATCTCTCCAGTTTCCTTCAAGCTGCGAAGGGGCTGCATCACAATAGATAAACTATAAAGTAAATCCATTCATCCACTATCTGTTTTGTAATGTTCACATTTAAGAAGAAGCTTTAGTGAACAGGTCAAAAGTTTTGTATTATAGAACTTGATGTTTATTTCCTCACTTTCCACAACTCATTATGAAATAAACAAATTAAAAATTTCGAAAAAACACAACGACGTATGTAAGCGTCGTAATAGCAAAAGGATTAAATAAAATTTTAAAACACCCCGACTAAAAGGAGGTAAGTAACCAAAGAAAATTCGTCGGGGGATGCCATTCCCTGCCCTGAATTAAGAAAAGGAGAATATCAATTAAAGAATACATGCAATATTTTAGTTCATTTCAGGGCAGGGAATGGCATCCCCTGTCGAATTTTCTTTGGTTACTTACCTCCTTTTAGTCGGGGGGTTTTAAAAGTTTATTGCAGCCTTTTGCTACTAAGACGTTTATATCCGTCGTGGGTTTTTCAAAATTTTTAATTCACAAAAATATTTTACTGAAACATGTGACAAATTTGCAGATTTGTATTATGAATACTGAATGATATCTATGATAGTCTCACTTCATCTCCTTCTGCTGAACAGCAAGTCGTGGGTGCCTTGAAGCCCAATTCAAGTGTTAATGCTGAACAGTCTAATTCCGTGACTTCTAATGCATCCAATTCAAATCTGACTTTTGATGCGGCAAGTTCTTTGCCAACTGACACTGGTGTATTGAGTAGTCGCTCTCTTTGTAAGGACATTAAGTTGCCTCAGATCACAATCCCAAAATTTTCTGGTGAGTACACTTCTTGGCCGTCCTTTTACGATCTTTTCAAATGTATGATTCATGAAAGAGAGGGTTTGCTAGCAGTACAAAAAATGCATTACTTGAAGTCATGTCTAACTGGTGAGGCGGAAAACCTCATAAGACATTTAACAATTACAAACGACAATTACCAAACAGCATTGGACATATTATGTAAAAGATATCAAAACACTCGTGCTTTGGTAAATAGTAACTTGAAGTATTCTCTTTTCGCAGCCACATGTACAAGTAGAGAATAGCGATCACATTCGAAAGTTGCTTGATAGAAAATGTTCAAGAGGAGTCGTCCCCTGTTAAAACATATTTTTCTTGCAAACAACGACAGATTTTGTTGGCTACTATGTTGGTGAAAGCACTATCAACAAGATGAGAAACCCATATATTTATGTACATATTTCGAGCTTTAATAGATCTTGGATCAGAAGCAACATTCATTACTAATAGAGTAGCTAAAATTTTAGGATTGAACACATTTAAGAACTCGACTCTTGTTACTGGCATCGGGAATACCGTAACTGCCAGGTCTCGGGGAACAGTCTTTATAACAATTCAGCCTCATGCATATGAAACCCCAGTTCTTGAGTTAAGAGTGAGTATTCTCAACAAACTCACAGATTTATTACCTTCGAGGAATATATGTGAAACTGAATGGTTTGCCTCTTGCAGACCCATCTTTTCGTGAATCTGGGAAAATTGACATAATTCTTGATGCTTCAGTTTATGGTAAAATAATTCAGAAAGGTATAGCAAGGGGAGGACCTGGTATGCCAATAGCCCAAAATACATCCTTTGGTTGGATCGTATTTGGTGAAATTCCTACAGACTCTTACCTTTCCAGTTCCAAATATACTTGCAACCCCTCTGTGACGTTATGTAGTCAAGTAAAAGAGGTTTCCGATGAAACCCTAAGGCAGCTTTGGGAGCTTGAGGAGGTGAGTTTCCCTGAGGCTCGTTCACCTAAGGATGAATATTGCGAGGACCCATAGTCGCCGTTCTGATGGACGATATGTTGCCCTTTGATCCCACCCATAAAGTGAAGCAATTCACGAAGTCTCTTGATATTGCATTAAATCGGTATGTGTTTGGAGAAACGTCTCAGGTTAAATCCTACTTTGGAGAGAGATTATAATGAATGCATACAGGAATATTTGGATAATGACCAAATGGAGAAAATACCATCCTCAAAGATTTCGAATATAACTGATGAAACATTATATTCCCCATCATGCGGTTGTTAAAACTGACAGTTTAACCAACAAAACTAGATTTGTGTTCGATGCTAGTTGTAGAGCATCCAATGGTGTCTCCCTTAATGATTTGTTACTCTCGGGACCAGCTCTTCAGAAAGGCATTTCCCTCTTGTTGACTGAATGGCGTCAAAGAAGATTTGTTTTTACGGCAGATGTCGCCCGAATATATCGACAGATACTCCTTCACACCGATGAGTGTGATTTTCAGAGGATTCTTTGGCGACCCTCTTCTCAAGAGTCTATGCGGGACTTTAGCTTGTTGACAGTTACTTTTGGTGTTCGAAGTTCCCCTTTTCTTGCTCTTCGGACTGTTCAACAATTGGCTCATGATGAAGCCCAAAACTTTCCATTGGGAGCTAAGGCTTTGCTAAATGACCTTTATGTGGACGATGTGTTGTCTGGTGGTGATACTCTAGAGGAGGGCATCAAGGTTCGAGATCAGGTTGATGATATATTAAAAGCTGGAAAATTTGAATTACGAAAATGGGCTTCAAATTATGTGAGGTTACTTGAAGGTATACCCGACTCAAGGTTGCTAAGTGCACCTTCTGTTCAGTTTGATAGCACTGTAAAAACACTTGGTGTTATATGGAACCCGGCTGATGATTCATTTTCTTAGGGTAATGCGAGACTAGGCGGACTTTAGCGCTGAATGAGTGCACTAAGTCCGCGTTTCATGCGAGACTAGGCATGCTTACGCGAGTGCGGAATTCAATAAAGATATAAGATATTCATATTTGTGTTAGTGATTGACAGCTCTATTATATTGGTAGTGGTGCGTTCCACGGAAAAATAGACCGTGAAGAGCGCGTCCCCCCCCTGCAAAGCGTCACTTCCCCCCTCACCATCAAACTCGTTCCGCACTCGCGTAAGCATACCTAGTCTCGCATCCCCCTTATAATGTTAACGTAAGCCACACTGAAGCTCCATTCACAAAACGAAAGGTACTGTGGATGTTAGATAGCATCCATCTTGAAAAATTTAATTCTCATGGCATCCAACTTGAATTATTTTGTTTTTTCCAACTTGAATCTTTTTTTAATTATTAAGATTCAAAGTTTATTCGCTTTATTTTATTTTAATTTAATCTTGAAATTATTATTGTAATAATTTATTTTTTTTTACAATTATTTTTTCTTCTCGACCTCTCGATTCAAGTTCCTTTTTCATAATGTAAAAGCGAAATTTAAATAAAAATTTTTTTATTTTTGAACAAAATTTTTGGTTGTAAATCTCTCCTAAAAAACTATCTCCCGTAATTCTGCATATGCGCACGAGTATTTTTGTTTTAATTTTGCTCGGGTCGCCTTCCCTAATGAGGGTGCGAATTCGCACCTCGACCCTTTTTTTATGACTTGCGCAGCGAAAATTCCGTTTTTAAGGAAACTCGTCGCCAGCGGTGCATGTTCGGGAAGAATTTTGCCCAGATGCGCTGGGGCCTATGCGTACCCATACACTTGTGTAAGCAAGGATATGGAAGTTTTTATGAGGGTCAGACCTTGTTATTAATGCAATATTGTTTGGGGGCATTTCTTTTAAAGAAGAGAATGCGTCACCCTTTTAACCGAAAATCTGGCTAGGCAGAGGATTGATTTTCAGTCTAGTGATAGATTTCTAAAAGTGCGGTTTAAGTTGTCAAGGAATTTTGTCTGAAAGAGTTGGTTGTGATTTTTATAAGTGAAGAGGAAGTTTAATTGCGTGAGTGAATTTCACTGAGTTTGCGGGTAGTTCAGAAGATGTGTTTTTTTTATTCTTATTATTTTGTCTTTGGTTGTTTTTAAATGTATTTTGTTTAATTCATCTTTTGTATTAATTGGGAGTGCACTCTACATGTTATTTTTCAATGAACCGGGAAATTTGCAATTGTTTTAATAAAAATATCACATCAGTGAAATACATATGTAGATGGGGAGCTTTTTGCCGGAGTCAGGCCAAACGATGGCCTGGACTCATACTGAAGGCTGGGCTTTTAATTTATTTATTTATTCGCTTAATACAAGCTACACTTAAACTAAACTAAACTAAGCTATACTAAACAAATAAATAATCTTAATTGAGATTGATAGGCGCTCGTGAGTGAGCCCTTGCGCCTAGGCCAGTACTCCTGAGTTCGCCCTTGTACTGTGCCGTTGCCTGCCCCAGTAATGGTGAATTCTAAGTGCTCGTGAGTTAGCCCTTGCACTTAGATTTTTAAGGTGTTTAGCACCTAATTTTCTAGGGGTGTTCGTGAGTTCGCCCTTACACACCGTTTTGATTAATCAGTACGTGTGACGTGTTTGCCTCCGCGTACTACTCGTATCTGTTTGCTCCCATATCTATGTGATTTGTATTAACGTATTTGGATAAAATATTTAAAAATACGGTTCATTGATTCAGGTCTTTATTATGTTTATTTCAGTTGAAATATGATTTGCATGTTTTGTTTTACCCGGGACTCCCGTATTGTTTTTTTTTACCCACGACGGAACGGAGAAGGTATATGCGTTTGGGGTGAGAGGTTGTTTGTTTGTGTGTGCAAACGAAAGTTACCATTTTTCTCCAAAACGGTTTGACTGATTTAGATGGGGTTTTTTGTAAAAAGTTTGTGATTCATCGGCAATTGTTCTTAGATAGGTGTGACGGTGTTAACTTGCTGCAAAATTCAAGATGGCGGACTGTCAAATTTTAAAGTTTATGCGATTTGCACCAAACTTGGTATGTTCAACCCTTTGCATTCCAAGGCTTCACAATAGCCGCAAAAATCAGCTGGAATGCATCGGGTTCAAGGTAAAAACACTTAGTCAAGTTAGCATGATTAGTCACCTACTTTAATTGTGCCAGATCCAATTTAAAACATTGTTTACATCGCACCGCTTTGCAATAAGACACTAGCAAAACAACGTGCCGGGAAAAAACGCTGAACAACAAAATAATGTTACGCGAGGCGTGCCGCTGAACTACTTTCGGCACGCGAGTGAAGTGCAAAATTGCAACATGATCTTGCACAATTAATCCAGGTGACCATATTAAAATATTTTGTAATTATTATTGTCTACTAAGTAATAAGTTAGTATTTAAGAAGATGAATGAATAAAGAAGAATCAGTTAGTCTTTGTTAACCATCGCGTTCTTATTCTACACTCCCATCAATTCTTTGACGGATATAGCGGTACCAAGAGCCGTTGTATCACCAACAATTAGCCAGGGTGCACTTGCCTTGACTTTACCTTTCCCTTTTTCATTAAGATCAAAAGAGATCTTAACATTTGGTGACCCCGACGTGATTTAAGTGTAGCATTTAAATCACAGTTGATTGATTACGCGCAGTGGAGGACGTACCGCCAGAGGATTGTTCCAGACCAAGCAGAGGGATTCACGGACCCCGGTTTTTTTAAGACATTCATCGCCAGAGGATTGTTCCAGACCTAGCAGAGGGATTCACGGAACCCAGATTGTTTGATACAAAGGGAAGATGGCACTCAAAACCATGGATGACTTAGCAGCAGAACAAGTTTTCTACGGCCAAGAATTACGGAAGGTAATCGCCAACTATAAGAAGGACTCACAAGAGCGAAAGACTTCAGCCGAATACTACAAGGAGAGACTGAGACGATTGGAAGCGGCTTGGGGTTTTTTCGAGATCACAGACCAGACCATAAGAGAGCTTCCCTCTCCACCATTAGATCACGTGTACTTCGTTGAGGATCAATACAACGAAACACTGGCTATGTTTAGAGAGTACGCGACGTTCTTCAAGGGGAAGATACAGCAACTAAGTAATGTAAGGCCTACCGAATCCACAAGTCATGGAAATGGTCAGGAAGGCTCGACGTCGGTAGACAGAACTGCCACCAGGGCCGCATCAACATCATCGGCTGACAACTCCAGAAGTTCCCAGCAGCTCCAACAGAACCAAGATGTCATTAAGGTGTTGCGAAAGCAGAAGGTAGTGATTCAGTCACTGCTAAGAGTATTCGAAGGCATTGATGGACTGAAGGAAAGACAGCCGAGGGCTTTCTACGAAGTAAAATTGCAAACTATCACCCGCTACTGGGCCCAGATAGAAGATTACCACAACCAACTATGGGAAATTAGTGAAGAGCCGGCCAGCGAAGGCTACGATGAATCTGAGTACATCCAGATAGAGGAGAAGGTACAGCATTATTTGGTACTACTTTCAACTCATCTGGAACAGCCAAAATCCGCACAAGCAGCAGCAACGCCAACTTCGCCGCAATCAGTGCTCAACTTGCCAAAAATTACCCTCCCTAAGTTCGATGGAGACTATGGCAAATGGCGTCAATTTCATGATTTGTTCTCACAAATGATCCACAATCAACCGATGAGTAACTGCCAAAAAATGTGGTATCTTAAAACGAACTTAGTTGGAGAAGCCGAAAAGCTACTAAGGCATTTTGCAGTATCGGATGAAAATTATACTACCGCCTGGAAATTGCTGAAGGAAAGATATGAGAACACACGTCTTCTAGTGGCATCTCTTGTTAACAAATTACTAAACCAGCCTACTCATGCCGTGGAGGCCCCATCTGCTACAGCCATAAAAGCAATGCATGACACCACCCAAGAATGTCTGCTTGGCTTAGAAAACTTGGAGGTGTCCACCACGAATTGGGACCCTCTACTTCTGAATATTTTGCTAAAAAAGATTGATAGAAGCACTCATACATTGTATGAGCAATCACTAACAAATCCCAAGGCGCTTCAGACATTGAAGGGATTTTTAAGTTTTTTGGAGACAAGATTCCAATCCCTTGAAGCACTTGGAACCAAGAACAAAAAACCTGAGGATCACTCTAAGAAAATTGGAGCAACGAAGCCATCTTCAACGCTGACCTCCGTTGTCGCATCAACCCACAAGTGTGTAAGCTGTAATGAGAATCATCCAATTTTTCGATGTCAAAACTTTCTTAAGTTGGCACCCGCAGCCCGCTGGAGTGTCGTGAAGAAACACAGTATTTGCCACAACTGCTTCAAGAAGGGACATCGGGCCGCGAGTTGCACTATGCGAGGATGCACTAAGTGTTCCAACAAGCATAATACACTTCTTCATGTTGATTCCACATCATCAGTTCCAGACCATGCTAAACCTGAATCTAGCTTGTTAGTACAAGGAACGCAGTCCAGCATGGCAGTTAAGGAGGCAAGTGATCAACCGCTGACGACTGCCGCTCTGACTAATCAACGTCATAAGGGATCTGTGATTCTGGGAACAGCTCGAGTAAAGGTCGCAACTGCCAGTGGCAACGAAATCGAATGCAGAGCAATTCTAGATTCAGGTTCGCAAATCAACCTAATCACCGAAAGAACAATTAAAAAACTAGGCATCATACCGTCTAATGCATCCATGTATATACAAGGCATAGGCAACGGCAGGCAGCAAACTCAGCGAAGAGTCAACGTCTGCCTAAAATCAAGAACAACAGGCTACTCTGCTAGACTGGAGGCCTTTGTTCTCGACAACATCATAACACCACAACCCAGCCAATTTTTGGATATTTCTGACTGGAATATACCAAGCAATATTCAACTAGCGGACCCTACCTTCTATCAACCAGATAAAATCGATCTTTTGCTTGGCGCCGAATTCTTCTTCCAATTGCTCTCTATAGGACAAATTAAGTTGGGAGAAAAATTGCCCATCATACAGAACACAGTTTTCGGATGGGTAATTGCCGGTGAAACAAGCCAAGAATTAAGGCAAACAGCAGCCTGCGGCATTTGTTCTGACGAAGAAGACATTGGAAGGACTATTGAGAGGTTCTGGAAGGTGGAGGAAGCAGAAGAGGTCCGAGGAAAGGCTCTTACACTGGCGGAGAAGCGTTGCGAGACATATTTCACCCAAACAACGCAAAGAGATAAGAGCGGGAGATTTGTTGTGAGTCTACCTTTCTCCAGTGACCCGCGAGAGTTGGGGCAGTCAAAGGATATTGCCTTGCGAAGATTCCTGTCCCTCGAGCGAAGGTTGTCCAAACAGGATGAGGTACGACAGCAGTATATTGCCTTCATGGACGAGTATCGCCAACTGGGACACATGCAGGAGATCAATGTTGAGTCAATACCAACGCCGCATTACTTTCTTCCTCATCATTGTGTGCTGAAGCCAGATAGCAGCACGACAAAACTAAGAGTAGTCTTCGACGCCTCAGCGAAAAGCTCGACGAATGTATCATTAAACGACATCCTGCATGCGGGCCCAACGCTACAAGAGGACTTGTTTGCTATACTTTTACGCTTTCGTCTGCCCCGATTTGTATTTACGGCAGACATACAAAAAATGTATAGACAAATCCTACATCGAGAGGAAGACCGAAGATACCAACTGATATGGTGGCGGAATCATTCATCGGAACCCCTAAAATGCTATCAATTAAACACCGTCACATATGGCACAACATCCGCTCCATATTTGGCGATTAAGTGTCTTCAGAAACTCGCCGCGGACGAGGAAGGCAAGTACCCAACAGGAGCGGAGATAATCCGAACAAGTTTTTACGTAGACGACGTTATGACAGGAGCTAACAGCCTCATCGTAGCTCGTGATATGCAAGCACAACTAATTGCAATTTTAAAGGAGGCAGGATTCATACTGCGAAAATGGTGTGCAAATCATCCTCAGCTACTCCGAGACATACCGCCAACGGATCAGGAAGTACAACTAGACTTCACAGATGAGAAAGATTCATCCATCAAGACTTTAGGCTTAATATGGCTGCCAAAGTCTGATCATTTCTGCATTAAGGTCAATCCAGTCATCGGCAACAAAATAACAAAGAGGACGGTAACATCAGACATAGCTCGGTTGTTTGACCCTCTTGGAATTTTAGCGCCCGTTGTAGTTACCGCTAAAATATTTTTGCAAAAACTCTGGGAACTGAAGTTAGACTGGGATGCTGCGCTCCCTGCGGAACTGTACACAAAATGGATAAATTTCCGGAGTGAGCTGCCCGGCTTAGCCAAAATTCAATTTCCAAGACATGTTTTTGCGAGCGAAACACCAAAGGTATTTCAACTGCACGCATTTGCTGATGCTTCCGAGAAGGCTTACGGCGCAGCGATCTATATGCGATCCTTCACCCACGAAGGAAGAGTCATAGTTCGTCTTCTGTGCTCGAAATCAAAGGTAGCACCCACCAAAAAATTAACTCTACCCAGATTAGAACTATGTGCGGCAAAACTCGCAGCGGAACTAGTCAACCGAGTAAGACAAATTTTAAAGGCCAAGGAGGCGCCTATTTATCTCTGGACGGACTCCGAAATTGTCCTTGCTTGGATCAATTCCACGTCCACAGACTACCAGACCTTCGTGGGAAACCGTATATCATCTATTCAAGGATACTCTATTCCACAACAATGGAGACATGTCCGATCACAGGACAATCCTGCGGACCCACTATCCAGGGGGTTATCGCCAGAAAAGCTAGGGTCCTGCAATATTTGGTTCTATGGCCCATTATTTTTACACGGAAATGAAGACCTGTGGCCAGCGCCTTACACTAAGGTTAACAGATGTGACACAGAAATAAAGCGAGCCGCCTTATCAACCACCATAGCAACGGGTCAACAAGGTATAGATGATCATTTTGTGGGCAGAATTCAACACAATAACTCTTTCCGGCGACTCCAGCAAGTAGTTGGCTATGTTTTGAGATTCATCAAGAGGGCTCGTAATGCACACTGGGAACCGTCAAGGAAAGGAATCCTTTCGGCTCTAGAACAGGACGAAGCACTCTTTATGATCATAAAATATATGCAGAAAGAAACCTTTAAGGAGGATATAAACAATTTGTCACGAAGCCAAGAAATTGCCAAATCAAGCTCATTGTCTACACTCTCACCATTTTTAGACGCCAAGGGAGTTCTCCGGGTCGGCGGACGACTAGAAGCAGCCAATGTATCGTACGACTCAAAGCATCCTATGTTAATTCCGCATGCCCATGAGTTAACGAAACTGCTGATGACAAGAATACATAAGGAAAACAATCATATAGGACCTCAAGGACTTCTTGCCATCACTCGACAACGCTTCTGGCCTATCAAAGGGAAAAGCATAGCTCGATCAATAGTACAGCATTGCGTAAGATGTAATAAGGCCAAGCCGAAACTGTTAACACAGATAATGGGGCACCTTCCAGCAACAAGGGTACAACCAGCACGACCATTTATAAATGCCGGTGTCGATTTCTGCGGGCCCCTATGGGTCCACTACAAGACCAGAGGAAAGAAGCCGCAAAAGGCATATGTATCTGTGTTCTGTTGCTTCGCCACTAAAGCTGTGCATCTAGAAATCGTCAGCGACCTTACCACGGAAGCCTTCCTCGGGGCATTAAAACGTTTCATCGGACGTCGAGGACATTGTCGGAATCTTTACTGTGATAATGCGACGAATTTTGTTGGCGCCAAAAATCAACTGCAGGAATTGCATCAAGCAGTATTCTCAAATGATGGACAGGAAGAGATCGCCAGTATCTGTAGTCAAAAGGGAATTGACTTCCACTTCATCCCGCCACGAGCTCCTCACTTCGGAGGCCTGTGGGAGGCTGCTGTAAAATCAGCAAAACATCTCTTGACGCGGACCGTCTCAGCAGCATCACTCACATATGAAGAATTGGAAACAGTTATTGTCGGAATAGAGGCTATTCTTAATTCTAGACCATTAACATCAATGTCCTCTGATCCGAACGATTTATCTGTGCTCACCCCAGCTCATTTTCTAATAGGCGAACCTCTTACTAATCCAGTCGACAGTCAGGCCGAGCCCGTGAGGGCAACTCTCCTAACGAGATGGAAGTTGGTGTCTCACATAAAACAGGAATTCTGGAAACGGTGGTCATCAGAGTACTTACACGAACTACAGTATCGATACAAATGGAGACACGCAACTCAAAATATCAAACCAGGCACGATTGTTGTAATTAAAGAAGACAACGTCCCAATTATGAAATGGCCTTTGGGGAGAATAGTGGAAGTATATAAGGGTGAAGATGGGCTAGTGCGAGTAGTAGACGTACGCACTGCCACTGGCATCTTCAAGAGGCCAATACATAGATTGGCGCCGTTGCCATGCGAGGAAGAGATCGACAGGGACCTTTGCCCAAAAGAGGAGCCACAAAACCAGAATGAAGTACAATGCCAAACCAAACGTTCCACTGATAATTCTGACGCTCCAGAATCAGCAGATGTGAGACCTAGAAAAAGGATTAAAACTTCAGTAGGATCAACTATACTCACAGTGCTGTTAACGTGCATTATACTCCCACTTACGAAAAGCGAAGAAATCGAAATTACTCGATTTCCACCCGAACTTGGAATTCATTTTGAGGACCTTGGGGTTACGAACTTGATCACAACAGAGTGGAATTTGGTCGTGTTCTATGATCTACGGCCATATTGGATGGAAATGGACACCTACAAAAATGGGACCAGGACTCTGCAACATCTGTGTAATCTAGCCACGCATCAGAGTACATGTAACCAGACAATCTCACAACTGCAGCACCTGCAAGATGAATTGACAGTCGGGAACGAGCTACTCTCAACAGAAAAACTATATCACCGAGAAAAGAGGGGTTTGATCAACATAGTGGGAAATGCAGCAAACGCACTGTTTGGTATTCTTGACGAAAACTATGCAAAGGAAATGTCAGAAACTATAAAAACTGTGCAAGAGAATGAAAATCAACTCACAGCTTTGTTGAAAAATCAAACATCAATCGTTGATTCGACCATAAACATTATCAGGAAGGACAATGCAGCAATTAAGAACAAATTTCAGAGTATAGACAAGGACATCACAAAAATAAAGGATCGTCTAAACGGCATAGGTGATCAGTTTCAGCAGACCGAGCTTCAACAACAGTTCAACTCGCTGGCATTGCAAATGGCGCTAACAATAAGTAATTTACAGAGGATTCAAACCACAATTATTGATGTTATTACGGACACAAATCACGGGCGAATAAGTCCCTTGTTACTATCGTTTCACCAATTAAGAACGCAGATGTCCACCATTCAGGCCCACTTACCCTCAACTCTTAGACTACCAATAAGTATGAAGGAGGCAAGCGAGATATATAAATTAATGACCACCCAGAGCAGGATCATCGAGAACTATGTCATCTTTCGAATAAAGATACCGCTAGTGCTTGGAACTAGCTTTGACCTCTTTAGAGTAATTCCGATTCCCATGTGGGTCAATAACTCACTTGTTAATATTCAACCATGTTCGCAGTTTATGGCTGTCACCCCGCATAGAGATTACTACTATCCCATTGAAAACCAAGAATTAACAACTGCATGTAAGACAATCTCGGGAACAACATACTTATGCAATCAGCTACGACCAATATACCAAAGATGACGTTATACGCCACATCTCCTTGCGTTTGGGGGCGTCAAGGGATAGCATTTCTTGCGCACGTATTGACAAGCCTCGAAACGGCCTTAGTTCTTATTCAGCGTCATTCAAGATTATTGCTTCCCCGGAGTTGTTCAACGACATCACGTCTTCTTCCTTTTGGCCTAATGGTACTATTGCTCGAGAGTTCGTTCCAAGATATCGCTCAGGATCGAAGAGTTCTCCAAAAAACTTGTTACAGAAGTCAATATGTACTATGCAAATGTAACTGGACTGCGGTCGAAGATCTCCAGCCTATATATCAACTCAACAAACACCTGCCATGATGTAATTTGTTTGACCGAGACTTGGCTGTGTGGCTCGATTTCCGACGCTGAGCTGTTTACTCAAGAATTTATAGTATTCAGACGCGATCGTCATAATTCTCTTCAGGCTCCTGTGGGAGGTGGTGTTCTTTGTGCAGTTCGTCGTTGCATCCCTTGTACTTTGGTAGAGTTCGATAATCCCGAGGGGCTGGAGTTGTTGGGTGTTAAGCTGAGGCTGCCTGGCAAGGATCTTTTAATATTGACGGTGTACATACCTCCGGGTGCTGATAGCAACATCTTTGAGGCTTTATTTTTAACAATTGACGACCTTTCGACATCCTTACGCCAGTCTGACGAGCTATTAATCTTTGGTGATTTTAATATGCCATCCGTGACTTGGAGGACTTCTGAAGACAACGGGCTCTTACCGATTTCTGTATCTGCCCCGCTTCATTATTCTACGTTCGTTGACAACATTTCTTCATGCGGATTAACACAATGTTCCAGCGTAAGAAATGATCGCAATAGATTTTTGGACTTGGTATTTAGCACGGATCCTGATTCGACCTTAGTTAAACGTTCAATGATTCCGCTACTACCCGAGTCGAACCATCATCCGGCCCTTCACGCTATACTCTTCATCGACCCAGTGACTTCTTCCTCTTCAGTTCCTGAGAATTATAGTTTTAATTTTAGAAAAGCTGATTACCCTAAGCTAAATAATCTTTTGATGAATTGCGATTGGAGTAATGTTTATCAGGAACGGGACATCGATGTTGCGGTGGATGTCTTCTATAAAAATTTATTTAAGTGTATCACTCTTTGTGTTCCCATGTCTCGTCGCAGTAATTCTGTCTTTGAACCGCCATGGGTAAATGGCTCTCTTAAGAATTTAAAAAATCGGAAAACTAAAGCTTGGAAGCAATTTTGTTCCTCAAGGAGTGATATAGATTTTTTAGCGTTTTCTGAGTTACGTAGTGAGTATTTGTTGTGCCTTGAGGTTGCATACAGCGACTACATTTCTAACATGAAGTCAATTCTATACGGCGAGCCAAGGCAGTTTTGGAGGTTTGTTAATTCTAAAAGAGGTACAGACGGATACCCATCCTTGTTGAAGTTTGGGGATTCAGAGAGCGGTGATCCAGCCACCATCTCAAATTTGTTTGCTGAATTTTTCAAGACGGCCTTCCTTGACTCATCCTGTGATATTAGTTCTAGCGATTTTACCTCCTTGACGAAATTTCCAGCAACTTCGCTGGAAATGAAAGACCTCATTATTGTTGACGAATCAGTTACAGAGCACATTCACGGTCTGGCTGATAATTTTTCATGTGGTCCAGATGGCATACCTGTTTCCCTCCTAAAAAAGTGTTCTAGTTCTATCTGTCGTGTGTTATGCTATTTATTTAATTTATCTATTTCCTCTGGCGTTTTTCCTATATCCTGGAAATCTTCTTTTGTTATTCCATTACATAAGAAGGGCAGTAAAAATGATATTTCAAATTATAGACCCGTTGCTAAACTAAGCTCGATCGCTAAGATATTTGAAGCTCTAATTTACAAGTCCTTCCGTTTTCATTGTAACCCATTCTTAGGATCCTTTCAACATGGATTTATGAAGGGTAAGTCTACTACTACGAATCTGCTCGAGTTTTCCCAAATTTGCACATCTGCGATAGAAGTGGGCAGACAGGTGGACTGTATATTTACCGACTTCAGTAAGGCATTCGATCGTATCAATCATGAAATCTTAATTTACAAATTAACCGCCCTTGGATTTCCGTTAATGTTCGTCAACTGGATCCGTTCTTATTTGTCTGGCCGAACTCAACATGTTTCTTTCCGAGGATCTTTTTCCAATTTAATTCACAATTCTTCTGGTGTACCTCAAGGGAGCCACCTCGGCCCACTTTTATTTATCATTTATATTAATGACATTGCCACGTGCATTAAAAACTCGGAAATTCTATGCTATGCTGACGATACCAAGATCTTTCGTGTTGTGTCTTCTGAACGTGACTGTGAAATGTTAAATTCTGACTTAGATGCCTTTTATAATTGGTGTTCTACTAATTGTCTCCCTCTTAATATTGACAAGTGTACGACCGTGTCCTTTTCTCGTAAGAGAACTAGTATTTATTTTGACTACACGTTAAATGATTGTGTGTTGACTAAACTTGACAAGACAAAAGACTTGGGGGTGTGGCTGAACAATCGCTTTACTTTTGACGATCATATCAATGAGATAATTAATAAGTCTAACTCTTCCTTAGGCTTTGTTAAGAGATGGGGTAAGGAGTTCGAAGATCCTTACATTGTCCGTCTTTTGTACTGCACCTTCGTAAGGCCTATCTTGGAATATGCATGTTGTGTTTGGTCCCCTTTTTATCACGTCCATATTAATCGCCTAGAGACAGTTCAGCGTAGATTTGTTCGTTTTGCTCTTCGGGATCTCCCATGGAACAATCCTCTTCTGCTACCTCCGTACCTGGACAGGCTCAAACTGATTAAGCTCGAAACTTTAGAGCATCGTCGAAATGCCTCCAAAACTGTCTTTGCCTTGGATTGTATACAAGGGAGTATTGTCTCTTCTGCCTTACTGTCCTCATTCAATATATCAGTTCCTTATCGCTCCCTGAGGAACTGTGATTTCCTGAGTGTTCGCCATCACCGCACAAACTACGGTTTCAATGAACCAATCGCATCTATGTCCCGTTCTTTTAATAAGAATTTTGATCTCATAGACTTTAATCTTTCAAAAAGAACTATTAAGATGCACATCAAGAACAAATAAATTCTCTTGTTTGCTTTGTCGACGATAGTTGTAGGATAATATATGTACATACTGTAACTACTGTAGTAATCAGCTATTTGATGAATTGAAATAAATAAATAAATAAATAAAGGGGTGCTAATATCTGTGCGTGCGAAATTAATCTGCTCAGCACTGCAAGAACAGAAGGTTGTAAGGTAGTTCATCGTAAGGATCAGTCAATTTGGATTCAGCTGTCTCATCCCAATCAATGGATCTTCGCCTGTAACACAAACATGACACTGAACGTGGTGTGTAATCAGAAGGCCTTCCCAACAATTCTGCATGGTTCTGGGATTCTAAAACTCCAACCGAGCTGCATCATTAAGGAGGAATTTGCCGTCATCCACGGACATCAAATGTTCACCACTCAGGCACGAGCATCATTTACAAAACTAGGTTTATCAACAGCTAACCTATCTACGACTATACTACATCATGAGGCCTCAAGTGATTCAGCTGACACGTTCCAACTACACCTGGAAGAGCTCAAGAATCTACAAGACCAGCTTACCTCACTAGATACCTCACAATTGTCAAACAAGGCACACAACACCACTGTCCACCACTTCATCGTGAGCTACCTAGCTCTCGCAGCAATTATACTTATCATCATTTGGATAATATGGCGACTTCGCGCATCAAGGTCCAACCCCCAAGTGCAGGAAGTGAGATTAGAAGCGCTTCCACGGCACCGATCAATGGCGAATCACGTAGTTCACATATAAGACATTTTAAGAGAATTACTAGTACTAATATTATGTGCATGTATTGATCCATCATGAAGCAATAATATTTAATTAGATATTTGTACCGTTATATTGTATTTTGGCCCTACACAGTTGAACACAGTTCAACGCGGGGGAGAATGTTCAACCCTTTGCATTCCAAGGCTTCACAATAGCCGCAAAAATCAGCTGGAATGCATCGGGTTCAAGGTAAAAACACTTAGTCAAGTTAGCATGATTAGTCACCTACTTTAATTGTGCCAGATCCAATTTAAAACATTGTTTACATCGCACCGCTTTGCAATAAGACACTAGCAAAACAACGTGCCGGGAAAAAACGCTGAACAACAAAATAATGTTACGCGAGGCGTGCCGCTGAACTACTTTCGGCACGCGAGTGAAGTGCAAAATTGCAACATGATCTTGCACAATTAATCCAGGTGACCATATTAAAATATTTTGTAATTATTATTGTCTACTAAGTAATAAGTTAGTATTTAAGAAGATGAATGAATAAAGAAGAATCAGTTAGTCTTTGTTAACCATCGCGTTCTTATTCTACACTCCCATCAATTCTTTGACGGATATAGCGGTACCAAGAGCCGTTGTATCACCAACAATTAGCCAGGGTGCACTTGCCTTGACTTTACCTTTCCCTTTTTCATTAAGATCAAAAGAGATCTTAACATGGTATTTGGGGGCTTTCGGGGTCGCTGATTTCAATTCAACTGTCAAAATTTACGAATTCAAGATGGCGGACTGTCAAATTTTAAAGTTTATGCGATTTGCACCAAATTTGGTATTTGGGTATTTTCGGGGTCACCAATTTCAGATGAGCTATCAGAATTTACGAATTCAATATGGCGGACCGTCAAATTTCAAAGGTTATGCAATTTGGACCAAATTTCATATTTGGGGGTTTTTGGGGTTGCCGATCTCAAACCAACTGTGAACATTTATGAGTTCAAGATGGCGGATTCTCAAATTTTGAAGTTTAAAGGATTTGCACTAAATTTGGTATTTGGGTGTTGTCGGGGTCACCGATTTCAAATCAGCTGTCAGACTTTACGAATTCAAGATGGCGGACTGTCAAATTTTAAAGTTTATGCGATTTGGACCAAATTTGATATTTGGGGGTTTTTTGGGGTCGCCGATTTCAAACCAACTGTCAAAATTTATGAATTCAAGATGTCGGATTGTCAACTCCTTAAAGTTTGTGCTATTGGTTCTTGCTTGGTTCTTAGGGGTTTTCGGGGCCGCTGATTTTTACCCACGACGGAACGGAGCTGGTATATGCGTTTAGGGTGAGAGGTTGTTTGTCCAGTCCAATGTTGCCAAGTATCTCCAAAACGGTTTGACCGATTTAGATACGGTTTTCTGTAAAGGGTTTGTGATTCATCGGCCAGATATAAAAATAATATTTTGTAAGAAATCTCTAAAAAGTTTCAAATAAAAAACAAAATTAAAAATTTTGAAAAAAACCCACGACGGGTTTGCCCTGAAGTGAACTAAAATATTGAATGTATGTAGTGTTTAATTGATATTCTCCTATTCTTAATTCAGGGCAGGGAATGGCATCCCCCGACGAATTTTCTTTGGTTACTTACCTCCTTTTAGTCGGGGGGGCTTTAAAATTTTATTTAATCCTTTTTCTATTACGACGTTTACATCCGTCGTGGGTTTTTTCAAAATTTTTAATTTTGTTTTTTTCCTTTTAAAGGGTGAGAGCTGCTGACGTGATTGTGCCCAACGCCTAATCCTGACGGACCAACCTTTTGTAATTACGTTTCAGTTTGTTTCAGTTATCATTATATTTTTTAAAAAGACCCCATATTTTATTTTTTTTCGAGACAGGTCAAGAAAGCTAACTCGATTTCCACTTTTTAAAACAACCTAAGTAATTTTATGCAGTGATTTTAAAGTTATTTTAAACTTGTGCCTCAACGCTACTACTTCAATCGCCACATAACTCCCCTGCCAGTGAATCGGTAGATTAACGTAAAGAATTAAAGTTTAGTCAGTATTTAGATCAGAAGTTAAGTTACTTTTTTGGGATTATGACTTAATTGTTTACAATGTGAATTTTCCTTGCATCTGAATTTCGAAAGCGCTGGCTTAAGACCAGGCACTGGCTGACTACTTGAACTTGTAAATGAAATCGAGTTTTTAGTGTTGGTTGGTAGGATAAATGGAAATATCATTTATTACGCTATTAGTATCTATATCGGAAGTGAAATTAAACGATTAATTGAAATATTAATTTTTTTTATCTTTAACCAACAGAGTATAATAAGATTCTTTACGATCTAAAATTGGACATGGTCCTTCATAAGGACTTTGTAGCGGAACTTTATGGGAGTCTGTACGAACGAAAGCATAGTTCGATAGTGTTTTTTTAAGTTGGCTTATGAATTCATTTTGTGGGATGAATTTTGAATTTTCTAAGAAATCTCCAGGAAGTCTTAAAGATTCGCCAAAGAGTAATTCCGCTGGAGACGCTGAAAATTCTTCTTTGAGTGTAGACCTTAGACCAAGTAAGACTAAAGGTAAAGCTTTGGACCATGAATCAAATTTAAAGGACATGAGTGCAGCTTTTAAAGTACGATGCCAGCGTTCTTTCATACCGTTAGATTGTGGGTGATAAGCTGTTGTATGATTATGTCTGAAACCTAAAAATTTGGCGAGTTGTTTGAATAGATGAGATTCGAATTGTCTACCACGATATGTTACAATTATTTTAGGAACACCGGAACGGGAAATCCAATCACGACAGATGGCTTCAGCACAAGATTCCGCCGTAATATCCACTAGCTAGAGGAATAGCTTCTGGCCAACGAGAATACCTGTCAATAATTGTTAAACAATCTCTAAAATTTTGTGAAATTGGTAGAGGACCTATGATATCTATATGAATGACGTTAAAACGTTCTGAAACTATAGGAAAGGTGCCAAAAGTATTTCTCACATGTCTTGAAATTTTATTTTTCTGGCATTCAAGACAAGATCTTGACCAAATATTTATATCTTTGTTCATACTTGGCCAAAAATATTTATTTGTGATCAATTTATTAGTTATTCGAATGCTTGGGTGTGTTAGATCATGAACTGACTTGAAAACTTGCAAACGGAATTGTTTGGGAATAAAAGGTCGAGTTTTATTGAAAGAAGTTTCCGATTTGATTAAGGAATCGTTTCCAAGAATTGGAACTTTTGAAAATTTATACTATGAATTTTTTAAAAGTTCCTGTAGTTCATCATCAGATTGTTGAGCTTTAGAGATTTCATTGAAGTCTAAAGTTGAGGGAATTTTAATTTCAGAAATGCGAGACAAAGTATCTGCAACTATATTACTTGTAGGAATTAAAATTCCTTATCACAAAACTGCAGAACGTCGTTTTTTAACTCGATTTCATGTTTAATTCTTGCTGACGTCACAACTTCCCCTTCTGCAGGAAAATTCAGAATTTTACAATATGTAGGTCTGAGTTGCCTTAAACTTCCTGATTGTCAAACACACATGCCAGTTTTGTAAATTTAAGCGCGTTTTTCAAAAGTTTTAAAAAGTGGAAAGGAAGAAATGGAAGAAGTATGATTACTCTTTAGTGCTCTCCTGGAACAGCTATAATGCTTCTCAGTTTTCAGAAACTTTCAGGAAGTCGATCCCTAACTCCTACATATCAACCCGCACCACATGAATAAGGAAAATGCAGAAAAATTTTAGCTGCAGAAGTAAGGGAACAGACCTATCTGCGGGCACGGCAGTGCCCCCGCCAAGTCGAAGCACGGCCGTAACATCCTTTTCTCGCAGCCATTCGGGCCATTTGCGACCCCCCTGTAACTTCGTTGCGGAAAAAACTAGAAGCCTAAATTTTCAGTGACCAAGAGGGCATTACAGATATATTTCCAAATTACATTAAATTTGAACCAGTAGTTTACGAATTATCGCTGGTCAAAGTTCTTTAATTTTGTCACTGACACACTCACCGATCATCAAAATTCTAAGGTACTTCTAGCAGACCCACAAGCTCCAAATTTTGAACACAGTTATTGTTTAGCCTACAAAGGAAGGAAAAAAAAATCCCGAAATTTCATTATATTTAATGAAAAAAAATGATTTTATTAAAAATTCTGTTCATTCAAAAAATAACGCATGCGCTTGTACTCATGCTTGCCACTGGCCGCGATTGAATTTTGAAAGGATGAATGTAGTAGGCTATGAATCGTTCTGGGGGCACGGTAGTGCCCCCGCCAAGTCGATTAGTTTGTTCAAATTTTGAATTTTAGTTAGCGTTAAGCCCATAGAGGAAGGAAAAAAAGAAAACTCCCGAGATTTCATTATAGTAAATGAAAAATACATCAAAGCGTTGAGAAAAATCAATAGAGACAGGGATTGGGCTTTAAGAAAATCAGTAGCTGAAGGACAAGATATATTACCCTTTCAAAAAAAATGAGGATGACCTACAAAAAGAAATGAGATCCCATCAAAAACATAAAATGTAAAAAAATGCCAAGTCTCGCAACGCAGTTCTTCTGCCGTAAAAAGTTGTGAGATCTTATGTAAAACCAAGTCAGTTATATTAGTTAGTGTCTATGGAAGCACCTATTCAACAACTTTGTTATAAATTGTTATCTAATCAATTACCTATCAAGATTTATAGTGACCGTATCAATATTAGACAGCTTTATTTCTATAATAATTATAATTAATTCGCAATTGCACGGTAACATATTCTACTAATTAAAATACTGGCTGTGCAATTGCCAAGTAATTATAATTATTATAGAAATAAAGATGTCTAATATTGATACGGTCTAATATTGATACGGTCGCGGTTACTGCCGCATATGGGGCACCGAAGCCATCGGTGTCGCTATGCAATCGGAGTTCTCGCGCGAACCTGGCAGAGAGACGGTCGTGTATCCTCCTGCACGGACGATGCAGCGAGCCGGGGAGGGGGCGTAGCTGGAGGTTGAGGTGAACGTCTGCCTGCGGGATTCGGGATCCAACACGCCTCTTTGCTGCGCTCGTAGCCCCGAGGAGCTGCGGCCCTAGGGAGTAGCACACCCTAGGTCTAGGGAGAACACCCGCTCTGATCCTTAGGTCAGGCGGGAGGTGCAGGGGGGTGTTCCTCGGAAAGCCTACGGAACCCTCGGAGGCAGGTCGCTGGTGATTCGGGGCCTGTTCAAAGAGGGGAAAGGACGGTCGGAAGAGGAGGGCCCTCCTATAGGTACCGGGGGAGCGGGAGGCGAAATGCTGGCGATTGCCTCGGCTATGGTCCGAGAACGCGAACCCGGGCCCGAATTATTTTTGTTATTTGTATCATGGATAGTAACAAAAATCAATCGGGGGATGGCGAAGGGAGCGGCGGCACGCCCTCCAATCCCTTCGCGAGGAGGTCGCGAGTGCTGCGATCGCCGGTGTTACAAACACCGGTGGACCGGGTACGGTCGCGGGAGTCCTCAGCGGGAGACACCGCGCGCCCGCCAGCGGCCGGGGAAGTCCGGACCGTGTCGACGACACCCAACCCGGAGGGCAGGGTGGCAACGGCGGAAGAGCGCTTGGAGAAGGTGTACGTACACATGAGGAAACTCATTAAGGAAATGATGGCTGCCCTCAAAAAGCAGCCAAATATTTCCAAAGTCGTCAAGGACGGCCTCCCGGCTCTAGAGGAGGCGCTTGACGACCTTAGCATGACGCGTAGGGAGGAAGCGGACGCCCGCCGCGGCCTCCCTATGAGGAGATCCTTCGGCACGCAAACTGCTCCGGTTGGTGCTGCGAGCGCGGGGGCCTCGCCGGCGAAGAGGCTTCACACAGGAAGCCCAGCTGTGAGGTCCCTGGGCATGCAAACTGTGCCGGCCGGGGCGGTGAGCGTGGACGCTTCGCCTACGGTGGGCAAGAGAGGGGCTTCCAGCCCTCCACTTTTACTGGAGGGGGAGGAGAGAGGGAAGTAGAGGAAGGAGGACCCAGCCCCATCATGGACCGAGGTGGTCAGGAAGGGCAGAGGGACTAAGGCCGAAAAAAGGGCTGAAGAGAAGTTAAAAGGGCCTGGAAAGAAGAGGAAGAAGAAGAAGAAGAAAACGAAGGAAGAAACCGGAACAAAGGCTGGGGCAAAAGCTTCGGCTCCGGTGCCAACTCCTGCGCCCAGTCGACCAGCGGCTCCCACCAAGAAGACCAAGCCGGAGGCCATCCTGCTCAGACCCGCAGCGGGGAAGACCTTTGCGGAAGTGCTTAGCACTGCCCGCAGGGCGGTCAACCCCGAGAGCTATGGGGCGAGTGTGAAGGCCGTCCGGCAGACCAGGTCTGGCGAGGTGCTGCTTGAAATCGGGCAGTGCACCCCGGGAACCCGGGCAGCCTTCTCGGACGCTCTAAAGGGAGCGGTCGGGTCGGCGAGCACCGTCAAGCAACTGGTCCCCAGAGCCACTCTGGAGATCAGGGAACTTGACGCATGCACGACCAAGGAGGAGGTCTTAGAAGCCCTCAGTAGGGATCTGGGGGAATATAATGGCCACCTCCAGGTCGCGCTGACCCGCCCAAATGGCCGCGGCCAGTGCCTGGCCATTATAGAAGTGCAGGACTGGCGGGTGATCGAGGACTACACAGCCAGCGATCACCAATATATCACGTTCCGTGTGCGGGATATAGCGCCAGTGCCGGCCCGGCGCGTGCAGGGCCCGCCCAGATGGGATGTCTCCAGGATGGACGTTGAAAGGCTGTCCCTAGCCTTCACACGCGGCCAGCGAACCATTGCCGGGATCCCAGAGGACTTGCCACCTCTCGAGCGGGCTGCTCAGGTGGTGGACTCCACAATGAGTCTAATCCACCGGGCCTGCCGAGAGGCCGTGCTGAGGAAGAAAGGAGGCAGGGAGGGGCGCCGTCCTGCGTATTGGTGGACGGACGAAATCGCGGACCTGAGGCGGACATGTCTCCGTCTCAGGCGGTTGGCTCAACGAGCTGACCGGCGTGATCCCGATGCAGCCCGTAGATACGCCGAACACAAGGCGGCGAAGAAAAACCTTCGTAGGGCCATCCAGAAGAGTAAGCGCCGATGCTGGCAGCGGCTGGGAGAGGACCTCAACGAGGACCCTTGGGGACTAGGGTATAAGATCGTCCTCCGCAAGTTGGGGGCATTCAAACCGAATGCTCCCCTCGACGCGGTGACGGTCCGATCCATAGTGGATGCTCTTTTCCCCACCCACCCGCTGGAGCCTCATTACGCGGCCCGCGAGGCACTCGATCCTCCTCCATTCACGATGGAGGAGCTCACGAGGGCCTCGCAAAGCCTTCAAAACAAGAAGGCGCCAGGGCCCGACGGACTTCCAGCAGAGGTGCTGAAGGCGTTGACGTCGAGCCATCCAGAGCTCTTGCTCGAGATGTACAATGCCTGTCTGAAGGCGGGAGTTTTCCCCTCCCGCTGGAAGGTAGCCAGGCTTGTGCTGATCAGCAAGGGCAAGGGGCCAGTGGGGTCCCCTGGGTCGTACGGACCGCTGTGTATGCTCGACACAGCCGGCAAGCTCCTGGAGAAGCTCCTGAAGCCTCGCCTCCAAGCAGCCGTCGAGGCTGCTGGAGACCTTTCCGAGAGACAATATGGCTTTCGGAAGGGGAGGTCGACGGTTCACGCTATCCAGGAGGTAGTCGACGCGGCCCGGGCCGCCGAATGCGGGAATCATTATTCTCGCCCGGTGTGCCTGCTGGTCACGCTGGATGTGCGCAACGCCTTCAACTCGGTGAGGTGGGGGGACGCGCTCAATGCGCTCGAGCGGGACTTCAGGGTCCCTCAGTATCTGTTGCAGATGATGAGGGATTACCTGAACGATCGCACCCTCACCTTCGAGACGGAGGATGGCCCGGAGACGAGGGTTCTTTCGGCGGGGGCGGCCCAGGGCTCCATACTGGGTCCCGACATATGGAATTACACATATGACGGGATTCTTCGTATGGAGATGCCAGAAGGGTCCTTCCTGGTTGGGTACGCCGACGACATCGCAGCGGTTATTACCGCCAGAGATGTCGACAAGGCTCAGATGAGGCTCAACCAGGTTATGCGTCGGGTGACTTCCTGGCTGAGCGACCACGGGCTGGAGTTGGCACTCCCCAAGACCGAGATCGTCCTTCTTACTAAGAAGCGCATCGATCTGTTGAGGGAGATGCGGGTAGGAGATATGACGGTCCGGACCCGGCACGTGGTTAAGTACCTGGGGGTAAGCCTCGATTGCAGGCTTGCCTTCTGGGACGAAATCAGGGGCCGGGCCGACAAGGCGGCTGCGGTAACGGCGGCGCTGAGTAGGGTTATGACCAACATTGGTGGTCCCAGACCCTGCAAAAGGCGTCTGTTGCTCCGCACCGCCGAGGCTATAATGCTCTACGGAGCAAAAGTCTGGGCCGACGCGATGCGGTGGGAAAAGTACCGCAAGCGCATGCTTGCGGTGCAACGCCGCGCGGCGCTCCGCATCGCGTGTTCCTACCGCACGGTCTCGGAGCCGGCGGTGCTGGTGGTCGCGGGGGTCATTCCAATTGACTTCCTAGCCAGGGAGCGGCAGTCCGTCCACCGGGAGAAGTCTGCCCTGGGGAGAAAAGAGGCCGCGAGGGTGGCCCGTGCCAGGACCTTGGCGTCCTGGCAGGATAGGTGGGATGGGGAGTCGCGGGGCCGGTGGACAGCTCGGTTGATCCCCCAGCTGGACACCTGGCTGAACCGTCAGCATGGTGAGGTGGATTACTACCTCACCCAAATGCTGACGGGGCACGGGCACTTCTGGGCCTTCCTCCACCGTATTGGGAAGGTGCCGAGCCCGGACTGCTCGTATTGCGACTCCTCATCGGACTCCGCTCTCCACACATTCTTCGAATGTGCCCGTTGGGGAGCGGAGAGGGCCGAGTTGGAAGCGGCGACGGGCAGCGTGACCCCGGACAATATAGTCGGGGTCATGCTGCAGAGTGACGATTTCTGGCGGAGGGTTGCCTCTTTCGTGAGAGGGATCCTTCGCCAGAAGGAACACGACAACAACAGGGGCTTGTAAGGAGCCTCTGTTGGCTTATGAGTGTTATTTATTTTACTGGTGTGGAAATATTTATTATTTATTTTTGGGGAAGCTGACAAAAGCGGGTGCCCGGCACCGGAGCACCAGCTGGCTAGGGATGGGGCACACAGACAAAAACATGGCTCCTGGGAGGAGTCCGTGTTGGCTGCGTGTGTGAGGAGGGATGGATGTGTCTGAGTGTGTGGTGCGCGCCCGGTGCGGGCGAAAGTATAGGACTCCACCCCGAAGTAATGTCTACTAGACGGTTCCGGGGTGGTGTTCCTGGAGGTGGGGAGTGGGGTTTTAGCCGGTAGGCCTGGCATTGTGGCCAGGGAGTCCGGCACACGGGTGGCTTCGGTCACCTAGGTGCGTAACGGCATTTCCCCACTCCCATAAAATAAAAAAAATAAAATAAAAATAAAAAATATTGATACGGTCACTATTAAAATGGCCGAGCTGAACCTCCTTTAAAAAGATCGCTTCTGGTCTCAATCGCGAGCACATAAAGAGCACATAATTCTTGTGCTCTTCATTTGTTTATAAAAAAGACATTTCGTTGAAATTTGTATTTTTGAGTGGGTTTTTCAAAAATTTGTCTGGGCCATTTTAAAGCACATAAAAAGCACTTAATTTTAATACTGTTATTTTGTTTCCAAGGCCAAGTGCAACGCCGCCGCGGGTATAGGGGCTGTGCTAGCTTTCCGATAGCTGGCACCACATATTAACAATTGTCATTTGCCGCGTTAATAACGGAGCACAAAAATATTTATTTGGGCACGTAATTAGTACATAAATAGCACATAATTTTGGCATATCATTTTTTTAATTTCTTATAGGTGGCGGTGCCAGCTTAACGCACCCGAATTTTCTACCTTTTGCTGAAGTGCAGCACCCATCGCCGTGTTTGAGGCGTCTACGAAAAGAGCTAATTCGGCTTCTGAATTTGGAAATGCTAGAAGAGTAGCTTCCGATAATTGTGATTTAATAAACTCAAAGGACTGGGTAGCTTCAGATGACCAATTTTTTTGTTACCATCTTTCTTATTGCCAGTGTGATAATTATTTAAAAGAATTTGGTATTTAGCAGCATTTGGTAAGAACCGACGATAAAAGCTTATCATACCAAGAAATCTTCTAAGTTCTTTGACAGTTTCCGGTTTTTTATAATTTGTGATTGCTTCGACTTTATTAGGTGATGGTTTTATACCGTCAGAACTGATAAAATGTTCTAAAAATTTAAGGTCATCTTTCAAAAATTCACATTTTTCAAAATTGATTAATAAGTCCGTGTTCTAAAAATTGTTCGAAAATAAACTTTAAATGTTCGAGATGCTCTTCTTGAGATTTAGAAGCGATCATTACATCATCGAGATACACAAAGCAAAACGGGAGATTTTGTTGAATGGAATGAATGAAACGTTGAAAAGTTTGTGCTGCGTTGCATAACCCAAAGGTCATACGAGTAAACTCAAAGAGCCCAAACGAAGCGCAGATTGCTGTTTTGGGTATATCTTCGGGTTCGACGGGGATTTGATGATAAGCTTTACTGAGATCTAATGGTGAAAATACTTTACAATGTTGCAGATGATGTGCAAAATCATGGATTAGTGGAATAGGATAACGATCTGGAATAGTAATGTCATTTAGCCTTCTATAATCCCCACATGGTCTCCATTCACCTCTTTTCTTTTTAACCAAATGCAGAGGAGAAGACCAAGACTGTTTGAGGGTCTACAAATTCCTTGCTTGATAAGAAAGTCGAATTCTTTTTTAGCTGCTGAAAATTTGTCTGTGGATAATCTTCGAACTTTCGAAACGACTGGATTACCAGTAGTAAGGATGCGATGGGTAACACTATGTTTAGTTGATTTAGTAAACGTAGAGTCTACGGTAACAGGATGGAATTCTCGAATTTTTGAATTCTACCATCAATAGAGGATTTTAATAAAATAGATAGACATGATGACGTGCCTTTGGAAATATTTCCATTAGATTTTAAAGACGTAAACGGATCGATAAGTAATTTCTGTGATAAATTGACCAAAAGGCCGTAATGGCTTAGAAAGTCCGCGCCTAGTATGGGCTTAGGAACATCAGCGATAATGAACTGCCAAGAAAAATTTCTGCGAAGACCTAAGTCAAGATTAAGAATTTTCCGAACGTAAGTATTAATACTGGAAGAATTTACCGCAGATAATTTTAAACTGGAAGGAAAAGGTTTATTGGTAGATATTGCTGGAATTACCGAAACATCAGCACCAGTATCGACTAAAAAATAACGTCCTGAAGATTTATCGAATATATGTAGACGACTGTTGAGACCGCTATTACGATCCGTCGCCTGAGACGATAAGCGATTTATATTTTTGATTGGTTTTCAGCTGAGAATGAACAAGGGTCGAAACATTTATGAGCTTTGGTACCAAAATTATTGTGATACCAACAATAATTCTTATTAAAACTGTTTCCTTTATTTAAATTGGCTGATATAAATTCTCTTGAACGACTTGAAGAGCGTGATCAGTGAAAAAAATGTTTTTGGTTGTTTAAAATTTTGAATTTAGAAGAAAGTTTAATAACCTTTAATGTTCACTCTGGGTTACCAATAATAGAGTGCGGGTGCAAATGGAAACAGCTTTGACGTTTCACAGAATGTTTTATTTTGTCCAAAAGAAATGTTTTTTACAGAACTCAACCACAACTTCTGACATTAAAAAGCGCGTCTGCTAACCAGCGTCGTTTTCTACCGAGTGAGGAAAAAGGCGCCCTACGCACACTCAAGCAATTCAGTTTCGTCAACCTAAGCTCTCGAAAAAAGAGACGAGCTGAGCAATTCAGTCTCGGCAACCTAAGCTCTCGAAAAGAGAGTCGAGCTGGAACACCTCTCGTGGCGCTAAAATCTGCTTGCGCCGAGACTGACGCGCAGGTGGCGCTGCCAACGAAAACCCCACAGCCACTCTCCCCCCAGTGAGCTTCGCACCTTGTTAAGGGAGCGAGAATTTCCAGAAGTTACTTGCCCGTGGAGCAGCGTATGATCGTGTTGAAAATATTCTGAGAATAGTTTAACAAATTAAATTTTAGGTTTGGAATGACTACAAAGCCGCAATATGTAAAAAGCTGGCGGCATAGCAACGGGAGATCAAAAGTACAGGTGGAGGTCCAAATAAAAACATAATTTTTACGCCCCTTGAAGAAGAAGTTATAGAGCTAATTAATTTGAAGGACTGCGTAGCTGGGGTTAGTGTTATTACTAGTTTGGGAGCCCCCCACCCCCAGGCACGAATAATTCGAGCGTTAGTAGAGAGGATCAAGAAGTCTAATCGATGTTAAGGCGCTGCTCCACGGGCAAGTAACTTCTGGAAGTACTTGCAGGGATGTTTCCACTGACGTGCAAACTTGCGGAATATTACTTCTAGAAGTAGCTTTTGACAGCTCTTCCAAATTGTTTTATGCAACTACATGCACAGCTCTTTCCACGGCGCATTCTTAACGGCAAGTCGTTTTTTGTTTTGAACTAGGAAAATGTCGTGCGGGCAAGTAAAAGTGGCAGCTGCAGTAGCAGCTTATTATTTGTTGCGAAAAAAGTGCGGTGTAAAGTAAGAATAAAAGAAAAATTTGGATAAGGAAGTGGTTTGAACGCAGGAATACTTTGTTTCCAAGAAACGCTTTTGAAGGAACTAAATATGGAAGATCCACATTAATTACAAAATTTTTTACGGATGTCATATGAAAGTTTTGATCATTTGTTGTGTATGATAGGACCAAAAATTGCAAAACAGGATACGAACATGAGATCCTCAATATCTGCAAGGGACAGACTTTTAGTGACATCTTTCCTTTAATCTTTCCTCTCGCTTTCCTGCAATCTGTGGGAGTGATTTGAAATGGACCGGAAGTGTGTAGCGTAACAGGAAGTCCGCCATACTTCAAAGCTCTCGACGGATATACGGATTGAAATCCATGCTTACTTATGAAGCTTCACCCATAAGCGACGGATTGACGGATTAAACTATTAAACCATTTTCAATATTTTCATCCATCAATCCGTAGGCTCGCTCTTTTTTTTAACAATTTTAGCTAAATTTTATAATTTTCGTTGTTCCAGTTCCTCTCAAATTTTTATCCCTTTCTTTGTACATGTTTCCCGCGAAAAAACCTGCAACCCAGATCATTAAAACCTAAATAGTGATTTTATTACGGTCGAACATGTTTATGCATGTCTCCTATCACTCTTATCACTCTCAAACTAAATTCCAACAGCAAATATTCCACTTATATTTTCAACGAATAACACAAAAATTGCACCAAGTTACGAAAAACTTCCCAGTCTCGGCAAGTGCTGAAAATAATTCTGGAAGTTGGATGCAATGTTTTTCCACAGAAGCAATTTGAATTCTGCAAGTAAATTCTGGAATCACGAAAAATTCTGGAAGTTTTCTTGCAGTCGATTTTACACGGAGAATATTCTTTTCAAGTCACTTCTGCAAGCGACTTCTGGAAATTTACTTGCCCGTGGAGCAGCGCCTTTAGATGTGATAATAAATGATGAATACATTAATATTTCAAACATCACAGCAAAAACAGCAACAAATTTAAATGAAGTTCCTGTAACTACTCCACGAAAAAGGGGACCAACGGATAAGGAAAGTCCAAGGGGCAAAAGCATCAAGGTTTTAAGGCGCTGCTCCACGGGCTAGTAAATATCCAGAAGTCGCTTGCAGAAGTGACTTGAAGAGAATATTCTCCGTGTAAAACCGACTGCAAGAAAACTTCCAGAATTGTTCATGATTCCAGAATTTACTTGCAGAATTCAAATTGCTTCTCTTGAAAAACATTTCATCCAACTTCCAGAATTATTTGCAGCACTTGCTGAGGCTGGGAAGTTTTACGTAACTTGCTGCAATTTTTGAGTTGTTCGTTGAAAATACAAGTGGAGTATTTGCTATTTATGTTTTAATGATCTGGGATGCAGGTTTTTCCGCGGGAAATATGTACGAAGAAAGGGATAACAATTTGAGAGGAACTTCAACGAAAATTGAAACACTTCCATAGGGTGCCTCTTTATTTATTTACAAACTAGCTGAGTAACACGGTTTCACCCGGTATATTATAAGTACTACTTAATTAAAGATCCTTGAATTGCTCCACTTTCGTAAAAAATTTTATGACTTATGGTCACCATATTGGGTCCGCCATTTTGAATTTCCAAATTTTAACAGTAGATTCGAAAAAAGTGGTATCAAAATACCCATAGTACTAAATTTCACTTAAATTCGTTGAAGTTCGAAAACTTTTAGACGCCATATTGGATTCACCATCTTGAATTTCCAAATTTCGAACTTGGATTCGCAATTAGCACCTCCATATACCCCCAAATACTACTTTTAATGGCAATCCCTTAATATTTACAATTTTTGGCCGCCATCTTGGGTCCGCCATTTTGAAACCCGCGAATAAAAAATAGCCTATATGGTGGCCCGGAATATGTAGTGTCTTCGCTCCAAAAATGAAAATGATCGGGCCGATAGTTTAGGCGTGATTGAGCAACAAACAAACAAACGATTTTATATATGTATGTATGTACATAATGGGATATGGGATTTACAATACCGGCATCTCATTATAAAATTTACCTAAAATTGTTAAAACAAACAAAATTGTTGTACTTAAGTTCATAGCAAAACATGCACATTCTTATTTACAAATTAATTTCTGTAATCTTACCATTTTTCCAAATAATTTCTCAAGTTTTAAATCTTCTCTGAGAAAATCAAGTCCTGGTGCCACTTTTAACTTGTGCGCACATTTCCCTTTGGTTCAGCACAAATAACGACTTCCCGTTGAGAATGCGCCGTGGAAAGAGTTCTGCAAGTAGTTGCAGCAAACAAATTGGAAGAACAGTCAAAAGCTACTTCTAGAAGTAATCTTTCGGAAGTTTGCACGTCAGTGGAAACATCCCTGCAAGTATACTTCCAGAAGTTACTTACCCGTGGAGCAGAGCCTTTAGAAAACCAAATAAATTTACAGCAGAAATTTCACGGAAACGTTCATGCTAACTTAACAGATATGTATGTATATCAAGTAATATAAGAAATATTAGAAGAACTCTGGATAAGATACATACATATGTACTGTATATAAAGAAAATAAGACTCAGACTGAAAACTAATGCAACTGAGGCACGAGAAAACTGTTCGACACCATAAAGGCCTGCGCCCATACGATGCAGCAGATTGCGTCATGCATCAAGCCTTAAAGCTTTTGATGGATCTCGACGGATTCTGCTGCAGGGCAATGGAGAGGTTCGCCCATAAGCTCCGTCATCTGACAAAGGCCACAAATTGTCAATAGTCACAGCACAGCCAAAGCACAGCGCGGAAATTTTATTGAAGGAGCAATTTTGAATATTAACAAGATAAAAATGGGTCTTACTAAAATAATTAAATTTCTTTTAATAGGAATTCTGTATTAAGTGCGTCCAATGTTTCAGGTACACTTTGCCGGGATGTAAACAGCCAACTGTGACTGCACAACTTTGAGCTTGCAAGTTTGAAAGTTCACCCCAGGCTCAAACTAGCTGATGCGTTTTGACGGATGAAAATATTGAAAAATGTTCAACATTTTGATCCGTCGATGCATTGACATGCATCGCTTATGGGCGAAGCTCCATAAGAAAGCATGGATTTCAATACATATTTTCAATCCGTCAAAAGGTTAAAAAGCTTGATGCATGACGCACTCTGCTGCATCGTATGGGCGCAGGCCTTAAGGAAATAGAGAACTTGAAGTCCAAAAATTAAAAATAAAACAATCTCTTTTACAAATTGAATTACAAAAAGGAAAAAGGGATCTTGAAGTCTTCAATAATTAAATGCTCTATACTAATACTTTTGTTGATAAATTACATCTTTAATTTCTCCCAATGCTGTCCATTTCTTCAAAATATTTTGACGTTTGACGCTGAAACTGGAATTTCGAAAGTTAAATCCGACATTTCATATGGCAGCTCCACCGGCGAATTCAATAATCGCAGTGACAAGTGAAAGTGAAATTGTTTCGCGGCGGGGATCGCAAATCCGTCGGATTCGGCAATAGGAGTCGGTGTCAAAATAATTGAATCTTTTTACCGAATTATTTTATCCACTTCCAATGAAAAACTAAATTGAAGTCAAAGGTAATTGAAAATAGTGCATTAAAAATTTATGTATTGTACGAAAGCGCCATCTCCAGTCCGTAGTTGAAACTACTTTTCATTATATCACAGATAATACAGATCTCCAAAGTAAATAGGGAACTGTGATGTTTAAGAGAAGAGGACTTTTAATATAATTATTTTATACTTTTTAGAGCTAGGGATTTTTTGGCGTCGGTTCTATTTTTTTTTTAAAAAATTTTTTATTTCATTCTTTTTAGTGTAATATGTTTTAGTAAATTTTTTTGGTCCGCCATTTTGAATCCTCGCAATCGGGCACCGAATGTACAACCAAGTACCAAAACCTTATCTGTGTATATATTTTGTTTTTTGTTGATTTTCTCAAAAAGCGCTGAATCAATTTCGATAAAATTTATATGGGACCACCTCTGAAGTATGACCTACCAAACAAAAAAAGAATCATCAAAGGCAATTCATAATTGGCGGAATTATCGCGTAACGACATACAAAAAAAACATTCAGTCGAATTGAGAACCTCCTCCGTTTTTAACCAACGAAAAAACGGAGGAGGTTCTCAATTCGACTGTGTTTTTTTTTTTTTTTTTTTTGTATGTCGTTACGCGATAATTCCGCCAATTATGAATTGATTTTGATGATTCTTTTTTTGTTTGGTAGGTCATACTTCAGAGGTGGTCCCATATAAATTTTATCGGAATTGATTCAGCGCTTTTTGAGAAAATCAATAAAAAACAAAATATATACACAGATAATGTTTTGGTTTGTGGTACTTGGTTGCACATTCGGTGCCCGCTTGCGAGGATTCAAAGTGGCAGACCAAAACATTTTACTAAAAAATATTACACTAAAAAGAATGAAATAAAAATTTTTTTTAAAAAAAAAGAACCGACTCCAAAAAATCCCAAGCCCTAAAAAGTATAAAATAATTATAATTAAAGTCCTCTGCTACTACTTTCAACATTAAATACCAAGACTTTCCTAGACTTTTGAAGGCGGTGTGAAAACCTGACTGATATCGAATACTAACTAAATAATTAATGCAATCAGTTTGTCTGGATTAATTGGTTTAATATCAGTCAGGTTTTCACACCGCCTTCAAAAGTCTAGGAAATTCTTGGTATTTAATGTTGAAAGTAGTAGCAGAGGACTTTTAATATAATTATTTTATACTTTTTAGGGCTTGGGATTTTTTGGAGTCGGTTCTTTTTTTTTAAAAAAATTGTTTTTTCGTCGGTTAAAAAGGACGGACACAAATTTTGAAATATCAGATTTAGAAAAAGCTTGCACATTTCTGGATGCTAAAAAACCTAAACATGATTCAAATTTGGAATATTGTTTCGAGTGTCCGAAGCAGTTTAAAAAAATTAAATATTTCATGAAAACAATAAAGAATATGCGTATAAGAATTTCAAAATTGAAAGAAGAAAAGAAAACCCTTTCAGCAAAAAACAAAATGTTAAAAAATAAAATATTGCGTTTGAAATGTCCTAAAAAATATCAAAAAGAAAAGCCCGAATCTGTTATAAACGCCATTGAAACTTTGGATGGACCAACTGAAAATGCCAAAATTTTGTCGAAAATATTTCTAGCCAGTGACAGTGATTCTAAAAGAACATACACTGATGAAGAAAGAACACTGTGCCAGTGCATATATTTTAGGTCAAGTGCAGGATATAACTTTTTGAAAGATTTCCTTAAACTATATTTGCCAAGTATTTCATCGTTACATAACTGGATTAAAATAAAGAATCTTACACCGGGTTTTCATGCTTCGGTTTTAGATCAAATAGCTGAACAAGTTGGTAGGCTTTCAGAAAATGAGAGGGATGTTGTCTTAATATTTGATGAGATGAGTATTCAGGAAAATTGGGGTTACAATAAGTTTTTAGATCAAATAGATGGTTTTGCAGATTACGGTAGCGGACATAGAGATTTCCAGAGTGCAAAATCAGTTTGTGTTTTCATGATAAGAAGTATAAATGGAAATTTCAAACAAGTGCTTTATTACATTGCTTGCTCAAACTCAGTTCCTGAAGATATTTTGAGTTTGCAAATAAATAAATGTATTGAAATGTGCGACAAGATCCAACTAAATGTAAAAGCCCTCGTGTACCTCAAATAGCGATCATTCTTCCATTTTAATATCTTTAAAACAATATGAAAATGTTCCTGACGAAAAATTCTTAGTTTCTCTTTCATGCCTTTACTACAATATTTGTAAACTTCAAACAGACGTATTCGCTACAGTTTTTAATTCGCAACCTTATATCAAAAATATACGACAACATATGTATAATAAGAAAATGTATAGAAGAGACGAATAAAACATATGTATTGCGACTGGTTTAATTTGAATAATCCTTGTTATGACCATCACATAAAAGCGCTTGAATTCATGGTTATTGTCCTTCTGCGTAAAAATTGCAAATGGAAGAAGGATTTAGAAAAGAGTAAAAAAATTAAAATATTTTCTAAATGTAAGAAATTAATAAATCTAATCAAAGAAAGTATATATAAGTTTTATACTTTCTTTGATCTAATGCATTTCGCCCTATTTCCACTTCAAATAAAGCAACAGAGGAAACCTACATATATTTTTCACCGATTGAATGAAATAAAAACCCCGTTTAATTCTGTTTAATATTTGTTATATAAATGTACGTTCCCTTTTACATAAATATTTAATACTATTTAATATTACATGCAGTTATTTCCTGATCAGAATGCAATTGCCGCAGAAACAACTATGAAAATTTAAAATTTTACACTCATTGCAACGATGCTATTAGATGATATACAACAAAGCGTGATTATGCCTTATGTAGTCATTCAAAGTAGCAATGAAATAAAAAATTATAAAAGAATTGTATATGTTTATTTCCTTGTGCAATTGTTTTTCCCGCATCGTATATGAACCGACCCATTAAATCCAAAGTCTGTCGGTTTGAAATAAGCACAAATGCACACACACAAACGACTAGCTTCTTCCCAATAGAAAAGCTATGAGCGAGAGAAGAAAAATTTCAGTGGACAGAGCTTTTTACTCAGAAAAGTGGACGACAAAATCCAGCCTCCTCGGAAGGCTCTGTCTGCTGATGTAGGATGCCTGTTGTTAAGCTTCAGGAAATTGTGAGTTGCACCGCTTGGGACGTCTTAATATATACAGTCTTTGCTTCTTTTACTTTACACGGGGTTAAGCTTTTTCGTTCGCTGGTTTGGGGTTGGGTGGTCCACGCATTGGAGAACGGCCTTAAGGCCCGCGCCCATAGAGTCCGGAATTTGTGCGGAATTTGCTCGACTCCGGTAAGCTTAAAGCTATTGACGTCCGGAAAACAGAGGTATCGCCCATAGAATCCGGAATTTCTGCGGCAAGCTTTCAATATTTTTGTCATCTTGACTTAAAAAGTGCTCAAATTGGTTCTCATCTTGACTTGACAGTTCAAACAAAGCGGGAATTTTATTGAAAAAGGCAAAGTCAAAGAAGGAAGCAACAAGCAATTGAAAGGACAACGATGGATATTAATAGAGTACTTAAATTTCTATTAATAGGACTTCTACTTACAGAAGCCGATGAATGTTTGACTCTATTGGAGAGAGGAGGCTCAAACCGTTTAAGCAAAGCTATGAAGTTTTTTGATGCTTTCCTTGCCGCATGTAGTACGGATAAAAAGTTAAGAAATGCTCAACTTTTCAATTCGGCTGCGACTGCGGCAGCGCGTTTCTATAGGCCGTTCTCCAATGCGCGGACCCACCCAACCACGAACCACCGAACGAAAATGCTGAATCCCGTGTAAAGTATAAGCCCTTGCCTGTCGTTGTGCCTGTCAGCTGCGAAAACAAAATCGGGCAAATGTTAAATGTAGAAGTTTTTACCACTTTTTAAGCGGACAAACTTATCTATTTAACTTTTAATATTCTCCTGAAACTACCGTGCACATTTTTATAAGTGCTTCGTGTTATAATTAGTGCACTGATGTTTTGACAACCGGCGGAACAGCTGCGGCGATGTCACTATTCTGGTACAATATCGTTGCTGAATAGTCAACTAGTACTATGTGGTTAACACGCACCAAGAAAAAGTTAGCCATGTTGACCAAAACTCGAGCGAGAGGGAAGATGACGCCACATTCATGTGGGACGAGATGGCGCGATTTTGGTTCGTTCGTGGTTGGGTGGTTCGTGCATTGGAGAACGGCCTTATGGGTGCACCCCCATAAGAAAGCATGTAGTTCAACTTACGTTTACCGGAGTCGGACGAATTCCGGACTCTATGGGCGCGGGCCTTTAAGCTTCGTGTTGCGATTTTTCCATATTCGTGGCACAATGGAGACAACAAAACTTGAGTCCATCAAAAACTCCATATGATTGTTTCGAGCATACAGGATAGGTGATATTCTGCAGTAAATTTTGTTGGTGCTGTAGTCGTATCTGCTGCTGGGGGAGTGGTGGCTGCTGTTGAGCATGTTGATAAGGGTGCTGGTGCGACGGCTGAGCCTGCCGATCGGACCATTGTACTGGCCGATGAGTGCATCTCTACACGACGTGTGTCACTATTTTGCGCTACGTTACATGCTGCGATTCAAGATCGCTTTTTGGTTTGCAAGAAATTGAAAAAAAACTCGAATGAAAATATTATAACATTTATTCATAAAATTTTAACAGTTCGTAGTGACAAGAACAACAAGCGAACATTCGTTACACTCTAATTCAAAATCTTCAGTTGAATATACATTATCACAAGTATAAAAGTTTCCACATCGACAGGGATATTGGAGCTCTCCAGATGAGGACGTAGAGAAGTCCTTAAGCGATAAGGTGGCAAATATATTAGATTGTTCATCGAACTTCATCTTCAGCAGCTTTGCATCATAAATTCTACGTTTATCAGGGTCTCGAAGTGTTTTCCACGCCAAATCAATTTCAATGAAAGAATTTTCTTCGTTAGAACTTTTGTCTGGATGATTTTCCAAGACTAAACGTTGGTAACTTTTTTTTATATCGGCTGTACTTGCATCTGTTTGGCACTGAAGGATATCGTAGTAATTCTCTGTGATCATGATGACTGTTTTTTTTTTTTTTTTGTATCTGGAAGTAATTTGTAGATTAGGGCAAATGTAATTTCTAGACAGTAGTAGTTCAGTAATAGCAGAGAATATAAAGACCTACAGAGCATGCAACGCGAACTAAACTGATGAGTGAAGTTTTTTCTTCTGGGGTTCCCTCTTAGACATATACTTAAACCATAGACAAACTAGATACTAGATGTCCAGTCGCATGTAATACTTTGTGCCAAAGGAAATCGAAATCAAGGGCTGAATACATTCGATGAGGTCGTGAGTTGTGAGAATCTTACGAATTTCAATCCCCTTGAAAACAACAGGATTCTCACAAGTCGGAACACATTCGATGCCCTCACTGACATATATGGATACGTTCAATATCCCGACTCGAGTCGACTCGAGTAAATCTGACTTACTGCGGAGCGTTCAATATCTCACTCGAGTCCACTCGAGTTATTTTTACTCTTACTCTATGGCGTTCATTATCTTACTCGAGTTCACACGAAATATTGTCTGTGAACTCTTAGATTAGGTTGTATGCGTGAGATTTTTGACTCGAGTTGCCGTTCAATATCTTACTCGAGTCGATCAAGTTTACTCGAGTCATTTTAGACAGTCCTCAAAAGGTCGAAGCAAAGCTTGGAGGAACGAACGAACATGGAGTGGAAGAACCGTGTAAAATCCCTGTACGTGAGTGAAGCCAAAAAGTCTGGTTTTTGATTGTCAAAAATGTCCTGACTGTTAAATGATGAACGAGCGAGAAACTTCGGTTTGTCAAGTGCAGTGAGAAAGCGAGCAAAGAGTTAATTTTGTGCTTGTTTTGTGTTTTATTTCCAGTAAATGTGGGTTACAAGGTGTAATTTTTATGTTTTAATTTGTGAAACGTGATAATTACATCTATTGTGAGTAATTTTATAGAAAGAAGTGAGAAAAAATGTTTTGTGCCTGGCTGCAAAAATACGGAGATTTACAGGAACTCTGGAGATTTCAGATTTCTTTTCACAAGTAAGTATTTAAGAAAAGTACACTTAGTGGTTTCATTTGAAAAAAATTGTGAAAATGATTGGATTTTATCGAAAAATTCATTCTTAACTGAAGTGGTTTCCCCTCCAGAAGCACTGTCAGATTTGTGCAAATGAATGACAAAGTCGTCAAACCAAAAATTTTTTTTGGGGGGTCAAAGCATAAATTAATATAATGATAGAAATATTACTTTACTTAATACTTTCTTTTTATTGGGTTTTAGGTCCCAGAGCGATGTCCACATGCAGAACAGGTGGCTACAACAAATTAAATCGCCTGCAAAAGTTGGCCCCTCCGCAGTGCCAGCAAAAATTTCACGCCTGTACTGAGTGATGTCAATGTGTGAGTGTTTCTACTCACACATCTTTGAAATGGCTTCACTTTTTTCGACTCGTTTTCACTCCATATTTGTTCGTTCCTCCGAGAAGCAAAGTGACTCGACGTTTAATTTGACGTCACCATGGAAGAGGGGGTGCTTTGTAACGTACGAAGAAGATGCCGTTTTTGAAAATGGGCAGATAATTACCCAAGAAAAGGCAAGGTGGAGCATAAATGCTACTCTTTGCCTTATTGAAACATATAAGGAGCTACAAAATGACTTTGCGTCGGACAAAGTAAGGCGCGAAGTAATCTGGGAAAAAGTAGCAGCGAAAATGCAGGAAAATAATTTAAACAATACCCACGAGCAATGTGAGTGCAAAATTAAAAACTTAAAAAAAAATTACTACAATTTTGTAAATTCTGCATTGCAATACTTAAAATATTTCAAATTATGAGTTTTCTCTCCATGGTTATACGCTGTGTAGAAAAATCCAGTGATGCACCCAACACTGTACTATTCTGGGTGCCATCGGCTGATCACCAACACAATCGTCAGAAACAACCGCATATCAAACAACCGTATATCCTCTCTCTGTAAATTGTAACAATTTCTTCACTCACTTGTTGTTAGCTGTGGAGGTCGACCAGTAATGGAGGTCGGCCTCCATTTAAATTTTATTTAAATTCTAAATAATTTATAATTTATTGTTTCTATTTATATTTTTTGAAGAAGTTATTTAGTATATGTTATACATATAATTTTTTTATATATATATTTATTTGAATTAGTTGTCTGTGGTCGGCTGTGGTTGGTTGGTTTCTGGCGGTGTTGGTGGTGGTGGTGTTTGGTCTATTATGCCTAATCTCCATAAAAAACCAGGCCAAACCAAAACCAAACCAAAACCAAAAAACCAACTGCTGACAAATCAAGTCTGTACACATGTTAGCAATGTAGTTGTGAAATGTCAGTCAGCCACTGCTTCACTTACCGGTCCAATAAAAGGTCATTTTGTAATAAAAATATAATTATTTTGACACAAATATTTGGCACTCTTTACCGGCAAACCACAACAACCGATTTAACATCAATTTATTTTTGACTTTGCAACTTTTCGAGTACTAGCCTGTACTAAATGCGCTGAATTGCATGTGGCAACGCCAAATGGTTTTAAAATGGTTTAACTCACACAGAGGAAAAAGCTAGCGGCTGGTGACCAAAATGAGCGAGATAATTGCAATGCGAATGACAGAGCTGCAGATATTTTTGGTTTGGTTTTGGTTTGGTTAGTTGGTTTGGTTTTGTATGGAGATTAGGCATTAACGACCAATCGATAATTCAGAGTATGAAACGGATTGGCTTGTTTTCAAGCATCTCTTCCTAGGGCTGTTTGATTAATAGTAGTTGTTGCTGTGGTTCTTCGTCGGGGTCACCAGTTAAGGGAAGGGGATATTCCCTTTAATTTATTTGTTTTGTTTGTTATTTATTTATTCTGCCCCGTTGGGCGGTGATAATATTTCGGATAATATTTAATTGGATTAAAAATCAATTTTTTATTTACTTTATAATTATTTTAATAAATTTTATAAGATTTTCTAAATCTGACCGATTTTATTGACATTCGTACATCGAATAAAATAATTCTCCTTTTCTTTTAAAACAAAAACATTTCTAAGCTACTACAATTTACACTACTACGATCTAATTACATTTACTTTACAGCAACTACAATGAACAAACTACCCAGCGGGAAATTTGGTCAGGCCTTCCTAGGAGATGAATGTGGAAGCAGTTTCTATTGCTTCCAAGTTAATCGCTTGTCCGCTTGGTGGAAGCAGTGCTATGCTTTCCGGTATTCTAGCTTTCCCCACCCTGTTCTAACAACATGAGACTCGACGCTTACATCATTCTCGTTTGAGTTTTTATGCTGTGAAGATCATGAAGTGCAGCAGTTTTTTAAAGCGTCAATTAATATCTCTTTCTGCTTATTGAGAATCATGCAAATATTAAAAAAACATTTTTTTTCAGTGCCATTTTGACCCCTTTGAAGCTATTTTAAATTTATTTTCCCTAATTTCAATTTCTTCAATTGCTTCCTGTGTCCAATGAAGAGGCATGCATCCCGCGTTGCTTCCTAGGAATCTAGGAGGGAGCACACCAAAAAGCTTTAACTGCTTCCTCCCAAGGACATGCACACGTAAATGTCCTATGAAGTGTCTAATTAAGAGGAATGCATCCATACCTTCCAGGGAATCGGTACAGCATGCATCATGGTATGCTTCCATTTCCCGCTGGGTACTATACGTCACAAAGCATTTTCTACGTGTGTACAAGAATTTCCAGATAATAAAGATCTCTATGTTAACTAGCTACGACTATACTTACTAGTTTCACACATATGTAAACTTTAAAATGCGGGGAATTTAAAAGGGTTCTTTATTTACATCCGTTCGCCACATCAATTGTGGGGGACTAGCCCCCATTTAAATTTTATTTAATATATTTAGTTTTTAGTTAAAAATAGTTGTAACTTTTATTTACACTTTCATTATTTATTTTTAATTGTTTTTGGTTTATTATTTACATGATATTTTATTTTACAATTATTTTATTATTAATTTTTACATTACAATCTTTACCGGCCGGAATCAAAAAACTCATATTTTCAATTTTATAAAACAAAAACTTCTCGTGGCCTGCTACGTTTTCCACTTTTTAATTCACAGCTTGCTTTGTTGCAACCGCCACATTAGCTAACCGACTAGGTCAGATCTCTGCGACTAGCAAATAAAAGCATTTGAACTATCCAGTGAATTAAGTCTTATTAAGTTTTTATTATTTTATTATTGCCTAAACTTATAAGTATCACGCTGTTATGACAAATTTGATTTTCCTTTGACATTTACGCACACATTTGTAAGGTTGAACTCGAGTAAAACTTGGTCGAGTCGACTCGAGTGAGAACTGCGCTCTGAACAGGGCTCGAGCACATCGAGCACGCTCAGTTGCTCCAAGTGCTCGGTCATATTTTACTGAGCACGAAGAGCGCGTTCTGAACATGGTCTGAGCCACTGACGTATAATACAATGGACCACTCAAGTACCCGATTTCTCATAGAAGCCGACGATTGGAATTTTGTTCCCTCTCTTTCGCTCTGAAGCAGTGACAGTTCGTGAATTGACGTAAAATTAACGTCCTATAATGTCAAAGATTTCTCAGCGGGCTGAATGGCCGTTAAAAATAGAAAAATCCAATTGAAATAGTTTGTTTTTTGTGGTAATATTAATTGAAATCAAAGATATTTGTTACAGTCTTAAGAATTTTATTAAGGAAACTCAATTCAAACTGAGTTTTGTAGGCTCTTTTCGATTTCATTTCACTCGGAATGCAGAATATGAGTATTAGCAAAGACCATATAAACTAGTTTATATGGTTTTTGGTATTAGTTTATTTTATTTGAGTGATATTCGTTGGGATTCTTAAAATTTAGCTCCTATGCTATAAAGAGCTTTTATTTTTCCTAATTAAAACACTATTAGCAAAGAACGTATAACATAAAGAACTCGCATCATGCTCAAAACCTCGTCGAAAATCATTCAGCTCGCCGGATGCGAAGGGAAGACGTGAAGGGAAAGCGTGCAAAACCTCAGCAAAGAATCAGAGAAAATTTTGTAGGCCACCGTTCGTGTGGGCATGTAGGCAGCCGCAAGCGAATTTGTTCTCGAGCCGTCGCACTGTAGCTGTGCTACGATTTGCCTGATAACATGATGGGATTCTTGGAAGCGGGAGGGAAATTAGACATCAGCTTAGAAAGAATTTTTTTGATGTTAAGAAATTCAGGTGTGTTATTCAACATGTATAAATAAGGAGGTTAAAGGGTTGTTAAAAACATTAGGAGCAGCGGCTAATGATCAGAATGTTATTTTTTAATTTGTTCTGCTATCTAATAAATAAATTAAATTTAGAATTGAGTCAGAAATTGAAAATTCAAATTAAAATATTTAAATTGATATTCAAAAATTAACAAAACGCGGAAATGTGAAATAATTTTTGAATACTTAATTATATAATATGAATATTTATAATATAAAAATGTCTTGATTGCTTTCAATATGTCGTTAAATAATTCGTTTTAAAATGTTTTCTAAACCAAGAAATTTCTCAAACGAAAATGCAATTATTCGTCTAAGCTGATTTCGATAAACGAGGTATTGTTGGACTCGGCCTTAAATTAGTTCGAACTTAAATTTTGTAAACAAAGAATTGGAAGCATATATGTACATATAGAAAAAAATCCCGACACTCCTACAGCCGCGCAGAGTCAACAGAGCAAAGCAAGGCGCATGCGCATGTTATACGTTCTTTGCTATTAGACATCTTTATTTCTATAATAATTATAATTACTTGGCAATTGCACGGTAACATATTCTACTAATTAAAATACTGGCCGTGCAATTGCCAAGTAATTATAATTATTATAGAAATAAAGATGTCTAATATTGATACGGTCACTATAAATGTTGATAGGTAATTGATTAGATAACAATTTATAACAAAGTTGTTGAATAGGTGCTTCCATAAACACTAACTAATATAACTGACTTGGTTTTACATAAGATCTCACAACTTTTTACGGCAGAAGAACTGCGTTGCGAGACTTGGCATTTTTTTACATGTTATGTTTTTGATGGGATAAGTAATTCACATTTTGAAAAATGTATTTTGGAAAAAAAACAATTATAAGCTAACGCCATACCAACTCTGAAATTATTTGAAGATGAGCAATGCAGTGCCATCTTCCTCTTACGATTTTGAAGAGGAATGTTAAGCAAGTACAACCGCCATAAAGAAAATTGAATCTGATGATATGGTTGATTTGATAAAATTTAATTGTGAACAAAAGCAGGAATTATGGAAAGATATAAATGATGGTTTGAGTAAATTTAGTAAAAATGTAACACAAGTTTTACAAAGCGATTTAAACACAGCCTTAAACGTCAAGAACAATACAGATGTTCGTGAAAATTCGTCAGTAAATATGATTGAAAAGGCTGAGGAATTTTGTGATTGTTGTTTGAAAAAAGAGCGAAACGAATTATATTATAGAAAAAAGTATACAGATACTTTAAAGTTATACAAAAAGAAAATCAAAATAGCCAATAGAACGCGCCGTCGGATTCGAGTGCGGTTTTTTTCTTGAGAAAGGCTAGATGACAGGGAAGCTTTTTCTCGAAAAAAATTTCGATCTTCCCATATAAAAGATCGGAAGAACGAAGGATCAAGGTCAAATTTTGGGCTTTGAAATCGTAATTTTCGAAGTTTGACGCGGTTTCTCCCGCTTTTTTGTTAGCGGATTGGGCCGTGGGTGGTATCGTTGAAAAACCTGAAGGCTCAGCTTTCCAATGCGTTATCAACCAGTATTGTAGGATGTCTCCGAAAGAACTTATTAAGCATTTTCTAAGTGGACCCATTGTAAATTTTTCGCAACTTCAACCCGCTATAAATAAAAAAGTAGCCATTTTGGAGCTTTCAGCCCATTGGGACTTTTGATCAGCATCACAAAAATTACCTACTCGCAAAATTTCAGCTCATTTCACCGAAAGGCCTTTTCCATACATTTTGTGCGGGGTCCTTCGCGTTTTTATGCTACGTGGCCTACACTCTAATTGCAAGTTCATACTAAGTTATTATGCTTCTAAAACTGGACTCAAAGCAGATAGGCTGAAATTAATTGTTGAGGAAAATATAAGAGCAGCTGAATATATTGGTTTAAATGTTAGAGGTATAGCTTGCGATCAAGGATCAAATAATAGGACTAATAGGAGCTGTTTCACTAAACTGTCTTTAACACCTGTGTCTCCTTATTTTTTGTTTAACGACACAAAGGTATATGGGTTTTATGATGCTCCTCATTTAATTAAATCTTTACGAAATATTTGGATAAAAAATGATATGGAAACCCCTGATGGTAGGGTTTCATGGAACATAATTTTTAAATTATATGAGTTAGATTCAAATAGTAGTTCTACAAGACTTTGTCCAAAATTGACATCTAAACACATTTACCCTAATACTTTTGAAAAAATGATAGTGAAGTGTGCAACACAAATATTTAGTCATACTGTCGCATCGGCCATACTAACTTTAATTCAAATGGGACATTTTGACAATTGCAAAAATATATCATTCTCTACTGTTAAATTTGTAGAGAAGATAAATAAATTATTTGACTGTTTAAACAGTCATGTCCTACATGACAAAAATCTTTACCGTTCAGGGTTATGTGAAAATAACCATATTCAATGTTATTTGCAAGAAATGAACAATTATGTTCAGGATATTAAATATTGTTCAAAAACAAAGGTTTTCTGTTTACAGGGAATAACTTTTACTATATCGTCAATTTTGCTGTTTTCCCAAGACATATGGAATGATTCAAATGGAATTTTTTATATAGCTCTTTCACGGTTAAGTATACTGATGCCATCGGAAATCTTTTTTACCTAATAAGGTCCAGGTTTAATTTAATTGTTGCTAAAATTTTATCTACTAGCTGGAATACCCGGTCTCACCCGTGCTAGATTAGTTTAGCGTTTGCGAGGCATTATCGAATGCAAAAAAATCCTGTTATCAAATTGAAATCTTTGTAGCACAAAATTTATATATTTACGCACACGTCCACCCTCACATGTCCGTTCCGGTTAATGGGGCCTTTAAAAAGTCATACGACATTTTAAATCTCTGATCAAAGGAGACATATGAATGCGTTTACATTATGTGTTTTCCATTGGGCCATGCAGAGTACGCCGGAGTAGTTGTATCTACGCCGAACTACGCTAGCTGAGAAGTAGGTGTAGTTCGCCAACGTAGTTACGCCGACTTTTTCCGCTAGGGGTTTTGTGTTTCATAAACGTCAAAAGTCGTTTAAAATTCAAATGTCTTTCGCGTTTTGTTAAAAAAAATTGTGATTCTAAATGAAAAAAATTGTGATTCTAAGAAATATGGATGAACGATTGGTAGGTGCTAAAATACAAAATGCAGAAAATAAATTTAATGCATAAACTTAGATATTTATTCTTCAAGACGTTGAAAGTAACGAAAGCGAGGATGAGCAATTTTTGGACATTTTATTCGCATCCTCATCGTCATCATCATCAGCCGAGGAAAATGTTACAAAAAAAGTTAGAATATGTAATTACAGTGTAAACTCTATATAGCGAACTTCTATTTAACGAAAAACTCCTTAAAACGAAGAAATTGCTAAGGTTTGTTTGGTTTACATTGCTAGCCTTATATTGAAACACTCTTTATAGCGTAACAACCACTCTCAATAGCGAAACTATACATCATTCTTTAGACCTCAATAAACATATTTCACTGACCTTCAAACACAATACTGATATAAAATCGTAAATATTTCGTACGTACAAGAAATGTTTACGGCTTAGAAATGTGTTCATTTGTTTGTTGTTGCCTAGCACTTGTTTACTTACTGTACTTCCTACTATCGTCTTGTTGCTATTTTTTTTTGTCATTAATTCGCGCAATAGAATAGGGAGAAAAAACAAGTGATGTTGCAAAACGTTTTGGATTCAGTCCATCTACTGTGTCTACCATTTGGAAGAACAAGGAAAAATTTCTTTTAATAAGAATTAAAACCACTTATTCGTAAAATTATATTGTTTTCTTTTACTCTCCGTATAACGAAAACTCTTTATAACGCAATAAAATACCCGGTCCCTTCAATTTCGCTATATAGGCTTTACACTGTATATGGAAAATATTGAAGCGTACACCGATAAGCAATTTAGGCAGCACTTCCGACTTTCCCGCATTGTTGCACAGCGATTAATTGGTAAAGTTTATAATTATTGATATGAAAGCACATAAATGTATTGCATATTTACAGATGAAGCCTAGTATGCTGTTCGCGCTAAACGAAATTTCCCATACAAAATTCAGCCCAGTGAAAAAATTCCGCTGCGGAATTTAGCAAAGTGGTACGCTGTTCCTTCGCTAAACTGCCTGTTTCGCGGATAAACCGCTTGGAGCGCTCAAAACTCTCCACCAGAATTTAGCAGGCATTTTAATGTACAAAGCATTTATTCGCAACGGAATTTTGACGTTTGCTGAAGACTGAAGTCAATAATTGAATTGTGAAGCTTTGAGATTGAATTTTCTCGACCCAATTGGAAAATCTCCACCATCAATTCTACAAACAATATTTTAGCGAGTGTTTATCTTCGGTTTCACGGGTTTTTTTGGAGACTGGGAAAAATTTCGTTTAGCGCGAACAGCATACTAGGCTTGACTACATAACTGATTTCTAGCAGCGTAAATTCTCTTCTTACTGGTTGGCTTGCTGGAAAAATTTATTGATATACTAGCTGACCCGTGCCCACTTCGCAGGGCGTCAAACATTTTTACTTGTGATGAAATTATCTTGTGTGGTTCTTAGTACTGAGTATTTAGGATTTATTTTATGTTTATTTTATTTCTTGTAAGCTGCTAGTATGTATTGGGCGAGTATGTTAATTGTTTAAGACTTCTCTGAATACTATGTTTGATGTTGTGCTATTGTATGGTAGCAAATTGTATTGGTTTTCTGGAGTTCCAACTCGAGATAAGCCAACATATAACTGCCCATGGGAAAAACACTCCTTTTTCAAGTCAATGCTCTCCAGAGAGAATGTTTGACCCTGGGACTTATTTATCGTGAGGGCAAATGAAACTTTGACTGGAAACTGCAGCCTTTTGAACGATATTGGCAAATCCGTCGGAATTATGGGTATCCGCGGAATATAAGCAAGTTGTCCCACTGCTGCCCACAGTAGCCTTGTGCCATTACACATGTTGGGAGGTGGAGGTGGTAGGCCAGAAGGGCTCAAAGAATTTAAAAATTCTTGAGGATAGTGCACTGTATCCATCCTCAATATTACACGCCGTGTCAACTGGCATACTGTTTGACTTGACCGGGAATTTTCTGTAAAATCAGTTTATTTATTTCATTCCCTTTATTATTTCTGGGTGACACTATTGCCTTCGAAAAAAGCCAGTTATAATTTCTTATTGCGTCTATTAGATGTTCTAATTTATGGACTATGTGGCCCAATCTATCGTCAAGTTGAATTTCAGCGCTACTACTGTTAGTGTTAGGAGAGGTAATTTTTCCTTCTCCAAGTTTGAGTAGTCGTTGCGAAAAGTCGTTGTTGTAGTTGTCGCTCAAATGGGCTCTCATATTTGTTCGTAAAAAGAATTCTCAGCTGTGTTCAATCTCCGTTCTACCCCTTTGAATTTTTCATGGAATTTTTATCATTCTTATAAACGTGTCTGGTCTGGTGGGGACGGAGAGGTGCAGCATGTTCGGGCTCGCCGAATCAAAGACTATGGAACCTACGTTACAAAGACTGTTCACTCCTGCAATTTAGAATTTCAGTTTTTGTGACCTTGGTACCGTTATTCCTCCCAACCCCACGATTTTGCTAGAAGTCGATAGCATGCTCAAGCATTGTGGTGGAAACGAGAGAAACAATGCAGAGGAATTTAGAGAAATTGGTACAGAGGTACAGGGTGCCGACTGCCGTGCACTTAAAACTAAAATAAAACGTTCATAAATAAAAAAGTAAACCTGTTTTATAATTGGTCTCTTATTTCAAAACATCAGTTTTAATGCCACTATACATTTCACCACAAAATATTATAATTTTAATAAGCACAGTCGTAATTTCACAAATTATAAAGAACTTCTCTTAAAACAGAATCAGAATTAATCACCCTGTCCTTTGAAGCAAACGGATTACCGGTGCGGGCCGGCATACAATCGCATTTGATTTAGCATTCGCCTTCGGCCCGCATAAGGAAAACCCATGGTGAAAAAACGTAAACAAACTTATATGTGAACCCCTTCACTGTGTGAGGGAGGCATTCGAATTTCGGCATTTCCTATCTGAAAAGCACGGCCGGCTCGCCACCAACACAATGACAAGAAAAAGCATTTGCCTCCGGCCCGCAAAGTAATAGGTGAACTCTTGTTTCATAGTGTTTGTCGGCATTTGTGACTGCTGCCGTCCTTCTTGCTTATTAGGCAATTTAAATGAAAATTTGGAACCGGAACAAGCTCTCTTTTCGACTTATGGATAAATTTTTTGTTTTTTTTTCTGAAAAGTGGCCATAGTGGGGGTAAACTGCGTCGCAGAATTAGAGTGAACATTCTTTGTAACAAGGTTCCATATTCTTTGGCCGAATGTCGGCGAGACGCTTCGGAACGAGTGCTAGAAATTGAAGTGTCTTCGCGGTTCGCGCTCTGGTCCTGGTGAAGCCTGCGACTAGGAATGATAAGAGCAAGGGAAAGCAAAGGAATCTGTCTCCGTCGTACATACAGGACGTAAGCGCGCACATAAATAAATCTCGTTTTCACTGGCGCGGCGCGGCGTAGCACACAGCCCTGAATTAAGAAGAGGAGAATATCAATTAAACTACATGCAACATTTTAGTTCATTTCAGGGCAGGGAATGGCATCCCCCGACGAAGTTTCTTTGGTTACTTACCTCCTTTTAGTCAGGGGGTTTTAAAATTTTATTTAAACCTTTTTCTATTACGACGTTTGCATCCGCCGTGGGTTTTTTTCAAAATTTTTAATATCGTTATATCTATCTATTATTTTCAAAAGGCGGCTAGTTTAAATAATATACGTATATATTTTTAATTGATTCTGTTCACTTAAAACCCTAAAAACTTACCTTCAAATTTCAAATAATTTCGTAGTATGAAGATATTCAAATAACACACTGATTTATCACGTTATATCACCTAGGGTTTTTGAGCTACTTTAGTCAGTAAGTTAGACATAAACTAAGAAGAATGTGCAATATGGGATACTAAAAGACTAGTTTTAATAATTTAATATTAAAATTTCTGCCGAAAACTTAGAATTTCTGTGAAATTCAATTGTATCTAAAAGTGGCTTAATTTAATGTTCGTATTCCTTTTAAGGGACTTAAGATACAAAACCCATTATTTAATATTTTGATATTCCTGGTGGTATTTATGCTGTTAAAGCTGAGTAATGCTTCGAAAATGCATTCGACAATAATTGAAAACCACAGCTAACTACTCAAAAACCGTTAATGGTGTTAGCAAGAGGGAAGAAAAGTGCACCATTTTGGTTGTATGCATTTTTTATGGGACGAGTGGTCTATTTCTATATGTCAGTGAGTGTACCTGAACCAAAGAATATGGAAAATTCTTTACAAAGAATGGGCACTCCGGCAATTATCTCCTTATCTTTTTTCAACCTTGGTACCGTTATTCCTCCCAACCCCACAATTTTGCTGCAAAAATGCGGAGATTTACAGGAGCTCTGGGGATTTCTTTTCACAAGTAGGTATTTAAGAAAAGTACACTTAGTGATTTCATTTGAAAAAAATTGTGAAAATGATTGGATTTTATCGAAAAATAGATTCTTAACTGAAGTGGTTTTCCCTCCAGAAGAACTGTAAGATTTGTACAAATGAATGACAAATTCGTAACCATAAAATTTTGTTTGGGGGGTCAAAGCATAAATTAATATAATGATAGAAATCTGGGGGCACGGCAGTGCCCCCGCCAAGTCGACGCACAGCCGTAACATCCTTTTCTCGAAGCCATTCGGGCTATTTTCGAACCCCTGTAACTTCGTTGCGGATAAAACTAAAAGCCTAAATTTTCAGTGGCCAAGAGGGCATTGCATAGCTAGATATATTTCCAAATTACATTAAATTTGAACCAGTAGTTTACGAATTAACGCTGGTCAAAGTTCTTTAATTTTGTCACTGACTCACCGATCATCAAAATTAAAAGTTTCTAGCAGACCCACAAGCTCCAAATTTTGAACATAGTTATTGTTTAGCCTACAAAGGAAGGAAAAAATGAAAAATCCCGAAATTTCATTATATTTAATGAAAAATAATGATTTTATTAAAAATTACATTCATTCAAAAAATAACGCATGCGCTTGGTAACATATTCTACTAATTAAAATACTGGCCGTGCAATTGCCAAGTAATTATAATTATTATAGAAATAAAGATGTCTAATATTGATACGGTCACTATAAATGTTGATAGGTAATTGATTAGATAACAATTTATAACAAAGTTATTGAATAGGTGCTTCCATAGACACTAACTAATATAACTGACTTGGTTTTACATAAGATCTCACAACTTTTTACGGCAGAAGAACTGCGTTGCGAGACTTGGCATTTTTTTACATTTTATGTTTTTGATGGGATATTACTTTACTTAATACTTTCTTTTTATTGGGTTTTAGGTCCCCGAGCGATGTCCACATGCAGAACAGTTGGCTACAACAAATTAAATCGCCTGCAAAAGTTGGCCCCTCCGCAGTGGCAGCAAAAATTTTACGCCTGTACTGAGTGATGTCTATGTGTGTTTCTACTCACACATCTTTGAAATGGCTTCACTTTTATCGGCTCGTTTCCACTCCATATTCGTTCGTTCCTCCGAGATTTCTACCAAAGACTATCCAGAATAAAATGTGACACTCATGACGTATTCGCTAAAATTTTAGTGACCTTGGTACCGTTACTCAAACGCCAATTGAGAATTTTACGAGAAGTAGATAGTAAGAAGAAGCTCATGTCAAAGGAAGGGATAAAAAACTTCTCTGAGAGAATCAAGCCCACTTTGTACTCACCCGCTGGAGGCACACACAATCATAATGGTTTAGTTAAGGTGGGTCCACACTGAGCCAACGAACGCAAACGAAAGCGAACGAGTCCACGTTGTTGTTGTTATTTACAACAACAACAACGTGGACTCGTTTGCTTTCGTTTGCTTTCGCCGGCTCAGTGTGGATCCACCTTTAGATGAAAAGCAAAAACAAAATCGGCGCATCCGTATATAAGGCTTGTGCGTGCTACCTGCCTCTTCCCCCTCTTCAATTCTGTCATTTCCTATATCAGAACATTGCAAGCGTAGGGCAATAGCACGATGACACAAGCAGCCGGCACGCATACATATATATTGGTTAAATCTCGAAAACTGCATATAAAAAAAGTTTATTCTTTATTTATTATTATTATTTATTCTTTATAATGTAAGCGCTGTAGGTGAGCAGTGGGTTCGCTCTTATGGGAATTTACCTTAGGAATGGTAGCAGTAGTGCTTTGCTGCCTTTTCTAAGGGGCAATATTTTTTCACCCAGTTTTTGGAAATGCATATGGAATAGTGGTTTGGCTTAGTATAGAGAGTGTCACATCTTATTCTGGATAATCTTTGATTTCTACCTGGCCCTATATAAGAAGCACGGCCGGGCCGGCACCAACGCAATGCCAGAAAAAACAATGCTAAGCAAGAGCGCACCGTAATAGGTGAACTCTGGTGTCGTGTGTGTGCGGCGATTTTGATTGCAGCCGTCCTTATTTTTTATTAGGCAATTTCAAAACCTTCTATATTACAAGCCATGAAGTGGCATTTTGCATGTGTGCGTAAGTGGTCTGACAGTTCTTCAGTTGACGGCCATTTCTCATGCAAAGCGTGTAAATTTTCGGGGTTCTGCAGTTATTTAAGCAGTTTTAAAAGTGAAATAATCAATTTATCCGGTAAGTATTTCTACAGGAGGTGTACAAAAGGATATCAGTTGTAATGAAAGTGAAAAAATGTGAAAAAGTTTGATCCAAATTAAAAAAATCATCTATGAACCGGCAAAAGTGTTAGGTGAGGTGGCGAAGTACTGGGCAATTATTGGCAGCTTTATAGTTATTTTACTATATTTAACGCCATTTAATTGTAAAAAGTACTCTTGCACGTAATGAGAAGATTGTTTAATAGTGCGTAAAGATGTACTTGCAAAAATAAGTGCAAAATTTTTGCATTTTGTGGAAATTTCTGAGTGAATTCCCGCCGACTGTGACAGCTCGCCAAACGAATATGAATTCTAAATTAAAGTGTTTTATTTTTTTATAATAATATATGAAATAAATATTTTAAAACTAGCAATTTGATCTCTTAATTTTCTTTTACCCAAAGCACCTTTCTCCCTTTTTTCCAAAAAGCATTTTTGAAAAACTAGTGATTGTTTTCAGCGCTAAAATAGTAGGTATCAACTCTGATAAATTTTGCAAATGTAGACTGGGCAAAGTTAATAAAGTTTCGGAGTATGAGAATAAGCGATTCAAAATCCTCAACCATTACGAAACGTTTTACTAAATGTACCCTTAAAGTAGCGCAAAATTTAGATAAATATTATCGGAAATTTGCGTTTGCAATTTGTGCACACTCACAATATGGCACTTTATAGCATTGTTTGCAAATATTACTGAACTGCATTTGGAAATTATTTGTGCAAACTTAACGAGTTACACATTTTTTTCTGTAAATGCCACTTTTAAACTGCGAATTACCTACAAATTAATGAAAATATCTTAAATTTAGTCTGTCAACTAGAGAACTTCATCATAAACAATGGAAACTGTCACTGCAGCCGCTGAAACAGCTGAAATCTGTCAGACCACTTTACCCTACAGATGTGTGCGTGCGCCGGACCACTTCATGGCTTGTAATCACTGACGTTTAATACAATGGACCGCTCAATCTCCTGTCTCAAGCGATGGCCAATTTGGCAACCTACTGCTTCAGAGGGACGAGATGATACATATGGAATTTTATATGATGCTGTCTATTTTTATCGCATTGCATGGATAGGCCGATTCCACAGATTTTTTGAATGCGGAGTTGCTGAATGCTGACAAAAATATTTGAAATTGAATATGTTTTGAAAAAGAATTTAAAGAATGTGTACTTTAAATGCAATTAATGTAAATAAAAATCATTATTAGTGTCAGAAATATGCTTTTAAATTTTTATCCTTGCAAAATTACCAATATTTTCGAGAATTTTTGATTGATAAAATTTTAGTTATGAAACCGGTGTACCATACATATATTACTAATAAATATAAAGAATTGAGCATTTAATGTGTTTTAATTAAAGGAAAAATAGAAGCTCTTTATAGCATAAGAGTTAAATTTTAAGAATCCCAACGAATATTACTCAAATAAAATAAACTAATACTCATGTTCTGCATTCCGAGTGAAATGAAATCCCAAAAAAAAAAATTAAAATTTTTCTAAGAACAAGTGTTGATAGGAAAAGAATGGCTCTGGCAAATATTTATGTAAACGAAACCTTAAATATTATTTTAAAATTCAGCAACAAAAAGAACTGATATCTTCGAATATTACAAGAAATTAAGACTTTCTCTGATAACTGATGGAGAGGGAGGGTGCACTACACGTCAGCACGAGAGAAACAGCAAAAGAAACCAACGATTCTCTTCAAGACTATCAACAGCCCGCTTTTAGCGAAATTTTAAAATTTATATCGTACCCCCAGAATTAGTTCGCTGAGGAAGGAAAATTATATTGAAATAATTGATAAAATAATAGCAATGAAAATGGAAAATGAAATAAAAAAAACATATAATTTCGCAATATGTACCTGTTTACGATCTGGCTACACCGTCAGGAGTTGTCTAAGTCCCGCTACTAGCAGAACTCTAGCCTTAAGTTAGTTAGTTACGTTGTAACCGCCTGTGGAGTCACTTCGAAAATAAAAGAGAAATTTAGACGAAAACGCAGTCGTATTATTAACTTTCCCCCAAACATTTTTGGTGCATCGGCCGGGAAACCTCTTAATGAGCATCGATTTTCGCGTCGTTTCGACTATTAATCGATTGATTATTTTTCTTCGGCTGTGTTCTTCGTGTGAAGTGCGGATCCGCTGCGTGGACCATTGAGAACGTTCGTCATCGAGCAGCTTCGAAGGAGCTGAGGGATTGATTTCGCGATACTCATCCGCTTAGACACATAACGCGTAAAAAAGGTGCTAATTCGTGGCTGTGCTTTTCATTAAATATACCTGTAGCACGTGTGGAGTCCGTGCGGGACAGGTAGGCAGTGCAGTGCAGTGCAGTACAATCCATTTAACCGTACCCGATTATTGTTACGGGACTAACGGCAGTTAGAGCTCCATCAACTTAGTGCTCGTGTTCGCGCCAATTTCCGTGTTAAGCCTCACTTAATTGCCGTCCTTCAGCCTGGGGAAAACCTGATTTGGTGAGTCTGCTCCAATTATCTTTACGAGTGCACATATCTCGCACAGCATCATGTCCTCCGAACTGCTTGCACTGCTCGCAAAGATAGATACGCCACAAAAGGGTATTCTCAACTTTATTACGAATCTTAATAAGGCCGGAAAATCTAAACATACCAAGGGGAATCTCAAAGGTAGATTGGAATTATTACAAGAATACTGGACGCGATTCAATAATTTAAATGATCAACTTAATATCACAGCCACGGAAACGGAGCGCGAAAAAATAGCCTACTTTCGGGATGACCTTTTTTTCACGGTCGAGAATGCATACCTTGAAGCGAAAGGAGTTATCGCGGATAGCATTGAGAATCTTGAAGTCGGAAGCGGTGACTTGGATCGAACTTTTAGGGAGCCCCCCACGGTTATTGCTTCGGGTTCCAATCCTCTTCCTCGCATTTGTATTCCCAGCTTTTCTGGCGATTATCTGGAATGGCCTTCATTTCGCGACATGTTCAAATCGCTCATCATTGATAATCCCAATCTGAGTAATGTTCAACGCCTCCAATATCTCAAATCGAACTTAACTGGTGATGCCGAAAAGCTTTTGCGAAATTTGTCCGTTACGCATGCGAACTTTAAGGCGGCTTGGGATCTCTTGAATGAACGCTATGACAATAAGCGCATTCTTATTAATGTTTTACTGAAATCCATTATGCAACTTCCCAAGGCTACGGTTGCAAATAGTGCGGATATGAAACGGTTGCTTGACGGGACGTCAGATGCGCTTGCAGCCTTGAAAAACCTTGATCGCCCATCATTCCTTGCTCCATAGCGAGCCCACCAACAACACTTTGGAAGCAGGTTGTAGTTCCTCACCTTCGACGAATATTGCACAAGTTTCTCCCCCGCCTAACCTAGCAACCACGAGTAATTCAGGAGTGGCGGCTGCGACTGTGAACACGCATCTCGTAGTCGAAAAAACCCTGAATCAAATTGTGCTACTCGCCACCGCGAATGTTGTGCTGCGATCACCAGTGGGTGATTGTGTCAATGCTCGAGCTCTCATTGATCCTGGATCTGAGTCTTCGTTTATTTCCCAGTCCCTCGCTAAACGCCTTAAAACTCAAGCTTATAAATCCGACGCAATTATTTCTGGTATTGGAGCGATATCATCTGGGCGTTCTATCTTCACGGTTCATCTCGAGATGTTGTCAAGGGTTGAGCCTAAATTTAATTTAAAGTTTCCGGCGCTAGTTCTGCCTAAGATTACCAATAGCCTACCGTCACGTCCAGTAATAGACAGCAGCTGGCCTCACATCGCAGATCTACCGCTCGCTGATCCAAACTTTGATCAACCTGGAGACATAGAATTGTTACTCGGAGCCGACGTTTTCCCCATAATAATTCGAGATGGACTTCGAAAGGGCGCCTCATCCGCCCCTGTGGCTCAGTGCACTGTCTTTGGCTGGATACTTTCGGGCCCTGCTTCGTCCAATTTATCTAATTATTCTCTGCATTCGTCCTCACATCTCTTAACACGAGACACTCATTTAAATGAGTCCTTATTGAAGTTTTGGGAAGTGGAGGAAGTTCCTAAAGCCCCTACTTATACCGCGACAGAACTCGAATGTATACAATTTTTTGAACGAACCACCACTCGAGATAATAACGGAAGATACATCGTTCGATTGCCGTTGATTCAGCGAGACACTTTTCAAGTCCATCGTTCTCGTGATCTTGCCGTTCATTGCCTACAGAGGATCGAAACACGTCTCCAACAGGATCAAAAGCTATTCGAAGGGTATAAGGCATTTATGGATGAATATCTTAGCCTCGGACACATGCAAAGCATAACCCCACCAGACGATTCGGAAAATCAGTTTATTTGTTACCTTCCTCATCATCCAGTGCTCAAGGAAGATAGCACAACTACAAAATTGCGCGTCGTTTTTAACGCGTCCTTTAAAACCGCAAATCATCTATCTCTTAATGATCAGGTACACACCGGCCCTAAGTTGCAATCGGATTTAATGGGTATTATCTTACGCTGGCGTACTCATGCTATCGTCTTCTCAGCTGATATCGAGAAAATGTATCGCCAGATACGCATACATTCCGACGACGCAGATCTTCAGCGCATCGTTTGGCGTTCATCCGCTGACGCCCCTGTCCAAGATTATCGATTACTTACCGTCACATACGGAATGAGTTGTGCTCCTTTTCTGGCTATTCAAACTCTGCTCAAGCTAGCCAGGGATGAGCAGACCACATACCCATTAGGTGCGCAAGCACTTCTTCAGGACGCATACGTAGATGACATTTTGTCTGGCAGTTCTGATTTCCCTTCTGCCCTAGAGCTCCAGAACCAACTCACTAAGTTGCTTGCGGCGGGCGGATTTCATCTGCGCAAGTGGACATCAAATCATCCCAGCCTACTTGATCATCTGCCTTTAGCCGAGCGACATCAAAATGCGGTGAATCTAAGCTTCGACCCCAAAATTAAAGCTCTTGGAATCGTTTGGACACCCTTAGCTGATGAATTTGAATATCAAGTTAGTCTCCCCTCCAGCTGCCTGCCACCGACTAAGCGAACAGTTCTATCGATGACGTCGAAACTTTTCGATCCATTAGGATGGATATGCCCCGTTATAATTCGCTAAGATTTTGATCCAGAAATTATTGCTGGAAAAACTCGAATGGGATACTCCATTGCCTACATCCCTTAGTTTGGAATGGAAGGAGATTGAAGCTGATTTCCCGCATTTAAATAACCTAAAGATTCCTCGCTGGACAGGGACTAATCCTTCTCAACTTGGCTGTGAACTTCATGGGTTTTCGCACGCCTCCGAGTTAGCCTATGCCGCCGTTGTCTACCTCAGGGTAATTCATGATTTCGACCAAATTCAAACTACCCTGATAGCGGCAAAATCCCGAGTATCTCCGGTCAAACGCCTCTCGATTCCGCGCTTGGAGTTGTGCGGCGCCCACCTTCTCGCTAAACTACTGGCATATGTGCGTGACGCTCTACATCTTAAAGGAGTCGCAGTTACCGCATGGTCAGATTCTACAACAGTCTTAGCCTGGCTAAAAACATGTCCACAACGATTGCCTTCCTTTGTCGCTAATCGAACTGGAGATATTCAAACTATTCTTCCAGAGGCATCTTGGCGCTACATTTCGTCTGAAAGCAATCCAGCCGACTTAGCATCGCGAGGAACGTCGACTCGGGCGTTATGCTCCGCCAGTCATTGGTGGAGAGGGCCTTCTTGGTTGAGTTATCCCTCGCAACTATGGCCTCCTCAACCTGCTCCATCAGTTGACCCGGAATCATTGGAGTTAAAGGCTACTCATATTCATCTCAGTCAGACATCGACTCCTAACCATGCGTCGTGGGGATTCCTTGAAAAATATTCATCGATTCTTAAGCTAGATCGAGTCACTGCCTATCTCTTCCGCTTTATTCGCAGCTTTCGTCGTTATGCTTCTGCTAAGAAGCACGGTCCTTTAACCACAGCTGAGCTTAATGATAGCCGCACATTCTGGATTAAATACGTTCAGAAGCAGTATTTTGCGGAGGAAATTGAATGCCTACGGCAAGGAAAGGCGCCTCCAAGAAAAGGCAGGCTAATTCGTCTAAAGCCCGTTCTTCATGAGGATCTCCTGCGAGTCGGCGGCAGATTAGACCACTCTTTGTTGACTTTTGATGAGAAACATCCTTTGATACTACCCAGGGAATCGTGGCTAACACACCTGCTCATTCGGAATGCCCATCACCGAACTATGCATGGAGGTGAAACTGACCATCAATTTTCTCCGCCAGCAGTATTGGATCCTGAATGCTCGCCCCGTGATCAAGAGAATTCTTCGACAATGTCTAAATTGCTTCAGGCATAAGGCGAAACCTTGTCAGCAGGTAATGGCTAACTTGCCTCAACCCCGAGTGATTCCCTCGAAGCCTTTTAACAATACTGGGGTGGATTATGCGGGTCCTATTCAACTTCGCGCCACCAAAGGACGCGGATACAAATCGTATAAGGGTTATATTGCTCTGTTTATTTGCTTCTCGACAAAGGCCATTCACTTGGAGGCCGTCAGTGATTTGGCCGCCTGCGGATTTATTGCTGCCTACAAACGCTTCGTCTCCCGTCGAGGAATTCCTAGCAATATCTTCTCCGATAATGCAACGAATTTCGTAGGAGCCAACAAAGAATTGAGCCACAATAAATCATCTTGGTCCAGCCAATTCAAAACAGAGATACTCACCGCGCTCGCCACTATTGGAACTCAGTGGCATTTCATCCCAGCTTCCGCTCCCCACTTCGGAGGCTTGTGGGAGGCTGGAATAAAATCGGTGAAGCGACACCTCAACCAGCTAATCCAGGACAAAGTTTTAACGTTCGAGGAGATGACAACAGTTCTGAGTCAAATCGAGGCGGTGCTCAATTCCCGACCTTTGCACCCGATGAGTAGTGATCCCTCTGATCTAACGGCCCTAACTCCGGGTCACTTCCTTGTAGGAGCTTGTTTAATATCCGTTCCGGAACCAAGTACTCTCGAAATACCATGCAATCGTCTATCCCGGTGGCAGCAATTGCAACAACTTCTCGAGACGTTTTGGAAACGATGGTCACAGGATTACCTGCATACTCTGCAACAACGCAGTAAATGGGTCCAGGAAACCACTAACATCTCCGTAGGCGCACTGGTGCTCATCAAGGAAGACCGACTTCCACCCTCTCAATGGCTATTGGGCAGAATTGTTGCTACGCATCCAGGTGACGATGGAAAGGTCCGCGTTGTATCAGTAAAGGCTCGTCAGACAATACTTAAACGTCCGGTGGTAAAAATATGCCCTCTTCCGACCGCCGATAACGATTTGCCTTCGCCGCCTGCTCCATAACTTTTCTACTTCCACACTCAACACGGCGGGCGGAACTTCCCGAGTCTTCGACGAGGCGGGCGGTATGTTTACGATCTGGCTATACCGTCAGGAGTTGTCTAAGTCCCGCTACTAGCAGAACTCTAGCCTTAAGTTAGTTAGTTACGTTGTAACCGCCTGTGGAGTCACTTCGAAAATAAAAGAGAAATTTAGACGAAAACGCAGTCGTATTATTAACTTTCCCCCAAACAGTACCTACTGCCAGTAGGTAAGTAGGCAGGGTCTATATGGTCACAATTTAAGGTGTTAGTACTAAGGTTAACGGGGATGTGACAAAAGCAGTCAAATTAAGAAACATTTTTAATTTCATAATTTATTTTGTAACAAGTATGTAGGTATATGTACGCAAAAGCGGGCTGTTGATAGTCTTGAAGAGAATCGTTGGTTTCTTTTGCTGTTTCTCTCGTGCTGACGTGTAGTGCACCCTCCCTCTCCATCAGTTATCAGAGAAAGTCTTAATTTCTTGTAATATTCGAAGATATCAGTTCTTTTTGTTGCTGAATTTTAAAATAATATTTAAGGTTTCGTTTACATAAATATTTGCCAGAGCCATTCTTTTCCTATCAACACTTGTTCTTAGAAAAATTTTAATTTTTTTTTTTTTTAAATTATTTCGGGACATTTTTTAGCAGGAGTCACTTTATTATTATAATGCCGGGCGCCATTATACCAATATTTAAAGGTCAAGTTGTTTATGGTAACAAACAAAAAATCGCTATTTAAAAAGCTAACTCCTACGGGTGTACTTATGCGTACTATAGCTGAATGACGTGTATAAGATTCATATGGGAATTTTATACGCAATTCAGCAACAAATTACATGACTACTTCCCAGTTCTTCTTTTGTTAGTTACAAATGGAAATAATTCGGAGAGATCTATCAGTAAGTTTTTGTTAGATTTATATTCTAAATTCTAATATTTAAAAGACAACCAAAATATGAAAACTGAAAGAATGGACGCGAGATGAAAATTTAATCTTTCGTTTGATACTTCAAAAAGCTAATAACCCACGTACTATCAATGGCCTTCAAAAGCGTCGAAGGAAAAAAACGAATCAGCACCAGCAGGTGGATTCGAACCGCCGACCCACACCAGGCCGACAGAGTCACGCTGGCAATACACCATCAGTGATGTTGGAACGTCTTGTTTATTAGTCGGATATTAGTCAGATATAAGATATATGGGGAAAAGGGTTATAATTGTGTTTAAATACTATTAGCTACGAATGTGGTATGTTATGTGTACCGTCGGTTAGGGGGGGATGTGTAGTATTTTATGAAGAAAGAATAATTGTAAAAAGTTAATAATTGTAGAAGTTATTAGCGAAAATATCATTTTTACTCTAACGAACAATAGGAATATTCTTGGCCCATTGAGTATGTCTCTGATAGAGGGGAGAAGAAACAAGAATGAAAACTCACCCAGGTTACAGGAAGGGGGTGATTCCATATGCGTAAATGATGTTAGAGTTGAAAAAGAAGGCGTAAAAGAGGGATTTTAATTTTTTGAAAGAAAAGTTTTATTAGTAAAAATATGAGAATTAGAAAAATGGACTACTGAGAATTTATGTGATTTTTGAAGATATTACTCAGGTCTGTACGTGTAGTAGTTAAGGATTTAGTAAAAATCCTACTATGTATTACTAACCACACTTCGTTGAGATTAGCATAGAAAGATTGGGAAAGGTTCACAGATTACAAATATGAAAAAAAAATTGGGAAAAAGAAAGGATTTCTAGTGGAAAAGAGAATGGAAATATTTTGCTTGGAAGGAAGAACAAGCACAGCAGAGTACCTTTTACCACAGACTGTATAACTATCAGACTATTCATGTGGCTGAAATCGGGAAAAATTTTCTAGTCCCAAAGATGCAAACATTGGGTTGTGCTTTCCAATGAGACTTCCACGCACAAGCAATCGGCGAACAGCGCGCTGCAGTCGCAGAGCCTGTGCTGTGGAATTGGAATTTGGAAAGGTTCTTTGCCTTTCCCTTTTATCCCTTGCACTGCGTTGGGGCTTGTGGGGTTGCGCTGAGGTGAAACGTGAGGGGGATTCATTTGAATTTTTCTAGGAATCCTTTGAGTTGCGTGCTCTGCTCAACGCAATGAATGAAATCTTCAAGGGATTTTTGGTGGCTAGGTGTTTTTGACTAATTTTAAACAATTATTTAAAAAAAAATAACATTTAGGAATCGTTTTGGATACTTTTATTGAAAGCATTTTCAAAGAGGATTCTTCGTTAACGTTTATTTTCACTTCAAGATTCAACCAAGATCTCATTGAAAACTTTTTTGCACTTGTCAGAGCTAAAAATGGGAACAATAGAAATCCGTCTGCATCAATATTTAACATAGCTAATCTTACGTCTGCAAAAATTACCAAAATAGCCTGAACTATAATGGTCTTAAGACGCCTTAAGATTCTTCGTTGAATTTCTCTAAGATTGGTTAAGTTTCTGTCAAATCTTAAAGAATCTTAAAATCAACTATAATAGTCTTAAGACACTTTTGACAAGTGTCAAAAAATCAAAACGGACAGCTTGTTGTGAAATTGAATTTGCTTAATGTGAGGCAGTTTTTCAAAAATAATAGCGCAAATGTCGACATTTTTGTAAGCAAATTAAATGAAATCACATCCACTTTAAACCAAACGTCACTTTTGTTAAGATCCCTTAAGATTTGTACGCTCGGGACCGTACGTCTAAGATTTGCCGAAAGATTCAGAAAATTAACGAAAGATTGGTTAAGGCCATTATAGTTGTCAGTATGGCACTTCATGCTGTCGTAAGAAATCTTAAGCTATCTTAAGGCGTCTTAAGACCATTATAGTTCAGGCTTTTCGTTCACTATCCGAATCTTTCGTCAAGTCTTAAGCGTACGGTCCGAGCGTACAAATCTTAAGGAATCTTAATCAGCCTTAAGGCCAATATAGTTCGGGCTAATGAAATGCAGTGGAAAAAATTGTGAGGATGATGACGATATGCTCTTAGATGTGAATACAAACAAATGTTGTGTGTTCAATCGAAAACGATCAAGTCAGTGAAATTGGACATTTTGAAATAATACCTCTAAATGAAAAAATGAGAAGGTCATTATACAAGAGAAATTGATTGAGGCAAATCTGGATAGATATTTACAACAAAAATGTAGAGTTTCCGATGCAGCGAAGCCATACTTTTTAGGTTATACTATTTTCAAAACATCAAAAAAATTAAATTGTGTAGTTTATAAGCAAAAAATGGTAAAGAATTCTTCAGAAAAACTTTAATTACCTTCAGAATTCATGATTATAAGTAAAGATTATGGAAGTAAAACTCTTACTTGTGCACTTCAGCCACCCACAGATTATTTTTTTTATATATGTAAACGGTTTTTCCATGTATCTGAACAAATTTTTGATAAATATTTACAAATCTCAAATATAAAAAAACATTTATTGATAAATGTATAGAGGAAACTAAAAAAGATTTCCCCGAGTGGTTTCAGAGAACGATGCTTGCTATCAACATAAAATACAGATATTGAACTTTATAATCTTAGTGCTTTTAAGGAAAAACTGTACGTGGTTGGCCAAGAGTAAATCTGTAAACTCCACAAATTCAAAATGTATTCTTAAGCAATAAAAGTTAAAACTAAAACATATTTTCAATTGAACTCACATAAATATAAAATTCTACGACGACTTTATAATTTAAGTTTTTCAGACTCCATTTAGAAGTTTAACTTAGTTTGTTCCTTTGTATAAAAATATGGTTCACCACAATGCACGAATTTTTTGCAGATATAATTATAAACAAATTCTTAAAGCTGATAAAAACCTATATTAATTGAATTAACTCTTTCAATCCAATAGAAATTAAACCCTTTGCAAACAAAACTTACATCCACAACGATTCCTAAAAGTTATTATTTTTTTAAATAATTGCTTAAAATTAGTCAAAAACACCTAGCCACCAAAAATCCCTTGAAGATTTCATTCATTGCGTTGAGCAGAGCACGCAACTCAGAGGATTCCTAGAAAAATTCAAATGAATCCCCCTCACGAGTCACGTTTCACCTCAGCGCACACTCCACAAGCCCCAACGCAGTGCAAGGGATAAAAGGGAAAGGAAAAGGAACCTTTCCAAATTCCAATTCCACAGCACAGGCTCTGCGACTGCAGCGCGCTGTTCGCCGATTGCTTGTGCGTGGAAGTCTCATTGGAAAGCACAACCCAATGTTTGCATCTTTGGGACTTGAAAATTTTTCTCGATTTCAGCCACATGAATAGTCTGATAGTTATACAGTCTGTGCTTTTACGATGGACGGCACAGGAGAAAAAAAGTTGCTTTCATATACCAGATTCGAACTCACTGTTGCGCAGTTCCTTCTCGCGTTTGTTATCGCGAGTCAAGGTGCCCTACCAGCAAGGCTTTACAGTTCCGGCGAAACCGTGAAAAATGTATTGGTATATAAACTACAAGCGTCTTAAAAAAAAGCGTCTTAAAAAATTTCGAAGATTTTAAAATCGAATAATACGATTTACGGCTAAACCACAAGACCGAATCGGTCGAAATCTTTTTTTTTTATCATGACTTTTTGTCACGGATCGAACCCTATCATCAATTTGTTTGAATAAGCCTTTGTTTATTTATGAATAAGTAAAATAAGAAACATAACGGCTTTTTTCGGCAACTTCGCGTAATAAAGCTTTAGCTAGAGCGCACGTTTTTCTTTTCTATCAACACGGCGCTCTATCGAGCGCCTTGATCGAGAAGAGCCTACAAAATTCAGTTTGAATTGAGTTTCCTTAATAAAATTCTTAAGACTGTAGCAAATTTCTTTGATTTCAATTAATATTTCCACAAAAAAACAAACTATTTCGATTGGATTTTTCTATTTTTAACGGCAATTCAGCCTGCTGAGAAATCTTTGACATTATAGGACGTTAATTTTACGTCAATTCACGAACTGTCACTGCTGCAGAGGTTCTCATGTTCTGCATTCCGAGTGAAATGAAATCGAAAAGAACCTACAAAATTCAGTTTGAATTGAGTTTCCTTAATAAAATTCTTAAGACTGTAGCAAATATCTTTGATTTCAATTAATATTTCCACAAAAAAACAAACTATTTCGATTGGATTTTTCTATTTTTAACAGCAATTCAGCCTGCTGAGAAATCTTTGACATTATAGGACGTTAATTTTACGTCAATTCACGAACTGTCACTGCTGCAGAGGGAAAGAGAGGGAACAAAATTCCAATCGTCGGCTTCTATGGGAAATCGGGTACGTGAGTGGTCCATTGTATTATACGTCAGTGCTTGTAATATAGAAGGTTTTGGCAATTTAAATGGGATTTCGGACTTGTAACAAGCAAGGAAAGATTCTCGTTCTTGCTAATGAGAAAATTGTTTGTTTTATTTTCCCCAAAATGGGCTGTGGTGGGGATAACTGCGTCTCAAAAATAGAGTGCCCATTCTTTGTAAAGTATTTTCCATATTCTTTGGCTTAACTTCACTAAAAAGTGATTCACACATATATTTTGCTGCTGGAGTAAGTGTCCTTTATCGTTTTAATTTTTTTAAACATGTTCCAAGAAAATAAGACCAGAAAAAATATATGTAATTTTCTTTAAAGGTTTCATTTGTATTTAAATTCACAAGATTTTCCATAGGAACGCGCTCAGAAAAAGAAACTTACCAAGAATACGATAGTTTCAGCAGAATATGCCACTATACAATTTGTTAAAAGTCAGAAACGATTCGCAATTTTCATTTAGAACTGGTAGTTGACACGTATGTACATAGGTGTTCCCCTACATTTTAGTTTCACTTTAATGTTAATTGGTTGAGAGTTAGACAAAAATATGAACCATGTTTTAATTTAATCAGGCCTATTCCAAAGTCCGTCGAAGATACTACGAAAACGAAACTAGCATGGAACAATCTGAGTGAAGTTGAGCTTGCAGCCACCATTGAGAGCAATACCAAATTCAGCTCGGTAAATACAATTTATTCCGTGCTAAAACTTTCTATAAGGGATTCTGGAATAGGCCTTAATACCTCAAAAATTCTGATCAACTCTAAAATTCCTAACCATTAAAACACACTGCTAATACCAAGCAATTTGAGCACTGCAATCAATTAGACAGCACGCACAATTCATGGGATATTTGAACAATTTCCCAAGGGTGTGTTCAGAAACACTTTAGAACTAGAATGAAGGAATGAATCTTATATGTCAGTGGAATGAAGGTATTCGTGGATAAGATGTTTAGACAGGGAAATATCATTTATTACGTTATATATGAGGCGTGATTTTTCAAAAGGACTTATTTACACATTTGACCTTGAACGACCTAAAAATGCTATCACCTTTATCATGCTGAAATGCATCTTTTAGTGAAAAAATATTACGAAACAGACATAGATTTCCAAGAGAAACTTGTGATCAAAAATCGCAGTTTCATACAAAACGACATATTTCCACTTTAATTGCTGTGTTATGGCAGGTTATGGTTAGACATTTTTAGAATTTCAAAAAAAAAAACATATTTTCTATAGTCCCTGAAGAAACCTTTATATATACTATTTTTGTAACGATTGTAACTGACTTCAGAGTATAATCTGTGGTATAATCATAAAATTTTACAACAAAAGGGCATATTTCCAACTGTTTCATTACAAAAAAACTTATTTCCTGTAGTTTACACCAAAAGGGCTTATTTCCAAATGTTATTTTATTTTTGTTAATTAATACAAATATGTTACATTAAAATATTTAAGCGTATTAGGACATTAGATCAACACACTATAACACTATATATTTAAAAAAAAAAAAGTTACTCTAAAGAGCTTTTAAACGTTTTTCCTCATTACTGAACATTTGTTAAACATGTAAATAAGTCCTTTTGAAAAATCACTCCTCATATGTAATTTATACGCGAGCTCATTTTCCATGCTCTTATCTGTGCAAACCTAAACAATCAACACCGATCCGCGAAATTCGTGTCATCGAAACCATTTTCTGTTTTAATAATTGTTTTATTTAATTTTTGGGATGCTAAACAATGTTCTATCATCAATTTTCAAAGAAAAATAGCGTTAAAAATTAAGAAAGTTATATTTTGCCATAATATAACTAAATAAAACAAGACTTAAATTTCAGTCATTAAAATATAAAAAACTTACGGCTGTTCTCCAATGCACAGACACCACTGACATATGTCAATGACACACCCAACTACGCCATGAACCTCGGAGGAACGAACGAATATGGAGTGGAAACGAGCCGAAAAAAAATGAAGCCTTTTCAAAGATGTATGAATAGAAACACTCACATATAGACATCACTCAGTACAGGCGTAAAATTTTTGCTGGCACTGCCAAAACCTTCTATATTACAAGCCATGAAGTGGCCTTTTGCATGTGTGCGTAAGTGGTCTGACAGTTCTTCAGTTGACGGCCATTTCTCATACAAAGCGTGTAAATTTCCGGGGTTCTGCAGTTATTTAAGCAGTTTTAAAAGTGAAATAATCAATTTATCCGGTGAATATTTCTACAGGAGGTGTACAAAAGGATATCAGTTGTAATGGAGGTGAAAAATTGTGAAAAAGTTTGATCGAAATTAAAAATGAAATCTATGAACCGTCAAAAGTGTTAGGTTAGGTGGCGAAGTACTGGGCAATTATTGGCAACTTTATTGTTATTTTACTATATTTAACGCCATTTAATTATAAAAAGTACTCTTGCACTTAACAAGAAGATTGTTTAATTATGCATAAAGATGTACTTGCAAAAATAATTGCAAAATTTTTGCATTTTGTGGAAATTTCTTGTGAGTGAATTCCCGCCGACTGTGACATAAATAAAAAATATACAAATTCCTTTGAAGTATTTTCTTTTTAATTTAAATATATATATGAATTCTAAATTAGGAACAATTTTACTTTGGCGACAATGGCACCAGGACCATGAAATTTTGCAGGCTCCTTCCGTTTTGGCTAAAACGAAAGGATCTGAAGAAATTTTGCGGTGCTGGGCTATAATTTCCGAGATATTTAATTTTTAATTTTGACAATCTGTCAAAATTAAAAATTAATATTTCCCACCTTAAAACTCCTTTCCACCGCGAAAATTTCACTGCACTCTGGGATCATGTCCCCACTGCACATTTCACTTCATTTCCTACACTTAGTAACACTTTAAAATGGAAAAATCTGAAACAAATCCAATGAAGCGGCCATCACACTACTTTTTGATGTCATTTTTTGATGTCATTTTGTAAAAGGAAAATCACTCCAGTAGGTATTTTTTAAAAGGAAAATCACTCCAGTAGGCATTTTGTAGAAGGAAAATCACTCCAGTAGGCATTTCGCAAAAGGAAAATCACTCCAGTAGGCATTTCGTAAAAGGAAAATCACACCAGTAGGCATTTTGTAAATGGAAAATTACTCCAGTAGGCATTTTGTAGAAGGAAAATCACTCCAGTAGGTATTTCAGGTAAGTGTTTTGACGTTTAATAATAAACATTGGATTTTTTGCAGATTTTTCCATTTTAAAGTGTTACTAAGTGTAGGAAATGAAGTGAATAGTGCAGTGGGGACATGATCCCAGAGTGCAGTGAAATTTTCGCGGTGGAAAGGAGTTTTAAGGTGGGAAATATTAATTTTTAATTTTGACAGATTGTCAAAATTAAAAATTAAATATCTCGGAAATTATAGCCCAGCACCGCAAAATTTCTTCAGATCCTTTCGTTTTAGCCAAAACGGAAGGAGCCTGCAAAATTTCATGGCCCTGGGGCCATTGTCGCCAAAGTAAAATTATACCCTAGATTAAAGTGTTTTATTTTTATATAATAATATATGAAATAAATATTTTCAAACTAGCAATGCCTATTCATTTAATTTCTTTTTACCCAAAGCACCTTTCTTCCTTTTGTGCATTGAACGGCTCAAATTTTACTTAGACATTTCAACCCGCCAAATTTTTATTTTCTGACAAATTTTGCAAGTAGACTGGGCAAAGTTAATAAAGTTTCGGAATATGAGAGTAAGCGATTAAAAATCCTCCACCATTGCGATACGTTTTACTAAATGTACCTCTAAAGTAGCGCGAAAACAAAAAACAAACAATGTTAACTTATATGCGGCACGTAATATTTATTTTGGTAATATTTTACAAATATACGATTATAGTTCAGTGGGCAACGGCAAATCTTAAAATTTACGAACGCAGCCAGCTGTAAAAAGCGAGAATGATTGACAGGTAAGTCTTTTTTGTTTACTTTTTAATAATTACCTTATTTTCAGGGTTTTAAGTGTTTTAAAGTGCTGCGAAGTAAATAAATGTGTAGGGAATACCCTATTGTGCCGATGTGGGTGAAATTGTGCAGGTGCAAGGTGTTTTTCGGCGTGAAATTTAATTTTTTAATGTTGACATTTAAGTTGGAAATGTCAAAATTAAAAGTTAAATATTTCGGAAACTAGACCCGAGCGCCAAAAAATTCTTGCAGATTCTTCCGTTTCGCACCATCCGGAAGGTCCCTGCAAAATTTCATCCAAATTGGGGAGGGGAGTAAGATCTGCACTTAAGCCAGCGTGTTGGTATGGGTGCAGCGGTGCGCTAACAAGCGCCGTGCTGCGGATGTGGTTGTCTAACGCCTTTTCCATCGTTTTAAGAAGGAAAGAGGTCAGGCTGATTGGGCGGTATGCCTTAGGCTGTGAGGGATTGCGTCCACCGTCCTTATGCCTAATCTCCATACAAAACCAGACCAAGTAACCAAACCAAAAATATCTGCAGCTCTGTCATTCGCATTGCAATTCCATCACCTATCTCGCTCATTTTGGTCAACAGCCGCTAGCTTTTTCCTCTGTGTGAGTTAAACCATTTTAAAACCATTTGGCGTTGCCACATGCAATTCAGCGCATTTAGTACAGGTTAGTACTCGAAAAGTTGCAAAGTCAAAAATAAATTGATGTTAAATCGGTTGTTGTGGTTTGCCGGTAGAGTGCCAAATATTTGTGTCATAATAATTATATTTTTATTACAAAATTCCCTTTTATTGGACCGGTAAGTGAAGCAGTGTCTGACTGACATTTCACAACTACATTGCTAGTATGTGTACAGATTTGATTTGTCAGCAGTTGGTTTTTTAGTTTTGGTTTGGTTTTGGTTTGGTCTGGTTTTTTATGGAGATTAGGCATTAAAAGCAATATGGCGAAATCGGATTATTTAGTGAGCATACCTTGTATGATCATGATTACACGATTCGCTGGAGCGCACGTTCTGCACGAAACGATAGGCGGCGGGAGAAGCGGGGTCGAGAATAGGAAAAAGCGAACGAAAACTAAAAGTGACGTTCGCTTCGGAACGGAACAAAGACGATGGACTGACTTCCATGTTCATTTGTTTCGATTTCGAATTGACAAACGGGCGCGAAGAGTTTGAATTTATTCATAAAATAAATAAAAACAAATCAAATTGTCAGATTTAAATTTCGAGTGCTTAAGAATTTGCTTATTTAGAGTTGTTATTGAAAATGTAGCTGCCTGCCTAGGTTATTGAAAGAGTTTCTGCCGGTGGTATAGCACTTCGTATAAAACTATCTTCTGTTGTAATGCTTTGTTTTATGTGATTAAGGATATCAACAAAACACTTCACTCATTCGTAAATAACGTCTGTATGCCATCTTATCCTTCAACCTTAATTCATTATGAAGTAGTTTGAAGCATCCACTTTCCTCCCTTCTTAATCTCCACTTTTGCTACCACTTTCTTGTTTTTTTCATTTTTCACATTCTTTATTTTTGAATAGCAAATACCAAAGAACGTATAACATAAAGAACTCGCATCAGGCTCAAAACCTAGTCGAAAATCATTCAGCTCTCCGAATGCGAAGGGAAGACGTGAAGGGAAAGCGTGCCAAACCACAGCAAAGAATCAGAGAAAATTTTGTAGGCCACCGTTCGTGTGGGCATGTAGGCAGCCGCAAGCGAATTTCTTCTCGAGCCGTCGCACTGTGGCTGTGCTACGATTTGCCTGATAACATGATGGGATTCTTGGAATTGGGAAGGAAAATAGACATCAGCTTAGAAAGAATTTTTTTGATTATGTTAAGAAATTCAGGTGCATTATTTAACATGTATAAATAAGGATGTTTAGGGTTGTTAAAAAACATTAGGAGCAGCGGCTTATGTTCAGAATGTTATTTTTTAATTTGTTCTGCTATCTAAAGGTGGGTCCACACTGAGCCACCGAAAGCGAACATATGTGTTCGAGTACAAGTTTTCGCTTAATGTGTACGCGTTTCAAACGCGAACGAATCTGTTCTATACCCTGTGCTCTTGTTCCGTGCTGCTGCCAAATGTGGAAGCAAGAACGAACATGTTGTGAACGAACATAAATTTCTACGAAAAGCAGTGCGGACGCCTCACGAATCTTTAGCGAAGGTAATTATAAAACCCTAAACAAACAAAGAAGAAAACCCTAAAGTCCTAAACAAACAAACAAGTTTGCCGAGTGTGTACGTCAAGGAAATTAGAACGAATGTGTGCTATAATACCCTGTGCTTGACTTTCATTTCGATTGTGAAATTAGCTGTGTTTTTTTCATGATCTGATCTGGATCTCGAATTTCGCTTTGAATTGAATATTTTAAACTGTAATCTACAGCATAATTTTTAAACTTGGCAAAAAATTCATCACATTGCAATGATTTTAGCCCAACCAAACTTCAAGTCATGAACTGAAAAATTTATTGGATCTAGTTTTTGACGCAAATTGGTTATAAGTCAATGCAATTTGATGCTATTTTTACAAAAGTAAAAAGTTTTGTTAGGAGTCATTATTTGCAAATTCCAATTCAATACAAAATTTGCTGCGAAATCTGATCCGGATCAGATAATGAAAAAAACACAGCTATTATAGCGACTCCAGCATATGAATTTTTGTAAGTTTTGCTCAATATATCGGACAATGAAGTTATAATTGCAATTACTGAGCCTTTACTTATATGCATACTGTGATTCATTAATAAATCAACAAAAAAAAAAAAGGCTGTTTTGATATCATGTAGGAAACGCTGTACCAATCGATTCCTTGGACATGTATACGAGTTAAATGAGGGTTCAAATTCAAAATTTACCGAAGTTTGTATAGAGAATTGGTAGAAAACACGAAATATTCGCCATATTTTATATACATTCGCTCAGATTTTCCAACTTGAATGGAAAACATGCAAATGCAAGGAAACCTGATTGACGCCTTCTCAAAAGGCGTCCACACTTAAAAAATTTCGCTTGTGTTTGCTTGCATATCTACGGACGCCTGTGCAGCACGCGTGATTATGAAACTTGGAATATAAAAATAAGTGTTGTAGAGATATGTAAAAAAATTGAAAGCATTTTGCGGGTTAACATGCATTTTCTAAAAGGACAAGACACAGTTTTAACAAAAAAGACGTTCCTAAAAACATCAATTGAAGTCCAACAATTTTGTTTGAATAAAAATTTATTTCTTGACCAGAACGAACATATGGAGCGAAGCAGTCATTACAGCTTATTAATTAAATTAATAGCGGAAAAATATCTTCACACAAGATATTACTTTATAGCCAAGAAGGCTTCTGAAAAAATTTCACTACGACAGCATTTAAATAAAACTGTTATTTTTTATGGCATGTAAATATAACCTGGGTACCTTTGAGTTATAGATAAAGATAGATATACATATATACAACTGATAAAGCTGTATGGCTGCTGGGGACGTTTTAGAAGTTCGTGCAGATATAATATATTACCTCTTTTATTTTCTTCTTATTAATTCATTTTCTATAGTGTTAATTTTTTAATCTGATTTTCTAATTAGCTAATATTTAATTTCATTTTCACTAACTTCTTACACTTTTACACTACCTCCTCGTGGTCGTCCTTGGGAACGTAGCATGATAAATGTCTAGATTTAAAAATATAATTTATTATGCTACGGCTAAACGTGTAAATAAAATCCCGCTTTCATAAATTCCCAGTTAAGCATGTTTACCATTGTTTGTTCCCTTTTTTAGTCTGTTTAATATTTCATTGGAAAAAAATCACACTTTTCGGATGCTAATTTTGCATGAAACAAATTTAATTTAAATACACTAATTCCTGCTTTCTTTTTGTAGTTTAATTTTTTTTTATTAACTTAACTAGTTTACAACCAAATGATTGATTAAAAATTCATAAATTTTTTCATCGCTAGCGTATTTTCGGCTGGACAGAGAATATTTTCAACCGGATAGAGGACTTCGTTAGGTAATTAGTATATATATAGATAGGTTTTTTCAGGGTATCTTTCAGACATATTTTAATCCTATAATTATTTTTTTTATTAAATAAATAAATCTCACTTCACTCAAATCTATGTATTTCAAATTGTTTTTGTTGCCCCTCCTTATATCATCCCAAAATTTCGGCTTGTACTGAGCTTTTAATACAAATACAAGAGTCTCTAACACAAGAGAAATTGTGGTACGCAAAAGGTAGGAGCTCAGCCGTTCCATACTGTTCTAAGTTATGAAAGCAAACATAGCGAACGCGCATGTTTTTTATGTTTCTTCAGCGTACACACTAGAAAACTTGGATTGCAAACATGTGTACTCATGCGTTCGCTTTCGGTGGCTCATTGTGGACCCACCTTAATAAGTAAATTAAATTTAGAATTGAGTCAGAAATTGAAAATTCAAATATTTAAATTGATATTCAAAAATTAACAAAACGCGGAAATGTGTGTGTAATCAACAGATATCAGGCAGCCGCGCAGAGGCAACAGCCCAAAGCAAGGCGCATGCGCATAGGCAACGAAAGCTCTCGGAAAACGAAGGGCGAACGATATTCTGAGCTGGCGCGAGAAATGAAATAAATGTAGGCGACTGTAGGGTTCTGCTGGCAGAACCCTAGAAGAAAAATTTGAGCTCAGCTTGGTTGTTCGTGATGCGAGTTCTTTATGTTAAACGTTCTTTGCAATACCTGCAATCGAATAATGCATAATCGCGGCGGCCAATAAAATTTCCCCATCCTTCTTATAAACTTTGACAAATTAGCTGCGTTCGACTGGGCACTGCCTCAGTGAGCCAACTCAGTTACTCAGTTGCTCACTGAGATGGACCGTTTTTCTGGCCCCTAATGTCTCCTTTTTTCCGCATGGCGTCGCTAGTGTTTTCTGAGCCAGAACTGAGTTTTCTGAGCCACTTCATTCTGTACTCACTTGCTCAGCTCAGCTCGTTTCACAAGTTTTATATGTTTATTAAAGGTGAATAAAACTTGAGTTGAGTGACATTTCGAGTAGTAAAAATTTCATACGATTATTTTATTACCAACTCACCATTTTGACAGCACAATTGAAAATTGACAATCCACTTCACTGTCCGTTTTTCTGGGCCAGACGCGCTCACTGAGCCACAACTGAGCCAGTCAATTTGACAGCTGGTTTAATGTGAGCTGGCTCACTGAGACTGTGCCCAGTCGAACGCAGCTATTTTTTAATAATTTTGACGCAACGCTTTGCTTTGTTTTATTTCCAAATGTCGCACTATCAAATTATGGCGTGCGCTTCCGCGAATACGTGTGAACACGAAAGCGCAGAGAGGAACGTGAAAGCGGACGTGCCCACGAATCGTGTAATCATAGTCTATTCTGTATACCGTGCACTAACACAATTGTCAAATTTCGGAAGGATTGGAACCAGGGCCGGGATTCTGATCTCGGGTGAGTGGTGAGTGCGGGTCACCATGCTGCCTGTCAAAGGTACTCACCATCTCACTTTCAAGCGATTGCGATAAGAATGGTGAGTTCGAACTTTCGAAAAGGTTGCAATAACACAAGCACGGCAATACTAAACGTCAAAAACGTCAAATGTCTATTAAATTTTGTCAAGGAACACAATTATTGTTGACAATTGTGCATTGTTGTGGTGCAGCATTCCACCTCCCCCTCGGGATTTCTCGAGATCCACGATTGATATTCGTGGATGTATTTATTCTTCTGCCCTTTTTCTCACCCGCGATATGTTACTTCCCCCAAAAAACAATTCCTGAAAGGGTTGTTTTTCCCCTACTTGTTCCCGGTGCGACCTTATTTGTTTTTCGGCGTGCCAAATAAGGTGGAACAGCGAAATCAGCACGATAGACGAATTATGAAATTCATCGGAGCTCCCGAGCTGTTGTCGAGGGATTTTCCCTAAGGCCATGTTCCTGTTCCTGTTCCTGTACCAGTTCGTATCAAGGATGTGTCCATGGAACAGGAAAAATGGCATGTGTCGTCTGTTTGCAGTTCTCTGTTCAAAATTTGTTTGCGAATGCTTAGATTAGGTCGCACCGTGAAAGCTGAGAACCCTGGAGCCCGTCATTCCTTAAATTTTGCAGGAAGGCTTTTACCAGGAGGCAATGAGCTCCTTTTATTGTCTACAAAGTTTAGGTGTGTGCCTATTGCCTTAAATTTCGCTTTCTATTTATAGAGCAAGAGCCCGCGACGATCAGACCTTCGTTATTTTATAAAAGCTCAAAGTTTCTCTATGTATGTGCCTAATACAGGTAAAAACGATCCCCGACTATGAAGTTTGGAAAACGGTGGGTTTGAAAGGTAACTGGTGTCAAAGGTGTGTAAAATTGGACCTAACTTTCGTCATAGTATAAAACCCAGTTTTTATATATTTTATTTGGAATAATATTGGAAATCACGTCGTCCATTGTCAGACACTTTGGATGGTTGTAACCCCCTGTCAGACATCTTTAAGTTATACTAAATTATAATTCTACTTACGTCATAAGTATAAAAGCTGAATTTTATATATGTTACTTGAGGACCTATCAAAAGATGTTTTGCCAGCTGTCAGACCGTTTCGATGGTTCCTTCACCTTGTCAGACACACTTAAGTCGGGTTGAAGTTGCGAAAAATTGACAATGGCCACCTAGAAAATGCTTAATACGTTCTTTCAGAGACATCCTACAATACTGGTTGATAACGCATTGGAAAGCTGAGCCTTCAGGTTTTCCAAAGATACTACCCACGTCCCAATCCGCTAACAAACAACCGGGAGAGGCAGCGCCAAACTCCGAAAATTGGAATTTCGAAGCCCAAAATTTGAGCTTGATCCTTCATTCTTCCGATTTTTTGTTTGGGGAGATCGAAACTTTTTTTGAGAAAAAGCTTCCCTGTCATATGGCCTTTCTCAAGAAAAAAACCGCACTCGAATCCGACGGCGCATTCCGAAGTTATTCGTGTTACAATAATTAATACAGCAACACCCACTATCCGCAATGAAGTCCAATTGGAATGAGACTCCACTTTCCAATTGGACTGATTGAATTTTGTTTTTAAATTTATTTTAATGGGACCAAGTTAGAGGTATACCTTATGTAATATATAGAAAATATATAAGCTGAGTAAATATATGAATAGATAAGGCAAATACTAAGGAACCTATAACTAACTGTATATATATATATAACTGTAGGAGATCAAAGCTAGTTAGTCTAGGCGTAAGCGGCACTTGTTACCCAGCAGCCTAAGCAGACTCATCTGTACTTACTTAATCATAAACGTACTTAGTAATAAAGTGAAATATTAAATATAATAAAATATTACACCTTATATGTAATAAAAAGAGTCATCAAAATCGGACTACTCTGTAAAGCCCGCTACACTTAGCCCGCGGATCGCGCGGGAAAGCCGCGAAGGGCGCGAACGTTAAGAGTGAAGCCATTTCGCATATTCTTCGCGGGCTCGCGTTTTGTTCCCCGATTTTGGAACAACAGTCAGTATGTTCCATACGTAAAAGTGGACCGCTTGGCAAACTTTTACAAGATGCATCATTGATCATATGGGATGAATGTACCATGAGTAATAGAGCTCATGTTGAAGTACTAAATCGAACGCTCCAAGACCTCAGAAACTCAGGTCCTGTCATGGGTGGTGCTACTTTTGTGTTAGCGGGAGATTTTCGGCAAACACTGCCTGTAATCACAAAAGGAAAACGCGCTGATGTCATCAGCGCATACTTAAAACCATCTCCCATATGGAGTTCCGTTAAAACTCTCAATTTACGAAAAAATATGAGAGCCCATTTGAGCGACAACTACAACAACGACTTTTCGCAACGACTACTCAAACTTGGAGAAGGAAAAATTACCTCTCCTAACACTAACAGTAGTAGCACTGAAATTGAACTTGACGATAGATTGGGCCACATAGTCCATAAATTAGAACATCTAATAGACGCAATATATCCCGGTTTTGAAAATTAATTGGAAATAAATTATCACTGGCTTTGTTCAAAGGCAATAGAGTCACCCAAAAACGATACAGTGAATAAAATAAATAAACTTATTTTACAGAAAATTCCTGGTCAAGTCAAACAGTATATGTAAGTCAGTTGACACGGTGTGTAATATTTAGGATGGATACAGTGCACTATCCTCAAGAATTTTTAAATTCTTTGAGCCCTTCTGGCCTACCACCTCACGACCTTATGTTAAAAGTCGGCATTCCTATCATGCTGTTAAGAAACTTGAGCTCTCCCAACATGTGTAATCGCACAAGGCTACTGTGGGCAGCAGTGGGACAACTTGCTTATATTCCGCGGAACCCATGATTCCGACGGATTTGCCAATATCGTTCAAAAGGCTGCAGTTTCCAGTCAAAGTTTCATTTGCCCTCACGATAAATAAGTCCCAGGGTCAAACATTCTCTCTGGTGGGCATTGACTTGAAAAAGGATTGTTTTTCCCATGGGCAGTTATATGTTGGCTTATCTCGAGTTGGAACTCCAGAAAACCAATACAATTTGCTACCATACAATAGCACAACATCAAACATAGTATTCAGAGATGTCTTAAACAATTAACATACTCGCCCAATACGTACTAGCAGCCAACAAGAAATAAAATAAACATAAAATAAATCCTAAATACTCAGTAGGTACTAAGAACCACACAAGATAATTTCATCACAAGTAAAAATGTTTGACGCCCTGCGAAGTGGGCACGGGTCAGCTAGTACAAATGTATAAGTTTTATAACTAGTCGAATAAAGTTGATTGACTTGACAGCCGGAACGGAAAAAATTTCCTTGAGCATCGGGAAGATTGTTACATATTAATAGCACGAAAATAATATTTTGTTAATTCACTCATCAAAAGTATTAAAGGGTAATCCAAAAAATGCAAAACATTAAAAATTTTGCACTGTTATAACTTCGCGAAAGGTATTTCAGTTTTAATGATACACAGCTTGTTTGAAAGATTGTTTCTTCTAGTGTACATATGAATCAGCAGCTTAAAAAATTTTATCAACCCCTCCTGCCATGTGCAAAAAGTATGAGATAAACAAATTTTGTTTTATTTTGCAATGAACTTTGAGAATTCTATGGGGTGCAATTATTTTACATGAAATAAATGGAAAGATTTGAAAGCTTATTCGTTTCGCTTAAATGTATTTTTTATTTTGTGTGATTTGTTTTCATACGTTAACCACTGTTTAATTTATAGTAACTGTTTTGACTTTAAGGCGGTGGTCACACTGATGCGGTATGAAGTATGCAACACGCAGTACGCAGTACTTACTGTATGTTGCGAGGTTGTTCGAATTGCCGCAATACAACAATGCAACACTAAATTGCAGTCAGTGGTAAAAATGCCTTCAATAACAGAAGTTGTAGTTTCATGGTGGTTTTTTAGATGTCAAAGGCGAAAATCGAAAAGAAGGTTTTGGATTGTGCCGTTTCACAGAGAAAATTCAACTTCTTTTATCATACTGCAAAATTAAGCACTGCATGCAACCGACATTGGTCGCTGAACGCAGTACATACTGGGAAGTTTTTACTGCTACTTCATTGATGTGACCGCTTCTCGACGGTTTCTGTGTAAAGCGTATTACGCAATGCAACTGCAGTAAATTCTGCGTACTGTGTGTTGCATACTGCATACTTCATACTGCATCAGTGTGACCCCCGCCGCCTAAACTTCCATAACTGTCCCTCGAAATATAATGGCGATCATGTTGGAAGTGTCGTTATAAACCGGTAAGTATCATTTTGAAAGTGCTTTTTCATGATTGTATGCAAAAAACTGTTTGTCTCTCGTGAAGTTTTTTTTTGCTTTCAAAACACGTTAAAAACTGTTTTATTTCCAAAATGTTATTAACGGCCGCCATTTGCTTCCTTTTAATTAATAGTTAGTGCCACTGTTGAAAAATTAACACAACCTAACTAACCTAACCCTAAAGGATATCCGGCGGCACTTCGGCACGATACCTCCAAAGAAAAAGACCTACAGTTTTTGTACAATGTTATACTAATAAATTGTGTTTTTAAGTAAGAACTAAATTGGTTTTTTTTTTTAACTTGCGACTCCTGCGATTTCGCCACTAGAGTCTTCTCCAGTACGCAACAGTCACAAAAAATCATACATAAGATCAAGATGCTGCGATGTTTTTTCTTCGTGTATATAGCTGGCAACTATTTGATGTGTTGGAAGGCTAATTTTTCATCTCTTGGTAATTTTTTTAGTATGTACATAGTATGTATGGGGTATGCGAGACTAGGCATGCTTACGTCGGGTGCGGAACGAGTTTTCAGATGAGGGGGAAGTGACGCTTTACGGTGGGATGCGCACTTCATCGGTCTATTTTCCCGCGGAACGCACAACACCAAATGTAATGTAGCTGTCAATCACAAACACAAACATGAATATCTTTTTTATTGAATTCCGCACCATGGCAACGAAATTACATTTAAAAACATGTTGTATTTTCCAATAACTAAACTGTGGAGTAATAAAAAACTTACCATAGAATCTGTATTTTTTTCCATAATCTCATGGAAAAACATAAATTGCATCGCGGGGAAAAATTACTATTTCGATTTATATTTTTCATTAAAACTGCTTCCTGATTTTTTGGTTTTAATTTTTGATTTTTCTTTGCTGAATTGCGCTCGCAAAGTGTGTATTCTTCTTTCAACCGAGACATCCAACTGATCGGAAATGTCCATTAAAGCAGATTTTGTTATTATGATCATGGTATTCTTTGGATAGACATTTTCCCATTTAAAATTCGCCATTAATACTGAGTTGTGTGTTGTTTCTCCGAGCACATTTAAAAAACTACAAGGTAAGTCGCAGCTAAAGTTTCAGGCGGTTGAATATTTTTTAATATTATAATAAAGTTGCTTCGAATTGTTTAACTCATTAATCCACCGGAAGTAATAATTTTTCGTTTAGTCTTGCGTATTAGGTCTTGGACTTGCATATTCAGTCTTGGTCTTGGTCTTGGTCTTGTATTTTCGCAAGACCAAGACCAAGAACAATTTTGCTCATCACTAATAGAAATACCATCAATGCAAACGGTTTTCATCATATCCTTTCGCTGTCGATTGCTATGTCCAAAATATGCTAGTGCCTTCTCTTTATTACGCTGCTTCCGGTGGCAAGTGTCTCCCTTGTGACCAAACTCGTGACAAGTAAAACACTTAGCTACGCGACTCTTATCAGGACAATCTCTCGCAAAATGTCCTTCGACTCCACAATTGAGGCAACGTACCCGGGACTTAGCTTTCTTTGTGCTTCTAGTCCTCGATGTACTCTGAGATTGTTTCGTACGAGTTAAATTAATTAATTACCTTTCCAAAAAGGTGCAACATGCACAGGTAGATAGGTGTTGCAAAATTACTGAAATTAAAACATCCTCACAGATACCTAATTATTTTATTGCACCATAATGGGAAAAGTCGTTAAGTAAACAATTTTTATGACAGCAAGGTCGGCAATTAGTTTTTAAGTGGATAAAATGTATTTATTTTGGTTAACTTAAGTATAATTTCTTACAAATTCGAATTGTCATGATATTCTGTAAAAGGATTTTTGTAAATAAATTTTTGTATCCTTTTTTTACCTGGGTTTGTTGCACCTTTTTGGAAAGGTAATTAGATAGGTAAATTAAAAAAAATAAAAAGTAGGGTATGTTAATAACGTGCATTTCGGAGAAAAGTGGGGCGAAAGGTGAAAAATCGTGAAAAAAATTAATTTTTTCTACTTCCGGGGTGATTGTGGCCAAGGGGTTGGGGATAGGGGAGCGGTGTTGACCTTTTTGGAAAGGGCTTCGAAATAGTGATTTTTTGAGATCGGTTTGGGGTCGCTGCGATTCGTAGAAAAAAAGATAAAAATACAAGAGCAAGGCAACATCCTGATTTACGAATCACCCTGTAACTGCCGAACGGTGCGAGATACCCCCCACCCACTCGATTTTTTGCTTGTCTCGGTCTGACCTTTCACCTCCTGCAATATTTCCCTCCCACCTCCGAACACCCTGTATAATTAGATATACGATCGGATTAGAGAAACACTTAAAACCATTGCGAACACAGAAAAAGACACTTTTCTTATCACTTAGAACCATCTTTATTAATGTAACCACTACGGCTTATAACATTACTCTCACTCTCGTTGTTACATTTCGTTCGTAAATATAATGATTATTAACTTAATAAAGTTGCCAGATCGGCGTTCTAATTACCGTGAACCATGGTTGCTTCGGTCAGTCAACAGTTTTCACCTGACCACCTGGTTTTGTTATTGTTTACCAAGCTCTGGGCTTTGGTTGTGCTGCATTTCCGTGAGTTTGCGGAAGTTCGTTTGTCGACAAGTTATTTTGTATGTTGTCACATATAACTCACGCTCGGAAGACTTACAGAGATTGGAATATATTTTTAGTCGCTGCCTAAATTCTGTCATGTCTTTCGCTCCATACAAAATAAGTTTATGATAATGATGGTCACTGATCCCATCTATAGTATACTTTATAACTGCCTCGTCCTCTATATTTGTTCGCATAGCTAATTCTCGCATAATTAAAAAGTATTCGTAACAAGATTCTGACGCTAACCTCTTGCGCAGTCTCAATCGACAGTGTATCTCGGCACTGTTTACTTTAACCGCAAACTCTAAATAGAAATGTTCTTAAATCTTCTCAAGAGGTTATCCCTTTTGGCTTTGCAACGCAAGTTTGGCTCAACGCGTGAGCAGATCTTTGGCAAACACAAATTTCTGCAACTCACCAGAAAAGTCGCCGTGACCTCAAAATCATTAATCCAACCCCGCATCAAATACCCATTGTTGCCATCTTTGTGCATTGAATCGCGGATATCAGTCAATGAAAATTTTGTGGGAGGAATAGTTATCGCGCTATTATTACTGCTAGAACTCGGCATATACCGCAACAATTCACGTACTTTCTCCTCCAATTTTGCCCTAATCGACGCAATTGTGGTATAGCTCTCCTTCAGCATTTCTAGCATCCCAAGATACGTAGGCTCATCCACCGCGCTGTGGTTGCCTTTATCTCCAGCACTTTGGAAGGTGCTTTGTTTTCTGAGTTTTTTAATTCGTTTTCCCATTTTTACACGTCGACTTACTCACTTGCTAATGAATGCTTTACCTAAGCCACTCTCATTCTCTGAAGTTCCTTGCAAAAAGTCCCAACAGATTTTAGCCTCACCGATTTCAAATTGCTTGCAAATTCGAACCAGTTGTACTCGCTCATTGTCGCCACCACGACCGATCTCGAGTACTTCGATGTGGGAACCGTTCGCTTGTTCAAGCTGCTAACTCCGTTCACCGTTCACTCCGCCTTCTTCAACGATTCCCGATCCCAAAGAGTTTCAGCTTCAGACGCACTTAAGGACTCGAACAAAACTGGAACTTTTCTTGCATAAACAAGCGTAAGGAAAGTTGAAGGCTCCCAGACATTTCCCTATGGCTGCTCTTCCTTCGACGTGGGTGCCGCATTGCCTTCAAAACTCTGCTGCTTCACTGCGACTATTGTCCGTTTTCCGTGGGATAATTAATTTTGATGAGATCCCGGTTGAGCCTCCATGTGAGACAATCGGGTACAGCGGAAGGAAACCACAGCCTCACTTTAACAAAAGTGCATATATTGCAATGCACAGCTTAAGATTAGGTTTAGGTTGCCTGGCTTATTGCCAAGATAGATGGAGATTCGTAAGGCAAAGAAAAATGTGGATGATGCTCGCTGGTCGCACGTCTTCTCTACTCAACGGCTCGTTGCAGAAAAAGGGTCTTTGAAGCTGTCAAAAGTCGGCTGCGTTCGGCTTCTCGCTGAGAAGGCGAGCTCTTACCGCTAGCGCATCGCGGCATTGTGTTCGCTTTGTTACTAAGGGTGTGGCCGCAACTATCCAAACCCACATGTATGTACATACATACAATGTGTGGAAGATAGAGCGCCGCGTTCATGCGCGTTCCATGAGTGTGACACCAGATATATAAATACAGTTATTTATTGTGTATATTTTTCTTCGAAACTGTCATTTCGATTTCACTGTTGTCTGCCTGCTTCACATTCAGAAAATTAAAGTATTAACGCTTTTGTTCTTAGAGTTTTTAAAAAATTTGTGGCGGTTATATGAAAGTAAGCGGTGAAATTTTTGTGGAAATCGTAGCAGGCTACGAGATGAAGTGTTGTTGTTCAGCAGTGTGGGGGTCGACCAGTAATGGAGGTCGGCCTCCATTTAAATTTTATTTAAATTAAAATAATTTATTATTTTTATTTTATATTTTATTTTCACTTGTATTATTATTTACAATTGTTTATTTTCAGTGTTTATTAATTTTTGGGTTTATTTCATTATTAATTTTAATTTATATCTTTACCGGCCGGAGTCAATTACCAAACTGATATTTTCAATTTTATATAACAACAACACTTCATCTCGTAGCCTGCTACGATTTCCACAAAAATTTCACCGCTTACTTTCATATAACCGCCACACTGCTCCCTTCCCCGTTATCGCTTGATAACGATACAAAAAGGAAAAAGGACATAGTTGTGATTTGGCTTTGAAGCGCCAAAGAGTTGAGAGGTGATAATTGGCTTTGAAGCGCCAAAGAGTTGAGAGTTGATAATTGACTTTGAAGCGCCAAAGAGTTATTAACAATACGGCTGTGAAGCGCCAGAAGTTAAGAAATATGGCTTTGAATCGCCAGAAGCTATTAACAATACGTGTAAATTCAGACCGAAAGGGGTACAAATAGCTGTTTTTGGTATATCTTCTGGTTCCACTGGGATTTGATGGTAAGCTTTTGCTAAATCTAAAGTGGAAAATATATTACAACCTTGTAAATGACACGCGAAATCATGAACTAGAGGAATCGGGTAACGATCCGGTACGGTGACTGCGTTTAAACGCCTGTAATCACCGCAAGGTCTCCAGTCTCCGTTGGCCTTCGGCACCATATGCAGCGGTGCTGACCAAGGACTATTCGATGGTCTACCGATGCCTTGGTTCAACAAAAACTCGAATTCCTTTTTCGCTATTATTAATTTTTCGGGTGATAATCGCCGGACTTTTGAAAATATAGGTTGTCCTATGGTTTTAATTTGATGAGTAATAAAATGTTTAACTGGTTTGGAAAAACCAGAATCAATAGTGATGTTCTGAAATTCACGAATTAATTTTTGAACACTTTCTTTAATAGAAGGCTTTAATAAAACCGATAAAGTGGTTGATGGACCTTTAAATAATTTACCGTTTAAAGTTAGATTAGTTAACGGATCTATTAATACTCTTTTAGATAAATCAACTATTAATTTATAGTGATATATAAAGTCAGCTCCTAAGAATGGTTTTTCAACATCAGCAATTACAAAGTGCCATTGAAAGTTTCTTCGTAAACCTAGATCCAAACTTAAAATTTTGTTTCCGTAGGTATTTATTACTGAAGAGTTGGCAGCTGACAGTTGTAAACCGGTAGGTGTTAATTTTACTGAAAGAGGATTTGGAATAACTGAAGTGTCGATTAAGTAATATTGATTTGTGGATTTATCAAAAATATGTAGACGACTGTTGAATTCGTTGATATGCGATTTATTTTTTTGTTTGTTCAGAAAGGTTAAAAGAACAAGGGGGTATACACTTGTTAGCGTTGGTTTTGAATTTATTGTGGTACCAACACCAATCAGGATTAGTACGTGATTGAGAATTATCACGACGATTGAATTTAAATTGAGGTCGATTACGGGAAGAACTTCTTGAGTAATGTGAACTTTGATGAGAACAACAACTGGAAGAACGATTACGGAGCTTAAGAGCTTTAATTTCAAGAGAAAGTTCTTCAACGCGTTGATTTAATCTGTATACTTCCGAAGTTAAATTTGTTAAAATATTATTATTATTTTGTTGTGATGAAACAGTGAATACCGAGGGTTTACTATTGTTGTTAACTTCAAAGATTTTGCCCGCACAATTGGCCAATTCTGAGAGGGATCCTGTATTACAAGATAGAATTGCTCTCATATAATCGGGAAGTCGTTGTAGCCAAAGGGTCTTTAAAATGTCGTCACTGAGATTACCATTTGATAAATTTTTCATTTCTCTGAGAAATTGAGAAGGAGATCTATCTCCTAACACGATATCACCCAGCAATTTATTTAATTTTGAAGTCTCACTATCTGAAAGCCGAGATATTAACGCATCTTTCAATTCCGTGTAAGGATGTCGCGAATCAGGGTTTTCTAAAATATCACTAAGGATAAAAATTAGACCCTCATCCAACGCGGAGAGCAGGTGATTGTATTTAGCTGTTTTTGCAGTTATCCTGTTTAAATCAAATTGCGCCTCAAGTTTTTTAAATCAAAATTTTGGTGCGTTCTTCCAAAATGTTGGAGCATTAAAAGTTATCGTGGAAATAGAGGGTGTTGTGGGAATCGCGTTACGAGGTGAAGGGAGAGGACCTCCAGAATAAAACTCACTTCCACCTTCACCTTGTGAAAAGTCACCACTTGCACTATTCATTTTACTTTATTTTAATTGCACTTTAATTTATTTTAACTTCACTTTAAATCGATAGAGAACGCGGCGTGTGAGAGGAAATAGCTGTTTTACAATATTAACTATTAAAAGTTTTTTTTTTTTTTTTTTAAATTGTAAATCTAAAAAGTTTTAACAAAAAAATTTAACTAATACAATGTACTCCCTGAACAATTTCTTGAACTTTTCTTTTCTAGCAGTCTTCAATTCTCTATTCCAATATTTGGTTATTAGTGTATCCAGTAATTGGTTGAGAGTTGGATTTTCAGTCTTCCTTTTTCTTTTTTCTTCAATATCACTTTTATATTGATTATTTGATAATGCTTTTTATTTTAGTTAATTATTAATTAATGCCTTTTATTTTAGTTAATTATTATTTACAATTTGTTTATTTTAAGTGTTTATTAATTTTTGGGTTTATTTCATTATTAATTTTAATTTATATCTTTACCGGCCGGAGTCAATTACCAAAGTGATATTTTCAATTTTATATAACAACAACACTTCATCTCGTAGCCTGCTACGATTTCCACAAAAATTTCACCGCTTACTTTCATATAACCGCCACAAATCCTTGAAAAATGTAAAATTGTAGAAAAAGGTATTAATTTCAAATCAGAACCGAACCCTGGGTTCCATGATTGATAAACCGATGGATGAACCACCAGGCTACGAAGCCGTTCTTAAGTTGTGGTCTTGTTCTTAACAAAACTAGTAGCTCCCATTAACTGTCTGTCTGTTAATGTCTCGGAGATCGAACAAATATGGAGTGGAAACGATCCGAAAAAAGTGAAGCCATTTTAAAGATGTGTGGGGGTCGACCAGTAATGGAGGTCGGCCTCCATTTAAATTTTATTTGAATTAAAATAATTTATAATTTATTATTTTTATTTTATATTTTATTTTTACTTTTAGTATTATTTAACATTTGTTTATTTTAAGTGTTTATTAATTTTTGGGTTTATATAATTATTAATTTTTAATTTATATCTTTACCGGCCGGAGTCAATTACCAAACTGATATTTTCAATTTTATAAAACAACAAAACTTCATTTCGTAGCCTGCTACGATTTCCACAAACATTTCACCGCTTACTTTCATACAACCGCCACACTGCTCCCTTCCCAGTTATCGCTTGATAACGATACAGAAAGGAAAAAGGAGATATGTAGTTGTGATTTGGCTTTGAAGCGCCAAAGAGTTGAGAGTTGATAATTGGCTTTGAAGCGCCAAGAGCTATTAACAATACGGCTTTGAAGCGCCAGAAGTTAAGAAATATGGCTTTGAATCTCCAGAAGCTATTAACAATACGGCTTTGAAGCGCCAGAAGTTAAGAAATATGGCTTTGAATCGCCAGAAGCTATTAACAATACGGCTTTGAAGCGCCAGAAGTTAAGATGCTATGGTACTGCTGTGGCCACAGATGTGTGAGTAGAAACACTCACACATAGACATCACTCAGTACAGGCGTAAAGTTTTTGCTGGAACTGCGGAGGGGCCAACTTTTGCAGGCGATTTAATTTGTTGTAGCCACCTGTTGTGCATGTGGACGTCGCTCGGGGTCCTAGAACCTAATAAAAAGAAAGTGTGGGGGATACACCGGGATACAATTAAAACTCGGTTTCGGTTAGAACTCGATTTATTCACTTTAGGTGCTGAATATACAAAAACCTTTATGTTGCGTTGCTTTGACGATCGGCGTTGGAATCTCGATTAACGTGTCTTGAAGAAGAATGGATGAATGAATGAATGGCGGCGAAGAAGGAGAGAGTTGATAAGACAGTTTTCAGTAATGCCACCTTTTGGTAATGTCACCTTTGGTAATGCCACGTTTTGCTAATGCCACTTTTGGTAGTGCCATTTTGGTTGTCATTTTGGTAATGCCACTTTAGTGGAGATTCTGTGTGTTCCCACAAAAGTATTAAGTAAAGTAAAATTTCTATCAATATATTAATTTATGCTTTGACCCCCCCAAACAAATTTTTATGGTGACGACTTTGTCATTCATTTGCACAAATCTGACAGTTCTTCTGGAGGGAAAACCACTTCAGTTAAGAATGAATTTTTCGATAAAATCCAATCATTTTCACAATTTTTATCAAATGAAATTACTAAGTGTAATTTTCTTAAATACCTACTTGTGAAAAGAAATCCCAGAGATAATGAATGACAAAGTCGTCACCATAAAAATTTTTTTTGGGGGGTCAAAGCATAAATTAATATAATGATAGAAATATTACTTTACTTAATACTTTCTTTTTATTGGGGTTTAGGTCCCCGAGCGATGTCCACATGCAGAACAGGTGGCTACAACAAATTAAATCGCCTGCAAAAGTTGGCCCCTCCGCAGTGCCAGCAAAAATTTGACGCCTGTACTGAGTGGTGTCTATGTGTGAGTGTTTCTACTCACACATCTTTGAAATGGCTTCACTTTTTTCGGCTCGTTTCCACTCCATGTCCGTTCATTCCTCCGAGATTTGAGATAGCAAATCGAGTGGTCCATTTCTATATGTCAGTGGATTTTACACGGTGCTTCCACTCCATGTTCGTTCATTCCTCCGAGTATACGAGTTACGTCACATACTTTGCTTTAAAAGACGTCAAAGAAACTTCAAGCATACTCTTGGAGGAACGAACGAACGTTCGTTCCTCCGAGAGCTAATTTTGTTATTTTTGTTTTCTAGTGTGCTTCAACCAAGTGTGAAAACAAAAAATGTACATACGAGTACATATTCCAATTCCAGTAAGAAGTGGACTATCAGTGAGGTAGGTGCTCGTATTCGGGAGAATTGAGAAAGTTTGGTCGTGGGCTTCGCGTGTTTCGATAGTGGTATGTGTTTCCCTGGGTAATTTAGAATCATGATATCAAGTGGAAGCGATGCAATTCTTTAACAAAAAAAGTGCTACGTAACACGCAGTTCAATATTGCAACAAATTTCCATTAGGATATCATCGGTGAAATCTTTGCGTGTGTTATGCCTTCTTAATGAGCACAGCTGTCCTACTAAATTGATATAAGTTTCACCATGTTAATTATATAGTTAACCGTGGTATATATTAAATTATATACGTTAAAATAAGCAAGCATCGAAACTGACAGACCATTCGATAAAGGAAATTCCGCTCTTTCGATGGCACTCAATTTGGATTCGAAAAAACGGGTGCCGAGCTATGAGTTCGTGCTGAAAAACTTTCTCGCTGGCGGTAAGTAAAATCAAAATGTATAAACTGGTGGGTAAAGCCAACAAATTGTTCGCATTGAGAAGAGCGCTTGTGCCCCGATTTATATGGAGAAAGTTGAAGATTTCGTAATACATATAATTTCATCCAAATTTTTTCTCGCTTTTTATCGTATAGCAGCACTTTCACAGAGCTGCTTCCTGTTTCGTTTGAGCTAGGCAATAGTTCACGCGCTTGACTTGGTTTTTATTAGCCTAACACGAAAAATTATAGATACAAAGCTAAAGGATTGATAGATCATCAATAAGCTAACAGTAAGCAAAGCACGAGTCTTTATATCTACATTTACTTAGTTGTGTTTTGTCTTGAGAATTTGGTAACGAGTCAAGATTACGGGCTATTAACTGATTTCAATGAAAGTTTGTGGAAACATTCTTGACATTAAAATTGACGAATTTGCTAAATTTGTTCGGAAAATTATACTTTTTGAACTACTTTTTACACGTTTTTGTTTTTCCAACAACATTTTTTGAACATTTACAACTGTTTTCACAAGATTTCACTTTGTTCATCACTTTATTCACTTCCACTTCACTAACAACCCACAACGCTTATTTATTTTCTTTCAATTGCGCTGAAAATATAAATCTTTTAATTTATTTAAAATTACTTATCTCCTTCCCCATAATGACTGCAGAAACTAAGGTTTCAATTTTCAGATTTTAGATTCTACCAGTTGCGGGCTGAAATTTGTAGCTAAAAAATGGAGAAATGCAATTGGGAACGAAAAATTAACCTAATTTAAATGGAAAGATAATCATTATTTAGATCCAAGTATATCTATACAAAAAATAATCATGCTTAAAATAGTCGCATGAATTATTAAATGCTTTGCTTTGTAAACTAGTCTAATGTGAAAAGTCTATAGAGTATAGGGCATTACGTATACTTTTTATTTATGATTCAAGGAAACAACGGAGTTTTTGCTCTTCTTCTGAATGTCTAAGGTAACGTTAATTTCCAATGCATCTTCCGTAGCTACGACCTGGTCGGAGTTGGAAATGCTAAGTGAAAAGGGAAGTAAGTAACTTTTTATCGGGGATCCTAAAGATTATAACTAAAGAATTCAAATAGAAAAATTACTATTATTAAGGGGACCGGGTGGTATAGCATTAGTTACTTTCAAGCATTTTTAGGATTTTTTTGAGGTGAAAAAATTATCAACGATATATAAACTTTGTAGGTATATTATAATGCTTAAAAAACTAAAAAACATTTTCATAATAACCAAAAAAAAAAATTTAGTTATTTAAATGTTAATATAAGCGTCTAAGCCACAAGCCTTAATCCAGGAGTTACGTAAACGAATGTTTTTGGTTAGCAGAAAGAGGACAATCATTGTTCAATAAAATAGTTGGCACGGAGCCAGATTTAAGCTTTTTAACGCCGAAACATTCTCTTTGAAAGTGGTTTCACAAACAAATTTTCCTTTTGTAGCTTCTTCAGAAATGTTGCAATTTTTTGCCCATATTTCATTCAGCTTTTTATTATTTACAGGAAAGGCGGGCGGTTCACGCCCTAGTCCGCCGTGGTTCAATAACTCTTTGCGACATTTGAAGAACTTAAAAGCGAAGGCCTGGAAGAAGTTTGCCTTCTCTAAAAGTGATGCTGATTATGAGGCTTACTCTTCTCTTCGCTCACTTTTTACTTCGGAGCTCGAATCGGCTTACAACTCTTACCTTATCGACATGAAAGGCTTCCTGCGCGACGATCCTAAACGCTTTTGGAGTTTCGTGAACTCCAAGCGTAAGTCTGACGGCTACCCGTCATCCTTAAGCCTTAATGGTATTATTAGTGACAATCCGCAAGCGATCTCCGATATGTTCTGCGACTTTTTTGAGACCGCTTTTTTACCTGACATCTGTGATAATTCCATCTGTGATACTAGCCCTGATGCTTTCTCCCACTTGACGACGTTACCTCCGACTTCACTCCAGCATCAGGACTTACTCCTTGACGATGCTTTGCTCTTGAAACTTATCTCGGGCTTAGCGGATAGCTTCTCTTGTGGTCCCGATGGCATCCCAGCCTCTTTTGTTAAGCGCTGTAGTGTCCCCCTCGTCCCTATTCTGTGTTATTTATTTAATCTTTCTCTTTCTTCGGGAGTCTTTCCACAGCTATGGAAATTCTCGACTGTGATTCCATTACACAAAAAGGGTTCTAGGAATCACATTGCCAATTACCGACCCATTGCCAAGCTTTCCTGTCTCGCTAAACTTTTCGAAGCCCCGATTTGCGATACCATCTATTTTCACTGCAGACCTTTTTTGCAATCTTTCCAGCACGGTTTCCTTAAAGGCAAGTCCACCACCACTAACTTGCTGGAATTTTCCAACTTCTGCATTACTAACATCGAGAAGGGCATCGCGATCGACTGCATCTTCACGGACTTCAGCAAAGCGTTCGACAGGATTAATCACAGGATCTTACTCCATAAATTATCGTTGCTTGGTTTTCCTCCCTCATTCGTCGATTGGCTTGGTTCTTACCTGCAGGATCGCACCCAACGAGTGCGAGTGCGATCCTTTCGCGGTGTGCTGTCCAGGGAAATGTCAATCACATCTGGCGTGCCCCAGGGCAGCCACCTGGCCCCCTTTTGTTTATCATTTATATTAATGATATTTCTTTCTCCCTTCATAACTCGAAAATATTCTGCTATGCTGATGATGCGAAAATCTTCCGAGCTATTCGTAACGAGCATGACAGTTCTCTTTTAAATGACGACCTTGACTCCATTTTCACTGGTGTATATTGAACTAACTTCCTTTAAACATTGACAAATGCACATTCATGCGTTTCTCTCGTTCCAATTACACCTCCTCTTTTAACTACTCCATTGACGGGTGCCCGTTACGTATTCTGGACAAAACCAAAGACTTAGGAGTCTGGCTTAATAGCCGATTCTCTTTTGACGACCACATCAACGCCATAGCTAGTAAAGCCAACGCCACTCTAGGTTTTATGAAACGCTGGGCGAAGGAGTTTGACGACCCGCACATCACTACGGTCCTCTATCGAACCTTTGTGAGACCTATACTGGAATATGCCAGCCTGATTTGGTCCCCTTCCTACCGATCTTCTATCGATCGCGTCGAGGCGGTTCAGCGCAGGTTTCTGAGGTTTGCTCTCCGGGATCTCCCCTGGGAAAACCCCTCTGCCTTACCCCCTTACTCGGACCGCCTTAAACTGCTATCACTTCAGTCTCTCGAGCAACGTCGCTTCAACTTCCGAGTTTCCTTCGCTTTCGACTGTTTACTCGGTAGAATAAATTCCCCTGAGATTATTGGTCTCTTCAACATAGCTATCCTGGCACGCTCTTTGAGGGAACGCGGCTTCTTCCATGTGCCCTTTCACCGTACCAATTACGGCATGAACGAGCCTATAACGCCAATGTCGCGCGATTTCAATGCTAAGTTCCCCGATATCGACCTTCACATGAACCGAATCCAGTTAAGGGATCAGCTTCGTTGAAATTGACTCATTATGTATATATAATCTGTATTTATACTGTAGTAATCAGCCAATTGATGAAATTTAAATAAATAAAAGTTGAAAGTCCTGATTTTAGCCTAAGTAAAATTCGTACTGCATTTGCAACGCAACAGTACGAATGCCTCTCTCTCTCACTTTTAGTTTTAGCCTTGAAAACGGCTACTACCCCCTAATATCGCCATTGAATATTTAGAGGAGGTCAACCTAGAAACTGGTTGATAACGCATTAGAAAGCTGAGCCTTCAAGCTTTCCAACGATAGCTGCGTTTTTTTGTGGTCGCTATCCGGAGCAGAACAAGCGCACCACAAAAAAAACGCTCTAGAGAATACAATCCGGGGCATTAACCACAAAGCTCCGAGAACACCCACAAAATTCCGAGAAGACAAACCGAGGCATTAATCACAACTAAAACGCTCTAGAGAACAACATCCGAGACATTAACCTCCATAAAAATTTACATATAGCGCCGCTTGTATTCAATAGAATAACTAAGTGAACAGAATAAGAAATTACTCTGTTCGACGTAGAGAGCACAGCAGAACAGCCAAATGTATGGGCTGTTCTGCTCGCAAACCACAAAAAAACGCAGCTGATACCACCCACGTCCCAATCCGTCAACAAACAAGCGGGGGAGACAAATTTCGAAAATGGCAATTTCAAAGCCCAACATTTGACCTTGAACCTTCATTCTGCCGATTTTTTGTATGGGAAGATCGAAACTTTTTTTAAGAAAAAGCTTCCCTGTCATGTGGCCTTTCTCAAGAAAAAAACCGCACTCGAATCCGACGGCGCGTTCCGAAGTTATTCGTGTTATAATAATTAATACAAAAACAACGTCACGTGACGTCACATTCCAATTGGACTTCTTTGCGGACAGTGGGTTTTGTTGTTGTATTAATTAGTATAACACGAATAACTTCGGAACGCGCCGTCGGATTCCAGTGCGGTTTTTTTCCTGAGGAATGGTCGAAATGGTGCACTTCCTCGTTCCCTCTTGCTCACACCATTAACGGATTTTGAGCAGTCAGCTGTGGGTTTGAATTGCTGTTAAATGCATTTTTAGGGCATTAGTACGTTTGAATTGCATAAATCCATCAAAGAATTACTCTAAAAATTATAAAATAATTCGTTTTGTATCTTAAGTCCCTTCAAAGGAATGCAAACATTAAATTATTCCTTTGTAAGATGCAACTGTACACAATTTATAATTTTTCGGTAGAAATTGTGTTATTAAATTATGAAAATTAGTCTTTTCTTATCCCATATTTTTAATTCTTCTTATTTTATGTCTGATTTACGACAAAAATGGCACAAAAACCACAAAAAACCTACGACGAATCAATTCGGAATTAATTGCATTAAGTGCTCTAATTTTTATTTTTGAGTTCTTAAAACAGTTGTTTAGCAATATAAACCGCATATCCGGAAGAGAGCATTTCAACGGTTTGCTGAGAATTTTTCAATGATAAAATATTATAGTTTAAAAAAACTAAAAAAACACGCTTTTATCACGCAATAAAAGTTAAAAATAATCAAATTAAATAAACTTTTATTTGTTGTGATATATGTATGCATGTTACCCTTGCCAATATTTTAACTTCTTTGTAGGGTAAACGCAAACATATATTTTTTTATTCAATACGTGACGGACGATAGATATGCTAGGTAGTTAGTAAACTTCATATTTTATAAATATAGCCTTTTTACAACCTTTGTAAATCGATTATTTTGCCATCGACACCTGTAATTGCATGAAAGCCTTTAGCATAATTACAGCGGTTATTTTGACCGCTGCCGTCGTTCTAGGAGGGTTGCATAATGTCCGCCGTTCTACTGTTAAAATGACTTTAACATGTTTATTACTCATTCAGAATGCATTTAAAGCTCGATTAGTTAGCATTTTTATAATAATTAAGTATTATTAAACTTATCACTTCTTTTATGTCCAATGACTAATTCAAAAAGTGTGACGCTTGCGATACGAAATTTTTTTTGCCCTCATACCATTAATTCAAAAGAAATCCCACTATCCGCAATGAAGTCCAATTGAAAAGTGGACGACACATTGAGCATATGCTCCGTCGGGCTGAACCACCGAAGACGAATAACGTCAGAATGCGCCGTCGGATTCGAGTGCGGTTTTTTTCCTGAGAAAAGTCACATGACAGGGTAGCTTTTTCTAAAAAAAAAGTTTCGATCTTCCCGTAAAAAAACGGCGGATGGTATCGTTGGAAAGCTTGAAGGCTCAGCTTTCTAATGCGATATCAACCAGTATCCTAGGATGTCTCTGAAAAAACTTGTAAAATATTTTCTAGGTTGACCCACTCCAAATTTTCAATTGCGATTTAGGGCGGAACGTCTAATTTTAAGGGGAAGGTCTCTGAACAAACGTTGAACAGGAGACCATTTAGAATCGATTGGCATACCCCTGTTCAGACCTTAGCAAAACACCCTGTATAATTTTCATTTGAAGCGTTTTTGCAGATCATCAACCATTCTCGAGATATAACGCATCTTTACATATACAGGGTGTTTTGCTAAGGTCTGAACAGAGTTATGCCAATCGATTCTAAATGGTCTCCTGATCAACGTTTGTTCGGACACCCTCCTCTTAAAATCGGTTCTTCCCCCCTAAAATCGCGATTGACAATTTGGAGGGGGTCAACCTAGTGAAAATGCTTTATAAGTTCTTTCAGAGACATCCTAGGATACTGGTTGATAACGCATTAGAAAGCTGGGCCTTCAAGCTTTCCAACGATTTCTCCCACGACCCAATCCGTCAACAAAGAAGCGGGAGAGACCCCGTCAAATTTCGAAAATGGCAATTTCAAAGCCCAAAATTTGACCTTGACCCTTCATTCTGCCGGTTTTTTGTATGGGAAGATCGAAACTTTTTTTGAGAAAAAGCTTCCCTTTTGTGTAGTCAACTATATACTTGTCGACGCCGTTCACCTATAGATATTACATATGTATAAGGACGCGCTTGTCACTCTCCGCGCTATATCTCGAGAATGGTTGATGATATGAATAAATGCTTTAAATGAAAATTATAGACAATTTTATGATCTACAAAATTCATAATAACCTCAAAGACGTATTTCGCATAGGAAACGAAATAATTGCGATAAACCGATTTTCGTGACCTTTGACCTTGAATAACTTGTGACGCAGACACGATATGATATGAGACTTTGTAGTCAGTCATTAGAACACCAAAAGAAAGCAATTTGCAAATTTACAGCTTATTATCTCCAATTCCGAGGTTTGCCCCTTATTTTGGCTTATTTGACTGGACTATCAAGGGTTTTTATTGCACGAATGGTTCAATTGGTTATTAAGGATGAAAAAGCCGCGAAGTGCTATTAAATTAGAGGGTGAAAATTAGAGATAGGGGTGGAAATGCAACCCTTACGGGTTTTTGAGTATATCTCGAAAACGAAGCAAAATTTGGGATTTTTTTATATGGCAAATTTTGAAGAGAATAAGATTTATAAAAAAAATAAAAAGATAAATTGAATTTAATTCCATATATTTTTGTTTCCACACTTTTTTTTCACAGAAGGTTGAATCCAATCACTTTCGCGTACTTTTTGTCTGGCTCTCCTCTTCGCCGGGCTCATAGTGTGCGTGACCTCGGCATTTTTCTGGACAGAAAGCTCGACTTTATTGAGCACATTAATTATATAGTCACCAAAGCATCCGCTTTGTTAGGATTCATAAAAAGATGGTCACGCGAATTCAATAACATCGATATTTTCATACAACTATTTATTTCCATAGTCAGGCCCATTCTTGAATATGGTAGTCAAGTTTGGTCACCTCATTATGCCAGTCATACTATAAGAATTGAGTCTGTCCAGAAAAAGTTTGTTATGTTCGCGTTGGGAAGCTTGCATTGGGAAGATCCCTACGTCCTTCCTCCATACAGAGACCGCTGCAAGCTGCTCAACATGCATCCGCTTCAAGAACGTCGTGTCGTGGCGGATGTTACATTTGTCCATTCTTACCGATTTTATAGACTCCCCTTTTTAACGAACCTTGGTAGTTCCTAGTCCTAACCCCCATAACCTAAGGAAAGTGCCCCTATTCCTTATATCGTCGCTGCGCGTGCAAAAGTAGCTATGTGTTATTTAGTCATTTTCGGTTTTTTATGAAATTTGAATCCTTGTTTCAATACACACCTACTGTAAAAACAACTAAGCGATAGACGCAATATTTACAGAGTTACGGAACGTTTTAGTTTCCACAGAATTATAAAGTAGTTACGTGCTCTAAATGCACATAGCTTGTATTTACGACTCAAATAAATAACTATATGTGTCAAATTTGCCTATTATGTTTAATTTGGCATTATTAATAATGTTATCTATCCAAAAGTAATCTTAAACTACGTAAATTTGTTATATGTATCAAAGAATAAATTATTTAAATACTCATTTTTCGAGAAGATCAGTTTTTTGCGTCTCCTGTAAAGTGTGTAAAAAACACATAGCTACTTTTGCACGCGCAGCGACGATATGTAAATCTAGGACTAATTATGGGTTTTTTAAACCAGTAAATCCCATGTGTTTGAATGTTAATAAGCATGCTGAATTGTTTGACACTCGTTGTACTAACCAAGTACTAAAAAAATCTTTCTTTATTTTTTTTGCATGTGGCTCGGTGAATGCTACTATTTACTAACACTGAACTAAATGATGATCAGTTTCATGCAAGAGATTTATTTCCTCTGTAGCTTGAACTATGCTGATGGTTTATGGTTTATAAGATTCGAAATTAGTGGTATCAAAATATCCATACTACTAAATTTCACTTAAATTCGTTGAAGTTCGAAAATTGTTGGACGCCATATTGGATTCGCCATCTTGAATTTCCAAATTTCGAGCTTAGATTCGCAATTAGCACCTCCAAAAACCTTCAAATAACAATTTTCATGGCAATTCCTTAATATTTGCAATTTTTGGCCGGCATCTTGGGTCCGCCATTTTGAAACCCGCGAATAAAAAGTATCCTAAATGTTAAGTCGGGGTGTGTAGTGCCTTCACTTAAAAAATGAAAATAATGGGACCAAACTTTAAGGCGTGATTGAGTAACAAACATATTGGGTCCGCCATTTTGAATTTCCAAATTGTGTTAGTAGATTCGAAATTAGTGGTATCAAAGTACCCGTAATACTAAATTTCACTTAAATTCGTTGAAGTTTGAAAATTGTTGGTCGCCATATTCGATCCGCCATCTTGAATTTCCAAATTTCGAGCATAGATTCGCAATCAGGAGCTCCGAAAACCCTCCAATACGAATTTTCATGGAAATCCCTTGATATTTACAATTTTTGACCGCCATCTTGGGTCCGCCATTTTGAAACCCCGGAATATATACATATAAACCTTCCTCTTGAATCACTCTATCTATTGCTGAAAACTGCATTCAAATCCGTTGAGTAGTTTAAAAGATCTAAGCGAACAGACAGCGGAAGCGACTGATATACAGCTTAAAAAATCTTGGCCAACTCTTCGTTGGTTCGAACCGCTCGCATAAAAATTTAGCGCTGCTAAAATCTGAAAATTTAAAATTTTACGTTGCTAATATTTTATTTAATATGTAGGCTTTTACGAACCAAAACATGTGGAGGAATGGCATCTCTCCGAATAGTCCTTGGAGGATGTGGAGTAATTTCTTCTATTAACTCCATGCAGAGTCCTTTGGGAAATCGGTACAATTCTATAAAACTAAATTTCCACATTAAAGTTTGCATTGCGTTGTATTTCAAAATAAAATTACTAACCGCACATCCGAGATTATTCCTTAATTCCCTTCTCTTGAGCTTAATCCTCTTATTTTCCTCAATAGCAGCAGGCACCAAATCCATTTTGTTGTGAATATTGCTATTATAAAGTAACTAGCTGGGTCACCCGGTTTCACCCGGTATATTATAAGTACTACTTAATTAAAGATCCTTGAAATGCTCGACTTTCGTGAAAAATTTTATGACTTATCGGTCGCCATATTGGCTCCGCCATTTTGAATTTCCAAATTTTAATAGTAGATTCGAAATTAGTGATATCAAAATACCCATAGTACTAAATTTCACTTATATTCGTTGAAGTTCGAAAATTGTTGGACGCCATATTGGATTCGCCATCTTGAATTTCCAAATTTCGAGCTTAGATTCGTAATTAGCACCTCCAAAATCCCGCAAATACTAATTTTCATGGCAATCCCTTAATATTTACAATCTTTGGCCGCCATCTTGGGTCCGCCATTTTGAAACCCGCGAATAAAAAGTACCCTAAATGTTAAGTCGGGATGTGTAGTGCCTTCACTTAAAAAATGAATATAATGGGACCAAACTTTAAAGCGTGATTGAGTAACAAACATATTGGGTCCGCCATTTTGATTTTCTAAATTTTGTTAGTAGATTCGAAATTAGTGGTATCAAAATACCCGTAATACTAAATTTCACTTAAATTTGTTGAAGTTTGAAAATTGTTGATCGCCATATTGGATCCGCCATCTTGAATTTCCACATTTCGAGCATAGATTCGCAATCAGGAGCTCCGAAAACCCTCGAATACTAATTTTCATGGCAATCCCTTAATATTTACAATTTTTGACCGCCATTTTGAAACCCCCGAATATGTACCACTGACATATAGAAATGGACCACTCGCCCCATACAAAATGCCTATAAAGCGATGGTGCACTTTCTCGTTCCCTCTTGTTCACACCATTAACGGATTTTGAGCAGTCAGCTGTGGGTTTGAATTGCTGTCAAATGCATTTTTGGGGCTTTAGTCCGTTTTTAGGGTTCCGTAGCCAAATGGCAAAAAACGGAACCCTTATGGATTCGTCATGTCTGTCTGTCTGTCCGTCCGTATGTCACAGCCACTTTTATCCGAAACTATAAGAACTATACTGTTGAAACTTGGTAAGTTGATGTATTCTGTGAACCGCATTAAGATTTTCACGCAAAAATAGAAAAAAAACAATAAATTTTGGGGGTTCCCCATACTTAGAACTGAAACTCAAAAATTTTTTTTCATCAAACCCATACGTGTGGTGTATCTATGGATAGGTCTTCAAAAATGATATTGAGGTTTCTAATATCTTTTTTTTCTAAACTGAATAGTTTGCGCGAGAGACACTTCCAAAGTGGTAAAATGTGTGTCCCCCCTGTAACTTCTAAAATAAGAGAATGATAAAACTAAAAAAAGTGGAATGATAAAACTAAAAAAGCAAAATTAAAAATTTTGAAAAAACCCACGACGGATGTAAACGTCGTAATAGAAAAAGGATTAAATAAAATTTTAAAGCCCCCCCGACTAAAAGGAGGTAAGTAACCAAAGAAAATTCGTCGGGGGATGCCATTCCCTGCCCTGAATTAAGAATAGGAGAATATCAATTAAAGACTACATACATTCAATATTTTAGTTCACTTCAGGGCAGGGAATGGCATCCCCCGACGAATTTTCTTTGGCTACTTACCTCCTTTTAGTCGGGGGGGCTTTAAAATTTTATTTAATCCTTTTTCTATTACGACGTTTACATCCGTCGTGGGTTTTTTCAAAATTTTTAATTTTGTTTTTTATTTGAAACTTTTTAGAGATTTCTTACAAAATATTTTTTTTATATCTGGCCGATGAATCACAAACCCTTTACAGAAAACCGTATCTAAATCGGTCAAACCGTTTTGGAGATACTTGGCAACATTGGACTGGACAAGCAACCTCTCACCCTAAACGCATATACCAGCTCCGTTCCGTCGTGGGTAAAAATCAGCTGCCCCGAAAACCCCTAAGAACCAAGTTTGTTGCAAATAGCACAAACTTTAAGGAGTTGACAATCCGCCATCTTGAATTCATAAATGTTCACAGTTGGTTTGAGATCGGCGACCCCAAAAACCCCCAAATATCAAATTTGGTCCAAATCGCATAAACTTTAAAATTTGACAGTTCGCCATCTTGAATTCGTAAATTTTGACAGTTGAATTGAAATCAGCGACCCCGAAAGCCCCCAAATACAAAGTTTGGTGCAAATCGCAAAAGCTTTAAAATTTGACAGTCCGCCATCTTGAATTTTGCAGCAAGTTAACACCGTAACACCTATCTAAGAACAATTGCCGATGAATCACAAACTTTTTACAAAAAACCCCATCTAAATCGGTCAAACCGTTTTGGAGAAAAATGGTAACATTCGTTTGCACACACAAACAAACAAACAACCTCTCACCCTAAACGCATATACCTTCTCTATTTCAAATTCTTCTTATCTTATGTCTGATTTGCGACAAAAATGGCACAAAAACCACAAAAATACCTGACTGGCGTAATATGGCGAATAAATTCAGAATTAATAGCATTTATGTCCTTTTACTGTAACTAAGTTCAGTGAAGTATACAGCAAAAACACAAATGTGCTATAATTTTTACTTTTGAGTTCTTAAAACAGTTGTTTAGCGATATAAATCCCATATCCAGAAGAGAGCATTTCAACGTTTTGCTGAGAATTTTTCAATGAAAAATGTGTTATTCCACAAATTTTCCGCCGCGAAACTATTTTAGATTCGATGCTACTTTTAGGGGAATCAGATTTAAGCGTGCAGGTTACAAATAAAATTAATATAATTTTTAAATTTGCCGCTTTTTGAAGCCCCCTATCATGCCATTGATATACCTTCTTATCTGAACTCTCCTTAGGTGGGAACTTTCAAAACGGTGCACCATTTGAGATAGCAAATCGGGTGGTCCATTTCTATATGTCAGTAATATGTACATATAAACCTTCCTCTTGAATCACTCTATCTATTGCTGAAAACTGTATTAAAATCCGTTGAGTAGTTTAAAAGATCTAAGCGAACGGACAGCGGAAGCGACTTCATTTTATACTATGTAAAGATAAGGAAACATTTTATTTCAGTTTATTTAAACATATCTTAATTTTCAATCGTGGTATAATTTATGCCACATATGAATTATTATTAATTCTACTTACTCAAAATTGCTTCAGAAAAATAACTATCACAAATCACAATTCACAAAATCTAACAGACATGTGAAGTTTAGTATTGCCGTGCTTGTGTTATTGCAACCTTTTCGAAAGTTCGAATTCACCATTCTTATCGCAATCGCTTGAAAGTGAGATGGTTAGTAGCTTTGACGGGCAGAATGGTGGCTCGCACTCACCACTTAGCCGTGATCGGAATCCCAGCCCATATTATCATTTTAGGCTTTAATCCCCATTTCTTTCCAAATAATCGGCGACAGGTCCACAAGGCCCGTATGGCCTTTTCTGTCGTTTTGGTTAGATGGGCGTTCCATGTGAGGCGTTGATCTAGGGTGACCCCCAGATATTTCGTCTCTTTGGACATCCCGATATAAGTCTGCTCCAGTGTAGGCGAGGTGATGTGAAATTTCCTCTTCCTAGTGAATGGTACAATTACAGTCTTGTGGGGGTTAACCCTCAGGCTCATTGCCTGACACCAGTTGGATACTATGTCAAGGGCAATTAGGGCTTTCCTAGAAATCGTGCGCCCCCAATGATGATTACCACATCATCGGCGTATCCTTGGCATTCAAATCCAGCGTTCCTGAGCTTCCGGAGGAGGCTGTCCTCGACAACGGACCAGAGAAGCGGGGACAGAGCCCCTCCTTGGGGGCAGCCTTTCATGGCCCGTGCCGCAACGGCCGTTTCACCCATATTCGCCGAGATTTTCCGGCAGCTTAGCATGGCTTTAATCCATGCGACCGTTTGAGGCTCTCTGCCTCTTTCGGCCGCTGCCTGTTCGATGGAGACAAGGGATGTGTTGTCGAAAGGTCCTTCTATACCTAAGAAGATACATAGGGCTATTTCTTTCCTTTTTAGTGTCTCTTCTATGAGGCTTACAAGTTTGTGGAGGGCAGATATAGTTGATATGCCTCCCTGGTAAGCGTATTGGTGTGGGTGCAGCGGTGTGCTTACAAGTGCAGTGCTGCGGATGTGGTTGTCCAGAACCTTTTCCATCGTTTTGAGAAGGAAAGAGGTTAGACTGATAGGGCGGTATGCCTTAGGCTGTGAAGGATTGCGTCCACCGCCTTTAGGGATGAAGACCACCCTGACATCTCTCCGCACTTGAGGGATGTAGCTCAGGTTGTAACTAGCTCGTAGAGCTTTTACAGCCGCCGCACATACGGCAAAATGACCACTTTAGGGGGCCAAAAATCGATTTTTCTACTATAATATAATGTCTAAAATTTCTTGTATTCTTCGAGTCAAGTAGTTGGTCCATCGTGCTGGCCATAAATATCCTTTGTGATGTTTATAACAAAGGCGTCCGAGGCTCCGACAGATAAGCGTTGTGCAGTGTACGGCTAATTGCATACGAAACCCAAAAGCATTATAACGTGTTATTTTCGTTCACCTCGTGCAAAATTCTCAATATTCATTATGGACATAGAAGTCACAGGTATGATTATTAACAACAAAATTTTGTTTACCCTTGTTACACACTATATATAATAATAAATGACGATTTTATACCACTCCTACTTTTCAAAAAAAAAATATGTATTTCCTTAGACTTTCAAAAAAAGTTCCGCTTTAGTACCGCTTTCTGTCCTAAATATTTACACTTGTGCGTTTGTTCACTACTAGTGTTGTGAATTATAGGAACTCAAACCAACTCATTGTGATAATAGCCCCTTTTTTCAGAGGTAGTAATTATGTGTATTTTAAGTAAAATATACTATATTTCATTTTCAATACTATATTATTTCTAGCTATAAGTACCTTTTCGGTAGGTAGGTAGGTACTTAGAAATCTTCTCAAGCCTCAACACAAAGTAACCTTTATAGGCAGAAACATTTCTAATCATAAATGCACATTATTTCACATCTTTGATTTTTGACCCCCTAAAGTAGGCATTTTACCGTATGTGCGCCGGGAGTAGTAGTTCCGCGGGTCCCCTCTGCAGTAGGGCCGGGAATATATTATCCGTTCCAGCAGATTTAAAGGCTTTGAAGGATTCTATTGCCCATTTAACCTTTCCTGGAGTTAGGATGCGCCCAGAAATACTTCTGGTGCGTTTGTTGGGGGGACGCATGGGCCTTTCATCTTCCCTGTAGGCCTCCCCTTCCACAGGGACGGAGTCAGGAAAGTGGGTTTGGATTAGTAGTTCCAAAGTTTCTTTCCCATCCTCCGTATAGGAACCGTCCTCTTTTAACAAGAGGCCGATACCATTAGAGTGGTCGCTTCCACAGAATTTTCTCCATGTTTTCCTTTTGGACCTTCTTAGCTCTTTGTTGTATGTGGTTAGGGCAGCTTTGTAGGCTTCAGTTGAGCCCCCCTTTTGGTCTTATTATAGAGCCTTCGTGTGTTGGCTCTCAGTCTTTCAAGTTCCCCATTCCACCACGGTACGTCCTTGTTTGACCTCCTTGATCTTATAGGACAGTTAGATTCATAGGAGGTTGTAATAATATCAGTTAGTTGGGAAGCGAAAGAATCTAGGTCCTCTTGGCATGTGATTGGCGAGCTTGGGAGCTCATTTAAACCCGCCCTGACTTGCTCCTCGTATGCGGCCCAATCCGTCATACGAGGAATTCTTCTTTCTTCCCGACATGCGCCAATTGCCTCTATATCGAACCTTATGTGTCGGTGGTCCGAGAGCGAGACTTCTTTGGAGACATGCCAATTCCTTATACGCCCGATTATCGATTGGGAGGTTATGGTGAGGTCCAGCACCTCCTTGCGTATTATGTTCTCGAGGGTTGGTTCGGTACCCACATTGGCTATTTCTAAATTCTTAGTTATTAAGAAGTCCATTAGGTACTCACCTCTTTTATTCGTGTTGCTGCTACCCCAAAAGGTGTGGAGCGCGTTCGCGTCGTAGCTGATGATGAGCGGCTTGTTCCTACGGCTGCAGAAATCTAGAAGTTGCTGGATTTCCGGTGGCGGTGCCTGTTCCGTTTCCCCAGGGAAGTAGGCTGAGGCCATGACGACATCACTCCTCCCTGCGTCTGTCGGGATGTCGACAATCGCAGCAACTAGATCCCGAGAAATAAGGCCTGTGATAGGGATAAAGTTAATTCTCGAGCTGAATATAATTGCGGCTCTGGGAATCTCGTGTTCCCTACTATAGATTAACTTACTGTTGTTAATAGACGGCAGTCCTTTGACTACTCCTTTGCCGAGCCAGGGCTCTTGTAGCAGCCCTATGTCTATGCTGTCTATGGTGAACCTCCGATTGAGCACATCCGAGGCTGCTCTTGCGTGGTGGAGGTTCACCTGAATGCACCGGATGCGCTTGTTAGGCATTTTTGGGCAATTTGCCTCCCCTTTGAGATTTTGATCCCGGTGGGAGTTTGGCAGTCTGCCCCTTTGCCTTGCCTCGTGCGGCGCCTTTCGGAGTCCCTCTGGTCTTTTTGGGGGCTCTTTGCTGACTTGAGGCAACCTTCCCGGACCCCGCTAGTGGAGGGGACGGCTGCCGGTCCAGCGGCCGACGGCCCGGGCTCCCCGGGACCCTTTGTGCCTATGAGAGTCCGAGCCATCGGGCCGTTCGCCCCTGCGTCCCCGCCCCCAGCGGTCCCGTCTGTTTTAAGCTCGGTACACACACTCGTGGTACCGGGAACGTGCTCCATGTTCCATGTTCAATGATTTAAAATGTCACCGTACCTGGAACGTCATCCACACTACACGATGTTTACACCACTAAACTTCATTTGTGTGGATGCGTTTATCGGCTGCTGAATTTGGCGAGTCGAGATTGAAATCGAAAGTTCCTGAATATTGGCACATTCAGTTTTTTATTAAAGTTATTCTAAATAGGAACTCACTGTTGCCCACAAAACCCACAAAACCGCATGTAAATGTAGGAGCTCGTACTGTCTGACAACTGACAATCGAATCCACAAAAAAAGAAGTTAGCGGTGAGCCCACAAGGAACGAGGAAAAATCAAACTGATGTTGATTTCGCACACGAGGTTATTCCCCGCCCGGTTTGTCGTTCACACTGTCAATGTTCGTGGTACGACCAACATTGTACACCGTACATGGCGACGAAACACGAGCGTGTGTACCAGCCTTTAGAGTCGCCGGAGGGAGGCACGGGGTTCGGATTCTGGGCCTGTCGCGCGGCGCTGTCAGAAACTTTCGTTTTCTGAGGTCGACGAGAAGGCTGGCCTCGCTTCGCCCTCGTCCCCACGCCGTCTCCTTTAGAAGGTTGCCTTTTGGCTTCAAATGAACGAGCCCATTTTTGAACCCGATCCTGAAGGAGTCTTTTTTTCAGTTGCACAAGCTCGCCTTCTGACGCTCGTCTGAGGACCCGCAACTCCGCCACCCCAAGGCCGTGGTTCTGGGCCTGGACATTGGAGCGTGGCATCTGGCCTTCCTCGCCCACTCGCAGCTCCGCTCCGTCCCATGGCTTCAGCTTCTCTGTGACATCTTTGAGCCACTGAACGGTCTCTTCGTTGGCACAGTGAAGCATCAGCCTTGGGAGAGATCCCGTTGAAGATGGGTTGTAGTGTACCCTCTTTGTTGCGCAGGATCGCCTCCGGAATGGCCCCCTTGACTGCTTGTAGTTGTTCCTTGTCAAGGGTCACCTCTGGGAAGCTTTTTGGGAGAATGCCCATCCTGGTCCCTGTTAGGGCCTGTTTATAGGATGGAGGTGGTGGAGCGGTAGACTCCTGCACCTTCCCAATTGTCGCTTCCCCGGCAGTGGGTTTCGTAGTATCCCCTTTCATCCTCCTTTTTTTGATCGCTGCGGGCTCTGGGGGAGTCCCTTCCGATCTGGAGCGTTTGGGGTTCTCTTTGAGCTCCCTGAGGGGCTTGAGGGCCAGCTCTCTAGCTTTTTCGCGGCTGTGCCCTTGTGAGAGCAGCCATTTGAAGCGTTTCCTGGCTGCTCCACTGAACTTCACTTTCCCCTCAGGCGTACCCGTTAGGCCACTCGTAGTGCCTTTTGGGTCTTCTATTAGGGGGCTGTTGGCGTTCTTGGGAAGATCAGCCAGGGGAGACGCACTTCTCTGGCAGGACCGATCTGCTTGGCCGCCTGCCGCCTCCGTGTCTGGCAGATCGGTCAGCTCTTCCAGCTCTTCAGGTATAAGAGTGTCGTCCCCTTCTAGGGGTGCGTCACACTCCATATCGCTCAGCCCGAACAATGTTTCCATGTCCAGGCCGGGTGAGGAGGTTCTAGACTCGTGGGACACAGGAGCCCCTGTGGTTGGCACTTCTAAGGTAGTTCCCACCTTTGGGTTTTGACATGAATATGTCTTATCCCTGGGGTCTATTTGAAAGAATGTACGTCACGAAAATCGTTACCATGACTCACTGAGTTTGGGGGAACATCACATAACTTTATGTATGTGTTTGTATGTATGTGTATGTATGTGTTTGTATGTATGTGTTTGTATGTATGTGTTTGTATGTATGTATGTATAAGTTTGAATGTATGTACATATATACGTATGAATCTATGTATCTTTGTATGTATATAGTGTATATAACAGATCGAAAAAATACATAAAACCATTTGAATCTTTCGTTTCATTTATTATATAAGACATATTCATGTCTACATACTGTGCCATCGAGAAGCCATGGCACTTTTTTTTTGTTTATGTCTGCCATATAAAAATCCCACGAGTCGTGGAGTAAAGGAGGTCACCCGGGCGCGGAGAACCACGTACGCCCCCCGGAAGGCTAGATTGAAACCGGAGGGCGCCAGGTATCCGGAGTCCATCGTTAGAAGACACACTCACGCAGTGCCATTCATCCCATAGGCACGATTGTTTACACCTGGGATTGCGGGTTTTATCGAGTGTGTCCCTTCTAGATCCGCCGTATTTGGTCCAGCGGCGGCTCCACATTATTGCGGTCTACCGCCGCTGCAGCAGAGGCACCTCGAGCAGGTCGTAGTTCTTCACTACGTACGACGGTCTTGGGAGGCTCTTGTCAGACGCCTCCCCTGATGCTATTTAACTCACATCTGACCCCCTCGTATCTAAGAAACGATTTGAAAATATCCTATTCTTCAATCACTATTATTATTCAGCTGTTTGTTTTCATACAAGTACTAGGCTTGAGCCCTGCCGAACGAATGTCGATCCACATTAAGACACCGTCACTCGGTGTTGCATCTTTTCGGAAAAATTCTTTTCTCATACATACATTCTCACACCAAGAGGGTTAGTAATTAGCGCATCCTTTTCATTTACTCTGGTACCTGGATCGGAGTAAGACAAGCCATCCCCAAGCCTAGCAGAGTTGCAGCTGAACATTTACAACTTAAGCACCAGGAGTGGTTTACCCTGGGCTTTCTCCCAACTCCTTCGCATAATCTCTTGGCGCAACTGCCTGCTTTTCGCCGGTTCTATTTACTTTTTTAAAACACAAGAACGTTCATGTCGCCCCTTTTATTAGTTTTGTCTGCGCGACCCTAATGACTATTTCCAATTTATGATGCTTTGACTCTAAACCGACGACGCATGAACACTTGTCGCTGCCAAAGCAGCTCTTTACATCTACTACTTAGTTACTTAAGGTGCTTTTACACTATCTGACAATGTCGGATGACAAGTCGATTTCAGATTTGTCAAATTTGTCATCTGACTCGCATTTGTCACTTTGAAATAATTTTCGCGCTTACACCTACAGCGGCCAATACACGGTACGACTAGTCCGCAGACTGAGTCGTAAAACTCAGTTCGATGTACTGCCACACGCGTTCGGACTGAGCAATCAGACTCATCTAATGTTTGTATAACATAACCTGAAAATATTTTTGAGCAGTGCGAAGGCAACAGCTAGAAAGTGAATATGGATATAAAAAAGATTGTGTGTTTATCTATAATTGAGGAGTGTTTGCAGCTGGACGAAGAAGAGGAGGAAATGCAGTCTAAAAAACGGAGGATATGGCAAAAAGATTGGTTAGAGAATAAGGAGGGATTATCGAACCAGAAACTCTCTTACCTTTCGCTTTCTGGCAACAGGAAATACTTTTGAGGATTTAAAATTCTCCTCAGCTGTATCCCCACAATCTATCGGACGCATAGTTATCGAAACTTGTAAGGCAATTATGAAATCGTTGAAGGATTATATAAAAGTAAAAAAAAAACTCGTAATTTTGTTATTACCTATTATTTATACGCTATTGTAAACATTTTTAGGTACCGGCGTCCGTTGAATGTTGGAAAGAAATCGCAGCATCATTTGAAAACGTTTCCCTTTTTCCTCATTGCTTGGGAGCTATCGATGGAAAACATATCAACATAAAAAGGCCACCACATTCCGGATCTTATTATTTTAATTATAAGAGGACGTACAGCGTAGTGCTTCTTGCAGTTGTGAATGCTCAATGCGAATTCATTTATGCGGACGTTGGGACGAACGGGAAAGTTTCTGATGGAGGAGTGTTCTTAAACTCTAATTTCTACATGCAATTACAACAAGAGCAACTGAACTTACCATCTGCGGAACCACTTATTACAGGAGGAAAAAATTTGCCCTATGTTTTTGTTGCAGACGATGCATTTGCTCTGCGTGAAAATGTAATGAAGCCATTTACACACGCCAGTCTAACAACAGAGGAAGCACTTTTTAACAAACGGCTAAGTTCTGCGAGCTTAAAAGTGGAAAATACTTTTGGAATCTTGGCATCACGTTTTCGAGTATTATTAACGACAATGATGCTTTGTCCTGAGAAAGCATCGATAGTAACAATGGCATGTTGCTACCTGCATAACTTTCTGCGCAAACGCCAGGGATTTTTGAATACAAATTTAGGTAATAATTCAGCCCAAACATCCGCCACTTCGTCGTCAGATTTAATGACACTGCAACCTTCGGTTGCACGGAATTCTTCGAATGCGGCAAAAGAAATTAGAAAAGAATTTTGTAATGTTATTAGCCTGCTTTCAATATAAAAAACACATTATCTTTTTCAACTAGTAATGTTTTTATTTAAACAGTAAATTTTAGGAAAAAAAATTATGAATGATCAGTGTTGGTAAATAAGGCCGTTTCAGGTGATAATTGTGTGTCCGATGAGTACATCACTGGTGGTATTTGCGGTACAGGAATTGCATATCTCCCATGCGGAAGCGCCAAGATTTGGGTCATTTGTCCTGGAACTGCTGGTGTAAATGTCCTGGAAGCACTAAATTGAGACATAGGGGTTGATGATCTCGATGTTGATGGTGTGGATGACGACGAAGAGTTGAGAAGAAAAGGATTTCGTCGATATTTCGTTTAGCATACACTTTTTGAGTTTCGCTTAATTTTCTAAACGAGTGCACCCAAGCCTGACCGTATATCGCAGCATCATCCAGTTCCTCTGTTTTTGTTTCTTCTAAATGACGAATAGCAGTCCTAAGCAATTCCGACCTCTCTTCAGCTAAGTCCTTTTTGTTCTGTTTCCCCCTTGGTCGCTTCGGTTGATTTTCCTGAAACATGGTATATAAATCTTGTTGATAAAGTAAAAACAATAATATATAATAATATAGATACCAAATTATCAGTGGTGTCATTATCATAGCAATCATCCATCGTAGAAATGCTATTGGAAGCTGCTACATCATCTTTCAAGAAATCCAACAGGGGAAAGAACCAAATATTCGGTTCATGAACATCTTCGGCGCTCGCACCTGACCTTTCGCTTTGTTGTATCAACCTGCGTTCCCGGCGATACTGACTTCGTAAATTGTTCAATTTGGATTTCAGCATACTTAAGTTAGCAAGAGGAACTAATTTTTGAAAATGTCCTAAAAGCTCTATCACGGAGTTTTTTATTTTTATACAGGGAGCTTTTTGAGTCCCACAAAATAGCAAATCTTTATATGCCTCGAAGAAATGCCTCCACTCTTCATTGTCAACGAAATTTATTGTAGTGTTTTTAATACTCATTTCACACTTCCGTTCCATTAAATTGTTCAAAATTATAATAAAACACGTTAATAACACAATAATACACAAAGATAAAACACAATTTTTAATTAACTAATAAAACACGTTAATAATGCTATAATACACTAAACTAAAGGAAGATAAAACAGCAAATCACTAATTAAAATATGTATTTTATTTGCAAGGCACGTCCGCTCTCTACAATATTTCACACAAGAATAAAAAGTCGAAAAACAAATGAAATTTCAAAAAGTCTGTCAGATTCCTTTACACACGATAAGACTAGCCTGCTGGACTGCAATCTCCTCCCCCAAAAATCAAAATTTTTTGATTTTCAGTGGACTAGTTCTGCGACTGTCAAATGAGTTCGTCAGACAGAACTACACACGATAAGACTGCACTTCAGACTCGACTCAGTCCGCGGACTAGTCGTACCGTGTATGGGCCGCTTATGAAGCAAAGTCATCTGACTTGAATGTTAAATTGAAATGTTTTAAATTAAAATGTTAAATTGAAATGTTTTTATTAAAGAAATTTCTTTCGCCTTTACGTAATATACATATATTAAAACTTCCATCAGTTACCTTTTCCGATTTAGTAAATTAATTAAATGCAATAAGACACTAACTTTATTTTATGGAATTTATATATTTTATTTGTTCATCAGCCACATTTTCTTCTGAGTTCTAAGCAGTTCGAGAAGCTACTAAAATAAAATGGCTCCACTGCCAGGAAATTGTTTTTGCCAGGCTACTGTGATTTCCACTACTACTACGATTGCTGAATTTAGCCGAGTAGGGAAATCACAGTAGCAGGCTTGATGCCCAACTATGGCTAAGTCCTGACGCCACACCGATATCAATGCGCCTGAAAATGAAAATGCCATAAGTACTAATTAATTAAAGATCCTTGAAATGCTCGACTTTCGTAAACAATTTTATGACATATGGTCGCCATATTGAGTCCGCCATTATGAATTTCCAAATTTGAATAGTAGATTCGAAATTAATGGTATCAAAATATCCATAGTACTAAATTTCACTTAAATTGGTTGAAGTTCGAAAATTGTTGGACGCCATATTGGATTCACCATCTCGAATTGCCAAATTTCGTGCTTGGATTCGCAATTAGCACCTCCAAAAACCCCCAAATAGTACTTTTCATGGCAATCCCTTAATATTTACAATTTTTGGCCGCCATCATGGGTCCGCCATTTTGAAACCCGCGAATAAAAAATAGCCTATATGGTGGCCCGGAATATGTAGTGTCTTCACTCAAAAAATGAACATGATCGGGCCGATCGTTTAGGCGTGATTGAGCAACAAACAAACAAACACACAAACGAACAAACACACAAACAAACAAACAAACAAACTTTCGATTTTATATATATAGGGATATATAGGGATTTTAAGCGCCATACCCGGGGACGCAGAATGTTCTTTTTAGTTCTTGCTTTTAAGGTTACGCCCCAGAAATAATTTTGTAAATATATACATATGTATGTATGTATAATATATAAATTCAAAACAGTAAGCATTCCTATAAATCTAATTTTCCCACTGTATGTTATTCATGCACTTCAAGTTTTTTGGTGTCGGCTTGTTTTAGTAATGATTTTTTCCGTATCCAATAATATGTTTTTTTCAGTTTCCAAATTATTTTTATGATTGTAAATACTTTTGTAATTTTGAACATTGCAAAAATAGTCGGCAATCAGGGCGGAGATTTTGATCACTTTCTGTAATTACGGCAATTAGTGTAGCTGTTCAAACTTAATTGTTTTTTTAAAATTCATTTAAGATTGTTACATATTAATAGCACGAAAATAATATTTTGTTAATTCACTCATCAAAAGTATTAAAGGGTAATCCAAAAAATGCAAAACATTAAAAATTTTGCACTGTTATAACTTCGCGAAAGATATTTCAGTTTTAATGATACACAGCTTGTTTGAAAGATTGTTTCTTCTAGTGTATGTATGAATCAGCAGCTTAAAAAATTTTATCAACCCCTCCTGCCATGTGCAAAAAGTATGAGATAAACAAATTTTGTTTTATTTTGCAATGAACTTTGAGAATTCTATGGGGTGCAATTATTTTACATGAAATAAATGGAAAGATTTGAAAGCTTATTCGTTTCGCTTAAATGTATTTTTTATTTTGTGTGATTTGTTTTCATACGTTAACCACTGTTTAATTTATAGTAACTGTTTTGACTTTAAGGCGGTGGTCACACTGATGCGGTATGAAGTATGCAACACGCAGTACGCAGTACTTACTGTATGTTGCGAGGTTGTTCGAATTGCCGCAATACAACAATGCAACACTAAATTGCAGTCAGTGGTAAAAATGCCTTCAATAACAGAAGTTGTAGTTTCATGGTGGTTTTTTAGATGTCAAAGGCGAAAATCGAAAAGAAGGTTTTGGATTGTGCCGTTTCACAGAGAAAATTCAACTTCTTTTATCATACTGCAAAATTAAGCACTGCATGCAACCGACATTGGTCGCTGAACGCAGTACATACTGGGAAGTTTTTACTGCTACTTCATTGATGTGACCGCTTCTCGACGGTTTCTGTGTAAAGCGTATTACGCAATGCAACTGCAGTAAATTCTGCGTACTGTGTGTTGCATACTGCATACTTCATACTGCATCAGTGTGACCCCCGCCGCCTAAACTTCCATAACTGTCCCTCGAAATATAATGGCGATCATGTTGGAAGTGTCGTTATAAACCGGTAAGTATCATTTTGAAAGTGCTTTTTCATGATTGTATGCAAAAAACTGTTTGTCTCTCGTGAAGTTTTTTTTTGCTTTCAAAACACGTTAAAAACTGTTTTATTTCCAAAATGTTATTAACGGCCGCCATTTGCTTCCTTTTAATTAATAGTTAGTGCCACTGTTGAAAAATTAACACAACCTAACTAACCTAACCCTAAAGGATATCCGGCGGCACTTCGGCACGATACCTCCAAAGAAAAAGACCTACAGTTTTTGTACAATGTTATACTAATAAATTGTGTTTTTAAGTAAGAACTAAATTGGTTTTTTTTTTTAACTTGCGACTCCTGCGATTTCGCCACTAGAGTCTTCTCCAGTACGCAACAGTCACAAAAAATCATACATAAGATCAAGATGCTGCGATGTTTTTTCTTCGTGTATATAGCTGGCAACTATTTGATGTGTTGGAAGGCTAATTTTTCATCTCTTGGTAATTTTTTTAGTATGTACATAGTATGTATGGGGTATGCGAGACTAGGCATGCTTACGTCGGGTGCGGAACGAGTTTTCAGATGAGGGGGAAGTGACGCTTTACGGTGGGATGCGCACTTCATCGGTCTATTTTCCCGCGGAACGCACAACACCAAATGTAATGTAGCTGTCAATCACAAACACAAACATGAATATCTTATATCTTTATTGAATTCCGCACCATGGCAACGAAATTACATTTAAAAACATGTTGTATTTTCCAATAACTAAACTGTGGAGTAATAAAAAACTTACCATAGAATCTGTATTTTTTTCCATAATCTCATGGAAAAACATAAATTGCATCGCGGGGAAAAATTACTATTTCGATTTATATTTTTCATTAAAACTGCTTCCTGATTTTTTGGTTTTAATTTTTGATTTTTCTTTGCTGAATTGCGCTCGCAAAGTGTGTATTCTTCTTTCAACCGAGACATCCAACTGATCGGAAATGTCCATTAAAGCAGATTTTCTTATTATGATCATGGTATTCTTTGGATAGACATTTTCCCATTTAAAATTCGCCATTAATACTGAGTTGTGTGTTGTTTCTCCGAGCACATTTAAAAAACTACAAGGTAAGTCGCAGCAAAAGTTTCAGGCGGTTGAATATTTTTTAATATTATAATAAAGTTGCTTCGAATAGTTTAACTCATTAATCCACCGGAAGTAATAATTTTTCGTTTAGTCTTGCGTATTAGGTCTTGGACTTGCATATTCAGTCTTGGTCTTGGTCTTGTATTTTCGCAAGACCAAGACCAAGAACAATTTTGCTCATCACTAATAGAAATACCATCAATGCAAACGGTTTTCATCATATCCTTTCGCTGTCGATTGCTATGTCCAAAATATGCTAGTGCCTTCTCTTTATTACGCTGCTTCCGGTGGCAAGTGTCTCCCTTGTGACCAAACTCGTGACAAGTAAAACACTTAGCTACGCGACTCTTATCAGGACAATCTCTCGCAAAATGTCCTTCGACTCCACAATTGAGGCAACGTACCCGGGACTTAGCTTTCTTTGTGCTTCTAGTCCTCGATGTACTCTGAGATTGTTTCGTACGAGTTAAATTAATTAATTACCTTTCCAAAAAGGTGCAACATGCACAGGTAGATAGGTGTTGCAAAATTACTGAAATTAAAACATCCTCACAGATACCTAATTATTTTATTGCACCATAATGGGAAAAGTCGTTAAGTAAACAATTTTTATGACAGCAAGGTCGGCAATTAGTTTTTAAGTGGATAAAATGTATTTATTTTGGTTAACTTAAGTATAATTTCTTACAAATTCGAATTGTCATGATATTCTGTAAAAGGATTTTTGTAAATAAATTTTTGTATCCTTTTTTTACCTGGGTTTGTTGCACCTTTTTGGAAAGGTAATTAGATAGGTAAATTAAAAAAAATAAAAAGTAGGGTATGTTAATAACGTGCATTTCGGAGAAAAGTGGGGCGAAAGGTGAAAAATCGTGAAAAAAATTAATTTTTTCTACTTCCGGGGTGATTGTGGCCAAGGGGTTGGGGATAGGGGAGCGGTGTTGACCTTTTTGGAAAGGGCTTCGAAATAGTGATTTTTTGAGATCGGTTTGGGGTCGCTGCGATTCGTAGAAAAAAAGATAAAAATACAAGAGCAAGGCAACATCCTGATTTACGAATCACCCTGTAACTGCCGAACGGTGCGAGATACCCCCCACCCACTCGATTTTTTGCTTGTCTCGGTCTGACCTTTCACCTCCTGCAATATTTCCCTCCCACCTCCGAACACCCTGTATAATTAGATATACGATCGGATTAGAGAAACACTTAAAACCATTGCGAACACAGAAAAAGACACTTTTCTTATCACTTAGAACCATCTTTATTAATGTAACCACTACGGCTTATAACATTACTCTCACTCTCGTTGTTACATTTCGTTCGTAAATATAATGATTATTAACTTAATAAAGTTGCCAGATCGGCGTTCTAATTACCGTGAACCATGGTTGCTTCGGTCAGTCAACAGTTTTCACCTGACCACCTGGTTTTGTTATTGTTTACCAAGCTCTGGGCTTTGGTTGTGCTGCATTTCCGTGAGTTTGCGGAAGTTCGTTTGTCGACAAGTTATTTTGTATGTTGTCACATATAACTCACGCTCGGAAGACTTACAGAGATTGGAATATATTTTTAGTCGCTGCCTAAATTCTGTCATGTCTTTCGCTCCATACAAAATAAGTTTATGATAATGATGGTCACTGATCCCATCTATAGTATACTTTATAACTGCCTCGTCCTCTATATTTGTTCGCATAGCTAATTCTCGCATAATTAAAAAGTATTCGTAACAAGATTCTGACGCTAACCTCTTGCGCAGTCTCAATCGACAGTGTATCTCGGCACTGTTTACTTTAACCGCAAACTCTAAATAGAAATGTTCTTAAATCTTCTCAAGAGGTTATCCCTTTTGGCTTTGCAACGCAAGTTTGGCTCAACGCGTGAGCAGATCTTTGGCAAACACAAATTTCTGCAACTCACCAGAAAAGTCGCCGTGACCTCAAAATCATTAATCCAACCCCGCATCAAATACCCATTGTTGCCATCTTTGTGCATTGAATCGCGGATATCAGTCAATGAAAATTTTGTGGGAGGAATAGTTATCGCGCTATTATTACTGCTAGAACTCGGCATATACCGCAACAATTCACGTACTTTCTCCTCCAATTTTGCCCTAATCGACGCAATTGTGGTATAGCTCTCCTTCAGCATTTCTAGCATCCCAAGATACGTAGGCTCATCCACCGCGCTGTGGTTGCCTTTATCTCCAGCACTTTGGAAGGTGCTTTGTTTTCTGAGTTTTTTAATTCGTTTTCCCATTTTTACACGTCGACTTACTCACTTGCTAATGAATGCTTTACCTAAGCCACTCTCATTCTCTGAAGTTCCTTGCAAAAAGTCCCAACAGATTTTAGCCTCACCGATTTCAAATTGCTTGCAAATTCGAACCAGTTGTACTCGCTCATTGTCGCCACCACGACCGATCTCGAGTACTTCGATGTGGGAACCGTTCGCTTGTTCAAGCTGCTAACTCCGTTCACCGTTCACTCCGCCTTCTTCAACGATTCCCGATCCCAAAGAGTTTCAGCTTCAGACGCACTTAAGGACTCGAACAAAACTGGAACTTTTCTTGCATAAACAAGCGTAAGGAAAGTTGAAGGCTCCCAGACATTTCCCTATGGCTGCTCTTCCTTCGACGTGGGTGCCGCATTGCCTTCAAAACTCTGCTGCTTCACTGCGACTATTGTCCGTTTTCCGTGGGATAATTAATTTTGATGAGATCCCGGTTGAGCCTCCATGTGAGACAATCGGGTACAGCGGAAGGAAACCACAGCCTCACTTTAACAAAAGTGCATATATTGCAATGCACAGCTTAAGATTAGGTTTAGGTTGCCTGGCTTATTGCCAAGATAGATGGAGATTCGTAAGGCAAAGAAAAATGTGGATGATGCTCGCTGGTCGCACGTCTTCTCTACTCAACGGCTCGTTGCAGAAAAAGGGTCTTTGAAGCTGTCAAAAGTCGGCTGCGTTCGGCTTCTCGCTGAGAAGGCGAGCTCTTACCGCTAGCGCATCGCGGCATTGTGTTCGCTTTGTTACTAAGGGTGTGGCCGCAACTATCCAAACCCACATGTATGTACATACATACAATGTGTGGAAGATAGAGCGCCGCGTTCATGCGCGTTCCATGAGTGTGACACCAGATATATAAATACAGTTATTTATTGTGTATATTTTTCTTCGAAACTGTCATTTCGATTTCACTGTTGTCTGCCTGCTTCACATTCAGAAAATTAAAGTATTAACGCTTTTGCTCTTAGAGTTTTTAAAAAATTTGTGGCGGTTATATGAAAGTAAGCGGTGAAATTTTTGTGGAAATCGTAGCAGGCTACGAGATGAAGTGTTGTTGTTCAGCAGTGTGGGGGTCGACCAGTAATGGAGGTCGGCCTCCATTTAAATTTTATTTAAATTAAAATAATTTATTATTTTTATTTTATATTTTATTTTCACTTGTATTATTATTTACAATTGTTTATTTTAAGTGTTTATTAATTTTTGGGTTTATTTCATTATTAATTTTAATTTATATCTTTACCGGCCGGAGTCAATTACCAAACTGATATTTTCAATTTTATATAACAACAACACTTCATCTCGTAGCCTGCTACGATTTCCACAAAAATTTCACCGCTTACTTTCATATAACCGCCACAAATCCTTGAAAAATGTAAAATTGTAGAAAAAGGTATTAATTTCAAATCAGAACCGAACCCTGGGTTCCATGATTGATAAACCGATGGATGAACCACCAGGCTACGAAGCCGTTCTTAAGTTGTGGTCTTGTTCTTAACAAAACTAGTAGCTCCCATTAACTGTCTGTCTGTTAATGTCTCGGAGATCGAACAAATATGGAGTGGAAACGATCCGAAAAAAGTGAAGCCATTTTAAAGATGTGTGGGGGTCGACCAGTAATGGAGGTCGGCCTCCATTTAAATTTTATTTGAATTAAAATAATTTATAATTTATTATTTTTATTTTATATTTTATTTTTACTTTTAGTATTATTTAACATTTGTTTATTTTAAGTGTTTATTAATTTTTGGGTTTATATAATTATTAATTTTTAATTTATATCTTTACCGGCCGGAGTCAATTACCAAACTGATATTTTCAATTTTATAAAACAACAAAACTTCATCTCGTAGCCTGCTACGATTTCCACAAACATTTCACCGCTTACTTTCATACAACCGCCACACTGCTCCCTTCCCAGTTATCGCTTGATAACGATACAGAAAGGAAAAAGGAGATATGTAGTTGTGATTTGGCTTTGAAGCGCCAAAGAGTTGAGAGTTGATAATTGGCTTTGAAGCGCCAAGAGCTATTAACAATACGGCTTTGAAGCGCCAGAAGTTAAGAAATATGGCTTTGAATCTCCAGAAGCTATTAACAATACGGCTTTGAAGCGCCAGAAGTTAAGAAATATGGCTTTGAATCGCCAGAAGCTATTAACAATACGGCTTTGAAGCGCCAGAAGTTAAGATGCTATGGTACTGCTGTGGCCACAGATGTGTGAGTAGAAACACTCACACATAGACATCACTCAGTACAGGCGTAAAGTTTTTGCTGGAACTGCGGAGGGGCCAACTTTTGCAGGCGATTTAATTTGTTGTAGCCACCTGTTGTGCATGTGGACGTCGCTCGGGGTCCTAGAACCTAATAAAAAGAAAGTGTGGAGGATACACCGGGATACAATTAAAACTCGGTTTCGGTTAGAACTCGATTTATTCACTTTAGGTGCTGAATATACAAAAACCTTTATGTTGCGTTGCTTTGACGATCGGCGTTGGAATCTCGATTAACGTGTCTTGAAGAAGAATGGATGAATGAATGAATGGCGGCGAAGAAGGAGAGAGTTGATAAGACAGTTTTCAGTAATGCCACCTTTTGGTAATGTCACCTTTGGTAATGCCACGTTTTGCTAATGCCACTTTTGGTAGTGCCATTTTGGTTGTCATTTTGGTAATGCCACTTTAGTGGAGATTCTGTGTGTTCCCACAAAAGTATTAAGTAAAGTAAAATTTCTATCAATATATTAATTTATGCTTTGACCCCCCCAAACAAATTTTTATGGTGACGACTTTGTCATTCATTTGCACAAATCTTACAGTTCTTCTGGAGGGAAAACCACTTCAGTTTAGATTGCATTTTTCGATAAAAACCAATCATTTTCACAATTTTTTTCAAATGAAATCACTAAGTGTACTTTTCTTAAATACCTACTTGTGAAAAGAAATCCCAGAGTTCCTGTAAATCTCCGCATTTTTGCAGCCAGGCACAAAACATTTTTTAGCCATTTTTTCTCACTTTTTTCTATAAAATAACCCACAATAGATGTAATTATCACGTTTCACAAATTAAAACATAAAAATTACACCTTGTAACCCACATTTACTGGAAATAAAACACAAAAAAAGCAAAAAATTACCTCTTTGCTCGCTTACTCACTGCACTTGACAAACCGAAGTTTTCCGCTCGTTCATCATTTGACAGTCAGGAACCATTTTTGACAATCACAAACCCGTCTTTTTGGCTTCACTCACGTACAGGGACTTTACACGTTTCTTCCACTCCATATTCGTTCGTTCCTCCAAGGTTAATGTGAAAGTTAAGCTAAGACTTGCCCTGTTAAAGGCCTGCGCCACTGACATAAAAGTTCTGGACTGCTGGTCCCGTACAAAAACTCATTTTAAAAGTGAGATCAAGCTTTTGGGCGAAATCTAACTATCTCTCGCTCCTCCTTGGATCCCCCATGCAAATGCATATGTTAGACAAAGTTTGACATATTTTTATATATCTAACTCTTGCAAACTTCCTACCCCGGGGTGCTCGGTGTCGGAAGTATTTTTTATAAACTAACGCACCAGCCTCAGATACGGAATTCCTCCCCTGGTCATCTGTATCGTATTGTCTGGGGATAAACTATTGTAACAACTGCTTTTAATTTGGTTTTTTAATCGACTTCCAAAAAACAAGACTCGTATGTTTTTGTTTTGTTTTTAATGTCTGTTCGCGCATAACTTTTGAACGCGTGAATCGATTTTGATGATTATTTTTTTGTTGCATAGTCTAAGATTCTCCGGGGGTACAATGATATGTATGTATGAAAGCCCTGAGGGACAAAGGGACGCCACAACACAACAGAGAGGTAAATCGAAATAAGAATGATAAATGTCTGGGACTTAAATGACTATGTGACTATTTGAGGGTATTTAGTTGAACATTCGGTGCCCGATTGCGAGGATTCAAAATGGCGGACCAAAAATATTTTACTAAAAAATATTACACTTAAAAGCATGAAATAAAAAAAAAAATTTTTAAAAAAATAGAACCGACTTCAAAAAATGACAAGCCCTAAAAAGTATAAAATAATTATATTAAAAGTCCTCTCTACTACTTTCAACATTAAATACCAAGACTTTCTTAGACTTTTGAAGTCGGTGTGAAAACGTGACTGATATTACTGCAATACTAAATAATTAATGCAATCAGTTTGTCTGGATTAATTGGGTTAATATCAGTCAGGTTTTCACACCAACTTCAAAAGTCCAGGAAAGTCTTGGTATTTAATGTTGAAAGTAGTAGCAGAGGACTTTTAATATAATTATTTTTGTCTAGTTTACGTTGTTTTTTCTAAAACAAATCAATTTAATACGAAGAAAAAATGTTATGTAGTAGATTGTATTTTCGGGGTTCCGCCATATTTGTCCGAATATGAGAATAAATTGTTTTTAAGTTGTCTGCTTGCGGGATCTTCGTGGGAGCGAGATAGTTAGATTTCGACCAAAATTTGATCTCATTTTTAAAGTGAGTTTTTGTACGGGACCAGCAGTGCAATATCTACATATTAGGTATGTCAGGGCCCGTAATCCAAAATTTTTCGAATAAGACCTTAATTGATTTGGCATGATGGCACGGCTTAGCCTTAGAACATGAACGTAAGGAAATGCGATATGACGTGTCAAGCATACCCAAACCATTTATGTGTGATTTCTCGCACTTTAGTAATATAAACATCAGTACAGACGTAAAAAGGAGGTAATTTTAGGAATGCTTTAATATATTTATTTGAATAACATTAAAATGTTTGGTATGTGTACACCACTAAAGTTTTTATTTAACGCTGTCTGTGAGCAAGAGCACCTCGAAATTAATCAAAGTAAACCAAAAATGCAAAACTCGACAGTATTCAGGAATGCTCCTATAACTTTTCTTCATTCTGTCTCGCTTATTAAATTTTTCTCTCTTTCTTCGCAGCATCCCCAAAAAAAGGTACGCTCACGTACACTGTGTGTGTACGTTTCAGCACTTGCTTATGGCTATGTTCTATGTAAGTGGCACGGGTAACATACGCTATGTGATGTCAGCATAAAGTAAATATGGCGGACAAAAACTGTGAAAGACCTGCGCCATAAAATAAAAAATAAGTGAATGCATAGCATGCATATGTTATGCTGACCTCGCACAATTATAACTATAACAAAGCTAAACTTTACTAAAAATATGACGGAATAGAATCTGAACAAGTTGAGAGTTGCGAAATTGGAATAGACGTGACTTGACTTTTAAAGAGTTTGAGAAATGAATGTGTGATTTTCTTTGCTGGCTTTGGTGTAAAACTGTGGGATGTATTGTATGAGTCACAATATAGTACTGTGAAAGAGACCGGGTGGGGAAAATTTATTCTCGAAGGCTAATAATTTTCTAATATGGAAGAAGAAGGTTGCGATGGTGATCCGGGCTAATACTGGGTTTCGTGGGACCGGTGGACAGCTCGGCTGAATCGTCAGCATTGTGAGGTGGTTACTACGTTACTACCTTACTCAAATGCTAACGGGGCACGGGCATTTCCGGGTCCTCCTCCGCCGTATGGGGAGGGTGCCTAGCGCATTCTGTGTACACTGCGACTCCTGTATAACAAATTATTTTACTTCAGGAGAACAATAAAATTAAAATAAATTTCAATTCAAATAAAAAGATTATGTACCACTTGACGGAAAAACGCGAATACGAAATTGCTGTTCCTGTATCACAGAAGGATGGCTCAGACAATCTTACCGAAATGCGTAGTATTGGTAGTTCACAATGAATGAAGGAGTAAGACTGTGGACTAGTGAAGACGTAAAGGTCAGCCATTTTGAGAAAAAACAGTTTTTTTTGGCTTGAATTTCAATTATGTTTTTTCTTTTGTCTTTAAAAATGAAATATTATCACATCTTATTTGTGAAACCAAATTGTTGCATCGGTGACAGAGGAATTTACCTGTGTGTTTGTTTAGATCCCTGAAATAAGCCTCCCGTGGAGGAGATTCGGAAATTTTTTTTTCGGCGCTGAAGCTAGCCCTCAGTTATTGGAAAATCATGATGTGGGAGAATGAAAATGGTATCTGGTTTTCTAACCATTTTCGAGCTAACGATTCTGCCTCCCCAGACTTTCCGCTTTTTCTTCCCCGGAAAATGGGAGGAAATCAAAACGTATGAGGTTTGGAGAATGAGAAACTTGGTTACCATCCATCCCCAGTTTTTGGCGTTTCCAATGCTATTATCAAAGAAAATAAAAACATAAAGAACTTGCATCAACTTGCTTTCAGGGAAAAGGAAAGCAGCTCGAAAATTGAGAATCATGGGATTCGACAGGTGGAAAATAGCTCGGAATTCCTTATTTTCCGAATTTCTTCCAGGCTTATTTCGGGGACTTTATTTTTTTCGTAGTTACATCCACGTGCACTGTTGTTATGCACTCATTCCACAAATCCTACGCATAATTTCAGCCACAAATTTGGTAAAAAGATATAGCAAGATTTTTTATACTTACAGTTACCAGTGCTATTAAACATAAAATCCGCACTGAAAATAACATACCGACATGCTTACGTGCGCAAAATCGAAGCCGAGAAACAAATACAAGAGATTCTTGACAACGATATTAGGTACACGCCCCGTACTCAGCCCGCTGGATCTTGCCTAAGCCGGCCCCACACAATGCGTGCATTCGCCAAACATTTTAAAAATTTCTGCGTCTACTTATTCGCCAAATATTTCCCTCGCCTTGTGTGAGCTCCCACACTTTCGTCTTCTTCGTCAAAGTGCATATGCCAAACATTTTCTGCGTTTACTCTTTGCTCCCACAATACTCGTTCATTCGTCAAACTTTTGCTTGAAATCACTCGCCGAATGTTTGGCACAGAGTTTTTTTCTTGATCCCAGAATGGCCAGTGTAAACGAAATAATTGCTAATGTAATAATGAGTGATTAATTGCAATTGAAAAGGTAGATAAACGAAAGAGAAGGTGGTGGATTGTATCCTTGAATAAAGGCCGAAGCATTGCGAACCATTACGTTCCTCATCTTGCGTTGAGGATTTTTTGAATCCCATATAATGGGCGGACAACTTAATAAAATATTCGAATGAATATGGCACAACCCCGATAAATGCAATACACTGCAAAACACTTTTTTCTTCATATTAAATTGATTTGTTTTGAAAAACAAAAAACGTAAATTAGACACCAGTAATAGCACAAAAACCAAATTAAAATCAGCTGTTATTATATTTATTATAAATAAACTAAAAAATGAGCGAGATGTAAGAGAAATCGATTCGTGATAACTTAATTATTTTTTATCTAGTTATGTTTATTCATAAATGTGTGGGATTGTTGGGCATTTTAATTGGCATAATTTTCTCAAAAGGTTAAAGCCTATAGGTTAAAACTGGTCTCGTTTTACAGGCGCGTATTAGCCGTCCAGTATATGAGCCGTTTATTTTGAAAGTGGCCTAGTTAATATGTCATAAAGTCATTTTACGTTCAAAGAATATAGAATCAGCGCACAAATGTTCGCCTCTTTCCCATCATCGGTGGGAAGCACACGCATAACGCATATTTCCCTCGTACGAGGGACGAATGTCTCCCACATACCTCGTCAAACCGCCACACAGAGCAAATATTTGTGGAAATAAACGCATACGGGAATGACGAGGCAAGTCGGCGCATCACGAAGTTCGGCTGGAAAGGACGAATGACAAATATTCTTCGTAGAAGCTCCCACACACCTCGTCAAGTGAGACGCATCGTCAAATGTTTGGCGAATGCACGCATTGTGTGGGGCCGGCTTAAGAAGGTAGATGTTAGTGGAAAGGTGAAGTAGAGATTAGTAATTGACTTTCGCATTGAAAAATTGGGTAAATGTCAATGTTTCATCACCTTCCATCTGGGAGTCTACCAAATCCGACGAAAACGACATTCAGGAAACGGTTTTAGCGTAGAGCAATTTGAATTTTTGCCCACAAATTTTCAGAGGCTCATGAATAATGTTTTAAACGAATCTACATATCTATATCTATTTATATAAAAATGAATGCCGTGCGTTAGGCTCACAAAAACTCGAGAACGGCTCGACCGATTTGGATGATTCTTTTTTTGATTTGTTCGTCTTAATTCAGGGTAGTTTTAAAAGGTAAGAAAATTCGGAAAAAACCTAAAGGAAAAGCTAAAAAAGTAACAAATCCAAAAACAGCACAAAACATACTTCGATTAGATTAAAACGCTTTGAATGCAAAAAATTTATGTCAAAGTAACACTCTCAACGCAAAACATTTAATCCAAAGTTTACTGAGAGGATTTTACGACAGAGGTTTTATACGGAATTTCAATTCAACAGAAAAGTAGATTTACAGCAAGTGCAAAAATAGATTTTCATGAAAAATAGTGGATTTTGAAGTAAGATTTGGTTGAAGCGAAAATAGTTGCATTTTGCAAACAATTTCATTCGTCCTCTAATTTCAACATTTTTAAAGGTATATAAAATTATAGCTTAAAAGAACTAAAAAACACACTTTTATCACGCACTAAAAGTTAGAAAATAATTAAATTAAATAATCTTTTATTTGTTACGATATATGCATGTTACCCTTGCCAATATTTTAACTTCATTGAAGGTTAAACGCAAACATATATTTTTTTATTCAATACGTGATGGATGATAGATATGCTAGGTAGTTATTAGTAAACTTATCACTTCTTTTATGTCCAATGACTTGCGTTTGGTTCTTTTCGAGGTTTTGGCTGCGTTGAGTGGTTTTTAGGTATTATCTATTGAGGAATTTTCTTTGGCAACGATGTGGATTTTAAATTATTGGCTGATTTTGGGATGTGACCATTTTTTATTGAAACTGGATTTGATTTTGTTTTTTTATTATATATTTTGCTTTGGTCCTGGTCCTGAAGCAATAAAAAATTTGTGATTTGCATTTCGAATCGCAATATTTTGGAAGATTTCCCAGCCTGACATTGTCGGAAATTGATAAACAGGTAGAGGAAACTGTAAATCAGAATGCTGAATGTAACGATTTAAATCTTGAAAATTTTAATTACCTCTCTTAATTTCCTCCTTCATCAACTTCAACTGCTATAGAGGCTACTTACAAGTTTTACCATTAGCGAGAGCAAAATTTCCAATACTATCGGCGCGAGCGCAGCGAAGGTAAATTATTAACACTAGAAAGACTGAAACTTAGTAGGTATACAACTATATTGCCAAAAAGCAGTCAAAATGACAATAACGCAATAACTAGTGTATAAAATAATTTATTTAAAATTAATTTTTAATATTCTTTAATGTCATTTCAATACACGGCCGGAGTGTTCATATAAGAAATTTACTGAATTCAATAATAAAAGTCATTTAATTATTTAAAATTTCCAAAGCAGTCAAAATGACTGCTTTTGCGCAATACAGGCAAAACACATACATATATCAAAAATAAAGAGGGGATGTAAATACAACCATTAATAAATGCATTTATATCTATACTAATATTATAAAGCTGAAGAGTTTGTTTGTTTGTTTGACCGCGCTAATCTCAGGAACTACTGGTTCGAATTGAAAAATTCTTTTTGTGTTGGGTAGTCCATTTATCGAGGAAAGCTATAAGCTATATAACATCACGCTACGACCAATAGGAGCGGAGCGTCAATGAAAAATTTTGCATAAACGGGAAAAATTATTCCTTTTGAGAGCTTCCGTTGCGTGCGCTGCGTAAAATAAAGAATTTGAAAACATTTTGCAATATTTTCAAAAAAATTCGCAGCATATGTAAGCCACTCCTCGTATCGTTACGTACTTTTGGGTGGAAAAGAAAATAGCATTCGTCCGGTATCAGTTGTAGTAGTATTGCAAACAATAATACAACATCTTCATTTCTGCCAAGTCTATACCAAAAGAACAAATATGCCAGGACCAAAGCAAAATATATAATAAAAAAACCAAATCAAATCCAGTTTCAATAAAAAATGGTCACATCCCAAAATCAGCCAATAATTTAAAATCCACATCGTTGCCAAAGAAAATTCCTCAATAGAAAGTACCTAAAAAAACTCAACGCAGCCAAAACCTCGAAAAGAACCAAACGCAAACGCCTTCCAGAAATCGGAATAACCAAAAGGAGCGGTATCATTCTGAGGAAAGTGCGAAGCGACGTGCCCCCCAAGTCCCACACCCTATCCCACAAGTCACACACATCAGGCATCGTATTTTGCATGACTGTGGGCCTGTGAGTGGCATAAACAGAGAGAGTAAAGCGCAAGCTCACCTCGCTCGCATGAAGAGCTTTATTTCAGCCGTGTAGAGCTTTACTTCAGACCTGTGATTTCGATTTTCTTTGGCACAAAATTTTACATGCGACTGGGCATCTAGTAACATAGTTTGTCTATGGTAATACCAGAGATAACCAACATACATATATGTAGATGTACAAACCAATAGAAATTTTTCGCATCATGAAATTAAAGTTTCTCAGGCAAAAGGCTTTCGTTCTTTTTATGGGCCTCTCTCTTCAGTACGACTAAATGGCCTGGTCTGGCGCTGCGGGAAAGAAAAGGGCAAAGATCGGCGCCGCGAATGTCTAATCCGTGTGCGTTGCTCCGAGCGGAACTCGAAAGGACAACAGCTGAAAGAGCCTGTGAGCATATTCTAGAATAGAAACTGACGATCTCTTCGCTTATAGCTGAGCCATGTGCTATTGGAAGTAGATTGGAGGTTTTTAAAGTGAGGTTAAACATTTTTAGTGGTTTTATGTAAACGTACTGCCACAGATTGCCACTTATTGAATGAAAGTAAAAAATTGGATTGTGATTATTTTTTCGAATTACTTCGAAAATATTTTTTCCATGCAAAAAAAATACCTCAAATTCAAAATGTGGTGTTTTATGAGTTTTAGTAGACAGGGCACCCTACACAATATGAAACAAAAATTAATCATGCAGGCATATAGGGCGTAGAATTATGTGCCAAATCTGATTTTTGAAAATGCATTATAGTCCATTGCAATTAGTGATTATAAATGAAAAATGACGGAACCCACTAACAGTGAATGGATTAAAATGATTTTTTTTTCTTTGTTTTGTTCTTATGATACTGTGGACTTGACAGGATTAATGCACAACACTTTAATCAAGATCCCTTGGAAAAGTTTTTTTCTTGTATACGAGCACGCAATTGCAACAAAAGTAACCCAAATCTCTTCGAATTTTCCCAGCTGTTTGCTAAAGTAATTTCCATAAAACTTATTTTTTCATCTAAATTTTCTCATTGCCAAGCAGATGACAGTGGAATATGCCAAATTGATTGGAATGCTATATTTCAATATGACTCCACAGTTACAACATCAATAACAGACGAAATAACAGTTGAATCGCTTGAGTTTACATTTGAAATAGAAGACACAAAAAATGATACAGTTGAAGAAGTGTCTATTTCAAATCTATCAGTGGCATATTTCTCAGGTTATTGCGCGTTTAAAACACTGCACAGTTTAAAAGAAATATGTCAGAAATGTGTTCATGATATGATTCAAAAAGAATGCAATGACAATTTGAAATTTCTTTTAATCAAATTGAAAAACTTTCATGATTGTCCAGATGAAGGTGGTTTAGTAATACCACTAAGCATACAACAGATAGAGAACTCAAATGAGGGAAAACCTGACAATGCACACAATTTGCTTTCATTCCCATGTGGCTCCCACAGCCCCATGTCCACCAGTTTCTCTCACACTCGCCGAGTTATATCTCAAAATTCTAGCTCTGTTTCAGTGTTCTCTCTCACTCAGTCATTTATTATCTAGGCATACGCAATGGGCCTTTCCACACGAGTATTCTTGAGCGTGCTGCCAACCGGTTTTCTGGGCAAGTGGCAAAAGAGAAGAGCTCTCCTCTTTTGCCACTTACCCAGAAAACCAGTTGGCAGCACGCTCAAGAATACTCGTGTGGAAAGGCCCAATGCGCATATGGCATCGGCATGACTCTTTGGCTTTATCGAGGCATAGGAGAGACGCTGCTGGCTACTGCCGCTCCGGATTCACACCGATGAGCATACAGATATTTCTTGTTATCTGTATGCCCATCGGTGGTGATTCCGGAGCGTAATCGCGATGAGCCACAATTCCACAGAAGAAATAAGAGCCAAAGCAAAAGGCACAAAATGCTATTCAAAGAACAACCAAAATTCCACGAAATTGCGAATGAAAACAGAAGCAGGATATATGCAGCTCCAGCACTTTGCGTTTGACTTCAGAGGTAAAGCAAGCTAGTTTTGAGTACGGAAATTGAATAATAGCACTAAGCATACAATTGTATACTGTTGTATACTTCTTTAGTAGGCTTAGGAAATTTAATTAAGTTTAAAATGGAACGTGCTATTGGCAGTCGTTTCAGCCGTATTGATAAAAGGAGAAGTGGTGGTAGATGTATTATAAAATCCTGTCTGCGAAGTTATAGGGACAGTACTGAAAGAATACTTCTCTCATTTCAAATACCCAAACAAGGTGTTTTGTATTGAAGGAACGATATTAACAATTTCTTCAATACTATCTCTGGCAGACAAAATTTGGAATGAAAGCCCAGACATCTTTTATTTGGCTTTATCTCGGTTTAATCAAGATCCTTTGGAAAATTTATTTTATCTAATAAGATCCCGAGGTGCAACTAATTGTAATCCCACGCTATTTGAATTTAATTTAATAATCGCAAAAATTTTATCCATGAAAATTATTAATTCGCAGACAACCTCAGGAAATTGTGAGACAAATAATGACGATGAAGTCATTGTCAGCTTAAGAAATAATTGTGATCCACAGACATCTTTAAATGACATAGGATCACAACAGCCTGAGGTAATTCAAAATGAGCCAGACAATGATCTCGGAGAATTTGACTTACAAGATTTTGATGAATTATCAATTCTCTCAGATAATTCCATCAGTGAAAACTCTTTACGCTATTTTTGTGGATTCATATTGTTTAAATTATTAAGAAAATATAATTGTGAAAATTGCAAAGACCTACTTAAAACTGAAGAATTATGTTTAAGCGAGTCTGAGATTTTTTTATTTAATAAAAACTACAATTATTTTAATAGCCGATTTAAGCTAAAGGCTCCAATTGATGAATTTTTTTCCTTAATAGAAATCCATATGGAAGTATGTATTTCGAAGTTTTTTTAAAAAATATCCGCATGCCACTAAATTAAGGCAGACAATTTTTGATTTATGTGTTCAGACAACAAACCAAAGATATCCTTTCAAATCTTGGTTTTGCGAATTAAACAGTTGCTCTGAACACAGAAAATATAATTTAAATTATTTCTTGCTAGTTATTATAAGGAAAAATACTATTTGGCTAGCTGAAAAACTATGCACTAAAACAGAACAAAATATTCAAAAAATAAAAATTATACGGTCTTAAAAGCAAAGTTCTTAATTTTAAAAAAACACTCCTACATCTTTGTTTTCGAGATTGTAGTGACGGTTTCACGCAATCGATTTTTTTTGGCATTGCCAAATTCCTCAAGAATGTGCCTGTTTCAGAAAACTCGTACATTTAAGGAAGTTACAGGGCTTAGAAGTTCGACGAGCACATATAAAAAAATTCCTTAACAAATAACTTTTATTATTTAACTGAAAAAATAAGTCATTTTTTGACTTTTGACTTAAAAATAAAAGCCAAAAATTACCGATTATTAATCACTTTTATTATAAAGGTCAAAATGGCTATAAATTGATTTTTATTGTTGATTCGTATAATAACCGGTTATTTGTGACTTTTTTTTTTAAATCATAAAAGTCACCAGCCCTGTTTGTAACTAAATAGCTTTTGTAATTTTTGATATTTTAACCTCTCTTTCTAGGAACCCTAAAATTTACAATAAAAATATTGGCCCTAGGTCCCTACACACGACACAAATTGTAAGGGTTCCTAGAAATCGCGTCCTGAATATTGTGTCGTCTGTAGCCGCCTTTACTTTTCTGTACGCATGCGCGAACCAGGAATTGCGCGTATATGGAAAACGAAAGAACGCAAAGAGAGCCGCTTTACCAGAAGGATCCCTACCACTTTCTTGTTTCGTCTTCCTGAGAGTGTGGGAGCCAGATAATATGTTGTGAACTTCGACAGATTTTTCTTTAACCTGAGTTCTCTATTCATTGTATGCTTAGTGGTAATACCTAGTGAACGTTTTTACAAAATATGTGAAAAACAAATAAGGCTGTGTGCGAAATCTCTTTCGAATATCATTTCGATCATTTCAATCATTTGAAATGCAAAAAAATGAGAAATGTCAAGAAAAGTGTGCGAAATCTTTGACGTATCATTTCAACTGTCAAGGTACCGCACTTTGTTTTGAAAATATTGTGGTGTAATAATATAGATTGTTTTATAGGAAGAGGAACTTTATAATGGATGTGGAATTAATGGAAGAGGAGCAAAATTTCATATACTTAGTATTTCTGCTATTAAAGGTGTTACAAGTGTTTATTAAATACGAAGAGTATTTAATTTCAACTGTACACAATGCAAGGTCGATAGCAAGACCTATGAGGGTACTATTTAAAAGTATTAAGTAAATCCGATTAAATATATTCATCCCAATTTTGTCTGCTCTGAAATAATACGAACTGTCATTGAAATGTTCGCTCTGAGGTGTATCATTTCGGCGCCATCTTGTTTTCGAACATGAAATGACCGAAATGATCGAAATGATAACATTTCAAGAGATTTCGCACACAGCCTAAGTATATTTTCAGTAATATTTAATAGTAAACCCCATATTAAAACTATCGGAAGATTTATTTCTGATACATGTGTGGTAAGAAGCTTCCAGTGGGATGCGAAAAGGTGGAGTAGCTTGAACCAGCTTAACTCCTGATTGGGGTGGAGTAGCTATGAGAGCTCGACTCCTAGGATTAAATCAGAGTAGCTTTCACAAGCTCGACTCCGAATTGAACAATGCTAAGTTCAGATGAATAATCCTTGCTTTATTCGAAGTTCTTAGACTATTTATACAATTCTTACCATACAACTACTATTACAAATGACATAAGTTGCTTACTCAATGCGAAGACGCAATGACCTCATTGATCAGCTATTGCGGACGTTACCCAATAGCTGAGTCGCCCTTTAGCGCAACATTTAAGTATGTCACGCAATTTGTTAATCGGCGGGTCGCGCTTTGATATTAGCGCACGGGGTGATGACCGCGGCGTGCACCGCTCAGTTTTGCTGAGTCGCGTGCTTTATTTATGTGGCACTTGTTTACCTTTTCCGCAACGTGCTCGTTGTTTGTTTACTAGTTGTTTACGGTCTCGGGCTAGCGTTGCTAAGGCTTTTTCGCTTGGTAACCAAGTAGTGAGCTTGAACTTGAAAGTTGCTTCAAGTGTTCTTGGTCAGCAAGGTGCTTTACCTCAGTGCATCACATATTGATTATTATAGGTACATCACACATGCACAGAATTCTTTCAACAGAATGAAATGTTCTCGCTCGAAAACAAACCAACACATCAATATCGAATTGTTCTCTGCGCGCGCCGCTATTCCAAGAAGCAACACAATAATGAACCACGACAGCGCCATCGGACGGCTGCCGCCGCACACCTCGTACAATTCTTAGAGCTCTGCTCTTTTGAGTTGCTTGGTAAGATGCGTTGCAATGCGTTAGGTGCTGAGTGCGCCGCTGTGAATGCGTTGATGTGGCCGCTAGCGGCCAAGCACAGCTCATATTTAGGAGCCAGACTTTTTAGCACGGCTGTTGGAAATCTGGGTATTATCTGTGGTACTGCTTAATAGAAATGTTACGATTACTTTGAAAATAATATTTCCTCAACTAAGTGATGACATGGAAGAGGTTGTTTTAATATTTATAATGTAATTAGTTAACATTAGTTAACCATTCTACCAACGATGAAATTTTGGGATTTGTCGATTTAGGAAATTCAAGTTCTAATACTTTGGTAAAATATATCTGTGCATTTATGATAAAAGGTATTTGTTCAGTCTATTTTGACTTAAGCCCTGATGCACTAAGTGTTCCACTCAGCGCGCTCGGGAGAATGCGTTACAGTTGGTTCTTAGTACCAATGTAACTGATTTAGATTCGCTGGAGACGACGATGCTCTTCTGATAATGCTATCTATTGTAGACAGCTTGATTCGGTCCTGCTGATGATCCAAAAATGTTGTCCTGATGATGATCCAAGATTCCTGATGATAATCCAAATATTCAAATGCTGAAATGATTTGACTTCTGAATATCCAGGAGGTTTAATTAAACTACTGCTCTGATTGATGGTCAAGACACGAATGAACTTTATTTCCAAGCCAACTTATATTCTAATGCAATTGTGCTTACAGTGCAAGTGCAAGCGCATCGGGCGGACACCGAAACCCCGCCGTAATCTGACCGGCCCTTGGGTGGCCGCGCGCCCACGGGCTGACGAGTGCAATTCTTGAGTGCAGTCACCGAGTGCCCAAAATCGCTGACGCGCCGAAAGCAATGCATTGCGCAGGCGGGAATGCGATGCACCCGATGCGCTTTTTTTATGTCGTTGGCCCGCCCGGGAGTCAGCATAGAATTGCTGACTCCCGCGCGATCCAACATTCTCCCCCCCGTTGAAGCAGTGCTTCAACTTTAACCCCTTATTGATCTACTTGTATAGTAAATGCAGGTGCAGCTGCTGGTCCCGAAACAGGGTTCGTCACAGCTGGGTCTGCTCGTCTGGCCGCCGCAATGGGTCCTGACATCCTTGGCGGTGAATACGTGTAGCTGCGGAACCTCCACACCACGTAGATGAGTACACAGATGGAGATGGCCGATCCAATGTATGCGATGGCGTATTGATGCGCGTCATGGGCCGGCAAACTGAATGGCAGATAGCTAGAGTCCATCTGTTGACGTATCTGCTTCTTTAGGACCTCCAATTCGGCTGAGTGGACATGATATGCGGGTTTGTGAGTGGTGAGCTGACTCAATTGCTCTGGAATTACCACCTGAGTGATGTTCCCCGTCGGTATGTACGAGCTTCTCAAGACAGTGGGATATATATTGTGTCCCTGAAGTATAACTCGCCTCTGCTTAACGACGCAGCTCCCATGCATCCTCAATATTCCAGATCCTGTGAGTGTTTTTGACGTGACATTGCTGCCACATGCAATCTTGACCATTTCGGGCTCCTTCACAGAGAACAACCATTCGTTAGGGTTGTTCAGTTGTATCCACTGCGATTCCTTTGAGAATACCTCAACCTTGCATACTGATGGAACCAGCTTGTCATTGATTATATCCATCTCGCAAGAGCTCTGATTTGAGCCGCGCTGATAGATTGGATGATTTTGCTTGCACATATGGTCGTCCTCCCGTACAGATACACAAGCGTGCAATTCCTGATCATTGATTGGATAATACTGATCTCTGTGTAAGTTCACTACCAAAAAGGGAGATGAGGGTACTACATTGACGAAAGTCCCGTTAACCAAAAACGGAACCGGTAGCACTTTCAATAATTCGAATTCTTCCGTGTTCAACAGCGGAACACTTATTTTGAAAATAATACGCTGCTTTACTGCTCTTGCAGCCACGTCCATCAGTGTGTATAATTGTAGTATGTTGTCCTCAACTTGAGGTAGCTTCAAAGATGGCCTGAGATGGGCTTTGATGATCCCTAACTGTTGCTTCAGCTGATGGGGCGTGATAAGTTTCGGACTTATCCGACCATGGTGAGAGTAACTGAAGACGTCAATCAATGATGCCTGCATGCGTTGTATATTTGATGCCACTCACAGCATTTGTGTAGTTAGTGTGGTGAACAACGTTGACAACTTCTGCTGACGGAGCTCTTCTTGAATCTTATGGATTCCATTCCACAGCTCATTAACCTGAGCCTGTATTGCTCCAAACTGTGTGTTAACTTCCTCTTGTGTTTTCTTAATGATGTTAACACTAGAATCAATTATTGTAATCTGGTTACGTATCAGCTGCAATAAGTGCTCTTCATTCCTTTTCGTGTCATCGATGGTTTTTGACATCTTGTCCGCGTATTCAGAATCCAACACCCCGAATAAGCTGTTGGCGATGTTACCGACTATATTTAACGCCCCTCTCTTTCTCCGAGCACTCGATTTGTCCGAGGGCATCAACTCATTATTTTCCTCTATGTCCCTGACCAAGTGCTGAATTTGCGCCACGGTAGTTGCACATGGATCTCCAATACCTAGTTGAGAACATATGTTAGCCAGATATTTTTGCCCTTTCACCAGTCCTTCGAATTCCATCCAATATCCCGACATGTCGTAGTAGGCGATGATGTTCCACTCATTTGATATTATCCTTGCTGCTCCCAGGTTTTCGAAGTATATCCCAGGGGGAGTCGTGAATGAAGTCACCTCCACTGGAGCGCTATGAGTCAATGGTAACAGAAGGCATGTGAGAAGAACTGTTGCAATTGTGGACATTGGCGAAAATCGAACTCGCTTCGTTGTCGTGGCTCCATCTTCCCGTGTCCCTGCAGGCCGAGATGCCGGTCGGGATGCTATCGTATCATCCGTGCTGATAGCAGAGCTTGTTGCTGCTGATGTCTCAACCAATGGCGCCTCAGTTGGTGGTGATGCTTCCGCCAGCGATGCCTCAACTGGTTCGTCGACCGGAAGGGGGGCTATCCTAGCGATGCTCCTTCGAAAGATTCCCCTGGCGGTGCGTACGTCCACTGCTCTGGTCAGGTTATCATCTCCGGCGTATACTTTGACTATTCGTGCAAAAGGCCACTTCATGGGTGGCAAATTATCTTCCTTCAGTATCACCATGGTCCCGGGCTTGATATTCTCCTGCTTGGTCTGCCATTTGTAGCGCTGCTGAAGCTCGTTCAAGTACGCAGCGGACCAGCGTTTCCAAAATTCGTTCTTGATGTGCGAGACCAATTTCCAACGTGTGAGAAGGGAAAGTTTCGCTGGAGTTGCCTCAGGATGTATTGTGCTTAACAGTGGCTCTCCAATGATGAAATGTCCTGGAGTGAGTGCACTGAGATCATTTGGATCAGCTGACATGGGTGTCAGCGGTCGTGAATTTAACACTGCTTCCACCTCGATGACCACCGTTTCCAATTCCTCATAAGTCAATGATGCCGAAGTGACAGATCTCAACAGTAGTGCCTTTGCAGACTTAACCGCTGCTTCCCAGAGGCCCCCAAAGTGCCTCCTCTGAGTGTACTGCATCCCTCAGTTCAGCCAACTTGGATTGTGCTCCCGTGAAGTTGGTGGCATTATCGCAATGAAGATGTCTGCAATGTCCACGCCTTCCTATGAATCTCTTCAATGCCCCAATAAAGGCGTCTGTGGTCAGCTCTGTGACCAGCTCCAAATGCACTGCCTTTGTGGAAAAACAGCAAAACACGGCAATGTATGATTTCTGAGGTCTTTTTCCTCGGATTTTGTAATGGGTCCACACCGGACCGCAAAAGTCGACTCCTGAGTTAACAAAGGGTCTTGTAGGTTGAACACGCTGCGCAGGAAGATTTCCCATCAACTGGGACATGAGTTTAGGTTTCGCCTTGAAGCATCTTATGCAATGTTGCACCACCGATCTTGCAACGGTTTTTCCCCTGAGAGGCCAGAATTTCTGTCGTGTGATTGCCAGCAACGCCTGTGGTCCGGGATGCTTATGCCCGTTCTCCAATTGCGAACCGACCAACTACGAACCACCGAAAGAAAAAGCTCAACCCCGTGTAAAGTATTAAGCCCTTGCCTGTAGTTGTGCCTGTCAGCTGCGAAAACACAATCGGGCAAATATTAAATGTGGAAGTTTTTACCACTTTTTGAGCGGAAAAACTTCTCAATTTAACTTTTTATATTTTCCTGAAATTACCGTGCACATTTTTATAAGTGTTTCGTGTTATAATTAGTGCACTGGTGTTTTGGCAACCGGCGGAAAAGCTGCGGCGACGTCACTATTCTGGTACAATATCGTTGCTGAATGGGGGACTATTACTTTTGGTTAAACGCACACATTTAAAAAGTTAGCTCGGTTGACCAAAACACAAGCGAGAGAGAAGATGACTCTAATAAGAAAATGGAAAGCGATGGCGCGATGTTATTTGGTTCGTAGTTGGTCGGTTCGCAATTGGAGAACGGGCATTATTCTCTTCATGTATAGATTTCATCAACAGTTTTGTTAACGGATGTGTGTTAGACACCACTATTTGATGCTTGGCATCATATGGTAACTCCGATGCCTCCAGCCTCCCGCCAACTCGAATGACACCCTGTTCATCGATGAATGGTGTCAGAGAGGAGAGCTTGCTATCTTTGTGTGTCTCTCCCCTTTTTCCCAACTGATCGAGCTCATCCTTGAAGTCAGATTGTTGCATCTGCTTTATGATAAAGCTTAAGGAGCCTTCCAATTCCTCAGCACTAACTGGAGGAATATCAGACGCCACCATTTTTCCCGATGCTGTTCCACTGGTCTCCGTTCCAGTGGTCCTCCGGCGCCTCAACTCGTTTGAGAATCGCTTTATATACACGACGATTCGTTGAAGTCTGCGGAATGAATTTCCGTGATTGATCCCGGCCAGAATGTTTTGCGACTGTTGCTCGTACACTGATGCCAATACCACCCGTGATTCGGGAACGTGCTCCATCTTTGGTACACGTTCTGGTGGCCAGATCGACTCCTGACCATGAAGAAATGTTGGTCCGTAGAACCAAAGACCGCAATCCTTCAGTTTTCTCGGATTCATGCCTCTTGATAGCACGTCCGCTGGATTTTCCTTGGATTTGACGTGACGCCACTGTTGAGGAGTAGTGTGCTCTTGAATAGCAGCCACTCTGTTGGCGACGAAAGTGTGCAATGATGATGATGATGTATTGATCCAACACAGTACGATCTCAGAGTCCGTCCAATAAAATATTTGTCCTATGCTTCCAGCCAAATCCTTTCGCACTCGCTGCGCCAATTCCACCGCCAGTTTTGCAGCACATAACTCCAGCCTAGGGATCGTGAGTGTCTTTAGGGGAGCTACACGAGATCTTGAGCATAACAATTGCGCGGTGATGTTATTCTCTTTATCAATGATGCGAAGATATACAGCAGCACCGTAGGCTTTTTCAGATGCGTCCGCGAACACGTGCAGCTGCATTGACTTGGGTTCCTTGTGAAGGCTCGCATGTCTAACAATGCTGATGCTGTCCAGCGATTTTAGTTCCTCTCGAAAATGTGTCCATTCTGTGTGGAGCTCGATCGGAAGTGACGAGTCCCAATCCAACTTCAGGCGCCACAACTTTTGTAAGAACATTTTAACAACTACCGTAGCAGGTGCCACCAAACCGAGCAGATCAAACAGATGAGCCGCATCAGAACATACGGTCCTCTTGGTGATCTTATGCCGGTCATTCCATGTTGTTTTGATTTTAAATGAGTCAGACTTTGGTAGCCACGTGAGACCAAGCGTTTTTACATGAGGCTGGTCCTTGTCCTGGAAGTCAAGCTGAACCTCCATGTCCTCCTTTGAAAGATTTTGTAGCAACTTAGGATGATTTGCGCACCATTTCCTTAGCTTGAAGCCAGCTGTTTGCAACAGCTCCTTTAATTGCTTCTGCATACTCAGTGCAGTGGTCATGCTGTCCGAACCGGTCATGACATCGTCCACATAGAAACTGCTCCTCAACACTTCTGCGCCCAGTGGATATGAGTCCTTGCCTGATTCCGCCAACCTCTGGAGGCACTTTATTGCAAGGTATGGGGCTGACGTTGTCCCATATGTAACCGTGCAGAGCTGATAACACCTCAATGGCTCCTTGGGGTCCTGTCTCCACCAGATCAAGTGATATTTCTGATCCTCTTCTCTCAAGCGGATTTGTCGGTACATCTTCTCGATGTCTGCCGTGAACACGTATCTTGGCATTCTGAACCGAATAGGCGTGGTGAACAGTTCTTCCTGAATAACTGGTCCCACATGTAACAGCTCATTCAGTGACACATTGTTCGATGTTTTAGCCGACGCATCAAATACAACTCTCAATTTGGTGGTGGTGCTGTCAGGCTTCATTACTGCGTGATGCGGTAAGAAGTAATAAGTTGCCTTGATTGATCCAGCGTCAGCGAGCTTCATGTGGCCAAGATCGATATATTCCCTGATGAAATCTGAATATCTCTGTTTCAGGCTCGGATTTCGAATGAACTTCCTCTCCAAGGCCAGGTACCTCTGCAACGCTATATCCTTCGATTCTCCTAAGCTGATTTGAGTTTCTTTAAACGGGAGGCTGACTATAAATCTGCCCTGTGAATCCCGGCTTGTGGTCTGATCAAAAAGGTCTTCGCATTTCTGCTCCGACGGAGTGAGTGCCTTGCGTGGGCTTTCGTCCTGTTCCAATTTCCAGAACTTCTCCAATTGTTGACTTAGCTCCTGATCTTCACTACAGATACCACAAAGAGGAGCTTCCCGCTGCGAAGAGTCGCCTACCTTGCCGCAAACGATCCACCCCAGCAGCGTGTTCTGAATCACTGGCAGTTTGTCACCCAATCGAATTTGGCCGACGGAGAGAAGTTGATGATATATTTCAGCTCCAATTAGGAAGTCGACTCGGTTGGCTCGATTGAACTCTGGATCTGTCAGCTTGATGTTTTGCGGAATTGACCAATCCTCTATGTCTACATTCGAGGTCGGATGATTTGGGATGATTTTTGACAACACAAATGCCTCTAATCTTGTTGAGAAGCCTGTAGTGTTGGACACAAGCTTGACGTTTACTCTGTGCTGTGCGCGCTGAGCAGCTCCGCCGATTCCCTGGATGCCCATGGCGTCAGGAATCTTGGCTAGGTTCAATTCCTTTGCCATTCGCTGTGTGATAAAGTTGAGCTGTGATCCCGAGTCAAGTATTGCTCTGCACTGAACGCTTCGTCCATCGTCTGCAGTAAGCTGAATCATTACTATGCTCAGTAAAACCAAACTCCTTTGTATGCCAGGAGTCTGTGCTGATAAGGCGGCTTGTTGCGGCCCTGTATTGTGTGATTGATTAACGGGAATCTGACAGCCTTGAGAATTGTTGTTTAATGATTGTTGCTGCTGACCCTGAGGCCCTTGTTCCAGGTGCAGCAACGTGTTGTGTTTCCTTGTGCATCTTGTACATGATCTGGATGCGCAACTTGAAGCGTTGTGTCCTGGTCTAAGACAATTGATGCACAGCTTGTTGTTCCTCACAAATTCCAGTCGAGTCTTCGGCACGAGTTTAAAAAATTGAGGGCAAGCAAACAATGGATGATTTGCTTTGCATGATGAACACCTGGTCGCCTTGTTGGTGGTAACTGCCAGTGCTCTTGCTGTTGGAGGTTTTCGATTCACCTCTTCTGTGTGTTTTCCTTTGGTCCCCAGGGCCTCCAGTGATTGGAATCTAGTTTCGAGAAATTTCAATAATTTCCCTACCGTCTGAACTTCCCGTGGATTGTCGAGAGATTGTTCAAATAAGACATGTGTGTTTTTGTCGAGCCTTTTCATTAACAAGTGCACGACAAGTGGGTCCCAATTTTCTGTGCTGATGCCCAAATTGTTTAAGCCTCTGAGACACTCCTTGGTGGTGTCGTGCAGAGTTTTGATCGCCGTTGAACCTTCCTGCTGGATGATTGGCTGGGCAATCAATTTATTTAACAAAGCTGTTACAATTATCCGCATGTTGTTGTAACGGTTCACCAATGTGTCCCACGCTGCGGTATAATTTTCTTCTGAGACAGAATAGTGACGGATGAGTTTTTCCGGCCTGTTAAATTGGTTTTAAGGTACCACATTTTCTGGCACCTTCCCATATTTTGGTTACGAACCATTTGTGTGAATAAGTCGTGGAACTGACGCCACTGCAAATAATCACCGTTAAAAACGGGTATAGAAATCCTTGGAAGCTTCATTTGCGAAGTTGCGACTGCTTCCGCATTTTGAACGACTGCACTAGCGCCCAGATGCGGTGGTCCTGTTGGCACGGCTGATACTTCTTCCAGTTTCTGATATAGATGAATTGTTGTATCTTGAACTTGATCGTCCAAGCTGATGTATTCCTCTACTCGGTACCCAACTGTCGTGGGGTCCTCACAGAGTTCTGTTATTTGAGCGTGGCCCTCCTCCAATTTGGTCCACTGCCGATTGATTGCTTCCAATTTCACCTGAATGTGGTGTTTGGACATGAAGGGTGTAGTTTGACTGATCCCTTCCAATATCCGAGTAAGAGCTGCTAGGCCCATATGCTGCCGTCTGATAGCCTTGGTTAAATCACTGGGTGTGATCCCCAAGCCACCATCCTGCGATGACATTGTACCAGGCACTGAAAAAGCCGGTCCGTCCGAAATGTTGACATTACTGAAATCCTTTGTGGTCGCTGCTTGCGGCTCCGGGATTGTGTTGACTGCTGTGCTCAAGTCCTGGCTCGGCTCAGCTGACGATCCTGCCTTGGAAATGCTGGCTTCCATGCGAATAAAATCGTCGATTTTTGCTTTAAAAGTGCTCTCGTATTTGAGCACCAGATGTGAAATTGCGGTGTAATAATTTGAAGTGAAGTACCGACTCTCTCGATCAGGGTCCGCAGCTTCACAAGTTTTATGTCGAGCATCGAATTCGTTCCAGAGTTCTTGCAGCTCTGTTAGTCGTCGTTGAAAATAGGCCGCTGTAGATTTTCGATCAGCCGAGTCCTTGTTGAAATTGCTGATCACCCGATGAATGGCCGTTCCTGTAGCATCCTGTTGACTGGCGAGAGCTTCCATCTTCCTGGGTTGCGTTGAAAGTCCTCTTTTATCTCAACAACACTTAATTCACTTTAATTTTTCACTCCAATGAATCACGTCGGGGTCACCAAAATGTTCAGTCTATTTTGACTTAAGCCCTGATGCACTAAGTGTTCCACTCAGCGCGCTCGGGAGAATGCGTTACAGTTGGTTCTTAGTACCAATGTAACTGATTTAGATTCCCTGGAGACGACGATGCTTGCTTTGCTGGAGACGACGATGCTCTTCTGATTATGCTGTCTATTGTAGACAGCTTGATTCGGTCCTGCTGATGATCCAAAAATGTTGTCCTGATGATAATCCAAATATTCAAATGCTGAAATGATTTGACTTCTGAAGATCCAGGAGGTTTAATTAAACTACTGCTCTGATTGATGGTCAAGACACGAATGAACTTTATTTGCAAGCCAACTTATATTCTAATACAGAACATAATGCAATTGTGCTTACAGTGCAAGTGCAAGCGCATCGGGCGGACACCGAAACCCCGCCGTAATCTGACCGGCCCTTGGGTGGCCGCGCGCCCACGGGCTGACGAGTGCAATTCTTGAGTGCAGTCACCGAGTGCCCAAAATCGCTGACGCGCCGAAAGCAATGCATTGCGCAGGCGGGAATGCGATGCACCCGATGCGCTTTTTTTATGTCGTTGGCCCGCCCGGGAGTCAGCATAGAATTGCTGACTCCCGCGCGATCCAACAGTATTCTAATTGAAAATATAATTTTACGTATACGCAACGGGTACTTCAATAGCTGGAGATGTTGTGAAAGATAAATTTTTAGAAAATCTTGACTGTTCAGTAAATCGTTTTTGACTATGGGACAAAAATTAAAAACTCTGTGATTGTTCGAAATTGTGGTTTATTTACATAGTTGATGTGGAGACACTTTTAAGGTTTGCCGGCTGCTGAACACGTTCTGGTGTTATGTCGGTCGAGTGTGTCATCTTCTCTGTACACTGTGGTCAGACAATGTTTTTGGTTTCATGTATAAACGTACTGTTCATTGACTTTTGTGGCAATAGTGATTTCAATATTTGAGCTATAGTATGTGATCAGGGGTTTAATAATAGAAATCGTTTCAATAGATTAAAAGTAAGTTTAGATGTACCATATGTGTACATACATATGTGGCAACAAATTTTTGTTATTTATGATGCCTCATATTTATTTAAATCCGTGAGGAAATCTCTTTTGAAGTAGGAAAATGTGATGATGGACTTGCTTCCTGGAAGGTTGTTAATGAATTATATAACATAGAAAAGACCAATTCAACTAAAATGGTATGTAAATTAATTAAAAAACATATCAGTTGGGAAAAGTTGAAAGAAAGCTTGTTATCCAGCACAAGTCAGTAGTAATACGTGCAGCGCTGCAATTAAAAGAGCTTTTCCACCGAATTTTTGCAATCCCAGTGTGGGATCAAATGCTTTGAGCCACAAAGTTTTGTGAACGTATGAATAGATTGTTTGAATGCTAAAATACCAGAGAACCTTTCTCTTAAACCTACTACAAGAGTGTCCTAGAAAGAAATAATATTTCGAGATCATATTTGGAAGATATTTGAGAAACAAAATCAATCTCATTGATTGATGATTTCTTTTCATAGAAAATTGGAAACAATCCTATTCCGTAAAAATTATTCCATTAGATTAGATTTTGGAAATTGACTTGTTCTTTGCTATTTGTAAGCTTCATTTCAAAATTTTCAAAAAAATAATTGTGAGAGCTTACGGAGACTAATAAAATCACAGAGTTTTCGTTTTGCTTTTCATCTGAAAATTCATAAAATGAATATTAGACAATTCAATACTAATATTAATAATACCATTTTGTCTACGAAAATCTACTTCTGAAAGTCACTTATGTAAATAATAAATATTTAAAAAAAAAGTAGAACCGACTCAAAAAAATCCCAAGCCCTTAAAAGAATAATATAATTATATTAAAAGTCCTCTGCTACTACTTTCAACATACCAAGACTTTCCTATACTTTTGAAGTCGTTGTGAAAACATCATTTCTATAGAATTTTCTCCGAAGATTACGAATCTATACATATAATAAAATCGTTGGTAAAACCAAAAGTGCACACCCTAGAAGATGTCATTTGACAACATATATTAAAAAATATTTCTATGTGCGAGAGCTGAGATAATCACCCACTTATCTCACCTGTGTTAAGTGCAAAAACTCATTATTTCCACACCAGTCCACACATTCCCCACGATTCGTTCGCTTGACTCGAAGCTCAGCGGCCAGGCCCCACACAATTTGAGCCTCACCCCTGACGGCGCGGCCCCGGAGACATCCACGAACAAGTCGCTCTCACGATACCCCTCCTAGCATCCACACAAATCGAGCCTCACCCTCGACGCCTCGCAGCCAAAAAACTCCGGGCCCATAAGTCGCCCATTGCAAGGCAAAATAGGCGAGTCGCACGGGCATCGGCGAGTTTGTTTACATAATTCAATTGTTTATAATAATTAAATTATGAGAGGAATCATTTTGATAATCAATAGGGTTCTATCAATCGCGACCCGCTCTCTCACAAAAGTTTTTTTTTAACAGATTGGAACCCGTCATCGCGGGCGTGGCAACCCGAACCGGTCGTGAGAGCTCGCTTTTATTAATCCTGAAAGCTCTTTCCTATGTATGTGTGGGAATCGGCAGTGCGTAGCCTGTGGCAAAGACTATGGAACCTTCGTTACAAAGACTGTTCACTCCTGCAATTTAGATTTTCAGTTTTTGTGACCTTGGTACCGTTATTCCTCCCAACCCCACGATTTTGCTAGAGGATGATACACTAATGTGGAGTTTTTAGAATATAATAAAACTCTACTTTAATGTACGAAATCTTTTATTGAGTTGTTGGCAGGACAATTTTGCTTTAGGACTTGCCTCATCGATGTTCCGGAAAATATGAAAATTTTATTGGCAGAATTAATCAAAGCCTTCTTTGTAAAACAAAAACTAATTCGATGCGATTAGTCGAAATAAGCAAAGTGCTTTTTTCTAACGCCACCAGTGACATCTGTTGGCATTGTGCAGCGCCTCTATTATGGTCGCCACAGTACTCCCTCCGCAGTGACTTCGTAGAAGTCACGTAATATAGTCGGCAAGTTTCTTTGGAAAATGGACTTTTCGACCTGAACGGGTTCTATTTGTTGATTGTGTTGTTTCTGGGCTGGTAGAATTGGTAGAATCCGGCTTCAGAGAGTTGTTTTCGGTTGGTATAGCTGGAACTGTAGGGTCATCAGATGCCAGGAGATATGCCGGCTTGAGGCGGTCGATTGATATTACTGTATCACGGCCTCGAACTCGTACAGTATAATATTTAGCTGCCCTACCGATAACCGGAAATGGTCCTTCATATGGCGGTTGTAGTGCTGCTTTTAGGGTGTCTCTTCTGATAAAAACATTAGATGATTGAGCGAGGTCTCTGTGAACGAACGTAGGGCGGGTGCCATGACGTGCGATCGGTCTAGGGTGTAGAGACCTGAAATGAGCTCTAAGCTTGTTAGCGAAATTATCTGGTGTAATTATTGAAGAGGAAGGTGAGAGAAACTCCCCAGGCAGGCGAATGGACTGTCCAAAGACCATTTCTGCTGCTGTAGCATTGATGTCCTCTTTGAATGCCGCTCTGATTCCCATCAAAACAACAGGAAGTATGTCTGTCCAGTCTTCTGTCTCATGGCACACGAGAGCAGCCTTCAGTTGCCGATGCAAGCGCTCCACCATTCCGTTGGCCTGCGGGTGGTAGGCCGTAGTACGGAGATGGTTGATGCTGAAAAATTGTGATAGAGATCTGAAGAGGTCAGATGTAAACTGGCGTCCTTGGTCCGATGTGATTCGCAGAGGAACGCCAAATTTCGAAATCCAACCGCTGAAGAGTTTTCTAGCGACCGTGTTAGCCTCGATGTTGGTGAGAGGAAACGCTTCAGGCCATCTAGAAAAACGATCTACCACCGTTAGGCAATACCTGTAACCACGGGATATTGGGAGTGGTCCGACCAAGTCGACGTGGATGTGTTCGAACCTGCTCGAAGGTGTTGAAAAATCTCCTAATGGTGAAACAGTGTGCCTCGAAACTTTGGTGCGCTGGCAAGGAATGCAGGCTTGTGCCCATGTGATGCAGTCTTTCCTTAATGACGGCCAGGTGAACTTGCTCGCCACCAGTTTTGCAGATGCTCTGGGGCCTGGGTGGCTTAAGCAGTGTAGGCTGTCAAAAACTTTCTTTCGAAGACCTGTTGGTACAAAAGGTTTGGAAACTCCAGTGGAGACGTCACAGTAAAGGTCAGGTCCATTGGGAAGGGATGTTTTTCCAAGTTTTGGGTTCGGATTGTTGCGTAGTAAATCTCCGAGTTCTACGTCGTCCATTTGGGAGGCAGCCAATTCGCTGAAGTCTACAGGAGCAGCGACAGCCTCCACTCTGGAGAGCATGTCAGCAACTATGTTGTCAGAACCGGGAACGTGCTGTATATCAGTTGTGAACTGTGATATGTAGTCCAAATGGTTAAATTGACGTGGAGTACACTTTTCTGGCTTCTGTTTAAAAGCGAAAACAAGTGGCTTGTGGTCTGTGAAGATAGCAAACCGTCGTGCCTCGATCATGAATCGAAAATATTTCACCGCAGAGTACACGGCCAGGAGTTCGCGATCATATGTACTATATTTACGCTGGGCGGTGTTAAAACATTTAGTGAAATATGCAAGTGGTTGCCACTCTGTATTGGATTTCTGCTGAAGGACTGCTCCCATTGCCGTATCTGAAGCGTCGGTAAAAAGTCCCCAAAACAGTGAAGTGTCTGGATGAACCAGCAGTGTTGCCTTAGCTAAGGCATTCTTTAGAGATGAAAAAGCTGCTTCCAAATCTGGGTTCCATGAGATGGGCTTTTTTTCATTTGTTGTTGATTTTGGGCCTTTGAGATATTCGTTCAAAGGTGCCTGGAGTTCAGCGGATCTCGGAATGAATCGTCTGTAATAATTAAGAGATCCAAGGAATCTTCTCATCTGTTTTACTGTAGATGGTGGTGGACAATCCAGAATTGCCTGAACACGTTCAGATGGTGGACGGATTCCTTTGGTAGAAATGGTAAAACCAAGGAAGTTCAACTGGTTTTTTCCGAACTCGCATTTGGCCACATTAATTACTACTCCATACTGGGACAAGCGTTGAAAAAGTTGTCGTAGATGCTTCAAGTGTTGGTCCTCATCTTGTGATGCCACAAGAATGTCATCCAAGTACGGGAAACAGAAATCCAAACCAGCAATGACCTCGTCGATAAAACGCTGGAATGTTTGAGCTGCGTTCGTAAGGCCGAAGGTCATGAAAGGAAATTCATAAAGGCCAAAGGGTGTAATGACTGCGGTTTTTTCAATGTCAGCAGGTGCCACAGGAATCTGATTATATGCTCTGACTAGATCTATTTTTGAAAAAATCTTTTTTCCAGCGAGGTTGGCGCTGCAGTCCTGGATATTCCGTGGAGGATATTTGTCTGGGATTGTCCTATCATTTAAGGGTCTATAATCCCCGCAAGGACGCCATCCTCCATCCTTTTTCGACACTAAGTGAAGTGGGGATGACCATGGGCTCTTGGATCTTCTAGCGATGCCCATTTTAATCATCGTCTCGAATTCTCGATGAGCGATCTTCAGTTTGTCTGGAGCTAGCCTTCTAGCTTTGCAGCTGATTGGTGGACCGGGTTTGGTGGTAATGTGGTGCATGGTATTATGCTTAATTTCTTTGAATGCACCATCGGGTCTGGTTAGAATGGGGAATTCTTTTAAAACCTGTGCGAATTTGCTGTCGTCTGACACTGATTTTATCTGTACAGTAGGTACGCCAACTGTGCAAAAACCCGAAGCTGAAAGGCTCGTAGTAGCGTCTCGAAGTACATGATTCCGAATGTCAACCAGCAAATTAAAATGATTTAAAAAATCGGCTCCGATGATGGGAGTATCAACATCAGCCACAACAAATCTCCATGTAAAGTCTCGCCGAAGTCCCAAATTAACCGAGAGGTGTATAAATCCGTAGGTTGAGATTGTAGTGCCGTTAGCTGCGTATAAAGAATAGTTGGTCTTATTCTTCCAGGCCTTAGCAAAACGTCGAGGATATGTACTCATATCCGCCCCTGTGTCAACCAGAAATCGCACCTTCGAAGTTAAGTCCGTAATAAATAGGCGGCTTGACTTGCAGGAATCACTGACCGCCACTAGTGATCCGCCGCAGCATTTCCCGAATTGAATTTGCAGGGTTGTTTGCAAGATCGTGCTTGCTGCCCGAATTTGTTGTGATACCAGCATATGTGCTGTGTATCGTTATGGGCTTTATTCCGACTATTGGAACGTTGCCTAGGGCGAGATGTGGATCGGGATCGTTTATCACGCATGAGTTGTGATACATGGCGTGTTAAAGCAGCTACCTGCTCGGTTAGTTGGCTAATTTCCGAGTGGGAAACAACATGTGTTTGTTGTCTCGACTGTGCTTGCTCGTCACTTTGTTGACGTGTAAGCTGGGCCAATTGATGCCGTGGCACCAGATCGAAAACAGTGTCAGCCAATTCGCCAAGCCGTTCGAGGGTTGCATCATCAGACTGAGTAGCAATTACAGTCTGAATGTGCGCAGGAAGGCGACTTATCCATAAGGTGCGCACAAATTCCTTGGCCACCATATCGCGGGCCAGTCGCTGCAACTCTCGCAGGAACTGGGAAGGCTTCCTATCCCCTAACTGTTCCTCTTCCAACATTTGCTTGATGTCGCGATTAGGTGTGGCGGACAAACGACTAATTAAACGTTCTTTAATTAGCGTGTAGGGTTTTTCAGAGGGAAGGTAATCTCTGTCGACGACATCCTGCACCTCCCTAAGCTGTTCCCATTCGAGGTTCGATAAAATATGCCGGAATTTTGTTACCTCTTGTGTAATTCCGGCTAAGGCAAATGAATTTTCCATTTGCCTAAACCACATAGTTGGGCTATGTATCCAAAATTTCATAGGCCGAACGGAGACCGTCTGAATATTTTGAAATTGAACTTCACGAACCTGTTCTGTGTGAGAATCCCGCGGTGGACAATTTGTGCCTCCTTGATGGTCGGTGCCGGCAGTTCGTTGATTTTCCAGATGATCCTGCTCCATGTTTTCGCCAGTTGCTTTTTTTTCCAGGCTTTTTCGGAATCCGTTAAAGTTGCTTTTTTTTCAGGCTTTTTCGGAATCCGTGCTCGTCTCGAGCGTCGGGGTCACCAATGTGGAGTTTTTAGAATATAATAAAACTCTACTTTAATGTACGAAATCTTTTATTGAGTTGTTGGCAGGACAATTTTGCTTTAGGACTTGCCTCATCGATGTTCCGGAAAATATGAAAATTTTATTGGCAGAATTAATCAAAGCCTTCTTTGTAAAACAAAAACTAATTCGATGCGATTAGTCGAAATAAGCAAAGTGCTTTTTTCTAACGCCACCAGTGACATCTGTTGGCATTGTGCAGCGCCTCTATTATGGTCGCCACACACTGCTTAAGCACTTTGTTCGAAGAGAGAAGAAAAATTCAGAGGCGGGGCTTGGAAACTGAAGAAATCGGTACAGTGTTACAGGGTGTCAGGATTTGGAGAGGAAATATGAAAATCCAACCAAAAGAAGCACCCTGTCAAACCGATCGCAAGAGCGCCTCACCATACAAGCGCATTTGCTTCCTGTACTGAGCAGGAGCGCCTAAGAAATCCTATGGTGAAAAAACGTAAACAACCGAATCCGTGTACCCCTCCAATGTGTGGGTCCGGCAGTTTCGTTTTGCCTTTTCCTATTCGAAAAGCACGGGCGCCCTCGCACCAACACAGTCTCACAAAATGCAATGCTTGAGCAGGAGCGCTACGTAATAGGTGAACTCTCGCTTCATGGTGTTTGCCGCACTTCTCCCTATTGCCGTCCTTGTTCATTATTAGGCGATTTAAATGGAGATTCGGACTTGGAACAAACACGGCGAATTTTTCTTTTCGGCTAATGGGCATTTTGTTGTTGTAATTTTCTGAAAATTGTCCATGGTGGGGGTAAATTGCGTCGCAGAATTAGAGTGAACATTCTTTGTAACAAGGTTCCATATTCTTTGCCTGTGGATAGCGTGCCATCGGTGCGCAGCGTCTATTGGGTTGCGTCGAATTCACACAAAGCCTTGTCGTCATGTGCGAAGAGAATTCTCTCATTCTCATTCACTAAGCGCCCCCTCTATCACTTCCCGCCTGCTTCCATAAACAAACGAAGGGAATGCACAATTTTTGGGTTGAGACGAAGCTTCTTGTTGTTTAGAAGTTCTTTGGTTATATTCTGATACATTTCGAAGAGAAAAAAAAGGAAAATCGCTCAAGAATTGCGACCTGTAGCGTGTAATCACACATACGTACGTACGTGCAGACCAACGGACGGAGACGCATGTTGTTTTTCAAAAGCAAATTTAAGACTTAAAAAATATATTTTTAAATTTAAAAATGGTATCAATTGATAGAGCAAGATCTCTTCTTTCCAAAAAGCTACATTAAAAATTTATTTATTGCGAAATTGCCTGCAATATGATTAATAATTTTTCTTCAAAAACTGAGGCTGGCGCGTTAGTCGATAATAGAGCACACACCCGCGGGGTGTGCAATTGTAAGAGGCCGATGTCTGTATATTATAGATATTGAGAACAAACTAATATGAGGGGTCTTTATTAGAACAACAGAAGCCAAAAAACAGTTTTTAGAATTTTTGTCTGTCTGTCTGTCTGTATCACGCAAAAACTACTGCATGGAATTGAATGCAGTTTTCACCGATGTATTGCTAGAGGTCTAACTTAAAATATAGGCTCCATTTTACCGCAGGAAAACATCTTATTCCGATTGTTTTAAATTTAATATTGCCCGGATCTCATGTTATTTAATGAACTTAATGCTAAATTAACAGATTTTGAGGAAACAGCACCGCACTTACATAAACAGTTAAGTTAGTCGTTCTGTAAAGTTGTTACTCAAAAAAAAGAATCAAAGATGGCGCTGTTTATCATTTTAAAGGTTTATCTCAACCGGTCTCCGCCGATTACAACTAATATATGTAGCCATAGAATGGAATAGAAGAAAAAAGAATTGGACACACAAAGTTAAACAGAAATTCCAAATAAGAACAGTGTACAAAAAGGCGACCCTATTGGTAGGTAACTTTTCCTATAGCATAATTTAATTACATATTTATTTTTTCATACAGTAGTTTTTGCGTGATGCGTACGAAGTCACGGGCAAAAGCTAGTTTCAAAATAAACTCAATTGGCTTAAATTTTCAAGAAAAATAGGGTTAAAAAGTACAAAAGGCATTAGTGTTATCATTTATGGGAAGTCATTAAGAAATAACCAATTGTTGTAGGAGTAACTGACATTATTTAAATAAAAGCTTGAATCTTAAGCTATTACATAAAAATCAAATCCCATCAAAAACATAAAATGTAAAAAAATGCCAAGTCTCGCAACGCAGTTCTTCTGCCGTAAAAAGTTGTGAGATCTTATGTAAAACCAAGTCAGTTATATTAGCTAGTGTCTATGGAAGCACCTATTCAACAACTTTGTTATAAATTGATATCTAATCAATTACCTATCAACATTTATAGTGACCGTATCAATATTAGACATCTTTATTTCTATAATAATTATAATTACTTGGCAATTGCACGGCCAGTATTTTAATTAGTAGAATATGTTACCGTGCAATTGCCAAGTAATTATAATTATTATAGAAACTAGCTGACCCGTGCCCACTTCGCAGGGCGTCAACCATTTTTACTTGTGATGAAATTATCTTGTGTGGTTCTTAGCACTAAGTATTTAGGATTTATTTTATGTTTATTTTATTTCTTGTTGGCTACATTCATCCTATTGACAAATGATGCATCTTGTAAAAGTTTGCCAAGCGATCCATTTTTACGTATGGCACGTACTGACTGTTGTTCCAAAATCGGGGAACAAAGCGCGGGCCCGCGAAGAATATGCGAAACGGCTTCATTCTTAACGTTCGCACCCGTCGCGGCTTTCGCACGCGAGCTTTACAGAGTAGTCCGATTTTGATGACTCTTTTTTTATTACATTATAGCTGGGTTACCCGGTTTCACCCGGTATATTATAAGTACTACTTAATTAAAGATCCTTGAAATGTTCGACTTTCGTAAAAAATTTTATGACTTATGGTCGCTATATTGGTTCCGCCATTTTGAATTTCCAAATTTTAATAGTAGATTCGAAATTAGTGATATCAAAATACCCATAGTACTAAGTTTTACTTAAATTCGTTGAAGTTCGAAAATTGCTGGCCGCCATATTGGATTCGCCATCTTGCATTTCCAAATTTCGAGCTTAGATTCGCAATTAGCACCTCCAAAATCCCGCAAATACTAATTTTCATGGCAATCCTTTGATATTTACAATTTTTGACCGCCATCTTGGGTCCGCCATTTTGAAACCCCCGAATAAAAAATAGCCTATGTCACCCGGGGATAGTGTAGCTTCCCAACGGTGTTACAATTTTTGGCCGCCATCTTGGGTCCGCCATTTTGAAACCCGCGAGTAAAAAGTACCCTAAATATTAAGTCGGGATGTGTAGTGCCTTCACTTAAAAAATGAAAATAATGGGACCAAATTTTAAGGCGTTATTGAGTAACAAACATATTGGGTCCGTCATTTTGAATTTCCAAATTTTGTTAATAGATTCGAAATTAGTGGTATCAAAATACCCGTAATACTAAATTTCACTTAAATTCGTTGAAGTTTTAAAATTGTTGGTCGCCATATTGGATCCGCCATCTTGAATTTCCAAATTTCGAGCATAGATTCGCAATCAGGAGATCCGAAAACCCCCGAATACTAATTTTCATGGCAATCCTTTGATATTTACATCCGCCATCTTGGGTTCGCCATTTTGAAACCCCCGAATAAAAAATAGCCTATGTCACCCGGGGATAGTGTAGCTTCCCAACGGTGAAAGAATTTTTCAAATAGGTCCAGTAGTTGCGGAGCCTATTCTTTACAAACATACACACATACACACAAAAATACAAATCTTTCCTCTTTATAATATTAGTGTAGATAAAGATGTCTAATATTGATACGGTCACTATAAATGTTGATAGGTAATTGATTAGATAACAATTTATAACAAAGTTGTTGAATAGGTGCTTCCATAGACACTAACTTATATAACTGACTTGGTTTTACATAAGATCTCACAATTTTTTACGGCAGAAGAACTGCGTTGCGAGACTTGGCATTTTTTTTACATTTTATGTTTTTGATGGGATCTCATTTCTTTTTGTAGGTCATCCTCTTTTTCTTAAAGCCCACCCCTGTCTCTATTGATTTTTCTCAGATGCTTTGTTGTATTTTTCATTTACTATAATTAAATTTCAGGATTTTTCTGCTTTTCCTTCCTCTATGGGCTTAACACTAACTGAAATTCAAAATTTGAACAAACTACCGTGCTCCCAGAACGATTCATAGCCTACTGCATTCATCCTTTCAAAATTCAATCGCGGCCAGTGGCATGCATGAGTACAAGCGCATACGTTATTTTTTGAATGAACGTAATTTTTAATAAAATCATTATTTTTCATTAAATATAATGAAATTTCGGGATTTTTCAGTTTTTCCTTCCTTTGTAGGCTAAACAATAACTGTTCAAAATTTGGAGCTTGTGGGTCTGCTAGAAGTACCTTAGAATTTTGATGATCGGTGAGGCAAAATTAAAGAACTTTGACCAGCGATAATTCGTAAACTACTAGTTCAAATTTAGTGTAATTTGGAAATATATCTAGCTATGTAATGTCCTCTTGGTCACTGAAAATTTAGGCTTCTAGTTTTTTCCGCAACGAAGTTACAGGGGGTCGAAAATGGCCCGAATGGCTTCGAGAAAAGGATGTTACGGCCGTGCATCGACTTGGCGGGGGAACTGCCGTGCCCCAGAAAGCTTAAAAATTGTCGAACTACTCCTCGATAATTATATTTTCCTATAAACCAATTTATATCATACAGTAAAAGGTGAATAAAAATCCTTACAAACATCTTGGCCACGAAAAACTTATTCGTCAAGGACTTATAGACGTATTTAATATTTTTACATTAAGATTCTGGTTTTCAATTGAGCCATGTAACAAGCTTCTAGGATGCATCTTTATTTTTTAATTAATTTATAAATATGGATAAAATAGCATAATTTGTATTTTTTGGTTCTATTTTTCTTGAAATTGGGAGCCAATTCAGTAATTTCAGGTATATATTCGTAAACTGTATAGTTGAAGTTATAGAAATCCGCAGAGATATCCAGGGCAACAGACAAAAATCATAAGTAGTTCTATGTGCGAGAGCTGCGATAATCACCCACTTTCTCACCTGTTTTTGGTGCAAAAACCCATTATTTCCACACAAGCCCACACATTCCCCATGATTCGTTCGGTTGACTCGAAGCTCAGCGGCCAGGCCCCACACAATTCGAGCCTCAAGGCCTGCGCCCAGGCGATGCAGCGGCCTGCGTTCATGTATCAAGCTTTAAGCTGTTGATGGATCTCGATGCATGCCGCTGCATGGAAATTCAGAGGTTCGCCCATAAGATCCGTCATCTCACAATGCCACAAATTGTCAATAGTCACAGCACAGCCGCAGCACAGCCAGAGCACAACGCGGGAATTTTATTGAAGGAGCAATTTTTAATATTAAAAGGATAAAAATGGATCTTACTATATTAATTAAATTTATTTTAGCAGGAATTCTGCTATTAGGTGCGTCCAATGTTTCAGGTACACTTTGCCGGGATGTAAACAGCCAGCTGTGAATGCACAACTTCGAACTTGCAAGTTTGAAAGTCCACCCTAGGTTCAAACCGGTTGATGCGTCCCGATGCATGAAAATATTGAGAAATGTTCATCATTTCCATGCGTCGATGCATCGCCATGCATCGCTTATGGGCGAAGCTCCATAAGAAAGCATGGATTTCAATATTTTCATGGATCAACAGCTTAAAGCTCAATGCATGAACGCAGGGCGCTGGATCGCATGGGCGCAGGCCTTCAATGTAGCTGAAACATTGGACGCACGTAATAGCAGAATTCCTATTAAAAGAAATTTAATTAATTTAGTAAGATCCATTTTTATCTTTTCAGCTGCGTTCTTTTGTGCACTTTGTGCAGAACAGCCCATACATTTCTTGTTCTGCTGGTGTTGTCTACGTTGAACGGAACAAATTTCTTGTTCTGTTCACTTAGTTGTTCTTTTGAACACAAGTGGTGCTATGTGTAAATTTTTAGGCAGGTTAAAGCCTCGGAGGTTGTTCTCTAGGGGTACGTTCAATATCTCGACTCGAGTAAATCTGACTTACTACGGAGCGTTCAATATCTCACTCGAGTCGACTCGAGTTATTTTTCTCTTACTCTATGTCGTTCATTATCTAACTCGAGTTCGTACGAACTATTGTCTGTGAACTCTTAGATTAGGTAGTATGCGTGAGATTTTTGACGTCCAGTTGCCGTTCAATATCTTACTCGAGTCGATCAAGTTTACTCGAGTCATTTTAGACAGTCCTAAAAAGGTCGAAGCAAAGTGACTCGACGTATAATTTGACGTCACCATGGAAGAGATTGGGGTACTTGTAATGTACCAAGGAGATGCTGTTGCGGAAAATGAGGAGATAATTACGCAAGAAAAGGCAAGGTGGAGCAGAAATGCTACTCTTTGCTTTATTGAAACATATAAGGAGCTACAAAATGACTTTGCGTCGGACAAAGTAAGGTGCGAAGTAGTCTGGAAAAAAGTAGCAGCGTATGTTGAGGAATTATGTGCAATGAAATACTTAATGAATTTTCCAATATATTTATTTATTTATTTTTTATTTACACTTTATAATACAACAAACCAGTCAAATTGTGTGTTCAGCGTGCAACACATCTGCTATTTATTGATTATACGCTGTTATGACAAATTTGATTTTCCTTTGACATTTACGCACACATTTGTATGGTTGAACTCGAGTAAAACTTGGTCGAGTCGACTCGAGTGAGAACTGCGCTCTGAACAGGGCTCGAGCACATCGAGCACGCTCAGTTGCTCCAAGTGCTCGGTCATATTTTACTGAGCACGAAGAGCGCGTTCTGAACATGGTCTGAGCCACTGACGTATAATACAATGGACCACTCACGTACCCGATTTCTCATAGAAGCCGACGATTGGAATTTTGTTCCCTCTCTTTCGCTCTGAAGCAGTGACAGTTCGTGAATTGACGTAAAATTAACGTCCTATAATGTCAAAGATTTCTCAGCGGGCTGAATTGCCGTTAAAAATAGAAAAATCCAATTGAAATAGTTTGTTTTTTTGTGGTAATATTAATTGAAATCAAAGATATTTGTTACAGTCTTAAGAATTTTATTAAGGAAACTCAATTCAAACTGAGTTTTGTAGGCTCTTTTCGATTTCATTTCACTCGGAATGCAGAACATGAGTATTAGTTTATTTTATTTGAGTGATATTCGTTGGGATTCTTAAAATTTAGCTCTTATGCTATCAAGAGCTTTTATTTCTCCTTTAATTAAAACACATTAAATGCTCAATCGTTTATATTTATTAGTAATATACATATGTATGTATGGTACACCTGTTTCATAACTTAAAATTTATCAATCAAAAATTCTCGAAAATATTGGTATTTTTGCAAGGATAAAAATTTAAAAGCATATTTATGACATTAATAATGATTTTTATTTACATTAATTGCATTTAAAGTACAAATTCTTTAAATTTTTTTTCAAAAAATATTCAATTTCAAATATTTTTGGTAGCATTCAGCAACTCCGCATTCAAAAAATCTGCGGAATCGGCCTATCCATGCAATGCGATAAAGATAGACAGCATCATATAAATTTCCATATGTCTCATCTCGTCCCTCTGAAGCAGTAGATTGTCAAATTGCCCATCGCTTGAGACAGGAGATTGAGCGGTATTAAACGTCAGTGGTCTGAGCTCAAAAAGAAACACAACTTTGAAGCTCTGACGACTCTGAGCTAAAAAAGAAACACGAGCTTTTTTTCGACAGTTCGTGCTCTGCTCTGAACTAATAAAGAAAAACGCCTATTGAACGCTCCGGAGTAAGTCAGATTTACTCGAGTCGACTCGAGTCGTGATATTGAACGTACCCTAGAGCGTTCTTTTGTGCTGTTCTTGTTCTACTCTGGATGCAGAGTTGTAAAAGAATGCAATCTTTAAGGAATGCATTCCTTGAATTCACTGCAAATTATTGATTTTTTAAGTTTGAAATCATTAACTTCAATTTGATACTGGGACTTACAGAAATCAAATCGCCATTCTTTTTGAAGTCATGAATGATGCAGTCTTTTCAACAAATCAAAAAGCTTGAAGTCATGAATGTGAAATCTTGTGATTTACTTACTTTCGTTGAAGTACCGCTGAAGTTTGCATTCGTTTGCAGTCATTTTCAATCAATTGAATTCATTAAGAGCTTCAGGGACTAAAATCATTTTCTTTGCATCGTTGTGTCTCGGGGGTTAAAAATAGTCTTTATCTTGCTAAATAAAAAAGCTATGACTGAACAAATATTCATATATTTATGACGTATTAATACAAAATAAATTGAAATTGTTAGTTTTTAATATTAACAGCTTCTCAAAATTGGAGACTGAAAGTGCTCCACGCCGAGGAGTGTCAATCATTCCAGCAAACGAAAATAAGCGCTCGACTGCGGCTGAGGAAGGTAAGGGCGTATTGTATTTTAAAAATAGTGTTTTAATGTTCGGGTATCGGTTTAACTTAAACCTAACTTTTAACTTAAACCTAACTTAAACCGATACCCGAACATTAAAACACTATTTTTAAAATACAATACGCCCTTACCTTCCTCAGCCGCAGTCGAGCGCTTATTTTCGTTTGCTGGAATGATTGACGCTCCTCGGCGTGGAGCACTTTCAGACTCCAATTTTGAGAAGCTGTTAATGTTGAAAACTAACAATTTATCTTGTATTAATACGTCATTAATATATGCATATTTGTTCAGTCATAGCTTTTTTATTTAGAGAGATAAAGACTATTTTTAACCCCCAAGACACAACGATGCAAAGAAAATGATTTTAGTCTCTGAAGCTCTTAATGAATTCAATTGATTGAAAATGACTGCAAACGAATGCAAACTTCAGCGGTACTTCAACGAAAGTAAGTAAATCACAAGATTTCACATTCATGACTTCAAGCTTTTTGATTTGTTGAAAAGACTGCATCATTCATGACTTCAAAAAGAATGGCGATTTGGTTTCTGTAAGTCCCAGTATCAAAGTGAAGTTAATGAATTAAAATACTTTTCACATAAATCCAAAGAATTATTTGCCGAAAAGATTGCATTCTTTTACAACCCTGCTGGATAGCGTGCACAAAAGAACACGGCTTTTAATATTCAAAATTGCTCCTTAAAAAAATTCCCGCGTTGTGCTGTGGCTGTGCTGTGACTATTTACAATTTGTGGCACTCTCAGATGACGGATATTATGGGCGAACCTCTTAATTGCCATGCAGCAGCATGCATCGAGATCCATCAAGACCTTAAAAGCCTGATGCATGACGCAGCCTGATGCATGACGCAGCCTGCTGCATCGTATGGGCGCAGGCTTTTACCCCTGACGGCACGGCCCCCGAGACATCCGCGAAAAAGTCGCTCTCTCGATACCCCTCCTAGCATCCACACAAATCGAGCCTCACCCTCGACCCCTCGCAGCCAAAAACCCCCGGGCCCATAAGTCGCCCACTGCAAGGCAAAATAGGGAATCGGCGAGTTTGTTTACATTATTGTTTATAATAATTGAACTATGAGAGGAATCATTTTGATAATCAATAGGGTTCTATTCTGATACATTTCGAAGAGATACAAACAAAAATCAGGAAAATCGATCAAGAATTGCGACCTGTAGCGTGTGATCACACATACGTACGTACGTACGTACAGACCAACGGACGGAGACGCATGTTGTTTTTCAAAAGCAAATTTAAGACTTAAAAAATATTTTTTTTAAATTTAAAAATGGTATCAATTGATAGAACAAAATCTCTTCTTTCCAAAAAGCTACATTAAAAATTTATTTATTTCGAAATTGCCTGCAATATGATTACTTTTATCGTTAAAAACTGAGGCTGGCGCGTTAGTCGATAATAGAGCACACACCCGCGGGGTGTGCAATTCTTTTTTTGTTGAGCTGTGATTAATCCAATACTATGTAAATAATTAAGGCAATCAGTTTGTCTGGATTAATTGGATTAATATCAGTCAGGTTTTCACACCGACTTCAAAAGTCTAGGAAAGTCTTGGTATTTAATGTTGAAAGTAGTATCAGAGGACTTTTAATATAATTATTTTATACTTTTTAGAGCTTGGGATTTTTTGGAGTCGGTTCTATTTTTTTGTTTAAATTTTTTTTAAATGTTATTTTTTTTTTGTTTTTTGTGTTTTATATTATAGGGATAGTTGTGCCCGCACAAGTTATATATTATTAAAATTGATTTGATTCGAATTATTAAAATTGATTTGATTCGACATTTGTACCAAATTTGAATATGCTCGAATTTGCCTGTTTGCAGTTCTCCGAAAAAAATCGAAAACTCAGGCTTGGAGTTATAAATATGAGTAAAAGTATATATGTACTTACTTTCAGTGTTATTTACCCCTTTGGCTATTATGTATATTCCAAGATAATAATATTTTTTGATAAATACCAACTTCTTAAAACACTTTAAACAACAAAATGTTGTAACCGCCATCTGCTACAAACAGACAAATTCTCAAAAGTCGTAATCTAACCTGATTTACAAAAATTTGCCAGTCAGAAAAGATCGACAAGTATCAATCTAGATCAGGCTCAACAAATGCGAAGTAGATCAGTTTGGATCAGAAAAGGGTAGAGATAATTCCATCGAACGCGGATTTCGTACATATTTTCGTACCGATCTATATAAGTAACAAACATACCCACAATTATCAATCAGGGATAATAATTAATAATCGAACTCGCCTTTAGAACTGCATTCATAACCTTACTTGTAAAAATTAATGAAAAGGTTTAAATCATGGCCAGCAATTATAGTCAAGTCATTTTAGGCATTTTAAACTCCAATCTGCGGAAAAATTCCTAGTGAGCTGAATTTTTGTATACACCTTTATTACGGCGTTGTAATGAAGATGTGAAAAATCGACATTGATATCGTGCCCGCTAGAAAAGTTATAAAGGTCGAAAGGTCACGAAAATCAGTTTTTCGCAAATATCTCGCGACCTATTGCTCGGAGGTCAATAGAGGTCATTATAAAAATTTTTTGTCGTGAAATTGTCTACAAAAAATGCCTGTTGCATTTTTCTGTAAAATTAACCGTTTTCGGAGTAGAGCGCTGAGAAAGCGACTAGAATGCACTCACATACGGTATTGTATACCATACACCAAGGCGTAAACTCGATTGCTTTTTATTCATGTTTGTCAGTGGCTTAAAAACTTCTATCTGTTACTTGGGCGTTTTGTGAAAAATATACTTATATGATAGAGGTTTGGGAACTTCCAAGATTCCTTTACACATAACCAAAAAAGAGCTCCACAGTCCGCCATATTGGACTTAGAATGACGTCACTTAGCTAATCATGCATTGTCATCCAAACTAAACGTATGTATATGCAAAATTTCAGCTCAATCGGAAACCGGGAAGTGGATCAAATTTAACTTCCAAGATTTCTTACATAGTTACAGGTGAAGCTAATGAGGAAACGAGTGCATCGTCATAATATACTCGCTTTCTCAGCGCTCTACTCCGAAAACGGTTAATTTTACAGAAAAATTCAAGAGGCATTTTTTGTACATAATTTCACGACAAACAATTTTTATAATGACCTCTATTGACCTCCGAGCAATAGGTCGCGAGATATTTTCGAAAAACTGATTTTCGTGACTTTTATAACTTTTTTAGCCGGAACGATATCAATGTCGATTTTTCACATCTTCATTACAACGCCGTAATAAACGTGGAATTTTTCCGCAGATAAAACCTAAAATGACTGGACTATTAAGGCAGAAATATTTAGATGCTTAGCAACACTGATTCAATATCTGAAATTAATTTTATTTAAAAATATTGCAATATCATTTAAGTGTAAAAAAAAAATTGCGATGTACATTATATGCATACATATGTATGTAACATACATAGGTAGGAATGTGAGTTTCTCACGTCATGGTCGTTTAAGTAAATTGGACGCAGAATTATTAAATAGCCTTCAATTAATTCGTTTTCTGAAATGTTTTGACCAGCTCATAGTGCATATCATAATCTGTGATAAAGTGTGACGTAGATACGTGTTTTTATCCACATGTACATACGTATTCACAAATGCTTAAGAAAAAACTGGATTTCCTACTCTACTGTTATTAAAAATTTATGATTCAAGTTCAAATTTTTTTGTATCATGTACTTTCATACTTATGCCAGTTTTTTGTTACTTAAAGTCCCTTGTTTATAAAATTGCTAGTTGTTTGAATTTTTAATATGACATATAGTTGTTGTTGGAATTTCAACTAATTAATGATAATGGAGTAAGTGAATCATTAAATATTGTTTACAAGAATTGTATTTTTGTTTTATTTATAAATAAATCTGTTATTATCAAGAGATTTTTCACTTTATAATAAAATTGTGCACTTAACGTCCAGTGAATCTGGTAAATATAATAAGTGTCATAAAAATCCTAGTAATATTAACCGATCGCGTACAATTTGTATGGGATATATGGAATTCAGTTATAAACATGCCTACCTGTTCTTATGTACACCATCTATGTAAATGTGGTACACAACTGCCCCTCGCAGAGTGAGTAAAACACACACGAGATCGCTGATTTAACAAAAATTTTATAACTTAGGAAATTAAAATAATGCTTTTGGAAAAATGTCTTGGGAAACAGTTGCAAGTGCAGATCTTAGAGTTGGATTTCTTAGAATTTAGACGCGATGTAATTTATATGTACGCGGTTTAAGATTTCGGCGCGACTTGCGCAAGATTCGGGAAGCTTAGTTTTTGTGTTTATCACTATTAAATTGTGGGAACTGTAATCGTTGGGATTTACACCTCTAACCCCCCTACGGCTTTTTGGTATACTAAATATCTTTGAAATTATTTGAAAATCGCTTTACAGGTATAAGTTTCGAACGCGTGAATCGATTTTGATGATTCTATTTTTGTTGCATAGTCTAAGATTTTCCGGGCGTACAATGATATGTACATATGTATGAAAATACTGAGGGACAAAGGGACGCCACAACAGAGAGGTAAATCGAAATAATAATGATAAATGTCCTGGGACTCATAAACAAAATGACTATGTGACTATTTGCGGGTATTTGGTTATACATTCGGTGCCCGATTGATTGCGAGGATTCAAAATGGCGGGCCAAAACAAATTTACTAAGAAATATTACACTAAAAAAAATGAAACAAAAAAAATTAAAAAAAAGAAATATAACCGACTCCTAAAAATTCCAGGCCCTAAAAATTATAAAATAATTACATATATTAAATATCTTCTGCTACTACTTTAAACTTTAGCCGTGTTCTTTTGTGCACGCTATCCTGAGTAGAACACGAACAGCACAAAAGAACGCTCTAGAGAACACAATCCGAGGCATTAACCACAAAACTCCGAGAACACAAACCGAGGCATTAACCATAACAAAAACGCTCTGGAGAACAACATCTGAGACATTAACCTCCCTAAAAATTTACACATAGCGCCACTTGTGTTCAATATAAGAACTAAGTGAACAGAACAAGAAACTATTCTGTTCAACGTAGAGAGCACAGCAGAACAGCCAAATGTATGGGCCATTCTGCACAAAGTGCACAAAAGAACGCAGCTATAAAATACCAAGACTTTCCTAGACTTTTGAAGTCGAGATTTTTGACGTCGAGCCATAAACCCCAGGGCCCATAAGTTGCCCACTGCAAGGCAAAATAGGGAATCGGCGAGTTTGTTTACATTATTGTTTATAATAATTGAACTATGAGAGGAATCATTTTGATAATCAATAGTGTGGCGGTTAACGGTTAATTTTGAACAATTCCAAATTAATTTATAGGTATTTAAAGAACTTTACAAAATGAGGAAAATATTAAAAATCCAAGTAGCTTCAGATCAAAGTAGTTTCAGATCAGAGTAGTTCCAGGAAAAAGTTTAACTTTGTAATAGAAAATTTTTAATAATCAAGTTAGTTCGAGACAGATAGCCCGTCAATTATTACAAAAAATTAAAAATAGGAAAAGGCTGTAAATAAAAATATAAAATAAAAACCAATTAAAAGAAACTACCGAATAAATTTATTACTAAATCAATAACCAATCGAAAAGGAATCGTTAAACAACTAAATGATAGCGCAATATCAAATTTACAATTCTGTGCTTTCCTTGCTCAACAACATAATTAAGGAGGATTTTTTCACATCCCTGAAGATTACACCCCAGCATTTGTGTGGTGTCTTGTTGGGTTGAAAACAAGAAAGCCCCAACAATAGGGTTCTATTCTGATACATTTCGAAGAGATACAACCAAAAATCAGGAAAATCGATCAAGAATTGCGACCTGTAGCGTGTGATCACACATACGTACGTACGTACGTACAGACCAACGGACGGAGACGCATGTTGTTTTTCAAAAGCAAATTTAAGACTTAAAAAATATTTTTTTTTAATTTAAAAATGGTATCAATTGATAGAAAAAAATCTCTTCTTTCCAAAAAGCTACATTAAAAATTTATTTATTGCGAAATTGCCTGCAATATGATTACTTTTATCGTTAAAAACTGAGGCTGGCGCGTTAGTCGATAATAGAGCACACACCCGCGGGGTGTGCAATTCTTTTTTTGTTGAGCTGTGATTAATCCAATACTATGTAAATAATTAAGGCAATCAGACTGTCTGGATTAATTGGATTAATATCTGTCAGGTTTTCACACCGACTTAAAAGTCTAGAAAAGGCTTGGTATTTAATGTTGAAAGTAGGAGCAGAGGACTTTTAATATAATTATTTTTATACTTTTTAGGGCATGGAATTTTTTGGAGTCGGTTCTAGTTTTTTAACCGACGAAAAAACGGAGGAGGTTCTCAATTCGACTGTATGTTTTTTTTTTGTATGTCGTTACGCGATAATTCCGCCAATTATGAATTGATTTTGATGATTCTATTTTTGTTTGGTAGGTCATACTTCAGAGATGGTCCCATATAAATTTTATCGAAATTGATTCAGCGCTTTTTGAGAAAAATCAACAAAAAACAAAATATATACACAGATAAGGTTTTGGTACTTGGTTGTACATTCGGTGCCCGATTGCGAGGATTCAAAATGGCGGACCAAAAAAAATTTACTAAAACATATTACACTAAAAAGAATGAAATAAAAAATTAAAAAAAAAAAAACAATGGGTGGTACTCCGGGAGTGCCGGCAGAAGTGAAAACTTGAACATTAACGTTGTGCATTTTTGAATATTTTGGAATGGTTAGGGAATAATTTCGCACGAATTGCTTTATTTATCAGTATAAAAGTACTATCATTTATGTGGTAAAATACAATATTCATTTATTGCGCTATCGTACACAAACATGACAATTTATATTACATAAAAAATTTAACACTTCAGAACTATTACAATTAATTTACATTAAAAAGTTTATCTCTCAGAAAAATCAACTTTCATCCATAATTTCAACGACTCTTTCACCATCATCATTACCAGCATCATCATCGCCAATCTCTAAAACTGATACAATAGGTTTATGGTAGCTGAAGTAAGAAACGAACAATTTTGATTCGAATCTATTTAGATGTCTAATAAAGACCGCATCAATAGTAGTTTTGTATTTCGTTGTGCTAAGATTGCGATCATTTGACATCGTTAAACCAAATTCATTATTTAAAAATTCAATTAATAGTTGATTTTTATCGTCTGCAAGGTTTATGTTGAAATCTCCACTCAAAATCATTGGCAAATCATTAAAGCTTTTCCCGTAGATGCGCGTAGCAGGCTGTGTACAAACACACACGCACACTCGCGCAAGCGCCCTGTCCGTCTTACGGTTTTTCGATCAGGGTCACGTGACCTGACGCTAAATTTACATTTTTTACCCATCCCAAAAAAGTGCTCAACGCCGCTAAAGAAGTTTTCACTTCAAAAATGGAACCGACTCCAAAAAATCCCAAGCTCTAAAAAGTATAAAATAATTATATTAAAAGTTCTCTGATACTACTTTCAACATTAAATACCAAGACTATCCTAGACTTTTGAAGTCGGTGTGAAAACCTGACTGATATTAATCCAATACTAAATAATGAATGCAATCAGTTTGTCTGGATTAATTGGATTAATATCAGTCAGGTTTTTACACCGACTTCAAAATTCTAGGAAAGTCTTGGTATTTAATGTTGAAAGTAGTATCAGAGGACTTTTAATATAATTATTTTATAATTTTTAGAGCTTGGGATTTTTTGGAGTCGGTTTATTTTTTTTTTTTAAATTTTTGTCTCAGATGCTTTGATGTATTTTGCATTTACTATAATTAAATTTCAGAATTTTTCTGCTTTGCCTTCCTCTATGGGCTTAACGCTAACTAAAATTCAAAATTTGAACAAACTACCGTGCCCCCAGAACGATTCATAGCCTACTACATTCATCCTTTCAAAATTCAATCGCGGCCAGTGGCAAGCATGAGTACAAGCGCATGCGTTATTTTTTGAATGAACGTAATTTTTAATAAAATCATTATTTTTCATTAAATATAATGAAATTTCGGGATTTTTAAGTTTTTCCTTCCTTTGTAGGCCAAACAATAACTGTGTTCAAAATTTGGAGCTTGTGGGTCTGCTAGAAGTTCCTTAGAATTTTGATGATGGGCGAGTCAGTGACAAAATTAAAGAACTTTGACCAGCGATAATTCGTAAACTACTGGTTCAAATTTAATGTAATTTGAAAATATATCTAGCTATGTAATGCCCTCTTGGTCACTGAAAATTTAGGCTTCTAGTTTTTCCGCAACGAAGGGGGATTTTTGGTGTGAGTTGGATTGGATGTCGCTGCGTTGAGTAAATCAAAGTAAAATAATGATTTGCTTTTGCATACAATGAGAAATTCGAATTTATGAATCGCCCTATAGATGCCAAACGGTTGAGGTGCCCCCTTATCGTCATGTCATAAATTTTTATTTGTGTGCATAGATGAAATATTTCATCCTACTTTTAATTTTGCACGCGCTGTATAAAACACCCTCTATAACCGATAGCATTGAAAAAGCTGGCCAAACTTTCACTATTTCTGATATTAGAGGTTATTTTCAACTTATGGCCGCCATCTTAGGTCCGCCATTTTGAAAATCTATATATATATAAAAATCAATTGCTGTTCGTTAGTCTCGCTAAAACTCGAGAACGGCTGGACTGATTTTGCTAATTTTGGTTTTGAATTATTTGTGGAAGTCCAGGGAAGGTTTAAAAGGTGAGTAAATATGAAAAAAATGCTTGGAATATAGTAAAAAAAACAATTTCGCTCTATATATGTATATAAAAATGAATCCCTATTTCCCTTGGTCACGCCATCACGCCTGAACGGCTGGACCGATTTCGCTAATTCTTTCACCGTTGGGAAGCTACACTATCCCCGGGTGACATAGCCTATTTTTTATTCGGGGGTTTCAAAATGGCGGATCCAAGATGGCGGTCAAAAATTGTAAATATCAAGGGATTGCCATGAAAATTAGTATTCGGGGGTTTTCGGATCTCCTGATTGCGAATCTATGCTCGAAATTTGGAAATTAAAGATGGCGGATCCAATATGGCGACCAACAATTTTCAAACGTCAACGAATTTAAGTGAAATTTAGTATTACGGGTATTTTGATACTACTAATTTCGAATCTACTAACAAAATTTGGAAATTCAAAATGGCGGACCCAATATGTTTATTACACAAACACGCCTTAAAATTTGGTCCCATTATTTTCATTTTTTAAGTTAAGGCACTACACATCCCGACTTAAAATTTAGGGTACTTTTTACTTACGGGTTTCAAAATGGCGGACCCAAGATGGCGGCCAAAAATTGTAAATATTAAGTGATTGCCATGAAAATTAGTATTTGCGGGATTTTGGAGGTGCTAATTGCGAATCTAAACTCGAAATTTGGAAATTCAAGATGGCGAATCCAATATGGCATCCAACAATTTTCGAACTTCAACGAATTTAAGTAAAATTTAGTACTATGGGTATTTTGATATCACTAATTTCTAATCTACTATTAAAATTTGGAAATTCAAAATGGCGGACCCAATATAGCGACCATGTCATAAAATTTTTTACGAAAGTCGAGCATTTCAAGGATCTTTAATTAAGTAGTACTTATAATATACCGGGTGAAACCGGGAGACCCAGCTATACATATCATACTAATATTATAAAGAGGAAAAATTTGTATTTTTGTGTGTATGTTTGTAATGAATAAACTCAAAAAGTACTGTGCCGATTTAAAAAATTCTTTCACCATTAGAAAGCTTCATTCACCCTGAGTAACATAGGCTATATTTATTGCTAGAAAAGATTAGGGATCCTTACTAAAACTTTAGTAACGTAACCCAAGGTGTAAAAAAAATGCCGACTACTTCGATTAGATTATAACACTTTGAATGCAAACAATTTAAGTCAAAGTTTACTGAGATCATTTTACGAGAGAATTTTAAAATACGGAATTTCAAGGAGGAGTTGGGGAGTGGGAGTTGAGGGGGTGTCCGTGGGAGTAGATGAAGGAGGAGTTGAGGGGGTGTCTGTGGGAGTAGATGAAGGAGGAGTTGAGGTGGTGTCCGTGGGAGTAGATGAAGGAGGAGTTGAGGGGGTGTCCGTGGGAGAAGATGAAGGAGGTGTTGAGGGGGAGTCCGCGTGCGAAGCCGGGGCGGGTTGCTAGTCTTGAATAAAAAATAGCACAAAATTTTCCGATTGCAGCGCTGCCTGGCTACAAAATTTTGGGGTTACATGTTTTGATTTTCGTTTTTCCGTTATGTTGAAGTTCAATGAAGTTGTACGCAATTCGCGCGTCACTGAAATATAAATTCCTGCTTCAACGAACACTCCTTGTTCCGGTTCCGGTCTTCTTTATACAATAACGAAACAAGGGAGACGTTGCAAAGTTTGAAGTTTGATTTAAATAAAATAAATCCGTAATAATATTATCCAACCAAGTTTTCAATTGTGCTATAGCTTGGTCCTGCCCACCACTAGAATCAACACGTTAAAAATTATAAAAAACGATTGCAGTCCCACCTACCGGGCCCGATTGTAAATCTAAACCATCCAGGGTGCCACTAAAAGACACACCAAAAATTTCATCAAAATCGGTTCAGCTGTTTAGAAGGAGTTCAGTGACTTACATACGTAGTGTACAATTATATATATGTATAAAGATCCATATGTCAACATTGAAGCTAATTAAGTGCTTCTATATGGACTGTTTTTGAGTACAACTTTATAAAGCTAAATAAGTGGAAAGAACGCAGGGGAAAATTTAGTTTTACGAAAACAGTTTATATGACAAAATTTGTAGAGGGTTAAAAGAGTGTTAAATATTCATCTAGCATTAGTAGAAGGCGAGGTATCTAGGAACAACCATTTTTGCGAACGATTTTTAAAATGGCAGTAATAACTCACGGTCCGTAACTACAAAAACTCGAAGTTAAACTTTTGTAATATTTCTCTACAGAAGTTGATAAAACAGTTGTAGTAATTTTTGCAGTGTAAAATTTCAATATGTCTAACAAGCTCTCAATTTTTTCTTCCTATAGGCATTGCTGGAATGTGTTCAAAAACAGCAGTAGCCCCACTTGATAGAATAAAAATACTTCTTCAAGCTCATTCCAATCACTATAAACACCTCGGAGTTTTTAGTGGACTTCGGCACATCGTCTTTAAGGAGTCTTTTTTTGCATTATATAAAGGAAATGGGGCGCAAATGGTACGAATTTTTCCATATGCAGCAATACAGTTTACAGCTTTCGAGGTATACAAAAAGGTATTTAGTTAATATTAATTGTGAAAACGTAGTATATTAAAGTTTTTCTTGTAGTATCTTGGCAACATACATTCACAAACAGCCAAATATTTGCAGCATGCTGACAAGTTTGTGGCTGGAGCAGGCGCTGGTGTTACAGCTGTGACTTTGACATACCCCTTAGATACAATAAGAGCGCGATTGGCATTTCAGGTAACCGGAGAACATCGATATAAAGGCATTTTGCACACTGCTGGAGAAATGTTTCGGCACGTTAGTAACTTATTTTTTTATTTTTATTTATTAAATTGGGTAATGTTACATTTATAGGAGGGCGGCTTTCGAGCACTTTTTAGGGGTTTTATTCCCACTCTTATGGGCATGGTACCTTACGCAGGATTTTCGTTTTATTGCTTTGAAATGTTGAAATATTTCTGCATGAAGTATGCACCTGCAATCACATGTAAAAAATGTGAGAGAAATACTGGAGGTTTAGTACTTAAAATACCTGCTAAATTGCTATGCGGAGGTTTCGCTGGAGCAGTGGCACAGTCGATTTCTTATCCTTTGGATGTGACTCGTCGAAGAATGCAGCTTGCTATGATGAACCCTGATACTGTCAAATTTGGGTATGTTTTTCAAATTCGCAAATTACTCCATATACATACAACATTTCCCATTTCTAATCTAAATTTATTTTTTTATCCTTACACTCAACTTTTGGTGACGGTTTTGGTGTGTTTGGAAATATTATCACCTTTAGACGGTATGTGTGATTTATATATTTAGTTTCTTTTTTTGCTAATACACCAGAGTGAGGGTAGTAGACCAATGTAGTGTTTGATTCGTAGTGGAAACCAAATTCCCCTACCACTAAATGGTTTCATGGTAGTGAAATTAAATGTACACTACCACTTAACGTTTAGTGGTATGAAGTCAAAGTCCATTGACATTATATATTCGAGTAAATCAAAATACTCTGGCCATTACTCTAATATATTTAAATTTGTATTTTTACAAAAAAGATGACACGAAATAAATAATAATATACATTATAGTACACAAGTGCCATTTATTAATTAATTACTTTTATTCATATACTAGCCGTGCCCACTTCGCAGGGCGTCAAACATTTTTACTTGTGATGAAATTATCTTGTGTGGTTCTTAGTACTGAGTATTTAGGATTTATTTTATGTTTATTTTATTTCTTGTTAGCTGCTAGTATGTATTGGGCGAGTATGTTTAATTGTTTAAGACTTCTCTGAATACTATGTTTGATGTTGTGCTATTGTATGGTAGCAAATTGTATTGGCTTTCTGGAGTTCCAACTCGAGATAAGTCAACATATAACTGCCCATGGGAAAAACACTCCTTTTTCAAGTCAATGCCCTCCAGAGAGAATGTTTGACCCTGGGACTTATTTATCGTGAGGGCAAATGAAACTTTGACTGGAAACTGCAGCCTTTTGAACGATATTGGCAAATCCGTCGGAATTATGGGTATCCGCGCAATATAAGCAAGTTGTCCCACTGCTGCCCACAGTAGCCTTGTGCCATTACACATGTTGGGAGGTGGAGGTGGTAGGCCAGAAGGGCTCAAAGAATTTAAAAATTCTTGACGATAGTGCACTGTATCCATCCTCAATATTACACACCGTGTCAACTGACTTATACTGTTTGACTTGACCGGGAATTTTCTGTAAAATCAGTTTATTTATTTCATTCCCTTTATCGTTTCTGGGTGACACTATTGCCTTTGAACAAAGCCTTTTATAATTTCTTATTGCGTCTATTAGATGTTCTAATTTATGGACTATGTGGCCCAATCTATCGTCAAGTTGAATTTCAGCGCTACTACTGTTAGTGTTAGGAGAGGTAATTTTTCCTTCTCCAAGTTTGAGTAGTCGTTGCGAAAAGTCGTTGTTGTAGTTGTCGCTCAAATGGGCTCTCATATTTGTTCGTAAATTGAGAGTTTTAACGGAACTCCATATGGGAGATGGTTTTAAGCATGCTCTGATGACATCGGCGCGTGTTCCTTTTGTTATTACAGGCAGTGTTTGCTGAAAATCTCCCGCAAACACACTACTTCAACATGAGCTCTATTACTCATGGTACATTCATCCCATATGATCAATGATGCATCTTGTAAAAATTTGCTAAGCGGTCCATTTGTTCGTATGGAACATACTGACTGTTTTTCCAAAATGGGGGAACAAAGCGCGAGCCCGCGAAGAATCTGCGAAACGGCTTCACTCTTAAAGTTCGCGCCCGTCGCGGCTTTCGCGTGCAATCCGCGGGCTAAGTGAATAGAGTAGTCCGATTTTGATGAGTTTTTTTATTACATATAGGATATAGGGTATAACTCTAAGGTGGTCCCATTAAAATAAATTAGAAAACAAAATTCTACCCCTAGTGGTAAATAAAAACCTTTTAACAAAAAATTAAACCGACGAACAAAGAAACTGAAATGTGAGAAATAAAGTAAACCTTTTTAGTCTTGTTAACTGAGCCCTAAACTAATAGGATATTGATTATGTCATTTCAAAAGGAACTAAGACGTTCAAGGGTTTTTATTGCACGAATCGTTCAATTGGTTATTAAGGATGAAAAAGCCGTGGAGTGCTATTAAATTAGAGGGGTGGAAATTATATACAGGGTGGGAAATGCAATGCTTTTGGTTTTTTGAGTATATCTCGAAAACGAAGCAAAATTTGGGATTTTTTTATATGACAAATTTTGTAGAGAACATGATTTTATATCGAAATGGCTTATTTAAAAAATTGAAAAAACATTTTTAGTTCAAAATATATTTAAAAAATGCACAAAATTCAATTTTTTTTTTTTTTTACTTTTATGCAAATAACTTTTTTCTGAGCAGAGATAGGGAAAGACATTCCATCATAGAAAAACAAGTACATAAAATTTCCTACAAAGTGACGGGTTGTACATTTTTTTTTAATGAAAATTGACTGAGATATGGCCGTTCAAACTTTGACATTTTTTTTTGGTTTTTATTGAATCTATCACAATATCGTTTTAATGCTTAGTTTTAAATATGCAATTGATTTTTATCGAATAAATACATGTTAAATTAATTTATTAGTACTACATAAATGTTATATGAACGTATATAATTGTTGTTTACCTAAAATATCAGCTGCGTCAGTAACAAAAAAGAACTGAAAAGGGAAAAATACAGTAAACCTTTTTAGTCTGAATAACTAAGCCCTAAACTAATGTAAGCAACTAATTTTGAGTTGGCGCCAAAGGAAAAATTTTTTGTTTGTTTGGCGCCGATTAAAAATTAGTTACTTACATCCATTTAGGTGCTCAGTTATTCAGACTAAAAGGGTTTATTTTATTTTTCATTTTTCAGTTCGTTTTTTGTCGGTTTAATTTTTGGTTAAAAAGCTTTTATATACCTTTAAAAATGTTGAAATTAGAGGACGAACGAAATCTATCGAAATAACCTTGTTATTCTTTAGGTACTGAGAATTTTACAATCTTGAAATCCGCGTGTATCAAATCAAAACTAATCGAGTATCGTTAAAAACCACTGATCAATGTAATTGTTTGCAAAATTTCGTTTTCACCAAATCTTACCTCAAAATCCACTATATTTAATTAAAATCAATTTTAAATTATGGGACCACATTCTCTAAAACTACTCTTTTGAATTGAAATTCCGTGTAAAATTTCTGTCGTAAAATCATCTCAGTAAACTTTGACATACATTTTTTGCATGGAAAGTGTTACTTTGACTTAAATTTTTTGCACAGTTTACTCTGTGATTTTGGCGGGAAAAGAAAAGTGATATTTGTACTATTTTCCAAGCAATTTTTATGTTTTTTCTCACCATAAGAACCTTCCTTGTGCCTTAAGGAAAATATGAAAAAAAAAATTAGCTGAAATGGTCGAGCCGTTCTCGAGTTTTGCGCTTAGCAACACATTTGGCGACTCATTTTTATTTATATATACATAGATACTCTTGTTAGCTCTCATAACGACAAGCTTTTCCAAGGGTGAGTCGGAGTATTTACCATACCAGCAAACGCATAACTACTTTCTGCTGGTACAGAATACGAGAACGAAACAATATAGTATGAAAAATTTGGTGAATAATTTGATAACTTTGAAGAGATCCTAAACTGGTTTCCATTATCCGTCAAATAAGCTTTGAATTCCCGAGAAGATTTGGATTTCCGTGGCGCCAAGATATGACGATGGTTTCCAAAGATTTCCGGGAAAAATAATAAAGAAATTCTCCTCGCCTATTTTAGTAGGCAGTTTGTATAAGGAAAATCTTCAGTTAGTAAACAATTTGTATAAGGAAAATCTTCAGTCAGTAGGCATTTTGGCTTTAGTGAAGATCTTTCCCTTCTCTCCGATTTGGATGAAATTTTGTAGGGCCCTTCCGGATGGTGCGAAACGGAAGAATCTGCAAGAATTTTTTGGCGCTCGGGTCTAGTTTCCGAAATATTTAACTTTTAATTTTGACATTTCCAACTTTCCACACGTCGAAATGTCAACATTAAAAAATTAAATTTCACGCCGAAAAACACCTCGCACCTGCACAATTTCACCCAAATCTGCACAAAAGGGTATTCCCTACACATTAATTCACTTCACAGCACTTTAAAACACTTCAAAATCTGAAAATAAGCTCATTATTAAAAAGTAAACAAAAAAACTTACCTGTCAATCATTCTCGCATTTTACAGCTGGGTTCGTTCGTAAATTTTAAGATTTGCCGTTGCCCACTGAACTATAACCTTTATTTGTAAAATATTACCAAAATAAATAGTACGTGCCTCATATAAGTTAACATTGTTTGTTTTTTGTTTTCGCACGAATCATATTGTATCATGTATTATCCTTGGCGTCAAGATTTGCTGTTTTCGTTATGTTTTCCCTCCAGAAAATCGTACTTTAAAGAACCATCAGCTTAGTATAAGCAAAGACCATATAAACTAAAAGATACACAATCTGGAACAAGCACTTCAACGGGCCTGGGACCTGATATTGGGTCCCTTAACATGTTGCGGGAAAATTAGTTTTTGGCATCATTTTGTAGTTGAGAGACATATCTCAAATTTTCGCCACAGAGTTTTAGGTGAGAGTGAGAAGTTCCCATATGACTAGACATTTTAGTGCGCAAAGAAGGAGGAAAAACAAAGGGTGTTCCAGCACAATCACATAAATTCATTTGGGTGGTGATCAGCGGCTATAGCCACAATATGAAGCAAGGGAGGAGAAGCCAAGGGTCAACAAGAAAGAATAATTCTTCGAATTATTCGAACGAATTCGATTTTTGTCGACATGCGAAAATGAAACTCGGCTGCGTCTGGGCATCGGCACTCTTCTGTTCAGGCGCAGACAGCTGAGCTAAGCTTCCTTTTCGGCTGCGTGTGCTGCTAAAAAACAAGAATCAAGAAGAACGCGAGCAAACCCAGCTCACTAAGTTTTAATGTTTTTTTATAAATGGTAAAAAGACGGCCTTTTCACTTTTTCACTTTTTTACCTTTTTTTTCTGAAAGCGAAAGGAAATTGGGTTGAAAAACGACTTACTATGGCCTTACTTACTATGGCCACAATAAAAAAAAAAACGCGCCGCTTACTCTACCTCAAGGTGGTGTGGAAATGAGTTTTTTGGCCAAAATGCGTGTTGGAGTACACTTTGCGGCGCTCGTACACCTAAACTATTAATTTTATGAGAAAGAGGTAGATACATAAATTGTAGGCAATTGTCTCTAGTTTCATTTTGTATATAACTGTTTTTATCGTAAAATGAGTTGAAAAGGAGATATTGTCAAAAAACTGTTTTTAGGCGCCATTTTGCCAATATGGCGGCGCGAGCGGCAAAAATACGAGGTGGCAAAGTCGAAATTCGGAAAGAGCACATCAAAATCTATAAAATTACCAATTTTCAAAACTCCCGGAACACGTTCCAGGTAACCCCTATTTTTCGAACCAAATGACTGGACTATAATGGAAAATTACATTTTGATATCCAACAAAGTCGAGTAAATTCATCTTTTGGGAACTTAAAAAGACGAGCGGAAGAACAATCTCTTTAACTTCGCTTACAAGACTTAACGATGCACTGGGCACCTAATCGTCTCTTATCTACTCTAACTGTTTTAATTTGTAAAGTAGATGCCATATTTTTTTTTATCAAAGTTATGCTAAAAATCGATCTAATCGCTCTGAAAACAATCGCTTGCTTACAACTCGGAAGACTAAGAAGTTTATCAAACCCTATGCGTATACCAACGCTACTGACCTGAGCAAATCGGATCTCAGGCTGCTGGTGGGTTACTTATCTGGCCATTATGGGGTCAGACATCACCTTAACAAGTTAGGTATGTCAACAGAGACAGATTGTAGACTTTGTCTAGAGGACGAAGAAACCACAGCTCACATACTGTGCGACTGTCCGGCACTGGCTCGGATTAGAAGTAGGACCTTCGGCAAAGGGTTTCTAAGCCCGGCTGAGGTCCGTAATTCTTCTGAGGGTGACCTTCTGGCTTTCCTTAGGGTAGCGGATCGTCTACTCCACTAACGGGGTTTCGGCACAAAAGACCGTCTGGTCGCAGTGCCCTCCGCTTGGGCGGCCCCCTTTACTAATAATAATAATAATAATACAACTCGGAAGCACAATCCAAAGTGAAGTAAAAATTCGCCAAAACCAACGACTGGGCACCGAAGTCGGAATCGTCATGAGCAGAGCGCGTACATTTATTTGACGGGCAGACGCAGGGTAGGAGAAATAGCAGCGACCTGCTGCCGCACCGCGTCTTGCCTCACCACCCGGTCAGCAAAGCAGCTAGCCTCCCGGAGATCCCACTTAAATGGAAATGAACTTTCATCGTCATTCTGCGCTCTTTTGAGAGAATGAATCCTTGTGGGATCCACGATAAGGCAAGGAGGAATAGAAATTTCGTCGACAAATTTTTGTTCACACTGAGTTCTCTATATGTTACATGCACTGACATATAGAAATGGACCACTCGATTTGCTATCTCAAATGGTGCACCGTTTTGAAAGTTCCCACCTAAGGAGAGTTCAGATATAGAAGGCATATATCTGTCTATTTCTTTCGCATTATGCGAGATAGGGGGCTTCAAAAGGCGGCAAATTTAAAAATTATATTAATTTTATTTGTAACCTGTACGCTTAAATCTGATTCCCCTGAAAGTAACATCGAATCTCAAATAGTTTCGCGGCGAAAAGTTTGTGGAATAACACATTTTTCATTGAAAAATTTTCAGCAAAACGTTGAAATGCTCTCTTCTTGATATGCGATTTATATCGCTAAACAACTGTTTTAAGAACTCAAAAGTAAAAATTAGAGCACATTTGTGTTTTTGTTGTATACTTCACTGAATTTAGTTACAGTAAAAGGACATAAATGCAATTAATTCCGAATTGATTCGCCATATTACGCCACTCAGGTTTTTTTGTGGTTTTTGTGCCATTTTTGTCGCAAATCCGACATAAGATAAGAAGAATTTGAAATATGAGATAAGAAAAGACTAATTTTCATAATTTAATAACACAATTTCTACCGAAAAATTAGAAATTGTGTAAAATTCAATTGTATCTTACAAAGGGGTAATTTAATGTTTGCATTCCTTTGAAGGGACTTAAGATACAAAAGGAATTATTTTATAATTTTTGTAGTAATTATTTGATGGATTTATGCAAATAAAACGGACTAATGCCCCAAAAATGCATTTGACAGCAATTCAAACCCACAGCTGACTGCTCAAAATCCGTTAATGGTGTGAGCAAGAGGGGACGAGAAAGTGCACCATCGCTTCATAGGCATTTTGTATGGGGCGAGTGGTCCATTTCTATATGTCAGTGGTTACATGCTTATGCCTGCGATACACGATCACTGCGAAATGAACATCTAGAGAATTTAATCCCGTCAGATCTTCATTTCGTTCAGGGCTGACACATTCTCACGCTTGAACTTCATTTGGGCCGATGACATTTCAGAGGGACTCATTTTGATTGTAACACTGCATAATTCACCCGCCATTGCGTTGTAGACATGTTGGTTGCGTTTTGCTCTTCTTAAATCTGATTGATGTTTTCCAAATGTATAAATTTCATTTCTTCGTCAGTTTTCTAAAATGTAAGTCCAACTTGACATTTCGCTGACAGTTTGACACTGGAAATCAGCTGGTTCTTCCAGGCATTTCCTGCTTCATTCGGCGAGATTAAGTTTTGGGAACTTCATTAAGTACCTTCAGGATGAAGATGTAAATGAAGTTCCGAACTTAATCCGCAGTGAGGAAGATCTCGCCCAGATGTTCATTTCGCAGTGCTCGTGTATCGCAGGCATTAGTGTATAAGCTCAAGCAGCATTGCTGCATGTGCATGTGATTCTATCATCATATGGTTCTGTTAGAGGTTGGGTGGAACGAAATAAAATAAACCAGCGTTGGGCAAATGATAATAGACTTTATTTATTGGAGCAATTGAAATTACGAACTACTCGCGACAGCTGAACACCGAAAGTGAGCGATCTGAGAGTCCGGTGCTGCCATACAAGTCCACCGCAACGTCATGGGCTGCGTTCGATCTCCAAAAAGTTCTGCGGGGGTACCTGACGTATGTTGTGTCAAAGAATATGGAACCTAGTTACAAAGAATGTTCACTCTAATTCTGCGACGCAATTTACCCCCATCAGAAAAAAAAACAAAAATTTACTCATTAGTCGAAAAGAGAGCTTGTTCCAGTTCCAAATTCTCATTTAAATTGCCTAATAACACAGATAAATAACTATACAGATGTCGCCTCGGCATAGGAAAACGAGAATGCATTTCTATTTCTGCAGTTTTAAACAAGTTCGGGTGAAAATGTTTCAGCAATATGAATCGAAGCTGGAGCCTCTGCACTTGCCCACTTGGTCGAGCGTCAGGACACGAGAGCAGCGAGGTGTTCGTGGGCGCCGCCGGCTTGAATGAAAGTGAGGCGTGAGGGGATTTCAATGTTGCAATGGTTCCATCATATTCTGCATCAATACCACTGATGCAGGAAAAGGAAAAGAGAATGCGCAAAGGGATTATTCACGCCAGCATAAAGAAATAGCGAAGCGGACGGGGGGGAAATGGTTGGATAGACATTTCATCGAAGGATAAAATAACTTCTCGGTCTTTTAAAGGCAATTTCGACACCTGAGTTTTTACTTCATTTAAAATACCAAAATCAATACCTGGGGTGAGATGTTTAATTTTTGTCCATTTATATAAGGATGCTACATGGGGTAAATGAAGTTGAAGCACATTTCGCATAAAATAATATCCTGCTGACGATCTATAAAATAAAAACTGGCTCAATTTCTTCTCTTCTTCAGAATATTTCCTTGGTTTTTTTAAAATCATATATACCGTGCTAAAAAAAAGAACCAAATCTTTCTAATACAAAAAATAAAAAATACAAAAAGTATTACGTGTAATACTAATAATTTTTGTTAATATATGTATATCTGGAATACAGTATACCATGTATGGTTTCAAAACACCACAAAAACAGAGTGAAAAGTTTGTAGAAAAATTAAAAAGTCCATCAACGAATGTAGCGAGCAGGGATTGAACCCGAGCACCTTGCGTGGTAAGCAAGCACTCTACACCGGACACTACTCTTCTTCTTCTTACGCAGTATTAAAAAAGTTTTATACAAATTATGAGCTCCCTGATAGGTTCTTTAACTACTCTAACGTTGCTATATCTGTATATTTCCATTTCTTTCGCTCCTTCAGATCAAGTGACATAAGTTTCAATAATACCCAGCAACTTACTTGGCTGCGATTTGCTGCGCAACATACTTGGTTATGAATCTAGCTACAAACTTGGCTATGAGTGCGATTTACTTGACTATTGGAAATGTTGCTCCGGCGCCTCTTTTTTAACATGGCATGCGACATCTGTATAGTTATTTATTTGTGCTAATAAGCAATAAAGACGGCAGCAGTCACAAATGCCGACAAACACTATTAAACAAGAGTTCACCTATTACTTTGCGATGCGAAGTCGAATGCTTTTTTATGTCATTGTATTGGTGGCGATGCGGCCGTGTTCTTCGGATAGGAAATGCCGGAATTCGAATGCCTGCCTCACACATTGAAGGAGTTCACATATAAGTTTGTTTACGTTTTTTCACCATGGGTTTTTCTCAAAGCCTTCTATATTACAAGCCATGAAGTGGTCCGGCGCACGTACACATCTATAGGGCAAAGTGGTCTGACAGATTTCAGCTGTTTCAGCGGTTGCAGTGACAGTTTCAGACTAAATTTAACATATTTTCTTTATTTTGTAGGTAATTCGCAGTTTAAAATTGGCATTTACTGAAGAAAATGTGTAACTCGTTAAGTTTTCACAAATAATTTCCAAATGCACTTCGGTAATATTTGCAAACATTGCTATAAAGTGCCATATTGTGAGTGTCCACAAAATGCAAACGCAAATTTCCCATAATTAAGGCTACGCTTTTTCTCGGGGGTTTCGCGGGCTGGGACTCAACCTAGAAAATCGAAGACGTAAGCGTTAGATTTCCCCTCCTTGCGGCCCGCGACTGGCAAGTAGGCATGCAACGTTGGGCGCATGCCTACTCGCCAGAGAGATAGAGAGGAGAAACGATCGCCTGCTGTGTGCGTGGGATTCCCCGTGCGTATTGGGATCTGACATCGTGACGTCACGATCCAATATGGCGGTTTCTGGCCAGAGCTCAACACACGAAACATAGGCCAGAAGCGTATAATTTTTTTTTTGTTTTTAGAGAGAGAAAAAAACAAATTAACGCGTAGCTTCTGTCGGCCAGTCCCGCGACTGCCACGTTTCTTTTTTATTTAACTATGTACATTTTGCGCTACTTTAAAGGTACATTTAGTAAAACGTTTCGTAATGGTTGAGGATTTTGAATCGCTTACTCTCATATTCCGAAACTTTATTAACTTTGCCCAGTCTACTTGCAAAATATGTCAGAAAATAAAAATTTGGCGGGTTGAAATGTCTGAGTTAAATTTGAGCCGTTCAATGCACAAAAGGAAGAAAGGTGCTTTGGGTAAAAGGAAATTAAATGAATAGGCATTGCTAGTTTGAAAATATTTATTTCATATATTATTATATAAAAATAAAACACTTTAATTTAGAATTCATATATATATTTAAATTAAAAAGAAAATACTTCAAAGGAATTTGTATATTTTTTATTTATGTCACAGTCGGCGGGAATTTACTCACAAGAAATTTCCACAAAATGCAAAAATTTTGCAATTATTTTTGCAAGTACATCTCTACGCACCATTAAACAATCTTCTTGTTAAGTGCAAGAGTACTTTTTACAATTAAATGGCCTTAAATATAGTAAAATAACTATAAAGTTGCCAATAATTGCCCAGTACTTCGCCACCTAACATAACCTAACACTTTTTCCGGTTCATAGATGATTTTTTTAATTTCGATCAAACTTTTTCACAATTTTTCACTTCCATTACAACTGATATCCTTTTGTACACCTCCTGTAGAAATATTCACCGGATAAATTGATTATTTCACTTTTAAAACTGCTTAAATAACTGCAGAACCCCGAACTGTCAGACCACTTACGCACACATGCAAAAGGCCACTTCATGGCTTGTAATATAGAAGGTTTTGGTTTTTCTTATGCGATGCGAAGGCGAATGCTAAATCATATGCGATTGTATGCCGATGCGCACGGGTAATCCGTTTGCTTCAAAGGACAGGGTGATTAATTCTGATTGTGTTTTAAGGGATTTTCTTTATAATTTGTGAAATTACGAGTGTGATTTTTGAAATTATAATTTTTGTGGTGAAATTTATAGTGCATTAAAACTGATATTTTGTCATAAGGGACCAATTATAAAACAGGTTTATTTATTTATTTATGAACGTTTTCTTTTAGTTTTAAGTGCACGGCAGTAGGCACCCTGTAGCTCTGTACCAATTTCTCTTAATTCCAAGCCCCGCTTCTGCATTGTTTTTCTCGTTTCCACCACAATACTTGAGCATGCTATCGACTTCTAGCGAAATCGTGGGGTTGGGAGGAATAACGGTACCATGGTCACAAAAATTGAAAATCTAAATTGCAGGAGTGAACAGTCTTTGTAACGTAGGTTCCATAGTCTTTGGTTGTGTGTAAGCAGGCTGTGATTATTTTGTGAAAATTTTAGTAAAATTTTGTTTTGTTTTTGAAAAAGAAAATTAATTTTAAAAGTTCAGTTTCGATTTGGCATTTATGTAAGAAAGTTTAAAAAAGTTAAATAATAAAAATAGATTATTTCTAAATTTTATTAAATAATTTAAATAAAATAAATTAAAATGAAATGAAAATGAAATAAAGCTATTTAAATAAAATAATAAAGAATTTAATTCAAACCAAAATTTAAAATAAAATTTAAATGAAAGCCGACCTCCATTACTGGTCGACTCCTAAAGTTCTTTTGTTAATAAACACCAAACAAAACCACACACAACGTGCAACAAGATGCTTAAAACACACAGAACAAGAGCACATGAGGGGCGCAAAGAACTAATAACAAATAACGAATAAGAATGATCACCGAGCACGATAGTTAAAGAGTGATTTTTTTTAGTATATCTTTACTCACTTTGACATTAAACAGGTCAGCATGCTTATTTACATTGAAACGCATTGGGTTTGTGGGTTCAAATACACCATAATTAGTTCTACTATGCTAGGTTGCAAAGAGAGGATTATTTCTACAGTTGCGAGGATTAGCCTTTAACTTTAACACAAATTTCGTTTTAGGAAACTTAGAATCTATGTTGCCAGTCAAAAGCTGGTGAGTAAATAAAATTTCCGCAACTTCCCGGCGTTTATGCAACGAAAGCATATCAAGCAAGAGTAAAGGGTCATATTAAGTGGGGAGCGAAACTGGATCGGCCCACGGCAGACCCTTTAGGGCGAATCTGACAAATTTACGTTGAACCGATTCAATATTATTAATATGAACCTGATAATGAGGGGACCACACCGGGCTGGCATATTCAAGAATAGGTCTGACGAGAGAAATATATAATTGCTTATACATACATAAATGTTAATGCAAGAAAGCTCACGTGACCATCTCTTGATAAATCCTAATGCAGAAAAGGTCCACGCAACTATAGAGTTGGTGTGCTCGACAAAGTCAAGTTTACTATCGAGAACACCTAGGTCACGGACAGATTTGGTGCGTCGAAGGGTGCAACCTGAATAACTATAATCAAAGTGAAGTCTACGACAGAAAGAGATGACATCGCACTTATTGACATTTAGGCTGAGGTCGTAAATGCAGCCCTATTTCATATGAACTGCAATAGATCTGCCGCAGTACTTTTTCCTGCTTTAGCCGCTGCGTATCCGCAGGCGCACGAAGTTTTCTGCAAGGACTGCTTTCAGCTGCGATGCCTTTTTGCAGTGTGATACATTTAAGACTTTACTGCACGGCGCAGCAGCTGCGATTATGACCGCCCGATGACAGCACTAACGCAGTGCTGCATTTACGACCTCAGCCATAGTTCCAGGTTGTTGTGAACACACCAGGAATGGAAATATTCAGGTTCTTGTCCTCCTGAACCAACTGACAACCGCCAGTGCTCTTAGTGTATCGGAATAACTTCATGTCATCAGCATAAATGAGAACATTACATCATTTTAGAAGGTGCCTTATATTATCAATGGATAAAATAAATAGAAGTGACTACCCTGTGTGACACCCGAGGTAGCTAAGATTTCTCTAGAAATCGCCCCACGAAAGACGACTTGGTATGACCTGTCGTGTAGATAGGAACGAATTCAATTTAAGAAAGATGAGGGAAAACCTAATCTCTCGAGTTTTAGTAATATATATAATAGTGTGAAAGTTTGTCAAACGCTTTGCAGAAATCAGTGTAGATAAAGTCAGTTTGCAGACCCTTTTCAAAGCCTTCAATGGTAAGGGCCCCCACAGCCGATAGTTTGGTCCGGTTGGGCTGCTAGCGCGCACAATGGGACAACTAAACAGTCGGGTTGCTAGTAAATGCGCATACCAGACAAACAGTCGACCGACTGCTGTTGAACGATTTGCTGAGTTGGTAAGCCACTTTGAAAGAGAGCGCATGACCAGCCGGCGTCGAAGTTCGGCGGAGCAAACTGCGTGCGAGCGCGCATGACACTTCATTTTTACTACCGTTTTTATGCGCTGGTATAAAAAACTATTTCTTCCAGAATATCGGAAACTGTTCATTATTTAGCGAGTTTTGAAAAAGGATTGATAGCGGAGCTATCAATGTGTTAGAACAGTCTAAGAATTGCCGGGGAAATATCGTCTGCACCAGTGGTGCCATTATCAGGAAGTTCTTTAATATATTTAAGTATAGTATCTGGAGAAACGCAGATCGGAAAACAAGGGATGGGGGATTCATATTAAGGTATGCAAAATATCTAGTTCGGATCTGGTTGAAAGTCAGGAGGAGAAAACGACTTTTCAAAAAAGGAGGCAAATATATTACTAATAGCTGGTGGCAGTCAACTAGCCATACCTTCGTAACACATGGACGCAGGGTAATCATCTGCCTTCTTCTTAGAGTTAATGAATTTGTAAAAAGCGCGAGGGTTGCTGTACATTTCGCTCTTGATTTTGCTGAGATAATCATTATAAAGGTGTGAAAATAAGTTTTTAAAGTTGTCGCAACATTCGACAAACAAGTTATAAATATGATTGTTCATAACTTTTTGATAGGTAAAGACGCATGAAAATATTGAAAAATGTTCAATATTTTGATCCGTCAATCCGCCGCTTATGGGCGAAGCTCTATAAGAAAGCATGGATTTCAGTCCGCCAATCCGTCGAGAGCTTTAAAGCTTGACGTATGACGGATTCTGACAGATTCTATGGGGGCAGGCCTTTAGACTTCCACAACTTGCTGTACGGTTTTGGAGTGTTCGGAGGTCCGTATTAAACCAAGGAGGTGAGGAACTGTTGCAACGCTGCCTCTGAGAAGGAACACAAGTTTTGAAAACGTCATAAAGTGAAGCATAGAATAACGAGATTCACATCAATACAACTATGCGATAATAAGGTAGGAAATCCTATAGAAGCCAACCTATCTGAAAGTTCCTCTAATTCGCCTTTTTGAAATTGAATAAATATTTAGAGGATGGGGCACGTTTGATGAATTATAGCAATAAACAATCTGAATGGTTACGACACCTGTTGTCTGAAGTTTTGGTCATATCCGGAGGCATATAAAAACAAATTATAAACAATTTGTTTTAGAAAATGTGATTTTAAGAGCAATGAACTCAATGTCAAGAGAATCGGGAGAGTCCGGAAAAGCAATATAATGTATATTTACAGAGAAGCGAGTTTTTACAAGCTTCAAAAACACCGCCTCCCCTAGCTTCAGAATTGACATGTATCTGTCGCGAGGAAAGACTTGGTATGACGAGTCAAAAAGCTCGGCATCATAAAAAAAAACGAGTGTGCTTTAGACCACACGACTGAAGTAAAACTTCTTTAGCTCCATCTATATGTAGGTATATATATGTATATGTTTATATATGTATATACATATGTATAATATATACAGGTATATACATATACATATCTAGACACACGGCAGTGTGTCAGCCAAGTTCGCAAAACAAAAGGGCGACACACACACACCAGCCGTGGATAATATTACACGAACCATTTCGGGCCATTTTCGACCCCCCCGTAACTTATAATCTAATTGACCTACATACTTCTAATTAAGAGTGTCTGGTATGACCCTCCTTTAATGACCAAATCTCAAATTTCAATAAATAACCTCTTACCATTCACGAGATAATGACGTTCGAAAACGTCCGAAAATCACTATTTTGGAGACTGACTCACTCACTCATATAAAAGTTAGAGCACTTCCAGGTGACTTAGGAAGTTAAAAATAGGTGTGGAGGATGGTTATTGTACGTACATATAGGAAAAAATCAAAAATCATCAATTTAATGGTTGGTATAGAAGATAACTTTGTAAACGATTTTATACCCTAAATAGTGACTGGCGCGGGGACAGGGGTCAGGCTTGATTCGTCTGTGCCTGCCGCTGTGCGACGCATTTCTGGGATCGGGGCAATTCCTGGGATCGAGCTGGCGTCAAGGAACGCGAACGAGTTCCGGGGTGAGGGTGAGGTTTGATTCGTGTGCGCCTTTCGCTGTGCAACGCATTTGTAGGATCGGGGCAATTCCTGGCATCAAAGGCTTGGAATCCACCGATTAAGTGCGGCCGGAGGCTGCCGAGTTCCCGGAAATGAGCGCCGACAAATTTTAGTTACATCAGTTCTTACACACTCTGACCGCCTCGCCTGCGCCTCCTGCGATCCCAGACAGTTAATGGGCAATGCGCTTTAACGTTTCCAGCGTGCAAGAAAATATAGAAAATGAAAGTGAAAAAACAACAGTGCGTAAACGTAGAAAAAAACAGTCCGATTAAAGAATTTAAGTAATTTAATATCCTATTATTTTAATAAACAGAAGAGATATACTTGACAAGAAGTAATGATATCTCAACAAAACATAAATGTGAAAGAAAGCCAAGTTCGTAACAGAAAAACTTGCAAGATAAGTACTCGTATAACGGCTTCGCTAATAAAAGAAGTGAGATCTAACTGGATACCAAGATCTTTCAAAGCTCCTTAAATCATAGCTCTTGTCATACATAACGTTCTTTAGTTGCTTTAAAAAAAATCTGTTATGTTCTTTGCTACTTAATAGTGCAACTTGGCAAGTTCTTACCCAAATACTTGATTGACTAGATCGATGAACTAAATTGTTCTCAAACGCAAGGATTAAAGTTTGTGGGTCAGAACTTGCCAAGTTGCACTATTAAGTAGCAAAGAACATAACAGATTTTTTTTAAAGCAACTAAAGAACGTTATGCATGACAAGAGCTATGATTTAAGGAGCTTTGAAAGAACTTGGTATCCAGTTAGATCTCACTTCTTTTAATAGCGAAGCCGTTATACGAGTACTTATCTTGCAAGTTTTTCTGTTACGAACTTGGCTTTCTTTCACATTTATGTTTTGTTGAGATATTAATTTTCTACAAATATTTAAATTTATTATCGGTTTTCATTGATAAATTAATATTTTTGAATAGATATTTTATTTTTATTCATTATTTTCATTATCGGATACATCAGTAATTGTGGTTGATTGTAATCTTCCATTTGATTATTGTCATGTTCAATCACGAGAGGCGACGTCGCTTTCGCTACCGAGCCGGGGCCGGGGAGCATTCTCCCGCGTGCAAAAATTAACTGTTCGTTTGCTGCCGCCGCCGCTGATTGTGGCGAATCGAGTTAAGTTCCCGAACCAGCGTCAGCAGCACCAGCATCAGCAGCAGCAGCGGAGCGCCCACGGGCCTCCACTCTAAAGACACAGGCACCGCGCCGCGCCGCAGAGCGCGTCACCGAAATGGGGTCGCCCGCTGCTGTCGCTCGGACCGATGGATGCAGCCAGATACGCCGCGACTCGCCGCGCACCACCGCGCGACCGTCGAGCCCTCTATGTCCTCTGTGCGGGAGTGTGCGACGGAATGGTACCAACCAGGCCACAGAGCCGTCACTTTAAACGTAACGCTCTCGCCCAACACTTTTCGTAACGCATTCACCAGCTTACTCCCCAAGTAAAGCGTGTGTAAAGAAGTTTTACTTCAAAAACCTTTATGTAACCAAGTTTCGGTCAAAGCAATAACATCAAAGTCACAAGAACAAGATGCTGTAAAAAGAGATCTTGTTGTATTTCTTAAACCCCTTACATTTTGATAGTAAAGAGTTATCGTCTCTGTTCTATTTAATTTTTTGAAACCGGCTGATTATTGCCTAAAACAGATGGAGTAGGCTCCCCCTACATATGTCATTGTTGGAAAGTATTGGATGTATTATAACCACGCTGTCTATCTTCAAACTCATGGACAATTGCATTTTCCGGCCAGAACTGGGGTGAAAATAATTTATTAAAAAGCTGCTGTGAGGCAATTACTTTAAAAGAAGCTACTGCGCGGTTAGGTTTATTCCTATTTAGGTGAATGCAGTTGAAATGAGACATTGCATCGATTTTACATTTACTTTTCACAAAATTAGCAATGTCTTCGGATTTTGTTGAGGACTCAAATCGCGAGATGGAAAGTTGCCGGGGCCCCTGGACAGTCTTTATTAGCGGAGGTGCTCAGTAATCTATTATGCCAGCGCTATTTTTAGGTTTTTTAATTACCAACCCAGTATTAGTAGATTGGGTGACACCAATTGGGTGGTCTTTCGCAGATGCTGGTTTATCTCGTGAACCAGATTTTTTTTGGGTTAGGTTAACAATGGTCAGAGAGGATGTACATGATGCTTTAATATTATCAGTTGAAACAACATGATTGCAGTCGACCCCATCCCCAGAGATCAGGGGAGATGGCATTGTGGAGATGTCATCTGAGGGTCCGTCGGCAAGTTTTAGCTCCTCGGCAAGTGAGCGGGCGTCGAGTGGGGGATCCACATGAGCTTCGAGGTTATAGGTGTCTGCGCTTTGAGTTACCGGGGACTCAGCGGCAGCCAGATTCTTATGCCCGTTCCCCAATGCACAGACCACCCAACCACGAACCAACCAAAATTGCGCCATCGCGTCCCACATTCTTATTTGCCTCATCTTTCCTCTCGCTCGTGTTTTGGTCAACCTGGCACACTTTTCCGTGTGTGCGTTTTAACCATGAAGAAGTGACAGCGTAATTACCGGTTGTCAAAGGATCATTGCACTAATTATAACATATAGCAATTGTAAAATTGTGTGCGGTACTTCCAGCCCAGCACTATATCAAAGACCATATAATTACAAAGATGTCGCAAACCGAACCCGAGCTCGAAAATGTTTTTGGGATTTAGGCTGAGACCCCATGGATGTAGTTGTGAGTCGTTTATACGAAACGCTCTCAGGAACTCAGTCGCAGCTACATTCTCTTTGCCTTTTTCCGTGTTCCCTCTTCCCGGAATTCGCATCGGTCGTACTCGCAGGCACAGCGCCTAGGATTGGGCACAGCGCCTGGGATTGGGAACGGCGCGCGGCGCCTGCTGCTATGCGGCGGGATGGGGATTGAGCTCATTTTATAGTTATGTGATCATATCGAATCGAGCTGTTGTGCTACCTGTTGGTTTGGGTTTAAATGAATCCGGTATTTTAGTATTGCAGACTTTATTTTTTGGGTTTTCTCTAAAATTCTCTAAAAATTCAATTGAACCCAAACCAACTAGGTAGCACAACAGCTCGATTCGATATAATCACATAACTATAAAATGAGCTCAATCCCCATCCCGCCGCATAGCAGCAGGCGCAGGCTCCATCCCCAACCCGCCGCATCGCAGCAGGCGCCGCGCGCCGTTCCCAATCCCAGGCGCTGTGCCTGCGAGTACGACCGATGCGAATTCCGGGAAGAGGGAACACGGAAAAAGGCAAAGAGAATGTAGCCGCGACTGAGTTGCTGAGAGCGTTTCGTATAAACGACTCACAACTACATCCATGGGGTCGCAGCCTAAATCCCAAAAACATTTTCGAGCTCGGGTTCGGTTTGCGACATCTTTGTAATTATATGGTCTTTGACTATATGTAAGTAATATTGAACAATTCCTCCGCTCAAAAGTGGTAAAAATTTCTCCAGATCAATTATTTGCCCGAGAATATTTTGACAACCGGCAGGCACAACTACAGGCAAGGACTTATACTTTGCACGGGATTCAGCATTTTCGTTGGTTGCTTCGTAGTTGGGTGTCTGTGCAGTGGAGAACGGGCTTTAGTCCACTGAGGCATCAATAACTGGTGAGACAGCACTACGTTCAGCAAGAGATCTGACATCGGAAGATATGATAGTCACCAGTCCCGCACTTTTTGGAGCCAATGCACGCCAAGATACCATATCTGATACTGCGTTTAAAATTGTCAATCGAAAGTAGGTTAGGGCCCGATGCAGTACCCAGGGATTGACCTCCACCTACGAACGATTCTCGTAGCTCATCAGCAGAGGCAGAGACCGCCAAGATACTGCCAGAGATTGAGTGGAGCTTCGTGAGGATATCGGAAGAGTTTGTGTTTATGAGAACCGTTGTGCCAAAAATCTTTTCTTGTTTTTCGTGAAGCAGATTAAGGGGGTAGTAAGGTATTTAATTTTTTCCCTTTCATTTTTTTTTTGCTTTTATATTAATGAACAACATCTTAAGATTATTGTATGAAAATTTGAAGTCGATTAAAGAAAAATTAACGGAGATATGGAGATATGAAGTTGTAAGTCTCCGCCTCTCCGGTTCGGTTTTGTGCTCCAGCAAAACTTTTAAAAACGTTTCCCCACACTTAGCTTTTTTAGAGTCTGTGCCCATCCTAGCTCAATATCTACTGCACTGATCCTTTTGAAATTTTGCACACTCTTCCTTTACATTAAGACGAGGTAATGATGTCGAGTTTTTTTTTTTAATTTTAACGTATTTTAAAATAACATTTTAGATTTTTGTGATAAAAAATTGGCATTTTAACTTCTAAGACATAGTCGCAACCAGGCAGCCACCACGAACGGACGCGTATATCGGAGCTCGCTACGTTAACAGTTCAAGTGCAAGTTGCAACCAGGCAGCCACCACGAACGGTAGCGTATATCGGAGCTCGCTACACTAACAATTCAAGTGCAATCGTTTTATGTGCAATTGTGCACTCAATGAATAAATAGAAAAGCGCATCAGGTACAAATTGGCAAGTAACGTGATCACCTGCCAGTGCATTAGGTGAACCGAAAGTGCTTAGCAAGTAATCGACACAGACGATCAGTGACCGAAATATGTGCAATTCCCGCTTAGGTGCTCACAGAGAAGTTCGAACTCAGTACAAGTAGTCCCCAACAAATGATCCCGTTCAGTAAGGTCAACAACCTCCCTACCAAAACCTCGGAACCGCACTTTGTACCCAAGAGAGGGGAAGAAATGCTGGAGCCAACGATCTCTGACACTTCTCTCGAAGATGGTAACAAAGCCCCCCTAAAAAATCAAGTGGGTAAGTCGGTCCAAACCGGCATAGAAAGGTATATAACTATTACAGAAAAACGTAAACGCAGCCCGCAGGCAAGCTACCAAGAACGCGCAGCCAAAATCTCGAAAGAAAATACAGATAACTCTAGAAACTACTACTCAATCCTAGATGACTCAGTAGCCACTAGCAAGCTCCCAGAAGATAGCAACACGGAATCTAGTCTTAACTATAAACCCCCCCCAATCTACATTAGGCAAGCCGGTAACTCGGAACTGGTAAACGGAATCAAAAAAATAATCGGAGAAGCCAACTTCTATATTGTTGACCTCCTCAGAGGCAACATAAAAGAATCAAAAGTCCAAGCAAAAAGCGAAGTACACTATACCCAAATAGTAAACTGGCTGGACTCCCAGAATAAAAAATATTACACCTATCAACTCAAGAGTGCCAAGGGCCTAAGGGTGATCTTAAAGGGAATCGACTCCAACGTAAACCCAGACGAGATTATAGAATACCTTAAATCTCAAGGCTTCCAAGTCAAATCAGCTTACAACATCTTAAACAAGTTCAAAGTCCCTCAACCAATGTTCAAGATAGAACTCTCCCCTGAGGCAAGCAAGACGCCGAAAGGCAAGACCCACCCAATTTATGACGTCAAGTATGTCCTCAACCGCAAAATCTCTGTCGAGGAGCCTTATAAAAGAGCAGCAATAGTGCAATGCGCAAACTGCCAGGAATATGGATACACAAGATCCTACTGCAAACTCACGAACGTTTGCGTTGCCTGTGGTGATCTACATCAGACCAGTAACTGCACCAAGGATAAAAATAACCCCGAAACCAAAAGATGCAGCAACTGCAACGGAAACCACACGGAAAATTACAGGGGCTGCCCAGCCTTCACCGCAATCAACAAACGCAACCCCATCCAACTAGCACAGAGACCTAGAGCTCACAACCCTACTGCAACTCAATACCTCACCAACAAGACACCAGCAAATCTAACCCCCATCAGTGGACCAAATCACCCTTTGAATCCACCAACAAGACCGTCGTACGCTGATATAGCTAAAAATGGGCCCGCTGCAAGCAACAGCCCCTATCAAAGTGAAATCCTGCAAATACTCCTAACACTCACATCTAACATTCAACAACTAACAAACTCCATGAACCAAATGCAAAATCTTTTAGCCAAGCAAACTGAACTACTAACAAAACTGCTTAAACCATGACAAGCCTCACTATTGCACAATGGAACGCCAACGGAATAACCAACCACAAAAACGAGCTAGAGATGTTCTTAAGCGTCAACAAAATATACATTATTTTAATTGCCGAGACTCACCTTACTAGCAAAAACCGATTCAAAATAAACGGCTTCACGTGCTACAACAACAATCACCCAGAAGATAAACCTCAAGGAGGCACAGCCATCCTCATCAGAAACCGCATCAAACACCACCCCCTCAACTGCGAGCAGCTCCCATTCCTCCACCACTCGGCAATTAGCGTCCAGCATCGCTCGGGCTCCCTTTGCATTGCTTCGGCCTACTGCCCCCCCAAACACTCTATTTCTGCTTCACAATTTGACTACTTCTTCACCTCCCTAGGGCACCGTTTCCTCGTGGCTGGTGATTTCAACGCCAAATCCCCTAACTGGGGGCTAACTACCCCAAAGGGTAAACAGCTCCTAAAATCTATCTATCGCAATAATCTCAATTGCCTATATGGGGGCTCACCCACCTACTGGCCCACGGACCACAGAAAAATCCCCGACATAATAGATTTTGGCATCTCGAAAAATATACCCCCAAACCATATTTCCGCCAATACATTAAATGAATTGTCCTCGGATCACTCTCCGACAATCTATACGATCAAAGGTGCTCCTGCAAATACAACAATGGAAAAAAGGCTCACTAATGCAAGAACAAATTGGGAAAAATTTCAAACAGCATTTGAGAATAGATTCTGCCCGCACATCCGACTGAAATCCAGCTCCGATATTGACAACGCCCTAGAGTACCTCACCGAAACGATCTCCGTATGTGCAGAATTAGCCACCCCCTCTAGCCCAGCGCACACGGATAGGATCCCCAACCGCTACAACAGGACAATTCTTGAACTCCTGAGGGACAAGAGGAAAGCAAAAGCAGAGTGGCAAAAGTCAAGATCCCCCAGAGCCAAGAGTGCCCTAAACGCAGCCACAAACCTGTTGAAGCGAGCCCTCCACAGGGAAAAAAACATACAAATGCAAGAATTTATAGAGGGATTAGAACACTATGCTGACTCCAACTACTCCATATGGAAAACTACCAAGAGGATCAAAAAACCTGTGCTGGCCGAATCCCCAATCAAGGATACCGAAGGCAAGTGGATCGCTGACAGCTCTAGTAAAGCAGAAGCCTTTGCCACGCACTTAGCTCAAGTTTTCACCCCCAATAACCCCAGCGTAAACCCCCAGCTACCGTCCCTTCGAAACTCTGTTCCTTCAAACCCAAAATCCCTCAAATTCTTACTCCCTAGCCTAGCCGAAAAGATTCATCAAATGAGCAACAACAAAGTCCCGGGACACGACCTAATAACCGGCAAGCTGCTAAAAGAAATCCCATTATCTGGACTAACTGCCATCCACCAGATATTTAACGCTATCCTCCGATACAACTACTACCCAGCACCCTGGAAGAACGCAAGAATCATAGTCATCCCAAAGCCGGGGAAAGACAAAACAAAATTAGAATCATATAGACCTATTAGCCTTTTACCCATACTATCTAAAGTCTTTGAAAGGCTACTACTGGATAAAATTCAACCCATCCTTACAAACAAGGGGCTTATCCCGGAGCACCAATTTGGCTTCAGGAATGGTCACAGCACTGTAGAACAAGTCCATAAAATTGTCAACAAAATCAACTCTGCGCTAGACCGTAAACAGTTTTGCGTGGGTGTTTTCCTCGACGTGGCCCAGGCCTTTGACAAAGTCTGGCATCAAGGCCTAAAATATAAAATCTCAGCCACCCTTCCCCTGCAATATCACAAGATCCTTTACAGCTACCTGGAAAACCGCTCATTCAAGGTAAAGTACAAGGATAGCCTGAGCAAAGCACACCCTATCAGAGCAGGGGTCCCTCAAGGGAGTGTGCTGGGCCCGGTCCTGTATCTGATCTACACGGCAGACCTCCCGAAAAATAGATATTTTACTACCACTATCTTCGCTGATGACACGGCTATACTACTCCAACCCGACCACTGCTGGGAGAGAACTCCAAGAACAAATCAATAAAATCCTTGAGTGGACCAAACAATGGAAAATCAAAATTAATGAAACTAAAACTGAACAAATCACTTTCTCGCTCAGGAAGATTGATTGCAAACCGGTAACCGTTAACGGGGCAAAAGTAAATCTAGTAAAATCAGTGAAATACCTGGGAATGCACCTTGACAAAAAATTAACATGGAAAACGCACATACTGAAAAAGAAAGAACAACTAAAACTAGGATTTAGCAATCTGTCTCGGCTCCTCCACAAAAAGTCGAAATTGAACTTAAGCACTAAAATTATAATATACAAGTCTATACTCAAGCCAATATGGGCATACGGATTACAGCTCTGGGGCTCTGCTAAAGCGTCAAACATCGCAATCATCCAACGTATGCAGACAAAAATAATTAGGTCGATTCTCGGTGCCCCGCGCTACGTAAACAACAATATCATACAGCGTGACACAAACATAAGTCCTGTACTAAGCGAAGCAAAAAAAATCTGCATAAAATATGTTGGCAGATTGCGAAAACACCCCAACACGTCAGCGAGAAATATACTGATTACTGACCAATGAAAAATTTAGGCGCTTAAAGCGAACCGACCCCCTACAATTAGCCCCACAAACGGTATAGATTCTACCGCAAGAAAGTAGCCCTAACTCAATCATGGGAACTACTCAGATCAAACAAGTAGACAACATAGGCGAGTTAACTCGATTATCACCAGCCGAGTAGACGTCACATCAATGACGATCGTAACCATCTTACTAACCCTGACAGCCCTGGTGGGATTGTCCCTGCTACCAGTTCTATAAGGACTTCAAGTGCAGCCTGAAGAAGAAATACACCGTCAGCAGCTGCAACCCAACCATTTAGCCCAGTTCTGGACCTTACAGATGTAGGATGCTGCACCCCACAACCTCCCAGAAGCACTGGCCTCAGGAGAAGGAATAAAAATACTTAGAATTAAGAGTCGTAATAACAAAAGCTAGAGGTCAATCAATGACCTAATCCTTATGTAAAACAAACTTATAAGTGCAATAAAAAAAAAAACTTCTAAGTGCTGTAAAAAACTTATAAATCAATTTAAAAAAAAAACGACGTTTTTACCTGCAGAAACTTACCAAATAATGAAATCATTTTGTTTGCAATGAGGCGCGACTTTTTTTTTAAACGTCCGCGGAGATTCCCTGTCAATGGCTCATTTCTTCATAACAATTAATGAAAATGTAACAGAATATTCTTTACATGTTACTTTATTATATAGTAGCTACAGAAATAAACATATATTAACTGTGTCGTAAAACAAAAATTATCGAAAATCCGCCTTTTTTGTATCGAATTAACCTTACTACCTCCTTAAAGTCATCAGAATAAAGTTATGCTTTGCTCGTTATAAATTCTTTCCATAAAAGTGCTAACAAAACCCATGACATGGCAGGGTTTGATGTCAGCACACTCCTCACAGGTAAATAATCCGTCGGGGGAAGTAATTTTGCTGCGCTTACAGTAGGAAGCGGAAAAGAGCGTGAAAAGGGTGCTTGCATATTCCCATGCAGTTGACCCTATCAACATCAATACCATTTGCACAGATTTTCGTCGATGAAACGCTGGTGTAATAACTGCTAACATCTCGATGTCCTTAGGGTTGACAGGAATTTGGTTGTAGGCTTTCACAAGGTCAATCACCGAGAAGATTATACAACCGTGAATCCTGCTGTTGAAGTCATGAATAATGATGTACCGGGTAGCGATCTGGAACCGTACGAGCATTCAAGGCGCGGTAATCGCCGCATGGACGCCAGCCGTCAGTCTTCTTGGGTACCATATGCAGCGGCGAGGACCAAGCCAAAGAATATCTAGTTTACAAAGAATAGGCACTCTATTTTTGCGGCGCAGTTATCCCCACCACAGCCCATTTTGGGGAAAAAAATCAAAAAATTTTCCCATTAGTTAGAAAGAGAATCTTTCCCTGCTTGTTCCAAGTCCGAATTCCCATTTAAAGTGCCTAATAAAGAATAAGGACGGCGACATTCAAAATCGCCGCACACACAATGACACCAGAGTTCACCTATTACGGTGCGCTCTTGTTTGCATTGTTTTGTCTGGCACTGTGTTGGTGCCGGCTCGGCCGTGCTTCTCAAATAGGAACAGGTAGAAATCGAGTGCCTGCCTCACACATTGAAGGCGTACACAGATTAAGTTTGTTTACGTTTTTTCACCATTCGTTTTCTTATGCGCTCTTGTTTATGCCATTGTATGGTGAGGGGCGCTTGCGATCAGTTTGCTTTCCTTTGACAGGGTGGTTCTTTCGAGTTGAGTTTTTGTGTATGAAAATATTCTAATTTACTGGGTTTATTTAAAATCGCATCCAGCTGAGATTAATATGAAATTTTTAATTGCATTGAAATCTATAATCCGCCTCCTATATAACAATTTTACAATTTGCAAAAGTCACTTAAAATTTCCTTTATGCTTATTCATCAAAACTTCACATTTTAAAACAGGCACATCTTTGGATTAATTTTTTTTAATCAAGTTGGGTATAAATCAAAGCAATTTTATTTCATTTGTACCACATATAAATTGTTTGATATGGATAACTCCCCAAAAATTTCAATGCAATGCAATCGTTCCTGCTAAATCTGGTCTTGATCCGATTGTAACAAAAACACCACCTATTATTAACTATTATAATAAAAATTTAAAAAATTCTACAATAAAAATAAATTTTTTCCGAAATTTCTTAAAGATTTTCTCCTAAAGCCACATTTCCTCGGCACCCTGTGACAATTCTGTACCAATTCCTTCAAGTTCCAAGCTCCGTCACAGCACTTTTCATCTCTCTTCCACCGTAGTGCTTAAGCAACTATCGACTTCTGACAAAATTGTGGGGTTGGGTGGAATAACGGTAGGAAGGTCAAAAAAAGATAAGGAGATAATTGCCGGAGTGCCTATTCTTTGTAAACTAGTTTCCATATTCTTTGGACCAAGCACTCTCCGAACAGCGAGCCGTACCTTCTCAGAGCATGACGTCGAACACCTCCTTGGCTATGCTTAGTCGATCTGGTGCGAGTCGTCGTGCACGACACGATACTGGCGGTCCCGGAGTAGTCCGAATAAAATGCGCGGTGGAGTGACGCACTTCGCGTGGGACTCCAGCTGGCCGAATTAGCTGAGGGAACTTGCTGAGAATGTCAGTGAAGGTAAACAGAGGAATGGTAAGTACCCTGACACTGGCATGTGCCGTATTAAACGACTGCCCGGGCGCCGAAAGGCCAGTTACGCCATCAACTAGGCGGTGGTGGCGGCAGTCTGGGAGCAAGTTGTAATGTGCCATAAAATCGGTTCCTAGGATAGGCAGGGTCACATCAGCGACAATAAAACACCAGGTAAAGTCACGACGAAGCCCTAGATTAAGGCTTAATAGTAGGGGAGCCCGCGATGCTAAATGGGGATTTACTCGAGCGTCGTGGGGACCTATTGGATTTCGAAGATTATAAGGTAGAAAGAAAAAAAGGTTATATCATGTTTTCACTTTCAGTGGTGTGGGGAGTGACTACAGGCTTTCAAAAATGTAAAAAAAACAGTCACATGGAAATACTCGAGCTCGTCAGATATTAATAGTGTATATGCGCCACGTGTCTCTGATGCCGGAGGAATATTAATCTGCCGGTTTGAATGGTGGGGATGGGCGTACGAAGGGGTACAAAATAAGAAAAAAAAAATTTACTCGAGCGCGTCAGATTTTCAGAAGGGGTGTTAAGTAGACCCTAAAGGAGCTCCCATTTCAAAGACTGACTATTTGGACGCGACCAAACCTCATAGCTGATTTTTCGAAATGCAAAAAAAAAATCGTGACATTGAAATACTCGAGCGCGTCAGATTAACATATAGTCGGTTCAGCCCATAATCTGACAATTATGTGGAGGAATATCCTTAATCTGAAGGTTTGAAACAAAATTAATTGTTTCTGACGTAAATATAACTTTTTCAAATTTTTTGAAGTGAAAACTTCTTTAGCGGCGTTGTGCACTTTTTTGGGATGGGTAAAAAATGTAAAATTCGCGTCAGGACACGTGACCCTGATCGAAAATTCGTAAGGCGGACAGGGCGCTTGCGCGAGGGTGCGTGTGTGTTTGTACACAGCCTACTGCTACGCGCACAACGAAATACAAAACTACTATTGATGCGGTCTTTATTAGACATTTAAATAGATTCGAATCAAAATTGTTCGTTTCTTACTTCAGCTACCATAAACCTATTGTATCAGTTTTAGAGATTGGCGATGATGATGCTGGTTGTTTAGTTAGGGAGTTAAGCGAATAACAACGCAAAGACGTTGATTAGTAAAAGTGGTTTATTAGATGTCTTCTTCTAATATAAACTAGCTAATACACGGCTGCGGATAGTACCGATCGCTAGCACGGTTGAACAAGAAGAGAGATCATTTCGGTGACAAGAACGAGCTACAGCCTCTGCTTACGGTATCGATGACGTCGGTGTGAAGGACAATTGGTCAGATGCTCAGATGACCAGCGAATTTGGTTTTAAGTTTAAACATTCCGCCCGCCTCGCCGAAGGTGAAAGTTGACTGTAGGTGCAGCTACCGCCCGCCATCGAAGTCCCTTGGGTGATAGATATAGAATCTATGAAAAGTAGTTAAGGTATAATTAGATAGCTTTAGGAGATGGGTAAGATTCGAAGATTTCTAATATGTCGTTTTAGGTAGCCACTGCCTAGTTTTAGCAGTACTACACGGGTCAATTCATCCTGTCCAGGGTATACTTCAACAACCCTGGCCAAAGGCCACTTACAGAGTGACAACCGTTCATCCTTAAGAAGAACGATGTCACCTTCTTTAATTTGGGGTTGTTTTAATTGCCATTTCCTCCTAGATTTTGAACGTAATCTTTCTGCCAAGATGCCCAAAAATGATGTAACATGTTCTGTACATGATTCCACCGCGTTCGGCCAGATTTTATGGATGATGGGTCCGCTGGCATAGGCTCTGGTACTGTTAATGGCGCGCAACCCATCAAGAAATGTCCAGGCGTTAGAGCACTGGTATCCGAAGGATCATCATGTAAGGGGCCTATGGGCCTAGAATTCAAACAAGCCTCTATCTGAGCTAACAAGGTGTTCATCTCATCGATGCATAGGATGGTACTTCCAATAGTGCGACGCAAGTGGTACTTTAGCGATTTTACGCCGGCTTCCCATATGCCGCCAACGTGAGGGGAGATAGGACGGATAAAATGCCACTCGGTGCCTTCTTCAGCTAATACCTTGTGCAATGCGCTGGTGTTTTGACTAAGGGCTTCCTCTAATTGTTTCCGCAAAATCGTGTTGGCACCCACGAAGGTGGTTGCATTGTCGCTATAAAGATGTCGACAACGTCCGCGACGAGAAATGAAGCGACGAAACGCTGCTATGAAGGCATCTGATGTTAGGTCTGCGACGAGCTCCAGGTGTATAGCACGAGTCGAGCAGCATACGAAGAGTGATATGTAGGCCTTATGAGACTTTGAACCGCGACGTTTGATGGGTGTAAGGGATATCAGTCCCGCATATTCTAGTCCTGTGTATTCAAAGGACTTTGAAGGTCTGACTCGTGCTTCTGGCAGGTCACCCATTAGCTGGGTAAGTGGCGTAGAGCGGTATCGAAAGCACCGTATGCATTTGTGAATGTAGGATCGTACCCTTTTCCTACCGTTGAGGATCCAATATTTGGTACGCAGATATTGCAGAGACAGTTGCACTCCTCCGTGAAGCGTCTTCTCGTGGGCCTCGGATATGAGAAGAGTAGTTAAGTAGCTATCAGAAGGTAGAATGATAGGATAACATTCTGAGTAGGAAAGATATGAGTTGCTTATCCTGCCGCCCGCTCGCAAAATTTGTTCCTTGTCCAAAAACGGATGTAAGGAAAGTAGTTTACTCCTCCTCGGGAGGGGCTGTCCTTGTTCCAGTGCACGAATTTCGTCGTGTAGTTCGAAATATTGCACACGTTTAATCCAAAACATAAGTGCAGATTCCAGCTCAGAAACAGATAGAGACGATGTTCTTTTAGCTTTGTTTTGTGTCCTATAATGCTTAGCGCGTTGACATAAAGCCGTGATTCTTAACAAGCGAGTCAACGAAGAATATTTATAGAGCAAGGGCCATGGCTCCTCAGCCTTAATTGTGGCGTAACACGATACAGATGCCCTTGCTTCCAAATTGCCTGGTGAAGGCTTATGCAAAACATTTTCAGGCCACCTGACTGAGTGTTGACGAAGCCAATCGGGACCGTGCCACCAAAGAGTATGGTCAGCCAATTCGGCTGGAGTTAACCCTCGACTCGCGCAATCAGCGGGGTTCTCGATAATCTCAGGATAATCGAAGTCCTATTAGCTACAAAGGTTGTCCATTTAGATGGGTGCGATTTCAACCATGTAAGCACAATGGAAGAATCAGTCCATGCGTAGACAGGGACCGAGTTTAGTTGTAATGCTTCCTGGACCGAGCAGATCAGACGAGCCAGTAATGTAGCTCCACATAGCTCAAGTCTGGGAACGGAAATAGTTTTTACGCAACTACCTTCGTTTTAGCGACAATTAGGTTAGCCTCAAAGGAGGTATCTTCATGAACGATGCGTAGGTATACCACCGCAGAGTAGGCCCACATAGATGCGTCATAAAATCCATGCACCTCGACGGGTATGTCCGGTTTCGTTATGCCAATCCACCGCGGAATGCTGACTTGTCCTATTCCCTTTAAGTTAGTTCGGTACTCAGTCCACTGCACCGATAATTCGATAGGAAGTTCCTCATCCCAATCCAAGTTGGCTAGCCATAGCTTTTGTAAGAATATTTTTGCGGTAATTACGACCGGCGCTAACCATCCGACTGGATCAAATATCTTCCCAATATCAGATAAGATGTTGCGTTTAGTGTAAGCCGCTGGTCTTGGCGGCAAGCTAAGCTCATAATGGAAGCAATCGCTGTGGGGCTTCCATAGGATTCCGAGAGTCTTAATGTGAGTATCGAAGAACATTTTTAGTGCTGCAGACGACTCCTTGTCCTTATCAGGAATGTCCTCCAGTAAGGTTTCATTATTAGCAGCCCACTTTCGCAACGTAAAACCAGCTTTCCCAAGTAATTGAGTAAGCTCCTTTCGAGCTTTTGAGGCTGAGCTACAGTCGTATGCACCAAAGAGTGCATCATCGACGTAAAAATTGTTGAGCATGATTTGTGCTCCTATAGTATATTCAGTTTGATAGTCGTAGGCTAACTGACGTAATGTCCTGCAGGCCAGAAAGGGGGCAGATGCTGTGCCATAAGTAACCGTGATCAATTTAAAATCCTTGACTGGAGAATGAGGATTTTCACGCCATACAATTCTTTGCATATTAGCATCGGCTGGGTCGATCATAATCTGCCGAAACATCTTTTCAATATCGGCAGTGTAGACGTAGGGGTAAAATCGCCATCTCATGATGATTGTGGCCAGATCCTGTTGTAATTTTGGCCCAATATGCAAACAATCGTTAAGAGAAACGCCATTTGAGGATTTTTGAGAGGCGTTAAAGACGACTCGCAGCTTTGTCGATGAGCTACACGGCTTGAGAACCGCATGATGCGGTAAATAGAATGTTTTTTCCGGCGGTAAACCTATTTCGTTAGCAGGAATCTCTACCGTATGACCTAATTCCTGATATTCGTTGAGGAATTTTGAATATAGGCAACCCAACTCGGAATCGTTCGAGAGTTTGCGTTCTAACCGCAGCAAGCAAGTCACCACAATATCACGCGTACACCCTAAGGAACTAGCAGAATCCTTTAGGGGAAATTTTACGACGTACCGTCCTTCGGAATTTCTCGTGGTCGTACGTTGATATATCTCTTCACAAGAACTCTCATCGGCTGATAGTGTAGTTTTAAACGGTATCTCTTCAACTTCCCAAAAAGTACGAAGAGTTTGAGAAAGATCGTCAGAAACTTTAATGTGTAACGTCGTTACAGCCCGAGCATCAGAAGTGCCGCTGTCACAGTCTACAGGGCCGGATAGGACCCATCCTAATTTTGTCCTTTGGGCAAGAGGACTGTGTGCGGGACCACGTCTAACGCCGTTTAAAATTAACTGGGAGTATAAGTCAACTCCTATAATCAGATGAATTGGCGATTGCATAGCGAACTCGTCATCCGCTAATACCAAATCTTCAATATGCGGCCACATTGCATACTTAACTTGAGCTGTCGGCAATAGAGTGGTTAAGTTTGATAGGACAAGCGCTGTAGCTGTGAAGGATTCGTTATTGTTACGCGGTCGAATAGTTATTTTGACGGCTCCCTTGGCAAGGCACGTTTGGCTATCACCTACTCCGTATATGGGTACTTGAACGCGGTGTTGAGGTAGTTGCAATTTTCTTACGATATGCTCAGAAATAAATGTGGATTCTGAACCCTGGTCCAGCAAGGCACGGACCTGTAAGCAGCTGCCATTTTTTGAAAGAAGAATTACTTTAGCAGTTGCCAATAAAACGTTTCGTTTTAGCGGTTGAGTGGACAGAGTTGCATTAAAGCCGTGACTTGCAGTTCCTGCATTAGCCCTTTGATTAAGTACATCCGAGCCAGTTGAGCTGGGAATGCTTCGGGATAGGCTTGTGGTACTGCAAGGTTGCGAGAAGTGCAGCATGGTATGATGGGGCTGACTACAAGTTTTGCAGCGTGACGTAGACGGGCAATTAGGTGCTGTGTGACCGGGTTTCAAGCAATTTAGGCACAATGCCTTATTTTTTGCTAAGTCGTAGCGCTGATCGGCTCCTTTAGAGCGAAATGTGGGACAAAATACTATAAAATGCTTGTCCCCACAGATGTGACAATTTTTTGTAGTTGTAACTGTATGAGCCCGTGAACTCGTATTGCAACGTAATTGGGTTGACTTCACCCTCGTGTCACTAGCGAATGATTTAATAACCTCTAAGGTACGAAGTCGTCCTTCCAGGAACGTGAAGAGAGAATTAAAGTCGGGATTGTCTTCCTTTTCTTCTAATGTCGTTTCCCAATCCTTTCTGGTTTGCGAATCTAGTTTTTGGGTCATCAGGTATATCAGCCAATCATCCCACTGTTTGACCGGCCTTCCTAAACTTTCCAAGGAGGAAATAGCCTGCGCCGCGGTGTCAAGTAAACGTTTGAGATCGATGGCTGATTCGGTATGCATAGCCTTGAGGCTCATCAGCGAAGATAGGAACGCGTTCGTGAGAATTCTTTTATTCTCATACCGATTCTTTAGTATCTTCCAAGCTGCCTTGTAATTATGCGCTGTGCCCGGCAAATGCTTGATTAAATTACGCGCATCGCCCGATAGACTCGATTGCAAATAATGAAGCTTTTGTACATTTGCAATGGAGTCGTTTTGATCTATTAGGGACGAAAACAGATCGCGAAACGTGAGCCACTCTAAATAATTTCCGCTAAAGGTTGGAAGCGATATTTTGGGGAGCTTCGCCTTAACGTCCGACGATGGTTCGGATATAATCGTGGTGTTTGTATCCTCAGAGACGTTTGATCTAAGTTCGCGTAATTGACCTCGGATAACGCACATGGTCTCAATATAAGCCTGCTCAATGTCGGAATATGCATCTTTCTTAAAATATTCCCCTTTGAGAAATTCCGCATCATCCGTGTTATGCAACTTTTCATGGTTCAGGCAAAACTGTTGCCAGTAGGTCTGCAAAAGCTGCAACCTCACCTCCCAAAAGTCCTGCGTGCGAGCATCCTTAGCTGTTTTTTCAGCGTTGGACGTGAAGCGCCGAATGAGACCAGCACATCGCATTTGTTGTTCCAGTAATTTCTCCATTTCGTATGTAATAAATTAGAAAATAGGAACGAGCTCACCTTAATCCTCCTGCAAGTATCAGAGTGGAACCGCAGAGAGGAACCGCAAACCGGTGCATAGAACTAGCCGTGCAGTGAAGAGGCCACGTGATGATGCTGCTGTACAGATCTTTCTGGAAGTCCACCCACTACCTGTACCTCACTTAAAATTGTACAGTTTCACAGTTAAGGTACGATAAATTGTCACACAACGGCTCACTAATAGTTATTATCCCGGTCACTTATAGCGTACTAGCCAAATCAGTTATGAGTTCACTAATAACGGTCCGAATTGAACAGATTAATCCCACAGAGAATTCACTGAATTTATGTTTTATAAGAGTTTCGTTGGAACGTAAAGGTTCCCGGGTTTCGGCACCAAAATGTTTAGTTAGGGAGTTAAGCGAATAACAACGCAAAGACGTTGATTAGTAAAAGTGGTTTATTAGATGTCTTCTTCTAATATAAACTAGCTAATACACGGCTGCGGATAGTACCGATCGCTAGCACGGTTGAACAAGAAGAGAGATCATTTCGGTGACAAGAACGAGCTACAGCCTCTGCTTACGGTATCGATGACGTCGGTGTGAAGGACAATTGGTCAGATGCTCAGATGACCAGCGAATTTGGTTTTAAGTTTAAACACTGGTAATGATGATGGTGAAAGAGTCGTTGAAATTATGGATGAAAGTTGATTTTTCTGAGAGATAAACTTTTTAATGTAAAATAATTGTAATAGTTCTGAAGTGTTAAATTTGTTATGTAATATAAATTGTCTGTTTGTGTACGATAGCGCAATAAATTAATATTGTATTTTACCACATAAATGATAGTACTTTTATACTGATAAATAAAGCAATTCGTGCGAAATTATTCCCTAACCATTCCAAAATATTCAAAAATGCACAACGTTAATGTTCAAGTTTTCACTTCTGCCGGCACTCCCGGAGTACCACCCGTTTTTTTTGTTCACAAAATACACATTTCGCTCTATTATCATCCATTGTTATAGCACATATAAAACTTATTGCGATTAATTCATAAAACTTTTTTTGGAGAACAATAAACTAACCCAAGCGTTGTACACATACAAACAAGAACGTGTCATCGTGATCAGCTGTGATGGCATCATGGCGTCAGAAAGAGTGGACGGAAAGTAGTGGCGGGACAGTGCGAGAGAGTAAGAGATAGAGAAAAAGTGAGAATGAAAGAGAGGCGCGGAGTAGGAAATACATAGTTCTTTATTAATGATTTTAACTACTTTCGCTTGTGGAAATCGGCAGATTATTATATTCCCGTGATCCTTGAAGGATTTACGTTCAACTGAAGAAAAATCAACCGCCCTCGAGAATGTCCAGGTGACGTTTTTTTTTCAACTTTGTGACTCCACCATTTCCTTACGTCACGCTTAAATCATCAGATTATTGAAATACATACTTTTCTGCATGTGATGAACTCACCATTCCTTAATCTGACGCGCTCGAATTTTTCTAATGATCGATTTTTTTTACTATTCTGATCGGGCTCCCCTACTATAAAGGAAGTTCGCCGTAAGTTTTGATGGTTGTCTTGTTGGCAGCGCTGACTCAAAGTACGTGGCTGCACGACGGTCCTTCAGAAGAGATCGGGGAAAACATGATAGATCAGAGCCGGTATCGATAAGAAATTGCCTTTTGGATGTGTGATCTGTAACGAGAAGGCGGCTCCCTCCAGATCGGCAGCCAGTCGCCGCTGTTAGTGGCTGCCAGACACATTTTCCGACTTGAAAGAGCATGGAGCAATGCAGTTCCGAGCATTAGTACCAAAACGACGATGGTACCAGCAGATACGCTCGCAGGATGCGCCGCGATGAGAATACTCTCTTTTACCTCGAGATCGTGAACGTTCCCGAACTCTTCGATTAGGTGTAGAATCCCGACGACCGGGGTGGAGCGCTGCAACCATATGAATCAGCTCCTCGATCTTCTGCACCAATTGGTCGCCATTGGAAACTGGCTGAGTCGCAACGCTTTGAACCGCGACCGGTAGGGCTGACGGCGCACTGACAGCGAACGATGGAGTCGGTGGATTTACTTGCATGATACTGTCCGCAATATCTGCAGTGTCATCTAAGGACAGATTCGGTTTGACTTTAAGAATCTGCTGCACGTTAGACGGCAAACGTTGTAGCCAAAGTGTCGGCAGAATGTTCTAATTAACCGGAGAGGTACCCGCTAGAGAACGGCGGTGCCGGAGAAACTGGGAGGGCTTTCTGTCTCCCAACTCCTCAGAACTCAGCAGTTGCCGCACTCTTTGTTCCTCCGAAAGCGACAGACGACGGATTAGCTCTGCTTTGCGCTTAGAATATCGCTCGGTCTGTGGCGGAGGGTTAGAAATGATGTCAAATACCTCATTAGTCCAACGAAGATCTAGCTGAGCCACGACGTAATTATACTTCGTTGACTCCTGTGTGATGCCGCTGATGGTAAACTGCGCCTCAACCTGTGCAAACCTCACTTCGGGTTTGTCCGGCCAAAATGGAGGAAGACGTATTGGTATTGCTGTACGAAAAACAGCAGGAATTTCTTCACAAGTCTGCTGCTGGAGAAGGGCATCATACTGAGTTTTAAACAGGTCCAGCTACGCCTTTAAAGCGGCTGCGGACTCTTCGGCAGCTTTCAGTGCTTCGGCCATGTTTAAAATTGTTCTAGATATTATTTTATTATTTAAATAACGCGACGGAAATTTATTTAATTATTTATTACTTCGCGCCGGAAAACTTTTTTTTTTTTTATAAATAATTTATTTGCTAACACTTTTTGTCGGCCATATTTAGTTTTTTTTATTTAAAGTTAGTTTATTTAAAAAAAAAAAACTTCATTATTTTATTATTTAAATCGTTCACTTTTTGTCGGAGTCACCAATTTAGTAAATTAATTGAATGCAATAGAACACTAACTTTATTTTATAGAATTTATATATTATATTTGTTCATCAGCCACATTTACTTCTGAGTTCCAAGCAGTTCAATGGGCCACATGGTCTAAGTACAGGGTTATCACGCCCGCCTCCTGAAATCTACATCTACATCCAAGCAGTTCGAGAAGCTACTAAAATAAAATTGCTCCACTGCCAGGAATTTGTTTTTCCGCCAGGCTACTGTGATTTCCACTACTACTGCGATTGTTGAATTTAGCCGAGTAGGGAAATCAAAATAGCAGGCTTGATGCCCAACTGTGGCTAAGTCCTGACGCCACAAGAGCAAAAAAAAGGCACGGCCGTAACATCCTTTTCTCGAAGCCATTCGGGCCATTTTCGACCCCGTGTAACTTCGTTGCGGAAAAAACTAGAAGCCTAAATTTTCAGTGACCAAGAGGACATTATATAGCTAGATATATTTCCAAATTACATTAACTTTGAACCAGTAGTTTGCGAATTATCGCTGGTCAAATTTCTTTAATTTTGTCACTGACTCACCGATCATCAAAATTCTAAGGTAGGTACTTCTAGCAGACCCACAAGCTCCAAATTTTGAACACAGTTATTGTTTAGCCTACAAAGAAAGGAAAAACTGAAAAATCCCGAAATTTCAAGTAATTAGAATTATTATAGAAATAAAGATGTGTAATATTGATACGGTCACTATAAATGTTGATAGGTAATTGATTAGATAACAATTTATAACAAAGTTGTTGAATAGGTGCTACCATAGACACTAACTAATATAACTAACTTGGCTTTACATAAGATCTCACAACTTTTTACGGCAGAAGAACTGCGTTGCGAGACTTGGCATTTTTTTACATTTTATGTTTTTGATGGGATTCAATTTGCCCAGACAAAACCGAGACCGGTTTAGAGATTCCCAAATGTCTTTATTGTACCCGACCTGGCACTGTCCAATTTTTCAACCTCCTAGAGGCAAAACCAAAGAATATGGAAGCTTGTTACAAAGAATGTCCACTCTATTTCTGCGACGCAATTTACCCCCACCATGGCCACTTTTTAGAAAAAAACAAAAAATTTACCCATAAGTCGAAAAGAGAGCTTGTTCCAGTTCCAAATTCTCATTTAAATTGCCTAATAAGCAAGACGGACGGCAGCAGTCACAAATGCCGACAAACACTATAAAACAAGAGTTCACCTATTACTTTGCGGGCCGGAGGCGAATGCTTTTTCATGTCATTGTGTTGGTGGCGAGCCGGCCGTGCTTTTCAGATAGGAAATGCCGGAATTCGAATGCCTGCCTCACACATTGAAGGGGTTCACATATAAGTTTGTTTACGTTTTTTCATCATAGGTTTTCCTTATGCGGGCCGAAGGCGAATGCTAAATCAAATGCGATTGTATGCCGGCCCGCACCGGTAATCCGTTTGCTTCAAAGGACAGGGTGATTAATTCTGATTGTGTTTTAAGAGAAGTTCTTTATAATTTGTGAAATTACGACTGTGTTTTTTAAAATTATAATATTTTGTGGCGAAATGTATAGTGGCATTAAAACTGATATTTTGAAATAAGAGACCAATTATAAAACAGGTTTACTTTTTTGTTTATGAACGTTTTATTTTAGTTTTAAGTGCACGGCAGTCGGCACCCTGTAGCTCTGTATCAATTTCTCTAAATTCCTCTGCATTGTTTCTCTCGTTTCCACCACAATGCTTGAGCATGCTATCGACTTCTAGCAAAATCGTGGGGTTGGGAGGAATAACGGTACCAAGGTTACTTAAAATCTAAATTGCAGGAGTGAACAGTCTTTGTAACGAAGTTCCATAGTCTTTGGGCAAAACATTCATTAACACATGCGTAAACAAGCCGGGGAAATTCTACCTGGCTCGTTCATGCACCCATTGACCAGTGCATCGCTTCAACGAGCCTTAGCACTGCCCTCGTTGCTGGCTGGCAGGCAAATAAGGACGATTTCCGAATTTGTTCGAAATGAAATTCGAATTTTTTGAAAGACTCCGGTTGCGCTTGCACCTAATAATCCTAGTAATTTCCGGCTGTATTAAAGATGCATCATTCATAATATTTTTAATAAAAGTTTTCCGCATTCAGAAGGTCCTGCCACGATCATTGTAAATGGGTGTTTGAATGCGATCATTTTTGCTGAAAAAAAAAACTTGACAACAAGCTTTTTTGTATACAGGGTGTTCAGAGGTGCGAGGGAAATATTGCAGGAGGTGAAAGGTCAAACCGAGACAAGTAAAAAGTCGTATGGGGGGGGGGGGGGGGGGGAGGTATCTCGCACCGTTAGTTACGGGCAGCACCGTCAGTTACAGGGTGATTCGTACATCAGCATGTTCCCTTATATGAGAAACGCTCTTGGTTTTTTATCTTTTTTTCCCCCCCAAACCCATCTCAAAAAAATCACTATTTCGAAGCCCTTTCCAAACAGGTCAACACCGTCTCCCTATCCCCAAGCCCTTTGTCATAATCACCCCCGCAAGTTGAAAAAATTAACTTTTATTTCACGATTTTTCACTTTTCGTCCCATTTTTCTCCGAATTTCACGTTATTAACATACCTACTTTTTATTTTTTTTAAGTTACCTATCTAATTACCTTTCCAAAAAGATGCAACATGCCCAGGTAGAAAGGGGTTGCAAAATTCCTGAAATTAAAACATCCTCACAGGTACCTAATTACTTTATTGCACCATAATGGAAAAAGTCGTTAAGTAAACAATTTTTATGACAATAAGGTCGGAAATGTTTGTTTAGGAAACATGGGTAATAAATTGTTATTATTTCAGCAAAACAGGTATAAAATAATAAATGTAATCTCGTTAAATTGCGTTATTAGTTTATGATGTCCAGTATTTACTCCTAAGTATCCTGACACTCCGTTTCTAATACCTCGTATGAATTATGGTATAAAAATGGGTAAGTTTAAAAGGACATTGACCATAAATCAAGAAGCAATCGATAAGAACGGGTGTTTAGTAGAAAAAATGGCAGAATTCAGTGTTGAAGAATATGCCGTTATAATTAACCGACTTCAAAAAAAGAGGTTCTCAATTCATTGGAATCTTTTTTTTTTATGTACGTTCCCCGATTTCTCCGTCAATTGTAGACCGATTTTTTCTAATGGATGGTTATGCCTCACGGGTGGTCCCATTTAAATTTCATTAAAATATTCCACTTCTAAGGGTGGAAAATTAGGGGATGACTTAATTTTATTGATTTTCACTCACTTCATGAAGCGATAACTTCAACAATCAAGGCCGAGTTACAATGTGGTCGCTGTCGCTGTCGCCGTCGCAGTCGCTAAAGGTGTCAAAGGTGTCAAAGGTGTCGATTTTGAAGATTATTTTTCTGACAGGATATGTATCATTATTTTTAGTGAAAAGTAAAAAAAATTTAAAAAAAAAAATAGAACCGACTCCAAAAAATCCCAAGCCCTAAAAAGTGTAAAATAATTATATTAAAAGTCCTCTGCTACTACTTTCAACATTAAATACCAAGAATTTCCTAGACTTTTGAAGGCGGTGTGAAAACCTGACTGATATTAATCCAATATTAACTAAATAATTAATGCAATCAGTTTGTCTGGATTAATTGGTCAGATGTGAACCTACATAGGACAAGGTGTCGGTCGTTCCAGCAAAGATTTAGTGTCAATATCTGGGCTGGCATCATCGGCAACCAGTTGATAGGACCCTTCATCTTGCCCGAAGTGCTGAATAGTCAGCTATATTCGGACTTTTTGGAGAATACCCTTCCGGATCTGTTGGAGGACATCCCCCTAGCCACCAGAAGCGCAATGTATTTACAGCACGACGGAGCACCTGCGCTTACTGGGAACATTGTTAGGGCAAGGTTGAATGAACATTACCCAGAGCGCTGGATTGGACGAGGTGCACCGATTCCTTGGCCTGCTAGATCACCGGAACTTACTCCACTTGACTTTTTCTTATGGGAAATGATGAAAGATGAAGTTTAGCAAAGGCCAATCAACACCAGAAAAGAATTAGTTACCAGGATTGGGACTGCAGCGACGAAAATACGGGACAGACTGGCTACCATAGACCTCAAACGCGGAATAAGACGAAGGCTACTTGCATGCATCGAAATTGGCGAATAACATTTTGAACAGCTTTTGTAGGACATAAGTTTTTAAGTAAATAAAATGTATTTTTTATATTATTATTTTATAGTATTTTTTTTATTTTTTTATTAAGTATAATTTCTTAAAAATTCGAATTGTCATGATATTCTGTAAAAGGATTTTTAGTAAACAAATTTTTGTATCCCTTTTCTACCTGGGCATGTTGCACATTTATGGAAAGGCAATTAGATAGGTTACTTTAAAAAAATAAAAAATAGGTGTGTTAATAACGTGAATTTCGGAGAAAAGTGGGGCGAAAGGTGAAAAATCGTGAAATAAAAGTTAATTTTTTCAATTTGCGGGGATGATTGTGGCCAAGGGCTTAGTGATAGGGGGTCGGTGTTGACCTTTTTGGAAAGGGCTTCGAAATAGTGATTTTTTGAGATCGATTTGGGGTCGCTGCGATGCGTAGAAAAAAAGATTAAAATACAAGAGCGGTTTCCATATAAGGCAACATCCTGATTTACGAATCACCCTGTAACTGCCGAACGGTGTGAGATACCCCCTCCATACGATTTTTTGCTTGTCTCGGTCTGACCTTTCACCTCCCCCAATATTTCCCTCCCACCTCTGAACACCCTGTATGTAAGGATGCGTTATATCTCGAGAATGGTTGATGATATGAAAAAATGCTTGAAATGAAAATTATAAACAATTTTATGATCTGCAAAATTCATACGAACCTCAAATGACGTATTTCGCATAGGAAACGAAATAATTGCGAAAATCTGATTTTCGTGACCTTTGCCCTTGAATAGCTTACAACGCAGACACGAGATTTTATGAGACTTTGGAGACAACTTTCAGAACACCAAAATGAACGTATCTAGGGGCACGGCAGTGCCCCCGCCAAGTCGAGCAAGCACCGCCGTACCATCCTTTTCTCGAAGCAGTTCAGGCCATTTTCGACCCCCCTATAACTTTGTGGATAAAACTAGAAGCCTAAATTTTCAGTAACCAAGCAGGCATTGTATAAACACGGTATATTTAAAATTTCATTCAATTTGAACCAGTAGTTTAAGAATTATAACTAATCAAAGTTTCTTAATTTTGTCAATCACTGACTGACCGATCATCAAAACTCTAAGGTACTTCTAGCAGACCCACAAGTTCCAAATTTTGAACACAGTTATTGTTTAGCCTACAAAGGAAGGAAAAACTGAAAAATCCCGAAATTTCATTATATTTAATGAAAAATAATTAAAAATTAGGTTCATTCAAAAAATAACGCATGCGCTTGTACTCATGCTTGCCACTGGCCGCGATTGAATTTTGAAAGGATGAATGTAGTAGACTATCGTTCTGTGGGCACGGTAGTGCCCCCGCCAAGTCGATTAGTTTGTTCAAATTTTCAATTTTAGTTAGTGTTAAGCTCATAGAGAAAGAAAAAAAAGAAAATTCCCGAAATTGCATTATAGTAGTAAATGAAAAATACATCAAAGCATCTGAGAAAAATCAATAGAGACAGGGAGTGGGCTTTAAGAAAATCAGTAGCTGACGGACAAGATATATTACCCGAAAAAAAAGAAAGGAGGATGACCTAACAAAAAGAAATGATATCAGATAAAAAACATAAAATGTAAAAAAATGCCAAGTCTCGCAACGCAGTTCTTCTGCCGTAAAAAGTTGTGAGATCTTATGTAAAACCAAGTCAGTTATATTAGTTAGTGTCTATGGAAGCACCTATTCAACAACTTTGTTATAAATTGTTATCTAATCAATTACCTATCAACATTTATAGTGACCGTATCAATATTAAACATCTTTATTTCTATAATAATCATAATTACTTGGCAATTGCACGGTAACATATTCTACTAATTAAAATACTGGCCGTGCAATTGCCAAGTAATTATAATTATTATAGAAATAAAGATGTCTAATATTGATACGGTCACTATAAATGTTGATAGGTAATTGATTAGATAACAATTTATAACAAAGTTGTTGAATAGGTGCTTCCATAGACACTAACTAATATAACTGACTTGGTTTTACATAAGATCTCACAATTTTTTACGGCAGAAGAACTGCGTTGCGAGACTTGGCATTTTTTTACATTTGTGCCGGTTAACGGTTAATTTTGAACAATTCCAAATTAATTTATAGGTATTTAAAGAACTTTACAAAATGAGGAAAATATTAAAAATCCAAGTAGCTTCAGATCAAAGTAGTTTCAGATCAGAGTAGTTCCAGGAAAAAGTTTAACTTTGTAATAGAAAATTTTTAATAATCAAGTTAGTTCGAGACAGATAGCCCGTCAATTATTACAAAAAATTTAAAAAAGGAAAAGGCTGTAAATAAAAATATAAAATAAAAACCAATTAAAAGAAACTACTGAATAAATTTATTACTAAACCAATAACCAATCGAAAAGAAATCGTTAAACAACTAAATTATAGCGCGATATCAAATTTACAATTCTGCGCTCAACAACATAATTAAGGAGGATTTTTTCACATCCCCGAAGATTACACCCCAGCATTTGTGTGGTGTCTTGTTGGGGTAAAAACAAGAAAGCCCCAACACATTTTATGTTTTTTATGGGATACGAGTTTCCAGCTTATTATCTCTCATTCCGAGGGGAAACCCCTAAATGACTGGACTATATTATCCTGTTAAAACTTCCACAAAAACAAAATTTTTCAGGCTAGCTTTATTGTTCTTGGGGTAAAGGGTTCATGGTAAAAAAAAAAACCATATCACATTGCAATATCTTTAAGCAATAAAAATATCTTCAATAGATTATTTTTAAAAACAAGAATTAATAATAATTTGAAGAACACTCTTCATAATTCCAACAATGTAGAACATATATTTTTGTAAATAAAACTTGCAAATAGTTATCAGCTAATTATTATTCTTTTCAGAATGGGAATGGTCAGCACACTGAAGATAATTTACCATGAGAACGGTGTTGTGAAAGGACTATATCGAGGAATGTCTATTAATTACTTGCGAGCAATTCCAATGGTAGCTGTTTCCTTTTCGACTTATGAATTACTTAAACAATTCTTCGAACTTGACACAGGAATGAAATTGTAGATAATTTTGAACTTGTATTCTAGGAATGTAGCTAAATTATATTTTTGTATTGATTGCAAACATTTGCGGTGATGGGAATATGCCCTGTTGCAGTTGAATTTAATAAAAATTCTTTTTTTTTTTATATGTGTTTTAGTATGTCCGGGTGGGTTGAAGGGTAAACAAAAGATATATTGGGGATAAGTAGATCCTTGCACTTTAATTTTCTTTCGATTACAATATTGAGCTTGCTGCTGACTTGAGGGTTTTTCTATGAATGATTTTTTGTTTTTTTTCTTCAATGATATATTGATGTCAGCCTACTATATAAAAACCTGATAATTTGAACATCCTCCCCGCCTTGAAACAACTGAATTTCAACAATGGATTGACTCTGTACTTGAAAGGAGTTGGAAGAAATTGTCTGCTGTTGTGTCCTTCAACAAAATAATTTGCTGCTTGACCTTGAAGGCGAGTAGCTTGCAACGCTGTCCTGCAGGAACTATAATTTCCGCTGTCGCTATTTTCTTCGGTTGAATGGACACGTTCGTAGATATTTACTTGGGAACAATTTTCGCTTTCGACGACGTCAAGATCGATGATCATCACTTTCTTCGCTGAGTCTTTCTTCAACAATAGTGTGTAATCGTGACGTCATCTTCCTCACTAAGTGACGGGGAGCAAGCATGATACCAATGATTTCATTATGTCATCTTCTTCATTGATATCATCTTCATCTTGTGTGACTCCTTCAGCTGGACCCGATAGCAAGAACTTTCATGCGCTTATGTTGTGTGTACAAAGTGCAAGGGGATAGTGCAAGGTACATTTGTGAGTAGAGTTTAATTCAAGTTTGTAGAACTCTGCACATTTCAACTAAGGTGACTTGCATAACTCATATATAAAAGGCAAAACATTAGCATTCTTAATCAAATTCAATTCAGAAATTTCAGTGACAACATATTTTTTTTTTTATTATTTTATTTTTTTTTTATTCATTTTCATCAATTGGTAACAGAGAAAGTTTTGCAATTGGGCGTTTCTTTTCACCCGTTTGGGTTAAGACATCAACTACTCTGACCATGCCGTCATTTCCGGGATAAACTCTAATGACTCTACCACGAGCCCATTTACAAGAAGTTAAATTTTCGTCCCTGAGCAGAACAAGATCAACGGGTTTTAAATTTTTAGAAGCATGGAGCCACTTAGGACGCTGTTGTAGCCTAGATAAATATTCCCTGCTCCAGGCTTTCCAAAAGTCCTGTTTCATTTTTTGAATGAAATTCCAACGATTAAGGTTCGTTATCTTTGTAGATGATAAATCGTTTTAATGGGGTTATAATAAAGAATTTCCTATTAAAAAAAAATTTAAAAAAAAAAAGAACCGACTCCAAAAAATCCCAAGCCCTAAAAAGTATAAAATAATTATATTAAAAGTCCTCTGCTACTACTTTCAACATTAAATACCAAGACTTTCCTAGACCTTTGAAGGCGGTGTGAAAACCTGACTGATATTAATCCAATTAATCCAGACAAACTGATTGCATTAATTATTTAGTTAGTATTCGATATCAGTCAGGTTTTCACACCTGAGGCAGAATTATATTTCAATGAGGTAGAATAGAATTTAAGACCAAAAAAACCAACAATATTAACCGGCTTCAGAACTTTAATTAAAATTGCGTCCGACGCTTACAAAACTCAGAACACAATGAAGATGATGCAACCCAATGGCACCAATACAGAGAATTCGGAACATATAAATTTCGTGTTATATACATTTGTATGTGGTGAGTGATACATCGCTCTAGCATTGCCAGCTGCTAAATTCAATGGCACGATTACGTTAAACAAAATAAGATTCTCAAACATAAAACAAAATAAGATTCTCAAACATACTCCCCCCGTTAAGGGAATTCTTAACTAACATTTATAGGTAGTTTACATAACTTATGTATAGGTCTCTTAATTTCTCCATTAGGAGTTCTGAGCGTGACTAGTCGAACTAATCCATCCTGCCCAGGGTGTACTGTGGTAACTCGTCCCAATCTCCATTGCGATGGAGGTAGATTATTGTCTTTGATAATCACCATTTCGTTGATCTCTAAATTGTTGTCAACCTTTTGCCACTTAGGTCGTCTCTGAAGGGTAGACAGGTACTCGAGATGCCATCGTTTCCAAAAATGCTGATGAAAATGCTGTAACATGCGCCAACGTCCCTGCAAGGTTGCCTTTTCGTCGGTTGTTGGGACCTCAGGCAGCACTGTTAAGGGCTGGCCCACTAAAAAGTGAGCTGGAGTTAAAGCATCCAAGCAGCTTGGGTCATCATTAAGCGGTGTCAAAGGACGTGAATTAAGAAGTCCTTCGATTTGAACCAACAGGGTGTTCATCTCCTCGTAGGTGAATTTTGTCTCGCCCATAGTTCGTTTGAGAACCCTCTTGACCAATCGGACGCCAAACTCCCAAATCCCACCAAAGTGGGGAGCTGAAGGGGGATTGAAATGCCAAGAGATCTTTCTAAATGAGAGAAAATGAACGGTTAGTGTATTTTGATAAATGTCCTGTAGTTGCTGGTATATTTCTTTCAACTGTCGGTTCGCACCAATAAAATTGGTACCGTTATCACTGAACATATGAGATGGAACACCTCTTCGCGATGTAAAGCGCTTGAGTGATGCCACAAAAGTTTCGGAAGTCAAGTCCCCGATGAGTTCAAGGTGAAGTGCTCGGGTGCTGAAACACACAAAAACTACCAGATAAGCTTTTGTAGTCGGTGCTCCTCTTCCCCTGCGTGAGAGCAATGTAAAGGGTCCTGCACAATCCACGCCGACGTTCTCGAAGGCCCTATATGCTCCAACCCGCTTGGAAGGAAGATTCGCCATCAGCTGAGTTGATGTGGTAGCTCGATTCTTGACACATGTCAAACATTTATTAATGTTAGATTTGACCATGTTTCGACAGGAGAGAATCCAATACTCTTGACGAATTATGTTCAGTAACAATGATGTACCGGCTTGCAGATGGAGGTGCTCAATCAACCGTTGAACAAAGATGTGGTTTTTTGGTAATATTGCAGGATGTTTTGATGCAAATGGTAGTGAAGAATTATGCAGACGTCCACCCACTCGAAGTATGCCACTGGTGTCCAAAAAGGGACTGAGGGTTATGAGTTGACTTGAAGTAGGTATTTTTGATTTTGATTTCAAGGCCGTGATCTCTGCAGAGAAAGCATTCCTCTGAACCCACAAAATACAACCTCGAAGGGATGAATTCATATCATCTGTGGTGACTTCACATCTATTTTTCCCCTGATCAGACTGTCTGCAATTTCTACAAAGTTGAAAACTCCTAGCCAAAATGCGAGTGATCCTGGCCAAAGATGAATAATTTTGAAACAATTCCGTAAGTGTGTCATCACTGTCCCGACAAACGAACACTTCTATACTGTTTTTCCTTTGTTCCTTATTAATTATACTTTGATCCGCTGCAGGTGAGTCCTTTTCCCTGTTTTTCCAGTCAGTCCTTAGAAACGCCGGTCCATTCCACCACAATGTAGACCGCACCAACTCCGACGACAGTAAACCACGAGAGGCAAGGTCCGCGGGATTTTGAGCAGAGCGAACATGACCCCACTGGGATCTCGGTATTATCGTTAGAATAGTTGAAGTTCGATTTCCCACAAAGCTCTTCCACTTGCGGGGATGCGATGATAACCATGCCAGCACAACCGTTGAGTCAGTCCATGCAAAGCAGTTACAATCAGGCACATTTAGTTCAGATCTTACGAAGGCTATAAGATTGGCCAGCAGTGTAGCTCCGCATAGTTCTAGTCGTGGTGTAGAAAGTTGTTTAATGTGTGAGACTCTTGTTTTTGAAGCCACAATGTTAACAAAAATGCTTTGATCCTGATTTATGTTACGGCAATAGATCACTGCAGTGTAGGCGTTATCCGATGCATCCGAGAACCCGTGCAACTCAAGCTGCTCGCCACGAAGTGATATCCATCTAGGTATGCGTAGATCTTGAAGATGATGTAGGTCATTCCGCAGCCTAAACCAGGCGTCCCTGACACCATCGCAGGTGTCATCCCAATCGCATTTTTGTAACCATAATTTCTGGAGAAGAATTTTAAATGCGATTGTCACTGGCGAGACGAGTCCCAAGGGGTCGAATATCCTACTTGACTCCGACAAAATAATTCGTTTTGTTGCAAGTGGCGATTCAGATAGATTTACCTCATACGTGAAACAATCAGCGTCTGGCAACCACTTCAATCCAAGCACTCTTTTGCTCTCAGCATGTTCATCTATTGTCATACTTGTAGACACAGAAGAGCTTTCTGACTTCACCGCATCAAGAAACTGCCTTGAACTTGATGCCCACTTCCGCAGCGCAAAACCTCTCATCTGAAGCAACTTATTTAGTTGTTGATACAGATCTAATGCTTCAGTCTCTGTCGCAGCTCCCCCATCAAGTCATCCACGTAAAAGTTGTTCCTTATAGCACTTTCAGCTAGTGGATATTCTCCTTGAAATTCTATTGTGGTTTGTTTCAAGGCCCGAGCTGCTAGAAACGGTGCCGCTCTAGTCCCGTAGGTGACCGTTGTCAATTGTAAATGTTGAATAGGCTGGGCCGCATCTTCTCTCCATAGTATTTTCTGGTACCTTCTGTCATCAGGGTGAACCAGTATTTGGCGGAACATTTTCTCAACATCCGCCACTATTGCGATTTTAAATGCTCTAAACGACAGCAGTATAGGGAGAATGTCCCGTTGTACCTTCGGCCCTATTAGTTGCCTGTCATTGAGTGAAACGCCCGATGATGTTACTGCTGAACCGTTAAACACTACTCTGACCTTAGTTGTGGTACTCGACGGCTTAAGGACTGCATGATGAGGCAGGTATGCCTGTTCCTTGCTTGACACAACATCAGGGGCATCCTCAAGATGTCCCAATTCTTTGTATTCCTTCATAAACCGCAAGTATTCATCCCTCAGGTATTTATTGTGTTCAAATCTTTTTTCCAATGACCTAAGACAAGAAGTTGCTAGTGCAACTGAGGAACCCAACTCTTGAGTGGATGCCTTGAATGGAAGTCTTATTAAATAGCGGTTGGTCACTGGGTCAACTAGAGTAGTGGATGTAAATAAGTTTTCACAGAAAATTTCTTCTTCTGTATAATTCTGTATAACTGTCGGTAGCTCTTCTAGCTCCCAAAATTTGCGCAAAGTGGAGTAAATTTCGACAATATTAGAATGTAAAGATATAGTGATATGTGGTTCTTGTCTCACTGGTATTGTTCCCGACACAACATAACCAAAAATGGTGTTTTGGAGTACTGGATAATTGGGAGACATGAAATGATGGCCATCCCTTAAAATGCTCATAAAATGGTCTGCGCCCAGGAGAACATCTATTCTCCGCGAAACATTGAACGATGGATCAGCCAAAGCATAACCATTAAGAAAGCTCCAGTCCTGTATTGCGAAACTGGATGCTGGTTGAGGTGCAGTAAGTCTATCTAGTATGAATGCCTGAACTGATATTTCCTTTTGCGAGTTGTGCCGTGATATCAGAGAAAGTTGTACCTTTCCTCTTGTAGTGCATGTCTGGACAGCTGCCAGTCCATTGACCGTTACTCTTGCCTTTTCCCTTGGCATGTTCAACCGTTGACAGCAATCTTCTGATATAAAAGATGCTTGAGACCCTGAGTCCAATAGGAGTGTACAAGTTGCAAAGCGCCAGCTGAATCACGAATATAGACCAGTGCAGTTGGTAACAAGGTAATGTTACTTGATTGCGCCTTGAAACTTATATAAGTGTTCAACTGTTGATTAGTAAGGGGAGGGGTGAATGCCGGAGTTACTGGATTCAGCTTGGTTGTAACTGGCTGCGATGTATCAGTAACGGTTGATTCTGATTGCGGAGGAGGCTGATTAATTCCAGTTTCACCGAGATGCAAACTTGAGTGATGCAATTGCTTACAAAAGTGACATCTTACTTTTGACTTGCAATTGCGAGCTGAATGCCCCTTACTAAGGCAATTAAAGTGACTTTTGAATTACATAGCTTCGTCTTGCTGCTATGTCCAGGCCCCTAAACTGAGGGCATTTGAATAGTTGGTGCGTTTGAAAGCATTTTATACACCGAGGTGTAGTGTCCAGATGTAAATTGCGAATTGGTTGAGTGGAATTCTGTTTCTTGTTACCCGGTTCACAGGCCTCTAATGCGTCACAACGTTTATTGAGGAATTCAAGAAACTGATCGAATGTTGGAAAATCCCCACTGGTTGTCTCTTCAGCCCAAATTCGACGTGTTTCTGGGTCGGTTCTGTTTAGCACCAAATGTATAAGCCAGGGGTCGCGACTAGATGCTTCCCTACCTAAGGCCTCAATGCCACGAATCAATTCATTAGAGGTATCTGATAATCATCGCAGTGCAGGAGCAGAGGGTTGTGAGCAACTTGACTGGCCCATAAATGCAGTCATGTAAGCAATTAAAATTTGCTTTTTCTTCTCATATCGCTTGACAAGCTTAGACCAGGCATCCGGATAACTTGCCTGAGTAATGGGAAGATGCTTAATAAGAGATGATGCCTCTCCTTGCAATAATCCCTTTAGATATTGCAGTTTATGTACCGCAGACAAGTCTTTTTTTGATTCAATACAAGTTTCGAACAAATCCCTAAACGACGGCCAATCCTTATAGTCTCCAGTAAAGCATGGAATATTGACCTTAGGGAGTTTGACCTGTGATTGCGATGTTGTTGAAGGAAAACCGTCAAAAAATGCTTGTTGTTGATCAATTAAACAATTCATCGTTGTATTCAACTCATCCTGACGCCTTGGAGACCCCATTTCTTTATCAACCGATCGAGCAGCTATGTGTCTACGTAGAGATACTTTAACATCTAGGTATTTATCTTCAAAAGCGCTGTACTCAGACTCAACTTCCCTCAACACCAGTCTATCATCCACAAGTTTGAACTCCTGCTCTAATGATTCTAACTTCTCAAGCCGTGCACTAATCTCTTCTACAGTCTTTTCTCCCGTAATATTGTCAGCAAAGTTCTTCAATTTAGTTAATGAACCCTTAACTCTACCTCTTTCTACCTTTAAGAGTGCAATGCCAGCCATTTTCACGAATTTTTTATTAACCACGAGCGAACAGCCGTCACAATTTTACACAATCACACGAGGAATTGTCTTTCAATGTATTTGTGTCTATATAAAATTCCCGTTAAATTGCAGTTCAAGAATCAGCCTTAGCACATCGTCAGAAATCGCATTTTAATTGCTGTTATTAATCACTTTACGGCGATAACCAACCCTGCTACTATTCCCTCCAACAATTCTTTCAATAATCGAAGAACAAATTTCCGATTTAATATAATGCAAAAGGGGTACTCATCTATCTCCTTCCGCTCAGATGCCAGCCGATGACTCGATGAAGTTAGATGCACTCTTCCAAAATGTTCTTGCTTTTAATTTCCCGGGTTTCGGCACCAAAATAATGAGGCAGAATTATATTTCAATGAGGTAGAATAGAATTTAAGACCAAAAAAACAACAATATTAACCGGCTTGAGAACTTTAATTAAAATTGCGTCCGACGCTTACAAAACTCAGAACAGAATGAAGATGATGCAACCCAATGGCACCAATACAGAGAATTCGGAACATATAAATTTCGTGTTATATACATTTGTATGTGGTGATGGATACATCGCTCTAGCATTGCCAGCTGCTAAATTCAATGGCACGATTACGTTAAACAAAATAAGATTCTCAAACATAAAACAAAATAAGATTCTCAAACAACACCGCCTTCAAAGGTCTAGGAAAGTCTTGGTATTAAATGTTGAAAGTAGTAGCAGAGGATTTTTAATATAATTATTTTATACTTTTTAGGGCTTGGGATTTTTTGGAGTCGGTTCTTTTTTTTTAAAAAAAATTTTTTATTTCATTCTTTTTAGTGTAATATTTTTTAGTAAAATGTTTTTGATCCGCCATTTTGAATACTCGCAATCGGGCATCGAATGTACAACTAAATACCAACACCTTATCTGTGTACATATTTTGTTTTTTGTTGATTTTCTCAAAAAGCGCTGAATCAATTTCGATAAAATTTATATGGGACCACCTCTGAAGTATGACCTACCAAACAATTAAATTAAAATACATACCAAAACCTTCTCTTAAGTGTAACAAATATTTTTCTGAAAACCGCATCAAAATCGGTTCAGACAACCGCGAGATAATCGCGGACAAACATACATACATACATACATACAGGTCAAACTGAGAACCTCCTTTTTTTTTGAAGTCGGTTAAAAGTGCCCAGGGGTGAGAACTCGCAGATCAGTCGCATCATTGCTGGGGGGAACATAGGTCTTGAGTTAAGGCACGCCTCTATTTGAGTGACAAAAGTGGACATTTCTTCAAATGTTAATCTAGCATCTCCAAATATGGGTTTCAGCTTCAGGTGGTACTTAACTGATTTCACTTCAGCCTCCCATACCCCTTCAAAATGAGGAGAAGCTGGGGGAATGAAATGCCAGTGGGTTCCGTCAATATCTACAACTTTGGCAGTCTCTATACTACCTTTCTCATAAGCTGTGTAAAGATCATGATCCAATTTATTTTTAGCTCCTTTAAAATTTGTGCCATTATCAGAATAAACATGGAGAGGACGACCACGCCGTGCTAAAAATCTCCTAAACGCTCCTAAAAACGCATCAGTAGTCAAATCACCAACCACTTCCACATGTATGGCCTTTGTGCTCAACCACACAAAAATTGCCAAATATCCCTTATATGTTCTACAACCTCGGGTTCGAGAAATGCTCAAATTAAATGAACCGGCGTAATCCACTCCCGTATGGGTGAACGGACGCGAGTCATTTACTCTGGGTGGGGGAAGTGATCCCATTAATTGAGTCCGAGTTTTGCAGGTTTGTTTAAAACATGTAATACATTTGTTAATAATTCTTTTTACGGTGTTACGACCATGAATGATCCATACTGTGTTTCGCAAAAAGGCAAGAGTAAGCGTAGGTCCGCCATGTAGACATGCAACATGAGCATGTCTAACAAGAAGTTCAGTGTAATGACTATGAGCATCCAAAATTATAGGGTGCTGCTCATCAAAAGGCATCGATACATTCTGCAACCTACCTCCCACCCGCAAGATTCCAACATTGTCTAAAAATGGATTGAAAGAGATAATTTTACTAGTTTTAGTTAGTGACTTTCCGGCCAGCACACATTTAATTTCATCAGAAAAGGCTTTAGCCTGTTCATGCTTAACCCAAAATTCACGTGCTACTTTAAATTCTTCGGGTGTAACATTTGATCATCCTTATCGTTGCATCTAAGAGTAAGAGCCTTATTGTGAATATCGTGACTTCAACGACTTAAAGTCGACTGCAGAAATTGGTATTGTGACAGTCGATCCCTATCGACTTTTTTCGATCAGATCGACTTTTCAAGTCGATTGCATGGCAGGTATCGTCTTGTCACTTTTCAGCTGGGTTTTGTGAAATGAGGACATAAAAATGGAAAATGCGTAAGTTTTCTTTGTAATTTTTTCCATTATTGTTTATTTTAAATCATTTTTAGGACAAAAAAAACGTTCAGTAACAAAAAGCAATTAAAGCAACTAATAGAATTAATGGAAAAGAGTCCCAACATTGCAAAGGGTATTTTTAAAAAAGTTGAAGCTGCTCCATATTGGCGGAAAGTTGCAGACGAATTAAATAGTCTTGATCCACCACTTAAGACTCCCGAAAAGTGGTCAAAAGTAAACAATATTAAATTACATGTAAAATGAAGTTTCAGGAGTCTTCAACTCAAACTCATCAGGTCTCGTTTCAGGATCTATAAAATTTGTGAATCGAGATGGCCAGCATGAAATATGTTTCGACAACCAATTAGGCCCTCGCCACCACAATTCGTATTCCGCGAATTTTCCTTTTTTAAACCCACGGCTGGCTATATCTGCCGGGTTATCTGCGGAAGAAACATGTCCCCATTTTGCAGTACCAACATTTGCAATAATTTCAGAAATCCGGTTACTCACGAAAGATTTAAAACTATTAGGGTGTTGAGTTATCCAAGAAAGTGCTATGGTAGAGTCTGTCCACATAAAAATGGATTCTTCAGAGCATGCGAAAGATGATTGAAACCTTTTATTAAGCTTAGAAAGTAAGACTGCTCCACAAAGTTCTAAGCGAGGGAGACTTATAGTATTGTTACAAAATTTGCCTTCGTTATAATTCATACTTGGTTTTTGAAACGGGCGAATATGGGGGCCGGTGTTCGGTCCGCGCAAGTGTGGGCGTCTGTGGCAGGGGCACTGGTCTTCAGCCACACTGAAGAGATCTGGCCAGTGCCCCGGATCGAAACGCCGACCACTTTTTTTGGGTGCTCGTCTGCCTCGGCAGACGAGCCTTGTATTCTTAACAGAATTAGTGTAAGTCCGTCCCCGTATCCCCGTATCCCCGTAACCCCGGCAGATTATAACGAGGGCAAATCGTGCAATTTTGTCCGCCAACGGCTCGGCGGGCAAAATTGTAACAGTATTCAAAAGAGCAACCTTTGTCTTTGCGCTAATGAGAAGAGTCGAGACAGAATTATTGACTTCACAACGAACATATAACGCTGCTGCATATGCACGTTCTGATGCATCACAGGACCCGTGGATCTGAAGACTGCAAACACTTCCGTACCTAAAAATCGAGGAATAGATATATCCTTTATATGAGATAGTATGCTCAAATAGTGAATCCACCTTACTGAAAGATCCGCCGGAAGTGGTTCATCCCAACCCAACGCTCTTTGCCACAACACCTGCAAAAAAATCTTCGCTGATACAATTATAGGAGATAACCATCCAAGAGGGTCATACAAGTGATCAGTAGTTGATAGTACTTACCTTTCGTTTTGTGGATGGGGCTTCAGTGTGGCTTACTTTAACATTATAAGAAAATGAATCATCAGCCGGGTTCCATATAACACCAAGTGTTTTTACAGTACTATCAAACTGAACAGAAGGTGCACTTAGCAACCTTGAGTCGGGTATACCTTCAAGTAACCTCACATCATTTGAAGCCCATTTTGGTAATTCAAATTTTCCAGCTTTAATGTTACAATTTTGCCCGCCGAGCGGCTGGCGGACAAAATCGCACGTTTTGCCCTCGTCACAATTCACCGGGGTCAGGGGGATATGGGGACGGACTTACACTAATTTTGTTTGATGATGTAAGCTCATCTGCCGAGGCAGATGAGCATTCAAAGAAAGTGGTCGGCGTTTCGATCCGGGGCACTGGCCAGATCTCCTCAGTGTGGCTTAAGACCAGTGCCCCTGCCACAGACGCCCACACTTTGCGCGGACCGAACACCGGCCCCCATATTCGCCCGCTTCAAAAACCAAGTGTGAATTATAACGAAGGCAAATTTTGCAACAATATCATCAACCTGATCTCGAACCCTGATGGCCTCCTCTAGAGTATCCCCACCAGACAATACGTCGTCCACATAAAGGTCATTTAGCAAAGCCTTAGCTCCCAATGGAAAATTTTGGGCTTCATCATGAGCCAATTGTTGAACAGTCCGAAGAGCAAGAAAAGGGGAGCTTCGAACACCAAACCTAACTGTCAACAACCTAAAGTCCCGCAAAGACTCTTGAGAAGAGGGCCGCCAAAGAATCCTCTGAAAATCACACTGAACGGAGTGAAGGAGTATCTATCGATACATTCGGGCGACATCTGCCGTAAAAACAAATCTTCTTTGACGCCATTCAGTCAACAAGAGGGAAATGTCTTTCTGAAGAGCTGGTCCCGAGGGTAACAAATCATTAAGGGAGATACCATTGGATGGTCTACAACTGGCATCGAACACAACTCTAGTTTTGCTGGTTAAACTGTCGGTTTTAATAACCGCATTATGGGGAATATAATAAGTTTCATCAGTTATATTCGGAATCTTTGAGGATGGTATTTCCTCCATTTGATCATTATCCAAATATTCCTGTATGCATTCATTATAACCTTTCTCCAAAGTAGGATTTAAACTGAGACGTTTGTCCAAATACTTATATCGATTTAATGCAATATCACGAGACTTTGTGAATTGCTTCACTTTATGGGTGGGATCAATGGGCAACATATCGTCCATCAGAACGGCGACTATGGGTCCCTGCAAAATGCTTCTCGCAATATTCATTCTTAGGTGAACGGGCCTCAGGGAAACTCACCTCCTCAAGCTCCCAAAACTGCCTTAGGGTTTCATCGGAAACCTCTTTTACTTGACTACATAGCGTCACAGAAGGGTTGCAAGTATGTTTGGAACTGGAAAGGTAAGAGTCTGTAGGAATTTCACCAAATACAATCCAACCAAAGGATGTGTTTTGGGCTATTGGCATACCAGGTCCTCCCCTTGCTATACCCTTCTGAATTATTTGACCATAAACTGAAGCATCAAGAATTATGTCAATTTTCCCAGATTGACGAAAAGATGGGCCTGCAAGAGGCAAACCATGAGGATGGGTCCATTCAGTTTCACAAATATTCCTCGAAGGTAATAAATCTGTGAGTGAGAATACTCACTCTTAACTCAAGAACTGGGGTTTCATATGCATGAGGCTGAATTGTTATAAAGACTGTTCCCCGAGACGTGGCAGTTACGGTATTCCCGATGCCAGTAACAAGAGTCGATTCCTTAAATGTGTTCAATCCTAAAATTTTAGCTACTCTATTAGTAATGAATGTTGCTTCTGATCCAAGATCTATTAAAGCTCGAAATATATGGGTTTCTCCTCTTGTTGATAGTGCTTTCACCAACATAGTAGCCATCAAAACCTGTCGTTGTTTGCGAGAAAAATATGTTTTAACAGGGGACGACTCCTCTTGAACAAAATTATGAGAGTTAGGAGTCTTAGAAGATACAGAACTTGTAGGCATAGCCAGAATTGATTCACCTTTTGGTGAAGTGATAACTGACGATTGATCCTTTTGACCAGAAGGATTATGTAGTAAAGTATTATGTTTTCGCTAGCAAACCTTGCATGTTTGTTGAGATACACAATTAGTTACAGTGTGAGATTGAGCCAAGCAATTGAAACAAAGGGTGTTTGATCTGACAACTTGCCGTCTTTCCTGAGGAGTCATTCTTTTAAACTTGAAACAATCCTTCAATGAGTGGGAATCTTTGCACAAGGAGCATTTGAATTTAGTACTGTGATAAGAATTCTATGAGACCTTGAAGGAATAGCTTCAAGTGACCTAAATCTGGCTTCGAGAAAATCTAACAATGCGCATAAGTTAGGAAGAGATGTGTTAAAAACTTACTTCTGCTCCCACAGCTGTCGAGTCTCAAGAAGCAAACGATCAACCATTAAATACAGCATGATAGGGTCCAACTCTTTTGTGTTTATACCCAAATTTTTTAATGAAGCCAAGCATTCACACGTTCTGTCAAGCAACTTTCGAATGTTATCGCTATTCTCTACTTGTACATGTGGCTGCGAAAAGAGAATCTTCAAGTTATTATTTACCAAGGCACGAGTGTTTTGAAATCGTTTACATAATATGTCCCATGCTGTTTGGTAATTGTCGTTTGTAATTGTTAAATGAGGTTTTCCGCCTCACCAGTTAGACATGAATTCAAGTAATGCATTTTTTGTACTGCTAGCAAACGCTCTCTTTCATGAATCATACATTTCAAAAGATCATAAAAGGACGGCCAAGAAGTGTACTCACCAGAAAATTTTGGGTTTGTGATCTGAGGCAACTTAATGTCCTTACAAAGAGAGCGACTAATCAATACATCAGCGTCAGTTGGCAAAGAATTTGCCGCTTCAAAAGTCAGATTTGAATTAGTTGCATTAGAAGTCACGGAATTAGACTGTTCCAGCATTAACACTTGAACTGGGCTTCAAGGAACCCACGACTTGCTGTTCAGCAGAAGGAGATGAAGTGAAACTATCATGGATATCATTCAGTATTCCAATATATTCATAATACAAATCTGCAAATTTGTCACATGTTTCAGTAAAATAACTTTGTGAATCCTTCTCTTCGATATCTACTGTTCGGATCTTCAAATCATTTGCCTGGAATTCATTGCGCATGGTGGTCAACGTAGTAATTCTACCCCGAATGTGGCCAATCTTTGACAATTTCTCCTTGGGAGTCTTCTTAAAATTAGCCACGAAGCAGTCAATCTGTCCCAATATCCCATTTTGAAGTTTAATGAGCTCCTCCGAGGTGGTCATGATATACATAGTATATACGATATCTATCAGTTTTTTAAGAAAATAATAGTATAACAAAATGTTTTATTAAAGGCGGGCACAAATGATTATCTCACAAGAGAAAAAGGGCAAAGAGAACGTACCACTGTATAAAACGGGTACAAAATGACTGAATATGCTGAACTCGGTTTAAACCAACGTTCTGCAAAGGAAACGAAATTATATTTCGGTTTTAACGTATTACTTACACGAAAATCACTTAAATCAGCCCACGAACACAATTAGAAATCAAGATAGAGGCTCCATAAGAGCTAGTACACACTAGGCGTTCTTGAGCGCGCGCTTCGCTAACGCGCGTTCCACGAACCAAAGGGTCCAATGCATCCGTACACACTCAAACGCGCGTTTGTGCTCAACCACGCGTCAGACCCGCGCTCTCGGATTTTTGTTCGATCGCACGTTTGGTTAGGGTCAGCTGCGCGCTTTGAGATATATGCACCGCCGTTTGGCTGTACACATTCGATCGCGCGCTTCCGTGTTAGGATGCACATATTTTGTGAGAATGGTGGTAAAGAAGCCACACACAAGCAATCACTTCGACGTCCAGCCGGTATACTTGCCCTACTAATGTGCGTCGAACGCCGTGTGCTGAGCGCGATGTGTGTACGCTACCAATGCGCGTTGAACGCAACGCCAAACGCCTAGTGTGTACCAGGTCTAAAAGTGAGGGCATGTGCGCTTTTCACTGTAAGCGCTTCACAGTGCACACTTTTGCACTTGCAAATTTTAATAACGCCAGCGATGGGATAACACTCTCACTCCAACTGAGGAAAACTGTGAACTTTTCAGGACTTCTGGGATAAAACACCACGAAATGAATTTGATGCGCACAATAAGATACAAATCAATCAATTGCACCATGCAATCACCAATGTAATCAAAAAAAAATATGTGCAGAACCAGAATCCTACTTACCAGAATAATGCCGACGAAATCCGGCTCTCGAAGGACCAATGTCCGGGTAGGTTGAGGGTAAATAAAAGATATCTTGGGGATAAGTAGATCCTTGCACTTTAATTTTGTTTCGATTACAATATTGAGCTTGCTGCTGACTTGAGGGTTTTTTTATGAATGATTTTTTGTTTTTGTTTTGCACCCGGTGCAAGCCTAATTTTTGCACCCGGAGTCTTTTGAAAAATTTGAATTTCATTTCGAACAAATTCGGAAATCGTCCTCATTTGTCTGCCAGCCAGCAACGAGGCCAGTGCTAAGGCTCGCTGAAGCGATGCTCTGGCAATTACAATTTTGAAATAAAAGACTTCTATTGCTCAGACAAAACTCAGATTTTATTTGTTGCTTAGTTCTTACAAGACTTCGAACAATTTCGCGAACGCTTACTTCTTAACAGTTGATACTTGTCTCCTCTCTTAGGACTGATCTAGCTCCTTTTATATTAATCGTGAAGCATGGTTAAGCAAGGCAGGGTTTTCGTTTGTTTGGGATATCCTCAGATGGATACATTTGGTGTTTTATTTAGAAAATGTTTTAATGGATATTGTTTGTTTAGAAAATGTCCTGAGTGGATACATTTGGTTTAGAAAATGTTTTGTTTAGAAGATATCTTGAGTGGATGCTTGGATACATTTGGTGTTTAATTATTTATTAAAAGAAATGTTCTAGAAAGGACATAACATTGTTTAGAAAAGAGATCGGTTGTTAGTCCTTTGCACAGTTGGTTCAGTTTCTTGCTTATTTAAAGATACTGATGTAACACGCCCATCCTTAAGTGGAATCGCGTCCTCGCGATTTTGGATTTGTTTTACTTTTTCTTGGCCTACTGTTACTTTAACCCTTGCTTGACCATTCTTATAACAATAGTATAGTATGATTATACAAGTAATTATTGCTATTAATATTGATATGTTTGACAGAATATTAGTCTTAATGATATTTTCATATTTGACATTTAATAATTTGATTTCCTTTAAGTTTTCTATATGCTTATGAACATATTCTAAAGTTAGGTTGTTCTCTTGATGATAGGATATATTCTTGATTATGTTTGGTATTGGTATTACAACATTATGTTCTATACTCGTATATTTGACTTGGCTCTGAAATACATTTCCATTTATTATGATTTTACAATTATTGAATCTTATTATATTATGTTCTTTAATAGTAAGATTTAGTTCATTACAATTGTGGATAATATTTGTTTCTTTTAAATTTTTTGTTACAATTATTCCTTCCATTATGGGTAAAATTGTTTCTTTTTTATTGTGTTTCATAGTACAGTTTCTGGGATTGTTGATTAATTCTGCAATACAATCATCTTTAATGGGTTTTAGTTTTCTTTTAATATTTTCTTTGGTGTATAGGAATTGTTTATTTCTGCAAGTTATTACAAGATTAAGCTCTGTTTTTAATTCTAGGTTATCTCGGTTTGGGATAGGGACGATTGATGTCAGGTAATAATTTTCTTGGGTGAAATTTGGGATTTGTAGGATTATCAGAATAATTTTCTCATGTTGTGCGACGGCAATTCTTATATTTCTGAGTTTTTCCGAGTTAATTTTATATTTAGCTATTTCAGACGAAGTTAGGATATCTTTTGGTAATATTTCTAATCGTGAAAGTAAAATTATATCTTCGATATTTTCGAGAGAATGAAGAATTGACTGTAGATTTTCTTTAACTTGAGTTCTGCGTTTAAGCTCGTATAAATCTTTATTAATATTGTTACCGAATTGCCCTCTGCCGAATTATTGGGCAGACTCGGTTTGGGTATGATGATATGCGAGAGGGAGTCTTAAAGTTGCGGACAAAAGAAAATTAGTAAAATCTCCAAATTCCGACGGCGACGGCAATCTGGCAACCCCGCCTCACGAATTGCTGGCAGAGTTAGGTCGACCCACTGACGCAAATTTCCCCTTCGCTAGTCTCGGACGCTTGAACTACACGGCGGGGCAGTCAGCTCGCTCGCGGCTATGTGTTGCGGGACAGCACGACGGGGCAAGCAGCTCGCTCGCTGCTGTGTGGGTGCGGCTGGAAAGCACGGCGGGAAACTCACTCGCTGTTTACCTTTCAGCAGCGCTCGTTTACGCTGGCGATCTGTCAGCTCAGCTTGGCCCGAAAATCGACGCAAGTTATTAGCTGTGCGCGGCGGGAATTTCGTGCAACCCGGTGAAGTGAGGTTCTTGTGCAGTGTAGTGCAGACTTCCGTGGAAAACTTGTGCCAGCGGGAAATTTCGGCAATCGGGGTGATTCGCTTTATCTTTTTCAGGAGCAGCGGGGGAGTTGCGGCGCGGCGAATGTCGCCAGGGCGGCTGTCACCGGACCAGGGGATCACGGCACGGCACGGGAGTGGGTCCCGCCCCGATTTTTGCTCCAGGTAAGCTAGCTCCCTATAATTTCCCCGTGGCCAGAGTTTTTTGTTTACCAACTTTGCCGGGGAAATCACGTCCCAGTATGGCCGCGGCGGGATGCGTGTGAGTGTGTAGATGTTATTAGAGTGGCTCGCGCGCGGAGAGAAGAATATTGCAGCAACCTAAAGGTGGATCCACACTGAGCCAAGGAAAGCAAACGAAAGCGAACGAGTCCACGTTGTTGTTGTTGTAAACAACAACAACAACGTGGACTCGTTCGCTTTCCTTTGCTTTCGTTGGCTCAGTGTGGATCCACCTTAACGGTGTTGCTGCGCTCGCAAAGTGGGTGGCAGGGGGCCCGGTCAGCGGAGCGCCCGGCACAGCCGCCTGCAGATTTTAAGCTGCGAAATTTATACAGCTGTTGGTGACGTTCAAGTCGATGCCCCCGGTACGACGACAGTCGGCCACGAAAAAATGTTCCGGCACACTTCCCGCGGCAATAATGACAGAGAGGAGGGCACGGCACTTACCTGAGTCCCGGGGAATTGGCCGACACGGGATCTAGCCGAGCTCTAAGTGGTCCTTGGCCCGCTGAAAAGTAAGGCGCCCCTGGGGAATTGTCCGGGGCCTCGGGAATCGCCAAAAAAAAAACACCGGTTTTGATTGATGCGAGCCTACGGTTTATAATAAGGGAACAATTTCAATGTCACTAAAACAAATTCAAATCAAATCACAGTCCAATTCAATAATAATTGCTCCGCTGCAAAGTTCTCTAACAATCCTATTCTCTACTATCTACACTTTTTAGGAAAAAACTGCCAACTAAGAAAATCACAAGCCGCTCAATTCGCAGGTCACTCTTAAGATGGCTGGGTTCGACGACCGGGGCCTGCTTCCGGCCTTGACCTGGCCTGGTTTTCTCCTCGGACGCTAGGGGGAATGGAAGCTGTTCTAAAAATATCCCTGCAAGAGGTAAGCTTATAATTGGTACGAATAAAGAAGTAATCAATTCTTTTCTATTGCAGGGACTGCAACACTACCCCCTCCTCGAGAAATAGAGCTGCCCTCAGCTCTGAAGTTGGAAGACGGCACATCTTCCTCGGGAGGCGGACTCAGCTCCAAGGTAGGTGGTTGATGGGGCGTTGCCAGACTGCTTCCTTCATTCTGCCTTCCTTTTATTTATTATCATTTTTTTTTTTGTTTTTATGATCAGCTTGAGGCGTTGGCATTTCCGCCCGCGTGCGATATTACGATCGAAAAATAATTCGGCCGCCCAAGCTGATCCCGGATCAGTGGAGGTTTGAACGAGCGCCTGCGGCTCGCTCGGTCCAAAAAAAAAATAAATAAAATAAATGTCTTTTGGGGTCGTAGTCCCCATTAACGCGAGAAGTGCCGTGCCCAACCGCTTAATCTCTCTTTTATTTTTCTTCGTATATCGCGCACTTTTTTTTTTCTTTTTACGGTGTACGATACGGAGCCAACCGATTCCGATGTACTAGCGCGGTCTTTTTCGGCGGATCTTTCGGATCTCGAGTAATTTTATAGTTCACGTCGTTGACGACCTCAAGCACCCGATAGGGCCCCTCCCAGTCCCGTTGGAGTTTTGGGCAGCGTCCTTTCCTGCGCTTCGGGTTATGAAGCCATACGAGGTCAGTGACCTTAAAGGGGTTGGCTTTCGCCGAAAGGTCGTACCGCTGCTTCATGGCTTCGCCGGCCGCACGAATGGTTTTCCTGGCGAAGTCGTGAGCTTTTTGCAGTCGTTGGTGCAGTCGCTCCAAATATTCACGTAAACTCTCCACGGGCTCTCCGGGCGGCTCGCCAGTGATGAGCTGTTGCGGTAGCCGCAATTCCCGTCCAAAAGTTAATAGGGCCGGTGTTTGTTTTGTGGCCTGGTGAATGGCCGACCGGTAAGCCAGCAAGACAAATGGCAGGTAAGCATCCCAATCACTCTGATTCTCGGCCGTAAATTTCGAGAGCGCGTTTAGCAGGGTCCGATTGAATCGCTCGACCATGCCGTCGGACTGAGGATGCAGCGGGGTGGTCCGGGTCTTTTCAATCCCGAATTTTCTCATCACCTCTTGAAATACCTCCGATTCAAAATTGCGCCCCTGGTCGGAATGGAGTTGCAGCGGCATGCCGAACCGTGAGAATACGCTTTCGATGAGTGCATCGGCTACGCTCTCCGCCGTGTAGTCGCGGAGCGGCATCGCTTCAGGCCACTTCGAGAAGTAGTCGATGCAAATCAATCAGTACGTAGCGGTGGCCATGTGGGATAGTCGGTGGTAAAGGTCCCAGAATGTCTATTGCCACTCGCTCGAAAGGGGCTCCCACGTGGTACAACTGCAGCGGCGCCCTGCTTTTCGGGGTAGCTCCGGTTCTCTGCTGACACAAAACACAGCTATTGACGAAGATCTTCACGTCCTTGCTACATCCGGCCCAGTAGTAGCGCTGTTTAATTTTGGCCATGGTCTTGTCGACCCCGAGGTGCCCTGCCACTGGGCTACTATGGTAGTGTTCGAGGATCTCCTTCTGCTTAACTTCGGGGATCACAATCTGTGTTACCCGCGTATCATGAGACCCGCAGTTGCGGTACAGCACGTCGTCTTTCAGGAGCAGGGAATCGAAGATGGTCCAATATGCTTTCGCGGTAGGCTGAAGGGCGCTAATGTCGGCTCTTTCGGGTCTGCATCCACGGGAAACCCACTCTTTCACCATTCCCAGTACCGCGTCCTGATCTTGCAGTTGGGCGATGTCGTCGGCTAAGACGGCAATGCGGACTCTAGCCACGTGCTGCTCCTCGAGCCTTGCACAATATCCGCAACCCATCTCCGCACAGGGTCGTCGGGACAGAGCATCGGCGTTCGTATGTCGTCGTCCTGGGCGATGCTGAACTTCAAAGTTATAAACTTGTAGCCTTTCCAGCCACCGGGCTATCTGTCCTTTGGGCTCTTTGAAGTTCATTAGCCACCGTAAGGAGGCGTGATCGGTGCGCAGGAGGAAGGGCCTTCCGAGGAGGTAGGGCTGAAAGTGGTCCATGGCCTTTACTACAGCGAGTAATTCCTTACGAGTGACGCAATAGTTGCGTTCGGCTTTACTCAGCGTCTTGCTGTAGTATTCGACCACATTTTCCTCCCCTGCTTGAACCTGGGAGAGAACCGCTCCCCAAGCCAGATTGCTGGCGTCCGTGTCGAGAATAAACGGGTCTCGGTCGTTGGGCTGCGCCAAGATTGGGGCGGTTGTTAGCTTCCCCTTCAGGTGTTGAAAGGCCCGCTCGCACTCCTCACTCCAATGGAACTTCTGATTCTTCTCCGTGAGACCCGTGAGGGGTTTGGCGACCTCCGAAAAGTTCAGCACGAACCGCCGATAGTAGGCGCACAGGCCCAAAAAGGATTGGACCTCGGTTTTATTGGTGGGCCTGGGCCAGTTCTTTACGGCCTCTATCTTGTCCGGGTCGGTGGCCAGCCCATCCTTCGAGACGACATGTCCCAAGAATTTAACTTGATCCCTACACAACGCGCATTTCCCGGGGGACACCTTCAAGCGCGCACGACGTAGTTTCTGGAGGACGAGGTCCAAGTGCGTGAGCATCTCGTCGAACGTTCGGCCGTGGACGATAATGTCGTCCAGGTAGACGAGGCACGTCGTGTAGGGTAGGCCGTCGAGAACGCGTTCCATAAGCCGTTGAAACGTGGCGGGCGCGTTGGTAAGCCCAAACGGCATCACGGTAAATTCGTACAGCCCACTACCGATGGAGAACGCAGTCTTGTCCCGGTCCGCCTCTTCCATTTCCACTTGCCAGTATCCGGACTGCAGGTCTAGAGTGCTGAACCACCGGGACTCTCCGAGCGCATCCAGCGTTAAATCGATTCGAGGGAGAGGGTAGGAATCCTTCCTCGTCGCCTCGTTTAGCCGACGATAATCGACGCAAAACCGGAGAGTCCCGTCCTTCTTCTTGACCAGCACCACGGGGCTGCTCCAGGCGCTCTTCGAGGGTTGTACTACTCCTTGGTCCACCATTTCCTTGAGAAGTCTCTCGGCCTCGCTCCTTCTACTAAAGGGAATCCTTCGCGGCGGTTGTTTTATAGGCCGGGCTTCACCTACATCGATCTGGTGTTTAGCGAGGGATGTACGACCCAGATCGTTCTTCGAAGCGGCGAAGACGGATTTATTTTCCCAAAGAGTTTTCCATAATCGCTCTCGTTGGGGGGTGGTGAGGACGGCCGCGGTGCCCTCAAAGAGCTGTAGCAGTCCCGGCGGAGTGGAACACGGTAGGTCCTCCGCTGGTTCCACAACTTGTGGATTCAGCTCCACTGTAGCGAGACTGGTCGTGGGTAATATTTCGATGCTCTCGGAGGACGTATTCACCACTAGGGCCTGGAATATCCCATCCTTGACGGGCGAGACGGAAGGAAAAATAGTCAATCCGGTCGGGCAGAAGGGATTAGGCAGCACCAGAACGTTCGGTCCGGTGTTTGCTCCGCATTGGAGGTCGACGAGGGTCTCCGTCTGTCCTGGCAGCTGCAGCGCGCGTAGGGCAGTTCCCACTAGGGCATCGAAGGGTCTCCGGTGAAGCGGGACGATTTTCCGGTCGACCGTGAGTAACCCAGAGCGGAGATCCAGATCGCAATGGTGGCGCGTGAGGAAGTCCATGCCCAGTATGCATTCGTCGGAAATGGGCGCTACCATAACTTCGTGCGTGGCCGAGAAGTCCGCAAACTGCACGTGGACTTCGGTGGTGCCACTGACGGGAAACAGTTCTCCGGTAATGCTCTGAATGCGGGCGGTGCTAGGCGACAAGTTGGGCTTGCGATTCGATTTTTCCAGCACGGCTGGATGGACGATGGTTCGAACCGTGCCTGTGTCTAGGATTATGTTACACTCGACCTCGTTGATTTTACCGGTGATGGAGGGCGCTTCAACCCCGAGAGCTCGGATCGAGATGGTAAGGGGGACCGATTGTCCCACTGATTTCGGCCCCTTCGAATCAGTGGGCCTTAGTTTCCCGGTGTTCTCGGAGGTAAAGGATCAGCGAAGGCCGGTGGTGGTGGAGTGAGCGTAACATCTCCGGTCGAGGCCTGCTGCCCATCAGCCGAGACGCCATCAGGTCCAGAAGGGCGAGGGTTTTTTCTTCCCGACGAGTAGGGTCTGCCTTCAACGGGTTTTCCTCCGGGCCCGGTGAGGTTCACGGCGCTCGTTCGCGTTCCGTTCCGGCTAACATCGAAGACTACTCTCTCGCCTCTCCGCAAGGAAGGGAACCACGCATCGGGTTTTTTTCGCAAGATACCCCCGACGTGGACGAAGATGTCTGTCCCGGTGTCGTCTCTCCTTATGAAGCCATACCGCTTCTTCACCCCGAACCACTGTACAGTGCCGCACACTTGTCGTTCCACGATGGCGCTGGGGGACGAGTTTGGCGCGTCGCGAGTAGTCGAGGGCTTCGCGATCTGCGGCGATGTTTTTCCCGCTCGCTCCGGATCCTTTGGAACATCTTTGACCACTCTGGTTTTCTTGGGAGCTCGTTTGTTGGGACGGCCTAGGCTCCGCTCCTTGAGCCTAGGCGAAGTTAGTTTCCCGACTGCTGCGAGCTTCCTGTCTGTTGCGAGCTTCCCGGATTTCCCGAATTTCGTCCGGCTCTACGATGGGGATGTATGGAACCTTCACTCGCTCTCAGGCTCCGGCGGCTAATCCTCGTCGCATCGCGGCTAGCTTCCACTCGAATAGCGTGCGACAAGGCGGCCTCCAAACTTTCCGGCACGGCATCGCGTGTCCGGCGCTGCGTATCGGGATCTGCGATTCCGTCGATAAATTGCGCCAAAGAAATTTTATTGCGAGTCACGTCAGGCGCCTCACTGAAACTCAAATAAGTGAGCCGTTGCACCTCCGTGGCGAACTCTGACAGGGTTTCATTGGCTTTTTGTATTCGCCCCCGGAGTTGTATGTGAGCCATTGCCTGCTGATAATTGTCGCTGAAGCGACTTCCAAGAGCTGAACTCAGCTTCCCGTAGCTCTCTTTTATCGCCTCCGGCAATGTCTCGTAGAAAGCGAGGGCGGTGCCTGTCAAATAAGGTACCAGATACAGCGCCTTAAGCTCCGGGGACCAGTTATTCGCGCGAGCCATAGCCTCGAAATGCCGTTTGTAGATATTCCAGGGCTCTTTCCCGTTGTAGTCCTTCGGCTTCAGATTTATTCGATGCGGCGTGGCACGGTTCTCCAACGGTGGAAGCGGATTTAACACAACGGGGCCGTGGCACGGCTGAGGGGGTGGCGGCGGCACCCAGGCGGGACTCGGTTGAGGTAGGCGTCGGGGTTCCACTTGCGGAGACGTACAAGGCGGGAAGTCGAACGGGTTGGGCTCGGCTCTCGGTTCATCCTCGGCGCCGGGCACAGCTGACGGTGGGACGTCTACGAGGGAAATTAGGTCGACGTTCGGCAAGATCGTTTGTTGCGACGGTCCAGGATCTTGGCGAGACGGAGGAGTCGGCTCGGCGGCAAGCTGATCCAAGGTAAATTGTACCGCACGTTCGTGACCCATTTCTAATCGTGCCACTTTTTCAGCTAGGGCGCCTATTGTAGCCGTGAGGGCGCTGATTTGCTCCGCTTGCTGCGCCATCATTCGGCCCAAGCTGTTCACGTCGTACTGCTGGGTAGGTGTAGGCGAATTAGGCCGTGGCGGAATATTGCGAATTTGTTCAGACTGCTGAACCATAATTCTCCCCAAATCAGTCGTTCCGGCTCGTTTTGCAGTTTCCCCTAGCCGCGAAAAATTATTCGCAGGCGAATAGCTGCCTCTTCCGGAATCAGCCATTGCTCTACACTCAATTTCGGATTTTTCGTTTTGTCCCAACTGATGATATATTTTTTTTTTCAGTGTGGAGATGAAATTTTTTCAAATTTCGATCGGGTACCCCACACCTGGCACCAATTGTTACCGAATTGCCCTCTGCCGAATTATTGGGCAGACTCGGTTTGGGTATGATGATATGCGAGAGGGAGTCTTAAAGTTGCGGACAAAAGAAAATTAGTAAAAACTCCAAATTCCGACGGCGACGGCAATCTGGCAACCCCGCCTCACGAATTGCTGGCAGAGTTAGGTCGACCCACTGACGCAAATTTCCCCTTCGCTAGTCTCGGACGCTTGAACTACACGGCGGGGCAGTCAGCTCGCTCGCGGCTATGTGTTGCGGGACAGCACGACGGGGCAAGCAGCTCGCTCGCTGCTGTGTGGGTGCGGCTGGAAAGCACGGCGGGAAACTCACTCGCTGTTTACCTTTCAGCAGCGCTCGTTTACGCTGGCGATCTGTCAGCTCAGCTTGGCCCGAAAATCGACGCAAGTTATTAGCTGTGCGCGGCGGGAATTTCGTGCAACCCGGTGAAGTGAGGTTCTTGTGCAGTGTAGTGCAGACTTCCGTGGAAAACTTGTGCCAGCGGGAAATTTCGGCAATCGGGGTGATTCGCTTTATCTTTTTCAGGAGCAGCGGGGGAGTTGCGACGCGGCGAATGTCGCCAGGGCGGCTGTCACCGGACCAGGGGATCACGGCACGGCACGGGAGTGGGTCCCGCCCCGATTTTTGCTCCAGGTAAACTAGCTCCCTATAATTTCCCCGTGGCCAGAGTTTTTTGTTTACCAACTTTGCCGGGGAAATCACGTCCCAGTATGGCCGCGGCGGGATGCGTGTGAGTGTGTAGATGTTATTAGAGTGGCTCGCGCGCGGAGAGAAGAATATTGCAGCAACCTCACGGTGTTGCTGCGCTCGCAAAGTGGGTGGCAGGGGGCCCGGTCAGCGGACCGCCCGGCACAGCCGCCTGCAGATTTTAAGCTGCGAATTTTATACAGCTGTTGGTGACGTTCAAGTCGATGCCCCCGGTACGACGACAGTCGGCCACGAAAAAATGTTCCGGCACACTTCCCGCGGCAATAATGACAGAGAGGAGGGCACGGCACTTACCTGAGTCCCGGGGAATTGGCCGACACGGGATCTAGCCGAGCTCTAAGTGGTCCTTGGCCCGCTGAAAAGTAAGGCGCCCATGGGGAATTGTCCGGGGCACTCGGGAATCGCCAAAAAAAAAAAAAACACCGGTTTTGATTGATGCGAGCCCTTTATTGTCACGGCGATCGCGACTACGGTTTACAATAAGGGAACAATTTCAATGTCACTAAAACAAATTCAAATCAAATCACAGTCCAATTCAATAATAATTGCTCCGCTGCAAAGTTCTCTAACAATCCTATTCTCTACTATCTACACTTTTTAGGAAAAATCTGCCAACTAAGAAAATCACAAGCCGCTCAATTCGCAGGTCACTCTTAAGATGGCTGGGTTCGACGACCGGGGCCTGCTTCCGGCCTTGACCTGGCCTGGTTTTCTCCTCGGACGCTAGGGGGAATGGAAGCTGTTCTAAAAATATCCCTGCAAGAGGTAAGCTTATAATTGGTACGAATAAAGAAGTAATCAATTCTTTTCTATTGCAGGGACTGCAACAATATTGTTGAGTTTAGAAGCAAAATTATTTATTTCGATGAGAATTTCTGTTTGTGTTTTGTTAATATATTGGGTTAAATTTTGAAGGGATTCGTCAATTTGAGTGTTAATTCTGATTTTATCATTTAGATTGTTAGCAAGTATCTCAAAGTTTTTATCCGTTGTTTTAAATTTTTCTTCAATATTTATTCTATCGTTGTCATCCATAGTTCCTCCTATCCATTTTAGTACGGTTCCGAATCCGTTAATCAAACCTCTTTTTTTCTTTTATGTGTGTCGTTAAGTGTGTTGTGTGGTTCTAAAATAAAGAGTTTATTTTCTATTTGCTGCATTAAGTGTTTGCTAAAATTATCAATTAATTTCGGATGAGTGGTTTTTTGAATAATTTTAATCATATTATCAAATTTTCCTAAATCTACTACGTGAACAGTTTTGTCGAATTGTTCAATCATCGGGATTTGTTCAAGGTGAATTAATGTGTATCCGTTCCCGTAGGATATTTGTTGTATGTCGATGCTTTGACCTGAGGTTCCAATGAGACATATGGAGAGGATGAGGATTGTTCCTGCAATGATATTCTATTAGTTTGGTATTTCTTTGCTCTCTTCATAGTTTGTTTATGATATTTATTTTTATTGGGTTTTCTAAAATGTGGTTCTAGTTTATTTCCCCTTGTGTAATTTTTTACGTGTTCTTTACTTAGCTCTTGATTTCTACGTTTTTTGTTATGATATTCAAGCCGTTGTTCTTGTTTTTTATTCAATAAAGTTTTTATATTTTCATATTCTTCTGGTGCTATTGTTCCATTTTTGAAATCGATCGGTCTTCTCTTTGTTGTTGAATGAATTGAATGGTTATGTGGATAGTTTAAAACCACTTTTTACTTTTTTAAATTATTTATTTTAAATCTCTTTAATTTATTATACAAAACTGACACAACTAGCGGGATGAACTTGTCGCGATGCCGCTCTCGAGGAAAAAGTGAAGTTCTCTGTCTCATGTGTGCGTGACCATGTCTCTGCAGCTTGCAGTAAGGAGACAAGGCGGCGCTGTGGTCGCATAAGAGTGATATTAGTAATGAGACAAGGCGGCGCTGTAGTTGCATAAGAGTGGTATTTGAATACGAATTTTGATTTAATTTTTGATCCGAATTCCGATACGCCACATCACTCCCCCACCAGTGTCTGAGCGTTTTAGCGATGGCACGAAGATGCAAATGTGACGAATTTCCTGGGTGGACGAACAACTCTTCCGCTTCCCGTCGGCTTTGGTAGATCGTTCTCCGTTCTGATGAGCTTGTTGACTGTCTGGTTCTCGTCTGATTTTGGTGTAGTGTTGTGTGCTTTAGCTTCTTCGCTGATTGGTAAGTAGGCTGCCTTCAGTCGATCAATGCTTAAGCGTGTCGTTCTATTTTTGATTCTGATCTCGAATGTTTCATTATTTCGGCTCAAAATTTTATATGGTCCGTCATAAGGTGTCTTCAGTGGTGGTCGCACCGTGTCATCTCGCAAAAAGACGTGTGTGCAATTCTGCAAGTCCTCTTGCAAAAAAACTTTGTTGTTGGAATGGTTCGACGTTTGCACGGGTTGAATTTTTTCCATCAATTCGCGCAGATGTTGAACGAATTCAGTGTCGATGTTGTCGTCTTTGATTTTCTCGAAAAAATCGCATGGCATTCTCAACGTCGTACCATACACCATTTCGGAAGGTGTTGCCTTGATGTCGTCCTTATAAACATTACGCAAAGCGAGCATGATGAGAGGCAAAACCTCCGTCCATCGTTCGTTGTTTTGACATTTGATGGCTGCTTTCATGGTCCTATGAAAACGCTCAATCAAACCATTTGCCTGTGGATGTCGTGGACTTGATCGAAGATGCTTTGCACCGATCATCTGAGCCAACTCGTTGAAAAGCTTGGCTTCGAACTGCCTACCTTGATCTGTTGTGGTCTGAGATGGGACTCCATATTGCGCTATCCAGCCGTTTATCAAAGCGGTGCTAACCGTGGTTGCGTTGATGTCTTCGATTGGGATGGCTACTGGCCACCGACTGAATCGGTCGATGCACGTTAAACAATATCGGAACCCATTTGAAATTGGCAACGGGCCAACTAGATCGATGTGGATCCAAGAAAAACGTCTATCCGGTACCTTGAAGCTTTCGATTGCTGTCCTGTTATGTTTAGCGATTTTCGATTTTTGACAAGAAAGACAAGTTTTTACCATTTCGGCGATGTCCTTCCTCATGTCATTCCAAACAAAACGCTCGCTGATCTGCTTGATTGTCGCTTTTCTACCAGGATGTGCCAAGTTATGGACGGAGTTGAACACTTGCTGACGAAATTCCTTGGTGATGAATGGTCGCGCGTACCTTGTAGATACATCGCAATAAATGGCTTTTTTCACATTTGGTAGGTCGACAAGTTTTATTTTTAATTTTGTATCTTTGCTTGTCAAAAAATCATTCACCTCCTTGTCGATTTTCTGACTTTCGGCCAACTTATCGAAATCGATCTGTTCGCAGTTATTTATAGCTTCTATACGTGAAAGCAAATCGGCCACCACGTTGTCTTTTCCAGAGATATGGCGTATATCAGTCGTGTATTGGCCGATGAAATCTAGGTGTCGTATCTGTCGTGGTGAAGCCTTATCAGGATTTTGATTGAAAGCAAAAATGATTGGCTTATGGTCGGTCAAAATAGTGCAATGTCTACCTTCAATCATATGTTTAAAATGCTTTATCGACTGATAGATTGCCAACAACTCTCGATCGTAAGTGCTGTAGCGCTTTTGGGTGTCTGTCATGCGCTTCGAGTAGAAACCTAGCGGTTCAAGTTGCCCATCATTAATGTGGTGAATGGCTGCGCCAACAGAAAAGTTGCTTGCATCCACATGCAATACCAATTTTGCTTCTGGAATCGGGTGTGTCAGAGTTGTTGCGCTTACTAATGCCTGCTTGCATTCTTCAAATGCCTTTTCAGCATCGTTGGTCCATACTACAGGCGTTTTATCATTTTTTTTATTGCCCTTGATAAGTACCTGCAATCGTCCCTGCGTTGTCGCCGCACCGGGAAGAAATCGTCGATAAAAATTTAAGATCGACATGAAACTGCGTAATTGGCTTTGGGTAATTGACGATGGCTTCAACCTTATCATTCGGTGGACGAATACCCCTCCTGCTGATCTGATGGCCAAGAAACAAAACTTCCTCCTGAACGAATATACACTTTGCGACATTGATTCTCAATCCGTACTCACGTAAGCGTTGGAAGACCGTTCGCACATGCTGGTAATGGTCCTCCTCGTTGTTTGATGCAATGCATATGTCATCACGAAATCCAAACCAAAAAACACCCGGTCCATGAATCTCTGGAATGTTTGTGCAGCATTGCACAAACCGAATGTCATCACGTTGAATTCGAAGAGACCGAATGGTGTGATGATTGCAGTTTTCTTTCGATCCTCTTCCGCCACCGGAATATTGAAATATGCCTTTTCCAAATCGAGTATTGAAAAAACTGATTTGTTGTTGAGTGACTGTGTGAAATCCTGTATATGTTTGATGGGATATCGATCCGGAATCGTTTGAGCGTTCAAACGTCGATAATCACCACACGGGCGCCAAAGTCCGTTCTTCTTTTGTACCATATTTAGCGGACTGGCCCATTCACTATTTGATGGTGTGCAGATTCCCTGCTTTATCATATATTCAAACTCCTGTTTGGCAATTTTGTACTTTAGTTGATTCAAGCGTCGTGCACGTGAAAAAACCGGCTGACCGTTGGTGACAATGTGATGTCTAACGGTTGTCTTTTGTGCGTTTACTTCGTTGTACGAAGTCGGTGTTGTCAAATCTTTGAATTCGATTAGTAACTCTTTGTACTTATTATTGCTATTAATCGAAAAAACTGGTTCATAATTGGTAAACTCAGTAACACAGTGCGCCTCCAGCTTGGTCTCCTTGTCAATGAGCAATTTGTTTTTGACATCGACCAGTAAGCTGAATTTTTCAAGAAAATCGGCGCCCAAAATTGGCTTGGCGACGTCGGCGACAACAAAATTCCAATCAAATCTTCTTCGCAGTCCGAAATCTACTGTTAAAACCTTGTTGCCGTACGTGTTAATTGGAGATCCATTGGCGGCGAAAAGTGAATACGCTGATGCTTTGAGCTTTCTTCGAAAGAATGACACCGGTAGGATTGTAAAATCTGCTCCAGTGTCAACTAGAAATCTTAAACGTGTTTTGCGATCGACAACAAAAAGACGGCTTGACTTATCCCTGCCGAATGCTTCACCTACCGTCGATGGTGAAGCGTCCTTTAGTTTTTTTGCTTTTCAAAACTGCACGGCTCGGCGCATTTTTTAGCAGCTGAACCAAATCGATAATGATAATAACAGTATGGAAACTTACTTGCCTGACTTTTTGAACGACTGTGGTTTCGTGATCTGTCCTCCCGCGTTGGTGTATGTGAGCGTCCACGGTGCTGTTGACGAAAAGTTTTAATTTCGGTGATTTCCTTTCGCAGAGCATCGATTGTTTGCTTGATCGAATATAGGTCGTCCGCAGATGATGGTCTTTGCTGTTCAGACTGACGTTGCACAGCTGAAATCGTGCCGAAATTACCCATTTCAACCATTTTGTCCGCTTGTTTGGCACATCGATCCAAATTGCCCTCCGCAATTGACACGACAGCTCGTACGCCCTCAGGCAATCGTTCTAACCACAAGGCCTTAATGGCGTCGTCGTTCATTGCACCACTCGACAAGTCCCGCATTTTTCGTAGCAATTGAGACGGTTTATCATCTCCAAGTTCACATTCCTGTACTAATCGCCGCAATTTGCGATTTTCGGAATCCGTGAAATCATTAATTAAACGATTTTTTACTGCGTCGTATTTTCCCTCGACCGGTGGGGTTCGGATAATATCGGAAACATTTGAGAGCGTTGCACTGTCCAGCGATCCGACGACATAATCATATTTGGTTTGATCACGAGTGATGCTAGCATTCCGATATTGCGACTCCATTTGAATAAAATATAAATCCGGGTCGCGTTTGCTAAAAACCGGCGGCCTGACACCGATTCGACAAATCTCGTTTGATATAATGCTACATTCCGACGATCGCTGAACTGAGGCCTTGTCAGCGTCGACAAAAACATCCTCCGACAAATTATTCTGAGAGCCCCGTTCTGAATTACTCATTTTTTTGTTTATGCTTCCCGATCTTATGAAAAAATGTTCGAACACCGCAGCGCACGAAAATACAGCCTGTTTTGAAAAATATTATCCCGCAATGTTTTTCACTAACAATAGTACTACCACTTGTTTACCGCTTCCTGCAGGATGATTGTTCCTGTTTTCCCACGAAATTCACCTGTTCGTGCTTGCCGGCGGCTGCGTAATGGCGGCCAAGAAAAACACAAAAAATTCAATGCGCGGTCAGATAAAGAGGCAGCGTCGGGGTCACCAATTGTGGATAGTTTAAAACCACTTTTTACTTTTTTAAATTATTTATTTTAAATCTCTTTAATTTATTATACAAAACTGACACAACTAGCGGGATGAACTTGTCGCGATGCCGCTCTCGAGGAAAAAGTGAAGTTCTCTGTCTCTGTGTGCGTGACCATGTCCCTGCAGCTTGCAGTAAGGAGACAAGGCGGCGCTGTAGTCGTATAAGAGTGATATTAGTAATGAGACAAGGCGGCGCTGTAGTTGCATAAGAGTGGTATTTGAATTCGAATTTTGATTTAAGTTTTGATCCGAATTCCGATACGCCACAGTTATAATATTTTACAACTTCTTGTACACATATAACTTTTGTTGGGTTGCGTTTCTGTTCTTCTTTCATTAGGCGTAAATGTTCGTTTAATGTGGAATGGAATCTTTCTATATCGGAGTTACCGGTTTTGATGTTCGGACTAGTTAAATGTAGTTCTATGAGTTGTTTGTCTAGAAATGCTTTAAGTTGGAACTGCCATGAGCTATCGTTGTCAGTTACAAGGAGTTTGGGTCTTCCGTTTGAATTAAAGTATTGATTCAAAACGGTGCGAATGTCTATCCAATTTCTTGTTTTAATTGGAATAGCTTGAGCAAATTTTGTGAATTTGCCTATGAATGTTACATACATTTCTTGTTTGTCTTTGAACCATATATCCATATGTACTATTTCGTTCGGTTCTTCCGGGAGTTTAGATTTTTGAAATGGGATTTTGGGTGGATTTCTCTCATATTTTGCAATATTACAAATTGAGCAATTATTGATGAGTTTTGTTATTTCTTCCTTTAGATTTGGGTAGTAATATTTTAGGCGAATATTTGCATATATTTCTTCGATACCTCTATGATTATTTTTGTAATGCTCTCTCCATATTTCTTCGTGTAGAGTTGTTTTATCGTCACAATCGAATAGAATGTATGAACATCTTACTAATTTAACCGGATTATGAGTGGATTTCCATTTTATATATTCATCTTGAAATCTGCTAAATAATCTGTCGTCTGAAGCATAAATTCCGATGAGCCCTTCAGTGGGTAAATGATTTTTTAAAATATAATTTAGATAGTTATTATCAACGTTTTGTGAAACAAATGTTTTCCTTATCTTTCCGAAATGTTTTTCCTTTATGACTCTATTTTCTTTACCTTGTTTGATAATGATTTGTGTTTTATAAAGGTTAAGAGGTTTTTCGCTTATTGGAATATATTGTGAATTATCTTCGTCCGCACTATGACATGTTCCTTGCATGGATGTATTGTCTTCATCATTTTCCTTTGCGTTATTTTCTTCTTCATTCATCATAATTGGTCTTGATAATTGATCTGCGACAACGTTTTCTTTACCTTTAATATACTCGATTTCATAGTTGTATTCCTCTAATTGAATTTTCCATCTTTGTAATTTCGGGTTTGGTTCTTTTAAATTTGCGATCCAGGTTAACGGTTTATGATCAGTTCTTATAATGAATTTGTATCCGTATATATAAGGCCTGAAGTATTTAAGCGCCCATACAATGCCTAAAAGTTCCTTTTCTATGGTTGAATATCTTACCTCATGATCATTAAGTGTTCTACTCGCATAGCAAATAGGGTGGCCTTCCTGCGATAGAACTGCTCCAATGGCATAATTTGAGGCATCAGTTGTAACTACAAATTTTTTATTGAAATCAGGGTATTTCAATATTGGCTCAGACATTATCAGAAGTTTAAGTTTTTCAAAACTGTTTTTGTATTCTAAATCAGTAATGTTTATCTTGCTATCCTTTTTTAGTTTCAAAGTTAGAGGTTTTGCTACCTTTGCAAAGTCTTTAATAAATTTTCTATAGTAACCTACGAGTCCTAAAAATGATTTTATTTCTTTTTGGGTTTTCGGGATTTTGAAGTTACTTATGGCCTCGATTTTCTTTGGGTTAGGTTTAATTCCTTCCGTTGTCACAATATGTCCCAAAAATTCCGTTTCATGTTTCATAAATTCGCTTTTATCTAATTGAATCTTAAGGTTGGCTTCTTTTAATCTTTTAAAAATTTTCTCTAAAGAATTTACATGTTCTTCCAAACTTGTGCTGAATATAATTATATCGTCGAGATATACAAAGCATATTTTGCTTATATAATCTCTTAATATGTTATTCATCAATCTTTGGAATGTTGCGGGTGCGTTCTTTAAACCGAACGGCATCCTTACGAATTCATAATGTCCCAAATTTGTTGAAAATGCAGTTTTAGGAATGTAATTTGGGTGAATTTCTATTTGATGGAAGCCCTTTGCTAAATCTAGTGTTGTAAAGTACATTGCTCTTCCTAATTTATCGAGAATATCATCTATGTTTGGAATCGGAAATTTGTCGTCGATAGTTATTTCGTTTAATTTCCGATAGTCAACGACAATTCTCCATTTCTTTTTTCCTGATGCATCTAACTTTTTGGGGACTACCCAAATTGGTGATGAATATGGTGAGTCACTGGGACGAATTATTCCTTGACTCAGCATTTCGTTGATTTGCTTCTCAACTTCTTTCTTATGTATTTCGGGATATCGATAGGTTTTTGAATAAATGGGTTCATTATGTTTTGTTTTGATCTCATGTTTTATTTCGTGAGTAAACGTAAGATCAGTACCTTCCTGGTAAAAAATTTTTCGTATTGTTTGATGACTTTAATTAATTTATTGGTTTCCTCGTCATTCAAATGGTCGCTACGAATTTCTTCTAATATGCTTTTAGAAGGAATTCTTTCGTGATTAAAACAGACTAACTCATTTTCCATACATGGATATGAGTAGTAATCTTTTTCTTCATTTTCGTTGAAGAAGATTGGTAGTACTTTATCGTCGATTGACAATTCTTTCGACACATAATCGATTTTAACCTTGTACATCGAGAATATGTCATTACCAATCAAACCGTGGAAAAATTCAGAGAAGTCTTGTTCGACAAATTCAAAGCGATGATTTTCGTTTTTGCAACCAAACTCTTTGAACGGTTTAATTCTCATAACATGTTTTATTTCTAACCATGAATTAATTGTGTTAATCTTGACAGGATTTATTTTGGATTTTAAGTGGGCTTGGCAGATACCCGGTTTTATAATACTCATACTGGCACCGGTATCTATTATAAATCTTAAAGGTATACCGTAAGAGTCTATTCGGATATAGGGTAATTTTGGTTGTTTTCCGAGGCATTGATTCGAAAATTTGCGTTTGTTTGAACAAACTGCTCGGAATTATTGTCGACTTCCATAGGTTCGGGCCGACCAAACTTACGAATTCTTGATTGCACGGAGCTTGAATTATTTTGAAATTTTCTTGAAAAGTTATTTTGATGGTAATTTTGAAAATTATTCTGATTATTTTGGTTATGCCATGGTCGAGGAGAGTGGTGATTGGAATTATTAGGGTTATTTTGTGTGTGGTAATCTAATTTTTGAGGTTTTTTGTTTTGTGTTTTTTCTATGAATTTTCTATTCCTATATTCCAAATAATTTCCTTCTGTTAGAAGTTGGAGTGCTTCTTCTAGTGATTGAGGGTTTCTGCTAAATAATACACTCCTTACTGGTTCAATCATTTTATGCTTGAGAACATCTAACGCTATTCTTTTAGTTGATTCTAAATCTATATCCATCTGTTCTAGTTTACATTTCGTGTTTAATTTTTGCAGTTTTTCTTGAATTTCGTTATAAAATTCCAATACAGTGTTGCGAAAAGTTACGCTTTTTAATTCATCCAATAATTGGTACGAACTTTTCTTATCACTAAAATTTGATATTAGAACTTCTCTTATTTCGCTCCATACATAGGCATTACTATTAATGTTAAGTATTAATTGTGCCTTACCGATAATTTTTGTTTTTATGATGTTGGCGATTAGTTGTTGTGATGGAATATCGTACTGGCGAAGTACGGGGGTCAGGGTGTCCACTGCATTTATGAAGGAGTTTAAACTTGTTGAAGATCCATCGAAGGTTGGGAGTTTTCGGGCGTATTTGATCGGGTCTATTGTGATGGTCTTGAGTTGCGATCTTTGTTGTTCTTGTTCGTCCTGTGTGTTTCCAAGCATAGGAGGTCTGAGAATATTGCCTGATAAAGCCATTTTCTGGAACGTGATTCACTTCCTTTTGTGGATCTGGGCACTTTCACCACCGTTCTTTGTGTGACACTTTCACAACGCTTTTTGATTTGCGTTGTTATTAATGATTGCACTTTATGCAAAAACTTGAAGCACTTTTATCGCACTTCGATCACTGTAAGTTTTATCACACGTAATGCGCGAACTCGCGATGCTGCGCAGATCCTACCGACTGCGCCAATTACAATTTTGAAATAAAAGACTTCTATTGCTCAGACAAAACTCAGATTTTATTTGTTGCTTAGTTCTTACAAGACTTCGAACAATTTCGCGAACGCTTACTTCTTAACAGTTGATACTTGTCTCCTCTCTTAGGACTGATCTAGCTCCTTTTATATTAATCGTGAAGCATGGTTAAGCAAGGCAGGGTTTTCGTTTGTTTGGGATATCCTCAGATGGATACATTTGGTGTTTTATTTAGAAAATGTTTTAATGGATATTGTTTGTTTAGAAAATGTCCTGAGTGAATACATTTGGTTTAGAAAATGTTTTGTTTAGAAGATATCTTGAGTGGATGCTTGGATACATTTGGTGTTTAATTATTTATTAAAAGAAATGTTCTAGAAAGGACATAACATTGTTTAGAAAAGAGATCGGTTGTTAGTCCTTTGCACAGTTGGTTCAGTTTCTTGCTTATTTAAAGATACTGATGTAACATGGCCACTGGGTGCATGAACGAGCCAGGTAGAATTTCCCCGGCTTGTTTACGCATGTGTTAATGAATGTTTTGCCTCTAGGAGGTTGAAAAATTGGACAATGCCAGGTCGGGTACAATAAACACATTTGGGAATCTCTAAACCGCTCTCGTTTTTGTCTGGGCAATTTGAATTACTGTCTTAAATTAAATCAGAATTTTATTTCAAATTGAAATATGTAACCTAATTATTTCAAATATTCAGTTATTGCAAAATAAACTAGCTCAATTATTTCAAATAATCAGTTATTTGAAGTAAAATGAATCTTAATTAAAATAAAATTTAATTTAAATAACTTTTATTGAACTCTGTGTCTTAGAGTACGACATACATAATACCAAAGAACGTATAACATAAAGAACTCGCATCACGAACAACCAAGCTGGGCTGAAATTTTTCTTCTAGGGTTCTGCCAGCAGAACCCTACAGTCGCCTACATTTATCTCATTTCTCGCGCCAGCTCAGAACATCGTTCGCCGTTCGTTTTCTGAGAGCTTTCGTTGCCTATGCGCATGCGCCTTGCTTTGGGCTGTTGCCTCTGCGCGGCTGTAGTAATGTCGGGTTTTTTTGCTATATGCTTCCAATTTTTTGTTTACAAAATTTTAGTTCGAACTAATTTAAGGCCGAGTCCAACAATAAATCGTTTAACGAATTCGACTTAGGCGAATAATTACATTTTCGTTTGAGAAATTTCTTGATTTAGAAAACATTTTAAAACGAATTAGTTAACGACATATTGGAAGCAATCAAGACATTTTTTTATTATAAATATTAATATTATATAAATTAGTATTAAAAAATTATTAAACATTTCCGCGTTTTGTTAATTTTTGAATATCAATTTAAATATTTTAATTTGAATTTTCAAATTCTGACTCAATTCTAAGCAGAAATAACTTTCTGAACATTAGCCGCTACTCCTAATGTTTTTTAACAACCCTAAACATCCTTATTTATACATGTTGAATAACGCACCTGAATTTCTTAAAATAATCAAAAAAATTCTTTCTAAGCTGATGTCTAATTTCCTTCCCGCTTCAAAGAATCCCATCATGTTATCAGGCAAAGAATCGTAGCACAGCCACAGTGCGACGGCTCGAGAAGAAATTCGCTTGCGGCTGCCTACATGCCCACACGAACGGTGGCCTACAAAATTTTCTCTGATTCTTTGCTGAGGTTTTGCACGCTTTCCCTTCACGTCTTCCCTCGCATCCAGCGAGCTGAATGATTTTCGACTAGGTTTTGAGCCTGATGCGAGTTCTTTATGTTATACGTTCTTTGATAATACTTAACAATTATTTAGATGATATACACATATTAAAAAACTGAAAACAATATTAAAATAAAAAGACTTAATTTAATATTCATACGAAATAAGTTAAATAATAAATTCAAGCACTCAAAATTGAAATAAATCCATAAACAACAACATGCACCAGCAAAAAGTTATGAAAATCCTATATAAAAACTATGTTTACTCACCAAGATCTTTTTTCCTTTTTCCATAAGCACGTGCTCTGTCGGCGTTCTGTTTTTTACGGCGTAAAATTAATTCATCGTCATTCATTTTTGCACTATTCTTTGCTTTTTCCTCGTTGATCAGTTTTTTGGACTCACTAGCTGTGTCGTTGTTTACCAAAAGCAAATAAATAACAACATTTACATTAAACACTGACAAAAACAAACAAAATAGCGTGGAGCACTGGCACAAATGAGTAATAGTCTATACACTACACGATCAGCTGATGCGAACTATAGGCGCCGCCATATTGGCCTCAGCTGCTCTGACGAGCGCCTTTCACTTTATCCCTACTCCGCGGCCGACCGTCACGCGACATGCAACACACAGACGAAAAAGTGTGAGACTATATAATAAAAGTTTCACTTTAAAAAACACAATTTAATTTTTCGGATCAGACTAACGATCTGATCTACCGCACTTTATTGCCAGAACCAAACTTAAGGTACTTAATGCTAATTATTAGTATTTATAGCTTTACTTGATGACTTAAATTTAACATCAGCTGTCTGCGTGCTTGGGCAATTTCCGCCGAACGTGTTCTGCTCAGCATAAGTGTAATTAGGTTGCTGACTTCGGAGCGGGTTATTGATCGCGTCATATTACCTATGTGAAATGATGTTGTGGGCACGTGAAAGCAAATTCAGCGTGAATTGCGTTAACTCTTCCCTCTATTGTGGTCAGGACCAAAACATTGGTCCCCACAGTCTTCCCATCAAACATATTTTTATTTTCACGCCGCCTATGGCTGGGGAAAAATTCTGACTTCGGCGGCACAACCGCAAGGGGGCTGTCTCTCGGACTGCGAACGCCGAGTTTTGTAGCTAAAAATAGCACCAAAACTCGACGGTCGCAGCTCGAGGGACAGCTAAAGCGAACAAAATTTGCGGCGCGGGCCTGGCGATCGAGGCAAATTGTGCACATCGAGCCCGATCGAATAGAAAAATTCCCGCGACCGAGAAGCTCGAGCTGGCACAAAAGTGCACGGTTCACCCAGCTGCCTCGAGCCAGGCACCAGCCACAGCGAGACGCGAAGCTCGATCCCGTTGGCATCGACTCGCACAGCGGCGGTAAGCGCTCGATTGGCTGGCGCGGCGATGTGTGAGTGGATGGCAGCGGGATCGGTAACGGCACGCGTTGATGTGACGCGGACGGGCGGCCGGGCAGATTTGTTGGATCGAAAAAGAAATTCGGGGAGTGGGAATCTAGCTGCAGTGGAGTTGAGTCGCGGAAGAAAAAAGGAAAAAGTAGAAAAGTCGGGATGGAGTTAGCCGGGGAACGCGAAGCCGTGAAAATTGAAGGAAGAGGACATTGTGTAGTTTTTTTGAACAATAAAAGGAAGTGCAGGACAAATCGGGAACTTAGGAACGTGAATCCGGGTGAAGGAGGTGAAATTGGTGAGCGGGTGTCGGTGGCGGAGTAGCCTCGGGGTGTTGTGAACAAATTGGTTTTTTTTGCGACTGGAAAAAAAAAATTTTATAAAACAGGGATTAACACCCTGTGATTTAGTGTTACGGTAACTTACCTTGAAAACTATTACATTCCGACACTAGACCTGAAGAAAAGAAAAAAAAGGAGGTGAAACCTTGAATTTGGAAACGGAAAAATTCGTTCACCGACTCACCGCGTGTTGCTTCAGCGTGCGTTCAACCGTACCCTAATTTACCGTTAATAAAACGTAACTCGGGTGTCCCGTGAGATTCCGTGAATTTGTTCCGGGCCGTGTTACTCGATCTCCGGAGAAAATATACGTTTTACGTGATTTTAAGGGGAACAATTGACTTGTCTGTAAGCCCCGGGGTGTAACCTAAAAGTGAAGGAAAAATTTTGTAAAGTAACTTAGAAAAAAAAAACATAAAATATAAGTGACTTACCGTTCCGTGTACAGTTAAGTTTCCACCAAGTGCTAAATCTAAAAAGAAGAAGAGGAATAGAGTAAAGTAAAGAAATTAAGTGTCTCAATAATAAGTAACTTACCCTTTGATTTTCCGGTTGTGAATCTGAAATTAAAAATAATAATAAAAAAATTAATGTAGGACTAAACCAAAACAAGAAAAAAAAACAAAAAAAGGGGAAAAGAAATTGACAGGGTAAGGTGTACGTTATAGAATCCTCACCGATTTGGATGAAATTGAGCAGGAAGCTAAATATGGCCTCAACACGGAAAGATATGCAAACAATTTTCCGCGCAAACTAATAGTTTTCGAGAAAATTAACTTTGAAATTTTCGAAACGTCACTTGGACGTAACCAAAATTTTTGCAACTTTTTTCATTTCTTCTGCCCAATTTCATCACTAATCACAGGGAACCGCTTCCCCACCTCCCTAGCACCAATTATATCACTGCAACCTATTATTTACTACTATTATTACCTACTTTTAACACTCGAAATACACGACGCCGCCATCACCCAATGCAATCAAAACAAATCTGACAGCTAGCATTTGACACTTCTCAGTTGTCAACTTTTAGGGCGAGTTCAGATTACTAACCATTAAATGCTGTAAAGTATAGACATCTCGTGTCGAACTTGTGAACATATGAACATGAATATATGTTGAGGAAAAACTACTTGACTTGATTTTTCCTGTTAATCCTGTAGTAAACTATAGTTTTCAGTAGTAGTCTAAGTTAGCACTGCTTAGAAAGCTGTGTAGTTTTGTTTTTTTCTTTTCCTTATTTTATTCTCAATAAATTAATTACAATAATATACACTTGTGCATGCATGGATTATTACATGTATGCTTGTACACATATCCAGACTGGCACGCACACAAACGCGCGCGAGTTATATCACGTGCATCCGATAGCAGCAAATAGCCGCATACCCGAAACCCCAAAATCGTTAACGCAGCGGTTCAGCAATTTCAAACACCTTCCCTGACCGGACATTCACCTAGATTCACCTGCCATAACCCCAACGTGACCACAGTCTAGACATAAGTCAGCAATACATAAGTCAGCAATTTTCCATTTTTCATAATTAATAAATTTGTAAAGCTCCCGGAGAGCTCATTCTTGTTCCGGATTCGATCCAATAAAGTACTTGATAATTTGAAGTAAAATTTTTTTTTGCGTCTTCTTCGAAGCGAATATTTATTTGGCGCAGTCGGTAGGATAGGCGAAACAGTCCTATCTCGCAAATAAATCCGAATCAATAAATCGAGTGATCGTGTCAAAATCGACGGGAGTTTACCGAAGATTTAACGGCAATATTAGGGGAAAACTAATAGTGGTGACGCTCGTGAGTTCGGTGCGTGGAGTGGCTGTGTTGCGTGAACGAGCATCAAGGGAATATTGAACGTAGGACACCACCACAGAGACCACATAGGACTGGAGGATTTTTACCCATCGTCGCCTATCAGATGAAGATGAACCTCATCATAGTCGCTTTGTTGAAGTGCATGTAAGTAAGAATTGAATATTAGTTCCTTCCTTAATTAAGAAATCCTATGTCTGATCCAAGAAAAGGTAGACCAAGTAAATCAATAAATTTTAAACCGTACTCAAAAGTTAGAAGCATTTTTAAGAGCCTTGAATCTGTTTTCGATAGGACAAATAGTGAGCCGAATATTTGTAGTGCAAATTTAAGTGAAATTAAATTACATCCGAACGTGAATTTAGGAATAATAATGAATAACGATACCGCGAGTGGTAGTAACCAAATTCCTCGGGGGCCTGCTCCCGTCGCAGTGACCCCACCGGACATATTTCAGTCCCTAAGAATTCCGGACGCAATCAAGGATTTGCCACGCTTCGATGGCAACCCGAGAATGCTACACGAATTTTTAAATAATGTGGAGGAAATTTTGAGTTACATCAGCCCTATTGATGGTACTCCGTACTCCGCAATTTTATTACGAGCTATTCGTAATAAAATTGAAGGACAAGCGAATGAAGTACTGAATATGTACGGTACACCATTAATTTGGGACAGCATAAAAAATAACTTAATCTTACACTACTCAGACAAAAGGACCGAGACTTCACTAATACGAGACTTACATACGTTACGACAAGGCAACAAACTAGTGCAAGAATTTTACAGTGAGATTATCGAATTGCAAGCAACGATGTATAATAACATTTTGATCCACGAGGTAGACGCGAACGTTATTGCGGCTAAGAAAAACTTATTCGCTGAAATGTGCTTAAACACCTTCCTAACGGGACTAAGAGAACCTCTTGGGTCAACAATTAGGGCCATGAGACCGGAATCTCTCCCATTAGCACTAACATATTGCGTTAAGGAACAAAATATCTCGTACATGAAAGCGGAATCAGGCCAAATAAGACCTCAAACGAACCAAAACAAAAAATTTTCACCTTCTTCAAATCCATCATCCTTCAAGCCCCAACCCTCATTCCTTCACAATCCATCTCCTGCACATTTTTATCGACCCCCTTTTTATCCTATCCCTTATAGGCCACCGCTTAATCAATTTCAACAAGCCTCGTCACCTAACCCATTCCATAGCAACTCTTACCAAAGGCCCCAGTATCCTCAAAATTTACAACAGAGAACCTACAATAGTATTCAGCAGCCAAAACCCCTTAATAATTCTAGAACCCCTTTTAACAATTTCAGAACGCCTTCAATGCCTCCTAACAAACCCAATATTACTACTAACAAGCCTAATTCTAATCAGCTTCCTAAAATTGAACCCATGGATACCAGCTCAGGGCACTCAAAACAACCGGTTACCTTCCGCCCAAGTTATACCCCATATTTTAGAAACACAAATAATAACGTGAACCAAAACGGATTCCCAAAATATGTTGCTGAGGAATTGTTTAATGTAAACGAGGTCGATGATAGTATGTACACTTACTCTTATGTACCCCCGCCAAACGAAGCATACCAACAGCTCGACGAATACTACCCGTACTACCAACAAAACGTGGAAAACACAGAAATTTCAGAGCCTCAACCAGTAAATGAGGATGAAGGCCCTGAAAATTTTCAGACAACAGCCTCAGAAACACAACAGGATACATAGACGTGAACAAACACGGGTTCTTGTTACCTTACATCCACATTTCTTCTCCCTTTGGATGACCCCTAAAATTTCTCATAGACACCGGGGCATCATCGTCCTTCATTAATCCAGAATTTACGAACCCTGCAGATCATATTCATTCGGAACCCGTCACTATATCCACCATTTCAAATAAATACAAAATTAGTAAACAAATAATTCTTCAAAATTTTTCGGAATTTAATCAGCCCGGAAACTCGCGTTTCCTCATATTTAAATTTCATGACTACTTCGACGGGCTGCTTGGTCTTGATATCCTAAGTCAACTGGGTGCCAAAGTTGACCTGAAAAACAAAGTCCTAATTACAAACAACGTCGTTACCCCTTTAATTTTCAAACCAAACTTCTCCTTAAAAGAAACCCCAATCCCTGCGAACACAAAGATACTAGTTAAACTTCCCGTAGATATTCGGGATGGTGATATCTATTTAAATAGGACTGAAATAAATCCCCATTTGTACCTCTCTGAAGGTATTTACAAAGCCAGCGGATGGCACAGTACAATAGAAGTAGTAAATAAATCCGATATACAACAGAACCTCCTCCTTGATCACCCACTCAAAGTAGAACTCATAAGTAGCATGAAAATAGTAGAATTCAATAATTTCAATATCAATCACGAAATTCAAAATGACGCCGGTAATTCAAACTTCATAGAATCAATACGCACGAACCATCTCAATCAAGAGGAGCGGAAACTTCTTCTAAAACTCTGCAGAGATTACGAGGACGTCTTCTTTCAAGAAGGACAGAAATTGAGCTTCAGCAATCAGGTAAAACATCCAATACCTACCGTGGACAACATACCAGTCTACACCAAATCATATAGGTACCCTTACATCCACAAGGATGAGGTACGCAAACAGATCAGCGACCTACTCAATCAAGGTATAATCCGTCCAAGTTACTCACCTTGGAGTTCACCTGTATGGATTGTGCCAAAGAAGTTAAATGCGAGCGGCACCCAGAAGTGGCGCTTAGTCATCGACTACAGGAAGCTCAATGAAAAAACTATTACCGATAGATACCCCCTTCCAAATATTACGGAAATTCTCGATAAACTCGGACGTTGCATGTATTTTTCAACCCTCGATCTGGCAAGTGGGTTCCACCAGATCGAGATGAAGCCTGAAGATGTGCCAAAAACAGCCTTCACGGTAGAGGGAGGTCATTACGAATATATTCGTATGCCCTTTGGGCTCAAGAATGCACCATCCACCTTCCAAAGAGTGATGGACAATGTTCTTAAAGACCTCCAGGGCACAATATGTTTAGTGTATCTCGACGATATAATCGTGTTTTCAACTTCCGTTCAGGAGCACGTCGAGAACTTGAAGAAAGTGTTCGATAAACTCCGAGAAGCCAACCTGAAAATTCAAATGAATAAATGTGAATTTCTTCACAAAGAAATCGCATTTTTAGGACACGTCATTACGACTCAAGGCATAAAACCAAATCCCGAAAAACTACGCGCAATCAAAGAATTTCCAATACCTCGCACACCAAGAGAAATTAAATCTTTCCTCGGATTACTCGGTTACTACCGAAAATTTATCAAAGATTTTGCCAAACTAGTGAAACCTCTGACTGAATGCCTTAAGAAAGGGAGAACGATCCAACTAACCGAAAAATACTTACAAACCTTCGAAACCTGCAAACAAATCTTAATGAACGACCCGATTTTGCAGTACCCCGATTTCACAAAACCCTTTGTCCTCACCACAGACGCTAGCCAATTCGCCATCGGCGCAGTATTATCCCAGGGTCCCATTGGCAGTGATAAGCCAATTTGCTACGCTAGCCGGACACTCACAGATTCCGAAATAAATTACTCCACCATAGAGAAAGAGCTCTTGGCCATAGTCTGGGCCGCTAAATATTTCAGGCCTTACCTTTTCGGCAGGAAATTCAAAATAGTTACAGACCATAAACCGTTAACTTGGCTCATGAGCTTGAAAGAACCCAATTCCAAATTAGTACGCTGGCGCCTTAAACTCGAGGAATATGATTACGAAATTGTATATAAAAAGGGGATCCAAAACACCAATGCCGATGCGCTCAGCAGAATCAAAATTCCTGAAAAGAAGATAGCCGAAATAAATACCAACGAAATAGGAAGCTCAACTTCGGTGCAAAACACCCGGGGATCAACCGTTCATTCCGCCGAAGAAAATTTAAACGACGGAATACCAATCTCCGAACGCCCCATCAATGAATTTAATTTCCAATTAATATTCGAAAAAACCCACACGAGCCTAGAAACTATATTTCGAAATAAGCAAAGACGAACCTTTCGTTCACCTGAGTTCACTGAGGAAAGTGTAACATCGCTTTTTAAAAGATTCGTCGTCCCTAACAGACTTACCGCAATTTTCGCAGATGAAGAAAGTTTCCGCATCATTCAGACAGTCTATTCAAAATTCTTTGCCAGAAATAAAGCTTTCAAACCTCTTCGTTGTAAAGAAATTTTAACAGATATAATCGATAACGATGAGCAAGATAAGATAATTACTGATTACCATAATAAAACTAACCATAGAGGAATTCAGGAAACACTCAACCACTTAAAAAGACAATATTACTTTCCCTTCATGGTAAATAGGATTACAAAAATTATTAATAACTGCGAAACTTGCCAGACATTTAAATATGACCGGAGCCCACCGAGGATTAAATACGAAAAGCCAGAAATCCCTTCGAAACCTCTTGAAATTATTCACATTGATATATACAGTATAAATAACAAACAAATATTAACAATTATTGACAAGTTTTCCAAATTCGCGGCAGCCTATACAGTACCAGCACGAAATAGTTTAAATATTATAAAATCATTAAGACATTTTCTATCCTTACACGGCGTACCAAATAAAATAATAGCGGACCAGGGCAGCGAGTTCACTGCGAGTATCTTCAAGGATTTCTGCGACCAATACAATATAGAATTACATATTACATCATTCCAACAGACAAGCAGCAACTCTCCTGTCGAAAGACTGCACTCGACTTTGACCGAAATTTATAGAATAATTCTCGATAAGTACAAACAAATGAACTACGACAGGGACCACGATGACATTTTAAACGAAACAATTACCACATACAATAACGCAATACATTCTGCAACTAAGTTAACGCCTTTTGAACTGTTCTCTGGTAGGACCCACTCGTTTAACAAAAATAATATAAATTTTAATAATGAACATGAATATCTGAAAGCTTTAAATAAATTCCAAGAACACCTTTACCCTGAAATAAAAGCAAGAATAGGAAATCTAACAGGAAAAAATATAGATAAACTAAATAAAGATAGAGAGGAACCAGTAGATCTTGCAGCAAATCAAATAATATTTAGGAAACAGTGCAGAAGAAACAAATTAACCCCTAGGTTCATTAAACAGAAAGTAAAAGAGAATAGAAAAGTAACAGTTCTAACTAACGAAAATAAGAAACTCCACAAATCCAGAATTAAAAAGAAACGTCTATTACAGAATGTTGACGGCCTACGGACAGAAGATGGAAATACAAGAACTGACTGACGTACAAACTATACTGCCCCTACGACTCGGGAACGCAAGAACTGTGGATCACTACGAAAACCTCATACATATTATTAAATTAGCAACTTACAAAGAAAACATTAACGAAATTTCCGAATCATTAAAAGCGTTAGACAAACTTGACGGAGTTCGGGATTCTGTGAGACTAACCAAATTTAAATTACAAGCGCTAAAACGGAAATTAGAATCTTTATCACCAAAGACCAGAAACAGAAGAGGACTTGTTAATGGTCTAGGTACGGTTATCAAATTTATAACGGGAAATATGGACGCTTATGATGCACATAGGCTAAATGAACAGATAGAAAATTTAACTACAAAACAATCGGCAGTTTACAGCGGAATTGGCAAGCAGGCAAGGATAAATAACTTAATGAATGAAAGATTCAATAATATAACTGACCATATCAATAAAGAACAAGATAAAATACAGAAATACCTGAACGACTACACAAACCAATTAGATAACAGAATCAGGTCTAGTGAAAACTTACTAATACACATCCAATACCTAAATCAGATTAATTATAATATAGACTTGCTCTCAGACCACCTTGCCAATATCGCTGAAGCAATTGTCCTTGCTAAACTTAATATCATTCCGAAACAGATACTAAATCCAAACGAACTTACCGAAATTTATCACATTTTCAAAAACCAGTCTATAGAAATAAAATCAGAAGAACACATTTATGAATTACTTGGTTTACAGGCATATTACAATAATTCCAATATCATATTTAACGTCCGCATCCCGATGATGACCAACGAAACATATTCCCTTTTCAATATAATCCCCATCCCCGTAAATAAAACTAAATTAATTGTTACAAAACCCTACGTCATTTTTAATCCCACTAATATTCAATTTCTTAACAAAACATGCCCAAAAATCGAGGGAATCTTCTACTGTGATGGGAAAAATCGAATCGAGGAAGCAAGCCAACTCTTGTCCAGCAGACCAGCTACCTGCATCTTTGAAGACATCGTCGAGCACACAGCCATCTCCCAACCGCAACCAAACTACATTATATTAATCAACGCCCCGGAGATCCGGATACAATCTACCTGCGGAATCCAACAGCAAAACCTACGAGGGACGCTCCTGATCCATTACCTAAACTGCTCAGTGGAAATCAACGGGATCACTTATCGAGATAACCCTAACATCTTCTGGGACAACATATTTTTATACCCGGCCATACCTACCGAAGTCCATCAAAATTCATCCGTAGAAAACCTGACACTACCGAAGCTCAAAACTTACCATATCGAAACCAAGGCAGCACTGGATAACCTGGAAATAAAAATTCAACAAAAGGACAACATCATATACATCATACTAACGATCCTCGGAATCGCAGTACTCATCACGGCAGCATATCTTACACGGAGGAGACACCTTACCTTCAACATCAATGAGGTCATCCCGCAGCAGGACATCGCTCCGACCCAAGGAGTTTCGAACCCTCAACTCCTTTGGGCCTCGCTCCACGCTAAGGGGGGAGGAGTTATATCACGTGCATCCGATAGCAGCAAATAGCCGAATACCCGAAACCCCAAAATCGTTAACGCAGCGGTTCAGCAATTTCAAACACCTTCCCTGACCGGACATTCACCTAGATTCACCTGCCATAACCCCAACGTGACCACAGTCTAGACATAAGTCAGCAATACATAAGTCAGCAATTTTCCATTTTTCATAATTAATAAATTTGTAAAGCTCCCGGAGAGCTCATTCTTGTTCCGGATTCGATCCAATAAAGTACTTGATAATTTGAAGTAAAATTTTTTTTTGCGTCTTCTTCGAAGCGAATATTTATTTCGCGCGAGTAATAACAAAATAAGTATCGAAATGAACAATTAACCCAATTATCTAAACAAACGGTCGAACGGGGACATAAACAACATAATCTGGTGAACCGTGACATAAAGTTAACTATGTATAATTAAGTGACTCTCAACATTCGTGCATGTAGCTCTAAATGATCATTTCAATAAATACATGCCTAGATAAATAAGTCAGTGGACATTGACATAAATAACTAAGTATATAAATAAATTATATAAGTGGACGAAGGAACAATAGTAGGGATTAATAATTAACCAGGCATAATTAAATCCATATTATTGCAAGAGTAAGTGAAGAAGCAATTGAACCTCGATGTAATTAAAATAAGTAAACCCTGAAGTACGAGAGACATAAATCAATAAATATGCGACATCTAAATAAATACCTGAATAAATAAGTGGGATTCCGTTTACCGATGTCAAACTGTGAACATCATAGTTGAGCAGCTCTCGATAATATCGTACTTGAAAGCTATTTACACTTATTTAGTGATATAAAAACATCACGAAATATACATTTATAAGCGCTGTGAATAGTGTGGAAGTGTCGAGTTCACGTAATTCTGGACATTAAATCATATATTTGAAAGCAAGACACTAACTGGATTGCTAAAGTGAGGAAACCTATTTACACTCATTTGGTGATATAAAAACATCACGATATATAAATTTAAGCGCTGTGAATAGTGTGGAAATGTCGAGTTCACGCGATTCTGGACATTAAATCATATATTGAAAGCAAGACACTAACTGGATTGCTAAAGTGAGGTTAGAATTGAGTCATCGCCAAGAAGTCAGTGGACAGTGGCACACAGCTTAGTTGCCAAATCAAGTGGCAAAGTAAAATTACTATCCACTACGTTTCATGGTACTTAGGCTACATTGAAGCTATTCACACTCATTTGGTGATATAAAAACATCACGATATATAAATTTAAGCGCTGTGAATAGTGTGGAAGTGTCGAGTTCACGTAATTCTGGACATTAAATCATATATTTGAAAGCAAGACACTAACTGGATTGCTAAAGTGAGGTTAGAATTGAGTCACCGCCAAGACGTCAGTGGACAGTGGCACACAGCTTAGTTGCCAAATCAAGTGGCAAAGTAAAATCACTATCCACTACGTTTCATGGTACTTAGGCTACATTATACTAGAAGATGGAAGATCAGTTTCAACGTTTATTTGAATCATTGAAAATTGAAACGCAAAAACAAACCATTGAAATACAAACATCTGTAACTAACAGGGTAATGGAAATATTGGATGTAAAACTACAGTCTGTCGTAGCAGAAAATAAAATCCTAAAAACAAAATTAGAAAACCTCGAGAAAGAGGTGGAAAGCTTGAAAAGAGCAAAGAAGCAAACTAATTTAATAATTTATGGCATAAAAGAAGAAGAGAATTCTAACCTAGAGCTACTCCAAAATGTGAGGAAAGTTATCAAAATAGACTTAGACATTAATTTCGAAGAACGAGAGGTAAACAACGTGTATAGAATTGGAAAGAAAAAACCAAGTGATAAGCCAAGACCCACCTTGGTTTCCTTCGTAAATGAATGGAAAAAGAATGAAGTAATGAAATGGAAAAAATATTTGAAAGATATATACGTCACAGAAGATTATACCAAAGAAGTCCTAGAGAAAAGGAAAATGCTGCTGCCACAACTGATAGAGGAGAGAAATAAGGGAAATATTGCATATCTCAAATATGACAAAATAATAACAAAAGGGAAAAGGGTTGTAAACAGTGACAATTGGCAAAAGAGAAAAACATCAACATCTCCAGAAACCAATAACCAACCAAGAAAACAACAAACCCTGGTGCCGCCGAACAACAAGATATTAAATGCTTATGATTTACTGAGGACTAGACGCAATTCTCTCCCTTCCATAACAACAGACAATAAACAATAGCAACTAAATGTCGGTAAACGGAAAACACAATGTGGCGGTGGTAACAAAGCAAGCTGTGAATTAAAAAGAGAAATCGTAGCAGGCCACGAGATGAAGTTTTTGTTTTATAAAATTGAAAATATCAGTTTGGTAATTGATTCCGGCCGGTAAAGATTTAAATTAAAAATTAATAATAAAATAAACCCAAAAATTAATAAACACTTAAAATACACAAATTGTAAATAATAATAAAAGTGGAAATAAAATATAAAATAAAAATAATAAATTATTCTAATTTAAATAAAATTTAAATGGGGGCTAGTCCCCCATAACAACAATCATTTAATAAAAAGAATAAAGTAAAAAAGTATCATAACACTCCCCCAAGCCGACTGGTCCTCGTGGGGGAAAACGACCACGACCCTCTAAAGGTTAAAAATAATGCCATCACACACAGTCAAAAGAAAGCAAATGACATTCATATAGCAACTGTTGGGGCCTATAAGAGGCACCACTGAATGCGGTACTGATTCAGCAAATAGGAAGAAGCGAGGGGAGGTTAAAATAACAACAAGACCGTTTTTTTGGAAAAAATACATTTTTTATTCAAAGATGTATTCTAAAAAACCAAACCAAAAATTCCCTATCCAATATTTATACATAAGTTTAGTCAAAACAGAATAAAACAAAAGCAACTACAATCCATGCAAACAAATAATTAATTTAAAGATACAGTAAACTATATACAAAGATTAATTTTATAATGAAATGATTATATGTCTGGAATGAGAAAGAAATTATGTGTTTAGTGAATTTTGTTATATAGAAGTAGTTTTCAATGTGTCTGCTGTAAGTATGTGTAGTATGGTGTGTAAGAAAGAATGGAACAGAGAAGAAGGGAAATTTATTAGTCTCTAGGAAATCCTATTGACAATAAATGTGAGGAGCGCTTAGGAAAGCCTAAGGATGTAGGAAAGCCTACTATGAAGTAAAGGAAAGCCTTTACTTGTAGGAAAGCCTACTGTGAGGTAAAGGAAAGTCCTTTGGTGTAGGAGAGCCTACTATCAAGTAAAGGAAAGCCTTTACTGTGTAACCGCCGGAAATCCAGCGAATGAGTGACCACTTTGTTAATATCAGGAAAGCCTGATAGTGTAGGAAAGCCTACTTGTTAAGTAAAAGAAATCTCTTACTTACTTGTTGCTGGAAAGCCAGCTCGTGATCGACTGGTTGATGGTGCTTCAGCCTCCTGTATTTATACTAGGTCAGGCCAATGATGGCTGCCATATGATGGCTGCCGTATGCTGGTTGCCATGACAGCATAATAAGTGTTTATGTGGCCATAATATTGTTTGGTGGTTGTCATGACAGTATAATAATCTGTCAGACTTGTGTTGTGGTAACAACATCCTGCCACCTCGACAAAATGTTGATACAAAATGATACGAGAGAATGTTAACTTACGATTCTTTGACTGCCATTTAACCTTAAATTTACCACTCTTTTGGATTTTGATGAAGCGGATGGTATCGCCGTTAGTAGCATGGAATCGAGCGCTTCCTTTTGACTCGAAGACTATATTCCATGGTATGTTTTCATGCTGGATTCGTTTCCAGAGTGCGTTGTCACACTGAAAATACTCCCGGTTAGGTGCCCTTGTCCAATTTCCAGTGGTTTTTGCTGGTGCCTGTGGTGTTTGAGCAGTGAAAACGGGACTCTTCGAGGTGTGTTGACATGCAGGTGAAGGGTAAGGCTGACTCATCTTGGGCTGATGTTTGGTACCTTGCTGACTTGCTGTGGCTGGACGAGTTGCAGCGAGCTGAGATAGTCCTGAAGGTCCTGTGGTCCTGTGAGAGCTTCGGCCGGTTGTTGATTTCCTGGGCTGACCACTGGTGGCGACGGGCATTGGCCTTGTTCGTTTTCTTGTCCAAGGTCCGGGTTGTGATGGCTGATGGCTGTTTTTTCGCTCCACGTTGACGATTTTTTCCTCGAATTGAGGGTCAAACGGTTGAATCGCTGTGGGTGCGGTGGTTTCTCGTAGAATTTGTTCAATGGATATCAGACTCGGAGGGTCGTCTAAGTCGAGGAGGTCGGTAAGCTCCGGAAAAAATGTTGCGCTTTGTTTCGTCATCTTATTTGATTCTGAAATGATTCGAATTGGTTTACAAATTGTCAAAGAAATTTGTTTTACACGTCAGATTTCGTGTTACTTCTAACACGTAGATGGCGTGGTGGTTGTTATGTAGATTTTGCATTGTTTTAAGGCTGGGGCTCCATTGTGAGTCTGCTTATTTTTGTCATGGGTCGAGTTAATATTGAGTTTTTAGTTTGAATTTTGACTACTCGAATATTATTATCAGGACCCGGGAATGTGTTAATGATTCGGCCTAACATTCATTTTAATGGAGAGGCGTTGTGATCAGCAATGAGCACCAAATCTCCTATTTTGAAATTTGTTTGAAGCGGTTTCCACTTTGGCCTGTTTTGCAAAGTGTGTAAATATTGTGAAGTCCATTGCCTCCAAAATGAATTTGTCAGTGGTTAGATACCATTTGATGCCCAAAGTTTTTATACATTCATTGATGGAGAGATCGAGAGGATTTGTAATTTCCTTGTCTTCCATTGATAGACCCAGAGTTAGGACCGATTTTAACTGCTGCTGGAGTTTGATACCCGAAGAGATCTCGTGTGCTCCAGTTAATAGGTCATCGACGTAGAAGACGTTACGTATTACCTTGGCCATTTCAGGATAATTACGTTCCTCGTCTGTTGCGAGTTGTTGAAGTGTCCTAATGGCAAGGAACGGGGCAGATGCACACTCAAAAGTCACTGTTGTGAGCTGGTAATCTTTTAAAGGATCCTTTGGGTTGTCTCGCCATATGATCCTCTGGAAATGTTGATGTTCAGGATCTAGTAGTATCATCCTGTACATTTTCTCGATGTCTGCCGAGATGGCGAATTTATGCTGTCGCCAACGAAGTAGTATTGCCCATAATGTAGGTTGAATAGTAGGTCCTACAAGCAATTGTTCGTTCAATGATTTTCCGTTAGAGGTCTTGGCTGATGCGTTGAAAACAATGCGCACCTTGGTGGTAGTGGAACTCTCTTTGATCACGGCGTGGTGCGGGAGATAATAATTTGTGAGAATCTCTACCAAATGACGAAGATTTTGATATTCTTCTATGCAGTTTATGTAATCCATTTTGAGAGTGAGATATTTTTCAAATCTTTTCTCTAGCTGGAGGAACTGTTTAACTGGTAGATTTCGAGAGTTACCGAGTTTGGGGCCGTTAGAGGCCCGAAAGGGTAATTGGACTTGATATTGTCCGTTGAGTAAACGGTGATGTGTTTTTTGAAAAATATCTTCACATCTTTTGTCGTCTGGGTGGATAATAGTGGTAGGTACTTCTTCCTGTTCCCCAGAACTGACGTAACTGCTCATCAAGGTTTGCAGTGTTATGAGCTTGAATAGTGAACGCCTTTGGGCTGAGTGAATTATCTTTTAAACTGCCCATGAGGATCCACCCAAGCTGCGTATTTTGAGCCGTAGGTTGTACGTTACTGCCCTTTATGACGCCATTTTCGATGATTTGTGCGAAAATGTCTGCTCCAATGAGTAAATCGATGGAGCCGGGTGTGGCGAAACCAGGATCGGCTAGTTTTAAGTTTAATAGATACGTTAGCTGTGACGTATCTATTGATTGCGGCGGAGTATTATCCGTGATGTTGTTTAGAACTAGTGCTGTTATATTAGTTCTAAATGCGGTGGTGTTTGAGTATAAAGTGAAATTGACTTGCGACTTTACACGTGCGGTTGGAGTGCAACCCAGTCCTGTGATTTCCATGGTTGCCGGAATCTTGTGGAGCTGGAGCTTTCTGACTGCTTTGTCAGAAATGAATGAGACTTGAGATCCCGAGTCGACTAGAGCTCGGAAGGAGTGCAATTCCCCTAATTTGTCGGGGATATTCACTATTGCGGCCGCAAGTAGCGCTCTTTGATGATTTCGGTAAAAGAACGCCTTAGATTCCAGTACGGCATCATCTGACTTGCTTTCGACCGGCTTGTTGGAGGCTGGTTGTGCTCCATTGGTTTGTTTTCCCAGTGTTTGGGATTCTATGTGTAGAAGTGTGTGATGCTTCTTCTGACACTTGTAACATGTGTGCTGACTCTTACAAGCATTAGTGGGATGTCCAAAACTTAGGCAATTTTTACAAACTTGTAATTTTGTTGCTAAGTTTAGACGATTGCTGACTGCCAATTGCCGGAATTGTGGGCATTTGTGCAATGGATGATCCGACTTGCATTTTGGGCAAGCGGTGCTTGTAAGAAAGCATGATTGTATGCTCTTGGGAGAGACCTTGGCTATGCTTGGTCGAGTATTGTGTAGCGCCTCTAACGTTCGGAATCGTGCTTCTAGAAATTTGACGAATTCTTTGTAGGAGGGCGGATCGGTACGGTCTCCTTGCTCTTGTTCCCATTTGTAATGAGTCTCAGCAGGGAGCCGTTTGGTTAGAAAGTGTATGAGAACAGGGTCCCATGATTCGGTAGGTGATCCTAAACAGCGGAGCTCATGCAAGCTTTCTTCGGACTCGTCTAACAGAGCCTTGATTGCTTGTGCGGATTCGGTTTTAATACTGGTTGTATTAAACAGTGTGGCTAGATGAGTGGTTATTAACACTCTTTTGTTATTGTATCGTTTTTGTAAGAATTCCCAAGCCTTCTCGTAATTGTTGTCAGTGACATCGAATTGTCGAAGTAGGCGTTCAGCTTCGCCTGTCACTGACGTTTTAAGGTATTGCAATTTTTGTACCCGTGAAAGTCCCTTCCCTTCGTGAATAATGGATTTGAATAAGTCATGGAAGGATCTCCATGCTGCGTAAGATCCTCCAAATTTGGGAATAGAGATTTTGGGTAGCTTAACCTCAGACCTGATTTGAGTAGGTCATTGAGGTGTGAAAGTTTCTACCTTTTCGAACGTGTTTAACATTTCTTTTATATTGGAGACTATATCTATGTATAAGTTCTGTGAATCAGAATATGTTTTATTGGTTATATATTCCGTCACTTCTAATGTATCCTTTTGAATTATTTGCATATGGCCCTTTTGTATTTGATCCCATACGGAATCTATCAACTTCAGGTATGTGTCGAGCATACCTTTGTTAAGTTGTTGGGGAGTCTTTTTAGACAAAGTAACGGCCAATTCTTTGAGTTGCTCGTGTAGAGCATTCTGTTGACTTAATAATCTTTTTGCCATTTTAACTTCCTCGCTTTATTTTAAAGTAGATATAATATTATATCCGGCTCGAAGGACCAATGTTGGGGCCTATAAGAGGCACCACTGAATGCGGTACTGATTCAGCAAATAGGAAGAAGCGAGGGGAGGTTAAAATAACAACAAGACCGTTTTTTATGGAAAAAATAAATTTTTTATTCAAAGATGTATTCTAAAAAACCAAACCAAAAATTCCTTATCCAATATTTATACATAAGTTTAGTCAAAACAGAATAAAACAAAAGCAACTACAATCCATGCAAACAAATAATTAATTTAAAGATACAGTAAACTATATACAAAGATTAATTTTATAATGAAATGATTATATGTCTGGAATGAGAAAGAAATTATGTGTTTAGTGAATTTTGTTATATAGAAGTAGTTTTCAATGTGTCTGCTGTAAGTATGTGTAGTATGGTGTGTAAGAAAGAATGGAACAGAGAAGAAGGGAAATTTATTAGTCTCTAGGAAATCCTATTGACAATAAATGTGAGGAGCGCTTAGGAAAGCCTACTATGAAGTAAAGGAAAGCCTTTACTTGTAGGAAAGCCTACTGTGAGGTAAAGGAAAGTCCTTTGGTGTAGGAGAGCCTACTATCAAGTAAAGGAAAGCCTTTACTGTGTAACCGCCGGAAATCCAGCGAATGAGTGACCACTTTGTTAATATCAGGAAAGCCTGATAGTGTAGGAAAGCCTACTTACTTGTTGCTGGAAAGCCAGCTCGTGATCGACTGGTTGATGGTGCTTCAGCCTCCTGTATTTATACTAGGTCAGGCCAATGATGGCTGCCATATGATGGCTGCCGTATGCTGGTTGCCATGACAGCATAATAAGTGTTTATGTGGCCATAATATTGTTTGGTGGTTGTCATGACAGTATAATAATCTGTCAGACTTGTGTTGTGGTAACAACAGCAACTATAAACTGTCGATCTCTTAGAACCCCCGAAAAACTCCAAGAATTAGAAATAGCACTAGAAGAAATAAAATGGGATATTATAGGGATAAGTGAAATGAGAAGATTTGGGGAACAAATCGAAGATCGTGGAAAGTATATCCTACAATATAAAGGAGAGACGCCAGGACTTTATGGAGTAGGATTCATGGTCAAAAAGAATTTAGCAAACAACATTTCAGAACGTATTGCAATTCTCAATATAAAACTAAACAAAGAAGAATGGTATATTATCCAGGCGTACTCACCAACGGAATCGGACAAAAAGGAGGACTTAATAAAAACTGAAAAATTCTACGAAGAACTCCAGAACACCATCGAAACGACACATAAAAATGTGATGGTGATGGGTGACTTCAATGGCCAAATCGGAACACAAAATAGCGGCGAAGAACATACCATAGGAGAACACGGTTTTGGCACTAGAAGCAAGAATGGTACTAGGTTGGTAAACTTTTCACTAGAAAACAGATTAAGTATTTTAAACAGCTTTTATAAAAAGAAAATAACAAAGAAATGGACATGGATCTCACCCAACGGTCTCCATAAGAACGAAATAGACTTTATTATGTCTAATAACAGAAAAACTTGCTTTTAAAGATGTGTCGGTCGTGCATAATTTAAATTTTAACACTGACCATAGAATGGTACGGGCTACAATGGCAGGAATACGCCCCAAGAAATCAAGACGATTTCATAATAAATATGAAGCTATTCAGTATACTGGCGACGCAGAATTACTGCTTAAAAATCTTCAAGCATCATTAGATAGTAAGGAACATCTACCAATACAAGGAAAATACAACAAATTACTACACCAACTAAAAACTGTAACCAGGAAAACAAATATAAACAGAAAGAAAGAAATCTCATCTGAAAGCAAGGAATTACTCCAGAAGCGCAAGGAGCTATTACAACCTAGGAAAACTAAAGAAAACCGTCAAAAAATACTAAAAATAAGCAAAATGATCAATGGACAATTACGAAAAGAAAGAAAGACAAAACGAACTAATACAATGAAGAACTATATTGAAAAAACAGGAGGAATAAAAAAGGCACTAAAAGAACTAAGACGTAAAAAGGATTGGATACCAAATATGAAAAAGAAAGACAGTATAAGTACAGGGACGAGATCGGAGATATTAAAAGTAGCTACAGATTTTTACCGAAATCTTTACCAAAGCCAAAAGGAGGGACAAGCTGGGAAAGAATAGGATACATCAACGGATGAAGAGGAAGTGCCTGAAATAATAAAAGAAGAAACCATAAAAGCAATTAATACACAGAAGAACGATAAAGCCCCCGGATCAGATCTCGTTACAAATGAACTACTGAAAACAACAGTACCAGTGATTGCTTCGAAGCTAACAAATATATTCAACGAAATTATCATAACAGAAGAGATCACTGAGGACTGGACAAAATCAACCATCATACTATTGCATAAAAAAGGCGATAAAGGGGATATATCAAATTACAGGCCCATTAGCTTAATGTCTAATGTTTATAAGGCATTTTCAAAAATTATATTGTCAAGAATAACCAACACTCTTGAAGAAAATCAGCCCAAAGAGCAAGCTGGATTTCGTCGAAACTTTTCCACCATAGATCACATCCACGCTCTGAGACAAATATTGCAAAAATATAAAGAATATAATAAGACTTACTACCTAGGGTTCGTTGATTTTAACAAAGCATTCGACACACTGGAACACGAGTTTATATGGAATGCACTAAAAACACATGGAGTACAAACAAAATACTTACGAATACTCCAAAATGTATACACCAAGAGTACATCACAAGTTAATCTAGAAACTACAGGCGAAGAATTTCCTATCAAGAGAGGCGTACGTCAAGGAGATCCCATCTCACCTAAATTGTTCTCAGCCGTTCTAGAAATGATATTCAGAAGCATAGATTGGAAGAACAAAGGATTAAATATAAATGGCGAAAATCTGAGCCACTTACGTTTCGCAGACGACTTAATCATTTTCTCCGAGAGCCCAAAAACATTGGAAGTAATGCTACAACAACTAGCTGACGAAAGTGACAAGGCAGGTCTAACAATGAATTTGACTAAAACAAAAATTATGTCAAACGATACACAAAAAGATACCATAACAGTAAATAAAGAGCAAATAGAATATGTACATGAATATGTTTACTTAGGACAATTAATATCTAAAGAATACTGCATGAAAAAGGAAATAGAAAGAAGAATAGCTAACACCTGGAAACGATACTGGTCACTTAGCGAAGTTATGAAGAACAAAGAAATGCCGATGAGGGAAAAAAGGAAGGTATATAATATGTGTATTCTGCCATGCTTGTTATATGGGTGTCAAACCTGGACATTGACAGACCAACTGGCAAACAAAATAAAAGTTTGTCAAAATGGAATTGAGAGAAGTACGATAGGTGTTAAAAGGAAAGACCGAGAAAAATTAAAAGACATTAAAAGTAAAGCTAAATTCAAGAATGCATACACAATATACAAACAACTAAAGTGGAGATAGACGGGACATATGATAAGACAAAAAAACAAAATTAAAAATTTTGAAAAAACCCACGACGGATGTAAACGTCGTAATAGAAAAAGGATTAAATAAAATTTTAAAGCCCCCCCCCCCGACTAAAAGGAGTTAAGTAACCAAAGAAAATTCGTCGGGGGATGCCATTCCCTGCCCTGAATTAAGAATAGGAGAATGTCAATTAAAGACTACATACATTCAATATTTTAGTTCACTTCAGGGCAGGGAATGGCATCCCCCGACAAATTTTCTTTGGTTACTTACCTCCTTTTAGTCGGGGGGGCTTTAAAATTTTATTTAATCCTTTTTCTATTACGACGTTTACATCCGTCGTGGGTTTTTTCAAAATTTTTAATTTTGTTTTTTATTTGAAACTTTTTAGAGATTTCTTACAAAAAATTATTTTTATATCTGGCCGATGAATCAAAAACCCGTTACAGAAAACCGTATCTAAATCGGTCAAACCGTTTTGGAGATACTTGGCAACATTGGACTGCACAAACAACCTCTCACCCTAAATGCATATACCAGCTCCGTTCCGTCGTGGGTAAAAATCAGCGGCCCCGAAAACCCCTAAGAACCAAGTTTGTTGCAAATAGCACAAACTTTAAGGAGTTGACAATCCGACATCTTGAATTCATAAATTTTGACAGTTGGTTTGAGATCGGCGACCCCAAAAAACCCCCAAATATCAAGTTTAGTCCAAATCGCATAAACTTTAAAATTTGAAAGTCAGCCATCTTGAATTCGTAAAGTCTGACAGCTGATTTGAAATCGGTGACCCCGAAAACACCCAAATACCAAATTTAGTGCAAATCCTATAAACTTTAAAATTTGACAATCCGCCATCTTGAATTCATAAATGTTCACAGTTGGTTTGAGATCGGCGACCCCAAATACCCCCAAATATCAAAGTTGGTCCAAATCGCATAACCTTTGAAATTTGACGGTCCGCCATCTTGAATTCGTAAATTCTGATAGCTGATCTGAAATTGGTGACCCCGAAAACACCCAAATACCAAATTTGGTGCAAATCGCATAAACTTTAAAATTTGACAGTCCGCCATCTTGAATTTTGCAGCAAGTTAACACCGTAACACCTATCTAAGAACAATTGCCGATGAATCACAAACTTTTTACAAAAAACCCCATCTAAATCGGTCAAACCGTTTTGGAGAAAAATGGTAACATTCGTTTGCACACACAAACAAACAAACAACCTCTCACCCTGAACGCATATACCTTCTCCGTTCCGTCGTGGGTAAAAAGAAGGAAAAATGGACAAGACTAATAACAGAATGGTACCCGCGAGACTGCAAAAGAAACAGAGGAAGACAAGTTAAGAGATGGGAAGATGATATCAGGAAAATAGCGGGTCCAACATGGACTCGAACAGCAAGGGATAGAATTGAATGGCGATCTTTAGAGGAGGTCTTTGTCGGAAGACAAGTTGAGGAATAACCACCATTTGCCGAATTAAAATTAGTTAAACATGAATTAGAATAATATAACAGTTTATATAGTATATTAACTAAAAAAATATTTGATAGTGGTATTTGATAGTAGTAATGAGTTCTTGGGCATATCTACAAAACTTTTGTTATTTAATCTAAGATCAACAATAAAGGCTTGATTTGATTTGATTTGATTTGAACTTGAATACACCTTTACATAAATCGATAGAACTTGAACTAAATAACCTTATGCATAAACAAATAAATATAAATAAATCCCTGTCGAAAGTTTTACATGAACTAATTAAATGAGTGAATAAATATACATAAATAAGTGAACATTTTAAAAATTTAACTAAATAAATAAGCAATTTCTTTCGATACCTAAGCGGATGAAGAAACAATTAATCAATTACCTATTTAATTAAATACGTCAGTGCACATTAACATAGAACCTTATATAGTTTAAGTGACTAACTCAATAAGAAGTATGTGTGCCCTGAACAACGAATGACCTTAGGTGAGTGAAGTAAATACTAACTTATGAGACGCTGAACAATGAACAAGGAATAACCAAGTGAATAATCGAATAAGTTAGATAAGAATACGTGAACAAGTACTTAAGTGGACCCTAAAGTAACGGTCTAAATAATTAAATAAGTAATATCCTACCTAATCAAAAGCTAAGTAAATCGAACGTATAAAAAACAAGTGAACCTTAGGACAAAAAAATAAACAAATAAATAGACTTATATCTAACTACGCATCCCTTAACCTACCCCTAAATCTATGAAATATAAAAAAAAACTCACCGTGTGACCTGTTTGTGGCCAGACCGGAACACACCGACACCACGTCGGGGCCAAAAGAAGAGGCAGGGTGTCGGGCGGCGGCATCTGCAGCAGAACCATCCGCCGCGGGATCCTCAGAAGCGTCGTCGTCAGCAGCGGCCACTACAACAATCACCGCAACACACCACCAGCAGCAGTTCAACAATCAACATCATCAGTAGCAGCAAGGCGCCCACCGATACACCAATTTGTAGATTTTGTACGATAATGAGAAAATACTAAAGCTAAGGTATGTCCACTTAAATTATATTTTATTCTCTTGGTCCCCTCTCCTCTCGAAGCAGCGTGGGTAATGATGTCAAATGTTTTGTGCGGTAAGATGATCTAACAAAAATTTTGTTTCAAAGGGACCTCCCCAAATATTATAATGGCCAAGGGGAGGTCAAAGGGCGGTTGGGGCATCGGCCAGAGGGGGTTCATATCATCAGAACCCCCCCTGAGGGTCATCCACGGCAGTAGCAGGGGTTCGGTTTGACCTGCTCGTTTTCCCCCGTACCTTGTTTTCCGTGGCGCGAGAATTTTTCGTTATGGGCATTCTCGCTCTGGTGGCTTCGGGTGGCCTATCGGCAAGACCCCCCCACACTACCGCAATGCTAGCTTGCCAGCTCGCGCATGCCACACACCACCAGACCAGGCGCTTTAGCCGGGCCCTGGAGAGTGTGCCCCCATAACACCTCCTTAGATTTGAATGTCCTCATTCTTAAAAGTATGGTATCTGGTTAACCCTAGCGGTCTCGATGATGGGTGCGTTCACTTGCTGTTCCAAGACTGGATCTTCTCTTAATGTGATGGTCATCGGGATCGGAACTTCTGTAGTATCCGTGGCGCGTGCGGGATTTTTCTTGCAGCAGTTGATGGACTTTAGAATCACAATTGTTGAAAAATCGTAGCAGTCGTTTGATATAGAGAGGCGACACATTTTATATTCATAACCACTTGCCGTTTTGAATTAGAATCGAGAAGGTCGTGAAAACAAAATTAAGACTAAATAAAAAGTTCCGCCTTTCATTTGTTTTTTCAATAATTTTATAAATCCTTTTTTTTGTTCTCCCAATTGTGGTTTTTTCGACATGGTGCCGAAACCCGGGATCAGCGAATAATTAATTAAAGTGACGGGATTTATAGAATAGAGTTTTTAAAGACGCGGAACATTACATCGGTGATATCGGACATTACTATGGATAGTGCAAGTCGCGGTGCTTTGCGTGGGCAAATCACGAAATTATCGAAATCAGTTCTCGAGTACCTTAAGGTTCCCCAGCATCAGCCTAAGCGGGAAAATGCTGCTCATTTCGACGATGTACTCGAGGAACTTGAGGCGTATGAAAATCGGCTAACGGTAGCCAACGAACAGTTGCGAAAAGTGAACGAGGTTTTTCACAGGACGGTGAAAGCTGAAGATTTGGAGCGGGTAAGTGAAGCGGTTGTGGACTATGAAGACAAAGTGGCGAATTGCCTTTTGCGTATTAAATTTAGGCTTGAGCGAATTCGATCTCTCAATGAGATGCCTGAACTCGCGATTGGTGAAACCTCAATAAAGCCACCGGGTCGGCTCACAGCCACAGGGTCCAATTCGAGGCTCCCAAAAATAGAGCTAAAAAGGTTTTCGGGAGATCAGACCGAGTGGCTCCCCTTTTGGGAACAATATAAAGCGCTCGTTCATGATAATAATAGCCTTTCGGCTTCGGATAAATTTTATTATCTGCAATCGTGTCTTCGCGGGAAGGCGATCGCCGCTATAACGGGTTTCCCTCCAACGGCAGCCTGCTATGATGCAGCAATATCTTTATTGCAGCAGGAATTCGCTGACACGGAGAATCTCGTGGACAAATATATGCATCAACTGATGTCCCTGCCATCTGTTTCTAGCCGTGAGGACGCGCCAGCTTTAAGAAAATTATATAATGCTGTGGTCATTAATACTAGAGTACTCACAGGGCTGGGAGTCTCTCCCGATAAGTATAGTGCAATGCTAAAAACAATTTTATTGAATTGTCTTCCAAGGCAGCTCCGCGTAGAATTTTATAAACAGGGTTCTTTGAGGGATGCAGAGGATAAAAGGGACATTGAAGTTGGATCAGCCGACGAAACGTCTTCAGTTAACTCGGAGGGTACCCAGTGTTCGTTGGGGTCCAATTTGGATGGCTGTGTCAAAGATTTACTGCGTTTCATCAAGCGCGAAATGGAATCGTTGGAAAAATCTGGTGTGTCTGTAAAGTCTACAGCTATGGCCCCGTCTTCTCATAAGCCTAGATTGGTCAAGACAGCGGCTGGGCTGTTAGCTCCTAATGAGGTGAGCAAATTTTGTGCTCTGTGCAAATCGGTTAACCATTATACGGACAAATGTTGCGTGGAGAAAAGGATAGAGGACGAAAGGCTATATTAAAACGAGAAGGGCGATGTTTTAAATGCACTCGAAGAGGCCATACTGCAAATAAGTGTTCTGTGTTCGTCCTGTGCGATAAATGTAAAGGGCGGCATGCTACTTCGATGTGCGAGCCTAAGACTGAACGTCAAGTTTCTATCTCGAAGGCAAATACTGCAGCTACCACAAATTTGTTTGCGCCAGTCAGTGGCCCTTTCAGTATCTTTCTCCAAACAGCTTGCGCGCATTTGTTATCATCTGCGCATAACGAGGATACCTCTTTGTTGGTGAGACTCATAATAGATAATGGCAGTCAACGTTCCTATATTAAAGAATCTATAGTTGAGAAATTGAGATTACCTGTCTTGGATTCCATCAATATCCGCATTCTTCCCTTTGGGAGTGCTGAAAAATCGCCGGTTCAAACCTGTAGTCGAGTCAGGGTGACTCTACGAAGCATCCATGATGGGAAGTTATTGACAGTAATAGCAATCGTTGTTCCCGAAATTTGCTTGGATACCTTGCCCACTCCTGACCTCAGAAATCCTAAAATTTCGAAATTTATCTTAGCCGACTCGCCAGCTAGTGGTAAACCTTATAAAGGGATTTCACTACTCATCGGATCTGATTTCTACTGGAAAGTTGTCACCGGTGAATATGAGAAGGTAACCGAAAGTCTGGTTGCTGTCAATACTAAGCTGGGCTGGACCCTCTTGGGTCCTGAAGTCGACTCTTCCGCTAACGGAGTTGAGTCTTCTATAATAGCAATGGCCTCTTCAATTGAAAGCGACCCTATATCTCACAGTATCCAAAGATTGTGGGATCTAAAGGGTATTGGTATCACACCCCCTAGTAAAATTAAGGCTAAGGACATTGACTACGAAAAATATGTGAGGTCTCTTGGGGACGGCTATGAGGCGAGTCTGCTGTGGAACGAAGGTGATCAGAAGTTGGATGACTACTACGCTGGAGCGTTCATTCGTTTTAGAAACCTAGTAAAAAACTTATCTCGAGATCCTGAGAAGCTACGTGAATATGATGGCGTTATACGTAGTATCATATCGGATGGATATGCCGAAGAAGTGCAGCCGACAGTGGTTGGAGAAAATAGGTGTTATTACATGCCTCATCGCCCAGTCTATAAAGAGGATAAAACAACAACGAAAGTCCGACCCGTTTTTGATGCTTCGGCGCATTCTACTGGACAATGTTCTTTAAAATACCTGCTGAATACAGGACCAAATTTGTTGCCGGATATTTTTAGGGTTTTACTGCAGTTTCGGGAAGGTAAATTTGGGGTTACCGCCGATATTGAAAAGGCGTTTTTGTAGATATATATGGCCCCGGAAGATCGAGATGTTCATAGATTTTTCTGGTTCTCGCATCCTTTATCAGATCCATTTAATCTTCCCAACTGCCAATTGTATCGGATGACGAGAGTGACTTTTGGAGTAAAATGTAGCCCTTTTCTACTAGGAGCTGTTCTTCCCTATAAGTGGGTTAAGCCTCCAATAACCAATCTGGTCCATGAAGCCACATCCTTTCTGCCGCAAGGGATTTTCCAGGTAGGCCTCTAGTCAAAAAATCCGCAGGATTCCTTCTGTCAGAGCCGTTCATCTTGAGATTACTGAAAGCTTGAATACCGAAAGCTGTTTACTGGCTATACGACGCTTCATAGCTCGAAGAGGAGCGCCGAAAACCATAATTTCTGATAATGCTCGTACTTTTAAACGTGCCGCGCGAGAGCTTCAAGTATTGCATAGGGTCGTATCTTCAGAGGAGTTCCAAGGTTTCTTTTCGAATCGACGCATTTCCTGGGAATTTATAGTGGAGCGTGCCCCTTGGTGGGGGGGATTCTGGGAGCGACTAATAAGGAGTGTCAAAAATACCTTAAAGGTGGTAATAGGCAGATCCGTGCTTTCCCTAGAGGAATTGCGAACGGTGGTGACAGAGGCTGAAGCTTTTAAAACGAGCGCCCATTAACTTATATCAGTGAAGATCCGCTTGATTTGAAGCCCTTATCGCCTTCTAAATTTTTGATGCACGAATCTTTAAGTGAGGATGCAGGTGATTTGGAGTTTCAGGGAGATCGCTCAAGTACGTTGAAGGAAAAATGCAAAAGTAAAAGAGGAATTTTGAGTCATTTGTGGAAGCGGTGGAAGACAGAGTATATAAAATTGCTTCGCTCTTTTCATCTATCCAAAAATGTCAACGCTGAGAGGAATCTGGAGAAAGGAGAAATCGTATTAGTATTCAATGAAAAAATGCCCAGGTCTTTATGGAAGTTGGCAAGGGTGGACGAAATTTTCCCTGGACGAGACGGAAAGATCAGAGCCTGCTCTGTTCGTTTTGGTGATGGTTCTTGTCTCCGAAGACCTGTCCAGTTGCTTTATCCGTTGGAGATTCGAAATTGATTGCCGCGCCGGAGGATGTTGGAAAATCGTAGCAGTCGTTTGATATAGAGAGGCGACACACTTTATATTCATAACCACTTGCCGTTTTGAATTAGAATCGAGAAGGTCGTGAAAACAAAATTAAGACTAAATAAAAAGTTCCGCCTTTCATTTGTTTTTTCAATAATTTTATAAATCCTTTTTTTGTTCTCCCAATTGTGGTTTTTTCGACAACAATCGCTATTAGGAACATGGTTATGGTAGTAGTTAGGCCGAATTAGTTAGGTAACCTGTTCGGCTTTCTTGCTCGATCTGGCTTATGCGTCCAGTGTTGGTAAGGTGAAGATCCTTCATAGCCTGTAGAGTTAAGACTTCTTCTACGGTCCTAAATGCAGAATCGGGTTGCTCGACTGGAGGTAGAGGTTTCATCTTGGAGAGCTCGTTAGCGATGTAGGTTAGCTTCCCAATATTAAGTGTTGCATTATGATGTTGAATAATGAAAGTGCCTGCCAGGTATGTCGCTTCGTTGTCGATCAAGATGGTCCCGTTGAATTGGTTCAGCAATATTGTTCCTGGAAAAATTTCTTCCACGGTCGGGACATGGCGGTTATCGATTTCGGTACAGTTCGGTGGCCGACTTTCGAGCAAATTAGTTATACAATTTGTGTTACTTAGATCCACAATTTGTTTATAATAATAATTGTAATAACAAATAGTCAGTTTATTATTTGTTAGACATTTTTCTTTGATTCCAAAAATTTTTTTGTCACAATGTAGGATATTTTCGGAGGGTAATTTAATTATGAGATTTTCTTTCTTTACAGGTTTCAGAATTAAAGTTTTACAGATTTCGGTTTTTGCGCTAGGTATGCTTATAATGTACAACAAAGTTTCATTATTTGCGGCAATCTTTATCTCAGCAAAGTCTAAGGCTTCTTCTAGATTTAAATATGGAACATTGTTTTTATCAAAGAGTTCTTTCACTATATTTGTTTCATGGTTAGATAAAATGAACGAGTTTACAATATTGGCTTTCGCCCAATGTAAAGCGTAATCTACGTTTAATATTTCTTCTTTAATTAGGTCTAATTTATATTAAATTTTGTTTATTAACATTATTTTCCTGCTATCATTGGCTTCGTATGCTTCCATAATTTTATTCTTTATAGTGCTGATATTATTTATTCTTTCAAAAATCGATTTATTTATGACTACCTGCTTATTATTGTTTTCTAACATATCATTTAGTTTTTCTTTTAAGATTACAAAATCATCATGGTCCGGTTCCCGCTAACCATTTCCATGCGGTTCCGAGAAAATCCAAAGATCTCTTTTGTCTCAATTTTGGTTTAATTCTATTGATAAGTGACTTGATTCTAATAATTTCGTGGGAAAGAAAGGGGTGCATGGGATCGCTCGCGTCTACCTGATTTTTTAGCTGAAGTTCCAGTTCGTCGAGAATCTGCGTATAAGGCTCTATGTCGATAACGTGTCCGTGAATATGTTTTAAGGTTCCCGTTTGTAATTTCGATGTGCCCGTGGTTAATGTAATTATTTTGGAATTTGAGTAGTCCAAGATTTGTACCTCTGCCTAGCAGAAAGTACTAAGCAGTCTGAAAAGAAATTTTAACTTTTAATGTTGCTTTTATGAACAATTTTCCCGGATTCGGTTAAAATGGTTTTAGATTTGTTTTCTTTCACTATTTCTTGTTTATACCTGGGAGATAGTTTTGACCCTATGCCTATACGTTTGTTCAATTTAACATAGACAATTTCTCCAGGGGTGTAATTTTTAATCGTATATCTTTTTTTATTCTGATTTTTCAAGTCAATTGCCTGCTTTTGTCTTAGCCTGTCGATGTTATCTCGTCTAGCTTTCTCGAAGTCTTCGGGGTTGGTGCTAATATTCCTTCCGAAGAAGACCTCAAGTGGTCTTTTCGCCGTAGTTGAGTGTATAGAGTAGTTGTATTCGTAAATGGCTCTGTCAAGAAGCTCTGGGAATGTTCTCTGGATACCATCCGCTTTCAGGCATCTGATAATTTCGGTTAGTGTTGAATGAAATCTTTCAACTTGACCGTTAACTGAACTAGTGTGAGGGGGTGTTTTGAAGACTTGGATATTGGATCTTTTGTCATGAAAAGAATTGAAGAGGAATTTAGCGATTTTTCATTGTCGATCACAATGATTTTGGGTACACCGAACGAGAAGAGTAATTCACGGAGTGGGGTTTTTATATCCTCAACTGCTTTAGATTTTATTATCTTCGCCTGCGCGTACTTTCAAAATTTATCTATGGCCGTTAATACTAATTTTTTTTCTATATGTAATATTTCTCCTGGATACTGCGGAATTGGGGTCTCCTTCAGCTCCGGTTTGTTTGGGTGTCTGTCGTATTATTGTTCTTTACAAATTTTACACTGTCTGACAAGGTTATTGATTCTCGAGTTCATTTGGGGAAAATAATACTTTTCTAAAATCTGAATTTTATTTTCTCGCGCAATGCGGTGTGCTCTTGTGTGTACCTTTAATTTTTCCTCATCTTGCTTTTCTATGCCTACGAGGTCTTCGACTTGTGTTTGAGTGAACCTAGTTTTATAGTTTCCGAAGTGGAGAGGGTATATTTCTTGAATTTTACCCATTATAGTGTAACCGATCTTCCTCTTCTATTCTCCTTTATTTATTCAAAACGTCACTTAAACCGATCGACCAGGCGACCAACCCGCCATCGCGCCCCTTTCACACTGAACTCCGTTCTGAGGCATTGCCAGCATTCTCGTCCCTGTCAACTCCTAACATTTGTCATGATCATATTACATTTGCAGGGATCGAGCTGACGACTCAAACCGCTTTCAGTCACGATGGCGGGCTGTTAAGTCATTTCCGTTTATGGAAAGGATCGGCAGTATTCAGTAGTTACGTACAACGGGCTTTCGTGCACAAATTCAGTCGACCGCTTACATCTCGGCCATCCGACACAATCACCGTCCCCCGGTGATCATCAGTGTCACCATCACAGACGAGTATCAAACCGGTAGCTGTAGAGAGGTCCAACAATACCTAACACATCACATACCAGTAAGGCTCTGTCTGCATTAGTAGAATGTCTCATGTCGATGCTTTAAGAAGGTATATTTTCCGACGCCAAGCATTGAAGAAGTACTAAATACGCTTTCGAAGCAAAAGTTTTTATTTCATTGGATCTGCTGAGTGGTTACCATCAGATCCCTGTGTCTGAAAATTGTCGGGCTTATACGGCATTTGTCACCCCGAAGGGTCATTATCTTTGGCCTTTTGGCCTAAGTAATGCCCCGGCCGTCTTCATGAGGCTGATGGACCTGGTGTGTAAAAAGGTCGAAGATAGTAGGCTTGTTGCGTACATGGATGATATGTTAATTGCGACTTCTAATGTTGAGGAAAGTATGGAGGTTTTAGAGAAGGTGCTTGGAGTACTTAGAACGGCTAATCTTACTTTAAATATCAAAAAGTGTTCTTTCTTTAGCAAAAGTATAAGTTTCCTAGGACACGAAGTAAGCGAGGGGGGAGTTAAACCAGGTCAGGCTAAAACTCAAGCCATTCGTGAGTATCCCTGTTCTACCAACATAACTGAGGTGGGACAATTTCTGGGATTGAGCGGATATTTCCAAAGGTTTATTCCGAATTAACACAAATTTCAGCGCCTCTTAACGAATTATTAAAGAAGTGTGTAGTTTTTAATTGGACGGAAAAACAACAGCGGAGTTTTGAAGAACTTCAAGAAAAATTATCTGCTAAGCCAGTCTTGGCGGTATATCAACTAGATGCGTCCCATGAACTTCATACAGACGCCTCTTCTCACGGTCTGGCTGGTATTCTATTTCAAATTGTTGAGGATGAAATTAAAAAGCCGGTGTCTTATTTTAGCCGCGGTACTACACCATCAGAGCAGAAATATCATAGTTATGAATTAGAAGCTCTAGCTGTTGTTGAAAGTCTTAATAGGTTCAAATACCATCTCCTGGGAAAAAAATTTAAAATTGTGACAGACTGCGCATCACTTAAGGCAACGCATGCTAAAAGAAATATCGTGCCTAGAATCGCAAAAGGTGGTGGCTGAAAATCCAAGATTATGACTTCGAAATGGAACATAGAATGTCTCATGTCGATTGTATTCTCTTGTCAAACTGTTGACCTTGACCAACAAAGAGAGTCCATCGTTCTCGCTCTTTCTTTCTCATACAACTTATAAACCGACGAGTGGGTGGAAGAAAAGTTCCCATTCCACCAATCATATTACCTAATTTTTTTTTTAGCTTAACCTAACCTTAACCTCATTTTTTCCTTACCTTAACAATCGCAGCTCCATGCTCGAACAGTGCTTATCGGACAGTGAGGTACCATCGATGACGCAAATTTACTAACACTTATGTATGTCCGTCAGTGTCAGTCTGTCGTCATCGTCAGTCAATATATATATTTAATATTTATTATCATTATTATTATTATTTATTATTATTTTTTTTTTAAATGTCGTTCCCTTATTGCTTCATTACATACAAAGTTTACTCCAAATATGTATATGTTAAGTATCAAATTTGAAATTAAAGTGCGTAAATCGCGACCTCCACGGGAAAACCAAATCAAGTGTGTTCTTCGCATTAAACAAAAATTATGAGAATAAGAAAATCGGGCTTTATTCGCCGAGGTTGCTATTTTCAGAATCAGACTCGTCCTCATCCTCTCCAAGTCCTTCTTCGCTTAACTTAAGTTCCTCTAGGTTGCACCAAGGCTTCATTCGTTCTGCCGTATAAACATACTTAAAAGGACGTCCCGTTACCTGCATGCCAGGAGGATCTTTTACAGTATACCTGTCCTTACCTAAAACCTTTTCAGTGACATAAGGGCCTTTATATTTCGGCAAATGTTTTTTAGGTTGTCCCGTTGCTGCTGGGTCACTATTGAGCAAAACCAAATCTCCCACCACATATGTGCGTGGAGCACTTCTCTTAGAATTTTCACGTTGGGCTTGTTTACTTCTACTAAGGTCAATGTTTTCCGCAGCTCTCTTTCGGAGTTCTGAGAGAGATATACATTCCTCTTCCTTGTCTTCACTACCAACTTCCTCATGTAATGCGGCCGTTAGTTGATTACGTAAGACCCCTTTTGGTTCATAACCCAGCAGTATTTGTGGTGTTTGCCCAGTGACGCGATGAGGAAGACAATTCAATCCCCACTGTATGTCCCCCAATTTCATGTCCCAATCTCGTCCATCTGTTCTAGTTGTTGTAGCCGCTATAGCCGCCGAAATTGTGCGAAAGTAGCGTTCAATGTGACCGTTTCCACGCGGTGTTTACACAGCAATTTTGGAATGAAGGATGTTATTAGAGTCGCAGTTTTGTTGGAATGCTGTAGACGTGAATGCCGTCCCTCTATCTGACACAATTTTTGATGGCGAACCGAAAAATTGGGACAATTCGTCCAAGACTTTAAGAACAAAATTTGTCGTTGTTGCTTATAAAGCGTATTTAGTACTTCTTCAATGCTTGGCGTCGGAAAATATACCTTCTTAAAGCATCGACATGAGACATTCTACTAATGCAGACAGAGCCTTACTGGTATGTGATGTGTTAGGTATTGTTGGACCTCTCTACAGCTACCGGTTTGATACTCGTCTGTGATGGTGACACTGATGATCACCGGGGGACGGTGATTGTGTCGGATGGCCGAGATGTAAGCGGTCGACTGAATTTGTGCACGAAAGCCCGTTGTACGTAACTACTGAATACTGCCGATCCTTTCCATAAACGGAAATGACTTAACAGCCCGCCATCGTGACTGAAAGCGGTTTGAGTCGTCAGCTCGATCCCTGCAAATGTAATATGATCATGACAAATGTTAGGAGTTGACAGGGACGAGAATGCTGGCAATGCCTCAGAACGGAGTTCAGTGTGAAAGGGGCGCGATGGCGGGTTGGTCGCCTGGTCGATCGGTTTAAGTGACGTTTTGAATAAATAAAGGAGAATAGAAGAGGAAGATCGGTTACACTATAATGGGTAAAATTCAAGAAATATACCCTCTCCACTTCGGAAACTATAAAACTAGGTTCACTCAAACACAAGTCGAAGACCTCGTAGGCATAGAAAAGCAAGATGAGGAAAAATTAAAGGTACACACAAGAGCACACCGCATTGCGCGAGAAAATAAAATTCAGATTTTAGAAAAGTATTATTTTCCCCAAATGAACTCGAGAATCAATAACCTTGTCAGACAGTGTAAAATTTGTAAAGAACAATAATACGACAGACACCCAAACAAACCGGAGCTGAAGGAGACCCCAATTCCGCAGTATCCAGGAGAAATATTACATATAGAAAAAAAATTAGTATTAACGGCCATAGATAAATTTTGAAAGTACGCGCAGGCGAAGATAATAAAATCTAAAGCAGTTGAGGATATAAAAACCCCACTCCGTGAATTACTCTTCTCGTTCGGTGTACCCAAAATCATTGTGATCGACAATGAAAAATCGCTAAATTCCTCTTCAATTCTTTTCATGACAAAAGATCCAATATCCAAGTCTTCAAAACACCCCCTCACACTAGTTCAGTTAACGGTCAAGTTGAAAGATTTCATTCAACACTAACCGAAATTATCAGATGCCTGAAAGCGGATGGTATCCAGAGAACATTCCCAGAGCTTCTTGACAGAGCCATTTACGAATACAACTACTCTATACACTCAACTACGGCGAAAAGACCACTTGAGGTCTTCTTCGGAAGGAATATTAGCACCAACCCCGAAGACTTCGAGAAAGCTAGACGAGATAACATCGACAGGCTAAGACAAAAGCAGGCAATTGACTTGAAAAATCAGAATAAAAAAAGATATACGATTAAAAATTACACCCCTGGAGAAATTGTCTATGTTAAATTGAACAAACGTATAGGCATAGGGTCAAAACTATCTCCCAGGTATAAACAAGAAATAGTGAAAGAAAACAAATCTAAAACCATTTTAACCGAATCCGGGAAAATTGTTCATAAAAGCAACATTAAAAGTTAAAATTTCTTTTCAGACTGCTTAGTACTTTCTGCTAGGCAGAGGTACAAATCTTGGACTACTCAAATTCCAAAATAATTACATTAACCACGGGCACATCGAAATTACAAACGGGAACCTTAAAACATATTCACGGACACGTTATCGACATAGAGCCTTATACGCAGATTCTCGACGAACTGGAACTTCAGCTAAAAAATCAGGTAGACGCGAGCGATCCCATGCACCCCTTTCTTTCCCACGAAATTATTAGAATCAAGTCACTTATCAATAGAATTAAACCAAAATTGAGACAAAAGAGATCTTTGGATTTTCTCGGAACCGCATGGAAATGGTTAGCGGGAACCGGACCATGATGATTTTGTAATCTTAAAAGAAAAACTAAATGATATGTTAGAAAACAATACGCTACGGGCACCAGAGTCAAACCTGTAAGGGACCGGACTGGAGCAAGCTCTGCTTCCGGTGCGGCGGGGACGGCCACAGAGCCAAAGACTGCTCCGCGAGTCCGGTGTGCTTCCTCTGCCCTGAAGTGGCTGGGGAGACCGGCCCGCGGCGACACTTGGCGGGCTCGGGTGAGTGCGGGGTCTTCCGCAAGGCCCTAGAGGAGGCCAAGAAGAGCTAATGGCGCTTGTCCTCCAGGGCAACTTAAGAAGGAGTAGGACGGCTCACGATCTGTTGGCTCAGATCCGTCTCGAGAAAGACGCTGACGTTGTTCTAGTCAGCGAACAATATCGGGACGGGTCTGAGCCGACGTGGTATCGCGACAGCCTCGGCACGGCGGCAATCTGGGTCCCGAACCTGCGACGTTTTGGCGTCGCGGACCATGGGGCGGGCGCTGGCTTCGTCTGGGTGAGGAGCAATGACGTCACTTACGTCAGTTGCTATTTCACCCCGAACGAGCCAATAGCGAACTTCCAGGCCAAGTTAGATGGCTTGGAGGACGCGGTCCGCCTCATGAACGGGGATCTGGTGGTGGCTGGAGACTTCAACGCGAAGGCTTTGGAGTGGGGGGAGCCTGTGCCCGACTCGCGCGGAGGGCGTGTCCTGGACTTTGCGGCCAGGACCGGGCTGGTGGTTCTAAACACCGGCTCGACGTCCACCTTCCGACGTCCTGGATACAGGGGGACGATTATTGACGTCTCCCTGGCGACAGAAAATCTGGCCGCACGAGTGCAGGACTGGCGGGTGATCGAGGACTACACAGCCAGCGATCACCAATATATCACGTTCCGCGTGCGTGATATAGCGGCAGTGCGGGCCCGGCGCTTGCAGGGCCCGCCCAGATGGGATGTCTCCAGGATGGATGTCGAAAGGCTGTCTCAAGCCATCACACGCGGCCGGCGAACCGTTGCCGGGGTCCCGGAGGGATTGCCACCTCTCGAGCGGGCCGCCAAGGTGGTAGACTCCACAATGAGTTTAATCCACCGGGCTTGCCGAGAGGCCGTGCCGAGGAAGAAAGGAGGCAGGGAGGGGCGCCGTCCTGCGTATTGGTGGACGGACGAAATCGCGGACCTGAGGCGGACATGTCTCCGTCTCAGGCGGTTGGCTCAACGAGCTGACCGGCGTGATCCCGACGCAGCCCGTAGATCCGCCGAACACAAGGCGGCGAAGAAGAGCCTTCGTAGGGCCATCCAGCAGAGTAAGCACCGATGCTGGCAGCGGTTGAGAGAGGACCTCAACGAGGACCCTTGGGGACTAGGGTATAAGATCGTACTCCGCAAGTTGGGGGCATTCAAACCGAATGCTCCCCTCGACGCGGGGACGATCCGATCCATAGTGGATGCTCTTTTCCCCACCCACCCGCTGGAGCCTCATTACGCGGCCCGCGAGGCACTCGATCCTCCTCCATTCACGATGGAGGAGCTCACGAGGGCCTCGCAAAGTATTCAAAATAAGAAGGCGCCAGGGCCCGACGGACTTCCAGCAGAGGTGCTGAAGGCGTTGATGTCGAGCCATCCAGAGCTCTTGCTCGAGATGTACAATGCCTGTCTGAAGGCGGGAGTTTTCCCCTCCCGCTGGAAGGTAGCCAGGCTTGTGCTGATCAGCAAGGGCAAGGGGCCAGTGGGGTCCCCTGGGTCGTACAGACCGCTGTGTATGCTCGACACAGCCGGCAAGCTCCTGGAGAAGCTCCTGAAGCCTCGCCTCCAAGCAGCCGTCGAGGCTGCTGGAGACCTTTCCGAGAGACAATATGGCTTTCGGAAGGGGAGGTCGACGGTTCACGCTATCCAGGAGGTAGTCGACGCGGCCCGGGCCACCGAATGCGGGAATCATTATTCTCGCCCGGTGTGCCTGCTGGTCACCCTGGATGTGCGCAACGCCTTCAACTCGGTGAGGTGGGGGGACGCGCTCAATGCGCTCGAGCGTGACTTCAGGGTCCCTCAGTATCTGTTGCAGATGATGAGGGATTACCTGAACGATCGCACCCTTACCTTCGAGACGGAGGATGGCCCGGAGACAAGGGCTCTTTCGGCGGGGGCGGCCCAGGGCTCCATACTGGGTCCCGACATATGGAATTACACATATGACGGGATCCTTCGTATGGAGATGCCAGAAGGGTCTTTCCTGGTTGGGTACGCCGACGACATCGCAGCGGTTATTACCGCCAGAGATGTCGACAAGGCTCAAATGAGGCTCAACCAGGTTATACGTCGGGTGACTTCCTGGCTGAGCGACCACGGGCTGGAGTTGGCACTCGCCAAGACCGAGATCGTCCTTCTTATAAAGAAGCGCATCGATCTGTTGAGGGAGATGCGAGTTCGGTGCGATCGTGGGAATAACGGAGTGTGATTTTTCGCAACAAAAATTTCTGCAGTTATTGTTAGGAGAAGAGGCCCCTTAGTAACCACGGCAGCTAGTAACTCGACGTGGAGGAAAAGCAGTTAACCAGCGCAACAATTTCAGGACACCAAGCCGGAATTGAGGAAAGTACCTGCGTTAACAGCCGCCTAACTGCTGACAGAAGGAAGTCCCAAACAGCGATGCAACTCCGGATGTTAACCATACATTCGTTATTACTATCGTAAGTTAGCAAATTGTTAAGAAATTATTGTAAAAAGTGTGAAAAACAGTGAAAAGACCAAACAAAGAAATAAAATATCCAATATCATTGTGAATTAAGATCCAATAAGTTTTAAAAGAAAATAATCACAGCATTTAAATTCCAATTTGAGGAATAATAGAATTTTAGCTTGTTTGCATTATTAGAATTTAAAATATTGTGTTAGCTGCGAGCAAAGAAAATATCTTACTTTAAATAATTTCGAAATACGTTTACAATCTACAAAAAGTTAAACCAAATTAATAAGGTGTCGGTGACAGACGTACAGATACGAATACTTTGTTTTTACGCAACTAATCGAATTAAATAATCTAAATTATAAATTCCATCTCAAAATACGGTAAAACTTTAAAATGTCTACGGATAATATTTTAAGACCATCAATCCTTCAATTGAATGAAGATCAACCATCCGGTTCCGGTACTTCAAATCATTTTAACCTCGAACAGCTGAAAGAAGTTATTATACAAAACGTTCGTTCAGAGACACAACAAATTCTTGATCAAATAACACATGTCGACGTTAAACCTAGGCACTCAGATCAAACAATAGATCCACGATACCTCAATAATTTAAACGATATGGACAAAATTCCTGATGTTGTTAAAAGTTTACGTGAGTTCTCAGGCCAACCGGGAGAATTCGGCTCTTGGAAGAAGAGTGTCGAGCGAATTCTAAAAATTTATAATCACTTAAAGGGAACACCCAAATATTATGGCATAATTAGTGTCATTAGAAATAAAATAACAGGGCATGCAGATACTGCACTGGAGTCGTACAACATTCCTCTGAATTGGGAAGAAATTTCGAAGTGTTTAACACTTCACTATGCAGACAAAAGAGATCTAGGAACCCTTGAATACCAAATGACAACATTAATTCAAAAAAATGTTTCTATCCCCGAATTTTATGAACAGGTTTCGTCATTTATCCCTTATTCTGAATAAATTATCATCAATGGACATGAGTCAGGAGTCAATGAACGTAATGACACAGGCTTATCGAGACAAGGCTCTAGACACTTTTGTAAGAAGTCTTAGGGGAGACTTGCCCAGATTACTCAGTATGAAGGGACCAACAGACCTACCCGAAGCTCTCCACTTATGTTTGAAATTAGAAAACGTTCAATATCGAGTGCAGCATAGTCACAGCAATCTGCGAAGTTCTCACCTTGCTTCGCCATTACCACTTCCACCGAGGAGACTTAATCCTCAACTACAGCCCAACTATTATAATCCCCAAACTCGAAAATATTATCCAGAACTCCTACATAATCCCCAGTTACCTCTGGGTTTCACTAAACCTCCACAACAATTTCAAGCTCCTAGATGCACTCAAAATTGTGTTCAACAACCTCTAAAGCCATTTAATAGAAACTACTTACCTAAACCGGAACCTATGGACGTAGATAGATCCATTAATTCCCGTCAAATAAATTACCAAAATAGACCACAAATAAGTAATACTATGAATAAGAAATCCCACTCCAATCAGGTACCTCAGCCTGTGAAATTCCAAAGTCTCTATCAGACAGAATCATTTAATGAAGACACCGCTTTACAAGACTACTATGGCCAAATGTCTGAATATGATACCCAAGTTCAGCAAATTTCCGATGAAAATGCCAGTGGCCCACAGGAATTAGAACCATTGGTTGGCACGCATCCACACATATTTTCTTTATATCAAAAGAACACAATTTAATTTTTCGGATCAGACTAACGATCTGATCTACCGCACTTTATTGCCAGAACAAAACTTAAGGTACTTAATGCTAATTACAAGTATTTATAGCTTTACTTGATGACTTAAAGCTAGCATCAGCTGTCTGCGTGCTTGGGCAATTTCCGCCGAAGGTGTTCTGCTCAGCATAAATGTAATTAGGTTGCTGACTTCGGAGCGGGTTATTGATCGCGTCATATTACCTATGTGAAATTATGTTGTGGGCACGTGAAAGCAAATTTTGTGGTAAAAAACATTTAACTCAGAGTGCTGCGATATCAGCATCAAGTGCGCTTTATTTGGTTCGCGTGCCAAGAGAAAATGTTGGGTTAAAGAATATAGTCTCAAGGCAGCAGGTAGAGATAAGAAGCGAAGGGTACTGATAAGGTTGCACTCGGTGCAAAAAGTGACGCCGGTGCAGAGTTTCTCGTTAAACCACCCCTGGTATGGTTTAACCGATTTGGCTTCACTTGAGAGCTCTTTCTCCTAAATTCAGGTAAAGTCTCCCAAAATTGGCTCTTTCGCTCCGCAATGATTTTCGAAAGACCCATACACTCGCAAAATAGTCTCTCAAAAATGCGTGTGCACGCACGATCCTATTTGTGTGCATGTTCGAAACTAAAGTGAATCCGGTGCAACTGCGCCGATTTTTTGCACCCAGTGTGGAACGGCCCATATATTGATGTAAGCCTACTATATAAAAAGCTGAGAATTTGAACAATATGTTTTCATTTGATTCCTTTAACAAAAATTAGTTTATCAATCGTCACGTTTTTGATAAAATAAGTTTTTTTGAAGTGAAAACTTCTTTAGCGGCGTTGTGCACTTTTTTGGGATGGGTAAAAAATGTAAAATGTCACCTCACATGCTATGTGACATGAGTCTGCGATTTCGGTATTCTCGTTGTCGTTCTAAGTGACATCGGTCGGTATATTATTGAAATCTTGAAGTCGGTGTGTCCTGAGCAAAAGTGTCGTTTTTAGTCACCATTGATTATCAAGTGAGTTTAGAAGATGGAGAAGGAAAAAGTGTAAGTAGAAATATTTTTATATTAAATAATGCTAGATTTAACTAAAATAGACTAAAAATAACAAATGAAACACAATTCGAGCGTTTAGTCGAAATAATGAAAAAACATCCAGGGGTGGCTCGCGGACTAAAATTTGCTGGCGGTTTTAATACCGACAAAAGCAAGTGTGACTCCGTTTGGGCAAATATTACAAGTGCCTTAAATAGCTTGGGCCCACCTATTCGCACAACAGTGGCTTGGCAAAAGGTACTTGTTATGCAAAAATACAATTTTTGAAGCTACGCATCTTATCGGAGGTTTCGCGGGCTGGACTTGCCGTAGAAAATCAAAGACGTAACGTAACGTTACCGTAAGCGCGTTAAATTCCCCCTCCTTGCAGCCCGCGACTGGCGAGTAGGCACGCGCTTTCGGGCGCCCGGCAGCGTCAAGAAAGATACACCGAGAGAAAAACATAGTTGATTTTACTATAAACGAATGCAAAATTAACTATTTATAGCAATGATTTTCAGCCAATAATTGTTTAATAAATTTTACATATTCAAAGTAGTTATATTTACTATGAAGCAAAAGTTGAAAAAACTATTTGAATTAATTAAGTTCACTACACCAATTAGTTAAATTTAAAATTCTTCAATGTGAAAATAACAATTTGAAATGGTAAAATTTACTATTTTTTTAATGAAAACAACCATTGAGAATAGTCGTGTTAACTATTTGGAATAGTAAAATTCACTATTCTTTTAATGAAAACAACCCAATATTCGATATTAGCCAGCAGCGAGATAAACCCAACCTAATTGTGAATTATAATAGGAAATAAATAGTGTGTAAAGTGATCCCGGATAGTATTTCCAATCAGCACCCTACTCCCCAAACATTGGTCCTTCGACGTCCGGATTCGGCATCTTAAATCTTGGTGAGTAGAGTTACTCTTAATTGCACATTAATTATTTCATTGTTTGTCCCTAATTATTATAAATCACACCTCAAGAAAGTGCAAGTGTTCTCTCGTGATATACAGGCTTATTTAGCGCGTTTTAAGCCTTGTGCATATAGAACATAACGGGTTTCTCGGTAACACGCGGGCTCATACATTACGGTATTCCGCAAAGTGATAACGGTGATCGCTGCCTGGGAAGGCGAATTACACTTTACCCACTCGCCATTTCGAAGCTCATGGTCAGTTCGGGCAAGAAAAATATAATATCATTTAACTAGAAGTTTCATCTAAATTTGTGGTCCCACTCGAGTATCCAAAAGACCTTTTATATTGTTTCTTCCCGGTCTTATTAAATTACTGAGATCGTGGCACGTGATCGGTGAGCATCAACAGTTAAGACAATTAATTATTGCAATCTCGCGTTAACAGTAAAATTGTCTTACTGCACATTTGCCTTACTGTACATACATATGTATTAACTTCTACCTCGTTTTCTTTTTTTGAAATCCCCTTCCCCCTTTCTCTGCAATTCGCACGGGTAATATCAGTTAAATTATAAGTGGGTTAATCTAATTATCGCCAAGTGCAGATCAAATTCAATTGTTATCCCTACACTATAAAATTATTCCAAAATGACAACATTGGAAGAGTTAGCGCAGAGTCAAAATGTTATCCAAGAACAATTGGAGCGATTCATTAGTAATTTTAAAAAATCACCCAAGGTAAGGTTAGAGAGTCAGGGCTATCTCGAAAGCAGACTCGCATCTTTGATCGAATTAGGCGATCAGTTCAATTCCTACGATGCAGCAATCCGCAAAGTTTCCGTAGAGAGAGATCATAAATATTTTACAGATAACCTAGACGACAAATTTAAGGATATGTACTTTGAATACCAGGGCCTTATTAGAGACATGCTGACTAAAGTTAAGGCATCGGCATCAAACTCTAAGCCTGAGGGTAAACTCACGAATTCATCTGAGCTCAATGATCAGGTAGAAGCAGAATCAAGTAGCGATACTGAATTTGACAATGCATCTGTTACCGCCTCAAATTCCGAACAGGTACGACGTGTACAGGTACAACACATTGACGAATCGACCCTTAATCAGGGTTGTAAAAGAATGCAATCTTTTCGGCAAATAATTCTTTGGATTTATGTGAAAAGTATTTTAATTCATTAACTTCACTTTGATACTGGGACTTACAGAAACCAAATCGCCATTCTTTTTGAAGTCATGAATGATGCAGTCTTTTCAACAAATCAAAAAGCTTGAAGTCATGAATGTGAAATCTTGTGATTTACTTACTTTCGTTGAAGTACCGCTGAAGTTTGCATTCGTTTGCAGTCATTTTCAATCAATTGAATTCATTAAGAGCTTCAGAGACTAAAATCATTTTCTTTGCATCGTTGTGTCTTGGGGGTTAAAAATAGTCTTTATCTCTCTAAATAAAAAAGCTATGACTGAACAAATATGCATATATTAATGACGTATTAATACAAGATAAATTGTTAGTTTTCAACATTAACAGCTTCTCAAAATTGGAGTCTGAAAGTGCTCCACGCCGAGGAGCGTCAATCATTCCAGCAAACGAAAATAAGCGCTCGACTGCGGCTGAGGAAGGTAAGGGCGTATTGTATTTTAAAAATAGTGTTTTAATGTTCGGGTATCGGTTTAAGTTAGGTTTAAGTTAAAAGTTAGGTTTAAGTTAAACCGATACCCGAACATTAAAACACTATTTTTAAAATACAATACGCCCTTACCTTCCTCAGCCGCAGTCGAGCGCTTATTTTCGTTTGCTGGAATGATTGACACTCCTCGGCGTGGAGCACTTTCAGTCTCCAATTTTGAGAAGCTGTTAATATTAAAAACTAACAATTTCAATTTATTTTGTATTAATACGTCATAAATATATGAATATTTGTTCAGTCATAGCTTTTTTATTTAGCAAGATAAAGACTATTTTTAACCCCCGAGACACAACGATGCAAAGAAAATGATTTTAGTCCCTGAAGCTCTTAATGAATTCAATTGATTGAAAATGACTGCAAACGAATGCAAACTTCAGCGGTACTTCAACGAAAGTAAGTAAATCACAAGATTTCACATTCATGACTTCAAGCTTTTTGATTTGTTGAAAAGACTGCATCATTCATGACTTCAAAAAGAATGGCGATTTGATTTCTGTAAGTCCCAGTATCAAATTGAAGTTAATGATTTCAAACTTAAAAAATCAATAATTTGCAGTGAATTCAAGGAATGCATTCCTTAAAGATTGCATTCTTTTACAACTCTGCCCTTAATAATGTGAAATTACCGCGTATAACAATCCCTACCTTCTCAGGAGACTATGGTGCTTGGTTGTCGTTCTACGATATATTCGATTCAATGGTAAACTCAAACCCTAAATTATCTGCAGTGCAAAAAATGCACTATTTAAAAACGTCTCTCTCTGGCGACGCGGCAACAATAATACGTCACTTAAATGTAACGAAGGATAACTATTTGATCGCATGGAGCAATTTAGTCAAGAGATACCAAAATCCAAAGGCTCTTGTAAATAATACTCTAAAAAGATTACGAGTGTTTGGCTACATTAAAAAATTTAAAACTTAAGGTTGATGATTGGGACCCTATAATCATATTTCTCATACAGGAACGTTTACCTAATGAAACAAGGGAATTATGGGAGCAAAAACAATGCAATTGCACTTCATTAGCCAGTTTAGCAGAGCTCATTGAGTTTCTGGAAGGTCGTTTTCGTACTCTTGAAATCCTTAATTCGCAAAAGACTTCTCAGAAAATACCCTCTAAATTATCTGAACGAAAGACTCGCTCATTTCATGCCACCCAATTTAATTGCCCTCTATGTAAAGGTTCTCATGCGTTGAGGAAGTGTTTCAAATTTATAAAATTGCCACCTCGCGAGAGAACAAAGTTCGTATCCTCGAACTCCATTTGCTACAACTGCCTGGCTCAAAGCCATCAAGTCAAGAATTGTCCTAGTGAAAAAACATGCCAACATTGCCAAAAACGACATAACTCGCTATTACATATATCGGATGGTTCTGGGGCTCCACTAGAAAAGGAAGAAAGCGTAGGGATCAATTCAGAAAATCCCAAGAATCAAGGAGCATCGACGAGCAAGGTCACATCCTGCTTTTCTCGTGAGAATAAGCTCGTGTTACTTGCAACTCTCAGAATCAGAGCATTTTCCTCAATGGGAGAACCGATCATACTTAGAGCCCTTATTGATCCCGGTTCACAAACAACATTTATCACAAAAAGAGCTGCTCAATTTCTTCATCTCAAACCTCATCGTTCCTCTATCGAAGTCGCAGGGTTAGGAAACACGATAACGGCAAAGGCGCATTGCTCGGTAGAATTCACAATGCAACCCCATTATACGAACATTCCTAATGTTGAAGTCAAAGCTGCTGTTCTCGACTCTTTAACTGATTTCCTCCCCTCTAAAAGATTAATTATTCCATCGTCAAAACTCCTTGAAGACTTAACTCTGGCGGATCCGTCCTTTAACTACCCAGGAAAAATTGACCTCGTACTCGGTGCCGAAGTATATGCAACAATTCTTGAAGAAGGATTAATTCGTGGCTCCGCAGGTTCTCCAACAGCTCAGAAAACCTCCTTCGGTTGGATCCTTTTCGGAGAGGTCAACTCCTTAGTTTGTGCAAACAACAATTCCCAAAATAGCGCTGTTCTAAGTTTCTGCTCGCAAGTAGAAGATTGCAATGCCATTACACGCTTCTGGGAAATTGAAGAGATTTCAGTTCCCTGTAAATTAACCCCCGAAGATGCCCTGTGCGAACAAATGTTCCTCGAAACACACACTCGAAATCCGGAAGGCAGATATGTGGTTCGCTTGCCTTTTACACCCCTAACCGAAGGTAAAGTGAGATTTGGCGACTCTAGACAAGTTGCCTTAAAAAGATATCAGGCTTTAGAAAGGCGGCTTGAGACCGACCCACATTTAAAGGTCGAATATAATAAGTGCTTAGAAGAATACCTAGAGCAAGGGCACATGGAAAAGGTACCTCCAGGTGAATTAACTCGCCCTTCCGACCATTCCTTTTATCTTCCTCATCACGCGGTAGTTAAGGCCGATCACTTAACTACTAAGACAAGAGTGGTGTTCGACGCTAGCTGCAAATCTAGTAACGGCTTCTCGTTAAATGATCGTTTGTTATGCGGGCCTCCTTTACAGCGTGATATTACTCTTTTGTTAACTGAGTGGAGACAACATAAATTCGTGTTTACGGCCGATATAGCGAGAATGTATCGCCAAGTCTTAGTACACCCGGAAGAGAAGGATTTTCAAAGAATAATTTGGCGTACCGAGTCAGATGAATCCCCTTGTGATTACCGCCTTTGCACAGTAACCTTCGGTGTTACTAGCGCCCCATTTTTGGCTATACGCGTCCTCCATCAGCTCGCCAAATATGAAGGTCGTGACCTTCCCATGGGAGCTAAGATCCTTTTAAATGACCTCTATGTTGATGATGTACTCTCCGGAAGCGACACCTTAGCTAAAACGCGCGATGCTAGAAGAGAAATCGATTCAATTTTGAGACGGGGAGGGTTTGAATTGAGGAAATGGGCATCGAACTCTGCAGAAGTTCTGGCCGAACGTTCATCCTCTCTCTCGATAGTTATTAACACTGACAACGTGATTAAAACGCTAGGATTAAAGTGGACACCCTCAGAAGACTGTTTTACTTATCAATTCAAGCTAACTAACTCCCAACCCCCTTACACAAAACGGAAAATTCTAGCGATAATTGCCAGAATTTATGATCCGCTGGGGTGGTTAGCTCACATCACAATAACAGCAAAAATCTTCTTAAAATCCTTATGGAATCATGGGTTGAAATGGGACGAACCAATTCCGTCAACTTTAGCTCCGCAATGGTCAGATATTTTATCTTTGCTCAATAATCTGAACAAAGTTTCCATCCCAAGATTTGTAGTCACAGAACCTAATAGTGAAGTACAACTCCATGGCTTTTGTGACGCTTCAGAGGAAGCTTATGGAGCAGTTTTATATTTTCGAGTTAAAACTTCCGAAGGTATACGAGTTCATCTTATCACAGCAAAGACAAAAGTAACACCCTCAAAACCAATCACACTCCCGCGGTTAGAGCTCTGTGGTGCTGTTTTCCTTTCAAGGCTCATTAAAAGGTTTTACAAGTCTATCAGCGTCAAGGAAGTCTCCACCTTTTTATGGACAGATTCCACCATAGTTCTCTCATGGCTAAAGCGTCAGCCACATAATTTCAAGACCTTTGTTCGCAATAGAATCTCCGAAATTCTAACAAATCTTAGCTCAATTTCACATGAATGGAGGCATGTTCCGTCTGAGGATAATTCAGCTGATTTAGCGAGTAGAGGAATTTTAGCGCGTAAAAATATAAACGAGAGTGTGTGGTGGCATGGTCCTAGATGGCTTTCCCAACCAAATGCGTCGTGGCCACCGTCCCCTTTTCCTGTCCCAGAGCTCGAATCCGATAAATTAGAAGTAAGGGAAATAAAGGCGTTACTTGGACGGACATCAAATCAAGATTTTACACACTTTACGAAAGTTCTGCAGAAGTTTTCGTCTCTCCCACGTCTTCTCAGAGCCACAGCTCTGTGCCAAAAATATATAAACAAAAAATTTCAAACTGAACCCACCGACAAAGCACCTTTAATTTCAGCCACAGACTTGACTCCAGCTCGATTATTTTGGATTAAGCATGAGCAACAACGATTTTTCATGGAAGAAATTAATTCTTTATCGTCTAATGAGCCCCTTAATAGAACAAGTAAAATCATATCCCTCAATCCATTTTTAGATAGCAAAGGTTTATTGAGGGTAGGCGGGAGGTTGAATGAATCTTCGTTATCATATAATGAAAAGCATCCCTTGATTCTTCACCCTGCTAGTCCCTTAACACGATTGATCATTGAACACAACCATAAACTCTGTTTGCATGGAGGTACTACGTTGACACTGTCAGTATTACGAAAAACGATATGGGTTGTAAATGGAAGAAAGTTGGTAAAGGAAATTATTCGCAAATGTATCCCATGCTTCAAAAATTCCTGTCAGGTGAAAAATCAGCTCATGGGAGCTCTTCCTGCCGCCCGGACCACTCCTTCTCGCCCCTTTACAAATGTCGGTATCGACTATGCAGGGCCCTTTCATCTAAAAATCTCCCGCACTAGAGGATGCAAAACCTATAAAGGATACATAGTCGTATTTGTATGTTTTAGCACAAAGGCGATCCACATTGAAGTCGTAAGTGATCTTACCACTGAGGCCTTCATGGCCTGCCTAAGACGTTTCATAGCTCGCCGTGGATTATGTGCAAACATTTACTCAGATTGCGGTACCACCTTTATAGGGGCGAGGAATCAGTTAGATAGAGAAATTAAGGCTGCGTTTTCAGAAGCAACACAACAAGCTGCGGACATGGTTGCCATAAATGGTATAAAATGGAACTTTATCCCCCCTGCTTCACCACATTTCGGTGGTTTGTGGGAGGCTGGGGTGAAATCCATTAAATACCACCTCAAACGCATAGTAGGAAATGTCCCTCTTACTTATGAGGAAATGTGCACTGCCCTCACGCAAATAGAAGCCTGCCTTAATTCCCGCCCTCTTTGTCCCTTAACTGATGATGCACACGATCTTAAAGTTATCACCCCAGGCCATTTTCTCATTGGAGACGCTCTTTTAGCGCCTCCAGAAGAGGATCTATCTACCACAAATTTGAATGTACTCAATCGATGGAATCTTCTTCAACGTCTGAAGCAAGATTTTTGGAAAGCGTGGAAACAAGAATATATGTATCGTGCTCAACAAAGAACGAAGTGGCTGCGAGCTTCCAGGAACATTGAGATTGGCGATTTAGTTTTAATAAAAAATGAAAATCTCCCGTCCAGACAATGGGCTTTTAGTACAGTAAATATAGCACGAAAAAATAGGGTTTCTTCGAAAAATTACCTACAGGAATTTGACTTGATAAATCGTTAGGGGGGCATAAAAAAAGCTTAACTCTAGATTTCCGTATTCCCCCCTCCCCCTGTTTTTGAGAAAATCCAAAAAATTTTGGAATGCGTTTTTCTCAGAATCTATGGGTTTTAGAGAAAAGTTTATTGAACAAAAAATGTTCAGGACATTGTTAACTACATTTTTTGTCATTGAAGCCAAGTCGTACGACTTAAATTACAAAAGATAGGTGGCGCTAAAGTATCAAAAAAGTGGTTTTTTGGCATTTTCATTAAGAATAAATAATTTTTTCATATTAATGTAAATGGGAAAGTTGTTCGTCTCAAAAATACCTACATTTTTTATTTAAACAATTTTTTTGTAAAACTTACCGTTCTCGAGCTGGAGCTTGCCAAAGTGTGAAAATTGTACTTTATGGCCGCGCTGAGTCATAATCAAAGTTATCGAATACGCGACTCAGCGCGGCCATAAAGTACAATTTTCACACTTTGGCAAGCTCCAGCTCGAGAACGGTAAGTTTTACAAAAAAATTGTTTAAATAAAAAATGTAGGTATTTTTGAGACGAACAACTTTCCCATTTACATTAATATGAAAAAATTATTTATTCTTAATGAAAATGCCAAAAAACCACTTTTTTGATACTTTAGCGCCCCCTATCTTTTGTAATTTAAGTCGTACGACTTGGCTTCAATGACAAAAAATGTAGTTAACAATGTCCTGAACATTTTTTGTTCAATAAACTTTTCTCTAAAACCCATAGATTCTGAGAAAAACGCATTCCAAAATTTTTTGGATTTTCTCAAAAACAGGGGGAGGGGGGAATACGGAAATCTAGAGTTAAGCTTTTTTTATGCCCCCCTAACGATTTATCAAGTCAAATTCCTGTAGGTAATTTTTCGAACCGTATTTGCTATATTTACTGTACTATTTGGGACGAGTAATTAAGACCCACCCTGGCAGCGACCAACTAGTTCGCGTCGTCACCTTAAAAACCCAAGCAGGCGAACTTAAAAGGCCTGTAGCGAAACTCTGCCTGTTACCGTCAAACACGTCAGATAATATTTAAAAAAAAAAAAAAAAGGTATGAATTTTCCATAGCTCTGAGGTAAATAAATTATTTAGTAAATAAATTAGTTGGAGAATCTTCCTAACTGAGAACATTTGTACTTGAATTAGTTTTAGCTGAAGTAAGTATATGAATTTATTGAAATGTGCAATTAAAGGTTACTCTCTACCTTATATCCTTTAACCTTTCCCATCCGAAACACTCACACTTAAGGGCGGCAGTCTACATATCTTCTACACCCACTTCAAGGCGGCAGTCTACATATCTTCTACACCCACTTCAAGGCGGCAGTCAAAGCTATATAGTTTCTACTCCAGAGATTCATCATGAAATCCTCCACCTGCTACAACCTCAGTTAATCAGCAGTCTCAGCATCGTATACTTATCACCAACCCCATATTCTTGTTGAAATCTAGGAGATTTCAAGGGGGGCAAAATGTATAAGCTCCGCTGTACCAGCACCAGCGTAGCGTCATATAGTCTCTTCCGAAAAGAGAATATCGAGCTTGCTAAGAATTAGGATGCAACACAGCATCACACAATTCTCTTGTAAAGAGCCTTGGGAGCTGATAACGCACTGGACCAGATGACCGATAGGCAGATCAGTGGAGACAGTCGACCAGACCAGACCAGCCAGCCAGCCGAGCAACCGCCAAGATCAATCAGACGACGCCCGAGCCAGATAGCCCAGGAGATTAGCCAGCAGCGAGATAAACCCAACCCAATTGTGAATTATAATAAGAAATAAATAGTGTGTAAAGTGATCCCGGATAGTATTTCCAATCAGCACCCTACTCCCCAAACACAACAACTTATTCAAATATTTTTTGAATTTACTTTTTTAATATGAAATCCTACTATTCACAAAATATTCAGGAAGTGGCTTCCAAAATATTTGACTAACATTTGAATTTAATAAATATTTTAATAAAATGTTAGCCAAACTCATCTGAAGCTGTTTCCCAAAAATTGTGTGGGGGTCCTTTAAAGAGGAAAATGTATCTAAATGCGGGCGATTTTATTTAATTTGTTATGTTCATTCTTATATTCTAGTTATTTATTTATATAAAAAATACTTTTTTTTGTATACGATATCTATGTGTAACGTAGTTTTTTTCTTCTTTTCTTTTCCTGTTTTTTTTTTCTTAATTTATTAAATGTAAACAAAAAGTCTACATCTTTTAGACCTGGGTTGGTTGCTTCTGCAAACAAAATCTGAAAAAAGCATATACAATGGCATTGGGAAAGTAAAAAACGAATGATATATTCTTATTATTCTTATTCTTATATTCTTAATTATTTAATACACTTTTGTTACTTATTCTTCTATTCTTAATTATTTAATACACTTTTGTTACTTATTCTTATATTCTTAATTATTTAGTGCACATTTGTTTTAATTCATATTAATATAATATATAAATTCATCGATTACAAATTTCATGAATTTCATGAATGCGAAACGCTATTTTACCTGTACTTAATTTATGCAAATTGAAAGGCGGATATTGGATATTTTCCAAATTTAAAATGTTAAAGTCATCCGTTTCTTTTTCTAAAATAAAATATGCCCTATAATGACAATCATAGCCTTCAATTTGTAATTCTTTGACTATTAAAAAAACATTTTTCGTTGAATTAGAAATAATACTGATTATTTTATATATTTTGAAATTGTCTTCAGTTTTACTAAGCACGCAATATCCTTCCTTGTACAATGATCCCTTAAACTCTACTTTTGTATAAAGTAATGTACCCTCAAACGTAGAAATTATATTAAAATAAGGTAAACTGCTTAACTCAACCTTATGTGGTACAAATAAAATTAAATTTTCTTTTAAGCCCTTTCCCTCCAACAAAATGTTGGCAAATTTCAAGCCAAATTTTATAGCAATTGATAAGCAAATATTCTTTCTTGAAGTTATAATTTTTGCATAAGATTTTAGTTATCGATGTTTTGCTTCCCAACGAAATCCCCATAAAGCTTTTAAAGGACCAGATTGGCGAATTAAATTAGGATAGTGCAGAAGAAAATGATGCTTCGGTTTCAATGTGTCTTGGAAAAGAGAAATATATAAAGAATTGTGTTCAGCTATAATATGTCCTAGTCGTGATATTAGTTCTTCATTAAAATTCGATCGTAAGAGAACATCGATCAATTCAAGAAATTTAAGAAAAAATTTCCATACTTTATCATTTCTAGGTATAAGATCTCCAATCATGAGACTAAGAAAATGAACAAAACATTTCATTTCGCTAGCAGACATTCGAAGGTTATTTTTTCGTAAATTTTCGATTGTAAGGCCTGACATGTTATCTATTTCTACTTCCCCATAATTAAAATTTTGTTTTCTGGTATTAAGAATATCTAAAGTGAAGGTACCTTTCTCTATGTAATACAATAATATTTTACTAATATTGTATCGACATACGCCTTCAAACAAATCGTGCATAATGCCGGCGTAATAATTTTCTGAAGTGTTAAAAGATGAAAGTTGATTAAATATGCTATAAAAATGTGTGCCTGTAATCTGCAAATCATTTACAGTGTTGTCTGATAAATCTGCAACCGATCTTATCAAATTGCTGTCCTCATATATAGCGGATTGACAATTGGTTTTTACCATTTTGCAAAATCTACAGTACATGTTAACGGAAAAAGATTTGGAAAATCCAAGTAGGGTATTAATACCTAAGTTATCCCCACAAATTAAACTTAAAGAAAAATATACTTGTTGTATTTGCCCATCAATTTCTATTGAGAGTCCATCGTTTTCTAATTTTGTAAATATATCTACTAAATTTTGAACACAATTATTGACACCGTGTTCGTTATATTTCGAAAGATATAGGAAAGCTATAAAAATGTTTTGCAATTTAGATAAGTGATGACTTGGTAAGCAAGCTAGGCTATAATAATAAGCAGAAATTTTATGGTCACCAGCATGGGATCCCAAAGGATTATCTATTTCGAAATCATCAAAAAATAAAAAGATTGGTAAGACTAATTTATTTCCGAATTTTTCTTTTCGGGATAACCAGAGTTTAGAATTGAGAAAGTGATTAGTGTTTGCATTTTCTGCTTGATATATTTCTAAATTATTTATTACTTTTTCCATAGTACCAGGCATTTCTAAAAAACTCTTTATTTGGAATGCAATTGGCATAAGCACCCCTTTACTAATATCATTGCCTATTGATAGCTCTCCACGAATATGAATTTCACGTATTTCACTATTAATGGTAACATTTTTAGGAGGAACATATAAATCATTTTCTCGCAAGTATTGCAAAAGTTTGTATTCTGACTGAAAAGTTCTAAAGGGCATTAGAAAAAGATTTAAATTATCTTTCGGAATGTTACAGTTCTGCATAAATTCAAATATAGGGTTCGTAATACAATTATTGATATCAGAGATAATTACTTCACATACTTTTTTTGTTAATGAAATGTTGCCATACAGCTTAGTTAAAAATTGTAAATAGCCTGTGGTAAATTTTTCCTGCAAACTCCACAGTTTGAAACAGAATTTTCAGAGGTAGTTTCAATGCTCAAATTGCGGACTTCATTGACATTTCCGTTGACTAAATTTGTATGAAATGTTGGAACTGTACATATCCTTTTGTTTGTTATATTTGTAATATCAATGTTTTCATTTTCTTCGGTGTTAATATAGTTCTTTAGTGTTTCAGACGAATTTTTACACAAATGTTTGTTTTTAATATGTTTTTTAAATGAGTATAAATTGGAAAAGGCTTGTATGCAATTACCTTGACCACAGGAATAAGAACTATTTACGGTTAAATTATGAAAACAAGATAAATGAAGTGAAAGGGAATCTAAATTTTGAAAAAATTTGGCACATATAAAACATTTAATCATTTTGAAGCTTTGCTAAAAAGTCAATTAGACCAGGACTTTTAATGTCATGGAGAGTATCAATTTTATAGAAATATTTTTGAATAAACTGCCATGTAGAAAGAGATTCTTTTGAATAGGACAAATTTAGTACCTGAAATAATTTAAAACAAAAGTCCAAAGCATTGATAAATTTTTTGAATTTGTAAAATATTTCGTCATATACTACTATGAAATCTTGTATTTCTAAAATAGTTACTCCTATTCCAATTATGAATGGTTGTAGTGTTATTCCGATTTCTAAATAATGCTGCCTCTTTTGTTGAAGCAGGTTATTAATATCTGATGCGTCTCGCAATATGAAGAAAGAGTTCTGCGCATCTTTGATACTAGGTTTCCACATACTTTTCTTACCATTACTTTTGCAGGTTATTTTCATGGTTGGTGGGAGCATAGCATGTAAGCAATATGCCACAATCAATCCTTTAGAATCTAATAGTGAAAATTGTTTAAAATATGTAAAAATTGAATTAGAAAATAAATGTATACCTTCATTAGCTTCATCATATTTTTCGAAAATTTGCCATGTATGCTTGTCTTTTAATTTTTTTCTAATTAAGGGGTGTATTTTTGTCGAAAAATTACACAAATTTTCCAATAAATTGTAATTTTTATTTGGATATAAAATTTCAAAGTCAATTTCAACCTACAAAATTGTTATTCTTAATATGTATATAAAATCTTATTACTTTTAACATACCAGTCTATATCCCAGAGTTTGTCTTAACAGCTCAGCGTAGTCTGAAGTATTCTGTGTCCGACGTATATCAAACGAAGCCCGCCAATGTTCTTCCACAAGACTCCACGGCTCCCTATGGTGCTTCAACCATAGTAAACTGTCGATACCGGAACAATTTTCTTTAAAAAAATGTTTTAACACTTTTAAATTTGTACACAATTTTGTTAACTTTCATACCTTTATTATTATTTTCAGTTAATGATGTATCAATGTCATCTAACTGTTCTGAGGTTTTTTTTCTTTTTTATTGTACATATATATAAGGGAGTAGAGAATGTTTTCGAAATTTTTTTAACGTATTGTTATATTTAGAATACAGTTTTCCTTTTGGTGCTCTGTCGCTCTCTCTTGGAATGTAGTAAATTTCCTACAAAGATATGTAATTATAACGCTAAAAATCTGTTTCATATTACTTCTTTTAAATAGATACCTCACGTTCGCTGGGAAAAAGTTGGACAATTTTTTTGGTTATGTTTTTGTACTTGGCATGCGTTAGATGATCGTCTTTTTGAATAAAATGATTCACAATCTGTTCACATAAAAATTTTTGGTGAATATCTTCCAAAGTGTGATAAGTGTTATATTGTATCAATATTTCTTTGCCTTGTTGTGTCTTTTCCAATAATACCCTTAAATTCTAATAATACTGTTGTTTTATGATGGTTAATATTCTAAATAAGTTTTAAATTGCCCAATCTTCACTGCAATTTTCTTCCTTTGTCAAAGGAGTGGATGAATTCACCCAGTTTTCAATGTCTACATCGAAACTACTTGTAGCTGATTTTGTAGTTCCTTGAATCAAACTTGGAAATCCCTGTGCAATAAATTATGAAATAACTTTACATGCACTTTAAAGAAAATAGTTACATTTTCCTCCCGCCAGATTTGCAGACAGTGCTTAAACTTGCATTTTTCAGCAATATCAGATATTGGAAAGATCGCATCAATATCACTTTCTTTCATATATCGAAAACAAATTAAATCGATACGATATTCTACAAAAACATATTTTATTAAAAGACATTTATCAATTTAATTAATAGTTGTTATGGGGGCAGACTCTCCAGGGCCCGGCTAAAGCGCCTGGTCTGGTGGTGTGTGGCATGCGCGAGCTGGCAGGATAGCATATGCGGTAGTGTGGGGGGGTTGTGCCGGTAGGCCACCCGAAGCCACCAGAGCGAGAATGCCCATAACGAAAATCTCGCGCGACGGAAAACAAGGTACGGGGGGAAAACGAGCAGGGCAAACCGAACCCCTGCTACTGCCGTGGATGACTCTCAGGGGGGGGGGGTTCTGGTGGAATGAACCCCCACACTGGCCGTTGCCCCAACCTCCCTTCGACCTCCCCTTGGCCCACAAAAATTATGGGGAGGCCCCTTTAAAATTTTTTTCCAGAAATCAACAACCAACAGAAATTAAAGCATGACCCCTACTATGGGGGAAACCCTGATGTCGATGGTGGCGAGGAGAGGGGATCCAGAGAAGTTACAAAAATTTAAAGTAAGTTGAACATACCTGTGTTATTATTTTTTCTTTCTTATACAATAATTTTACAAACTTTCTTCCGTTGGGCGCCTTGCTGGTACTGATGTCGCGGCTGCTGAAGGACTGCTGCTGCTGAAGATGTTGTTGCTGCGGATGACGGAGCTGTTGTGGCTGCAGATGATGACGTTGGGACGACCGATGCTGATGCCGCCGCCCGGCACCCTGCCTCTTCATATGGCCCCGTCGTGGTGCCGGTGTGTCCCAGATGATTCAGGCAGTTCACAAGATATTTAATGTTTACTGGTTTATTTGAGTCCTTACTGACTGATGGACTTTATTTAGTTAGCTATATGTTTATTTAGTTAATTATTGGTTGATCTTTCTAGTTAGAGCTGGTCTGCACTGATTTATTTATGTATATGTATTATGTATATATAATTGTTTGTAATTTTAAATTTAATTAAATTTTAATAAATATACGTAATTATTCTGATCCACTTCATGGTTTTTTTATTCCAGTTCTTTTTATTCTTCAATCCTTCGTTCAATGTTCGCCTTATCTTTTCAGTACTTTCACTTTACCCTTATTTAATCAGACACCTATGTATAGTCAAGGTCACCTATTAATTTACACCCTCTTTTAAATATAAGTTCTATTAGTCACGTCTAAGGGTATAATCTCAAAGTAATTCTTTCAATCGCAGATTCACCATTAGTCTTGCGATAGTAGCTAAATGTATAAAAACTAATTCACTTGTTTTTAATTAATAGTCTAAGAAGGATAGTCTTTTCCTTTCATTTCACTTCCACTGTATGTCTTATCTTTTATTCGTATATCTTCAAATACACTTAAAGTTTCTTTTAATCCTTCTAGTGTCCACTTATATTAGTTAATTACTGTCCGCTTGTTTAGATATACAGGCAATATACTGTTTGTTCACATAGGTAGGTATATAATTATTATGATTTTAATGTTCATATGATTTAGGTATTTAATTACTTTACTGTCTGTTTAGTTATTTCTAGGACTTTAGAATTTCATTTCGTTATTAATTACATACATACTTGAAAACCAAAAAAAAACCTAACGTACTTAAGTTCGAAACGGTCAACGGAATTAAAACTCTCTTTTCTTTTCTTCTTTTTGACTTCCACTATTTTCCTTTTTCTTTCTTTCAGAGTTGGCACAAACTTTTAGCCGAAGGCCTAACGGTACACCACTTCCCTAACGGATAACTAGTTTCAATTTACAGTATTTTTTTTTCCTTTTCGTTTCTTGGGCTCATCGAGGTCTATTTCACAAGCGAAAGTTAACGGTATGGCCCTTCATTACGAATGTAACGATAAGTAATTTCACTCCCATTTGTTAATATAATCTATTTGGATTGCGATTCAACTTTTGTAAGCGGGGTTCCAAATTTTTATTTTCTCCTAGGCTCTACACGGCAAAAGGAGTTATGCACGTAAGTAATTTAGCGGGAGTCTAGTAATTTTATGGGATTCGAATTATAATTTTATTCACATAGGATCACCACTAGCACGGAAGGTCACTGATCATTTTCGGGAGTTTTCGTCCGTGTTCCCACCGGCACTATCCGCTTCCAGCTTCCCAATCCGGCCGCCGAAACTTTTTCCCGGATTTTTCCGAGTTTTTTTGTTGTTTTTTTTTTTCTTTTCTTTTGCTTCTTCTAAGTCTGCCGCGAATGCGTTTTATTTAACTTTTGATTCCCGTCCGTAAGCTGAAACTTTTACTCGATTCCGTCCCGACTCGTTTTTCTCACATTGTGCCGACTAAACCTTGCCCGTCTGCCTCATCTCAGATCTTTCCACCGACGCCACGCTCGCGATCTGCCGGCCGGCCGTCCGCGTGCCTCCAGCGCGTGCCGTTGCCGATCCCGCTGCCATCCACTCACACATCGCCGCGCCAGCCAATCAAGCGCTTACCGTCGATGTGCGAGTCGATGCCAACGGGATCGAGCTACGCTTCTCGCTGTGGCTGGGGCTGGCTCGAGGCCACCGAGTGCACCGTGCACTTTTGTGCCTGCTCGAGATTCTCGGTCGCGGCAATTTTTCTGTGGGACCGGGCTCGAGGTGCACATTTTGCCTCGATCGCCAGGCCCGCGCCGCAATTTTTCTTGGCTTTAGCTGTCCCTCGAGCTGCGAGCCCCGAGTTTTGGTGCTATTTTTAGCTCCAAAACTCTGCGTTCGCAGTCCGAGAGACAGCCCCCTTGCGGTACCCGCCAACGGGCGCCGTAAAATTTTGGTTGAGCTGCCGACGATAAAATTTTTCGCCAGCCATAGGCGGCGTGAAATAGAAATGATGTTTTATGCTTTTCAGGACAGAGAATAGGGGCCAATGTTTGGCCCTGACCACAACATAGTATGCCTTTAAATAGCGGAATAACATTTTCCAAATTCCACTTCTCTAGCAGAGTTACCACTTCATCAGTATTATTTGAAACATCGGAAGTACCGGCGCTTTGTTCAGCAATATCAAGTATGACAGGTGCACTAAAGAGATATTCCAAATTATGTACAACTTTTTGGTTTTATTTTTTAATATTTGTTTTGGTGCCAAAAAAATTGTAAAATGAAATAAAGTATTCATAAAACAAAAATCTGACGGAAACTAACTTTATAAAAATATGTAAGAAAAAAATTGACTTTTGAAAATTTTAGACGAATTTATTAATCCCCCTTACATTGAGAACGATGAAAAAAATTCCTTTTTTTTATTAACGATAGAGCTAGTTCTGAAGAATATTTTTTCTAAGATAAATTTAAAATAGTTTGTTACAACCCATGAACCCAATGCTAGTAATAGCTCAAGTATAACAAAATTTTTAAGGCGTTCTTCTCGAAACTGGATTTTCTTAACTATGCCGTACAAGATTATTCAAAAATCTTTCAACCGATTTTGTTCAAACTTTGCAGGTATTTTCTTAAATTTAATTATATTCATCTAGCCTAGAAAACACTATACCATTCTACTGAAATGCTTTTATATATTTTCACTCACCTTTCTTCATCACAAAACGGAACGTTTTCTAATGTAATGTAACTTTTTTCCTGCGACATTATTTCACTTTCATTATTATAATTTTTGCACAGCACGACTGTTCACTTTAAAGACTTGTGTGAAAATGATTCTCGCTAAAAGAGCTTCGGAGACGCATCGGCCGTAAACGTACTGTTTTGTGTTGCGGCCGTTGTGATAAATAGTAAAAAATATCACAGAAAAGTAAATTTTACTATTTCATTAGTTGGCCCATAGACCAGACCTCGCATCTTCTTAGCTAACGGAGCTTGCTTGTTCTCGAATGCACCGGCACGCGATGGCGAAATCGTTCTGATATTGTCCCCCACACAAGTTGATCACATTTTAAAATTTATTATTTTAAAATAGTTGACTTAACAATTTTAGAAATTGTAAATATGGCTATTCTGAATAGTTGAGCTTGTATGAATAGTAAATCTTAATAATTGCTAGTTACATGTTGCGGGTTGGTCCCTCGAGGACCCGGCTAAGTTCCTCGTCCGGGGGTGTGCGGCTGCGGGAGCTGGCAGGCTAGCATTATGCGGTAGTGTGGGGGGGTTTGCCGAAAGGCCGCGCTGCGCCACCCGGAACGGCCCACCAAGAACGAAATTTTCTCCCGCGACGGAACGACAAAAGCGATAAGGGGCGGAAAAGGACAGTGCAGGCCGAATCCCTGCAACTGCCTGCGGTTGACTCTGACGGGGGGGTTCGGGTCGAAATGAACCCCCGCTGGCCTATGCCCCAACCACCCTTTGACCTCCCCTTGGCCATTCAAAAATTATGGGGAGGTCCCTTAAAAAAAAAAAAAAAAAAAACTGTGTTAAATCATTTCGTCAAAGAATCACTGTTACCCACGCTGGCTGAAGTCGAGAGGAGAAGGACCCAGAGAAAACAAATTTAAGTTAAGTAAACATACCTGCTTATTATTATCTTTTAAAAATAACTAATTTTACAAATCTTTATTTTCGTTGGGCGCCTTGCTGCTACGATGATGCGACGATGCTGCTGCTGCTGTTGTTGCTGCTGATGTCGTTGCTGCGGATGTTGCTGCTGCTGTTGCCGCCGCCCGACACCCTGCCTCTTCTTTTGGCCCTGACGTGGTGTCGGTGTGTCCCAGCTGCGTCAGGAACCGTCAGGAACCCGGTCATCAGGTGAGTGTCTTTCCTTAACTTATTTATTTTTTTTGTAGTTTTTATATGGTTACTTATTTATTGACTTTTAGTCGGTTTTACGATGTTATTTATTTATTGAGTTTTATGGTTTTATGTTGCTACTTATTTATTGATTTTGGTTATCTTTAGGTTGTCACTTATGTATGTCCTTATCTATTGTCTTATTTATTTAATGTTCATATTTATTCACTTATTTATTTTCGTATTTATGGTCTTATTTATTTAATGTCCAAATTTATTCACTTATTTATTTTCGTATTTATTTAAGGTCCCGATTTATTTACTTATTTATTTTCGTATTTATTGTCTTAGTTATTTTCTTATTTATTGTCTTATTTATTTAAGGTACATGTTTATCCACTTATTAATTAATTCGATGTCCATTTATTGGTTTATTTATTTAGTTTAAGTATTTGGAGATTGATTTAATTGTCCTTATAGTTCAATAGCTTTCACACTTTATTTCTACTTTTTCTTTAATCTAAATGTACTTAGAATTTTTAGGTCCAGATGACAATTTAATTTAACTCTTATTTTTAGACTCTGCACGGCACTACTAATGCAACGGGAAGAAATTTACTAGGTAAGTAATTAATTCAACAAAAAAATACGGTTAAGTCCGATTTACTAGTCTATCTCTTTTACTTTGTAATGTGAGATCCCCGACAAGAAGGCGGTAGCCTCCTCTCGAGACACAACAGTCCAAAGAAAAATTTGTATTTGCTAGGACCCGAACAGAAAAAAAAAACAAGGGGGATATTTGATCTCACTTGTATGGTCATGTGGTGATGGCTCAGTGCGCGCCTAGCGGTTGCACGTGCTCAGCTCGTCGGTGTGGGGGGAGTTCTTGAACCGCCACATAAACCATAGAGATTACGCGCTGGAAAAAAAGTTAGCGAACCGCCGCTGGGTTAGCTAGTGAAAGATCATAAGGCAAAGAACGATCGGGCCTGGATGGGCAACGATCGTGAAAGCTGAACAGTTCGGAGAGGCTGAAGGCCGTGCCTGAACCGGAGGAGAGGGGAGATAAACATGGGTAGGGCAGGGGGAAGGAGCCATGTCGGACGAGTCGGTCGAAAGAATTCTATTTTAGTTTAATACTTCATATTATTATTATCGTATATTATAATCCACATATCTAAGTCTATTACAGCACTTCATGCTATGAATCAACTGTGTGGGGGGGGGGGGGGGGGGGGGGGGAATAATTCTCGCAAATGTTTATCAAGGAAAATGATTGACCTCCGTGGGTCCCAAACCTGAACTACAAATTTAATTTTACAACAAAGAGGGAAAACATTTGAGACGTAAATTCATTAAGTTTGCAAAATTGCACCTATAAATCCAATAAGAGACCTCGCTAAGAGATTAATTCAATATATTGCGAGCTATTAATAAAGTCGTGGTCTGGCGGGTTCCCTCTCGCCGATAACTGAATTATTGTTTTTCTTCTACTTCATTTTCTTTTTTCTCAATAAAAAAATTTAACGTTTAAAGGTCGTACTTTCGATATACGCTTTGTCCCGATTAATATATATTTTTGATCACACCAAAATATTCTTGTTTCTGTTTTCCTAATGTCTATTTTATCTTTATTCTTTTGAAGAAATAATTTAGGAGGAAAAATAAAATTTCTGTTTTGACTCACCAATAGGTTTGTAGTGCTGCTCCTGGGAGATCGATCTTCCAGTGGCGATGTAGCTAGATACACGGGGAAAGAAAAAAAAGAATATTTATCGGATTTCCTATATCATATAATCAAACTCTGGTAACCTCGACGTCGTTGGGGCACGACGACTCAACGTGAGTGGCTATACCACTTCCGGGAGTGATCTCCGGTATCTAAATCACGAGGCGAGGGGGCTCCCGGGCTGCCTTCCAAATCAAAACAACTACTACAAAAAAATGCCTATTCCTACAGGGGGGGGGGGCTGGTAATTCAAAAAAAATGGTATTCCCGATGCTGGGGCCAGGCTGGAGGTTCCTTGCTGGAGATGGAGGCTGTCAGCTGTTGCTATCAATCGCAGTGAGGGGGAGGTGGGTTTGGTCCCACGACGTAACCGTGATAGTGGAGGGCTCCGCAAAAAAATCTTTCCGTGGGGCTCCGCCAAAACTGGTGCTTGGACTCCGCTGAGAAGGTAGTGGGGCTCCTCGTATGCAAAAAAAGATGCACGGGGCTTCGCCACAAAACAGGTGCTGGGGCTCCGCTGGGAAAATTTGTCCTGTGGGCTCCTCTTATGCGAGAGAAAAAAAAATGCACGGGGCTTCGCCACAAAACAGGTGCAGGGGCTCCGCTGGAAAACTGGTCCCTTATTACTTCCCTTTCCCTTCGGATTCCCTTTTTTGTTGTGTTTTATTTTGGTTGCCCGCCGCCTGCGGCTTTTTTTTTGCCGCGATTCCCCCGACGGCTACGCAGTTACAAATATATATTTACTTTGGTTATCTTCCCACATGAAATTCATCCATTCACCAACTTACCACTTTCCTGCCGTCGATCCTGCAGCTCTTGAGTATTGGGTTTTCCTTGACTTTTCCGATGAATCCGGATGCAGTTGCCTTTTCGTTTCCACCATTCACTTCACTGGCACCTAATCGTAACTTGATACTTTTTCCTCGACTCACTTTATGATAACACCCGTGAGGCGGTGTGGACGTGTGTCAGGCTGGCGGGCAAAAGGCCGAGCTTCTTGATCGCGCGCTTCTTCCGCTGTCGGATGTCACGCTTTGGATACAGCGGCTTTCATTAAAGATCGGGTCTCAGTTTCCAGTTAAGGTTGGGTTCGGGCGGGAATGCGTACAACACAACTTTCAGATTCTGCACTACACTTAACTTGTATAGGTAATTAATTTTCAAATGCGAGATCCTTAATTTTTATATAAAGTATAATTATGCCCGTTTTATGGCTTTATGTGTTTCAATTTTAGGTCTGGCACTACACTCACAGAGTCTTGGGAATTTGTCTTTTAAACTCGCGGTTAAATTTTTGATTAATTTGATAATTGTTTATGAATTCACGGGGAATCCAATTTAAACTATCTCCCAAAAGGTTGTTGCGTGACGGGGCCCGGGGCCTAACTTTTAAGCCACTCTTTCACCGACACTTTTCTTTTGTTTTCCAGAATTCGCTCCCGGCCCGTAACTTCTCGTTCCTGACTTTTTCTTCGAAATTTTACGTCCTTTAATTTTTCCGCCTTTAATTTTCTTTCCCGATTTTTCCCTTCGCTCTAAATTTATCGACCTTTCTTTACTTTTTCTTTCTTTAATTTCGTTTTTTGCTTAATCCCGACAACTCCGCGACCAACCTCTTTCAAAACTCCAGACCGACTCCTCGAAAAATCCACGCCACGCTCGCGATCTGCCGGCCGGCCGTCCGCGTGCCTCCAGCGCGTGCCGTTGCAGATCCCGCTGCCATCCACTCACACATCGCCGCGCCAGCCAATCAAGCGCTTACCGCCGATGTGCGAGTCGATGCCAACGGGATCGAGCTACGCTTCTCGCTGTGGCTGGGGCCTGGCTCGAGGCAGCTGAGTGCACCGTGCACTTTTGGTGCCGGCTCGAGCTTCTCGTTCGCGTGAATTCGTCTGTGGGACCAGGCTCGAGGTGCGCATTTTGCCTCGATCGCCAGGCCCGCGCCGCAATTTTTCTTCGCTTTAACTGTCCCTCGAGCTGCGAGCGCCGAGTTCTGGTGCTATTTTTAGCTACAAAACTCTGCGTTCGCAGTCCGAGAGACAGTCCTTTTGCGGTACCCGCCAACGGGCGCCGTAAATTTTTTGCTGAGCTGCCGACGTTAAAATTTTTCGCCAGCCATAGGCGGCGTGAAATAAAAATGATGTTTTATGCTTTCCAGGACAGAGAATCGGGGCCAATGTTTGGCCCTGACCACAACACCATCAGGTACTTTGAGCTCGGCCCCCGAGCTCAAAGGAGCTGAAAAAAGGTCAGGGGCTTTGTGCGGGTGCCCAACCTGTGGTACGACCCACGACCCGAGTCTAACCCGAGACTGAGCTAGCCGGCCAAAATCAGTGCTGGACCTTCCTGTACCCTAATGAGAGGTCAGCTCGGTCCTGCACCAACTTAGCCACTCTCTCGTACTGGCAGAGAGAGCCTGCCCTAATGAGAGGCGGGTCTCCCTGTCAGTAAGAGAGAGCTGCGATCTCATCTCGGGCCAGCCCGAAGCGTGAGGACCCATGAAAGTCAGAATTGTACGATGACGGGATGTGTCGATATTTTTCGGTATACATTGAAACGTAAGGATCATGAGACCATGAAACCATGCGACCATGAGACCATGAGACCATGAGACCATGAGACCACCCAAGGGCAAGCACGCAGGTTGCAGACAAGGGTGGTGAAAACAAAATTGAAAATTGGAATGATTTTCCAGAACATTGAAAAATATCGAGGGTTGCAGGCCGGGCCTCTTGACTGGGAAGGTGGGAGAAAAACAGCGAAAATTTTTGAGGGATGGGTATTGGATGGGATGGGATTAGGGATAAGGAACTCTAACTAGGATAGGGAGAAAAGGTGTTTAAAAGGGGTGTGTCCACCGCATAAGCGAGCAGAGGCGGCTTCTGGACACACACACGCTACCAGTTAGGCTGGTCGGATACCTTCTTAGGGCTACCGAAAAATATTTGGATAGGAAGAGGAACTCCATTACGGATTGCCGCGGTGGAGTTTCCCAAGTTATAACTGAATAAAAGAATATTTAGAATTTATAAGTAATTTACAGGGCATATTAATAGGAAGTCACGGCTTGATATCTTTGGCATGGAAAGTGCCAATCAACTTGCCTTGAAGGGTTTCCTACTCATACAGTGAATTACCTTTTCTAGCTCTAACTCGGCATTTGACGAACTTCTTTCCAAGTTTGGCGTTGAAGCCTTTCCCGAAATTACTCAACTGGAAGTTTCTTCTGAATACTTCTTGTCATACCTTGAACTCTACAGGTTTAGATCGTAGATTATACTGCTTGGCGCCTCTGTCAAAAGCCTTGTCTAAATTCTCTTGTACCTGTGCACGAATTAATCGAAGTTTGTCGGAGGTATCCACATCAATAGGTTCATTCACCCCTGATAGTTGTCGTAATAATGCATAGGCAGAGCCATGTTCAATCATATTATTACCGAACAAAATTTTATAAGGAGAGAATTTTGTGGCTTGGTGAACCGAACTACGTAACGAACTAGCGATACAACTCAATCTTTCATCCCATTTGGTGTGCTCATCTTTTAGGTATGCTCGAATGCCCGACAAAATAGATTGATTCACACGCTCTGAGGCGTTGGCTTGGGGCGAGTATACCGCAGTGCGAAAATGCTGCACGCCGTATCTTTTCAAAAGATTCTGAAATTGAGCTGAACGAAATTGTGTCCCATTGTCAGTCACCACTGTTTCAGGGACTCCAAAGTGATGGAAAATTTGTTCTTCGACATAAGTGCAAATGTGCAAAGGAGTGCTGCAGAAGGTCTCTTAAAAATGATAACACAATTTAGTGCTACTTGCTCTGAAAACGGTGACAAACGCGATTTTTATGAATATTTCGGCTAGTTTTACACTAAATTGATCAAATACAGTCTAAAAATGCACAAAGGAGTGCTGCAGAAGGTCTCTTGAAAATTATAATACATTTTGTGCTACTTGCTCTGAAATCGGTGACAAACGCGATTTTTATGAATATTTCTGCTAGTTTTACACTAAATTGATCACATACAATCTAAAAATGCACAAAGGAGTGCTGCAGAAGGTCTCTTGAAAATTATAATTCATTTAGTGCTACTTGCTCTGAAAACGGTGACAAACGCGATTTTTATGAATATTTCTGCTAGTTACTAAATTGATCAAATACAATATAAAAATGCACAAAGGAGTGCTGCAGAAGGTCTCTTGAAAATTATAATACATTTTGTGGTTCTTGCTCTGAAAACGGTGACAAACGCGATTTTTATGAATAGTTCTGCTAGTTTTTCACTAAATTGATCAAATACAGTCTAAAAATGCACAAAAAGGAGTGCTGCAGAAGGTCTCTTGAAAATTATAATACATTTTGTGCTACTTGCTCTGAAAACGGTGACAGACGCGATTTTTATGAATATTTCTGCTGGTTTTACACTAAATTGATCAAATACAGTCCAAAAATGCCTAAAGGAGTGCTGCAGAAGGTCTCTTGAAAATTATAGCACATTTAGTGCTTCTTGCTCTGAAAACGGTGACAAGCGCGATTTTTATGAATATTTCTGCTGTTTTACACTAAATTGATCAAATACAGTCTAAAAATGCCTAAAGGAGTGCTGCAGAAGGTCTCCTGAAAATTATAATACATTTTGTGCTACTTGCTCTTAAAACGGTGACAAACGCGATTTTTATGAATATTTCTGCTGGTTTTACACTAAATTGATCAAATACAGTCTAAAAATGCCTAAAGGAGTGCTGCAGAAGGTCTCTTGAAAATGATAAACACATTTAGATTTAGTGCTACTTGCTCTGAAAGCGGTGACAAACGCGATTTTTATGAATATTTCTGCTAGTTTTACACTAAATTGATCAAATAAAGTTTAAAAATGCACAAAGGAGTGCTGCAGAAGGTCTTTTGAAAATTATAATACATTTAGTGCTACTTGCTCTGAAAGCGGCGACAAACGCGATTTTTATGAATATTTCTGCTAGTTTTTCACTAAATTAATCAAATACAGTCTAAAAATGCACAAGGGAGTGCTGCAGAAGGTCTCTTGAAAATTATAACACGTTTAGTGCTTCTTGCTCTGAAAACGGTGACAAACGCGGTTTTTATGAATATTTCTGCTAGTTTTTCACTAATTTGATCAAATACAGTCTAAAAATGCACAAAGGAGTGCTGCAGAAGGTCTGTTGAAAATAATAATTCAATTAGTGCTACTTGCTCTGAAAACGGTGACAAACGCGATTTTTATGAATATTTCTGCTAGTTTTACACTAAATTGATGAAATAAAGTCTAAAAATGCACACAGGAGTTCTGCAGAAGGTCTCTTGAAAATGATAACACATTTAGTGCTTCTTGCTCTGAAAACGGTGACAAACGCGATTTTTATGAATATTTGTTAGAAGAAATTTTACACTAAATTACACTAAATTGATCAAATACAGTCTAAAAATGCACAAAGGAGTGCTGCAGAAGATCTCTTGAAAATTATAATACATTTAGTGCTACTTGCTCTGAAAGCGGTGGCAAACGCGATTTTTATGAATAGTTCTGCTAGTTTTACACTATTATTTATTTATTTATTTATTGGTGGGGACCGCCCAAGCGGAAGGCACTGCGACCATACGGTCTTTTGTGCCAAAACCCCATTAGTGGAGTAGACGATCCGCTACCCTAAGGAAAGCCACAAGGTCACCCTCAGAAGAATTACGGACCTCAGCCGGGCTTAGGGACCCTTTACCGAAGGTCCTACTTCTAATCCGAGCCAGTGCCGGACAGTCACACAGTATGTGAGCTGTGGTTTCTTCGTCCTCTAGACAAAGTCTACATTCTGTCTCAATTGACATACCTAACTTGTTGAGGTGATGTCTGACCCCATAGTGGCCAGATAAGTAACCCACCAGCAGCCTGAGATCCGATTTGCTCAGGTCAGTAGCGTTGGTATACGCATAGGGTTTGGTAAACTTCTTAGTCTGTCGTAACCCTGAAGCATCGTTCCAGTACGGGACTTGAAATGGTTTTGCCCATTTATCCACCACAGTTTTGGCTGAAGACCAGCCGATGTTGCAGTTGGGTTCGGGGCCTTGGTACCTAGGCGAGGATCCCTCTCTGGCCAAATTGTCAGCGATCTCATTGCCATCAACGCCGGAGTGCCCCGGTACCCAGACGAGTGTAACTCTGTTTGTGGCAGCCAGGCGTTGGAGGCAGTCAAAGCACTCTTTGACGAGACTTGAGTGAAAGCTCCATGAGGAGAGCGCCCTAATCGCCGCTTGGCTGTGAGAGAGTATATTAATTGTAGAGCCCTTAAGTCCTTTATTAAGGTTTATCTGGGCACAGGTTTTAATGGCCTGGACTTCGGCCTGGAATACACTGGGCCATTCGCCCATTGCGATCGAGACCGTGGTATTGGGTCCATAGACACCTGCTCCAGTACCAAGCTCGGTTTTCGAGCCATCGGTGTACCAGTTAAGGCTATCCCGACCTAGATTGGGACCTTCGCCAATCCAATCCGTCCGTTCGGGGATGGAGATCTTAAATCTCCTACCGAAGCAAAGCTCCTTAATCATGTGGTCCGATTTGAGACAGACCCTGATGTCTGGAATCTGCTTCAGAATGCTCATATGGCCTTCGTCGGCCAAGGGCATGTTTGAAGTAACCTGCACCTTCAGAGCACTAATAGCACTTGTTTTCATAATGAAAATGTGCAGGGGGGCAAGACCTACTATTGCCTCAATGGCAAGTGTGGGGCAGGTCCGCATGGCTCCTGTTATGGAGAGGCATGCCAGACGTTGCAACTTATTGCATTTTGCAATTGCTGTCTTCTGCCGAATCTTAGGCCACCATACGAGGGCGGCATAGGTAATTAGGGGTTTAACAACTGTGTTGTATAACCAGAGGATCATCTTTGGATTGAGACCCCAGGTTCTACCAAAGAGCCTCCTGCACGCCCACAGGGCTCTCGTTACCTTGTTTAGGGTGTTTTTGAGATGGGCACTCCAGTTTAGTCGTTTATCGAGTGTAACACCCAGATATTTGACTTCATCCGAGTACCCAATAACTGTGCCTTGAACGGAGATTGGATCAAGATCCAGTCGATACCGTTTGGTAAAAGGCACAAGGACAGCCTTGGAAGGATTTATAGAAAGGTCCTCACCGGCACACCAGTCAGTGACTGTTTGAAGTGCAGACCTCATTAAATCCGAAACCGTGGAGTCGAATTTCCCTACGACTATGATTGCCAGGTCATCCGCGTAACCAACAGCCTCATAACCGAGCTCATGTAGCTTGATTAGCAGACCGTCCACAACCAGAGACCATAGCAATGGCGACAGGACCCCGCCTTGAGGGCACCCCTTAATTGCTTTGATGCATACAGAGGTGGTACCCAACGACGACGAGATGTCACGCTCTTTTAACATGGCATCCACCCATGCCACCGTATAGGAATCAATGCCCCTGTTCACGAGAGCCCTAGAGATTGATTCATATCCGGTGTTGTCGAAAGCCCCTTCAATGTCCAGAAATGCGCAGAGAGCCACATATTTAGATTGGAAAGCTTTTTCGATCTTGCCAACGAGGCTGTGTAGGGCAGCCTCTGTGGATTTGCCTTTAGAGTAGGCAAACTGTGTCCTATGGAGGGGTGTGGACATCTCCAAACAGTGTCTGATGTGGAGGTCCAGCAATCTCTCCATTGTTTTTAGGAGGAAAGAAGTTAGACTAATTGGTCTGTAAGATTTAGGGAGCTCAAGCGGCCTGTTGCCTTGCTTGGGGATAAAGACTACCACTACCTTCCTCCACGAGTATGGTATATATTCCCAACTGTAGCTGGCCCTAAATAAGGCTACCAAAGAGTCTAGGATGGATTCCAGACTGTTCTGTAGAAGAGCTGGAAAAATCCCATCGCCCCCAGGCGCTTTAAAGGGTTGGAAGGAGGCCACTGCCCACCTAACCTTGTCCTTGTCAAAAATGACACCAGACCTACTGAGGGCCCTGCGGTCAGGTACGAACCTTTGCTCGAGGACCGCAGGGGTGGGCTCACTTGTCCCTAAAGTAGAACCGGGAAAATGCACCTGTAGTAGGTACTCCAGAGTTTCCCGTTGTGAATCGGTGAAGCTCCCATCTTGCTTTTTCAGGAGCCCAACACCATTTGTGGCATCTTTTGCCAGCGCTTTCTGAAGGCGAGCTGCGACCGGTAAAGATTCTATACCCTCACAGTACTTCCTCCAGGACTCGCGTTTAGAACGTCTTAGTTCTTTGTTGTAATCAGTGAGAGCGGAACAACAGCCTTGGCCAAAAGTATTAGGCACCCCCTGAAAATCGTAAAAAATCGGAAAATACAGTTTATTTGTGCAAATTAGGGGGAAATAAAACTATAGTTAGGTTTAACTTATTGACCTTTATTGCTACTATTAATATTTTGTCGGTCCGCCCTTAGCTTTTATAACGGCAGCTATTCTCTTAGGAATGGTCCTGTGGGGGTTGTATAAAAGCAAGCTGTGAAATTTGTGTGAAAATCGAGTAGGCCACGACATGAAGTTCTGTTGTTTTGAATAATAGAAAAGTTTCAGTTTTGGATTTGACTCCGGCCGGTAAAGATATAAATTAAAAATTAATAATAAAATAAACCCACAAATAAATAAATTGTAAATGATAATAAAAGTGAAAATAAAATATAAATAGAAACAATAATTTATGAATTATTTAAAATTTAAATAAAATTTAAATGGAGGCCGACCTCCATTACTGGTCGATCTCCACAGTCCGTACAAGTTTAAGGCACTCTTCAGGGGAAATTTCCTTCTACTCTTGCTGGATGACTTTTGGTTGGGTTTTGGAGGTGATGTTGTGCTCTAGTATCTTCCGCTTCAGTATGCACCAAAGATGCTCAATTGGATTGAGATCTGGTGACTGTGCAGGCCACTCTAAAAGGTCAACATTGTTTTCTTCCAAATATCGCATACTGGTTGCAGAGGTATGGCATGGCGCGTTGTCTTGTTGTAATTTAATGTTGTCCGCATTAGTGTCACCGTAAATCTTTGTAATAGATGGGTGTAGAACCTCTTCTAACACGGCAATATATTTTTCGCTATTCATGCGTCCTTCACAAATAAACATTTCACCCACCCCAAGGGACGCCATACAACCCCAAATCATCACGCTGCCCCCTCCATGTTTAACTGTTGACACGACGCATTCGGGCAGGTAAGCTTCACCTACCCTCCTCCTCACATACGTGACACCAGGGGTGCCAAACACCTGAAAAATTGAAAAATTTTAACATAATTTTCAATATTTATGAAATGTGTCCACAAATGGACTGATTTCGATTCTACTATTATAAATAATTGAACTTATACAAAGTAAAGCTTACCTCAAAGTTTCCCAATCAGCCTCCGTCCAAGATTGGTGTTTTAAGGCCCATTGTAGACGAGCTTTTTTATTTTTTGCAGAGAGCAATGGCTTCTTCCTAGCCTTGCAACCTTTCAGCCCTGCGTCTACAAGTCTTCTTCTTGTGGTTCGAGCACTAATCGTCCTGCCAGCCTGATCAGACAGACCAGTAGCGAGCACAGAAGACGTTTTTCTTCGATTTTTGAGGGACTCTCGAATCAAATTTCGATCATTACGTCTGGAACTCACTCTTTTTCTACCCGTTTTTTGCCTATTACTGTGTGAACCAGTGTCTATAAAACGTTTAACAGCACTTTGCACCCCACAACGCGAACATTTAAGAGTTTTTGCAAACTCAACTTGAGACTTGCCTTGTTCATGCAAAAACCGAATTCGCGTCCGTTCTTGCTCACTCAGTTCCCTTGTTTTAGGCGTTTCAACACTATTAGGACTAACACTTCAAACTCTATAAAAAACCAACAATATTTACGCACTTGTTTGCACTACGAGCAGTAATTGCAAACTGAAATTTTTTTTACAAAAAACTCAAAATTACAGATGTTCCCAAAAAGATGTTTTATGGTCCTTCTAGGAAAGGGTTAATTACATTAATTACCATTTATGATTGCTGGGAACATATTGACAAACAAAATAAATCGTTCTAGGAATTATTTTGTCCGGTACCTGAAAAAAACTAAGGTGCCTAATACTTTTGGCCAAGGCTGTATATACGTCCCACTGCTTAGTACGCTTCGCGTTGGTAAATAACCTCCTGACGTGCCTACGCATGTCAGATAGCCGCTCGCTCCACCAGGGCACCTTGCGTACCGCTTGGATTGGAACGGCCACGTTACTATCGTGGTAAGAGGTAATTAACACTTCATTGAGAATCCAGTTCACTAGTAGAACCGATATTGGTAACCAGCATGTCAGCCTTGGAGCTAACTAATGCTCTGAAGGCATTCCAATCGGTTCTCTTTGGAACATGGAGATACTTTTTATGAGTTCTGAACGTCCCGGGATGTCGAATCTTATGTGTTGATGATCCGACAGGGACGCTTCGTCAGAGACTCGCCAGTTCACTATGAACTCGGACAAAGCTCTGCTGGCCAGAGTGAGGTCTAGCACCTCTTGTGTTATAATTTTCAAGAGACCTTCTGCAGAACTCCTTTGTGCATTTTTAGAATGTATTTGATCAATTTAGTGTAAAACTAGCAGAAATATTCATAAAAATCGCGTTTGTCTTTTTCAGAGCAAGAAGCACGTGTTATCATTTTCAAGAGACCTTCTGCAGCACTCCTTTGTGCATTTTTAGACTGTATTTGATCAATTTAGTGTAAAACTAGCAGAAATATTCATAAAAATCGCGTTTGAAATCGTTTTCAGAGCAAGAAGCACGTGTTATCATTTTCAAGAGACCTTCTGCAGCACTCCTTTGTGCATTTTTAGACTGTATTTGATCAATTTAGTGTAAAACTAGCAGAAATATTCATAAAAATCGCGTTTGTCACCGTTTTCAGAGCAAGTAGCACTAAATGTGTCATAATTTTCAAGATACCTTCTGCAGCACTCCTTTGTGCATATTTAGACTGTATTTGATCAAGATCAATTTAGTGTAAAACTAGCAGAAATATTCATAAAAATCGCGTTTTTCACCGTTTTCAGAGCAAGTAGCACAAAATGTATTCTAATTTTCAAGATACCTTCTGCAGAACTTCTTTGCGCATTTTTATAATGTATTTGATCAATTTAGTGTAAAACCAGCACAAATATTCATAAAATTCGCGTTTGTCACCGTTTTCAGAGCAAGTAGCACAAAATGTATTATAATTTTCAAGAGACCTTCTGCAGCACTCCTTTGTGCATTTTTAGACTGTATTTGATCAATTTAGTGTAAAACTAGCAGAAATATTCATAAAAATCGCGTTTGTCATCGTTTTCAGAGCAAGAAGCACGTGTTATCATTTTCAAGAGACCTTCTGCAGCACTCCTTTGTGCATTTTTAGACTGTATTTGATCAATTTACTGAAAAACTAGCAGAAATATTCATAAAATTCGCGTTTGTCACCGTTTTCAGAGCAAGTAGCACAAAATGTATTATAATTTTCAAGAGACCTTATGCAGCACTCCTTTGTGCATTTTTAGACTGTATTTGATCAATTTAGTGTAAAACTAGCAGAAATATTCATAAAAATCGCGTTTGTCATCGTTTTCAGAGCAAGAAGCACGTGTTATCATTTTCAAGAGACCTTCTGCAGCACTCCTTTGTGCATTTTTAGACTGTATTTGATCAATTTAGTGTAAAACTAGCAGAAATATTCATAAAAATCGCGTTTGAAATCGTTTTCAGAGCAAGAAGCACGTGTTATCATTTTCAAGAGACCTTCTGCAGCACTCCTTTGTGCATTTTTAGACTGTATTTGATCAATTTAGTGTAAAACTAGCAGAAATATTCATAAAAATCGCGTTTGTCACCGTTTTCAGAGCAAGTAGCACTAAATGTGTTATAATTTTCAAGATACCTTCTGCAGCACTCCTTTGTGCATATTTAGACTGTATTTGATCAAGATCAATTTAGTGTAAAACTAGCAGAAATATTCATAAAAATCGCGTTTTTCACCGTTTTCAGAGCAAGTAGCACAAAATGTATTCTAATTTTCAAGATACCTTCTGCAGAACTTCTTTGCGCATTTTTATAATGTATTTGATCAATTTAGTGTAAAACCAGCACAAATATTCATAAAATTCGCGTTTGTCACCGTTTTCAGAGCAAGTAGCACAAAATGTATTATAATTTTCAAGAGACCTTCTGCAGCACTCCTTTGTGCATTTTTAGACTGTATTTGATCAATTTAGTGTAAAACTAGCAGAAATATTCATAAAAATCGCGTTTTTCACCGTTTTCAGAGCAAGTAGCACAAAATGTATTCTAATTTTCAAGAGACCTTCTGCAGCTCTCCTTTGTGCATTTTTAGACTGTATTTGATCAAATTAGTTGTAAAACCAGCTGAAATATTCATAAAAATCGCGTTTGTCACCGTTTTCAGAGCAAGTAGCACAAAATGTATTCTAATTTTCAAGAGACCTTCTGCAGCACTCCTTTGTGCATTTTTAGACTGTGTTTGATCAATTTAGTGTAAAACCAGCAGAAATATTCATAAAAATCGCGTTTGTCACCGTTTTCAGAGCAAGTAGCACTAAATGTGTTATCATTTTCAAGAGACCTTCTGCAGCACTCCTTTGTGCATTTTTAGACTGTATTTGATCAATTTAGTGTAAAACTAGCAGAAATATTCATAAAAATCGCGTTTGTCACCGTTTTAAGAGCAAGTAGCACAAAATGTATTATAATTTTCAAGAGACCTTCTGCAGCACTCGTTTGTGCATTTTTAGACTGTATTTGATCAATTTAGTGTAAAACCAGCAGAAATATTCATAAAAATCGCGTTTGTCACCGTTTTCAGAGCAAGCAGCACAAAATGTATTATAATTTTCAAGAGACCTTTTGCAGCCCTCCTTTGTGCATTTTTAGTCTGTATTTGATCAATTTAGTTGTAAAACCAGCTGAAATATTCATAAAAATCGCGTTTGTCACCGTTTTAAGAGCAAGTAGCACAAAATGTATTATAATTTTCAAGAGAACTTTTGCAGCACTCCTTTGTGCATTTTTAGACTGTATTTGATCAATTTAGTGTAAAACCAGCAAAAATATTCATACAAATCGCGTTTGTCACCGTTTTCAGAGCAAGAAGCACTAAATGTGTTATCATTTTCAAGAGACCTTCTGCAGCATTCCTTTGTGCATTTTTAGACTGTATTTGATCAATTTAGTGTAAAACCAGCTGAAATATTCCTAAAAATCGCGTTTGTCACCGTTTTCAGAGCAAGTAGCACTAAATGTGTTATCATTTTCAAGAGACCTTCTGCAGCACTCCTTTTTCATTTTTAGACTGTATTTGATCAATTTAGTGTAAAACTAGCAGAAATATTCATAAAAATCGCGTTTGTTACCGTTTTCAGAGCAAGTAGCACAAAATGTATTATAATTTTCAAGAGACCTCCTGCAGCACTCCTTTGTGCATTTTTAGACTGTATTTGATCAATTTAGAGTAAAACCAGCTGAAATATTCATAAAAATCGCGTTTGTCACCGTTTTAAGAGCAAGTAGCACAAAATGTATTATAATTTTCAAGAGACCTTTTGCAGCCCTCCTTTGTGCATTTTTAGACTGTTTGATCAATTTAGTGAAAAAGTAGCAGAAATATTCATAAAAATCGCGTTTGTCACCGTTTTCAGACCAAGTAGCACAAAATGTATTATAATTTTCAAGAGACCTTCTGCAGCACTCCTTTGTGCATTTTTAGACTGTATTTGATCAATTTAGTCTAAAACCAGCAGAAATATTCATAAAAATCGCGTTTGTCACCGTTTTCAGAGCAAGCAGCACAAAATGTATTATAATTTTCAATAGACCTTCTGCAGCACTCCTTTGTGGATTTTTAGACTGTATTTGATCAATTTAGTGTAAAACCAGCAGAAATATTCTTAAAAATCGCGTTTGTCACCGTTTTCAGAGCAAAAAGCACTAAATGTGTTATAATTATCAAGAGACCTTCTGCAGCACTCCTTTTTCATTTTTAGACTGTATTTGATCAATTTAGTGTAAAACTAGCAGAAATATTCATAAAAATCGCGTTTGTTACCGTTTTCAGAGCAAGTAGCACAAAATGTATTATAATTTTCAAGAGACCTCCTGCAGCACTCCTTTGTGCATTTTTAGACTGTATTTGATCAATTTAGAGTAAAACCAGCTGAAATATTCATAAAAATCGCGTTTGTCACCGTTTTAAGAGCAAGTAGCACAAAATGTATTATAATTTTCAAGAGACCTTTTGCAGCCCTCCTTTGTGCATTTTTAGACTGTTTGATCAATTTAGTGAAAAAGTAGCAGAAATATTCATAAAAATCGCGTTTGTCACCGTTTTCAGACCAAGTAGCACAAAATGTATTATAATTTTCAAGAGACCTTCTGCAGCACTCCTTTGTGCATTTTTAGACTGTATTTGATCAATTTAGTCTAAAACCAGCAGAAATATTCATAAAAATCGCGTTTGTCACCGTTTTCAGAGCAAGCAGCACAAAATGTATTATAAGTTTCAATAGACCTTCTGCAGCACTCCTTTGTGGATTTTTAGACTGTATTTGATCAATTTAGTGTAAAACCAGCAGAAATATTCTTAAAAATCGCGTTTGTCACCGTTTTCAGAGCAAAAAGCACTAAATGTGTTATAATTATCAAGAGACCTTCTGCAACACTCCTTTGTGCATTTTTAGACTGTATTTGATCAATTTAGTGTAAAACCAGCAAAAATATTCATAAAAATCGCGTTTGTCACCGTTTTCAGAGCAAGAAGCACTAAATGTGTTATCATTTTCAAGAGACCTTCTGCAGCACTCTGTGCATTTTTAGACTGTATTTGATCAATTTAGTGTAAAACCAGCTGAAATATTCATAAAAATCGCGTTTGTCACCGTTTTCAGAGCAAGTAGCACTAAATGTGTTATAATTTTCAAGAGACCTTCTGCAGCACTCCTTTGTGCATTTTTAGACTTTATTTGATCAATTTAGTGTAAAACCAGCAGAAATATTCATAAAAATCGCGTTTGTCACCGTTTTCAGAGCAAGTAGCACTAAATGTGTTATAATTTTCAAGAGACCTTCTGCAGCACTCCTTTGTGCATTTTTATACTGTATTTGATCAATTTAGTGTAAAACCAGCAAAAATATTCATAAAAATCGCGTTTGTCACCGTTTTCAGAGCAAGAAGCACTAAATGTGTTATCATTTTCAAGAGACCTTCTGCAGCACTCTGTGCATTTTTAGACTGTATTTGATCAATTTAGTGTAAAACCAGCAGAAATATTCATAAAAATCGCGTTTGTCACCGTTTTCAGAGCAAGTAGCACTAAATGTGTTATAATTTTCAAGAGACCTTCTGCAGCACTCCTTTGTGCATTTTTAGACTTTATTTGATCAATTTAGTGTAAAACCAGCAGAAATATTCATAAAAATCGCGTTTGTCACCGTTTTCAGAGCAAGTAGCACTAAATGTGTTATAATTTTCAAGAGACCTTCTGCAGCACTCCTTTGTGCATTTTTATACTGTATTTGATCAATTTAGTGTAAAACCAGCAAAAATATTCATAAAAATCGCGTTTGTCACCGTTTTCAGAGCAAGAAGCACTAAATGTGTTATCATTTTCAAGAGACCTTCTGCAGCACTCTGTGCATTTTTAGACTGTATTTGATCAATTTACTGAAAAACTAGCAGAAATATTCATAAAAATCGCGTTTGTCACCGTTTTCAGAGCAAGTAGCACAAAATGTATTATAATTTTCAAGAGACCTTCTGCAGCACTCCTTTGTGCATTTTTAGGCTGTATTTGATCATTTTAGTTTAAAACTAGCAGAAATATCATAAAAATCGCGTTTGTCACCGTTTTCAGAGCAAGTAGCACTAAATGTGTTATCATTTTCAAGAGACCTTCTGCAGCACTCCTTTGTGCATTTTTATACTGTATTTGATCAATTTAGTGTAAAACCAGCAAAAATATTCATAAAAATCGCGTTTGTCACCGTTTTCAGAGCAAAAAGCACTAAATGTGTTATCATTTTCAAGAGACCTGCAGCACTCTGTGCATTTTTAGACTGTATTTGATCAATTTACTGAAAAACTAGCAGAAATATTCATAAAAATCGCGTTTGTCACCGTTTTCAGAGCAAGAATCACTAAATGTGTTATAATTATCCAGAGACCTTCTGCAGCACTCCTTTGTGCATTTTTAGACTGTATTTGATCAATTTAGTGTAAAACCAGCAAAAATATTCATAAAAATCGCGTTTGTCACCGTTTTCAGAACAAGCAGAACAAAATGTATTATAATTTTCAAGAGACCTTTTGCAGCCCTCCTTTGTGCATTTTTAGGCTGTTTGATCAATTTAGTGAAAAAGTAGCAGAAATATTCATAAAAATCGCGTTTGTCACCGTTTTCAGAGCAAGTAGCACTAAATGTGTTATAATTTTCAAGAGACGTTCTGCAGCACTCCTTTGTGCATTTTTAGACTTTATTTGATCAATTTAGTGTAAAACCAGCAGAAATATTCATAAAAATCGCGTTTGTCACCGTTTTCAGAGCAAGAAGCACTAAATGTGTTATAATTATCAAGAGACCTTCTGCAGCACTCCTTTGTGCATTTTTAGATTGTATTTGATGAATTTAGTAACTAGCAGAAATATTCATAAAAATCGCGTTTGTCACCGTTTTCAGAGCAAGAAAAACTAAATGTGTTATAATTATCAAGAGACCTTCTGCAGCACTCCTTTGTGCATTTTTAGATTGTAGTTGATGAATTTAGTAACTAGCAGAAATATTCATAAAAATCGCGTTTGTCACCGTTTTCAGAGCAAGTAGCACTAAATGTGTTATCATTTTCAAGAGACCTTCTGCAGCACTCCTTTGTGCATTTTTAGACTGTATTTGATCAATTTATTGTAAAACTAGCAGAAATATTCATAAAAATCGCGTTTGTCACCGTTTTCAGAGCAAGCAGCACAAAATGTATTATAATTTTCAAGAGAACTTTTGCAGCCCTCCTTTGTGCATTTTTAGACTGTATTTGATCAATTTAGTGTAAAACCAGCAGAAATATTCATAAAAATCGCGTTTGTCACCGTTTTCAGAGCAAGAATCACAAAATGTATTATAATTTTCAAGAGACCTTTTGCAGCCCTCCTTTGTGCATTTTTAGTCTGTATTTGATCAATTTAGTTGTAAAACCAGTTGAAATATTCATAAAAATCGCGTTTGTCACCGTTTTCAGACCAAGTAGCACAAAATGTATTATAATTTTCAAGAGACCTTCTGCAGCACTCCTTTGTGCATTTTTAGATTGTATTTGATGAATTTAGTAACTAGCAGAAATATTCATAAAAATCGCGTTTGTCACCGTTTTCAGAGCAAGTAGCACTAAATGTGTTAACATTTTCAAGAGACCTTCTGCAGCACTCCTTTGTGCATTTTTAGACTGTATTTGATCAATTTAGTGTAAAACGAGCAGAACTATTCATAAAAAGCGCGTTTGGCACCGTTTTCAGAGGAAGAAGCACTACTAAATGTGTTATCATTTTCAGGAGACCTTCTGCAGCACTCCTTTGTGCATTTTTAGACTGTATGTATTTGATCAATTTAGTGTAAAACCAGCAGAAATATTCATAAAAAACACGTTTGTCACCGTTTTCAGAGCAAGTAGCACAAAATGTATTATAATTTTCAAGAGACCTTCTGCAGCACTCTTTTGTGCATTTTTAGTCTGTATTTGGTCAATTTAGTGTAAAACCAGCAGAAATATTCATAAAAATCGCGTTTGTCACCGTTTTCAGAGCAAGTACCACAAAAAGTATTATAATTTTCAAGAGACCTTCTGCAGCACTCCTTTGTGCATTTTTAGACTGTATTTGATCAATTTAGTGTAAAACTTGCAGAAATATTCATAAAAATCGCGTTTGTCACCGTTTTCAGAGAAAGTAGCACTAAATGTACTATAATTTTCAAGAGACCTTCTGCAGCACTCCTTTGTGCATATTTAGACTGTATTTGATCAATTTAGTGTAAAACCAGCAAAAATATTCATAAAAATCGCGTTTGCCACCGTTTTCAGAGCAAGAAGCACTAAATGTTTATCATTTTCAAGAGATCTTTTGCAGCCCTCCTTTGTGCTTTTTTAGTCTGTATTTGATCAATTTAGTGTAAAACCAGCTGAAATATTCATACAAATCGCGTTTGTCACCGTTTTCAGAGCAAGTAGCACTAAATGTGTTATAATTTTCAAGAGACCTTCTGCAGCACTCCTTTGTGCATTTTTAGATTGTAGTTGATCAAGATCAATTTAGTGTAAAACGAGCAGAACTATTCATAAAAATCGCGTTTGTCACCGTTTTCAGAGCAAGAAGCACTAAATGTGTTATCATTTTCAAGAGACCTTCTGCAGCACTCCTTTGTGCATTTTTAGACTGTATTTGATCAATTTAGTGTAAAACCAGCTGAAATATTCATAAAAATCGCGTTTGTCACCGTTTTCAGAGCAAGTAGCACTAAATGTATTATAATTTTCAAGAGACCTTCTGCAGCACTCCTTTGTGCATATTTAGACTGTATTTGATCAATTTAGTGTAAAACCAGCAAAAATATTCATAAAAATCGCGTTTGTCACCGTTTTCAGAGCAAGAAGCACTAAATGTATTATAATTTTCAAGAGACCTTCTGCAGCACTCCTTTGTGCATATTTAGACTGTATTTGATCAATTTAGTGTAAAACTAGCAGAAATATTCATAAAAATCGCGTTTGTCACCGTTTTCAGAGCAAGTAGCACTAAATGTATTATAATTTTCAAGAGACCTTCTGCAGCACTCCTTTGTGCATATTTAGACTGTATTTGATCAATTTAGTGTAAAACCAGCAAAAATATTCATAAAAATCGCGTTTGTCACCGTTTTCAGAGCAAGAAGCACTAAATGTGTTATCATTTTCAAGAGACCTTCTGCAGCACTCTGTGCATTTTTAGACTGAAAAACTAGCAGAAATATTCATAAAAATCGCGTTTGTCACCGTTTTCAGAGCAAGAAGCACTAAATGTGTTATCATTTTCAAGAGACGTTCTGCAGCACTCTGTGCATTTTTAGACTGAAAAAATAGCAGAAATATTCATAAAAATCGCGTTTGTCACCGTTTTCAGAGCAAGTAGCACAAAATGTATTATAATTTTCAAGAGACCTTCTGCAGCACTCCTTTGTGCATTTTTAGACTGTATTTGATCAATTTAGAGTAAAACCAGCAGAAATATTCATACAAATCGCGTTTGTCACCGTTTTCAGAGCAAGAAGCACTAAATGTGTTATAATTTTCAAGAGACCTTCTGCAGCACTCCTTTGTGCATTTTTAGACTGTATTTGATCAATTTAGTGTAAAACCAGCTGAAATATTCATAAAAATCGCGTTTGTCACCGTTTTCAGAGCAAGTAGCACAAAATGTATTATAATTTTCAAGAGACCTTCTGCAGTACTCCTTTGTGCATTTTTAGACTGTATTTGATCAATTTAGTGTAAAACCAGCTGAAATATTCATAAAAATCGCGTTTGTCACCGTTTTCAGAGCAAGTAGCACAAAATGTATTATAATTTTCAAGATACCTTCTGCAGCACTCCTTTGTGCATATTTAGACTGTATTTGATCAATTTAGTGTAAAACGAGCAGAACTATTCATAAAAAGCGCGTTTGGCACCGTTTTCAGAGCAAGAAGCACTAAATTCTTTATAATTATCAAGAGACCTTCTGCAGCACTCCTTTGTGCATTTTTAGACTGTATGTGATCAATTTAGTGTAAAAGTAGCAGAAATATTCATAAAAATCGCGTTTGTCACGGTTTTCAGAGCAAGTAGCACAAAATGTATTATAATTTTCAAGAGACCTTCTGCAGCACTCCTTTGTGCATTTTTAGACTGTATTTGATCAATTTGGTGTAAAACCAGCTGAAATATTCATAAAAATCGCGTTTGTCACCGTTTTCAGAGCAAGTAGCACAAAATGTATTATAATTTTCAAGATACCTTCTGCAGCACTCCTTTGTGCATATTTAGACTGTATTTGATCAATTTAGTGTAAAACGAGCTGAACTATTCATAAAAAGCGCGTTTGGCACCGTTTTCAGAGGAAGAAGCACTACTAAATGTGTTATCATTTTCAGGAGACCTTCTGCAGCACTCCTTTGTGCATTTTTAGACTGTATGTATTTGATCAATTTAGTGTAAAACCAGCAGAAATATTCATAAAAATCACGTTTGTCACCGTTTTCAGAGCAAGTAGCACAAAATGTATTATAATTTTCAAGAGACCTTCTGCAGCACTCTTTTGTGCATTTTTAGTCTGTATTTGGTCAATTTAGTGTAAAACCAGCAGAAATATTCATAAAAATCGCGTTTGTCACCGTTTTCAGAGCAAGTACCACAAAAAGTATTATAATTTTCAAGAGACCTTCTGCAGCACTCCTTTGTGCATTTTTAGACTGTATTTGATCAATTTAGTGTAAAACCAGCTGAAATATTCATAAAAATCGCGTTTGTCACCGTTTTCAGAGCAAGTAGCACAAAATGTATTATAATTTTCAAGATACCTTCTGCAGCACTCCTTTGTGCATATTTAGACTGTATTTGATCAATTTAGTGTAAAACGAGCTGAACTATTCATAAAAAGCGCGTTTGGCACCGTTTTCAGAGGAAGAAGCACTACTAAATGTGTTATCATTTTCAGGAGACCTTCTGCAGCACTCCTTTGTGCATTTTTAGACTGTATGTATTTGATCAATTTAGTGTAAAACCAGCAGAAATATTCATAAAAATCACGTTTGTCACCGTTTTCAGAGCAAGTAGCACAAAATGTATTATAATTTTCAAGAGACCTTCTGCAGCACTCTTTTGTGCATTTTTAGTCTGTATTTGGTCAATTTAGTGTAAAACCAGCAGAAATATTCATAAAAATCGCGTTTGTCACCGTTTTCAGAGCAAGTACCACAAAAAGTATTATAATTTTCAAGAGACCTTCTGCAGCACTCCTTTGTGCATTTTTAGATTGTATTTGATGAATTTAGTAACTAGCAGAAATATTCATAAAAATCGCGTTTGTCACCGTTTTCAGAGCAAGTAGCACTAAATGTGTTAACATTTTCAAGAGACCTTCTGCAGCACTCCTTTGTGCATTTTTAGACTGTATTTGATCAATTTAGTGTAAAACTAGCAGAAATATTCATAAAAATCGCGTTTGTCACCGTTTTCAGAGCAAGTAGCACTAAATGTATTATAATTTTCAAGAGACCTTCTGCAGCACTCCTTTGTGCATATTTAGACTGTATTTGATCAATTTAGTGTAAAACCAGCAGAAATATTCATAAAAATCGCGTTTGTCACCCTTTTCTGAGCAAGCAGCACAAAATGTATTATAATTTTCAAGAGACCTTTTGCAGCCCTCCTTTGTGCATTTTTAGTCTGTATTTGATCAATTTAGTTGTAAAACCAGCTGAAATATTCATAAAAATCGCGTTTGTCACCGTTTTAAGAGCAAGTGGCACAAAATGTATTATAATTTTCAAGAGACCTTTTGCAGCCCTCCTTTGTGCATTTTTAGACTGTTTGATCAATTTAGTGAAAAAGTAGCAGAAACATTCATAAAAATCGCGTTTGTCACCCTTTTCTGAGCAAGCAGCACAAAATGTATTATAATTTTCAAGAGACCTTTTGCAGCCCTCCTTTGTGCATTTTTAGTCTGTATTTGATCAATTTAGTTGTAAAACCAGCTGAAATATTCATAAAAATCGCGTTTGTCACCGTTTTCAGAGCAAGTAGCACAAAATGTATTATAATTTTCAAGATACCTTCTGCAGCACTCCTTTGTGCATATTTAGACTGTATTTGATCAATTTAGTGTAAAAGTAGCAGAAATATTCATAAAAATCGCGTTTGTCACCGTTTTCAGACCAAGTAGCACAAAATGTATTATAATTTTCAAGAGACCTTCTGCAGCACTCCTTTGTGCATTTTTAGATTGTATTTGATGAATTTAGTAACTAGCAGAAATATTCATAAAAATCGCGTTTGTCACCGTTTTCAGAGCAAGTAAAACTAAATGTGTTAACATTTTCAAGAGACCTTCTGCAGCACTCCTTTGTGCATTTTTAGACTGTATTTGATCAATTTAGTGTAAAACCAGCAAAAATATTCATAAAAATCGCGTTTGCCACCGTTTTCAGAGCAAGAAGCACTAAATGTTTATCATTTTCAAGAGATCTTTTGCAGCCCTCCTTTGTGCTTTTTTAGTCTGTATTTGATCAATTTAGTGTAAAACCAGCTGAAATATTCATACAAATCGCGTTTGTCACCGTTTTCAGAGCAAGTAGCACTAAATGTGTTATAATTTTCAAGAGACCTTCTGCAGCACTCCTTTGTGCATTTTTAGATTGTAGTTGATCAAGATCAATTTAGTGTAAAACGAGCAGAACTATTCATAAAAATCGCGTTAGTCACCGTTTTCAGAGCAAGAAGCACTAAATGTGTTATCATTTTCAAGAGACCTTCTGCAGCACTCCTTTGTGCATTTTTAGACTGTATTTGATCAATTTAGTGTAAAACCAGCAGAAATATTCATAAAAATCGCGTTTGTCACCCTTTTCTGAGCAAGCAGCACAAAATGTATTATAATTTTCAAGAGACCTTTTGCAGCCCTCCTTTGTGCATTTTTAGTCTGTATTTAATCAATTTAGTTGTAAAACCAGCTGAAATATTCATAAAAATCGCGTTTGTCACCGTTTTCAGAGCAAGTAGCACAAAATGTATTATAATTTTCAAGATACCTTCTGCAGCACTCCTTTGTGCATATTTAGACTGTATTTGATCAATTTAGTGTAAAAGTAGCAGAAATATTCATAAAAATCGCGTTTGTCACCGTTTTCAGACCAAGTAGCACAAAATGTATTATAATTTTCAAGAGACCTTCTGCAGCACTCCTTTGTGCATTTTTAGATTGTATTTGATGAATTTAGTAACTAGCAGAAATATTCATAAAAATCGCGTTTGTCACCGTTTTCAGAGCAAGTAAAACTAAATGTGTTAACATTTTCAAGAGACCTTCTGCAGCACTCCTTTGTGCATTTTTAGACTGTATTTGATCAATTTAGTGTAAAACTAGCAGAAATATTCATAAAAATCGCGTTTGTCACCGTTTTCAGAGCAAGTAGCACTAAATGTATTATAATTTTCAAGAGACCTTCTGCAGCACTCCTTTGTGCATATTTAGACTGTATTTGATCAATTTAGTGTAAAACCAGCAAAAATATTCATAAAAATCGCGTTTGTCACCGTTTTCAGAGCAAGAAGCACTAAATGTGTTATCATTTTCAAGAGACCTTCTGCAGCACTCTGTGCATTTTTAGACTGAAAAACTAGCAGAAATATTCATAAAAATCGCGTTTGTCACCGTTTTCAGAGCAAGAAGCACTAAATGTGTTATCATTTTCAAGAGACGTTCTGCAGCACTCTGTGCATTTTTAGACTGAAAAAATAGCAGAAATATTCATAAAAATCGCGTTTGTCACCGTTTTCAGAGCAAGTAGCACAAAATGTATTATAATTTTCAAGAGACCTTCTGCAGCACTCCTTTGTGCATTTTTAGACTGTATTTGATCAATTTAGAGTAAAACCAGCAGAAATATTCATACAAATCGCGTTTGTCACCGTTTTCAGAGCAAGAAGCACTAAATGTGTTATAATTTTCAAGAGACCTTCTGCAGCACTCCTTTGTGCATTTTTAGACTGTATTTGATCAATTTAGTGTAAAACCAGCTGAAATATTCATAAAAATCGCGTTTGTCACCGTTTTCAGAGCAAGTAGCACAAAATGTATTATAATTTTCAAGAGACCTTCTGCAGTACTCCTTTGTGCATTTTTAGACTGTATTTGATCAATTTAGTGTAAAACCAGCTGAAATATTCATAAAAATCGCGTTTGTCACCGTTTTCAGAGCAAGTAGCACAAAATGTATTATAATTTTCAAGATACCTTCTGCAGCACTCCTTTGTGCATATTTAGACTGTATTTGATCAATTTAGTGTAAAACGAGCAGAACTATTCATAAAAAGCGCGTTTGGCACCGTTTTCAGAGCAAGAAGCACTAAATTCTTTATAATTATCAAGAGACCTTCTGCAGCACTCCTTTGTGCATTTTTAGACTGTATGTGATCAATTTAGTGTAAAAGTAGCAGAAATATTCATAAAAATCGCGTTTGTCACGGTTTTCAGAGCAAGTAGCACAAAATGTATTATAATTTTGAAGAGACCTTCTGCAGCACTCCTTTGTGCATTTTTAGACTGTATTTGATCAATTTAGTGTAAAACCAGCTGAAATATTCATAAAAATCGCGTTTGTCACCGTTTTCAGAGCAAGTAGCACAAAATGTATTATAATTTTCAAGATACCTTCTGCAGCACTCCTTTGTGCATATTTAGACTGTATTTGATCAATTTAGTGTAAAACGAGCTGAACTATTCATAAAAAGCGCGTTTGGCACCGTTTTCAGAGGAAGAAGCACTACTAAATGTGTTATCATTTTCAGGAGACCTTCTGCAGCACTCCTTTGTGCATTTTTAGACTGTATGTATTTGATCAATTTAGTGTAAAACCAGCAGAAATATTCATAAAAATCACGTTTGTCACCGTTTTCAGAGCAAGTAGCACAAAATGTATTATAATTTTCAAGAGACCTTCTGCAGCACTCTTTTGTGCATTTTTAGTCTGTATTTGGTCAATTTAGTGTAAAACCAGCAGAAATATTCATAAAAATCGCGTTTGTCACCGTTTTCAGAGCAAGTACCACAAAAAGTATTATAATTTTCAAGAGACCTTCTGCAGCACTCCTTTGTGCATTTTTAGACTGTATTTGATCAATTTAGTGTAAAACCAGCAGAAATATTCATAAAAATCGCGTTTGTCACCCTTTTCTGAGCAAGCAGCACAAAATGTATTATAATTTTCAAGAGACCTTTTGCAGCCCTCCTTTGTGCATTTTTAGTCTGTATTTGATCAATTTAGTTGTAAAACCAGCTGAAATATTCATAAAAATCGCGTTTGTCACCGTTTTAAGAGCAAGTGGCACAAAATGTATTATAATTTTCAAGAGACCTTTTGCAGCCCTCCTTTGTGCATTTTTAGACTGTTTGATCAATTTAGTGAAAAAGTAGCAGAAACATTCATAAAAATCGCGTTTGTCACCGTTTTCAGACCAAGTAGCACAAAATGTATTATAATTTTCAAGAGACCTTCTGCAGCACTCCTTTGTGCATTTTTAGACTGTATTTGATCAATTTAGAGTAAAACCAGCAGAAATATTCATACAAATGGCGTTTGTCACCGTTTTCAGAGCAAGAAGCACTAAATGTGTTATAATTTTCAAGAGACCTTCTGCAGCACTCCTTTGTGCATTTTTAGACTGTATTTGATCAATTTAGTGTAAAACCAGCTGAAATATTCATAAAAATCGCGTTTGTCACCGTTTTCAGAGCAAGTAGCACAAAATGTATTATAATCTTCAAGAGACCTTCTGCAGCACTCCTTTTGTGCATTTTTAGACTTTATTTGATCAATTTAGTGTAAAACCAGCAGAAATATTCATAAAAATCGCGTTTGTCACCGTTTTCAGAGCAAGTAGCACTAAATGTGTTATAATTTTCAAGAGACCTTCTGCAGCACTCCTTTGTGCATTTTTATACTGTATTTGATCAATTTAGTGTGAAACCAGCAGAAATATTCATAAAAATCGCGTTTGTCACCGTTTTCAGAGCAAGTAGCACTAAATGTGTTATAATTTTCAAGAGACCTTCTGCAGCACTCCTTTGTGCATTTTTATACTGTATTTGATCAATTTAGTGTGAAACCAGCAGAAATATTCATAAAAATCGCGTTTGTCACCGTTTTCAGAGCAAGTAGCACAAAATGTGTTATAATTTTCAAGAGACCTTCTGCAGCACTCCTTTGTGCATTTTTAGACTTTATTTGATCAATTTAGTGTAAAACCAGCAGAACTATTCATAAAAAGCGCGTTTGGCACCGTTTTCAGAGCAAGAAGCACTAAATTCTTTATAATTATCAAGAGACCTTCTGCAGCACTCCTTTGTGCATTGTTAGACTGTATGTGATCAATTTAGTGTAAAACTAGCAGAAATATTCATAAAAATCGCGTTTGTCACGGTTTTCAGAGCAAGTAGCACAAAATGTATTATAATTTTCAAGAGACCTTCTGCAGCACTCCTTTGTGCATATTTAGACTGTATTTGATCAATTTAGTGTAAAACGAGCAGAACTATTCATAAAAAGCGCGTTTGGCACCGTTTTCAGAGGAAGAAGCACTACTAAATGTGTTATTATTTTCAGGAGACCTTCTGCAGCACTCCTTTGTGCATTTTTAGACTGTATGTATTTGATCAATTTAGTGTAAAACCAGCAGAAATATTCATAAAAATCACGTTTGTCACCGTTTTCAGAGCAAGTAGCACAAAATGTATTATAATTTTCAAGAGACCTTCTGCAGCACTCTTTTGTGCATTTTTAGTCTGTATTTGGTCAATTTAGTGTAAAGAAATATTCATAAAAATCGCGTTTGTCACCGTTTTCAGAGCAAGTACCACAAAAAGTATTATAATTTTCAAGAGACCTTCTGCAGCACTCCTTTGTGCATTTTTAGATTGTATTTGATGAATTTAGTAACTAGCAGAAATATTCATAAAAATCGCGTTTGTCACCGTTTTCAGAGCAAGTAGCACTAAATGTATTATAATTTTCAAGAGACCTTCTGCAGCACTCCTTTGTGCATATTTAGACTGTATTTGATCAATTTAGTGTAAAACCAGCAAAAATATTCATAAAAATCGCGTTTGTCACCGTTTTCAGAGCAAGAAGCACTAAATGTGTTATCATTTTCAAGAGACCTTCTGCAGCACTCTGTGCATTTTTAGACTGAAAAACTAGCAGAAATATTCATAAAAATCGCGTTTGTCACCGTTTTCAGAGCAAGAAGCACTAAATGTGTTATCATTTTCAAGAGACGTTCTGCAGCACTCTGTGCATTTTTAGACTGAAAAACTAGCAGAAATATTCATAAAAATAGCGTTTGTCACCGTTTTCAGAGCAAGTAGCACAAAATGTATTATAATTTTCAAGAGACCTTCTGCAGCACTCCTTTGTGCATTTTTAGACTGATCAATTTAGTGAAAAAGTAGCAGAAATATTCATAAAAATCGCGTTTGTCACCGTTTTCAGACCAAGTAGCACAAAATGTATTATAATTTTCAAGAGACCTTCTGCAGCACTCCTTTGTGCATATTTAGACTGTATTTGATCAATTTAGTGTAAAACCAGCAGACATATTTATAAAATCGCGTTTGTCACCGTTTTCAGAGCAAGTAGCACTAAATGTGTTATAATTTTCAAGAGACCTTCTGCAGCACTCCTTTGTGCATATTTAGACTGTATTTGATCAATTTAGTGTAAAACCAGCAAAAATATTCATAAAAATCGCGTTTGTCACCGTTTTCAGAGCAAGAAGCACTAAATGTGTTATCATTTTCAAGAGACCTTCTGCAGCTCTCCTTTGTGCATTTTTAGTCTGTATTTGATCAATTGAGTTGTAAAACCAGCTGAAATATTCATAAAAATCGCGTTTGTCACCGTTTTCAGAGCATGAAGCACTAAATGTGTTATCATTTTCAAGAGACCTTTTGCAGCTCTCCTTTGTGCATTTTTAGACTGTTTGATCAATTTAGTGAAAAAGCAGCAGAAATATTCATAAAAATCGCGTTTGTCACCGTTTTCAGAGCAAGAAGCACTAAATGTGTTATAATTATCAAGAGACCTTCTGCAGCACTCCTTTGTGCATTTTTAGATTGTATTTGATGAATTTAGTAACTAGCAGAAATATTCATAAAAATCGCGTTTGTCACCGTTTTCAGAGCAAGAAAAACTAAATTTGTTATAATTATCAAGAGACCTTCTGCAGCACTCCTTTGTGCATTTTTAGATTGTAGTTGATGAATTTAGTAACTAGCAGAAATATTCATAAAAATCGCGTTTGTCACCGTTTTCAGAGCAAGTAGCACTAAATGTGTTATCATTTTCAAGAGACCTTCTGCAGCACTCCTTTGTGCATTTTTAGACTGTATTTGATCAATTTATTGTAAAACTAGCAGAAATATTCATAAAAATCGCGTTTGTCACCGTTTTCAGAGCAAGCAGCACAAAATGTATTATAATTTTCAAGAGAACTTTTGCAGCCCTCCTTTGTGCATTTTTAGACTGTATTTGATCAATTTAGTGTAAAACCAGCAGAAATATTCATAAAAATCGCGTTTGTCACCGTTTTCAGAGCAAGAATCACAAAATGTATTATAATTTTCAAGAGACCTTTTGCAGCCCTCCTTTGTGCATTTTTAGTCTGTATTTGATCAATTTAGTTGTAAAACCAGCTGAAATATTCATAAAAATCGCGTTTGTCACCGTTTTCAGACCAAGTAGCACAAAATGTATTATAATTTTCAAGAGACCTTCTGCAGCACTCCTTTGTGCATTTTTAGATTGTATTTGATGAATTTAGTAACTAGCAGAAATATTCATAAAAATCGCGTTTGTCACCGTTTTCAGAGCAAGTAGCACTAAATGTGTTAACATTTTCAAGAGACCTTCTGCAGCACTCCTTTGTGCATTTTTAGACTGTATTTGATGAATTTAGTAACTAGCAGAAATATTCATAAAAATCGCGTTTGTCACCGTTTTCAGAGCAAGTAGCACTAAATGTGTTAACATTTTCAAGAGACCTTCTGCAGCACTCCTTTGTGCATATTTAGACTGTATTTGATCAATTTAGTGTAAAACTAGCAGAAATATTCATAAAAATCGCGTTTGTCACCGTTTTCAGAGCAAGTAGCACTAAATGTATTATAATTTTCAAGAGACCTTCTGCAGCACTCCTTTGTGCATATTTAGACTGTATTTGATCAATTTAGTGTAAAACCAGCAAAAATATTCATAAAAATCGCGTTTGTCACCGTTTTCAGAGCAAGAAGCACTAAATGTGTTATCATTTTCAAGAGACCTTCTGCAGCACTCCTTTGTGAATTTTTAGACTGTATTTGATCAATTTAGAGTAAAACCAGCAGAAATATTCATAAAAATCGCGTTTGTCACCGTTTTCAGAGCAAGAAGCACTAAATGTGTTATCATTTTCAAGAGACGTTCTGCAGCACTCTGTGCATTTTTAGACTGAAAAACTAGCAGAAATATTCATAAAAATCGCGTTTGTCACCGTTTTCAGAGCAAGAAGCACTAAATGTGTTATAATTTTCAAGAGACCTTCTGCAGCACTCCTTTGTGCATTTTTAGACTGTATTTGATCAATTTAGTGTAAAACCAGCTGAAATATTCATAAAAATCGCGTTTGTCACCGTTTTCAGAGCAAGTAGCACTAAATGTGTTATAATTTTCAAGAGACCTTCTGCAGCACTCCTTTGTGCATTTTTATACTGTATTTGATCAATTTAGTGTAAAACCAGCAGAATTATTCATAAAAATCGCGTTTGTCACCGTTTTCAGAGCAAGCAGCACAAAATGTATTATAATTTTCAAGAGACCTTTTGCAGCCCTCCTTTGTGCTTTTTTAGTCTGTATTTGATCAATTTAGTGTAAAACCAGCTGAAATATTCATACAAATCGCGTTTGTCACCGTTTTCAGAGCAAGTAGCACAAAATGTGTTATAATTTTCAAGAGACCTTCTGCAGCACTCCTTTGTGCATTTTTAGACTTTATTTGATCAATTTAGTGTAAAACCAGCAGAAATAATCATAAAAATCGCGTTTGTCACCGTTTTCAGAGCAAGTAGCACAAAATGTGTTATAATTTTCAAGAGACCTTCTGCAGCACTCCTTTGTGCATTTTTAGACTGTATTTGACCAATTTAGTGTAAAACCAGCTGAAATATTCATAAAAATCGCGTTTGTCACCGTTTTCAGAGCAAGTAGCACAAAATGTATTATAATTTTCAAGAGACCTTCTGCAGCACTCCTTTGTGCATTTTTAGACTGTATTTGATCAATTTAGAGTAAAACCAGCAGAAATATTCATACAAATCGCGTTTGTCACCGTTTTCAGAGCAAGAAGCACTAAATGTGTTATAATTTTCAAGAGACCTTCTGCAGCACTCCTTTGTGCATTTTTAGACTGTATTTGATCAATTTAGTGTAAAACCAGCAAAAATATTCATAAAAATCGCGTTTGTCACCGTTTTCAGAGCAAGAAGCACTAAATGTGTTATCATTTTCAAGAGACCTTCTGCAGCACTCCTTTGTGAATTTTTAGACTGTATTTGATCAATTTAGAGTAAAACCAGCAGAAATATTCATAAAAATCGCGTTTGTCACCGTTTTCAGAGCAAGAAGCACTAAATGTGTTATCATTTTCAAGAGACGTTCTGCAGCACTCTGTGCATTTTTAGACTGAAAAACTAGCAGAAATATTCATAAAAATCGCGTTTGTCACCGTTTTCAGAGCAAGTAGCACAAAATGTATTATAAATTTCAAGAGACCTTCTGCAGCACTCCTTTGTGCATTTTTAGACTGTATTTGATCAATTTAGAGTAAAACCAGCAGAAATATTCATACAAATCGCGTTTGTCACCGTTTTCAGAGCAAGAAGCACTAAATGTGTTATAATTTTCAAGAGACCTTCTGCAGCACTCCTTTGTGCATTTTTAGACTGTATTTGATCAATTTAGTGTAAAACCAGCTGAAATATTCATAAAAATCGCGTTTGTCACCGTTTTCAGAGCAAGTAGCACAAAATGTATTATAATTTTCAAGAGACCTTCTGCAGCACTCCTTTGTGCATTTTTAGACTTTATTTGATCAATTTAGTGTAAAACCAGCAGAAATATTCATAAAAATCGCGTTTGTCACCGTTTTCAGAGCAAGTAGCACTAAATGTGTTATAATTTTCAAGAGACCTTCTGCAGCACTCCTTTGTGCATTTTTATACTGTATTTGATCAATTTAGTGTAAAACCAGCAGAATTATTCATAAAAATCGCGTTTGTCACCGTTTTCAGAGCAAGCAGCACAAAATGTATTATAATTTTCAAGAGACCTTTTGCAGCCCTCCTTTGTGCTTTTTTAGTCTGTATTTGATCAATTTAGTGTAAAACCAGCTGAAATATTCATACAAATCGCGTTTGTCACCGTTTTCAGAGCAAGTAGCACAAAATGTGTTATAATTTTCAAGAGACCTTCTGCAGCACTCCTTTGTGCATTTTTAGACTTTATTTGATCAATTTAGTGTAAAACCAGCAGAAATAATCATAAAAATCGCGTTTGTCACCGTTTTCAGAGCAAGTAGCACAAAATGTGTTATAATTTTCAAGAGACCTTCTGCAGCACTCCTTTGTGCATTTTTAGACTGTATTTGACCAATTTAGTGAAAAACTAGCAGAAATATTCATAAAAATCACGTTTGTCACCGTTTTCAGAGCAAGTAGCACTAAATGTGTTATCATTTTCAAGAGACCTTCTGCAGCACTCCTTTGTGCATTATTAGACTGTATTTGATCAATTTAGTGAAAAACTAGCAGAAATATTCATAAAAATCACGTTTGTCACCGTTTTCAGAGCAAGTAGCACTAAATGTGTTATAATTTTCAAGAGACCTTCTGCAGCACTCCTTTGTGCATTTTTAGACTGTATTTGATCAATTTAGTGAAAAACTAGCAGAAATCTTCATAAAAATCGCGTTTGGCACCGTTTTCAGAGCAAGAAGCACTAAATTCTTTATAATTATCAAGAGACCTTCTGCAGCACTCCTTTGTGCATTTTTAGACTGTATGTGATCAATTTAGTGTAAAACTAGCAGAAATATTCATAAAAATCGCGTTTGTCACCGTTTTCATAGCAAGTAGCACAAAATGTATTATCATTTTCAAGAGACCTTCTGCAGCACTCCGTTGTGCATTTTTAGTCTGTATTTGAACAATTTAGTGTAAAACCAGCTGAAATATTCATAAAAATCGCGTTTGTCACCGTTTTCAGAGCAAGTAGCACAAAATGTATTATAATTTTCAAGATACCTTCTGCAGCACTCCTTTGTGCATATTTAGACTGTATTTGATCAATTTAGTGTAAAACGAGCAGAACTATTCATAAAAAGCGCGTTTGGCACCGTTTTCAGAGGAAGAAGCACTACTAAATGTGTTATCATTTTCAGGAGACCTTCTGCAGCACTCCTTTGTGCATTTTTAGACTGTATGTATTTGATCAATTTAGTGTAAAACCAGCAGAAATATTCATAAAAAACACGTTTGTCACCGTTTTCAGAGCAAGTAGCACAAAATGTATTATAATTTTCAAGAGACCTTCTGCAGCACTCTTTTGTGCATTTTTAGTCTGTATTTGGTCAATTTAGTGTAAAACCAGCAGAAATATTCATAAAAATCGCGTTTGTCACCGTTTTCAGAGCAAGTACCACAAAAAGTATTATAATTTTCAAGAGACCTTCTGCAGCACTCCTTTGTGCATTTTTAGACTGTATTTGATCAATTTAGTGTAAAACTTGCAGAAATATTCATAAAAATCGCGTTTGTCACCGTTTTCAGAGCAAGTAGCACTAAATGTACTATAATTTTCAAGAGACCTTCTGCAGCACTCCTTTGTGCATATTTAGACTGTATTTGATCAATTTAGTGTAAAACCAGCAAAAATATTCATAAAAATCGCGTTTGCCACCGTTTTCAGAGCAAGAAGCACTAAATGTTTATCATTTTCAAGAGACCTTCTGCAGCACTCCTTTGTGCATATTTAGACTGTATTTGATCAATTTAGTGTAAAACCAGCAAAAATATTCATAAAAATCGCGTTTGTCACCATTTTCAGAGCAAGCAGCACAAAATGTATTATAATTTTCAAGAGACCTTCTGCAGCACTCCTTTGTGCATTTTTAGACTTTATTTGATCAATTTAGTGTAAAACCAGCTGAAATATTCATAAAAATCGCGTTTGTCACCGTTTTCAGAGCAAGTAGCACAAAATGTGTTATAATTTTCAAGAGACCTTCTGCAGCACTCCTTTGTGCATTTTTAGACTGTATTTGATCAATTTAGTGTAAAACCAGCTGAAGTATTCATAAAAATCGCGTTTGTCACCGTTTTCAGAGCAAGTAGCACAAAATGTATTATAATTTTCAAGAGACCTTCTGCAGCACTCCTTTGTGCATTTTTAGACTTTATTTGATCAATTTAGTGTAAAACCAGCAGAAATATTCATAAAAATCGCGTTTGTCACCGTTTTCAGAGCATGTAGCACTAAATGTGTTATCATTTTCAAGAGACCTTCTGCAGCACTCCTTTGTGTATTATTAGACTGTATTTGATCAATTTAGTGAAAAACTAGCAGAAATATTCATAAAAATCACGTTTGTCACCGTTTTCAGAGCAAGTAGCACTAAATGTGTTATAATTTTCAAGAGACCTTCTGCAGCACTCCTTTGTGCATTTTTAGATTGTAGTTGATCAAGATCAATTTAGTGTAAAACGAGCAGAACTATTCATAAAAATCGCGTTAGTCACCGTTTTCAGAGCAAGAAGCACTAAATGTGTTATCATTTTCAAGAGACCTTCTGCAGCACTCCTTTGTGCATTTTTAGACTGTATTTGATCAATTTAGTGTAAAACCAGCAGAAATATTCATAAAAATCGCGTTTGTCACCCTTTTCTGAGCAAGCAGCACAAAATGTATTATAATTTTCAAGAGACCTTTTGCAGCCCTCCTTTGTGCATTTTTAGTCTGTATTTGATCAATTTAGTTGTAAAACCAGCTGAAATATTCATAAAAATCGCGTTTGTCACCGTTTTAAGAGCAAGTAGCACAAAATGTATTATAATTTTCAAGAGACCTTCTGCAGCACTCCTTTGTGCATTTTTAGACTGTATTTGATCAATTTAGTGTAAAACTAGCAGAAATATTCATAAAAATCGCGTTTGTCACCGTTTTCAGAGCAAGTAGCACTAAATGTATTATAATTTTCAAGAGACCTTCTGCAGCACTCCTTTGTGCATATTTAGACTGTATTTGATCAATTTAGTGTAAAACCAGCAGAAATATTCATAAAAATCGCGTTTGTCACCCTTTTCTGAGCAAGCAGCACAAAATGTATTATAATTTTCAAGAGACCTTTTGCAGCCCTCCTTTGTGCATTTTTAGTCTGTATTTGATCAATTTAGTTGTAAAACCAGCTGAAATATTCATAAAAATCGCGTTTGTCACCGTTTTAAGAGCAAGTAGCACAAAATGTATTATAATTTTCAAGAGACCTTTTGCAGCCCTCCTTTGTGCATTTTTAGACTGTTTGATCAATTTAGTGAAAAAGTAGCAGAAATATTCATAAAAATCGCGTTTGTCACCGTTTTCAGACCAAGTAGCACAAAATGTATTATAATTTTCAAGAGACCTCCTGCAGCACTCCTTTGTGCATATTTAGACTGTATTTGATCAATTTAGTGTAAAACCAGCAAAAATATTCATAAAAATCGCGTTTGTCACCGTTTTCAGAGCAAGAAGCACTAAATGTGTTATCATTTTCAAGAGACCTTCTGCAGTACTCCTTTGTGCATTTTTAGACTGTATTTGATCAATTTAGTGTAAAACCAGCTGAAATATTCATAAAAATCGCGTTTGTCACCGTTTTCAGAGCAAATAGCACTAAATGTATTATAATTTTCAAGAGACCTTCTGCAGCACTCCTTTGTGCATTTTTAGATTGTATTTGATGAATTTAGTAACTAGCAGAAATATTCATAAAAATCGCGTTTGTCACCGTTTTCAGAGCAAGTAGCACTAAATGTGTTAACATTTTCAAGAGACCTTCTGCAGCACTCCTTTGTGCATTTTTAGACTGTATTTGATCAATTTAGTGTAAAACTAGCAGAAATATTCATAAAAATCGCGTTTGTCACCCTTTTCTGAGCAAGCAGCACAAAATGTATTATAATTTTCAAGAGACCTTTTGCAGCCCTCCTTTGTGCATTTTTAGTCTGTATTTGATCAATTTAGTTGTAAAACCAGCTGAAATATTCATAAAAATCGCGTTTGTCACCGTTTTAAGAGCAAGTAGCACAAAATGTATTATAATTTTCAAGAGACCTTTTGCAGCCCTCCTTTGTGCATTTTTAGACTGTTTGATCAATTTAGTGAAAAAGTAGCAGAAACATTCATAAAAATCGCGTTTGTCACCGTTTTCAGACCAAGTAGCACAAAATGTATTATAATTTTCAAGAGACCTTCTGCAGCACTCCTTTGTGCATTTTTAGATTGTATTTGATGAATTTAGTAACTAGCAGAAATAATCATAAAAATCGCGTTTGTCACCGTTTTCAGAGCAAGTAGCACTAAATATGTGTTAACATTTTCAAGAGACCTTCTGCAGCACTCCTTTGTGCATATTTAGACTGTATTTGATCAATTTAGTGTAAAACTAGCAGAAATATTCATAAAAATCGCGTTTGTCACCGTTTTCAGAGCAAGTAGCACTAAATGTATTATAATTTTCAAGAGACCTTCTGCAGCACTCCTTTGTGCATATTTAGACTGTATTTGATCAATTTAGTGTAAAACCAGCAAAAATATTCATAAAAATCGCGTTTGTCACCGTTTTCAGAGCAAGAAGCACTAAATGTGTTATCATTTTCAAGAGACCTTCTGCAGTACTCCTTTGTGCATTTTTAGACTGTATTTGATCAATTTAGTGTAAAACCAGCTGAAATATTCATAAAAATCGCGTTTGTCACCGTTTTCAGAGCAAGTAGCACTAAATGTATTATAATTTTCAAGAGACCTTCTGCAGCACTCCTTTGTGCATATTTAGACTGTATTTGATCAATTTAGTGTAAAACCAGCAAAAATATTCATAAAAATCGCGTTTGTCACCGTTTTCAGAGCAAGAAACACTAAATGTATTATAATTTTCAAGAGACCTTTTGCAGCCCTCCTTTGTGCATTTTTAGACTGTTTGATCAATTTAGTGAAAAAGTAGCAGAAATATTCATAAAAATCGCGTTTGTCACCGTTTTCAGACCAAGTAGCACAAAATGTATTATAATTTTCAAGAGACCTTCTGCAGCACTCCTTTGTGCATTTTTAGATTGTATTTGATGAATTTAGTAACTAGCAGAAATATTCATAAAAATCGCGTTTGTCACCGTTTTCAGAGCAAGTAGCACTAAATGTGTTAACATTTTCAAGAGACCTTCTGCAGCACTCCTTTGTGCATTTTTAGACTGTATTTGATCAATTTAGTGTAAAACTAGCAGAAATATTCATAAAAATCGCGTTTGTCACCGTTTTCAGAGCAAGTAGCACTAAATGTGTTAACATTTTCAAGAGACCTTCTGCAGCACTCCTTTGTGCATTTCTAGACTGTATTTGATCAATTTAGTGTAAAACTAGCAAAAATATTCATAAAAATCGCGTTTGTCACCGTTTTCAGAGCAAGAAGCACTAAATGTGTTATCATTTTCAAGAGACCTTCTGCAGCACTCTGTGCATTTTTAGACTGAAAAACTAGCAGAAATATTCATAAAAATCGCGTTTGTCACCGTTTTCAGAGCAAGAAGCACTAAATGTGTTATCATTTTCAAGAGACGTTCTGCAGCACTCTGTGCATTTTTAGACTGAAAAACTAGCAGAAATATTCATAAAAATCGCGTTTGTCACCGTTTTCAGAGCAAGTAGCACAAAATGTATTATAATTTTCAAGAGACATTCTGCAGCACTCCTTTGTGCATTTTTAGACTGTATTTGATCAATTTAGAGTAAAACCAGCAGAAATATTCATACAAATGGCGTTTGTCACCGTTTTCAGAGCAAGAAGCACTAAATGTGTTATAATTTTCAAGAGACCTTCTGCAGCACTCCTTTGTGCATTTTTAGACTGTATTTGATCAATTTAGTGTAAAACCAGCTGAAATATTCATAAAAATCGCGTTTGTCACCGTTTTCAGAGCAAGTAGCACAAAATGTATTATAATCTTCAAGAGACCTTCTGCAGCACTCCTTTTGTGCATTTTTAGACTTTATTTGATCAATTTAGTGTAAAACCAGCAGAAATATTCATAAAAATCGCGTTTGTCACCGTTTTCAGAGCAAGTAGCACTAAATGTGTTATAATTTTCAAGAGACCTTCTGCAGCACTCCTTTGTGCATTTTTATACTGTATTTGATCAATTTAGTGTGAAACCAGCAGAAATATTCATAAAAATCGCGTTTGTCACCGTTTTCAGAGCAAGTAGCACTAAATGTGTTATAATTTTCAAGAGACCTTCTGCAGCACTCCTTTGTGCATTTTTATACTGTATTTGATCAATTTAGTGTGAAACCAGCAGAAATATTCATAAAAATCGCGTTTGTCACCGTTTTCAGAGCAAGTAGCACAAAATGTGTTATAATTTTCAAGAGACCTTCTGCAGCACTCCTTTGTGCATTTTTAGACTTTATTTGATCAATTTAGTGTAAAACCAGCAGAAATATTCATAAAAATCGCGTTTGTCACCGTTTTCAGAGCAAGTAGCACAAAATGTGTTATAATTTTCAAGAGACCTTCTGCAGTACTCCTTTGTGCATTTTTAGACTGTATTTGATCAATTTAGTGTAAAAACAGCTGAAATATTCATAAAAATCGCGTTTGTCACCGTTTTCAGAGCAAGTAGCACAAAATGTATTATAATTTTCAAGAGACCTTCTGCAGCACTCCTTTGTGCATATTTAGACTGTATTTGATCAATTTAGTGTAAAACGAGCAGAACTATTCATAAAAAGCGCGTTTGGCACCGTTTTCAGAGCAAGAAGCACTAAATTCTTTATAATTATCAAGAGACCTTCTGCAGCACTCCTTTGTGCATTTTTAGACTGTATGTGATCAATTTAGTGTAAAACTAGCAGAAATATTCATAAAAATCGCGTTTGTCACGGTTTTCAGAGCAAGTAGCACAAAATGTATTATAATTTTCAAGAGACCTTCTGCAGCACTCCTTTGTGCATTTTTAGACTGTATTTGATCAATTTAGTGTAAAACCAGCTGAAATATTCATAAAAATCGCGTTTGTCACCGTTTTCAGAGCAAGTAGCACAAAATGTATTATAATTTTCAAGATACCTTCTGCAGCACTCCTTTGTGCATATTTAGACTGTATTTGATCAATTTAGTGTAAAACGAGCAGAACTATTCATAAAAAGCGCGTTTGGCACCGTTTTCAGAGGAAGAAGCACTACTAAATGTGTTATCATTTTCAGGAGACCTTCTGCAGCACTCCTTTGTGCATTTTTAGACTGTATGTATTTGATCAATTTAGTGTAAAACCAGCAGAAATATTCATAAAAATCACGTTTGTCACCGTTTTCAGAGCAAGTAGCACAAAATGTATTATAATTTTCAAGAGACCTTCTGCAGCACTCTTTTGTGCATTTTTAGTCTGTATTTGGTCAATTTAGTGTAAAACCAGCAGAAATATTCATAAACATCGCGTTTGTCACCGTTTTCAGAGCAAGTACCACAAAAAGTATTATAATTTTCAAGAGACCTTCTGCAGCACTCCTTTGTGCATTTTTAGATTGTATTTGATGAATTTAGTAACTAGCAGAAATATTCATAAAAATCGCGTTTGTCACCGTTTTCAGAGCAAGTAGCACTAAATGTATTATAATTTTCAAGAGACCTTCTGCAGCACTCCTTTGTGCATATTTAGACTGTATTTGATCAATTTAGTGTAAAACCAGCAAAAATATTCATAAAAATCGCGTTTGTCACCGTTTTCAGAGCAAGAAGCACTAAATGTGTTATCATTTTCAAGAGACCTTCTGCAGCACTCTGTGCATTTTTAGACTGAAAAACTAGCAGAAATATTCATAAAAATAGCGTTTGTCACCGTTTTCAGAGCAAGTAGCACAAAATGTATTATAATTTTCAAGAGACCTTCTGCAGCACTCCTTTGTGCATTTTTAGACTGTTTGATCAATTTAGTGAAAAAGTAGCAGAAATATTCATAAAAATCGCGTTTGTCACCGTTTTCAGAGCAAGAAGCACTAAATGTGTTATCATTTTCAAGAGACCTTCTGCAGCACTCCTTTGTGCATTTTTAGACTGTATTTGATCAATTTAGTGTAAAACCAGCAGAAATATTCATAAAAATCGCGTTTGTCACCCTTTTCTGAGCAAGTGGCACAAAATGTATTATAATTTTCAAGAGACCTTTTGCAGCCCTCCTTTGTGCATTTTTAGACTGTTTGATCAATTTAGTGAAAAAGTAGCAGAAACATTCATAAAAATCGCGTTTGTCACCGTTTTCAGACCAAGTAGCACAAAATGTATTATAATTTTCAAGAGACCTTCTGCAGCACTCCTTTGTGCATTTTTAGATTGTATTTGATGAATTTAGTAACTAGCAGAAATAATCATAAAAATCGCGTTTGTCACCGTTTTCAGAGCAAGTAGCACTAAATGTGTTAACATTTTCAAGAGACCTTCTGCAGCACTCCTTTGTGCATATTTAGACTGTATTTGATCAATTTAGTGTAAAACTAGCAGAAATATTCATAAAAATCGCGTTTGTCACCGTTTTCAGAGCAAGTAGCACTAAATGTATTATAATTTTCAAGAGACCTTCTGCAGCACTCCTTTGTGCATATTTAGACTGTATTTGATCAATTTAGTGTAAAACCAGCTGAAATATTCATAAAAATCGCGTTTGTCACCGTTTTCAGAGCAAGAAGCACTAAATGTGTTATAATTTTCAAGAGACCTTCTGCAGCACTCCTTTGTGCATTTTTAGACTGTATTTGATCAATTTAGTGTAAAACCAGCTGAAATATTCATAAAAATCGCGTTTGTCACCGTTTTCAGAGCAAGTAGCACAAAATGTATTATAATCTTCAAGAGACCTTCTGCAGCACTCCTTTTGTGCATTTTTAGACTTTATTTGATCAATTTAGTGTAAAACCAGCAGAAATATTCATAAAAATCGCGTTTGTCACCGTTTTCAGAGCAAGTAGCACTAAATGTGTTATAATTTTCAAGAGACCTTCTGCAGCACTCCTTTGTGCATTTTTATACTGTATTTGATCAATTTAGTGTGAAACCAGCAGAAATATTCATAAAAATCGCGTTTGTCACCGTTTTCAGAGCAAGTAGCACTAAATGTGTTATAATTTTCAAGAGACCTTCTGCAGCACTCCTTTGTGCATTTTTATACTGTATTTGATCAACTTAGTGTGAAACCAGCAGAAATATTCATAAAAATCGCGTTTGTCACCGTTTTCAGAGCAAGTAGCACAAAATGTGTTATAATTTTCAAGAGACCTTCTGCAGCACTCCTTTGTGCATTTTTAGACTTTATTTGATCAATTTAGTGTAAAACCAGCAGAACTATTCATAAAAAGCGCGTTTGGCACCGTTTTCAGAGCAAGAAGCACTAAATTCTTTATAATTATCAAGAGACCTTCTGCAGCACTCCTTTGTGCATTTTTAGACTGTATGTGATCAATTTAGTGTAAAACTAGCAGAAATATTCATAAAAATCGCGTTTGTCACGGTTTTCAGAGCAAGTAGCACAAAATGTATTATAATTTTCAAGAGACCTTCTGCAGCACTCCTTTGTGCATTTTTAGACTGTATTTGATCAATTTAGTGTAAAACCAGCTGAAATATTCATAAAAATCGCGTTTGTCACCGTTTTCAGAGCAAGTAGCACAAAATGTATTATAATTTTCAAGATACCTTCTGCAGCACTCCTTTGTGCATATTTAGACTGTATTTGATCAATTTAGTGTAAAACGAGCAGAACTATTCATAAAAAGCGCGTTTGGCACCGTTTTCAGAGGAAGAAGCACTACTAAATGTGTTATTATTTTCAGGAGACCTTCTGCAGCACTCCTTTGTGCATTTTTAGACTGTATGTATTTGATCAATTTAGTGTAAAACCAGCAGAAATATTCATAAAAATCACGTTTGTCACCGTTTTCAGAGCAAGTAGCACAAAATGTATTATAATTTTCAAGAGACCTTCTGCAGCACTCTTTTGTGCATTTTTAGTCTGTATTTGGTCAATTTAGTGTAAAACCAGAAGAAATATTCATAAAAATCGCGTTTGTCACCGTTTTCAGAGCAAGTACCACAAAAAGTATTATAATTTTCAAGAGACCTTCTGCAGCACTCCTTTGTGCATTTTTAGATTGTATTTGATGAATTTAGTAACTAGCAGAAATATTCATAAAAATCGCGTTTGTCACCGTTTTCAGAGCAAGTAGCACTAAATGTATTATAATTTTCAAGAGACCTTCTGCAGCACTCCTTTGTGCATATTTAGACTGTATTTGATCAATTTAGTGTAAAACCAGCAAAAATATTCATAAAAATCGCGTTTGTCACCGTTTTCAGAGCAAGAAGCACTAAATGTGTTATCATTTTCAAGAGACCTTCTGCAGCACTCTGTGCATTTTTAGACTGAAAAACTAGCAGAAATATTCATAAAAATCGCGTTTGTCACCGTTTTCAGAGCAAGAAGCACTAAATGTGTTATCATTTTCAAGAGACGTTCTGCAGCACTCTGTGCATTTTTAGACTGAAAAACTAGCAGAAATATTCATAAAAATAGCGTTTGTCACCGTTTTCAGAGCAAGTAGCACAAAATGTATTATAATTTTCAAGAGACCTTCTGCAGCACTCCTTTGTGCATTTTTAGACTGATCAATTTAGTGAAAAAGTAGCAGAAATATTCATAAAAATCGCGTTTGTCACCGTTTTCAGACCAAGTAGCACAAAATGTATTATAATTTTCAAGAGACCTTCTGCAGCACTCCTTTGTGCATATTTAGACTGTATTTGATCAATTTAGTGTAAAACCAGCAGACATATTTATAAAATCGCGTTTGTCACCGTTTTCAGAGCAAGTAGCACTAAATGTGTTATAATTTTCAAGAGACCTTCTGCAGCACTCCTTTGTGCATATTTAGACTGTATTTGATCAATTTAGTGTAAAACCAGCAAAAATATTCATAAAAATCGCGTTTGTCACCGTTTTCAGAGCAAGAAGCACTAAATGTGTTATCATTTTCAAGAGACCTTCTGCAGCACTCTGTGCATTTTTAGACTGAAAAACTAGCAGAAATATTCATAAAAATCGCGTTTGTCACCGTTTTCAGAGCAAGAAGCACTAAATGTGTTATCATTTTCAAGAGACGTTCTGCAGCACTCTGTGCATTTTTAGACTGAAAAACTAGCAGAAATATTCATAAAAATAGCGTTTGTCACCGTTTTCAGAGCAAGTAGCACAAAATGTATTATAATTTTCAAGAGACCTTCTGCAGCACTCCTTTGTGCATTTTTAGACTGATCAATTTAGTGAAAAAGTAGCAGAAATATTCATAAAAATCGCGTTTGTCACCGTTTTCAGACCAAGTAGCACAAAATGTATTATAATTTTCAAGAGACCTTCTGCAGCACTCCTTTGTGCATATTTAGACTGTATTTGATCAATTTAGTGTAAAACCAGCAGACATATTTATAAAATCGCGTTTGTCACCGTTTTCAGAGCAAGTAGCACTAAATGTGTTATAATTTTCAAGAGACCTTCTGCAGCACTCCTTTGTGCATATTTAGACTGTATTTGATCAATTTAGTGTAAAACCAGCAAAAATATTCATAAAAATCGCGTTTGTCACCGTTTTCAGAGCAAGAAGCACTAAATGTGTTATCATTTTCAAGAGACCTTCTGCAGCACTCTGTGCATTTTTAGACTGAAAAACTAGCAGAAATATTCATAAAAATCGCGTTTGTCACCGTTTTCAGAGCAAGAAGCACTAAATGTGTTATCATTTTCAAGAGACGTTCTGCAGCACTCCTTTGTGCATTTTTAGACTGTATTTGATCAATTTAGAGTAAAACCAGCAGAAATATTCATACAAATCGCGTTTGTCACCGTTTTCAGAGCAAGAAGCACTAAATGTGTTATAATTTTCAAGAGACCTTCTGCAGCACTCCTTTGTGCATTTTTAGACTGTATTTGATCAATTTAGTGTAAAACTAGCAGAAATATTCATAAAAATCGCGTTTGTCACCGTTTTCAGAGCAAGTAGCACTAAATGTATTATAATTTTCAAGAGACCTTCTGCAGCACTCCTTTGTGCATATTTAGACTGTATTTGATCAATTTAGTGTAAAACCAGCAGAAATATTCATAAAAATCACGTTTGTCACCGTTTTCAGAGCAAATAGCTCAAAATGTATTATAATTTTCAAGAGACCTTCTGAAGCACTCTTTTGTGCATTTTTAGACTGTATTTGATCAATTTAGTGTAAAACCAGCAGAAATATTCATAAAAATAGCGTTTGTCACCGTTTTCAGAGCAAGTAGCAAAAAATGTATTATAATTTTCAAGAGACCTTCTGCAGCACTCCTTTGTGCATTTTTAGACTGTATTTAGTGTAAAACCAGCAAAAATATTCATAAAAATCGCGTTTGTCACCGTTTTCAGAGCAAGAAGCACTAAATGTGTTATCATTTTCAAGAGACCTTCTGCAGCACTCTGTGCATTTTTAGACTGTATTTGATCAATTTACTGAAAAACTAGCAGAAATATTCATAAAAATCGCGTTTGTCACCGTTTTCAGAGCAAGTAGCACTAAATGTGTTATCATTTTCAAGAGACCTTCTGCAGCACTCCTTTGTGCATTTTTAGACTGTATTTGATCAATTTAGTGTAAAACTAGCAGAAATATTCATAAAAATCGCGTTTGTCACCGTTTTCAGAGCAAGTAGCACAAAATGTATTCTAATTTTCAAGAGACCTTCTGCAGCACTCCTTTGTGCATTTTTAGACTGTGTTTGATCAATTTAGTGTAAAACCAGCAGAAATATTCATAAAAATCGCGTTTGTCACCGTTTTCAGAGCAAGTAGCACAAAATGTATTCTAATTTTCAAGAGACCTTCTGCACCACTCCTTTGTGCATTTTTAGACTGTATTTGATCATTTTAGTTTAAAACTAGCAGAAATATCATAAAAATCGCGTTTGTCACCGTTTTCAGAGCAAGTAGCACTAAATGTGTTATAATTTTCAAGAGACCTTCTGCAGCACTCCTTTGTGCATTTTTAGATTGTAGTTGATGAATTTAGTAACTAGCAGAAATATTCATAAAAATCGCGTTTGTCACCGTTTTCAGAGCAAGTAGCACTAAATGTGTTATCATTTTCAAGAGACCTTCTGCAGCACTCCTTTGTGCATTTTTAGACTGTATTTGATCAATTTATTGTAAAACTAGCAGAAATATTCATAAAAATCGCGTTTGTCACCGTTTTCAGAGCAAGCAGCACAAAATGTATTATAATTTTCAAGAGAACTTTTGCAGCCCTCCTTTGTGCATTTTTAGACTGTATTTGATCAATTTAGTGTAAAACCAGCAGAAATATTCATAAAAATCGCGTTTGTCACCGTTTTCAGAGCAAGAATCACAAAATGTATTATAATTTTCAAGAGACCTTTTGCAGCCCTCCTTTGTGCATTTTTAGTCTGTATTTGATCAATTTAGTTGTAAAACCAGCTGAAATATTCATAAAAATCGCGTTTGTCACCGTTTTCAGACCAAGTAGCACAAAATGTATTATAATTTTCAAGAGACCTTCTGCAGCACTCCTTTGTGCATTTTTAGATTGTATTTGATGAATTTAGTAACTAGCAGAAATATTCATAAAAATCGCGTTTGTCACCGTTTTCAGAGCAAGTAGCACTAAATGTGTTAACATTTTCAAGAGACCTTCTGCAGCACTCCTTTGTGCATTTTTAGACTGTATTTGATCAATTTAGTGTAAAACTAGCAGAAATATTCATAAAAATCGCGTTTGTCACCGTTTTCAGAGCAAGTAGCACAAAATGTATTATAATTTTCAAGAGACCTTCTGCAGCACTCCTTTGTGCATTTTTAGACTTTATTTGATCAATTTAGTGTAAAACCAGCAGAAATAATCATAAAAATCGCGTTTGTCACCGTTTTCAGAGCAAGTAGCACTAAATGTGTTATAATTTTCAAGAGACCTTCTGCAGCACTCCTTTGTGCATTTTTATACTGTATTTGATCAATTTAGTGTAAAACCAGCAGAAATATTCATAAAAATCGCGTTTGTCACCGTTTTCAGAGCAAGCAGCACAAAATGTATTATAATTTTCAAGAGACCTTTTGCAGCCCTCCTTTGTGCTTTTTTAGTCTGTATTTGATCAATTTAGTGTAAAACCAGCTGAAATATTCATACAAATCGCGTTTGTCACCGTTTTCAGAGCAAGTAGCAAAAAATGTGTTATAATTTTCAAGAGACCTTCTGCAGCACTCCTTTGTGCATTTTTAGACTTTATTTGATCAATTTAGTGTAAAACCAGCAGAAATAATCATAAAAATCGCGTTTGTCACCGTTTTCAGAGCAAGTAGCACAAAATGTATTATAATTTTCAAGAGACCTTCTGCAGCACTCTTTTGTGCATTTTTAGTCTGTATTTGGTCAATTTAGTGTAAAACCAGCAGAAATATTCATAAAAATCGCGTTTGTCACCGTTTTCAGAGCAAGTACCACAAAAAGTATTATAATTTTCAAGAGACCTTCTGCAGCACTCCTTTGTGCATTTTTAGACTGTATTTGATCAATTTAGTGTAAAACCAGCAGAAATATTCATAAAAATCGCGTTTGTCACCCTTTTCTGAGCAAGCAGCACAAAATGTATTATAATTTTCAAGAGACCTTTTGCAGCCCTCCTTTGTGCATTTTTAGTCTGTATTTGATCAATTTAGTTGTAAAACCAGCTGAAATATTCATAAAAATCGCGTTTGTCACCGTTTTAAGAGCAAGTGGCACAAAATGTATTATAATTTTCAAGAGACCTTTTGCAGCCCTCCTTTGTGCATTTTTAGACTGTTTGATCAATTTAGTGAAAAAGTAGCAGAAACATTCATAAAAATCGCGTTTGTCACCGTTTTCAGACCAAGTAGCACAAAATGTATTATAATTTTCAAGAGACCTTCTGCAGCACTCCTTTGTGCATTTTTAGACTGTATTTGATCAATTTAGAGTAAAACCAGCAGAAATATTCATACAAATGGCGTTTGTCACCGTTTTCAGAGCAAGAAGCACTAAATGTGTTATAATTTTCAAGAGACCTTCTGCAGCACTCCTTTGTGCATTTTTAGACTGTATTTGATCAATTTAGTGTAAAACCAGCTGAAATATTCATAAAAATCGCGTTTGTCACCGTTTTCAGAGCAAGTAGCACAAAATGTATTATAATCTTCAAGAGACCTTCTGCAGCACTCCTTTTGTGCATTTTTAGACTTTATTTGATCAATTTAGTGTAAAACCAGCAGAAATATTCATAAAAATCGCGTTTGTCACCGTTTTCAGAGCAAGTAGCACTAAATGTGTTATAATTTTCAAGAGACCTTCTGCAGCACTCCTTTGTGCATTTTTATACTGTATTTGATCAATTTAGTGTGAAACCAGCAGAAATATTCATAAAAATCGCGTTTGTCACCGTTTTCAGAGCAAGTAGCACTAAATGTGTTATAATTTTCAAGAGACCTTCTGCAGCACTCCTTTGTGCATTTTTATACTGTATTTGATCAATTTAGTGTGAAACCAGCAGAAATATTCATAAAAATCGCGTTTGTCACCGTTTTCAGAGCAAGTAGCACAAAATGTGTTATAATTTTCAAGAGACCTTCTGCAGCACTCCTTTGTGCATTTTTAGACTTTATTTGATCAATTTAGTGTAAAACCAGCAGAACTATTCATAAAAAGCGCGTTTGGCACCGTTTTCAGAGCAAGAAGCACTAAATTCTTTATAATTATCAAGAGACCTTCTAAAGCACTCCTTTGTGCATTTTTAGACTGTATGTGATCAATTTAGTGTAAAACTAGCAGAAATATTCATAAAAATCGCGTTTGTCACGGTTTTCAGAGCAAGTAGCACAAAATGTATTATAATTTTCAAGAGACCTTCTGCAGCACTCCTTTGTGCATATTTAGACTGTATTTGATCAATTTAGTGTAAAACGAGCAGAACTATTCATAAAAAGCGCGTTTGGCACCGTTTTCAGAGGAAGAAGCACTACTAAATGTGTTATTATTTTCAGGAGACCTTCTGCAGCACTCCTTTGTGCATTTTTAGACTGTATGTATTTGATCAATTTAGTGTAAAACCAGCAGAAATATTCATAAAAATCACGTTTGTCACCGTTTTCAGAGCAAGTAGCACAAAATGTATTATAATTTTCAAGAGACCTTCTGCAGCACTCTTTTGTGCATTTTTAGTCTGTATTTGGTCAATTTAGTGTAAAGAAATATTCATAAAAATCGCGTTTGTCACCGTTTTCAGAGCAAGTACCACAAAAAGTATTATAATTTTCAAGAGACCTTCTGCAGCACTCCTTTGTGCATTTTTAGATTGTATTTGATGAATTTAGTAACTAGCAGAAATATTCATAAAAATCGCGTTTGTCACCGTTTTCAGAGCAAGTAGCACTAAATGTATTATAATTTTCAAGAGACCTTCTGCAGCACTCCTTTGTGCATATTTAGACTGTATTTGATCAATTTAGTGTAAAACCAGCAAAAATATTCATAAAAATCGCGTTTGTCACCGTTTTCAGAGCAAGAAGCACTAAATGTGTTATCATTTTCAAGAGACCTTCTGCAGCACTCTGTGCATTTTTAGACTGAAAAACTAGCAGAAATATTCATAAAAATCGCGTTTGTCACCGTTTTCAGAGCAAGAAGCACTAAATGTGTTATCATTTTCAAGAGACGTTCTGCAGCACTCTGTGCATTTTTAGACTGAAAAACTAGCAGAAATATTCATAAAAATAGCGTTTGTCACCGTTTTCAGAGCAAGTAGCACAAAATGTATTATAATTTTCAAGAGACCTTCTGCAGCACTCCTTTGTGCATTTTTAGACTGATCAATTTAGTGAAAAAGTAGCAGAAATATTCATAAAAATCGCGTTTGTCACCGTTTTCAGACCAAGTAGCACAAAATGTATTATAATTTTCAAGAGACCTTCTGCAGCACTCCTTTGTGCATATTTAGACTGTATTTGATCAATTTAGTGTAAAACCAGCAGACATATTTATAAAATCGCGTTTGTCACCGTTTTCAGAGCAAGTAGCACTAAATGTGTTATAATTTTCAAGAGACCTTCTGCAGCACTCCTTTGTGCATATTTAGACTGTATTTGATCAATTTAGTGTAAAACCAGCAAAAATATTCATAAAAATCGCGTTTGTCACCGTTTTCAGAGCAAGAAGCACTAAATGTGTTATCATTTTCAAGAGACCTTCTGCAGCTCTCCTTTGTGCATTTTTAGTCTGTATTTGATCAATTGAGTTGTAAAACCAGCTGAAATATTCATAAAAATCGCGTTTGTCACCGTTTTCAGAGCATGAAGCACTAAATGTGTTATCATTTTCAAGAGACCTTTTGCAGCTCTCCTTTGTGCATTTTTAGACTGTTTGATCAATTTAGTGAAAAAGCAGCAGAAATATTCATAAAAATCGCGTTTGTCACCGTTTTCAGAGCAAGAAGCACTAAATGTGTTATAATTATCAAGAGACCTTCTGCAGCACTCCTTTGTGCATTTTTAGATTGTATTTGATGAATTTAGTAACTAGCAGAAATATTCATAAAAATCGCGTTTGTCACCGTTTTCAGAGCAAGAAAAACTAAATGTGTTATAATTATCAAGAGACCTTCTGCAGCACTCCTTTGTGCATTTTTAGATTGTAGTTGATGAATTTAGTAACTAGCAGAAATATTCATAAAAATCGCGTTTGTCACCGTTTTCAGAGCAAGTAGCACTAAATGTGTTATCATTTTCAAGAGACCTTCTGCAGCACTCCTTTGTGCATTTTTAGACTGTATTTGATCAATTTATTGTAAAACTAGCAGAAATATTCATAAAAATCGCGTTTGTCACCGTTTTCAGAGCAAGCAGCACAAAATGTATTATAATTTTCAAGAGAACTTTTGCAGCCCTCCTTTGTGCATTTTTAGACTGTATTTGATCAATTTAGTGTAAAACCAGCAGAAATATTCATAAAAATCGCGTTTGTCACCGTTTTCAGAGCAAGAATCACAAAATGTATTATAATTTTCAAGAGACCTTTTGCAGCCCTCCTTTGTGCATTTTTAGTCTGTATTTGATCAATTTAGTTGTAAAACCAGCTGAAATATTCATAAAAATCGCGTTTGTCACCGTTTTCAGACCAAGTAGCACAAAATGTATTATAATTTTCAAGAGACCTTCTGCAGCACTCCTTTGTGCATTTTTAGATTGTATTTGATGAATTTAGTAACTAGCAGAAATATTCATAAAAATCGCGTTTGTCACCGTTTTCAGAGCAAGTAGCACTAAATGTGTTAACATTTTCAAGAGACCTTCTGCAGCACTCCTTTGTGCATTTTTAGACTGTATTTGATGAATTTAGTAACTAGCAGAAATATTCATAAAAATCGCGTTTGTCACCGTTTTCAGAGCAAGTAGCACTAAATGTGTTAACATTTTCAAGAGACCTTCTGCAGCACTCCTTTGTGCATATTTAGACTGTATTTGATCAATTTAGTGTAAAACTAGCAGAAATATTCATAAAAATCGCGTTTGTCACCGTTTTCAGAGCAAGTAGCACTAAATGTATTATAATTTTCAAGAGACCTTCTGCAGCACTCCTTTGTGCATATTTAGACTGTATTTGATCAATTTAGTGTAAAACCAGCAAAAATATTCATAAAAATCGCGTTTGTCACCGTTTTCAGAGCAAGAAGCACTAAATGTGTTATCATTTTCAAGAGACCTTCTGCAGCACTCCTTTGTGAATTTTTAGACTGTATTTGATCAATTTAGAGTAAAACCAGCAGAAATATTCATAAAAATCGCGTTTGTCACCGTTTTCAGAGCAAGAAGCACTAAATGTGTTATCATTTTCAAGAGACGTTCTGCAGCACTCTGTGCATTTTTAGACTGAAAAACTAGCAGAAATATTCATAAAAATCGCGTTTGTCACCGTTTTCAGAGCAAGAAGCACTAAATGTGTTATAATTTTCAAGAGACCTTCTGCAGCACTCCTTTGTGCATTTTTAGACTGTATTTGATCAATTTAGTGTAAAACCAGCTGAAATATTCATAAAAATCGCGTTTGTCACCGTTTTCAGAGCAAGTAGCACTAAATGTGTTATAATTTTCAAGAGACCTTCTGCAGCACTCCTTTGTGCATTTTTATACTGTATTTGATCAATTTAGTGTAAAACCAGCAGAATTATTCATAAAAATCGCGTTTGTCACCGTTTTCAGAGCAAGCAGCACAAAATGTATTATAATTTTCAAGAGACCTTTTGCAGCCCTCCTTTGTGCTTTTTTAGTCTGTATTTGATCAATTTAGTGTAAAACCAGCTGAAATATTCATACAAATCGCGTTTGTCACCGTTTTCAGAGCAAGTAGCACAAAATGTGTTATAATTTTCAAGAGACCTTCTGCAGCACTCCTTTGTGCATTTTTAGACTTTATTTGATCAATTTAGTGTAAAACCAGCAGAAATAATCATAAAAATCGCGTTTGTCACCGTTTTCAGAGCAAGTAGCACAAAATGTGTTATAATTTTCAAGAGACCTTCTGCAGCACTCCTTTGTGCATTTTTAGACTGTATTTGACCAATTTAGTGTAAAACCAGCTGAAATATTCATAAAAATCGCGTTTGTCACCGTTTTCAGAGCAAGTAGCACAAAATGTATTATAATTTTCAAGAGACCTTCTGCAGCACTCCTTTGTGCATTTTTAGACTGTATTTGATCAATTTAGAGTAAAACCAGCAGAAATATTCATACAAATCGCGTTTGTCACCGTTTTCAGAGCAAGAAGCACTAAATGTGTTATAATTTTCAAGAGACCTTCTGCAGCACTCCTTTGTGCATTTTTAGACTGTATTTGATCAATTTAGTGTAAAACCAGCAAAAATATTCATAAAAATCGCGTTTGTCACCGTTTTCAGAGCAAGAAGCACTAAATGTGTTATCATTTTCAAGAGACCTTCTGCAGCACTCCTTTGTGAATTTTTAGACTGTATTTGATCAATTTAGAGTAAAACCAGCAGAAATATTCATAAAAATCGCGTTTGTCACCGTTTTCAGAGCAAGAAGCACTAAATGTGTTATCATTTTCAAGAGACGTTCTGCAGCACTCTGTGCATTTTTAGACTGAAAAACTAGCAGAAATATTCATAAAAATCGCGTTTGTCACCGTTTTCAGAGCAAGTAGCACAAAATGTATTATAAATTTCAAGAGACCTTCTGCAGCACTCCTTTGTGCATTTTTAGACTGTATTTGATCAATTTAGAGTAAAACCAGCAGAAATATTCATACAAATCGCGTTTGTCACCGTTTTCAGAGCAAGAAGCACTAAATGTGTTATAATTTTCAAGAGACCTTCTGCAGCACTCCTTTGTGCATTTTTAGACTGTATTTGATCAATTTAGTGTAAAACCAGCTGAAATATTCATAAAAATCGCGTTTGTCACCGTTTTCAGAGCAAGTAGCACAAAATGTATTATAATTTTCAAGAGACCTTCTGCAGCACTCCTTTGTGCATTTTTAGACTTTATTTGATCAATTTAGTGTAAAACCAGCAGAAATATTCATAAAAATCGCGTTTGTCACCGTTTTCAGAGCAAGTAGCACTAAATGTGTTATAATTTTCAAGAGACCTTCTGCAGCACTCCTTTGTGCATTTTTATACTGTATTTGATCAATTTAGTGTAAAACCAGCAGAATTATTCATAAAAATCGCGTTTGTCACCGTTTTCAGAGCAAGCAGCACAAAATGTATTATAATTTTCAAGAGACCTTTTGCAGCCCTCCTTTGTGCTTTTTTAGTCTGTATTTGATCAATTTAGTGTAAAACCAGCTGAAATATTCATACAAATCGCGTTTGTCACCGTTTTCAGAGCAAGTAGCACAAAATGTGTTATAATTTTCAAGAGACCTTCTGCAGCACTCCTTTGTGCATTTTTAGACTTTATTTGATCAATTTAGTGTAAAACCAGCAGAAATAATCATAAAAATCGCGTTTGTCACCGTTTTCAGAGCAAGTAGCACAAAATGTGTTATAATTTTCAAGAGACCTTCTGCAGCACTCCTTTGTGCATTTTTAGACTGTATTTGACCAATTTAGTGAAAAACTAGCAGAAATATTCATAAAAATCACGTTTGTCACCGTTTTCAGAGCAAGTAGCACTAAATGTGTTATCATTTTCAAGAGACCTTCTGCAGCACTCCTTTGTGCATTATTAGACTGTATTTGATCAATTTAGTGAAAAACTAGCAGAAATATTCATAAAAATCACGTTTGTCACCGTTTTCAGAGCAAGTAGCACTAAATGTGTTATAATTTTCAAGAGACCTTCTGCAGCACTCCTTTGTGCATTTTTAGACTGTATTTGATCAATTTAGTGAAAAACTAGCAGAAATCTTCATAAAAATCGCGTTTGGCACCGTTTTCAGAGCAAGAAGCACTAAATTCTTTATAATTATCAAGAGACCTTCTGCAGCACTCCTTTGTGCATTTTTAGACTGTATGTGATCAATTTAGTGTAAAACTAGCAGAAATATTCATAAAAATCGCGTTTGTCACCGTTTTCATAGCAAGTAGCACAAAATGTATTATCATTTTCAAGAGACCTTCTGCAGCACTCCGTTGTGCATTTTTAGTCTGTATTTGAACAATTTAGTGTAAAACCAGCTGAAATATTCATAAAAATCGCGTTTGTCACCGTTTTCAGAGCAAGTAGCACAAAATGTATTATAATTTTCAAGATACCTTCTGCAGCACTCCTTTGTGCATATTTAGACTGTATTTGATCAATTTAGTGTAAAACGAGCAGAACTATTCATAAAAAGCGCGTTTGGCACCGTTTTCAGAGGAAGAAGCACTACTAAATGTGTTATCATTTTCAGGAGACCTTCTGCAGCACTCCTTTGTGCATTTTTAGACTGTATGTATTTGATCAATTTAGTGTAAAACCAGCAGAAATATTCATAAAAAACACGTTTGTCACCGTTTTCAGAGCAAGTAGCACAAAATGTATTATAATTTTCAAGAGACCTTCTGCAGCACTCTTTTGTGCATTTTTAGTCTGTATTTGGTCAATTTAGTGTAAAACCAGCAGAAATATTCATAAAAATCGCGTTTGTCACCGTTTTCAGAGCAAGTACCACAAAAAGTATTATAATTTTCAAGAGACCTTCTGCAGCACTCCTTTGTGCATTTTTAGACTGTATTTGATCAATTTAGTGTAAAACTTGCAGAAATATTCATAAAAATCGCGTTTGTCACCGTTTTCAGAGCAAGTAGCACTAAATGTACTATAATTTTCAAGAGACCTTCTGCAGCACTCCTTTGTGCATATTTAGACTGTATTTGATCAATTTAGTGTAAAACCAGCAAAAATATTCATAAAAATCGCGTTTGCCACCGTTTTCAGAGCAAGAAGCACTAAATGTTTATCATTTTCAAGAGACCTTCTGCAGCACTCCTTTGTGCATATTTAGACTGTATTTGATCAATTTAGTGTAAAACCAGCAAAAATATTCATAAAAATCGCGTTTGTCACCATTTTCAGAGCAAGCAGCACAAAATGTATTATAATTTTCAAGAGACCTTCTGCAGCACTCCTTTGTGCATTTTTAGACTTTATTTGATCAATTTAGTGTAAAACCAGCTGAAATATTCATAAAAATCGCGTTTGTCACCGTTTTCAGAGCAAGTAGCACAAAATGTGTTATAATTTTCAAGAGACCTTCTGCAGCACTCCTTTGTGCATTTTTAGACTGTATTTGATCAATTTAGTGTAAAACCAGCTGAAGTATTCATAAAAATCGCGTTTGTCACCGTTTTCAGAGCAAGTAGCACAAAATGTATTATAATTTTCAAGAGACCTTCTGCAGCACTCCTTTGTGCATTTTTAGACTTTATTTGATCAATTTAGTGTAAAACCAGCAGAAATATTCATAAAAATCGCGTTTGTCACCGTTTTCAGAGCATGTAGCACTAAATGTGTTATCATTTTCAAGAGACCTTCTGCAGCACTCCTTTGTGTATTATTAGACTGTATTTGATCAATTTAGTGAAAAACTAGCAGAAATATTCATAAAAATCACGTTTGTCACCGTTTTCAGAGCAAGTAGCACTAAATGTGTTATAATTTTCAAGAGACCTTCTGCAGCACTCCTTTGTGCATTTTTAGATTGTAGTTGATCAAGATCAATTTAGTGTAAAACGAGCAGAACTATTCATAAAAATCGCGTTAGTCACCGTTTTCAGAGCAAGAAGCACTAAATGTGTTATCATTTTCAAGAGACCTTCTGCAGCACTCCTTTGTGCATTTTTAGACTGTATTTGATCAATTTAGTGTAAAACCAGCAGAAATATTCATAAAAATCGCGTTTGTCACCCTTTTCTGAGCAAGCAGCACAAAATGTATTATAATTTTCAAGAGACCTTTTGCAGCCCTCCTTTGTGCATTTTTAGTCTGTATTTGATCAATTTAGTTGTAAAACCAGCTGAAATATTCATAAAAATCGCGTTTGTCACCGTTTTAAGAGCAAGTAGCACAAAATGTATTATAATTTTCAAGAGACCTTCTGCAGCACTCCTTTGTGCATTTTTAGACTGTATTTGATCAATTTAGTGTAAAACTAGCAGAAATATTCATAAAAATCGCGTTTGTCACCGTTTTCAGAGCAAGTAGCACTAAATGTATTATAATTTTCAAGAGACCTTCTGCAGCACTCCTTTGTGCATATTTAGACTGTATTTGATCAATTTAGTGTAAAACCAGCAGAAATATTCATAAAAATCGCGTTTGTCACCCTTTTCTGAGCAAGCAGCACAAAATGTATTATAATTTTCAAGAGACCTTTTGCAGCCCTCCTTTGTGCATTTTTAGTCTGTATTTGATCAATTTAGTTGTAAAACCAGCTGAAATATTCATAAAAATCGCGTTTGTCACCGTTTTAAGAGCAAGTAGCACAAAATGTATTATAATTTTCAAGAGACCTTTTGCAGCCCTCCTTTGTGCATTTTTAGACTGTTTGATCAATTTAGTGAAAAAGTAGCAGAAATATTCATAAAAATCGCGTTTGTCACCGTTTTCAGACCAAGTAGCACAAAATGTATTATAATTTTCAAGAGACCTCCTGCAGCACTCCTTTGTGCATATTTAGACTGTATTTGATCAATTTAGTGTAAAACCAGCAAAAATATTCATAAAAATCGCGTTTGTCACCGTTTTCAGAGCAAGAAGCACTAAATGTGTTATCATTTTCAAGAGACCTTCTGCAGTACTCCTTTGTGCATTTTTAGACTGTTTGATCAATTTAGTGAAAAAGTAGCAGAAACATTCATAAAAATCGCGTTTGTCACCGTTTTCAGACCAAGTAGCACAAAATGTATTATAATTTTCAAGAGACCTTCTGCAGCACTCCTTTGTGCATTTTTAGATTGTATTTGATGAATTTAGTAACTAGCAGAAATAATCATAAAAATCGCGTTTGTCACCGTTTTCAGAGCAAGTAGCACTAAATATGTGTTAACATTTTCAAGAGACCTTCTGCAGCACTCCTTTGTGCATATTTAGACTGCATTTGATCAATTTAGTGTAAAACTAGCAGAAATATTCATAAAAATCGCGTTTGTCACCGTTTTCAGAGCAAGTAGCACTAAATGTATTATAATTTTCAAGAGACCTTCTGCAGCACTCCTTTGTGCATATTTAGACTGTATTTGATCAATTTAGTGTAAAACCAGCAAAAATATTCATAAAAATCGCGTTTGTCACCGTTTTCAGAGCAAGAAGCACTAAATGTGTTATCATTTTCAAGAGACCTTCTGCAGTACTCCTTTGTGCATTTTTAGACTGTATTTGATCAATTTAGTGTAAAACCAGCTGAAATATTCATAAAAATCGCGTTTGTCACCGTTTTCAGAGCAAGTAGCACTAAATGTATTATAATTTTCAAGAGACCTTCTGCAGCACTCCTTTGTGCATATTTAGACTGTATTTGATCAATTTAGTGTAAAACCAGCAAAAATATTCATAAAAATCGCGTTTGTCACCGTTTTCAGAGCAAGAAACACTAAATGTATTATAATTTTCAAGAGACCTTTTGCAGCCCTCCTTTGTGCATTTTTAGACTGTTTGATCAATTTAGTGAAAAAGTAGCAGAAATATTCATAAAAATCGCGTTTGTCACCGTTTTCAGACCAAGTAGCACAAAATGTATTATAATTTTCAAGAGACCTTCTGCAGCACTCCTTTGTGCATTTTTAGATTGTATTTGATGAATTTAGTAACTAGCAGAAATATTCATAAAAATCGCGTTTGTCACCGTTTTCAGAGCAAGTAGCACTAAATGTGTTAACATTTTCAAGAGACCTTCTGCAGCACTCCTTTGTGCATTTTTAGACTGTATTTGATCAATTTAGTGTAAAACTAGCAGAAATATTCATAAAAATCGCGTTTGTCACCGTTTTCAGAGCAAGTAGCACTAAATGTGTTAACATTTTCAAGAGACCTTCTGCAGCACTCCTTTGTGCATTTCTAGACTGTATTTGATCAATTTAGTGTAAAACTAGCAAAAATATTCATAAAAATCGCGTTTGTCACCGTTTTCAGAGCAAGAAGCACTAAATGTGTTATCATTTTCAAGAGACCTTCTGCAGCACTCTGTGCATTTTTAGACTGAAAAACTAGCAGAAATATTCATAAAAATCGCGTTTGTCACCGTTTTCAGAGCAAGAAGCACTAAATGTGTTATCATTTTCAAGAGACGTTCTGCAGCACTCTGTGCATTTTTAGACTGAAAAACTAGCAGAAATATTCATAAAAATCGCGTTTGTCACCGTTTTCAGAGCAAGTAGCACAAAATGTATTATAATTTTCAAGAGACATTCTGCAGCACTCCTTTGTGCATTTTTAGACTGTATTTGATCAATTTAGAGTAAAACCAGCAGAAATATTCATACAAATGGCGTTTGTCACCGTTTTCAGAGCAAGAAGCACTAAATGTGTTATAATTTTCAAGAGACCTTCTGCAGCACTCCTTTGTGCATTTTTAGACTGTATTTGATCAATTTAGTGTAAAACCAGCTGAAATATTCATAAAAATCGCGTTTGTCACCGTTTTCAGAGCAAGTAGCACAAAATGTATTATAATCTTCAAGAGACCTTCTGCAGCACTCCTTTTGTGCATTTTTAGACTTTATTTGATCAATTTAGTGTAAAACCAGCAGAAATATTCATAAAAATCGCGTTTGTCACCGTTTTCAGAGCAAGTAGCACTAAATGTGTTATAATTTTCAAGAGACCTTCTGCAGCACTCCTTTGTGCATTTTTATACTGTATTTGATCAATTTAGTGTGAAACCAGCAGAAATATTCATAAAAATCGCGTTTGTCACCGTTTTCAGAGCAAGTAGCACTAAATGTGTTATAATTTTCAAGAGACCTTCTGCAGCACTCCTTTGTGCATTTTTATACTGTATTTGATCAATTTAGTGTGAAACCAGCAGAAATATTCATAAAAATCGCGTTTGTCACCGTTTTCAGAGCAAGTAGCACAAAATGTGTTATAATTTTCAAGAGACCTTCTGCAGCACTCCTTTGTGCATTTTTAGACTTTATTTGATCAATTTAGTGTAAAACCAGCAGAAATATTCATAAAAATCGCGTTTGTCACCGTTTTCAGAGCAAGTAGCACAAAATGTGTTATAATTTTCAAGAGACCTTCTGCAGTACTCCTTTGTGCATTTTTAGACTGTATTTGATCAATTTAGTGTAAAAACAGCTGAAATATTCATAAAAATCGCGTTTGTCACCGTTTTCAGAGCAAGTAGCACAAAATGTATTATAATTTTCAAGAGACCTTCTGCAGCACTCCTTTGTGCATATTTAGACTGTATTTGATCAATTTAGTGTAAAACGAGCAGAACTATTCATAAAAAGCGCGTTTGGCACCGTTTTCAGAGCAAGAAGCACTAAATTCTTTATAATTATCAAGAGACCTTCTGCAGCACTCCTTTGTGCATTTTTAGACTGTATGTGATCAATTTAGTGTAAAACTAGCAGAAATATTCATAAAAATCGCGTTTGTCACGGTTTTCAGAGCAAGTAGCACAAAATGTATTATAATTTTCAAGAGACCTTCTGCAGCACTCCTTTGTGCATTTTTAGACTGTATTTGATCAATTTAGTGTAAAACCAGCTGAAATATTCATAAAAATCGCGTTTGTCACCGTTTTCAGAGCAAGTAGCACAAAATGTATTATAATTTTCAAGATACCTTCTGCAGCACTCCTTTGTGCATATTTAGACTGTATTTGATCAATTTAGTGTAAAACGAGCAGAACTATTCATAAAAAGCGCGTTTGGCACCGTTTTCAGAGGAAGAAGCACTACTAAATGTGTTATCATTTTCAGGAGACCTTCTGCAGCACTCCTTTGTGCATTTTTAGACTGTATGTATTTGATCAATTTAGTGTAAAACCAGCAGAAATATTCATAAAAATCACGTTTGTCACCGTTTTCAGAGCAAGTAGCACAAAATGTATTATAATTTTCAAGAGACCTTCTGCAGCACTCTTTTGTGCATTTTTAGTCTGTATTTGGTCAATTTAGTGTAAAACCAGCAGAAATATTCATAAACATCGCGTTTGTCACCGTTTTCAGAGCAAGTACCACAAAAAGTATTATAATTTTCAAGAGACCTTCTGCAGCACTCCTTTGTGCATTTTTAGATTGTATTTGATGAATTTAGTAACTAGCAGAAATATTCATAAAAATCGCGTTTGTCACCGTTTTCAGAGCAAGTAGCACTAAATGTATTATAATTTTCAAGAGACCTTCTGCAGCACTCCTTTGTGCATATTTAGACTGTATTTGATCAATTTAGTGTAAAACCAGCAAAAATATTCATAAAAATCGCGTTTGTCACCGTTTTCAGAGCAAGAAGCACTAAATGTGTTATCATTTTCAAGAGACCTTCTGCAGCACTCTGTGCATTTTTAGACTGAAAAACTAGCAGAAATATTCATAAAAATAGCGTTTGTCACCGTTTTCAGAGCAAGTAGCACAAAATGTATTATAATTTTCAAGAGACCTTCTGCAGCACTCCTTTGTGCATTTTTAGACTGTTTGATCAATTTAGTGAAAAAGTAGCAGAAATATTCATAAAAATCGCGTTTGTCACCGTTTTCAGAGCAAGAAGCACTAAATGTGTTATCATTTTCAAGAGACCTTCTGCAGCACTCCTTTGTGCATTTTTAGACTGTATTTGATCAATTTAGTGTAAAACCAGCAGAAATATTCATAAAAATCGCGTTTGTCACCCTTTTCTGAGCAAGTGGCACAAAATGTATTATAATTTTCAAGAGACCTTTTGCAGCCCTCCTTTGTGCATTTTTAGACTGTTTGATCAATTTAGTGAAAAAGTAGCAGAAACATTCATAAAAATCGCGTTTGTCACCGTTTTCAGACCAAGTAGCACAAAATGTATTATAATTTTCAAGAGACCTTCTGCAGCACTCCTTTGTGCATTTTTAGATTGTATTTGATGAATTTAGTAACTAGCAGAAATAATCATAAAAATCGCGTTTGTCACCGTTTTCAGAGCAAGTAGCACTAAATGTGTTAACATTTTCAAGAGACCTTCTGCAGCACTCCTTTGTGCATATTTAGACTGTATTTGATCAATTTAGTGTAAAACTAGCAGAAATATTCATAAAAATCGCGTTTGTCACCGTTTTCAGAGCAAGTAGCACTAAATGTATTATAATTTTCAAGAGACCTTCTGCAGCACTCCTTTGTGCATATTTAGACTGTATTTGATCAATTTAGTGTAAAACCAGCTGAAATATTCATAAAAATCGCGTTTGTCACCGTTTTCAGAGCAAGAAGCACTAAATGTGTTATAATTTTCAAGAGACCTTCTGCAGCACTCCTTTGTGCATTTTTAGACTGTATTTGATCAATTTAGTGTAAAACCAGCTGAAATATTCATAAAAATCGCGTTTGTCACCGTTTTCAGAGCAAGTAGCACAAAATGTATTATAATCTTCAAGAGACCTTCTGCAGCACTCCTTTTGTGCATTTTTAGACTTTATTTGATCAATTTAGTGTAAAACCAGCAGAAATATTCATAAAAATCGCGTTTGTCACCGTTTTCAGAGCAAGTAGCACTAAATGTGTTATAATTTTCAAGAGACCTTCTGCAGCACTCCTTTGTGCATTTTTATACTGTATTTGATCAATTTAGTGTGAAACCAGCAGAAATATTCATAAAAATCGCGTTTGTCACCGTTTTCAGAGCAAGTAGCACTAAATGTGTTATAATTTTCAAGAGACCTTCTGCAGCACTCCTTTGTGCATTTTTATACTGTATTTGATCAACTTAGTGTGAAACCAGCAGAAATATTCATAAAAATCGCGTTTGTCACCGTTTTCAGAGCAAGTAGCACAAAATGTGTTATAATTTTCAAGAGACCTTCTGCAGCACTCCTTTGTGCATTTTTAGACTTTATTTGATCAATTTAGTGTAAAACCAGCAGAACTATTCATAAAAAGCGCGTTTGGCACCGTTTTCAGAGCAAGAAGCACTAAATTCTTTATAATTATCAAGAGACCTTCTGCAGCACTCCTTTGTGCATTTTTAGACTGTATGTGATCAATTTAGTGTAAAACTAGCAGAAATATTCATAAAAATCGCGTTTGTCACGGTTTTCAGAGCAAGTAGCACAAAATGTATTATAATTTTCAAGAGACCTTCTGCAGCACTCCTTTGTGCATTTTTAGACTGTATTTGATCAATTTAGTGTAAAACCAGCTGAAATATTCATAAAAATCGCGTTTGTCACCGTTTTCAGAGCAAGTAGCACAAAATGTATTATAATTTTCAAGATACCTTCTGCAGCACTCCTTTGTGCATATTTAGACTGTATTTGATCAATTTAGTGTAAAACGAGCAGAACTATTCATAAAAAGCGCGTTTGGCACCGTTTTCAGAGGAAGAAGCACTACTAAATGTGTTATTATTTTCAGGAGACCTTCTGCAGCACTCCTTTGTGCATTTTTAGACTGTATGTATTTGATCAATTTAGTGTAAAACCAGCAGAAATATTCATAAAAATCACGTTTGTCACCGTTTTCAGAGCAAGTAGCACAAAATGTATTATAATTTTCAAGAGACCTTCTGCAGCACTCTTTTGTGCATTTTTAGTCTGTATTTGGTCAATTTAGTGTAAAACCAGAAGAAATATTCATAAAAATCGCGTTTGTCACCGTTTTCAGAGCAAGTACCACAAAAAGTATTATAATTTTCAAGAGACCTTCTGCAGCACTCCTTTGTGCATTTTTAGATTGTATTTGATGAATTTAGTAACTAGCAGAAATATTCATAAAAATCGCGTTTGTCACCGTTTTCAGAGCAAGTAGCACTAAATGTATTATAATTTTCAAGAGACCTTCTGCAGCACTCCTTTGTGCATATTTAGACTGTATTTGATCAATTTAGTGTAAAACCAGCAAAAATATTCATAAAAATCGCGTTTGTCACCGTTTTCAGAGCAAGAAGCACTAAATGTGTTATCATTTTCAAGAGACCTTCTGCAGCACTCTGTGCATTTTTAGACTGAAAAACTAGCAGAAATATTCATAAAAATCGCGTTTGTCACCGTTTTCAGAGCAAGAAGCACTAAATGTGTTATCATTTTCAAGAGACGTTCTGCAGCACTCTGTGCATTTTTAGACTGAAAAACTAGCAGAAATATTCATAAAAATAGCGTTTGTCACCGTTTTCAGAGCAAGTAGCACAAAATGTATTATAATTTTCAAGAGACCTTCTGCAGCACTCCTTTGTGCATTTTTAGACTGATCAATTTAGTGAAAAAGTAGCAGAAATATTCATAAAAATCGCGTTTGTCACCGTTTTCAGACCAAGTAGCACAAAATGTATTATAATTTTCAAGAGACCTTCTGCAGCACTCCTTTGTGCATATTTAGACTGTATTTGATCAATTTAGTGTAAAACCAGCAGACATATTTATAAAATCGCGTTTGTCACCGTTTTCAGAGCAAGTAGCACTAAATGTGTTATAATTTTCAAGAGACCTTCTGCAGCACTCCTTTGTGCATATTTAGACTGTATTTGATCAATTTAGTGTAAAACCAGCAAAAATATTCATAAAAATCGCGTTTGTCACCGTTTTCAGAGCAAGAAGCACTAAATGTGTTATCATTTTCAAGAGACCTTCTGCAGCACTCTGTGCATTTTTAGACTGAAAAACTAGCAGAAATATTCATAAAAATCGCGTTTGTCACCGTTTTCAGAGCAAGAAGCACTAAATGTGTTATCATTTTCAAGAGACGTTCTGCAGCACTCTGTGCATTTTTAGACTGAAAAACTAGCAGAAATATTCATAAAAATAGCGTTTGTCACCGTTTTCAGAGCAAGTAGCACAAAATGTATTATAATTTTCAAGAGACCTTCTGCAGCACTCCTTTGTGCATTTTTAGACTGATCAATTTAGTGAAAAAGTAGCAGAAATATTCATAAAAATCGCGTTTGTCACCGTTTTCAGACCAAGTAGCACAAAATGTATTATAATTTTCAAGAGACCTTCTGCAGCACTCCTTTGTGCATATTTAGACTGTATTTGATCAATTTAGTGTAAAACCAGCAGACATATTTATAAAATCGCGTTTGTCACCGTTTTCAGAGCAAGTAGCACTAAATGTGTTATAATTTTCAAGAGACCTTCTGCAGCACTCCTTTGTGCATATTTAGACTGTATTTGATCAATTTAGTGTAAAACCAGCAAAAATATTCATAAAAATCGCGTTTGTCACCGTTTTCAGAGCAAGAAGCACTAAATGTGTTATCATTTTCAAGAGACCTTCTGCAGCACTCTGTGCATTTTTAGACTGAAAAACTAGCAGAAATATTCATAAAAATCGCGTTTGTCACCGTTTTCAGAGCAAGAAGCACTAAATGTGTTATCATTTTCAAGAGACGTTCTGCAGCACTCCTTTGTGCATTTTTAGACTGTATTTGATCAATTTAGAGTAAAACCAGCAGAAATATTCATACAAATCGCGTTTGTCACCGTTTTCAGAGCAAGAAGCACTAAATGTGTTATAATTTTCAAGAGACCTTCTGCAGCACTCCTTTGTGCATTTTTAGACTGTATTTGATCAATTTAGTGTAAAACTAGCAGAAATATTCATAAAAATCGCGTTTGTCACCGTTTTCAGAGCAAGTAGCACTAAATGTATTATAATTTTCAAGAGACCTTCTGCAGCACTCCTTTGTGCATATTTAGACTGTATTTGATCAATTTAGTGTAAAACCAGCAGAAATATTCATAAAAATCACGTTTGTCACCGTTTTCAGAGCAAATAGCTCAAAATGTATTATAATTTTCAAGAGACCTTCTGAAGCACTCTTTTGTGCATTTTTAGACTGTATTTGATCAATTTAGTGTAAAACCAGCAGAAATATTCATAAAAATAGCGTTTGTCACCGTTTTCAGAGCAAGTAGCAAAAAATGTATTATAATTTTCAAGAGACCTTCTGCAGCACTCCTTTGTGCATTTTTAGACTGTATTTAGTGTAAAACCAGCAAAAATATTCATAAAAATCGCGTTTGTCACCGTTTTCAGAGCAAGAAGCACTAAATGTGTTATCATTTTCAAGAGACCTTCTGCAGCACTCTGTGCATTTTTAGACTGTATTTGATCAATTTACTGAAAAACTAGCAGAAATATTCATAAAAATCGCGTTTGTCACCGTTTTCAGAGCAAGTAGCACTAAATGTGTTATCATTTTCAAGAGACCTTCTGCAGCACTCCTTTGTGCATTTTTAGACTGTATTTGATCAATTTAGTGTAAAACTAGCAGAAATATTCATAAAAATCGCGTTTGTCACCGTTTTCAGAGCAAGTAGCACAAAATGTATTCTAATTTTCAAGAGACCTTCTGCAGCACTCCTTTGTGCATTTTTAGACTGTGTTTGATCAATTTAGTGTAAAACCAGCAGAAATATTCATAAAAATCGCGTTTGTCACCGTTTTCAGAGCAAGTAGCACAAAATGTATTCTAATTTTCAAGAGACCTTCTGCACCACTCCTTTGTGCATTTTTAGACTGTATTTGATCATTTTAGTTTAAAACTAGCAGAAATATCATAAAAATCGCGTTTGTCACCGTTTTCAGAGCAAGTAGCACTAAATGTGTTATAATTTTCAAGAGACCTTCTGCAGCACTCCTTTGTGCATTTTTAGATTGTAGTTGATGAATTTAGTAACTAGCAGAAATATTCATAAAAATCGCGTTTGTCACCGTTTTCAGAGCAAGTAGCACTAAATGTGTTATCATTTTCAAGAGACCTTCTGCAGCACTCCTTTGTGCATTTTTAGACTGTATTTGATCAATTTATTGTAAAACTAGCAGAAATATTCATAAAAATCGCGTTTGTCACCGTTTTCAGAGCAAGCAGCACAAAATGTATTATAATTTTCAAGAGAACTTTTGCAGCCCTCCTTTGTGCATTTTTAGACTGTATTTGATCAATTTAGTGTAAAACCAGCAGAAATATTCATAAAAATCGCGTTTGTCACCGTTTTCAGAGCAAGAATCACAAAATGTATTATAATTTTCAAGAGACCTTTTGCAGCCCTCCTTTGTGCATTTTTAGTCTGTATTTGATCAATTTAGTTGTAAAACCAGCTGAAATATTCATAAAAATCGCGTTTGTCACCGTTTTCAGACCAAGTAGCACAAAATGTATTATAATTTTCAAGAGACCTTCTGCAGCACTCCTTTGTGCATTTTTAGATTGTATTTGATGAATTTAGTAACTAGCAGAAATATTCATAAAAATCGCGTTTGTCACCGTTTTCAGAGCAAGTAGCACTAAATGTGTTAACATTTTCAAGAGACCTTCTGCAGCACTCCTTTGTGCATTTTTAGACTGTATTTGATCAATTTAGTGTAAAACTAGCAGAAATATTCATAAAAATCGCGTTTGTCACCGTTTTCAGAGCAAGTAGCACAAAATGTATTATAATTTTCAAGAGACCTTCTGCAGCACTCCTTTGTGCATTTTTAGACTTTATTTGATCAATTTAGTGTAAAACCAGCAGAAATAATCATAAAAATCGCGTTTGTCACCGTTTTCAGAGCAAGTAGCACTAAATGTGTTATAATTTTCAAGAGACCTTCTGCAGCACTCCTTTGTGCATTTTTATACTGTATTTGATCAATTTAGTGTAAAACCAGCAGAAATATTCATAAAAATCGCGTTTGTCACCGTTTTCAGAGCAAGCAGCACAAAATGTATTATAATTTTCAAGAGACCTTTTGCAGCCCTCCTTTGTGCTTTTTTAGTCTGTATTTGATCAATTTAGTGTAAAACCAGCTGAAATATTCATACAAATCGCGTTTGTCACCGTTTTCAGAGCAAGTAGCACAAAATGTGTTATAATTTTCAAGAGACCTTCTGCAGCACTCCTTTGTGCATTTTTAGACTTTATTTGATCAATTTAGTGTAAAACCAGCAGAAATAATCATAAAAATCGCGTTTGTCACCGTTTTCAGAGCAAGTAGCACAAAATGTGTTATAATTTTCAAGAGACCTTCTGCAGCACTCCTTTGTGCATTTTTATAGACTGTATGTATTTGATCAATTTAGTGTAAAACCAGCAGAAATATTCATAAAAAACACGTTTGTCACCGTTTTCAGAGCAAGTAGCACAAAATGTATTATAATTTTCAAGAGACCTTCTGCAGCACTCTTTTGTGCATTTTTAGTCTGTATTTGGTCAATTTAGTGTAAAACCAGCAGAAATATTCATAAAAATCGCGTTTGTCACCGTTTTCAGAGCAAGTACCACAAAAAGTATTATAATTTTCAAGAGACCTTCTGCAGCACTCCTTTGTGCATTTTTAGACTGTATTTGATCAATTTAGTGTAAAACTTGCAGAAATATTCATAAAAATCGCGTTTGTCACCGTTTTCAGAGCAAGTAGCACTAAATGTACTATAATTTTCAAGAGACCTTCTGCAGCACTCCTTTGTGCATATTTAGACTGTATTTGATCAATTTAGTGTAAAACCAGCAAAAATATTCATAAAAATCGCGTTTGCCACCGTTTTCAGAGCAAGAAGCACTAAATGTTTATCATTTTCAAGAGACCTTCTGCAGCACTCCTTTGTGCATATTTAGACTGTATTTGATCAATTTAGTGTAAAACCAGCAAAAATATTCATAAAAATCGCGTTTGTCACCGTTTTCAGAGCAAGCAGCACAAAATGTATTATAATTTTCAAGAGACCTTCTGCAGCACTCCTTTGTGCATTTTTAGACTTTATTTGATCAATTTAGTGTAAAACCAGCAGAAATATTCATAAAAATCGCGTTTGTCACCGTTTTCAGAGCAAGTAGCACTAAATGTGTTATAATTTTCAAGAGACCTTCTGCAGCACTCCTTTGTGCATTTTTATACTGTATTTGATCAATTTAGTGTGAAACCAGCAGAAATATTCATAAAAATCGCGTTTGTCACCGTTTTCAGAGCAAGCAGCACAAAATGTATTATAATTTTCAAGAGATCTTTTGCAGCCCTCCTTTGTGCTTTTTTAGTCTGTATTTGATCAATTTAGTGTAAAACCAGCTGAAATATTCATACAAATCGCGTTTGTCACCGTTTTCAGAGCAAGTAGCACAAAATGTGTTATAATTTTCAAGAGACCTTCTGCAGCACTCCTTTGTGCATTTTTAGACTGTATTTGATCAATTTAGTGTAAAACCAGCTGAAATATTCATAAAAATCGCATTTGTCACCGTTTTCAGAGCAAGTAGCACAAAATGTATTATAATTTTCAAGAGACCTTCTGCAGCACTCCTTTGTGCATTTTTAGACTTTATTTGATCAATTTAGTGTAAAACCAGCAGAAATATTCATAAAAATCGCGTTTGTCACCGTTTTCAGAGCATGTAGCACTAAATGTGTTATCATTTTCAAGAGACCTTCTGCAGCACTCCTTTGTGTATTATTAGACTGTATTTGATCAATTTAGTGAAAAACTAGCAGAAATATTCATAAAAATCACGTTTGTCACCGTTTTCAGAGCAAGTAGCACTAAATGTGTTATAATTTTCAAGAGACCTTCTGCAGCACTCCTTTGTGCATTTTTAGATTGTAGTTGATCAAGATCAATTTAGTGTAAAACGAGCAGAACTATTCATAAAAATCGCGTTAGTCACCGTTTTCAGAGCAAGAAGCACTAAATGTGTTATCATTTTCAAGAGACCTTCTGCAGCACTCCTTTGTGCATTTTTAGACTGTATTTGATCAATTTAGTGTAAAACCAGCAGAAATATTCATAAAAATCGCGTTTGTCACCCTTTTCTGAGCAAGCAGCACAAAATGTATTATAATTTTCAAGAGACCTTTTGCAGCCCTCCTTTGTGCATTTTTAGTCTGTATTTGATCAATTTAGTTGTAAAACCAGCTGAAATATTCATAAAAATCGCGTTTGTCACCGTTTTAAGAGCAAGTAGCACAAAATGTATTATAATTTTCAAGAGACCTTTTGCAGCCCTCCTTTGTGCATTTTTAGACTGTATTTGATCAATTTAGTGTAAAACGAGCTGAACTATTCATAAAAAGCGCGTTTGGCACCGTTTTCAGAGGAAGAAGCACTACTAAATGTGTTATCATTTTCAGGAGACCTTCTGCAGCACTCCTTTGTGCATTTTTAGACTGTATGTATTTGATCAATTTAGTGTAAAACCAGCAGAAATATTCATAAAAATCACGTTTGTCACCGTTTTCAGAGCAAGCAGCACAAAATGTATTATAATTTTCAAGAGATCTTTTGCAGCCCTCCTTTGTGCTTTTTTAGTCTGTATTTGATCAATTTAGTGTAAAACCAGCTGAAATATTCATACAAATCGCGTTTGTCACCGTTTTCAGAGCAAGCAGCACAAAATGTGTTATAATTTTCAAGAGACCTTCTGCAGCACTCCTTTGTGCATTTTTAGACTGTATTTGATCAATTTAGTGTAAAACCAGCTGAAATATTCATAAAAATCGCGTTTGTCACCGTTTTCAGAGCAAGTAGCACAAAATGTATTATAATTTTCAAGAGACCTTCTGCAGCACTCCTTTGTGCATTTTTAGACTTTATTTGATCAATTTAGTGTAAAACCAGCAGAAATATTCATAAAAATCGCGTTTGTCACCGTTTTCAGAGCATGTAGCACTAAATGTGTTATCATTTTCAAGAGACCTTCTGCAGCACTCCTTTGTGTATTATTAGACTGTATTTGATCAATTTAGTGAAAAACTAGCAGAAATATTCATAAAAATCACGTTTGTCACCGTTTTCAGAGCAAGTAGCACTAAATGTGTTATAATTTTCAAGAGACCTTCTGCAGCACTCCTTTGTGCATTTTTAGATTGTAGTTGATCAAGATCAATTTAGTGTAAAACGAGCAGAACTATTCATAAAAATCGCGTTAGTCACCGTTTTCAGAGCAAGAAGCACTAAATGTGTTATCATTTTCAAGAGACCTTCTGCAGCACTCCTTTGTGCATTTTTAGACTGTATTTGATCAATTTAGTGTAAAACCAGCAGAAATATTCATAAAAATCGCGTTTGTCACCCTTTTCTGAGCAAGCAGCACAAAATGTATTATAATTTTCAAGAGACCTTTTGCAGCCCTCCTTTGTGCATTTTTAGTCTGTATTTGATCAATTTAGTTGTAAAACCAGCTGAAATATTCATAAAAATCGCGTTTGTCACCGTTTTAAGAGCAAGTAGCACAAAATGTATTATAATTTTCAAGAGACCTTTTGCAGCCCTCCTTTGTGCATTTTTAGACTGTTTGATCAATTTAGTGAAAAAGTAGCAGAAATATTCATAAAAATCGCGTTTGTCACCGTTTTCAGACCAAGTAGCACAAAATGTATTATAATTTTCAAGAGACCTTCTGCAGCACTCCTTTGTGCATTTTTAGATTGTATTTGATGAATTTAGTAACTAGCAGAAATATTCATAAAAATCGCGTTTGTCACCGTTTTCAGAGCAAGTAACACTAAATGTGTTAACATTTTCAAGAGACCTTCTGCAGCACTCCTTTGTGCATATTTAGACTGTATTTGATCAATTTAGTGTAAAACCAGCAAAAATATTCATAAAAATCGCGTTTGTCACCGTTTTCAGAGCAAGAAGCACTAAATGTGTTATCATTTTCAAGAGACCTTCTGCAGCACTCTGTGCATTTTTAGACTGAAAAACTAGCAGAAATATTCATAAAAATCGCGTTTGTCACCGTTTTCAGAGTAAGAAGCACTAAATGTGTTATCATTTTCAAGAGACGTTCTGCAGCACTCTGTGCATTTTTAGACTGAAAAAATAGCAGAAATATTCATAAAAATCGCGTTTGTCACCGTTTTCAGAGCAAGTAGCACAAAATGTATTATAATTTTCAAGAGACCTTCTGCAGCACTCCTTTGTGCATTTTTAGACTGTATTTGATCAATTTAGAGTAAAACCAGCAGAAATATTCATACAAATCGCGTTTGTCACCGTTTTCAGAGCAAGAAGCACTAAATGTGTTATAATTTTCAAGAGACCTTCTGCAGCACTCCTTTGTGCATTTTTAGACTGTATTTGATCAATTTAGTGTAAAACCAGCTGAAATATTCATAAAAATCGCGTTTGTCACCGTTTTCAGAGCAAGTAGCACAAAATGTATTATAATTTTCAAGATACCTTCTGCAGCACTCCTTTGCGCATATTTAGACTGTATTTGGTCAATTTAGTGTAAAACGAGCAGAACTATTCATAAAAAGCGCGTTTGGCACCGTTTTCAGAGGAAGAAGCACTACTAAATGTGTTATCATTTTCAGGAGACCTTCTGCAGCACTCCTTTGTGCATTTTTAGACTGTATTTGATCAATTTAGTATAAACTAGCAGAAATATTCATAAAAATCGCGTTTGTCACCGTTTTCAGAGCAAGTAGCACTAAATGTATTATAATTTTCAAGAGACCTTCTGCAGCACTCCTTTGTGCATTTTTAGACTGTATTTGATCAATTTAGTGTGAAACCAGCAGAAATATTCATACAAATCGCGTTTGTCACCGTTTTCAGAGCAAGAAGCACTAAATGTGTTATAATTTTCAAGAGACCTTCTGCAGCACTCCTTTGTGCATTTTTAGACTGTATTTGATCAATTTAGTGTAAAACCAGCTGAAATATTCATAAAAATCGCGTTTGTCACCGTTTTCAGAGCAAGTAGCACAAAATGTATTATAATTTTCAAGATACCTTCTGCAGCACTCCTTTGTGCATATTTAGACTGTATTTGATCAATTTAGTGTAAAACGAGCTGAACTATTCATAAAAAGCGCGTTTGGCACCGTTTTCAGAGGAAGAAGCACTACTAAATGTGTTATCATTTTCAGGAGACCTTCTGCAGCACTCCTTTGTGCATTTTTAGACTGTATGTATTTGATCAATTTAGTGTAAAACCAGCAGAAATATTCATAAAAATCACGTTTGTCACCGTTTTCAGAGCAAGTAGCACAAAATGTATTATAATTTTCAAGAGACCTTCTGCAGCACTCTTTTGTGCATTTTTAGTCTGTATTTGGTCAATTTAGTGTAAAACTAGCAGAAATATTCATAAAAATCGCGTTTGTCACCGTTTTCAGAGCAAGTAGCACTAAATGTGTTAACATTTTCAAGAGACCTTCTGCAGCACTCCTTTGTGCATTTTTAGACTGTATTTGATCAATTTAGTGTAAAACTAGCAGAAATATTCATAAAAATCGCGTTTGTCACCGTTTTCAGAGCAAGTAGCACTAAATGTATTATAATTTTCAAGAGACCTTCTGCAGCACTCCTTTGTGCATATTTAGACTGTATTTGATCAATTTAGTGTAAAACCAGCAAAAATATTCATAAAAATCGCGTTTGTCACCGTTTTCAGAGCAAGAAGCACTAAATGTGTTATCATTTTCAAGAGACCTTCTGCAGCACTCTGTGCATTTTTAGACTGAAAAACTAGCAGAAATATTCATAAAAATCGCGTTTGTCACCGTTTTCAGAGCAAGAAGCACTAAATGTGTTATCATTTTCAAGAGACGTTCTGCAGCACTCTGTGCATTTTTAGACTGAAAAACTAGCAGAAATATTCATAAAAATAGCGTTTGTCACCGTTTTCAGAGCAAGTAGCACAAAATGTATTATAATTTTCAAGAGACCTTCTGCAGCACTCCTTTGTGCATTTTTAGACTGTTTGATCAATTTAGTGAAAAAGTAGCAGAAATATTCATAAAAATCGCGTTTGTCACCGTTTTCAGAGCAAGAAGCACTAAATGTGTTATCATTTTCAAGAGACCTTCTGCAGCACTCCTTTGTGCATTTTTAGACTGTATTTGATCAATTTAGTGTAAAACCAGCAGAAATATTCATAAAAATCGCGTTTGTCACCGTTTTCAGAGCAAGCAGCACAAAATGTATTATAATTTTCAAGAGACCTTTTGCAGCCCTCCTTTGTGCTTTTTTAGTCTGTATTTGATCAATTTAGTGTAAAACCAGCTGAAATATTCATACAAATCGCGTTTGTCACCGTTTTCAGAGCAAGTAGCACAAAATGTGTTATAATTTTCAAGAGACCTTCTGCAGCACTCCTTTGTGCATTTTTAGACTTTATTTGATCAATTTAGTGTAAAACCAGCAGAAATAATCATAAAAATCGCGTTTGTCACCGTTTTCAGAGCAAGTAGCACAAAATGTGTTATAATTTTCAAGAGACCTTCTGCAGCACTCCTTTGTGCATTTTTAGACTGTATGTATTTGATCAATTTAGTGTAAAACCAGCAGAAATATTCATAAAAAACACGTTTGTCACCGTTTTCAGAGCAAGTAGCACAAAATGTATTATAATTTTCAAGAGACCTTCTGCAGCACTCTTTTGTGCATTTTTAGTCTGTATTTGGTCAATTTAGTGTAAAACCAGCAGAAATATTCATAAAAATCGCGTTTGTCACCGTTTTCAGAGCAAGTACCACAAAAAGTATTATAATTTTCAAGAGACCTTCTGCAGCACTCCTTTGTGCATTTTTAGACTGTATTTGATCAATTTAGTGTAAAACTTGCAGAAATATTCATAAAAATCGCGTTTGTCACCGTTTTCAGAGCAAGTAGCACTAAATGTACTATAATTTTCAAGAGACCTTCTGCAGCACTCCTTTGTGCATATTTAGACTGTATTTGATCAATTTAGTGTAAAACCAGCAAAAATATTCATAAAAATCGCGTTTGCCACCGTTTTCAGAGCAAGAAGCACTAAATGTTTATCATTTTCAAGAGACCTTCTGCAGCACTCCTTTGTGCATATTTAGACTGTATTTGATCAATTTAGTGTAAAACCAGCAAAAATATTCATAAAAATCGCGTTTGTCACCGTTTTCAGAGCAAGCAGCACAAAATGTATTATAATTTTCAAGAGACCTTCTGCAGCACTCCTTTGTGCATTTTTAGACTTTATTTGATCAATTTAGTGTAAAACCAGCAGAAATATTCATAAAAATCGCGTTTGTCACCGTTTTCAGAGCAAGTAGCACTAAATGTGTTATAATTTTCAAGAGACCTTCTGCAGCACTCCTTTGTGCATTTTTATACTGTATTTGATCAATTTAGTGTGAAACCAGCAGAAATATTCATAAAAATCGCGTTTGTCACCGTTTTCAGAGCAAGCAGCACAAAATGTATTATAATTTTCAAGAGATCTTTTGCAGCCCTCCTTTGTGCTTTTTTAGTCTGTATTTGATCAATTTAGTGTAAAACCAGCTGAAATATTCATACAAATCGCGTTTGTCACCGTTTTCAGAGCAAGTAGCACAAAATGTGTTATAATTTTCAAGAGACCTTCTGCAGCACTCCTTTGTGCATTTTTAGACTGTATTTGATCAATTTAGTGTAAAACCAGCTGAAATATTCATAAAAATCGCGTTTGTCACCGTTTTCAGAGCAAGTAGCACAAAATGTATTATAATTTTCAAGAGACCTTCTGCAGCACTCCTTTGTGCATTTTTAGACTTTATTTGATCAATTTAGTGTAAAACCAGCAGAAATATTCATAAAAATCGCGTTTGTCACCGTTTTCAGAGCATGTAGCACTAAATGTGTTATAATTTTCAAGAGACCTTCTGCAGCACTCCTTTGTGTATTATTAGACTGTATTTGATCAATTTAGTGAAAAACTAGCAGAAATATTCATAAAAATCACGTTTGTCACCGTTTTCAGAGCAAGTAGCACTAAATGTGTTATAATTTTCAAGAGACCTTCTGCAGCACTCCTTTGTGCATTTTTAGATTGTAGTTGATCAAGATCAATTTAGTGTAAAACGAGCAGAACTATTCATAAAAATCGCGTTAGTCACCGTTTTCAGAGCAAGAAGCACTAAATGTGTTATCATTTTCAAGAGACCTTCTGCAGCACTCCTTTGTGCTTTTTTAGACTGTATTTGATCAATTTAGTGTAAAACCAGCAGAAATATTCATAAAAATCGCGTTTGTCACCCTTTTCTGAGCAAGCAGCACAAAATGTATTATAATTTTCAAGAGACCTTTTGCAGCCCTCCTTTGTGCATTTTTAGTCTGTATTTGATCAATTTAGTTGTAAAACCAGCTGAAATATTCATAAAAATCGCGTTTGTCACCGTTTTAAGAGCAAGTAGCACAAAATGTATTATAATTTTCAAGAGACCTTTTGCAGCCCTCCTTTGTGCATTTTTAGACTGTTTGATCAATTTAGTGAAAAAGTAGCAGAAATATTCATAAAAATCGCGTTTGTCACCGTTTTCAGACCAAGTAGCACAAAATGTATTATAATTTTCAAGAGACCTTCTGCAGCACTCCTTTGTGCATTTTTAGATTGTATTTGATGAATTTAGTAACTAGCAGAAATATTCATAAAAATCGCGTTTGTCACCGTTTTCAGAGCAAGTAACACTAAATGTGTTAACATTTTCAAGAGACCTTCTGCAGCACTCCTTTGTGCATATTTAGACTGTATTTGATCAATTTAGTGTAAAACCAGCAAAAATATTCATAAAAATCGCGTTTGTCACCGTTTTCAGAGCAAGAAGCACTAAATGTGTTATCATTTTCAAGAGACCTTCTGCAGCACTCTGTGCATTTTTAGACTGAAAAACTAGCAGAAATATTCATAAAAATCGCGTTTGTCACCGTTTTCAGAGTAAGAAGCACTAAATGTGTTATCATTTTCAAGAGACGTTCTGCAGCACTCTGTGCATTTTTAGACTGAAAAAATAGCAGAAATATTCATAAAAATCGCGTTTGTCACCGTTTTCAGAGCAAGTAGCACAAAATGTATTATAATTTTCAAGAGACCTTCTGCAGCACTCCTTTGTGCATTTTTAGACTGTATTTGATCAATTTAGAGTAAAACCAGCAGAAATATTCATACAAATCGCGTTTGTCACCGTTTTCAGAGCAAGAAGCACAAAATGTATTATAATTTTCAAGATACCTTCTGCAGCACTCCTTTGCGCATATTTAGACTGTATTTGGTCAATTTAGTGTAAAACGAGCAGAACTATTCATAAAAAGCGCGTTTGGCACCGTTTTCAGAGGAAGAAGCACTACTAAATGTGTTATCATTTTCAGGAGACCTTCTGCAGCACTCCTTTGTGCATTTTTAGACTGTATTTGATCAATTTAGTATAAACTAGCAGAAATATTCATAAAAATCGCGTTTGTCACCGTTTTCAGAGCAAGTAGCACTAAATGTATTATAATTTTCAAGAGACCTTCTGCAGCACTCCTTTGTGCATATTTAGACTGTATTTGATCAATTTAGTGTAAAACCAGCAAAAATATTCATAAAAATCGCGTTTGTCACCGTTTTCAGAGCAAGAAGCACTAAATGTGTTATCATTTCAAGAGACGTTCTGCAGCACTCTGTGCATTTTTAGACTGAAAAACTAGCAGAAATATTCATAAAAATCGCGTTTGTCACCGTTTTCAGAGCAAGTAGCACAAAATGTATTATAATTTTCAAGAGACCTTCTGCAGCACTCCTTTGTGCATTTTTAGACTGTATTTGATCAATTTAGTGTGAAACCAGCAGAAATATTCATACAAATCGCGTTTGTCACCGTTTTCAGAGCAAGAAGCACTAAATGTGTTATAATTTTCAAGAGACCTTCTGCAGCACTCCTTTGTGCATTTTTAGACTGTATTTGATCAATTTAGTGTAAAACCAGCTGAAATATTCATAAAAATCGCGTTTGTCACCGTTTTCAGAGCAAGTAGCACAAAATGTATTATAATTTTCAAGAGACCTTCTGCAGTACTCCTTTGTGCATTTTTAGACTGTATTTGATCAATTTAGTGTAAAACCAGCTGAAATATTCATAAAAATCGCGTTTGTCACCGTTTTCAGAGCAAGTAGCACAAAATGTATTATAATTTTCAAGATACCTTCTGCAGCACTCCTTTGTGCATATTTAGACTGTATTTGATCAATTTAGTGTAAAACGAGCTGAACTATTCATAAAAAGCGCGTTTGGCACCGTTTTCAGAGGAAGAAGCACTACTAAATGTGTTATCATTTTCAGGAGACCTTCTGCAGCACTCCTTTGTGCATTTTTAGACTGTATGTATTTGATCAATTTAGTGTAAAACCAGCAGAAATATTCATAAAAATCACGTTTGTCACCGTTTTCAGAGCAAGTAGCACAAAATGTATTATAATTTTCAAGAGACCTTCTGCAGCACTCTTTTGTGCATTTTTAGTCTGTATTTGGTCAATTTAGTGTAAAACTAGCAGAAATATTCATAAAAATCGCGTTTGTCACCGTTTTCAGAGCAAGTAGCACTAAATGTGTTAACATTTTCAAGAGACCTTCTGCAGCACTCCTTTGTGCATTTTTAGACTGTATTTGATCAATTTAGTGTAAAACTAGCAGAAATATTCATAAAAATCGCGTTTGTCACCGTTTTCAGAGCAAGTAGCACTAAATGTATTATAATTTTCAAGAGACCTTCTGCAGCACTCCTTTGTGCATATTTAGACTGTATTTGATCAATTTAGTGTAAAACCAGCAAAAATATTCATAAAAATCGCGTTTGTCACCGTTTTCAGAGCAAGAAGCACTAAATGTGTTATCATTTTCAAGAGACCTTCTGCAGCACTCTGTGCATTTTTAGACTGAAAAACTAGCAGAAATATTCATAAAAATCGCGTTTGTCACCGTTTTCAGAGCAAGAAGCACTAAATGTGTTATCATTTTCAAGAGACGTTCTGCAGCACTCTGTGCATTTTTAGACTGAAAAACTAGCAGAAATATTCATAAAAATAGCGTTTGTCACCGTTTTCAGAGCAAGTAGCACAAAATGTATTATAATTTTCAAGAGACCTTCTGCAGCACTCCTTTGTGCATTTTTAGACTGTTTGATCAATTTCGTGAAAAAGTAGCAGAAATATTCATAAAAATCGCGTTTGTCACCGTTTTCAGAGCAAGAAGCACTAAATGTGTTATCATTTTCAAGAGACCTTCTGCAGCACTCCTTTGTGCATTTTTAGACTGTATTTGATCAATTTAGTGTAAAACCAGCAGAAATATTCATAAAAATCGCGTTTGTCACCCTTTTCTGAGCAAGCAGCACAAAATGTATTATAATTTTCAAGAGACCTTTTGCAGCCCTCCTTTGTGCATTTTTAGTCTGTATTTGATCAATTTAGTTGTAAAACCAGCTGAAATATTCATAAAAATCGCGTTTGTCACCGTTTTAAGAGCAAGTAGCACAAAATGTATTATAATTTTCAAGAGACCTTTTGCAGCCCTCCTTTGTGCATTTTTAGACTGTTTGATCAATTTAGTGAAAAAGTAGCAGAAACATTCATAAAAATCGCGTTTGTCACCGTTTTCAGAGCAAGTAGCACTAAATGTGTTAACATTTTCAAGAGACCTTCTGCAGCACTCCTTTGTGCATATTTAGACTGTATTTGATCAATTTAGTGTAAAACTAGCAGAAATATTCATAAAAATCGCGTTTGTCACCGTTTTCAGAGCAAGTAGCACTAAATGTATTATAATTTTCAAGAGACCTTCTGCAGCACTCCTTTGTGCATATTTAGACTGTATTTGATCAATTTAGTGTAAAACCAGCAAAAATATTCATAAAAATCGCGTTTGTCACCGTTTTCAGAGCAAGAAGCACTAAATGTGTTATCATTTTCAAGAGACCTTCTGCAGTACTCCTTGCTCTTAAAACGGTGACAAACGCGATTTTTATGAATATTTCAGCTGGTTTTACAACTAAATTGATCAAATACAGACTAAAAATGCACAAAGGAGGGCTGCAAAAGGTCTCTTGAAAATTATAATACATTTTGTGCTGCTTGCTCAGAAAAGGGTGACAAACGCGATTTTTATGAATATTTCTGCTGGTTTTACACTAAATTGATCAAATACAGTCTAAAAATGCACAAAGGAGTGCTGCAGAAGGTCTCTTGAAAATGATAACACATTTAGTGCTTCTTGCTCTGAAAACGGTGACAAACGCGATTTTTATGAATATTTCTGCTACTTTTTCACGAAATTGATCAAACAGTCTAAAAATGCACAAAGGAGTGCTGCAGAAGGTCTCTTGAAAATTATAATACATTTTGTGCTACTTGCTCTGAAAACGGTGACAAACGCTATTTTTATGAATATTTCTGCTAGTTTTTCAGTCTAAAAATGCACAGAGTGCTGCAGAACGTCTCTTGAAAATGATAACACATTTAGTGCTTCTTGCTCTGAAAACGGTGACAAACGCGATTTTTATGAATATTTTTGCTGGTTTTACACTAAATTGATCAAATACAGTCTAAATATGCACAAAGGAGTGCTGCAGAAGGTATCTTGAAAATTATAATACATTTTGTGCTACTTGCTCTGAAAACGGTGACAAACGCGATTTTTATGAATATTTCAGCTGGTTTTACACTAAATTGATCAAATACAGTCTAAAAATGCACAAAGGAGTACTGCAGAAGGTCTCTTGAAAATTATAACACATTTTGTGCTACTTGCTCTGAAAACGGTGACAAACGCGATTTTTATGAATATTTCTGCTGGTTTCACACTAAATTGATCAAATACAGTATAAAAATGCACAAAGGAGTGCTGCAGAAGGTCTCTTGAAAATTATAACACATTTAGTGCTACTTGCTCTGAAAACGGTGACAAACGCGATTTTTATGAATATTTCTGCTGGTTTCACACTAAATTGATCAAATACAGTATAAAAATGCACAAAGGAGTGCTGCAGAAGGTCTCTTGAAAATTATAACACATTTAGTGCTACTTGCTCTGAAAACGGTGACAAACGCGATTTTTATGAATATTTCTGCTGGTTTTACACTAAATTGATCAAATAAAGTCTAAAAATGCACAAAAGGAGTGCTGCAGAAGGTCTCTTGAAGATTATAATATATTTTGTGCTACTTGCTCTGAAAACGGTGACAAACGCGATTTTTATGAATAGTTCTGCTCGTTTTACACTAAATTGATCAAATACAGTCTAAAAATGCACAAAGGAGTGCTGCAGAAGGTCTCTTGAAAATTATAACACATTTAGTGCTTCTTGCTCTGAAAACGGTGACAAACGCCATTTGTATGAATATTTCTGCTGGTTTTACTCTAAATTGATCAAATACAGTCTAAAAATGCACAAAGGAGTGCTGCAGAATGTCTCTTGAAAATTATAATACATTTTGTGCTACTTGCTCTGAAAACGGTGACAAACGCGATTTTTATGAATATTTCTGCTAGTTTTTCAGTCTAAAAATGCACAGAGTGCTGCAGAACGTCTCTTGAAAATGATAACACATTTAGTGCTTCTTGCTCTGAAAACGGTGACAAACGCGATTTTTATGAATATTTCTGCTAGTTTTTCAGTCTAAAAATGCACAGAGTGCTGCAGAAGGTCTCTTGAAAATGATAACACATTTAGTGCTTCTTGCTCTGAAAACGGTGACAAACGCGATTTTTATGAATATTTTTGCTAGTTTTACACTAAATTGATCAAATACAGTCTAAAAATGCACAAAGGAGTGCTGCAGAAGGTCTCTTGAAAATGTTAACACATTTAGTGCTACTTGCTCTGAAAACGGTGACAAACGCGATTTTTATGAATATTTCTGCTAGTTTTACACTAAATTGATCAAATACAGTCTAAAAATGCACAAAGGAGTGCTGCAGAAGGTCTCTTGAAAATGTTAACACATTTAGTGCTACTTGCTCTGAAAACGGTGACAAACGCGATTTTTATGAATATTTCTGCTAGTTACTAAATTCATCAAATACAATCTAAAAATGCACAAAGGAGTGCTGCAGAAGGTCTCTTGAAAATTATAATACATTTTGTGCTACTTGGTCTGAAAACGGTGACAAACGCGATTTTTATGAATATTTCTGCTACTTTTTCACTAAATTGATCAAACAGTCTAAAAATGCACAAAGGAAATATTCATAAAAATCGCGTTTGTCACCGTTTTCAGAGCAAGTAGCACAAAATGTATTATAATTTTCAAGAGACCTTGTGCAGCACTCCTTTGTGCATTTTTAGACTGTATTTGATCAATTTAGAGTAAAACCAGCAGAAATATTCATACAAATCGCGTTTGTCACCGTTTTCAGAGCAAGAAGCACTAAATGTGTTATAATTTTCAAGAGACCTTCTGCAGCACTCCTTTGTGCATTTTTAGACTGTATTTGATCAATTTAGTGTAAAACTAGCAGAAATATTCATAAAAATCGCGTTTGTCACCGTTTTCAGAGCAAGTAGCACTAAATGTGTTAACATTTTCAAGAGACCTTCTGCAGCACTCCTTTGTGCATTTTTAGACTGTATTTGATCAATTTAGTGTAAAACTAGCAGAAATATTCATAAAAATCGCGTTTGTCACCGTTTTCAGAGCAAGTAGCACTAAATGTATTATAATTTTCAAGAGACCTTCTGCAGCACTCCTTTGTGCATATTTAGACTGTATTTGATCAATTTAGTGTAAAACCAGCAGAAATATTCATAAAAATCACGTTTGTCACCGTTTTCAGAGCAAATAGCTCAAAATGTATTATAATTTTCAAGAGACCTTCTGAAGCACTCTTTTGTGCATTTTTAGACTGTATTTGATCAATTTAGTGTAAAACCAGCAGAAATATTCATAAAAATAGCGTTTGTCACCGTTTTCAGAGCAAGTAGGACAAAATGTATTATAATTTTCAAGAGACCTTCTGCAGCACTCCTTTGTGCATTTTTAGACTGTTTGATCAATTTAGTGAAAAAGTAGCAGAAATATTCATAAAAATCGCGTTTGTCACCGTTTTCAGACCAAGTAGCACAAAATGTATTATAATTTTCAAGAGACCTTCTGCAGCACTCCTTTGTGCATATTTAGACTGTATTTGATCAATTTAGTGTAAAACCAGCAGACATATTTATAAAATCGCGTTTGTCACCGTTTTCAGAGCAAGTAGCACTAAATGTGTTAACATTTTCAAGAGACCTTCTGCAGCACTCCTTTGTGCATTTTTAGACTGTATTTGATCAATTTACTGTAAAACTAGCAGAAATATTCATAAAAATCGCGTTTGTCACTGTTTTCATAGCAAGTAGCACAAAATGTATTATCATTTTCAAGAGACCTTCTGCAGCACTCCTTTGTGCATTTTTAGTCTGTATTTGAACAATTTAGTGTAAAACCAGCAGAAATATTCATAAAAATCGCGTTTGTCACGGTTTTCAGAGCAAGTAGCACAAAATGTATTATAATTTTCAAGATACCTTCTGCAGCACTCCTTTGTGCATTTTTAGACTGTATTTGATCAATTTAGTGCAAAACCAGCAGAAATATTCATAAAAATCACGTTTGTCACCGTTTTCAGACCAAGTAGCACAAAATGTATTATAATTTTCAAGAGACCTTCTGCAGCACTCCTTTGTGCATTTTTAGATTGTATTTGATGAATTTAGTAACTAGCAGAAATATTCATAAAAATCGCGTTTGTCACCGTTTTCAGAGCAAGTAGCACTAAATGTGTTAACATTTTCAAGAGACCTTCTGCAGCACTCCTTTGTGCATATTTAGACTGTATTTGATCAATTTAGTGTAAAACCAGCAGACATATTTATAAAATCGCGTTTGTCACCGTTTTCAGAGCAAGTAGCACTAAATGTGTTATAATTTTCAAGAGACCTTCTGCAGCACTCCTTTGTGCATTTTTAGATTGTATTTGATGAATTTAGTAACTAGCAGAAATATTCATAAAAATCGCGTTTGTCACCGTTTTCAGAGCAAGTAGCACTAAATGTGTTAACATTTTCAAGAGACCTTCTGCAGCACTCCTTTGTGCATTTTTAGACTGTATTTGATCAATTTAGTGTAAAACCAGCAGACATATTTATAAAATCGCGTTTGTCACCGTTTTCAGAGCAAGTAGCACTAAATGTGTTATAATTTTCAAGAGACCTTCTGCAGCACTCCTTTGTGCATTTTTAGATTGTATTTGATGAATTTAGTAACTAGCAGAAATATTCATAAAAATCGCGTTTGTCACCGTTTTCAGAGCAAGTAGCACTAAATGTGTTAACATTTTCAAGAGACCTTCTGCAGCACTCCTTTGTGCATTTTTAGACTGTATTTGATCAATTTAGTGTAAAACCAGCAAAAATATTCATAAAAATCGCGTTTGTCACCGTTTTCAGAGCAAGAAGCACTAAATGTGTTATCATTTTCAAGAGACCTTCTGCAGCACTCTGTGCATTTTTAGACTGAAAAACTAGCAGAAATATTCATAAAAATCGCGTTTGTCACCGTTTTCAGAGCAAGAAGCACTAAATGTGTTATCATTTTCAAGAGACGTTCTGCAGCACTCTGTGCATTTTTAGACTGAAAAACTAGCAGAAATATTCATAAAAATCGCGTTTGTCACCGTTTTCAGAGCAAGTAGCACAAAATGTATTATAATTTTCAAGAGACCTTGTGCAGCACTCCTTTGTGCATTTTTAGACTGTATTTGATCAATTTAGAGTAAAACCAGCAGAAATATTCATACAAATCGCGTTTGTCACCGTTTTCAGAGCAAGAAGCACTAAATGTGTTATAATTTTCAAGAGACCTTCTGCAGCACTCCTTTGTGCATTTTTAGACTTTATTTGATCAATTTAGTGTAAAACCAGCAGAAATATTCATAAAAATCGCGTTTGTCACCGTTTTCAGAGCAAGTAGCACTAAATGTGTTTTAATTTTCAAGAGACCTTCTGCAGCACTCCTTTGTGCATTTTTATACTGTATTTGATCAATTTAGTGTGAAACCAGCAGAAATATTCATAAAAATCGCGTTTGTCACCGTTTTCAGAGCAAGTAGCACTAAATGTGTTATAATTTTCAAGAGACCTTCTGCAGCACTCCTTTGTGCATTTTTAGATTGTAGTTGATGAATTTAGTAACTAGCAGAAATATTCATAAAAATCGCGTTTGTCACCGTTTTCAGAGCAAGTAGCACTAAATGTGTTATAATTTTCAAGAGACCTTCTGCAGCACTCCTTTGTGCATTTTTAGATTGTAGTTGATGAATTTAGTAACTAGCAGAAATATTCATAAAAATCGCGTTTGTCACCGTTTTCAGAGCAAGAAGCACTAAATGTGTTATCATTTTCAAGAGACCTTCTGCAGCACTCTGTGCATTTTTAGACTGAAAAACTAGCAGAAATATTCATAAAAATCGCGTTTGTCACCGTTTTCAGAGCAAGAAGCACTAAATGTGTTATCCTTTTAGTCTGTATTTGATCAATTTAGTGTAAAACCAGCAGAAATATTCATAAAAATCACGTTTGTCACCGTTTTCAGAGCAAATAGCTCAAAATGTATTATAATTTTCAAGAGACCTTCTGAAGCACTCTTTTGTGCATTTTTAGTCTGTATTTGATCAATTTAGTGTAAAACCAGCAGAAATATTCATAAAAATCGCGTTTGTCACCGTTTTCAGAGCAAGTACTACAAAATGTATTATAATTTTCAAGAGACCTTCTGCAGCACTCCTTTGTGCATATTTAGACTGTATTTGATCAATTTAGTGTAAAACGAGCAGAACTATTCATAAAAAGCGCGTTTGGCACCGTTTTCAGAGGAAGAAGCACTAAATGTGTTATCATTTTCAGGAGACCTTCTGCAGCACTCCTTTGTGCATTTTTAGACTGTATGTATTTGATCAATTTAGTGTAAAACCAGCAGAAATATTCATAAAAATCACGTTTGTTACCGTTTTCAGAGCAAGTAGCACTAAATGCATTATAATTTTCAAGAGACCTTCTGCAGCACTCCTTTGTGCATTTTTAGACTGTATTTGATCAATTTAGTGTAAAACCAGCAGACATATTTATAAAATCGCGTTTGTCACCGTTTTCAGAGCAAGTAGCACTAAATGTGTTATAATTTTCAAGAGACCTTCTGCAGCACTCCTTTGTGCATTTTTAGATTGTATTTGATGAATTTAGTAACTAGCAGAAATATTCATAAAAATCGCGTTTGTCACCGTTTTCAGAGCAAGTAGCACTAAATGTGTTAACATTTTCAAGAGACCTTCTGCAGCACTCCTTTGTGCATTTTTAGACTGTATTTGATCAATTTAGTGTAAAACCAGCAAAAATATTCATAAAAATCGCGTTTGTCACCGTTTTCAGAGCAAGAAGCACTAAATGTGTTATCATTTTCAAGAGACCTTCTGCAGCACTCTGTGCATTTTTAGACTGAAAAACTAGCAGAAATATTCATAAAAATCGCGTTTGTCACCGTTTTCAGAGCAAGAAGCACTAAATGTGTTATCATTTTCAAGAGACGTTCTGCAGCACTCTGTGCATTTTTAGACTGAAAAACTAGCAGAAATATTCATAAAAATCGCGTTTGTCACCGTTTTCAGAGCAAGTAGCACAAAATGTATTATAATTTTCAAGAGACCTTGTGCAGCACTCCTTTGTGCATTTTTAGACTGTATTTGATCAATTTAGAGTAAAACCAGCAGAAATATTCATACAAATCGCGTTTGTCACCGTTTTCAGAGCAAGAAGCACTAAATGTGTTATAATTTTCAAGAGACCTTCTGCAGCACTCCTTTGTGCATTTTTAGACTTTATTTGATCAATTTAGTGTAAAACCAGCAGAAATATTCATAAAAATCGCGTTTGTCACCGTTTTCAGAGCAAGTAGCACTAAATGTGTTATAATTTTCAAGAGACCTTCTGCAGCACTCCTTTGTGCATTTTTATACTGTATTTGATCAATTTAGTGTGAAACCAGCAGAAATATTCATAAAAATCGCGTTTGTCACCGTTTTCAGAGCAAGTAGCACTAAATGTGTTATAATTTTCAAGAGACCTTCTGCAGCACTCCTTTGTGCATTTTTAGATTGTAGTTGATGAATTTAGTAACTAGCAGAAATATTCATAAAAATCGCGTTTGTCACCGTTTTCAGAGCAAGTAGCACTAAATGTGTTATAATTTTCAAGAGACCTTCTGCAGCACTCCTTTGTGCATTTTTAGATTGTAGTTGATGAATTTAGTAACTAGCAGAAATATTCATAAAAATCGCGTTTGTCACCGTTTTCAGAGCAAGAAGCACTAAATGTGTTATCATTTTCAAGAGACCTTCTGCAGCACTCTGTGCATTTTTAGACTGAAAAACTAGCAGAAATATTCATAAAAATCGCGTTTGTCACCGTTTTCAGAGCAAGAAGCACTAAATGTGTTATCCTTTTAGTCTGTATTTGATCAATTTAGTGTAAAACCAGCAGAAATATTCATAAAAATCACGTTTGTCACCGTTTTCAGAGCAAATAGCTCAAAATGTATTATAATTTTCAAGAGACCTTCTGAAGCACTCTTTTGTGCATTTTTAGTCTGTATTTGATCAATTTAGTGTAAAACCAGCAGAAATATTCATAAAAATCGCGTTTGTCACCGTTTTCAGAGCAAGTACTACAAAATGTATTATAATTTTCAAGAGACCTTCTGCAGCACTCCTTTGTGCATATTTAGACTGTATTTGATCAATTTAGTGTAAAACGAGCAGAACTATTCATAAAAAGCGCGTTTGGCACCGTTTTCAGAGGAAGAAGCACTAAATGTGTTATCATTTTCAGGAGACCTTCTGCAGCACTCCTTTGTGCATTTTTAGACTGTATGTATTTGATCAATTTAGTGTAAAACCAGCAGAAATATTCATAAAAATCACGTTTGTCACCGTTTTCAGAGCAAGTAGCACAAAATGTATTATAATTTTCAAGAGACCTTCTGCAGCACTCTTTTGTGCATTTTTAGTCTGTATTTGGTCAATTTAGTGTAAAACCAGCAGAAATATTCATAAAAATCGCGTTTGTCACCGTTTTCAGAGCAAGTAGCACTAAATGTGTTAACATTTTCAAGAGACCTTCTGCAGCACTCCTTTGTGCATTTTTAGACTGTATGTATTTGATCAATTTAGTGTAAAACCAGCTGAAATATTCATAAAAATCGCGTTTGTCACCGTTTTCAGAGAAAGTAGCACAAAATGTATTATAATTTTCAAGAGACCTTCTGCAGCACTCCTTTGTGCATTTTTAGTCTGTATTTGATCAATTTAGTGTAAAACCAGCAGAAATATTCATAAAAATCGCGTTTGTCACCGTTTTCAGAGCAGGAAGCACTAAATGTGTTATCATTTTCAAGAGACCTTCTGCAGCACTCCTTTGTGCATTTTTAGACTGTATTTGATCAATTTAGTGTAAAACTAGCATAAATATTCATAAAAATCGCGTTTGTCATCGTTTTCAGAGCAAGAAGCACTAAATGTATTATAATTTTCAAGAAACCGTCTGCAGCACTCCTTTGTGCATTTTTAGACTGTATTTGATCAATTTAGTGTAAAACTAGCAGAAATATTAATAAAAATCGCGTTTGTCATCGTTTTCAGAGCAAGAAGCACAAAATGTATTATAATTTTCAAGAGAACTTTTGCAGCCCTCCTTTGTGCATTTTTAGACTGTATTTGATCAATTTAGTGTAAAACCAGCAGAAATATTCATAAAAATCGCGTTTGTCACCGTTTTCAGAGCAAGAAGCACTAAATGTGTTATAATTATCAAGAGACCTTCTGCAGCACTCCTTTGTGCATTTTTAGACTGTATTTGATCAATTTAGTGAAAAACTAGCAGAAATATTCATAAAAATCGCGTTTGTCACCGTTTTCAGAGCAAGTAGCACTAAATGTATTGTTACAGAATTTGCCTTCCTTATAATTCACCCTTGGTTTTGGAAGTGGAGGCCGGTGGCGGCCGGTGTTCGGTCCGCGCAAGTGTGGGCGTCTGTGGCAGGGGCACTGGTCTTAAGCCACACTGAAGAGATCTGGCCAGTGCCCCGGATCGAAACGCCGACCACTTTTGTTTTTAAATGCTCGTCTGCCTCGGCAGATGAGCAGTATTCTCAACAATATAAGTGTAAGTCCGTCCCCATATCCCCATAACCCCGGTGAGTTATGGCGAAGGCAAACTGTTCAGTTTTGTCCGCCAGCCGCTCGGCGGGCAAAATTGTAACAGTCTTATAATTTTCAAGAGACCTTCTGCAGCACTCCTTTGTGCATTTTTAGACTGTATTTGATCAATTTAGTGTATACCTAGCAGAAGTATTCATAAAAATCGCGTTTGTTGATCAAATACAGACTAAAAATGCACAAAGGAGTGCTGCAGAAGGTCTCTTGAAAATTATAATAGATTTTGTGCTACTTGCTCTGAAAACGGTGACAAACGCGATTTTTATGAATATTTCTGCTAGTTTTTCACTAAATTGATCAAATACAGTTCCAACTCGTCGCTGAGGGGGACGTCAATACAATGGCAAGGGATGTCCCGACGGACGGCATAAAGAACACCACCCCCCACAGGGGCGTCCAGTGCAGCACCATGGCGGTCGCGACGGAAAACCCCGTAGTCTGAGCAATAAAGTTCAGCGTCCGATATTCCACCGCAAAGCCAAGTCTCTGTAAGGCAGATAGCGTCAAAAGAAGTGTCAGCAGAACTCATAAAGAGGCGCGTCGTCTTTGAGCGGAGGCCAGTTACATTGGCTTAGTAGAGCGATAGTTCGCTGATGAGTTTTTTGTCGATGCCGGACGGATGGGCCCCTGCTTGGATTTAGGTATAAATTCTCGAACGATAGAGTCCGCCGGCCAGATAGAAGGAGAGATCACAGCTGAGAAAAGACAATCTGCAACCAAAACCTTGAAAGAGGCAGAAAAAGACAAGCTACCCCGGCTGCGCTGAGGAGTAATTCGACGACATGCTACGAGCCCACACGATGCGCCGACGTTCGACTCGATGTGTCGTACAATCTCATCCTCTGAGGTGTCGGAGTGGACCCGAGAGATGAAGAGATGGTATGTTGCTTGGCAAGTAACTCGGAAGAGTTGGAGTTGATGACAGACGTCAAGTTGAGTATTTGATCGAGTTTGTCATGGATAGAGCCCAAGTCGTCAGAAAAAAACTGTAGGCCAGCACAGTTTGCTGAGATGGAATTGACTTTGGCGGCAATTATACTTTGCTCGCTATAAATTTTCTCCGTAAATTCATTGCCGAAACGAAGTACATGGCAGGGCTTCGCAGGTGAAAAGGCCGTCGGAAGTGATTTTTGTATGACGTTTAAGGCAAGAGGCGTGAAAAGCGTGCTTGCAGATGCCAATGCAGTCGACCCTTCCATCGACAATACCTTGAGAGCAGACACCGCAAATCGCCATTATGAAGATTGGCACGGGATACTGTCGTAAGAAGTCACGAATGTTGACAACCGCTGACCAGCGAAGAACAGAACAAGTCACCGGTGACTGCGGCTGAATCATATTGGGGCACCACAGCACCGAGGCAAAAAAGTAAACAAAATCTCCCTCTCGGGCTTAGCCGCCTCGGCAGAAAGTTACAGGAGCCCCATTCTGCAACAATATCTGTTAAAGTTTAATTTTAAATTTGGGCGCTTTTTCGCAACTATGCGAAAAAGGGCACGAAACCTTTTATTCTTGTAATTTTCCCGCCCTGATTTTGCCCGCGCTGTCACACTTAACTTTATCACTCATTCTCGCTTCTGCACGAACAGACGTCGCACACGGCTCCGACATCCTGAAGATCCAGAAATTTACATCGTCTTGCAAATAGCGAATCAAAAATTATTATTGCAAATTAATGTAAAGCCCGCTTCACACGACAGTCTGCGATCAACCTTGGTTAAGATCAGACGGTGGCCGAGTGCTTGTCGATATCTATTGGGATTTTTGGAGTTTTTAGCAAGTTTTCTGGAGCCAGTGATTTGAAGAGTGCTTTTTCAGTGAAAGAACGTCTTTTCGTATTCTGCTCTCCTGCGGGAGCCTTCTCTTGAAGCCGGGAAAAACACAGAGATCGTTAGTGCCTGTGGTGCAAACACGTGTAGTGAGCTGTCATTGACAGCTGATCAGCTGTGCGCTCGTTTTTCTGTTAGACAATTTGGACTAATTTTCTTGGTTGAAAAAGCACAGAACTAACTCGGAAAGTAGGCGGAGTGCTCAGCGATGGCGTCCGGCTCTGCCGACGCCAATATGTTTGGGTTACTAGACCAACAGGCCCCAAAGAAAACCAAACAAGCAACAAAAAGACCGAAACCCATGGCGCTCCACGAGAGCTTCCCGGCCCTCCCGGAGCAACCTGTTATTATTAATAACGGGCACAACCACCCCAAATATATCCTCATTCAGTCTACGGATCCAAATAAACCACTGAAATTGTTCAACCATTTCATGGTGAGGAAGGGAGTAGATGCCATTTCAACAAAATTTTCCAAGGCAAGCTACGTTCGAGATGGATCGCTACTGCTTTTGGTGGACAATGCACGGGTTGCAAACCTTTTTACCAAATCAACCCAGATCGCAGGCATTCCAGTTTCAATAAAGATGCATGAGACATTAAATTCAGTCAAGGGCACGGTTTACTCACCAGACTTTAGATTAATGTCCCAGGAGGAAATCCTTGAAGGACTCAAGGACCAAGGAATCACCGAAGTCATCCAAATTACCCGCCCTGGCGACGAGCCGGGAAAAAGGGTACCCACCGGCCTACTAATATTGTCCTTTGATGCTTACAAGGTACCATCGCACATCCAGGGGGCGTGGACGACCCTGCCAGTAAAAGAATATTATCCTACACCCATGCGGTGCAGGAACTGCCAACGGCTCGGCCACACGGCCAAGTGGTGTAAAGAAACAACAGCGACTTGCGTCAATTGCGGCAACCCAGGCCCTCATGAGGCAAAGGACTGCACGAGATTGTTTTGCGTGAATTGCAATGCCGAATCCCACCCGTCTTCACACAGAGAATGTCCCGAATTCCTAAAGGCCAAAGAGATCTTGAGGATAAAAACAGTCAAGAAATGCTCATTGTACGAGGCCAAAAAGGAATACTACGCACTATACAAACCGCAGTCGGGACCCTCATATGCGGAAGCAGCTATCTCAGGCACCTCTGCCGCAAGGCCCTCCAACACCATCGCTAACAGAGGTCATACACCCAGCAACAACCCCACCAACAGCAGCAACAGCAACAGCGTCTCCAACAAGAACGCCAGTACTAAGGAAAATACCAACAACAAAATCTCCATCAACAACAAAAACACCATCACCAGGAACATCACCAACACCGGCACGAACACCAACAGCAACAACAACAAGATCACCAACACCGACTCTAGCCCCAGCGTCAACAATGCCGCCAACGTCTACAATATTACCAGCCCAAATGTAAGTACCTCCGCTATGACACAACACATTACTACAAGTACAACAACTTCACAAATAAACGAAAACTCACGAAAAAGCAAAACCTTTGACTCAGATACCCACGCCACAGACCCTCTCTCCCTCCCCTTTAATCACACCACTAATAACCCGTCGCCAAACTCATACAGTACCCCCAATAAGATAGAAGGCGTGGAAATGGGCCTCACCCAAAATAACCCCGAAGCCACTTCGATTTCAACCCCGTCTGATGTCGATATGACACCAGTTCCTCCAGGTGGATTTCGTCCCCTTTTTGGCAGAACATATACTATACCCTCTGAGTCAACCAACTCAGAACCCGACTCAGGGGAAGATTCCCCCTGAGCGGAATGTGATTTTTGATGAATTATAGCCTTAACTCTACCTCTCTTCCTCCATTTCGGGACCTAACAGTTCTGCAATGGAACATCAGAGGTTTGTATAACAACAGGCCCAGCCTTGACCTCCTTATCTCCCAGTACAAACCTCACATCATTCTCCTCCAGGAAACGAACATCCTGGTGGAACAACAGCCTGAACGGCTGGGTTCCTTCACCTATTTTGGTACAAATTCCGTGAGAGAGAGCAGGCATGGTGGCGTGGCCATTTTGGTTCATAACTCTCTTCCTGCCGAGGAAATTGGTATTAATACCAACATCATAGCTTGTGCTGTCTCGATTAACGCCCCCCAGCCCCTAACATTTGCAAACTTTTACCTTGAGCACTCAGTGGTGATTACGACCCAAGATCTTGAGGCCTTGGCGAGCCAGCTGCCTGAAAACACCATTTACGGTGGGGACTTTAACGCGCACAGCCCACTGTGGGGCTCTACGCATTGGAGTTCTAGAGGGCGGCAGGTTGCCGCCTGGATTGAGGATCGATCCCTATGCGTGCTCAACACTGGATTCCCGACCTTTCTTTCCCATGCAGGCACCCATTCCTCCATAGACCTCACACTAGCCCCTCCTCGCATAGCTCCCCGTCTTGACTGGACCACCCATGACAGCCCAGAGGGTAGTGACCACTACCCCATTATAATAAGAACAGGTTTTCCTACAGCTGCTTCAAAGACCTTGCCCAAATTTATGGAGCATAAGGCAGACTGGAACAAGTTCAGGGAATTGATCAAGGCGGAAGCTTCCCTTCGCTCCCCATCCACGAATATTAACAAAGAGGCAGCACAACTTACAAAAATGGTCAGATCGGCAGCGGGGGGCAGTATGCCTGTCTCCAACCCCCTCCCCAAGACGCAACCAGTATGGATGAACGCACGCATCCTCTCAATCATCAGGGATAAGAACAGGGCCTGGAAAAAATTCCAAAGGCATCCTACGAATGAGAACCTGCGCGATTATCGTAGGAAATCGGCAACGTCAAAAAAAGAAACTAAGGAAGCGAAGAAACAAGCCTGGACTACCTTCGCTAGTTCAATCGATCCTGGCCTTAGTTTAGCCGATGCATGGAGACGTGTCAAATCAATCTCCGGCAATAGGCCCCCGGGCCTAATCGCTAATTTGACGGTCGACCGCAGGATCTATACCGACTCCATGAATATTGCCGAACAGCTGGCCCACTCATGGGCCAGCTATTCCGACGACAGCAATTTTATCCCAGAACAAAACCTGGCAAAAGCTAACTGGTCCTTCACGGACAGGCCCTACTCCCCTGATCCCAATAGAAACTTGTCGTTCCCGATCTCCCTTCACGAACTAAGTGTAACGCTTAGCAAGTGTAAGGGTTCGGCACCAGGACTAGACAAAATCTCTTACCGGATGATAAAAGAAGCCCCTGACACCTTCAAAGAGAGACTAGTCTCTCTTTATAATTCCATGCTGAGGAGAAGCATCTTTCCGCACATATGGAAAAATGCGGTCCTCGTACCTATCCGTAAGAAGAATGTCTTTGCCAATGGCACCATCACCCCTAAGGATCTACGTCCGATATCCCTCTTGCCCTGCCTATCGCGACTCTTCGAAAAAATCATTGGCCATAGACTCTCTTGCCTCCTGGAGGAAGTCCTACCTAGCGGGGTCCACGGGTTCAGGAGATATCGAGGTACCACCTCGCTGCTGCTCGAGATCGAGAATTCTGTCATGGACGCTTTTCATGAGGGAAGAGAGCTCTACTTGCTATCTGCCGACATCGAGAAGGCGTACGACAGGGTAAGATGGGATATTATTGCCGCACAGCTCCAGGTATGGGGCGTTGATGCTCCCTTCATCCATCTGATTAAGAACTTCCTCTCCTCCCGCTCCCTTCAGGTAAGGATTAACGGCTTTACTTCATCAAGAACATCACTAAATAACGCACTACCACAAGGATCGCCTCTATCAACATCGCTTTTCAATACCTACCTCTCGTCCCTCCTCCCCTCCTTGCAAGACATTCACGGACTAGACATATACGTGTACGCCGACAATCTGCTACTGACAACTGCGGACGGACAACCGACGGAGGTGCTTGGCAGGGCCCTACTGGCGATGGATAATTGGACTCTTCGCACTGGAGCAAAAATTCCGGTAGAGAAGAATGAATACATCGTCTTCTCTCGCAAAAGGAGACCTGCCTGCCGGACCCTAGCAATAGGGGAAGAAGAAGTCCATACAACTGACCATATTAGAATCCTAGGCCTCGATTTCACCAGCCGACTCAACTGGTCCACCCACTGCAAAAATCTTGCTATTAGGGTTGACAAGATAGCAAACCTCATCCGGTCCATCTCAGCCCGGGGCAACGGCGCACCGCTCCATGCAACTCTCCACATTGCCAAGACCATAATTCGCGGCTGCACAAATTATGCGCTCCCTACCTTCGCCTCAACTGCCAAACCCAACCTCACCAGGGTGCAAACGGCAGTCAACAAAACTTTAAGGGCAGCTTTTGGAGCTCTCCCCTCCACCCCGAACCAAGCCCTCTGGATTGAGGCTGGATTGCCGGACATCGAGAAGAGAGCTGAAATCGCGCGGATAAAAATTGTGGCCAAAAACTGGATGGATTGGCGAAGACCGCACCACCGGACCTTACAAGTCCTTAATAACGTCCATCCCGGACCTCGGACTACGTCGGCGCTGAAAGCAGCTCTACGACTCTCGACCAGTTTAGGCCTTTCGCTCCCATCCCCCTGCGAACCACTAGAGCCCCGGCCGACGATACAGGATATGGCACCCCGATTAATCACATTCCCGTCTGGGAATAAGGGAAAGATACCGGCTGCCCAACACCGACAGCGACACCTCGAGCGCACCTCTCGTCTCCCTCACTGGAACAAGATTTACACAGATGGGTCGAGAACGGAGGATCAGGCATCGGCCGCTATAATCACTTTCCGATCGGGCGCAGCGGCGCACAGCTGTCGCTCCTTCATCCTCCATAGCCAGAGCTCCAGTTTTGAGGCGGAAGTCTGGGCCATCTGGAAAGCAGTGGAGTACTGCCACACCCTTACAGGCAACTCCATAATTTTTTCGGACTGCATGGCAGCCATCCATGCACTCAATAACCCAGCCCCAAATGAGCCGATTATCGCTCAAATAAGATCAGCCATTATTAGCGCCAATGGTGGCCTCCTTGTAGAATGGGTGCCCGGTCACGTGGGTATCCGGGGTAACGAATTAGCAGACTTGGCCGCAAAAAATGCCCCGCAGGGGCCTCCCGGCGAAACGCTTATAATCCCACCCCTAATTGGCTTTTTGTCGAGATGCAGCCTCCGAGCCATCAAAGGTGACCTTGAGGAAAGATGGCTAAACTCCGGATTGTTCTTGGCGGAACATTGGCCCTCCATAGCTCCCCCACTATACAACAAGGACATTTCAAGGAAAGATGGATGCAGGATCTTCCGTGTTAGGTCAGGACACACCCTACTTACTAAGGGTCACATCTTCTCCAGAGGACCACAACGAGGTTGCGTGCGTTGCCAGTGCCCATTGACAATTAAGCATCTACTCGCCTGTGAGGACACCAAAGCGCTTTATGACCGTGAGATGCCACCACCTTCAACCCTGCTGGATCCCGCAGAACCCTCAGAACTCCTTAGATTACTATCCAAGCTAGACATAACTGCTCTAATTTAGGTTTATTGTTTGTTGGCATTTGTTAGTTAGTTAGTCTGATTTGTATGGTTGCTCCTTTTGAATTTATTCATTTGCAATACTTAACCTAGTTAAAATTCCAAATGTAATCAGAATTTAGTGAATAATTTTATTTTGCATTATATATAGGTTAGAATTCAAGTTAATGTGAATTAATTTAGTTCAATTCCATTCTTTCTGGAACTTAATACAGCGTTGTACCTGAAATACTTATTAGATTTATATTCTATCAGGATGCGCCATATGGGCATGGTTCTCGAGAGCGCTAGGTTAAGTGTAGAAATACAATTTATTGTAATTCTGCAATAAATAAATAAATAAATAAATAAATAACGCTTCACACGAGGCAAGTTTCCTTGCTGGGAATTCTACCAGCAACTGAGCTGGCTGTGGAGACGGCAAGTGACGTCACTGCGGGCTCTGTTGCTTGAACGCATGCTGGATTCTACGGATAGAACCTGTGCTATTTTTTTGGTTTGATTCTCTGCTGGATTTGAGTCAAAACCAATCAAATGTAGTATTTTATTACGTGGTGACATGCGCATTAATAATTTCTGCAATAATATTACTGTCAGTCATTTCTGTTGACATGGTTGACATCTGTGCACGCAACAAAACCCACCTAGATTTGGAATCCAGCTTTGGAGCTCGCATGGTGTGAAGCCAACAGCTATCAGGACATCTAGCATCATTGCATGCTTGAAAACTAGCAGCGAAAACAAGCAGAAAATCCAGCGAGTAGACTTGCATCGTGTGAAGCGGGCTTAGTTACCGTATAATGTATTATTGAAATAAAAATAAAATCAGTGAAAAAGTTAAAAGGTTATGGGCCCAGGATCGTTTTCGCGTGGTAAAGAAGCTTAATGGCTGATGCAAAAACTACACCTAAAGTTTGCGATAATTACTCTTCACTGAATGACCAAAATACATCTTCATCATCAAAGGATATTGATGAAATAGGACTAAGTCAAGGTAACCAGCATCAACTTCAAGATAACCTACAAAGTCGAACTAACAGCATGGCGGAATTAAGAACATGTCACATTCATCGATTCAATGGTGAAAATTATCAGCTCTAGAAGCGTCAAATGATCATTTACATGACGGAAAACACAATAGCACACCACAGGACGCAGACACCTGGGCACCACAGGACGCAGACACCTGGGATGGCAAGGATGCTGAGGCTCAAGCATTCCTCATGCGTGGTTTGGAGCTGGAACAACTCAAATATTTAAGCGATTTTCATACAGCAGCTGAAATGTGGCGTAAGCTTGAGACAATTCATGGTCAGAGGAGTGATCAGTCTGCACAGGTACTGTTGGATAAGTTCATAAATGCGAAAATGGATGAAGATGAGGCGGTCGCTGACTATGTAACAAGAGTTTCCGGTCTAGCTGATAGGCTGAAAGACATGGATCTTGAGCAAAAGGTGGTCATTGCAAAAATTCTAGGCAGCATGCCTGCGAGATTTGACCATGTAAGAACAGCTTGGTATGCTGTTCCAAAGGCAAACCAAAATGTAGAGAAACTCATGGATCATTTGGTAAACGAAGAATCGTTGTTAAACATTCGAACAAAAGGTGAATAGCACCACTCAGAAGCTTACATTGCAAGCAGCCACAAACGTCATCATGCAAATCTAAATAAAAATGGAAATCATGGCACTCATAAGCAGAGTCATAACAGCAATTCAAACAAGAGTGATCAAAACAACGATAAGGCGTCTAGAAGGCCTCGAAAATGCAACATCTGTGGTATACCAGGCCATTGGGCTCGTGAATGTCGTAAGAAGATGAGAAACCAAGGAACAGGTAATGATCAATCACTATTGATGCAAACTCATAAGCAGAGCAGCAGCAGAGCTAGTGCCTCGGCAAATCTTCTGGTAGCAGGTCAATTGGAAGAGAAAACAAGTGATGAGTGGTTCGCAGACTCAGTTGCAACTGAGCACATGTCTTTTCAAAGAAAGTGGTTCATCAATTTCGTAGAATTTCCAAGCAACACATACTCTGCTAGAGTAGGAGAAGGAACCAGGGTCGATGCCAGAGGGAGAGGGGATATCCAAGTAATAAGCACGGGCATTGACACTAATCGCCAAGCTTACACAATTAAGGAGGAGGGAAGAAAAACCTTATCTCTGTCAGTCAGTCAAGAAGGAAAGGAATCAAAGTTATATTTAAGGAGAATAGTGGCAAAGTAATTATTCAGAAAAACAGTAAGCTCATGATAATTGGAACACGATTCGAGAAACTGTACAAACTGAATATTAAAGTTCTGGCATCAGCTGAGGCAAATGTAGTCACTCGAGATTCAATCAAACTATGGCATGAACATCTTGGGCATGCAAATTATAGGACATTAAAGCAAATGAAGAATGAAAAAGCTGTACAAGATATGGTATTTGATGATGGTGCTGGTGAAGACTTGTTCTGCGAGGGCTGTGTGTATGGCAAACAGCATAGGCAACCCTTCGATAAAAGAAATCATCCTGAATCTACTAAACCAGGTGAACTATTTCACGCCGACCTTTGTGGTAAGATGAGCACTCCTTCTCTTGGAGGAGCGAATTATTTTTTGCTGCTAAAAGATGTTTGCACCAGGTACTGTTATATTTATTTCTTAAAGGATAAGTCGGATGTTCTAAGTAAATGACAGGAATTTTATGCAGAGCTGCTCTCAGTTGGGATGCAAATCAGACGGTTAAGAACTGACTGTGGAAAGGAGTTCAAAAATGCTAAGGTAAAAGAATATTTAATGTCCAAGTGCATAAAACAAGAGTTTACCACACCAAGAGCACCAGAACAAAATGGTAAGATAGAGCGACAAAATCGCACAATTGTAGAAGCAGCAAAAGCAATGCTGCATCAACATAACATGCCGAGATTCCTGTGGGCGGAAGCTTCCAACACTGCAGTCTATTTAAAAAACCGAACAGCACCAGAAACTCTAAGTGGTTCAACTTCTTACGAAAAATGGCATGGTTCAATCAAAGCCATCTGTTTCACACTTAAGAATTTTTGGTTGTGATTGCTATGTACATGTGGCAAAGAATGAAAGAAACAAATGGGACATGAATTCAACCAAGGGCATTTTTGTTGGTTACGCTGAAGGTTCAAAAGCCTATAGAATTTATGACCCCAAGGGCGGAAAAATTTTCACACGAAGAGATGTTGTTTTTCACGCAGAACTGGAGCCTCAACTCATCACTGAAAAGATACCATCAAGAGAAAATATTGAAAAATCCGACCATGGAGATAACGAAACCTTTGAAGAAGCTGCTGCAAGTCTTGACAACCTGAGACCCAAGTATAAAAATCCAAGGGAGCCCATAGGTAGATCACCATACAAGCTAAGAACAAAATCAAAAAATAATGAAGAAGTCTTCATTTATTTATTTATTTATTTATTTATTGCAGAATTACAATAAATTGTATTTCTACACTTAACCTAGCGCTCTCGAGAACCATGCCCATATGGCGCATCCTGATAGAATATAAATCTAATACGTATTTCAGGTACAATGCTGAACGAATGGAATTGAACTAAATTAATTCACATAAACTTAAATTCTAACCTATATATAATGCAAAATAAAATTATTCACTAAATTCTGGTTACGTTTGGAATTTAAACTAGGTTAAGTATTGCAAATGAATTAATTCAAAAGGAACAACCATGCAAATCACTTAGACTAACTAACAAATGCCAACAAACAATAAACCTAAATTAGAGCAGTTATGTCTAGCTTGGCTAGTAATCTAAGGAGCTCTGAGGGTTCTGCGGGATCCAGCAGGGTTGAAGGTGGTGGCATCTCATGTTCATAAAGCGCTTTGGTGTCCTCACAGGCGAGTAGATGCTTAATTGTCAATGGGCACTGGCAGCGCACGCAACCTCGTTGTGGTCCTCTGGAGAAGATGTGACCCTTAGTAAGTAGGGTGTGTCCTGACCTAACACGGAAGATCCTGCATCCATCTTTCCTTGAAATGTCCTTGTTGTATAGTGGGGGAGCTATGGAGGGCCAATGTTCCGCCAAGAACAGTCCGGAGTTTAGCCATCTTTCCGCAAGGTTACCTTTGATGGCTCGGAGGCTGCATCTCGACAAAAAGCCAATTAGGGGAGGGATTATAAGCGTTTCGTCGGGGGGCGCCTGCGGGGCATTTTTTGCGGCCATGTCTGCTAATTCGTTACCCCGGATACCCACGTGACCGGGCACCCATTCTACAAGGAGGCCACCATTGGCGCTAATAATGGCTGATCTTATTTGAGCGATAATCGGCTCATCTGGGGCTGGGTTATTGAGTGCCTGGATAGCTGCCATGCAGTCCGAAAAAATTATGGAGTTGCCTGTAAGGGTGTGGCAGTACTCCACTGCTTTCCAGATGGCCCAGATTTCCGCCTCAAAACTGGAGCTCTGGCTATGGAGGATGAAGGAGCGACAGCTGTGCGTCGCTGCGCCCGATCGGAATGTGATTATAGCGGCCGATGCCTGATTCTCCGTTCTCGACCCATCTGTGTAAATCTTGTTCCAGTGAGGGAGTCGAGAGGTGCGCTCGAGGTGTCGCTGTCGGTGTTGGGCAGCCGGTATCTTTCCCTTATTCCCAGACGGGAATGTGATTAAACGGGGTGCCATATCCTGTATCGTCGGTCGGGGCTCTGGTGGTTCGCAGGGGGATGGGAGCGAAAGGCCTAACCTGGTCGAGAGTCGTAGCGCTGCTTTCAGCGCCGACGTAGTCCGAGGTCCGGGATGGACGTTATTAAGGACTTGTAAGGTCCGGTGGTGCGGTCTTCGCCAATCCATCCAGTTTTTGGCCACCATTTTCATCCGCGCGATTTCAGCTCTCTTCTCGATGTCCGGCAATCCAGCCTCAATCCAGAGGGCTTGGTTCGGGGTCGAGGGGAGAGCTCCAAAAGCTGCCCTTAAAGTTTTGTTGATTGCCGTTTGCACCCTGGTGAGGTTGGGTTTGGCAGTTGAGGCGAAGGCAGGGAGCGCATTGTGCAGCCGCGAATTATGGTCTTGGCAATGTGGAGAGTTGCATGGAGCGGTGCGCCGTTGCCCCGGGCTGAGATGGACCGGATGAGGTTTGCTATCTTGTCAACCCTAATAGCAAGATTTTTGTAGTGGGTGGACCAGTTGAGCCGGCTGGTGAAATCAAGGCCTAGGATTCTAATACGGTCAGTTGTAAGGACTTCTTCGTCCCCTATTGCTAGGGTCCGGCAGACAGGTCTCCTTTTGCGAGAGAAGACGATGTATTCATTCTTCTCTGCCGGAATTTTTGCTCCAGTGCGAAGCGTCCAGTTATCCATCGCCAGTAGGGCCCTGCCAAGCACCTCCGTCGGTTGTCCGTCCGTCGTTGTCAGTAGCAGATTGTCGGCGTACACGTATATGTCTAGTCCGTGAATGTCTTGCAAGGAGGGGAGGAGGGACGAGAGGTAGGTATTGAAAAGCGATGTTGAGAGAGGCGATCCTTGTGGTAGTGCGTTATTTAGTGATGTTCTTGATGAAGTAAAGCCGTTAATCCTTACCTGAAGGGAGCGGGAGGAGAGGAAGTTCTTAATCAGATGGATGAAGGGAGCATCAACGTCCCATACCTGGAGCTGGGCGGCAATAATATCCCATCTTACTCTGTCGTACGCCTTCTCGATGTCGGCAGATAGCAAGTAGAGCTCTCTTCCCTCATGAAAAGCGTGCATGACAGAATTCTCGAGCTCAAGCAGCAGCGAGGTGGTACCTCGATACCTCCTGAACCCGTGGACCCCGCCAGGTAGGACTCCCTCCAGGAGGCAAGAGAGTCTATGGCCAATGATTTTTTCGAAGAGTCGCGATAGGCAGGGCAAGAGGGATATCGGACGTAGATCCTTAGGGGTGATGGTGCCATTGGCAAAGACATTCTTCTTACGGATAGGTACGAGGACCGCATTTTTCCATATGTGCGGAAATATGCTTTTCCTCAGCATGGAATTATAAAGAGAGACTAGTCTCTCTTTGAAGGTGTCAGGGGCTTCTTTCATCATCCGGTAAGAGATTTTGTCTAGTCCTGGTGCCGAACCCTTACACTTGCTAAGCGTTACACTTAGTTCGTGAAGGGAGATCGGGAACGACAAGTTTCTATCGAGATCAGGGGAGTAGGGCCTGTCCGTGAAGGACCAGTTAGCTTTTGCCAGGTTTTGTTCTGGACTAAAAGTGCTGTCGTCGGAATAGCTGGCCCATGCGATATTCATGGAGTCGGTGTAGATCCTGCGGTCGACCGTCAAATTAGCGATTAGGCTCGGGGGCCTATTGCCGGAGATTGATTTGACACGTCTCCATGCATCGGCTAAACTAAGGCCAGGATCGATTGAACTCGCGAAGGTAGTCCAGGCTTGTTTCTTCGCTTCCTTAGTTTCTTTTTTTGACGTTGCCGATTTCCTACGATAATCGCGCAGGTTCTCATTCGTAGGATGCCTTTGGAATTTTTTCCAGGCCCTGTTCTTATCCCTGATAATTGAGAGGATGCGTGCGTTCATCCATACTGGTTGCGTCTTGGGGAGGGGGTTGGAGACAGGCATGCTGCCCGCCGCTGCCAATCTGACCATTTTTGTAAGTTGTGCTGCCTCTTTGTTAATATTCGTGGATGGGGAGCGAAGGGAAGCTTCCGCCTTGATCAATTCCCTGAACTTGTCCCAGTCTGCCTTATGCTCCATAAATTTGGGCAAGGTCTTTGAAGCAGCTGTAGGAAAACCTGTTCTTATTATAATGGGGTAGTAGTCACTACCCTCTGGGCTGTCATGGGTGGTCCAGTCAAGACGGGGAGCTATGCGAGGAGGGGCTAGTGTGAGGTCTATGGAGGAATGGGTGCCTGCATGGGAAAGAAAGGTCGGGGATCCAGTGTTGAGCACGCATAGGGATCGATCCTCAATCCAGGTGGCAACCTGCCGCCCTCTAGAACTCCAATGCGCAGAGCCCCACAGTGGACTGTGCGCGTTGAAGTCCCCACCGTAAATGGTGTTTTCAGGCAGCTGGCTCGCCAAGGCCTCAAGATCTTGGGTCGTAATCACCACTGAGTGCTCAAGGTAAAAGTTTGCAAATGTTAGGGGCTGGGGGGCGTTAATCGAGACAGCACAAGCTATGATGTTGGTATTAATGCCAATTTCCTCGGCAGGAAGAGAGTTATGAACCAAAATGGCCACGCCACCATGCCTGCTCTCTCTCACGGAATTTGTACCAAAATAGGTGAAGGATCCCAGCCGTTCAGGCTGTTGTTCCACCAGGATGTTCGTTTCCTGGAGGAGAATGATGTGAGGTTTGTATTGGGAGATAAGGAGGTCAAGGCTGGGTCTGTTGTTATACAAGCCTCTGATGTTCCATTGCAGAACTGTTAGGTCCCGAAATGGAGGAAGAGAGGTAGAGCTAAGGCTATAATTCATCAAAAATCACATTCCGCTCATGGGGAATCCTCCCCTGAGTCGGGTTCTGAGTTGGTCGACTCAGAGGGTATAGTATATGTTCTGCCAAAAAGGGGGCGTATTCCGTCTGGAGGAACTGGTGTCATATCGACATCAGACGGGGTTGAAATCGAAGTGGTTTCAGGGTTATTTTGGGTGAGGCCCATTTCCACGCCGTCTATCTTATTGGGGGTACTGTATGAGTTTGGCGACGGGTTATTAGTGGTGTGATTAAAGGGGAGGGAGAGAGGGTCTGCGGCGTGGGTATCTGAGTCAAAGGTTTTGCTTTTTCGTGAGTTTTTGTTTATTTGTGAAGTTGTTGTACGTGTAGTATTGTGTGGTGTCATAGCGGAGGTACTTACATTTGGGCTGGTGATGTTGTAGATGTTGGCGGCATTGTTGGCGCTGGGGATAGAGTTGGTGTTGTTGATCTTGTTGTTGTCGCTGTTGGGGTTAGTGCCGGTGTTGGTGATGTTCCTGGTGATGGTGTTTTTGTTGTTGATGGAGATTTTGTTGTTGTTAGTATTTTCGTTAGTATTGGCGTTCTTGTTGGAGACACTGTTGCTGTTGCTGCTGCTGGTGTTGTTGCTGTATGTGTGGCCTTTGTTAGCGATGGTGTTGGAGGGCCTTGCGGCAGAGGTGCCTGAAATAGCTGCTTCCGCATATGAGGGTCCCGACTGCGGTTTGTATAGTGCGTAGTATTCCTTTTTGGCCTCGTACAATGAGCATTTCTTGACTGTTTTTATCCTCAAGATCTCTTTGGCCTTTAGGAATTCGGGATATTCTCTGTGTGAAGACGGGTGGGATTCGGCATTGCAATTGACGCAAAACAATCTCGTGCAATCCTTTGCCTCATGAGGGCCTGGGTTGCCGCAGTTGACGCAGTGGTTTCTTTACACCACTTTGCCGTGTGGCCGAGCCGTTGGCAGTTCCTGCACCGCATGGGTGTAGGATAATATTCTTTTACTGGCAGGGTCGTCCACGCCCCCTGGATGTGCGATGGTACCTTGTATGCATCAAAGGACAAGATTAGTAGGCCGGTGGGTACCCTTTTTCCCGGCTCGTCGCCAGGGCGGGTAATTTGGATGACTTCGGTGATCCCTTGGTCTTTGAGTCCTTCCAGGATTTCCTCCTGGGACATTAATCTAAAGTCTGGTGAGTAAACCGTGCCCTTGACTGAGTTTAATGTCTCATGCATCTTTATTGAAACCGGAATGCCTGCGATCTGGGTTGATTTGGTGAAAAGGTTTGCAACCCGTGCATTGTCAACCAAAAGCAGTAGCGATCCATCTCGAACGTAGCTTGCCTTGGAAAATTTTGTTGAAATGGCATCTACTCCCTTCCTCACCATGAAATGGTTGAACAATTTCAGTGGTTTATTTGGATCCGTAGACTGAATGAGGATGTATTTGGGGTGGTTGTGCCCGTTATTAATAATAACAGGTTGCTCCGGGAGGGCCGGGAAGCTCTCGTGGAGCGCCTTGGGTTTCGGTCTTTTTGTTGCTTGTTTGGTTTTCTTTGGGGCCTGTTGGTCTAGCAACCCAAACATATTGACGTCGGCAGAGCCGGACGCCATCGCTGAGCACTCCGCCTACTTTCCGAGTTAGTTCTGTGTTTTTCAACCAAGAAAATTAGTCCAAATTGTCTAACAGAAAAACGAGCGCACAGCTGATCAGCTGTCAATGACAGCTCACTACACGTGTTTGCACCACAGGCACTAACGGTCTCTGTGTCTTTTTCCCGGCTTTAAGAGAGGGCTCCCGCAGGAGAAAGAATACGAAAAGTCGTGCTTACACTGAAATAGCACTCTTCAAAACACTGGGTCCAGAAAACTTGCTAAAAACTCCAAAAATCCCAACAGATACCGACAAACACTCGGCCACCGTCTGATCATAACCAAGTTTGATCGCAGACTGAAAAGAAGTCTTCATGGCCAACTCAGCACCCGAAAACTTGGAAGAGGTTTTGAAATCTGACGAAAAAGGTAAATGGTTGGAAGCAGTAAACTCTGAACTCAGTGCTTTGAAAGAGAACAAGACCTGGATTTTAGTGGATCGTTGTGATAATGCCAACGTGGTGAAAAACAAATGGGTTTTCAGAAAAAAATTAAAATGTGATGGTCAAGTCGATAAGTATAAGGCAAGATTGGTGGCAAAGGGCTACTCCCAAAGGTATGGAGTCGACTATGAAGAAACTTTTGCCCCGGTAGTGAAGTTCAGTTCTGTAAGAACCTTGTTATCAATGGCAGCAGTGAGAGATTGGAACATCATTCAATTTGATCTATTGATGCAGCGTTTTTGCACGGTGAGGTGGAGGAGAAGATCTACATGGAACAGCCAGAAGGTTTTGAGCAAGGAAGTAAAGTATGTCTGCTGAAAAAGAGCATCTATGGACTGAAACAAGCGTCAAGGCAATGGAATAAAAGGTTAATTGATTTTTTAGTAAAGTATGGTTTCAGGCAATCAACTACTGACCCATGTATCTTCATGTATGATGAGAAGACACTGTACTTAGCCATTTATGTGGATGATGGTCTAGTGTGTGGAAGTAATGCAGCTGAAATAAACAATCTGCTGAAGGGGTTACACAGAGAATTCAAAATCAAGCACTGTATTGCTGAATTTTTCGTAGGACTGCAGATAGAAAGAGAAAGAGAGCAGAGAAAACTAAAAATTCATCAAGAGGCTTATGGTTTGGAACTTCTGAGACGCTTCAGTCATGAAAATTGCACCGCCATTAGCACCCCTGCTGAACCTGGAATAAAATTTACCAGAATACCTGCTAACGATTCGAAAAACATATACGATTGTCCATACAGAAAAGCGTTTGGTTCATTGATGTATCTAATGGTGGGAACCAGGCCAGACATTCATACATCGTGGGCGTCTTGAGCAGATACATGGAAAAGCCGAGTTATGATCATTGGAAGGGCGTGCAACACATTTTCAAGTATATAAGAGGGACTGTGAGTCATGGTTTTACGTTCAGCCCAGACAAGGAACGTGCTCGATTGGTGGCCTTTTGTGATGCTGATTTTGGAGGTGACTTGGTCACGAGGGTCAGTACAACTGGATGGGTCTGCTTGCTCAACAATGGTCCAGTGTCATGGAGTTCGCGATAGCAGTTAATAGTTGCAACCTCAACTACAGAGGCTGAGTTTGTAGCTCTATGCTCGGTTACAAAGGAGATTACTTGGTTAAGAAGGCTGCTTGAAGACTTGAAATGTGAACAAGATGAAGCAACACGTATCTACTGCGATAACCAAAGAGCCATTACACTTGTAAATAAAAACGCCAGAATCCATGAAGAGTACGAAACACATTGAGATCCAATTTCACTTTACTTGTCAAAAGCAGAAATATCAACTGGCAGATACCTTGACCAAACCGTTGTCAAAGGAAAAGTTTCGAGTATGTAGACTATGTAATCCGTGACAGTTTTTGAGCCAAGGTGAAAGTTAGCAAAAAACGAGAGGGAGTGAGTGTTAAAGTTTAATTTTAAATTTGGGCGCTTTTTACCAACTATGCGAAAAAGGGCACGAAACCGTTTATTCTTGTAATTTGCCCGCCCTGATTTTGCCCACGCTGTCACACTTAACTTTATCACTCATTCTCTCTTCTGCACGAACGACTCCGACATCCTGAAGATCCAGAAATTTGCATCGTCTTGCAAATAGCGAATCAAAAATTATTATTGCAAATTAATGTAATTACTGTTGAAAATGTACGCCACTGCGAAGACATTACCCATACAATCAAGGAATAGCGACCGTAACTGTCCCCCTGAGCTGCATCAGTGCAGCATTCAGTTATACACAGTTAGTTATCCTCTGTCCACCGAATGAAATAAATCAGTCTAATTTTGAACGCAGTTTTTTAATTTTGCTTCCCGGCTGAACTCTTTTCGACATTGGTGCCGAAACCCGGGAAGTTCCCTGAAAACTTGAGGATAACCGATCGAACGTGTTTTTAGTGAGTGAACGATCCCGATTGCTGATTTGGGAATGGATGTAGCAGCGCGAGCAGTTTACCGTGGACAAGTCACCAAGATAGCAAAAAGCGCGACCGAATACTTGGCCTCAACGGAGTCGCAAATTAAAGAGGAGAATCGAGCGAATTTCGACTCAATTGAGGAAGAGTTGTCGGTCTATTTGGAGCGCCTAACAGCGTCCCGCGACAGCCTGAAATGGGCCAACGAGGCTCTGCGAGGCTCCATCAGGCCCGAGAATTTCCAGTCAGAAACCGAAGCCATAGCAGAGTATGAGGACAGGGCTGTCAGTGTAATCGCCAAACTAAGGAAACGCCTAGCAAAATTGCAGGAAAATCAGAACGCCCAGGGGGAGGCGAATAACGGAACGCGATCATCAGGAGCCAGCACGAGGCCCAGTACAGCGAAGCTACCTAAACTGGGCCTGCGGACATTTTCGGGTAATTTCAAAGAATGGTTGCCGTTTTGGGAAGTATTTCGCACAGCAGTGCATGAAAAGGAAAATTTGAGCGGGGCAGATAAATTTAATTATTTACAGTCCCATCTGACCGGTAAGGCATCGCAGTCCATCGCGGGACTCACGCCAACCGACGCTAATTACGATGCAGCGATTTCGATGTTGCGAGAAGAGTATGGTGACAGCGAGAAACTAATTGATCACGCCATGCAGCAGTTGATGTCCCTCTCTCGCGTTAATTCCCGTTACGATGTTGCTGGCCTGCGAGCACTTTACAACCACACCCTTGCGAACGTTCGGTCCCTAACAGATCTTGGTGTGCAACCAGTTCATTACTCGGCTATGCTAAAGTCTGTGCTGCTCAGATGTCTTCCTAACGATTTAGTAGTAGATTTTCATCGCAGACATCAAATCGAACAGGCTTCAGATTCGGTGCTCCCTATTCCAGCTTTGGTGCCATCTTCAATATTGAGAGGACCCGAAACGTCACGCTCGTCGAGCCCGTCTTCCAACGAAAGCTCCTTTTACAACGGAGGCCAGCAGGTAAACGAAATTTTAACTTTTTTGAAACGGGAGGTAGAATCCCTGGAAAGGTCAAGTTTAGTGCGATCGAAAATTTCTTCGAGCCATGCCCAGAACTCTAAAACAGCTACGGGCTTGTTAACGCCGTCGAATCACCCCCTTATGTGCTATTTTTGTAAGTCGCCGTCTCATTCTACGGAATGTTGTGGTGCCCATAAATCCCTATCGGAACGCAAAGAAATGCTTAAACGCGATGGCAGATGCTTTAGGTGCACTAGACGAGGGCATGCATCTAAAAATTGCACGAATAAAAATATTCGGCGTTCAAAGTGTTCGGGCTACCATGCCACGTCCATGTGCGACCCAAATTATATTGCAGATAGGGCTAAATCAGCGAAGGACAATAATAAAACTAAAGATAAGTCATCTTCGGTAACCCAAGAGCGCAGTTGCCCAGCCCAATCGACGACCAGTTTATGCTCACCAACCCTTCAGGTTGCCACCACAGTCTATTTGCAAACAGCTTGTGTCGTTGCCACTGCCACCGAAAATTTGAGTGATAAGCATTGTTTACGTGTCATTTTTGATGGAGGCTCTCAGCGCACCTATATACGTGAAAACTTGGTAACTAAACTTCACTTACAAGTAATTGATACAGTTGACATTCGAATCTTGCCCTTTGGAAGCACTAAAGGTGACCTGAAAACTTTGAATCGAGTTCGTGTTTACTTAAGAAGCCAGTTTAATTCAGAATTTGTGTCAATATTGGCAATAGCGATTCCCGAAATCTGTCTCGATACTTTACCGGCCCCTAGTACAAGCCATCCCGCCTTTTCAAAGTTTCTTCTGGCCGATGACCACCAGGTGGGAGTCCTCGAAAGCGGCATCAGCATGTTGATAGGTGCGGATTACTATTGGGCTATTGTATCTCAAGAATCTAAGCTTATAAAGGATAAATTAGCAGCAATTAACACCAAATTTGGATGGATTATCCACGGACCGCTTATACAAAATTTTTGTGAAGCTAATTTGGTTTTATCAACTACTGCAACTACGCTGCAAACAAATCACTTAGACGAAGATGTCAAACGCTTCTGGGATTTAGAGAGTCTAGGTATAACGAGTATATCGAATAATTCTGAGGAAATTGAAGCTGATAAATATATCAGTCGAGATGGTGAACGCTACCAAGTATCTTTATTGTGGAGGAATGCAGACTGTGTTTTAGATAGTTACTGGAACGGCGCGGTTATCAGATTCGAAAAACTAGTTGGCAAACTATCTAAGGATCCTTCGAAGTTAATACACTATGACAACATAATGTGGGAACTCATCTCAGCGGGAATTGCGGAGAGATGTCCTGAAGAACTGGCATGTGGCCAACGAATTTATTACCTGCCACACAGACCTGTCTATCGTCAGGATAAAATTACGACTAAAACTCATATAGTATTTGACGCATCGGCGAAATCCGGCAATAATTCGAGTTTAAACGACAACTTGCTTACAGGGCCTAATCTCTTACCTGATATTCTAACCATAATTTTAAACTTTCGTTTAGGAAAGATCGGAATCTGTGCAGATATTGAGAAAGCCTTTCTCCAGGTGTCTCTTGTGGAGCGTGATCGAGATACGCATAGGTTCATATGGTTTGGTGAGAAGATTGCGGCTGCAAACAATTTACCCGATCGTGCTATTTATCGGATGTCCCGAGTCACATTCGGGATATCATGCAGTCCTTTCCTTCTCTGTGCAACTTTAAAGAAGCATTTCGACCTCGAGTCTGAATCGTTTCCGGATACCTGCAGTATTTTGAAAAAATCCTTTTATATGGATGATCTTATCGTCAGCGTCAACGATTTGGAAACAGCATACCGTTTATACGCAGAGACTTGTCAGATATTGCAAGGGGCAAGTATGAACATAAGGAAATGGAACTCCAACTCCATCGAACTGCGAGCAAAATTTGCGGAATCATCCCAACCAACGTTGATTCAGAAGGCACTAGGTATGGTATGGCACTGTAGCACAGACGAAATTTGCGTGGATATACGTCCAGTTTGTTCTCCATTAGCTTCAGTAACTAAACGATCTATCTTACAGCTAATAGCCCGCATATACGACCCACTTGGAATGCTTGGCCTAGTTACAGTTGGCCTGAAACTAGTCTTCCAAGATGCCTGGCGTCTTAACCTTAGCTGGGATGAACCTCTTCCACAACCATTGAAAGCTGCGTGGGATAATTTGATCAGCAATTTTTCATTGCTTATAGATTTCACGCTTCCCCGCTGTATTTGCAAAACGCTAAGCAAGACTATTCAGTTGCACATATTTTGTGACGCTAGTCCTCGGGCTTACGGGGCCGTAGCCTATATAAGGACTGAGAGCACTGATGGCTCTATTAACGTGAGTTTCTTGTATTCAAAAAATCGAATCGCTCCTTTAAAAAATGAGAAGGCTAAAGAAATTTCGCTACCTAAGCTAGAGCTAACGGCTGCTCTCATAGGAGCAAGAATGTTTAAATATTTAATGGCCTATCTTGATATCAACTTCGATTCTGTGCATTTATGGTCAGACTCAAAAATCACTCTGTGCTGGATTTTCAACGAAAAACGGAAATATGAGCCTTATGTGAATAATCGGACTCAAGAAATTCGGACCTTAACGAAATTGACCGATTGGAAATTTTGCCCTGGAGAAACGAATCCAGCAGACCTTCTTACCCGTGGGATCCTGGTGAAAAAATTCGTGAGTAGCCCCCTTTGGCTAAATGGACCTCCGTGGTTGTTGGAACCCTCAACTGCTTGGCCTGACCTCAAGTTTGATGTTGCAAATCCAGACACCTCACTGAATTTATATACAGCTGCCGCCGACCACAAGCTCAGCTCGCAGGAGCCCATATTCGAAGTTCAAAAATTTAGCCGGCTTGGAAAGGTTCTTCGGATAACTGCTTATGTGCGAAGGTTTGTAAATGCTTTAAAAAATCTACCGCCGCAATCTAAGTTCTTAACAGCGGATGAACTCAAACAAGCTGAATTATATTGGATCAAGTTTGTTCAAACCGCCGAGTATGGCGAAGAGCTCAAAGCTTTGAAAAACTCAAGCCCAATTTCCCGGTGGTCTAAGATCCTAACACTTAACCCCCGGATGGATGAAGATGGAATCCTTAGAGTAGGAAGTCGTCTTGTTGAAGCGGATCTGGACTACGAAGAAGTATTCCCCGCCATATTACCGAAGACTTCTTATTTTACAACGCTTATCATTGCGGACACACATGAGCGCACGCTGCACGGAGGGGTAAACCTTGTTTTAACTCGGATTAGAGAGCGGTTTTGGATCATCAGATCTCGTCAAATAGTGAAAACGATCCTGCGAAGCTGCCGTATATGTAAGCGACTTAGAGGAAAGCCAGCTTATCAGCCATTTGCTCCACTTCCTCGAGGAAGGTTGAGAGCGTCCCGGCCATTCGAAACAACCGGTGTAGACTTTGCAGGGCCCCTCTATGTGCGGAGCCCGAATGAGGGAGATGGTACGCGTAAGGTCTACCTACTGCTATGCACCTGCGCGGTTGTCCGGGCCATTCACTTGGAAATGGTGCCAGATTTAACTACTGAGTCCTGCATATTAGCATTACGCCGATTCTTCTCTCGACGTGGAAAACCTAAAGTGATCATCTCGGATAATGCTAGGACATGTAAAAGAGCTGCAAGGGAGTTAAAACAACTAAGTTACATTGTTAGCTCAGAAGACCTACACAGCTTTATCAGCAGTCAATCAATAACGTGGGAATTCGTTGTGGAACGTGCAGCATGGTGGGGTGGTTTTTGGGAACGCCTCATAAAATGTGTAAAGGACGTTTTGAAGGCTGTTATTGGGAGAGCTGTTTTAACGTCAGAAGAATTACAAACACTACTATCGGAGGCGGAGTCAGTCATAAACTCCCGGCCGTTGACTTACATGAGTGATGACCCACTAGAATTGTCTCCACTAACTCCTTCGCATTTTCTTTCAGGAGCCTCTTCTCCCAATGATTCTACTCTTCAGGCGAGTTGGAAAACACGACTACGTTCGTATCAATTATTAGTGAAGCGCTTTAATACGGAGTACCTTCAACGTCTACAGTCAGCTCATCACGCGAATACATCAACTGTAATAGATGTTAAAATGGGAGATGTGGTGCTAGTCTTCGATCAGATGAAGCCCCGCCTGCTTTGGAAGCTGGCTGTTGTAGAAAACGTGTTTCCTGGACGGGATGGAAAAATTCGGGCGTGCGAAGTGCGGTTCAGCAACGGAACGAGATTGAGACGTCCAATCCAGCATTTGTACCCTATCCAGAGTTATCTGCGGGGGGAGGATGTTGAAAATGTACGCCACTGCGAAGACATTACCCATACAATCAAGGAATAGCGACCGTAACTGTCCCCCTGAGCTGCATCAGTGCAGCATTCAGTTATACCCAGTTAGTTATCCTCTGTCCACCGAATGAAATAAATCAGTCTAATTTTGAACGCAGTTTTTTAATTTTGCTTCCCGGCTGAACTCTTTTCGACAATTACCGTGTAATGTATTATTGAAATAAAAGTGAAATCAGTGAAAAAGTTAAAAATATCTATAATAACGTCTGGTGTTAAGTAATTATGTATGTATACGGTAAAAATTTTATTTACTTTCTATAGAGTTACAGCTAGTCGGCATTTGCAGTCTATTGTTGGATGAATCGATGTTTTTGTTAATTTCTCCTTAATAAGATTTAACAGCAACTCGTAAACCTGTTCGTGATTCTCGTATGAATGAAAAATTCGTTTGGATCTATGTATAACCCTCATTTCCTGGTATGTTACCGCAGTCAATATAAATTGGTCTTACCCACCATCTTCTCTCAGTTCTATTAATACGTTTTCTACATAGATTAGGAGCTTTTCATATAATTCAAATAAGTTGTCCATTTTCGAATTGAAAGAAAAATCTGGCTACAACAAAAATATTTCATAGCTGTCAAATTACGGAACGGATCGGACTGTTGTGGCCACTTATCCGACTGGTCGAAACGGGACGTAAACGTAACGTGATGGAAAGGGTGTTTATCTGTTCGGGCCTTAAGTCACCACGGATAGACTAACTCCGTTATTACCTGGCCAGCAAGAGAGCAGAAATCTCTCAAATTGTAATTTGTTAAAATTAAAACGCCTACACTGCCATACACAAATTTTGATGTGAAACATCTATTGGCCTTGGCATTGAAACCAACTAGCATGGCGCGACGAAAAACGGCATGATGCCGTCACGCCCCCTCTACGCAAGCGCGCCTGGGCAGTAAAACCGATTAGTATAAAAGCTCTTTTTGGGAAAAAATTCCTTAATGTTATTAAAATTTTCATTATATCATTATATTACGGAAAGCAAAGGTAACTGAAATGAATCAGTAAATTTACGAAATTTATGAAGGAACTTCTGCCCAAAAAGACTTTTGTAAGCTCCTTTCGATTCGATTAGAACGGATTCCATGATAACGCCCAGTGGCCAGTACTATCAACTTTATTGTTTCACATCTGCCGGGCGTCCCGTGACGGCCAACTGTTTTTTTTTCCATGATGATGTTGAGTGTTCATCCTGCAGTTAGATATACTGCCGCAATCGTTGCTTTTTTTTTTTTTGAAACTGCCAGAGAGGTACTAACGGCACGGTAAGTTTTGTGTTTTTAGTCCTTTCATTGTAGAAAATTATTGTTTAATTAAATTTTCAATTTTTTCCCTTCAGGAGTTCCCAAGCACATGTCTGCATACTTCGGGAAATGCAGAAGACACTTACTGTAAGGTTGTTGTGGTCAGGGCCAAACATTGGCCCCGATTCTCTGTCCTGGAAAGCATAAAACATCATTTTTATTTCACGCCGCCTATGGCTGGCGAAAAATTTTAACGTCGGCAGCTCAGCAAAAAATTTACGGCGCCCGTTGGCGGGTACCGAAAAGGGGCTATCTCTCGGACTGCGAACGCGGAGTTTTGTAGCTAAAAATAGCACCAAAGCTCGGCGCTCGCGGCTCGAGGGACAGATAAAGCGAAGAAAAATTGCGGCGCGGGCCTGGCGATCGAGGCAAATTGTGCACCTCGAGCCCGGTCCCACAGAAAAATTCACGCGAACGAGACGCTCGAGCCGGCACCAAAAGTGCACGGTGCACTCAGCTGCCTCGAGCCAGGCCCCAGCCACAGCGAGAAGCGTAGCTCGATCCCGTTGGCATCGACTCGCACATCGGCGGTAAGCGCTTGATTGGCTGGCGCGTCGATGTGTGAGTGGATGGCAGCGGGATCGGCAACGGCACGCGCTGGAGACACGCGGACGGCCGGCCGGGAGATCTCGAGGCGTCGGTTTTTTCGGGGAGTCGGTACTGGAGGTTGAAAGAGTCAAGTCGGGGCCGAGCTGTGCAGAAGTTAAAGTCGGCGGAAATAATTTTATTAAGAAAAGAAATTAAAATCGCTGGAAATAAGTAGTTTGTGAAAAGAAATTAAATTTGGTGGAAATTAAATAAACAATTTCGTGGACAAAAAGAAAAATAGTGAAGTCCGGGAGTTAAAAGAAAATTCGGATCGGTCGTTGTTTTTTTTCTTCGCTGCACGCAGATTCTTTTAGCAGCGGGAATCTTAGGTCGGGCCGAGATGTAGATGTAGATTTCATGAGGCGGGCGTGATTACCCTATACTTAGGCCATGTGGCCCATTGTACGTACCTCAGTTGAAGGTCTGTCATCAGTTTTGATCTAGTTGCCCTTCGTGAGCCGTAAGACGTTTAGTTCGTCGAACGAAGCTCAGGATTGTGGGCAGCTTCAGCGTTTGTAGCTCACTTTTGGCTACTATTTGAGCGCCGAATATCTCGGCCCTTGCTTTGAAGTAGAGAGGACAATCGCAGAGAACGTGGGCGATTGTCTCCTCGCGTTCGCATCTGCACAATGGCGTTTGACTAATGTGCATGTTGTGAAGGTGTTTGTTCAGCCTGCAGTGTCCAGTAATGACACTGAGCGCTAGGCTGACAACGCCCCTACTGCACTGCATCAGCCATTTGCTCAGTTCTCGGTCAACTTTGTTGAGGAGAATCTTTGACTGTTTGCAGTCTTGTCTGGCGATCCATCTTTTATTTTGCTCGTTTAGAGCCCAACTCTCAAAAATGAGGTTTGTAAAAGAGGATGCTAGTCCCACGTATGGCTCTGGGCCTATCATGGGTTTGCTTGATCCTTCTTTGGCCAGGAAGTCAGCTATGTCGTTGCCACTGACGTTGCTGTGGCCAGGGACCCATATGATCGCGACGCTGTTGGTCGCGGCAATCTTGTTTAGTGAATTTTTGCATTCACCGACAATTTTCGAGGATGTAACATTCGAGTCAAGAGCTTTGAGGGCTGCTTGGCTGTCTGAGAAGATGTATATGCTCTTCTCCCGAATGTCCCTTTCTTGTATGACGTTGGCACATGTACTGATGCCTAGAATCTCAGCCTGGAATATCGTCGTGTATCTACCTGTGGATATCGATATTCGCAGGTCCTCCGTAAGTCCATACACTCCGACTCCGCTTAGGCCGTTTGCCAGGGAGCCGTCTGTAAACCATACGGAGTTGTTCTCTGACGATATGTATGTTGAGAAGTTTTCTCGCCATGCCTCTCTTGATGGGAAAGTAATTTTATACCTTCTGCAAGGGCATATTTGAGAAGTGGTTTTGTCTGGGATCATCAGGACATTACTGTCGATTTTGTTAAGCTTTTCCCAGATCTTTAGGTGCCCCACCTGCAGGTGTTTCGTTAGCCAAAGGTTATTTACATGCAGGCGGAGGGCGGTTTTCATCGCTTCTTTTTCCACGATGATGTCAAGCGGAGTGAGAGACAGGGCCATCTCAATGGCTGCCGTTGGTGTAGTTCTCATCGCTCCCGTAATAGTAAGGCAGGCCATTCTTTGAACCTTATTAAGGGTTTTCAGAGATGGGCCTGACCTTATTGTGGGCCACCAGACTACAGCGCCGTAGCAGATGCAGGGTCTGATAACTGCGGTGTAGATCCAGTGAAGTATCCTTGGGCTAAGGCCCCATGTAGTACCGAACGCTCTTCTGCACTGCCAAAAAGTCGCTATTGCTTTTTGAGTTTTACAGTTCAGATGCAGTTTCCAGTTCAGTTTTTTATCCAGCGTCACTCCGAGGTATTTGACGCTGTCGGAGTATTTGATCTCTTTGCCAAAGATCTGAAGAGTTCTTGAGCCTACCAGTTTCCTTCTGTTAGTGAAGACTAGTGCAGTAGTTTTATCCGCATTCACGGATAGATTTCTTTTATTGCACCAGTCTTCCACCATGGATAGAGCCTGTTGTTGGAGCTCGCATAAGGTGCTCAGGTAGTTTCCCCTGGCCAATAACACTAGATCGTCTGCGTAGGCTATGGTGAAATAGCCTTTGCTATTTAGTGCATCAACCAGTTCGTTCACGACCAGGCACCATAATAGCGGGGAGAGGATGCCGCCCTGTGGGCAGCCCCTGCCTGCTTTCCTATTGACTTCGTAGTCGCCGATTGTGGTGGATATGATTCTATTTTTCAGCATGTTATTTATCCACCTGGATATTGTTTGATGAACACCATGCTTCTGCAAGGCTTTCGCTATTGCACTGAAGTTGGTGTTATCGAACGCTCCCTCGATATCTAGAAAGACACCCAGGGTAAGGTTTTTATAGTGTAGTGCCTTCTCGACGAAGGCAACTGTGTGGTGTAATGCGGACTCAGTGGATTTCCCCTTCTGATATGCATGTTGAGCAACGTGCAGTGGGGTTTCCTTCAAGAAGGTAGTTCTTATAACTTCGTCCAGCATTTTTTCCAGAGTCTTCATTAGAAAGCTCGTGAGCGAGATAGGGCGAAAGGCTTTCGCCACTTTGTAGCTGCCTCTGCCCGGTTTGGGGATGAACACGACCCTGGACGTGCGCCAGCTCGCTGGCACGTGTCCAAAGGCGAGGATCGATCTGAACAAATCGGTCAGAGGCTCTAGAATTTGAGGTTTCGCTTCTTGCAACATTACTGGCATGATACCGTCCTTTCCGGGACTTTTGAAAGGTTGGAAAGAGGATATCGCCCAGCTGAGTAAGTCACTGTTAATGACCGTGTTTGCTATATTCCAATCTGAGGTCTGAGGAATATGCTCTTCATTGTTTGTTATTAAATCAGTGGGTTGCTGAACGCTACCCGGAAAATGGGTTTCCAATAGATGTGCACCAATGGATGGATTGTCATCTATGTACATGCCATTTGGGAGCTGTAAAGAACCCAGCTGCGTGGTTTTATCTTTGGTGAGAATTTTGTGAATTCTCGCCGATTCCCGTGTACTTTCTATCTCAGTACAGAATTTTTTCCAGGATAGCAATTTGGCCCTTTTTATCGCCCTCTTATACTCTCTCAGGTGAACTCTATGGAGTTCCCATTCTGAGGGAGAATTGAGGTGTTTAGCCCTATTGAATTGCCTCCGTACTTTAACTCTGAGTTGACTGAGTTCTTTATTCCACCAGGGGCACTTACCTTTGGATGGAGGCGTACTGAGAGGGCAGGCTGATTCAAAACTCTTGATCATAGCCTTCTCAAACTCTTCGACCGCGTAGTCAATATCTCTAGCGCTGCTTATAACAGGTGCCCAGCCCCTCAGCTCGGAGTCCAGTACTACCCTGAACTGGTTCCAGTCAGTTTTCCTGGGGTTTCTGAGGCTGGGGGGGCTGGGTGTGTGTGCACGCAGAGATATCGATATACTTCTGTGGTCGGAGGTGAGAATTTCATTTGTGACTTTCCAGTCCCCTATATGGTCTGTGAGGCTAAGGGAGCATAGCGTGATATCGATGCACTCACGCCTTATGGAATTCACAAAAGTAGGTTCGTGACCGTTGTTGAGGATAGTTAGTTCTGTACTCATTATGAATTCCAGAAGAGCTTCTCCTCTAGGGTTTATATCTGAGCTTCCCCAACAACTGTGATGCGAATTGGCATCGCAGCCGATGAATATGGGGAGCTTTCTATTAAAACTGTACTCGACTGCTTCTATTAACTCCCTGCTGGGAGGGGGTTCCGTCGAGTCATAAGCCTGGTAGGATGAGACAAAGAGAACGTCTTGAGTAACGTCATTCAGACGAATCGACGTTTTGATTGTCACCTGATCCCTACTGCAATGCTCGTGAATGATAGTTGCCTTTAGGGAGTCGTTCACCCAGATGCAAGCTCTCGGCTTATCTGCATCTGTGGAAGTGAATAACCGGCCTTTACATTGTCCTAATCCCCTCACCTGATTTTTAAATAGCCAGGGCTCTTGGATTAGGGCTATTTTTGTGTGCCCCATAGCAAGAGCTCTGCATAATTCAGCAGAAGCCGCTTTGCTATGTTGCAGATTGATCTGAGTAATTTTTAAAGAGTCAGTACTCATGATTAGGGTACGCTCTTCATACAAACATCTCCTGGAATGTCTTCCGCTCCTGATTCCGAGGCGTACTCTTTTTCCAGCCCGGGTTAGGTCGGTCGTTAGGTCGGGCCGAGAACATTTTAAGTAACCAAAAATTGGGACGAAAAAGAAAGTGAATCGAGGTAAATTTGTAAACGTGTGAAAATCCCGACAAAATAGAAAAAAAAATTAATTAAGAAACAGTTAAGTGAAAAACCCGTTAAACTCCGATGACGTAACACCCCTCGTGGCGCTCCGACCGTAAACCAGCAAGACAATTTCAAACAATTGTTCTTTTATGTTTATCATTTATGTTTTATTCCGCCTTCGTTACACTTCGGAAAAAGTGACTCATTTTGGTGATGTTCCGACAGCTATCCTGAAATAACATAGACATAAATTAATTTAGTATCCTTCTTGATCCCGGTAAAGTGACTCACCTTGTGCCTTCTCTGTTGTTCTTAGTGTTTGTTTTCTTTCTGAAATTAAAAGCAAAGAAATTAAATATTGGTAAATTGTTGAAAGCAGTCAAACTTTAAATAAATATAGACAAAGAATTTTAATTTTGTGAAATACAAAGGTAACTTTATAAAAGACTAGTCGTGTACGTATTTAAGGAAATGGTATAAATTAAGAAGTAGTTAAAGATGCAAGGAAGTAACCTAGTGAATAGTTGTACCTTAGACTAATTAGGCTATTACATAAGTGTCTAGTTAAATGAATTAACAATAAGTGACTAAAGGAACAAAAGGGAAATACTCAAAGTAAATATATAAAATCAAGAATAGAATTAAGGACCAATAAAAATCAAAAGAAAAACTAAATAAATTTTTTTTTAAGTCAGCGACTAAAGCAAATACTTAATTTTGGCGACAACTAAACAAGAAAATAAGTGAATGAATTAAAATAAATAAATGAATCGTAAATTAACTAAAGGCGACAATAAATAAGTGAATAAACAAATACCCTGAAATTTCACAACAAATTAAAAATTATACTACGTATATGAATTCACCTTATGACTTGGTTCCTGTTACGACTAGGACACACCGGCACCTCTTCGGGGCCAGATATGAAGAGGCAGGGTGCCGGGCGGCGGCATCAGCAACAGCAGCAGCTCATCAGCAGCAGCATCAACAACAGTAGCGACGCAGCATCATCATTCGCAGCAACAACATCTTCAGCAGCAAGGCGCCCACCGATAAAATTGTAAAATTTTGTATCTAAGTATGAAAGAAAAAATAGATTCAGGTATGTTCAACTTACTTTAAGTTTTTCCATTTTTCTCTGGGACATCTCTCCTCCCTCCAATGACACCTTAACCCGGGCTAACCCCTCGTAGGGGTCATGGGAGCTGATATTTTTTTTTGTTGATTTTGCTGTAACAAATATGAAGGGACCTCCCCAAATATTTTTGGGCCAAGGGGAGGTCGAAGGGAGGTTGGGGCATCGGCCAGTGTGGGGGTTCATTCCACCACCAACTAATTAATTTATTGTTTTTATTTAATTTTTTTCTTTAAGGGGAGTTGACGCAGTCAAACAATGGCACAAAAGTTGAAATTTTGAAGGTCTTCGCGACCTAATCTTTAAACGACCGCCAAAATTCAATGAAAACGCTGCGCACCTCCGTGAACATAATTCACCAAAAATAATTTTTGAAACTCGCGCGGATTCAGATATTTCCACCTTGAACCAAAACCTAAAAACCGAAGCGCTTCAGAAAAAAAACTGACGGATAGCGTGTCGTGTCAATAAAAAATTCCAAAAAAAAACGAATCCTTCCTATGCGTCCGAAGTCTTTCGAATCCAAAATGTCATCCATGTTTTCCTCCGGAATCCTTAGCACGCGGACGGGCGGGCTTTGAAGATATATACATATATATTCAAAGACAATGGGCGCCGAGGCAAAGAATATGGAACTGATACAAAGAATGTGTTTTATATTGAAGTGTCAGTCGTGTCAGACATGTCTTTGGTTGCTCTTCTGGTTGTCCTCTTTTTTTCTTTCATACCTGCTTCTCTCCACCGCTCTTCTCCGCGTCGTCTTCGTCTTGCGTTCGTCCTTCGTTTGTGTCCGGACTGTCCTGCGAAGTGGCTGTCCTGTGCCGGTCCCTCGGAGGAATGAACGAACATGGAGTGGAAACGAGCCGAAAAAAGTGAAGCCATTTCAAAGATGTGTGAGTAGAAACACTCACACATAGACACCACTCAGTACAGGCGTAAAATTTTTGCTGGCACTGCGGAGGGGCCAACTTTTGCAGGCGGATTAATTTGTTGTAGCCTCCTGTGCTGCATGTGGACATCGCTCGGTGACCTAAAACCCAATAAAAAGAAAGTATTAAGTAAAGTAATATTTCTATCATTATATTAATTCTTCTGGAGGGAAAACCACTTCAGTTAAGAATGAATTTTTCGATAAAATCCAATCATTTTCACAATTCTTATCAAATGAAATTACTAAGTGTAATTTTCTTAAATACCTACTTGTGAAAAGAAATCCCAGAGATCACGTAATTCTTGACATTTTCGCAGTCAGGCACAAAATACTTTCTCGGCATTTTTCTGCAAAATAATTAAAATATGTATATAACTAGCCCTTTCCAGAAATTAACGCAACATTAAAACATATAAATTACACTTTATAACCCACATTTAAGCAAAAACAAGCACAAAATTACCTCTTTGTGCGTTTGCTCACTATGGAACTGCACATTAAAGTTCCCCCTCGTTTCTCGTTTGACAATCGATATCCCATTTGACAATCAGTCTCCCGGCTTTTTGGCTTTACTCACGAACAGGGATTTTACACGGTGCTTCCACTCCATGTTCGTTCATTCCTCCGAGGCCGGTCCCGTCTCCTGGCCTTGCCTGGCTTGTCACCTGCTGCCCCTTGTGCTTCCTTGGATTGAGGTTATCAACATTTCTTGTTTACCTCTTCGGATCATCGAGCGGATACACAATCCCTGCATCATCCCTGGCTCAAACCTCTTCTACCGCAATAACTTGTTTCGGTAATCGCTCGCCCGTGGCTCTCAAACTTTTGGACTTTCTTCGTGACTAGATCACCATGACGCCTGTTACATCTGCTCGGACCCCATCTCCAAACGCAAGATTAAATGCATGGGCGTTTGTTATCACGTTTTCCGCGCCTTCTGTCTCCGTCGTGGCACTAAAATTAATCCAGACGGCCTGTTCACCTGCGAAGATTGTGCCGATATCAAGCCATGCCATGTCCTGCGATTCCTTAGCTCCTTCGCCGATAAAATTTACAACGAACTATCGATTGTTGCTACGAAGGTCAACTCCATTTTCTCCAACATCGGTGGTCTCCAGCTTCTATCCGATGACATAACCCAGCTACCTGAAAAGCTTGATAAAACATTCCGGCCTTCTAAACGCGAACTCATCCGAAATTCTCTCCAAATTACACTCCGTCGCTCTTAATGCCTCTATTGCCTCCTCTTCTATAGACGACTTGCGCGATTATCTTTCCACGAACGCCCACTCCTAGTCTCCGGATTCGGCCCCCCTGTTACCAGCCATAGACGATTTACGTCGTAGCATTAGACTACTGAAACCGACTTCAGCTCTTCGATCAACGCCTCACTGCTCAGCCCAGATTTAGTGCGCTCACTCACCGCCGATATGAAAAGCCTATTAGCACGTCCTGCCAACTCTCCGCCCTCAACCGCCCCTTTGGAGACTCGTCAAGGTTTTTCGTCTAGCTTGCCGCACCCAGCCCCTGCCGATCCGAATCCAACTCGCCAGCACCTCGACGGTGATCTCCGACCTCCCACCGACAATACTCCAACCATCAGTATGTTTGGCACTATCTGGACCAAGAACGAATGGCTTAATCGACTCTCTAAACTCCCATATCAAAGGGGACCCACCTTCGTTTCTTCTAAAAGGCGTCCCTCGCTACTCTGATACAACTTGGGTGCGGAATTTCTTCAATCATCACTTCTCCTTCTATCCAATTAGCTGCACGAAAATGTCCTCGCCCGGTCGGTCAACAAGCTTCCGTGTCTACGTACCACCCAAATATGCCTGGCTCCTCATCGACCCTTCTCGTCGCACCATCAGTATCGGCAACATTAGTATCTCTAAGTTTAAAGATAAGTCAGTTAGGTTTAATCCTAGTCTACCCAACTCTAGTCAGACGAAAAACTCTAGGAATAGACTAAGCTCGAATCCACGCACTAACACCCACTCTAACTCTCCTCGCCCAACCCCCCCTATTGCTGTTAATAAGATTTACCCGCTAGTACCTAAACCAACTGCAACCAAACCAAATAAGCCCAAAACTAGTAAGCCCCGCGGCTCTCATCAACCGCCTCCTTCCTCGCTCTCCACCTCTAACTCTTCCAACTTGCAACTAAAGGCTAGCTTATTTCCTAGCTTCAATGGGGCTACTCCTATGAAGTACCCCAATTTCATGCATACCGAGACGTTAAACCCCCCCACCCCATCCCAACCTGTCTCTATTAATACTCCCCCCGAATCCGCTCCCTCCTCCTCCTCTATTGACACCCTTCTCCACCCGGTAGACCCACCCACCAGACCTTCATTCATTGACCCCCCCCCCCCCCCCCCCCCCCCATTGTCAAACTCACATTGCGATCTGCTGAATCTACCGAAGGTCGCTATCTGTTGTCCCGCTTTCGTGACCACAGAATCTATGACAACGTCCGCCTTCTCCTTGCCTACCTTCACGACAAGCCAGACTCCGTCTGCATTGACGGCAAAACTAAAACCAACGTGTTGGTTTAAATTCACCAGGAAGGCCTCCCCACAGACTTGTCCACCCTTCGCGAGTTGATCCTCAAATTTCATGCCAAATTTGGTATCTCCCCTGATAAGGTCTCCTCTGATCTCACCACTTTCGCCACCTCCAAAGAGTCCGGAACAACTACAAATCTTACTTTCGTTCCTAACCCCACTGACTCTCGCTTTCCTATCTCTCCCTTACCCCCAGCCCCTCCCCCGTCTGCCCACGCTCACTTTCCTAGCTGTCTTTCCCTGTACTACCAAAATGTCAGAGGACTACGCACAAAAACTGCCTCAGTTTTTCATAACTCCCTCGTCTTTCCGTATGACATTTTTGCCCTAACCGAAACTAACCTTACTCCCAGTATTTATAGCAGTGAACTTTTTTCCGCGGATTTTTCAGTATTTCGTGCCGATGCCATCGACGACAATTTAACCCCCGCTAACCGCGGCGTACTTCTTGCTGTGCGTACTCGCTTCGGCGCTACTCTCTACACTTTTTCTAATTCCTCCTTCCTCAACTTTGTCTGCGTTAAAATCACGTTAACCGGTAAATTCCTGTACGTTCTTTGTGCGTACATTCGCCCCTCCCAACCTCTTGAGGCCTACCAACTCGCCACGGATACGATCGACTCTATCTTCAGTACCCTTGGGCCCAACGACGAAGTCATCGTTCTCGGCGACTTCAATCTCCCCCGTCTGGAGTGGCTTCGATCTGACGACGACCTACACTATATCCCTACCAACATCCTCTCCGACAAGGAAACTCTATTCGTCGACCGCCTCTTCGACTCTGGTCTCTACCAAATCAGTGGCATTACCAACAATCTTGGCAGATAACTCGACCTGGTCTTCTCCTCTGACCCAGTGAACTCGGTTGTCTCTCAGAGCCCTCATCTTCTGTCTACTCCCCCCACTCTTTCTCAATCTTGGCCTTGTGCCCCTACCTCTTCACACCACTTCTGAGACTTCTTTCCATTTCAATTTCCGCCGAGGCGACTTTGGCAAGTTGAACCACCTTCTCTCGCAATCGTCCCTTCTTTCCCTTACATCTGAGTCCCAGCTTTCCGTTGCTGATGTCCTCGACTTTTTATACCGAACTCTTTGCGGCCCAATCCTTTCCTTATCAACCCCGGAGAGATCATGCCTCTTCCCCCCCCCCCCCCCCCCCCCCCCCCCCCCCCCGCGGAACAGAAGGAACAAACTTTGGCAGTCCTACCTTCTATCTCGTTCCGCCCCCGACCTCTCCAATTACCTCTCGCTGGCATCCCTCTTCTCCGCACGTAGTGAATCTTCATATACCGATTATCTCAATCACATGCATCAACCTTCGTCTCCGATCCCTAACGTTTTTACCAATTTATTAACATCAAAAAGAAGTCAAGCGGATACCCTTCTATTCTTAAACTTAATGACAATTCTTCCTCCGACACCCCTACAATAGCTAATCTCTTTGCTCACCACTTCAGTCAGTCTTTCAATGAGCACTCGTTTGTGGTAAGAAGCTTCCAGTGGGATGTGAAAAGGTGGAGTAGCTTGAACCAGCTTAACTCCTGATTGGGGTGGAGTAGCTATGAGAGCTCGACTCCTGGGATTAAGTCAGAATAGCTTTCACAAGCTCGACTCCGAATTGAACAATGCAAAGTTCAGATGAATAATCTTTGCTTTATTCGAAGTTCTTAGACTATTTATACAATTCTTACCTTACAACTACTATTACAAATGACATATGTTGCTTACTCAATGCGAAGACCCAATGACCTCATTGATCAGCTATTGGGGACGTTAGCCAATAGCTGAGTCGCCCTTTAGCGCAACATTTAAGTATGTCACGCAATTTGCTAATCGGCGGGTCGCGCTTTGATATTGGCGCACGGGGTGATGACCGCGGCGTGCACCGCTCAGTTTTGCTGAGTCGCGTGCTTTATTTATGTGGCACTTGTTTACCTTTTCCGCAACGTGCTCGTTGTTTGTTTGCTAGTTGTTTACGGTCTCGGGCTAGCGTTGCTAAGGCTTTTTCGCTTGGTAACCAAGTAGTGAACTTGAACTTGAACTTGAAAGTTGCTTCAAGTGTTCTTGGTCAGCAAGGTGCTTTACCTTAGTGCATCACATATTGATTATTATAGGTACATCACACGTTCGAGCCTGACTCTAGCTATTTCCACTTTATGGAGTCCCGTCCTCAGACCTCCCTTGCCTCCATCAATATTGACCCTTCAATGGTTGCTACCGCCATTACCACCCTTCCCGCCGATTATAAACCTGGCCCTGACGGTATCCCCGCTATAATCCTCAAAGAGTGCGGTCGGTCCCCTTTCCTCTATTTTTCAACTCTCCATCTTCCAGGAAGTTTTCCCTGCCAGATGGAAGGATTCTTTTATCATCCCCATCCATAAAAAGGGCTGTAAGATTGAGGTCTCCAATTACCGTCCTATTGCTAAACTCTCCACCATTCCTAAACTATCGTTTACGATTGCTTGTTCTTTCACTGCACCCATCTTTTCCCCGTCCCAACATGGCTTCCTTAAAGGCAGATCGGCTACCACTAACCTTACCGACTTCATCTCCAAAACTTTGTGTGCCCTTGAAAAAGGCGACGAGGTTGAGGTCATCGCTACTGACTTCAGCAAGGCGTTTGATAAAATCTCACACAAATTAATCCTCTTCAAACTTCAATCCCTTGGCTTCAATCGGCTCTTTTCTTCCTGGATGAAGTCCTATCTTGAACACCGCCAGTACAGGGTTCTTTTCTGCTCCTCCTTCTCCAGCCCTTTCGTGGCCAACTCGGGGGTTCCTCAGGGTAGTCACTTAGGTCCGTTACTTTTCATTCTGGCCATAAACGACGTCGAGTGTGTTATCAAACACTCTGACCTGTCTATTTACGTCGACGATATGAAAATCTCTAAAAGGATATCCTCCACCTTTGACCCCCGTCTGCTTCAAGAGGATCTCGATAATTTTGGCATTTGGTGCACAAAAAATGCACCCCTCTTTCCCCCCAGAGTCTATCGCTTGTCGGGCGAACCTATCCCCTCCGTTTGCTCTCTCCGCGATCTAGGCGTCATCTGCGATAGTGAACTCAACTTTCGCGAACACATTGACAGCGTGATTGCTAGAGCCAACTCCGCGCTAGGCTTCGTTAAGCGTTGGACTAAACCCTAAGGAGTTCCTTAACCCGTACGTCACCAAATTCCTCTTTGTCACCTTCGTTAGGCCTCTCCTGGAATACGCTAACCAAGTTTGGTCTCCTTACCAATCTACTAACATCAACAGGATTGAGGCTGTACAACGCAGGTTCCGTCGATTCGCTCTACGTGAGCTCCACTGGTCTGACCCTCTAAACCTTCCGCCCTACGAAAACCGCCTTCTGCTTATCAACTTGCAGCCTCTATGGAAGTGGCGGGACCTTGCCGATCTCACATTCATCCATCAACTGATAATCGGTGAGATTGATTGTCCTTCTCTACTTGAGAGGATCCCTATCTACACCAATCCCCGTAACCTCCGCTCGGCTAGTTTCTTTCGCCCTCCTTACCATCGTACAAACTACGGTCTCTCTGAGCCCCTCACCTGAATGCTTCGAAGAGCCAACTCCCTCCCTTCCTTCGACTTTCACCTGAGCAAAACATCTCTCACCTTAATAGGCCCCCCTAATCTGCTTTGCCCTTTCCCTATAATTTTAGTTTTTTATTTCTAATTTATGTTAGCACTAGTCTTAAATTTATTTTATGTACGTAGCTTGTATTAAGCGGTAATAAATAAAGTAAAAAGATGCACTGCCTTTTTTCAGAAAAATAAAACAAAAGATTCCCCCATTAGTCAAAAAGAGAAATTCTCCCTGTTTGTTCCAAGTCCGAATTCTCGTTTAAATTGCCTAATACATAATGAATAAGGACGGCAATGGGGACAAATGCGGCAAACACAATGAAATAAGAGTTCACTGTATTACGATGCGCCCCAGATCAAGCATATTGCTCTTTGTGTGTTTTACTGTGTTGATGCCTTCCGGTTCGCAAAATGCAAATGCCGAGTTGTTCTTTCAGATTGGATTTGCATATTTGCTCGGCATTTCCTCTACACCTTGTAACTCTGTACCAGTCTTTTTAGATCACAAACCCCGTTTCTGAACTTTTCTTCTCGCTTCCACCACAATGCTTAAGCATTCTATCGACTTCTAACAAAATTTTGGGGTTGGGAGGAATAATGGTACCAAGGTCAAAAAAAGATAAGAGCTTAATTGCAGGAATGCAATTGGCTGAATGCCGCCGCTGTGTGAGCGAGCTGTAACGGCACCATGCCTACGCGCTGCGGCAGCCAGAGCCAACAATTTGTTCACTAACACGGACGCCCGCTAATTGCGATTTTTGTTCGGGCGCGTGCGACTTTGGAAATATCGAGAGATACCTTAAAATCATTTGCTTGGATTCCGAGTTTTTTTGAAGTGAAACTTCTTTAGCGACGTATTTATTAAAAATTTTTGCAATGAAAAAGGGCAAGTAAATCAATAGAGGGGAAATGAAAGATAACTGATGGGCCTCTCCACACGAGAACACTCAAGAATACTGGTTTGGAAAGGCCCAATGAAGGAGAAACGTATGATCGAAATAAAAGCTAATTACAGCGCATGCGTAATGCCGGCCACACAGGCTACGATTTACCCATTAAATATTCTAGACCGGATCAAATTTTCCCAATAATAATCATCATCATATCATTGATGGTTCGATTCTGACTCCTACTCCAGGGACATTGCTTTTAATAGCTTAGTCGTCAAATTCTACATAAACAGCCTGTAGCAATTCTTCGGCTTCCATCTGGTCCCCCCGAAGAGCTAACCACTCAATTGTGTCCTTACAACTAAAAAATTCTGGGTTTGTCATTCGATGCAGAGAATTATTATTATAATAATTATTTTTCATCAAGTATACTCGTATGTAACACGAAGAAAGTACCCTACGTCGGGCAACCCAGTTCCCGACTCCCCATCGGGCAATGCCGTCGATATGACACCCCGTTTTCCGGCATCCGAGTCGCCACTCGAGTCTGAGCAGTGACAAGGAGGACACGCGTAATCTGTAAATCCGAAATAAAGTTTCTGGCAAGCAGTTATACTTTCATTTGCCCACCCACCGACCATCCTCTTCCCTTACATCAGAAGTGGGATATTTATCCTGAAGGGAGAACGACGGGATGAGCGACAGCGAAGACAGGAACGTGAGCGATGTGGCGACGAATCTGCGGAACGAGGTTGCGGATAGTGGATTTTCCGGCACCATTCTCGCTAACTCTACGGTTGTGGCGCGCGACGATTGCCGGGAGGTGCGAGAAGGAAGCGACGGCCGCACGACCCTCGAGGGAATTGTGGAGGCGGGGGACGCTACGGTCCTGCAGCACGAATTGCGGCTCTCAGAGAGCCGAAGAGAAGTATTAGGTATTGAATTGGAACTAACTAAAACCAAGCTCCAATTATTGCAGCTGCAAACTCAAGCTCGAGGATACGCCGACCCCGCCGATAGCTTCCCCGCGGGGCAAGGTCCAGTTCGGTCGAGAGGCCCGCATTTCGGCCCCAACCTCGAAATTGCGCCGCATTCCGGCCCTAACCTCCAAACCGGAGCGCCTGCCGAACCTAACCTCGAAATGGCGTCACGTTTTGGCCTTAACCTCCAAATTGGAGCACGATCAGATCCTAACCTCGAAGGTGGTGCACTTGGCGACGGCAGCGCCTCTGGCCGTGGAGCTTTTCAAGCTCCAACCACTGACAGTGACATTCGCGGCAGCTGTCAAGATCACTTGTCAGCAGGGAGAGCTCCATTGCCTGTTCGTGGCGAAGGGTTTGGGGTGCGTGAATTGATTTCGGTGGCTCCTAGTTTCGACCCCGCCGATAAAGCTGGCGTGTCCAGTGCGCAATGGTTGAGAGCGGTTGAGGAATTGCGGGAGGTGTACGGCGCGAGTGAAAAAGCGACCCTTTTAATTGCCAGTTCCAAGCTGACGGGGGCTGCGAAGTACTGGAGGCAAAGCTGTCAGTCAGGCCTTACTTCTTGGCAGGCATTTAGGGACGGGTTACTTTCCGCTTTTCCCCCGGTGTGCGACGAGTCACAGGTGCACACTCTGCTCAGCAAACGGCGTAAGGCAGTCTCAGAGACTTTTGAACAGTATTTTTTCGAGATGCTTTCGATCGCGAGTCGTATCACGTTGAGTGACCAGTCGAAAATTCGGTATATTATTAACGGCATCGCGGACCGCGAGTTGCGGACGACGCTGTCCTTGCAGGCTTTTAGCAGTCCGGCAGACCTGCTGCGGCAGTACAAACAATTCGAAGAGGCTACCAGATTGCACGCCGATCGGTTACAGGCGCCCGCGAAAAACGAAAACCCACACGGTAACACTATGGGAATTCGTTCGGGGAATGGTGGCACTAAACGTTTCGGTTCGGGTAACGATAAGGGCGAAAGTGGACGGAAGTGCTATAATTGCGGCCTGACTGGACATATCTCGGTCAATTGCCCTAAGCCGCAAAAACGGACCCGGTGCGGGAAATGTAATAAAACTGGACACAACGAAAAAGAGTGCAACGAAGGGACCGCGAGAGTATCCCTAGTTTTCGGTGACGAATACCACAAGCGGGTGGTGATAAATGGTGTCGCGGAAACTGTTGCGTTCGTGGACATGGGAAGCGACGTTAGCCTGATAAAGGAGTCGTTTGCTCGGGCTTGCTCGTTCGTAATATACCCTAGCCGAATGCCATTGAGGGGTTTCGGAAACGGGAAGTGCTATACGAATGGCAGAGTTACGGTGAACTTGGCGGTAGAGCGGGCCTCCGCCGACGGGATTGACATTTATTGTGTGCGCGACGAATTTATGTGCACAGACGTTATAGTGGGAAGAAACTTCGTGGACCTTCCTACAGTAAAGGTCGTGAAGATGTCGGGGAAGTTGGAGATAACGAATCAATCTCCTAAACGTCCTGCGTGGGAGGAAGCAGTCAACGATAATGACAGCTGCGATGGAAAAGGAGACGAGAGCGCTCACGGGCAGAAGAGCTCTCATACCAGCGACCATGAGGCCCCAGCAGAATCACCACTGACTGACTCCATGATAGGGGTAAGTGGCATTTGTAGTCTTTCGATTATTCCAGACGACGAAATACAGTCCGGTAATATTACCAAAACTCAACGTAACGAGCTAACGCGATTGCTACACAATTATAGGCATTGTTTTGCGAGAAATGTTTATGAGCTCGGGTGCTCTAAAAGCACGAAATTTAAAATCGAGGTTCACGATAAGAACGTGATAGCTTTTCGTCCTTACCGTTTGGCATTTTCCCAGCATGACCAGCTGCGGAAAATTGTTTCGGAGCTCTTGGATGCGGGCATAATCCAGGAATCGAGGTCCAACTATTGTTCGCCTGCGCTATTGGTAAAGAAATCGGACGGAGACAACCGCATGGTAATCGATTACCGAAAGTTAAACTTGGCAACGGTCAAGGATAGACACCCTATACCGGTTATTGAGGACCTGCTCCAGCAGCTGAACGGCAGCTCACATTTTATAGTCTTGGATTTTGCTTCTGGTTACTACCAGATACCTGTCGCGGACGAATCGCGTAAATTTACCGCTTTTGTCACTCCGGAGGGAGTTTATGAATTCCTAAGAATGCCTTTTGGTCTCTGCAACGCCCCGTCCGAGTTCCAACGACTGATGAACGGGTTAAAGCGAAGGATGCGTAAGGGGAGCATTGTTGTGTACATGGATGATGTACTCATTCCATGTAAATCGTTCAGGCATGGAATGGAGTCTCTTGAAGAATTTTTGAACATTTTGTCTGAGGAGGGCCTCACCTTAAAGTTAAAGAAATCGCATTTTTTTGAAACGACGGTTGAGTTTCTGGGCTACGAGGTTTCCGCGGCAGGAATAAGGCCCAGCGAACGTAAAATTTCCGCTGTCAAATGTTTCCCTAGACCAGCTAACGTACATGAGCTGAGACAGTTTTTGGGGCTGACTAGCTACTTCCGCAAGTTTGTTCCCCAGCATGCAGTCATTGCCGCGCCGTTAACCAAACTCCTTAAGAAAGACGTGGATTTCGCCTGGGTTGCAGACCAAGAAAGGGCATTCAATGAGCTAAAGGAGATTCTTACTAGCCGTCTAGTCCTGTCTTTGTATAACCCTAACCAGGAACATGAGGTGCACACGATGCTTGTGCTATAGGACTCGCTGGTATATTGCTCCAAAGAGAAGGTGATGGAGGTCTTCACCCAGTTGCCTTTTTCAGTAGGCAAACAACGCCTCAAGAACAGATCTACCATAGCTACGAGCTCGAGGCGCTCGCAGTCGTTGAGACGTTGACTCGATTCCGGAGCTATTTGTTGGGCAAACATTTTAAGGTGGTTACCGACTGCGAGGCGGTGAAGGCAACGTCCCAAAAGGTAAATATCATTCCACGCGTTGCCAGATGGTGGCTGAAATTATCGGAATTCGACTTCGATGTGGAGTATAGAAGGGCTAAACTACTCCAACATGTCGACGTTTTGAGCCGGCGGCCACTTGAGGTACGGGGAATCGGTCTCGATCGGGAAGATAATGTTCTAGGGTTGAACATAGATGATCAGGACTGGCTTCTGACGATGCAGCTTAGCGACCCAAAGCTGGCAAATATTATTGAGACGTTGAAGCGCAGCCCTGTAACGAATGAGGAAAGGCAAATCCACGTTGATTTCGAGATCAGCCGAGGTAGGCTGTGGCGGAAGATCGATGGAGGGACAAAATGGGTGGTGCCAAAGGACGCGGTGTGGAGGATCATTAAGACGTGTCACGACGACGTTGGACATCCCGGCGTGGAGCGAACCTTGCAGCGTTTGCGAGAGGACTATTGGTTCCCACGTATGCGGAACAAAACCAAGCGTTACATTACCTCCTGCACCAATTGTGCATACTACAAACGACCTGAAAATAAACCGGAGTGCGAGCTTCACAGCATCGAAAGAGCACCGATACCGTTTGACACCGTCCATCTGGACCACCTGGGCCCTTTCCCGAAGAGCAGCAAGGGTAATACACACATCCTGGGATTAATCGACGGATTTACCAAGTACGTCGTCTTGCAACCTGTCAGGAGCACGAAAACGACCCCGGTTCTGCGAATGCTGAAAGACGTTTCCCTGCATTTTGGTGTGCCCAGACGCATCGTTACTGACCGCGGTACCGCCTTCACGGCAGGAGAATTTAGGAAATATTGTGAGGACAACTGCATCCAGCATGTCCTTACGGCAGCTCGTTCGCCACGAGCAAACGGACAGATAGAGAGGTGTAACCGGACGATACTCAACGCCTTGTCCACTATGGCGGATGGTTCTAAAAATTGGGATACGCTGCTCCGAAGCGTGCAATGGGCTCTTAACTCTAGTATAAGTTGTACCACTAAACTTTCTCCTCAGCAGGTTCTTTTCGGATTCAAACCACGGGACCCATTGGGGAATCGCGTTCTGTTGGCTCTCCATGACGAGGACCCATCAGACAACGAGATCGACTTGGACGAACTTAGACGTCGAGCGGCTGACAATATAGCTCACGCGCAGGGTATCCAGAAATTCCATTTCGACAAACGCCGGAACCCGCCTAAAAGGTACAACGAGGGCGACTTAGTGCTGATTCAGCGCCCGTCTATATCAACAGGAGACTCCCGAAAGCTGGACCCAAAATACAAAGGGCCGTACATCATCTCAGCTGTTTTGGACAACGACAGGTACGTTATCAAGGATATCCCTGGTGCTCCAAGGACTCAGCGGAGTTTCGAGTCCGTCTACGCATCGGATAACATAAAACCCTGGTGCACTATCCCCGACGATGGATTGTCTGACGAAGAATTTATTGACGATGAGCCGAAGGATGACAGCCTTGGGAGAATCGAGGGCGATTCTCAAGATCAGGATGGCCGAGCTGTAACACGAAGAAAGTACCCTACGTCGGGCAACCCAGTTCCCGACTCCCCATCGGGCAATGCCGTCGATATGACACCCCGTTTTCCGGCATCCGAGTCGCCACTCGAGTCTGAGCAGTGACAAGGAGGACACGCGTAATCTGTAAATCCGAAATAAAGTTTCTGGCAAGCAGTTATACTTTCATTTGCCCACCCACCGACCATCCTCTTCCCTTACACGTATAAGAACTTTATCACAGCTTTATTATAAGTATTGAAAATTTAAGTGAGAATAGTCGCTAACCAACTTTAAATCGTTACAGATCCTAAACAGTCATTCGAGATGAAAAATGATAAAAGAAACCTGAAGATGATTTTCAAATTCCCATTCAATGATACCCCACTTAACATAGTTCGTCTACTTTCTTTTTCACAATATGGCGTCTAATTGGCGCCATATAGAATTTTGATTACTGTCATGTCTTTAGTGACACTCGCAAGATTAAGAAAAATCGATTGACGTAAGAATCATCAAAATCGGCCAACGCGTTTGGTGTCTAGTGTGCCACAAAGGTTCAAACATATATATGTTCCGAAACACATTACCCTCCTTTGCGTGGCGCAGTCGGGGAAAAAGGAGGAACTTTTGAGTGCAATTGTTTTATATAGTTGACACTATAAAAAAAATTAAATATCCAAACAACATCTACATCAAAAGAAGTTTCACTTCAAACGGGAGCTTATGTGGATAGGGCTCACATATTTGTTTGTGTAATTTTTCGCTGTTTAGGCAGGAAAATTCGGCACTCGGAGCCCAAGCAACGGTTTTCTCTGTGGTGCCTCGCATTAGCGCCGTGCGTTTTTCGCCAATTGCTGGGACTGGCCTGAGGAGGCAGTAATGTTTCCTCTGATAATTTTTTTTCGGAATAAATGTTTTTTTTTCTTACCACAACAATATTTTAGTAGTATTTTTAGATTACGTAGTTATTAACTAGAGACCAGTTGTTTTTTCCAAAATGTTATCTCCTAAACTTTGTCCACATTTGTTTTTTTTGTTGGTATTTTACCTAAAAATTTGGAACATGCAAGGATATCATAGGATAGCTATAGAGCCTTAGTTGCCTGTGTTAATTTAAAACGTTTAACTAAAGAGTAAAACACGTAATACGTAGTACATATGTATATTGTGCAACAAGGGCGGAAAGTAGCTGATATACGCACCAGGCTCCAGGAAATTGTTAAGAAATTGCTACCTACCTTCAGAAAATGCTAGTTTTAAAAATGTTCAACAATAAAAAAATGTTTATTATTTACAATTAATTATAAGAGGAACTTAAAGCAGAAAACTAAAAGTAACACGAACGACAAAATATTTTGAGGTAACTTACAAATAGCCCCACTTCTACATTCAGCGTTTTCTGATCGAATGAGGAACCGCACTTGATCTGGATACCGACAATCATTTTCTGGAAAAAATAATTAAAGAAATAATTAATTTCTTAAATTCTTAAAAAGTACCACGATTAAATGTTTATATGGCTATAGTTCAAGTTAATTCCACAATTTTTTTGAATTGACATTGACTTGAGACAAGCCGACTTAAAATTGATATGCGGTCTATATAGAAATAAATTAAAATATGTACATATATAGCGAGGTGAAATTTCCATTCCGCCTTTCTCAAACCTCACAATTATTTAACATTATTTACATATATATCGAGAGCTATCCCGGTAACCAATTTTTAGAAACCACCATTTTGGAACACGACTTAGTACTAAACAAATTGTCAATGTATATGTTAAGTTTGGTCAATAGCCAACATTATATCATTTACATAGCGCTTCTAGCCGCACACCCTTCACCGACTACCGCCATTTCCGGCGTAACCCTAATATAACTATAATGACGTTGGGGCAGTCCCACAAGCCCCTTGCGCAAAAAACGGCGCAGCGCTACGTTTATTGAAATTTTTCGTGTCTCTGGCTGCCTTATGTAGCGCCCGCACCCCACCAGGTAACCCAGCTAGTAACTAATAAAAAGAATCACAACAATCTCCTGAGAATGCGTAAATCAATAGAAGGCACAAAAATTCAAGACTACCAATTCCTCGAAGTTTATATAATACGCGAAGAGCAGCAACACGATCTACAAAGAAGAAGCGATCCACCTGAAGAAGCGATAATAATGGAAGAACTTTGTATGTTGCAGGGGGAACCAATCTCACTTGAAGATGCTATGAAGAGCGATGAATCTCGACTCTGGCTGATCCATGAAGAAACTCATTCGCTTAAGAAAAACATAATATGGGTTTTGGTGCCAAGAACAGAAGATAAACATGTGATAGAATCGCTGGATATTGAAGAAAAGATACAAAGCTGATGGGGAGATTTACAAATATAAGGGTCGATTATTTGCAAAGCGGTACTCATAGAAATTTGGGCTCGATTACGAAGAAACTTTCGCAGCTGTCGTCAGGCACGATTCAGTGAGTGAGTGGTATTACGGTACGTTCACAATGCTGGAGTGGGCTTTCACTGCACCGTAGCGCAGATTTGTCACTGTTCACAATGCTGGAGTAGGCTTTCGCTACACTGCAGCGCAGAGAATTTCGAATTTCGAACATTATTGTGAAAGGAGAAGGTGTCAGCTAGTGACAGAAGTTTAAAAATATGGATACACGGAAACGAGCGATAATATCATATTATTTATTAATGTCTCAAGCATATTTATTAAATATAAACAAAATTAATAAGTGAACAGTTTGGTGATGCTTCGAATTTAGTGAAAGAAATTTCACTTAATGACAGTGATCATTTCTATAATTATACTACGATGAGCTACGAACAGTTTTCATTACTGTTGTCTATGGTAGGACCCAGCTTATCGAAAACATCCATACGAAAACCCATTAGTGAACGAGATAGGTTATTAGTTACGTTAAGGTAAATCAAGAAACTTACCAGGTATTAATTAGAAAGTATTTATAAGCTGTAATTTTAGGTTCCTAGCTACCGGAATGAGCTACAGTAGCTTGTCTTATGCTTTTCGTATGGGGAAATCCACCATACACAACATAATAAAAGAAACAACTGCAGTAATTTGGTTAATGTTAAACGAGAATATATCCCGAAACCAAATAGAGAGCAATTGCGGGAAATTGCTAAGCAGTTTTATATTAAAACAGGAATGCCGAATTGGATTGGGGCAATAGACGGCAAACACTGTATCATACAAGCACCCGCACATAGTGGGACATTGTACCACAACTATAAAAAGACTTTTTCAATTGTCCTGATGGCGGTATGTGATGCAGATTTCAATTACACATACGTCAATATTGGTGCATACGGATCAGAATCTGATGGTAAGATCTGTTTTATTTAACTAATTTCTAACATGAAACATATCTTTTAATAGGAGGTTTTCTACGACGGTCTGATTTTGGGCAAAATTTATTAAATGGTTCTTTGGATTTGCCGGAGGATGTGGAGTTACCTAATAGTAATATAAGGTTTCCACATTACTCGTAGGAGATGAGGCGTTTCTCTTAAAGCGGAACTTATTGCGACCTTACGGCGGTCGATCATTGTCAACGGAAAATCAAAATTTCAACAAATGCCTCTCAAGAGCACGACGTGTTATTGAAAACACGTTTGGCATAATGGCAAATAAGTTCCGCATTTATCACACTGTGATATTTGCAGATCCGGAACTTACCAAAGCCATTGTGAGAAGCACTGTTGTTTTACACAACTTCATTCGTAAAACAAGGATTCCTGTTAACACTCCAATAGACAGTGAGGGTACAAGCAACGATGAAGATGTGGGAAATTGGAGACATTGTGATGAGAGAATGAGATCCAATCATCCAACGCACGAGGCTCTAGCTCTTCGAGATATTTTGGCGAATTATCTAAATATATAATTATATAACCATATAATATAAGTTTAATACAGTTTTATTTATTTCCATATCTATATTTTAAAGTTATTTCCATTAATTCCTTTTCGAGTGCTTTCCTTTGATCCTCGTCCAAAATATATAAAGTGTCTCTGATAACTTCCACAATTGCATCATAAGGCTTCACTGTTTGTGGAGCATTTATTGCATTTATCAGCTCACGCGTGTTTTGGGAAAAGATCTGCTCCATGGTAATTGTTCGGGATTGCGATCGGGATGAGGAAGAATAGGATTGGTTACATTCCGGAGAGGTATGTAAATGGGCTGGATTACCTGGGGATGGTGAAGGAACGGGGACTGAATTTCCTGGGGATGGTGAAGGAACGGGGACTGAATTTCCTGGGGATGGTGAAGGAACGGGGACTGAATTTCCTGGGGATGGTGAAGGAACGGGGACTGAATAACATGAAGATGATGAAGGAACGGGGTCTGAATAATATGAAGATGATAAAGGAACAGCCAAAATTAAAGAAGATGCCAAAGAAGTATTGCCCGAAAGCGGAAATGAATACACCGGGGACTCGGAGGCGATGGACGAGACGCTGACAAATGACAGCGCCTTTTTCACCGCCATTGAACCCGTGCTGGAAAAAGAGTACGCCTCGGAATCAGAAGCGGAAGGCATTCCAGGAAATGTTTGTATGAAGAGCGTACCCTAATTATGAGTACTGACTCTTTAAAAATTACTCAGATCAATCTGCAACATAGCAAAGCGGCTTCTGCTGAATTATGCAGGGCTCTTGCTATGGGGCACACTATTTAAAAATAAGGTGAGGGGATTAGGACAATGTAAAGGCCGGTTATTCACTTCCACAGATGCCGATAAGCCGAGAGCTTGCATCTGGGTGAATGACTCCCTCAAGGCAACTATTATTCACGAACATTGCAGCAGGGATCAGGTGACAATCAAAACGTCGATTCGTCTGAATGACGTTACTCAAGACGTTCTCTTTGTCTCATCCTACCAGGCTTATGACTCGACGGAACCCCCTCCCAGCAGGGAGTTAATAGAAGCAGTCGAGTACTGTTTTAATAGAAAGCTCCCCATATTCATCGGCTGCGATGCCAATTCGCATCACAGTTGTTGGGGAAGCTCAGATATAAACTCTAGAGGAGAAGCTCTTCTGGAATTCATTATGAGTACAGAACTAACTATCCTCAACAACGGTCACGAACCCACATTTGTGAATTCCATAAGGCGTGAGTGCATCGATATCACGCTATGCTCCCTTAGTCTCACAGACCATATAGGGGACTGGAAAGTCACAAATGAAATTCTCACTTCCGATCACAGAAGCATATCGATATCTCTGCGTGCACACACACCCAGCCCCCCCAGCCTCAGAAACCCCAGGAAAACTTACTGGAACCAGTTCAGGGTAGTACTGGACTCCGAGCTGAGGGGCTGGGCACCTGTTATAAGCAGCGCTAGAGATATTGACTACGCGGTCGAAGAGTTTGAGAAGGCTATGATCAAGAGTTTTGATTCAGCCTGCCCTCTCAGCACGCCTCCATCCAAAGGCAAGTGCCCCTGGTGGAATAAAGAACTCAGTCAACTCAGAGTTAAAGTACGGAGGCAATTCAATAGGGCCAAACACCTCAATTCTCCCTCAGAATGGGAACTCCATAGAGCTCACCTGAGAGAGTACAAGAGGGCGATAAAAAGGGCCAAATTGCTATCCTGGAAAAAATTCTGTACTGAGATAGAAAGTACACGGGAATCGGCGAGAATTCACAAAATTCTGACCAAAGATAAAACCACGCAGCTGGGTTCTTTACAGCTCCCAAATGGCATGTACATAGATGACAATCCATCCATTGGTGCACATCTATTGGAAACCCATTTTCCGGGTAGCGTTCAGCAACCCACTAACTTAACAATAAACAATGAAGAGCATATTCCTCAGACCTCAGATTGGAATATAGCAAACACGGTCATTAACAGTGACTTAATCAGCTGGGCGATATCCTCCTTCCAACCTTTCAAAAGTCCCGGAAAGGACGGTATCATGCCAGTAATGTTGCAAGAAGCAAAACTTCTAATTCTAGAGCCTCTGACCGATTTGTTCAGATCGATCCTCGCCTTTGGACACGTGCCAGCAAGCTGGCGCACGTCCAGGGTCGTGTTCATCCCCAAACCGGGCAGAGGCAGCTACAAAGTGGCGAAAGCCTTTCGCCCTATCTCGCTCACGAGCTTTCTAATGAAGACTCTGGAAAAAATGCTGGACGAAGTTATAAGAACTACCTTCTTGAAGGAAACCCCACTGCACGTTGCTCAACATGCATATCAGAAGGGGAAATCCACTGAGTCCGCATTACACCACACAGTTGCCTTCGTTGAGAAGGCACTACACTATAAAAACCTTACCCTGGGTGTCTTTCTAGATATCGAGGGAGCGTTCGATAACACCAACTTCAGTGCAATAGCGGAAGCCTTGCAGAAGCACGGTGTTCATCAAACAATATCCAGGTGGATAAATAACATGCTGAAAAATAGATTCATATCCACCACAATCGGCGACTACGAAGTCAATAGGAAAGCAGGCAGGGGCTGCCCACAGGGCGGCATCCTCTCCCCGCTATTATGGTGCCTGGTCGTGAACGAACTGGTTGATGCACTAAATAGCAAAGGCTATTTCACCATAGCCTATGCAGACGATCTAGTGTTATTGGCCAGGGGAAATTACCTGAGCACCTTATGCGAGCTTCAACAACAGGCTCTATCCATGGTGGAAGATTGGTGCAATGAAAGAAATTTATCCGTGAATGCGGATAAAACTACTGCACTAATCTTCACTAACAGGAGGAAACTGGAAGGCTCAAGAACTCTTCAGATCTTTGGCAAAGAGATCAAATACTCCGACAGCGTCAAATACCTCGGAGTGACGCTGGATAAAAAACTGAACTGGAAACTGCATCTGAACTGTAAAACTCAAAAAGCAATAGCGACTTTTTGGCAGTGCAGAAGAGCGTTCGGCACTACATGGGGCCTTAGCCCAAGGATACTTCACTGGATCTACACCGCAGTTATCAGACCCTGCATCTGCTACGGCGCTGTAGTCTGGTGGCCCACAATAAGGTCAGGCCCATCCCTGAAAACCCTTAATAAGGTTCAAAGAACGGCCTGCCTAACTATTACGGGAGCGATGAGAACTACACCAACGGCAGCCATTGAGATGGCCCTGTCTCTCACTCCGCTTGACATCATCGTGGAAAAAGAAGCGATGAAAACCGCCCTCCGCCTGCATGTAAATAACCTTTGGCTACCGAAACACCTGCAGGTGGGGCACCTAAAAATCTGGGATAAGCTTAACAAAATTGACAGTAATGTCCTGATGATCCCAGACAAAACCACTTCTCAAATATGCCCTTGCAGAAGGTATAAAATTACTTTCCCATCAAGAGAGGCATGGCGAGAAAACTTCTCAACATACATATCGTCAGAGAACAACTCCGTATGGTTTACAGACGGCTCCCTGGCAAACGGCCTAAGCGGAGTCGGGGTGTATGGACTTACGGAAGACCTGCGAATATCGATATCCACAGGTAGATTCACGACGATATTCCAGGCTGAGATTCTAGGCATCAGTACATGTGCCAACGTCATACAAGAAAAAGACATTCGGGAGAAGAACATATACATCTTCTCAGACAGCCAAGCAGCCCTTAAAGCTCTTGACTCGAATGATATATCCTCGAAAATTGTCGGTGAATGCAAAAATTCACTAAACAAGATTGCCGCGACCAACAGCGTTGCGATCATATGGGTCCCTGGCCACAGCAACGTCAGTGGCAACGACATAGCTGACTTCCTGGCCAAAGAAGGATCAAGTAAACCCATGATAGGCCCAGAGCCATACGTGGGACTAGCATCCTCTTTTACAAACCTCATTTTTGAGAATTGGGCTCTAAACGAGCAAAATAAAAGATGGATCGCTAGACAAGACTGCAAACAGTCAAAGATTCTCCTCAACAAAGTTGACCGAGAACTGAGCAAATGGCTGATGCAGTGCAGTAGGGGCGTTGTCAGCCTAGCGCTCAGTGTCATTACTGGACACTGCAGGCTGAACAAACACCTTCAGAACATGCACATTAGTCAGACGCCATTGTGCAGATGCGAACGCGAGGAGACAATCGCCCACGTTCTCTGCGATTGTCCCCTCTACTTCAAAGCAAGGGCCGAGATATTCGGCGCTCAAATAGTAGCCAAAAGTGAGCCACAATCCTGAGTTTCGTTCGACGAACTAAACGTCTTACGGCTCACGAAGGGCAACTAGATCAAAACTGATGACAGACCTTCAACTGAGGTACGTACAATGGGCCACATGGCCTAAGTATAGGGTTATCACGCCCGCCTCATGAAATCTACATCTACATCTAAAGGAACAGGGTCTGAATAATATGAAGATGGTGAAGGCACGGGGTCTGAATTATCTGGAGATGGTGAAGTAACGGGGACTAAACATACCGGATCCTTTTTGTCATTTTTTTTGGCCCACGTTGACGAGTTTCATATTCTGAAATTGACAGATATTGAAAACAATAACTCAAGATATATGTATTATATAACGCAAACTTACCTCCTTTTTTTATAAGTGTCATCGAGGAATCGAAGCTGGTCCAAATAAGGCCATTCGGATCTTGGCGGTAAACCAGCTCCACTTCGATGGGATGAGCTCTCTTTATCGCGTTCTCGACGATATTTCTCTCGTAATTTCCTGAATACGGAATATGCGATTTCTCCTACAAATACAATACGATACATAAACAACTATATTATCTAAATTTTGCTTGAACCTGTTACCTGTAACATTAAATTTGTCACCAATCTCTCTCCATAATTGATTCCGTTTAATTACATTTTTGTAACTATTGGAAGTTATATTCCACACACTATCAGTAGAATGCACAATTTCAATAAATTTAGAAATGTCTTCATTCTTTATGCACATGGATAATTGATGAAGTTAACAAAGCAGTTGAAAAAGGATATAAAATTCTTGAAATACAAGAGATTTGGAAATACGAAATTCAGCAATACGACAAATTAAATTCTGTTAAAGGCTTGTTTACAGATATGATGAATAAATTCATAAAAATGAAACAACAAGCATCTGGTTGGCCTTCTAACATAAGCACACAACGAGAAAAGGAAAAATATATTGAAGATTTTCTCTGTCAAGAAGACGTTAAACTAGATTTAGCAGAAATTTGCCACATTTCAGGTTTGAGATCACTGGCGAAGCTTATGTTAAGCTCTTTTTGGGGTAAATTTGGACAAAGGGAAAATTTACAAAAAACATGTATTGTTAACACCCCCCTTGAATTATATGAGCTGCTAACAAACCCTTCTGCAGAGGTATGTCATCTACTCCCTATTAATGAAGACAACGTTGTTGTTAGTTGGCAATATAAAGATGAAGCTGCTGATTGTCTATCAACAGTTAATGTATGCATAGCAGCTTATACAACGAGGCAGGAAAGATTAAAACTTTACAGCTATTTGGAACAACTTGGTGACCGAGTCCTATATTATGACACCGACTCGGTTATATATGTGAGCCGTGAAGGACAATTCGATCCACCTACAGGAGAATTTATTGGTGACATGATAGACGAATTAGAATGTTACGGTCCTGGAAGTTATATTACAGAATTTGTCTCCGGAGGCCCGAAAATGTATGCATATAAAGTAAACAGTACAAAAAATAATGAAACAAATTATATCCCCATACTTTCACACAATATACGCCGCACCAAAGACCACGAAATTATAACCGTTCCCGAAATTAAAAAATATAAACCCACGTCAGAAAAGCGACGATTTATGGAAAACTACAGTTAAGTACCATACGGATACAAACGACTGAGAATAGTTATGTAAATGTTAAATTATTTAAAAAATTTACATCATATTAAAAATAAAACAGGAATTTATAAAATTTATACACATTTATTTTTGTATAAAATTAAACACATTTAATTTTTTTGAATCATCTCGAAATGATATTTTTAAATAATAATTTTTAATATTATTTAATTCTCCTTGATTCGTTCAGAGTAGCGGTTTGGAAGATAAATATAAAATTCATCTTCCAGACCCACAACGACCTTCTGTCCAAACCGAGTCTTCACGAGTTTAAAATAATCTAATTTAAACTCTTTGTCTAAAGGAAGCTCCTCTACCTTCAATTGCTTGTAACGGGTCTCCTTCTCGACAGATTCCAATAACATCTTTGCAGAGTTGCTTGTCTTCAAATGAATAAGATTACTAATTAAAAATATTAAATTCTTTTAAACTTACCATGTTGTAATTCCTCTTTAGAACCGTACAAAATAATTTAAACCTAGTATAAGACTGTACAAAACACCCCTGGAATCAATCCGTTTTATACTTAAAATAATCAAAAAATGAAAGTTGCAAATAGAATAATGTTAATAGTTCAAGTACAAGTAACAATTATTATCGCAAAAGTTGCAGTCAAGGCTCTTGAGAATGCATATTAATTACGTAATTGTATTGATTAGCATTTAATTTTAGAATTGAAATTTCCGTAAACAAGATGGTGCCGTATGCAATGCGATAATGAAATGTTAATAGTTCAAGTACAAGTAACAATTATTATCGCAAAAGTTGCAGTCAAGGCTCTTGAGAATGCATATTAATTACGTAATTGTATTGATTAGCATTTAATTTTAGAATTGAAATTTCCGTAAACAAGATGGTGCCGTATGCAATGCGATAATGATTTTTAAGATTATGTTGATATTGAGTAGTATATAGGTTGAGACGATGAAACTGGAAAACAGTTTGATACGCCTAATATTTTACAATTCAGCTTAAACGGCTTGGTCATATTACCTAAGTGTATAAAAAAGAGTGAAGACTAAATACATATTAAACAGCATAATGGAGTGGACAAGAGCTGATTTTGTTTTTCCTATTAACACGTTAAACATACTAAAAGATAAGTTGCTTTTAGACGAGGTTTGCATTACTAAACCCGACAAATATAACGTGCCATCCACCACATGTAAAAAGCAAGCCGTTTACCAATGGCTAGAAGGACAATTTAATCAACATTCAGGTTGGACCCGCAAAGCAGGATGGTTTCAAAGACGCAGTAAACGCAGAGTAGATCCATCCTACCAACAACAGGCATTTTAGAAGCTGTGGACAAACCAGGATCTACGTGTGCGGAATCAATATCTTCAATTACCAACTTACCTCAAAACAATATTAATGAATTCACTATTCGAACATAGCCAGACATATATAGGTATTTTAATTTCACCGTTTAATTGGATCACATACCGCGATTTGTTATTTAGGCTGTTTAATTTTTCCTGTGTTCATATTTCTAACACAAATTGCTTACCGTATCATTTTGTAATACTTTCCTGTACGCATAAATTGTTTACATGTACAAACTTTAGGGACATCTGTGACACTGTTGTTGTCTTCGAGCATCAGTGCGTTACAGAATATCATGAGATTGGAAAAAATGTATGAAGTGGATTTAAAATGTTATAAAACAATAAAATGAAGATTATTTTAATAAATTCAGTTGTTCTTCTTTTTATCTTGACAACCCTGATCCAAGATTACGTTCACTTGTAAAACCCCCTTTAAAGTTTTTCTTTCTTCTTTACCTGCTTTCTTCATTTCTAATTATCTTATCGAGTTAAAAAGATGCAGGTCTTTGCTTAAATTTGTATTTACATATTTTATGACCGGCATTCAGAGCGGGAAAGGGTATACAATACATACATACAATTGAGGTTTGATCTAATTCAACAAGGCGGGGTTTTAAATCAGGTCTGCTCTGAGACTTTTAAATGGGCTTTGACGTCAGGGATTATAGCACGGTATAAAGAATACAAGGTATAGTAAAGAAAATTTTGACATATGGCTGTGACGTCACGCCGCCCTATTTTGTATGAGAGAGAGAGAGAGAAGCGCACACTTTTATTTCACTTAAAAAGTTCTAAAAATCGCACAATAACAAGAAAATAGGGCGGCGTGACGCGCAAGATGGCCGACCGCACTTCATCTTTACTATACCTTGTATTCTGTGGGCCTGTCCGAATCCAAGTCTATGTCTATGTCTTCATCTAGTTATAACAGTTCGTGACGTCAGCGAACAAGCTGAGCTATTATAACAATTAAGACGAAGGCAAAGCTAACCTGTCCGAATTGGTTTGCTTAGCTTGAAATTTGACGTTTGAAGTTAACCTAACGTAAGTTATTTGTCTGTGCCTAAGAGGACAAAAGTGTAGCGTTCAAAATATAAATTAATAATGGAAGGAAGAGTACAAGAAAATATGAATGCAAACATTATTAATTTTAATACATTTTCTTTAGTCCCTGCAATAAAAACATTGTTCTTCAGAACATGTCCATAACAATTGCAATTCATTTTACTTACATTTTGTACCTGACGTTTTTAATTTTTCTTAAAAAAGTCCTATTTTACAACCAATTGCCCGTTGTCTACTTCACGAAGTCAACGCGAGCCTTGACTCGCTCATCAAGCTAAGCAATTGACTTAACTGTTATACTACGTAGCTAAGCTCACAGCCGTAGACATGAATTCGGACAGAGCTTAGCTCGCTGTGACGTCACGAACTGTTATAACGAGACGAAGACATAGACATAGACTTGGATTCGGACAGGCCCTGTATACCGTGGGATTATAGTTCAATTGCTGTAGTTTGTCTAGGATACAATAAATATTTCTATAAGTAGGTACATACCCGAACATTTCATCAGGGAGGAGTCCATTTCCACTCGAAAAGTAAGACTGGAACAGAGTTCTGGATGTGCCGGATCGCACAGTTGCGTAAAATTGAACCAAATAACGTCTTTTCCTGCGGTGCTCTGACACTGTAATTCTGTAAAATTTCTCGATTTGCACACAGTGAAATCTCCGTATCCAGCATTTATGAACTGAAGGCGAAGATCATGCAAAGAAATTAGCTGATATGCGCTGATTCGATAGAAATTTGGAACATTAGGACTCAAATAATCTTCGTATTCCGTAGAAGGGTTTATATTCAAAGTGCCATTAACAAAATGGACTCCACACTTTGGAACAGTTAATCTCTTTGGAGTTGCTAGCATTACCCTCGTTAAAGCTTTGGAGAAGTTAATCGGATCCCTATCGGTAGAATGAATTATTCGGCATTTCTGAAAAATTTTAATCATTAAGTATCAAGTTACTTAAACCAAATTGCTTATGTAAATGGGCGTACATACAGTATTTGAAGTATAATTGTGTGTATACCGACTTACATATATTTTACCTTGTAATTATGAAAATTGTCCAAACTAAGGTAATTTAACATCCCCAGGGTGAACTTATGTTAAGAAAGTTAATTACTCAATTTTTTATTGGTTGTAATGAAGTTCATTCTAGGAAATTTGGCTTACTTAAGTTCTACCTACACATACGACAAAATAACTGTAACTACTAGATGGATTTAAATGAAATTTGTTAGCCACAGAATTTCGTTTTTAATAAATAATACATAAATTTATTTTAATTAGTACTCAATAACTCAAACCACCATAACTTTATAAAATCTTTTGAGACTGAATATTTTTGGTTGATTAAATAATTAATGTAACTACTTGCATACAAATAAGCTTGAATAACCGAGACTTGATGATGACATGTCTTCTCAATAAAATAATATAAAATGTAATAACATACCTCATTGAAATTTTTCTTCGATATATCTGCTGTCAGCTCTTCGAAAGTTTCTTGGTCGTCTGTCAAGAAAACAAAGTACGTGTCCCTGAATTGTAGTTGTACAAGCAAATCTCGAGAATTTTTGAAGTCAAGCTAAGTATGCAGATATTTCGATAAATACAAAATTTCACATATTGCATATAACTTACCTCTCGGATTTTTTCACCCTGTGAAATGACTAAAATAACTTGAGATAATTCGGCGATGTCGTCACGATTTGGTTCTTTTTGCTCTTGATGGTCCATGTCAAGGATAATTGTACTCAAACTCTGCGCAAGATTTAAAGTAGTGGGATCTGAAAGCAAGCATTTATTAATACATACACATAAATAATGATATACTTTTCTTTTTTCTATATACTAATAGAAGGAGTGTTTATAAGAAAAGGGTATGTTATCTCGGAAATTGCTGAGCAGATTGAGATCAAAGATTATCCAAAATAAGATGTGACACTCTCTATAACTACTAACCAAAACTACTATCTCATATGCATTTCCGAAAACAGGTGCAAACAAAAGGTCCCATTAGATAAGGTAGCAAAGCACTTCTGCCTACTATTCCTTAAGTAAATTTCCATATGAGGGAACGATGCCAAAGTAGGCAACAACAACATGCTCCCTAACAGCGCTTCCACTGTAAAGAATACATGTGCAGCGTTTTTTTTACATGCGGTTTTCGAGATTCATACGAGAACCATGTATGCGTGAGGGCATAGCAGTAGTGCCCGCTTGCAATTTCTTATATAGGAGAAATTTTTGGCTTTATCCCTTTTCTTGCTAATGACTTCCTTATTACTATCTATTCGTTAAGTTCGTTTGGATAATGAACAGTACCAAGGTCGCCAAAATTTAACGAATACGTCGGTAGTGTCTTATTCTGGATACTCTTTGACTGAGATGACATTTTACAAGTTCCTCAGTAATATATGTAGGTACTTATGTACATATAGGCAATAAAATAAGTTGTAATTATTGCAAAGTGGAGAAATAGGGGGGGGGAAATATTGATTAGTTATTGTTTATGGTAAGTCACGCATAAAATACTTATGCGTGAGTGGCATAGGCTATGCAACGCAATTGGAAGTTTGCGAAGTAGAGAACAAAGGGGGAGATGTTGAGCAGTGATATTTGTGGTGATCGGGCATGTTTTGCTTGACATTTGCTGCGTTCCATTGGGCCTGGCAAAGTACTCGCAAGTACTTCCAAGTGCCAAGTGCTCTTGGCTGGAGGTATGTAGTTGAGTAGAAATTTCACAAGTAGTTACTCGATTTTTTCCGTTAGGGGGTTTTCATATTTTCATAAAGGTGTGTTCCATTGAACATCTACTCGCAAGTACTTTCAAGTACTTTGCCAGGCCCAATGGCACACAGCACTTAACTTCACTACCTTTGGAACAAAAAAAAAACCGCAAAGATTGAGTCATAAGACTCAAGAAGAATGTATGGGATTTTATTCCCATTAAAAAGACAATGCTTATTGCAGAAATGCTTTATTAATTTGTTTGATACAAGGTGTCAGGCCAAGAAGATTTTAATTAGTAGAATATGTTACCATGCAATTGCCATGTAATTATAATTATTATAGAAATAAAGATGTCTAATATTGATACGGTCACTATAAATGTTGATAGGCGGCTGGCTCAACGAGCTGACCGGCGTGATCCCGACGCAGCCCGTAGATCCGCCGAACACAAGGCGGCGAAGAAGAGCCTTCGTAGGGCCATCCAGCAGAGTAAGCACCGATGCTGGCAGCGGTTGAGAGAGGACCTCAACGAGGACCCTTGGGGACTAGGGTATAAGATCGTCCTCCGCAAGTTGGGGGCATTCAAACCGAATGCTCCCCTCGACGCGGGGACGGTCCGATCCATAGTGGATGCTCTTTTCCCCACCCACCCGCTGGAGCCTCATTACGCGGCCCGCGAGGCACTCGATCCTCCTCCATTCACGATGGAGGAGCTGACGAGGGCCTCGCAAAGTCTTCAAAATAAGAAGGCGCCAGGGCCCGACGGACTCCCAGCAGAGGTGCTGAAGGCGTTGACGTCGAGCCATCCAGAGCTCTTGCTCGAGATGTACAATGCCTGTCTGAAGGCGGGAGTTTTCCCCTCCCGCTGGAAGGTAGCCAGGCTTGTGCTGATCAGCAAGGGCAAGGGGCCAGTGGGGTCCCCCGGGTCGTACAGACCGCTGTGTATGCTCGACACAGCCGGCAAGCTCCTGGAGAAGCTCCTGAAGCCTCGCCTCCAAGCAGCCGTCGAGGCTGCTGGAGACCTTTCCGAGAGACAATATGGCTTTCGGAAGGGGAGGTCGACGGTTCACGCTATCCAGGAGGTAGTCGACGCGGCCCGGGCCACCGAATGCGGGAATCATTATTCTCGCCCGGTGTGCCTGCTGGTCACCCTGGATGTGCGCAACGCCTTCAACTCGGTGAGGTGGGGGGACGCGCTCAATGCGCTCGAGCGTGACTTCAGGGTCCCTCAGTATCTGTTGCAGATGATGAGGGATTACCTGAACGATCGCACCCTCACCTTCGAGACGGAGGATGGCCCGGAGACGAGGGTTCTCTCGGCGGGGGCGGCCCAGGGCTCCATACTGGGTCCCGACATATGGAATTACACATATGACGGGATCCTTCGTATGGAGATGCCAGAAGGGTCTTTCCTGGTTGGGTACGCCGACGACATCGCAGCGGTTATTAGCGCCAGAGATGTCGACAAGGCTCAAATGAGGCTCAACCAGGTTATGCGTCGGGTGACTTCCTGGCTGAGCGACCACGGGCTGGAGTTGGCACTCGCCAAAACCGAGATCGTCCTTCTTACAAAGAAGCGCATCGATCTGTTGAGGGAGATGCGGGTAGGAGACATGACGGTCCGGACCCGGCACATGGTTAAGTACCTGGGGTTAAGCCTCGATTGCAGGCTTGCCTTCTGGGACGAAATCAGGGGCCGGGCCGACAAGGCGGCTGCGGTAACGGCGGCGCTGAGTAGGGTCATGGCCAACATTGGTGGTTCCAGACCCTGCAAAAGGCGTCTGTTGCTCCGCACCGCCGAGGCTATAATGCTCTACGGAGCAGAAGTCTGGGCCGACGCGATGCGGTGGGAAAAGTACCGCAAGCGCATGCTTGCGGTGCAACGCCGCGCGGCGCTCCGCATCGCGTGTTCCTACCGTACGGTCTCGGAGCCGGCGGTGCTGGTGGTCGCGGGGGTCATTCCAATTGACCTCCTAGCCAGGGAGCGGCAGTGCGTCCACCGGGAGAAGTCTGCCCTGGGGAGAAAAGAGGCCGCGAGGGTGGCCCGTGCCAGGACCTTGGCGTCCTGGCAGGATAGGTGGGATGGGGAGTCGCGGGGCCGGTGGACAGCTCGGTTGATCCCCCAGCTGGACACCTAGCTGAACCGTCAGCATGGTGAGGTGGATTACTACCTCACCCAAATGCTGACGGGGCACGGGCATTTCCGGGCCTTTCTCCACCGTTTGGGAAAGTTGCCGAGCCCGGGCTGCTCGTACTGCGACTCCTCATCGGACTCCGCTCTCCACACATTCTTTGAATGTGCCCGTTGGGGAGCGGAGAGGGCCGAGTTGGAAGCGGCGACGGGCAGCGTGACCCCGGACAATATAGTCGGGGTCATGCTGCAGAGTGACGATTTCTGGCGGAGGGTTGCCTCTTTCGTGAGAGGGATCCTTCGCCAGAAGGAACACGACAACAACAGGGGCTTGTAAGGAGCCTCTGTTGGCTTATGAGTGTTATTTATTTTACTGGTGTGGAAATATTTATTATTTATTATTAGGGAAGCTGACAAAAGCGGGTGCCCGGCACCGGAGCACCAGCTGGCTAGGGATGGGGCACACAGACAAAAACATGGCTCCTGGGAGGAGTCCGTGTTGGCTGCGTGTGTGAGGAGGGATGGATGTGCCTGAGTGTGTGGTGCGCGCCCGGTGCGGGCGAAAGTATAGGACTCCACCCCGAAGTAATGTCTACTAGACGGTTCCGGGGTGGAGTTCCTGGAGGTGGGGAGTGGGGTTTTAGCCGGTAGGCCTGGCATTGTGGCCAGGGAGTCCGGCACACGGGTGGCTTCGGTCACCTAGGTGCGTAACGGCATTTCCCCACTCCCATAAAAAAAAAAAAAAAAAAAAAAAAAGAAAATGTTGATAGGTAATTGATTTAGATTTATAACAAAGTTGTTGAATAGGTGCTTCCATAGACACTAACTAATATAACTGACTTGGTTTTACATAAGATCTCACAACTTTTTACGGCAGAAGAACTGCGTTGCGAGGCATTTTTTTACATTTTATGGGATATCATTTCTTTTTGTTAGGTCATCCTCCTTTCTTTTTTTTCGGGTAATATATCTTGTCCGTCAGCTACTGATTTTCTTAAAGCCCACTCCCTGTCTCTATTGATTTTCCTCAGATGCTTTGATGTATTTTTCATTTACTATAATGCAATTTCGGGATTTTTCTTTTTTTTCTTTCTCTATGAGCTTAACACTAACTAAAATTGAAAATTTGAACAAACTAACCGACTTGGCGGGGGCACTACCGTGCCCACAGAACGATAGTCTACTACATTCATTCTTTCAAAATTCAATCGCGGCCAGTGGCAAGCATGAGTACAAGCGCATGCGTTATTTTTAGAATGAACCTAATTTTTAATAAAATCATTATTTTTCATTAAATATAATGAAATTTCGGGATTTTTCAGTTTTTCCTTCCTTTGTAGGCTAAACACTAACTGTGTTCAAAATTTGGAACTTGTGGGTCTGCTAGAAGTACCTTAGAGTTTTGATGATCGGTCAGTCAGTGATTGACAAAATTAAGAAACTTTGATTAGTTATAATTCTTAAACTACTGGTTCAAATTGAATGAAATTTTAAATATACCGTGTTTATACAATGCCTGCTTGGTTACTGAAAATTTAGGCTTCTAGTTTTATCCACAAAGAAGTTATAGGGGTGTCGAAAATGGCCTGAACTGCTTCGAGAAAAGGATGGTACGACGGTGCTTGCTCGACTTGGCGGGGGCACTGCCGTGCCCCCAGATAAACGTGATTTTAAAGTACTTAAAACGTATTAATATATTTTAAAATTATCCAAACAACGTCCCAATCGTATAAACAAACAAATAATATCAGTAAACTAATGAATGAGTAAGCCTTTCAGTCGGCGGTATTACATGGATCTCACAACTTTTTACGATAAAAGTAACGAGTTGCGAGACTTGGTTTTTTCTACAGGTTATGTTTTTGACATTTACATTCTTATTCTTACTTACGCACATATGAATACGCACGTAAATTTTAAAAAAATCATATAATATAATAATATAATGAAATTTCGGGATTTTTTAGTTTTTCCTTTCTTTGTAGGCTAAACAATAACTGTGTTCAAAATTTGGAGCTTCTATGTCTGCTAGAAGTCCCTTAGAGTTTTGATGATCGGTCAGTCAGTGAGTGACAAAATTAAGAAAATTAAGAAACTTTGATTAGTTATAATTCTTAAACTACTGGTTCAAATTGAATGAAATTTGAAATATACCGTGTTTATACAATGCCTGCTTGGTTAGTGAAGTTATAGGGGGGTCGAAAATGGCCTGAACTGCTTCGAGATGCTTCGAGAAAAGGATGGTACGGCGGTGCTTGCTCGACTTGGCGGGGGCACTACCGTGCCCCCAGATTATTGAGCAATAAAAAATAATGTGAGCTGTTGTTTTTGAAAGTTCGGTAACATATCATTTTTTAAACATCTCTCATTAAATCTTAAGGTGTAGATAACCCTCCCCTGAATTTTGGAAAAAATGAACTTATATAACTTTCAAAAACAAAGATTCTTCCGATTGACCAACGTTAAGGATTATGTACTCAAAGTACAAATGTGGGCATTGACTTTGGGGTTTGTAGTGTAGAAACGTGGCGGATTCACGTCTTTGAAAGGTTGTATCACAGAATATAGACTAAGTTAGTCTTTATTCTGTGGTTGTATGGTTTCCTCTAACTAAGGGGGACTATCCTGAGAATCCGAAGAAGATACTTCAATGTTAAATGACGTCTTTTATTATTTGTTAACTTTTGTCCAGATCAACGTTACAATTATTATTATTACAATTATAACAACTGTCTGCGCTAAAACTTATTATTTTATATTCTTCTTTAATATCTTTGTGATAAAGTTTCATAGTACATACAAGATTATCATAAACTTTTAGTTCCGTATTTTAAACCTTTTTGTTGCCTATACAAACATTTTACAATCCTGAAATTTCACATTATTGCCTTCAATGTTGATTGTGGCACAGTTTTGTGTAATGTTTACATGATTCAATTTTTTCGCTACGATTATGCCTGATAATATTTCTTAACTTCAAATCTACTAAAAATTTTTGATACATATATGTATTATTTGTCAGAGCAAAACTGTGAGTGCTCAAGAACATTCTTATTTAGAACTAGCTGACCCGTGCCCACATCGCAAAAAATTAAACCTACGAACAACGAAACTGAAAACTGAAAAATAAAAGCTTTTCAACAAAAAATTAAACCGACTAAAAAAAACTGAAAAGAAAAAAATAAAGTAAACCTTTTTAGTCCGAATAACTGAGCCCTAAACTAATGTAAGCAACTAATTTTGAGTTGGGAAAAATTTTTTGTTTGTTTGGCGCGGACTAAAAATTAGTTTCTTACATTAGTTTAGATGCTCAGTTATTCAGACTAAAAGGGTTTATTTTATTTTTCATTTTTCAGTTTTTTTTATCGGTTTAATTTTTGGTTAAAAAGCTTTTATATACCTTTAAAAATGTTGAAATGAGAGGACGAACGAAATCTATCGAAATAACCTTGTTATTCTTTAGGTACTGAGAATTTTACAATCTTGAAATCCGCGTGTATCAAATCAAAACTAAACCAATAACTGATCAATGTAATTGTTTGCAAAATTTCGTTTTCACCAAATCTTACCTCAAAATCCACTATATTTTATTAAAATCAATTTTAAATTACGGGTCCACATACTCTAAAACTACTCTTTTGAATTGAAATTCCGTGTAAAACTTCTGTCGTAAAATCATCTCAGTAAACTTTGACATACATTTTTTGCATGGAAAGTGTTACTTTGACTTAAATTTTTTGCACAGTTGTTTTAATTTACTGTGTGATTTTGGCGAGAAAAGAAAAGTGTTGTTTGTACTATTTTCCAAGCAATTTTTATGTTTTTTCTCTCCATAAGAACCTTCATTGTGCCTTATGGAAAATATGAAAAAAAAAATTAGCTGAACTGGTCGAGCCGTTCTCGAGTTTTGCGCTTAGCAACACATTTGGCGACTCATTTTTATTTATATAGATTATTTTTGAAAATGTAGCTGCCTGGCTAGCTCGAAAAAACCCTAGTAATTAGCGAGCAGGTGGAAATCGCTGTAGACAGGCGTCGAGTGCAGGAAGGGTAATAAAATCCTAACCCTAAGAAAGGCGCGCCTCGCTTATCTCTGGAGACAATCACATCATGAACTGTAGATATCTTTACTGTAATTAAAATCTGGCATGCCTTAGAATTCTTCATTCAGTCAGTGAATGTGAAGTAGTGAGTTTCAAAATTAAAGAGCGAGTTAAGTTAAATTTGATTTAGTGCTTTTGAAACAACAAACAGTAGGCCTAACTAATCCAAACGGGATTCTTAAAACCAAAATCATCCTGAATTCCTCATATCTCATCCATCCTGGGCAGATCCAAAATCAAAATGACCGAACGAAATTCAAACCGTTTCTACACAGTGCGGCCAAATCTGCCGATCTCAGTGAATTGGAGTTGGAAGGTTGATTGGGATTCATAATCTCTTACGAAGAGTTACAATCAAATTAATTTTGGGTGGTACGAAGTTCACCGGGTCAGCTAGTATATTTATATTTTTCAGACAAAGTTTTGGAAGAGAGTATACCTACAGTAGGTACATACAATGGGCCACATGGTCTAAGTACTGGGTTATTATGCCCACTTCCAGAAATCTACATCTAATCTACAGTAGATGGTTGTAGTTCAACATTGATAAAATTTTTGGAACGTACATTAAAATATTAAATTTTCGGCGTAAGCTGGATTCCACTGCTTTGAGTGGATCAAAAGCGAGAAATAAAGTAGTGATGTACTTATCATGCAAAATTGAAGTCTATGGATAACCCTGTAACCCCCAAACAGTTGACATACAATAAATCTTTACATATTATAAAACAAAGTCCCCCCGCCGCATCTGTCTGTACCTATGTCTCTGTGTCTGAACGCGATAAAAAACTACCGAACGGATTTGAAAAATTCTTTTTGCATTTGATAGGGTTATAAAAAGGTTATAGGCTATTTAATATCATGCTACGACCCTTAAGGTGAAAACCCAATGTAAGCGCCCGACGCTTTGCCAACTTCTGCTGCTTTTGCCTCCTTTGCCAGCTAAAATTGAATGCGCGGTTTGAAAGGCAGCAAGACCCAGTGACAACGCGTCCGACGCGCCTCGAAGTAGAAAGTTGGCATACTTTCAAATTTTAGATGCGTCTGCCGCTTTGACAGTTGACGTTTAGGAGGGGAAAATTGACTCCCCTTTGGCTTCAGGCCCCCAAATGTGAGAAAAATACCTAAAACTAGTAAATTCATTTTCACTTTTTTCCCAAAACCGGTAACTTATAAATTTGCAAATTATGCCACGTCAAAACTCCATTCCTTCCGCAAATTTTCCCAACCTCAGCGGTCCATTTTGCTTCATTTTGACAACCTTTATGCTCCACAGCATTCCTAAAGGCCTAAATTTCTCAATTTTCATAAATCCTTTCCACTTTTTTTTCAACTCGCTCAGTCGAAAATATACTAAAAGTGGTCCAAATTATACCAAATTTCCGCCAGATACTGTCTACAGTGCGGTTTGGGTATAAAAATTTTTTCATAAATCAACGTCATTTTCGCACAATTACTTTCTCATTTCATCGTAATTAATTCGCGACTTTCTGATTTAGCTATTTTCTCCCCTACCTTCAGACATTCTTTTCAACATATCTCTGCTCCTAAAACATATCATTTTAATAAAATTTAATTCACTAGAAAGGTAGCAATTTTCTCTTACGATTTCATGTAGCACTTTCTATCCTACTATTACTGACAACCCGCACAGACCCCGTGAATCTAATAAAATAAGGTGAAAATGATCTCTCGCTTCATTTGAATCACACCCAGCAGATGGCTTCGTGTTAGCTAGATACATAGTAAGCGTGTGCGTGACGTCAGCACGCAGGTGGCGTCACCCTTGAAAAACATGAGGTATATAGATATGCTTGCCGGAAAATTTTCTGTGTGTGATTTTTGTAGAATTGACCAATTCGCGCAATAGCGATTGCAATTAATCAATGAAAACATGCCCAAGTGGTGAAGCACGCGTTTCCCTATAGTAAACTGACTTTCGAAGAGAAACGCGTGCGAAGCCGGGGCCGGTTGCTAGTGTAGGTATATAACATGCATATGTACATAATATGTACAAATAAATTTTATTTTTGAAGTCTATGACCTTTAAAACGAGTTTTGGCAATACTCAACTTTCTACATCTTTTCATTAGATACGCTACAATTTAGGTAGGTGTCAAATAAAAAAAAAAGGGTTGTGTGGTTTTTATGAAACCACGGTAAAAGTGAAACTTTTTTTCACATTATAGACATTTAACTAAAAATTTTGGGAATAATATTCCATTAAGGGTATAAAAATCGCTTCATCAATCTTAATTTTATACTTGGAACTCTATAGAATTTTTATCGACGCATCCCTGGCAGACCACTCGGCGGGGGCTGTTCGTCATTAAAAGGCACAAAACTGGCTGAAGGTGATTAAATTACTGTTGGATATGCTTTGAATTACGCGCCGATGATTGTCACGTCCTTTTTGTTCATTCTTTTTTATGTTTGTATTCCACGGTCTGAAGTTGGTTATTTTTGTTATGTCAGAAGTCAAGCAGATTAGAAATAAAGTGCAGTATAAAATTGGTCCGTATTTTTATTTGTGCGTCAAGGATACAACAGTGGTGTCTGAAGTAGGATAGACCAGAAAGAAACAGCGAGCGGTAATTGCACAAAAAAGAAAAACAAAAACAGGAAGATGTCAATATCGCCTGAGGCACTCGAGTCATTGTCGAGCATGTTTGCCGAAGCAATCGCAAGGGCGGTGACCAGCGCGACCGAGGCAGCGAGGGCGAATCTAAAGTCACACCAGGGCAACAGACTTTAGTGCCGAAAGTACCAGCATTTTCGATAAGCGAATTCAAGGCCGCCGATTCAACAACTGTCGAAGATTATTTTAAACGCTTTGATTGGGCGCTTCAGCTGAGCAAGGTCCCTGAAGTAGAATATCATAATTACGCACGTGTCCATATGGGAGCAGAGCTTAATAACACGCTGAAAATCTTGGCCAGTCCTAATACCCCCGAAAGCCTCACATATGTCCAAATTAAGAGGACTCTAACAGACCACTTTGACCGGGTGAAGAACAAGTTTGCTGAAAGCATCAAATTTCGTCAAGTAGCGCAGCAGGAAGGAGAATCAGTAGCGAATTTTGCACTTCGATTGCGTCAGGGAGCTGCTTTCTGTGAGTATGGGGGATTTCTCGATCGGATGCTTATCGAGCAGCTTCTATATGGACAAAGAAACTAGAGTCATTTGCGGCGGCCTATGAGATTGCTCACTCCCTGGAAGCAACAAGAATTGTTACCACAGAGGTTAAGATGCCAGCAGGTGCAACAGCGATGCCAGAAGCGGCAAACAAGCTCGGGTATGCGCCACCTCAGGTAAAGCGAGCGCAGCCGAGCCGAGGGCAGCGTCAGGATTTGGGAAGTAGGAGGGATCAGCGTCAAGAGCGGAAGGAAGGGCCGGTTTGCAATGGGTGCGGAGGACGACACCTGCGAAATCAGTGTAGATATTCTAATGAGGAGTGTTTTTCCTGTGGAAGAAAAGGGCACATAGCACGTATGTGCAGATCCAAAACGGCGTAGGTAAAGAGCTGCGATGAGGCCACGTTGTTGCCAGCGGAAGATGTCGATTCGGTTATGCGCTTGGGAACAGTCCACGACGTCCACGAGGTTAAGTCAACTGGAAGATGCGTGATTACACCGAAAATCAATGGGCGCGACCTACCAATGGAGCTTAATTCTGGGGCGCCATGCAGTATAATACGCAGTTTTAAATCCTGTTTCAAATTACAGAAAACGGACAGACGATTTACAAGTTATACACGTCATGCGATTCGCTGCCTGGGCCGCCTTCCTGTGTCTGTGGAGCTGGGAGGAACAAGGCGACGCCTCAATGTCTATATTGTAGATGATTCCCTTTTTGGGAAGGAGTGGATTGCTCAGTTCGTGCATGAGATAAACTTTGTGAAGTTGTTTTCGGCGGGTGGGCGGATCAATGCGGTGATGTCCTCGACGCCTGATTTGATCCCCGAGCAGAAGAAACAATTGGAGCAGCTGCTTGTACGTTATGATGATGTATTTGGGGAGACGGCGGGCAAACTTGTGGGCCCTCCCGCTACCTTACACTTGAAACCGGGAGCGACGCCGGTCTTTGCCAAGGCAAGAGAGATTCCCATGGCGCTAAGAGACGCGTACGCGAAGGAGATCGATTCAAAAATCAATGCGGGATTGTAAGAGCGTGTGGAGTATTCGGAGTGGGCTTCGACTACGCATGTGGTCGCGAAGAAGAATGGGAAAATCCGCATCACGGGAAATTATAAACCGACGCTCAATCCGAGGATGATCATCGATGAACATCCAATCCCCAAACCAGAACACTTGTTCAATAAGATGAAAGGAGCTACTCTGTGTTACGTAACGGCTAGCACACCCCAAGCACAAGTGCATCGAACCATAAATCAAAGGTCACCAAACGCCGACTCAGCTGCAGAGACACCGATTCAGGTCAAAGTACGCGGCGCACTTACCAAGTGGCACGCGCAAAAATTAGAATCAGGTGTCGGCAAAAATTGGTAAACGCAGCATCGAGTGGCAAGTGCGGTGACCCGGTTCGATGACACCATGAAAGTGCTGCGATGAAAAAATCGCTGGGGAAAAGCCGAAAGTGATAAAAGGGAGTTCTTGATCGGAACCGGCAGATTCGAGACAAGACTAGACGTGAGAGCCGATGTAAGACCAGACTTCTTAAATAAGTGAATAATAAAGTTAAGTGCTAATGTACAACCAGATGTTAAGTTAAGTTAGTAATATGGTTAAGTGCTAAAGTTAAGTACCTTCAAAAAATAAAAGTTTTAAAGTGGAAAGAGTGGACTTTATATATCATTGGTTCCTGTTACAATTTGGCGCAGCCGGTTAGTGAATCAAGGAAGCCAGGGGTACACAAAAATAAAACAAAACCGTAAGAGCTAATTAACCTTGGTTCAAAGTACCAAAGGGTTTTTGTTCTTTTTCAAAAAAAAGAAAAGACCCCAACGCTCGGGGAAATCAACTTAGGCGCCTCTGTCACAAGCAGACAAGCGTTTTCCCCTAAGATAGTGCAAAAAGGCACCAGCGGGGGACAATTTGGGGCTTCATCCCTGCCCACAGCTTTAAACAGACCTCCATGCCGGACAACATAACAACAACGGACAAAGAAGAAACACCAAGGCAAAACAACGATAACAACCAGCAGCAACAGGCATCGATCAACGAGGAACCAGAGGCTTCTTCAACCCCCAGCACATCAACACAACACGGAATCGATTCGGAATTTACACCGACGACAACTCGCAACTCACAGGAACCTTGGTCACCAAGAAGACTTCGCAGCGGGAAAATCCTACCTGATTCAAATCAAAATAAAGTAAGTTTAGAAGCGTATTTAAACAATTTATATGAGAAGGCGCGGGAATCCCAAATAACGGTTAACCAGTGTGACGCCCTTGAAAAAAAATTAGAAGAAGAACGGGCGCAGAGACTCGCGAAGATAAAACAATTTAGAATAAGCTCGGAAAAATTTAAAAACGAATTAATCCAGTTTCAGGGATTCTCACGCACTCTCAATTTAGAAGATAAGATTAATAATAGTGAAAGTGAGAGCCAAGTTAAGGATTCGGACAGTGTTTGCGAGACGACCGCGGGGGAAATAGTGCTTTCGTGGCTAAGTGTGTCCCTTACTGAGGCCGAGCACACGCTTTTAACGAAATTAGATCAAAGCAAGTATTCTAAGTTTACGATGGGAGACTATATTAAAGTAGCTAAGTTAGCGGCCCAACTAGTGCCTTTGTTCGCGGGCGGCCAAGGCGCCACGATACAGATAGAGCTGCAAACGTTCTTAGGGTGTTGTAGGCGCGTACTTGATTGCTTATCGGCCGACGAAAAAGCCTTATTCCTTCAAATTTTCCCAACCCGGTTGCGAGGCGAAGCGTACCAACTTATCGCATCTAGCCAACCAACCACTTTCGAGGAAGCAGAAAAGCTCCTAAACCGAACGTACCTGCCAAGGGAAACTTACCAAGAACTGGTAAATAAACTAATAGTGGCTCGACAGCATCCGGGGGAAACTTTAATGGCTTTTATGTGTAGAATTAAACATCAACTAGCTCTCTGTAGGGAAGCTGCAGATATAAAGTACGGGGCCGAAGCTGCGAGCGTTAAGTCACAATTAGAAGATTTCGCACAAAACACAATCAAAAGTGGCGTAGCCAATCCTCACCTTTGTCAGTATCTATTAACGCTGGGCAGTGAAACATTAGAAACATTAGTCCAAAAGGCATTAGACATGGAACGCTTACAACAGACGGCACTGAACATAAACCCTTACACAGGTCACAACCAAATCAGTCCGTCCCCTATTCAGTCTCAAATGTTAGCAACTCCACAATTCTCGATACCCCCAGGGTACTCAAGCATTCCTTCGGTACCCAATAATTTATACCGCCCTCAATCATCACCAGCAATAGCCTCGAATCTAACAAACCCATTTTATCCACAACCAAATACTACTTTAACACCTTTTCCGCCAAATGAACTCACCACAATTAACCAAAATTACAACCCCGCACAAGTGTTTACTAATCCCAGTCAGATCACGTCTCAAAACATAAACAAAGCAGATTCGCTTGCTAACATTATATGCAGCTATTGTAATAAGAGAGGGCACACTTATAGTGACTGTCTCAAACGGAAAAATACCCCGTTCTGTTCGGCGTGCAAGGCGTATGGTCACGACATCAGAGACTGCAGGAGAACACAAAATAACTCCTCGGGTTCACGCAGTGTAAATTCGGAAAACGACACAAACAGGGTATATAATGTAAGCAAAAAATGCGACTTCTGTGCGCGTAGAGGGCATTTAATGAATGAATGCCACCAAAAGACACGATGGGAGGCTAAGCAGGGAAACTCGACGCAGTCGGGCCGAAACTCCCCGGCTCGACACTAAACTCCCGCAGATCACAAGGCAAACAAAAATGCACTCAGCCGCCCCGATCGGGGGTTCCCACAGTCACACTACCGCTAGACATTTCCCGTCATGGGGAAGTACAACTAGTAGTAGACACGGGCGCTGAGGTCAGCATACTAAAAAAGAAAGTATTAAAAGACAAGAATAACATAAACACTACCGAAAAATGTACATTACAGACGCCTTTCGGGGACGGAACCACTCTAGGTAAATGTCAGGGAAACTTAGATTTCGAAGCTAAGATCCCCTGCACATTCCAAGTGGTAAACAATCTACCGGGACTAATAAACGACGGGTTATTGGGAAATGACTTTCTTGCTAATAACTGTAATGTTGAAGGGCCAAATCGGAAGCTACAGTTCCCTCGCACGGGAACTAATCCGAACGAATTCAGCATTCCCATAATGGGAAGCGCCGAAACAAAACACAGCCAACCAAATTATTCCGGGGGTCCTGAGGAGTCAGAAAAACCACCACAATCAAGTTGCACTGGTATCAAAAAATCGCCAGAAAGACTCGATAGCCACACAAACCTAACAGAGGCAATGCAAACTAGTCAAAAGCGTGAAACGGAAGAATCGGCAGTGTTCACGAGCGAAGAGAAACATAAGGCACAAACGCTAGAGCTCGAAGAAGTTTCGGTCGTTGAGTGCGACGTTTCTAAGGCATTGCCTATTTTGCAAGCTGACTGTAATACTCCAAGCTTGAAGGGATCACGTCCTACTAAACTTGAGGACATCGAGAACGACACGCAGAGACGATCAGTAATTATTAAACTCGATCAACCTACTGCAGTTCCCGAACGATCCCAGGTAGTAATTGCTATACCTCTACAAATAGAGGAAACTATGCTTTGTTTATCTCGCGAAATCAGTACAGGAGTCTTCATAGCCAACTGTTTATTACAACCAAGACAGAACTCAGTGCTAATCGGCCTTCTCAACGTAAATTCCGAACCACAATCTCTAAGACAATTAGCTTTAGAAATCATTCCTATTAAGTATTACACGGTCACTTCACTAAAAAACAATCCTAAAACAACCCCCAACTCAATAAATCCACCAAAACTATTGCTAAGCCTAAACTCGACCTGCTGGCCAGCTAACTCACCCCGCCTGACCCAGTTGAAAAAAGAATTAAAATTGGACGAAAATGCCAATGCGGAAGAACTAAAGTCCATTTCAGATCTTTGCTACGAATACGCAGACATTTTCCATTTAAAAGGCGATAAGCTTACACACACGGGGGCCATATCCCACGAAATTCCCGTAGTACAAGATCAGGGGCCGATCAATCAAAAGATGTATAGGCTACCGGAATCACAACGACAAATTATTAATAATCAGTTGGAAGAAATGCTGGAAAATGATATTGTTACATCCAGTAAGAGCCCGTGGAACTCACCACTCCTTGTAGTTCCCAAGAAAGCGGGCCCGGATGGCACAAAGAGGTGGCGGGTGGTAGTTGATTTTCGTAAATTAAACGAGAAGACTGTAGGTGATGCCTACCCGTTACCTCGCATCGAAGATATCCTCGACCAACTTGGTCATTCTCGCTATTTCACCACTCTAGATTTAGCGAGTGGTTATCATCAAGTTCTTGTGAACCCAAGGGACCGGGCTAAAACGGCTTTCAGTACCAACTACGGGCACTATGAGTTTAAGCGTATGCCGTTCGGGTTAAAAGGAGCTCCGGCTACGTTTCAACGACTCATGAACTATGTTCTGACTGGTCTGCAAGGCCTCGAGTGTTTTGTTTATCTAGACGACATTGTCGTCTATGGAAAAAATCTCGAGGACCACAACAGCAAGCTAAGAAAAGTTTTCCAGAAACTTCGGGAGAATAATCTTAAGCTGCAACCAGAGAAGTGCCAGTTCTTAAAAAAGGAAGTTATCTATCTTGGACATATTCTATCGGAAATGGGGGCTCACCCAGATCCAAGCAAAACAGCCTGTGTCCAAAATTCCCCTACTCCACGGACTGTGAGACAAGTACAGTCTTTCTTGGGGCTCGCCAATTACTATAGAAAATTTATTCCTAACTTTTCTAGAATAGTACGTCCCCTAACGAACTTACTTCGCAAAGACGTTAGGTTCACCTGGACGGAAAAATGCCAGGAAGCATTTCAAGAAATTAAAAATAAGCTTATTGCACCCCCACTTCTTAAATTCCCGGATTTCACCCAACCGTTCATCTTGACAACTGACGCTAGTAATGAGGCACTAGGGGCAGTACTGTCCCAAGGGGAGATAGGCAACGATCGACCCATTGCCTATGCTAGCAGAACGCTCAATAGCGCGGAGCGCAGATACTCGACAACGGAAAAAGAATTGCTTGCCATTGTATGGGCAGTCAAGAATTTCCGATGCTACCTCCAAGGGAGGAAGTTTACAGTATATACAGATCACAAGCCCTTGAAGGGAGTTTTTAATGTCAAAGATCCCACTACTCGCCTGGTTCGGTTCCATCACAAATTATCGGAGTACGATTATCGCATTGAGTATAAACCGGGCAAATATAACACAAACGCTGATGCCCTCAGCCGTATCCCGCAAGAAATACCACCGGGAGCCACAGAAGAATCCTCAGCGGAATCTACAAGTACAAATGAAGCTTCTCCAGTAGTGCAGCAATGTCACGCAGTCACCCGATCACAAACAAGGGGGACATCGACCACCCCGAGCCAAAACGGAACTAAGAGCCGTGAAGAAGCAGAGGAAAACTTAAACGTTACATCAGAAAATCATGAAGAGTTGTTAGAGGCGCAAACTGTGGAGCAAGACCAAACAGTAGCGGAAATTACCAGAAGGAAGCCAAAAATAATCAACAATCCGGACGAAATCCGAATTATACTTAAAGATTATCACGACTCCGCCTTCGGTGGACACCAGGGAGTCGTAAAAACGTACAAACGAATCAGAAAGAAATATTGGTGGCGACACATGTTACGGGATATTAAAAATCACATCAAGAAATGCAGAAAATGCCAAATTATGAAAGCATCTCCATCTATTCGTATGCCAATGGTAATAACAGATATTGCGGAAAAACCTTTTGACAAGGTTTACTTAGATATCGTAGGGCCACTTGAAATAACTCCTTCAAATAATCAATACATTTTAACTTTCCAAGATAACCTTACGAAATTTATAGATTGCTATGCAATGCCGAACGCGGAAGCACTAACAGTTGCTCAAATTTTTTTTGATCAAATAATTACTCGCTACGGAATACCAAAACAGTTGGTCACCGACCAGGGTACGAATTTTCTTAGTGAATTGTTTAAAGGGTTATGTAGGTTACTCAAAATTAGGAAACTGCAGACATCAGCTTATCACCCGCAGTCCAACGGAGCACTTGAACGTGCCCATCGGCCGCTGGTGGAATATCTCCGCAGTATAGTGGACGAAAACTCAAGTTCATGGGACCAATATTTACGAACTGCGACATTCGTTTATAATAACAGCATACATGACAGTACAAAACTTACCCCTATGGATTGTCTGTACGGTTTTTCGCCGGAAGTCCCTTCTAATTTAAAGCGTGACCCGGAGCCCCTTTATAACCATGAGAGCTACCATCACATCATGAAATACAAACTACAGAAAAGTTACGCTCTGGCACGGCGAAACTTACTTGTTAGTAAACAGCGATCAAAAGCATATTATGACCGCACGGCTAGACCTTATGTGTTTCACGTGGGGGATCAAGTGCTTGTGAAATGTGAAAACCGTAAAGGAAAGTTGTCTCCCCTCTGGAGAGGACCTTATACCGTACTGAAAATAAACAGCGAAGTAAACTCAACAATAAAAGTAGGAAAAAAAAACGTAACAATACATAATAACCGGTTAAAGATTTTTAACGAATAAGAAGCAAAAAAAAAAATAGATAAAGTACATTACATATATATGTGTATATATTTTTATATCTAAAAAAAAAAAAAAAAAAAAAAAAAAAAAAAAATAAATAATAAATAAATAAATAAATAAATAAGTAAATAAATAAATAAATAAATCAAATAAAATAAAAATAAAAGTATGTATTCATATATAACATAAATAAACTAACAAAATAAATAAATAAATAGATTAAAATATTACAATAAAATAAAATATAAATTATAAATAGATTAATAAAATAAAACAAGATCTAAATATTTAAGCATTAACTTTCTTTAAGTCAGGCATAGCTAATAATTCTGATCGAATGATTCTGATCTAATAACTCCCTTTCAACATCATTCCCCTCTACCGGAATGAAAAATAACGGTCTGACGACGATTCGCAAACATGACGTTCCTTTACTTACCCTCTCTTTCCAGTTAATCCGATATAATAAAAGAAACAGAAATAAATAAATTTTTTACCGCTTTATCATTTCTCCAAACAACTTCTAGACCCAAATCGTCATGCGGCTGACACTGATATTCTTAATCTTACAAACCACAACTACCCAAGCTTTGGAACAACCTTTTACTGTAACCCCGTTAAATGCAACGGGTTTAATGCTAGAAGAATTGGGAGATCTGTGGGTTTCCCACAATACGTGGCACATAATCACGGAAATAGACCTTTCGCAATTAGAAAATCAAACCATTTTGGCAGAATATGCGGAGCACTTAGTATTACAATTATGCAACAACACCGAAACAAGTCCGTGCCAGATGCAGCTAAAACATATTCATGTGGCCATAGAGCACATCAAACAACGCACTGATGTGGTCCGTGAACTAATCACCAAACAGAAATATACCCGGTCCATTTTTGATGGAATGGGTAGTGCAATGCACTATCTGTTTGGTACGATGGATAGTAATAACGAACGGGAAATTTACAGTAGATTAAGTGACCTCGAGGCAAGTGAACAAACCTTAAAGGAGCTTGAGAAGCAGCAAATTACTGTCGTAAAGACTACCCTCGATAAGATTCAAAAGCCACTAGCCATGATGAGAGACAGACAACAACAAATCGGATATCAAATCAATGACTTGAAAACCATAACTAGCAACATCTCGCTACTCCAACAAAGGCAAGAAATCATATCTAGTTTAGTGTTACAAGTAATCGAGATAGAATCCCGTCAGCAGACGTTACTTGATATAATCTTGGCGGCAAAGAATAATAAGATTCACCCTTTACTAATTTCCCCAAAAACACTTGCGAACATTTATGGAAAAACTAACTCTGTGTGCAAAAAGTGTCTACCAATGCTTTATCAAACGGCTGACGTAAAAGCGCACTTGATGTTTAATAAATTAGTTGTAAAAATAACATTACCCATGTTCACGCTTCCTAAAATGCATTTCTTCCAAATTATATGTTTCCCTGTCCATAGCTCTAACAAGCCATCTCTCGTCCCAACTATTCCTTATAGCCACATGGCAACGTTATTGGAAACTCAGGAATTTATTCTACTAAAGCCAAAAGAGGCCCAAAAATTTGTAACTATAACTAAAGAATTAAATGTAACTACTTATGTAGGCCGTTTAGAAGTTCCTATAATCCGGGCAACACATACGAAGGAATGTGTGGTTAAGTTATTAATCAACCCTCGTAATGAGAGAGTCCAATGCCCTACCCGAATACAAATCCCCGCACAGAATACAATAGTCAAAATGAATAGACCAAACTCATGGTTATTCTCACTAGTAAACTCAACAATAATCCATGTAACATGCCCGAATAGATTTTTAACCCCTCAAATAACGGGACAAGGAATCTTGTCAATTCACCAGCCATGTCAAGTCCAAATAGAAGATCAGACAATATATTTCCAGGGAGTGGCCAACCAAGAAATCAAAATTTTACAACCCCAATATTTTCCAAGCCTCGACAGGGACATAACCAATTTCAACTTTTCCAGTATTATACCCCATTACCCTAACCATTCAATAACCAAAACCCAATTATTAACCGGAGACGATGCAAACGAAATTATTAAAGCCGGTACTGTGTCCCTAAATGAGATTGAGGGCAAACTAAATGAGTGGCAAAAGCTCAAAAATCAGAAAACTCCCAGAACCCTTTCCCTAACTTCTATATCGCTTAGCGGGATAGCTTTAATATGTGCCGCTATATATGTAATAGGTAAATCCATTTCCAAAATTTTAAATACATTTCGTTCAAAGCGCGTGCAACGCCAAAACAGGGAGAATTTAGAATTACAAGAGTCCCCAAGACCAGCGGAGGCATTGGAACGGCCCTCAAACCAGGAAATTAGATTAACACTAGAAACCCCTAAGGTTTTGACACCCATTCCGCAAACATTGCCCAGAACGGCCTCAATACAATTAGTAGATAATGTATAGGTAAATAATAAAATCAATTCAATTTTGGTATTCTCTCAACTCAAGGTTACGTGTAACCATTTGTCTAGAAATTAAGCCTAATTAAGAAAATAATTTTTAAGCGCTATGTAAAGTAAAAATAAGTAAGAGACACGACATACATATGACGGACTGACTGACTGGAGAGCCCTCGCGACAAAACCGATCACAAGACTCTTAAAAGCAAACTCCAATCCCCAAGATTATTCCTCTTCAAAGAATAATCTTCTTTTCTAAGGGGGGGAGGAGTGTTACGTAACGGCTAGCACACCCCAAGCACAAGTGCATCGAACCATAAATCAAAGGTCACCAAACGCCGACTCAGCTGCAGAGACACCGATTCAGGTCAAAGTACGCGGCGCACTTACCAAGTGGCACGCGCAAAAATTAGAATCAGGTGTCGGCAAAAATTGGTAAACGCAGCATCGAGTGGCAAGTGCGGTGACCCGGTTCGATGACACCATGAAAGTGCTGCGATGAAAAAATCGCTGGGGAAAAGCCGAAAGGAACCAATGGTATATAAAGTCGCCACCTAGACGTCACGGACGCATATTCGCATCTTCCCGTCGATGGGGATTTCAGTCACGCTTTGACACTGAATACACCGACACATGGTTTGATCCGACCAACGCGAGCGGTGTATGGCGCAGCAAACATTCCCGCTATTTGGCAGCGCCGAATGGAGACGGTCATGCAGGGCATTGACAACGTCCAGAATTTCTTCGATGACATCTTGGTCCACGCAAGCGACTTCGAACATTTGCTAATGGTACTCGAAGCAACGTTGGAACGCATGAGATCGCATGGTCTACGGCTCAATCGAGCCAAATGCGTTTTCGCCACTAATGTCGTGGAATTCTTGGGGCACAAATTAGATGCTCAGGGAACTCACAAGTCGGATAAACATGTCAAGGCTGTCCGGGACGCTCCGAGACCGACAACGCCGGAGGAGATGCAGCTGTTTCTGGGGAAAGCAACATATTACGGTGCGTTCATTCCGGATCTGTCTACCAGAGAGAGACCACTTCGAGACATGCTATGTAAGGAGCCGTTTCAGTGGACACCGGAGGGAGAAAAAGCTTACAAGAATATAAAAAAGATCCTGATTTCACCACAGGTACTGATGCCGTACGACCCATCGCTTCCTTTGTTGCTGGCCACGGATGCGAGTAAAACAGGATTGGGCGCAGTCCTGTCGCATCGACTGAGCAACGGGCAAGAACGACCTATCGCTTACGCAAGTCGAACCTTGACGGGAACAGAACAGAAATACCCACAGATTGATAAGGAGGCACTGGCCATTGTGTGGGCCGTTCAGAAGTTTTTCCTCTATGTATACGCACGACACTGGACATTGATCACGGACCACAAGCCTTTGACGCAGATTCTCCACCCAGAAAAATCATTACCCGTACTATGTATAAGCCGCATGGCCAACTATGCAGATTTTCTCTCAAATTTTAATTATGATGTCATTTTCAAGACGACCAAAGCAAATGCGAACGCGGATTACTGCTCCCGTGCGATACCACCGACGCACGCTCATCAAGTTAACAAACTGCTGTCTCAAAGAGGGGAAGAAGCGGAGTACGATGGATTGGATAATTTTATTCTTGGTCAAATCCAGCAGCTGCCGATTCGTGCCGAGCTCATCGCGCAACACACAAGGAGGGATCTAAACATGGGAAAGATTGTGGGACTGTTGGAAACAGGAAAGGACCTGGCGCGTGTGGGGTTGCGGGCCCCGGAAGTAAATTATAGACTGGCGGGCAATTGCTTGGTTTTCGAGCACAGGGTAGTTATTCCGCCGACTCTGCGCGAGGCGGTGCTCAGTGACCTACATACGGCGCACCTGGGAATTGTGAAGATGAAGGGGCTTGCTCGCTCATTCGTTTTCTGGCCGGGTATCGACGCGGATATCGAGAGGACGGCAAAGGAGTGCGATGAGTGTGCGAGGTACGCACACGCTCCACCGAAGTTCCAGGATCATCATTGGGAGTATCCGAGGGGGCCATGGGAGCGTATTCACATCGACTACGCGGGACCGTTCGCTGGTGTGATGCTGCTGATCTTTTGCGATGCGTATAGCAAGTGGCTCGAGGTCAAGGTCACAAGCTCCTCGACGTCGACTGCTACAATTGACGTCCTGGATGAACTATTTGCGGCATATGGAGCTCCCGTGACAGTTGTTTCGGACAATGGTACGAGTTTCACTTCGGCCGAATTTAAGGCTTTCCTTGTGTCGGTCAAATTTCACATACTGACGGCCCCATATCACCCTGCGACAAATGGGCAGGCTGAACGTTGTGTGCAGACGGTTAAAGACAAGCTGAGAACCATGGGAGCAACAAAGGGTTCGATTAAGCAAACCCTGAATAGCTTTTTACGTCAATACAGAAAAGCACCGCATGCAGCCACGGGGCAGTCACCGGCTCGGCTGTTCCTTGGCCGTGCAATGCGGACTCGCTTGGATCTCGTCAAACCCGATGATTTGTACACTAAAATGACCGAGAGGCAACCGGCCGTTTTCAGGCCCACATTCCGTGCTTTCCAGCCGGGACAACCGGTGCATTTCTTGTCGGGCAATCCACGCATGGATAAGTGGATCCCCGGCGTGATAATCGCTCGCATGGGCGATCTGCATTATGAGATTGAGTACCGCGGGAGAGGATTCAAGCGACATATCGATCAACTCCGTGAACGACGAAAGATGTGCAGGCCAGGTTTGGAGGGCGAGGCGCATCGGTGGGACCAGGGAGCAGGGCTGGATGAACTGCCTGGCCGAGTACGTCTCCATGGGGAGATTGTCAGGCGGACCGATCCCGCAATCGAGGAGTCTCCTCCAACGGTGCTTCAACAGCGTGGGGGGAATCGAACCCCAAACACACAGGAGCTAGGACGAACATCCCCAATAGTGTTGCCGACTCCCGAGAGCGCGGTCCCGCGATGCGGGCAGCCGGTGGCACCACAACGGGTCTTTGACCCCTTACCAAGTCGCGAGCGCGAGGTTGCGGCAACGCCGCGACGGTCCGCGAGGCCGAGGACACCACGAGTAATCTTCAGTCCTCAGTAAGGAGGGAGGAAATGTTGGATATGCTTTGAATTGCGCGCCGATGATTGTCACGTCCTTTTTGTTCATTCTTTTTTATGTTTGTATTCCACGGTCTGAAGTTGGTTATTTTTGTTATGTCAGAAGTCAAGCAGATTAGAAATAAAGTGCAGTATAAAATTGGTCCGTATTTTTATTTGTGCGTCAAGGATACAACAATTGGGACTGGAAGCTGGGTCTGTTGGGGCTGCTAGGGATGGTGGGGCTGCATAGTACCAAAACATGCAGAGCTCCAGTTTCAAATTTCGTCCACGTGCTCTGTCCCCAAGACCGAGATCGATAAAGTAGACAGGGCCGCACGATCAGCTGATGCGAACTATAGGCGCCGCCATATTGGCCTCAGCTGCTCTGACGAGCGCCTTTCACTTTATCCCTACTCCGCGGCGACCGTCACGCGACATGCAACACACAGACGAAAAAGTGTGAGACGATGTAATAAAAGTTTCACTTTAAAAAACGATTACCGGATAAGGATTTTTCTTTCCTAAAGGTTGTTGTGACTGCCAAACTAAACGTTCCACAAGAGGTAATGCTAACAACAACGACAAATGAAAGTACGTCTACAGCGCACCCGGTGGAATACTTTCGAATTAATCCTACAGTTCCTTAACCCAGAATCCGATAAATATCTGGTTTTAATTTTGTTGTTTTATTTCTCTGTTAAAGCAGAGAACTAGACCTCGAACCGGATGAAAAATCGCAGCTACTACCTAAAAACAAAAATTATCCAAAAATCTTACAAGATCCGACGAAATCCTTCATAAGTTCCATAACTTTAACAGAGCTATGAGTTTCCTTGACGATATATTGCCCATTCGTTCCGTGAATCACAGATAATCTTGAACCATATGTTGATACTTCGAAGACTTCTGTTAAATACCTAAAATAAAGAAAAATCGTATATTAGTGTTTTATGTATGAAGCATTTAAACTCTTACGAAATCAGTTTCATGTTTTCCCACTTTGTCCTTGACCCATCGATAATAACGAACAAATCCACCACGGGGCGCTTATAATTTCCAGGTACCTTGGTGCATGATGGCAACTGTTCTACTAACTTACTGGCATACTCAAAAAATTTATCCACAGCAGCATTACATGAATCCCTTATTAGACCCTCTTCCATCGTTACACTACTTGTGGTTTGCTCAAGGATAAGGGCGAGAAAATAAGTCTGATCTTTCAGTTTTCCTTTAGGAATCTGGCTAAGTATGTATTTCCGTTCACATGCAGTGTCTATGTACCTGACGGTTTCGAAGTGATTTTCAAATCCCTCCCTTGAAAGCAAATTCATCTCAGACATTTTGTACCTTTGATACTGCTCTAATCTGGCCCCATCTTTCAGATTCTGCAACTGGTAATTTCCATGGGTTGAAGGTCTATTCGGTTGGTTTGCATTCTCAATTGCAAAAGTAGGTATACCTCTTGGGCTGTAGTACATATCTAGAATCTGCGACAGACGCATTTTTCGAACCCGATTCGTCCAAGACAGAATGTTATTGGCAATGTGAAGCCCATCCAATCCCCCAAGTATTTCTGAATCGGTCATTGCCCAGTTAAGATATTTATTTTCAGATATATAGTGGACTTCGGGGTACTCCGTGTCGTTCCAGTAGCCAGTCGCTCCCACGTTTACTTTCTTTTTATAGTAGGGTGCTTGGAAAAAACATACTTCAGCCAGGTCGCCGGCGATACTCGCCGCATATGCGTTGTCAATAGTGTTGAGCGACTTTAGAAGTTTCCGGATTTCATTTTCCGTGTCACGCCTTTCCATCGTCTCTAAGTTTTCGTATTCGTCTTTGATTATCTCCATATTAGGGAAGAATTCTTTGATAGGCACCATTTGTGGCTGAAGGCCTGCAGCTATTGCGGCAATCACTGTACCCGGAGAAAGAGTTCCGTAATCTAAAAATAAGTTTTTAATGTACATACCGCCATAATTGTGCTTCACATGAGATATACATATACCTTCGATGCGAATTACACCCATTTCAATTGGGCACATTGAGACTTTTTCGGAAACTACAAATACTTTGCCACTCTCTAAGATATTAACTCTGCAAGCAAATAAACGTTTTTTGTAAAGTCTAGAAGTTCTTTCAAATTAAGGGGGGCACCTAGTAAAAAAAAAATTTTTCAAAACTTTATTCGATTTCGTTTTCGAAATAGACGACAACATGTAACCGGTTTTGCACGCGTACGCAGCTGATTTTGTTTTTTTAAACGCGTTTTTCTCAAAACATTATTTTCGAACTTTGTGGGCGTAATTGCTCAAAAACTATTAAAGATTTTGGGCTGAAATTTTTACCAGACATAAAAAACAACTTCTTTTTCTATTTGAACCTACTTTTTTGATAAATTTTGGTTATAAATGTTTATAGAACAAATTTCATGCGAAAATTCGAAAATTTTTTTCAAATTTAAAAAAAAGTACTTTTTTTCAATTTTTTATAAATTTTGTATGTTCAACTAGGAATTATGAATGTTATTAACAAGTTCGTTTTTGAATGGATGTTCCAGGTTCACTCTAAGGGCTGTAATTACTCCCACAAATTGGACATCACAACTGCAACGCGTCTGATAGAAATGGTTACCACCATTTTGTACCGAAAAAGTAAACTTTTTTTTTTTTTAAGAACTTTAAAAGATGTTCCATAAAGCCTACTTCATTAAAATATCATAAAAATATAGTTAGTCTAAAAAGAAAATGTTTGGAATAGGCGTTTTTTTTTTAGCTGTTACACTAGGTGCCTCCCTTAAATTAGTATAATAGTTCTAGTATAACCTAAACGTTGCCAAGTAAATATATTTTTATAAAGGGTATTGGGAGGGCACACTAAGAGAATGCCATCATGTTTCAAATTTTTATTAAGGATCTTGTATCATGTATGTATATATTGAACAAATGTATGATTTTCTTACATACTTAAGAAAACATTTTTCTTAATAGCGAACTCGACATGCAATTGGAAAGATCTACATATTTTACGATAACAACATTAAGTAGGTACAGTCATCCTTGAGTAAAAGAATCTCTTCTGTCTTTGGATTATCTGTACAAGTAATGAATTATTTATTTATTTATTTATTTATTTATTTATTCAGTCTACTGATTTCATTACAATACAACCACAGATAAGATAATATACAGATGCAGAATGGCGCACTTCTGTAGCGAGCAGCAGCCAACTCCTTGTAGCCAACTAAAGCTTTATTCCTAGCCAACTGGGCTTTCTTGTTTAGCTATGTTCAAACTAATTCAAAAAGTGTTCTACAACACGAAGTTCTTTATAACAGTAGGATAGTTAGCCACTCGATCAAAATACTGCTTATGTATGTATATACATATAAACACATTAGTACCGGTGGCACATTTGTGCGTTTCGTAGAACTTCACACGATATATATATAAATTATTATTCGATATTTTGCAAACCAGATGAACTGGTGCATTAACGCTGTTTTATCTGTAGCCTTACTTAGATTCAATAATATTTGGAAGAAAGGGTTTATTTTTTTTCGGGTAAAAAAAAATTAGGTACAGATTGGATATATTAACGATTATGAAATAAAAATTAATTGCAGTCGCTGATATTAACACATCGCAATCGGACGACATATTGCCGATTTAGTAACTAGTTAATTATAGGATAAATAGACCGCAAGGAAAGTTGTTTATTAACATTTTTTGCTTTAGTACCTTATTTACCTTATGCAATATTAGCTTGCTCCGTTTTAACGCCTTAATTTCTGTCTCAAGCTTTTTATTATTTTTTTTAACATGTTTATTACATACTTTGTAATGGTTGGAGCATTTTTCGCATACAATTCGAGACACTGGTGTAGATGCTCTTGTACTAAAATATTTTGAGGCTTGATTTAATTCATCAGGAGTGATATCATTTTCTTCAAATCTTCTTTGATATGTAACAAGAGCTTGGCAAGGATCAACATGAGGAGAAGGTGAACGAGTTCTTGAAACAGAAGGGCGAAATTCTAAATTCAGTGATGGTACAGCATCTTTTCTTAAATATTTTTTCCCAGATATTTTTCGTCAAAATGAGAACTACAAATATATGGCTTTTTCTTTACTTGTAGTTCGCTAAGCGAACTAGAACAAGCTTGCAACCAATTAGAATATTTATTTGATCCTGGTTTGGGAAAATTAAAATATTTACGAGTTGGATAATTCTTTGCAGTAGCCTAACAACAAATAATGCTGCACTTTATATTCGAATTTTTAGATCTACCAGACATAATTAAATTCTGTATCTCAAGATCGATATAGATAATCCAAATGTGTAAACAAATGTACAAAAACCAATTAACAAAATCAATTCATAAACAAAGATCAAAAGAATGTCCCCAATTCAATGCCAGGATCAAAAAGCCAGAAAAATATTCAAAAATCAATAATCGAAGTCAGTTCAGAAATCCAACGAATGTACCAAATTCAATGCCAAGATAAATAATCGCCGAGAGAATATGTATTTAATTTGATGAACAACGAAAACGCACAACCAATCACTCCAAGATGAGGATTCGAAATGAGACCGAAGTAGAAGGGAATTTAGCTGGAAACAAAACGCGCCAGATGCTTCCATATACATATAGGCCATTCGACGCAGAATTTGACCCTCTTTAATATTGAATGGAATGATATTTTCCGTCGGACGTACCGTTTTCGAGCTACAAGCAAAAAACTGAAAAAAGAGCGAAAATTTCGCAGTTACATGGCTGCCAAAAGTTATGCTCACTTCCTGGGATGGTGCAAACTCGGATTACACGCATTTAGGACCAAATGAAGGTATGAAAACGATTTCGAGCTTGCTGGGAATTAATTCCTCTAAACGCTTTTTATGGATCTAATTTGACTGGCCTATAAGTAATTTCTCAATAATAGTCCAGTCCATGCACGGAAAAAACGGCCAAACTTGGCAATTCTGCCAAACAGACCCAATTTACACCAAAATTTGGATTTGGGTTCTGCTTACCCTCTACTTCAAAGTTGTCAATGTGCCAAGGGTTGCTTTTATCCTGGGGGTGGACGCCACCCCTTCTAAGTATGGGAATGGATAGATTGACTAATTCTAAGCAACTTTTTTTATATAAAGTTTTTACTGAAAGTCAATACTTTTCGATTTATTCGAGAGTGGAAACGTCAATTTTTCAACAAAAAAACCACGTTTTCAGACGGTTGTTCATGAATAACTCTGAAAATAAGTATTTTATGACAATTACGAGAAAAAATGTAGCTAATAAAAAAACAAAAAAACAACGGGTGGTACTCCGGGAGTGCCGGCAGAAGTGAAAACTTGAACATTAACGTTGTGCATTTTTGAATATTATGGAATGGTTAGGGAATAATTTCGCACTAATTGTTTTATTTATCAGTATAAAAGTACTATCATTTATGTGGTAAAATATATACAATATTCTATCGTACACAAACATGACAATTTATATTACATAAAAAATTTAACACTTCAGAACTATTATAATTATTTTACATTAAAAAGTTTATCTCTCAGAAAAATCAACTTTCATCCATAATTTCAACGACTCTTTCACCATCATCATTACCAGCATCATCATCGTCAATCTCTAAAACTGATACAATAGGTTTATGGTAGCTGAAGTAAGAAACGAACAATTTTGATTCGAATCTATTTAAATGTCTAATAAAGACCGCATCAATAGTAGTTTTGTATTTCGTTGTGCGCCTAGCAGGCTGTGTACAAACACACACGCACACTCGCGCAAGCGCCCTGTCCGTCTTACGAATTTTCGATCAAGGTCACGTGTCCTGACGCGAATTTTACATTTTTTACCCATCCCAAAAAAGTGCACAACGCCGCTAAAGAAGTTTTCTCTTCAAAAAAATACTGGGTTTAAAATATCACTTGTCCCAATACTAACGGAGTAATAGCTTGTTAAAGGTTGGTTCTTCTTCGTCAAACGCCAAAATCGAAAGTTTCAACGTGGAATATCCAAAAAACAATGCATTTTTCGGGGAGAACTCATAGAACGTTTTTTGAAGTGCTCGAAAAAACCTTTATGTTTTTTTTTATGGAAGTTCCTAGTATCAAAATTAAGCAAGTTATGACAAAAACAAAATTGGTCCCTATTTCTTTGGCGGCAAAAAAATGTGAAAATCACCCCCTAATTACCACCCCAATTGAAAATGATAGTTACCACTTTACAATTTACTTTATTTATGTACTTGTAATAGGAGAAGATGAAGGAGGAGTTGAGGGGGTGTCCGTGGGAGTAGATGAAGGAGGAGTTGAGGGGGTGTCTGTGGGAGTAGATGAAGGAGGAGTTGAGGGGGTGTCCGTGGGAGTAGATGAAGGAGGAGTTGAGGGGGTGTCCGTGGGAGAAGATGAAGGAGGTGTTGAGGGGGTGTCCGTGGGAGTCCGCGTGCGAAGCTAGTTTTTAATAAAAAGTTTTTCATCCCCGAGAAGGGGTGGCGTCCACCCCCAGGGTAAAAGCAACCGTCGGCACAGTGACAATGTTGAAGTAGAGGGCAAGTAGAACCTACAGCTAAATTTTGGTGCTAATCGGTGCTGTTTGGTAGAATTGCCAGGGAAACCGTGCATTGACTGATCTATAAATTAAAAATTTAAAAATATTTGTACTAGTATTATTGCGGTTTTGACTTCATCTTCAATTTTTCTTCTTCAATTTACAGCTCTCGTTTCTTGACCTTTAGGTTTTCGTAATATAACTTCAATTTCTCCTGCCTATATTTCTCAGTTTTTCCATTTTTCTTTTTTTAATTCAGCTTTTTTTTCAGTTACTTTTAACAGTTTGTTATTAATTGTTTATTTTCTTGTAATGATATTAAAATTATGGTCATAAAAATTCTTTTGCAATTCAATTTGTTTCCGCAAAGCCATTTCTTTGTCGCCCATTTTGTTTCTTTTGTAATATCTTGTAGTTCCTTCAGTAGTACACGGCTAAATTTCAGATACCGGTTCATTTGATGGATTATTAAAATTTACTCCTAATTCAAATAGCGGAGCCTGCGAAGGTGACGCTAATTCATTACATGGTTTCTTAGTAATTATATCTTGTGGTAACACCCCAATTTCTACGCAACCTTTCTCAAACTCTGTATTCAAGTTTTCTATAACATGTTTTCGCTTATTTTTAGTGACCTTAACTCCGAAATTTTTAATGCTGGAGATCCAAATACAGCTTCTTTTAAATTAAGAAGCTCAAGCTCATAGGCTTTTTCTTCCGTTGGTGTTAAAATTATTTGTTGACTTGGACCACCGCCGGTTTTGAATAAATCTTCTTTGTTTTTTCTTAATTTTGTTTATAATTCGCTGTTTATAATCTCCCCAAACCTGCACAAAATATAATACACTTACAACTCTGAATATAAGTATACCTTTTTCCAACCATCTATATCCCGAATGGGAGGGCCAAGGCCAAGACTGTTTAATTAATTTATTAATATAGTCCACATATTTCTAGATTTATCCCTAGCGCCTGCATTATTCATGTAGCCTTTAGCCACGTTGGGATGATCCTCCATGACAAGGTTTGACAGCTGATTGTTTTGGTCGTGTTTCGTGCCACTCCCGGTTTTTGCGAGTTTTTGTCCGTTTTTTCAATCTTCCCTCTACTGTTCTGGTTGCGGACTTGCCGTCGCGGTCTCCCTGCATCGTCTCTGGTTGAGGGATCGCCTGGATATCTGCGCCCGACTAAGTTCCCTACTCCGGCTTCCTGCAGCGGCTGCCGACTGGGCCGTCCTGGATACTGGTTGCTTTTGTGGACTGCTTTTTTCCCCAGGGTAATTCTTTTAGTATATGCCTCTGCCGAGGCCTTGCACTCTACACGTCTGAGTGTTTCCCCTTTTTTCGGAATCTCCCGGATCCCTCTGGATTGCTGTTGGCCCCTTCCCGCCTTTCATCGGAGAGTTGGAGAGTTCCAGCGAGTTCACATCCCTTGCCTCATCCGAGACACCAACCTCGATCTACTCTTCTGTGAACTACAGGCTGCAGAGGGTTCTGTTCTTCGCTGGTCAGTGATTGTCAACATTTCGAGACTTCTTACGACGGAATCCCGTGCCTATCTTCATAATGGCGATTTGCGGTATCTGCTCTCAAAGTATTGTTGATGTCTCTCTCTTTCTCCTTCCCGTCAACTCTATCTTCCTTAGGTTAGATATATATATTGTAACTAGATAAGCATTTCAAATATATGTATATTCAATAACACTTAAACTTGGCCTATTCCTTCCGAAACCCCAAAATCCCCTGGCTTCCTTAGAGCCTATCCAGAAAAACGTTGCAATTTTCAATTTGTCTAATATTATTATTACCAGCTGACCCGTGCCCACTTCGCTGGGCGTCAAACATTTTTACTTGTGATGAAATTATCTGGTGTGGTTCTTAGTGCTGAGTATTTAGGATTTATTTTATGTTTATTTTATTTCTTGTTGGCTGCTAGTATGTTGGGCGAGTATGTTAATTCTTTAAGACTTCTCTGTATACTGTGTTCGATCTTGTGCTATTGTCAGGTAGCAAATTGAAATTGTATTGGTTTTCTGGGGCTCCAACTCGAGATAAGTCAACATATAACTGCCCATGGGAAAAGCACTCCTTTTTCAAGTCAATGCCCACCAGAGAGAATGTTTGACACTGGGACTTTTTATCGTGAGGGCAAATGAAACTTTGACTGGGAAACTGCAGCCTTTTGAACGATATTTGGCAAATCCGTCGGAATCATGGGTATCCGCGGAATATAAGCAAGTTGTCCCACTGCTGCCCACAGTAGCCTTGTGCCATTACACATGTTGGGAAGGCTCAAGTTTCTTAACAGCATGATAGGGAATGCCGACTTTTAACATAAGGTTGTGAGGTGGTAGGCCAGAAGGACTCAAAGAATTTAAAAATTCTTGAGGATAGTACACTGTATCCATCCTCAATATTACACACCGTGTCAACTGACTTATACTGTTTGAGTTAACCGAGAATTTTCTGTAAAGTCAGTTTATTTATTTCATTCACTGTATCGTTTCTGGGTGACACCATTGCCTTTGAGAAAAGCCACTGATAATTTCCTTCCAATCAATTTTCAAGACCGGGATATATTGCGTCTGTTAGATGTTCTAATTTCTAGACTATGTGGCCCAATCTATCGACAAGTTCAATTTCAGCGCTACTACTGTTAGTGCTAGGAGAGGTTATTTTTCCTTCTCCAAGTTTCAGTAGTCGGTGCGAAAAGTCGTTGTTGTAGTTGTCGCTTAAATCGGCTCTCATATTTGTTCGTAAATTGAGAGTTTCAACGGAACTCCATATGGTACATCATTTTAAGCATGCTCTGATGACATTGGCGCATGTTCCTCTTGTTATTACAGGCAGTGTTTGCCGAAAATCGCCCGCAAACACAAAAGTAGCACCACCCATGACAGGATCTGAGTTTCTGAAGTCTTGGAGCGTTCGATTTACTGCTTCAACATGAGCTCTATGACTCATGGTACATTCATCCCATATGGTCAATGCTGCATCTTGTAAAAGTTTGCCAAGCTGTCCATTTTTACGTATGGAACTGACTGTTGTTCCAAAATCGAGGAACAAAGCGCGCCCGTCGCGGCTTTCGTGCGCGATCCGCGGGCTAAGGGTAGAGCGGGCTTTGCAGAATAGTCCGATTTTGATGACTCTTATTTTATTACATATAGGGTATACCTCTAAGTTTGTCCCATTAAAATAAATTTGAAAACAAAATTCTACCCCTAGGGGTAAATAAAAACCTTTTAACAAAAAATTAAACCGACGAAAAAAGAAACTGAAAAGTGGGAAATAAAAGCTTTTTAACATAAAATTAAACCGACAAAAAAAACTGAAAAGTGAAAAATAAAATAAACCTTTTTAGTCTGAATAACTGAGCCCTAAACTAATGTAAACAAGTAATTTTGAGTTGGCGCCAAAGGAAAAATTTTTTGTTTGTTTGGCGCGGACTAAAAATTAGTTACTTTCATTAGCTTGGGTGCTCAGTTATTCAGACTAAAAAGGTTTATTTTATTTTTCATTTTTCAGTTTTTTTTTGTCGGTTTAATGTTTGGTTAAAAAGCTTTTATATACCTGTTTAACTTAGAGGACGAACGAAATCTATCGAAATTACCTTGTTATTCTTCACTGAGCATTTTACAATCATGAAATCCTCGTGTATCAAATCAAAACTAATCGAGTATCGCTAAAAACCAATGACTGATCAATGTAATTGTTTTTAAAATTTCGCTTCAACCAAATCTTACCTCAAAATCCATTATATTTTATGAAAATCAATTTTAAATTACTACTCTAAAACTACTCTTTTAAATTGAAATTTCGTATAAAACTTCTGTCGTAAAATCATCTCAGTAAACTTTGGCATACATTTTTTGCATGGAAATTGTTACTTTGACTTAAATTTTTTGCATTCAAAGTGTTATAATCTAATCGAAAAATTTGTCTATCGCTCGGCCCGATGGATGCAGCCAAGCCAGATACGCCTCGCCGCGCACAACCGCGCACCCTCGTGCCCTCTATGTCCTCTGTGCGGGAGTGTGCGACGGAATGGTACCAACCAGGCCACAGAGCCGTCACTTTAAACGTAACGCTCTCGCCCAACACTTCTCGTAACGCATTCACCAGCTTACTCCCCAAGTCAAGTTTGCGTAAAGAAGTTTTACTTCAAAAAATTTCATAAAAATCGGTCGAGCCCTTTCGGAGGAGTGCGACCAAAAACACCGTGACACGAGATTTGTATATTGTATTGTATATAGATTTATTCAGCAAATATAAAAATATGAGGAGTGAAATCGAGCGTTAACAAAGAGTGAAGCGTTACGTTTTTCACTGCGCAAAATCTTCGCGCATCTTGACGTAATCTCCGAAACTACTCATCCGATTTTAAAAATTCTTTCATACCATGTTTCCATCTCCCTAAAATCTCGGGATTTTGTGAGATTTCGCGAAATCCATATGAAAATCTATTGAATTTCCCATACAAGTAGCCGATTTTGAAATCTTCAGATTTCGAGAGAATCTCAATCAAAATCTACTAAATTCGTTGTGGCATCCCCAAAAAGTTATTCACCACTATTCAACAGACGTCAAAATTGACAAATTTATGACGGTCGATTTCTTCTACTTTTATTACACACAAATTAAAATTTATTCACTATGTCCAAATGTTGGCTAACAAGAGTTTGTTGATATTTAATCACTTTAACATTCACTTTTTTAGCACAAAAACTTTTTGGAAATAATGAAAACATGACACTTGACATATCAAATATCAAATGAAATCACGCTACTAGATGGAAACACTTTTAAATCTCTTATTCAAAATCTAGAGATTTTGGGGAGATGGAAACATGGCATCACCAATATTTAGAATGGATCTGGAGGGTGCACATATGCTACATAATCAATTGTAAGAATTTGCGAATTCAATATGGTGGCCTGCCAAATCTTAAAATTTATGCGATTTGCAACAATTTCGGTACTTGGGGGTTTTCAGCGTCGCTGATTTCAATCCGACTGTAAGAAATTACGAATTCAATATGGCGGCCTATCCAATTTAAAATTTTCTGCGCTTTGCGCCAAACTGGGTATTTGAGGTTTTTTCGGTGTCGCTGATTTTAAGCAAACTTTTAGAAATTAAGAATTCAATATGGCGGAGAGTCGAATTGTGAAATTTATGCGATTTGCACCGAACGTAATACTTACAGAGAGATTTTCAGGGTTGCTGATTTCTAACTAACTGTGAGAATTTACGAATTCAAGATGGCGGACCGTCAAATTTTCAAGCTTGCAGTAGAGCTTTGCTGCCTTATCTAATGGAACATTTTGTTTGACCAATTTTCGGAAATGCATATGGGATGTAGGTTGGTGTTAGTATAGAGAGTGTCACATCTTATTCTGGATAATCTTTGGTCTTGAGGGCTTGGATAACCCTGGCGTTCCGTTTATGCGATACGGTCAGCATAACGTTATCTTGAACGCTAGTCGTTGCGGCGGTATTGATTATGTAAATAAAAGAGAGAGGGCCAAGTCGTCAGCAAGCGATCGGTTCCTTCCGGACTTTCAATGCCCAAGGACAAGAACTAATGGTTGTTTTTCTGCTCCTACGGGAGCAATTTTACTTAAACTTAAATGACAAACAATAAAGAACTATTCAATTTTATTCTGGTTTAATATCGGAGCATTCAGATCATGTTGAAAGAGCTTGAGTCACTTCAAACAGCACGCTGCTGCCTTTTAAACAGTGCTCATGGAAAAATTGTTTCATGATTCCATCAGACTCGAATAATTTCCCAGCAATTTTGCCATTGCATACCTTGCAAGGCCTTATTCTGACGGGTAATTCATAATTCAATAAATAAGATACACAGCGCTCCAAAAGAGTGGAAAGTTACTGCTTCTATATATGTAGTTTATAAGAATTAGTACTGGTAAAACCACCACCGAACATACGTAAGGATGAGAACAAAAAGCAATTCGACTCATATACATACATATGTATTATATGTAATATTATTGGAATTTCACAGTATAGCTTTGAATTTTAAATAGATTTTTAACTAATCGAAAAGAATTTTGGGGTTAATTTTACCTTAATTCCCTTAAAATGCGTTTCAAATACCAAAAAAATTGCCCACGAATAAGTTTTATTTTTTCTCTACTAGGACATTTTGTACCTTCTTGGAAAGGTAATTTGTATCATAAGTAATAAAATTCAAATAAAAAATAGTAATAACATAAACTTCGCAGAAAATTCGGGGAAAACACAAAGTTTAGGAAAATAAGAACATTTTTTCGAGACTTAAAAATGAATGTACCTGCAGTGGTAGAACTTTACGATAGTAGATTTTTGGCGTGAATTCGATATCGCTGTGTTGAGTAGATCAAAAGATTGAAATAAAATAATAATGCGCATATCATGGAAAATTCGATTTTATCAATCATCTTGTAACTCCTAAACGGTTAAAGTCCTCCCCCATCTGTCAAGTGAAAGCTTCTCTTGGCACGCTCTGCTATCCGCTTGATTTCATTTATTTATTTAGCAGATTCATCAAATGCACTGATTACTACAAAGTATATGCAAGTCTTATAGCAAAGCTGACACTTTAGTTGAGATTTTGTTAAATTGAGGTCAATATTGCGATAATGCAAATTGAAGAAGCGAGACATTGACGAAGTCAGCTCATTCAAGCCATAATTCGTATTGTGATGAGGTACAAAAAGGAAGTCGTGATTCCTGAAGGAGCGAGGCGGAACTGATATTTTAAAGAGATTTAAAAGTTCCGGGGAATTGATTGGGCCCTGTATGCAGTCAAATGCAAAAACAGTTCTGGATATGTTTCGTCGTTCCTCGAAGGACTGAAACAATAAAAGCTTAAGCCTCTCGGGGTAAGGCGGTTGTTGGATCGCGCGGTAGTCAGCAATTCTATGCTGACTCCCGGGCGGGCCAACGACATAAAAAAAGCGCATCTGGTGCATCGCATTCCCGCCTGTGCAATGCATTGCTTTCGGCGCGTCAGCGGTTTTGGGCACTCGGTGTCTGCACTCAAGAACTGCACTCGTCAGCCCGTGGGCGCGCGGCCACCCAAGGGCCGGTCAGATTACGGCGGGGGTTCGGTGTCCTCCCGATGCGCTTGCACTTGCACTGTAAGCACAATTGCATTAAGTTCTGTATTAGAATATAAGTTGGCTTGCAAATAAAATTCATTCGTGTCTTGACCATCAATCAGAGCAGTAGTTTAATTAAACCTCCTGGATCTTCAGAAGTCAAATCATTTCAGCATTTGGATATTTGGATTATCATCAGGGCAGAATCTTGGATCATCATCAGGACAAAATCTTGGATCATCAGCAGGACATAATCAAGCGGTCTACAATATACAGCATAATCAGAAGAGCATCGTCGTCTCCAGCAAAGCAAGCAACGTCGTCTCCAGCGAATCAAAATCAGTTGCATTGGTACTAAGAACCAACTGCAACGCATTCTCCCGCGCGCGCTGGAAGATGGAAGCTCTCGCCAGTCAACAGGATGCTACAGGAAGGGCCATTCAGCGGGTGATCAGCAATTTCAACAAGGATTTGGCTGATCGAAAATCTACAGCGTCCTATTTTCAACGACGACTAACAGAGTTACAAGAACTCTGGAACGAATTCGATGCTCGACATAAAACTTGTGAAGCTGCGGACCCTGATCGAGAGAGTCGGTACTTCACTTCAAATTATTACACCGCAATTTCACATCTGGTGCTCAAACACGAGAGCACTTTTAAAGCAAAAATCGACGATTTTATTCGCTTGGAAGCCAGCATTTCCAAGGCAGGATCGTCAGCTGAGCCGAGCCAGGACTTGAGCACAGCAGTCAACACAACCCCGGAGCCGCAAGCAGCGACCACCCACACAGGATTTCAGTAATGTCAACATTTCGGACGGACCGGCTTTTTCAGTGCCTGGTACAATGTCATCTCAGGATGGTGGCTTGGGAATCACACCCAGTGATTTAACCAAGGCTATCAGACGGCAGCATATGGGCCTAGCAGCTCTAACTCGAAAATTGGAAGGGATCAGTCAAGCTACACCCTTCATGTCCAAACACCACATTCAGGTGAAATTAGAAGCAATCAACCGGCAGTGGACCAAATTGGAGGAGGGCCACGCTCAAATAACAGAACTCTGTGAGGACCCCACGACAGTTGGGTACCGAGTAGAGGAGTACATCAGCTTGGACGATCAAGTTCAAGATACAACAATTCATCTATATTAGAAGCTGGAAGAATTATCAAACTTGCCAACAGGACCACCGCATCTGGGCGCTAGTGCAGTCGTTCAAAATGCGGGAGCAGTCGCAACTTCTCAAATGAAGCTTCCAAGGATTTCTATACCTGTTTTTAACGGTGATTACTTGCAGTGGCGTCAGTTCCATGACTTATTCACACAGATGGTTCATAACCAAAATATGGGAAGGTGCCAGAAAATGTGGTACCTTAAAACCAATTTAACAGGCGAGCCGGAAAATCTCATCTGTCACTATTCCGTCTCAGAGGAAAATTATACCGCGGCGTGGGACACATTGGTGAACCGTTACAACAACATGCGGATAATTGTGACAGCTCTGTTAAATAAATTGATTGCCCAGCCAATGATCCAGCAGGCAGGTGCAACAGCGATCAAAACTCTGCACGACACCACCAAGGAGTGTCTCAGAGGCTTAGACAATTTGGGCATCAACACAGAAAATTGGGACCCACTTGTCGTTCACTTGTTAATGAAAAGGTTCGACAAAAATACACATGTCTTATTTGAACAATCTCTCGACAATCCACGGGAAGTTCAGACGGTAGAGAAATTATTAAAATTTCTCGAAACAAGATTCCAATCCCTGTAGGCCCTGGGGACCAAAGGAAAACACACAGAAGAGGTGAATCGAAAACCTCCAGCAGCAAGATCACTGGCAGTTACCACCAACAAGGCGACCAGGGGTTCATCATGTAAAGCAAATCATCCATTGTTTGCTTGCCCTCAATTTCTTAAACTCGTGCCGAAGAGTCAACTGGAATTTGTAAGGAACAACAAGCTGTGCATCAATTGTCTTAGACCGGGACACAGCGCTTCAAGTTGCGCATCCAGATCATGTACAAAATGCACAAGGAAACACAACACGTTGCTGCACCTGGAACAAGGGCCTCAGGGTCAGCAGCAACAATCATCAAACAATAATTCTCAAGGCTGTCAGATTCCCGTTAATCAATCACACAATACAGGGCCGAAACAAGCCGCCTTATCAGCACGGACTCCTGGCATACAAAGGAGTTTGGTTTTACTGAGTACAGTAATGATTCAGCTTACTGCAGACGATGGACGAAGCGTTCAGTGCAGAGCAATACTTGACTCGGGATCACAGCTCAACTTCATCACCCAGCGAATGGCAAAGGAATTAAACCTAGCCAAGATTCCTGACGCCATGGGCATCCAGGGAATCGGCGGAGCTGCTCAGCGCGCACAGCACAGAGTAAACGTCAAGCTTGTGTCCAACACTACAGGCTTCTCAACAAGATTAGAGGCATTTGTGTTGCCAAAAATCATCCCAAATCATCCGACCTCGAATGTAGACATAGAGGATTGGTCAATTCCGCAAAACATCAAGCTGGCAGATCCAGAGTTCAATCGAGCCAACCGAGTCGACTTCCTAATTGGAGCTGAAATATATCATCAACTTCTCTCCGTCGGCCAAATTAGATTGGGTGACAAATTGCCAGTGATTCAGAACACGCTGCTGGGGTGGATCGTTTGCGGCAAGGTAGGCGACTCTTCGCAGCCGGAAGCTCCTCTTTGCGGTATCTGTAGTGAAGATCAGGACCTAAGTCAACAATTGGAAAAGTTCTGGAAATTGGAACATGATGAAAGCCCACGCAAGGCACTCACTCCGTCGGAGCAGAAATGCGAAGACTTTTTTGATCATACCACAAGCCAGTCAGCCTCCCGTTTAAAGAAACTCAAATCAGCTTAGGAGAATCGAAGGATATAGCGCTGCAGAGGTACCTGGCCTTGGAGAGGAAGTTCATTCGAGATCCGAGCCTGAAACAGAGATATTCAGATTTCATCAGGGAATATATCGATCTTGGCCACATGAAGCTCGCTGACGCTGGATCAATCAAGGCACCTTATTACTTCTTACCGCATCACGCAGTAATGAAGCCTGACAGCACCACCACCAAATTGAGAGTTGTATTTGATGCGTCGGCTAAAACATCGAACAATGTGTCACTGAATGAGCTGTTACATGTGGGACCAGTTATTCAGGAAGAACTGTTCACCACGCTTATTCGGTTCAGAATGCCAAGATACGTGTTCACGGCAGACATCGAGAAGATGTACCGACAAATCCGCTTGAGAGAAGAGGATCAAAAATTTCACTTGATCTGGTGGAGACAGGACCCCAAGGAGCCATTGAGGTGTCATCAACTCTGCACGGTTACATATGGGACAACGTCAGCCCCATTTCTTGCAATAAAGTGCCTCCAGAGGTTGGCGGAATCAGGCAAGGACTCATATCCACTGGGCGCAGAAGTGTAGAGGAGCAGTTTCTATGTGGACGATGTCATGACCGGTTCAGACAGCATGACCACTGCACTGAGTATGCAGAAGCAATTAAAGGAGCTGTTACAAACAGCTGGCTTCAAGCTAAGGAAATGTTGCCACAAAATCTTTCAAAGGAGGACATGGAGGTTCAGCTTGACTTCCAGGACAAGGACCAGCCTCATGTAAAAACGCTTGGTCTCACGTGGCTACCAAAGTCTGACTCATTTAAAATCAAAATAACATGGAATGACCGGCATAAGATCACCAAGAGGACCGTATGTTCTGATGCGGCTCATCTGTTTGATCCGCTCGGTTTGGTTGCACCTGCTACGGTAGTTGCTAAAATGTTCTTACAAAAGTTGTGGCACCTGAAGTTGGATTGGGACACGTCACTTCCGATCGAGCTCCACACAGAATGGACACATTTTCGAGAGGAACTATAATCGCTGGACAGCATCAGCATTGTTAGACATGCGAGCCTTCACAAGGAACCCAAGTCAATGCAGCTGCACGTGTTCGCGGACGCATCTGAAAAAGCCTACGGTGCTGCTGTGTATCTTCGCATCATTGATAAAGAGAATAACATCACCGCGCAATTGTTATGCTCAAGATCTCGTGTAGCTCCCCTAAAGACACTCACGATCCCTAGGCTGGAACTGTGTGCTGCAAAACTGGCGGTGGAACTGGCGCAGCGAGTGCGAAAGGATTTGGCTGGAATCATAGGACAAATATTTTATTGGACGGACTCTGAGATCGTACTGTGTTGGATCAATACATCATCATCATCATTGCACACTTTCGTCGCCAACAGAGTGGCTGCTATTCAAGAGCACACTACTCCTCAACAGTGGCGTCACGTCAAATCCAAGGAAAATCCAGCGGACGTGCTATCAAGAGGCATGAATCCGAGGAAACTGAAGGATTGCGGTCTTTGGTTCTACGGACCAACATTTCTTCATGGTCAGGAGTCGCTCTGGCCACCAGAGCGTGTACCAAAGGTGGAGCACGTTCCCGAATCACGGGTGGTATTGGCATCAGTGTCCGAGCAACAGTCGCAAAACATTCTGGCCGGGATCAATCACGGAAATTCATTCCGCAGACTTCAACGAATCGTTGTGTACATGAAGCGATTCTCAAACGAGTTGAGGCGCCGGAGGACCACTGGAACGGAGACTAGTGGAACAGCTGCATCGGGCAAAATGGTGGCGTCTGATATTTCTCCAGTTAGTGCTGAGGTATTGGAAGGCTCCTTAATCTTTATCATAAAGCAGATGCAACAGTCTGACTTCAAGGATGAGCTCGATCAGTTGGGAAAAATGGTAGAGACACATAAAGATAGCAAACTCTCCTCTCTGACACCATTCATCGATGAACAGGGTGTCATTCGAGTTGGCGGGAGGCTGGAGGCATCGAAGTTACCATATGATGCCAAGCATCAAATAGTGGTGTCTAACACACATCCGTTAACAAAACTGTTGATGAAATCTATACATGAAGAGAATAAGCATCCCGGACCACAGGCGTTGCTGGATGCAGTACACTCAGAGGAGGCTAAGAAGAGAATCTCGTCTTTATTCAGCACACGTGGTATCGATTTTCATTTCATACCACCTAGAGCGCCGCACTTTGGGGGCCTCTGGGAAGCAGCGGTTAAGTCTGCAAAGGCACTACTGTTGAGATCTGTCACTTCGGCATCCTTGACTTATGAGGAATTGGAAACGGTGGTCATCGAGGTGGAAGCAGTGTTAAATTCACGACCGCTAACACCCATGTCAGCTGATCCAAATGATTTCAGTGCACTCACTCCAGGACATTTCATCATTGGAGAGCCACTGTTAAGCACAATACATCCTGAGGCAACTCCAGCGAAACTTTCCCTTCTCACACGTTGGAAATTGGTCTCGCACATCAAGAACGAGACACCAGCAGCAACAGGCTCTGCTATCAGCACGGATGATACGATAGCATCCCGACCGGCATCTCGGCCTGCAGGGACATGGGAAGATGGAGCCACGGCAACCAAGCGAGTTCGATTCTCGCCAATGTCCACAATTGCGACAGTTCTTCTCACATGCCTTCTGTTACCATTGACTCATAGTGCTCCAGTGGAGGTGACTTCATTCACGACTCCCCCTGGGATATACTTCGAAAACCTGGGAGCAGCAAGGATAATATCAAATGAGTGGAACATCATCGCTTTCTACGACATGTCGGGATATTGGATGGAATTCGAAGGACTGGTGAAAGGGCAAAAATATCTGGCTAACATATGTTCTCAACTAGGTATTGGAGATCCATGTGCAACTACCGTGGCGCAAATTCAGCACTTGGTCAGGGACATAGAGGAAAATAATGAGTTGATGCCCTCGGACAAATCGAGTGCTCGGAGAAGGAGAGGGGCATTAAATATAGTCGGTAACATCGCCAACAGCTTATTCGGGGTGTTGGATTCTGAATACGCGGACAAGATGTCAAAAACCATCGATGACACGAAAAGGAATGAAGAGCACTTGTTGCAGCCTCGGAGGAATGAACGAACATGGAGTGGAAACGAGCCGAAAAAAGTGAAGCCATTTCAAAGATGTGTGAGTAGAAACACTCACACATAGACATCACTCAGTACAGGCGTAAAATTTTTGCTGGCACTCCGGAGGGACTAACTTTTGCAGGCGATTTAATTTGTTGTAGCCACCTGTTCTGCATGTGGACATCGCTCGGGGACCTAAAACCAATAAAAAGAAAGTATTAAGTAAAATAATATTTCTATCATTATATTAATTTATGCTTTGACCCCCAAAAAAAATTTTTTACGGTGACGACTATGTCATTCATTTGCACAAATCTGACAGTTCTTCTGGAGGAAAAACCACTTCAGTTAAGAATGCATTTTTCGATAAAATCCAATCATTTTCACGATTTTTTTCAAATGAAATCACTAAGTGTACTTTTCTTAAATACCTACTTGTGAAAAGAAATCCCCAGAGTTCCTTAAATCTCCGCATTTTTGCAGCCAGGCACAAAACATTTTTTAGGCATTTTTTCTCAGTGTTTTCTATAAAATAACCCACAATAGATGTAATTATCACGTTTCACAAATTAAAACATAAAAATTACGCCTTGTGACCCACTTTTACTGAAAATAAAACACAAAACAAGCACAAAATTACCTCTTAGCTCGCTTGCTCACTACACTTGACAAACTGAAGTTTCCCACTCGTTCATCATTTGACAATCAAAAACCATTTTTGACAATCAAAAACCAGACTTTTTGGCTTCACTTACGTACAGGGATTTTACACGGTTCTTCCACTCCATGATCGTTCGTTCCTCCAAGGTTGCAGCTGATGCGTAACCAGACTACAATAATTGACTCTAGTGTTAACATCATTAAGAAAACACAAGAGGAAGTTAACACACAATTTGGAGCAATACAGGCTCAGGTTAATGAGCTGTGGAATGGAATCCATAAGATTCAAGAAGAGCCCCGTCAGCAGAAGTTGTCAACGTTATTCACCACACTAACTACACAAATGCTGTTAGTGGCATCAAATATACAACCCATGCAGGCATCATTGATTGACGTCTTCAGTTACTCTCACCATGGACGGATAAGTCCGAAATTTATTACGCCCCACCAGCTGAAACAACAGTTAGGGATCATCAAGGCCCATCTCCGGCCATCTTTGAAGCTACCTCAAGTTGAGGACAACATACTACAATTATACACACTGATGGACGTGGCTGCAAGAGCAGTAAAGCAGCGTATTATTTTCAAAATAAGTGTCCCGCTGTTGAACCCGGAAGAATTTGAACTATTAAAAGTGCTACCGGTTCCGTTTTTGATTAACGGGACTTTCGTCAATGTAGTACCCTCATCTCCCTTTTTGGTAGTGAACTTACACAGATATCAGTATTATCCAATCACTGATCAGGAATTGCAGGCTTGTGTATCTGTACGGGAGGACGACCATATGTGCAAGCAAAATCATCCAATCTATCAGCGCGGCTCAAATCAGAGCTCTTGCGAGATGGATCTAATCAATGACAAGCTGGTTCCATCAGTATGCAAGGTTGGGGTATTCTCAAAGGAATCGCAGTGGATACAACTGAACAACCCTAACGATTGGTTGTTCTCTGTCAAGAAGCCCGAAATGGTCAAAATTGCATGTGGCAGTAATGTCACGTCAAAAACACTCACAGGATCTGGAATATTGAGGATGCATGGGAGCTGCGTCGTTAAGCAGAGGCGAGTTATACTTCAGGGACACAATATATATCCCACTGTCTTGAGAAGCTCGTACATACCGACTGGGAACATCACTCAGGTGGTAATTCCAGAGCAATTGAATCAGCTCACCACTCACAAGCCCGCATATCAAGTCCACGTAGCGGAATTGGAGGTCCTAAAGAAGCAGATACGTCAACAGATGGACTCTAGCTATCTGCCATCCAGTTTGCCGGCGCATTACGCGCATCAATACGCCATCGCATACATTGGATCGGCCATCTCCATCTGTGTACTCATCTACGTGGTGTGGAGGTTCCGCAGCTACACGTATTCACTGCCAAGGATGTCAACTAGGTCAGGACCCATTGCGGCGGCCAGACGAGCAGACCCAGCTGTGACGAACCCTGTTTCGGGACCAGCAGCTGCATCTGCATTTACTATACAAGTAGATCAATAAGGGGTTTAAAGTTGAAGCACTGCTTCAACGGGGGGGAGAATGTTGAATCGCGCGGGAGTCAGCAATTCTATGCTGACTCCCGGGCGGGCCAACGAAATAAAAAAAACGCATCGGGTGTATCGCATTCCCGCCTGCGCAATGCATTGCTTTCGGCGCGTCAGCGGTTTTGGGCACTCGGTGACTGCACTCAAGAATTGCACTCGTCAGCCCGTGGGCGCGCGGCCACCCAAGGGCCGGTCAGATTACGGCGGGGGTTCGGTGCCCGCCCGATGCGCTTGCACTTGCACTGTAAGCACAATTGCATTAAGTTCTGTATTAGAATATAAGTTGGCTTGCAAATAAAATTCATTCGTGTCTTGACCATCAGAGCAGTAGTTTAATTAAACCTCCTGGATCTTCAGAAGTCAAATCATTTCAGCATTTGGATATTTGGATTATCATCAGGGCAGAATCTTGGATCATCATCAGGACAAAATCTTGGATCATCAGCAGGACAGAATCAAGCGGTCTACAATATACAGCATAATCAGAAGAGCATCGTCGTCTCCAGCAAAGCAAGCATCGTCGTCTCCAGCGAATCAAAATTAGTTGCATTGGTACTAAGAACCAACTGCAACGCATTCTCCCGAGCGCGCTGAGTGGAACACTTAGTGCATCAGGGCCTAAACTCAAAATAGAATGAACAGCGGTAAAGAATGAGGGTTAGCCCAGTGGAGACCACGAAGAGCAAAATGCAAGAATCTCCGCAGAACAGCCCCAATACGATTTATATTGATCGCATAATACCTGTGACACACACGTAGTATAGATACCATGGTACGCGGATGTACTACGTGTGTGTCACCGAATACTACCTTAATACCAGGTGAGCAACCTGGTATGAACCTAGTATAGATACTAGGGTTTTTTCCGTAGTATACAAGCATTTTAGTGACTACAGCGCCAATTTCCAGCAATGAGAAAAATGTTGAACTAGTTGACTGACAACACTGTGTAGCGGTTCTGGCAGATTTTGAATTTTTAACATTATTTGAAATCAGCACACTAAGAAAGTCCATTTTTATTAACAAATTGAAAAAATAGCAAACACAACCAAAATAAATTTTCACAATCTGTCACGATGAAAATGTCAGTTGATACTAGATTGCTGTGTGTCACTATGCATAGTATACACAATACCATGGTATCCGTACCATGGTATCTATACTACGTGTGTGTCACAGGTATAAGATGGCGACCAAACTTGGCTAGCGTATTCAAGTATTGGGCGAACAAATGTACAAAAAAGTATTTTAGTAATGTGCGGATCGTCAAATTCCTTGGACCATCTTTTATCAAACCGCACGGTGAATTTAGCTTTGGCTACAATAGCGTCAATGTGGTCTTCAAAGGACATCCGAGAATTAAAAACAACTCTCAAATCTTTGGTTTTGTCAATTCAAGAAAGAGGACAACCGTCTCGGGAGTAGGTGAAGCTCACAAGAAGGACATACTAGTACACTTACTAATATTAAGGTCGAGACAGTTAATAGAGCACCATTTATAAAAGATGTCTGAGGCAGAATTATATTTCAATGAGGTAGAATTTAAGACCAAAAAACCAACAATATTAACCGGCTTGAGAACTTTAATGAAAACTGCGTCCGACGCTTACAGAACTCAAAAACAGAATAAAGATGATGCAACTTAAACATACCAATACAGAGAATTCGGAACATATATCAATTTCGTGTTATATACATTCGTATGTAGTGAGTGATACATCGCTCTAGTATTGCCAGCTGCTAAATTCAATGGCACGATTACATCAAACAAAATAAGATTCTCAAACATACTCCCCCCGTTAAGGGAATTCTTAACTAACATTTATAGGTAGTTATGTATAGGTCTCTTAATTTCTTCATGAACAGTTATGAGCGTAACTACTCGAACCAATTCATCCTGCCCAGGGTGTACTGTGGTAACTCGTCCCAATCTCCTTTGCGATGGAGGTAGATTATTGTCTTTGATAATCACCATGTCGTTGATCTCTAAATTGTTGTCAACCTTTTGCCACTTAGGTCGTCTCTGAAGGGTAGACAGGTACTCGAGATGCCATCGTTTCCAAAAATGCTGATGAAAATGCTGTAACATGCGCCAACGTCCCTGCAAGGTTGCCTTTTCGTCGGTTGTTGGGACCTCAGGCAGCACTGTCAAGGGCTGGCCCACTAAAAAGTGAGCTGGAGTTAAAGCATCCAAGCAGCTGGGGTCATCATTAAGCGGTGTCAAAGGTCGTGAATTAAGAAGTCCTTCGATTTGAACCAACAGGGTGTTCATCTCCTCGTAGGTGAATTTTGTCTCGCCCATAGTTCGTTTGAGAACGCTCTTGACCAATCGGACGTCAGACTCCCAAATTCCACCAAAGTGGGGAGCTGAAGGGGGATTGAAATGCCAAGAGATCTTTCTAAATGAGAGAAAATGAACCGTTAGTGTATTTTGATAAATGTCCTGTAGTTGCTGGTATATTTCTTTCAACTGTCGGTTCGCACCAATAAAATTGGTACCGTTATCACTGAACATATGAGATGGAACACCTCTTCGCGATGTAAAGCGCTTGAGTGATGCCACAAAAGTTTCGGAAGTTAAGTCCCCGATGAGTTCAAGGTGAAGTGCTCGTGTGCTGAATCACACAAAAACCACCAGATAAGCTTTTGTAGTCGGTGCTCCTCTTCCCCTGCGTGAGAGCAATGTAAAGAGTCCTGCACAATCCACGCCGACGTTCTCGAAGGCCCTATATGCTCCAACCCGTTTCGAAGGGAGATTCGCCATCAGCTGAGTTGATGTGGTAGCTCGATTCTTGACACATGTCAAACATTTATTAATGTGAGATTTGACCATGTTTCGACAGGAGAGAATCCAATACTCTTGACGAATTATGTTCAGTAACAATGATGTACCGGCACGCAGATGCTTCTCATGGAGGTGCTTAATCAACCGTTGAACAAAGATGTGGTTTTTTGGTAATATTGCAGGATGTTTTGATGCAAATGGTAGTGAAGAATTATGCAGACGTCCACCCACTCGAAGTATGCCACTGGTGTCCAAAAAGGGACTGAGGGTTATGAGTTGACTTCAAGTAGGTATTTTTGATTTTAATTTCAAGGCGGTGATCTCTGCAGGGAAAGCATTCCTCTGAACCCACAAAATACAACCTCGAAGGGATGAATTCATATCATCTGTGGTAACTTCACATCTATTGTTCCCCTGATCAGACTGTCTGCAATTTCTACACAATTGAAAACTCCTAGCCAAAATGCGAGTGATCCTGGCCAAAGATGAATAATTTTGAAACAATTCCGTAAGTGTGTCATCACTGTCCCGACAAACGAACACTTCTATACTGTTTGTCCTTTGTTCCTTATTAATTATATTCTGATCCGCTGCAGGTGTCCTTTTCCCTGCTTTTCCAGTCAGTCCTTAGAAACGCCGGTCCATTCCACCACAATGTAGACCACACCAACTCCGACGGCACTAAACCACGAGACGCAAGGTCCGCGGGATTTTGAGCAGAGCGAACATGACCCCACTGGGACCTCGGCATTATCGTTAGAATAGTTGAAGTCGATTTCCCACGAAGCTCTTCCACTTGCGGGGATGCGATGACAACCATGCCAGCACAACCGTTGAGTCAGTCCATGCAAAGCAGTTACAATCAGGCACATTTAGTTCAGATCTTACGAAGGCTATAAGATTGGCCAGCAGTGTAGCTCCGCATAGTTCTAGTCGTGGTGTAGAAAGTTGTTTAATGGGTGAGACTCTTGTTTTTGAAGCCACAATGTTAACAAAAATGCTTTGATCCTGATTTATGTTACGGCAATAGATCACTGCAGCGTAGGCGTTATCCGGTGCATCCGAGAACCCGTGCAACTCAAGCTGCTCGCCACGAAGTGATATCCATCTAGGTATGCGTAGATCTTGAAGATGATGTAGGTCATTCCGCAGCCTAAACCATGCGTCCCTGACACCATCGCAAGTGTCATCCCAATGGCATTTTTGTAACCATAATTTCTGGAGAAGAATTTTAAATGCGATTGTGACTGGCGAGACGAGTCCCAAGGGGTCGAATATCCTACTTGACTCCGACAAAATAATTCGTTTAGTTGCAAGTGGCGACTCAGATAGATTTACCTCATACGTGAAACAATCAGCGTCCGGTAACCACTTCAATCCAAGCACTCTTATGCTCTCAGCATGTTCATCTATTGTCATACTTGTAGACACAGAAGAGCTTTCCGACTTCACCGCATCAAGAAACTGCCTTGAACTTGATGCAACTTATTTAGTTGTTGATACAGATCTAATGCTTCAGTCTCTGTCGCAGCTCCCCCATCAAGTCATCCACGTAAAAGTTGTTCCTTATAGCACTTTCAGCTAGTGGATATTCTCCTTGAAATTATATTGTGGTTTGTTTCAAGGCCCGAGCTGCCAGAAACGGTGCCGCTCTTGTCCCGTAGGTGACCGTTGTCAATTGTAAATGTTGAATAGGCTGGGCCGCATCTTCTCTCCATAGTATTTTCTGGTACCTTCTATCATCAGGGTGAACCAGTATTTGGCGGAACATTTTCTCAACATCCGCCACTATTGCGATTTTAAATGCTCTAAACGACAGCAGTATAGGGAGAATGTCCCTTTGTACCTTCGGCCCTTTTAGTTGCCTGTCATTGAGTGAAACGCCCGATGATGTTACCGCTGAACCGTTAAACACTACTCTGACCTTAGTTGTGGTACCTGACGGCTTAAGGACTGCATGATGAGGCAGGTATGCATGTTCCTTGCTTGACACAACATCAGGGGCATCCTCAAGATGTCCCAATTCTTTGTATTCCTTCATAAACCGCAAGTATTCATCCCTCAGGTTTTTATTGTGTTCAAATCTTTTTTCCAATGATCTAAGACAAGAAGTTGCTAGTGCAACTGAGGCACCCAACTCTACTGTGGATGCCTTTGGGGAGAGGAGAACCTATCCTCGTTAATATTTTCTTTTAATTTTAATAAAAGGCTTTTTTGAATATAATCGTATATATATTTTTTTCAATTTGTTCTTATTCGTACAAATCGTTTTGATCGACTGACTGAAAATCTAATTAATTTTTGAAACAATTTAAAAAGGTGCCTACTCTTTTTGATACAAGCTGACTAGATTTTCTTGTCACAACTAATTTCTACTGTACCTACAATTTCTACAGTACTTAACGACTTTTGCCATTCACACTGATTACATACGGTAGACGGCCTCCACAACACCCCTTTCCCAGTGAAGCTCTATGATAGCGGAATGAAATTTTGATTTCTAAAACCTTTTATGCAAATGATACTTTTTTGTTGGATTTGTTTTGAATTGGAAATGTGTAAGTAATTGAGGAATTTTGATATGTCTTTTCGCGTAAGCGCTGGCTCCTGACGAAAATTTGACTTTAAGAGAACAGGCTCTGGCTGTTTCTTTAGAAGAGATGAATTAACTCGTGGTAAATTGTATATAGCATTCGTAGTTGGATGAGGATTAAGCTTTTGTTCCCTAATTTCCGAAATATTGGAAGTAAAATATGGTTTTAATCTATCCAAAGAGATGTTAATAGCTGTGTTCTTTTCACATTTGTTCCGGTTCTAGGTCTAACAGTAAGTTTTGCATTGAATTGAAATTGATGAGTAGTTATACATATCAAAAAATTTTGGCTTGGCAAAAATAAAATCAAGTTGCCTGCATTTTATACCCATTTTACGTCAAATAGCAACCCAAAAATTTATCTGGTTAAGGGTTTGAAGGTTGTATGCGTAAATATCATGGCTAATTTGATGCGCTTTCGCAAATTTTAAAATCTGTATATACGTGACAGTCTTTAAAATTTCAATTCAATGCAAAACTTACTGTTAGACCTAGAACCGGAACAAATGTGAAAAGAACACAGCTAATATCTTTGTCTTTGATTTTGATTGTGAAAAAATGTTCATGTCTTTTGACTACCGGAAATGGTCCGTTATAGCAATTTTGAAAACTTCCCTTGGTTACCTCATTCCGAACAAAAACATGAGAGCAATTTTCTAAATTTTTGAATTTAAAAAATTTTGTTTTGTTGTGATTTGAGGTAGGTATTGGTCGAAAATTGTTAAATAGATCTTTTAAACGATTGACAAAGGTACTTTGATGCTGAACTTTGATATTCTGTTGGAGGAAGTCTCCGGGAAGTCTTAATGACTGCCCGTAGAGTAATTCCGCTGGGGTTGCAATAAATTCTTCCCGAAAGGTTGTTCTTAATCCGAGTAGAATTGAAGGTAGCGCTTCGCACCATGACTTTGTTTCTGAAGTTCTGATGGCTGTTTTTAAGGTTCTGTGCCATCTTTCTACTAAACCGTTAGATTGCGGATGGTATGGTGTTGTACGATTGTGTTTGAAACCTAGGAATTTTGAGAGTTCTTTAAAGAGATGAGATTCGAACTGTCTTCCTTGGTCCGTAACTATAATTTTCGGAACTCCAAATCGTGATATCCATTCCTTAAAGAGTGTTTTTGCGCAGGTTTCAGCCAAAATGTCTGGTATGGGTATTGCCTCTGGCCATCGTGAGAAACGATCAATGATCGTGAGCCAATATCTGAAATTATTCGATGGAGGTAATGGGCCGATAATGTCCATGTGAATTGTTTCGAAGCGTGAAGATGAGATAGGGAATGTGCCAAAAGAACTTTTAACATGCCTAGAAATTTTATTTTTCTGTCACTGCAGGCAACTACGGTTCCAATTGTTAACATCCTTGTTTATGGACGACCAAAAATATTTGGAGGTCACCATTTTATTAGTTGCACGGATGCTAGGATGAGATAGGTTATGGATGGAATTAAAAATTTGGAAACGGAACTGTTCAGGTATATAGGGTCGATAATGATTATTTTTAACCTCACAGTAAATTTGTTTGTCACTTCCGAGGATGGGCAAGTTGGAAAATTTATACTTAGGATTTTCCTTGAGGTTTTGAAGTTGGCTGTCTTTTTTTTGAGCCACCGCAATGGCTTCGAAATTTATTGAGGTAGGCAAGTGAATTTCCTCTATACGAGAGAGGGTGTCTGCTACAACATTGTCAGTTCCGGTATGTATGTCTGTAGTGAATTGACCTATAAAATCTAAGTGTCTTGCTTGCCTTGGCGAAGCTTTGTCTGGGTTTTGTCTGAAAGCAAAAATTAATGGTTTATGGTCGGTGAATAATGTGAAGTTTCTACCTTCCAAATGGTAACGAAAATATTTAATTGATTTGTAAGCTGCTAGCAATTCTCGGTCGTATGCGCTGTATTTAGTTTGTGCAATATTTAATTTGGTGGAAAAGAAACCGAGTGGTTGCCAATTGTTGTTTACTTTTTGATTTAATGAAGCCCCTATGGGGGTTTATGGCCTCCATTTATATTTTATTTAAATTACAATAATTTACAATTTATTCCTTTTATTTTATTTTCACTTCTATTATTATTTACAATTTGTTGATTTAAGTGTTGTATTAATTTTTGGGTTCATTTTATTATTAATTTTTAATTTAAATCCTTACCGGCCAGAATCAATTGCCAAACTGATATTTTCCATTTTTTATAACAAAAACTTCATTTCGTGGCCTGCTACGTTTTCACTTTTTAATTCACCGCTTGCTTGTTGCAACCGCCACACCTTGAATGGAAGTCTTATTAAATAGCGGTTGGTCACTGGGTCAACTAGAGTAGTGGATGTAAATAAGTTTTCACAGAAAATTTCTTCTTCTGTATAATTCTGTATAACTGTCGGTAGCTCTTCTAACTCCCAAAATTTGCGCAAAGTGGAGTAAATTTCGACAATATTAGAATGTAGAGATATAGTGATATGTGGTTCTTGTCTCACTGGTACTGTTCCCGACACAACATAACCAAAAATGGTGTTTTGGAGTGCTGGATAATTGGGAGACATGAAATGATGGCCATCCCTTAAAATGCTCATAAAATGGTCTGCGCCCAGGAGAACATCTATTCTCCGCGAAACATTGAACGATGGATCAGCCAAAGCATAACCATTAAGAAAGCTCCAGTCCTGTATTGCGAAACTGGATGCTGGTTGAGGTGCAGTAAGTCTATCTAGTATGAATGCCTGAACTGATATTTCCTTTTGCGAGTTGTGCCGTGATATCAGAGAAAGTTGTACCTTTCCTCTTGTAGTGCATGTCTGGACAGCTGCCAGTCCATTGACCGTTACTCTTGCCTTTTCCCTTGGCATGTTCAACCGTTGACAGCAATCTTCTGATATAAAAGATGCTTGAGACCCTGAGTCCAATAGGAGTGTACAAGGTTGCAAAGCGCCAGCTGAATCACGAACATAGACCAGTGCAGTTGGTAACAAGGTAATGTTACTTGATTGCGCCTTGAAACTTATATAAGTGTTCAACTGTTGATTAGTAAGGGGAGGGGTGAATGCCGGAGTTACTGGATTCAGCTTGGTTGTAACTGGCTGCGATGTATCAGTAACGGTTGATTCTGATTGCGGAGGAGGCTGATTAATTCCAGTTTCACCGAGATGCAAACTTGAGTGATGCAATTGCTTACAAAAGTGACATCTTACTTTTGACTTGCAATTGCGAGCTGAATGCCCTTTACTAAGGCAATTAAAGCAGAGTGACTTTTGAATTACATAGCTTCGTCTTGCTGCTATGTCCAGGCCCCTAAACTGAGGGCATTTGAATAGTTGATGCGTTTGAAAGCATTTTATACACCGAGGTGTAGTGTCCAGATGTAAATTGCGAATTGGTTGAGTGGAATTCTGTTTCTTATTACCCGGTTCACAGGCCTCTAATGCGTCACAACGTTTGTTGAGCAGTGGCGGCCCGTGGTCTCCTAAACAGAGGAGGCAGAAAATTCAATAATATAATTTGTGGCCCCACGCTCGCCACAAATAGTGACAACCACCTTTGATACCATTGTATCCTCTACACTACATATATATACGTAGATATACAAATTCTGTTTTTACACGGTAGATACGTTCCAGAAAAAAACCGTGTAAAAAAACCGTGCAAAAAAAGACATGAAGTAGGTACATAGGTACATAGAAAAGGAGGGGACTAGTTCCATATTCGTCAACCCTGTAAAAAATAGGTAAAATAAAATGATTCATACAAAAAACTATTAAGAGAGTCTATTTATAAAAGCCAAATTAAATTTGTATGTGCATTCATGCACAGTTTATTTCATAAAAACAACAATTCTTAAAGTATGTACATAATAATATGTACATATTATGTACATACATATTTTTATTTAAAATTTAAATCGTGCTAAATCGAATAAAATCGTGTAAAAACGGAATCAAATTTTTTTTGCAGGCTGTGTTAAATCAAAACCGAGTAAAAACAGAATTAGGTGTACATATATTAAAAAAAAACCAAAAACATAATACAAGGTGTCTCAAAAGTAAGTTCACATTTGCTTATCTTATTACGCGAAAGCAACTATTCTGAGGGGCGCGGGGGGTATGTCAGTCGGTAGTCTGGCTCTTGGGAATTTAGTCGCTATGGAGCGTTTCTCTGGTGCGGACCGTGCGTTGTGCGTACGTGAGTTTTACAAAAACGGTAATTCGGCGACTGTAGCGCGAAAATTCTGCAGTATTCGACATATTCGTCACTTAAATGATGCGCCTAGCACTCGACTCATTGCAAAATGGGTTGAGAAGTTTGAAGAGACTGGGTCAACTCTGGAGAAACCAAAATCTGGGCGGCCAAGAACATCAAGAACAGCCGAAAACGTGGACAGTGTTACTCAGTCTATTCGAGATGATCCAAACCTCTCGATTTTTAGTGCCCGACTAAATGAATGCCGAGAGCGCAACGGTTTACATTTGGACGATGTTATTTTTAAAAAATAAATTCCCAAACAGTGTACTTGAATATAAAATAAACATTTTTTCAATAAAGCTAAGACTTTTCTTTTAAAAAAAGATTTAAATGTGAACTTTCTTTTGAGCCACCCTGTATAATAAGAATTCAAATTTCGTGCCATTCTGCTTTCTATTCCCAGTTTATGCAGATTCGCTTTTGCACAAATAAGCTCAATCTTAAAACTTTCGATCGGAGGCTTGCCTCTTTGGCACGCACACGCAGAATTCTCAGGCCGTGTTTGCTCATATTTATATCATAACAAAAAGACGCACACAGCCTTAGAATTGCTTTTCCCAGCTTTATGCTTAAAGTCTTCTCAGAGGCATTCGAAGCGTAGCCTCCTCTGTCACGCACACAAAGAATTTCTAGTTCGCCGCCGCATGCCTTCCATTAAGTGTGTTGCACATGCTATCTGTGCGGCCAGCTTCTCTGTCACCCCCACACAGAACTCAAAGCTGATTTGTCCAACTGGCCGACAAAAAGAGCTTGAGCAGTCGGAATTTCTGTTGGATTCAGTGCAAAACGAAAGTTCCGGCTGCAGAAGCTCTTTTATTCGCACGTAGTGGTTTCAAAGAGACTCGCCTCACGTTGATTTATACAGGCAATTTTCATCATACAATGCAAGTAAAGCATTACCATAGCTGCAAAAATGACAAAACATTGCCAGAGTATATAAATCAATTTTCATTCTTATTTCTTTGACATTTGAACATATTTTACTCACAAAATAAGTTTTTGCACTGAATATTTTAGATTTTTTCTTTAAATTACAATTTAAGAACTGCAAAACTTGACAGAGGAGGCACTGCCTCCCCTGCCTCCTCTGACGAGCCGCCACTGTTGTTGAGGAATTCAAGAAACTGATCGAATGTTGGAAAATCCCCACTGGTTGTCTCTTCAGCCCAAATTCGACGTGTTTCCGGGTCGGTTCTGTTTAGCACCAAATGTATAAGCCAGGGGCCGCGACTAGATGCTTCCCTACCTAAGGCCTCAATGCCACGAATCAATTCATCAGAGGTATCTGATAATCGTCGAAGTTCCGCAGCAGAGGGTTGTGAGCAACTTGACTGACCCATAAATGCAGTCATGTAAGCAGTTAAAATTTGCTTCTTCTTCTCATATCGCTTGACAAGCTTAGACCAGGTATCCGGATAACGTGCCTGAGTAATGGGAAGATGCTTAATAAGAGATGATGCCTCTCCTTGCAATAATCCCTTTAGATATTGCAGTTTATGTACCGCAGACAAGTCTTTTTTTGATTCAATACAAGTTTCGAACAAATCCCTAAACCACGGCCAATCCTTATAGTCTCCAGTAAAGCATGGAATATTGACCTTAGGGAGTTTGACCTGTGATTGCGATGTTGTTGAAGGAAAACCGTCAAAAAATGCTTGTTGTTGATCAATCAAATACTTCATCGTTGTATTCAACTCATCCTGACGCCTTGGAGACCCCATTTCTTTATCAACCGATCGAGCAGCTATGTGTCTACGTAGAGATACTTTAACATCTAGGTACTTATCTTCAAAAGCGCTGTATTCAGACTCAACTTCCCTCAACACCAGTCTATCATCCACAAGTTTAAGCTCCTGCTCTAGTGATTCTAACTTCTCAAGCCGTGCACTAATCTCCTCTACAGTCTTTTCTCCCGTAATATTGTCAGCAAAGTTCTTCAATTTAGTTAATGAACCCTTAACTCTACCTCTTTCTACCTTTAAGAGTACAATGTCAGCCATTTTCACGAATTTTTTATTAACCACGAGCGAACAGCCGTCACAATTTTACACAATAACACGAGGAATTGTCTTTCAATGTATTTGTGTCTATATAAAATTCCCGTTAAATTGCAGTTCAAGAATCAGCCTTAGCACATCGTCAGAAATCGCATTTTAATTGCTGTTATTAATCACTTTACGGCGATAACCAACCCTGCAACTATTCCCTCCAACAATTCTTTCAATAATCGAAGAACAAATTTCCGATTTAATATAATGCAAAAGGGGTACTCATCTATCTCCTTCCGCTCAGATGCCAGCCGATGACTCGATGAAGTTAGATGCACTCTTCTAAAATGTTCTTGCTTTTAATTCCCGGGTTTCGGCACCAAAATAATGAGGCAGAATTATATTTCATGAGGTAGAATTTAAGACCAAAAAAACCAACAATATTAACCGGCTTGAGAACTTTAATGAAAACTGCGTCCGACGCTTACAGAACTCAAAAACAGAATAAAGATGATGCAACTTAAACATACCAATACAGAGAATTCGGAACATATATCAATTTCGTGTTATATACATTCGTATGTAGTGAGAGATACATCGCTCTAGTATTGCCAGCTGCTAAATTCAATGGCACGATTACATCAAACAAAATAAGATTCTCAAACAATGTCTAATTGTAGAAGACGTGATGTCGATAAAAAACCCCAGGGAAGCAACAATTTTAAATGACGCTGAATAAGAACTAAGGCAATTTCGAGGTTTGTCAATACGTGCGCAAGAAATGCTATCCCTTGAGGCCCCTAAACGCAAAGAGATATGGCGTATAACGTCATCTGAGGTGGTTTCAGGGTGAAGTCTAGATACAAATACGCGGGAGTAAAGCTGGTCTTAAGGCCATAGTTGTGGACTCGGCATTTCTCACTTCGTCAGACGGTCGGAAGGGGAGGGTCGGAAGGGGTGGGTTGGAAGGGGAGGGTCGGAAGGGGTGGGTTGGAAGGGGAGGGTCGGGGAGGGCCCTCCTATAGGTACCGGGGGAGCGGGAGGCGAAATGCTGGCGATTGCCTCGGCTATGGTCCGAGAACACGAACCCGGGCTCGAATTGGGTTTTGTACATAAATTATGGAACACAAAACCGTTAAATAAGGGGGGTGAGGAGGGGAGTAGCGGCACGCACGCCAATCCCTTCGCGAGGAGGTCGCGAGTCCTTTGATCGCCGGTGCTGCATACACCGGTGGATCGGCCACGGTCGCGGGAGTCCTCGGTGGACTCGGCGGTGGCTGGAGATGCGGTGCGCCCGCAAGCTGCCACGGCGGCCCGAAAAGACAGCCTGGAAGACAGGCTGACCGCGGCGGAAGAGAAGATGGAGAGGGGGCTCCGTCATATGAAGGGCCTCGTCCAGGAGATGTTGGCTGCTCCCAAAATGCAGCCAAACATCTCCAGGACAGTTAAAGATGGTCTCCCGGCCCTGGAGGAAGCGCTGGACGACCTCGACTCGTCCAGGAGGGTGTGTGTGTGGACGCCCGCCGCGGTCTGCCTAAGGAGAAACCAGCGGCAAGGGCCCTCGGCACGCAAACTGCTAGGGTTGGGGCGGTGAGCGTGGAGGTGACACCGCTGGCGGGGGGGTCTCCCCCCGAGGAAGCCATTTACGAGGTCGCAGGGCACGCAAACTGTTCCGACGGGGACAGTGAGCGTGGCGGCCTCACCGATGGCTGGAAAGAGAGGAGCTTCTAGGCCTCCCCTTCAACCAGAGGGGGAGACAAGGAAAAAAAGAAAGGAGGAGCCAGCACCCTCCTGGACCGAGGTGGTCCAGAAGGGCAAAGCGGTCAGGGCTGGCAAAAAGGCTGGAGAGGCATAGCCGAAGAATGGCGAGGGGAAGAAGAGGAAAAAAAGAGAAGGAAGACCGCGGAAAAGGAGACCCCTGGAGCTGAGCGGGCCAGTAAAGCTCAGGGTCCGGCTCCGGCTCCTAGCCGACCGGCGGTCTGCGTCGGGAGGGCCAGGCCGGAGGCCATTTTACTCAGGCCCGCAGCGGGGAAGACCTATGCGGACGTGCTTAGCACTGTCCGCAAGGCGGTCAACCCTGAGATCTGCGGGGTCAGGGTGAAGGCCGTCCGGCGGACCAAATCCGGCGAGGTCCTGCTCGAACTCGGGCAGTGCACCGTGGGGACTCGAGAGGCTTTCTCCGACGCTCTAAAGGGCGCGGTCGGGTCGGCGAGTACCGTCAAGCAGCTGGTCCCCAGAGCCACGCTGGAGGCTAGGGCACTTGACGCCTGCGCGACCGAGGAGGAGGTCTTAAAGGCCCTCAGAACAGTCCTGGAGGATTATAACGGCCACCTCCGGGTCGCGCTGACCCGTCCGAACTAGCGTGGCCAACGCCTGGCCATCATCGAGGTGGACGAGACTGACACCTTCCGACGTCCTGGATACAGGGGGACGATTATTGACGTCGCAGCCAGCGATCACCAATATATCACGTTCCGCGTGCGTGATATAGCGCCAGTGCGGGCCCAGCGCTTGCAGATGGGATGTCTCCAGAATGGATGCCGATAGGATGTCTCAAGCTATCACATGCGGCCGGCGAACCGTTGCTGGTATGGGGGACTAGCCTCCATTTAAGTTTTATTTTAGTAGTTTATTAATTTATTTATTTTATTTTATTATTTAGTTAAAACTTTTGGATTTGTTATTAAAATATTTAATGTTTTATTTTTTATTTTTTGGATTAAAATTATTTAATTAAATTATTCAATATTTTATGTTTTAGGTTTTTATTCTAATACAGACTTCTCGAGACTGAAAAATTAATTTTATTTTTTCGAACAACCTAAAAATTTGGGCTACTACGTTTATCTAACGGCATGCTTGAAGAATTTATATAAATCAAAGTATTTTCATAACAAGTAGTTTCAGCTGCCGTTCCTGAATCAAACTACACTAATAACTTTTAATTTACGCTTTATTAAAAATTTCGGTATCGTTCACCGCCACACCGGGGTCGCGGAGGGGTTGCCACCTCTCGAGCGGACCGCCAAGGTGGTGGACTCCACAATGAGTTTAATCAGAGAGAAGTTAAAGAACAAGAGATTCCAATGCGAACAAATAGAAAAATGTATCAATTAAATCAAACTAAGCGCGATACCTCCAGGCTGGCCTGGAGACACACACAAGTTCCACACGGCATGCCCTTTTGGATTACTTGAGCTTGTGGATTACTTTTCAATAGGCGTTGTGTGTTTTTGTCTCCTGGCATATACATATATGCTCTCTGATTCTGCGTACATCGATACCGAGAGAACCAAAAGTGATGGCACACTTAGAATTTTATTTTGGACTTCCCATATTTTTATAACTGTAAGAGCTCAAGTAATCTAAAAGGGCATGCCGTGTGGAACCTGTGTGTATCTCCAGGCCAGCCTGGAGGTATCGCGCTTAGGTTGATTTTCTTGATACATTTTTCTATTTGTTCGCATTGGAATCTCTTATTATTTAACTTCTCTCTGGTTTAATCCACCGGGCTTGCCGAGAGGCCGTGCCGAGGAAGAAAGGAGGCAGGGACGGGCGCCGTCCTGCGTATTGGTGGACGGACGAAATCGCGGACCTGAGGCGGATATGCCTTCGCCTCAGGCGGCTGGCTCAACGAGCAGACCGGCGCGATCCCGACGCAGCACGTAGATCCGCCGTAGAGCGCCGATGCTGGCAGCGGCTGGGAGAGGACCTCAATGAGGACCCTTGGGGACCAGGGTATAGATCGTCCTCCGCAAATTAGGGGCATTCAAACCGAATGCTCCCCTTGACGCGGGGACGGTTCGATCCATAGTGGACGCTCTTTTCCCCACCCACCCGCTGGACCCTCATTACGCGGTCCGCGAGGCACTCGATCCCCCCCATTCACAATGGAGGAGTTCACGAGGGCCTCGCAAAGCCTTCAAAACAAAAAGGCGCCAGGGCCCGACGGACTTCCGGGAGAGGTGCTCAAGGCGTTGACGTCGAGCCAACCAGAGCTCTTGCTCGAGATGTTCAATGCCTGCCTGAAGGCGGGAGTTTTCCCCTCCCGCTGGAAGGAAGCCAGGCTTGTGCTGATCAGCAAGGGCAAAGGACCAGTGGGGTCCCCCGGGTCGTACAGACCGCTGTGTATGCTCGACACAGCTGGCAAGCTCCTGGAAAAGCTCCTGAAGCCTCGTCTCCAAGTAGCCGTTGAGGCTGGCTTTCCCAGAGACAGTATGGCTTTCGGAAAGGGAGGTCGACGGTCCATGCTATCCAGGAGTTAGTCGACGCGGCCCGGGCCACTGAAAGGGGGAATCATTGTTCTCGCCCGGTGTGCCTGCTGGTCACCCTGGATGTACGCAACGCCTTCAACTCGGTGAGATGGGAGGACGCGCTCGAGCGTGACTTCAGGGTCCCAGTGGTCCCAGACCTTGCAAAATACGTCTATTGCTCCGCACTGCTATAATGCTCTACGGAGTAGAAGTCTGGGACGACGCGATGCGGTGAGAAACGTACCGCAAGCGCATGCTTGCGGTGCAACGCCGCGCGGCGCTCCGCATCGCGTGTTGCTACCGCACGGTCTCGGAGCCGGCGGTGCTGGTGGTCGCGGGGGTCATCCCAATTGACCTCCTAGCCAGGGAGCGGCAGTCGGTCCACCGGGAGATGTCTGCCCTGGGGGGTAACAGGCCGCGAAGGTGGCCCGTGCCAGGACCATACCGTCCTGGCAGGATAGGTGGGATGGAGAGTCGCGGGGCCGGTGGACAGCTCGGTTGATCCCCCAGCTGGACACCTGGCTTAACCGTCAGCATGGTGAGGTGGATTACTACCTCACCCAAATGCTGACGGGGCACGGGCATTTCCGGGCCTTTCTCCACCGTTTGGGAAAGTTGCCGAGCCCGGGCTGCTCGTACTGCGACTCCTCATCGGACTCCGCTCTCCACACATTCTTCTTGGGGAGAGGAGGGGGCCGATTTGGAGGCGGCGACGGGCAGCGTAGCCCCGGACAATATAGTCGGGGTTATGCTGCAGAGTGACGATTTCTGGCGGAGGGTTACCTCTTTCGGGAGAGGGATCCTTCGTCAGAAAGAACATGACAACAACAGGAGTTCCTAAGGGAGCCCCTGTTGGCTGGGCGGAGGGTGCCTCGTGGAGGCGACAATACAGGACTCCACCCCCAAGTAATGTCCCCTAGACGGTCCCGGGGTGGAGCTCTTGGAGACAGGGAGCGGGGTTTTAGCCGGTAGGCCTGGTCATTCGACCAAGGATTCCGGCACACGGGTGGCTTCGGTCACCTAGGTGCGCAACTGCATTTCCCCACTCCAACAAAAAAAAAAAAAAAATATATATATATACAATATATATACATATATACATTCTGTATATATATACGTGTGCGCGCGCGTTCGTCAGCGGCTCTGCGCTTGATTATTATGATTATGGGAGTAAACTCGTGAAATGAGCGGCAACAATGACAAAACTAACGCTTTCAATCCAATCGTGCCTTCTAAATAAACGTGTATACTTGCTTGTGCTGGATGTTGATTTTATTAAAAAATTAATTATGCTTATTTATCATTCAGCTACACGATACTATTAAGTCTGCCAAATTTTGTATCTTTTATAAACTAAGGATCAAACTCCATTAATAGAAGTTTTTTTTTATTCTTTAAATTCTCTAGATGTGTATTTTACTAATATTACTTTTCTTACTTTTGCCTTGGAAACCAATCAGTTGATACATCCGCGCTTCTATGGCAAATCTTTGCTTCATCTCCCCTAATATATGGTTCAACGGAGGAGCTTATCATACGATGTAAATGACATAACTCCGTAGGCGTTAGGATGGCCTCAAAACTTAAATTTGCAGGTACATCTGAGATCAATTTCAGCAAAATTTGAAATTTTGGTAACATAATTCCCTTAGCCCTATAAGGAATGATTAAATCGCCCTCCTGGACGTCGGATGCGCGTTCAATGCCATCAATGCGTAGCCGGTGTATTATGTTTGCACTCAATATTCGAATGTCTAAAGATGTAGGGTAAGCATTCTCAACTTTTCTGATAATTTCCAGGAGCGTGTGCAAGGAGTTGGAATTCCATTTCTCGGTCAGGTTTCCCCGATAACATTGCAGTAAATTATCGTAGATTTTTATAGTATCACAAAGAACTGAAACGAAAAAAAAAGTTCATCAATTTTTGCTGTTAAAATTAAAAATGCATTAAGCTATTTGTTTATATAATGTGAAAAGATTGTTATAGCCTATGTTTTGTAATGCTGTGTTCAGTTGGTGCTAATATTGGGACAATTTTTTAAAACTTCCAGGAAATGTCATATATGTACAGTACCTGCTCACTGAATTATACTCAAAACTTAATTTTGTGAAAAAGAAGCAATATAAAGTAAATACACTTAAAACGGTAGAAAATTTTTATTGGAAACAATACATTACAGTTACATTTATAAATAAAAAGTACAGAATGAGTCCATTAGAAGGGTTTTCACACATAATTAATATTTTGTCCATCCCACTTTGGCTTTTAATAATTCATTTATGTGACGTGGAATACTTTCTATACCTGTCGTCGCCGTTTTTTTTACTTCCTCATCTTCTCTCATCTTCCTATTTGTTTTGTCACCCAAAAAATTTTTAAAAAACGCTGCTCTTATCGTCCGTTATATTCAAAATATTTTACAAAAGTGATTTTATTGCATATCTTTTTCTTAGGAAATATGTACAATCACAAGGCCATAAGAAAACGAACTAAATAGATAACAAGGCCATAAGGAAGAAAACGAACTATAAAAGGCTGGCGCCAGAAAATTGGAAATTCCTGCAGACCAGGCAATTCCTAAAAAAAATACACTTTTGAGTATAATTCAGTGAACAGCCGTATCAGCCGAACAGCCGTATTAATAAACGATAAGTAGGCTCGGATTAATTTTACTCCAAGCTTACACGTAGGAGTAGTAAGTTTTCGTATTAATAAACACTGAATAAGTTCTGAGTAGGATACTCCCGACTTAAACTTAGAGTAAAATTTACTCCAAGCAGGCCCCAAGTTTAGATGTGGAATAATATGACTCATGTGACCAATGAATGATATTTTAATGCTATTTTGTTTGTTTGGTGACGAAAAATTAAAATTAGTAGCGATATTTATCTACCATAAAGTAGTAATATTTATAGCATAAATCTAAAATAAGAAAGAATAAAGTATAAATTTATTTTTTTATGTATAAGAAGTTATTCGTTTCTGTTTATCATTGGACTAAAGAAAATTTCGAGGTCCAACTTTCCCATTCATTTTATGCGCCCGGTAGGAATGAAGCCCATTAAATTCTTGATTAATTTTTTCATCATATGAAACTGGCGTAAATTAATTTTTTTCAGGATTTGCTTATATTGGCCCTATTCGGATCGAAAAGAGCTTATAAAAGCCTTTTTCGGACAAAAATTCCTTAATAAAATTGCTAAAATTCTCAAAAATAACTTTTCCGCACATAAAGTCAAAATAATTTGATTGGATTTTGCTATCCGATATTTTAACCAGTTTCAGCAGAAAAATTAATAAAAGTCAAAGGTAACTAGACTGAATTTGTTAAAATATTAGAACTTTATTAAGGAATTTTTGTCTAAAAGAGCTTTTGTAAGCTCTATTCGATCCGATTCGAACGGATTCAACAAAAGGACCTAATGATGTTGCCATATATAAGTACTAATCCACTGCATAAGATAGGAGTTGGTTGGAGTGGCGTCCTGCTCCGAGCAGGTACCAATTAGCGCTAGGAAGCGCCGTTTTGATACCACGAAAGAAACCCCACAAGAAAAGAACTGAAAAAGCTACAAGTAAATAAGAAAGGTGTTAAAAGATCAGAGCCAGTTCGTGAAGATAGGAGTACTTACTCCGGTGCTATTTTTTGCTTATTAATACAACACGCAGTAAATATTTAATACTGAGTTACTCTAGGAGTAACTATTCTTAGTGTAATGCTAGAGTAGCTACGGAATAAGACTTTTTTATTAATACGGCTGTATATGTATATAATTTTATAATAAAGTCCGTTTGCAGAGAATGTCATACCATTTCTTTGGATGTTGCAATTAAATTGGGATCCGGCGAAACACACTTGGAGGTTGGTGAAAGACAGGTTTCAAGAAAAATCGTTCAAAGCAATGGACTTCTAAGCACAATTGGCAGATTTAAACCTAATAGATAACTTGTGGCAGCAAAAATTCAGCTGTTGTAGACACAAAAAATAACACTTCAGCGTTGTGTCAAAGAAACAAGTGAAGAATTGGCGATAAGCCCCAATTTGCATGAAATTTTGCAGGTGCCTGCCATTTGCCCTAAAACGGAAGGATATGAAAAAATTTTGTGGCGGCCGGCAATGGCTTTTAAAATATTTAACTTTTAATTTTGACATTTTGTCACAATTAGGTATACGCACAGACTGTATAACTATCAGACTATTCATGTGGCTGAAATCGAGAAAAATTTTCAAGTCCCAAAGATGCAAACATTGGGTTGTGCTTTCCAATAAGACTTCCACGCACAAGCAATCGGCGAACAGCGCGCTGCAGTCGCAGAGCCTGTGCTGTGGAATTGGAATTTGGAAAGGTTCCTTTTCCTTTCCCTTTTATCCCTTGCACTGGGTTGGGGCTTGTGGGGTTGCGCTGAGGTGAAACGTGAGGGGGATTCATTTGAATTTTTCTAGGAATCCTCTGAGTTGCGTGCTTTGCTCAACACAATGAATGAAATCTTCAAGGGATTTTTGGTGGCTAGGTGCTTTTGACTAATTATAAACAATTATTTAAAAAAAAAAACTTTTAGGAATCGTTTTGGATGTAAGTTTGCAAAGGGTTTAATTTTTATTGGACTGAAAGAGTTAATTCAATTAATATAGGTTTTTATCAGCTTAAAGAATATATATGTTTAAAATTATATCTGCAACAATTCGTGCATTGTGGTGAAACATATGTTTATACAAAGAAATAAAATAAGTTAAACTTCTAAAGGGAGTCTGAAAACCTTAAATTATATTTAAAGTCGTCGTAGAATGTTTATGTGAGTTCAATCGAAAATATCTTATAATTTTAACTTTTATTGCTTAAGAATACAATATTTTGAATTTGCGGAGTTCACAGATTTACTTTTGGCCAACCACGTACAGTTTTTCTTTAAAAGAACTAAGATTATAAAGTTCAATATCTGTATTTTATGTTGATACCAAGCATCGTGTTCCTGAAACCACTCGAGGAAATCTTTTTTAGTCCTCTATGCATTTGTCAATAATTGTTTTTTTATATTTGAGATATGTAAATATTTATCAAAAATTTGTTCATATATGTACATTGAAAAACCGTTTACATATATCAAAAAAATAATCTGTGGGTGGCTGAAGTGCACAAGTAAGAGTTTTACTTCCATAATCTTTACTTTATAATCATGAATTCTGAAGGTAATTCAAGTTTTTCTGAAGAATGCTTCACCATCTTTTGCTTACAAACTTCACATTTTAATTTTTTTGATGTTTTGAAAATAGCATAACCTAAAAAGTATAGTTTCGTTGCATCGGAAACTAAATTTTTGTTGTAAATATCTATCCAGATTTGCCTCAATCAATTTCTCTAGTATAATGACCTTCTCATTTTTTCATTTAGAGGTATTATTTCAAAATGTCCAATTTCACTGACTAGATCATTTTCGTTTGAACACACAACATTTGTTTGTATTCATATCTACGAGCATATCGTCATCATCCTCACAATTTTTTCCACTGCATTTCATTTTGGTAATTTTTGCAGACGTAAAAATATCCAAAACGATTAATAAAAGTTTTTTTTTTTAATAATTGTTTAAAATTAGTCAAAAGCACCTAGCCACCAAAAATCCCTTGAAGATTTCATTCATTGTGTTGAGCAGAGCACGCAACTCAGAGGATTCCTAGAAAAATTCAAATGAATCCCCCCCCCCTCACGTTTCACCTCAGCGCAACCCCACAAGCCCCAACCCAGTGCAAGGGATAAAAGGGAAAGGAAAAGGAACCTTGCCAAATTCCAATTCCACAGCACAGGCTCTGCGACTGCAGCGCGCTGTTCGCCGATTGCTTGTGCGTGGAAGTCTTATTGGAAAGCACAACCCAATGTTTGCATCTTTGGGACTTGAAAATTTTTCTCGATTTCAGCCATATGAATAGTCTGATAGTTATACAGTCTGTGGTATACGTTAAATATTTTGCCACCAAATTGTGTCCACCTGCAGAGTTTCAGTACTCTTCACCACTACACTTCAATTCACACTATTCTTCACTTGTTCCAATACACTATTATGAAATAAAAATGTATATTTCATTTATAAAAATAAATGTCCTCATCTCTTTGAGTCCGCTATGACAATGTCGGGATTTCATTTCCTTGCAGGTGGCTGTATTATGGGCATGCTGCGTCCGTAAATTTCAGAAATCACAAATGTATAAAAAAACAATATTATCCAAATACATATTTGTTTACTTTTTTTTAATACTAACTGACACTGAATCCAACCTCGTGACCACGCCGAAGCGCTTTTCCACGAAGCCAACTGATTGAGTCTTGTGCTACGCCTCACAGCTCAGCGGATGAGGAAAGTCTTTTAATTAAAACGCCAAATACAGAATAATCACTTTAATAAGTACAAATGCGGACTTTGGGATCCGAACAAGCTCGAGAAATTGAAGTTTTTGTGGTTAATCAAACCCTTTTTTTACTCGCAAGGAAACAATTCGCAACCGCATTGTGCAAAAGTCTAACTTTGAATGAACGATTGAGCCGGCATCTCATTTGCCGTTGACTCCCCTCCTTTTCCATCTCGGATTGTCGATGGTTTTTTGGTTCGCGGAAAATACTGAAAATGATTGAGACGGAAACCAGGATACGGCTCTCGAGCGGGAGAGAGAGGAAAAACCCCCCGAAAAAAATGACAAAACGCACGAGAACGTGAGCGATGGTAAAACTGTTTTTTTCCGTAATTTCTACGTCCTACCGAACGGGGACAGATTGCGAGAATTAATTCTCCTCCGGACGCGTGGCGGTACTAGATTTTTAGTCACTTTCGACTAAACAGACCCAGTGAACTTTGTACCACCCAAAATTGATTTGATTGTAACTCTTCATAAGTCATTATGAATCTCAATCAACCTTCCAACTCCAATTCACTGAGATCGGCAGTATTGGCCGTACTGTGTAGAAACGGTTTGATTTTCGTTTGGTCATTTTGATTTTGACTCTGCCCAGGCAATAGTAATCTATTAGGAGTATGCAAAAGTTTCCACCGTTCACGTGAATTTCGCAAACATTGGTATTTATATTCATGGATTGTTTTTCTTTCAACATTTGGCAATATTATTCTGTGAAAAAAATTTTGTTTTGCCTAAGTTGCGTGTCTTTTTAACCGACGAAAAAAAAGGAGGTTCTCAATTCGACGTGTGTATTTGTTTTTTTTTTTATATATGTATCTTCCCGCATAACTTTTTAACCCCGCTCTACACTTAGCATGCGGATCGCGGCGGGAACTTTCCGCGACTGCGCGGCGTGACCATAACTCCACACTCGAAATGATTCACTGTAGTTTCAATATAAAGTCACGTTTGCTCTTTGAGGTCTCTTTGACGCGGGACCAAAAACCGACATAAATCGGGGAACAAAGCTCGAACCCGCGAAGAATATGCGAAATGACTCCACTCTTCACGTTCGAACCCAGCCGCGGCTTTCGCGCGCGATCCGCGTGCTTTACAGAGTAGTCCAATTTTGATGATTCGTTTGTTATTGCATAGGGTATACCTCGAAGTTAGTCCCATTAAGATTTGAAAACAAACTTCCATCCTTAGGATAAATTAAAGCCTTTTGACAAAACCGACGAAAAAAGAAACTGAAAAGTGAAAAATGAAATCTTTTTAACAAAAAATTAAATAGACGAAAGAGGAACTTAAAAGAGAAAAATAAAATAAAACTTTGTAGTGTGAATAACTGAGCCCTAAAGTAATGTAAATAAATAATTTTGAGTCGGCGCCAAAGGAAAAATTGTTTATTTATTTGGCGCCGACTAAAAATTAGTTATTTACATTAGTTTTGTGTTTTGGGCTTGTTATGTACCAAAATCTCATCCAGATTTTGGGTGCATCGCATTAACAAAATTAGTTTCATAAATTGCGAAATAACCCTCAAAAGTCTAGACATAACATGTACGAAATTTGAGGTATTTCGCAATAACTGAAAGTCGCGAAAATATGACCCCTCGATCGGTGATTGGGCGACCACCCGCGCGTGCATCGGCCCAGGCACATGCAGACGGTAATTATGCTGACACAGAACATGTGCACTGGAAATGTACCGACGCGCACGGTCAAGGTGATTGGAACTTTGGAAAATTCCAAGGCCCGACCAGGAGTCGATAAATACCCGCTCAGCCGATGAGGAGGTGTGCAGTGCAGTGCAGGGCAGTACAGTAATAACCTCAGGCAAAGAATATTGAACCTTGTTACAAAGAATGTTCACTCTAATTCTGCGACGCAATTTACCCCCACCATGGACAATTTTCAGAAAATTACAACAACAAAATGCCCATTAGTCGAAAAGAAAAATTCGCCGTGTTTGTTCCAAGTCCGAATCCCCATTTAAATCGCCTAATAATGAACAAGGACGGCAATAGGGAGAAGTGCGGCAAACACCATGAAGCGAGAGTTCACCTATTACGGAGCGCTCCTGCTCAAGCATTGCATTTTGTGAGACTGTGTTGGTGCGAGGGCGCCCGTGCTTTTCGAATAGGAACAGGCAAAACGAAACTGCCGGACCCACACATTGAAGGGGTACACGGATTCGGTTGTTTACGTTTTTTCACCATAGGATTTCTTAGGCGCTCCTGCTCAGTACAGGAAGCAAATGCGCTTGTATGGTGAGGCGCTCTTGCGATCGGTTTGACAGGGTGCTTCTTTTGGTTGGATTTTCATATTTCCTCTGCAAATCCTGACACCCTGTAACACTGTACCGATTTCTTCAGATTCCAAGCCCCGCCTCTGAATTTTTCTTCTCTCTTCGACCAAAGTGCTTAAGCAGTGTATCATCCTCTAGCAAAATCGTGGGGTTGGGAGGAATAACGGTACCAAGGTCACAAAAACTGAAAATCTAAATTGCAGGAGTGAACAGTCTTTGTAACGAAGGTTCCATAGTCTTTGCCTCAGGTCAGATCAGTATTAATCTTCGAGAAGTCTCGTGGAGCCGACTTAAGTCAGAATTTTGGCCGGCCTTAAGCTATCAGCGCGAACGCGAGAGTTAAGTCCGATAGTTAAAAAGTGCTTAAGTTCTCCCGGAAAGACTTAAGCATTGTTACACGGGAGTCGAGAGTCCGGCATAAGTGGTACAGACAATTAGTTAAGCACGGTGTACTAAGTGATACCAAATATAACCGACATTCAAAGACAATACCCGTGTTTTAATTGGGATTCCCCGGTTAGGGAGTGTGAACATAACGGCTACTCCCCGTTCAGCCTGGCCGAGATATCATCGAGCCGAGCACCAGCGAGACCAGACCCAGGAGCAACATCAAACAACAAGAGATTTTATTCCCGCAACGGAATAAGATCTCAATTGTTATTGTACGCATACCCAGCATACATAACAGGCTCAGCTATTCAGACTAAAAAGGTTTATTTTTTTTTTCATTTTTTGTTAAAAAGATTTTTGAAGTGAAAATTTCTTTAGCGGCGTTGTGCACTTTTTTGGGATGGGTAAAAAATTTTAAACTCGCGTCAGGACCCGTGACCCTGATCGAAAATTCGTAAGACGGACAGGGCGTTTGCGCGAGTGTGCGTGTGTGTTTGTATACAGCCTGCTACGCGCACAACGAAATACAAAACTACTATTGATGCGGTCTTTATTGGACATTTAAATAGATTCGAATCAAAATTGTCCGTTTCTTACTTCAGCTACCATAAACTTATTGTATCAGTTTTAGAGATTGGCGATAATGATGCTGGTAATGATGATGGTGAAAGAGTCGCTGAAATTATGGATGAAAGTTGATTTTTCTGAGAGATAAACTTTTTAATGTAAAATAATTGTAATATTTCTGAAGTGTTAAATTTTTTATGTAATATAAATTATCATGGTTGTGTACGATAGCGCAATAAATGAATATTGTATTTTACCACATACATGATAGTACTTTTATACTGAGAAATAAAGTAATTCGTGCGAAATTATTCCCTAACCATTCCAAAATATTCAAATTGCACAACGTTAATGTTCAAGTTTTCACTTCTGCCGGCACTCCCGGAGTACCACCCGTTGTTTTTTTATACCGTTAAAAATGTTGAAATTAGTGCACGAACGAAATCTATCGAAATTCTTCACTGAGACCTTTACAATCTTGTAATCCTCTTGTATCAAAACTATCGGATCGAGTATCGCTAAAAAACAATGTCTGATCAAAGTAATTGTTTGCAAAATATTATTAATTTCCCTTTAACCTCAAAATCCACTTTTTTGTATCAAAATCAATCTTAAATATATTATAGTTCAGAAATTCTCGCGCAGCTATCAAACGATAGATCTAACTCCTTTTAAACTAATTTTCTTTCAAAAACATTTTTTATTTCGCTTTAACCAAATCTGATCTCAAAAATCCACTAATTTTTAATGAATAAACCCCAAACCCTAAAAAGTATAAAATAAAAGTCGTTTTCTACTACTTTCAACATTAATTATTATGTTGATGTTATTGAGTTTCAGACCAAAAGCAAGACTCTCGCATATTTTGAATAAGAACAAATACGTTATTAATTATAATTGTTATTACAAAAAAAAAGTATTCAATTAATATACGCTAAATTAACATTATTTCTATTTCATTTATATGACAATTATTTCCTAAGCAAAACGTTAGAAAAGGCCACACGAACCTCGTGGACCTGTCGTCAAATGTTCGGAAAGAAGTGGGGACTGAAGCCCAAAATGATATTTTGGTCATACGAGGCAATAATAAGACCCATCGTCACTTACGCATCAGTCGTATGGTGGGCAAAAACTAAGCAGGTCAAAACGAAGGCCGTGCTAAACAGACTGCAGAGACTTGCCTGCCTCGGAGCCACGGGACCAATGAGGACTTGTCCCACTGCTGCTCTAGAAGCACTGGTGGGGGTAACTCAGTTGCACCTGCATCTGCATCAAAGAATGTGGAACCTAGTTACAAAGAATGTTCACTCTAATTCTGCGCCGTAATTTACCCATTAGTCGACAAGAGAACTTGCTCCAGCTCCAAATTCTCATTTATATTGCCTAATAAGCAAGAGAGACGGCAGCAGTCACAAATGCCGACAAACAATATGAAACAATAGTTCATCTATTATGCTATTACTATGCGATGCGGAAATGCCGGAATTCGAATGCCTCCCTCATACATTGAAGTTTCACATACGAGTATAAGCTTGTTTACGTTTTTTCACCATGGGTTTTTCTTATGCGATGCGAAGGCGAAGGCTAAATCAAATGCGATTGTATGCCGGCGCTCACCGGTAATCCGTTTGCTTCGAAGGACAGGGTGATTAATTCTGATTGTGTTTTAAGAGAATTTCTGTATACTTTGTGAAATCACGAGTGTCATTTATAATATTTTGTGGTGAAATTTATAGTGCATTAAAACTGATATTATGGCACAAGAGACCTTTATAATTGGTCTTACGTATATTTATTTATGAACGTTTTATTTCAGTTTTAGGTGCACGGCAGCCGGCACTCTGTAGCTCTGTACCAATTTTTCTAAATTCCAAGCACCGCCTCTGCATTGTTTTTCTCGTTTCCCCGCAATGCTTGAGCATGATATCGACTTCTAGCACAATTGTGGGGTTGGGAGGAATAACGGTACCAAGGTCATAAACTCTGAAAATCTAAATTGCAGGAGTGGACAGTTTTTGTAACGTAGGTTCGATAGTCTTTGACTTGCATATCCAGAGGGATGCAGCTCGCAGTGCGCACAAAATCAAGCTATCAGCAGCTCATTTCTGTAACTCAGTTGAGAAACTTCTCTATTCTGGTGACGTGAAGCGAATTCACCATGCCTAGCTTTATCAGTTGAGTTGATACGATTCTGTGGAAAATGACGTCAAATGGAGAATGCCAGTAGAGATATTCTCTAATTAAAGTTACAGAAACGAGCTGCAGATCTCAGCCCCACTCGCGGTCGAAAGGCACCCATGAAAATATTAAATACTAGCTGACCCGGTGAACTTCGTACCACCACAGATAAATAACTATACAGATGTCGCCTCGGCATAGGAAAACGAGAACGCATTTATATTTCTGAAGTTATAAATAAGTTCGGGTGAAAATGTTTCAGCAATATGAATCGAAGCTAGAGCCACTGCACTTGCCCACTTGGTCGAGCGTCAGAAAGAGAGCAGCGAGGTGTTCGTTGGCACCGGCTTGAATGAAAGTGAGACGTAAGGGAATTTCAATGTTGCAATGGTTCCATCATGTTCTGCATCAATACCACTGATGCAGGAAAAGGAAAAGTGAATGCGCAAAGGGGTGCGTCAAGCTGGCACCGCCGCTTATAAGAAATTAAAAAAATGATACGCCAAAATAATGTGCTATTTATGTGCTTATTATGTGCCCATATGAATATTTTTGTGCTCGGTTATTAACGCGGCAAATTACAATTGTTAATATGCTATGCCAGCTATCGGAAAGCTAGCACAGCCCCTATAATCGCGGCGGCGTTACACTTGGCCTTGGAAACAAAATAACAGTATTTAAATTAGGTGCTTTTTATGTGCTCTAAAATGACCCAGACAAATTTTTGAAAAACCCACCCCCTTGTACGAAAAACAACCCTTGGCACATTTACACTCTGTGAGCCACTCATATGATCCACAATATGAGCAGCTCAGATATTTTGTCACAAGCCTTCATTCTCATCTGAGCAATACGTTGCAGTGTCAAATTCTGTTTCGACAATTATGGATGCAAAAACTAGGAAGTTGTTATGTGCTCTAAGTGCTTCAGTAATAGCAGGTATGGGGGTTTTTGGCCTCCATTTATATTTTATTTAAATTACAATAAGTTACAATTTATTCCTTTTATTTTATTTTCACCTCTATTATTATTTACAATTTGTTGATTTAAGTGTTGTATTAATTTTTGGGTTCATTTTATTATTAATTTTTAATTTAAATCCTTACCGGCCGGAATCAATTGCCAAACTGATATTTTCCATTTTTTATAACAAAAACTTCATTTAGTGGCCTGCTACGTTTTCACTTTTTAATTCACCGCTTGCTTGTTGCAACCGCCACACTGCTCCCTTCCCAGTTATCGCATGATAACGATACAAAAAGAGAAAAAGGAGTATAGTGATAGAGTTGAGGGTTTAGAGGCTTTGGCTTTGAATCGCCAAGAGAGTTGATAGTTGTGAATCGGCTTTGAATCGCCAAATTGATGAGATTTTAAATCGCCTGATAATTTATTGATGAGGCTTTGAATCGCTTGGTAGTTGGTGAGGCTGTGAGTCGCCTGGTAGTTGATGAGGCTGTGAGTCGCCTGGTAGTTGATGAGGCTGTGATTCGCCTGGTAGTTGATGAGGCTGTGAGTCGCCTGGTAGTTGATGAGGCTGTGAGTCGCCTGGTAGTTGATGAGGCTGTGAGTCGCCTGGTAGTTGATGTGATGAGTTGTAGCTGGATGACAATGGCTTGATGTAGTCTGCACCCACAAAATTGTTTCACTTTTATTTGATCCCTTTTTTTTTATTTTTGTTTTTCCCGATGTTGAAAAACCGATTGTATTGAGAAAATGTTCGTTTTTTGTCGGGGTCACCAATTATGGGGGTTTTTGGCCTCCATTTATATTTTATTTAAATTACAATAATTTACAATTTATTCTTTTTATTTTATTTTCACTTCTATTATTATTTACAATTTGTTGATTTAAGTGTTGTATTAATTTTTGGGTTCATTTTATTATTAATTTTTAATTTAAATCCTTACCGGCCGGAATCAATTGCCAAACTGATATTTTCCATTTTTTATAACAAAAACTTCATTTCGTGGCCTGCTACGTTTTCACTTTTTAATTCACCGCTTGCTTGTTGCAACCGCCACACAGGTATTATGAAGAAAAAGAGAAGAAATGAGGAAAAAAGATCGCGGAGAAAGTTATGGAGCAGAAATTGGCTTTTGCAAAGAAATTTGGATAAAGACATTGCCCTCCTTGTAATGAAGGAGTCGATCAAGAGAACATAAATAAAATTTCTTTCAATCGTGGACGATGGCGAAATGAAGTATGAATTCTTAATCCGGAAATACCTACAAGAGATAGTGATCTAAATGCAACACTGATTGACCATTCAGTCTGGAATAAATTTTTCATACAGGACTTTTTCAGCGTAAAAGTGGATGATTGGCCGAGCTCAGATCATAAAACCTTGACGTTAGATCTAAAGGTAAGTATTAAACGGAAAGCACCTATGGTAAGGAGAACTATCAAAGTGATGGATGAAATCCGGTTTTTAGATCTACTAGATAATAAGATAACAATGGCTGACTCGCTTAATATGTCGTCATTGATTGAAGCCATAAGGGAATGCAAAGATAAGGCAATGAATTTGAGGAAGGTTCGGACGAGAAATCACAATTGGATGCCTGAAAGTACCAGAGGACTTTTAATATAATTATTTTATACTTTTTAGGGCTTGGAATTTTTTGGAGTCGGTTCTATTTTTTTTTAAAAATTTTTTTATTTCATTCTTTTTAGTGTAATATTTTTTAGTAAAATGTTTTTGGTCTGCCACTTTGAATCCTCGCAATCGGGCACCGAATGTGCAACCAAATACCCTCAAATAGTTAATGAGTCATTTTGTTTATGAGTCCCAGACATTTATCATTTTTATTTCGATTTACCTCTCTGTTGTGGTGTGCTTTTGTCCTTCAGGGTTTTCATACATACCTACATATCATTATATCCCCGGAGAATCTTAGACTATGCAACAAAAAAATAATCATCAAAATCGATTCGTGCGTTCAAAGCGTATACCTGTAAAGCTTTTTTCACTTACATAATTTCAAAGATATTTAGGGCCAATTTTTCAATTGTCAGATAAGTTTATTCCTCAGATAAAAAATCAAGTTGGCCGTGAGGAGTAATTGTTTTTCATTAACTGACGAATAAAAGGCCTACTTGCCGGTTTAAGGCCTACCCTAAATGGGACGTAACGTAACGTAAGAAACGTCAACGTAACGTGCGAACGTGTGTTAAGTAATGGGGATACCCTAAATAGACGTAAGAAAACTTGACGAAGGTTCGTCAAATCTGGAAATGTCACTTTAGCCTACGTAAAGGTGCCGTAAGAATCGCACAACGTAAACAAACTTCAAAAGTTTCAGAGGTTAAATTGTGTGAAAATTAAATCTGCCGCGGCGTAGCTTTACGTTTCTATTTCGGGCGAAATGTCCGTTTTGACGTCCGTAAGCCTGCCTCGTTAAATTCTTACGTTACGTTTACGTTGCGTTACGTTTCTATTTAGGGTAGGCCTTTAAGGAGAAGATAAGTAACAAAAAGCCGCCATGTTTGGTCCGCCATTTTGAATCCTAGGAAGCGGGCACCGAATGTACAATCAATTGAGGGCAGTCGACGTTGATGGTTGTGTCTAAATGCATAAAAATGTTGATGCTCTTCTTTGCAATTATCAGCTTCCGTTCGATTTCGCATTCATAAATATATTGATAGATTAATCGAGTAGGTATCTATTAAGATTATTTTCATATAGGTATAGTTTTAAAGTCCGTTCTTTTTTTTTTTAATTAATTGTTTTAAATTAATTTTATTTTCAATTTTTAGTAGGAAGTAATTAGTAGGAAGTAAGTGTATTTTTAATGTTTATTAATCCTTATACTCGTATATAATATGGGTAGGCCTAGTAAACGCGCTGCTCAAATGAGACAGCGCCTTTTGGAAGAAAGTAGTGACGAGAGGGAAGATCGTTTAAAGAAAAGAAGGGAAAGATATGCGAAAAACATTTTAAATGAGACTGATGAGCAGCGGACCTGTGGACTTTCTCAGATGAGGGCATACACGAACTTATCAAGGCTTAATGAAAGTCCAGAAAGTCGTGCTCAACGACTCAGTTTGATTCACGAACGTTTCTCAAACGAGACCGAGGAGCAACGTTCTCATCGTCTTGGCTTGCAACACGAGCGTTTATCAAATGAATCTATTCAATCCAGATCGACTCGATTAGATGCTATGCGACAAGCTAGTCCCAACCGCAGGGACGTATCGTCTGTGAATGATTTTGAACAGGCTATTAACATTTTTGCAGACGTTCCATGTGCCGTTGGTAATAAAGCGTTATATCCACCACAACGTTGTAATTTACATAATGCAATGTACAGTGCATTATTACCCGAAGAATTGGTTTCTCTGGGTAATATCATAACATGCTCTCGCTGTCAAAGTAATATCAGGAAACGAAAAATTCCGCCGGTAGCTTTCTGGAACAAAATGACAGTCGCGACTGTACCTCAAGAGCTAGCTAATTTGACGAAACTTGAAGAACGGTTTTTATGCCGTGTTGTACCGTTTCTTAAAATAATGAAGCTACAACACCGTTTCTGTCAAGATTGGTGTAAGGGACAAGTTACTTTGTTTGCAAAAGACTTTGTTGAAGTCGCTGAACAACTGCCACTTGCGCCAAACCAAGTAGGACTAGTTCTGGTTGTGGAAAGTCTCGAGAACTTGCAACGCTCCCAAGAATTTGTTGTGGATATGAATAGATTGTATCAAGCTCTAACCTGGTTAATGTCAAACAATATACTCTATAGAGATATAAGACTCCATTTTGAGAATATTATCGATATTTCTGAACTTGTTCAAATTTCTGAAGAGCCTGCAGATAGTGGTGAGCTTATGGAGTTACAATCTAATCCTCAAAATAACTACGTTAATATAAGTGAAGACGTTTCTATACTACACGGATCATTTCATCAAGCCGATTTAAGATTTGATTTACAATCTCGTGCCAAACAATGTGTGCGCTCTGTGCACATATAGAGAGGTGCCGGAAATAATATGCCCGAAAATTCCAAAATAATAATTCAATTTATTGCTAATATCACTAATTTTACAATTCAGGTACAAAATTAACTTAGAACTAATTCATTATCAACATTCAAATTCAGTCAGTAAAAGTAATTCAGTTTAAAACTTCAAAATCCATGTAATTCATTGTGATGGGAAATCGTATCATTCCATTAATCGGCCTCTGTAATTATAAACGAGTGACCAATTAATATTGTTGGATCGCGCGGGAGTCAGCAATTCTATGCTGACTCCCGGGCGGGCCAACGACATAAAAAAGCGCATCAGGTGCATCGCATTCCCGCCTGCGCAATGCATTGCTTTCGGCGCGTCAGCGGTTTTGGGCACTCGGTGACTGCACTCAAGAATTGCACTCGTCAGCCTGTGGGCGCGCGGCCACCCAAGGGCCGGTCAGATTACTGCGGGGGTTCGGTGTCCGCCCGATGCGCTTGCACTTGCACTGTAAGCACAATTGCATTAAGTTCTGTATTAGAATATAAGTTGGCTTGCAAATAAAGTTCATTCGTGTCTTGACCATCAAACAGAGCAGTAGTTTAATTAAACCTCCTGGATCTTCAGAAGTCAAGTCATTTCAGCATTTGGATATTTGGATTATCATCAGGACCGAATCTTGGATCATCATCAGGACAAACTCTTGGATCATCAGCAGGACAGAATCAATCTGTCTACAATATACAACATAATCAGAAGAGCATCGTCGTCTCCAGCAAAGCAAGCATCGGCGTCTCCAGCGAATCTAAATCAGTTACATTGGTACTAAGAGCCAACTGTAACGCATTCTCCCGAGCGCGCTGAGTGGAACACTTAGTGCATCAGGGCTTAAGTCAAAATAGACTGAACATTTTGGTGACCCCGACGTGATTCATTGGAGTGAAAAATTAAAGTGAATTAAGTGTTGTTGAGATAAAAGAGGACTTTCAAAGCAACCCAGGAAGATGAAAGCTCTCGCCAGTCAACAGGATGCTACAGGAACGGCCATTCAGCGGGTGATTAGTAATTTCAACAAGGACTCGGCTGATCGAAAATCTACAGCGGCCTATTTTCAACGACGACTAACAGAGCTGCAAGAACTCTGGAACGAATTCGATGCTCGACATAAAACTTGTGAAGCTGCGGACCCTGATCGAGAGAGTCGGTACTTCACTTCAAATTATTACACCGCAATTTCACATCTAGTGCTCAAATACGAGAGCACTTTTAAAGCAAAAATCGACGATTTTATTCGCATGGAAGCCAGCATTTCCAAGGCAGGATCGTCAGCTGAGCCGAGCCAGGACTTGAGCACAGCAGTCAACACAATCCCGGAGCCGCAAGCAGCGACCACAAAGGATTTCAGTAATGTCAACATTTCGGACGGCCCGGTTTTTTCAGTGCCTGGTACAATGTCATCGCAGGATGGTGGCTTGGGGATCACACCCAGTGATTTAACCAAGGCTATCAGACGGCAGCATATGGGCCTAGCAGCTCTTACTCGGATATTGGAAGGGATCAGTCAAACTACACCCTTCATGTCCAAACACCACATTCAGGTGAAATTGGAAGCAATCAATCGGCAGTGGACCAAATTGGAGGAGGGCCACGCTCAAATAACAGAACTCTGTGAGGACCCCACGACAGTTGGGTACCGAGTAGAGGAGTACATCAGCTTGGACGATCAAGTTCAAGATACAACAATTCATCTATATCAGAAGCTGGAAGAATTATCAGCCGTGCCAACAGGACCACCGCATCTGGGCGCTAGTGCAGTCATTCAAAATGCGGGAGCAGTCGCAACTTCGCAAATGAAGCTTCCAAGGATTTCTATACCCGTTTTTAACGGTGATTACTTGCAGTGGCGTCAGTTCCACGACTTATTCACACAAATGGTTCATAACCAAAATATGGGAAGGTGCCAGAAAATGTGGTACCTTAAAACCAATTTAACAGGCGAGCCGGAAAAACTCATCCGTCACTATTCCGTCTCAGAGGAAAATTATACCGCAGCGTGGGACACATTGGTGAACCGTTACAACAACATGCGGATAATTGTAACAGCTTTGTTAAATAAATTGATTGCCCAGCCAATCATCCAGCAGGAAGGTGCAACGGCGATCAAAACTCTGCACGACACCACCAAGGAGTGCCTCAGAGGCTTAAACAATTTAGGCATCAGCACAGAAAATTGGGACCCACTTGTCGTGCACTTGTTAATGAAAAGGCTCGACAAAAACACACATGTTTTATTTGAACAATCTCTCGACAATCCACGGGAAGTTCAGACGGTAGAGAAATTATTGAAATTTCTCGAAACTAGATTCCAATCACTGGAGGCCCTGGGGACCAAAGGAAAACACACAGAAGAGGTGAATCGAAAACCTCCAACAGCAAGAGCACTGGCAGTTACCACCAACAAAGCGACCAAGTGTTCATCATGCAAGGCAAATCATCCATTGTTTGCTTGCCCTCAATTTCTTAAACTCGTGCCCAAGACTCGACTGGAATTTGTGAGGAGCAACAAGCTGTGCATCAATTGTCTTAGACCAGGACACAACGCTTCAAGTTGCGCATCCAGATCATGTACAAGATGCACAAGGAAACACAACACGTTGCTGCACCTGGAACAAGGGCCTCAGGGTCAGCAGCAACAATCATCAAACAACAATTCTCAAGGCTGTCAGATTCCCGTTAATCAATCACACAATACAGGGCCGCAACAAGCCGCCTTATCAGCACAGACTCCTGGCATACAAAGGAGTTTGGTTTTACTGAGCATAGTAATGATTCAGCTTACTGCAGACGATGGACGAAGAGTTCAGTGCAGAGCAATACTTGACTCGGGATCACATCTCAACTTCATCACACAGCGAATGGCAAAGGAATTGAACCTAGCCAAGATTCCTGACGCTATGGGCATCCAGGGAATCGGCGGAGCTGCTCAGCGCGCACAGCACAGAGTAAACGTCAAGCTTGTGTCCAACACTACAGGCTTCTCAACAAGATTAGAGGCATTTGTGTTGCCAAAAATCATCCCAAATCATCCGACCTCGAATGTAGACATAGAGGATTGGTCAATTCCGCAAAACATCAAGCTGGCAGACCCAGAGTTCAATCGAGCCAACCGAGTCGACTTCCTAATTGGAGCTGAAATATATCATCAACTTCTCTCCGTCGGCCAAATTCGATTGGGTGACAAACTGCCAGTGATTCAGAACACGCTGCTGGGGTGGATCGTTTGCGGCAAGGTAGGCGACTCTTCGCAGCGGGAAGCTCCTCTTTGTGGTATCTGTAGTGATGATCAGGAGCTAAGTCAACAATTGGAGAAGTTCTGGAAACTGGAACAAGACGAAAGTCCACGCAAGGCACTCACTCCGTCGGAGCAGAAATGCGAAGACCATTTTGATCAGACCACAAGCCGGGATTCACAGGGCAGATTTATAGTCAGCCTCCCGTTTAAAGAAACTCAAATCAGCTTAGGAGAATCGAAGGATATAGCGCTGCAGAGGTACCTGGCCTTGGAGAGGAAGTTCATTCGAGATCCGAGCCTGAAACAGAGATATTCAGATTTCATCAGGGAATATATCGATCTTGGCCACATGAAGCTCGCTGACGCTGGATCAATCAAGGCACCTTATTACTTCTTACCGCATCACGCAGTAATGAAACCTGACAGCACCACCACCAAATTGAGAGTTGTATTTGATGCGTCGGCTAAAACATCGAACAATGTGTCACTGAATGAGTTGTTACATGTGGGACCAGTTATTCAGGAAGAACTGTTCACCACGCTTATTCGGTTCAGAATGCCAAGATACGTGTTCACGGCAGACATCGAGAGAAGAAGCTTTAGAGAAGAGGATCAAAAATATCACTTGATCTGGTGGAGACAGGACCCCAAGGAGCCATTGAGGTGTTATCAGCTCTGCACGGTTACATATGGGACAACGTCAGCCCCATACCTTGCAATAAAGTGCCTCCAGAGGTTGGCGGAATCAGGCAAGGACTCATATCCACTGGGCGCAGAAGTGTTGAGGAGCAGTTTCTATGTGGACGATGTCATGACCGGTTCGGACAGCATGACCACTGCATTGAGCATGCAGAAGCAATTAAAGGAGCTGTTGCAAACAGCTGGCTTCAAGCTAAGGAAATGGTGCGCAAATCATCCTAAGTTGCTACAAAATCTTTCAAAGGAGGACATGGAGGTTCTGCTTGACTTCCAGGACAAGGACCAGCCTCATGTAAAAACGCTTGGTCTCACGTGGCTACCAAAGTCTGACTCATTTAAAATCAAAACAACATGGAATGACCGGCATAAGATCACCAAGAGGACCGTATGTTCTGATGCGGCTCATCTGTTTGATCCGCTCGGTTTGGTTGCACCTGCTACGGTAGTTGCTAAAATGTTCTTACAAAAGTTGTGGCACCTGAAGTTGGATTGGGACACGTCACTTCCGATCGAGCTCCACACAGAATGGACACATTTTCGAGAGGAACTAAAATCGCTGGACAGCATCAGCATTGTTAGACATGCGAGCCTTCACAAGGAACCCAAGTCAATGCAGCTGCACGTGTTCGCGGACGCATCTGAAAAAGCCTACGGTGCTGCTGTGTACCTTCGCATCATTGATAAAGAGAATAACATCACCGCGCAATTGTTATGCTCAAGATCTCGTGTAGCTCCCCTAAAGACACTCACGATCCCTAGGCTGGAGCTATGTGCTGCAAAACTGGCGGTGGAATTGGCGCAGCGAGTGCGAAAGGATTTGGCTGGAAGCATAGGACAAATATTTTATTGGATGGACTCTGAGATCGTACTGTGTTGGATCAATACATCATCATCATCATTGCACACTTTCGTCGCCAACAGAGTGGCTGCTATTCAAGAGCACACTACTCCTCAAAAGTGGCGTCACGTCAAATCCAAGGAAAATCCAGCGGACGTGCTATCAAGAGGCATGAATCCGAGGAAACTGAAGGATTGCGGTCTTTGGTTCTACGGACCAACATTTCTTCATGGTCAGGAGTCGCTCTGGCCACCAGAGCGTGTACCAAAGGTGGAGCACGTTCCCGAATCAAGGGTGGTATTGGCATCAGTGTCCGAGCAACAGTCGCAAAACATTCTGGACGGGATCAATCACGGAAATTCATTCCGCAGACTTCAACGAATCGTTGTGTACATAAAGCGATTCTCAAACGAGTTGAGGCGCCGGAGGACCACTGGAACGGAGACCAGTGGAACAGCTGCATCGGCAAAAATGGTGGCGTCTGATATTCCTCCAGTTAGTGCTGAGGAATTGGAAGGCTCCTTAATCTTTATCATAAAGCAGATGCAAAAGTCTGACTTCAAGGATGAGCTCGATCAGTTGGGAAAAAGGGGAGAGACACATAAGGATAGCAAACTCTCCTCTCTGACACCATTCATCGATGAACAGGGTGTCATTCGAGTTGGCGGGAGGCTGGAGGCATCGGAGTTACCATATGATGCCAAGCATCAAATAGTGGTGTCTAACACACATCCGTTAACAAAACTGTTGATGAAATCTATACATGAAGAGAATAAGCATCCCGGACCACAGGCGTTGCTGGCAATCACACGACAGAAATTCTGGCCTCTCAGGGGAAAAACCGTTGCGAGATCGGTGGTGCAACATTGCATAAGATGCTTCAAAGCGAAACTTTCCCTTCTCACACGTTGGAAATTGGTCTCGCACATCAAGAACGAATTTTGGAAACGCTGGTCCGCTGAGTACTTGAACGAGCTTCAGCAGCGATACAAATGGCAGACCAAGCAGGAGAATATCAAACCCGGGACCATGGTGATACTGAAGGAAGATAATTTGCCACCCATGAAGTGGCCCTTGGCACGAATAGTCAAAGTATACGCCGGAGATGATAACCTGACCAGAGCAGTGGACGTACGCACCGCCAGGGGAATCTTTCGAAGGAGCATCGCTAGGATAGCCCCCCTTCCGGTCGACGAACCAGTTGAGGCATCGCTGGCGGAAGCATCAGCACCAACTGAGGCGCCATTGGCTGAGACATCAGCAGCAACAAGCTCTGCTATCAGCACGGATGATACGATAGCATCCCGACCGGCATCTCGGCCTGCAGGGACACGGGAAGATGGAGCCACGGCAACGAAGCGAGTTCGATTTTCGCCAATGTCCACAATTGCGACAGTTCTTCTCACATGCCTTCTGTTACCATTGACTCATAGAGCTCCAGTGGAGGTGACTTCATTCACGACTCCCTCTGGGATATACTTCGAAAACCTGGGAGCAGCAAGGATAATATCAAATGAGTGGAACATCATCGCTTACTACGACATGTCGGGATATTGGATGGAATTCGAAGGACTGGTGAAAGGGCAAAAATATCTGGCTAACATATGTTCTCAACTAGGTATTAGAGATCCATGTGCAACTACCGTGGCGCAAATTCAGCACTTGGTCAGGGACATAGAGGAAAATAATGAGTTGATGCCCTCGGACAAATCGAGTGCTCGGAGAAGGAGAGGGGCGTTAAATATAGTCGGTAACATCGCCAACAGCTTATTCGGGGTGTTGGATTCTGAATACGCGGACAAGTTAGTTACTCTCACCATGGTCGGATAAGTCCGAAACTTATCACGCCCCATCAAGCTGAAACAACAGTTGGGGATCATCAAAGCCCATCTCAGGCCATCTTTGAAGCTACCTCAAGTTGAGGACAACATACTACAATTATACACACTGATGGACGTGGCTGCAAGAGCAGTAAAGCAGCGTATTATTTTCAAAATAAGTGTTCCGCTGTTGAACACGGAAGAATTCGAACTATTGAAAGTGCTACCGGTTCCGTTTTTGATTAACGGGTCTTTCGTCAATGTAGTACCCTCATCTCCCTTTTTGGTAGTAAACTTGCACAGAGATCAGTATTATCCAATCACTGATCAGGAATTGCAGGCTTGTGTATCTGTACGGGAGGACGACCATATGTGCAAGCAAAATCATCCAATCTATCAGCGCGGCTCAAATCAGAGCTCTTGCGAGATGGATCTAATCAATGACAAGCTGGTTCCATCAGTATGCAAGGTTGAGGTATTCTCAAAGGAATCGCAGTGGATACAACTGAACAACCCTAACGAATGGTTGTTCTCTGTGAAGGAGCCCGAAATGGTCAAAATTGCATGTGGCAGCAATGTCACGTCAAAAACACTCACAGGATCTGGAATATTGAGGATGCATGGGAGCTGCGTCGTTAAGCAGAGGCGAGTTATACTTCAGGGACACAATATATATCCCACTGTCTTGAGAAGCTCGTACATACCGACGGGGAACATCACTCAGGTGGTAATTCCAGAGCAATTGAGTCAGCTCACCACTCACAAACCCGCATATCATGTCCACTCAGCCGAATTGGAGGTCCTAAAGAAGCAGATACGTCAACAGATGGACTCTAGCTATCTGCCATCCAGTTTGCTGGCCCATGACGCGCATCAATACGCCATCGCATACATTGGATCGGCCATCTCTATCTGTGTACTCATCTACGTGGTGTGGAGGTTCCGCAGCTACACGTATTCACCGCCAAGGATGTCAGCTAGATCAGGACCCATTGCGGCGGCGAGACGAACAGACCCAGCTGTGACGAACCCTGTTTCGGGACCAGTAGCTGCACCTGCATTTACTATACAAGTAGATCAATAAGGGGTTAAAGTTGAAGCACTGCTTCAACGGGGGGGGGGGGAGAATGTTGGATCGCGCGGGACTCAGCAATTCTATGCTGACTCCCGGGCGGGCCAACGACATAAAAAAGTGCATCGGGTGCATCGCATTCCCGCCTGCGCAATGCATTGCTTTCGGCGCGTCAGCGGTTTTGGGCACTCGGTGACTGCACTCAAGAATTGCACTCGTCAGCCCGTGGGCGCGCGGCCAGCCAAGGGCCGGTCAGATTACTGCGGGGGCTCGGTGTCCGCCCGATGCGCTTGCACTTGCACTGTAAGCACAATTGCATTAAGTTCTGTATTAGAATATAAGTTGGCTTGCAAATAAAGTTCATTCGTGTCTTGACCATCAAACAGAGCAGTAGTTTAATTAAACCTCCTGGATCTTCAGAAGTCAAATCATTTCAGCATTTGGATATTTGGATTATCATCAGGGCCGAATCTTGGATCATCATCAGGACAAACTCTTGGATCATCAGCAGGACAGAATCAATCTGTCTACAATATACAGCATAATCGTCGTCTCCAGCGAATCTAAATCAGTTACATTGGTACTAAGAACCAACTCTAACGCATTCGCCCGAGCGCGCTGAGTGGAACACTTAGTGCATCAGGGCTTAAGTCAAAATAGACTGAACAAATATTCCATTGATGTTTGTGAGGCTAAGTCTCAAAAGAAAAATTGAGTTCAGATTAACTTTCTGACCTTATTGTCCAAATTAGTATTCTGGTGCAAGTACCTTTGGGTTCTGGTAGTAGAAGATTTTGCTCAGAGTAACCTTCTGCTCTTAAAGTCCAGATTAGTATTCTGGCAAATAGGAAGGGTAGAGTCAGATTAGTTTTCTGACTAAAAGTTTCAGAATTAATATTCTGTGGTAAGTAATTTTGGGTCTATTAGTAAGAGGCTTTATTCAGATTAAATTTCTGATGGTAAAGTCCAGATTAGTATTCTGGCACAGAAGAATGATAGAGTCAGATTAGATTTCTGACTAGGTTCCAGATTAGTGTTCTGGTAGAGTTTTGTAAGTCCAGATTAAATTTCTGGTCGGTTTCAGATTAAAACTCTGATAATGGTTATTACCCATTGAGATCTTACTTTGATCTGCCTGGTCGACTGTTTTGGGTCGGCTTTTATCCCTGCCTGTAGCCGTGACTTTAGACACTATTGTAGTACCAGAGGAGGTTCACTGGTCTAAATGGTCTAAAGTGCTGCCCTATGCCACCTCCTTGACATTTTACACATGTCATTATTCAGGCATGAGGCGCAGGTAAACTTTTGTCTTTATTTTTGATTTTTTAATTTTTCTTTTTAGGCTTAACACAATGCACTGCTGTAGCAGCTGTAGCTTGTGCAGCGTTCTGTTCAGACGAGCCAAGTCAATGGTCAAAAAGTGACATTGATTATATAGTAATACTTGGAGACAAGCTCTACCGTGAGTCCATTGCTTCTAGAGAGCACCCCGCAATTGCAGAAGTTAACCCTGAATATCTTGCCGCGGGTGATCTTGCACAGCAAAAATTATATAACAGGAAGAAAATTAATATCTCAGTTGCTGAAACAAATTATAATGGTCATTTAGATACAGATCGAAGTACTGACGGCTTCCCTAACCTAAAAAATACTCTGACATTATTTTGAGAGAAAACTGTTGCGGGCTGCTTACTGCGAATTCCATGACTGTGGCTATATATTGTAAAGCTGAAACTGATTCTTATAAATATTGGTTGTTCGATTCACATGCACGTGGGCCTAAGGGAGCTATAGCTCCAAGACGTGGTGCAGCCTGTTGCATGAAATTTCAAAATATAGATGAATTACATGGCATACTGCGACGAAATTTGTTTACACGAACACGGACGAAGAAAGTACCGGCACAAGATTACTTTCTCAATGTGTACTCACTAACTCCTTTGATTATAACACCGAAAAACCAGGCAGAAGTGCGCAGAGAAACGTTGGGGAATCAACAGATGAATACTCAGGAGCAGTCAAGAGTAGTTCCAGTCAGAGAGATATACAATCCCTATACTAGAAAATAGCAACACTCCTCAACAAACATCTCGACCAACCTCAGCTCCAGAACAAGAAAGGCCGCTATCACAAATACAACTAATTGCCACTGTAATTGAAACAACTAGTATGCTCCGTAGCATAGACGAAGCGGTCCCTAATCTAGAAAGTGTAGTTTCTTTGAATCCCAATCCAACTATGAACAATGACGAGATGAGATTAGCTGAGATTACAAGAAAAACAGCGCCGCCATTAAATGTGGATCGAGAGGGACGAACGAAAGAGCTTGCTTGGTATAGTCTTTTTCCTGATGGCAAAAATGGCTTTGGAGAGGAAAGAGATTTTCAAATCACTCCTTTAGACTATTTTCAAAGTCGAGTAATGAGCCTGGACAAACGTTTCAATCGAAACGAATATTTGTTTTTTGCTCTTTCCATAGTTGAATTATATCGAGCTAAATCCAGTGTTTCTGTGTCATGCCGGATTTGTAAGGGCCAGGGTGAGCAAACACCTCAAGGACTCATAGATAATATGTATCTTACTATGAGGAATATCAGAGGTTCAGCGTCTTATTGGCAGAAATGTTGCTCTGAACTTACTGCAATGGTCCGAACTTTGGGGCCTCCTTCGTGGTTTATGACGTTCTCTTGCAACGACCTTAATTGGCCAGACATGACCAAAGCCTTACTTATCGCAGATGGTCGTGATGTAAATGAAGCAGAGAGCCTGTCTTTTCCTGAGCGTTTACAGTTGGTACAAAAACATCCCGTGGTTTTCTCTCGACAACTTACAGTTCGCGTGAACGCTCTGATGTGATTCCTCAAACGCGATCCAGACTGCTTAGGTGGTCCAGTTGTGGACTTTTGGTAAAGAATAGAGTTTCAAAATCGCGGAAGTCCACATCTTCATATGTTGGTGTGGTGTGACAATATCCCAGATTTCTTGACTCGTGAGGGTTTCGAAGTTATTGAAAGGGTTGTTTCATGCTCCTTAATGCCCAATGATCCTGTATTGTAGAAATTAGTAGAAGACGTGCAAGTACACAACCACACGGCCACGTGCTACAAAAACCGCAACGATAGTTATTGTCGTTTTGGTTTCCCGAGGTCCGCATATGAGACTACTATTTGCTTAGGTCCTGATGAAGTATTATCAAACAATGGACGATTTTGTTGTTTGAAACGAACTGCAGACGAAAGTATGGTGAACAATTACAATCCTACTCTATTGAGTCTATGGAAAGGAAAATTGATGTGCAGCCGTGCGGTAACGTAACAGCAGTTGCGTACTATGTGGCTAAATACGCAAGGAAATGCGAGCCCCATGATACAGGTGAAGTTGTACGAGAAGCCGTTGCGAAGGCCAAGAGGCAAGGTGGTCCTGTGTGGAATCAGTTATTTGCAGTTTCAATGGCCATTCTATGTCAACGCCTTGTAAGTGCTCCGGAATGCGTATATAGATTGTGTCATTTACCGCTAAAAATGTCTTCGCGAAAAACAGTCTTCATAAACAGTTGCAAGCCAAATGAACGTTTCAGACTTCTACGATTCGACAGTACAGTGATGATACATCCATTTACAACAATATTTTTGACCGGTATGTATTACGTCCAAACAAACTAGAAGACTTACGTCTCGCTGAATTCGCTGTGCGCTTTGAAATGGTGTCTAACTCATCATGGAACGATGACGATGGTGATGAAGAATTAAGGGGTGAAGATGTTACGCCGGCAAGAACAGCGACAAAGAAGCTTATTACTACAGCTTATTAGTATGCCATGTACCATTTCGTGATAAAAGTGACCTTCTACTCGAAGAGGAAACTGCTGAGGAGTGTTTCATTAGGCGGCAAAGAGAACTTCGACCATTACATGGCAACGTAGGCGCAGAAGAGTTTGCTCACGCAGAACAAGTGATACAACAGGCTCTTGCTCAAGCGGTCGCGCTCAACGCTGCCCGTGACACTCATGATGTTGATGCGGTGAACAAATCGTGAATAACGATGACAATTATTGTTAAGATGTATACGAAAGGTCTGCAATGCCAGATGAAGTCTTCTTGGGTAATATTCAAAGTCTAAACGTCCAACAGAGAGACCTTTTCCAAAAAGTTTCTGCGGCTGTGGAAAGTGATTTGCAGGAACAAGAAAGCCAATTATTGCTATTCATCGCTGGCGGTGCAGGAAGTGGAAAGTCCTTCGTCTTGAAATTACTCGTGGAACATATCAAACGGTGTTATGCACCTACAGTTGACATAATGCTCAAGGCTAAATTTTTTGAGGTGGGATCTTTAACAGGAGTAGCTGCACATCAAATATTTGGCAAAACATTGCACTCAATATTCTCACTTCCGATTGAAAAAGGAAATAACATGACGTACAAAAAAATTACTGGACAAAAGCTAGAGAATGAAAGACGTAAATGGCGCCATATAAACTGGTTAATCATAGACGAAATTTCTATGGTGTCATATGAAAATTTGCGAATTTTGCAACTGCATCTCCAAGAACACAAAAATAATGACAAATTATTCGGCGGGGTGCATATATTGCTGCTTGGTGATATACATACTTCAACTTCCACCGGTAAAAGGATATTGGTGTTTTATTCAACCGCCATGGTTTTCGGGCGAAGTTAATTTATGGCAGCAGTTTTCATTTTGTGAACTTACGATAAATATGCGACAACGAAATGACATTGAGTTCATTGACCTCTTGAATAGCTTGCGGATTGGTGAATTAAGGCCGTTCTCCAATGCGCGGACCACCCAACCACGAACGAACCAAAATCGCGCCATCTCGTCCCACATGAATGTGGCGTCATCTTCCCTCTCGCTCGTGTTTTGGTCGACCTGGCTAACTTTTTCTTGGTGTGTTTTAACCACATAGTACCAGTCCCCCATTCAGCAACTATATTGTACCAGAATAGTGACATCGCCGCAGCTTTTCCGCCGGTTGTCAAAACATCAGTGCACTAATTATAACACAAAGCACTTTAAAAATGTGCACGGTAGTTTCAGGAGAATATTAAAAGTTAAATTGATAAGTTTGTCCGCTTAAAAAGTGGTAAAAACTTCCACATTTAACATTTGCCCAATTGTGTTTTCTCAGCTGGCAGGCACAACTACAGGCAAGAAGGGCTTATACTTTACACGAGATTCAGCATTTTCGTTGGCTGGGACGTGATTGGGTGGTCCGCGCATTGGAGAACGGCCTTTACCAACAGCTCAGCTAGAGTTACTTTGTAAACGGCGACGCGTGCCTTTGTCAGGAGATTTTGCTGATGGGGTTGCTGTCCGTATATTCCCTACTGTTAGACAAGTTGACACATATAATGAAAAAAATGACCGCTGAAAATACTAAAACGCACCGCATGTACACAATAAATGCTGTAGATGAGTCTCGCGAGGAGGCATCCTATGGTAGAAAGCCACCAGACAATGTTAAGGGCTGAATGCATATATTCATATGAACAGGTTCCCAAGCAAAAGGATATATATGTAGGAATAGTTTCGAAATTCGGAACGCACCCCAAAAAGAGGAGGTTGACAGCTCCGGTTTCAACCTCTTCCTTCTTCTTCTACAAGACGCGAGAGGAGCAACTTCACCGGTGCCATCACGCCATTAATTTTCATAGGTTCCTAATTAAATTAAGTTATTTGAATTCCTGTTTCGATAAAATCCCGTTGAATTGTTCAAATCGTAATTTCAATTCAAGCCTTAACCCAAATCCTACAAATTGGGGGCTCAACCGGGATGATTGTTGGTTAAGGCCATACTTTGATCGCGTGTGAAGACGATTTCGGCGGATGGCACCGCAACTCTTAAGCAAGGGACTCCGAGGGACAAACCCTGCATATGACGATACGACGAAATTGTACAGAGAACGCCTGACATAAAAAAATATACGACGGACGGACAGTTCACCCACCTAACCTCACAAAGTTCGGCTGGATATCGAGGCACGAGCAGCAAAACCTTCAGGAGGAACAAGGGAGCAGCCGCCAGTAATTTAGACGCTGAGTACCTGGAAGCAAAACAAGGAAAACTGCGGGCAACAATTGGAGGTGAAATTCGGTGAGATAAGCATCATATAAAGTAGCGCTGTGCTGGGAAAGTCGAGGTAAATTATTTTCTATTATTTGACCTAAAGGTGGGAATATAAGTGTAGATCGAGTAGTTACGACGAATACAGTGAAAATCTACATAATTAGCGCCAGTGAAAGTGCGAGTCGCTGCACCAAAATACGGGGCTCCGCTGAGCACTTTGGGGCCCACCCAGCAAAGCTTTGTGTGCGTCAGGCGCAAAAAAGCTGAGAACTTTGGCAAAGCTTTGTGTGCGTCAGGGACAAAGCGGTTGCATATCTTCAGGCACAAAAAAATTAATTCAAGCGGGGACAAATCTCATTGTGACATTTCTAAATTCAAGGCGGTTTAAATCAATTTCATTCGGGACATTTGCGTACGTTTGTAGGTGTAGGCGAAATAATTTGTTTATTGGCGTTAAAAACAAAAAAAAAGGGGAAATATGCCACACCGAAGAAGACGGCAAGCCTCTAGTAGTACGCCAATAAATGAATTATCTGAATTGTTGAATCTAACGAAAGAATTGCGAGACTATATGTTAGGAAGAGAAGATCTAACAGACCGTCATGACAGTGTACCGGCCCCAAGAAGGCAGTCGCAAGAACCGCCAAGACCGCAAAATGAAAGGCTAGTGGACGCAACTACGCGTACCAATACCAATTCCTTTCAATCGTTCGTCTCATTTAAAGATGTTGTAAATGCGTTACCAGAATTTTCGGGATCCGACGATTACGATATAAAACACTGGGTCGAAGATCTTGAAAATGTCTCATCTCTACTAAATTGGTCACCTATAGAAAAGCTACTGTACGCAAAACGGTTACTAACTGGTTCTGCTAGGCTGGCTGTTCGCTCTCAAACTAATTTGAATGCTTGGGAGGATCTAAAGAAGTTTTTAATTGATGAATTCGGCGAAAGTGCTACAAGTGCAGACATTCATCGAAGATTAGCAGCACGCAAACAGAAAAAAGACGAGTCCGCATATGACTTCTTTTTAAAAATAAGGTAGTTGGGAGCTAAAGCACATATCGATGAAGCCGCGATCATTCAATACACAGTTGACTGTAGAATAAGTAGAACTGAATATTGTTGATAGTGTAAAAGTACATAAAGTAGAACTAAATAATTATATCACAGAAATGTACCACATAGTTTGTAAAGTAATGACTAGGTCACGAAACAACAGAGGTCAGCACCAGAGCGTAGAACAGTTGGTCACCGATCAACCAGTAGTTCCGGCGATGGCGGCAGTCTAGCTCTAGCTCTTGTGTGGATCACCGTGTGTAACCCTATAGTAAATAGTTAATAAACGTGTACTGAGAAACACATGGTTTTACTACTTGAAGAAAGCATCCTATAAATACTACATGGCGCAGCCGGAAAAAGAATAGCACCTAAAAACAAAGTAGAGAGTGTACTGTGTGAATGGGAGTAGTTAAAAAGTTAAAGTTAAATACAAGTTCAACGTCGAAACGACCACGAGGCAGGCCATCAAAGACGAGAACAGTAACAGTTGCAATGGATTACGTGAAGAAAATTGATAAGCTGGAGCTAGACGGCAACTTGGCGGAAAACTGGCGCAAATTTAAAACAAATTTTGAAATATTTGCTATTGCAGCCGAAATAGAGAAAAAGCCAGAAAATGTAAAGGTAGCGGTACTTCTAAACACGTTGGGGCCGGATGCAGTGGAACTGTACCAATCGTTCAAATTAACAGACGAGCAAAGAAAGTCATACAAAGACGTGATGGATGCATTTCAAAAATTTTGCGAGCCGAAGACTAACACAGTCTATGAATCATTTTTGTTCCACGGCCGCTGTCAGCAGGAGAAAGAACCCTTCGACAATTTCTACATGGACCTGAAAAAGATGGCGAAAAAATGCGAGTTTAAAGATCTGGAAGAACGTATGATAAGAGACCGAATAGTACTTGGAGTAGCTGATAAAAGACTGCAGAAGCGCTTACTGGAAACAGATAGCCTGGATTTGAAAAAAGCACTGGAGATGAGCCGAGCAGCAGAGGCAACGGAGGCACAAATCAAGGAGATGCAAAATAATCCGAAGGAACTTCACGTGGATAAAATTGCGCCAGCCGAAAGTAGAGTTAAGTACAATTCCAAATTTACAAAGAGTAATGAGAAAAAATTAAATCGCGATTATAAACGTTCTAGGTCAGACAATAACGTCAGGGAAACAAAGCAACTCGAGTGTACATATTGCGGATCGAAACACCAGAAAGGCAAATGTCCAGCTTATGGGAAAAATTGTTCCAAGTGCGGAAAGAAAAATCATTTTGCGGTCGCATGCAGGCAGAAGAAAGAGGTAAAACTAATATCGCAGGCTAATAGAAACATAAGTAATAACGAATACTTATACATTGATAAAATTACAAACCATAAATATTTAAATAATTCGTGGATACAAGAAATAAGAGTGGAAAATTGCGTAGTACCTTTTAAATTAGACTCGGGAGCAGATGCAAATATATTACCATATAAATATTTCCGAAAAATACGTAACGTAAAATATGTCAGGACTAATACAGAATTAGAAGCTTATGGCGGCTCCAAAATACACACTCTAGGAGAAGTTGAATTGCTATGCGAGGCTAAAAATATAAAAGAGAAAGAAAAATTTTTCGTAGTGAATTCTGATTTAATGCCAATTCTGGGATTAAAAACCTGCATACGATTAAAACTCATTCAAAGAGTGAATTCGATTAAAGTCAAGAATCAAGATCAATTTGTAGAAAAATATAAGGATATTTTTGAGGGTACAGGATGTTTCATTCAAAATTATGAATTAAAAATAAAAGAGGGAAGCACACCAGTAGTTAAATCTCCAAGGCGGATTCCCCTAACATTAAAAAATAAATTAAAACAAACGCTAGATTCTCTATGTCGGAGGAATATTATAGCAAAATCGAATGGTACTTCGGAATGGGTTTCAAATATTGTAATCGTGGAAAAAAAAAACGGAGAGTTACGAATTTGTTTAGACCCAAAATATCTCAATGAAGCGATTCAAGAGGATAAATATCCTATCCCAACATTTGAGGAAATCGCGGCGAAACTTTCAGATAAATCTTTTTTTACGGTGCTTGACTTAAAAGAAGGTTATTGGCAAGTAGGCTTAGATGAAAAGTCGAGTCAGCTTTGTACTTTTACGACTCCTTTTGGATCCTTTCGGTTTAAAAGATTACCATTTGGCATAAAAACAGCTCCAGAGGTGTTCCAAAGATTAAATGAATTAAATTTCAAAGATATACCCGGGACCATTGTATATATAGATGACATTTTAATAGCCGCGGAGGCGGAAGTAGAACATGATAAAATTTTAGAAAAGGTCATGGAAAGGGCTCGTAAAAGTAATATTAGATTTAACAGTACCAAACTTCAGTATAAAGTGCCAAGTGTTCACTATTTGGGTCATATTATTAGTAAAAATGGTATTGCAATAGATGAGGATAGGATGCAGGCAATTAAAAGTATAAAAGACTGCACAAGCAAGAAAGAAGTGCAGCAGTGTTTAGGGATGGTTAATTATTTAAGAAAATTCATTCCGAATTTAGCAGAGATTTCACAACCATTGCGTGAACTATTAAAAAAAAATGTGAGTTTCAAGTGGTTACCTCAGCATACAGAATGTTTAAACAAAATTAAAAACTTAATTGCTACGGCACCCATGTTAAAGACTTTTGACCCAAAGAAGGGCGTCATACTACAAACAGATGCATCAAAATTCGGTTTGGGATGCTGCATGATGCAAGAAGACAAACCTGTTAGTTTTGCTTCGCGTAGTTTAACCGAGGCTGAAATAAACTACGCACAAATTGAGAAAGAATTATTGGCGAACGTATTCGCGTGTCAGAAATACCATCAGTTTATTTACGGGAAGAAAGTTAAGGTGGTAACGGATCATAAACCACTAATAGGATTATTTAAAAAAGAAATTGGAAAAATAGCGTCGCCTAGACTGCAAAGGATGATATTAAGATTGACGAAATACAATCTTAACTTAGAATTTACTCCCGGAAAAAATCTACACATTGCAGATATGTTGTCAAGAAATTTTCAAGTAACCTATGATAGTAGATCGGAGATAGACGATCTGAATGAAGTGGTTCACTCGATTAATATAAGCGATAAGAAAAAGGCTGAATTTCGAAGCGAAACGGGAAAAGATGAAATTTTGAGTAGGTTAATGAAAATAATAAAGGAAGGATGGCCTAAAACAAAAGCAGAGTTACCTACTAATATGAAATACTATTGGAAATGGCGAAATGAATTATTTAGTGATGATGGTATCGTATACATGAATGACCGAATATTTGTACCAACTTCGTTGCGGAAAGAAATTTTGGCAAAGTTGCACGAATCTCACCAGGGCATAGAACGCACAAAAAGTAGGGCAAGAAGCTTGGTCTACTGGCCAAATATAAACGATGAGATTGAAAATATGATAGGAAAATGCAGTATATGTCAAAAGTATCGTAGTGCAAACCGGCGTGAGAGTCTAATACCACATCATATTCCATTATATCCATTTCAAAAGATAGCAATGGACATCATGGAATTCGAGGGCAAAAGCTTCCTTGTAGTTATAGATTATTACTCAAAATATCCAGAAGTCTTACCTCTTGCGAATAAGTCGGCGAAGCAAGTAATAGAGAAACTTGAGCCTGTCTTTGCAACACATGGAATCCCCAGACAAATTGTAGCAGACAACGTTCCCTTTTCGTCGTATCATTTTGGTGAATTCGCAAACGATTTAGATATTGAGCTAAGTCTAAGCAGTCCCTTATATCCGAAGTCTAATGGGTTAGCTGAACGGACAGTGCAATCTATGAAAAATTTGCTTAGGAAATCTAAAGACAGTAACTCAAGCTTTTGGATATCACTTCTAGAATTTAGGAATACCCCCATTAAATTTTTAAATGAATCTCCCACAGAGTTGCTAATGGGGAGACAAACACGATCGCGTGTACCAGGGCATGAAAAATTGTTTCAAGGAAAAGTTAAAAATGGAATAGCAAAAAATATAGAAAGAAAACAAAGAAATTATAAATTTTACTATGACAGGGGGGTAAGGGATAAAGAGGAACTAAAAGTGGGAGAGAAGATATGGATAAAAATAGGAAAAGTTTGGGAAAAAGGAATTGTTGAAAAGAAGCATCCTGCACCTCGTTCATATTTAGTTCGTCGGGGAAATGGAGCCCTCATAAGAAGAAATTCGAGTGTAATTCGGAAAAGAAAATGAACAGCGATAATGTCGAAATGAAAACGCGATCACAAAATGATTTGTAGTTGAAGAAACGCTGAAGTAAATGTAGAAGTGTGCTCGTCACGAACATAGCTGGTGTTTCGATGTCGTATTAATGTAGAGAATTGAAAAGATGCTAATGAATTTGAAGTTGTAAAAAACAAAACAAATAGTTAACGTAAATTACATATTATTGTAGATGAGAAGGTAATGAATTGTATAAATGGATTAATTAGAGGCATGAACTGTTGTAGTTCCTTTACTTTTAGGGGGAGGTGTAGAATAAGTAGAACTGAATATTGTTGATAGTGTAAAAGTACATAAAGTAGAACTAAATAATTATATCACAGAAATGTACCACATAGTTTGTAAAGTAATGACTAGGTCACGAAACAACAGAGGTCAGCACCAGAGCGTAGAACAGTTGGTCACCGATCAACCAGTAGTTCCGGCGATGGCGGCAGTCTAGCTCTAGCTCTTGTGTGGATCACCGTGTGTAACCCTATAGTAAATAGTTAATAAACGTGTACTGAGAAACACATGGTTTTACTACTTGAAGAAAGCATCCTATAAATACTACAGACGACATTAGTGATACAACTCAAAATAAAATCATATTATACGGCGCAAGGAGTTTCAAGGAATTCAAAATCAAGCTCGATATGTATCGCAATTTTAAAGAAAAATGTCAACCGGAACGATCTCTTAACAATAGTCAACCAAAGACCAAACTTAAGAAGGGAAATTGCTACAATTGCGGGACCAAAGGTCACGATGCCAAAGAATGCAAAAAGAAATCGCTAGGGCCCAAATGTTTTAAGTGTCTAGAATTCGGACATAAGTCAACAGATTGTCCACAGAAGACAAGCAAACCCAAAGAGACTAATTGTTCAAAAGCAGTGACACTACCCAGTTCCAAATCGAGCACAGCTCTCAAAAAAATAGTAGTAAACGGTGCTTCAATTCAAGCTGTTGTCGACACAGGTAGCAATTTAACACTTATGCGCGCCTCTGAGTATATAAGGTTAGGATCGCCAGCAGTGCAATAAGAGGACTGTCGTCATCCTGTGTGGAAACCTTAGGTACTTTTATGGGCCAACTAGAAATCGATGATCAACCTTTCGAGTGTACCGTTCATGTTGTGTCAGATGAATTCCTACAACCTAAGATGATTATAGGACGTGATGTACTCACTGGAACAGATATTTCTCTTGCTCATGAACAAATAACAATCAAGAAAAGAGACGACTACTCCTTTGAATGTTACTTAAATGAAGTACATAGTCCTCATGTCGGTATTGAGAAGTTTAGACCAGAAATAACTAAACTAATCGAAGGATTTAAGGCCACTGCACCAGAGACTCCGATGGTGGAGATGAAAATCGTGTTGAAGGATGAAGTACCAGTCAGCCACAAACCACGAAGACTTGCTCCGGCGGAAAAAATTGAAGTAGAAAAGCAAATAAAGGAATGGCTGGAAAACAAAATTATTCGCTCAAGTTCTTCGGAGTACTCTAGTCCAGTAGTGCTCGTGAATAAAAAGGATGGTACTAAACGACTCTGTATTGATTACCGAGCGCTCAATAAAAAAGTGATAAGAGACAGATTCCCGTTACCACTAATAGATGACCAGCTGGACAAGCTTCAGGATGCGAGGGTTTTTTCCACCATTGATCTTGAAAATGGATTCTTCCATGTCTTAGTTGCCGAAGAGAGTAGAAAGTACACTAGCTTCGTTACTCATAATGGACAATACGAGTTCCTACGTATGCCGTTCGGACTCTGTACTTCTCCAACGGTCTTTCAAAAATTCGTGAACAACGTGTTTCAACCCCTTATTCAGAAGAACCACGTACTAGTATACATGGACGACGTCATAGTGGTCGCAAGGGACGAAGAAGAAGCCATTTCACGTTTAAAAGATACTTTAAAAGTAGCAGCGAACCACGGATTGAAAATAAAATGGAAAAAATGCCAATTTCTGTGCAGAGAAATTGAATATCTCGGCTATGAGATATCGTCTGGACGAATAAAGCCTGGAGCAGTCAAGCTTAGTGCAGTGAAGAAGTTTCCCGAACCCAATAACGTGAAGAAATTACAAAGCTTTCTAGGACTCTCCGGTTATTTCCGAAAATTCATTCCACAATACGCACAACAAGCCAAGCCACTTAGTGACATGCTGCGAAAAGACAATCCATTTACGTTTGGTGAAGCATTCCTGAAAATCAAAGAAGCTCTGACGAAACAACCTGTTCTACTCATCTACAACCCCGAAGCCGAGACGGAGCTACATACAGATGCGTCCAAGCTAGGATTCGGCGCGATACTGTTTCAAAAAAGCTCAGATGATAACCGATTCCACCCAGTCGCGTACTATAGTCGAAAAACTTCGCCAGCACAGGAGAAATACTCCAGTTACGAGCTAGAAGTACTGGCAATAGTCTCCGCATTAAAGAAGATGAGAACATACCTGCTTGGAATCAAATTTAAAATAATCACAGACTGCGCAGCCTTTAAGATGACCGTAGAAAAGCAAGAGTTACCGCCTAGGATAGCCCGATGGGTTATGTTTCTGCAAGACTTCAACTATACCTTGGAACATCGGCCTAGTAGCCGAATGCGGCATGTTGATACGCTTAGTCGCCATCCAGTCGTCATGATTGTAACAAGTGAGCTTGTTCATAGAATCCGAACTTCACAGTCCCAAGATGCTAAATTTAAACCCATTCTTAAAATATTGGAGACGCAACCCTATGAAGACTTTATTGTTGAGAACGGAATTCTTTATAAGATGCAAAGCGGAGAAAAGTTACTCTGCATCCCCAAGGGGCTTGAGCAGGAAGTTATTAGACGTGTGCACGAGCAAGGACACTTCGCAGCCAGAAAGATGGAAGACATCATAATGAGAGAGTATTATATCCCCAAACTGAAAGAGAAGATTTCTGATCATTGTGGCAATTGCATCAGATGCATCCTCGCCAACAGAAAAGCCGGAAAGCCGGAAAGCCAGAAGGATGGCTACACCCTCTAACAAAAGGTGAGCTTCCACTAGCCTGTTATCACGTCGATCACCTTGGTCCGCTTGCCACTACGAACAAGGGGTACAGGTACATATTCACTGTGATAGACGGTTTCAGTAAGTTTGTATGGGTGTATCCAGTCAAAACACTCACTACTACTGAAGTCATTGCAAAGTTAGAAAATCAAAAGGCCATTTTCGGCAGCCCACATAATCTCTGACCGCGGGACAGCATTCACATCCAAAACCTTCGAGGATTATTGTAAACGAGAGAAAATTCACCACACCTTAATTACGACGGGGGTACCCAGAGCGAATGGTCAAATAGAGCGCATGAATCGAGTGATTATTGCAGTACTTTCAAAGCTAGCAGCTGATGACCCGAGCCTATGGTACAAATACACCAATGATATGCAACGCTACATCAATTCGAGTTTCCAAAGAAGTGTCGGCAGGACCCCATTTGAAATCATGTTTGGCGTTAAGATGAGAAATCGAGAAGACACACATCTGATGGAAGCCATTAACGAAGAACTGTTGACTCTTCGTGAGGAGCAGCTAGACGAAACCCGAGAAGACGCTAGAAGACAATTAACTGAAATCCGGAAAGAGAATGAGAAAAATTATAATAGAAGGCGCAAGGAACCAATAAAATATAACTGCGGTGAATTAGTTGCAATCCGGAAGACCCAATTTGCAACTAGTGCCAAAATCTCCCCGAAATTCTTAGGACCATATAAAGTCACTGAGTCACTAGGTAATGATCGTTATAAGGTCGAAAAGATTGGATTACACGAAGCACCGAAAACAACAGTTGCAAGTTGTGATAATATGAAGCCATGGACGTCATATGAAGAAACACTCAGTGATTCCAAAAGCGAAAGGGAGAGCGTGACAGAAGAAGACCAAGAGCACTGTTAAGATTACAAATTTAGCCCGACATTTGACCCGACTAAAAACGACTTATACGACAAGACGAACGGACGATTCTACTTGCAGGTATCCCTAGAAGTTAAACCAAAGCCCGCGACGGGGCAAAGAATGAAGACGGTTGAAGCAGCCAAATTTAGATAAGATGCCACTAGACCTGAAGTAATCGACAAGCCCATAGAAGATGACGTCAACAATCCCAAGAAGAGAGCGCTGTTGACGGACCCTACAAGAAGATGGACGAAGCACTACAAGACGCAAAAAAGGAGAGATGTACATCGACTTGGAGGACCACATCGAATGCAAGAAAAACACCAGACGTAAGGAGAAAAATGTCGAAGATACTAATTCCAACGCCGCAACAAAACCCCAGACGCACCACGCCTAAAAGATGATCAAAGGAGACGCTACGAGATATTCGGGACGAATATTCCGCAGGATGGCCGAGTTGTAGGAATAGTTTCGAAATTCGGAACGCACCCCAAAAAGAGGAGGTTGACAGCTCCGGTTTCAACCTCTTCCTTCTTCTTCTACAAGACGCGAGAGGAGCAACTTCACCGGTGCCATCACGCCATTAATTTTCATAAGTTCCTAATTAAATTAAGTTATTTGAATTCTTGTTTCGATAAAATCCCGTTGAATTGTTCAAATCGTAATTTCAATTCAAGCCTTAACCCAAATCCTACATATATATAGAGAAAATTGGTGCAATATCTTGGGATTGAACATCGAAGACATTGACCTGCTTTGCCGCCCCAAGGTGTGCAAATTGCATTTTCATGAGATGGACATCACAAGGACGGAAACCAGAGCCAACCTTAAAAGAATGGATATGCCAATAGGATCGGAGTTTTTAAATGGTTTAATAGATGTAAGTAGTTTTATTCTGAAAAATATTTACTTAATAATATGATATGATCATATGTAGAATATATAAATAGGGTGGGGGAGTTAAAATGATCCTTAGGACCTAAGTATTAATTAATTTAGGAAATTTATTGGGAACTTTTTTTTAAAACGATATATATACTATATATATTGGATATATATACTATATATATACATACTACATATATTGGAACAGTTTTTTTAAAACGATATATATACTACATATATTTGTGTGTGCAAAATAATGTGTACCCATATAGAACACATATTACATATTGATATTATAACAAATTTTTTTTTTTTTTATGGGAGTGGGGAAATGCCGTTACACACCTAGGTGACCGAAGCCACCCGTGTGCCGGACTCCCTGGCCACAATGCCAGGCCTACCGGCTAAAACCCCACTCCCCACCTCCAGGAACTCCACCCCGGAACGGTCTAGTAGACATTACTTCAGGGTGGAGTCCTATACATCCGCCCGCAACGGGCGCATACCACACACTCAGGCACATCCGTCCGTCCTCACACACGCAGCCAACAAGGACTCCTGCCAGGAGCCTAGTTTTTGTCTGTGTACCCCATCCCGAGCCAGCCCGGTGCTCCGGTGCCGGGCACCCGCTTTTGTCAGCTTCCCCAATAATAAATTAATAAATATTTCCACGCCAGTAAATAAATAACACTCATAAGCCAAAAGAGGCTCCTTACGAGCCCCTGTTGTTGTCCTCTTCCTTCTGACGGAGGACCCCCCTCACAAAAGAGGCGACCCTCCGCCAAAGATCGTCGCACTGCAGCATAACCCCGACTATATTATCCGGGGTTATGCTGCCCGCTGCCGCCTCCAGATCGGCCCGCTCCACCCTCCAACGGGTACATTCAAAGAATGTGTGGAGAGCGGAGTCCGATGGGGAATTGCTGTATATGCAGCACGGGCTCGGCACCTTGCCCATACGGTAGAGGAAGGCCCGGAAATGCCCGTACATACATATTGATATTATATCAAAAGGTGCAATATCTACTTTTAGTTTTCCGGGAAGCACGTATTTCAAGAGACATGCTCCTGCACTGATATTCGTCCACTATTTAATTTATGAATTTAAAATTCGTTTATGAAAAACATTTATTTAAAGGGGAAAATTTTGTCTTCATATCATATCAATCGCACAGTTGTATTTTCAATTATTATTTTTCCAAAAGGTCGATGCAGTACCAACTAAAATGGAATGCCCACATTCCAATCAAAATTTTAGTGAAGCGACAACTTCAAAAGCTTCAACTGAAAATATTTGTGATGAAAATGCGTCCAGTAAGCCTAAGCGCTTAAGATCCAGATTAAGCCTACAAAATCAGTATTTAAAACACAAATTATGTAGGAGGCAAACAATGATTTCAAATAACGAATAACGTTTTATTTTATATTATATATTGATATTTTTTCCTTTTCCAATCCAGTTCCTTCCAGTGAGTGAAACCTTGTTGTGGTTGGAAGGCTTAAGGGATTTTTAAAATTTTGGTTAATGTGAATAATATAGTTTATAATATAGTTTTTAGTATAAGAGCTAAATTTTAAGCATCCCAACGAATATCACTCAAACAAAATAAACTAATACCCATGTTCTGCATTCCGAGTGAAATGAAATCGAAAAGAGCCTACAAAACTCAGTTTGAATTGAATTTCTTTAATAAAATTCTTAGGACTGTAACAAATATATTTCAGTTACCTTTGATTTTAATTAATATTTCCACAAAAACTACAAACTATGTATATCGATTGGATTTTTTTATTGAGTTATTTTATTTTCGTCTCGTCTCGTCTCGTCTCGTCTCGTCTCGTCTCGTCTCGTCTCGTCTCGTCTCGTCTCGTCTCGTCTCGTCTCGTCTCGTCTCGTCTCGTCTCGTCTCGTCTCGTCTCGTCTCGTCTCGTCTCGTCTCGTCTCGTCTCGTCTCGTCTCGTCTCGTCTCGTCTCGTCTCGTCTCGTCTCGTCTCGTCTCGTCTCGTCTCGTCTCGTCTCGTCTCGTCTCGTCTCGTCTCGTCTCGTCTCGTCTCGTCTCGTCTCGTCTCGTCTCGTCTCGTCTCGTCTCGTCTCGTCTCGTCTCGTCTCGTCTCGTCTCGTCTCGTCTCGTCTCGTCTCGTCTCGTCTCGTCTCGTCTCGTCTCGTCTCGTCTCGTCTCGTCTCGTCTCGTCTCGTCTCGTCTCGTCTCGTCTCGTCTCGTCTCGTCTCGTCTCGTCTCGTCTCGTCTCGTCTCGTCTCGTCTCGTCTCGTCTCGTCTCGTCTCGTCTCGTCTCGTCTCGTCTCGTCTCGTCTCGTCTCGTCTCGTCTCGTCTCGTCTCGTCTCGTCTCGTCTCGTCTCGTCTCGTCTCGTCTCGTCTCGTCTCGTCTCGTCTCGTCTCGTCTCGTCTCGTCTCGTCTCGTCTCGTCTCGTCTCGTCTCGTCTCGTCTCGTCTCGTCTCGTCTCGTCTCGTCTCGTCTCGTCTCGTCTCGTCTCGTCTCGTCTCGTCTCGTCTCGTCTCGTCTCGTCTCGTCTCGTCTCGTCTCGTCTCGTCTCGTCTCGTCTCGTCTCGTCTCGTCTCTCGAGTAGGTATTATAAAGTTTTTCGATTTATTATTAAATCTTTTATTTTACCAAGAAAAACGATTTTTCTTGGGCTAGGAACCTTCACGGGCGTACGCAGAACAACTCACCAAATTTCATCACAATCGGATAAATGGCTTAGGAACGCATAGAGGATATACATACATACATACATACATACAGCCAAACATTCATTTTTATATATCGCGTCAAACATTTTTACTTGTGATGAAATTATCTTGTGTGGTTCTTAATACTTGAGTTAGGATTTATTTTATGTTTATTTTATTTCTTGTTAGCTGCTAGTATGTATTGGGCGAGTATGTTAATTGTTTAAGACTTCTCTGAATACTATGTTTGATGTTGTGCTATTGTATGGTAGCAAAATGAATTGGTTTTCTGGAGTTCCAACTCGAGATAACCCAACATATAACTGCCCATGGGAAAAACACTCCTTTTTCAAGTCAATGCCCTCCAGAGAGAATGTTTGACCCTCGGACTTATTTATCGTGAGGGCAAATGAAACTTTGACTGGAAACTGCAGCCTTTTGAACGATATTGGCAAATCCGTCGGAATTATGAGTATCCGTGGAATATAAGCAAGTTGTCCCACTGTTGCCCACGGTAGCCTTGTGCCATTACACATGTTGGGAGGTGGAGGTGGTAGGCCAGAAGGGCTCAAAGAATTTAAAAATTCTTGAGGATAGTGCACTGTATCCATCCTCAATATTACACACCGCGTCAACTGACATACTGTTTGACTTGACCGGGAATTTTCTGTAAGATCAGTTTATTTATTTCATTTCCTTTATCGTTTCTGGGTGACACTATTGCCTTTGAACAAAGCCAGTTATATTTTCTTATTGCGTCTATTAGATGTTCTAATTTATGGACTACTTATGTATGTGGCCCAATCTATCGTCAAGTTGAATTTCAGCGCTACTACTGTTAGTGTTAGGAGAGGTAATTTTTCCTTCTCCAAGTTTGAGTAGTCGTTGCGAAAAGTCGTTGTTGTAGTTTTCGCTCAAATGGGCTCTCATATTTGTTCGTAAATTGAGAGTTTTAACGGAACTCCATATGGGAGATGGTTTTAAGCATGCTCTGATGACATCGGCGCGTGTTCCTTTTGTTATTACAGGCAGTGTTTGCTGAAAATCTCCCGTAAACACAAAAGTAGCACCACCCATTACAGGATCTGAGTTTCTGAGGTCTTGGAGCGTTCGATTTACTACTTCAACATGAGCTCTATTACTCATGGTACATTCATCCCATATGATCAATGATGCATCTTGTAAAAGTTTGCCAAGCGGTCCATTTGTACGTATGGAACATACTGACTGTTTTTCCAAAATCGGGGAACAAAGCGCGGCTTCACTCTTAACGTTCGCCCCTATCGCGGCTTCGCGCGAGTTACATTACCTTGCCTCAATAACACTGCAGACAAAGAAATTTGTCATAGCAGCATAAATGAAGAGCTTATAAGCAAAATGACCGTTAGGACCTGATCTGCCCAGACCATTCCCACATTCCTAGGGTATCAGATGATATATTTTGTGCCCTACTAGGAAATCAAGATGAGATGCCGTGAGAACTGCGATTAGCTAAGCACTTTTGGATAATTAGAATTAAGCAGATTAAAGCTAGTTAGCGAGATAAGTTTGAGTCTTAAGACAACCGCCGGAGCATACACAAGTTTTGTTCAATAGTTATACTCGCAGTTCAAATAAAGATCATATATGTACTTAACAAAAGTGTGTTTGGATATTAAAACCAAAACTATAAAACTTAATAAATAAATTAATGATTAAAACCTAAGTTTTAATCAAATAATAAAACTCGCGTAATCCGCAGGCTAAGTCAATAGAGTTGTCCGATTTTGATGACTCTTTTTTTTATTTATAGGATATAGGGTATACCTCTAAGCTGGTCCCATTAAAATAAATTAGAAAACAAAATTCTACCCCTAGTGGTAAATAAAAACCTTTTAACAAAAAATTAAACCGACGAACAAACAAACTGAAAAGTGAGAAATATAGTAAACCTTTTTAGTCTGAATAACTGAGCCCTAAACTAATGTAAGCAACTTATTTTGAGTTGGCGCCAAAGGAAAAATTTTTTGTTTGTTTGGCGCGGACTAAAAATTAGTTACTTACATTAGTTTAGATGCTCAGTTATTCAGACTAAAAGGGTATATTTTATTTTTCATTTTTCAGTTTTTTTTTGTCGGTTTAATTTTTGGTTAAAAAGCTTTTATATACCTTTAAAAATGTTGAAATTAGAGGACGAACGAAATCTATCGAAATAACCTTGTTATACTTTAGATACTGAGAATTTTACAATCTTGAAATCCGCGTGTATCAAATCAAAACTAATCGAGTATCGTTAAAAACCAATGACTGATCAATGTAATTGTTTGCAAAATTTCGTTTTCACCAAATCTTACCTCAAAATCCACTATATTTTATTAACCCGCCGTTGGTGACGCATTGGTCTGTCAGACCGGGTAGATCGAAAATATCTAATATTTTTTTCACCGTTTATCGAATTACATTGCGATTTCGAGTAGCTGCCTTATTCCACGCCCCCTACTGCCAGACTACCACGCGACAGTGACGCGGGCGCACGTTTCGGAGTTTTGGTGCCAACCCGGTGCGTGAGACCGGCGTCACCAACTAAGTAAGTCAAATGGTTGCTCGAGTTGTATGGCTGTTGAAGATGGGTGATTTTAAAATTATATTTTTTTTTTTTTTGTAGAAGTATTACCATTTATGTTTCTTTACTTTATGTTTAAAATGTCATAAGATTGATTTCATCCTTAAATATTGCGAAATTTTTTAGTTTAAAAAAATATTGTTAAAATACCTTGAAATTTTAATGCATCCAAAGATATTGTATAATGAGTAATAAAATAAAAGCGATTTTATTTATGAAATACCCATGTTTTATTGACAAAAAAATATCTAATTTTATAACCTTTCCAATGAAAAGTAGCATGAATAATAAATTATTTATTTATTCGAGTTCATCAGTGGCTGATTACTACAATAAAATAAAAAAATATACATAGTTATATATACATGTGTTGAGGTCAATTGCAACGAAGCTGATCCCTTAACTGATTGCGGTTCATATTGAAGTCAATATCAGGGAACTTAGCATTAAAGTCGCGCGACATTGACGTAATAGGCTCGTTCATGCCGTAATTGGTTCGGTGAAAGGGCACATGGAAGAAGCCGCGTTCCCTCAAAGAGCGTGCCGGGATAGCGATGTTGAAAAGAGCAACAATTTCAGGGGAGTTGATTCTACCGAGTAAGCAGTCGAAGGCGAAGGCGACTCGGAAGGTGACACGACGTTGCTCGAGGGACTGTAGAGACAGCAGTTTGAGGCGGTCCGAATAAGGGGGCAGAGCAGAGGGGTTTTCCCAGGGGAGATTCCGGAGGGCAAACCTCAGAAACCTGCGCTCGATAGAGGATCGGTAGGAAGGGGACCAAATCAGGCTGGCATATTCTAGTATAGGTCTCACAAAGGTGCGGTAGAGGACCGTAGTGATGTGCGGGTCGTCAAACTCCTTCGCCCAGCGTTTGATGAAACCAAGAGTGGCGTTGGCTTTACCAGCTATAGCGCTGATGTGGTCGTCAAAAGAGAATCGGCTATTCAGCCAGACTCCTAAGTCTTTGGTTTTGTCGAGCATACGTAACGGGCACCCGTCAATGGAGTAGTTAAAAGAGGAGGTGTATTTGGAACGTGAGAAACGCATGAATGTGCATTTGTCAATGTTTAAAGGAAGTTGGTTCTGTATACACCAGTGAAAAAAGGAATCAAGGTCATCATTTAAAAGAAGTCTGTCATGCTCGTTACGAATAGCTCGGAAGATTTTCGCATCATCAGCATAGCAGAGAATATTCGAGTAATGAAGGGAGAAAGAAATATCATTAATATAAATGATAAACAAAAGGGGGCCCAGGTGGCTGCCCTGGGGCACGCCAGATGTGATTGACATTTCTCTAGACAACGCACCGCGAAAGGATACTCGCTGGGTACGATCCCGCAGGTAGGAACGAAGCCAATCGACGAATAACGGAAGAAAACCAAGTAGCGATAATTTGTGGAGTAAGATCCTGTGATTAATCCTGTCGAACGCTTTGCTGAAATCAGTGAAGATACAGTCGATCGCATTGCCCTTCTCGATATTAGTAAGGCAGAAATTGGAAAATTCCAACAGGTTAGTGGTGGTGGATTTGCCTTTAAGGAAGCCGTGCTGGAAAGATTGCAGAAAGGGTCTGCAGTGAAAACAGATGGTATCGCAAAACGAAGCTTCCAAAAGTTTGGCGATACAAGAAAGACTGGCAATGGGTCGGTAATTGGCAATGTCGTTCCTAGAGCCCTTTTTGTGCAGTGGGATAACCGTCGAGAATTTCCAGAGCTGTGGAAAAATTCCCGAAGAAAGAGACAGGTTAAATAAATAACATAGAATAGGGACGAGAGGGACACTACAGCGCTTAACGAAAGAGGCTGGGATGCCGTCCGGACCGCAAGAAAAGCTATCCGCTAAGCTCGAGATAAGTTTCAAGAGCGAAGCATCGTCAAGGAATAAGTCCTGATGCTGGAGTGATGTCGGAGGTAACGTCGTCAAGTGGGAGAAAGCATTAGGACTAGTATCACAGATGCAATTATCACAGATGTCAGGTAAAAAAGCGGTCTAAAAAAAGTCGCAGAACAGATTGGAGATCGTCTGCGGATTGTCGCTGACGATTGCCACCAAGGCTCAAGGATGACGGGTAGCCGTCAGACTTACGCTTGGAGTTCACGAAGCTCCAAAAGCGTTTAGGATCGTCGCGCAGGAAGCCTTTCATGTCGATCAGGTAAGAGTAATACGCAGATTCGAGCTCAGAAGTAAAAAGTGAGCGAAGAGAAGAGTAAGAGTCATAACCAACATCGCTTTTAGAGAGGGCAAACTTCTTCCAGGCTTTAGCTCTTAAGTTCTTCAAATGTCGTAAAGAATTATTGAACCACGGCGGACTAGGGCGAGAACCGCTCGATTTGGAAAGAGGAACCGAGTGCAGGAAGATACCTGATAGTATGTTATAAAAGTTATTAGTAGCAACGTCAATGTCGCGCTCCTGCAAAACACAGCTCCAGTCACAAGACGAAAGTAAACTATTAAGCAGTTAGAAATCAGCCTTTTTGAAATTGTAACAGATATTAGGTGGCGAAGAAGAGCCCAGGAAGAACGGACCAGCCGAGAAGACGACGTGAAGAGCAGGATGATTACCTGTGTTCGGAACTAGTGGCGACGAACAGCGTCTAACAGAGGTGCAATCGGGGTCAGAAGAGAAGACCAGATCGAGTTGCCTATCACAATTGTTGGCGATGCCTGATGATTGGGAAAATCCAGAGGATAGAAGTCCCTCTATGAAGTCAACGGCATGTTGAGGTGCTGTGGTGAAGGAGGGTGAAACAGCTGAGTTATCCGAGGAAGGAGACCAATCAATCGATGGCAAGTTGAAGTCGCCAAAGAGCACGAACTCATCACGCGGATGCATAGAATCGGCGATCGTCGCAAGGCAATCTGACAGCTGAGCATAGGTGGCCGGAGGGGCACGGGGTGGAACATAGGCAACTGCGATGAATAAGCGCCTGAGGGGGAGAAGCAGTGAGACACATAGTAGTTCCAACTCGTCGCTAAGGGGGACGTCAATTCGATGGCAAGGGATGTCCCGGCGGACGGCACAAAGAACACCACCCCCCACAGGGGCGTCCAGTGCAGCACCATGGCGGTCGCGACGGAAAACCGCGTAGTCTGAGCAAAAGAGTTCAGCGTCCGATATTCCACCGCAAAGCCAAGTCTCTGTGAGACAGATAACGTCAAAAGAAGTGTCAGCAGAACTCATAAAGAGGCGCGTCGTCTTTGAGCGGAGGCCAGTTACATTGGCTTAGTAGAGCGATAGCTCGCTGATGAGTTTTTTGTCGAAGCCGAACGGATGGGCCCCTGCTTGGATTTGGGTATGAATTCTCGAACAATAGAGTCCGCCGGCCAGATAGCAGGAGAGATCACAGCTGAGAAAAGATCCTCTGGAACCAAAACCTTGAAAGAGGCAGAAAAAGACAAGCTGCCCCGGCTGCGCTGAGCTGAGTAGTAATTCGACGACATGCAACGAGACCACACGAAGCGCTGACGTTCGACTCGATGTGTCGTACAATCTCAACCTCTGAGGTGTCAGAGTGGACCCGAGAGATGAAGATTTGGCGGGGAAGCTTGGCGGGGCGAATAGAAATGGAACCAGATGGGGGCGGGCAAACGTTGGGCGGCGCTGTTGTAGGAGCCTTGGCAGGGAGGTCGCGGGGGGGGGAACAGCTATAACAAAAGAGCTGCGGGACTTGCCCCTTCCATGACGGCGACGCTTGGAGTGCCCTGTGGAGTGAGGGGAACGGGCTATCTCCGCGGGAACCGTAGCTTGAGGAGCCTGAGGGGTCGATGCAGCATCCCGGCGCTCCGCAGGAGAATCCAGACAAGCAATCAAAGCTGCAGTAGTGGTCCGGGTATCCAAATCGGAAGTCATAGGTGGTGCCGGGACAACCAGAGTCTCAGAGACCGAGCTGGGAGCTAAAGGTGGAGCATCGGGTGGAGCCTCAGCACTCCGAGCCATGAGGGACTCAACGGCAGATGATACAGTGGACATCAACTCGGTGCTCTTATTTGCCGTTGCCTGCCAAGAGCTCATGTCGTTTTCGATTCGCCTGATACCCCGCCTTACGTTGTCGAGGGAGAGCAGAATAGGGCCAGTATCGATTCCCGAGGATCGGCTGCTACCGGCAAGGGATTCCTGAAGCTCATCGATCGAAGAAGTGGCACCAGACAGAGTGTAAGAGATGGTATATTGCTTGGCAAGTAACTCGGAAGAGTTGGAGTTGATGACAGACGTCAGGTTGAGAATTTGATCGAGTTTGTCATGGATAGAGCCCAAGTCGTCAGAAAAAAGTTGTAGGCCAGCACAGTTTGCTGAAATGGTATTGACTTTGGCGGCTATTATACTCTGCTCGTTATAAATTTTCTCCGTAAATTCATTGACGAACCGAAGTACATGGCAGGGCTTAATGTCCGCGCACGCTTCGCAGGTGAAAAGGCCGTCGGAGGTGATTTTTGTATGACGTTTAAGGCAAAAGGCGTGAAAAGCGTGCTTGCAGATGCCAATGCAGTCGACCCTTCCATCAACAATACCTTGAGAGCAGACACCGCAAATCGCCATTATAAAGATTGGCACGGGAAGCTGTCGTAAGAAGTCACGAATGTTGACAATCGCTGAGCAGCGAAGAACAGAACCTTCAGCAGCTTGTAGTTCAACAGATGACTAGATCGAAGTTGGTGTCTCGGATGAGGCAGGGGATGTGTACTCGCTGGAACTCTCCAACTCTCCGATGAAGAGGCAGGAAGGGGCCAACAATAATCCAGAGGGATCCGGGAGACTCCGAAAAAAGGGAAAAACTCAGGCGTGTAGGTACAAGGCCTCGGCAGAGGCATATATATTATAGAAATACTCGTGTTGGGGCTTTTGATCTTGGCCCAACAAGACACCACACAAATGTTGGGGTGTAATTCTTGGGGGTGTGGAAAATCCTCCTTAGTTGCGATGTCGGAAAGGACCTTCTTGGTCGATTCGTTAAAAGCCTCGGATCTTCCGAATGTGGGGAAACCGCAGCAATATAAATTGAACATTGCGTTATAATATATTTGTTTTTTGGTTCTTTTTTCAGCCGCCTATTGATTTAATAATATATTTATTTTGTGGTTTCCTTTTTTTTTGTTTTTATTTTATCTTTTTTATTACAGCCTTTTCCTTTTTAAAAACTTTTTAATAACAATCGACTGGCTATCTGTCTGAAACTACTTGATTATTAAAAAAAAAATTCCTATTACAAAGTTAATTAAAACTACTCTTTTGAATTGAAATTCCGTGTAAAACTTCTGTCGTAAAATCATCTCAGTAAACTTTGACATACATTTTTTGCATGGAAAGTGTTACTTTGACTTAAATTTTTTGCATAGTAGTTTTAATTTACTCTGTGATTTTGGCGGGAAAAGAAAACTGTTGTTTGTACTATTTTCCAAGCAATTTTTATGTTTTTTCTCTCCATAAGAACCTTCCTTGTGCCTTAAGGCAAATATGAAAAAAAAAAATTAGCTGAATTGGTCGAGCCGTTCTCGAGTTTTGCGCTTAGCAACACATTTGGCGACTCATTTTTTTTATTTATATAGAAGACCTAACTGAAATTAATTTGTTAAAATCAAAAAATTTTATTACGAAAATTCCATTCAAAAGGAGTTTTGTAAGATATTTTCTATTTTACTTCACCCGAAATAAGAGAACATGGGCGAAAATCAGCTCTGGAATTAACACCAGTATTACCATAGACTAATAAAGACAAGAAGTCTCATCTAGAACAACGAAGTGTAACCATAGACAAATAACACATAGATTTCCATTCTGGGCCTAAAGCTCAATCCATTGAGCTTTCAATTTGGTACCCTGATGTCGCCTGATCTTACTAACACATCCCTAACGTGGCTCGATATATCATTTCGGGAGAGAGAGAGAATTGTTCGTTTAGCTCGGCCCGCGGGCAGCATGGTTTCTATGGCGCGGGGGGCAGCGGCGTGGCGGCGACATATCTCTTCCTCTTCTCTCGAGTTTTAGCCGTCCATCAGCTGTTGTTCTGCGCAAGGGGCTTGTGGGACGTGCTCTAACGCCAACGTGAGGCGTGAGGGAGTTGAATTTTTCTATGAATTCTCTGAGTTGCGTGATCTGCTCAATCAATGAATGAAATCTTCAAGGGAAAAAGACACACGGACAGATTCATGAGGTTTGAATTATTTAATGAAATTCCGAATTTTTATTTTTTAGGTGCTTTTCATTGACTTAAAAAATTCGTTAAAAAAAATAGTTTCTACAATTTTTTTGTTTTTAATTTCAATCTACTAAAGATGCATTTTGGATTGATTAAAAGGAATTAATTAAATTTATTACTTGCTTAAATGCTTGAAGTACAAAAGTCCCTAATATTTGGCGAAAAAGGAGTACAAAATATAAAGTAGATATGAAAAACTATAAAATTATATAAAAAGCTGTCCATTTCGCAGCGTTGATTGACGCCTACAATTTGCCTCCACTTGATCCATCAAGTGTAAGGGCCGGTGCATCGCAATCGAAATTCTTTTTTAAGTCATTCTTTAGTTTTAAATGAAAATCACCTAAAACAAAAAATTTCAGTATTTCATGAATCAGTGTCCGTTTTTCATTGAGCAGAGCACGCAACTAAGAGGATTCCTAGAAAAATTCAACTCCCTCCGCTTCACGTTTTAGGGCAGTCCCACAAGCCGTTTGCGCAGAACAACAGATATTTGAAAAAAAAGGCAGTGGTCTCTCACAGCTTTGTGAATTGAGAAATTCTAAAATTATCTCACGCACACAAACTTAAAGGAAGTTGAACTGGTTGAGCTTTCCTCTCAGATTTATTTTCATAGGAACAATTTTTTGTATGATAATGGATATCTATCTCTTATTTGTCTATGGTGTAACGCTGTTCTAGAACGACGCCTCCTAACTTTACCTCCTAAAGCTTTATCAGATCAAAGTGGTTGTTCACTTTGCTACCCTATGACGCGAAGTGCCGCTTTCAGATGACGAAAAAAGTTTTGAACTAACACGGTGTAAGTGTAGAACAGAGGAGGTAAAGTAACGCTGGTAATGCAAACAACAAGGAAAGAGTTATTCTTTTTTCCTTAAGCTGCGTGCGCTATGAGAAAAAGTGTAAAACAGAGGAGAAGTAACCCTGTATGAAAAATACTGAGAATCGGTTGCGTCATGTCTTCGTAGAATATATAAGCTGAACCTAGTAACGGTGGTAATGCAAACAACAACAATTATTTTGCTATTCATTGATAATTCGTAGTTTTGGGTGCAGCGAGATGTTTGTTTTTATGTTTTTTGCTGTTTCCCAAATACAAAACTTCCTTAATAAACTAATAATAAAATAATTCAGAACATTAACTCGATGTTCGAAACAACCACTTTCAAGGAGCGAACCAATTATTATATAATTCAGAATTGTTAGCTTCTGAAATGCACAAACTTACAATTTTTTGTTTTATATTTTTTTGACCTGCTTGAACAATTTCGGTTTTAAAAATTTTTAAATGAAATTAACATGATTCAAAGAAATAATCGGTTGGTGGTTGTAATTTGCCAAAATCGTTTTGGTTGGAATAATTTTTATAAAACAAAAATGTTTCTGAATCTTTTTGAAATGAAATTTCTTCGCCAGATTTTTTCATAATGTTTTCACAAGTATTACAATTTATTTGTTTTTTTAAAAATTTAAAAATGATAAAGCCAACAAAATATCTTAAAGATTGGTCTTCACATGTGATATCTTCATCAAATACATTCAGTTGAAAACTTTCCTGGTGTTCCTCTTCTTGATAAGTATTTTCGCTTAAATCCGCGTGGTTTGTGCAATCTGCAGTAGCAATTTCTGCACCGTTTGGTGTAAATGAATTAATTATTTCATTGGAGATAAAGAAATCATCAACAGTTTCTTCACAATTTGAAGCAGTGGAGGAACAGAGCAATTTATGCGACATAATTTGTGCTACAATATGGTTAACTTGATACAACGATGGGTTTTTATTGAATCCTCCTTTACTGCGTATTAAGGAAAACAAATTTTCTATTGGATCCATATTAAATTTGTATGTTAAAATAAAAGTATGATTGGGAAATTCCATTAACAAATTATCGCTTAGTAACAAAAGGGATCTTATGCTTTGGATTACACCCCTAACCCAATAAGCTTGTTTGTCACCTTGAAATGTAATACTTTTAAAATACAAAAGCATTTCTTTTAATTAGAGCCTTGATCGCACGTAATACTTCTTATATTGAAGCCAATATCTTCACAATAGCTTATATTGAGCAGAAGTTTGTTCAAAAGATTTTCTCCAGAAATAGTTGTATCAGTAGGGTAATAAGAAATTATGCATTTATAATTTGAGAATATTCCTCGAACCATAAAAACACATACATATATGTTTTGCAAATTCATTTTTATTAACAAAGCCAACGATACGATTTCATCTAATTTGCTGTCATATGTTAATTCTCGCCTAATGGCCATCTCATCAAATATAAGCGATGTTTCCTTCAATTCAGGTGCCCAATCTTTTAAGGGTCGAGGGTGATGCTCGAATTGCGTGGAAGGGAATCGCCGAGAGGCGCGCGCCGTCAGGGGTAAGATGGATTCGTTCGCTGGACACGCAGCTCAGCGGCGCGGCCGCACACACCCTCCCGATCGATACGATCCATCTTACCCCTGACGGCGCGCGCCACTCGGCGATTCCCTTCCACGCAATTCGAGCATCACCCTCGACCCCTCGCAACCAAAAACCCCCGCGCGTACAAGCGCTCGCTGGCTGCCTCGCACGAATTCTCGCTCACCGCCCGCCGTCCCCGCAATCATCTGCCATAAATGCCTCCACACGACCTTTTCGTCTGGAATTTTACTTAGCGCGATGCGGGAAAATTGCTTTTCATTTTGCAGTAAACAAAAAAGGTTGAAACTTTAATATAAGATGGATAATTATTTATTATTCACCCTTTTCATCCCTTAGCGGTCACCCCAGAGGGTTGAAAAATTTTATAGGTTTACTTTTCAACCTCCCCAACATCATATGAAAAAATCAAACTACCGCTAATTATCGAGCTTCACAGGCTTTATTGACTGGCCTATAGCGCACGCAGGTTAAAGAAAAAAGAATAACTCTTTCCTTGTTGTTTGCATTACCAGCGTTACTTTACCTCCTCTGTTCTACACTTACACCGTGTTAGTTCAAACCTTTTTTCGTCATCTGAAAGCGGCACTTCGCGTCATAGGGTAGCAAAGTGAACCACCACTTTGATCTGATAAAGCTTTAGGAGGTAAAGTTAGGAGGCGTCGTTCTAGAACAGCGTTACACTTCGTTGTTCTAGATGAGACTTCTTGTCTTTATTATTCTATGGTATTACTCAAGTAGCTTCCCTGAAAGTCCTAATAAAAATAAATTGGTCAATTAATATTTAATCGCGCTGCCTCGCACTGAAATTTCAATAAAACTTCCTCTAATAAAAAAAACCGCAGTCATTTGACAATTCTCCTTTGGCGCCTAAACTATGCATGCGCATAGTTTAGGCGCCAAAGGATTTAGTTTATGATCAGGTTAGAGTTAGAGGTATAAAAGGTTAGGCAGGATTCGGGAATGGGCATTATCGCGTTTGTACTCGTTACTTGGACACCATCGGGCGGGCTGCTGAGTTGTGTACTGCTGCAATTTCAATTTGAGAAGTGTAGTCTTTACAATAAGAGCTTTTCCTTAGAAAGTTTTTTTGTTTTAAACTGTTACTTGTTTAAAATCAAAATTATTTTGTCCTTTTCCTTTTCGAGATAATGATGAAAAATTTTGTATACTCAAAGTGGCGACCATCTGTGAGGTGCTTCGCAGCGCCAACAGGGGTCACTGATGGCACTGGAGAGCAGAACTGAACTGTCAACCTGAGCAGAAACTTCAATCCGAACGTTCTCCTCATAAGAAGAAGAAGACACCACGTATCCTGTGTTAAGATGTTCTTCATGTTAAGTAGTTCTCCAATGTTAAGCAAATCAAAATAAAGTTTATATGCAACACACAACATTGGGGACTATGTGGGACTAGCTTCCATTTAAATTTTATTTAAATTAAAATAATTTATTATTTTTATTTTGTATTTTATTTTCACTTGTATTATTATTTACAATTTGTTTATTTTAAATGTTTATTAATTTTTGGGTTTATTATTATTATTATTATTATCTCTCCATAATATAAGTAACCATCGATGTCAAATACATACATACATACATATGTCTTTCTCTGAGATCATGACCTCGCACTGCAGGCCGTGGCTTGAGTATCAATTAGAAAGTCTAGATTGTTGCAATTGCTGCACTTGATCCGCACTCATAGCCGATAATTCGCATATTCGGTATCGAAAACAACCATATCTCATGCATGTGATGTATATATATGTATATATCATATATGTATATATATGTATGTAAAAATTCAACCAGCGAGATGTGATAACATGGCGCTTCGACGCTTTATTTTATAAATAAAATAATCAGCCATTTATGTTCTATCGCAATAGAGTCTATCACAAGACGAGTTCAATTACTTTACTGCAAATAGAAATTTCATCGAAGACGGACAATAACACCCATTTATTGTGCCTCGTCATTGGATCCAGACAGAAGGTCAAATTACTCGGAGTCAGCCCACTTATTTAAATGTTTGTAAGCTCTAAATCAAATACCACCTAACATTTGTCCGGCTGATTTGGAAAATATTCTCTAACCAATAACCATACAAAATTAAGCAGAGCTTGACCAAGGAAATTGTAGGTGATTTGTAACAACCCGAGGGGAAAACAAATTGATAGGCCGCTGATTAGGCCGTTCTTTCTTCTAGTATCGAAGTTTGTCATAGTCATTTAATTATTTACTTGTTTAATACAGTTCATCAAAAATCTGATTACAATCAATTAATACAGCTTGCGACCACAAATCAAAATCAACCGCAACGAAGCTGATTTGTCACTATCTTCCATAAATATATGTATGTAAAATTAAAAGCGCGTGACTTTCCATAATTCGTACGATGGAACTCACATGGAAGAAAAAATGACCCTTCAATGAACGTGCGGGGACAGAAATGCAGAAAAAGGAGATAATCTAGGCGAATGGGAAAAACAGCAATTTTGCGTGCGTTCAAATGCTCCGGATTTCTTTTTCTGCCTTTCTTCACACTTTGTCTATTAATTATAAAAGTTTATTGAAAATCCCGGGAACATATTACAAGCTAATGATTTCTAAAAACTATACATTATACATAGTATTTTATACCTACATATGTATATGTTTAGTCTGAGGATGACTTTATGAACTAAGAAATTTTCAATTAGCCAATATTTTCAGCATTTTTTAGCATAAATTCGTGTACAGTTTTCTTAGTTTTATTTTTACCTGGCTCACAGTGGTAAACGAGGAATTATGAGTTACAGTTACCATGTATGTATTTATCTATGTGCATATATTGTATTTCTTCCAGGAACCGAAAAAAAAACATTATTTTAGTTTACAAAAAAATTCACAGAAGATTAATAACTAGAATAATTTTATCGCGATCAAGTGAACTGTGTATCTGTTTCTGGGGTAAAAATGAGTACTAAATCTTATAAAACAGTATCTATTTGTTAATTTTCACTTCAAATGTGTAACTAAATATTAATTTCACAATTTATTTATGTTTCGATCGTGACACAAGAGAATAAATCTACATTTATAATTTTCTTTACTAAGAATTATTTTCCGTATTATTTTTATTCTTGGATAAGAGTTATCTATTAACTTTTATAATTCTTCTCAATAATGAAATGCTAATTTAAACTAGCGGGCTCTGCAGAAGAAATTCCATACACGATTTTGTGATAGTAAAAAATAATAATTGGTGATATCTAAAAAATTGAATAAAATCTCTTGTCATTGAGAAAAATTATACAAATCGATGTATTACTCTAACTCGACAATTAATAAAAATAAGTCGGTAAATAACTTTTATTAAGGATGAGAAGTATGTAAAGGGTATTTTTGAGCTGCATGAGAAGTTTGGAAGGTTGTTATCTATGGTTTGTCAGCTGAGAATGTAATACTGTGTTGACATTTCTGTTCAGTAAGGTTTGGCAGTTCATCATGAATCGTTTAACGCCAGAATAACGCTTCCAAATTGTGGAAATTTACTTTGAAAAAAATAAATCTGTTCGCGAAGTTCATAGAGCACTTCGTCCATATTACGGTCAACATAATCGGCCTAGTGAGCAAGCAATTCGTGCAGTTATTGATCGTTTTCGCATTAATCGCTTTCGCACAATCCTCATGCCATTAACGAATCACCATTAAATCCATTAAAATTGACTGTTTGGTGCGGTTTTCACGCTGGCGAAAAGAGGAAGGAGCTGCTGTTACGGTGAATGGCGAGCGCTATCAAGCCATGCTGACTGATTTTTTGTTTCCAAAAATTAATCAGCTAAACATTTAGACATTTGGTTCCAACAAGACGGCGCAACTTTCCATACAGCGCGCTTAACTATCAATTTATTGCAAAATCAATTTGGTGACAATTTCATTTCCAGAAGTGGTCCTGTTAACTGGCCCCCTCGTTCGTGCGACTTAACGCCTCTCGATTACTTTTTATGGGGTCATGTTAAGTCATTGGTTTATGCCGACAAATCAGCAACTCTTGAAGCATTGGAAGCCAATATTCAAGCGTTGGAAGCCAATATTCACCCACCGGCCAGATTTATTGGAAAAAGCAGTGAAAAATTGGACTGATCTAATGGACCATGCAACTCGTAGCCGCGGCGGACATATGCCGGAAATCATATTTAAAAAATAAATGCCATGAAATTATCTACCAGATTATAATAATAAAAAATTCATTCCAACAATATTTCTGTCTTTTTATTATTATTTAAAGTTCTCAAGCTCTTAAAAAAACACCCAATATTTTCGATTTTTCTCACCTTATAGCATTTGTTACGTATATATGGCATCACTTTAAGTTGAGTCTTGTTTTGTCACACAGGGCAAGGAGCTTAGAACTAGTTCAGCCACTTCTGCTGTATCTGCCGTAGAGTTAAGACAGGAATAAATAAGTTGAATTACGAAAGGGATATTGCTTAATATCTCCCCAAATCACTACAGAATTCAAACAGGTTAAATAATTTTAGTGAGGATGGACCACACCGATAAAAAATAGTATATTGTGCAAAAAGGACGGAAGGTAGCCGACTGCGCACGCTAGCAGCAATAGACGCACGAAGCGCTTCGCACGTGCGTTTATTGGTGCCAGCGTGCGCAATCGGCTACTTTGCCACACAGTGGATAATATTAATAAGCAACGATACAATGCGTTTTATTGGTACTTATCCCTCATGCGTGTGGAAAAGTAGATTTTTTCCTTTTCGCATTGATTGGTATCGTGTAAACATAACTTCAAAAATATATAAAAGTGACTAAGAATAGGAGCGATGAAGATGCTATAGCAGTTTTTTTTAGTATCTGTTTTGTTTACTTGAACTTTTTTAATCATGTTTTTCTCGAAACGATTTTTCGCGAACAGCGGGGTTTAGAACTTTACCAACATAGCTATAATTGTATGATTTACAGTTTTAAGGGTATGTACGAAAACGGCAAAAGGGCAAATAGGGCAGGTATAGTTATTTTTTCTGGGGGCACGGCAGTGACCCCGCCAAGTCAAGCGCGAAGCAAACACTGCCGTACCATACTTTACTGGAACCATTTCGCCGCATTTTCAGGCCCCTATTTGAGAACCTCTGGATAAGACCAGAACGCAGACATTTTCGTCATCCAGTAAGCTGTAATCATATACTTAAAATCCAAAATTTCAAGTCTGTAGGTCATTTAGTTCCGAAGTTAAGCGAAAGCAAAGTTTCGCATTTATGACACTCACTCACTCACTCACTCATGATCATCACAGAATAGAACTAGTACTTCCCATAAACTCAGAGAGCTGAAATTTGGTACAGAGTTAGGGTTTAATGGCCACATAAAGGGAAAACTATAAAAACTAGGATAATCGAAGATCTGGAGTACCTGGTGAAAAATCCCGAAATTTCATTATATAGTAAATGAAAAATACATCAAAGCATCTGAGAAAAATCAATAGAGACAGGGAGTGGGCTTTAAAAAATCAGTAGCTGACGGACAAGATATATTACTCCCTCAAAAAAAAAGCAGGATGACCTACAAAAAGAAATGAGATCCCATCAAAAACATAAAATGTAAAAAAGTGCCAAGTCTCGCAACGCAGTTCTTCTGCTTCTGCCGTAAAAAGTTGTGAGATCTTATGTAAAACCAAGTCAGTTATATTAGTTAGTGTCTATGGTAGCACCTATTCAACAACTTTGTTATAAATTGTTATCTAAACAATTACCTATCAACATTTATAGTGACCGTATCAATATTACACATCTTTATTTCTATAATAATTATAATTACTTGGCAATTGCACGGTAACATATTCTACTAATTAAAATACTGGCCGTGCAATTGCCAAGTAATTATAATTATTATAGAAATAAAGATGTGTAGTATTGATACGGTCACTATAAATGTTGATAGGTAATTGATTAGATAACAATTTATAACAAAGTTGTTGAATAGGTGCTACCATAGACACTAACTAATATAACTGACTTGGTTTTACATAATATGTCACAACTTTTTACGGCAGAAGCAGAAGAACTGCGTTGCGAGAGTTGGCACTTTTTTACATTTTATGTTTTTGATGGGATATAATTTACATAAAAGAAATGTGGTGTCGTAGGGATTTTTTACTTTGAAACTCAAGTGAAAGAGATAAGAATTGAATCTAATAGAAAAATTAATTAGTATAAAAGGAACAAAATTCAGATGAAGAAGCTCTAAAATAAATAACAAAATCATAAAAACAAATATTAAAATCAAATAAATAAAAATAAAATTTTGAATCAAATTAATAAAAATAAAATTTTATATGGAGGTCAATTCTCCATACCAAGTAATAAGTGCTGCAAGTGCTTTATACACATTTGCTAGTGCAAATGCCGCTTCTTCGAGTACAATTAATACCGAAGAGGTAATAGAAAATATGGATCGCTTATTTGATTTTTAATTGTAATAGTTTAACGGCTATCTTGTTTTTAGGAACAAAGGAACAATTCGATTTTTTAACTAACAGTACCTACAAAATTCATAAAATGTGTGTCATTTTTTGATAAAAAAACGTTACAACAAAACTTGGGATTTTAAGAGATTGGTTGAAAAATGTCAATGCAATTGCATTCAGAGTTAAAGCGCGAAAATAAATATTTAATTTCTTTTAAGACGTAATTTAAATCCAGACGTTATAGAAAATTCATTCGGTATTTTACGAAAACTCGGAGGAAATACCACAGGCTCGTCTTCAACTCTCGTGTGCGTTTAAAAAATCCTTTTCGGCAAAATACATGGAAAACATATGCAGATCTAGTAATATTTAATTACCAAATTTTGTTATTAGTCAATTTTATCAAAAAAGCTTTTTATTACTTTCGCGGTTGGTTGTTAGAAAAACATAGAGCACATCAAAAATATTCAGTGAGGAAACTTCGCTTTCACTGTTTTTACATTTCAACCAGTCCAAGAATGCTAATTTAGTTTGGTCTTCAACAGAATTTATATGAATAAGGAAAATAAAATCGAAAATGTATGGTATGTACAGGGTGGCCCAAAAGTTTCTCCCCACGTACTGGAGACAATGCCTCATCCTTTTCTCATATACCACGTCCATTCCTAATTCCTCAGAAAAAATTCCCAAGCTGAGGTGAAGTATCAAACCTACTGATATCATACAAATCATTTTGTGTTCAACCGCAGAAGAAACTAGAGAATTCAAACCAATTAAATAGCTATCATTAGAAGCCAATTAAAACAAAAAAACTTGAAGTTTTCCCTGTGTCCAGATAAAGGTTTAAAACCTCTTTAACGATAATTGCGTTTTATGACTCAGTTTGTGACCTCTATAGGAAACTACTGCCGTATTTTTATTGCACCAGTCGACAAGGATCCTTTTTTCTTGGCTTAACAAAGGTAGGCTACAATCTTTACGGCAATTTTTGACCAAGGGTTTGTATGATAGCTTTGGTCACCGCGTTTTGGAGTGTTTAGAAAACAATGGTAGACATACGCACTATTAGTTCTTAGAAACAGAATGCTTATCCTGTTGGCTTAGTAAATAAATTTAAATACTTCAAAAATTCTTCTTGGTTTAGTTTTTATGATGACAAGTTTAGGGGGAGAAACTTTTGGGCCACCCTGTATTATACTTTTAACGATATTTGTAGAAATTTGAAGTTTGGCAGAATATTAGGTCATATTTCGATACCTATTCAATGATTATGAAATATGTAGCTTTTTTCAACCCTTCACCTACACACGGGTCGTTTGTTTCTTTCCGACAATGTCTTAAGGCCGGTCCAGATAGTTCCGCCTCCTTTCGTTCGTTCGCTTCCGTCCGTTTTTTCAGATTTTTGGTTCCATATACTGCGCATGCAAGTGTCCACATTGGGCGGACGGAGACGAATGAAAACGGACGGAGGGGAAAAACTTTGACAAACTTCCGACTTTTAGGCGGACGGACGGACGAGCATAACCTCACTTTCAGCAAATGTATTTGATCTCCTCTTAGCAACACTTCTGCGTTTCCGCAACAACCACAATAATTTAATTTTTTTAATATAAAAGCGAATCAATCGAATTCGCTGTTGCTCACTCAATACTTCCATTGCTATTAAATTGTAAACAATGGATAACAAATGTCAAAATCCAATAACCGGAATGTTGCTATGTGGGCATGACAAAAAAGCGGACGAAAACGAAAGAAGAAGACAAAACGGAACGAACGGAACGAAAGGAGGCGGAACTATCTGGACCGGCCTTTATTAAAGTAACTGAAATACAGATGTTAATGACATGAGAACGTTTTAATTCATGAAAAAAAAATTCTTCAGGATTGTTTTGTGATTTGGATATACAGATATATTTCAAAATATACGAAAATTCACCATTCTATTTTAGGTTTCTAAACACAAGATTTCGATATTTTCAAAGTCATTCATAACAGGAAAACCAAAGAACTTAGATACAATTAAAATTATAAATATAAGCTCTTTGGTAAAACTGTCACTTTATTCGTCAACACAAAACAACACCAAAACTGGGTATGTGAAATTGAACACTAAACTCACAAACATTTACTTTCATGATTAATAGGAATTTCGAAAAGAAAAAATAATGTTCACAATTCCATTTGAAATTAGAAGCTCTTAGGATACGAAATATAAAAAGGCATCATATCCTTGCATTAATATATACACATAATTGGAAAGTATTTTATATATACCCACTTCATTAAAATTTTATATTTCTAATTATTGTAAATTTCGGCACAAAACATGAAATCCATTAAATTGAAGTGGAACAGAAATTTCACTGTTTTCAGAAAACAGCTGATACGAACGAACTGTTACTTTTAATAACGAGAATCTGGATGGGAAAGAATATACGTAATTATTAAAATATTTAAATATGTACATAATATTCTTACTTCTCTATTTCATGTCACAATTTACGAAAACTTACCGCGTCAATAAGTTATCAAATATTATCCAATTTATTAAAAATACAAGAACTCAAAAACGGGACCTAAGCCCAGCTTTGGCAATTATAAATACCATTACTATAACTATAAATAAATATGTCGTTAGCACCGGAAGGGCAGATGGTTTCTTGCTTTTAAACTGAAAATGGAAAGAAGAACAATTTTAAGTGTAAGTGAAAGGAAGGTTATTGCAATTTAAGGCAGGCCGCACACTGAGTATTCAAATGCAGTACGCATGCAATGCATTTTTGTGCTTCATTCATAAAGCATTTGAATGATGCATGTGAAGTTGCACATTGGGACTTCATATGTACATCATCTATACGTAGCAGCTGGAAGGGAAACTTTAAACTACCGAGACCCAAAACCAAAGTGGGTGGAATTTGTGTTTTTTTTTAAATAAATTTGTTAATTAAATATGTTATCTTCAGAATCGGATGATTGGGTAGTACTTGCTGCAGCTTATAAGCTTTTGAAAAAGAAAAAAAGAAACGAATATGGATAAACCTTGAGAAATTATTTCGTAAAATGGTATACGATTACTGAAATTAATTTGTAAATAAGAATGTGCATGGTTTGCTATGAAATTCTTTGAAATCCTTTGCTACAAATTCCTATGAATGACTAAAATGCATTATCCAAGCTGAGCATGTTCAGCTCTATACAGCATGAATAATTCTTGACGATTGCATGATTTATACTTGCAGCTAGTGTGCAGTTTCAGGTAGGCCGCACACTGAGTATTCAAATGCGGTACGCATGCAGTTTTCTTGCATCATAGAGGCATCATATAAGCAGCGCACTTGTATTCAAATGAGCATCCGCACATTGAAACTGCACGCTAGCTGCAAGTATAAATCATGCAATCGTCAAGAATTATTCATGCTGTATAGAGCTGAACATGCTCAGCTTGGATAATGCATTTTAGTCATTCATAGGATTTTGTAGCAAAGGATTTCATAGGATTTCATAGCAAACCATGCACAATCTTATTTACAAATTAATTTCAGTAATCGTGCCATTTTACGAAATAATTTCTCAAGGTTTATCCATATTCGTTTCTTTTTTTTCTTTTTCAAAAGCTTATAAGCTGCAGCAAGTACTACCCAATCATCCGATTCTGAAGATAACATATTTAATTAACAAATTTATTTAAAAAAAAACACAAATTCCACCCACTTTGGTTTTAGGTTTCGGTAGTTTAAAGTTTCCCTTCCAGCAGCTATGCATAGATGATGTACATATGAAGTCCCAATGTGCAACTTCACATGCATCATTCAAATGCTTTATGAATGAAGCACAAAAATGCATTGCATGCGTACTGCATTTGAATACTCAGTGTGCGGCCTGCCTCAATGTGCGGATGCCCATTTAAATACAAGTGCGCTGCTTATATGATGCCTCTATGATGCAAGAAAACTGCATACGTACCGCATTTGAATACTCAGTGTGCGGCCTACCAGGAACAAGGTTTTACTATTGCTAAAATTGCAACAAGTTTAAATAGATATAGAAAATTAGTAATAGGTTTCTCGAGGAGTCCAAACAATTACGGAATGAAGAGAAGTCTGGGGAAACCCAGCGCTATCTAAGAGCGTGATAAAAGACGAAAACTTCAAATTCATTCCTCACCCGCCCTGCGCGTCTAATTTTGGTGATTTGAAATTTCCACCAAATTAAGAAATGTTCAACGAGCCCTATAAAAACAAAGCACCTTCCATGCAGAAAACTACAAAAAAAAACCACCTTTTTCGGAGAAGCTTTATTGAGGAACGATTAAAATTTGCTGCATAACAACCTCAATTTAATAAAAATGACGTAGAGTGCTTTTCACAGATGAGCAGCGATTCTGTTTAGATGGACGGCTGTTGATCTCAGAAAGGATGCAATTATTCAACAACGTCGAGCAATGGCAGGAGGTGAGTAATGATTCGGGCTGGGTTTGTTATCACGAGTACAAACATTCGTTTCATCAGCGGGAAATTAAACGCCGAAAGATACACAAAATTCCAGGGCGAAGAAATAAAACGTGATGCAATAAATTTAAATCTACTCATTATTAAATAAAAAAAACTGCGATTACATTTTTATTTGCTTTAAAATTTGATGCGAAAATTTTTTAAAATTTATACATATGTATAATAAAATTGTAACAGGCCGATGTCTGTATATTATAGATATTGAAAAAAAACGAATATGGGGGGTCTTTATTAGAGCAACAGAAGCCAAAACAACAGTTTTTAGAGTTTTTGTCTGTCCGTTTGTCTGTATGTTTGTACACGCATCACGCAAAAACTACTGCATGGAATTGAATGCAGTTTTCACCGATGTATTGCTAGAGGTTAAACTTATAATACAGGCTCCATTTTACCGCATTAAAATATCTTATTCCGATTGTTTTAAATTTAATATTGCCCGGATCGCACGCTACTAAATGAACTTAATGCTAAATTAACAGATTTTGAGGAAACTAGCGCCGTACTTACATGAACAGATAAGTTAGTCGTTCTGTATAGTTGTTACTCAAAAAAAATCATAGATGGCGCTGTTTATTACTTAAAAGGTTTATCTCAACCGATTAAAACTAATTTATGTAGCCATAGAATCGATTAGAACAGAAGGACACACAAAGTTAAAGAGAAATTACAAATAAGAACAGTGTACAAAAAGGCGACCCTATTGCTAGGTAGCTTTTCCTATAGCATAATATAATTATTTATTTTTTCATACAGTAGGTTTTGGTGATGCGTACGAAGTCGCGGGCAAAAGCTAGTTGTGGAATTAAAAAACAATATTTCGTTTAATTTTTTTTTTATATTCCTTTCATTCACATCCTGATTCTTAATTATAAATGTTCTTTCGGATTACCCGTTTTCAAAAACTAGCGAAATTCATAGGTGTGTTATCATTTTGACACGGAGTGTAGTACATAAAAAACCCACACGAAGCAAAACTAAATCTTTGGTTATGAATCCAATATATTATCTTCGTAGTTATTTGTAAAAGTGAACACTATCAGTACCTACTTATATCACAAGATAAGACTCTCCAATAACGCACCCAAAATTCCTGGATTCACTTGATATTGTGTGAAGTTTATGTTTTCATGTATTTAATTGTTGAACAACGTACGAAATTTCTCCATTTTATATCTTATCACCCGTGAGATACGCAACACTGATGAATTCACAAAATTTAAGCATGGCAAGGTTTGAACAGACGTATATGAGCAAGCGGAGCAGTGTAACTGTGGTAACTAAAATCACGTTTCTGAGTTCAATGGAAGAGCCCAAAAATGCAAAAACAAAAACAAGAACAGTAATGAGACAAATTACGACAGCGCTGGGATCAGCGTGGCATAGGGTGGGATGTGTCATGTTTCCTGAAAGGCGTACGCGATCACGGACAAAACCGAAGTCGTAAAAAAACTCACCGTAACTACCAAGCAACAGCGGGAACACACAGGCAAAGAGAGTTATTAGAAATTTTCCCAGCATTTTCTCAGCTTCTTATGCTTTGTCGGGTCGGCCTTAAAGTGCGTTAGGTGGGGGCAGAGGTTAACTGCATCTTTGGCTACGTGGAGCCCAAAATAAAATTTTATCCGTCGCGTGTCACCCTTCTAGCTGACGTTGGTCGACGGTGCTAGCGTTGTTGCTGTGAAACACTGATGATCTTGAAATCAAACGAAAAATTTCGCACTTATGTTTAGTTACTAAGACGTGAGTTGCAAAAAACTATTTACGACCGGTGTGTCGTCACGGAAAGCTTCGCGACAGTTGAGCGCTTTCAAACTATTTACATATCTGTGCGAGCGGCTTGGCTATTTTGCGATTGCGAGTTATTTTATTCTCCGCGTCCCGTAGCGCGAATCTATCGATGAGTAATTCTATCGTGATAATAACAAAATTTGAGGTAATTGTCGTGGCGACGATCACATGAGCTACTAATCTACTGAGCACGCAATTACTAAAGTGTGAATTTTCTGGATCATTGCGCAGCCCCTTTATCACAGAGCTTATCAGGAATTGTTTGTGCGATAGAGCACGACTGCAATTATTTATGTATGTATGCCAGTGGTAGTTCAGGGAGCTCTGAAAGAAACCTAGACCGACAATGTTCTCCTAACTCAAGAGCACCACAAGTTTTTCGTGCGTTTCACGCGATCGTTACCTAACATACCAGATGAGGAATAGGTAATCGAACAGGTGTGGAATTTATTAAATCTTTTACGCGAGCATCATTTTATGTTGAACACTTTAACAAGCTAATTAGTGCTTCGTTGCACAATCCAGGGAATAAAACGTGATCAAAACGTAAAGCCGTCAAAGCGGTGGCATCGTCGTATGATCTTCAAACACTATATAAAATCTGAAAATGAAATAAAGGTCGTAGGTTTGCGTTGGCTAAAGCCGGCCCTACACAATGCGTGCATTCGCCAAACATTTGAAGATGCGTCTCACTTGACGAGGTGTGTGGGAGCTTCTACGAAGTTGTCATTCGTCCTTTCCAGCCGAACTACGTGATGCGCCGACTTGCCTCGTCATTCGCGTATGCGTTTATTTCCACAAATATTTGCTGTGTGTGGCGGTTTGACGAGGTATGTGGGAGACATTCGTCCCTCGTACGAGGGAAATATGCGTTATGCGTGTGCTTCCCACCGATGATGGGAAAGAGGCGAACATTTGTGCGCTGATTCTATATTATTTGAAAATAAAATCGACTTTATGACATATTAACTTAGGCCACTTTCAAAATAAACGGCTCATATACTAGACGGCTAATACGCGCCTGTAAAACGAGACGAGTTTTAACCTATAGGCTTTAACCAAAAACAGGTACCTATGTATATAGAAATATATTGTTTTTGCTTTAACCTTTTGAGAAAATTATGCCAATTAAAATGCCCAACAATCCCACACATTTATGAATAAACACAACTATGTAGATAAAAAATAATTAAGTTATCACGAATCGATTTTTGTTACATCTCGCTCATTTTTTAGTTTATTTATAATAAATATAATAACAACTGATTTTAATTTGGTTTTTGTGCTATTACTGCTGTCTAATTTAGGTTTTTTGTTTTTCAAAACAAATCAATTTAATATGAAGAAAAAAGTGTTTTGCAGTGCATTGCATCGGGGTTGTGCCATATTCATTCGAATATTTTATTAAGTTGTCCGCCCATTATATGGGATTCAAAAAATCCTCAACGCAAGATGAGGAACGTAATGGTTCGCAATGCTTCGGCCTTTATTCAAGGATAACATCCACCACCTGCTCTTTCGTTTATCTACCTTTTCAATTGCAATTAATCACTCATTATTACATTAGCAATTATTTCGTTTACACTGGCGATTCTGGGATCACGAAAAAAACTCTGTGCCAAACATTCGGCGAGTGATTTCAAGCAAAAGTTTGACGAATGAACGAGTATTGTGGGAGCAAATAGTAAACGCGGAAAATGTTCGGCATATGCACTTTGACGAAGAAGACGAAAGTGTGGGAGCTCACACAAGGCGAGGGAAATATTTGGCAAATAAGTAGACGCAGATATTTTTAAAATGTTTGGCGAATGCACGCATTGTGTGGGGCCGGCTTAAGATTCACCTTGAACGCAAATTCGGAAAAATCTAAAAAGTCAAAATATACTAGCAAATTATGTACATACATATTCTTGTATATTAAAACATATTTCAGAATCACCCTGCACTTTTATTCTAGAAGGATATTAGTCCGGGAGCCGGCAATCTTAAAAGCCCCGTGATCGGGATTTGAACATTTTTAATGAAAAACAATAGTTAGACGTATAAGATGAGCTTGGTCGGCGTGGATTTAATTGGCCGGAAATATGTTTAAATAAATTATTCCATAATCATCTCCATACAATTAAAAATCTAAGGGAGGAATCAGAGTAAGAAAAAATACATTAACTCCGAAAAAATGTCTTTAACAAAGTACAATGTGTGATACTAAAAATCGAGACCATGCAATGAAAACTGGTATGCGCGATACTTCCGGCCGTTTGTAAGCCCGCATACCAAGATATTTTTGAATGTGGCATTAAAATGCGTAAAATGAAAAAAAAAATAACGGTTTCCGTGATAACAGTGAAATTGTCCCCCCTATCACACCCTTCAAATAGATATGCCGGATCTTTCCGGCTAAAAAAAATTGGTGGGCCGGGTTATTTCTTATAATGTATGAAATTTCGAATCAAATTAGCTAAGATTGATCGAAATCCGCGGGAAAAATTCTCTGTCATTTCATAATACATAATTTATTTAAACATATTTCCGGCCAATTAAATCCACGCCGACCAAGCTCATCTTATACGTCTAAGGGTAAACTATTGTTTTTCATTAAAAATTTTCGAATTCCGATCACGGGGCTTTTAAGATTGCCGGCTCCCCGCCTATATGGAGTCTAAAGAGATATTCATGTATTAATATTGAATCTCTCTTTTCTATAACTGTTGTATATTACTGCCTCTCCCCTTAATTTCTATCTTGCCTAGTTTCCGAGTCGGGCCTTTTCTTGAGATCACAACATATTTTAGCGACGAGCAAATACTAATAACACTTTTCGGTAGTGGGACATCATATTTCAGGGAATTTGTGTGTCCCGGATTCGCCGCGTGCAAAACCATATAGACGAAGAGCTGGCTACAAAAATGTGAAATGATCGAATATAGTGGTGATTTTTTCTCATAAGATTCCTATGACGTCATCTAAGAAAGAGATCACCTTTCCAGAAGTCATAGTTGCTGCAATCAAGGGGGGAGAGGGTTAAACGAGCAATTTTTACCGCAAAAAGAAATGATCGAATATATTTCTGAAAATTGGTATACAGTTTCATTTCTTGGTAATATAATTAAAAAAATGTTCCCAGAAGTGTAGGTGGTAAACTAACTTCTCCCAGAAGCGATAAAGCGGTATCGAAAGGGTTCAAATCGGCCAACCTAAAATATAGTTTTGCAACTTTGTGTATACCAAGATGACAATACAACAAACCCATATATCAATTTACAGAAACCAAAAATGACGATAAGTGACTAAAAAAATTATTTAAACCGTGCGCACGAGTTTTTCTAACTCTGTTGATCCTCAATAATGCGTTTCTTTTTTAACTGATAAATCATCAAATATCGTGATAACATAGTACATAATAATTTAAAAAACAATAAAATAATCCTAATTTTATTTATTGTGAAAAAAAAAATGATTTATAAAATTTATCAAATTGACTCATTGATTTCATCGAACTCAGCATTATCGTCCAAAGCATCATCGTCGATGCTATAATGAAACGAGTCTTCATTTGAAACAAAAATTTATATTGTTTGTTCACAAATTCAAAACTTTGTAAGTACATATGTACATACTGTTTGGTGCACCTGCACCAAAACCCAAATTTGCTGCGCTCTGGCTCGGCCCAGACGCCACCCACAGCTGCGGCGATCAGCTGTAAGGATAAACAAACTCGTTAAAACACTGAATACAACGAATCTTCACTTACTTACTTGGAATTCCTTAGTGCCCCTCACCGCAGGGATGTACTGCAACATTCGGAATCCGACAATAAAACCTAAAAAGAACACTAGTTAGTAAATATTGTCCAAAAATACAATACTTACCCGAAGTACCTTCCTCGCACTGCAAAGCACTTGCATCTGTCAAGTGCAGATGTAAACAAAAACAATACTCACTCATTAGGTCACTTTCGGACTTATGAGAAGGCCATCTAGGGCCTAATAGTAGAACTAATTCTCGGCGGAGAAGTCTTGTAAAATGTAATCAGTCGGGTGTACCGTAAGACCCACTGATGGGTCAATGTATGTGGGTACCGAGTTAGTGGGGGGTACCGTAAACTTAAGTGCCGTGTGCACTATTTTGGGTATAAAAACTCTGCGCTGCCTGATAGCAGCCTCTTTGCCTTCTACTCTTTGCTGTTCCTCTTTTGCCAATTTACCTCTTTGCCGTTTTCCTACCACGAATTGATTACCCGCTTATACTCAAATTCAAATAGGTGCTGACTATTTGGATTTTCCACTTAATAAAGGTGCTGACTTTATTAAGATTGTTGATTCTAGGTGGTGACTAGAAGAAACTCCTATCATTCTACCTAGTAATCCTCTCCATTCAAATAGGTGCTGACTATTTGGATTTTCCACTTAATAAAGGTGCTGACTTTATTAAGATTGTTGATTCTAGGTGGTGACTAGAAGAAACTCCTATCATTCTACCTAATAATCCTCTCCATTCAAATAGGTGCTGACTATTTGAAATTTCCACTCAATAAAGGTGCTGACTTTATTGAGATTGTCGATTCTAGGTGGTGACTAGAAGACATTCCTATCATTTTACCTAGTAATCCTTGCCACTCAAATAGGTGCTGACTATTTGAGGTCTCCACTCAACGTAAGGTGTTGACTTCGTTGAGATTATTTGTTCTAGGTAGTGACTAGAACAAAACTCTATCATCCAGTGTTCTGAGCGGTGATCGGAACAAATTCCATCATCTCATTTCCTGGAAATCCCTCTTTACACTTAATTTAGGTACTGCCTAAATTAAGATTCCTTAGTAACGTGAATTCTAATTCCCATCACTTGATTTGGGAACCGACCAAATCAAGACCTGTGTGTAGCGTTTTCAACGCCGATCAATATAAATATCTACCACTTAATTTGGATATCACCAATTTAAGATTAGTGCAGTTTAGTGCATCAACCAAATTGCTTTCTTCGCTTGTACAACGACCAGACGAAGTGCCTTCTTCGCTTGTGCAACGACCAGACCAGACGAGAGGTTCCATCAGCTACAGTCCAGTTCGCCAACGAGGGAGACAGGTAAGTACCCTTTTCATTTATGTTCTGACCGAAGTTCTAGTCAAGAAATAATTTCCTGATCTGGGACAAGTCAGAACAAGAGCAAACTCTATTTACTTGCACGCTAACTTAGCAGCTGGACATCCCTCCATTTAAGCTACTCACTATCAGCTCCATTACGCTAATTAAAATAAGCTCTGTTTGAAGTTAATATTGTTAACAATTTATTCGTTGCTCCCAACTCTCAAACGACGAGGTTTGTTCTGTGAAACATATCTTGCACACATTCGGTATTGGTTGTGGGATTGTAACCGAATCATTGCAGACTCGTTGAGCCGAATTATTTTCCTTATTTTTTGGGTTCGTCCACTCATACTTTGAGATCGGATAGAACACATACCATGTATGGCTTCAAAAACAAAAAAGCAAATGTTCTCGTCAACTCTGCTCGATTTGGTTTATTTCTAAAAAACTATACTATCAAAAATTTGAATGAACCGTTCAATAAAAAGTTACTCAAAAATTTTGATGCGTCAAGTTTGCCGCCATGTGAAGCAGAATTATTTCAACACTATTTGAGGACAAAGTGTATATCAACAATTTGGACTCACCTGCAAAATCCAACTGAATTTCAACCGATACATTTTGGTTGAATAAATAGTGAAAATATGTATTCTTTTAAATGGTTCGATGGTCCGCAACTGCCGGCTACAGTTAGAGATGTCATTTTAACGGGCAACGAAGAATCAGATGCTAAAATGACACAATTTTATATAATTACAGTTTACTATTCATTTGTTAACAAACAATATAAATTTTTGTTTTAGATGAAGACTCGTTTCATTATAGCAGCGAATATGATGCTTTGGACGATGATGCTGAGTTCGATGAAATCAATGAGTCAATTTGATAAATTTTATAAATCATTTTTTTTTTCACAATAAATAAAATTAGGATTATTTTATTGTTTTTTAAATTATTATGTTCTATGTCATCACGATATTTGATGATTTATCAGTTAAAAAAAAAACGCATTATTGAGGATTAACAGAGTTAGAAAAACTCGTGCGCACGGTTTAAATAATTTTTTTAGTCACTTATCGTCATTTTTGGTTTCTGTAAATTGATATATAGGTTTGTTGTATTGTCATCTTGGTATACACAAAGTTGCAAAACTATATTTTAGGTTGGCCGATTTGGACCCTTTCGATACCGCTTTATCGCTTCTGGGAGAAGTTAGTTTACCACCTACACTTCTGGGAACATTTTTTTTAATTATATTACCAAGAAATGAAACTGTATACCAATTTTCAGAACTATATTCGATCATTTCTTTTTGCGGTAAAAATTGCTCGTTTAACCCTCTTCCCCCTTGATTGCAGCAACTATGACTTCTGGCAAGGTGGTGTCTTGTTTAGATGACGTCATAGGAATCTTATGAGAAAAAATCGCCACTATATTCGATCAGTTCACATTTTTGTAGCCAGCTCTTGGACTATAAGTGGGGAAACGCATAGCGCGGCAGCTGTCTAATTTTTTTTTTCTCAGTCAGTTAGTCTGCTGCGATGAGTGTTTATATTGTATAAAATCCGAGTGTGCCCGTCTCTTGCTCGAAACGCATTAAATTTAAGTCAGCGAAACCACCGCACTATGCGCAGTATATCCTCGCTTGACCTGATAGTTAGCTTATTAGTCCGCTGAACAATCAACTAAACCCCGACCAAAACCTGCTCGCTATGTTCTTACCCTTACTGATTGAGGAAAATAAAATGATTTGAAGTCAGCTCAACTCGATAGTCAGCTAAACCGTGTAAAGGCGAAAGGAATTTTTGAAATAAAAACATTTTTATTTTTAAACAAAAGTTTTTGGTTGTTGTGAATCTTTCCTAAAAAACTCCCTCCCTTAATTTTGCATATGTGCACGAGTATCTTTGTTTTAATTTTGCTGGGGTCGTCTACCCTAAATAGGCGAGCGGGAGGTTGCCCAAAAAGTAGGGTTGACCGACCACGGTAAGCTAAGTGGCTAAACTAAATGATTTTTACGTATTTTTGGTCGCTGAATCCGAATATGAAATTTATTTTGCTCTAAAATAACAGCGTCATTGAGAAAAATGCACTTTTCATGAAAATCGCGAAATAATGATTATTCAGTTTTTCTGTGTTCAACTCGATGTAACTTTTACTGTGTTTGCTCTTTTCTAATGAAATTATCGCAGCGTATTCTCGAAATGGTTTGAAAGAAAACAAGAGGTCAAACGTGCAAAAAAATTAATTAGAACCGGAGATATGAATTTTCAAACATTACAAGTACGAAGTTGCGAATGATTGACTTCAAATTGAAATGTTAAGCGACGAAGTTTTGAAATTCTAATTTTAAACTATACAGAACTAAAATATAAGGTACAAAGAAGTTTGTGGCAAAGTTTGAGTATAAAATATCAACTAGGGAAAAAATGGCAAGAGTTTTAAAATTGAAGTACCGAGCGCGGCGTAGCAGCCGCTACGCCGCCGGTTGGCGATGTGGCTCGTCGCACGCGAAGGTATTTATAATTAAAATTAAGATCGATCAGCCAGTAAATAAATTTTTGTAATATTTCGGGAACAAAATTTTTTGAATACTTCATCGTTACTTCTGTTGGCAAAGGATATTCAACCGAACGTGGAATAGATTCAATAGCTTCTCTTATTATTCCAGCAGATTTATGAATAATGTTTTCAGATTTGACTTCACTGCCTTGACACTTATGTTCTTCAAATTCTGATTAACTTATGCAATATAAACTAGATCGGAATAGCTGCAGAACTTACTAAATCGGGTTACCATAATAAGAATAAAACCGTAATTTTATTTTCTTCGATTCCATAAATTTTAATTTGATGAACGACGATTTTATGTGCATACTGACATCCTCGGGTTGATTACTTTTTAAAAGAACTATTTCCTGTTTGAAAATATTTCCCATTTCAGGAAACATAATTACTTCTCCAGAATTCAAATCATCTTCATATTTAGCTATGATTTTGTCCACTATTGTTTGGTAATTAATTTTATTAATATGAGATGAAATTGTTCGTTATATTTTCAGTTTGTTTCGACACGAAGTACATATATCTGATAAGAGTTCAAATGATACCGAGCTTTTTTTTCGAATAAATTTCCATTTGTGGAAAGTAAAGTAACTATATTGCTATGTTATGGGGGCAGACTCTCCAGGGCCCGGCTAAAGCGCCTGGTCTGGTGGTGTGTGGCATGCGCGAGCTGGCAGGCTAGCATACGCGGTAGTGTGGGGGGGTTGTGCCGGTAGGCCACCCGAAGCCACCAGAGCGAGAATGCCCATAACGAAAATTCTCGCGCGACGGAAAACAAGGTACGGGGGGAAAACGAGCAGGGCAAACCGAACCCCTGCTACTGCCGTGGATGACTCTCAGGGGGGGGTTCTGGTGGAATGAACCCCCACACTGGCCGATGCCCCAACCGCCCTTCGACCTCCCCTTGGCCCAAAAATATTTGGGGAGGTCCCTATTTATTTACAGCAAAATCAACAACAAAAAATATCAGCTCCCATGACCCCTACGAGGGGTTAGCCCGGGTTAAGGTGTCATTGGAGGGAGGAGAGATGTCCCAGAGAAAAATGGAAAAACTTAAAGTAAGTTGAACATACCTGAATCTATTTTTTCTTTCATACTTAGATACAAAATTTTACAATTTTATCGGTGGGCGCCTTGCTGCTGAAGATGTTGTTGCTGCGGATGATGATGCTGCGTCGCTACTGTTGTTGATGCTGCTGCTGAGGAGCTGCTGCTTTTGCTGATGCCGCCGCCCGGTACCCTGCCTCTTCATATGGCCCCGTCGTGGTACCGGTGTGCCCTTGAGGATTCAGGAACCCGATCAAAAAAGGTTTGTACTTTATCTATTTCTTCATTATTTTTATGTTGGTTCCTATGTATTTTATTGTTCATATTAGTTGGTTTTTAGTTATTTATTTATCTGTCTGGCTATCCACTTATGTATTTACTTAGGTTTTAACTAATTACTTTTTTATTTATATATATTTATATAATTGTTTGTATTTTTTTTAAATTTAATTAAATTTTAACCTTCGCAATATTTATTTGAATGTACTCTGTAATTGTTGATTCCTATTTATTTCTTTATTTATTCTTTCGTTCGGCGTTCGTTTTTATCTCTATATCACTAATTTAGAGTTAATTTGTTGATTTATTGTTTGATTTAATTTTCATTTAATTATTTAATTAGTTGATTAGGTCTGTTCCAGATAGTATATTATTTAATTTGAAAGTTCACTGTGTTTATTTCATTTTATGTTCATAAGTATATTTCAGGGTCTTATTTATTTATATATTATTTCAACTATTTATTTATTTATTTCTGAATGTTCACTTATTTTGCTAGTCACTTAATTATTGTCACTTTATGTAGGTATGTATAGTCAATTAGGAACCCAGTCACATGATTTAGTCACCTTACTTAAGTATATAATCTTTTCATTCGATTAGCACTTCAGGCACTTAGTTCTAGCCCTATTATGTAAAATATATCTTTAATTTGCTAAATCAGTCACTTAGTCTTATTAGAATTTGTTTGAGGGTGTTTGTATTCACTTATTTCTTCACTTATATTTTAACTCTATTAGTTTGATAATGTACCTTCCGGTTCTTTATTTACAGGCCCACACAGATGATCTTTAGTTAACTCGTCTAACGGTAAGATATTTCACTTTACGTTAAATTCCAACTTTAGTGTTAATATAATTTCTTTTTCTTTGTTTTTCAGAGTCGGCACCTTTTTTTTTTTTTCCAACTTCTCACGGCACTTATTTTTTTATCGTTTATAATTTTTTCTTTTTCTTTTTTCTTCGCGGTTTCATTAACTTGTTTCCGTTTATTTTATTGTATTTGCCGGAGTTCGTGTGTTTGCGAGTTTTCGGTTTTTCTTGATTTTATTTAATTTGTCCGCGGTCTAAATTATTCAATTTTCCGGAGGTTACTTTTATTTTCTGTTACACGGTCGCTTTAAGTTAATTTTTCCCGGTACTACTTCCCGGCCTGCTTTTCTTTTTCTTTAATTAATTTTTGCTTGATCCCGGCAAGAACTCCGCGACCAACCTCCTTCAAAACTCCAGACCGACTCCCCGAAAAATCGACGCCACGCTCGCGATCTCCCGGCCGGCCGTCCGCGTGCCTCCAACGCGTGCCGTTGCAGATCCCGCTGCCATCCACCCACACATCGCCGCGCCAGCCAATCAAGCGCTTACCGCCGATGTGCGAGTCGATGCCAACGGGATCGAGCTACGCTTCTCGCTGTGGCTGGGGCCTGGCTCGAGGCAGCTGAGTGCACCGTGCACTTTTGGTGCCGGCTCGAGCTTCTCGTTCGCGTGAATTTTTCTGTGGGACCGGGCTCGAGGTGCACAATTTGCCTCGATTGCCAGGCCCGCGCCGCAATTTTTCTTCGCTTTAACTGTCCCTCGAGCTGCGAGCGCCGAGTTCTGGTGCTATTTATAGCTACAAAACTATGCGTTCGCAGTTCGAGAGACAGCCCCTTTGCGGTACCCACCAACGGGCGCCGTAAATTTTTTGCTGAGATGCCGACGTTAAAATTTTTCGCCAGCCATAGGCGGCGTGAAATAAAAATGATGTTTTATGCTTTCCAGGACAGAGAATCGGGGCCAATGTTTGGCCGTGACCACAACAGCTATCATTTTTAAGCGCAGCGTAATCTTTTATTTTTTCTTGAACTCGTACACAATTTTTTCCGGAAACTAAAGTTAATTTTTTATTGTTCTTTTTGTCTTCACCCTATTCACAGAAAAAATATAATTTTTCCCAATCAAACGAATCATTTACCGCATGTACTTTTTTTGACGAGGATAATTCAACGTTTTCCTTCTTCCGTTTTTTATTATTGTTATTCATGTTATTTTTTTACTGACGAATAAAACGAATTAATTACGATAAACCTACTTGATGCTGCGTGCAACACAGTTGATCACTAATAATGAACAAAATTCTGCTACAAAAGCATGCATTGACAAGCTACGCAATAAACAAGGCAAAACAAGCAGCGCGCGCTCGGTACTTCAATTTGAAACTCTTGCCATTTTTTCCTTAGTTGATATTTTATACTCAAACTTTGCCACAAACTTCTTTGTACCTTATATATGTTTGTAGTTCTGTATAGTTTAAAATTAGAATTTCAAAACTTCGTCGCTCAACATTTCAATTTGAAGTCAATCATTCGCAACTTCGTACTTGTAATGTTTGATTTGGATATCTTGAAGAGGAGATTTAATAGGGTAAGTGAATTTCACTTACTGAGTTTTCGGGTATTTTAGAAGATATGTCTTTTATTTTTATTATTCCGTCTTTGTTTGTTTTTAAATGTATTTTATTTATTTTATCTTATGTATCAATTGGGAGTGCCACTCTATTATTAATCAATGAACCGGGAAGTTTGTAATTGCATTAGTGAAATTATCACATCAGTGAAATGCGTAGATCGGGAGACTTTTTGCCGGAGTCAGGCCAAACGACTCATACTCATACTGAAGGCTGGGCTTTTTATTGTGATTGATAGACGCTCGTGAGTGAGCCCTTGCCCTTGCGCCTAGGTCGGTACTCGTGAGTTCGCCCTTGTACTGTGCCGTTGCCTGCCCCAGTAATGGTGAATTCTAAGTGCTCGTGAGTTAGCCCTTGCACTTAGATTTTTAAGGTGTTTAGCACCTAATTTTCTAGGGGTGTTCGTGAGTTCGCCCTTACACCCCGTTTTGATTGATCAGTACGTGTGTCGTGTTTGCCTCTGCGTACTACTCGTATCTGTTTTCTCCCATATCTATGTGATTTGCAGTAACGTATTTGAAGAAAATAATTAAAATTACGGTTCATTGATTCAGGTCATTATTATGTTTATTTCAGTTGAAATTTGATTTTCATTTTTTGTTTTACCCGGGACTCACATATTGTTTCTTTTTTCTTTTAGAGGGTGAGTGCTGACGTGATTGTGCCCAACGCCTAATCTTGACAGTTTTATATTTTTTTTTAAAAGAACCCATATTTTATTTTTGGGGTCTTACAACCGTGAGCTAATTAGTCAGCTGCCGCGCTATGCGTTTCCCCACTTATTATACTTACTTTGTTCTCTCAGTCAACTTAACAGTCACCTAAACCGCGACCAGATCCTGCTCGCTATGTTCTTATCCTTAGGATTGCAGGTGGTACATGTTAAGGTCGCTGCATACTTACCGGCACGGCACGACCCGGCACGAAACTACAAAGTACTCTTCTCTGAAAACAAATGGATTCATGCACACATACCGACAGCAGCACGACATCGGCCCAACCCGTCAATTGGACTGCCGATGGGTATCGTTGGAAAGAATTCCGACTGGCAGTAGCTGTTCGCTTACGGACTGCTATGACACTATCAGAACAATAGAAACAACTCATATAGTGTCGGTATAGGGTGCATGAAATTTGCCGATGCGTGTTGCGCAGCAAATCGCAGCCAAGTAGGTTGCTGTTGCTAGGTATTATTGAACTTATGTCATTTGATTTGAAGGAGCGAAAAAAATGGAAATATACAGATATAACATGTTACGTCCCCTTGACCGCAACAACAGGTGCCGCCGACTCAGCCGGTGTGGGAGTGGTTCAATTTTCCTCTGAAACAGATATGTTATCTGAGCGCCACGTAGTTTTTTGGTTTGTTACGCTTTTCGGCCAAAACTACGAAAACCGTACGTCGACCAAGCACAGCGAACGAAGGGGATACGATCCGGTAAGAGGGAAGAGCGATTAAAACGCGTAGTGTTAGACTTTTCCTTAAACGTATTATTCTTACTCTGTAGTTGTGATTAGAAATAAATCGTGTATGGTTACAAAAAAAAAAATAGACGGTTATAAAAGACTTAAAAAAAAATTATGAAAATGCTTAACAAGAATATAAAGCTTATAACTATAACAATCAAAAGAATTCAATGTAGAATAATATGATTAATAATATTATAAATATTCCCCGATAGCGTATGACGAATGGTAGTGATATAGCAATCCAAAATACGTAATATGATATGAATAGTAATGAAATGAATGTTCCCCGATAGCGTAATACGAATAATAATAATAAAGTAATCCAAAATACGTAGTATGACATGAATAGTAATAATATGAATATTCCCTGATAGCGTACTACGAATAATAATAGTAAAGTAATTCAAAATACGTAGTATAATAAGAATGGTGACGATATAAATGATCCAATATAATTGTTGTAATTCAATGTAACAATCTATATCGTTGTTCCGAACGGTACGAGATTCGAGACGAATTCCAAATATATCACATGAACGGTCATCGGTGCGTTCGTGAAGACAGGGGTAGTGTCATGTAACTTTGAAACGACCTGATTCATGGTCGATCGTTTAAGTCGAACCAAAATCTCTTTGGTGTCATGTAATTCAATCGACCGAAATGGTGGTGCTGACAGACTCAGCATACACGAGAATAACACTCTTTCTATTCCAGCTGTTTGACATTTTAAGAGTTTGTAGTTTGACCTGTGCTTTCAAGTGACATAATGTGGTTTTTGGACAGTAGTAGTGACGAAGAACAAAGTTTAAGTGTAGAAAGGCGACAATTAAGGGATAAAAGTGATCCTCTGCAACTTTCAGAAAAAGAGTAAGTTATTACATATTAGCACAGATAATATACAGATGTCGAGTGGCCATATAGCAAAATGGTCCCAGATATGCTTATTTCCAATGGGTGCCTTTTCACCTAGCGCCATCTGTAGAATAAAACAATCATATGAGAAGTTAATTTACTCCCTAAGGGTTCGTTGCCTGGATTAAATAAAGCACATCCGTATTAATAAGAATAAACTTTTTGCGGCATTTAGATCAATGTTGTCCTACACATTGCACAATTAAATGAAAATGTGTGTGACGATGAAATAGCTTTGCGTATGGATTGAAAAAATCCTCAGATATGTATTGTAAGTTCTTCGTGTGCGCATGCTGTTCAGGACTGCTCCAAAAAAGAACTCGCTGGGGTGAGGAAAATAACGGGAAACCCACCTTGCACCCCACAATAAACCAACGATGAAATTGAAGCAAATGATTATTATTATTATTATTATTTATTAGTGGGGCCGCCCAAGCGGAGGGCACTGTGCCGGAACCCCGTTAGTGGAGTAGACGATCCGCTACCCTAAGGAAAGCCAGAAGGTCATCCTCAGAACAATTACGGACCTCAGCCGGGCTTAGAAACCCTTTTCCAAAGGTCCTACTTCTAATCCGAGCCAGTGCCGGACAGTCACACAGTATGTGAGCTGTGGTTTCTTCGTCCTCTAGACAAAGTCTACATTCTGTCTCAATTGACATAAATAACTTGTTGAGGTGATGTCTAACCCCATAATGGCCAGAAAGTAACCCACCAGCAGCCTGAGATCCGATTTGCTCAGGTCAGTGGCGTTGGTATACGCATAGGGTTTGATAAACTTCTTAGTCTGTCGTAACCCTGAAGCATCGTTCCAGTATGAGACTTGAACTGATTTTGCCCATTTATCCACCACAGTTTTGGCTGAAGACCAGCCAATATTGCAGTAGGGTTCTGGGCCTTGGTACCTAGTTGCGGATCCCTCTCTGGCCAAATGGTCAGCGATCTCATTGCCATCAACGCCAGAGTGCCCCGGTACCCAGACGAGTGTAACTCTGTTTGTGGCAGCCAGGCATTGAAGGCAGTCAAAGCACTCTTTGACGAGACTTGAGCGAAAGCTCCACGAGGAGAGCGCCCTAATCGCTGCTTGGCTGTCAGAGAGTATATTAATTGTTGAGCCCTTAAGTCCTTTATTAAGGTTTATCTGGGCGCAGGTTTTGATGGCCTGGACTTCGGCCTGAAATACACTGGGCCATTCGCCCATTGCGATCGAGACCATGTTATTGGGTCCATAGACATCTGCTCCAGTACCAAGCTCGGTTTTCGAGCCATCGGTGTACCAATTAAGGCTATCCCGACCTAGATTGGGACCTACGCCAATCCAATCCGTCCGTTCAGGGATGAAGATCTTAAATCTCCTACCGAAGCAAAGCTCCTTTGTCATGTGGTCCGAATTGAGACAGACCCTGATGTCTGGAATCTGCTTCAAAATGCTCATATGGCCTTCGTCGGCCAAGGGCATGTTTGAAGTAACCTGCACCTTCAGAGCACTAATTGCAGCTGTTTTCAGAATGAAAATGTGCAGGGGGGCAAGACCTACTATTGCCTCTAAGGCAAGTGTGGGGCAGGTCCGCATGGCTCCAGTTATGGAGAGGCATGCCAGCCGTTGTAACTTATTGCATTTTGCAATTGCTGTCTTCTGCCGAATCTTAGGCCACCATACTAGGGCGGCATAGGTGATTATTGGTTTAACAACAGTGTTGTATAACCAGAGGATCATCTTTGGATTGAGACCCCATGTTCTGCCAAAGAGCCTCCTGCACGCCCACAAGGCTCTCGTAGCCTTGTTTAGGGTGTTGTTGAGATGGGAACTCCAGTTGAGTTGTTTATCGAGTGTAATACCCAGATATTTGACTTCTTCCGAGTACCCAATAACTGTGCCTTGAACGGAGATTGGATCAAGATCCAGTCGATACCGTTCGGTAAAAGGCACAAGGACAGCCTTGGAAGGATTTATAGAGAGGTCCTCACTGGCACACCAGTCGGTGACTGTTTGAAGTGCGGACCTCATTAAATCCGAAACCGTGGAGTCGAATTTACCTGCGACTATGATTGCCAGGTCATCCGCGTAACCAACAGCCTCATAACCGAGCTCATGTAGCTTGATTAGCAGACCGTCCACAACCAGAGACCATAGCAATGGCGACAGGACCCCGCCTTGAGGGCACCCCTTAATTGCTTTGATGCATACCGAGGTATCGCCCAACGAGGACGAAATGTCACGCTCTTTTAACATGGCATCCACCCATGCAACCGTATAGGAATCAATGCCCCTGTTCACGAGAGCCCTAGAGATTGATTCATATCCGGTGTTGTCGAAAGCCCCTTCAATATCCAGAAATGCGCCCAGAGCCACATCTTTGGATTGGAAAGCTTTTTCGATTTTGCCAACGAGGCTGTGTAGGGCAGCCTCTGTGGATTTGCCCTTAGAGTAGGCAAACTGTGTCCTATGGAGGGGTGTGAACATCCCCAAACAATTCCTGATGTGGAGTTCCAGCAATCTCTCCATAGTTTTTAGGAGGAAAGAAGTTAGACTAATTGGTCTATAAGATTTAGGGAGCTCTAGCGGCCTGTTGCCTTGCTTGGGGATAAAAACTACCACTACTTTCCTCCACGAGCGTGGTATATATCCCCATCTATAGCTGGCCCTAAATAAGGCTACCAAAGAGTCTAGGATTATTTCCAGACTATTCTGTAGCAGTGCTGGAAAGATCCCATCGCCCCCAGGAGCTTTAAAGGGTTGAAAGGAGGCCACAGCCCACCTAACCTTGTCCTTGTCAAAAATGACACCGGACCTACTGAGGGCTCTGCGGTCGAATTCGACCCTATGATCGAGGACCGCAGGAGTGGGCTCATTTGTCTCTAAAATAGAACCGGGAAAATGCACCGGTAGCAGGTATTCCAGGGTTTCCCGTTGTGAATTGGTGAAGGTGCCATCCTGTCTTTTCAGGAGCCCAACACCGTTTGTGGCGTCCTTAGCCAGTGCTTTCTGAAGGCGAGCTGCAGCCGGTAAGGATTCTATACCTTCACAGCACTTCCTCCAGGACTCGCGTTTAGAACGTCTCAGTTCTTTATTGTATTCAGTGAGAGCAGACCTGTATCCGTCCCACTGCTTGGTGCGCTTAGCAATGTTAAATAGCCTCCTGACCTGCCTCCGCATAGCAGATAGCCGCTCGTTCCACCAGGGCACCTTGCGTACCGCTTGGATTGGAACGGCCACATTGCTATCGTGGTAGGAGGTAATTAAAACTTCATTGAGCTGGTTCGCAGCCAGTTCCAGTTCACTAGTAGAACTGATATTGGTGACCAGCATGTCAGCTTTGGAGCTTACTAATGCTCTAAAGGCATTCCAATCGGTTTTCTTTGGAATGCGGGTGCTTCTTATGAGTTCTGAGCGCCCGGGGATGTCGAATCTTATGTGCTGATGATCCGACAGGGACGCTTCATCAGAAACTCGCCAGTTCACTATGAACTCGGAAAGAGCTCTGCTGGCCAGAGTGAGGTCCAACACCTCTTCTCTGGCTGCAGTGATGAAAGTAGGTTTGCACCCTCTGTTTACTATATCTATACTACAGCTAGAAAGATAATTCAGAAGGGACTCACCTCTTTCGTTGATGCCGCTGCTACCCCACACTGAGTGGTGTGCATTGGCGTCGCAGCCTATAATCAGCTGGCGATTGGCGCGCTGGCAATCTGCGACGAGATCCTGGACCTCGGGTGGTGGTATTGCGCTCTCGGCAGGGAAGTAGGCGGAAGCCAGAACAATTTCCCGGACGCCGCCTAAGGTGGGGATCTCTACCAAGATCGCTACGAGGTCCCTGGAAATGAAATTATACATGGGTAAGTGATTGACACTCTTGTCAAGCAGGAGTGCTGCCCTTGGCGCCAGTTCTCCTCTGCTATATATCAACTTACACGAGCTTATACTGAGTCCTCGGACTTGGCCACTATTAACCCAGGGCTCCTGAATAAGCGCAAGGGTTATTCGGTCTTCGGCGAAAGTCCTGCACAGTGTGGCCGATGCCCCTTTGGCGTGGTGCAGGTTCGCCTGGAGCACCCTGATGGTGCTCATCCGTGCTCCTCCTTTGCAAGGGACTTTTTGACAAGCTTAGCTGCCTTGGCTTGTCGGGGTCCCTTAGTCCTGCCCTTTGGAGGAGGCCGCTGTCCCTTGTGTGGCGGGCGCTGTTGACCGGCTGCTACTGCAGCCTTCCTGGCTTTCGGCCCAGTGGCCAAAGCTCTTGGAGCCGAAGGGACTCTGACCGACCTGCTAGGTAGCCCAGTGGCTGCACTAGTTGAGGGCCCAGCAGCGGGTGTAGCCACCGTTGACCCTTTGGCAACACTACCGCTAGCCTCCACCCTGGAGGGGGGTAGGTCCTTTGACTCCATCTCCCTCTCTTCGGGTTGTTGGTTCCCCTCTGGTGGGTCCTGATCCTTAGCGGAGCTCTTAAGGATCAGTTTGACATGGGTGAAGCGGTAGGCTATCCTGCCTTTCATCTCCCCAAGCAACGTCATCGACCTATCGTCAATGGCGAAGATGAGGTGAAGCAGGTCTCCGTGCACTAGCCGCTTCACCACCTTCCACTGCCCCGTTGAGAGGGCGTTTTGTGCCCCAATTGTGGCCAAAACCTTCTCGTTCGTGAGGGAAAGGCTTTGAGGGAAGCAACCCCGGACCACGTGCGTCCTTGGGAAGTTACCCTCCTCAACTAGGACCACGTCAAGAGCGCTTTTGGCACGAATGTGCATAAAGTTGCCCTTGACCCAATCGGCTGTCCGAACGTTGGTGCAGACTAGGAGGATCCAGCCGGCCCGAGGGATACACCCCTCGAACTCCGGTCGAACCTTCTCGTCCGCGCGCTCGATCGTGACATCGACAATCGCCTCCTGTAGCTGAGCATTCTGCTCTGCTGTCAGGGGACGATTGACCATGTCAGCCGATGTGATACCTAGTCTCACGCTGCCAGCTACCTGGCTGTAGGTGGCTTTTTTGACCGGCCCCACATGAGCGGTCTTTGGCTTCTTGGTAGCCGGTAGATCGGGGGTCTTGTCTTCCGATCGGGTTCTTTTGTCCGGTTTGGGAGGGGTTGCCTTGGCAACCTCCAGAGCCTTTGCTCTGGGGAGGCCCTCTGCCACCGCCCTCTTGAACCTCTTGCGCTCCGCGTTGGTGAGCTTAACGAACCCCGGTTCGTTGATGGTAAGGTTGCCCACCTCCGCGCCGATAGCCGTGAGTCCGGATCTGTCCGAACACAGGCTAGCCCCGTCCAGTACCACGGTGCTGACGGATTCTGCGTTAGAGGTCTCTTCCTCTGACGGGACAGTTGACAGAGTAGGGGCACTCGTGCTCGCCTTCTCTGCTAGTACTTCTGCAGTGTGCCCAATGGCTCCACTGCAGGAGCTGGAAGTAGCTAGTGGCCCACTGGCCAGCAAGCTCTCTGCCGGTGACGCTAAGCGTGCATCGGCTGATGCAGTATGACCTGCATCGGGTCTCGGGTTTTTCATACTATCCATATGTTGATCCCACGAGATTTTCGGGTCCATAAGTCACCCACACGAGCCCGATATGCGGGAAGTCTAAATTGAAACTGGAGGGCGACTGGTATCCAGAGTCCGCATACTAGCGACCAAACTCCCTGTTGTCCATGCATCCTTCGGCGTATGCTGTTCCACCTTGGATTAGGGTATTTTATTTAAGAGAGTATCCTTCTCTCCGCTCGACTACAATTAGCCAGCGCTCCCAGCAGAGACATGACCGTACTGGTAGCCTGTTTCCAGCCGCCCCCACGGGGAGGGTATAGTCGCACTACCAGCAGTGTACACAGTTACGGCATGCGTGCACAGTTACGGCACGTACACCAGAGTGTTACATGTTATTCCCCTGTGCACACATGTAATCCCCCTGTGTACCTGATGGCTGACGGCCAAGCAAATGATGAAATCGAAACAAATGTACTTAGCTAGTGTTCTATTTTAGCCCCCCTAGTTTTTGCTGCCATGAAAAAAATTAATAATTTTGCCTGATTGGGATAACGACATTCCACTTTTGGGCGCCAAAAAAAGCTATTGTTCTATTTTAGCCCCCCTAGTTTTTGCTGCCATGAAAAAATTAATAATTTTGCCTGATTGGGATAACGACATTCCACTTTTGGGCGCCAAAAAATTACCGTTATTAGAAATAAATGCCCAGCTCAGTTCGAAAGTCTTTGCAGCAAATGTGTAAAATACTTAAAACAAGCCAAAATCGCGAAGAAGCATTTGAATGCCTTAAAGAAAGATAATCAAAGTTTAAAAAAAGAAAATACAAAATTGGCCTTTGATAAAAAGATGTTTAAGAAAAGATGCAAACGTTTAAAGAAAAATAATAAGAAATACAAGTTAAGTGAAATTATAAGTAAAGTTAGCGCTAATAATAATTCAAAAACATTTGCAAATCTGATTTTGAGTCAACCTCGTGTTTATATTGAGCAAGAGAAAATATTAACACAGTGTTTATATTTTCGTTCATCCGCATGCTATTCATTTCTTCGAGATGTCATCGGGTTACATTTACCACATAAGTCCTCCCTACATAGTTGGATCAAAATAAAGCACCTTTCTCCTGGAGTTAATTTTAGTATTTTGGATGAAGTTAAGAAACAAGTAGAAGATTTGCCCGAAAAAGAAAAGGAAGTAATACTAATATGTCAATTCAGGAGTTTTTAGTATACAATAAGTTTAAAGACCAAATTGAAGGTTTCGAAGTCCACGGAGATGGCAGCAGTCATAATAATTTAGCAAAACATATTTTAGTATTTATGGTAAGAAGTATAACAGGCACATTTAAGGACGTTGTGTATTATATTGCAACGTCTTCATCAATGTCAGGTGACTTATTAAAGATAGAAATATTGCACAACCTCAATGTTTGCGAAAATCTTGGTTTAGTTGTTAGAGCTATCGGTTGTGACCAAGGTCCAATTAACAGAAAACTTCTTCGCTCTCTTGAAATATCTGTAAATAAAACATATTTCGAATATAAGGAAAGAATTATATATTTAATTTATGACGTACCTCATTTATTTAAAACATTTAAAAATAGAGTTATACTTGACGATATTACAACTGTTGGTGTGATTTCATGGGATGTAATAAAATATATGTATGTATATATTTTACAGAAAAAAACAAAAGTATGTACCAGAATTTGCCCGAAATTAACATTTGCCCACATTAATCCAACAGATTTTCAAAAAATGAGTGTACGACTAGCAGTTCAGGTGTTAAGCCACAGTATTGTAGCAGGGATTAGAAGTTTCTTAGCAATAAATGCTTTCCCGGAAAATCTTATTGAAAGGGCTAAATCGACTGCTATAATTATAGAGAAAATGAACCGTTTTTTGAAATACTGAACGGTAGACCCTTCCTGCAGCGTAATTCTGATGATCTCTTGTTTCTTGCCGAAATGAAATTATATTGTTTAGAAATTAAACATTCTAAAAGCAAAAGTAATGTATTCTGCTTTACCGGACTAGCAATATCAATTGAGTCGACGATAAGGTTTTCTCAAAATTTATTTGAAAAGTATAAAGATTTAGCATATATAAACATGAGAAAATTAAATCAAGATCCACTGGAAAATTTGTTTTCGCATATTATATCACGAAATGGCAACAAAAATAATCCAAATGTTTTTGAAATAAACCAGATTATGGCTAAAAAAATAGCTCTGAAATTACTTTTCACTTTGGAATTTTCAAACTGCGAAAACGACACTGATGAGTACATAACGGTTGATTGAGAAGCTGTTCTTAATGAGGAGACAAATAGCCAGCCTTGTGAGAGTGAATTATTTACAGATGATTTTTCTGAATTAAACGAAGGAGATGGATTGATCCTAGACGACTCAACAGAATTGACGCAAAATCTATCACGAGCGATATTGCTGTTAAGTATTTTGTCGGATATGGTTATAAAAAATTAATGGAAACTTTAAAAACTCCTTGCGAAGAATGCACCGATACTATGGTTGATAACTCTTCTTCTGTTAACTTGTCCAATATTTTGATTGAAATGAAGCAATATAGCAATTGCCCTGATGATAGAAAATTAATACATCTGATAGCCGAATGTGTCCCACAACTGCTGTTGGCAGCCGTGGAAGTAGGAGCGGACATGCTTGCGATGGCGGGTTTTCCGGTCTCGCTCTCTCCTCACCTACCGCCGACGAAGACGCACGCCTTTCCGACCTTGTGAGCAATTCGAGTGAATACATTTTTTTAAAGAAGGACATAGTTTTTTGGTATTCTTCTTGATCGCCGCCGACTTGCTTAACAAGTCAGAAGTGGGATAATTTTCAAAGTATTCATAAAATTTGGAAAGTATTCACGTGCCATCGAAGTTTTCTTTCCCTGACGCATCTTGTTTCATCATGTCGACGGAGCCGAATGCAAGCAGTTTTAGCGGCGACCAAACTCTACTGGAGAATTTGGCTACCGATAAAAATGGTCCAGATTTCGGGTTGGAAACGTCTCAGGCAGGTAAAGATTTGCGATTCAATGAACTGCTGAAACGCGATAGCAGCACACCAAATAGCGGGGCATCGTCCTCATCCAAAGATAGGGAAATCGAGCTACTAAAGCGCGAGAAGGAGCTTCTGACGAGGGAGTTGGATCTTCTGCGCCGCGAAAGGCTCTTTTCCAATCAAACGTCAGTGGACATGCCAACAACGGAGCCCCACGGGGAGAGCAGTCTACTCCTTGCACGCACTAGTACATATTGCGATGCAAGCAACGTTCGAGCCATAATTCCCGAGTTCGACTCATCGTCACAGTTTGGGATATCCAGCGACCAGTGGATACGGCAAGTTGAGAATTTGAGTGCAATATACACCTGGAGCGACAAACTTACACTCTTCGACGCCAGCACAAAGCTGACAGGGATCGCGAAGGCGTGGTTCAGCAGCTGTGGTGCAGAAATTGCGACATGGGAGCAGTTGAAAACGTCACTTCGCAAAGCTTTCCCATCATTTCGAGACGAGGCAGAAGTGCACGCAGCGCTAGCCAAAAGGCGGAAACAACCCAGTGAGAGCTTTAGCAAGTACTACTACGACATCATCACCATGGCCAACCGCGCAAAGCTGAGTGATTCGGCTATTATTCGCTATTTAATTAATAATATCGAGGATCACTTAATAAAAAGAACCTTGTTGTTGCAGGAATTTAAGACGCCGGCACAAGTGCTTGAGAATTTGCGACGGTACGAGGAGTGCATTGCGGAAGCGAAGGACACATCCAAGGCACCAACCGCAAAAGCTCCGAAGTCGGGTCCGGTCAAGGCGAAATGCTACAATTGCGGCGAACTTGGGCACATCTCCGTGAATTGTCCTAAGCCACAAAAGCGTACCAGATGCTCGAAATGTCAGAAAGTAGGGCACCAGGCCAGTGACTGTACAGCAGCTGATCAGAGTAAACAAGGCTCGAAGGTGCTCATGATCCATAAGGACAAGTACTATAAGGTAATCAAATTGAATTCCGATTTTGCAGTAGATGCCTTTTTAGATTTAGGAAGTGATGTGTCGGTCATAAAAGAATCCGTAGTGAAACAACTGAAATGTACTGAGACGCCGTGTTATTTGACATTGAAAGGATTCGGTCACGGGAGGTGCGTGTCGGTTAGTAAAATAGAGACAAATGTAAATATCGACGGGGTATCAGCCGAAATCGAACTATTTGTGATACCAGATGATATTATCGACTCTTCGGTGCTAATCGGGCAGAATTTCGCGGACTTACCTTTTGTAAAGATCGTGACGGAAGGTAATGAATTGCGCGTAGAGGAAATTGATGTGAAACGTCATATCGGGAAATATGAAGTGGCTCGAAACGTCCCAAAACGAATTTCCCTCAGGCAACGAAAACGCTCAGCCCATCGGGGCTCGACAATTAAGCAATCCTACGAATATTAAGGAGGACGATAACAACAACAGTGTTGGGTTAGTCTCGCGAACACGTGAATGTCACCCAACGTTGAACGAAAGGAATTATTCGGAGAATACCGGTTGTGACTCCAGTTCTAATCCCGCGAATATCGCGCTCGGTGAAGTTAATATAGGTGAAAGCATCTCTCCGAAAGAAAAAGAAGAAGTACTAGAACTTTTGAATAAATACCGCGGTGCTTTCGCGAAGAACATATCCGAGCTTGGTTGTGCTAAAAAGTGTAAGATTTCGATAAGACTTTCTAACGATCGACCGGTATATTTCGCGCCATATCGTATCCCCTTTTGCCAACGGAACATAATGCATGGGATAGTGCAAGAACTCCTCGAAAACGACATTATAAAGCGCTCCACATCCTCGTACTCATCACCAGCCTTATTAGTTCGGAAAAAGACTGGAGATTATCGGATGTGTATCGACTATCGGAAACTTAATTCTATCACCGTGAAAGATAAATATCCGATTCCGATAATCGAGGAACTTTTGCCAATGCTTAGGGGAAGTAAATTCTTTATTAGCCTAGACCTCGCATCTGGCTATTACCAAATTCCGGTTGATGAAGGATGTCAACATTTAACCGCGTTTTCCATTCCTAACGGCCAATTCGAATTTAAGCGTATGCCGTTTGGGCTCTCTAACGCCCCATCTGTTTTTCAAAGGGCAATGAGTGCGATAGCGACGAGAATGAACCCTGGCGAAATCATTAGCTGTGTTTTTTTCATGATCTGATCTGGATCTCTAATTTCGCGTTGAATTGAATATTTTAAACTGTAATCTAGAGCAAAATTTTTAAACTTGGCAAAAAATTCATCACATTGCAATGATTTTAGCCCATCCAAACTTCAAGTCATGAACTGAAAATTTTATTGGATCTAGTTTTTGACGCAAATTGGTTCTAAATCAATGCAATGTGATGCTCTTTTCACAAAAGTAAAAAGATTTGTTAGGAGTCAGTATTTGCAAATTCCAATTCAATACAAAATTTGCTGCGAAATCTGATCCGGATCAGATCATGAAAAAAAAACAGCTATTGTCTACATTGACGATATTCTCATCCCCTGTATAGATTTTTCGGACGGATGTGAGAAACTTGAAAGATTTCTTCAGATCCTCGTCGAAGAGAGACTCACCCTGAAACTCACGAAATCGTACTTTTTCGCGAGTGAGATATCCTTTCTCGGTTATAAAATTTCAAGTGCCGGTATAGAACCGAACGATGCAAAAATAGAATCCGTCAAATTATTCAAGCAGCCAGAAAATGTTCATGAACTTGATCAATTTCTAGGTCTATGCAGCTACTTTCGTAAATTCGTGCCGGAGCACGCTCTTATAGCGCGTCCTTTAACCGAGTTGGTACGGAAAGATACCCCTTTCGTGTGGACTGAAACACAAAACCGAGCCTTCGAAACACTGAAGCAAATCTTAGCGTCGAAGCCTCTTTTGGCCATTTTTAATCCGAAGCTTACCCACGAAGTGCACACCGATGCAAGTGCAATAGGTCTAGCGGGTATCCTAATGCAGCGCGATTAAAATGATGAGCTCCATCCTGTGTCGTATTTTAGTCGCCAAACTACAAAATATGAGCGAAATTACCACAGTTTTGAGCTCGAATGCCTTGCTGTAGTAGAGACTATTCACCGTTTCCGCGTTTACCTACTGGGGAAGCCATTTAAAGTGGTGACGGACTGCGAGGCACTTAAGTCTGCGTAGAAGAAGAAGGACCTCATCCCGCGTATTGCCCGGTGGTGGCTCAAGCTCCTGGAATATCAGTTTGATATTAAATACCGACAAGGGAGAAAGATCACTCACGTCGATGCATTGAGTCGAAGCCCAACGAATCCTCCAACGGGACCAGATACGGCTGGACTACAAATATTGAAGGTGGAGTCGAAATCTGAAGACTGGCTGGCGACTATACAATTGCAGGATCGGAATTCGAAGAATATCATGGAGATATTGAATCGATTGCCTGCAAACAACGACGAACAACAGGTACACAACGATTACACCCTGGACAATGGAAGACTTTTCAGGAAAGTCGATAGAGGGAAGCGATGGGTCGTACCTAGCAGTATTATTTGGCGTATCATAAAATCAAATCACGATGATATTGGGCACTATGGAGTGGAACGAACTCTAGACCTACTCAAAAAGGATTTTTGGTTCCCGCGGATGCGTCAACATGTCAAAAGCTATATTAAAGCCTGCACGGATTGTGCTTACCACAAAAGACCAGGTGGAAAAATCGAAGGCGAACTACACAGCATTGAAAAGGTTCCAATTCCGTTCCACACCGTACATGCGGACCATCTTGGTCCTTTCCAAAGGACCACTGGAGGGAACACACACGTGATAGCTGTGGTCGATGGCTTCACGAAGTATATAATCCTTAAAGCAGCCAAGAACACAAAATCCGGACCAGTTGTGCGCATGATGAGCGAAATCAGTGGATATTTTGGAGCACCTACGCGGATAATAACTGATCGGGGAACTGCCTTTTCATCCCAGGAGTTCCGCCGTTTTTACAACGATAATGACATTTCGCATATTATGACCGCGGTACGTACTCCAAGGGCCAACGGACAAGTCGAACGATTTAATCGCACTCTTCTGTCGGCACTCGCAACCATGACGTCCGAAGACAAAAAATGGGATCGCAATATACGCGCCATCCAATGGGGCATGAATTCAACACGCAATGCCACAACTAAAAAGACACCGCACGAATTGCTGTTTGGGTTTCCGTTTATTAAATTCAAAAGTCTAGTTGCCTGATCATCACTTAAGTCCTCCGCGTTAACCTCAATCCGCGTAATAGGCCTAACTACATTTTCGATACTATCGAGGCAATCGTTCTTTATTAACGAAACATCATGCAACTCACCACGTTCCAATGAAAGTGCACTAGAGTTCTTACCGGCGGGCTCGTTACAAACTGTCAGCTGTCCTTTTCGCTTCACGACCATCACCTGCTCGGAATCCACAAAATCTCTACCTACAATTAGATCGGTGAATAAAAGATTATCTTTTACAGCTAGAATGTACATTTCAAGGGTAACCGTATCAACGGTCAGGGATGCCCTTGCTCTGCCCGTTGTGGTGCAAGTGCCATTACCAAAACCATTTAGTTTCGTCTGCCACGGTTGTGGCTTCAGCTGGAATTTTTCCGCCAGCGATTCCTTGATCAGGGTGACATCGCTGCCCATGTCAACAAAGGCAGTTGCTTCGTGAATTCCGTTTATCCAGACCTTCTTAAAGTACTCATCGTGCCGTATGAGCGAAACAGTCGGTTTCTGAGTACACTCGGCTTCCGTATGACCCGCCTTATTGCACTTTGTGCATCGCCGTTTACGTTGCGGTCGCGGACACTGTGCAGAGAGGTGCCCAACCTCATTGCAATTAAAGCACTTCCTACTGTTCGTTGAACTCGTAGCCGTAGTAGAACGCGTATCCGCTCGGCTGTGCACTGACGTTTGTGCCTTGTTCTGGTTAGAAAACGAAACCATCTCTTCATAGCACTTATATTGTCTCAACAAATCCTCTGGGCTGCTGAAATGTTGCAGCGACAACACTGTCCGCAGTTCGTTATTGCAGAGTCCGTTTACTAGGTACCTAACCTTAGCAGCGTCACTTAGCGAGATGCGATTCGCAATTGAAATTATTTCGAAGAAATAAGTTTCGAACGACTCATCCGCCCTCTTTTTACGCCGACTAAGCATGGTGTGAATCTCCGACTCATCGTTAATGACAGGAAAGGCTAGAGCAATGTGCGTTTTCATCTGGTCCCACGACGTCACTCTAGATTGGTTGCCCTGTAACTAAAATTTCGCTGCGCCTTCGAGACGAGACGATGCTAGGAGTAAGGTCGTTTTGTCCTCCAGCTGATAAATCTCTTGCATTTCCTGGATCCTCTTCACCCACTGGGCGCTCGAAAGTCCCATTTTATTGCTGGGGTTGAACGTGGGGGCGATCGCGATCAATTCGCGAACGTTGTGTGCGAGAGACCTGCTTTCCCTCGACTCGTTTGCCGCTGCCGACATGAAAACTGTGCTTTCTGCCGCTCGTTCGTTTCTTTGCTGAAGAAGGAGGAGGTTTGTTCGTGCTAGCTCGAGCTCTAGTTTTAAAACTTCCTGTTTTTGCCGATAAAGCTCTAATTCCTCGGCAATCGATGATTTGTGCTCATCAATTCCGTCGTGCCGCCCTGAATTACCTGAGCCCTGTTTGGATTGTGCGAGTGCGGTCGAGCTGGTCAACCCTTCCGCAAACGCTGTTATTTGTGGGGAGCTCTCCCCAGCCTCAGTACGAGTTCCTGACGCGTAGCCTGAAGAATTTTCGCCGCAATCGACCGGCGAGTCCATGGTGTCACACTTGCCGTTGCGGGTTAATTCGTGCCGCGCTAAGTGTACTCACGATTTTACTGACTTTTGGCTCGCGAATTAATCTAGCAGAACGGAATGATTCCGAAAAAAAAGAGAAATCCCACTTCTGACTTGTGTTATGTACCAAAATCTCATCCAGATTTTGGGTGCATCGCATTAACAAAAGTAGTTTCATAAATTGCGAAATACCCTTCAAAAGTCTAGACATAACATGTACGAAATTTGAGGTATTTCGCAATAACTGAAAGTCGCGAAAATATGACCCCTCGATCGGTGATTGGGCGACCACCCGCGCGTGCACCGGCCCAGGCACATGCAGACGGTAATTATGCTGACACAGAACATGTGCACTGGAAATGTACCGACGCGCGCGGTCAAGGTGATTGGAACTTTGGAAAATTCCAAGGCCCGACCAGGAGTCGATAAATACCCGATCAGCCGAGGAGGAGGTGTGCAGTGCAGTGGGCAGTACAGTAGAGTGCAGTACAGTAATAACCTCAGGTCAGATCAGTATTAATCTTCGAGAAGTCTCGTGGAGCCGACTTAAGTCAGAATTTTGGCCGGCCTTAAGCTAGCAGCGCGAACGCGAGAGTTAAGTCCGAAAGTTAAAAAAGTGCTTAAGTTCTCCCGGAAAGACTTAAGCATTGTTACACGGGAGTCGAGAGTCCGGCATAAGTGGTACAGACAATTAGTTAAGCACGGTGTACTAAGTGATACCAAATATAACAGACATTCAAAGACAATACCCGTGTTTTAATTGTGATTCCCCGGTTAGGGAGTGTGAACATAACGGCTACTCCCCGTTCAGCCTGACCGAGATATCATCGAGCCGAGCACCAGCGAGACCAGACCCAGGAGCAACATCAAATAAAAAGAGATTTTATTCCCGCAACGGAATAAAATCTCAATTGTTATTGTACGCATACCCAGCATACATAACACTTGTAATGTTAGGGTTTGGCCGGACTGAGGACGGACAAAAAAAGACTTGGGATTCCGATTAATTGGAATTTATTTCTCGGGAACTCAGTACAAGCTTTCACTTGAGCAGTCGTCGGCGGAAAGAGAGAGAGGTTCGTCGCTGAAACTTGTCGTCAGCTGCTGGCTCTGCGGCGGCGTTGCCCTCGACGAGGAGGCTAAGGCTGCGTCCGCAGCGGCAGGGCTGCGTTGCGTTACGCATGTATGTCCTCATCGCTCCACTTATTTTATACTTTTTCAAATTCTTAAAGATCCGTTTTTTCTTACATTTCAATACAATAGTACATATTTCAATTTCATCGTTGGTTTATTGTGGGGTGCAAGGTGGGTTTGTCAGTATTATTATTTTTTTCATGGCATTAGAAACTAAGGGGGCTAAAATAGAACACTTACCTAAGTTCATTTGTTTCAATTTCATCATTTGCTTCAATTTCATCGCAAACGGCGCGGGCGCGGGATATAATCCCAGCGAGTTCTTTTTTGGAGCAGTCCTGACCAGCATGCGCACACGAAGAACTTACAATACATATCTGAGGATTTTTTCAATCAATACGCAAAGCTATTTCACCGTCACACACATTTTCATTTAATTGTGCAATGTGTAGGACAACATTGATCTAAATGCCGCAAAAAGTTTATTCTTATTCATACGGATGTACTTTATTTAATCCAGGCAACGAACCCTTATAGAGCAAGAGCCCGCGATGATCAGACCTTCGTTATTTTATAAAAGCTGAAAGTTTCTCTATGTATGTGCCTAATAAAGGTAAAAACGATCCCCGACTATGAAGTTTGGAAAACGGTGGGTGTGAAAGGTAACTGGTGTCAAAGATGTGTAAAATTGGACCTAACTTTCGTCATAGTATAAAACCCAGTTTTTATATATTTTATTTGGAATAATATTGGAAATCACGTCGTCCATTGTCAGACACTTTGGACGGTTGTAACCCCCTGTCAGACACCTTTAAATTATGCTAAATTATAATTCTACTTACGTCATATTATAAAAGCTGAATTTTATATATGTTACTTGAGGAACTATCAAAAGATGTTTTCCCAGCTGTCAGACCGTTTCGATGGTTCCTTCACCTTGTCAGACACACTTAAGTCGGGTTGAAGTTGCGAAAAATTGACAATGGGTCCACCTAGAAAATGCTTAATACGTTCTTTCAGAGACATCCTACAATACTGGTTGATAACGTATTGGAAAGCTGAGCCTTCAGGCTTTCCAACGATACCATCCACGACCCAATCCGCTAACAAACAACCGGGAGAGGCAGCGCCAAACTCCGAAAATTGGAATTTCGAAGCCCAAAATTTGAACTTGATCCTTCATTCTTCCGATTTTTTGTATGGGAAGATCGAAACTTTTTTCGAGAAAAAGCTTCCCTGTCACGTAGCCTTTCTCAAGAAAAAAACCGCACTCGAATCTGACGGCGCATTCCGAAGTTATTCGTGTTACAATAATTAATACAGCAACACCCACTATCCGCAATGAAGTCCAGTTGGAATGAGACGCCACTTTCCAATTGGACTTCATTGCGTATAGTGGGTGTTGCTATATTAATTATTTTAACGCGAATAACTTCGGAATGCGCCGTCAGATTCGAGTGCGGCTTTTTTCTTGAGAAAGGCTACGTGACAGGGAAGCTTTTTCTCAAAAAAAGTTTCGATCTTCCCGTACAAAAAATCGGAAGAATGAAGGATCAAGGTCAAATTTTGGGCTTCGAAATTCCAATTTTCGGAGTTTGGCGCTGCCTCTCCCGGTTGTTTGTTATCGGATTGGGTCGTGGATGGTATCGTTGGAAAGCCTGAAGGCTCAGCTTTCCAATACGTTATCAACCAGTATTGTGGGATGTCTCTGAAAGAACGTATTACGCATTTTCTAGGTGGACCCATTGTCAATTTTTCGCAACTTCAACCCGACTTAAATGTGTCTGACAAGGTGAAGGAACCATCGAAACGGTCTGACAGCTGGGAAAACATCTTTTGATAGTTCCTCAAGTAACATATATAAAATTCAGCTTTTATACTATGACGTAAGTAGAATTATAATTTAGCATAATTTAAAGGTGTCTGACAGGGGGTTACAACCGTCCAAAGTGTCTGACAATGGACGACGTGATTTCCAATATTATTCCAAATAAAATATATAAAAACGGGGTTTTATACTATGACGAAAGTTAGGTCCAATTTTACACATCTTTGACACCAGTTACCTTTCAAACCCACCGTTTTCCAAATTTCATTAAGTTTTTCATCATTCTTTCCTTTCTTCCTCGTTGTTGAAAAGTCTTTTGATGTACTTGGAATAGCATCTCTTATATCTATCCCTCCAGATCTTGAACAGTTTTCCTCATCACTTAACAATTCACGCATTAATTCATCAAGCGGGTCTGCAGTTCCTACATTAGTGGCTTGTTGAGGGGCCGAACGGAGTTCCTGACAACTGTTTGAATTATTTTTTGCTCCAAACGATTGGCCTTTTATCCCGGTCACTGAAACTTCTATTCCACTGGATTCTATAAAGGATTCCTCTAATGTGGAAAACTTTTTAGTTTCATTTGGCCCACCTCCAGTTTTTGATAAACTCGGCTTATTTTTTTTCAATTTATTTTATTTATTACAAGCTTTTTATTAGCTTGCAATGTATGTATGTTTGTTCGGGTGGAATCTTGCTACTCAATTTTGAAGCAGATATCTTCAACCGATTGAGCTGAAATTTTGCATACAACTTTAGTTCTGGTGACAATGCAATATGCAATACTCAAAATTGCAATATCTTTAAAATGGCCGCCGCCACAAGATGGTGGGCCGTGGAATTTTGCAGTCAATATTTGACCCACTTCCAACGAAGCTATAAGGCTGAAATTTTGCATACACCTTTAGTTCTGGTGACAATGCAATATGCAATACTCAAAATTGCAATATCTTTAAAATGGCCGCCGCCACAAGATGGTAGACCATGTATTTTTGGTCTACCCCCTTAATATGGGTATCAAATGAAAGAGCTTGAAGAGTAGGAAACAATAGTAACGCCATTTCTAAATCCAATATGGCGGACGTCACAAAATGGCGATTTATAATTTTCATAGTAACCCCTATGATATGGGTATCAAATGAAAGGGCTTGATAAGCGTTTTTTAGTCAAAAAATAAATTAATATTAAAAAAACATTTTTAAAAACAATCTTTTTAAATGCTCTAAAAAGAAGAAAATAAAAATTAAATTAAATTAAATTGAAGGGTTGTAAGTCTAAAGGATCTACATCTACATAAGTAAATTTCGTGACAAGCTTTTATATCATATAAATTGTGTAATGTAATAAATTGATGGGTTTGATTCAATTTAATTTTTATTTTCTTCTTTTTAGAGCATTTAAAAAGATTGTTTTTAAAAATGTTTTTTTACTATTAATTTTTTTATATTTCATGTCGCTGTATACCAGTAATTAATAAAAACTTAGCTTTTTTGATTTAAAAATATATTACAAACATTTCATTTACCTTTTTCCACTCATGAACAGCCTTAATAGGAGGACCTCTAGCATTTAACTCTATAACAGCCTTTTCCCAGAGTTTTTGTGTCTGCATCCTGCCATTCGAGCATTTTAATATACCTTTAGCCAAATCCCTGTGCTTGGACATATATGCAGCTAAGAACTCCTTTTGATTCTCATTGATTGATTTATTTTCCCTAAGAAAACAATTTTAAATAACGTACACAATTATTTTATTTGTATTACTTACATTTTGCTGCTAATTTTGGCTACACAAGTAATACATGCACTGCAGTCGAATGGAATTTACTTCACGACTAAATTCTGGTCGTGTCAAACGTCAGAACCAGTCGAACCAATATTACATGACACCATTTTTCGAAATGGTCGAACGAAGCTGGTCGATTCAAATTACATGACACCTGCACAGTGACCCCAAAGTGTAATCGCAAACCGACTGGCAGGATAATCCAAGAAAATAATTCCGTTCTACAATCTCTGCAGATTTGCCGTGGCTCAGGTCCAACGAATTCAACTTTCTTTTTATAATCGCAAATACCGAACAAGAATTAAATCTATAATATGAAAGGAAAAATTAAGATTAGCGCGAGGCCTAATCGAAAAAGGAACTTAAAAGATATACTACTACATAAAAGAATTTAAATTGTGTTAAAATTGTAAAATTGTAAGAGCAGCCCAAGGAATAAGTTGAGGTAGAGGGGTCTTCTGTGTTGTCCCTGCTTGTTATTGAACCTCGGAGGCTTCAAAGACTTTTATAATTACAGAATCTGTAGCGGGAAGTGATTGGCATACTTACCAGGGAAGGAGAACCCGTGGCATTATTACCTTTGGCACGAAGGGGACTGGAGGGAGTGCATACTCTTCGCACGTAACATTTTCAAGGGCCTCTGAAACCATTGAGGCGAACGATCACTCTCAGTGCAAGGAGCACTAAGCTGACCGGATGAAGTCGTCTTCGAGCTGAGAAGAAGAAGAAAAAATTAGTAGTTTAGTAGTAGCTAACGATTACTTAGTCGTAGCAGTTAAGGAACAAAGTAGCTTGTAAGAAAAGTAAGAAGCGTAGTAGTCTAAGATAGGTAGCAGTCTAAAATGCTCGAAGTACTAGTTAAACATTTGAATAAGTTGTGTAAAGTAATTACTTACCGGTGAAATCTTGTACGTCGGTCCGAAGGTAGTTCGGGATCCGTGACGCGTAAGGTAGTCGCGTTTCTGAAATGGGAAGAAGTAATTTAAAAGGGAGGCAGTCTTTCGAGTTTGTTCTGGAGGTAGTTACCTGGCCTCAGCTTCCAGCGCGTCCCGGTCACATTGTCCCTCACCGTAAGCGGAACCATCATTACGTCTAAGTCACTCACAACGCAACGCGAGCAGTAGCCAACCGTAACCCGGAGGAAGTCTACCAGTATCCAAAGTATCTAATGTATCGAGACGTCACCAAAGTGTATTTTGCCCCGAAGCAAATCATCAAAAATCAGGGGACCAAAACAAACATACTTTCTTGTCTTAAATTGGGAAACATCATTAACCGAGTCGCCGAACGACTCAACCGGAAGGGCAATGACAGACATGCTTGTGGAGACGAAGTACTCCGGTAGGCGAAGCACATGCACATGCAAAGGCATTGGTCGTGCAATATAATAGTAGTTGATGTTACCTATGCTTTCGGGACTTTAGTAGCACTGTATTCGCGGAGCCTTGTTTTATCCTTTCTTTTATGAAGATGTTGAAATTGCATAATTGTGAAATATAGGCTAGTAGTAGATTACCTACCGCCTTTTTTTTTGGTCCCTTCCCCTGCATGTCGCTTCTTGCCCTAGTAACAGCTTGGTTCTCGGTAATCCATAAACCGAGTGGCGCCCAAAATCATAAAATCATTACTTAAATCATTTTACAATTGATCGCTGAACAAGTAAAAGAACCCGGCCCTTCTCCAGCCTCTAGCGGGGCATACATGCAGCAAATTCTGCACGTAACAATTGAACTAAATCAAGAAAAAAAACGAACGGAATATTAGCAAAAGGAAATTATATCGAACCGGTCTAAAAGAATACCAAAAAACTAGAAGAATACCCAATCAAAAGCAAAAATAATAAAATATAACCAACTACAATTTACATTCCAAAGGGGAAAATATACAACGCGATAAGCAAAACAAAATGAGCATGCACCAATCCGCAAAACAAATGATTTCGAAAGAAAGCCGGTATCAAAAGCTGTCCGCGTACGGCCGATACTAGGCCCACCCCTTAGTCACTATCCACTTATCGCCTAAACTCACGTTTTCTTGCGAACTAGGATGTGACTCCACTCCAATCCAACCTTAGGGCTCTATTACCGCACCTGCACCGAACTAGTACGTCCTCGCTCGCCTGACGTCAACCACGAAAGTAAATATAAACAAATCGAGACGTGGAGTCTCGCCGAAGCATCGAAAGAAGGAGGACGTGCTGTGAACATACTCTGACCTAGAGTGATTTGATTACAGTTAAAAAGGAAAAAAATTTTGCAGTTCCCTACCATATCCAGGGCAGTTAAAAGTTAATTAAATCGAATTATTGTTACTGTGTATCACAGTGTAAAGCGGGAAAGCCGTAATTAAAGTGCAAGTTCCGGTGAATTCGGGGCTGAGTGCGAATGGCGAGGCACTCACCCCAAACTACGCCGGCAAGAGGAAAGGCGAAAAGTGCGAAATAAGTAAGCCTATAAAGAAATTCTCAAGGGCCGGGACTTCCTCCCCATTAATGGAGGGGCATTCAGCAATTCCGAACCCGAACAAGTTAGAAAATTGGGCATCGGGCAATGTGGAAAATGATTCAACACGTGCCGAGGAATCTAACTGGAATTGCCAAACAGCCGTTAGTTACACGCACACATCTAAGCTGATCGATATAACGGAATCACCAAGGCATAATGAGGGGCGAGAAAGTTCCGCTTTAATGGACATGAACACCTCTGAAGATGAGGATGACTTCAGCTACCAGGAAAGGCAAAAAATTGCATCAAGGCGATCCAGAACGCCGGCATCAGCGAACGCCATTGGCGCAAACCCATTTGCAGAAGGAAGGACGACCGAATTATCTTCGGGACGAGGGACGGGAGGATGGATGACCGACGAACTACCAACCTAGCTGAAGCCACATCTGACGGTGAGGCTACATTCAACACCCAGGAGAGCGGATCAGGCAACTTATATGGCTGGCGTAAAATAAAACCTAACCTCAAAACAAGGAAGGAGGCTCAAACCGCTGGAGATGATAGACAGGATGGAAGGGCAGGCAGCACCCACCGAAGGAAGGAAGACAACAGATTCAGAGCACTTGACGAATGCTCCGCGGACGAAGGTTCAGTAATATACACTTTTAATTCTAATTCAAATAAGCAAAAGACAAAGACTCCTAGTATGATACTTAATAGTAATATTACGAGTAGTAAGCAGGACTCTAACAAGAATACATTAAATAAGACGAGGGATGAGGGATTTAGTCAGGGAATAGAAACTAGACCGGAGAAAATTCCGCCAATTATTACCAAAGACTGCATTATTAAGAAGTTGTCCGAGTTTTTAGATCAGAACATTATTGACGCGAAAATTATAAATTATAAATCTGGGATAAGTAAAATTTATTGCAATAACAAAATAGACAGAGACGCCCTTACCAAAGTGCTTTCCAACCAGAATGTCGAATGGTACACATATACTGCAAAGTCTGATAAACCATTAAGCATATAGCCCAGTCATTTTAGGCTTTATCTGCGGAATAATTCCTAGTGAGCTGAATTTTTGTATACACCTTTATTACGGCGTTGTAATGAAGATGTGAAAAATCGACATTGATATCGTGCCGGCGAAAAAAGTTATGAAGGTCAAAAGGTCACGAAAATCAGTTTTTCGCAAATATCTCGCGACCTATTGCTCGGAGGTCAATAGAGGTTATTATCAAAATTGTTTGTCGTGAAATGATATACATAATGCCTCTTGCATTTTTCTGTAAAACTAACCGTTTTCGGAGTAGAGCGCTGAGAAAGCGACTAGAATGCACTTATATACGGTATTGTATACCGTACACCAAGGCGTAAACTGTATTGCTTTTTGCATGTTTGTAAGTGTTGTGGCGGTACCACATTATCGTCAGCAGTACTGTGGCAGTGCCACATTACCGTCAGCAGTGCTGTGGCAGTACTACTTCACTGTGGTAATACCTAAAAGTATGGCAGCCCCTGGGACATGACACAGCCACACATACACACACACACAACTCGCGCGCCACCAAGGAAAGAAGAAGGACCGACGCCACACATTCCGACAAGTGAACCTGCCTGAGCTGGACGCTGCGCAAGCGACTCCCCCACAAATTTAATCAGCGATAGACATTGATTCAGTATTAAATAAATTGTGAAGTATAAAGTATTTATGTGGTCTTTTAGTTTACCTTCGCTAAAATCCCCACAACTGGTGACCCCTGGAACATTTACGGAGTCTGGTCCCCACAACATATAATTTTGCGGGACGCAATGGCGAACGACGGCGACATCGGTGGCGGTGCTCTGCCCGATCATACAGAACCAAGAGGACCTGCTGCTGCACCTGAAGTGTCGAGAATTTCTTTGCGACCACCCCCATTTTGGGCCCAGTCTCCCGATATATGGTTCGCGCAAATTGAGGCGCAATTGCAATTGTGGTATCACGGCGGACGACACAAGGTTTTATCACGTGGTATCAGCGTTGGACGGCAAGGTGTTGAGCCAGGTGCGTGACGAAGTTTTGAACCCACCGAACTCAGGCAAGTACATTTCAATTAAGGGGGCTCTACTCAGACAGTTTTCCGAGTCGGCTGAAAAAAAGATAGCTCGCCTGCTTAGCGAGATAAGCTTGGGTGACAAGCGGCCCTCCCAGTTGCTGATCGAGATGCGTCATTTGGCCGGTGCCGATGTCTCGGAGCCACTTTTGCGTACTCTCTGGCAAAATAGACTTCCACAGCAGGTGCGTGCGATTTTGTCCACGAGTACAGATCCCTTAACCTCACTCGGGGAAATGGCGGACAAGATTGTGGAGGTCAGTGACCTGCAAACTGTTTCGGCGATTGGCACAGGGCATTCCGGTTCTTTTGCGAGGTCGGCGGAATTGTGCGCGCTGGAGGAAAAGATTTCGAATCTCACGCGGAAGCTGTCAGCATTGACCGGTGAAAGCATAGACAAATAACACATAGATTTCCATTCTGGGCCCAAAGCTCAATCCATTGAGCTTTCAATTTGGTAGCCTGATGTCGCCTGATCTTACTAACACATCCCTAACGTGGCTCGATATATCATTTCGGGAGAGAGAGAGAATTGTTCCTTTAGCTCGGCACGCGGGCAGCATGGTTTCTATGGCGCGGGCGGCAGCGCGGCGAGGCGGCGGCATATCTCTTCCTCTTCTCTCGAGTTTTAGCCGTCCATCAGCTGTTGTTCTGCGCAAGGGGCTTGTGGGACTGCTCTAACGCTAACGTGAGGGAGTTGAATTTTTCTAGGAATCCTCCGAGTTGCGTGATCTGCTCAATCAGTGAATGAAATCTTCAAGGGAAAAAGACACACGGACAGATTCATGAGGTTTGAATTATCTAATGAAATTCCGAATTTTTGTTTTTTAGGTGTTTTTCATTGACTTAAAAAATTCGTTTAAAAAAATAGTTTCTACAATTTTTTCGATTTTAATTTCAATCTAGTAAAGATGCAGTTTGGATTGATTAAAAGGAATTAATTAAATTTATTACTTGCTTACAAGCTTGAAGTACAAAAGTCCCTAATATTAGGCGAAAAAGAGTACAAAATATAAAGTAGATATGATAAACTATAAAATTATATAAAAAGCTGTCAATTTCGCAGCGTTGATTGACGCCTACAATTTGCCTCCACTTGATCCATCAAGTGTAAGGGCCGGTGCATCATAATCGAAATTCTTTTTTAAGTCATTCTTTAGTTTTAAATGAAAATCACTTAAAACAAAAAATTGCAGTTTCACTAGATAGTTCAAATCTCATGAATCAGTGTCCTTTTTTCATTGAGCAGAGCACGCAACTAAGAGGATTCCTAGAAAAATTCAACTCCCTCCGCTTCACGTTAGGGCAGTCCCACAAGCTCTTTGCGCAGAACAACAGAAATTTGAAAAAGAGGCAGTGTTTTCTCACAGCTTTGTGAATTGAGAGATTCTAAAATTATCTCACGCACACAAACTTAGAGGAAGTTGAACTGGTTGAGCTTTCCTCTCAGATTTATTTTCATAGGAACAATTTTTTGTATGAGAATGGATATCTATCTATTATTTGTCTATGGTGAAAGGGTGTCAGGACGTGCGCGAAGTCGCGTAAGATCGAGCTCGAATATAGGATTTCGGGGCGGCTCTAGGAACTCCCTTTGCTTTTATCATAAGCGATTCGGGGACAGTGCGCGCAAATGCAGACAGCCTTGCAGTTTCGTTCCCCGGGGTGGCGAAGCCCCTGCGGAAAACTGTTAGGCAGCTCAATTCACGAGGCGGTCTCGAGCAGCCCTACAAGCCATCGCCTCTTCATCTTCGATAAGCTAACCAAGCTTAAATTTTTGATCGACACAGGCGCAGACGTGTCGCTTGTTCCTCCTCCCTTGAAAGATAGCATGAACCCTCGTTCATCACTATATCTGTACGCCGCGAATGGAACTACTATTCCAACGTACGGCGAACGACTCTGCACATTGGAGTTGGGGCTTCGCCGTTCTTTTACTTGGAATTTCATAATAGCAAAGACTGATTTCGCAATCCTCGGAGTAGATTTTTTACGCGAGTTCGGGCTGATAGTTGATGTGAAGCGGGGACGATTGGTCGATTCGCAAACAAGTTTGTCAACTAGAGTGGTAGCTAATCGTGTGCACCATCAGACAATTTCGGCAATCGATGCAAGTGCTCCATTTGCGGAGATTTTTAAAGAATTCGCGGATCTGGCGACGCTTCGAGTAAATGGGAAGTTGTCGGTCACGAATGTCACTCACCATATAGTGACAAAAGGACCACCAGTTTCGGCGCGATCTCGTCCTTTGCCACCGGACAAACTGAAGGCTGCGCGCGAGGAATTCGAATTCCTGATGAGCCACGGAATTTGCCAACCTTCCAAAAGCAGTTGGGCGAGTCCTTTGCATGTGGTGCGTAAAACTGACGGAAGCTGGCGACCGTGCGGTGACTACCGCCGATTGAACGCGATTACCGTGCCGGACAGATACCCTATTCCGTTTATACACGACTTAACTCATGTGTGCTACGGGAAAAAAGTGTTTACAACATTAGACTTACAGCGCGCGTATCATCAGATACCCATAGAACCATCGGACGTTCCAAAGACTGCAATCATAACGCCTTTTGGGTTATTCGAGTTTCGGTACATGACATTCGGACTATGCAATGCCGGTCAAACCCTACAACGTTTCATGCATGACATATTGCGAGGTTATAATTTTGTTTTTTCGTACATTGACGATCTCTGTATAGCATCCGAGAGTGTTGAGCAACACCGCGAACATTTACAAACTGTAATGGGTATTCTACGTAAACATGGCTTGGCTATCAATGTTTCAAAGTGTCAGATCGGGAAATCTGAAGTTACATTCTTGGGCCATAAAGTTACTGCGTCGGGTATCCGGCCTATTCCGGAAAGGGTTTCGGCTATTCAGGATTTCAGCCGACCAAAGACAGCGATGGAGTTGAAAAGATTTCTGGCCATGATATCTTTTTATCAACGTTTTATCCCACGTGCCGTGGAGAACCAAATGATCCTTCGAACGCTTATCAAGGGAAATAAAAAACGCGATACTACGCCTATTCAGTGGACGTCAGAAACGAAATCAGCATTTCGAGCTTGCAAATCGGACTTAGCTAATGCAACAATGTTGGCTCATCCAGCCGCAAATGCAAAGCTGCATTTAATGGTAGACGCATCCGACAGAGCCGTTGGAGCAGCTCTTCATCAGACGACAAACGATGAAACGACACCATTAGCTTTCTTCTCCAGACGTTTCACTCCAGCGGAAAGTAAGTACAGCACTTACGATAGGGAGTTGACTGCAATTTACAAGGCTGTGAAGCACTTTCGAAATTTCTTGGACGGAAGAGCTTTCTCCATATTCAGGGACCATAAACCCCTAACGTACGCATTTAATCAAAAAGCTGAAAAAACATCCCCGCGACAGACTAGGCAGTTGGACTTCATAAGTCAATTTTCAACGGACATACACCATGTCCCGGGAAAGGAAAATTCGGTCGTTGACGCGTTGTCCAGAGTCGAAGCTATTACCTCGGTCCCTAGTACGATCGATTTCGCAAAAATAGCTGTAGAGCAAGAGTTCGATCAAGACCTTCTTAATCTTCTGGAAGACCCTCAGAGGTCTGAGCTAAAATTAAAAAAGATACGGTTTCCCGAGTCTGGAGACCTCATCTATTGTGATACATCCCAGAGTCGCACTCGGCCATTCATTCCTGTGACGCATCGAAAAATAGTGTTTGAGAAGCTACACGGGTTATCTCATCCGGGACCGAAGGCTTCCGCTAGGCTAATCGCGGAGAGATTCGTTTGGCCTTCTCTGCGACGGGATTGCGCTCGCTTTTGCAAGGCTTTTGTTCCGTGCCAGCGAGCTAAGATTCATAGGCACACCAAAACGCCCATTTCAAAATATTCAATGCCAAGTGAGCGTTTTGCGCACATCAACATAGACCTCATAGGGCCATTGCCCTCATCAAAAGGTAATTTGTACTGTCTCACGTGTATCGATAGAGGCACCCGTTGGCCTGAGGCTTTTCCACTTCCAGATATGACGGCGGCTACAGTAGCGGGAGCACTGATCGACGGTTGGATATCCCGTTTCGGAGTTCCAGCACGCATATCGACGGATCTTGGTCGGCAGTTCGAGTCGGAACTATTCGGCGAACTTATGCTAACTCTAGGAATCACACACCTTCGTACGACACCTTATCATCCCCAAGCCAATGGGATGATCGAGAGGTGGCATCGATCATTGAAGGCGGCTATAATGTGCCACGCAACTGCATCATGGGGTGATGTTCTGCCTTTGGTACTTTTGGGCCTGCGGTGCGCCGTTCGGGAAGATCTTCAGGCAACTCCGGCAGAATTGGTTTACGGCGAGACTCCCAGACTACCTGGGGAATTTCTTGACGGGGAGAGTCGAACATCGGTATCATCAGAGTTTGTCTCAGACTTGAGGAGGCATATGTCTTCGGTGCGGCCTACCCAGGTGATTCACCACGACACAGCGAGAAATTTCGTGCCTAAGGACTTGCGAACATGTGAGCAGGTTTTCGTCCGAGCTGGACCACTGCGCCGTTCCTTGCAGCCACCTTATGAGGGACCATACCGAGTCCTTGCCAGACATGCAAAGTATTTTACGGTGGACATGCGCACCAGGAGAGTCAACATATCGCTCGACAGACTAAAGCCCTCGTACTCCGTAGAGGAGCCTGATGCCACTCCATCAACGCAAGGTCACGAGCCTGAAGTGACATCAAGGACCACATCGGGACGTCGCGTCAGACCTCCCGTACGTTTCCTCTAAGAGGGGAGCACTGTGGCGGTACCACATTACCGTCAGCAGTACTGTGGCAGTGCCACATTACCGTCAGCAGTGCTGTGGCAGTACTACTTCACTGTGGAAATACCTAAAAGTATGGCACCCCCTGGGACATGTCACAGCCACACATACACACACACACAACTCGCGCGCCACCAAGGAAAGAAGAAGGACCGACGCCACACATTCCGACAAGTGAACCTGCCTGAGCTGGACGCTGCGCAAGCGACTCCCCCACAAATTTAATCAGCGATAGACATTGATTCAGTATTTAATAAATTGTGAAGTATAAAGTATTTAAGTGGTCTTTTAGTTTACCTTCGCTAAAATCCCCACAGTGTCTTACAAACTTCTATCTGATACTTGGGTGTTTTGTGAAAAATATACTATATTATAGAGGTTTGGGAACTTCCAAGACATAACCAAAAAAGAGCTCCACAGTCCGCCATATTGGACTTAGAATGACGTCACTTAGCTAATCATGCATGTCATCCAAACTAAACGTATATGCAAAATTTCAGCTCAATCGGAAACCGGGAAGTGGGTCAGAAAGCGACTATATTATGACGATGCACTCGTTTCCTCATTAGCTTCACCTGTAACTATTTAAGATATCTTGGAAGTTAAAGACCCACTTCAGTTAAATTTGACCCACTTCCCGGTTTCCGATTGAGCTGAAATTTTGCATATACGTTTAGTTTGGATGACATGCATGATTAGCTAAGTGACGTCATTCTAAGTCCAATATGGCGGACTGTGGAGATCTTTTTTGGTTATGTCTTGGAAGTTCCCAAACCTCTATAATATAGTATATTTTTCACAAAACACCCAAGTATCAGATAGAAGTTTGTAAGACACTTACAAACATGAAAAAAGCAATAGAGTTTACGCCTTGGTGTACGGTATACAATACCGTATGTAAGTGCATTCTAGTCGCTTTCTCAGCACTCTACTCCGAAAACGGTAGATAATTTCACGGCAAACAATTTTGATAATGACCTCTATTGACCTCCGAGCAATAGGTGGCGAGATATTTGCGAAAAACTGATTTTCGTGACCTTTTGACCTTCATAACTTTTTTAGCCGGCACGATATCAATGTCGATTTTTCACATCTTCATTACAACGCCGTAATAAAGGTGTATACAAAAATTCAGCTCACTAGGAATTATTCCGCAGATCCCCATTAAAAATGTCTAAAATGACTGGGCTAATACTACTTAAGGGTCTACGTGAGTCGTTTGAGGTGCAGGATGTGGACGCAGAGTTCAGGTCATGCTTCCCAAATGTTAAAATAATATCAATTAGTAGATTCGAGACTCCGCATTCGAGGAAAAACAACATTAAACTCAATATTTATTCAATTCAGTTAAGCCCTGACACCCTAATTTGCGATATAATTAATACTAAAAATTTTCTAAGGCAGAAGATAACCTGGGAAAGGCCAAAATACAGGGGTTTGTAACAATGCTATAAATGCCAGTTATTTGGACATTTAGCTTTGAATTGCGGCAGATCCACACGCTGTAGGAAGTGCGCTGGCAATCACCAATCCAAGGATTGTCAGCACAAGGAGGGGGACCCCTCTCAGAGGGTCTGTGCCAACTGTGGCCAAGCTGGCCACCCATCCAATTACAAAGGCTGTCCCAGTTACAAAAGTATATTTCAAAATAAGAAAGCACGAACAGTACTAACCCAAGATGCAAAAAAAATAAATATCAGCAGTGGCCTATTTCACAAAACTACAAATTACAACCACAAATTTTTACTTGTGGATCACAATTACAATTTGTGAGTCGAATTTTGGTTTCACAAAGTACAAATAACTGTTTCACAAATTTGTGATGAGAAGCAGGAAATTTGTAAATAAACAATTTTGTGTGTCACGATTTTGCATAAGTACCGTTTCACAAGATTTGTAGTTGAGTTGTAAACTACAAGTGTTTTCTCACAAATTCTTGGATACGTAGTGTGATAGGTGAAGTGATATAGGAAGCGTTAAAATATTCATTATGAACAAGGAAAATAAAATGCTTCTTGCGTCTCTAGTAAGAGATAAAAAAGGCATTTTGTTTGGAAAATTTTCTGAAGATATTACTCACGAAAAAAAAATAAGCGAGTGGAAAAATATTTTAAATGCATTAAATGCTCAAGGCATTCTTAAACAAAAATATTATAAATATCTTCGCGATGTTGCGTGGCAAAACATGAAGAGGGCAACAACTTTAAGTATTTCCTCAAACATCAATATGTACCAATATTTAAAACTATCGCTGAAAGTAAATGAAAATGAGGATGAATTTTAATATTTTGTAGACAAAAATAGATAATTCGAAGAAAACGGGTTCAGCAGGCGGCCCAAATTGTATTCTGACAGACCTTGATAATATCATTATTGATATTATTAACAAGGAATCTCCAACATTGCGGGGGATTATTGAAGAACGAGAACCATCTCCCAGTCTTTCCTCTTCTCCATCAATGACGATTCAAATTGAAGAAAATCAACAGAATCATCAAGAAACATCGTAACTATATATACATATAAGCTTTTCTTCCAAAGTAATTTTTCGAATGTCTTGTTGCTTTTTATTAGAATACCAATACAAAATAAAAAAACGGGAACCAAGAGGAGGACGGAAAGATATGAGGATGATGAAATCCTTTCTTTAAAAAAAAAAAAAGATTGCAACTGGAAATTTACAATCTGCAATTGGACGCCATAAAAAAAGAACGGGATTTGGGACTAAGGAGAAGTCGTCTGACAGCTGAAATAGAAAACGGAAATCATACAGATGTACAAAATTCAGCTGCACAGGAGAACATTCTTCATATAAGTGAATATTGAATTATGCATTTTCAATATGAATTAAAATACATTAATTTCGATGAAATAACTATTAATTTTATATTTTTTTTATGAAAAATGATTAAGAAAATAATTCAGGGTAGCTTGTCCATCTAAACTGTTCAAACCATCATCATCATAACCTTCCAAGTTTTCTTCCTCTTCTGTGGTGGAAAGTACTGCAGGGTTACAGTCTGATGCTCCCCGCGATATATTAGTCAAAACAATGCAGCATTTAATAACATATATTGTTCTGGAATAAGCCAGTTTTTAAAAATTTAATGGTTGGTTCTGATCACAATAATAATAATAATAGTAGTCACAATTCTAATACAATTCTTTTTTGTTGCGAACGCGTCGAGATTCACTTGGGAAGTGATCTCATCAAGCACCCACCGGAGTCATTGCAAGCACTTGCCCACAAAAAATGACCATATATGGGCATGCGTCGGTAAATTCACCCATACTCATACACAATCCAATCACCTCCGCCGCCATCGCACCCAGTATTGCCATATGACTGGTCGGTTCGGTGTAATCAAAACTTAGGCTGCCACAGGATCTGTCGGCTTGGTGTAATGACAAATGTCAAGGAAGGAGAAGCGCTTTATTTGTGATCAAGTGTCAAAATCAGTGAATAGTGAAAGCGCTTACAGGCCCGGTAAGTACTTGATTTACATTTTCTTTCCCTAAATTATTTCACAGGATCAGTCTACAAACTTAGGATCTACATTTCGCCTATAGCTAGGTAAGTATGATTATGCAAGTAACATTTGTAGGAATCTGGGCAGAATAAAACAACTAGTGATCGTTTCAAAGGTCGGAACTTTACTATCTTAGCTAATGAGCTATCGAGGGCACAGAGATATCGTACCGTCAGCACCGATAACTGTACCATCTGATTGTGAGTTGGAAGCAAAGCTTGGCCTGTTAATAAACAGAAATATTTCTCCTTACATCTTCGGCCATCCTGACCATAATCGACCCGATTATGATACAAATGACTTTATCGGTGCATCAAGTTTACAACCATGACAATGTACAAGTAATACTTAACGCATATTACAAAATTTAATTGTAACAGATTACATTACAAAATTCGAAAGCGCTTTAACGCAAAATTTCTCTTCATACTTTAAAGAAGTCATTTCTTATAAAATTTGAACATTTTGTTAGACAAGTTCTAGTCGAGAGATAAACAATTATATTTTAAATACTTAGTTCTTAACTTTTTATGGTATATGTGTAATTAACGTTAAGTTACAAAATTTATATAAACTGATAACATTACCAAATCCGAAAACGGCTAATATAAACAAAAATTCATTTCTGACAAATACAGAAGACATTTGATATACCTAAAATCCGAAGATTTTGTCTGAATTAAAATGTACACAATCAAATTTTAAATACTGAATTTAGTTAGTTAGTTCTGATTCTATAGACTGAAACATTAACGTCTGTCTTGTTGTATAACATACTTGAATCTGTTCCACTATTCTGAAGGCTCATGCAACAACGATCGGCTGGCCCTCAGTGTCATTTCCTTCTACAGACTCGGCAGCACTAGTGTTATTAATTTCATTCAGATAAGGCCTCATGTTGGCCACGGAACAAACTCCTCGATAAGGCAATTTGCTCACTTGAGCATTGTCAATGTCGGTTCTCCTATACCTATCGTTTCCTAATACTTCAACAACCTTATAAGGACCGCGGTACTTGGGCAATAGCTTCTTATTAACACCTGGTGTTGTAACGATGTTCTTAATCATAACTAGCTCGTCTGCTTTATACTTTCGAGGCATTTTGTGGCGGCCATCGAAATATCCCTCATTGTAATTTTGACTCTTAATAATTTTCTGTGCCGCTCTGGACCTAAGATCAGACAAATTCCGGGTAGGACCCCTAACATTACGTTCCTCCAGGTACTCAACTATTTGATCATAAGCCAATCCCCTTTGATTTACACCGTAGAGCAACATACTGGGTGTTGTGCCTATACTTTTGCTAACAGTGTTATTAAGCGCAAACTCTATTTTCGGTAGGCTCTCATACCAATTTCCAGTGGTATCACCCTTAGTTTCTTTAGCTAACATCGGCGTAATTACCCTATTAAAACGTTAAACTTGGCCGTTGGATTGTGGAGAACCTGTTGCTACTTTAATATGTTTAATATTATTTTCCACGACATATTTAGTGAATTCGTCAGACGTAAAACTAGTGCCTCGATCAGAAATAAGCTTACTTGGCCTGCTGTACGAAGAAAAGTATGAATTCAAGCAAGATATGACCTCATGGGATTGGGTAGTGCTCACCGCGTACAATTTTATAAATTTCGTGAATGCATCTACGACTAGAAATATATATTTTTTTTTTGTACGAGTGGGAGGCAGTGGGCCAAAGTGGTCAACGTGTATGACGTCAAACGGTTTATCCCCTTTTGGTATACTGTGCAAGCTACCTTCTACCTTTCCTGAAGATGGAGAATAATAAATGCATTTCAGGCAATCTTTAATAGAATCCTTTATTTTTTGTTTCATGCTAGGAAACCAATAATACCGTTTAAGATGTTCATAGCATTTTTCAGGTCCTAAGTGGCAAAGAGCTTGGTGATGAGTATGAATGACTTGTTTTTCCATTCTTTGCGGAACGTAAAACCTTACGTCTCCCTTCGATTTTCTATAGACTAGCCCATTTACCAATTCAAATGTTTTATTTTCCCTTTTTTGTAGCTCGGATGCAAGTTTCTTGATTTCAGGATCATTACTTTGAGCCGCTGCTAATGCATACTCGAATGTGCTTTCCTCAACAACAAGAATTTCAGGGCACCTGCTCAGAGCGTCTACGTGTTGCATTCTGTTAGAAGTGCGATGCTCAATAGTAAAATCATAGTCTTGGAGCTCTAGGGCCCATCTTGAAATTCGAGGGTTTAACATTTTCTTTTCCAGCGTTAGAGTTAGAGCTTGACAGTCAGTTACTATTTTAAAATTTATTCCTGACAGGTATATTCTGAAACGCCTCAGCGCATATATAATTGCTAAAGTTTCAAGCTCGTAACTGTGATATTTTGCTTCAGCGTCAGACGTCCGTTTTGAGAAATAAAACACTGGATGGAACTTTTTATCCTCCTGACGTTGAAGCAGAATAGCCCCGAAACCTGTACTGCTAGCATCACAGTGAAGCTCAGTTTCGTTGTAAGGACTATAGATTGCAAGTATAGGTGCTAAGAGAAGCTGAGATTTTAAGAGGTCGAAAATTTCTACTTCGTTCAGGCCAAAATTAAACGGCACATCCTTTCTAACTAAGTCATACAATGGCTTAGCAATTACGGCGAAATTTTTGACGAATTTTCTAAAATATGAGCATAAGGCTACGTTTCCAATGCTAGCGTAGCGTAGCGTGGATCTGTGCTCCCTTTCCCACTTATTCATTTTTACATATACATGTCTCCCTCTAATCCACGCTGGGGACGTTTGAATTCCAATCTGGAGTAGAGCAATTCCTACTTCAGATTCAAGCTCTTCGAAAAATGTTCGAATTTTTGGTTAGACTAGTTTTCACTAGATGGAGTTTTTAAAGCTCTTCTGATTCCCTTTCTAAAAAAACATATATTTTTGGCCAAAAAGAAGTAATTCAAAAACCAAAATATATTCTTATAATTACAATATCCTTTTGGCGTGAAATTGCGCGAAACGAGTTATAGAAGATGCCTTTAAAATATTGAGAAAAACAGGTGGCGCTCGCGCATTCGAAATTCTGAGTCGAACATGCGAACAGCTGATTGCAGTTTATTAACGAAATGAATGAAATTCGAAATTCACGCTACGCTCGCATTGGAAACAGGCTCAATCTGCGCTGAGCCTCAGCGAAAGCACACTCCAGCATTGGAAACGTAGCCTAAGCCCAAAAATCTTTGCACATCTCTGGTACATTTGGGTATCGGAAAATTCTCAATTGCCCGTAAATTGTCACGATTAGGTCGTATTCCTTTTGAATTAACTACCTACATAGCCCAAATACACTATCTCCTCATACAAGAATTTGCATTTATCTTATCTCAGCTCCAGAGAATGCTTATTTACCAACTTTATGACCTCCTTCAAAACGTCAATATGTTCATCAATAGTTTTACTAGCGATTAACAAATCGTCCATGTACGAATAAAGCTTGTCAGAATTTATCAGGGGCTTAAAGATATGATTAACATACCTTTGGAAAACTGACGGGGCATTTTTCAGCCCAAAAGGCATTCGTAAATATTCATATTGCCCTAAAGGGGTCACAAACGAGGTATATTTTATAGAATCCTCTGACATGCGTACATGATGAAATCCGCTACGCATGTCCAATATGGAAAAATAGCATTTGTCGCGCAGTCGATCCAACAGGTCTTCAATAACTGGTAGAGGATAATTATCCTTTACCGTGTGCTTATTCAGTTCCCTGAAATCCACACACATTCTAGTTTCCCCGTTCTTTTTTTGAACTAAAACAATGGGACTTGCATACGGCGAGCTACCTTCCCTTATAATATTTCTGTTCAGTAGATCATCTAAAATCTTTTGTAACTCTTGCTTTTGATGATAGGATAAACGTCGCGGTGAACAATAAAAGGGTGTATGTTTGTTCAAATGAATAGTCATTTCGTAAGAAAGTTCAGGGTTAGTACAAGCATTATTTACAAGGTGATTATTTCCTAGTACCACGTCAGTTATTTGTTTCTTTATAAGTCGTACGAGATATGTTCGTTAATATTTAAATTTGTACTATCCCTATCGTCCATAACATTGATGCATAAAATATCTGAATTAAAGCTTACAATATCCTCTGTGACCTGTACACGATCCCTGTTGCATGGCCTTTCTTCGATTTCATTTTTATTTAACTTTTTCTCAGTTTTTTCTTCGTCTTTCCTCCAATTTAATCTTAAGTTACACAAAGTCAAAAAGTCACGACCTAAAATTGCAGGATATTTCATACTCAAATTCTTAACAACATAAATATTTAGATTACAATTTTACCTTCAAACTCTACATTACTCTTAATACTACCTACGATTTCCAACTTACTGTTGTTAATGCCAACATAGTTCTTCTCAGTCGTCTCCGAATTGGTCCTTGTTATATGATGAGATGGTACAAAGCATTCCTGGACGAAACTAATAGCGCTTCCTGAATCCAGCAGAGTCAGCAACAAGAGAGTGCAATTTCCAAAACTGTAGCATAATTGGAATTCAAAATCATTTTTTGTACAATACCCTTGATCGGAAGAGCGTTCCTCAGATACCGCGTCCTGGATGTTCATGACCTCGCTTGACTTTGGGCACTCACTGATACGGTGACCTAATTTCCCACATCGGAAGCAGGACCCTTTGGCTCGTTTGGGTTTCGTGCATTTGTTGCTCAGGTGACCAACCTCGTTGCAATTAAAACATTTAAATTTTTCCTGACGTACAGTCACCGGCTCTTTAGGGTGACGATTATTTGCCGTATAAACTGATGCGGGCTGATTTAGTTTGATTTTTTCATATTTTCTCAGAGCTTCCTTTAACTCGAGGATGGAGTTTGCACCGTATAGGATAACTTTGTTAACATATGAATCTGGTATGCCGTTGATGACGTATTGTATCAAATCGATGTCTTCAACATGACCCAATAATGCTATTTCTTGCATAGACAACAAATATGTACGGAGGGATTCATCCTTCTTCTTTTTGCGGGTTCGCAACTCGTTGTGTACATCCGCATTTGTAACTCTGGACGAAAACTCTTTAATTAGCAACGCCCTAAGCTCAAGCCAAGACTTCGGCATAACGGTCCTTAAGAACAGTTTGGCTGTACCACTTAGCAAACGTTGTGCGTAAACGAGCTTTGTTTTAGAGTCCCATCCAAAAAATTTGCCACCCATTTCTTGATGCAGAAATTATCATCTCCAGTAAAGCGCACAAAGGATTCCTCTACGTCTTTAAAATTAAAGTTTATTTTGTTATTTGTGGCCTCGCCTTGACTAGTCAATTCGGCAAGTTGCTGTCTAAGATTTATAATTTCTTGTTGTTTTCTGACCTTTTCCCTCAAAGCTGCTAACTCTATATTCAGGTTTTCTTCACCAAACGGTGTACTGCTGTCTCTAACTGTTAAATTAGGCATTTCATCCGATGTTCCGTTAGGTTCGCCCAGTAAGTTGTCGTCAGACTCACTTTCCATGAGAATGTTCCTCGGGAAATATGTTTCCAACTGAGTTGAAGAGAGTTTTCCAACGGCCTCGGTCAAACGTAATTTTAATGTAGGTTTTAATCCTGTAGAATCTAGTCCCAAGTGTTCTAATTTTTCTTTTAACAGTGGCACAGTAGCCCTTTCTGTGAACTCAGACACGTGTGACTCCATGTAACTCGATCTTTTGCACAAAATTTACCCGTAAAGCAACTTAGGGCAACAACTATGTAAAGAGTTTTAACGCACTTAAGTTTGGCGATAATGATTGTCTGAATTACTTCCGATGCACTTATGCACGTGTTTGAGGCACATATACATCATAAATATGTTTGAGGCACATATACCTCATAAATATGTTTGTTCAAAACTTTCGATCACCGATGATCACCAAAATTAGTTACAATGCAGGTTAGTCTAAAATATTTTAAAATCTTGTGATTGCGTTCACTATTAGCCGATTTTATTTGCCACTAAAGTGCTGGGGTTCACTAATCTCACTTCTGATAGAGCTGTAGGAATATGGGCAGAATAAAACAACTAGTGATCGTTTCAAAGGTCGGAACTTTACTATCTTAGCTAATGAGCTATCGAGGGCACAGAGATATCGTACCGTCAGCACCAATAACTGTACCATCTGATTGTGAGTTCGAAGCAAAGCTTGGCCTGTTAATAAACAGAAATATTTCTCCTTACACATTCAACCAAATTATCTCTTCTCTATCCTAGATCACCCTCTGCTGATGCCACCGGAACATATATTGCTTTTCGAGGTTGCAGACGTAAATTTTTAAGCATGGAAATTTTTCCTTCAAAATTCCAATAGCGTTTTCTATTATTCTCCGAGTTGACCGATGTGCTCGATTATACCGATCAATTGTTGAGTTGAGGCCCTTAAAATTGGTGTAATTAACCATTCTTTTAAAGGATACGCGGAGTCCCCAAGTAACACCGAATGAGGAAAAGGTCGAAATCCATTTTCAATTTCTGAAAAAAGTGGACTTCTTCGCAATACTCTTGCATCGTGCACACTTCCTGGCCAATTAACATATGCATTGTAAAACGAATAGTCTGGACCGCATACTAGCATACAATTAATGCTGTGTTTCCCATGCCTATCGACATATGTCGATTCAAACTCATTGGGCGTATCAATGTTTATTAAGGTCCCATCAATACATCCATATTCGCATGGCATGCCTTTAGTTGAAAGAAATATATTTAGGAAAACAATGTTATGTCTTAATCAATAAGTACTAACCAGCAATATTGAAGAATTTTTCACATATAATATTGTGTTCCGTAGGCCATCGTACAACGCTATTAAACAATAAGTCCACAATTGCTGTACAGACGCGATGAACGCATCTGCATACAGTGCTTTTAGATATGCCGTGCATGTCTGCAATTCCCTGGTACTTCCCCCCATTTCCAAGCCAATGTAACGATGTGAGGAACTGCTGGCTAGGACTTAATGCGAAGTTTTTTTGAGTTCGGTGAGCAATTCGCGGTCCGATAATTAAAATTGATTCCTCTGCTTTACGGCGGCTCATTGAATTCAAAAACATCACTTAAAGTATAATTAACGCGAGGACGATATACTCTTCTTCTTCGTCGAAGCCTCAAAACAAAGTCATCACTTCCGCTACTATCACTGCTGCTATGTCTTCGACGCACCAAGGACATTTCCTTTTATTAAATAAATGAAATTAATACTTTAAAGAACATAATTTGTCAAAACTTTACACAGCACCTTTCACTTGTGAAATATTCTCGCGTATTGCACAAATTTTGTAACTGCAATTTATTTGTGAAACCAAAATCTACAAAAAAGTTATATTTCTACGAATTTGTAGGTTGTGAATTACAACTATAAATAACTTTTGGTGAAACAAAAAATGACAAATTCCTACAAATTTCCTCTTGTAGAATACAACTACAATTTTGTAGCACAGAAACTTCGTGAAACTGAATATATCAATTTTCCTACAATTTTTGTGAAAAATCACTTGTAAATCACAATTTTTAAGTCCGTGAAATAGGCTACTGGATAGATAGACTAACTGTGGTGATCGTTACAACTAAGGAAAGTTGTGTTGAAAGGATACCCCAATACAAATGTAAATATAACAATATCCCTCCATTCATAAAAACACTTTTAACAAAGAAGAAAGAATGGTGCAAAAATTTAAAAAAAATATTTCATAGAACTTACAACAGAGATAACACGGACTACTAGATCCTAGCACCTAAGATTGATCGTCTAAAGAAAATTATTAGCGATAGAATTTATCATCATTTTAACGACAACTTTCAGGAAAAGCTTTCCTCCATAAAACCCGGCAGGAACACATTTAAAGAAATTTATAACATCATAGGAAGGTAGAAAATTACCATACCGGACAGAATAACCGGGCACTATACTTACCAGCACTTCCGATAGGCTAGCTGCTTTTGAAAGGTATTATAAAGACCTATACAAGGAGAAGTCTCTCAATATAGGATTAGATCTTAAACAGGAGGCACATAAGAGCATTAATCACTTTCTCTCCTATGTAGGGGGTGCATTTTCCGCTATGGCGCAGGACGTTTTCGTCCCTAATAATGATGAGGCTGCCTCCGGTATATTCATCAGACCTAAACAGTTGGCCAACATTATTAAATACAGACTTAATAGAAAAATATCATGTGGTCCGGATGGAATTTCGAACTTCCTAATAAAAAAGCTCCCCCTCAAAGCGGTAAAATATCTCACAGTTAATAATTAATCACTGTATAAATAATGGTTATTTCCCTAAACAGTGGAAAACTTCAAAACTAATTCCCATTCACAAGAAGACACCTCGGATATTTAAAATTATAGGCCGATACAGCTTTTATCTAACCTGGGTAAACTCCTGGCACGAGTAATATCCGATGTGTTTGACGGCTTCCTTACTGAGGAGAGAGTTATTCCGGACCACCAGTTTGGATTTAAAGCAAGACACTCAACCAACCATGCTATTTTGAAGCTTAATAACGACATCACTTCAGGGCTTAGGACAAAACAGTGTACAGTAACGTGCGCTCTAGACATAGAAAAGGCTTTTGACAGGGTCTGGACTAAGGGATTGCTTTATAAGATGTTGGCGTACTCGGTACCAACGCCCCTAATTCGGATGTTCTACAGCTTCCTGAAGGATAGAACATTAAAAGTTGCGCTTGGGGAAGATCTTTCTAATGCTGTTAATGTCGAATCTGGAGTGCCTCAGGGATCTATAACCGCTCCTAAATTATACAATTTTTACATTCTAATCATTCTAATCATTCTCATCAAAATTATGATTATTAATTAATAAACTTGAATTTAACATAAACTTGTGTATTAACTATATAATTAATTGTATGATTAATTCGAATTACAATTTCCCTATAATTGCCTTTTCCATACTCATCTCCATACAACTATAAATCTAAAGGAGAAATCAGAGTAAGAAAAAATACATTTAATCGGAAAAAAATGTCTTTAACAAAGTACAATGTGTGATACTAAAAATCGAAACAATGCAATAAAAACTGGTATGCGCGATACTTCCGGCCGTTTGTAAGCCCGCATACCAAGATATTTTTGAATGTGGCATTAAAATGCGTAAAATGAAAAAAAAATAACGGTTTCCGTGATAAGGGAGAAATTGCCCCATATCACACCCTTCAAATAGGTATGCCGGACCTTTCCGGCTTAAAAAAATTGGTCGGCCGGGTTATTTCTTATAAAGTATGAAATTTCGAATCAAATTAGCTAAGATTGATCAAAATCCGCGATGATGGCAAAAATTCACCGTCATATCAGAATACATATCTTATTTAAACATATTTCCGGCCAATTAAATCCACGCCGACCAAGCTCATCTTATACGTCTAAGGGTAAACTATTGTTTTTCATTAAGAATTTTCAAATCCCGATGACGGTACTTTTAAGATTGCCGGCTTCCCGCCTATGTACATCTATTATTGTATTACATCGCTCGTATGTATGAAATGTCATTGTCATTCAGTTTTTCGACGTTAGAGCATAACGCGAGAGCTCTTCGCTAATGTATTAAATAAGAATACTTTCTGTGTAGTTATTTTATAAGTTTTCAAAAGTCGAATAAAGATATCTGAATCTGAATCTGCATCAAATCGAGACGTCAGCTGATCGCTGCTGACTGCTGTGTTGGCGGCTCGAGTTAAATAGTAATAATAATTATATTTATTTCAATGAGTACAATAAGACAAAATCTTTTGAGAGTACTACTAAATCTATATATGTATATAAAACAAAGTCGGATTAGTTAGACCATTTATAACTCAAGAACGGGTGGACCGATTATTATGATCTTTGATTTGATGGATTCGTCTCCGTCCCGAATAGCAGAATAACTATGTATTAAAATATCGGAAAAATTCACGGAAAAAGAATTTATGAAGCAAATTCATTTTCTCATACATTTTGTATGGAACCGCTTTTTTGATGATATCTCGAGATCGGCTCGACCGATTTGGATGATTCTTTTTTTGTTTTGTTCGCCTCAATAAAGGGGTGTCTTTAGAAAAAAAAATATTCGGAAAAATCAAAAGGAAAAGCACAAAAAATAGTAGATCGAAAAATAGCACAATAGCTACTTCGATTAAATTATAACACTTTGGATGCAAAAATTTTAGTCAAAGTAACACTTTGAATGCAAAAAATTTAACTCAAAGTTTACTGAGATGATTTTACGACAGAAGTTTTATACGGATATTCAATTAAAAAAATTAAAAAGAGCAGGTGAACTTATAATTTAAAATTGTTTTTAACCGACTTCCAAAAAAGGAGCAGGTTCTATGTTCATCTGTATGTTTTATTTTTTTTATATGTTCAACGATATTTTCGCCTGCGGACCAATTTAAAAATATATTTTTTGTTTGAAAGGGTATACTCCTGACGTGGTCCCATTCAAATTTGAAGAAAGTATTCCACCCCTAAGGGTCGTAAAATAAGAGATGAGTGATTTTTCACCCACTGACTTAATGTCTGTTCGCGCATAACTAATGAATGGATGAATCGATTTTGATGAATATTTTTTTGTTGGATAGTCTAAGATTCTCCGGAGGTACCGTTATATATGTACATATATGTATGAAAACCCTGAGGGGCAAAGAGACGCCACAAGAGAGATGTAAATCGAAATAATAAAAAAAACTTAAAAAAATAAAATCAACTCCAAGAAAAACTTGACAAAAAATATGACTAAAAAATATTAAACTAAAAAGAACGATTAGCAAATTACAAGGCCAATCCTTGAGTGTTTGTGGTCTGAATTTAGAAAATGCATGTTTTTCTCATGGTCAATTGTACGTGGCATGTTCACGTGTCAGCAAACCATCCGCTTTATTTGTTCTTGCGCCTGATAACAAAACGAAAAATGTCGTATATCACAAGGTGCTTCACTGAAGAGAATCAACCCAAGTGTAACTCATGCAGCAAAATACATAGCTTCATCAAAGCAAATGTCTTGCCGACACGCCATTGAAATATGGGATTTTTGTATTTTTATTTAATTTTCATTTTCTTTATAAAGGGTGTCCCAATAAGAGTGCACTTTTTCATTTTAAACTAAAAATACTTATTTTTTGAGCGAGTTGTGATATTTTTATTGCATTGTAAAGTAGACATATTTCGATCAAGTATGGAATAAAATATTCGGCAAATGACCCCCGCGGCTTTGATGACAGGACATTGCTCTTTTTATAAAATTGTCGATGACTTTTTGACAAAGATGTGACTGTATCTCACCGATGACGCGTTGGATCTCGGCTTTGAGCTCAGGAATTGTTTGTGGCTTATTCGCATAAACCAGAGATTTCACAAAACCCCAAAGAAAGAAATCGCACGGCGTTAAATCGCATGATCTTGGTGGCCTCAATTGGCCAGAATTTCGTGAGAATCAAAATTTCGCGAAGTTTGCGAGCGGTCTCAGCGTAACTTTCCCCATTTCGTAATGGGTTTTCACAATGATAACGCGTTCTTCTTTTGTGTAGCGATCCATTTTTAATAATCGGAACAACCATAGGTGACCGTTGTTAAATTTCAGAGTTGCCACTTGCACTAAAAAAAATGACACAAAATTTAAATAGTGCACTCTTATTGGGACACCCTATATATATTATCCTAATATCCTAATTATCCTAATTGATTGTTAGGCGGTACGAAGTTTGCCGGGTCAGCTAGTAGCATATAAGAAAAATAAATCATAATTGAAAAAAAACGAGTGTGCTTTAGACCACACGACTGAAGTAAAACTTCTTTAGCTCCATCTATATGTATGTATAATGTTTATATATGTATATATGAATTCCCCCGCGTGCAAAAATTTACTGATCGTTTGCTGCCGCCGCCGCTGATAGTGGCGAATCGAGTTAAGTTCCCGAACCAGCGTCAGCAGCACCAGCATCAGCATCAGCAGCAGCAGCGGAGCGCCCCACGGGCCTCCACTCCACAGACACAGGCACCGCGAGTAGATATGCTATGCCGGTTCTGCGCCAAAAATCCCATAAGGTTTATACAGGGGGCAAAAAATTCTCACTTTTGCCTCAAAAGCTTCTCTTGGTCTTGGACGAGCAGTTTTGTGGTGCGCGACGTCATGAAAGCTCTCGGTCTGGTCGTGGAGGATCTTCTGGAAAGCTCATCGTCTACGTCTAGGAGCAGTTTCCAGATGGTGACGTCATGAAAGCTCGTGTCTCGGACGTGTGTGTGTGTGTGTGTGTTTGGGGGCGTCATCAGGTGCGATCCCCTCCCCCTCCCCGCAGGAAGCCATACCCCTCCCCGCAGGAAGCCGTACCCTCCCCCTCCCCGCAGGAAGCCATACCCCTTCCCCTCGCCCGTAGGAAGCCGTACCCCTTCCCCCTCCCCGTAGGAAGCCATACCCCTCCCCCTCCCCCGCAGGAAGCCGTACCCTCCCCATCCCCCGCAGGAAGCCATACCCCGATTCGCACTCTGCACTAAGATGAATTTTAAATATTAGAGGTATAATTAAAGTTAATAATACTATATATTTTGGGTTCTATGGATTCGAGAAGATGTTTCCAGTTAGGGTATTGGTACTGTTGGGGGAACAAATTTTAATCAAAAATCGTCTACGAGCAACGGTTTCCAAGATATTAGTATATTATTTTTATTATGTTTTCCTTGGTAAAAATTTTACTTCAATATACTTCACACTTGGTCATTGTCCTATTTCGAGCCCAGCCTTTATAATAATTATTAAAAAAACAAAAAAACGTCTTTCATATTTCCCAATAATATTCCCTGGCCCTCCTCCAAGTTCTATAAAATGAATTGTAATGCAAAACAAAAGGTTAGTTTGCATAGAGTTCTGGCAATGAGCAGTTATAAAGATTCTACCAAGCTGCTAGAGGAAGATGGAGACAGAGGAAATAGGTTAAAAGAATTAAAGTACCAGATAAAGTCTGCTGCAGTTAAATCATTTATCAAGCCAGGGCAAGCATCTGAAAGTAAAAATACTTCTGCCGTACGCTACCAAAAGATAAAAGATAATAATAAAGGGCAAGTATTGAAAAATCATTTTTCTAAAACAACCAACCAACCAACCAACTGAATATTTCAGATGAATATTAAGAAATTCCTTGACGATTACTCTAATGTTCTGCTAGAGGAGCATAAGAATACAATAGAAAAACGCTACAAATTTCTTCAGCAATATGAAAATGTAAACAAAGTAACATCTAAATATGGTGAACATTACACCAACTGTACATGGGCGTATGATGATGCAACTGCGGGGGCAGATACCTGCGAATGTCATGATGTGCAACGATTTAACCGGGAGAATAAACGTCTCATGAAATTTTACATGAGGCTGACGAGAAACAACTGTAAGGAATGCCGAAAAGGGTTCGATTTATTCTAACACCAAAAGTATACATTCTACATGTGTGGGAGTTTGCATACAGAGCCAGCCGTAAGGGCACGTGGCATATATGTGCAGTAGATAGGATGAGGTTTCAGCAGAGAATCTACAATACAAGTAAAATTCTGGAGTCAATACTGAACCAACACCATCGGGATGTAATATACAATACAAGATTTTATGATAAGGAAATTGAGCAATAAAACAATTGTTTATATTTTTTAAAAAATAATTTTTTATTTTAAATTATAATAATACATCTTTAGAATTTATCCAAGAGTTGTGGTTTGATGAGAATCCCAGCCATTTCACGTAAACTTTATCGCCTTTCGACTTTAGAATTTTTTCAACAAGGTAGATATGAGGATGTTTCACTTTCAGCAGCTCCATTTCGTAAAATCCTCCTTTTATAGGATTACCCTGGTAGTCCTCAAGCAGATATGTGACTGGGTTAGTCACTTGAATTTTAGCAATCTTGAAAACTTCAGCAGTCCAGTTTGGTGTATAGCCTTTTTCGAAAACATGTTTATATTTGCTAATACGAACTGAGTCTCCTTCTTTATATTTAGGTGAATCAGCAATCTTTATGTTATTGTACACTGTAGCGAGAAGATGCTTTTCATTGCTTGCATTGACATCGTAAGGGCGCATTTGGATTGTTCGATGCTTTTTCATGTTATATTGAGATAGAAGTTCCTTTATCATTTGAAGCCACTTGTAAGACCCATTCATGCTGAACTCCTTCCACATCATGCTCTTTAAAGTTCTGTTGAATCGTTCAACTATCTATGCTTTGAGCGATGTATAGGTAGAGTAGTGATTAATTTTATGATCACTCATTAGATGTTTAAAGTGTGTGTTGTAAAACTCCTTCCCATCGTCTGTTTGCAAGTTTTTAGGGATCCGACCCTCTTGGAATATAGATTGCATGGCTTCAGTCACTTCTGTACCGGTTTTTGTTTTAATTGGTATAGCCCAAGCATATTTGGAGAAAGTATCTAAAACAGTCAGCAGGAAGCGGTAGCCTTTATTTACATGCTTATAAGTATCCATTTCCACTAAATCCGCTTGCCATAGATCATCCAGTCCTTTAATAATGACTCGACGCCGTTTAAAATTTCGACGAGCAGGTTTGTGAAGCTCATCGACAACTTGTCTCTTACTCATATTACAGATAAATGAAACGGATAAATTGTAGCATTAAGCTTTATTGGTAGACACCGTCTTGCTGCTGCTGCTTCTGATTCTCCTTATTAAGTATGCTAGAGAACAAATAATTCTCAATCTTTGCAATTTCGCCATTATAGAGTTAGATTTTCTATAGTTTTTTGAGTGTTTTTACGTGTTTCATCGTCTTGCTTTCTTATTTGTGTATCAACATAGTTTTTAGTTGTAGCGTCAGAATTTATATTATTATTTCAGCCCCCCGCAGCTCCTCAATGATTGATATAATTTCATTAGTATGACTATTATTTCCAGCTTGTTGGGATGCTATTAGTATATGAAGCCTATCAACTAGTTCATTAGGATCATTCCAATAGACATAGTTAATGTTTTCTTTAGGCATTCTCATAATTCCTGTTCCAGTACGCAGGGTAGGAGTGTGTACTAACTTTTTTATTATTTTTTTATATTTATAGGTATTTGTTCCTTTTATTTGTTTATTTTCATTAAAATCACGCCTGTGCGCGCTTGTATCGTTTAAAATTGATCGATAATTGTACAAGTCATCTCTATTGTAACCTCTAGGATGTTTCATAAAAATCAGGTCAGATAAACCTTTGGTTATCTTATATGACCTGCCTCCAATAACATAACTTTCATCTTCAGCTTTTAATGTTGAATTGCCTATCTTCCATCCATCTCTGTAGTACACTCCATAGGTTTTATCAATTTTCATACTCTTCTGATTAACCAGATGCTTATATTTTTTTAATATTTGACCTGACGATTCCAATATCCGTGAACTATGTTCTTTTAATGTTGATGATTGTATTGGTGTGGCAAACTTATCATCATCATCATCATTATCATTATCCTCATCCTCAAGATCATCAACATCATCAACATCATTAGCGCCAGCTTTTTCATCCAATGAATAATCGTCAAAGTGGAGAGGTGTGCTGGTTGATTGCATCTTTAGACGTTTACGTGCAGGTGGTGGTGTGTATATTTCATCATAGATTTGTCTCTTCTCTTGCTCAGGCTCTGCTTTAATTTCTTCTTTAGGCTCAAGCTTTACTGCCATCGTTAGCTCTTTTAGCGTGCTGGTAATTGGCTTAAAGGTTTCCTCCAATTGAGATTCTTTTTCGATTTTGTCAGTCTGTAGAGCTTTATACTTTTTTCGTATAGCATTGCTTGTCTTTATAATATCCTTCGTAAGCTTTTCATCCATGTTGTTGTTGTTGTTGTTGTTGTCGTGATGACAGTTACAGCTACACTAATTAACATCAATACAGGGCTGTACAACTTATACAGGCAGCTATACAGGTCTGTACAGGCAGCTATACAGGTCTGTACAGGCAGCTATACAGGTCTGTACAGACAGCTATACAGGTCTGTACAGACAGCTATACAGGTCTGTACAGACAGCTATACAGGTCTGTACAGACAGCTATACAGGTCTGTACAGACAGCTATACAGGTATGTACAGACAGCTATACAGGTCTGTACAGCTATTGAGCGTAATCTGTATATATATGTAGGATGCCGGGTAAAGAAACGCAAACTTTCGATATACTTTACTCTACTTTATTAAATTCGCTTCAATAATTCAATAATTACAAGGTGGGGTCGGACGGCGATGTTCACTTGACGGCAGCTCGTTGGAAAAGAGACAGATGCCTGGCTCCCCTGAACTATATCGGCTCACGGCTCAAATGCCGGGATGCCAGTCGCTGTCAGCTACTTGACTAAGGCCAAGCCCACAATTCTTGACTAAGGCCAAGCCCACAATTCGGCCGTCCTGATGTCGTTCGTCTCGAACGCTTCGCTATGTCGTCTTCACTTCATCGTCTTTGCTATGTCGTCTTCGCTGAGTCGTCTTAGTTATGTCGTCTTCGCTGGGTCGTCTTCGCTATGCCGTCTTCGCTGAGTCGTCTTAGTTATGTCGTCTTAGTTAGGTCGTCTTCGCTGAGTCATCTTATTGGGATCGCCTTTGCCAGTTCATACTCGCCAGGTCGTCTTTGCTAGATTGTCTATTCTGCGGCTTCGTCTTCATCTCCGTCCTCCGAATCACTGTAAGTGTCTTCGTATAGGCCCCATGGCTTCATATGATCACAGCTAGTGGTGGTCTCCTTAGGGCCCTCGTGTTCACCTACTTTGGTTACGACGTAGCGATCATTACTGCCCACTCGTGTCACCCTGTAAGGACCAAAAAACTTTTGACGTATTTTTAGTATATTACCGAACTGAGTTCGCTTGATAGCCACGAGATCTCCTAACTGGTACACGGTAGGTTTGCGTCGTCTTTTATCAAAGTCTCTTTTATTTTCTCTTTGGATTTCACTAATACTTTTCTTAGCCTGTTCGCGGACCTCTTCACGCTGCTGATCAAACAGGTCAAGTATCTCTTGGGTTATAGCTTCCATTATTCTGGCGTCTTCGGAATTCCTCATCTTCATTCCGAAAAGGACTTCGTAAGGAGTCCTCTGAATGCTTCTCTGCCACGACGAGTTGATATATCGTTGAGCTTTTCCGGTTTCCTTATACCACTTCTCCGGATCTTGCATGGACAATTTTGTAAGTACAGACGTGATGATACGATTCATCCGTTCGACCTGTCCATTGCCCCTGGGGACACCGGTCGTTACCAAGGTGTGGTGTATTTTTTGATCCTTGCAGTAGTCCCTGAAGATGTTGGAGGTAAAGGCCGTTCCCCGATCCGTGATAATCTGCCTGGGATTGCCGAACATGTCCTTTTGGGATTCCAATTTTTTAATTACCTCGTCCGCCGTCAGAGTCTTCACGGGATATATCCAGGTATATTTGCTGAATCCGTCAATTATCGTAAGTATGTATCGATACCCCTTCTTTGTACTCGTCAAAGGACCTAAGTGGTCGATGTGGTAGCAATCCAGTGGATATTCCTCCTTAGGAATGGGATGGAGGAAACCTTCGGCCTTCCCCGATTTCCTCTCACTCAGAATACAAGGGATGCAGTTCCTCCGGCAGGATTCTATTCTTTCCTTTAGTCCTGGGATGAAATATTCTCTCGCTATGATCTCCTCCGTTTTGCGTTGGCCAAAATGCCCCTGGTCGTGGACAGATTTGACTAATTCCTTCGCCATTCCCTTAGGAACACAAAGAAGCTTGACTCCATTTTCTGTTTTATAGAGAATACCCTTTTCGCTGCTGTAGTCCTCAAACGGTCCCAATTCCAAAATTTTGGTTATTGCCCTGAAACGCTCGTCTTTCGCCTGTGCTGCTTCGATTTTATGGATAAGCTCCTTAGACACAGTCATGCAGATAGGGTGTCGACTTAATGCATCGACGTGTTTCATCCTGGTTCCTGGGCGGTGTTCCAACTGGTAATCATAATCCTGCAGGAGCAGCGCCCATCTCGATACTCGCGGTGGGAGGTCCTGCTTTTCCATGGTCATTTGAAACGCCGAACAGTCTGTGACTATTTTAAATCTAATGCCTAGCAAATAAACCCTCATTCTTTTCAGCGCGGAAACGATCGCAAGTACTTCCAACTCGTAGCTTGAATACTTCTCCTGTGCAGGTGTCGTTTTCCGGCTATAATAAAGTACTGGATGCATCTGATTGTCGTCGGGGCTTCGCTGGAAAAGTATTGCTCCAAACCCAAACTTAGAGGCGTCCGTATGTAATTCCGTCTCCGCGGCTGGATTATATAAAATCAGGGCAGGTTGCCGGCTGAGAATGTCTTTGACTTTATTAAAGGCCTCCTTTTGTTGCTGGCAGAAAGAGAACTTTGTTTCTTTTCTTAATAGGTCACTTAGTGGCTTAGTGATTCTCGCAAAATCAGGTATGAATTTTCTAAAGTATCCGGCCAGGCCTAGGAAACTCTGAACGCTTTTAAAGTCAGCTGGTTCGGGGAATTTTTTAACAGCTTTTATTTTTGTTATCGACGGTTTAATTTCACCTGGGGTCACTTCATACCCGAGATATTCTATTTTAGTGCAGAGAAATTGGCATTTCTTCGACTTTATGCGGAGTCCATATTTTGAGGAGAGTTCCAACGTCTCTTTTAACCTCGACAACGCCTCCTCTTCGTTCTTAGCTAGGATGACTACGTCGTCCATATAGACTAATACAATCTTCTTCCGTATTAAGGGCTGAAAGACCATGTTAACATACTTTTGAAAAACGGTCGGTGAGGTGCACAAGCCGAAAGGCATGCGAGTAAACTCGTACTGGCCGTTGGGTGTTACGAAACTCGTATACTTCCGAGACTCCTCAGCTATGGGGACGTGGAAAAACCCATTCTCCAAGTCGAGAGTAGAGAATATTTTGGCGCCCTGCAACTGGTCCAGCTGGTCCTCTATAAGGGGTAACGGGTACCTATCCCGAATTATTTGTTTGTTTAGCTTTCGGAAGTCGATACATAGCCGTTTAGTGCCGTCTTTTTTTGCCACCAGCACAACGGGGCTTGAGAAGTCCGAGGTGCTTTGTTGAATTATCCCTTCTCGTAACCATTCGCTGATAGTTTGGTCGACTGTGTCCTTCTCCAACGGGGATAATCTTCTGGGCTTTGAATGTACAGGGGTTTCGTCCTTCAACAAGATCTTCATTTCGAAATTCGGCAATATCTCGTTCTTTGGTTCATAGCGTTTCACCAGCGCAAGCACGTCCTTTTCATACTTCGCATTCGCAACGACTGGGCCGTAGTTCTCTTCGACTAGGAAGGATTGCGGAATCCACGATTCGTCCTTTTCGACCTTCACTTGCCCATCTTTAAGAGATATGCGTGTACCTTCCAGGATATCGCGACCGATAATCATCTCGACTGGTAAGACATCTTCTGACAGGACATGGACATCAGTTTCGAATACTTGTCCATCGATTTCTATACGGGTGTGAAACGCACCTATCGTCTCAACAAGAGAGTTTGATACACCTCTCAAACTCATGGCCGGTTTAGTAATTGGAGGCGAACCAAGTTTAGTATATTCGGTGGTTCGTAGTAGAGTTAATTCACTGCCTGTGTCTATAAGTGATTGGACCTTTTGAGAGTTGACGAATACGTCTTTGTATGCACCGCTTTTCGCCCTTCCACCTAACGACTCGACCTTTGAACAATTTACCTGCTTTTGTTTTTTAGGACAATCTGGGGCTTTGTGCCCGTGCTCCAGGCAATGGAAACATTTTGGACCCAACGATTTCTTTCGACAATCTTTGGACTTATGTCCCTTCAGACCACAGTTAAAACATTTTTCCTCCGTGGACTTTCCTTGCTTTTTGTGGGATGCACCTGTACCCTGAACGTCATTAGCCTCCTTATAGTTTCGGTACACATCTAATCTCAACTTGAAGTCCTTGAAAGTTTTTGCTCCATAGAGCATAATTTTATTTTGGCTATGATCCTTTATGCCCTCGACCACGTACTGTATTACAGAACCCTCATCCAAATCACCCTTAGCCCCTATCTCTCGCATCTTGAGGAAATAATCGTAAACAGATTCGTCTTTTCGCTGTTTACGTGCCGCCAACCGACGGTGAACATCGGCGCTATTGACCTTGTCCGCAAATTCATCAAGAAGGAATTCTTTTAATTCATTCCAGGAACTAAGCTTAGGATGTGCACGGAGTGCCAACTTAGCTGACCCACTTAACAACCGCTTTGCGTACAAAAAATTCTCCAACAATGACCAGTTTAGTAAGGATGCCGCACTTTCAACGTCTTGGATCCAGTTTTTAACGTCATATTCGTCGTTTCCCGAAAACTCAGGGATCGAACCCGCAATGTCTTTAAAGGATATATGGGTAGGGAAAAAACGGCTATCCCTTACGTCACAAAATCGCGCTGTAGTATTACCGATTCCCATAGTCGCCTCCGATAAATGTTTTTCGCGCGCTTCTAGCTCTTGTTCGCGTCTTCGCAAGGATGCTTCCCTTTCCAACAACATTTCGTGCATCTCCTTCGTAACATTAAAAAAGTCGTGACTACTACTTTGGACAGGTGTACTATTTGTGTTCCTTTTATCTTTCCTGCCACCCATTTTACGTAAAGAAATTATCCTAAATTCCTAAATATAACCCGACCTGTGTCTCGTCAGATATAAGTTCGACTAATTAAATGCCTGTATTCAATTCACCAATAAAGTCTTTCTTAATTCGTGACGAAATAGTTTCTACATCGAGTCTTCGTGTCCCTATTGTGTTCTTATTCCGATTCACAGCACTTTTATTGCTCGCAAATTTAAATGCACTAGGTTTATTGAGTTCAAATATAGTTCGGCTTAAGGCTAATTATTTTTCAGCAGTGTACACTTATTTACCCGTACTGAGTATATTGAATTCTAAAGCTAGTTCTTTTGACAGGACCGGGGCAACTTAACCTCACTTGCTTCTTAAAGTTCCGCGATCCACTTTTGTCCGAGAGTGTACTGACTACATGGAATCGGATTGTGATCTTTGGAAGCGGTGATTGCATACGTTTAGGCGCCTCAAAAGGGTTTTGACGGGGCCTGCGAATTTATTTGCTTCCAATTAAATTTTGCCGATTAAATTTCGAATAGGATCCAAATAGTGGTCCTCTGTGGTGTCCGTCTTCCTCAATATCGCGAACTCTCAATTTATTTAAATTATACAGCTGTTACCTTGTGTGTCTGCCTAATTGAGGTTAGGTTTACCTCTCCTGGTTTGCAATGTGGGCCGCGACCTGTGATTTCCTTGAGGGGTTTCCCTTGTCCTGGTGTCTCTGCAATATTCCGCTCGTCTATCCTTCGGCGCGCAGCCGTCTTAATTCCAGAACAGGGTTGGTGTGCTCCGGGCGTCTTAAATTTTCGTCTCCAATTTCCCTCGTCGGTCGCCCGCCGATGCCGTCGTTTTGCCGTCCGATCCCGGTTGAGCCCCCAAAAATTGTAGGATGCCGGGTAAAGAAACACAAACTTTCGATATACTTTACTCTACTTTATTAAATTCGCTTCAATAATTCAATAATTACAAGGTGGGGTCGGACGGCGATGTTCACTTGACGGCAGCTCGTTGGAAAAGAGACAGATGCCTGGCTCCCCTGAACTATATCGGCTCACGGCTCAAATGCCGGGATGCCAGTCGCTGTCAGCTACTTGACTAAGGCCAAGCCCACAATTCTTGACTAAGGCCAAGCCCACATATATGCTCCTTTTATAGGCTCATGAAGGCGTCAAAGCCTTTCCGGTATCGTCCTCTATCCATAGGACTATCCTTTTCAATTACCAAGAATCCATACTTGTATTTCCAGCACTCAGCACACGCTTTCCGGAACTTTTCAAAACTCATATCAGTATTCACGTGGTCGTTGTAAATATGTTTTAGGTTCAGGTCATCCTGCTTGAATATGATGAACAGATTTGCATTATCCCGAATCAGATGCTTTGGTATATGAGTGTACGTCTGACAGAGGTAAAAGCTGTCTACATCATTATGTCGACCCATGCAAAAGTATGCTCTAATATTATTCTGTTTATCGCAAGCCACATCATCAAAGATGAAAATAGAGTTTGGCTTTGCTTCTTCTGACGGTATGACGTCACAGTTGTTCGAAAATGTAAAATAATCCAGCCCAGATATGCGGGACACAACTTTTCTTCGATACTCATATTTTGGTTGATTTAGCGACTTTGAATAAATGTAAATTTAATTTAAAGACTACCACAATAAATTTATATTGAAAGAACTGGCAATTTTAACCAGTGAAAATCAAGTACAACATTACATATTCCAACCTCCATTCGCCTATAAGGATTTAACTCGAGCAGAAAAGAGACAAATTGAATGGGTCCGACGCAACCTTCATGGATTTAGGTGGTCTGATGGATATATCCCCTACCACAGAATATATGACGTAATCGCACCATTGGTGTGGGATAAAAACATTTATGTAAAAGGGGTCGAAAAGATGTGTTGGCTGAAACAATTTTTTGGAAATAAACTGACACTTTATGATGTAGAGGAAGAGGGATGTCCAAAGCTAACGACTCTGGAAACAAGTGGACCATCTTGTATCATTCATCATGGTAGATGTGCTCTGAAAAATGTGTTCACATTGAGGAATTTTTTAAATAAAACAATTTATTAAACGTTACAAATATTCTTTTATTTCACAGTATTTTATTTTTACATAATCTCTTAATCTGCATTCCTTATACTACAATGTCCCCATGGTAGAGTTTCATGTCTATTATTATTAATTAAATATCGCTTATTATCAAAAGGACTTAGGGATATTTTAGTTTGTTTAGTGCTATACAATATGTGATTATGGGAAACTATGCTATTTTGTGTACGCGTGCACTCCAGGTTTTCGTTAAGACATCTCACATAGTCTTCAAAGGTTATCTCTGTCTTCACCACAGCGGTTTTAACGCCCTTTGCCTTCTTTGTTGTTTGTTGTTGACCGGCTTCTTTTTGCACTCGCAATGCATACATTTTAGCGCGCAGACCTACAAACTCCAGCATTATATCACCGCTGTTTTCATCCTTCATAAGACCAGGTATCTAAATAGAAAATATTACATAAGTATTTATGTTTCTTTGTAATTATGTGTGTGTGTGTGTACTACCTTCTTATTGACTTGTGGTATGGCATAAGGATTATTTTTGGGGTAGTCGGATGTATCAAAACGATGAAGATGTTGCTTCATATCTTCATAAATGTCATCAGTCTGCACTTCATATATAAGAGAATCAGTGTCGGTGTAGCACAGCTGACAATTGTCATCATATTGATTTTTCATGTAGTTGTAGTGGAACTCGTACAGTATAGTTTTTGATATGTCCAATATTGCCATCCCAACGTAGATGGGCTTATTGAAAATTACTTCTGTTTTAAGTAACTCCACAGCTACCAAGTGATCATCAAAAATCGAGCGCGAGTGGAAATTAGGCTTTGATATAAGAGCTTCGGCTCCATACCGTCCTTCCCACGCTGTTACAAGCTTAATATCTCGGCGAAGACGAACATTCTCCATCGTTTTACCAAATACGGCATTGCATAATAACTTGAACAGATTCTTTTCGAAATCGTTCTTAGCGTTCTTTCTCAAGTTGGCGTTTAGTTCTATGTAAGGTTTCATCCACGCAGCCTGAGAGAATTGCAATGCGCGATGAATTTTTGTTACCTTGAGACCTTCAGTCAAGTACTGCTTCAAATTTCTGTAGTGGATCACGTAATTTGTCTTATTGAATAATGTAGCCAACATTTTTTCCTCCTTGAAACCTGGTGGAGCACACTTTTCTGGGGCCATGGGTAGATCTTTTTGTCTCTCATGAATATCCGTTGGATATTCTAAATCGACTTCTAATATATAGCCAGTAGTTGAGTCATCAGGAATATCAAAGTTTAATGTGCCTACATCATCCACCCATTTAATATCCTTGTACGGTAAATATTGTGTCATAGCCCATGAGTACATTGCGTTTATGTCATAGTACATGAGGTATGACGATGTTTGGCTGCTATCATAATCGGACATGTACTTATTATTAGCTCGTGCATACCTTTTTGAGCACTGGGTCAGACCACCGCGAATTCCTTTTTCCACAAAGTGAAGAATATTAACATCGTGTAAAAGTTCAATCTCTACGCCTGTATATTTTAGCATCGCATCCCATGCAAACCCGGGTGCGGTATAATAATGCGCTGCGTCTAATCCATAGTTATTGATACATCCCTCCCTGAAGTTCTCAAAGACATCGGCGAGTAGCAGTACGTCAGTTTTCAAGTAGAGATCGCTATATTCACCAAGACTTTGCACTTCGAATTCTGTCCACACCTTCTTTGCGTGCTCATAATCCTCAGTACTAATGTCGCATTTTCCCATAGAGTTATAGAAAAATTTGCGGTCCGGCAATTGAGTCTCATCAAGATTGTCCCAGTCCTTGATGTGCTCGTATGGAAATCCACCTTTCCTTGTCAGTAGCTGGAACTTATCATCGCTTATGTTTGGAAGTTCAGAGCGTACAATTTTCTTTTCAGCTAGATAAGATGAGAGTTTATCCAGCGATGATGGCATGAAGCGAAAAGAATCAATAAATTTGTATATGATTTCGCTGCCTTCCATATACTTTATAATCGCAATATAATTTTCCGTATTATTAGGTATTATTTTTAGACGACCCTGCGTGCTGTTTGCTACATCTCTGATGAGGAGATGAGCATCGTACTTGCTAAGATTGTGGAAGACTATAGGTACCGTTCTGGTGTCCTTGTAATTAATGTTGCAATCCTGATGAGCAGCTCCTCTATATTTTCCTGTGAGGTGACAGTGGTCTCTCACCTTAATGTCTGCGGGAGTGAATCCTTTTCCGCATATATGGCATGTTCGAGCAGTCACAAAATCTTGATTTTGGTTTGGTGTAAGAGGGCCCATTGTTTGAGCGTTTTGAAGAATATCTTGAGCTCGTTCCGCGATATTCTCTAGTTCTTTTGCGAACCACTCTGCACAGTTTAAACCTCTGTAGCTATTGTAGTATGAAAGTTGTTCGTCATATGAGCATTTGAAATAGTAGCCCACGCTGTGCGGTTCATGCTGTTTATATTGCTCTGTCTTTCCGAATTTTTTATAAATCGGTTTCAATATGCATTCAAAATCTGCATAGACTATGAATGGAACTCGTTCTTTGTTTTTGAAGTTCTTAAATTTTAGACTTTTCTCAGGCGAGAAAGTAACTCTGTACTTGAGTTTTTCACAGTCTTCCAAGTGTCTACTAAGCTTTTCTTGCGTGTAAAAGTAATGAAGGCACCGATCGCAAAAATATTTTGTATGTTCGTTCTTAGATAATTGCGATGAAAGGAGCCGCGAAAAATGCTTTATCCATACGTAGTGATAGCGGATGGGCTCATTGTTTGTACTAGAATCTTTCTGCTCCTCCTCCTCTTCGTCCTCCTCATATCGGTCCTGTATTAGCAACAGATTCACATGTTGTTCTTGACGATTTTTCGATAACCGCGATGGGTTTACCTTGTATTTTTGCTTATTCTTTACCAAAATATATACATTTATGCTGAGATCATTCATTTTCTCAAATTTTTCAATATGCGGTCTGGTGATCGGGAATACTATTCCGTCTAGTTTCAGGACTGTGGAATAGTGAGGATATGATGAATTTCTATCGGGGTGTTGTAACCGATCAACTGGATGTAAGGCCGATATTATCGCCCAGGCAAAACATGCATTGTCACTATTCTGAACGTTGATGCAAGCTTTTTTTTTCTTAATTTCAAGAGGTAACTCAATATAGGACGATCCCAGCAGTGGTGTATACTTATTGATGTTAATCATCAAATTAATGGCTTGTTTCAGCGCCCAGCCAGAATCTCTTTCTTGGAATTCTTCTAATTCCAACGCAATTTTATTCATTACGTTTTCTGCGAACCATTCTGCTATGTTTGTGTCCTGCGATATAACCACATTTTTTGTGTTTATATATTTTATCTCCTCCAATTCCTCGCGACTTGAAGCCTTTACAAATTGTCCGCAAAATACACTATTAACCTTTAAAAATGCTTCTTTCTTCAAAGCATTTATGATCCTTGGAACAAATAATTTACCACAATCCTCCAAGAATTCGAGAGGGTCTTTGTGGGCAAGATTAATAATTACCCCTGTTCGTATACTATAACAAATTAAAAAAAAAATATATATATATATAACACTATCTACATACAAATACCTTCGCATAATAATAATAATTATAAAAGTTTGTATGAAGAAAAATATTAACTTACCGATTATTAAAGGCTGCTTTCATATCCTCCCACTTTACTCGGGTTGACATCCAAGAAGAGCGGTTGGAATTGTGTCCTGCACCGGCCCTCACTTTTAATTCTTTTAATTCAGATCTATGTCCTAATATGGTGGCGATGCCTGCTAAGATTTTATTTTTAACACCATTCATTGTAGCCCTGCTCAGATCTTGTTTGAGAGCTCTCAACTCTTTGGAATACACTTTCACACTTTGATCCACTAGCACGTGATTAACTTTAGCATCCTCAAGGGCTGACTTAGCCCTTTGCACACAATCACTTACTTGCACCATTTTGAATTAACTTTCAATTTTAACTTAATTCACTTTCAAAAACTAACTAAACTGGAGGCACTAATTCTTCAGCGCTCGAATAAGAACTGATCCAAATCTGTCATTGCATTTAATATATATATCAATCATTCAATCAATCAATCAATCCCTACCAAGAAATTCGGCAGCACCCCTAAACAAAGAACTCTTTGTATTAAATAACCCATTCCATTCTTATCTAATGTAATTGATCCGCCTGCAACCCAAAATATTCTAAGTCAGCGATAATTCAGATCTTGAAAATTTATAAAATTCACTCCAAGCTCGCGCCTCCGTCCCTAAACAAAGAACTCTTTGTGTTAAATAACCCATTCCATTCTTATCTAATGTAAACACAGCCACCTGCAAGCCAAAAATATTTCAAGGCAAAAATATTGCAAATTTCGCTTCAAGCTCTCGCCTCCGTCCCTAAACAAAGAACTCTTTGTATTAAATAACACATTCCATTCTTATCTAATGTAATTGATCCGCCTGCAACCCAAAAAGTCAAAAAACAAATCCAGCTACTTATTTCGCAATATCGCGAAACGGATTCCAGCGAAGTAAGAGCTTGGGTGGGTGCGGCTTCCTATGGGTGAGGGGGAGGGGTATGGTTTCCCCTGCGGGGGAGGGGGAGGGTACGGATTCCTGCGGGCTAGGGGAGGGGTATGGCTTCCTACGGGGAGGGGGAAGGGGTATGGCTTCCTGCGGGGAGGGGGAGGGTACGGCTTCCTGTGGGGAGGGGTATGGCTTCCTGCGGGGAGGGGGAGGGGATCGCACCTGATGACGCCCCCAAACACACGCACACACACACGTCCGAGACACGAGCTTTCATGACGTCACCATTTGGAAACTGCTCCTAGACGTAGACGATGAGCTTTCCAGAAGATCCTCCACGACCAGACCGAGAGCTTTCATGACGTCGCGCACCACAAAACTGCTCGTCCAAGACCAAGAGAAGCTTTTGAGGCAAAAGTGAGAATTTTTTGCCCCCTGTATAAACCTTATGGGATTTTTGGCGCAGAACCGGCATAGCATATCTACTACCGCGCCGCGCCGCAGAGCGCGTCACCGAAATGGGGCCGCCCGCTGCTGTCGCTTGGCCCGATGGATGCAGCCAGATACGCCGCGCCTCGCCGCGCGACCGTTGAGCCCTCTATGTCCTCTGTGCGGGAGTGTGCGACGGTATGGTACCAACCAGGCCACAGTGTCACTTTAAATCGTAACGCTTTTGCCCAACACTTTTCGTAGGGCATTCACCAGCTTACTCCCAAAGTCAAGCGTGCGTAAAGAAGTTTTACTTCAAAAAGCAAAAAGGGTCTACAGAGAGAAAACAAGGAGTAAGTGGCAGAAGCAGAGGAGAAAAAAGAAAAGAAAAGAAATGTGGAAAGCAAAAGGAAAGTAAACTAAAATTAAGTGAAATCAGGAGTTACCCAGTGCATGTGCGAGGTGACAAGAGATGTAGAGGAATCGCCTGCATATGTGTATTGTGTATGTATGTATATATCATGTTAAATGCTCATATAGCAGTCGCTTAAAAGAGGTTTCCGATCTCGTGTGCTGAATTGACGATGGTAGTGAGTTCCAAGCCCGAATGGCTTGGACAAGGTAAGAACTATTTAAAACGGCATGCCGACACCGAAGCGGCAGCAGGTCTGAACGTCTGCCACTTTTTAGCGGGACCAGTAGTTCAATGAGGTAGGGGGGTCCACTGACCACTGTGGTACAATAAGTTATGTAAAAACACCAGAGCGCGACGCCGTAAGTGCACCTCAAGAGGACAATCAAGGACCTTGAAACGATATGGGGATACGTGATCGAATCTACGTAATCGGAAGGGAAATCGTAAACAATCGTTGTAGGCGACCTCAAGCTTACTCCTACACCTGGAATCAAGGAAGGGGTAAATTAAAGAACCATGGGTAAAATGTGGTAGCAGTAACGTTTTCACCAGCTGAAATACGTATACAATCCAAAATACACAAAATGTACTTAACCGATTTTCCTTTCTCTTTCCAGAGGTGCGACGTGCTCTAGTTCCGGGATCCTCAACGATATCCAGGTAAGTCCGGCTCTTGTTTCCCTATGTTCCTCCCGTGATGTGTTGTGACGTGTAGACTCCTATGCTCCTTATGTTGTGTTATACTGTGTTGTTTACCATCTGTCTTGGCCGGGCGTTGTGTTGTGCTGTATTGTTTATCTTCTCCGGGTCGGGTGTATGTGTGTGCGACTCCGGGGCACTTGTGGGCAGCCGAAAATAACCCGCCGAATCGGGGCAGCCCAGCCCACCTGTGGTGAAAATTCGCTGCCGTAAACAATTTATTCGCGTACGAAATTAAATCCAAACGAGTCGTTCGTCGCGGTTACTAAACTGTTTTCGCGTTACGGTACTCCTTTTCGTGTTAAAATTCGGGAAAAATTTGTCAAGAACTCCGCCGTCGTTGAAGTATACTCAGAAAAGAAGAAAGTTTATGGTAAATCCGGGGTTTCTGTACCGTCCCGATCGCGATTATGGTGCGCGGTTTTCGCGAGTCTCTGTGACAGTGAGTGGCTGTGAGTGGAAAAAGTGGACCTGTGATGATGGGAAGGGCCATTATCCTCCACCAGGCGATTGTGCCCACCCGCGGAAAAGCCGGATCGCGGAAAAAGGTTTAAATAAAAATGACCTTCGCCGCGAATGGCGATCGCCGGTGTGGAGGCCGTCTGCGAGTTGTAATCGTGTGAATGGGAAGACCTGTTAGTTTTTGTAGAAGAGGTTACTTGTAGGAATAGGTACTGTAGAAATTATTGAAGTAAAACTTCTTTACGCACGCTTGACTTGGGGAGTAAACTGGTGAATGCCCTAGGAAAAGTGTTACGATTTAAAGTGACACTGTGGCCTGGTTGGCACCATACCGTCGCACACTCCCGCACAGAGGACATAGAGGGCTCGACGGTCGCGCGGCGAGGCTCGGCGTATCTGGCTGTATCCATCGGGCCGAGCGACAGCAGCGGGCGGCCCCATTTCGGTGACGCGCTCTGCGGCGCGGCGCGGTGCCTGTGTCTGTGGAGTGGAGGCCCGTGGGGCGCTCCGCTGCTGCTGCTGCTGATGCTGATGCTGGTGCTGCTGACGCTGGTTCGGGAACTTAACTCGTTTCGCCACAATCAGCGGCGGCGGCAGCAAACGAACAGTTAATTTTTGCACGCGGGAGAATTCATATATACATATATAAACATATATATATATATATACATACATATAGATGGAGCTAAAGAAGTTTTACTTCAGTCGTGTGGTCTAAAGCACACTCGTTTTTTTTTGTGTCAAGGAGATCTAGTCAGCTTGTGCTTTAAAATAGTAGTCACTTTTTGATATTGTTTTAAAAAATTAGGTTTTTTCAGTCAGTCAGTTTTAAAGATTTGTAAGAACAAGGGAAGATTAAAAAATATATCCGATTTTACATATAAAGAAGTCTTATTACTAAAAGTAAAATAAAATAATATAGAGGACTCGATCTCCTCACCGGTCATCGCCATTATGGTTAATTTTTCCGGGCTTGTGATTGGTGGAAACCGTTTTGCGGGTTTTCCACTATTAGTGACCGTTTTTCCCTGTGTCGCGCAAGTGCTGGTGATTCCGCGGACTTTATTCTACCGCCCCATCGCGCGGGAATCGCGGAGAATATGTTTTTTGTGGAGAAATCGTACGGTGTTGAGTGTTTGACAGATGTGATGGTGTAGTGATTTTGGTGACTAATAGTGGGTTGTTCGCCAAAAGTCCGTTACCCCCTGTTCGTTGTTTTAATCCCCGTCGGCCCGTGTCGATCCCATAACGTTTTGGCGGTTTTTCTCGGCCTCATCTGGGCCACTCACCTGTCGCCGCGGTTCGCGTTTTCTTCGCGAACTTGTGCCTACGGGTCGCTCGACATCCCGGGCACCGTATGCGTCCCTCCATTCCCCTGGGAACATGGAGTTCGCGTCGTTTTCATGGCTTGTTGGTTTCGAGGTTATGTTTTCGTGTTGTGATTGTTCTTGTGAGTTGTCCCCTTCGCCCAGGGGCCCTGCCCCTCTCCCCCTGGAGACTTCTCGGATCCTTAATCGTTCTTCTCCTCTTTTCAGGTCTCTTCCCCCGGAAGTCCGGTTCTCCCGGGGACATTCGTCCCTCCCGTCGGGATCTCGTCCTGTCTCCCCCTGGAACCTTCGGAAGTGGCTGGCGACCTGGAAAATGGGGAGATCGAACATCTTTGTCTTGTAAGGGACAGCACAACACGGAGAACACCAACAGATAAGTATAGTACATTTATCCCGCATTGGCCTTACTAATTCTTTTCTTTGTTTACATTTCAGGCTGACTACGGGCGAGGACCGGGTGCGGCAATTAGTTTTAAGCTATTAGTTGTACGTTTGCCCTAGTTTCTTTTAGGGTAGGATTAGATATAAGGCTAGACATAAGCTTTGTTTAGGGTAGGCCTAGTCGTAAGATCTTTTTCCCCCAAATAAATTTTTGTTTACAGGCAACGATTGACTTTTCTTCTCGTTCCCTCAGCTCTTCCCAGGATCGACCCCTCCCGACGCCCCCAGGGTTAACAATCCCACCCCAACTACCCAAGAAATTTTCGTTTGAACGAAACACACTCATTTTCAAAAGAAAATCTCTGGAGCAAATACTACAACAAAATCGAGGTTACGGTTCAGAGCCGCAAAACTTTTTCAAATCCTTAACGTGCCATATGCGCAGGTTCTTCCCGTTGTCGTCTTCGAGTTGGTACGTCAGGTTCATTATCCTTTTCTTGACAGTGTATGGCCCAACAAACTTTGGGGCTAACTTCGCGGCGAAGTAATCTGCAGCGTCCGAATTTACATAGTTCTTTCTCCATACTTGTACGTTTTCCTCATAGCTCACAGGACGTCTTCGTAAATTGTAGGTCCTGGCTCCTTTCACGGCAGCTTTCTCCAACCTCTTCTTGACGTCCTCAAAAATAGCCTCTCACTCCTTAACTTGTGCCTCCAAGTGCGACTCTCTTTGTGCTAATGTGCCCGCTTCAGGAATGCTACTGGGTTTTTCTTCTAGTGAATTAGCATTGAAGTACAAGTACAACACATAGCAAATATAAGTATTCTCGCCAGTAAAGCTCGCCAAATTTTAAAACATCACCCAAACAGAAGGTTGTCAAAGTTACCGTGTTTCCGCTTTGGTTAAAACAAACCATAGCCCTGCTAAATGTCCGGCAACTACTAACTGGACATGTTTTTCATGGAAAAAGAAAGAGTATACTTCCGTCGCGTCGTCTGAACAAGCTGGTAAAGGTATTACATGGCCACGATGGCAGCGAGAGCGAAAAAGAGGATTCAAACGGAGCTACGACGGGGCTTACTAACTCAGCTTCGCGCAAGTTATCGCAATAATGTATCGGAGCTGAGAGTAATTGTCAATCCCGCGCTAAGAGAGTTACATCAACCAATCCGGTTAGTCAGGTTAGATATGGTGAGGCTGAGTCTACTTCGATTGTAAAGTCACATGGAAAAAAGTGGTAATAGTTCGCATTAATGGAGTATTCAAGCCTAAATAGACACTGGAGCTGCTGTGTCCGTTATGCTCAGTTTCATTTATAAAGATAAATTGAAATTCTCAAGGTTTCATCAGCGTGTAGTTACTCTGATATCAGTGACTGGAGAAAACCTACTGGTATTCGGGTATGCTCAGGACGAAGTACGGGTCAATACCAGGATTTTTCAGCTAGGATTTTTTAACGTGCAGAGTCCACGCTCCTTTCCGTTGGTGACCTGGAACGCACAAAACTCCACCATGCGCAGTTAAATCTAATTTGTACTCGAAACCAAAACAGATTCCGTTGCAACAAAATCCAATTCTACTAACAACTAGCTGACCCGGTCAACTTCGTACCTCCTGAAATTGATTTAATTGCAATTCTTCATAAGAGATTATGAATCCCAACCAACCTTCCAAATCCAATTCATTGAGATTGGCAATATTGGCCGCACTATGTACGGTTTGAGTTTCGTTTGGTCGTTTTAGTTTTGGGCCTTGTCCGGGTAATACTTAATTATTAGGAGTACGCAAAAGTTTCCCCCATCCACAGATAGGTGTCTCCTTTTATGAATTTTGAAGACATTGGTATTTATATTCTTGGTACTTTTTTTCTGTTAATATAACATTTGGCATATTCTGTGAATTCGAGCCAAGAAAGCAACATTTGCGAGTTCTTCTTTACCTCTTTGATATTAAAAAAACTCCTGCAGAAAAGCATAGAATAGGGAACCCCGGGATTATGGTGAATTTTCCCTTCGGAACGAACATGTAGAAAATGGTTTCAATGGTTTAAAATTGGTAATTACAACGTTGAAGATTATACGCGATCCGGAAAAAAAACGGATTTGAAGATTTCAACATGACAATTCATGACCAAATCAGTCAAGGACACGTTGGAATCGCTCAAATTGGAACTTTTACGCTACCCGCCTTATTCACCGGATATACATAGCTCCGTCGAACTTTTCGATCAGTTAATAGTAGTTTGGCAGATCTTCGCTTCACTTCTTTCGAAAGCTGTTAAAAATGAATCGTCGATTGGATCGGTTCTAAAAACTAAGAATTCTTTTTCAAGGGAATCCACGCCTTGCCGGATAGGAAGGCAAAATTTGTAACAGCCGAAGGATAATACTTAAATTGATGGTATGTTAGTAGTAAGTATCCCACCTCCGAACACTTTTGTATTATGCGCGCAAGGGTGACCCACCTGGGTGTTGTATGGAGTTGCTACCATGGGTTTTTCTGCAAGACGGTACCTGGTATCTGGTACCTTAGACTGGTGCGGGAAAGACTAGTCCTTGTTCGAAGCATTGGGAGGTAAAAAATAAAAATAAAGTCGCCGTCGATCTGGGCTATTGCTGGCGGTTGGTTGGAAGGAGAGAGCTGGTGTTGTGTGGGGGGGGTAAGAACTGGTTTTGGAAAGAGCCAGTCGATAAGATCGCTAAACTTAGTGCGGGGAAGCAGGTATGCTCTAGCGAATTTTTGATAACAAGAGCAAAAATCGCGAGGCCGAACAAGCCGCCTGCAAATAAGTACAAAAAAGCTGCTGGCGTTTGAGGAAGAATCAGGTTCTTATGCTGTTATGCCGGCACACACGTGGCTCTCTTGGGGGCCACGGCCGATGCATTTGCGGGTAAACAAAATGCGAAAGCTAGAAATAAAGGTAAAAGGTCCGTGAAGCTGCCTCGGGGAGAAAGTAAACAAGACGCCTGAAAATAAAGGTGAAAAACAAAAAGACTGCTGGCCAGAGCAGCTCGATGAAGAGCCAGGTTCTATAATCTTATGTCATCATCATGATGCACACGTGGTCCCGTGTCCCGCTCAATAAGCACATGGCTGCGTGTGATAAAGAAAAAACAAAAATTAAGTGAAGATGATCGGCCGCAGTCAGTGAACCTGGCGTTGTGGATGACACGAAATGTGGGTGAAGGTAAGAGAATAGAAACGGGTTGCATGTGAATAAAAAACGAATTCGGTTGGGTTAAAATATGTTTTATTGTAAGTAAAATCGTTTAGCAGAGATAGTATGTCTGTGCGACGGGTGTAGAATGGGGGTCAAAACTACGCTACATTGATAAATACGCGTCTTAAATCTGTATCGGTCCAGCGCATCAATTTCCCATGACCCTTTCCGGGCGTTTCGGTAGGCATAACTCCAGACATATAGATATTTAATTTCCGGCAGTTTTTGGAAGCTCACTTGCTTTTTCATTTCCGTGTAAAGTGTTCGTAAAAATAATACATCCCACAACCTAGGCCGAACAAAATGAACGATCCTCCTAGAACTTTAAAAGTGTTTAGGACCCAGCTCGCGAATTTTGATGGTGTCTTTCGATTTTTGTACGGTCCACACACATCCTTACCAGTTGCATAGATACAGTTAGGTGAACGTAGAAGGCGTTCTGCCTCAACATCGTCAGGTGAGTTTAAGGCGGTCATTTCCATACAGCAAAAGTAGCATTTTACTATATCTTTCAGGTTGGTGTAAAAAAAGCCACTTCTTGCTAGCTTGTATGATTTCCTGTCATCCAAAGATAGATTCTTAAATGTTTTTATTCGGTCAGATTCACGCTTTAAGATCAACATTGTGACTGTAATAAAAACTACTTACAAAACGTCTTTTATATTAATCCATGTGTTGTGCGTTTGTGGAAATCCGAGCCATTTAACATAAACTTTATCCCCTCGGCGTTTTAAAACTTTCTCTACAAGGTAGACGTCGGGATATTTGACGGGGCTTAGTTCAAGCTGGTAAAAAGCACCTTGTATTATATTTCCTTGATAGTCTGCAAGAATGTAAGTTACTGGATGAGTGTCTTTTACCTCTTTTATTTTGAAAATTTCAGTAGACCAGTTTGGGGTGTAGCCTTTTTCAAAAGCATGTTTATATATCTACTTATCCGAACAAAGTCTCCTACTTTGAACTTTGGACTTGGTTTTGTTTTTGGCTTTTTATACATCGTTAGCAATAAACGAACCTCATTAGCGGGACCTACGTCTATAGGTCTCATCTTAATAGTTCAATGTTTTGTACTGTTATATTTTTCTGTTAACTTGTCCAGCATACTTAGCCAATGATAATTACCATTCATACTAAACTCCTTCCACATAATGTTTTTTAACGTTCTATTAAATCTTTCTACAATTGATGCCTTTAAAGAACTGTAAGTTGAATAATGATTAACATCATATTTTTCCATCAAGCGTTTGAACGACTTGTTATAGAACTCATTTCCATCATCTGTTTGCAAGTTACTTGGAATACGACCCTGATTGAAAATTAGTTGCATTGCTTTAGTGACTTCCATTCCACTTTTGTCTTTAATTGGTAAAGCCCATGCATATTTAGAAAATGTATCAATGACAGTTAACAAAAAACGAAAGTGCTGATTTTCTGTCGCATATGAACTCATATCAACTAAGTCGGCTTGCCACAGGTCATCTTTACCTTTAATCGTTACACGGCGGCGCTTAAAGTTTTTGCGGGCAGGTCTGTGTAGTTCGCTAATAATTTGTCTTCTGCTCATTCTTGAAAAGGTATATAAGTACTTTTTGCAAGATGTGAGGTTTATATTCAAAAAGGTTGTTGTCAAGAGTTTTTTGTTTTTGTGGTAAAAATGATTGCGTTCAAACACCCATTTACAATAATTGTGGCAGGACCTTCTGGATGCGGAAAGACTACGTTTATTAAAAATCTTATAAATGATCCCTCGTTAATACAGCCGAAAATTACTAGGATTATATGGTGTAATGCGGAACGTGAAGCTCTGCCAGTAGATATTGTGTCCACAAACATAGAATATATAGATAGTGTACCCGATGAGTTTATAAATTACACAAATGAACCCACACTAATTTTTATAGATGATATGATGTTAAATGCCTTCAGTAAGCAAGGCTGTGAGCTTTTTACTAAAGGATCACATCATCGTAATTTTTCAGTGATTCTTGTAACGCAAAACGTGTTTCATCAGGGAAAGTTTTGCAGAGATATATCGCTAAACTGTAAGTACCTTGTCGTTTTTAAAAATCCCCGAGATAAAAGCCAATTCGTGCATTTAGCGAGACAAATTTGTCCGGAAGATAGTTTAGAGCTTCTAAAAATATATAAAGAGACCACTCAGGAGCCTTACGGGTGCTTACTGATAGATCTTACTCAGGAAATTAACGACACGTTAAGATTCCGAACGGATATATTTAACAAAGATTTCGCAACTTGTTTTTGTCCACATAGTTCTCTGAATAGTAAAAATGGTGTCAAGAGTGAAACGATTAAAGGACAACAAGCATATAAATACTTTATGTGCTTCAAAAATCTAAACCAAACTTAACAAATGCCATCATTGTGAAACGAAAATAGAAAATAGGAGCCAAATGTCATTGGCTATCATCAATAGTGTACTCTAAAAAAATTTTTTGGAGCATCTGAGTCCTTTCTATGATATGCCCCTTTTTTAATTCCTCTACATAATCTTTTCAGCCTGTACTGAAATCAGAACTTCTTAAGGGATCATTCTGGTTTAGACGCTCGAAAAAAAGGCTATTTTGATAAATTTTTTATAAAAAAAAGTATTACAGATATTGATATAAGGTTTTCTTACCTCAATAAAAACATAAAAAATATCTATATTTACAGTTTTTTACACTCTTTATATACATAAAAAACGAATGAACGGAAATCCTCAAAAAGTTGGTATATCGCTGGCGACGTTGATAACTTGATAAGGGCTCATGTAAAACAAAAAAAAAACGGGTGGTATTCCGGGAGTGCCGGCAGAAGTGAAAACTTGAACATTAACGTTGTGCAATTTGAATATTTTGGAATGGTTAGGGAATAATTTCGCACGAATTACTTTATTTCTCAGTATAAAAGTACTATCATTTATGTGGTAAAATACAATATTCATTTATTGCGCTATCGTACACAAACATGACAATTTATATTACATACATAAAAAATTTAACACTTCAGAACTATTACAATTATTTTACATTAAAAAGTTTATCTCTCAGAAAAATCAACTTTCATCCATAATTTCAACGAGTCTTTCACCATCATCATTACCAGAATCATCATCGCCAATCTCTAAAACTGATACAATAGGTTTATGGTAGCTGAAGTAAGAAACGAACAATTTTGATTCGAATCTATTTAAATGGCTAATAAAGACCGCATCAATAGTAGTTTTGTATTTCGTTGTGCACGTAGCAGGCTGTGTACAAACACACACGCCCACTCGCGCAAGCGCCCTGTCCGTCTTACGAATTTTCGATCAGGGTCACGTGTCCTGACGCGATTTTTACATTTTTTACCCATCCCAAAAAAGTGCACAACGCCGCTAAAGAAGTTTTCACTTCAAAAATAAAAAATATTTAGGTTCCATATATTAGTGGCTCTAGCGCATACTACGGAAATTAATATTTATTGATAAATAACAAAATGGCGAACATTTAAAGAAAAAAGAAAGAAAACGATGTTTTTTTTCATTGTTTTCGCGTAGAAAAAATATTAAACATCAAAATTTTGAATTGATTGTAGTATGCGCTGAAGCTAGAATATGTGGTTAAAATTGATGTGTAGAATATGTGGTTAAAATTTCATGAAAGTTGGTTCAGTGGTTCCAGAGAAATCACCGCCGCCGACCGGAATAACGTAGTTTTGAGAAAAACGCGTTTAAAGTTTTTTGAGTGCGCTCAAGTTGTATGAAGTAGCAACGTAAAGATCGCAAAATATGCAAAATAATACCATATCACCCTAAAATTTTAACCACAATATACAGGGTGTTTTGCTAGGGTCTGAACAGGGGTATGCCAATCGATTCTAAATGGTTTCCTGATCAACGTTTGTTAGGAAAATCGCCCCCCCCCATAAAATCGGTTCTTCCCTCCTAAAATCGCGATTGAAAATTTGGAGGAGGTCAACCTAGAAAATCGTTTGTAAGTTCTTTCAGAGACATCCCAGAATACTGGTTGACAACGCATTAGAAAGCTGAGCCTTTAAGCTTGCCAACGATACCACCCACGACCAAATCCGTCAACAAAGAAGCCGGGGAGACCCCGTCAAATTTCGAAAATTGCAATTCCAAAGCCCAAAATTTGACCTTGACACTTCATTCTGCCGATTTTTTGTATGGGTAGATCGAAACTTTTTTTGAGGAAAAGCTTCCCTGTCATGTGGCCTTTCTCAAGAAAAAAACCGCACTTGAATCGGACGGCGCGTTCCGAAGTTATTCGTGTTATAATAATTAATAAAACAGCAACACCCATTATCTGCACTGAAGTCCCATTGGAAAGTGACGTCACATTCCAATTGGATTTCATTGCGGATAGTGGGTTTTGTTGGGGGTGGGTTTACACCCACTATCCGCAATGAAGTCCAATTGGAATGTGACGTCACTTTCCAATTGAACTTCATTGCGGGTAATGGGTTTTATTGTAGTATTAATTATTATAACACGAATAACTTCGGAACGCGCCGTCGGATTCGAGTGCGGTTTTTTTCATGAGAAAGGCCCCACGACAGGGAAGCTGTTTCTCAAAAAAAGTTTCGATCCCTTCTTAAAATCGGTCCTTCCCCCCTAAAATGACGATTGAAAATTTGGAGGAGGTCAACCTAGAAAATGCATATAAGTTCTTTCAGAGACATCCCAGGATACTGGTTGATAACGCATTCGAAAGCTGAGCCTTCAAGCTTGCCAACGATATCACCCACAACCCAATCCGTCAACAAGCAAGCGGGAGGCACCCCGTCAAATTTCGCAAATGGCAATTTCAAAGCCCAAAATTTGACCTTGACCCTTCATTCTGCCGATTTTTTGTATAGGGAGATCGAAACATTTTTGGGAAAAAGCATCCCTGTCATGTAGCCTTTTTCAGGAAAAAACCGCACACGAATCCGACGACGCGTTCAACAAAAATCATTTTCATAAAATTCCTCCGACATGTTGACCAAACTAAGTTCGAACAGCCCCAAATACATTTCAGCATTAAATTTTTTTATTTATTTAAATTTATTTAAATTGGCTGATTACTACAATATAAATACAGATTATATATACATAATGAGTCAATTTCAACGAAGCTGATCCCTTAACTGGATTCGGTTCATGTGAAGGTCGATATCGGGAAACTTAGCGTTGAAGTCGCGCAACATTGACGTTATAGGCTCGTTCATGCCGTAATTGGTACGGTGAAAGGGCACGTGGAAGAAGCCGCGTTCCCTCAAAGAGCGTGCCGGGATGGCTATGTTGAAGAGACCAATAATCTCAGGGGAATTTATTCTACCGAGTAAGCAGTCGAAAGCGAAGGAAACTCGGAAGTTGAAGCGACGTTGCTCGAGAGACTGAAGAGAAAGCAGTTTAAGGCGGTCCGAGTAAGGGGGTAAGGCAGAGGGGTTTTCCCAGGGGAGATCCCGGAGAGCAAACCTCAGGAACCTGCGCTGAACCGCCTAGACGCGATCGATAGAAGATCGATAGGAAGGGGACCAAATCAGGCTGGCATATTCCAGTATAGGTCTCACAAAGGTTCGATAGAGGACCGTAGTAATGTGCGGGTCGTCAAACTCCTTCGCCCAGCGTTTCATAAAACTTAGAGTGGCGTTGGCTTTACTAGCTATGGCGTTGATGTGGTCGTCAAAAGATAATCGGCTATTAAGCCAGACTCCTAAGTCTTTGGTTTTGTCGAGAGTACGTAACGGGCACCCGTCAATGGAGTAATTAAAAGAGGAGGTGTAATTGGAACGAGAGAAACGAATGAATGTGCATTTGTCAATGTTTAAAGGAAGTTGGTTCAATATACACCAGTGAAAAAAGGAGTCAAGGTCGTCATTTAAAAGAGAACTGTCATGCTCGTTACGAATAGCTCGGAAGATTTTCGCATCATCAGCATAGCAGAGAATTTTCGAGTTATGAAGGGAGAAAGAAATATCATTAATATAAATGATAAACAAAAGGGGGCCCAGGTGGCTGCCCTGGGGCACGCCAGATGTGATTGACATTTCCCTGGACAGCGCACCGCGAAAGGATACTCGTTGGGTGCGATCCCGCAAGTAAGAACCAAGCCAAGCGACGAATGAGGAAGGAAAACCAAGCAACGATAATTTATGGAGTAAGATCCTGTGGTTAATCCTGTCAAACGCTTTGCTGAAGTCCGTGAAGATGCAGTCGATCGCGATGCCCTTCTCGATGTTAGTAATGCAGAAGTTGGAAAATTCCAGCAAGTTAGTGGTGGCGGACTTGCCTTTAAGGAAGCCGTGCTGGAAAGATTGCAAAAGAGGTCTGCAGTGAAAATAGATGGTATCGCAAATCGAGGCTTCGAAAAGTTTAGCGAGACAGGAAAGCTTGGCAATGGGTCGGTAATTGGCAATGTGATTCCTAGAACCCTTTTTGTGTAATGGAATCACAGTCGAGAATTTCCATAGCTGTGGAAAAACTCCCGAAGAAAGAGAAAGATTAAATAAATAACACAGAATAGGGACGAGGGGGACACTACAGCGCTTAACAAAAGAGGCTGGGATGCCGTCGGGACCACAAGAGAAGCTATCCGCTAAGCCCGAGATAAGTTTCAAGAGCAAAGCATCGTCAAGGAGTAAGTCCTGATGCTGGAGTGAAGTCGGAGGTAACGTCGTCAAGTGGGAGAAAGCATCAGGGCTAGTATCACAGATGGAATTATCACAGATGTCAGGTAAAAAAGCGGTCTCAAAAAAGTCGCAGAACATATCGGAGATCGTCTGCGGATTGTCACTAATAATACCATTAAGGCTTAAGGATGACGGGTAGCCATCAGACTTACGCTTGGAGTTCACGAAACTCCAAAAACGTTTAGGATCGTGCGCAGGAAGCCTTTCATGTCGATAAGGTAAGAGTTGAAAGCCGATTCGAGCTCCGAAGTAAAAAGTGAGCGAAGAGAAGAGTAAGCGTCATAATCAGCATCACTCTTAGAGAAGGCAAACTTCTTCCAGGCTTTAGCTTTTAAGTTCTTCAAATTTCGCAAAGAGTTATTGAACCACGGCGGACTAGGGCGTGAACCGCCCGTCTTGGAAAGAGGAATCGATTGCAGGAAGATACCTGATAGTGTGTAATAAAAATTATTAGTAGCAGCGTCAATGTCGCGCTCCCGCAAAACACAGCTCCAGTCGCAAGACGAAAGTAAACTATTAAGCAGTGAGAAATCAGCCTTTTTGAAATTGTAACAAAGACTAGGAGGCGAAGAAGAGCCCAGAAAGAACGGATCAGCCGAGAAGACGACGTGAAGAGCAGGATGATAACCTGTGTCCGGAACCAGTGGCGACGAACAGCGTCTAACAGAGGTGCAGTCGGGGTCAGAAGAGAAGACCAGGTCGAGCTGTCTACCGCAGTTGTTGGCGATGCCTGATGATTGGGATAATCCAGAGGATAAAAGACCCTCAATGAAGTCAACGGCATGTTGAGGTGCTGTGGTAAAGGATGGTGAAACAGCTGAGTCAACCGAGGAAGGAGACCAATCAATCGATGGCAAGTTGAAGTCACCAAGGAGCACGAGCTCATCACGCGGATGCAAAGAATCAGCGATCGTCGTAAGGCAATCAGAGAGTTGAGCATAGGTGGCCGGAGGTGCACGGGGAGGAACGTAGGCAACTGCGATGAACAAGCGCCTAAGGGGCAGTAGCAGTGAGACGCATAGTAGTTCCAACTCGTCGCTGAAGGGGACGTCAACAGGAAGGCAAGGGATGTCCCGGCGGATGGCACAAAGGACTCCACCCCACACAGGGGCCTTCAGTAAGGCACCATGGCGGTCGCGACGGAAAACCGCATAGTCTGAGCAAAAAAGTTCAGCGTCCGATATTCCACCGCAAAGCCAAGTCTCTGTAAGGCATATAGTGTCAAAAGATGTGTCAGCAGAACTCGTAAAGAGGCGCGTCGTCTTTGAGCGGAGGCCAGTTACATTGCCGTAGTAGAGCGATAATTCGCTGATGAGTTTTTTGACGATGCCGGACGGATGGGCCCCTGCTTGGATTTAGGAGTAAATTCTCGTACGATAGAGTCCGCCGGCCAGATAGAAGGAGAGATCACGGCTGAGAAAAGATCATCTGGGACCAAAACCTTGAAGGAGGCAGAGAAAGACAAGCTACCCCTGCTGCGCTGAGGAGTAATTCGACGACATGCAACGAGCCCACAAGATCCGCTGACGTTCGATTCGATGTGTCGTACAATCTCGTCCTCTGAAGTGTCGGAGTGAACCCGAGAGATGAAGACTTGGCGGGGAAGCTTGGCAGGGCGGATAGAGATGGAACCAGATGGGGGCGGGCCAACGTTGGGCGGTGCTTTATTAGGAGCCTTGATGGTAGAGGTCCCAGGGGGGGACGCAGCTATAACAGATGAGCTGCGGGACTTGCCCCTTCCATGGCGACGACGCTTGGAGTGCCCTGTGGAGTTAGGGGAACGAGCTTTCTCCGCGGGAGCAGCAGCTTGAGGAGCCTGAGGGGTTGATGTAGCATCCTGGCGATCCGCAGGAGAGTACAGACAAGCATCCACAGCTGCGGCAGCAGGCCTGTTATCAGAGTCGGATGTCATAGGCGGTTCCGGGGCAGCTAGAGTCTCAGGGACCGGGCTGGGGGCCAAAGGTGAAGCATCGGGTGGAGCCTCAGCACTCCGAACTATGAGGGACTCGACGGCAGATGATACGGTGGACATTAACTCCGTGTTCTTATTTGCCATAGCCTGCCAAGAACTCATGTCATTTTCTATTCGCCTGATGCCCCTCCTTACGTTGTCAAGAGAGAGCAAAATAGGGCCAGTGTTAGTACCCGATGATCGATTGCCACCGGCAAGGGACTCCTGAAGCTCGTCGATCGAAGCAGTGGCACCAGACAGAGTGCAAGAGATGGTATGCTGCTTGGCAAGTAACTCAGAAGAGTTGGAGTTGATGAAGCCATGCTATTTGGGATTTACCAGCAGCACAAAGAGAAGCCCAAATCATTACACCTCCGCCACCAAAATTTCGACTCATTCGAATTTCCCGCGTGTTTCTCAAATCATGCCAATAGCAACAATAACCATCAAGACCATCCAAATTGAATCGCCTCTAGTCACTAAAAATAACAGTTTTCCATTCTGAAGTCCAATGAATCTGTTTTTCTGCGAATGCCAAACTCGCATTTTTGTGATGCTGTGTTTCAACATTTTCGTAAATCTTAAATTTTTGTCACTTTATAAAATTTGTCTTACACGTCTCGCAGATAGAGGAAAATTCAAATTTCTCTGTATTTGTGGCGAAGTTACGTTATTTTACGGACTTCGCGAAGTATAAGACTTTTCGTAGGTCAGTTAATTTTTCATTGTTGTCATATTTCCTGTTGTCGGTAGTTTTCGCTTTGCTTTAAGTAACTCCGGTCACCGATCGATTTAATTTCTTTGTAACCTCCAGCAAAGACAAATTAAAGTAATTAGAAACATTAATTTGCTGGACCGCGTGATCGTCCCCGAGGATTTGCGAGTTCGGGCGAAGTGAGCCCGTGGAGGAAAGTTAAGTACCCTTTTGCCATTTCCATTTATTTTCTAATTGTTCTGTGGTTTGAGCCCCGTGCGGCGTACGCTCCCGCTTAAAATTATATATATTTTTGTTCGGTTAATTTAATCCGGGATGCCTACCCGGACTCGAGCCTCCTCGCCGGTCCCGTTAGTGTTCATTAACGTTAGGAGTAGCGTTTAATTTTCGCAATTGTATTTTCGGCCCTTCACAGGGAAAATATATTTAGTGTTTAGCATTGAGCCGTGCTGGTTAATTTTTTTTTTGGTTCCCTCCCGTCTCCCGACAGTGCATTAGGTACCGTTAGGTGGAGTACCTTGGTTCTCGGTGAGCCATAAAACCGAGTGGCGCCCAACTCTGGTTCAGGTGCGATCGGCGAAATTTAAATTAACATTACCCCGACCCGTCTCCAACAGCTGGCCAGGCGCTCGTGCAACAAAATTTGCACGTAACAGAATATAGCGGACTTTATGACCAAACCACTTCCTTTAGAAGCACATAAGGATCTTAGAGATAAGATGTTAGATTAAGGGCTAATCACATTTGTTTCAATTTTGTTTTAGATGAATCTTAGGGATGATGGGACCGACAAAGGGAGGGAGTATTGCGAGAATTTTGCCGGTGGCGACATCGTGGGACTATTCACCCAAAACACAAACATCTCTCTCTCCCTGTCCCGTCTCTCTCTCTACGACTTGGCCTCACTGGATCATTCTATCACAGACTGCCAAAGCCGACACATCGCTGTGATCGTACTCTATTCCTTGCTCTGTACATTTGGTGAAATAAAGAAATATAAATCCAACAATTATCAATGCCCAATCAAATAAATTGAATCGCGAATTAAGAGCTGAATTGAAGTGTCCGTCAGCAGCAAGGCTTCAAGCGCAGAATTTAAAGCTCAGAATTGAGCACGAAAAGAAAAAAACCCGAAGTCCGAACCGGCATGATTGAAAGCCGAAACTTTAATTGCGATAGCCCGCAAGTATAGCAAAATTCCGAAATTGCACTGTAACCACTACAACCGTCTAAGATCTTATTAGCTTTATAGGTTATGCGGCCATGTTGGCTGGAAGCCCCTGTTCACGCCAAAGAATAAGAAAGAGTTTACCGGTTAGATTGGCAAAATACTGCCTAGATTTTCCATGAGATGAACTTCTTGAAGACGGCCTGCTATCTGATACAATATGCTCTTCCGGTTATTCCTCTTTCTGCTCCAGTTAAGCTTGCGGGAATAGAAATCGCCACTGTGGTCGCCAATCAGCCAGGTTGTTTCACCGTAACACTTTTTTTCTGTTTTTATCTGACTCGAAAGGACGAAATGTTTTGCTTTACACGAGAAACAAATAGACCGGCTCTTGATTTTACAAAATAAAACTATATTTGAACGAACTTTACAGAGCTAATGTGTTTCTGATGGCGGCTGCGAAACAAGTGAATGAGCAATCGAAAATTGAGTCTTCTTCTTGATAGAATGGCGACAGGCCAGGCTTCGAACAGGATACAGTCCGTTCTGAAAGTTGGTTTTTTCTCGAACAAAAGTATTTAATGCATATAGGTATTTCCCACGGCCCTTTTCTGCGCTCGCGGTATGCAAAACTCCATGCTATCATATATTTAACTTGTGGGATGTCGTTAAAATTCATATGCTTCTTCCGTAAAGTGTACAAAAGTTTTGTGATCGGAAAAAATAAAACAAAATTTTCGTTATAAAACATTTACTAAATTCAAAATCACAGCTCAACTATAAGCTAACTACAAAGTGTCGGGAATTGTCCAAACCGATGGAGCCCCATTATTCTCCTGCCTATTATCCTCGAATGGTTCAGCAGCAGACTCCTTTTTTTCGGGACGAAGACAACAGGTCGCAATGCCGCCCAGTAAACTTAAAAGGCTAAAGGCAGAAAGGGACATCGCCACATCGATGTTCTTTAAGACGTTGATAAACGGCGCCGAAAGCAACCACAGCCGTAGTGCTATTAAAGCACCCGCTAAAATTTTAAATATATTACCAGCGTACATTGATAGGTTTCCTGAAGCTCGTCTATGGAAAGGTCCACATATGTACTTACATCTTTACCATTCACATGAAATCAGTTTGGTGAAAGACGGATATGTTCGGCTTCAACATCGTCAGAACAATTCATTGTACATAATTCTAAGGAACAGTAGTAACATTTAACTACATACATCTCTTAAATTCGTGTAGAAAAATCCGCTTCTTGCAAGTTTGTGAGATTTTCTTTCATCTAAATGAAGATTACGAAACGTTTTTAATCTGTCGTATTCTCTCTTTAAAAGTAGCATGGTAACTGTTTAACAGCAATCACAAAACATGTTTTATATTAATCCAACTATTATGTTTTGATGAAAAACCAAGCCATTTAACAAAAACCATGTTCCCGCGTTTCTTCAAAATTTTTCTACTAAATAAACATCGGGGTTTTTTACTGGGGCTAGTTCTAGCTCATAAAATTTTCCTTGAATTATATCTCCCTGGTAATCTTCAAGAATATAAGTTGTTGGGTAAACTGACTTAACTTCTTTAATTTTGAATATTTCAGCAGACCAATTAGGTGTATATCCCTTTTCAAATACGTGTTTATGTCTACTTATTCGAACAAAATCACCCAATTTAAATTTCGGTTTGGATTTTATTTTGGGGTATTTATACACAGTTAATAATAAACGTTTTTCGTCTTCCAATCCAACGTCCACAGGTCGCATTTTAATAGTTCGGTGTTTTGTATTATTATATTTTTCTGTCAGCTTGTCCAACATACTAATCCAGCGATAATTACCATTCATGCTAAACTCTTTCCACATCATGTTTTTTAATGTTTTATTAAATCTTTCTACAATTGAAGCTTTTAAGGGACTGTGGCTAGAATAATGCTTTATATCGTATTTTTTCATTAGCTTTTGAAATGATTTATTAAATAACTCCTTCCCGTCCGTTTGTAAATTCTTTGGAATGCGTCCGTGATGAAAAATAGACTGAATTGCATCAACAACTTCTGCTGCACTTTTACTTTTAATTGGTATGGACCAAGCATATTTTATAAAGGTATCAATCGCAGTCAAAAGAAAACGAAAATTCTGATTTTCTCAAGAGTAAGCACTCATATCAACCAAATCTGCTTGCCATAAATCATCTATGCCTCTAATTATAACACGCTGGCGTTTAAAATTTTTTCGAGCTAGTTTATGTAGCTCTTCAACAATTTGTCTTCTGCTCATTTTTTATAAAAACTATATATATATGTACTTGAAAGATGCGGTATTTATACATAATCGGAATTTATATTTCATCTAATAATGATTGCATCCATTTACAATGATTATTGCAGGGCCTTCGGGCTGTGGCAAAACGACGTTTATAAAAACCCTTCTTAATAATAACGAGTTGTAATGTATCCCGAAAATAGTTTGGAGCTTTTGAGAATATATAAAGAGATTACTCAAATACCTTACGGGTATTTAATGATTGATTTAACTCAAGACATTAGCGACGTGTTAAGATTTCGAACTGATATATTTAATAAGCCCCGTTTACACTGGCGAGTTTACAAGCTAAAAGCGGGGCTTTTTTACACGCAGCTCGTAAACTCGCCTAGTGTACACGACGCACTCGCTCTAAAGCTGCTTTTAAAAACGCTGTGGAAAAAGCTGACTCCGCCGGCGACTTCGCACGCCACTAGCCGGCTTTTGAGCGAGCTGGATTGTAAACTAGCCAAGTGTACACACAGTAGCTTGTGCACTAGCGACTGACTGGCCTTCAAGATGTCGGAGGAATTGGTTCTAGCGGGAGTTGCAGTGCAAACAACACATTTTTCTACACGCCAGCTAATTGGCTTCTGAGCTAGTGGAAAGTTTCGTGTGTACACGACAAGAAGCGAATTCGCCGACTCGCCGGCTTCTTTACTCGCCGGCTTGTAGCTTGTAAACTCGCCAGTGTAAACGAGCCTATAAGGAATTTGCAATCTGTTTTTGCCCACAAAACCCTTTGAGTAGTAAAAATGGCGTCACGAATGAAACGATTAAAGGACAACAAGCATATGCTATATGTGCTTATAAAAGCCAAATCAAATCTAAGAAAGGCTATCATTCAAAATGCTGACCCTGATGTTAAACTCTTTGTGAAATTACGCTCAATACCTTAAAAGGCAACCATATGCCACACGGAAAAATCTATAACTCGCTGTGCAAGTATAAAAAGGACATGCGTAAATTAGTTGATGCAAAAAGGTCTGTTGCTAAAGGTGCTTTTACACTATCTGACAATGTCAGATGACAAGTCGGTTTCAGATTTTAAAAAGTGCGTTAAATTTGGCATCTGACTCGCATTTGTCACTTTGAAATAATTTTCGCGCTTACACCTGTGAAGCAAAGTCATCTGACTTGAATGTTAAATTGAAATGTTTTAAATTAAAATGTTAAATTAAAATGTTTTCATTAAAGAAATTTCTTTCGCCTTTACATAATATATATAAAAACTTCCATCAGTTACCTTTTCCGATATCAATGCGCCTGAAAATGAAAATGCCATCTGACTTGTCAGAACGAATAGCCCCGGTTCTAATCACAAATTTTCAAGCTGACTTGTCGGCAGACCTGTCAGCTGACAACTTTTAAAGCATCTACACCACTGACATATAGAAATGGACCACTCGCCCCATACAAAATGCCTATGAAGCGATGGTGCACTTTCTAGTTCCCTCTTGCTCACACCATTAACGGATTTTGAGCAGTCAGCTGTGGGTTTGAATTGCTGTCAAATGCATTTTTGGGGCATTAGTCCGCTTTATTTGCATAAATCCATCAAATAATTACTACAAAAATTATAAAATAATTCCTTTTGTATCTTAAGTCCCTTCAAAGGAATGCAAACATTAAATTACCCCTTTGTAAGATACAATTGAATTTTACACAATTTCTAATTTTTCGGTGGAAATTGTGTTATTAAATTATGAAAATTAGTCCTTTCTTATCTCATATTTTTAGTTCTTCTTATCTTATGGATGATTTACGACAAAAATGGCACAAAAACCCCAAAAAAACCTGAGTGGCGTAATACGGCGAATCATTGCGGAATTAATTGCCTTAATTCCTTTTACTGTAACTAAATTAAGTGAAGTATTCAGCAAAAACACAAAAGTGCTCTAATTTTTACTTTTGAGTTCTTAAAACAGTTGTTTAGCGATATAAATCGCATATCCAGAAGAGAGCAATTCGACGTTTTGCTGAGAATTTTTCAATGAAAAATGTGTTATTCCACAAACTTTTCGCCGCGAAATTATTTGAGATTTGATGCTACTTTCAGGGGAATCAGATTTAAGCGTGCAGGTTACAAATAAAATTAATATAATTTTTAAATTTGCCGCCTTTTGAAGCCCCCTATCTCGCATAATGCGAAAGAAATAGACAGATATATGCCTTCTATATCTGAACTCTCCTTAGGTGAGAACTTTCAAAAGGTGCACCATTTGAGATAGCAAATCGAGTGGTCCATTTCTATATGTCAGTGATCTACACTAAATGACATGTCAAATTCGAAGGTTTATCTGACATGTCATCTGACAATGTCAGATAGTGTAGCAGCACCTTAATACAGCGTGGAGGTTTTCTACCTGTTTTATTAGGAAGCGTATTGTCAGGAGTTATCGGCTCATTAATTGAAAAATATACATAGAAATGACGGGCTTAACAAAATGCTGCTTCTATCGCCGGAAGTGTATAAAACTCTAAATAATGATATTGAACAATTCGCAAACTTGTCATTGTTTGACAAATCAATGGATAACATATTAAAAAGTAAAAATCTGTCTGATGAAGAAAAATGGCACAATTATAGAAATGAATTAATAAAATTTTTAAATTTGCATTTCCCATCAGTAAACCAGTTCGCCAAAGTGAGCGTTTAAAAAATAAAACAGAGAAAGCCTCAAGCATATCTGACATTCATTGGGAAAGATTATAATACAAAAAATATGCCTGTAGATATTCAAGAAAGTGATTTTTACGCTTGTTTATTAAGTGCCTGTTTAGACGGTTCGCTTTGTCGCTCCTTTTGTCGCGCCTCAAAACGAACGTTCTGTTCAGACGGTTCGCTTTGAGTACAGTTGTTTTCATGGCAAGTGGAACACTTGGAATCTAAACAATTTGACATTTTTAGATATTTTTGAGGTTTAAGTGCCTGTTTAGACGGTTCGTTCACGAAGGAAAACATTCGAAATGAATGAAGATAAAATTGTAGCAATGATAGGCCTTTTATTGGCTCGTAGCACCACAATTTCGGTACATACACGTCTTCTACTCCTGCTCCACTTCTCCAAGATTTTTGCACATTTCTTTGTTCTCGCAAATATTGGGATCTCAGCGTCTTCAATTTCGCTCTAATTTCATTGACTGTCGTCGCCGACCGAAATTCCTTTAAGGCGGCACACACTTCCGAGAGACACGATTCCCTTTTAATTCTGTTTTTATAATCCACATGTTGTATATCAAATAATTGTGGATACTGGTGATAAAGTTCAATAAACTTTTCCGTCTGAGTTCTTGTCCAAAAACTCATCTTGTTAATTTTGTATATGTAGTTTATTTAATTATTCACGGCACACAGTTAATTCAATTTTCAATGAAATTTATTTGCGGCTTGTACACACATTTAATTATTCACGGCACACAGTTAATTCAATTTTAAATTCAATTTATTTGCGACAGGTGGAACGAAAATGACAATGAGCCACTTAAACGAAACAATATGCAATTGAAACAGTCAAAAAAGCGAACGTGAGTCCTGTTCTGATCGAGACGCACTTCCCCTTCACCCGAACCAACCCCTCACACAAATTTCGTCACAAACGTTCGCTCAAGCGAACCGTCTAAACAGGCACTAAGCAACAATTCTTTACACTACTACCCCGAAAACTCGCGGTCCGAGTTCACAAATAAACTAACGGGTCCATGCAAACTTAATCAAAACTGGAGCGTCGGAATCACTGAAATTTCGATTCCTGAATATGAAAGCAAAGAAGGCAGCAGTAAACGAGTAAAACGAGATAGAGGAGAATTAAATACAATACGACAAGATGTACAGAAAGATCACAAACTACTTAAGCCGCGATCCCAATGTATCCGCACCGTTCCGATCCGTCCGATCCGCACCGATCCGTTGAGAAGCCTGGTTCCAATGCTTCCGAAATTTGACAATTTTGTTAGTATCAAAATGGAAAGAAGTAAGCTGTTGAAATATTTTAAATTGTTTTGTGAGCTATACAAGATATAACAAGAATATAAAAAACTAAAAAGGCAAAGAAGCATGAAGTTAGTATGCATATAATTTTTATTTTTTTTGTCATACAATTCTGGATGTCTTCGGATATCCTCGATAAATTCTTCTTAATTCATTTCTTTTTAATTTAACCGTCCTGCGTCCACTCGGAGCACTAAAAATCATTAAATTGTGCCAATTTAAATTTTTTGTGAGGTTATGCTTTCAGTAGCAATCCGCAAAAGTTGAAAGTTAACCAACTCTTCCGTACCGATCCGATCCGATCCGTAAGTGCCATTGGGACCACCTTTCCGAGCTGCCATATAATTCCTAAGCAACCATCGAATTTTAACTTTGACAGCTGGACGGATCGGAACGGTGCGGATACACGGTGATCGCGGCTTTACAGTGAAGATAAATGAAAATGTTAGACTGGAATGGACAAAGGAAATACTTTCTCATTCGAGCTATAAAGAAGGACAAGTAAATTTTTCCGCATTTCTGTTAACATGGTTTAACACCGTTACGCCTTCTTGGTATACAATGTACTTGGAGGATGTCAAACAACGAATTTGGAATCGTTTAGATGCTGATTTTTGTCGATGAAGTAATTCCAGAAATTAATTACGAAAAGGAGGAAGGTGATTTTATACTACATACATATATACCAGGGCAAAAAACATTCGGATAATGTTGTTTTAAAATTGAAATCATATGACTCGGTTGAGGCTTTTATTGATGATATAATCGGACAAATACCCAGAATAAAAAGGAAACATGACAAGTTAAAAACTGCTTTGGACGATTATACCCATCCAGCTAAAAGCATAAGAAAAAGGGGTAAAATTCCTGCTAAAGATGACATATTTGAATTACGAATCGATGAGCCAGAATTAACAATTAAGATAAAATAGCCACTACCACCACATCTTAATGTTAAGAATCTCGCAACACTTTTTATCAATAATGTACATTTTCATGACGAAACAATAGCAGAAGATGAAAAGCAAAAGAAAATTGCACGTATTAAAGATAGTAGTAGTAGTAGTAGTTGAGATGTCTTTTGAGTAACACGTCTTTTGGAGCTGTTGCCTTCACTTTTGCCGGTTACTTGTGAGTTCAAGCAGTGCGGATAAGAAATTTTGTTTTCCATAACCTGCCGCCGCCCGTTGCTACTAGTTTCGCAGTTCAACGAGACATAAATTTTAACTGCGGCTTAGTGTAGTTTTGATTATTATCCGTATTTTCATCATGGGTAAAAAAGAATCTCCGAAGGCTAGCTAGCATTCGAAGAGTTCTAACTGTGACAACACCAATACTCCTATGAAAACGAGAGCTGTGGCTAAACAAAACCAAACTCAACAGCAGCAGCAAGAAGCTGCTAACCAAAGCCTTCTATATTACAAGCCATGAAGTGGCCTTTTGCATGTGTGCGTAAGTGGTCTGACAGTTCTTCAGTTGACGGCCATTTCTCATACAAAGCGCGTAAATTTTCGGGGTTCTGCAGTTATTTAAGCAGTTTTAAAAGTGAAATAATCAATTTATCCGGTAAATATTTCTACAGGAGGTGTACAAAAGGATATCAGTTGTAATGGAAGTGAAAAATTGTGAAAAAGTTTGATCGAAATTAAAAAAATCATCTATGAACCGGCAAAAGTGTTAGGTTAGGTGGCGAAGTACTGGGCAATTATTGGCAACTTTATAGTTATTTTACTATAATTAACGCCATTTAATTGTAAAAAGTACTCTTGCACTTAACAAGAAGATTGTTTAATGGTGCGTAGAGATGTACTTGCAAAAATAATTGCAAAATTTTTGCATTTTGTGGAAATTTCTTGTGAGTGAATTCCCGCCGACTGTGACATAAATAAAAAATATAGAAATTCCTTTGAAGTATTTTCTTTTTAATTTAAATATATATATGAATTCTAAATTAAAGTGTTTTATTTTTATATAATAATATATGAAATAAATAGTTTCAAACTAGCAATGCCTATTCATTTAATTTCCTTTTACCCAAAGCACCTTTCTTCCTTTTGTGCATTGAACGGCTCAAATTTAACTCAGACATTTCAACCCGCCAAATTTTTATTTTCTGACAAATTTTGCAAGTAGACTGGGCAAAGTTAATAAAGTTTCGGAATATGAGAGTAAGCGATTAAAAATCCTCAACCATTGCGAAACGTTTTACTAAATGTACCTTTAAAGTAGCGCAAAATGTACATAGTTAAATATTATGGGAAATTTGAGTTTGCATTTTGTGCACACTCACAATATGGGACTTTATAGCATTGTTTGCAAATATTACCGAAGTGCATTTGGAAATTATTTGTGAAAACTTAACGAGTTACACATTCTCTTCAGTAAATGCCAATTTTAAACTGCGAATTACCTACAAAATAAAGAAAATATGTTAAATTTAGTCTGAAACTGTCACTGCAGCCGCTGAAACAGCTGAAATCTGTCAGACCACTTTGCCCTATAGATGTGTGCGTGCGCCGGACCACTTCATGGCTTGTAATATAGAAGGCTTTGTGCTAACCAAAGATTATCCACAATAAAATGCGACACTCATGACGTATTCGCTAAAATTTTAGTGACCTTGCTACCGCCACCCAAGCCAGAATTGAGAATTTTGCGAGAAGTAGATAGTAATAAGAAGCTCATGTCAAAGGAATGGATAAAAAACTTCTCTGAGAGAATCAGGCCCACTTTGTACGCGCCCGCTGGAGCCACACACAAACAAATTGGTTCAGCAGAAAAGCAAAAACAAAATCGGCGCATCCGTATATAAGGCCTGCGTGTGTTACCTGCCTCTTCCCCTCTTCAATTCTGTCATTTTCCTTGCAAGCGGAGGCCACTAACACCATGGCACAAGCAGCCGGCACCGCATACATAGTTATTGGTTCAGTCATAAAACTCCATATAAAAAAAGTGGTCACATTTATTTTCTATAGCGTAAGCGCTGTAGGTGAGCAGTGGCTTGTTGCCTAATTTTGCCTCGTTCGCTCTTATGGGAATTTACCTAAGGAGTGGTAGGCAGTATTGCTTTGCTGCCTTATCTAAGGCGAAATTTATTTCCACCCAGTTTTCGGAAATGCATATGGGGTAGTGGTTTTGCTTAGTATAGAGAGTGTCGCATCTTATTGTGGATAATCTTTGCTGCTAACAGTGCTAACTCCCTGAAAATGCAGGCTAAGAGACAGGCAAATACTAGTAACGCATCTAACACCTCTCTTACCTCCGTCAGATCGAACTCCATCAGCTCAACGGATCGGTTTGAATTACTGGAGAGAAAACTTGTGAAAGCGTTAACTGCTGTAATAAATGAAAGGATGGACCAAAATGAAGAGTCCCTGTCATCGAAAATTGAGGAGGTACTTGTAGCAACTAGACGTGAGGTATTGGAATTAAGTGACGAGGTCCGGCATTTGAAACGTGAACTGAGTGATGTGAGAGCTGAGCTTAATGATCTTCGTCAATCCGACCGGCTTTCGGATGCCATTGTCACCGGGATTCCCCGCATGTCTGATGAGAACCCCATTGACATTATCTCGAAGATTGCCAAGAGGATCGATCATCAGTTGTCCCCATATACTGCTGCCTTTCGTGTGAAATCATCTCCCAACAGTCCACCTAAGAGTGGAAGTATGCCTCTTATTGTTAAGTTCTCCTCAGCCGCTGAGCAGAAGGCTTTCATTCGGAAGTTCATCCGATCCAAGAGAGTCTCTTAATATGAAGTTCTCGTCTGACTCTAAAATATCTGTTTTCGAAAGCCTTACTAAGCAAAATCATCGCATTCTTCGTGCTGCGCTTAATTTGAAGTCGTCCGAGAAGGTCCACTCTTGCTTTAGTCGAAATGGTCATATTTTTGTGTGCCTGAATTGCGGGTGATTCGCCTATTCTTATTCAGTCATTGCAAGTTTTGGACAGCCTGATGAATGATGCCAGCCCTGATGTCCTCGAGATTACAAATGAGTTGCCTACCCAATCTCCGCCGTTTGATGCTGCAGAGTCGTTAAATCCTAGTTTACCATCAGCCGAGTGACCGAATACTGAAGGCACAGCACTACAGGCAAGCCCTGTCTAACTTATAATTCTTGGCTTAGTCTAATTTAGTTTACTACGCTTATTTTCTATTTCTTGCGAACTAAAATTGTTTCTCCTCTTCTTTTTCTTCATCTTAGTTTTAAAGTTACTTAACATCTTAGTTTTGTTATTACTATAATTAGAGTATCGATAACTATAACGCAATGCCTCTTGTTTATCTTCTTTATTAGTTTTCCATTCTGAATTTTTATTTAGTGATGAGTGGTCGTGCTGGTGCGGTGATGGGGTGGTGTTACATTCGGGTGTTTCGATGTGACTGGTCTTTGTGAGCTGGACAGGTTGCGAACTCTTTTAAATGTCTTCTGTAGCAGAACCTGCGGTGTGAGTATATGTACCATTAATGCCAGAAGTCTCAGAAGTAAGATTGATGAAATTCGTCGCATCTTTGAATGCTCCAATATCCATGTCATACTTGTTAGTGAGTCATGGCTTTTGGTTCATATACCATCATCTCTTGTCTCTATTGCAGGATTTAACCTTTTCCGTAACGATCGTGAAGGTCGTGGAGGCGGAATAGTAATATATGTTAAGAACTCGCTGAGGTCGAGGTTACTTACCAATTCTACCCGCTCTGCATTGGAGTTTGTGACTGTGTGTATATTCGATGCAACTGCTGCACCTTACTCCCGTGAACTCTGTTCCTACTTCCTACAACTTTACCCATCCTTCTTTGTTGGATGTCCTTTTTGTAACTGACCTAGCTAAAGTCTCTTTCCACAACCAACTTAGTCCCATTTCTTCTTTAGACCATGATATCCTGTTTATGAGCTACACTTTCAGCTTCTCGGAATCCCACATTGATTTTACCTTTCTTGACTTTAAAAACCTTGACTTACCGTCACTTCTTGCTGAATGCTATTCGCTTCCTTGGAGCGACATTTACTCTGTGACCTCTATTGACTGTAAGGTGCATAAACTCTCCTGCTTCCTTCCGTATTTATTTGATAAGTACTTGCCGCTTACTCACCGGAAACCCCATACCTCCAATTGCCCTTGGTTCAGTAAGCGAATTAGCAAGTTGATCGTCGAACGTGAATTCCTATATAAAGAGTGGCGACGTTTTCGTAATGAAGAAACACTTCGTTTGCACAGGATCGCTCGCAATAAAGTGACTGCTGAAAATCGTAAAGACAAGCGTAATTTCCTGAAAACTAAATTAAACACGGATTGGCCGGCGCGTGTCTTGTGGAAAAATTTTCGTAATTTTGGTATACAAAGGGACAGCAAGCACCAGAAGTGCGAGCTCGATCCGAATGACTTGAATAGCTACTTTGCTTCACCCCACGACTCGGAGCGAACAGCTAGCATGCATTACTCTAATAATCTTCATCATGATGACTGCAGCTCTGATGAATTCCTATTCCGCTGTGTGGATCATGATGAGCTTGTAAGCGCGATTTTTGCCATTAAATCGAATGCTGTGGGTTTGGATGGCATTGATCCACGTTTTGTAAAAATATTGCTCCCATGCATTTCGCAATACATACTGTACATAATTAACTGCTGCTTTACTGAGTCCTTCTTCCCCGAAACTTGGAAAATGGCTCTTGTTGTTCCTGTACCCAAAAAAACCTTATCTGTATCAGCATCGGACTTTCGACCTATTAGCATTTTGTGTTTCTTTGCAAAGGTTCTGGAAAAGCTAATTGCTCTGCAAATTCAGGAGTTTCTGTCGAATGCCGATCTGTTGAATCCACATCAATCAGGTTTTCGTGCGGGTCATAGTTGTGAGTCAAATATGCTCAAGGTAACCTCTGATCTTCGGAGGGCGTTGGATGATGGACATGTTGGGATCATGGTACTTTTGGACTTTTCGAAGGCTTTTGATAGTGTCGACCATACGCTTCTTCTTAGGAAGTTATGCAGTTACTACCATTTTGGTAGCACCGCTGTATCTTTCATCAGTGACTTTCTCTGTAACCGTTATAAGCAGGTCAAAGTTGGTAAATGCTTGTCTAGCTCTATTGTACTGACCAAGGGAGTCCCGCAGGGTTCCATTCTAGGGCCCTTATTATTTTCCCTCTTCATTAATGATTTACCTGATATCTTGGACGATGTTCATGTTCACCTATATGCGGATGATGTACAATTATACTTGTCTCGACCTCTTGGCTTGATGGAGGACTGTGTTGCGAGAATTAATAGTGACATTGATAGAATCAATGTGTGGTCCCAGCAGAACCGGCTATTGCTTAATCCTTCTAAGTCACAGTGCATTGTATTTCGTGCTTTCCCATCAATGACTACTTCCGACTTGCCAATGGTTATGCTAAATGGCACGGTGTTACGTTTTGTTGATGAAGTTACTAGTCTAGGGGTCAAGCTAAATAGCTCGCTTACTTGTTGTCATCATATACAATCTGTTATCAGAAAGATTTATGGCAGCTTAAGAACACTTTGGCTATCAGCTGATGTACTGCCTTTTGAAATGAGACTGAAGTTGGTTAAAACCTTACTCATTCCTCATTTTACATATTGCAGTACTGTGTTCCCGAGGCTTGACTCTACTTGCCGGCGGAAAATCAATGTAGCTTTCAACGACTGCATTAGATTTGCTTACTTGTTGCGCAGATCTGACCACATTTCAAATTACAACACCTCACTTCTGGGATGTGGCATTGAAACTTATCTGAAACGTAGACTGCTGCTCTTTTTGTTCAAGCTAATTAAGAAGAAATTATTGCTATTATTATTATATTTTCTCTCTTTACTTATTTAGAGTACCTAACTTAAGTTAGAATTTTTCTTTTTCTTTTCTCTTTCTTTTTCTTTTTCTTCTAAACTTTTTTATATTATTAGGTGTAAATGAGCTCCCAAGCTCGCCCATCACTTGCCAAGAAGACGTAGATTCTTTCACTTCCCAACTAACCAACATTATTACAACCTCCTATGAATCCAACTGTCCTATAAGATCAAGGAGGTCAAACAAGGACGTACCGTGTTGGAACGGGGAACTTGAAAGGCTGAGAGCCAACACACGAAGGCTCTATACTAAGACCAAATGGGGGGGCTCAACTGAAGCCTATAAAGCTGCCCTAACCACATACAACAAAGAGATAAGAAGGTCCAAAAGGAAAACATGGAGAAAATTTTGTGAAAGTGTCGCCGATCTACCGACCACAGCCAGACTCCAAAAGGTCCTTACAAAGGACCACTCTAATGGTATCGGCCTCCTGTTAAAAGAGGATGGTTCCTATACGGAGGATGGGAAAGAAACTTTGGAATTACTAATCCAAACCCACTTTCCTGACTCCCTCCCTATGGGAGGGGAGAACTATAGGGAAGATGAAAGGCCCATGAGTCCTCCCAACAAGCGCACCAGAAGCACCTCTGGGCGCATCCTAACTCCAGGAAAGGTTAAATGGGCAATAGAATCCTTCAAAGCCTTTAAATCCCCTGGAATGGATAATATATTCCCGGCCCTACTGCAGAGGGGACCCATGGACTTACTACTCCCGGCCGTTGTAAAGGCTCTAAGAGCTAGCTACAACCTGAGCTACATCCCTCAAGTATGGAGAGATGTCAAGGTGGTATTCATCCCTAAAGGCGGTGGACGCAACCCTTCACAGCCTAAGGCATACCGCCCAATCAGTCTAACCTCTTTTCTTCTTAAAACGATGGAAAAGGTGTTGGACAACCACATCCGCAGCACTGCACTCGTCAGCACACCGCTGCATCCACACCAACACGCTTACCAGGGGGGTAAATCAACTATATCTGCCCTACATAAGCTTGTAAGCCTCATAGAAGAGACACTAGAAAGGAAAGAAATAGCCCTATGTATCTTCTTAGATATAGAAGGAGCTTTCGACAACACATCCTTCGTCTCCATTGAACATGCAGCTGCCGAAAGAGGCATAGAGCCTCAAACGGTCGCATGGATTAAAGCCATGCTAAGCTGCCGGAAAATCTCGGCGAATCTGGGTGAGACTGTTGTAGCGGCACGGGCCATGAGAGGCTGCCCCCAAGGAGGGGTTCTGTCCCCGCTTCTCTGGTCCCTTGTCGTGGACAGCCTCCTCCGGGAGCTCAGCAACGCGGGATTTGAATGCCAAGGATACGCTGATAATGTGGTCATCATCATTAGGGGCAATTGGGGGCGCACGATTTCTAGGAAAGCCCAAATTGCCCTTGACTTAGTATCCAACTGGTGTCGAGAAATGAGCCTGAGGGTTAACCCTAACAAGACTGTAATTGTCCCATTCACTAGGAAGAGGAAATTTCACATCACCTCGCCTACCCTAGAGGACTCTTACATCGGGTTGTCCAAAGAGACGAAATATGTGGGAGTAACCCTTGATCAACGCCTCACATGGAACGCCCACCTAACCAAAACGACAGAAAAGGCCACACGAGCCCTGTGGACCTGTCGTCGACTATTTGGGAAGAAATGGGGATTAAAGCCTAAAATGATAATATGGTCATACGAGGCAATAATTAGACCCATCGCCACATATGCATCGGTCATATGGTGGGAAAAAACAGAGCAGGCCAAAACAAAAGCCATGCGAAATAAACTGCAGAGACTCGCCTTCCTTGGGGCTACAGGGGCAATGAAAACGTGCCCTACTGCAGCCCTAGAAACACTGGTAGGTCTGACTCCTCTGTACCTCCACATTCAGAAGGAAGCAGCCCGCAGTGCTTTGAAACTCAAGACATCTGACCTGAAACTGACCCACAGTGGGTCGGGCCACATGAGAATATTAAACACATTCTCAAGAGACCGACTAACTGACGGACCCTCAGACCAGATGACAATGAGATTTAATTTCGACGTACCTTTCGAAGTAGAGCTAAAAGACCGACAGTGGTGGAAGGACTTTGGTCCTAACACCCGACCGGGAACTCTAGACTGGTACACCGACGGATCTAGGAAGGACGGGTTCTCTGGCGCTGGGATCTATGGTCCCAATTGCCGAATATCGGTAGCCCTGGGGAGAACCCCAACAATCTTCCAGGCAGAAACTCTAGCCATCGAAATCTGCGCCAGATATATTCTGCAGAAAGGTTTGAAGGGAGCTAGAATTCGCATTCTAACGGAAAGCCAAGCAGCGCTCAAAGCGCTGTCTAGCGTCTCCGTTACATCAAAACTGGTATGGGATTGCCTAAGCGTACTGAGAGTACTCTCTGCAACAAGGTAACCCTGACCTGGGTACCAGGCCACGAAGGAACAGACGGCAATGAGAAGGCGGATAAGCTCGCGAGACAGGGAGCGGAAACCCCATTCATTGGACCAGAACCCTTCTGTGGCCTGACCAAGAGTGATACAGACTCCGTCTTGAAAGGTTGGGTGGAAGAGCAGCGATCACTGCTCTGGATGAACCAACCTGGACTGAGACAAGCAAAAAGATTTATCAAACCCTCCTGGAAAGGGTCGAAAAATCTCCTCTCGCTAGAAAAAGCGGGACTAAAAATCATCACGGACCTGTATACGGGTTACTGCCTGCTTAATTACCATCTCAAAAAAGTAGGCATAAGGGACGATGATACGTGTCGCTTCTGCCTTGAAGAAGAAGAGACGGCAGAACATGTGCTCTGCGAATGCCCAGCCCTGTGCCGCCAGAGGCTGTCACACTTTGGAGGCTCCTTGGTGACCCCATCAGTAGTGTCAAAGGCGGCTCCCCAGAATACAATAGCCTTGTATAAAGGTCTTAACATAAATGGGGATTAAACTAAGTTGGGTCTGCACAAAAGATCTCACCAGGTCGCGTTGCCTAGGGGAAGCGGTTTCTCGCCTTTGCGACCCTCTTCTAATAATAATAATAATAATATATTATTAGTCAACTTGCATTATGTTGTTTACCATCTTTGTTAGTGTGCTATCAAAAGAACCTGTATTCTTGTTGTACACAGATCCCAATTGAATAAATAAATGAAATGAAATGAAATGAAATGAAAGACATAATTCTCACAATATTGGATAAATTGCATGACGATTCACGCCCCACAACCTAGAAAGATCAACGAAAAGAGTAATATTTTAAATGTTCCTTACGAAAAACAGACCTCAGGATTATATAAAACAACACCAGTACCTTTAGATACCAATATAGATAATTTGAAAAACTTTATAACTGATATATTTCTTAATACACCAACAGACAAACGAAAAGCAAATGTATTTTTGACAGAACTAAAGGAGTCTTTTGATACCGCTAGATTGCAAACAGAGCACATGTCTATAATTAAGAAATTTGATCAATTGAATGATACAGCTGATAAATTAAGTAAAAGAATACCTCGTGATGTTATTAAACCTAGTGGTCACTATTACGAGCGTGATATTAGCTGTGTTTTTTTCACCGGGATTTGTGACCAGATTTAACAGGAAATATAACCAAACCAAGAATTATAGGAGATAAATCCGTAAGATATTTGCGTGTAGTCGGTAAGTGAAAATAAGTGAAAATGAAAGAACACTACGTTTTAACCATGTAGAATATTGTCCTGTGGGAAAAACCGCAATTGAAAATATTTCAATAAAAATAACTGATGGACAAGGCAAATTAATTGATTTCAAAGCAAGTTATATCCCTACATACATAATGCTTCATTTTAAAAGACAATAAAACCTATAAATAGCATGTGCAGTTGGTATAGTAAGAAGTCAACAAAGGCAGTTACGCACAGTTAAGCGAAGGTTTTAAAACAACAGGCTATTAAAACTGGGAAAGCGATTTTAGAAGATGCGGTTAGTAAACCTATGAAAGATATCTTAAGGCAGCAATGTAAAGCTGCTGCTCAAGAACTTGCGCAAAAAGGTATAAATAAGCTGTTTGATCATATGGATGGTGCAGGAAGAAGTAATCGCATAACTATAAAAAGGCCTAATCCATTAACAGCTGCTAGTTTTACTTTAGTCCCTAAACGGAAAAAACGTTCAAAACAAACCACGAAAAAGGCATCAAGCAAGAAGAAAAAGTCTACAAAAGATGAACATAGTTTCCGTAAAAGGGTATTGGATATTTTTGACAAAAAAACAAAATGCCAGAGTATGGTTTCATACTCCACGAAGATCAGACGTCAGGAGGTTATCTCAGATTTATTAGTGGATTTTTGGCGGTGTTCTTTTGTTTTCTGTGCCCTTAGTGCCCGCACTTTTGAATTTCGCGCTTCTTGTGTACTTTGGTCATCCTACGGGAACTTGCGCTTGCTGCGGCGAAAGGAGAAACCTATTGTTTGCCAGTGGCTGGATACCGGGAGTGACAGGGCGGAGCCCCGGGCCCCAGGTATCCCGGACAACCACCTTCTGTCAAGGAGGTGACATATAAGCGTAGCCAAATTTTTCCCTAAAACAAAAAGAGAGGCCAATCGTTAGTGCACCAAATCGTTACACTTGTCGTCTCGCAAGTGGTAAATCAGGCGACCGGCCTGATCTAGGCTTAAGATATGGCGTCAAGATGAAGCGCCAATTCCTTTTCTGGGCTGGAATGTCAGCCCATGGAATATCAGCCCACCAAAAAAGTAAAAATAGCCACCAAAAGGAACAAACCGACAGCCATGCCAGCAGAGGACTTTCCTTTCTTAGTGGAAAGTTGCTCCAAGGAAAGGGCAACCGCTACAGGTCAACACCCGCGATATATCACGATCCAGACGAAAACTCCGGAGAAACCGTTAAAACGTTTCAACCACTTCGCGGTACGCAAGGGCGCCGACGCTGTATCCACCAAGTTTAGCAAGGCCAGCTACCTCAAAGACGGTGAACTACTCCTCCTTGTCGACAACCAAAAAATCGCAGATCGTTTCCTCAAAGTAGAAACTATCGCTGGAATTCCGGTAACCATTCAACTCCACCCCACCCTCAATTCAGTAAAAGGGACTATCTACTCAAAGGATTTCAGCCTTATGTCCCAAGAGGAAATCTTGGAGGGGCTGAAAGATCAGGGAATTACGGAGGTCGTCCAAATTACTAGGCCCAGCACACGTGAGCCAGGTACCACCTACGCCACTGGTCTACACATATTAACATTTAATGCTTACCAACTGCCAAAATACATTGAGGGAGCATGGCAACGCATCGAAGTTCGGCCATATTACCCGTTGCCTATGCGCCGTCGCTCATGCCAAAAACTGGGACATACTACAAAAAGGTGCACGGAGGCAGCCGTTACATGTGGGACCTGTGGCAAGCCAGGCCCCCATGATGGCAGCCAATGTGACGGGACCTACTGCGTCAACTGTAAATCGTCTGCACATGTCTGATCCAGCAGGGACTGCCCGGAATACCTTAAGGCCAAAGAAATCCTGAAAATCAAAAGCATAAAAAAATGTTCCATGTACGAGGCAAAAAAGGAATATTATGCTAGCTACCCTCAACACATTGGACCCTCTTTTGCTGAAGTCACCACCCGAGGACACACCAACCCACCACAAAATCTCAATGCCACAAACAAACCCAGCAAACAAAAGCAAGAACAAACACTCAATTGGATCATCAACCATCGAACTCCAAGAAGAATACAATTTCACCTCCTCAAACAAACAACAACGTAAGTACCTCCAAAACTACAACTACCATTACAGAAACGAACAACACGAATAAGACAAAACAACAGACCAAACCCAACACTCCCTCTCCCACTCAAACCTCCACTACCCAAACTAACACAGAACAACACAAATTACTCACACTAACACCAAAATCCAAAAAAACAGTTAATGAACTAGTTAACAAGGTTATCGGCCTTGAAACTGCAGACCCGGATATTGTGTTAATTTCTGGACCACATTTAAATCTAGAGGTAGCTCCGGCTGACCGGATGGAGCAAGACGTTCCGACCTCAGTCTCTACAGACCTCTCCGGTGACGGAGAATAAGACTCTTTTTGCCGACAAAAATGACTATTGACCCTGTCTCTGGTTTTACATTCCGAGACCTAACGGTCCTGGAACCTGAGAGGTTTATTTAACAACCGCCCCTACCTAGATCTTCTAATTTCCTGATACAAGCCCCACATCATCCTACTTCAGGAAACCAACATCTTGTTGGAAGAACAACCTGAGCGATTTGGTTCCTTTAATTTCTTTGGTTACAATTTTACCGTTCTCGTTCACATCTCCATTCCCGCCGTTCAAGTCTCTATTAGCTCCAACATTATGGTGTGTGCCATAACAATAAATAGGCCGCGAGACCTTACATTTTGCAGTATATACCTTGAGAATACACAGGAGATTACGGTTCAAGATCTTGATCTGCTGTCTAGCCAGTTACCCGAAAACACCATTTATGGTGGGGATTTCAATGCTCATAGTCCTCTATGGGGCTCTGAACGCTGGAATCCCAGAGGGCGGCGGGTGGCGGCCTGGATCGAGGACCGCCCCCTGTGTATTCTCAATACTGAGCACCCAACCCACCTGGCGTACAACGGGTCACTTTCCACCATCGACCTGACTATTGTCCCGCCTATAATGGCCAGAGACCTAAACCTTGTTGTACATGATAACCCGGAAGGCAGTGATCATTTTCCCTTGATCATCAAAACCAAATTCCAAACTGCCAGAGCCAAGCCGGTTGTTAAATTCCGGGAAGACCAGGCCAACTGGGATAAATTTAGGGTAGAAATAGGTGCGGAAGCAGCTCGAAGGCCACCCTCAAAGAATATAGAGAGAGAAACGGCACAGATCACGAGAATCATTCGATCTGCGGCGGCTACGAGCATGCCTGTCTCTCGCCCCCAACCAACCAGCCTGGATGAACTCAACGATTCTCTCCACCATCAGAGAGAAAAATAGAGCCTGGAAAACGTTCAAAAGGCACCCTTCCAACACAAACATGCTTACATACCGCAGGAAATCTGCGCAGGTAAAACTTATGATCAGGGAGGCTAAAAAGAATGCCTGGATTGACTTCGCCACCACCATCGAACCAAGTATTAATCTGGCGGAAGCCTGGAAAAAAAACAGATTAATCTCCGGTAACAGAGCATCAAACCTGATCGGAAACCTAGCGGTAGACAACACCCTTTTTTCTAACTCCAGGGACATCGCCGAAAAGCTGGCACAGTCGTGGTCTGGCTATTCGGACGACAGCACCTTCCGGCCAGAAAGTATTGCTGACAGAAACAACTGGTCCATCTAATAGACCTTTCTCCCCGGACTCTGCCAGAAATCTGTCTTTTCCAGTATCCCTTCGGGAATTAAGCTCAGTTCTTAATTCGTGCAAGGGATCAGCGCCAGGTCATGACAAAATATCGTATCGAATGATTAGGGAGTCTCCTGATCTCTTGAAAGAGAGGTTGGTTGACCTGTACAACATCATAATTCGCAGCAGTACTTTCCCAAGGGTATGGAAAAACGCTGTCCTCATCCCCATCAGGAAAAAGAACACCACGGCTCAGGGCTCAATTACACCGAGAGACCTTCGCCCGATCTCGCTACTTCCCTGCCTGGCTCGTCTTTTCGAGAAAATCATGAGCCGTAGACTCTCCACGGTTCTCGAGGGCGTCTTGCCGGGGGGTATTCATGGCTTCAGGAAGCACCGAGGTACCACCTCGATTCTCCTGGAGCTGGAAAACTCCATCAAGAACGATTTCGGCAAGCGAGGAGAGTTATACCTCTTATCTGCGGACGTCGAAAAGGCGCATGACAGGGTCCGAAGGGACTTTGTCACCACCCAGCTCCAAGTTTGGGGCTTGGATGCCAAGTTCATCCAGCTGGTCCAAAATTTCCTTTCCTCCCGAACCTTTCAGGTTAGGGTTAATGGCTTTATGTCGGCACAAAGACCTTTACACAATATTTTGCCACAGGGCTCACCGATGTCAACTGCTCTTTTTATTACTTATATTTCCCCCCTTCCCCACAAGCTAGACGACATAAACGGACTCGACGACTATACGGCATAACGGCATTGGACATTTGGTGCTATGAAACCGGCGCCATCATCCCCCATTAAAAAATGGAGTACATGGTTTTCTCCCGTAAAAGGTGCCCGCAATACACCTTAGTGGAAATAGATGAAGACGTCCTTAGAGCCCAGCAAAAAATCAAAATTTTTGGTATGTTCTTTACGCCTAAGCTAAGTTGGACCGACCAGTGCAAGAAAACGGCAGCTAATCTGGACAAAACAACTAACCTGATTAGATCAATCGCCGCTCGAGGTAACGGCGCCCCCCTGCATGCCACTGTACATATCGCCAAAACACTCATTATGGGTACTACCAACTATGGCCTCCTAATTTATGGACAGTCGACCAAACAACACCTAAATATGATCCAAACGGCTATAAACAAGGCTCTCCGCACCGCCTTTGGTGCACTTAAAACTACTCCCAACTGAGCCCTATGGGTGGAAGCTGGCCTGGCAGACCTGCAGACGAGAATCAAAATTTCCAGGCTAAAATTAGTGGCCAAAAACACTCTGGATTGGAGGAGACCGAACCATCTCACCCTTCAGCATAGGTTGGAGACGAACCCTCGCCGCAGCGCCACCTCTGCCCTCAAATTAACGAAGGACCAGCTCCTAGAACTGGCGTTGCCAATATCTCCGCCATGCGCCCGGCCCCTGACAGAGATCCCCCTGGAAATATTCCACCACCAGCTATTTACCAGGAGTACCCAAACAAGGGATAAGACCACCCATGAGGAATTCCGCAAACAACACCTGGAACAACTTGCTAGGTACTCTGACTGGACTATCCTCTACACCACAAGGGGTCAGGGTTAATATCAGAGCATAGCTTCAGGCTCAACGGCTGTGCATCCAACTTTGAGGCGGAGACTTTCGCTCTTATGAAGGCAATGGAGTTCGGTCTAAGAGCTAAGACAAACACCATAATTTTCACAGATGCCAAAAGTGTACTACAGGCCCTAAATAATCCGCACACCCAGGACACGGCCATTAACTACATCCGGACTACGCTGCTCAACACTGGGGGCAGAATAAAAGCGGACTGGGTCCCCGCGCACATAGGGATTTTCGGCAACGAGGCTGCGGACAGAGCGGCGAAGGCGGCAAGGTCGAACACTAGCTTACACCCGCTGCATACTCCCCAGAATTCCGGTTTCCTAATTAGGAATGGTCGGGAGCGTATCTGGGCAACTTATATCACCGCCTGGCCAGGGGCGGATTAACGCACAGGCCTGGGGCGGCAAAAATCAAAAAAAAATTTTTGTTTTTCGATTCCATAAAAAAAGAAATAAATAAAATAACAATTTTTCTAAAATTTCAAATAAAATTCTAAATTACTTTAATGAATTATTATTAATATTTCATATTAATTTTTAAAATACAAACATTTTAAATATTGCCGCCCCAATTTAATACAAGGATCAAAGGGCGCGCATGGAACATAACCTGAAGATCCACGTGAGGGTGAGTGTTGAGTCGTGCCACAGATAAATAACTATACAGATGTCGCATGCCATGTTAAAAAAGAGGCACAGTAGCAAAATTTCCAATAGCCAAGTAAATCGTCCTCATAGTGAAGTTTGTAGCTAGATACGTATGCGTGAATAATCTTCGTGCGCATTTCTTTTCCTTTTCCTGCATCAGTGGCATATATTAATATAGCGCGATGGAACCATTGCAACATTGAAATTCCCTTACGCCTCACTTTCATTCAAGTCGGCGCCCACGAACACCTCGCTGCTCTCATGTCCTGACGCTCGACCAAGTGGGCAAGTGCAGAGGCTCCAGCTTTGATTCATATTGCTGAAACATTTTCACTCGAACTTGGTTATAACGACAGGAACAGAAATGCGTTCTCGTTTTCCTATGCCGAGGCGACATCTGTATAGTTATTTATCTATGGTCTGGTCGTGCGCAGGTCGAGCAGGTGTCACTGTGTGTAGTATGAGTTACAAAAAGATGGTCAAACTATTCAGTTTTTAAGATCAATTTAAAATGAGTGACGGTAGAAAGCGATTGAGCGGACGTCAGTACGCGAAACTGCGAGAAGAAAAAGAAGTGAAAAATAAAAAGGATGTAGAAAAAACGAAGAAAATCAGCCAGTTTTTTCCGTCAACAGTTTCTACAGATCATTCTCTTCAAAAAAATGTTCCTGAGGAAGACGAGTTAGTTGATTTTTGATTAAAAAAATTGTTAAAAATGCAGGGAAACAGTTACGCCATGCGGGGAGACTGGTTCTACTCTCTGAGAAGAAAGCCGTTCTCTTCTATTGGCTCAACAGCTCTGCGCAAGTGGAGAGCGTCTCGCTCCAATTTTTTTCCGTGTAGCAGATATTTTTTAAAACATTTTTAGCGAGTAGAATAGCGAGTAGTCGCAAGTTTTTTTCTAGAAATTTCGAATAAAAAATTTGTTTGTCCAATTTTTGTGTGTAGGGTTAGGAGTCACACCGAATCTATCGTCGTCGAAGCATCTTCCGCCTTGCTAACCAATGAATCGTCGGTCCCTAATAGTAATCAATTTGCAAATGTCGCTCATGAAAATGGGTTAGCTTTTATCTAATTAAAAAAAATTATAATTGTTGTATATTTAGTGAATTTGAAAATGAAACTGATGATTAAAATAAAACGGGTTACCAAAAATTAAAATAAAAAATTTTAAAACCATACACGGAGAAAAATTCGGAGCCCTCAGCAGTGCTAGCAGTGCTAGCTCGACCCAGCAGTTTTCGGTGGGTCGAGCCATCACTTTTCGCAGGAGTTGGGGGAAGTGATGGCTCGACCTACCGAAAACTGCTGGGTCGAGCTAGCACTATTCGTGTTGTAGGGGGGTACTATTCGCACCGAATAGGAAGTGAAGAAAACGCAGGATTTTTTCCTGCGCTGAGGGCTCCGAATTTTTCTCCGTGTAAGATTTAAATTAAATTATAATTGAAATTAAATTAAAATTTGATTGACCATTAATATTCATTAATTTACTCTAATTTCGATTCAATTAACAATTAATATCCATTATTTTAATTAAATTTCGATTTAAAAACTATTAAATTCAATTTAAATTTTAAACCATTTTTACTAAAATAAAAAAGGTTGATTAAAATCATGATTTTTTAAAAAAATCAAAAAGATTGAATAAAGCTGACCAAAATTTTACTAACTTACTTAACGAGTATTTTGTTATTTCCTTTTTATTGTTTTTGATTTAAATCATTGAATTTTTAAAAAAACCAGTCTATTTAAATCGCGACTTAAATGTATCTAATTGTATTAATTATACTTCTGCGTTTATCTCACTTTATTATAAAATCTATTGTCATACTTTTGTAAAAACCAAAGACTAATTGAATGTAACCAAATGATTTTGTTATTGTATGTAATAAAAATTTTAATTAAAATAAATAATTATTGATAAATAATGAATAATTTTGTTTAATTAGATAAATAATAAATAATAAAATTTTAATAGGCAAAATTAGACCGGCAATTTAAGTTGGCCTACGGGCGGCAAAATGGTTAATCCGCCCCTGCGCCTGGCGGAACACCAACACGTTCCATTCCCAACACTCCCCCTCAGGGTCTCCACCAAGGTACAGGCCGGACTTGTCCAGACGGGAAGGATGCCTCATATTCAGAATGGGACATTGCCTTCTAACGAAGGCCCACCTCTTCGCCAGATCTCCTCAACCGGGCTGTGTGCAATGCCAAAGGCCTTTAACTATCCGACACATCCTGGAAGAGTGTCCGACCACCACGACACTGCTAGGCTCAACACCACCACCACTGCAGGACTTGCTGGACCCGTCTCGGCCGGAAATTCTATTGAGTCTCATAGATAGGCTCAATATTGCCAATTGTATTTAATGCGTAGTTATCCAATTGTATAAGAGCATATTCACCAAACTTTTTCTATTGTTTTCTTAATGTTCATTGTAAAAGTCGTAAAATTCTAGTTTAAGTAATATCTCCTATTTTGAAATCTGTTAGGTTAATAAATTACCATATGTTATTTAGGCTTAGCCATCCATCCTTCTCGTTGTTCATTGTATAAGATGTTAAATCCTAATTTAAGTAATTTTTTTTTGTTTTTGCTAGGTTAATGAATTACAATATACTTTTAGGCTTAGTCATACAGCTTTCTCGGTTATAGTTTAGTTTAAGAAATTGTGATGTAGGCGCCATATGGTCTTAGCTACCGAGTTGTATTTCAGGGCAGTTGGAAGCAACCTCTGTCCCTGGTAAATAAATAAATAAATAAATAAATAAATAAATACAAAATGCCCACGTATAGCGAGTGTATGAAATCCGAATTGGATCTTTTCTCGAGACCAGCTATTCAAATTAATATTTTAAAAACAGAAGAAGTAGCATACAAACCAACCCATAACTTCGTTAGATAACTCATCAGTGCTAGAATTTGTTTATGGGGATACATATCGGGATTTGTCAAGTATGTATCTACGCTTGAAAGTGCAACTAATTAAAATTAAAGACGGAAAAGAAGAACTTTATACCGGAAAAGACATTCTTGTAGCAGGTTTATCGAGGCGTGATGAAGGTCCAGGTGTTGTAATTGATCCATTCGCTTTTTCGTCAATGCACTATTTACTTAAACGGTAACCCGATTGCTTAAAGTGACAATAACTACAACTACAGAGCAGATATTGAAAATTTATTAAATTATGGATGCGGCAGCAACGCATTTAGAGTCTGTCGGCTGGTATCTTGATCGGGATAATATGGAGGTTGCTCAAAGTGAAGAAGTAAATGTGGGTTACCTGGCAATAGAAAAGCTTTTCTGTAAAAGCGGTGTAGTAGAATTAATGGGGAAAATTCACGGCGATATGTTTAATCAAGATAAATTGCTAATGAACGGTGTAGATTTGCGCGTTGTGCTATCGCTTGAAAAGCCTGAATTTTATCTCCTCTCAAAGAATGATGACAATTCACCAAGACTTAAAATTGTAGAAGCAACTATGTGTATGAATCATGTCACCGTTAACCCAAGCGGTTACTGCCGCATATGGGGCACCGAAGCCATCGGTGTCGCTATGCAATCGGAGTTCTCGCCCGAACCTGGCAGAGAGACGGTCGTGTATCCTCCTGCACGGACGATGCAGCGAGCCGGGGAGGGGGCGTAGCTGGAGGTTGCGGTGAACGTCTGCCTGCGGGATTCGGGATCCAATACGCCTCTTTGCTGCGCTCGTAGCCCCGAGGAGCTGCGGCCCTAGGGAGTAGCACACCCTAGGTCTAGGCAGAACACCCGCTCTGATCCTTAGGTCACACGGGAGGTGCAGGGGGTGTTCCTCGGAAAGCCCACGGAACCCTCCGAGGCAGGTCGCTGGTGATTCGGTGCCTGTTCGAAGAGGGGAAAGGACGATCGGAAGGGGAGGGCCCTCCTATAGCCTACCGCGGGAGCGGGAGGCGAAATGCTGGCGATTGCCTCGGCTATGGTCCGAGAATGCGAATCCGGGCCCGAATCGGGTTTTGAACATATACCTATGGATTTCAAAACCGATAAAGTCAGGGGGGAGGATGAGGGGAGCAGCGGCACGCCCGCCAATCCCTTCGCGAGGAGGTCGCGAGTCCTTCGATCGCCGATGCTGCATACACCGGTGGATCGGCCGCGGTCGCGGGAGTCCTCGGCGGTGGCAGGAGATGCGGTGGGCCCGCAAGCTGCCACGGCGGCCCGGAAAGCCAGCCTGGAGGACAGGCTGACCGCGGCAGAGGAGAGGATGGAGAGGATGGAGAGGACGTTCCGGCATATGAAGGGCCTCGTCCAGGAGATGTTGGTTGCTCTCAAAATGCAGCCAAATATCTCCAAGATAGTTAAAGACGGCCTCCCGGCTCTGGAGAAAGCGCTGGACGACCTCGACTCGTCCAGGAGGGTGTGTGTGGACGCCCGCCGCGGTCTGCCTCAGGGGAAACCAGCGGCAAGAGCCTTCGGCACGCAAACTGCTCCGGCTGAAGCGGGAAGCGTGGAGGCCACACCGCTGGCGGGGGGGGGGGGGGGGAGGTTCCCCCCGAGGAAGCCATCCACGAGGTCGCAGGACACGCAAACTGCCCCGACGGGGACAGCGTGGCGGCCACACCGATGGCTGGAAAGAGAGGAGCTTCCAGCCCTCCCCTTCAACCAGAGGGGGAGACAAGAAAGAAAAGAAAGGAGGAGACAGCACTCTCCTGGACCGAGGTGGTCCGGAAAGGCAAAGCGGCCAGGACTGGCGAAAAGGCTGGAGAGGCGAAACCGAAGAATGGCGAGGAGAAGAAAAGGAAGAAGAAGAGAAGGAAGACCGCGGAAAAGGAGACCCCTGGAGCTGAGCGGGCCAGTATCGCTCAGGCTCCGGCTCCGGCTCCGGCTCCGGCTCCGGCTCCGGCTCCGGCTCCCGACCGGTGGTACCCGCGCAAGGCGGTCCACCCTGAGAGCTGCGGGGTCAGGGTGAAGGCCGTCCGGCGGACCAAATCCGGCGAGGTCCTGCTCGAACTGGGCGCGGTCGGGTCGGCGAGCACCGTCAAACAGCTGGTGCCCACAGCCACGCTGGAGGCCAGGGCACTTGACGCCTGCGCGACCGAGGAGGAAGTCTTCAAGGCCGTCAGAGCAGTCCTGGGGGATTATAACGGCCACCTCCGGGTCGCGCTGACCCGCCCGAACGAGCGTGGCCAACGCCTGGCCATCATCGAGGTGGAAGAGACTGCCGCGGGGAGGCTATTGCGGGCTGCCCGGATCAAGGTCGGCTGGGTAGAGGCAAAGATCCGCAGGCGCGTGGTCGTGCCCAAGTGCTTTAAGTGCTTGGGGTATGGCCACCAAAGCCGGGCCTGCAAAGGACCGGACCAGAGCAGGCTCTGCTTCCGGTGTGGCGGAGACGGTCACAATGCCAAGGGGTGCACCGCAAGCCCGTTATGCTTCCTCTGCCCTGAAGAGGTCGGGAGGCCTGGCTCGCGGCGCCACATGGCGGGCTCGGGGGAGTGCGGGGTCTTCCGCAAGGCCCGGGGCCCTCCGCCAGGAGGCGAAGAAAAGTTGATGGCGGTTGTCCTCCAGGGCAACTTAAGAAGGAGTAGGACGGCCCACGATCTGTTGGCTCAGATTCGTCTCGCGAAAGGCGCTGACGTTGTCCTAGTCAGCGAACAATATCGGGACGGGTCTGAGCCGACGTGGTATCCCGATACCCTCGGCACGGCCGCAATCTGGGTTCCGGATCTGCGGCGTTTTGGTGTCGCGGACCATGGGGCGGGCGCTGGCTTCGTCTGGGTGAGGAGCAATGACGTCACTTACGTCAGTTGCTATTTCACCCCGAACGAGCCAATAGCGGACTTCCAGGCCAAGTTAGATGGCTTGGAGTACGCGATCCGCCTCATGAACGGGGATCTGGTGGTGGCTGGAGACTTCAACGCGAAGGCTTTGGAGTGGGGGGGCCTGTGCCCGACTCGCGCGGAGGACGTGTCCTGGACTCTGCGGCCAGGACCGGGCTGGTGGTTCTAAACACCGGCTCGAGGCCCACCTTCCGACGTCCTGGATACAGGGGGACGATTATTGACGTCTCCCTGGCGACGGAAAATCTGGCCGCACGAGTGCAGGACTGGCGGGTGATCGAGGACTACACAGCCAGCGATCACCAATATATTACGTTCCGCGTGCGTGAAATAGCGCCAGTGCGGGCCCGGCGCTTGCAAGGCCCGCCCAGATGGGATGTCTCCAGGATGGATGTCGAAAGGCTGTCTCAAGCCATCACACGCGGCCGGCGAACCGTTGCGGGGTACCGGAAGGATTGCCACCTCTCGAGCGGGCCGCCAAGGTGGTAAACTCCACAATAAGTTTAATCCACCGGGCTAGCCGAGAGGCCGTACCGAGGAAGAAAGGAGGCAGGGAGGGGCGCCGTCCTGCGTATTGGTGGACGGACGATCCAGAAGAGCAAGCGCCGATGCTGGCAGTGGTTGGGAGAGGACCTCAACGAGGACCCTTGGGTGCCTCATTACGCGGCCCGCGAGGCAATCGATCCTCCTCCATTCACGATGGAGGAGCTCACGAGGGCCTCGCAGTCTTCAAAACAAGAAGGCGCCAGGGCTCGACGGACTTCCAGCAGAGGTTCTGAGGGCGTTGCCGTCGAGCCATCCAGAGCTCTTGCTCGAGATGTACAATGCCTGCCTGAAGACGGGAGTTTTCCCCTCCCGCGGGAAGGTAGCCAGGCTTGTGCTGATCAGCAAGGGCAAGGGGCCAGTGGGGTCCCCTGGGTCGTGCAGACCGCTGTGTATGCTCGACATAGCCGGCAAGCTCCTGGAGAAGCTCCTGAAGCCTCGCCTCCAAGCAGCCGTCGAGGCTGCTGGAGACCTTTCCGTGAGACAATATGGCTTTCGGAAGGGGAGGTCGACAGTTCACGCTATCCAGGAGGTAGTTGACGCGGCCCGGGCCACCGAATGCGGGAATCATTATTCTCGCCCGGTGTGCCTGCTGGTCGCGCTGGATGTGCGCAACGCCTTCAACTCGATGAGGTGGGGGACGCGCTCAGTGCGCTCGAGCGTGACTTCAGGGTCCCTCAGTAACTATTGCAGATGATGAGGGATTACCTTAACGATCGCACCCTCACCTTCGAGACGGAAGACGGCCCGGAAACGAGGGTTCTTTCGGCGGGGGCGGCCCAGGGCTCCATACTGGGTCCCGACATATCGAATTACACATATGACGGGATTCTTCGTAGGGAGATGCCAGAAATGTCTTTCCTGGTTGGGTACGCCGACGACATCGCAGCGGTTATTACCGCCAGAGATGTCGACAAGGCTCAAATGAGGCTCAACCAGGTTATACGTCGGGTGACTTCCTGGCTGAGCGACCACGGGCTGGAGTTGGCACTCGCCAAGACCGAGATCGTCCTTCTTACAAAGAAGCGCATCGATCTGTTGAGGGAGATGCGGGTAGGAGACATAACGGACCAGACTCGGCGCGTGGTTAAGTACCTGGGGGTAAGCCTCGATTGCAGGCTTGCCTTCTGGGACGAAATCAGGGGCCGGGCCGACAAGGCGGCCGCGGTAACGGCGGCGCTGAGTAGGGTCATGGCCAACATTGGTGGACCCAGACCCTGCAAAAGGCGTCTGTTGCTCCGCACCGCCGAGGCTATAATGCTCTACGGAGCAGAAGTCTGGACTGACGTAATGCGGTGGGAAAAGTACCGCAAGCGCATGCTTGCGGTGCAACGCCGCGCGGCGCTCCGCATCGCGTGTTCCTACCGCGCGGTGCCGGAGGTGCTGGTGGTCGCGGGGGTCATTCCAATTGACCTCCTAGCCAGGGAGCGGCAGTCCGTCCACCAGGAGAAGTCTGCCCTGGGGAGGAAAGAAGCCGCGAGGGTGGCCCGTGCCAGGACCATGGCGTCCTGGCAGGATAGGTGGGATGGGGATTCGCGGGGCCGGTGGACAGCTCGGTTGATCCCCCAGCTGGGCACCTGGGTCAACCGTCAGCATGGTGAGGTGGATTACTACCTCACCCAAATGCTGACGGGGCACGGGCATTTCCGGGCCTTTCTCCACCGTTTGGGAAAGGTGCCGAGCCCGGGCTGCTCGTACTCCGACCCCTCATCGGACTCCGCTCTCCACACATTCTTCGAATGTGCCCGTTGGGGAGCGGAGAGGGCCGATTCTGAGGCGGCGATGGGCAGCGTAACCCTGGACAATATAGTCGGGATTCTGCTGCACAGTGACGATTTCTGGCGGAGGGTCACCTCTTTCGTGAGAGGGATCCTTTGTCAGAAAGAGCATGACAACAACAGGAGTTCCTAAGGGAGCTCCTGTTGGCTGGGGGAGGGTATACGGGTGGGTGTCGGCCGGTGCGGCGGGCGGAGGGTGCTTCGTGGAGGCTGCAATACAGGACTCCACGCTGAAGTAATGTCCCCTAGACGGTCCCGGGGTACGGAGCTCCTGGAGACGGGGAGCGGGGTTTTAGCCGGTAGGCCTGGTCTTTCGACCAGGGAGTCCGGCACACGGGTGACTGCGGTCACCTACGCAACTGCATTTCCCCACTCAAAAAAAAAAAAACCCAAGCATAATGTTGGCTCACGAATCTGCCCTTCAACGTTCAAATGCTGTATATCCATATAAGCGAGTTGAGGTAAAAACCTATACGATACCTGCAAATACATTCATATTATCTTTAGACAATATTGTGCTAGGACAACTACCAAATTTATTAGTGTTTGGCATGATAGACAATGACGCTTATACGGGTGTTAGAATAGCGAAGTAGTTTCGGGAAAATTAATTGAAACGCGTGGAGTTAACTTAAGCACTTTTATTTCACGATCTGCTCTGTACGGGGTTTGCACAAGAAGTAGTTAATTCTTACAGTTGCTATATACAGTTTGAGTACAGCGAGTGTTACATGGAAAGTGAGTAGCTCAGTAGTTACAGTCATAGACAAAAATTGGAGATAAGTGTTATACAATGATTGAGTATAAATTTCATACAATAGATTAGAAATTGATGAAGTCAGAATGGTGCTGATGATTTAGCTTCACTTTAAACAACGGGAAATAGAACAAAAAATTCATACAATTTCAAACACAATAACATAACCAGATTTCATTTATCTGTAAACGGTGTTCAGATTCCCAACCCACCTATGGAATTTGATTATTCAAAAGAGCCTCCCATCAGTACAAGAGGCTACCTCAGTTTGTTTAAAGGAACTGGAATACACTATTTTCATAAAGGTCATCAGATTTCAAAACAATTCTTTGATAACGGCGCATTTTAATTGGCCTTCGATTTGACTACAGATCTGTCATATAATTCTACCTGCGGGAATCTATTAAATCAAGGGACGGTTAGAATTGAAGGAAGATTTAAGGAGGCTTTAAAAACAACTGTTACTTGCATTGTGTATGCTGAATATGACGGGAGTGTAGAAATCGATAAGGATCGAAATGTATATACTAACTTTTAAAACCTATATAAGGAAGTAACAATTTATGCAAAGCATTAGTTAGAGACTTACAATATCACGGTAACAATGAGCTGTTTCGTAAATGTCGAATACTTTTGCGGAGGTGAATTGACCTTCTTTAAAAACGTCTCTTTAGCTGGATTCACAGCACAAAATAAATTATTTACAAAAGAAATTGTCTTCAGATATCCTGCACCTAGTACAGAATGCATTGTAAAATCAAGTAGATTCGGTAATCTTGAACTTAAACGCCTAGATGAAGACCTTATAAAAACCCTAGCAAAATTTAATACGCAGTCATTGTTCGCGACGCATCAACGAACGAATTTATAAGTAACTATGTTACATCTCATACCAAAGTTATTGACGTAGAAAACACATCTTGTGAACAAGAATGAACACGATCGAATTTGCACATTTGCTAAAAAGTCATCATTTTACAAACAAATTCTTTAAAGGTGTATTTCCATGCAATCAATTACCGCGAAAAATATAAAAACCAGCATGTATAATAGCTAATACGGATCCTGCCCACAAAAATGGAACTCATTGGGTTGCATTTTATTTCCCAAGAAAGGGGCCAGCCGAGTATTTTGATTCATATGGAAAATACCCCAATAATTCATTTTTTCAAAAATTCCTATTGACTAATTCAAACATGTTTGTGTTTAATAAGCAGCGATTGCAGGGTACATTTTCACAAGTATGTGGACATTATTGCTGCGTGTACCTCTATTTCCGGTGCAAAGGGCAAAGTTTGAAAAAGTTTATGAAACAATTCTCGCTGAAAAACTATGCCTTGAATGATAAACAAATTATGAACTTGTGTTGTACTTATTTAAAAAATAGTGGTATTTACTGTAACCAAACAAGTACAACGGAAATTTTTAATATAAACTCTGCAACACAATAGTAGACATTTAGTACTACAGTAAGAACCCCTGCGTTAGGATGGAATCTAAAAAACGGGAAAGAAAAGGAAGAGAAAAGAAAAGCTGCCCAGAGAGTCGGGGTGAAAACATATTACTGAACTATACGTACTATCTGGACGAATATCATAATCAAAAAGTTGTACTTGGATTCGACCCGCATTCATTCGAGGCAAAGATCGTATTCCATCATCATGGTAAACAATCAGTTTCAACAACATATTCTGGATGGGTGGCAATTTTTAAGCAACTTTGTTACGTACCCTTTGTACGCAAAGCCGACCAACCCAGGGAGGAGGGCCGGGATCAGGAATAAGATGAAAAACGTTAACGGGCGCCACGTGATTTTTAATAATACGGCACAAATCACGAAACCGTTACTAACGGCGATCGATGCGGGCTAATAGGCTGACACTAAAGAATTTTCGCGAAAAACGTTATAAATATTTATTTGGGCGTAATAATATCAGTACAATATTTTCATAAGCCAATTTGATGTAATTCATTGCAAAAGGATTAAGATTAAATTAAATTAAATTAAATTAAATTATGCAAAACAAAAGAAAATATATATGTATGTATGTACATTGTCCATGCCCAAGGAAGAGCATAATAAGATAACTACGGCCCCCAAAAAGGAAAAAAGGAATAAATCCAAAGCGGAATAAATTAATGTTCATTAATGTTCTGTACTTAACTGGCGGTATGCATAGGTCCCGCTGCCTTCTCCTTATTTGCCGCTGCCTCCCGTCCAGTACTCCCGTTGCCAAAATTATCAATCCCAGTCGCCAAATTTATCAATTTCCAGTCGCCAAATTCATCACCTTTTCCGTAGCGCACCGGCCACTTTGGGTTTCCACGTGTCTTACTTTGCCACTTAACGTGCTTAATCACCGATCAACTGATCCACGCACCAGACACTCCTAGACTGACTTCGGACGGCTCTAGGCTCTCGCGCCCAGCTACCCTCCTTCAGCTGGAACTTTTATTCGGCTATTGTGGACAGCCTGACCAGTCGGTAACTGGTATAAATATTGACTGGGATTGATAAGCGTTATCAGCTCTACTTTTTTCCTCTAGCTATGGAGTACGTTCTTACTTATTATTTTCTTCAGTTTTTTTTTTCTCTTTACTTCTTTTAATTCGAGATTTCGGCTTAGGAGGATGCAGCTACTGACCATTGCATAAATATTTACTTGTGTTTACTTTGCATTGAATTAATTCCGTACCTTATTTCCTCTTTAACATTATTCCTTCTTCTCTCCCAACCGTTTAGCCTAACTACATTACTTACAGAACTACTGGAGCTACATAAGCGATTGCTAATACATTATAATTAGGAATTCAAGTGAAATAATGTGGTTTTACATAATCGAGCATTAATACATCATACTCATGTGGCGGCGGTAAGTAATCGAAATTACAATAAAATGTAAATCAAAAGTAGTATCGTACGAGTAGTTTGATTCAGGAACGGCAGCTAAAATTACTTGTTGTAAGATTACTTTGAATTATATAATTTCTCCAAGCATGCCGTTAGAGAGTCTAAATTTTTATACAGTCGACTCTCGTTAATTCGAAACTCGAGGGACTCTTAAAATATTACGAATTATCGAGTGTTTGAAATATCAAATGGTTCGAAATTTTTGAGAGAAAATAAATAAAACTTCGAATTATTAGGTGTTGATCAATTATTATTTATTATCTGCTATTCTTTAACAATGACAAAAGTTTAGAGGTACATTCGTGTACATATTCATAATGTGAATTAATTAATCTTTCGAAAGAACTCTGTTATAGTGGTTTGCTTCGAAGCATATTGCTGCTGCTCAGACTGCTCAATAACTTTTTTTAAGAGAAAAAGTGCCTGAAATGCTTTTTCATCACTTTCGTTTTGTAGACAAAAGTTTTGTAAGGTATCGAATGAGGATCTTGCTTCCTTAACTGACACCTCTGCCAAAGGTTCTGATGTATCGTCCTCATCTTCATCGTTGCTTTTTTCATTCGTATCTGTCGCAGCTAAAATTCTTCTTTTCAGCAATCGTCAAGCATTTATACTTTTTAGGACTCATAATTAACACAAACTTTTAATCTGTATACGACCAACGAAAGAGTAACAGTAACTAAAACATAACAAAAACAAAGGCTCGTGTACGATGATACAAGTTTGAACTTATCTCAAAATATACTTCCAATCTTTCTGTCTCTTAAAAGAAATTTCTCTCTGCAACTTTGAATTGTCGAGTGTTTGACGCCGATGAGTTCGAATTAACGCGTCGTTTTGTTACGTAGCAATGATTTTTTTGTTCGAATTACCAAGTGCATAAAAATGTATTGAGTTAGTTCGAAATATAAAGAGATTTTGTAGGGAACTCGTGATAACTTTGAATTATAGAGAGGTTCGAATTTCCGCAGATTTGAATTAACGAGAGTCGACTGTATTGTTCAAAAATAAAAATTTATTAGTCAGTCGTTAAGGAGTCGCTATAAGTCTTACATGGGATTAAGAAGTAAAACCTAAAAAATAAATAAAATTTTAATTCCAAAATAATCCCAAGAATTTTAATAACAAAATCCCGAAAATAATAAAATAAATAAAAAGTATAGTGCCACTCGGGGACTGCCGCGGTAAAGCTATTGTTTAATATTTTTTATCAACTTATGCAATTATAATTAAAGTTTATGCTTGGAAATGTATCTGACACCGACAGAGCCTTGAAGTGTGTGTGTATTCTCATGACCAAAAGTAATACAACACAAAGCGAATCTTATCATTAAAGTAAGTCGCATTCTATGTGGATAGCAGGTGGTTGTACTTGCTATTTAATATTATATAAATCTTATTTTAAGTTTCTAAGCTGATTAAAAAAAAAAATATATGTATATTCAACATTTTCTGCCACTACGTTCTTCAAAACGTTCTAGTTTTGGTATTTATTCGCGCCCAAAGAAAATCACTTTCTTCATTAATAAATGCACTTTGTTTATTCATATTTAAAACACTTTATACACAAATTTTACGCGTACAGGTGTCAGTTATGAGCAGTTAAAAGCTAATCTAGTCGCCAACGCCGCCCGCGCCGCAGGCGACTAGATTAGGGTGTTAGGTTTTTTCGTTACGGAATTTCTTGATTCGGTCGCCGCGCTCAAAGCCCGCGATAAAAGCTATGCAATAGCTTAATAATTTAATACATTAAAAAAATTAAATTTAATTGGAGGCTAGTTCCCCCATACTCAATATCTAAAATTTCTAAGCTACTCCATGCCATAAGAAAACCTTACGAAAGAAAATTATTATTTTTATTTTATTTATTTGATTGATACGCTAGTACCACAGACAAATAACCCAGATGTCCAGCGGCAATGCTGAAAAGTGATGCACACAAAAATGAGCTCTAGCGGCCGGAGCTTTGGCTCTAGCGGCTCCGGCAACGCATTCGCCGCCGCTACAGTGCAGCAACGCACTTCCTAACAGCAATCAGCTAGCAGACGACGCATTCGAGATGGGGTGCGATGAAATGTGTATGAGAACGCCGCCGCTACAAGCAGTGAGCCAGGCGCAGGCTGCCAGGCTCAGTGGGAATTCTAGGAAAGGTACTTCAGTGACCTGATTGCGATTTCTCTTTATTTCATAATCTTCTGAATTGAGATTTTGAAAGGGAATATAGCTACTTTCGCTGGTATTTTAAAAATTGGAATTGCTTTTGCTAGTTCAATATTTAATAATATTGATTCTAGATAAAATGCTTACAAATATTACAAAATTGACTTTAAACGATTTTGGTTATTTTTAATTTTTAGTACTCTTTTTCATTTGCGATTTTTTTCAATTTTTTAAATAAGCCATTTCGATATAAAATCATGTTCTCTACAAAATTTGCCATATAGAAAAATCCAAAATTTTGCTTCGTTTTCGAGCTATAGGTACTCAAAAAACCAAAAGAATTGCATTTCCCACCCTGTATATAATTTCCACCCCTCTAATTTAATAGCACTCCGGGGCTTTTTCATCCTTAATAACCAATTGAACGATTCGTGCAATAAAAACCCTTGAACGTCTTAGTTCCTTTTGAAATGACATAATCAATAGCCTAAACTGTCATCAATATCAGCATCAAAAGTAGGTACTATTATAAGATTCGAAAGAAGGACCATTTCCATAATCCCTTAGAAATAAAGTAAGAAAAGTATGTGTTTTAACTATTTGTTTCCAATAAAACTACTATTAAAATGAAGACTACAAATTAATGTTGCCTTAAAAACAGAAACAATTCCGCACAATTAATTCCCTAATGCCTTCATCCAATTATCATATTTCTCCGTCCCTTGCTTCGGAAAACGGAAAAATCGTCTTCCCGGAAACAGGGACAGACAGCAGGGAGTTACACATTTTGCCTTTTCCCACGGCATTTTATTTGATATTTAAATAATCGAAAATCAAGTGATTCAATGCCAATAATATAAAAACAAGTAACAAAAATCAAAGTAGAAGAATAAAAAAATAGCATCAGAATGAAAAGCCGAAAAACGACGGTGTACGAAAGAATCATATGAATTCTTTCTCTCCCCTCCCCACACAACCCACAGGCAGTAGTCGTGCGTGCGTTGATAAAGTTGAGAACGCGGCGCTTTGCCTCTGAGAGAACTTGATCTGCTTGCCGCATGAATACATGAACATTGCGTTGTTGTGCATCGCAGCTGGCAAAATTCAAAAAGCTCTTCTGCAGTTTATTTCATTTCATACATCACGTTCGCTCGTAAGCATTGGACATCTGTATTGTCTGTGCTACGTTACAATCGTTATTGGTATTAGCAGAGACAACAGAATCTATATAAGATGCGACAATGCAATGTGAAAGCTGTAGCCTGTTCTGGCAAATGAGCTTTACGTTTGCCTCTATTGCCTCAGAAGAACAAATTTAATGCCCCATTGTAACCCAAGCGCGCGCACACACAAAACAGGAATAGTTTCGATAGTATGCTATCGCGATGGAATTACCCATTAAGAGTGGGTATTGCGTCAGCTCACTTTGAGTTTGCGTTCCTCCTGAGCAGACGTGTTTTATTATTGTACTGGAGTTTCATGAAATATACTTGTTGAGAAACGAAATATAATTTTTTGTTTATTTTTTTGGAGGATAATTATATTATTTCGTCTTTAAATTATTTTTCCCTTGGTTTGAAGATGCCAAAGGAAAAAGCAGCTTGGGGAGTTGTTTGTATAATTCCTAGTTGCCGTGCTAGGAAAGAAAATGGAAATGATTTAAAATTTTTCAGATTTCCCAAGCCCGGTACGGAAATGTTTGCAAAGTGGATGAACGCATGTAAAATGAGTTCAAAACATTTTAAATCGGGTTGTGTTGGGAGTAAAAAATTATTGTTAGGATCAGTGCCTTGTTTGCAGTTAGAGCCAGTACAGCCGGACATTGCAGGGGATTTAAATGAAACAATCCCGGTTAAGTTCGCTGGTAAAACATATTGCAAAAAGCACAATAATCCTACGCAATTAACATTAAAAGAAATATCAGGGTCAGAATCAATATGTCGTAATGAGAAAAATGAAACTGAAGAATGTATACAATTTTGTACTAATTGTTTAAAAAATGAGAAAAACCTCTTTTACTATCGGAAGAAATATACGGATCTTTTAAAAAAATACGAGAAATTAAGGAAGAATGTAAAAAATATTACTAAAGACAACAAAAATAAAAAATTATGCAATAAGACTAAAACAGAAAAAATTAAAATACTTAAAACTAAATGTAAACTGCCCATTTCCAAACATATTCAAGCCATCGAAGATGTTAGCGTAGAGAGCAAAATATTTGCAAAAATGCTAATAAAAAAGAAACATACTTGGATGGAAAATGAGAAAAAAATATCACTTTGTTTGAATTATGTCTCTTCATCTTGCTTCAAATACATATATGAGAGAGTCTTTAAAATTCAATTTACCTTCAATTCGTTCGATTCAGCGATGGTTACCCATAAAATGCTACCAGGTCTTGACAACAATATTATCGATAATTTAAAAACTGCCATTGTAGATTGGTCCAAGGAACAAAGGCAATCTGCATTGCTTTTTGATGGAATAGCAATAAGGAGGGAGCTAACCTACAATTCGAAATTAGATCAAGTAATAGGCTTTATTAATTTAGGGAAAGATAATTCGACCAATGTAGTTGGAAAACATATTTGTCTATTTATGGTAAGAGGCATTTTATCAAATTGGAAAATCATAATTGCATATTATGTTACTGAGAATGCTATTCCGGGAGAAGAATTATTAAGCAAAGTGAAACAAATTTTAGGTTGCTGCTTTTACATAGGTTTAGATATTAAAACTCTTGTGTGCGACCAAGGAAAAAATAATCAAAAATGTTTGAAACTATTGGGAGTAACAACAATTAAGCCATATTTTTATCACCAAAACAGGAAATATTATGCGATTTTGGATATATGCCACATTATAAAGTCAATCAGAAATAATTTAATAAATAACGATTTGCAAACAGATAATGGCTCTATAACTTGGAAATGCATAAAAGAACTAATTGAAATAGAAAGAAAATATTCAACTAAAATGGGACATAAACTAACCGAAAAACATTGCAATCCAAATAAGTGGGAAAAAATGAATGTTCGATTAGCAACACAGGTATTTAGTCGAACTTGCGCAGCCGCTATTAAAAGTGCTGTCGAATTGAATTTATTTTCTAAAGATACTGCTGAAAAAGCACAAGCGACATCCGAATTTATTTATAAAATGGACAAAGTTTTTGATTGCTTGAATGCTAAGAATCCTTTTGACAAGAACTTTTATAAAAGAGGAATAAGCAAAGAAAATATTGTACACCAATTTCTGGAGGAAATTGTAGATTATATAAAAAATATAAAAACAGGCTCAAAAGTGACCTATTTTCAAAATCTTTTGCAAACTATTTATGCTACTCTTGCCTTATCTAATGATTTGTTTAACACTTTTGATCACATTACATTTTTTTTGACCTACAAAGTAAATTCCGATGTTATTGAAAACACATTTGCTTTGATTAGAAATCTTTGCGGACTTAATCGAAATCCATCAGTAAATGAATTTTCGTACATATTAGCAAAAATAATATCGAATAAAATGCTTAATATGGCTTTTACAAATGAATTTAAAAACTGTGAAGATGATGGGGAAGACATGGTTACCGACAATTTGAAAGAAATCCTTAAGGAAAATAATGATGAACCAGAAAACATAACTTCTGAAATTGGTGTTTGTGAAATTGAAGAAAAAATTAATGAAGATCTAGAACTATTTGAAGAAAATTTTATTGTTTCCAATATACAAAATTCTATTATGAATCATGAAACAACATCGGAAGATTTGGCCTTGCGCTATTTCGTGGGATATATAATTACAAGATTTATGAAGAAGAATCAATGCTCAAATTGTTTCCAAATATTGGCACGAGATGGAGAAAAAGTACAGTTAAACCATCCATCAGAATATTTTATATTTCATAAAAATTATTCTAATAAATCTGATTTTGGTAGTCTCGTTGCCCCTACAGATGAATTTTTCTATTTAAGTACAATACACTTGACAGTTTTTAAGGAAGTGTTTTCGAACACACCTTATATTAGATGTATTAAAAAAACAATCACAGAAAAATGCAAAGAAAAAACACCAATGAGTTTTGGTGATTGGTTTTCAGATCAAAATCCTTGCTGCCAGCATAGGTTGCAATTATTGGACATTTTCATTGATGTACTTTTAAAAAAAAATTGTCTCTGGAAAACGCATAATTTAAAATTAAAAGACGACCAGAAACAATCAGGAAAGGCTCACCGTAAAATTAAAATAATACTATCATAACAAACCATACTACCATAATTACCATACTATGGGAATATAACATCCCAAAGTCCCCTCTACCCCATAAAAAAAAAAAAAACCTTTTTAACCCTTTTCATCCCTTAGCGGTCACCCCAGAGGGTTGAACAATTTTATAGGTTTACTTTTCAACCTCCCCAACATCATATCAAAAAATCAAACTACCGCTAATTATCGATATAACAAAAAAACAAAATCAAATCGAGTTTCAATAAATAATATTCAGCACCCAAAATCAGCCAATAATTCAAAATCAAATCAAAATCGTTGCCAAAATCAATCGCAGAGAAAATGCCTAAAAATTTCAACTCAGAAAACATAGAGAACGAGCAGACGCAAACGCCTTCCAGAAATCGGCACGGTATCATTCTAAGGAAAGTGCGAGCGCGAGGCGAGGGGCCGCCGTGCATTCACTGCTCTGCGCCTGTCCCCCACGTCCCACCCACACCCTGCCATCAAGTCACACAGAGCATCACATCAGGCACGGCATTTCGTTTGCATGCGGCTGCGTGTGAGACTGTGAGTGGCGTAAACAAGAGCGTAAGCCGCTTAATACTATCGAAACTATTCTTGTTTTGTGTGTGCGCTTGGGTTACAATGGGGCATTAAATTTGTTCTTCTGAGGCAATAGAGGCAAACGTAAAGCTCATTTGCCAGAACAGGCTACAGCTTTCACATTGCATTGTCGCATCTTATATAGATTCTGTTGTCTCTGGTATTAGCAATGATGCATTAGCAGACAATGAATGAAATGAAATGGAACATAAACAATGTAAGGTTCTTTTAAGCAGCTGTCAGCTTAGTAGCAATATCTTAATTTGCAGCAGCACTTGAGTGTCGAAGGTGAATTGGCAGGCGGAAGACAACCTGTAACGCTCCACGTCCACTTTCCTGAGATGATTGTTGAGTTTCTCCAACACAGAGACCATCCTGGATTTCCAGATAGCCGGGTTGAGGTTGTCCAGCAGCTGGCCTTCTTCGACTTTATCAAGCAGAACTCTTAAATGTTGCACCCAGTTATGCTGCTTGAACGACGAGGTTGGACCGCTGAGTGCGACCAGGCGTAACAGACAAATCTTGGGCAAACGCGAGTCATCCATCTCCAGCACCTTGATACACCAGGACATAGCTTGCTTCAATACACACACGGTGATATGGTCGAGTCCGAGATCAAGTCTGAGCGCGTAGTGAGGCGTGCAAGATGGTAAGGAGAACAGCTTTTTGAAGAAGCCGAGGTAGCAGGCTTCTAATTGCTCCAAACTGCTCTCTCGGAGACCCCAGATGTGAGCCAAGTAAAGTATTACGCTTCTGGATAGGCTATTATAGACTTGGAGTTTACCCTGCCAAGAGTCAGCTTTGAGTCTGAAAGTGTGTTAAGGACGGCATTAGCGGCGGCTTTGCCCTTGCCAACGAAAGCTGCGGCGGTAGAGTTGCTGCCGACAGAAGAGAAGAATCTGACGCCGAGGTAATCATAGTGAGGTACGATGTCGACAATTTCACCCTTGTAGAAAAACTTGTCGCTCCGCTTGCCGGATTTGCCGCTGGCGCTGACGCGCAAGATCTCTGTTTTCGACACGTTGACGCATAGATCGTTTCGGCCACAGTACTCCTCCAAGGATACCAGGTTTCTGGACATGTGCACTGCGGTGCGGGCCAATAGAGCAATGTCGTCAGCATACATGAGCATCAGGACGTCATTATCTGCACCAATGGAGGGTCCTTCAGCAACTTTATCCCTGAAGAAGGCAACAATGTCTGAGATGTACAGAGAGAACAACAGCGGGCTTAGGACTTCACCTTGGAGAACGCCGACAGTAACATCAATTGGGGCAGATAAAGTGCCATCAGCTCTGACTTGCATGCACTTTTGATCGTAGAAATTCATTAACAGGCTTAGAAATCTAGAGCTTAAGCCGAGTTTGGCGAGCTTCAACCATAGTTTGTCATGGGGTACAGAGCCGAAGGCACGCTTAAAGTCAATGAATTGTACGTACGTCGGAACATTCCTGAACCTGGCCTGTGCCTGCAATACCGACTGGAGAACGAAGACGTTATCACCACACCCTCTACCATCACGGAAGCCAGCCTGCTCTTCTGGGATAAGCATTCTATTCTCCGCCCAACTCTTTCAGCGGTTATTAAGGATCTGAGTAAACACCTTAGCTATGCAGTTAATCAGAGCAATGCCTCTATAGTTAGCTGGATCTTTGGGATTACCTTTCTTGAACAGCATTGCCAGGATGACTTTGGGCCAATCCCGTGGAACCGTGCCAGTTGAGATGACCTTATTGAAGAAGGAGACGATGAACAGCAACCAGTTATCAGGGAGAGCTTTAAGAAATTCATAACCAACCCCATCCGAGCCCACGGTTTTTCCACTTTTACAGCAGTGTAAACTGCAGAGAAGCTCATCCATAGTTATCTCACAATCCAGGTCAGAGTCGAAGGTTCCGCAAAAGGTCAGCTTCAGGGTGGAGCGTGGCGGGTAGACTGACTGGTAGAAGAGTTCCCATTCAGCAACCGGGATGTCAGTGTGCCGGATCGCAGTACCACGCGCGGATTTAACAACCCTCCAGAATTCAGTGGAGTTACTTACGTTGCAGAATTTCTCGCGTATAGCCTTCTCGTGATCTCGTTTTTTGTCCAGAATCAGCTTATGATAGCTCTTCTTAGTAGCGAGGTAGCGAAGCCAGATGGGGTCGTCACCACTGGAAGAAAGACAGCGCTTTAAAAGGAGCTTTACGTCCGATTTCATCTTTCTACAGGTGGCATCAAACCAGGGCTTATTGGGGGAGGCACCATGTGGCTTAGGAACCGGCTTGTAATATAAGTTGCAGGAATGGGCAGCATCGGAGATAGCGAGTAGGAGCTGTTTATAGTAGTCTTCAGGAGAGGCAGTGCCGGTATTAACAGCGACCAAAGAAGACCAACGCATGTGAGCGGAGAAGTCAGACGCTTTATCCGGGTGCGAGCGGAGACGCTCCGGCAGGACAAGGGGGCAGGCAAGGTTCAAGGGGGGCCGATGAGTCGCAGGAACGGCTAGCTCGACGATGACAGGGAGGTGGTCCGAGCTTGAGACGATGGGGGAGACCCACATGTTCTTGATCAGGTGTGCACTAAAACTGTTGATCCAGATGTAGTCCGAGATGCTTTTACCTAGCTTGCTGGTATATGTGAAGCGACCAGGGGAATCTGCGGGCGTGCGGCCATTTAGTAGAGCAAATTGATTTTCATCCATGAACTTTGCAACTTTTAGGCCGCGCGAATTAGTTGTGTCGTCCAAAGATGTCCTGTATTCGTTCAATACGGTGCCCATGGCTAGTTCTGAGTCGAGACCACCAATATTACCAAGTCTAGCGTTGAAGTCACCCCCGATGATAATCAGGTCCCAGGGTTCATGGGTCATGGAGCCAGACAAAAAAGGTTGCAAATCTGCGAGTTGTGCATCAATGTCAGAGTCGGGCTTGAAGTAGATGGAGACGATTAAAATATGGAGATCGCAGGCGGTCAGCTTGACAATAATCCAACAATCTCTCTTGTCTAAGACGGAAAGATTGACGAAGTCCGAGGCCATGGCGAGAAGCCCACCGCTCGCACGCCCTGGGGCCCCGGGGGTTTTGTGCGCAGAAACATCGACAGTGTGCCAGCGGTTTAGTAGTGGAAGGTTGGTGTAGTCGCTATTAGTGGCCCACGTTTCACAGACACCAACGAAGCAGGCATCCGTCAGCTCCTTCAGATCAGACAGGTTACCAAGTCCATGTATATTCCAAAAGGCAAACTTCAAGCTGTTAAGATTGCTACCTGACTTAAGCTGCTGAGCTAGTTTTTTGGCCCAGATGCGACACCATCGTCAGGTACACTGGTGTCCATAGAGGAGGGCTCGGCGCCGCCTGCTGGCTAGGTAACGCTATAAGGCATGGAGTGATTGTTCAGCGGTATTAATGAGTTGTCATCGAGGTGAAATGTGAACGGATGACCATCTACGTACAACTTGAGGTGTTATTATAACGCGCTTACTGGCTATTCTCAAAATCAAACTACTCCGTCAATTCTTTAATTAATCCATTGCAGATTTTGACTTTAGGAACAATAAAAACGCCCAAATATTCCATAAACTTAAGCTAAAGAAATCCGGTCCAGGCGTGTGTTGATGCATGTGACGACTCCTTTGAGACTTCAGCGACTGCTGGGTTGGGATACAACCAAACCCCGTGAAAGACCCTGAGTGAATGAGGTGGTGTGTGTGAAATGGTGCGTGTGAAGTGGTGTGTGTATGTGTGAAATGTGCGTATTATGCGTGGATCCAGGTGACCCTCCGGCGAGCATACGAATTCCAGGTACGTAATGGCCCAAATACTTCATTTGCCTTAAATTCTGAAATGATCACAAAACTTTCTGTAGGCTCAACTGGATAGATCGAAAGACTGAGACATCACACCGACAGTTATTGGTAAGTGCACCTTTAACCGCCCCTTTCACCAACATTTATGTGGGATCAGGGTTTCGGGAAATTAATACACCGAAAATTAGTTTTGGGTAAGTATATTGAAAGATAATAGAAAGTTAAGTTCACAAGGTAAGTTCACAAGGTAAGTTCACTTTATTAGAAAGTAATTGTTTCGAGCAAAAATGTTAAGCAAAAGTTCACAAAAACAGGTAAGTTATTAACTCTATAGTATAGTCTCAAGTTCTCTAAATTAGTAGTTAAAGTAACAATATTCGCACTGAACTACTTCACTTGGCGGCTTTGGGGACAACAGCTTAACTCCCTCGGCTACGGCTTATCGGCGACTGCCTCTCAGTAACTGATAACGATAGCAGTTGCTGTCGGTGGGACACTCGATGAGCCGATGGACCGTACGGTGATTTGCGGTACAAGTAGGTAGCAAGTGAGTTTTGGAGCTGATTTTGGGTATTTTTTCTTTCTTTTCAAGCGCTGCGATCCCACATCCGGCCATCCTGTGTGTCTTCCGTCTCGGATAGGTCTTCTTCTTCCTCGCTTATATCGCACCACGACTTCATATGATCAGCTGCTGAGCTGGTGGAAATTGGGCCCTCATGACTCCCGACTTTCGTGACATCATATCTGTCGTTACATCTAACTCTAGTAATCTTATATGGACCCAAAAATTTAGGTAATAATTTTGACCCTGGAGCAAATTGAGTTTTCTTTATGGCCACAAGATCTCCAATCTTGTATTTCTTCGCGGGTTTCCTCTTCTTTCTTGCATATCGCACGTTTTCCTCCTGCACTTTAGCTATTTGCCTTTTAGCTTCCAATCGACAAGCATCGCGCTCATTTTCAAAGACTGCAACGATTTCTTCTTCGACAACCTTCTTTAGTTCTTCATGGTTTGAATTGGACATCTTAACTCCAAACATAAGTTGGAAAGGCGTTTTCCGTGTTGATCGACTCGGTGTTGCGTTTACAATTCGTTGTAGCTGAGAGACGTTGCGGTACCACTTCGTAGGATCAGGTATCGATATTTTCGACAATACGCTTATAATAATCTGATTTAACCGCTCCACTTGACCATTACCTCTTGGGACCCCCGTCGTAATAAGTACCTGTGATATGCTCCTCTCCTCACAATATTCTCGGAACGGTGTAGACGTAAATGCTGTTCCTTTGTCTGTAATTATTCTACTAGGGTTTCCAAAATTATCGGCCTGGAATTCTAGCTTGCGTATGACTTCTTCGGTGGTGGTCGATTTCACTGGATAAATCCACGAGAATTTGCTGAAAGCGTCGATCACAACGAACAGGTACTTGTAATTTTTCGCCGTAGAGTTTAGCGGTCCTAGGTGGTCGAGATGGTAGGTGTGAAGGGGTTGATCTAATTTATCTATAGGATTAAGTAGACCTTCAGGTTTGCCAGCTTTCTTTTGCACTAGGATACAGGGAACGCAATTCTGCAATACCTCGTGTATCCTTTTCGTTAAATTAGGAATGTAGTAGTCATGACGCAACATCATTTCGAGCTTCTTCGCATTAATATGACCATTCTCGTGAGCTTTACAAATGATTCCTCTTTGCATAGCTTTAGGCACAACTAGTAGGTAATCTCCGTCTAAAAATTTAAAAATGACGGCCTCGCAACAAGAAATTTTTGTATTCGCCCTGTTGTAAGCACTTCTTCACTGCTTGGCAGAACTCATCATTCTCTTGGGCCACCTTAACGCGATGCAAGACATCGTCTCCAACAACCATCACCGCAGGATACCGGCTTAGAGCATCAACATGCCTCATTGCTGATCCTGATTTATGCCGAACTACACAGTCAAAATCTTCAAGATATAATGCCCACCTCGCAACTCTGCTACTTAGCTCTCTTTTACGCATAGTCAACTCAAACGCCTTACAATCAGTGTAAATTAAAAATTTCAAACCAAGAAGGTAGGGACGCAACTTTTTCAGCGCTTTAACGATTGCCAAGACCTCGAGTTCGTAGCTTGAATATTTTTGTTCCGCATCAGTTGTTTTATAACTTATGAAGAAGACAGGATGAAACTTTTGATCACACGAAGATCTCTGCAATAAGACAGCGCCGTATCCTGCCTTGCTCGCATCGGTGTGCAATTCAGTTTCTGCTCGAGGATCAAACAGCTTCAGGACAGGTTGTGAACACAAATGCGATTTTAAAGCGTTAAACGCGTCATGTTCTTCTTGACCAAAAATAAACGGGGTGTCTTTCTTAGTAAGGTCTGTTAGCGGCCTGGCGATTATGGAATAGTTCAAAATGAACTTGCGAAAAAACCCCGTAAGACCCAAGAAGCTTTTCGTTTGCTTTAAATTACGCGGAACAGGAAACTTCTGGACTGCCTTGACTTTGTCTTCCGAGGGTTTGATCGAACCATTTTCAACAATATGGCCTAAAAATTCGACTCTCCTTTTCAGAAATCTGCACTTTGACCATTTAATTTCTAATCCATTATTTGCAGCTACACACAGCGTCTTTTTCAGTTTCTCTATATTTTCGGCTTCACAAGATGAGGGTATGATGATATCGTCCATGTATATCAAAAGCGTCTTATCTCTTATCAAGGGTTGAAATATCACATTCACAAATCTCTGGAACACGGCTGGTGCGTTGCATAGACCGAACGGCATTTTGTTGAATTCAAAGTGGCCATCAGCAGTCAAGAACGCGGTGAATTTTTTACTCGATTCCTCGATGTCCACGTGAAAGAACCCGTTTCAGAGGTCTAGCGTAGTGAATACTGTAGCGTGATGTAGACCCTCTAGAATCTCTTCAATTATGGGCAACGGATAACGATCTTTAATAATGTGCCTGTTGATTTTTCGATAATCGATGCATAGACGATGACTTCCGTCTTTCTTCTTCGCGAGGACAACAGGACTTGCAAAGGCAGAACAGCTGGGTCTCACAATACCCTCTTTTAGCCATTCCTCTACCTGAGATGTCACTATTTCCTTCTCTTTAGGGCTTAGTCGACGGGGTTTGAAGTAAATCGCTTCGTCCTTGTCTAATTGAATCTTCATCTTGATGCAGGATCCTTGCGGTCGCTTGGGATCGTATCCTTCCACGATTTTACGGACAGACTCCCGCAAGTTGAGGTCTTTTATTTCTTCAAGGGTGGCGAAATCTGGTTCGTGAATCAGTTGAACGACATCTATTTTTTTCAAGAAGTCTTCGTCTTCCTCAGCATTACGATTTCTCTCTGCTTTACTAATTGAAAGCTTTCCTTTGTCGACTAAGAGTGTCATATCCTTTAATATGTCGGTTCCTAATAGAATTTCTTGATTTATCCATAGATCAGGGACAACGTGTAAGCGGACGTCGTACTCATCGCCGTTAATGATTAAAGTCACCAATACTGACCCAAGGGTTCGTTTTAATTGTCTACCGAACCCCGTTAAAAACATACTCGGACCCATTCCAGATGCTTTAAAATCCCTAATTATCGATTGTTTTACAAGGCTTACTCCACTTCCAGTATCCACGAGGGCCTTGTATTTTCTAGATTGAAATTCAACCGTCACACGCAAATCTGGGACTTCGATGACATTTACTGAGCTTGATGCTTCGCGACCGCTATCTGCTGGCTTACAAGATTCCTTCTTCTGAGGACAACTGCTGGCCATGTGGCCAAATAAACCGCAACCGAAACACCTCGACCCTTTCGATTTATTCGGACAACTGTTGCTTTGATGAGATTTAGCGCCGCAATTAAAACATCTCGATTGATTTTTCTTGGCTTTATTCGAATCAGACTTAACCGGCTTTTCGTTTGACCTAACTTCCTTCAATTGTAGCTTCATACCCTCATATACCTTGAATTTACTTTTTAATTCACTTATCGTCTTAGCATCATATAGTAGCGTCTTATTTTGCACTGAATCCGGAATTCCTGCTATTACGTACGCCACTATAGATTCTTCATCTATCGTACTGTCCCTAGCGATTTGTTTCATTACGTATAGATATTCTAAATATGTCTCATCGGCTTTCTTTTTTCTACCCTCCAGACGTTTATGAACACTGATGCTAGTAAGTTTTGAGCTAAATTCGCTTATAAGAAAAGATTTAAGCGCTTCCCAACTAGTAAGCTCAGTTGAAGCCTCAACAGCTAGCCTAGCGGCTCCTATCAACAACCGTCGCGCATACAAATACTTTTGTACATCAGTCCACGAGCAGACTGTAGAGATATCATTAAACTCTTTCAACCAAGTGACAATGTCTTTTCCCGTTTCACCATTGAACTTATCTAAAGAGTCTTCAATGTCTTTAAATACAAAATTGGTAGCCATGGTTAAGTCCCCGACAGGAGGTCCACCTTTTAGAATTTTTTCCGACTCTACTTCGCTCGTACCGTTAACCTCGAGAACCGACTCAAAGTTTTCCAAATTTTCTTGGTCTTTGTTTCTAAAATCACTTTCACTTATCTGATAACCTTCGCTTCCGGAATCACTTTCATTAATTTGATTATGATTTTCGATCGCCGCTTTGCCTTGCTCAAAAAGTTCTAAACGCTTTACTAATTCAGTCTTTTTTTTATAAGTAACAGGAACGCCACGTTCCCTCAATAATTCCTGTAATTCATTAACCGTTAGGCTTTTAAAATCTGCCATGCAGTTTCGGCACACGCTCTAAATGTCTTTATATTTTAATTTCTGTCCTCAAAATTCAAACAAAATTATAGATCAATCAATTATGATTAGTATTAAAATGCCGGAATTCGTTGCCCCTTTTATATGTAGCTCCACTCGGTTAGTAATATATAAAAGGAAAGATCTGACCTGATACGATGACTATTCTCAGATTCCAATTTTACCCAAATTGCTTGTTGTTCTCGGTAGTCCGTTACTCCCGATTTCTACCTCTGACGCCAATAATGCACAAATAATCACATTAGTAAGCACCACAAATCCCGGTAGAGCCCCCAAATTTTGTGGGATCAGGGTTTCGGGAAATTAATACACCGAAAATTAGTTTTGGGTAAGTATATTGAAAGATAATAGAAAGTTAAGTTCACAAGGTAAGTTCACAAGGTAAGTTCACTTTATTAGAAAGTAATTGTTTCGAGCAAAAATGTTAAGCAAAAGTTCACAAAAACAGGTAAGTTATTAACTCTATAGTATAGTCTCAAGTTCTCTAAATTAGTAGTTAAAGTAACAATATTCGCACTGAACTACTTCACTTGGCGGCTTTGGGGACAACAGCTTAACTCCCTCGGCTACGGCTTATCGGCGACTGCCTCTCAGTAACTGATAACGATAGCAGTTGCTGTCGGTGGGACACTCGATGAGCCGATGGACCGTACGGTGATTTGCGGTACAAGTAGGTAGCAAGTGAGTTTTGGAGCTTATTTTGGGTATTTTTTCTTTCTTTTCAAGCGCTGCGATCCCACATTTATTTTCAACACCACTTTTTTTCTCCCATTCCAGGCATCGCTTGGCCAAATGAGCATGTAACATCTTACCGAGTACCGACTTGAAGAGCGAAATTGACCCAATACCGTCAAACCATGAAGCATTAAAGCAGGAGCACAAAATTCCGGTTGATACAGGAAGCATTAATTTATCCTATTGCGAGATCGTCCTTCTTACTAAGAAGCGCATCGATCTGTTGAGGGAGATGCGGGTAGGAGACATGACGGTCCGGACCCGGCACGTGGTTAAGTACCTGCGGGTAAGCCTCGATTGCAGGCTTGCCTTCTGGGACGAAATCAGGGGCCGGGCCGACAAGGCGGCTGCGGTAACGGCGGCGCTGAGTAGGGTCATGGCCAACATTGGTGGTCCCAGACCCTGCAAAAGGCGTCTGTTGCTCCGCACCGCTGACGCTATAATGCTCTACGGAGCAGAAGTCTGGGCCGACGCGATGCGATGGGAAAAGTACCGCAAGCGCATGCTTGCGGTGCAACGCCGCGCGGCGCTCCGCATCGCGTGCTCCTACCGCACGGTCTCGGAGCCGGCGGTGCTGGTGGTCGCGGGGGTCATTCCAATTGACCTCCTAGCCAGGGAGCGGCAGTCCGTCCACCGGGAGAAGTCTGCCCTGGGGAGAAAAGAGGCCGCGAGGGTGGCCCGTGCCAGGACCTTGGCGTCCTGGCAGGATAGGTGGGATGGGGAGTCGCGGGGCCGGTGGACAGCTCGGCTGATCCCCCAGCTGGACACCTGGCTGAACCGTCAGCATGGTGAGGTGGATTACTACCTCACCCAAATGCTGACGGGGCACGGGCACTTCCGGGCCTTCCTCCACCGTATTGGGAAGGTGCCGAGCCCGGACTGCTCGTACTGCGACTCCTCATCGGACTCCGCTCTCCACACATTCTTCGAATGTGCCCGTTGGGGAGCGGAGAGGGCCGAGTTGGAAGCGGCGACGGGCAGCGTGACCCCGGACAATATAGTCGGGGTCATGCTGCAGAGTGACGATGTCTGGCGGAGGGTTGCCTCTTTCGTGAGAGGGATCCTTCGCCAGAAGGAACACGACAACAACAGGGGCTTGTAAGGAGCCTCTGTTGGCTTATGAGTGTTATTTATATTAGTGGTGTGGAAATATTTATTATTTATTATTGGGGAAGCTGACAAAAGCGGGTGCCCGGCACCGGAGCACCAGCTGGCTAGGGATGGGGCACACAGACAAAAACATGGCTCCTGGGAGGAGTCCGTGTTGGCTGCGTGCGTGAGGACGGATGGATCTGTTTGAGTGTGTGGTGCGCGCCCGGTACGGGCGAATGTATAGGGCTCCACCCCGAAGTAATGTCTACTAGACGGTTCCGGGGTGGAGTTCCTGGAGGTGGGGAGTGGGGTTTTAGCCGGTAGGCCTGGCATTGTGGCCAGGGAGCCCGGCACACGGGTGGCTTCGGTCACCTAGGTGCGTAACGGCATTTCCCCACTCCCATAAAAAAAAAAAAAAAAAAAAAAAAGGTTATTTGATTTGTTAGAGTTCATAAACATTATTATGTTTCATAATAATAATGCATCGGAAAGTGTAAAAGAATACTATAATAAATACTGGGAAAAGTGTAAAGGGAAAAGTGTAAAGAGAAAAGTGTATTTGTTTTATCAAAAGATGAATTTTTTATATCATCTAGGACCTCTTATGTACACACAAACTATTCAAGACTCTTTTACGAGATACCTTTGTATTGTTCTACTAATATTACATTTGACATTATGCGTTTGTAATCGGTTTTAATAAATGAAAAATATATGTAAATTAATATTTGCTTTATTCAATCATTTTATTTATCAACATAAATAGGTAAATGTTAATACAATTTCGCATTGCGCATCGCACTTTAGGTGAATTTTCATGAACCCTATAGTTTATTCCGAACTGATGCAGGTTGCTTAGTTTGGGTATTTCCAGTTGTTTTATATCGGCATCAGGAAGGTATTTCCTTATAAATTTTTCTTTTGTTTCTCCTTTAACATATTGTTGCAGTCCCTGCAATAGAAAAGAATTGATTACTTCTTTATTCGTAAAAATTATAATCTTACCTCTTTCAGGGATATTTTTAGAACAGCTTCCATTCCCCCTAGCGCCCGAGGAGAAAACCAGGCCAGGTCAAGGCCGGAAGCAGCGCAGGCTCGTTGAACCGGGCCATCTTGCAAGTGACCTGCGGAGTGAGCGGCCTGTGGTTTTTGGTTGGCGGTTTATTTTTTCTCTAGAAAGTGTGAACAAAATTGTATTAAGACTTTGCAGTTAGCAATTATTAGTGAATTTGAAGTTGAAGAAATTGTTATTAGTACATTTGAACTTGTTCGCTTATTGTCCAAGCATAGTCGCGATCGCTGCGACAATAAAGTGATCGTATCCATAGACCCGGTGTTTCATTGTGACCCGAGTGCATCAACATCAGGGTTGCCCTGCTTTTACGTGGACGAAAGACTCGGCTTGACCCCGTGTCGGTTCATCCCACGGGCTTCCAGGTAGGTGCCGTGCCCTCTTCTCTGTTGCTATTGCCGCGGGAAATGTGCTGGAGTGTTTTTTTTTTTTTTTTGTGGCCGACTGTCGTCGTACCGGGGGAATCGACTTGCACGGCGCAAACAGCTGGGCGAATTTCGCAGCTCAAAAATTTGCAGCCAGCTGTGCAGGGCGCTCCGCTAACCGGGCCCCCTGCCACCCACTTCGCAAGCTTAGCAATACGGTGAGGTTGCTGCAATATTTCTGCTCTCCGCAAGCGAGCCGCTCTAACGACACCTACACACACACACGCATTCCGCCGCGGCCATATTGGGACGTGATCTCCCCGACAAAGTTTGTAAACAAAAAACACTTGCCACGGAAAAATTATAGGGAGCTAGCTTACCTGGAGGAAAATCGGTTTCCACTCCCGCGTCGTCCCGTGATTCCCTAGTCCGGTGATAGCCTTCCCTGGCAACATCCGTCTCGCCGCAACTCCTCCGCTGCTCCTGGAAAAGACAAAGAATATCACCACGATTGCCGGAGTTTCCCGCGGGCACAAGTTTTACCACGGAGCCCTGCACTACACTGCACAAAAACGTCACTCAACCGGGTTACACGAAACTCCCGCCGGGCGCAGCTCATAATTTGAGCCGACTTTCGGACCAAGCAGACACCGATCGCCAAAGATTATCCAGAATAAGATGCGACACTCATGACGTATTCGCTAAAATTTTAGTGACCTTGCTACCGCCACCCAAGCGAGAATTGAGAATTTTGCGAGAAGTAGATAAGAAGCTCATGTCAAAGGAAGGGATAAAAAACTTCTCTGAGAGAATCCCACAATAAAAAAAAACACTCGGAAAGCCCTCCTGAAGCGCTTTTTTGAAGCACCAAAGCGCTTAAGGTCCGTAAGAAGCTTCATTTTATTTTAACATTGCGTGTCATTAGAAGTAAGCACTTTATTTTTGCTTACGTAAAAGGACATTTAAAGGGGTTTAGAAAAAGTAATTTCAAAGCGCTTTTTAAAATGTCCTTTCTAATCGCTTAATAAAAGGCAGTTTAAAGTGCTTTATAAAAGACGGTTCGAAGGGCTTTTGGTGGCTCATTGAAATTTTTTAGTTTTTCATAAGAATAACATGGTAAAGAATACTTTACTATAGATAGTTTCGTTAATATTTTTTGAAAAAAAATCTTACATGAGAATTTAATGCTCTTTTTCATTGGAAAACAAAACTTATATATAAAAAAGGAACAATTCATTAGCTTAATTTTATTTTTTCATTTTTGCTTGAAGGTTTTCCTGTAGATAGAATCTATTTTTCATTAATCTAAAGCCAATCTTCATTTCCTGGACGAAGTCAGTATATCCAAGCTTCTCGCTCTTTATTACTTCTGTGGAAAAATATCTGAATTACTTATTGTTTTAAAAATTTAAAAATCTTACCAACTACAAAAGAAGTGAAAAGTTTTGTATTTTTTAATGGAATTTTATTTTGCTTTCCGTCCCAATTCGCTGCTAAGGCAAACTCCTCCGTTAAAAAGAGGTGAAGACTATTTTTGAGTGGAGTTGGCCCTATTAAATGTTGTATGTATGTAATCTTTAATATCGTCATTTCTGCGACTAAGATTCGATCGTAAGAATCGAAAAGATCTTACGAAAGCGCTTTTTCAGTAAAAATTTCTTAATAAAGTTTCAAAATTCTCATAAATTCATTTCAGTAACCTTTGGCTTCAATTAATTTTACGTCCAAATAATTCGATTGTTTTTTTCTAATCGAATCGTTTTAACACCTTGAACGAACAAATTAATTGAAATCAAAGGTTATACTTAAATGATTTTATGAGAATCCTAAAACTAAGTAATTTTTACCGAAAATGGGCTCTCGTAAGTATAGCGTAAGCGCTGTAGGTGAGCAGTGGGTGGTGCCCTACTGTGTTCTCGTTCGCTGTTATGGGAATTTACCTAAGGAATTTTTTGTCGGGGTCACCAATTATGGGGGTCTAGCCCCCATTTAAATTTTATTTAAATTACAATTATTTATTTTTTTTATTTTATATTTTATTTCCACTTTTATTATTATTTACAATTTGTTTATTTTAAGTGTTTATTAATTTTTGGGTTTATTTTATTATTAATTTTTAATTTAAATCTTTACCGGCCGGAATCAATTACCAAACTGATATTTTCAATTTTATAAAACAAAAACTTCATCTCGTGGCCTGCTACGATTTCCACTTATATTTCACAGCTTGCTTTGTTGCCACCGCCACAACAACAATTCTGTAATTTTTTAAATAATTTTGAAATTGTTGAAGCTCGGAAATTCCTGCGCCTTTAATGAGTGAAAACAATATTCAGAAATAATAAACAGAACACCTGCTGAGCAGCTTGACTAGTTTGGGACTTGGGCCGAGGCTATGACCGAAAGCTTTGATCAACACTAATGGACGCTGAACCAAAGCAAATTAGCATACAATTTTGTTGTTGTTTTACCTACTTACTGCTGTTAATTCATAAATTCTTGCTTTATGTTGTTGCAAATACAAATCTTAATATATTGGTTTGTTAAAATAACTTCAGATTATTGTTTTTCTAAATATGGTATTGTTCTTACATTTATAAAAGAGTACATACTATGCATACATTTCATTTAGAGTTGTGCAGTTAAACAATTAACAACGTAAAAAGCTTCATCTGGTTAAAGTGTTTAAACTGTTTTCAAGATGTTGGAAAGTGCAACAACCCTTATCTTCCTTATTCGTTTATTTGTTGGAATCGGTGACAACTTCACTCAGTTGTCATCATCACCCGGCGAACTCACCTAACCAGCTCGTTCTCTTTTGTTACCGACCGCCGACGAGTGCAGATCGCCGCTACTTTCATAAGAGGAATCGCAACAGGGAACTACCGCAAAAGGAATCACCGCAAGTTAAAATAAAGTTTGTAGTTAAAGAAATAGACAGGAACCATTTGTGAAGTATTTAAGTGAATAAAAACATACATTCCAAAACATTTATTGGTGCCGAAACCCGGGATTTGTGACAACTGGAACTCAGCAGAGTCACCAGTACTACGAGGAAAAGTTACCCAGCAAATAGGATTGAGGAGCCCAGCGTGGGATCAACAGGATTTATCACGATTCGCCAAATTATCTCAAGATAAGTACCACAAATTTTGCATGCTAATTGGTGTCGTTTGGGATTGTCCTCTCGCTACATAGACATTTGATTCATTCGAGTAATTGTGATTGCCGTAATCATATAGGAATCCAGCAGGCAATTACGCAACAATTCACAGTGAAATTTTTGAACAATTCACAGTGACATTTTTAGAGAATTCACTGTGACATTCTTGGACAATTCACAGTGACATTTTTAGACAATTTACGGTGATATTCTGAAACAATTCACAGTGACGTTCTAACGCGAAATAAATCGAATAAAATAACTGAGAGTACCGTGCTTCAGCTACAGACTCTAAATTTTCCGCAATTTATCGAAAGGCTCTAAAGCGCGAAATAGTTTCCTTATTTATTTGAAAAATCAGTTAATCGTCCTCAAGTTAGAATGCCAGAGGTCGATGAAGGAAATAGGGAAGGTGAATTAAGACAGAGGCGCGGAAGGGTCAAGGCCTCGTTAACAAGGGCTAAAACGTATAATAACAATATAAATGACAATACGCTCCTCGAGGAGCTCCAATCAAGATTTGAAAAATTGGATAAATGGTGGGAAGAATTTGTGAATATCGATGACGCGCTTGTGGCAATGGACGTGGTTTCTGAAATAGAAGAATTTGAATCGAATTTCTTTGCGGTCAGTGCTTTATATCGACAAGCTATAAGCGATCGCCGTGAACGCTTGAACACTCAACGCCGAAGTTCTGGAGCAGCTAATCAAACCTCCCGCTCTGAAACAATTGATGGTCCTTCGGCTATTGATCAGTTTAACGCGACACTCACTCAATTCGCAGAGCAACAACGAAGTCTGTGGGATAGCCAAGCCACTTCTAGTCTCACTCATGCAATTAATAACGATATTCGCTTGCCGAAAGTTAATATCCCAACCTTTACCGGCGACTATAAAGATTGGCCCTCATTCAAGGACCTTTTCGTCTCGATGGTCAATAAACGCTCAGGATTGTCGCCCGTACAAAAGTTTCAGTACCTTAAGGGACTAGTCAAGGGGGAAGCCGCTTCATTAATTAAGCATTTAACTACAACAGAGAACAATTATAAAGAAGCATGGGAAAAACTCATGTCGCGGTACGATAAGAAAAAATATATCCTTACTTCGTACATTAAGTCCTTCTTTGACCTACCTATCGTGCCACAAACCTCTCCAAATCAATTGCGACACCTTGTTGACACCGCAGATGAATTGATTCGTGGAGTAAACGCACTAGGAGACGAGGCAAAAACTCGCGATCCGTGGCTCATTTACGCAATCTTAAGCAAATTAGATTCAGAGACAAGAAAGGAATGGTCCGCCGATTCAGTAAACGAAGACTCGCCTACCATAGAGGTTTTTTTCAAATTCCTAAATAAGAGGTGTGATGCCCTACAAGCGTGTGACATTCCACAAAAAAGAATACCCATTCGAAGTTCACATTCAATTGGAATGATGAACAGTAAAGCACCGCGCGGTTGCGTTCATTGTTCGGAAGTCTCACATCAGTTGTACAGATGCCCTAAATTTTTGGGAATGGATGTTAGGGCTAGGCGTGCTCTTGTATCAAAACATCCGTTATGTTTTAATTGCCTAAGTCCCGGCCATAGCGTCAAACGTTGCAAGTCAAAGGGTCTATGTCGCGATTGTGGAAGATCTCATCATACCCTACTACATGAAGCGATCATTGTTAATGGACAATTCGCCTCGAAGGAATCCGGTCAATCAATGAAGGCATCTACGACAGTACAAGCTGCTAATACTACGCTTAACCCTACGGCGAGTTCTTACGTAACCTCATATAAAAATAACAAGGGTGAAAGTATGGAACTCACTCTGGCGTCGCACTCTTCCGAAAGTAAAGGCGATACTCCACTAGCTATTCTTCCAACCGCTTCAATACGCGTAAAGGACTTCCATGGCAAAGATCACGTTTGCCGTGTACTCATTGATTCTGGGTCTCAGGGTTCCTTCATTTCGGAGGACTGTGCCTCACGATTGGGCTTTAAAAGAGAACCCGCGAAGATTATAGTGCATGGAGTGGGATCATGTAGGTCCGGATGCACTAGAGGAAGAATTTTCATTACACTTCGGTCAAGAAATAACGAACTTGAGAGCATATCAGTATGCGCCTACATTTTGCCTAGACTTACGTCTCTACAACCTGGATCAGGATTTGATTGCGCGAAGTATCCCTATCTAAGTCAGTTTGAATTAGCCGATCCTAAGTTTAATTGCCCCGGCAAAATCGACATTATTTTGGGCTCCGATCACTTCGTTGACATACTAAAAGAAGGAAAATACACTTCACCTGGTGCCGGACCCAAATTACACAACACATTATTCGGTTATGTCGTATCTGGATCGGTCGATATGTCTGGACCTGCTGCAAGAATTGGACTGCATCATTCGGATTTATGTCAGATTGAAAAGATTCTTAGATCATTCTGGGAATTTGAGGAATTATCTCCGAACCGCGCTACACTCACTGATGAAGAAAAATATTGCGAGTCACTATTTACAGACACCCATAGTGTGGACAAGGCCAGCGGTAGGTATGTCGTTCGACTACCGATTAAACAAGATGGCCTCGCTCTTGGAAGGACAATTGACTCCGCGATTGCTCGACTCACGTCGATGGAAAGAAAATTCAAACGTCAAGGGGAGTTTGAGACTGGTTACAGGAACTTCATGAAGGAATATGCCGAATTGGGACACCTCGAACTGGTGAATCAACCTGACAAAACCCCTGCCAGCGAGCATGCCTACTTGCCACATCATGCTGTGATCAGGGAGAGTAGTATCACTACGAAATTGCGTGTTGTTTTCGATGGATCTGTACCATCATCTACCGGCATCTCCCTGAATGATAGACTATGTGTCGGACCGAAAATACAGCGCGACCTTTTCCCGATTTTGATATCTTTCCGAACATACGAAATAGCTTTAGTTGCTGATATTAAACAGATGTATAGACAAATTTTGGTGAGCGACCAGGATCGAGACTATCAAAGGATTGTATGGAGAAGAGACTTTTCCGAACCACTCCAACATTGTCGATTAAATACAGTCACCTACGGGACCTCCGCAGCTCCATTCCTAGCGACGAGAGCATTAAATCAAGTAGCGGAAGAATTCAAGGAAAACTGCCCGTTGGCTGCTAAGGCAATCAAGGAAAACTTCTACGTCGATGATTTTCTCGGAGGCGCTGACAACTTAGAAACCGCCCGTAGACTGCATCAGGAATTAACCTACGCCTTGTCTACTAGGGGTTTTCCATTACACAAGTGGGCTTCAAACTCTGTCGACTTTCTGACATTGATAGGAGAAAACGTAGCTCCAAACCCAATTCGAATTGAAGGACAAGCTGAGTCCATAAAGGTTCTCGGACTGCGGTGGAAAGCAGATACTGATTGTTTCGGAATAGACGTGAATCCGTCTGACATAGAAACTCCTACCAAAAGGTTAATTTTGTCTGAAACGGGTAAAATATTTGATCCACTTGGGTTAGTTGCACCAGTAACTATCGTATTTAAAATTATGCTTCAACAATTGTGGCTCGAAAATTATGATTGGGACGAACCTATCCGAGATACCCTACTATCTAAATGGATAACCATGCATAGCAATCTTCATAAGCTCACTCAACTCCAAATACCACGATGGCTTCACACTTCTTCTGAGCACTATGAATTGCATGGATTTGCGGACGCTTCTGAAGCCGCTTACGCGGCAGTCGTTTACTGCCGAGTTGTATCGCACAACCAGACCGCGTCGATCACCTTAGTTGCAGCCAAAACTCGAGTGGTCCCCATCAATCGGATTTCAGTGCCAAGGCTTGAGTTGAATGCGGCACATCTCCTAAGTAAGCTAATGCTCGCAATCAAGACATCGTTGAATAAACCCGAATTGACTTGCGTGGCGTGGACCGACTCAAAAATCGTCCTAGGATGGCTATCTTCTCATCCTTGCTACTGTAAGTCTTTCGTGGCGAATCGAACATCCGAAATCCTGTCGATACTACCGAGATCCGCGTGGCATCATGTCAATTCTCAAGATAATCCTGCAGACATGGCCTCACGCGGTATGCGTCCCCAGGATCTGATTGATTCATCTCTGTGGTGGAGTGGACCAGCTTATTTAACCTCAGACTGGCAGTCGTATCTGCATGATGATGTCGACGAGATATCTCTCTCTCATCGAGAAAAGATTAAAGCCGAGAAGAGGCCTCAAATCTTTCAAGCATTTCCCATCGTGATCCAGAATGATACATTGTCTAACCTATTCAGAGATAAATCATCTCTAATGAAAATACTGTACATTTTGGGAAGATGTATACAGTTCATCAGATGTTGTAGGCAGCCGAGAACACCGAGGGAGGGGCGTTGGCTCACGTCCGAGGAGCTGAGCTCCGCTTTGCTTGTATGCCTCAAATGGACCCAACGATGCTGCTTCAGCGACGAGGTTACAGCCTTGCAGAAAAATCGAGAAGTTTCACCGTCCAGCAACCTAAAGTCATTATCACCATTTTTGGATAAGGAAGGCGTTTTACGCGTGGGCGGAAGATTGGAAAGATCAAATTGCAGTTTTGAGACCAAACATCCCGTCATCTTACCTAAGGAACACCAATTCGTAAAATTATTAATTACTCATCTACACGAAAAACATCTCCACGTAGGAACTAATGGATTACTCTCTATCATCAGACAACGATATTGGATCTTGTCCTGTCGCACCCTGGTCAAGGGTTGTATTAACGCCTGTGTTAAATGTGTTAGGCAACGAGCATCAACCTCACGGCAACTGATGGCGAATCTTCCCCCATCAAGGACATCGTTTACGCGCGCGTTCGAGAATATAGGTGTCGATTACGGTGGACCGATTACAATGCTCCGACAACGCGGACGTGGTGCTAGAACCTGCAAGGGGTATATTGCATTGTTCACATGTCTAAGTACCAGAGCAATACATCTTGAAGTCGCGAGTGACCTTTCGAGTGAAGCTTTTCTTGCCTGTCTAAAAAGATTTATCGCGCGAAGGGGTATCCCAAATAATGTTTATAGTGATAACGGGACAAATTTCGTGGGTGCAAATCGAAAACTTTGTGATCTCTATAAACTAATCATTTCAAAAGAACATACCAACAACCAACTTGAGGCGAAAAATAAGCTTGTCTCGACTCTTTGATCACTTGATGCCGGTGAGTTCGCTCCATTTTATTTTCAGTACAGTAGAGTAGTATGCGCTGAATTGGGCCAAGGGAGTGAATTTTGAAGCTTTGCGTCGCTTTTGGTAAGTCAACGACTTGCAGTGGTGACTTGACAGCTTATTAAGGAAGCTTTGAACTTTTTTTGAAGGTTACGAATAAAGACTAATTTTTGTGCGCAAATTCACCGGTCCTTTCCGTTTCGAGAGCGGCTCGTATTTTGAATAACATTTGAAGTGATTTTCGCGGACAATCCTTAATTATACAAAAAATACTTTTGAACTAAACTGATTTTTATTTTTTTTTATTTTATGGGAGTGGGGAAATGCCGTTACGCACCTAGGTGACCGAAGCCACCTGTGTGCCGGACTCCCTGGCCACAATGCCAGGCCTACCGGCTAAAACCCCACTCCCCACCTCCAGGAACTCCACCCCGGAACCGTCTAGTAGACATTACTTCGGGGTGGAGTCCTATACTTTCGCCCGCACCGGGCGCGCACCACACACTCAGGCACATCCATCCCTCCTCACACACGCAGCCAACACGGACTCCTCCCAGGAGCCATGTTTTTGTCTGTGTGCCCCATCCCTAGCCAGCTGGTGCTCCGGTGCCGGGCACCCGCTTTTGTCAGCTTCCCCAATAATAAATAATAAATATTTCCACACCAGTAAAATAAATAACACTCATAAGCCAACAGAGGCTCCTTACAAGCCCCTGTTGTTGTCGTGTTCCTTCTGGCGAAGGATCCCTCTCACGAAAGAGGCAACCCTCCGCCAGAAATCGTCACTCTGTAGCATGACCCCGACTATATTGTCCGGGGTCACGCTGCCCGTCGCCGCTTCCAACTCGGCCCTCTCCGCTCCCCTGACTGAACCCTGAACTGAACTGATTGAGTGAAGTGAGTTTAGCGGTAATTAACGTCGCGCGGTTTAAATATTAATACAGGAAATTCGAACTTTACAGACTCTTGTGTTTTTCTGGCACATAAATTAGTGATACAAATTTCGTTAAGTTAATTCAAAAAGAAAAAAAAAAAAACAACATGGATACACTTAGGCAAAAGGCCATTACAAAGGCTGAACGAATACAGAGATTTGTTACAAACGCGAGTAAAACCGCCAGAGAAAAAAGGGATGAATCGTTCTTTAAGGCTAGGTTGCAGTTATTAGAGACGTATTAGTCATAATATTGTGAGGCTCATGACGAAATAATTGAGGCGATTCCCCCTGCTGAATTACAAACCGATTCCTATTTCGCTAAGGATATCTTCTCGGATGTTGAGTGTGCATACATTGAGGCTCAGGGCTGGCTTAATGAGCAATTCAAGGCTTTTGCACCGAAGACTCAAGACTCTACATTGCTGAATTCTACAGTGCAGTCGGCTGTAAATAAGACGGTCATAAAGTTGCCAAGGATAGACATGCCCGCTTTCAGTGGTAATTATTTGGAGTGGCCATCATTTAGTGATACGTTTGTGTCATTGATACATGAAAATGACAACTTGACGAATGTGCAAAAGATGCACTATCTCAAGTCAGCCATTACCGGCGAAGCATCGAAATTGCTACAACATTATACAATTACAAGCTCGAATTATGAGTCAGCATGGCAGACTATTTTGAATCGCTACAAAAATACTAGGATTCTAGTCAATTCGAATCTACATTCGATTATAACATTACCACCCATGTCAGGTTAATCCTCTCTGGAGCTTCGACGGGTCTTCGACACTTTTATGCAAGCTGTTAGAACGTTGGAGAACTTATCTCGTCCTGTTGAAGCCTGGGATGATTGGCTCGTATATTTTCTTGGTACTAAACTAGATCAGACCACACGTAAAGATTGGGAAACATCTCTTGAATCTTCTACGGAGGTACCAAGCTTCGAGACCCTAAGAACCTTTTTGGAGAGTAGGCTGCATGCTCTTAGTGCTATTAAGGATAGTTCTCCCCTGCAACAGCGTCAGGCAAGGCACGCTAAGCCATTTGTAAATAGGACGGCTGCTAGATCCTATCATATTGCTTCGACTAAAGTTTGTCCTGGCTGTAAACACAAACACCCACTATTATTCTGCCCCCAGTTCAGAACTAAATCGGTGGAGGAACGAATAGACTTCCTGAAAGTCAATAAGCTCTGTACTAACTGCCTTAAAGCAGGTCATTTTGCAAGCTCTTGCACCTCAAATTATCGATGTCAAAGGTGTCAACAACCACACCACACGATGATACATAGAGTGGCAGTTGCGTCTGCGAGTTCGCGTCCTGATCATAATGCTGGCTCGCTTGCGTTACCTTCTACTTCTACTGTGGCACATAGCATCAAAAGCTACCACAGTGCCACAACCATCCTACTGGCTACTGCTGTGGTTTTTGTCCGATCACCGAATGGTCGTATGCTTAAAGTGCGTGCGCTGCTGGATCAGGGCTCCGAGTCAAGTTTCATCACACAGGCATTAGCGGATTGGTTGAATTTACCAAAACGAAGGGCTGACATCTCAGTGCTTGGGGTTGGACAGTGCGAAGCGGGAACTGTTCACTTTGTGGCTGCACATGAGATTATATCTACTCACGATTCCTCATGCAGCTATATGTTGCAGTCACTGGTGTTACCTACTCTAACAGCTCTTCTACCTGCTAAGCCAATTTCCAAACTCGATTGGCCCCACCTTGCGAATTTACCGCTTGCCGATCCAGACTATGAAACGCCGGCACGAATCGATTTGATCCTGGGAGCTGAGATTGTTGCAAGGGTCCTGCTTGGTGAGGTGCGACGTGGCCCAAGCGGCACTCCAATTGCTCAAGCCACTTCACTTGGTTGGATATTATCAGGTCCTGTTGAAAATGACATACAAAAACCAAAATGTAAATCGCTTATGCCTAATCTCCATAAAAAACCAGACCAAACCAAAACCAAAAAACCAACTGCTGACAAATCAAGTCTGTACACATGTTAGCAATGTAGTTGTGAAATGTCAGTCAGCCACTGCTTACCGGTCCAATAAAAGGGCATTTTGTAATAAAAATATAATTATTATGACACAAATATTTAGCACTCTTTACCGGCAAACCAGTACAACCTATTTAACATCAATTTATTTTTGACTTTGCAACTTTTCGAGTACTAACCTGTACTAAATGCGCTGAATTGCATGTGGCAACGCCAAATGGTTTTAAAATGGTTTAACTCACACAGAGGAAAAAGCTAGCGGCTGTTGACCAAAATGTGCGAGATAGGTGATGAAATTGCAATGCGAATGACAGAGCTGCAGATATTTTTGGTTTGGTTAGTTGGTCTGGTTTTGTATGGAGATTAGGCATTAGTTTAGATACTACTACGACTGAATTGAATGTTCTATTGCGTCGTTTTTGGGAAGTCGAGGAACCACCAGCAATTACATATCTGACTCCTGAAGAATTGGCCTGTGAAGACTTCTTCCAACACACTCATTCCCGAGACGTTACTGGAGGTTATATCGTGCGACTGCCAATTCGAACTACTACATCAGAATTGGGATCCGCTAAGGACGCCGCTGTATCCTCACTCAAACGCGTGGAACGTAGATTCGAAAAGAATTCTGACCTGCAGAGATCTTACTCGGAATTTATGATGGAATACCTAACCTTAAATCATATGGAACTGGCAGAGAACGAGGAGCCTGAGGGATGCTATTATCTGCCTCACCATGCAGTTCTAAAGCCCAGCAGTACTACGACAAAGCTACGCGTAGTATTTAACGCCTCGCAAGAAACTTCCTCAGGGAAGTCTCTGAATGACATTCTGCATGTCGGGCCTAAATTGCAGAACGATATATTTCAGCTGTTGATGAGATGGCGAGTCTATCCCTTTGTTTTCACTGCTGATGCCGAGAAAATGTTTAGGCAGATCCTGGTGGATAAAGCTGATGCGGATTTGCAACGCATTTTGTGGCGCTCGCATCCATCGGAGCCTATTAAAGCTTACCGTCTGCTCACGGTAACTTATGGCACAGCATGCGCTCCATACTTGGCGTGTAAAGTGCTGCATCAGCTTGCTGAGGATTATCGAACAATCTATCCCGAAGCTTCGAAGATACTTAAAGAGCAGTTTTATGTGGAGGATGCGCTCTTCGGAGCATTTGATGTAAAAACAGCGCGTTCACTGCGGGATGAGTTGTCTACGCTGCTGAGACAAGGGTGCTTTAGATTGCGTAAGTGGTTGGCTAACTACCCTGAACTGCTGGAGGGTCTCCCTGATGAAGGTCGCGGAGCACCAGAAGCAAACAAGATCGTTAGTGACACCGTGGTGAAAGCACTTGGTGTTTGCTGGATTCCGACAAAGGATGTCTTTCGTATGGATATTTCCTTTCCTACAACGAAGACCCTTTCCAAGCGATCGGTGTTAGCTGACATTGGTCGTCTATACGATCCGCTGGGATGGCTCTCTCCAGTCACGGTTAAGGCGAAGATTTTGCTGCAGCGATTGTGGATGGATAAAGTAGGTTGGGACGATGAAATCCCTGACGATCTAAAGAAGCCTGTTTAATGTGGAGATTGGCCGTTGGATGGGAACCACCGATGGTCAGCTGGGACTCGAGCTTCATGGGTTTTGCGATGCATCGCTCAATGCCTATGGTGCAGTTGTTTATTTGCGCATCACCCACACTTTGGAGGACAATCGGGTCTCACTTTTAGCGGCGAAAACGAAGGTGAGTCCGATCAGAGCCGTTTCGTTGCCCAGATTGGAGCTGTGCGGAGCCGCTCTTCTGGCGGACTTAGTTGCGGCAGTGCGGGGGTCTCTTTCCTTGGAGGGGGTTCCAGTATATTTGTGGTCTGACTCTACAACGGTGCTGGCTTGGCTGAGAGAGCATCCGTCGAGGTGGAAGGTTTTTGTTGCCAATCGGACAGCTTTCATTCATGAAAAGGTACCTGATGGTTGCTGGCGTCATATCCCATCTGCAGATAACCCGGCAGACTGTACAACCAGAGGAATTCTCGCGAGTGACCTGGCTAATTTTTCACTATGGTGGACAGGTCCTCCATGGTTGCAACGGAGTTCTGCGCATTGGCCGCAACCACGAGCATTTCCGTCGAATGAACCACCACCCGAGGAACTGCGTGCTGTACATGTTGCTACAAGAGTGGAAGATGTTACCTATGATTTATATCATCGATATTCGGATCTACAGAAGTTGCTACGCATTACCGCCTACTGCTACCGAATGTACTACAATACTAAGGCTGAAACAAGGTGCACAGGTAGTCTGAAACTAGCCGAATTAGACCGAGCAACGAACATCTGGATTAGGCTAGTTCAGGGACGTTTTTTCCGCTCTGAAAAGGAGTGTCTTACAAGAGGCAAGGCCCTACCAAACAACAGCGGGCTACGTAATCTGAATCCGATGATCGACACTGAGGGGATATTGAGAGTGGGTGGCAGGCTGAAGAACGCTTTGCTATCTTATGATGAGAAATATCCAATAATATTACCGAAGGAGAGTCATCTCACCCATCTCATCATCGACTACGCACATAAACGTACACTGCACGGTGGTGTGTAGGCTACACTGCAACACCTTCGGAGTAAATATTGGCTGATACATGGACGTGGCAAGGTCCGTCAATTCATCAGGAACTGCATCATCTGCTGCCGTCAAAAGGCAAGTACTAAAACGCAAATTATGGGAGATCTTCCTGCGGACAGAGTCACACCATTCAAACCCTTCTTGCATAGTGGAGTGGACTACGCTGGTCCATTTAGCATTAAACCTACTCCAGGACGTACTCGCACACTTCTTAAATGCTATGTGGCGATCTTTATCTGTTTTGCTACTCGAGCGGCACGCCTAGAACTGGTGATGGATCTTACCACCGAAGCATTCATTTCCGCTTTCCGTCGATTTATCGGAAGAAGAGGCCGCTGTGCTTAATTATAGAGATAATGCTACTAACTTCGTGTGTGCAGACAAGCATTTTCAAGATTCTATGCGGCAGCTGCTACAGGACCCTAAATTGTCGCATCTCGTTTTACAAGACTCAACAGAATGGTACTTTATCCCGCCTGGCTCACCCCACTTTGGTGGCCTTTGGGAGGCGGGTGTCAAGGCGTTGAAGGTCCATTTTCGACGCATCGTGGGATCACATACACTGGACATTGAGGCCATGCAGACGTTATTAGTGCAAATTGAAGCATGCATGAACTCCAGGCCTATTTGCGCCATCTCTGATGACCCTAACGATACCACAGCGCTGACGCCTGGTCATTGTTTGGTGGGCGAAAGCTTACTCGCTATGCCAACCCCCAGCGTTATCAATATTCCGACTAACCGTCTAAACCGCTGGCAGTTGGTGCAGTCTATGGTTGAACATCTCTGGCGACGCTGGCGACACGAATATGTCCATCATCTACAGCTACGAACTAAGTGGCAAGCCCAGGAGCAGCAGGTGAAGATCAATGATCTGGCGCTTATAAAAGAGGAAAATCTTCCGCCAGCCAAATGGTCTCTTGGACGAGTGGTTGAGCTTCACCCTGGTACTGACGGACGGGTCCGCGTAGTGACACTGAGATATAAGGATGGCTATCGTAAGCGAGAAATTACAAAAATCTGTGTTCTACCCGTGAACATGGCTAACTAATAAACCAACATTTTTTCATCGATGTTTACACCTACCGACTTCAAGGGATCTACTTGTTTCTACTTCAGTGGTTCTGCACGGCGGGCGGATACGAGAGTAATCTAGAGCTTACCATCTTGCAGCCGCACGAGGCGGGCGGAAATGTTAAGTTCTTTAGTTTTTAAATTTATTTTCTACATGGACTGTACCCTGTCATTTGCTGTCAGAGAACTGTGATCATAATGTACACTGAACTTTATCCCTTCCAGTCCTTTTTTTGTTTCGGTCATTCTGTAAAGAGGTGTAGATCAGTGAGGTGGCCTACTGTGGCGAATAAAAGAAATTTTGTGATACTAAAACAAATAGTCTTTTTATACAACTCATCTTTACAGTACGGCTTCGTACAAATCCTTAACAGTTGGTGGCCTACTGTGGCAAATAAAATACGGCTTCGTACAATTCTTAACAGAGAGGTTTGTAAACAATAACATTGATGTATTCACTGGACTTGGAAAAATTCCGGGCAAAGTTACGATTCATTTAAAAGAAGATGCAAAACCGGTATTACAATACAGGAAACGTTTTCCAGACACGATAGCTAAAAAACTTAAACCGAAGCTTGATGAAATGGTAGAAAATGGAATCATTTCACCTGTGTCGCATCCGACAGATTGGGTTAATAATTTACAGGTGGTTGAAAAATCGAATTGCGATTTACGGATTTGTCTTGATCCAAAACCACTAAATAAGTGCCTTAGGCGTGAACATTTCTTGATTCCTACCATTGATGATTTGACTTCGGAACTGGTTAACAAAAAGATTTTTACTGTTTTGGATTGCTCGAACGGTTTCTGGCAATTGGAATTGGATGAAAAGAGCTCAGAATTAACGACATTCATGACTCCATTTGGCCGCTATAAATTTGAGAGGCTGGCATTTGGTTTGAGCCCTTCACCAGAAATTTTTCAAAGGCGTATGGTTCAGATTTTTGCTGACATACCCGGTGTTTTCGTATATTTTGATGATATTGGAATTGTGGCCGCCAATGAAGAGGAACATGATAAAATTCTATCAGTTGTCCTCGAGCGTGCGCGTCAAAATAACGTAAAATTTCATAAAGAAAAAATACAGTACCGAAGAGCAGAGGTTAAGTTCATGGGTCATGTGTTATCAGACGGACAAATAAAACCGGCAAAAAAACATATCGAGGCGATACTTGATATAAAGAAACCAACTGATAAACAGGGTGTTATGCGTTTATTGGGTTTATTCAAATATTTAGCAAAGTTCATGCCAAACTTGTCACTACGATTGCTATCTGGAAAAAATGTTCCATTTGAATGGAATGAAAAACATGATCGGGAACTGGAAAATCTGAAGAAAATTATAACATCAGATCCAGTTCTAAGGCCATATGATCCGGCTAAACCAATTGTTATTCCAACAGATGCATCGAAAGATGGACTTGGATCGGGTCTGTTGCAAGAGGAACATCCTGTGGCATTTGCTTCTAGGACTCTTACTAAATCTGAACAAAGGTGGGCTCAAATAGAAAAAGAACTTTTTGCCGTGGTTTTTGCGTGTGAACGTTTTAAAAATTTCGTCTACGGACACAGATTCATCGTTGAAAGCGATCACAAGCCACTCGAAAATCTGAATTTGCGTGATATCGATAGTGTTACACCAAGATTACAGAGAATGTTCATGAGATTATTAAAATATCCCGGAATGGGAATCGTTTATAAGCCCGGAAAGCATATGCTTTTGGCCGATTGTCTTTCTCGTGCACAATTGAGCAGTAGTTCGGGTGAAGAAGAAAAGAAGGATGAATTAAGTGAGGTAATTCATTCAGTAACAAAATCTGTTTGCGTGTCAAAGGACAACTGTGAGTATTACAAACAGTTGTTAAAATCGGATGAAAATCTAAAACGTGTATGTGAATACGTTAGTAATGGTTGGCCAGGATACCGTGCTTTGAACGATTTTTGCCCGATGTTTCATAAACTCAAATCGGAATTGCATTTTGAAAATGGTTTACTGTTCAGAAATCATAAATTGGTGATTCCAGTTAAAATGCAAGGAAAATTGGCAAAATGGCTACATGAGCCACATCTTGAAATTGAAAAGACACTTGCTAGGGCAAAAATGTTGTACTTTTGGCCGGGAATGAACAAACAGATCAAAGAAATGATTGCATCATGCAACATTTGTGAGAAATTCAAACGTAACAATTAAAAGGAACCGTTGGTAAAAGAAATCAACCCGAAGTATCCATACCATATTGTATCGGTTGATTTGTTTGAATATGCTGGGCGTGATTTTATCGCAATTTTTGATGCATATTCGAATTTCTTGGTTTCAACAAAGGTTAACAACAAGACATCTGGGCACATTATTGATGTATTTTGTTCGATTTTTAATAGGGTCGGATATCCATCAATAATTAAAAGTGACAATGTGCCATTCAATTCTGCGGAATTTGAAAAGTTCTCTCGAAGGTTTAACGTTCAGTTTAAATATTCAAGTCCTAGATATCCGCAAAGCAACGGTTTGGCTGAAAAGGGAGTAGCAATTGCAAAGAAAATTTTGAAGCGTTGCTATGAAGTGAATGAGGTAGATCAATTTCAGTACAGACTTTTGGAATATAATACCACACCAGTGGCAAGCTTGAACTTAACTCCTTCAGAGTTATTTTTTCGCAGATTAATAAAAACAAAATTGCCCGTATCGGAACAGTTACTTGTCAGAAACAGCATGAATGAGGAGACAATTCAGGAAAAATTTTAAAGAAAAAAGAAAAGCAAAAATATTACTATGATCGAAGTGTAAAGTCGTTGCCATCATTGAGTTTGGGTGACTTGGTGATTTTCAAAAAGAATAGCAAGGAATGGCATTATGGAAAGGTAGTTGGAATTGTTAGTGATCGTTCGTATATTATTCAAGATTCGTTTCAAAATCATTTTAGACGTAATCGACGATTCATAGCTAAAACATGATTAATGCAAGTGATTTGCTATTCGAGGAAAATGTTAAATCGGGGCATTTAGATAATGTGCCAGAAATTCAGATAATAGAACCGGTACATGAAATTGTTGATCATGACAATATCATTGATAATCAGATCATAGACGCTCCCATTGATAATGTAATTGCGGATGAATCTGATCTTTCGGTGAACATGGAACATAACTCGTCATCAGAATATGACACCGCTGAAAGTAATGATTCAGAAGTAAGCTCGGGAAGTGATAACGAAGTGAATGTTCAGTCAGAGCTTCAGGGTACTTATAGAACACGTAGTGGTCGTACTGTTAGACCACCACAAAGGTATGGCTGGTAGCCTTGTCCATCTGAATTTTATTTAATTAGTTAAGTTTCTTTTATATGTTTGTTTAAAGAAAAAAGCGTGTAATGATATTGTGAACGTAACCTTATGTAATGATATTGTGAACGCAACCTTATGTAATGATATTGTGAACGCAACCTTATTTGCGTAAGTGACATAAGAACTGTCATTAACTGACTGGCTCAGTTGAGCTTCAACCACAGTGCCAGAGACATTAAACGGCTCATTCACTATAAAAGAAGTGTCTTTTATTTGGTTAAATTAGATTATTTCCAAGCATTTTTACACAAACTAAATCAATGAAGCTTGAAATCAATGAAGCTGCTGATTCATTATTATTATTATAAAATATTTCATTTAATCAGATATTCGATGACGATTTTCGCAAATAAGTTTTAGCATTTTCTTACTTTTTAACCCTAGGAATAAGAGAAAATGAATGATCGCAATCATTGGGCGCAACTGTTTCTGTTTCAACGTTGGTCGCCTTATCTATACTTGTGTCCATTTCAGAACCCTTACCTGTACTATTTTCTTGATCATATAGGTACAGACTGGGTAATGATTCAGGAATTAAAAACTTCTTTCCAAAGCATATTCTTTCAAAAAGTCTATTACAAATTAAAACGTATTTCGTACCTTCTCGAACTTCGCAAGCATGAATCCAATTATTTAATGCTGCATCTGTTTTACGAAAACTAAAAAACCTAGCTTCGGGATTCTTCCGCTTTGAAACGCTGCATATTTTGATGCAACATTTTCTGCCGGATAGTCTCTTAGTACAGCTCATTTGGAACCAGCGCTAAACTCCAATTACTAATATAATAAAAATAATAAAAAAATTTCAATTCAATACGCAAAAAGGAAATTAAATTTCGCCCAAAAATTCAAGGGTAACCAAAAACAGTTAAATCTAAGGGGCTGAATACATTCGGTGCGATCGTGAGTCTGCGGTCGTGAGTTGTGAGAATCTTACGAGTTTCAATCCCCTTGAAAACAACAGGATTCTCACAATTCGGAACACATTCGATGCGCTCGTAAAGGGGCCCATACACGAGCGAACAATTTGCGCAAATATGTGTTTGCACAAAAATATGTGATAGTCCATACACTACGCAACAAGTTGTGCAAACTTTAGTTGCGTTCAGGTTCTCGTTGAGGAAAGATATCTGAGGCTGCGTGTATGGCAAAAAGGCAGCAAATTTAACACTAGAACGACGGACATATGTAACCCTCCTAGAACGACGGCAGCGGTCAAAATGACCGCTGTAATTATGCTAAAGGCTTTCAATGCAATTACAGGTGTTGATAGCAAAATAATCGATTTACAAAGGTCGTAGAAAGGCTATATTTATTAAAAATGTTGTTACAATAAAACTTTTGTCTTATATTTAGACTACTAAATAGATACAACAAAAGCAATTCTCAACTGGCCCAGGATAAAATTTCCTTCATCAGTCAAAATGACCGCCGCCGCCGCTGTTAGTTATTACTATGAATAACTTTGGAATAAATAAAAGGAAAAAAACAATATTTGTGTAAATGTTCTCTACTGATATGTAGGAAAATTCAAAAATATTGCAACTTTCTATGAAAGCATTTTTCTAGATAGTACGATAGTTCAAAACTCATTAGCGGTCAAATTGACCGCTTCCGTCGTTCTAGGTATAACATATGAATAACTTTGGAATAAATAAAAATAAAAAAACAGTATTTTGTCTAAATGTTCTTCATTGATATTTAGGAAAAGTCAGAAATTTGCAACCGCCTAAAATAATTTTTGTAGATAGTACGATAGTTCAAAACTCGCTAGCGGTCAAATTGACCGCTTCCGTCGTTCTAGTGTTAAAAATTATATTTATTTTTATTTGTAACCTGCACGCTTGAATCTGATTCCCCTAAAAGTAGCATCAAATCTCAAATAATTTCGCGGCAAAAAGTTTGTGGAATAACACATTTTTCATTGAAAAATTCTCAGCAAAACGTTGAAATGCTCTCTTCTGGATATGCGGTTTATGTCGCTAAACAACTGTTTTAAGAACTCAAAAGTAAAAATTAGAGCACTTTTGTGTTTTTGCTGTATGTATACTTCACTTAATTTAGTTACAGTAAAAGGACATAAATAAATGCAATTAATTCCGAATTGATTCGCCGTATGACGCCACTCAGGTTTTTTGTGATTTTTGTGCCATTTTTAATGTTTGCATTCCTTTGAAGTGACTTAAGATACAAAAGGAATTATTTTATAATTTTTGGAGTAAATATTTGGTGGATTTATGCAATATTAGTCCATTTCTATATGTCAGTGCTTAGTACACAACACTTCAAAATGCATCAACATCTCCATACACGAGCAAACACGCTGCCCGTTGCGCAAAAAAATTCAAACGCGTTTGAATTTCATCAAACAGTTGCGCAACGCATCAAACTGCCCCATACACGGGAAAAATGTTTGCACAAGGGGCTGGGTTGCGCAAATTGTACGCTCGTGTATGGGACCCTTCAGAGCTTTGTGCTTTTACGACTCACGACCGCATCGAATGTATCCAGCCCTTAAAAGATAAAACTCAAAATCTCACTACAATCTCAAAAGTGAAGGAAGGCGCAAATAATGAGAGCTTGATATGAGAGCCAAATGCAAAGAGCGACCGTCGCTACTCAAATCTCTAAAAATTATGATGGAATCTTATTTTCATTTTCCTGTAATTCGGTTGTCTGGCTCTGGCTCCACACTGTTCTTTCATGTCACATAGAATGTCTTCGCACCGCATCGTACCATTCAGATTTCGAATTTCGGCTAACTGTTCAACATATACATATATCTTTAACGTAATTGAAAAGGATAGCTGTTTTGATTCTCATTTACTCGCATTATACAGCAGGACTTTTTTTGTTCAGACTGAAATCAAAACTTGCAACGAGTTTCGAATGCTTTTAGGTTAGAACACTTGAAATATTTTACAATAATTTTCGCGGTAATCTTATTCATTTTATCGTAGTGGTCCGTATGCTGTTGTCTATAAGTACCACTTGGGGCGCATGATTTGGCTCAAGTTTTTTGTACGGGATGGGTCATCTGTTAGTTAGTTAATCTGTGGTAGAAGCATTTTGGATGGAGTTAAGCCCCCATTGAATAGCTCGCAGAAATTGGTCCCAATTTTTTTCTCCATCACCCATCGTTCTTAGTGCATTTAGAACAGTTTTACTGCACCTCTCGATTTGTCCATTCCCTCCAGGCGTTCGTGCTGCAGTAAGAATGTGAATAACGTCGTTGTCCTTGCAAAATCGTTTAAATGCATTTGAAGAGAAAGCTGCGGTCCAATCAATAATTACGCGTACAGGTGATCCAAAATGAGAAATAAAGTTTTCTAGAATCCGTAGTACAGATTTAATCGTCGTATTCTTAACTCCACGGAGGATGGTATACTTCGTGACACCATTAAAGAGATACCGAATATATGCGTGTTTCCAGAATTGCTCTTCGGAATGGAAACGGCCCAAGGTGGTCCAGATGTACTGTATGAAACGGTAGGTATAGCAGCCTTTTCTATGCCATGTAATTCGCCTTCTAACTTCCCTGAAGGCTTTTTGTAGTAAACACAATGCACGCACGCCGAAATGTAGCATGTGGCGGTACTTGATGTGTGTTGAGTGTGAGCAGACTGTGATTATTTTGTGAAAATTTTAGTAAGCCTGTCAATTTGTTTTTGAGAAAGAAAATTAATTTTAAAAGTTCAGTTCCGGTTTGGCATTTATGCAAGAAAGTTTAAAACCCTCTAACCCACAAGACTGCCTCAAGGCAGTCTTCAGAAAAATCGCGACCGTGATCTAACTGAACATTTTTTCGATACAGCTCGATTATATATGTGAACGGCACTTGAATACGAACGTTTTGGCGTATCAGTGATCGCACTCAACCAATTGGTTGAGCAGGTGTCATCAGTTGAACTGAAGCATCTGCCGAAAAAGCGCTTAAAATTGTTGTTCTCAAAATTTTCAATTTTGAACCGCCATATTGTTTTCCCCCCGAATCTGTTGACTTATTGATTTTTTGGTAAGTATATTGAAGTTTGCTGAATCGAATAAAAGTGAGCAAATTAAAAAAAAAAAAATGTTTCTGAGAAATCGTAAGAAAATAGAAGCCAACTTTGAGGCAGTCTTGTGGGTTTGCACATACTTTTTCGGCATTTTACGTTCGGATCAATCTAGCGTTGGGCATGACCACGGGTTAACGTATATCGTTTTTTTTTATGAGTAATAGTGCTTTACGTGTAAACAAGTGTTTTTAACAGTGAATTTTGAACTCAAAGTGTTAGTTTTACCTGTAGCAATGGCTGCAAGTCGTTTTATTACATCGGATATGTCGGATGAAACGGTTCTGGAGATGATGAATTCTGTGGAAATGGACATTGTAGACGATGACGACTACAATTGCGATGAATCATCCAATGATGATGATCACAATTATGAGTCCGATGAAATTCACACGCAAACGCAAGCTATGATTGACAATGCAATTCGTGATATGAACGAAGGTGAAACTAGCGATGCATTTCTTCAAGGTAAATATTTTTTATTGCTTTCTTTTGATGCAGAGTTCAAAGATGAATGTATTGTTATAATAATTTTGTGTTTTTTAGGCGCTGCAAATTTATTGTTCAATGTGAGCGCAATTGAAAAAGAAGCAGCACCATTAGCATCTTCAAGCGCTTATAATGTTTTGGATCGTGTTGGTTTGCTGTCTTCAGAGGAAGAATCAGTAGTAGCTGAAGAACAACCATCCACATCGACAGCACCACCAGCAACAAGTAGACGTTCGTTCAAACCACCAAAACGTGCTCTTTCCCCATTGCCAGTTATTGAAATCGGTGGCCCAACAATCACACCAAATGATGGTGGCCTTATTGGAACAGGTAAATTCATCACACTTCTTTTTATTTACATAAAAAGAACGGAAAATTTATATGATTATTTATTTCTAGCTGAAGAAATTGAAAAGAATTTTGCGAAGCTGACCTGGAGAAAGCAATCAATGCAACTACACGTAAACGAAGTTGCATTCCGTGGTAATTGTAAGCTGCCGGACGAAATAAGAAAATTGGATACGCCACTGAAATTGTTCACTTATGTAATGAATGACAAAATATTTGATATGATAGCAGAGGAAACGAACCGTGCAGCTCGTATAGGGAATATCGAAACACTATTTGTAACGACTGCTGATGAACTGCGCCACTATGTGGGAATACTTCTGTATATGTCGGTTAACAAGTATCCAAATTTAGTATCATATTGGGGCAAGAATGCATTTCTACCCATTCAAAAAACGGAACAAATTGAGTTTAGAGGTTCCTAACGTACGTTAATGAAATTTTGTGCAAACGTTCATATGTTCCTAAAAGTGACGAATATGCAAAAATTTTTCCCCGGAAAGCATTACTTTATGAGATAATTCATTTTAAAATTTTTATTTGACCGGCCACCCATTTTTGCATATTTTTCACTTTTTCTACAAAATTTCACTTATTAACGCATTAGAAACCACACTGCATCCACAAAAGTCACTGATAAAAATATAATTGCAGCTTTCAAAGCGTTGAACCTGCAAATAAAATCATTATAAATTATTACTTGAAATAATTACCTTTTCCCTTCAGCTGACACTGACATTTCACATTTTTTCATCCTGCATTCGTTCAATTTCGCTGTGGGTGCGTTCCGTAAATCAACACGGATTCGTCACAAAATTTGAGTGCATCTGATAATTGAATACATATTATTAATTTAATATAATTTAGTCTTTTTGTGTTCATTTTCGTTAGTATTCAATATAATATAATGCGTGTTTAAGATCCTATATATATTTCGAAGGAAAATCACTCCGGTAGGAATTTTTTGTAAAAGGAAAATCACTCCGGTAGGCATTTTTTGTAAAAGGAAAATCACTCCGGTAGGCATTTTTTTGTAAAAGGAAAATCACTCCGGTAGGCATTTTTTGTAAAAGGAAAATCACTCCAGTAGGCATTTTTTGTAAAAGGAAAATCACTCCGGTAGGCATTTTTTGTAAAAGGAAAATCACTCCGGTAGGCATTTTTTGTAAAAGGAAAATCACTCCGGTAGGCATTTTTTGTAAAAGGAAAATCACTCCGGTAGGCATTTTTTGTAAAAGGAAAATCACTCCGGTAGGCATTTTTTGTAAAAGGAAAATCACTCCGGTAAGCATTTTTTGTAAAAGGAAAATCACTCCGGTAGGCATTTTTTGTAGAAGGAAAATCACTCCGGTAGGCATTTTTTTGTAAAAGGAAAATCACTCCGGTAGGCATTTTTTGTAGAAGGAAAATCACTCCGGTAGGCATTTTTTTGTAAAAGGAAAATCACTCTGGTAGGCATTTTTTTGTAAAAGGAAAATCACTCCGGTAGGCATTTTTTTGTAAAAGGAAAATCACTCCGGTAGACATTTTTTGTAAAAGGAAAATCACTCCAGTAGGCATTTTGTAAAATATATACACAGATATATATATATATATATATATATTGTATATATATATGTATATATATGTATATGAAATATATATGGCATCTTAAACACACATTATATTATATTGAATACTAACGAAAATGAACACAAAAAGACTAAATTATATTAAATTAATAATATTCAATTATCAGATGCACTCAAATTTTTTGACGAATCCGTCTTGATTTACGGAACGCACCCACAGCGAAATTGAACGAATGCAGGATGAAAAAATGTGAAATGTCAGTGTCAGCTGAAGGGAAAAGGTAAATATTTCAAATAATAATTTATAATGATTTTATTTGCAGGTTCAACGCTTTGAAAGCTGCAATTATATTTTTATTAGTGACTTTTGTGGATGCAGTGTGGTTCCTAATGCATTAATAAGTGAAATTTTGTAGAAAAAGTGAAAAATATGCAAAAATGGGTGGCCGGTCAAATAAAAATTTTAAAATGAATTATCTCATAAAGTAATGCTTTCCGGGGAAAAATTTTTGCATATTCGTCACTTTTAGGAACATATGAACGTTTGTACAAAATTTCACTAACGTACGTTAGGAACCTCTAAACTCAACTTATGCCCAAAAAACAATGGCATTTAAGAGGTTTGAAACAATCAAACAGTATCTGTGTTTCCAAGATGAATCTCAACGCAAAAGAAAAGGTGAGCCAGGGTACGATCCTTTGTTTCGAATTCGGAAAGTGGCAGATGAATTGAATAAACAGTTTGACTCGATTCCCAAGACTCCCCGTTTATGTGTGGACGAACAAATGTGTTCAACCAAGGCTCAACACCATTTACGCCAATACATGCCAAGTAAACCACACAAATGGGGGATCAAACTGTTTGTATTGTGCGATTCACATGGATACGCGTACCGTTTTGAAGTTTATAACGGCGCAGGTGACAATGTCATCTTGCCTGGTTTACCTGATTTGGGGGCCACATCGAATGTAGTCGTGCGACTATGCCAAACAATTCCAATGTTTGCTAACCACGTCGTGTATTTTGATAATTTCTACACATCAGTACCATTGCTTGTTTACCTGCGCTCCCGTGGTTTCTATTCATTAGGTACAGTACGCCTCAATCGTATACCCAGTTGCAAATTACCCTCGGAATTTGAACTCAAAAACAAGCCGAGGGGCTACTCTTCGGAGTATGTGGCAAGCGCAAAAGGCATTGATGTGAATGCAGTGATCTGGAAGGACAAAAAATGCGTGCGATTATTGTCGACCAATGTTGGTGTGTGTGTGCCATTCAAATGGTCGAATCCGAATGAGCAAACTGCGAAGATCGCACGGTACGCAAAGAAAAGAGCTACGTTGAAGTTGATTATCCGCAGATAATCAAAGAGTGTTAAGGATGCCGGTCAGCCGTTCTATTATTGTTCACCACTTGACAACTGTAAGGATGCTGGCAAGGCCAGTCAGTCGTTCTATTATTTATTTCCACTTAACAATTGAAAACTTACTTGTGTCTCAGAAGTCAAGCAGTGAAGTCGTAAAATCAGTGCGAGCGTAACAATTGTAAAATTAATTAAATAAAAGAAAGGTTTTGTCTTAAGCCAGTCTTGAGTTCTTTTATATTGTCGATTTCTGTGAAAGACACGATTTTATTGTGATCGAGACAAAGTCTAATTGCGCGAGCGGCAATTATCCACAACGAGCTGTGGTCATTTTGGTCCTTCGAGCCGGATTTTGGGTCATTGTACGAATAAAGATAAGTACTTAATTTGGAACATTAGTGACTTGGTGAATAATATTTGTGAATAATCATCGGCTACAGACAATAAAAAAAAAAAAATATTGCGCAAAACAAAATATTGCGCAAGGATAGTACACTTCGGTACAAAAAGTACATTTCGGTACAAAAAGTGCACTTCGGTACAAAAAGTACACTTCGGTAGGTACAAAAACATTTGTTAAAGCAATTTTTTGAACAGTATTTTTCAAAAGTGATCATTTACGTTATGGCGGACAAGGCATTACTTATACAACGAAGAGGTCGGGTAAAGGGCACAGTCACTCGCATAAAATCATTTTCAGAAAACATTGCGGAACATTTATCTCACGATGAAATTACGGTTCGCTTGGATAGGCTTAAAGAAGTGTGGAATGAATTTTGTGAAATTGAAGATTCCTTGCTATTAATTGAGGGTCATGTTTCTGAAATGGATGAGTACGAAGCGAAATATTTGCAAGCAAAAGCTGCTCTCTTAAGCGCTTTACGTGACAGGCGACAACCCGTTGATGCGAGCCAAACGGAAAATCTTAACGCTACATTGTCGCAATATTTTCAGCAGCAACAATCATTTTTTGAGACATTCGACAGAACAAATGAAAGTTCCTCAAATGCGAAACTTCCAAGATTAAACATTCCCTTTTTTAGTGGTGACTACAAGGAATGGTCATCATTTCAAGATTTGTACATGACATCTGTGCACAATAAAACTTCGATATCTCCCTCCATTAAGTTTCAATATCTCAAGGGTTTATTGAAGGGGAATGCTGCTAGTCTAATTCGTCATTTAACTATAAGCGATGCTAACTATGCAGAGGCATGGAAGAAGTTGAAGGAGAGATTTGATAAAAAATCGCATATCGTAACGGCCTTTGTAAAAAAGTTTTTAGAGCAACCTCAAATTGGTCAAGTGAATCCGAAATCCTTGAGAAATATGTGCGACCTTAGTGACGAAGTTATTAGAGGATTAAGAGCGTTAGGGGCAAATGCAGAAATGAGAGATCCGTGGCTTATTCATATTGCGCTAACGAAGTTAGATTCGGAAACTAGAGAATTGTGGGCTAAGGAAATTACAGAAACAGATTTTCCCACTCTTGAAAATTTCTTCAAATTTCTGAACAAGAGATGTGATTCGTTAGAAACTTGTGCAGCCTTAACAAAAAGGCCCTCTACCGCAGCTAAAGCATTACATGCAGTTTCTGAGTCCCCAAGACATGCCTGCGGTGCAATGGGGATCATTTACTTATCTATTGCAAGGATTTCAAATCTGATACCCCACAACTTCGCAGATCCTTTACAATGTCGAAGACATTATGTTTCAAATGTCTGCGTCAAGGGCACTCAGTAAAAAATTGTTATTCAAAGGTCCGCTGTAGCCACTGTAAGGGAAATCATCATCCGTTGTTGCATATGTCCCCTGAAAATCAAAAGGCCACAGCTAATTCGGCTACTATTCAGAGTGAATCTTTCGACATCAAATCCCTTTCGACAACAACGAACAATTTGCAAGCCTGCCCACAATCAAGCCACATCTCAGCAACAAGTAATCTCAGTTCTTCAATCAACTCGCAATACCACACCTTCAATCCTACTATAATCAACACAACATCCTCTTCTATCAACTCAATCTCATCTGCTCAACAATGTCCGCCTATTTCAACTCTCAACACTTCTGTTCAAGAACAAGGAAAGACAAATTTTACGAAGCATACCCGTACCTTACTTCCGACGGCTGTTGCAAATGTTTACGACATTAATGGAGTCCTTCAGCCTTGTCGTATATTATTAGACTCCGGATCACAAGTTTCACTGATCTCGGAACCCTGTGCTCAAAGGCTTGCGCTGAAAAGGGAGAATGCTAGGATGCACATTCATGGACTATCAGCAGCGAAGGCTGGTGTCACTCGAGGGAAGGTCCAATTGAAAATTGTTTCGCGTCTGAGTGCCTCCAAAGGAATGAGTGTTGCTGCATTTGTTATGAGCAAGCTCACGTCATTAATTCCATTTGAGAAGTTACCACCTAGTAACTGGGAGTCGGTACCAAATTTACCACTTGCTGACCCCCACTTCAGCGAACCCTTTGAAATCGATGTGCTTCTGGGATCGGACTATTTCTTCGACATTCTGCAGTCAGGTCAGCAACGCAACAAAGAAGGACGAGTGATAGCACAGGAGACCATTTTTGGATGGATCCCGTTGGGACCGGGACGGTCATTGTCAGCAAACCATGCTTTAACCTGCGTTGTTTCAAGCTCATATACCATTGATGAGTTGCTCACCAAGTTCTGGGATATAGAGGAACCTTTCACATTGAAAAAGGGGATGACGGACGAAGAACAAGTCTGTGAATCGATATTTGGGGCTACAGTAAAGCGAGAGTCCACAGGACGATTTGTGGTGTCACTACCTTTTAAAAGTGATGACCAGGTCCTGGGTGAGTCTGTGCAGAATGCATTGCGAAGATTGTATAATGTGGAACGTCGTTTTGCCAGGGACACTGTATTCAGGATGCAGTATGTTCATTTCATGAAGGAATATGAAGAGCTTGGCCATATGGAACTTATACGCCCAGAGGATATCATCGTCGAACCAGAAAGTTCATTTTATCTACCGCACCATGCCGTTTTTAAAAAGGGTTCTGTGGCAAAAATTCGAGTAGTCTTCGATGGCTCGTGCAAAACGGATTCAGGCGTCTCTTTAAATGACAGGTTAATGGTAGGACCGATAGTCCAGAGAGATCTTATTTCGATATTGCTTAATTTTCGTAAATACAATGTCGCATTCACTGCAGACATTGAGAAAATGTACCGGCAGATACTTGTCGCGCCTGAACAGAGGGACTTCCAACGGATCGTTTGGAGAGACAATGCAACTGATCCTGTCCGCCATTATCGACTAAAAACAGTCACATACGGTACAGCTTCAGCTCCGTTTTTGGCCACAAGTGTCCTGAGGCAAATCAGCGAGGAAAATTTAGGAAAATTTCCAGAGGCGTGCTTAGTAATTCAGAATGACTTTTACGTCGACGATGTACTAAGTGGGGCGGACTCCCTTGAAGGTGCTCTTAAGTTAAAAAAACGAACTCATACAGCTATTACAGAGCGCAGGATGTAATTTAACTAAATGGTGTTCAAATTCTCCAAATTTACTCAAATGTCAGTTTTCTGATGAAGATCTGGGTTCTGTATCTATAGATGATAATAGCCAAATAATTAAGATATTGGGAATACAGTGGGATCCACAGCTAGATGCGTTCACATACAGACTGTCTTTATCCGATGAATCTCAATACTCTAAACGAACAATATTAAGTAATGTCTCTAAAATTTTTGATCCTTTGGGATGGCTAGCACCTACTATCGTTGTTATCAAGATCATGTTGCAACAGCTATGGCAATCGAAACTTGATTGGGATGATCCACTGCCAGAACACGTCGTTCAGAGCTGGAAGGTGTTTAAGGAAGAGATACCAGTGGTTCAAAAGGTTTATATACCTAGACGCATTTTTTCAACATCTAGTAATGTTCAATGGCATGGATTTTCGGATGCGTCTGAGAGAGCAAATTGCGCAGTTTGGTACTGTCGTAGCACTGATGAGGAGGGTAACATTACAGTAAGAATTGTAGCAGCAAAGACAAAAGTGGCCCCTCTTAAACAAATATCAGTTCCAAGATTGGAATTATGTGGAGCTCTCTTGCTAACGAAGCTTTTTAATAAAATTACAGAAGCTCTACACATTAGCCCAACGGATGTATATGCCTGGACGGACTCACCAATTGTATTGTCGTGGTTAGCAGACATCCCTCGTCGTTGGAGTACGTTTGTAGGGAATAGAACATCTGAAATTTTGGAAACTATTCCTAAGGAAAAGTGGAAACATGTTGCATCGAAACACAACCCTGCCGATATCGCCTCAAGAGGATTACCACCTAACGAACTCGTCTCTTCGAAAATCTGGTGGAATGGGCCAGATTGGCTAAGTGAGGACCCCGTAGAGTGGCCGACGAGTCAATGCGATTGTCCTAACGCAGAAATAATTAAGGAGAAAAGAAAGCAAACTCTAATAGCGCTAAATGCTCGAGTTGATCACAATGACGATTTCAAGATATGGGCTGGAAAGTATTCTTCCTTCTCAAAATTTTTATGAATTTTGGCTTATTGTTGTCGTTTTATCAAAAATTGCAAACAAGCCAAGGAAGAACGAAGTTTGTTACCACTATCAGTTCAAGAAATGGACTGCGCACTCACGGTCTGCATTCGAAATATTCAGTCTTCATCATTTTCTGAAGAATTGAAAGAATTAAGGCAGAGCAGAACAGTGAGTTCTAAATCTAATTTGTCTCAGCTTAATGCGTTTATGGATGATAAAGGAGTAATTAGAGTTGGTGGACGCATTCGAAACTCCAACTAAAATTTTTATGCAAGGCATCCCATAATATTACCAAAGAAGCACCCAGTGAGCACTATGCTAATCCAAGAGATGCATCGAATTCATCTTCATCCGGGGCCAACACTTCTCATGGGATTGATCAGGCAAAGATTTTGGATCATCGGAATGCGCAGCATTGTTACCAATGTCTGCAGGAAGTGTGTCGTGTGTGCTCGGTATCGTGCAGCTAAGTCATCGCAATTGATGGGGGATCTTCCAGCCTACAGGATCACAGTTTCTCGTCCCTTTTCTAAAGTGGGAATCGATTATGCGGGTCCTCTAATGCTTACATCGAAAACAGGAAGAGGAGCTCGTCAGTTTAAAGGATGCATCGCCTTATTTGTTTGTTTGGCCACAAAGGCCATTCATTTAGAATTGGTGAGCGGGCTTGACGCAGAAGCCTTTGTGGCCACCCTTCGTAGATTTATTTCGCGCCGTGGAATTCCGTCACATATATTCTCAGATAATGGTACTAACTTTGTTGGTGGTAAACGACTTATAAGAGAAAATCAACATATGGGGGGTGTTGACTTAATGAATGGTTTGATGGGACGTTACCACATCAGAGCTAAAACCGCTGCCTCAAGGCACCCTTCTGTATTTCTCACCTGGTGGCTAAACGGTAATGTATTTTCACCTGAAACTTTGAAAATCGGCTTTTTTGACCATGATTTACCTTAGAAAAAATCACCGACAAAATATCTCACCGGGTGCAATTTTGTGGGTTAGAGGGTTAATCAAAGCTTATTAATAAAAATAAATTATTTCTAAGTTTTGTTAAATAATTTAAATAAAATAAATTAAAATGAAATAATTAAATAAAGTTATTTAAATAAAATAATAAAGAAATTTATTCAAACCAAAATTTAAAATAAAATTTAAATGGAGGCCGACCTCCATTACTGGTCGACTCCTAAATAGCGTTTAACCTTGTTTCTTATGCGTGGAAACCAAAAATCTCGCTTTAGGTTTACAATGGTACGTTCAATCCCATGATGACCAACATCGTCGTAGGACTCTTCTGCAGAATGCGGGCTGGGCCGGGATTCCGATCACGGGTGAGTGGTGAGTGCGAGTCACACTCACCCTTCAAACTGCCAAAACGATTCCGATCAATGGTGACTAGTGAGTAGTGACTTTGAAAAATTTTCTCACTCGAAAACCGATTACGATTAATGGTGACTAGTGAGTGGGACCCACTTTGGACTGTCAACTTTACTCACTGCCGCTTTGAGGTGCGAGAAAATAATTTTTTTGAGAAGTCAACGTTTAAATACGAGAAAAACAATAAATAATTGTGTAAAAATGGCATGTATTATATACATAGAGCAAAATATCCCGACATCAGAAGGATATTCTGTACCTGTACCTGATACCTTCGTTTGGGACATACAACCGCTCGCATAAAAATTTAGCGCTGCTAAAATCTGAAAATTTAAAATTTTACATTGCGAATATTTTATTTAATATGTAGGCTTTTACGAACCAAAACATGTGGAGTAATGGCATCTCTCCGAATAGTCCTTGGAGGATGTGGAGTAATTTCATCTATTAACTCCATGCAGAGTCCTTTTGGAAATCGGTACAATTCTATAAAACTAAATTTCCACATTAAAGATTGCACTGCGTTGCATTTCAAAATAAAATTACTAACCGCACATCCGAGATATCGAAAGGATTCTGGTTATCTCTTAATTCCCTTCTCTTGAGCTTAATACTCTTATTTTCCTCAATAGCAGCAGGCACCAAATCCATTTTGTTGTGAATATTAAGGAAACATTTTATTTCAGTTTATTAAAACATTTCTTAATTTTCAATCGTGGTATAATTTATGCCACATATGAATTATTATTAATTCTACTTACTCAAAATTGCTTCAGAAAAATAACTATCACAAATCACAATTCAAAAAATCTAACAGACATTTGATGTTTAGTATTGCCGTGCTTGTGTTATTGCAACCTTTTCGAAATTTCGAACTCGCCATTCTTATCGCAATCGCTTGAAAGTGAGATGGTGAGTAGCTTTGACGGGCAGAATGGTGACTCGCACTCAGCACTCACCCGTGATCGGAATCCCAGCCCTGATCCAGCTTCTTATCTTCGAGTTGGATCGTTAACAACCAATCAGCTTGATCCATGTTTACACCGAAAACTCTGACTACGGCTTCCTCTACGTCACAAGATGGTTCGTTGGGACTCATACTGAGGGCATCAGCATGTTGGATTAACTTTCCTTTTCTGTACTCAACCTCGAATTCGTAGTCTGATAATGACAGCCACCATCGCGCTATTCGTGGACCGATTGTCTTCTATGGCTTTAATTGCTTCGCAGTCAGTGATCACCTTGAACGGCTTGCCTAAAAGAAAGCTACGGAAACGTTTTAATGTCTCCACAATCGCCAGAACTTCTAGTTCATAGCTATGAAAGAAGCGCTCATTGTCGCTTGTCTGTCTACTGAAATAGCTAACAGGATGTAGAACACCATTCGTTTCTTGTTTTAATAGTATGCCTGCCAAACCAGCGGAGCAGGCATCGGTATGAACAATGAACTTCGTGCTGTAACTCTGTTTTATGAATGCTTCCTCTTGTTTTCGTGTCCATAAAAAACTGACTTCCTTCTTTTCCGTGAGCGGACTGGCTATAATGGCGTGTTCGGGAACAAATTTTCTAAAATAACTCGTAAGTCCTAGAAATCGTCTTAAAATGCAAAATATTTAAAAACGATTTTTTTAGTACTTGTTTAGAACAGCGAGTGTCAAATATTTCAGCATGCTTGTTAGCATTCAAACACATGCGATTTACCGGTTTAAAAAACCCATAGTTGTTCCTAGATTTACAAATAAGCAATAGTGGCACTTTCCTTAGGTTATGTGGTTTAGGACTAGGGATTACCAAGGTTCGCAAAAAAGGGGAATCTATTAAACCTGTAAGTAGCTGATGGACAAATGTAACATCCGCCACGACACGACGTTCTTGAAGCGGATGCGTGTTAAGCAACTTACAGCGGTCTCTGTATGGAGGAAGGATGTAGGGTTTTTCACAATGCAAGCTTCCCAACGCGAATCTAACAAACTTTTTCTATTGATTATATAAAGAAATAGATGTGCCATTTTGATGAAAAGGTGTTGTGCCATTAACTCGTTTGGTGGCGCTGAAGTCCCCTATTTTCGAATTGTTAGAATGGTGCTTAGATTTGCTAAGATAATTCGGCTGAACGTCAAAGCTTGCGGAACAAACTTAAACCATAGACAAATAACACTCAATAACGCTCAATCCATTGAGCTTTCAATTTGGTAGCCTGATGTCGCCTGATCTTACTAACACATCCCTAACGTGGCTCGATATATCATTTCGGGGGAGAGAGAGAATTGTTCGTTTAGCTCGGCACGCGGGCAGCATGGTTTCTATGGCGCGGGCGGCAGCGCGGCGTGGCGTCGACATATCTCTTCCTCTTCTCACGAGTTTTAGCCGTCCGTCAGCTGTTTTTCTGCTCAAGGGGCTTGTGGTGCTTGTGACTTATGTGCTAGGAGTATGCGTACGCACGTGTGGACGAACCATGTGCTCCTGCGTCAAGTGGATTTCTATTCACTTTTCCTTAAACCGTTGGCGAGTGAGCAGCTGTGTGCCTCTTGCGCGATTTATGCAAATGCGATTAAAGCGATTTTAATAATTTTATAATTTTAAATACTGTTCTTACCAGTGATGTTTTTGAATTTTTGAATATTTTTGGATTGGTTTTCTTTTCAAGAAATATTATCTTCGTTTCTGCGAAGAACACTTTTATAAAAAGGACGTACTAATACGAGAAAAAAAAAAAGTTTTAACTTCAACAGCATTTCCAAAGCAAGCCAATCCATTGATTTGTTCTTGTTCTGTTACAGATACTATATGCGCATTAATATTAAAAAGCAATCCCGTTGTAAAAAATAAAACTAACCGTAATCCAAAAAGGAAACACGCTGTACAACATGTAATCCAAAAAGGAAACATATCTGTACTGTAGTTGTTCCCGAAACCGTAAGAGAATCTTTATTTATTGAAGATTCTTCCGAAGATGATTTGGTTGTTTGTAAATCTGGTAATAACACTTATGGTAGAAAACTGGAAATATCCGCTCAAATTGAAACTCTGTATACATATATCCCACGATCAATTTCCTTCTCCCCCAAGAAGAAGATTATCCATTGCTGTCGAAGATCCTATTGAGGATCTAAAAGAAATTAGACCACAGTACAGTTTTCCGAAACGAGTAAAGAGAGATGAAAATCACTCTAGTTTTCAAGAAAAACTAAGTGAATTATTAAAAAATAAACCAGATGATGTCCAAGTATTTCTCGTTCTCAATTGTTTAATTCCTGCAATCACCATTGGAATAAAAAAGAAAAGAATTTTGCTTTGAAATTATATTACAAATCTCCTACTGTTTATAAGACATTTTTAAAATCCGGTTTTTATTTACCTTCGGTAAAAACGATCTTTCGCTGGCGTTCGGCTCTTCGTTTCCGCACTGGCCCTCCACTGCTTACAAATAAAGTGAGCGATATGGACAAATTAAATGCAAAATGTCTTCTTTTATTTGATGAAATATCTTGTAGATTTGAATTGGACTATAATATAAAAGACGATTTAATCTATAGTTTTTCTGATCTTGATTTTCTTGGTCGGAAAAATGTAATGGCATCTAGTGTACTAGTATTCATGCTTCACGGTCTCAATAAAAATTGGAAACAAGCAGTAGCATATTACATCGGGAGCCTTCAGAGAATGAGTTGAAGGAAATTATTCAAAATTTGTTGAGACAACTCTTAAATATTGGTTTTGATAATGTGGGCATAGTTTGTGATCAAGGAAGTTTTTATGTTTGGGGGTAACACTGATATTGAATAACAACAAGGGTTGATCAGAACAGAACTGTTTATTCTTTATTTGAGAGTTACAATGTTGACTCGAATCAGATCGGACTCAGACTGACGAAGCGCGACAGACAGCTGATAGATGACAGATGACATTGCTGCCAACTTGCAACCTTAAGCCCAGTACACAACATTTCCTCCCTTCTTTAAATGAACGATCAAGACTAAATGATCTGAGAGAAAGAACAAAGAAAAGAAAATTAAAATGAAAATAAAAGAATAAAGAAAGAAAATAAAAAAAATAAAAAGAACGTTCTAAATTAATTCTTGCGAAAAGACAACCTTCTCCATCTTGTCTTTTTTTTTTTTTTTTTTAACATCACTGCGGAGAGAACCGAAGCGGAGCACGGCGCTCTCGTTGAGATCTGCGAGGAATCCTTGGAGTGGATGGTATTGCAGGTGCGAGGACCGCTGGATCCGGAGATGCCACAGGTGCAGCCGGAGGTGATGGAGCCAGCGCTGGGGTGGCTACGCGATGCGGTTCTGGAGCTCGTCTGGGTGTTTGTGGCTGCTCGGGCTGAGCTTGTGTTTGGCCGTAGAATCGTGTTCTGCGAAGTGCGCCACAGTTGTCGCCAACGACACAATCAGGTTCTGCTGCTCCTGTTGTGTTTTTCTGATCCAAAGGGTGCTCATGGCTGCGAATCTGATCAATGTGCCTCTTGAACCGTTTGCCGTGAAATTCAATTTCGTAATGCAAATCTCCCAAGCAGGACACGACTTCTCCCACAACCCATTTGTCCATGCGCGGATTTCCTGAGAGGAAATTCACCCAGTCTCCCTGATGGAATGTACGGTACGATGCATCGAAACTGGCCTTCTGTTTTTCAGAAATCTTGGTGTGTAAATCATCTGGAAGAGCGAGGTTGAGCCTTGTGCGCAGGTCACGTCCGATGAAAAGCTGCGCAGGGGATGCACCGGTGGTCGCGTGTGGAGCCTTCCGATACTGCCGCAGGAACTCGTTGATGTTGGTTTGAAGAGTGCTTTCAGTTGTTGACATCGCACGAAGAGCGTCCTTGACCGTCTGTACACATCTCTCAGCTTGGCCGTTTGTCGAGGGATGATAAGGAGCTGTGAGCTTGTGGTACTTCACGCCAGACATCATCAAAAAATCTTTGAACTCGGCGGACGTGAATTGAGGAGCATTGTCAGAAACAAGGGTAACCGGTGCCCCAAATGCTGCAAAAAGGTTGTCGAGAATTCGGCTCGTGGCAGCTGATGTCGTGGACTTGGTTGCTCTGACTTCCAACCACTTGCTATAGGCGTCGACAATGATGAGCAGCATGTTTCCAGCAACTGGTCCGGCGTAATCAATGTGGATTCTCTGCCAAGGAGCTGTAGGGTACTCCCAGTGGTGCTCCCGGAACTGCACGGGGGCGTGAGCATGTTTTGTACGTTCAGGGCAAGATTTGGCGACATGCTCAATTGCAGCATCGATGCCAGGCCAGAAAACGAACGAGCGGGCCAGCCCCTTCATCTTGACGATCCCGATGTGAGCAGCGTGAAGGTGGGATCACAACTCTGTGTTCAAACAGTAAACAATTAGCGGCCAAGGTGTAGTTGGCTTCAGGTGACTTGAAGCCGTGACGAAGTAGATCTTGACCTGATTCCAAAAGCTTCCGAATGTTTCCAAGGTGCTCGTCTTTCTTTGTTGCCCTGGCGATGGCTTCTGCTCGAACCGGTAATTGCTTAATTTGGTGAAGAATGAAGTGGTCAAACTCGTCCGTTCCTGCTCCTTCCCCCTCTGCCAGCGATTGAAGACAAACTTGGTTGACCGTGGTTGGTAACGGTGCCCTGGAACAGTAGTCTGCGTTGGCATTTGCCTTCGAGTCTTTGAAAACCACCTCGAAGTCAAAATGAGCCAAGTAGTCCGCGTAGTCAGCCATCCGGCTAATGCAAAGCACCGGAAGTGATTTTTCCGGATGTAGGATTTGTGTTAGTGGTTTGTGGTCCGTGATGAGAACAAAATGACGTGCGTAGAGATAGACGAAAAACTTGTGCACAGCCCAGACGATCGCGAGAGCCTCCTTATCAATTTGAGGGTAACGTTGCTCCGTGGCACTCATCGTGCGGCTCGCATAGGCAATTGGCCGTTCCTGACCGTTGCTCAGGCGGTGCGACAGCACAGCTCCCAACCCCGTTTTGCTGGCGTCAGTCGCCAGCAAAAGCGGCAGCGAAGGGTCATATTGCATGAGGACCTGAGGAGACACCAGAGTCTCTCGGATGTCGACGTACGCTTTTTCACCAGCTGGAGTCCAGATAAACGGTTCGTTACGAAGCATGTCACGCAATGGTCGATCTCTCGTTGACAAATCCGGGATAAATGCGCTATAGTATGTAGCCTTTCCCAGAAAAAGTTGAAGTTCCTCCGGTGTTGAAGGCTTCGGTGCATCGCGGATAGCCTCGATGTGACAGTCGGATTTGTGGACTCCCTGTGCATCAAGTTTGTGACCCAGACAGTGGAGTGTAGTTTCTGCAAATTTACATTTGGCTCGGTTGAGTTTCAGCCCATGATGACGCATCCTCTCCAGCACTGCACACAGGGCCCGGAGCAAGCTCTCGAATGAGTCTGCGAAGACGATGGTATCGTCGAAGAAATTGACAACACAGGGCAGATCGCGCAACACTTCTTCCATTCGGCGTTGCCAAACTGCAGGGATGTTTGCTGCTCCGTAAACCGCGCGTGTTGGTCGGATCAGGCCGTGAGTAGGCGTGTTGAGAGTCATCGCATGAGCACATTCGTCGTCGATTGTGAGATGCGTATACGCATCCGTGATGTCAAGATGACAGAACCACTTTGCGCCTCGCATCTTGTTAAAGATGCACTCCACTCGTGGGATTGGGTGTTCGTCGACGATCAGCTGAGGATTAAGTGTGGGTTTATAATTTCCCGTGATACGTAATTTCCCGTTCTTTTTTGCTACCACATGGGTCGTCGAAGCCCACTCCGAGTATTCGACCCGTTTGTACACTCCCGAATTAAGCTTGGCCTCAATTTCGCGTGCATAAGCGTCACGTAAAGCGTAGGGAATATCTCGAGCTCTGGAAAAGACGGGTTTGTATCCAGGTTTAAAGTGCAGTTTGACAGGGGGCCCTATGAGTTTGCCAGGTTTGTCGTCGAACGAGCTTTTAAACTGCGCCAGGATGCTGTCCAACTGGGCCTGTTGTTGCAACGATGGTCTTGGAGAAACTGGATTGACAGCGTGAACTGATGCTGCACTTCCAAAAAAAATTGAGAAATTAATCTCGTTTGCAAATGCCACGATCCACTCGCGGCCCAGAAGCGAGTCAACCATGCCATCCGCAACATAAAGGTCGATTTTCCGAACTGAGGATCCGATTTGGGCGTTGACAGATATGCGACCGAGACAGGAAATTCGATGACCGGAAAAACTCGCAAACTGTTGGTTGGTTTCCAGCAGTTTGTATTTGATTTTGGCACTGTCAAGCTTTTGTTTGCTCATGATTGCGCATGGCGCGCCAGTGTCGATTTCCATTTTGACGTTACGCCCGTTGAGGCGAACATCAAGCACGACCTTCCCAGGGAATTTGACGGCGTTGACAGCGTCAATTTTGTTGAGACGTCGTATCTGGTCAACTTGTTCGGCTGGAAACTCTTCTCCAGAGTCTGCGTGGTCGTTGACTTGTCGGACATTCCCAGATTTGCAAACAGGAGCGATGTGACCTTTCTTATTACAGCTGTTACAGATGGCGTCACGATACGGGCATTGAGAACGAGCATGTTGACCTCCGCAGCCCTGACAGGCCCATTGCTTATCCTGACTTTGACGCGGTTGATAAGGCAACCCGGTGGGTTTGTGTACTCCTTGAAACTGTGAATGAGGTCTGCCTTGATTTGGACGTTTCGTGTACTTCAGTTTTGGAGGTGCAAATCCTAACTTGTTTGTTGGTTCCACCTTGTTTTTCACTGTGTCCGATGTTAAACGAGTCGCTTCAAGAGAATTTGCGACTTCAAACGCTTCCGCAAATGATGCTGGTTTTTTCGCAATGATCTCATCGCATGTCACTTGCGATTCGAGTCCGAACAAAAGTTGCTCGATGAGCATTCTGTCCAAAAAAGCGTCGAACTCACAATACACTGCACCTTGTTTAAGCCTGAGGGCAAAGTCCGCCACTGATTCGCCCGAATTTTGTGTGAGTTTACGAAATTTGATACTCTCAGCAAACTTGTTTTTTGCGTGATCAAAATGTTTTATGAGGGTTTGCTGGATTTCGGCATACTCTAGTACCTGAGGTAGACGAGGGCTAATCAAAAACTTCAGCGCGTCATTGAGCTCTCTGCCCATGTAAACACGGGCATAGTTGGCGTGTTGTTCGACCGGTACTTCACTTAGTTCCAGAGCCCAGGAGAAACGTGTGAAATAGTCCTTAACGGTGGTGCCCTCTGTCGGGTGGTATTCAGCCATGTTGAAGCGAGGTGCGCGGGAATGTCCATTTTTGGCTGCATTAGCTGCGTCGGCAGGATTGGGAACTGCAGCGGCGGCAGCGACCGGTAACGCAGCTCGAAATGCTTGAGATAACATGGCGGCCATAGATTCCAAAAGTTCCGATGGAATTTCTGGCGGATCGGCCATTGTGGCTTGGAATTGATGACAACACCAAGTACTATCAATGCAATGTGCGTAGGTGATCCTGGTAACAGGCACTTGAAACTGACAGGATAGAAAAATCACTCGAGGTTATAGGTGCACGATGCCCATAGAGTCTTTGTTCCACTTCGAACACTGGCACCCAGAAATAAACAGTTTTCAGTATGATAATCTCATTTCTGACACCACTTTTATGTTTGGGGGTAACACTGATATTGAATAACAACAAGGGTTGATCAGAACAGAACTGTTTATTCTTTATTTGAGAGTTACAATGTTGACTCGAATCAGATCGGACTCAGACTGACGAAGCGCGACAGACAGCTGATAGATGACAGATGACATTGCTGCCAACTTGCAACCTTAAGCCCAGTACACAACAGAAGTAGCAATAGAAGCTCTGATAGACTTTTAGAATCTTCAAATATAATGCCCTACTTCTATGTTGAGGACAAAAAAATTTATGCGTTGTATGATATTCCACACATTTTTAAATGCATAAGAAATATTCTTCTTACAAATGATATTCAAATAGGAAGTGAAAAGATATCATGGTCTATTTTACGCAAAGTATACAGCATGGATAATGGCGCTATAAGATCTATGCTCAAATTAACGGAGGCACACATAAATCCGCAGGGCTTTGATAAATTATCGGTCAAACGAGCAACTCAAGTTTTTAGTCACAGCGTATCAGCTGGGATATTTGCAGCTGTGAGCTTAAATTTATTTGAGGAGGAAGATAAGAATTGTGCAATAAGTACTGCAAACTTTATAGCTAAATTGAATCTATACTAATAATATTACAAAGCTGAAGAGTTTGTTTGTTTGTTTGTTTGAACGCGCTAATCTCAGGAACTACTGTTTCGAATTGAAAAATTCTTTTTGGGTTGGGTAGTTCATTTATCGAGGAAAGCTATAAGCTATATAACATCACGCTACGACCAATAGGAGCGGAGCATCAATGAAAAATATTGCAAGAACGGGAAAAATTATTCCTTTTGAGAGCTTCCGTTGCGTGCGCTGCGTAAACGGTTAAAGTTACGTAAAAATCATGTATGACGGAATTGTTCCCCTTTAAAAATTCTAAAACCTTTTTTATGGTAATCAAATTTGTTCTAAAATAATGCATTATTTGCGAAAGTGTTTTGGTAAACATGATATTAATCCTTATCCAAATAAATACGTTATTCATCACAAGTATTTAATTTTGAACAAAATTGCCCTTGACATCATTTGATTTCAATGAATATCTTAGGAGATATCATATAGTTTTTGAATAGCTCCACATCAAAATAATGATCAAGCACCATGCGCGCATTTATGATGTGCAAGGCGGGTGGTCATAAGGGGGGAGGGCGGGTGAAACCGTGGGGCACAGCTAGTGTTATATATGATACTTAAACAGTGTTATAAAGTATTCCAAAAATCCAGCAAGGTGTGCCATTTCCGAAAAGAATCAGATATTAAGTAATCTCTCTGAAACAAAAACATGGGCTGAAACTTGGATATCTACTGGCAGAATAAATTGACCACCTAGTTTTGATGGCCTTATTACTACAATAAATGCCATTGAGACGCTTTGGGATGATTTAAAAAACCCAAGAGTACCTTTTAATAAGCCACTTAAATACGGATTCTCTGGAAACCTTGTTTTCAATGATTCGGGGTTTTAAAGGAACATATAAGAAGAATCCTTCGGCTTACCGATTTTATAGGAATTTGAAACAGGTCATGTTTCAGAATATTTTACCATCAGAATATACCTCTTATAATTTGTCTGATTCTGCAAATTTAATATCTGATATTACTTTGTCCTCTTCAAATTCAAATTTGCATCACTTTGAACAAAGTACTAATATTGCTCTCGAGAATGAGTTAAGCGACAATGAAAAAGATGAGGAATCACAGGAAAATGATTCAGATGTTGAAATAATTGCGAGTATGAATTAGTTTCAATCTACTTCCTTAATGTATTTATTTGAATATATAGTTAATAAAAATTGTGAATATAACAAAGTGTCCACATTGCAAAGAATATATGATCTGTAAAAATTCTGAGAAATGTGATGAATACATGAAATTTACATATTATAAAACTTTTTCCCTAAATACTGAAGAAGGACTAGATAGAAATTTAAACACCTCATTAAAAGTACCGAGTGATTCGTTCAAGGCCGATTTGTCTAAATTGTACGCGCATTTCACAGAGTTAGTTAAAAATACTCGCTATTTAAAAAATTTATTGGAAGATAATTTGCTACCCACCCTTCAATCCAAAATCCATCAATGGCCAAGCTGCCAACATAAAGATTTCGTTGTAAGGCATACCGTAATTTCTTTCATAAGAGCAACAATAAAAAACATTAACACTTCTCTCAAAACAACACATAAAGAATTACGGTCAAAGATTGTACAAGGGCGGGAGTAATACGGTACCTTTTGTTAAGGCTACTTTTGAATTTATTTAAGCTAACCCCTCAAAGTTTTTTTAAAATAAAATATAAAAATGAGTGCAACATCTAAAGGCAATGTGATAATCTGTTTAATCTTTGGATATGATAAGCTTAGATATCGATTTGCTTAGAAAATTTAAAATTTACGCACATCATAAATTTTCCAATACATATCAGAACCCTGCTGAAATCCGTACGAGTAGGTTATATCATCGTCATTTACATTTGTGGCGGTCCGTTCCGTCCCGCCCAATGTGCAGCGCTCACGGCGCAAGCAACTGCTGAAGCCGCGTGAGATTTATTCGTGTTGCCCGCATCCACACGGCATCTTCGTTGGTGCGGTTTGACGGCCCACTCTTTAGTCGTGGCTCCGGCATGTCAGCTGACAGGCCACTCTTTCTTCGTGGCTCCGCCATGTCAGCTGACAGTGCACACTTTATGACAGCGCGCTTTTATCCGTCCGTTCTTTTTCCGCCGTGCTTGTTTCCGCTGCTTCACATTCGTCAGCGCGACTTTATCCGCCGCTTCTCATTCGACAGCGCGCCTTTAGCCGTCCGTTCTTTTTCCGATAAGGCGGCTTGTCAACATTGATGAAATCATTCTTCGATCACTCTCCGACGACTTCGCACCGCCTCGCACGGACACGGATCCGACCAGCAGCTCCTCGTCGTATCGCGAATTCGAGTACTGGACATTTGTGTAAATAATTCCAATTAAATAAATAAGCTAATGATAGTGAGCTAGTTGTGTTTTATTTATCCTGAAAAGCATAAAGCAAGTTCCCCTGCAAACTTGCAAAGTGGTGACCCCGACGTGATCCTCCACCGAGGAGCCCGACGTGATGCTCCACCGAGGAGCCCGACGTGATACTCCACCGAGGAGCCCGACGTGAGCGCGACGTGCTTTGCCACTTTGTACGTGCAAAGTGGTGCCCCGCGAAAGGCCCCACCGAGGAGCCCCCACGAACATTCGCTGCTCCACCGAGGAGCCCCCACGAACATTCGCTGCTCCACCGAGGAGCCCTCACGAACATTCGCTGCTCCACGGTGGAGCCCCCACGAACAGTTTTTTTTTCTCACTCCGCCCAGGAGCCCCACACAAACATTCGAGGCTCCCCAGCCGAACGACTCCATCATTATTAAGTGGTGACCTCACAAGTGTGTTTTTGGAAAAAAAAAAACAGCAACTAGCATAGAGTGCAGTGCAGTGCTTGAAACTTTTTTTTTCGTCGGACAATTCAACAGCCTGCCGCAGTTCCATTTCTCGGTAAGCCAAAACTTATCTTTCTCTTTTGCTATAATGTTCGCCAACGAGCAAGACGGCCAGGGACGCCAAGACGCCGGCCCAGAGGCGGAGCACCGTGAGACTCCCCCGCGGCCCAACAACGTGTTTGCAGGCCTGCTTGCGCCTCAAACCTACGCAGAAAGGCCCGCCGACGCGAATTCACTGCCGGCGTTGCCTCGGGCCCACGCCAGCCAGCCTGCCCCTCCGTTGGAACTCGATCCCCGGTTCCTCATGCCGGGTTTCGACGTTGGTCCCGTCAGCAATTGCAGGCTTCCGCCCTTCTGGCGCCTCAGCCCGGAGCTTTGGTTTCTCCAAGTCGAGAGCCAATTCCAGGTGCACCGCATATCTTCGGACTCCACAAAATACAACCTCACGGTGTCGTCATTGGACTCGGACATCATCGCCGAGGTTGCTGACGTCATCAAGCGACCGCCAGAGGTTGAAAAATTCCTGGCACTCAGGGCAGCTATAATCGGGCGGCTCACTGACTCACCTGACGCTCAGCTCCACAAGCTGCTCACCGGCGTTGAGTTGGGCGACAAACGCCCTTCACAGCTTCTGCGGCAAATGCGCACCCTGGCCGGCTCTCGCGTCAGCGATGACGTACTGCGTGTCAGGTGGTTGGACCTGCTTCCGCAACAGATACGTCGCATGTTAATTCTGATAAAAAATCAGACCCTTGACGAGTTGGCCGAGGTCGCCGACGAGGCACATGGCATGGGGCCAAGCGTATGCAGCACCTCATTGCCACTTTCGAGGTCAACATCGCCAGTTGGCCGGGCCTCGCCCACCCAACCATCGGCCCAGGTCGCCGCTGAGCTCGCGGCCCTTCGTCAGGCCATTCTGCAGCTGGTCAATATCACCCGAGATGTCCTGAAGCGACCTGGAACCCCCACCGGCATTTAGCGAGCCCGCTCAGCCTCTCGAGACCGCTCTCAGGAGCGCGGCCGCTCAGCAACTCCGGGTCCTGACCCGAAAACGGGTTTATGCTGGTACCACAGCAAACACGGTGCAGCGGCGATGCGCTGCAGAGCACCTTGCAGTTTTCCACGCCAGGAAAACTAAGTAGGCCGGCGTTGTATTCGGCGACCATCGCCGGCCCCCTTTCGGAGAGACGACTGTACGTGACCGACCGCAGCAGCAGACGCGCTTCCTCGTGGACTCTGGATCCGTCTTGTCCATTATTCCCAGGAGGCTCATCGCCAAGCCCTTGCGGAAGCGGTGCCTCTTGCTGCAGGCTGCCAATGGGACGCCCATCACCACTTTCGGTACGCAAAAGCTAACTTTGGACCTCGGTCTCCGCCGACCACTCCAGTGGCCCTTCATTATAGCCGACGTACAGACGGCCATCCTCGGTGCCGACGTCATGCACCATCACGGCCTCATCCTCGACTTCCGCCTCCGGAAACTTCTGGACGACCGTACGAGTCTTTCCACGGACTGCACTTTGGGACCAACCCCCGACGTCCACACCATCTCTGTCGTCTCAGCCTCGGCGACCCCGGAGAGCCCTCATGCGGAAACCTATAGGAGCATAATCTCCAGTTTCTCCAAGTCCTCCGTGCGGCCGGGTGAAATGGCAAGTATCGCCGACCTGCCAGTTCACCACCACATCATTACTACCGGCCAGCCAGTCTTCGCTCGACCACGCCGTCTCGCAGGTGAACGTCTCGCTGCCGCGAAGAAAGAGTTCGACCTTCTGCTGGAGCGTGGGGTCATTCGGCCCTCCTCGAGCCAATGGGCCAGCCCTCTGCACATGGTGCCCAAAGTGGGTGGTAAGTGGCGAGCCACAGGCGACTACCGTCTGCTCAACGCCAGCACTCGCCCGGACAGATACCCGCTGCCCATCATTGAGGACCTCCTGCAGGACGCTAAGGGTTCGGTGTACTCGGTCATCGACCTACAGAGGGCCTTCTACCAGATCCCGGTTGCCCCTGAGGATGTCTGCAAAACGGCAGTCACCACGCCGTTTGGTTTGTTCGAGTTCATCGGCATGCCACTTGGGCTTCGAAATGCGGCCCAAACCATGCAGCGAACTGTCAACCACCTGCTCAGGAGGCTGCCTTTCGTGCGTGTATACCAGGATGACATTCTCGTGGTCTCCGACAGCCACGATCAGCACCAACGTCACCTGCGGCAGCTCCTCGAAACGCTCCAGGCCGCCAAACTGCAGCCCAATTGGGACAAGTGCCAGGTCGGCCTGCCGAATGTCATCTTCGCTGGCTACGATGTCAGCGAGATGGGTTTTCGTCCTCCAGCGCCCAGGACTCAAGCCATTGCTGAGTTCACAAGGCCAGCAAACTCATCGCAGCTGAGACGCTTCCTCGGTATGCTCAACTACTATCGACGTTGCATTCCGCACGCCTCCGATCTCCAAGCGCCACTATCGGAGATGTTAAAAGGTTGCACTACCAAGAAGTCGCAGCTTACTTGGACAGCCGACGCCGAGGCTGCCTTCGGCCGTTGCAGACAGGGCATCGCCTCTGCAGCCACATCCGCGTACCTTTCAACAACGCAGCCACTAGCCACTAACGTTACGCACGGACGCCTCCGACGCCGCTATAGGCGCCGCATTGGATCAGCAGCAACCCGACGGTTCGTGGGTCCCACTGGGTTTTTTCTCCCGGAAGCTGTCCGAGGCAGAGAAGAGGTACTCAACTTATGACCGCGAGCTTCTGGCGGTCTTCGCGGCCATAAAATTTTTCCAACGCGTCTTGGAGGGTCGGCATTTCTCCACCCACACGGACCATCGTCCACTCACTTTCGCCCTGGAGAAGCGTTCTGACAAGGCATCGCCTCGACAGAATAGGCAACTCGACTTCATCAGCCAGTTCGACACGCTGCTGAGCTACACCCGAGGCGAGGATAACGTCGTGGCCGACGCTCTTTCGCGAGTGGAAGTCATCAACGCCCCAGCTGCTCTCTCTGCTCGGATCATCAGTGAGGCCCAATCTACTGACGCGCAGCTACCTCTTCTTCTCGCCAGCCCCCGTTTGAAGCTGCACGAGCTCGAGATCGACGGTCATACCGCCCACTACGTCGAGTTCAACAGGGTCATGAAGCCTTACTTGCCGGTGTCGCTTCGCCGTCAAGCTTTCGATACGGTGCACCAGCTGTCGCATCCAAGCGGTCGGGCCACAGCCAAGCGCATAGCGCTCAAATATTTTTGGCCAAGTCTGCGCAAGGACGTCATCCGTTGGGCCAAGCAGTGCGTGCCCTGCCAGCTCTCGAAGGTGCATCGCCACAATCGCGCCGAGCTCGGCAACTTCACAACACCAGATGGACGCTTCGACCATATCCACATCGACTTAATCAAGTTGCCCCTCTGCGAAGGTTACCAGCACTGTCTCACCATCGTCGACCGTTACACACGATGGCCGGAGGCTGTGCCGCTCCGAGACATGACAGCTCCCTCGGTAGCACGAGCTCTAGTCGACCGTTGGGTTTCCATCTTTGGTGCGCCGCTCGAAATCACAGCGGACCAAGGCAAGCAGTTCGAGGCGGACCTTCTCACTCATCTTGCCCGCCTCCTCGGAGCTCACCATGTACACACCACGCCATACCACCCTCAAGCCAATGGTATGGTCGAGCGCCTTCACCGAACGCTCAAGGCCGCTTTAAAGTGCTCTCCCGAGGTCCCCTGGCCTCAGGCACTCCCTGCAGTGCTCCTGGGTCTTCGTACAACCTTCAAGGAAGACCTGCAGGCATCACCAGCCGAAATGGTCTTCGGCACTTCACTCCGCATCCCGGGCGAATTTATCGCGCCCCAGAGCGCTCCTGTCAGCAGCCCGCACGAGTTCATCACGAGTCTGCGTCGGATGTTCACTGCCATCCGCCCCGTCCCAGCTGCTAGGCACGCCTCCCACCATCCGTTCGTCTTTAAAGACTTGGGGACGTGCGATTACGTTTTTCGCCGCATCGACGCGGTAAAGAAGCCGCTTGAGCAGCCCTACACCGGTCCGCATCGGGTCATGAAGAGGATTGACAATCGCACTTTCGTCGTGGACGTCAACGGAGTCGCCAAAACGCTATCCACAGACCAGCTCAAGCCGGCTCATTTAGAGCAGGTCGACGACCAGCCTCGCCCGAGCGCACACCCGCAACAACCTCCTCAGGTTTCGCCACCGCCTCTTAGCCAGGCGTCTACACCTTCGGCCGACTTCCAGACGCCAACAACGCCTGTCACCCATCAGCCGGTACAGGTTCTGCATCAGAATCGGCCAAGGATCATCGCGAGGAAGAAAGTTTCATTCTCGCTCCCTCCGCACGAGACGGAGAAGAGAGTTTCATTCTCGCTCCCTCCGCACAAGACGAAGAAGAGAGTTTCATTCTCGCTCCCTCCGCACGAGACGAAGAAGAGAGTTTCAGTTTCACTCCCTCCGCGCGACGCGAAGGTCATTGGGGGGGGAGTGACTGTGGCGATCCGTTCCGTCCCGCCCAATGTGCAGCGCTCACGGCGCAAGCAACTGCTGAAGCCGCGTGAGATTTATTCGTGTTGCCCGCATCCACACGGCATCTTCGTTGGTGCGGTTTGACGGCCCACTCTTTAGTCGTGGCTCCGGCATGTCAGCTGACAGGCCACTCTTTCTTCGTGGCTCCGCCATGTCAGCTGACAGTGCACACTTTATGACAGCGCGCTTTTATCCGTCCGTTCTTTTTCCGCCGTGCTTGTTTCCGCTGCTTCTCATTCGTCAGCGCGACTTTATCCGCCGCTTCTCATTCGACAGCGCGCCTTTAGCCGTCCGTTCTTTTTCCGATAAGGCGGCTTGTCAACATTGATGAAATCATTCTTCGATCACTCTCCGACGACTTCGCACCGCCTCGCACGGACACGGATCCGACCAGCAGCTCCGTATACTCCTTCTTGGTTTATCGCGAAATCAACTCAAATCAGGTGGTTTCGACTTGGTTCTCCATACATGTGAAATGGTTAGAAACCATGAAAAATTTGCTTGGTTTCGGCGCTAACTAAGCACTTTCCAATAAACAAACTTCAAATCTTTGGAAATGTTCCAGCCATTCCAATGATTATTTGTCATTAGGATGTAAAAATTTCAAAAAAAATTATATAACATTATTAATTCTTCTTTTAATAATGACGATTGGAATAATTTCACGCACTTTCAATTTCAAAACAACAAAATTCACACTTCAATTCTGGCTGACATATATTGTATGTCAAAGTTAATCATCTCGCCTACGTGTGTCACTATTTTTGGTTTAGATGTTGGTTAACTGGGATATTTGGTTACCAAGCTAAAGTCTGTCTATAGTATAAAGTAGGTTTTAGCGTTTTTAAATTGAAATAATGTGTCAAAGTCCTGGATTTTTTGAATTTATTGATTAAAGTAGGTGTGAGCTTTCTGTAAATTCTCTCAATTTTCTCAGCTGTTGTAAGAGTGTTTTAACGATATTAGATGTTTATGAATAAAATTTTAACAGCCGTATTCATAAAAACTTAAAAGTGACTTATAAAGCCTTTACAATGAAAATGCTTAAAATTTTATTCATAAACATCTAATATCGTTAAAACACTCTTACAACAGCTGAGAAAATTGAGAGAATTTACAGAAAGCTCACACCTACTCTAATCAATCAATTCAAAAAATCCAGGATTTTGACACATTATTTCAATTTAAGAACGCTAAAACCTACCTTAAACCTATTTTAGTTGTAAAGGGTTTACAGCGAATTTATGAATAATGAATTTAAAATTCCCATTAGTCCTAAAGTGGGTTTTAACTAATGAATGCTTTAAACCAATGTTAAGACATTTTTATGAATACGGCTGTAAGCATTTTCATTGTAAAGGCTTTATAAGTTACTTTTAAGTTTTTATGAATACGGCTGTTAGTATTTCTGCTATTAAAGGCGTTACAAGTGTTTATTAAATACGAAGAGGATTTAATTGCAACTGTACACAATGCAAGGTCGATAGCAAGACCTATGAGGGTACTATTTAAAAGAGTATTATGTAATTTCCATCCCATCAAAAACATAAAATGTATAAAAATGTCAAGTCTCGCAACGCAGTTCTTCTGCCGTAAACAGTTGTGAGATCTTATGTAAAACCAAGTCAGTTATATTAGTTAGTGTCTATGGAAGCACCTATTCAACAACTTTGTTATAAATTGTTATCTAATCAATTACCTATCAACATTTATAGTGACCGTATCAATATTAGACATCTTTATTTCTATAATAATTATAATTACTTGGCAATTGCACGGTAACATATTCTACTAATTAAAATACTGGTATAGCACTAAGAAATAGCCTGATTAATTTATTGTGAAAATAAGTAAAAATTGTACATATTTTGGTGTAAGACTTTTTATTGGTTTCTTTAACAAACGTAAATATACTTCATCTGATTAAATTAAAAAAAAAAACAACAAAATCTTAATACTTACGGCCTGTCCGAATCCAAGTCTATGTCTTGGTCTCGTTATAATAGTTCATGACGGCAAACCAAGCTTGCGTTGACTTTGTGAGACGGAATGAGAACTGTTATAACGAGACGAAGACGAAGACTTGAATTCGGACAGGCCCTTACAGACAGCCACACACCAACGCGGTGCCGCTGGCGGTAGTGGTAGAGACGGTGGTCGCGGTGGGATGCACCATGCTACCTCGTAGGGTGTGAACGCTCGAGCTCATTTCAATATGGTGCATCCCACCGCGACCACCGTCTCTACCGCTACCGCCACCGTCACCGCGTCGGTGTGTGGCTGCCTTAATTCATTCATTAATCGTTGTCGCTATCGCTAGATATTAGTCCCTAAACAGTGTATAATTAACAATATTTTTCGGTGGACACCTAAAAAATGTCTAATTCTAATTCCAAAAATGCTAAAATGCGGTGGAAACCTGCACCCGACCATCCTTGGAATCGGAATCCAATGTGACCAAATATATAACTTGTGGTGCAAACCTACAAGCTATATATGGTAATTTGGTGGTTGAAACCTACCTGGCGGTGGAAACCTGCCTATACTGTAATTCAAACAATCGTCGCTATGGTGGAGACCCTACACCGAAGACCATCGGAATCAGTTTGAATATCTCCTGTTTTATGCCCCTTTTATACTAATATTAAGGACTACCCTAGTAGCAATGCGGTCGGGGGAGCCCGGATACTGGCCAGCTTCTAATCGGGTATAAGCAGGGTAATCTAGTAGGGACACACTAGCCAGGGCCAGGTTTGGGCCTTGTCGGGCGGACGACCAATTTGTTTAAAAAGGTAAAATCTGGATAAACCCGGCCAGGGTCTAGATAATTTTTTTATTAGGGAGCCCTAATAAAAGTATGGTCGGGGCAAAGCTAGACACTGGCCAGCTTCTAACCAGACGTAGTTAGGGTAGTCTAGCAAAGAGACGCTAGCCAGGGCCTTGTCGGGTACACGGCCGATTTGTTTAGGAAGGTAAAATCTGGATAAACCCGGCCAGGGCCTAGATAATTTTTTTATCAGGGAGCCCTAATAAAAGTATGGTCGGGGCAAGGCTAGACACTACCTCTTACCTCTTGTTTTACCTACTTTTCTTATTTTAAGCAGGATAACTAGCATTCCTAGCCTTTAGTTTTCTACCTACCCATATGTTTATTGCTTTGGGCTGATCCTTTTGCCCTTTCTTTTATTGCTAGTTGTGAACTACGACATATTTTCGACATCCCGAGCAGTTTATGTTCTGTCTCCTTAGCGTCCACATCGTGTAATTGTTCAATTCTGTGTGAGTTATTGTAATTTGTGTAATTCGTTTCGGGAGGTTTGATCAGAAGAAGAAAAAAATGGTGGTGATGTACATGAAACCCCCATATAATGAAGAAGATGAAGAACTGATCGTAGAATTAGTTAAAAGAAATTCTAAAGCTCCTGAAGACTGGCCGCAGTACAACTGTGTAATAAGAGGACATGCTGGTATGTGATTTTTGAAGATAATTTTATTCATTTTATTTACACTAACATTATTCTAACTAATGCTTGTGATTTAGAAACATATTCCAAAGCATTATCAAAACTGAGGAGTTTGGAATCAAAAACTTTTGCGTTTACATCAGATTCTCAAGTAGAGCCTGCAGATGCCGCAGCAGCAATGGAGCTTCATTATAAACAGAGAACTCTTCAATCACAGGAAAATGAAATAAAAAAATTGATGGACGATCCAGGTGCGATATTAATTAAATTGTGTCAAATCTATTGATAGTTCAAAAAATTTTAATCATTCCATTTTATTGTTTATAGCTTGGAGATGGACTTTCAAATTCGAAGGATTGGGACGGCAACCGCAAGAAGAGATCATAAATAAATACAATTATTTATAATATTTATTCTATTATACTTATTATTTATCCTTCATATAATGTTTTAAGAATTTCATCAATAATATAAATAATAAGAACTAAATAAATATGATTTTTCTTATTTAATTTTGTTTCCAAAGATGAACTTTTGGCCAGTTTCTAACCGGGCCGGAAGCTGGTAGTAAGAGTCTACCCAGTTAATATCTGGCCAGGGCCAGTAAAGCGCCGCTAGCTAATGCCCTGTCACGTCCCTAATTTGGTGCTGGCTAGTGCTCTGGTCAGAGCCCCTCTAAAAATCAGAAAACCTAGCCGTAGCCCGACTAGCGCCAGATGAGTATTGCTATCAGGGTACTGCGATCAAATTCAAAAAATTTTTAGTCGGCAAGGATTGCTGCGATTCAATTCAAATTTTGACGATTTGCTCCTTTTGAGATGCAGATGTCGCTTTGTATGTAATGGAGATAAATTGTTACTGTCAAATGACATATGTTTGTTATTGTCATTGTTATACTATAGACACACATCTGGTATCGGTACCTGGTATTCGTATACCACGTAGTATACCAAATGTGTGTCACTCAATACCACCTAGATACCAGCGAAAATTCGTGTATACCATGAACGAACCTAGTATTGAAACTTGATAATTTTTGCTGGTATCCCTGTACACAAACCTGGTATATGTACATTTTTACTGATATCAGCGCCATAGCTTTGCAGTAGAAAGTAAAATAATTACTTTTGTGACAGTTGCGATTTGATGTTTAAAAAATGGAAAACGCGAAATATAGCAGAAAAAGAAAAATACTCTCGAATACGGAGACAGAGAGGTTTATTGATGTGTGGAAGGAACACATTAGTGATTTTTTTAAAACTTCAGTGTGGCAATGTCAAACTATACCACGAAGGCATGTGTGTCATGGGGTCCTATACCACGTAGTATAGCTCACTTGATAGTATCAATACCTGGTACCGATACCAGATGTGTGTCTATAGTATTAAATTGACTGTAGAAGTCAGGATTCAGGTTTGTTTATCTTTTGCTCTGTTATGTGGTTCTCTTATGTATAGTTATATTTTAGGAGCATTCATGTCGAAGCTGCGACAAGTATTGTATTGTCACTAGGATTAAAAGTGTATGCCAAATTTCAGCTTAATCGGATACTAGTACGTGGTTGAAAAATGGTTTGCAATTTTTGAAACGTACAAATTACTTACATACGAACATTGCGAGTTAAATAAAAGCTTGTAAAAGGCACATGCAGCCATACACACGAGTTAAAAGCGTGTTATGAGTTAAAAAATATTGAAAATTCTTTTACAAAAAATGTTCACTCTATTTTTGAGTCGCAGTTAGATCCACCACTACCACTTTTTAGAAAAATAAAACAAAAAATGTTCCCACTAGTAAAATAAAGAATTTTTGCCTGTATGTTCCAAATGCAAATTCTTATCTAAATTTCTTAATAAGGAAAAGGACGGCCACAGTGAGAAATGCGGCAAAAATAATGAAACAGGAAGGAGTTCCCTATTAATTTTCAGGCACTCCAATGGTGAATATAGCGAATTAATATTTGATTTTGACATAACAGGCCAATTATAAAAAAGTTATTCGTGTATATTTCCCTGGCAGCCTGTAACACTGTTACAATGTCTTTAGATTCCAAGCGTGAGTGAACCGTCTTTGTAGCGTAGGTTCTGTACTCTTTGATAAACAATAATACAATAATTGAAGGGTTGTAAGTCTAAAGGATCTACATCTACATAAGTAAATTTCGCGACAAGCTTTTAAATCATATAAATTGTGTAATGTAATAAATTGATGGGTTTGAATCAATTTAATTTTTATTTTCTTCTTTTTAGAGCATTTAAATAAAAGATTGTTTTTACAAATGTTTTTTTACTATTAATTTTTCCTACTATCGTCTTGTTGTCTTTATGTTACACTTATTCTTAGTCGCTTTCAAATTTTTTAACTATAAACATGGCGAGTAAAAGAAAGACTTTGTGTATTGACGAAAAAGTGTCATTAATTCGCGCGATATAAAAGGGAGAAAAAAAAAGTGATGTTGCAAAACATTTTGGATTCAGTCCATCCACTGTGTCTACCATTTGGAAGAACAGAAGAACAAGAAAAATTTTCTACAGGTAGAGATGGATGGCAAGTCTTCAAAGAAATTAAAAAAGCCTAAATTTGAAGATTTGGATCAGGCAATGTTGTCATGGTTTTCTAAGCAGCGTCAGAATAATATGTCTGTCTCGGGACCTATTATGAAAGCTAAGGCAGAGAAATTTGCGTCAGAAGGATGGCTTGGAAAGTTTAACAACGTCACCGTATCAATTACGGTAAAGTGAATGGAGAAGCACGAGATGTCGATACAAATTTTACTCATGATAAGATTAAAGAAGTGTGGCCACAATTAAAAGAAAAGTATGCTCCAAATGACATTTTTAATGCTGATGAAGCCGGAATCTTCTACAAGTTGACGCCGGATAAAACTTTAAAATTTAAAGGAGAGAAATGTGCAGGAGGAAAACTCTCCAAAGAGCGTATCACAGTGCCTGTCGCTGCCAATATGAATGGCACAGAAAAAAGGAAACTGATGGTAATAGGAAAATCGAAAAATTCACGGTGCTTCAAAAACACTACACAATTGCCAGTCACCTATAAAGCGAACAAATCAGCCTGGATGGCCGGTCAACTTTTTGAAGAAGAATTGCGAAGATGGGATGTAGAATTAAAGGGACGAAAAATCTTGCTTCTTGTCGACAACTGTCCCGCTCACCCCTCTATAACTGACTTTCGAAACATAGAATTGGCATTTTTCCCAGCTAACACGACTAGTATCTTACAACCAATGGATCAAAGCGTGATTAAAAGTCTAAAAGGTGGCTATAGAAAGAAACTGTTAATGGAGCTAATCGAATCAGGAGGTAAAACTTCTATTAATATTCTGCATGCAATTAACTTCTTATCCAAGGCCTGGGAAGAGGTGACAGCAACGACCATACAGCACTCTTATCGCCATGCAGGACTTTGTACCAGTTCTGAAGGAGATGACCTGAGTTTGAAAGTGAAGATGACCTTCCATTGATTAAGTGGGCGAAACAGTTCAACTTTAAAAGCACTTATTCGTAAAATTATATTGTTTTATTTTACTCTCCGTTTAACGAAAACTCTTTATAACGCAATAAAATACCCGGTCCCTTCAATTTCGCTATATAGAGTTTACACGTATTTATAAAAATTATTAGTTTTTTTTTTTTTTTAATAAAAAACTAAATTTACTGTGAAATGTCAGTTAAAATGTCGGTACTCGTAGATGCAAATCGTGGTTGTGTTTTAGAGTGAAGGAAGTCAAAGCAAAGTCCGCGAACATTCGCGTGTTAAAAACTTTAATTTTAATTGAAAAATTTTTCAAGTTTTCTGTAGGGTGACCGACAGCAGAATTTCCGAGCAATTCTGGAAGCTTATTTATGTGTTGAGGAATAAAAAGAGACATTGTACAGCAATAGAAACTGAATTTATTTCATTCTTTTTACTTATATACATATATAATCATTTCTTTCTTCATATACAAATAAATTCTGGTAACATTTATAGATTATGCTTTTTTTCGTCAATGCTCTTTTCTCTAAATTACATGTTAGTTTCACAGATTTTACATTTATTCCAAAGTTTGCATGCGTTCAATTGATCTCACCTTAAAAATAACTTAAAAATGTCTCTCTACTTCTTCAAATATCGTTTACCTTAAAACAAATTCCGATTTATTTTCGCTTTTTTTTCATTTTAAATAATGTATAATCATAAATTGGTCATTGCTTGACCTCATTACATTTAGCTTAATAAGACTATGTCATTTGACGTGTTTTGTTTTTTGTTCATGTTCTTTTAATTATTTACTATGTAATTTGTGTGAAAATATTCTACAATTCTTCAATTACTTTTGTTTTCCTTCATTTAGTATTTTTTGTCCTATCTGAAACATGTTATTATTTTTGTTTTTTTTTGTCCTATCTGAAACATGTTATTATTTTTGTTTTTTTTTTGTCTCAAGCTGATTTCTATGATATTTTTGCTTCCTGCCAGTGCCAATTTTTAATTGTTATCAAAGCTATCTATCGCATGCTGGAAAGCGTTCAAGGATTAAACTCTTTGGAGCTTCACTGAAACAAAAAACTAACATCATACTGAAATCTTCTGTTCATAAATTGAACTTTTTATTTGAACCCCTAATGCCCGGGATACACGAGGTTGGTTTTTCAAGCTAGGATAGCAAGATAGTGATAGTAAGCTAGCAAGCTGGCAGCTCTGGCTTCGTGTAAACAGAACTAGCTTGATTTCTAAGCTAGTAAGCTAATAAGCTAGCGTCTCAAGCTAGGATAGTTTAATAGGATGAGGTTCTATTTTTTTAGCTAGTAGCGCCCCCACCACTGATTTTACTATCCTGTCTTGTGTACTAGCTTCATGTAGCCGGCGAAGCTAGTATTCGATTGGCTAGTGTGCAGTTCATTTTATTTCACTGACGTTTACCTTCAAATCACTGCAATGGTATTGGCTTAAAATTATCTGGCATCGTGTAAACAGCACTAGCATGTGCCAAGCCAGGACAGCAAGCCAGGATAGTATACCGAGGGTCTAGCTTGCTATCCTCGCTTTGAAAAACTAGCCTCGTGTATCCCGGGCATAAGAAAGAGAAGCTCACCCTTACGTGCGTCTGTTTTTTAATGTCTGGCACACCAATTTCCAGTTATCAAAGGAGTTATCCCTTTCTGAAAGACTGATTTATTAAAGGCAGCTAACAAATTTTGTATGAAAACGTGATCGAAGTCGATTTACCGGAATTTTAATATTAGGTAATCTTTATCAGACATACGAAAAAAAAAGTTCTTTTTATTTCAGAATTAAAAGTAGGCAAAACGTGAAATTTAAATGTACCCTTATACCATGGGTTAAAATTCGTGACTGACTTTTTGTTTTTATCGGAAATATTATACATACAGGGTGTTTTGCTAAGGTCGAATCGATTGGGGTATGCCAATCGATTCTAAATGGTCTCCTGATCAACGTTTGTTCGGACACCCCCCCCCCCCCCCCCTTCAAATTGGTCCTTCCACCCTAAAATCGCGATTCCCCCCTAAAATCGCCTTCAAAGCCTTCAAGCTTTCCAACGATACCACCCACGACCAATCCGTCAACAAAGAAGCGGAGGAGACCCCTTCAAATTTCGGGAATGGCAATTTCAAAGCCCAAAATTTGACCTTGACCTTTCATTCTGCCGACTTTTTGTATGGGAGGATCGAAACTTTTTTTGAGAAAAAGCTTCCCTGTCATGTGGCCTTTCTCAAGAAAAAAACCGCACTCGAATCCGACGGCGCGTTCCGAAGTTATTCGTGTTACAATAATTAATACAACAACAACACCCACTATCCGCAATGAAGTCCAATTGGAAAGTGACGTCTCATTCCAATTGGACTTCATTGCGGATAGTGGGTGTTGTTGTATTAATTATTGTAACACGAATAACTTCGGAATGCGCCGTCAGATTCGAGTGCGGTTTTTTTCTTGAGAAAGGCTACGTGACAGGGAAGCTTTTTCTCAAAAAAAGTTTCGATCCTCCCATACAAAAAATCGGAGGAATGAAGGATCAAGGTCAAATTTTGGGCTTTGAAATCGCCATTTTCGAAGTTTGACGCGGTCTCTCTCGCTTTTTTGTAAGCGGATTGGGACGTGGGTAGTATCTTTGGAAAACCTGAAGGCTCAGCTTTCCAATGCGTTATCAACCAGTATTGTAGGATGTCTCTGAAAGAACGTATTAAGCATTTTCTAGGTGTCCCATTGTCAATTTTTCGCAACTTCAACCCGACTTAAATGTGTCTGACAAGGTGAAGGAACCATCGAAACGGTCTGACAGCTGATAAAACATCTTTTGATAGTTCCTCAAGTAACATATATAAAATTCAGCTTTTATACTTATGACGTAAGTAGAATTATAATTTAGTATAACTTAAAGATGTCTGACAGGGGGTTACAACCATCCAAAGTGTCTGACAATGGACGACGTGATTTCCAATATTATTCCAAATAAAATATATAAAAACTGGGTTTTATACTTTGACGAAAGTTAGGTCCAATTTTACACATCTTTGACACCAGTTACCTTTCAAACCCACCGTTTTCCAAACTTCATAGTCGGGGATCGTTTTTACCTGTATTAGGGACATACATAGAGAAACTTTCAGGTTTTATAAAATAACGAAGGTCTGATCGTCGCGGGCTCTTGGTCAATGAGGATCTTGCTTAAAATGGGTCCCATTTCCTCTCATTGATTATCTATTTGCACATTAGGCCAAATGAACTACCTGTAAAATTTTATGTGTAATGGTTTCCAATTCCAAGAACATTACGCTGTGCTTACATTCCAGGTAATTTAATGAAAAATAATGATTTTATTAAAAATTATGTTCATTCCGCGATTGAATTTTGAAAGGATGAATGGCTATGAATCGAAGTCGATTAATTTGTTCAAATTTTGAATTTTAGTTAGCGTTAAGCCCATAGAGGAAGGAAAAAAAGAAAAATCCCGAAATTTCATTATAGTAAATGAAAAATACTTCAAAGCAGCTGAGACAAATCAAAAGAGACAGGGAGTGGGCTTTAAGAAAATCAGTAGCTGACGGACAGGATACATTCCCCGAGAAAAAAAAAAGGAGGATGGCCTACAAAAAGAAATGAGATCCAAACAAAACCATAAAATGTAAACAAATGCTTACAGTACCCCGCCATTAAACTATGACCGACTAGAAAATTTAAAGATATTCTATTTCTGTTGTAAATAAAACAAATTTAGTTGAATATTTTGGATCATTTCATAATATATATTGATTCTTACATTGTTATTCTTACATTCTACAAAAAAAATACTTAAAATTCTAATATTTAGTTCCCCTCCCTTAGCCTTCATTACGGCGAGAATCCTATGAGACATGCTCTCAATACATTTTTTAACCATATCCTTCATTCCGTCATCATTTTTCCACACTTCTTCAATATTTTTTTTCAGTTCGTTGATGGTGTTATTTCTTCCACTGTACACTTTTGATTTTAAGCAGGACCAACAATTTTCTATTGCATTGAAATCCAGAGAATTGCCAGGTCGAAGTAAAACTTCCAATCCCAGAGAGTTAAAGCCATCCATGCTTGCTCTCGAAGTGTGTCATGGAGCACCATCTTGCATGAAGACGTATTCGTCCTAGGGATGTTGAAGAGTTTCCAAAAATGGCAGAAGAACATTCCTCAGAACATCGGTGTATTGCTTGGAGCGCATTGTTCCCTCAACGAAATAAATTGAGCCTGGTCCCTCAGCTGACTCAAGGCGGATGTTTGACTGTGTGGATAACAGAATCCTCTGAATATCTTTCGTGCGGCCTTCTTCCAAAAAAATCTTGCAGTCCCCTTCACCGCTTTTAATCGGCATTCGTCACTAAAGATGACCTTAAAAAAAAATAGATTTTACAGAAACTTAAAGTTTCAAAAGGCTGTTTTTAGCGTAAAAAATTAAACGAAATCTCATGTAAAACCAAGTCAGTTATATTAGTTAAGGACTATGGAAGCACCTATTCAACAACTTTGTTATAAATTATTATCTAATCAATTACCTATCAACATTTATAGTGACCGTATCAATATTGCAATTGCAATTATCACCATTATTTTCGTTCAATGTCTGTTTATTGAACGCACCCACAGCAAATTGGACGAATGAAATGAAGGATGGACAACTTCAGAAACAAAACGGCAGTTTTGGAATGGAAGCAAGTGCCGTCACATATGGAAGCAGGTGAGTTTTGAAAATAATAATTTTAAATATTTCTTTTTTTCGGTAATTTTGAAGATAATTATTATGTTTGTGTAAAGTGCGGTGAATATAAATGTGGGCTAAGGTGTATTATTGTGATTTTGTACACAACAGTGGCAAATATGCAACAATTTTTTAGCTGTTAAAACAAAAATTTTAAATTGAAATATCTCGGAAACCAATAGTTTCCGACAAAAATTTTTTGCATATTCGCCACTTCTAAGAGTACAAGAACCCTTCTACAAAGTTTGGTAAAATTCCGTGAGTGTACCGTATTCTAGACCTGTTCCATTTTTTCCATATTATTTTTGTACTGGACCAAATGAAATATAGGAAATTGGCTCCGATTTCCATGACTTTTTGCAGGTACACTGTTTGCTCTAAAAGGAAGGACCTGAAGGAATTTTGCGGCGATTTCTATACTTTTGTAAATATATTCAACCATAGATGTGTTTTGATTAATTGTTAGAATTTAATTTTAATATTTTTACCGCAAAATTGCTTCCCACCTGCACAATTTCATGTGAATATGAAGTGCCATGGGCACTCCACTTATTAACACTATTCTTCATTTGAACCACTTCACAATTCTGAAAAAAGAGGTATTTTTAATTTTAAAAACAAATATTCTTACCTTTGAATCTGTCATTCGAACCTGCCACTTTATTTGTGATGTAATTTTTGCTTCTTGCTAGAGGCTATATTGACATGCTGCGTTCTTAAAATTTCAGATAATTGTAAATGCCAATCGCTTCAAAATATTCATGCGGGCACTTTCCATAGAAATGAATCCATAGTTCCAGAACTCGTATTAAATTATGACTGGTATTCATAAAACGCGAAAAACAAGAGACATTTAGAAGCAGTGGATGTAGTTATAAACTCTTGCCTCCTCATTATTCAATGATAAATCCCATTAGCCGGTTGCACATGGTACTGATTTTTAACCGACGAAAAAACGGAGGAGGTTCTCAATTCGACGGTATGTTTTTTTTTGTTTTTTTTTTTTTTTTGTACGTCGTTACGCGATAATTCCGCCAATTATGAATTGATTTTGATGATTATTTTTTTGTTTGGTGGGTCATACTTCAGAGGTGGTCCTATATAAATTTTATCGAAATTGATTCAGCGCTTTTTGAGAAAATCAACAAAAAACACAATATATACACAGATAAGGTTTTGGTACTTGGTTGTACATTCGGTGCCCGATTGCGAGGATTCAAAATGGCGGACCAAAAAAAATTTACTAAAACATATTACACTAAAAAGAATGAAATAAAAAATAGAACCGACTCCAAAAAATCCCAAGCTCTAAAAAGTATAAAATAATTATATTAAAAGTCCTCTGATACTACTTTCAACATTAAATACCAAGACTTTCCTAGACTTTTGAAGTCGGTGTGAAAACCTGACTGATATTAATCCAATACTAAATAATGAATGCAATCAGTTTGTCTGGATTAATTGGATTAATATCAGTCAGGTTTTCACACCGACTTCAAAAGTCTAGGAAAGTCTTGGTATTTAATGTTGAAAGTAGTATCAGTGGACTTTTAATATAATTATTTTATACTTTTTAGAGCTTGGGATTTTTTGGAGTCGGTTCTATTTTTTTTTTTTTTAATTTTTTGACGTACAAGATTGACCGTGTGCGGACAACTTTGCGTATAAACTTAAAACCATTACAAATATGTATTTCTCGCCTTGATTTTTCTCTGTATTATGGTTTTACTGTCTTTGCCATTTATCAAGATAAATCACTCCGACATTAGACGGGGGAGTCGCGATTTATTTCTTGAATTTATTACAGGTCAATTAACACTCTGAAAAGCAACACTGTGTTGAGTATATGTAACACATTCATATTGTACAGATGACGCTACATTAAAGTAGGCAAAACATATGGAACTGTATGTTATAAAGAATGTTCACTCTATTTGTGCGACGCAGTTATCCCCTCCACTGTCTTTTTTCAGAAAATTAAACGAAAAATTCGCGCATTAGTCAAAAAGAGAAATTCTCCGTGTTTGTTCCATATCCGAATTCTCGTTTAAATTGCCTAATAATGAATAAGGACGGCAAGAGGGAAGAATGCGGCAAACACAATGAAACAAGAGATCATCTATTATGGTGCGCTCCAGTTCAAGCATTGTTTTTTGTGAGGCTGATTTGTGCCAGGGCACGCGTCCTTTTCGAATAGGAGCAGACAAAATGAAAATGCCGGCCTCTCACATATTGAAGGGGTACACGGATACAGATTGCTTACGTTTTTTCACCATAGGTTTTCTCATGCGCTCCAGATGAGCATGGGAGGCAAATGCGCTTGTATGGTGAGGCGCTCTAGCGATCGGTTTCCTTTCCTTTGACAGGGTGGTTGTCTTAGATTGGATTTTCATATTTCCTCTGCAATTCCTGACACCCTTCTTCAGATTTGAAGCAGCGCCTCTTAATTTTTCTTCTCTCTTCGACCAAAATGCTTAAGCAGTCTATCGACTTCTGTCAAAATTGTGCGGTTGGGAGGAATAACTGTACCAAGGTCAAAAATCTGGGGGCACGGCCAGTATTTTAATTAGTAGAATAAGTTACCGTGCAATTGCCAAGTAATTATAATTATTATAGAAATAAAGATGTCTAATATTGATACGATCACTGTAAATGTTGATAGGTAATTGATTAGATAACAATTTATAACAAAGTTGTTGAATAGGTGCTTCCATAGACACTAACTAATATAACTGACTTGGTTTTACATAAGATCTCACAACTTTTACGGCAGAAGAACTGCGTTGCGAGACTTGGCATTTTTTTACATTTTATGTTTTTGATGGGATCTATTTTTCGCTTTTCAGTTCCTTTTTCGTCGGTTTAATTTTTTGTTGAAAAGGTTTTATTTTGCACTTTTCGGTTTTCGTCGGTTTAATTTTTTCTTAAAAGACATCTATTTACCTCTAGTGGTGGAATGTTGTTTTCAAATTTTCATGGGACCAATTTCGAGGGACATATATATACCCTATGCAGTAAAAACAGAATCTTCAAAATCGGACCACTGTGGTATGCGACCATTAGAAGACCCTTAGCTATTTGTAAAAAGCACATATAATTGATTTTCACACATGCAGCTGAGTTTTACATAAAGCGCATTACCGCACACAAAGTGCAACGCGCAAAAACCCGACCTACATCAAGTACGGTCAGCAATAACTCACCCAGCTAATAGGAACAACATGTGAGTCACCATAAGTAAAGCATTCCCGGCTGACCTTAGCAAGCCGGCACTTTCTTGCGTACAAGTGCAATGTAAACAAATAGCACGTGTGGCATCGACCGCGTGCGCCCAAAACAAAACGCTAAGTGGGCGCACGCTGCGCAAGCCATGTGGGCCAGTAAATCAAAGTGGCGCAACCCTAAAATGTGACACCTTTTTATGTTCTAGATTGGGAGTGTGGTCATCTTAAGAAATTATGGTAGGGAGAATATTTTTGTATAAATAGTTTAAGAACACTGAAATAAACACGGATTGATACACAGAACGTTGATGCTTTCATTTCGAAGCTACGTCCTTTCAATCCTTACAAGGAGTCCTGCTTTAATAGCTGTCTCCTTCAGGAGTTCTGCCTAAAGGCTGGCTCCGAACCTCCTTCGATTTCCCTGGGACTAATCATCATCATTGAGCGGAATTTGGCGATCATCACATCACTCTGTAAAGCCTGCTCTACACTTAGCCCGCGCATCACACGCGAACGCAGCGACGGGGCGCGAACGTTAAGAGTGGAGCCGTTTCACATATTCTTCGCGGGCTCGCGCCTTGTTTCCCGATTTTGGTCGGTTTTTGGTCCCGCGTCAAAGGGACTTCGAAGCACAAACGTGACTTTACATTGAAACTACAGTGAATTACTGCTAGTGTGTAGTCATCGTTATAATCACGCCGCGCAGTCGCGGCAAGTTCCCGCCCCGCAAACCGACCCGAGATTCGCGGGCTAATTGTAGAGCTGGGTTAAAGAGTTATGCTCAAAGATACATAAAAAACAAAAACAAATATACACGTCGAATTGAGAACCTCCTGCTTTTTCCATCGGTTAAAAAGATACGCAATTCACGCACACAAAAAAAAATTCACAGAATATTATTCCCAAATGTTAAAAGAAAAAAAATACCAAGAATATATATGTACATTCCAATGTTTGCAAAATTCATAAAAGGAGACACCTAAATGTGAACGGCGGAAACTTTTGCATACTCCTAATAGATTCGTATTGCCCGGGCAAGGCCCAATAGTCCAGTCAAATAAGCCAAAATAAGGGGCAAACCTCGGAATTGGAGATAATACGCTGTAAATTTGCATAATGCTTTCTTTTGGTCTTCTAATGACTGACTAAAAAGCCTCATATCATATCGTGTCTGCGTCACAAGTTATTCAAGGTCAAAGGTCACGAAAATCGGTTTTTCGCAATTATTTCGTTTCCTATGCGAAATACGTCATTTGAGGTCATTATGAATTTTGTAGACCATAAAATTGTCTATAAGTTTCATTCAAAGCACTTTTTCATATCATCAATCATTCTCGAGATATAGCGCGGAGAGTGACAAGCGCGTCCTTATATGTAATATCTAAAGGTAAACGGCGTCGACAAGTAAATAGTTGACTACACAACAGGGATAGGCCAGTCAAATTCTACATTAAAATCGCAAAACGCGATGTAAAGCTGCTTTTTTGGTATGTTATTTGGACCCCTTAGGGGAGTGTGAAACTATGTTTTGCAAGCAAAAAAAAGTTGTGCTACCTGCGTAATACGTGAAAAACCGTTACATTTTCGGACTTTTTTCAGTTTTTGCAGTTCAATTCAAAAACTATTGGTTTTTTGACATTATTTGCCTATATCATTTAGAAAGTATATTAAATTTTAAACAATTGAAGCCAACCCACAACCCGTATGTCTAATAGTTTTTGAGATATGAGGTTTCAAAAAGTGTTTTTTTTTCAAAAATATTGTAATATTGAGTTTTGCTTATGTTTTCAGCCAAATATCGGCACAACCCCTCATACTAAGAGAAAGTTGCGAGAAATTAAGTTTTAGCACATTTAATTACCTTTCATTTAAGCTCAAAAACGGGGTCAGTAACCCTTATAGTTCTCTTGTAATCGTGAAAAACAGAAATTGCAATAATACGAGTTTTAAAATATGAGCCTAACCTAACATGAAATTGTGGGTATTATGTGACTCAGTCTTATTCGGTTCGCCGTCCGTGACTTAGCCTTATTTGGTTCGCTGTAGTGTACGTTTTATGCACCGAATTTTGTAATGTCAGTTTCGCCGGGAGTTTGTTTTATTTGCCGAAATACACTTGAGGAAGGTGAAGTAATAGTGGTGAAAGAACGAGGTATCCGTTCGTTAATAATTTTCTCAAAAAAAGTTTCAATCTTCGCATACAAAAATAAAATTAAAAATTTTAAGTAACTCCCGACACAAAGAAAAAAACTCTAAAAAGTAAAAAATAAAATTTTTCTCTCGGCCTTTTAACTTCATTAAAAGAACCTATTAATGTGTTGGTTGGCCCTTTAACTTTAATATAAGTACTGATTAATATTTTGATCCAAGCGTCGTCGTCGCGAGCCGACAAATTCCATGAGCCCAGCCCACCTAGTCACCTATGTAAAAGGGAATTAACCAGAGATCAACGTGCGGATCATCGGGAATTTCCACTACATTTTTTGGTCCTTCAATGCCGGATCAGCGAAGCCGCAGCAGGACGCTGATATAATTGCAAGCTTAAATCAACAAGTTGTACAAGATAAGTACACCCTTTCTTTTTTTACTTAATAAATTAAAAATTATAAAAACAGAAAAGAAAAAAGAAAGGACAAATTTGAAAAAAAAAAAAATTGAGAATTGGTACAGTACACTCAAAGTGCTCTCTGTGTAAAATCATTCGGTAAATTTTTTCGGAGAATAAAGAATCGTGGTGCCTCAACGGGACTTTGATCATTACGGTATATATTTTTTAACAGTGCGTCTGAAATCTGAACGGACACTGAACAATTTGGAATTTTATTTACGGTGGACAATTATTATATTGAAAAGAAAGGGAGTTCGGACATTAGTTTCCCGGCTAATTAATTAGTGTAGCTTCAGCTCAGTTTGTTACCCCTAATTATTTTTTATTCTGCTCGACTAAGTCACCATGGTAAATGAAGATGAAACCACGTCATTAAAGCTAAAAAGGGGAGGGTGAAGGGAACCTTGACCAGATTGAAGCGATTTGCTGATACGATCAACACGGCAACTTCGGTCGAAGAAATTAAACCACGATTAGATAGATTGGAGAGTTTGTGGCAGGAATTCGTTGGTATAGACTATAGAGGATGAGTTGCTTGCATTTGAGGGTCAGGCCTCTGAGTTGGAGGAATTCGAGGAACGATTTTTCGAAACGAAGTCGAAATTTTTGAGTGCTAGTAACGCCAACGCTACGGCCGCTGATGACATAAATTCTACCATGGCCAAATTCCTAATGCAGCAACAATCCTTATTTCAAACCTTTGATCGCTCAGGTAGTCAGAGCACGCATAATCGACTCCCAAAGTTGCACATTCCGCATTATTTCGGTGATTATAAAGAGTGGCCGTCTTTTAAAGATTTATTCACCGCTTCGGTGCACGGAAACGAGTCTTTGTCCAAATCGCAGAAATTGCAGTATCTGAAAGGCTTGCTAAAAGGTAATGCAAGTAACTTAATTAAGCATTTAAATGTCTCTGATGCTAATTATGATGAGGCCTGGGAAAAACTGACGAAACGTTTCGACAAGAATAATCAAATAACAACAGCCTATATCAAAACTTTCATTGAACAGCCGTCGGGGTCGCAGACTTCCGCTAAGGCCTTACGGAACTTAAGCCCGGCGCACACGATGCAAGTTTTCCTGCATGATAGCCTGCACGGCTCCAAGCAGCTACAAAATGACGCAATGTTGCACGAAAATGACGTCGTTGCATGCTTCCGTGCTGACTGCCTTGCAGGATAGAACGCGTGCTATTTGTTGATCGCGAGCAGTGTAGGCAGCACGAAACAATCCTGTAAGCAACCTAGCAAAGAAACTTGCATCGTGTGCGCTGGGCTTTATGTGATGCTCTTGACGAATCGATTCGTGGGTTAAAGGCCATTGGCGAAAAGGCAGAATCCCGTGATCCCTGGTTGATTTATATGGCTCTCACAAAGTTAAACCAGGAAAGTCGTGAGGAGTGGTCAAAGGAAATCGCAGAAAAGGATTTTCCTACCTTCAAAGAATTCTTAGAGTTTTTAACCAGACGGTGTGACGCATTAGAGGCTTGCAACGTTGTTGGAAAGTCAGCTTCGCGCTCAGCTAAAGCATTTCATGCTACATCATCGGACTCAACAAGCAAAGGGATAGTATGTCCTAAATGTGCATCAGATCATCGGTTATATCAATGCGACCTTTCCAAGGTAGATCCGGTTGCCACTCGAAAATCATTTGTTGCGTCCCATAACATTTGCTTCCGATGTTTGGGCTCAAATCATTCCAGCAAAATATGCAGATTTAAATTTCATTGCACATTCTGCAAAGGTGCACACCACACTCTGCTTCATAATTCGGAGAACAAAAGCAATGTTAATATTATAAAAGGTCCTTCTTCAACTTCTGGGCAACCATACCTACTACAATCAACCCTTGTTCTCTCAACTTCAATAGCGAGAAATCTGAGCAATTCTCGTCTCTTAACACATGCGTTGATTCCGATTTGTCGCTGCGCAGCTCTTCTAATAGCCTGTTGGCACTTCTTCCAACCGCTTTGTTTCATATGCGCAATGCAGTGGGAAACAAAATTGTGTGTCGCATCCTTCTTGACTCAGGCTCCCAGATCTCATTAATCTCTGAATCATGCGTCCAACGAGTAGGACTTAAAAGGGAGCACGCGAAGCTCGCAGTAACTGGCCTGTCCAATACTGGAGTAGGTACAACCAGGGGCAAAGTAAATGCACTACTGGAATTAAATAACTCAGATCCCATACCAATTCAGGCTTTCATTCTGAAACGGCTCACAACTTTAGTCCCTTCTAAGGTTTCAAGGATCTTTAACACACGAAACCTCCAGGATGTTAATCTCGCAGATCCACTTCTGAAAGGCTTCTGAAATCGATGTGATTTTGGGTGGGGACTATGTTTTTGACATATTTAAAGCCGGTAAATTAAGTGACGACATGGGCAGAATTGTGGCGCAAGAAACCATATTTGGCTGGGTAATTGTGGGCAGTTCCAACGGAACAAGTGAGCCGCTGGCTAGCTGTCACACCACTTCCCTAACTGATATAGACAGAACATTGAGACGCTTTTGGGAAGTGGAAGAAATCAATGAGCCAACGAAGAGGAGATGGAATGCGAAAGGCATTTCAAATCTCATGTTTCCCGAAACGAGGAGGGTCGATACGTGGTTGCATTACCATTCAGGGAGGACTCCATTCCGTTGGGCAATTCTCGCGGCAGTGCATTAAAACGCATGCTGGCGTTAGAACGCAAATTTGCAAAAGATGCCACCTTAAAAGGGGAATATACAAGGTTCTTAAAGGAGTACGAATCGTTGGGGCATATGGAACCTATCAAAGAGTCTGGCAGTGTTAATCCTAGTGAGGAATATTTTCTGCCCCATCATGCCGTTTTCAAGACTGAGCCTACACCAAAAATACTAGTCGTGTTTGACGGTTCGTGCAAAACCAGCACAGACCTATCGTTGAATGAACGGCTCATGGTCGGCCCCACCATTCAACGGGATTTAATTAGTGTTCTGCTCAACTTTCGTCAACATGATGTGGCTCTTTGTGCCGATGTCGAAAAGATGTACCGTCAAGTACCTACTGGTATCAGAGGGACATAGAAGTTTCCAGAAGATATTTTGTCGTGAAGAACCTAATCTGCCCATAACAGAATATCTTCTAAACACCATAACATATGGCACGGCGTCGGCCCCGTTTTGGGCTACAAGGGTTCTAGTTGAAATTGGCGAGAGATGTAAAACGGAGTATCCAGAGGTTTCCCGAGTCATTCAGAATGACTTTTATATGGATTATTTGCTAACCGGCGCTAGCTCGATTGAAGACGCGTTATTACTGAGAAATCAACTACAGACATTATTACAAGACAGTGGCTTTCGTTTGTGTAAATGGAAATCCAACAAGATTGACCTACTTACTGGCTTTCAAAACAATGATGTCAGTTCAGAGAAGATGCTCATTGACGAGGACTCCTCAGCGACGAAAATTTTGGGCATACAGTGGGATCCTCGAGACGATGTTTTTTCGTTCAACTTTTCGAAATTACATGGAAAAGCGGTGACGAAAAGATTGATATTATCGGAATCATCTAGACTGTTCGATCCGCTACGTTGGCTCTCTCCGGTGGTCGTAAAGTCTAAAATTTTACTTCAGAGTCTGTGGCTATCAAGGGTCCTCCCAGACGAATTAGTAGAAAGATGGCATGATATAAAATGCCAGTTGCCATTGTTGTCGGAAATTCGTATTCCAAGATGTATCATAGTAACAGCAGGATCTCAGGTTCAATATCATGGTTTTGCTGATGCTTCGGAGTCGGCGTTTGCAGCGGTAGTATATTGTAGAAGTGTCAATGCCGAGGGGGTCATCCATGTAAGACTTGTGGCATCCAAAACTAGTGAGGCAGGTATCCTTACCAAGATTGGAGCTGTGTGCCGCATTACTTCTAGCACAGTTGCTGGAAAAGGTTAAAACCTTCACCCAAAACGACAAAGCGAAAATTTTTGCATGGACAGATTCCATGCAAAACTATCATGGAATCTGTCCATGCATGGTTGGTTATCCGATTGTCCTCGTCGCTGGAAGTCATTCGTCGCCAATCGAACTGGAGAAATCCTTAAGACTCTTCCCAGACATGCATGGAACCATGTTAAATCTAAGGACAACCCGGCCGACGTGGCATCGAGGGGAGTTTCACCCAAGGATCTAATGAATTTCAATCTTTGGTGGTCGGGGCCCTTTTGGCTTGCAAGCGATGCTTCGCAGTGGCCAAGAGACGATTCTTCGGTCAGGGATTCAGAGCTACTACAAGAGGAAAGAAGAAGAAAAGCCATAGCATGTACTGTGAGTGGCGCGGACGACGAACTCTTCAACCGCTTTTCGAGTTTTTCAAAATTAATTCGAGTTGTTGCATACATTTTGCGATTCCGGAATAATGCCAGTACTAAAAAGAACTTCCGCAACCTAAACTCGCTATCTGCAAATGATCTCAAGGAAGCTACACTTCAATGTTTAAAGTGCGTTCAGAAGAATGCATTTGAGAAAGAAGTTCGAGAACTGTCAGCTGGAAAAATGTTACCTAACAAAAGCGCAATAAGTAGCTTACATCCCTTCATTGATTCAAGAGGGTTGTTACGAGTAGGCGGCAGACTAAAAAATTCTGCATACTCTTTTGACGAAAAACATCCGATCATCTTGCCCAAAAATTCTCATGTTACATCAATTTTAATCGCAGAATATCATCAACTTTATCTACATCCTGGTCCCACCCTCATGATAGGGCTGTTAAGACAACGTTTTTGGATTTTGGGTGTCCGTGGCCTTGTAAAGAGGCTATATCACAAATGCCTAACTTGCTTCAGACAACGAGCAAGTGCATCATCACAATTGATGGGCCAGCTTCCGGAATCTCGCGTGCAAATAGCTCGTCCTTTTTTGAAAGTAGGGATTGACTACGCGGGTCCGATCAAGCTCTGCGCAAAGCTTGGTCGAGGTGTACGTCCAGTTAAAGGGTACATTGTGCTGTTCGTGTGCCTGGCAACGAAGGCGATCCACTTGGAAGCAGCTAGCGACCTTTCTGCAGAGGGCTTCATTGCAGCGCTGCGTCGGTTTATATCAAGACGAGGAATTCCATCCCACATCCTCTCTGATAATGGCACCAATTTTGTTGGCGGTGATAGACAAGTCAGAGAAATGCATGACTTAGCCTTAAGCCACAGTAAAAATCATTTAGTAACACACTTTCTCTCTCAATCCAGGATTACTTGGGAATTTATCCCTCCAGGTGCCCCACACTTTGGAGGATTATGGGAGGCGGGTGTCAAAACCGTAAAGTGGCACCTACGTAGAGTTATTGGTGGGACGACGTTGACCTTCGAAGAGATCAGCACCCTCTAGCCCAGATTGAATCTGCGGTTAACTCTCGTCCGTATGGGGCTGCTTCTACGGATCCTGAGGACCTGGATGCCCTCACACCTGGTCATTTTTTAATTCGCCAACCCCTGACAACGCTTCCTGAGGGTGACTACTCCGACGCAAGGATTGGCAGACTCGGACGATTTCAACATCTGCAAGCAATGCTTCAACACGGAGAGAAGAGTTTATAGAAAAATTCCCTTACTAGTTACCCCAAAGTGAATGCAAATGGTCAGCCAAGGAAATTTTATTTGACGTAAAATGGAAAAATTGCTTGCAGTATGACAACTTTTACAATAAGAATTAAAATTTTTCTAAGCAGTAAGGGAAAAATTCTAATAAAGTCTTCTAAATACTACCGGTTAAACCAATTATTGAATTTTTTTTCTCACCGAAATATACTAGTTCTAAAACTAGCTAATAGACAATCTCAAATAGTTTTGAGAATTTTCATAGCTAGTAAGGCAATTTTCCCTTCATACTCTGCGACTAGAGAAAAATATGAAAAAGACCCTTTTTTATGACTCTTATCTCCACGATTTTAAACAGTATATGGACCCAAACTCGAATATTCTAATCCAACTGTTTGCATAGGACTACGTTGTTTTATTGCTTTCAGCTGTGAGGATTCCTTTCATAAGTTTATTTCGTGAGTTTAGGATTTACACTTACGAAGTATAAAACTCTTTCCAAAAAATTTCTTGTACATATTTTCTGAGGATGCATAGTTTTCTTCTTTATGCTAAACATTCAGTTTTCTGACAGTCGTCATCAGTGCGCGTCGTAATTTCTTTCGGTTCAAGCGAGTTTGTAACAAATCTTATAAGTGAAGCATACGATTTATATTCTCACCAAACAATTCTTAAACGTTCAACTTGATGAACATACTGGACATTATTTAGTTTGTGATGAGGCTTACGTATGGAAATTGTTAGACATAGATACTATTTTGTATTATCGAATAACACGCATCGTTCAATCTGCGGATGGTGTTAAATATATCGTTAAAAATTGAAATATTGGAATTAATTTATTGAACAAAAATGTAAAAAATGTATATAATTAATATTTTATTTCAAATTTTGTTTCACCTATTTTATTTTCTTACCTGTAGTTATTAATAATTAATTACTAAAAATCATTACTTATTGAAAGTAGTTATTAATTATAAAAATTATTACTAAAATTTGTACGGAATTTTTCTGTTCCGTTGAATAATTTTTACTGCATTGTTGAGTGAATTTTTCTACAGCTGGTAAGGCAATTTTCCTGACCATGTGGCTTATAATATTGACCTAAAGTATTTATTACTTTTTCTTCTACTTGTCAAATGCATCCACATTATGAAACAGTAAGGGAATTTTTTCTAAATTTTCAGGACAAAAATTCTTAGACAACGAGACTACATATCATCTTTGCAAGAGAGGGGCAAATGGAGACAACCTAAGGAGTGCGTTCATCCCGGTCAACTGGTGCTCCTCGTTGACAATCAACTTCCTCCCTCCCGATGGTTAACTGGCCGAATAGCTTCCGTTCATCCAGGAAGTGATGGCATCGTGCGGGTGGTCACGATTCGTACAAGGCAGGGCGACTAAGCACATTCGTGCTTACGAGGGGAGGATGTTCGTGACCAGAGCTACATTTTTACATATTTAGACTTATTTTATTATATTCAGTAGACTTTCTTTGAATTGTTAAATTTCAAATTTTGTCTTCTCCAAAAACCGCTGTAAAGAATTAGTTATTGTAAGTGTTAGGACATTTAGGACAGCCATGTCACAGGCTGTCAGTAGGGACATACTATTTGCGCGCTCGGCACTTGTCACTTGGTGTGCAGCAGCGGCAGAGTAATAAAGTAAAGTTTGTGAATTAAAGAAGAAAAAACAAAAAGGAGAAAAGTTTTGTTTTATTGGAATTTTGTGCAACGGTGAACTTTAAGGGAATTTGTCACGAGCCGACAAATTCCATGAGCCCAGCCCACCTAGTCACCTAAAAGGGAATTAACCAGAGATCAACGTGCGGATCATCGGGAATTTCCCCTACAGGGGTTACTTAAAATTTTTAATTTTATTTTTATTTCATTCTTTTTAAATTACTCGCGGATCCTAATTCCGATAGTCTACTAATTTTAAATAGAGTTATAAACTATAAAAAAAAAATATATATATTTTTGTGAGCTTCGTTAGGTCCTACGTACCAGTCATCACTCCACTTTCCTCATCACTGTAGCTAGGGCATTGATCAGACAAAAAAATAATTTTCAAGTTTTTAGTTCTCATTTGGTTAGTTAATATTCCTTATTCCCTTTCAATATAGTGTACATTATTCTACTAGTCAAGCCCTTTCATTGGATACCCATATTTAGGGAGTTGTGAAAAAAAAAAGTTATTCGCCATTTTGTGGTGGCGGCCATCTTGTATTTGAAATTTATCATAGTGTATAGTCTACTACTCAAGCCCTTTTATTTGATACCTATATTGAGGGAGTTGTGAAAAAATATGTAATCCGTTATTTTGTGGCGGCGGCCACCTTGGACCGATTTCCATCAAACATAGCTAAGAATACTCCCGACTAATTCACCTTTCAATCAAAAAAATCAAAATCGGTTCATGCGTTCGGGAGCTACGATGCCAGAGACAGACAGACACACAGCCTCACACGTCAAACTTATAACACCCCGTCGTTTTTGCGTCGGGGGTTAAAAAATCGGCAGAATGAATGGTCAAGGTCAAATTTTGGGCTTGGAAATTGCCATTTTCGAAATTTGACGGAGTCTCTCCCGCTTGTTTGTTGGCGGATTGAATCGTGGGTGGTATCGTTGGAAAGCTTGAAGGCCCAGCTTTCTAATGTTTTATCAACCAGTATCCTAGAATGTCGCTGAGAGAACTTATGAAACGTTTTCTCTAGGTTGACCCCCTCCAAATTTTCAATCGCCATTTTAGGGGGCAAGGACCGATTTTAAGGGAGGGGTGTCCGAACAATCGTTGATCAGGAGACCATTCAGAATCGATTGGCATACCTCTGTTCAGGCCTTAGCAAAACACCCTGTATATGTAAGGACTCACACCTTCTTATAATGTGAATATTATGTATTTCCCGCCGTATTGTCTCCTCCGAACACAAATCTAAAAGTCACATCCGGTAATTAAATGTTAGATTATTCTCAAGAATTTAAATTTAAAAAATTTAAAAAAGATCAAAGTAAGGGTTCGCACACTTAGGGCCTGTCCGAATCCAAGTCTATGTCTATGTCTTCGTCTAGTTATAACAGTTCGTGACGTCAGCGAACAAGCTGAGCTATTATAACAATTAAGACGAAGGCAAAGCTAACCTGTTCGAATTGGTTTGCTTAGCTTGAAATTTGACGTTTGAAGTTAACCTAACGTAAGTTATTTGTCTGTGCCTAAGAGGAGGACAAAAGTGTAGCGTTCAAAATATAAATTAATAATGGAAGGAAAAGTATAAGAAAATATAAATGCAAACAATATTAATTTTAGTACATTTTCTTTAGTCCCTGTAATAAAAACATTGTTCTTCAGAACATGTCTATAACAATTGCAATTCATTTTACTTACATTTTGTACCTGACATTTTTAATTTCTCTTAAAAAAGTCCTATTTCACAACCAATTGCACGATGTCTACTTCACGAAGTCAACGCGAGCCTTGACTCGCTCATCAAGCTAAGCAATTCACTTAACTGTTATACTGCGTAGCTAAGCTCACAGCCATAGACATGAATTCGGACAGAGCCTCGCTCGCTGTGACGTCCCGAACTGTTATAACGAGACGAAGACATAGACATAGACTTGGATTCGGACAGGCCCTTAAACACAAAAATAACTATTTGTCCAAATACATATGCAAACAAGCACTGCTTATATGTTCCTCCGAATAAAGCTGACACATATATGTGTAGGTAGTACCAGAGAGAAGTTAAATAATAAGAGATTCCAATGCGAACAAATAAGAAATGTGTTCATGTATGCTGATTATTTGAATTGGGCGCCAAATGCGGGCCTTTGCGTTTGTAGCGCTCGTGTTGGAGACGGGAACTTTTGTTGTCTGTGGCGCTCGTGTTAAGAACGGGAACTTTGTTATCTGTCACAGTTTTTTGTATTAGAGTAGATACAGTCCAAAGAAGGAAGCCATTTGTTAAGCAAGAAATAAATCAAAAATAAAATCAAAAAAAAAAAAAAACATGGTCCATGTCGACCGGATTTAGTGCGAGCATCCTCATAGATGCAGAAAGCATAGCAGGGACAATATCAAAGCGGCAAATTATCCGCAGTCAAAAAGCCAACAAAATCAGAGTGCAGAGAATCATCGGTCAGTTCGGCCATTAGCGGAGTCAACAATTTCAACAGCAAACAACAATTTTGCAGCAGCAACAAGGCATAGGGAGTGTACTTGTAGGACGAACCCCAGAAACAGCAAAATAACAGAAGCAGCAGTTTTCCGGCGCGGGGCGTAGCCTAAATTTGAGGTTAGGTTAACATCGAGGGACGCCGGCGGACACTGAGGATTTCAACAAAGACCGGAGTTTGGGTTTGATGTCGATGGTTGCGTGGTGTGGGTAAGCAGATTTTCCTTAAAACCTTCCTATTTACATTGCACAAACATATTTAAAAAAAAAAAAAAAAAAGAAGATTCAAAATTAATATCCCGTGAGATACACCACATTGATTGCTGTTGTGGCTCCGCGGATTTGACCTCACAGTAGAAGTTCGCATTTGGTTTTTTTGTCAAGCGTGCAGGCAGGTTTAGAAGTAAAATGGAAACGAATAATAGCAAACGCAAGCGTGGGTCGGCCAAGGCTAGACTCACGTCCTTCCGAAATTTTATTTTGAGTGCTTGGGAAAGACAAGCAGCGGGCGAACAATTAACCAAATTCGAGATCACACAAATAGAGCAGCGCTTCAATAGAATTGGCGAAGTTTTTTTGAGTTACGATCAATATCAGACCGAAATAGAGTTGCTCGTACAAGAGGAGCAAATTGATGAGATTTACGCGGAACGAAGTGAATTTGAGCAATCATATTACGAAAGTGCTGCGAGAGCCAAGTGCATTCTGGATCGAGTTCATGAAGAGGCAGATATCTGTATCGGTGTTTCAAACTTATTGAATGGTAAACCGGTTGAATCCAGGCATCTCGGTGAGCACGACTCTGGGCGGGATGTTGAAAGGAATGTTGCGCGTGGTTCCGAGTCTGATGCGTTGCATGAGGGCGATGGTCATGATGATGTTGAGCGGGGATTGAGTTGCGATCCTGGGCACGGCTCTGCGCGAGTCACAGATCATGTAAAGCTTCCGGTATTAAAGCTACCTCAGTTTGATGGGTCATATCATAAATGGCTCGCGTTTTATGACACGTTTAAGGCGGTTATTCATTCAAATGACACGATTAGTTTAGTACAGAAGTTTCAGTATTTGAGTAATGCATTGACGGATGACGCGGCACAAGTAATAAAGGGTTTAGAGATATCCGCTGTAAATTACAATGCAGCATGGGAATTATTGCTGAAGCGATACCAAAACAAAGCGCTTATGATTCATAATCATATTAAGGGTATTGTTGAGCATGCGAGACTTGACAGGCAGAGTTTCAGTTTGTTGCGCGGTTTATTAAACAACGTTCAGGGTCATATGCGTGCGTTGAAGGCATTGCAGCAAAAGGTTGATAGTTGGGATTGCCTGCTCATATACATAATTGCAGACAAATTCGATTCAAAAACAAAGGTGGATTGGGAACGATGGCAGATTGAGCACGAGAGTATGCCTTTGGTAGCCGATCTGATTGATTTCATTGAGAAACAGTGTCAGTTGTTGGAGAAGACGGACAGATCAAGTAGAGAGTCCGTTAAACGTGTGTACGGCCATCGATCGGAGAAGCAAACGCAGGCCGCACGTTCAACGGTGGCATTTGCGGCAACAAAGCAATCTAAGTGTCCTTTTTGTAGCGAGACGCATGCCGTATTTCATTGTGAGCGGTTCTTGGGTTTGCCTGTTGCGTCTCGCATCTCGGAGATAAGACGGCAGAGGAGATGTCTCAATTGCCTTCGGTATGGGCATTTAGCTTTTGCATGTAAGGCACAGGCCTGTCGTAGGTGTGGCAAATTGCACAATACGTTGCTGCATTTGGAGGACGCTGATGATACCGTGTCAAGGGTTGGAGGCAGTGATGACGTGCGAGATACTTCATCCTCAAGAGTGCGGGAAGAGCCCAAATCTGTTCAATCTACAGTCTCGGGTTATTCGGAGGGTGTTGTAAATGCATCGCACGTGCTGCCTACCGCGGTCGTAGAGGTTTTTGACGGGAATGGTGGATCGCATGAGTGTGTTGTTATGCTAGATTCGGGTTCTCAATCAAATTTTATGTCTGGGCGTCTCTCTTGATTATTGGGGTTGCAAACTTACCCTATACAGCTTAGCGTTATAGGCGTGAGCCAATGTCAGTCAAGCGTCTCAGAGATGGTTCGAGCCACTATCAAATCAAAATATGATAGCTTTAAGGCTAAATTGTCATTCCTGGTTTCTGAAGAAATCACATCGGTTATTCCTAGTGAGCCTATAAGCTTGGATAAACTGAGATTCCCTGATCATGTGAAGTTAGCGGATCCGCACTTCTACAGGCCAAAGGCTATTGATATGTTGCTTGGGGTGGAGGTGTTTTGGGATTTAATCTGTCCTGATGCACAGCAACATCCTTATTTGCATAGGACGAGGCTTGGATATGTGGTGTCCGGCAGAATTCCTAGGTGTGGACAAATAAGCAAGTCCATTTCGTGCAATTTTTCGGCGAATCTTGCCGATGTTTCGCATCAGCTTCGTCAGTTCTGGGAGCTGGAGGAGTGTTCAAAAGTTGAGAGATTTTCCGCCGAGGAAAAGGCATGTGAGGAGATTTTTGTTAAGACTGTTCGAAAAAATTACGAGGGTCGATTTGTCGTCTCGATTCCCTTTAAGGGCTCATTGGATTCATTGGGAGACTCCAGAGCGCAAGCGGAGCGTAGATTTCTCCATTTAGAAAGACAATTGCAGAATGACCCATCCAAGCGGGAGGGTTATATTGGGTTCATGCAGCAGTATGAAGAATTAGGTCACATGGCTAGGATCGTTGAAGATTGTCCTCCAAAATGCTCATACTATTTACCTCATCACGGTGTATTTAAGGAGAGCAGCTTGACCACCAAGTTGCGAGTGGTTTTCGATGGCTCTGCACCATCTTCCACGGGAGTCTCAATCAATCAGTTACACATGACTGGTCCTACTATACAGGATGATTTGTTATCCATCATTCTGCGTTTTCGCATACATCCCTTTGTGGTGGGGGCCGACATTTCAATGATGTATCGGCAGGTCCTAGTGGAGCCCAGTCAGAGAGACGTTCAGCGTATTTTATGGCGGCCTGATCCATCTCGCCCCATTGAGATTTATAGGCTTAATACCATAACGTATGGTTTGGCGTCAACCTCCTTTCTGGCCATTCGGTGTTTGTTTCAGTTGGCCGGCGAATATGAGAAAATCTATCCAAGGGCGGCGGAAATTGTTCGACATTCTATGTATGTTGATGACTTGCTATATGGCGCATCAACCATTGATGATGCTATTCGAATCAGAGAGGAGGTTACTGAAATATTGGCATCAGCAGGTTTTCCTCTCAGAAAGTGGATCTCAAATGATTCCAGAATTCTCGCACAATCTTGTGCTGCAGGTGAAAATTTGGAACACCATTTCATTGAGCTAGGGGAGAATGAAATAGTAAAAACTCTGGGATTGTCATGGTCTAGTAAAGAAGATGAGTTGGTTTATAGTGTCCTAAGTAGTATTGAGCCTGATACAGAGCTTTGGACCAAGCGCTCGGTTCTCTCATTGATTGCTCGTATTTATGATGCATTGGGACTATTAAGCCCATGGGTAATAACTGCAAAAATTATTTTGCAGCGGCTTTGGCGTGACGGATCATCGTGGGATCAGGAGTTGTCTCCTGAGCTGCGCATTTCCTGGGGGAAATTCATGGGTGGTGTCAAATCATTGCGTGATTTGAGAGTCCCTCGTCTGGTGTGCTTGAGTGCAACAATAGTTCGGGAAATTCATGCATTTTCTGACGCGAGCGAGGCAGCTTATGGTGCTGCAATTTATATTCGATCAGTGGACGTCCATGGAAATGCTTCAGCGAACATACTATGCGCAAAATCAAAGGTTGCGCCTCTGAAGCCGGTCACTATACCTAGGCTTGAGCTTTGTGCTGCTCAGGTCTCAGCAAAGTTGGTGGATAGAGTTTTGAAAGCACTTGATGTTACTATTAACCGCACTTATTATTGGTGCGACTCCACGATAGTTTTAAGTTGGTTGGGGATGGAACCCTATAAGTTGAAAACATTTGTAAGCAATCGGGTAGCGGAGATTCAATCGCTGACCGCATTGGGGGATTGGCGCCACGTCTCTTCCTCTGAGAACCCGGCGGATGCTTTGTCAAGAGGAGTGGGAGCGGTTGAGTTGTGCAGTTCTCGGATGTGGTGGCATGGGCCGCCTTGGTTGTCTTCCAGAGAACTGAAATGTGCAGAGGACTATGAACGTTGCGATGATCTGCCCGAACTGAGGCCGGTCGCGCGCATTTCGGCTGCCTCGCAGGTTATGCCTTCGTTGATTAGGTTTGAGGATTACTCTGATTTTCAGAGGCTTTGTAGAGTTGTGTCTTACTGTTTGCGTTTTGCTAATAACGCCAGAAACCGCGGGCGGGCTATCAAGGTCGGACCCATCTCTTCTGATGAAATCTGTAAGGCTGCGAACTGTTTAGTGAGGATTGCGCAACTACAGTCGTTTCCGGTGGAATTTTCTGATTTGAAAGGTGGACGCAAAATTGGCCCCAAAAATAGACTTGTTGGTCTGAATCCATTCCTTCACGAGGATGGAACTTTAAGAGTGGGAGGTAGGTTGACCAATTCTGATTTTGATTTCGACAAAAAGCACCCCAAGGTGCTCTGCTCTAAGCATCATTTGACAAGATTAATATTTCAAGCGGAGCATCGGCGCTTGTTGCACGTCGGTCCTCAAGCTTTGCTTTCCTGTATAAGGAATATGTACTGGCCGATCTCGGGTAGAAATCTGGCTCGAAAAACCGTGCACGACTGTTTGAGGTGCACTCGAGCCAGTCCAAGAACTTTTGAACAATTGATGGGCAATTTGCCCCGCGACCGCGTTACACCGATGCCGCCATTCTTTGTCACCGGCGTTGATTATGCTGGTCCTCTCTTGATAAAGGACAGAAAGGGCCGCGGAGGCAGGATTTCAAAGTGCTATGTGGCATTGTTTATGTGTTTCTCGTCCAGGGCTGTGCATCTCGAGCTCGTATCGGATCTTACCACTGAGTGTTTTATTTTGGCGTTACGTAGGTTTGCTTCGCGTTGGGGAATGCCGGCCACGATCCGATCTGATAATGGAACCAATTTTGTTGGAGCCAGTTCTGAGCTTAGAGAGTTAGGAAGTTTCCTGAAGGAAAATGAAAATGACTTGTTTGAGCGTTTGACCAGGGAACGATTTCATTGGAAGTTTATTCCAGCATATTCGCCCCACTTTGGCGGATTGTGGGAGGCGGGGGTCAAGTCCGCGAAGTTTCATTTGAGGCGAGTACTGGGTGGGGCGTTGCTAACGTTTGAGGAATTATATAGTTTGCTTGCGCAAATAGGTGCTATCCTTAACTCTCGACCCCTCACCCCTTTATCTGCTGATCCCAGTGATCTGCAATCGTTGACTCCTGCTCATCTCCTTGTCGGAAGGCCCTTAACTTCCGTTCCAGATCCGGACGTCACATGCTTGCCTGAGGCTCGTCTATCTAGGTACCAGAGAATCCAGCAGCTACAGCAGCATTTTTGGGCTAGATGGTCTAAGGAGTACATCTCTGAACTTCAAACCCGCACGAAATGGAAAACTAATCAGCAGGCCGTGCGGGTGGGTGATCTGGTGCTAATAAAGGATGATAATTTGCCGCCGATGAGATGGCGCCTGGGTCGCATCTTGGAGCTACATCCTGGAGTCGATTCGATGGTTAGAGTCGTAACCTTGCGTACACAAAGGGGCATCATCAAAAGGGCTATCTCCAGACTCTGCCCTCTTCTAATTGAGGACTCCATTCAACCTGATGGCGGGTTCTTGGAACCATAATTGTCGCTTATTTAATACTTCTATGATTGTAACAATTTTTGAAAAATTGATTTTTCAAGGCGCGGAGAATGTTCATGCATGCTGATTATTTGAATTGGGCGCCAAATGCGGGCCTTTGCGTTTGTAGCGCTCGTGTTGGAGACGGGAACTTTTGTTGTCTGTAGCGCTCGTGTTAAGAACGGGAACTTTGTTATCTGTCACAGTTTTTTGTATTAGAGTAGATACAGTCCAAAGAAGGAAGCCATTTGTTAAGCAAGAAATAAATCAAAAATAAAATCAATTACAAAACAAAATGTATGAAGAAAATCTTCTTCATACATTTCTTATTTGTTCGCATTGGAATCTCTTGTTATTTAACTTCTCTCTGGTAGTACTCATCTTCTCTAAGCTCATCTAAGAACCGCTTCAAAATCTCACCGCATGGTCCAGCCCAGAGACGTCCCGTTACTAAAATTAAGAAACCGTTATGCTGCACCGTAAGTTGCTCATATTTCAACACGTGGTTTCAGAAATTCACTTTTTGGAAATTAAATGCCCCTGATTATCTATTTCAGGTTGGAAAACATCTATGGGGAAAAGCTATGCATAATTTGACCTTGTTATCGCTTTGGTCTTAATTGAACACCTTATATAAGCATAGCATACCCCACATGGTCAGATTATTCCAAATTCAGGACACAAAATTGAAATTAAAGTCACTTCCAATTAAATTTAGCTATGTATTAATCTATATTGGCAAAAGACTGCTTAATGTTTCATCTAATTATTCACTTAAAAACACTTAAACACATTTTCTCATGTCCCGTAAACGAACACCGTTAATTGCTATACCGGTCACAGAAATTCTTATTCCACTAAGAATAGACGGATCATAGAAATTCTTAAACATCTAAGAAAATGATCGCTCTATTTAGAACTTCACTTAGAACTTGGTAAATGGTTCACAACGGATAGTTTTCATGAAGAAAACTTATATCACAAAGCACCAAGATTCGAAAGAACCCTAGGATGGCGAGAGCCATCTCTGCTGACGACCTGGATCCGTTGATGGCTATGGTGGAACTGTCTTGACAAACTGAAGTTCCCGCTTGGGAGGCTCCACTGACATATAGAAATGGACCACTCGCCCCATACAAAATGCCTATGAAGCGATGATGCACTTTCTCGTTCCCTCTTGCTCACACCATTAACGGATTTTGAGCAGTCAGCTGTGGGTTTGAATTGCTGCCAAATGCATTTTTGGGGCATTTGTCCGTTTTATTTGCGTAAATCCATCAAATAATTACTACAAAAATTATAAAATAATTCCTTTTGTATCTTAAGTCCCTTCAAAGGAATGCAAACATTAAATTACCCCTTTGTAAGATACAATTGAATTTTACACAATTTCTAATTTTTCGGTAGAAAATGTGTTATTAAATTATGAAAATTAGTCTTTTCTTATCTCATATTTCAAATTCTTCTTATCTTATGTCTGATTTACGACAAAAATGGCACAAAAACCACAAAAAAACCTGAGTGGCGTAATATGGCGAATCAATTTGGAATTAATTGTATTTATGTCCTTTTACTGTAACTAAATTAAGTGAAGTATACAGCAAAAACACAAAAGTGCTCTAATTTTTAACACACTTTTATTAGCTTCACTTGTAACTATGTAAACAAATCTTGGAAGTTAAATTTGACCCACTTCCCGGTTTCCGATTGAGCTGAAATTTTGCACACACGTTTAGTTTGGATGAAAATGCATGATTAGCTAAGTAACGTCCTTCTAAGTCCAATATGGCGAACTGTGGAGCTCTTTTTTTGGTTATGTGTAAACAAATCTTGGAATTTAAATTTGACCCACTTCCCGCTTTCCGATTGAGCTGAAATTTTGCACACACGTTTAGTTTGGATGAAAATGCATGATTAGCTAAGTAACGTCCTTCTAAGTCCAATATGGCGAACTGTGGAGCTCTTTTTTTGGTTATGTGTAAACAAATCTTGGAAGCTAAATTTGACCCACTTCCCGGTTTCCGATTGAGCTGAAAATTTGCATACACGTTTAGTTTAGATGACAATGCATGATTAGCTAAGTGGCGTCATTCTAAGTCCAATATGGCGGACTGTGGAGCGCTTTTTAGTTATGTGTAAAGGAATCTTGGAAGTTAAATTTGACCCACTTCCCGGTTTACGATTGAGCTGAAATTTTGCATACACGTTTAGTTTGGATGACAATGCCATGATTAGCATGTTAAAGTCATTTTAAGTCTGAAAAGTATAAAATAAAATATTATAATTTAAAAAAACTAAAAACACAATTTTATCGCGCACTAAAAGGTATAAAATAATTAAATTAATTAAACTTTAATTTGTTACGTTATATGCATGTTACCCTTGCCAATATTTTAACTTTATTGTAGGGTTAACGCAAACATATATTTTTTTATTCAATATGTGACGGATGATAGATATGCTAGGCAGTTATTAGTAAACTTATCACTTCTTTTATGTCCAATGAGTAATTCAAAAAGTGTGGAGCGCTTTTTGGTTATGTGTACTTTTAATTAATTTAGACAAAGCGCTCCACACTTTTTGAATTACTCATTGGACATAAAAGAAGTGATAAGTTTACTAATAACTACCTAGCATATCTATCATCCGTCACATAGGAGGAGGAGGAGAACGCAGGCTTACATACGTGGCCATCGAAGTACCATCTCACAGTACTGGAGGGAATTTGAGGCTGCGCATAAGGAGTTGACACTGCTAAACATAGCAGATGATAAGTACTTCTTCGAAGATTTTTACAGCAAGGTAAAAATGGCATATGACAGTGCTACACAAATTCTGAAGGAAGACCAGCTCGCTCTAGAAGAAGCATCAAGGGAGATTCCAGCCCGGGAATCAAGCCAAGCAGCCAGAGACGTTTCTTCAGCGACCGCAGACTACTCTGCAACAGAAGGCCAAGCAGCAGCAGGAGTTTCAGAAGTAGCTAGAGAAACTACGCTACTAGCAGACTGGAACTTAATGGGGGAAGGCACTTCAAGAGGTGCAACACAGTCTCGACCGCAGGTAAAGCGGATCCCACCATGGGAAGGACTCCCTTAGCGACAAGGCCACGCAATAACATAGATTGCGCTACCGGCAACGGGTCCCCTGACAGGTCGGAACACAACCACCCCACTTACCTCAACAGCCACCGGTAATTTGCTGGAGCAGCACCACCAAACCGACATAGAAAATGGGTTTGATCAGCAACAAATTCTGAGGTATAAACGATGGGAGATCAGATACGATAATCTAAAAAGGAATTTAGAGGACGTGAGAAGGAGCCTTGGATGTAACTTATCTGAGTGTTACTACGAGCTCAAGAAAAAGGCAATTGAAGATTCCTGGGAGAATAGCAGAGAGTGAAGTTCAAGAAGCATCGGTTCTAATTCAGAGCATGGCTCAAAATAGACGCTCACGAGACAACGATGAGGCAGATAACCTTGCGGTTAGGTTACCCAGGGTACTAGTACCGAACTTTGATGGTACCTACATGTCGTGGGCAACATCCACGACATTTATGTGAGGATGATACACTCGAGAGAAAAACTCGATGATGCAGTAAAAATGCAATACCTTAAGTGCTACCTTAAGGGTGAAGCAAGCAGAATTATTCAGCACTTAGAGATCTCCGACAGCAACTACAAGACTGCTTGGGAGCTTCTATGCAGTAGATTCAATAACAAAGGATACTACTGAATTCTTACCTGGATAAACTACTGAACCAACCCACAATGCAACGAGAATCTGGACAAGAGCTGAAGGTATTGCATGACAAAACAAAGGAATCAATACAAGCCATACAGGCACTAAAAATATATGTTAATATAGTTGTATTAGAATCTAGATTATTTATTCCTTTAGTTTAGTTTAGTTTAAGTTCTTCATTGTAGCTTGTATTAAGCGAAATAAATAAATAAATTAATTAATGGCTGGGGGCCATTCCTGGTCCATATTATAACAAGGAAACTGGATAAAGAAACGTATAGATTGTATGAGGAATCTTTGGCTAATCCTAAGGAAATTCCAAATTTTGCTCAACTGCTTTCATTCTTGGAAACTAGATTCCAATCATTGGAATCAATTGAATTTTCGGCGAGCAAAATAGAGAAGAAGAAGCAGCAGTACAAGGCGTACCACACAACAATTGCATTAAAATGTGTATTTTGCGGTGGTACTCACAGCATGTTCAAATGGAGCAAGCACAAATCTATGACCCCAAAACAGAGAATCGAAGCGGTTAAAAGAGGTAACCTATGCACAAACTGCCTACGGAAGAGGCATGACAGAGAGAACTGCACTAGCAAAAGTACATGCATGAAGTGTCACCAAAAGCATAACACACTTCTTCATGAGGAAAACCGAAATTCTGGGAGACCTCAGACTTCGGAAGTAGTCACACTGATCACTACAAGCAGACAGATGCCGGCAGAAGTACTACTCGCAACAGCAATAATCAAGATTGAAGCGAAGGACGGTTCTATGCATGCCCTGAAAGCCCTTATCGACCAAGGCTCTCAGGCATCCTTTATAACGGAAAGAGCAGCTCAACGCTTAGGATTAAAAAGGACGAAGACGAACGTTGCAGTAACAGGGATTCATTCTCAACATAAGAATTCAACATTTTGCATCGACTTGAAGATTTCGCCCCACTTTGAGTTCGACTTCGAAACGACAGTCACAACGTTCATATTGGATAAATTAACACAGCTCATTCCTGAGACAACCACGAGCACCGCACAATGGCAGCATCTTCAACGGATTATATTAGCTTATCCGGAATACCACAAACAAGGGAAAATTGACGTTAATCTCGGAGCCGACATCTATGGGGAACTAATGCTAGACGGTATTCTCAAAGGTGAAGAAAATTCCCCGCTGGCGCAGCAGACGAAGCTTGGATGGATTGTTTCGGGAAGGTGTGGAGCGCGAAGTAACAACAACATAAGAAGCCTAATAACTACCATTGACCTAGACGAAATTCAAAAACTTTGGGAAATTGAAGAACTCAATGAACCGAAGGAACTCAAGGAAGAGAAAAAAAATGCATAGAGTATTTTGAGAATACTGTATCAAGCAGGGGCGGCTCTACCTTAGGGGCTAGTGGGGCTTAGCCCCACCATAAATTTCTCAAACGAAATTGTCTTGAAAATACAAATTTAACGTTGATGCATTTTGCTTCTCAAATGAGCGACCTTTTTATCATCGACTGTAATCGAGTCATTTTGCAAGTCATAAATATCTCTTTTCCGCTACAGAAGCCAAGCAACTCTTGATATTTAGCAAATTTGTACTATGCAATTAAGAGAACATCGTATATTCCATGCAGTACAATAAGAAAGGGCTAAAAAAATCGAGCCCCAAGCGAACAAATTGGCGAGGGTTGCTAAGGGAATAATACTTAAGCGAGAACAAAGCTGCTTGGTATTTTTCTCTTGATAATTTTCTCTTTCTTTCCGTTGCATTTCCCTGCGTGCGGGGCTCAAACTAAATCAGCCCTGCTGTGCGATGACAGCCAAATATGCTTCGCTCTTAAAAAATGTTTGCTTTTATTTCTCTTCTGATTCATAATGTGTTAAGCGCGAGGGGCTAAAATTTTCTAGCCCCGCGAAATGAGAGGTTTTAAATATGTGTGCTGCTATCCACTAACACATTACTACTGATTTGGCGTGCACAGATAGCTGTGAAATAGGCAGTTTGGGGCTAACATGAGTGTAGCCCCGAACGAAAATAAGTGGAATGAATGAGTGGATGAGTGGAAAGGGGCTAACATGAGTGTAGCCCCGAAGCTAAATGAGTGGAATCAATGAGTGGATGAGTGGAATGGGGCTAACATGAGTGTAGCCCCAAAGGAAAATGTGTGCAAAATATTTCAACTCTGCATATGGAAACAGAGTGTAAGTCTTTGAGTTTGCTATCGTAGGTGGGAGTTCCCACATTTGTAACAGTGTGAGGAAAAAAATTCGACCGTTTACGTATTATATGTGTTATCATAACACTTTGTTTTGTTGTTTGTTTATCTCTTTTTTTTGTCTTAAATAGTAATTATATAATAATTTATTTATTATTTATTTATTATAAATGAAAAAGTATTTTGTTTTTATAAGTGAAATAGGCCTAAAAGGAACTTTACAAATAAATAAAATTCCTATAGTATACTATAAGAGATTCCGTATTTTCTAATTTTAACACTTTCCCGTGAAATGTGAAATTCCTTTTAGGGAAACCGAACACTTCAACGCTCTGATTGTGGTACCTCTTGGGTACAGGGGAAACCTTAATGAGTTCATTAAATAACCTTACGTCCTTTTCAGTATTTAGCCCCACCAAAGAAAACTTCCACGAGCCGCCACTGGTATCAAGAGATAAAGAAGGGCGATATATTACACGCCTGCCCTTTAAAAGAGATCTAGCAGCGTATCCACTGGGGGGTAGTAAGAAGATAGCGATATCTCGACTCTTCCAGATGGAATGGAAATTTAGAAAAAATAAACAGCTGGAAGCGGACTATAAGGACTTTATGCAGAAATATCTGGATATGGGGCACATGAAGTTATGTAAGAACATATCATCTCAAGGAGAATGTTTCCTCCCTCACCACGCTGTAATGAAGGAAGACAGCACAACCACCAAACTACGGGTGGTCTTCGATGCATCGGCAAAAACCAGCAATGGTGAGAGTTTAAATTCAACATTATACACTGGGCCACAGCTGCAAGCAGACCTTTACGAGACGCTTTTACAATGGAGAAAATTCAAATTTGCCTTTAAAGCAGACATTGAGAAAATGTTCAGGCAAATATGGGTACATGAAGAAGATCAAGAATATCAAAAAATTGTATGGCGCTTTTCGGAAAGGGAGCCCATACGAGAGTACCAGTTGACAACCGTAACCTACGGTACTCGGCCAGCTCCATTTTTAGCTGTAAAAACTATGCAGCATTTAGCAAATCAGCAAAGGGAAACTTACCCAAGAGGAGCATGTGCGATGATCCCCTTTTTCTTCCTGCGCGAATCTCCACACCAACTCCTGGACACAGACACTGACGTCACAATAAATCAAATGTCACAAACTTTTCCTTTTAGAGAATTTATTGCCTTTTATATATCACAATTTACACACATACAAATCATACAATTTACTTCATTTAATTATTTACAAATCATACAATTTACTTCATTTAACTATTGAACTGATTTATACATATACAAATGCTTTACTTTAATTTAATTACTTATTTGACACATATACAAATTATTTATTTTAATTTACTCAATTATTTAATGGAATAAAAGAAGGCGAACGAATGGTGCGAGTTAAGTCTCGTCGCGTGATGCCCGGTGCTCCCGTCTAATTTTCGACTGACTGTCCAGTTGCCGGTCTCGTCGATCGATCGATCGAAGGTCCGATGATCGGAGTCAGCAGTCCTACTTTCGATGGCGACATCGACGTGCAGTCAGCAGCTCGTGGCTAACAGGACGTAGTCAGCAGTTCGCGGTCGTTAACTTCATAGGCAGGCGATGACCCTCGCGGTCGTTGACTGATCTAGATTAGCTTCACGTGCGGCACCGAACATTCCGGGGGACCTTGAAATCCTTGGATTTAAAAACAAAAGAAGAAAACCTGTAAAGATAATAGGTAGATTAATATGGCATTTGCCCCCAGTGGCATTTCCTCCAGACTGAGTGCAGGGATGCTCTGAAGATGTAAGGAGTTATTTAAAGGGCGCTCCGACTCGCCCGCTTCTGAAGATATATACGAGAGAGAAACTTGGAGTTACAGTAAGGGAAGAACAAAGGAAGGCGAAAAGAGTGAGCTTATAGTTAAGAACGTACGCATTATTCTCTTATGGTCGGGTAAAGGGCTGCCTGTTTTCGCAACTTGTTGAGGTCCATTGGCACAGTATTAGTTATCGGCATATCCGATGTTGTTCGTTCTTCCCTGTCTGGTTCTTGAATGTCAACTGGATTGACGATCACGGATTGAAGCTCTACATCGGTAGAAGAGCGGTCCCGAGTGGCTCTTTGGTGAATAAGATAGGTAGTAAGGGTGCTCCAGGCTGCTGCAAATATCCGCCAATTCCAACCATAAAGACTCCTGATGATATGTGTGTTGATAATTATAGTTATTAGGCATTTAAGAACAAGTAGACCCGCCCAGAGGCCCATGAATACAGCACTGATGTTTCCAAACTGAGTAAAGATTGACCAGCCCTTTTTGAAATAAGTTGAAATTTGACTGATGTGCTCTTCCGAGAGCAGGTGAAGCACATTGATGTTCTGTTGATCAATCTTCTGTCCTATGAGCGATTTCGTTAACACGTTCTCTATTGCCTTTCTTTCTGACGGGTACATTATTTGGCGGCGAAGTTCGTCGGTAGCCTCCAAAGAATATATGCCTGATCTGATGAGATCCCCTTGATCTTCATACTTCCATGGAATCTCCTTTGATGGCCGCAGTAACTCTGGAGCATTTAAACGATGTATTTGCGGATTAAACCCATACCAGGACCCATGTAGGAAATACACTGGACTTAGAGATGAGGAGCATGGAATTTCGGTGCCATATTCCTGTAGTAGATGCGTGATGGGAGCCATAAAATAGCTTTTATTGTTGTAGCTCACCGGGAGTTCATTATAGCATCTTTCCGTCTTTCTGATGATAGCTTCTACCGCCTGACATTTGATAAGGTGTATGATTTCTCCTCTGGACACCGCTGTATAACCAGGTTCCTTTAAGCGCATAAGAGCAAATTCTCATGGGTGATAGTGGGCTACTGCTAATTGAGTTTGAAGGACTTCCCGCTCCATTTCACATTTTTTATGAATCAGATTGGTATATATTGCCTGTAACTGCGCCTTTATGTGTCTTTCTACATACACAAATTTTGAATTTATATGTATGCGACAAAAGTATACATACCCAATATAATTTTTTTTCCCTATTCGAAATTATTTTAAAAATCGTGTAATCTCACCACCGGCAATACCATAAATTTGTTATCCCAAAAGTGTGCAATAATTACCCGTTATGTAAATACCGTTAGATTTCGTACTAACAAAACAGCGATAGGTTGTTTAAGATCAGTGTAGTTCTTGACGCGACAAAAGTTTACATACCGTGAGTTTTTCTATCCTGTGGAAACTTATAGTGGAAATTAATTAAGTGGAAAACTATTTGATATCTAATTTGCACAACTGCGTGGTAAAAAAAATTTGTATAAGACATAAAATATGGAGTTTAAATGTCAAAAATTAATGTTTATAGTAAAAAAAGCCTAAATCACCAGAAATTAGCATCGATCTGCGAAAGCTTATTGTTGATGATCACCTAAATGGATTAGGATATGGCAAAATTGCTGCTATATACAAAAAAAGTAAATCTACGGTCCAAACAATCATAAACAAATACAAAAACAGCGGCTGTGTTGAGAATTTACCAAGAACGGGACGGCCTAGGAAAACAACTGACCGCGATGACGTCAGAATTATAAGAGAAGTAAAAAAAGAACCGACGTCATCAGCTAGGAGCATTAAAGAGGAACTATCCATCGATGTTTCTGAGCGTACCATACAGCGGCGAATTCGAAAAATTGGATTTACGAGCCATTTCAAAATAAGGAAGCCTTGTATTTCGGCGAAGAACCGGAAGAACCGTTTAGAATTCGCCAAAAAATATTTAAATATGCCCCTTTCTTTTTGGCAAAAGGTTATTTGGAGTGACGAAAGCAAATTTGAACTCCAAAATGTAAAAGGAAGACAGCGAGAGTATGGCGACGCCCACATGAAAGACTGCACCAAAAGTGCATCCAGAGCAGAATCAAGCATGGTGGTGGAAACGTTCTGGTGTGGGGTTGTTTCAGCTATCATGGCTTAGGGAATTTGGTTTTAGTGGATCAAAAAATGACTGGAGCATACTACGTTCAAATTTTGTCAAATCACCTACAGTCTTCCGCTCATAAAATGAGTATCAGCGACAATTTCATATACCAACAAGACAACGACCCCATACATACCAGTCGAATTGCAAAGGAGTACTTCATACAAAGCTCTATAAATGTTCTGGAATGGCCTGCGCAAAGTCCAGACTTGAATCCTATAGAGCATTTGTGGAACTATTTGGACGAAAAAACTAATCGATCTGAGTGCAACATGAACAGGGTTGCATTTTTTGATAAGTTGCTAGATTGCTGGAATAACATACCCCAGGATGTTATTCAAAATCTGGTTGCCAGTATGCCGAGGCGTCTTCAGGCTGTAATCGATGCAAACGGCATGCATACAAAATATTAAGACCTCATTTAAATCAAGTAAGGCTTAAGTAAACTTAAGTACGTATACTTTTGTCATTCTAATTTTTCCCATTTTTTCAGATAAATTTAAAATCTCGTTTTAAGGTTGAATTGAATAACATCTTTTCTTAAGTTTTAAATACTACTTTATCAGTTGTAAAAAAAAATTAACGTAAAAAAAAAATCAGTTCGTTGTTTCTTTTATAAGTTAAGAATAAACTTTTTTTATCCAAGGGTATGTATACTTTTGTCGCATACTGTAGGTAAAAAGGTCCAGGTTTTTTGCATTGGTGGGCCTCTTCTTAAATCGATATTCCTGCGAAGTTTTCTCTACAATTACCAATCGCGGATGTTCCGTTTGAAACCCATCATAATGGCATACAGAAGTTGATGAGACTACTTCCAGGGCAAAAATTACTTCACCTGTACTGACTGTATACATTATCCTCGTTTCCTTTTCATTCACGCTTAGGCTCTGAATCTTAGTAGCTTTACCTTGATACAAGACATCGTACGTTAAAGCTTCGCAGGAATTGTCTGATATCATTTCCCAGAAGCTCATGCTGAACTCCGGATCGACACACTTGCCTTTCAAATAAGGGCATAAAATGTTATTGCGCAATACGACTTGATTATCCTCCAGACGAACTACATTATAGTAGTCCATGACTGTAAACTCAATTGCATGCATAACTATCACCTTATTCCACGAATGTCCACCGTAGGAAAAAGACGTCCCCTCACAGTTGCCATTGGCATCTAAAGAGCCAGCAATGACTTCTGTGCGACGAGTAGTGGAATTAGTCTTGATGTCTGCAACTTCTCGGCCGTTTTGAAGCTTATAGGTCCCAGATTGATGGATCTTCCGACAGTCGTCCTGCGATACGTCTTCGATGTATGAGCTAAGCCCTCCTGGGACTAGAGAAAGATGACTAAACATTCCGCAATGATATGCCGTTTGAACGACGTTGATTTTGCACTGGAAGATATGAATGGACGCTACTTCATTCAATTGCAATAGTTGCACGTCTTCCTCTTCTTGCGAAATATTTTCCTGTTCAATTTGACACTGCTTAACATTCAACATAGAGATTGTGGTACGGTTCATTTTTTCATGTCCGCAATCATAAGCTATGATGGCTAACGATGTTCCCACCATCATCAGAGTTATTATACTGGTACGCATGGTGTTGCAGTAATATTAGCTGGAATACGATATGGAATTTTAATAGAGACGTACATCTACGATTTAACGCTAAATGATATATTCTAAAGATCGTATCATTCCCATTTTACTTATTTATTTATTTATTTATTCGCTTAATACAAGCTACAGGTTTAATGAGAACTTAAAAATTAAAATAAATTAAGAATTAAAATAAAAATTAAAAATTTAAGGGAGGAGACTGTGAAAGGAACGATTAGGGGGGGCTATTAAGGTTCCGCCTGAGAGATGTTTTACTCAGGTGGAAGTCAAAGGAAGGAAGGGAGTTGGCCTTGCGAAGCATGCGGGTGAGGGGCTCAGAAAGACCGTAGTTGGTACGGTGGTAGGCGGGGCGAAAGAGAGGGGCCGAACGGAGGTTACGGGGATTGGTGTAGAAGGAGATTCGCTCAAGTAGAGAAGGGCAGTCAATCTCGCCGATAAGCAGCTGATGTATGAAGGTAATGTCGGCGAGGTCCCGCCGCTTCCACAGGGGCTGCAGGTTAATCAGCAAGAGGCGGTTTTCATAGGGGGGGAGGTTAAAACGGTCAGACCAGGGAAGATCACGTAGAGCGAAGCGAAGGAACCTGCGTTGGATAGCCTCAATCCTGTTGATGCTGCTGGATTGGAATGGGGACCATACTTGGCTAGCGTATTCAAGGAGAGGCCTAACGAAGGTAATAAAGAGGGATTTGGCAACGTAGGGGTTAAGGAACTCCTTTGACCAACGCTTCACGAAGCCAAGCGCAGAGTTGGCCCTAGCGATCACGTTGTCAATGTGTTCACGAAAATTAAGTTCGCAGTCACAGATGACACCTAGGTCGCGGAGAGAGGAAACGGATGAGATAGGATTATTAGACAAACGATAAACTCTGGGGGAAGAAGAGGGGCGTCTACGGGAGTAAGTGATGGATTGGCATTTGGAGACATTAAGCTCAAGAGAGTTTTTTCTGCACCAAATGCCGAAATTGTCTAGGTCGTCTTGAAGCAGTCGGGAGTCGGAGGTAGAGGATATCCGTTTGGAGATTTTCATGTCGTCGGCGTAGATAGAAAGGTCCGAGTGCTTGATAATGCACTCGACGTCATTGATGGCCAGAATGAAAAGCAACGGACCTAAGTGGCTGCCCTGGGGGACTCCCGAGTTAGCCACGAAAGAGCTGGAGGAAGAGGAGCAGAAAAGGACCCTGTAGTGGCGGTGTTCGAGATAAGACTTCATCCAGGTGGTAAAGAGCTGATTGAAGCCAAGGGAGTAAAGTTTGAAAAGAATTAATTCATGCGAGATTTTATCAAACGCCTTACTGAAGTCAGTGGCGATGACGTCAACCTCGTCGCCGCTTTCCAGGGCACACAGTGTTCGGGAGATGAAGTCGGTAAGGTTAGTGGTGGTCGATCGGCCTCTAAGGAAGCCATGCTGGGACGGGGAAAATATGGGTTTGCAGTGAAAGAACAAGCAATCGTAGACGATGCTTTCGAAGAGTTTCGGTATGCAGGAGAGTTTGGCGATAGGGCGGTAGTTGGAGATCTCACTCTTACAGCCCTTTTTATGGATGGGGATGATGAAGGAGTCTTTCCACTTTGCCGGGAAAACTCCTTGGGAGATAGAGAGTTGAAAAATAGAGGAAAGGGGGCCAATCAAGTGTTGAGCGCACTCTTTCAGTACGATGGCGGGAATACCGTCAGGGCCAGGGTTATGATCATCAGGAAGGGCAGCGATGGCGGTAGCAACCATTGCAGGGTCGATATTGATGGAAGCAAGGGTGGTCTGAGGGCGGGAGTCCATGAAATGGAAATAGCTAGCATCGGGCTCGAAGGCATGCTCACTGAAAGACTGACTGAAGTGGTGAGCAAAGAGATTAGCTATTGAACGGGGGTCGGAGGAAGAAGTGTCGTTAAGTTTCAGAGTGGAGGGGTAGCCACTAGATTTCCTTTTAATGTTGATGAATTGATAAAAACGCTTGGGATCGGAGATAAGGGTAGACTGCATACGACTCAGATAGTCGAGATAAGAGGATTCGCTGCGCGCAGAGAAAAGAGAAGCCGCGGCAAGATATTCGGAAAGGTCGGTCGGTCGGTCGCTGAACTCTGAATTTTCTCCTCTAAAGAAGTCGACAAATCTTAGAAATGGGTCGTTTTAGTTGCGTGGTTGGGGTTTTTACCGTTACTACACGAACGCGATTATCCCTTCCAGTATGAAGTTCAATTATTCGTGCTAATTTCCACGTGGAGGGAGGCACCTTGTCTTCGTTCACAATGACTAAATCTCCTACCTGGACATCACGTTCTTCCACCTTCCACTTGGGTCTTTGTTGAAGACGGTGAAGATACTCGGACGACCACCTTTTCCAAAAATCTTTCTTAAGTTTTTGTAAAAGTTGCCAGCGAGATAAAAGAGCAGGTTTGGTTTTGCTCCAGTCAGTTTCTGGGGGCGACAAAAGAGTGTCCCCTATAAAGAAATGCGCCGGCGTAAGCGAGTTAAACTCCTCTGGGTCCGAAGTTAATGGACATAGAGGACGAGAGTTGAGAATGCCTTCTATTTGAACCAACAGTGTTGTGAGTTCTTCAAATGTTAGCAAACCCTGTCCGAGAATTCTGCGAAGATGATGTTTTATAGATTTAACTCCCGCTTCCCACAGGCCGCCAAAATGAGGGGCACCAGGAGGAATGAAATGCCACCGAACATTCTGATTGGCATAATACTCAGCGGCTTTCTTTTCGCTATCCGAAATCGCTGCTTTGACCTCTTTCTCTAACATCCTTGAAGTCCCTACAAAGTTCGTCCCATTGTCGGAATAGATATTCTTGCTGAGGCCGCGTCGGGAAAAGAATCGACGTAGTGCTGCAAGGAACGCCTCTGCACTTAAATCGCTAACTGCTTCTATATGCACCGCCTTTACAGCGAAGCAGACGAATATAGCAATATATGCCTTTGAAGTCTTTGCGTTTCTTGTTTTATTAAGTTTGATGTAGATAGGACCCGCAAGGTCGACACCGACGTTGAGAAATGCTCTTTCGAAGTGAACGCGTTGACTCGGAAGGTCTCCCATAATTTGATTCATGCTCTTTGCTGCCCATCTGATGCATGTGGTACACAGATGTATGTGCTTCCTAATGAAGGCCTTTACCCCGGGAATCCAATAATGCTTCCGGACCGAATACAACACAAGATTGAGACCCCCATGCAAGGTTATTTTGTGAAAGTAATCGATCAGCAGGAAAGTAAGTTTGCTGTTTCGAGACAATATTACGGGATGTTTTTCGTTAAAGCTGAGTTTAGAATGCTCTAGACGTCCCCCTACTCTGAGTATTCCGTTTTTATCTAGAAATGGATGCAGGGACAACAAAGAACTTTTGGTACTGATTTTACGTTCATTCCGCAAATCATCTAGTTCTTGTTGAAAGAAGAATTTCTGACTTTCTCTGATTAAAATATACCTTGCTCCTTCAATCTCGCTTGAAGACAGTATGTCATAGCTCCTATCGTTCTGTTTACTTTTGCAATTAGTTATAAAACGATTACAAAACGCAGTTACTCTTAAAGCTCTAGCCAGACTTGAAAATCTTTCAATTAATAGTTCTTCTGGTTTTTGGATATGGTATGATTTTACCTTCTTGAGTTGTTCTTCGTCTGCCCGTCCTACCTTCTGCGAAACTGGCAGCTGCGGCCAGGCATCGGGGGGGGGGGGGGGGGGGGGGAAGAAAGCCACAGCGGACCCCGCCACCATAGATCATTATTTATTAAATCGGCTACGGGAACTCCACGGGAAGCTAAATCAGCTGGGTTCTCCTTTGACGGTACGTGCCTCCACGGCGCGTTCTCCACATTGTTGTGAATTTCAGTGACACGGTTGGCAACGAAAGATTTCCAGCGGTTTGGATGGCCTTTTAGCCAGTCCAAAACTACGGTAGAATCCGTCCACAGGTATATTTTAGCTTCTCTGGTTAAATTATCTCTCAAACTTCGGACTAGCTTGGATAATAAGTGGGCCCCACATAATTCTAATTGCGGTAATGAAACGCTTTTTATCGGCGCAACTCGTGACTTTGAGATAAGCAGATGCGTGCTGGTCTCGAAAGTTTCTGTCTGCACCTTCGCATAGATAACAGCTGCATAAGCCTTCTCTGAGCTGTCGCAAAATCCGTGAACTTCTAATTTAGAAAGAAGAGAACTCCTTATCCACCTCGGTATCCTAATTTCTTCTATGCGCGGGAGATTAATATTGAATGATTGCCACTCTTGCTGAAGAGTGAGAGGTAAGGGCTCGTCCCATTCTAACCCAGCTAGCCACAAGCTTTGCATGAAAATCTTTGCTGTTACGATAATTGGACTCAGCCATCCTAAAGGGTCAAAGAGTTTCGCTATTTTGGACAGAATAGTTCTCTTCGTGACTGGCTCTTCCGCATTAAGATTTAGTTTGTACTGGAACTGATCGTGGGCCGGGTTCCAGTAAATGCCAAGAGCCTTTATAGTAGCATCTTCAGCAAATTGAAGCAAGGATTCGTTGGAAATATCCTCTTTGGGCAAATTCTGTAAAACCTTAAGGTTATTTGATGAAAATTTGCAGAGTCGAAAACCGCCTCTTTTGAGCAACCCACGTAAATTCTCCCTCAGGGTGATGATTTCTTCCAGACTGTCCCGCCCGGTCAAAACATCGTCCACATAAAAGTCGTTTTTCAAACAGTCCGCCTCTGCAGGAAAGTCTTGCCTTTCATCTTCTGCTAATTGCTGGAGAGTTCGAATTGCTAGAAACGGAGCACACGAGACCCCGAATGTAACTGTGCGTAGACGATAATCTTTAATGGGTTGAGTTTTCCCTTCTCTCCAGAGAATTCGTTGATAGTCGGAATCGGCAGGGTGGATCCAAATTTGTCGATACATTTTTTCTATATCTGCGGTGAAAACGTATTGGTAGAATCTCCACCGCATAAGAATGGTAATAATATCTTGCTGTAGAGTGGGACCTGTTAGCAAGATATCATTTAGAGATTTTCCCGAGGAAGTTTTGCACGAAGCGTCAAAGACAACTCTTAGCTTGGTACTGGTACTTGTGGGCTTGATAACTGCGTGGTGCGGAAAATAATTGGTCGCTCCGGTTTCGAATGATTCGCCGACCCTCCCGGTATCGGTTACTTCTTCCATATGACCTGCTGTGAGATATTCTTTTAACACCTCATTATATAATCGCGAATACCCTCTTTGCTCAGATGTTTTTTCCGTGGAGTATAAACGTTTTACGGCGATGTGCATGTGCCGAGATGAGCCTAATCTGTTTTCTAGGTTTTGATTATCCCTGAATGGTAATCGAACCACATACGAGCCATCAGGTCGTCTGGAATGTGTACGCTTATAGAAGGTTTCACATAATGCGTCGTCTGGGCTTACTGTTTTGGGAGTGCTAACTTCTTCCAACTCCCAAAATCGTTTAAGATTCTCGTTTACGTCCAGAACGTTAATAAATGATAAGATCTCAGGCTTCGAGCGTTGTTGGCTGATTGATACTGGGCCTGAAAATACCCATCCAAAGATGGTGTTTTGTGCAACAGGGGTGCCGATGAGTCCAGTTTTAACACCATCTAGCAATACTAGGGGGAAAATATCTGCTCCTATTATCATGTCTACTCGAGCGGGATTGAAAAAAGCGGGATCAGCTAAGTTCAAACCCTTTAAGTGTTCCCATTGTTCATGCACTAGAGCTGTAGATGGCAACAGATCAGTTAACGTATCGAGAGCTATTGCAGAGACGCGCACTGCTCGGTCATTGTGCTGAGACTTTATAGTTAGATGAGCCATTTTATGAGCCCTTGCAGATTCCTTATTCCCCAAACCGCCGATTTTGACCATTGTACTTGTTGTGGGTAATTTCATGCGACGAAGCGCAGCATTCGTGATAAAAGTGGCTTGCGAACCTGAGTCGATCAGTGCCCGTGCCGCTTGGAGACCGACGGTGCTTTCAATGTAAACAATCGCCGTGGCCAGAAGTACGTGCCGCTTCTCAGCTATGAAGTGATTGAGCACGTTAGATGTGGTCGGCTCCGGACTTGTCGTGCCGTCAGCGCCGTCGGCGCCCTTAATTTTTGGCTTTGACGGTAAGGTCTCCTTAGGCTGGAGTGGAAAATGGAGTAAGGTATGATGCTTAGCACCGCATTCCGCACATCGGGAAGTGCTAAGACATTTGTTGAATGAATGATAATTGCCCAGGCAGTTGAGGCAACACCCCTTAGCTTTCGTTACGCGCATTCGATTCTTTGGATCAAGTTTCAAAAACTTGGGGCAGGTTCTTATGGAATGATTCGCTTTGCACATTTGGCATGTGCCTTGGGCGGCATGAAAGTTTTGTACTTTCACCCTACTGGGCTCATGACGTTTATCATGGACGCCGGTTGAGCCAATTGCCGGTAGCTTGGGTTTTCCTCCAGCAATAGCTTCTAACATTCGGAACCTAAGCTACAAGAACTTCTTTAATTCCGCCCAAGTGGGAACCTCTTGAGATTCCCCAATCGATTCTTCCCATGCTTTATGGGTTTCGACGGGGAGATTTTGGGTTAAAATGTGCACTATAAGGGGATCCCACTGCGCGGTGTGAATTTCCAAATTGTTGAGCGAAGATAAGCACTCATTTGTGACGTCGAGCAGCGCCTTAAGCGCATTTGCTGATTCTGCGGTAATTTTTGCCTGTGAGGTCAACGTTTTCAGCAATGATGATACGAGAACTCGTTTGTTTTCATATCGTTGGGTCAATGCCTTCCATGCCGAAGCATAATTTGCATTCGTAATGCTATACTGTTTGATGACGTGCGCTGCTTCTCCTATTAGAGTAGTTTTTAGATAATGAAGCTTCTGCACATCATCAAGATTATTGTTTTGATGGATTACTGAGCCAAAAAGATCACGGAAGCTTATCCAGTCATTATAGTCACCCGAAAATTTGGGCAAAGATATTCTGGGAAGATTATGTTGCACGAGATGATTCTGATCCGCATGCGACGTGATGTTACCGGGACTACGCGATGTTGAGGGTACTGCAGATTTATCTGCTTTTTCAATCTTTTCTAATTGGTCGACTGATTCGCCCTTGAACTCATAAAACCTCTCCTCCCTCTGGGAATTGTGATCTTCCGTGAAGTATTCGTCGGAAAGATCTTCGTCTGACTTAAGTTGGCTGATTTTCTCTTCATTCGCGAGAAAATTTTGCCACAAATCATGCCAGCCGTTCAGGCGCGCAATATAAAAACCGTGTGTGCGCTTTACTATGGGCGCCTTTTTGGTATTTGCGATAAATTTGGTCATCTGGTCCGCTAGGGACCTTTGTGACCTTAATAAAGCCTCCAGAAAGGAGGGTGCAAAGACCTCCTCTTCTAAACCCACCTCCGGTTCAGTGCGAGGCCTTGGTTTGTCTAGTGGAAGGGCCATTACGTTCTTACTCTTGATTTTAAACTTCACTCTTAATGCCTAGGATATTGGAAAGGAACTTACGGAAAAGATGGGGTACTTTCGACTTCTTGTTGATGCTCCTGGATGCTGAATCCGGTTCGAAGGACCAAAATGTGCGATGGTACCCTTTTTCTTCCTGCGCGAATCTCCACACCAACTCCTGGACACAGACACTGACGTCACAATAAATCAAATGTCACAAACTTTTCCTTTTAGAGAATCTATTGCCTTTTATATATCACAATTTACACACATACAAATCATACAATTTACTTCATTTAATTATTTACAAATCATACAATTTACTTCATTTAACTATTGAACTGATTTATACATATACAAATGCTTTACTTTAATTTAATTACTTATTTGACACATATACAAATTATTTATTTTAATTTACTCAATTATTTAATGGAATAAAAGAAGGCGAACGAATGGTGCGAGTTAAGTCTCGTCGCGTGATGCCCGGTGCTCCCGTCTAATTTTCGACTGACTGTCCAGTTGCCGGTCTCGTCGATCGATCGATCGAAGGTCCGATGATCGGAGTCAGCAGTCCTACTTTCGATGGCGACATCGACGTGCAGTCAGCAGCTCGTGGCTAACAGGACGTAGTCAGCAGTTCGCGGTCGTTAACTTCGTAGGCAGGCGATGACCCTCGCGGTCGTTGACTGACCTAGATTAGCTTCACGTGCGGCACCGAACAGAGCACATACTGTCCTGAATAAGTTCTACATGGATGACTTACAAGCAGGAGCTCACACCATTGAAGAAGCTCGCTTAGTGATTCACGAAACAAGACAGATGCTGCAGGGAGCGGGGTTCCCCTTGCGGAAATGGTCAGCTAATAATCAAAGAGTCCTTCACGACATACCGAAGGAATTCTTGGAATCAGAAGGTGATACAATTTTTTTTAAATCGATAAAGACGCTTGGGTTACACTGGAGCCCGGACAATTTCACGTTCAGGATAAATATGACTGAAACTCCAAATGAGCCAACGAAAAGGTCAATTTTGTCGGAATCAGCTTGATTATTTGACCCGATAGGATGGCTCGCGCCAACAATCATCTTGGCCAAAAATTTTGTTCCAAGAATTATGGAATCTTGGGCTGTAATGGACGAAAGGCTCCCAACAAAAATCGCCGAGAAATGGCAGGAATATAAAAGAGAACTGCCATTAATTGAAAGGCTGGCTATACCACCATGGATTGATCACAGAACGAGGGCAACTCCCTGTGAACTTCACGGGTTTAGTGATGCCTCTGAAAGGGCATATGCAGCCGTAGTTTATATAAAAACCTACGACTCGGCTGGAAATGTGGTCACACATTTAATTTCATCAAAAACAAAGGTGCTCCTACTCGCATCAAAACCTCGCTGCACCGCATGGACTTTTGCGGCGCACTTCAACTAGCCAAACTCATGAGAAGGGTTACAGAAGCAATGAATATCCCGCTAGCAAAGCAATTTGCCTGGACAGACTCGGAGATAATGCTAGCATGGCTAAATGGTGATCCTAACAAATATAAAACCTTTGTAGCCAATAGAGTCTCAAGAATACAACAAATCTTAAAGGGACAAATTTGGTACCATGTAAGATCAAAGGAGAATCCAGCTGACTGCGCTTCACGAGGCATAAAGGCAGGAAAATTAATAAATCATCACTTACGGTGGAGAGGACCGGACTGGCTAAGAAATAATACCACAACTTACGACAAACCACCTATAAAATTAACTGAGGAAGAGAGTAAGAAGACAACATTCACGTTCGCAACAACATTTAAGGAAAGTTTCGTTCCAAAAGTGATAGAGCAATTTTCTAATTTTGGAAAGATCACGAGAATTATTGCATATTGCTACCGTTTTATTAGCAATGCGCGCGGCCAGAACATCTCAGGGGCACTCACAGTGGAAGATATTCAAAGAGCAAGGAACCTTGCAATCCGAGCAGTACAAGAAAGTGAATTCTCTCATGAGATAGCAGCTTTAAGCAAGGGAAGCTCAATAAGTTCTAAAAGTTCCCTTCTATGCTTAAGCCCATTCCTGGACAAAGATGGGCTCATACGAGTGGGAGGACGTTTAAGAAATGCAGACCTAGACTTCGCAGCAAGACACCCTGTTATACTTCCGTATAAGCACCATTTGACGAATACGATCATGGTGTTAATCTGTTAATCAGGTGTTAATCTGACATTAGCTCATACCAGGAATCATTATTGGATTCTACAGGCCGTTCTCCAATGCACGGACCACCCAACCACGAACGAACCAAAATCGCGCCATCTCGTCCCACATGAATGTGGCGTCATCTTCCCTCTCGCTCGTGTTTTGGTCGACCTGGCTAACTTTTTCTTGGTGCGTTTTAACCACATAGTACTAGTTGCCCATTCAGCAACGATATTGTACCAGAATAGTGACATCGCCACAGCTTTTCCGCCGGTTGGCAAAACATTAGTGCACTAATTATAACAGGAAGCACTTATAAAAATGTGCACGGTAGTTTCAGGAGAATATTAAAAGTTAAATTGATAAGTTTGTCTGCTAAAAAAGTGGTAAAAACTTCCACATTTAGCATTTGCCCGATTGTGTTTTCGCAGCTGGCAGGCACAAGTACAGGCAAGGGCTTATACTTTATACGGGATTCAGCATTTTCGTTCGGTGGTTCGTGATTTGGTAGTCCGCGCATTGGAGAACGGCCTTAAAGGGCTACAGTTCAGTAAAATAAAGAGTAAAGGAGTGTATTATATGTACAAGGTATAATGCCAAGACACAAGAGCAGCTTATGGGGGACCTCCCGAAACCTCGATTAACAGTAACGAGGCCATTCACAAACACAAGAGTAGACTATGCGGGACCAGTAGCAATCAAGGTAGCGCTCGGCAGAGGGACAAAAATATAGAAAGGTTACATCGCAGCCTTCGTTTGGCTAGCCAAAAAGGCTATACATTTGGAAGCAGTAAGCGACTTGACAGCCGAGGCATTTAAGAGGTTTGTCAGCAGGAGAGGCATCCCTTACAAAATATATAGCGACAACGCTACGAATTTTCAACTCGCTAGCAAAATTCGAGAGAAGAATGAAGCAGAGTTTAAAAAGAGCTACCAGGATAAATTGCTAGAACTTCTCCAGGGCTACGAGACGCAATGGAGCTTCATAACCCCCGCGGCCCCCCATTTTGGAGATCTGTGGGAGGCCGGGGTGAAGTCCATGAAACGACATCTAAAGAGGACTCTGGGCCAGACAGCATTGACATTCGAGGAACTGTCGACGGTACTAGCCAGCATTGAGGCTTGTTTAAATTCCAGGCCGTTGTGCCCAATGACAGATGACCCTGGCGATCTATCAGTATTAACGCCTGGACATTTCTTGACCGGCTCATCACTTTTAGCCCCCCAGGGAAAGCGCGTGAAGGCTCCAATACAAATCTGCGAGCTAGATGGAGATTGCTGGAAGATATCAAGCACCAAATCTGGAGAAAATGTTCAAGCGAATATCTACAGCGCCTTCAAAGCAGGCCAAAGTGGACATCAAAAAGAGACAACGTTAAGGTTAACGATTTAGTCTTATTGAAGGAAGACACACTCCCCCCTGCACAATGGACCCTTGGGAGGATAGAGGAAATTCATTTCGGACAGGACAAACTAGCACGAGTGGTCACTGTGAGAACTAAGGGCAAATCAATAAAGAAGCCTTTAACAAAAATATGCCTATTGCCAGTAAGACCACCCGAAGAAAATACGACACCGGGGTCAAAATGTCCATTAAACAACACAGAAGGCACTAGCGGAGTGACGACCCAATCGAAACGTACTAGAAGACAGCCAAAAATACATCCCGTATCAGGATACGCAACGCTTGTCAGGGAAACCCAGCCAGAGTGCTGTGATAGGGTCACCAGACAAACAACTAGCTACAGACGTCAGAGGATTGGAAACTTTGCGTTCCTTTTCATAATAGCACTGTTAGCAATACCAGCTCTAGCAGAACCTGCGCAAAACCTAGTCACCATTTCACCATTTAAAGATCATCCAGGGATGTATTTTGAAGATCTGGGAGAAACAAACCTAGTTGCTAGCGAATGGAATATACTGACTTATTATGATCTCCAAGGTTACTGGCAAGAACTCAAGGGACTGCGAAATTGCGTCAACGAAATTCAGAAATTATGTGATGCTACAGTTATGGGAAGGAACTACTGCATGGAGATATACGCTCAATTCGAACTCCAGCTCACACAAATCGAACAGACAAATAATCTCCTTCATAAGGAAACTAACAGACGACGAAGATCACCCTTAAATATTGTAGGCAAGGCCACAAACTACCTGTTTGGTGTCCTGGACGAAGATTACGCGAAGGAGTTCAATGGAAAAATCGAAGAATTATTGAAAAATCAGACGTCTCTCATAGAAACGACGACAAACGTCATGCAGCAGAGGGATGAACACATTCAAAGCTAATTTAAAATAATGCAAGAACATATTAACCAAATAAATCGAGAAATACGGAAAAGTGGAAATATTCAAGAGACCATACAGTCATTTACGTCGCTAACAGCTCTTACAACCTTGGTACTCCATAACTTCGAAAGGATACAAAGTAGTATTATAGACGTACTAACGGACACACACCATGGGCGGATAAACCCATTAGTCATCACGCCACCTCAACTAAGAGCATAAATACATGCTATAAGGGAAAATATTCCAACGACATTAACTCTGCCAGACAGTGGGAAGGATACAGAGCTGCTTTTATACAGGTCTAATGACAGTATCCTTCCGGGTAACAGAATCCAACATCTGTTTCAAAATAAGATTGCCATTGATACAGAACGAAAGATACCAACTCTTTCACCTGGTTCCCGTACCAACACCACATGAGGACTGAGGACAGCTTTACCTTCATTCAGCCAGAAACACCTTACTTAATTGTCAACCTGCATCGGGACAATTATTACCCGCTTAATCAAATAGACAAATGCACGCACCTGAGGACAGACCGATATTTGTGTCAGAGAAATCATCCCATGTACAACAGCAACTCTAAGAAAGCACGATGCGAGTTAAAGCTATTGAAGCATGTAAATCAACTCCCACCGGACTCCAATATACGCAGCATGAAGCCGACTAACGACTGGGTACAACTCCGCTCAGCAAACGCATGGCTCTACGTAATGAAGAAAGAGCAAACCATCAACATCGTTTGTGGAGCAACAATTACCTCTAAAACTCTTAGAGGAGAGGGTATTCTCACAGTAAGGCCAGAATGTGAGATTAAGCTACTCGCTGGCCAGCTTAATATTATTGAGCGCACTCGTGCTTATTGTTGCGTAGCGGTGCCGATCGATAGTATTATCGATTATTTAAATAGTGTAACGGCGGTCACCGTTATGCAACCATACCCCATCACCGGCGATGTCTGGAGTCGCCGAAAATATGACACGGACGACAACTCCGGTTTCGTCTCGCCCGTGCAAAAATGCGCTGAGCCGGCGGAGCTGCCCTCTGTTCTCGTGGGAAATGCGCGTGCAGGTGCAGCGTGAGAAGCGCGCACTCAGCACGTTTCCCGGAGCCCGACCGGGAACTTTAAGTTCTCGGCGGTAAAAATAGTTAGTTGCTGTCTGACTGTAAAACGAAGAGATTCAAAAAGGTGGAAAAGCGGTAAACGGGCGCGGCACCCTTCGTAATAATAAAATAATAAATAAAAATAGTCATACGAAGGAACGTAGGAATCAAATAAGATACTAAAAGTTGTAATAGTAAAAGTGCTACATAAAATAAAAACTCTTAAGAAAAAGAAAGTGTCTTTCCGAGGGACAGTGGGTGCCGGGCCAGTGATAGATTCCGAGCAGTGAAAGTGTCCAGTTGACGTAAACTACAGGACCTTCACCAAACGGACCCGACCGGACCAGAAGCAGCGCAGTTGACGAATTTTGTGCTCGACAGGGGCACACAATAGATACTTGCGAACACAAACGCAGGTATGAATCAAGAAGTCAGGGAAACGAGGCTCAGTCGAGCCCGAAATCCCCGGCTCGACTATAAAATATAACGAAAATACAGAGTACACTCAGTCGCCCAAACCTAGCACTCCCATAGTGGAGCTCCCCCTAGATATCGGTCAAAATACGAAGATCACTCTAGTGGTGGACACGGGCGCTGAGATAAGCTTGATCAAAAAACAAGCTTTAAAGTCTGTCGAGTTTATTAACTCCGACAAGACCTGTACCCTGCAAACTCCATTTGGCAAAGGACATACTTTGGGAAGCTGCAAGGGAAACATTGTCAAGAAACTCCCTGGCAATAGGGAGGCTAAAATTCCCTGCACTTTTCAAGTGATCGAAAATAACGCAGATCTGCCCCATGAAGGACTACTTGGGAAGGATTTTCTTGCAGAATACTGCAATATCGAGGGCCCCAATAGAGAACTTCGATGTCCTCGAACGGGAATCAACTTAGAGGAATTGAGATGGAATCCGAAGGGGTAAAGTTGTCCACCTGCCATGTTATCGAGGCATCCCCAGAAGCGGCAGCTGGTCGCCAAGTGGTAGATAAGCCGCGGGAAAACAGTAGGGAAACTTTAGCGTATACATCTATGATCAGCGAAGTCAGGCGTCATGTAATAGCTCTGCGGGAGCCAATATGCGTACCTGCACGATCGCAGATGGTGGCTAAAGTACCTTTGCTATTGCCAGAAGAAATGCTCTGCCTCTCGCAAGAATTAGGTGACGGCGTTTTCTTAGCCAATAGTATCGTACCCTCTAAGCAAAAAGAAGTTTCTGTTGGAATCCTCAATGCTACCAATTCCCAGATAGCCCTGCCAGGCCTAACTTTGCAGCTAGAACCAGTAAATAATTACAGTCTAGCACCAATATACCCCACGGAGGGTAAGCAAAAGGAGTTTGCCTCAGAAGTGTCAACAGAGCCAAGCCTAAATAAACTTGAGCTAAACAAAATAAATATAAATAAATGCAGTCAAAGTGCTAGCAAGAAAAGGCCAAAGAGCTAACGCAGCCACCGCGCTCGCAAAAGGGGACCAAGGTGTCCAGCTAAAAATGAGAGCGGCCAAAACGCTGACGAAAAGAGGCCAAACAGCCCTATAATGGACAAAAGTAGCTACAGCGCTAGCGAAAATAGGCCCGAGAGCCCTAAAAATGAAATTAGTAATAAAGACGACAATGTAACTACTTCAAGTAGCGGTACAGGCGACCAAACAGCCAAGCTAGTTTATGTTCGAACCCCACAGGCGGATCGACATCTAACTGATTCTATAAAGGAGCGTCTAGCCAGGTTAGAGCAAAAACTCAACCTGAGCACAATCTTAAGTAGCCAAGAAAAGGCAAAAATTTTGGAACTATGTCAGGAGTATCGCGACATATTCCACCTAAAGGGTGACTATCTTACGCATACAAATGCTATCACCTATCCGATTCCGATGGTGCAAGACCAAGCACCCGTTAACCAGAAAATGTATAGGTTACCAGAGACTCAGCGTCACGTAATAAATGAGCAAATAAACGACATGCTCGACAACGAAATTGTGCAGCCAAGCAAAAGTCCTTGGAACTCACCATTATTAGTAGTCCCCAAAAAGCCGGGACCAAACGGCGAAAAAAAATGGAGAGTAGTCGTAGATTTTCGTAAGCTAAACGAAAAAACTATAAGCGACGCTTTTCCTCTCCCACGGATTGAGGACATTCTCGACCAATTAGGTCATTCAAGGTATTTTACTACCCTCGATTTAGCTAGTGGATACTATCAAGTGCTGGTCGATCGTAAAAAGCGTCCTAAGACAGCCTTCAGCACAAATTACGGGCATTACGAGTTTAAGCGAATGCCATTTGGGCTCAAAGGAGCCCCCGCAACATTTCAACGCCTCATGAATTATGTGCTTACAGGCCTACAAGGTCTCGAATGTTTTGTGTATCTGGATGACATAGTCATTTATGGGAAAAACTTAGAGGACCATAACTCTAAGCTGTGTAAAGTCTTCAATAGGTTGCGGGAAAACAACCTAAAATTACAACCGGAGAAATGCCACTTTCTTCCGAAAGAGGTGGTATATTTGGGTCACAAATGTTCCAGTAAAGGAGCACTTCCGGATCCCAGCAAAACAGCTTGTGTTCAGAACTTCCCAGTTCCACGAACAGTTCAATCATTCCTGGGACTTGCCAATTACTACCGGAAATTTATTCCTGATTTGTCAAAAATCGTAAGACCCATAACAAATTTGCTCCGAAAGGATGTTAAATTCAATTGGTCTGATAAATCCCACGAAGCATTTTTGAGCATTAAAAAATCTTTAATTTCTCCCCCTTTTCTGATATACCCAGATTTTAGTAAACCTTTTAACCTAACGACGGACGCAAGCAACGAGGCATTAGGGGCCGTCCTAATCCCCCAACTGTCAAGCTAGCATGTTGACTTTTTCTCTAGCTGTGCGACTTTTTGTGATTTTTCTCGTGCAGTTTTCGGCTATTTGCATCACAAATTTTCAAAAACATTCTCCTGCGTTCCTAGTGGCAACGCGAGTGGTGTAGTGCAGTTCCTGACCCGTTCCTGCGGCTCCGGGAGGACTTTTCTCGAACCACCTGCCGGAGTGAGGTTACGGCCTCTCGGTGTGGCTAGCCGGAGAACCCTTTTCTTGGAGACTCTGCTCTACATCTCCTGTGGTTTGTTGGTTCTGTGCCTCTATTTTTATATTTCTTTTTATATCTTCCCGGCTAACGCTTCTCTCACTTCGCAGAGGGAGTTTTTCAAGGTTCCCGCGGAACCCAAACCTGTCGGCTCTATAACCCCACTCTGTTCTTGCTCCTCCGGGGCGCGTGCAGCACCCCGCGCAGGGCTCCTGGTACCACCGGGACAGTCCAGGGCGTGCGCGGGCCCCCTAGAGGGGAAGGGAAATGGAGCGGAACGACCCCAAACTAGCCCTAGCATACGAAGATGAGCTGCTCGCCTCTAGCCAGGAGACGGTCTTAGGCATGGGCGGCGCGGTGGGTGCGAGTCATAGTACTCCTGCGTCGTCCGGGAGCAGGCCAGCCTCCTGTGGGACGGCCGGGGCAGCTCAGGGCGCCGGCCATAGCGCCCCCTTGCAGGGTAAAAGAAAGACGAAATCCAACGGCGACCGGGCAAGGAGCCAGTACCAGAAGGCCGTCTTCATTCTCAACAAGATTGCTAAGAATGAGGAGGCGGGTAATGAGCATGAAAAGGACGCCGCTGACAAAATCAGATATAAGGCAGTTGTCGACGAGTACAACAGGAGCCGGATAAACAACAAGGAAAAATCCCTGCGGCAGGAAGCTGCAAAGCGCAACCGTTCTCGGGACGAGAATGTCAACGCGGCCAAGCGCAGCAAGGTTGCGGACTCCTCCGCAGCTACAGGTGGCGGCAGTCTCGCTGAGCCCTCATCCGGGCCCGCCAAAAGAGGCAAGGCCTCTGGGGCGGTCAGCCCGGTAGGCTGCTGAGCGATATTGTGAAGGACCACTTTTTTGTAGCCCTGGTGGACGAGGGGTCCGCCTGCGGTAAACTTACCAGTGAGGCCTGGGGAAAGATCGAGCCCAGGCTCTCTGAACTGGTCATGGACAACCTCCTTCAGGGCGGAGCGCCGCCGTGCTTCGACTCCTCTATAGTTGTTAGAGGGTGTAGGGTCATCAGATGCGACGACCAATTCTCAAAGGATTTCCTTGAATCGTGCGTCGCTAAGATCAGCGACGCCTGGGACGGCTTGAAGCTCAAGCTCATCCCTGCCAGGGACATTCCTAGGAGGCCGAGGGCTCGCATCTGGCTGCCCAAGATGAAGCTAGAAGGAGGAAAATTCCTAAAATGTTTACAGCTCCAAAATCCGGAGGTTCCTATGGATGACTGGGCGGTCATCAAAGTCGAGGACCCCAGAAACACAGCATGTCCTTCCTGCTTCTGATAAATGAGGCCTAGGGGCCCTCGAGTAGGCAGACAATAAACTTAGGTTTGGCGTCAGGCTCGCCAAGCTTAAGGTTTTCAAGTCCGGCAACCCTGATGTCGACCTGGATCCGGTTGGCCTGCCAGAGGGTATGAGTCTGGACGAGGAGCTCCCAACCGAAATTTCCACGCCAATGCTGAAGGTCGTGCAGATTAACCTCCAGCACTCTAAAAGTGCCTCGGATAATCTGCTTGTTTTTCTAGGAGAGGAAAACATTGACCTAGCCTTGGTGCAAGAACCGTGGATCTCGAACTCTAAGGTCAGAGGACTCCATGATAAATATTATAACCTTTTCTATAAAATTCTACCGGGACCGGGTAAGCCAAGAACATGCATCCTAGCCAAGAATCATGTGAAGGCTTTCCTATGTCCTGATTTTAGCTCTGCCGACCTCATCGTCGTGAAAGTGGAGAACAGGGACATGGGCGACCTGTTCATCTCCTCCGCCTACATGGCTGACGACAAGCCTGCTCCACCGGACGACTTTGCCGATCTTGCAGCGTTCACCTCTTCAAGGAAGGCTACCCTGCTGGTGTGCTGCGATGCCAATGCACGGCATACTCTGTGGGGAAACTCGGAATCTAACGAAAGGGGTGAGTCACTTTTTGATTTTATTATTAACTCGGACCTTTCGGTGTGTAATTTGGGATCCACCCCGACCTTCCATTTTCCTACAACTGAGGAATTCGTGGGTTGAGAGGAGGTTCTTGATATCACACTGCTCACTGCCGGTAATCGCTATAAGGTGGAAAACTGGAGGGTGTCAGATCTGAAATCTTTTTCTGACCACAGTTGGATGCTTTTTAGTCTAAATCTTGTGACGGAGGTCCCAAAACCTTATAGGAATGCCAAACGAACCGACTGGACGAATTTCAGTCGCATTTTCAAAAGGAACTTCCCTGCTCACCCACCCTCAAGGTTCGTGTCAACCGAGGAATTGGAGTCGTGCATTGGGCAATTTGTTGAGGCCATGAATGTTGCCTTTAGAACATCGTGCCCAGCAAATTATAGTAAGAAGACACCGCCCTCGTGGTGGAATGAAGATCTGTCGGATCTTAGGAAACTGACTAGGGCGATCTTCAACATCTGCTATAAGCATAAATTCTGGCAGCCATATAAGGACTGCCTTAAGCTCTACAAGAAGGCAGTAGCCACGGCCAAGGGAATGGCCTGGGTGGAATACTGTGAATCCATAGAATATGTCAGGGATTCAGCTAGGCTGAGTAAGATTCTCGCGAAGGAGCACGTTGCCCCCTCCCTAATTAGAAAGCAGGACGGTACGTGGGTGGAATCTGCCTCCGAGTCGCTGGCTCTTCTGATGGATGCACACTTTCCGGGCAGCACTGATAACTGTCCGGATACCCTGAGCTCGCAGGGAGCACGACAGCTGTCATGCGAACATCTCGAGGATATAATAAACGAGGAAAGCACGTCATTGGCGGTCAGTAGCTTTTCTCCGTTTAAGTCGCCCGGCCTGGACGGCATCCTACCGGTTATTCTGCAAAAGCTACAGAGCACTGTAGTTCCATGGCTTGTCGTGTTCTTTCGTGGATGCCTAACCCTTCACTATATCCCTGACTCGTGGAAGCGGGCACGAGTAGGTTTTATCCCCAAGGCTGGTAGACGCGGCCACGAAGCAGCGAAAGACTTCAGGCCGATCTGCCTTACCTCCTTCGTGCTGAAGACGCTAGAGAGAATTCTCGACTCGTATCTACGTCAGACTCTAGTTGGAGCTCAGTTTAGTCCTGCCCAGCACGCGTACCACAAGGGCAGATCTACGGAAACGGCTCTGCATGAGGTGATTCGGACTATTGAGCACTCCCTGCGTTATAAGCAATTTACCCTGGCGGCCTTCCTGGACATTGAAGGAGCCTTCAATAACGTCCGTACGGAAGCTATCCAGGAAGGCCTATCTGCACTAGGGGTGGAGGAGGGTCTTTGCTACTGGATAGTGGCCCTGCTGCGCTCGAGAATAATTCAGTCGGAGCTGGGCAGCTGCAAACTGACCAGATTCGTCAGTAGATATACACCCCAGGGGGGCGTAATTTCCCCTCTACTGTGGCTTCTGGTAATGAATAAAATTCTGACCAGTCTTGATAGGGACAGGATCAAAGTAGTCGCTTACGCCGACGACCTGGTAATCCTGATATCAGATCTCTTCCTCCCCATGCTGAGTGATATCATGCAGGGTGCCCTTGCTAGGGTCAATAAGTGGGCCGAGAGCTGCGGCCTTGGAGTTAACCCTAGCAAAACAGAGCTAATGCTATTCACCAAAAAGACCAAGATTCCCAATTTCAAGCTGCCCGAGCTCGACGGGCATAATCTGAGCCTATCTGCGCAGGCAAAATACCTGGGTATTATTCTTGATACAAAGCTCAGATGGAGGCTCAACATTGACGAGCGTATCAGAAAGGCCTGTATAGCGTTCTATGCTTGCAAAAAAGCCTTTGGTAGTCGCTGGGGTCTCCAGCCCAGGATAATCTATTGGCTGTACACAGCCGTAGTGCGTCAAATTCTTACCTATGGGGCACTGGTATGGTGGCCCTGCCTAGACAAGGGCTACGTACGCTCTAAACTGGGTAGGGGGACAAGAACCGCGTCTGTGGGCGTTACGGGAGCTATGCGGTCCTGCCCGACTGAGGCTCTAAATGTGATGCTGCACCTACTACCCATTGAGCTCCACATCATGTACCTGGCGAGCTGCAGTGCTCTCAGACTCAAAAAGACAGGATGCCGGAGCGCCAAGCCATATGGGCACAGCAACATCCTGGAACAGCTGCCTAAGGGCTTGGCTGACTGTCGTACGGACTATATTGTCCCCACACAACCTGGCAGGAAGTACTTTAGTGTGAGATTTCCTACCAGAGAAGAGTGGAGTGCAAGCGACTTAACGCAAGACTTCGAGCACGTTATCTTTACGGATGGATCTAAATCTGCGAATAGTAGCGGGGCTGGTGTTTTCTCCGATATACTTGACATGGAGATGTCGTATCGCCTTCCCACACTGGCCAGTGCCTTCCAGGCGGAGGTTTTCGCTATCATGAAGGCCTGTGACATCCTGGTAGGTCTTGCACCAGCGTGTGCCGCCTCAAGGATCGGAGAAATAGTTCTATTTTTGAACTCCACTGGCTGGCTCTGATCCTTGGAGAAATTGGTTACTTTTAGGGGTTTCTCACGGTGGTATCAAAACGGCGCGCCGCAGCGCTACTTGGACCCGCCCAGCCGGCCGGTCGCCACTTAAACCAACCAACCAACCAGGGGCCGTCCTCTCTCAGGGAGAGGTAGGGAAAGATCAGCCCATAGCATATGCTAGTCGTACCTTGAACAAGGCAGAACGTAACTACTCTACAATTGAGAAGGAGTTGTTAGCCATTGTTTGGGCGGCTAGAAATTTTAGATGCTACCTTCAAGGTAGAAAGTTCACTGTCTATACCGACCACAAGCCTCTTAAAGGGGTCTTTAATTTAAAAGATCCTACTTCCCCTTTGGTGAGATTTCACCATAAACTTTCCGAGTTCGATTATACCATCGAATACAAACCTGGAATGTATAATACAAATGCGGATGCCCCAAGTCGCATCCCACGGGAAGATAATGAAGTCCAGAACAGTCCAACCTTAACGGTAGAGGCTCAGGTCCATCGATCTATAGAGTCAAAAGCGGAGGAAAACAGCCCCGTTCCCAAAGTTCACGCAGTGACAAGGGCCCAGAAAAGAAAAGCCCAAGGGCCGTTCCACACTAGCCTTATTTTTTGCACCCGGTGCAAGATTCATTTTTTGCACCCGGAGTCTTTCGAAAAATTCGAATTTCATTTCGAACACATTCGGAAATCGTCCTCATTTGCCTGCCAGCCAGCAACGAGGCCAGTGCTAAGGCTCGTTGAAGCGATGCTCTGGCCACTGGGTGCATGAACGAGCCAGGTAGAATTTCCCCGGCTTGTTTACGCATCTGTTAATGAATGTTTTGCCTCTAGCAGGTTAAAAAATTGGACAGTGCCAGGCCGGGTACAATAAAGACATTTGGGAATACCTAAACCCGTCTCGTTTTTCTCTCAGCTTTGAAAGTATACATACTTTTACCCGATGGGGTCAATTAATATATACATATGTTATTATATATGCACTCGACTAAATTAAGGCAAAACAGATATTTTTCTGGTAAAAAACATTCTAATTCTGAGTGTTGCGAAATCGGCATTGTTCGTTATTTGGTTCGCGCGTTAAATGTACTAAAAAATGAGTGATGTAAGATGTATGATGCTGGTTTCAGCAGCGGCTGCAGCTGCGTTATTAATAGCATCAGATCATAGTTCTGATGAGGATACCACCCACCGTCCCAAGAGAAAATGTTGGATTAAGGAATACAGGAATTCCCGGGATGTGAATGGGAATTATCAAAATATGCTAAGGGAACTGCGAATCTCAGATTGTTCTCATGCAATGAATTTTATAAGAATGAATGAAAATTCATTTAATTACATATTGCGACGTATAAGCACGACAATTTCCAAAACGGATACGCGTTTAAGGCGAGCTGTTCCGCCAGAGGAGAAGCTAGCCGTCACATTAAGATTTCTCGCCACTGGTGAAAGTTTTAAAGACTTGGACTACAACACAAAATTATCGGATTCCTTTTTGGGACCAGCAATTATTGAAGTGTGTGAAGCAATTTATTTGAATATGAAGGACGATTATTTGAAGGTGTATTTAAAATTATATTTATTTTTAATGTTTCATTACAAACTATATTCAAATTAATTAATTTCCCAAAACCTAACAAACATTTATAATACTACATGATATACTTAAAATTAATGACAAAATTTTTAAACTAAAATTACCTATTAACTATATTTTAACATAAATGTGCTAAACCTATAAACGTTAATATTATTTTATGCTATGACACATTAATTGTCAGGGGAAAAATGTTCGTCCGTTGCAAAAGGCGATACTTCTGAGTTGTTCGTTTCTTTCAAAATTTGTACGTTTGTGACATTAAATTTCGGCTTATATAATTTCTCTCTAAATTCCTTCTCTGGTGACCATTTAAAACCTGAACCAAGGCTGGATGTTCTAGACTAGATCTTGGATTCAAATTTTCTTTACCTTCAGTTCCGGATGTTGTTGTAGAATAAATTGGCCGTGCGGAATAGTCACAACTGCTGCGGAGGGTTCCATGTATTTTATTTAAATTTGCTATATTTCCAATTTCGCTGACAACTGTGCTGGTTGATGCCTGGTGAATATTCTTTGTTGGGGTCAAGTAATCTCCTGACAAATTGTAAGAGTCAGTACTCCTGGATGACTCATATATTTCCCTCGTTGGTTTTTCTATCGGCGATGAATATAGGGTTGATGAAGAGCACTGTTTCAGCTCCGGAGTGAGAAATCCTGATTCCGACTCAGGAAAGTCGGCGATATTCCATATGTTGGCGGCGATGGTACTGATGTATATCGTGTTCCTCTTGCTTCAAATTCAGATTCTATTTCTGAATTTGTGTGCGTTCTTCTTCCAGCGTAGTTTACACGATATGAGGGTGGAGAAGGCAATCGGTTAAATTTTTTTGAAGGCTGATTTATTTCATATTCTCTGTCCGCCTCATCCTTGCGAATATATCGGTGTACGTGTACCAGATTAAATATGTCAACCTTAAGAGCGCTCAAGTTCTTTTTAAAATTAATTTGTTTCATATCTGTTGCTAAACAGTCGCAAAACTTCTCTATTTCTCCGCTGCTCTTACTCCAATGGTCAACAAACTCAGAAACAGATTTTAATGCTTCAATTGCTTGACCTCGTATTTCTGATTTATTTTTTTTGTGCTATTAAAAATTAAAATAACAATAATAATTATGATAAAAAATATATAAATTATTCTATATTAATACATTAATACATATTCCGATATTTCACTACCTTTTTTACTACTGTTAGTTTTAAAATTACATTTTATTACAGTTTCCTACAACTATGGAAGACTGGGTGCAAATAGCAGATGATTTCGAAAGGCTGTGGCAATTCCACCTATGTCTAGGAGCTTTGGATGGGAAGCATATTGCATTTAAACCTGCTAATAAGGATGCTGCTCTATTTTATAACTATAAAGGGTTTAAAAGTATCGTGCTTTTGGGAATGTGCGATGCCTTCGCTAGATTCACGTTTGTCGACATTGGTTGTAATGGAAGAATAAGTGATTCAGGGGTCTTAAGTCGCTCGGACCTTATGGTTATTTTAGGAAATAGTGACACTTATTTTCCTCCGCGAAAGGCAATTGGAAATCAAAGAGTGCTTCCATATGTAATTGTTGCAGATGAAGCATTCCAATTGCAACAACATATAATGAAGCCATATCCATTTAATTCTACCGAGGAATGGAAACAGATATTTAATCGGCGACTAAGCAGGGCAAGGCAAAATATTGAAAGGTCTTTTGGAATTTTAACAAATAAATTTCAAGTACTTCAAAAACCAATGAATTTAAATGAAAAAAAAGTTAAAAGTATTGTGCAATGTTGCTTTGTATTGCACAATTTTTTAATTACTAACAGCGATTGGTTCAAGGCTAATGCCGTAAGCTCCCAATCAAATATTCCTAACTCTATCAATCTTAGGAGCAATAATGCTGCTGACGTACGCAACCATAGTGCAAATTAAATTAGAACACAATTTGCTGAATATTTTGGTAATGAAGGTATGATTAATTCATATTTTTAAACACGAATAATAAGGAGTACTTACAATTTAAAAAACAACATTATAATTAATAATAATGTCTACTGTTAAACTATGTTATAGATCTACCAGTTCCAAATTCTTTCATGTTATGTATAAATTTTATTTATTAAATATATTTTTATGAGTTATTATTACCGTTATGTGACGTTGTTCCGTATTTTGCCTTCTTGGTTCCATTATCTGTCCACTAGTCTAAAATGTTGAAAAAATTAACAACAAATATCTTTAAATTTGTCTTTTCTTTTAATTATTTCACTTCAATCAAATTAAATTTGTTAAATATGTTTTCAAAATAAACATGTCAATTATAAAATTTGTTCCGAAAAACACATTTATTATTAATTGAACTAATATTTCCATTCCGAAGATAACATACAATTTTTTTTAAATATTAATAATAAACAAAATAAGTACCATTGTTTGAAGCTCTGCTGAATTTTCTTCCTCCATTACCACTGGTTCGCTTTCCTATAAATAAGAAAAAAATTAATGTGAAATGTATTAAGTTTGTGTGCTTTTATGTAATTTAAATAATTAAATTAAATTTTCTTAACCATTGTTTCATTTATTCCACCTGAATATTGCTGGTTTTCTGCTTCCATGATGTCCGGTGCATTTGTCTGCAAATAGAAATATAATTACAACAATAAGCAGTTATAAATAGACAAGATTAACTTTACCGAAGGAAAACATATATTGGATGCTCCTTGCGATCCATTCGCGCAGTTTTCCATGAACTTTAATTGCTCATAACACCATAGCCTTGGCTTATATATGTATATCGTCCAATCCACTACCGCTCTTTTTTGAAGATTTAATTTTTGTGCGCTCCTTGGACAGTTGAGTACATAACGTCTTTATTTTCATTTTAATATCGGCGACAGTAGCACTAGGACAAATTTTCATTAATTGGTTACATATGTATACATATTTTTCATTTTTCTTAACCCTGTTCTTAAAATCGGGATCTCTTGGATCGTATAAACAGGAACACTCCTCATATACTGATATTAGACTTAATGTCTGTTCCCTAGTCCATCCAGGTTGAGAATCCGGCTTTTTCTTTCCTAGGTCCATTGTTTCTGAACAGTATAAATTATGTTGAAGTTATTTTGAATTGAACTAAATGTGAAATAAAACAAACTGTTGCCTAAATATTATTTTATTTAATATTCACTGAAATTAATCTTTGTAGTAAGGTGACGTTCTGGGAATGAGGGTAGGTTTATAAGGGTAGCTGGAGGTTAAGTATAATTGGGAATTTCCTGCAATTACTGTTTCAACGAAAAAGGGATAGGCACAGTTGTAAATGTTATCTAATAGTTCACAGGAATTTGGTTAAATTTAGAGAATTATTTTCACCACCACACGAATATCAATGTCAATTTTTAAATATTCATTTAATATCACAACACTTTCACTTTTAACGTACAAAGTATATGAAATAATACCAAATTTACTAATAAATATTCTATTCTGCGTTTCCTATTTTCACTTTGAAAATTCAAACACAAATGAACGCCTGCGAGTGCACAATAACTTCTTACGCCTTGTCTCAAGGCAGCAGGTAGAGATAAGAAGCGAAGGCCGGCCGATAAGGTTACACTCGGTGCAAAAAGTTGCGCCGGTGCAGAGATGCTCGTTAAACCACCCCTGGTATGGTGCAACCGATTTGGCTTCACTTGAGAGCTCTTTCTCCTAAATTCAGGTAAAGTCTCCCAAAATCGGCTCTTTCGCTCCGCAACGATTTTCGAAAGACCCATACACTCGCAAAATCGTCTCTCAAAAGTGTGTTTGCACGCACGATCCTATTTGTGTGCATGTTCGAAACCAAAGTGAATCCGGTGCAATTGCGCCGATTTATTGAACCCAGTGTGGAACGGCCCCAAGAGAATGATATAGAGGTCATCCCAGTTGCACTCGAGGCGAAACAGGCAGAAAAACAGCAACAAAACTTAAAACCGGAGGAAAAGTTAGCTAAGCCTACAGAAGTAGTTGAAGACGAACCTCCATCGCCAGAAGCGCGAAATACCCCTGAACACATTACGAGCCCCAAAGAAATTAAAATAATTTTACATGACTACCATGATTCTGCTTTCGGAGGCCACCAGGGAGTAATTAAAACGTATAAGAGAATTAAACCCAAATTCCGTTGGAAGCACATGTTGCGGGATATAAAAAATTATATAAAAAAATGCTCAAAGTGCCAGAGATTAAAATCTTCAGCACAATATAAAATGTCCATGGTCATTACGGACATAGCCGAGCAACCTTTTGACCTCGATATCGTTGGACCATTGGAAGAGTCCACATCAGGAAATAAATATATCCTAACCTTCCAGGACAACCTGACAAAATTTGTGGACTGGTACGCAATACCAAATGCGGAGGCCGTAACGGTAGCGCAAATTTTCTTCGACGAATTCGTCACGCGCTACCGCATTCCTGAAAGAATAGTTACCGATCAAGGTACGAACTTCTTGAGCGATCTCTTTAAGCAGATGTGCAAACTGCTACGGGTGAAGAAGCTGCAAACGTCAGCATACCATCCCCAGTCTAATGGTGCACTCGAACGTGCCCATAGACCGCTTATTGAGTATTTGCGTACCGTAGTAGACGAGAATCCCCAAAGTTGGGATCAATACCTACGGACAGCAGCATTTGTGTACAATAACAGTACGCACGAAGGAACGAAACTAACTCCCATGGGTTTACGGCAGATGTCCCATCTAATCTGAAAAGGGACCCTGAGCCCGTGTATAATCACGAGAGTTATTATCATATGCTCCGTTACAAGCTGCAAAAATCGTACGCCATAGCCAAAAGAAATATTTTGGCTAGTAAGAAAAAGTCCAAGGAGTATTACGATAAACACGCTAGACCCCTATCTATCCACGTAGGGGATAAGGTTCTCCTTAAACTCGAGAACAGAAAACATAAACTCACTGAGCTCTGGAGGGGACCTTACCTGGTAACCGCTACCCCGTCATCAGTGAATACCACGATACGCATGGGTAAACACAATAAAGTCGTACATAATAATCGGCTAAAACCCTACCTGAAGTAGAAAAGGCAGAATTTTGTTTTATCATTTGGCAAGTATTAAAGTACAGAACAAACATTTTAGGAAATGTGGCTGACAATATTGGTGCTCACCGCAAAGGAAGCGCAAAGGCATTGACGGAAAATGGAAAACCGTACCAATTACATCCGCTCAATAACACAGGGATTGTATTTGAAGACATGGGAAACTTATTAACTTACCATAAAAAGTGGAGCATTTTCACCGAAATAGACCTGGTAGAATTGGACCAGCAAGTTCAAATAGCCCAAAGGCGGAGCAGATTCCGAGCAGTGAAAGTGTCCAGTTAACGTAAACTGCAGGACCTTCACCAAAAGGACCCGACCGGACCAGAAGCAGCGAAGTTGAGTGCCGCAGAGTGTTACAAATAAATTTATTGTTGTAACACAGCGGGCCTACACCCGCCCACGCAACATTATCATCAGACGCACTACATCATGTCGCAACCCGCAAGCAACTCCACAACATGCATCACCCAGCACCACCGAGAGGGCACAGAATCCTACCGCAGTATAAGGAAGAAGATTAGAACGCGGCCGGGAGGATGTACAAGAAGTACAGAACAAAAGCATGTACTTACGTTGCTGAATGCGCAGAACGACGAATTTGGTCAAGACCAGCCACACCTGCGTGCTTAATCATCATTGTTTTGTTATCATTACTCAACTCACTGAGCTAAGTTGCTTCCGCTGAGTGGGTAATTAAGTTAGTAAAAGTATAGGCAAATAATAAATTATGTTTCAATTAGGAACTAAGCGACATCCAAGACTTTTATTCATCACCGCTTGTGAGTCTGCAAGCGGCGCTAATTCCTAATTCAGTCAAATCACATTGTGTGATTAACATGAGGTGTATTTGGAACGTGAGAAACGCATGAATGTGCATTTGTCAATGTTTAAAGGAAGTTGGCTCAGTATACACCAGTGAAAAAAGGAATCAAGGTCGTCATTTAAAAGAAATCTGTCATGCTCGTTACGAATAGCTCGGAAGATTTTCGCATCATCAGCGTAGCAGAGAATTTTCGAGTTATGAAGGGAGAAAGAAATATCATTAATATAAATGATAAACAAAAGGGGGCCCAGGTGGCTGCCCTGGGGCACGCCAGATGTGATCGACATTTCTCTAGACAGCGCACAGCGAAAGGATTCTCGCTGGGTGCGATCCCGCAGGTAAGAACGAAACCAATCGACGAATAAAGGAGGTAAACCAAGCAGCGATAATTTGTGGAGTAAGATCCTGTGATTAATCCTGTCGAACGCTTTGCTGAAATCAGTGAAGATACAATCGATCGCGCTGCCTTTCTCGATCTTAATTAATTAATTATTTACTCTTTAATTTATTTAGGGTTTTATTTATTATTATATGTATATTTTATTAATTTATTTGACTTTATCTTGGTTGTCTTGAATTCACTCGGAAGATGTATCTTAAAATTGTAAATAACGTGCTCTGTGATATTTTAGCTCTTGTTTATTTTCCGTATTCATTAGCCCGAACTATAATGGCCTTAAGGCTGAGTAAGATTGCTTAAGATTTGTACGCTCGGGACCGTACGCTTAAGACTTGACGAAAGATTCGGAAAGTGAACGAAAGATAGAATAAAGGCCTACCCTAAATGGGACCTAACGTAACGTAAGAAACGTCAACGTAACGTGCGAACGTGTGTAAAGTAATGGGGGAACCCTAAATAGACGTAAGAAAACTTGCCGAAGGTTCGTCAAATCTGGAAATGTCACTTAGCCGTAACGTAAAGGTGCCGTAAGAATCGTACAAAACGTAAGCAGACGTAAGTGGCTTTCAGAGGATTCAAAAAAATTGTGAAAATAAAGTGTGAAAAATGACTACAAGTTACATATATAAATCTTTTAAATCTTGAAATTTTTTAAATCTTCCAACAAACTCATCTAGCCTTCACAAACTGCACGTAACTTTACGTTTCTGTTTCGGGCGAAATGTCAGTTTCAACGTCCGTAAGCCCGCCTCGTTAAATCCTTACGTTACGTTACGTTTCTATTTAGGGTAGGCCTTGAGGCCATTTCTGAATCTTTCCTCAAGTCTTAAGCGTACGGTCCCGAGCGTACAAATCTTAAGCAATCTTACTCAGCATTAAGGCCATTATAGTTCGGGTTATTTGGCTTCTCTGGTGCATCTGCGGGGGTGCGGTGGCTTTTCCTTTACTCTGCGCGCTCTTGAGTAATACGGTTTGCCAAACTTCCTGGGAGACGTTCTCTTCGAACGACCTAATGCTGAAGGTTTTCAAAAATAGAGCCCATGGTATGAAAATCAATTACTTCAATTCCAGAAGCCTGCTGCCGAAAATCGATGACGTGCGCAGTTTGTTGCGGGGGTCCGATGTAGACATAATTTGTATCACCGTGACATGATTACGTGGTTCCGTTCCCGATGCAATCATTGCTTTCCGGGATATTGCATATTCAGACATGATTGTGAGAAGGGCAAAGATGAGTTACTACAGTACAAAGTTCCAAACTGACCTACCGCCTATACAGCTCTGGAACAACTTACGTAAAGTCGGGATGCATAATAAGGTGAATTACAAATGTTTGGTTGAACCAAATTTATTAAACTCATACTTCACCTCCATATTTTTACCAAGCCATTGTGCTAATATTGATGAAATTTTTTTCGACGGCAGCTCCTCTGCATTTAGTTTTCGGAATGTTAGCCACTATGAGGTTATTGAAGCTGTCTGGTGTGTTAAGTCATAAGCTGTTAGTTTGGACAACATCAACCTAACATTTATCAAAATTATTATTGACCACTGCGTTCTGGCTTTAACCGATATTTTCAACTGCTGCTTGATGACCTCAACTATTCCCAAACTATGGAAGGTTGCCAAGATAATTCCTATCCTAAAAGATAAACAGAAAAATGATCCCACGACCAATAAGCATTTTATCTTGCCTCTCTAAAGTATTTGAAAAGCTGTTGTCCTGACGGATTAATGAGTATATCTCTATTTCTAATATGCTTATTACCTTTCAATCTGACTACGAAAAAGGGCATAGCTGTACATCTGCCTTGCTGGGCGTAATTGAGAATATTCGCCTTGGTCTAGACAAAACTTACTTGACTGTGTTCGCTCTTCTTGACTCCTCTAAGGCATTTGACTCGGTGGATCACTTCAAGATGTGCTTTAAACTCTATTGCAAATTCGGATTCGATAAAACCTCGACTTCATTGATCTTTAATTATTTGACTAAGCGTCGTCAGACCGTAGTTTCCGACAACAATGCTCAAACTTTGCCGATGTTACAAGTAGCGTCCGTCAGGCCTCCTTGTTGGGACCATTGTTTTTTTTGTTATTTGTGAATGATCTAAGTGAATCTATTAATTACTGTAAATTTCATATGTATGCAGATGACGTCCAATTATTCTTGTCCTGTCCCAAAAATAATGTCGGTGAATATATTACTAAGATGAATGATTTTCTGCGATCAATTTCTGATTGGGATATGTCAAACAATCTGACTCTTAATCCGAAGAAGTCTCAATCCATAGTGATATTCAAAAAAGTCATAAACAAAAGCTCACTGCCAAACATATCTCTGAACGGGGAGCCCATCCCTTATGTGAGTCCAGTTAGGAATTTGGGCATTACTTTTAATGAAGTTCTTTCATGGAATGACAACATAAGCCGGATATCTTTCAAAATATACTGAGGGCTTCGCTCACTATGGCACTCTGCCTATTTTGCGCCTTGGATAGCAAATCCTTGAGACGACTCGAAAGTAACGTATGTGTTTGCGCTGCGTATAGTTTGACCATGTTTCGGTGTATGTGCGTACATTTCTGGGCTTCTCATTCAAATCATATTTAAGCTACCATACTCTAATCTACCTACACAAAATTTTCTGGGGCATGTCTCCAAATTACTTGAAGTCCCGTATCAGCTTTTTGTCAACGGGTCGTATACCTCACAGCTTTTAATACCGCGTGTGGCGGAGGTATCGTTAATTCGTTAATATATATTCAAGTGTGAATTAAAAAGGTAAATTTAGTTGTGATCAAAGTAGGAACGGCGGCGTAAATTACTAGTTGTGAAAATGTAAATACTTTGAATTATATAATTGTTTAAATAAAGCATGCCGTTAGTATTGTGAGTAGGCTGAAAATTATTGTATTGTTTCGGAAAATTTTAATAGTCAATCAGAAGAAAGATTTCAAACAATAAACTTTACAAATAATAATATTAAAGTTTTTAAGAATCTTGATTTATAAATATCTCTAAAATATAGATATTTAATATAATCTATCCGGATATCACTAATCTAAAATATCTAATAGAATCTAAATATTACAAAGAAGAGGACATCAAGTCCCCTTTACCGCGTTATAATTTTTTTAGTAGCGAGCGTACATTCTTTATCCGCGCAATCAGGTTACCGGATACTGTCAGGAGCGCGCGGGGACCTCACACCTTCAAGAGCCAACTAAGAGAATACCTCACTGATTAAGCGATGTAATATCATATTATAAATCAAACTCACAGAGCATGCTATTCTCTCGTCTTTTATTTCACGTTCGTGTTAGTTTTGAAATTACTTTATATTAATTGTATAATTAATTCCTAAATCAATCAATCTCTAAATTTTAATATTAGTTAGGTACTTAATTTTCTTTTTTCTCTTTTAGTCCTTGGTATATCCCACCGCACTCAATTGTACATCAAAAGAAATATATTCTTATGTACTATGTATGGGCAATAAATAAATAAATGAAAATAAAATAAAATATTTTGATCCGTCAATCCGTTGCTTATGTGCGAAGCTCCATAAGAAAGCGTTGATTTCAACCCGTATATCCGTCAAGAGCTTTAAAGCTTAACGTATGACGGACTCTGAAGGATTGTATGAGTTCAGCCCTTAAAGGTCTAACGATCCATATAGGCTATACCAGACGCAAACTGAAACGACTAAACGCACCTTAGGAGTAAACCACGGGATGAGACTGTATAAACTTTGTTTTAACATTCGGAAGACTGCTACCAAAATTATTTGTAGTAATCGGTGTAGCCCTAAAATATCTCACCAGTTTACACGTTGAGTCTATATCGATCAAGAAATACTAGTACCTATCTACTACATATTTTTTTCATAAAGGAAAGCACCTCTTATCCTAAATCCGAGATAAAAATAGGCACTCTTTGAAGGAAAGAGTATGGAGAAAATGTTTACTTCTTTTAATGGCCAAGTGTAAATCTCCCAATTCCGTCTGGCTTGTTTTATGTAGATACAAATTTCAATAATTTATATAAATTAATTTAATTTAAGCTTTTCCAGTACTTTTGAGTAAATGTTACTTAATATTCGCAATAACTCCTCAGCTGCTATCAGTTTTGCCATCATATAGGATAAAAACTAACGCTTTCTTCAATATTCTTTTATGTTACCGAATTATCTGACGGGGAGGGGAAATGGTTTCAAATTCCGATTTATTTTTTATTCATCCATCTTTCTTATTTTTAGATTTATCACTTGCCCGCCAAGGTAAACGAGCCTAAAAATTGTTGACATTTCGATCGGTAACACCGAGCCGATGTCTTCAGTGTAACTACGGCTGCTACATATAGTCTAAGAGCTGGCTACATAAAACGGCACTGATCGAACATAATCGTGATTTTAGTCTCATAAGTTTCTGTTGGAATTGGAGCAATTTAATGCTGGCAATGATGTAAACATTTGAAAGGATTTTCAGTTCTGGCGGTGACGTTCTTCCGCGCCATCTACTTTTGCACTCTCTTCCACTCAGACTGTACTCTCGATAAGCCGCAAGTAAAATCGTGTCTTCAAGTTGTGAAATCATTAAAGAATAAATCTTTTAAAGAGGGTTCCTAATAGTTTTATTCCTGTCCAAAACTTATAAACCCAACAGGTTGTGGGCCAAGATCCCAAGTGATTTGTTTTTTTTGTCCTGAAAAATAGATAGTTTTTTTTGTGCTGAAAAAAAAGGAGAAGCCTAAAAATAGAAAGATAAAAAAGCAAATGGCGCAGGACATGGAAAAGTATCGCATCCCACTCTTCGAAGGAAGCAACTACGGAAATTGGAAATTTAGGATGGAGACGTTGCTTGATGAGATGGATCTGCTGAGATTTACAGAGGAGCCCTACACGGAAATGGTGCAATTTTTGGAAGAAGACGCGGAAAAGGACCAAGGGATGAAGGAGGCGGAACTTGCTAAGCTGAGGAAGAGAGACAGACAGTGCATGTCACAAATTGTCCAAAGAATGGCCGACAGCCATTTGGAATACGCCAAAGATAAGGAGACTGTGTTCGATCTGTGGGAAACTCTGTCAAGTACATTTGACAGAAAGGGAATAGCAAACCAGCTGTTGACAAGAAAAATATTATTGTCAATGAAGTTTGATCCGAGGAAGGACACGCTGGATGAGCATTTTCTGAAATTCGATAAACTAATTCGAGATTTGAGATCAGCAGGAGGTAATCTTGAGGAGTTAGACGTTGTATGTCATCTCTTGTTGACAATGCCACCTGAGTATGACAATAGCTGTGTTTTTTTCACCCGGGTCAGGTTCTAGTTCTGTGTCAAATGAAAAAGACGATAATGGTTATAAACCCAGAAAAGGATTTTTGTTTCTTAAAGGTTGGTGTGCTTGCCTTTCAGAAGTAACAAATAACTGAAATTTATGAAGAGTAATGCATGCAAACATGTTTTATTTCACAAAAATAAAATTAAATTTCCGGAATTTATTCCCACTTTGCGTCAAAAACTTAATCCACAAATTTACCTGGTTAAAGGTTTGAGTTTTGATATGTAAAAATCATGGCAATTTGATGCACTTTTCAGAAATTTACAAATCTCGATATAATATACATATTTACGTGACGGCTTATTTATTGTTTTCCATTTTTTCGCTATCACAACAAACTAAACGTTCACCAAAGGGCAATGCTACCAACAACGCAAAATGAAAGTAGGTCTACAGCGCAATCTGGTGGAATATTTTCGAATTCATCCTGCAGTTCTTAAAACTACAACCCGATAAATCTCTGGGTTTCATGTTGTTGTTGTATTTCTCTGTTAAAGCAGAGAACTAGAACCTGACCCGGGTGAAAAAAACACAGCACCGCAATCGAGACTCTGGCAAGTGATAACCTGACAGTCGCATTTGTCAAGAACAGGCTTCCTCATGTCACTCCCACTGACATATAGAAATGGACCACTCGATTTGCTATCTCAAATGGTGCACACTTTTGAAAGTTCTCACCTAAGGAGAGTTCAGATATAGAAGGCATATATCTGTCTATTTCTTTCGCATTACGCGAGATAGGGGGCTTCAAAAGGCGGCAAATTTAAAAATTATATTAATTTTATTTGTAACCTGCACGCTTAAATCTGATTCCCCTAAAAGTAGCATCGAATTTAAAATAGTTTCGTGGCGAAAAGTTTGTGGAATAACACATTTTTCATTGAAAAATTCTCAGCAAAACGTTGAAATGCTCTCTTCTGGATATGCGATTTATACCATTGACACACTAGACCGTCATTATGACGAAAAGTGTCTTTATGACGAAAAACCCCATCATTAAGACGAAAAGATAAGTACGAAAAGTAGCATCCTAAGTACGAAAAACTCCCGTCATTATCTCACAATTACGAAAAGTTGCCATCTATTGGAGAATAGAAAAACTGGAATTTTACATTTTTTAGTCAATATCCACTTATTTTACATTTAAAATAATGCAATAGCATGCTTATGACAGTAATATCGTCCATATTCGACACAAATTTAAGGAACAATCAACTTAAAAATTCAAAAATATTTTTCACTTCACGTTGACACTCACGAAAATCGTCTACTGACAGAAGTAATGATGAAAAGGTATAATGTGTCACGGCGTCATTACCGTTTTCGTCATAAAGACACTTTTCGTCATAATGACAGTCTAGTGTGTCAATGGTATTATATCGCTAAACAACTGTTTTAAGAACTCAAATGTAAAAAATATTATAATTTAAAAAAACTAAAAAACACACTTTTATCGCGCACTAAAAGGTATAAAATAATTAAATTAAATAAACTTTAATTTGTTACGATATACATATGCATGTTACCCTTCCCAATATTTTAACTTTATTGTAGGGTTAACGCAAACATATATTTTTTTATTCGATATGTGACGGATGATAGATATGCTAGGTAGTTATTAGTAAACTTATCACTTCTTTTATGTCCAATGAGTAATTCAAAAAGTGTGGAGCGCTTTGTCTAAATTAATTAAAAGTACACATAACCAAAAAGCACTCCACACTTTTTGAATTACTCATTGGACATAAAAGAAGTGATAAGTTTACTAATAACTACCTAGCATATCTATCATCCGTCACATATCGAATAAAAAAATATATGTTTGCGTTAACCCTACAATAAAGTTAAAATATTGGGAAGGGTAACATGCATATGTATATCGTAACAAATTAAAGTTTATTTAATTTAATTATTTTATACCTTTTAGTGCGCGATAAAAGTGTGTTTTTTAGTTTTTTTAAATTATAATATTTTATTTTATACTTTTCAGTCTTAAAATGACTTTAACATGCTAATCATGGCATTGTCATCCAAACTAAACGTGTATGCAAAATTTCAGCTCAATCGTAAACCGGGAAGTAGGTCAAATTTAGCTCCCAAGATTCCTTTACACATAACTAAAAAGCGCTCCACAGTCCGCCATATTGGACTTAGAATGACGTCACTTAGCTAATCATGCATTGTCATCCAAACTAAACGTGTATGCAAAATTTCAGCTCAATCGGAAACCGGGAAGTGGGTCAAATTTAACTCCCAAGATTCCTTTACACATAACTAAAAAGCGCTCCACAGTCCGCCATATTGGACTTACAATGACGTCACTTAGCTTATCATGCATTGTCATCCAAGCTAAACGTGTATGCAAAATGTCAGCTCAATCGGAAACCGGCAAGTGGGTCAAATATAACTTCCAAGATTTGTTTACGCATAACCAAAAATAACCAAAAAAGGGCTCCACAGTCCGCCATATTGGACTTAGAATTACGCCACTTAGCTTATCATGCATTGTCATCCAAACTAAACGTGTGTGCAAAATTTTAGCTCAATCGGAAACCGGGAAGTGGGTCAAATTTAACTTCCAAGATTCCTTTACACATAACCAAAAAGCGCTCCACAGTCCGTCATATTGGACTTAGAATTACGCCACTTAGCTTATCATGCATTGTCATCCAAACTAAACGTGTGTGCAAAATTTTAGCTCAATCGGAAACCGGCAAGTGGGTCAAATTTAACTTCCAAGATTTGTTTACACATTACCAAAAAAGCGCTCCACAGTCCACCATATTGGACTTAGAATGACGCCACTTAGCTAATCATGCAATGTCATCCAAACTAAACGTGTGTGCAAAATTTTAGCTCAATCGGAAACCGGCAAGTGGGTCAAATTTAACTTCCAAGATTTGTTTACATAGTTACAAGTGAAGCTAATAAAAGTGTGTTAAAAATTAGAACTATTTTGTGTTTTTGCTGTATACTTCACTTAATTTAGTTACAGTAGAAGGACATAAATGCAATTAATTCCGAATTGGTTCGCCGTACTACGTCACTCAGGTTTTTTTGTGTTTTTTGTGCCATTTTTGCCGTAAATCAGACATAAGATAAGAAGAATTTGAAATATGAGATAAGAAAAGACTAATTTTCATAATTTACTAACACAATTTCTACCGCAAAATGAGAAATTGAGTAACATTCAGTTGTATCTTACAACGGAGTAATTTAATGTTTGCATTCCTTTGAAGTGACTTAAGATACAAAAGGAATTATTTTATAATTTTTGCAGTAAATATTTGATGGATTTATGCAATTAAAACGGACTAATGCCTCAAAAATGCATTTGACAGCAATTCAAATCCACAGCTGACTGCTCAAAATCCGTTAATAGTGTGAGCAAGAGGGAACGAGAAAGTGCACCATCGCTTCATAGGCATTTTGTATGGGGCGAGTGGTCCATTTCTATATGTCAGTGGTCACTCCTCTTGGACTCCTCATCTGACAAGATGAGGAGAGTGACATGAGGAAGTCAAAAGAAACCGAGCTGCCATCACCGACGGCGTTTGCTTCACAGTCTATGAAAAATAAAAAGGGACAAGTGGCCATTATTGTAAAAAGCCTGGACATAAGTTTTTTCAGTGTAGAAAAAGGGAAAACGATATGAAAAATCAAAAGTGTGAGAGGGCAAACGCGGCAACGGGTTCTAGTGATGGTGATCAGACAGACAGTTTTTGCTTTTCGGCAACAACGGGAGTTGCTTCGGGTCATGAGATAAAATGGTTTTTGGATTCTGGTGCAACCGAACCTTTGATAAGTAACAAGACAGGCCTTGATAAAATAAAGAAGTTAAAAGTGCCAATAAAAATAAAGATAGCGAAATCCGGGACATTCTTGCAAACAGATACGGTTGGACAGATTGAGCTTTCAAGTTTAGTGAACGGAAAAATTATTCCAATTAAAGTAAAAGACGTTCTTTCAGTACCGGAACTTCAGTACAACTTGCTCTCAGTTCGAAAGTTGGAAATAAAGGGTTTTCGTGTGACATTTGAAAACGGGCGTGGAATTATTTCTAAAGGAAATCAAGTGGTCGCGGTCACTAATATAAACGGGACAGAACTATATGAGCTGACACTCAGAAAGGAAGTTAATGTCAATATGTGTGAAAGAAAAGACAATTATGAACTGTGGCATCAAAGGACGGGTCATTTGAACCCAGAGGATTTGAAGAGGCTACAAAATCAGACCGTCGGCATGAAGGTCGATTGTTCTGGAAGGAAAATGTGTGAGGTTTGCATCGAGGGCAAACAGTCTGCCAAACCCCGCAATAGACAGAGACAACGAGCTACCAGACCTTTACAGTTGGTGCACAGTGATCTGATTGGTCCAATCAGTCCTAATTCGTACAACTTAAAGAGATATGTGCGCACAATCATTGATGACTACACCCACTTCACAGCAAGCTACATTTTGGAGTCGAAAACGGAGGTGCTACATCACTTCAAAAATTACGAAGCTATGGCAACTGCACACTTCAATGTTCGGGTGAGTCGTTTCAGATGTGACAATGGTAAAGAATATATTTCTAAAGAAATAAAGGATTTTTTCGAAGAAAATGGAATTCAATTTGAATTCACAATTAGGTACACTCCTGCACAGAATGGTGTGGCTGAAAGATTAAACCGAACCATTTTGGAAAAAGCAAGATGTATGTTGTTGAATAGTAAACTCAACAAGACATTCTGGTCCGAAGCGGTGCAAACCGCGGTGTATCTAATAAATCGAAGTCCTACGTCTGCATTAAATGGAGGAATTCCAGCTATGTTATGGTTTGGAAAAAAACCAAATGCAATGAAGTTAAGAGTTCTCGGGTCTATAGCTTACCTGAGACTTCCAAAGCAAAAGATTCACAGCAAATTTGACTCAAGATCGCTGAGATGTTATTTTTTGGAGTACTGCCCAAATGGTTATAGGCTTTGGAGCGTTGAGGATGATAAAATAGTCTTTGGAAGAGATGTAGTTTTCGACGAGGCAAGATTTTCCTTTGAAGGAACTGTTAATGAGGATTGGCTTCATCACCATACTTGTGATACGAATGAGAATAAACGGGAGGAAAAGAAAGGTAACCGAGATGATGAAGTTCTACAACGGGATGACAGCAATGAGGATGAGTCTCAAATTTTGGAGGAAGCTGTTGATGTTGAGCGGGGACCTGAAAATATTCAAACCCCACGTTGTGGCGCGAGAAAAAAGAAGCCCCCACGTTATCTTGAGGACTACGCCATCCTGGCACTTCATGCAGAAGCTTTTGTCGAGAACGTTCCAACGACGTTTGAGGAAATTGCAACACGAGACGACAAGGACAAGTGGATGCAAGCTATAAAAGAAGAAATGGACGCTCTGATAGAGAATGAAACCTGGGAACTCACTCCTCTCCCTGATGGAAAGAAAGCAATCAACAACAAATGGGTTTTTAAGGTAAAACGAGATGGAGACAACAACGTTGAAAAACATAAAGCGAGATTGGTGATCAAAGGATGTTCACAGCGACGAGGATTTGACTACGAGGAGACATACGATCCTGTTGCCAGACTGGCAACTCTACGAACTCTTCTGGCAATTGTTGTGGAGAGAGATCTGACATTTCATCATATGGATTTAAAGAATGCATTTCTGCGTGGCCAACTTGAGGAGGAAGTCTATATGAGCATTCCGGAAGGATTTTAGAGTAGAAACAACGATGTTTGTAAGCTAAAAAAGGCGCTCTATGGGTTAAAGCAGGCACCTAGAGCTTGGAACAAGACCATTGACAGTTTTCTGCTGAAGGTGGACTTTAGGAGATCGGAAGTTGACAGATGTCTTTATATTTGGAGGTCAGACGGCGCTTGTATTTTTCTGCTCTTATATGTTGATGACATTCTCATTGCGGGAAATAGCCAGAAAGGGATTGTCCAAGTTAAAAACGCACTAAAGGCAGGATTAAGAATGAGGGACCTCGGTGAGCCGAGGACGTTTCTCGGGACCAACATGGTGCGAGCGGGGAACGAGCTGCGCTTGAGTCAGCGCAACTATTTTGAGAAGCTGTTGAGGCGGTTTGGGATGGAGGACAGCAACCCCACAGGTACGCCAATGGATCCAACGTCGATTACTGAAAACGGAAAAGAGCTGTATCCTGACGAGAAACCCTATCGAGAACTCATCGGATGTTAAATATATGGAATGCCGACCACAAGACCTGACTTGAGCTTCGCTGTAAACTACCTAGCAGATATCAGCATGAACAGACAGAGGCCAAATTGAAGGCTTTAAAGAGGATCCTGCGTTACATCAAGGGAACGTTGGAATTTGGGCTGTGCTACAAAAGAAGGGGAGAAAATTTATCATGCTACGTTGATGCTGACTTCGGTAGCGAGCAATGATGTAAACATTTGAAATGATTTTTAGTTCTGGCAGTGACGTTCTGGCGCGCCATCTACTTTTGCACTCTCTTCCACTCAGACTGTACTCTCGATAAGCCGCAAGTAAAATCGTGTCTTCAAGTTGTGAAATCATTAAAGAATAAATCTTTTAAAGAGGGTGTGGTGTCCCCGCCCGATAGTCCAAAAGGCGAGTACATTTTTCTGCCACTTTCTCGGTGTGTCCCCGCTTGAAACCACGAACTGGGCCTTATGTCCAAAAAGCGAACGAGGCCTTAGGCTATCCACACAGAATATTTCAGTGATACTGTCACACGACTGCGGAAGAAATAGGTGGCCAGGCCCCGGCCATACTGGGTATTCTCTTGGAAGCAGGCGGACAAGCAGCAGCAGCCATCCCGCGCAGAGACAAAAAGGAATTAAGGAAAAAAATAATAATAAATCCAACTAAAATATATAAATTACGGTGCAGTACAGTTCCGCGAGCAGTGAGGATAGTGAAAGTGCGAATTAACAAGGAAGCAAAGGCCACCCAAGATTCAGAGGTGAGCCGCTCGCCTCAGCGGCGCAGTTTCTATCAGTAAGGAACCTGTGGACTACACCCCCCCTAAGAGGGCCTCGACTTATACGCACTCCTCGTGCTCCACCTCCTAAAGTGAGGTTAAGCCGATCAGCAGCACCCGGCTACAACATTGCGCCGCCGCCGCTCCCTGGAGCCCCCGTGGGATACCTACAGTAAAGTCCTGAAAAAGAAAAAAAAAAGTAAAACCCAAAAGGAGCCCGTCGTGGGATCAACCCAGTCAGCAATTGAGCATCGCAGCACCACAGCGCCCCATTGTCGCTGCAACAGAGCACCTCATCGCTCTACGCCTCTTCCGCAGCCTGTAACATCGTGGGATCCGATCCCGACGCCGGAGCCAGAAATTTTCATCCTCCCGCTCCTCCTTCCCTCCGCAGGTAGGGTGCCCGAGCACTTAGGGGGCTCGGACATACGAGGTGGGTTGAACCCAGGGCCAGACATGACACCCGGAGAATCAAGTTTTTCCCAGTCTTGGCCTGTTGTCCCCTAGGACTCCTGGTGAGAGTCTATGTTCGGTCCCATCCTTCACGGACATCGACCTGCTTGCTTGCCTCCTATACCCCAGCGCTTATATTTTACATTTGTTCTCTCGGCGTACAAATTGTTCCAGCAGGATGCCAAGTTTGGCTCACGAACTCCCCCCATGCCGACGAGCTACGCACGTGCTGCCAGCTAGGTACGCCCCGAGCCACCTTCAACTTGCACTCACCGTAACGGCGCCATAAACATAAATTTTTTATGTGACCAACACCCAAGTGACGTGCGCTATCTCCTTGCCATGTCGCGAAAAGTTTGACGCTACCACGACTGGCGTCCATCGAGACACCAGAACCAGTAGTGCAATAAAGAACAAGTCAATGGGCTTTGGTTGTTCACGTTACAAGGGTTCCTAATAGTTTTATTCGTGTCCAGAACTAATAAGCCCAACAGTTTCCAAAGACGTCGTCAAAGCCTGAGTCAATTTTGCAGAAGGCGCTTTGGAGCCGGAGAGCGCGGGTGGGCGGTTAAACCTGTTAAGATTTTTTCAAAAAAAAAAGCGATCGAACATACTTCTGAAAGTTGGTATACTATTAGAATTTGAAGCTACAAATGGAAAGAAAATATTCCCAGAAGAGTACGTGGAGGCTTAAGGACTTGCAGAAGAAAAAAGCACATTTGTCACCCTGGGCGCAAATTTCGCTTTGGCTTTCCGTGCTCAGCGTTATATTCCTTTTATTATTGGAAAATAGTCAAATATAGTTCTGGAGTTCTGGCTTTTAGAGTAACCATTCTTAACACTATGTAATTAGTTTGTAGCAATATAACAGAAGTAAATATGAAGGCTGAACAATGTTAAAACAACATGAATTTAAACGCGACCATATTTGGCACTGCCAAGTGCAGCGCGCATGCAATAAATAATTACTATAATTTGTATAAGTAATTAAATTATGTACATTTCAAATAGTGTATACAATCGAATAATAATAATTTTTTTCATTCATTATCATCATTTTTGTTCATTAAAATTTTATTGCAAAGAAGTATGTGTTTTATAGGAATTATTCATAATCGTAATCTGATAATTCGTCTTGATCTTCATTGTTGTTGTAGTCATCATCTGTATCTTCAGCTAAAAAATATATTTATATTATTATTATAAAAATTCATGCAAAGCTTTATTATATGAATTTTTCGTATTTTACCTTCAGATTCATCGCTGCTTAACATTAGTTCTTTAACTGATGATGGCAATTGTGGTCCATCAAACCATTTAAATGCATATTCGTTATTGTGGTCTACCCAACCACAATTTTCAAGTTCCAATTCAGTTATATCTTTCATGTATGTATGACTCCAAACATACGCTATATACTTTGTTCTTAGAACATGTTGATATAGTTCTGATTCACAAGGAGGCAAACTCGAAGCATCAAAGTTTTTCAACAATTTCTTATTGAATGGCTCATTCACATCTTTGATTTTGTAATTTCTCATGAATACTTCAAATCGTGCAGTGTTTACGGAAATGTTGATGTTTTTTCTTTTTATATCATACGTATTGCTCGCGAAATTTTGCAGGATTTCAAATGAACTGTTTTCATTACATGACTCGCTGCTCAATGCTGCAAAGGCTTTTATAAACTGATCGGTTTGACATAAAATTTTAAATGGCCGTAATTTTCCTTTTCGGTAGAATGCAGGATTAAAATCGCATCCTGCGAATGCATGAAATGCTGGTGGCGAGTTACACAGATCCTCTCCAAGATTTTCACACATTTCATTGACGTTGATGATTTTACGATGTTTTGCAACACCACATTCTATCCAGACTGTTGATTTACTCTTCATATGATGCAGATTAGCAAGCATAATAATCAAAATGTCTGTGTCTGAGCATTTTATAACAATACTAGCAACCCGCCCCGACTTCGCACACGGACTCCCACGGACACCCCCTCAACACCTCCTTCATCTTCTCCCACGGACACCCCCTCAACTCCTCCTTCATCTACTCCCACGGACACCCCCTCAACTCCTCCTTCATCTACTCCCACGGACACCCCCTCAACTCCTCCTTCATCTTCTCCCACGGACACCCCCTCAACTTCTCCTTCATCTTCCCCCACGGACACCCCACAACTCCTCCTTCATCTACTCCCACAGACACCCCCACAACTCCTCCTTCATCTACTCCCACGGACACCCCCTCAACTCCTCCTTCATCTACTCCCACGGACACCCCCTTATCTCCTCCTTGAAATTCCGTATTTTAAAATTCTCTCGTAAAATGATCTCAGTAAACTTTGACTTAAATTTTTTGCATTCTCTAATTGAAGTAGTCGGCATTTTTTTTACACCTTGGGTTACGTTACTAAAGTTTTAGTAAGGATCCCTAATCTTTTCTAGCAATAAATATATCCTATGTTACTCAGGGTGAATGTAGCTTTCTAATGGTAAAAGAATTTTTTAAATCGGCACAATAGTTTTTGAGTTTATTCATTACAAACATACACACAAAAATACACTTTCCTCTTTATAATATTAGTATGATTACAATCGTAATTTATGTTGTGGCATGAAATACAATTTTCGTATCCGCTTCCTCGTGCGCTGGCAAGAAAAAGTATGATTACTTGTTTTTATTACGTTTTGATTTTCATCTACGTCATACTTGAAACAATAAATATGATTCAAAAAGATTTGCTTCTTACCTATGAAAGAAGCAACTTCGTTATTTTCCCAATGAGTAATGAGAAACGTAACTAGAGCGGTTTTGAACTTATCGTTACTCAGCTCTTTCAAAAAGTCAGCTGGTCTTGCTTGTTGCGGTCCAGATATTGTACATATATTCACGATCATCAATTTGTCTTCCTCTCATAGATCGCTCATAATCTTTTATAGATGGACGGTAGTATCGATCGAAAATAATATGTATTTTTGAAGCTGTATTATTTGTAATTATTTGTAGAAGTTTTTTCGATATTCCACCAAACGTGTATGCAGTGTAATATGAAAAATCCGTCGATCAAAAGTTCATCCATGTGGGAAGGTGGAGTACACTTCATCTCCAAACATTTCATTAATGCGGATTTTTCTGTCTTACAAATTGTGCCATCAACGTGGCACAAAGCCATCGGCACAGGTGCTATCGGGTATGATAATATTTTTTCAATATCATGCGTCCTTCCATTGAAATGACAAGCATGCGACCGAATAAATCTCTTTGAAGGCGTATTTCGGTAACCTTGTTGTTAACTTTTATTTTTTTCTTCTCATGGCTACATGAAAAATTCATAATTTTATTTTGTTTTATAGGCCCTTCGAAGCGATCAGTACAGTTCGTACATTCAGTTATAAAACTATTTCGTTGAATTTCTCCATTCTTTTCAATATTCAGTAAAAATTCTGTTACTGCATCCGTCGCACATCGCCCTGTATTAATATTATACAAATAATTGAGTTTCTGATTGGTACCGTTAAAGGGTTGTTTTTAATTGCTGCGATGAATCTGTGTAAACGCATATTGTCTTTTTTTATCTAATGTGGTTCTAAGTCAGAACTTACATCTTGATTTCTTTTCAGGCCACTTTTTTCATAGACTTTTAATATAATAGTTGACCTAATACCGTGGCTTTTAGTCCATCGCTGTCGAGCTGCTATTGAGTTGGTGAAGTGAGTAATACCAGTGAGGCTCCGGGCAGCATCAGCATTCACAGTTTGCTCCAACGTCAAATCTACTGGCATTCTCGAAAATTTCTTGTCAGTCCTCTTAATGCCTAACATTTTTTAAAATCATCAGCAAGTTGCGTGTGTGTTTCTTCAACTTTCAACAGGCTGTCATGATATTTAAGTAATCAACGCGCATAATTAATCTGATTATTCATGAAAAAAAGGTTGCTCAGTTTAGGAATGATGTATTTATATAAAGAAAAATCTCCTGTTCGAATGCTTCTTGAAAGCATGAAGTAATAATTGATGAAGTTTATATACATCATATAAAATTGAGCTGTTTTGCCGAATTTTCCGTTCAAAGTGTCCTCTGTATACTCTAAATATTGTGATAATATTTCTGAGAACTTTTTATTTTCTAGTGCAGCATTCAAGCATTGTTCACTTTGTAATTGTTCGAAAACTTCAGTGATATCTTCATCAATAATTATGTTGTATTTTTTTAAGAATTCTTCTACGTGTAGTATTTGAAAACCTAAGGCTACTAAAAGATGTAAACGCTTACACCTATTGAAGTGTTTTCCGCTTATAAATCCGTTTACAGAGCCGTTAGCTAGTAATTCGCCTTCGACCATTATGTTTGAGAGTCCGAAATCATCTATGAATTTTCCGACTGCCTTGAAATATGCTAGCATGACATGAAAGCCACCCATGTGAATAAATAAATTATCAAATGTTGGTTTTTCTTCACACTGTATCTGATAAGCTACTTTTGCAATCGCCAAATCATATGTTACTTGCATATGAGGTTGATTACACTCCTGAGCTATTTGCTGGTTCTGTCTTAATGTCTCATAAACTACAGATTTATCTGTAGGAGATAAATTAATTGGAGTAAGATATGCAATTTTTTGTTTGCTGCTACTATCTTCTACAAGTAAACTATTAAATCCGACCCACATTGGGGTATTAGGTAATAGGTATAGCATATATCATATCTTGGACAATTGAATCAATTATACGTGCACAGTTGCAACTTTTTTGCGTTCGTAAATCATAGCTAAATTTACTATTATGAAGTTAATAGCGTCTATGCCACGAAATTGTGCTGGGGTTATTCAAAATAAGCACTATCATAGGAAGTACTAGGGAGGCAACCAAAATGTTCCTTTAGTTTTCCACACTAACGTATATCGAAGTTTGATCCTTTTTTAAATTTTTTGAATTAAATTGAATTGTTAATTGGTCCGATGTCAGTTATATCTACTGTTTAATGAAAGGGGAAAAACAGAATATGCGGCTTTTTATGTTCCACTAAATAAAATGAAGGATAAACTAATTTAAGTTTTTGTACTGGAATGGTTGCTATTGTTTTGCACAACACTGTGGGGCTTATCGCGAGAGTCGATACCAATAGAAACGATTCGACTTTTTCCAAGTCTATCGGGCAAAGTCGTGGGACCGCCTAAAGCTGTCGACTCTCAGAAATAGAGTTGCCATTGCAAAATTGAAATTTCAGACGCCAGTTCTGTCAAATCGTTGTTTCTGTGAGTTTGTGACAAGTTGAAATTTATCGAGGTAAATATTAATTATTCGAATTCTATGTTTAAAAGCAAAATTCATAAGGAATATTTTAGGAATATTTTAGGTTTGTTCCGAGCTTAATACTGTATGATATGTTTCACGACGAAATAGACGAAATTCGTCGGGAGGATATTATTTTAACACTACGAAAAAGAAGAACTCTCAGAGCTACGTCCAACCCTTTGGAAATGGATGACATTTTGTAAGTTTTTCATTTTCAAAAATGTTTTAACTAATATAATAATTGTAATCCAACATTTTCAGATTCCGGAGAAATTTCAGATTTACAAAAATGTTTTCATCAAATTATTAGAGGAACTGGAACCGAAGCTAAATATGCCTCAAAGAACGTCATCTGTGCCGAATATTATTAAATTGGCATGTTTCTTAAGATTTTGTGCACAAGGAAGTTACCAAATGAGCGTAGGGAATGAATTTACACTGGGGCTTGGACAATCAACCGTGTCGTATATTTTAAGTGAAATGTTACATGTGTTTGAGGAATATCTTTGCCCAAAGTGGATAAAATTTCAATATTCGCAAGAGGAAGAACAAGAAGCAAAGTTATTTTTCTATGAGAAAAGTGGATTTCCAGGTGTCATCGGATGTATTGATGGAACCCACATTAAAATAAGGGGACCTGAGCAAGACCTGTACCACCTTTACTATAATAGAACGGGTTACTTCAGTATCAATGCGATGATTGTAAGTTGCAAAAATAAACAAATTAATTTTATTACAAGGTTATATGCACTTCCACTTTTAGGTTTGGCATCACAAGAAAATTATTAAATACGTGAATGCTAAATACCCTGGATCATCTCATGACTCTATGGTGTGGAATGTTTCGGGATTAAAAAGTCATCTGGAAGAAAAATATCGAAATGGCATGAGAAATACATTCCTTTTAGGTATGATTAACAGCAATTAAGTTCTTTGTTCTTATGCTACTTTTTTAATAGGTGATGGAGGTTATCCATTAACTCCATACCTAATAACACCATTCAGGAGCGTCCAAGAGCATTCCCCCCAAGCGCATTTTAATAAAAAACATTCCCAGGCGCGGATAATAGTGGAACAGACGATTGAATTGTTAAAAAACCGTTTTCGGTGTTTGGTAGGAGCGAGGGAGCTCCACTATAAGACAGAGAAAGCTACAAAAATTATTAACGCTTGCGTAGCACTCCACAATATTTCTTTGTACCATGGCATTGGATTGGACGAAGCCGAGGAATATGAAGAAATAGAAGAGGATGTAGAGGAAAACGAAGTATACTAAATAATGAAAGAGGGAATCCAGCAGATATTGTCCGAAATCAATTGATGGATTCAATAATGTGAATATTCCAAAGAATAATTATTATAAAATAAAAAAACATTATTACCTAAGAGTTTTTATTTTTCTTTTATTCAAAGAATCAAAATCACCAACCTTCTTGGTATCACAAAATAAATATTAAAATTAGCTGAGATAATTAAAATAAAAAACCTTCTTGGCATCACAGGATAAATAGTAAACATAGCTGAGATAATTAAAATAAAAAAAATAAGAAACCTCCATGGTATAACCAAATTAAATGCTAAAATGAACAAAATATAACAGAGTAAATATGTATGGTATAAGGAACGAACAACTTACGTTTATTATATCATTTTCAGTCGGATTGATTTGCTGGTATTGCACTTTTCTGCAAGTTTAATAATTCTATTTTTAACTTCAGTTAAATAGACCGATCCTTTTGTTTTTCTTCTATTTCCTTCTTATAAATTTTTAATTTTTCTTTTTTAACATTAATTAACTCTCTGTGCGCGTCTTTCTTCAAATAGTATATTTTTTTGGTATATTCATAAGTATCTATCATAATTTTTTTTAAATCACTAATTTCACCCCCTAAATTTCTGAAATCATTAGATTGATTTTCTAATAATTTCAATCGTTGTCCAGCAATATTTGAAATAGAACCTCTAGTTCTAGAACGAGTAGCGGATACCGTGTTTTCCACATCTTCGACATTTCTAGGGGATATTGAAAGCATCTGCTCTTCAGCATTTGTGGTAGCGTGATATCATTTTGATTTCCATCATCTCCAGCACTTTCAAGTCCAAACTCTCGTCCTGGAGGATTATCGATGTTCTTAAATGTAAAAATTCACAAATCCTATCTTCCAGGGGATTTAAAACATGTAGTATGTTAGATCCACCTCCTGTGCTGTTAACTTCCTTTTTATTTTGAATTAATTTCTTTTTTACTTTAGCCTTTAAGTCAATCCAAACCTAAGATAAGTTCAATGTAAAACATTTAAAATTTACTTCCTTGAGAACTAGTAACATTTTTACCTTTGCCCATTTGGCAGCAGTTTTCACTGGAGGACCCAAGCTATTTAACTCTGTAGTTATTTGCTCCCAATAAGCATCAGCCTCGTTCTTTTTACAAATGCCTTTAGCTACCAAAGGATTTCTCTCCATAAGGGTAACTATTCGGTCTAATTGTTGTTTGTTGCTGAATGATTTTTTTCTAAAATAAATGTTCAATAAAATAACGAATATATCAAATATGACCTCGTACAGAGCACACAAGAACAAAATTAATGAAGCCTCAAAACAATTACGTATAAATTTTGATTTATTTCCATTAAATTACTTACCTAGCCTCTTGACTTTCCATTTCCAAACTGCTCGCAAGAAAGTCGCGTAAAAAATGTCAGTCGACTTGACAAGTCTACAAAATAGAAAAATATCAAAGGCGATCGACTCTCGCGATACCCATTATCGACTTAAAGTCGATTCGACTCAAAGTCGATCCGCAATCGACTCTCGCGATAAGGCCCTGTAGTGCCCTAAATTATGTAAGAAATAAGAAAATAGAAGACTGCAACAAACTGTAATAAAGTTAAGTTATGGTTTTGGTTGCGCAGCATTTGGGTTTTAACGAATTTTCGTTTCCCCTAATATCCTTTGTTTGCCTACATTTTAGGGTTTTATGGCCTCGACCCGGATCGGGTACGATAGCCTGATAAGCATGCGTAGGTGGCTGGTGGGTGGTGGGTGGTGGCTGGTGCCTGGCAGATATGTTTTCTGCGCGAACTGCGCTGATTAGAAATCTAAAAAATTAAATAAAAAAATATTTTTTAAAGAAAAGCTTTTATTTAACAATGAAATATAAAAAATATACTAAAAAGGAAAAAATAAGTTTTTGCTAAAATTTATCAATTTTGGGCCTAAAATATATTTCAACCAAATATACCTTTAACGTATTTCTTCACGGTATTTCTGTAATTGTATGACTATAAAAAAGCTTGGGCGCTCATTAGATATTAAAATTATAAACAATAGCAGTAGTGAAACGAAGCGAAATATTGTGTAATTTCAGCATAATTTCGCTTGTAATGTAGGTGTAATATTTACTTGATGCAGTTGCAGATGGAGATGCACTCTGTGTCGGCTGTGATTGGATCTCAAAATCATCAATTGACATTGCTGTTTGCTGTTCCTTGAACCTGTTAAAATATACATTATTGATTGCTAAAAAATTCTTGCAACAAATGGAATGATATCCATGAACTTGTGTTAGACTCTGCGGCAAAATAATGTCATTGTATCGCAAGCCGAAAACAATGCGTATTTTCAGTACTTCGTGACACTTTTTTAACTGTTCCTCGTTGAACGCACTCACTTTATCTTAATACGTGCAGTTGAAAACACACACTTTATTTTCACACATTATTGCTATTTTCGTTATAACACGAAGAATCACCACAGAACTATGAAACTAACCGTTTTGTATTATAAATGGGTAAGAACTTGCCAAGTTGCACTATTAAGTAGCAAAGAACATAACAGATTTTTTTTAAAGCAACTAAAGAACGTTATGCATGACAAGAGCTATGATTTAATAGTCCAGTCACTCGGGCTATTCACCTCCGAATTCTTTCGGACTGAACCGATTCACTTTAAATTTGGTAAGATGATGGGAAAGTGCTTAAATAACAAAAGTTGTATAATGCCGATGTGTGCTTTTGCCCCAGGGGGGGTTGCCACCCCTTCTCGGGGGTTGAAATTCCTTTCCTCAAAGTAACCTCGGGAATCGATAGAGGGTCAAATTCTAAGCAACTTTTGTTCTATAAATTTTTTTCTGAAAATCAATACTTTTTGAGTTATTCGTGGTTGAAAACCTTGAATTTTCATCGAAAAAAGCCACATTTTTGAACGATTTTTCACGAATAACTCAAAAATGACGCCTCTAATCAAAAAAAGTATGTAGAACAAAAATGAAGCTTATAAATAAACAAAGAGATTCATTTTTTTTAAATTATTGTAGGTTCAATACAAAGCGAGATATCATCGGTGAAAGGAGACCTTTTTTTTTGCGAATATTTGGATCAATGTATTCAACGTTAAATTACGAGAAAAGAGTTGATTTTTCGGGGGTAATGGAATATAAGTTTTTTTTAGTCCTTAAAAAGACCTTCAAAATGAGCACTGATAAAAGTGCATGTAAACTGAGTGAGTTACAGCGCATAAAAGATAGAGTTCTCGAATTTTGTATGCAAAAAAGAGCACTATAATTAACCTAATATCCACCAGAATCAAAATTTATCGTTTTCCTTCCACTTGACATTTTGTTGTAGTATTATTTATTAGATCCAGAAGTTTGACCGGTTTAAATTGCATAGTTTTTGAAAAAAGGAACATAATTTGTAACGCATATTTTGAAAATTTCTAAAAAAATTTCCGTTTTTTCAAAATAACTTAAAAACTATGATATATAACGTAAAAAATGATATAACACAAATATGTACCTCTTTTTTCAACGAACATTTTCATTTCTTTGATACTTCTGTAGGATGAAAATTGACGGAGATATTACCGATTAAAGTTAATGTCATGGTGTGAGCACACCCTGTCCCGAGCCCTTCAACCCTTAACCTTTTAAAATTAAAAGGTACGTGCACTTTTTAATTAGCCTAGCCTTGTAGCTCTTGAAATTACCTTTAAAATGGCATATAATACATATATCAAATCTCGAAAATTAACTGATTTATTGAAGAAAAACCAATGAAATTTTTGGGAGATAATTTGGGAGCGTGAGAAATATTAGTATTTTGGAGCTCTCAGATTTCTAAAGTACATATATTAGTGGTGTAGGTGTCTCGTTTCGTCTCGTCTCCTCTCGGGGCAAATCGGATGGATGGTTTCAAAGTCTATAAAGGACATAGGTAGAATTTTTTGCCACCTGTTATACTAACGGACTTTGAAACTTCTCTCTTTCTTGGTTTTGTTCTCTCTAGAGTGGTTTTGTTACATCCATATACAGCTGATACAGTTAATCAAGACGAAGAAGAAGTGAATCAACAGAAAAGTGATTCCGATAATGAGCTCTTATATTATTGTATAATTTTTACGTATTTTTCATATTATTTAATTATAATAAAAAACCATTGAAATAATATTGAGTATGCTTTTGTAATGTTATTTTTAGCATAAGGGGTAGTTTCTAGGGGTTACGTTATAGTTGCCATAAGGGGTGGTTTCTAGGGGTTGAAAAGTTGCAACCAACGAAACATCCTTTCATAAGCAAGGAAATAATTTTTATTTACCTAAATGCAAAATTAAAACATTTCAAACTTTTACTAGGCTTTTTTAGTATTATTTTCTGCATAAGGGGTGGTTTCTAAGGGTTAAAAAGTTGAAACTAATGAAACATCATTTCATAAGTAAGAGATAAATTTTTATTGATTTTAATTCACAAGTAAAGAATTTTTAAGTGTGAAAAAGTATTTTTTAACGTTAATTTCATCATAAGGGGTGGTTTCTAGGGGTTGAAAACTTGAAGTAAAGAACAAAATATCTTCTAATATATTTATTTTATATAATTTAACCAAATGCGAGAAATGCTTAAAAATGTATTTTTCTATTTTTTTTTACTAGGGGGTAGTTTTAACCCCTTAAAATCAAAAAGCACACCCCGCCCATATATAACTTTTGAAAAGGAGGGTAAGACAAGCCTAAATCCAAAATTTCAGCAAAATCCATGCAGTCCGACAGAATTCGGAGGTAATGCACTATTTTAGGCCCGTGTGACTGGACTATAAGGAGCTTTGAAAGAACTTGGTATCCAGTTAGATCTCATCTCACTTCTTTTATTAGCGAAGCCTTTATACGAATACTTATCTTGCAAGTTTTTCTGTTACGAACTTGGCTTTCTTTCACATTTATGTTTTGTTGAGATATCATTACTTTGTGTCAAGTATATCTCTTCTGTTTATTTAAATAATAGGATATTAAATTACTTAAATTCTTTAATCGGACTGTTTTTTTCTACGTTTGTGCGCGGTTGTTCTTTCACTTTCATTTTCTATATTTTCTTGCACGCTGGAAACGTTAAAGCGCATTGCCCATTCACTGTCTGGGATTTTTTTTCACACGTTTTCTATTTATTAATAACCTTGTCAAGTCAGGGCGGTATAATGTTCGCAGGCGGTTATATTCTACGATGGAACTTTTCTGGGCCTTGATTTGGCTAGGATCTAGGTTTGTAAGATGAACACCCTCCATGGTCTTGACTCGGGAAAGTGCTACATAGGCCTGTCCTTTGCTGAATATTGAAGACCCTGTATCGAGCAGTGCGTTATCAAGACTAAGGCCTTGCGATTTGTGGATGGTAATAGAATAGCGTATGCTAAACAAATAGGGAATTGTTCCCGGTGTACAAACGCATTACTCAATATTTGGAACTTAGTCGTGACGCGCTCTAAATCGTAAGTTAAATTATGGTTAAATTTAATTTTAATTTTTTTGGCTTTATTGTTGCTGTCGACGTCCCAAAATATTTTTTCTATTATCCCTATCGATCCATTTACAAGTCCTTTGCTAACGTCTATATTCCTACGTAGCATTACACGTGCCCCTATTTTGACAGTGATAACATTTTCTAATCCGGCAGTTAACGAAGAATCATCCTGGTGTTTTTTTAATACTTCCCTGGCTCGTTTACTCAAGTACCTTGGGCAATCTATTTCATCTATTGCATTCAATCTGATATCTGGTTGTTCTATACTTGTTAGCATAGCATCATTGAACTGGTTACACATATTTTTAGTTGCAAACAAACATATGGTATTGTCGGGCATTTTTGAAAAATGGTTTATGATTTCCATCAGCCTTCCCTTTGGGTTATCGGATTTAAATTTTAGGAGCCGATCAGATAAGACATTCACATCTTGATTTGTGACTACACCCAATCTTATACGATTCAACATTTCGCTGAACAGTTGATCGTTTTTCTGTCTCATGTTAACAGTCAATTCGTCATATGAAAATAGATTTTTCCATAAATTCGGTGCGCTAGGTGATCCTAACCACTTTTGGACATCTGACGATTTGATGTTCTCGAACGGAGAAAGTTGTCTCACTGGAGGCAGTTGGAGTAGATCACCAAATAACTAGATATGTATTCTACCGAACCAGCCATTTTCTGCATCACTCGTGTCGTAAATTTCCGCTAAACGGAGATGAATGTACATCAATGTTATATTTGATATCATAGAAACCTCATCAATAATCAAAAGAATAACCTCATTTAAATCGCTTCTTAAAACTTTGAGGACTTAATCTGACAGAGAAGTGTATTTGAGACAATTTCCATGCTCCACTGGCAGCTGTAGAAGCCTGTGTATTGTCAAACCATTAACATTAAAAGCCGCAATACCCGTGGGTGCAGCTACGGCAACTAATTTATTTAAATGTTTTCTAACCCAACTTTTGACAGTATTTACATATTAAATAACTTTTACCCGTGCCCCCTGTCCCACTCACAAATAATCGCAAAATCTTCTTATTTTGTTTCAATGTATCACAAATGTTATCGAAAATACGTTTTTGGTCTACGTTGAGGTCTTTTATCATTTTTTTAAGTTCATCTTCCGACACCAACTCTTCTGTTTTCCGGAAATCTTCCATTGCATTTTGAGCTTCAACAGGTACAAAATCCAGTGGATTTTCTATGCCGTCATATTCATGATCGTCTCTATCTCGGTTACTCTCAATCTCTGCTACTTTTTCTTCAATAATTTCGAAAGCTTTCTCTATATTATTAATGAATTCCGTTTGTATTTCTCCGTAATTCAATCCATCTTTAATTTGATTTTTTAAAAGGTTAAAGGCGTGTGTATGTACTTTGACCTGACTTGAGTACAGCAAGATCCCTCCACGGATAAAACATCAGTAACAGAGAGAAATAATATTTTTCTGGATATTTATTAACATCAAAATCGTAATGATTTATTAAATATGGGCGCTTCCGTTTTTTTAAAAATTTATTTGACGATATTTTGTGTATTTGCGCGGCGGTTTCCGGAGTGGGTGGGGTTGTAGTTATATCATACCATCGAGCAAAATCATATACATAAATTCACATTTTCTAACTCGTGAGAGCGTTGGGGATAATAATTATCAACCCAAGATTCGAAAAATATATCGGTCGAGTTCGATTCTAACTGGTTAATCTCTTTTTTATTTTTTACTCGACGATTGCGGTGCATATTTAGATACATCGAGCAATCTTATTGTGGCCTGTGGGTCGGTGCCGTAAAGAGATATTCCCAAAAGTGTATCACTTGCTTCAAGCGCGCCGCATTCTCTGTTGTTAAGAGCATGGAGACCTACATTATAGAGCCTCCTAGATAGAGATTTTGATGAATTTATGTCATCAAAAGTGTCAATTGTGTGACTTTTTTCGCCTTTAGTGGTATATTTTGTGATGTAATAATTTAATACAGCCGTCTTTTCTCCTACGTATTGCAAGTCCATATTACCGTTCCAAGCAAGAAGGATGGCTGGATTATAATCGTTGATATAACGAGACTCTTCCTTGCGGGGTATATTGTAAAGTCTGTTATTAGATGTCAACGTTTTTCTCGCTGCTATAGATTCGGTCACATTCTTTATCGTCAGCGATTCAGTTACTGGACGAGGAAAACCAAATCTACAAACAGTTATAAATCCTGATTTGGTTTTTTTCTTCCGTAAGCAGTATGAGTTATGCTTATGAGTTTGGTATTTGATTACACGTTCGTGCAATGTTGGTGAAATATTTTTATCGGGGAGAGCACATGTAACATATTGACTGATAAAACTTGCGACCTCATCAACCGTTGACTCTTGCAGTATTGGCGCATTATTTACCCACAGCATAAGATGGAAGTGCTGCATACCCCTCGCTTGATATTCACGGCGCCAGAAATAGTGTATTATTTCACCCAAAGGAGCTTCAGGTGATGTAAGAAACTCAATCATTGATTTAAATTTAATATCGATAAATCGTGATGCTGCAACAGGATCCATAGCTACTAACTCGCTTACAGATTTGTTTTTTACATCCGGTCCATTTATTTCCTTGATGTACTCCGCAAGGTCAGTCCGTGTCCATTCTGAGGGGCTGATCGTCAGAAACCACGTGGCTGGTCCGTAATGACGAGTCATACATACAACGTCGCTTCTGGGTTTTTTCCAGAATTGTTCGGTATTTCGTAATTGACTGAATATTGCCATTGAATCTCCTTCAAGTTCATTTTTCTCTAACTTCTCTAAATATTTGTCAGCTGTCAATTTTTGATTTTGATTGGTTACATTTAATTTATAAAATATACCTGCGCTCAACTGTCTCAGATTTGCATCGTTCAACAAGTAAAATAAGTATTGCTGATTGAGTCTGAATCTGGAATCTTTCGATGTTAAACGAGACTTTATATATTCAGCACTTGTAATATTCTTTTGTCGTGGATAAAACTGACCAAATTTGCCTTCATTATATATGTCAGGAAAACATAAAGTATCTATCTCCTTGTTGCGGTTATCGATTGGCACCGCATTAACTCTGAGCATTTGATACAAAGCTGTAGCTGTACTGTTTTGTTTTTTTTCATGCAAGGGATAGATGGTATATTCTTCATAAATACTTTCTTTCTCTTCAGTTACTTGGGTAAGAATGGCAGGTTGATTTTCTGATACTTCAATATCTTCAGTGATTTCAATATTATGCTGAAGATTCTGGTCCAGGTAGTCTAGCAAATTAGCAGGATTTTGCGGCAGATTGATATTTGAGTAGTGAATGTTATTTAGTTTTAGGTACTTTAAAGCGTTGTATATGTTGGTGATGTTCACTATGTCTTGCCACATGATTTTGTTTTTAGTAGGATTACTTCTCACGAGTATAAAAAGTTCTTGATTTACATTTAATGGGTCTTCGGGATTAGGTAATTTGTTGAGTGTAGTTTCTACAGGTAATGGTAAATTGGAATGTCCTTCCTTTAATTTTTTTTATCATTTGCCTATTAGGTATGTTTTTATTTCCCACAGGAATTAAATTAGTTATGACCTGGAAGGCCTTAGCTCGTTGAATAAACATTTTTTCATAGTTGTTGAGATTACTAATTTGCTTAGGTATATCGTTGTAATAAAGATTGTTAAGTATAGAATTAGAAGGTAGTTCATTAGCTCTAGTTTTCTTTAAGCACAAATGACAAACAAAAGCGCTAGACTCAATGCGATGGGACTCATTGAAAAGCTGCAATCTCTGCCATTCGTCAGTTTGAATTGGATTCCTTAATTTATTAATAGCAGACATGTCACGTAAACAAAGAAGCCTGTGACAGGATATACAGTGGTGTATCGGCACATCAGCACATCTTTTCTTCAGGTTACTGTAAGCATTCTTATATTTTTCTATTATCAAATCTTCATTCAATAGTATTTCGTTAGTATTTACTTCACAGTCGGCATTACTCATATTAAAGGGGATACCTAACTCTTTTAATTTGTTCGCATTTACGGTGTTTAGGTCGCAATCTATTGTATTTATATTTTTGCAATAAAATGCTAACTGGTAAAGTTCTCTAACAATTGTTCTTATTTTAGGAAAATGGGTTTTAAAATTGTTGAGTATTTTAATTTTATTAAAATATTCATGATTTTCGTTCGATATCAAAGTAAATAGATCTATGACTGATTTAGAAATTATATATTGGAAAACATCTAACAATTTTTGTAGAACTGTTTCATCTAAGAAACATAACTTTGGATCACATGTCCAAGATCCCTTGCTGTGTTTATTTTCTTGTAAATTAAATATATGTATATGCTTGGCCCTCATCATTCATTGCAATAGTTTCTTCTGAGTTCAATACTTTGTAGTAGCAAAGACCATATAAACTAAAAGATACACAACCAGGAACAAGCACTTCAACGGGCCTGGGACCTGATATCAGGTCCCATAACATGTTGCGGGCAAAGAGACATATTGCAGTTGAGAGACATATTTGAATCTTTCGCCACAGAGTTTTAGGTGAGAGTGAGAAGTTCCCGTATGACATTTTCGTTCGTAAAGGAGGAAAAGGCAAGGAAGGAAAGACTTCGCTTCCCTAAGGGGGTAGGAACGAGGATTGAACAGCTGAGAATTGTTTGTGAATTAGCTGCGCGGCGCTTCGAATTTATCTGTGGGGTGGGTGGGTGCTGAGATTGCGTGAATGAATTAAAACTTCTGATTACAAAGGTCAACACCAAATTTGTGGCCGAATAAATAGTAGGTCATTTCTATATGATTTTTTCCGTAGATTACGAATTCGAAAAGAAAAATACCCAATTTTCTTTCGTTTTCAAAAAAAAAAAATGGTAAAAAAGTGAAAAGTGAAAAAATCGTTTTACTTATTATTTGGATAAAATACTTAAACGTGCAGAGGCAGATGGATTTACGAAATTCCCATGAACAATGTTTGCGAAGCAAAACTAATAGCATAAAATTCAACAGATTTTTACGATGTTCGTAACAAGGGTCGTTTTCATTAAACCAGTTATTATCCACCTCTACATTCTACATTGGGACCGATAATTCAAACCTACACGGCATACTGATAAACCCATATCCCATATTTATGCGACCTGTGGGTGAGGTAAGGGGGTGGTGAGGGGTGAGGAGGAGCCAGGGGGCAACACGAAAGAATAATTCTTCGAATTATTCGAACGAATTCGATTTTTGTCGACTTGCGAAAATTATACTCGGCTGCGGCTGGGCATCGGCACTCTTCTCTTCAGGCGCAGACAGCTGAGCTAAGCTTCCTTTTCGGCTGCGTATGCTGCTAAAAAACAAGAATCAAGAAGAACGCGAGCAAACCCAGCTCAGCAGCTCGTTTCTGTATATCAGTTGAGAAACTTCTCTATTCTGGTGACGTGAATCGAATTCACCATGCCTAGCTTTATCAGTTGAGTTGATACGTTTCTGTGGAAAATGACGACAAAATGACGTCAAATGGAGAATGCCAGTAGAGATATTCTCTATTTGAAGTTACAGAAACGAGCTGCAGATTTAATGTTTTTTTATAAATGATAAAAAAACGGCCTATTCACTTTTTCACTTTTTTACCATTTCTTTTTCTGAAAACGAAAGAAAATTGGGTATTTTTCTTTTCGAATTCGTAATCTACGGAAAAAATCATATAGAAATGACCTACTATTTATTCGGCTGCAAATTTGGTGTTGACCTGTGTAATCAAAGTTTTAATTCATTCACGCAATCTCAGCACCCCCCACAGATAAATTCGAAGCGCCGCGCAGCTAATTCACAAACAATTCTCAGCTGTTCAATCCTCGTTCCTACCCCCTTAGGGAAGCGAAGTCTTTCCTTCCTTGCCTTTTCCTCCTTTACGAACGAAAATGTCATACGGGAACTTCTCACTCTCACCTAAAACTCTGTGGCGAAAGATTCAAATATGTCTCTCAACTGCAATATGTCTCTTTGCCCGCAACATGTTATGGGACCTGATATCAGGTCCCAGGCCCGTTGAAGTGCTTGTTCCTGGTTGTGTATCTTTTAGTTTATATGGTCTTTGGTAGTAGTATGGTTCTTGAGTGCTCCGATGTTTAGATTCTCCTGCAAGTATTCTAAATTTGTCTTTTATGTTTGTTCCGGATGGTAGACTGCATGCATTGATTATAGAGTAAATAGATTGATACAAAAAGTTGTCACGTTACGAGTCTAGATGTCGCCACTTGTACCATTTCTATATTTCTGCTCAAAATAAAGCTTTCTTTGCTTAAAGCTCCGTGGCTTCAAATTACTGTTCTGCCTTCGGAAACAAGTTGATTTATTTTTATTATTGGCCGAAAGAATCAAAAATACTAGATACTATTCAGTGCCTTTTAAAATATTTAATCTTTTAGTTTGATCCCTTGACTTCAAATTCTTGTTCATATTTTTAACTTTAATTCTTAATAGAATTTTTAAAATATTTTTAAGTACTTCAGATTTATGATCACATCCTGGCCATTGCTGTAATTTTATATTTATTAAGGGGGATAGCCACTGTGACGGCCGAAAAATTAGTGATTTTTAAAAATTTTTTTGACCGAGTAAGTATACGAATTTTTGTATCGGGTTTTTTGAAGTGAAAACTTCTTTAGCGGCGTTGAGCACTTTTTTGGGATGGGTAAAAAATGTAAATTTCGCGTCAGGACACGTGACCCTGATCGAAAAACCGTAAGACGGACAGGGCGCTTGCGCGAGTGTGGGTGTGTGTTTGTACACAGCCTGCTACGCGCCCAACGAAATACAAAACTACTATTGATGCGGTCTTTATTAGGCATTTAAATAGATTCGAATCAAAATTGTTCGTTTCTTACTTCAGCTACCATAAACCTATTGTATCAGTTTTAGAGATTGGCGATGATGATGCTGGTAATGATGATGGTGAAAGAGTCGTTGAAATTATGGATGAAAGTTGATTTTTCTGAGAGATAAACTTTTTAATGTAAAATAATTGTAATAGTTCTGAAGTGTTAAATTTTTTATGTAATATAAATTGTCATGTTTGTGCACGATAGCGCAATAAATGAATATTGTATTTTACCACATAAATGGTAGTACTTTTATACTGATAAATAAAGCAATTCGTGCGAAATTATTCCCTAACCATTCCAAAATATTCAAAAATGCACAAGGTTAATGTTCAAGTTTTCACTTCTGCCGGCACTCCCGGAGTACCACCCGTTGTTTTTTTTATTTTATTAAGTACACATCTAATAATTTTTCCACAAATTTTTATTAAAAAATATTAAACAGTTTTAACAATATAAACGATGCCGTAGCGCCTGAAAAAAAATTCCCCCTCCATGGTCGCATCGATTTTTCAAAAACCGGTACTCAGAAAAAAAAAAAATTTATTGAAATCTGTATGAATGTAGTTATCGTTGTACGTAGCCGTTTTTTTTTTTTGATTTTTCACAGAATGGCGACCGATTGACAATATTTTAATTTTTTCGACCGTTTTTTTTGGTTTTCAAACAGTTTAAAAAATAGTAAAAAACAAAATTTTTCAAATCGGCTACGCTTAACCTTAACCACTACTAAGACGAACAAAACAAAACAAAAAAATTAGAAATCGGTTAATAATTGTTCGAGTTATTAATGCGACCAATTCAAAAAAAGTCGTTACGAGAAAAATGCGTTTAAAGATTTTAGTCCATTTCTCTCGTAATGAAATCATGTATCTTTAAAAATTTTCATACCTATATTAAACTATCGAGTCCTGGACCATATGACGGTTCTTCCTCTTCATCTCCAGGGGTCTTGTTGACTTTCTTCATTTTTCCATTTTTTTATTAACTTTTTCGATTCGTAACATTGTGATCGGAAGGTTAAGCGAAAAACAGTCGACCTACCTGCTCTCGCTACAATCATTGTAACTTAGTCAATTTTTGAAATTTTGACTTGCAATTTTGTACACATATTTTTGAACATATAAACTTTGATTGAAAACAAAAAAAAAATTTTTTTTTTTTTTTACTCATCACAGTGGCTATCCCCCTTAAAGGGTACAAATATTCATTTAAAATATTACGTTTCCACATTACTTTTGGGGATAAATTATGAAACTCACAATATATTTTTGACAAATCTGCTTCAAAACTTACACTTGGTACTGTAAGAGATCCAAATGCTTCAGTAGAACTGTACGATTTATTCTTAATTAATAAATATTTATTGGAAGAAGGTTCTGGAGAGATATTGACCATATGTAATTCACAAAAACTGCATTTCATTAATTTTGTCATTTTTCGTGATAGATAACCAAAAAAATATAAAATCGAATTACTTTTCAGCTTTTCTTCAGGATTACCCAAGTTGAAAATGTCGTCAATCATCTCCGAATAATACTCTATTGGCAAGTCATCGTTGTCGTCGATTTCGTCACAGATTGTATTAATGTTCTGGTTTTCAGATAATGGAGCATTGACTTCTCGAATTGGTTGTAAATTTATTAAATTATTTGAAGCAGAATCGGAATAATTGGTATTTACTGATGGTGTCGCATTTTGAAACATAACTTGCTTTAAATTTCTGTATACCCTATATATAGATGGATTTTGCTCATATGTACCTTTAAATGCCCTTATCATAGAAATCATATTTTCAAGCGCGTCTTGGTTTAAATGACTTGTTATTAAATATTGTTGTGTATTTTTTAAATCTTCCCACAACAATTGAACGGCTGTTATGGTTTGGATCAAGCCATCGAAACAAAATGGGCGTTTCATACGCCCTTTATGTACCCATTATTTGTTAGCATAGTTTTTAAATTCATTCAAATTTTGCAAAATGCCGTTATCAGATGTCAAGGCATTTCTCGAAGCGTTTTTAGAAAATCTCATGGCACTATTTAAATTATCAAACAAAGTATTTACCTTTGAAATAAAATGAGCAGTATTCAAAGCTATATCTTTTTTCTCTCCTTTAAAGCAATCAAGATCTACAGCTGTTAATATAGCTGCTGCTACAGTATGACTTAACACTTGAGTAGCTACCTTCACAGACATTCTGTCAAAATTTTTCGGATCTACATGAATATCTGTTAATTTGTACACAGCTCTAATACTCCCATTATCGAAATTATAAACATCACGTATAATTTCCCAAGAAACAATATTCCCATCAATTTCTATGTCATTTGAATACAGGCAGTTTCGAACGCTTTTAATAAGATGAGGAATATCATAAAAGGCAAACATTTTTTTCCTTCAATGAAAAAATATGGCTTCTCCTTAGTCACTCCAAACCTTTTATAGCAGGATCTATTTGTGGCGGCTTGATCACAAGTTACTCCTTTAAGTTCACAATCAGTATCTAATAACTTCTTAATGTGATCTTCCAATATACAGTTCAAGTTGGCATCATTTATAGGCCCTACAACGTAACTTATTGCCTGCTTCCAATTTTCGTTTAGCCCTCGTAACATAAAAAACATAACTGAAGACGACACTTGATTTTTCCTACCTAGCGAAGCTAAGTCAGTGAATCCGTATATTAAATCATCTTTTATATTGTATTCAAGTTCTTTTTTTGTGGACATTTCATCAAATAACAAAATGCTTTTACAATTGAGTTTAGGCATTTCTGCAAACTTATTTTTTAACATGTCTATAACAATAGCCGAAAGTCCAGTTTCAAATCGCAAAGCAGAATGCCATTTCATGATGGTCGCAACAGATGGTAATGAAAACCCTGTGTTAAGGAAGTGTCTATAAAGGGCAGGGGAAAGGTAATAGTATTTAATGGCCATTGTTTTTTCTTTTTCCGTCCATTTACCATATTTTTTGTGAAAAAGTTGACTTTTAACAAATGTTTGTACATCTTCACTTTTCACATTAAGTAAATTTTCTATTGTGTCTACGGAATCCTCTGTTTTTTTGCTGCTATTAGATTTTTTTGGTGAAGCATATACGCACAAGGGAACCCGTCTTCTTTCAACTACTTTTGGTGATAGTTCCATTTTGTCTGGAGAAGGAAATTGCCACTCATATATATCAGTTGTCTCAGAATTAGTTGGTATGTTGTAATCCCTAGAGTAGGTTTTATCAGTTGCACATTTTTTAACTACCAAGTCTTCCTCAGAATCATCCCGAAGTGTTGTATCTTCCACTGTTCTTTTCAAAATAGTTTTTGTAACATTTGAAGAAATTTTACTGTCTCGCAAAATTTGCTCACAAATAGGATCTGTATTTTGATCTGCACAAGAACAAATGATGCTACTATAACTTTTTGGAATGGCATATCGAACAAGTGTCCTTTTATTGGAATATTGCAAGACATCATTAACATGGAAATGTTTTTCGCAAAAATACATTTCCTTTTTATCATATTGTGGTGAATGGAAATCTTCGCCACTGTGTTTTACACATATTTTCCTCCTATAATCTCGAGGGACTTTAAAAAACGATATCGATGAGCAGGGTTTATAAGCATTATAGCAGCCCTTATATTGGCAACAGTAACTCATCTTGCGAAATAAACTTATTAAACTATATCTGAAGAAAAAAATTCAATGATTCAAAAACAATAAAATCCAAAAAATCAATAATCGAATAAAAAATAACAAGCTAGAATTCCCAATGAGAATAAATTAAAAATCAATGAATGCAATGCAAAAAATATATTGATAAATCGTAGTCCGAAAAGAATAATCCAAAAAAATGCCGTTCAAATCCAATATTCCTTAAAATCCAATATTCCTCAAAATTTAATAAACGATCTCAACAAACCAGCGCAAATCAAGTCTCCACGTGGAATGATGAAATCAATCCTATTTTGGCGTGTCCATCCCTCAGCCAAAAAAAAGATACATTTGACGCCCACATGAGAAAGTGCACCACATGTAAAAGGCGTTTTACCGAACTCACCGATTTCACCGTCACACACTCTCGTAAATGTAGTGTTCATAGTATTGAAGAGTTTTTGCTCTTTTTTGTACATAAAGTTAAATAGCTTTAATGAACTTTAAAAGTTCTGAATAGGAAAATGCTAATTTTCTAAACTAGATACATCAAAGATGCAAACCTTGACAACTAGAGCCACGTCGCCATATTGCGAGGTAACGTGAAAAGATTCTTTCCATATCTATCTACTCTATAATCAATGCTGCATGTTTTGTCAACACTTATATTTATTTTCTTTTGAAGGCGCTCAAACAGATTAAAGTAATTATCCAACATATTTTTACGGCGTTGAAGAACCCACTTAACAATTTTTTCTGCTTCCAATCGGTTTTTTATTTTATCAGTCAATTGATTGATTACGTCCTGTCCGTCTGTGTATGATAACTTTTTCTTTGGTCGATAAATATCAGCTGCTTTTTGCTTCACTTCAGGATTTTTGTCAGTATAATGTTTTACGGCTTTCCGATGAATCTCAGGATTTTTGTCCGTATAACGTTTTACGGCTTTCCGATTCACCTCCGGGTTTTTGTCCGCATAACGCTTTACAGCTTTCCGATTCACCTCAGGATTATTTTGTCTGTAGCGCTGACTAGCTTCACGCACTTGCTCAGTATGGGATTTTTCTGATGTTTTGGGCCGACCTAGTTTACGCTTTGGGGGGGCGCCCTTTTCGCAATACGTTTGCATTCCCAGATTGTTCTCTGGTCTCATCCTGCACTTCAGGACTATTTGAGTTAACCTCCAATGGTTCACAGAAATTATAATGTCCGGCCGATAGATCACCTGAGAAGAGAAAACGTTTTACAGGACGCCCCTCTACACCAAACAAACCACGTAGACTGCCACCCTGATACACTTCCATTTTTATGGGAAGCAAATCTCCTGCCGCTTTTAATTCCGAAACAGCTCCATAAGTTGTGGAATTAAGCATACTCACTCGGTTCACCGTGTTGATTGCAAGTCCATGCGCTCAAATCTTGCCAGTTACGACAGACGTAGTCGACGATTTCCGTACGTAAGCTATTTGTTCGTTGTAAATCAATAGAATTAAACAGTGAAAAGGCAATTGAATGGAATAAACAACTTCCATCAGGGGGCATGGGAATTACTCGGTGCAAAATGACTGTGTCACCCACCACCAATTCTACTGTACGATTCATATTAAATAGTATCTAAAAATATCTGACTATTGAGTAAATAAAAATGAAAAATAAATAATTAGGAAGAAGCAAATACCTTTAGTAAGTACTTATACTAAAATCAATGTTTAAGGGCAATTTCACTCGAGATACATCCGAACAGCATCGAGACACTCGCGCATTTGTGCGCGGTTGTCGATTGCTTTGGTGCCTAACCTCCCGCACGTAGAGCGAGCGCAAGTGACGGCGTGGGGGCAACGAGCAACCAAGTAGGATCGCAGGAGGCGCAGGCGAGGCGGTCAGAGTGTGTAAGAACTGATGTAACGAAAATTTGTCGGCGCGCATTTCCGGGAACTCGGCAGCCTCCGGCCGCACTTAGTCGGTGGATTCCAAGCCTTTGATGCCAGCTCGATCCCAGGAATTGCCCCGATCCTACAAATGCGTTGCACAGCGAAAGGCGCACACGAATCAAACCTCACCCTCACCCCGGAACTCGTTCGCGTTCCTTGACGCCAGCTCGATCCCAGGAATTGCCCCGATCCCAGAAATGCGTCGCACAGCGGCAGGCGCAGACGAATAAAGCCTGACCCCTGTCCCCGCGCCAGTCACTATTTAGGGTATAAAATCGTTTACAAAGTTATCTTCTATACCAACCATTAAATTGATGATTTTTGATTTTTTCCTATATGTACGTACAATAACCATCCTCCACACCTTTTTTTAACTTCCTAAGTCACCTGGAGCTGGAAGTGCTCTAACTTTTATATGAGTGAGTGAGTCAGTCTCCAAAATAGTGATTTTCGGACGTTTTCGGACGTCATTATCTCGTGAATGGTAAGAGGTTATTTATTGAAATTTGAGATTTGGTCATTAAAGGAGGGTCATACCAGACACTCTTAATTAGAAGTATGTAGGTCAATTAGATTATAAGTTACGGGGGGGTCGAAAATGGCCCGAAATGGTTCGTGTAACATTACCCACGGCTGGTGTGTCGCCCTTTTGTTTTGGGAACTTGGCTGACACACTGCCGTGTGTCTAGATAAAATTAGGTGAAAATGATCTCTCGCTTCATTTGAATCACACCCAGCAGAGAGCTTCGTGTTAGCTACATACATACATACATAGTAGGCGTGTGCGTGACTTCAGCATACAGGCGACGTCAGGGTGAAGCGCGCGCGTTTCCCTATAGCAGAGCAATCCAATAGAAATTTTCCGCATCATGGAATTAAAATTTCTCAGGCAAATGGTTTTGGTGCAAAATTTGGAGGAATTGATTGAAAAGGTCTATCCCGTCATTAATAACATAACCACTAAGACACTTAATTGGTTTCAAAAAAGGGCTATACTATCACCTACTTACTAATGAGCAAGTTAATAAAATAAACGATTTCATTCTTTCAAAATTTGAAGCATCATCACAAATCTACTACTCAGTTGACACTGCTGTGGATAGGGAGGAGGCAGTACATTATCCAACTGTGAAATTTAAACCCACCTAAACTGTGCAATGGTGCAAGACTCAAAATAGTTAACTTAAAAATTTTTTTGATCGAATGTACCATATTAACTGGCTGCGGAACTGGTGAAACTGTTTTTATACCTAGAATTCCAATGATACCCTCAGAATTACCTTTTCAGTTCGAACGGCTCCAATTTCCAATTAAATTAGCGTTTGGAATGACTATTAATAAAGCACAAGGTCAGACTTAACGAGTTGCTGGAATTGACTTAACCACTCAACGCTTTTCACACGGACAATTGTATGTTGCCCTATCACGTGTAACATCTAAACATAATATGTTCGTTTTTGCACGTAATTAGGCTGAAGTTATCAATGTTACAACAAAGAAATATTTTAGTTTGTTAATGTATATATATATTCTTCACTTTTTCAAATATTTGCAGAATCCTTACATCCTTATATATTATAAAATAACGTCCCCCTGCCGCGTCTGTCTGTCTGTCTGAACGCGATAATATCAAAAACTACCGAACGGATGTGAAACATTCTTTTTGCATTACGCGTGCGAAGCCGGGGCGGTTTTACATAACTTACCAATCAATCTGAAAATACCCTCAAAATATGCGGGTTTCTTTTTTTTGTTTTTTTTTTTTTAAGAACAAAGCATTTTTATACATAAAACAAAATTTATAAGATTCAAAAACTAATTAACATTTTCCTTAAGCAAAGCATTTTTTTGAAATGTTTAAAATCAAAATCGAAATCGACATTGATATCGAAATCTACATATGTCCTATATCCTATTCCAGGCCTATAGTAATTATATACCAAATTTGAAGAAAATCCGTTAAGCCATTACGGGGTTGAGTGGCAACAAACATATAGGTACAGTATAATTTGTATGTACAAACTTTCGTATTTATATTATTAATAGGATTGATAGGATAATAGGATTGACAATTTGGCTGAATAATACAAGATATTAATTTGAGTTCAAAAAGGAAAAGATCTGAGCTGAATATAAATAAGTCACTGAGCATAACGCATAAATCTGCACAACCTACTTATAAAAACGGCGACCTTTCTTTGAAAATAGAAGACGTTTTCATAAATGCATGCCATGCATAAACTGCAAAAGCATCCTATTCATAATTATTAACTTGCAAATGCAAATGGTTCATAAATAACCTGCTCCGCATGAAATCCTGCAATCAGGACCCACTTTGCGCAGTATGTATTTTTGTACTACCAATAAGAACTGTAGTTGCAATAACTGTCAATGCAGTATTGTCAATAATGCAGAAATTGCTTTAGCAGCACTGTATTTATGAAAACGCCCAGAAATTGTGTATATCAGTTCCTATACGGACAATAAAAACATCATTAAAATTTACACTATGGATTTGGTGAACAACGACTTCGAATTATACATACCTCGTGAAAGAATCAACAATTACATATTTATGATTGGTGTTTTAATAAAATATTGAACGTTGCTTTTCACTTTAGAGAAATCGAATAATAAACGAATAATAATTTGACAGAAAAAATTAATCTAGCGTTCTTTTGAAAATATACATAGATCTGGATCATTTTTTCATTTCTCCATCCATAGCGTGATTTGAATGAAGAAAAACCTAGCTAATTAAACCAATGAGTAATGACGAGATAATATAAGTTAAAAATTGACGAAATTTGAAACAATCAACTTTTTATTTAAATTGGGTATACTATGATCATTTGAAGAAATAACACCGTTTACTAAGTAATTAATGCGTATTTATGTAAAAATATTTAATTGAACTTCATATTATTAAATAAAAAATTACAATTTTTCCATATTAAATGTATTGAAATTAAACAAAAGTTAATTTTTCTACTCTTGAAAAAATGAAGACACACTTGAGTCTATTACCTCAAGTAATTTATTTACTAGTTTGCGCAAATCTTCATTAATATTGCACTAACATGGTAACATATTTTTGGCAGGTCTGCCCTGCCAATTCCGATTTATGTATGTATGTACGTGTATCTTCAATGCCAGAAACTTAAAAATATGAATTTTTTAAATAATAAAACATATACAATTACTTATTAAATTTTGAGCTAGTTATATGGTTCGTTTGAAAATATGGGCTATTACATTCTAAAATAAATTCTTTGAATAATTAATAACCAAAAGTTGAAAATATTCAAAATAAATACAATAAAGGTAATTAAGCAAGAAAAATAACTAGCTATGACCATAGATGGCCATCTATGTTATGACTCTAGAGCCTCCAGCATTATGTTTTTTTCTTTTTTAATTACGAGCTTTTGAAAAGTAGTATGTGTTGTTATACATATAAAAAATAAACACGACTTGAAATGGTGAGGTATTAGTTAAGGCTATATATAACTATAAAGATGTCACACGCCGAACATCTCTGTGCCCACGAAAAATTTCAATAGGTCGTAGCGCTACGACCTATGTACATGCATATGAATGTGCAGTAAAAACTATGCTAAAGATATCCGCCGAGTCTTATGCGTATTCTCCAATAGACCGCTCACGTACCCGATTTCCCATAGAAGCCGACGATTGGAATTTTGTTCCCTCTCTTTCGCTCTGAAGCAGTGACAGTTCGTGAATTGTCGTAAAATTAACGTCCTATAATGTCAAAGATTTCTCAGCGGGCTGAATTGCCGTTAAAAATAGAAAAATCCAATCGAAATAGTTTGTTTTTTTGTGGAAATATTAATAGAAATCAAAGATATTTGTTACAGTCTTAAGAATTTTATTAAGGAAACTCAATTCAAACTGAGTTTTGTAGGCTCTTTTCGATTTCATTTCACTCGGAATACAGAACATGAGTATTAGTTTATTTTATTTGAGTGATATTCTTTGGGATTCTTAAAATTTAGCTCTTATGCTATAAACAGCTTTTATTTTTCCTTTAATTAATACACATTAAATGCTCAATCGTTTATATTTATTAGTAATATATGTATGGTACACCGGTTTCATAACGTAAAATTTATCAATCAAAAATTCTCGAAAATATTGGTAAAATTTTGCAAGGATAAAAATTTAAAAGCATATTTATGACATTGATAATGATTTTTATTTACATTAATTGCATTTAAAGTACACATTCTTTAAAATTTTTTCAAAAAATATTCAATTTCAAATATTTTTGTCAGCATTCAGCAACTCCGCATTCAAAAAATCTGCGGAATCGGCCCATCCATCCAATGCGATAAAAATAGACAGCATCATATAAATTTCCATATGTCTCATCTCGTCCCTCTGAAACAGTAGGTTGTCAAATTGGCCATCGCTTGAGACAGGAGATCGAGCGGTCCATTGTATTAAACGTCAGTGGGAACCACCCAAGTACGAACCAATACCAAAATCGCGTCATCGCAATGCACATTTTTATTTGAGTCATCTTCACTCTCGCTCGTGTTTTGGTCAACCTCTGGCTAACTTTTTCATGTGTGCGTTTCAACCAAAAGTAATAGACCATGATTACACGATTCGCTGGAGCGCACGTTCTGCACGAAACGATAGGCGGGGGGAGAAGTGGGGACGAGAATAGGAAAAAGCGAAGGAAAACTAAAACTGGCGTTCGCTTCGGAACGGAACAAAGGCGATGGACGGACATTTCCATGTTCATTTGTTTCAATTTCGAACTGAGAAACGGGCGCGGAGTTTGAATTTATTAATAAAATACATGAAAACAAATAAAATTGTCAGACAAATTTAGAGTGCTTAAGAATTTGCTTATTTAGAGTTTTATTGAAAATGTAGCTGCCTGCATAGGCCATAAAAAAACTCTAGTAATTAGCGAACAGGCAGAAATCGCAGCAAAAAGGTGTGCGCAGGAAGGGTAATAAAATCAACCCTTCGAAAGGCGACGCGCCTCGATTATGTCTGTAGGCAATGCATCATAAATTTTAGATATATTTACTGTAACTAACATCTGGCATGCACTAGAATCTGCTGGACGAGCGAAGATTTGTTATTTAGTCCTCATTCAGTCAGTGAATCTTAAGTTTGTTTCATTTCCAAATGACGCACTGTCAAATTATAGCGTCCGCTTCCGCGAATACGTGTGAACACGAAAGCGCAGAGAGGCACGTGAAAGCGGACGTGCCCACGAATCGTGTAATCATAGTCATAGTCAGTAATGATTTTATACCAGAAAAGTAACAGTGCCGCAGCTGCCCCACCGGTTGTCAAAACATCAGTGCACTAATTACAACATGAAGCACTTATAAAAATGTCTGCGGTAATTTCAGCACCGTACAAAAAGTTGAGCAGGTATCCACCACTGACATATAGAAATGGACCACTCGATTAGCTATCTCAAATGGTGCACCGTTTTGAAAGTTCAGAAGAGTTCAGATATAGAAGGCATATATCTGTCTATTTCTTTCGCATTACGCGAGATAGGGGGCTTCAAAAGGCGGCAAATTTAAAAATTATATTAATTTTATTTGTAAAGTTTATGGAATAACACATTTTTCATTGAAAAATTCTCAGCAAAACGTTGAAATGCTCTCTTCTGGATATGCGATTTATATCGCTAAACAACTGTTTTAAGAACTCAAAAGTAAAAATTAGAACACTTTCGTGTTTTTGCTGTATACTTCACTTAATTTAGTTACAGTAAAAGGACATAAATGCAATTAATTCCAAATTGATTCGCCATATTACGCCACTCAGGTTTTTTTGTGGTTTTTGTGCCATTTTTGTCGTAAATCAGACATAACATAAGAAGAATTTGAAATATGAGATAAGAAAAGACTAATTTTCATAATTTAATAACTCAATTTCTACCGAAAAATTAGAAATTGTGTAAAATTCAATTGTATCTTACAAAGGGGTAATTTAATGTTTGCATTCCTTTGAAGGGACTTAAGATACAAAAGGAATTATTTTATAATTTTTGTAGTAATTATTTGATGGATTTATGCAAATAAAACGGACTAATGCCCCAAAAATGCATTTAGCAGCAATTCAAACCCACAGCTGACTGCTCAAAATCCGTTATTGGTGTGAGCAAGAGGGAACTAGAAAGTGCACCATCGCTTCATAGGCATTTTGTATGGGGCGAGTGGTCTATTTCTATATGTCAGTGGTTTCCGCTCAAAGTGGTAAAAACTTCCAGATTACACAGTTGCCCGAGAATTTTTTAGCAGCTGACAGGCACAACTACGGCAAAGAGCTGGTACTTTAGACGGGATTCAGCAAATTGGTTGGCTGGTTCCTCTTTGGAGACCAGGCATTAGGGACGCATGCATGAAATCTCAATCGAATTTTGCTACGCATCCTTTGAGGAGGGAACTAAAGGAGGCGACATCCCATAGTAAAGTATATGTACATACATATGACAGCGTAGCCAAAAATTCTCGCCATCTTGAATCTTCAAGGTGCTTGATAGTCACTTTTTTGTAAACAAAGAGCCGCCAAAGGGTGTTTGGCGCAGAGACGTAGTTAAAAATGGTGTATTTTAGGCTACCTCGAGATGAAATTTTGAGAAGGAAATGGTTAATGGCTATTGGACTAAGTGAAAGTGATGTAAAAAAAGGAATTATATATGCTCGAGCCATTTTCTTTTCAAGGATTTTTTTCCTTCGAAGATAAAACATTCATCAACAATTTTTAACCCTGCCTCTGCCTTTTTAGAAAATCAAGAAGAAGAACGAAAGTTGTCACGATTTTTTCAGAACATGTCATCTCCTTTCGTTCTCTCCTCAAACTACGCATCAAGCTGTCCTAGAAATTTTGTGCGGAGCTTTTTCGAATTTAATTCGAACTCTTCGAACTTTCTTCAATGTCGACGGATGAGAATGAGCTATCAAGAATACATATCTAAAAAGGTCACTGAACAAGGATTTTTACAGTTCAAATTGATTGTTTATAAATAAATATAACATGCTTGAATTCATTTTTAATGTGGTGTTATTCAATTTATTTAAGAAAACAATTTTTGGATACTTTGCAAGAATCAGCGATGCCTCGCCTGACTTCGCGAAAGCTTTTTCCCTTGCCACAGAGAGAGCACACACTTGAGAGAGCTGCCGTGCGTCTCCTCGCCGGCGTATCTTCAGGCTCCCTCTATATGTTTTGTGTACAAATGCATATATATTTGGCTGCGAGCTGCGCGACGCCTCACACGCAAGGTGCTTATCCCTTTGCTCCGCTGCGCAGCCTATTTGATAAGCGCTGTAGAGGAGAGAAGCATATATAAATATTACGTCCTTTCTGCGAAACCATGACATTCTTCCTCTTAATTTCCGTTGAATTCTTATGTTCTACGGCAGCATTTATTATTATTATTATTTATTAGTGGGGCCGCCCAAGCGGAGGGCACCGCGACCAGACGGTCTTTTGTGCCGGAACCCCGTTAGTGGAGTAGACGATCCGCTACCCTAAGGAAAGCCAGAAGGTCATCCTCAGAAGAATTACGGACCTCAGCCGGGCTTAGAAACCCTTTTCCAAAGGTCCTACTTCTAATCCGAGCCAGTGCCGGACAGTCACACAGTATGTGAGCTGCGGTTTCTTCGTCCTCTAGACAAAGTCTACATTCTGTCTCAATTGACATACCTAACTTGTTGAGGTGATGTCTGACCCCATAATGGCCAGATAAGTAACCCACCAGCAGCCCGAGATCCGATTTGCTCAGGTCAGTGGCGTTGGTATACGCATAGGGTTTGATAAACTTCTTAGTCTGTCGTAACCCTGAAGCATCGTTCCAGTATGAGACTTGAACTGATTTTGCCCATTTATCCACCACAGTTTTGGCTGAAGACCAGCCAATATTGCAGTAGGGTTTTGGGCCTTGGTACCTAGTTGCGGATCGCTCTCTGGCCAAATTGTCAGCGATCTCATTGCCATCAACGCCAGAGTGCCCCGGCAGCATAGAGCATAGAGTTTCTTAAAAAAAAAATTAAATAATTCATAGAAAACATCATAATCGGTTTTGCATAGCCAAGTTTGAATGAAAACTGAATATTGGCCGGTTAGAGGAAAATACGTTCAACAAATAAAGAAAATCACTAAGTCCGTTATTATGTCCATTTTGGACTTGGCTTTATAGAAATTTTTGAAGTTTCGTACAAGCAATGCTTCTATATTAAAATTAAGATAAAGAAATTCAATATATGAATCCGGTGATCATAACATGGGGAATCTTGTAAATACCAGTCCTGAAATTACTCAATTCTTTGAGTTTCAACTACACATTTTTGGAAATTCACGGGGCGAATGATTTCACAACAGCTTTATTAAGCACAAAAGCTTTATTTCATTTTTAGAGTTTTTCAATAACACAGAGTTCCACATTTTAACAATAACATTACACGTTGTCGGAGCAAGAGATGATCCAGCGTCTGTCTCGGCGAAGCGAATGATGAGCTTCCTGGTTCGATCCGCGTCTGATGAATGCAGAGAGAAGAATGATCTCATCCTTGCTGACAAGTCGCTTTTTGGAAAAAGAACGGCGCGCTGTCGACTGACATGCGGCGGAAAAAGAACGGACGAAAAAAGGCGCGCTGTCGACTGACATCCCGAAGCTACGAAGAAAGAGTGCACTGTCAGCTGACACGCCGGAGCCACGAAGAAGTGGTGCACTGTCAGCTGACATGCCGGAGCTACGAAGAAGGAGTGTACTGTCAAACTGCACCATTGAAGAAACCGAGTGGATGCGGGAACCAGGCATAAATCTCGCGCGGCTTCAGCAGCTGCTTGCACCGTGAGCGCTGCGCATTCGGCGGGACGGAACGGGCCGCCACAGTCACTCCCCCCAATGACCTTCGCGTCGCACGGAGGAAGTGAAAATGAAACTCCCCTCTTCGTGTCGTGCGGAGGGAGCGAGAATGTAACTCTCTTCCTCGCGATGATTCTTGGCCGATCCTGACGCTGAACCTGTGCTGGCTGATGGACGACAGGCGTTATTGGCGTCTGGATGTCGCTCGCAGGTGGAGACGCCTGGCTGCGAGGCGGTGGCGAAACCTGAGGTGGTTGTTGCGGGTGTACGATTGAGCGAGGCTGGTCGTCGGCCTGCTCCAAATGAGCCGGCTTGAGCTGGTCTGTGGAGTGTTTTGGCGACTCCGTTGACGTCCACGACGAAAGTGCGATGGTCAACTCTCTTCATGACCCGATGCAGGCCGGTGTAGGGTTGCTCAAGCGGCTTCTTTACCGCGTCGATGCAACGAAAGACGTAATCGCACGTCCCCAAGTCTTTAAAGAAGGCGCTCGACCATACCATTAGCTTGAGGGTGGTATGGCGTGGTGTGTACGTGGTGAGCTCCGAGGACACGGGCAAGATGAGTGAGAAGGTCTGCCTCGAACTGCTTGCCTTGGTCTGCTGTGATTTCGAGCGGCGCACCAAAGATGGAAACCCAGCGGTCGACTAGAGCTCGAGCTACCGAGGGAGCCGTCATGTCTGTTGAGCTCGACGTAGTGGGCGGTATGACCGTCGATCTCGAGCTCGTGCAGCTTCAAACGGGGGCTGGCCAGAAGATGAGGCAGCTGCGCGTCAGTAGATTGGGCCTCACTGATGATCCGAGAACAGAGAGCAGCTGGGGCGTTGATGACTTCCACTCGCGAAAGAGCGTCGGCCACGACGTTTTCCTCGCCTCGGGTATAGTTTAACAGCGTGTCGAACTGACTGATGAAGTCGAGCTGCCTATTCTGACGAGGCGATGCCTTATCGGAGCGCTTCTCCAAGGAGAAAGTGAGTGGACGGTGGTCCGTGTGGGTGGAGAAATGCCGACCCTCCAAGATGCGTTGGAAAAACTTTATGGCCGCGAAAACCGCCAGAAGCTCGCGGTCATAAGTTGACTACCTCTTTACTGCTTCGGATAGCTTCCTAGAGAAAAAACCCAGTGGGACCCACGAACCGTCGGGTCGCTGCTGATCCAATGCGGCGCCTATAGCGGCGTCGGAGGCGTCCGTGCGTAACACTAGTGGCTGCGTTGTTGAAAGGTACGCGGATGTGGCTGCAGAGGCGATGCCCCGTCTGCAGCGGTCGAAGGCAGCCTCGGCGTCGGCTGTCCAAGTTAGCTGCGACTTCTTGGTAGTGCAACCTTTCAACATCTCCGATAGTGGCGCTTGGAGATCGGAGGCGTGCGGAATGCAACGTCGATAGTAGTTGAGCATACCGAGGAAGCGTCTCAGCTGCGATGAGTTTGCTGGCCTTGTGAACTCAGCAATGGCTTGAGTCCTGGGCGCTGGAGGACGAAAACCCATCTCGCTGACATCGTAGCCAGCTTAGATGACACTCGGCAGGCCGACTTGGCACTTGTCCCAATTGGGCTGCAGTTTGGCGGCCTGGAGCGTCTCGAAGAGCTGCCGCAGGTGACGCCGATCGTGGCTGTTGGAGACCACGAGGATATCATCCTGGTACACACGCACGAAAGGCAGCTTCCTGAGCAGGTGGTTGACTGTTCGCTGCATGGTCTGAGCGGCATTTCGAAGCCCAAGTGGCATGCCGATGAATTCGAACAGACCAAATGACGTGGTGACTGCCGTTTTGCAGATGTCCTCAGGGGCAACCGGGATTTGGTAGAAGGCCCGTTGTAGGTCGATGACTGAGTACACCGAGCCCTTAGCGTCCTGCAAGAGGTCCTCTATGATGGGCAGCGGCTATCTGTCCGGGCGAGTGCTTGCGTTGAGCAGACGGTAGTCGCCTGTGGCTCGCCACTTACCACCCACTTTGCGCACCATGTGCAGAGGGCTGGCCCACTGGCTCGAGGAGGGCCGAATGACTCCACGCTCCAGCAAGAGGTCGAACTCTTTCTTCGTGGCAGTGAGACGTTCACCTGCGAGACGGCGTGGTCGAGCGAAGACTGGCTGGCCGGTGGTAATGATGTGGTGGTGAACGGGCAGGTTGGCGATACTTGCCATTTCACCTGGCCGCACGGAGGACTTGGAGAAACTGGAGATTATGCTCCTATAAGTTTCCGCATGAGGGCTCTCCCGGGTCGCCGAGGCTGAGACGACGGAGATGGTGTGGACGTCGGGGGTTGGTCCCAAAGTGCAGTCCGTGGAGAGACTCGTACGGTCGTCCAGAAGTTTCCGGAGGCGGAAGTCGAGGATGAGGCCGTGATGGTGCATGACGTCGGCACCGAGGATGGCAGTCTGCACGTCGGCTATAATGAAAGGCCACTGGAGTGGTCGGCGGAGACCGAGATCCAAAGTTAGCTTTTGGGTACCGAAGGTGGTGATGGGCGTCCCATTGGCAGCCTGCAGCAAGAGGCACTGTTTCTGCAAGGGCTTGGCGATGAGCCTCCTGGGAATAATGGACAAGACGGATCCAGAGTCCACGAGGAAGCGGGTCTTGCTGCTGCGGTCGGCCATGTACAGTCGTCTCTCCGAAAGGGGGCCGGCGATGGTCGCCGAATACAACGCCGGCCTGCTTAGTTTTCCTGGCGTGGAAAACTGCAAGGTGCTCTGCAGCGCATCCCCGCTGGCACCATGCTTGCTGTGGTACCAGCATAAACCCGTTTTCGGGTCGGGTCCCGGAGTTGCTGAGCGGGCTCGCTGCATGCTGGTGGGGGTTCCAGGTCGCTGCAGGGCGTCTCGGGTGATATTGACCAACTGCAGAATGGCCTGACCAAGGGCCGCGAGCTCGGCGGCGACCTGGTCCGGTGATTGGGTGGGCGAGGCCCGGCCAACTGGCGATGTTGACCTCGCAAATGGCAGTGAGGTGCTGCATACGCTTGGCCCCATGCCATGTGCCTCGTCGGCGACCTCGGCCAATTCGTCAAGGGTCTGATTTTTTATCAGGATTAACATGCGACGTATCCGTTGCGGAAGCAGGTCCAACCACCTGACACGCAGGACGTCATCATTGACGCGAGAGCCGGCAAGGGTACGCATTTGCCGCAGAAGCTGTGAAGGGCGTTTATCGCCCAGCTCAACGCCAGTGAGCAGCTTGTGGAGCTAAGCGTCGGGTGAGTCCGTGAGCCGGCCGATTATAGCCGCCCTGAGTGCCAGGTATTTTTCAACCTCTGGCGGTCGCTTGATAACGTCAGCAACCTCGACGATGGCGTCCGCCGAAATGCGGTGCATCTGGAATTGGCTCTCGACTTGGAGAAACCAAAGCTCCGGGCTGAGGCGCCAGAAGGGCGGAAGCCTACAGTGGTTGACGGAACTGATGTCGAAACCCGGCATGAGGAAACGTGGATCGGGTTCCAACGGAGGGGCAGGCTGGCTGGCGTGGGCCCGATGCAACGCCGGCGGTGAATTCGCGGCCGCCGGAATTTCTGCGTGGGTTTAAGGCGTAAGCAGGCCTGCAAACGCGTTGTTGGGCCGCGGGGGAGCCTCACGGTGCTCCGCCCCTTGGGCGGCGGCTTGGCGTGCCTGGCCGTCATGCTCGTTGGCGTACATTATGGTAGAAGAATAAATAAGGAACTAAATTTTTGGCTTACCGAGGAGTGGAACCGCGGCAGGCTGCTGTATTGTCCGAAGAAAAAGTTTTTATGCACTGCACTGCACTCTATGCTAGTTTTTTTTTTTTTTTTTTACACTTCTGAGGTCACCACTTTACATCGATGGAGTCGTTCGTCTGGGGAGCCTCGAATGTTTGTGTGGGGCTCCTCGGTGGAGCGAAAAAAAAATGTTCGTGGGGCTCCACGGCGGAGCAGCAAATGTTCGTGGGGCTCCTCGGTGGAGCAGCGAATGTTCGTGGGGCTCCTCGGCGGAGCCGCTCGTCGGGGTCACCACTTTGGAAATTCACGGGGCGAATGATTTCACAACAGCTTTATTAAGCACAAAAGCTTTATTTCATTTTAAGAGTTTTTCAATAGCACAGAGTTCCACATTTTAACAATAACATTACACGTTGTCGGAGCAAGAGATGATCCAGCGTCTGTCTCGGCGAAGCGAATGATGAGCTTCCTGGTTCGATCCGCGTCTGATGAATGCCGAGAGAAGAATGATCTCATCCTTGCTGACAAGTCGCTTTTTGGAAAAAGAACGGCGCGCTGTCGACTGACATGCGGCGGAAAAAAACGGCGCGCTATCGACTGACATGCGGCGGAAAAAGAACGGACGAAAAAAGGCGCGCTGTCGACTGACATCCCGAAGCTACGAAGAAAGAGTGCACTGTCAGCTGACACGCCGGAGCCACGAAGAAGGGGTGCACTGTCAGCTGACATGCCGGAGCTACGAAGAAGGAGTGTACTGTCAAACTGCACCATTGAAGAACCCGATTGGATGCGGGCAGCAGGCATAAATCTCGCGCGGCTTCAGCAGCTGCTTGCGCCGTGAGCGCTGCGCATTCGGTGGGACGGAACGGGCCGCCACACATTGCTCTACAATTTTTAATTTAAAGTTTTTCATGTTTTTTTTTCAGTGAAAAATTTTTTAAACACGACAAGATGTACTTTTGACATTTCAAAACAAAAATCTGTAGGGGGGAATTAAACTACCAAAATCACACCTGAAAGTATAATTTTTGTGAAAACAATTCAGATTAACTTGACCTTGATGCATTTGGCCCTAATTTTTGTAAGATGTCACAACATCGGTTGCATTTGAATGTTGAAAAGCATTTGAAAAGAACATATCCCATGAAATATCTAAGAGAATTGCCTTTTATTGTAACACCTTTCTGCTCTGTTACAAGATCAAAATCTTCTTCAAAAAAAATTCCAAATTCATTCATTCATGCACTTGGTTACATAAAAGCACGTATTTTATCAACAACAATTATTTCAATCCAAACTCAAAGTGGAAATTGCCAAGTAGATAACGATTCTGAATTTTTAATAAATGATATAATAACACCTAATAATACATAACAAAATACTGCAGTAGTATTTGAGTCCTCCTGTGAAAAAGTATCTCAAATGAAGAATGTGTCCCGAATTATTAATTGAGTGAAGTGAAATTAAGAGGAAGAATGTCATGGTTTCGCAGAAAGGACGTAATATTTATATATGCTTCTCTCCTCTACAGTGCTTATCAAATAGGCTGCGCAGCGGAGCAAAGGGATAAGCACCTTGCGTGTGAGGCACCGCGCAGCTCGCAGCCAAATACACATATGTACATGTACACAAAACATATAGAGGGAGCCTGAAGATACGTCGGCGAGAGACGCACGGCAGCTCTCTCAAGTGTGTGCTCTCTCTGTGGTAAGGGAAAAAGTTTTCGCGAAGTCAGGCGAGGCATCGCTGATTCTCGAATCGAGGCAAAAGCGTTGCAAAAATTTCTTCTGAGTACACCGTCTTTGTGTTATTAGTTGGTCTATGACAGCAGCCTTTTATTACTCATTGTTCGCTTCCATTTAATTTCACAAGTGCTATGTATATTTGAAATTCAAATGAAAAGTAAGTAATAATCAACGTGATACCATGTTTCCATCTCCCCAAAATCTCGGAATTTTGTGAGATTTCGCGAAATCCATATGACAATCTATTAGATTTCCCATACAAAATCTGATTTTGAAATCTTGAGATTTTGCGAAAATCTTCAATCAAAATCTACTAAACTCATTGTGGCATCCCCAAAAAATTTATTCAGCACTATTAAACAGGCTTTAAAATTGACAAATTTATAACTGTCATTTCATTTAGTGATTCAAAATGGAAAAAGTATAGTGGAAAAAAAAGAAAATATAAGAAAAAAAAGTGGAATTCAAGTGAGGAGCAAGTGCTAGTGGCTGTTTGGGCGCGCAATAGGTTTTTGAAAATATTTAAAATATAACAGTTGAAATATCAAATGCCAAATGAAATCGCATTAGCAGATGGAAACACTTTTAAATCGCTTATTCTAAAGGCCGGTCCAGATAGTTCCGCCTCCTTTCGTTCGTTCGCTTCCGTCCGTTTTGTCTTCTTCTTTCGTTTTCGTCCGCTTTTTTGTCATGCCCACATAGCAACATCCCGGTTTTAGGATTTTGACATTTGTTATTCATTGTTTACAATTTAATAGCAATGGAAGTATTGAGTGAGCAACAGCGGATTCGATTGATTCGCTTTTATATTAAAATAATGAAATTACTGTGGGTGTTGCGGAAACGCAGAAGTGTTGCTAAGAGGAGATTAAATACATTTGCTGAAAGTGAGGTTATGCCCGTCCGTCCGTCCGCCTAAAAGTCGGAAGTTTGTCAAAGTTTTTCCCCTCCGTCCGTTTTCATTCGTCTCCGTCCGCCCCAATGTGGACACTTTCATGCGCAGTATATGGAACCAAAAAACTCAAAAAACGGACGGAAGCGAACGAACGAAAGGAGGCGGAACTATCTGGACCGGCCTTAAATCTTGAGATTTTCGGGAGATGGTATAAAGCGCATTTCAGAGCTGATATTTCCTAAGGCCCAAACCTTCGAAAATCAATTAGTAAGCTGAAAAGCAGTCTCCCATACAAATTTACTTTTAAATAGCTGAGTTGGCACACGCCCTAAGTTGGTTTACTGCATAAAGTTAGGACTTTCTAAAGCTTAAATCGGTTTCATGAAAACGGCCCTTACTGCAGCCAAATAGCAGCTGCGGCGGTTCTAGCCCTAGGATGGGCTTGTTTACACTGGGGGAAAACGACGAAAGAAGAAACTGAAAATGAAAAATAAAATTAACCATTTTAATCTTAATAAGAGCGCATTTTTGGAATATGTATATATTTTTGTATATCGCCTGAGATTTCAAGTTGCATTCTCATGTTATTTTATTTTGATTATTTTTTGGAAGTAATTTAATTATCTTCGTTGATTGTTTGTTTGGCGCCGAATCAAAATTAGTTGCTTACATTAGTTTAGGAACTGTTAAGTCCGTTCTCCAATGCACCAACCACGAACCAACCAAAATCGCGCCACCCCGTCCACATTATTATTTTCCTCATCTTCCCTCTCGCTCGTGTTTTCGTCAACCTGGCTAACTTTTTCACGTGTGCGCCCGCCGCGCCGCAGCTTTTCGACCGGTTGTCAAAACATCAGTGCACTATTATAACACGAAGCACTTATAAACATATGCACAGTAATTTCAGGAGAATATATACATAAAAAGTTAAATTGAGAAGTTTTTCCGCTAAAAAAGTGGTAAACATTTCCAAATTAAACATTTGCCCGATTATGTTTTGGCAGCCGGCAGGCAAAATTACAGGCAAGGGCTTATACTTTACACGGGATTCAGCATTTTCGTTGGTTGGTTGGAGGTTGGGTGGCCGGCGAATTGCAGAACGGCCATTATTCTTCACTTTTCAGATTCTATTTTTGTCGGTTTAATTTTTTGTTAAAAACTTTTTATTTTTGAATTTTCTGTGGTTAAAATCTATTAATTACTACCTACTTAATTTTTGGTTACTTTCAAAATACTTATCTACCTTACTTTAACTATTTACTGCTATATAATATAATTACCTACTCTTGTTATCTTTATATATAAAAGAGTTCCTTAACTGACTGACAGACAACGCACAGACCAAACTATTTAACATGAAAGCCTGAAATTTGAACAGAAAGGGGGTGTGGTGGTGGTCGGGGTTATTCGTTGTGATTTCCGTCTTGATTTGATTCTGGTCGCAAGCTCTTCTTTTCCGAGTATGTAGTACATCATATTCGATGTCTTCACGATGTGTCGAATAAGTGGAAATCGTCGAAGTTCGAAAACGTCGAAAAGGTTCAGATTGTGAACGGCCTTTTTCCGTCTCTCTCAAAATCATCCAAATTGATGGTGAAGAAGAAGAACAAGAAGAACAGGAAGAAGTTGAACACCAATATATATATAAACGTAATTTTTGCTTTATTATCCACATTTTTTACTCCTTTAACCTTTTATTTTTTAACTTAATTTCTTTAAATTTTTGAAGTGAAAACTTCTTTACCGGCGTTGTGCACTTTTTTGGGATGGGTAAAAAATGTAAAACTCGCGTCAGGACACGTGACCCTGATCGAAAATTCGTAAGACGGACAGGGCGCTTGCGCGAGTGTGCGTGTGTGTTTGTACACAGCCTGCTACGCGCACAACGAAATACAAAACTACTATTGATGCGGTCTTTATTAGACATTTACATAAATAGATTCGAATCAAAATTGTTCGTTTCTTACTTCAGCTACCATAAACCTATTGTATCAGTTTTAGAGATTGGCGATGATGATGCTGGTAATGATGATGGAGAAAGAGTCGTTGAAATTATGGATGAAAGTTGATTTTTCTGGGAGATAAACTTTTTAATGTAAAATAATTGTAATAGTTCTGAAGTGTTAAATTTTTTATGTTATATAAATTGTCATGTTTGTGTACGATAGCACAATAAATGAATATTGTATTTTACCACATAAATGATAGTACTTTTATACTGATAAATAAAGCAATTCGTGCGAAATTATTCCCTAACCATTGCAAAATATTCAAAAATGCGCAACGTTAATGTTCAAGTTTTCACTTCTGCCGGCACTCCCGGAGTACCACCCGTTGTTCTTTTTTTAAATAACAAATTAATCGACTGAAGAGAAGAGAAATGTCATCTGACGTTGATTTTACAGTCGAAGAATCTCGATTTGTCGACGAAAAACCTGCACCCAGGAAATAATCGAAGAATAGACAAATGTCAATTTCATATACATTTTCTTTGTTTTCTCGATTCTCGACGATTTCCACGTTTTCGATACATCGTTAAGATGTATTAATACATTTCGTGTGTGTAAAGAAAGCAGAGAAGTATTGTAGCGACTGTTCGATTTTATAAAATTTAATCAAGTAACTCAAGTTTTATAAAATTTAACCAAAGTACACAAGTTTTGAAAAGTAACCAGGTAAAAATTCGGGGGCTGAACGATCGGGGATGAGTGATTGATTAATATTTTTTATCCTTAGGGGTGGAATTTTCTTTTTAAATTTTAATGGGACCAACTTCGATATACATACAGTATACAGGTACCCAATAAATGAAGAATCATCAAAATCGTACTATTCTGTAAAAAGTTATAGTCCAAGATCCCAGAGCCCCCAGACGTTACTTATTTGCTGAGTAACAAAATGTGTGGGATGGAGTAGTGTTGTATATACTGTGAACGTATGCACGCCTGCTAGCTTGCGCCGACGGCCAGTTTACAGGTACCAGGTGCTAAAGGTACGTGTACTCACTTTTCTTAAAGTCTGAGGGCTGATTTTTATACATCCATATATGTTTTGTAGAATAATGTTAAAAATTAATATTCAACATTGCCAGACACTTCCTGTCGGCGGTAGTTTCTACCAGCCGCTTTAAAGCTCGCAAAAAAGTAGCCGAACTTTACTTATATTTTGAGTCTCAATTTTTATAAATATATGACACTCAGCGAACCATTTCAATACTTTTTGTAAACAGCCATACCAATCGTAGGGGCCAAATTGAATCATGAAGATTATGAAAAGAGCGTCGGGCTCAACGTCTTAAATACTAAAACATTGCATACATGCAAGAAGCTAGTTCATAACTTGTTATATAGACGATTTTGGCTGAACTTACTGTTACATAGAACCACTAAGCATATAACATATAGAGGACTCAGTTTGAACAAAAATTTGTCGACGAAATTTTTCTTCTTCTTCTCATTATCGTGGATCCCACAAGGATTCATTCTCTCAAAAGAGCGCAGAATGAACGATGAAAGTTCATTTCCATTTAAGTGGGATCTGCGGTGGTTGGGCTGGTCTGCTGGGTTGGGAATTGGGAGGGTTGGTGAGGCAAGAGGAAGAGTCTTCGCATCTCGTCAATTAAATATGCGTGCGCTGCTACTTCTGCGGGTTTGCTTGATATGTAAAGAATTTGTTGTTATCAATTTTCTTCGGTAATTCGGAAATTTATCATAATAGAAAAACCTCCTCAACACTCTTTTGCGGTTTTAGTTTAGTTTTAGTTATTTTCTTCTTCTAGGCATTTATGATACTTAACTTGGATCGGGAGGAAGTTTTTTCAGGACATTTCAATTTTTCTGCTAGCCACAAAACAATGTTTTCTTATCAGCACCAAAAGGAAAAAATTTAATATAAAGGGTGTTTTTTTAGGAGGTTTGTTTTTCCGATAGATGTCGTTTTATTTTATGACAGTTGTTTTGACAGCTCAAAGTGGCATTTCTACTCAGTATTGTTTGGCAAATCATTATGAATAGGTTAACTCCAGAACAACGTTTTCAAATCGTGGAAATTTATTTTCAAAATCAGTGTTCAATTAAAAATGTTTATAGAGCACTTCGTGAATTTTATGGTGCACATAATCCTCCGTCAGAGACCACCATAAAGAACGTAATTACCAAATTTCGGTCTACATTCACTCTTTTGGATGCCAAGCCACCGACAAGAATGAGAAGAGTTCGCCATACAGCCATACAGCACGTGAAACAATCGACTTATTGAAAGAAACTTTCAACGACAACATTATTTCGAGAAATGGTCCGGTGAATTGGCCTCCGCGTTCGTGCGATTTGACGCCACTCGATTACTTTTTGTGGGGATACGTGAAGTCATTGGTTTATGTGGATAAACCTCAATCGATTGACGCTTTGGAAACCAATATTCAACGTGTCATTGCTGACATACGCCCTCAAATGCTTGAAAAAGTGGTCGAAAATTGGACCTCCAGAATGACATTTGTGAAAAATAGTCGTGGTGGCCATATGCCAGAAATTGTGTTTAAATGTTAAATGCCAAAAAATTATCTACCAAATAAAAAAAAAATTTTGGTCATTTCATAATTTTATGTGTTTTATTCAAAAAAAAAATCGGCAACCTCTTAAAAAAACACCCTTTATATGTATATGATCATAACATTTATCAGACTTCTCAAACCATGAACTAAACGATTCTGTTTGATTTATTGCTTGAACACAGAGGTCGGCGAGGTATTTTTTAATATATAATAAATGAGCGCTTTTCTCAAAATGTTTTGAAAAAACTTCCGAATACAGCTTGAAAACTCGGAAAAGTGGGCTTGAAAACTCGGAAAAGGGGCTTGAAGTTTAAGGTGATTATCGTGATATGCATAATTTTTATTAAAGATAAAAATTTCACTTTTATTAATATCCAGTATTTCGTCTTTTAGCAAACTTCGACAGTCTTCACAATCAAATTTGAGTAAAAATTTAAACATTACATATCCACAAAAATATCTTAAAGAGTTTTCACAAAGCGTTCCTTGAGAGAAAGAACTATAATCTTCGTTTAAATCGGACATGTCAACATTGGACAATTGCGACTGACAAGATTCAAAATTTGTTTCCGAAACAGTTAACTTCTCATTCATTGAATATTCCCCGGTATCATTTGCATACGCATCCAAAGAGCTTGTTATAATTACATCTTCATCGGGCTCATAATTTGTTGAACTTGTTTGTGAATTTATAATTTTCATTGAGAGAATTTTCGCTATTATTTAGTTTAATTCAAAAAGGGTTGGGTTCGAATTGGTAATACCTCTGGACCTTATTAAATAGAACAAATTTTCTAGCGGGTCCTGTTGCACTCGAGAAAGAGCAAGGAAAAATATTTCATTTTCTTGCTCCCAAATGTCACTAGCTAAATTTAAAATGGATGACAAAGTAAGAATTATACCATTTATGCAAAAAACTGTACTCAATCCACAGTACTTTACATTCTGAAAGTAAATTCTCATTTCTTTTAAGTAAATTTCTATGTTATTATTTTTACGCAAAGCAGGTCTATTGGGATTTTTATCATATAGTACATGACTATTTAAACAATCGAACAATTTGTTCATTTTTTCAATAAAATTAGCAGTAGACAGTGCAAGATTTTCGCAATTCTTGTAATGTCCCGTTTCCACCAAGGTTCGTATAGCTGCTGAAACTGTATGACTAAAAATTTGTGTCGCATATTTAACTTTCATTTTATCGAAAATACCAGGATTAATATGCTTTAAAGTCAATTTTGGACACAATTTTGTTAAACCACTCTATGAATCAATTTCATACAATTTTTTTAGAACACTCCATGAAACTTTACCGTCAGGAGTTTCTATATCACATTTTATCAATATATTTCTTAATGACTTAATTAAATGGCAAATATCGTATGTTCCATATATTTTTCGGTCGTTATGCAAAAAGAAAGGGAATTCGATTGTTATTCCACATTTAGTAAAACAGCTTCTGTTGTTTGATCCTTGATCACAAATAACAGCTCTAACGTTTAGTCCAACAGAATAAGCGGCGTTTATATTCTTTTCAATCAGGTGTTTTAATTTTGTTGATAACAACCCAGTAGCAGAAGCATAATAGCTTAGAACAAACTTCCAATTACTGTGTAAACCACGTAACATAAATACACAAACGTATTTACAAAGTTTGGTCTCTTTTTCAAATCCGTCATCAACAAATCCCTGTATCTCATCTTCATGGGAATTATACTGCAGTCCTCTTTTAATAGCTATTTCATCAATTAAAAGCACAACTTCTTTATTTTTGCTATCCATATTCACGACGATTTCTTTTAAAGAATTAATCAGAATTGCATTAATACCTGGCTTAAGGAATTTTACAGGGGTCCATCTCGCTAAGGAAGAAGGAATCGTCATTAGCAGAGCGCGCACATTTATTTGAAGGGCAGACGCGGCGCAGGGTAGGAGAAATAGCAGCGACCTGCTGCCGCACCGCATCTTGCCCCACCAGCCAAGGCTCAGCCCAGCACGTAGCCTCCCGGAGATCCCACTTAAATGGAAATGAACTTTCATCGTTCATTCTGCGCTCTTTTGAGAGAATGAATCCTTGTGGGATCCACGATAATGAGAAGAAGAAGAAAAATTTCGTCGACAAATTTTTGTTCAAACTGAGTCCTCTATATGTTATATGCTTAGTGATAGAACTAGACTCAGATGAAGAATGGAGATGAAAACCTGTCTTAGGAAGCACATGTGATAAAAACACATTACATTATTTTCATTATGTGTTAAAATGAAAAAAATAAATAAATATAAATTGTCACAGAACAGCTCCTTTTATTTTGCTCTACATTTTAAGTATTTATAAAAAATATTTTTAACACTGAGCAGCTCGGAGCTGAAGGAACGGAAGAGTTAGATATATAACAACATATTCTACTTTGTCTAACATATGCACATGCCAGCTGGTGAAAAGAGGTAGGGAATTATATCCATACATATGCCAAAAAGTGGTTTCAATTTTGAGGAGCGATTTTGCTTGAGATTAGCAGTCAAGTCATGTCAGCTGCTTACTTTGGTGTATGTCATCCGGCGTACTTGGAGTAGTAGGAGTATATCGACAATGGAACGCACTTTTAGATCTAAGGTTCAGAGACTTATCTAAAATTAATGTTTTGTGAAAGCTTGAGTAGTAAAAAAAGGCAAGGTAATTGATTGCAATGGAAATGGCCAAAAATTGTGATCTTTTTTAACCTATTTTCCATGTGCGTATCTTACACACGAAAGCTATGTTTTCATAGATGTGCAGAATATGTGTTTTATTCAGGTACGTGCATAGGGAAAGCCGTGAAAGCCAGGAAAAGTTTTACCTATATTCCTCAGATAAACAATCAAGTTGGCCGTGGGGAATACTTTTTTATCACAATTAATCGACGCATTTCGACCAGAAGGCGATACTAATATAAACAAATCGGGAAAAATATAACCGTCAATCGCGAAAAGCCATCTTTTGGATTTTGGGAGAACTCAAAATCTACTGTGGCAGAACCTACTCCAAGTACTCTCGAATAAAGTACTTCTCTCCAAATAAAGAGTAGTTGGGAAATACTCCAAGTACGCCAGATGACATATTCCAGTAAAATGGAATGCGGCCTTTGTGTACCACAATTTCCCTTGCGTTAGAACTCGTGTATTTGTATTAAAAGCTTAGTGCAAGCCGAAATTTTGGGATGATTTAGGGAGGGACGAGAAAAGAATCTAAACCGATGCCCCAATACTCCACGAATTTGTAGCTTTTCGACTTCATCATTGTCTTTGGATTTGCACCCACATCCCACATCTATGCACTCAGAAATTCACTTGACTTGACAGTTCTCTTGCTCGGCTACACACCGACACTACTCATACTTTGAAAATAAGGATATACCCCTCCCGCCCCGTCCCTCATGAGACTCATGAACAAGGCTTTTACACGCCATAGCCGTTCCTTATTTATTTTTTATTCCAAAGTTAACACACTCCAACGAGCCCCTCGCACAACACAGAAGTCAAATAAACAACCCGACAACTCTACCTCTAGGCCCTTGGAATAAATAGGTAAGTAACGGCTACGGCGCGGGCGTGTAAAAACCCAGTACATGAATGACCACTTTCCTCAAGAACGGGGAAAGAGGGGCATACCCTTATTTTCTAAGTGTTAGTAGTGTCGGTGTGTAATAGAGCAAGTGTCTTTAGGATTTCGAAGCTATTTATACGAATATTTGGAACAGAATAACAATAGTGGATTGTGCCCGATATGGATGAAATTTATAAATATACGTAAATATTTATGTGCATTATATATTATTTATAATGTGTTGGGTTTCTCTTTAAATATCTGTTTTCTTATAATAATAATAAAAGTGTTTCGTAGTAAATATTAAAATTGTTGTGAATGATAAGAGTATTATTTTATATTAAACATTTGTGAACTTTAAAATTAACGAACGAAGCCATTGTAGCCCTCTGAATAAAGAAGAATTCCACTGAACCTAATCAGTGATGGCGCCTCCATGGAGAAACTAGTAGGTATTGTCATGTCATGTCATGACTTTTTATTTAAAAAATATTTGTTTTCTTTTCAGAATTAGTGGAATAAAAAGAATAAGAAGTTATGTGCAGTGCAGTGCTAAATAAAAAGTGAGGTTCAAGTTAACAATAGTGAGGAAATTGTGCAAGTGGAAAACCTTTTGCGGCGAAAGTTTAACTTTCAGTTTTGACAAAATGTCAGAATTAAAAGTTAAATATTTTAAAAACTTTAGGCGACCGCCTTACTATTCTTCCGTTCTAGACCCAATGGAAGCCACTTGCAAAATTTCATCCAAATCGGGGACAATCCGATATTGTTAAGTTATGCTGAAAATTTTACGGTATGCTTATTTTTGAACTGTTTTGAAGTGAGAATAGACAAAATGAAGTGTTCGGTGTTTGGTTGCCACAACAGTTCGTTGTCAGGACTGGAAAAATCGTTTTTCAGATAAATTATTAAATAAACTAGTTTTATTTTTCTGTTTTTAATAAGTGTTTATGGACATTACAATAAATATTTACGCCAAGTCGAGCCCAGTCGTACCATCCTTTTCTCCAAGCGACTCACGGCACTTTTGATCAACATGTGACTTCGTTGCGCATAAAGCAAGAAGTTTGAATTTTTAGTGATCAAGAGGTCATACCATAACTGGTTATATTGCCAATATACCTAATAATTACATATATGTATACTATAGTTTACGAATTATCGCTAGTCAAAGTTCTTTAATTTTGTCACTGACACACTCACCGATCATCAAAATTCTAAGATACTTCCAGCAGTCTTACAAACTTCAAATTTAGAATTTTAGTTAGTTCGCAATCTGGAAATTCAAGATGGCCGGGTAAGCCAGCTAGTATGTATGTATATTTCTTTCAGGGTCTCTTTCAGATATGTATATTTTAATCCTATAATTATTTTTATATTAAACTAGCGGATACCCGGCGTGTGCTACTACCCTAAAAAAAGAAATACATTTTGTTTATTTGTTGGAAAAAAGGAAATTTCCGTCTCGTCTCGTCTCGTCTCGTCTCGTCTCTCATCTCATCTCATCTCATCTCACATCTCATCTCATCGTATTATGCACCAACTTCACACTAATGTTTTTACTTCATTTGCGAGTAACGCCTTTGATGAGGTTGAAAATTGTTGTATGGGAAAAGTCAAAAATCGACTTCATGAATGGACCGAATGTGCCTAATGCATTCTTTTATGGCCTATAACCATCTTCGCATTATTGCCTTTCAAATGAAACCGGTTTGGGGCATATCGGTTGGTTGGTTTCAGAGTCTATAACGATCATAGGTAGAAACAGTTTGTGTTTTATATATATATTTAAATTTAAATTAAATAAATAAAACTTATTTTGCTAAAATCTACTTTAAATTCTTTTTCTTGCCCCTCCCGAAATCACCCCAAAACTACGACTTGCACTGAGCCTCTAATGCAAATTCACGAGTCTCTAACCCAAGAGGAATTGTGGTACACAAAAGGTAGGAGCTCAGCCGTTCCATACTGTTCTAAGTCTTGGGCTAACGCTGCCGCAGCAGCTATTCGGCTGCAATACAACACGGCGATTCTGCAGCACCAATTTTGCAGCGCTAAGACCTATTGAAATTTTTCGTGGAAAAAGAATTTCTTCGGCGTGTGACATTTTTTAGTCATATAGTCTTTGATAGTAGCACTGTTGTATATTTAGTGGAATAGTTTTTGAATAGTGATAAATTTTAAAGATTTGCATTCGATTTATTTTCAATGCTATCGTGTTGTTTTCATCTCCAACGAGAGATCGACATAAGTATGTACGAATACAAAGGAATAATTTTATTTACAAAACAAACGAAATATTAAGAATAGAAAGTAATGATTTATAGGAAAAGATTCTTCAAGGCAATGTAATTATAATATGTTAAACTTGGCTGCACACACTTCAAGTATGAGAAAGCAAAAGAGATTTTTCACTTCAAAATAAGTCAATATAAATTAAACAATTAATAGCTATTGATGCATTCACCATACCCTATACAAGAGTAATTTGCAAAATCAAATTTAATATTTTTAAGCTTAAGTCTTTCACTGATGCATTTTTAATCAAACAATTATCCTTTTAACTACAAAATTTAGTTTTTCAGTTATATCTATCAGCCTAAAAGCCATTTTGTTCCAATAAGTTTTACAAGGTAAACGTTTTTCAAAAAGTCTTAAAACTCAAGAAAAATAAAGGATTCTCTGAAGCACTTTCTAGTTCCATACTTCCTTATTAAAACAGGAGCGAATTTAAGCTAGCTAGACAGGTATAAATTCTTTTAACACAGTGTAGAAAAACAATAAAGATATAAAAAAAATCTCGTCTACATTTGTAAAATAATACTTACAATTAATCAGCGTTCGGTCCCTGAGGCCGAGGTCGCTTTAAATTCCTTTGTTCCTCTTAAATGAACTACACTTTTTCTAAGCAATGTTTCTCTTGTGTTATTTTATTATCTATACATATATATGTATATATATACTACCTTTTTTGGTTCGTAAGATTATTTTTTTTTCTTAAAAAATATCTGAAAAAGCGCTTGTTCTCTTTTCTCATATAAAATTTAATAAAAATGGTCATGTTTTGTTTGTCACACATTCCGCGCGTTAAAAATTACGCCATTTTTCTAATTATTCGTTTTGTTGTGGGGCTACTGCTGTTATTTTTGGATTTTCGTGTTTTTACTGTCGTCATCACAGAGCTGGTTATGCTCTAGGCTTCTGTCTCTGCTCCTTTCAGTCGTAGTCTAGCAAAATCTTCAAATATAATGTCATCATCCTGACCAGCATCATCTCTGGAAAAATAATAAAATTTGTTAATCATTCTTCCATTAAATAATTTTCCAAGAAGGGGTAAATCAGAATGAATTATTTAATTTTTTAATTTAATTGTATTCCATTAAATAATTTTCCAAGAAGGGGTAAATCAGAATGAATTATTTAATTTTTTAATTTAATTGTAAGTTTTTTTTTTTTTCAATCGACGTTTACTTTTTTAACGGGTTTCAACAGGATAGCAGGGTGAAACGAAAATTCATTTTTAAATACTGTTTCAGTATGAGAATGTCGTCATTCGGTGAGTAATTGTACAATATTACAGCAAAAAACAATGCTTTTATAAAGTAAACTTTTATTTACTTTGATGAACTAAACAATGTGTCAACCGTACGTATTGATCATTGGACCATTATCGGATTATTGATTTAGATGCGGTCATAATCAACTTGCAAATTTTCATGACACACACAAGTGAAATTTATTAAAAGCTAATAATAATGCTGCCGAGACATTTTTCATAAGCATTTATAAACCTTGTAAGAAACTGTCAAGAAACTGATATCTAGAGATTTCTCCGTCGGGGTTTTGTAAAACATTGTGGAATTAATAAAATGATTTTTATATTCTATACTTTTAAGCTCTGCAGATGGCTTTGTAAGCCGAAATACGTATCAGACTTTTGGTAAAGAAAATGTGTGCAAAGAAAAGGTTTTGGAAACATTAAAATAAAAGTATAGAATATAAAAATCATTTTGTCAACAAACAATTTTTTTTTTTAATTTAAGTGATTCTGTGTTTAAGACTAGACATTAATGTACCTGACGTTAACTTTGAACATAAGAATCGGTCTTAGATTTCTGTACCTGCTGCGTTTGAAGATTGAATGACAAGACTTTTGCGTATTCTTAAAGATATGTACATCCCAATTAAATGATAGATAGTGGATATTCGAAAAATTCGTAAATTGCTAGCTAACATTATCTTATTGCATGGTCTTTCTTTAATTTTGCTCGCCATTTTAGATCCACCATCATGAAGTTTAACTGGATTGGCGAAGGGCCCAATCCAGGTCAAAAGCCTTCATTGGTATACCGATGGCTCGAAATCTGAGCATGGCACTGGAGCAGGTGTCTATGGACCCAATACCACGGTCTCGATTGCAATGGGCGAATGGCCCACTGTATTTCAAGCCGAAGTCCAGGCCATCAAAACTTGCGCCCAACTAAACCATAGCAAAGGACTTAAGGGCTCATCAATAAACATACTCTCTGATAGCCAAGCGGCGATTAAGGCGCTCTCCCCGTGGAGCATTCGCTCAAGACTTGTCAAAGAATGCTATGACTGCCTCCAACGCCTGGCTGCCTCAAACAGAGTTACACTCGTTTGGGTACCGGTGCACTCTGGCTTTGGTGGAAATGGAATCGCTGACAAGTTGGCCAGAGAGGGATCTTCAGCTAGGTACCAAGGCCCCGAACCTTAGTGAAACATTGGCTGGTCTTCAGCCAAAAACGTGGTGGACAGGTGAGCGAAATCAAACCACGTTTTGTACTTTAACAATACTTCAGGGTTACGTCAAGCCAAGGAGCTCATCAAACCCTATACCCCTTTACCAATGCCACAGACCTGAGCAAATCGGATCTCAGGCTGCTGGTGGGTTACTTATATGGCCACGATGGGGTCAGATATCACCTATGTACACAAGCTAGGTCTGTCAATTGAGACAGAATGCTTACTTTGTCTAGAGGACGAGGAAACTACAGCTCGCATACTTTGCAACTGTCCGGCTTTGGCGTCGATTATAAGTAGGACCCTCTGTAAAGGGTTTTTAAGCTCGGCTGAGGTCAGTAATTCTTCTGCAAGTGACCTTCTGGCTTTCCTTAGGGTAGCAGATCGTCCACTCCACTAACGGGGCCTTGGCACAAAAGATCATCTGGGCGCAGTGCCCGCCATTAGGTAACCCCCTCTATATAATAATACTTAATAATAATCATGAAGTTTAATAGTAATAGAAAATTTACTACTCTTAAAACTTTAATAGATTTAGCACCTATTCATCTGCACTTAAGGGGTTACATGGGATTGAAAATTTCAAAAAATTAATTTTTTTATTGGCTTATTAAATAATACAATATGTCTAGAAGATTCTCCAAAAGTTTTAAGTCAATTGGAGTAAAAGTCTATGAGATAAGGCCTTGGGAATTTCATTTCGAACGAATTCGGAAATCCTCCTTATTTGCCTGCCAGCCAGCAATGAGGCCAGTGCTAAGGCTCATTGAAGCGATGCTCTGGCCACTGGGTGCATGTACGAGCCAGGTAGAATTATTTATTTAAACATGTTTTAATTAATGTTTTGCCTCTAGGAGGTTGAAAAATTGGACAGTGCGAGGCCGGGTACAATATAGACATTTGGTAATCTCTAAACCCGTCTCGTTTTGTCTTTCAGCTTTGAAAGAAGGTACACCAAGTCTGGGCAAATTGAATTATGTACTTTCAAATAAGAATTATGTATGTTTCAAAACGAAATAATCTAATTATTTCAAATAATCGGTTATTTCAAAATGAACTAGCTCAAATATTTCAAATAATCAGTTATTTGAAATAAAATGAATGTTAATTAAAAAAAAAAAATAATAATTTAAAAAACTAAGAAACACGCTTTTTATTTAAATTGAACTAAAAAGTAAAAAAATAAAAAGATGTTATCCCTACAGCGAAAGGTAGTCAAATAACGTGATAAAATCAAATAGTTTTCAGAGAAATCATAGTAAAGAAATAAACAAATAAAATTTCATTATACAAAAAGCGTAGGGTGCTCGACAACAATTGTTATTTGAGTTAGTATAAATACATACATAGCAAAGCACCCCACGCTTTTTGTACTTATAATAAAATTTTATTTGTTTATTTCTAGACTATGATTTTAAACTCTCTGAAAACTATTTGATTTTATCAAGTTATTTGAATATATTTCGCTGTAGGGATAACATCTTATTATTTTTTTACTTTTTAGTTCGATCTAAATAAAAAGCGTGTTTTTTAGTTTTTTAAACTATTATTTATTTTTACTTTTTTAGTCTTTAAGCGAACTAATAGTAATTTGAAGACTCGTTTTTTTGGTGCATCGTATGTAATAACAGGTTATCAGGTTGATTTATGAATTATTTCGAAAAATAATACCTCTTCTAATTCTTCACTAAAAAGTTTTGATATTTCTGTTAACTTTTGCCATATTTAATTTAGAATGACGTCATCTCACTTATTGCGTTTCGCTCATCAAGCCCTTTCATTTGATATCCATATCATAGGGGTAACTATGAAAATTATAAATCGCCAATTTGTGACGTCCGCCATATTGGATTAGGAATAACGTCACATTACTTATTGTGTTTCGCTTATCAAGCCGTTTTATTTGGTACCCATATCATAGGGGTTGCTATAAAAATTATAAATCGCCATTTTTTGACGTCCGCGCGCCCTATTGGATTTAGAAATGGCGTTACTCATTTTATCGCTTCCTACTCTTCAAGCTCTTTCATTTGATACCCATATTAAGGGGGTCGACAAAAATTACATCGTCCACCATCTTGTGGCGGCGGCCATTTTAAAAATATTACAATATTGAGTATTTTATTGTCATCAGTCCTTGATAAGTGTGCAAAATTTCAGCTCAATCGGAAACCGGGAAGTGGGTGAAATTTAACTTCCAAGATTACGTTACAGACAGGTGAAGCTAATAAATAAAATAAAAAGCTTTTAACAAATTAAATTTAAATAACTGCTTATTTAAAAATGAAATAAAACTTTAAAGAAATAATAATTTATTTCAAATAATAGAAAAAAATAATCTTTAATTGTAAAATCTCATGTTCTTCACTCTAAATAAAATGTTTATTTGGGTTAATCACGTAGTAAATGCAAACGAAATACAATTTAATTGAAAAGTGTTTGCAATGGGAAGCAGTTAAAATGGAAACCGTTTTATAAATCATCTTATTTTAAATATCGAATTCATCATAAAATTTAATTGAAATAATTTCCTAATTTAAATGAATTATTTCATATAACATGAATTAACATTTCATTTGAAATAATTATTTCTTATTTTATTTCAAATAAAAAATGCCCAGGCCTGAAGAACACATACTTTTCCCCGATGGGGTTAATTAATATACATATATGTTCTTATGTACATATATGCGTTCCACTAAATTAAGGGAAAAAATATATTTTTTTCTGTTCAAAAACATTCTAACTCAGAGTGTTGCGATATCAGCATAATGATTTTTGAAAGGCCCATACATTCGCAAAATAGTCGCTCAAAAATGTGTTTGCGCGCACGATCCACGAGTTGATGCACCCAGTGTGGAATGGCAGCAAAATTGCAGCTTCTTCTGCTCAGGTGGGTTTAAGCTAATTTCAGCTTTGCTAAGAGCTCAAATTTTCAGCTAGCTTGGGCCATTAATACCAAATGATTTTGTCAACTCAGTTGTGTGATTGCTTTTGCAGGAAAATATATGATACAGGCTAGCTTAAGGGGGTCTTTATTTCAACTGAAAACTTTAATCGCGTCTTGTCAAAACTCTATTTTTTGAAGTCGGTTGACATGATTTCTCAAAATATAATGTACCGAACCGATCTTGTTAAAATTTCGCTTACTTCTTCAATATTGACTAGTATTTCAACGCAGGATTATTTTTTATTACAACTAATTTACAAGGCAATATGTGGTGCAAGTTATACAAAAAATTAATAGTAAAAAATCATTTTTAAAAACAATCTTTTATTTAAATGCTCTAAAAAGAAGAAAATAAACATTACATTGAATCAAACCCATCAATTTATTACATTACACAATTTATATGATATAAAAGCTTGTCGCGAGATTTACTTATGTAGATGTAGATCCTTTAGACTTACAACCCTTGAGTTATTGTATTATTGTTTATCTACATAAGTAAATTTCGCGACAAGCTTTTAGATCATATAAATTGTGTAATGTAATAAATTGATGGGTTTGATTCAATTTAATTTTTATTTTCTTCTTTTTAGAGCATTTAAATAAAAGATTGTTTTTAAAAATGTTTTTTTACTATTAATTGTTGAGACTAAAAAACGATGTCTTTATTAGTAAAAGAACGTCAAATTGAAATTTCAAAAAGGCGTTAGCATGACGCTGAGTAACTAGTGCGTGGTACCGTTTGAAGCTGAATCGTGCATTAGCATCTTAAAACTCTTCTTTTGAACTTATGCGTTATTATATTAGACGTCCGCCATATTGGATTTAGAATGACGTCACCTCACTTATTGTGTTTCGCTCATCAAGCCCTTTCATTTGATATCCATATCATAGGGGTAACTATGGAGTATGGATATTATAAATCGCCATTTTGTGACGTCCGCCATATTCGATTTAGAATAACGTCACAGTACTTATTGTATTTCGCTTATCAAGCCCTTTCATTTGATACCCATATCATAGGGGTTACTATGAAAATTATAAATCGCCATTTTGTGACGTCCGCCATATTGGATTTAGAAATGGCGTTACTCATTTTATCGTTTCCTACTCTTCAAGCTCTTTCATTTGATACCCATATTAAGGAGGTCGACCAAAAATACATGGTCCGCCATCTTGGGCCGCCTGCCATATTGGATTTAGAATAACGTCACACAGCTTATCGTGTATTGTCATCCAAACTAAACGTGTATACAAAATTTCAGCTCAATCGGTTGAAGATATCTGTTTCAAAATTGAGTAGCAAGATTCCACTCGAACAAACATACATACATACATACATACATTGCAAGTTAAATAAAAGCTTGTAAAATGGTACCGTTTTGTACACAACTCTGCCAAAAATTCAAATTTTAATTTTTTTTCCTTCTTTCAAGCACGAGCTATATATATCTACTCATAGAAATATAATAATTTTCTTTTTAATTTCAGATAAATATGTCATGAGTTATTTTGACAACGCCAAGGAAAATTTATTCTGAGGGGTCACAGGAAATGAGGTCCCAATGGCTGAATTTTCAAAATTTTCAAATGAAAATTTCACAAAATATTTGTCAAATGTTTATCTTTAATATTAGTCCGGTCAAAATAGAGAACAAATAGTGGTAGTTTTGCAGTAATTCGCATAGAGCTGAAAACTGGTACAGACCTTGGGGGCATTATTACAAATAAAATACTAAAAGTTTGAATAAAATATGTCATTTATTATTTTCGAAAAACATTAGAGAAAAAATACGTTTTGATTTGGCCTCCCAAAACCATGTGACCGCTTAAATGCCTTGAAGTTTAATTGGATCCGTTACCTTGAAATTTAAAATATTGTTTTTGATTTAGTCAGAAATTTCCATCCGCCATACTGACTGATTTATTTTATAATATTATAATATTATAAATAAAAAAAAAATACAATTCAATTCAGTAATTTATTTAAGGCGTACATTAAATTCGGGTTTTTGTCGATGTACTAGTTTTTTGGTAAGGGAGTTAAAAAAAATGAATTTCTTACAATCATCTTGGTTATTTATATATACATACATACATACGCTACTTTTTTTTTACCCGACTGCGGCGGAGCCCAAAAGGAGGGTAATGTTTTTAGTTGGTGCTAGCCGGGTTACCCGGTTTCACCCGGTGTACAAAATTTTTGTCGCCGTATTCGTTCCGCCATCTTGAATTGCCAAATTTCGAACGTAGATTCAACTTTTGGCCGCCATCTTGGATCGGCCATTTTGAAACCCGCGAATAAAAAGTAGCCTATATGTTGGGCCGAATTATGTTGTACCACAGACTAAGAAATAACATAAAGACTGTGCATCCATACAAGAAACTATGAACGCTTTTGCCTCAGCTCGAAATTCGCGATGCCTCGACATTTCACAGCAATACCCCAGCTCTAAAAGAGAATCTGGGAATTCTGCGAGGTTCTTTCTGAGCTGCTCGTTCGTAGCTGATAGGGGAGGGTAGGGATATTTGGTGCTGTGGGGTGCGGGAGCTACAGCTGGCAGCCAGAGACACGAAAAATTTCAATAGGACGTAGCGCTGTGCCGTTTTTCTGCGCAAGGATTGGCTTGTGGGACTGCCCTTACGTGAAGTGTGAGGGAGTTGAATTTTTCTAGGAATCCTCTGAGTAAATTCGGAATGCGCCGTCGGATTCGACTGCGGTTTTTTCCCGAGAAAGGCTACATGAGAGGGAAGCTTTTTCTTAAAAAAAAATTCGATCTTCCCATACAAAAAATCGGCAGAATGAAGGATCAAGATCAAATTTTGGGCTTTGAAATTGCGATTTTCGAAATTTAAGGGGGTCTCTTCCGTTTGTTTGTTGACGGATTGGGTCGTGGGTGGTATCGTTGAAAAGCTTGAAGGCTCAGATTTCTAATGCGTTATCAACCAGTATTCTTGGATGTCTCTGAAAGAACTTATAAAGCATTTTCAAGGTTGACCCCCTCCAATTTTTCAATTGCGAATTATCGCCATATATGACTTCGCTTAGTTTACGAATTAGGATTTTTCTTTTATAATTTTTTACGAAAAAAATCGAAATTCTTGGTCATACCATTGAGAAATAATACCTAAAGAGTGGCAAGCAAAACATTATATGAGGAACCACTTTTTGAAAGCTCTTCAGTCAATAGCTTGCTCGCTTGAGCCACCTTAAGCTATGACTGTTCAAAGACACTAACACATGTAAATCCAACCGGCCACATGATGAAAGGGGATGTGCGTAAGTGCCGTTCTATATATGAGCCATTTATTTTGAAAGTGGACTAACAATAAGTCAATATGTCTTTAGGTGTCTTTTTCTACATTCTTCTAAGGTAAAAGGCTTGAAGGCTCAGCTTTCTAATGCGTTATTAATAGTGTCCTAGGATGTCTCCGAAAGAACTTATAAAGCATTTTCTAGTTTGACCACCACCAAATTTTCAATTGCGATTTTAAAGGGGAAGGACCGATTTTAGAGGGGAGGTGTCCAAGAACAAACGTTGATCAAAAGACCATGCAGAATGGATTAGCATACCCTTGTTCACATTTTAGAAAAGCACCCTGTGTGCTTAATCCAATTAATCCAAACAAACTGATTGCCTCAATTATTTAGTATTGGATTAATATCAGTCAGGTTTTCACACCAACTTCAAAAGTCTACGAAAGTCTTGGTATTAAATGTTGAAAGTAATTGCAGAGGACTTTTAATATGATTATTTTATACTTTTTAGAGCTTGAGATTTTTTGGAGTCGGTTTTATTTATTTTCATTTTTTTAGGATCTTTTTATGTCATTCTTTTTAGTGTAATATTTTTTTGTCAAATTTTTTTTTTCGTTCGCAAGGGAACCCCACATCAAAATCAAGTAAGAGTTTAAGAACAACCTTTTTAAAGGCAAGCTTTTATTAAAAAAAACATTTTCCCTGTCAATTTTGAGCTATCTAGCCCGCCGTTCACAATTCTGTCTGCTTTTATCAATTTCGAAAACATTGGTATTTATATTCGTGGTATTTTTTTTTTCTTTTAACATTTGGCAATAAGATTCTGTGAAATTTTTTTTTGTTTTCGACTTTAATAATAAAAAAAAAAAAGTGCGGAAACTCATAGAATATTTGTGGACGCTTATGATGATTTTGCTTCTTCGGAACGAACATGTAGAGAATGGTTTCAATGGTGATTTCAACGTTGAAGATCATGCGCGATCCGGAAGGAGAAAAGAATTCGAAGATGTCAACACGACAATCCAAGACCACATCTTCACAAATCAGTCAAGGACACATTGGAGTCGATCAAATGGGAACATTTACCCCACCCGCCTTATTCACCGGACATAGCTTCATCGAGCCGAGCACCAGCGGGACCAGGCCCAGGAGCAACAACAAGAGATTTTATTCCCGCAACGGAATAAGATCTCAATTGTTATAGTACGCATACCCAGCATACATACCAACTCGAAAAGTTGCAAATTCAAAAATAAATTGATGTTAAATCGGTTGTTGTGGTTTGCCAGTAAAGAGTGCCAAATATTTGTGTCATAATAATTATATTTTTATTACAAAATGCCCTTTTTAATTCGACTGGAAGTGAAGCAGTGGCTGACTGACATTTCACAACTACATTGCTAATATGTGTACAGACTTGATTTGTCAGCAGTTGGTTTTTTGGTTTTGGTTTGGTTTTGGTTTGGTCTGGTTTTTTATGAAGATTAGGCATAAAACTCCTATGCCAATATCCAAAGTAACTATTGCCCATATGTTCTGTATTCCAATTGAAATGAAATCTAAAAGAGACGCTCTCGAACGTAATTGGGACATATCAAAACGACTATTTTCACTATCCGTCGCATTTGACTGACTGCGACGACCTACTTCAGCTCGTCCTCTCTTTGGCATTGTAATGGCAAAGAATATATAAACTATATATTCTTTGGTAATGGGCGCTGTAAAACGACACGGAATTGTTTTCACAATCACTTATACACGAACCAAATCTGTCGAAATTACCTTGTTACCTATTCTTCACTGAGAATTTTACAACCTTGAAATCCTCGTGTATCAAACCTAATCGAATATCTCTAAAAAACAATGGCTGATCAATCAAAGTGATCGTCGCCAAATGTAATTAAATTCACTTTAATTGAATCTTACCTCAAAAATCCACTTCTTTTTTATGGAAAACCAATTTCAAATTATACATACACAGGCTTTCAAAAATGTAAAAAAAAAACAGTCCCATGGAAATACTCGAGCGCGTCAGATATTGATAGTGTATATGCCCCACGTGTCTCTGATGACGGAGGTACATATGTATATTATATTAATCTGCCCATATACATATGTATATTATATTAATCTGCCCAAGCTTTTATTTATAGTCATACAAATACAGAAATACCGTGAAGAAATACGTTAAAGGTATATTTGGTTGAAATATATATTAGGCCCAAAATTGATAAATTTTAGCAAAAACTTATATTTTCTTTTTAGTATATTTTTTATATTTCATTGTTCAATAAAAGCTTGTCTTTAAAAAATATTTTTTTATTTAATTTTTTTTTTGAGACTATTAATATTCTGATCGGCTGCCCTACACACGCAGCCCTATATAGAAGGCTAAGATATGGTAGAGGTACTCAACAGTGTGCATCCCCCCCCCCCCCCCCCCCCATATATTAATCTGCCGCGCTTGAGTAAATTCCAAAATCCCCTGTTGGCCTCCCTTTCAATAATGGGTTCAATTTTATTAATTAAAAATTTTATCATATCACTAAATCTTGGAAAGCGCAGTTGTATCAAAACTATTTTAGGTAATATTCTCTATAATAAACTAACTAAACCATCGGGATTCCATTTTCGGATTTAGCTATTTATCAAACATAAATACAAACTTAACGCGTAATGTTTTTCTGAAAAAAATTACTCCCGGTGAGAAGCGCTATATTGAATTAAGTTTGAATTCGACTATGTGTTTTACTGGTGGTTAGAAGGTGATAATCTAACCGCCTAATAAAAGTGTACGTATAAAGTTAAGATTACGTTATAACAGTTCTTTTATGAAATAATAACATGATCAATCAACGATGGGGTTATGTTTTTTTAACAATCATGTAATTTGTTTGCTGCTAAAGTACAAATCGCAATAAACTTGCTTTTGCATTTGAAATTTTTCAGTTTTTGAGAAAACAAGAGGCTTTCCTTAGGATCGTCTACTCCACTAACGGGGCTTTGACACAATAAACTTCATAGTGTCCACCATATGGTGGCGACCCCTAACAAATAACAATAATTGAAAGCTATCAACAATTGTTTAATGAAATTACAAACATTTGTTGTTCACAATAATTTTTGAATGCAATTTACTGCATTATTTAATAATTTTATTAAAATTACTTGATAACATGAAAGCTGAAAGAAAATGTTTTTAAAGAACACACAGCATAACCAGCAAATATAATTTCACTGGGCTATTTGTTGAAACAGTTTCTTTTCCGAAAAATACAATGTATGTACCTACCTAGAAGTATTTTCGTAAAATACATAAGCGTCTTATTTATATTGCAGATCTCCAAATCACATTGCAGTTACAAACTTTTCCCATAAAGCTCTATATTCTCAAATCGAATGGAGATCTTACGTTATTTTGAAGATGGAGCATGTCCAACCAAATGTATCTCTAAATTATTTAGTATAATAAAATGCTAAGCTTTTTTTTAAGCCGATTTGTCTTGGCGCTACGAAAAAATATTAACATTCATTGGTTGATTTCACTTTATCAATTGAATTAAATGTTCTACAAGTAGTCGTTCATAAATTATTATTAGGTGAATTTTAGAATTAAATACCTTAATCACTTGGGTCCCGCTGTCTTTTAAAGTTAATAAATAGGCAATACTGTAAAGTCAAGTGTTTTAACTATATAATTTTAGCAACTCTAATTATACGCCTGTAGGCCATATTAACTATAAGTATTTTATTTTATACAAAATAAATCGAGAAAATGATGGGAAAAAATATACATAAAAAACCTGGACTCAAGAGGTTAAAATAATGTTGTTCAAATTTTGTTCATACCTCAATCCTTGCATCTGATCACTTGTGGGATGTGAAAATTTTTGACAACAAAATAAAAAAGAAAGTAAAGTAATTTGAATTATAGTTGTAATAAGTTATTTAAAATTATCGAAAAATAATCAAGGCGCTACATTTTTAAAGGCACATAGATTGGAATGGTTCATCCAAAAAGCATATTTTTTAGTTGTCGTTTACCATACAATTTAAACAACTCGCTTCACATCTACAAATTTTGAGTTTCTTGCTCTTTATCCTACCATTTTTAAAGCTAAAAGTTAGAAACGCAGCATAATTGTTTCATGAATCATACTTATTTACCGTTATTATTACAAGCTTTTATTTAACTTGCAATCTTCGTATGTAAGTAAGTTGTCCGCACCGAAATTTGCAAGTTAAATTTGACCCACTTCCCGGTATCCGATTGAGTTGAAATTTGGAACACGTATGTAAAGTCGGTGACAATACAATATTTTGGTACCATCGAGCTGATCTGATGATGGAGTCGGAAGATGGCCACAGCCACATCTCAGTACTAAAAAATTTTGAGTTTGATCATAGCAACATTTATTCCGGTGTCGATTCCGGATTTTTTTCTTTTTAGTTCACTTTTTTTTTCAATAAAAGCTTGTTTTTAAAAATTTCTTTTTTTACTTTTAATTTTTTTTCTAACATATCCCTCATATTTACCATTGTAGACTGTTTTACATTTATAACACACATGGTCGCTAGTTCAATTAGAAGAATTGAATTTAGTTCTAGGATTGTGAGTTTGCTACACCAGGTAAATATATTTATAATGCCGCGTGGTGTGTAATACTAGTACAACTAGTAAGGGTAAAAATTATAAGAATACTAGCTTTTGAATTGAATTGTATATTTGCATTTGGAATAATGAGCACTTTTGTGTTAAATTTCGATACTAATGTTTTGGAATTCAGTACTTTTGAAATAGATTTTTATACATTTGAAATGCGAGTGAAAAAGGTGACATGCTATTTTCAGATCTACTATTTTTTGTGCTTTTCCTTTTGGTTTTTCCCAATTTTCTTTTAAGACACCCCTTTATTGAGACGAACAAACTAAAAAAAGAATCATCCAAATCGGTCGAGCCGTTCTCGAGATATAATCAAAAATCGGTTCCATACAAAATGTATGAGAAAATGAATTTTCTTCATAAATTCTTTTTCCGTGAATTTTTCCGATATTTTAATAGTTATTCTGTTAGTCGGGGCGGAGACGAATCCAAAAAATCAAAGATCATAAAAACAAAATTAAAAATTTTGAAAAAAAACCCACGACGGATGTAAACGTCGTAATAGAAAAAGGATTAAATACAATTTTAAAGCCCCACCGACTAAAAGGAGGTAAGTAACCAAAGAAAATTCGTCGGGGGATGCCATTCCCTGCCCTGAATTAAGAATAGGAGAATATCAATTAAAGACTACATATGTACATTCAATATTTTAGTTCACTTCAGGGCAGGGAATGGCATCCCCCGACGAATTTTCTTTGGTTACTTACCTCCTTTTAGTCGGGGGGGGCTTTAAAATTGTATTTAATCCTTTTTCTATTACGACGTTTACATCCGTCGTGGGTTTTTTTCAAAATTATTAATTTTGTTTTTTATTTGAAACTTTTTAGAGATTTCTTACAAAATATTATTTTTATATCTGGCCGATGAATCACAAACCCTTTACAGAAAACCGTATCTACATCGGTCAAACCATTTTGGAGATACTTGGCAACATTGGACTGGACAAACAACCTCTCACCCTAAACGCATATACCAGCTCCGTTCCGTCGTGGGTAAAAATCAGCGGCCCCGAAAACCCTTAAGACCAAGTTTGTTGCAGATAGCACAAACTTTAAGGAGTTGACAATCCGACATCTTGAATTCATAAATTTTGACAGTTGGTTTGAGATCGGCGACCCCAAAAAACCCCCAAATATCAAGTTTGATACAAAACGCATAAACTTTAAAATTTGACAGTCCGCCATCTTGAATTCGTAAAGTCTGACAGCTGATTTGAAATCGGTGACCCCGAAAACACCCAAATACCAAATTTAGTGCAAATCCTATAAACTTTAAAATTTGAGAATCCGCCATCTTGAACTCATAAATGTTCACAGTTGGTTTGAGATCGGCGACCCCAAAAACCCCCAAATATCAAATTTGGTCCAAATCGCATAACCTTTGAAATTTGACGGTCCGCCATCTTGAATTCGTAAATTCTGATAGCTGATCTGAAATTGGTGACCCCGAAAACACCCAAATACCAAATTTGGCAAATCGCATAAATTTTAAAATTTGACAGTCCGCCATCTTGAATTCGTAAATCTTGACAGTTGAATTGAAATCAGCCACCCCGAAAGCCCCCAAATACCAAGTTTGGTGCAAATCGCATAAACTTTAAAATTTGACAGTCCGCCATCTTGAATTTTGCAGCAAGTTAACACCGTAACACCTATCTAAGAACAATTGCCGATGAATCACAAACTTTTTACAAAAAACCCCATCTAAATCGGTCAAACCGTTTTGGAGAAAAATGGTAAGTTTCGTTTGCACACGCAAACAAACAAACAAACATGAAACAAACAAACAACCTCTCACCCTAAACGCATATACCTTCTTCGTTCCGTCGTGGGTAAAAAATCGGTCCAGCCGTTCTTGAGCTATAAATGGTCTAACTGACCATACTTTGTTTTATATACATTTATACATAGATATAAAAAAAGAAATAATCTATACATATTTATAATAATATTGTAACAGGCCGTACATTGTAGATATTGAAAAAAAAACTAATAAGAGCAACAGAAGCCAACAGTTTTTACAATTTTTGTTTGTCTGTATGTTTGTACACGCATCACGCAAAAACTAGGGAAATGAATGCAGTTTTCACCGATGTATTGCTAGAGGAAATCGTGGGGCGCGTATTAAGGTACTATTACCTATTGTAAAGACTACACTTCTCAAATATAAATTGCAGCAGTACACAACTCAGCAGCACGCCCGATGGTGTCCAAGTAACGAGTACAAACGCGATAATGCCCATTCCCGAATCCTGCCTAACCTTTTATACCTCTAACCTGATCATAAACTAAATCCTTTGGCGCCTAAACTATGCGCATGCTAGGACATGTTCATGTTTCATGCTTCCTATTTTGTTCATTGCACATGTGCGAAGGACTTTATGATCATGCACAGGGAACCTATGCTTCCCTTCTTAGAATTGCACAAAATGGGAATCGTACTTGTTAAAAGGGGTTCATTTATTGTTTTTCCCTTTTAGCAATTAATTACGAACAAAACTCTTTGTGCCGATCCGTCTGAGTTATTTATTACCACAGACATTCGACGCTATTTCCAGATTATCATAATGCTGCTCGTCCTTACAAACACCCGCGCTGCTGAGAAGATATGCTACAATCTTTAATTTACTTATTTAAAACCAAGCGGGATTTCCCTGGTTTTTCCGTGGCCCTTACATTATTAGAATTTTCAAAAAATATTTCTTTTTTTTTTAGATTTTTCGATTCCTTATACCTTCAAAAAAACTCTCCAAAATATTAGAAATTTCAGCCGATCCCAAGATACAACGAATTTGTTCAAGCGCGCTCTTAATAACTCATTTCTTGACTACTACAAATTTTGTTGATATTTTGAAGCACCCTGTAAAACAATTGAATTTTTTTACCAATTAGGAGGTAATAATGTCAATATACATATATTTCCCAAAGTTTCATTACGATATCTTTAACACAACAAAAGTTACAGATTTTTGATAGCTACCAAGTCGTTTTGGCCCACTGTACGCCGCAGGTGTCCAGGCAGCTTTAAACGCGTTTTACTCAAAATGACATTTTTTTAACTGGCGGACAGTTAATCTCCAGATCTAGTGGGCCGATTTTAAAAAAGCTTGAAGCATTTTGTTCGTTTTCGTTTTTAACCCCCGACGCAAAAACGACGGGGTGTTATAAGTTTGACGTGTCTGTCTGTCTGTCTGTCTGTGACATCGTAGCTCCCAAACGCATAAACCGATTTTGATTTTGTTTTTTTTGTTTGAAAGGTGAATTAGTCGAGAGTGTTCTTAGCTATGTTTGATGGAAATCGGTCCAAGATGGCCGCCGCCACAAAATGACGGATTACATATTTTTTCACAACTCTCTCAATATAGGTATCAAATAAAAGGGCTTGAGTAGTAGAATACTATACACTATGACAAATTTCAAATCCAAGATGGCCGCCACCACAAAATGCCGAATAACTTTTTTTTTTCACAACTCCCTAAATATGGGTATCCAATGAAAGGGCTTGTCTAGTAGAATAATGTACACTATATTGAAAGGGAATGAGGAATATTAACTAACGAAATGAAAACTAAAAACTTGAAAATTAGTTTTTTTTTCTGATCAATGCCCTAGCTAGATTGATGAGGAAAGTGGAGTGATGACTGGTACCTAGGACCTAACGAAGCTCACAAAAATATATATTTTATTTTTTTTATAGTTTATAACTTTATTTAAAATTAGTGGACTATCGGAATTAGGGTCCGCGAGTAATTTAAAAAGAATGAAATAAAAAAATAAAATTAAAAATTTTAAGTAACCCCCGACACAAAAAAAAAGAAACTCTAAAAAGTAAAAAATAAAATTTTTCTCTCGGCCTTTTAACTTCATTAAAAGAACCTATTAATGTGTTGGTTGGCCCTTTAACTTTAATATAAGTACTTATTAATATTTTGATACAAGCGTCGTCGCGTTGGGGGACCGCTACAAAATAAATAATTACTATCCACAGATATTACCGGTCCCCCAACGCGACGACGCTTGGATCAAAATATTAATAAGTACTTATATTAAAGTTAAAGGGCCAACCAACACATTAATAGGTTCTTTTAATGAAGTTAAAAGGCCGAGAGAAAAATGTTATTTTTTACTTTTTAGAGTTTCCTTTTTTTGTGTTGTTTTGTTCATTGCGGGAAGTGAGTTTTGTTGTTGCATTAATTATTATAACACGAATAACTGCGGAACGAGCCGTCGGATTCGAGTGCTCTTTTGTTTTCAGAGAAAGGCCTTATGGCAGGGAAGCTTTTTCTCAAAAAAAGTTTCGATCTTCTCAGACAAAAAATCGGTAGAATAAAGAGTCAAGGTCAAATTTTGGGCTTTGAAATTGTCATTTTCGAAATTTGACGGGGTCTCCCCCGTTTGTTTGTTGATGGATTGGGTCGTGGGTGGTATCGTAGGAAAGCTTAAAGGCTCAGCTTACTAATGCGTTATCAACCAGTATCCTAGGATGTCTTACAGAACTTACAAAGCATTTTCTAAGTTGACCTCTTCAAAACTTTCAATCGCGATTGGGGGGGGGGGGGGGGGGGGGGAGGACCGATTTTAAGGGGGGGGGGCGGTGTCCGAACAAATGTTGATCAGGACCCCATTTAGAATCGATTGGCATACCCCTGTTCAGACCTTAGCAAAAACAAATATTTTGGCTATTTTGTAACTGTTTCGAAAAATTTCAGATATGCGTCGCAAAGGTGATAATTCGAGCGAAAAAATTAAGTTTATCAAATCGCTGCACAACGAAAAAAAAATTCCCAGCGAGAAATTGGCAGGATTGTAAAGGTTGTGATCGTAATTTTTTGACCACTTCTGTACAGTTGTGAAAATAAAATTTATTCAACTTATATAATTTCTTTTTATTTCGCACAGCCTCTATGATTTCTTCGGCGCTCATTTTGATTTCATCACTAAATTCACTTTGTATATCTGTCATCTTTTCCATTTCAATCTGGTCTAACAGGGTTTGAGGTTATGTGTTCCGTAAAAATTGAAATTCGCTCAACTTGTCCGACGGGCTCCGTTCCGTTTCGACCATTGTGTGCAATAACATGTTAGTTCCATATGTTCAACTTTCACGTTTTTACGTGGGGAGTTGCGTTTGGACAGTGAAAGAAGGAGGTCGTTTGCTGGGGACTCGTGGTTAAAAGGGCAAGTACAAGTTGTTGCCCAGCCACGCTCCCCAAAAAAAAATTAATACAAGTCTACCATTCGTATACAAGTCTAATATTTCAACATTACAAGGCTCCGAAAGGAAGGAAGGAAGGAAGAGGACGCAAGAATACCAGCGCAACTCCAGGGATACAGCAACGACAAACGGGAACATGTGAGAACCGTAATGAAGGGAACACGAGGTGGAAGGTCTACGCACCAGGAATCCGACCGTTCGGTGGATACTACTATGTATTAGTGTAGTTTCAGTAAGGGTTTTCTACTAATCAGGAGCCCGATTTGATTAAATATAAGAGAACATATATATATATTAGATTTCGATTTGTGATAGGGCACATTTCCGTTTTCACTCCGGTGTTCGAGTGGTACAGCTATCTGTGCCTCTTAATCTTAGTGTTAGTTTTATTAGTGTGTAGTTATATTGTAATATACTCAAGACCATGAGTCAAAGATCTAAGAGAAAATGCACCGGTCGCAAGTGTACACTTTAAAAAGTACCCAATGTTCATAGCAAACAGACTAAGTCTCGAATGTATGAAAATGTTTAAAAATATCTATGAGAAATCGAACCACACGATACAGTTCGAAGTATGTCCCAGTAGGAAAAATTGTAAGTGCTTCATAAACGAGCACATGTGAAGCAGTACCACTGCTCCTCACGAATCGGTGACAAAGCACATTATCAGCAGGACAGTGCAACCGCAGTGAAGGGACGTTTTAAGCATACCATATAAGGAAATTCGCGGTGCCCTTTTGGAAATTTTTTGAGAAACACGCAGTCAGTCGGTCTTTCCCTATAGTGAGCGGACGCACGTGCTGGCTTGGCATATTGTTTGTTTTGTGAGTTTTGCGACGCGACGAAAGGTGCTACTTTTGCTTACTATTGCATTTAATTAAATTAAAAATTTTTGGAGATGCATTGCAAGGTACGTACTATATTGTTATTATGTTAATGATATATAAAAAAGATAAAGGATTCAATTAAATTCTCACTATGGGCGCTATTACGAATATCGTCATTTCTACGACAAAAATAGCTTACGAGAGCCCTTTTTCGGTAAAAATTACTTAGTTTTAAGATTCTCATAAAATCATTTAAGTATAACCTTTGATTTCAATTAATTTGTTCGTTCATGGTGTTAAAACCATTCGATTAGAAAAAAACAATCGAATTATTTTGACGTAAAATTAATTGAAGCCAAAGGTTACTGAAATGAATTTATGAGAATTTTGAAACTTTATTAAGAAATTTTTACTGAAAAAGGGCTTTCGTAAGATCTTTTCGATTCTTACGATCGAATCGAAGTCGCAGAAATGACGATATTTCAGATTACATACATACAACATTTAATAGGGTCAACTCCACTCAAAAATGGTCTTCACCTCTTTTTAACGGTTTTTTTCTTGAGAAAGGCTACGTGACAGGGAAGCTTATTTTCAAAAAAACTTTCGATCTTCCCATACAAAAAATCGGCAGAATCAAGGGTCAAGGTCAAATTGTGAGCTTTTAAATTGCCATTTTCGAAATTTGACGGGGTCTCCCCCGCTTGTTTGTTGACGGATTGGGTCGTGGGTGGTATCGTTGGAAAGCTTGAAGGCTCAGCTTTCTAATGCGTTATCAACCAGTATTCTAGAATATCTCTGAAATAACTTATGAATTATTTTCTGGGTTGACGCCCTCCAAATTTTCAATCGCGATTTTGGGGGGGAAGGACCGATTTTAAGGGGGGGGGGGGGGTGGCCGAACAAACGTTGATCAGGATACCATTTAGAATCGATTGGCATACCCCTGTTCAGACCTTAGCAAAACACCTTGTATAAGTTTTGTTTTCCAATTAAAAAGAGCATTATATTCTCATGTAAGATTTTTTTTCAAAAAATATTAACGAAACTATCTATAGTAAAGTATTCTTTACCATGTTATTCTTATGAAAAACTAAAAAATTTCAATGAGCCACCAAAAGCCCTTCGAACCGTCTTTTATAAAGCACTTTAACTGCCTTTTTATTAAGCGATTAGAAAGGACATTTCAAAATGCGCTTTGAAATTACTTTTTCTAAACCCCTTTAAATATCCTTTTACGTAAGCAAAAATAAAGTGCTTACTTCTTCTAATGACACGCAATGTTAAAATAAAATGAAGCTTCTTACGGAGCGTAAGCGCTTTGGTGCTTCAAAAAAGCGCTTCAGGAGGGCTTTCCGAGTGTTTTTTTCCTACTGAATTCCAATACCATGTAAATTTTACAATTGTATAAGTTTGATACAGTCGAATAAAGTTGACTTGACTTGACTTGACGTTTTTACGTGACAGGACGGAACGGATGTTATCTGTTTGGGGCTTAACCACTGACATATAGAAATGGACCACTCGCCCCATACAAAATGCCTATGAAGCGATGGTGCACTTTCTCGTTCCCTCTTGCTCACACCATTAACGGATTTTGAGCAGTCAGCTGTAGGTTTGAATTGCTGTAAAATGCATTTTTGGGGCATTAGTCCGTTTTATTTACATAAATCCAAATCAAATAAATAATTCCTTTTGTATCTTAAGTCCCTTCAAAGGAATGCAAACATTAAATTACCCCTTTGTAAGATACAATTGAATTTTACACAATTTCTAATTTTTCGGTAGAAATTGTTTTTAAATTATGAAAATTAGTCTTTTCTTATCTCATATTTCAAATTCTTCTTATCTTATGTCTGATTTGCGACAAAAATGGCACAAAAACCACAAAAAAACCTGAGTGGCGTAATACGGCGAATCATTGCGGAATTAATTGCATTTAAGTCCTTTTACTGTAACTAAATTAAGTGAAGTATACAGCAAAAACACAAAAGTGCTCTAATTTTTACTTTTGAGTTCTTAAAACAGTTGTTTAGCGATATAAATCGCATATCCAGAAGAGAGCATTTCAACGTTTTGCTGAGAATTTTTCAATGAAAATTGTGTTATTCATAAACTTTTCGCCGCGAAATTATTTGAGATTTGATGTTACTTTCAGGGGAATCAGATTTAAGCGTGCAGATTACAAATAAAATTAATATAATTTTTAAATTTGTCGCCTTTTGAAGCCCCCTATCTCGCATAATGCGAAAGAAATAGACAAATATATGCCTTCTATATCTGAACTCTCCTTAGGTGGGAACTTTCAAAACGGTGCACCATTTGAGATAGCAAATCGAGTGGTCCATTTCTATATGTCAGTGGCCTTAACTCATCAATACATAATCCTTCCAAAGACTAAAAAATAGTTAGATGCCTAGATTTCAGTTTTAATGTACAGACTGTCTAAAATTTATGATCCGCCATGCACTGGTGTTCTATTTGTAAAGCCCTTTCATTTGATACCCATTACCCATATTAAGGGGATAGAAACAAATATGAAATCCAGCATTTTGTACTGGCGGCCATCATAGATTTGGTGTACTGTATTCTACTATTCATGCCCTTTCATTTGATACCTATATTGAGGGGCTTGTGAAAAAATATGTAATCCGCCATTTTGTGGCGGCGGCCATCTTGCATTTACAATAATTCTGAATATATTCAATTGTATTGTCATCAGAACTATAAGTGTGTACCAAAATTCAGATCAATCGGTCAACAGGAAGGGGGTTAAATTTCAATTACTAGATTTGACCTAATTAAATAAATAAATAAAAAACAAACAGGGCAAGTTAAATAAAACTGTTTAAATATAGGCTCCATTTTACCGCAGAAAAATATCCTTATTCCGTTTGGTTTAAACTTAATATTTCCCGGATCTCACGTTATTAAATGAACTTAATGCTAAATTAACATATTTTGAGGAAACTAGCGCCGCACTTACATGAACAGATAAGTTAGTCTTTCTGTATAGTTGTTACTCAAAAAAAATCATAGATAGCGCTGTTAATCATTTTAAAGGTTTATCTCAACCGATCTTAACCGATTACAACGAATCTATGTAGCCACAGAATCGAATAAAAGAGAATAAAATATAGAAGGACACACAAAGTTAAACAGAAATTACAAATAAGAACAGTGTACAAAAGGGCGACCCTATTGCTAGGTAGCTTTTCCTATAGCATAATATAATTATTTTAATTAGTAGTAGTAGGCCAGTATTTTAATTAGTAGATTATTCTTTTATAATTTATGGTGCCGTGCAATTGCATAAAGATGTCTAATATTGATACGGTCACTATAAATGTTGATAGGTAATTGATTAGATAACAATTTATAACAAAGTTGTTGAATAGGTGCTTCCATAGAACCTAACTAATATAACTAACTGACTTGGTTTTACACACAACTCACAACTTTTGACGGCAGAAGAACTGCGTTGCGAGACTTGGCATTTTTTTACATTTTATGTTTTTGATGGGATCTCATTTCTTCTTGTAGGTCATCCTCCTTTTTTTAGAGGGTAATATATGTATGTTGTCCATCAGCTACTGATTTTCTTAAAGCTCCTGTCTCTATTGATTTTTCTCAGATGCTTTGATGTATTTTTCATTTACTATAATGAAATTTCGGGATTTTTCCTTTTTTTCCTCCTCTATGGGCTTAACGCTAACTAAAATTCAAAATTTGAAAAAACTAATCGACTTGGCGGGGGCACTACCGCGCCCCAAGAACGATTCATAGCCTACTACATTCATCCTTTCAGAATTCAATCGCGGCCAGTGGCAAGCATGAGTACAAGCGCATGAACGTAATTTTTACTAAAATCATTATTTTTCAATAAATATAATGAAATTTCGGTATTTTTCAGTTTTTCCTTCCTTTGTAGGCTAAACAATAACTGTGTTGAAAATTTGGAGCTTGTGGGCCTGCTAGAAGTACCTTAGAATTTTGATGATCGGTGAGTGTGTCAGTGACAAAATTAAAGAACTTTGACCAACGATAATTCGTAAACTACTGGTTCAAATTTAATGTAATTTGGAAATATATCTAGCTATGTTATGCCCTCTTGGTCACTGAAAATTTAGGCTTCTAGTTTTTTCCGCAACGAAGTTAAGGGGGATCGAAATGGCCCGAATGGCTTCGAGAAAAGAATGTTACGGCCGTGCTTCGACTTGGCGGGGGCACTGCCGTGCCCCAGATAACAAAAGCTGTAATATACACATAATGTACATATTAATTTAATTCAAACGCTGTTGTTTTAGTACATTTCTTTATTTGATCAAACATATATTATTTAAATAGGTTTTCTTTTGTATTTGATGTAAACGTGAAATTGAGGGAATTCAAAAGCAGATTTTTGGAAGTGCATTAACAAAATGGTGCAATACGCGCAGAACTAGTAATAAGGGTTCAATAGATATTTCCAGCAACACTGCACTACAATTAAAGTCGCCACTACTTCTTAACACTATCCTAAGACTATGTGCATTTAAAAACATGTACCATTAATTATATGTAGATTATGTAGTGCTAATTCAATTTATAATATTTTTAATTTTTTCACAATGAATAGTCAAAAATTATCAAATATGTTTATTTCTAAGAAAATTAGTTTATGATGGGTAACATTTCAGGGGTCATCCTACCTTGAAGTGTTTATGTTTCGTTACATGTTAATTTAAACCATTGCAATACAAACTATTAGCAACAATTTTCATTAAAATGTGTTGAAGAGTTTCGATATGTTAGAATTTGAACATTAATGTAAGTATGCGGTTTGCACTTCGTCGCGTTAAAACTTTAAATTCGAAACAGCTTTCCAACGAGGTGTACTTAATACATTATTATTACTATTTATTATTATTAGAAGAGGGTCGCAAAGACGAGGACCGCCTCCCCTAGGCAACGCGACCTGGTGAGATCTTTTGTGCAGACCCAACTAGTTTAATCCCCATTTATATTAAGACCTTTATAAAAGGCTATTGTGTCCTGGGGAGCCGCCTTTGACACTACTGATGGGGTCACCAAGGAGCCTCCAAAGTGTGACAGCCTCTGGCGGCACAGGGCTGGGCATTCGCAGAGCACATGTTCTGCCGTCTCTTCTTCTTCTTCAAGGCAGAAGCGACACATATCATCATCTCTTAGGCCTACCTTTTTTAGATGATACCTAATACATACTCGTATATCCATTTTAGATCACAGATTTAAATTTAAATTTACAAATACATATGTAAATATATGTATAGCGAATAAGATTCATTCACATCGATTTTAGGGTTCCGTACCTCAAAAGGAAAAAAGGAACCCTTATAGCATCACTTCGTTAATTTGTAGTTACATCGTGTGTGAGACTGGCACTTTTCCGGGTTTTATCATTAAATTACTAGCTGACCCGGTGAACTTCGTACCACCTAAAATTGATTTGATTGTAACTCTTTTTAAGAGCTTATGAATCCCAATCAAACTTCCAATTCCAATTCACTGTACGGCTTGTGTTTCGTTTGGTGATTAAATAACTCGGCCTTGCCCGGGCGATACTAATCTATTAGGAGTATGGAAAAGTTTCCGCCGTTCACATTTATATAAGTATCACCTTTTATGAAATTCACAAACATTGGTATTTTTTTTCTTTTATTATAACATTTGGAAATAGTATTCTATGAATTTTTTTTGGTTTTCCGAAAGTTGCATGTCTTTTTATACCGTTAAAAATATTGAAATTCGAGCCAAAAAAGCGACATTTGCGAGAAGTTCTATTTTTCCGCTTTAATATTAAAAAAAAAGCGGCCAAGTGCGAGTCGGACTCGCCCATGAAGGGTACCGTAGCATTATGACGTATTAAAAACAAACTACTAACTAGATCTCGTTCAAAGCAATTTTCGGTGGAAGTTCGCGTGGTAATGTACCATATATTTTTTTTAGTTTTATCATTCTCTTATTTTAGAAGTTACAGGGGGGGGGACACACTTTTTACCAATTTGGAAGTGTCTCTCGCGCAAACTATTCAGTTTAGAAAAAAAATTATATTAGAAACGTCAATATCATTTTTGAAGACCTATCCATAGATACCCCACACGTATGGGTTTGATGAAAAAAAATTTTTGAGTTTCAGTTCTAAGTATGGGGAACCCCCAAAATTTATTTTGTTTTTTTTCTATTTTTGTGTGAAAATCTTAAAGCGGTTCACAGAATACATCTACTTACCAAGTTTCAACAGTATAGTTCTTATAGTTTCGGAAAAAAGTGGCTGTGACATCAGGACGGACAGACAGACAGACATGACGAATCCATAAGGGTTCCGTTTTTTGCCATTTGGCTACGGAACCCTAAAAAACTGCTGCGGAAACTCATAGAATACTTGTGGACGCTTGTGCTAAATTTGCTTCTTCGGCACAAAAGAAGATGCTAACACGACAACGCAACACCACATCTTTACAATTCAGTCAAGGACATATTGAATCGCTAAAATGGGAACTTCTACCCCACCCACCTTACACATCGGGCATAGCTCCGGCGGACTATTTCGTGCCTTATTCGATCACTGAGTAGCAGTTTGGCTGATCATCACTGTACTTCTTTCGAATGTTGTAAAAAATGGATCGTCGATTGGATCGCTTCTAAAAATGAAGCATACTTTTTTCAAGGAAATCCATGCTTTGCCTGACAGTTGGCAAAGGTGGTAGCAACCAAAGGACAACACTTTAGTTGATAGTATATTTCATTTTGGTCTACTAATACGTTCCCTGCCATGTTTTCCGAAAATGGTACACAAATAAAAGCTCTCTCTCTCTTACCAAATGCATTTTTACATGTAGGTAAAGCCCCGTTTACAGTTTACACTAGCTTGTAGCGCTTGCGTAAGTTTAATTTGCATCTTACTTGCACACAAACTTGCAAATGTAAAGATTAAAATGCACGAAAGTTGCACTTGCAAGGAGGACTTGCATGCTTTTTTGTTTGCGCAAGTAATATTTGTTTTTACAGATATTACCGGCGCAAGTAAGAACCTTCACGAAAGCTCCACTAGCGTAGTTTCACTTGCAATAGAATTTAAGTGTAAACCTTTAGTGTATGCAAGTAGAGTTTGCATCAACTTGCATGTCTTAACTTACGCAAGCGCTAAAATCTATTGCAAACGGGGCTTAAGTCTCTCACGTAAACTTTCTTGAAAATTCTGGCAGGGAACGTGTTAATAAATGAGTTTTTCAAGTAAAAACGGCAGAAACTTTTGCATAGCTCGTTTGGGCCAAATCGATCACATTGGAGATGGCCTGCTCCAAAACTACTTTTCTTTCGAATGGAAAATCCGTATAAAAACTTCTGTCTTAAAATCATTTCAGTAAACTTTGACTTAAATGTTTTTCAGATTTGGAACAAACATTTATTATCTTATTGATCGCGCGACTACAGCCAACTTCGTGACGTTAAGATAACAACTTAACTTTGTTTTTGGAATCAACTAAACTTACGAATTTTTAAACACCATTGAACTTTGAAAGCATTAAATCTTTCCACAAGAAGCTGCAAAACTCCCAAAACTATGTATATATTTTTTTTGGTAAAACTTTTAATTTACATTATATTTATGAAAAGAAATATCTTAAAATAAATGCAATCGAACAAATAGTTTCTCAAAATAACACTTTAAAAATGAGCTTCCTCCTATCGATAAAGTAGGATGACCCCTTCAACTATATTCATTGATTTTTTTAAAAAAAGGGCCCTTAAAGAAAAACAGTAGATATTAAGAATATTTTTTAAACTTTTTTAGAGGTATTATGACACTGGCTTTTTTAAACGCTTAAAATTCTTCGCGAACTCAACGCGTGACTGAAAAAGACAGCAATATATCGGTAATTTTCATAAATTTCAGTTCAGTGCAAACTTTATTGCTAAACATAGAACCGAAACAATTAAAAAAAACACAGCTAATATGTAAGTATGAGGTCGTCTCAAAATTAGTACTGCAAATTGATGGAAATGTGAATTCGCGGTTTTTCGAATTCCAAAGAGAACTGACGAAATAAAGGTCTCCGTATAAAATCATAAGAACTATGAACGAAAACCCATCCTGTCGGATTTTTAACCGACTTTCAAAAAAGGAGGAGGTTCTATGTTCTTCTGTATGTATTTTGTTGTTGTTTGTTTTATAGTACAGTCATTTGGTTCGAAAAATAGTGGTTACCTGCAAAGTTTTCCGGGAGTTTTGAAAATTGGTAATTTTATAGATTTTGATGTGCTCTTTCCGAATTTCGACTTTGCCACCTCGTATTTTTGCCGCTCGCGCCGCCATATTGGAAAAATGGCGCCTAAATCAAGTTTTTGGACAATATCTCCTTTCCGACTCATTTTACGATAAAAACAGTTATATACAAAATGAAACTAGAGACAATTACCTACAATTTATGTATCTACCTTTTTTTTCATAAAGTCAATAGTTTAGGCGTACGAGCGCCGCAAAGTGTACTCCAACACGCATTTTGGCCAAAAAACTCCACACCACCTTGAGGTAGAGTAAGCTGCGCGTTTTTTTTATTGTGGCCATAGTAAGTAAGGCCATAGTAAGTCGGTTTTTCAACGTATAGTATAATATCTATATGTTATATATAGAGATATCAGAAATACTACATCTATATATCTACATATATAAATATAGATAATATGTATAATATAGAAATAGATATTATAATATAATATCTATATATACATATAATATATAGATATTATACTATACGTTGAAAAACCGACTTACTATGGCCTTACTTACTATGGCCACAATAAAAAAAAAACGCGCCGCTTACTCTACCTCAAGGTGGTGTGGAAATGAGTTTTTTGGCCAAAATGCGTGTTGGAGTACACTTTGCGGCGCTCGTACGCCTAAACTATTGACTTCATGAAAAATAAGGTAGATACATAAATTATAGGCAATTGTCTCTAGTTTCATTTTGTATATAACTGTTTTTATCGTAAAATGAGTCGGAAAGGAGATATTGTCAAAAAACTGCTTTTAGGCACCATTTTTCCAATATGGCGGCGCGAGCGGCAAAAACACGAGGTGGCAAAGTTGAAATTCGGAAAGAGCACATCAATATCTATAAAATTACCAATTTTCAAAACTCCCGGAAAACTTTCCAGGTAAAACTACCAAATGACTGTATTATTTATATGTTCGCCGATATTTTCGCCAATTGTGAAACAATTTAAAAAAATCTTGTTTTGTTTGAAAGGGTATACTCTATAGGGGTATGCCAATCGATTCTAAATGGTCTCCTGATCAACGTGTGTTCGGACATCCCCCCTTAAAATCGGTCCTTCCACCCTAAAATCGCGATTGAAAATTCTGAGGGTGTCAACATAGAAAATGCTTTATAAGTTCTTTCAGAGACATCCTCGAATACTGGTTGATAACGCATTAGAAAGCTGAGCCTTCAAGCTTTCCAACGATACCACCCACGACCCCGTCTTCGATGGTTCAGCCCTACGGAGCAGATGCTCAATGTGACGTCACTCTTCAATTGGAGTTCATTGTGGATAGTGGGTTTTGTTGTTGTATTAATTAATATAAGACGTATAGCTTCGGAACGTGCCGTCGGATTTGAATGCCGTTTTTTCTTTGAGAAAGGCTACATGACAGGGAAGCTTTTTCTCAAAAAAAAGTTTCGATCTTCCCATTCAAAAAATCGTCAGAATGTAGAATCAAGATCAAATTTTGGGCTTTTAAATTGCCATTTTCGAAAATTGACGGGGTCTCTCCCGCTTGTTTGTTGACGGATTGGGTCGTGGGTGGTATCGTTGGAAAGCTTGAAGGCTCAGCTTTCTAATGCGTTATCAACCAGTATCCTAGGATGTCTCTGAAAGAACTTTTAATGCATTTTCTAGGTTGACCTCTTCCAAATTTTCAATCGCGATTTCGATCAAATTTGTATTTCAATATATTGTTAAGACCTTGCCATTATGTATGGAATACAATATCAGTCAAATGTTCCCCAAGGGAGGTAATTTTCGATGACCTGTCGGCACATAGCGAGCAATAGGTCGGCCATAACTTAACGACTTGATGTTTGTTTCCAAATCGTCAAGAGTTTGAGGATTGTCCGCATAATCATCAGCCTTTGCGTAATCCCACAACAGAAAATCCAGCAGTGACAAATCGCATGATCTTGGTGGTCAACTCACATCACCAAATTGTGAAATTACACGTCCGGGAAATTTCTCGCGCAACAAAGCCAAAACGAGACTTGTGGCATCGTCTTGTTGAAACCACATATCTGCAATTCGATGACAAAAAAAATTGTTAATCATGTAGCTGTAGCGATCAGAATTGACGGTTTGTGTCACACGTTCGTCATGTTCACAAAAGTATGCACAACCTCAGACGAAATACCACATCATGCAGTGACTTTGTGTGAATCCAATGGCCTTTTGACAATTACTTGTTGATTTTGACTGCTTTGACGCTGTTGTTTGAGTATCCAATCAGCGTATGTTCTACGCATTGCATGGTCATTGGTCATATTGTAAAACGGCATACCTTAAACTAAACATATGATACCTTGGATCACAGTTCTGTTTGACATACATAGGTATCTCACTGAAATAGGGCAGAGGGCTACCTTATCTGGACCACGAAATGGATAACTGTATTACAATCTAGTCACTTGGACTAGTGAGTAATATTTTAGAATAATTTTTAATTGTGTAGCTTATCTACGAATCCGGTATTAGCGTCTCTGAGATTCGGATATGCTCAGGCACAATTTTTGTATGTCTTTACATCAGCTCATTTTATTGTAAACATTTTGACAGTTTTCCATAAAATTTATAAAATAATGAGTGGTATGGTAACCACAAGTATCCTTTTCAGATTGAATTTAAAGCAAACATTTTATCTTCAATTATTTTCGAGATATTTAAAAAGTCGACAAAACTTAAAATATTTTTTATAAAACCTGAAAGTTTTTTTCTAAAATCATGTAGGCGAATTTCATGGCATAACAATCATATCCACAAAATTTCCTCAAAAGTAAATAGGGTCGGATTCAACAAAGCGTCGATTTGAAGTGTATTCCACGCAACTTATTTCGCAAGATGTCTTGCCTATCCAATGTGCCTTACATTTCGCAGTTTCTTTAGTAAGTCTACAATTTAGGTCTTAAAACCAGTGTCATAATAACATAATATTGATATATACTATATTATACATACATATATGTATGTATTACCAAGTTAGTACTTGCAACTTACCCATCTAACTGTATTAGATTTGTTGTAGGCACCTCCACTTGATTATCCGCTGACCCACTCTGCTTATCAATGCTTCGTCTAGGCGACCGTTCCGAAAGGATCGGATTTGGCTCCTCCTCCTCGGGCTTGGGATGCATCAAGATGAACGGCAGTTCGGCGACTAGATCTCTGGAAATCCAAAAGAAAAAACAATTAATCTAGTGCCCAGCATGCAATTAATCTCACAGCATTACCCTCCAAGGATTGGCCCGCTGATAAGCAGTTTTACTTTCACTTTGTACTGTACAATAATTCCTAAGCTTTCACGCTGCGACGGATCCGCAATTCTATGCAAAAAAGAAAATTTGTTTTTAAAGATTACAGTGGGTCATTCGTTAGGCGAGTTTTTGTTTGTGTCCTTAATCCGAGAGGTTCGTAAAGATATTTAAGCTACGATAGAGGCATGCTTCATTTAGTGTTTACTAAAGTATTAAACAACTCCAAGCACAAAAAAGTAAATTAGGATAGTTAGGGAAAAGGAACATGTAAATTTTAGCCTGGGATGAGATCCAATCCAAAATAAAAAAAAAATACTTGTAGGCCGTAAAACTGATCCAAGCGGGACTTCATCGCCGAAGTACATTCGCTTTAAGAAGGAAACTTGTTTACATTAATTTAACTTTCATAACGCTGTATTTTGTGTGAAATTTAAAAGATAAACTTCCGGCCTGGATTAGTTTTGTTGCGGGCAATGCAAAGAAATGGTGGATGCAAGAAGTGGAGCCCTTTGAGGAACATGCAAAAAATGAACAAAGCGTAAATGAAAACTTACATATAATAAAACAATAGCAAGAAAAATAAATTTCTTATTTGGGCCGAGGCCAGCAGATGAAAGGAATAGAGGCAGAAGGGCGGCCGCGCGAGAGTATGTACATTTATTTAAGACCGGGTGGGGAACCAGATAGAGTACACAAAAACTTGAAAAGGTTTGACATCCGAGCACGGAGAAAGGTGTGAGTTGTTTACACAAAGAGAAAAGATTGAGCGGGGGTAGCATTCCGCAGGCGGGACTATGCAGGGTAACTGGGGTGCGAGCATTTACCTATACTGTCCATCAACTAAGTTGCGAGACCTGATTGTTTTCGTGTTTTTGGGGTTTTTTCGTTCGGGTTTGCGATTTTCGTGTTTTTGTTTGGTGTTGGAAGGGAAACAATACATTTTCGTTAATTAACATTTTGCTTCAATTTTTGTTATTTACTGTCAACAACGTGAGAAAAATAATGGATCACTCAACAATTGCTAATATTTCTGGGGTGTGTTACGTACGATTTTTGTATGTAATGTATTATATTTATAATACTTTTTAGGACTGAATTCATTACAAAAAGTTACACGGTTTGCAGAATGTTTTAGTTTCTTCGGTCAAAAAATTATAATACCTACTCCAGTGGCTCAACAAACGAATAATCGGGCAAGGGTAACACTAAAATAAAACACAATATATATGGAGAAGCAATAGCACGGTATTTTTGATATGCAGCTCATATTTCTTCTTTTTTCCTGTATTTTGAAAATATATAAAAAAAATTATACATTTTTCCAATCATATGATAAAATTCAAACAAAACAGCAAATAAAATTCATATTTCAAAAGTCAAACAAATAATCGGACAAACTAGAAAATTAACAAGTGATGAGAATATATACTAATTTAGTACCTACTTGGTTGCAAATACTTTTGATTCTATTACGGCTTTAATTCGATTTGGCATTGATTTGACAAGATTTTGACAAAATTGTGGTTCAATATTATCCCATTCATGTTTAATGTTTCTTCGAACTGATTTAAATTATTAAACGTTTAACCAAAGACTGTATAAGTATATATTAAGACGTCCCAAGCGGGGCAACTCACAATTTCCTGAAGCTTAACAACAGGCATCCTACATCAGCCGACAGAGCTTTCCGAGTGGACGACAAAATCAGTCCACTTTTCCGAGTAAAAAGCTCTGTCCGCTAAAAGAGAAGAAAAACTCTTGCGCATAGATGATTTTGCGAGACGCGGGTCGCAGGCGGCGTTTGCTTTTCTATCGGGAAGAAGCAAGTCGTTTGTGTGTGTGCATTTTGCATATATACAGGAAATAAGAAGAAAAATGAGCTATATATAACAAATATCGTGCTATTACTTCTCCATATATCTTGTGTTTTATTTTAGTACTACCCTTGTCCAATTATTCGTTTGAGCCACAGAAGTTAAATTTGTCAATTGATTGTTTGCTTACTTAGAAGAGGATTTCAAGTTGGATTCTACAAATAAATCTTGAAATATGATTTGCTGGACTGCGATTGGAAAATATAGGCACGTCCCATGCTCTAAAATCCTTTTTCATTACAATATAACTTTTCGAGAATTGTCTTCTATTGTAACATATTTTTGCTCTGAACTTTCTGATCAAAATCTTTTTCAAAAAAAGTACCAAATTCAAATTCATTCATTCATGAATTTGGTTACATAATAGCACGTAATTTATCAACAAAAATTATTTCATTTTGCCAAGTAGATAACGATTCTGAATTTTTAATAAATGAATGATATAATAACACCTAATAATACATAACAAAATACTGCAGTAGTATTTGAGTCCTCCTGTGAAAAAGTATCTCAAATGAAGAATGTGTCCCGAATAATTAATTGAATGAAGTGAAATTAAGAGGAAGAATGTCATGATTTCGCGGAAAGGACGTAATTTTTATATATACTTCTCTCCTCTACAGCGCTTATCAAATAGGCTGCGCAGCGGAGCAAAGGGATAAGCACCTTGCGTGTGAGGCGCCGCGCAGCTTGCAACCAAATATACACAAAACATATAGTGGGAGCCTGAAGATGCGACGGCGAGGAGACGCACGGCAGCTCTCTCATGTGTGTGCTCTCTCTGTGGCAACGGAAAAAGCTTTCGGGATGTCAGGCCAGGCATCGCTGATTCTTGAATCGAGGCAAAATCGTTGCAAAAATTTGTCCTGAGTGCACCGTTTTTGTGCTATTAGTTGGTCTGTGCCCATACACTCGCAAAATAGTCTCTCAAAAATGCATTTGCACGCACGATCCAATTTGTGTGCATGTTCGAAACCAAAGTGATTCCGGTGCAACGTCGCCGAGTTGATGCACCCAGTGTGGAACGGCCCTTGGATTGATAAAGGATCTAAGCACCTAAGCTTACCAATTTTGGGCCTAAAATATATTTCAACCAAAATGTAGCTTTAACGTATTTCTTCACTGTATTCCTGTATTCGTATGACTATAAATAAAAGCTTGGCGCTCATTAGAAGCGAAATTATGCTGAAAAATTACACAATATTTCGCTTCGTTTTACTACTGCTATTTTATAATTTTAATATTAATATCTAATGAGCGCCCAAGCTTTTATTTATAGTCATTCAAATACAGAAATACCGGGAAGAAATACGTTAAAGGTATGTTTGGTTGAAATATATTGTAGGCTCAATATTGATAAGCTTATTAGACCCTTCGTCAATCCAAAATATTAAAACTGAAGTATTATTTTAGTAATTATTTTTTAAAGATATTAGGTATATTTTTCACCCTAAATTTATTTTAGCAAGAACTTATTTTTTCCTTTTTAGTATATTTTTATATTTTATTGTTAAATAAAAGCTTTTTTTAAAAAATATTTTTTTATTATGTAATTTTATTTTAAGACTGAAAACGATGTCTTTAATAGTAAAAGAAGGAAAACTATGAATATTAATCGCCATTTTGTGACGTCCGCCATATTGAATTTAGAAATGGCGTTGCTTATTTCATCGTTTTCTACTCTTCAATCTCTTTCATTTGATACCCATATTAAGGGGGTCGACCAAAAATACATGGTCCACCATCTTGTGGCGGCGGCCATTTTTAAAAAATTACAATGTTGAGTATTGGATATTGAATTGTCACCAGAACTTAAGGTGTATGCAAAATTTTAGCCCGATAGCTTCATTGGAAGTGGGTGAAATATCAATTGCAAAATTCCAGGACATACACGGTGAAACTAATATAAAGGCCGGTCCCTACGCTACGTTTTGCACAACCTTTTGTCTGCACAGTTCAAGACGTTGCAGATAAAACGTTGCGTGTAGATTGGAAAAGTGCACAGTTTTGAATCCGGCGCGAAGACGGTACAGTTGCAGCGAAAACTGAGCTAGAGAGCATAGATTTCCTTGAATTGTGCGGACAAGTCGGCGCATGTAGACGGTAGCACCGTTTAACAAGACGCCATGCCATAATTGACCAGCGTAGTACCTCCTCCATGACGATATCACACAAAACTAAGCGAAATATACAGATATCTCTGCACCATGTAGACGCTGTAAAAATTCCAACGTTTTCATTCCATCTTAAGACTGCGCAGACAGAAGGTTGTGCAAAACGTAGCGTCTGGACCGGCCTTAAAAGGTTTTAAAAAGTGAGGTCTTGGAATTTGCTCATATTTGGGCCAATTGTACTTCTAGTAGATATGAAAGTGAACACACAATATTTTTTTTGTATTATGTTTATTTGTCAAGTTATGGGCTCCTAAAGAATAGTCTAACTTGAAATTCTGATTTTTTGGAAGTAAATAGTTTTTCGAATTGAAAAAAACTAAAATTAATTATTAAAATTAATGATTTGTTTAAAAAACTTCCTGCTATTTAAAAAAAAATCAATTTTGAAAAAAAATTTGTTTCATGTAGGTACAAAACCGGAAGTGAAAATTTAAAAAAAAATTTTGGAAACCGACCGTTTTTTTATAATTTTTTTTTTGTTTTCAAAATAGAGCTTGAAATATATTTATAGTACAACAGAAGTTATAAAATGGGATCTGCATTATGTAAGGAGATAGTATTAGTATAACTAATATTTTAGTGTTAGTAAAGTTTGTTTGTTAGTTTCTGTGTAACATTAATAACAAATTCAGAACGATTTGATTTTATAATTTTTACAATTTTACATTGCGAATCTACGCTAGAACTGGTTCTTTTTACAAGAAGACCTTCCGTTGTTGGAATAAAGTTCCTGGAATTCTGAATGCAGAATTAAACCGGGAAATATTTATATATATACATATGTATATATACAGGGTGTTTTGCTAAGGTTTGAACAGGGGTATGCTAATTGATTCTAAATGGTCTCCTGATCAAAATCGTGATTGAAAATTTGGAGGAGGTCAACCTAGAAAATGCATTATAAGTTCTTTCAGAGACATCCTAGGATACTGGTTAATAACGCATTAGAAAGCTGAGCCTTCAAGCTTTCCAACGATACCACCCACGACCCAATCCGTCAACAAACAAGCGGGAAAGACCCCGTCAATTTTCGAAAAAGGCAATTTCAAAGCACAAAATTTGATCTTGACCTTTCTTTCTGCCGATATTTTGTATGGGAAGATCGAGACTTTTTTTGAGAAAAAGCTTCCCTGTCATGCAGCCTTTCTCAAGAAAAAAACCGCACTCGAATCCACCTGGGGGTGTCCGAACAAACGTTGATCAGGAGACCATTTAGGATCGATTGGCATACCCCTGTTCAAACCTTAGCAAAACACCCTGTATATAAAAATCTCGTGTCACGGTGTTTGTGGTCGCACTCCTCCGAAACGGCTCTATCGATTTTCATGAAATTTTTTAGTTATATTTGGTAGGTATGAGAATAGGTGATTAGGGTGTCCGTATCCAGAAAATTTTTTCTATTTTTTTGACAAACATTTTTTTCCGTATTTTTTTTTGATTTGGCATCAAAAAATACCTACATATAACATCAAATTTTCACCTTCCTACCCCCACCCTCCCATTTTTTAATCACGATTTTAGTATTTTTGTATGAACAATATCCAAATAATTTAATACCCCCGACACACTATGACTGAAATTTAGAATTTCGGCTCTCTTCTCAATTTCGACCCACATTTCAACTCAATTTGGAAATGGAGGCATCACTGCCCAATTTCGTCCGAAATTAACAAAATGGTACGAAATGTTTGCGGCAGGTGGCGCGCTTACCACTTAATTCCTGCTTCGAAATGTCAAATAATTCCTGCTTTCAGTTGTTCGTGCAATTTTTTTTAACTTATTTTGCTGTAACATTAGCTGTGTTTTTTTCACATTTGTTCCGGTTCTAGGTTTAACAGGAAATTTTGCATTGAATTGAAATTTTAAAGACTGTCGCGTATATAAAGATTTTAAAAATTGCGAGAGCGCATCAAATTGCCATGATATTTACGCATACAACCTTCAAACCCTTAACCAGATAAATTTTTGGGTTGCTATTTGACGTAAAATGGGTATAAAATCCAGGCAACTTGATTTTATTTTTGCCAAGTAAAAATTTTTTGATATGTATAACTACTCATAAATTTCAATTCAGAGCAAAATTTCCTGTTAAACCTAGAACCGGAACAAATGTGAAAAAAACACAGCTAATAAGTCTGCTATATCTAAGAAATCACGGTTTTGTTGGTTGATTACATTTAAACACGGATGCAGCTGTCCATTTTTTCCAGTTTTGTAAAATATGACATTTGAAATTATAACAGCAATGTGTCAGGGGGTCGCGAAATTGAGATCGAAATTTTCAATTTCAGTCATAGTGTGTCAAAGGTATAACCGTCGTTCGTATTTCAAACAGAACGAAATTATTTATGTTGTTGAATGACAGGCACTACGTCCGCCTCATCGAATTTTCATCCACACATGCGCAAGTCATTCACGAGAAGCGTCGCGTCATTTTGACATTTCATTCTGCATTTGTTATGTATCACAACGACGACTTCGCAAAAACATTGCTATATAACGAAGTTCCTCAGTATTGTACTTGGGCTAACAACAAATTTTCACTACGAAAACGTGCAGAAAATATCGCTGGGCATCTCGGAATAAAAAAAGATGCTGCTTTGGGAAGAGTACGCAGTGTCCATCTTGCCGAGACAGAGATTTATTAGAAAACGATAACCAATGGGAAAACACTTTGAGGGAGGCCTCAATTTCTCAATGTCCATTGAAGCTGAGGGAGCTGTTTGTGGTGATACTATTATTTTGTTAGCCACCTTTATGAGGACATAAGACACAGAATACGACAGCAACATCAGGACTTTACTTTGCCCTTCAATGATGACATCTACAATGAGGGTTTATTATACCTGTGACACACACGTAGTAGATACCATGGTATGTATACTCTATACTATGCTTGGTGACACACAGCAATCTAGTATTAACTGACAGTTTTAAAATCTTGTGATTGATTGACAAATAAATTTAAACTCAAAAGTTGACAAATTTTTGCGTTCAAAATTTTCCGCTACTCGAAATCGGCGCTGAAAACAGTAGAAGGCATCGGATATCACATGAAAAACCCTAGTATCGATACTACGCTTATACCAGCTTACTCACTTCGTATAATGCTGGTATTCGGTGACACATACACGTAGTTTATCCGGATACTATGGTATCTAACTACGGGTGTGTCACACGTATTACAAATCTATATAAATAAAAATGAGTCGCCAAATGTGTTGCTAAGCGCAAAACTCGAGAACGGCTCGACCAATTCAGCTAATTTTTTTTTTCATATTTTCCTTAAGGCACCAGGAAGGTTCCTATGGAGAGATAAAACATAAAAATTGCTTGGAAAATAGTACAAACAACACTTTTCTTTTCCCGCCAAAATCACAGAGTAAATTACAACAACTGTGCAAAAAATTTAAGTCAAAGTAACACTTTCCATGCAAAAAATGTATGTAAAAGTTTACTGAGATGATTTTACGACAGAAGTTTTACACGGAATTTCAATTCAAAAGAGTTTTAGAGTATGTGGACCCATAATTTAAAATTGATTTTAATAAAATATAGTGGATTTTGAGGTAAGATTTGGTGAAAACGAAATTTTGCAAACAATTACATTAATCAGTCCTTGGGTTTTAACGATAATCGATTAGTTTTGATTTGATACACGCGGATTTCAAGATTGTAAAATTCTCAGTAGGTACCTAAAGAATAACAAGGTTATTTCGATAGATTTCGTTCGTCCTTTAATTTCAACGTTTTTAAAGGTATATAAAGGTTTTTAACCAAAAATTAAACCGATAAAAAAAAACTGAAAAATGAAAAATAAAATAAACCCTTTTAGTCCGAATAACTGAGCATCTAAACTAATGTAAGTAACTAATTTTTAGTCCGCGCCAAGGAAACAAAAAATTTTTCCTTTGGCGCCAACTCCAAATTAGTTGCTTACATTAGTTTAGGGCTCAGTTATTCAGACTAAAAATGTTTACTTTATTTTTCACTTTTCAGCTTTTTTTGTCTGTTTAATTTTTTGTTAAAAAGCTTTTATTTCTTACTTTTCAGTTTCTTTGTTCGTTGAACTAATTTTTTGTTAAAAGGTTTTTATTTACCACTAGGGGTAGACTTTTGTTTTCTAATTTATTTTAATGGGACCAGCTTAGAGGTACACCCTATATCCTATATGTAATAAAAAAAGAGTCATCAAAATCGGACTACTCTATTCACTTAGCCCGCGGATTGCGCGCGAAAGCCGCAACGGGCGCGAACGTTAAGAGTGAAGCCGTTTCACATATTTTTCGCGGGCTCGCGCTTTGTTCCTCGATTTTGGAAAAACAGTCAGTATGTTCCATACGTCCAAATGGACCGCTTGGCAAACTTTTAGAAGATGCACCATTCATCATATGGGATGAATGTACCATGAGTAATAGAGCTCATGTTGAAGTAGTAAATCGAACGCTCCAAGACCTCAGAAACTCAGATCCTGTAATGGGTGGCGCTACTTTTGTGTTTGCGGGAGATTTTCAGCAAACACTGCCTGTAATAACAAAAGGAACACGCGCCGATGTCATCAGAGCATGCTTAAAACCACCTCCCATATGGAGTTCCGTTAAAACTCTCAATTTACGAACAAATATGAGAGCCCATTTGAGCGACAACTACTCAAACTTGGAGAAGGAAAAATTACCTCTCCTAACACTAACAGTAGTAGCGCTGAAATTCAACTTGACGATAGATTGGGCCACATAGTCCATAAATTAGAACATCTAATAGACGCAATAAGAAATTATAACTGGCTTTGTTCAAAGGCAATAGTGCCACCCAGAAACGATAAAGGGAATGAAATAAATAAACTGATTTTACAGAAAATTCCCGGTCAAGTCAAACAGTATAAGTATAAGTCAGTTGACACGGTGTGTAATATTGAGGATGGATACAGTGCACTATCCTCAAACATTTTTAAACTCTTTGAGCCCTTCTGGCCTACCACCTCCACCTCCCAACATGTGTAATGGCACAAGGCTACTGTGGGCAGCAGTGGGACAACTTGCTTATATTCCGCGGATACCCATAATTCCGACGGATTTGCCAATATCGTTCAAAAGGCTGCAGTTTCCAGTCAAATTTTCATTTGCCCTCACGATAAATAAGTCCCATTGTGATTGACTCTTGTACTGATTAGACGTGCTTTGCTTTGCCTTACTAATTTTTTGATTTTTGGCTCGTTTCTCTTGCTTGAACTCTGCTTATATTTGCGCGTATTGTTGCTTGGACCTATTTTCTTGTGTTTAGTGCTTTGTGCTTTGAAATATTGAAAATGAAGAGTTGTTCTGCTGCATCTTGTGTGGATAACTTGGACAAATCACCCAAGATATGCTGCTTTGGATTCTGTGGAAAACTGTTCCACTGCAAGTGTATTGGCTTTACTGCATCAGTGGGTGAAGCCTTGAATTCGGCCAGCAATGGCTTGCAGTGGTTCTGTAATAGTTGCAAACCGGGCTCATCAGCTGTGCTTATAAACAAACTAAAGAAGATGACCAAGTCGGTCACTGACCTGAAGGCCGCGCTCATGTCCATAGGCGCTCAAGTGGACGCTGTTGAGAGTGAGCTGATGAACATTAACTGCAGCGATGGATTGCCGCCTGACGGGAGCTGCCTCCATTTACCGTCGCTACCACACGGTTTGTCACCATTAGCTGCTCGGAGTGGCAGTGATGCGCAATCTGGCTCATCTGTTTCTCCATCCGAAAATAGAGGTTGCCTCGGCGTGCGATTTGATGTAGAGACTTCATCGTCATCTCAGCCGACGAATTCGACGCCGCAGTTTCCTATGAGACTACGATCATCAAATAAAAACAACACAAATCTGCTTGATGCTGGGAAATCATCGTCAGCTGCTCCAGCTTCTGAAAAACCTGCTATATCCGCCGGGATGAGTTCCGGCTCTATTAGAGGAACTCAATCCCTAAAAATAATTATTCCGCCTAAATGCTTGTTTGTTTCTCGCCTTGACCCCAAAACTACACCCAGTGACATTATAGATTTTATCAGAGACAATAAGCTCTGCGATGCTGATAATATCAAAAATATCAAGGCCGTAAGAATAAACCCAAATCGCGAAGTGGCTTTTTCCTCGTCATTTAAACTTTACGTGTCTGAAATTTGTATTAACAGTTTGGGAAATATTGACAACTGGCCTAATGGAATTATTCTTCGCGAGTTTAAACCATATACTCATAGCGCTTTTTTACGTCCACGCCAAAGCCAAGGCAAAGCAACTGATGAGTGATCATAGAAGTGGGAAGCTTGTACTGAACTATAATTATCAGAACGTTAATGGACTTCGAACTAAAACTAACGACTTTTTTATTAATGCTTCGTGTTCCGATTGCCATATTATAGCCTTAACTGAAACTTGGCTTCATAAGGACATTCTTGATTCCGAGTTATTTGATAATTCATATCAGGTGTTTCGTCGCGACCGTTTTAATGACTCTGTAACTCGAAAAGGAGGAGGTGTATTAATTGCAACTAAAACTTTTCTGCCAAAGAAACTAATAAGTTTCCCATCATCTGATGTGGAACTTATATGCACAATGTCTAATCTTGGTAAGAAGCAAAAAATTTACACAATTTGCGCCTATGTACCGCCTGATTCAGATCTGCTGACATACCGGTCGTACATGTCTTCGATCGAGTATGTGTTGGACCTTGCTGATGATGATGACGAGGTTGTTCTGCTTGGTGATTTCAACCTGCTGAATATAAAATGGTCCTCGTGTGGTAACATTGCCGGGACCCCAACCGTGGGCTCTACTCTTTCATCTCTGGACCTTTGCTTTCTGGATACCATCAGCTCCTTTGGACTTCAACAGATCAACCATATCACGAATCAACGATCTCGCATTCTGGACTTGGTATTGGTTTTATGTCCTGATAGATTTTATCTGCACCGCTATGATCGTCCATTTGTCCAAGAAGATTCTCATCATCCTGCCCTGACTTTTAATTTTATCTCTGATAGTGATCCTAATGTAGTTAAATTAGAACGTGGTCCATCGTTTAACTTTGCTAAGGCAGATTATTCTCACCTGCAAGATCTCTTAACAACTTCCGATTGGTCTTCTGTTATCAATTGTGATGACTTAAATGATGCTGTGATATCTTTTTACTGTATTGTATTTGATTGTTTTGTGAATTCAATACCTTTTACGACCAGAAAAAATGGGTCCAAGGCTCCGCCCTGGTTCGATCGCGACCTAAAACGTCTCAGGAATAAAAAATCTAAAGCCTGGAAAAGATATACTCGTAGTGGATTGGTTTCTGATTATGAATATTTCATTGTCCTGCGTCGACGTTTCAATGTTCTATCTGTGACAACTCAACGTAAATATCTTGATTCGATCAATGCTAAGTTGCGTGGATGTCCGGGTGAGTTCTGGGGTTATGTCAATTCAAAGCGAGGATCTCAAAATGTACCTGAAGTTATGACTAACGGCTCGATATCATCGGATAATGCCCTTGACATAGCTAATATGTTTGTGGAATTCTTTGCGTCTTCTTTTATTTGTCATGACGAAGAGTTAGGTCGAAATTGTAATAGTTATTGTCTGGTTAATTCCATGCTTGACCTTGATATTGTTGAAATTGACGAAGTTACTGTAGAAGCTTGCTTAAATGGTTTAAAGAATAGCATGTTCCCTGGTCCAGATGGCATTCCTGCTTCTGTTCTGAAAAATTGTTCTAGTTGCCTTGCTGTTCCTCTGTCATTCTTGTTTAACCTGTCTCTTAGATCCTCTTCTTTCCCGCATATATGGAAATCGTCATCCATTATACCTCTTCACAAGAATGGAAAACGGGATGTTATATCTAATTATAGGCCTGTCGCCAAATTGTCAGCCATTCCTAAATTATTTGAATCAATAATATACGACCGCTTCTATTATTGTTGCAAATCGTTGATTTCTGTTAAACAACATGGCTTCGTGAAAGGTAGATCCACGACCTCTAATCTAGTAACTTTGATTTCATTTGCTCTGCAATGTATGGAAAGAGGCAATAGGGTGGACTGTATCTACACAGATTTTAGCAAGGCTTTCGACAGGATCTCTCACAGGGTCCTTTTGTCAAAACTTTCGTCGTTGGGGATTCCTCCTAGGTTTCTTGGCTGGTTGGAATCGTACCTGTCTGACCGTTCAGTACAGGTGCTTTTTAACTCTGCAATATCCAGACCAACCTTGGTGACTTCTGGAGTTCCCCAGGGAAGTCATCTGGGTCCGCTGTTGTTTGTATTGTTCATTAATGACGTACAGAATGTTGTATCTAACTCGGAACTACTTATTTATGCTGACGATGTAAAGATTTATCGTGAGATTTCGTGTTCTGACGACTGCGTCTTGCTGCAGGATGATTTAAACCGCTTTGAAGATTGGTGTGTGCATAATTGTCTTCTTGTAAATATGGCCAAATGCTTTGTTATGTCTTTTTCACGTGGGGTTTTACCAGTTGATGTTGGTTATACTTTGGGTGGATCCCCTCTGACAGTTGTGGATCATATTAAGGACTTGGGGTTGATCTTGGACCGAAGATTAGACTTTAGGCGGCATATTGACTACATTATTAGTAGAAGCAACTCCGTACTGGGTTTCATTCGCCGTTGGTCTAGGGAGTTTCGAGATCCCTACGTTCTAAAGGCTTTGTATGTGGGACTCGTCAGACCAATCCTAGAGTATTCTTGTGTTGTGTGGTCTCCTTTTTATTCTGCGCATATAGTGAGGATTGAGTCAGTACAAAAGAGATTTCTCCCTTTTGCGTTGAGGGATTTGCCCTGGCGGAATCGCTCAGACCTACCGCGTTATGAAAATAGATTAAAACTAATAAATCTACAAACATTGGAGCGTCGACGTGAGATATCCAAAGTTATTTTTGTTAATTTGTTGTTAACCGGGGAGTTAGATTACCCCGAGCTCGAGCTCTTATCGTCAATAAGATTTAATATACCGACAAGGAACCTCCGAAATTTTAATTTTTTGCATGTTGGGGCTCATCGGACCTGTTATGCGACCTTTGGACCTATTGATTCTTTACTCAGATCTTACAATGACCATTGTGATAGTTTAGATTTTAATTTAAGTACAAATATGATTAAAAATATATTAAAATAGCAGATAAGTTGATGTAATTATTAGATAAATTTTTATGATTTTGACTGTGTACAGTCAGGGCAGGTGTCTGTTGACTTGCATAAATAAATAAATAAATAAATAAATAAATAAACAAGAAATAAAATAAACATAAAATAAATCCTAAATACTCAGTACTAAGAACCACACAAGATAATTTCATCACAAGTAAAAATGTTTGACGCCCTGCGAAGTGGGCACGGGTCAGCTAGTAGAAAATAAAATCTTACAACTAAATGAGAATAGTTTAAGTGATTTTACGTTTACGTTCTAAAATTCGATCACATAACAAAACAATGCATCGGATGTAGTACTGACAAGTTCGTACGACAACAATGAGTTGTCAGTTTTTGTCAATGAAAATTTACCAAAATTAGTCACAGATCAAAGGCAAGCTCATGATGCAATTATTGACAGTGTGATAAAATGCGCTAGTCGTTGCTTCTTCAGGAATTGCCGCAACTCTATTAAATGATCGGAAAACAGCACACTCCATGTTCAAGTTACAACTGACAGTATCTTTAAAACAACAGTGAGTATGTTCCATACGTAAAAATGGACCGCTTGGCAAACTTTTACAAGATGCATCATTGATCATATGGGATGAATGTACAATGAGTCATAGAGCTCATGTTGAAGCAGTAAATCGAACGCTCCAAGACCTCAGAAACTCAGATCCTGTCATGGGAGGGGCTATGTATTTTTGTGTTTGCGGGCGATTTTCGGCAAAAACTGCCTGCAATAACAAAATGAACACGCGCCGATGTCATCAGAGCATGCTTAAAATCATCACCCATATGGAGTTCCGTTGAAACTCTTAATTTACGAGCAAATATGAGAGCCCATTTGAGCGCCAACTACAACAACGAATTTTCGCAACGACTACTCAAACTTGGAGAAGGAAAAATTACCTCTCCTAGCACTAACAGTAGTAGCGCTGAAATTGAACTTGACGATAGATTGGGCCACATCCCTACTACATATATAAATGCGAAAGTAACGCTGTCTGTCTGCTACACTTTCACGTCTAATTTTAATGAAATTTGGTACAGTGATAGATTAGACCAGGCTTGTCAAACTCATATGATGTTACGGGCCACATGATCTATTTTGTACTAAGTTGGGGGCCGCATGTTTTCAATGTTCAAAAATATAATAAAAAACCATTTTTAGAATGATTATATTATGTGTTATGTGTTTATTAGACTCAGTCTCAAGCTCAGTATATTGTATATTATACATAACTACATAGAATAGAGGTATATTTCATGTCATTTTTTAAACTAAAAATATTTTACATTTTATTGTATATTCCACAGATTTCTATACATACATAGACAATTTACATTTCATGTTATTTTTAAACTTAAACTATAAATATTTTTTATAAAAAAACAAAAACAAAAAAAAAATTTAATAAGAAATAAACAAAATCGCAGTTCAATATTACTTTTTAGAAGATATTTGACATCGTTTTTCACAAAGCAAATCATCAAAATTTGGTTGAATATGTTGAGCTGATGCAATTTTTAAAATTGATGATAAATGTTGATCGGTTAATCTTGACCTTTCTGAATTTTTGTTATTTTTCATTAAAGAAAATAGTTGCTCGCATAAATAAGTGCTACCGAACATAGCCATTACACGCGTAACAAACGATAACATTTTAGGAAACCGATCTACAGGTAAATATTTATAAAAATCTGGAATTCCAACTTCCATACATTTTTGCTTCAGCAAAGAATCACATTGGATTTCAATTAATTCCATTTGTAAGTTTTCGTCAACAATTTCAATATCGATAAATAGAGGTGAAGTGAAAAGACGAAATTGTAATTCACAGTTTTTAAAATCAGAAAATCTTCGATCGAATTCTGTTTCTAACAATTTTATTTGGTGAGCATATTCTGTAAATTTTAATTCAGGTGATTTAATCAATAAATATTGACAGCTTTCAAAGTGAGACAAGTTTTCTTTTTCTATTTGTTTTCGCCAAAGTAATAATTTTTGTTTGAAGGCGTTAATATTATCAAATAACGTTGTAACAACCTGATTTTTGCCTTGAAGTTTAAGATTAAGTTGATTAAGATGACTTGTAATATCAACTGAGAAGGCCAGATCTTTTATCCATTGTCCATCTTTTAATTCAGCACATTCATAATTTTTTGTGTCCAAGAAAATTATGATTTCGTCCAGCAATTTGAAGAACCGTTTTAACACTTTATGACTCGAAAGCCATCGAACTTCCGTATAATATGGTACGTCGGTGTATTCACATTCTATATCTTGCAGGAAAGAAGCAAATTGACGATGATTAAGTCCACGTGCTCGAATATAATTTACAATTTTGGTGACTATTTTTAAAACATGTCCGATATTTAACACTTTGGAGCACAGTACTTGCTGGTGAATAATACAATGAAAATGTTCAAAATTATTATTACCATGCTGTTTGCATGTTTCTTTTAATCTTGCAACAACTCCTTTAGTAATACCGGTCATGGTAGGTGCACCATCAGTTGCAAGACAAACCAACTTTTCCAATGGCAACTTATACTTCTTCAAAACTTCCATAAGTGCATCAAAAATATCAGCTCCAGTGGTTGTGTTGTGCATAGGAATGATTTCCAAAAGTTCTTCACTTATTTTTAAATTAACATCGCATCCGCGAATAAAAACGGCCAGCTGAGCGATATTTCGAATATCTGTACTCTCATCAATTGCGATAGAGTAGGCTTGAAATGTTGATATTGTTGCATTATGCTGATTTCTCAAATTCTCGGCTATTTCATCAACTCTGCTAGCTACGGTATTACGACTTAAACTCACACTTTTAAATATTTTTATTTGTGCTGGACATAATACTTCCGCCACTTTAATTAAGCATTCACTAATAAATTCCCCTTCAGTAAATGGTTTCGATCTGCTTGCGATTAAATGTGATAATATATAACTAACTTTAACAGCAGCTGTATTGTCTTCAACAACTTTAGTGAATACACTTATTTGTTTTTGGTAATTTGATTTTAATTCCGCCAATTTGTCTTCACGTAGTTTTCCAACGAATCGGTCATAACTTGTTTTATGACTTGTGTCATAGTGTCTTTTGAGATTATACTCCTTAGCAACTGAAATGGAGTTTTGACATAACAGGCATAATATTTTATTTTTGTTTTGGACACAAAAATATTGCAGTTCCCATTTTTGTTGAAAATTACGATTTTCGTCTTCAATTGACCTTTTCTTACTCATTGTTCTTGACTTGTATTTTGATTATTATAATTTTATTAAAAAACTTTTTAGTTTTGTTCACTTTGTTCGCTTTATTTTAATTTATTTTCAAAATGTATCACGTTCACCACCACTTGATCTAGTCTAGCTAGCCAGAATGTAAGAGCAAGAGCCAGTATAAGCCCATGAAGTTGGATGCATTTTTACTGTAAGCCCCAAGAGGACAGTTCCGTCTAAGAATTTTGCATCGGCAGCCTGAGGCGCCAAAGCTTGATATTTAAAACTTTTTAAAAAGTCTTGCCGGGCCGCAACCTATAGATTGCGGGCCGCGTGTTTGACATGCCTGGATTAGACCATTAGGCCAATCAAATTATATCCATAAAAAGCGGTTTGAGGAATTAATTCCCAGAAAGCTGAAAATCGTTTTAATACCTTCATTTGGTCCTAAATGCGTGTAACCCGAATTTGCACAATCCTAGGAGGTGAGCATAAGTTTTGCAGCCATGTAAATGCGAAATTTTCGCTCTTTTTTCAGTTTTTTGCTTGTAGCTCGAAAACGGTACGTCCGACGGAAAATGTCATTCAATTGAATATTAAAGAGGGTCAAATTCTGCGTCGAATGAGCATCTAATCATCAAATTCGGTTCAGTGGTACAGCCGAAATCAAAAGTTAGAAACCGAGAAAATTTCTCATTTAATTTCAAACTTATATTTTATTAAGAAAAACGCTTTGGTGGGTTACCTAGCAACCCTCATCTTCAACACCGCCATTCTAGCGGCAGATAACACGGTCATAATAATCGGAGAGGACACCGGTCTGTTGATCCTATTAACCGCCAAAGCACCAGATTCCTCAAAGATGTACGTCATGAAACCTGGAAAGGGGACCTCACAGAACACGTTCTACTCTCCCAGGTACTTCAACTTCTCTTCTGCTATCAAACAGAACGTTCTGTTCCTACATGCAATCAGTGGGTGTGATACAACCTCTGCATTCTATCGCCAAGGGAAGTTGAAGTTTGTCAAGCTCCTTGAAAAGAACACGGCTTTACAGGAGGCTGTCAAGGTTTTCCATCATGCAGATGCTGATCCTGAGGACCTCATTTCAGCAGGTAAACTATTCCTGGCAGCCCTATATTCACCTAAGGCCAATGAGACCTCCTTGGGCAAAATCCGCCACGAGATATTCTCAAAATCCCTCATAAAGCACACTTTCAATCTGGCCTCTCTACCCCCAACAAATGCAGCCGCCGCTCAACATATTCTGCGGGTCTACCTCCAAATCAAGGGCTGGTATGATAGACCAAAGGATCCTCTCAGCTGGGCTTGGAAGAGGACGGACCTTGCCTTGCTCTCCACCATGAACCAAGAAGGATCTAGCTCCAGCTGAAATCCTCAACACAGTGTCCTGCGGATGTAAGAAGGGGTGTACAGGGAAGGGCAGCTGCCGGAAAGTAGGTATGAAATGTTCAACAATTTGCCTCAACTGCCACGGCCAGTCCTGCTCGAATTCAGCACTAAGAACATCTATGTAATAGACGCAATATATTCCGATCTGGAAAATTGATTGGAAAGAAATAATCACTGGCTTTCTTCAAAGGCAATAGTGTCTATCACCCAGAAACGATACAATGAATGAAATAAATAAACTGATTTTACAGAAAATTCCCGCTCAAGTCAAACAGTATAAGTCAGTTGACACGGTGTGCAATATTGAGGATACAGTGCACTATTCTCAAGAATTTTTAAATTGTTTGAGCCCTTCTGGCCTATAACCTCACGACCTTGTGTTAAAAGTCGGCATTCCTATCATGCTTTTAAGCAACTTGAGCCATCCCAACATGTGTAATGGCACAAGGCTACTGTGGCCAACAGTGGGACAACTTGCTTATATTCCGCGGATATCCATGATTGCGACGGATTTGCCAATATCGTTCAAAAGGCTGCAGTTTCCAGTCAAAGTTTCATTTGCCCTCATGATAAATACATAAGTCCCAGGGTCACACACTCTCTCTGGTGGGCATTGATTTGAAAAAGAAGTGTTTCTCCCATGGGCAGTTACATACATGTTGGCTTATCTCGAGTTGGAACTCCAGAAAACCAATACAATTTGCTAAGAGACAATAGCACAACATCAAACATAGTACATAGAAAAGCCTTAATTAAAACTCATACACAGAAGACGAGATGTTGGCAATCTTAGTCGACAAGATGTAGATGTAGATTTCAGGAGGCGGGCGTAAAAACCCAGTACTTAGACCATGTGGCTCATTGTACGTTCCTCAGTTGAAGGTCTGTCATCAATTTTAATCTAGTTGCCCTTCGCGAGCCGTAAGACGTTTAGTTCGTCGAACAAAACTCAGAACAGCTTCAGTGTTTGTAGCTCACTTGTGGCTACTATTGTATGTATCTTAGAGAGCATAGTGAAGTTGTCAGCTTTAATGTGGGAAAATGCTTCGATAATCATGTCCAATTTGTACTGAAACGAATTCATGTCGTCCGAAAATAGCTGGAGTCCGGCGCAATTGGCATAAGATAGTATTCTCTTTGGCCGCTATTAGGGCCTGCTCATTGAACATCTTCTCTCTTAATTAGATTAATTTATGAACTAAACTTCAATACACATTAGAAAAAACAATTTATTCGTTTTAGAGTGACACACATCAGAATTTAAAAACATCAAATCCCAGAAATAAGTCGTCCAATATAAACTACTACTAAAAAAAGAAAAAGATTATCATCTAACGAGGATGACCTAAATGTGAGTGTCAGGTGTTCGGAGATTTCGTAGCTGGGTTGCTCTGAGTTTTAGGATCTAATAAAATCAAGTCATCATTGAAACGTTTAATTCAAAAAGCCGTAACACAGATTTCTCAGAAGGATGATAATGAAGTCACTACAACACTTTCTCCTTTAACCCCACACACCGCTAGTAAGGCATTAAATGTAAGCTTCCTTTTGTCCACGGTAGAAATTAATACAAAATTTATAAAAATACACACCCTTTAATGATTCAGACAAAGCAACGCAGCACTCTGGTATCCATTATCTTTGAGATCGTATTTACAGAAATGTGTTAAATAAGATACATGAGAGAATGGATATGAATCACCTGTAATAATAAACATGTATAAGAACGTGTTTTTTTGTTTAGTAAATAATTGTTTCTGAAGTAATTTATGTTCCTTTTACATACTTAGGTATCTGTTGCCAAAAATTTAGTGCTAAAAGTTCAGGTATCTGTTGCCAAAAATTTAGAGCTAAACGTTCGGTTGGAGAGAATGATTGTAGCATGTTCGTGTCTTGCTTCTTAATTTTAAATTCAATTAGTGCCATCAAAAGCAAGAAGTCTGGTTCCGATATCTAAGGACCTTTTGTAATTGTTTTGTATTTTCATTTCGCAATTCCGACAATAATTTATTTACACCAAGTGTACTTCTTTTGAAAATCCAATTTTGCATCCAAATTTTTCGTTTAGTCTTTTCCTACTTAACGATAGCAAAGAATTTCCAAGAAGCCATTATAATTGCATTTAATAACTTTCGAAGAGATATATCGCAAAACACTCACTCACTTAACGTCAACTGCTGAAAGAAATGAATTCATTTTATGCGGTTCTCTCCATGCTCTATTCAATGTAGACGCGGCCGCATCAAATTGCGGAAATATGCAAGCAGTAGCTCTACACACCTTTTGTTGAAAGTTTTGCTGTGAAGCTTTCCAGGTATGAAAACGCTTGCGCAAATCACTCTTACCAAAACTATCGCTTATGCCGGATTCAACAGTGAAAGCTTAAACCTCGAAGTTGAGTTAAGCTAGCGCTTAACTATTTTTGGTGTTCCACAGTGGAGGTTTTTCTCTTAAACTGAGCTCAAATATTGCTTAAGTTAAGCTGCCAAATTTGAGCGCTTAACCCTAAGCCGTGAGGCTTTTCGCCGAGAAATGTCAATTTTATGTGAGAAGTGATTGTTTTGACTGTTGATTCTGTTCCGGCTTGCTTAAATCAATTAATTTTTGGAGTTGCGATTAATTAACGACAATGGATGGTGATTTAGATGATATTATTGATGCTACTGATAAAGAATACTATTACAGTTATTCGTCTACCAAGCGTGAGGAGATTTCATACCAGAAGAAGTTTCGAATATTGGAAGGATGCTGAATTTTACACTCGATTCAGAATGTCCAAACAGAGTGCTTCTGTCATTTTAGAAAATATACGATCCAACATCGAAAATAAAACAACGTGGTGTGTAATTATATTTCTTTTATGATACAGATGGTCTTCCGCCCGAGGCATATATTTGCTTTTTCTCTTCTTTTTTTCTTCTTAATAAATTTATTTCCGCAGTTGAATAATGTGGGCTTCCTTACTTAATTTTTTATATATTATTCATTTTAAATCACCACAAATATACATATATTAAATAACAAAGAAAAATCTACTCACAGGTGTATCACTTCTGTAAAAAAACAAGAATGACAGATACAGTGTCCTACAATAATCGTGTTTAATCTTTAAGCTCAGTTTTGTTAAGCGGCATGTAAAAATCATCTGTGAAACGGTATTAATTTAAGCCGAAGCTTAAGCCAATTTCTGAGGCTTAACTAAGCCAGAGCTTAAGCTACAACTGTGGAATCGGACATTAGTGATTTACTCGTGTAAACTAGGTTTAACTCCCAAACGGTTGTCATGCCCCTGACATACAATTTTTTGTTTGCCTGGGTCAGAACTTTCATCTCACTCGTTTTGGTTATACACTGTCCAAAACACCCTGTATAAACATGACACAATGGTTCTCAACTCACTGACATCCGCTCATTTTTTGCAAGAAGCGAACTTATCTTCGCCTACAATGGAAAATCAACGTATTTCGTGCTCTATAATAAAGTTGTCATAAACCAATCGAACAAGGAGATTTGAGCCCTTTCACTTAACGTTACATCACCAAAGTTCGACTGTTATTTAGTTTAAGCTCTCCCAAGTATATTTTTTAACAGCCCAAGCTTTCTTATGCTAACAACTTAATTCCCAATTTTACATTCCCCATGGATTATCATTAAGTAAACCCCATTTTATATTCCGAGTATACTGGACCACAGACCTGTACATTAAACTACGCTCATGAAAACCATAACAAAAAATCAAACGCCGCGCCACCTCAGAATTTGAATGATCCATTATTTGAGGGATATGGGAGACAAATCAATAAAAGAGCGGACACAAAACATAAATTGAACAACACAAACACAAGAACAAAAGGAACAAAACAAACGTCCAAGAAGGACTACACAATGGAAAAAAATTGAACTCAACAAAAACGAGCCTAAAATGCAAAATTCGGTTAGATCTCTTCACTTAAGGTTCCTACGCATTTATTTGTAATGCCCCTTGATCGGGGGCACTTTGTATTTGTTCTTTAACAGAAAGATAGTGAAACGAAAAAAAATTTGTGTGCAAAACTTACAGGGTACTTGACGCCAAGTTAGTGTCTTCGTGCTTTAATTGGCCGTCCAGGGCCAGACCCCATTTGTCCTTGTTGTTAGCCAACAAAGGTGTTAATTCAAAAACTTTAGACAGTGTAAAACCGGGCGGCACTTGACATCCATCCCTTAAAATTATTTTCATTTTATATTGTCATTTATTAAAACATAAAGTATAACGAAAATTTTGAGGCAATTTCGCCCTCAAATTATTGTTGTAACATTCCTATGGGTTTCGTTATTTTCAGCGAGTGTTGTTCGGTCTCCTCGTGTCTTTGGTGTTGTCTCTACTGTTTTTACTCATTTTATGAATTTTAATTTATCAGTTGAGAAAATTGAATCTGTGTCTTACTTTAGTATGCTTTGCGAAGATCGGCGGATTGTTAGGTTTGGAATAAATTTTTAAACAAATTGGAGCACCGTAAATGCGGTAAAATTAATGACAAGAAGCTTAAAAAGTTTCGTAAGTCTCCAAGCGTAAAATTAACAAATTGTAGTGAAAATTATAAACGAAAACTACTATTTTCACAAAATTCCTTCCTACGACATTACTTGAAGCCAATCATTATCTTTATCACCAAAACCAAAATAAATGAAATTGAGAGATTACACTAAAATAGAGGTAAACCAAAAAGGTAAAGATTTTAGAAAATGTCCCGAACCAAGAGAAGCCAATAATACGAGTAAAAAAGAATAAACAAAGCTATAAGTAATTTTTCCAGATTTTTCGGATTAACATAAAATAAAAATAAAAATAAAAAATTCTTACATTGTACTCGACGCTAGATTCGTGTCCTCATGCTTAAGTTGCCCGTCGAGGGCTAGTCCCCGCTTATTCTTGTTATTCTTGAGTAAAGGTTGCACTTGAAACACTTTGGATAGTGTGAACCCGGGCAATACTGGGTTATCTCTAGATTCAAATATTTTTTAGTACATCTGCTTTTCGTGTATAAATTTTGACTTGATTAAATGATCTTTTTTTTCCAAAAAATGACGAAACCCATTGTGGTTTAAAGTTACTTTATAATAATGTGCTTTGTTTAATTAAATAGCAAGTTTTCTTTTAACTCAAATACTCACTCAGATTCCGTTTCAGCAACAATGCACTTGTACTGCGCTGTGGAGAATAAGCAAATGTCGGCAAATTGTCTCACAAATACTTTGATTTTTTTAACAGTCCTATTTGAATTATTGGCAACATGCACGTTAACTGATATTGTTTCTCCGTGGTGATATAACTGAAAAGGTAATATAAGGTAATATTATTATATAGTTCGATTTAATTAGCTTTTCAAATTTACGATAAAACATTTTGTAAAGTGTATGGTAGGGAATATGTATTATTTAGTTATATACTTAGAAGATTACAAAGAGTGTTTGAAGAAGAGGACGTTTCATTTTCTAAAGGCAAAACGTGTCACACTTTAACATCACTTTTCGCAAATTGATAATAATCATATGGAATACTGGATTACTTCTGAAATTTCGGAAAGAAGCATCCTATGCAAAACTATACTGGGCCAAATTTTGTCATTTTGAGAGAGTCCACAAGATAAAAAAATTTAAAACGAAAAACGTGGGGCGCAACGGAATGGAGGTCATGCGGCAATTATCACACCGTAAATGCAAAAACACGCCTGGACCGATATCCGCTGAAACATATCCTGGATTTTTCTCAGTCACTGCATCGAAAGATAATTTTTAAACGGTTTTATTTAGCTCACCCCGTTTGTTTTATTCTTGGGTCAAATTTAGTAATTCAAATTTCACCCTCTTCCTGTCGACCGATTAATCTGAAATTTTGTATACACTTTGGATTTTGGTGACAATACAATTATGTTTATTCATTATTTTATTAATCCCATCAATATGGGTATCAAATGAAAGTGCTCAAGTGCTCAACCAGTAGAATACAATGTACTATATAAATAAAATTAAAATCCAAGATGGCGGCCTCTACAAAATGGCGGATAACTTAGGTTTTATACAAGTAGAATACAATTTACTATGCAAAATTGAAATCTAAGATGGCCGCCGCTACCGTTTAAATGTCGATTACTCGTGGGAACAAAATGGTAAAAAAAATCTAAGATGGCCGCCGCTACCGTTTAAATATATAATTTTTAGACAGTCTATACATTAAAACTGAAATCTAGGTATCTAATTATTTTTTAGTCTTTGGAAGGATTAGGTATGTATTGAGGAGTTAGACTCCAACAAATTGACAGGAAAGAAAACTAGTAAAAATGAGGCACTAAATAGAATGAAAAATATTAGATGAAATAAAAACTAAAAACTAGAAAATAAAAAAATAGGTAAAAAAACTTTTTAAGTTAAACGGTTTTATGTTAAACATACATTGCAATGTTTAAGAAAAATGTACTAAAAACCAAAAAATAAAATAGATACAGTCGTGGGAATTATAAACATATGCATAGACTAGACTAAAATATAAAACCGTGGGGCACGTCAATTGTCTACAAATTCCTCACCGTCTGCGGGCCAACTGCCTAACGACGAATTAAACGATTCTTCTATCGCACATTAAGTCGATAATTTGTAGACAATTGACGTGCCCCACGGTTTTATATTTTAGTCTAGTCTATGCATATGTTTATAATTCCCACGACTGTATCTATTTTATTTTTTGGTTTTTAGTACATTTTTCTTAAACATTGCAATGTATGTTTAACATAAAACCGTTTAACTTAAAAAGTTTTTTTACCTATTTTTTTTTTCAAAAATAGACTTGATACGAGCCTTTAATCAAATTCCTGTCGCTCGCTGAGGAGAATATTTCGAAAACGGCAATTACCACACCCTTCGAACTCTTTGAGTTTACCTTCATGACCTCCGGGTTGCGCAAGCTGCCCACACTTTCCAGCGAGGAGTTTACAGAGTCTACATTTCTGTTATGCATATGTACAAGCAGATTTTTTAATGACAAAAAAACAACGGATGGTACTCCGGGAGTGCCGGCAGAAGTGAAAACTTGAACATTAACGTTGTGCATTTTTGAATATTTTGGAATGGTTAGGGAATAATTTCGCACGAATTGCTTTATTTATCAGTATAAAATTCATTTATTGCGCTATCGTACACAAACATGACAATTTATATTACATAAAAAATTTAACACTTCAGAACTATTACAATTATTTTACATTAAAAAGTTTATCTCTCAGAAAAATCAACTTTCATCCATAATTTCAACGACTCTTTCACCATCATCATTACCAGCATCATCTTCGCCAATCTCTAAAACTGATACAATAGGTTTATGGTAGCTGAAGAAAGAAACGAACAATTTTGATTCGAATCTATTTAAAGGTCTAATAAAGACCGCATCAATAGTAGTTTTGTATTTCGTTGTGCGCGTAGCAGGCTGTGTACAAACACACACGCACACTCGCGCGTCCGTCTTACGAATTTTCGATTAGGGTCACGTGTCGTGACGCGAGTTTTACATTTTTTACCCATCCCAAAAAAGTGCACAACGCCGCTAAAGAAGTTTTCACTTCAAAAATTAAAAAAAAATTAAACCGCCATAACTTGAGAACGACTCTATCGATTTCATTCATATTTTTTTTTAAGTTTTCTAATACTTTGTAGAAGGTTCTTACGGAAAAAAAAATTAAGAAAATTGCGCAGAAAGTTGGACAATTTCTGAAAACTATCAACGATCTCAGTCGATTCGGTAGAGCGTTGAACTTTCAATCCAACGGTAGAGCGTTGAACTTTAAATCCTGCTCGGGCAGAATAATTTTTTTTGTTTTTGGTTATCATTTTCATTTTATTTTATATTATATACTAGCTAGATTACCCGGTCTCACCCGTACTAGATTAATTTTGCGTTTGCGAGGCATTATCGAAAGCAAAAAATCCTGTTATCAAATTGAAATCGTTGTAGCACAAAATTTAAATATTCACACACACGTCTGCCCCTACGTGTCTGCCCGTTCCAGTTAATGGGGCCTTTAAAAAGCCATATGACATTTTAAATCTCTGATCAAAGGAGACATATGAATGCGTTTACATTGTATGACTCGTCATTTTTGTTGTTTTTAACAATTCCCATTGTTTTTAATATTCGAAAGTAAAAAAAGTAGCCTATGAGCTTCTCTGTGGTCTAATCTATCACTGTACCAAATTTCATCAAAATCGTTGCACCCTTTTGGAAAGGTAATTATAGATAGGTAACTTAAAAAAAATAAAAAGTAGGTATGTTAATAACGTGAATTTCAAAGAAAAGTGGGGCGAAAGGTGAAAAATCGTGAAATAACAGTTAATTTTTTCAACTTCCGGGGTGATTGTGGCTAAGGGGTTGGGGATAGGGGGCGGTGTTAACCTTTTTTGAAAGGGCTTCGAAATAATGATTTTTTGAAATCGGTTTGGGGTCGCTGCGATTCGTAGAAAAAAAGATAAAAATACAAGAGCAAGGCAACATCCTGATTTACGAATCACCCTGTAACTGCCGAACGGTGCGAGATTCCCCCCCCCATATGATTTTTTGCTTGTCTCGGTCTGACCTTTCACCTCCTGCAATATTTCCCTCCCACCTCTGAACACAGTGTATACATACTCGTATAATAAAATTGTAACTGGCCGATGTCTGTACATTATAGATATTTAAAAAAAAAATTAATATGAGGGGTCTTTATTAGAGCAACAGAGGCCAAAACAACAGTTTTTAGAATTTTTGTTTGTCTGTCCGTCTGTATGTTTGTACACGCATCACGCAAAAACTACGGCATGGAATTAAATGCAGTTTTCACCGATGTATTGCTAGAGGTCTAACTTAAAATATATGCTCCATTTTACCGTAGGAAAATATCTTATTCCGATTGTTTTAAATTTAATATTGCCCGGATCTCACGTTATTTAATGATCTTAATGCTAAATTAACGGATTTTGTGGAAACTAGCTCCGCACTTACATGAACAGATAAGTTAGTCGTTCTGTAAAGTTGTCATTAAAAAAAAAAAAATCATAGATGGCGCTGGGAGAAATCACTCATCCCTTATATTGATGAGGAGAGTGGTGTGATGACATGTACCTAGGACCTACCTAATTATTCTTTAGCTTTTAGTACATTATCTACATCAATAAAACCGTTTAACTTGAAATGTTTTTTTACCTATTTTGGTATTAAGTTTTTAGTTTTTATTTCGTTATTTAATATTTTCTCATTCTATCTAGTGCCTTATTTTTACTAGTTTTCTTTCCTGTCAATTTGTTTCAGTCTAACTCCTCAATACAGAATCCTTCCAAAGACTAAAAAAATAATTAGATGTCTAGATTTCAGTTTTAATGTCTTAATATTTCTCATTCTATTTAGTTCATTTAGTGTCTCATTATTACTAGGTTTCTTTCCTGTCAATTTGTTGCATTCTAACTCCTCAATTAGTCAAGCCCTTTCATTTGATGCCCATATTGAGGGGGTTGTGAAAAAATATGTAATCCGCCATTATGGGGCGGCGGTCATCTTGCATTTACAATAATTCCGAATATAATCGATTGTATTTTCATCAGAACTAAAGGTGTGTACACAAATTTCAGATCAATCGGTCAACAGGAACCGGGTAAAATTTCAATTACTAGATTTGACCCAAATAAATAAATAAATAAATATGGCGGCGGCCATCTTGTATTTACAATAATTCCGAATATAATCGATTGTATTTTCATCAGAACTAAAGGTGTGTACACAAATTTCAGATCAATCGGTCAACAGGAACCGGGTAAAATTTCAATTACTAGATTTGAGCCAAATAAATAAATAAATAAAAGACAAACAGGGCAAGTTAAATAAAACCGTTTAAAAAGATCAAAAACAGATTTCCTAGTCATTAAACAGGCTTACTGAGCTAACTGTAAAGCGATTTTCAGAAACATTTGAAACAAAAATTCTTGCAAAAACTAACCATTGCATAAACGCAATTTTTGAGACCGATTTTCAGATGTCTGGCATCAGCAGGAAATTTCTTGCAAATAATTTGGCTCAATACCATCTCCATTCGAAGAAACTTACTTACTTTTTTACCGGGAGTGCTATGAAACTAAAAACAAAAACTAACCATTGAATAAACGCAACTTTTGAGACCGTTTTTCAGATGTCTGGCATCAGCAGGAAATTTCTTGTAAATAATTTGGCTAAATACCATCTCCATTCGAAGGACCTTACATATTTACTTTTTTCCCGGGAGTGGTATGAGTATCAGTACTGGTTGGACATATTTTTTGAGTCATGAATGAACTAATTTAGCTGGGCTAACGACATTTTTTAGGGCACTAATGAAGAAGACAGAGGGGCACTGTAGCGCTTCATGAGGCGATCATCAATCCAGATATTTTTCTCCATTTTCTGCTAGAAGGCCCGAATAAAGGGAAGGGCTAATTGAAATCGGTTGAACTTCTTGGTCGGATCCATAAAAATTAAATGCCCGCAGGTTTCGTTATAATTAGCTCATGTTTCTGTCAAGTACCCGAAGAAAAGCGACTGGGAGCTCATCAAGTAAGTTGATTTTCTCCCCCAGGCGATTCCATTTTTTTTTCTTTTCATTTGGAATCGGATTACGTCTGGGTATGCTTCGACGATTTGAAGTTTTTCAAAGGCTGTTGCTAAACCATTTTAATCACCGCAGGATTCCTTTTCATTTTCGTGGAAGTTTCACTTATCTGAATTAGAACTTAAGCGGTTGTACCGACTTGTGTTGTTACGATATCGGTCCGACAATTGCATTGAAGCACACACACGCTATGACTTGCGTGTGATTTTCGTGCAACCAGAATTTATAGAAACAATTTCTATGACTTCAGCCCTGTAGACCGAATGAAATTCGCCAAAATAATGAAATCGGTGCAACGCTTGTATGATTGAAAACACACCATACAATTTGCACACAACCCTTCGCATACGATCGCAAGTTTTGGATCCAGACCTTGCGACCGTGCGATATCGGCACAACCGAAAATTTCACGCGCATACACGATACAATCATCGCAAGCAACGGCAAATCGGGCCATCGGTCGGTACAACCGTTGTATCGTGTATTTGCCGCTATAGCACGTATAAACAAATATGTAGACATGAATTCTCTTTTCACGGACTCCCTAAGTAGCCTGAGAAAATTAATTAAAATAGACCGAATAATTGGTGTAGTTTTGAAAATTGGTACAGTTATTCCTTGAGGTGTCTTGATTAACATACTAAAAGTCCTCGAGGGTGGGGGTGGTGTTGGGGGTGGGGGAGGGGTTTGAATGCCACTTTTTCGAGGTTTCGTTCATATCTCGAAAACTTTTAGAAATATCATTACGATTAGTTCTACGGAAATTAACTACATAAAATTTCCAACAAATTAGGTTATATTCATTTTTACTGTAGGACCTATACTTAAGGAGCTATAGGCAATTTAAGTTGGCAAAAATAAAAGTATACTCACACATCTGTAATTCTGATGTTCTTGAAAACTTTACGCGGCTGCGCCACGTTATCGCGGCTAAATTGTTACCATTTTTATGTTTGCTGACCGTTACGTGAACATACATACATATTCAAAACAACCAATGGATATTTTTTGTAATTGGAATTTTGAACAAAAGCCCTCAATGAAGGATATAGCAGCCATCTTCTATAACCCAACATCAACTCCAGAAGCCATACAAGAATCAGGAGAAAGGATGTTTCTGACAGTGTACCGGACACCCTCTACTCAGACAGATCTTAATCGCTATCGATACTCATGTTTTTTTAAATGCAGTACCAAGCTCAAACCTGATCTATCTTCTCCCCCTCCTGCTGAAGGGTCAGCGAAATATCACGCTTTTCGGGTGTACCACCAAGTACAAGAGTGGTTAGGGAACCAACTGCCTCCAGAAATGTAGGGTTGGAAGCGAGGAGCTGATGGAAACTTAGAGCCAGTCACTACTTTGGATCCTCCCGCTCCTGACAACGTGTTGAGTTCCATTTTTTGCCGTTGCATGCATGGCTGTTCTGCAAAATGTGGATGTCGAAAAGGCGGTATTAATTGCAGTCTTGTTTGCAACGGCTACCTAGGAGCGTGTACGAAGTGTCTCTGTCGATTTAAATGAAATGGAAGATAATAATGAATAACACAGCTTTCCTGTATAATGCATAAGAGCTTTTATAAAATTAATTTTTTTACTTAAACAGTTCGTACACGCTCCTAGGCAGCCGTTGCAAACAAGACTGCAATTAATACCGCCTTTTCGACATCCACATTTTGCAGAACAGCCATGCATGCAACGGCAAAAAATGGAACTCAACACGTTGTCAGGAGCGGGAGGATCCAAAGTAGTGACTGGCTCTAAGTTTCCATCAGCTCCTCGCTTCCAACCCTACATTTCTGGAGGCAGTTGGTTCCCTAACCACTCTTGTACTTGGTGGTACACCCGAAAAGCGTGATATTTCGCTGACCCTTCAGCAGGAGGGGGAGAAGATAGATCAGGTTTGAGCTTGGTACTGCATTTAAAAAAACATGAGTATCGATAGCGGTTAAGATCTGTCTGAGTAGAGGGTGTCCGGTACACTGTCAGAAACATCCTTTCTCCTGATTCTTGTATGGCTTCTGGAGTTGATGTTGGGTTATAGAAGATGGCTGCTATATCCTTCATTGAGGGCTTTTGTTCAAAATTCCAATTACAAAAAATATCCATTGGTTGTTTTGAATATCTATTCCGTAAAACTTTGCGGTATGTTCACGTAACGGACAGCAAACATAAAAATGGTCTCAATTTAGACGCAATAACGTGGTGCAGCCGCGTAGTTTTCAAAAACATCAGAATTACAGTATACTTTTATTTTTGCCAACTTAAATTGCCTATAGCTCCTTAAGTATAGGTCCTACAGTAAAAATGAATATAACCTAATTTGTTGGAAATTTTATGTAGTTAATTTCCGTAGAACTAATCGTTATGATATTTCTAAAAGTTTTCGAGATATGAACGAAACCTCGAAAAAGTGACATTCAAACCCCTCCCCCACCATCGAGGACTTTTAGTATGTTAATCAAGACACCTCAAGGAATAACTGTACCAATTTTCAAAACTACACCAATTATTCGGTCTATTTGCCTATTTTTGAACTAATTTTCTTACACTAAAGGGAAAAGGAGAGGGACAGATGTACGGAATACGCTTAAACTATTTCAGATATGGTTATGGGTCTGCTATACATAACATAATACCAAAGATTATATAAATACAAAGATGTAGCAAAGTGACTAAAATCAAAGACCATATAAACTATATAGTTTATATGGTCTTTGCTAAAATCGACTTCGCGCTTCAGGGGCCAGTTCTGGCCCCCCATAAATGGGTTGGTAACACACCTATAGGAACTCTCTCTCATATTTTTAATTTCTCTGGCTCTATTTTCCGAGTTCACCGAGCGAAACGCGCATGGAAGACGAGGCGCTTGTGAGACTGGCGAGCAGCAAAAAAGGGAAGAAGCGGATAATGCACGGGAGCATATCTATAAGCGGGGTAATGGGTATATTGTGGGGTTGCTTGTCTCTCATATATTAATTCCGGAATTTGAGCTGTAATTCCGATTCTTGGCTAATTAAGATATTTTGTGTTTTCTTGATTTCGTTGTTATTGTCTCTTAATTTTATTATTTCTGAGTTTTCTCCAAATATGTTCCTTTTTACATTTTATCACTTTGGGTTTTCTCGAATCAGGAATAGACAAATTTTAAAACTAATCCAAAGAGGTTACAATTTTCATGCAATAAGGTAATTTGATTCAATTTAAAGGCTTATCTTTGAACAAAATGCGTCTTTATATCTACTTTATTGCATAAAATGATACCTTCACTGATTGGCTTCTTAGGGAGACAAATGTTGGGGGGTACATAAATTTTATGACGTGGGCATCCACTAAAAAAGAATTTTGGGAAACATGTTTGGTTAAATATTATAAAAACCTATTAATTGCATTTCATGTTTCATATAAAAATCATACTATCGGTCATTGCGACATTCTCGGCTGATCTTAATTAGTTTAAATAATCGAGATTGTATTGTGATACTATATACCGCCACTCGTAAAAATGTGCTGCGAATCAACCTATGCAATTAGTCGCGTTAGGCGGCATGAGATCATCGGATTAAGCAGTTAAAATTTTTAATTTTGATTACTTTGCTAGTGTGTTCTTTCTTACTCAACCAAATGCAATGTTTCCGTAGGAGTACTAAAATCAAAAAATCTAACATTTCCTTTTTATGCTCAAAACAAGGGTGTTCTGCTTCAAACCAGCGAGCATAATTTGGGTCCTCATTTGTGACGACAATACAATGCTCTATAATTTTTTGCTTAATTGAATGTGCTTCAAAGTTTGCGTTAAAGATTTTGTAAAATGTCGCAATATGTATTTTACAAATATTAAAGAATTTTTCGGATGGTGCATGCAAATTTCCAAAACGACTTCGGGAGGTTGCATCGACGAAATTTCCACTTTCTGCACGTTTTTTTTTCTTCTCAATAATTTTCTGATACTTTCTACCCTCTCTACTTTATCGACATTAATTTTTTTTTTTCTCACCCCCCACCCAAATCCCACAACTAGCGTTTGAAAAAATTTCACCTCTTTTCACTTCTTACCCAATTCTTTTTTTTAACTATTTTTTTCCCCCCATTGGATTATGCTAAAAATTTAATTTTTTCACAACTACCTACTTTCGACTCTTCTGCTACTTTCACAATATTCACATTTTTATGTTTTTAATTATATTATTTTCAAATCCCCCCCAAACACATTTAAAGTCACCCACTTTTTTCGCAATCTTTTATGTTTTTACACCGACATACCGATGTTCCACCAACAAAATTTGCACTTTCTGCACGTTTTTTTTTCTTCTCAATAATTTTCTCATACTTTCTACCCTCTCTACTTTATCGTCATATTTTTTTTTTCCTTACCCCCCACCCAGATCCCAGAACGAAGGTTTGAAAATTATTAACCATTTTTCACTCTTCTCCCACTCAACCATTAACAATTTTACAAACTATTTTTTTTCACCCCCATTGCGTTAATCTAAAAAAATTTTTTCTTCACAACTACCTACTCTCAACCCTTCCGCAACTTCCACCAGATTCACATTTTTATTTTTTTTATTATTTCATCTCCAAATCTGCCCCAACCACTTTCAAAGTCACCCCCTTTTTACGCCTTCTTTTTGACCATTTTTCCGGTTTTTATTTTTTCTCTCCCAAACCGCTCTCTAGAAGTTTTTCATTTTTAAATATGTGCAAGAAGAAGTCATTTGACATCTTATATTAAAAAATTATAAACTTTCTATACGTTAGAGCTCACATAATCACCCCATTATCTCACCTGTTTTTCGCCCAAAAACTCATCATTTCACATTTATCCCCACGAGTCGTTCGCTCGACACCGAGCTCAGCGGCGATTCTCGGTCTGTTGCCATCCACCACGCCACCCCCTGACGGGCGGCGGCGCTGCAGTCAACACGATCTTTTCGGTTGATTTTATCAAAGAAAGTATAAACATGTTATACTTTCTTTGATTTTATGCTTAGCGCGATGAGGGAAAACTGATTTTCATACTTCTCATGCTAATTGCTCAGCCGTCTTATCTCCGATCTTCTTAAACTTTCTTTTATTGCAAAGATAATCTAGAGACCTTCACTTTAATCCCACACTGGACTCTCTACGAGAACGTTTTCATACAAAATTTTACGAAAACATATTTGCACAAAAATAATTCAAGCCCATTGCAAGGCAGCATTTCTTGCCGCACAAATCGAGCACCACCCTCGACGCCGCCCAGCCCCGCGCCCACAAGTCGCTCGCTGGATTCCTTTGATCAGCTGATCAAGATTTCTGACTTATTTAATAAAATTGGTTTTGTGTTTTTTTTTTAGGGGGGGAGGGGGGGGGGGGATCTCTAAGGAGAGTTTTTTAATAGACTTTTTCTTATTTTTTCTTTTTTTAACACACTTTTATTAGCTTCGCCTGTAAAAAATATATTTTGCTTCATCCGTCCACCCACCCACCCACAGTGGGTAAAAATGATCAATTTTCGTCATGTCATAGATTTTAAAAATTTTAATGCCATTCGATAGTAAACAAAATGTACTACCTTGTGGCAATAATTTTTTTTTTTTTTTACCCCCCCTCTTTGTGTTTCGAATAGCTAAAGTCAGAGAAAAATTTGAACGGCTCATTTTTTAAAAAAAATTTCAAATTTTCTATGATTTCAAAGTTATATTGTGAAAATATTTGTATGGGGAGGGTAAATTGTTATTAATGAAATCACTTACTAAATAGGAGAAGCTATTATTAGGCCACAAACTTATGATAAAAGTGGAATAGTTTTTTAATAATAGCATTTTAATTAAAAAGGGGGATTTTTCCCCAAAATTTGTATTTCTTTTTAACTTTTAAAAAAATTGCCGCATTTGCCCGTGCTCTGACTGCTATCAAATTAAAGTAGAGATCCTTATGCATCGTTGAAAACAAAAATTTGCTGGGGCGACCTGCGGCCTTCGGAGCAAATTGCATTTGAAAAAAAGTCTACTTTCTTGATTTCTGCGTATTTTCATTCAAATTTTCCACTTATGCAGGAATTTTATGAATTTTAAGGCTGCATCACAGATCTGTGGCTGCATAATGGTTGTTTTGGAAATAAATTACAGTTCTCCTATTAAGCCTTTAGGATTAATGACATCATTAATAATTAAAGAAGTTATATTATTACGTTTTATGACATTTTTAACTGACTTTGGCTTACTCTGTATATGTGTCACGCTAATTGCTCAGCCATCTCTTCACCGATTTGCATTCTATAACTTTTACAGGATAGCCTATCATGTTCTCAACTTTTAGATCTTTAGCCCATATTTTTCGTGACCCCCTTACCCCGCAAAACAAATCCAAAGCCAACCCTTCCACTAAATTAATACTAAAAATGCCTCACACGACCTTTTCGGGTGATTTTTACTTAGTGCGATGCGGGAAAACTGATTTTTGTGCACTTCTCATGCTAATTGCTCAGCCGTCTTTTGTTTGATTTACATTATGTAACTTTTACAGGGTAGCTCATCATGTTCTCAACCTTTGGATCTTTACCACACATTTTTTCGTCACTCCTTTAACCCCGCTAATCAGATCCAAAGCAAACACTACCTCTGAAAAATTCTTAACCTCAGAAAGACTAAAATACAAAACGCATTTACTTAAACTTTCTTTTATTGCAAAGATAATCCAGAGACCTTCACTTTAATCCCACCCTGGACTCTCTACGAGGACGTTTTCATACAAAATTTAACGAAAACATATTTGCACAAAAATAATTCAAGCCCATTGCAAGGCAACATTTCTTGCCGCCCGCACAAATCGAGCACCACCCTCGACGTCGCCCAGCCCCGCGCCTTTAATTCCCTCGCTGGATTCCTTTGATCAGCTGATCAAGATTTCTCACCTATCTACTAAAATTGGTTTTGTGTTTTTTTTTTTTTTTTGGAGTGTTACTGCCAATCTGGGGATCTCTAAGGAGAGTTTTTTAATAGACTTTTTTTTATTTTTATATAATAAAGGGTGCCTTAATTTAGGCAAAACTTAAAACTAAAGATATTAATTTTATAATAAAGGAAATAATTATATCGAAAAGATTTTTGTATTCCTTTTTGGTAGGTGTGTTTTGTGTTTTTGTTTGTGTGTACCTGCCAATCTTGGGGATCTGTATTAAGGTAGTTGTTCCGCTACAGTCGAGATCAAAAGTTTCAAGCTAAGCGCAGCGAGAACGCGCATGTTCAGTACACGCAAGGAGATCAAAATTTTTGATGCCGACTGTACAGTAATATTTTTGTGATGTTATCTACGATAAAAAATATATAAGAAATGATTATGATATGTTACCATAGGTTAGGAAAATCATTGTTTGTTACAAAAATAAAATATAGCTAGAAATGCAGTGCGCGCTGTTGCCATATCTATCGGTTCATTACATTCTCGAATAAAATAGTATAACTTTGCAAGATAATCAATAAAAAACGGTACCGCTAGCACCTCACAACTTTCTGTACGTTATTCTTCATTGTCTAAAGAATCACTGATTAGTTTTTTATCAAAAAGAATAGTATAGGTTAAAAATAGTTTGAGCAAACGCAATTATTTTCATAGCATCCCCATAAGATCCTGTGTTAATAAGTCAAATTTTCACTTGAAATATCTTTGAAAATGTACCGCAGGGCTAACTGAAATTTCATTACCAAATAAATAATGTTACAGAGAAGTGACACGCAAAATTACATCAAAATCTATAGTTTTTGATTTGACGAGACAACTACCTTAAGATTTTTTTTATCTTTCAAAATTTTTAATTGGATTCCGTACGTAGCATGTAAACTTCTTAAGTTAGAAATTAAGTGCAGTGCGTGATGGAAACAATTTTCCCTTCATGTCGGATTATTTTTGAACACATTTTTATTTTTTTATTATTATTATTTTATTTTTTATTTATTATTATTTATGTAAACAAATCTTGGAAGTTCAATTTGACCCACTTCCCGGTTTCCGATTGAGCTGAAATTTCGCATACACGGTTAGTTTGGACCACAATGCATGATTAGCTAAGTCACGTCATTCCAAGTCCAATATGGCGGAGTGTGGAGCGCTTTTCGGTTATGTGTAGAGGATTCTTGGAAGTTAAATTTTCCCGGTTTCCGATTGAACTGAAATTTTGCATACACGTTAAGTTTGGATGACAATGCATAATTAGCTAAGTGACGTCATTCCAAGTCCAATATGACGGACTGTGGAACTCTTTTTTTGGTTATTTTTGGATAACTTCCAATTTGACCCACTTGCCGGTTTCCGATTGAGCTGAATTTTGCATAGGTGTATTGGCCAACCTTTACCATTTCGCTGACCCCTGTATCCCGCACAAGCCGGCGAAGCCGGATGTGTGGGTCGCACTAGTTATAAAATATTCCCGGAATCAACAGAACCACCCCACAATATACCCCGCTTATAGATATGCTCCCGTGCATTATCTGCTTCTTCCCTTTTTTTCTGCTCGCCAGTCTCACAAGCCGCAAGCGCCTCGTCTTCCATGCGCGTTTCGCTCGGTGAACTCGGAAAATAGAGCCTGAGAAATTAAAAATATGAGAGAGAGTTCCTATAGGTGTGATACCAACACATTTATGGGGGGCCAGAACTGGCCCCTGAAGCGCGAAGTCGATTTTAGCCACTTTGCTACATCTTTGTATTTATATAATCTTTGATAATACTGTTTAGGGAACAATTAGTCTAGCTTATATTCATTTATATGTACCTATATAGAGATTTAATTTGAACTATCATGTGCAAGTTAAAATAGAGATTCCCTAACCACAGAATAAAGACTAACCCAGAAGGCCCATCTAGAACAAAAATTTGGTCCCTGTTTCAGTCTACAGATTTTTAATAAATCAAATCCCACTGCAGAAGAACTGATGAACAAGGGCATATACTCAACGCCAGCGACTTATACTTGTGCGCATGCCTTATGTAGCCTTATTAACTTGTGCGCATGCCTTATGTAGCTCGGACTGCTCGGCTCGACTCAAGCCCTGCACGTATAAGGAATGGGATTTTGACGTATTGAGAAATTTTGCTTTCATAGAACGATTTTTTGTTCTAGATGGGCCTTCTGGATTAGTCTTTATTTTGTGCCCTAACCTAACTAAAAGTTCAAAATAATATTTAGAAAGTTTAATTTAATAACTGAAACAAAGGTAAACTTTCACGATATGAACTTTATATAAGTGGAATTGGAAATTTGACTAACCAGCCAAACGAGGTGACTTATGGTGATTGAATCGTTCCAAACGAGTTGTTAGTGGATTAATCAAACTACAAAACTGGCAAGGTACGGCCAGTACATGGGCTGAGTTTTTAAGTCACTCCAAAGTAATCACCGGAGCAATTAATTTTCTCACCTCTTTGTCCAAACTAGCTTCCAGGTGAATTTTATTTGGTTTCAGCATAAATTCCTTGCTAACTTCAATAGACGGCTGCTCTCCGAGTTTTGATGGTGCGTACATGATTTTCCTAATTGCTAATCGAACTGAGTTCCTTTTGTGCGGTTTGTCTTCTATGTGCTCACCGACGAAAGCCTGCAAAGTAATGTTAATTAAATAAATTATAAACAAAATGTAATACAATGAGCCAAAAATTCCAAGAGGAGCATTTCTTTCATATTAGAATGATTGTGTACTAACTTCGATTGTAACATCCTCGTTAATATACATACATATGTATGTATTGTCCTATAGGACGTGGAAGAGATTCTCTTCTTCTTAAATAAACTCTTGACGCCATACGCTTTCCAAGAAAATATGTACATATATACTACCCAAATTCAAAATGGTTGGTCTATTCGAAAAGTTACTCATGATTTTATGTTTCACTCAACAACATTTAAAAAAAATAAACAATGTGAGAGAAAACAATTCTTCATAAAAAAATTTCAATATTTCCTCTTCTCAAAATGCAAACAAAAATATTAATCCCATCAAAAACATAAAATGTAACAAAATACCAAGTCTCGCAACGTAGTTCTTCCACTACAAAAAGTTGTGAGATCTCATGTACTACTGATTTTATTAAAGCCCACTCCCTGTCTCTATTGATTTTTCTCAGATGCTTTGATGTATTTTTCATTTACTATAATGAAATTTCGGGATTTTTCATTTTTTCCTTCCTCTATGGGCTTAATGCTAACTAAAATTCAAAATTTGAACAAACTAATCGACTTGGCGAGGGCACTACCGTGCCCCAGAACGATTCATAGCCTACTACATTCATCCTTTCAAAATTCAATCGTGGCCAGTGGCAGGCATATGAGTACGAGCGCAGGCGTTATTTTGGAATGAACGTAATTTTTAATAAAATTATTATTTTTCATTTAATATAATGAAATTTTGGGATTTTTCATTTTTTCCTTCCTTTCTAGGCTAAACGCTAACCAAAATTCAAAATTTGAAGTTTGTGAGACTGCTAGAAGTCCCTTAGAATTTTGATGATCGGTGAGTCAGTCAGTGACAAAACTAAGGAACTTTGACTTGCAATAATTCTTAAACTACTGGTTCAAATTTAATGTAATTTGGATATAATATCTAGCTATGTAATGCCCTCTTGGTCACTGAAAATTTAGGCTTCTAGTTTTTCCCGCAACGAAGTTACAGGGGGGTCGAAAATGGCCCGAATGGCTTCGAGAAAAGGATGGTACGGCCGTGCCTTTTTTTCTTGCTCTTTTGCTCGACTTCCGTGCCCCTCTGGCGGGAAGAATTTCTGGGGAAGTGAGCCTTGAGTAAGAAGAAGATTGATTTTGGAAGGTTTGTGTCTTGGAAGAGCCAGCTCGGGATTTCGCTTTTCGTTGACAATTACAAGGTCTGTTCCATAACAAAACCAGAGGACCTCAGAGCATCACAGGGCGAACTGAAAGCGTTCCATAAGAATTTTGACGGCAAACCTGGAGCGCAACGGAGCGCCCTGGGTTTTTAGCTCGGTGTTCCATGACTATTTGACAACAAACCCAGAGCGCTCCGGAGCGTTCCAACTAACTCTGGGTTTTATGTTGAGGTGAGAGGTAACGGCGAGCGGCTTTTGAAAGAGAATTTGAATAGAATTGAAGAATCAATTGATTTATCAGAGAAATTTTGAAATAAATTAGATATACATATAATGTATGAACATTGTGTTGTATTATTTTAATTAATCTAATAATAGCTGTGTTTTTTTCATGATCTGATCCGGATCAGATTTCGCGGCAAATTTTGTATTGAATTGGAATTTGCAAATAATGACTCCTAACAAATCTTTTTACTTTTGTGAAAAGAGCATCACATTGCATTGACTTAAAACCAATTTGCGTCAAAAACTAGATCCAATAAAATTTTCAGTTCATGACTTGAAGTTTGGATGGGCTAAAATCATTGCAATGTGATGAATTTTTTGCCAAGTTTAAAAATTTTGCTCTAGATTACAGTTTAAAATATTCAATTCAACGCGAAATTCGAGATCCAGATCAGATCATGAAAAAAACACAGAAAATATAAATAATTTATCCGAAAAGAAAATGGACCGATAATTATTTTATTTATTAAATTTCACTCGTCCATGGATAAATATAATTATGAAATCTCTTTAAAAATAGCTTTTTATTTTCGAATTACTCAACTCACTTCCGCGCAAAATCAAAAACACAACTGACTACTACTTGTTCTTCTTTTTCGCTCTAAAGTCGTTTCATGAGAAATCGAAATCCAGAGCGCCACGTGGAAAAGGAAAAGAATTCCAAAAGCTGAATTGCCACACGGCCTTAAAGTTAAAGATTTTAAAACCTAAAAAAATTTTTGGCAAATCTCAGCTCATGACAGGTATGCTCAATTTCGATATGCCCTCACACAAGGAAGTCGTTAAATATGTGTGTACGTATGTACATATGTATGTAAAAAGAGCACTATAATATTCATTGAACAAAGCATGTCAAAACTCCCCTTTGATTTTTTCTCACTTTTTGCAACTGACCTGATCAATTTGCTATGAAGTGGCAAGCTTAGTTTGTATTCGTAAGATGCTTAATTTTCAGGTCATATGTCTGCACTCGCCCCTGTACTATTTATTCAATGATAGTAACATTTTAAAACGTACTGTTATATACACATATGTATATGTATATTTTATTATGATCTTATAAATGTTTTAGGTTATTTTTCACTTGTGCCTATTATTTTTTTCTTTCGTCGTAAATGGAGAAAAACAAAACAGAACATTTTATTTAATTATACATTTATTCACTTTATAAGACGGGCCGACAACTATAGTATTTATTGTATCGCTTTCCACTGCTTAGAAACGAATTCATTTGATTAGTAGAAATCAACTCTTTAATATTTTCCCGTTCTGTTTGGAATTAACTTGGCTCCTTAGGGAACGCATATCAGTTCCCACACTCAGATCGTCAGGAAAAGAAACATGGTCTATGGACATCTATTCACCTGGAGCATTTTAATATTTTCCTCGGAGAATGAGAGCCTTTCCCGGGAAACTTATAATTTACGAAAGTTGTAAAAATATATATTATACTTGAACTTTTTTGAATTTATTTAAGTGAAACTTTTTTTCCATCGCCTCAAATTTTTTCGTCATTCTATCGCATGTCGCATTACAGCCGGGCGCCTACGATCGATGCGGTTTTTACTAGATACATTGAAAAAATAGAATGTGAGTCATTGTTTACTTATTTTAGTTACCATAAACTATTAGTTACATTTATAGACTGTGAGACTCAAGGCGAAGATGAAGTTATTGATAGAATAATTGAAGTTAAAAATGATTCAATGATTTAAATAAATATTGTGCTCAGTTTTTAACATGCGTCTATCATCTGAATGATTGTATTTATTATGTATTCCGTACTCTAATACGCAGATTGAAATTCAAATTTATAGTTGGATATCTTGTCTACTATTGATTTCCCATTATCATTCCCATTTTCCAATTATTAAGTTAAGATTAAAAACGCGATTTTAATACCCTAAATGGTATAATTTTCCGAACATTTTCAGTTAAATGCCTACGATCCGAAAAAAAGTTTCACTTGCATCGTGGTTTCATAAAACCACACAATGTTTTTTTACTTAAAATGTGTAATGTGTATCGGAACATCAGCTTTTTTTATTCTAACTCAATGTTTAGTGCCTCAAAACATTATATGAGGAGCTGGCGAACAAAACGGTATAATTACACCTCCGGTCAAAATCCTTTTTTTTTACGGTCCGGAGGTTTTGGGACCGCTGAATTTGAATCTCAACTCATTTTCAATAAAAACCTCCTAAAACAGGGTTAAAATTGCATCCAAAGTTCATGGTTTCGATCATAATGGTATAATTACAATAAAGCTTCAACAGCATTGAATAAGCGAGCGCGTTTTCGTTCAAAACGGAATAATTTTCATACAAATTTGCAAGATGTCAATCAAAATGGATTAAGTGACCTTTTTTTTTGTTTTTAAAGTCAAACTTTTATTAGATTAGATTTTTTTTAAAGAAGATTTTTTTTTTTGTTGATTAAGAAATGTAGTAATAAATAAACGAATTAAACTGTTTTTTTCTTTTAGATTGACCTAACCTAACTCACAAAAAACTTATTGTTAGCAATCAAAAGGGCTTAATTGCATCCTCGTGACAATCAAAAACGTAATAATTGCACTGATTGCAAACAAAACGGCATAATTGCATTTTACAAATTTAAATATCTTCCGTTGTATTACACATAGCAATCTGGATTTAACATATGTCAAATAAAGTTTCAAACTACATATAGATAAATTAAAACCGCCGCCAACTTACTGCTCCTGTAAAATTTCATTTTATGTAATTATACCGTTTTGTTCGCCAGCTCCTCATATTATAATATCTATTTCTATATTATATTATAATATCTATATTATATATACTTATAGATGTTATATATCTGATATCTATATATACTAGTATATAGATATTATACTATACGTTGAAAACCCGACTTACTATGACCACAATAAAAAAAAAACGCGCCGCTTACTCTACCTCAAGGTGGTGTGGAAATGAGTTTTTTGGCCAAAATGCGTTTTGGAGTACAATTTGCGGCGCTCGAACGCCTAAACTATTGACTTTATGAAAAAAAGGTAGATACATAAATTGTAGGTAATTGTCTCTAGTTTTATTTTGTATATAACTGTTTTTATCGTAAAATGAGTCGGAAAGGGGACATTGTCAAAAAACTGCTTTTAGGCACCATTTTTCCAATATGGCGGCGCGAGCGGCAAAAATACGAGGTGGCAAAGTCGAAATTCGGAAAGAGCACATCAAAATCTATAAAATTAGCAATTTTCAAAACTCCCGGAAAATTTTCCAGGTAAAACTACCAAATGACTGGACTATACTGTGCCAGATTTAAAATTGTTTCATTAATTATTTTAACGGATACATAATGGATTCTACATGGTCTCCTGATCAACGTTTCAGCGATATCGTAGGAGTTTTGTTGATAGAGTGAGTGAGACTTCAATCCGTCAACAACAAACAAGAAGGGTTGAAATTTAATGTGGCAATTTCAAAGACCAAAATTTTATCTTGACCCTTCATTCTGCCGATTCATTTTGTGGTTTATAGCGTAGTGTGTTAAGAAAGCTTTAGCAGGAATAACTTTAGAACGCGTTGCCAGTTTGGAGTACGATTTTTTTTTTTTGAGAAAGGTCACAAGACCGAGAAGCTTTATCTGAGAAAAAATTTCTTTTCGCGAAGGGTTTACAAACAAACGTTGAATTGAGTAAAATTACCAACGGCTTTTTGACGATAAACGAAATCGATTTATTGTCTAAGTAACGAATCCTTCTTATTCTATAATACTGATTTATACGATGGATACTTACTTTAAGCTCGTAATCGACGCCACATGGCTTTCCTGTGTCGCCGGGTGCCGGCTGGAGCGACACTGATGCTGGACAATGTGGAGGAACTTCGAAGTAGAAAGGATATGCATTTGGTCCTAATTTTTTTATAAGACGTTCCTGCAGTCTTGTTAGGGGCCTATCACTACCCAACGAAGGATAGATTTGCTCGTGAGCCAAATACAAGTCTTTCCGGAATGTAAGGCCGAGCACGTCCAGGTCCTCGCGGCCGTAGCGAAAGGCAGCAAGCACATGACCGAAAACTTTCCTATCCTTAACGTACTCGGGGTCAATAAGCACAACTCCGTCTGGAAGATAATAATCAGTAGTCGTTACGTTTTATTTTTAAAGCTCTTTGTTTAATTACTTAATTCATGACTCTATTTTTAAATTACGACCGAAATTATTAGTTTAAATATTGCTATTTATTTTTCTTACAATTAGGTATCCATAAAAGTTATGGAACCATTTATATTTTTTAGTCCAGGAATAAAATTCATCAATTGATTTTTATTTTTCTGATCACTTATGGATCACAACTGCTTTTTATAATGTTAGCCAAAATATAATATTCTCTTCGGATTTTTAGGTTGTCAGTCTTTTTAGCAATTTACACCTTCTTTGATTCCATATTCTCATCATAATATCATAAATCATTCTTATCCTAGTTCTAAAGGTAGAAGCATATTGTTATTATAAGTTTAAATATTTATTTATAGTTATCCATTTTTTGGTTCCAAAAGTAAACGTAAATAAAACACACTTCTGATAGAGATTTCGATCAAATTTTTATTTCAATATATTGTTAAGACCTTGCCATTATATGTGGACTACAAAATCAGTCAAATGCCCTCCAAGGGACACCTTACAAGACAAGATCCTTTTGAGGTAATTTTCAATGATCTGTCGGCTCCAAGCCGCCAATAGGTCGACCATAATGTGACTCTTTAAACCCCATACCACTAAACTTCCAGAGTGACAGGCAAGATTGTCAAAAGAATAACAACCCAGTGGGAAAAATTCGGACCCCTTCCAAATGGAGCGCGCTTGGAGCAATTGGAGTGCTCTGTTAAAGCTACGAGAGAGCGTAACAGAAGCATTTTATTATACAAAAATATAAAAAAGAAACAAGTGCATCACGACTGCTCCAAATCGAGCATCGAAAGATCATTCAAAATTTACTCTGCTATCTTGTGCGTTCTCAAAAAACAAATCGTATCGTCTGCAGTCTTTTTTTCATCCTTCTATAGTTCAGTTCAGTGCGAGCGGATTGTTTTAAAAGATTTTCTGCCAAAATATACAAACCCAATGGGAAATAGAGTGCTCCAAAATATATAAAAGAGCGCTCCTGGAGAAGCAGAGAGTGCTCGCTTTTCGTACCCCAGTTAATGTTATTTTTAACATTAGATGTCCGCGAAGGCAAGCACTCCATTTGAGCTCTTTAGGAGCGCTCCTAAAACATTTTCGAAAAACCCAAAGGAAGCATTCAGAAAAAGCTCCTCAGTGCTTCTTTTGGGCTCTTTCAAAATGTTTTAGGAGCGCTCCCAAGGATCTCAAATGGAGTGCTTGCCTCCGCGGACATCTAATGTTAAAAACAACATGAACTGAGGTACGAGAAGCGAGCACTCTCTGCTTCTCCAGGAGCGCTCTTTTATATATTTTGGAGCACTCCTTTTCTTACTGGGAAGTCTCGGGAGCAGGAAAAAAGGATTCGTGTCTGATCGGAGACTTTTTGAGCTGTCAATTTCAATTGTACCCATCAATGAACTCTTTGAAGAACATGAGCCACACGAAAGCTCTTCTACGCAGGAATGTTTTTCGAGGAGGTTTGACCTACTTGAGGCACCTTGAGGGCTTTTTCCCTTTATAAACACGTGCTGCGAGAATTGACCATAGTTGGTCTGAGTTTGATAACTACAATATGCCTGAGCTTGGTAAGTAGGGGGAGCCCGGGGGAGAGTATACTCGCCCTCCACTAAAAGACTCATATTTTTTTATACTTACATATTGCTTTTTTCTATGAAATTTATCTTAAGCTGCACTATTTAGCTATATTTTCTCCTTGGAGGAACGAACGAACATGGAGTGGAAGAACCGTGTAAAATCCCTGTACGTGAGTGAAGCCAAAAAGTCTGGTTTTTGATTGTCAAAAATGGTTTTTGATTGTCAAATGATGAACGAGTGGGAAACTTCGGTTTGTCAAGTGTAGTGAGCAAGCGAGGTAAGAGGTAATTTTGTGCTTGTTTTGTGTTTTATTTTCAGTAAAAGTGGGTCACAAGGTGTAATTTTTATGTTTTAATTTGTGAAACGTGATAATTACATCTATTGTGGGTTATTTTATAGAAAAAACTGAGAAAAAATGCCTAAAAAATGTTTTGTGCCTGGCTGCAAAAATGCGGAGATTTACAGGAACTCTGGGGATTTCTTTTTACAAGTAGGTATTTAAGAAAAGTACACTAAGTGATTTCATTTGAAAAAAATTGTGAAAATGATTGGATTTTATCGAAAAATGCATTCTTAACTGAAGTGGTTTTCCCTCCAGAAGAACTGCCAGATTTGTGCAAATGAATGACAAAGTCGTCACCATCAAAATTTTTTTTGGGGGTCAAAGCATAAATTAATATAATGATAGAAATATTATTTTACTTAATACTTTATTTTTATTGGGTTTTAGGTCCCCGAGCGATGTCCACATGCAGAACAGGTGGCTACAACAAATTAAATCGCCTGCAAAAGTTAGCCCCTCCGGAGTGCCAGCAAAAATGTTACGCCTGTACTGAGTGATGTGTATGTGTGAGTGTTTCTACTCACACATCTTTGAAAAGGCTTCACTTTTTTCGGCTCGTTTCAAAGCCTTCTATATTACAAGCCATGAAGTGGTCCGGCGCACGCACACATCTATAGGGCAAAGTGGTCTGACAGATTTCAGCTGTTTCAGCGGCTGCAGTGACAGTTTCAGACTAAATTTAACATATTTTCTTTATTTTGTAGGTAATTCGCAGTTTAAAATTGGCATTTACTGAAGAAAATGTGTAACTCGTTAAGTTTTCACAAATAATTTCCAAATGCACTTCGGTAATATTTGCAAACAATGCTATAAAGTCCCATATTGTGAGTGTGCACAAAATGCAAACTCAAATTTCCCATAATATTTAACTATGTACATTTTGCGCTACTTTAAAGGTACATTTAGTAAAACGTTTCGCAATGGTTGGGGATTTTAATCGCTTACTCTCATATTCCGAAACTTTATTAACTTTGCGCAGTCTACTTGCAAAATTTGTCAGAAAATAAAAATTTGGCGGGTTGAAATGGCTGAGTAAAATTTGAGCCGTTCAATGCACAAAAGGAAGAAAGGTGCTTTGGGTAAAAGGAAATTAAATGAATAGGCATTGCTAGTTTGAAAATATTTATTTCATATATTATTATATAAAAATAAAACACTTTAATTTAGAATTCATATATATACATATTTAAATTAAAAAGAAAATACTTCAAAGGAATTTGTATATTTTTTATTTATGTCACAGTCGGCGGGAATTCACTCACAAGAAATTTTCACAAAATGCAAAAATTTTGCAATTATTTTTGCAAGTACATCTCTACGCACCATTAAACAATCTTCTTGTTAATAGCCCAGTCATATTAGGGTTTCACCTCGGAATGAAAGATAATAAGCTGTAAATTGGTATAAACCTTTGTTTTGTCGTTCTAAATGTTGTCTCAAAAGTCACAAATGCTATCGTGTCCGCGTCTTAAGATATTGAAGGTCAAAGGTCACGAAAATCGGTTTTTCGCGAATATCTCGGTTCCTATTGCTTAAATGAGATTTACACCTATTATGAAAGTTGTAGAGTATAAAATTCTCTACAACTTTTGTTTGAACTTTTTTTTCATACGATCAACCGTTTTTGGGGTTGAGCCCGAAGAGTGCGCAGCGTACAGTCATAGAAAATTAATTGAAGTCAAAGGTAATTGAGATGAATTTACTAAAAATTTTGAATTTTATTAAGGAATTTCAATTCAAAAGGTGCTTTTATAAGCTCTTTTCGATCCGATTCGCGTGACAACGAGAATAAGGCCCAAAGAGTGAATTTAAAAATGCATCAAAACCATCTCGATGCACAATTCAGCTTCAGAGACTGCTACTCTGAATTGTGCATCGAGGAGGTTTTGATGCTTTTTTGAATGTCATTTATACTCGGGTCGCCTTCTATCCCAACTTTTCCGAACACTTGTAAGGCGCTTTCTTCATGGTCGCTCAATCTAATGTTCGATTCGGGGCCGCCCCCTGTCTAGCACAGCAGGATTCCCGGCTGCACAAGCCGTGAAGGCATCATGTTGGCAGCGGGTTGTACGCGCAGATCTCTTTCTTTTTATTGTGGGGACTTCCTCCTCCTCTTCCTCGAGGTGTTCTACAATTAATGCCATAATCATTTCAAATTATATAAATGTACATATATAAAATATTACCTATTAAGAAATCTACTTCCTCCATTATCCAGTCCACCAAGATTCAAGATTCTATATATGCGACTTATTAAAAAACAATACAGTATTCGAAAGACCCTTCACGTTTTCTTTGGCTGGATACAAGCATCCGCGCCAATTAACCTAACTAACCTCAGTTGGTTTAGCAAAATATGATATTAACTTCAAAAATGATATATTAAAAATATTCTGTATTGCGCAATATACAGAGCCCGAGAGCCACGAACGAAAGCACCAGTCTACCAAGAACGAACTCAAACACACAGAGTTTGACACATGACCGACTGCTGTGGTGAATCTCTTATTTTTTAATTTTGAAATTCACCACATCTCTGTTACATAGAATAGAGCCACCTCTTAAAATTTTTTTTAAGATATTAAGAGATCTGCTTAAAATCTGCTACATAGAATCCTTATCGGCCTTAATCTCTGTTGGGTATTTCTTTTTCGCTAGTATACCATATGTACATTTGTAAACTTACTTTTGAATGGCACTGTATGTATGTAGCTCCCTCTGGCTATTACCTTTTTCGATCAATGAGTAGCAGTTTGGCAGATCATCGCTTCAATTCTTGCGAAAGTTGTAAACAAGTTGGTCGATTGTATCGCTTCTATAAATGAAGAATTATTTTTCAAAGGAATCCATGCTTTGCCTGATAGATGGCTAAAGGTTTTAACAGCCGAAGGACAATACTTTGATTCATGGTATATTTCGTTTTGGTCTATTAATAAATTAATAATATCATAGAAAAATAGATATAAAGATGGCCCGCTTCTAACATCAGAAATGCGATCAAAAATTTCTGATGCCTCCATCCTGCGATGCAGGACCAGCCAGCAACGCAGAGAAGCTCGGGAGCGCAATGTTATTGCTATGGTCTCATGCATCGTGGTGTACCGAATCAGCGTCGACGTGCCTTTGGCTGTCGGCATCGGCATTCTGACTTCAAATCAAATTCTAGGAAGGAGCGGGAGAACCCCGACTGGAGGCGTCAGAAAATTTTTATTACATTTCTGATGTTAGAAGTGGGCCATCTTTATATATATTTATCTACAAGGTGATCCGGCGAACGTCGTACCACCTAAAATTGATTTGATTGTAAATCTTCATAAGAGATTATGAATTGTCATTGTCATTGAGATCGGCTTGGTGATTTATTGAAACTCGTTCGTAATTCAAATTAATTCAATGTCTTTAATTTAATCGTGGACTGGGATGTGCATAATGGGCAGAGTATACAGCGGTTCTTTTAGAATTATCCTAGAAGGTGGTATTTAAAGAAATAATTTAACATGAAAATATTGAGAAAAAAATAAGGCTACATCGCAGGGACCTAACTACTAAACAATCACAGCAAACAATGAAAAATAAGTGTAAGAACAAAAACTCTTCAGGGCCGCCAACATTGGATAAATCCTCAGCCTCTAAAGTTCTAGCATGGTTACATATAAGTTCGAGGAAGTAGGCGTGATTCGTTTGCTCCTTCCTAACTAATCGGCCTCTTGCTCTGATGTCATGTCTTTTATTTGCATGGAATGAGGTTAATGCCATGTTTCCATCTCCCCAAAATCTCGAGATTTTGAATAAGAGATTTAAAAGTGTTTCCATCTAGTAGCGTGATTTCATTTGATATTTGATATGTCCAGTGTCATGTTTTAATTATTTTCAAAAAGGGTTTGTGTTAAAAAAGTTAACGTTAAAATTATTGAATATCAACAAACTCTTGTTAGCCAACATTTGGACATAGTGAATAAATTTTAATTTGTGTGTAATAAAAGTAGAAGAAATCGACAGTCATAAATTTGTCAATTTTGACGCCTGTTGAATAATGGTGAATAACTTTTTGGGGATGCCACAACGAATTTAGTAGATTTTGATTGAGATTCTCTCGAAATCTCAAGATTTCAAAATCGGCTACTTGTATGGGAAATCCAATAGATTTTCATATGGATTTCGCGAAATCTCACAAAATCCCGAGATTTTAGGGAGATGGAAACATGGTATAACATTCAATCCAGAGATTTGTGATAAACTACGTTTTTCGTTTTGTTTTTCGGCGCGTAAACAAACAAAGATGATGGCTTGCCAACACGGGAACACGCGACATGCAGTTGTCCATGCGCGAAACAAGGAACTAAGTCAATCCCGCAAACGTCCAACGACTGGCCTTGTGATTTGTTGATGGTCATCGCGAAGGCTAGATGCGCGGAATCAAAACATCCTCCCCTTTGTACTTTCCCTTGATAATCGTCGCCCTTAGAACAGTATGGAACGACTGAGCTCCTACCTTTTGCGTACCACAATTCCTCTTGTGTTAGAGACTCGTGCATTTGTATTAGAGGCTCAGTGCAAGTCGTAGTTTTGGGGTAATTTAGGGAGGGGCAAAAAAATCTATAAAGAGAGTTTCATAATAAAATTAATAGATGAACAAATAATAGTAAAAAGAAATAATTTTCATGTTACGCCTGATATTATTATTTCTTATTTTTGGAAAAAAATTTCTCAAAATTTTGAAATGCCCCCATACTCCACGAATTTGTAACCTTTTAGACGGCACCACTGCCTTAGGAGTTGCACCCACTGCTCAAACGTAAACAAATGTCGGAGTCGCTAAAATCATATAGAATTTTCTCTTAATTCCCGTAAATATTTATTGTAATGTCCATAAACACTTATTAAAAACAGAAAAATAAAGCTACTTACATACTCTATGTATATAATAATTTTTCTGAAATACGATTTTCCCAGTCCTGCAGCTCGTTTCTGTAACTTCAATTAGAGAATATCTCTACTGGAAATAGAGAATTTCACGTCATTTTGACGTTATTTTCCACAGAAACGTATCAACACAACTGATAAAGCTAGGCATGGTGAATTCGCTCACGTCAGAAGTTTCTCAACTGAGATACAGAAACGAGCTGCTGACAATGAATTGTTGTGGCAACCAAAAACCGAACACTTCATTTTCTTTATTCTAACTTTAAAACACTTCAAAAATAAGCACAAACCATTAATAAACCTAGTTTTGACCGATTCGGTTGTGATAATACCGACTTATCATAAATTTTTCGCATAAATAGCTTCGAAATCCTAAAGACACCTAAGCACTCAGAAATTCGCTTGATCGTTTTCTCACTACTAACACTAAGAAAATAAGGGTATGCCCCTCTTTCCCCATTCTGCAGGAAAGTGGTCGCTTATGTACCCATCTTTACCCATTTATTCCAAGTCTTCGCCTCGATGACGTTGTTCATAAGTTTTTTCACAGCCAGTCTCGTTCCATTGCACAGTCGAGGTTGATGGATATTACGCAACATGATGATGACTGACTGAGCCTACCTTCAATTGCAAATTGTGCGATGGTAGTCCGGGCAATTCTAACAAATTCAAGAATTCTGTGGGATAGTTGACTACTTCGTCATGGTTGATAACTGTGTCAACCGATTTGAAGGAAACCAACAGTCCCGGAATGAAATTTTGAATGGCCGCGTTGAGATCGACATCTTTGATTTTCGCTGCCAATATACATAGCTCGTTCGCTCAGCCAATTATGGTTTTTGAAGTTCTGCACTATGTTCGGAAAAAGGCGTCGAATGAGCTCTTCCTTCGATTCGGCCAACTTGCAGAAATCAGTGGGAAATATGGTTAATCCAGTCGAGATGTCAATGGCTATTTTCCCATCACCAATGTCCAAAAATTGGTTCGAAAACAAATCCGCAGTTCAATCACGTTGCATAAAAACTCGCATGTTAGCTGTCAATTGGAGGGTTTTCACATGTCGTCACAAATTTGACGATTTCAAAGACGCATTTAGTTCGTCAGCTGCAGTTGATCGTGGAATAACAGGAAAAGTGTGGCGAAAATCACCGGACAACAGAATCATTGCTCCACCAAAAATGTTTTGATTGTCACGAAGATATTTCAACGTTCTGTCCAGCGCCTCCAGTGACCTTTTGTGGGCCATCGTGCATTCATCCTAAACAATCAATTTACATTTCTGTAGAACCTTCGCCATTGCGCTATTTTTGGCAATGTTGCAAGTTGGACTCTCGTTGATTTGGGTGTTCAATGGCAGTTTCAGTGCAAAACGTGCAGTTCGTCCGCCTTCTAACAAAGTCGCTGCTATTCCAGATGAAGCCAATGCCAGGGCAACTTCGAATATCGCTAAAAACAATGGCTGATCAAAGTGATCGTCGCAAAATAAAATTTTTACCTCACAATCCACTACCTTTTTAAGAAAAAAGAATTTTAAATTTTTTTGGACACTGTAAAACAACACGAATTATTTTCACAATCACTTGTACACGTAGTCCAGTGAAATAAGCCAAAATAAGGGGCAAACCTCGGAATTGGAGATAATAAGCTTTAAATTTGTATAATACTGTTACAATTTTGCCCGCCGAGCGGCTGGCGGACAAAACTGAACAGTTTGCCCCTCGCTATAACTCACACAGGTTACGGGGATATAGGGACGGACTGACACTTATTGTGTTGAGAATACAAGGCTCGTCTGCCGAGGCAGACGAGCACACAAAAAAAGTGGTCGGCGTTTCGATCCGGGGCACTGGCCCGATCTCTTCAGTGTGGCTGAAGACCAGTGCCCCTGCCACAGACGCCCACACTTGCGCGGACCGAACACCGGCCCCCATATACGCCCGCTTCCAAAAACCAAGTGTGAATTATAAGGAAGGCAAATTCTGTAACATTATTCCCTCCTCAGAAGCTCGAAGTTCCATCCGAGCGACTTCATGCAGCATCCAGGGCGCCGAAAGCGACGACGAGCTACGCAGACGGGCGGTTGCAGCGGCCGCGCCATAGAAGCGTGCAGCTTGACGCGGCGGCGAGTCAACACCAACAGCGGTCGTTTTGCGGCAGGAGACCGTGGCAGCATCGTCCTGCGTACGCGTACGGAGGTACGCAGCGATGCCGGCTGCTGCGACGGTCAAGCTGCGGCAGTGATCGATGCCGCGGCAGCAGTGTAGTAGTAACTGCTTGCCGCGGCAAAAGCGATCAGGGCCGTGGCAGTGTCGTCTCTCGGCGACAGACGTAGGACGGCCTCGCTGTGGTGTGGTGGGCGCAGTGGCGGGTAAGGCCACGGCGACTGCGGCAGGTGGCAGGGGACCGAGACAACATCGCCTAAAGACCTATTCACACTATCCATCAAGGTTCCGACAATCAGTCGTCCGACAACCGTCCGACAATTTTAATTTGTTCACATTTTCACGTAAAGTGATGTGATGTGTCGGTTCCGTATAGTGTGAATTACACCATGTAAAATACAAAGAAAAATATTTTGATGTGACGCTGACTGTCGGTGGCCTGATGGATAGTGTGAATAGGCCATTAGTCGGGCGGCGATGCCGGCTGCTGTCCGGTCGACCTGCGAAGCTCGACTGCGGCAGGGACGCGTGCCGCGGCAGCATTGTCATAAACGTTGTACTATAGCGTACCGTAAATTAAGCTGCTTGCCGCGGCAGAAGGGACTCGGCGCCGTCGCAGCGTCGTCTGAAGACGGACGATCGTGGTTGCTGCAACGGAAATGCCGTGGTGGTGCTGCGAAGCGCGGTCGCTGCAAGGCCGACGTCGTTGCTGCCGCCGCTGCCGGCGACCCAGATGCAAGAGGGCTGAGTGGGGCCGCCCTCGGTTAGAAGGGCTGATACCCCACACCTGGCACCAATGTTACAATTTTGCCCGCCGAGCGGCTGGCGGACAAAACTGAACAGTTTGCCCCTCGCTATAACTCACACAGGTTACGGGGATATAGGGACGGACTGACACTTATTGTGTTGAGAATACAAGGCTCGTCTGCCGAGGCAGACGAGCACACAAAAAAAGTGGTCGGCGTTTCGATCCGGGGCACTGGCCAGATCTCTTCAGTGTGGCTGAAGACCAGTGCGCCTGCCACAGACGCCCACACTTGCGCGGACCGAACACCGGCCCCCATATACGCCCGCTTCCAAAAACCAAGTATGAATTATAAGGAAGGCAAATTCTATAACAATACTTTCTTTTGGCGTTCTAATGACTGAATAAAAAGTCTCATATCATATCGTGTCTGCGTCGCAAGTTATTCAAGGTCAAAGGTCACGAAAATCGGTTTTTCGCAATTATTTTGTTTCCTATGCGAAATACGTCATTTGAGGTCATTATGAATTTTGTAGATCATAAAATTGTCTATAATTTTCATTTCAAGCATTTTTTCATATCATCAACCATTCTCGAGATATAGCACGGAGAGTGGCAAGCGCGTCCTTATACATATGTAATATCTATAGGTGAACGGCGGGCGTCGACAAGTAAATAGTTGACTACACAACAGGGAAGCTTTTTCTCAAAAAAAGTTTCGATATTCCCGTACAAAAAATCGGCAGAAGGTCAAGGTCAAATTTTGGGCTTTGAAATTGCCATTTTCGAAATTTGACGGGGTCTCTCCGGCTTGCTTGTTGGCGGATTGAATCGTGGGTGGTATCGTTGGAAAGCTTGAAGGCCCAGTTTATCAACCATTATCCTAGGATGTCTCTGGAAGAAGTTATCAAGCATTTTCTCTAGGTTTACCCCTTCGAAATTTTGAATTGTGATTTTAGGGGGGAAGGAGCGATTTTAAGAGGGGTCTGTCCGAACAAACGTTGATCAGGAGACCATTTAGAATTGATTGGCATACCCCTGTTCAGTTCAGACCTTAGAAAAACACCCTGTATATGTAAGGATGCGCTATATCTCGGAAATGGTTGATGTCGCAGCTCGACATGAATACACCATCAAGAAACAACACAAGTAAAGCTCAGTAACATTTGAAGCGACATCTGTGTTGCGACCAGACATTACTCATTTAAAAATTTTAGTCGCAGCAATCCTTGACAATTAAATATTTGAAAGTTGTTTATAGTAACCATGGCAACATTGCCTGAATTTAAGTATAAAAGGAGACACAAACCGGGAGATTTTCATTCTGAATCTGATAGTCTTCAGGTGTAGGTCTCCACCATACCAAAGATTGGACGAATTAGAATCTAAGCAGGTCTCGACCGCTAGGTAGGTTTCCACCGCCGCATTTTTATATGACTTGGAGGTTTTCACCACAAGTTGTATAGAAAATCATATAGAGTTCCGATTCCAGGGATGGTCGAATGTAGGTTTTCACCGCATTCTAGCATTTTTGGAATTAGAATCTGAGCAGGTATTCACCGCTACACACACACATTGACAATATTTTTTAGGTATTCACCAAAAAATATTGTTAATTATACACTGTTTAGGGATTACAGACACTGGCGGTATTCACCCCATTTTAATCATTATTTGTTTCTATTTCAGGTCATAGGAAGAAGAAATAATTTTATCGTTTTAGTTTCTTTATTGTTGTTGAATTGTTTGATTTAGAGAACTAGTTGTATTATTTATTGTTTGTTTCTAACTTGTTAATAAATTTTATATGTTTCAACGTAAACAAGCGTGTTTGAAGCCGTAGATCCTAGATCCTACCCTTTGCAGAACATTTAGACATTGAAATACATATTACAGCTATAAGAGGCTGTAATATCTCTGCTACAGACAAGACGCTGTATCAGTTGATGATATGAAAAAATGCTTGAAATGAAAATTATAGACAATTTTATGATCTACAAAATTCATAATAACCTCAAATGACGTATTTCGCATAGGAAACGAAATAATTGCGAGAAACTGATTTTCGTGACCTTTGACCTTGAATAATTGACCACGCAGACACGAGATTTTATGAGACTTTTGAGACAAGTTTCAGCACCAAAATGAACGTGTATACGAGTTTCCAGCTTATTATCTCTCATTCCGAGGTGAAACCCCTAAATGACTGGACTAACGAACGAATGCGCGAGATAGATAGATGATATTATATTGTATGCACATGAGAATAATTTCAGTGCTGACACAAAGCCTGGTTATAGCGTGAAAAATTTTGTTTTTTCATAAAAATCGAGTTCTTGAATGCCTTTAGCTGATGGAAGTTAATTGAAAATGATTTTTCGCTGACGCTTGCTCCACGAAAAATTAGGAAATCGCCGAAGGAATCGCTTTTTTCAATAAAAAATACTTGAGAATTTTGTCTGTCGTTGCGTTGAAAAAATGTACTTACCAATAGGATCCACGTGGGTTATATGATCAACAAAATCTCTTTTCCCCAGGTAGACAGTTATTTTTCCATTTGACGAACTTTTCTTGAAAACTCTGAAAAAGATAAAGACAGGTTTCATGAGAATATTCTACGCTAGCTCACAAAATATATACAATATGGATAAATTGAGGCAAATAGATTAAGGTAAATTCCATCGAGAAAACGAACAACATTTTCTTAAATACTATTTGAAGGAAGCAACAAAATGTTTAAATGAGCACTATTTGCTCTTTCCTATATTATAACTTCGGTCGGTTTTTGTTAAGGTCTTTACGTCCCATTTCCTTGGGCTCAAGATTTTTTTTTTAAATGCTTATATGGTATGGTCCAATAGCATAAAAGAACTTGAAGCCGTAAAATTGTTTTCCTTGCGATACACGTGTTGTGCTATGTTCAAAATTATGTCGGCGATTTCCTTTTTCAACTGACTGATGGCTCTGTTATGCTTTAAAAAGTAGAAATTTATTTTAGATTTGGATGAAAAATGTTTTCAATATTTGTTACAAATCTTTTTTCGTCTTTTTATCGCGCGTATCAACAGTCAACCAATCATATCATTATAAATGCTATTTACATATTTACTCAGGTTACGCTACGCCACAAGATTTTATTTTTGAGTCTGATCAATGCCCCAGATTGGTGAAGAGAGTGGTGTGGTGACTTGTACCTAGGACCTACCTAATTATTATTTTTTGGCTTTTAATACATTATCTAGGTACATCAATAAAACCGTTTAACTTAAAAATTTTTTTTACTTATTTTTTCCCTCATATCATATATTATCATATATTTTAAATTTCTTTTTTATTTCCTCGTTTTTTAAGGTAGGTATTTATAATACTTTTTAGGTTTATAAGTAGGTATCATAGTGTTATCGTTAACCTATATTAACATTTTTTTTTAAACAAAAACCAGTGCACCAGTGTGCAATCTGTAAAAAAGAAACTCAGTATAATTTTATATGAATCTAGTCGCCACCTTGACTTGTCTTATATACATTTTATTTCTACTGTAAACATCCCTTTTTCTCCAATAATACTTTACGAAGTTCAATAAACCAAACACCAAATGATGCGTTTTCGGCTCCGCTTCTGACATCGCTTATACACTTAGAATTAAAATGCGCTATTTGTATAAAATTTGCGTTTAATTAAAAAGAAAAGTCCCGAACAAATCTAAAAATTCATTTCAGATACCTTTGCTTTTGCTTTTCGATAAAAAACTTCAAATACCTACCTACTTCCTTCCATTGCATTATAATACTTTGAATGAAAAAAATTAAGGTAAAAGTGTACTGAAACGATTTTACGACAATTTTAGTAGTTTCCCAGCAAACAATTTTACGAAGGTTGGTAAATTTCGAGTAAAAGCGAACGGTTTTAAAAAGGGATAGCAACATATGTAGTTGTACGGAAAAGAAATGCGAATCGAAGAATTCTTCACTTTTAACGAAATTTGGCGAGCTCTTCACGAATATATGGAAAATATTTCCTATGCAATGGTGGGACACTTTTGCGTATTATGAATTAGTTACGCAGGGAGAGAATGGGTTTTCGTTTTTTCTTGTAAAGTGCAGATCAGTTCGCTGGGGTTTTTGAGGATTTAAGTGGTTTATAATAAATATAATATTATACTTATTTTGAGAAAATTAAAAAATTGTGATATGAAGAATGATTTAGTTTAATATACTATGTACATATACATTGAATGTTAATAACTATTTAAGTATTTTTTCTGTTTATGTATAAAGCCAATTTTATAAATGAATTCTATTTTGTTTGATTTATATTAAGGTTTTTATATTCTAGGTAACTTATTTTAATAATATGCACCAGTGGAAAATATCAGTTGTCGGACTATTTGAATTTTCGTAAATTTTCGTTCGTAAGTAATTCATTTACGATTTAGTTTTCGGGAGTAAATAAGAGAAATTGTTTCGTTTTCCCCGAGATTTCAACGATTTAGTAAAGAATCGTTTTTAATGATTCATTAGCGAAAGTCCACATAGTCCCGAACACTGATTCATTTACGATTAATTTTCGGTATCGTTAAAGAACGATATGTTCGCTTAAACTAATTTTCTTTCGATTCATCTACGAATCGTTTTGTTTGCGGTGTTTATACGGAAATTCAATTCAAAAGAAAAGGAGGTTTACAAGCTCTTTTCGATTTCACTTCACTCGGAATACAGTACACAGGCCAGTTTTCGATGCCGATTTCGATTTGAACGTCTACTTCGACTTCGAACGCGAATTCGTTTTCGATTCCGATTATGATTTCAATTTCAATAAGTGCTTACATAATTTACATTCAATCAATATTAAAAATTTCGTGACCATTTCAAGAGAGTGTTGTTCTTTTACAAATCTTTTTTTAATTTATAAAAATGTTTTCTTCTTGAAATACAAAAAAAAACTTCGAAATTTTCAGGATATTGTGAGATTGATTAAGCGCAAACATTTGGATCCGCCATATTAATTTTCAGCTTTGATAGTAAATTTTAAATCGGCAACGTCATATTTTTATTAAAGTTATGCTTTATTTTAAGAATAGTTATATCCGGGCAGCGGCGGACACGGGTCAGCTTTAATTATATGATAATATAATTGCTAATTCCAAAAAATTGTCAAAAGTTCCCACTGTGCGCTATTTTCTCCGTATTACTGAACGTTTCTTCCAGTTTTCACGATTAGATAAATTAATTGGCGAAATTGTATGTTGATGAATGTTTTTCCTTTTTTAACCGACGAAAAAACGGAGGAGGTTCTCAATTCGACTGTATGTTTTTTTTTTTTTTTTTTTTTTTTTGTATGTCGTTACGCGATAACTCCGCCAATTATGAATCGATTTTGATGATTCTTTTTTTGTTTGGTAGGTCATAGTTCAGAGGTGGTCCCGTATAAATTTTATCGAAATTGATTCAGCGCTTTTTGAGAAAATCAACAAAAAACAACATATATACACAGATAAGGTTTTGGTACTTGGTTGTACATTCGGTGCCCGATTGCGAGGATTCAAAATGGCGGACCAAAAAAAATTTACTAAAACATATTACACTAAAAAGAATGAAATAAAAAATTTTTAAAAAAAAAATAGAACCGACTCCAAAAAATCCCAAGCTCTAAAAAGTATAAAATAATTATATTAAAAGTCCTCTGATACTACTTTCAACATTAAATACCAAGACTTTCCTAGACTTTTGAAGTCGGTGTGAAAACCTGACTGATATATGATGACATAAATGATAGTACTTTTATACTGATAAATAAAGCAATTCGTGCGAAATTATTCCCTAACCATTCCAAAATATTCAAAAATGCACAACGTTAATGTTGAAGTCTTCACTTCTGCCGGCACTCCCGGAGTACCACCCGTTGTTTTTTTAAAAAAATGTTTTTCTTATTATATAATTTTCTTCTTAGATTTTAGTGAGACGATGCGGTTAACTTTCCGAATGTAAAATCTAATTATAACCTTCACAATAAAATTTATTACACCCAATTCTGTTTTTACACGGTTTTGATTAAACACGTTTTTATTCGACTTTTACACGATTTTATTCGATTTAGCACGATTTAAATTTTGAAGAAAAATATGTATGTATGTACATACTTTAATAATTATTGTTTTTATGAAATAAATTGCATGAATGCACATCAAAATTTAATTTGGCGTTTATAAAGAGTCTCTTGATAGTTTTTTAATCCTTTTATTTTGTTTATTTTGTACAGGATTGAAGAATATGGAACTAATCCCCTATTTTTCTATGTAGGTACATGTATGTACAGAACTTCATGACGTTTTTTACACGGTTTTTTCAGGAACGTATCTACCGTGTAAAAACAGAATTAAATGTACTTGATGTTTATGTTGAGGGCAAAAATAATATTTTTGGCTTTTGCCAATACCGTCTTCCATTTTTACAGACAACTTCATTTCATGCTTCATAGTCTTAATTTTTTTATCAACCTCCGTTTCAAAATTGTCTATAAATTTAACAAATTTAGCGAAGGTACTTTTAAATTGCCGTAAGCTGGGGGCCTATTCCATAGAACTCGACTCGATCGAATTATTCATCGAGAAGTGCAAATCGGGATTCCGCAACTAGATATCGGAGCTTATTTCAATGACACTCGAACGACGATTTCGTCGACAACTAAATGGCACTCGAGTGTGCTTTGTGCGGTGGTGCTGTGAGTGTTTATAACCCCCGACGCAAAAAGAGGGGTGTTATAAGTTTGACGTGTCTGTGAGCGCGTTTATACCGACGTGACCTGGTAATGACCAAGTTTGGTTACATAACCATATTTGGTCACACCCGGGTGGAGATGCCGGCAAGACCAATTTCAAAAAGAAGATTTCAAGAAATAAATTGCTTTCTTCAAAAGACCATCTGGAACTCATATTTATTTATTTTTTTAAATTTTTTCGTCCAAAACATCCGTGGAAATCCAACAAGACAGGAATAATAAAAGTCAATATTAACAAAAAAGCAACAGTGCTGTCAGATTTTGTTATTCTGTCAGGAAAAAAGTGGACCATGTGTATATGCCGATAACCAAAAACGGTGTAACCTTTTTTGGACGTAACCAAAAGTTGGGCCATATTTGGTTAGTTGCCAAGTGTATATGCCGTGACTAGATTTGGTGACATTACTGGTTATGGTACACGCTATAAACGCGCTGTGTGTGTCTGTCCCTGGCATCGCAGCACTTAAACGAATATACCGATTTTGAAGCGATTTCTTTTGTTTCAAAGCTGACGTGATCGAGATGGTTCTTATTCGAAAAAAAAGTGCCATGGCTTCTCGATGGCACAGTAGACATGAATATGTCTTATATAATAAATGAAACGAAAGATTCAAATGGTTTTATGTATTTTTTCGATCTGTTATATACACTATATATGTACATAAAAAGATACATAGATTCATACGTATATACATACATTCAAACTTATACATACATACATACAAACACATACATACACATACATACAAACACATACATAAAGTTATGATGTTCCCCCAAACTCTGTAATGAGTCATGGTAACGATTTTCGTGACGTACATTCTTTCAAATAGACCCCAGGGATAAGACATATTCATGTCAAAAGATTTAAGTATTTAATCCTTAAAAGTGTAGCGTTTGCATTGTGGAACAATTTAATTACACTAGTTTACAATAATTTTGCCCCTAAACAAGTGATATATGGTTTCTATAGGATTTTTTCTGTAGATTAAAAATTCATAAACGAAAATATCTTATATATGTATTATTTTTAAGAAAAATAGGTTTGAAGAGTATACAAAATATTGAATTTTGAATATTTTTAAAAATTCATAATAAAATAATGGATTATTATAGCAGCTTGTAATGTAGCTCAAATAAAACTTTGAACCTTTAGCCTTTTTATTAAAATACTGAAGTCTAAGGCTTTTCGAAATACCTTTAACATACAGTTGATAGTTGCAAATCACAATAAGCGCACGCTCATGAAGTTCGAGTTCGCAATCGAGACGAGTTCTGGAATAGGCCCCCTGAATTGGTCTGGGAAGATTTATATGCTCTTGATTTTATTAAATAATCATTAATTTTCTAAAATTGACCACATATGAAATTATCTTGTGTGGTTCTTAGTACTGAGTATTTAGGATTTATTTTATGTTTATTTTATTTCTTGTTGGTTGCTGGTATGTATGTATTGGGCGAGTATGTTAATTGTTTAAGACTTCTCTGAATACTATGTTTGATGTTGTGCTATTGTATGGTAGCAAATTGTATTGGTTTTCTGGAGTTCCAACTCGAGATAAACCAACATATAACTGCCCATGGGAAAAACAATCCTCTTTCAAGTCAATGCCCACCAGAGAGAATGTTTGACCCTGGGACTTATTTATCGTGAGGGCAAATGAAACTTTGACTGGAAACTGCAGCCTTTTGAACGATATTGGCAAATCCGTCGGAATCATGGGTTCCGCGGAACATAAACAAGTTGTCCCACTGCTGCCCACAGTAGCCTTGTGCCATTACACATGTTGGGAGGGCTCAAGTTTCTTAACATCACAATAGGAATGCCGACTTTTAACATAAGGTCGTGAGGTGGTAGGTCAGAAGGGCTCAAAGAATTTAAAAATTCTTGAGGATAGTGCACTGTATCCTCAACATTACACACCGTGTCAACTGACTTATACTGTTTGACTTGACCGGGAATTTTCTGTAAAATCAGTTTATTTATTTCATTCACTGTATCGTTTCTGAGTGACACTATTGCCTTTGAACAAAGCCAGTGATAATTTCCTTCCAATCAAATTTTCAAAACCGGGATATATTGCGTCTATTAGATGTTCTAATTTATGGACTATGTGGCCCAATCTATCGTCAAGTTTAATTTCAGCGCTACTACTGTTAGTGTTAGGAGAGGTAATTTTTCCTTCCCCAAGTTTGAGTAGTCGTTGCGAAAATTCGTTGTTGTACTTGGTGCTCAAATGGGCTCTCATATTTGCTCGTTCATCCCATATGATCAATGATGCATCTTGTAAAAGTTTGCCAAGCGGTCCACTTTTACGTATGGAACATACTGACTGTTGTTCCAAAATCGGGGAATAAAACGCGAGCCCGCGAAGAATATGCGAAACGGCTTCACTCTTAACGTTCGCGCCCGTCGCGGCTTTCGCGCGTGATCCGCGGGCTAAGTGTAGAGCGGGCTTTACAGAGTAGTCCGATTTTGATGACTCTTTTTTTATTATATATAAGGTATACCTCTAAGTTGGTCCCATTAAAATAAATTTGAAAACAAAATTCTACTCCTAGGGGTAAATAAATACCTTTTAACAAAAAATTAAACCGACGAACAAAGAAACTGAAAAGTGAGAAATAAAAACTTTTTAACAAAACATTAAACCGAGAAAAAAAAACTGAAAAGTGAAAAATAAAGAAAACCTTTTTGTCTGAATAACTGAGCCCTAAACTAATGTAAGCAACTAATATTGAGTTGGCGCCAAAGGAAAAATTTTCTGTTTGTTTGGCGCCGATTAAAAATTAGTTACTTACATTAGTTTAGGTGCTCAGTTATTCAGACTAAAAGGGTTTATTTTATTTTTCATTTTTCAGTTCCTTTTTTGTCGGTTTAATTTTTGGTTAAAAAGCTTTTATATACCTTTAAATATGATGAAATTGGAGGACGAACGAAATCTATCGAAATTACCTTGTTATTCTTCACTGAGAATTTTACAATCTTGAAATCCTCGTTTATCAAATCAAAACTAATCGAGTATCGCTAAAAACCAATGACTGATCAATGTAATTGTTTGCAAAATTTCGCTTTCACCAAATCTTACCTCAAAATCCACTATATTTTATGAAAATCAAATTTAAATTATGGGTCCACATACTCTAAAACTACTCTTTTGAATTGAAATTCCGTGTAAAACTTATGTCGTAAAATCGTCTCAGTAAGCTTTGACATACATTTCTTGCATGGAAAGTGTTACTTTGACTTAAATTTTTTGCCCAGTTGTTTTAATTTACTCCGTGATTTTGGCGGGAAAAGGAAAGTGTTGTTTTTACTATTTTCCAAGGAATTTTTATGTTTTTTCTCTACATAAGAACCTTCCTTGTGCCTTAAGGAAAATATGAAAAAAAAAAATTAGCTGAATTGGTCGAGCCGTTCTCGAGTTTTGCGCTTAGCAACACATTTGGCGATTCACGTTTAGGGTTCCGTAGCCAAATGGCAAAAAACGGAACCCTTATGGATTCGTCATGTCTGTCTGTCTGTCTGTCCGTCCGTATGTCACAGCCACTTTTTTCCGAAACTATAAGAACTATACTGTTGAAACTTGGTAAGTAGATGTATTCTGTGAACCGCATTAAGATTTTCACACAATAAATTAATAGTAAAAAAACATTTTTAAAAACAATCTTTTAATTAAATGCTCTAAAAAGAAGAAAATAAAAATTAAATTGCATCAAACCCATCAATTTATTACATTCCACAATTTATATGATATAAAAGCTTGTCGCGAGATTTACTTATGTAGATGCACTGAGAGAAAAACTTATGTAAAATTATTAAAAAACCGTATGTAATTTGCACTATTGCTAGTGCATTTTCCGGTCTTCCAAGTTTTTAGGTAAAACAGTCAAAAAAACTTGGGCAAAGCTTACGTAAAAAATATTTAGAAAGCACCTAAGTACTTGTGCAAATTACTTAAAAATTCTTAGGCAATTTTATAAAAGAAGCTTAGGTGAATATTATATATTATATATATAGATCATACATGAAGCTTAGGTGATCTTACTAACAACTTCGGCAAACCACCTAAAATCACCACAGCAGTCGTATACAGAAACTTAGGTAACCTAACTAAAAGCTTCGAAAAATTACTTAACAATACTAGGGCAGTTTTATACAGAAAGCTTAGGTAAATTAACTAAATAAGCTATGTGAATTTTATATAGGGAGCTTAGGTAAACTGCCTTAAATTTCCAGGGTAATCTTATACAATTATCTTAGGTGAACAGACTTAAAGCTTCGATAAATTACCTAAAAATATATGTAAAAGCGTTTTCTTTCACTTTTCAGTTTTTTTTTTTACCCTTAGGGGTGGAATTTTGTTTTCAAATTTTAATGGGACCAACTTCGAGGTATCCAAAAAAAAGGGAATAAGGAAATGAAAACAGTAAATTTTTTGTTGTTTTTTTTTTTTATTGGAAGTTTGCTTTAAATTTCTCTTTTATGTACATTACAAATTCACAAATTTGAAATTAAATGGTTTTGGGATTATTGACAATGTTTTTATTTTAAAAATATATTTGTGCGATAATTTTTATTATTAATAAGTTTATGCATACATATGTATATTCTTTATTTTAAGTTACCAGACACACACCCTTATTCCACACTTCGACGGGGATCAAATCCGATAGAAATGTAGGAGATTCACAAGCAAAATTTCCTACCCTCCAATCGAATTTAATTTCCGTCAGAGTGTGGAATAAGGCTGATAGAGAACAATAATTTTATTGTATTAAACGGTGAAGATCCGCTATAAAAGTCCCTACAACTGGAAATTCTTCCTGTGTTTCTTCAATTGAAAAAAGAAATTTTTGAATAAAAATCCAAACAGCCACACATTCATTTGGAAATTTTAAATTTAAGACAAAAAAAACTTTAAAACAGAATTGTATTGCATCTAAATATGACTTAAACTGAAACTTCTCTCCATCAACATCTACATAAAAATTATTAAATTCGTACTCATTTCCTGTAGCTATTATTACCGGCTGTATGGTCGAACCCGATTTTAAACATTGTAGGCGTTTTTCTGCCATTTTATTGGCAACATTGCTGCTTTGTGACACAAGTAAAGTAAAAGCTTCCTGGGAGTCCCTGATCGTATATTTCACTCATTTCGCTGATATAGTTGACATTCTTGATGCTGGCACCAAAATAGCGTGAATCAATTGCAGGAACATTATGTTTTTATTATCTGAAACATGTGAATGGTTAAAACATGCTCTTATAAACAAAAACACCTATTTAATATCTGTACCTATGTTAAGCTCATCCTTCCTTTTCAGTACTTCTTTCAATAAGGATTTTGCTGTAGTGTCCTTGATCCTTTTCTCAAATAATGGCAATGCTACTTCGCAAAACTTTTCCCAATGCATGAACGAAAATGTTTTATCCGGATGAGTATAAAAGTAGTCAATATCAATCTGTAATGATATAATAGAAACCAAATATGTAATTCAAAAATTATAATTAATTAACAAATTATAAAGATTAACTTTTTTAGTTAATTAAACTAATAAAATTGAGGATAAAATGGAAAGTACAATGAAGATTATGTACTTACTAATTCTGGTGCCTGAGAATATTTGTGAGAGGCCAGTTTTTAAAAATTTGCTGGAGCGTTAAATTAGAATTCAACTGCTTTCTCCTATATTGTAATGTTTTTTTCCAGTTCAAAAGCACTTCATCCCACTTTCTTAAATGCTTTAAACTTTGGGATAATTCTTGAAGTTCATCTTCAGTTAATCCTAAGACCAAAAGGTTATTTTCGTGAATATAGGCATATTCAATAAAATATTTAACCTGGGTCAGAAGTGTCCTCAATTTGATTGTTCAGAATTGTCTTTGGTGGTTCGGTAATCGTTCGGAGCTCCGCAAAGCGCGCTTTCTGCCTTGATACCTGTCCCACAGTTTACCTTTGTTCATTCACTATTGTTTGAATATGTTGTACATTTTTCTAGTAAAATTGTTGTTATTGTGCAAGGTTAGAGTAAATTCAAGTAATTTAGTAAATAGTTGTTGCTGTAATTTGCTCATATCTATTTCCTCGTTACTCAAATTATTAAAATGTCTGTCTTTTCTATCATTAAAATGTCTGTCTTCTCTTTTATTATTAAAATGCATGTCTTCTCGATCAACCGGCGCAGATTTCGAATTTTCAATATTTTTTACAAGTAAAACGCTGTTGATTTAATGCGACAGAATTTTTTTCACACTCATGGACTTTAATTAAATGCCTTTTAAAAGCCGAACTATTTTGAAATAATTGCTGACAGCCATTTTCACAACATTCGTAGAGACTTGTTTTGTTAAACCCGTGAATAATTTTTAGATGTCCGACTAAAATTTGAGAATTTTCGAAATTCGTTTTGCAAATACTACACAGAACCATTGTTTATAATTATAATTACTATTTAATTTAACAAGCTAACATTGCAAACATGCGAAGATAAAATAACCACACTTTTTAAGGACGCAAAGACATTAAAGACGTATGTTTTGTTAATCCCGTGAATAATTTTTAGATATTCCATTCCACCAAAGTCTGACAATTTTGAAAATGAAAATGTACCAAAATCCTTGTTATTAGTCAATTAATATACAGGAACTAATACACAACTTACCTATTTATGACTGGAGCCAAGGGATGAAAAAATAAATGACACGACACTCGATACTTTTTAAGAACTTTTCAATCTGCTCAACAAACTATTCAATATGAACTGATTTCACTTCACGACCCGATCTTCCTGAGTGAATAACTCTAAATGACGGGTAAAACACAACGAGATCACGCAATAACGCAGTGCAGTTTATGTAAGATTTCCTTAAAAGGCAATTTACAGCCTGTCCACACAACACAGAATTAGATATATAGGAAACTAACGTGTATATGAGACTGCACACCATCCACATATATTTACAATTCTGCAACATTTCCTAATCATTTGTATATTTTGCCCAAATACTTCGATAAAAAATGATCATTTTACAAACACACAAGTCATAATTTCAGTTAAGGAAAATATGCCTTAGCACTTGGGCAAAAGCTTTTGTGTTAGATGGCCGTTTTACTTGTGTATTTTACCCAAGGGCTAAGGTAAATCAACCAATTCATAGACATATCCTATGTGATAGAATAAACATACATTTTTACTAAGGAAAATTGCCTAAGTTCTAGGGTAAAGTCAAAGTCAAAATCTTGGCGAAACTTTCATACATCGAACTTTTGAAATCCATACAATGACTTAGGTAAATAAGCTTAGTTTTGTATAAAATTTGCTTAGGTAAATTACCTAAGTTATTTTAGATAATTTACCCAATCTAAGGAAGCCTAAGCTTGGTATAAAACAGTCAAATACTAGGGCAATTTTTACCTAAGTTTTAACTTCCATACAAAATATTTTACCCAAGCTGGTTTAGGTAATTTTACAATAGTTTTTTCTCTGGGTGTGTAGATCCTTTAGACTTACAACCCTTCAATTATTGTATTATTGTTTATCTACATAAGTAAATTTCGCGACAAGCTTTTATATCATATAAATTGTGTAATGTAATAAATTGATGGGTTTGATTCAATTTAATTTTTATTTTCTTCTTTTTAGAGCATTTAAGTACAAAATTGTTTTTAAAAATGTTTTTTTAAGAACGTCAAATTGAAATTTCAAAAAGGCGTTAGCATGACGCTGAGTAACAAGTGCGTAGTACCGTTTGAAGCTGAATCGTGCATTAGCATCTTGAAACTCTTCTTTTGAACCTATGCGTTATTATATTAGACGTCCGCCATATTGGATTTAGAATCACGTCACCTCACTTATTGTGTTTCGCTCATCAAGCCCTTTCATTTGATATCCATATCATAGGGGTAACTATGGATATTATAAATCGCCATTTTGTGACGTCCGCCATATTGGATTTAGAATAACGTCACATTACTTATTGTATTTCGCTTATCAAGCCCTTTCATTTGATACCCATATCATAGGGGTTACTATGAAAATTACAAATCGCCATTTTGTGGCGTCCGCCATATTGGATTTAGAAATGGCATTACTCATTTTATCGTTTCCTATTCTTCAAGCTCTTTCATTTGATACCCATATTAAGGAGGTCGACCAAAAATATATGGTCCGCCATCTTGGGCCGTCCGCCATATTGGATTTAGAATGACGTCACACAGCTTATCGTGTATTGTCATCCAAACTAAACGTGTATACAAAATTTCAGCTCAATCGGTTGAAGATATCTGCTTCAAAATTGAGTAGCAATATTCCACCCGAACAAACATACATTGCAAGTTAAATAAAAGCTTGTAAAAATAGAAAAAAAACAATAAATTTTGGGGGTTCCCCATACTTAGAACTGAAACACAAAAATTTTTTTTCATCAAACCCATACGTGTGGGGTATCTATGGACAGGTCTTCAAAAATAAGTTTTCTAATATCATTTTTTTCTAAACTGAATAGTTTGCGCGAGAGACACTTCCAAAGTGGTAAAATGTGTGTCCCCCCCCCTGTAACTTCTAAAATAAGAGAAAGATGAAACTAAAAAAAATATATGATGTACATTACCATGCAAACTTCCACCGAAAATTGTTTTGAACGAGATCTAGTAAGTAGTTTTTTTTAATACGTCATAAATCGTAAACCGCAATTTACCTTTCATTCAATCAACTCACGATCAAAGTTACAACGAACTACAAGAACTTTTATATTATGTTACTTGCTGCTACGGAACCCTTCATGGGCGAGTCCGACTCGCACTTGGCCGCTATTTTTATTTATATAGATTTAATCCTTCGCATTTATCACTTTTTCTCGCCAAGTTTTTCTTTGAAAAAGATGAGGAATCACAGGAAAATGATTCAGATGTTGAAATAATTGCGAATTAGTTTCAATCTACTTCCTTAATGTATTTCTTTGAATATATAGTTAATAAAAATTTGAATTTAACAAAGTGTACACATTGCGAAGAATATATGATCTGTAAAAATTCTGAGAAATGTGATGAATACATGAAATTTACATATTATAAAACTTTTTCCCTAAATACTGAAGAAGGACTAGATAGAAATTTAAACACCTCATTAAAAGTACCGAGTGATTCGTTCAAGGCCGATTTGTCTAAATTGTACGCGCATTTCACAGAGTTATTTAAAAATACTCGCTATTTAAAAAATTTATTGGAAGATAATTTGCTACCCACCCTTCAATCCAAAATCAATCAATGGCCAGGCTGCCAACATAAAGATTTCGTTGTAAGGCATACCGTAATTTCTTTCATAAGAGCAACAATAAAAAACATTAACACTTCTTTCAAAACAAAAAATAAAGAATAACGGTCAAAGATTGTACAAGCGCGGGAGTAATACAGTACCTTTTGTTAAGGCTACTTTTGAATTTATTTAAGCTAACCCCTCAAAGTTTTTTAAAATAAAATATAAAAATAAGTGCAACATCTAAAGGCAATGTGATAATCTGTTTAATCTTTGAATATGATAAGCTTAGATATCGATTTGCTTAGAAAATTTAAAATTTACGCACATCATAAATTTTCCAATATATATTAGAGCCCTGCTGAAATCCATATGAGTAGGTTATATCGCCGTCATTGACATTCTTACATCTCGGTCATATATGTGTGCAAAAAGCTTCATTCGAAATTAAATTTCGAACTTCAAATTTGTCTTCACTTAAAATCATGAATTGGTACAAGTATGGCCATCTATCGTGCTAATGTCAAGTCCGAGCTGACATATCTAATTTGATGTTTATCTCCCTATCTCCCTATGACAATTTTAATGTTTATCTCCCCAATTATACAATTAAATCGAAAAAAAGATTGGCGCTTCGATAGGGCAAATTGAAAAGTATTTAATAAAAATATTTTGATTAATAAAAATCATTTTTTTCTTAATTAAAATGACATTTTATATTAAAATGTTTAAATAATTAATAACTTTTTATTGCAAAAAGATAGAGATGGGGCAATTTGATATTCGGGAAGGGCATTTGAAGGGCAACTTTTTAAGCCATCAAACGTTAATTAAAATGTCAATTTTGAAAAAAAAAAAATTGACGGCGCTACCTTCGCGTTGGTGAATTTTTGCCAGAACTTTCAGCTGTGAGACGTCTTCGTATATTAAAGGTCTTTGGTCAGGAGTTTTTAATTTTAATTGATTTTTTGCTATCAGGCAGATTTTATGCGCTATTTTCTATTTGGTTGCGGTTTCTAAAGGCCGTTCTCCAATGCACGAACCACCCAACCACGAACGAACCAAAATCGCGCCATCTCGTCCCACATGAATGTGGCGTCATCTTCCCTCTCGCTCGTGTTTTGGTCGACATGGCTAACTTTTTGTTGGTGCGTGTTAACCGCATAGTACTAGTTGACCATTCAGCAAAGATATTGTACCAGAATAGTGACATCGCCGCAGCTGTTCCGCCGGTTGTCAAAACATCAGTGCACTAATTATAACACGAAACACTTATAAAAATGTGCGCGGTAGTTTCAGGAGAATAATAAAAGTTAAATTGATAAGTTTGTCTGCTTAAAAATTGGTTAAAACTTCCACATTTAACATTTGTCCGATTGTGTTTTCGCAGCTGGCAGGCACAACTACAGGCAAGGGCTTTTACTTTACACGGGATTCAGCATTTTCGTTCGGTGGTTCGTGGTTGGGTGGTCCGCGCATTGGAGAACGGCCTTATTGCGCAAAAACCAACAAGCATTCGCAAAATGCCCCCAGAAATGTCTTTTTAGCAAACACACAAACCGGAAAAATGCTTAATAAAAATTCTGTTTATGAAAACACCACGGCAAATGCCATCTAAAATTACGATCAGCTAATGTGTCATACCGTAATTTTGATATTCGTCATTATGGTTGGTGGTTGCCGTCATAATTACGGGGTAGTGTGTCCAAGGTATAAAGCGCCTTGCTTGACTAAAACTTCTGCGCCTGAGGCTCAAAAGCTTTTGCCCGCTATGGTGACTGCCTGCTACGGGCAAATTCTGGCTTACAACTTTCCATTGGCGTTAGAAATCTGATATCTTATCTGTGATATAGGTATTTATAGTGTGGAGTCCCAACTTCATATTAGCTTTCTTTATCTGTCTGTCTGTTCTTCATCTCAACTTTATCATTTACTTATCATCTAAGTATCAATTTCATATCAGCTTCAATTTACATACATACGGGTTGAATTGATAACCCCCACCCAGAATCAATAAGCATTGCTTTCCAAATAAAGCGAATGATAATTTAAGTATGTAGTTAGATTAATAGTATTGTGAGGATCCAAAAGAAAATTCCAAATAAAATAATATCGCTGCAGGATATTTTCCAGTTTCAACTATCTACTTATGGAACTATTAATAAATTTTGCTTCAATACCAACATCGTTGATTTCTATTCAAACACTAGCAGTAATATGAATATTGTTACAATTTCATCAACATACTTTATATGTGTAACATTGCTTAACACTATGGTTGAAACATTGAATCCGACAGCGCGTTCCGAAGTTAAGGCCCGCGCCCATAGAGTCCGGAATTCGTCCGACTCCGGTAAACGTAAGTTGAACTACATGCTTTCTTATGGGGGTGCACCCATAGAAACGCGCTGCCGCAGTCGCAGTCGAATTGAAAAGGTGAGCATTTCTTAACTTTTTAAGGCCTGCGCCCATACGATCCAGCGCCCTGCGTTCATGCATCGAGCTTTAAGCTGTTGATGGATCTCGATGCATGGCGCTGCATGGCAATTCAGAGGTTCGCCCATAAGATCCGTCATCTCACAATGCCACAAATTGTCAATAGTCACAGCACAGCCACAGCACAGCCGCAGCACAGACACAGCAGAGCGCAGGAATTTTATTAAAGGAGCAATTTTGAAAATTAAAAGGATAAAAATGGATCTTAATATATTAATTAAATTTCTTTTAATAGGAATTCTGCTATTAGGTGCGTTCAATGTTTCAGGTACACTTTGCCGGGATGTAAACAGTCAGCTGTGAATGCACAACTTTGAACTTGCAAGTTTGAAAGTCCACCCTAGGTTCAAACCGGCTGATGCGTCCCGATGCATGAAAATATTGAGAAATGTTCAACATTTCCATGCGTCGATGCATCGCCATGCATCGCTTATGGGCGAAGCTCCATAAGAAAGCATGGATTTCAATATTTTCGTGCAGCAACAGCTTAAAGCTCGATGCATGAACGCAGGGCGCTGGATCGTATGGGCGCAGGCCTTTAATCCGTACTACATGCGGCAAGGAAAGCATCAAAAAACTTCATAGCTTTGCTTAAACGGTTTGAGCCTTAGCTGGGAGTCAAACAAGAACAAAACAAACCTATATAATTAATAGAAATTTAAGTACTCTATTAATATCCATCGTTGTCCTTTCAATTGCTTGTTGCTTCCTTCTTTGACTTTGCCTTTTTCAATAAAATTCCCGCGCTTTGTTTGAACTGTCAAAGTCAAGATGAGAACCACTTTGAGCACTTTTAAGTCAAGATGAGAACCACTTTGAGCACTTTTAAGTCAAGATGACAAAAATATTGAAAACTTGCCGCAGAAATTCCGGATTCTATGGGCGATACCTCTGTTTTCCGGACGTCAATAGCTTTAAGCTTACCGGAGTCGAGCAAATTCCGCACAAATTCCGGACTCTATGGGCGCGGGCCTTTATTCGTCTTATAATAATTAATACAATAACAATACCCACTATCCGCAATGAAGTCCAATTGGAAAGTGACGTCACATCGAACCACTTGAACACGAATAACTTCGGAATGCGCCGTCGGATTCGAGTGCGGTTTTTGTTCTGAGGAAAGCCACATGACAGGGAAGCTTTTCCTCAAAAAAAGTTTCGATCTTTCCATACCAAAAATCGGCAGAATGAAAGGCCAAGGTCAAATTTTGGGCTTGGAAATTGCCATTTTCGAAATTTGACGGGGTCTCCCCCGCTTGTTTGTTGGCGGATTGGGTCGTGGGTGGTATCGTTGGAACGCTTGAAGACTCAGCTTTCTAATGCGTTATCAACCAGTATGCTAGGATGTCTCCTAAAGAACTTATAACAAATTTAAGAGAGCGCATCAAATTACCATGATACTTACGCATACAACCTTCAAACCCTTAACCAGATAAATTTTTGGATTGCTATTTGACGTAAAATGGATATAAAATCCAGGTAACTTGATTTTATTTTTGCCAAGCCAACATTTTTTCTAGTCATAAATTTCAATTCAGAGCAAAATTTCCTGTTAAACCTAGAACCGGAACAAATGTCAAAAAAAACACAGCTTATATCTACGGTTCTCATTCACACTAAAAATTTCAATTAGATTTACAGAACGGAAAATGAAAAGCTCGTGGTGATGGTGGACAAGTCGATAATAAAACCGAAACCGAGATAAGACCATTCAATGACCCACTACATTGACGGATCGCCACACAGATTTTGTTCTCTTGTAACATTACAATAATTTTGAGTTATGTGTTATTAGAATTACAGTAAAACCCGGTTGTAACGTTTCCCGGATTTTACGTTTTCCCGCTTATAACGTCATTATCATTCGGTCCCTAGAACTTCCCTATTATTGACCATACAATATAATCCGGATATAACGTTCCACTTTATTACGTTTTCCCGTTTATAACAACTTTTCACCTCAAGTCGGGACATTCATCCCCTTTGTAAAATTATCCGTTTATAACGTTTTTGTCTTTTTTGTATGGGAAATTTCGACTCTTTAATTTTTCGTCTCTAAAAGTGTGCTTTGTCAGGCTCATTAGAGGATTTGGACATTTTTGTTAGTTATCGATAGTCCTCCGAACGATCCATTACTTGCAAGTATGAATCCTCTCAAACGAAAGGCTCTGTCTATCGAAGAGAAATTAAAGATTCTCAAAGCGTTTGACAATCGCCGTGCGTCGGATTCGTTAAAAAGTTTTGCTAAATCGCTGGACCCTCCACCGTCTACATTACAAACAATCGTAAAAAACCGTGCTAAAATTGAGGAAAGTACTACGAATTCTTCTGCGGGTCGGAAAAAAATAAAATCGGCTAATATAACTAATAATAACTATAATAAATTTTGTATATAACTGTGTATAAAACTTCATTGTTTTGAAATCGTTGATACACCTATTGAATTTGTCCGGAACGCTTATAACGTTTTCCCGCTTATTACGTTTTTTTCGTTTGATCCCTTGAAAAACGTATTAAACGGGTTTCACTGTATATTCACTGGGGACAAGATAAATAGCACGGACGAAATCGCGGATCTGAGGCGGATATGTCTCCGTCTCAGGCGGTTGGCTCAACGAACTGACCGACGCAGTCCGTAAATGCGCCGAACACAAAGGGGCAAAGAAGAGCCTTCGCAGGGCCATCCAGACGAGCAAGCGCCGATGCTGGCAGCGGCTGGGAGAGGACCTCAGTGAGGACCCTTGGGGACTAGGGTATAAGATCGTCCTCCGCAAATTTGGGGAATTCAAACCGAATGCTCCACTCGACGCGGAGACGGTTCGACCAATAGTGGATGCCCTTTTCCCCACCCACCCGCTGGAGACTCATTACGCGGTCCGCGAGGCACTCGATCCTCCTCCGTTCACAATGGAGGAGCTCACGAGCAAAGATTATCCATAGAAAGATGTGGCACTCATGGGTATTCGCTAAAATTTTAGTGACCTTGTTACCATTACCCAAACGCGAATTGAGAATTTTGCCAGAAGTAGATAGTAATAAGAAACTCATGTCAAAGGAAGCGATAAAAAACTTCTCTGAGAGAATCAAGTCCACTTTGTACGCGCCCGTTGGAGCCACACACAATCATATCGGTTGAATTAATACATATTTATTGGTTAAATCGAAAACTCCACATAAAAAAAGTGGTCACATTTATTCTCTACAGTGCCAGGTCCCGACGGACTTCCGGCAGAGGTGCTTAAGGCGTTGACGTAGAGCCATCCAGAGCTCTTGCTCGAGATGTACAATGCCTGCCTGAAGGCGGGAGTTTTCCCCTCCCGCTGGAAGGTATAGCCAGACTTGTCCTGATCAGCAAGGACAAGGGACCAGTGGGGTCCGCCGGGTCGTACAGACCGCTGTGTATGCTCGACACAGCTGGCAAGCTCCTGGAAAGCGTCGGCTCCAAGCAGCCGTTGAGGCTGCTGAAGACCTTTCCGAGAGACAGTATGGCTTTCGGAAAGGGAGGTCGACGGTCCACGCTATCCAGGAGGTAGTCGACGCGGCCCGGGCCACCGAATGCGCCCGGTGTGCCTGCTGGTCCGGCTGGATGTGCGCAACGCCTTCAACTCGGTGAGGTGGGGGGACGCGCTCAATGCGCTCGAGCGTGACTTCAGGGACCCTCAATATCTATTGCAGATGATGAGGAATTACCTGAAAGATCGCACCCTCACCTTCGAGACGGAGGATGGCCGAGAGAGGAGGGTTCTTTCGGCAGGGGCGGCCCAGGGTCCCGACATATGGAATTACACATATGACGGGATTCTACGTATGGAGATGCCAGAAGGTTGTTTCCTGGTTGTTTACGCCTACGACATCGCGGCGATTATTACCGCCAGAGATGTCGACAAGGCCCAAATGACTAATGAGGCTCAACCAGGTTATGCATCCAGGTCAGTTCATGGCGCTGGCTGCACGACCACGGACTGGATGGAGTTGGCACTCGCCAAGACCGAGATCGTCCTTCTTACGAAGAAGCGCATCGATCTGCTGAGAGAGATGCCGGTAGGAGACATGACGCTCCAAACGCGGCGCTGGGTCAAGTACCTGGGGGTGAGTCTCGATTGCAGGCTCACCTTGTGGGACGAGATCAGGGGGGCCGATGAGGCAGCTGCGGTGACGGCGGCGCTGAGCAGGGTCATGGCCAACATTGGTGGGCCCAGATCCTGCAAAAGGCGTCTGTTGCTCCGCACCGTCGAGGCCATCATGCTCTATGGAGCTCAAGTCTGGGCTGACACGATGCACTCACCTAGGGGCGCAAATGCACTCAAGATAAATAGCACATTCATAATTAGTAGTAGGCATGTTGTTATGTAATAACATACGTTTTAATGTAATGTACCTAGTGTTTTTTAAAACCCTTTTTATGGAGCAAACAATAAGAGATTCCAATTATTTATTCAGTTAAAAGGTCCGATATTCGAATCAATTAAATTGCAGCCCTGCACGGCGATTCGTTTACGATAGCAGCCTCTGCAAATATCCTGGAGTGATCGCATTCTAGTCTCTCTGAGCTTCAGTCCAAAGTAGGTTAATTTTGGCAGCCGATATGATTCATGGTTTTGATGGATGGTAATATTTAGGAATGTTAGAATTTTTTCTTACATAGACATAATCCAGATATCGAATGTATTTTAATGCTTTGAGAATCAAAAAGGATCGTTGGTAAAACCAAAAGTGCACACAAAGAGGAGACGGTGGGAACCCTTCTTTACCCTAGATGCGCGGCCACTCCCACTACCATTTATCGAGCGTACGAAGATCCGCACAAAGAGGTGACGGTGAGAATAGGCGAGTCACACGGGAATCGGCGAGTTTGTTTACATAATTGTTTATAATAATTGAAGTATGAGAGGAATCATTTTGATAATCAATAGGGTTCTATTCTGATACATTTAGAACAGATACAAATAAAAATCAGGAAGTAGCGTGTAATCACACATACGTACGTACGTACAGACCAACGGACGGAGACGCATGTTGTTGTTCAAAGCAAATTTAAGACTTAAAAAAAATTTTTTTAATTTAAAAATGGTATCAATTGATAGAACAAGATCTCTTCTTTCCAAAATGCTGCATTAAAAATTTATTTATTGCGAAATTGCCTGCAATATGATTACTTTTATCGTTAAAAACTGAGGCTGGCGCGTTAGTCGATAATAGAGGACACACCCGCGGAGTGTGCAATTTAATATTTATGGGTCCTTTTATCTTCGGCATAGAAAGAATATTAAATTAGATTTGGAAGCTCGATACATTTGAATGTATGTATGTATTATCATAGAATAATAAAGCTTAGCGTAAGCTTTATTATTCTATGGTATTATATAAAGAAATTTTAGTAAAAGTTAAAGGTATTATTATTCTGAGAAGATGGAAAAGCCACATCCGTATTGAAAAAATCAAACAAATTTGTTCAAAAGAAAGGGCTAGTGTAACGAATATTTCGTAATCGTTTTAATGAGGCACGTTACACGCTTCTAGGAAATTTCGTTTTTTTTTTAATTTTTGAAAATTACCCGAATATTACCTACTATTTAGTAAAACTACCTACATATTATGCTTTGCTCAAAAATTTGATAGACGGGAGATTTACGTTTTTTAATTTCGATGGAATACTCTAAGGCCGCATTCCATTTTACTGGAGTATGTCATCCGGTGTACTTGGGGTACTTCCAAACTACTCCTTCCTTGGAGAGGAGTACTTTGTTCGGGAGTTCCAGTGGCGTAGCGTGGGTGTCAGCCGCCCGGGGCGGAAGAAAATTTTGCCGCCCTCTTATTCAGGTATTTCAATTTAAAAGACTATAATATACAGTAATTCTAAAGAACTTTTCGGCAAGAACAGGCATCATTATTGTGTATTGTACATTGATATAACAGGTATAGAACACTTATGATTATAACTTGACGATCATCAAGATAAAGTTATTAGCGAATTGAATATAAAACGCAAATCGACTTCCAATTAGAACTATGACGATACTGTTAATTGTTAATATTTATATTTTTATTGAAAACTAGCTGACCCGGTGAACTTCGTACCACCCAAAATTGATTCGATTGTAACTCTTCATAAGAGATTATGAATCCCAATCAACCTTCCAACTCCAATTCACTGAGATCGGCAATATTGACCGTACTGTGTACGGTTTGATTTTCGTTTGGTCATTTTGGTGGTTTTGGGGCTTTCCTGGGCAATACAAATCTATTAGGAGTATGCAGAGGTTTCCGCCGTTCACATTTAGATGTCTCCTTTTATGAATTTGGCAAACATTGGTATATTTATATTCTTGGTGTTTTCTTCTTTTAAGATTTTAATATATATATATAATAATATTCTGTGAATTTTTTTTTTTTTCTGCGAATGTTGCGTGTCTTTTTAACCGACGAAAAAAGAAGGAGGTTCTCAATTCGACGTATACCTACATTTGTTTTATTGTACCTATATATCTTCGCGCAAAACTTTTTAAGCCCGCTCTACCCTTAGCCCTGCGCGATTTGCGTCGCGGGGACTTGCCGCGACTGCGCGGCGTGATTATAACCATAACTCCCACACTCTCAATGATTCACTGTAGTTTCAATGTAAAGTCACGTTTGAAGATCACGGGACCAAAATCGGGGAACAAATAGAGAGCCCGCGAAGAATATGCGAAACGGCTCCACTCCTGACGTGCGCGCCCCGTCGCAGCTTTCGCGCGCGATTCGCGGGCTAAGTGCAGAACGGACTTTGCGGAGTGATCCGATTTTGATGATTCTTTTTTTATTGCATAAGGTATACCTCGAAGTTGGTCCCATGAAAATTTGAAAACCTAGGGGTAATTAAAATCCTTTTAACAAAAATTTAACCGATGAAAAAGGAATTTAAAAGTAAAAAATAAAATAAACCTGTTTAGTATGAATAACTGAGCCCTAAACGTAACTAATGAGTCGGCGCCAAAGGAAAAATTGTTTGTTTGTTTGGCGCCGACTAAAAATTAGTTACTTACATTAGTTTAAGAGATTATTCAGACTAAGGAGGTTAATCTGGGGGCACGGTAGTGCCCCCGCCAAGTCGAGCAAGCACCGCCGTACCATCCTTTTCTCGAAGCATCTCGAAGCAGTTCAGGCAATTTTCGACCCCCCTATAACTTCTTTGTGGATAAAACTAGAAGCCTGAATTTTCACTAATCAAGCAGGCATTGTATAAACACGGTATATTTCAAATTTCATTCAATTTGAAGCAGTAGTTTTATTAATTAATTATAACTAATCAAAGTTTCTTAATTTTCTTAATTTTGTCACTCACTGACTGACCGATCATCAAAACTCTAAGGTACTTCTAGCAGACCCACAAGCTCCAAATTTTGAACACAGTTATTGTTTAGCCTACAAAGGAAGGAAAAACTGAAAAATCCCGAAATTTCATTATATTTAATGAAAAATAATGATTGTATTAAAAATATTATAATTCAAAAAAACTAAAAAACACACTTTTATCGCGCACTAAAAGGTATAAAATAATTAAATTAAATAAACTTTAATTTGTAACGATATATGCATGTTACCCTTTCCAATATTTTAACTTTATTGTAGGGTTAACGCAAACATTTTATTTATTTATTCAATATGTGATATGTATATTTTTTTATTCAATATGTGACGGATGATAGATATGCTAGGTAGTTATTAGTAAACTTATCACTTCTTTTATGTCCAATGAGTAATTCAAAAAGTGTGGAGCGCTTTGTTTAAATTAATTAAAAGTACACATAACCAAAAAGCGCTCCACACTATCATATATCGTAACAAATTAAAGTTTATTTAATTTAATTATTTTATACCTTTTAGTGCGCGATAAAAGTGTGTTTTTTAGTTTTTTTAAATTATAATATTTTATTTTATACTTTTCAGTCTCCAAATTACTTTAACATGCTAATCATGGCATTGTCATCCAAACTAAACGTGTATGCAAAATTTCAGCTCAATCGTAAACCAGGAAGTGGGTCAAATTTAACTCCCAAGATTCCTTTACACATAACTAAAAAGCGCTCCACAGTCCGCCATATTGGACTTAGAATGACGTCACTTAGCTTATCATGCATTGTCATCCAAACTAAACGTGTGTGCGAAATTTCAGCTCAATCGGAAACCGGAAAGTGGGCCAAATTTAACTTCCAAGATTTGTTTACATAGTTACAAGTGAAGCTAATAAAAGTGTGTTAAAAATTAGGTTCATTCAAAAAATAACGCATGCGCTTGTTAGTATTTTAATTAGTAGAATATGTTACCGTGCAATTGCCAAGTAATTATAATTATTATAGAAATAAAGATGTCTAATATTGATACGGTCACTATAAATGTTGATAGGTAATTGATTAGATAACAATTTATAACAAAGTTGTTGAATAGGTGCTTCCATAGACACTAACTAATGTAACTGACTTGGTTTTACATAAGATCTCACAACTTTTTACGGCAGAAGAACTGCGTTGCGAGACTTGGCATTTTTTTACATTTTATGTTTTTTATGGTTTTATTTTTCACTTTTCAGTTCCTTTTTAGTCGGTTTAATTTTTGGTTAAAAAGCTTTTTTATACCTTTAAAAATGTTGAAATTAGAGGACGAACGAAATTTTTTGCAACATGCATCTATTTTCGCTTCAACCAAATCTTACTTCAAAATTCACTATTTTTCATGAAAATCAATTTTTCCACTTGCTCTAAATCTACTTTACTTTTGAATTCAAATTCCGTATAAAACTTATGTCGTAAAATCCTCTCAGTAAACTTTGGCTTAAATTTTTTGCGTTGAAAGTGTTACTGTGGCTTAAATTTTTTGCATTCTAAGTGTTATAATCTAATCGAAGAAGGTATTGTGCTATATTTCGATTTATTTCTTTCTGAGCTTTTTCTTTAGGGTTTTCGGAATTTTCCAACCTTTTAAACTGCCCCTGAATTAAGGCGAACAAAACACAAAAAGAATCATCCAAATCGGTTGAGCCGTTCTCGAGTTTTGCGCTTAGCGACACATTTGGCGATTCATTTGTATATATGTACATACATACTCGTACATATATAAATTAATATACTTGTTAGAATTAAAAACAAAACTTCTGTCTTAAACTAAAACGTTATTCATCTACTTTTTTTAAGAGCAGTCCTTTATTGCACTATCAATGTCTATAGCATCACACACCTCTTGCTCAATAGACAAGATAGCCAGATTGGTTAGCCGTAAAGTATACTCATTGTTGATCTTAAATAATTTTTGATCAATTTCAATTTTGAAAAACTTCTCTCATAGCTGGCATTGCTTACGGCAATTGTGAGGAATATTCGGAGCATTATTACAATATTGGGCAGAGTATCTTCCAGCTTGGATTTCACAATAAATTTTAATAATTCAAGTGAGTTTAATTTTTTACTATATATGTATGGTGTTAAATGATTCCTTCTGGGGTGTGCACTTTTGGTTTTACCAAACCAACGATTAATATTTATTGTGAAATTTGGCCGCCCCCTAAAGGTGCCCCCCCCCTGTTAAAACGGTTTTTATCAGACCACTTTTGTAGAACTATGATTAATTCAATATTATATACGTCGGATGCAATTAAGCACATTTATTCCTTCTCAATTATTTTTAGATCCATTTTCAATTTATTTTAACAGCTAAAACTGTCAAAACTGCCAATCATTAATACACGTACACGTTATATCTTTTTTGATTATTGCACTCGCGTAAGCCTGTGTCGTATCAAATGTGTGCTTCGCACACTCTTTCAACTCGGAAATCCACCTAGCCTCGCATTACCCTCATAGAGGAGCTGTAATAAACTTAAATACATACATATCATATTTAGTTACATATGTATGATTTTATCCTCAAATCTATCTTGGTAGACGAGTGCTTAGTTAAGTAAACCTTGAAAAACCTTCAGGGCAGCAATAGCCAACCCGCTGTGCTGTCCATCGAAGTTATATTTATGGTCCCGAGGTGAATTTATTAAAATGTTTGCAGTAAATCTCTGAGGTGGGCTGCGCTCGTAAATTATGTTCAAATCATGAAAAATTTCAACAGCACATGTCAATTTCCCTAAAAGTCTGGTGTGTTTGTGGCGTATGAAACAACCAGCAAAATGGTATCTTGATATTTATTAGGCGAAGTGCTTTCCCTGTTTAGAAAAGTCGAACCCATTAATCCTCAGGGACTATTGTACGCTTACTCTGGATTTCGGGTATAGTTCCAAACATCGTCAACAGGTACCCCACTTGCTTGCTCTGCCAACAAAGCAAAATACGTTACCATGGAATAGACGAAAGTACTTGTAAAACAATTTTTAAAGTGGGAAGCGGGCAGAGAAATGATAATGAGAAGACGTGCTCAAATGAGAAAACCTTCCCAATAAAATTGAAAGAAACGGATCACAGATAAAGTACATATGTGTACAATTCAGAACTTACCTGGTCGCCTGCCTCTTGGAGCTGCCGTCCTCTATGTCCGGATCAGGCGACGGAACCGGCGAACGATGTGCTTGATTAGTTGAGTTCATCTTCAGATGTGGTGCTTATTCTTTCAAGAATTCGTTCCCCGTTTCTCGGTGCTTCCCTGTGGTAATTCGTTTATTTGTGCGCTTTATGATATTTATTGGACAACTGGTAAAATCCTTGAAAGTTTTTCGGTAAAAATTGTTCGTGAGGGCGCGATGTGGCCGTGATTTCATAAGACCTGGCCGGATAGAAAAATCTCGGCTGCGGGGTTAAATTACGTTGTATAACTCGAAAAGGTTGCATAAGACTTGGACGTGTTGATGATCGGCATTTTTATTTATATTTATTAATTTTGTTTTTTTTTTTGTTCTTTTGCTCACAGTCCTTTTGCGCGTGTCGGTCCTTTCCAACGTTTATCTGAAAAAGATGAAAGACTAAAATTAATGAATTTCCCTTTATGATATACATACTTTTTAATAAGTAGGTAAGTTAGAGCTCCTAATTTTCCTACTTTTATGATTCTCAGGAGAGAGGAATTTCCTTATTTTTATTTATTTACTAGCTGACTCGTAAAGCCCCGTTTACACTGGCGAGTTTACAAGCTAAAAGCCGGCTTTTTTACACGCACTCGCCTAGTGTACACGACGCACTCGCTCTAAAGCTGCTTTTAAACAAGAACAAAATGCACTCGCCGGCTTCTTACTCGCCGGCTTGTAGCTTGTAAACTCGCCAGTGTAAACGGGGCTTAACCGGCTTTGCGCAGGCAAGGCACCACTAAAGGGCCCATACACGAGCGAACAATTTGCGCAAATTTGTGTTTGCACAAAAATATGTGATAGTCCATACACTACACAACAAGTTGTGCAAACTTCAGTTGCGTTCAGGTTCTCTTTGAAAAGGCGGCAAATTTAAAAATTATATTTATTTTTATTTGTAGCCGGCACGCTTAAATCTGATTCCCCTAAAAGTAGCAACAAATCTCAAATAATTTCGCGGCGAAAAGTTTGTAGAATAACACATTTTTAATTGAAAAATTCTCAGCATAACGTTGAAATGCTTAGTACACAACACTTCAAAATGCACCAACATCGCCATACACGAGCAAACACGCTGCGCGTTGCGCAAAAAAATTCAAACTCGTTTGAATTTCATCAAACAGTTGCGCAACGCATCAAACTGCCCCATACACGGGAAAAATGTTTGCACAACGGGCTGCGTTGCGCAAATTGTTCGCTCGTGTATGGGCCCCTTAACACGCCGTCGGTTCCAAGTGCGGTTTTTTTTTCTGAGAAAGGCCACATGAAGAGGAAGCTTTTTCTCGGAAAAAGTTTCGATCTTCCCATACAAAAACCCGGCAGAATGAAGGGTCAAAGCAGAGACAACAGAAAGATGCGACAAGAGAGAGGCTACTGATATTAATCCAATTAATCCAGACAAACTGATTGCATTAATTATTTAGTTAGTATTCGATATCAGTCAGATTTTCACACCGTCTTCAAAAGTCTAGGAAAGTCTTGGTATTTAATGTTGAAAGTAGTAGCAGAGGACTTTTAATATAATTATTTTATACTTTTCAGGGCTTGGGATTTTTTGGAGTCGGTTCTTTTTTTTTTTTTAATTTTTTATTTCATTCTTTTTAGTGTAGTATTTTTTAGTAAAATCTTTTGGTCTGCCGCTTTGAATCCTCGCAATCGGGCACCGAATGTGCAACCAAATACCCTCAAATAGTTAAAGAGTCATTTTGTTTATGAATCCCAGACATTTATCATTTTTATTTCGATTTACCTCTCTGTTGTGGCGTCCTTTTGTCCCTCAGGGTTTTCATACATACATATCATTGTATCCCCGGAGAATCTTAGACTATGCAACAAAAAAAATAATCATCAAAATCGATTCACGTGTTCAAAACTTATACCTGTAAAGCTTTTTTTCATTTACTCATCAAATCATCAAAACTTTTGCTGAAGGGGAACCACAAACCAAAACATTATCTGTGTATATATTTTGTTTTGTTTTTTGATTTTGATTTTGAAAAAGCGCTGAATCAATTTCGATAAAATTTATATGGGACCACCTCTGAAGTATGACCTACCAAACAAAAAAAGAATCATCAAAATCAATTCATAATTGGCGGAATGATCGCGTAACAAGATACAAAAAAAAATATATACAATCGAATTGAGAACCTCCTCCTTTTTTGAAGTCGGTTAAAAATAGCAAACATTTGCTTTACATATGGAAACATATTTGTTCTCAATTGCGATCTTCTAGCAGAATTTTTCCAGGGTAAATTAAATTTAAACGAATATTTTCTTTTGTTTAACTTTACATTGTAAACCACAAGCTCATGAAAATAATAGAATAATTAATTTGCTTGAATTTTTCAATAGCATTATCAAAAAGTAAACGCATAAACAACACTAATAGAAATAATTTTCATATCAGTAAATTGAAAAAAGCCATTAATATTGTCGTGACTACTCAGAGTAATTTTGTTTGAATAAAATTTTTGGTTGCGTTTTACCAGAGAGAAGTAAAATAACAAGAGATTCCAATGCGAACAAATAAGAAATGTATGAAGAAAATCAACCTAAGCGCGATACCTCCAGGCTGGCCTGGAGACACTCACAAGTTACACACGAGATGCCCTGTTCAATTACTTGAGCTCTCTCGTGTGGATTACTTTTCAATAGGCGTTGTGTGTTTTTGCCTCCTGGCATCTATATATGCTCTCCGATTCTGCGTACATACATACCGTGAGAACCAAAAGTGATGGCACACTTAGACATTTTATTTTTTACTTCCCACATTTTTATAACTGTAAGAGCTCAAGTAATCCAACAGTAATCCAACAGGGCATGCCGTGTGGAACTTGTGAGTGTCTCCAGGCCAGCCTGGAGGTATCGCACTTAGGTTGATTTTCTTCATACATTTCTTATTTGTTCGCATTGGAATCTCTTATTATTTTACTTCTCTCTGGTTTTACCAAAGAACGTATAACATAAAGAACTCGCATCACGAACAACAAAGCTGAGCTGAAATTTTTCTTCTAGGGTTCTGCCAGCAGAACCCTACAGTCACCTACATTTATTTCATTTCTCGCGCCAGCTCAGAATATCGTTCGCCGTTCGTTTTCCGAGAGCTTTCGTTGCCTATGCGCATGCGCCTTACTTTGGGCTGTTGTCGGGTTTTTTTGCTATATGCTTCCAATTTTTTGTTTACAAAATTTTAGTTCGAACTAATTTAAGGCCGAGTCCAACAATAAATCGTTTATCGAAATCGATTTAGGCGAATAATTACATTTTCGTTTGAGAAATTTCTTGATTTAGAAAACATTTTAAAACGAATTAGTTAACGACATATTGAAAGCAATCAAGACATTTTTTTATTATAAATATTCATATTATATAAATTAGTATTAAAAAATTATTCCACATTTCCGCGTTTTGTTAATTTTTGACTATCAATTTAAATATTTTAATTTGAATTTTCAAATTCTGACTCAATTCTAAACAGAAGCAAATTAAAAAATAACTTTCTGAACATTAGCCGCTACTCCTAATGTTTCTTAACAACCCTAAACATCCTTATTTATACATGTTGAATAACGCACCTGAATTTCTTAAAATAATCAAAAAAATTCTTTCTAAGCTGATGTCTAATTTCCTTCCCGCTTCCAAGAATCCCATCATGTTTATCAGGCAAAGGATCGTAGCACAGCCACAGTGCGACGGCTCGAGAAGAAATTCGCTTGCGGCTGCCTACATGCCCACACGAACGGTGGCCTACAAAATTTTCTCTGATTCTTTGCTGAGGTTTTGCACGCTTTCCCTTCACGTCTTCCCTTCGCATCCGGCGAGCTGAATGATTTTCGACTAGGTTTTGAGCCTGATGCGAGTTCTTTATGTTATACGTTCTTTGGTTTTACCCTTGTGTATATAAATATCTAGTGGTGGCAAGAATGAAATCATGATAGTTACTCCTCTTATTGTAGAGGCGCTGTAGTCGATAAAGCTTGTTGGGAAAGTTTTGGAAAAAGCTGAATTTTAAATCATCCTGAAGGGCTTTCATTAACGCTTTCCCAAAGCATTCTTGATCGCTTTTTCTTATTTGATCGCTACAATCCAATACAATAGGCCAGTCAATAAAGCCTGTGAAGCTCAAGTAATTAGCATCACTTTGATTTTTTGATATGATGTTGGGGAGATTGAAAAGTAACCCTATAAAATTTTTCAACCCTCTGGGGTGACCGCTAAGGAATGAAAAGGGTTAAAAAGGTCTTTTGTTTACAACTTTGAATAAAAAAGTCGGAAGGGGTTGAAATTTTGAAGGATCATATAATAAATAATTATCCATCTTGTATTAAATTTCAACCTTTTTTGTTTACGGCAAAATGAAAAGCAATTTTCCCGCATCGCGCTAAGTAAAATTCCAGACGAAAAGGTCGTGTGGAGGCATTTGGGCAGACGGTTGCGGGGACGGCGGGCGGTGAGCGAGAATTGCGTGGAAGGGAATCGACGAGAGGCGCGCGCCGTCAGGGGTAAGATGGATCGTATCGATCGGGAGGGTGGAATTGTGTGCGGCCGCGCCGCTGAGCTGCGTGTCGAGCGAACGAATCCATCTTACCCCTGACGGCGCGCGCCTCTCGGCGATTCTCTTCCACACAATTCGAGCATCACCCTCGACGCCTCGCAACCAAAAACCCCCGCGCCCACAAGCGCTCGCTGGATAATTATTTATTATATTATGATGAATGGTGAAGGGATATACATATATGTATGTATGTATGTATATAATGAACAGAATTTAGCTGTATGCGCAATTTTTGGATGTTTTGTGTAACATGTAGGTATCTCTCAAGATCGTCGTACGTGGCAATTAGCTACATCCTGCACGAGGTACATCTGCACTGTGATAATTCTCAAAAATCACTGTCAAACAAAATACGACGGATCTAGAGTGGAAAACTCGATAAAAACCCGCATCTGTGTATTTTAATTTTTATTGTTGTAAATTTTTTTTTAACCCTTTTTATACTACTTTTAATATTTTTTGTAACAATTCTTCCGTGTAAATCCGTAGCCAATCATTTTCTACAATGAGATATTTTTTTTTTTGCAATTCGAATTGGTTGATACATTTTGATCATATTGGGACCGCTATCATGAATTTAAAAATTTGGATAGTGAAGTCAAATTTAGTGGCCCAAAAATTAATTACTCAAACATTTTTTGGAAGAAAAATCTAAAAAAAAATTAAAAAAAAAGTTTTTAAAAAAATTCTTTTATTTAACTTAAAATGATAGAAACAGTGAAAACGAACTAAAAAGTAAAAAATAAAAAATATTAACCAAATAAAATAAATAAAATATGTAAACACTATAACAACAAAATAAAATTCCTACTTATCTTAAACAGTTAAATAAAAGAATGACGCATTTTTATCACTTCGTCATATTGGCCGTTATGTATTCTTTAAGATAATGATTCCTATATTTAAATGAACATTAAACTCTTGAATTATAGTTTCTATAAATTGCAAGATCATCAGATCATTGGTAACTGTAATGCTGGAGATTAGATCAGACAATATTTGATTATTCTTTAAATATAGGAATCATTATCTTAAAGAATACATAACGGCCAATATGACGAAGTGATAAAAATGCGTCATTCTTTTATTTAACTGTTTAAGATAAGTAGGAATTTTATTTTGTTGTTATAGTGTTTACATATTTTATTTATTTTATTTGGTTAATATTTTTTATTTTTTACTTTTTAGTTCGTTTTCACTGTTTCTATCATTTTAAGTTAAATAAAAGAATTTTTTTAAAAACTTTTTTTTTAATTTTTTTTTTTCAAGACTAAAAAACGATGTCTTTAATAGTAAAAGAACGTCAAATTGAAATTTCAAAAAGGCGTTAGCCTGACGCTGAGTTACTAGTGCACAATTCAGCGTGGTAGCGTTCGTAGCTGAATCGTGCATTAGTAACTTGAAACTCTGCTTTTGAGCTTATGCATTATCATATTAGACGTCCGCCATATTGGATTTAGAAGACCCCACCTCACTTATTGTGTTTCGCTCATTAAGCCCTTTCATTTGATATCCATATCATAGGGGTAACTATGGAAATTATAAATCGCCATTTTGTGACGTCCGCCATATTGGATTTAAAATGGCGTTACTCATTTTATCGTTTCCAACTCTTCAAGCTCTTTCATTTGATACCCATATTAAGGGGGTCGACCAAAAATACATGGTCCACCATCTTGTGGCGGCGGCCATTGTAAAGATATTGCAATGTTGAGTATTGCATATTGCATTGTCACCAGAACTAAAGGTGTATGCAAAATTTCAGCCCTATAGCTTCATTGGAAGTGGGTGAAATATTGATTGCAAAATTCCACGACCCACCATCTTGTGGCGGCGGCCATTTTAAAGATATTGCAATTTTGAGTATTGCATATTGCATTGTCACCAGAACTAAAGGTGTATGCAAAATTTCAGCCCGATAGCTTCATTGGAAGTGGGTGAAATATTGATTGCAAGATTTGACGACACGTAGTACGACAGGTACTGTAAGTTGAATAAAAGAATTTAAAAATTTCTTAGAAGCTCTCAATGAATACTTAAATATATTTAAAAAATCAACCATATCAAAAATGGGCGGGTCCAAACGCTCGGTGATTAGACAAAGAATGCCCGATTAACATTTTTATAAACAGCGATGATGAAACCCTTGTACACAAACACATGTACAGTCATCCGGTATGCTTTATATCTTCACACCTTGTCGAAAAGCCCACCACGCATTTTCTCTATTCTCATTCCCATATAATCCAAAGCTTTTTGTAACGAAATTTTTAGCCACTGAAATAGGCACTAGTAGCGCCATCTAGAATTATAAGAAGTAAGCATTCTCGCCACCACTAGATATTTATATACACAAGGGTTTTACTAATGCGAAATGCGTAATTTTATTTGGCTACGCTTCAATCCGCAAAATGTTAGAACGCGAAAACTCAAGCCAATCATAATTGTACAATTTTTTGTGTTAGTAAACGAAAATAGAAATGTTCGCTCACTTAAAGATCCTAAAGCATACATACATACCTATTTTAAATTAATAATTAGCAACTGCTTTCTCTAATTTAATAGCTGCGTTTTTTTCACCGGGGTTTGTGACCAGATTTAACAGTAAATTTTGCATTGAATTGAAATTTTAAAGACTGTCACGTATATAAAGATTTTAAAATTTGCGAAAGCGCATCAAATTAGCCATGATATTTACGCATACAACCTTCAAACCCTTAAACCAGATAAATTGTTGGGTTGCTATTTGACGTAAAATGGGTATAAAATCCAGGCAACTTGATTTTATTTTTGCCAAGCCAACATTTTTTGATATGTATGACTACTCATAAATTTCAATTCAATGCAAAATTTCCTGTTAAATCTGGGTCACAAACCCCGGTGAAAAAAACGCAGCTATTAATAATAATTTCTTGTAAATTTGTTAAGGTAAAAATATTGAAGGATTCTACATCATCTAAAGACAATGCGTCAGAAGTCATTGATGTGGACAGTTCTGATGATGACGATGTTGAAATTGTGTCATGCACTACTCTACAAACAATCTCTGAAAACAATGAAAGTGTTCCTGACTTAACTTTTGAGGCAGAAAAAAGGCATGAATTTGTAAGCAGCATTATTGCAAAAAATCAGATTATCAGATTATTCTCAAAATAAGGTTAGGATGAATTTAATCAAAAAAGAATCATTAACGACGGTTAAACCGAAAACATGCGATATCGAGTTTTCCACTCTAGATCCGTCGTATTTTGTTTGACAGTGATTTTTGAGAATTATCACAGTGCAGATGTACATACCTCGTGCAGGATGTAGCTAATTGCCACGTACGACGATCTTGAGATATACCTACATGTTACACAAAACATCCAAAAATTTTTTAGACACTCATCACATTTGGCCAAAAATTTGTTTGTAACAGTTTTTTTTAAAAATCTTGTTTAAGTTTGTTTGTTTGTTTTATTTTTTATTTTTTTTACTTTTTAGTTGATTTTTGTTTAATTTGATTCACAATAAAGTAAAGAAAAGCGTTTCCTAAAAAATTTTTTTTTTCAATTTTTTTTTATTTTTTACTTTTTAGTCTGATATTATTGCATATTCGTGAATTATCTCGGGAAATACGTATGTCTGCAAAATTTCATTCCTTTTCATTGAAGGAAAGGCGGTCAAATTAACGTCCAAAGTTTTGACCCAAAAGTGTGAAGTAATTTTTTTATTTTTTACTTTTTAGTCTGATATGTTTGCTTATTCGTGAATTATCTCGGGAAATACAATACGTATGTCTGCAAAATTTCATTCATTTTCATTGAAGGAAAGGCAGTCAAATTAACGTCCAAAGTTTTGACCCAAAAGTGTGAAGTAAAGAAAAGCATTTAATGAGGAAACTTTCTTCATCCGCCAGCGAATCGAAGGAAACACATTACGGTGAAGCAGATACGAAAAAACCACCAAAAGTATCAATACCAAATATAACAGAGAGAAGGAAAACAATTAATTATAACGAGACGAGTAGCTTGATATTTCGAATGCCAATGAAATAAAGGAATTTGAGCGCAAATTAGTAAAGCCTCTATTAAAAGAAAAATCCTTCGAAATGTTTCAAAATATACTGGAAACTAGTCAAGTAAAGAGTAAAAGGAGTAAATCAGCTTCGCCAACTGATAGTAGGAATGCTAAATATAAAGTATCCCCTAGAGAACTGAGGGCACTAAACAAAGACCTAGAGGAAAGTAGGTTTGGAGATGCTGTTCGGAAAATAACTTATCGTAGAAAAAGTAGCGTCAAATGTTTGAACGCTTTAACCGCGATAAAAAATGTGAAAGTGAAGAAGGAATATTGAAAAAAACTACGCCTAGTGATGAGGATTATGATACTGATAGCTTCGAGGAGCACGTCGGTAGAAAGAAGAAGGAGGAGCAAATGCAGAAAATAATAAAGAACCCTCCAGTGTTGGGGTCAGGATTCAGATCTGACCTTTCTTCAGCTCCTTTGACCTCGGGCAACGCTCAACGGACCTGTGGTGTTGTGGTCAGGACCAAACATTGGTCCTCATATTCATTTCATTTCATTTATTGATCAGACATTGTACATAAGAATATAGTTCTTTAGACGTATACAAATGAGTGTGGTGGGATAAAACAAGCACTAAAAGTGAAGAAGGAAAATTAAGTACTTAACTAATAATAAAATAATAAAATTATGAGTTAGATTGTTTGGAATTAATTACAATTACAATTAATAACAGGTAATTCCAGAACTAAAACTAACATGAACGTGATATTGAAGACGAGATAGTAACATGCTCTGTGAGTTTGATTTGTAAAAACGATATTACATCGCTTAATCAGTGAGGTAATCTCTAAGTTGGTTCTCTCACCTGAAAACATAAATCATCTTTCGTATTTCCACGCCGTCTATGGGTGACGAAAAATTTAATTTCGGCGGCTCATCAAAAAATTTACGGCGCCTGTGGCGGGTACCGCAATGGGTGCTGTCTCTCGGACTGCGAGCGCCTAGTTTCGTAGCTACAAATAGCACAAAACTCGACGGTCGCAGCTCGAGGGACAGTTAAAGCGGGAAAAAAATTGCGGCGTGAGCCTGGTGATCGAGGCTAATGGTGCACCTCGAGCTCGGTCGCATACAAAAATATCCGCGACCGAAGAGCTTGAGCCGCCTTGATAAGTGCACGGTGCACCCAGCTGCCTAGAGCCAGGCAGCAGCCACAGCGAACAGCGAAGCTCGATCCCGTTGGCATCGACTCGCACATCGGCTGTGAGCACTCGATGGGCTGGCGGTGCCGATGTGTGAGTGGACGGCAGCGGGATCGTAAACGGTGAGCGATGAGTCATCGGCGCGCGTGGTCGACGGACGGTAGAAATCGGCGCGAAGTAGGGCAGTCGGGGATTAGAGTAAAGACTATGGAACCTACGTTACAAAGACTGTTCACTCCTGCAATTTAGATTTTCAGTTTTTGTGACCTTGGTACCGTTATTCCTCCCAACCCCACGATTTTGCTAGAAGTCGATAGCATGCGCAAGCATTGTGGTGGAAACGAGAGAAACAATGCAGAGGAATTTAGAGAAATTGATACAGAGCTACAGGGTGCCGACTGCCGTGCACTTAAAACTAAAATAAAACGTTCATAAATAAAAAAGTAAACCTGTTTTATAATTGGTCTCTTATTTCAAAATATCAGTTTTAATGCCACTATACATTTCACCACAAAATATTATAATTTTAAAAAGCACAGTCGTAATTTCACAAATTATAAAGAACTTCTCTTAAAACACAATCACAATTAATCACCCTGTCCTTTGAAGCAAACGGATTACCGGTGCGGGCCGGCATACAATCGCATTTGATTTAGCATTCGCCTTCGGCCCGCATAAGGAAAGCCCATGGTGAAAAAACGTAAACAAACTTATATGTGAACCCCTTCAATGTGTGAGGGAGGCATTCGAATTTCGGCATTTCCTATTATATCTGAAAAGCACGGCCGGCTCGCCACCAACACAATGACAAGAAAAGGCATTTGCCTCCGGCCCGCAAAGTAATAGGGTAACTCTTGTTTCATAGTGTTTGCCGGCATTTGTGACTGCTGCCGTCCTTCTTGCTTATTAGGCGATTTAAATGAGAATTTGGAACTGGAACAAGCTCTCTTTTCAACTTATGGATAATTTTTTTTTTTTTTTTCTGAAAAGTGGCCATGGTGGGGGTAAACAGCGTCGCAGAATTAGAGTGAACATTCTTTGTAACAAGGTTCCATATTCTTTGATTAGAGTTCGATAAGTGAGGCAGTGCAGGCAGATAGGCGGTGAGTTTTATCGGTGAATTTTGAGGCCGGCAAGCAAGTGAGGAAAACGAAAAATAAAGGAAAAAGGGTGTAAAGTTTCAGTGGAACAAATAAGTCTAGTTTTCCGTGCTCGCGAGAAATTATAGTTCCCCGTGAAAAGACAAAAGAAAAACGTTTAGAATCTCCCGTGCGCCGCCAAGCGAATTAAAGTTCCCCGGTAGAAAGAAAAAAGGAAGAGGTAGGGAAAAGCCGGTATCTCCTAAATCAAACCGCCTATTTTCCGAGGGGAAAAACTGTGTTGTGCGTGCCGTGCCGACTCGAAAGAGGAAAATCTGAAATGAAAAAAAAAATTATTAAAAGTATATTGCTAAAAGCTGTAACTGAATACCTATACATAATGTGACTTACCGTTAAGTTTCTGTTACCCCTTCCCGCTAAGACTGCAAAAGAAACTAAAAGTGAAGATATAAATGAAAGCCAGTTTAACAATATAGACTAGTATAGTGACTTACAGTTAAGTTTCCGTCAAGTGGTTAGGTGAAGACTCTGTAAAGAAGAAAAATAGGAGTAGATAATAAATAAATGCACATACAAAAAACATAAGATTGCCGACATATATAAATAAATGAACAGTTAAGTAGATAATTACACAAGTGAACATATAAAAATATATATATATTTAATGATTATATAAGGATCGGAATATAAGTTAGACACAAGTGCATGAATATTAAATTTCATACATAAGTAATTACTTCAAAAGACAAAAAAGGTAAAGGAATAAATAGACATTAAAGTACATAAGCAAGTGAATCCATGATCCATACACTAAAAGACTATATGTATTATACATATATAATTAAACGCAGTCCTAGATAAGGAATAACGAAGTGAGCCCCACGATAAATAAAAAAATAGTGCAGAAGTGAACTCTAAAAAGAATAGATACATAACTGAACAGCGAAGTAATTAAATAAATAAAGAAATGAACGTTAAGCTAACCGAACTATAAAATGTGTACTACAATAAATAAGTGAACAGGAAAAAAATAAATAAATCAATTAGTGAACGTTGAAATGAATAAATAAACAAATGAGTGAACTCTAAAATCAATAAATAAGTAAATGAACGGTAAAGTGGAAAAAAAAATTATAAATAAGGAATTGAACTTTAGGCTAACCTATTAAACAAAACAATCAAAACCACAACGGACATTAAATTAAGCAAGTGAATATCTAAACGAACTATAAAATAATTACCTCATTGAACTCTAAAATAAATAAATAAATGAATATTTGAAAAGTACATAAATGGAAATAAACATTACTATTACCAAAGATTATATAAAGTAAAAGATGCACAATCACGTACAAAGTGATGGCATCAAGAATTTTTCATGAATTGTTTCAGTCTCAACATATACGAACATTTAGCATGTTGCGTGAAATAATAAACTTCGCTTCCCTTTGGTATTTGATATCAGATCCCATAACATGTTGCAGTAAAATTTCTTTTCGGCATCATCACAGAGCTAAGCAACGTAATAACGTCTGTGCATTCTCAGTCCTGTGACTGTGAGATACGTCGGTGAAAACGAGATTTATAAGTGTGTGCGCTTACGTCCTGTATGTAGGACCGAGACAGAGTCCTTTGCTTTCGCTTGCTCTTATCATTCTTAGTCCAAAGCATCACCAGAGCGCGAGCCGCGAGAGCCGAAGAGCCAAAACAAGGCACCTACATTTAGAAGAGTGTGGACGAATTCCATGAAAAAAAACAAAGGGGGAGAACGGGGATTGAACAGCTTAGAATTGTTTGTGAATTAGCTGCGCGACGCGGTGCTTCGAATTTATCTGGGGGTGGGTGGGTGCTGAGTTTGCGTGAATGAATTAAAACTTCTGATTACACAGATCAACACCAAATTTGCAGCCGAATAAATAGTAGGTCATTTCTATATGATTTTTTCCGTAGATTACGAATTCGAAAAGAAAAATACTCAATTTTCTTCCGTTTTCAGTAAAAAAAGGGGTTAAAAAGTGAAAAGGCCGTTTTTTTCCATTTTTAAAAAAACATTAAAGGGACGAATTTTTCAGCGTCTGAAGTTGGGCTGCATTATCAAAACCAGGTTGAAGGTGTTTTATAGGAGCCCAATTATGTAAAGAATTTAAATGAGGTAAATTAAAACCCATTCTATTCCGTAAAAACTTGTAAGAGCTTTGTGATTGATAGTACACGTTCTGAGACAAAATCTTTTCATCTTCGTTTCACTTGGCAGTTTTCTTCTCTTTAATTATGCGCCTCTCCTCATCTTATATGACCCTGGTTCTCTTATTTATTAAATTTAAATTTGCGTGGCATGATTCTACTGCCAAGTCGGAGGGTGAGAATTGTCGTAAAAACACGCAAGCAGAGGGGGTTAAAAAACAATATGTATAATCAAAAATGTTTTAATTTTCTCCTATTTGATAAGTAAGTAATAATTGCAATATTAGACAACATAGGAAGAAAAATTATCTTAGGTATAGAAATAGAGCAAACTCCAGGAGCTAGGTTTAAAAGGCCAAGATTTGCATGTAGTCTTCAAATGAATTCTGTTAGGGTAGGTCATAGGCGCATACGCCTGCGCAAGAAGCCTACACGGATATGATAAAAGTCCTCTAGCTCACATGCACACATTCAAATGAACCCCTTGTACAGGCAACCCAAGAGTTGCTTCGCTCATTTTTAATACTCTCCATCTACATGATTCCAGACACAAATGTTATCGCAACAAGTCGTGGGATCTGATATCAGATCCCATGCTCTCGCGAAGTCAGGGCCCTCATTGTGCATCTTTTACTTTACATAATCTTTGCTATTACCTAGCTAATAGTCCAGTCATTTGGGAGTTTTACCTGGAAAGTTTTCCGGGAGTTTTGAAAATTGGTGATTTTATAGATTTTGAGGTGCTCTTTCCGAATTTCGACTTTGCCACCTCGTATTTTTGCCGCTCGCGCCGCCATATTGGAAAAATGGCGCCTAAAAGCAGTTTTTTGACAATATCTCCTTTCCGACTCATTTTGCGATAAAAACAGTTATATACAAAATGAAACTAGAGACAATTACCTACAATTTATGTATCTACCTTTTTTTCATAAAGTCAATAGTTTAGGCGTACGAGCGCCGCAAAGTGTACTCCAACACGCATTTTGGCCAAAAAACTCATTTCCACACCACCTTGAGGTAGAGTAAGCGGCGCGTTTTTTTTTATTGTGGCCATAGTAAGTAAGGCCATAGTAAGTCGGTTTTTCAACGTATAGTATAATATCTATATACTAGTATATATAGATATCAGATATATAACATCTATATATATAATATAAGATATTATAATACAGGGTGTCTCAAAAGAAAGTTCACATTTAAATCTTTTTTTAAAAGAAAAGTCTTAGCTTTATTGAAAAAATGTTTATTTTATATTGAAGTACACTGTTTGGGAATTTATTTTTTAAAAATAACATCGTCCAAATGTAAACCGTTGCGCTCTCGGCATTCATTTAGTCGGGCACTAAAATTGCCTATGACAGCTCGGCAGGTAGTCTCCGTGCGGCATAATGAAGATCTGTGCACATTTAAAGCAACAGCACGCTTCCGAATCGAGAGGTTTGGATCATCTCGAATAGACTGAGTAACACTGTCCACGTTTTCGGCTGTTCTTGATGTTCTTGGCCGCCCAGATTTTGGTTTCTCCAGAGTTGACCCAGTCTCTTCAAACTTCTCAACCCATTTTGCCGTTTTTGTAAAACTCACGTACGCACAACGCACGGTCCGCACCAGAGAAACGCTCCATAGCGACTAAATTCCCAATAGCCAGACTACCGACTGACATACCCCCCGCGCCCCTCAGAATAGTTGCTTTCGCGTAATAAGATAAGCAAATGTGAACTTACTTTTGAGACACCTTGTATAATATCCATACATATAATATATAGATATTGTACTATACGTTGAAAAACCGACTTACTAAGGCCTTACTTACTATGGCCACTCTACCTCAAGGTGGTGTGGAAATGAGTTTTTTGGCCAAAATGCGTGTTGGAGTACACTTTGCGGCGCTCGTACGCCTAAACTATTGACTTTATGAAAAAAAGGTAGATACATAAATTGTAGGTAATTGTCTCTAGTTTCATTTTGTATATAACTGTTTTTATCGTAAAATGAGTCGGAAAGGAGATATTGTCAAAAAACTGCTTTTAGGCGTCATTTTTCCAATATGGCGGCGCGAGCGGCAAAAATACGAGTTGGCAAAGTCGAAATTCGGAAAGAGCACATCAAAATCTATAAAATTACCAATTTTCAAAACTCCCGGAAAACTTTCCAGGTAACCGCTATTTTTCGGCCCAAATGACTGGACTATCAACCCTACAAATGACTATTTAACTAAAGAAACAAAAAGTGACGAAATAAATAAATAAATCAATATACACATCTATAACTCAATACATCAATAAATAACGAACTGAATATACATCCGATTAAATAACCTAAAAGAATAAATAAAGTTATAAATAAATCCGTAAGGGTTACCTACTTGACCTGTTGGGACTCTACATGGGACACACCGGCACCACAGCGGGGCCAGACATGAAGAGACAGGGTGCTGGGCAGCGCTTCAGCAACAGCAGCTGCAACATCAGCAGCAGTAACTTCAGGATCAGCAGCAGCAACTTCAGCAGCAGCAGCATCATCGCAAGCAGCAAGGCGCCCAACGGCTTTAACATTGTAAAACTTTGGTAACAAAAACATAATAATAATAATTAAAATATGGGGTATGTCAATTTAACTTATCTTTCATCTCCGGGTCCTCCCTCTCATCTCATTTCCAGCGTGGGTGGTAGTTTTGGTGATATGACCTAAACTTTTGATTTTTTTTTAAGGGACCTCCCCATAATTTTTCATAGGCCAAGGGGAGGTCAAAGGGTGGTTGGGTCATAGGCCAGAGGGGGTTCATTTCTTTCAGAACCCCCCGTCAGAGTCAATCACAGGCAGTTGCAAGGATTCCGCCTGCATTGTCCTTTTCCGCCCCCTTGCGATTTTTCGTTCCGTCGCGGGAGAATTTTCGTTGCTGGTGGGCCGTTCCGGTGGCGAAGAGCGGCATTTCGGCAAACCCCCCCACTCGCTACCGCGATGCTAGCCATGCCAGCTCCCGCAGCCGCATACCCCCGGAGGAGGTACTTTAGCCGGGCCCTTGAGGCACCAACCCGCAACACCAGTTGTTTTAGTATCAAAACTCTCTCCAACAGATCTTAACTCTACTAAGCCTACAGAAGCTGATAATCTGGCTGAGAATACAACAACATCTAAATCGAAAGTCGAGCAACATCTTCTGAAGCCTCTAAAGAGTATTAAGATTAAACATCACTCCGTACAAAAAAAGTCTCAATGTGTGCTAAGACAAAATCAAAAGAAAAGAAAAATACGAATTCTATCTGACATAATAAAGATTCGTTTTTTTCCACATCTTGCATTCTTTGCTCGCATAAATCTTCTCAGTTAGTACAACATTACTTAAAATCTCAACCGCAGGACGAAATTTATATTCTTCTCTATATACAGGGTGGCCGGAAGATTGACGTCAAAAAGAAAAAAACAGGTCCCTCGTGTCATGGGGTATGCGAATCACCCCCATGTATGTTCTGCGATTTTGCACGGTTTTCAAGTTATGAATTTTTTTATGAAGTTTTGAGAATTTTCGACTTGACCATCTTAAAAAAAATCTAAAATAAAAAGTACAAGACTTTTCTGATATTTTTTGTTTGTAACTAAATCGTCATGAATGGTACTTTTATACGTAAAATAACCAGCTTCGTAACTTTGATAAAAATTATGGAAATGTTGGTCTCAAGAGAAAAAGTTACGTATTTTGAATTATGATCTAAATTTTCAAATTTAAATTAAAAATCTAAACAGGCTACTTCATGGTTTCTTAGTAGGCTTAAAAAGTGCGCTCAACTCTCAGCTTTCAGAATCATTAATAAAAAATGGTACTTAACAGTCTACTTTTGCTAGAATTAGCCTTCAAAGACAGCAAGGTGGAAAAAATCAAAGAATTGGTTAAAAATAAATTCTTGCCATTTTATGATTTTTCTGATCAAGTTATGATAGAAAATGCTGAAAATTAATAAAAACTAGCTTTAGAGGTTGGTTGGTCAAGAAAAGTTTTAGGTAAGAAAAAGGAATGGCAATAAATCACACATCATAATGTAAATAAAAAGAAATTTATTTATAAAATTTAAAGTAAGTTTTCAAAGTGGCCACCTCCAGCCGCAATGCACATTCTACACCTTCGTAGAAAATTGTCTTTTAATCGTCCAAAAGCTGCCCTGTTCTCTCTTACGACACGTTCGGCTTCTCTTATCTTCTGTCTCAGCTCGTCTTCACTCGAACATTCTCGGGCGTAGGTATACAATTTCTTTGTAATAACCCCAAACGAAAAAATCGATGGGATTAAGGTCAGGTGAGCGTGGGGGCCACTTGATTGGTCCGCTGCGTCCGATCCATCTGTTAGGGTATCGTTCATTTAAGTGATTACGGACTTGCGTTGCGTAGTGACACGGGGCGCCGTCGTTTTGAAATGTCATAGTTCGACGAAGCTGAAGATTCACATCTTCCAGGAGCAAAGGAAGTTCATTTTCGAGGAAATTTTTGTAAGTTTCTCCATTAAGTCTGGACGGCAATTCAAATGGACCAATTAGTTCGCCATTGAGGATTCCAGACCACAAGTTAACGCTAAAACGTTGTTGGAAGTTTGATGCTCTCACTTCATGAGGATTTTCAATCGCCCACGTGTGGTAGTTGTGCATATTAAAGATTCCACATCGCTCAAATCGTGACTCATCTGTCCACAAAATTTTATTAAAATAGCCAGGATCTTCTCTCTCTTTTTGTAACATAGTTCGGCAAAACTCAACGCGCAATTGGTGGTCTGCAGGCAGTAAAGCTTGGACTCGTTGAATGTGGAATGCATGGTATCCTTCTTCGTGAAGTATTTCTTGGATAGAAGTTCTTGGGATGTCCAGAGCACGAGCCATTCTTCTCGTACTGGTAGATGGATTTCGCTGAACTTCTTCGAGCACCCTTTCTCTGCGATCCGGATCAACTGTAGGGATTCCTTCACGACCACCACGTCTTCCAGGAATGCGGCCCGCCATTAAGGTTTGGTGCGTGTTAATAAAAACACGATGGTCTGGATAATGCTCAGGTTGCGGCCCACCACGACGTTGAAGCTGTTCACGATATAGTCGCGCTGCTTCAAGGCCGTTCCCTCGTGCAACTCCGTAAAAATAATGCATTTCAGCATTCTGACTTAACGTGTAACTCATCTTCTACACTTCAAAGCAAACAAAGTCCAAATAAATAAAACCCCCAAATGTTTCAATATTAGCTTTTTGTAGTAATTTGTGGTTAGTTAACGAAGTGAGTTAACCTCAAGAATCTCAAAATGGCAAAAAATAATTTTTGAGTAAATGTCTAATTCTTTGATTTTTTCCACCTTGCTGTCTTTGAAGGCTAATTCTAGCAAAAGTAGACTGTTAAGTACCATTTTTTATTAATGATTCTGAAAGCTGAGAGTTGAGCGCACTTTTTAAGCCTACTAAGAAACCATGAAGTAGCCTGTTTAGATTTTTAATTTAAATTTGAAAATTTAGATCATAATTCAAAATACGTAACTTTTTCTCTTGAGACCAACATTTCCATAATTTTTATCAAAGTTACGAAGCTGGTTATTTTACGTATAAAAGTACCATTCATGACGATTTAGTTACAAACAAAAAATATCAGAAAAGTCTTGTACTTTTTTTTTTAGATTTTTTTTAAGATGGTCAAGTCGAAAATTCTCAAAATTTCATAAAAAAATTCATAACTTGAAAACCGTGCAAAATCGCAGAACATACATGGGGGTGATTCGCATACCCCATGACACGAGGGACCTGTTTTTTTCTTTTTGACGTCAATCTTCCGGCCACCCTGTATATAAAAATCTCGTGTCACGGTGTTTGTGGTCAAACTCCTCCGAAACGGCTCGACCGATATTTATGAAATTTTGTATGTATATTTGGTAGGTATGTATGAGAATACAAAGTAAAGTATATTTCATACCGCTAGGTGATTAGGGTGTCCCTATCCAGAAAAATATAGTAAAAGAGCTACTGAACACTTCATATACCTACTTCGATTAGATTATAAAACTTTGAATGCAAAAAATTAAAATCAGAGTTTACTGAGATGATTTTACGATTGGACTTAGGAGTTTTATACGGAATTTCAATTCAAAAGAAAAGTAGATAATTTTTCAAAGAGAACGAAATTATTTATATTGTTGAATGACAAATGTCGCTACGTCGCGTCATTTTGACGTTTGTGTGTGTGTATTATAGTGAACAATGCCAGCAAGACGCAAAGGGTCTCATTTGGGCCCTCGAACGAATAAAGCAACAAACTTGCGAAATAATAGAGCAGAAAGAACATACGAACAAATCCAGATAGATAACGAAAATGTGCGTGTGAGCATGTCGCAATTGCGTGCATCTCAATCACAAGAGGCACAAGCTGAACGAAATCAACAACGACAATTGGAACGGAGACAAGCGCGCCGGTTCGTAGTTAACACACGCAGAGCAAATGACAAACAACGCCAACAAGTACATCGAGCATTTACATCCGCTTCGTTCCTTCGTATCGCATTCGAGTACGAGCCAGATATTGAATATTCCGCTCATCCGAAAGTGCTGATTGGTGGTATGGACAAAGAATGTCCCCATTGTCATGCGCTCAAATTCAAACATGAGTCAGCCGGGATGTGTTGCGCATCAGGAAAAGTGCAACTACCAGAAATTGAGACACCACCAGAACCATTGAACGGCTTGCTCATCGGCACGGATCCAGATTCAAACCTGTTCCTGAAGTCCATTCGCACATTCAATTCATGTTTCCAAATGACTTCGTTCGGAGCAACAGAAATAGTTCACAATACTGCGGCAAATGGTCAACAATTCAATTCAACGTTCAGAATCAAAGGCCAAGTGTACCACAAAGTCGGCTCATTGCTGCCAATGCCAAACGAACCACATAAATTTTTACAAATATAATTCATGGGCGGTGAGGACATCAATCGTGTGGATGCACTTTGCGGCTACAATAACCTAAATTCGCCTAATGCCAGGCGCATCGTCGGCGAACTGGACGCCCTATTGAATGAGCACAATGAATTATTGAAATTCTTCAAATCACACATGCACGAATTGCAAAGTGACAATCACGCTATAATCATCAATCCTGATAAAACGCCAGCTGGAGAGCATGTGCGTAGATTCAATGCGCCTGTTATTGATGACGTTGCTGGAATCATGGTTGCCGATCGCACATCGACGCGAGAAATCGTGATTCGAAGAAGAAACAATAATCTGGAGTTCATTGCCGACACACACCGTTCATACGACGCTCTCCAATATCCGCTAATTTTCTGGAAGGGACAAGACGGATATTGCATAAACATTAAACAACGAGATCCCGCCACAGGTAACTCATTCATTATGAACATCATTACTCATTTTGAATTAACATTTATGAATATGTTGTTACAGGGGCCGAAACAAACAAGAAAGTGAGCTCGATGGATTTTTATGCGTATCATATGATGATTCGACGCGGTCAGGACAACGTCATTCTGCGATGTCGTGAGCTGTACCAACAATTCATGGTCGACATGTACGCGAAGGTAGAGAGCGAACGACTGCGATTCCTACGACACAATCAACAGAATATATTCACTTGCGAGACGCTATCATGAGCGACACCGACACCGCCGAAATTGGCAACTCTATCATTCTACCATCATCGTACGTAGGCAGTCCACGTCATATGCAAGAATACATACAGGATGCTATGACTTTCGTGCGCGAGTACGGACGACCATGTTTATTTATCACGTTTACATGTAATCCAAAGTGGCAGGAGATTACATCTTTGCTATTGCCAGGCCAAAATGCAACACATCGTCATGATATTATAGCACGTGTGTTCAAACAAAAATTGAAGTCTTTAATGAGCTTCATTACAAAATTACACGTATTCGGTCCCACACGTTGCTGGATGTATTCGGTTGAATGGCAAAAGAGAGGATTACCTCATGCACACATTTTGATTTGGTTAGTCGACAAAATTCGCCCTGAGGAAATCGATAGTGTAATTTCCGCGGAAATTCCAGATCCGTCAACTGATCAACTACTGTTCGATATTGTTACCACAAACATGATTCATGGCCCATGCGGTGGTCTGAATCGTTTATCGCCTTGCATGGCAGATGGAAAATGTACAAAGCGTTTTCCTAAAGATTTCACCAACGACACGATCACAAATGTCGACGGATATCCAATATATCGTCGAAGAAATACTGATAATGGCGGACAATCATTTACGCTAAATATCAACAACACAGTCATTGACATTGACAATCGGTGGGTGGTACCATGATCCATCCGCTGACACATTCTCGAACCAATTGTTAGATATCGGCGATGGAAAAGTTGCTGTCTATGACAATACTGGACGCATAAAATTGCCCACTAATTTCTGCACAATCATTGATTCGCAAAATGCTCTAATTGACCGCATATTTCCCGATGTACACACACAATACATAAATCATGCGTGGCTGGCAGAAAGAGCCATTTTGGCAGCAAAAAATGTGGACGTAGACGATTTAAACTTCAAGATACAGCAGTCGTTGCCAGGTGATTTGGTATCATACAAATCGATCGATACAGTTTGCGATACCAACGAAGCTGTAAATTATCCAACAGAGTTTTTGAACCCACGGCTGTGCAATGTTTGCGGCTTAGATTTGGGCACACCATGTTTTTCACACGGACAGTTATACGTGGCATGTTCTCGCGTGGGCAAACCATCAAGCTTATTTGTGTTGGCTAAAGACGGACTGACAAAAAATATCGTACACTCAATTGCTCTTCGAAATTAATATTGATGTTTTTTATCTCATTTTTCTACTTTAGAATAAAAAATGTATTACTTTTTTCCACTTTTTTACTTATAACTGTTAAGAGATCAAATAATGAATTTGTCCGTTACGTTAATGAAATATATTGAATTGAGGAAATGAATGGTTGGTGTTCTTTTGTTTTTATCGGCGGTCACATTCGTTATTTTTTATTTAACAATCAAAATATACACTAGAAATAATTTATAGCCGGGTAAGCTAGTTTTTTAGTAAATTATTTTTGGTCCGCCATTTCAACCCTCGCTATCGGGCACCGAATGTACAAGCAAATACCCTCAAATAGTCAAATAGTCATTTTGTTTATGAGTCCCAGACATTTATCATTTTTATTTCGATTTACCTCTCTGTTGTGGCGTCCTTTTGTCCCTCAGGGTTTTCATACATACATATCATTGTACCCCCGGAGAATTTTAGCCTATGCAACAAAAAAGTAATCATCAAAATCGATTCACGCGTTCCAAGCTTATACCTGTTCAGCTGTACATAATTTCAAAGATATTTAGTAACAAAAAGACGCCATTTTTGGTCCGCCATTTTAAATCCTAGGAAGCGGGCATCGAATGTACAATCAACGCTCAAATCACGCACCTAGTCATTTTGTTTACGAATCCCAGGGACATTTATCATTTTTATATCGATTTACGTCTCTGTTGTGGCGTCCCCTAACCCCTCAGGGTTTTCATATACATATATCATTGTACCTCCGGAGAATTTTAGACTATCCAACAAAAAAAGAATGATCAAAATCGGTTCACGCGTTCAAAAGTTATGCGCGAACAGACATTAAAACAAAAAAAAAATACATACGCGTCGAATTGATAACCTCTTCTTTTTTGGAAGTAGGCTAAAAAAGTTATCAATATTCCTTTCTTTCCCTATAATTGTCTCATTTCAGTACGGAAGTCAGGTGCGTCTATAGCAATGAAACACTTTTTCAGACCACTTGTCAGAGCTTTGCTCTGATAATAATAAAAGTACCGTTATCAAATCAAAATGTTTTTGGAAAATGAAAAAAGGTAACCCGTAGTGCAATTGGTAGCAAAAATTGTTTCGTCATTTGATCTCTGTGTTTTCGAAATCAAACATTAATAGGGTGCGTCTATAGCTTTGAAACAGAGTGTATTTTTAAAAAAGCGTGATTAAGTCACTTTATTAATTTTTTTCAATTTTCTACTATGGTATTATTAATGCCTCATATTAACAAACATTCAAAGGGCAAAAAGTGGGAATGTTATCCCTCTCTAATTAATTTACTTATGTGATGACTAAGAAATTCTTTAGAAGTTTTCTGAGATATTATTATAATACCTACATAAGCTTAAATTCTATACCCTACAACTTGCACCTTCCAAAACATGAACTCTTGAGATTCCTTCACATACATACATATTGTTACAACATTTGCCTTCGTTAAAATTCCCACTTGGTTTTTGAAGCGGGCGAATATGGGGGCCGGTGTTCGGTCCGCGCAAAGTGTGGGCGTCTGTGGCAGGGGCACTGGTCTTCAGCCACACTGAGGAGATCTGGCCAGTGCCCCGGATCGAAACGCCGACCATGTATTTTTGAATGCTCGTCTGCCTCGGCTGATGAGCTCCTGTTCGCAACAAAATAAGTGTTAGTCCGTCCCCATATCCCCATAACCCCAGTGAGTTGTAACGAGGGCAAACCGTGCAATTTTGTCCGCCAGCCGCTCGGCGGGCAAAATTGTAAAAATATGTAATTTCTTGATTGAGAGATCACGAGTGAGCATTGTTAAGGAAATGGGCTGCTTTGTAAACTTTAATACACAACATTCATTTGCTGCGCAACATCACTTAGCCAAGTGAGCCAAGACGGTAGAAAACTTGGCTAGCAAGAATGTTGCATTGGTTTCACTTCTTAACGTAGTGGATGGGCATCTGTATTATTTATCTGTGCTTTTATGATGTAAAAAATTGTCAGGCAAAAAATACTCTGCCCAAATAATTACTTCAATTTTTTCCTACATTCTGTTCGTTGTCAGAATATTTTCTTGAGAAAGAGAAAAAATTAAAAATAAACTCAACGAACAACGGCAACACTTAAAGTGCTCATTTATTAAAAACGACCACTTCAGCGCGTCTACCTGAAGCCAACTACAATTCTTTGGACTCTTCGGTCCATTTCTATCTTACAAATTGCGCGACTCTACATGTTTTTAGAGTTTAAAGTGGGTTGTCTTAAAGTGACCTACTACACTATTATATAGTTTAGAGCAAGATTCAGGGTTCGCCACAAGGTCTGGCTAGGAAAAATAGACTAAGGAGCGTAATTTTACCCCAATTCGCCGCACATGAAAAAGAACTTCAACTCTAGCCTTCATCCAACTACAGGATTTATTTCGTTTGGAGAAGGCTCAAGTCCTTCTTGACGGTGTACCTGGAAAAATAATTAAAAGAAAACTATAAAATTTCTACAAGATATGCTCCTACTCATTTAACTCCCACTCGGTCCGTCAAAGTCATCAACGCACTCATAATCTTCCGCACAATGGTCTAGGTGTCGGCCCTGAACATAATCAAGAAATTGTCATTCGTCACAGAAGAGTGAATCCATACAGAAGGGTGACAAGCAAATGAATAAAATGCTGGCAAGGTCCTTCCCAAATGAGTTTTCTTTCCGGGCCCGGGCTTATCTTGCTTCTTGTTTAGGTACAACCACAAGAGCGAATCCTTCACAGAATATTTACAAAACAAAAACATTTAGCTCCCCCACGTTCTTTTAGAGATGTAGGCGCCCATTGATAATAATGTTTCGGGCAAAATTGCACTGAAAGGCTCTTTCCAACGCAACTGTATATTTTATCTCTCATATAGCCTCGAAGGTTCTTCTCCGCGTTCATTCTCAAATTTAAAAGGATCACGGAAAATTTATTTCGGGAGAAATTTGGTCAAAATGAGGATTCCTTTTACTAAAGGGTGAAACCCTCGGAATTGCCGTGAGAATTCACGCTACGATGGAAATCCTGTGTTTGCGTGTGTGTCGGACGGAAGACGCGTCTGGGAGTGGCATTCTTTCGCCAGGATAACATATGGGCAATTGGTTCATCTATCTTTAATGGGAAAGGAGTTTTACGGCAGTTACATAACCCCGGTGGGTGCCTTCCGAGAGATTTACGTCCGAACTAGCAATTTCGGTGTTATAACCTTTGGGCCGTCTTAGGCGGAAGTTGATAGGACGTCCGGGCAGGCCTCAACTAATAAAGTAGCGGATGGGGAAATGATGGAGAATTAAGGTTGCATGGGATGACTGACTATGGCTTTCATTCAATTCTATGTTTCGTCGTAGTTGTAGATGATGTGACGTACCTAATTAATTTCAAGGTGGTGCACATAATCCTGAAACACTAAATATAAGGGAATATGTATTGTGGAATTGTGTCAAACAGTAAAAATTGCTTGACAATCCTTGTCGAGCGATAGAAGAATAAAAAATTACATTATAATCATTATCAAGTGATCGAAAAAACGAAGGGAAAATAATATATAATAAATAAACGATGGGAATGCACAATTTTTGGGTTGAGATGAAGCTTCTTGTTGTTTAGAAGTTCTTTGGTTCTATCAAGAAACTTCTAAACAACAACAAGCTTCATCTCATACAATGAAAAATTTTGTATGGCGGGTCGCGATATCGCGACCCGCTCTCTCACAAAAGCTTTTTTTGATCAGATTGGAACCCGTCATCGCGAGCGTGGCAACCCAACCGGTCGTGAGAGCTCGCTTTTATTAATCCTGAAAGCTCTTTCCTATGTATGTGTGGGAATCGGCAGTGCGTGGCCTGTGGATAGCGTGCCATCGGTGCGCAGCGTCTATAGCCCCGTTTACACTGGCGAGTTTACAAGCTACAAGCCGGCGAGTAAGAAGCCGGCGAGTGCAGTTTGTTCTTGTTTAAAAGCAGCTTTAGAGCGAGTGCGTCGTGTACACTAGGCGAGTGCGTGTAAAAAAGCCGGCTTTTAGCTTGTAAACTCGCCAGTGTAAACGGGGCTTATCGGGTTGCGTCGAATTCACACAAAGCCATGTCGTCATGTGTGAAGAGAATTCTCTCATTCTCATTCACTAAGCTCCCCCTCTGTCACTTCCCGCCTGCTTCCACAAATAAACGAAGGGAATGCACAATTTTTGGGTTGAGATGAAGCTTCTTGTTGTTTAGAAGTTCTTTGATTAAAGTTAAAGGGCCAACCAACACATTAATAGGTTCTTTTAATGAAGTTAAAAGACCGAGAGAAAAATTTTATTTTTTTACTTTTTAGAGTTTTTATTTGTGTCGGAGGTTACTTAAAATTTTTAATTTTATTTTTATTTCATCCTTTTTAAACTACTCGCGGGCCCAAATTCCGATAGATAACTACTTCAATTACATTTTTCTTAAATATTATTAAAGAGTTTGGTAGTACAACAACGCACGTTTTGAGTTTTGATCTGAATTCATTTTTTTTCTTATAGGGCTTCTTGTATGTATAATAGTTTGTTTGTAAATGCGTGATTAATATTACCCTTTCTTAGATTCGCAATTAGCACCCCCAAATACTAATTTTCATGGCAATCCTTTGCAAATTAAGTAATTTCAAGTAGGAAATGAGCTGATGACCTTGAAACGCCTAAACAGATCTTCATAAATTGTAGCTACGAACCATCTCGATCACCTCAGCTTATAAAGAAACCGCATCAAAATCGGTTCATTCGTTTAGGAGCTACGATGCCAGGGACAGACACACAGACACTTCAAACTTATAACACCCCTCTTTTGCGTCGGGGGTTAAAAATACCCATAGTACTAAATTTCACTTAATTCGTTGAAGTTCGAAAATTGTTGGACGCCATATTGGATTCACCATCTTGAATTTCCAATTTCGAGCTTAGATTCGCAATTACCTCCTCCAAAAACCCCCAAATACTAGTTTTCATGGCAATCCCTTAATATTTATAATTTTTGGCCGCCATCTTGGGTCCGCCATTTTGAAACCCGCCAATAATTGATCGTCCCGCATTATCCTGGAAAAATTCCAATTGCTGAATTAGGACATTCCTAAATCAATCAGCTGTCAAGAGGCGCTTAAGCCTATTCCGGGAGGATATATGTACACATGTAGGTTAATAATAATATCCATTCAATTCAAAGTATCATTCCGGTCGGGTTATCATTAACCAAAGTCTTGTTCGTGGTCTACTTCAACTTTTATGTTGACCTCCTTTTCCAGAGCTTCTTTTCCTCATTAATTGTACCTGTCACCAAGGGTACCAGGGTATTATCGCAAAGGGATTCCCCTTCGAGCCTCGTTTAAATATTCACCAAAAACTCCCTACTTGAGGCCACATATTGTATTATATGGAATCGACATGAGAGCAAGCAGATCGGAAAAAGAATTAAGGAAAAATCGATTTTCAGATAGTCCAATGGCTCGAAGGGTATGAGGACGCCCTCTGGGGTTCGAGGAGTTCGTTATCTACCGTCTCGGAGCGATTCCAGAATGCCAGAAAGTTTCCTTTTTGTAACAAAACAAGGTCACGCATAAAATCGAAGATATAAAGAATTGAGACTTTATTGGCTTCGTCTTAAGCGACCTCTTCAATAAGAAGGTGCGTACAATTTTAAAGAGAAACGCCTTCGATCTTAAGTTGGTATATCCGTTGAGGGTGGCAGGAATGAAGTACATGGCAAAATCCTCTACTCATTTAATCTTCTTAAAGAATTTTGAGGCAAAAGCAAATGGAAGTAGCTAAAAAGGGGATTTTACGATTTGAAAACAAAGACACCAGGATTGAGATAATTAGGTACTGGGAAGGCATTGGTTTGGTATAGCCATAGACCCCGTTTACACTAGCGCAAGCATGCGGCAGTGGCATGCATGTGACGTCACAATTTGTGGAAGAAACGAAGGAGAGGCAGGGGACGAGGCATTCATGCACCAAGCCGTCTCTGAGGCTGCCTGATGCAAGTTAACGCAACTTAAGCTTAAATCTTCGCAACGTGACACCTGCATGCGAACAGCAACTATTGACCAGCGATCGACGACCCGGCTGCTGACGCAGCGACACGAGCCACCGCTGGCCCCAGTTACTAATCCGCTGACACAGGCCTTGAGTAGGTTTTAAATATAGGAAATTATTGTAATTAGCTTAAGTCTGAATTTGGGTAATAAACTGATCGGACCTCCCGATCGTAAAACAAATAAGTTATTTTTTTTATGAACCAAACCTTTTAAAATTTAACTGGCGCCCGAGCAGGGACCGATACGCATTCGGCTGAAATTATAAACGCAATCGCCCTCAAACTAGTTCGCGCTAAAGATAAAAATCTTTAGACCAGAGCCCTTAACAAGTGCCGCGCACGCGAGTGTAAAAGTTTGATAAGTATTTTGTGAAAGTGCCATAAGGTCCTCAAGAAGCACCGCCGCACCATTCACCAGCCGAATAAAACAGGATCCTCAAGGAGCATCATAGTATCGCTTCCCGAACCCAAAGAAGACCGCAGTAGAGGAAATAAGGCCCCCCAGTAACCGGCAACGGAGGAACAGGAGTTAACAGACGTTAGCAGCCACTCTACGCGGGATGTTAATTCGACTTCAAATAGCTTTGTAAGTTGTAGATTTTTAAGTTTCAAATGTATAGATAAAAAAGAAAAACAGAAAAAATGTATGTGAAAAACTAACGAAAGATTGTACAAATAGCGAGAAGGCAAAAAATATAATATCAAGTGTGAAAAGTATTAAGAGAAAGAAAATTTTATATTGAAATTGTACATTGAAATTTTATATTGAAAGTGACCAAGTTTATGGAAAAAGATTTAATATAATTCCGAATAATCCCGCAAATTTAAAATTTTTAATTTCTAACGAGGAAAAGTGTAAGCTTATTATAGTGAATAAAATACCTGTTTCTAATACAAGTTTCGGAAAAGAAAATTCTAATAAAGCAAACTTAAATACGTAAATCATAATTACCGGAAGTAACGTGCGAGAATTCAAGAATTAAAAATAGTTTAATTAAGTTACAATTCGTGAAGTGACTAAATTCTTTAATATGGCTAACCCTAATCTGATTAGAGCCCCTGTTCTGAATGTACCGGAAAGTCCCAATCCTCAAGCCCCAGCGGCTCCACCCTCAGCATCTAATAGCGCCCCTGTCTCGAGTGAGGCATTAGATAGGATCGTTACAGCGGCGGTAAACCGCATTCTCCAAAGCGAAGGTCGCCAAATCGTTAATTCCATAATTTATCCTAATGCTGATCAATTTGCCGGAACAGATCAAGCTATTCATCCCCAATTTCGTGAAAATTCGAGCGAATTAGATAAAATACCTGATGTTGTGAGATGTTTAAAAGAATTCACTGGGCAACCAGGCGAATTTAACTCGTGGAAGAAAAGCGTTGATCGGATTTTACATCTATACGAAGGCATTAAAGGAACCCCTAAATATTACGGTATCCTTAGGGCCAATTTTTCAATCGTCAGATAAGTTTATTCCTCAGATAAGAAATCAAGTTGGCCGTGAGGAATAATTATTTTTCACTCTATTTGTCAAAATTAACTGACGAATAACAGGCCTATCTGCCGGTTTGAGGAGCAGATAACTTTATCCGTCTGATAGCTATTTAAAATCAGAGCCAAGTTGATTATTGGGACAATTTTATTCGACGGATAAATTTATCTGACGATTGAAAAATCGGCCCTTAGTGTCATACGTAACAAAATTGTCGGACAGGCAGACGTCGTACTAGAGTCCTATAACACCCCTTTGGACTGGAAGTACGTTGCTCGATGTCTAACAATGCATTACGCCGATAAACGAGACTTACCCACTTTGGAATACCAAATGACATCTCTGGTTCAAGGGAACCGCACAGTTCAAGAATTCTACCATACGGTATATTCTCATCTCTCTCTTATACTTAATAAGATAGGTTGCATGGAAATTAATCGTGAATCCTTGACTTTGTTAACTCAGACGTATCGGGATAAGGCGTTAGATACTTTTATCAGAGGTTTGAATGGCGATTTGCCAAGACTCCTCGGGATACGAGAACCGGCAGATTTTCCACAAGCTTTACACCTTTGCCTTAAATTAGAAAATCAGAATTACCGGACTCAGTACGCTAACTCACATAATGGACAATTTCGAAAGTCGCAATTCCAAAATGCCCCTCAATCTCCACTACGTAGGAACATTATCTATATAAATAAAAATGAATCGCCAAATGTGTTGCTAAGCGCAAAACTCGAGAACGGCTCGACCAATTCAGCTAATTTTTTTTTTCATATTTTCCTTAAGGCACAAGGAAGGTTCTTATGGAGAGAAAAAACATAAAAATTGCTTGGAAAATAGTAAAAACAACACTTTTCATTTCCCGCCAAAATCACAGAAACAACTGTGTGCAAAAAATTTAAGTCAAAGTAACACTTTCCATGCAAAAAATGTATGTCAAAGTTTACTGAGATGATTTTACGACAGAAGTTTTACACGGAATTTCAATTCAAAAGAGTAGTTTTAGAGTATGTGGACCCATAATTTAAAATTGATTTTCATAACATATAGTGGATTTTGAGGTAAGATTTGGTGAAAACGAAATTTTGCAAACAATTACATTGATCAGTCATTGAGTTTTAGCGATACTCGATTAGTTTTGATTTGATACACGAGAATTTCAAGATTGTAAAGTTCTCAGTGAAGAATAACAAGGTAATTTCGATAGATTTCGTTCGTCCTCTAATTTCAACATTTTTAAAGGTATATAAAAGCTTTTTAACCAAAAATTAAACCGACAAAAAAGGAACTGAAAAATGAAAAATAAAATAAACCCTTTTAGTCTGAATAACTGAGCACCTAAACTAATGTAGGTAAGTAACTAATTTTTAATCGGCGCCAAACAAACAAACAATTTTGCCTTTGGCGCCAACTCCAAATTAGTTACTTACATTATAGACCAAGAGCCCGCGACGATCAGACCTTCGTTATTTTATAAAAGCTGAAAGTTTCTCTATGTATGTGCCTAATACAGGTAAAAACGATCCCCGACTATGAAGTTTGGAAAACGGTGGGTTTGACAGGTAACTGGTGTCAAAGGTGTGTAAAATTGGACCTAACTTTCGTCATAGTATAAAACCCAGTTTTTATATATTTTATTTGGAATAATATTGGAAATCACGTCGTCCATTGTCAGACACTTTGGACGGTTGTAACCCTTGTCAGACACCTTTAAATTATGCTAAATTATAATTCTACTTACGTCATAGTATAAAAGCTGAATTTTATATATGTTACTTGAGGACCTATCAAAAGATGTTTTGCCAGCTGTCAGACCGTTTCGATGGTTTCTTCACCTTGTCAGACACATTTAAGTCGGGTTGAAGTTGCGAAAAATTGACAATGGCCACCTAGAAAATGCTTAATACGTTCTTTCAGAGACATCCTACAATACTGGTTGATAACGCATTGGAAAGCTAAGCCTTCAGGCTTTCCAACGATACCACCCACGACCCAATCCGCTAACAAACAACCGGGAGAGGCAGCGCCAAACTCCGAAAATTGGAATTTCGAAGCCCAAAATTTGACCTTGATCCTTCATTCTTCCGATTTTTTGTTTGGGGAGATCGAAACTTTTTTTGAGAAAAAGCTTCCCTATCACGTAGCCTTTATCAAGAAAAAAACCGCACTCGAATCTGACGGCGCATTCCGAAGTTATTCGTGTTACAATAATTAATACAGCAACACCCACTATCCGCAATGAAGTCCAATTGGAATGAGACTCCACTTTCCAATTGGACTGATTGAATTTTGTTTTTAAATTTATTTTAATGGGACCAAGTTAGAGGTATACCTTATGTAATATATAGAAAATATATAAGCTGAGTAAATATATGAATAGATAAGGCAAATACTAAGGAACCTATAACTAACTGTATATATATATATAACTGTAGGAGATCAAAGCTAGTTAGTCTAGGCGTAAGCGGCACTTGTTACCCAGCAGCCTAAGCAGACTCATCTGTACTTACTTAATCATAAACGTACTTAGTAATAAAGTGAAATATTAAATATAATAAAATATTACACCTTATATGTAATAAAAAGAGTCATCAAAATCGGACTACTCTGTAAAGCCCGCTACACTTAGCCCGCGGATCGCGCGGGAAAGCCGCGAAGGGCGCGAACGTTAAGAGTGAAGCCATTTCGCATATTCTTCGCGGGCTCGCGTTTTGTTCCCCGATTTTGGAACAACAGTCAGTATGTTCCATACGTAAAAGTGGACCGCTTGGCAAACTTTTACAAGATGCATCATTGATCATATGGGATGAATGTACCATGAGTAATAGAGCTCATGTTGAAGTACTAAATCGAACGCTCCAAGACCTCAGAAACTCAGGTCCTGTCATGGGTGGTGCTACTTTTGTGTTAGCGGGAGATTTTCGGCAAACACTGCCTGTAATCACAAAAGGAAAACGCGCTGATGTCATCAGCGCATACTTAAAACCATCTCCCATATGGAGTTCCGTTAAAACTCTCAATTTACGAAAAAATATGAGAGCCCATTTGAGCGACAACTACAACAACGACTTTTCGCAACGACTACTCAAACTTGGAGAAGGAAAAATTACCTCTCCTAACACTAACAGTAGTAGCACTGAAATTGAACTTGACGATAGATTGGGCCACATAGTCCATAAATTAGAACATCTAATAGACGCAATATATCCCGGTCTTGAAAATTGATTGGAAATAAATTATCACTGGCTTTGTTCAAAGGCAATAGAGTCACCCAAAAACGATACAGTGAATAAAATAAATAAACTTATTTTACAGAAAATTCCTGGTCAAGTCAAACAGTATATGTAAGTCAGTTGACACGGTGTGTAATATTTAGGATGGATACAGTGCACTATCCTCAAGAATTTTTAAATTCTTTGAGCCCTTCTGGCCTACCACCTCACGACCTTATGTTAAAAGTCGGCATTCCTATCATGCTGTTAAGAAACTTGAGCTCTCCCAACATGTGTAATCGCACAAGGCTACTGTGGGCAGCAGTGGGACAACTTGCTTATATTCCGCGGAACCCATGATTCCGACGGATTTGCCAATATCGTTCAAAAGGCTGCAGTTTCCAGTCAAAGTTTCATTTGCCCTCACGATAAATAAGTCCCAGGGTCAAACATTCTCTCTGGTGGGCATTGACTTGAAAAAGGATTGTTTTTCCCATGGGCAGTTATATGTTGGCTTATCTCGAGTTGGAACTCCAGAAAACCAATACAATTTGCTACCATACAATAGCACAACATCAAACATAGTATTCAGAGATGTCTTAAACAATTAACATACTCGCCCAATACGTACTAGCAGCCAACAAGAAATAAAATAAACATAAAATAAATCCTAAATACTCAGTAGGTACTAAGAACCACACAAGATAATTTCATCACAAGTAAAAATGTTTGACGCCCTGCGAAGTGGGCACGGGTCAGCTAGTAAGTCATAGAAAGCCTAATCCACAAGCAAACAAACCGGCCTTCTACCCGCAGCTGGCATTCCTACCCGAATCAGCCCCTACTCCTTACTATCAAAATTCCTTTAGAGCACCTCCGTTTAATCCAAATAATCGGCAGAATCAACCGCCCATGCCACCTCGCCCACTTGCACCTACGCCACAGCCGAAGCCCGAACCGATGGACGTCGACCAAAGCCTCCAAACAAGGAGGATCAATTACATGAATCGACCGTCGCATAACCCGCTGTATGGGAAAAGACCACCACAAACACAACCAGGGCCAGCAGTTCCCAATAAGTTCCAACGTAACTTCCATACCGAATCTCAGGAGATTAACCAAACTGAGGTTCTAGATTACGAACAAATGCAGGAATCCAGTAATGAAGGTTACGATCAGTCATTGGCAGAATATGCAGAGCAATACGAGGAAAAAGAAGACGCGATCGAAGAATTCGTCGACTATAGTGACATACATTTTTTAGACTAAACTGCTCTTCCCTGCCTTATTTTGAATGCAGGACGAAGAGCGGTAAAATTCTCAAAATTCTGATTGATACCGGCTCTAATAAGAATTACATTCAACCGCACCTTGTCCCAAACCCTATTCCCAACACGCAACCCTTCTACGCGAATTCAATAGGTGGAAACACTAAAGTTACACACCACACACTAGTAAATTTGTTTGGCCTCCAAGACACAAAAATAAAATTCTTTTTATTAAATTCCCTTAAATCGTTCGATGCTATCCTCGGAAACGATAGTCTAAAAGATCTATCCGCGGTAATTTACACAAAAGAAAATTATATGGCTATAAGAAATAAAGTAAAAATTAGGATCAAACAGCGTACTTATTCATCAGTTAATAAAATAGAAATTAGGACTCAGCATATGAACTCGGAACAAAAGGAAAAAATTAACGCTCTAACCCAAGAATTCCCTAAATTATTTACCGAACCGGACGAAAAATTGACTTTCACTACCGTGGTCAAGGGAGAAATTCGAACCACTTCCGATACCCCAGTCTATTCTAAATTTTACCCCTATCCAATGGCCTTAAAAGATGAGGTCGAAAAACAAGTCCGACAGCTCCTTAATGATGGAATCATTCGACCATCTCGGTCCCCTTTTAACTCACCGGTATGGATAGTGCCAAAAAAAGCCGACGCCTCTGGCGTGAAGAAATATAGAATGGTAGTGGACTACCGAAAATTAAGTAGTATCACTATAGCAGACAAATACCCAATACCGGAAATAAATGAGGTACTATCCCAACTAGGTCAAAACAAGTGGTTTTCAGTTATAGATCTCAAGAGCGGATTCCATTAAATTCCCCTTAAAGAATCAGACATCGAAAAGACTGCTTTTTCCGTGAACAACGGCAAATACGAGTTCACAAGACTACCATTCGGCCTGAAAAATGCACCCTCTATATTCCAGAGAGCACTCGACGATATTCTTCGAGAACATATCGGTGAAATCTGTTACGTCTATATAGACGACATTGTGATCTTCAGCAAGGATGAAGAAACACATTTCGAAAACATCAGGAAAATTTTTCAGACGCTAGAAAGGGCGAACATGAAAGTTCAACTCGATAAATGCGAGTTCCTTCAAGAGAAAGTAGAATTTTTAGGCTTTGTTATCTCAGCAGGAGGCATAAGAACTAACCCTGCGAAAGTCGAAGCCATAATTAATTTTCCACCTCCCAAAACATTAAAAGACCTACGATCATTTCTCGGCCTTTCAGGGTATTATCGCCGATTTATTAAGGGATATGCTAATCTGGCGAAACCCCTTACAGTCCTCTTAAGGGGGGAAGGAGGAAGAATTTCAAAAAATCTTCCAAGCAAACCAATGATCAATCTTAATAAAGAATCTCTTGAAGCTTTTAAAAAAATAAAGAACTCCTTAGTATCAGAAGATCTACTTCTAGTCTACCCTGATCCTAAAAAGGAATTCCAACTTACAACGGACGCTTCAGACTATGCGATTGGAGCGGTACTAGCTCAAAACGACAGGCCCATAACGTTTATCTCACGAACACTCAATAAAGCCGAAGAACATTACGCGACAAACGAGAAAGAAATGCTCGCTATAATTTGGGCTCTAAGTTCCCTTCGAAATTACCTCTATGGCTCAGCGAAAGTCAAGATCTTTACAGATCATCAACCGCTGACGTACGCCCTTAGCAATAAGAATAATAACAACAAGATGAAAAGATGGAAGGCTATACTAGAAGAGTATAACCACGAATTGGTATACAAACCTGGAAGAACGAACGTGGTAGCAGATGCTCTCTCTAGGCCTTCGATAACATCCATAAATTCAGTAACTGAAACTCAACACAGTAGCGATAGTTCGGGCCATGATCTTATTCCCGCCACAAAAGCACCTATAAATGCATTTAAAAACCAGCTGATACTTAAAGTTAATGACGATACTAGCTATCAATTCAAAATTCCTTTTCCCACTTACCACAGGCACATATTTTCGCAACCAGATTATTCCGAAGATCAGCTTATATCCATTTTCAAAAGATATCTTAATCCGAGTGTAATTAATGGCTTATTTACATCCGAAACGATAATGGGGAAAATCCAAGAAATTTACTCATCTCACTTTAGGAAATATAAAATTCGATTTACGCAAACACAGGTGGAGGATCTCACCAATATAGAAAGACAAAACGAGGAAATTCTAAAGACACATAAATCGTAATGCACGCGAAAACAAAATTCAACTGTAAGAAAAATTTTACTTTCCCCAAATGAATGCTAAAATAAATAATTTAGTAAAGCAATGCGTAATATGTAGGGAACAAAAGTATGACAGACACCCGAACTGTCCCGAACTTAAAGAAACACCAGTCCCACAATACCCAGGCGAAATTCTCCATATAGACGTTTATTCCACGGAAAGGAAACTAATATTAACTGCGCTAGACAAGTTTTCAAAATATGCACAGGTAAAAATATTAAAATCCAAAGCAATCGAGGATATCAAAGAACCTTTACGTGAGCTACTCTTCTCTTTCGGCGTTCCACGAATAACAGTAATTGACAACGAAAAGTCCCTAAACTCCTCTTCAATAAATTTCATGATCCAAGATCAACTTGGTATTTTAATCTTTAAAACCCCTCCTTACACTAGTACAGTAAATGGCCAAGTCGAAAGATTTCATTCCACCCTTACAGAACATTCGACTACAGGGAAGAGACCACTTGAAGTGTTTTTCGGAAGAAACGTGAGCGTCAACCCAGCCGATTACGAAAAAGCTAGACAAGACAATATCACTAGACTTAGAGAAAAACAAAAAGCCGATCTGAAGTACTCGAACAAAAATCGGCAAAAGATAAAAGATTATAATCCCGGCGAAACTATTTACGTTAAGCAAAATAAACGCATTGGTTCAAAATTGTCCCCTAGGTATAAGAAAGAAATCGTGAAGGAAAATTATTCCAAAACCGTACTAACAGAATCTGGAAAAATAGTTTATAAAGGTAACATTAAAAACTAATATTTCCCTTGCAGGCTCTTCCTAGCCCACTGCTTTGCAGAGGTGAAGATTTTGGACTACTCAAATTCTAAAGTGATCGCGCTAAGCACAGGGGTTTCAAAAATACAAACAGGAACATTAAAATTAATTCACGTCATCGACCTAGAATCTTATAGTAAAATACTTACCGATTTAGAAATACATTTAGGAAAAGATGTCGAGACGAGTCATCCCATGTACCCATTCCTATCCCACGAAATTCTAAAAATTAAAACTCTAATTGACCGACTCAAACCCAACGCGAAAGCGAAAAGGTCACTTAATTTTATAGGAAGCGCATGGAAATGGCTGGCTGGCAGCCCAGACCATGACGACTTCAAAATACTCAAAGCAAAATTAACTAATGTTTTAGGAAACAATAACAAACAGGTAGTTATAAACAAATCTATTATAGACAGGATAAACAACATAACCACTGTTACAAACAAAATTTTAGAAGCATACAAAACTAGCGAAGATAGAAATGCAGGATTGATCGGAATTGTAAAATACAAGCTTGAACTAGTAAAAGAGGAAATACTAAATGTAGACTATGCCTTACACTGGGCAAAAGCAAATATTGTAAATTCTTTCATTTTATCAAACCATGAGATGAATTTAGTAAACAAATTATTTGAAGACAATATTGTTCCCTATTTAAACTTAGAAGAAGCAATAGATTTTTCAGAAATTAAGATTGCAGCTAGTAATTCAACTCTCCTTTACATTATTAGTATTCCCGATACAAAATCAGAACTATGTAACACTGTTATGTTAAAAGCCGTAAAAAGAGGAAATCTAATAACGAAATTGCCATTCGAAAATATTTTGCAATGTGAAAAGACAACATACGGGATGAGACAAAAATGTTTATCTAGAAGTAAGCTAACTATTTGTAATAGTAAAAATATAATAGACCTAAGTAATTTGAATTGTATCGATAATTTACTCAAGAGCCGCCCTTCGAACTGCACAGAAATTGATAACAGACACCTCCCAACAATAGAAGAAATTCTTCCAGGCAGTTTGCTTCTAAATCAATTCAGCGGAACCATCTTCGTAGATAACGAGGCTATGAACTTAACGGGGTGTTACATCAGTATCTTTAAATAAGCAAGAAACTGAACCAACTGTGCAAAGGACTAACAACCGATCTCTTTTCTAAACAATGTTATGTCCTTTCTAGAACATTTCTTTTAATAAATAATTAAACACCAAATGTATCCAAGCATCCACTCAAGATATCTTCTAAACAAAACATTTTCTAAACCAAATGTATCCACTCAGGACATTTTCTAAACAAACAATATCCATTAAAACATTTTCTAAATAAAACGCCAAATGTATCCATCTGAGGATATCCCAAACAAACGAAAACCCTGCCTTGCTTAACCATGCTTCACGATTAATATAAAAGGAGCTAGATCAGTCCTAAGAGAGGAGACAAGTATCAACTGTTAAGAAGTAAGCGTTCGCGAAATTGTTCGAAGTCTTGTAAGAACTAAGCAACAAATAAAATCTGAGTTTTGTCTGAGCAATAGAAGTCTTTTATTTCAAAATTGTAATTGGGGACATTCATCATCCAGTTCCATAATGCAACACTTAATGTGGGCAGACAAACTTTCATCTCCAAAGAGATTTCTACAATGAAGGCACTTCCACCGATCATGCAACCTGACTCCACCTTCAGGACCATAGAGGAAATACTCACCCTACAATCGATGAAAGACCTACATCTCAACAACACTGAACGTATTGCTGCCATCGAAGATGAAAGTCGTGCTGGCTACCTAACGAATTTTGGGCTAAGCGCTACAATCGTGATTCTACTAGTAACAGCCACTATTGCCAGATTCACCAGTTGCTGCAGACGGAGACCAGAAGCTAGTACAGCAACAGTAGCAGAGATTCCAATGACCATCACCGTAAGAGAGGAACCTCCGGCGGACCAATTGCCATGCACCTCCATCTTCGGCGCATTCGCCCTTGGCAGAAACTGCAAGAGTTAATCAAATACCTTTCTTCTAAGAATGAGGACATCCTAATTTAAAGGGGGAAGAGTTAACGCAACTTAAGCTTAAATCTTCGCAACGTGACACCTGCATGCGAACAGCAACTATTGACCAGCGATCGACGACCCGGCTGCTGACACAGCGACACGAGCCACCGCTGCCCCAATTACTAATCCGCTGACACAGGCCTTGAGTAGGTTTTAAATATAGGAAATTATTGTAATTAGCTTAAGTCTGAATTTGGGTAATAAACTGATCGGACCTCCCGATCGTAAAAGAAATAAGTTATTTTTTTTATGAACCAAACCTTTTAAAATTTAACTTGCATGCCCGGGCGGAAATTGAGAATGTGTGTGTGTGTAAGGTGCAAACGGGTCATGATAGTGTTCGCTTTTCAACCGAGCAGGCAGCTCAGAATTGACTAATGCACATGACTAGTGTAAATGCGACGCTCATTTTCATTAAAGCAAGCGAACATGCCACTGACGCATGCTTGCGCTAGTGTAAACGGGGTCATAGACTAATAAATAACATAAAGACCTTGCATCCCATACAAGAAACTATGAACGCTTTTGCCTCGGCTCGAAATTCGCGATGCCTCGAAATTTCCCAGCAATACCCCAGCTCTAAAAGAGAATCTGGGAATTCTGTGAGGTTCCTCCTGAGCTGCTCGTTCGTAACTGATTGCGATAGGGGAGGGTAGGGATATTTGGTGCGGGGTGCGGGCGTTACATCAGACAGCCATAAGACCCCGTTTACACTAGCGCAAGCATGCGTCAGTGGCATGTTCGCTTGCTTTCCTGAAAATGAGCATCGCATTTACACTAGTCATGTGCATTAGTCAATTCTGAGCTGCCTGCTCAGTTGAAAAGCGAACACTATCATGACCCGTTTACACCTTACACACACACACACACTCTCAATTTTCGCCCGGGCATGCATCAGGCAGCCTCGGAGACGGTTTGGTTCATGACTGCCTCGTCCCCTGCCTCTCCTTCGTTTCTTCCACAAATTGTGACGTCACATGCATGCCACTGACGCATGCTTGCGCTAGTGTAAACGGGGTCTAGACACGAAAAATTTCAATAAACGTAGCGCTGCGCCGTTTTTCTGCGCAAGGGGCTTGTGGGACTGCCCCAACGTGAAGCGTGAGGGAGTTGAACTTTTCTAGGAATCCTCTGTGTTGCGTGCTCTGCTAAATGAAAAAAGGACACTGATTCATGAGATTTGAACTATCTTCTGAAACTCAAATTTTTTGTTTTAGGTGATTTCATTGTTTTAAAGAATTATTTGAAAAAGAATTTCGATTGTGATGCACCGGCGTTTACACTTGATGGATCAAGTGGAGGCAAATTGACAGCTTTTTATATAATTTTATTTTAGTTTTTCATATATACTTTATATTTTGTACTCCTTTTTCGCTTAATATTAAGGATTTCTGTACTTCAAGCTTGTAAACAAGTAATCAATTTAATTAATTTATAAAAATGTTTTCTTCCTGAAATACAAAAAAAAACAGAATCTCGAAACTTTCAGGATATTTTGAAATTGATTAAACGTAAACATTTGGATCCGCCATATTAAAATGTTCAACTTTGATAAGAAATTTTTAGTCGGCAACGTCAAATTTTTATTACAGTTTTGCTTCTTTTTAAGAATAGGTCAGCGGCGGATGAAAAAAAAAAAAAAACAAAAGAAAAAAAAACAAAATTCGATAACTTCGTGGACAATTGCATAAGTGTGCGGTGCTCGTTATATTCCAGTTTGTGCGTGTCGCCGTGGCTAATTAGTTGAACATAACTAATAAATTCGAACTTAACATAATAAATTCGAAATGAGCACGAACGAGGAGGCCAGTACCAAAAAATTAGAAGAACTGAAGTCGCAGCGGGCAACCACCAAGGGATGCATAACGCGAATTAAAACAATAATTAGTACTCGAGGTGACACTTTAACGGCAACAGAGTTGGAATGTAGGTTGGGAATATTGGAGTCGTATTGGAAAGCGATTCTTCCACATCAATTAGCAATAGAGAGGCTTACACCTGATGATCCGAATAGTCAGGTTGTGAGAAGCGAGTTGGAGGATCTGTATTGCGAAATAAAATCAAAAATTTTGTCCCTGATGCCAAATAAGCGCTTAAGCATAGAAGACGGTAACAGTTCAAGTTTTGTTTCCTCTCCGTATAAGATGAAGTTGCCTCCCTTGAAGCTTCCTCAGTTCTCCGGGAAATATTCCGATTACCCAAATTTTATCGCAGTATTCAACAAACTCGTTCATGATGATGCAGATAAATCAACCACGGAAAAATATAATCATTTATTGAGCTGTTTATCTGGGGCAGCTCTTCGTTGTGTAGAATCGCTGGGGAAGTCTGCCACAGCTTATTCCCAGGCCCTCGAAAAATTAAAAGAGAGGTTTGACAATACATGTCTCGGCTATACTGAAGTATAGCCCCCAATGCTCGGATTTCAATGAAATTGAGCAGGTGCCTTCGACTAGGCCTAAAACCGAAGGATCTGAAATAATTTTGGAGCGGCAACCTTTAGTTTCGGAAATTTTTCAACTTTTAATTTTGACATTTCGTCAAGATTCAAGTTGAAAAATTCCGCCGCAAACTCAGATTTTCCGTGCAAAATTTCCATGAAATCCGATTTTGGGGACTCGTAGCACTGTTTCACTGATTCCCGCTGGACATTTTTAGCACAATTTCACAATTCACAACACTCGTATCGCACTTTAAAACACAATTCGCGACCTGACGACCTGATCCGACCCGACATGTTTTGTTTATTAAAAACCGCCATGACATCTTCACTTTTTTCATATGGCTCCACTAACTAACTGCGTCCGTTAATTTTAAGATGTTATCAATGTAAAAAATTGCAATAATATCAAAATATTTGTTTAAATTTGTTGAATATTTGTGGAATTATGTATTATATTTTTCATATTAATTAGCAGTGTAATTCCGTGCGGAAAAAAATTATTGTTTTTCCCAAATGTGAAAATATATTTTTTATGTGATATACTCCACAAATGCGTGCTTGTCTCCGTGCGGAAAAAAATTATTGTTGTTCCCAAATGTGAAAATATAATACATAATTCCACAAATATACAACAAATTTAAACAAATATTTTGCTTTTGCTTTTGCTTTTAGCGAAATTTTAAAATTTAGATCGTACCCCCAGAATTAGTTCGCTGAGGAAGGAAAATTATATTGAAATAATTGATAAAATAATAGCAATGAAAATGGAAAATGAGATAAAAAAAACATATAATTTCGCAATATGTACCTACTGCCAGTAGGTAAGTAGGCAAGGTCTATATGGTCACAATTTAAGGTGTTAGTACTAAGGTTAACGGGGATGTGACAAAAGCAGTCAAATTAAGAAACATTTTTAATTTCATAATTTATTTTGTAACAAGTATGTAGGTGTATGTACGCAAAAGCGGGCTGTTGATAGTCTTGAAGAGAATCGTTGGTTTCTTTTGCTGTTTCTCTCGTGCTGACGTGTAGTGCACCCTCCCTCTCCATCAGTTATCAGAGAAAGTCTTAATTTCTTGTAATATTCGAAGATATCAGTTCTTTTTGTTGCTGAATTTTAAAATAATATTTAAGGTTTCGTTTACATAAATAAATATTTGCCAGAGCCATTCTTTTCCTATCAACACTTGTTCTTAGAAAAATTTTAATTTTTTTTTTTGGGATTTAACTTAGGCCCTTTTCACACACAGCCGGTAGCCGTCCAAACGGCCGCCGTATGCACGGCAGGCGTGCTTTCACACGCACGCGGTTGCACGACGGATTTTCAGCCATGAACTGCAGTCAGCTATGCGAAATTAGTTGAAATGGATCGCAAAAGGCTTTACATGTTTATTTTATATAGGCGACGACAACGTCTACGTAGAAATTACGCAAGGCTTTATTGGGTTCATCCTTTCCTTTCTAATAGAAAGCAAGAGGGTGATTTTTATAAATTATTACATCTTGCCATGCACTCTTTGTTTGATTTCGGTCCTTATAGTCCGAAGATGTTTTATCCCATAAAACTGGCCGGGTTTCTATTAAAGAAATTAGCAGGTCAACATCAATTTCTTGCTGCATTTTTAAAAAGCATCCGCTCACTTGAAAGAATTATTCGAATTGCTCTGCTGTTCCGAGCACATTTCGACCGTGCCGTGCCCGACCGGCCCTTTTCACACACAGACGGTAGCCGTTCAAACGGCCGCCGTATGGACGCACCGTAGATAGCCACGGCTGTCATGCGGCACCGGCGCCGCACAGTGGGCCAGAATGATTTCTAGGTGACCAAAAATCAATTTTGGTCATGTCATAGATTTTAAAAATTTTAATGCCATTCGATAGTAAACAAAATGTACTACCTTGCTGCAATAATTTTTTTTAATTTTTACCCCCCCTCTTTGTGTTTGGAATAGCTAAAGTCAGAGAAAAATTTGAACAGCTCATTTTTTAAAAAAATTTTCGAATTTTCTATGATTTCAAAGTTATATTGTGAAAATATTTGTATAGGGAGGGTAAATTGTTATTAATGAAATCACTTTCTAAATAGGAGGAGCTATTATTAGGCCAATAACTTATGATAAAAGTGAAATAGTTTTTTAATAATAGCATTTTAATTAAAAAGGGGGATTTTTCGCTAAAATTTGAAATTCTTCTCAACTTTTAAAAAAATGGCCGCAAAAGGCCATGCTCTCACTGGTATCAAATTAAAGTAGAGATCCTCCTGCATCGTTTAAAACAAAAATTGGCTGCGATGACCTGCGATCTTCGGAGAAAATTGCATTTGAAGTAAAGTCTACCTTGTTGTCTTCTGCGTATTTTCACACAAAATTCCCACTTGTGCAGGAATTTTATGAATTTTAAGGCTGCATAATGGTTGTTTTGGAAAAAATTACTGTTTCCTTATTAAACTTTTAGGATTAATGATATCATTAATATTTAAAGATGTTATATTATTACGTTTTATGACATTTTTAATTGATTTTGGCTTACATATACAGAGTAAGCGCCCTATTCAGTATGTGTTTAGTACTACTTAATATGACATTCAGTAAATACATTATGTATGATGACTATTGACTTTGCTTTTCATGACACCTAATTAGTACTTATTATTGCATAATTACCTGAGATAAGGGAGAATTTCAAATTTAAATGTTTTGCGGTTAAAAACATAAGTTGCAAGATAGGTGTAAGTAGCGGAAATCTTAGCTTCTTAAAAGGGAGATATTTTGCGTATTGAACATTCTCTATCTTAATTGAAAACAGAAAACACAACACTGCTTCGAATAATTGGCAAATTCAAATTAAATAATAATAGTATTTTGAGCCAGGAGAACTTTGAAGTGTACTATACGTATTTGATTTTTGCTTGTTTGATATAAAAGTGATACGAAGAAATATGCAGATTTCGTATTGTGAACCTTATAAAATAGCCCGTGATAACAATGTTATGGGATACCAATAGTTTGTGTGTGTTCTTTCAAATACGTATAATGGTAAAATTTTGAACGAAGAAAGAGTTCTGCGATTCTTTCTTTCGCACTTTCAAAGATAAAGTGGCAACTTAGCACTAGAAATGCACGAAAGCTTGAACAACACAATGAATCGTGGTTAAATAGAGTAATGTAATAAATGGCAACTAGCGCTAAAGAAATAAAATTACTAGATACATGATAATATAGATAATATGTTTAAAAGTGTTCCAGCCAACCGATTCGTATTTGAGTCATAAAAAAAAAATTTTTTTTTGTATAATATTTGTAAAATTTATTTTTTTTAAATTAAATATTGTTATGGAGATAATAAAATAATTAAATACTAAATTCAAAATGTTGTTAAAACTTTTTAAAGAACATAAATAGTTCAATTATTGACAAATTCAAATTTTGTTGATTTATTTTGAGGCACCCTGTAAACCAATTGAATTTTTTTTTCGTCACATAGAGGGTCATAATGTCAAGATATATTTCCCAAGGTAACATATTCTACTAATTAAAATACTGGCCGTGCAATTGCCAAGTAATTATAATTATTATAGAAATAAAGATGTCTAATATTGATACGGTCACTATAAATGTTGATAGGTAATTGATTAGATAACAATTTATAACAAAGTTGTTGAATAGGTGCTTCCATAGACACTAACTAATATAACTGACTTGGTTTTACATAAGATCTCACAACTTTTTACGGCAGAAGAACTGCGTTGCGAGACTTGGCATTTTTTTACATTTTTTGTTTTTTATGGGATATCATTTCTTTTTGTTAGGTCATCCTCCTTTCTTTTTTTTCGGGTAATATATCTTGTCCGTCAGCTACTGATTTTCTTAAAGCCCACTCCCTGTCTCTATTGATTTTTCTCAGATGCTTTGATGTATTTTTCATTTACTATAATGCAATTTCGGGATTTTTCTTTTTTTTCTTCCTCTATGAGCTTAACACTAACTAAAATTCAAAATTTGAACAAACTAATCGACTTGGCGGGGGCACTACCGTGCCCACAGAACGATAGTCTACTACATTCATCCTTTCAAAATTCAATCGCGGCCAGTGGCAAGCATGAGTACAAGCGCATGCGTTATTTTTTGAATGAACCTTATTTTTAATAAAATCATTATTTTTCATTAAATATAATGAAATTTCGGGATTTTTCAGTTTTTCCTTCCTTTGTAGGCTAAACAATAACTGTGTTCAAAATTTGGAGCTTGTGGGTCTGCTAGAAGTACCTTAGAGTTTTGATGATCGGTCAGTCAGTGAGTGACAAAATTAAGAAACTTTGATTAGTTATAATTCTTAAACTACTAGTTCAAATTGAATGAAATTTGAAATATACCGTGTTTATACAATGCCTGATTGGTTACTGAAAATTCAGGCTTCTAGTTTTATCCACAAAGAAGTTATAGGGGGGTCGAAAATGACCTGAACTGCTTCGAGAAAAGGATGTTACGGCGGTGCTTGCTCGACTTGGCTTCGGTCTTGTGGTTTAGCCGTAAATCGTATTATTCGATTTTAAAATCTTCGAAATTTTTTAAGACGCTTTTTTTTAAGACGCTTGTAGTTTATATACCAATACATTTTTCACGGTTTCGCCGGAACTGTATAGCCTTGCTGGTAGGGCTCCTTGACTCGCGATAACAAACGCGAGAAGAAACTGCGCAACAGTGAGTTCGAATCTGGTATATGAAAGCAACTTTTTTTCTCCTGTGCCGTCCATCGTAAAAGGTACTCTGCTGTGCTTGTTCTTCCTTCCAAGCAAAATATTTCCATTCTCTTTTCCACGAGAAATCCTTTCTTTTTCCCAATTTTTTTTTCATATTTGTAATCTGTGAACCTTTCCCAATCTTTCTATGCTAATCTCAACGAAGTGTGGTTAGTAATAGTAGGATTTTTACTAAATCCTTAACTACTACACGTACAGACCTGAGTAATATCTTCAAAAATCACATAAATTCTCAGTAGTCCATTTTTCTAATTCTCATATTTTTACTAATAAAACTTTTCTTTCAAAAAATTAAAATCCCTCTTTTACGCCTTCTTTTTCAACTCTAACATCATTTACGCATATGGAATCACCCCCTTCCTGTAACCTGGGTGAGTTTTCATTCTTGTTTCTTCTCCCCTCTATCAGAGACATACTCAATGGGCCAAGAATATTCCTATTGTTCGTTAGAGTAAAAATGACATTTTCGCTAATAACTTCTACAATTATTAACTTTTTACAATTATTCTTTCTTCATAAAATACTACACATCCTCCCCTAACCGACGGTACCCATAACATACCACATTCGTAGCTAATAGTATTTAAACACAATTATAACCCTTTTCCCCATATATCTTATATCTGACTAATATCCGACTAATAAACAAGGCGTTCCAACATAACTGATGGTGTATTGCCAGCGTGACTCTGTCGGCATGGTGTGGGTCGGCGGTTCGAATCCACCTGCTGGTGATGATTCGTTTTTTTCCTTCGACGCTTTTGAAGGCCATTGATAGTACGTGGGTTATTAGCTTTTTAAGGAATCGAACGAAAGATTAAATTTTCATCTCGCGTCCATTCTTTCAGTTTTCATATTTTGGTTGTCTTTTAAATATTAGAATATAAATCTAACAAAAACTTACTGATAGATCTCTCCGAATTATTTCCATTTGTAACTAACAAAAGAAGAACTGGGGGGTAGTCATGTAATTTGTTGCTGAATTGCGTATAAAATTCCCATAGGAATCTTATACACGTCATTCAGCTATAGTACGCATAAGTACACCCGTAGGAGTTAGCTTTTTAAATAGCGATTTTTTGTTTGTTACCATAAACAACTTGACCTTTAAATATTGGTATAATGGCGCCCGGCATATATATAATAATAAAGTGACTCCTGCTAAAAAATGTCCCGAAATAATTAATTCTAGTAATGCTCTATAAATCGACAACAAAAAAAACTGATATCCCAAAAAAAAAAAATTAAAATTTTTCTAAGAACAAGTGTTGATAGGAAAAGAATGGCTCTGGCAAATATTTATGTAAACGAAACCTTAAATATTATTTTAAAATTCAGCAACAAAAAGAACTGATATCTTCGAATATTACAAGAAATTAAGACTTTCTCTGATAACTGATGGAGAGGGAGGGTGCACTACACGTCAGCACGAGAGAAACAGCAAAAGAAACCAACGATTCTCTTCAAGACTATCAACAGCCCGCTTTTAGCGAAATTTTAAAATTTAGATCGTACCCCCAGAATTAGTTCGCTGAGGAAGGAAAATTATATTGAAATAATTGATAAAATAATAGCAATGAAAATGGAAAATGAGATAAAAAAAACAAATAATTTCGCAATATGTACCTACTGCCAGTAGGTAAGTAGGCAGGATCTATATGGTCACAATTTAAGGTGTTAGTACTAAGGTTAACGGGGATGTGACAAAAGCAGTCAAATTAAGAAACATTTTTAATTTCATAATTTATTTTGTAACAAGTATGTAGGTATATGTACGCAAAAGCGGGCTGTTGATAGTCTTAAAGAGAATCGTCGGTTTCTTTTGCTGTTTCTCTCGTGCTGACGTGTAGTGCACCCTCCCTCTCCATCAGTTATCAGAGAAAGTCTTAATTTCTTGTAATATTCGAAGATATCAGTTCTTTTTGTTGCTGAATTTTAAAATAATATTTAAGGTTTCGTTTACATAAATATTTGCCAGAGCCATTCTTTTCCTATCAACACTTGTTCTTAGAAAAATTTTAATTTTTTTTTTTTGGGATCTTTAACACAACAAAAGTTATAGATTTTTGATAGCTGCCAAGTCGTTTTGGCCCACTGTGCGCCGTCGCCGTGCAGTGTGAAAGCATAGACAAATAATATATAGATATCCATTCTCATACAAAAAATTGTTCCTATCAAAATAAATCTGAGAGGAAAGCTCAACCATAGTTCAACTTCCTTTAAGTTTGTGTGCGTGAGATAATTTTAGAATTTCTCAATTCACAAAGCTGTGAGAAAACACTGCCTCTTTTTCAAATTTCTGTTGTTCTGCGCAAAGGGCTTGTGGGACTGCCCTAACGTGAAGCGGAGGGAGTTGAATTTTTCTAGGAATCCTCTTAGTTGCGTGCTCTGCTCAATGAAAAAAGGACACTGATTCATGAGATTTGAACTATCTAGTGAAACTGCAATTTTTTGTTTTAGGTGATTTTCATTTAAAACTAAAGAATGACTTAAAATAGAATTTCGATTATGATGCACCGGCCCTTACACTTGATGGATCAAGTGGAGGCAAATTGTAGGCGTCAATCAACGCTGCGAAATTGACAGCTTTTTATATAATTTTATAGTTTTTCATATCTACTTTATATTTTGTACTCTTTTTCGCCTAATATTAGGGACTTTTGTACTTCAAGCTTGTAAGCAAGTAATAAATTTAATTAATTCCATTTAATCAATCCAAAATGCATCTTTAGTAGATTGAAATTAAAAACGAAAAAAATGTAGAAACTATTTTTTAAACGAATTTTTTAAGTCAATGAAAAACACTAAAATTCGGAATTTCATTAAATAATTCAAACCTCATGAATCTGTCCGTGAGTCTTTTTCCCTTGAAGATTTCATTCATTGATTGAGAAGATCACGCAACTCAGAGGATTCCTAGAAAAATTCAACTCCCTCACGCCTCACGTTAGCGTTAGAGCAGTCCCACAGGACCCTTGCGCAGAACAACAGCTGATGGACGACTAAAACTCGAGAGAAGAGGAAGAGATATGTCGCCGCCACGCCGCGCTGCCGCCCGCGCCATAGAAACCATGCTGCCCGCGTGCCGAGCTAAAGGAACAATTCTCTCTCTCTCCCGAAATGATATATCGAGCCACGTTAGGGATGTGTTAGTAAGATCAGGCGACATCAGGCTACCAAATTGAAAGCTCAATGGATTGAGCTTTAGGTCCAGAATGGAAATCTATGTGTTATTTGTCTATGGTGAAAGCGCCCATATAACCCCATACACTTTAACTTTTTACACGGCACCGTTTGGACGGCCACGGTCTGTGTGTGAAAAGGGCCTTACACTACGTGTCGTACTACGTGTCGTCAAATTTTGCAATCAATATTTCACCCACTTCCAATGAAGCTATCGGGCTGAAATTTTGCATACACCTTTAGTTCTGGTGACAATGCAATATGCAATACTCAACATTGCAATATCTTTAAAATGGCCGCCGCCACAAGATGGTGGACCATGTATTTTTGGTCGACCCCCTTAATATGGGTATCAAATGAAAGAGCTTGAAGAGTTGGAAACGATAAAATGAGTAACGCCATTTCTAAATCAAATATGGCGGACGTCACAAAATGGCGATTTATAATTTCCATAGTTACCCCTATGATATGGATAACAAATGAAAGCGCTTAATGAGCGAAACACAATAAGTGAGGTGGGGTCTTCTAAATCCAATATGGCGGACATCTAATATGATAATGCATAAGCTCAAAAGCAGAGTTTCAAGTTGCTAATGCACGATTCAGCTACGAACGCTACCACGCTGAATTGTGCACTAGTAACTCAGCGTCAGGCTAACGCCTTTTTGAAATTTCAATTTGACGTTCTTTTACTATTAAAGACATCGTTTTTTAGTCTTAAAAAAAAAATTAAAAAAAAGTTTTTAAAAAAATTCTTTTATTTAACTTAAAATGATAGAAACAGTAAAAACGTACTAAAAAGTAAAAAATAAAAAATATTAACCAAATAAAATAAATAAAATATGTAAACACTATAACAACAAAATAAAATTCCTACTTATCTTAAACAGTTAAATAAAAGAATGACGCATTTTTATCACTTCGTCATATTGGCCGTTATATATTCTTTAAGATAATGATTCCTATATTTAAAGTATAATCAAATATTGTCTGATCGAATCTCCAGCATTACAGTTACCAATGATCTGATGATCTTGCAATTTATAGAAAATATAATTCAAGAGTTTAATGTTCATTTAAAAATAGGAATCATTATCTTAAAGAATACATAACGGCCAATATGACGAAGTGATAAAAATGCCTCATTCTTTTATTTAACTGTTTAAGATAAGTAGGAATTTTATTTTGTTGTTGTAGTGTTTACATATTTTATTTATTTTATTTGGTTAATATTTTTTTTTATAATTACTTTTACATACATGAGTTCTTAATGTATTATTATTATAAAAACCTATATTAACATCTAAGTGCTTTTGTACAACCTTCTTGATTTTTTCACTCATTTTTCCAACATATTTTAATTTTATCCATCTCTTACTATTATTTTCTTTTTGCTTAGGATATATAGAATTTAGGGCTAGTAGTTTACATTTTTTCCCTATTAACTTATCTATTAACCTCTCCTTGTATCCATTATTTTTGGCTATTAGTTTAATTATTTCACATTTATTTTTTGTGGCCTGTTCAGAGAGTGGAATTGTAAATAATCTATTTATCATAGCATGGAATGCTGATAATTTTACATTATATGAATGGGTTGAACTATTTGGAATAACTATATCCGTATATGTAGGTTTTCTATAAATGTCAAACACAAAACCTTGATCTCTATACGCTATTTTTAGATCTAGAAAATTAATTGTACAATTTTCATCTTTTTCCATAGTGAACTGAATAGATCTATTTAAGGTATTGATCCAATTTAGGAACTCATCTAATTCATTATCAGATCCTTGCCATAGGCAAAGAACGTCGTCTACATATCTAAACCAAAAACCTATCTTATTATCAAACGGACACTTTTCAAACATTGTACTTTCGAAATCCGCCATAAACACCTCTGACAAAAGGGGGGACAAAGGCGATCCCATAGGCAATCCATCTTGAAACTTATAAAATTTTTCTTTGTATTTAAAGTAATTTTGGTTTAAGCATATATTGAAAACGTTTAATTTCTTCTTTCAAATCTATGTCTATTATTCGATTCTTCAACATGTTACACATTATTACTTTCAGTTCATCAATCGGTATACACGTAAACAAACTTTTTACATCGAACGAAACTAATCTTGAGCCTACTGGCACCTGTAGTGACTTAATTTTCTTTATCAAATCAGTACTATTTTTGATTGCATATTTGGATACAAAACACGTCTCATCTAATATTACTTCGTTCAATTTTTTACACACTTTATATGCAGGTGCCTTAACATATGAAACCACCGGTCTAATTGGTGTACCCTCCTTATGTAGTTTCAATAGCCCATACAGAGTGGGAGCTTTGGGGTTCATGTTAGAGTAACGAAAAGAAAGATCACCGAAAATGTTCTTACATTGTTTTACACATTTTTTGATTTGTTTTTGTAATGTTGGAGTTGGATCTTTTTTAAGTTCAAGCGCACCACTGTCATGAATAAATTCTTGTATTTTTGTATTATAATCCTCAGTCTTAATTAACACCACGGAATTTCCCTTGTCAGCCTTTGTCACGATTAGGTCTTCACTTTTCAGGTTGCTCTTCAATGTTGATGTTCTGCTGGGAGCTGACAAGTTTTTGGAATTGTTATCGGTTGGCCAAATCAAGCTTGCAGATGGCTTACCTAGGTTTCAAAAGACTCTTCTTGGGTGGATTGTGCGTGGGGCGTATGATATTAATCCATCAGTAAGGCAAGCGAACACTTTAGTTTCCGTCGTCGAATTACAACACAAACAGGAAGCATTAAGCCTACTGGTTGAAAAATTCTGGGAAATTGAGAATATTCCTATTACTCGCAATCAGTACACGCCAGAGCAACAGGGATGTGAAGAGCATTTTTTGAAGACCGTAAGAACCACTGTGGATGGTCGATTTATTGTTAGGTTGCCATTGAAGTCTCCACCTACTGTTTTGGGCGAGTCATATGAGACTGCAAAAAGGCGACTAATGACGTTGGAGCGTAAATTGGAGAGGTACCCTGCATTAAATAAAGAATATCGCAATTTTTTACGCGAGTATTACGATTTGAACCATATGGAAGCTGTTAACGACAATGACGCCTCATACGTAAGATACTACATGCCACATAGGTGTGTGCTCCGACCCGATAGTTCTTCGACAAAACTTCGTGTCGTCTTCGACGCCTCCTGCGCCACGTCATCTCAGATTTCGTTGAATGATATACTAATGGTGGGGCCAACTGTTCAAAATGATCTGGTCACCATACTAATTCGATTTCGTTGTTGGAAGTTTGCCTTGACAGCAGACATACACAAAATGTATCGCCAAATTTTGGTTGATGAAGCAGATCGAGATCTGCAATGCATTCTTTGGCGAAACTTTGAAACTGGAGAATTACAAACCTTCAGACTCATCACGGTTACATATGGCACAGCAGCGGCACCATATTTAGCTACTCGTTTTCTTCAGTACTTAGCTGAAATGAATGAAACAAGGTATCCTGGCTCCAGCAAGGTTATAAAGGAAGATTTTTAAGTTGATGACCTGCTCACCGGAGCCGATAGTGAACAAGAGGTCTTGCAGCTGCGGAATAAAATTCAACAAATTCTGTCTTCGAGCGGTTTCGAGCTTAAGAAATGGTATTCCAATGCAGATTCGGTGTTAAGTCAGATTCCCGAATCTCACATGGAGAAACCTTTAAAACTCCATGATTTGGACGTCATAAAAACCTTAGGCATAGCTTGGAAACCGGTTACAGACAAGTTCGTGTACTCATACACTGCACATAATAGGGATGGAGCGAGGCCAACCAAACGTACCATTCTATCAGATCTTTCCAAATTATTCGATCCGTTAGGACTGGTTAACCCGTTTGTTGTAAAAGGAAAAATCTTCCTGCAGGAATTATGGCTTCTCAACATCAGTTGGGACGAATCATTGCCGATGGAATTGAGCAGTCGATGGGAACGATACTTGGAAGCCTCAAAGACCATCCACACGATTCAAGTCCCACGATTCATCCTCGGTATGGAAACCACAGCTAGGATTGAACTGCACGGGTTCAGCGACGCTTCCACGAGAGCATATGGTTGCTGTATCTACATTAGAAGCATTGATATTGATGGCCACATTAGCGTTAATTTGTTGATCGCCAAATCGAAGGTAGCACCGACAAGGATAGTACGAACCCTGCCTAGCCTGGAACTGTGTGGAGCGGAACTGCTGGCGCAAGCATACCTGAATATTAAGACAATATTTCAGAAATCCATTGATGCAACATATTTGTGGACAGACTCTCAGGTTGTTCTTGGCTGGATATCTTCCCATGCCTCAAATTGGAAGCCTTTCGTGGCTAACAGTCAGTCATACAGGAATCTACCGGTCCGGCGACGTGGAGATATGTACCCAACAAATTGAACCCTGCTGACATGGTTTCGAGGGGGGCTACAGTGGCGGAGTTGAAGGAATCGATGTGGTATGGTGGGCCTGACTTTTTGCAGCACTCAGAAGATTGTTGGCCGATCCGAAAGATCAAGCTGAGCGACTTGCCGGAAAGGAGGAAACAGAACACTGTCCTGACTTGTAGCATGGAGGAATCATTCGTAGCTAACGTTTATAAATGGAGCAGCTACACGAAAGCTCTACGAATAGTTGCGAGAATTCTGCGCTTCACAGACTATCTTCGGCGCGGAAAACGAAGGGATGAGCTTACGGACGACTGCATTACTGCTGTGGAAATGGAAGTTGCTATGAAGAAAATAACATGGATTGTTCAAAGGTGTGAATTTGCGGAGGAAATTGCTTGCCTGGAAAAGAGCGGTACCGGTCTCCTTAGGAGCCCATTGCAGATTCTAAATCCATTCCTGGATGAAGAGGGACTTCTTCGCGTGGGTGGGAGATTGACAAATGATGATCTGCCCTTTGCTGCTAAGCATCCTTTGTTGCTGCCAAAAAACAACCACTTTGCTATGGCATATCTTAAATATTTACATGTCAAAAATTTTCATGCAGGCGCTCAAGCATTGGTGGCTCTGAGCCGACAGCAGGTGTGGATTATGAGTGCCAGACATTGCGCAAGGAAGGTGGTCAGAGAATGCGTACATTGCTTCAAGTACAAACCGAGGCTATTGAGGCAGTTGATGGGAGATCTTCCCAAGGCACGATTGGTCGGCGGGGGAGCCTTTGATAGTGTCAGTGTAGATTACTGCGGACCCATTTGGACAACACACAGGATGCGTGGAAGACCTCGCTACAAAACCTACATTTGTGTTTTCGTTTGCTTCTTGTCCAGAGGAGTACATTTAGAAGTCGTTTCGGATCTGACGTCGGAGGCATTTATTGCTGCCCTCAAGCGGTTCATCGGTCGGCGCCGTCTCTGTAGGCATATCTACTGCGACAATGCTACTAATTTTGTGGGTGCCAGAAGACTCTTGGGTGAACTTAAAAACGCGTTCTTCAGTCAGGATGTACAATCAGATATCAAGCACTGGTGTGCTCAGGAAGGCATAACATTTCATCATATCCCACCTAGATCGCCACACTTCGGGGGAATATGGGAGGCGGCCGTCAAGTCTGCAAAGGCTCACCTATTCCGAACTCTTCAAAACGCTCTGCTCACGTTCGAGGAGCTGACGACCGTGTGCTGCCAAGTTGAGGCCATCTTAAATTCAAGGCCCATCTGCCAGCTTTCTTCTGATCCGAATGATGAGGAAGTTTTAACTCCGGCTCATTTTTGGGGCCAAGCTCCACTTCACTGCGTGCTGGAGCCTAACGTGAATGAGTCTAACAGCGCTTATACGCAACGCTGGCGATGCATTTCGGCTATTCAACAACATTTTTGGAAACGTTGGGCTAAAGAATTCATGTCTAATCTACATTGCATGTACAAGTGGAAAATAGCTTCTCCAAACATCGCGACTGGTTCCGTAGTGCTGGTGGCCGACGAAAACCTTCCGCCTCAGAAGTGGTTGATGGGCAAGGTAGTGAACGCTATTCCGGGCAAGGATGGTAAGGTTCGAGTGGTTGACATCAGGACTCAGGCTGGAGTTCTACGGAGGGCCATCACGAAAATTGCACCACTTCCAACAACACATGAAGATTGAGAGTCCGGGTGCTTTCAAAGGGGGCGGTATGTCAGAGCATCAAAACCTTATAAATGCGCGGTACGCATGGCAGTCCCAAATTAGAGTTCAGGGACTGCTCCCAACCGCCCGCCATGCTGACAACTAAGCCTGCCGAGAGGACTTGCACTCCAGCACCCGTAGGGATCCTATCAACCACTAGTGTTCAGATTAAATTGTTGATTGAAATTGTTGAGCTTACTTTAATAAACTGTGGAACTGTGTAAAACAAGTGTTTGGTTTAACCCAATCATCGGGGCAACACGCAAAAAAGCTTGCGTGTTCAATGTCTCTGAAAGAACTTATAAAGCATACAACAATTCGTTGAATATTTTGTTGTTTTTTCTTAGCATTTCTCTTTCCAAATTACATTTAAACATATAAGTTGTACATATATATTTTCGTAATCCATTTATAAAACCCTTTATTTTGATACCCCAATCGATAGGTTTTGAGGGAAAACAACTTTGTGAAGACATACATACATATATGTAATACGGCGCCAAAAATCGGCCATTTAATTTTTATATAACCAGTGTCACTCTCACAATTAAGACGACACCCCTAAAGCTAAAATCCATCAAAGCATGCCAAAGAGATATACATGCATACATATATACATACATACATACACATACTGGAAAAACATAACCCTCCTTCTGTAAGACGTGTAAAAAAGTAAAAAAGGCGCCTTAACACTAGAACAACGGACATACCCTCCTAGAACGACGGCAGCGGTCAAAATGACCGCTGTAATTATGCTAAAGGTTTTCATGCAATTACAGGTGTCGATGGCAAAATAATCGATTTACAAAAGTTTAAAAAAGGCTATACATATTTATATAATATGTTGTTACAATAAAACTTTTGTCGTACATTTAGAGTACTAAATGGATACAACAAAAGCAATTCTCAACTGGCTCAGGATAAAATTTCCTTCACCAGTCAAAATGACCGCCGCGCCGCCGCTGTTCTAGTTATTACTATACTTTGGAATAAATAAAAGTAAAAAAACAGTATTTGTGTAAATGTTCGCTACTGATATTTAGGAAAATTCAGAAAAATTGCAACTTTCTGTGAAAGCATACTTCTAGATAGTACGATAGTTCAAAACTCATTATCGGTCTAATTGACAGCTTCCGTCGTTCTAGGTATAACAATGAATAACTATGGAATAAATAAAAATAAAAAAACGGTATTTTGTCTAAATGTTCTTTATATATATTTAGGAAAAGTCAGAAATTTGCAATTGCCTAAAATAATTTTTGTAGATAGTGCGATAGTTCAAAATTCGGTAGCGGTCAAATTGACCTCTTCCGTCGTTCTAGTGTTAAATTTCAATTTTTTTGTTCAAAAATATGAAAACGTTTAGAAAAATTCTTGTAATTGTATTTATTGTATTATTAGCTGGGTTACCCGGTTTCACCCTGTATATTATAAGTACTACCAAAGAACTTCTAAACAACAAGAAGCTTCATCTAATGTAATGAAAAATTTTGTATGGCGGGTCGCGATATCGCGACCCGCTCTCTCACAAAAGCTTTTTTTAATCGGATTGGAACCCGTCATCGCGAGCGTGGCAACCCAACCGGTCGTGAGAGCTCGCTTTTATTATTCTTGAAAGCTCTTTCCTTCATGAAAGCTCTTTCCCACACAAACCCACGCCGAATGCCGGCGCGCGAGTTTTATTATTTGATTAAAACTTAGGTTTTAATCATTAATTTATTTATGAAGTTTTATAGTTTTGGTTTTAAAATCCAAACACACTTTTATTAAGTATATGATCTTTATTTGAACTCCGATTATAACTCTTGAACAAAACTTGTGTATGCTCCGGCGGTTGTCTTAAGACTCTAACTTATCTGGCTAAGTAGCTTTAATCTGCTTAATTCTAATTATCCAAAAGTGCTTAGCTAATCGCAGTTCTCACGGCATCTCATCTTGATTTCCTAGTAGGGCACAAAAGATATCATCTGATACCCTAGGAATGTGGGAATGGTCTGGGCAGATCAGGTCCTAACGGTCATTTTGCTTATAAGCTCTTCATTTATGCTGCTATGACAAATTTCTTTGTCTGTAGTGTTGCTGAGGCAAGGTAATGTAACTCCTCCCCCATTAGATTTTGGATTCTCCTGAATCCTATTAATCGATTTGAACTTTTGATTTTTAAATTTCAAGAAGAAAAATACATAAGTTACAATTACTATCACCAGACTTAACGAAAATGACCCAATCCCCAATCCCACGTTTAAATGTTTGTGGTATTTTAACTCATTTATATCTTTTACATTATTTTCGTGTTCCAAGACTATATCATCGAAAGTTAGATCTGTTTTATTTAAAGCAGAATGGCTTTCTATTGGTATAACAAATTTGCTTACAAATGTGTTGAATCTGTTACTATATATTTTATTATTAATTTGGATTGTACAATTCTGAAAATGTATAAAATAGTGTCCATTCAAAGTCATACTTCTATCGTCACAAGTACTATTAAGCTTTCCATTCTTAACGTTAATCAACACCAGGACATCATCGTCAATTTCAATGTATTCTTCCTCGAGATTTACAATAAATCCACAATTATTCCTAAAAATACAATGTTTACTTACTTTTAATTCTTTTAATGTTTTTCCGTTTTCATATGTGAGTGTTTTGTTATCTATCTCGATTACAAATTCAATTTCCTGATCAATTTGTTTGTTATTATTACTAGGAATCGGAATTAACAATTTCTTATTTAATTTTTTGAATTCTTTTGGGATTTTTATTGCGAAAATGATCGATTCATTATAATATTTTGCTATTCCAAATCTAATCTGTGTTAATTTTCTTGAGTCAATATCGTAAGTTCTAATCTCTTCGTTCGTCAAAATGCTCGGATGCAAGATTCCCGATCTGGCTGACACAAAGTTGTCCTGTATATTCTCAACCTGTCTTTTAATTAAGTCAATATTAATCATGTGTTCCTGAAAAAGGCTTTCTGCAAGGATCCTTTTTCCTAATGCGTTTAGTTCATTTGTCATTTTAAGTCGGTCTTTCTTAATTGTGTTTTCAATTAAAGTAAATGATTTATTAAAACTGTCATTAATTTTGATTTGTCGATTAACTGTTCCAATTGTTTCGTGGTTGTTTTTGTCAATAGTATTTAAGTGTTCCTCAATGTCCTTTCTGTCTTCATCGTCCATGGTCCCGAATATCCATTTCAGGAAACCTCCACCCAAATTAATAAGTCCTCGTCTGAATCTATGTGGGAGTAATGTCTTAACCTGATTTCTAATGCTTTCGATTTGGTGCATTAAATTGTCTCTTTTGATACCGGATTCGATAGTATTGTTGACTGTGTTTCCTATGCCATCGATCATTTTCAATATTTCTTTGGGGTTAACAATATGTAAGACGATGTCGAATTTAGTAACAATTTCTACTTCATCTACTTGAATTTTTGCGCTTCCTGATATCGAATTAATTTTGTCAATTGTCAGTGTTTGGTGACTGAATGGTATCATCAGTAGAATGATGCCTGCTGTTAGAAGGGCCTGAAAATTTAAAGGTCTTTTAATATTTTCTTCGTGTATTCCGATGAGTCGATGTTTTCTAAATTTAGGTTGTTCTTTATGCCTAACAGCCTTATAATTTCTTATAAAACCTTCTTCCCTCTTTTCTGTATAATCTTCTCTTTTCTGATTTCTTTTGTTTATAACCTTCTGTTTTGTATTTTCTAACCTTTCCCGTATTATGCGATGGTCTATTTTATGCTCTTGTACGTCTATTGGAGTTGCTTTAATGGTAGAGTGAAAAGTATTATTATAGAATTTGAGAGCCTTCAACATTTGAGTTCTTATTGGCAAATTTTCTTCAAGATTGAGAGCCCTAATTCGCTCTGTAATAGTGTTATTAAAACGCTCAATATCAGAGTTTCCAGTATGACTGTTTGGTTTTGTCACATGATACTCAATGCCTTCCTGTTCGCAAAATTCCCTAACGTTTCTTGTATTGAATTCGTTATCGAAAACAAATTTCTTTATTTTTCCTCTAATGGCTAAATACTGTCTGATTTTTTCTATCAGCGTCTGGCTATTACGATCCTCCAAACAAAAACTGACAACATGTTTGGAAAATTTATCGATAAAATTAATGAAGCTGTGTTTACTGTTTACGTAAGTGTCAATATGAACGATTTCATTTGTTGTGGAGGGAGTTTCTGTCAGATGAAATTTCTTTTTTACTGGGTTTCTATCGTATTTTTCTGCACTACATATTTCGCAATTGTTTATTATTTTATGAATTGCTGGTTTAAGGTCTGGGTTATAAATTTTACTCTTTAATCCCTCGTAAGTTGCTACTATTCCGGAGTGTCCCAACTCGTTTTTATGAAAAAGTGATATTTCCCTATTGAGTTTTTCTGTATCATCGATATCTGTTGCAAAAAGACTGCACCTAACAAATTTTACGCTAATATTTTGCGCAAATAGATTAATTATTGCTTGTTGCAGCCGGTTATACTCGTGGTCGTTTAACTCCGAGTATATTCCTACTTTGCCTTTTCCTACATACCTTTGCAAAATGGCATCAACATTTTCATTTTCTAAATCTCGCAAATCAATAAAAATTCTTCTGTTCTTAAAAACAGTTTCCAAATCTTTTTCTTTGGACTCTTTTAGTATAATTTGTGTTTTGAATCGGTTAACTACTGTTTCCAATATTGGTATATGATTTTCAAAATTCTCTCCTTGAGAATGGGCAGTTTGACCCTCTAGAGAATCATTTAGAGCATTTATCTCGTAATTGTTCTTATTATTTTCATTACACTCAGCTTTATCAACACTGAAATTCAAATTTTCAATCTCAGTGAGGTTCAGACCTTCGGGTTCTGAATTACTAGCTATCTTGTCGTCTCTTAATTCGTTACAAATTCTAAACAATTCATTAAGATTCAATTCGGAACTTTCCTTGTTCAATAGATTTATTTCTTTTGTCTCAACATTGATTCTGCTTAAAAAATCTGCTATTACGTTATCTTTCCCTTTAATATAATCTATTTTTATATTATATTCGCCCAAAGATATAAGCCATCGTGTCAATCTTGGGTTAATGTCTTTTCCTGCATATTTCGCTGCAAGCCATTTTATCGGTTGGTGATCTGTTTGTAAGTCAAATTCTTTACCAAACAAGTAGGGTCTGAAATATTTGCATCCCCACACAATTGCTAAAAGTTCTTTCTCGATTGTCGAGTAATTCCTCTCATGATTATTTAAAGTTCTGGATGCATAACAGACTGGCTGTCCGTCCTGCATCAAGACTGCTCCCAGAGCGATATTACTGGCATCAGTTATTAACTTGAATCTCTTTTTAAAATCAGGATATCTGAGGATAGGATAGTTAGTTATAATAACCTTCAGCTTTTCAAAGGCACTGATATAATTTGGATCATTTTGATTGACTTTTTCTCCCTTTTTTAGATATCTTGTAATTGGATAAGCTATTTTGGCATAGTTTTTAATGAACTTCCTGTAATAGCCTGTTGTACCAAGAAAACTTTTTATTTGTTTCGCATTAGTAGGAAGTTTTAATTCCTGTATACATTTAATTTTGTTTGGGTTGGGCTTGATCCCTTGTGGAGTCAGTATATGGCCCAAGAACTCCGTTTCTCTTCTTAAGAAACTGCATTTATCAATTTGTATTTTCAACCCTGCTTCCCTTATTCTTTCAAATACCTTTTTTATATTTGTAATATGCTCTTCTAGAGACGTACTAAATATCAAAATGTCGTCCAGGTAAACGACACAGTTTTTATTTACAAGGCCTCTCAGCACCTGGTTCATCATTCTTTGGAATGTGGCCGGGGCGTTTTTCAACCCAAATGGCATTCTTAAATATTCGTAATGACCATAGGGGGTTGAAAAGGCTGTTTTCATCCTATCTTCGGGTTTCACCGGTATTTGATGAAAACCCTTTGCTAGGTCTATGGTAGAAAAGTACTGAGCTCTTCCCAATTTATCGAGGATACCCTCGATATTGGGTATCGGAAATTTGTCACTAACCGTAACTTCATTGAGTTTTCGATAATCAATCACTATCCTCCACTTACGCTCTCCGGAATTGTCCAATTTTATCGGCACAATCCATAGAGGACTATTATAAGGGGAATTACTAGGCTGAATTATGTTCTGTTCGATCATTTCTTTAATTTGTTTTTCTATTTCTTTCTTGTGGACACGAGGGTAAAGATAACTTTTAATATATATGGGTCTATCTGTAGTCGTAATAATTTCGTGATTAGTCCCACCAGTTGCCGTGAGCCTGTCTCCTTCCTTGTAGAATAACTTTTCGTATAATTTCAGGGTACTAGTAATAATTTGTCTTTCTTCTGAGTTCAGATGAGCGAGGTCTAGCTTTTGAATATTGCTTTCCTCGAAATTACAAATCTCATTTATAATATAATAATGGTCGTCCATGTTAAAATAAATTTTGTTACTGTTCACCTCGATAAACCTTTGTTCTAAATTAATTTTTGCTTTAAGGGGGATTAGAAAATTTAAGCCTATTATTGCGTCATACTTGCGTTTCGGCAAGTGCATTACTTTCCAAGACAAGGTACCCGACACACTAAATTCATACGGAATGGGGGTGACTAATTTATTTGTTACTTGAGATATACCATTAATGGTAGAGAAGAACAGTGGTTTTCCTAATTTTTCTTCGGGATATTTTGTAAATATGTTTGGTCTTAGGATGCTTGTCTCTGATCCAGTGTCGATCAAGCATTTTATTTTTATATTTTCAATGGTAACGGTAATTATGGGTAGTATTCCTCCCGAGGCTGGCTGGAAAAATTTACATCACTATTTTGGATGTTATCAACCTCCATTGGAACGGCACCACTCGAATCACCACTATCAAGATTGTTAGCTTGTCTGAACTGTCCTGAACCGTTATTAAAGTTTCGTTTATTATTAAAAGTTCTTTGTTGTTCTGAGTTTTGTCTATACTGTCTTGAACCGTTATTAAAATTTCGTTCGTTATTAAATGTTCTTCGTTGGTTTAAGTTCTGTCTTGAACCGTTATTAAAATTTCGTTCGTTATTAAATGTTCTTTGTTGGTTTGAGTTCTGTCTTGAACCGTTATTAAAATTTCGTTCGTTATTAAATGTTCTTGGCTCACCACTACCATGTTTAAAATTTTTCCGATTCATATTACTATTTCGTGAATCTTTAGTTTTTCTGTAATTATAATGAATCACATCACTTTCGTCTAATACTCCCAAATCGTCGAAGATATTGAATACTTCATTCAATGTCATACCACGTTTTATATTAATTCGGTAACTTCCCATTAACATATCTTTTACAATGTCTACTAGATTCTCATCATTATTATCAGGACTATAATTTGTAGGTTTATTATCATCAAATTCATATAATTCATTTAATTGAAAATTTATACTACGTATTTTAGAGAAAAGTTCTCTTAAGTCGCCTACCTTAATATACCGACATTCGTCCATTAATCTTTTATAGCTCTTCCTTGGTCTGAATTGTGTTTTTAACTCAGCTTTAACCTGGTCCCAGGTGATTTCCCTTCCTAGTCTCTGGATGCATTGCTTCGCCTGTCCTTGGATCTTTTCCTTGAAAATGATCTGAAGTCCATGTTGTAAGAGAGCTGCATTGTCCCTACATAGAGTTCCCACGTTCTCGACTGCACTTATGAATTCTTGCAGAGTATAGTTGTTATTTCCGTAGAATGTTTGCACGTTCTGGAATTTCTTCAAAATTTGATCGGCCGATAGCTGGAACATCGGCTCCGTTGGCTGGATCCTCTGTTGTCTTATGGCGGCAATTTCTCTCTGGTATTGGTCTCGAAGGTCTTGGAGAGCTTGTTGCAAAATTTGTATATCTTGTTGTTCGGCCATCTCGTTGTTTTCAAAATTTCGCCATGAATCAAAAACCGATCTTCTATTTTCTCTCATAAAATTTTCTTTTCCTCACTATATGTTTTGTTCTTCACAGTACTAAACTTTTCTTTGCAAAACTTTATTTTGGTCACAATACAAAATTTCCTTTTCTTTCACAGAATTTTATTTTCTTCACAGTATTAATGTTTTACGTTCGATCACTGGGATTCCTGTTCTTTAGAAAGGAATCCTACCGACTGCGCCAGTTTTATTATTTGATTAAAACTTAGGTTTTAATCATTAATTTATTTATGAAGTTTTATAGTTTTGGTTTTAAAATCCAAACACACTTTTATTAAGTATATGATCTTTATTTGAACTCCGATTATAACTCTTGAACAAAACTTGTGTATGCTCCGGCGGTTGTCTTAAGACTCTAACTTATCTGGCTAAGTAGCTTTAATCTGCTTAATTCTAATTATCCAAAAGTGCTTAGCTAATCGCAGTTCTCACGGCATCTCATCTTGATTTCCTAGTAGGGCACAAAAGATATCATCTGATACCCTAGGAATGTGGGAATGGTCTGGGCAGATCAGGTCCTAACGGTCATTTTGCTTATAAGCTCTTCATTTATGCTGCTATGACAAATTTCTTTGTCTGCAGTGTTGCTGAGGCAAGGTAATGTAAAGGCCTGCGCCCATACGATGCAGCGGGCTGCGTTCATGCATCAAGCTTTAAGCTGTTGATGGATCTCGATGCCTGCCGCTGCATGGCAATTCAGAGGTTCGCCCATAAGATCCGTCATCTCACAATGCCACAAATTGTCAATAGTCACAGCACAGCCACAGCACAGCCGCAGCACAGCCACAGCACAGCGCAGGAATTTTATTAAAGGAGCAATTTTGAAAATTAAAAGGATAAAAATGGATCTTACTAATATTAATTAAATTTCTTTTAATAGGAATTCTGCTATTAGGTGCGTCCAATGTTTCAGGTACACTTTGCCGGGATGTAAACAGTCAGCTGTGAATGCACAACTTTAAACTTGCAAGTTTGAAAGTCCACCCTAGGTTCAAACCGGCTGATGCGTCCCGATGCATGAAAATATTGAGAAATGTTCAACATTTCCATGCGTCGATGCATCGCTTATGGGCGAAGCTCCATAAGAAAGCGTGGATTTCAATATTTTCGTGCAGCAACAGCTTAAAGCTTGATGCATGAACGCAGGGCGCTGGATCGTATGGGCGCAGGCCTTAACTCGCGCAGCGTCTATCGGGTTGCGTCGAACTCACACAAAGCCATGTCGTCATGTGCGAAGAGAATTCTCTCATTCTCATTCACTAAGCGCCCCTCTGTCGCCTCCCACCTGCTTCCATAAATAAACGAAGGGAATGCAAAATTTTTGGGTTGGCTTCATGTTGTTTAGAAGTTCTTTGGTACTACCACAGACTGTATAACTATCAGACTGTTCATGTGGCTGAAATCGAGAAAAATTTTCAAGTCCCAAAGATGCAAACATTGGGTTGTGCTTTCCAATGAGACTTCCACGCACAAGCAATCGGCGAACAGCGCGCTGCAGTCGCAGAGCCTGTGCTGTGGAATTGGAATTTGGAAAGGTTCCTTTTCCTTTCCCTTTTATCCCTTGCACCGCGTTGGGGCTTGTGGGGTTGCGCTGAGGTGAAACGTGAGGGGGATTCATTTGAATTTTTATAGGAATCCTCTGAGTTGCGTGCTCTGCTCAACTCAATGAATAAAATCTTCAAGGGATTTTTGGTGGCTGGGTGTTTTTGACTAATTATAAACAATTATTTAAAAAAAAAAACTTTTAGGAATCGTTTTGGATGTTTGCAAAGGGTTTAATTTTTATTGGATTGAAAGAGTTAATTCAATTAATATAGGTTTTTATCAGCTTAAAGAATATATATGTTTAAAATTATATCTGCAAAAATTCGTGCATTGTGGTGAAACATATTTTTATACAAAGGAATAAAATAAGTTAAACTTCTAAAGGGAGTCTGAAAACCTTAAATTATATTTAAAGTTGTCGTAGGTAGAATGTTTATGTGAGAATGTGTAGAGTGTTTATGTGACTTCAATCGAAAATATCTTTTAATTTTAACTTTTATTGCTTAAGAATACAATATTTTAAATTTGCGGAGTTCACAGATTTACTTTTGGCCAACCACGTACAGTTTTTCCTTAAAAGAACTAAGATTATAAAGTTCAATATCTGTATTTTATGTTGATACCAAGCATCGTGTTCCTGAAACCACTCGGGGAAATCTTTTTTAGTCCTCTATGCATTTGTCAATAATTGTTTTTTTTATATTTGAGATATGTAAATATTTATCAAAAATTTGTTCATATATGTAGGTACATTGAAAAACCGTTTACATATCAAAAAAATAATCTGTGGGTGGCTGAAGTGCACAAGTAAGAGTTTTACTTCCATAATCTTTACTTATAATCATGAATTCTGAAGGTAATTCAAGTTTTTCTGAAGAATGCTTCACCATCTTTTGTTTACAAACTTCACAATTTAATTTTTTTGATGTTTTGAAAATAGCATAACCTAAAAAGTATAGCTTCGTTGCATCGGAAACTAAATTTTTGTTGTAAATATCTATCCAGATTTGCCTCAATCAATTTCTCTAGTATAATGACCTTCTCATTTTTTCATTTAGAGGTATTATTTCAAAATGTCCAATTTCACTGACTAGATCATTTTCGATTGAACACACAACATTTGTTTGTATTCACATCTAAGAGCATATCGTCATCATCCTCACAATTTTTTCCACTGTATTTCATTTTGGTAATTTTTGCAGACGTAAGCCTAGCTACCGATATGTTAAATATTGATGCAGACGGATTTCTATTGTTACCATTTTTAGCTCTGATAAGTGCAAACAAGTTTTCAATGAGATCTTGGTTGAATCTTGAAGTGAAAATAAACGTTAACGAAGAATCCTCTTTGAAAATGGTTTCAGATAAAAGTATCCAAAACGATTCCTAAAAGTTTTTTTTTTTAAATAATTGTTTAAAATTAGTCAAAAGCACCTAGCCACCAAAAATCCCTTGAAGATTTCATTCATTGAGTTGAGCAGAACACGCAACTCAGAGGATTCCTAGAAAAATTCAAATGAATCCCCCTCACGTTTCACCTCAGCGCAACCCCACAAGCCACAACGCGGTGCAAGGGATAAAAGGGAAAGGAAAAGGAACCTTTCCAAATTCCAATTCCACAGCACAGGCTCTGCGACTGCAGCGCGCTGTTCGCCGATTGCTTGTGCGTGGAAGTCTCATTGGAAAGCACAACCCAATGTTTGCATCTTTGGGACTTGAAAATTTTTCTCGATTTCAGCCACATGAATAGTCTGATAGTTATACAGTCTGTGGTACTACTTAATTAAAGATCCTTGAAATGCTCGACTTTCGTAAAAAGTGTTATCACTTATGGTCGCCAATCGCCATATTGGGTCCGCCATTTTGAATTTCCAAATAGTAGATTCGAAATTAGTGGTATCAAAATACCCGTAGTACTAAATTTCACTTAAGTTCGTTGAAGTTCGAAAATTGGACGCCATATTGGATTCGCTATCTTGAATTTCCAAATTTCGAGCTTCGATTCGCAATTAGCACCTCCAAAAACCCGTAAAAACTAATTTTCATGACAATCCCTTCATATTTACTATGTTTGGCCGCCATTTTGAAATCCGCGAATAAAAAATAGCCTATATGGTGGCCCGGAATATGTAGTGCTTCACTCAAAAAATGAAAATGAGCTGGCCGATCGTTTAGGCGTGATTGAGCAACAAACAAACAAACGAACGATTATATATTTATATATAGGATATAGGATAGGGATTAAAATGGTAACTCAAGACACCGAATTAGACAAGAACAATTGTGCACTTTTCTAACATTAATGAAAATCGTTGAATTCGAGGCACCAGTTGTGATCCCTGCCTAATTTCTCTTACGCCCTCTTCCATCCCGCTTTTCTATGCAAACTATGTATGTGTTCGACCGAGGTCAAAGACGCGTTCGTCGAAACCCCCCTTCCAACGAATTGCGGATCGTTCCCCGGAGACGAGGTTATGGCCCAGCCATATGTATACCTATGTATGTATACGCATCATATTACTCTCGGGCCCTCGGTTTCTCCCTCTTCCTCTCTCTCTCTCTATCTCTCTCTCTCTCGCAGTGACGTGTTTGTTGTGTCATGATCTGAGAATCATGAAAGCAGCTGCATGTGCGAATGGAGGGAGGATATCGATGGGTCGCTGATTCATACTCATTCCTCCGAGAGAGAACATTCGAACGGGGCAGATGTCTGCCAGTGTTCTTAAATATTTCTTTTTCCTCCTAGTATTGTCGTGCGGTCATAGTTTAGCGGGTGTTCCATCGTCATCGTGCCGTGAAGTAAAAGTCGTCGCATAGTGCTAGTAGTCGTCATTTTTTGTCGTCCTTTTCGTCGAAACATTCACGGTGCCAGCCACCACTACATCACGCACACACATCCCGCTTCCCACATTGATACACACATACCCACATCCCGCTTCTCACATTGACACACACACATTCATACCCATCAAACATAGACTAGCCGTGATGTAATTTACATTTTTCGAGGGTTTTTTTTTGGTGGTTGCCTTCAGCAACGGTCCTTTTTTTCCCTCAGGGTATAAAATAAATTTCATCCAATTTTCTTCGACCCAAACCAACGACTTTTATTCAAACCTATTTTCCTGATTCCTATCCCAATTAAATTTTATTTATTATTTTTGAAACACGGGTATCAAGCATAGGGCTTGATTCTCGAGGAAACACTATGCATAATAATATAAACCATCTCTTCATATGGCGCAGAACTGAACAATGTTAAAAGAGGAGCACGCTAAAGTCTGATTCTATCCTATTGTCTGAGTGACAGATGGATTGTGAGATTTTCGGGTCTGACAGATCGTAATCGGTTCGGTCGGGAATTTCAAGTCATTTTTTTATTATGACTGGCCTCCTCACTCGCTTCGTTCGTGCGCCCAATTTCGCCTTCGTATGGCAATCGGCTACTTTACGCCCTCGTATAAGGCGTTTTTCTTTTCTTGCTCTGAACAGAGCACGAACTGTCAAAAAAAGCTCTTGTTTCTTTTTATGCCCAAAGCAAAGAACCTTAATTATACCATGTTTCCATCTCCCCGAAATCTCGGGATTTTGTGAGATTTCGCGAAATCCATATGAAAATCTATTGGATTTCCCATACAAGTAGCCGATTTTGAAATCTTGAGATTTCGAGAGAATCTCAATCAAAATCTACTAAATTCGTTGTGGCATCCCCAAAAAGTTATTCACCACTATTCAACAGGCGTCAAAACTTGACAAATTTATGACTGTCATTTCTTCTACTTTTATTACACACAAATTAAAATTTATTCACTATGTCCAAATGTTGGCTAACAAGAGTTTGTTGATATTGAAACATTTAAACGTTCACTTTTTATGCAAAAAAACTTTTTGAAAATAATTTAAATATGACACTTGACATATCAAACATCAAATGAAATCACGCTACTAGATGGAAACACTTTTAAATCTCTTATTCAAAATCTCGAGATTTTGGGGAGATGGAAACATGGCATAAGATAAGAAGCGCCACTCGTTGTCGAACACCCAAAATTTTCTTAGATGGGTGTTCCGACATTAGATGAGAAAAAGCTTTCAGCTTTTCAGCTGCGCTCTCTGATAACTAAAGCTGTGCAGTGTGCTTCCGAGGGAGAATGCTGAGCGCATGTTTTTTATCTTTATTTGTTTTTTATGTGGGCATGAGCAGCAAGCTACGAAACGAAAATTTTAAAGGCATGCTGTGTGTGACGAGCCCTTTTTGTGTGGGGTGTGATCATATAATAAATGGCTTGTTGAGCTAATTATTCACTTAGAATAGATGATGAAGTTTTGAGATATTTGAAATTTTTGGAATAAATAATATGGATTTTTCAAAAAAAAAAAAAAAAAATCATTTTGGTTTTTCGAAAAGCTTCTAGAAATTTATTTATTCTAATAAATTCCTTAATCTACCAATTCTGGTGTCAAAAGGCTTTGTCGCCTGCTTTGCCTTCCACGAAGAATTCTGTTGCAAAAGAACTAGAATAAAAAATTCTAAAATTTTTTCTCTGTGGCTCGAGCAAGGCAAATTTTCGACAAACCAGTCTGGGTAGATTTCATTCGTTTCTAAAATACAAGCTTTAATAATATTTTCTTTAATATAAGGTATTGACAAATTTCAAAATGAAGATTACACACACGATCAAAATAGTCCGACGGTGACTGTAAATACAAGGCTTTTAACTGACTGTTAGAATAATCCTTATGACAAATATATGTTTCAAATGAAAGACATAAACATAATCTTTGCACTTTGTCATAAGATGTTCACATTCCTTACATTTAGGGCCTCTTTCACAAACTACAAGTAAAGTGTCAAGTAGGCTAACCGCCATTTAAAGTCACCGGTAACTAAACGTACGAATTTCACCATCTTTGAGTAGCGTTAGCCAGTGGGTAAACTAGCCCGTAACTTACTTGCCAGTCGATCTGCCAATTAGCGAATTTAATTGATGAGTAGGTTAACAAAAACTTCATCGTAGTTTTAATTTATGCATTATCAAAATGTTATTTTAAAAGAAATTAATAAAAAATGGATTTGTTTGATTTAATTGATCATCAACTAGATGAAATAGAAAATTCTTCGTTGCAAAGAGTTCCACGAATTCGTGTGTTTAAATTCCGTGTTAATTATTTTGCGGACCTAGATGAAACTGATATTTTTGCTAGATTTCGCCTATCGAAGGATGCAGTGAACCAAGTGCATAATAATATAAAACATAAAATAATTTCTAAAACGCAAAGGTATGTTCTTCGGGGCTCCAGAAGGGTTGTTCTTGAGGCGCCGCGTCGGCCGATACAATTACCCGTAATCAGGGGAAACCCCCGACCTTTCTCGTTTATTGTTTTAGGAGGGTTTTTTCCTACTAAGCACTCTCTGGTGCCCGCAGTTGCTTGCAACTGACAAATTCAGATTGCAATTTGTTTATGTTTTATGATAATACATATTTTAAATCACCGCAACACGTAAATAAGTAGTTAATACGAAATTGTCTGCGATACTTTTGAATTTGAATCGTGACATTTAACATAAAACTCAACGAATTTCACTTAACGAATAAGTAGTTACTCGAAGCTTTGATTTCGTTTGTGAAACTGGCAGAAAATACTCGGAACCTTTACTTGCCAATTAGCGTTAATCAAAGAGTAACTAATCAACACTTTACTTGTAGTTGGTGAAAGAGGCCCTTAATGTTTTTTATAATTTTTTGAAATATTCCATATCCAACGTAATATCTTTTTGCATTTTCTTCTATGGAAACCTCGTTCATTTGATCTTCTATTTCAAATTCATTTATAATCTTACTTAACTCTTCATCGCTATCGATATTATTTAAAAAATTAATTCCGTTTTTTGATTGATGACCCTCAGTCGCCAATTCGGGGTCATCCCAGTCAAGCAATAAATCTTGGTCATATTCGCAATTTTGACATGGTGATTCCAGCATTAGAAGCTTCATGGACATGATCCTTGCAATGATATGGTTAAATTCGTATACAGATGGATTTCTATTATTACCACCTTTCGCACGAATCTGAGCAAAAAGTTTTCAATTGGATCTTGATTCACTCTCGAAGTTAACAAAAAACTAATATCTCGTTCCTCACGGTCAAATATATTTTCACAAAGTAATAAAATAGCATTTATAGCTTGTTGTAAGCCATTTATACAAAAAAAATTTTTCTTTTTAACTAACTTCAGCTTTTCCACAAAGTCAAAAGAATTTCTTAAATAAGTATGAGGAATATTGTTGGGTTTGATTGGCTGTTTATATGAATTTCTTTCTGCCAAATTTCTGCTGTTCAAACTATCAAATAATTTATTCATATTTGAAATAAATAGTCCATATAAATCCATCAATATGATCTGAATTAATGTTATATACTAAATCCCGTCTTATCGTCACTTCATCAAAGATTAAACAAGCCTCACGAGATTTAGTATCGAAATTTGAAATTGATAATCTTAAATTATTCAGAAGATCAATATTAAAACCAGGATGAAGCCTTTTTAAGGTACTCCATCTACGAAGAGAAGTTTTTGATGCGAGATGAAATCCTAAATTTTCCATCATAAAAGTGTAGGAAGAGCTTGATTTTTAATTTAAATTTTGAGAAATAATTTTCTGTTTCTCAGTCCATATTTTTTTCTGAGAAGTACTCAAAATCATTTTACAAAACTCCTTGGAGTTTTCATTTACTGGTATGGAATCAATAAAGGCATCTACAACTACATGTTTCAAATTATTTAATTTATTTTTTAAGAGCGTTATTTCGTTTAATAAATCCTGATTCATTTTTAAAATGTCTTCATTTTTTTTTTGCTATTTGTGATGCTTTCTTCCTTTAATATGAGAGATTTCTTACATTATTTTCACATTGCCTACAAACTGGATCTTCATTCATTCCTCGTTGGCGAGGAGGTGAGCATGGCAAATCATTTGTATCAAATTCTGATGAATAAGTCGGTTTATCTTTTCCAACGTTTGAGTTATTTGCATCGAACATTTCTTCAGATGGAGCCTGATCAGATTCCTGCTCAAAAGAACAATGTCCTTAGGTTGATGCAAGTAGTATTGCGGCATTGCTCCTTTTAAAAGATTTTTCTTTCCAATGAAGTTTTTATCAAAATGCTCGTTGCATATTCGCAAAACCTTATTATGCTCCCTTTCTTGAATTCTACATATATTAATCCAAGCCTCCCGCATTTCTTTATTTTTAGGGAATCTGAATAAATTATACTCAGGCGAAGTATTGCAACAACTTGCAATACAGCATTTGTTTTAATTTATTTTTATTTTCTGTGTCTCTTGTGGCAAAACCATATCATTGGAGGAAGTTGGAACAGCTCCCTTTTTCAACTTCTTTTTTCCGATATAATTTTGTTCGAAATGTTTTGAACAAATTCGAAAAATGGCCCAGACAAACCCAATCCAATATTTTTAAGCCATACTTTTCTTATTTCCAAGTTTTTGGGAAATTTATGTAATGTGCAATTAGAGTTAATGCTCCTACTCTCATAGCAAGTACCAACACAACAATAATTTTCCTTCCCATATTTAGCCCTGAAAAGGGCTGGCTTTTCTGACTCGCATAACGCAAAAATCCAAAAATACAAAATACAATCTACAAAAGAACTGAACGCAACGCTATTGCTTCCTGCACAACACCCTTAAAGCAAGTGGAATGACATCCAGCTCAACTGCCAACTACCACATGTTTTCGTTTCTCCGAATCCCACACAAAAAGGGCTCGTCACTCACAGCATGCCTTTAAATTTTTCGTTTCGTAGCCTGCTGCTCATGCCCACCAAAGATTATCCACAATAAGATGCGACACTCCTATACTAAGCAAAACCACTATCCCATATGCATTTCCGAAAACTTGGGGAAAATAAAATTTCGCCTTAGATAAGGCAGCAAAGCAATACTGCCTACCATTCCTTAGGTAAATTCCCATAAGAGCGAACGAGGCAAAATTAGGCAACAAGCCACTGCTCACCTACAGCGCTTACGCTATAGAAAATAAATGTGACCACTTTTTTTATATGGAGTTTTACGACTGAACCAAGTCATATGTATGCGGTGCCGGCTGCTGGTGCCATGGTGTTAGTGGCCTCCGCTTGCAATGTTCTTATATAGGAATGTCAGAATTAAAAGAGGGGAAGAGGCAGGTAGCACACAGAGGCCCTTAAATACGGATACGCCGATTTTGTTTTTGCTTTTCGTCTGAACCATGTCGATTGTGTGTGGCTCCAGCGGGCGCGTACAAAGTGGGCCTGATTCTCTCAGAGAAGTTTTTTATCCCTTCCTTTGACATGAGCTTCTTATTACTGTCTACTTCTCGCAAAATTCTCAATTCTCGCTTGGGTGGCGGTGGCAAGGTCACTAAAATTTTAGCGAATACGTCACGAGTGTCGCATCTTATTGTGGATAATCTTTGATGCCCACATAAAAAACAAATAAAGATAAAAAACATGCGCTCAGCATTCTCCCTCGCAAGCACACTGCACAGCTTTAGTTATCAGAGAGCGCTGCTGAAAAGCTGAAAGCTTTTTCTCATCCAATGTCGGGACCAAAGATTATCCACAATAAGATGCGACACTCCTATACTAAGCAAAACCACTATCCCATATGCATTTCCGAAAACTTGGGGAAAATAAAATTTCGCCTTAGATAAGGCAGCAAAGCAATACTGCCTACCATTCCTTAGGTAAATTCCCATAAGAGCGAACGAGGCAAAATTAGGCAACAAGCCACTGCTCACCTACAGCGCTTACGCTATAGAAAATAAATGTGACCACTTTTTTATATGGAGTTTTACGACTGAACCAAGTCATATGTATGCGGTGCCGGCTGCTGGTGCCATGGTGTTAGTGGCCTCCGCTTGCAATGTTCTTATATAGGAATGTCAGAATTAAAAGAGGGGAAGAGGCAGGTAGCACACAGAGGCCCTTAAATACGGATACGCCGATTTTGTTTTTGCTTTTCGTCTGAACCATGTCGATTGTGTGTGGCTCCAGCGGGCGCGTACAAAGTGGGCCTGATTCTCTCAGAGAAGTTTTTTATCCCTTCCTTTGACATGCCCAGTCGGTAAAATGAGAAGCCCTTACTTATGGAGTTCATTACTTCAGCGCTGATTTTACTACAAAAAAGTAAGCGCTTGAAATGTAATGCATACAGAATCAACCTACGTAAATGAACCATAACATCTATTTACTTTCCGAATTCCCAGGTAATGCAGAGGGTAATGCCTCGATGCATCTTGCACGTTTATCTGTTATGTTCTTCGCAGTTTTCGGAAAATTTCGATTTCCAGTTTTTTACATTTAAGCATAAAGGGCGGATGCGCACTTCGAGCTTAATTCTTGTAGCGACAAGTTGTGTATTGTTTTGTATTTTGGTATTGTGAAAGAAAGTGAAGTTTTGAAGTTACCTATTGGAAAAAAATTGTAAGTAGACAATATTTAATTTTATATAACTAGGAGCACATTTGTATTAAATGCATATAACTATATAAAAATTGAAAAAATTTCAAATCAAAAATTAACTGCAATTTATAGGAAACAAGAATTTTTTGAAGTTTCGTAGTGAAATTATTGAATTTTTTTTGATTTCCAAAATATTAAATAAACAAAGTTGTTCGCATTGTGATTTATACATTTACGAATAGCTTTATGAAAATCATTTGTTTTGGAACAATGTCCAAAAATCAATTCCGCACTGCAGTAATTAAATTGTATAATAATAATAATAATTAAGGAAACGCATTCGTTCGCATTGTGCGCATTTTCGTACGCATCATAAGTACCCTTTTTTATTAGTTTGTTATTTCTTTTGGATAAATTATGTGAAATATTTATGACGGTCCAGGCTCTAGAGTTTGGATCCTCGACCGTCTAGACTCTAGACGGTCGAGGCTCCAGACGATCGAGGGTTGGATGTGATTTTTTACAGTTTGCTATTTTAAATATATATTTTATTTTATGAATATCGTAATACAAATATTCCCTTTAAATTAATATCTAGAAATATGAACAGGACTCTGTATCGAAAAATAAAATTGGAGAAGGAAAACATTGTAAATAGAATAAATGCGAATATAGAGAGAAGAGTTGACAATTATATGAACATTGATGAATTAGAAGATGTTAGTAATGTTCCCGAAATATTCTACCAGCAAGAAAGCGCGAATAATCCTCAAGACGATACAGAATATATAGATGATGAAAGTAGTAACACCATAAAAGAAAAGCTAATAGAATGGTGTTTAAGATATAAACCAACGAGGGAATCATGTGAAGGACTGCTTGCCATCTTACGATCTGAAGGACATAAATTACCTAAAACTATGGAGACTTTATTGCAGAGAAATCGAGAAAAAGTTATTGTTAGAACGGTATCCCCTGGAGAATACTGCCATTTTGGACTAGAAAAGCAGCTCCTAGAAATTTCAAGTATCATAAAAGATTATGAAGAGGTTGTTGTTGATGTCGGTATCGATGGATTACCACTTTTCAAAAGTAGTGGAAAGACACTGTGGCCCATATTAGGAAAGGTCGTAAATATTGAAAGAATTAAAGTAATATTAATAGGTACTTACTTAGGTGAAAAAAAACCTCGAAGTATTGAAACCTACTTACATGATTTTGTAAATGAAGTAAATAAATTAAAAACAGACGGAATTACTGTACAAAACAAGATAATTAAATTTCGATTGAGAGCATTTATTTGTGATGCCCCAGCTCGATCTTTTATAACAGGTACATTGGGTCATAATTCACTAAATGGTTGCAGTAAATGCAGACAAATAGGAAATAGTATAAACAGAGTAGTAACTTATAGTACAGAAATTTCAGAGTTACGTACTGATGAAAGTTTTTCAAGTCGAAGAGATTTAAATCATCATGCCATTAATTACAGGAATGAAAAAACTCCATTAGAAACTGTAAACGTTAACATGGTGACCCAATTCCCATTGGATCCCATGCATTTAATTGATTTGGGAGTTACCAGAAAAATATTACTAGCAATTTTAAATGGAAAAACAATAATTAAATTACGTGAACACCAAAAGAGTTTATTGTCAACAAAATTAGTTTCATTGGGGCCTTTCATACCAAAAGAATTCAGTAGGAAACCAAGATCCTTTGGCGAAATTTTGAGATTCAAAGCAACTGAATTCAGGCAATTCATTCTCTATACAGGAATTGTTGTTTTGAGAGATGACCTTCCTACAGATTATTATTATCATTTTCTTTTTTTATCTTGCTCTTATAGAATTTTAAGCTGTCCTAAAAATTATAGAACTAATATGGCAACTGCAAATGAGATGATACAAGAATTCGTAAAATGTTTTCCTTTATTATATGGTGAGGGCAGTGTCACATATAATGTGCATAATCTACTGCACATAGTGCAATGTATAATGGAAACAGGGTACATAAATTCATTTGCAGCTTACCCATTTGAAAATTTCATGCAGGAGATAAAAAGAAATATTCGAAAACCTTCAAAAATATTACAACAAATTTTCAATAAATACTGTTCACAGCACTTAATAATAGAAAAGGAACAATATTATTTCAAGAAGAAAAGGATTACTTTTGAACACGGATATTTAAGTTCATTAGAACCAGGCAACTTCTGTTGTGTTCAACCTTCCGTGCCCATGAAAATTTTAAGATTTATACAAGATGAATCGAAGTATGTGATTGGAAGACGATTAAAAAATATGGAAGAATGTTTCAAGGAGCCTATGCTGTCAACATCGTTAGGCATATTTAAGTGGAACGGAAGCCTCTCCAATGATGAAGAGAAATTTCAACTGGGAGATATTTTGTACAAATTTATGTACTTACCCTATGGAAGCAGCTTCATATTAATTCCAATTCTGCATTCCCACATTTAGCGTAATAAATGCTATATGCATTCAATACTTAATTTGCAACTTTTTTATTTTTAGGCGAATAAATGGCGAATGAAAATATTCCTCCAAGAGGGGCATTAAGGAGAATTAACGCCGCTATTGGACCTGAGGCTTTTTTTGGCGGTATTAATTTTTATACACTGTAGTAGTCTTAGGGACCATCATTTCCTTTAATTTTATATTGGGCTTGAATCTGAGTCGAATAATTTATTTTTAATTTGCGCACACCAGTTTTCAGAATCACAAACACAATATAAATATTAAATTCTGATCCTACAAGTCCTTAGGGCGCTACAGCCAACACATTTCACAAAAAATATTGAAATAATTTCATAATTATTTTGTTCATAGATCAACATCCTCCACAAAACATACTAATTGAGCTGAAATCCGAAATAACGGAATTAAGATCACTAGTTGGCCAACTTAGAAAACAAAATGAAGAAATGATGATGGTTTTTGCGGAAAACAACGTTTTGTTGAGGGATGTTGTAAAGAAGATGGCGCCAAAAAAACCACAACTCTCCAGATTTCCGATAAGGACCGAAGAAGACCTCCAGAATTTGGAAAAAGAAATCGGGGAAAACGAGGATGATATTGTAAGTTTTATTTTCATACGAACCTATATTATATATTTCTTTTGTACATTATATAATACATATATATGTAATTACAGATTGCAGCTGTTCAGCATATTGTTTTACCATCAAACCTGAAACATCGATTTTCAAGTCTTTTTGGTAAAGACATCATTTTGGCATACAATTATGATGGCGTCCAACGCAAGAAATGTTTTAAGGAACTCAAAATTAATTCAATTTTATTGAGTAAGTTTAATGACCTATCCAAAAGTAACTATCCATAATAATTTAATTTTTAAGAGGCTTTATCCGCAACGAGCAGTCAAGAAGACATCGTAGCTTCCATCAGAAAATGCTTCAAAATTTACAAAAACAGGATACACAAGAACGAATGCATCAAAAAAAAAATGCCCAAAGCAACAACAAGCACGGACAATTAATATTTTTAATATTCTTGCCTTTTTTATAGTTTTTGTTCCTTTTTAATTATAAGTGAAATATGTATAATTATTTAAATAACTCATTGCGTTGAATTAATTACCTTAATTTTTGTTCCTTTTTATTTATAAGTGAAGATAAATATTAATTTGAATTAAGTATTGCGTTTAATTTACATTTTCTTTTTTAGTTTTTATTAATAAACATGTACATATATTTAGTTGAATTTTACTAGTTCGAATAAAATCAATATATTTGAAAACAAAGGATGATGCAAATTTTGGTACCCCCCTCTAATAGCTATGTGTAATACATCGTTGGATAGCTCTTTTTGAGCTGAATAGAAGTCACTATGGCGCCAAGTTCCAAATCCTTGTATGTTCAGAGTTATTCTGTATTATACATGTCAGTTTTAACAATAGCCAAATAACGTTTTTTTTTGTTAATTCATAATTCACGGCCCTTTTTAGCTATGTGTAATATGTACATCGTTGGATAGCATTGATGAAGATGCTTGGCTATTACGTGGTCGCATCCAGTCACGACATGTAAGAGTTAGAAAGTATTATTATTATTTATTAATTAGTAATGATAACAATACTCTAAGACTATATTATTGTACATGCCTAACTGGACGACGCACTGTAGGTACCTGTGCTCATATAATCTCCATTGTTTGGTACTTAGGGTACGCCAGACATGCGGGATTTACAGCCCCTGCCTTATTCCTTAACGACGTCATAGTAGACGATGAAAAAGAAATGTTTTATTTTAATGAATATATAACAACTGAAAATACCTTATCATTTTGTTTTGTTTACATTTTATTATAATGATTAACTTTTAACAAAATCAATATATTCAAGGGAGCGTTGTAACGTAAAAAAATGCATACTACTTGAGGCTATATTACTCCGATCGGACAAGGAATCAAGACAAGCGCTATCGGAATTCTTGATTTAACCGCTAATACTTTTCTAATAATATATATATAACGGACAAGGATTTGGAACTAGGCGCCATAGTGACTTCTATTCAGCTCAAAAAGAGCTATCCAACGATGTATTACACATAGCTAAAAAGGGCCGTGAATTATGAATTAACAAAAAAAAACGTTATTTGGCTATTGTTAAAACTGACAGGTATAATACAGTATAACTCCGAACATACAAGGATTTGGAGCTAGGCGCCATAGTGACTTCTATTCAGCTCAAAAAGAGCTATCCAACGATGTATTACACATAGCTATTGGAGGGGGGTACCAAAGTCTATACATTTACTGGCATCATCCTTTATCCTTTTATTTAGCGTAAAAATATTTCATTATCCTTATTACCTAAACCTACTGCAAGAAATCTTTAGAAGGCATTACATCTAAAGAAAGATGTGCTAATTGTAATAATAGGTAGTAAAGCCGCTGGTAATGGGCAATACATACCTAACAATATCTTCTGTATTAATGCGGTAACCTTCCCTGGTAATCCACAAGGTAATGGCTCTCTTAAAATTCTTTCGATTACACCTCCCATTTACCAGTAATGGCCTATGTAAGGCCTTCCGTGGCTATGACACTTATATGTTAATTGTAAAAAACAAAGTACCTAACGCAGCTGGTAATGCATTCCACTTACAGAATCATGCATGCAGCATCAATGCGGAAGCTCTTCCATTCCCTACTGGGGAGCTTCTTATTACTATCTACTTCTCGCAAAATTCTCAATTCTCGCTTGGGTGGCGGTGGCAAGGTCACTAAAATTTTAGCGAATACGTCATGAGTGTCGCATCTTGTTGTGGATAATCTTTGGTCGGGACACCCATCTAAGAAAATTTTGGGTGTTCGAGAGCGAGTAGCGCTGCTTATCGTATTAAGGTTCTTTGCCCAAAGTCGTCAGAGTTTCAAAGTTGTGTTTCTTTTTGAGTTCAGCAGCTCGTTTCTGTAACTTCAATTAGAAAATATCTCTACTGGCATTCTCAACTCAACTGATAAAGCTAGGCATGGTGAATTCGGTTCACGTCACCAGAATAGAGAAGTTTCTCAACTGAGTTACAGAAATGAGCTGCAGATCATGCTCAGCAGCTCGTTTCTGTAACTTCAAATAGAGAATATCTCTACTGGCATTCTCCATTTGACGTAATTTTGTCGTCATTTTCCACAGAAACCCATCAACTCAACTGATAAAGCTAGGCATGGTGAATTCGATTCACGTCACCAGAATAGAGAAGTTTCTCAACTGAGTTACAGAAATGAGCTGCAGAGCGCGCTCTACGAGCTCAGCCCAAAGTATGCTCAAAGTGTTTTTTTTTATCAAATCTAAGAGCTCTGAGTACGCTTTGAACTGAACGTGCTCGATGTGCTTGAGCTCAGTTCAGAGCGCAGTTCAGAACAAGAAAAGAAAAACCTCTATAGTAATATAATATAATACATATAATAATGTCTAGAGAGGGTATCGTGCTTCTTCTCCAATAAGACGATAAACATGCAGAGAATTTTCAGCAAGTGTTGCTAGCCTCAGGCGAAGTTAAGATATTTTGGAATTTGTCGCAAGTCACAATCACAACTATGAGACCTTTTCCTGTTAAAAATTTTTCAAAGGCGCCTTTGTGGCTTTGTTGAAACTTGTCACTCTCGATTTCATATCAAGTGCCCGGAGGGATAACAGAGAAAAGCGTAAGTTGTTATATATACTTACTCTGTGCTACGGTTTCTTCACGGTGTTAAAATGCCTGAAATAAACCAAGAAAATGATGTAATTAGAGCCTAAAGTGCAAATTAATAAATTATGAAAGGGAATGTTTGTGCGATCAAAGAATCTTGCAACACCTAAAGTATTTCAAGCAGGTAAATTACATATTTATTAGCTGTTACTCATCGCAATATTACCCATTTTACTTTTTTTTTATACATAAATTCACAATTCACATTAAAGGACTTCTATTCTGTTAACCGAGGCGAGAACAATTCCATCTTTTCTGTGAGCTGAGCTCACAATCTACAGAGGTGGACAATTAAAAAAAGGGACAGTTGCAAAGTCGCGGTAGAGGTCCGGAATGGTGGTGTACTCGCGCTGGAATAAAGAACAGAAAATTGTGGATCTGCTGAAATTGATTCAGGATTAAATCGCCGTAGAGAGCGACATTTTAAAAAACAAATGGAAATGAAAATAAGTCGCTAAAAATATACAAGGTGTCCCATTTAACCTAATATGTCAAAATAACGCGAGAAAAACGCATCTTTCAACAAAATTGTCTAGACCTAGACAAAACATGAATATCTCCATAGGGAGACACCGGCCTGTCCTAAAACCAGCCCTCTTCCCCTCCTCATACTTTTTTTTTTCAATTCGTTACAGGGGGAGCACTTAGATTCCTAGTGACGACTTGGAAATCACATGAAAATTATCCCGTCACTCAAACAGCATACAAGCTGTCATTTCAAAACGTAGCATAAATGGCTTATATTGTTGAATTTACTTAAACCTTTACATTTATCATCTGCCGAATGACGATATCATATAAATTTTTCTGCCACCAGCTCCATAGCTAGCTAAAACGGCGCGAGGTCGAGAATGAGCACACCAAAAAACCTGATGGGCTAGAGACAGATCTCGAAGGTAAAGAAAAACTTATGTATGTAGGAAAATTTAATACGAGCGAATAAGAATTGTTTTCAAGCAAATTAAGGAAACATTTAGGAGGTGTGATTCAAACAAACTGATAAAAAGCTGGTTTTAAATTGATTATTAATATCAGACACATATGTATGTATGTTATTGGTTGAGTCTACATGGCTGGAAATCAGCTTAAAGCTGATGGTTCAGGCAAAATAGGTCCCGATTCAATATTAGGCGAATAATTTAGTAGAACCATTAAGTAGTAACCAGGTAACGTTAACTAATTAATACGTTCGCCGATGTAATTGCTCTAAAATTTTTTTTTTACAATGAACTTATAATGGCAGAAAAGCTTTACCTACTGTCCACGAATGTGCTAATTGATGATTTGATTGTTCAAAATAATATTGTTACAAATTTTCCTTCGTTACGATTCACACTTGAAGTTGGTATCAAGTGCATATGGGGACCGGCGTTCGGTCCGCACAATTGTGGCGTCTGTGGCAGGGGCACTGGTATTCAGCCACACTGAAGGGATCTGGCCAGTGCCCCGGATCGAAACGCCGAAATTGTAACACTGGTGCCAGGTATGGTGTATCAACCCTAATAACAGAGGACGGCCCCACAGAAACCCTCTTGCATTTGGGTTGGTCGCAGCTTGACCGTCGCAGCAGCCGGCGGCCGCTGCAACCATCCTTCCGCGTGGCTCGTCGACGCTTTCGGCGCCGTGGATGCTGCATGAAGTCGATCGGATGAAACTTCGAGCTTCTGAGGAGGGAATAATGTTACAAATTCTCCTTCGTTACGATTCACACTTGAAGTTGGAATCAAGTGCATATGGGGACCGGCGTTCGGTCCGCACAATTGTGGCGTCTGCGGCAGGGCCACCGGTCTTCAGCCACACTGAAGAGATCTGGCCAGTGCCCCGGATCGAAACGCCGACCACTTTTTGATGTGTAACATCTTTCTTCTCGCTTTCCTGCAATCTGTGGGAGTGATTTCGTGAAATGGGATGGAAGTGTGAAACGTAACAGGGAGTCCGCCATACTTCAAGCTTTAAAACTCTCGACCAAAGACCATATAATTACAAAGATGTCGCAAACCGAACCCGAGCTCGAAAATGTTTTTGGGATTTAGGCTGAGACCCCATGGATGTAGTTGTGAGTCGTTTATACGAAACGCTCTCAGCAACTGAGTCGCGGCTACATTCTCTTTGCCTTTTTCCGTGTTCCCTCTTCCCGGAATTCGCATCGGTCGCACTCGCAGTCACAGCGCCTGGGATTGGGAACGGCGCGCGGCGATATGATCACATAACTATAAAATGAGCTCCATCCCCATAGTATTATCTATTTGAGTTATTTTCCCGTTATTAGAGAACATTTTCTTGGTAACCTTTAACTAGACCTATCAACGGCTCTGAATCTGAATAGAGGACTAGGTAAATAACAATGTTTGAAAATCTTTTGAATTAATGTATATAGCATGATAACTTATATTCCTGACCTAAAACATAAAAATCGTCCAATAACTTTTATTCCTGATCGAAAAAAATAAAAATCATCTCATAACTTTTATTCCTAATCTGAATAAATATAAATCATTCGATACCTTTTATTCTTGATCTTAAAAAATAAAAATCACATCATAACTTTTATTCGTGATCAAAAAAATTAAAATCACTTGATAACTGTTATTTCTGATCTAAAAAAATTAAAATCGCTTGATAACTTTTATTCTTGATTGAAAAAATAAAAATCATCTGATAACTTTTATTGTCGATCTAAAACAATAAAAATCATCTGATAACCTTTATTCCTGATCTGGCTATTAAAAGTTAGCCGATAATTGTTATAAAGCTGTGATTATAAAAAAAAAGTAAAAATAAGGATTAACTTTTAATTTTTTACAGTTACAATTATAAATCTCAAAATTTGCATGTTAATGGAAAATACATTTCCAACGGATCATATATTGCTACATGTTTTATAAATCGGACCACTCCTTCTAAATGATTTTTTTATATAAAATTTGAATAATAACTGTTATAATCGGTCCCTGATTGAAATCCATGCTTTCTTATTGAGCTTCGCACATAAGCGACTGATGGACGGATCAAAGTATTGAACCAAAAACAATATATAGAAATCATATTTCTATATATTGTTTTTGATTCAACCATTTTCAATATTTTTATCAGGGACCGATTATAACAGTTATTATTCAAATTTTATATAAAAAAATCATTTAGAAGGAGTGGTCCGATTTATAAAACACGTAGCAATATATGATCCGTTGGAAATGTACTTTCCATTAACATGCAAATTTTGAGATTTATAATTTTAACTGTAAAAAATTAAAAGTTAATCGTTATTTTTACTTTTTTTTTATAATCACAGCTTTATAACAATTATCGGCTAACTTTTAATAGCCAGATCAGGAATAAAGGTTATCAGATGATTTTTATTGTTTTAGATCGACAATAAAAGTTATCAGATGATTTTTATTTTTTCAATCAAGAATAAAAGTTATCAAGCGATTTTAATTTTTTTAGATCAGAAATAACAGTTATCAAGTGATTTTAATTTTTTTGATCACGAATAAAAGTTATGATGTGATTTTTATTTTTTAAGATCAAGAATAAAAGGTATCGAATGATTTATATTTATTCAGATTAGGAATAAAAGTTATGAGATGATTTTTATTTTTTTCGATCAGGAATAAAAGTTATTGGACGATTTTTATGTTTTAGGTCAGGAATATAAGTTATCATGCTATATACATTAATTCAAAAGATTTTCAAACATTGTTATTTACCTAGTCCTCTATTCAGATTCAGAGCCGTTGATAGGTCTAGTTAAAGGTTACCAAGAAAATGTTCTCTAATAACGGGAAAATAACTCAAATAGATAATACTATATAGGATGATAACTTATATTCCTGACCTAAAACATAAAAATCATCCAATAACTTTTATTCCTGATCGAAAAAAATAAAAATCATCTCATAACTTTTATTCTTAGTCTGAATAAATAAAAATCATTCGATACCTTTTATTCTTAACCTTAAAAAATAAAAATCACATAATTTTTATTCGTGATAAAAAAAAATTAAAATCACTTGATAACTGTTATTTCTGATCTAAAACAATTAAAATCACTTGATAACTTTTATTCTTGATTGAAAAAATAAAAATCATCTGATAACTTTTATTGTCGATCTAAAACAATAAAAATCATCTGATAACTTTTATTCCTGATCTGAATATTAAAAGTTATCCGATAATTGTTATTCCTGATCGAAAAAAATAAATGTCAATTGTTAACTTTTATTAGAATATCGTAACAAAAGAAATCGAGAGCTTTAAAGCTTGAAGAATGGCGGATTCTGAAGGATTGTATAGGTTCAGGTCGTTAAGCTATACAGCCATACTACAGTGTTGTGTGTAAATTGTACATTTTGAGGCTAATTTCTATTTCTAAAATATTTATAATTCTAGTTTAATTCTAATGATGTCGTGACTTGCAGAGATGGGTAAATCCAGAGCGTAATATATGCGAGATTACCGGCAGAAAAAACGTGAGGAAAACTGAAAAACTGGAAAGATAGAGCCAAAAGCGGAATATATGCTAGATTACCGGCAGAAAAAAAAACGAGCGAGCCTTACAATAGTCGCATATGATGTGTAACATCTGACCTCTCACCTTGGTAATAAGCAACATTAACATTATATTCCGATTATTAAAAATTGTCATTACAAAGAATTATTCTTCGTTACGAAAAATCATTTCAAATAATACCTGAATCATTTTTTTCAGTTCAGGATATAATGTTACTGTTGCAAATGTCAAAGGTTTCAGCTAAAAGTTATGTGTCATGAGTGCTATATTTGCATTGTGCAGGGTTTAATTTTACAGAAGAAAAACCAAGAGGTTGCCAAGAATTATTAATTTTCTGTTGGAGAGCTTGGAAATGTTAACAACGTTGCCTCCGAAAGTAGAGATTTTGAAAGCTCAAATGCTTTAATTGATTCCGAGTCCCAAATTATTTTGTTAGAGCTATCTTTTTTAAGGGATGAATCTATGATAACAATTTATTATGCCTAAAGGCGCTTCTCCACGGGCAAGTAACTTCTGGAAGTACTTGCAGGGATGTTTCCACTGACGTGCAAACTTCCGGAAGATTACTTCTAGAAGTAGCTTTTGACAGTTCTTCAAATTTGTTTGCCTCAACTACTTGCAGAACTCCTTCCACGGCGCATTCTCAACGGGAAGTCGTCATTTGTGCTGAACCAAAGGAAAATGTCGTGCGCACAAGTAAAAGTGGCACCAGGGCTTGATTTTTTCAGAGAAGTTTTAAAACTTGAGAAATTATTTGGAAAAATGGTACAGTTACAGAAATTAATTTGTAAATAAGAATGTGCATGTTTTGCTATGAACTTAAGTTCAAAAATTTTGTTTGTTTTAAAAATTTTAGGTAAATTTTATAATGAGATGCCGGTATTGTAAATTTGTAAATAAATAAAGAGGAAGTGTTTCAATTTTCGTTCCAGTTTCTCTCAAATTGTTATCCCTTTTTTTGTACATGTTTCCCGCGGAAAAACCTGCAACCCAGGTCATTAAAACATAAATAGTGATTTTATTTATTTATGTTTATGCTTCTCCTATCACTCTTATCACTCTCAAACTAAAACCATACAGCAAATACTCCACTTGTTTTCAACGAACAACTCAAAAGTTGCAGCAAGTTACGAAAAACTTCCCAGCCTCGGCTAGTGCTGAAAATAATTCTGGAAGTTGGATGAAATGTTTTTCCACAGAAGCAATTTGAATTCTGCAAGTAAATTCTGGAATCATGAAAAATTCTGGAAGTTTTCTTGCAGTCGATTTTACACGGAGAATATTCTCTTCAAGTCACTTCTGCAAGCGACTTCTGGAAATTTACTTGCCCGAGGAGCAGCGCCTTAAGAATCTACGTAATTCCTTAACTGTTTCCGGTCGTTTCAAATTTGAAATAGCCTGCACTCTATCAGTTGAAGGTGTGGCGTCAGGACTTAGCCACAGTTGGCCATCAAGCCTGCTACTGTGATTTCTCTATTCAGCTAAATTCAACAATCGCAGTAGTGGTGGAAATCACAGTAGCCTGGCGAAAAACAATTTCCTAGTGGTGTAGCCATTATTATTTTAGTAGTTTCTCGACCAGCTTAAAATTCGGACGCAAACCTGGCTGACGAATAAATTGAAATATAAAACAAAGGTAGTGTATTATTACATCCAATTAATTTGCTAAATTGGTGACCCCGACAAAAAGTGAACGATTTAAATAAAAAAATAGAAAGTTTCCTTTTTTTTTAAATAAAATAACTTTAAATAAAAAATAAATATGGCCGACCAAAAGTGAATATTCCGGTCGCGTTAGCAAATAAATTATTCATAAAAAAAAAAGTTTTCCGGCGCGAAGTGATAAAGAATTAAAGAAATTTACGCGTTATTTAAATAATAAAATAATTTACTAACAATTTTAATTATGGCCGAAGCACTGAAAGCTGCCGAAGAGTCTGCAGTCGCTTTGAAGGCGCAGCTGGACCTGCTCAAAACGCAGTATGATGCCCTTCTCCAGCAACATCAGCGGAGCCGAGAACCTGTGCAGCACCAGCAATTCCAGCAACAGACTTGTGAAGAAGGTCCTGCGGTTTTTCGTACAGCAATACGTCTTCCTCCATTTTGGCCGGACAAACCCGAACTGTGGTTTGCACAGGTTGAGGCGCAGTTTACCATCAGCGCCATCACACAGGAGTCAACGAAGTATAATTACGTCATGGCTCAACTAAATCTGCGTTGGACTAATGAGGTATTTGACATCATTGCTAACCCTCCGCCACAGACCGAGCGATATTCTAAGCTCAAAGCAGAGCTAATCCGTCGTCTGTCGCTTTCGGAGGAACAAAGAGTGCGGCACTGCTGAGTTCTGAGGAGTTGGGAGACAGAAAGCCCTCCCATTTTCTCCGGTACGTCCGTTCTCTAGCCGGTACCTCTCCGGTGAGTGAGAACATTTGCCGTCTAACGTGCAGCAGATCCTTAAAGTTAAACCGAATCTCTCCTTAGATGACACTGCAGATATTGCGGACAGTATCATGCAGGTAAATCCACCGACGTCGTCGTTCGCTGTCAGTGCGCCGTCAGCCCTACCGGTTGCGGTTCAAAGTGTTGCGGCTCAGCCAGTTTACAATGGCGACCAATTGGTGTAGAAGATCGAGGAGCTGATTCATATTGTTACAGAATTTGCCTTCCTTATAATTCACACTTGGTTTTTGGAAGCGGGCGAATATGGGGGCCGGTGTTCGGTCCGCGCAAGTGTGGGCGTCTGTGGCAGGGGCACTGGCCTTCAGCCACACTGAAGAGATCTGGCCAGTGCCCTAGATCGAAACGCCGACCACTTTTGTTTGAAATGCTCGTCTGCCTCGGCAGATGAGCACCTATTCTCAACACAATAAGTGTCAGTCCGTCCCCGTATCCCCGTAACCCGTGTGAATTGTAGCGAAGGGCGAACTGTGCAGTTTTGTCCGCCAGCCGCTCGGCGGACAAAATTGTAACAATGGTGCCAGGTGTGGGTTATCAGCCCTTCTAACCGAGGGCGGACCCGCTCAACCCTCTTGCATCTGGGTCGCCGGCAGCAACGACGTCGGCCTTGCAGCGACCGCGCTTCGCAGCACCACCACGGCATTTCCGTCGCAGCAACCACGATCGTCCGTCTTCCGACGACGCTGCGACGGCGCCGAGTCCCTTCTGCCGCGGCAAGCAGCTTAATTAGGGTACGATATAGTACAAGTTTTTGACAATGCTGCCGCGGCACGCGTCACTGCCGTAGTCGAGCTTCGCAGGTCGACCGGACAGCAGCCGGCATCGCCGCCACGACTTAGGCGATGTTGTCTCGGTCGCCTGCCTCCTGCCGCAGTCGCCGTGGCCCTTACCCGCCACTGCGCCCACCACACCACAGCGAGGCCGTTCTTCCTTTGTCGCCGAGAGACGACACTGCCACGGCCCTGATCGCTTTTGCCGCGGCAAGCAGTTACTACTACACTGCTGCCGCGGCATCGATCACTGCCGCAGCTTGACCGTCGCAGCAGCCGGCATCGCTGCGTACCTAAGTACGCGCACGCAGGACGATGCTGCCTCGGTCTCCTGCCGCAAAGCGACCGCTGTTGGCGTTGACTCGCCACCGCGTCAAGCTGCACGCTTTTATGGCGCGGCCGCTGCAACCGCCCGTCTGCGTAGCTCGTCGTCGCTTTCGGCGCCCTGGATGCTGCTTGAAGTCGCTCGGATGGAACTTCGAGCTTCTGAGGAGGGAATAATGTTACAGAATTTGCCTTCGTTATAATTCACACTTGGTTTTTGGAAGCGGGCGAATATGGGAGCCGGTGTTCGGTCCGCGCAAGTGTGGGCGTCTGTGGCAGGGGCACTGGCCTTCAGCCACACTGAAGAGATCTGGCCAGTGCCCTAGATCGAAACGCCGACCACTTTTGTTTGAAATGCTCGTCTGCCTCGGCAGATGAGCACCTATTCTCAACACAATAATTGTCAGTCCGTCCCCGTATCCCCGTAACCCGTGTGAATTGTAGCGAAGGGCGAACTGTGCAGTTTTGTCCGCCAGCCGCTCGGCGGGCAAAATTGTAACAATATGGTTGCAGCGCTCCACCCCGGTCGTCGAGATTCTACACCTAATCGAAGAGTTCGGGAACGCTCACGATCTCGAGGTAAAAGAGAGTATTCTCATCGCGGCGCATCCTGTGAGCGTATCTGCTGGTACCATCGTCGTTTTGGTACCAATGCTCGGATCTGCATTGCTCCATGCTCTTTCAAGTCGGAAAATGTGTCCGGCAGCCACTAACAGCGGCGACTGGCTGCCGATCTGGAGGGAGCCGCCTTCTCGTTACAGATCACACATCCAAAAGGCAATTTCTTATCGATAACGCTTCTGATCTATCATGTTTTCCCCGATCTCTTCTGAAGGACCGTCGTGCAGCCACGGACTTTAAGCTCAGCGCTGCCAACAAGACAACCATCAAAACTTACGACGAACTTCCCTTAAGCCTTAATCTAGGGCGTCGTCGTGACTTTACCTAGCGTTTTGTTGTCGCTGATGTGGCCTATCCTAGGATCCGATTTTATGGCACATTACAACTTGCTCCCGGACGGCCGCCACCGCCGCCTAGTTCATGACGTAACTAGCCTTTCGGCGCCCGGACAGTCGTTTAATACGGCACATGCCAGTGTCGGGGTACTTACCATTCCTCAGTCTACCTTCACTGACATTCTCAGCAAGTTCCCGCAGCTAATTCGGCCAGCTGGAGTCCCACGCGAAGTGCGTCACTCCACCGCGCATTTTATCCGGACTACTCCGGTTCCGCCAGTATCGTATCATGCACGACGACTCGCACCAGATCGGCTAAGCATAGCCAAGGAGGTCTTCGACGCCATGCTCCGAGAAGGTACGGCTCGCCGTTCGGAGAGTGCTTGGTCCTCGCCGCTGCCCAAGAAGACTGACGGCTGGCGTCCATGCGGCGATTACCGCGCATTGAATGCGCGTACGGTTCCAGATCGCTACCCGGTACGTTATATTCAAGACTTCAACCATAGGATTCACGGTTGTATAATCTTCTCGGTGATTGACCTTGTGAAGGCCTACAACTAAATTCCTGTCAACCCTGAGGACGTCCAGAAGGCAGCAATCATTACACCATTCCGGTTGTTCAAGTTCCCATTCATGGGTTTCGGCCTTCGCAACGCCGGACAGACCTTCCAGCGTTTCATCGACGAAGTCTTACATGGTTTTGATTTCTGTTACGCCTACATAGACGACATTGTGATTTTTTCAAAGTCAGAAGACCAATACAAGGAACACTTGCATCAATTGTTCCGGCGACTGTCCGATTACGGTTTGCTGATAAACTCCTCCAAGAGTGTTTTTGGCCAGTCTAGCGTAACATTCCTTGGTTATGAACTGTCAGCCGATGGTGTACGCCCATTACCAGATCGTATCGCCGCTCTGCAGTCCTTTCCGTTGCCTAAAACTGCTAAGGCCCTTCGCCAATTTTTGGGCATGATAAATTTTTATCGCCGCTTTCTGCCCGCAGCTGCTGAACATCGAGCTCCTTTAGATGGTGCCGTCGCTGGTCTTCGTGGGTCGCAGCCTATACACTGGACACCATCTCTGGAGTGCGCTTTCGTCGCATGAAAGGAGGCTCTGTCTAGGGCCACTCTTCTTCACCATCCGGTTTCGGACGCTCCGATTGGTCTTTTTACTGATGCTTCTAGCCATTCCGTTGGTGCTTGTCTCCAGCAGTTTGTCGACGGTTCCTGGCAGCCCATCGCGTTCTTTTCAAAAAAACTCTCGAAAGAACATTCAAAGCGACTATCGAATGCTCTCAGCAAGACAGCAGCAATCCTGGGTTTAGAAAATACCGAAGAAGATCAGACGGAGTGGCCAGCTTACTACCGTGAGCTACTCGCCATATACGAAGCAGTCCAGCATTTTCGTCATGTACTAGAGGCTCAGCATTGTACAATTTATACGTACCATAGGCCTTTAATCTATGCTTTCAAACAACGACGAGAGAAGCTTCCACCAGTTCAGCTTCGCCAACTTTCGTATATTGCGCAGTTCACCACGGACATCCAGCATGTAAATGGTGCCGATAATGTAGTACCTGACGCTCTGTCAAGGATAGCAGCTATATCGGTTGAAACTGTCGATCTTCGCGCACTGGCCTAATCACAAGAAAACAACCCTGAGTTCCAGCGTTTATTAGATCGCGGTTCGGTACTCAAGCTTAAACGTGAACCAGTGCTCGGATCAGATGTATTTATATATTGTGATACATCCACGACAGGCTCACGGCCCTTCGTGACAACTCCTTTCCGGCAACAGGTATTCAACTCGCTGCACAACCTTTGTCATCCTGGAGTACGTGCGACCGCTCGCCTTGTTTCGGAACGTTTTGTTTGGCCTAGCATCCAGCAAGACTGTCGTGCATGGGTGCGCCTGTTTGTCGTGTCAGCGTGCTAAAGTGACAAGGCACGTCCGCGCACCACTTAGTACTTTCGCACTGCCGACAGATCGCTTTGCACACATCCATATAGACATACACCCTTATCATGAATTCCACTGGAATCGAATCCAAAGGAGCTTAGAAAAGCAATTTTTAGTAAATATTTTTGAACTTGCAAAATTTTTAAGAAATTTATTTGAGTTACCTTTGACTTCAATTAATTTCTTCGTTCAAAGTGTTCAAATAAATTCCACTAGAAAAATCCAATGGAATTTTTTTGTCGTTAAGTGCGGAAAAACTTATCAAAAACAAAATCAAAGGTAACTATAATGAATTAGTAAGAATTTTAGGACTCTATTAAGGAATTTTTATTCAAAATGAGCTTTATTAAGCTCCTTTGGATTCGATTCCAGTGGAATTCATGATAAGGGTGTATGTCTATATGGATGTGTGCAAAGCGATCTGTCGGCAGTGCGAAAGTACTAAGTGGTGCGCGGACGTGCCTTGTCACTTTAGCACGCTGACACGACAAACAGGCGCGGGTCCATGCACGACAGTCGATTTCATTATTTTTGTTAAATATTTGCAAAATATATATTACATTAAGTGCAGGTGGCTACCTGAAATTGCGATAAAAGTGCAAGTTTTGTGAAAAATATTCAACTTTTCATTTTGACGTTTCGTTAAAATTAAAAGTTGAATATTTCGAAAACTAGGGCCGAGCCGTCCAAAATATTTTATATGCCTTCGTTTTAGGCCTAAAGGAAGCCACCTGCAAAATTTTATTGCACTCGGAGCAGGTCCCCTATTCTTGACATGTTCCCGGCTAAATTCAACAATCGCAGTAGTAGTGGAAATCACAGTAGCCTGGCGAAAAACAATTTCCTAGTGGTGTAGCCATTATTATTTTGGTAGTTTCTCGAACAGCTTAAAACTCGGACGCAAATCTGGCTGACGAATAAATTAAAATATAAAACAAAGCTAGTGTATTATTACATCCAATTAATTTGCTAAAAAGGTTTGATACCGTCAGGGCTGAGGAGATGACCAAGGAATTTTACTTGCTTCAGAGTAAAACGGCATTTTTCAACGTTAATTATTAATCCTCGTTCAAGAAATTTTTGAAAGAGTTGTTGTAAACGTGATAAATCATCTTCATCATCATCTTCAGATTTAGAAGCTATGAAAATATCATCTAAATATACAAAGCAGAAAGGAAAATGTTGTAAAATTGAATAAATGAATCGTTGAAATGTTTGAGCTGCATTGCATAAACCGAAAGTCATTCTGGTAAATTCAAACAGACCGAACGGAGTACAAATTGCCGTTTTAGGGATATCTTCGGGCTCAACCGGAATTTGATGATAGGCTTTTGCCAGATCTAGAGTCGAAAACACTTTACAATCTAGAAGGTTATGTGCAAAGTCATGAATCAAAGGAATAGGGTATCGATCCGGAATTGTGATAGCACTAAGACGGCGATAATCGCCACAAAGTCTCTAATCAACATTACTTTTCTTAACCAAGTGAAAAGGCGAGGACCAACAAGAGTTAGATGGTCTATAGATTCCTTGTTTTAATAGAAAATCAAATTCCTTTCTTGCCGCTAGTAATTTATCAGTTGAACGGCGAACTTTTGAGACAATAGGATTACTAAGAGTAAGGATACGATGAGTGACAGAATATTTAGCTGGTTTCGCGAAACTATTGTCTATAGTGATGTCATGAAACTTTTGCAATAGATGACGGATTTTTCTATCTATTAGGACTGAAAGATTAGTTTGCGGGCCCTTAGATAAGGTGCCATTAGATTGCAAAGAAGTTTCTGAATCAATAAGTAAACCACGTCATAAATCGATGAGCAGCTTATAATGACTGAGAAAATCAGCGCCCAAAATAGGTTTTCTAATGTCAGCAATAATAAATTGCCAGGTAAATTTCCTTCGAAGACCTAGGTCGAGGGTTAAAATCCTACGACCGTAGGTATTAATCGGAGAAGAATTTGCTGCTGCTGCCAGACGGAAACCTGTTGGTAAAAGATTGTGTGTAGAGGGTGCTGGAACGACTGAAACTTCAGCACCAGTATCTACTAAAAAAATTCTTTTTGAAGATTTATCAAATATGTGAAGGCGACTTCTAAATTCGCAAGCATCACCAGTCGCCCTTGATGACAAGCGACTTAGTTTTTTGACGGGGAATTTTGGATAAGTTGAGACCAATTACAAGGGTCGGTGCATTTAAAAGCCTTCTTCCCGAATTTGTGATGGTACCAACATAACTTCTTGTTTTGAGTAGTGGAACTATCCGCATCTGTGGCTACTTTCCTGTTGGTCGACCTAGAGCGAGAATTTGAGCGACGACGATTATAGGTCGAAGAGTTTAATTTTTGAAGTGAAAACTTCTTTAGCGGCGTTGTGCACTTTTTTGGGATGGGTAAAAAATGTAAAACTCGCGTCAGGACACGTGACCCTGATCGAAAATTCGTAAGACGGACAGGGCGCTTGCGCGAGTGTGCGTGTGTGTTTGTACACAGCCTGCTACGCGCACAACGAAATACAAAACTACTATTGATGCGGTCTTTATTAGACATTTAAATAGATTCGAATCAAAATTGTTCGTTTCTTACTTCAGCTACCATAAACCTATTGTATCAGTTTTAGAGATTGGCGATGATGATGCTGGTAATGATGATGGTGAAAGAGTCGTTGAAATTATGGATGAAAGTTGATTTTTCTGAGAGATAAACTTTTTAATGTAAAATAATTGTAATAGTTCTGAAGTGTTAAATTTTTTATGTAATATAAATTGTCATGTTTGTGTACGATAGCGCAGTAGCGGCGGTTTTAATTTGTCTATATGTAGTTTGAAACTTTATTTGACATATGTTAAATCCAGATTGCTATGTCTAATACAACGGAAGATATTTAAATTTGTAAAATGCAATTATGCCGTTTTGTTTGCAATCGGTGCAATTATTACGTTTTTGATTGTCACGAGGATGCAATTAAGCCCTTTTGATTGCTAACAATAATTTTTTTGTGAGTTAGGTTAGGTCAATCTAAAAAAAAAACAGTTTAATTCGTTTATTTATTACTACATTTCTTAATCAACAAAAAAAAAAAATCTTCTTCTTTAAAAAAAATCTTGGGTACTTGAAATACTTTCTTTTTCATTAAATGCGATAGAATAAAAGTTTCACTTTAAAAACAAAAAAAAAAGGTCACTTAATCCATTTTGATTGACATCTTGCAAATTTGTAAGAAAATTAATCCGTTTTGAACGAAAACGCGCTCGCTTATTCAATGCTGTTGAAGCTTTATTGTAATTATACCATTATGATCGAAACCATGAACTTTGGATGCAATTTTAACCCTGTTTTAGGAGGTTTTTATTGAAAATGAGTTGAGATTCAAATTCAGCGGGCCCAAAACCTGCCCTCGCCATCGCCACTAGAACCAGGTACTTCAGTAGAGGTGCCGGAAATATTACTAGACTCTACACCATCTACATCTACACCCTCGAGGGTACCAAGAAATAATAAAAAAAAGAAAGGATGTTGTACTGAAGATTTTCTTGAGTTGGCCAAAAAGGAACACGAAACGTTCGAACATTTTTTAAAAAAGTCGTTGGAAAATGATGAAAAAATCATAAAACTTTAATAATTAATATTAAATTAATAATAATAAAATATTAGAACAAGTATTACGGAAATAATCTGAAAAATTAAGTACTTACAAATGTCTAAATTAAAAAAAAAATTACTAAAGTCTTTATTTTACATAAGTGTTTCATTATAGAGTGCCTTATTAAACTTCCGGAAACATCCACATCTCTGCTAGCAGTGCTTCTTTGGGGTTGCTGCCTTGTGTGCTGTCGATAATTTCCTTGGATCCATGACTGATTTATTTTGTCATTTCTGTTATTACATATATTGTGCAGAATGCAACAACCATTGATTATAACGTTTACATTTTCTATATTAACTTCTAAGCCCCAGCCGATTTTTCGAAATCGCGCTTTCAGTTGTCCAAACGCATTCTCTACTACACGTCGACATGACGACAACCGTTTATTAAAATTTCGCTCCTCGTGAGACCCCTCCACGCAGAAAGGAAAAGGTTTCATTAGATACTTAGATAACCTAAATGCGGAGTCGCCTATTAAAAGAATTGGCACTTTTACATACACCTTCTAATATTCTCGCGTTTCTTTCAAAAATTTCGTTGCTCACGTGCACTGCTTTAATTTGTGAACATTCAAATATATTCGAATCGTTGCTGCGCCCGGGGCTTCCTACGTTTACATATGTAAATCTGTAACGATAGTCAACTGCTGCAAATAATATTGTGGAGTGCCAGCCTTTAAAATTAAAATAATCAGTCGCTTCCTCTTTTGGCGGATTTATTTCCATATGGCAACCATCAACTGCACCGTTGCATTGTGGGAACCCTAATTTACTGAACCCATCAGCAATTTCATCTATTTTTTCTTGTGTGGGAGGGTAAGACTAGATCTCCTACTGTAGTCCTACCAACCCCGAATAAACTGCCTACAGTTCTATACTCCGCTGATGAGGCTATGGCGTAAAGAGCTATAGCTATCCTTTTTTCCAACGGAATAGCAAGCCGCCAATGGGTATCAACTTTACGTAATTGGTTTAATTTATCGACGAGGTACGCAAATGTGGATCTATCCATCTTAAAAACATTTTTAAATTTTTCCTCGGTGAAGAGAGGGACGTCAACCTCCCAAAAGTGCGACGTTTCAACCTGTTGAAAATTGTTATATGAGATAAAAATATTTGAATATTTTGAAATAATCATCCAACTATTATTCAACCTACCTTTGTCCAAATACTTCTGTTTTTTGTTGTTTTATTTCCAAATAATGCCAAAAACCGATACCTCCTACTTCTCATTTTTACCCGCAGTGCTAATTTTAGAAACATTTTCCTCTGCCTATTCAAATATTTGATTTTAACATTATTTGAAATCAGCACACTAAGAATGTCCATTTTTATTAACAAATTGTAAAAATAGCAAACACAACCAAAATAAATTTTCACAATCTGTCACGATGAAAATGTCAGTTGATACTAGATTGCTGTGCACCGAGAAAAAAACGTCGTATTGAAATAATATATTTTTCATATTAATTTTATATTTTAATAATTTCGTATTTATTTAATAAGAAAATTATCAGTTTGTTGCTTATTCCTCTCAACACAATATTGTTCTTATGATTTTTATACGAATAAGATCATTTTAATAAGAAAAATATTAATTTGATAAGTAAAAGAAATTTTTTGACTTATGAATAAAAATGATCAAATTTTTTCTTATTGTTTTGGGAAGAAGATAATATGAAATATATATGCTAACCATATCAATTTAAAATTATATTCTTGTCTTATAAGAAAATTATCAACTTATTGTCAAATGTATTAATCTAACCCGGCGGTTACACGAGTCAGTAGAGCTGACAATGACACTGACACTGACTCGTGTAAACGCGCACTGTCTGTCATTTTTTGCTGACCCGTCATTTGTGATCGGAAAATAATCTGGTCACTACTGACTAGACATTATCTGTCACCGGCACACATTATCTGTCACCGACGACATTTTTAACATGAACTGACGGTCAGTTGATCGAACACAACGCAGTCGCTGTCAACAGATTTGACATTTTGAAATCAGTACTTTCCGTCAGCACTACTGACTCGTGTAACCGCCGGGTAATATGATAAAATGTCAATGTCATATGATGACATATAAATGTAATAGTTTTCGTATCACCCTATAGTGTCATCACGCGTCAGTGTAACGGGAGCATTTTATCGAGTGCAATGAGTGAACACGACTTTTTACCAAGTGCAATGAGTGAACACGAGCTGTTACCCAGTGCAATGAGCGACGACAATTTGCAAGAAATAATTGTTATGACAAATTGTGAAAACAATGAGGAAGACCTACGATTATTAGAATTGCTGTTACAATGGAAGCTGCAAGATTTATATTCAACATTTGTGGGTAAGTACCTACCTTACACATTTTTATACATTTTTTTGCTGAGGTGTTTTTAAAACTTTTGTAAAGCAAGATATCAACAATCTCTACGCGCTTCAATAAATAGTTTTTGAGAACAAATGTTGTGAAAAATAGAATTTCGAGAATATCACCTTTTTCTATTGATCACGTGGGGAAAATTACTGTAGTAGCATACATAATTCTATGCGTACATATACCTAAAATAAGTTCTTAATTTAAAAACAAACTTTTATCGTATTCTACTCGTCGAATTCTTTCAATTCATAAACATGTCAAGAGGGTTATGAGCACAAAAAATTCTTATGTTGTTGGATGTCCGTGTAAAATGAGTTCGAGACGAATTTTTAAATTGTTTCTTATATATTTCGAAGACGTTACAATTATTTCAGGGGATTAATCTAGGTGTTTAGTTGGATAATGTAATTACGTGCTTATGTTTCGTATTTATCAGCGGCTGGAGTAACTTATGAAAGGTTAAGATTTTTAAAAAAGGAGGATCTTGCAGAACTATTACCAGGAGTGTCACAACTGGGAATCCGGATTGAACTTAGGGAACGACTTCATATTTGGAAAATTGAAAATGTAGGTATCAAATAACTATACAATGTGGGCATTTTTCACATCTAATATTTATCTGGGGGCACGGCAGTGCCCCCGCCAAGTCGAGCAAGCACCGCCGTACCATCCTTTTCTCGAAGCATTTCAGGCCATTTTCGACCCCCCTATAACTTCTTTGTGGATAAAACTAGAAGCCTAAATTTTCAGTAACCAAGCAGGCATTGTATAAACACGGTATATTTCAAATTTCATTCAATTTGAACCAGTAGTTTAAGAATTATAACTAATCAAAATTTCTTAATTTTGTCACTCACTGACTGACCGATCATCAAAACTCTAAGGTACTTCTAGCAGACCCACAAACTCCAAATTTTGAACACAGTTATTGTTTAGCCTACAAAGGAAGGAAAAACTGAAAAATCCCGAAATTTCATTATATTTAATGAAAAATAATGATTTTATTAAAAATTAGGTTCATTCAAAAAATAACGCATGCGCTTGTACTCATGCTTGCCACTGGCCGCGATTGAATTTTGAAAGGATGAATGTAGTAGACTATTGTTCTGTGGGCACGGTAGTGCCCCCGCCAAGCCGATTAGTTTGTTCAAATTTTGAATTTTAGTTAGTGTTAAGCTCATAGAGGAAGAAAAAAAACAAAAATCCCGAAATTGCATTATAGTAAATGAAAAATACATCAAAGCATCTGAGAAAAATCAATAGAGACAGGGAGTGGGCTTTAAGAAAATCAGTAGCTGACGGACAAGATATATTACCCGAAAAAAAAGAAAGGAGGATGACCTAACAAAAAGATATGATATCCCATAAAAAACATAAAATGTAAAAAAATGCCAAGTCTCGCAACGCAGTTCTTCTGCCGTAAAAAGTTGTGAGATCTTATGTAAAACCAAGTCAGTTATATTAGTTAGTGTCTATGGAAGCACCTATTCAACAACTTTGTTATAAATTGTTATCTAATCAATTACCTATCAACATTTATAGTGACCGTATCAATATTAGACATCTTTATTTCTATAATAATTATAATTACTTGGCAATTGCACGGCCAGTATTTTAATTAGTAGAATATGTTACCGTGCAATTGCCAAGTAATTATAATTATTATAGAAATAAAGATGTCTAATATTGATACGGTCACTATAAATGTTGATAGGTAATTGATTAGATAACAATTTATAACAAAGTTGTTGAATAGGTGCTTCCATAGACACTAACTAATATAACTGACTTGGTTTTACATAAGATCTCACAACTTTTTACGGCAGAAGAACTGCGTTGCGAGACTTGGCATTTTTTTACATTTTATGTTTTTTATGGGATACAATAGTTTCCTGAAGATGACACCAGCACCATTTCTATGAAATCAATGGTAGATTCGCGAATCCAAAAGTGGTTAAAAAATGTTGGCAGTTCATCTTCATCATCAGTAAGCAAAATGTGTAGCAGTTCATCTTTAAATGAGAGAAGAACACAACACAAGGCATGTAACTATACCTACTTATTTTACTTGAAATTTCGATTTTGTCATTCGTAAAGCTTATATGTATATGTTGGTTTTTGTTTCTTCATATACAGAATCTGAAAGAAATATTGGAAAATTCCACCAAGGGATCTGGATTGCTACGTTGCTATGAAGCAAAAAATAGACTTGATGAGGAGGAAAGAAAAGTTTTGCTTAACTGTATTGCCGATCACTACTACAATCCCGATTTAAACAAATTTGAAATACCTACTTCCGACGTTATGGACAAAATTTCACAGGACATAGTTAGTATTTTTCCTACTGAAGACGCAGAAACTTACTTTATATCTAGATCCGTTGCAAAGAAATCTAATCCAAGTGGAAAATTATTTAACAAATTTAATAATTTAAAAAGAACACCGAAACGCAAAAAAATTGACAAAACAGATACAACCACATTCGAAGAAAATAAAGAAAATAATGACGACAGCAAAATTGAGGAAATGAGGTCTATTAAAAATTTAATGCAAATATCTATGAATTTTGAAAGAAATGCAGTCGACAACTGGACTAGGACATTCTTCCTACGGCAAAAAGAAATTGTTTCCTCTGAGAAAACTCTTGCGACGATTTTCAGCGATTGGCCATTTTACCAGCAAGCCGGAGGCCAAGAATTCGTAAATATTTATGAAATTTTTCTGTTCAACATTTAAATTGCATTGGCATTTTTTAGATTAATATTGATTTCCAAATTAAATACCCAGAAAGTGTATACAATTTGATAAACGAATGGCCAAAACTTCTTGAAAAACTGGAAAAATATTACGAACATCATATCAAGGATAAGGCATTTAAAGATCTCTACTCTTCGTTAAAAAAAAGCAGATGTTGACAAAGGTAAATCTTTTCATATACCTACCTTAAGGTCAAAAACTTGACTGTGCTTATTTTTTAAGATTCTAAAGATTGCATAATGGTGATGTTGCTCAGCTCCGTTCTTAAACCAACTGCAAGAACTGTTCTTCCAAAATCACCTGATGCTGCAACCTCATCTTTTAAAAAAGCAACTATGCAAGATTCTGTTAGAAACATCGTCGTTCATTTAGTATCCATCAATGATTTAGAGAGAACTAAAAAAGAAAAACAGGTATCCAATTTTAAGTCCAAAAAAACTATTCAACCATATATAATTGTAATCGGTCCAACTATTCATAATATTACAGAATTTTACCTTTGCATTGATAATACAACATTAAAATTCACCTCATTTTTAAAAGCACTCGATACATGTTTCAAGTCCTTTTTCGTCTTTAATTTAATGTATTCAATAGAATCAAAACTGGTATGGCTTTTTTTGCAAAAAGGTGTTTATAAAATTTCAAATTCTGAAGATCCAAAAAGTCCAATTGTATCTGAATTTATTTCCTCAATTAATTAAAAATGTTAATTTGTTTTCTTTGCAAGCAAAATATTGGAAATATTTCTGATCTACGGATACATTTTAGAAGAATTCATTTTTTACATGAATTTAGTACCTATGAATGCAATTATAACGATTGCAGTCAGTCATTTTCACGATTTTCATCATTTAAGAAACATATTCAAAAACATCTATTACATCATTCGAACTCCCTAAATCCAATCACTGTAAATAACAATTTATTAGATCCACATTCCGAAAACATTTCTCAAAATAACGAAATTCAAAGTTTATTGAGCTTGGAACCTCGAGATATACTGCCATCTTTAAGTTCTACTCTTGATGAATTACGCGGAATACAATCTTCCGCCTGCAATACATTAAATTTATCAAACGAAGTATCGCAAGGATGCTTGGAATTTACACTTAGTTTACACAGTAGAAACAACTTGAGTAGAAAAGACGTTCTCGCAATTCAACAGAATGTCTCAAAATTAGTTACAAGTAAAATTATACAGGATTTAAAAACTAAAATTTTGCCACTTATACCATCCTATAAGAAAGGTGAGGTGGAAGATATTTTACAATGTTGGTCAAACCCATTTGAAAGCATTAAATCTGAATATCGATTTTTTCGTCAATTAGAGCAATCTGGTAATTTTGCTACTCCTGAATTTTTTAATGTCGATAATACCATCACAGAAGTTATTTTGCAAGGAAAGCCTACGCTAGATGAAAGCAGAGTTAATGGTTGTTTAATGCCGATTGAATTTCAAATCAAAAAATTGTTTGAATTACCAAATGTATTAGATATTACTATCAATAATATAAATTCATTAAGTCAGGATTCAAGTATTACAAATATTGTTAATTCGAAATCGTTTAAGAGTATTAAAGAAAATTATCCCGAAGGGACGTTACTTATACCATTTTGTCTTTATTTCGATGATTTTGAAATAAATAATGCGTTAGGAAGCCATGCTACTATCGATTCCCTCTGTGGAGTATATTATTCATTTCCTTCAATTCCACAACACCTTAATTCAAAATTAGATTTTATTTTCGTAGCAGCTTACTTTAAAGCCAAAGAGAAAAAAAGATATGGTAATGATCCTTTTCTCCGACCTTTAGTTAAAGTTTTGCAAAAAATAGAGTCCGAAGGAATAAAGCTTTCAACTAATAGTGGTACATTTCAGGTTAATTTTATATTGGCTGCTGTTGTTGGAGATAATAAGGCTCAAAATGAAATATTAGGATTTTCTCCCAACTTCAATTCAAATTTCTATTGTAGGCTTTGTCGTAGACATAAACAGGATTTATTGGTAGATTGCGAAGAATTTACAGAATATATTAGGAATGAGAATAATTACAATAGCGATTTAGCCAGAAATGATTTATCATTAACAGGAATTAAAGAATTTTGCTTGCTTAACGATTTGTCCAATTTTCATGTCACTAGAAATTTTTCATTAGATATTCTTCACGATTTATTTGAAGGAGTATGTAGATATGATTTGTGTGAAATTCTATTAAATTTTTTAAATAACAAGTTTTTTTCTCTGGAGGTACTTAATTACAGAAAGCAAATGCTTAATTACGGAGAAAGTGAAATTGGTAACTTATCCTCACCTATTGAATTGTCTCATTTAAAACAAAATAAGTTTAAAATGGCTGGGAGAGAAATGGCAACATTTGTTCATTTTTTACCGATTATTATTGGCGATCTTATTCCGGAAAACAACGAAGTTTGGAAGTTTTTTATAATCTTATTAAAAATAATAGACATACTATCAGGGAGTAAATTTGATGATGTATTATTGAATCAACTTAAAATTCTAATAAAGCAGCATAATTCATTGTATATTAGCTTGTTTGGTCAAACTCTAAAGCCGAAATTTCACTTCCTGGTCCATTACGTTACTGCCATAATTCAAAGTGGTCCGCTTAAATATTTATGGACATACAGATATGAAGCAAAAAATAAAGAAGGAAAAATTTATTGTAGAAATATCTCCAGCAAAAAAAATATACCTTATACCCTTATATAGTATTAAAGCTTCTCTAAAATTTTCCGAATTCTTAAGCAAAAATTGCAATGGCTTTCCAAAAGATGTCAATTATGAAAATCCATATTTTGTAAATTTAGCTGAGGACGAATTATTCTTTTCTATAGTTAACAGAGATAACATATCGAATATAAATTTAAATAGCTGTAAAACTGCCAGCCGTATTGAATTTAAAGGAACTCTTTATAAACAAGGATACATAGTCACCATAAAAACGCAAAATGATATTCAAGTTTTTGAAATTAAGAACATATTCTTAAATGATTTCGAAAGTCCTTTTTTACTAGTGGAAAAAATTGAAGTAGACTCATTTTCCAAACATTTTCAATCCTTTTATATACGAAGTAATCTTAAATTATACTATTATTTAGATATAAAATCATTTACTGGACCTCCAATCCACATTTATTACATAAGCAATGGAAGAAAGCTTATAAGAAACAAAATATTTTAATTACACGAAACATTTTTCTTTAAGATATATATGTATGTATGTATATGTATATGTAATGTATGTTACCCTTCAGATGTATAATAAAAAAGAATTAACAATAATAATCGGCGTTTTATTAACTACAAACCTACTAGTATATATATGTATGTATATACTAGTATATATTTTATATATATATATATATATATATATGTATATATGTATATACTATAGTATAAGATGTTGATAAGAATGAATATTAAAGTAATACTGTTTTTCATGCAAGATAATATCAATGTGATATTGATTATTATCAACAAAGCACAATTCTATAAGAATCGTTTATTACATCAATATATTTTCTTATAAAAACAATATGCTCTAAAAAAGTGATATTTCTTCGTATCATTTGCATAGTTCAACCGTATTGGAGAGATTTTGTATCGGAATCTTATTAATTTTACAGCGGAAATTTCAGCATTTTTCTCTCAGTGTGTGTCACTATGCATAGTATACACAATACCATGGTATCCGTACCATGGTATCTATACTACGTGTGTGTCACAGGTATAAGCCATTTATCCGATTGTGATGAAATTTTGGTGAGTTGTTCTGCATACGCCCGTGAAGGTTCCTAGCCCAAAAAAAATTGTTTTTCTTGGTAAAATAAAAGAGCTAATAATAAATCGAAAAACTTTATAATACCTACTTCGATCAGATTATAACACTTTAAATGCAAAAAATTGAATTCAAAGTTTACTGAGATGATTTTACGATAGGAGTATAGGGTATAGTGGCTGTGCTAGCTTTCGGATAGCTGGCACCGCATATTAACAATTGTCATTTGCCGCGTTAATAACCGAGAGAGACGAGACGAGACGAGACGAGACGAGACGAGACGAGACGAGACGAGACGAGACGAGACGAGACGAGACGAGACGAGACGAGACGAGACGAGACGAGACGAGACGAGACGAGACGAAAATTTCCTTTTTTTCCAACAAATACACAAAACATATTTCCTTTTTCAGCGTAGTAGCACACGCCGGTTATTCGCTAGTTTTTGATAAAGAAAGAATGCTCCGTATTGGGAAAAGGGGAGTTTTGCATTATTATAAATTTATTATCTGTTATAAGTAGTTCCTTTTAATTAATAACTATAATTTTTTACAGTTTTATATAGGTGCCTGTAAGAATATTCATTTCGTAATTTCTAAACTGATCTCTTTTTTTGTGTGCACCTTATAAGTTTGTAAAGCAAAATGTTTTCTTAAAGGTTTTCGTTATTATCTTACCCTACGTTCTCATTTCTTCTTAAAAGCAAAATGCTGGTATTTAATTACTAACCAAGACAATGAACCACCTTTGAATGGCCTCTTTAACCTTTTACGGCTCCATAAAACAAATAACCACAGTTTCGTCGCTATCTATATTTTTGAATTACGCGACGCCTATAAAAAATTCATTACCACAACGTGTGCGCATTAAAAGCCTTAAAGCATCCTCATGTTGTATCTACGATAAATAGGCTCATCTCAGCGAACAAGGGCATTATCTAGCTATCAACAGCGCAATCTTTTTCATTGTGCGAAGCCAACCTCGGAAGACACCATTACGGATGGATGCACACCCCGTACACCATTCACTCTTAATTTACAGCTTTCTTTTCCTAAATACATAGTCTCTTGCCGGAATCTTTTCTCAATTACTCAACTCATAGACTGAAAGAATTAACAGGATATTCTTAAATGATACCTTACGATTGGTTTATTAAGTAAATAAAACCAGTTCGAAATACATACATAGATCTATTCCACGACTGCTAAAGAAAGACAAATGAAATTAGATTAAAAGTATAATATTGTACATCAATTGTGAAAAGGTATTTGTTGAGTCATTTTCATCATTTTTATATTCATAGACATTTCGAAGGTTTTAGAAATTTGAATTTTGCCGCCAACCTAATTCCTGGCATGCTAGTCAGTGGTTATTGTATTGAATTATTGAATTGTAGCTAATTTCACCACAAAGGGAGAGACTTTTGTTTTTGTTAATGGCAATTCGGCCACTTCGCGACAAGTCTGTATGAGGAGATAATAAGGGTGTTCTAAGAAAGGTGGAAAACGGCTTTCACTTCAACATTTGGCGCCCGAGCAGGGACCATTTTCTCAGCGTAGCTTGAAAATCGTTCAAGTTCAAGGAAATCATCGTGCAGCAGGAAATCTTCTCTTCGTTGGACATATCGTGCGGCGCATCATTTTTCATCGCTGGATATCGCCTGCATCGTTGGATTATTCCTGCATTGCGACATCTTTATTCGTCGTGGGATTTATCATCGTGGGAAATTGACCGAAAATTATCGTCGTCAACCCCCCTGCACAAAGTACAGGACATCGTCGTAAGTGAATCGCACCGGTGCATTCGGTACCGTAAGTGCGCCTTGTGGGACAATTGAAGGTAATCAATCTTTAATTATTCCTATGAAATTGTTGGCCACTGCAAATCTCCTGTGCATATTCGATCGGCGCTGTGCTCTTAGCGCAAATTAAAGTGCATTTGCTTTAAGTTTATCGGTGGGCTGCCTTGCAATTGAGGCATTGTTCGGTGCTGCTTAATTTGCAAAAGATAGCCTGTGGCACGTGGGGCTCTATACCGCTTGCTTCTATCAGGATTATCGGAGGCTCCCAATTCTGTTCGATTGTTTGAGCGGCGATTCGCAGAATTTGAGACATTTATGGTGGACAATTTAGTTGATCAGGCAGTTAAGAAAGCGGTCGATATGAGTGAACTCGCGGAGTTAAAGAAGCAAAGGTCGACAACAAAGGGTTGTATTACTCGTATCAAAAACATTATTGATACCAAAGGAAGCACTTTGTCTTACCCTGAGCTAGAATGTCGTTTGGGAATTTTGGAATCTTATTTTAAACAATTATTATCGTTTCAATCGTCTATCGAGAAGCTATCTGCAGCTCATTTCTGTAACTCAGTTGAGAAACTTCTCTATTCTGGTGACGTCAATCGAATTCACCATGCCTAGCTTTATCAGTTGAGTTGATACGTTTCTGTGGAAAATGACGTCAAATGGAGAACGCCAGTAGAGATATTCTCTATTTGAAGTTACAGAAACGAGCTGCTGGTGAAGATGAAGTGGCATCCAGTGCTCGAGGGGAGTTGGAGGATTTATATTGCGCGACCAAATCAAAATTATTGACTATGAAGGGTGGTCATCGCGCATCGTGCTCATTCACCGAGCAATCGGTTCTAATCCCATCCTTCGCAAAAAACAACTTGCCTAAATTAAAGTTACCACAATTTAGTGGCAAATATTCGGACTTCCCTAATTTTATTGCATCATTCACTAAGTTGGTCGATGGAAAGGATACCTTAGCACCAATTGAGAAATTTAACCACCTTGTTTCTTGCTTAAGCGGTGCTGCGTTACGCACTATCAAAGCGTTCGAGATTAGTGAGGCGAATTATCCTAAAGCCATTGCCCAGTTAAAGGAAAGGTACGACAATAAATATTTAACCTTTCAGGAGCACTTAGGCCGTTTTCGAATTCACATGCACTTGCACTTCTCCCTAACACTTCCGACCGCACTTGCACTTGGCACTTTTTTCCGCCCTAAATAGGTTGTTCGAATTGAAGTACGCTAGATTTAGGTCGGAAACTATTATTCACCTCGAGAGATTGGTTGTGTTATTTTTTAGCTGTTTTCTAAAAATGTGTGACAAAATTAAATGTAACTATTGTATTTTTATAAACAGCGATCACAATATCCAGAAAATCCACTTTAGTATACTCGCGACTACACTACGATTTTGACAGATAAAAAAGTGTTAGTGCAAGGCAATCTAGTTACGATTTCGAACGCCCTACGCACTATTCGGAGTTTTTCGGAGAATATTTAGTGCGGAAAATAGATTTTAGTGCAAGTGCATGTGAATTCGAAAACGGCCTTAGTCGAGCTCTTTAACCTCCCTCAAGTTGCTAAAAACTCATCAAGTCAGTTGCGCTGTCTGATTGACAGCACTAACGCTCATTTAAGTGCCCTAAGGAGTTTAGGATCGGAATCGGACATTACAAATGCGTTGATAATTCATCTGGTCAAGGCGAAACTTGATCTGGAGTCCCAGGCTAAGTGGGAAGAATCAATGGAAAATACTCAACTGCCCACTTGGGAGGCGTGTTCAAAAATCTTGAATAAGAGATGTCAATTTCTCGAAGCCAAGGAAAGCAAGTTTGAGCAAGCTTGTAGTTCGTCGTCGTCGAACGCCAATGCGTCAAAGCAACGAAAGTTTACTTCGAATTCCACCTCCTTGACGACATCCCAGTCTCGTTGTTTCTTTTGTCAAGAGCCTGATCATATTATGTATAAGTGCTAAAAATTGCTTAAGCTACCTGTCTTCGGCAGGTTTGAATTTATCAAAAAGAAGGCATTGTGCATCAATTGTTTGTCGAAGGGGCACACTGTGAGGAGATGTCCCTCAGGGAAGTGTAGTGTCTGCGCTATGGCCCATCACACATGCCTACATCGGTATGCTGCGACTTCGGCATCAACAAGCAGTTCAAATGGAGTTAATAGGGAAAGAGAAGCAGCATCTGGTGCTGAAAATTTGAATTCAACTTCGTCTTTGTTGACTAAAGATAGTACGCAGGGTCAGACATTTCTGGCCGCTGCTCTGGTCCAAGTAAAGGACAACGCTGCTCGGTATCATCTTGCTCGTGCCTTATTAGATTCGGCGTCTCAACTCAATTTTATTTCGGAGTCTTGCTTAGTCGCTTAAATTAAAGAGGTATTGATCAGATCTTTATATTAGTGGAACAGCGGATGTGGCCTCTAAAGCTAGGTGGTCCACACAAGCAGTTGTCAAATCTCGGACCTGTAGCTTTGAAAGTAATCTAAAGTTTTACATTTTTCCACATATAACTGGCCTTCAACCAGAAAAGCCAGTTTCGGTGGAGAACTGGCACATCCCCCTTAACATTCAATTAGCAGATCTCCAGTTCTTTAAGCCACAGCGAATCGATCTCCTGATTGGGGCTGACGTCTTCTTCGAGCTCCTCTGTGTAGGTCAAATAAAATTATAGACAAGAATTTACCCACTTTGCAGAAGACGGTCTTCAGCTGGGTTGTCTCAGGTCAATATGCAAGTTCAGATGTTTCAGCGAGAATGAGTTGCGTAGCTCGCGAGCAGAGGGAAAACGAATTTGTGGCGGCTCAGGATTTATCGCTGAATGAAATAGTGGAGCGGTTTTGGAGGGACGAAGACATCGATAGAACTCCCACCATGAGTAAGCAACATGAAACATGTGAAGCTATCTTTAGAGAGTCCATGAGAAGGTTGCCGGATGGGCGATTTATGGTAAAATTACCCTTTAGTGACTTGTCGTTCCAGTTTGCAAACTCGTTAGAAATTGCAAGACGCCGTCGGACAAAGTTACCCTCCGCGGCAGGGGTAGTCGCGAAGGACTTTTACATGGATGATCTGTTGACTGGGGCAGATACACGGGAAGAATTGATTGCGATTCGTCGTGATGTGGACACAATTTTAAAATCGGGACAATTATATTTAAGAAAGTGGTACTCGAACGATACGGAGTTGTTGGCGAATATTCCGGAAACGGAACGCGAAAAAACTTTGAAAATTAACGATTATGACGTGGTGAAGACGCTGGGAATAATCTGGGAGCCCAGAGCGGACGAGTTCCATTTTCAGTATAAATCGCTAGTCGTCGGTTCGTCGAAGATTAATAAACGGACAATTTTGTCGGACATTGCTCGATTATTCGATCCGCTTGGACTGATAAACCCGGTCGTTGTGCGCGCGAAAATATTTTTACAAGAGCTCTGGTTGCTCAAATTAAATTGGGATAAATCCGTCCCTCAACATTTGGAATATCGTTGGTGTCAATTTAAACATCAACTGCAGGAACTGAACAATATTCGTATTCCGAGATTAGTACTTTGTGTAGGGGCGGTTTCGAGGGCTGTTCTGCACGGATTCGCAGATGCATCCACGCGAGCCTATGGTTGCTGCGTATATTTACAGACCACAGATGACGCGGGCAACATTTCTGTTAGTTTATTGGCTGCTAAATCGAAGGTCGCACCTATAAGGATATGCAGGTCCTTACCGAGCTTGGAACTCTGTGCCGCTCTACTACTTTCAAAGCTATTCGTAAAGATTCGCGATAATTTCCCTAAGCTTGTTGATGAGCAATATCTTTGGACGGATTCAGAAATCGTTCTCGTCTCGATTGGTTGTCTAGTCATGCTTCTAACTGGAAGACCTTTGTTTCCAATCGTGTGTCGGAAATCCAGACGCTGACGAGGCAGACAATTTGACGGCACGTCAATTCGAGGGAGCAGCTCCCTCCATATGGTACCTAAAGGGACAGGTTGGCGCCCTTGCGGTGATTACCGTGCACTAAACTCAATTACTATTCCAGATAAATATCCCATCGGTTTCATCCGTGACTGCACGAACTTCCTCAGCGGTAAAACTATTTTCTCCGTGATCGACCTGGAGAAAGCATATCACCAAATTCCCATCGCGACGGAGGACATACCGAAGACCGCCATCATAACACCTTTCGGCTTGTACGAGTTCCTATATATGACTTTCCGCCTCTGTAATGCTGGTCAAACTTTCCAGCGATTTATGCATGAAGTTACAGCCGGACTCGATTTCGTCCACGTCTATATAGACGATATTCTGGTGTTCAGTCGCGACCCTCAACAACATTTTCAACATTTGCGCACCCTGCTCACCAGGTTAAGAGACTATGGCCTCACAGTAAACAAGGACAAATGCCAGTGGGGAAAGGCATCCGTGAAATTCCTCGGGCACACCATCGACGCAAAGGGCATCAGTCCCTCCAGCGAGAAAGTTGCTGTCATCAGATATTTTAAACGATCCACAATGGTAATGGAGTTACGCCGTTTCCTAGCGATCATACATTTCTACAGGGAGTTCCTACCTCACGCCGCGGAGCACCAGCACCAACTACAGCACATGATGCCAGGTAATAAACGAAAAGATAGATCAATTCTTAAGTGGGACGAGTCTTCTATTGCAGCTTTCGAGAGGTGCCGACAAGACCTCATCAACAACGTCACTCTTGCACATCCGTGTCCGGAAGCTAAACTAACACTCGTAACTGATGCCTCCGATCTCGCTCTGGGTGCCGCTTTGCATCAGGTAACCAGTATAAAGGCTCAGAACCATTGGGTTTCTTCAGTCGAAAGCTCTCCGAGGCCCAAAAGAAATATAGTACGTTTGACCGCGAGCTTTTGGCCATCTATGAGAGTATTAAATACTTCAGGCACCAACTGGAAGGCCGCACGTTCACCATATTCACGGATCACAAACCGCTTACGTTTGTTTTCCGGACAAGGCATTCCCACGGCAAATGAGATACCTGGACTATATTGCCCAATTTTCGACAGATATTAAGCACATATCGGGTCCAGAAAATACCGTCGCCCATTTCATGTCTAGAATTAACACTCTAAACCAAATCGATTTTGCCTCAGTGGCTAGGGCCCAGGAAAAGAATGAGGAACTCGCCAGGATCATTGCACACTCGCCTCACGAATGGAAAAAAGAGAAGTTTCAGGTCAGCGAGCACCCAATGTTTTGTGTTGTTACTAATGGAATAACGAAGCCGTACATACCACGACAATTCCGCATTCCGATTCTCCAGAAAATTCACGAACTGAATCATCCAGGCGTTCGAGGCACAAAGAAGCTACTAGCTTCTCGCTACTACTGGCCTCGCAGCGAAAACGACGTTCGTGATTTTGTCCGCCGATGCCTCCAATGCCAGCGAGCTAAGGTGCAACGTCACACCGTCACCCCGACTGCAAAATATTCTCCGACACCTGCAAGATTTGATCACATCAACGTCGACATCGTGGGCCCATTACCACCATGCCAGGGATATCGTTATTGTTTAACGATGATCGATCGCTTTAGCCGCTGGCCGGAAGTAGTCCCTTTGCCTGACATCACAGCGGCAACCGTCGCTCACGCCCTCATCAGAGGCTGGATAGGCCGTTTTGGTGTCCCCACCCGTATTACCACCGACTGCGGACGTCAATTCGACTCGCAGCTTTTTGGGAACTATCGCAGATGCTTGGCATTAAACACCTCAAGACGACGCCTTATCACCCAGCGTCCAACGGACTGATAGAGCGCTGGCATCGAGATTTCAAAAACGCTATCAAATGCCACCAGACCGCAGACTGGGTTAGCATACTTCCACTCGTGCTGCTCGGACTCAGAACTACCCCCAAGGAAGACTTAGGAGCTGCACCTGCCGAATTATTATACGGACAGACGATACGCCTCCCCGCCGATTTCGTCCCAGGGTCTCAGACCAAACAAAAGAAGCATTCCGACCTACTTCGCGACCTGCAGCAAAGGATGCGTTCACTCACACCAGCGGACACTAGCCACCATACTACTAGAAAATCTTACATCCCGACAGGACTGGACAGCGCCACATACGTTTTTGTCAGGAACGACGCTGTAGCCCCACCACTAACACAGCCATATAATGGTCCTTACCGTGTCCTAAAGCGGCACGACAAATACTTCAAGGTCAACGTCAATGGTCGACCGGCAAAAATCTCGAAGGAGCGACTTAAGCCAGCATTTTTCCCAAGTCCCCCTAACGAGGCTAATAATACGGCATCACCTCCAGCACCTACAGAACTTAAGACCCGCTCCGGGCGAAAAGTTCGTTTTCCAGATTATTGTAGTCATAAAAACACGTATCACTGTCGCTAGAGGGGGAGTAATGTGGCAACACTCTAAGAGAGTCAGTTTCGATGGCAATACTTTGAGTTGAAGTTTCACTCTCGTCTCGACCGCCAAGGAGGCATGACAAAGAGATCAAAAAAGTTGTGAAGTGTAATTTCGGAAATACACGACTGTTAAGTAAGAATCGTTTCTTTTCTTTCTATACCGCACTAGCCACACTATCAACTTTTTCTAAAGCTCATTTTAAAGGTATTTGTGAGTACTTTGAAAAGTGTTCAATAAGTATTTTTTATAAAATGCATCGTTTTTCCGTTATTTGAGCTAGAATACTTCGATTTGAGTACTCGCCGAAAAAAAATATACATTCAATTACCTATAGCTCACTTTAAATTAATACTAAAAGGTTTTTTTAAGGAAGGATTTTATTCGTTTTTTTATTAGCTTCAATTTTGGTAATGACAAGTTTTTTGTAAAAACTTATAGTTTTTGAGTTATTTATGAAAAACCGCTTTAAAAAATGCATTTTTTTCACGAAAAATCAAAATCTTTGATCTTTAATAACTCAAAAAGTATTGATTTATTTTAATAACTTTATAGAACAAATTTTGCTTAGAATTGGTCCCTCTATCGATTCCTGGAGTAATTTCCACCACCGAGAAGGGGTGGCATCCACCCCCAGGGTAAAAGCGTAAGTTGGCACTATGTCACTTTTGTTTATTGCGGTATCCTCTAACTACTCACCAATTTTCATGCAAATCGATGGAGGTTCAACGAAATCGGAGGTAATGGTCGATTTTTACCTTCAGTGACTGTGCTAATTAGTATATACTGGTTTCCGCTGTATCCTGACCTAGATAAGGCGACATATAATTGTAAGGAATATAGAGTAGCTGGGTGGAAAAATAATTTGCAAAGTAACAAAATTGTTATTATCATAGCTGAACTATGCATCAATTATCTATTTCATGCGCATAACATTTTGCTTCTTAAAACTTACAAACATTTTCATAGCTATTACAAATTCACATTCACAAATCTGTATAGGGCTAGTAGTCCAGTCACTTGGGCCTAAAATAGTGCATTACCTCCGAATTCTGTCGGACTGCATGGATTTTGCTGAAATTTTGGATTTAAGCTTGTCTTACCCTCCTTTTCAAAAGTTATATATGGGCGGGGTGTGCTTTTTGATTTTAAGGGGTTAAAACTACCCCCTAGTAAAAAAAAATAGAAAAATACATTTTTAAGCATTTCTCCATTAATATTTGGTTAAATTGTATAAAATAAATATACTAGAAGATATTTTGTTCTTTACTTCAAGTTTTCAACCCCTAGAAACCACCCCTTATGATGAAATTAACGTTAAAAAATACTTTTTCACACTTAAAAATTCTTTACTTGTGAATTGAAATCAATAAAAATTTATTTCTTACTTATGATATGATGTTTCATTAGTTTCAACTTTTTAACCCTTAGAAACCACCCCTTATGCAGAAAATAATACTAAAAAAGCCTAGTAAAAGTTTGAAATGTTTTAATTTTGCATTTAGGTAAATAAAAATTATTTCCTTGCTTATGAAAGGATGTTTCGTTGGTTGCAACTTTTCAACCCCTAGAAACCACCCCTTATGGCGACTATAACGTAAAAAATAGTTTTTTACACTTTAAATTTCTTTACTTGTGCATTTAAATCAATAAAAATTTATTCCCTCCTTACGAAATGATGTTTCTAAGGTTGCAACTTTTTAACCCCTAGAAACTGCCCCTTATGCTAAAAATAAAAGCTAACTGAGAGCTCCAAAATACTAATATTTCTCACGCTCCGAAATTATCTCCCAAAAATTTCATTGATTTTTCTTCAATAAGTCGGTTAATTTTCGAGATTTGATATATGAGGAGCTGGCGAACAAAACGGTATAATTACACCTCCGGTCAAAATCCTTTTTTTTTTACGGTCCGGAGGTTTTGGGCCCGCTGAATTTGAATCTCAACTCATTTTCAATAAAAACCTCCTAAAACAGGGTTAAAATTGCATCCAAAGTTCATGGTTTCGATCATAATGGTATAATTACAATAAAGCTTCAACAGCATTGAATAAGCGAGCGCGTTTTCGTTCAAAACGGAATAATTATAATACAAATTTGCAAGATGTCAATCAAAATGGATTAAGTGACCTTTTTTTTTGTTTTTTAAGTGAAACTTTTATTAGATTAGATTTTTTTTAAAGAAGAAGATTTTTTTTTTTTTGTTGATTAAGAAATGTAGTAATAAATAAACGAATTTACTGTTTTTTTTTTTAGATTGACCTAACCTAACTCACAAAAAACTTATTGTTAGCAATCAAAAGGGCTTAATTGCATCCTCGTGACAATCAAAAACGTAATAATTGCACCGATTGCAAACAAAACGGCATAATTGCATTTTACAAATTTAAATATCTTCCGTTGTATTAGACATAGCAATCTGGATTTAACATATGTCAAATAAAGTTTCAAACTACATATAGATAAATTAAAACCGCCGCCAAAAGCTCACTGTAAGTATGTGATTCAGTTTTTTACTGCTCCTGTAAAATTTCATTTTATGTAATTATACCGTTTTGTTCGCCAGCTCCTCATATGTATTATATGCCATTTTAAAGGTAATTTCAAGGGCTACAAGGCTAGGCTCATTAAAAAGTCCACGTACCTTTTAATTTTAAAAGGTTAAGGGTTGAAGGGCTCGGGACAGTTGGTGTTCACACAATGACATGAACCTTAATCGGTAATATCTCCGTCAATTTTCATCCTACAGACGTTTAAAAGAAATGAAAATGTTTGTCGAAAAAAGAGTTACACGTTTGTATTACATCATTGTTTATGTATATATCATAGTTTTTAAGTTATTTTGAAAAAACTGAAAGTTTTTTAGAAATTTTCAAAATAAGCGTTACAAATAATGTTACTTTTTTCAAAAACTATGCAATTTAAACCGGTCAAACTTCTGGATCTAATAAATAATACTACAACAAAATGTCATGTGGAAGGAAAACGATAAATTTTGATTCTGGTGGATATTAGGTTAATTATAGTGCTCTTTTTTCATAAAAAATTCGAGAACTTTATATTTTATGCGCTGTAACTCACTCAGTTTACATGCAAATGACTTTTGTCAGTGCTCATTTTGAAGGTCTTTTTAAGGACTAAAAAAAACGTTTGCATCATTACCCCCGAAAAATCAACCCTTTTCTCGTAATTTAACGTTGAATACATTGATCCAAAGATCAAAGGTCTCCTTTCACCGATCATATCTCGGTTTGTATGGAACCTAGAATAATTTTTAAAAAATGAATCTCTTTGTTTTTTTATAAGCTTCCTTTTTGTTCTGTATACTTTTTTGATTAGAGGCGTCATTTTTGAGTTATTCGTGAAAAATCGTTCAAAAATGTGGCTTTTTCTGATGAAAATTCAAGGTTTTCAACCACGAATAACTCAAAAAGTATTGATTTTCAGAAAAAAATTTATAGGACAAAAGTTGTTTAAAATTTCACCCTCTATCGATTCCCGGGGTTATTTTGAGTAAAGGAATTTCAGCCCCCGAGAAGGGGTGGCAAGCCCCCCCCCTGGGTAAAAGCACACATCGGCATTATATAACTTTTGTTATTTAAGCACTTTCCCATCATCTCACCGAATTTAAAGTGAATCGGTTCAGTCCGAAAGAATTCGGAGGTGAATATCCCGAGTGACTGGACTATAGAAATATGTATTGGGTTTAAATCTGTATGGGGATAGGAGAAATTATTTTATAATTTTTAGTTCGTTTTAAAAACCTGGTAGGTACATTAAACATTTTTGTTTATTTAAATACGTCTTCCTAAGTACTAATCTACCAAATAAAAATATCCAAATTATTCAACCAAAACCGTAATATGTTGAATACATTTTGCTCTAGGTCTAAATCAGCAAATAAGTCTACTTCGCCAAATCGATAAATGCTTGCTGGTACTCTTCATTTTTCTTCAGCATATTGAATGGCCTCTGTTTGCCCATATAGCGACAAAATAATTGTGTCTGGGGGATGTTTGGCCCCTACGATTTGTCTGGCTGTTTACAAAAAGTATTAAAATAGTTCCCTGAGTATCATATATAAAAATCAAGACTCAGAATATAAGTAAAGTTCGGTTATTTTTTGACGGACTTTAAACCGTCTGGCAGAAATTACCGCCGACGGGAAGTGTCTGGCAGTGTTGATTATTACTTTGTAACATTATTCTACAAAACATATATAAAAATCAGCTCTCAGAATTTATGAAAAGTAAGTACTGTTTTACGTATCAACACCTGATACCTACCTGCGAATTGGCCGCCGCGCCGGCCCAAGCTAGCAGGTATGCATACGTTCACCGCACCGCACATACTAACACCAAAGATTATATACCGTCACGAAGATTCATAGGCATTCGTTCATTTGGTGTGAAATAAAACGGCCAAGCCACACGTTTTGACTAAAATGTAGAATTTGTGAAGGTAGGCCTGGTAAAGTTAGGGCGCATAGATCAAAAATCTTGGCTCTACATGAGATCTGACCACTTTTTCATATATTTTGAGTAAGGTGTAGTGTAGAGCTTGTAGGTGTAGTGTAGAGCTTGTAGGTTTAGAGCGTGCAGTCTTTAGAGCTTGGCTTTATACGAGATCTGATAACTTTTTCACAGGGTAAGCTACGTAGACTCGTCTTGGCAACATTTTTACATGAAAATGTTTTTTGGTGGTTGTTATTAATTTTTACATTCGAACTTTATCATCCGAATTCTATCCGAAAACTTATATTTTCCATTTTTTAAAAACAAAAACTTCATCTCGTGGCCTGCTACGATTTCCACTTTTATTTCACAGCTTGCTTTGTTGCAACCGCCACACTGCTCCCCTCCCAGTTATCTCATGATAACGATACAAAAAACAAAAACTTCATCTCATGGCCTGCTACGATTTCCACTTTTATTTCACAGCTTGCTTTGTTGCAACCATTGTGGCGTTAGTGATTTCGATTCTCGACATTTCGAGACCCACTTTTGGCAATGTCTATAACAAAGTACTTTTGGGAAAATATTTATAAAGTAGCTTGGAAAATAAAAATTTGTCAAAAAGAAAATTGTAAAACAAAAATTCAGTCTTCTAAGAGAATTTCAACTGAAATCAACCTAAATTATTTTAAAAGAAAATATTAAAAAAATATAAATAAGGAATTTCTTCTACTTAAAGAATTAATTAATAAATAAATTAATTAAAGAAGGAAAGTTTTTTTTTTAAAAGATTTAAATACAAAAATATCAAAAGGATTCCAGAAAATATATAAATAAAAAATATCTGGAGGAGCCGAGAAAAAGGAATTACATGGCCGCAATAAGAACCTCATGATGTTCCTGCCGCAGAAGAGATCCTAGAAATTAGAGGGCATTTAATTTAAAGAAGGAAACCCCAGGTAATCCCCTTTCCCTTTCTCTTGGCCCCACACATTGGTCACCAATTATGGGGGACTAGCCTTCATTTAAATTTTATTTTCACTTGTATTATTATTTACAATTTGTTTATTTTAAGTGTTTATTAATTTTTGAGTTTATTTTATTATTAATTTTTAATTTAAATCTTTACCGGCCGGAGTCAATTACCAAACTGATAGTTTCCATTTTTTAAAAACAAAAACTTCATCTCGTGGCCAACAACATTTATAACAAAAAAATGTCTTTGATGTTTTTAATATGTCGTTAACTAATACGTTTTAAAATGCTTTCTTAATCAAGCAGTGTTTTTTTAAATGAAACAAGTATCATAAATTAAATTCAAGAAAGTGGAGTCTATGTTCGTAACAGGAATTATGTATATAGACCGGCATGGCATTTAAAATATCTTCGATTGTTAGCTTGAACACCACCAATAATAATACACAGTACCTAACTTACCGGCTGAGTGTTTTCGATTTTTTTTAAATATTTTTATTCCCCGGGAATCTAAGAAACCTACAGGTTTCTCTTCTAGAGACATGGTTACATCCGGGGGCAAAACAATATGTTATTTAAACTTATAACACCAAAACAAAGGAGTTATTTAAAAGAAAATGTAAAATTTCATACGTGTTCCTCTATGTTTTTACCCAAATGTAAAAATTCACCATTTTGTGACGTCACGACTTCCACGGTCCATTAAACCAATCTTGTGTCACATAATAATCTTGCATTTCTCATTTCTGGCGTATTCTTAAAATTCTTTTTCGAAGCGACAAATATCAGGCAGCCGCGCAAAGGCAACAGGCAAAGCCAAGGCGCATGGGCCAAGAAAGCCCTAGCCAAACAACCGGCCAAAGCTGTTCTGAGCTGGCAAGAGAAATCACAGATAAAATAATATTATTTTATATTATTTTATCTGTGGAGAAATGAAATAAATGTAGGCGCCTGTAGGGTTCTGACCGGACCCTAGAACAAAAATTTCAGCTCAGCTATTGTTCCCATTGTTCACCTTCGCAAAAATATTCGCGAAAGTTGCAATTTCGACGTACATTCTCACGAAAGTTTTCACACGCCAAGCACATTCTTTCATGAGCCCAGACGCAACTTGAGTTCTTTGCATCTGCACACTCAACGTAATCTTGTCTGCCGCTGTAAGCGGAGCTTCGCACGTGCAGAAAGCTTTCGTGAGAATCAACTCTAAAAATTTGTGTATATAGGGAAGTAGCAAAATAAACATGACACAGTCCACAAGAAATCATCGTCGTTTTCATTATTCCCTTCGCTATTGTTCTGTTCACATGAATGCATAGGTTTGGCACCTAGGCATTATTATCTTCAGCAGGTTATCAAGGTATTGAACTTTGGTAAATTCATCGTTAATCCAAGGTATTGAACTTTGGTAAATTCATCATCAATTATTTGGGGAGTCAAGGTATTGAACCTTTGCTCCTATCTATTGCGGGCGGCAAAAGAGTCGTTCGTGTTTTAAAAACATTGGTGACCCCGACGTGATATCAACACGCATCAGTCGCATCGGTCTCAACACGCATCAGTCGCATCAGTCTTAACACACCTCAGTCTTAAGTCAGCATCAACCTCAAGTCATCATGGAGGAATTAGCCGCTCAACAGAGGAAAACCGGGAGTGATCTGCAGGCAATCATCGCCAATTACAACAAAGATTCTTCCAGTCGGAAAACACTTCAGTACTATCGTGAAAGATCGAGGCGCCTTGAGGAAACTTGGGCAACGTTTGAGGAAACAGATAATCTCATCCGCACCAGACATGGGGATCAGCTAAATCACCCGTACTTCAAGCAGGGTTTCTATGACGGAATTAGGGACCTGTACGAGAACTATTCTGAAACATTTCAGGAACAAATCCGAAGGTTGGAAACAACAGCAAACACGCCAGGAGCTGAAGCGGATCCGCCATCGGAAGAAAATTCCATTGTGAAGCCGAAAACTCCACTAGCACGCCAGTCAACTCCACCTAGTGAGGGGATCATCAAGAACATCAGGAAACAATCAGTGCTGTGTGAATCCTTGTCAAGATTGTTAAACAAGTGCATCGAACGTGATCAATCTGTGTCAAAACAAGCATGCGAGGAACGAGCCGCCACAATCGGGCGCTACTGGGCTCAAATCGAGGACATACATTTCAGCATATGTGAAGCCACGGAAGACCCAGCAGCACAAGGCTACAATATAGATCGATATTTTAGCCTAGAGGAACAAGTTCATGATGAATTAATTCATTTATCAGAGAAGTTGGCATCAATTGCGGCACCTACTTCTCAACCAAATCAAAACACAAATTCAATGATGAAATTGCCGAAGATAGTACTCCCCAAATTTAACGGGGACTATTCTAAATGGCAACAATTCTACGACCTGTTTCATCAAATGGTCCACATTCAGCCATTAGGACCCTGTCAAAAGATGTGGTACCTGAAAACCAATTTGGAAGGTGATCCCGAAAAGCTAATACGCCACTACACGCTATCGGACGAAAACTACGCTGCGGCCTGGGAGACGCTAGTAAATCGCTACAACAACAAAAGGTTAATTGTGACGGCGATGCTCAACAAGCTTCTCTCTCAGCCAAACATCAACATTGAAAGTGCATCGTCCATCAAGCAACTTCATGACACAACTCGCGAATGCCTCAAGGGACTAGAGAACCTTCAAGTACTCACGGCGGATTGGGATCCTTTAATAGTTCACCTGTTGATAAAGAGACTCGATAAAACCACACACAGTCTCTATGAGCAGTCCCTAGAGAATCCTCGAGAACTACCTTCATTATCGGGTTTGCTTAAATTTCTAGAAACGCGATTCCAGTCTCTAGAAGCATTAGGCTCAAAGGGTAAATCTTCCGAAGAAAGTGCAAGAAAGTTAACGGTTGCACGATCTCTTTCGACCACAACAAGCTCAAGGCAATGCCCCTCATGCAACGCAAATCATTTATTGTTTGCATGCCCACAATTTTTGAAATTATCGCCACAAGCTCGCTTGGAATTCACGAAAGGGCGCAAATTGTGTACTAATTGTCTCAGGACAGGCCATAACAACTCAACATGCACGTCTAGGACATGTACAAAGTGCGAAAAGCGGCATAACACATTGCTGCACATTGATCAGGCGACAAAGCCACAAGGAGCCAAGCCAAGTTCTCCACCAAAATCGCAAGCATCAAACCCTCCGACAACGTCTCAGCAAACGGCATTGACCGCGCAAGCACCGTGTGCTCCAAGGGGTTACGTAATGCTGAGCACAGTTCTGCTTCGGCTCACAAACGAAGAAGGAACCAGCCTAGAATGCAGGGCCATACTTGATTCTGGCTCTCAGCTGAACTTCATAACCGATCGAATGGTTAAAAAGCTGAAACTGCAAGCCAATATAGAGGAAATGAGTATTGAAGGCATCGGACAACACAAGCAGCGTGCTCAGAAGAGGGTCAGCGTGTCTATTCATTCTCGAACAAGTGGTTTCGTTTCAAGAGTGGAGGCTCATGTATTGCCCAAAATAATATCTCCGCAACCATCTCACATCATTGATTCATCCTCGTGGCCAATTCCACATAACATTCCTCTGGCAGATCCAGACTTTCACACACCCAGTACCATCGATCTTCTCATTGGAGCAGAAATTTACTACTCCATACTTTCTGTGGGACAAATCAAGTTGGGAACCACCTTGCCAACCCTCCAGAATACAGTATTTGGATGGACCATAGGGGGCAAACTCGAGGAAATTTGTCGACCGTTGGCCTCCTGTGGCATATGCAGCGAAGATGACACTCTCACTGACCAAATCGAGAAATTTTGGAGACTAGAGGAAGTGGATTCTTCAGACGATAGCAGCTCCATAACGTCTGCCGAACAGAGGTGCGTCAACCACTTCGAATCCAATGTGAAGAGAAATTACGAAGGAAGATTCATAGTAAGGTTGCCGTTTCGTCGAGACCCCAAGCTGTTGGGAGAGTCCAAGGACATCGCTCTCAAAAGATTCCTTTCCTTGGAAAGAAAGCTCATAAAACAACCAGAGATTAAGGAACAATATGTTGATTTCATGCGCGAATACATGAAATTGGGCCACATGGAAGGAGTACACCCAGACAAAATTCCGAGTCCGCACTATTATCTTCCACACCACTGCGTTACAAGACCGGAGAGCAGCACAACCAAACTTCGAGTTGTTTTCGACGGCTCCGCAGCTACATCGACCAATGTATCATTAAATGACCTTTTACATAAGGGACCGTGGATTCAAGATGAGCTTTTTGCCATACTACTAAGATTTCGGTTGCCAAAATTCGTTTTTACAGTGGACATCGAAAAAATGTACCGGCAAGTGATGATTCATGATGACGACCAATTCTTCCAACTAATACTTTGGAGAGAGGACCCTAACCAGCCCTTGCGATGTTACAAGCTGCGTACGGTAACCTACGGCACAACTTCTGCTCCGTTCTTGGCAACAAAGTGCCTGCAGTCGCTGGCTGCCACTGAGGCAGTCAATTTTCCACTAGGAGCAGAAATCCTCAAGAGAGATTTTTATGTTGACGACTTGATGACCGGCTCCAACAGATTGCTTGAAGCCAAGCAAATGCAAAGTCAACTAACCAAACTCCTCCATTTAGGAGGATTCCATTTAAGAAAGTGGTGCGCCAATCATGCGCAATTACTAAATGGAATCCCTCCAGCTGACATTGAAATGCAGCTTGACATCAGCGAAAACAATGAAGGACACACAAAGACACTGGGATTAACCTGGCTTCCCAAGTCTGATCTCTTTTCCATAAAAATTTCGTTGAAAGAAACAAAGGGTATCACCAAACGATCGGTTCTTTCCGACATTGCCCACATCTTCGACCCGCTAGGCTTTGTTGGTCCCGTCACCGTGAAAGCAAAGATCTTCATGAGAGAGCTGTGGTCTCTTAAATTAGACTGGGATGCTTCCCTTCCAGCAGAAATGCACACGCGTTGGCAAATCTTCCGTCAAGGTTTAAAGACACTGGCCGACATTCAAGTGCCAAGGCATGTATTTACTTGTCAGCAACCCAGAAACACACAAGTTCACGCTTTCTCTGATGCTTCAGAGAATGCCTTCGGTGCAGCTGTTTACATCCGTTCCATCGCGCCGGACAACATTGTAATTGTGCGACTATTGTGCGCCAAATCAGAGGTAGCTCCACGAAAAACGACGACACTTCCGCGGTTGGAGCTATGTGCGGCAAAACTTGCTGCACAATTGGTTCAAAGAATCATGAAGGATTTAAGATTGCAAAACGTAAAATGTCACTTTTGGACAGACTCCGAGGTAGTTCTGGCCTGGATCAACTCGGAATCTTCAAGCTATCACACTTTTGTAGCCAATAGAGTGGCTAGCATTCAACGATCGTCAAACCCTGAACAATGGCGTCACGTAAAATCCAGTGACAATCCCGCTGACCTGGTATCGAGGGGAGTCACAGCAGAGAAGCTAGCAAAATGCAGTATGTGGTTTTACGGTCCTCGTTTTCTTCATGGATCAGAAGACATATGGCCTTCGAAATATTCCAAAATGGACACTGACCTGGAAAAAAGGGCACCTAAGGTGATGTTAGCAACTACGAAAACAACGCCTTCAGTAGCAACCACAATAAACAGCGGCAATTCATTCAGTAGATTGAAGAGAATAATGTCATACGTTTTACGATTCATTTATAACACACAGCCACGCAACCGAGGATCGAGAAAACATAACTTACTAACTTCTGCAGATGTTGAAGAGGCCCTCACGGTCATCATCAAACAAATACAGCAAGAAGGATTTACGGAGGATCTCGCTCAACTGCAGAGAATGAGAACGGTGGATGTGAAAAGTTCAATATCCAGCTTGTCCCCGTTCCTTGACGAACAAGGAATTATGCGTGTGGGGGGCAGACTGGAACATTCCAATCTTCAGTATGACGCAAAGCATCCCATACTATTGCCATATGCACACCAATTGACGAAGCTACTCATGGCCGACATTCACAAAAGCAATCTTCATGCCGGCCCGCAAACGTTATTGGCCATCACCCGTCAGAGATTCTGGCCGATTAAAGGCAAAACTATCGCTAGATCTATAGTGCAGAATTGCGTACGCTGCTCCAAAGGGAAACCCAAGATGTTCTCACAAATGATGGGCAATTTGCCACCTCACAGAATTCAACCAGCCCGTCCATTTATCAATTCGGGCGTGGATTTTTGCGGACCTATTTGGGTCCATTATCGTTTAAGAGGAAGTCGACCCCAAAAGAGTTACGTGGCAGTGTTTTGCTGTTTCGCCACTAAGGCGCTACACCTGGAAGTAGCGAGCGACCTATCAACAGATGCTTTTATTGGGGCACTGAGAAGATTCACTGGCCGACGCGGACAGTGCAAAAATCTATACTGCGACAACGCAACAAATTTTGTAGGAGCAAAAAACCAACTCAAGGAATTGTCAGACGCCATTCACTCAAGCAAAGGGCAAGAAAAGATCGTGTCGGTATGCAGCACGAAAGGCATAAACTTCCATTTCATCCCACCTCGGGCACCACACTTTGGAGGTCTGTGGGAAGCCGCAGTCAAGTCGGCCAAATACCTGTTGCAACGCAGTGTAGCCTCAGCCTCGCTCACGTTTGAAGAACTGTGTACCCTCATGACCGAAATCGAAGCCATTCTAAATTCAAGACCACTCACACCGATGTCAAATGATCCAAACGATCTTACTGCCCTAACGCCAGGACATTTTCTCATAGGTGAGCCTTTAACAGCCACCGTGGATCCCAATTCTGAGCCGCTGAGAACTAGTTTACTCTCCAGATGGAAACTAGTGTCTCAACTCAAACGAGAATTCTGGACCCGTTGGTCACGGGAGTACTTGCATGAGCTCCAGCACAGATTAAAATGGAAAACAGCCAGTCAAAACGCACAGCCGGGAACCATAGTCGTCTTGCAAGAAGACAACACTCCAACCATGAAATGGCCGTTAGGTCGAATTGTCCAAACGTACAAGGGCAGTGATGGTTTAGTGCGCGTAGCAGACGTTCGCACAAGCTCAGGTCTTCTACGTCGCCCAATCCAATCCAAGAAGCTCCATTAGAAGGTTCCACACACAAGAGTGAGGACATGGCTCCTCCCTCAGGACATCTAAAACGTAGCAACGAAGATAACGTACAAAGGAACGATGACTGCTTAAATGAAACAAAGGAGACTACAGAAGAACACCCCGCACATCTCTCCGAATCACGCAAGAGGAGAAAGGGATCCTACGCATCTGCCATTGTGACCCTGTTATTAACATGCTTGCTTCTGCCAATTCCAAACTCAGCCCACGCAATAGAGGTCACGAAATTCGCGCCGCAACCAGGAATATATTTTGACAAAATTGGAACAATCAATTTAATATCCACAGAATGGAATCTAGTGGTGTACTACGATCTGCAGCAGTACTGGAAGGAGTTTCAAGTTTTGCAAAACAGCTCAGGGGCATTACAACATCTCTGTAGCCTCATTCGGAAGAAGACAACGTGCACCCAAATCATACATCAGTTTCAACATTTAGAAGACGAACTGGAACAAGACAACCAGCTGCTCAACTCGAAACTCACGTCAAGCAGAACCAAACGAGGAGCTATTGATTTGATTGGAAATGTTGCCAATTCACTGTTTGGTGTGCTTGATTCAAAATATGCCGAACAAATGTCGTCAACAATTGACAACATTCACCAGAACGAAAACCACATCCTAAGTCTTCTAAAAAATCAGACATCTATACTAGAATCCACTGTCAACATTATGAAACGCGACCACACAGCTGTGAATAAGAAATTCGAGTCATTGGAATCACAACTGAAGGAGATCATCAATCGTATAAACAACAACACTGACGACGCATATCAACTGAAAATCCAACAGCTGTTCACATCGTGGTCAATCCACACTGCGCTGGTTGTCACAAATCTGCAACGCATTCAGGCTGCATTAATCGACGTCATTGCTGACGCACATCAAGGAAAGATCAGCCACCTATTACTTTCACCTTCGCAACTACACAAGGAAGTCAGCAAAATTAAAAATCATCTACCTGCATCTGTTCGCCTTCCAACGAGCTCAGAAAACTTATTGGGACTTTTTCGATTAATGACAGCTGAAGGACGTATCGTAAACAATCACGTCATATTTCGGATCAAATTACCCCTTCTGAGCTTAGAAGACTTGAATCTATTCCAATTAACTCCAATACCAGCCGTGGTTAATAACTCCTTGCTGACAATAGAACCATCGTCCGCATATTTGGCTGTAACTCCGCATCAAGATCAGTATTTTCCCTTCACGGATCGAGAAATTTCATCATGCACTGAAATCAGAAGCACATTTCTGTGCAGACAGTCGCAGCCGCTTTATCACAAAGGGGCAAACATAAGCAAATGCGAAATCAACCTCCTCAATGGGATGTCAACCTCCTCAGAGTGCACGTTAAAAAGAGCTCCAATTAGCCCTCTCTGGACGCAGTTGCACAAGTCAAACCAATGGCTTTTTGCAATCTTCAACAAAATAGTTGTCAACGTGGTTTGCAACGACACAACAACACAGTTAACATTGGAAGGCTCTGGAATCATAAGTCTGCTACCAGATTGCGTGTTAAAGCACGATTTGATGACCCTCCGAGGACATCATACCTATTCCAGCGCCATCCGAGTAGCATACTCAAGATTAAGTGAGGAAGCAAACATCGCTCACATGGAACAGCCCGCGCCCTTGCCTCATGAAGAAAGACAGCATCAGGTGAAATTGCAAGAAATGGAGATGCTATTGGAACAAATAGCATCGCAAAACCTCGAGCTGCCCAATCAACTTCATCGCAGCAATGTCCAGCACACCACCGTTGGATCTCTTGGACTAGCACTCATCAGTGCCCTCATCATACTGGCACTCATCTGGGGAATCCGCACCAACAAATTTCGAGGTCACTCATCCAAGCCTGTACCAAAGCCCAGAACATCACGGCCTCTACAAGCTGAAGACTTCAAAATCAATATTTAAATGTCCTTCAACCTAAATTCCAATACATTAGACATATATTTGATTTGTACAAATAGAATCAAATAAAAGTTGAACGCAGTTCAACGGGGGGGAGTATGTTCACCTTCGCAAAAATATTCGCGAAAGTTGCAATTTCGACGTACATTCTCACGAAAGTTTTCACACGCCAAGCACATTCTTTCATGAGCCCAGACGCAACTTGAGTTCTTTGCATCTGCACACTCAACGTAATCTTGTCTGCCGCTGTAAGCGGAGCTTCGCACGTGCAGAAAGCTTTCGTGAGAATCAACTCTAAAAATTTGTGTATATAGGGAAGTAGCAAAATAAACATGACACAGTCCACAAGAAATCATCGTCGTTTTCATTATTCCCTTCGCTATTGTTCTGTTCACATGAATGCATAGGTTTGGCACCTAGGCATTATTATCTTCAGCAGGTTATCAAGGTATTGAACTTTGGTAAATTCATCGTTAATCCAAGGTATTGAACTTTGGTAAATTCATCATCAATTATTTGGGGAGTCAAGGTATTGAACCTTTGCTCCTATCTATTGCGGGCGGCAAAAGAGTCGTTCGTGTTTTAAAAACACCCATTGCTCCCATTTTATATGTACATATAGTAAATAAGTAGATATATTTAATTGCTCAATGATTATATATCTGCGACAACTAAATACAGACGGGAACGCGGCTTTTGCTTCCCTTGTAAAATAAGTATGTAAAACCGACCAACCGGTAACGTGGAAATAGCATAAATTATTTGCCTTCCAGCAAAAATAATATTCATTTTCATTAAAGCGGAAATGTTTTGAATATTTACGGAGCAAATCGATTGCCCAAAAAAACTCCTGTAATAAATTTAATCGTCGCCGCCGAATGAACAAAAATTCATTGAAAAAAATTTAATTTTGATTTACGAACAATTAATGCGGCGACCCGTTACAATTGTTCGTTATCTGCCTTTTCGGGTATGCTGAAATGAGAAAACTTTTCGAATGAGGGATGTGCTCAGAAATTTAATGCCCGTCGGATGATGATAGGATTAGGCCAAAAAGCGGCGATTGAAACACGTAATTTGAAAAATACTGTGTGAGTAATTAGATAAAATGTTTTTTCAATGAAAGGGCATTATCAGTGGTATGTATGTATTGTACCTATAAGCACAGATAAATAATACAGATGCCCAGCCACTGCATTGAAAAGTGGAACCAATGCAACATTTTCGCTAGCCAAGTTTTCGGCTGTCTAGCCAAGTTATGTTGCGTAGCAAATGAATGTTGCGAATTAAAGATTGCAAAGCCCATTTCCGCAACAATGCTCACTCGTGAGTCGTGATCTCTCAATCAAGAAATTACATATGCAGATATATGAATGAAGGAAGGTACAGATTGTAGGGTATACGAGTATATATACGTAGTATCAAAGAACTTCTAAACACCATTCTTTAGAAGTTCTTTGGTAGTATTTAAGCTTATGTAGGTTTAGAATAATATCTCAGAAAACTTCTGAAAGAATTTTGTAGTCACCCTTTTTACAAAATTTAATTAATTAGAGAGGGATAACTTTCCCACTTTTTGCCCTTTGATTGTTTCTTAATATGTATGAAGCATTAAAATAATATCATAGTAGAACATTGAAAAAGTTGTCCATGAAGTCACTTAATTACGGTTTTTTAAAAATATATTAATCCAAGGGAAATTAACACATTTTCTATTTTGGTAAAACGAAAACTTATTTATTTTATTCGTTCATTATACCCCTAACTTTTTTGTTTTTATTCGAATTCGTAACCTGCGGAAAAATAAATGTAGAAATGATTTATTTGGCTGCAAATTTGGTGTTGACCCGTTAGAAGTTTTCATTCATGCAGGCAATCTCAGCACCCACCCACCCCACAGATAAATTCGAAGCGCGCAGCTAGTTCACAAACAATTCTCAGCTATGAGTTTAATCCTCTTTTCCCTCTTTGTTTTTTTCATGGAATTTGTCATCATTCTTTTAAATGTGTTTGGTCTGGGGGGACGGGGAGGTGCAGACGAGCCCCCAAACCAAAGAATATTGAACCTTGTTACAAAGAATGTCCACTCTATTTCTGCGACGCAATTTACCCCCACCATGGACAATTTTCAGAAAATTACAACAACAAAATGCCCATTAGCCGAAAAGAAAAATTCGCCGTGTTTGTTCCAAGTCCGAATTCCCATTTAAATCGCCTAATAAGCAAGAAAGACGGCAGCAGTCACAAATGCCGACAAACACTATGAAACAAGAGTTCACCTATTACTTTGCGGGCCGGAGGCGAATGCTTTTTCATGTCATTGTGTTGGTGGCGAGCCGGCCGTGCTTTTCAGATAGGAAATACCGGAATTCGAATGCCTGCCTCACACATTGAAGGGGTTCACATATAAGTTTGTTTACGTTTTTTCATCATAGGTTTTCCTTATGCGGGCCGAAGGCGAATGCTAAATCAAATGCGATTGTATGCCGGCTCGCACGGGTAATCCGTTTGCTTCAAAGGACAGGGTGATTAATTCTGATTGTGTTTTAAGAGAAGTTCTTTATAATTTGTGAAATTACGACTAAGCTTTTTAAAATTATAATATTTTGTGGTGAAATGTATAGTGGCATTAAAACTGATGTTTTGAAATAAGAGACCAATTATAAAACAGGTTTACTTTTTTATTTATGAACGTTTTAATTTAGTTTTAAGTGTACGGCAGTCGGCACCCTGTAGCTCTGTATCAATTTCTCGAAATTCCTCTGCATTGTTTCTCTCGTTTCCACCACAATGCTTGAGCATGCTATCGACTTCTAGCAAAATCGTGGGGTTGGGAGGAATAACGGTACCAAGGTCACAAAAACTGAAAATCTAAATTGCAGGAGTGAACAGTCTTTGTAACGTAGGTTCCATAGTCTTTGCCCCAAACCGAAGCATATGTTCGGGCTCTCCGTATGTCGGCGAGACGCACCGAACGAGTGCTAGAAGTTGAAGTGCCTTGGCCTTCTCGGTTCGCGCTCTGCTCCTGGCGATGCCTGGGATAGGAATGATAAGAGCAAGCGAAAGCAAAGGACTCTGTCTCCGTCCTACATACGGGACGTAAGCGCGCACACAAATAAATCTCATTTTCACCGGCGCGGCGGGCGCACAATCACAGGACTGAGAATGAAGAGATGGTAAAATGTTGCTTCGCTCACTTTTTCTAAAAACTTCCCGCTGCATTGATGTTGGGGCCCTCGACCAAATGATGGCTCAGGTTGCAAAATGTTGCGTTAGTTATTGCTCTCCCTATTCTTCGCATTATCTGGTGCAAATCGTTTGAGAGCTAAAATGTCGCTACATGCATGTGCCCAAGCAAAAGACAATTCGGCAACTTTGGAAATTTCTGCCCTATTCGACTGGGCATCTGTATTATTTATCTGTGCTATAAGTATCTTTTGCGAACTTCTTTTAAATGCAGAAAATCAACTCGGGGACAGATGGCCATAAAATAGTTCAAAAAAAAAAAAAATCTGGGAATTATTCAATTATGTAGATGGGTAAGTAAGTTAAATATTTGGATGATGATAGGGTTTATCTGAGTCTATAGCCTTAGACAGTGCCGGGAGTTTATATTTACTAACGGTGACCCACATCAAAGCCGAACGTTTTCATTCAAAGACGAGTAATTTTTAAGTCACTTACTGCTTCCTGAAGGCATTTTATCCTGTGGAAAGTATAGAGGCTTTCGAATCGGACAAGCAGCTTACCCTACAACCTATTCAGATATAATAATCACGTGAACGAACTCAGCTATGTATAGTGACGAATTCGAAAACAATTGTCCCTCCTCTTTCACACCTATAAAGACGATAAGTGCGTAAAACATGTTTTTTTTCGCCAGACACACGCTAAGAATTTGAAACACTTTTGTTGATTGTCTTCAAATTAATATGGATGAGACTGCTGAAATATTCAACAGCAGTTGTGTCGTCGCGGAAATAAAACAAATAGAGTCCTGATGTTGTCGGTGCCGTCGTAATCATCATCTTCCTCGTAGTATTGACTGCCTCATCAAAAAGGAAAAATAATTTTACGTCATTGGGCCAAAGTCCACATTTTATGCCTGCAAACTTTCGAGCGCGATAAATCGGAGTAATTACCTTATCTTGCACGCATTCTTAATAGGTTGTGTCGCTGTCTGGCTACCTAAAATTTCTTTGAGGCATCGACTTCGATAAGACTGCCTCATTGATAGTCACTTCTGATCTATCATATCATAAAATAATCCCTTCTGATCTATCATAATCATAATTAACAAAAATGTTTGGGGTATTTAGTGATAAATGAATAATATTCAACAAAATCACCTAAATTTGGACACTTTGTTTTCGAAGAGAAAAAAACTAAGCTCAGTTATCGGAATCGCCAAAAAATCCATTATAGAAATGCCTTTTGGGGAATACATCATGTGCGATTATTAGCCAAAATAAGACATTCTTGAGTTATAATATACACTCGCGGTCATAAAAACTAACCGCACCACTTAAAATTCATATGAAAAAGTTGAATAAAACACCTACTTCTCCGAATGGAATGAGAACTTCATAAGCAGTTTGGCAAAACTTCATTTGCCTACTACCTTTTTTTGGAAGAAATAAATAAGACAAGTTAGATTATTGATTATCACGCTTTATTATTATTTACTTGTTTATTACATTAATTAAAAAATTTGCGGATAATTTGGTGTATTTATACAGGGTGTTTTGCTAAGGTCTGAACACGGGTATGCCAATCGATTCCAAATGGTCTCCTGATCAACGTTTGTTCGGACACCACCCCCCCCCCCCCCCCCTAAAATCGGTCCGCCCCCACAAAATCGCGATTGAAAATTTAGAGGAGGTTAACCTAGAAAATTCATTATAAGTTCTTTCAGAGACATCCTACGATACTGGTTGATAACGCATTAGAAAGCTAAGCCTTAAAGCTTTCGAACGATACCACCCACGACCCAATTCGTCAACAAACAAGCGGGGGAGACCCCGTCAAATTTCGAAAATGGCAATTTCAAAGCCCAAACTTTGACCTTGACCCACAAACTTTAATCCTTGCGTTTGAGAACAATTTAGTTCATCGATCTAGTCAATCAAGTATTTGGGTAAGAACTTGCCAAGTTGCACTATTAAGTAGCAAAGAACATAACAGATTTTTTTTAAAGCAACTAAAGAACGTTATGCATGACAAGAGCTATGATTTAAGGAGCTTTGAAAGAACTTGGTATCCAGTTAGATCTCACTTCTTTTATTAGCGAAGCCGTTATACGAGTACTTATCTTGCAAGTTTTTCTGTTACGAACTTGGCTTTCTTTCACATTTATGTTTTGCTGAGATATCATTACTTGTTGTCAAGTATATCTCTTCTGTTTATTTAAATAATAGGATATTACATTACTTAAATTCTTTAATCGGACTGTTTTTTTCTACGTTTGTGCGCGGTTGTCGATTGCTTTGGTGCCTCACCTCCCGCACGTAGAGCGAGTGCAAGTGTCGGCGTGGGGGCAACGAGCAACCAAGTGGGATCGCAGGAGGCGTAGGCGAGGCGGTCAGAGTGTGTAAGAACTGATGTAACGAAAATTTGTCGGCGCGCATTTCCGGGAACTCGGCAGCCTCCGGCCGCACTTAGTCGGTGGATTCCGAGCCTTTGATGCCAGCTCGATCCCAGGAATTGCCCCGATCCTACAAATGCGTTGCACAGCGAAAGGCGCACACGAATCAAACCTCACCCTCACCCCGGAACTTCGCACAGCGGCAGGCACAGACGAATCAAGCCTGACCCCTGTCCCCGCGCCAGTCACTATTTAGGGTATAAAATCGTTTACAAAGTTATCTTCTATACCAACCATTAAATTGATGATTTTTGATTTTTTCCTATATGTACGTACAATAACCATCCTTCACACCTATTTTTAACTTACTAAGTCACCTGGAAGTGCTCTAACTTTTATGTGAGTGAGTGAGTCAGTCTCCAAAATAGTGATTTTCGGACGTTTTCGGACGTCATTATCTCGTGAATGGTAAGAGGTTATTTATTGAAATTTGAGATTTGGTCATTAAAGGAGGGTCATACCAGACACTCTTAATTAGAAGTATGTAGGTCAATTAGATTATAAGTTACGGGGGGGTCGAAAATGGCCCGAAATGGTTCGTGTAATATTACCCACGACTGGTGTGTTGCCCTTTTGTTTTGGGAACTTGGCTGACACACTGCCGTGTGTCTAGATTAATACAACAACAAAACCCACTATCCGCAATGAAATTCAATTGGAATGTGACGTCACAATCAAGTGTCGCAGGTTTTTATAGCAATTTTCAGGTAAAAAATCATAAAAAAAATAACGCATCAAATGGACGGGAAAATCCCACAAAGTAATTAGCACTTACTTGTTCTATGTAATGAGGGGTATGCATTTTCTTAGAATTCGTAATTACTTAAAATACCTGAGTATTTGAGACTGCAAAGTATACTAGAGAGTATGGGAAATTTCATTTTTCACGTAGCCGTAGTCGTAGATGCCATACGTCTACTACGTTAAAAATATACGTGAGCACGTACATACGTATGGTATTTCGACGCCTACTATCTACGCTTATTTTGATATTGGTTCCGCGGACGTGTGAAATTTTCCTAACTGCAGCTTACATAAACGTTAAGTCCTACGTAATTTTGACAGCTTTACGTTTACGTTTTTCAAATTTCCCATACTCCCTACTATAACGTACCCGTAGACGTATAAAACATACTAGTGTAAGAAAATTAGTTCAAAAATAGGCAAATAGACCGAATAATTGGTGTAGTTTTGAAAATTGGTACAGTTATTCCTTGAGGTGTCTTGATTAACATACTAAAAGTCCTCGAGGGTGGGGGTGGTGTTGCGGGTGGGGGAGGGGTTTGAATGTCACTTTTTCGAGGTTTTCGTTATCTCGAAAACTTTTAGAAATATCATTACGATTAGTTCTACGAAAATTAACTACATAAAATTTCCAACAAATTAGGTTATATTCATTTTTACTGTAGGACCTATACTTAAGGAGCTATAGGCAATTTAAGTTGGCAAAAATAAAAGTATACTGTAATTCTGATGTTTTTGAAAACTTTACGCGGCTGCACCACGTTATTGCGTCTAAATTGAGACCATTTTTATGTTTGCTGTCCGTTACGTGAACATACCGCAAAGTTTTACGGAATAGATATTCAAAACAACCAATGGATATTTTTTGTAATTGGAATTTTGAACAAAAGCCCTCAATGAAGGATATAGCAGCCATCTTCTATAACCCAACATCAACTCCAGAAGCCATACAAGAATCAGGAGAAAGGATGTTTCTGACAGTGTACCGGACACCCTCTACTCAGACAGATCTTAACCGCTATCGATACTCATGTTTTTTTAAATGCAGTACCAAGCTCAAACCTGATCTATCTTCTCCCCCTCCTGCTGAAGGGTCAGCGAAATATCACGCTTTTCGGGTGTACCACCAAGTACAAGAGTGGTTAGGGAACCAACTGCCTCCAGAAATGTAGGGTTGGAAGCGAGGAGCTGATGGAAACTTAGAGCCAGTCACTACCTTGGATCCTCCCGCTCCTGACAACGTGTTGAGTTCCATTTTTTGCCGCTGCATGCATGGCTGTTCTGCAAAATGTGGATGTCGAAAAGCCGGTATTAATTGCAGTCTTGTTTGCAACGGCTGCCTAGGAGCGTGTACGAACTGTTTAAGTAAAAAAATTAATTTTATAAAAGCTCTTATGCATTATACAGGAAAGCTGTGTTATTCATTATTATCTTCCATTTCATTTAAATCGACAGAGACACTTCGTAAACGTATCTTTCTACGTACTTTTGATAGCTCAATACTTTTAGGTTCATCGATACGTCGTTGCGCAATCTCCCTAATAGCAGTCTTGACGATGTGTTGAAGACGTGGAAATCGGGTTAGTACATGTGTACACACATGTGAATGGCTACATGTATGTCGCTAGTACACGGCATGCTGCACATATGCGCATTTCACATGAGTGCATGGGCGACTCCACATGTTCATGTGGCTTTCTAGGACACGACATGCGACATGTAACCATTCGTATTGTAGAAAGCAAACATCACTTTTCACGGATTAATCTCTGGTTGTCTTCATCGTCGCTGTGCTGAACTGTGGAACGCGAAAAAATATTAGAAATTAAAAAAAAGGAGAGATTTGACAGAAATCACTAGTTTTTTAAACGACAAAAAATTTTCATATAAATTGTTCATGAACATAATTTTTTTTTAGTATGTGTATGTTCATCGGTGGTAGAACTCAAAAAAAATCAAGTAGATCGAAAAATTTTTGGGAAGGTTGAGGCAGGGAACGTTGCGCGCTCAGTAATATCTAAATAACTTCGGTTAGAAGACGAATTCTTTCATAATATTTAAGGAACATATTTTATCAAATGTACTAGCTTTTGCCCGCGACTTCGTACGCATCACGCAAAAACTACTGTATGAAAAAATTAATAATTATATTATGCTATAGGAAAAGCTACCTAGCAATAGGGTCGCCTTTTTTACACTGTTCTTATTTGTAATATCTGTTTAATTTTGTGTATCCTTTTATTCTATTCTCTTTTATTCGATTCCATGGCTACATAGATTAGTTATAATCGGATGAGATCGGTTGACATAAACCTTTAAAATGACAGACAGTGCCATCTATGATTTTTTTTGAGTAACAGAACGGCTAACTTATCTGTTCATGTAAATGCGACGCTAGTTTCCACAAAATCTATTAATTTAGCATTAAGTTCATTTAATAACGTGAGATCCTAAGAAGCGCATCGATCTGTTAAGGGAGATGCGGGTAGGAGGCATGACGGTCCGGACCCGGCACGTGGTTAAGTACCTGGGGGTAAGCCTCGATTGCAGGCTTGCCTTCTGGGACGAAATCAGGGGCCGGGCCGAGAAGGCGGCTGCGGTAACGGCGGCGCTGAGTAGGGTCATGGCCAACATTGGTGGTCCCAGACCCTGCAAAAGGCGTCTGTTGCTCCGCACCGCCGAGGCTATAATGCTCTACGGAGCAGAAGTCTGGGCCGACGCGATGCGGTGGGAAAAGTACCGCAAGCGCATGCTTGCGGTGCAACGCCGCGCGGCGCACCGCATCACGTGTTCCTACCGCACGGTCTCGGAGCCGGCGGTGCTGGTGGTCGCGGGGGTCATTCCAATTGACCTCCTGGCCAGGGAGCGGCAGTCCGTCCACCGGGAGAAGTCTGCCCTGGGGAGAAAAGAGGCCGCGAGGGTGGCCCGTGCCAGGACCTTGGCGTCCTGGCAGGATAGGTGGGATGGGGAGTCGCGGGGCCGGTGGACAGCTCGGTTGATCCCCCAGCTGGACACCTGGCTGAACCGTCAGCATGGTGAGGTGGATTACTACCTCACCCAAATGCTGACGGGGCACGGGCACTTCCGGGCCTTCCTCCACCGTATTGGGAAGGTGCCGAGCCCGGACTGCTCGTACTGCGACTCCTCATCGGACTCCGCTCTCCACACATTCTTCGAATGTGCCCGTTGGGGAGCGGAGAGGGCCGAGTTGGAAGCGGCGACGGGCAGCGTGACCCTGGACAATATAGTCGGGGTCATGCTGCAGAGTGACGATTTCTGGCGGAGGGTTGCCTCTTTCGTGAGAGGGATCCTTCGCCAGAAGGAACACGACAACAACAGGGGCTTGTAAGGAGCCTCTGTTGGCTTATGAGTGTTATTTATTTTACTGGTGTGGAAATATTTATTATTTATTATTGGGGAAGCTGACAAAAGCGGGTGCCCGGCACCGGAGCACCAGCTGGCTAGGGATGGGGCACACAGACAAAAACATGGCTCCTGGGAGGAGTCCATGTTGGCTGCGTGTGTGAGGAGGGATGGATGTGTCTGAGTGTCTGGTGCGCGCCCGGTGCGGGCGAAAGTATAGGACTCCACCCCGAAGTAATGTCTACTAGACGGTTCCGTGGTGGAGTTCCTGGAGGTGGGGAGTGGGGTTTTAGCCGGTAGGCCTGGCATTGTGGCCAGGGAGTCCGGCACACGGGTGGCTTCGGTCACCTAGGTGCGTAACGGCATTTCCCCACTCCCATAAAATAAAAAAAAAAAAAAATAACGTGAGATCCGGGAAATTAAATTTAAACCAATCGGAATAAGAATATTTTCCTGCAGTAAAGTGGAGCCAATATTTTAAGTTAGACCTCTAGCAATACATCGGTGAAAACTGCATTCAATTCCATCCCGTAATTTTTGCGTGATGCGTGTACAAACATTACAGACAGACATACAGACAAAAATTGTGAAAACTGCTGTTTTGGCTTCAGTTGCTCTAATAAAGATCCCCCATATTAAGTTTTTTTTTTAATATCTATAATGTACAGACATCGGCCTGTTAAAATTGTATTATATGTAAAATTTTATTATATGTATATACAGTAAAAGCTCTTTATTCGCGGGGTATACGTTCCGTAAATATGCCGCGAATACAGAAACCGTGAATATGGAATGGTAATTTATATGGGATTATAGGGGATACGTTCCTAGGTGACAAAATAAAAAACAAATATATAAAAAAATCAGGCCTGCATGAAATATGGACATCAGTTGCTTCATTGGAAAATTTAACATACATATGTATGTACATACCTTATAGACATTATCGCTTCAATTTTACTTCAATATAAAGAATTGAGTAATTTTTTAGTTTTATTTTTTTAAATCTGTGTTATAGGGGCCAGTGGAACCTGGCTAGCACTAAAACCAAGCTACACTTATATTAGTAGTAATAAAAAAAAAATTTAAAAAAAAAATAGAACCAACTCCAAATAATCCCAAGCCCTAAAAAGTATAAAATAATTATATTAAAAGTCCTCTGATACTACTTTCAACATTAAATACCAAGACTTTCCTAGACTTTTAAATGCGGTGTCCCAAGACATTTATCATTTTTATAACGATTTACGTCTCTGTTGTGGGGTTTTCATATATATCATTGTACCTCCGGAGAATCTTAGACTATCCAACAAAAAAAGAATCATCAAAATTGGTTGACGCGTTCAAAAGTTATGCGCGAACAGACATTAAAAAAAAATACATACGGGTCGAATTGACAACCTCTTACTTTTTGGAAGTCGGTTAAAAAGCAGGATCGATCGCACTTCTTATTGACAAGCAGAGAATGGTAATTACGATAGCTCAGCAATTAAAGCATCAGAGCAACCACAAGATAACATGTTCAATATTTGCAAGTGTCTGGAACATTATCTTTCGAGAATTAAAAATATATGTTTTTTTTTTAGATGTAAATTTTAGAAAACTCTACACATCAAACCCATAAAATGTAAAAAAATGCCAAGTCTCGCAACGCAGTTCTTCCACTACAAAAAGTTGTGTGATCTCATGTAAAACCAAGTCAGTTATATTAGTTAGTGTCAATGGAAGCACCTATTCAACAACTTTGTTACAAATTGCTATCTAATCAATTTGTTTTATGTTTATTTTATTTCTTGTTGGCTGCTAGTATGTATTGGGCGAGTATGTTAATTGTTTAAGACTTCGCTGAATACTATGTTTGATGTTGTGCTATTGTATGGTAGCAAATTGAATTGGTTTTCTGGAGTTCCAACTCGAGATAAGCCAACATATCGTCGCTGCGCGTGCAAAAGTAGCTATGTGTTTTTTACACACTTTACAGGAGACGCAAAAAACTGATCTTCTCGAAAAATGAGTATTTAAATAATTGTTCTTACTTTGATACATATAACAAATTTACGTAGTTTTAGATTACTTTTGGATAGATAACATTATTAATAATGCCAAATTAAACATAATAGGCAAATTTGACACATATAGTTATTTATTTGAGTCGTAAATACAAGCTATGTGCATTTAGAGCACGTAACTACTTTATAATTCTATGGAAACTAAAACGTTCCGTAACTCTGTAAATATTGCGTCTATCGCTTAGCTGTTTTTACAGTATGTGTGTATTGAAACAGGGATTCAAATTGCATAAAAAACCGAAAATGACTAAATAACACATAGCTACTTTTGCACGCGCAGCGACGATATATGTAACTGCCCAAGGGAAAAACACTCCTTTTTCAAGTCAATGCCCACCAGAGAGAATGTTTGACCCTGGGACTTATTTATCGTGAGGGCAAATGAAACTTTGACTGGATACTGCAGCCTTTTGAACGATATTGACAAATCCGTCGGAATCATGGGTATCCGCGGAATATAAGCAAGTTGTCCCACTGCTCCCCACAGTAGCCTTGTGCCATTACACATGTTGGGAGGGCTCAAGTTTCTTAACAGCATGATAGGAATGCCGACTTTTAACATAAGGTCGTGAGGTGGTAGGCCAGAAGGACTTAAACAATTTAAAAATTCTTGAGGATAGTGCACTGTATCCATCCTCAATATTACATACCGTGTCAACTGACTTATACTGTTTGACTTGACCGGGAATTTTCTGTAAAATCAGTTTATTTATTTCATTCACTGTATCGTTTCTGGGTGACACTATTGCCTTTGAACAAAGCCAGTGATAATTTCTTTCCAATCAATTTTCAAGACCGGGATATATTGCGTCTATTAGATGTTCTAATTTAAGGAAAATGTGGCCCAATCTATCGTCAATTTCAATTTCAGCGCTACTACTGTTAGTGTTAGGAGAGGTAATTTTTCCTTTTCCCCTCCCGCTGGAAGGTAGCCAGGCTTGTGCTGATCAGCAAGGGCAAGGGGACAGCGGGGTCCCCTGGGTCGTACAGACCGCTGTGTATGCTCGACGCAGCCGGCAAGCTCCTGGAGAAGCTCCTGAAGCCTCGCCTCCAAGCAGCCGTCGAGGCTGCTGGAGACCTTTCCGAGAGACAATATGGCTTTCGGAAGGGGAGGTCGACGTTTCACGCTATCCAGGAGGTAGTCGACGCGGCCCGGGCCACCGAATGCGGGAATCATTTTTCTCGCCCGGTGTGCCTGCTGGTCACGCTGGATGTGCGCAACGCCTTCAACTCGGTGAGGTGGGGGGACGCGCTCAATGCGCTCGAGCGTGACTTCAGGGTCCCTCAGTATCTGTTGCAGATGATGAGGGATTACCTGAACGATCGCACCCTCACCTTCGAGACGGAGGATGGCCCGGAGACGAGGGTTCTTTCGGCGGGGGCGGCCCAGAGCTCCATACTGGGTCCCGATATATGGAATTACACATATGACGGGATCCTTCGTATGGAGATGCCAGAAGGGTCTTTCCTGGTTGGGTACGCCGACGACATCGCAGCGGTTATTACCGCCAGAGATTTCGACAAGGCTCAAATGAGGCTCAACCAGGTTATGCGTCGGGTGACTTCCTGGCTGAGCGACCACGGGCTGGAGTTGGCACTCGCCAAGACCGAGATCGTCCTTCTTACAAAGAAGTGCATCGATCTGTTGAGTGAGATGCGGGTAGGAGACATGACGGTCCGGACCCGGCGCGTGGTTAAAAAAAAAAAAATTAGTGTAAGTATAAGTTTTCCACGAAAATTCTGCTCTTGAAACTTTAAACGCATTTTTCTGGAAACATCATTTTCTAAAGCTGTCATGGTCCTAAAAAAGAAAGCATTCAACCGATTGCTTTGAAATTTATATATGTTCTTCTACTCATTAATGGTTATCGTCCGTACCAAAATTGCTTATTTTCGAAAATATTTTCTTATTTTTTTAAACGTTTTTTAACAAAAAAATTAACAAAAAAAACAAAATTTTTTTCTACAGTCCGCCATTTTTTTTTCCAATGAAATTGATTAATTTTGGTAGGGACCATAGCGACAGACCTACTGAACAATGATCCATTAGATTTTTTTATTTCAGACAACATGAACAGCCGCTATTACCATGACCAGTGACCTGCTTTTTTTTTTGGTGTCTAATTGAATTAAAAAAAAAATGTATAAAAAATGTAAAATAAGGAAAAAAAAAATTTTTTTTATACAGTTTAAGCTACAAGTAAAAACATATAAAAATATTAAAATGATTGAATGTTATTGTCTTATAAAAATAAATTCCCTAAAAAGAGGTAAAATTTATGCCGATCAGTACAGGTGCTTTTTAACTCTGCAATGTCCAGACCAACCTTGGTGACTTCTGGAGTTCCCCAGGGAAGTCATCTGGGTCCGCTGTTGTTTGTGTTGTTCAGTAATGACGTACAGAATGTTGTAACTAACTCGGAACTACTTATTTATGCGGACGATGGAAACATTTATCGTGAGATTTCGTGTTCTGACGACTGCGTCTTGCTGCAGGATGATTTAAACCGCTGTGAAGATTGGTGTGTGCATAATTGTCTTCTTTTAAATTGTTGTTGTTGACCGGGGAGTTAGATTGCCCCGAGCTCTTATCGTCAATAAGATTTAATGTACCGACAAGGAACCTCCGAAATTTTAATTTTTTGCATGTTTGGGCTCATCGGACCTGTTATGCGACCTTTGGACCCATTGATTCATTACTTAGATCTTACAAAGACCATTGTGATAGTTTAGATTTTAATTTAAGTACCAATAAGATTAAAAATATATTAAAATAGCAGATAAGTTGATGTAATTATTAGGTACATTTTTATGATTTTAACTGTGTACAGTCAGGGCAGGTGTCTGTTGACTTGTATAAATAAATAAATAAATAAATAAATAAATAAGTGTTTGCCGAAAATCGCCCGCAAACACAAAAGTAGCACCATCCATGACGGGATCTGCTGAGTTTCTAAAGTCTTGGAGCGTTCGATTTACTACTTCAACATGAGCTCTATGACTCATGGTACATTCATCCCACATGATCAATGATGCATCTTGTAAAAGTTTGCCAAGCGGTCCATTTTTACGTATGGAACATACTGACTGTTGTTCCAAAATCGGAGAAAAAAACGCGAGCCCGCGAAGAAAATGCGAAACAGCTTCACTCTTAACGTTCGCGCCCGTCGCGGCTTTCGCGCGCGATCCGCGGGCTTTACAGAGTAGTCCGATTTTGATGACTCTTTTTTAAATTCTTTTTATTAACTTACACTACGTGTCGTCAAATCTTGCAATGCAAAATTTTTATACTTAGACTTTACCAAACTCAATGAAATTTGGCGAACATGTATAACTTCGGTGACAATACAAGTTAGTGGTGTTTCCCGAGCGAATCCACCCCCGCATCCCTTATTTCCACCCACGCATCACTAAAATCATTGTACTTGTCTAACTTTTTCAATTTTGACTTATAAATCATTTATAACAATAAACAATTTTAACTTATAAATGATTTACAACAATAAAAAAAGAATTTTTTTAGTTTTTTAAACTATTAGTGTTTTTTTTATTACATATACAGTCATATTAATAAACGAGAAGTAGACTCGGATTAATTTTACTTCATGCTTACACCTAAGAGTAGTAAGTTTTCGTATTAATAAACACAGAATAAGCTACTCCGAACTCCGAATAAAGATGTCCAATATTGATACGGTGACTATAAATGTTGATAGGTAATTGATTAGATAGCAATTTATAACAAAGTTGTTGAATAGGTGCTTCCATAGACACTAACTAATATAACTGACTTGGTTTTACATGAGATCTCACAACTTTTTGTAGTGGAAGAATTGAGTTGCGAGACTTGGCATTTTTTTACATTTAATGGTTTTGATGGGATGTCATTCCTTTTTGTAGGTCATCTCCTTTCTTTTTTCTCGGGTAATATGTATGTCTTGTCCGTCAGCTATTGATTTTCTTAAAGCCCACTCCCTGTCTCTATTGATTTTTCTCAGATGCTTTGATTGTATTTTTCATTTACTATAATGAAATTTCGGGATTTTTCAGTTTTTCCTTGCTTTATAGGCTAAACAATAACTGTGTTCAAAATTTGGAGCTTGTGGGTCTGCTAGAAGTACCTTACAATTTTGATGATCGGTGCGTCAGTGAGTGAGTGAGTCAGTGACAAAATTAAGGAACTTTGACTTGCAATAATTCTTAAACTACTGGTTCAAATTTAATGTAATTTGGAAATATATCTAGCTATGTATGGTCACTGAAAATTTAAGCTTCTAGTTTTTTCCGCAACGAAGTTACAGAGGGTCGAAAGTATCCCGAAAGACTTCGAGAAATGCTCTCTTCCTCGACTTGGCGGGGGCACTACCATGCCCCCAGATATATTTTAAAATTTAGTTATTTAGCTTTAAGAGATCATCAAGAAAATGGCCCAACTGTTAGACCGCTAAACATCTGCTCAGTGAAAAGCTTGTTCTGTTTAAGGCGTCCTTACCAAATTTTAGCTATTGTCTGAAACATTGTTTCTAGCGAGCTTAGTTTCCGAGATATTCGGGTGCGTCGATTAAACAAGGACATCCCGTACATGGAAACATTTATTGGTTAAAAATTCGTATTTCATATTGCGGAAATACCGATTCAATAAATATTGGAAATGTGAGAACGTTTCTTTTTTCAGTGTGTTGTCTCTGTGATTTCATTTTCTGTTATTATTTTTTAAACGACAAATATCCTCCAAAATGAATGTAGTTATTTAAAGTAATAATTTACAAACAGTATACATTCTTACAATAAAAAAGAAAAACAATAATAATAATAATTACTTATGAAAAGTTATTGACACGGTCGAGAATCAAACCCATGGTGCAATGAAAGCTTAATCATAGTTTTTACTTCTGAACTGTTGTTGTTCTTGCCCCCCTAGTGTAACATCTCAAAAAAAAAATCTTTTTTTTGCTTTAAAATTTTCGAAATCTTATGTAGAATACAAAATTTCAAAACAATATTCGTTTTCGTTTTCGAAATAAACGACAACATGTAAGCGGTTTTGCACGCGTACGCAGCTGATTTTGTTTTTTTAAACGCTTTTTACCGGCGACACACAGCAGAGTCAAATGATCATTTGCCGCAAATGATCATTTCTATGACCTTGTGTCACCCTCCAAATGCTACTTAAGAGTCTTGAGTTTCATTTCGAAGCTCATTTCTTAAGTAGCTTGTAGGAACTTCATTCGGCAGATGAAGATGAGAGCACTGGAATTTTCCAAGGTTTCCACCTGTTAGAGCTGTCATTTTTAATTTCTCGTTCCCAAAAATCACTGTATCTCTCCTATAATTTTATTAAGTCGGTTATTTCATTACTTTCTGCATTTTAAACTGTATTTTTATTAATAAAACTCTTCCTTGACGTTAAAAGTCAAATGTGATTTCACAGTTCACAAAGGCTACTTGCCGACTTGCCGTGGTGTCACCCGAATTTCTTAAGGGCGTGTGCCAACTCAGCTATTCAAACGTAAATTTGTATGGGAGATTGCTTTTCAGCTTACTAATTGATTTTCGAAGGTTTGGGTCTTAGGAAAAAACACCTCTGAAATTCGCTTTTCGTTGACAATTACTTACTTTTCATTTGAATTTCAAATAGCATTTGTGAAATTAAATGGAAACGAACAATGAGCAATAAAAGGCTGCTGTGTTTTCAATTTTAAATATACCGAAAAATGTTCGAAAAGGAAAAGTATTCGAAAAGTTGAATTGGCACACGCCCTAAGTAGTATTTGACGCTTAAGTATAATTTGGAAATGATCATTTGAATCGGCCGTGTGTCGCTGGTATAATTGCTCAAAAACTATTAAAGATTTTGGGCTGAAATTTTTAGCAGACATAAAAAACAACTTGTTTTTCTAGTTGAACCTACTTCTTCGGTAAATTTTTGTTATAAATTGTAGTTATAAATGTTTATGGGTCAAATTTCATACGAAAAATCGAAAAATTTTGTTCAAAATTTTAAAAAAAAGTCCTTTTTTTCAAGTTTTTATAAATTTTGTAGGTTCAACTACGAATTATGAATGTTATTAAGTTCGTTTTTTAATGGATTTTCCAGGTTCACTCTAAGGGCTGTAATTACGCCCACAAATTGGACATCGCAACTGCAACGCGTCTGATAGAAATGCTTACCACGCCGCCATTTTGTACCGAGAAATTAAAAAAAAAATTTTTAAGAACTTTAAAAGATGTTCTATAAGGCCTACTTCATTAAAATATGATAAAAGTATAGTTAGTCTAAAAATAAAATGTTTGAAATAAGCGTTACACTAGGTGCCCCCCTTAATCGCAGACTTCAACAACTAAAGTTTAAGAGGGACCAACTCTAGAATATACTCATATGTATGTAGGTACATACACATGTATGTGAATTTCATCAAAATCTATCTATCTAAATTCCTTTGTAAATTATGAACTCTTTTAAAATAATGATCGTACCGTTATAAGCCAAGCACTATTAGAAAGTTCTCTTTTGTTCGAGGCTACAATTTTTTTTATTAAAATTGAATACACCTCCGATTAGTGCTGATTAATTTAACTCTGACGCACAGCGAATCACCTTCAAATGAAAAAAAATCATTAATTTATTTTAATGAGACTAGTATCGCCTACTGGTCGAAATGCGACCTTAACGAACTTACTTCAATTTTCTATTATAGTGTCGCGTGTTGTCGATATTCGATCAAAGTTATTTTAAGAAAGAATGTAACCAAATTGAAATTAGTTTTACTTAAAAAATATTGTATATCAAACTGGAATCGATATTTTGAAGTTAGCTCGTCTAAAGAAAAAAACATTTATTGCGTTCCACCATGCACCATTGTGAACGATATTGAAAATCCTGTCGCGGCACGAAATTTAATAACATTTTATTTTGCATTTGAAATTTTATGGGTCAACGATTTCATTAAAAACAATATTTTTACTATATCATTATTAAACAAATCGCCCTGTTCAGAAGGGTTAAAATCAACCTTTTTGTTTCTATTTCGAATTGATCTGATCGTTTCTATGAGTTTGTCGTTCAATTCGACCGGTTAAAGTAAAAAATTTTTAGCATAGGTAAAACTTTACCTGCCTTTCACACCTTTCCCTATGCAAGTAAATGAATAAAACATAATATTCTCCACATCTATGAAAAAATACGTTTCGTTTGATTTGCTAGACTATATAATAATATCATAGTTGAATGAACATAGATTCCAGCACTAACTATTAGACTCTTTCATTGTTATGTAATTTTTATGATATATTCCGAAATAAATAAATCCCATAAAAAACAAAAAATGTAAAAAAATGCCAAGTCTCGCAACGCAGTTCTTCTGCCGTAAAAAGTTGTGAGATCTTATGTAAAACCACTAAGCATATAACATATAGAGGACTCAGTTTGAACAAAAATTTGTCGACGAAATTTTTCTTCTTCTTCTCATTATCGTGGATCCCACAAGGATTCATTCTCTCAAAAGAGCGCAGAATGAACGATGAAAGTTCATTTCCATTTAAGTGGGATCTGCGGTGCTTGGGCTGGTCTGCTGGGTTGGGAATTGGGAGGGTTGGTGAGGCAAGAGGAAGAGTCTTCACATCTCGTCAATTAAATATGCGTGCGCTGCTACTTCTGCGGGTTTGCTTGATATGTAAAGAATTTGTTGTTATCAATTTTCTTCGGTAATTCGGAAATTTATCATAATAGAAAAACCTCCTCAACACTCTTTTGCGGTTTTAGTTTAGTTTTAGTTATTTTCTTCTTCTAGGCATTTATGATACTTAACTTGGATCGGGAGGAAGTTTTTTCAGGACATTTCAATTTTTCTGCTAGCCACAAACAATGTTTTCTTATCAGCACCAAAAGGAAAAAATTTAATATATAAATATATGCGGTGATCATAACATTTATCAGACTTCTCAAACCATGAACTAAACGATTCTGTTTGATTTATTGCTTGAACACAGAGGTCGGCGAGGTATTTTTTAATATACATATAATAAATGAGCGCTTTTCTCAAAATGTTTTGAAAAAACTTCCGAATACAGCTTGAAAACTCGGAAAAGTGTATCGGAAGGGGCTTGAAGTTTAAGGTGATTATCGTGATATGCATAATTTTTATTAAAGATAAAGATTTCACTTTTATTAATATCCAGTATTTCGTCTTTTAGCAAACTTCGACAGTCTTCACAATTAAATTTGAGTACAAATTTAAACATTACATATCCACAAAAATATCTTAAAGAGTTTTCACAAAGCGTTCCTTGAGAGAAAGAACTATAATCTTCGTTTAAATCGGACATGTCAACATTGGACAATTGCGACTGACAAGATTCAAAATTTGTTTCCGAAACAGTTAACTTCTCATTCATTGAATATTCCCCGGTATCATTTGCATACGCATCCAAAGAGCTTGTTATAATTACATCTTCATCGGGCTCACAATTTGTTGAACCTGTTTGTGAATTTATAATTTTCATTGAGAGAATTTTCGCTATTATTAAGTTTAATTCAAAAAGGGTTGGGTTCGAATTGGTAATACCTCTGGACCTTATTAAATAGAACAAATTTTCTAGCGGGTCCTGTTGCACTCGAGAAAGAGCAAGGAAAAATATTGCATTTTCTTGCTCAAAAATGTCACTAGCTAAATTTAAAATGGATGACAAAGTAAGAATTATACCATTTATGCAAAAAACTGTACTCAATCCACAGTACTTTACATTCTGAAAGTAAATTCTCATTTCTTTTAAGTAAATTTCTATGTTATTATTTTTATGCAAAGCATATCTATTGGGATTTTTATCATATAGTACATGACTATTTAAACAATCGAACAATTTGTTCATTTTTTCAATAAAATTAGTAGTAGACAGTGCAAGATTTTCGCAATTCTTGTAATGTCCCGTTTCCACCAAGGTTCGTATAGCTGCTGAAACTGTATGACTAAAAATTTGTGTCGCATATTTAACTTTCATTTTATCGAAAATACCAGGATTAATATGCTTTAAAGTCAATTTTGGACACAATCTTGTTAAACCACTCTGTGAATCAATTTCATACAATTTTTTTAGAACACTCCATGAAACTTTACCGTCAGGAGTTTCTATATCACATTTTATCAATATATTTCTTAATGACTTAATTAAATGGCAAATATCGTATATTCCATATATTTTTCGGTCGTTATGCAAAAAGAAAGGTAATTCGATTGTTATTCCACATTTAGTAAAACAGCTTCTGTTGTTTGATCCTTGATCACAAATAACAGCTCTAACGTTTAGTCCAACAGAATAAGCGGCGTTTATATTCTTTTCAATCAGGTGTTTTAATTTTGTTGATAACAACCCAGTAGCAGAAGCATAATATCTTAGAACAAACTTCCAATTACTGTGTAAACCACGTAACATAAATACACAAACGTATTTACAAAGTTTGGTCTCTTTTTCAAATCCGTCATCAACAAATCCCTGTATCTCATCTTCATGGGAATTATACTGCAGTCCTCTTTTAATAGCTATTTCATCAATTAAAAGCACAACTTCTTTATTTTTGCTATCCATATTGACGACGATTTCTTTTAAAGAATTAATCAGAATTGCATTAATACCTGGCTTAAGGAATTTTACAGGGGCCCATCTCGCTAAGGAAGAAGGAATCGTCATTAGCAGAGCGCGCACATTTATTTGAAGGGCAGACGCGGCGCAGGGTAGGAGATATAGCAGCGACCTGCTGCCGCACCGCATCTTGCCCCACCAGCCAAGGCTCAGCCCAGCACGTAGCCTCCCGGAGATCCCACTTAAATGGAAATGAACTTTCATCGTTCATTCTGCGCTCTTTTGAGAGAATGAATCCTTGTGGGATCCACGATAATGAGAAGAAGAAGAAAAATTTCGTCGACAAATTTTTGTTCAAACTGAGTCCTCTATATGTTATATGCTTAGTGGTAAAACCAAGTCAGTTATATTAGTTAGTGTCTATGGAAGCACCTATTCAACAACTTTGTTATAAATTGTTATCTAATCAATTACCTATCAACATTTATAGTGACCGTATCAATATTAGACATCTTTATTTCTATAATAATTATAATTACTTGGCAATTGCACGGTAATATATTCTACTAATTAAAATACTGGCCGTGCAATTGCCAAGTAATTATAATTATTATAGAAATAAAGATGTCTAATATTGATACGGTCACTATAAATGTTGATAGGTAATTGATTAGATAACAATTTATAACAAAGTTGTTGAATAGGTGCTTCCATAGACACTAACTAATATAACTGACTTGGTTTTACATAAGATCTCACAACTTTTTACGGCAGAAGAACTGCGTTGCGAGACTTGGCATTTTTTTACATTTTTTGTTTTTTATGGGATCTCATTTCTTTTTGTTAGGTCATCCTCCTTTCTTTTTTCTCGGGTAATATATCTTGTCCGTCAGCTACTGATTTTCTTAAAGCCCACTCCCTGTCTCTATTGATTTTTCTCAGATGCATTGATGTATTTTTCATTTACTATAATGAAATTTCGGGATTTTTCTTTTTTTCGTTCCTCTATGGGCTTAACGCTAACTAAAATTCAAAATTTGTACAAACTAATTGACTTGGCGGGGGCACTATCGTGCCCCCAGAACGATAGCCTACTACATTCATCCTTTCAAAATTCAATCGCGGCCAGTGGCAAGCATGAGTACAAGCGCATGCGTTATTTTTTGAATGAACGTAATTTTTAATAAAATCATTATTTTTCATTAAATATAATGAAATTTCGGGATTTTTCAGTTTTTCCTTCCTTTGTAGGCTAAACAATAACTGTGTTCCAAATTTGGAGCTTGTGGGTCTGCTAGAAGTACCTCAGAATTTTGATGATCGGTCAGTCAGTGAGTGACAAAATTAAGAAACTTTGATTAGTTATAATTCTTAAACTACTGGTTCAAATTGAATGAAATTTGAAATATACCGTGTTTATACAATGCCTGCTTGGTTACTGAAAATTCAGGCTTCTAGTTTTATCCACAAAGGAGTTATAGGGGGGTCGAAAATGGCCCGAATGGCTTCGAGAAAAGGATGTTACGGCCGTGCCTTTTCTTTTGCTCTTTTGCTTGACTTGGCGGGGGCACTGCCGTGCCCCCAGATATTAATAATAACATTACGCTTGATATATTATGTTTCACTAGCTTTTGCCCGCGACTTCGTACGTATCACGCAAAAACTACTGTATGAAAAAATTAATGATTATATTATGCTATAGGAAAAGCTACCTAGCAATAGGGTCGCCTTTTTGTACACTGTTCTTATCTGTAATTTCTGTTTAACTTTGTGTGTCCTTCATGTTATTAACTTTTATTCGATTCTCTGGCTACATAGCTTAGTTGTTATCGGTTGAGATTAACCTGTAAAATGATAAGCAGCGCCATCTATGATCTTTTTTGAGTAACAACTATACAGAAAGACTAACTTATCTGTTCATGTAAGTGCGGCGCTAGTTTCTTCAAAATCTGTTAGTTTAGCATTAAGTTCAGTAAATAACGTGAGATCCGGGCAATATTAAATTTAAAACAATCGGAATAAGATATATTCCTGCGGTAAAATGGAACCTATATTTTAAGTTAGACCTCTAGCAATACATCGGTTAAAGTTGCCTTCAATTCCATGCAGTAGTTTTTGCGCGATGCGTGTACAAACATACAGACAGACAGACAGAAATTCTAAAAACTGTTGTTTTGGCTTCTGTTACTCTAATAAATACCCCCCATATTCGTTTTTTTTCAATATCTATAATATACAGACATCGGCCTGTTACAATTTTATTATACATATGTATAAATTTTAAAAAATTTTCGCATCAAATTTTAAAGCAAATAAAAATGTAATCGCAGTTTTTTTTATTTAATAATGAGTACATTTAAATTTATTGCATCACGTTTTATTTCTTCGCCCTGGAATTTTGTGTATCTTTCGGCGTTTAATTTCCCGCTGATGAAACGAATGTTTGTACTCGTGATAACAAACCCAGCCCGAATCATTACTCACCTCCTGCCATTGCTCGACGTTGTTGAATGATTGCATCCTTTCTGAGATCAACAGCCGTCCATCTAAACAGAATCGCTGCTCATCTGTGAAAAGCACTCTACGTCATTTTTATTAAATTGAGGTTGTTATGCAGCAAATTTTAATCGTTCCTCAATATAGCTTCTCCGAAAAAGGTAGTTTTTTTTGTAGTTTCCTGCATGGAAGGTGCTTAGTTTTTATAGGGCTCGTTGAACATTTCTTAATTTGGTGGAAAATCTATAATGTACAGACATAAGCCTGTTACAATTTTATTATATCGCTCACCTAGATCCAAAGGGAACTAACTCAAAAATCTCAATTCCTTATCTCAATACCTACCGAACAATAACAGATTTAAAAATATCTCCACTACTCGACGCTAGATGCATAATACAGAAAACTCCTGCAGTGCACAGGGACGCAGCAATAAGTTTTTCGCCTTTTCTGAAAAAAATTGCTTTTGACAAGCTTTTATTTAACTTGCAATGTTTGTATGTATGTACATATGTTTGGGTCAATTCTTGCAACTGAATTTTGAAGCAGATATACCGGCGACACACGGCCGAGTCAAATGATCATTTTCCGCAAATGATCATTTCTATGCCCTTGTGTCACCCTCCAAATGCTACTTAAGAGCCTTGAGTTTTATTTCGAAGCTCATTTCTTAAGTAGCTTGTAGGAACTTCATTTTCGGCAAATGAAGATGAGAGCACTGGAATTTTCCAAGGTTTCCAGCTGTTGGAGCTGTCATTGCCAAGTTTTATTTGATCAAAGATGGCAATTTTTAATTGCATAAAAGGAAATTGTGCCAAATTCGTCAATTCAGGATGAGTGACTGACTGTCCTGTATTCAGCCGACGACCTTAACGCATACAAACAAGCAGCAACCCATTTTTCCAAAGGGATAGCACTTCTCATATTCGTATCTTGGCACTGCAAAATTTTAATTCGGAAACCAATATTTGAAAGGAATCCCTTCGTATTCCGAAACGTTCTTTGAACGTTTCTTCACTAGAATTTTTAATTTCTCGGTTCCAAAAATCACTGCATCTCTCCTACAATTTTATTAAGTCGGTTATTTCATTACTTTCTGCATGTGATTTGACAGTTCACAAAGGCTACTTGCCGACTTGCCGTGTGTCACCCGGATTTCTTAAGTAGTATTTGACGCTTAGGTATAATTTGGAAATGATCATTTGACACGGCCGTGTGTCGCTGGTATTTTTCTCAAAACATCATTTTCGAAATTTGTGGGCGTAGGAAACTAGGCGAGCAAAAACAGCTAAACGTGCAGATTTAGTGACGTCAGTGCTCTCGTCAAGACATAGCGATATAAAAGAAGCGGAGCTAATGTCAATTTTTTGTTGATCTGTTACATTTTCGGCCAGTTTTAAGATCCTTTCTTTTATTGTGTTTCTAGACAGAGGAGTATCTTTGATGCGCTGAATTATCTTATCTTTATTATCGAAATCATCAAAAAGAGAGGGCGCGCATGCTAACCAGGCTTCCTTCAAAAACTCTCCCTCTTGAAAAGGTTTACTATGCCGAGCAATGACATTTGCCGCCGCGTAACTTGCCGCGCTCGTTTTACAATTTTCTGTCACCTTTACTAATCATGCCATATTTCTCTGTCCACCAAGTTTGAAATTCTCTGATACTCTTACTATCTTGCACTTTTTGTTTTTTTGCTGAACTAGCCATATTAAATTCATTAGCAATAGAAACTCGCGATGTAGATTGTAGGTACGAAAACAAACGAGTGAGCGCTGCGCTTCCCACCTAAAGTCGCTACGCCGCGTATCGCGGTCCGCGCACCGCACCCGAACATTCCGTAGCGTAGGGTGGATGCGAGACTAGGCATGCTTACGCGAGTGCGGAACGAGTTTGCAGGTGAGGGGGGAAGTGACACTTTGCGGGGGGATGCGCACTTCACCGGTCTATTTTTCCGCGGAACGCACCACTACAAATGTAATAATCAATCCCTAACACAAATATGAATATCTTGTATCTTTACTGAATTCCGCACTTGCGTAAGCATGCCTAGTCTCGCATCAAATGCGGACTTAGTGCACTCATTCAGCGCTGAAGTCCGCCTAGTCTCGCACTACCCTTTGGATCACTTGCGTTCGCTCGTCATATAATGACTACTTCACACTTTTTTTCGCAGTACATAATGAATTTTGTGGTCAGTGACGTGCCCAAAATATTGTGTCGCGTGCCATTGGTTCGCCATCCCTGCCCTAGGAAAATTCTAGCGGTGGTGAAAAATTCAAAATGTTGGAAAACAAAATGGCCGCCATACCAATTTTAAAGAGTTATAACTTGGCAAAGGTCAGCGATAGTTTGGGGGTGCTCGAACAAATGTTGTAGGAACCGACTAATCCAATATGGCGCACAAAAACTTAGTTTGTCCAATCGGTTTGAAATTTTGTTGTCCTGGGGTTTTTAGAGTCGCGGATTATGATTTTGGGGTCGAATTGTTCGGGTCAAATCTTGCAACTGAATTTTAAAATAGTAGGTAAGCCCAAAAGCCAGTTACGAGAATTTAATAATAATAACAATCATGTGACCTATCAAAATAGTGATTTGTTTTTGGTCATACTGAATTTGTAAAAAATATTTTGCTGTTACCCTTCTAAACAAAGCTCTCCGAGAGTCGACGGATATTTCTTCGGTACTCCAGTGGCGGCTCGTCAGAGGAGGCAGGGGAGGCAGTGCCTCCTCTGTCAAGTTTTGCAGTTCTTAAATTGTAATTTAAAGAAAAAATCTAAAATATTCAATGCAAAAACTTATTTTGTGAGTAAAATATGTTCAAATGTCAAAGAAATAAGAATGAAAATTAATTTATATAGTCTGGCAATGTTTTGTCATTTTTGCAGCTATGGTAATGCTTTCCTTGCATTGTATGATGAAAATTGCCTGTATAAAATCAACGTGAGGCGAGCCTCTTTGAAACCAATATATGCGAATAAAAGAGCTTCTGCAGCCGGAACTTTCGTTTTGCACTGAATCCAACAGAAAATTCCCACTGCTCAAGCTCTTTTTGACGGCCAGTTGGACAAATCAGCTTTGAGTTCTGTGTGGGGGTGACAGAGAAGCTAGCCGCACAGATAGCATGTGCAACACACTTGATGGGAGGCATGCGGCGGCGAACTATAAATTCTTTGTGTGCGTGACAGAGGAGGCTACGCTTCGACTGCCTCCGAGAAGACTTTAAGCATAAAGCTGGGTAAAGCAATTGTAAGGCTGTGTGTGGCTTTTTGTTAGATACAAATATGAGTAAACACACGGCCTGAGAATTCTGCGTGTGCGTGCCAAAGAGGCAAGCCTCCGATCGAAAGTTTTAAGATTGAGCTTATTTGTGCAAAAGCGAATCTGCATAAACTGGGAGTAGAAAGCAGAATCGCGCGAAATTTGAATTCTTATTATATTTTGTTTTTGGTTTTTTTTTAATATGTATACACCTAATTCTGTTTTTACTCGGTTTTGATTTAACACGGTCTGCAAAAAAAATTTGATTCCGTTTTTACACGATTTTATTCGATTTAGCACGATTTAAATTTTAAATAAAAATATGTATCTACATAATATGTACATACTTTAAGAATTGTTGTTTTTATGAAATAAACTGTGCATGAATGCACATAAAAATTTAATTTGGCTTTTATAAAAAGACTCTCTTAATAGTTTTTTGTATGAATCATTATATTTTACGTATTTCTTACAGGGTTGAATTGGAGGATATGGAACTAGTCCCCTCCTTTTCTAGGTACCTATGTACCTACTTCATGTCTTTTTTTGCACGGTTTTTTTTACACGGTTTTTTCTAGAACGTATCTACCTTGTAAAAACAGAATTTGTATATCTACGTATGTAGTGTAGAGGAAACAATGGTATCAAAGGTGGTTGTCACTATTTGTGGCGAGCGTGGGACCACAAATTATATTATTGAATTTTCTGCCTCCTCTGTTTAGGAGACCACGGGCCGCCCCCCGCCTGGTACTCGTGGGAACAATATGGAAAAAAAAGAAACATCAACACAAGGGAAGAGAAGGTTAGAGAAAGCGAAGTTAAAAGTACCTACGAAGAGCAGAAAAGTCACAAATAGAAACTTTTGACAAAACCATAAATATATTCTGTGACCAGGTGTGCGAGCTCTGTACAAAAAGGTGTTATCCAAATCAAGTTACAAATCACAAAATAAAATATAAGTCGTGCATCGTACCTACCTGCAGAAAGAAGCAAAGGAAGTATACTGGTATGTCATCGTTGCAATAAACACCTTACTAGCAACAAAACTTCAGGACCAGCCAAAGCTTACTGGAATAATTTAGATCCTGGTGAAGTACCTGATGTAATAAAGCAATTAACACAACCCGAACAACGCTTAATATCAAGAATTATACCATTTGTAAAAATTGTTAAGTATGATGGACTAATTGGGCAATATGGTTTTAAAGGGCAAGTTGTACTTTTTGCACAAGACATATTTGAATTTACAGAAAATCTGCCTAATATTTTACCTAGATCTACTGACAGTATAGGTATTATAGTTGTCATTACAGAACATCTGGAAAACTTAAATATATCGCGAAAGTATACTATATCACGTCCGCGTGTATATGAGGCACTGAGGTGGCTCATAATTAACAATCTCATTCGAGTACAACAAACAAACATTAATGATAATGCCCAGAATAATGATCAAACATTATAAGAGCCATGCCACTGTAACAGCTGTGGGAGAAGCAACCAACGTTTATTATGCTTATACAATGATTAATAATTCAAGGTGTATTCTACGAGCTTCTTGGCATCAAGAAAATAATCAAGCTTTCAATGCAAACTATGCAGACAGACAATTTGCTGGGTTCCATTGGGCCTGGCCAAGTACTCGCAAGTACTTGCGAGTAGATGTTCAATGGAACACAGCTTTATGAAAATATAAAAACCCCTTAGCGGAAAAAAATCGCGTAACTACTTGTGAAATTTCTACTCAACTACCTTCAGCCAAGGGCATGTGTAGTTCGTGGCACTTGGAAGTACTTGCGAGTACTTGGCCAGGCCCAATGGAACGCAGCATATGTTGTGCTACGGTGTTGGCGAACATTACAAGAGCAGCAATATTATCACCACATTTATGGACTAACAACATACTTAATAGTAGGGGAGCCCGCGATGCTAAATTTGTAGTTACTCGAGCGTCGTGGGGACCTATTGGATTTCGAAGATTATATGGTAGAAAGAAAAAAAGGTTATATCATGTTTTCACTTTCAGCGGTGAGGGGAGTGACTACAGGCTTTCAAAAATGTAAAAAAAAACAGTCACATGGAAATACTCGAGCGCGTCAGATATTAATAATGTATGTATATGCGCCACGTGTCTCTGATGACGGAGGAATATTAATCTGCCGGTTTGAATGGTGGGGATGGCCGTACGAAGAGGTACAAAATAAGAAAAAAAAATTTACTCGAGCGCGTCAGATTTTCAGAAGGGGTGTTAAGGAGACCCTATTATTATTATTATTATTAATGAGGGGGCCGCCCAAGCGGTGGGCACTGCGATCAGACGGTCTTTTGTGCCGAAGCCCCGTTAGTGGAGTAGACGATCCTTACGTCACGCTTAAATCGTCAGATTATTGAAATATGTACATATTTTTCTGCATGTGATGAACTCACCATTCCTTAATTTGACGCGCTCGAGTATTTCTGATGATCGATTTTTTTTTACTATTCTGATCGGCTGCCCTAGGCGTTCGACGCTATATCAAAGGTTCATGTATGGTGGAGGTACTGAACAGAGTGCAAGCTTTCCCCCTTATGTTATTCTGACGCACTCGAGTAAATCCAAAAATCCCCGCTTGGGCTCCCCTACTATAACTTAAATATGCTCGAGGGTGACGTGATATATACAAAAATTAGAGAGCTATCAGTAAATAGTCTACTCGTACCTCCTATTGATGAGACAGGCTATTTCGAAATACGCCACTTTGGTGTCATTAAGGGGAATAGCCACTGTGATGAGTCAAAAAAAAAAAAAATTTTTTTTTTGTTTTCAATCAAAGTTTATATGTTCAAAAATATGTGTACAAAATTGCAAGTCAAAATTTCAAAAATTGACTAAGTTACAATGATTGTAGCGAGAGCAGGTAGGCCGACTGTTTTTCACTTAACCTTCCGATCACAATGTAACGAATCGAAAAAGTTAATAAAAAAATGAAAAAATGAAGAAAGTCAACAAGACCCCTGGAGATGAAGAGGAAGAACCGTCATATGGTCCAGGTCTCGATAGTTTAATATAGGTATGAAAATTTTAAAAGATACATGATTTCATTACGAGAGAAATGGACTAAAATCTTTAAACGCATTTTTCTCGTAACGACTTTTTTTGAACTGGTCGCATTAATAACTCGAACAATTATTAACCGATGTCTAATTTTTTTGTTTTGTTTTGTTCGTCTTAGTAGTGGTTAAGGTTAAGCGTAGCCGATTTGAAAAATTTTGTTTTTTACTATTTTTTAAACTGTTTGAAAACCAAAAAAAACGGTCGAAAAAATTAAAATATTGTCAATCGGTCGCCATTCTGTGAAAAATCAAAAAAACAAAAAACGGCTACGTACAACGATAACTACATTCATACAGATTACAATAAATTTTTTTTTTTTTTCTGAGTACCGGTTTTTGAAAAATCGATGCGACCATGGAGGGGGGAAATTTTTTTCAAGCGCTACGGCATCGTTTATATTGTTAAAACTACTTAATATTTTTTAATAAAACTTTGTGGAAAAATTATTAGATGTGTACTTAATAAAATAAAAAAAAACCCGATCCAAAAATTCGTATACTTACTCGGTCAAAAAAAATTTTAAAAATCACTAATTTTTCGGCCGTCACAGTGGCTATCCCCCTTAAGGACAATTTCATGATGTATACTTACCCTTATAGAATTGAATATGACGAGGAAACAAATTTAGTTGGATGTTTGCGGGATTCAGTGAACGATCAAACTTTCGGGATGACATTAAAAGAGGCTCTGACTGCAATGTTTGCAAACCACAAAGCCGGTGTTCTGATTGCCGCCTCTAAATCTCTAAGAGTCATGAATTGCAATAGTAAAATACTATTTCACGGACTCCCACGCGTGTGGCCCTAAAGGTGCAAGCGCCTCTGATACCCACGGCAAAGCGTGTGTAATGGAATGTGGTTACCTTGATGACCTTGTTCAAGTTTGGGTAATGTACAGTATACCCTCAATTACGTAGATGTTCATATAACTACACAACATAATACACAACAATCGCTGCAAGTTACATCTTCTGTCAATTCAATATCACGAGAAGCAGAAACTAATCCGAAACAAACTACACAGCAACATCAAAGATTACCAATATCACCAGCATTTTTATCTCAATCTGTAAATGATAGTCAAGTTACTCAGACCATTCCCGTACATACTTCAGTAATGGCTCCAATCGACAGCACACAACCTACAGAAGAACAAGTGCTAGATGTATCAAAAAATGTCAACAAAATTACTAGGAAAACACCAGATAACATTGTCAATGTCGCGCATGAACGGAAAGCAGAGGAATTCGCGTCGTTCTTCCTGCTGGGTTACGGAGTGAATGGATTAAATCAACCAAGAAACACCAAAATTTCACCTTTGGATTATTTCCAATATAGAATTCCAAGAAACGATACTAGGTTTCAACGAAATGACTACTTGTTTTACGCTCTATCAATGTTCGAGTACCACAGGGTAAAAGCCACAATATCCGCTTGCTGTTAAAACGTTGAAGGTCAAGATGGCAAAATGGAAGACGTGCATCTGTATCTTAAAAATCTTAGAGGCTCAGCAGCATATTGGCGTACTGCATTAAACGAACTGTTGGCAGAAATTCGATGTCTAGGACCACCAACTTGCTTTTTAACATTCAGTTGTAATGACATCAACTGGCTAGATATGCGAAAAGCTCTCCTTATTGCCGATGGACGACCAATGGACAATCCTGATGTTTGGATATGGTAGCAACCCAGCGGTTAATTGAACAGTATCCTGTTATTGCTAGTAGACATTTCATGTATCGCTTCAATGCCCTAATGAAATTTATGTTAAACAACAATCAAATTTTAAATGGTCTAATAAAAGACTACTGGTGGAGAATCGAATTCCAGAATCGCGGAAGCCCCCATGTTGACATGGTAGTTTGGGTGGAAGGTCACAACAATGAAGCTTTAAATGAAATGAACAGGTTAAGAAACATTTAGATACAATACGAGTAACAAAGCCATAACTAAAAAGTAATAAATTAATAGTAAAAAAACATTTTTAATAACAATCTTTTATTTAAATGCTCTAAAAAGAAGAAAATAAATTAATAGTAAAAAAACATTTTTAAAAACAATCTTTTATTTAAATGCTCTAAAAAGAAGAAAATAAACTTTAAAATGAATCAAACCCATCAATTTATTACATTACACAATTTATATGATATAACAAACAGCTTATCGCGAGATTTACTTGTGTAGATATACAATAATTGAAGGGTTGTAAGTCTAAAGGATCTATATATTATCAATTATCTAGCTGGATCTTGACATAAGAAAAAAAGTAAGTATTTTATAAAATAGGTAGAAATACATCTGCACAAGTAACAATGCACAATTAACAGAATTCTAGGCTACTGGACTAGTTTTTTTTCTTTTCAGTTTTTATTTAAAGTTCATTTTTTACACAGTCGGGTTTTTTGATTTTTTAAATTTACTTTTTTATTTTACACTTTTTAGGTAGGATTATAAGACGGTAAATTCCTTAATCTTGTCATTTCATTGAGGGAGTTAATATCGTGGGGATTATTAAGTAGCTTGCGGTGGTCTAAACTACTGATTGTTAATCCATCTAGAGACCTAACCCGGCTCAAGGCTACATAAGCTTAACCTTTCGCAGAAATGCGTGAACTTAAATCAACCACAGCTCGGTCCAAAGTAGTTCCTTATAACTTATGTACAGTAACACCCCAGCACAATATCAATGGCAACATTTTTCGTTCTATTTTGCCCTGTCTATGGTTCGATTCTGACTCCTACTCCAGTGACATTGTTTTTAATAGCATTGAGCTGCCCACTCAATTGTCCTTACAACTAAAAAATTATGGGTTTGTCATTCGATTTTGAGAATTATATTATGATAATTATTTTTCATCAATTATATAAGAACTTTATCACAGCTTTATTACAAGTATTGAAAATTTAAGTGAGAATGGTTGCTAACCAACTTTAAATCGTTGCAGATCCTAAACAGTCATTCGAAATGAAAAATGATAAAAGAAACCTAAAGATGATTTTCAAATACCCATTCAATGATACCCCACTTAACATAGTTCGTCTACTTTCTTTTTCACAATATGGCGTCTAATTGCCGCCATATTGAATTTTGATTACTGTCATGTCTTTAGTAGCACCCGCAAGATTAAGACAAATCGATTGACGTAAGAATCATCAAAATCGGTCAACGCGTTTGGTCTCTAGTGTGCCACAAAGGTTCAAACATATATAGGTTCCGAAACACATTACCCTCCTTTGCGTGGCGCAGTCGGGTAATAAGGGATTTATCCAGAAGCTTTTGATTTTCAAGCTAAACATTAATTTGAAAATTTAAATACTCTTGCTCTGCTAAATATATAATTTAAAATAAAATGAAAATGATAATTAAAAAAAGTGATTCTGTCTAGCGGGATTTGAACCCTGGACCGTTGGATTAAAAGTTCAACGCTCTACCGAATCGACTGAGCTCGTTAAAAGTTTCCTGAAATTTTCCAATTTGATTTTCAGACTTTGTTACCCCATTTCACGACTTTAGGGGTTGAATTTTTAAAAAAGTCTGAAACACGTATTTACTTATTTATTTACAGAAGTACTTCTGTGAAGTTTCGAATAAAAAAGTCTAACTAATCTTGTTTCTCCATACAAAATTTGGACCCCCGTTTCATCCCCTTAGGGGTGAATTTTAGAAAATCCTTTCTTAGCGAATGCCTACGTCATGATAACTAACTGCGTGCCAAATTTCAGCGCAATCCGTTCAGTGGTTTGAGCTGTGTTTGATAGATCAGTCAGTAACGGTTGCCTTTTATACATATATGGGGGTTAAAACTAATTTGTTCCCATATTATATTATTATTTTTTATTATTTTAATATTTTTATTATTTACCAATGATGAGATTTTATTTAATTTGTGATATTATTTATTTTGAAAATTAAGCTTCTTTTAAATTAATTTGTAGCTTTTGAATATTTAAAAAATTTTATTTTAATTTTTATTCTCCTCCAATTAAGACTCGAAGCGGACTGACTATTTTTTATTTTATTTTTCAAAAGCCTATTCCGCTACCTTTCTCCACCTACTTCAATTTTGAAAGGAACAAGTTATGAAAAATCAAGTTGTCGTTTTCACGAATGATGCCGCTACAATACTCCCCCTCCAGTAGAACCGTTGGTTCAGCGAAAAATATATGTTTGGGTTAGAGATTTAAAGTGTATCTGAAGCAAATCTGACTTTCTTTTTTTGTTTTAAAAAATTTGGAGAGTTATGTGAGGATGTCATAGACTCTGGCTTATGACTATCCTGAGATGCTGTATTAGGCGCTGGCTGATCTGTAATTCCTGAGAAGTTCACATTGACGGAATTGTTACTGAAATCATCATTGTCGTCATTTATAATGAAAGCCGAAAAGCACGGTTTTAATCTATTTAAAGAAATATTAATTTCTTTATCTTTAATACGTATGGTAAAATAAGATGAGTTCCTTGAAATTACAGGAAATGGGCCTTCGTAAGGTCGTTGTAACGGAGTTCTAATTGCATCAGTTCTAACAAAAACACCAGAATGACAAGAAGTTGAAGCTGGGTGGATTTTTGAAAATAAATGTTGCAAGTGCACGAAATCACTCTGCACGAAAGGTGTAACCTTGGATTAACTCAAAAAATCTCCAGGAAGTCGTAACGATTCTCCATAAACTAATTCTGCAGGAGTTGCTAAACTCTCCTGCTTTAAGGCAGTTCTTAGACCAAGCAGAATGAATGGTAAATCTTTAGACCAAGATTTATTACCATAAGTCATAATACTGGTTTTTATTGTCCGATGCCAGCGTTCTAGTAAACCATTTGCCTGGGGATGGTAGGCAGTAGTACGATTTTGTTTAAAACCTAGAATTTTGGAAAGTTCTTTAAAGAGCGTTGACTCGAATTGACGACCCTGATCTTTAATAATAGTTTTAGGAATTCCGAAGCGCGAAATCCAGTCTCGACAAAGTGCTGTGGCGCAAGATTCCGCAGAGCTATCGGATAAGAAGGGAATTGCCTCAGGCCAACGAGTGAATCTGTCTATGATGGTGAGACAATATCTAAATCCCTCGGAAGGAGGAAGAGGTCCGATAAGATCTAAATGAATATTTTGAAAGCGTGATGAAGCTATCGGAAAGGAACCAAAATTATTTTTTACATGGCGAGATATTTTACTTTTCTGACAAGCTATACAACTTCTGCTCCAATTGTTAATATCCTTATTCATTAAGGGCCAAAAATATTTTGAAGTTATCATTTTATTAGTAGCTGGAATACTTGGATGAGCTAAATTGTGGTTAGCTTTAAAAACCTGATAACGAAATTCTTTTGGAATATAAGGACGTATTTTAGATTTCGTCTTTTCACAAAATATTAATAATTTGCTACCAAAAATAGGATATTTTGAAAATTTATATGAAGAATTTGTAATAAGATCTTGTAAATTTTCATCCCTTTCTTGAGCCTTAGCTATGGCTTCGAAATCAATAGGTCCTAAAAGTTTAATTTCCTCTAATCGAGATAGAGAATCGGCTACCACATTATCTTTACCAGAGATATGTTGAATGTTAGTGGTGAATTGACCAATAAAGTCTAAATGCCGAAGTTGTCTAGGAGTTGCTTTGTCGGACTTTTGTCTAAAAGCAAATGTCAAAGGTTTATGATCTGTAAATAAAATAAATGGGCGAGCTTCGAGAAAATACCGAAAATATTTTATACCCTGGTAAGCAGCTAATAATTCTCTATCATAAGTGCTGTATTTGCATTGGGCAGGGTTTAATTTTACAGAAAAGAAACCAAGAGGCTGCCAAGAATTATTAACTTTCTGTTGGAGAGCCGCACCCAATGCGATGTCGGATGCATCTACGAAAAGAGCTAACTCCGCAGACGGGTTTGGAAAAGTTAACAAAGTTGCCTCTGATTGTAGAGATTTTGAAAGTTCAAATGCTTTAATCGATTCCGAGCTCCAAATTATTTTTTTAGCGCCATCTTTCTTATCGCCTTTAAGGAAAATATGTAATAAATTTTGGTGTTCTGCCGCGTTAGGGATGAATCTACGATAAAAATTCATCATGCCTAAGAATCTACGTAATTCCTTAACTGTTTCCGGTCGTTTAAAATTTGAAATAGCCTGCACTCTATACTCTATCAGTTGATGGTTTGATACCGCCAGGACTGATGAGATGACCAAGGAATTTAACTTGTTTCTGCATGAAACGACATTTTTCAACGTTAATTATTAATCCTTGTTCAAGAAATTTTTGGAAGACCTGTTGTAAATGGAATAAATGCTCATCTTCTGATTTAGAAGCTATTAAAATATCATCCAAATATACAAAGCAGAAAGGAAAATTTTGTAAAATTGAATGAATAAACCGTTGAAATGTTTGAGCCGCATTGCATAAACCGAAAGTCATCCTGGTAAATTCAAATAGACCGAACGGAGTACAAATTGCCGTTTTAGGAATATCTTCGGGCTCAACTGGAATTTGATGATATGCTTTTGCAAGATCTAAAGTTGAAAACACTTTACAATCTAGAAGGTTATGTGCAAAGTCATGAATCAAAGGAATGGGATATCGATCCGGAATCGTGATGGCATTAAGACGGCGATAATCATCACAAGGTCTCCAATCGGCATTAATTTTCTTAACCAAGTGAAGAGGCGAGGACCAACAAGAGTTATATGGTCTACAGATTCCTTGTTTTAATAAAAAATCAAATTCCTTTCTTTCAGCTAGTAATTTATCTGTTGAAAGACGGCGAACTTTTGATACGATAGGATTACGACGAGTAAGGATGCGATGAGTGAAACTAGTGTCTAAAGTGATGTCATGCAACTTTTGCAGTAGTTGACGGATTCTTTTATCTATAGAGCTGTCTATGAGAACCGAAAGATTAGTTTGCGGGCCCTTAGATAAAGTGCCATTAGATTGCAAAGAAGTTTCTGAATCAATAAGTAAACCACGTGATAAATCGATGAGCAGCTTATAATGGCTAAGAAAATCAGCTCCCAAAATAGGTTTTTTAATGTCAGCAATAATGAATTGACAGGTAAATCTTCTTCGAAGCCCTAGGTCAAGGGTCAAAATTCTACGACCGTAGGTATTAGTCGGAGAAGAATTTGCTGCCGCCAGACGGAAACCTGTTGGTAAAAGGTTGTGTGTAGCGGGTGCTGGAATGACTGAAATCTCAGCACCAGTATCTACTAAAAATTGTCTTTTTGAAGATTGATCAAAAATGTGAAGGCGAATTTTAAATTCGCAAGCGTCACCAGTCGCCCTTGATGACAAGCGACTTAGTTTTTTGATGGGGAATTTTGAAGACTTTGAGACCAATTACAAGGGTCGATGCATTTAAAAGCCTTCTTCCCGAATCTGTGATGGTACCAACATAACCTCTTATCCTGAGCAGTTGGAATTATCTCTATTTGTGGCTACTTTCCTGTTGGTCGACCTAGAGCGAGAATTTGAGCGACGACGATTAAAGATTGATGTGCTTAGTTTTTTTAAATTCTTGAGTAAGCCATTCCACTTGTGCTGTTAATTTAGAAATATTATCTGGTTGTGGAGTGGAAAAAGTAAATAAGGAAGGTTTCGAGTGAACTTCAGCAATTTTGTCCGCACAATTGGCAAGATCCGATAAATTTCCCGGGTTACATGCTAGAATTGCCTGCATACTTTCAGGTAGCCTTTGTAACCATTAGGTGCGTAGGAAATCATCTCGTACTTTACCATTACCAAGCTCCTTCATCTCCCGGAGGAGTTGTGAAAGTCGTTTATCCCCCAATTCTAAGTCACTCAATAAATGATTTAATTTAGAGGATTCACTCGCGGATAAACGATTTATGATTGATGTTTTAATTTGGTCGTAAGGATGCACTGGATGCCGCTACACATATGTATATACAGAAGATTAAGATACGTGCACGGGAAATATGTTAAAACAGGATCACAATTTTTGGCTTTGCCTATTAATATATGTAGATTAAGATAAGATGATTAGGTATATTTATGTGTAAGTACATATGGGCCAGTTATTACCTGCAAAGTTGTTTCAAATCGCCGTGTTGGATGATTAGTTTTAGTTTTAATTTGGTCGTAAGGATGCACTGGATGCCGCTACACATATGTATATACAGAAGATTAAGATACGTGCACGGGAAATATGTTAAAACAGGATCACAATTTTTGGCTTTGCCTATTAATATATGTAGATTAAGATAAGATGATTAGGTATATTTATGTGTAAGTACATATGGGCCAGTTATTACCTGCAAAGTTGTTTCAAATCGCCGTGTTGGATGATTAGTTGATGAATATAATCTGTAAGAAGAATAAAAGGAAAAGTTTAAAAAGTGAAGTGTGTTTCCACCAAATAACTTATTACAGTTTAAAAGAAGCATCATATTTAAATTATGCACGTTTAAGTAGAAGAGTAACATAAACTCTATTTCAAAGCAATAGACTAACTAGGAGTATAGTGCATCTACGTACCCTATTGAGTAATGTTTGATTTCGAGAAAAATATATAGCCGGTGAACTTCGTACCACCTAAAATTCCAATTCACTGAGATCGCCGCCAACATTGGCCGCACTGTGTACGGTTTTGTTCGTTTGGTGATTAAATGACTCAGGTTTGCCCGGGAAATATTAATCTATTAGGAGTATACAAAGATATCCGCCGTTCATTTCGGTGTCTTCTTTTATGAATTTCGTAAACATTGGTATTTATATTCTTGGTATTTTTTTTGCTTTGGCAAAAATATTCTGTCTTTTCCCACAGAATAACGTGATACGTCATAAAATTATGCATGGTCAATAACATTTTACCTACGAATATACATATATATATATATATCGCTAAAAAATAATGGCTGGTCAAAGTCATTTCAATAACAGTCTTTTCCCACAGAATAACACAGAATTATAAGTCATTTCAATAAGAGTCTTTTCCCACAGAATAACACAGAATATATATATATACATATGTATATAAAAGACTTATTGAAATGACTTTGACCAGCCATTATTTTTTAGCGATACTCAATTAGTTTTGATACGCGAGGATTTCAAGATTGTAAAGTTCTCAGTGAAGAATAACAAGGTCTATAGAAATTAGATTTCGTTCTTCCACTAACTGCAACGGTATAAAAACAAAAAGTTGAACCCACGAAAAAGGAACTGAAAATTAAAAAAAAATAAATCTTTTTAGTCTGTATAGCTGATCCCTAAACTAATGTAAGTAACTAATTTTTAGTCGGCGCCAAATAAACAAACAATTTTTCCTTTGGCGCCGACTCAAAATTAGTTACTTACATTAGTTTAGAGCTCAGTTATTCACTTTTAAGTTCCTTTTTCGTCGGTTTAATATTTTGTTGAAAAGCTAACCACCCTAGGGGTGGAATTTTGTTTTCAAATTTTAGTTGGACCAACTTTGGGGTATACCCTATGCAGTAGCAAAAGTATCTTCGAAATCGGACTACTCCGTAAAGCCCGCGGATCACGCGCGAAAGCCGCGACGGGACGCGAACGTTAAGAGTGGAGCCGTTTCGCATATTCTTCGCGGGCTCGCGCTTTGTTCCCCGATTTTGGTCGGTTTTTGGTCCGCGTCAAAGGGAATGCAAAGCGCACACGTGACTTTACATTGAAACTACAGTGAATCATTGCGGATAATAGTTATAATCACGCCGCGGCAAGTGCTAAGTGTAGGGCGAAGATACATAAAAACAAACAAATATTACACATCGAATTGAGAACCTCCTCCTTTTTACGTCGGTTAAAAAGACAAGCAACTTTGGCAACAAAAAAAAAAAAATTTTCGCAGAATATTATTGCCAAATGTTGAAAGAAAAAAAAACAACGGGTGGTACTCCGGGAGTGCCGGCAGAAGTGAAAACTTGAACATTAACGTTGTGCATTTTTGAATATTTTGGAATGGTTAGGGAATAATTTCGCACGAAGTGCTTTATTTATCAGTATAAAAGTACTATCATTTATGTGGTAAAATACAATATTCATTTATTGCGCTATCGTACACAAACATGACAATTTATATTACATAAAACATTTAACAGTTAAGAACTATTAAAATTATTTTACATTAAAAAGTTTATCTCTCAGAAAAATCAACTTTCATCCATAATTTCAACGACTCTTTCACCATCATCATTACCAGCATCATCATCGCCAATCGATGATTCGAATCTATTTAAATGTCTAATAAAGACCGCATCAATAGTAGTTTTGTATTTCGTTGTGCGCGTAGCAGGCTATGTACAAACACACACGCACACTCGCGCAAGCGCCCTGTCCGTCTTACGAATTTTCGATCAGGGTCACGTGTCCTGACGCGAGTTTTACATTTTTTACCCATCCCAAAAAAGTGCACAATACCGCTAAAGAAGTTTTCACTTCAAAAACCAAGAATATAAATGCGAAATTCATAAAAGGAGACAACTACATCAATGTGAACGGCGGAAGCTTTTGCATACTTTAAATAGATTACTATTGCCCCGGTAGGCCCAAAACCAAAATGAGCAAACGTAAGTCAAACCGTACCTATGTACACAGTGCGGCGAAAACTGCCGATCTCAGTGAATTGGAGTGGGAAGGTTGATTGGGATTCATAATCTTTTATGAAGAGCTACAATCAAATAAATTTTGGGTGGTACGAAGTTCACCGGGTCAGCTAGTACAAAATAAAAATAAAGATGAAGAAAAAATGTCTTGTATGTTTGTTAGGTCGGAAACTTTTTAGACAACCCTCATATACGTATGCAAAATATTAATATTTTTTATGATTAGTAACTTACAAATAGCCTTAATCTACAATACGGATATTAATACTCGAACGGTTTCACGTAAGTTTTTTAAAGCGGATATTTGTACCCAAACGATCGGTTAAGTGTTAAAAGCTTATTTAAATTTGACTTAAATAACGAAAATTTATGATTTACAGTTATATTTCACAAAGTGACATAATAAATACTTAAAGCAATATGCACATCTCAAGATAAGGATTTTATATTATCATGGTCAAGGAATTCAGAGTTTGAAAAATTTATTAGTGATAGGCTGGTTTTTTTTCCAGTAGAAAGATAAGCACTTTATTTTAAAATTTTAAAAGTTTCGTTGTCCCTCAGCACTAAAGAAAAGTTTCGTTATTTTGTTTTAAATTGTATTACAACGTAAACTTCTTACAACTTCAAGAGAGCAAGCAAGTAGTGTGGAAGAAACAAAAGGTAAATATTCTCACCTCAATACAGAGGGTTTTATAATTTTCTTAGAAAATTATTCTTCTTAGGAATTTCCATCTTTTATAAAAGCGGAAACCATGCCGGTTATCAACAATAACCACTTTCTTAGGCGCGAAACAAAAGGTGAACTATACTTGGATCCGGGTTATGGGTGGAGTTCTGCTTTCTCCCTAGATACCCTACTAAGGCGAAAACTTCAGAAAATTTACCATCTTGGGAGCAATAAGATTTTATCAAAAAGTTGTCCCGAGATCTTTGAACTTTGCATCCCAGCGGATCTCTCGGGGCCAAGATAGACGACGCTCGAATGAACAGACCGGACACCCACGCAAATTAGAAAGGCACAAATGGATGTCACTAAATGAATTCCGGGCCGTTACCACCAAAGAAAATGAATTACTCCTCAGTCCCCACCATCGTTGCATCACCTTTGTTGTACACGAGGCGGGATGGGATGAAAATGTTTAAAGTCTACTCTATCAATTTCAACTGAGGCTTAATTAGTTTAGCACAATTTCTTGCCTACATATGAAACTTTTATCCGTGAGGCGCAGAAATGATAATAAAAAAAAACAAAAGTTAATTAAAACAAGCAAAAAACACGATTGCTTGTATAAACGGAACTAAAAAGATAAAAACAAGTAAAGCTTAGACAATCATCATTAGGAGCAACAGGAAAAGAACGTGTAGTCGATGCAACTCCATGATAAATAATAGATAAATTTAAAAGTAATAATACATTCAAACGATTCACCCTGCACTTTCTCGCTTGTACGCATACGATATCGAACATTGTTTGAACGCTCATTATTGTCACAGCTTAAGCCTGATGACTATGTATAGAAACAAATTTACTCAAAGCACTCAAGTGCACTTATTCTGACATGTATGTATACATAGATGTATTTGGTGCATACTAGCGGTTAAGGAGCTTCTGTTGATCGCTTCAAAAGTTGTTAACCGCTTTCTTGCAATAAAGCACTCGACATCGACTCGATCACACGCATCTATCATTGTTTTCTTATTTTTCCCTGGTGGTTCTCACGTTGAAGCTTACAAACGATTTCTCGGAAAACTGTCGACTTATTATACAATTTTGGTGCGAGAAATTGAGCCTGAAGGATAATTCTGGAAAAATAGTTATTGTCCCCTTTACAATAAAGAGAAAATTGCGTATAATCTCGCCATAGGTGGGCACAGTTAATCAAAAAGTTAACTTCGTTAATCTTTAATCCGTTAAAGCGTTCAATTTTCTAAAATATAACGCAAGTTAAAGTTAATCGTTAAAACTTAACCATGCAAAACTTGTACTGCTTTTGTACTGGGAAACGTAGGTAAATAAGACAAAAACAATTAGGTAGAATAAAGGGCTATTTATTTTTCATGATAATTTTGCATTAGATGCATGTTGTCTTTCATAAAAATTGGCATATTAAAATTGTCATGCGACAACGATGATCGTTTAACCCATAAAATATCTTTGCCTGTAGAAAAAATACGTTCTACTGCAGCACTAGAAGGGATAGCAGTTATATTTAATGAAAAGACTTATTAAAACTATTTCACCGAAAAAGACAGCATCCGTAAAAAATTCTTTTGACTTTGAGTCCAGCCAAGTTCTCACCAAATTCTGAGCTTTTTTTTCAGAGATTTGTGGCCTCTAGACCTATCTTCTTAAGACTGAGTAACAGTGCTGAAAAAATCATCCCTTTCTTCTTCATTATTGCTGCTTCCCTTTCTCTAATCAGAATGTCTTCAACTTTTGCTCACTGGCACCGAAATCATCAGCGCCGCGCCGCGCCGGTGGTATATAGGGACATTCCACGACAACTCGCAATACTTACGACTGACCCACGCACTTAACAAGGTAACTATAGCCTTAAAACCGGACCACAAAGGAAGAGACAACAATGATAATGCGGATAGGCTCGCGATACAGGGACGGAAAATCCAGTCATTGGGCCCGAACTCTTCTGTGGTCCGACTAGATTCTATACTAACTCAATCGTAAAAGGAAAAGCAAAAATCACTGGTCTGGTTAAGTCAACCTGTGCATAAACAATCAAAAAAATTCTCTCGTTAGACAAAGCGGGACTAAAAATCATTACGAACTTATACATACAGTGCCCGCTCGAATATCGCCTTAAAAAGATATAAAAAAAAACGAGCACGTGCTTTGCGAATGCCCAGCCCTTTACTGACAAAGGCTGATACACTTCGGAGGCTCCATTATAACCCCGTTAATAATATCGAAGGCGGAACCCGAACAATACACAACACACAATAACAACCAACCCAACAGCCATTATTGATAAAAGTGAACTAAAAAGATGGAAAATTGATAAGAAGACTATAGTAAAATCGATTGGCATACCCCTCTAACATATTTTATTTCAACATTTTTAGTTTTTGCACTATGGATTTTTGTTAATAACAAATTTTTATGATTTCAAATATTTTAGTTATGATTTTCTTTTACTTTTTTCAACGACTTGTTCAGTATACAGTTTAAGTAACCCAAGGTAATAACTGTAAATAGTCTGTACGGTGAAGTAAGGGTAACAGGGGTAGGTATATACACCAATGGATTCTACATGGTCTCTCATCAAAGTTTATTGACTAGGTACTCAATTCAGCGATTGCTTGTCGTAATATTTAAAAACATGTACGCATGCGGTGATCAATTCCCAATTACAAATGCAATTCCCAATCACTAACACTAGCTCTTCTCTAAACAAAAATTAAATGAACACGCAAGACGAATCCACTATTTATCGCTGATATTCATTTTATAGGCTTGTTGCAAGAGTAACATCAACATATATATAAAAAAAATGCAATAAAACCTTTAACGAGGCACACTGCATGCCACCTCGGAACATTTAGATGTCAAACGTCATGTCTTGTCTGCTTTGAAAGGCATAAACGAGAAGGAACTAGGAGCGGCTCCACCGCTTCAGGAACATACATATATACATACGTCGAAATTACTGATACTAATGGCCTTTGAGGAGGAAACTAACTTGAACGGAACTACCGTGTACGTATCGTGTATGTGAATGAGGCAAAAATTGTGCATGACAGCTACCAATGTTTGTACCTCGGCTGCCAAGTACATGAGTAGAAAGTTGTGCGAGAAAGAAAAAGTTTAATTTTGCTACATATTAAGTGTGTTTTGTACAGGTGAGGTATACAATACTGAGGACAACAGGTAAAGGAATTGTAATTGCATATGATTTAGAAAAATCAGTGACGGTAAAAGAACTAATTAGCAATGAAGTGTGCAGTGCCAAGTTGCCAACATAGAAGACGTTGTCGTCCGTCCGACGTATCGTTCCACAGTTAAGTTTATAATTAATATTACTATCAGTCATGCACGTATCCGTCAGACCGTTCGGTCGACGTTTAGATGGCTCTCGCCATTAAAGAGTTCCTAGTATAAAGTGGTGGAATAATTCTCATAACTGAGAAATTCGTTTCGTGAATCTTGTGATTAAAATTTTGGTGCACCAATTCCGATTATAAATCATGTCAATTGGTGATCATGTTTCTTTGAGGAAAAAGAAAATTTCTTTGTGACTAGACCAAATGATATCGGGACATATAACGGGTCTCTATAGTTGGAGTGATTGGAGCGTGCTTATGTTTTCGAAACTCATAATTTGTATTTAATTAAGTTATAATCCCCAAGTGATGGGAAATTTTGTTTGTGGCTTTTTATCTTGTGTTCCGGTTAACTTTTTAATAATTTGAGCATCATGTGTTAATATGAGTACCGTTGCATTCCAAGGGTTTTTGAGACACGAGAGTTAATTTGGACTTGAGTTGTGTTTTTGGCATAAATGAAGTTCGGCTACTGTTGTCCGATTTGGATGAAATTTTGCAGGGACCTTCCGATTGGTCTGAAACTGAAGAATCGCCGCGAAAACAAAAAACAAACAATGTTAACTTATATGAGGCACGTAATATTTATTTTGGTAATATTTTACAAATATAAGATTATAGTTCAGTGGGCAACGGCAAATCTTAAAATTCACGAACGAACCCAGCTGTAAAATACGAGAATGATTGACAGGTAAGTGGGAGTTGCGTTTGGACAGTGGAAGAAGGAGGTCGTTTGCTGGGGACTCGTGGTTAAAAGGGCAAGTACAAGTTGTTGCTCAGCCACGTTTCCCAAAGAAAATTATACAAGTCTAGCAGTCGAATACAAGTCTTTTATTTCAACACTACATGGCTCCGAAAGGAAGGAAGGAAGGAAGAGGAAGCAAGTATACCAGCGCAACTCCAGGGATACAGCAACGACAAACGGGAACAAGTGAGAACCGTAATGAAGGGAACACGAGGTGGAAGGTCTACGCGCCAGGAAGCCGACCGTTCGGTGGATATTAATAATAGTGTAGTTCCAGTAAGGGTTTTCTATAATCAGGAGCCCCATTTGATTAAACATAAGAGAATATCTATATATTAGATTTCGATTTGTGATAGGGCACATTTCCGTTATCACTCCGGTGCGAGTGATACAGCTATCTGTGCCTCTTATGGTAGTGTTAGTTTTATTAGTGTGTAGTTATATTGTAATATACCAAGACCATGAGTCTGAAGTTCTAAGAGAAAATACACCGATCGCAAGTGTATACTTTAAAAAGTACCCAATGTTCATAGCAAACTGACTAAGTCTCGAATGTATGAAAATGTTTAAAAATATCTATGTTAAATCGAACCACACGTTACAGTTCGAAGTATGTAATTCCAATACCATGTAAATTTTACAATTGTATAAGTTTGATATAGTCGAATAAAGTTGACTTGACTTGACTTGACAGGTAAGCGGGTTTTTGTTTACTTTTTAATAATTAGCTTATTTTCAGGTTTTTAATTGTTTTAAAGTGCTGTGAAGTGAACTAATGTGTGGGGAATACCCTTATGTGCCGATTTGGGTGAAATTGTGCAGGTGCAAGGTGTTTTTCGGCGGGAAATCAAATTTTTCATTTTGACATTTTGACGTCTTCAAAGTTGAAAATGTCAAAATTAAAAGTTAAATATTTCGGAAACTAGACCCGTCCTGAGAAGAATTCTTGCAGATTATTGACTTTCAGACCAATCGGAAGGTCCCTGCAAAATTTCATCCAAATCGGAACACAGTAGCCGAACTTCACTTGTTCCGAAAGACCTAATATACTAAAACTGTGCGTCCGAATTTTCAATGACTGATCCTTTTTTATGAATAGTGTCCAAGTTTGTGGTTTTGAGTGACGCCTTTTGAGAGTAGCAGAGACTCAGATAAATTCTATTTTTTTTTGGACTTTACGTGCAAAATGTTGTGTACCCTTGAGTGAATTGTACTAGAGTTGACATTTTATGTACCAGATGTAACTTTTTAAGAATCTTGAACTTAAATGTGACATTAACAAACAATCAAGCATTAATAAGTGTGTGACATAAAAGAAGACAAAACGAGAGGAAAAATACAAGGGGTGACGCTTTCTGGAGCTGGTGGATATTGGTCATTTGTTTTTGCTGGCACTTGCTTGGCCCCCGCCTGTTTGTTGGCTCAACAAACACAACTACCTATCAATTTGGGTTGCAGTTCTGCTTGAGACACTGGTCAATGTGGCCTTGGTTGCCGTAACCACAAAGTCACATTCCTGTGACGCCCGCCGGGAAATATTAAATTAAAACAACAACAACAATAATATTACTATGAGACTCTATTCATTTAAATATCTCCTTATTTATGTTAGAAAAAATGACTTGCTTTCCAACAAAAACATTGTTTACATTTTCCTGGCTGCTATATTACTTGTTTGTATCTTAGATCAGTGCCGTAGTTCAAAGTACAGAGTAGATACTGGGGGCAAAGGAAAATGTTCACGAAGGAAAATTTATACTTACGCGAAAAATCCATCAAACATTTGCTAATAAACATTTTATATTACTATCTTGCGTTATATAAATTGTTTATTGCTTAATATAGGTTTCCAAAAAATTACCTTTTTCGTACTTTGTGGATGAGTGCCCCACCGAAAATTTTCTTTGAACTACTACCATGTTCTTTTGCTTCGGTATAAGTTTGCACTCACACATTCTTGAAATTTGCCTCAAAAATTGTTAAGTTCCGTTCCAGTTATGCCTAATCTCCAAATAAAACCAGACCAAACCAAAACCAAAACACCAACTGCTGACAAATCAAGTCTGTACATATATGCATTAGTAGTTGTGAAATGTCAGTCAGCCACTGCTTCACTTACCGCTCCAATAAAAGGGCATTTTGTAATAAAAATATAATTATTATGACACAAATATTTGGCACTCTTTACCGGCAAACTACAACAACCGATTTAACATAAATTTATTTTTGACTTTGCAACTTTTCGAGTACTAACCTGCCCTGCAGCTCGTTTCTGTAACTCAGTTGAGAAGTTTCTCTATTCTGGTGACGTGAATCGAATTCACCATGCCTAGCTTTATCAGTTGAGTTGATGCGTTTCTGTGGAAAATGACGAAGTTACAGAAACGAGCTGCTGGGATTCCCTAACGATTTAGAGTTAGAATTTAGAGTCTAAAATCTAAATTTAGAGTAGTTTGCGATTCCGTAACAAAAATTAGTCTAATACTTATGACACACATGGGGTAAACTTAACCGGGTATTTTAATTACCCCCTTTTTACTCCATGTGTGTCACTAGAATACCCTGGTTATTCTGAAAATACCCAGCAAAACAACCGAGTAATTTCGGGGTATTTGAATACCCACAAAAATTGCTGGGTAATTTCAATTACCCCGTTCTAAAAGCAATTAACTGAAAAAAGCGCCAATTGGTAATCACTAGATACGGTAATTTTGTTAAGTATGTAATGTTTTGGCAGTTGAAATGAAGAACAAAATTCTGAAAAAAAAGTTTTTAAAAGCAAGTGCCTCATTTTTAATGCTTGCTGTTCCATTATTTCATTTAACACTATAATATTTCTTGAAATTCCATTTTACACACGACTCGCTATGCACTTCACAAATTGACAACACCAATCGTAAATAATCAAATATTCAATAAACGTCAAAGATAGCCCGGTTTATGTCTGTCAGGGGGTTCTAATTAACTGGGTAATTTAAATACTCTGTTGTAAATACCCAGTTAAGTTTACCCCATGTGTGTCATAAGTATAAGTTATAGTCCGTTTGAAAACTCTAAGTTAGAGGAAAATGCGAAAGTGGCGCTAACTCTCGGTAAATAGATGAATTAAATAAATGTACTAGTTCACTCTAAATTTAGAGCAATATTGAGATTCTCTAAACGTTTTTTCTCTAACTTGAGCTCTAAATTAGAACGATTTCACTCACATATCAATTGTATTGTGAGAACTTAGACTCGTTAAACTCAAAATTGAAAAATAATGATGTATAGCATATGAATCGGCAAAACCCGCCTACCTGGCATAAATAAAGCCTACTACCATAGACCAACTAATAACTAATAAGTTGGTCTATGCTACTACGATATGAATGTACCGGATATTGAATGATTATTTGTATTTTTTCCCATCCGCTTAAGCAGGTAAAGTTTACTGAACAACGTTATCATCATTTTTGAATATTTTGGAATGGTTAGGGAATAATTTCGCACGAATTGCTTTATTTATCAGTATAAAAAAATTTTTACAAAAAAAATAGAACCGACTCCAAAAAATCCCAAGCTCTAAAAAGTATAAAATAATTATATTAAAAGTCCTCTGATACTACTTTCAACATTAAATACCAAGACTTTCCTAGACTTTTGAAGTCGGTGTGAAAACCTGACTGATATTAATCCAATTAATCCAGACAAACTGATTGCATTCATTATTTAGTATTGGATTAATATCAGTCAGGTTTTCACACCGACTTCAAAAGTCTAGGAAAGTCTTGGTATTTAATGTTGAAAGTAGTATCAGAGGACTTTTAATATAATTATTTTGTACTTTTTAGAGCTTGGGATTTTTTGGAGTCGGTTCTATTTTTTTTTTAAAAATTTTTTATTTCATTCTTTTTAGTGTAATATGTTTTAGTAAATTTGTTTGGTCCGCCATTTTGAATCCTCGCAATCGGGCACCGAATGTACAACCAAGTACCAAAACCTTATCTGTGTATATATTTTGTTTTTTGTTGATTTTCTCAAAAAGCGCTGAATCAATTTCGATAAAATTTATATGGGACCACCTCTGAAGTATGACCTACCATAGATAAATAAAGTATTTCATACGTAGATGGGACAGCTTGAACACGGGAAGGGAACGCATTTTCGACTTGAGATTGCCTCCCAAAGCAAGCAAATTTCTACCCGTGGCGTAAACTGCAAGTTCACCCTGTCGCTTATATACTTATGCGAAGCGAGAACCATGCCTCCGCTGGCCTTATGAGCTTCGCGATTTCGTGTGCTCTATATACAACAGCGCTTAAATTATATATAATGCAACTGCTCGCTAGGAAGGAAGCACACACACACACACAAATAGAACAGCGCGCAGGTGCATTATATATAATTTCAGCGCTGTTGTACATAGAGCACACGAAATCGCGAAGCTCATAAGGCCAGCGGAGGCATGGTTCTCGCTTCGCATAAGTATATAAGCGACAGGGTGAACTTGCAGTTTACGCCACGGGTAGAAATTTGCTTGCTTTGGGAGGCAATCTCAAGTCGAAAATGCGTTCCCTTCCCGTGTTCAAGCTGTCCCATCTACGTATGAAATACTTTATTTATCTATGGACCTACCAATCAAAAAAAGAATCATCAAAATGAATTCATAATTGGCGGAATTATCGCGTAACGACATACAAAAAAAAAAAAAAAAACAAAACACAGTCGAATTGAGAACCTCCTCCGTTTTTTCGTCGGTTAAAAAGTACTATCATTTATGTGGTAAAATACAATATTCATTTATTGCGCTATCGTACACAAACATGACAATTTATATTACATAAAAAATTTAACACTTCAGAACTATTACAATTATTTTACATTAAAAAGTTTATCTCTCAGAAAAATCAACTTTCATCCATAATTTCAACGACTCTTTCACCATCATCATTACCAGCATCATCATCGCCAATCTCTAAAACTGATACAATAGGTTTATGGTAGCTGAAGTAAGAAACGAACAATTTTGATTCGAATCTATTTAAATGTCTAATAAAGACCGCATCAATAGTAGTTTTGTATTTCGTTGTGCGGCGCTTAGCAGGCTGTGTACAAACACACACGCACACTCGCGAAAGCGCCCTGTCCTTCTTACGAATTTTCGATCAGAGTCACGTGTCCTGACGCGAATTTTACATTTTTTACCCATCCCAAAAAAGTGCACAACGCCGCTAAAGAAGTTTTCAATTCAAAAAGAGTTTTTATCGAACGAGGCGGTTGAATGCAAAATATTAGACAGAACTTAATGTTTTTAATTGCTCTTGGGCGCCATCGATATAGATGCTGTGACGCGCCATCGATTATTATTACAGATTAGGGAAATAAATAAAGGATATGTCTTTGGTTTATTATATACATTTCAAGTGTGTGAAAATCATAAGAGTACATACATATAATGCAGAATAAAAGGATGCGTTTCCTCATTAGGAAATTCAGATTACCATCGAACATTCATGGGAGTTGATACAAAAGTTCAAATTAATCAATCAGTCTTCTAAATCATTGTTAAAATGTAAGTATGGATTTATTTATATTGATTGCTATAAATGAAAATTGCAATATTTTTCGGATTTTCTTAAATAAGTTTCATTTATTTTTTTTTTTTAAAGGGAAACTAAAACCAATCGGGAGCAATTCACTCGCGGAACTGTCATTTTTCATGCAAAAATGTAATATTTAGTCTCTAATCTAGTACATCACTTTAAGTGGTTTAGGGAATCCCGATTTGCTCTAAGTTAGAAAACCTTGTGTGAGTTAGAGAAGCTCTAAACTCTAAACTCTAAATCGTTAGGGAATCCCAGGGCTGTACTAAATGCGCTGAATTGCATGTGGGAACGCCAAATGGTTTTAAAATGGTTTAACTCACACAGAGGAAAAAGCTAGCGGCTGTTGACCAAAATGAGCGAGATAGGTAATGAAATTGCAATGCGAATGACAGAGCTGCAGATATTTTTGATTTGGTTACTAGGTCTGGTTTTGTATGGAGATTAGGCATTAGTTGTCTCTTCAAAGCTAATGGCATGTAATAAATTGACATAATTAACTTCTGGCACAGTATTCAGTGTCTTTATTCAACACAACCTGAATAGGCCGTTTTCCCCAGTATTTTAATTAGTAGATTATTCTTTTATTATTATGGTGCCGTGCAATTGCCAAGTAATTATAATTATTATAGAAATAAAGATGTCTAATATTGATACGGTCACTATAAATGTTGATAGATAATTGTTGATAATTGAATAGGTGCTTCCATAGACATTAACTAATATAACTGACTTGGTTTTACATAAGATCTCACAACTTTTTACGGCAGAAGAACTGCGTTGCGAGACTTGGCATTTTTTTACATTTTATGTTTTTGATGGGACCTCATTTCTTTTTGTAGGTCATCCTCCTTTTTTTTAGAGGGTAATATACATATGTTGTCCGTCAGCTACTGAATTTCTTAAAGCCCACTCCCTGTCTCTATTGATTTTTCTCACATGCCTTGATGTATTTTTCATTATAGACGTTTTTCTTTTTTTGATCTGAACTGCGCTCTGAACAGAGCTCGAGCACATCGAGCGCGCTCAGTTCAGAGCGTACTCAGAACGCTCAGATTTGATTAAGAAACACTTAGAGCACTGCCTGTTGTCATAATCATATGGAATGTCAAAACAACTATCTTTTGATTCGAGTGGAATTTATGTGTTGAGAAGTTGGATAAATTAATAATTATTAAAGAAGTTTTTCAATTATTATTCTATGCAAGTGATGGTGAATACTATGAGGCAAATATTCAGGTAAAAATACCGAAAAATGAAAATTATGCTGAAGATGTTGTTCCAAGGTTTTCGGATAAAACCTTCAAACAACATTTTCGGATTGATTAGCGCTGATGTATTTGAAATATTGTGCACTGAAATACATGCACTCCAAAATCTTAAATACGGAAGAGGAAGAAAACCTACTCAAATCGAGAAGCCGCTCATGATAACTCTGTGGTATCTGGGAAATCAAGAATCTATGAGGTATGCAATTATGTTATGTATTTATATTTTGTGCATCTACGATAACCTATGTATGTATCTTAGATCAATTGCAGATATAGGGTGACCCAATAGGGATGATGCTTTTTCCAATAGAGATGACTAAGCAACTGTCAGACATATTAATGACTTATAGCTGTCAAAATATTCAGTATACTTTGCCATTTCACCATGCATCGTTTCACGCTTCCCGATCGTTTGGAAATTATTAAAAAATACTACCAAAATTGTGGCTGTTTTACGTGAGTTTAGTCGTGAACATGGTCGTCATCATCGTTTCAATACCAGATTATTCGTCGCACTGTGGATAAGTTAGAGTGTGAGTACACTTTTTTGGACCTTAAGCCACCAACCAGAGCAAGAACTGGTCGAAGCGAAGAAAACATAGCCGCTATAGCGGCCAGTCTTGAAGAGGACCTTGAACAGTCGATTCGGCGTCGTTCAGCTGCATTAGGCCTCTCGAGAAAGACAACACGGCGTATTTTGCGATTGGATGTGGCCAGAACTTGACAACATCGATATCAGCGAGATGTGGTTCCAACAAGACGGCGCCACATGCCACACAAGCAGAGCAACAATGGAATTGCTGGTGAGTGGATTATTTCGCGCAATGGTTTTGTCAAGTGGTCGCCGCGATCATGTGATTTGACACCTCTCGAATTCTTTCTTTGGGCGTACGTCAAGTCCTTGGTCTATAACAACAAGCCAGCCACTTTAGATGCCCTTGAAGCCAATATTCGAGACGCCATTGCTGGGATAACGCCGCAAATATTGGATAAAGTCATCAAAAATTGGACCGAACGTATGAAGACCTGCAAACGTAGCCCAGGTGGTCATTTGAATGATGTCTTGTTCCATACATAATGGCATAAATGTAGCTTAAAAATAAAGCCAAAACCAATTTGATATCTCGAGCTGTTGTCGTTTTCTTTAATTTTTATTTTGTATCAATCTTATTGTGTCACCCTTTAGATTTGGTGTTTGTGTAACCAATGTTTGGAGAATTAATCAAGTAATTGCGACCTTCTCATAAAATTAAATAGATGCAAAAGATATATAAAGTGGCCCACTTCTGAAGAAGCTGCATAAGCATCAAGCTATTATTCAGCAAAATATCGCCTTCGAGGTATGCAAATTATTTGATTATTTTTCATTGCAATATATTATTACGAAACTTGATCAATTTTAGGAAATCAACTGATGGGTCTCATATCCTAATACGGGCACCAATCATCTCTCATAATTCCTATATTAATAGAAAGGTATTTCATTCAATCCTTCTTCAGGGGATATGCAACCACAAGATGAATTTATGTATTGTTATGCTGGTGAAGCCGGTTCTATTCACGATGCGTTACTATTAAGAAGATCTAGAGTAATATATAAAGTCACTTCAGGTTAGTTGTCATTTATTTAAAACAAAATTGAATGCAGACCCCATATTTTTTTAGGTGAATTCAATGTGACCGAGGACTGCCATTTATTAGGGGACTCTGCCTATCCACTAAAACAGTGGTTAATATCTCCATACATATAAGGACAATGGCCATCTAAATGTAGATGTAGATTTCATGAGGCGGGCGTGATAGCCCTATACTTAGGCCATGTGGCCCATTGTACGTACCTCAGTTGAAGGTCTGTCATCAGTTTTGATCTAGTTGCCCTTCGTGAGCCGTAAGACGTTTAGTTCGTCGAACGAAGCTCAGGATTGTGGGCAGCTTCAGCGTTTGTAGCTCACTTTTGGCTACTATTTGAGCGCCGAGTATCTCGGCCCTTGCTTTAAAGTAGAGGGGACAATCGCAGAGAACGTGGGTGATTGTCTCCTCGCGTTCGCATCTGCACAATGGCGTCTGACTAATGTGCATGTTGTGAAGGTGTTTGTTCAGCCTGCAGTGTCCAGTAATGACACTGAGCGCTAGGCTGACAACGCCCCTACTGCACTGCATCAGCCATTTGCTTAGTTCTCGGTCAACTTTGTTGAGGAGAATCTTTGACTGTTTGCAGTCTTGTCTAGCGATCCATCTTTTATTTTGCTCGTTTAGAGCCCAATTCTCAAAAATGAGGTTTGTAAAAGAGGATGCTAGTCCCATGTATGGCTCTGGGCCTATCATGGGTTTACTTGATCCTTCTTTGGCCAGGAGGTCAGCTATGTCGTTGCCACTGACGTTGCTGTGGCCAGGGACCCATATGATCGCAACGCTGTTGGTCGCGGCAATCTTGTTTAGTGAATTTTTGCATTCACCGACAATTTTCGAGGATATAACATTCGAGTCAAGAGCTTTGAGGGCTGCTTGGCTGTCTGAGAAGATGTATATGTTCTTCTCCCGAATGTCTTTTTCTTGTATGACGTTGGCACATGTACTGATGCCTAGAATCTCAGCCTGGAATATCGTCGTGAATCTACCTGTGGATATCGATATTCGCAGGTCTTCCGTAAGTCCATACACTCCGACTCCGCTTAGGCCGTTTGCCAGGGAGCCGTCTGTAAACCATACGGAGTTGTTCTCTGACGATATGTATGTTGAGAAGTTTTCTCGCCATGCCTCTCTTGATGGGAAAGTAATTTTATACCTTCTGCAAGGGCATATTTGAGAAGTGGTTTTGTCTGGGATCATCAGGACATTACTGTCAATTTTGTTAAGCTTATCCCAGATCTTTAGGTGCCCCACCTGCAGGTGTTTCGTTAGCCAAAGGTTATTTACATGCAGGCGGAGGGCGGTTTTCATCGCTTCTTTTTCCACGATGATGTCAAGCGGAGTGAGAGACAAGGCCATCTCAATGGCTGCCGTTGGTGTAGTTCTCATCGCTCCCGTAATAGTTAGGCAGGCCATTCTTTGAACCTTACTAAGGGTTTTCAGGGATGGGCCTGACCTTATTGTGGGCCACCAGACTACAGCGCCGTAGCAGATGCAGGGTCTGATAACTGCGGTGTAGATTCAGTGAAGTATCCTTGGGCTAAGGCCCCATGTAGTGCCGAACGCTCTTCTGCACTGCCAAAAAGTCGCTATTGCTTTTTGAGTTTTACAGTTCAGATGCAGTTTCCAGTTCAGTTTTTTATCCAGCGTCACTCCGAGGTATTTGACGCTGTCGGAGTATTTGATCTCTTTGCCAAAGATCTGAAGAGTTCTTGAGCCTTCCAGTTTCCTCCTGTTAGTGAAGATTAGTGCAGTAGTTTTATCCGCATTCACGGATAGATTTCTTTTATTGCACCAATCTTCCACCATGGATAGAGCCTGTTGTTGAAGCTCGCATAAGGTGCTCAGGTAATTTCCCCTGGCCAATAACACTAGATCGTCTGCATAGGCTATGGTGAAATAGCCTTTGCTATTTAGTGCATCAACCAGTTCGTTCACGACCAGGCACCATAATAGCGGGGAGAGGATGCCGCCCTGTGGGCAGCCCCTGCCTGCTTTCCTATTGACTTCGTAGTCGCCGATTGTTCTGGATATGATTCTATTTTTCAGCATGTTATTTATCCACCTGGATATTGTTTGATGAACACCGTGCTTCTGCAAGGCTTCCGCTATTGCACTGAAGTTGGTGTTATCGAACGCTCCCTCGATATCTAGAAAGACACCCAGGGTAAGGTTTTTATAGTGTAGTGCCTTCTCAACGAAGGCGACTGTGTGGTGTAATGCGGACTCAGTGGATTTCCCCTTCTGATATGCATGTTGAGCAACGTGCAGTGGGGTTTCCTTCAAGAAGGTAGTTCTTATAACTTCGTCCAGCATTTTTTCCAGAGTCTTCATTAGAAAGCTCGTGAGCGAGATAGGGCGAAAGGCTTTCGCCACTTTGTAGCTGCCTCTGCCCGGTTTGGGGATGAACACGACCCTGGACGTGCGCCAGCTTGCTGGCACGTGTCCAAAGGCGAGGATCGATTTGAACAAATCGGTCAGAGGCTCTAGAATTAGAAGTTTTGCTTCTTGCAACATTACTGGCATGATACCGTCCTTTCCGGGACTTTTGAAAGGTTGGAAGGAGGATATCGCCCAGCTGAGTAAGTCACTGTTGATGACCGTGTTTGCTATATTCCAATCTGAGGTCTGAGGAATATGCTCTTCATTGTTTGTTGTTAAGTCAGTGGGTTGCTGAACGCTACCCGGAAAATGGGTTTCCAATAGATGTGCACCAATGGATGGATTGTCATCTATGTACATGCCATTTGGGAGCTGTAGAGAACCCAGCTGCGTGGTTTTATCTTTGGTGAGAATTTTGTGAATTCTCGCCGATTCCCGTGTACTTTCTATCTCAGTACAGAATTTTTTCCAGGATAGCAATTTGGCCCTTTTTATCGCCCTCTTGTACTCTCTCAGGTGAGCTCTATGGAGTTCCCATTCTGAGGGAGAATTGAGGTGTTTGGCCCTATTGAATTGCCTCCGTACTTTAACTCTGAGTTGACTGAGTTCTTTATTCCACCAGGGGCACTTGCCTTTGGATGGAGGCGTGCTGAGAGGGCAGGCTGATTCAAAACTCTTGATCATAGCCTTCTCAAACTCTTCGACCGCATAGTCAATATCTCTAGCGCTGCTTATAACGGGTGCCCAGCCCCTCAGCTCGGAGTCCAGTACTACCCTGAACTGGTTCCAGTCAGTTTTCCTGGGGTTTCTGAGGCTGGGGGGGGCTGGGTGTGTGTGCACGCAGAGATATCGATATGCTTCTGTGGTCGGAAGTGAGAATTTCATTTGTGACTTTCCAGTCCCCTATATGGTCTGTGAGACTGAGGGAGCATAGCGTGATATCGATGCACTCACGCCTTATGGAATTCACAAATGTGGGTTCGTGACCGTTGTTGAGGATAGTTAGTTCTGTACTCATAATGAATTCCAGAAGAGCTTCTCCTCTAGGGTTTATATCTGAGCTTCCCCAACAACTGTGATGCGAATTGGCATCGCAGCCGATGAATATGGGGAGCTTTCTATTAAAACAGTACTCGACTGCTTCTATTAACTCCCTGCTGGGAGGGGGTTCCGTCGAGTCATAAGCCTGGTAGGATAAGACAAAGAGAACGTCTTGAGTAACGTCATTCAGACGAATCGACGTTTTGATTGTCACCTGATTCCTGCTGCAATGTTCGTGAATAATAGTTGCCTTGAGGGAGTCATTCACCCAGATGCAAGCTCTCGGCTTATCGGCATCTGTGGAAGTGAATAACCGGCCTTTACATTGTCCTAATCCCCTCACCTGATTTTTAAATAGCCAAGGCTCTTGGATTAGGGCTATTTTTGTGTGCCCCATAGCAAGAGCCCTGCATAAATCAGCAGAAGCCGCTTTGCTATGTTGCAGATTAATCTGAGTAATTTTTAAAGAGTCAGTACTCATAATTAGGGTACGCTCTTCATACAGACATTTCCTGGAATGTCTTCCGCTTCTGATTCCGAGGCGTACTCTTTTCCCAGCACGGGTTCGATGGCGGTGAAAAAGGCGCTGTCATTTGTCAGCGTCTCGTCCATCGCCTCCGAGTCCCCGGTGTACTCATTTCCGCTTTCGGGTACTGCTTCTTTGGCATCTTCTTTAATTTTGGCTGTTAACTGATGCAGCCCGTAGAAGACTTTTCCGCCGCAATGTTTGAGGAGCGCGATGGATTTTTGATCGAGCCCCAGTACTAGTAGGGTTCCTTTTGGGGACTCGCTCCTGTAAAACAGCCTCCATCTTTCAACTCCTAACTCTTTGTTCTGCTTTTGGAGCCTGGCTTGCATCTGCTCCGCAGTGGCGGTGTTTTTTCCCGGGATCCAGAGGATGACTTTGGTAAATGATGGAACTTTATTAAGCTCACACATTCCCAAAGGTCCTCCTTCCCAGGAAGCCTGAACTCGCTGGACACAAGCCTCCAGCCATTTTTTGGACTCCTCGTCCAGGCACGTTACCAGCAGGTAGCCGCGGTTGTCCGCTGCTTTGCCAACGTGGTAACTACCGCGGAATTTGGGGGAGAAACCACCGTCTTCAACATTGAAGATTTCCTCGGTGATTACCCCCTGCAGCAGTTCGGCCTGCTCGCTGGTCACGAGGAAGTCCTTATTGGGTCCGATCACGATGCGCAGGCTTTGGTCGCCTGCTACCTCGGCGAAGGTTGCCTTTGTGGAAGATGCTTTTTCCCCGGTTGTGGGTGCTTTTCCCGTTTTGGTTTTTTTACTCGCCTGTTTTGCATCGGGCGGTGTTCTGCCTGGCGAGAGAGGGCGCTTAGGCGTACTCTTAATGCCCCTGCATTAATAACTTTTTCTCCCGCTTTCTTGCCGCTGTCCATCTGCGGCGAGAATTGCGGTTGCGCAAATTTTCCGAGGAGTTCGGGTGGCCACTTTCCACACGACCTGTACTTGTGGAAGTACCCCGACGGCTTTTGCCACTGACCACTGTCCATCGTCCGCCCGCAGCCCCACAGCCAGCCTCGCTCACCTGCGGTGTTCCCGCCTTAGCAGGCTCGCCACTCCCGACGCACACCTTCCCGGATGTCGCGGCCGCCTCCCCGAGCACCTGGTCACCACCGTCGCGTCCCGTGGAACCCTTGGTCCCGTCACTCCCGGATTTTCCACTATTTAACATAAAAGTCACGATCGGATCGTCGCTCCTGTCGTGCACTGTTTGACAGTTCATGACAGACCTCGCCTAGGGTAGCGACTAGCGAGCTAAAAAAAGTTCTGGCCATCTAAGAGAAGAGCAAACAATTTTTAACCGCGTTCATTCGAAATGTAGAGTGACGATTGAGCGTGCTTTTGGTTTGCTGAAAGGAAGATTCCGGCGCTTATTTTTTATTGATTCCCTAAAACCTGAATCCATTGTAAAATATGTCATTGCATCGTGCATTTTGCATAACATATGTTTACAAAGTGATGATTTGGATGCAGATTTTATTGTAGATGAGGATAGTGAAGATATTGAAGATATTGATGACCACGTTTCGGTTTCCACCGATATGCAATCGGCGCATTCAAAAAGGGAAACCATGTTAAACTCATTGTTTCAGAAAAATACATTTTGATTGTTTTCAACAAAACATCTTCTTTGAATTAATATAATTTTTTTTTTTTTTTGTTATTTGGGAAGTCCATTTTAATTCTCACAGCCTTAAGTTTTGACAAAAAAAGAAAAAACAACACATTAGTTGAGGAGATTGAGGATGATGACGATAGCGATGCAGATTCCAGTAATATGCAATCCGCCCAATCCAAAATAGAAAGGTTGTTAAACGCATTACTTTAAGAAAATAAATATTTATTTCATTAAACAAAACGATTTCACTATAAAAAGATAAAAACAGAAACAAATTACATTCAGGGTGTTTTGCTAAGGTCTGAACAGGGGTATGCCAAACGATTCTAAATGGTCTCCTGATCAACGTTTGTTCGGACACCCCCCCCCCCTCTTCAAAACGGTCCTTCCCCCCTAAAATCACGATTGAAAATTTGGAAGGGGTCAACCTAGAAAATGCATTATAAGTTCTTTCAGAGACATCCTAGGATACTGATTAATAACGCATTAGAAAGCTGAGCCTGCAAGCTTTCCAACGATACCACCCACGACCAAATCCATCAACAAAGAAGCGGGGGAGACCCAGTCAAATTTCGAAAATGGCAATTTCAAAGCCCAAAATTTGACCCTAACCCTTCATTCTGCCGAATTTTTATATGGGAATATCGAAACTTTTTTTGAGAAAAAGCTTCCCTGTCATGTGGCCTTTCTCAAGAAAAAACCGCACGCGAAACCGACGGCGCGTTCCGAAGTTATTCGTGTTATAATTATTTATACAACAACAAAACCCATTACCCGCAATGAAGTCCAATTGGAAAGTGACGTCACATTCCAATTGGACTTAATTGCGGATAATGGGTGTTGTTGTTGTATTAATTATCCGAACAAACGTTGATCAGGAGACCATTTAGAATCGATTGGCATACCCCTGTTCAGACCTTAGCAAAACACCCTGTATATCATATGTGTTAAAAAAATATTCAGTTCACATCTTGTCCACCATCTGCTGGAATATCAGTCAAAATTTGTTGGTTACTTCCATTCGCTCTTTGTGACGCCCGCGCCGTTCAACTCCTTCTTGATCGTCCACTTTGCGCTTTTTGCTTAAATTTGTTCGATATGCCGAACTTGGAGAACTATCAATTTCCGTGCTATTTGGAACCTTAGCTGGCGTACAAAACACTTCCGTGTCTTCAGTTGAAAGGGCAGCTGGAGGATTAATCTCCGAGGCTCTAAAAAGAGTACTGTCGATTAAGGACGTTCCCAAAAAAACCAATTTTCTTACGATTCTTTTGAAACTTTAAATACACCTACTTATAAGGGTCCTTTATACGTAGAAATTTTTTTCAATCGTTCTTGCGGTGGTAAATTTCTAAATATTGACTATTAAAATTTGCATATTTAACATGGGAACCCTATCCAAAAAATATTAAAAACTAGCAAATACCCGGCGTGTGCTACTACGCTGAAAAAAGAAATACCCGGCGTGTGCTACTACGCTGAAAAAAGAAATACATTTTGTGTATTTGTTGGAAAAAAAGGAAATTTTCGTCTCGTCTCGTCTCGTCTCGTTTGCAATGTTCTGATACGCGGTTTTCTTAACTCCGCTTTGAAGGCACTCATAGTTCTCTTTAATTTGGTCGATTAACAGAATCACCAAATTCCTTGTCCATTTAAAAACTAAAATAAAGATTATGCAATTTATCAAATGTAATGAGTTATTTTGCGTTTATTTACCTTCTACACTAGAACCACACGTCTCGTCCATTGCATTTACTTTCTTCACAGTCAAATGACAGCTTTATGCTCGGTTTGCTACTCCAAATGCTCGGTCAAATTAAACTGAGCTCGTAGGGCGCGCTCTGAACATGCTCTGAGCGCAAAAAGAAACACAAATTCGAAGCTCTGATGTGTCTGAGCTAAAAAAGAAACACGAGTTTTTTTTTGAAAACTCACGCTCTGCTCTCAACTAATAAAGAAAAACGCCTTATAATGAAATTTCGGGATTTTTCCTTTTTACAAGCTTCCATTTAACTTGCAATCTTCGTATGTCAGTTGTCCGTTCCGAAATTTGCAAGTTAAATTTGACCCACTTCCCGGCATCCGATTGAGTTGAAATTTGGAACACGTATGTAAAGTCGGTGACAATGCAATATACAATACTAAATATTGAAATATTTTCAAAATGGCCGCCGCGACAAGATGGCGCATAATGTATATCTTATCAACCCCCTTAATATGGGTATCAAATGAACGGCCTTGAAGAGTAAGAAACGAAAAAATGAGTGACGCCATTACAAAATGGCAGCAGCCACAAGATGGCGGATGATGTATTCTTTGTCAACCCCCTTAATATGGGCATCAAATGAATGAGCTTGAAGAGTAGGAAACGATAAAATGAGTAACGTCTCAGCACTCAATTCAATATGACTGCTGTCCCAAGATGGCGGATCACATTTTCTTTTAAACCTCCTTATTATTGCATCTTCATTGGAGAGCTAGATAGCTTAAAATTAACAAGCAAAAGCCCTTGTAATAATGATGCATTATCGGAAATGCATATAGTAAGGCAACATAACTAAAAGGCATTTTGTCTGTCTGTCTGTATGCTACGCTTTCACATCTTGTCACGTCTAAACCATTCAACCGATTTTGATGAAAGGACCCCGCACAAAATGTATGGAAAAGGCCTTTCGGTGAAATGAGCTGAAATTTTGGTACACTGAGAGAAAAACTTTAATAACTTAAACTATTTTATATACATAGTTATAGTTACTATTTGCTAAAAAAATTGATAAATGGTAATTTCAATTTACATTTTAGTTAAATGTAACTAGCAATTAAGTATTAAGATTTACTATTCTTACAAGCTCAACTATTCAGAATAGCCATATTTACAATTTCTAAAATTGTTAAGTCAACTATTTTAAAATAATAAATTTTAAAATGTGATTAACTCGTGTGGGGGACAATATCAGAACGATTTCGCCATCGCGGGCCGGTGCATTCGAGAACAAGCAAGCTCCGTTAGCTAAGAAGATGCGAGGTCCGGTCTTGACCCATAGAAATGATGAAATAGTAAAATTTACTTTTCTGTGATATTTTTTACTATTTATCACAACGGCCGCAACACAAAACAGTACGTTTACGGCCGATGCGTCTCCGAAGCTCGTTTAGCGAGAATCATTTTCAAACAAGTCTTTAAAGTGAACAGTCGTGCTGTGTAAAAATTATAATAACTATATGAAAGTGAAATAATGTCGCAGGAAATAAGTTACATTACATTAGAAAACGTTCCGTTTTGTGATGAAGAAAGGTGAGTGAAAATATATAAAAGCATTTCAGTAGAATGTGTATAGTTTCTAGTTTCTAGGCTAATTGAATATAATTAAATTTAAGAAAATACCTGCAAAGTTTGAACAAAATCGTTTGAAAGATTTTTGAATAATCTTGTACGGCATAGTTAAGAATATCCAGTTTCGAGAAGAACGCCTTCAAAATTTTGATATACTTGAGCTATTACTAGCAATGGGTTCGTGGGTTGTAACAAACTATTTTAAATTTATCTTAGAAAAAATATTCTTCAGAACTAGCTCTATCGTTAATAAAAAAAAGGAATTTTGTTTCATCGTTCTTAATGTAAGAGGAATTAATAAATTCGTCTAAAATTTTCAAGTCTATTTTTTTTTACATATTTTAATAAAGTTAGTTTCCGTCAGATTTTTCTTTTATGAATACTTTATTTCATTTTACAATATTTTTGCACCAAAACAAATATTAAAAAATAAAACCAAAAACTTGTACATATTTTGGAATATCTCTTTAGTGCACCTGTCATACTTGATATTGCTGAACAAAGCGCCGGTACTTCCGATGTTTCAAATAATACTGATAAAGTGGTAACTCTGCTAGAGAAGTGGAATTTGGAAAGTGTTATTCCGCTATTTAAAGGCATACTATTAATTAAATTGATAAATGTCTTTTAATAACATATGTTTTTGTTGAATATCGTATCGATTTCATTTGTTTTCGATATATGAAAGAAAGTGATATTGATGCGATCTTTCCAATATCTGATATTGCTGAAAAATGCAAGTTTAAGCACTGTCTGCAAATCTGGCGGGAGGAAAATGTAACTATTTTCTTTAAAGTGCATGTAAAGTTATTTCATAATTTATTGCACAGGGATTTCCAAGTTTGATTCAAGGAACTACCAAATCAGCTACAAGTAGTTTCGATGTAGACATTGAAAACTGGGTGAATTCATCCACTCCTTTGACAAAGGAAGAAAATTGCAGTGAAGATTTGGTAATTTAAAACTTATTTAGAATACTAACCATCATAAAACAACAGTATTATTAGAATTTAAGGGTATTATTGGAAAAGACACAACAAGGCAAAGAAATATTAATACAATATAACAATTATCACACTTTGGAAGATATTCACCAAAAATTTTTATGTGAACAGATTGTGAATCATTTTATTCAAAAAGACGATCATCTAACGCATGCCAAGTACAAAAACATAACCAAAACAATTGTCCAACTTTTTCCCAGCGAACGTGAGGTATCTATTTAAAAGAAGTAATATAAAACAGATTTTTAGCGTTATAATTACATATCTTTGTAGGAAATTTACTACATTCCAAGAGAGAGCGACAGAGCACCAAAAGGAAAACTGTATTCTAAATATAACAATACGTTAAAAAAATTTCGAAAACATTCTCTACTCCCTTATATATGTATACAATAAAAAAGAAAAAAAAACTCCAGAACAGTTAAATGACATTGATACATCATTAAATGAAAATAATAATAAAGGTATGAAAGTTGACAAAATTGTGTACAAATTTAAAAGTGTTAAAACATTTTTTTAAAGAAAATTGTTCCGGTATCGACAGTTTACTATGGTTGAAGCACCATGGAGTCTTGTGGAAGAACATTGGCGGGCTTCGTTTGATATACGTCGGACACAGAATACTTCAGACTACGCTGAGCTGTTAAGACAAACTCTGGGATATAGACTGGTATGTTAAAAGTAATAAGATTTTATATACATATTAAGAATAACAATTTTGTAGGTTGAAATTGACTTTGAAATTTTATATCCAAATAAAAATTACAATTTATTGGAAAATTTGTATAATTTTTCGACAAAAATACACCCCTTAATTACAAAAAAATTAAAAGACAAGCATACAAGGCAAATTTTCGAAAAATATGATGAAGCTAATGAAGGTATACATTTATTTTCTAATTCAATTTTTACATATTTTAAACAATTTTCGCTATTAGATTCTAAAGGATTGATTGTGGCATATTGTTTACATGCTATGCTCCCACCAACCATGAAAATAACCTGCAAAAGTAATGGTAAGAAAACTATGTGGAAACCTAGTATCAAAGATGCGCAGAACTCCTTCTTCATATTGTTGCGAGACGCATCAGATATTAATAACCTTCTTCAACAAAAGAGGCAGCATTATTTAGAAATCGGAATAACACTACAACCATTCATAATTGGAATAGGAGTAAATATTTTAGAAATACAAGATTTCATAGTTGTATATGACGAAATATTTTACAAATTCAAAAAATTTATCAATGCTTTGGACTTTTGTTTTAAATTATTTCAGGTACTAAATTTGTCCTATCCAAAAGAATCTCTTTCTACATGGCAGTTTATTCAAAAATATTTCTATAAAATTGATACACTCCATGACATTAAAAGTCCTGGTCTAATTGACTTTTTAGCAGAGCTTCAAAATGATTAAATGTTTTATATGTGCCAAATTTTTTCAAAATTTAGATTCACTTTCACTTCATTTATCTTGTTTTCATAATTTAACCGTAAATAGTTCTTATTCCTGTGGTCAAGGTAATTGCATACAAGCCTTTTCCAATTTATACTAATTTAAAAAACATATTAAAAACAAACATTTGTGTAAAAATTCGTCTGAAACACTAAAGAATTATATTAACACCGAAGAAAATGAAAACTTTGGCATTACAAATATAACAAACAAAAGGATATGTACAGTTCCAACATTTCATACAAATTTAGTCAATGGAAATGTCAATGAAGTCAATTTGAGCATGGAAACTACCTCTGAAAATTCTGTTTCAAACTGTGGAGATTTACAGGAAAAATTTACCAAAGGCTATTTACAATTTTTAACTAAGCTGTATGGCAATATTTCATTAACAAAAAAAGTATGTGAAGTAATTATCTCTGATATCAATAATTGTATTACGAACCCTATATTTGAATTTATGCAGAACTGTAACATTCCGAAAGATAATTTAAATCTTTTTCTAATGCCCTTTAGAACTTTTCAGTCAGAATACAAATTTTTGCAATACTTGCAAGAAAATGATTTATATGTTCCTCCTAAAAATGTTTCCATTAATAGTGAAATACGTGAAATTCATATTCGTGGAGAGCTATCAATAGGCAATGATATTAGTAAAGGGGTGCTTATGCCAATTGCATTCCAAATAAAGAGTTTTTTAGAAATGCCTGGTACTATGGAAAAAGTAATAAATAATTTAGAAATATATCAAGCAGAAAATGCAAACACTAATCACTTTCTCAATGCTAAACTCTGGTTATCCCGAAAAGAAAAATTCGGAAATAAATTAGTCTTACCAATCTTTTTATTTTTTGATGATTTCGAAATAGATAATCCTTTGGGATCCCATGCTGGTGACCATAAAATTTCTGCTTATTATTATAGCCTAGCTTGCTTACCAAGTCATCACTTATCTAAATTGCAAAACATTTTTATAGCTTTCCTATATCTTTCGAAATATAAAGAACACGGTGTCAATAATTGTGTTCAAAATTTAGTAGATATATTTACAAAATTAGAAAACAATGGACTCTCAATAGAAATTGATGGGCAAATACAAAAAGTATATTTTCCTTTAAGTTTAATTTGTGGGGATAACTTAGGTATTAATACCTTACTTGGATTTTCCAAATCTTTTTCCGCTAACATGTACTGTAGATTTTGCAAAATGGTAAAAACCAATTGTCAATCCGCTATATATGAGGACAGCAATTTGATAAGATCGGTTGCAGATTTATCAGACAACACTGTAAATGATTTGCAGATTACAGGCACACATTTTTATAGCATATTTAATCAACTTTCATCTTTTAACACTTCAGAAAATTATTACGCCGACATTATGCACGATTTGTTTGAAGGCGTATGTCGATACAATACTAGTAAAATATTATTGTATTACATAGAAAAAGGTACCTTCACTTTAGATATTCTTAATACCAGAAAACAACATTTTAATTATGGGGAAGTAGAAATAGATAACATGTCAGGCCAAGTTACAATCGAAAATTTACGAAAAAATAACCTTCGAATGTCTGCTAGCGAAATGAAATGTTTCTTAGTCTCATGATTGGAGATCTTATACCTAGAAATGATAAAGTATGGAAATTTTTCCTTAAATTTCTTGAATTGATCGATGTTCTCTTACGATCGAATTTTAATGAAGAACTAATATCACGACCAGGACATATTATAGCTGAACACAATTCTTTATATATTTCTCTTTTCCAAGACACATTGAAACCGAAGCATCATTTTCTTCTGCACTATCCTAATTTAATTCGCCAATCTGGTCCTTTAAAAGCTTTATGGGGATTTCGTTGGGAAGCAAAACATCGAGAACTAAAATCTTATGCAAAAATTATAACTTCAAGAAAGAATATTTGCTTATCAATTGCTATAAAATTTGGCTTGAAATTTGCGAACTTTTTGTTGGAGGGAAAGGGCTTAAAAGAAAATTTAATTTTATTTGTACCACATAAGGTTGAGTTAAGCAGTTTACCTTATTTTAATATAATTTCTACGTTTGAGGATACATTACTTTATACAAAAGTAGAGTTTAAGGGATCATTGTACAAGGAAGGATATTGCGTGCTTACTAAAACTGAAGACAATTTCAAAATATTTATAATAATCAGTATTATTTCTAATTCAACGAAAAATGTTTTTTTAATAGTCAAAGAATTACAAATTGAAGGCTATGATTGTCATTATAGGGCATATTTTATTTTAGAAAAAGAAACGGATCACTTCCTGAATATTTTGTGAATAGTAGGATTTCATATTAAAAAAGTAAATTCAAATATTTAAATAAGTTGTTGTAATGTATCAGTTTCGCAAACTTCACTACCAGAAATAATCAACTCGAATATTCTCAATGGTTGTTTTCATTAAAAAAATAGTGAATTTTACCATTTCAAATTGTTATTTTCACATTGAAGAATTTTAAATTTAACTAATTGGTGTAGTGAACTTAATTAATTCAAATAGTTTTTTCAACTTTTGCTTCATACTAAATATAACTACTTTGAATATGTATAATTTATTAAACAATTATTGGCTGAAAATAATTTCTATAAATAGTTAATTTTGCATTCGTTTATAGTAAAATCAACTATGTTTTTCTCTCGGTGTAGTAAGTAGTTTTTGTCATGCTGATCAAAAGTCCCAATAGGCTGAAAGCTCCACAATGGCTACTTTTTCATTTATAGCGGGTTGAAGTTGCGAAAAATTGACAATGGGTCCACCTAGAAAATGCTAAATAAGTTCTTTCAAAGACATCCTACAATACTGATTGATAACGCATTGAAAAGCTGAGCCTCTCTCCCCCTTGATTGCAGCAAATATAACTTCTGGCAAGGTGGCCTCTTGCTTAGATGACGTCATAGGAATCTTATGAGAAAAAATCGCCACTATATTCGATCAGTTCACATTTTTTAACCAGCTCTTCGTCTATAAGGGGGGAAGTAGATCGTCATGAGCGTGCGCTACTTGTGATTTTCATTCACTATCAACTGTATGAAGCAATTGGTTAACAGAGAAATTTACATTAAGAGAGTATTTTGGAAATTATTAACCACTTCAGTGTTTTAATATAAAATCTAAAGGCTCAAACTTTTATTTGATCTAAGGTACAAGCTCCTATAATAATCCGTTATTTTATTAAATTTTTAAAAATATTCAAGACTATTTTTCTGAAAAATATGACGTCATAAAATATTTCCGTTTATAAATTTGTAATCTACAGAAAAAATCCTATAGAAACCATATATCACTTTTTTAGGGGCAAAATTATTGTAAACTAGTGTAATTGAATATTCTTTATTTAAAAGAATAGGGCCTATAATTCCAGCCTGTAATAAATTCGACCAAATTTTGTAATACCTTTTATTACATTATTTGAATAACACTTAATAATATATATTTACTAAAGTCTGTAATGGATTTTATAATTTCTGTAGTTAATTCAATTACGACAGTTAATAGAACTTACTGTCCTATAATACATTTTATTACAGGGGATAGTAAAATAAATTACAATGCTAATTAATGTTATTGTGATGGTTAGTAGACTACAGGAAGAAGTAAAACTAATTGCACTCATTGATTATAGAGTATAAAATCAATTATGCATTGTAATTAAAAATTCGATTACAGTTTAATAACATTTTATAGTAATATCAATTACACTTTATCGGCGAAATTCTGATTGCAAATTTAATTGATTTGATTACGTCTTTAGTAAAATCAATTATAAATTTTTCTGTGTGTGGATGCGTCTTATATAATCTACATATTTTAAAGTAGCGACTAGAACTCTTAAGTTATTAACTCCAACTCTCATCAACACACCTAGGCGCAATCATGTGAAAACTGGGAATGCAAAGGATTGCGCGCACGCAATTATCTTAGTGTGTAGCTTCCTAAGCAGTGGCGGCTCGTCAGAGGAGGCAGGGGAGGCAGTGCCTCCTCTGTCAAGTTTTGCAGTTCTTAAATTGTAATTTAAAGAAAAAATCTAAAATATTCAATGCAAAAACTTATTTTGTGAGTAAAATATGTTCAAATGTCAAAGAAATAAGAATGAAAATTGATTTATATAGTCTGGCAATGTTTTGTCATTTTTGCAGCTATGGTAATGCTTTCCTTGCATTGTATGATGAAAATTGCCTGTATAAAATCAACGTGAGGCGAGCCTCTTTGAAACCACTATATGCGAATAAAAGAGCTTCTGCAGCCGGAACTTTCGTTTTGCACTGAATCCAACAGAAAATTCCGAATGCTCAAGCTCTTTTTGTCGGCCAGTTGGACAAATCAGCTTTGAGTTCTGTGTGGGGGTGACACAGAGCTAGCCGCACAGATAGCATGTGCAACACACTTGGGAGGCATATGCGGCGGCGAACTATAAATTCTTTGTGTGCGTGACCGAGGAGGCTACGCTTCGACTGCCTCCGAGAAGACTTTAAGCATAAAGCTGGGTAAAGCAATTGTAAGGCTGTGTGTGGCTTTTTATATGAGTAAACACACGGCCTGAGAATTCTGCGTGTGCGTGCCAAAGAGGCAAGCCTCCGATCGAAAGTTTTAAGATTGAGCTTATTTGTGCAAAAGCGAATCTGCATAAACTGGGAGTAGAAAGCAGAATCGCGCGAAATTTGAATTCTTATTATATTTTGTTTTTGGTTTTTTTTTAATAGGTATACACCTAATTCTGTTTTTACTCGGTTTTGATTTAACACGGTCTGCAAAAAAAATTTGATTCCGTTTTTACACGATTTTATTCGATTTAGCACGATTTAAATTTTAAATAAAAATATGTATCTACATAATATGTACATACTTTAAGAATTGTTGTTTTTATGAAATAAACTGTGCATGAATGCACATATAAATTTAATTTGGCTTTTATAAAAAGACTCTCTTAATAGTTTTTTGTATGAATCATTTTATTTTACGTATTTCTTACAGGGTTGAATTGGAGGATATGGAACTAGTCCCTTCCTTTTATATGTACCTATGTACCTACTTCATGTCTTTTTTTGCACGGTTTTTTTTACACGGTTTTTTCTGGAACGTATCTACCGTGTAAAAACAGAATTTGTATATCTACGTATGTAGTGTAGAGGAAACAATGGTATCAAAGTTGGTTGTCACTATTTGTGGCGAGCGTGGGACCACAAATTATATTATTGAATTTTCTGCCTCCTCTGTTTAGGAGACCACGGGCCGCCACTGTTCCTAAGTGTGGCTTGTGGTATGTTGAAATTATGAATGTTCCAAATGACTTTCCGAATTCTTTTGGAGTTGATGTCTTTCTAGGGAAAGGGTCTGTTTGCGGCACTTTTTACGAAGTTTCAAAGCATGTCAAGAGAACTAAAAATAAGAGCAAATGTTTGTGCTATGATGTACATTGTGGAGGTCGACCAGTAATGGAGGTCGGCCTCCATTTAAATTTTATTTAAATTTTAAATAATTTATAATTTATTGTTTTTATTTCATACTTTATTTTCACTTTCCACTTTTAAATAATTTTGAAATTTATTTATTTTTAATGTTTATATTTAATTCTAAGTCTTTTACATTTTGATTATTTTCACATTAGAAGTTTACCGGCCGAAGTCAAATCCAAAACTGAACATTTCTATATTTCAAAACAACAGAACTTCATGTCGTGGCCTACTCGATTTCCACACAAATTTCACAGCTTGCTTTTATACAACCCCCACACTGCTCCCCTTCCAGTTATCGTATGATAACGATACAGAAAAGCAAAAGGGAGAATGGTGATGAGAGAGTTGAGGGTTTAGAGAATTGGCCTTGAATCGCCAAGAGAGTTGATAGTTGTGAATTGGCTTTGAAGCGCCAAAGAGTTGAATGTTGAAAATTGTTGAGGCTTTAAATCGCCTGGTAATTGATGAGACTTTGAATCGTCTGATAGTTGATAAGGCTGTGAATCGCCTGATAGTTGGTGAGGCTTTAAATCGCCTGATAATTGATGCGGCTTTGAATCGCCTGATAGTTGATAAGGCTGTGAATCGCCTGATAGTTGGTGATGTTGTTGTTGAACTCTAAATACTTGTTGATGAAATATTGCTTGCTGTGGTTGTTGCGGTAAGGAGCTATTTGAATGAGTTGACAAACTGGTTGTTGAATTATATGACCACTCGTTTGATCTACAGCCTGTTGAATGGTTCAATGAGATGAACGGCTGTTCACTGAAGCTGCATTGTTGGCTGGTGTTGATATTTTGTTGGACGAGTTGATGCGCCCAATTTTGATAAGCTGATTGAAGTAGTTGAAACGATTACTGCTGATTGCCGTTGATTCAATTGCACAATGTCCATGGTCGGAATGTTTGCTTTTGTCGGGGTCACCAATGTGGAGGTCGACCAGTACCTAATGGAGGTCGGCCTCCATTTAAATTTTAAATAATTTATAATTTACTGTTTCTATTTATATTTTATTTTCCCTTTCCACTTTTAAATAATTTTGAAATTTATTTATTTGTAATATTTATATTTAATTTTAAGTCTTTTACATTTTGATTATTTTCACATTAGAAGTTTACCGGCCGAAGTCAAATCCAAAACTGAACTTTTCTATTTTTCAAAACAACAGAACTTCATGTCGTGGCCTACTCGATTTCCACACAAATTTCACAGCTTGCTTTTATACAACCCCCACATACATACATACATTATGTAAGTGGCACGAACAAATTTTAAAAAGAAAATAAAGAGAAAAATGTGGCGAAAAAAGTGGTTCGCCGATAGGCATGAATTTAGTATTTGTTGGATTTCACTTTCCATAGGGCTGGATGCTTCCTATATATCTCAATAAAATTAATTAGAATTTGCTTCGAAACGCATAGTAAACTCCTACATATTTTAAAGTAGCAACTAGAATTCATGAGTTATCAACTCCAACTGACAAGATTGCGGGTGGGTACAATTCTATAGTGTGTGGTTGAAGACGCGGTTGGTGTCAGCCACATGATTTTGGGCGGTAATTGTTTCGTGCCCTCTCATCCACACATCTAGGCGCAATCATGTGAAAACTGGGAATGCAAAGGATTGCGCGCACGCAGTCATCTTAATGTGTGGCTACCTAATGACCTGTTCGCCCTGCACGAGCCTGAGAATAATATCTTAAGACTTAAGGAAAACCCAATATCTTAAACCGTGAGACGTGTGTTAATTTATCAAAAGCACCAAAATAAATTTGCAAGTGCACGGAGACCTGTACCTGTGGACAGACACATTGGTATGTGCCCACAGCCTCTCAATCTTCGGTTCCGTCCGAAACATTTCGAGGCTCAATGTAGAGAAAATTAAACACTAACAGCCGTATTAATAAAAAAGTCTTATTCCGTAGCTACTTTAGCATTACACTAAGAATAGTTACTCCTAGAGTAACTCAGTATTAAATATTTACTGCGCGTTGTATTAATAAACAAAAAATAGCACCGGAGTAAGAAGATGGAGGTGAGATGTGAATTAAATAGCATCAGGGGAGGCGTCTGGCAAGAACCTCCCAAGACTGCCGTACGTAGTGAAGAACTACGACCTCGAGGTCGAGGCTCGAGGTGCCTCTGATACAGCGGCGGTAAACCGCAATTAATGTGGAGCCGCCGCTGGATCAAATACGGCGGATCTAGAGGGGACACACTAGATAAAACCCGCAATCCCAGGTGTAAACAATCGTGCCTATGGGATGAATGGCACTGCGTGAGTGTGTCTTCTAACGATGGACTCCGGATACCTGGCGCCCTCCGGTTTCAATCTAGCCTTCCCGGGGGCGTACGTGGATCTCCGCGCCCGGGTGACCTACTTCACTCCACGACTCGTGGGAATCTTATGGATAACATAACAAACCCTAAGGTGGGAACTACCTCAGAAGTGCCAACTACAGGGGCTCCTGTGCCCCAAGAGGAGTCTAGAACTTCCTCACCCGGCCTGGACATGGAAACACTGTTCGGGCTGAGCGACATGGAATGTGACGCATCCCTAGAAGGGGACGACACTCTTGTACAAGAAGAGCAGATCGATCTGTCAGACACGGAGGCGGCAGGCGCCCAAACAGATCGATCCTGCCAGAGAAGTGCGTCTCTTCTGGCTGATCTTCCCAAGAACGATAACACCCCCCTAATGGAAGACCCAAAAGGCACTACGAGGGGCCTAACGGGTACGCCGGAGGGGAAAGTGAAGTTCAGTGGAGCAGCCAGGAAACGCTTCAAGTGGCTGCTCTCGCAAGGGCACAGCCGGGAAAAAGCCAGAGAGCTGGCCCTCAAGCCCCTCAGGGAGCTGAAAGAAAACCCCAAACGCTCCAGATCGGAAGGGACTCCCCCAGAGCCCGTACAAATCAAGAAAAGAGGACGAAAGGGGACACTACGAAACCCACTGCCGGGGAAGCAATAATTGGGAAGGTGCAGGAGCCCACCGCTCCACCACCTCCATCCTATAAACAGGCCCTAACAGGGACTAGGATGGGCATTCTCCCGAAAAGCTTCCCAAAGGTGACCCTTGACAAGGAACATCTACAACTAGTCAAGGGAGCCATTCTGGAGGCGATCCTGCGCAACGAAGAGGGTACACTAAAACGCATCGTCAACGGGATCTCTCCCAAGGCAGGATGGCTGATGCTTCACTGTGCCAACGAAGAGACCGTCAAATGGCTCAAAGATGAAGAGACAGACAAGCTGAAGCCATCGGACGGAGCGGAGCTGCGAGTGGTCGAGGAAGACCAGATGCCACGCTCCAAGATTCTGGTAGGCTACTTCCCGGACACCTAAATACTTCCACCGAAAACATTCTTCGGTACGTTAGAACCACGGTGGCGGAGTGGCGGGTCCTCAGACGAGCGTCAGAAGGCGAGCTTGTGCAGCTGACGCTCTCCGTGGACCACCAATCAGTCGAAAGCCTGAAAAAAGACTCCTTCAGGATCGGGTTCAAATTTGGGCTCGTTCGCTTGAAGCCAAAAGGCAACCTTCTGAAGGAGTCGGCGGGGGGGGGGGGGGGGGGGGGTCTCCTAACACTAACAGTAGTAGCGCTGAAATTGAACTTGACGATAGATTGGGCCACATAGTCCATAAATTAGAACATCTAATAGACGCAATAAGAAATTATAACTGGCTTTGTTCAAAGGCAATAGTGTCACCCAGAAACGATAAAGGGAATGAAATAAATAAACTGATTTTACAGAAAATTCCCGGTCAAGTCAAACAGTATAAGTCAGTTGACACGGTGTGTAATATCATAGAATATCATCTAGAACAACGAAGTGTAACGCTGTTCTAGAACGACGCCTCCTAACTTTACCTCCTAAAGCTTTATCAGATCAAAGTGGTTGTTCCTTTGCTACCCTATGACGCGAAGTGCCGCTTTCAGATGAAGAAAAAAGTTTTGAACTAACACGGTGTAAGTGTAGAGCAGAGGAGAAGTAAAGTAACGCTGGTAATGCAAACAACAAGGAAAGAGTTATTCTTTTTTCTTTAAGCTGCGTGCGCTATGAGAAAACGCAGTTTTCTTGTTTTTTATTTTACGTTTTTTGAAAGAAAAGAGGCTTCTGCTAGCGTGGGCCATCCCGATTATGCATTCTGAGTTTGCATTCTGCTGTGTTTGGATGTACGACAGTGAGAATTACCGAAATACTTTTATAAGATTTCGCCAATAAGCCTATTGTTCTCCGAACTTATATGGAATTATTGAATTTATTTGGATTTTTACTATAGTAAGTACTTTGTATATTATATATTTTATTTTTGTTATACTATTATAACTATTGAACTTATTTTGATTTTTATTATATTTTTTACTTCACGTTGAAGTAGAATTATTTTTTGAATTGGTTTTATTTAATTTTTTTGACAAAAATGAGTCAATCTTGGGGTGTGAAATGTAATATTCCATCCTGCGGTAAAAGAAAGCGGGAAAATGAAAATTTAAGATTTTTTAAATTTCCGGAAAGGGACAGTGAAGGCTTTATTCAATGGGTAAAAGCATGTCACTTGCATGGGAATTTATTTCAATCCAAAAAAGCGTATGTCTGCTCACTTCATTTCCCGAATGATAGTATGGGAATTAAGAAATTAAAAAAAGGTGCAGTTCCAGAATTGAAGATTCTCTGTAGCGAGCCCCATAATGCAGATTTTCCAGAAGAACATATACCTTTCTGTACGATTCGAAGGAAAAACTTACACTCGGATTACTGAAAATGAAAATAATGAATTAACCTTAGAAGATCTTCTGAATTTAGAACCTCCGGTAGGAAATTTGAATGATGTGAATAATGAAAAAGTCGAACTGACATGCAAGTTATGTTTAAAAACTTAAAAGTTGTGCACTTATTACAAAACTAAATATTCTAAAATTTTGAAAAAACTTACAATTCTAAAAAATATTATAAAAACTCTTAAAACTAAAAATAGAGTAAAAAAAGTAAGGACTAAAAATGAATTAAATAGAAAACATGGAAAAATTCAGAACCATAAAAACACTTATCAGGAGTAATTGAATCTATGAAAGACATAAGTCCACATGCAAAAATATTTTCAAAAATTATTTTGTTAAATAATAAAAAAACAAAATATAACCAGGAAGAACGGAATTTGTGTTTGAATGTGCTTTACAAATCTCCTTCGACTTACAAATATTTAAAATTTAATTTAAATTTAAATTTAAATTAAATCTTCCTGCGGTCTCTTCGCAATGCCGCTGGCAACCTATAAAAAATATTAGTCCTGGTTTCAACGACACTATTACAACAAATTTAAAAAACACTTTAAAAGATTGGGCACCTGAATTGAAGGAAGCATCGCTTATATTTGATGAGATGGCCATTAGGCGAGAATTAACATATGACAGCAAATTAGATGAAATCGTTGGCTTTGTTAATAAAAATGAATTTGCAAAACATACACTGCTGTGCAAAATAATAAGCACACATATAAGATTTGCTACGACTTATTCGAAACGGTCTGCTGAGAAATGGCGTTTAGTTCTTTGGTCGAATGAGTAAACGATTAATTTATTTGGACCAGATGCCAAAAACAAGTTCGTAAGAAAACCGGCAGGAAAGGAATTCGACCCTAGATTTACAGTTAAGACTATTAAACATGGGGGCGGGAACTTCATTATGCCAAAAGTTGGTCGAATCAATGCCACGGAGGTGCAGAGCAGTTTTAGAAAATAAGGGCAGTACTACTAAATACTGATGACAATCATTGTGCCAATTTATAATCATTGTTAATTTTTTTAAATGTTGAATTATGATTCTAAAGGACAACGCTCAAAAAAAAAAACCAGGCCCGGCGATAATGAAATGTATCTCATAATTTTAGTAAAAAATAGTGTTGAAATATTGTATATTTAGAATTATAAAAATAAATGGCTAAATACTAGATCTTGCAATTTTTTTTCAGGGGTTTTCTAATTTATATTAAGTACTTATTTATAACAAAATAGCACAAAATAGCATAGTTATCGTAGTAACATTAGTAGGCCCGCAGAAATAGATTACCATGGTGCTATTATTATTGTCAGTCTCTCGCTTCAATTGATAATTACTGAATGCACATCACAGTCCTTCGATAGCGTTCGTTGCGATCTGTGCTTTCCGTGATTGTGCCTTTTCACTTTCTAACGAATTCATTTACGACTACTGCGTTACTTTTGAACTTCGAGATTAGCTTACCGATTGGTAACTGCAGAAAATGGACGTTTGTGTTTCGTGTAATCGTTCACTACGTCGCCTTCGGAGACACATCCTCTCTCAACGTTTTTTGGAATCTCGGCGAGATTTCGCCGAGCACATCATTCGGAACTTGCAACCACCAAGAGAGGTGAAAATTCGAAAACCACTCGGGCACTTAAAATCATTGTTTGTTGTTACAGATAGCATTTGATGGAACTAGATCGATATGCCACGCCTGTTGGCACAGAATCTATGAGACACTATACCGTGATGCTGCACCAATTCTACATGCCCCTCATGACGCTGTTGCAATAACTGTTCCGGGCCTTAGTAGGGTAGCTAATACATCACGGTGCTGTATGATAGACAATTGCAATATCTTGCAACTCCGCCAAGTGCCCAATACCGTTAAGGTATATCTTATGAGTTATTGTGACTTGCTCATACCCCCGCTTGCAAGGATATGTCAGCATCATTTGTTAAATATACCTCTGGAAGACATACCTCAGAATGTGACACGCCGACATTCTGATTTCAATGCTGATAATTATCGATTATCGAAAGAGTTTACATGGATTTTGTACACCTAGAAGCAATTACAGCGGATGACCTACACTTCTGGACTGGCTTAACTCACACTCAGTTTGCAAATCTGCTTGATCAAGTACCGAGCTTGCGTAGAAGGTCAAATATCCCAAAGCAAAACCTAGGTATTTATCTGGCCAAAATAAGGACTGGAGAACCAAGCCAACGATTAAGTACAGTTTTCAGCATGGCCAGACAAAGTATTGATAGAAAAGTATCATTAACAAGAACATGTCTATTAAATGATTTTGTTCCCATTCATTTGGGTCTAAATCATATTACACGAAGTGAAGTCATAGACAGAAATAGAGTGCTACCTAACTTTATTTTTGGTAATAATAATGCATCACCTAAAGCTATTTTAATATGTGACGGTTCCTACATTTTCATCCAAAAGAGCTCGAATTTTTTTTTTCAAAGAAAAAGTTACAGCCTCCACAAATATCAAAACCTTATAAAACCATTTATTGTGGTTTGTGGAGATGCACATATTTTAGATGTCACAGGTCCTTATGCGGCAATAACTTCTGATGCATCAATAATGCAGCAGATATTAGAAAACCATGAAGGGCCTGTGGAAGAAGCCCCCATCAATTATTTTTTGGAAGAAGGTGACATCTTTATATTTGACAGGGGGTTCCGAGACTGCATACCTCTTATAGAGACGTACGGCTATGTAGTGCATATGCCCCCGTCTAGAATGCGTGGCGAAAGTCAGTTGACAACTGAAGAAGCAAATAAATCACGACAGGTGACATTATGCAGATGGGTTGTGGAGACCATAAATGGCAGGTTTAAGCGCGATTTCAAAATCTTCAGGCACAAAGTATTTAATCGCGCATTACCGACTACCATGATGGATTTCAAGATAGCCGCAGCCTTAATAAATTGTTACCAAGAGCCGTACGAGGATAGTAGAAACATAGATCAGTTTATTGAAATAATCCATAATAATATCGATAGACCGAATCTCTTGTATGAATACGTACTTGAACACAACTTGAATAGACAGAGGGTCACGTTTTCGCGGATGCAAGCTGATCAACCAGAATTAACAGACTTTCCGAAATTGACACATGAAGATTTGATTTTGATAGCCGTAGGTACCTATCACCTAAAAATCGCTCGCTCTTATTGCAGTGAGCATATCAAGCGAACAGGAGTGTATGAGGTTGAAGTTTTTCGACATCCTGAGGTCATCGATATAACTGGACAAAACTGCATCTTAATAAGGTGTCGCATACAGTCTAGGCACGTAAGGAGCAAGACCTATTACACCTACGTGCTATATAAAAGAGAAAATATCAGGAATGCTATATCTGAATATTACTGTTCCTGCATTCATGGAAGAAGAACGTTGGGCTGTTGTGCTCATGTTATGAGCGTGCTCTATTATTTAGGATGGGCTCGACATCAAAACCAGTTTCAGCATTCCGCATCATTTTTGGAACATGTTATAGATCTGGAAAACTAATAATAAAAGAGCTACGCTGTGTAAGGGCTACTCACATAGCGTTTTTAAAACTATAACATTTTTTATTATGTAACTGTAACTATTTTATGCAACTTTTAGTTAAGACTAAAAAATGACCACTGAAAAACTTAAACAACAATTTCTCATATTTAGCCATCGATATTGATGATGCCCCCTACGTAGTATTTGTTTAAGCATTATTACCAATAATCTAAGATACTTTTTTTTTCCGCCGGGCCTGGGTTTTTTTTCCATACTATATGAGCATTCTCCTTTTTATTTCTTTTTAAGTGTGCTTATTTTTTTGCAGGGCTAAAATCGTAGAAAGTTTGAAGTTTTTGTTTTACTAGTTAACATTGTTACTTGAATTCTATATTTATGTTTGTTTTTCTTAATTGTATCTTACTGCTATTGAAAACAATTAATTGATTTGACATAACTCCTCGTTTTTTTTGTACAATTTGCAAGATAAAGTTTTTAGGTATGTCTGTGCTTATTATTTTGCACAGCAGTGTTTTTATGGTTCGAGGAATATTCTCAAATTATAAATACATAATTTCTTATTACCCTACTGATACAACTATTTCTGGAGAAAATCTTTCGAACAAACTTCTGCTCAATATAAGCTTTGTGAAGATATTGGCTTCAATATAAGAAATATTACGTGCGATCAAGGCTCTAATAATAGAAATTGTTTTAAAAGGTTAAATGTAACCCCAGAATCACCTTTCTTCTTACATAATAATAAACAAATATTTGTCATTTATGATTTCCCGCACTTAATAAAATCGATGAGAAGTACCCTTATAAAAAAAAATATAGAGAGTAATGACGGGTCAATTTCATGGAAATGTGTGAAGAATTATTTCAAATAGAGAAAAATAATTCAACGAAAATGTGTACCAAATTGACATTAAGACATGTAATGCCTAATAGTTGGCAAAAAATGAAAGTGTCATACGCTACACAGGTTTTTAGCCACACATGCAGTTCTGCAATCAAAACCGCTAACGCGCTGAATTATTTCAGTGCAGAAACTAGCGTGTTTGCAGAATCTTCTGCACAATTTTTTGAAAAAATACATAAACTTTTTGATTGCTTTAATAGCAAGTCGCCTTTTAGCAAATGCCCATTTAAATGTGGCATAAAGAGAGATAATCAAATTCGACGGTATTTAAAAGAAATGCTTTTGTATTTTAAAAGTATTACATTTCAAGGTGACAAACAAGCTTATTGGTTTAGGGGTGTAATCCAAAGCATAAGATCCCTTTTGTTACTAAGCGATAATTTGTTAATGGAATTTCCCAATCATACTTTTATTTTAACATACAAATTTAATCAGGATCCAATAGAAAATTTATTTCCTTAATACGCAGTAAAGGAGGATTCAATAAAAACCCATCGTTGTACCCTTGTGTATATAAATATCTAGTGGTGGCGAGAATGCTTACTTCTTATAATTCTAGATGGCGCTACTAGTGCCCATTTCAGAGTGGCTAAAAATTTCGTTACAAAAAGCTTTGGATTATATGGGAATGGGAATAGAGAAAATGCGTGGTGGGCTTTTCGACAAGGTGTGAAGATATAAAGCATACCGGATGACTGCACATGTGTTTGTGTACAAGGGTTTCATTAACGCTGTTTATAAAAATGTTAATCGGGCATTCTTTGTCTAATCACCGAGCGTTTGGACCCGACCATTTTTGATATAGTTGTTTTTTTAAATATATTTAAGTATTCATTGAGAGCTTCTAAAAAATTTTTTAGATTTTTCTTCCAAAAAATGTTTGAGTAATTAATTTTCGGGCCACTAAATTTGACTTCACTATCAACATTTTTAAATTCATGATCAAAATGTATCAACCAATTCGAATTGAAAAAGAAAAAAATATCTCATTGTAGAAAATGATTGGCTACGGATTTACACGGTAGAATTGTTACAAAAAATATTGAAAGTAGTATAAAAAGGGTTAAAAAAAAATTTACAACAATAAAAATTAAAATACACAGATGCGGGTTTTTATCGAGTTTTCCACTCTAGATCCGTCGTATTTTGTTTGACAGTGATTTTTGAGAATTATCACAGTGCAGATGTACCTCGAGCAATATGTAGTTAAGTGCCACGTACGACGATCTTGAGAGCATATATCAAATGAAATAACTGAAAATTTAATAAAAACGACCAGTTACGTCAGTTTAGACGCAATTAGAAAAAAAACATTGTTGCGAGATGACCTACATAAAAAGATTTCGCGGGTAAAGAGGGGAACGGAAAATTACAACAGTAAAATAGCCAGCCCAGAACTATTCGACCCCAAAGCATTGTTTAATATATGTACTTATATTAGAATTCTGCTACCGTTGAAAACAATTATATTTGAAATATGTAATTATTTCAGAATGAAATACATAGGTATAGTACGTACATATCTTTAAATATTAATTTATTGCCCTTAGATATTTGGTACAAATCTTTCCAGGATTATCAATTCTAAAGAAAATGCGCATACAGCTAAATTCTGTTCATTATATACATACATACATACAGTGACTCAACTTTTTGATCGCATAATGTGAGTTTCAAATTAAAAGTCTTTTAAACACCTGTTAAGCAAATTTGAGGAAGAAGGTGAGAATTAATAAATACAAATAAAAGCCTTTTCTTTGCAAGTAAAAAAAAATGTATTCCTTCCATTGAAGCTAACACACTTATTTTCCTGAAAATATAAAAAAAGGGATTCGATCAATTAGTTGACTCTATGTATCGAAAATTTTTTTTACCGTTTTTATATTTCGTATGCCCTCCTTTGGCTTTTATCACGGCTTCAATTCTTCGTGGCATAGAATCTACTAAATTATAGTACGCTGAAGGCGGAATATTGACCCAAGATTCCTGGGTATGGCTCCAAAGGTCATCCAACGTCCTGATTTCTTGTGACGTTGAAGTAACAGATCTTTTGACTTCAACCCACAAATGCTCGATTGGGTTGATGTCAGGAGACTGTGCGGGCCAATCTAATAAGTGGAATCCTTGATTTTGCAGCCATTCCCTGGTCACTCGAGCTGTGTGCTTACGATCGTTATCTTGCCGAAAGATGCACCCTGCCGCTACTGATGCAAATTACCAAGAAGTCCTTCTTCAAGGATGCTTATGTAGGCATCAGCAGTCATCCTTACGACGATTCTTCGGCATTGCCCTACTCCTTTGCTCTTCATGCACCCCCACAACATGATATTACCACCGCCAAAATTTATCGTCTGCCGAATATGGGGATCTTGAAGGGGTTCATTGGGCTTTTTCCACGTTCACTGCAACCCGATTAATCGGAACCAACCCGATGAGACCAAAATTAATCGGGACCAGCCCGATGAGACCAAAATTAATCGGGTTGGTTCCGATGGTCGGCAGTGAACGTGGAAAAAGCCCAATGAACCCCTTCAAGATCGCCATATTCGGCAGACGATAAATTTTGGCGGTGGTAATATCATGTTGTGGGGGTGCATGAAGAGCAAAGGAGTAGGGCAATGCCGAAGAATCGTTGTAAGGATGACTGCTGATGCCTACATAAGCATCCTTGAAGAAGGACTTCTTGGTAATTTGCATCAGTAGCGGCAGGTTGCATCTTTCGGCAAGATAACGATCGTAAGCACACAGCTCGAGTGACCAGGGAATGGCTGCAAAATCAAGGATTCCACTTATTAGATTGGCCCGCACAGTCTCCTGACATCAACCCAATCGAGCATTTGTGGGTCGAAGTCAAAAGATCTGTTACTTCAACGTCACAAGAAATCAGGACGTTGGATGACCTTTGGAGCCATACCCAGGAATCTTGGGTCAATATTCCGCCTTCAGCGTACTATAATCTAGTAGATTCTATGCCACGAAGAATTGAAGCCGTGATAAAAGCCAAAGGAGGGCATACGAAATATAAAAACGGTAAAAAAAAATTTTCGATACATAGAGTCAACTAATTGATCGAATCCCTTTTTTTATATTTTCAGGAAAATAAGTGTGTTAGCTTCAATGGAAAGAATAAATTTTTTTTTACTTGCAAAGAAAAGGCTTTTATTTGTATTTATTAATTCTCACCTTCTTCCTCAAATTTGCTTAACAGGTGTTTAAAAGACTTTTAATTTGAAACTCACATTATGCGATCAAAAAGTTGAGTCACTGTATATATCCCTTCACCATTTGTTGTGTTACGTATTGTAGGCCAGTCAATAAAGCCTGTGAAGCTCAAGTAATTAGCATCACTTTGATTTTTTGATATGGTCGGTTGGAGGCATTTGGGCAGACGGTTGCGGGGACGGCGGGCGGTGAGCGAGAATTCGTGCGAGGCAGCCAGCGAGCGCTTGTTGGCGCGGGGGTTTTTGGTTGCGAGGCGTCGAGGGTGATGCTCGAATTGTGTGGAAGGGAATCGCCGAGAGGCGCGCGCCGTCAGGGGTAAGATGGATTCGTTCGCTCGACACGCAGCTCAGCGGCGCGGCCGCACACAATTCCACCCTCCCGATCGATACGATCCATCTTACCCCTGACGGCGCGCGCCACTCGGCGATTCCCTTCCACGCAATTCTCGCTCACCGCCCGCCGTCCCCACAACCGTCTGCCCAAATGCCTCCACACGACCTTTTCGTCTGGAATTTTACTTAGCGCGATGCGGGAAAATTGCTTTTCATTTTGCAGTAAACAAAAAAGGTTGAAACTTTAATACAAGATGGATAATTATTTATTATATGATCCTTCAAAATTTTAACCCCTTCCGACTTTTTTATTCAAAGTTATAAACAAAAAACATTTTTAACCCTTTTCATCCCTTAGCGGTCACCCCAGAGGGTTCAAAAATTTTATAGGTTTACTTTTCAATTTCCCCAACATCATATCAAAAAATCAAACTGATGCTAATTTTTTGAGCTTCACAGGCTTTATTGACTGGCCTATTGTACTGGATTGTAGCGATCAAATAAGAAAAAGCGATCAAGAATGCTTTGGGAAAGCGTTAATGAAAGCCCTTCAGGATGATTTAAAATTCAGCTTTTTCCAAAACTTTCCCAACAAGCTTTATCGACTACAGCGCCTCTACAATAAGAGGAGTAACTATCATGATTTCATTCTTGCCACCACTAGATATTAATATACACAAGGGTTGTACCACTAAGCATATAACATATAGAGGACTCAGTTTGAACAAAAATTTGTCGACGAAATTTTTCTTCTTCTTCTCATAATCGTGGATCCCACAAGGATTCATTCTCTCAAAAGAGCGCAGAATGAACGATGAAAGTTCATTTCCATTTAAGTGGGATCTGCGGTGCTTGGGCTGGTCTGCTGGGTTGGGAATTGGGAGGGTTGGTGAGGCAAGAGGAAGAGTCTTCACATCTCGTCAATTAAATATGCGTGCGCTGCTACTTCTGCGGGTTTGCTTGATATGTAAAGAATTTGTTGTTATCAATTTTCTTCGGTAATTCGGAAATTTATCATAATAGAAAAACCTCCTCAACACTCTTTTGCGGTTTTAGTTTAGTTTTAGTTATTTTCTTCTTCTAGGCATTTATGATACTTAACTTGGATCGGGAGGAAGTTTTTTCAGGACATTTCAATTTTTCTGCTAGCCACAAACAATGTTTTCTTATCAGCACCAAAAGGAAAAAATTTAATATATAAATATATGCGGTGATCATAACATTTATCAGACTTCTCAAACCATGAACTAAACGATTCTGTTTGATTTATTGCTTGAACACAGAGGTCGGCGAGGTATTTTTTAATATATAATAAATGAGCGCTTTTCTCAAAATGTTTTGAAAAAACTTCCGAATACAGCTTGAAAACTCGGAAAAGTGTATCGGAAGGGGCTTGAAGTTTAAGGTGATTATCGTGATATGCATAATTTTTATTAAAGATAAAGATTTCACTTTTATTAATATCCAGTATTTCGTCTTTTAGCAAACTTCGACAGTCTTCACAATTAAATTTGAGTACAAATTTAAACATTACATATCCACAAAAATATCTTAAAGAGTTTTCACAAAGCGTTCCTTGAGAGAAAGAACTATAATCTTCGTTTAAATCGGACATGTCAACATTGGACAATTGCGACTGACAAGATTCAAAATTTGTTTCCGAAACAGTTAACTTCTCATTCATTGAATATTCCCCGGTATCATTTGCATACGCATCCAAAGAGCTTGTTATAATTACATCTTCATCGGGCTCACAATTTGTTGAACCTGTTTGTGAATTTATAATTTTCATTGAGAGAATTTTCGCTATTATTAAGTTTAATTCAAAAAGGGTTGGGTTCGAATTGGTAATACCTCTGGACCTTATTAAATAGAACAAATTTTCTAGCGGGTCCTGTTGCACTCGAGAAAGAGCAAGGAAAAATATTGCATTTTCTTGCTCAAAAATGTCACTAGCTAAATTTAAAATGGATGACAAAGTAAGAATTATACCATTTATGCAAAAAACTGTACTCAATCCACAGTACTTTACATTCTGAAAGTAAATTCTCATTTCTTTTAAGTAAATTTCTATGTTATTATTTTTATGCAAAGCATATCTATTGGGATTTTTATCATATAGTACATGACTATTTAAACAATCGAACAATTTGTTCATTTTTTCAATAAAATTAGTAGTAGACAGTGCAAGATTTTCGCAATTCTTGTAATGTCCCGTTTCCACCAAGGTTCGTATAGCTGCTGAAACTGTATGACTAAAAATTTGTGTCGCATATTTAACTTTCATTTTATCGAAAATACCAGGATTAATATGCTTTAAAGTCAATTTTGGACACAATCTTGTTAAACCACTCTGTGAATCAATTTCATACAATTTTTTTAGAACACTCCATGAAACTTTACCGTCAGGAGTTTCTATATCACATTTTATCAATATATTTCTTAATGACTTAATTAAATGGCAAATATCGTATATTCCATATATTTTTCGGTCGTTATGCAAAAAGAAAGGTAATTCGATTGTTATTCCACATTTAGTAAAACAGCTTCTGTTGTTTGATCCTTGATCACAAATAACAGCTCTAACGTTTAGTCCAACAGAATAAGCGGCGTTTATATTCTTTTCAATCAGGTGTTTTAATTTTGTTGATAACAACCCAGTAGCAGAAGCATAATATCTTAGAACAAACTTCCAATTACTGTGTAAACCACGTAACATAAATACACAAACGTATTTACAAAGTTTGGTCTCTTTTTCAAATCCGTCATCAACAAATCCCTGTATCTCATCTTCATGGGAATTATACTGCAGTCCTCTTTTAATAGCTATTTCATCAATTAAAAGCACAACTTCTTTATTTTTGCTATCCATATTGACGACGATTTCTTTTAAAGAATTAATCAGAATTGCATTAATACCTGGCTTAAGGAATTTTACAGGGGCCCATCTCGCTAAGGAAGAAGGAATCGTCATTAGCAGAGCGCGCACATTTATTTGAAGGGCAGACGCGGCGCAGGGTAGGAGAAATAGCAGCGACCTGCTGCCGCACCGCATCTTGCCCCACCAGCCAAGGCTCAGCCCAGCACGTAGCCTCCCGGAGATCCCACTTAAATGGAAATGAACTTTCATCGTTCATTCTGCGCTCTTTTGAGAGAATGAATCCTTGTGGGATCCACGATAATGAGAAGAAGAAGAAAAATTTCGTCGACAAATTTTTGTTCAAACTGAGTCCTCTATATGTTATATGCTTAGTGGTTGTACCCTTGTGTATAGAGTATATAGTGGTCGCAAGTTCAACTTGTTAACTGCTCGCTAGGTGGCTCTAGCTGTATCAATTTGAAAATAATAAAACTAATTTTTGTTTTCAAACAAAATCTTGGGGAGAAAAAGTGATAAATGCGAAGGATTAGTTACTTAAATAATTATGGCATGTAAATAATTGCTGATTTTAAATTTTTTTTTTAGTTGGTTCAATTCTTGTACAAAACGAGAATTATGTCCGTATAACATTTACAGATATTACATATAACAACTATACGGGTATAACAAAATGAAATGTAAACACTGTGGGGTTGGGGGTGGTCGGCGAGAATATTTGTCATGCACTCATGCTGGCATAAAAAGTCCAGTTCGTGTGGGGAGCGGGGGAAGAAATTTTATGCGGCCGTTAGAATGACGTGCGATGGGCCGCCTTTCTTTTATTATTTTCCTAGGAAATGATCCCTGATGCGTTTTTGAGAACGAATTGGGATAGGATGTGGTTAATTTTATCATAGAGAAATTCAGTTGGATCTCATCTTTTGATGCATTTGCAACTTTTGCGATTTTGTCGTGTTTGTATAGTGTGTGTTATTGGATTTGTGGATATTTTATTCAACAACATACATATATAAATTTTGTTAAGTACAAATATTTACTTTTTATTTTTATATACGTTGTATTTGGTTTAATTTAGGAGAGCGGCGAATTTAGCGGCACGACGACAGGGTTTTGTTTTTGGATATTTTTATTTTAAAGCTGTGAAAAAATAATTTTAATTTTGTTTAAATATGGGTAGGCGTTGCTTTTATATTAATTGCAACGTTACTGATAAGGCTTGCTCTAATGTTAGTTTCTTCAAATTACCTTCTGATAACAGGAGTGATATGTGGATCCTCCATTGTGGAGGATGGGCATTTCAAAACAATATTCAGGAATCTAAACACATTTTTGTCTGCGAAAATCATTTCCGCTCAGCAGAAATCATTTACCGGGGGTCTAGTGCGAGCTTACTACAGTCTGCAATTCCCTTACCTCATGATTGCACCTTTTGCAAATGCACAGAATATAGTTATGATCCACTATGCGTACCAGATGTTCAGATTAAAGAGAGAGTAGCACACAAAAGGACTTATGCTTCAACGATACAAGATTTTTCAAGTACTATTTCAGATATAACAAACAATTATTCTCCTCCCTCACCTGAATTAATAGTAAATCGTTGTGAAAACGTTAAAACATACGGCAATCAGTTGAATATACCACTGACTCCTGATAGAAATACTCCGTCCCCAACACAATTCTTAGAACCTCCTGAGAAAAAAATTCCATCTCCAACTCTATTTACGAATTTTATTAACCCCTCAGAGCCTGATTTGCTTAATTCTCTAATTTCTGTTTCTGAGGTGACTTCTGGAAACAACATTTCTGATTTGCTCGAAAATAAAACGAAAGATGTAAAAGCTTTTGTCAATGCACAAATAATGCATAAATTTGGCCCTGGAAAAGAGTGGACCCTTGATCAAAAAAATGTTTTTTTAAAAATATATTTCAAGTCTCCAGCCTGTTACAAAGCAATGCAATCTATGGGATTTTCGATGCCTCATACGTCAACCATAATGCGATGGCAAAATGAGACAATATTCTGCCCAGGTATTAACCACAGCATAATTCAATTACTGCAATTTAAATGTGAAAATTGGACCCCATTAGAAAGGAAATGCATTTTATTATTTGATGAAATGTCAATCAAAAATGAATTAGAATACGACTCACGTCAAGACATTATTTACGGACTTTTTGATTTTGGAAATGGTGAACGTAGGGATTCTATTGCATCTTCGGCACTTTTGGTCATGGTGCGTGGACTTAATTTAAATTGGATACAATCAATTGCTTATTATATTGGAGCCGTTAATCCTGAAAAACTTAAAGATATAATATTAGATATAATTCAAGTTTTACATACCATTGGGCTAAATGTTATAGGTGTAACATGTGATCAAAGTTCTGTAAACCGAAAAGCATATGCAAAACTAGGGTGCACCCTAGATAAGCCTTATGTAGAAATTGAAACAAAAAAAATTGCATTATTATATGATTCGGTTCACTTAATAAAAAGTATTAGAAATTGTCTATTAAAGGCTGACATTGAATGTGAGGGAAGAAAAATATCTTGGAAGATTGTAGAAACGATATACCGGGAAGAAGAACATTCTACCATAAAAGCATGCTTTAAATTAACTGAGAAACATGTATACCCTGATAGTTTTGATAGAATGATTGTAAAGTTAGCTACACAAGTTCTGAGTAGGCAAGTTTCTATTGGTATTCAAGTAGGCGTACATTTAAATATATTCCCACTCGAGCAAGTCGAAACGGCAATTTACACTGCGGAATCATTTAAGAAACTTAATGATCTTTTTGATGCTTTCAATAGCGTTACAAGGTTTTACAAATCCAATGCGATGTGCAATTTCAGATGATAAAAATCATCAGGATGTTTTAAATATTTTAAAGGATTGTAAAGATTGGATTACTCAGTGGAGGCATTTAGGGCGAATGAACAGGCCATATTCTTTTGACGGTATGTTGCAAACCATTAATGGCCTTTTCCTTATATGGGATAATGTAAGAAATTCCCAAAGCTACATTGTTACCTCGCATTTAAACCAAGATCCTTTGGAAAATAGTATTTCTATGTTACGCAGATGTAAAGGAAGTTATGAGCGTAACCCGTCTGCTCTTAGATTATCACGGAATCTTAGACAAATTGCTTTCCAAAATCTCGTTCCTTCCTCTAGTACCAGCTATAATATTTCTAATGGTGAAACCCTCTTAAATGAGGCAACAGTTTCCGCTTTACCACAGGATGAAAATTATGAATTCGAAGTTGGTGAAGATGCGCAATGTGAAGAAATAGATGAGTTTGTTAAATACATTTGCGATGATAAAAATAACGCAAATGATCAAGAAACAACGGAAGGATTTATCAAGAAGTCTACCAAGTTTTGGATGACGATGAAGAATACACTGAGGAAGGAATTGAAGACATTGATGACATAACACAAGTGGGGAAAAGTAGCTCTTTGAATACACATGCAATAGTTTATTTTGCAGGATATGTGGCAAATAAAATTATAAAGAAATATAGCTGCTCGCAATGCACCAAATGTATGCTTCGTAAAAGTGAGGACGAGAAAATAGATGATTATTTAATAAAATCAAGAGCATATAAATCTTCCCAGACCAATTCAGCTTACGGCAATTTAAGAGTACCTTCGCAAGAATTTGTAAAATTTATAGACAATTTTCAAAAGGAGTTTGATGAAAAAATTAAGACTATGAAGCATGAAATGAAGTTGTCTGAAAAAATGGAAGATGTTATTGGCAAAAGCCAAAAATATTATTTTTGCCCTCAACATAAACATCAAATAATAAATTTTATTGTGAAGGTTATAATAAGATTTTACATTCGGAAAGTGAATCGCATGCTCTCACTAAAATCAAAGAAGAAAAAGGATCGCCTGAAAGTCTTAGAAGGGCAATAGAGGCAAAGCAAAGGGCATAAAATCAAAGAAGACAAAGGATCGCCTGAAAGTCTTAGAAGGGCAAAAGAGGCAATGCAAAGGGCATATAAATAAATGTGGACTAGGCCTACTGGGGACACCACCTTAAAAAAAACGCGCCTTGAACTCTACCTCTTAGGTGGTGTGGAAAAGGGTGTTACGACACGAGTAAGCAACACAACACGCTACTTAATAAATTAGGAAAGAAGAAAAATATATGGCCAAAATAAATTCAATTTGTAAAACAAATTAGAAAAACAATAAATAAAAATTGTCTGAAATAGAGCTTCTCGGATTTTATTACAGCCAAACAAATAAATAAACAGACGTGAAGGTGAATTAAAGAAAAGTGTGTAATAATATTACAATAATGCTGAGACGGTGATCAGTTGAAATGGAAGATGTACAAATTGTTAAATTAAATTATTGCCATTTCATTCATTTTTTCACATCAACGGATATTTCAGAAATGCAACACTTTTCCTTATGTTCGCTTATTGTGTTATACAAGCACACGCATATGTTATATTTTTTATCTTTTATATTGGCGAAAACTTGACTGCAGGATCTTGTCTCAACTATCTGTGTTATAAAAACCAGACGACAGCGCCTCTAGCGAGAGGTTAACAAGTTACTCCAGAAAGCTACTTGCGACCACTATATATTCTATACACAAGGGTTGTACCATAGAATAATAAAGACAAGAAGTCTCATCTAGAACAACGAAGTGTAACGCTGTTCTAGAACGACGCCTCCTAACTTTACCTCCTAAAGCTTTATCAGATCAAAGTGGTTGTTCACTTTGCTACCCTATGACGCGAAGTGCCGCTTTCAGATGACGAAAAAGTTTTGAACTAACACGGTGTAAGTGTAGAACAGAGGAGGTAAAGTAACGCTGGTAATGCAAACAACAAGGAAAGAGTTATTCTTTTTTATTTAAGCTGCGTGCGCTATAGGCCAGTCAATAAAGCCTGTGAAGCTCGATAATTAGCGGTAGTTTGATTTTTTGATATGATGTTGGGGAGGTTGAAAAGTAAACCTATAAAATTTTTCAACCCTCTGGGGTGACCGCTAAGGGATGAAAAGGGTGAATAATAAATAATTATCCATCTTATATTAAAGTTTCAACCTTTTTTGTTTACTGCAAAATGAAAAGCAATTTTCCCGCATCGCGCTAAGTAAAATTCCAGACGAAAAGGTCGTGTGGAGGCATTTATGGCAGATGATTGCGGGGACGGCGGGCGGTGAGCGAGAATTCGTGCGAGGCAGCCAGCGAGCGCTTGTGCGCGCGGGGGTTTTTGGTTGCGAGGGGTCGAGGGTGATGCTCGAATTGCGTGAAAGGTAATCGCCGAGTGGCGCGCGCCGTCAGGGGTAAGATGGATCGTATCGATCGGGAGGGTGTGTGCGGCCGCGCCGCTGAGCTGCGTGTCGAGCGAACGAATCCATCTTACCCCTGACGGTGCGCGCCTCTCGGCGATTCCCTTCCACGCAATTCGAGCATCACCCTCGACCCTTAAAAGATTGGGCACCTGAATTGAAGGAAACATCGCTTATATTTGATGAGATGGCCATTAGGCGAGAATTAACATATGACAGCAAATTAGATGAAATCGTATCGTTGGCTTTGTTAATAAAAATGAATTTGCAAAACATATATGTGTTTTTATGGTTCGAGGAATATTCTCAAATTATAAATGCATAATTTCTTATTACTCTACTGATACAACTATTTCTGGAGAAAATCTTTTGAACAAACTTCTGCTCAATATAAGCTATTGTGAAGATATTGGCTTCAATATAAGAAGTATTACGTGCGATCAAGGCTCTAATTAAAAGAAATGCTTTTGTATTTTAAAAGTATTACATTTCAAGGTGACAAACAAGCTTATTGGGTTAGGGGTGTAATCCAAAGCATAAGATCCCTTTTGTTACTAAGCGATAATTTGTTAATGGAATTTCCCAATCATACTTTTATTTTAACATACAAATTTAATATGGATCCAATAGAAAATTTGTTTTCCTTAATACGCAGTAAAGGAGGATTCAATAAAAACCCATCGTTGTATCAAGTTAACCATATTGTAGCACAAATTATGTCGCATAAATTGCTCTGTTCCTCCACTGCTTCAAATTGTGAAGAAACTGTTGATGATTTCTTTATCTCCAATGAAATAATTAATTCATTTACACCAAACGGTGCAGAAATTGCTACTGCAGATTGCACAAACCACGCGGATTTAAGCGAAAATACTTATCAAGAAGAGGAACACCAGGAAAGCTTTCAACTGAATGTATTTGATGAAGATATCACATGTGAAGACCAATCTTTAAGATATTTTGTTGGCTTTATCATTTTTAAATTTTTAAAAAAACAAATAAATTGTAATACTTGTGAAAACATTATGAAAAAATCTGGCGAAGAAATTTCATTTCAAAAAGATTCAGAAACATTTTTGTTTTATAAAAATTATTCCAACCAAAACGATTTTGGCAAATTACAACCACCAACCGATTATTTCTTTGAATTATGTAAATTTCATTTAAAAATTTTTAAAACCGAAATTGTTCAAGCAGGTCAAAAAAATATAAAACAAAAAATTGTAAGTTTGTGCATTTCAGAAGCTAACAATTCTGAATTATATAATAATTGGTTCGCTCCTTGAAAGTGGTTGTTTCGAACATCGAGTTAATATTCTGAATTATTTTATTATTAGTTTATTAAGGAAGTTTTGTATTTTGGAAACAGCAAAAAACATAAAAACAAACATCTCGCTGCACCCAAAACTACGAATTATCAATGAATAGCAAAATAATTGTTGTTGTTTGCATTACCAGCGTTACTAGGTTCAGCTTATATATTCTACGAAGACATGACGCAACCGATTCTCAGTATTTTTCATACAGGGTTACTTCTCATCTGTTTTACACTTTTTCTCATAGCGCACGCAGCTTAAAGAAAAAAGAATAACTCTTTCCTTGTTGTTTGCATTACCAGCGTTACTTTACCTCCTCTGTTCTACACTTACACCGTGTTAGTTCAAAACTTTTTTCGTCATCTGAAAGCGGCACTTCGCGTCATAGGGTAGCAAAGTGAACAACCACTTTGATCTGATAAAGCTTTAGGAGGTAAAGTTAGGAGGCGTCGTTCTAGAACAGCGTTACACTTCGTTGTTCTAGATGAGACTTCTTGTCTTTATTATTCTATGGTTGTACCAAGTTAACCATATTATAGCACAAATTATGTCGCATAAATTGCTCTGTTCCTCCACTGCTTCAAATTGTGAAGAAAATGTTGAAGATTTCTTTATCTCCAATGAAATAATTAATTCATTTACACCAAACGGTGCAGAAATTGCTACTGCAGATTGCACAAACAACGCGGATTTAAGCGAAAATACTTATCAAGAAGAGGAAGTTTCCAATTGAATGTATTTGATGAAGATATCACATGTGAAGACCAATCTTTAAGATATTTTGTTGGCTTTATCATTTTTAAATTTTTAAAACAAATAAATTGTAATACTTGTGAAAATATTATGAAAAAATCTGGCGAAGAAATTTCATTTCAAAAAGATTCAGAAACATTTTTGTTTTATAAAAATTATTCCAACCAAAACGATTTTGGCAAATTACAACCACCAACCGATTATTTCTTTGAATTATGTAAATTTCATTTAAAAATTTTTAAAACCGAAATTGTTCAAGCAGGTCAAAAAAATATAAAACAAAAAATTGTAAGTTTGTGCATTTCAGAAGCTAACAATTCTGAATTATATAATAATTGGTTCGCTCCTGAAAGCAGTTGTTTCGAACATCGAGTTAATGTTCTGAATTATTTTATTATTATTTTATTAATGAAGTTTTGTATTTGGGAAACAGCAAAAAACATAAAAACAAACAGCTCGCTGCACCCAAAACTACGAATTATCAATGAATAGCAAAATAATTGTTGTTGTTTGCATTACCATACCAGCGTTACTAGGTTCAGCTTATATATTCTACGAAGACATGACGCAACCGATTCTCAGTATTTTTCGTACAGGGTTTCTTCTCCTCTGTTTTACACTTTTTCTCATAGCGCACGCAGCTTAAAGAAAAAGAATAACTCTTTCCTTGTTGTTTGCATTACCAGCGTTACTTTACTTCTCATCTGTTCTACACTTACACCGTGTTAGTTCAAAACCTTTTTCTTCATCTGAAAGCGGCACTTCGCGTCATAGGGTAGCAAAGGAACAACCACTTTGATCTGATAAAGCTTTAGGAGGTAAAGTTAGGAGGCGTCGTTCTAGAACAGCGTTACACTTCGTTGTTCTAGATGATATTCTATGATATTACACACCGTGTCAACTGACTTATACTGTTCGAATTATACCATTCGTTCAGCGGAGATTCTTGCATTTTGCTCTTCGTGGTCTCCACTGGGCTAACCCTACTTCTTTACCGCCTTAAGGGCTGAATACATTCGATGCGGTCGTGAGTCGTAAGCAAAAGCACAAAGCTCTGACGCAAACTCCGAACATATTCGATGCGGTCGTGAGTTGTGAGAAAATCATTTCATTGCGCGCGCTGCTAAGTTAAAGTTAAAGATGTTTGTGGGAACAGAAGAAGTTTTTAGCAATTAGGTTAGCTACAACATTAGTTCCATTGAGCGGAAAAAATAAAAAAAAACAGAAAAAAAAGAGCATGGATCAAGATCTTTTTTTTTCCTTCTCTTTAATACATTTGTATTTCGGGTCCATTTTGTCATTAAAATACTTATAGGTTTTCACCTTTTGTATTAATCGTTCATTTAAATCGTCCATCGCAGCATGAAAATGCGCGTCCTCTCCCATCGAATGCTTCTTGACAACTGAAAATAGCATTTCCCCTGCAGAGCTTTTGAACGCAGGCCGCAGAGTTTGTGTTTGGGTCAAAGTCGACGTTTTTTCTTACGAGCGCGTCAAATGTGTTCCGACTTGTGAGAATCCTGTTGATTTCAAGGGGATTGAAACTCGTCAGATTCTCGCAACTCACGACCGCACCGAATGTATTCAGCCCTTTAGACTTCGTTGTTCTAGATGAGACTTCTTGTCTTTATTATTCTATGGTAATATTGAGGATGGATACAGTGCACTATCCTCAAGAATTTTTAAATTCTTTGAGCCCTTCTGGCCTACCACCTCACGACCTTATGTTAAAAGTCGGCATTCCTATCATGCTGTTAAGAAACTTGAGCACTCCCAACATGTGTAATGGCACAAGGCTACTGTGGGCAGCAGTGGGACAACTTGCTTATATTCCGCGGATATACCCATAATTCCGACGGATTTGCCAATATCGTTCAAAAGGCTGCAGTTTCCAGTCAAAGTTCCATTTGTCCTCACGTTAAATAAGTCCCAGGGTCAAACATTCTCTCTGGAGCGCATTGACTTGAAAAAGGAGTGTTTTTCCCATGGACAGTTATATGTTGGCTTATCTCGAGTTGGAACTCCAGAAAACCAATACAATTTGCTACCATACAATAGCACAACATCAAACATAGTATTCAGAGAAGTCTTAAACAATTAACATACTCGCCCAATACATACTAGCAGCTAAACAAGAAATAAAATAAACATAAAATAAATCCTAAATACTCAGTACTAAGAACCACACAAGATAATTTCATCACAAGTAAAAATGTTTGACGCCCTGCGAAGTGGGCACGGGTCAGCTAGTTTTTAATAATTAAAACCCTTGCGATCTATTTAAAAGAAAAATAAATAAGGTCTGAGATAAATCCCAACTAAGTCTGTGCATATTTTCCGCTGGGTCGCAAAACCAATAGCTGACTTCCATTCGCAAAATCTAATAAATTTGCATCGCTCCATTTTGTAGAATTGGACGGGAAATTTAGTATATATTCATCGAGTCCCCGCTTATCTCCGTGGGAATCCGGTAACGAAATTGTTTTTGTCATGCATCAGAAGCAATTTTTGCGCGCACTGGGGTCGCAGCGCAGCGTAGCAACCAACTTATTTGGCTCACCGTCGCACCATTCATTGACGATCCTAAGCGGGTGTCGAGTGGGCCACCTAACACAGCAAATCAATTCGTCCCAAATAGATAGTGGCGGAAGGGGGAAATTACATTAGTAGCACAGCAAATGAACACCAAAAAAATTATAGGCTTCAACGGATGGATACTTCTTCACTCCAGAAGCGCTCCTCGTTTGTAATTTATAGCAAGAATTATAACCCTCCCCCGGAAATTTTTGAGGAACGTGATTATCGTTCACCCCTGGCATCGGACATACAAAGTGACCTCAGCTTATATCCCGCCTTCTTACAAGATTTCGAGGCCGGCAATGTTCGGCAATAGTTTCAAAGGAAATGAAAATGATTGGGAGGGAAAATCTTAAAGATGAGGGCTAATATAATATGGTACCCAAACCACTGGTGATGAGGTTGGATCTTGCATAGCTGAGTAGTTTCGAGGCAGCTGAAGGTTGTCCTTTATCTGTAAGTCGCCCTGCACAGCGGTTATCTCGCAATGCCAGCTGTATATTGGTGTTGGACAAACAGAGCCGCGATTTTGGATGCCGTTTCCGTATCACGTTAAAGAGAGCTTAAATGCTACAAAGCTTCGCCCTTGTGACATCTGTGCTTCGGTAGACTGAGGACAGGTTGGGGCATAGCATAGGAGAGGAAGCAATTGCCGTAAAGAGGAACTTTAAATTGACTATTAACAAACGTGTAAACTATAAGCAAGTGCTCCCTAATTTTACACACGTTCAGTGTTCTGAATAAGTAAATCATCTGTATGATAATGACAAGTGCTGTCACGTGGGTTTTGATATCACATTCTGAAAGAGAACACAGAGAAACTTAATAGCTGCGTTCTTTTGTGGTTTTTGAGCAGAACGGCCCATACATTTGGCTGTTTTGCTTTGCTCTCTACGTCGAACAGAATAATTTCTTATGCAAATTAATGCAAAATTTCCTGTTTAATCTGGTCACAAATCCCGGTGAAAAAAACACAGCTATTAATACCCGCATCAATAAGATTTATTAATAACACTCGCACAAAACAAACAAATTGACCGGTAACCTTTATATGTTTTTATCAAAACGCACCTGCTCTAACACTACTTATACCGGGGTGGCCAAAAGTCGCGCAACACCTACCCGATCTCACGCCTTGTGATTTTAGCATGTGGGGAGTGATCAAAGATCGAGTTTACAAGACGCCAATCCAAAATTTGACACATTTGAAAAAGCGAATCGAAAAAGAATTTGAAATTTTGAGCATGGATTATTCTTATCTTTACAACGCCACTAACGCGGTAAAAAAATTTTTTTTTATTATTGCAAATTTTGTTGCGCGACTTTTGGCCACCCCTGTACTTTTCTTTTGAATTGAAATTCTGTATATAAAACTTCTGCCATAAAATGATCTCAGTAAACTTTGACTTAAATTTATTGCATTCAAAGTGTTACTTTGACTAAAATTTTTGCATTCAAAGTGTTATAATCTAATCGAAGTAGCTAATGTGCTATTTTTCGATCTACTATTTTTTGTGCTTTTCCTTTTGGGTTTTCCGAATTCCTTTTAAGACACCCCTTTATTGAGACGAACAAAACAAAAAAAAAATCATCCAAATCGGTCGAGCCGTCCTCGAGATATCATCAAAAAAGCGGTTCCATACAAAATGTATGAGAAAATGAGTTTTCTTCATAAATTCTTTTTCCGTGAATTTTTCCATATTTTAATAGTTATTCTGCTATTCGGGGTGGAGACGAATCCAACAAATCAAAGATCATAAAAATCGGTCCAGCCGTTCTTGAGTTATAAGTGGTCTAACTAACCCGACTTTTTTTATATACAGGGTGTTTTGCTAAGGTCTGAACAGGGGTATGCCAATCGACTCTAAATGGTCTCCTGATCAACGTTTGTTCGGACACCCCCCCCCCCCTTCAAATCGGTCCTTCCCCCTCAAAATCGCGATTGAAAATTTGGAGGAGGTTAACCTAGAAAATGCATTATAAGTTCTTTCAGAGACATCCTAGGATACTGATTAATAACGCATTAGAAAGCTGAGCCTTTAAGCTTTCCAACGATACCGACCACGACCCAATCCGTCAACAAAGAAGCGGGGGAGACCCCGTCAAATTTCGAAAATGGTAATTTCAAAGCCCAAAATTTGACCTTAAAGGCCCGCGCCCATACAGTCCGGAATTCGTCCGACTCCGGTAAACGTAAGTTGAACTACATGCTTTCTTATGGGGGTGCACCCATAGAAACGCGCTGCCGCAGTCGCAGCCGAATTGAAAAGTTGAGCATTTCTTAACTTTTTATCCGTACTACATGCGGCAAGGAAAGCATCAAAAAACTTCATAGCTTTGCTTAAACGGTTTGAGCCTCCTCTCTCCAATAGAGTCAAACATTCATCGGCTTCTGTAAGTAGAAGTCCTATTAATAGAAATTTAAGTACTCTATTAATATCCATCGTTGTCCTTTCAATTGCTTGTTGCTTCCTTCTTTGACTTTGCCTTTTTCAATAAAATTCCCGCGCTTTGTTTGAACTGTCAAGTCAAGATGAGAACCAATTTGAGCACATTTTAAGTCAAGATGACAAAAATATTGAAAGCTTGCCGCAGAAATTCCGGATTCTATGGGCGATACCTCTGTTTTCCGGACGTCAATAGCTTTAAGCTTACCGGAGTCGAGCAAATTCCGCACAAATTCCGGACTCTATGGGCGCGGGCCTTAACCCTTCATTCTGCCGATTTTTTGTATGGGAAAATCGAAGCTTTTTTTGAGAAAAAGCTTCCCTGTCATGTGGCCTTTCTCAAGAAAAAAACCGCACTCGAATCCGACGTCGCTTTCCGAAGTTATTCGTGTTAAAATACTTAATACAACAGCAAAACCCACTATCCGCAATGAAATCCAATTGGAATGTGACGTCACTTTCCAATTGGACTTCATTGCGTGTAGTGGGTGTTGCTGTTTTATGAATTATTATAACACGAATAACTTCGGAACGCGACGTCGGATTCGAGTGCGGTTTTTTTCTTGGGAAAGGCCACATGACAGGGAAGCTTTTTCTCAAAAAAAGTTTCGATCTTCCCATACAAAAAATCGGCAGAATGAAGGGTTAAGGTCAAATTTTGGGCTTTGAAATTACCATTTTCGAAATTTGACGGGGTCTCCCCCGCTTCTTTGTTGACGGATTGGGTCGTGGGTGGTATCGTTGGAAAGCTTGAAGGCTCAGCTTTCTAATGCGTTATTAATCAGTATCCTAGGATGTCTCGGAAAGAACTTATAATGCATTTTCTAGGTTAACCTCCTCCAAATTTTCAATGGCGATTTTGAGGGGGAAGGACCGATTTGAAGGGGGGGGGGGGGGGGGGGGTGTCCGAACAAACGTTGGTCAGGAGACCATTTAGAATCGATTGGCATACCCCTGTTCAGACCTTAGCAAAACACCCTGTATATAGATTATACTCTAATACTTATACTCTAACTATTCTTTTATTTTACTCATAATGCTCCGGTAATTAAAGCCCAATAATGAATTACTCTGATAATTTAAATGCTAAACGCTCCTTTTATTTTATTTTTAACGACATTCTTGTCCAAGAGCACCCGGGAGTTTATTGCATCTTGTGAACAGCTGATTGAAGTACCAACTTTCATCATTCATTATTTTTACACTTTTCAACACTTCCTTATGTTCATGGTCTAAGTGTAGTTTCGACGTACTAATCCTGCGGCGGCATATTATTTATGTAGTTACTGTTGTAAGCGCTCTAATTGTTGACAACACATACACCCAGGGACAATGAAATGTTCCAGTTGCAAACATTAAACAAAATAACTTCATTCATTTTAAGAGCTATTCAGGGTGCAGCAAAATTACATTGACCAATTTACTTGGTATTGTTATATTGGAACGTTCATATTGGTGTATTTTTAATATTCCCAAACGTTTCAAGTGATATTGGTTGCTTCATCTTCTTTCATCTAGTCGCGCTTTCTTCAGGATGTCAAGTTAAAATTGTTCGAGCTCTTAGCGTATAAAAACAAGGTGTATAGAAGACGATCGAGCGATACCAGGAGCTGGGCTATGAGAGTGATCGTCCAGAAATAAAATCGCCAAATCATTCATAAGCGTATTGGACGTCATGGTATGGGGCGAAATTTGCGCTACTGACAAAACACCTTTACTTTTTGTGGGTCAAAGTGTCAAAGTGCACAGAAAGGCTTACCGTCGTGACATTTTGGAGGCCGTTGTACCTACTTCGTTGGACCCAGCAGCACTTCTTCAAACAAGAATGAACTTTTCAACAGATCTGAATTGACAGAACTTTTCTGGTACAGTATACTTAAAAAAACTATTAAATCGCGTAAGTATCGGCATGAATTTTCGCATTACTTTTAATATGACCTGGTATATTTTAATGACTTCTTTTATTTTCAAATATTTACTTAACCAAATATACTAATTGAAATGTTTTTATTTGAAGTGCCACACTATTCTTTAATGTCCTATGGATGCATTTGCATTTCTTTTAAAACGGTTTTCATGATTAAATAAATTGACTCACGAGGGAGGTTTAGATGTACTCAAATTGATGAATCTTTTGTGTAAATTAACCGACCTATGAATATTCTGTGAGGTCAGAAAAAACGCAATCGTCAATGATGAGGTAATTTTAGCATGTGTTACGTAAACTAAATATATAATTGGTATTCCGAGTAATATTGTGGGCGAGAAAGCTAGTTGCTAATAAATTGACTTTTAGTTAATTTCTTTGCCGAAATATAACACCCAAAGGACATGTCAAAAAAAGAAATAACATTGTGCTTACCATTAATAAGTTTCATATTAATCAAATTTCCATTACAGTCTTTAATAGAGGGTAGTTCGGTAGGAGCAAATCACTTAATTAAGCCATCTGGTCCCACTTCATCATCCACTCAACTTCTGGGTCATTTGACGGATTTCAAGCTCCATTTCAAGGAGTTCGCTATAAAATTATTCGAGGATCTACCTGCTTCAGCGGAGGTAATCTTAATTTAAGAAGTTTTTATGATGGATGACAGATTCGCCCCTCTTCAGAAAGATGAAAGCCCTTATAAAATACTTTAATGAAAGAATCTTGTTTGCAAGTCTCAAGTGAATTAGCACAGTGTGTACAAAACGTGGACACTGCATCAATATTTTCTAGCCGAATAAATTCAGTAAAATTGGACGCCAAAGATATTACATTTTACTTCTTATCGTATAGTTTTTCTAATTCCTTTAATATTTATATTAACAACTAGCTGGGTTACCCGGTTTCACCCGGTTTATTATAAGTACTAATTAATTAAAGATCCTTGAAATGCTCGACTTTCGTAAACAATTTTATGACTTATGGTCGCCATATTGGGTCCGCCATTTTGAATTTCCAAATTTTAATAGTAGATTCGAAATTAGTGGTATCAAAATACCCATAGTACTAAATTTCACTTAAATTCGTTGAAGTTCGAAAATTTTTGGACGCCATATTGGATTCGCCAACTTTAATTTCCGAATTTCGAGCTTAAATTCGCAATTAGCACTTGCAAGAACCCCCAAATACTAATTTTCCTAGCAATCCCTTAATATCTACAATTTTTGGCCGCCATCTTGGGACCGCCATTTTGAAACCCGCGCATAAAAAGTAACCTAAATGTTAAGTCGGGATGTGCAGTGCCTTCACTTAAAAAATGAAAATAATGGGACCAAACTTTAAGGCGTGACTGAGTAACAAACGTATTGGGTCCACTATTTGGAATTTCCAAATTTTGTTAGTAGATTCGAAATTAGTGGTATTAAAATACCCATAGTAATAAATTTCACTTCAATTCGTTGAAGTTCGAAAATTTTTGAACGCCATATTGGATTCGCCATCTTGAATTTCCAAATTTCGAGCTTAGATTCACAATTATCTCCTCCAAAAACGCCCAAATACTACTTTTCTTGACCATCCCTTAATATTTACAATTTTTGGCCGCCATCTTGGGTCCGCCATTTTGAAACCCGCGCATAAAAAGTAACCTAAATATTAAGTCGGGATGTGTAGTGCCTTTACTTAAAAACTGAAAATATTCGGATTGAGTAACAAACATATTGGGTCCGCCATTTCAATTTCCAAATATTGTTTCTAGATTCGAAATTAGTGGCCTCAAGATACCTATAGTACCAATTTTCAATTAAATTCGTTGAACTTCGAAAATTGTTGGTCGCTATATTGGATCCGCCATCTTGAATTTCCAAATTCGAGCATAGATTCGAAATCAGGAGCTCCGAAGACCCCCAAATACTACTTTTCATGGCAATCCCTTGATATTTACAGTTTTTGGCCGCCATCTTGGGTCCGCCATTTTGAAACCCGCGAATAAAAAATAGCCTATATGGTGGCCCGGAATATGTAGTGTCTTCACTCAAAAAATGAAAATGATCGGGCCGATGGTTTAGGCGTGATTGAGCAACAAACAAACAAACAAACAAACAAACTTTCAATTTTATATATGTACATATGTATATAGGGATATATACAGTGTTGTGCAAAACCTAAGCAACTTTTGCAATACAATTATTCAAATTCATGTACTTTTATTTTCACAGCATTTAAGAAAAATCAAAATATATTTATTCATACTAGATATCGGGAGCAATATGAATATAAACTTAAATATTAAATAAAACTCCATTAACAATATAAACAATGACGAAAGAAAAATATTCCCTAAAATTTGCTGTGCAAAACCTAAGCAACTTTTCTAACTTGATGTACTTTTTATTTGTTTTCTGAGAATTAACGGTACTTTTTCTTCTGAATGATGTTCATTTGAAACATGCAAATATATTTCAGTTATTTTGTGTCAGTTAAAAAGTGTTGTTAGTGCGTAATTTTGGCAATCATTATGCAACGTTGTAAATACGATAAAAATTTCAAATTAAGGATCATAGCAGATTACAATAACGGTGAATCGCAAATATCTATTGCAAAAAAGTACAAAATTAATAAATCAATCATTTCGCGATTAATAAAAAAGTATAAACTTAATGGAACTGTTAATAACTTGAATGTTGGTGGACGGCCTCGTAAAACATCGGTTCGAATAGACAGACAAATATGCAGTTATATTAAAAAAAATCCGTTCATTTCCTCGGGAGAGATTGGAGAGACATTAAATTTAAGGATAGACCCAGCACAGTACGAAGACGTGCTATAGAAAATGATTTAAAAAGCTATTCGTCACTGAAAAAACCTATGCTTACAAATTAGTATGAGGGAAACCTCTTTTCTAAATGATTCCTTGTAAGCATAGGTTTTTTCAGTGACGAATAGCTTTTTAAATCATTTTCTATAGCACGTCTTCGTACTGTGCTGGGTCTATCCTTAAATTTAATGTCTCTCCAATCTCTCCCGAGGAAATGAACGGATTTTTTTTAATATAACTGCATATTTGTCTGTCTATTCGAACCGATGTTTTACGAGGCCGTCCACCAACATTCAAGTTATTAACAGTTTCATTAAGTTTATACTTTTTTATTAATCGCGAAATGATTGATTTATTAATTTTGTACTTTTTTGCAATAGATATTTGCGATTCACCGTTATTGTAATCTGCTATGATCCTTAATTTGAAATTTTTATCGTATTTACAACGCTGCATAATGATTGCCAAAATTACGCACTAACAACACTTTTTAACTGACACAAAATAACTGAAATATATTTGCATGTTTCAAATGAACATCATTCAGAAGAAAAAGTACCGTTAATTCTCAGAAAACAAATAAAAAGTACATCAAGTTAGAAAAGTTGCTTAGGTTTTGCACAGCAAATTTTAGGGAATATTTTTCTTTCGTCATTGTTTATATTGTTAATGGAGTTTTATTTAATATTTAAGTTTATATTCATATTGCTCCCGATATCTAGTATGAATAAATATATTTTGATTTTTCTTAAATGCTGTGAAAATAAAAGTACATGAATTTGAATAATTGTATTGCAAAAGTTGCTTAGGTTTTGCACAACACTGTACATATGTACAGGAATGTTGCACCTTTTTGGAAAGGTAATTAGATAGGTAACTTAAAAAAAATAAAAAGTAGGTATTTTAATAACGTGAATTTCGGAGAAAAGTGGAGCGAAAGGCGAAAAATCGTGAAATAAATGTTAATTTTTTCAACTTCCGGGGTGATTTTGGCCAAGGGGTGGGGGACAGAGGGCGGTGTTGACCTTTTTGGAAAGGGCTTCCAAATTGTGATTTTTCGAGATCGGTTTGGGGTCGCTGCAATTCGTAGAAAAAAAAGATAAAAATACAAGAGCAAGGCAACATCCTGATTTACGAATCACCCTGTAACTGCCGGTAACGGTGCGAGATAACCCTCCCACCCCCCACCAGAACCATCGTTATGCGCACTGGGATTTGAATTTTAACATGCGATTTGCAGCGTTGTAATCCGACAGAACCATAACCTTTTTTAACCCAATAAAAAAAATTATATTTTGAAAGTCTCAACTCGAATATACCCAAAATTGTTAAATTTATAGTTTGTTATGTATACATATTTTCATTTGCATTGTGGTGGCGTTTTAGTTAACTTCCTAATTTTTATCTTTGAAAAAACTAAGTGTGTAAATAGTAAATAGAAAGTCATGAGAATTTTGTACTAATCTGGTCGCCACCATTACCGGCTTGAAGAAAATTAGTTCGCTTAAGGAGCCAGTGCGATTTTTTTTTCAAGGGAGAAGAACAAAAAATAATAATAAAAATATAATTAAAAACTAAAATATGTATATAATAAACTAAATATAACATCCTCTCTTTAAATTAATAAACGAAATATGTATACAGGGTGTTTTGCTAAGGTCTGAACAGGGGTATGCCAACCGATTCTACATGGTCTCCTGATCATCGTTTGTTCGGAGACCCCCTAAAATCGGTCCCTCCCCTTTCAAGTCACAATTGAAAATTTGGAGGGAGTCAACCTAGAAAATGCGTTATAAGTTATTTTAGAGACATCCTGGTTGATAACACATTAGAAAGCTAAGCCTTCAAGCTTTCTAACGACACCGCCAACAAACAAGCGGGAGAGACCGCGTCAACCTGCGAAAATGGCAATTTCAAAGGCACAAATTTGACCTTGACCCTTTATTCTGCCAGTTTTTTTGTATGGGAAGATCGAAACTTTTTCTGAGAAAAAGCTTCCCTGTCATGTGGCCTTTCTCTAAAAAAAAAAACCTGGAGTCCGACGGCACGTTCCAAAATTATTCGTGTTCTTTCTTAAAAACAAAATATGTACCAAAATTCTACCAAGTACAAAAAAGAGCTCACACGAAAAATCGGACAATGCAGCTATCTGTAACGGAACTGCATTAACGGTAATACTAAGTTCTAAATAAATTGTTCTTTACTATGATTGACGTAGGCGATTATTGTTTCATCATTAACATTTGGTTGTTCTGTGCGTGCGGAACGTTCGAAATTGAAGCAGGTTTCATTGGAAATACGAAAATTAATTATTAATCATGCAACTGAAGGAACAACTGATAACGTAAAATGGGCTAAGTCAACAGTCGGTGATATTATAAAAAAAATATATAAAACAAATAATACTGCGTAGAAAAAATATAATAGACTAAAAGCCGGCGCCTGCCAGACATACGTTAAAGTATAAAGCCCGGTATGCTGTTGCCAAGAAAAGGGGTCAAGGAAAATAAGCACATATTCCTTGAAGGAAATTTGACAGTAGGTCAAGAAATTTTGAATTCAAATATCGGAAAAATAATGATAATTATTTAAATACTTGGCCCCTATTCTATCCCACTTACCTATATTGAAATGCCCGTATTCAAAATATCCGCAAAATTACTCAAAAAATAACTGTCACTACACACGAACTGTCACTTTTACCTCAAGGAATATGTACTCGGACACATATTCCTTGAAGAAAATTTGAATTTTTGGTATACAGCGCCACTAGCGCCTGATAGGAAAACTACGGTTTTTCCTTGCGAACAGCATACCGCTTTGACAACCGGAACGGAAAAATTTTCCTTGAGCATTCCTTGAGTGTTTTTTTTACATAGGTTTTGTATAGGCCAAGAAATTTCTTGGCAACAGCATACCGGGCTATAGGGTTGAAATTTTGTGTATGCCTTCTCATTCTGACTACTGTGGGTAAGAACGTTCGGGGGTTACGAATCTTGACTAACGCTGCCTTATACGGGTGTCAGGTAATAAAGGTGTGAACAAATCGGGCTTACTCACGTTAAAGTAAAATGTCTGGCATTTATATATTATGTTCAAATAACTATTTTAAGTAAAGTTTAAGAAGAGTCGGTAGAAGGTCAAATACACTCTGTAGGGTGTTAGCAACTTCGGAAGTGTCTGGCTTCTTAAACATTGACTTAAAATAGTTATTTGAACATAATATATAAATCCCAGACTTTGTACTTTAACGTGAGTAAGCCCGATTTGTTCACACCTTTATTACCTGATACCCGTATAAGGCAGCGTTAGTCAAGATTCGTAACCCCCGAACGTTCTTACCCACAGTAGTAAGAATGCAAACACAACATTTCAACCTTTATACTTTAACGTATGTCTGGCAGGCGCTGGCTCTCACTCTATAGGCCCCGCGATCGAAATGCCGATGAAAGAGTTTTGCTACGAGAAACTTAAAAAAAAATCCCCATTTTTGTCAGCAGTTGTGCTAACTAAGGAGATTAATGCTAACAACTCATTAGTCCCCAAACGGTTAGGAGAGTACTCAATCGTGCTGGATTTAACGGGAGGACCCCTACGCCACGAAGTATTGAATTGTATGTCGGATTTTTCGTGTGAGCTCTTTTTTGTACTTGGTAGAATTTTGTTATTTTGTTTTTAAGTTATATTAATATGAAGAGCATTTTTATTTTGTATTTAGATACTAGACAATATACAGAGTACATTTAGAAAAAATAAATCGATCTTTCCTTTTTACTATTTCTGAACTTAAGGGGCAAAGGTATCTTTCAGGGTTGTCCGGTTTTTCGTGGTAGTCACTGTATGTACATGGGAGTTTCGATTAATCAGTAAATTAGTCGAACCCCCATATGCATGTACATACATATATGTACATTATGCATATAAACATTCATTTTCACAAAAAATTTTAAAATTTACCGATTCATGTTGTAAGCGTCTAATAAAATTTTATATGTTCTTTCAGTGATGACAAAACCCAGTGAAACAGGGTAAAACAATGAGGCAGCACCGGTGCAAAAGCATTTATCACCTATTACGCAAATGATTATGTTACAACATCGTTCTTAAGGCCGACAAAAAGGTGAAACGGTCGCTAATGGCGCTATATGAAATTAGCCCACCTCGCTGGAGGTCAGACCCAGGTAAGTTTCAGGTATCAAACATCTGCAGTGAGTCACAGTAAGCGCGGTGTAATGCGCTGACCGAGTTAAGTGACGGAAGCCGGAAGAATTTTTAGGAATTTATCCACCGCCGGCCGTTGAGCGGCGATTAAAGCCACAAAGAGCAGAAGCAAAAAACAACAATTAAACAGACGAAAGATGATAGGCTCTTCTTCTTACATGGCCAGGTCGGATATAATGAATCCGTGGCGATTGAGTTTCACAAACAGCAGCTCCAACACTTTTGTTCGCCAATGCGGGGTGTTGACGGGTGGACACGTGTTATGTGACGGACAAACAACGGTTTAAAAGGTGGAGCTGGTACAGTAAAGGAATCACAAAATGTTTTGTCGTGACAGCCCCCTCTCTGTTGCACTGGTCTTCAATTGATTTTACGACTGCTCGAGAGAATTCTACGAAACGCAGATATTGATAGCAAATAACTTTAATTCCAAACAGGAAATAGCTAGAAAAATCCATTTCCTGGCCACAATTGGAGTAGGGGCTAGCCAAGGAGCAGAACATATTATAGTAGGGGAGTCCGCGATGCTAAATTTGTAGTTACTCGAGCGTCGTGGGGACCTATTGGATTTCGAAGATTATATGGTAGAAAGAAAAAAAGGTTATATCATTTTTTCACTTTCAGCGGTGGGGGAAGTGACTACAGGCTTTCAAAAATGTTAAAAAAAACAGTCACATGGAAATACTCGAGCCCGTCAGATATTAATAGTGTATGTATATGCGCCACGTATCTCTGATGACGGAGGAATATTAATCTGCCGGTTTGAATGGTGGGGATGGCCGTACGAACAGGTACAAAATAAGAAAAAAATTTACTCGAGCGCGTCAGATTTTCAGAAGGGGTGTTAAGTAGACCCTAAAAGAGCTCCCATTTCAAAGACTGACGATTTGGACGCGACCAAACCTCATGGCTGATTTTTCAAAATACAAAAAAAATTCGTGACATTGAAATGCTCGAGCGTCAGATTAACATACAGTCGGTTCAGCTTGATGTCCTTGTCATGCTGACCCATAATCTGACAATTATGTGAAGGAATTTTTTTAATCTGACCATTTGAAAAAAAATTAATTGTTACTAACGTAAAATTTATAGCTTTTTCAAATTTTTTTTGTTCACAAAATACACATTTCGCACTATTATCATCCATTGTTATAGCACATATAAAACTTATTGCGATTAATTCACAAAACTTTGTTTGGAGCACAATAAACTAACCCAAGCATTGCACACATACAAACAAGAGCGTGTCGTCGTGATCAGCTGTGATGGCATCATGGCGTCAGAAAGTGTGGACGGAAAGTAGTGGCGGGACGGTGCGAGAGAGTAAGAGATAGGGAAAAAGTGAAAAGGAAAGAGAGGCGCGGAGAAGGAAATACATAAGGTGCGTTTCATAATTATAGCACACTTATTTCTAGTAATTTATTCAAAAATTCATTAGTTTTGCGCATTGTCAAGAACACCCTGTACTAGGACAAATTCTTATACTCTTCCGCTCTGAGATAAAACAAGTTGTTGGTAGAATGTGTCGATCATTCGATAGTACTGTTATGAGGAATGAGCCATTGCACTTTTCGCTCTTGTTTTCTCGTTTCATAAATATAGCACATTTTAAAAATACTAGTAAAAATTCAACTTTTTGTAATTTTTATTAAGGAAAAAACAATGCTTACTAACTAATTATACCGCCCTTTGCTTTGATACAATTAAAAATTCTTTATTTCATAGACTGAGCCATCTTTTTAAACAAATTTTTGTCCAAAGATTCCCACTCCCTCAATATTGCACTTTTAAGTGCATACAACTTGTATTGACGATTTTCGGCATAAACAGCCCTCACTAAAATTCCCCAAATATTTTCTATGGGGTTGAGATCGGGTGAGCAGGCCGGCCAGTCCAACATCTTGATGTTATTTTCCCGTAACCAAGTTTTTGTTTGGCGGCTGACATGTATGCTTGCGTTGTCCTGTTGGAAAGTGTATCGTTTTGTGGAATTTTCTCGCAAAAATGGTGAAAGACTACATTGTAAAACGTTTATGTAGTCGCAGCTTTTCATTTTGGACGAAGTAAATTCAAAGAAGATCTCCAAGCCTCACCGGCCGAAATGGTTTTCGGCACGTCGCTACGCATCCCGGGCGAGTTCTTTGCTCCACGCAATGGCCCCGGCGTCGATCCGACTGATTTTGTCACCAAGCTACGCCGCCTTTTTGCAGCATTACACCCGGTTCCAGCCTCCAGACATGCTACGCATCATCCCTTCGTGTTCAAAGACTTAAATACATGCGAGTACGTATTTCGCAGGGTCGACGCGGTGCGCAGGCCGTTGGAGCCCCCTTACACAGGCCCCCATCGGGTAGTCAAACGCATTGACGGGCGCACCTTTGTTGTCGACGTCAACGGTTCAATTAAAGCTCTCTCCACTGACCAACTGAAGCCGGCTTACATACAATCAGCTGACGAGCCGACCTACATAAAATCAGCTGACGAGCCGACCTTCTTAAAATCAGCTGACGAGCCGACCTACTTAAGATCAGCTGACGAGTCGACCTACAGAGAATCAGCTGGCAAGCACCAACATAAGCCACCTACGGAGCCGACACCAATGCAGTCAGACTCGAGGCATTCTGCATCGGACGTTCCGGATCGAAAACCCACCAAAAAGGTTACATTCTCGCTCTCTTCGCAAGAGGCGAAGCTCACTGGGGGGAGAGTGGCTGTGGGGCTTGCTTCAGCAGGGCCACCTGCGCGCCACTCTAGGCGCAAGCAGATGTTAGCGCCACGAGCAGTGTTCTAGCTCCACTCCATATTCGAGAGCCGCTTAGGCTGCCGACAACGCTTTGCGCAGCTCGGCGTCTTTTTTATCAGCTGCCGACAACGCTTTTCTCAGGTCGGTGCTTTTTGGTCAGCTGCCGACAACGTGTTGCTCAGCTCGGAGTCTTTTCTCGAACACTCTGCGGAAGACGACGCTGGTGAACGGACGCGCTTTTATTCTCCGAAAGTTTGGTAGCTAAGTTGTGTATCAGGACATTCTCATTGTGAAAAATAAATAGCATTTTGTACAGACTTCACGGCTGTTTCCTTGTGCACCCGCACGCCCTTATTAATAACCCTCAGTGAACATTCGAGACGATTAAATCAGGTTATTAAAGCAGTTTATTAAAATTTTATTATTTTATTATTTTATTATTTTATTATTTTATTATTTTATTATTTTATTATTTTATTATTTTATTATTTTATTATTTTATTATTTTATTATTTTATTATTTTATTATTTTATTATTTTATTATTTTATTATTTTATTATTTTATTATTTTATTATTGTATTATTTTATTATTTTATTATTTTATTATTTTATTATTTTATTATTTTATTATTTTATTATTTTATTATTTTATTATTTTATTATTTTATTATTTTATTATTTTATTATTTTATTATTTTATTATTTTATTATTTCATTATTTTAATTTAATTTAATTTAATTTAATTTAATTTATACTGCAAAAGTTAATGACTGCGTTTTTTTCGTCCAGGTCTCGGTCTGGGTCTGGTCCAGGTCGAATTAAAAAAACGACCCAGCTTAATTAACTGCATAAGGATTTTTGTTTCTTGGCTGGCATGAAAAATTGCCGTACCATACCATGATGAGAGCACCGGTTCTCGCTTGATAATTGAAGCTAAGCAGCATAGGGCGCGGATTGAATTGAATGGCGGACAGCTTGAAAAGCAAAACATTGGTTTACAAAGCCAAAATTGCTAAACATCAAAAGATAATAAATAAAATAAATATTGAGTAAGTATTATTTAAATTTTTTGTATCATTCCGACAAAGCGAAGGGGAAATTTTTTACTACATTGGAGAGAGTGAAACGAAAATAGAAAATAGGAGCCAAATGTTATTGGCTATCATCAATAGTGTACTCTAAAAAAATTTTTTGGAGCATCTGAGTCCTTTCTATGATATGCCCCTTTTTTAATTCCTCTACATAATCTTTTCAGCCTGTACTGAAATCAGAACTTCTTAAGGGATCATTCTGGTTTAGACGCTCGAAAAAAAGGCTATTTTGATAAATTTTTTATAAAAAAAAGTATTACAGATATTGATATAAGGTTTTCTTACCTCAATAAAAACATAAAAAATATCTATATTTACAGTTTTTTACACTCTTTATATACATAAAAAACGAATGAACGGAAATCCTCAAAAAGTTGGTATGTCGCTGGCGACGTTGATAACTTGATAAGGGCTCATGTAAAACAAACAAAAACGGGTGGTACTCCGGGAGTGCCGGCAGAAGTGAAAACTTGAACATTAACGTTGTGCATTTTTGAATATGTATTTTGGAATGATTAGGGAATAATTTCGCACGAATTGCTTTATTTATCAGTATAAAAGTACTATCATTTATGTATAAAAGTAGTATAAAGTATAAAAGTAGTATCATTTATTGCGCTATCGTACACAAACATGACAATTTATATTACATACATAAAAAATTTAACACTTCAGAACTATTTACATTAAAAAGTTTATCTCTCAGAAAAATCAACTTTCATCCATAATTTCAACGAGTCTTTCACCATCATCATTACCAGCATCATCATCGCCAATCTCTAAAACTGATACAATAGGTTTATGGTAGCTGAAGTAAGAAACGAACAATTTTGATTCGAATCTATTTAAATGGCTAATAAAGACCGCATCAATAGTAGTTTTGTATTTCGTTGTGCACGTAGCAGGCTGTGTACAAACACACACGCACACTCGCGCAAGCGCCCTGTCCGTCTTACGAATTTTCGATCAGGGTCACGTGTCCTAACGCGAATTTTACATTTTTTACCCATCCTAAAAAAGTGCACAAGGCCGCTAAAGAAGTTTTCACTTCAAAAATAAAAAATATTTAGGTTCCATATATTAGTGGCTCTAGCGCATACTACGGAAATTAATATTTATTGATAAATAACAAAATGGCGAACATTTAAAGAAAAAAGAAAGAAAACGATGTTTTTTTTCATTGTTTTTCGCGTAGAAAAAATATTAAACATCAAAATTTTGAATTGATTGTAGTATGCGCTGAAGCTAGAATATGTGGTTAAAATTGATGTGTAGAATATGTGGTTAAAATTTCATGAAAGTTGGTTCAGTGGTTCCAGAGAAATCACCGCCGCCGACCGGAATAACGTAGTTTTGAGAAAAACGCGTTTAAAGTTTTTTGAGTGCGCTCAAGTTGTATGAAGTAGCAACGTAAAGATCGCAAAATATGCAAAATAATACCATATCACCCTAAAATTTTAACCACAATATACAGGGTGTTTTGCTAGGGTCTGAACAGGGGTATGCCAATCGATTCTAAATGGTTTCCTGATCAACGTTTGTTCGGAAAATCGCCCCCCCCCCTTCATAAAATCGGTTCTTCCCTCTAAAATCACGATTGAAAATTTGGAGGAGGTCAACCTAGAAAATGGTTTGTAAGTTCTTTCAGAGACATCCTAGAATACTGGTTGACAACGCATTAGAAAGCTGAGGCTTTAAGCTTGCCAACGATACCACCCACGACCCAATCCGTCAACAAGCAAGCGGGAGGCACCCCGTCAAATTTCGCAAATGGCAATTTCAAAGCCCAAAATTTGACCTTGACCCTTCATTCTGCCGATTTTTTGTATAGGGAGATCGAAACTTTTTTGGGAAAAAGCTTCCCTGTCATGTAGCCTTTTTCAGGAAAAACCCGCACTCGAATCCGACGACGCGTTCAACAAAAATCATTTTCATAAAATTCCTCCGACATGTTGACTAAACTAAGTTAGAACAGACCCAAATACATTTCAGCATTAAATTTTTTAGGAAGCCATGCTATTTGGGATTTACCAGCAGCACAAAGAGAAGCCCAAATCATTACACCTCCGCCACCAAAATTTCGACTCATTCGAATTTCCCGCGTGTTTCTCAAATCATGCCAATAGCAACAATAACCGTCAAGACCATCCAAATTGAATCGCCTCTAGTCACTAAAAATAACGGTTTTCCATTCTGAAGTCCAATGAATGTGTTTTTCTGCGAATGCCAAACTCGCATTTTTGTGATGCTGTGTTAAAAAAGGTGGTTTTTTCAACATTTTCGTAAATCTTAAATTTTTGCCACTTTATAAAATTTGTCTTACACGTCTCGCAGATACAGGAAAATTCAAATTTCTCTGTATTTGTGGGGAAGTTACGTTATTTTACGGACTTCGCGAAGTATAAGACGTTTTCGTAGGTCAGTTAATTTTGCATTGTTGTCATATTTCCTGTTGTCGGTACTTTTCGCTTTGCTTTAAGTAACTCCGGTCACCGATCGATTTAATTTCTTTGTAACCTCCAGCAAAGACAAATTAAAGTAATTAGAAACATTTATTTGAGTTATTTTTTCATTAGTGAAATCTTTGCCACGGCCCATAATGAAACCTGCTATTAATAAATACTATTGAATTGAAATTTTCTACACTTAGGGTACGTTCAATATCTCGACTCGAGTCGACTCGGGTAAATCTGACTTACTCCAGAGCGTTCAATATCTCACCCGAGTCGACTCGAGTCATTTTTACTCTTAAGGTGGATCCACACTGAGCCGGCGAAAGCAAACGAAAGCGAACGAGTCCACGTTGTTGTTGTTGTAAACAACAACAACAACGTGGACTCGTTCGCTTTCGTTTGAGTTCGTTGGCTCAGTGTGGACCCACCTTAACTCTATGTCGTTATTTATCTTACTCTATGTCGTTCTTTATCTTACTCGATTTCACACGAACTATTGTCTGTGAACTCTTAGATTAGGTCGTATGCGTGAGATGTTTGACTCGGGTTGCCGTTCATTATCTTACTCGAGTCGATTAAGCTTACTCTCATAAATTCATTTCAGTAACCTCTGACTTCAATTAATTTTTTTTTTCAGTGTCAAAATCATTCGATTAAAAAAATCCAGTCGAATTATTTGGACTCTCGGTCGTCTTTTTTTAGCCACTTTGAACAAAAAATTAATTGAAGTCAAAGGTTACTCAAATGAATTTATGAGAATTTTGAAATTTTATTAAGGAATTTTTACCGAAAAAGGGCTTTTTAAAGCTCTTTTCGATTCTTATAATCGACTCTTAAGCCTAGTATGCTGTTCGCGCTAAACGAAATTTCCCATACAAAATTCAGCCCAGTGAACAAATTCCGCTGCGGAATTTAGCAAAGTGGTACGCTGTTCCTTCGCTAAACTGCCTGTTTCGCGGATAAACCGCTTGGAGCGCTCAAAACTCTCCACCAGAATTTAGCAGGCATTTTAATGTACAAAGCATTTATTCGCAACGGAATTTTGACGTTTGCTGAAGACTGAAGTCAATAATTGAATTGTGAAGTTTTGAGATTGAATTTTCTCGACCCAATTGGAAAATCTCCACCATCAATTCTACAAACAATATTTCAGCGAGTGTTTATCTTCGGTTTCACGGGTTTTTTTGGAGACTGGGAAAAATTTCGTTTAGCGCGAACAGCATACTAGGCTTTAGTCGCAGAAATGACGATATTCGTAATAGGGCCCTAAGTTATATGAATTACTTAGCAGTAATATGTATGCACAAATTTGCTACTTTTCTTTCATAAACTCAGCTGTTTTTAATCGAATTTCCACCAGTGTACATAGAATGATTATTTTATTTGTTACAATTCTTACGGTAATATTTTGGAGTTACATATACTACTCCCAAAATGCATTTTACTCGGGTAATAATTAAAAATATATTTGTACGATCTCAATAAGCGAATTGACAAACAGTTAATAAGTCACCCTGAATACGTGAAAACAAAAAAGTTCGTATGTGTGTTTCTTCATTGTTCAAGAGCCATATCCATTTCCTCACCGTTCCACAGGGAAATATTATACCTATCTATATTTGAACCGTCTGGTAGTACTTCAAAGGATTCATCCCAATTTGTGGGAAGGTGCGGGGAAAATGGGAGATTGGAGTGCTTAATAATGTCAAGAACCTTTTTCCTTTTTTACCTTTCCTAAGTTTTCATTATTACTTCTACCTCTAAGTCCTGGAAAATGGTTCAGATCTAGTCCCCAGGTTTCCCTCCGAGTTCCCACTTTTACATAGAGACCGCTTTTAAAATTTTTACATAATTTTTTTCTTGATCGCTTTTGCAAGGAATTCCTTCAAAGAACCAACTGTCCAGAAAATTTGCTTTCTTTTGCTCCATATCCATTCGTCTTGTACTAGTACAAAATTTCTATCGTACATCGAAATTTAAAAAAGTTCGTGGGAAAAACAAAACCTAGCTTTCTACTACTAACATAAAACTATCGACCGTAAAACACCGACCAACCTATTATGAAATGAATAAATGATTATTTTTCCCTTTTTTTTCTTTTATGTATATTTAGGTACTTTTTTGACATTGTATATTGCTATCAAAAGTAGAAGATTCTTTGAAATTAAATCAGTTATTTTTATCTAAATTTCTAATTTTCTTCGATTTTGTTTCGATAATTTAAAAGGTATAATTTCTAACACAACAACGCAATCATCGTCGACAGTCCCACAAAGTCTAGGCTGATAAACACTAAGTAATCGAATCAAAGACTTTATAACTATAACCACTCCGTGTCGGAACTAGGAAAATTGATCGAAAGATTGGTCTAGTCCTGATTATCGCCCCACTATTTAAATATTAAAACTTCAAAAAAAAAAATTACTTACTTTACAAAATTTAATGGCGAACAAATAATTTTATTGTGCTCGATGAAATTGATGTACTAGAATTTATAAACTGTGTAATTAATCAAAGATAGCTGCGTTTGATTTAATTACCTGCATAGGGTTTAGATGTTTCTCCATACAAATCTGAAAACCCAGGTCCTTATCACCAAAATGGAAAATCGAGAGTCTAGGTAAGTAATTTAATGGAAATATATACAAAAATACATTTTTACGTAGCTTTTTTAAGTTAATTTTGTTCTTGTGTCTGTGTCGCTGAAATTAATTTAGAAAACATTTTAATTTTGTTTTCTTCTGTTTTGTTATAGAATATTATTTTAGAAAAAAATCATTGAGCAACAATAAACAAATAGACAATTAGTTACCTTTATGGAAAGAAATTCTTCGATCCCCAAAGGAGCCTGTAAAAAGAACGATGGTGATCCTTACTAGAAAAATATATACAGAATTGAATAGCTTGGGTTCTCCAGTAAAAATGCCGCCAGTTGGCGAAGGTAAAAATGTTACTAAATCTCAAAGAAATAATAAATATTTTAAATTGAACTTATGTTAGGTTTGGATTGACTTGGAGGATAAATTAAAAAAAAAAACAACGGGTGGTACTCCGGGAGTGCCGGCAGAAGTGAAAACTTGAACATTAACGTTGTTCACTTTTGAATATTTTGGAATGGTTAGGGAATAATTTCGCACGAATTGCTTTATTTATTCTGTATAAAAGTACTATCATTTATGTGGTAAAATACAATATTCATTTATTGCGCTATCGTACACAAACATGACAATTTATATTACATAAAAAATTTAACACTTCAGAACTATTACTATTATTTTACATTAAAAAGTTTATCTCGCAGAAAAATCAACTTTCATCCATAATTTCAACGACTCTTTCACCATCATCATTACCAGCATCATCATCGCCAATCTCTAAAACTGATACAATAGGTTTATGGTAGCTGAAGTAAGAAACGAACAATTTTGATTCGAATCTATTTAAATGTCTAATAAAGTCCGCATCAATAGTAGTTTTGTATTTCGTTGTGCGGCGCTTAGCAGGCTGTGTACAAACACACACGCACACTCGCGCAAGCGCCTTGTCCGTCTTACGAATTTTCGATCAGGGTCACGTGTCCTGACGCGAGATTTACATTTTTTACCCATCCCAAAAAAGTGCACAACGCCGCTAAAGAAGTTTTCACTTCAAAAATGAATTGAAAATAAAAAGGAACTTAATGTCTGAAATTTCTGTTATTGAATGGCAACTTGTTTCGGAGAGTCGACGGCTTCATGGGATTTCACGACTTTGCCCGATAGACTTGAAAAAAGTCGAGTCAATTGTATTTGTGTTGACTCTCGCGATAAGGCGCCCAGGTTTTATCTGTGTTTCTAACCAGTTTACGGGCAATTTCAGAAATTTCAAACCTTTCGACATTAACGCAACAAGAAAAATATTAACCATAAAAAACAAAAAATGTAAAAAAATGCCAAGTCTCGCAACGCAGTTCTTCTGCCGTAAAAAGTTGTGAGATCTTATGTAAAACCAAGTCAGTTATATTAGTTAGTGTCTATGGAAGCACCTATTCAACAACTTTGTTATAAATTGTTATCTAATCAATTACCTATCAACATTTATAGTGACCGTATCAATATTAGACATCTTTATTTCTATAATAATTATAATTACTTGGCAATTGCACGGTAACATATTCTACTAATTAAAATACTGGCCGTGCAATTGCCAAGTAATTATAATTATTATAGAAATAAAGATGTCTAATATTGATACGGTCACTATAAATGTTGATAGGTAATTGATTAGATAACAATTTATAACAAAGTTGTTGAATAGGTGCTTCCATAGACACTAACTAATATAACTGACTTGGTTTTACATAAGATCTCACAACTTTTTACGGCAGAAGAACTGCGTTGCGAGACTTGGCATTTTTTTACATTTTTTGTTTTTTATGGGATATCATTTCTTTTTGTTAGGTCATCCTCCTTTCTTTTTTTTCGGGTAATATATCTTGTCCGTCAGCTACTGATTTTCTTAAAGCCCACTCCCTGTCTCTATTGATTTTTCTCAGATGCTTTGATGTATTTTTCATTTACTATAATGCAATTTCGGGATTTTTCTTTTTTTTCTTCCTCATGAGCTTAACACTAACTAAAATTCAAAATTTGAACAAACTAATCGACTTGGCGGCGGCACTACCTACCGTGCCCACAGAACGATAGTCTACTACATTCATTCTTTCAAAATTCAATCGCGGCCAGTGGCAAGCATGAGTACAAGCGCATGCGTTATTTTTTGAATGAACCTAATTTTTAATAAAATCATTATTTTTCATTAAATATAATGAAATTTCGGGATTTTTCAGTTTTTCCTTCCTTTGTAGGCTAAACAATAACTGTGTTCAAAATTTGGAGCTTGTGGGTCTGCTAGAAGTACCTTAGAATATTGATGATCGGTGAGTTAGTGACAAAATTAAAGAACTTTGACCAACGATAATGAAATTTCGGGATTTTTAAGTTTTTCCTTTCTTTGTAGGCTAAACAATAACTGTGTTCAAAATTTGGAGCTTCTATATCTGCTAGAAGTGCCTTAGAGTTTTGATGATCGGTCAGTCAGTGAGTGACAAAATTAAGAAACTTTGATTAGTTATAATTCTTAAACTACTAGTTCAAATTGAATGAAATTTGAAATATACCGTGTTTATACAATGCCTGATTGGTTACTGAAAATTCAGGCTTCTAGTTTTATCCACAAAGAAGTTATAGGGGGGTCGAAAATGGCCTGAACTGCTTCGAGAAAAGGATGTTACAGCGGTGCTTGCTCGACTTGGCGGGGGCACTGCCGTGCCCCCAGATTTAAACTTAATATGTATTTTAAAATACCGGAAGAAAAATTTGTAAAACAGCCTTAACAGGCTTGTAGTTTTTGTCGGCGTCGGACTGAATATCTCGACGGTTTGGTGAAGAGGGTTCACTTCGAGGTGGTTCTTGCTAGCTGGTCATGTTAATCCGCCAATTACAGTCCCTGTTCATCGAATTAGGACCACTCAGAATTTTCTTGAAGTTCGTTTTTTTCTTGTTGAATGAAACATAAATATATGTAAGAAACTAAGTGTAGTTTTTGGATAATTGTTTTATTGACTATTAACTAATGAACAACATACTTTAAAAAAACAAAATTAAAAATTTTGAAAAAACCCACGACGGATGTAAACGTTGTATTAGAAAAAGGATTAAATAAAATGTTAAAACCCCCCGACTAAAAGGAGGTAAGTATCCAAAGAAAATTCGTCGGGGGATGCCATTCCCTGCTCTGAATTAAGAATAGGAGAATATCAATTAAAGACTACATGCAATATTTTAGTTCATTTCAGGGCAGGGAATGGCATCCCCCGACGAATTTTCTTTGGATACTTACCTCCTTTTAGTCGGGGGTTTTTAACATTTTATTTAATCCTTTTTCTAATACAACGTTTACATCCGTCGTGGGTTTTTTCAAAATTTTTAATTTTGTTTTTTATTTGAAACTTTTTAGAGATTTCTTACGTTTGGAGATACTTGGAAACATTCGTTTTCGCAGCGCCCCTGGCGGGTTAACAGCTACCTAATAACAATCGGCGATGATTCACAAACCCTTTACAGGAAACCGTATCTAAATCGGTCAAACCGTTTTTAAGATACTTGGCAACATTCGTTTTCGCAGTTTTCGCAGCGCCCCTGGTGGGTTAACACCTACCTAAGAGCAATCGCCGAAAATCGCATAAACTTTACAATTTGACAGTCCGCCATCTTGAATTCGTAAATTTTGACAGTTGAATTGAAATCAGCGACCCCGAAAGCCCCCACATACCAAGTTTGGTGCAAATCGCATAAACTTTAAAATTTGACAGTCCGCCATCTTGAATTTTGCAGCAAGTTAACACCGTAACACCTATCTAAGAACAATTGCCGATGAATCACAAACTTTTTACAAAAAACCCCATCTAAATCGGTCAAACCGTTTTGGAGAAAAATGGTAACATTCGTTTGCACACACACACAAACAAATAAACAACCTCTCACCCTAAACGCATATACCTTCTCCGTTCCGTCGTGGGTAAAAATGGCTTAATACTTAGTAGGACCACCGTTAGCACTATAATAACTGTTCATTCGTTCTGGCATGCTTTCATAGCATCGCTCTATAATTTGTTTAATTTCGGGGCTATTTTCCCACACTTCTGTAATATTTTGTTTTAAGATCCTTGGCGTAGGATCAAACAAATCCCGAATAATGAGTTTTGAGTTTTTTCGGCCGATTTATATAGTACGACAAACTCACTAAACACGCCCTTAAAGGGCAGGTCGAAAGTCACCCTGAAAAAGGGGTAAAGTGTGTAAGGTGTTGTAATTGCGCTCACATTATGTTGGTGCCGCCACTAAGAATACGATAAAATGATTTTGTTTGGAAAAACCCGCATTTTTATTAAGCTACGGAAATTTCTCAGGAATGATAAAAATTGTGACTGGTCCTAATTCGATGAACAGGGACTGTAGTTGGAGACCACTTCCTTCTCGATCATATTATTTAAAATCAACTTTATCAACTTGTCTTGAACGTGACCTTTTTCAAATAACACTTGACGCTTATTTGTTTGATACTAAGCAATGAAGATGCAATCGGTACCCATTCTACAAAATTTCGATGGTAGTTTTTTGAATGAACAGAATACATATACAGTTCATTAACCCCATCGGTGCGAGCGTCGACAGCCACAGATGAACGTGCACAACCGAGCGTCGACTTTAGGCGACGGCCGTGATACGATATGCAGCCGAGCGTCGAACGTGGTGACAGTGATTAAAAAACCGCAGCTAATTGTCACTTTTATAAAATCCCATTTTTTATTATTACCAGATTATACATATGTTCTGTAGTACTTTTAAAACTATAACGACCACCGCTCATTATCAGAAAAACAAAAAATATTTACCGCTCACAAAATTTTATCATTTTATGTCAATAAATAATAATGAATCAGAATAATTCATACATATTACTGTAGATTAGGAATAAATACGTAGGAAATAAAATGAAATGCATATCTTGACGTGTCATTATACAATCCATATACCTACATATAATATATGTACATATATGTATACATAGTATGTATAAAAATAAATGTCTGTTTGTAATGCCCGTTCTCCAATTGCGAACCATCCAACTACGAACCAACCAAAATCGCTCCATTGCTTTCCATTTTCATATTGGTTTCATCTTCTCTCTCGCTCGTGTTTTGGTCAACCTGGCTAACTTTTTAAATGTGTGCGTTTAACCAAAAGTAATAGTCACGCATTCAGCAACGATATTGTACCAGAATAGTGACGTCGCCGCAGCTTTTCCGCCGGTTGTCAAAACATCAGTAGACTAATTATAACATGAAGCACATATAAAAATGTGCACGGTAATTTCAGGAAAATATAAAAAGTTAAATTGAGAAGTTTTTCCGCTCAAAAAGTGGTAAAAACTTCCACATTTAACATTTGCCCGATTGTGTTTTCGCAGCTGGCAGGGCACAACAGGCAAGGGCTTATACTTTACACGGGGTTGAGCTTTTTCGTTCGGTGGGTCGTAGTTGGTTGGTTCGCAATTGGAGAACGGGCATTACCACCGCCATCCTCATTCCGACCGCTTGGCTATTTGGCGAATATCCATGTTGAAATTAAATGAATATGCATTTTTTCCAGGTAAAATATATAAATAAATTACTAGACTTGTCGTTAGTAAAAAAAGAAAATTAGTTAATTTACTCATTATTTTGTAGAAAAAATTGTTAATCTAGTCGGAAGCTAGATCTTGCTTGAGTGGATCGACGAAATTCTAAAAATCGACATTTTCAAAATGGGAGTTTTATTAATAGTCGAGCTCATTTATTATGATATTAATAATTACTTCCAATTTATATACATATTTTTAAGTAATATGATTATTTAAAAAACTATTGCTTTTACAGTTATTTTCCGTTGGAAAAATTGAAAAATATTGTGGTCGGAATTAGAAGCAACAAAATTTAGAGTGTATCTTAATGTCGACCACCGGTCGGTATTGAGGTATGCGGACAATATAATATGCTCCTAATTCCGACCAGACGAATTTCAAGTGTCGCCGGTTTTTATAGCAATTTTGAGGTAAAAAATCATTAAAAAGAAATAATGCATCGGGAAAATCCCACAAAGTAATTAGCAGTTTCTTTTTCTATGTAATGAGGGATATGCAATTTCTTAGAATTCGTCATTACTTAAAATACTTGAGTATTTGAGACTGCCTACAATCATGTGTCGCGGAGTGTAAAAACATATCCTGAACTTCAGAATCACAAGCGACAATTTTTCATCACTGGCGAACGAATGAGGAGGGAAGATTTTGCACCAATTTTAAAAATATCTGACACATCAATGACACCAGAGCTTATCCAAAATCATTTTCCGCTTAGGGATTATTTCTATTCAATGAAGACAAAATCAATTTTTGGAACAATTTAACAATGCGTTTATTATTTTAGGGAAGATATTGAATTTTTTTGTTTATTTATTAAAACTTCACCATGTAATAACAACAGTTTGAATGACACAGTGACAAACACTTGAACTGTAAACTATTCTACAAAAAACTTCTAATTTTTATCGAGAGAAAAACTGTACTATTTCTAATTTAAAGAAAGATAAAAGAAAATAATTGGTCACATAATTTTCAACACAGTTGCATTACGTTTTTGGTCATTTGTATTAAAAATAGTACATGAATTAAAAAAAAATTTATGAAATATTTAAGGACAGACAAAGATTATATGTATATGCACCCGTTGTCACCATCCCTCTTCTCCTTGTCAAAAAGTGATGGGCTTGGGAATAGAATATATGCTCAAAATAAATGTTTGGTCCTAATATTTCCGGCAGCACTGTATTTTAATAAATGTTATTAAGGGAGTGTGCCAACTCCGCTATTCAAAAGCAAATTTGTATGGGAGATTGCTTTTCAGCTTACTAATTGATTTTCGAAGGTTTGGGTCTTAGGAAAAAACAGCTCTGAAATTCGCTTTTCGTTGACAATTACTTACTTTTCATTTGAATTTCAAATATAGAATTTATGAAATTAAATGGAAACGAACAATGAGCAATAAAAGGCTGCTTTTTTTCAATTTTTAATATAACCGAAAAATGTTCGAAAAGGAAAAGTATTCGAAAAGTTGAATTGGCACACTCCCTTAAATGTTATTAAGGGCGTGTGCCAACTCAGCTATTCAAAAGTAAATTTGTATGGAAGATTGCTTTTCAGCTTACTAATTGATTTTCGAAGGTTTGGGTCTTAGGAAAAAACAGCTCTGAAATTCGCTTTTCGTTGACAATTACTTACTTTTCATTTGAATTTCAAATACAGTCAAACCTGGATAAGCGAGAGTTCAAGGGACCACAATTTCATTCTCGCTTATAGAGGTTTCTCACTAACCCGAGTTTCTCGCTAATGCAGGTATACATGGGTAGCGTTTCTCTCTTATAGGGGTACGCAGCAATAACAAGTCACAGCAAGTACGAATATGTAATATGATAAAATTATGTGCATGATATGCACAACATATATTATGTACATATGTATTTTTAAATGCTTACGAAAACAAAACAAAAATTCATGCACTATGTAATTTTATTTTATTTAGAACTTATTTACACTTAAGAAAATCCGTCAATTTCGTTTGGGTTTCTGTTTTTGTATTTTGAATGTTTTTCTCTACTCTAACTCATAAATTTTGTCGAATATTGCTTGATCATGATGACATGATGCAGAACAGAACTTTCCTTCGCAATTGATAACTATAAACTGAGTAAGTCCGACAAACAGGACGGTACACAGGCACACGTGTTCATTCGAAAAGAATGCGGTAAAATAACGACATTTTAGTTCCACGAAATAGAATAGGTACAATATTGACGAGAAAACAATACAAAAACAATGCTAGGAAGTTCCACGAAAGTTAAGAATGAGTCTCACTTACGGAGGTCTATGAGGGAACAGTCTCACTTACGGAGGTCTATGAGGGAAAAACGACTCTCTCTTACAGAGGTTTCTGTTTCTCGCTAATAGAGGTTTTGGGAGCTTAAAATGACGGGTCCTGGCTATTACTCTCACTTATAGAGTTTTCTCACTTATCCAGTTCTCGCTTATCCAGGTTTGACTGTATAGCATTTATGAAATTAAATGGAAACGAACAATAAAAGGCTGCTGTTTTTTCAATTTTTAATATATGTAACCGAAAAATGTTCCAAAAGGAAAAGTATTCGAAAAGTTGAATTGGCACACGCCCAAATATTTATTGTAATAAGATAACAAAACGTATCTTTTCATATTTTATTTCAGTAAAATTTGTCCGGTCGGTATTAGGGGCACAAATGGTCGATATTCGGATCAGTGCGAGATGGTGGTCGGAATTAGGGTCCTAGCTCAATGATGGCTAACGTTGTGTTAAAAATTAATTTTAAATATTTTAACAATGAAATAAACGAACGAGGATAGTTTATTATGTATGATTGAGTATCGTTTTCTCACATTGAAACCGCTAGAAAAATTCGTATTTTTGCTATTATTAATTTAATATCAGAAAATAAAAGTAGTGAATCCTTAAGTGGACGGTATTCAGTGCCATTACGTTACATGAAATATTAGCTGCGTTCTTTTCAACCGGTTCCGGGTCTGGTTCAGTGTCAAATGAAAAAACGATGCAGGTTAATAAGTCAGATAAGGATTTGTTTATTAAAGGTTGTCGTGCCTACCTTTTTGAACTAACAAATAAAATTGACAGCGTGAAAAGGAATCAAAGTAAAATACTAATTCGCAAAGAATAAAAACGAAATTAATAAAAATTGATATTGAGCAGAAGATAAATGAGGTAAGAGATTCAGTAAAAAAAATCCATGGGTGTCTCTGTAATCTATATCAGAAATTAATATAATTATATTATTTACATAATTTGTAATTGTTACTTACTTATTGTGTTCCATTTTTTCGCTGCCATAAAAAACTAAACGTTCCCCAAGGGGCAACAACGAAAAATAAAAGTAGGTCTAGAGCGCCTCTGGTGAAATATTTTCGAATTGATCCTCCAGTTCAAACCTACAACCCTAAAAATCTCTGGGTTTCATGTTGTTGTTGTATTTCTCTGATAAAGCAGAGAACTAGACTCAGAACCGGATGAAAAAACGCAGCTATTAAGGTTACTCAAAGGAAGAAACAGTTATGAAAATCCTTCAATATTCTGCTGATTGTATGGAAGGAAATAAGCAAGAAAACAATTAGCGTAAGAATATTAGACAAAATTTGAGGAAATAAGTGAAATGCAACATAACAAGCTGAAATTTGGTATAGTGACTCTGTAAGTAGATATCAATAAATATTTGAAACTCCCTATTCCTCATCCGCTTGCGTCCTGAGATATACAGGGTGTAAAGGAAGATTGAAAAATTTATTTGAAAACTTTCTTTTTTAATAAGCAATCTTTGTTAAAGGAACTTCAATCAATAAAAAAGTGTAAAAGCAAAAAATCGTATGGGTAGGGGAGGGCCATATTTTGCCGGATTTCCGTAATATTATAGTATTTACTGGCCCTTTGCAGACTTCCAGGTTTTAGCATCTTTAGATTTGGAGCATTTCCATCATCGGATCTTGCTATCAATATTGTTAAAATATCTGTATCCGTAGCGACAACAGTAACGGTCGGTTTATTTGAAGACAAACTAATCGCTGTTTCAGCGATCAGTGTATCTGCGCCTGCTTCGGCTTGGTGTACGACCATTTGGTTGGCCCGTAGCTTCTGTGTCAATAAATCTATAAGCTCTGCTTAATTTTTTGAATTACAAAGAAATTCATCTTTTCTAGTCATAATTGGTAAGTGAATTTCCACATTTAAGCCGGCACACGATTTACCTGCAGATCGGCGTTTTTGTTCTTCAATTGTTGTGCTTGTGTCTCCTCTGTAACCTTCAAATACTGTTACGCAAGATTTTCCATAGTTCCTTTCAATATGTGATACATACGAATTACATACATCTTCATAAATTGCGGGACACGGTGGCCAATTTACGGCATGTAACAGGTATCCACCGTCAAGAACATAATCTGTCTCCGAAAGTGAGGTTGATGAACAGGAGAAGTAAGATTCAAGTTTTTTTGCCAGTTCGGCCTTGTTTGTCTTCCGCAATGAGAGATCATCAAATAAACAGGGGGGTTTCGGCGATAGTTCATATTTAAATGCTTCCTTTACGCCGTTTTCACTATTCATTACACACAATATTCTATTGAATAATTGTTGTGGATTCACTTCTACGCGAGTGTCACGCACAGTTATACAGTGACTCATAGAAGACAAAGGTTGAACTTTGTCTTTCCTCTTTAGTTTCATGTCTCCGAAACTGCCATTAACGTTTTTCATAGACTCCTGGCCAATATCTAGAGCGCTATCACAATGGCAGGGGTGGGCGGGGGTGTATCTCAAGAGGCAAGCGTCGAAGGGGCAGGGAGTTTTAGCACGTCACTTTGGTCAGTATTTTGAGTACGTACGCAAATTTTCAGCTTGTTATGACGGATTTTGCTTTTAAAAGCTAATATTCTTACGCTAAATAACATCCTTGAAATCGCCACAGAAAACTAAATTGCAACAGATGGGAAAGGAATAGCCAATGAGTTAAACACCTACATTGCAAACATAAGAAATGAAATTAGTGACAGCGTCAATGAAACTGTAACAATTCCCGAACATGTAATATAACCACTGACGAATAATATAATGGACCGCTCAATCTCCTGTCTCAAGCGATGGCCCATTTGAAAACCTACTGCTACTGAGGGACGAGATGAGACATATAAAAATATATATGGTGTTGTCTATTTTAATCGCATTGCAAGGATGGGACGAATCCGCAGATTTTTGAATTTAAATATTTGTTGAAAAAAAAATTTAAGAATATGTAGGTACATATGTACTTTAAATGCAATTAATGTAAATAAAAATCATTATTAATGTCATAAATATGCTTTTAAATTTGTATCCTTGCAAAATTACCACATTTTCGAGAATTTGTGATTGATAAATTTTACGTTATGAAACCGGTGTATCATATATGTATATTACTAATGAATATAAACGATTGAGCATCTATGTAATGTGTTTTAATTAAAGGAAAAATAAAAGCTCTTTATAGCATAAGAGCTAAACTTTAAGAATCCCAACGAATATCACTCAAATAAAATAAACTAATACTCATGTTCTGCATTCCGAGTGAAATGAAATCAAAAAGAGCCCTCAAAACTCAGTTCGAATTGAATTTCCTTAATAAAATTCTTAAGACCGTAACAAATATATTTCAGTGACCTTTGATTTCAATTAATTGCTGCGTTCCATTGGGCCTGACAAAGTACTCGCAAGTACTTCCAAGTGCCACGAACTACACATGCTCTTGGCTAGAGGTAGTTGAGTAGAAATTTCACAAGTAGTTACGCGACTTTTTGCGCTAGGGGGTGTTCATATTTTCATAAAGCTGTGTTTCATTGAACATCTACTCGCAAGTTATTGCGAGTACTTGGCCAGGCCCAATGGAACGCAGCAATTATTTCCACAAAAGAACAAACAATTTCGATTGGATTTTTCTATTGAATTATTTTATTTCTAAACGAAAAAATTAGGTACCTAACTGAAATGAATTTGTTAAAATCATAAAAATTTTATTAAGAAAATTCCATTCAAAAAGAGTTTCGCAAGATCTTTTCTATTTTACTTCACCCGGAATAAGAGAACATGGGTGAAAATCAGCTCTGGATTTAACTCCAGTATTATTCTAGTAGCTTCACTGAAAGTCCTATTAAAAACAAATTGGTCAATTAATATTTAATCGCGCTGCCTCGCACTGAAATTTCAATTAAACTTCCTCTAATAAACAAATCCACAGTCATTTGATAATTCTCCAGAGAATTGTCAGAGAAAATTTTTAACGGCAATTCAGCCCACTGAGAAATCTCTGACATTATAGAACGTTAATTTTACGTCATTTCACGAACTGTCACTGCCGCAGAGCGAAAGAGAGGGAACAAAAATCCAATCGTCCGCTTCTATGGCAAATGTTCGTGAGTGCTTCATTATATTATACGTCAGTGAATATAACATACAAGTTGTCAAACTAATAAAGCAGTTTAAAATCAAATACGTTACCAGGGTGGGATTAAATTTAGCTTAAGTAAAGAGAACTATCCTCGCTCGGATTTCGATGAAATTTTGCAGTGCCTTACGTTTGCCTTAAAACGCAAATATTCATAATCTAATTAACAACAAATTGAATATTTACACCCCGCGTTCGATCAAAACTGTCACTACTCTTTTTTGATCCAAACTAATCTTCTTCGCATTCGTTTAGTCTGATCTAAATTGTCGATATTTTCCGATCCACACATTATTTGAGAGCTAATCTAAATTGATCTACTTGGAACCAGTGTTAGGGAAAATTCAATCAGACTAATGATTGCAAACTAATGACTAAAAATGTAATCATGACTAATGATTAAAGATTAATCCTTTTCAATCATACCCCATGACTAATGATTGACTTACTTAGCTTTAGTTGTAATCATTAAATCATGACTAAAAAAAATGGAAATTTTAGTAGGCACATTTCGTCATAAAGGCCTTCACAGACCGACGCGAAACCGCGGGAGCGGGACCGGGAACGAATTTTGGCGGGACTCAGCGGGAGCGGGAAATTATGATCCATTCACACCCAACGAAGCGGGAACGAATCTGTCCCGTCGTTCTTAAAAAATTTGTCTATGCAATATTCTGCGGGAACTACGCGAATGACGGGAAAAACGCTGCATGCTGCGAACCAAAAATGAAACGCTGCAATCCCGCGTTCGCTACGGGAAATGACGCGTCAGTGTGAGAGGTCCCATATCCCGCCATAGTTTCGAGTCCCGCGCGAATTTCGCTCCCGGTCCCGCTCCCGCGGTTTCGCGTTGGTGTGTGAAGGCCTTAATTCTGGCTAAAGGGCCGATTACATAGCACCGGTCCGGTCCCGGGCCTTTCTATTAAGGTATCAAAATTGAACATATGGGACGTATACGTGTTATTAAACATAATTATCGAAACGGAACGGAACGTAACGGACAAGTTGAACAAATTTCAACTTTCAACGGAATGCATAACATCAAAAAATTGTTATAAGGAAAAATCGATTTAATCAAAATGGAGGAGGAACGTTTTGGTGAAGAAATAGGAGAACATGAATAAACCGTTCATTTCACCCAAAGGTTCCACAAATTTTTCAGCTAATACCATGTTTCCATCTTCCTAAAAGCTCAGGATTTTGTGAGATTTCGCGAAATCCATATGACAATCTATTGAATTTCCCATACAAGTAGCCGATTTTGAAATCTTGAGATTTCGAGAGAATCTCAATCAAAATCTACTAAATTCGTTGTGGCATTCCCAAAAAGTTTATTCACCACTATTCAGCAGGCGTCAAAATTGACAAATTTGTGACTTTCATTTCTTCTACTTTTATTACACACAAATTTAAATTTATTCACTATGTCCAAATGTTGGCTAACAAGAGTTTGTTGATATTCAATCATTTTAACATTAACTTTTTTAGCACAACAACTTTTTGAAAATATGTAATTAAAACATGACACAAAAATTTTTTGTCGGAAACATTTAGTAAATGTCAAAATTAAAAAATATTTCGGAAACTATTACCGACCGCCCCAAAATTCTTTCAAATTCTTCGGTTTCGGGCCAAACGAAAGCCAGTTGCAAAATTTTATCAAAATCGGGCCGAGTCCCCTGTTCTTATGCCAATTTTTCTTTTACAAACTGACTATTGGCAAAAAATTTTCCTTTTTTGAGGTCTTGCTTGTTGGTGCCTTCTTCCTTCTTTACATCTGACAATTTTGGAATGCAACCAACTTCAGAGAGCAATAGGGATTGCAGTGTAAACCAAAATTCCTATAGAAACGGAAGGGCCCCGCGAAATTTCATCGAAATCCACCAATTTCATCTGCCCAAAACGCTTATTAGATGTTTCTGGCTAACCTTGCCTTTAATAGGAAACAAGACTGCATTTCTAGATGCACTTCTTCGGTTTGGCAACGCCTCTTTGGGCACAAGCAGTCAAAGCCGATGGAGCACAAAGTGAGGTAATCGCGGCGATGTGTAAGTTCCATGGTGATTTTTTTAGGGGGAGGGCACAAACAAAAAAAGGAACAGGATAACGAGCTTAGCCACCACACCCCCTAAGGGAGCTAGAGACTGAACTAGACGACTTGTTAAACAAGATAAGTGGAATCTCCAGATTATCCAACGACATATAACGTCGAATAAGACAGAACAAAACAAATATAAAAACGTGAACTTACAAGCAGCAGTTGTGGAATTGCTGTCAAAGTGATAGGCCAGCCTGTCTTCTGCCAGAGAAGTCTCTTCACCTTCAAATCACAGAATGCTACTCGAATCGCGAACTTTTCACAAATCTCACTTTACCACTGAAAACTGCACGAAAACTGCGAAAACTGAGCTCCTTCGCTCAGGTTCGGGGTCAAACAGGGGCACAAGAAACCGCTGATAAACGGAAAAGGGCGGTCGCCACCCTTCTGTTGAACTTATCAAAACCGAGCTCCGATTGCGATGGGGGAAAACCTGTTAATTCTGAGACACACTTTTTTGATTTACCAAGTTTAGGGACTACTTCAATCAACACTAGTCAGCCAAGTGTTTAGCTTTTCACAGGAAAAATCGACACCAAAAGAGGATGAGTGTGACACTGCACAGCCTCAATTTTACACAACTTAATGGCAGCAGCAAAACACGGTCCACATCCAGAATGCGCTGCTAGTTCGTGTGGCCAGCTCCAAGCGTTTTCGCTGGCCTTAGGACCGTCAAGGTAATGATGTGTCTTTTTTCTCCGACCCCGAAGAAGTCATGCAGGGGCTGTCCGGGAAAAAAGAGTGCGACTCCTGAATACCGCCTGAGTACTTTTCTCAATAAAAAAATCACGGCTTGCGCTTGAACTGTTCCAATTCAGGACGTATTCGTTTTGAGCTTTCGCTGCACACAATTTGTCATCCGAGGGGGCACTCAGGAAACGCATGAAGCGGAAAGTTTCACGTAGAGAATAAAAAAAAATCACAAAAGGGAGCCGCGAAACACCGCACCGACCTGTTACACACGGAATCCGGACTTGCACGTATATTAAGAATCTCTTAGAGCTGCACTCGATGACGACGACTAGACTCGCTAATTGCAGAAATGTGCGAATTTGGTTGGATTTCGAGGACTATTCGGGATCGGGAACTTTGATCGCTCTGAACTCCAGCTGACTCACGGGCACTCTTCTCCGAAATGAACTCGGCACAGTTTTGACATTTGTCACAACTGGAGAGAAACGGGAAATGTCTCCAAAAACTGCACTCATGTTTTGTTAAATACACATTGTTATTTTTCGTTTATTGACGTACGAAATAATTTGATATACAAATCTTCAGTTTTTTTTCGCATAATCTTAGTTCACAAATATCTTATTTTACTGAAATGAAAATGTGCGTCTTGTAATCTAGGAGAACTAATAAGTCATATATTAAAAACAGAACAATTGAAACGAATAAAAATGGATATCCATTCAGATATGTTTGTCAGTGAGGGGATTTAAATAAAGCAGACCAATTGACATAAATGCTGAAGTTCTGGTAACGCACGTCTGAAAATCGAGTACGTGTTTAGCTTAGACTCAAACCTTTTAGGTAAATCATTCCAATTAAACTGCTCAAAATACCCAACAATTATGTTTAAATGCAACCATAAACTAATAAATAACATAAAGACCAGAGCGTCTCATAGAAGAAACTGTGAACGCTTTTGCCTCAGTCCGATATTATCGATTCCTGGTAATTTCCCAGCTTCAAAAGAGTCTCGGGAAATTTTCTTAGGCTTTGACCACTGACATGTAGAAATGTACAAAATTAACGCGGTGCACTTTTTGATCCCTCTTGCGCTTCGAAGTTATTCGTCTTCGATGGTTCAGTCCTACGGAGCAGATGCACAATGTGACGTCACTTTCCAATTGGATTTCATTGCGGATAGTGGTTTTTGTTGTTGTATTAATTATTATAACACGAATAACTTTGGAACGCGCCGTCGGATTAGAGTGCGGTTTTTTTTTCTGAGAAAGGCCACATGACAGGGAAGCCTTTTCTCACAAAAAGTTTCGATCTTCCCATACAAAAAATCGGCAGAATGAAGGCTCAAGGAGTCAAGGTCAAATTTTTGCCTTTGAAATTGCCATTTTCGAAATTTGATGGGGTCTCCCTCACTTCTTTGTTAACGGATTGGGTCGTGGGTGGTATCGTTAGAAAGCTTGAAGGCGCAGCTTTCTAATGCGTTATCAAACAGTATCCTAGGATGTCTCTGAAAGAACTTATAATGCATTTTCTAGGTTGACCTCCTCCAAATTTTCAATCACGATTTTAGGGGGGATGGACCGATTTGAAGGGGGGGGTGTCCGAACAAAAGTTGATCAGGAGAACATTTAGAATCGATTGGCATACCCCTGTTCAGACCTTAGCCTGACCAGAGATTATAAAATACCAAGATGTAGCATCCAGTGGCTCAGAATGTTCGCACTTTTCAAATGCTATGGGACGTACCAGTAGGTACCACAACATGTTGAAAAGTACCTTAGAAACATTTTGCAACCTCAGCGACATTTTCCAGAATTGGTCGAGCGCCGCAACAGCAGAGCAGTGGAAAGATGTAGGGAAAGGGGGCTTTAGAAAAGGCGCGGAAATCGGCGTGAATGAAAGGCAAGCAAAAGTGAGATGTTGCAAAGCCCTCATACGAATGAGGCTGCTCTTCGGACGAACTGGAGAATGTATGCGCCACCGTCTAGCACAAATCGAATCACTTTACTTGGCTTTGCGGGATACGAGACTGTGTCCGAAGGGCTCTGCTATAATCTGTTGCCATTTCTGGTTTAGCGATTGAGCAGTTTAGAGGCGAATAGCGAACTTTGCGATTTTTAAAATATAATTGGTAGTTTTTTGTAGCCGTTTTTTATAAATTTTATATTTTATAAACTTTTTGAACTTGATAGTTTTTTTTTTAATTTTCGCTTCCGTTTCTTATAAAAATGGAAGAGAGAAAGCGAAAGAGGTCTAATGGGAACACCTGTTCCCTTCCTCATTGTAAAAAGTCAAGGAGAACTCATCCTTTGTTAAAAATATTTTCTTGTCCACCGAATGACACATTTCTTGGGCAAATGTGGCGACAAAGATGTGCTTTTCCGGATGAGGAAAGTTTATTTGTTTGTGAGGAGCACTTTGTTTCTGAACAAATTGGGAAAAAATATTTGAAGAAGGAAGCAATACCTTCTAAAAATTAAGCCCACTAGGAGCCGGTTCTGAGTCTGTTGAGGACGTTTTTGTTTTGAGTTCGCCAAGAAAACGAATGCGATCTTTATCGCCCGAAGAGCTGATTTGTTCTTCGTGCGATAAACAAAAAATGTTATATTTTATAAAAGAAAATATCTGGCCCTTAAAACTAAATATAACCAAATGAGACATAACAAAAATTTAAAAAAATTAATATCGCAAAACGAAATGCTTTAGTTAAGCACAAGCAAATTTTAAAAAGAAAATCACTCCAGATGCCCACACCTTTGCATTCCCTGATTGAGAAAATCCCTTACATGAATGATAACTTCAGAGCCCTTCGCACACAGTCTCGTATCCCGCAAAGCCAAGTAAAGTGATTCGATTCATGCTAGACGATGGCGCATACATTCTCCAGTTCGTCCGAAGAGCAGCCTCATTCGTATGAGGGCTTTGCAACATCTCACTTTTGCTTGCCTTTCATTCACGCCGCTTTCCGCGCCTTTTCTAAAGCCCCCTTTCCCTACATCTTTCCACTGCTCTGCTGTTGCGACGCTCGACCAATTCTGGAAAATGTCGCTGAGGTTGCAAAATGTTTCTAAGGTACTTTTCAACATGTTGTGGTACCTACTGGTACGTCCCATAGCATTTGAAAAGTGCGAACATTCTGAGCCACTGGATGCTACATCTTGGTATTTTATAATCTCTGGCCTGACTGCGAAAATGTGAAGAATTACGGGATCTCTGGGATTTCTTTTCACAAGGAGGTATTTAAGAAAATTACACTTAGTGATTTCATTTGAAAAAAATTGTGAAAATGTTTAGATTTTATCGAAAAATTAATTCTTAACTCAAGTGGTTTTCACTCCAGAACACGGTATACAGAATACAAGGTATGCTATGCTCACTTCAAAAACGGTTTTCGCCATCTTGCTTTTGATGACGTACTTTTGGACAAATCTGTATGAAAAATCGGGAAAATTAATTTTAATTATTTTTTGGTAATAGTACGATAAATTGCTATGGGCACAATCGGTAGTAATGAAAATTTGCAATTTTTTAAAATATAACTTAAATTCGTGAGACTAATGGTATTTAAGTAAAAAAGATTTCTTCCGTGGGGAAAATGTAAACAAGTTAAAATATTTTGAAATATGACTTAAAAGTGCGATTATTTGCATCACATTAAATGGAATAAAATAAAATAACAATCTTTTACAACTAATACGGTTTATTAAGCTAATCAGTCTTTCTCCCCAAGGCTATAAAGAATATTTTAAAATGGTTGTGAATTTTTCAAATAATGAGGATGATAATTTAAAATGCACGGATTCTTCTGCATGTAAATAAACTTAAAGCATCTTATGAATGCATTTCAGAGGTTTTTTAATACGAGCCCCATATAAAATCCCTAATTCTACGCAATATATAACATAAAACGACCTCATCCTTTCTATCCTAGGAAAAGATTTAAGCGAAGACGTTTCCCCGAATCGTTCGCTATGTTACCTGCGCAGGTAGCTGGTTTTATTTTTTTGTAACCTGTGGAGGGAAATAATAAAAGAAGCAATAATAATTTTTATGATACGGTTTTATTTTTAGCTTAAAAAGGATTGTGTGGTTTTTATGAAACCACGGTAAAAGTGAAACTTTTTTTCACATTATGGACATTTAACTAAAAATTTTCGGAATAATATTCCATTAAGGGTATAAAAATCGCTTCATCTATCTTAATTTTATACTTGGAAAATGGGAATGATAATGGGAAATGATAAAAGTAGACTAGGTCTCCAACTAATATTTTTATTGAACTCAGATAATTACCGAAAGTACACAAACACAAACAAGTCATTAATTAATAATGAGGGGAAGCTTTTCACAGGTAGCAATGGAAAAACCATCAAAATTTCAAAAAATCTTATTTGTGCCAAGTTCTATGGCCACATACTGTACACATATTAAAATTCATCATGAGTTTCACTGTTTATAAAAGTAACCAATATTTTATGGTAACTAAAATATGTGAACAGTGACTTACATTCTATTCTTTTCTTTGCTTTTTCCTCGTTGAACAAACAAAATAGCGTGGAGCACTGGCACAAATGAGTCTATACACTACACGCGGGCCTTTCCACACGAGTATTCTTGAGCGTGCTGCCAACCGGTTTTCTGGGCAAGTGGCAAGAGAGGAGAGCTCTTCTCTCTTGCCACTTGCCCAGAAAACCGGTTGGCAGCACGCTCAAGAATACTCGTGTGGAAAGGCCCGCAGCTGATGCGAACTATAGGCGCCGCCGTATTGGCCTCAGCTGCTCTGACGAGCGCCTTTCACTTTATCCCTACTCCGCGGCCGACCGTTAAGCGACATGCATCACACAGCCGAAAAATTGTGAGACGATGTAATAAAAGTTTCACTTTAATAATCCGTATTAGTTGTTAAAGATCGTTATTTTATTTAATTCCATTTAATGTGATGCAAATAATCGCACTTTTAAGTCATATTTTAAAATATTTTAACTTGTTTACATTTTCCCCACGGAAGAAATCTTTTTTTTACTTAAATACCATGAGTCTCACGAATTCAAGTTATATTTTAAAAAATGGCAAATTTTTATCACTAACGATTGTGCCCATAGCAATTTATTGTACTATTACTAAAAAATAATTAAAATTAATTTTCCCGATTTTTCATACAAAATTGTCCAAAAGTACGTCACGACGAAGTGTCAAAGTCAACATGAGCATACCTTGTATTCTGTCTCGGAGGAATGAACGAACATGGAGTGGATGAACCGTGTAAAATCCCTGTACGTGAGTGAAGCCAAAAAACCTGGGAGTTGATTGTCAAAAATGGTACTTAATTGTCAAACTCGGAGGAACGCTGTCAAATGATGAACGAGTGGGAAACTTCGGTTTGTCAATTGTAGTCAGAAAGCGAGCTAAAGAGGTAATTTTGTGCTTGTTTTGTGTTTTATTTTCAGTAAAAGTGGGTGACAAGGTGTAATTTTTATGTTTTAATTTGTGGAATGTAATAATTACATCTATTGTGGGTTATTTTATAGAAAAAACTGAGAAAAAATGCCCAGAAAATGTTTTGTGCCTGGCTGCAAAAATGCGAGGACTTGCGGGAACTCTGGGATTTCTTTTCACAAGTACGTATTTAAGAAAATTACACTTAGTAATTTCATTTCATAAAAATTGTGAAAATGATTGGATTTTATCGAAAAATTCATTCTTAACTGAAGTGGTTTTCCCTCCAGAAGAACTGTCAGATTTGTGCGAATGAATGACAAAGTCGTCACCATAAACATTTTTTTTGGGGGGTCAAAGCATAAATTAATATAATGATAGAAATATTACTTTACTTAATACTTTCTTTTTATTGGGTTTTAGGTCCCCGAGCGATGTCCACATGCAGCGCAGGTGGCTACAACAAATTAAATCGCCTGCAAAAGTTGGCCCCTCCGCAGTGCCAGCAAAAATTTGACGCCTGTACTGAGTGATGTCAAAGTGTGAGTGTTTCTACTCACACATCTTTGAAATGGCTTCACTTTTTTCGGCTCGTTTCCACTCCATGTTCGTTCATTCCTCCGAGTATTCTGTATACCGTGCTCCAGAAGAACTGTCAGATTTGTGCAAATGATGACAAAGTCAAAACCAAAAAAATTTTTTTTGGGGGTCAAAGCATAAATTAATAAATATTATTTTACTTAATACTTTCTTTTTATTGGGTTTCAGGTCCCCGAGCGATGTCCACATGCAGAACAGGTGGCTACAACAAATTAAATCGCCTGCAAAAGTTGGTCCCTCCGCAGTGCCAGCAAAAATTTTACGCCTGAACTGAGTGATGTCTATGTGTGAATGTTTCTACTCACAAATCTTTGAAATGGCTTCACTTTTTTCGGGTTGTTTCCACTCCATATTCGTTCATTCCTCCGAGGTGTTTACAATGCAGGTCACTGACATTTAGAACTGGACCACTGACGTATAATATTATGGACCGCTCACGAACACGATTTACCATTTTCCGATAGAAGCGGACGATTGGATTTTGTTCTCTCTCTTTCGCTCTGTGGCAGTGACAATTCGTGAAATGACGTAAAATTAACGTCCTATAATGTCAAAGATTTCTCAGCGGGCTGAATTGCCGTTAAAAATTTTCTCTGACAATTCTCTGGAGAATGATCAAATAACTGCGGATTTGTTTATTAGAGGCAGTTAATTGAAATTTCAGTGCGAGGTAGTGTGATTAAATATTAATTGACCAATTTGTTTTTATTAGGACTTTCAGTGAAGCTACTTGAATAATACTGGAGTTAATTCCAGAGCTGATTTTCGCCCATGTTCTCTTATTCCGGGTGAAGTAAAATAGAAAAGATCTTGCGAAACTCTTTTTGAATGGAATTTTCTTAATAAAATTTTTATGATTTTAACAAATTCATTTCAGTTAGGTACCTAATTTTTTCGTTTAGATTGTTATGTTATAGCGCAAGCATAAAGTACAGCTGAATAAATTCAAATCTGACATATGTCAACGGGACAGTCACCGAACGACACACATCCTGTAGGCAGGGAACTCTTATTCATCCCACCTTGTTAAATCAAAGCTTATGTACATTGTACAGTAGTATAAGTATCATTGTATATATAAAGTCGCAATAAACGAACTCGCAACTTTTTCGTTTAGAAATAAAATAATTCAATAGAAAAATCCAATTAAAATAGTTTGTTCTTTTGTGGAAATATATTAATTGAAATCAAAGGTAACTGGGAACAATTTTGCCCTGCTCGGGTATAATTTCCGAGATATTTAATTTTTAATTTTGACAATCTGTCAAAATTAAAAATTAATATTTCCCACCCCAAAACTCCTTTCCACCGCGAAAATTTCACTACACTCTGGGATCATGTCCCCACTGCGCATTTCACTTCATTTCCTACACTTAGTAACACTTTAAAATGGAAAAATCTGCAAAAAATCCAATCTTTGTTATTAAATGTCAAAACACTTACCTGAAGCGGCCATCACACTCCTTTTTGATGTCATTTTTTGACGTCATTTTGTAAAAGGAGAATCACTCCAGTAGGCATTTTTTAAAAGGAAAATCACTCCAGTAGGCATTTTGTAGAAGGAAAATCACTCCAGTAGGCATTTCGTAAAAGGAAAATCACTCCAGTAGGCATTTCGTAAAAGGAAAATCACTCCAGTAGGCATTTCGTAAAAGGAAAATCACTCCAGTAGGCATTTCGTAAAAGGAAAATCACCCCAGTAGGCATTTTGGGAATGGAAAATCACTCCAGTAGGCATTTTGTAGAAGGAAAATCACTCCAGTAGGCATTTCGTAAAAGGAAAATCACTCCAGTAGGCATTTTGTAAATGGAAAATCACTCCAGTAGGCATTTTGTAAAAGGAAAATCACTCCAGTAGGCATTTCAGGTAAGTGTTTTGACATTTAATAACAAAGATTGGATTTTTTGCAGATTATTCCATTTTAAAGTGTTACTAAGTGTAGGAAATGAAGTGAAATGTGCAGTGGGGACATGATCCCAGAGTGCAGTGAAATTTTCGCGGTGGAAAGGAGTTTTGGGTAAGTTTTATTAAAAATATAGCCCAGACAAAAATTGTAGATCATAAAATTGTCTACAAAAATAGTCCATATACTTTTTGGCTTAAGTTGAATATAAACAATGTGCACCGATTTGGGTGAAATTTTGCAGAGACCTTCCGGATGGTGTGAAACAGAAGAATCTGAAAGAAATTTTTGTCGCTCGGCTCTAGTTTCCGAAATATTTAACTTTTAATTTTGACATTTCCAACTTTGCAGAAGTCGAAGTGTCAACATTAAAAAACTTAATTTCCCGCCGAAAAACACCTTGCACCTGCACAATTTCACCCAAATCTTCACAAAAGGGTATTCCCTACACATTAGTTCACTTCACAGCACTTTAAAACACTTAAAAACCTGAAAATAAACTAATTATTAAAAAGTAAACAAAAACCCACTTACCTGTCAATCATGCTCGCATTTTACAGCTGGGTTCGTTCGTCAATTTTAAGATTTGCCGTTGCCCACTGAACTATAAACTTATATTTGTAAAATATTACCAAAATAAATATTACGTGCCTCATATAAGTTAACATTGTTTGTTTTTTGTTTTCGCGCGCGCGAAAACAAAAAACAAACATTGTTAACTTATATGAGGCACGTAATATTTATTTTGGTAATATTTTACAAATATAAGTTTATAGTTCAGTGGGCAACGGCAAATCTTAAAATTGACGAACGAACCCAGCTGTAAAATGCGAGCATGATTGACAGGTAAGTGGGTTTTTGTTTACTTTTTAATAATTAGTTTATTTTCAGGTTTTTAAGTGTTTTAAAGTGCTGTGAAGTGAACTAATGTGTAGGGAATACCCTTTTGTGAAGATTTGGGTGAAATTGTGCAGGTGCAAGGTGTTTTTCGGCGGGAAATTAAGTTTTTTAATGTTGACACTTCGACTTCTGCAAAGTTGGAAATGTCAAAATTAAAAGTTAAATATTTCGGAAATTAGACCCGAATCTCCCCAAAATTCTTGCAGATTCTTCCGTTTCACACCATCCGGAAGGTCTCTGCAAAATTTCACCCAAATCGTAGCATATTGTTTAATGTCAATTTGTTCCCATTGCGGATAGTGGGTTTTGTTGTTGTATTAATTATTATAACACGAATAACTTCGGAACGCGCCGTCGGATTCGAGTGCGGTTTTTTTCTTGAGAAAGGCCCCATGACAGGGAAGCTTTTTCTCAAAAAAAGTTTTGATCTTCCCATACAAAAAATCGGCAGAATGAAGGGTCAAGGTCAAATTTTGGGCTTTGATATTGCCATTTTCGAAATTTGACGGGGTCTCTCCGGCTTGTTTGTTGACAGATTGAGTCGTGGGTAGTATCGTTGGAAAGCTTGAAGGCTCAGCTTTCTAATGCGTTATCAACCAGTATTCTAGGATGTCTGAAAGTAATAGTACGAGATCCGGCTGCAAGATTACTTAGTTCATCGAGTTTTTAATTAAAATCTAATTTTTACATACATATGTATATGTACATACATACATATGAATGGGAGAATATACTTTTGCCGGGGTGCCTATCAAAATATGGCCGCTAGTATTTTTAATTAAAATAATATTAACTGACTTTTCGGGAAGAAACTTCGTTCACTTAGTTTTTAAATAAAATATACGCCAATTCACAGCCAGATATGTAAAGAACTTAAAAAGTTTGCGGTGCCATTGCGCAATTGGCCGCATCCTTAGGGTTGCCAGGTGTAAACAGGTGAAAATCTTCGTTCATAGGGTATCCTCTCAAGTTATATAACAAATTAAAGCTTATGTTTTTCTGTTCACGATAAAATAGGGGTGCCTATGTCAAAGTGGCCGCAAATTGAGGCTGCCAGCGTATAAAGATTTGGAGGGGTTAACCTAGAAAATGCGTTATAACGATACCACCCACGACCCAATCCGCCAAAAAACAAGCGGGAGAGGCCGCGCCAAAATGTGTAAATTGCAATTTCGAAGCCCAGAATTTGACCTTGACCCTTCATTCTGCCTGTCATGTGGCCTTTCTCAGAAAAAAAACCGCACTCGATTGTTTGTTGACGGATTGGGTCGTGAGTAGTGTCGTTAGAAAGCTTGAATGCTCAGCTTTCTAATGTGTTATCAACCAGTATATGATGATGTCTCTGAAAAAATTTATAAAGAATTTTCTAGGTTGACCCTCCCCAAATTTTCAATCTGGTGAAGACCCGATTTTAAGGGGGGGGGGGGGGGGGTCACCGAACAAACGTTGATCAGGAGACCATGTAGTATGCCCCTGTTCAGACCTTAGCAAAATACCCTGTACTGTACAATATACGTAACTAATTGACATGATCGGCGAAACATATTTTCTCATAATACATATTAATTCGCAATTAAAACTAACCCTTTGGCTTGCGGCGGTTATTCAATTCGCCAACCACCATAATTCGTGTCTTTGTATTAATTTAAATTTAGCAAAGGGAAAATAAAACACGAACTTCCAAAAAGCTTAATAAATTCATGTATTTCACCGTTTTACATAAACATTCAATTTTTGTTTTCTCAATCTTAAATTCTTCAATTTATAGATATTTTGTCGAGAATGTTCTTTCTTTCTTTTTTTGCTAACCCAAAACAGAATCTAAAATTAACAGTGAACGGAAATAGCTTCCCACTTAAAAGTGAATATTTGCTTAAACTTTTTTATTTACTTGGCTTCCATCTTAAGCTGAATCAAACATTTTAATAAATGTATCTATAAAAGCGATTTTGCCTTCTCCTTTCTATCCTTCGCGAGAACAAATAAAAACTTACTGTTTAAACAATCGAAAGAATGCTTTTGTTCATTAATTTTTAAGCAACAACTTTTCTAGGCATATTATTAATTTTTTTTTTACTTTAAAACTTGCTTTTAAATGTTTTTTGTTATTAAATATATGCTTGTTATGGCTTTGTCTTTTAATCATTAGTTTTTTTAGGTTTTGGTATTATGTAAATGGTGCAAACACTAAATATTTCCAAAAAAATGTTAAAATGATTAAAAGAAGTATTATAGTTTAATTCCGAATATTATTAAAAACCTAAAATAAAATGCGGTTTTACTTATACATACATATGTAAGTCAGTAGTAATTCATTATATATTTAAAAATTTGGAATTCGTACTCTGCTTCCCACATATAGATTTAAAATAAATAAAATATTGTAAAAATTATTAGATTCCGGAAAACATAACAATTACTTATTCGCATTCAGGAAGTTTTTAAAATGTCTGTAAATATGGCCACAAAATAATTCCAAAAAACGGGCTTAAATTGATCTGTTTTTTAGTGACTTATTTATATATTTATTTTTGTATTACACACACATTTTAACAACTACTTTGAGGAGCATGCTCTCCTCAAAGTACATGTAAATGTCGATGCTATTTAAAAATGACAATTAATTTCTTTCTTTAATTGCATAGTTTATAGAATATTTTGTTAAAATTTCTAAAATGCAACTTCCCTACCAGTATTTTGAAGAATGTTTCAATGAATTAATTACTTGTAAAAATGAATTTAACGAGAAAGAGTTTTAATACATGATCCATTTCCGGGACATGCGGCACAGATCCTGTTAAGTAAGTTACAAAGCATCAAGGATGGCAAAAGCAACTACATCTTGGACTTTAAACGCAATTGTAACGGTGTTTTTGCGACAAAAATAAAAACCACGCAATAAAAATTTTAAGGAATTTTTCGTTTGGGACCACTTCTTTCGCAGTAATTACTTAGGTCCTTAATATATAAAATTCTTATGAAATCATCGAAGGATTTTTAGTGCCATAGCCATTTTTATTGAAAATTGATATTTCAGGGAATAAAGACAAAATAGGTCAAAGTTCCCGGAAAGCTATGTAGATTTTCGTATGAACTTTCCTTTTGTGCTTCTAAACATTATCCCAAAAGTCCCCACCAATCGTGTGTTTCTAAAAATGTTTCGCGGGTCAAAGGTCACAAAAAAAAATCTCGTTAACGGTGACTTCTATCGAAAAAGGTCTACTTGCGTGCGTCGTCGCGTGTGTGGGACTCTCCGGTCGACCGTACTTTTCAATAGGCGTTATGTGTTTTTGCCTCCTGGCATGTATATGCACTGCGGCTTTTTCTAGATGTAAGTAGAAAGCTAAAAGTAGGCCTGGCTCCTTGGAGAAACTTATATATGTATGTACGCAGAATCGGAGAGCATATACATGCCAGGAGGCAAAAACACACAATGCCTATTGAAAAGTAATCCACACGAGCCAGCTCAAGTAATCCACAAGAGCATGCCGTGTGGAACTTGTGTGCTACTCCAGGCTAGCCTGGAGGTATCGCGCTTAGGTTGATTTTCTTGATATATTTTTCAATTTGTTCGCATTGGAATCTCTTCTTATTTAACTTCTCTCTGGTGGCACTCAAACAAAAGACGAATCGACGAGATTTGAAAATCGCGTAAGCGTAAGTCGACGTATTACTGTAATCCAAACTCTGAGAACAAAATGCAATGCAAAGTAATATTCATTGCCGAGTTACGTTGTGGAATAAAACTACTGAATCTAAAACATATGTAAATAAAAGACAAAAAGTAATAGGTACTCTAATCGGCAAAATAGATAAACATCACAATTTGTGTGCGTACGTTGAACTAAAATAAATGAATTTGTACGTGAGTTTTTTATTTATTGTTTGGCTTAAATTATCTACTTGAATAAGTCTTATTCAATTTTCGTCTTTTCTCGATTCGTAATAATGATAATATGTTGAAATCTTACATTCTTAATTTTTTACAGTTGCGCTTATTATTATTATCATTTTTTTGTAGTTACCTATTCAGATCAAGATAAAGGAAGGCGAAGGAGTGATTGCAAGAAAATATGATTCTTATCCGGTTTTGTAATTGTAAATTCTTCCTATCCTTATTTATATCGTCTTGTTCGTTTTTTAGAAAACTGAATTTATTTTATTTTAATATTCTGCCTGCTTATTCATTCCCGCTATTTAAAAATCAAAGTTTTACAAAAAACACTAGCAACCACAAATACAATTTTAAATACTTTTTTTATGTATGTGTGCTTCTTTATGCTTTGTCCATTTACAAATCGGAATCGGCGCTGCAATTTACTTGTTTGCTGATATTTTATTCTCTCTTAACTAAAATCCCTTCGTAATTATAAAAGTTTTTTCCAACTAATTTCGAACATGTCTTCAGAAATTGAAAAATAAGAAACAAAATATTAATAAACCAAAAATCTGCCAAATTAATGCCTAAATAAACTCACTAATTGTTAGCCTGCATGAGAAACAACTTTTTTAGGGTTAATGTTAATGGATAAACTATGTATGCACGAATTCAGGACAGTCGGTGGAATCGGTTAGAACTTGATAGAAAACAATATCGACATCACGATGTAAGTAAGATACTTAATTTTAGACGACCCTTGCGTGGAGGCAAGTTAAGGTTGCCTGTCCAAGGAAGGTCACGTAACGGAAAACAGATGAATCGTTGAACTGATTCAATTCTGTTAATTAGCTGGATTGGGAGGGTGGCTAAAAACTTGACAGGTTCGAGTAGTAGTTCACCAAAGAAGATAATATGTAAAGTAATTTGATGGCTTAAAGATCAGAGAGGATTTATCCAACGAAAGTCCACATTCGATGATGTAAGTTAAATTTTTTTGTTTTCACTTTTCGCAATTGACATATGTATATACTACTATATGTACCTTGTATACACTGGACCGCTGATTCCTAAGTTTAAATCACTTTTTGACAGAACATTAGCCATCACCTTTTGCTTTTAAATTTGCAGCCACAGCCTACATTATGTATATGTATGTATGTATAGAAAAAAAAAATGTTAGAATGCGAATATACATATTTATTATATTATTATTATATTTGGGACCTACCTTCTTCGAAACTTTTGGTAAAATCAAAATATCAGTAATATAATAGTAATAATATTATTTTACATGTGGTCAAAGCTTTTCACTTTCAAACCACAGTTTGTTTTCGATCTGGCTGGAGTCCCGAATCAAAATGCCGCCCACTTTATGTGCTCATCTACTTCGGCGGACGAGCATTATTCTCAATAAGAGAAAACAAAAACAAACAAAACATGTAGACCAGATTTCCGCCAAGTTTTATCAATATCAAAAATAACCACAATCAGAGAAAGCGAAAACAAACTTTGCGCACCAGAACAAAATCAAGAAATTCCTGATTGGAGAAAGAGAGAGAATAAGAAAAATTAAAATTATACAGTAACTTTGATTTATTTTTAAAACTTAAAGTGAAAGCATAGAGAAGACATATTCAAAATATCGTATACTCCTTTTTATTCGTTCGCCTCAACTAAACGCTCTTCTGGATATTTGATAATCGTATGTAGTAAATTTAGCTTTATGCTCCTCATTTGTTACGTTATATAAAAATGCAATATTAACAAACTTTTTAATGCAAAAGCTATCGTATTAATTTGGAAATATAAAAAAACGCGCGTAAATTACAAAATCACTGAAGACATCGTCAATAACGTGAAAAAAAAACAAACAGAAATCTAACGAGATCACAATTCTTAATTTGTTCAAATATTATTACCTACACAGACATCGCATACATCGACAAGAAACAGAAATAAATGTTGTTCTTCGTTAAATTTAGTATGTCAATAACATTTTGTTAAAAAACTTCTGAAACAATTGCACATTTACAAAAATGTGTTAAGTCGTTTTAAGTTTTTAGATTTAGAAATATTTTACAAAATTTTGTGTTCAACGGAAACAGAAAATGTCACAATATTGTGGTTCATTGTTCACCTTTTTAACAATATAATTTTGAATGTTGGTAGTGTGGAAAATAATAGGATACAATTTTCTGTAGCAGAAGAAAATAGAGAGAGATAGAGAAAATAGGCAAAAAAGTGGAGGTGTTGGCTCTTTAGCACATGCACCCGCCTTCTGAGTCCTGCTGCTGTCCTGAACACGATGGCTGGGTCTGGAGGTCGACGGCTGTTGGTTGCAAGAAGTAGTATTTTTTATATTAGGTTAAGGTAAAATAAATTGAAACAAGTTGGTTTGCATTGGTGACAAAATCTTTTTTACTCGTTCACTTTAGCAAATTTTCACTTATGCTTTAATTCGTCACGTTTTGTTACTCATTACTTTATTGCTCATGTGTTTCTCTATGTTTTAAGTTTACTTTTTATTTAATGGCTTGTTTCATTACTCTTACAAAAGCTAATGTGTATATATAGGTTCCAATGGTTAGAATCACCTAGCGGTCACTGCTGTGTGTTTTTCTTATAAATTTCATTTTTCACTTAAATTAGTTTACAACTGAGAATTACATCATTTTTGGATTGTAAAGAACAAGCGCATGGCGGCAATTTAATGCTCTGATGAGCATTATTTTATTTTATACTAATTTCAAAAGTCATGTTAAAAATAATAATTTAACTACAAATAAAAATAGAGTACCAAATATTTGCAAAAATGCCAGAGGTGAGTGTCTACTTATCCACTGTGGGCTTTATTTCTCTGTAAGTAACTAATCAATTTAATAATAGGGAGATGACGCAGCGACGTATTGTTGAACGTAAACGTATTGAGCTATCAAACGTACATACGCAGAAAGATATATAAAACCTAAAACTACATACCAGGCGCAAAGTGAGTAAACCTTTGTGTGTTTTTGACAATATTACGTTTAGGTTTACGATTTTTGGGCAATCTCCCTAATGTATGTAAATATTTTTCCTTTGCTCTTTCGGCTTATGGGAACAAGGAAGTTTAGTAATTTTCAACCAAACACTATCCAGAATAAGATCAAGATGTGACACTCATGACGTAGGTACTTGCTTAAATTTTTACTACCTTATCTAATGGGAAATTTTGTTTGACACAGTTTTCGAAAATGCGTATGGAATGGTCATAGTGGTTTGGGTTGGTATGGAGAGTGTCACATACTCAACATTAACATTAACATGCACACACACCCTCAAGTAGCTGAAGTGGCGAATGCTCCAATCAATTAGGCAGATATTTCCAATCTTTGATATTTCTGCTAACCAGAGCTATATATTGACTTATGTATCATTTAATTGTTTAGTGGTAGTGGAATTCAAATTCACTATGCCGTATTCATCTTACGTCGATAATTTTATCTATACTAATATTATAAAGCTGAAGAGTTTATTTGTTTGTTTGGTTGATCGCGCTAATCTCAGGAACTACTGGTTCGAATTGAAAAATTCTTTTTGTGTTGGATAGTCCATTTATCGAGGAAGGCTATATAACATCACGCTACGACCAATAGGAGCGGAGCATCAATGAAAAATGTTGCAAAAACGGGAAAAATTATTTCTTTTGAGAGCTTTCGTTGCGTGCGCTGCGTAAACGGTTAAAGCTACGCAAAAATCATGTATGACGGAATTGTTCCCCTTTAAAAGTTCTAAAAAAAATTCCGCGACAGCATATATCTATTTTTAAGGTTGACTCACTATAACCTTTTTTATGGTAATTAAATTTGTTGTAAAATAATGCATTATTTGCGAAGGTGTTTCTTATAAACATGATCCCATCAAAAACATAACATGTAAAAAAATGCCAAGTCTCGCAACCCAGTTCTTCTGCCGTAAAAAGTTGTGAGATCTTATGTAAAACCAAGTCAGTTATATTAGTTAGTGTCTTTGGAAGCACCTATTCAACAACTTTGTTATAAATTGTTATCTAATCAATTACCTATCAACATTTATAGTGACCGTATCAATATTAGACATCTTTATTTCTATAATAATTATAATTACTTGGCAATTGCACGGCCAGCATTTTAATTAGTAGGATATGTTACCGTGCAATTGCCAAGTAATTATAATTATTATAGAAATAAAGATGTCTAATATTGATACGGTCACTATAAGTGTTGATAGGTAATTGATTAGATAACAATTTATAACAAAGTTGTTGAATAGGTGCTTCCAAAGACACTAACTAATATAACTGACTTGGTTTTACATAAGATCTCACAACTTTTTACGGCAGAAGAACTGCGTTGCGAGACGGCATTATTTTACATGTTATGTTTTTGATGGGATCTCATTTCTTTTTGTAGGTCATCCTGCTTTTTTTTTTAGAGAGTAATATATCTTGTCCGTCAGCTACTGATTTTTTTAAAGCCCACTCCCTGTCTCTATTGATTTTTCTCCGATGCTATGATGTATTTTTCATTTACTATAATGAAATTTCGGGAGTTTTCCTTTTTTTTCTTCCTCTATGGGCTTAACGCTAACTAAAATTTAAAATTTGAACAAATCAATTTATATAAATAAAAATGAATCGCCAAATGTGTTGCTAAGCGCAAAACTCGAGAACGGCTCAACCAATTCAGCTAATTTTTTTTTTCATATTTTCCTTAAGGCACAAGGAAGGTTCTTATGGAGAGAAAAAACATAAAAATTGCTTGGAAAATAGTAAAAACAACACTTTTCTTTTCCCGCCAAAATCACAGAGTAAATTAAAACAACTGTGCAAAAAACTTAAGTCAAAGTAACACTTTCCATGCAAAAAATGTATGTCAAAGTTTACTGAGATCATTTTACGACAGAAGTTTTACACGGAATTTCAATTCAAGAGAGTAGTTTTAGAGTATGTGGACCCGCATAATTTAAAATTGATTTTCATAAAATATAGTGGATTTTGAGGTAAGATTTGGTGAAAGCGAAATTTTGCAAACAATTACATTGATCAGTCATTGGTTTTTAGCGATACTCGATTAGTTTTGATCTGATACACGAGCATTTCAAGTTTGTAAAATTCTCAGTGAAGAATAACAAGGTAATTTCGATAGATTTCGTTCGTCCTCTAATTTCAACAGTTTTAAAGGTAAAAGCTTTTTAACCAAAAATTAAACCGACAAAAAAGGAACTGAAAAATGAAAAATAAAATAAACCCTTTTAGTCTGAATAACTGAGCACCTAAACTAATGTAAGTAACTAATTTTTACATAATCGGCGCCAAACAAACAAAAAATTTTTCCTTTGGCGCCAACTCAAAATTAGTTGCTTACATTAGTTTAGGGCTCAGTTATTCAGACTAAAAAGGTTTACTTTATTTCTCACTTTTCAGTTTCTTTGTTCGGCGGTTTAATTTTTTGTTAAAAGTTTTTTATTTACCACTAGGGGTAGAATTTTGTTTTGTAATTTATTTTAATGGGACCAACTTAGAGGTATACCCTATATCCTATATGTAATTAAAAAAGAGTCATCAAAATCGGACTACTCTTTTCACTTAGCCCGCAGATTGCGCGCGAAAGCCGTGACGGGCGCGAACGTTAAGATTGAAGCCGTTTCGCATATTCTTCGCGGGCTCGCGCTTTGTTTCCCGATTTTGGAAAAACAGTCAGTATGTTCCATACGTACAAATGGACCGCTTGGCAAACTTTTACAAGATGCATCATTGATCATATGGGATGAATGTACCATGAGTAATAGAGCTCATGTTGAAGTACTAAATCGAACGCTCCAAGACCTCAGAAACTCAGGTCCTGTCATGGGTGGTGCTACTTTTGTGTTAGCGGGAGATTTTCGGCAAACACTGCCTGTAATAACAAAAGCAACACGCGCCGATGTCATCAGAGCATGCTTAAAACCATCTCCCATATGGAGTTCCGTTAAAACTCTCAATTTACGAACAAATATGAGAGCCCATTTGAGCGACAACTACAACAACGACTTTTCGCAACGACTACTCAAACTTGGGGAGGGAAAAATTACCTCTCCTAACACTAAAAGTAGTAGCGCTGAAATTCAACTTGACGATAGATTGGGCAACATAGTCCATAAATTAGAACATCTAATAGACGCAATATATCCCGGTCTTGAAAATTTATTGGAAAGAAATTATCACTGGCTTTGTTCAAAGGCAATAGTGTCACCCAAAAACGATACAGTGAATGAAATAAATAAACTGATTTTACAGAAAATTTCCGGTCAAGTCAAACAGTATATGTAAGTCAGTTGACACGGTGTGCAATATTGAGGATGGATACAGTGCACTATCCTCAAGAATTTTTTAATTCTTTGAGCCCTTCTGGCCTACCACCTCACGACTTTAAGTTAAAATTCGGCATTCCTATCATGCTGTTAAGAAACTTGAGCCCTCCTAACATGTGTAATGGCACAAGGCTACTGGCAGCAGTGGGACAACTTGCTTAAAAATGTTTGACGCCCTGCGAAGTGGGCACGGATCAGCTAGTTTTTAATAAAAATTTTCATTAAATATAATGAAATTTCGGGATTTTTCAGTTTTTCCTTCCTTTGTAGGCTAAACAATAAACTGTGTTCAAAATTTGGAGTATGTGGGTCTGCTAGAAGTACCTTATAATTTTGATGATCGGTGAGTCAGTGACAAAATTAAAGAACTTTGACCAGCGATAATTCGTAAACTACTGGTTCAAATTTAATGCAATTTGGAAATATATCTAGCTATGTAATGCCCTCTTGGTCACTGAAAACTTAGGCTTCTAATTTTTTCCGCAACGAAGTTACAGGGGGTCGAAAATGACCCGAATGGCTTCGAGAAAAGGATGTTACGGCCGTGCTTCGACTTGGCGGATATTAATACTTATCCAAATAAATACGTTATTCATCACAAGTATTTAATTTTGAACAAAATTGCCTTTGACATCATTTGATTTCAATGAATATCTTAGACTTGGGAGATATCATAGTTTTAAGATAACTCTGCAACAAAATAATGATCAAGTACCACGCGCGCTTTTATGATGTGCAAGGCGTGCGGTCATGAGGGGGAAGGGCGGGTGAAACCGCGGGGCACAGCTAGTCTAAGATATTATGTATTCAATTACGATAAACAAACATCGAATAAAAAAACCATCCGAAAGTAGTTCTCTGTCGAAGATAAGTTCAAAAGTCAAACTTATTTTAATTTGAACAGTTGGTTGACTATTCAAAATTTTTTTTGAATGGCTGCAAAAATGAAAATAAATTAATTTATGTATCTACTCACAAATCAACCAAAACTAGAATATAACTGTTCATCACTCAGCAAATGAATTTCTGATTTTTCATAAAATATTTAAGCTCTTTCTCTGATACATTTTGGGAGAAAACTAAATAATATTTTTCTTGTTAGACGATTAAATTTCAATAATTAAATTACGATCTAAACAAAACGTATACTTACACCGAGAACTTCAAAATAACGAGGATAGAGTTCATCATCGTTCTTTTGTAGGATGGAACTTTCTTGGGAAAATAATTTCATTACGGATAAAAAAATTCCTTGATCTCAATAAAAATGCTCTAACTTGCCTGACCTTTCCCGGTTTTCCAGAAAGTGAATGCCCAATGATTCATGCCCAATATGGAATCCGGCTGATACAATTTAACGGAAACCCAACCGATCCACATTCGTAGAGTTGAGGCTTTGATATGATGACTCGACAGTCGAAACACTAAGGATTTTGCTAAACTTGGCAGCTAAGAAGGATCTTTTTCTGGCTCAAAGGGACGTGAAGACCGTCTTTTTGCAGGGTTAACTTGAGAGGGAGATATGTACATTATATATGAAGATGCCTGAAGGGATCTTTTCTGAAAACTACGGAAAACATTAGGTCTAAAGCAGGCGCCAAAAGCTTGCAATTAGGTATCCGACAATTTTATTAAGAATGCCACACTCAGGGGTGGACAAACATCTACATATATACAGGAATTTGTGGAGGTAACAGGTATTGAGGCTGTTCAGCGGAGATTCTTGCATTTTGCTCTTCGTGGTCTCCACTGGGCTAACCCTACTTCTTTACCGCCTTATTCCGAGAGGCTTAAGCTTTTATCGCTTCAGTCCCTCCAGGAACGTCGTAACATTTCCAGAACTCTTTTTGCATTTGACTGCATTCAGGGCTCAATCAATTCTCCGGAACTTTTAAATCTTTTTAACATTTCTGTTCCGTCTCGCTCATTGAGGACTCATGACTTCCTTTTTGTACCTCACCACAGCACGAATTATGATTTGAATGAGCCGACTTCGTCAATGTCTCGCCTCCTTAATTTGCATTATCGCAATATTGACTTTAATTTAACAAAGGCTCAACTGAAGAGTCAGCTTTGCTAACGTTTGCTAATATGCTTTGTAGTAATCAGTGTATTTGATGAATCTGCTTAAATAAATAAAACAACATAATTTATTGTAAGCTTTAAAACTGGGCGAATAACTGCTGTTAAAAGGGTTTAGCATGGTATAAAATAAAATGCTTTTGTTAGTACATAAAACACTTGCATTACTAGAGAAAATATTGGTCAATTGTTTTTTTGTTCTAATGTCCTTCTCACAATGTGAAAATTTCTTCTATCTCATTTACCTTAAAACTTTAAATCGACTTTTTGTCCAAAACGAAGCGCGGCAACAGTATTTGTTTTTTATATGGAGTTTTAGATTTTCTGGTAAGAAGCACATATGCGTACGTGCATGGTTTTAGCTCCTTCCACTTGGAATGTTCCGATATAGGAAATGTCTGAATTGAAGAAGTGGGAAGAGGTTAGTAGCACACAGATCTTAAATAAGGATAAGCTCATTTTATTGTTGTTTTTCATCTAATTGAGTTGATTATGCGAGGTTCTAGCGGGCAATACAAGGTGGGTTTCATCTACTCAAAGAAGTTTTATAAGTTGAGAAATTAATTCAAAAAGTGGTACGATTTGAGTAATTAATTATTAAATAAGAATGCGTATGCTTTGCTATGAACTTAAGTAATAAGATTTCACAAACCACACTTTTAATGGAATGGCCTTTAGTTCAATAAACATACTGTCTTTTACCGATTCAATCAACTCAAAAAACTTTCCACGAAGTGGTCATTTGAGTTTGGAGAACAAGAAAAAGTTACACGATTCCAAATCTGGCGATGACAGTTGTGGCGTATTTGCTTAAAAAATCCCGTATTATAAGAGCAGTGTGCGATGGTGCATTCTCGTGGTGGAGAATCCAATTGTTGTCCTTCCATAAATCTGGCTTCATCTTGCGGATAGACTCATGCAAACGCCGCATTACGGCTAAGCAATATTCTTTATTGATTGTTTGACCCTCTGTCCAGAATTCGTTGTAGTCAACACCGCAATAATCAAAGAAAACAACCAGTCATAACTTAGATTGATGAGCGACTTTTGTGCGGTTTTTTGGGCTTTGCTTCATTTTCGAAGCACCACTCGGGCGATTGTTGACTGGTTTCAACGTCATATTGATAAACCCATGTCTCATCATTTGTTCAGAGACGCTTTTCCGGTACTCATTTTGCAAAATATCTAGTGTTTTGGTATAAAAATCGGCAAGAGCACTTGAGGTGATCTCACACAAACAAATATTGTGAATAAACTAATCGCACTCAAATTTATACTATATGTCAAGGAAAGATGTACCCACATAACAAAAAATTACTTAACAAGTACTTAAAAAAATCCGGGTACTTATTGAGCAGACGACATATATTATGTTTAATATAATTGTAAAACGCTCAGTCAAGATAACTAAATTAAGAAGTGTGTTGAAATAGAGGGTAGTTTATCATATTATCATACTAAAAAATGTGGTCTCTATTAATCGCCATTGAGCCCTAAAGTATGTAGTTAAATCAACCTTATTACCACACATATTAACAGATCAAGCCCCTATTGCTCGACAGGCTCGTTCTCCTTAACGTTAAGGCTTGGACTAGTTCCACGCATAAAAAACCATCCTTGAAAGACTGATCCTTTTCATCGTGTACCTTCCCTTATCGATGAAGGCCCCGCTTTGGTCGAAAACCTCTTCTTACAATATAAGGAATATTGTACAGAACGAAATCGTACTCAACAATTAAATTGTGTTGTGCCCGAATGGGCACCAACTGGCTTTCTCCATCGTTGTTGGTTTTTTTCATGACGCGGATCCCCTTTTAAGGCAGGGTTCCAATATGGACTGAAGATTTAGATTATTTGCTATCTCCACACCCCACACGGCAGAGTTGTAGTCTTGTCTCGTTTAAAAATCTCACTCTGGAGCTGAGAGTCAACGCAAAAGTAATCCGTAGTCCTACTTTTATACTGGAGAAGGCGCTGCTGTAAAATTTGTTTCTTAGAATACAAAATTAGCAAAAATACTTCTACTCATTCGTTAAGTTCGAATATTTATCTACAGAATATAATATTCTACAGAATTTCCCAATATTTTAGCAATAACTCGTTTTTGAAATTTGTATTTGTAAGCCGCGGTAAGCGGTCAACAGATGGCTGCTACATTTTCGAACTGTCCTTTTAAAAATATGACATGAATATGTCGTTATTACCTGTGAGAGTTTTATTTAAAAAAAATAACAACTTTTATAATAAAAACAAAATATCCAGAATCCAATTCCAATGCATATACATACTCTGATTTTCATGAAATATAAAAATAAAAAATAGGTCTAATGTTCAATGTACGTATGTACATTATATCGTAAAATAATCTGAAATTAAAATCGAGATCACAAATTCTCAAATATTGGCCGAATGAAAATACTCGGAACAAGAACGAAAAAATTGCACGAGATCCTCTGAAACAAGCAAAGGGTACTCTTTCTCAAGGCGGCGCTGCCTTGGCAATCATAATATTGTACATAAAAACAAAAGTTGTTCTTTTTATTTAGTTGCTTCTGTGGGTTGCGTATGCTTGAGCTGCAATGCTATTCTGTAAAATACAAACTTGACGACGATTCTCGCCAAGTGATGTGAAACCAATGTGATGATCGAAGTTAACGAGGATTTTCCTTACAGAATACAAAAAACATTCCATTTCATTCATAAAAACGTAAAAATCTCACCAAAGTTAGTTCATTCGACGGCGCACTCACCATTGGGGGTGTTAGTGCTGTGTCGTGTATTTAGAGAATGTGAAAGTAGTTATCACCGCGGATTCCGCGTCGAGTTGAGCAAAATGTGTTTTATTTAGAGAATAGCATTGCTGGACACAGCCTTTCCCCCAACTGCGTTTAATGCTTTCGTGAGTTAAAGCTAATTAAGTTTTATTCGCCTAACGTGCTCATCAAAAGGTGTGGGGTACTACGTGTAGGACCGCAGAAGAAAATATTTCATACAATCATTTTTGTTCGTGTTGCAAGTTCTTTAGGTCTTTATATTCTTTGGTATTATGCATCATAAGATGTACCATTGTGTCCGTTTCCACATGGCACGGACAAGCAACCCTTTATCTGGAAAGCCTGTGCACTAGAAACTAACTTTAGTTATATTTTTGATCGTTATATACTGTCAGCATTTTAATTGCGTAAAAAAAAACTTATTTCTGTTGCGGAAAAGGAAGATCCCTGTCTGTTGCATAAATAACAAAAAATAGGTACAAATCCAATCCAAAATGGATTTATTTAATTATTTTAAAAAACCAAAATTATTTCAGAATAAAATCTAAAACCGAAAAATTAGCTTCAAATCATTTGACGAGTTCCTGAATTAAGATTTGTAAAACATACTAGTCAAACTCAGTTATCACAAGTAAAGAAAACTTTAGCAATATTTTTAAGTATGCTAATGAAATGGTTACAAGAAGCCAGATCATTTAAAGTAATTGAAAAGTAAAAGAGCTCTTTGAGCGTCTTTAAATTTAAATGTTCAATCCTAATGACGATATTTTAAAAAAATTAATAAATAGTGACCTCGTCATTGAAAACAAAAAACTGAAACTATTATAACTATTATCAGAGAGAAGTTAAATAATAAGAGATTCCAATGCGAACAAATAGAAAAATGTATCAAGAAAAGCGCGATACCTCCAGGCTGGCCTGGAAACACACACAAGTTCCACACGGCATGCCCTTTTGGATTACTTGAGCTCTTACAGTTATAAAAATATGGGAAGGCAAAAATAAAATGTCTAAGTGTGCCTTCACTTTTGGTTCTCACGGTATGTATGTACGCAGAATCAGAGAGCATATACATGCCAGGAGGCAAAACACACAACGCCTATTGAAAAGTAATCCACACGAGAGAGCTCAAATAATCCAAAAGGGCATGCCGTGTGGAACTTGTGTGTATCTCCAGGCCAGCCTGGAGGTATCGCGCTTAGGTTGATTTTCTTGATACATTTTTCTATTTGTTCGCATTGGAATCTCTTGTTATTTAACTTCTCTCTGCTATTATCACCAAGCACTCATTAAACCCTTAAGTAGGCCAAAGTAGACAACTCTCAGAATTTTTTCCTAAATAAATTTTACTAATAGTAAAAATAAAAATTAAATAAATAAAACTGGAAATTGAAACTTACAACATTTATCACTAACAAAACTTACCGAACTAAAATGCACGGAATGCAAAGACAAGAGGAGCACAAAGGATACTCCTTTGAATTTTTATACATATACAGCAAATAAATAGGAAATTGTCGCTTTGAAACTTTTAGCTTTATTTGAATACTTGCTTCATCCTCGCATTAAGTATGTCGCAATTTATAACAAAAACAAGCCCTAAAGCTGAACCGTAAGCTCAACCATGCAATCGGGGCGAGTGTCAATAAAAAACAACATAAAAGTTATTTTCCTAGCTTTATATCTTGATCAATTTTTTACTTGTTGTTGTTTTAATCATGTGTTCTTCTTCTGTTGCTTAATTTTTTGTTTTTTTCTGTTTTTTTGTTTTTTTTTAATTAATATAAATATATTTAAATATATGGTTTGTAAAAAAGGGGAAAAAACAAACAGAGCACATCACTCAGCAGGCACAGCCTCCTTCTGGGTCCTTTGTTTCGTTCGGTGTATCTTTGAGGACGACTTCTTGCACTGGAGAGAGGGCGCACAAGAAAAATTAAAGCAAAAAAGTTAAGGAAAAATTAACGAAAAAATTAAATTACACAATAAATTAAAAAAACTATTAAAATAAAAAGGTCTCCTTTGGAAAGGCGAAATCTTTCGTTCCAATGAAGAAGGAGGAAGAAAATATTCAATATAAAAATTAGGAAGTGTGTGTGTAGAAATACAGAGAAGGAAAAGAGATTTGCAAGAGATAAATTGAAAAAAATGAAATTATCCTGCCTTTTCTTTTTGTTTTTTGAGATTTTGCGAAAAAATTTCTGTTTACTATTGAAAAGGATACTGTCTTCCGGGGGCTTGTTCTCGGTTGAGTCCATTCCGGGCAGAGCAGCGGCTACTCTTCGGAATAACTGAAATTAAACGGGTTATTGAACGGACTACAGCTTTGGCAACATTTTAACATAACACTACTCACCTGTTTAACATTATATCCAGCCTTCGCGCTAGTTTCTATGAACATAACATTTAATTCTTTCGCCTTGTGCTCTCCCTCCTCCATGGGTACTTGTCGCTTGTCTGATAAATCAGTTTTGTTACCGACTAACATTATTATAACATCGCTACCGCGTTCTGTTCGAACATCATCGATCCACTTGGATGTTTGATGGAATGAGTTTGCATCTGAAATGAAAATTTGCCAAAGTAAAACGTTTGGTAAGGTAGATTGGGGGTAATTTAATCAATTTTTAAATTCTACGAAGATCTTGTGTTCATTAATTGGTGAGTGCATTAGATACATATACGACCTTACAATGTTCTCATTATTTGTTTTGCATTGGACTCAATTTTTTTATTTACTAGCTGACCCGGCAAACTTCGCACCGCCTAACAATCAATTAGGATATTAGGATAATATATATAAAGAAAATGAAAATTCAATAAAAGCACAAAAATCACATATTTCAATGGCGTGTCGGTTTAATTTTTGGTGAAAAAGCTATATACCTTTCCAAATCTTACCTCAAAATCCCCTATTTTTCATGAAAATCAATGTTTCCACCTGCTCTACCTCTCTTTTGAATTGAACTTCTGTATAAAACTTCGGGAGTAAAAAAAATAAAATTAAATATTTTAAGTAACCCCCGACACAAAAAAAAAAACTCTAAAAAGTAAAAAAATAAAATTTTTCTCTCGGCCTTTTAACTTCATTAAAAGAACCTATTAATGTGTTGGTTGGCCCTTTAACTTTAATATAAGTACTTATTAATATTTTGATCCAAGCGTCGTCGCGTTGGGGGACCGCTACGAAATAAATAATTACTATCCACAGATATTAGCGGTCCCCCAACGCGACGACTCTTGGATCAAAATATTAATAAGTACTTATATTAAAGTTAAAGGGGCCAACCAACACATTAATAGGTTTTTTTAATGAAGTTAAAAGGCCGAGAGAAAAATTTTATTTTTATACTTTTTAGAGTTTTTTTTTGTGTCGGGGGTTACTTAAAATATTTAATTTTATTTTTTTATTTCATTCTTTTTAAATTACTCGGGGACTCTAATTTCTATAGTCCACTAATTTTAAATAAAGTTATAAACTATAAAAAAAATAAAATATATATTTTTGTGAGCTTCGTTAGGTCCTAGGTACCAGTCATCACTCCACTTTCCTCATCAATCTAGCTAGCTAGTTCATTCATCAGACAAAAAAATAATTTTCAAGTTTTTAGTTTTCATTTGGTTAGTTAATATTCCTCATTCCCTTTCAATATAGTGTACATTATTCTACTAGACAAGCCCTTTCATTGCATACCCATATTTAGGGAGTTGTGAAAAAAAAAAGTTATTCGCAATTTTGTGGTGGCGGCCATCTTGGATTTGAAATTTGTCATAGTGTATAGTATTCTACTACTCAAGCCCTGTTATATATGAAAAAAATATGTGAAAAAAAAGTTATTCGCCATTTTGTGGTGGCGGCCATCTTGAATTTGAAATTTGTCATAGTGTATAGTATTCTACTACTCAAGCCCTTTTATTTGATATGTACCTATATTGAGCGATTTGTGAAAAAATATGTAATCCGTCATTTTGTGGCGGCGGCCTTCTTGGACCGATTTCCATCAAACATAGCTAAGAACACTCCCGACTAATTCACCTTTCAAACAAAAAAAACAAAATCAAAATCGGTTCATGCGTTCGGGAGCTACGATGCCACAGACAGACAGACAGACAGACACGTCAAACTTATAACACCCCGTCGTTTTTGCGTCGGGGGTTAATGATCTCAGTAAACTTTGACTTAAATTTTTTGCATTCAAAGTGTTACTTTGACTAAAATTTTTGCATTCAAAGTGTTATAATCTAATCGAAGTAGCTATTGTGCTATTTTTCGATCTACTATTTTTTGTGCTTTTCCTTTTGGTTTTTCCGAATTTTCTTTTCTTTTAAGACACCCCTTTATTGAGACGAACAAAACAAAAAAAGAATCATCCAAATCGGTCGAGCCGTTCTCGAGATATCATTAAAAACGCGGTTCCATACAAAATGTATGAGAAAATGAATTTTCTTCGTAAATTCTTTTTCCGTTAATTTTTCCGATATTTTAGTAGTTATTCTGCTATTCGGGGCGGAGACGAATCCAACAAATCAAAGATCATAAATATCGGTCCAGCCGTTCTTGAGTTATAAATGGTCTAACTAACCCGATTTTGTTTTTACATATATACAGGGTGGCCGGAAGATTGACGTCAAAAAGAAAAAAACAGGTCCCTCGTGTCATGGGGTATGCGAATCACCCCCATGTATGTTCTGCGATTTTGCACGGTTTTCAAGTTATGAATTTTTTTATGAAGTTTTGAGAATTTTCGACTTGACCATCTTAAAAAAAATCTAAAAAAAAAAGTACAAGACTTTTCTGATATTTTTTGTTTGTAACTAAATCGTCATGAATGGTACTTTTATACGTAAAATAACCAGCTTCGTAACTTTGATAAAAATTATGGAAATGTTGGTCTCAAGAGAAAAAGTTACGTATTTTGAATTATGATCTAAATTTTCAAATTTAAATTAAAAATCTAAACAGGCTACTTCATGATTTCTTAGTAGGCTTAAAAAGTGCGCTCAACTCTCAGCTTTCAGAATCATTAATAAAAAATGGTACTTAACAGTCTACTTTTGCTAGAATTAGCCTTCAAAGACAGCAAGGTGGAAAAAATCAAAGAATTGGTTAAAAATAAATTCTTGCCATTTTATGATTTTTCTGATCAAGTTATGATAGAAAATGCTGAAAATTAATAAAAACTAGCTTTAGAGGTTGGTTGGTCAAGAAAAGTTTTAGGTAAGAAAAAGGAATGGCAATAAATCACACATCATAATGTAAATAAAAAGAAATGAGTACGACTGATTTACAGTGCGCGCAACGAAAGATGAGCGCTCCCGTCCCTCCCCAAAATGGCCCACAACTGTATACTGCGCAGATAATAACCACGTGATAACCACGTGATCAGTCGCGCATTGTAACTTGTTTTTTTTTGGGTTGGCATATGGGTTGTGTTGCGGCCCCTCTCGTCAACGAGAGTGAGAGAGATGGCAATAATGCCAACCTTTTATCCTCTCGCCCATTGTTACTGCAGGTAAAAGAATTTTGCTCACTTTTACAACCCATGATCCGCAAGAATGCATCGGGCAGAAATGAATTTTAAAACTAAATAAATAAAACCCCCAAATGTTTCAATATTAGCTTTTTGTAGTAATTTCTGGTTAGTTAACGAAGTGAGTTAACCTCAAGAATCTCAAAATGGCAAAAAATAATTTTTGAGTAAATGTCTAATTCTTTGATTTTTTCCACCTTGCTGTCTTTGAAGGCTAATTCTAGCAAAAGTAGACTGTTAAGTACCATTTTTTATTAATGATTCTGAAAGCTGAGAGTTGAGCGCACTTTTTAAACCTACTAAGAAACCATGAAGTAGCCTGTTTCGATTTTTAATTTAAATTTGAAAATTTAGATCATAATTCAAAATACGTAACTTTTTCTCTTGAGACCAACATTTCCATAACTTTGATCAAAGTTAAGCTACGGTCAGACATTGCAGTTTTTACTGCGGATATTTTAGGTTGCAGCTGCAAAAGCTGCATGATCTGTTCACACTTGGTTGTTGCAACCTGCAGTTTATACTGCGCGCAACCCAGTATCGGCAGTTTTTTTTAAAAAAAGTTGCGAAACTGTTCACACATTGAAGTGCAGTTTTTACATCACGCAACCTGAGCCGCCCCTTTCATTTTAGTTGATCGCAGTTTTGTATAAAAATTCAAAGAGTACAGTCGAAATGTACTACCAAAGAATATATCAACAGGTCTTTATATTCTTTGGTACTATTTCGACGATCCAGAAGTGCTAGCCGCGGCCTGTTTAACAATAATTTTGCATAAAAAATATACAGATCGAAAAAAAAGGAACTGTAACGGAAGAATTAAAGCAAAAAGGAATAATTTTGCCAGGAAGGTACCATGTCAACGAAATTACATTTAAAAACATGTTGTATTTTCCAATAACTAAGCTATGGAGTAATACAACACTTACCATAGAATCTGTATTTTTTTCCATAATCTCATGGAAAAACATAAATTGCATCGCGGCGAAAAATTCCCATTTCGATTTATATTTTTCAATAGAACTGTTTCCTGATTTTGTGGTTTTAATTTTTGTTTTTTCTTTGCTGAATTGCGCTCGCAAAGTATGTATTCGTCTTTCAAATTCTTCAACCGGGACATCCAACTGATCGGAAATGTCCATTAAAGCAGATTTTCTTTTATTATGATCATGATATTGTTTGGATAGACATTTTCCCTCTGCCAAAAAGATTTAAAATTCACCATTAATACTGAGTTGGGTGTTGTTTCTCCGAGCACATTTAAAAAACTGCAAGCTAAGCCGCAGCAAAAGTTTCAGGCGATTGAATATTTTTTTACTGCGCCTGCAACTCGCTCTGTTTCCCTTCACACATTGCAGTTTTTAAAACTGCAGGTAGCTGCTGCAGTAAGGATGCGTGTGCAACTTTTATGGTTGCAACCGTAATCACACATAGCAACCCAAGGGTTTCGCAGTTTTTTGTGCTGCACCGCAGTAAAAACTGCAATGTCTGACCGTAGCTTTACGAAGCTGGTTATTTTACGTATAAAAGTACCATTCATGACGATTTAGTTACAAACAAAAAATATCAGAAAAGTCTTGTACTTTTTTTTTTAGATTTTTTTTAAGATGGTCAAGTCGAAAATTCTCAAAATTTCATAAAAAAATTCATAACTTGAAAACCGTGCAAAATCGCAGAACATACATGGGGGTGATTCGCATACCCCATGACACGAGGGATCTGTTTTTTTCTTTTTGACGTCAATCTTCCGGCCACCCTGTAGATTTATTTTTTTTGTTATAAAGGTGGCAACATACGGGAAAGCGAAAAAATTCAAACAATTTCCTTTATATTCAGAAATTCTTTCCCCTTTTTTAGAGTTCCGTACTCTAATAGACACTGGACAACTCGATTAGAAATGGACACATTATTGGACTGGAATATTTTTGATTTTATGAAATTATGTGAAGATGTTTTTTATATCAATAAATTAAATTGCACCAAAGGATTTTGAAAAGAAAAATCGTTATTAAGGATTGCATTTTGTCGATTTTTTGCATTGGTTCGGGATTCACTTTAATAGTGATACTTAAGGTCGTCATATTACTCATAATTTCAAAAATTGTCCGCAAAAGGCTTATGTCAAGAATAGGGGAGGCAAATATTGAACAAAAATAATCAAATATTTCAATAAAAATGTTTCTTAAAAAATCTAAAAGCTTTGCAAGAAAAAAAAATTGAAGACAGATAAAAATATGGAAGCTTGACAGGTAAAAGTTTTTGTTTTTAATAAATGAATATTCTTTTTTGCAGGTTTTAGAGTGGAAATGAAGGTTGAAGTGAAAAAAAATAAAGAATAGGGGAGTGCAGGTGCAGGTGGCTACCTAAAATAGTGATAAAAGTGCAAGATTCGCGAAAAATATTCAACTTTTGAATTTGACGTTTCGTTAAAATTAAAAGATGAATATTTCAAAAACTAGGGCCGAGCCGCCCAAAATGTTTTATATGCCTTCGTTTTAGGCCTAAAGGAAGCCACCTGCAAAATTTTATTGCAATCGGAGCAGGTCTCCTATTCTTGACATGTTCCTAAATGTTTTGCAACGCCCTAAATGTCAGTGATTTGTTTTATTTGTTTAACAAGATTCTATTAAGAACTGCCAGGATGCTGCAACTAAATGACCTTGATTTTTCAAACGATTGAAAATCAGCTTTCAGCCCTCTCGCAGCATTTTGGGACTTTGTTGCAAGGAAATGAGTTTTTTATTTTAGTTAAAATTACACATTTTTCATGAATTTAGCCATGCCGTGATGACACGAAATTTTGGTCAAGGATTCCCCTACTATTAGCTATTGTAAAGCCCTACTTACTTGTAATATCATAAACAACAACAGCCACTGTTGAATCACGGATATATGAAGGTATCAGCGACCGAAATCGCTCCTGTCCAGCGGTGTCCCACAATTGTAGGCGAACTGTCCGGTCCTCTAAGTACATTGTCTTTGATAAAAAGTCTATTCCTATTGTTGCCTGAAAAGCAAGAATGAATACCAAAAATTAATGAGTTAAAACAAGAGAAGTTCAAGTAAAAAGAAAGGATAAGGACAGGAAACCTGGAATAATTCAATTAAGAAACCCCGTTTTATTCATCTGCAAATTTTGTTAAGTTAAGTTTCCACAGACCAGGGGAAGCCAGTCTGGCCCTTTTGCTGTATGTACTCAATTTCAGTTGAACAACTTTTTCATATTATGAATTCAAAGTTGAAGTTGATTTGAAATTACTCCAGGCAAAGTGCCAGAAAAACAAAGAACGAATTTATCATGGCTATGCATTGCCGTATCCATCATTCCGTAAAATTACCCTTTGATGCGGCCATAAAATAATTAAGGCGAAAGTAAAAAGCTTTGACGTATTTTACGAATCTGTTACCTTTTGAATTATTTCAAAACAAAAACATAACGATAGATTCGGCACGGAACTGGCCTATAATTAGTCAACGCCACTGTATTGTTATAAACCCTAATAAGTTCGATAGCACCACAAATTTTCGAGATTATTTTGGTACTCTTCCCGTTTCCTCAGATGTTATCACTATGTCACTTCCACTTTTTGTCCCAAATCACATCGAAACCACCTGCACTGAGAACAATTTTTATGGATTTGAGGGCAAAAATGGTCATGATATAAATAATTTTTGCAATATAGTAAAAAACACTAGTTGATAGTTCTGACGTAACTGAGTGAGACAGATGAGAGAATATATTTAGTCTGATAGCCCATCGAACTATACTTATGGTTATCCTAGCATATAGTTTAATATTTCTTTCAGTGTGTGTATGTATATCCGCAAAAATTCTACCATAAAAGGAAGGTGGGTGGCGATGGGAAATTTGTGCCCCAAGGAGGGGTGAGAAAAATTGTATATTTCCTCTATAAGTACAAGTCCTTGTTTTCGCTTATTTTCTGGGACTCTCCTTTTTGTTCTTTGTCATTACGATGGGTTATTTAAGTAATCCTTTTGCCTCAAGACAAGTGCAAATTGGCAATGTATGTGACGGGGTTCGGGGAAAGACTATGGCTTATGTAGAAGTAAACTTGCGTAAATAACTTATTAGATCTTAAGGCTGTGAAGTTTAGAAGCCACTTGTTGATTGAGTTTTAATATTTTAGCAAATCGACTGAAGTTATCCGAAGGCAAATGCTGGTTGCGATGGAATTTGGGAATTTTAATTTTAAGTTTGGTAGATCGATTAAGGTAACGAGCTCGAAAAACCGAGACTTCTGAGAAAATTTATCTACAGGGTGGCCCAAAAGTTTCTCCCCCCAAACTTTTCATCATAAAAAAACAAAATTAAAAATTTTGAAAAAACCCACGACGGATGTAAACGTCGTAATAGAAAAAGGATTAAATAAAATTTTAGAGCCCCCCCGACTAAAAGGAGGTAAGTAAACAAAGAAAATTCGTCGGGGGATGCCATTCCCTGCCCTGAATTAAGAATAGGAGAATATCAATTAAAGACTACATACATTCAATATTTTAGTTCACTTCAGGGCAGGGAATGGCATCCCCGTCCTGTGTAAAAATTAGCGGCTCCGAAAACCCCTAAGAACCAAGTTTGTTGGAAATAGCACAAACTTTAAGGAGTTGACAATCCGACATCTTGAATTCATAAATTTTGACAGTTGGTTTGAGATCGGCGACCCCAAAAAACCCCCAAATATCAAGTTTGGTCCAAATCGCATAAACTTTAAAATTTGACAGTCCGCCATCTTGAATTCGTAAAGTCTGACAGCTGATTTGAAATTCGTGACCCCGAAAACACCTAAATACCAAATTTAGTGCAAATCCTATAAACTTTAAAATTTGAGAATCCGCCATCTTGAATTCATAAATGTTCACAGTTGGTTTGAGATCGGCAACCCCAAAAACCCCCAAATATCAAATTTGGTCCAAATCGCATAACCTTTGAAATTTGACGGTCCGCCATCTTGAATTCGTAAATTCTGATAGCTGATCTGAAATTGGTGACCCCGAAAACACCCAAATACCAAATTTGGTGCAAATCGCATAAACTTTAAAATTTGACAGTCCGCCATCTTGAATTCGTAAATTTTGACAGTTGAATTGAAATCAGCGACCCCGAAAGCCCCCAAATACCAAGTTTGGTGCAAATCGCATAAACTTTAAAATTTGACAGTCCGCCATGTTGAATTTTGCAGCAAGTTAACACCGTAACACCTATCTAAGAACAATTGCCGACGAATCACAAACTTTTTACAAAAAACCCCATCTAAATCGGTCAAACCGTTTTGGAGAAAAATGGTAACTTTCGTTTGCACACACAAACAAACAAACAAACAACCTCTCACCCCAAACGCATATACCTTCTCCGTTCCGTCGTGGGTAAAAAACTAAACCAAGAAGAATTTTTGAAGTATTTAAATTTATTTACGACGCCAACAGGATAAGCATTATGTTTCTAAGAGCTAATAGTGCGTATGTCTACCATTGTTTTTTAAACACTCCAAAACGCGGCGACCAAAGCTATTACACAAATTATTGAGATCATCTGATGTGTAGTTGCTCCATTCCTGTTGTACCCTTTCAATTAACTGCTGTAGATTCTTCGGTATTGGTTGTCTAAACACATTATATTGAAGACGTGCACAAACGTGTTCGATTGGGTTCAGGTCTGGAGAGTTTCCAGGCCAATCTTTCCATACAGTTGGAAACATTGTTTTTCCTAAAGTCAAAGTTTCTTTCGCTGTATGCGCTCTTGCTCCATCCTGCATTAACACGAATCGTGTTTCGTCTGGAAACTATGGCTGCGGTTTTGCAAGCACTCTGCGAATATTGGTAAAATGTTTTACCGGTAGTAGGCACCATCAACAGTGGAATTTTGGGTGACGACATAAAGTTCTGATTTTCCCCGAGAGCTTTTTCCTCCTGCGACCATTATTTTGAGATCAAATTTCGGCTTTTGAAAAGGCGAAATTAAACTTGGATCACTTGTTCGAATCCTCATATTTTGTCTGTTGGGTGTCGGATTCAAAACCATAGGAGACTCGTCCGTGAAGAGTATGTTAGCTCTTTCAGCTCTTCCAATGGCACTATTTTCACAAAATCCTTCATTTCGAATCCTTGTGCAAAAGCTATCCTATCCCTGATATTTTTTATTGTTAAAAGAGGTTTTATTGGTTTCACGTAAGCGTACCTTCCCCAATTCGTTGATTTCACTATCGTTGGACCGTCGATCGCGAGACATTTTTCTGCCGTTGTTGGTAATTTTCAGATTGGCAAATCCTTTTGGCCGTTGTCCTGGTGGCAATGCCTGGCTTATTTTCCTCCATTTTTCTTATTTTAGTCTTCGTCCTTGAAGAAAGCAGTCTCGGTCTACCGGTGCGCCTCAAGTCCTGTACATCACCTTCGCCCCTTTCCTTCCATAAACGTACTGTCTTCTTATCGACGCCAAGTATCCTGGCTATCTCAGACACGGTTTTCCCTATCTTGTCAAGGGTCTGGATTTGAATCATCGTTTGTATTCTCCTTGAAGAAATCATCCAAAGGGAGTCGGTCTTTTAACAGCTTTTGAAAAAAATAATGATGTTCCAGGTCAAAAATTGCCGTACCTACCTTTGTTAAGCCAAGAAAAAAGGATCCTGGTCGACTGGTGCAATAAAAATATGGCAGTAGTTTCCCATAGAGGTCACAAACTGAGTCATAAAAAGGAATTATCGTTAAAGAGGTTTTAAACCTTTATCTGGACACAGGGAAAACTTCCAAGTTTTTTTTTTTAATGGCTTTTAATGATAGCTATTTAATTGGTTACAATTCTCTAGCTTCTTCTGTGGTTGAACACAAAATGATTTGTATGATATCAGTAGGTTTGATACTTCACCTCAGCTTGGGAATTTTTTCTGAGGAAGTAGGGATGGGCGTGGTATATGAGAAAAGGATGAGGCATTGTCTCCAGTACGGAGAAACTTTTGGGCCACCCTGTATAATAACTTGCGTTCTTGCGTTAAGCAAAATAACAACTTCCCCAAATCCCCGCAATTTTTTAATACGGCCTAGGCCCTAGATATTGTCGATATTGAGTCAATGAATGCATACGCAAAGTTGGATCAAAATTTTTCAAGAAATGCGGAAGCTATCGCGGTATCAAAAACATTTTTCGAATCTAATGTAGCTCTTCACCCTCGTGACCAATCACCACCATTTTGATACATGACTTAGAACTATACATGTAAATGTTGTTCCATTGGACTGTGTAAAGTACTTCCGATAAGTTTTCCAATGGAACGAAACTTTGCTTGTCAAATTTTGAAATTTAATACTGATATATTTGTTGCGCTATTGTGGCTTATTTAATAAAATGCTATGATTTATATATGTATAAAATGTTTTTAAAAGCTTTTTATTAGCTTCACCGTGTGTCCTGGAATTTTGCAATCAATATTTCACCCACTTCCAATGAAGCTATTGGGCTGAAATTTTGCATACACCTTTAGTTCTAGGGGCAATGCAATATGCAATACTCAACATTGCAATATCTTTAAAGTGGCCGCCGCCACAAGATGGTGGACCATGTACTTTTGGTCGACCCCCTTAATATGGGTATCAAATGAAAGAGCTTGAAGAGTAGGAAACGATAAAATGAGTAACGCCATTTCTAAATCCAATATGGCGGACGTCACAAAATGGCGATTTATAATTTTCATAGTAACCCCTATGATATGGGTATCAAATGAAAGGGCTTGATAAGCGAAATACAATAAGTAATGTGACGTTATTCTAAATCCAATATGGCGGACGTCTAATATAATAACGCATAAGTTCAAAAGAAGAGTTTCAAGATGCTAATGCACGATTCAGCTTCAAACGGTACCACGCACTAGTTACTCAGCGTCTTGCTAACGCCTTTTTGACATTTCAATTTGACGTTCTTTTACTAATAAAGACATCGTTTTTTAGTCTCAAAAAAAAATTAAATAAAAAAATATTTTTTAAAGAAAAGCTTTTTTTAACAATGAAATATAAAAAATATACTAACTAAAAAGGAAAAAATAAGTTTTTGCTAAAATTTATCAATTTTGGGCCTAAAATATATTTCAACCAAATATACCTTTAACGTATTTCTTCACGGTATTTCTGTATTTGTATGACTATAAATAAAAGCTTGGGCGCTCTCATTACAAGCGAAATTATGCTGAAATTACACAATATTTCGCTTCGTTTCACTACTGCTATTGTTTATAATTTTAATATCTAATGAGCGCCCAAGCTTTTATTTATAGTCATACAAATACAGAAATACCGTGAAGAAATACGTTAAAGGTATATTTGGTAGAAATATATTTTAGGCCCAAAATTGATAAATTTTAGCAAAAACTTATTTTTTCCTTTTTAGTATATTTTTTATATTTCATTGTTAAAAAAAGCTTTTCTTTAAAAAATATTTATTTATTCAATTTTTTGCAACCTATACTAAAATTTAATTATTTAAAGAATTGTGATAACTCCAAACAGCAAAACCTTGCACCTAAAATGAGAGAAAAGCAGGTGGAACGCTAACCGTTGAGTGACGAGGAAAATAATAAAATCAATGCGTATAATATCTGTGGGCTTGCTATACGGGAAATATCGAGGCCAATCAACAGCTTCATAACGTGGTGTTGAATTTTTTACATTTCTCCACAAAGTAAAGTAGCAAAATACGACCACAATAAAAAAACAAACTAATTTTAAGACAGAAACAGTTAATTTTATACGAAGCAAGGAAAAACGGATTGTTTTACGAACAAAAATTAGAATTGCCTGCCACAAGTCGTCATGTTAGGCACATTTTAAATGAAGATCCTCACATGATTTAAGAAAAGAGCGAAGTAACCACGCATTCCACGCAAGTTTTATATTAACTTTAGTTAATAATGAAAAAACTTTAATTATTCCAAAAGAACTTTTATTTAACAGATCTTGGTCTTTACACGATCGAGTCCGAATCACAACTCAACTCTCTTAGAAACTATTTTACAGCTTCTTATCTTAAAAGGCGCAAAAGTCACGTTCCCTGAGATTCTTCTCAGAAGAGTACTATTTCATGTGGATCAACTATCTGTCGTTTGTCTGGGAATTTTGCAGACTCTATGGGAAATTCATTTAAAGTCATTTGACTTGAATATCTACTGTTTCTTGATTTCTTAGAACGAATTGTATCATGTTGAATATTTAGACTATCAGGGAACGTAACTCTTCCTTCGTTAAAATAAGGATTCTCCTGAATCCGGTTTACAACTTTTACTTTTAGTTTTCTTTGTTTACAATAATAATATAAAAGAACAATTACTATTATAACAATTATAATGGTAGAAGTAATACCAGAATAGCTGATTATTTTATAATATTTTAATTCTTGAATTTCCTTAATATTTTCTTCTGTCTTCAATACAATTTCTTTGAATTTAAAAGTACTATCATCTTCAGGTTTGTATTCCAAATTTGGTATAACATATTTGTTTTTTATCTCTCTTATGTTATTATAATAGGTTTTGTTATCTAAATTAACAATACAATTATAAAATTTTATAAAGTAATTTCCTTTGAGATTGAATTTCCTTTCATCACAATTTGAAATCAGTATTACATTATTAGCCAATTGAATTAACATAGAAGAATCATCAATATTATAAATATCAGTATTACAGTCTATAGTATTTTTACAGTTTTTATTGACAAAACAATGTTTTAGCTTATTTAACTGATGGAGTGCTTTATTTTCATCGTATTCGTAGTATTTGTTTTGATATTCAATTGCTATTGTTACTTTGGAATCTATTTGACTACAAGTGTCTTCATTTGATAAGGGTATAATTAATTTTTTATTAACTGAAATCATTTGAAAAGGTATTTTTATTAGGAATATCATTTTGTTTGCCGTTGTTCTGGAGAATCCAACTTTTAAATTCTTTATTTTATATGAGTCGATTTGATATTCACGAATTTCTTCGTGAGTTAGTAGGGATGGATGGATAATATTTAGGTTGGAAAGAATAATGTTGTCTTGTAGTTCGCTAATAATTTTGTCTGTTTCCTGTAGAGTTAGTCTAATGTCAAATGTCGCAATCTTAAGTTTGTTTTTGTCAGTTTCGTTTTTTAAAAAGTTCTGTATTAGTTCTCTGTCAGTCAAAATAGCGTTGTATAATTTGTTGATTGATTCATTAAAATTGTTATTGATCTGTACCTGTTTATTTAGAGTGTTTATTAGGTTATGGTTATTGGTATCTATGATTTCAAGGTGTTGGTTTACCATTTGTCTGTCTTCGTCATCCATTGTTCCTGTAATCCATTTGTTGATCGTACCTTTGAAATTAAGTAATCCTCGTTTTCGTATGGTATGGTGTCCGTTTTGTAGCGTTGTTAACTTGTCTTGCAATTTTTCAATATCTATCATTAAGGAACTACTGACGTTTTGAGGGAATACTAATGTACTTTTCGTTAATTCTTCTATTATATTTGCAATATTCTGTAAGTCGATAATGTGTAAAGAGTAGTTGTATGTTTTAGGTATAAAAATTTCTTTGTCATGTATTATGGTATAGCCTGAGTTTGATTCAATTTTCTCCACCTGTAACTGAGCTGTTGCTGTCGATTGGAACATCGATAGTATGAGGAATATTATTGCCATTTTCTGAAAATTTAAGGGGGCGTTTAATATTACAAGGATGCACATTACGCAAAGAGTACTTTCTAAATTTAGGTTCATCTTTGTGTCTAAGAGATTTGTAATTTTTAATATAACCTTCCTTTCTTGTTTCTTCGTATACTTCGCGATTTCTGTTATATTTCTCTAGTCTTTTTGTTTGAGATTTTATTAGGTTACTGTATATTTGGTCTACCGGAATTAGTCCTTCTTCGGCTTTTTGTGGAGAGGTCTTAATCGAACTGTGATATTGGTTGTTATAAGCATTTATGGCAATCAACATTTGGGTTCTTATGGGGCTTGGTTCTTCTAAATTGAGGATACGCAGTTTTTCTGTAAGGGTGCCGTTTAGTCTTTCTATGTCTGAATTGCCAGTGTGACTATTAGGTTTTACTAAATGTAACTCTACGTTTTCTTGTTTTAGGAACTCTTTTATGTTGACATATTTGAATTCGTTATCAGATACGATTTTTTGGGGTTTTTTGTGATTAAAGTACATTCTTAATTTTTCTATAATTTCCGTATGGTTTCTATGTTCCATTGGGTATGCTGTTGCGAACTTTGTGAATTTATCGATGAAGACCATAAATGTTTGTTTTTTATTGGTATAAGTGTCTATGTGTATTATCTGGTTTTTATTCGTGGGGATTTCTGTTTTTCTGAATTTGGGTTTTATCGGTTTTCTGTCATATTTTGAACGTTGGCATATGTCGCAATTATTAGTGACTTTATTGATAATTATTTTCAGATCTTTATGATATATTTTAGTTTTTAAATCTTCGTAGAGTGCAATAATACCGGGGTGCTTTTGTTCTTTGTGTTGAATCGATATGACTTTAATTAATTCCTCTTCAGTTTTGATATCTTGGGCGAAATAAGAACATTTTAGAAATTTAGTGTTGGGGAATTCTTTGATTAATATCTGTTGGATAATATTAAACTCGTGATCTGTTATATGTGAATAAATGGCTACTTTGTTACTAGTTATGTATGTTTTCAGCTTATGGGTTAGTTCTTCTGATGTTAAGGTTGGACTTATGCTTATTCTTCGGTTTCCTAGAATATTTTCGTATTCCTGGGTAAAATTTGGGGTAATTATAATTTGTGCTTTGAACCTATTGACTACGGTATCTAATATAGGGATGTGATCATTTTGTTCTTCTTGTGTTGAGTGGATTGTGTGAAAACTTTCTAGGTCGTCTACATTATTTTGCATAGAAATATCGGATAGTTCTTCGGAATTATCCGTTTCTTCTTCTGATTCACCTACAACATCTTTGTTCTTTGAAATTTTTATAGTTGGGTTTAAATTGTAATTATTAATATTTGACTGGACAGGATTATTGTTTCGATATCTCGAGGGATTTGAAGGGTCTGAAGATTCTGGAGGGTCTCTTCCTTCGTTAAGACTGATCGTCTCGGTCAGTGCATTAATTTCGTGTTCGTTGGTGTTAATTCGACTAAGAAAATCTGCTATTTTGTTTTCTTTACCTTTTAGGTATTCAATTTTAATATTATGTTCGCCTAAAGATAGAATCCATCTTTGTAGCCTTGGATTCAGATCTTTCCCTAAATACTTAGTGTGCAACCATTTTAAAGCTTGATGGTCCGTTCTAAGCTCGAATTCTTTGCCATAAAGGTAAGCCGGAAGTATTTTACGGCCCATACAATGGCGAGTAATTCTTTCTCGGTCGTATTATATCTGATTTCGTGATTATTCAGAGTCCTACTTGCATAGGCAATCGGGTGGTTGTCTTGAAGTAATACAGCGCCAATAGCAAACTGGCTGGCGTCTGTATTTAGCTTGAATGGTCTGCTGAAGTCGGGGTATTTGAGAATGGGATGAGAAGTTATTAGAGCTTTCAACTGTTCAAAGGCGTTGATGTAGGATGGGTCAAACTTATTTATCTGGGTATCCTTTTTCAAATATTTCGTCAATGGCTGGGCTATTCGGGCATAATCTTTTATAAACTTTCTATAATATCCTGTAATTCCTAAAAAAGACTTAATTTGTTTTTGTGTTGTGGGAAGTTTAAGCTCGATTATATCTTTTATTTTCTTTGGATTAGGCTTGATGCCGTTAATTGTTAGTACATGTCCTAAGTATTCTGTTTCTTTGCAAAAAAAATTGCACTTATCGATCTGTATCTTTAAATTAGCTTGCCGGAGTTTGTCGAATATTTTGTTTATATTTTCTGCGTGTTCTTGAATGGACGTGCTAAAAATCAATATGTCGTCGAGGTATACGACACAGATTTTATTGATATATTCTCTGAGCACCGAGTTGATTAACCTTTGAAAAGTTGCCGGGGCGTTTTTTAAGCCGAAGGGCATTCGAATATATTCGTAATGCCCAAACGGAGTGGAAAAGGCGGTCTTTTTTTGATCCTCTTTCTTTACTAGTATTTGGTGAAAGCCCTTTGCCAGATCTATTGTAGTGAAGTATTGTGCTTTACCAAGTTTATCTAGGATATTATCAACATTGGGTATAGGAAATTTATCGTCAATAGTGATCTCGTTTAGTTTCCTGTAATCGATTACAATTCGCCATTTTTTTATATTGGAATTGTCCATTTTCTTGGGGACAATCCAAAGTGGCGAGTTGTATGGGGAATTTGATTCTCTAATAATCCCTTGTTTTAGCATATCTCTAATTTGGGTTTCAATTTCTTTTTCGTGAACTTGTGGGTAACGATAAAGTTTACAATAAATTGGGTTGTCATTTTTTAGTCGGATTTCATGCTTAATTTCATGAGTGGAGGTCAAATTATCACCTTCACGGAAAAATAAGTCTTTATTTTTCGTTAATAAATCTTTTAGATAAGACTTTTCTTCATTATTTAAATGTTCCTGATTTATTCTATTTGATATTTCTTCTTTCTCATCATTTATAGGTTCTAAGTGATTTGCTTGAGCAATTTCACTGGGATAGTCGATATTTTCGAAAGGGATCGTATACTTAGAAAAAATTTGCAGGTATTGATTACTAAGATCAATTTTTGACTGGAATGGGATTAGAAAGTTATTGCCAATTATAGCCTCATATTTTCTACTCTTAAGAGGGAAAATTTTCCATTCTAATGTTCCCTTCCTAATCAGTTCCTTGGGAATGGGTGTTGTTATTTTATGTGTTACGAAATTAGGACCTCCTAAAGAATTATATTTAAGGGGTTTTTCCAACTTCGTAGTATTATAAGGTAATATATTGGGTTTTATTAGACTAGTGTCTGATCCGGTATCGAGTAGGCAATTTATTGCAATGTTATCAAAAGTTAATTTTATAATGGGAAGTTTGTTTTCCGAGGCTAATCTGTAAAATTTACCTCTTCGTTGATTTCGGGTTCTCTATTAAAACTATCTACTTCCATTGGTTCCGGTCGATTATTCTCGTTTCTATGTTGTCCTGATCTATTTGTAGCAGTTTCAGATCTTCTGTTTTGTTCGGAACTTCTATTGTTGTTAAAATTTCTGTTACCGTTATTGTTAAAATTTCTGTTACCGTTGTTACCGTTATTGTTAAAATTTCTGTTACCGTTATTGTTTGTGTTCCTGTTATTATTGTTATTGTAATGTCTGTAACTGTTATTGTTTGAGTTGTTATTATTTCTGGGATTTCTGTTAGGTTGTTATGGGAATTAGGTGAGTTATGTTGGTTGTTATTTGACAAATAATTATAATCGTTATTATAATTTCTCTTACTATTTTGTGAAGTTTTATCTGATTTATGATTTTTGTGAATTCTAAATATTGGTTTGATCACATTTTCACTGTAATATAATTCTGTTTGACAAAGGAAGTTGTCTAATTCGAATAAAGTTTTGTTTTGGTCTATTTGTACCTGAAGGATAGGATCTAGTTTTGATTTTAAAATTTGAACTAATTCTTTATCAATTAATTCGTATGTAAAAATATCTTCGTCATCAAAATCACATATTTCACTTGCTTCTGCCTTAATGCTAGTCAATTTATTGAAAAGATCTTTTAAATTGTGTACCTTTAAATCTTTCGCTTGGAACAGCAATTGATGAATTGTCCGTTTCGGTCGGAATCTCAGCTTGAGGGTGTTTTCTACCGTTGTCCAATTTCGTCTGTCCTCGGGGATTTCTAAGATGGTGTTCCTGGCTTTCCCTATAATTTTGCAATTGATGACCTTCTTTAGACAGTATTGTTTTAGTTGGCCGTTGTTTACTCCACACAAAGATTTTACATCTTCCACGGTTTTTAGAAATGATTTTAACTTGTATGAATCCTCGCCGGAAAACGGTGTTATTTCATTAAAGTTTCTGATGATTTGGTCAGCGGATAATTCGAATCTAGTCAGGTTGGCTTGATTCACTCTAGCCTCCTGTTCCGTAAGTTTTTTCGTTAAAATCGCTACTTGGGTTGTTAATTGTTCTATCGTTGCCATTGTTACACTCTAGGTTTAGTAAAAGGTGCTGAACACAAATAGTGACTTATTTCAACTTTGGTTGCAAATACCACACTTTAACTTTAGTTAAAAAAGGTGCTGTACACAAGTGGTCACTTTAATTCAACTTAAGTCGAAAATGTCACCAGTTTTATTTGTTGGTCACTTTAACTATTGAACTTTAGTTCACTTTTTTTTGCCAATCACTTTCGCTGATCACTTTATTGATCACTCTTTTTAATTTTTGGTTCGTGGGATTCTTACTCTTTTGAGAAGAATCCTACCGACTGCGCCAGTTTTATATTAACTTTAGTTAATAATGAAAAAACTTTAATTATTCCAAAAGAACTTTTATTTAACAGATCTTGGTCTTTACACGATCGAGTCCGAATCACAACTCAACTCTCTTAGAAACTATTTTACAGCTTAGTATCTTAAAAGGCGCAAAAGTCACGTTCCCTGAGATTCTTCTCAGAAGAGTACTATTTCATGTGGATCAACTATCTGTCGTTTGTCTGGGAATTTTGCAGACTCTATGGGAAATTCATTTAAAGTCATTTGACTTGAATATCTACTGTTTCTTGATTTCTTAGAACGAATTGTATCATGTTGAATATTTAGACTATCAGGGAACGTAACTCGCATAAGGTCACACTAACTTTGCACTGAACCAAGGTTTGGAGTAAAACATGATACCAAGTACTGTTTTCTGACGAGAAAAATTTTCATTTGGACGGTCCAGACGGCTTCCAATTCTATTGGCTCATAGACGTTGCAATGAGGAGATCAGCAGCTCGTTTCTGTAACTCAGTTGAGAAACTTCTCTATTCTGGTGACGTGAATCGAATTCACCATGCCTAGCTTTATCAGTTGAGTTGATACCTTTCTGTGGAAAATGACGTCAAATGGAGAATGCCAGTAGAGATATTCTCTACTTGAAGTTACAGAAACGAGCTGCAGAACAAGTCACAATTTTGGCGGTGGAAATGTGATGTTTTGAGTTTGAGCTGGATTTTTGGCTAACGGAAAAACGGAGCTGGCCTGAGTTCTGAAAATGAACTCGCGAAAAATGTATTGAGCTCTTAGAATCAGTAACGGTGAAAAAATCTCAGGATTTATGTGTCCAGGACTTCATTTCAGCAAAACAACGTTGCCAACCACATTTCAAAAAGAGTTAAAAAAATTGGTTCATAAAATATCTTACCACCATCGTTTGGCCGGCGAGAAGTGTTTTCTTTGACACCAGAGCAACTACAACCGTACATTGACCGAATGAAAAATCGTCTTTATGATGTAATCGAAAATTATGGCGGTCAAAAAAATTATTAATATTCCTTTCTTTCCCTATAATTGTCTCATTTCAGTAAGGAAGTCAGGTGCGTCTATAACAATGAAACACTTTTTCAGACCACTCCTCAGAGGTTTGCTCTGATAATGATAAAAGTACCGTTATCACATAAAATTTTTTTTGGAAACTGAAAAGAGTAAACCGTAATGCAATTGGTTACAAAATTTGTTTCGTCATTTGATCTCTGTTTTTCTCGAAATTAAACATTCATAGAGTGCGTCTATAGCTTTGAAACACGAGTTTATGTATCTATCTATATCTACATATATCTATCTTCTATACATATTATAAAACAAAGTCCCCCCGGCGCGTCTGTTCGCGATAAACTCAAAAACTACCGAACGGATTTGAAAAATTCTTTTTGCATTTGATAGCCCAATTCTTGAGAAAGGTTTTAGGCTATTTTACATCACGCTACGACCTCTAGGAGGGGACATTTGTCTCCCCTTTGGCTCCAGGCTCCAAAATGTGAGAAAAAACGTAAATATGTAGTAGGCGTGTGGGTTTTGCACACGCCTACTACATATTTCGGTAGTTTTTGAGTTTATCGCGAACAGACGCGCCGGGGGAACTTTGTTTTATAATATGTACCCCCTCCGCGTCGCGTCTGTCTGTCTGCCTGTCTGAACGCGATAAACTCAAAAACTACCGAACGGATGTGAAAATTTCTTTTTGCATTAGGGCGCGTGCACAACGAGGATGCGCCACGCCACGCCACGCCACGCTACGCGGCGCCGAGATTTACAGCGCGAAGAAGCGCGCTACTAGGTGTTCACAACGAGGCTGCGCCGCGCCGAGATTTACAGCGTAATAAAGCGTTAAACAAGGAGACTTTCATTCTCGTGGCATACGCCAAGTTGAGTACATATACATATATATTTTAACAACAACCTCAATGTAAAAACGGGCTTAGGAATATTCTAAGGCAGAATAGATGCACAAAATGATGTTAAAAAAGCACTAAAAGGTGTAAAAAGGTCAGATATCATCTGGGGGCACGGCAGTGCCCCCGCCAAGTCGAGCAAGCACCGCCGTAACATCCTTTTCTCGAAGCAGTTCAGGCCATTTTCGACCCCCCTATAACTTCTTTGTGGATAAAACTAGAAGCCTGAATTTTCAGTAACCAATCAGGCATTGTATAAACACGGTATATTTCAAATTTCATTCAATTTGAACTAGTAGTTTAAGAATTATAACTAATCAAAGTTTCTTAATTTTGTCACTCACTGACTGACCGATCATCAAAACTCTAAGGTACTTCTAGCAGACCCACAAGCTCCAAATTTTGAACACAGTTATTGTTTAGCCTACAAAGGAAGGAAAAACTGAAAAATCCCGAAATTTCATTATATTTAATGAAAAATAATGATTTAATTAAAAATTAGGTTCATTCAAAGAATAACGCATGCGCTTGTACTCATGCTTGCCACTGGCCGCGATTGAATTTTGAAAGGATGAATGTAGTAGACTATCGTTCTGTGGGCACGGTAGTGCCCCCGCCAAGTCGATTAGTTTGTTCAAATTTTGAATTTTAGTTAGTGTTAAGCTCATGAGGAAGAAAAAAAAGAAAAATCCCGAAATTGCATTATAGTAAATGAAAAATACATCAAAGCATCTGAGAAAAATCAATAGAGACAGGGAGTGGGCTTTAAGAAAATCAGTAGCTGACGGACAAGATATATTACCCGAAAAAAAAGAAAGGAGGATGACCTAACAAAAAGAAATGATATCCCATAAAAAACAAAAAATGTAAAAAAATGCCAAGTCTCGCAACGCAGTTCTTCTGCCGTAAAAAGTTGTGAGATCTTATGTAAAACCAAGTCAGTTATATTAGTTAGTGTCTATGGAAGCACCTATTCAACAACTTTGTTATAAATTGTTATCTAATGAATTACCTATCAACATTTATAGTGACCGTATCAATATTAGACATCTTTATTTCTATAATAATTATAATTACTTGGCAATTGCACGGCCAGTATTTTAATTAGTAGAATATGTTACCGTGCAATTGCCAAGTAATTATAATTATTATAGAAATAAAGATGTCTAATATTGATACGGTCACTATAAATGTTGATAGGTAATTGATTAGATAACAATTTATAACAAAGTTGTTGAATAGGTGCTTCCATAGACACTAACTAATATAACTGACTTGGTTTTACATAAGATCTCACAACTTTTTACGGCAGAAGAACTGCGTTGCGAGACTTGGCATTTTTTTACATTTTTTGTTTTTTATGGGTTTACTTTTCTAAGATCATTTAATTGAAAATGTATGAAAAGACAGATTTTTTAAACTCATATAAAACCAAGGACAATGGTCCTACAGCTTTGGTGTCATAATGATGAATGCTCAGATGGACAAGTTCTGATAGAATATAGCATTTTCTTTTTTTGGCCGGCACTTTCATATTTGGACCAAAAATGTATGAAAATCGGATGATGTCCTTTTAGTCTGACAAAACTGAGGAAATTCCCAGAGTTCAGCGCGACGCAGCTTGAAAAGAATGTACGGCTTGATTCTTTCAGCGCGGTGGGGCGCCGCGCAGCGCGACACCTCGCGAAGTCGCATCGCCGTTGTGCACACTCAGATTGAGTAAGCATGTAATATTTTTTATTTTCGACTCTTCACGAATCTTGGCGTGGCGTAGCGTGGCGTGGCGCATCCTCGTTGTGCACGCGCCCTTACGCGTGCGAAGCCGGGGCGGGGCGGGTTAGGCTCGCAAAAACTCGAGAACGGCTCGACCGATTTGGATGATTCTTTTTTTGTTTTGTTCGTCTGAATTCAGGGTTGTTTTAAAAGGTAAGAAAATTATGAAAAACCTAAAGGAAAAGCTAAAAAAGTAAGAAATCGAAAAACAGCATAGAACATACTTCGATTAGATTATAACACTTTGAATGTAAAAAATTTTAGACAAAGTAACACTTTCAATTCAAAAACTTGATGTGAAAGTTTACCGAGATGATTTTTCGCCCGAAGTTTTATACGGAATTTCAATTACAAAAGAAAAGCAATTTTGGAGCAGGTGGAAAAATTGATTTTCATAAAAAATAGTGAATTTTGAGGTAAGATTTGGTTTAAACGAAATTAGTTGCATTTTGCAAACAATAACTTTGATCAGCCACTGTTTTTTTAGCGATACTCGATTAGTTTTGATACACGAAGATTTCAAGATTGTAAAGATCTCAGTGAAGAATAACTAGGTAATTTCGATAGATTTCGTTCGTTTTCTAATTTCAACATTTTTAAAGGTATATAGAAGCTTTTAAACCAAAAATTAAACCGACAAAAAAGGAACTGAAAAGTGAAAAATAAAATAAACCTTTTTAGTCTGAATAATAATTTAGTCAGCACCTAAACTACTAATGTAAGTAACTAATTTTTAGTCGGCGCCAAACAAACAAGAAATTTCTCCTTTGGCGCCAAGCCAACTCAAAATTGGTTGCTTACATTAGTTTAGGGCTCAGTTATTCAGACTAAACGGGTTTTATTTTACTTTTTGTTAAAAACCTTTTTTTACGGTTAAAAAAGTGTATATTTTTGGACGAACGTAATCTATCGAAATTACCTTGTTATTCTTCACTGAGAACTTTACAATCTTAAAATCCTCGTGTATCAAAACTATCTAATCGAGTCTCGCTTAAAAACAATGGCTGATCAAAGTAATTGTTTGCAATATGCAATTAATTTCGCTTTAACCAAATCTAACCTCAAAATCAATTATTTTTCGGCGCTCTCACATCCTGAAGCTTGCCGTTCAGCAAAATTTCGCTTCTAATGAGCGCCCAAGCTTTTATTTATGTCATATGAATACAGAAATACCGTGAAGAAATACATTAAATTTATATTTTGGTAACATATTCTACTAATTAAAATACTGCCCGTGCAATTGCCAAGTAATTATAATTATTATAGAAATAAAGATGTCTAATATTGATACGGTTACTATAAATGTTGATAGGTAATTGATTAGATAACAATTCATAACAAAGTTGTTGAATAGGTGCTTCCATAGAGACTAACTAATATAACTGACTTGGTTTTACATAAGATCTCACAACTTTTTACGGCAGAAGAACTGCGTTGCGAGACTTGGCATTTTTTTACATTTTATGTTTTTGATGGGATAATATTATTTCGAAGCGACATCACTTTGAGGCGGGTTCCATTGTATAGCTTTGGAGGGGTTAAGTTCCGAAGTAACATAATCGGAATACCCACTTTTAGAACGATGTTATGCGCGGGGAGACCGGGTGCAGAAAGAGAGTTAAGAAACTCTACCGGATAAGTGGTAGCATCAGTTCGGTCTAGAACTATTTTTATGGACCCGTATACCCTCGTCTCCTTAATAACACAGTAATGCGCGAATTATTTCTTTACTATTTTACTGAAATTTTTTTTGCTACGGCTAAATAGATTAGTTGAGATATGTATATACCTTTAAAATTATAAGTACACAAAGCCTTCTATGATTCAAAATCTGTTAAGTAAGCATTAAGTTTATTAAATAACGTTAGATCCGAGCAATTTTAATATTAAATTTAAAACAATCGGAATAAGATATTTTCCTACGGTAAAATGGAGCCTATATTTTAAGTTAAACCTCTAGCAATACATTGGTGAAAACTGCATTCAATTCCATGCAGTAGTTTTTGCGTGATACGGGTACGAACATACAGACAGACAAAAATTCTAAAAACTGTTTTTTGGCTTCTATTGCTCTAATAAAGTTTATTATCAATATCTATAATGTACAGACATCGGCCTGTTACAATTTTATTAGATGTATGTATAGATGATTACGTTATTAAATATTTATTGTAATAACGTTAACAAAACGTATCTTTTTTCATATTTTATTTCATTAAAATTTGTCCGGTCGATATTAGGGGCATAAGTGGTCGATTTTAGGATCAGGTTGGAATTAGGGTCGTAGTTTAATGATGACTAGTGTTCTGTTAAAAATTAATTTTAAATATTTTAACAATGAAATAAACGAACGAGGATAGTTTAATTATTATTGAGTATCGTTTTCTCATATTGAAACCGCTAGAAAAATTCGTATATGTGCTATTATTAATTTAGTATCAGAAAATAAAAGTAGTGAATCCTTAAGTGGTCGGTATTCTGTGCCATTACGTAATATAGATGTACATATATGTACAGTGCTGTCTAAAATTATAGGACCAAGCTTTAATTTTGCATATATGGTCTATTCCCAAGCCCATAACTTGTTGATAAGGAGAAGAGGGATGGTGACAACTGGTATATATGAAATCGTTGTGTGTCCTTAATTATTTCATAAATTTTTTTTAAAATGCATGTACTAATTTTAACAAATATCGTAAAAAACTCAATACAATAGTGTTTAAAATTATAGGACCAATTCTCTCAGCACTTAATATGATGTCTTTGGCCTTTATATACAGGGTGTTTTGCTAAGGTCTGAGCAGGGGTATGCCAATCGATTCTAAATGGTCTCCTGATGAAAGTTTCTTCGGACACCCCACCCCCTTAAAATCGGTCCTTCCCCCCCAAAATCGCGATTGAAAATTTGGAGGGGGTCAACCTAGAAAATGCTTCATAAGTTCTTTCAGAGATATCCTAGAATACTGGTTGATAATGCATTAGAAAGCTGAGCCTTCAAGCTTTCCAAAGATACCACCCGCGACCCAATCAGTCATCAAACAAGCGGGGGGAGACCCCGTCAAATTTCGAAAATGGCAATTTCAAAGCCCAAAATTTGACCTTGACCCTTCATTCTGTCGATTTTTTGTATGGGAAGATCGAAACTTTTCTTGAGAAAAAGCTTCCATGTCATATGGCCTTTCTCAAGAAAAAAACCGCACTGGAATCCGATGGCGCGTTCCGAAGTTATTCGTGTTACAATAATTGATACAACAACAAAACCCACTATCCGCAATGAAGTCCAATTGGAAAGTGTCACATCGAGCATCTGCTCCGTAGGGCTGAACCATCCAAGACGAATAACTTCGGAACGCGCCGTCGGATTCCAGTGCGGTTTTTTTCTTGAGAAAGGCCATATGACAGGGAAGCTTTTTCTCAAGAAAAGTTTCGATCGTCTCATACAAAAAATCGACAGAATGAAGGGTCAAGGTCAAATTTTGGGCTTTGAAATTGCCATTTTCGTAATTTGACGGGGTCTCCCCCGCTTGTTTGTTGACTGATTGGGTCGCGGGTGGTATTGTTGGAAAGCTTGAAGGCTCAGCTTTCTAATGCATTATCAACCAGTATTCTAGGATATCTCTGAAAGAACTTATGAAGCATTTTCTAGGTTGACCCCCTCCAAATTTTCAATCGCGATTTTGGGGGGGAAGGACCGATTTTAAGGGGGTGGGGTGTCCGAAGAAACTTTCATCAGGAGACCATTTAGAATCGATTGGCATACCCCTGCTCAGACCTTAGCAAAACACCCTGTATATAAAGGCCAAAGACATCATATTAAGTGCTGAGAGAATTGGTCCTATAATTTTAAACACTATTGTATTGAGTTTTTTACGATATTTGTTAAAATTAGTACATGAATTTTAAAAAAAATTTATGAAATAATTAAGGACACACAACGATTTCATATATACCAGTTGTCACCATCCCTCTTCTCCTTATCAACAAGTTATGGGCTTGGGAATAGACCATATATGCAAAATTAAAGCTTGGTCCTATAATTTTAGACAGCACTGTATGTACGAGTATATATGCTGGGAGTATGCAAAAATTTCTGCCGTTTTTTTACTTGAAAAACTCTTTTATTAATAGACCAAAACGAAATATACCATCAATTAAAGTATTATCTTTCGGCTGCTACAACCTTTGCCCACCTATCAAGCAAAGCATGGATTCCCTTGAAAAAGAAGTCTTCATTTTTAGAAGCGATCCAATCGTCGATCTATTTTCTAGAAATTTCGAAAAAAATGAAACCATGGTCATTGGTCGAAAAAAGTAAAAGTCCGACGGAGCTATGTATGTATGTATATATGTATATCCGGTGAATACGATGGGTGGGGTAGAAGTTCCCATTTCAGCGATTCCACCGTGGCGTTGACTGATTTTTGAAGATGTGGTCTTGAATTGTCTTGACATCTTCGAATTGTGAAATCGAGCAGAGCCTACAAAACTCAGTTTGAATTGAATATTCTTAATAAATTTCTTAAGACTGTAATAAATATATTTCAGTTACCTTTGATTCCACTTAATATTTCCACAAAAACTACAAACTATATCGATTGGATTTTTCTATTGAATTATTTTATTTCTAAACGAAAAAATTAGGTACTAACTTAAATGAATTTGTTAAAATCATAAAAATTTTATTACGAAAATTCCATTCAAAAGGAGTTTTGCAAGATCTTTTCTATTTTACTTCACCCGGAATAAGAGAACATGGGCGAAAATCAGCTCTGGAATTAACTCCAGTATTACTCAAGTAACTTCCTTGAAAGTCCTAATAAAAACAAATTGTTCAATTAATATTTAATCACACTGCCTCGCACTGAAATTTCAATTAAACTCCCTCTAATAAACAAATCCGCAGTCATTTGACCATTCTCCAGAGAATTGTCAGAAAAGATCTTTAACGGCAATTCATGAACTGTCACTGCCACAGAGCGAAAGAAAGGGAACAAAAATCGCATCGTTGGCTTCTATAGGAAATCGTGACGTGAGCGGTCCATTATATTATACGTCAGTGGTCCGTCCCCACAAGAATCATAGCGAAGGCAAAAGTGCCATTTTGTCCGCCAACCGCTCGGCGGGCAAAATTGTAACAATATTATATAATTTAAATCCAAAACAACACTCTCGTATTTTATAAAAGAGGCAAGTACCTGAAAAGAAGCACTTAAGTAAAACTGCCGAAAGTTAAACATTTTCAGTCCATCAAAAAAAGTGTTAGCATAGCACACAATAAAATCGTAAGAAATTTTCAGCCAGCCGAAAAAACGATTTGTTGAACATCGCCCTGGTACTGGAGTGGAGTTGTTTCCTCCGACCCACAATCGCAGAACCGAGTAACGATATACATACCTATTGCACAATAAAAAGAAAGAGTTCAAGCGCACACCAGTTGCAAGTGTTGGAATAAGTAATAATTAATACCGTGATTATGCAGCCGCTACAAGATCCACCCATGAAATTTATGTAATGCGAGCATACCTGCGTGTGGTCGGGTCTCTGCAAGTGTAACTGTCTCTGACTTTGCTGCACTGAAATTGCTAATTGCAATTCTGCATTTTGTATTGCTGTGAGAGATAAGTTATTTCTGGAGCATTTTGGGGTACATTAAAGAAAGGAATAAGGGAAAATGTCAATGGAATTTATATGTAACTAAACAGAGGCCGATTAATCATCATTTTTTTATACTAAAAATCATTTAGAAAACGTGGTCAAATTTCGTACATACATAGTTTCGTTTCGATTAACTTTCATATTTTGAGATTTGTAATTATAGTTATAAAAAATTAAAAGTTATTCGTTATTTTTATTTTTTTTAATAACAAGCACTTAATAACAGTTATTGAATAATAGACTAAGGGCCAGCGCCTGCCAGACATACATACATACATACGTTAGACCACAGACTTTAAAACTTATCAAATTATTCATAAGGCTCATGTTGCACAAAAATTCTAAGTCCCAAGTATGCTCACATCAGGGTATTGCATTCCAACAGATATTCCAGGCAAAGTTGCGCGGGCAGAAATCGCGAGGCCTCACAGAGCTCGCGCCTGACTGACGCTGTGTGCTGGAAAGTGGAATAGATTTGGGTGTTCTCGAAGTGAATTTTTCTTCTTTTCGGTCTGATGCAAGGCAATGGTAGATATTTGAAACGAACATTTCATCAATGCTCCTGTACGAGATTTCATTGTACTGCTCAAAATTATGAATTTATAATCGTTGGCTGCATTCTATTTCAGCCTTACATACCATATAAAATCAAGAAATATTTTTACAGAAGTTTTAGAGGGGCATAAGAATTTGTTGTTTGTAACACTGTTTATAAGTCAAAAAAACGCATTTTGGGTGAAAATAATATATGTTGATAAAAGGACGCATTTCTTCGGTTTATATTAACAGGTGTATAGTGAACAGAGCAGGTAAGAAACAAACGACAAGAGACAGTGATGTATGAACGGATGAAGGAGGAGGAGGGAAGAAGCATTAATCAAGATTATAATGACTGAGCTGAGAAATATTGCACATACTTTCGAAAATAAAAAATCATTTTTATTGCTTAATTATCGAAAGTTTTGCATTTGATGTAGATGTAGATGATGTTTGGTTTTTCCACCTTGCTGTCTTTGAAGGCTAATTCTAGCAAAAGTAGACTGTTAAGTACCATTTTTTATTAATGATTCTGAAAGCTGAGAGTTGAGCGCACTTTTTAGGCCTACTAAGAAACCATGAAGTAGCCTGTTTAGATTTTTAATTTAAATTTGAAAATTTAGATCATAATTCAAAATACGTAACTTTTTCTCTTGAGACCAACATTTCCATAATTTTTATCAAAGTTACGAAGCTGGTTATTTTACGTATAAAAGTACCATTCATGACGATTTAGTTACAAAAATATCTGAAAAGTCCTGTACTTTTTTTTTTAGATTTTTTTTAAGATGGTCAAGTCGAAAATTCTCAAAACTTCATAAAAAAATTCATAACTTGAAAACCGTGCAAAATCGTGGAACATACATGGGGGTGATTCGAATACCCCATGACACGAGGGATCTGTTTTTTTCTTTTTGACGTCAATCTTCCGGCCACCCTGTATAAGAAATGATTATGATATGTTACCATAGGTTAGGAAAATCATTGTTTGTTACAAAAATAAAATATAGCTAGAAATGCAGTGCGCGCTGTTGCCATATCTATCGGTTCATTACATTCTCGAATAAAATAGTATAACTTTGCAAGATAATCAATAAAAAACGGTACCGCTAGCACCTCACAACTTTCTGTATGTTATTCTTCATTGTCTAAAGCAGTGTTTTTCAACCTTTTTCATGACACGACCCCTATAGTATGAAAAAAATATTTCGCGACCCCCCACCCTTCGCTTTTTTTCATGTATGTTATTATGTTACAAAATATTCAATCCATACAACATTTTTATGCGTTTGCATAATTAGGATTCGGATATAAACACATATAATTAAGTACGTAAAACACATCGAATACGTCGCCAATTGATAACTAACGCAATTTACGCGCATAGGTACTTACGACCTTAACTATAATGGTCTTAAGACGCCTTAAGATTCTTCGTTGAATTTCTCTAAGATTGGTTAAGTTTCTGTCAAATCTTAAAATCAACTATAATTGTCTTACGACACTTTTGACAAGTGCCAAAAAATCAAAACGGGCAGCTTGTTGTGAAATTGAATTTGCTTAATGTGAGGCAGTTTTTCAAAAATAATAGCGAAAATGTCGACATTTTTGTAAGCAAATTAAATGAAATCACGTCCACTTTAAACCAAACGTCACTTTTGTTAAGATCCCTTAAGATTTGTACGCTCGGGACCGTACGACTAAAGGCCCGAACACATAAGTTCCGATCCGATCCGATCCGCTCACTTCCGACGAGCTGTCTAAGTTGAACATACGTCGTGCTATGTAAGTGGACACAATGAACGGAACGGAGCGGATCGGAGCGGATCGGAGCGGACAATGTTGAGCAAATTTCAACTTTTTCGGAACGACGGAACACATAACCTCACAAATGAATGTGTTTATGTTGAACAAGCGATTAATTGACGGGAATTTTCATATTTTAATAAGTGCAATGGAACAGGAATTTTTTATTGAAGAAGTGGCTATCACCACACTTTCAAAAATATCAGATTGCATCAAACGACGGTTCGGATCGGATCGGACGCATTGTAATCACTTGTCCCACGGGTCGGAAAGGAGCGAATCGGAAGTGAGCGGATCGGATCGGATCGGAACTTATGTGTTCCGGCCTTAAGATTTGCCGAAAGATTCAGAAAATTAACGAAAGATTGGTTAAGGCCATTATAGTTGTCAGTATGGCACTTCATGCTGTCGTAAGAAATCTTAAGCTATCTTAAGGCGTCTTAAGACCATTATAGTTCAGGCTTATAATTGTCTTAAGACACTTTTGACAAGTGTCAAAAAATCAAAACGGACAGCTTGTTGTGAAATTTAAATCTTGCACTATTTTTACCAACTGAGGCTAAATCACTGAGAAGTTCCAATTTTTTAAGCAAATAAAATGAAATCACGACCACCTAAATTCTGCCAAACGACACTTTTGTTAAGATCCTTAAGATTTGTACGCTAGGGACCGTACGACTAAGATTTGCCGAAAGTTTCAGAAAATTAACGAAAGATTGGTTAAGACCATTATAGTTGTCAGTATGGCACTTCATGCTGTCGTAAGAAATCTTAAGCTACCTTAAGGCGTCTTAAGATCATTATAGTTAAGGCCATTATAGTTCGGGCTATAGGATTTTGTTTTTTGTTAATTTGTTTTTATTCCCATACAAATGTTTACGAGTCCTTTTGTTAACGTTTTCTTAATAAATCTATCTTTTTAAACTTTATTGATTTTTTTACTGAGGTAGTTCTCTCGACCTCTTGCGACCCCCCTACAGAGGCTTCGCGACCCCCCAGGGGGTCGCGACCCACACGTTGAAAAACAGTGGTCTAAAGAATCACTGATTAGTTTTTTATCAAAAAGAATAGTATAGGTTAAAAATAGTTTGAGCAAACGCAATTATTTTCATAGCATCCCCATAAGATCCCGTGTTAATAAGTCAAATTTTCACATGGAATATCTTTGAAAATGTACCGCAGGGCTAACTGAAATTTCATTACCAAATAAATAATGTTACAGAGAAGTGACACGCAAAATTACATCAAAATCTATAGTTTTTGATTTGACGAGACAACTACCTTAAGATTTTTTTTATCTTTCAAGATTTTTAATTGGATTCCGTACGTAGCATGTAAACTTCTTACGGGTTAATATGTGTTAGAAATTAAGTGCAGTGCGTGATGGAAACAATTTTCCCCTCATGTCGGATTATTTTTTAACACATTTTTATTTTTTTATTATTATTATTTTATTTTTTATTTATTATTATTATTTATGTAAACAAATCTTGGAAGTTAAATTTGACCCACTTGCCGGTTTCCGATTGAGCTGAATTTTGCATAGGTGTATTGGCCAACCTTTACCATTTCGCTGACCCCTGTGTCGCGCACAAGCCGGCGAAGCCGGATATGTGGGTCGCACTAGTTAAAATATATAAATGTAGTTTTGATTAAAGTAGCAACGGCAGCTTTAAATTACTTGTTGTAAAAATACGTTGATTTATATAAATTGTTTAGGCATGCCGTTAGTTCAGCAGAGTAGGCATAAGGTTATTGTGTTGTTTGAAAAAATCTTTGAGGAGGGAACTAAAGGAGGCGACATCCCATAGTAAAGTGTATGTATGACAGCGTAGCCAAAACCTCTCGCCATCTTGACTCTTCAAAGATTTTGATAGGTCCCTTGACTGTCACTTTTTTGTAAACAAAGAGCCGCGAAGTAAGTTCTTAGTAATTATTACGAAAGAAAAGGTCTAATAAGTGAAGTTATTAATCAATTTCTATTCACATTTATTTTTAGTTTTTAATAGATAGTGTTGTTCAGTGTGTTACACTAAGGATTTGTGAAGAAACACATAAAATGAAGAAGTGCCTTGTTTGCCAAAACAATTCGAACAACAGACCTGCGGGGGTGTCTTTTCACTTGTAAGTATAAATTTTACATTATTTTAGTGAAATAACTGCTTCAGCACGATTCTAAATTAAGTTTTTGCGTGAAATTCCACTGAATATTCCGAATTATTGTTTTGGTTTACAACTGTCAATGCATGAGGAACTTGGCGCAGAAGCGTAGTCAAAAAAAGGTATAATCTACTTTTTGTAGGGTACCTCGACTTCAGTACTACCACAGACTGTATAACTATCAGACTATTCATGTGGCTGAAATCGAGAAAAATTTTCAAGTCCCAAAGATGCAAACATTGGGTTGTGCTTTCCAATGAGACTTCCACGCACAAGCAATCGGCGAACAGCGCGCTGCAGTCGCAGAGCCTATGCTGTGGAATTGGAATTTGGAAAGGTTCCTCTTCCTTTCCCTTTTATCCCTTGCACTGGGTTGCGGCTTGTGGGGTTGCGCTGAGGTGAAACGTGAGGGGGATTCATTTGAATTTTTCTAGGAATCCTCTGAGTTGCGTGCTCTGCTCAACTCAATGAATGAAATCTTCAAGGGCTTTTTGGTGGCTAGGTGTTTTTGACTAATTTTAAACAATTATTTAAAAAAAAACACTTTTAGGAATCGTTTTGGATACTTTTATCTGAAACCATTTTCAAAGAGGATTCTTCGTTAACGTTTATTTTCACTTCAAGATTCAACCAAGATCTCATTGAAAACTTTTTTGCACTTATCAGAGCTAAAAATGGTAACAATAGAAATCCGTCCATCCATCAATATTTAACATATCGGTAGCTAGGCTTACGTCTGCAAAAATTACCAAAATGAAATGCAGTGGAAAAAATTGTGAGGATGATGACGATATGCTCTTAGATGTGAATACAAACAAATGTTGTGTATTCAATCGAAAATGATCTAGTCAGTGAAATTGGACATTTTGAAATAATACCTCTAAATGAAAAAATGAGAAGGTCATTATACTAGAGAAATTGATTGAGCCAAATCTGGATAGATATTTACAACAAAAATTTAGAGTTTCCAATGCAGCGAAGCTATACTTTTTAGGTTATGCTATTTTCAAAACATCAAAAAAATTAAATTGTGAAGTTTGTAAGCAAAAGATGGTGAAGCATTCTTCAGAAAAACTTGAATTACCTTCAGAATTCATGATTATAAGTAAAGATTATGGAAGTAAAACTCTTACTTGTGCACTTCAGCCACCCACAGATTATTTTTTTGATATATGTAAACGGTTTTTCAATGTACATATATGAACAAATTTTTGATAAATATTTACATATCTCAAATATAAAAAAAACAATTATTGACAAATGCATAGAGGACTAAAAAAGATTTCCCCGAGTGGTTTCAGGAACACGATGCTTGGTATCAACATAAAATACAGATATTGAACTTTATAATCTTAGTTCTTTTAAGGAAAAACTGTACGTGGTTGGCCAAAAGTAAATCTGTGAACTCCGCAAATTCAAAATATTGTATTCTTAAGCAATAAAAGTTAAAATTAAAAGATATTTTCGATTGAACTCACATAAACATTCTACACATTCTCACATAAACATTCTACGACGACTTTAAATATAATTTAAGGTTTTCAGACTCCCTTTAGAAGTTTAACTTATTTTATTCCTTTGTATAAAAATATGTTTCACCACAATGCACGAATTTTTGCAGATATAATTTTAAATATATATATTCTTTAAGCTGATAAAAACTTATATTAATTGAATTAACTCTTTCAATCCAATAAAAATTAAACCCTTTGCAAACTTACATCGAAAACGATTCCTAAAAGTGTTTTTTTTAAATAATTGTTTAAAATTAGTCAAAAGCACCTAGCCACCAAAAAGCCCTTGAAGGTTTCATTCATTGAGTTGAGCAGAGCACGCAACTCAGAGGATTCCTAGAAAAATTCAAATGAATCCCCCTCACGTTTCACCTCAGCGCAACCCCACAAGCCCCAACCCAGTGCAAGGGATAAAAGGGAAAGGAAGAGGAACCTTTCCAAATTCCAATTCCACAGCACAGGCTCTGCGACTGCAGCGCGCTGTTCGCCGATTGCTTGTGCGTGGAAGTCTCATTGGAAAGCACAACCCAATGTTTGCATCTTTGGGACTTGAAAATTTTTCTCGATTTCAGCCACATGAATAGTCTGATAGTTATACAGTCTGTGGTACTACTACTACTTCAGTATAGCCAAGGAAATGGTTAATGGCCATTGGACTAAGTGAAAGTGATACAAAGAAAAGCAATTGTATATGCTCGAGCCATTTCCTCTTCAAGGATCTTTTTTCGCCATTAATTAGCTGTGACATTCAAGCTATCAACAATTTTTAACGCCGCCTCTGACTTTTTGAGAAAATCAAGAAGAAGAACGAAAGTTGCCACGGTTTTTTCATCACATGTCGCCTCCTTTAGTTCCCTCCTCAAAGGAAAAAATTAATAATTTTCAGTCTTCCTTGCCATCTAAACTTAAAAGGAGCAATTTAAATAAAATTTTCAAAATAGAATTAAATTAAATATTTTCTTTTCAATGTTAAATAAATCTAAACAAAACTATCGAAATCAGCTACTTCTTCCAAATCTGAAGAAACTGATTCGAAAGGCCTTTTCTCTACATTGAGATTCGATAGGCCTTCTCCCATAGTATCATATATGTAAATTATAAATTTTGTTTGTTTTTAGCTCCATGTCTTATACTTTAAGAGAAAGCCGCTCTCCGCGATTTCAAAATTATCTATATCGCCGCCATTTTCTATCAAAATGATAATAAACCAATTTTTTTTCATACTTCAATATGTGTTCAATAAACTCTCTAAGAAGAAATGGTAATCCTTTTTTCATACTACGAAAACAAATCGTCAAAGTTAGCCCTTTTTTCAGTCGTTATAGTGGTGTTAATTAACGCAGAAAGGGTAAAAAAAATGCCCATATGATCTACTAACTGCCTGGTTATTTAAAAAACAACCCGCATAATTACTTCCTAATAGAAGTCCACCTGACACATTCATACAATTGTGAATCATGCTTGCAGGAAAGGGATTTTCATGAGGGCAATTTTCTAGCATTTTAAATTATAATCAAATGCGTGAGAGCAAGAATATATATCATGAGCTTTTGCGTTCGATAAAACTTGCTTATGAAATGCTCGAATAATAAAAGTTTCTGATTTCAAGCTTCTACGCTTTGTCGAAATATATATGCATTAGTAATTATAAAATTTAGAAAATAGGTGAACTCAGCGCTATACACGACACGTGCACAGGTTGAAATGACACATCTAGACTCTTTATATAATTAATGCTCATAGTCAGCATTTTAGTAGTTTGGATATACCAGACGTTCCAGTGTGGCAACTAAAGGTCAATGCACAATGTTGTCTTAAGATCCCCTGAATCGCCTGATCTAACCATTTAAAAATTGTCTTATTCGAACCACATTTCATCGTCCAAATCGGGCTTTTAAAGTCAGCACTTATTTATCCGACCCTTATGACGCCAATTTATTCCGGTCTTTTTGCATTTCACTTAAATTTACCAGACGAAATCCTGATTTGCACCCATTTAGTATCAATCCTAGACCCAAGTTTATTTCATCATTAATTTCACCAGGCTCAACCCTAGACCCAAGTTCATTTCATCATTAATTTTGGCAAACAGGTGTGAAATATTTTAATTTTTATCAATGTAAAACAAAGAAAGTTATACGGTTCATAAATCGGATCGTTAAATAATAAAAAAAGTATTTAATTGAATAATTTATAATAGAGCACAGTAACGCTGGCGAATATTTAAGAAAATAAAACTTGCGAAATCAAAATGTCAACATACATACATACATATATAGGTATGTGTGTATGTATGTATGTATGTATGTATGCATGCATGTATGGAAGTTTATAATATGTTATTTTCGCCTGAATCGAATAAATAATTTTGCTTCATTAAATTCAGTCCGATTCATTTGAATATAACTTAAAATATGTATAGCCTGATTAGTGCCTAATAAAAAGTTAAGCAGTTCCCAATTAAATTTCTTCATCCAAGCAGAGTATACAGGGTGGCCGGAAGATTGACGTCAAAAAGAAAAAAACAGGTCCCTCGTGTCATGGGGTATGCGAATCACCCCCATGTATGTTCTGCGATTTTGCACGGTTTTCAAGTTATGAATTTTTTTATGAAATTTTGAGAATTTTCGACTTGACCATCTTAAAAAAAATCTAAAAAAAAAGTACAAGACTTTTCTGATATTTTTTGTTTGTAACTAAATCGTCATGAATGGTACTTTTATACGTAAAATAACCAGCTTCGTAACTTTGATAAAAATTATGGAAATGTTGGTCTCAAGAGAAAAAGTTACGTATTTTGAATTATGATCTAAATTTTCAAATTTAAATTAAAAATCTAAACAGGCTACTTCATGGTTTCTTAGTAGGCTTAAAAAGTGCGCTCAACTCTCAGCTTTCAGAATCATTAATAAAAAATGGTACTTAACAGTCTACTTTTGCTAGAATTAGCCTTCAAAGACAGCAAGGTGGAAAAAATCAAAGAATTAGACATTTACTCAAAAATTATTTTTTGCCATTTTGAGATTCTTGAGGTTAACTCACTTCGTTAACTAACCAGGATTACTACAAAAAGCTAATATTGAAACATTTGGGGGTTTTATTTATTTGGACTTTGTTTGCTTTGAAGTGTAGAAGATGAGTTACACGTTAAGTCAGAATGCTGAAATGCATTATTTTTACGGAGTTGCACGAGGGAACGGCCTTGAAGCAGCGCGACTATATCGTGAACAGCTTCAACGTCGTGGTGGGCCGCAACCTGAGCATTATCCAGACCATCGTGTTTTTATTAACACGCACCAAACCTTAATGGCGGGCCGCATTCCTGGAAGACGTGGTGGTCGTGAAGGAATCCCTACAGTTGATCCGGATCGCAGAGAAAGGGTGCTCGAAGAAGTTCAGCGAAATCCATCTACCAGTACGAGAAGAATGGCTCGTGCTCTGGACATCCCAAGAACTTCTATCCAAGAAATACTTCACGAAGAAGGATACCATGCATTCCACATTCAACGAGTCCAAGCTTTACTGCCTGCAGACCACCAATTGCGCGTTGAGTTTTGCCGAACTATGTTACAAAAAGAGAGAGAAGATCCTGGCTATTTTAATAAAATTTTGTGGACAGATGAGTCACGATTTGAGCGATGTGGAATCTTTAATATGCACAACTACCACACGTGGGCGATTGAAAATCCTCATGAAGTGAGAGCATCAAACTTCCAACAACGTTTTAGCGTTAACTTGTGGTCTGGAATCCTCAATGGCGAACTAATTGGTCCATTTGAATTGCCGTCCAGACTTAATGGAGAAACTTACAAAAATTTCCTCGAAAATGAACTTCCTTTGCTCCTGGAAGATGTGAATCTTCAGCTTCGTCGAACTATGACATTTCAAAACGACGGCGCCCCGTGTCACTACGCAACGCAAGTCCGTAATCACTTAAATGAACGATACCCTAACAGATGGATCGGACGCAGCGGACCAATCAAGTGGCCCCCACGCTCACCTGACCTTAATCCCATCGATTTTTTCGTTTGGGGTTATTACAAAGAAATTGTATACCTACGCCCGAGAATGTTCGAGTGAAGACGAGCTGAGACAGAAGATAAGAGAAGCCGAACGTGTCGTAAGAGAGAACAGGGCAGCTTTTGGACGATTAAAAGACAATTTTCTACGAAGGTGTAGAATGTGCATTGCGGCTGGATGTGGCCACTTTGAAAACTTACTTTAAATTTTATAAATAAATTTCTTTTTATTTACATTATGATGTGTGATTTATTGCCATTCCTTTTTCTTACCTAAAACTTTTCTTGACCAACCAACCTCTAAAGCTAGTTTTTATTAATTTTCAGCATTTTCTATCATAACTTGATCAGAAAAATCATAAAATGGCAAGAATTTATTTTTAACCAATTCTTTGATTTTTTCCACCTTGCTGTCTTTGAAGGCTAATTCTAGCAAAAGTAGACTGTTAAGTACCATTTTTTATTAATGATTCTGAAAGCTGAGAGTTGAGCGCACTTTTTAAGCCTACTAAGAAACCATGAAGTAGCCTGTTTAGATTTTTAATTTAAATTTGAAAATTTAGATCATAATTCAAAATACGTAACTTTTTCTCTTGAGACCAACATTTCCATAATTTTTATCAAAGTTACGAAGCTGGTTATTTTACGTATAAAAGTACCATTCATGACGATTTAGTTACAAACAAAAAATATCAGAAAAGTCTTGTACTTTTTTTTTTAGATTTTTTTTAAGATGGTCAAGTCGAAAATTCTCAAAACTTCATAAAAAAATTCATAACTTGAAAACCGTGCAAAATCGCAGAACATACATGGGGGTGATTCGCATACCCCATGACACGAGGGACCTGTTTTTTTCTTTTTGACGTCAATCTTCCGGCCACCCTGTATATGTATACTTAATACGACCCAATATGAAATTCTCAATCGTAAGAATAAAAAATGAGTCTTTTTAGAATAGAATATAAGGTGCGACAATACGAGTTTTGCTCAAAAAATACGTAGACTGACGTCATAAAACAAAATATACTTTATTTAGAAGTTACATGTCTGGGTCCCCCTCAAAGTACTCCCCTCCCCGACGCACATACTTATCCCAACGGTGTTTCCACTTTTGGAAACAGTCCTGGAATGCTTCTTTTGTGATGTTCTCAAGCATATTCGTCCTATTTGCCTCAATCTCAAGAATCGTCTCAAATCTTTCTTTCAACGGTCTTTTGAGTTTGGGGAACGAGAAGAAATCATAAGGTACGGAGTCAGGTGAGAAGGGTGGGTGGGGAAGAACAGTGATCGAATGTTTGGCCAAAAACTTGCGGTTTCTGGGGGCTGAATTGGCTGGAAGCGTTGTCGTGATGAAAAAACCAGTAACGACTCCTCCACATTTCTGACCTTTTCCGCCGGATAAGGCTCGATTACACTGGGCGAGTTTACAAGCTAGAAGCCGGCTTTTTTACACGCAGCTCGTAAACTAGCCTAGTGTACTCGAGCGAGTGCGTCGAGTACACTAGGCTAGTTTACGAGCTGCGAGTAAAAAAGCCGGCTTCTAGCTTGTAAACTCGCCCAGTGAATCGAGCCTTATAGCGTTTCGCAGACGCTGAAGAACTTCTATGCAGTAATTCTAGTTCACTGTGGAGCCTTGGGGGAGGTACTCGTGGTGGACAACGCCCTGAGCATCAAAGAAAACTGTCAACATCACCTTGACATTGGACTTTTTGCCCGTTCAAGTCACTCATTCTAAAATCGACCAAACGAACAAAACGCACTTCACGAAAAACCGCGTAGCTAATCAACCAATAATGACATCAATCAATAAAAGACTATCTGTGCGAAGAAGGCGACACAAAGCGGGGCGCGCGTAATTCAGACAGTCTACGTATTTTTTGAACAGACCTAGAAAGTGTGAAAATGTCAATAGACCCCATTAGACCAACAGCAAAAACTTTCTGCTCCGTCTAAACCTCTTCTGGAGATAAAATTAGGGAAATTTGATACAACTTACCTGATACGTGTTATCAAAACTGTCATACATAAACCGTGTGATAAGGGAAGTCTTTCCAACTGAAAAGAGATAAAAATGATATTAATAAAGGCTGACGTAATTTCAACAAAAAAGAGGAGACATAAATAGAAGAGGGAAAATGTGTTTTCAATCATTTCAGCCAGCTTCCGAAAAGGGCACAGCAGCTGTAGAAAAATTACGGCCAGTTGATGATACGCTCTTAGGCTCATGGTGTCCCAGCGACATGGATCCTTCATGAGAATAACCAGGCCAGGATTAATATTCCACTTGCCCCGGCAATATGCAAGTATGATATGCATCGAGACAATTTCTTCATGTGCAAGAATGTTCAAAAAACCAACATGAAAAACAAAAAATTATTTCCAAGGACCAAGGGAAATTTTGTGCCTATTGTACATTCATTTTCAAGCCAGACTGAGAATTACTTCCAGATAAGTTGATTATCTTGAAGTTTTTATCTATTTATCTATATACTAGCTGACCCGTGCCCACTTCGCAGGGCGTCAAACATTTTTACTTGTGATGAAATTATCTTGTGTGGTTCTTAGTACTGAGTATTTAGTATTTATTTTATGTTTATTTTATTGCTTAACTTTTCTTTCCGTAAGAACCTTCTACAAAGTATTAGAAAACTTAAAAAAAAAGATGAATGAAATCGGTAAAGTCGTTCTCAAGTTATGTTACCCGGTGTACAAAATGAAAAAAAGTGATTTTGGCCGAGCAGGAGTTGAACCCTGGACCAATTTTCCGCGCAATTTTCTTAATTTTTTCTTTCTCCTGACAATAAAAAACACAACAAAAAAAGAATTAGCGAAATGGGTCCAGCCGTTCACGCGTGGCAAAGTCGGAATATACACCACGGAAACCCCCTCAACTCCTCCTTCATCTTCTCCCACGGACACCCCCACAACTCCTCCTTCATCTACTCCCACGGACACCCCCACAACTCCTCCTTCATCTACTCCCACGGACACCCCCTCAGCTCCTCCTTCATCTTCTCCCACGGACACCCCCTCAACTCCTCCTTCATTTACTCCTATGGACACCCCCTCAACTCCTCCTTCATCTTCTCCCACGGACACCCCAACAACTCCTCCTTCATCTACTCCCACGGACACCCCCACAACTCCTCCTTCATCTACTCCCACGGACACCCCCTCAACTCCTCCTTCATCTTCTCCCACGGACACCTCCTCAACTCCTCCTTCATTTACTCCCATGGACACCCCCTCAACTCCTCCTTCATCTCCTCCCACGGACACCCCAACAACTCCTCCTTCATCTACTCCCACGGACACCCCCACAACTCCTCCTTCATCTTCTCCCACGGACACCCCCTCAACTCCTCCTTCATCTTCTCCCATGGACACACCCTCAACTCCTCCTTCATCTACTCCCACGGACACCCCCTCAACTCCTCCTTCATCTACTCCCACGGACACCCCCTCAACTCCTCCTTCATCTACTCCCACGGACACCCCCTCAATTCCTCCTTCATCTTCTCCCACGGACACCTCCTCAACTCCTCCTTCATTTACTCCCATGGACACCCCCTTAACTCCTCCTTCATCTTCTCCCACGGACACCCCCTCAACTCCTCCTTCATTTACTCCCATGGACACCCCCTCAACTCCTCCTTCATCTTCTCCCACGGACACCCCAACAACTCCTCCTTCATCTACTCCCACGGACACCCCCACAACTCCTCCTTTATCTACTCCCACGGACACCCCCTCAACTCCTCCTTCATCTACTCCCACGGACACCCCCTCAACTCCTCCTTCATCTTCTCCTACGGACACCCCCTCAACTCCTCCTTCATCTACTCCCACGGACACCCCCTCAACTCCTCCTTCATCTACTCCCACGGACACCCCCACAACTCCTTCTTCATCTACTCCCACGGACACCCCCTCAACTCCTTCTTCATCTACTCCCACGGACACCCCCTCAACTCCTCCTTCATCTACTCCCACGAACACCCCCTCAACTCTCCTTCATCTTCTCCCACGGACACCCCCACAACTCCTCCTTCATCTACTCCCACGGACACCCCCACAAATAATCATTCAAAGTGTTACTTTGACTACATTTTTTTGCATTCAAAGTGTTATAATCTAATCGAAGTATGTTTTGTGCTGTTTTTCGATTTCTTACTTTTTTATATTATATAATAGATTTTTCCTGAATTTTCTTTGCTATAAACCTCACGGAGCCCGAGACCTTTCCAACGAATGCAAAACCATCGAAATCGGTTCGTGCGTTCTGGAGTTATAGCGTCAGGAAAGAAAACCCGACTTAGTTTTATATAATAGATATACAGTATGTGGCCATAGAACTTGGCACAGATAAGATTTTTTGAAATTTTGATGGTTTTTCCATTGCTACCTGTGAAAAGCTACCCCTCATTATTAATTAATGACTTGTTTGTGTTATGTGTACTTTCGGTAATTATCTATTGATACTAAATATATTTTAATGTGTTTTATGGCCGTAGGCTCTTTTTTTATTAAGAAATTTGTTTATTAACAAATCTAAAATTTTTTTCTTGTGCCAAGTTCAATGGCCACATACTGTATATAAAACACGAACTGTTTCTACCTACATATGTATTTTATAGACTCTGAAACCATCCAACCGCGATATGCCCCAAACCAGTTTCATTTGAAAGGCAATAATGCGAAGATGGTTATAGCCCATAAAACAATGCATTAGGTACATTCGGTCCATTCATGAAGTCGATTTAAGACTCTTCCCATACAAAAATTTTCAACCTCATCAAAGGCGTTACTCGCAAATAAATTAAAAACATTAGTGTGAAGTTGGCGCATAATACGATGAGATGAGATGAGACGAGACGAGACGAGACCGAGACGAAACGAAACGAGACGAGACCGAGACTTGACGAGATGAGACGAAACGAAACGAGACGAAACGATACGCCACGAAGCGAAAAGAAAATTTCCTTTTTTCCAACAAATAAACAAAATGCATTTCTTTTTTTAGCGTAGTAGCATACGCCGGGCATCCGCTAGTTTAAAATATATGTAATTGGAAAAAGAGAACATCAACTATTTTACAAGCTTTTATTTAACTTGCAATGTACATATGTTTGTTCGGGTGGAATCTTGCTCCTCAATTTTGAAGCAAATATCTTCAACTGATTGAGCTGAAATTTTGTATACACGTTTAGTTTGGATGACAATACACGATAAGCTGTGTGACGTCATTCTAAATCCAATATGGCGGATGGCCCAAAATGGCGGACCATGTATTTTTGGTCGACCTCCTTAATGTGGGTATCAAATGAAAGAGCTTGAAGAGTAGTCTCGCGACAAGCTTTTATATCATATAAATTGTGTAATGTAATAAATTGATGGGTTTGATTCAATTTAATTTTTATTTTCTTCTTTTTAGAGCATTTAAATAAAAGATTGTTTTTAAAAATGTTTTTTTACTATTAATTTTTTTAAATTGGTTTATACAAATTATTGTTAGAATCATTTAAAGTTTTCTAACGGCTGCACTAACTATAGGTTCGTCGTACCAAATTAATTTATGTAGGTAACATATGTATGTATGTGAACTACACGAACTCGAAAACACTAGAAACGGATTTTAGCCAATAATATGTAGTTTTGAAATATGGACCGCTGAAGTTTATCTGTATTGAATTTTTCAATTAAATTTAGAAATTAGAAAAAAAAACGAAATATATTATTTTCATTTTAATTTTAACAAAATTTTGGTATATAGTTTAGAAATTGTCGTCCAATATAAACAGTAACCTAATGACATAACCTGATAATCGAACCATGTATGCAAATAAACAAACCGCATTCAAAACGCGAAAAAGGTTTTGGAGTTATAAGGTCTGTTCCATGACAAAACCCAGGGCGACCCAGGGCGACCCAGGGCGACCCAGGGCGTCCCAGGTCGTCCCAGGTCGCCCCAGGTTGCACTGAAAGCGTTCCAAGAGAATTTTGACAGCAAACCTGGGGCGACCCAGGACGCCCTGGGTTTTTTGCTCGCTGTTCCATGACTATTTGACAGCAAACCCAGGGCGACCTGGAGCGCCCCAATTAACTCTGGGTTCTATGCTGGAGCGAAAGAGAGCTGTTAAGTTTGAAATGTAACGAACAGACACAGCGGCAACTTGGCGAATCGACGACGAGCGGATGAAGCCTGATGTTAAAACTCTTCACTAATTGTCACAAAAAACACTTTAATTTCTTTAAAAACACTTCACTTCAACTAAACTCTGCGCAAAGTCACAAACGCAACTGACAACTACTCTTGTTGTTCTTTTTAGCTCTGAAGTCTTTCCATGAGAAACCAAAACCCAGGGCGCCCTGGGTCGCCCTGGGTTTTTTTGACAGTACTTGGAGCGCCCTGGGTCGCCCCAGTTTTTTTTTAACGACTTTGTCATGGAACAGACCTATAATTAAACACATAAGCCAGACAGACCCAGGCGCACTCGTTTCATGTTTCAGTAATAACATAGTTTGTAATTGACTGACACAATTGAAATATGTACATACAGTGATGTAGAAAATAATAGCTGTATTCCATTGGGCCATGGAGAGTACGCCGGAGTACTCAGGGCGGGACGGGGCGCGAACGTTAAGAGTGGAGTCGCTTCGCATATTCTTCTCGGGCTTGCGCTTTGTTCCCCGATTTTGGTCCCGCGAAGCGCAAACGTGAGTTTACATTGAAACAGAGTGGAGCCGTGGTTATAATCACGCCGCGCAATCGCGGCAAGTTCTCGCCACACAAATCGCACTGCGATCCGCGGGCTAAGTGTAAGGCAGGCTTGAAAAGTTATGCGCGAAGATACATAAAAAGCAAAAACAAATATACTCGTCGAATTGAGAACCTCCTCCTTTTTAAATTCTTTTATTTAACTTACACTACGTGTCGTCAAATCTTGCAATCAATATTTCACCCACTTCCAATGAAGCTATCGGGCTGAAATTTTGCATACACCTTTAGTTCTGGTGACAATGCAATATTCAATACTCAACATTGCAATATCTTTAAAATGGCCGCCGCCACAAGATGGTGGACCATGTATTTTTGGTCGACCCCCTTAATATGGGTATCAAATGAAAGAGCTCGAAGAGTTGGAAACGATAAAATGAGTAACGCCATTTCTAAATCCAATATGGCGGACGTCACAAAATGGCGATTTATAATTTCCATAGTTACCCTTATGATATGCATATCAAATGAAAGGGCTTGATAAGCGAAACACAATAAGTAATGTGACGTTATTCTAAATCCAATATGGCGGACGTCACAAAATGGCGATTTATAATTTCCATAGTTACCCCTATGATATGGATATCAAATGAAAGGGCTTAATGAGCGAAACACAATAAGTGAGGTGGGGTCTTCTAAATCCAATATGGCGGACGTCTAATATGATAATGCATAAGCTCAAAAGCAGAGTTTCAAGTTGCTAATGCACGATTCAGCTACGAACGCTACCATGCTGAATTGTTTTACTATTAAAGACATCGTTTTTGAGTCTTAAAAAAAAATTAAAAAAAAAGTTTTTAAATGATTCCTATATTTATAGTATAATCAAATATTGTCTGATCGAATCTCCAGCATTACAGTTACCAATGATCTGATGATCTTGCAATTTATAGAAACTATAATTCAAGAGTTTAATGTTCATTTAAATATAGGAATCATTATCTTAAAGAATACATAACGGCCAATATGACGAAGTGATAAAAATGCGTCATTCTTTTATTTAACTGTTTAAGATAAGTAGGAATTTTATTTTGTTGTTATAGTGTTTACATATTTTATTTATTTTATTTGGTTAATATTTTTTATTTTTTACTTTTTAGTTCGTTTTTACTGTTCCTATCATTTTAAGTTAAATAAAAGAATTTTTTCAAAAACTTATTTTTTAATTTTTTTTTGTCGGTTAAAGACGCAACTTTGGCAAAAAAAAAAAAATTCACAAAATATTATTGCCAAATATTAAAAGAACAAATATACCAATGTTTGCGAAAGTCATAAAAGGATAGACCTAAATGTGAACGGAGGAAACCTTTTCATACTTACTCCTAATAGATTCGTATTGCCGGGCAAGGCAAAAAACCAAAACGACCAAACGAAAATCAAACCGTACCTACACAGTGTGGCCAATATTGACGATCTCAATGAATTTGAGTTACAAGGTTGATTACCATTCATAATCTCTTATGATGAGCTACAATCAAATTAATTTTGGGTGGTACGAAGTTCGCCGGGTCAGCTATAGTTATAATTATAACATAAAGCACATGTATAATAGCTTTTTGGAAACTAACAATTAAGTTAGTTTGTAGTTTTTCTGATGCGATGTGTGTGGTGTATGCGAATGCGCATGTGTGTATGGATGGTGTGCGTGAACTGGAGTGTGTCTAGTCAGTGCACGCTCCGGGCGGCTCGCAAGTGAATATCTCCCCACGGAAAACATTCAGCATTGTATCTACAAACATTAATATTGTATCCTAATAAATACTAGACTTGGTACTAACCAGTATATTTGGTGTTTCCTCCAGTGAAATTCACGACATGACAATGTGTATTTCTCGAGATATTCTACTGAATTTGAAATTGTCTATGAGAGCTTAAAATTTTGCACGATTTTTCGTGCACACTTCACAGGTGGAATCCGGCCCTTGGGCCCTGGAACAACAGGAAATTCTGCCGATGTCGAATAGCAAATAATATCTATCGTCAGGCAAAAGCCCTGAAACGAGCACGAGACGAGTTGCAAGACGATTAGGAAGGTTCTTCAGGTAAAATATGGAAGATTAGGGAGAGATTACATCAACATCATCCGATAGAAGTTTGGAATTTTGTACTTAGCTTCTGGAATGGGACACAGAGATACTGACCAATATAGTAGGACACAAAGGCGACATCATTTCATTATAAATTCAGTATCAATTTTTGGGCTGTTAACACCGGCAACCATTTAATAGAACCATTATTTTGTTGCATGTGCTTAGTGGCCAAAATTATGTGAATCAATCAAGAGAATTGGGAATACAATGATTTGCTTATATTGGCCCTTTTTCTGAATTCGTTCGAACCGAGTCGAAAAGAGCTTATAAAAGCCTTTTTCGGACAAAAATTCCTTAATAAAGTTGCTAAAATTCTCAAAAATAACTTTTCCGCACATAATGTCAAAATAATTTGATTGGATTTTGCTATCCGTTTATTTTAACCAGTTTCAGCAGAAAGTCAAAGGTACCTAGACTGAATTTGTTAAAATATTAAGAACTTTATTAAGGAATTTTTGTCTAAAAGGGCTTTTGTAAGCTCTATTCGATCCGATTCGAACGGATTCAACAAAAGGGCCTAATGATGTTGCCATATATAACCACTACTTATACTTACTTCGGTGCTATTTTTTGTTTATTAATACAACGCGCAGTAAATATTTAATACTGAGTTACTCTAGGAGTAACTATTCTTAGTGTAATGCTAGAGTAGCTACGGAATAAGACTTTTTTATTAATACGGCTGATACAGTTTCAATTGCTTAGCTCCTATACTTTAGATTTTATTGATATCTAAAAAAAAACCAAATTTCGTCACTCACTGATGGTCATCAAAATTCTTAGTGTAGGTACTTCCTGAAGTCCTAGAAAGCTGAAATTTGGTACGAAAGCTAGTATCAATAGTACACAAACAACAAGAAAATTCTAAAACTTGGAACTTTTACCTCCCAACCCCTTAACCTAGGCCTAGGGGATAGAAGTTTGTATGAGACTTCCGCAAATTTTGATGCTAGAGGTCTGAAAATTGATATAGGGACTCCTTGTTATAAATAATAAAATACATATTTCAGGATTTTTAGTAAATCACCCCCCAGCCTTTAAATTAGGGGATGGAAGTTTGTATGGGTTTTCCCATACAAAGTTAATTTCATGCTAGAGATCTGAAAATTGTACAAGTACACAGACTTCTTATTACAAATTAAAAAATACGTGTTTCAGGTTTTTAAACAAAATCATCCCTCAACCCCTTAAAAGAACAAAATAAAAAAATATTGTCATAAGCAACTTACAAAAAGTGAAATCCCACCAAAAATATTTTCATGTAAAATGTTGCCAAGACGAGACCTGTCAAAAAGTTATCAGATCTCATGTAGAGCCAAGCTTCTAACTCTACACGCCCTAACTTCACAAACTCTACACCTTAGTCAAAATATGTGGCTTGGCCGTTTCGTTACTACCGGCTGCCGATACTGTAGATGACGACTGCTGCTGAGGTGGACTACTGCGGCGGGGGTGCTGCCGCCTGCCTCTTCATTTCGGCCATTACGCCCATGTGACAGTGAAACGACCAAGCCACATATTTTAACTAAGGTGTAGAGTTTGTGAAATTAGGGCTTGTAGAGTTAGGGCTTGTAGAGTTAGGAGCTTGGCTCTACATGAGATCTGATAACTTTTTGACAGTGCGAGCCATATGGTCTCGTCTTGGCAGCATTTTACGTGAAAATGTTTTTGGTGGGATTGTTTTTTCATAAACAAGTAGTGGATTTTTGACGTAAAATTTATTTAAAGCGAATTTAATTACATTTCGCGACGATTATTTTGATCAGCCATTCTTTTTTAATGATATTCGATTAGTTTTGACACACGAGGATTACCAGGTTGTAAAGTTCTCAGTGAAGAATAGGTAACTAGGTAATTTCGACAGATTTGGTTCGTGTACAAGTGATTGTGAAAACAATTCCGTGTCGTTTTACAGTGCCCATTACAATGCCAAAGAGAGGACAAGCTGACGTAGGTCGTCGCAGTCTGTCAAATGCGCGGCGAACTACTTTACGTTTGAACTGCACTGATGACCAGCGCGAGACGGATAGTGGAAATAGTCGTTTTGATGTGTCTCAATTACGTTCGAGAGCGTCTCTTTTAGATTTCATTTCAATCGGAATACAGAACATATGGGCAATAGTTACTTTAGATATCGGCATAGGAGTTTTAGTGGCGCATGACAAACACACATTCATTTTTAAATATACATATGTATATTGGGAGTATGTAAATGATTCTGCCGCTTTTTTACTTGAAAAACTCATTAATCAATAGACCAAAATGAAATATAATCAATTAAAGTATTATCCTTCCGCCGCTAAAATTCTTGCCCATCTATCAGCCAAAGCATGGATTCCCTTGAAAAGGAATTCTTCATTTTTAGAAGTGATCCAATCGTCGATCCATTTTTTAAAACTTTCGAAAGAAGTGGAGCGATGACCATTGGTCGAAAAAGGTAAAAGTCCGACGGAGCTACATATATCCGGTGAATAAGGCGGGTGGGCTAGAGGTTCGGTTTGGAACGATTCCAACGTGTCCTTGACTGATATGTGAAGATGTGGTTTTAAATTGTCGTGTTGACATCTTCGAATTCTGTTCTACCTCCGGATCGCGCATGATCTTCAACGTTGAAATCACCACTTTTAAACCATTGAAGCCATTCTCTATATGTTCGCTCCGAAGGAACAAAATAATCATAAGCGTCCACAGATATTCTATGAGTTTCGGCACGTTTTTTTTATTATTGAAGTGAAAAACAAAAAACAAAAAAATGCACAGAATATTATTGCCAAATGTTAAAAGAAAAAAAATACCAAAAATATAAACACCAATGCTTTCGAAATTAATAAAAGGAGACACCTAATTGTGAACGGCAGAAACTTATTCATACTCCTATTAGATTAGTATTGCCCTGGCAAGGCCGAGTCATTTAATCACCAAACGAAACTCAAACCGAATATATAGTGCGGCCAATATTGCCGATCTTAATTAATTGCAGTTGGAAGGTTGATTGGGATTGGGACTCATAATCTCTTAAGACGAGTTACAATCAAATCAGTTTCACGTGGTACGAAGTTCACCGGGTAAACTGGTGTAAAATAAAAAGGATAAAAATGAAAACTACTAGACTAGAGGATCTACTAAAGGAAATTTGATGATATTTCTCGCAGCTTTTAGGAGATATTAGTGATTTTCAATTACATAATCAACAAGGAAAGTTAATTTAAAAAACCAAAAAACCCGACTGACTGTAAAAAAGAACTAAAAATTTTGAAGTTCCTGTCAAAATGGAATTGGCTATTTATTAGCTTTCATTTGATTCCTATATTGTTCTAATAAAAACAAATTGTTTTTATTCCCCCTCAATTTTTAGGGTTCCGTACCCAAAGGGTAAAACGGGACCCTATTACTAAGACACCGCTGTCCGTCCGTCTGTCTGTCTGTCCGTCGGTCACCAGGCTGTATCTCATGAACCGTGATAGTAAGATAACAACAAAAAAACGGAATAAAATAAATATTTAAGGGGGCTCCCATACAACAAACGTGATTTTTTTTGCTCGTTTTTGCTCGATATTGATAACGGCAACAGGTAGACGCTTGAAATATTCACAGAATATTTAGTTATATATTCACTTCAAAAATAAATAATTAAATTATAGATAATGGTACGGAACCCTTCGTGCGCGAGTCCGACCCGCACTTGGCCGTTTTTTTTTTTTTTTTTTTTGCGGACCCCATATTTATACAGGGTGTTTTGCTAAGGTATGAACAGGGGTATGCCAATCGATTCCAAATGGTCTCCTGATCAACGTTTGTTCGGACACCCCCCCCCAAAATCGTTCCATCCTCCTCAAAATCGCGATTGAAAATTTGGAGGAGGTTAACCTAGAAAATGCTTCATAAGTTATTTCAGAGATATCCTAGAATAGTGGTTGATAACGCATTAGAAAGCTGAGCCTTCAAGCTTTCCAAAGATACTACCCACGACTCAATCTGTCAACAAACAAGCGGGGGAGGCCCCGTCAAATTTCGAAAATGGCAATTTCAAAGCTCAAAATTTGACCTTGACCCTTGAATCTGCCGATTTTTTGTATGGGAAGATCGAGACTTTTTTTGAGAAAAAGCTTCCCTGTCACGTAGCCTTTCTCAAGAAAAAAACCGCACTCGAATCCGACGGTGCGTTCCGAAGTTATTCGTGTTATAATAATTAATAAAACAGCAACACCTACTATCCGCAATGAAGTCCAATTGGAAAGTGACGTCACATTCCAATTGGACTTCATTCCGGATAGTGGGTTTTAGTGTTGTGTTAATTATTTTAACACGAATAACTTCGGAATGCGCCGTCGGATTCGAGTGCTGTTTTTTTTTCTGAGAAAGGCCACATGACAGGGAATCTTTTTCTCAAACAAAGTGTCGATCTTCCCATAAAAAAAATCGGCAGAATGAAGGGTTAAGGTCAAATTTTGGGCTTTGAAATTGCCATTTTCGAAATTTGACGGAGCCTTCCCCGCTTCTTTGTTGACGGATTAGGTCGTGGGTGGTATCGTTGGAAAGCTTGAAGGCTCAGCTTTCTAATGCGTCAACCAATATTCTAGGATATCTCTGAAATAACTTATGAAGCATTTTCTAGGTTGACCCCCTCCAAATTTTCAATCGTGATTTTGAGGGGGAAGGATCGATTTGTAGGGGGGGGTGTCCGAACAAACGTTGATCAGGAGACCATTTAGAATCGATTGGCATACCCCTGTTCAGACCTTAGCCAAACCCCCTGTATATTATACCCTATAGCACTCCTCCAATTGAGGCGAATCTAATGACACCTCACTCTTCAAAATCGATCAAGCCGTTTAGGCTACAGGAGGCTACAATGAAACGGACATATGTATATACATAACATAACATACATACACGCGAAAAACATTACCCTCCTTCTGGGTCAGTCGGTTAAAAAGGATTTTGGGGTTAATTTTAGTTTAATTTCTTTAAAATTGCGTAATATTTAATATTCCACAAAGGTTTCCCACCAATAAATTTTCGTATTTTTTCTTTACATGGAAATGTTGTACCTTTTAAAAAGTAACAAGATGGACAAATAGGTATATTAATTATTAATTACTGAATTTCACAGAAATTTCGGGGAAGAATTGAATTTTTAGTTTTGGAAATGAGTGTATCTAAATCGGTAGGTGGTAGGCCAGCATTGTTAACCTTTTTCGAAAGCATATTAGGATAGTAAATTTTTGCATGAGTTGGATGTCGCTGCGTTGAGTAGATTAAAAGATAAAGAGCAAATACTGATGTGATGTCCATAAAATGAAAAGTTTAAATTTATGAATCACCCTACAAGTACCAAAAGGTTGACAAACATGACATGCCCCACTTCCATACAATTTTTTGTTTGTCGAGGTCAGATCTTTCCATTCATTTTCGCATACCCACTAAGAAACACTCTGTATATAAATTCATTAAATTTCGGAAATTTATTTAGTTTTTATTAATCAACACGTACAATAGATCATCTAACGACACAAGAATGATCATAAGAAAAAAAAATGAAATACTTATCAAACAGTTTGTCAATATGAAAAGGCATTATTAAACTTTATGACATTGTCGGCCCGACAGTGGTTCAAAAGAGCCGTAATTCGTTCAAGTGCGTATAAGGGAAACTTCGTCCTCTAATTTTGGTTAAATAATAATTTAAATTAAACATTACGTTTTGAACTTTTAGCTTAAAGATATAAGCCATATCCCATAAGAAAGCGCCCATTCTCAATTTTGTATTTAAGTTGAACATTTTCGACAAAAAAAAAATCGAATTTCCTGATCTGGTGAATCAATCCCCTTAAAATAGTCTCATTTGATAAACAAATGAGAGAACAGAGAGAAGTATTTAGTTTTAATTATTAAAAACTCTGTCCGCTGAATTATACATAAGAGTAAGATAAATCCTAAAGGCCGCCCCACATACATATATTTACAACCAGTATGACGACTAGGAACTGTTTTGAAGCAGAATCTCCCACATTGCAGCAGTTGGACCAATTCTGTTCATGGCGAAATGTTTTATTTGATTTCCAGTGTGAGAAGGGATTGACTCGATTTCGTAATTAAAAAAAGAAAAATCTGCCGGGCACATCCATCTGTAGAGCTACTCGCAAAAATTTACTTTTTTGCACTTTCACGCCTTTTTATCCAAATACCTTTTGCTAAGCAGCGAAAAACGTGCCCTAGGACGGGGGGTGAAAACATTTTTTTTAGAAAAAAAAACCATTTCTGATTGTACACATATACATATGCAATTATATGTGGCTTACAAGGTGAAAAATCTTAGCACTAATTAAATACCTCCTACATGCATTCCTTTTTTTAATATTATACACTTCTCAGCGCCTTTCGTCCACTTGAATTACCCCGTAAAGTTCTGCAGCTCGTTTCTGTATCTCAGTTGAGAAACTTCTCTATTCTGGGGACGTGAAGCGAATTCACCATGCCTAGCTCTATCAGTTGTGTTGATACGTTTCTGTGGAAAATGATTTCAGTAGAGATATTCTCTAACTGAAGTTACAAAAACGAGCTGCTGGTATCATTTAAAAATTTGAACTCTATTCTCACGGAAAACCTAAGACAAATTGATTTTTCTTTAATTAGTTTAGAATTCAATTGATCGATTAAGTGCAAAACGGACAATTTCGACTATTTATTATTGCCAATCCAACCATTTATTATTGCTTTAAAAGGGTAAAAATGATAATTATGGTTATATTATTAAGGCTTTAATTTTAATACTTCTTCGACCACCACTCTACTATCGACAGTAACTATACGACGAACAATGAGAATGTATGAGACAGTGCAGTGCAGAGTACCTCAATGGTCCAAAACAGTTCAAGAACTTCGCGAGTAATTGCCGCATAATTGCGTAATTAGCAGTAATGTGTCAATTGTTACGCTTTGCGAGACAATCTTCTATCATTTTTTCTGCTGATAACAGCAGTTACGCTTTCAATTTTCAGTTTTGTCACGTATGCAAGTGTATCGCACATATTATATATGGTTTTTTTCTAATTTCCTTTGTTTACACGTTACACCCTTATCTGAAATGATTTTCTGAAAATAGTACCAACATACATACATATATTGTATACAGCTGACTCGTAACTGGTACTGATATTGGTATACTTATAATTCCCATATACAAATTTTAAGTTCAGCTCAAGTACTTCAAATTCACCTCAATTACCTAAAGCCCAGCGCAAGTTCCTCAAGTTCAGCATAATTACCGAAGATTAGTACAATTTAAGTTCATTCAGAGTAACTTTTATGCTATTTATCAAATCAATAATTAATTTCAAGTAACTACATTACTTTGAAAATAATCTGTTCTTTAAATTGAAATAAATTCTTATACTGTTTCCTTAATGGGTGACTGCTGCTGTTGTAAATAAGTTTGCGGGGGTTAAAAAACAATATGATGTAACTAAACTCGTTTTAAACTCCTATTTAATAAGTAATAACTAATTACAATATTAGAAAACATAGAAAGAAAATTTGTCTTAACTAGTTAGGTATAGAAATAGAGCAAACTGCAGGACCCAGGCATAAAAAGCTAAGATTTGCCCGTAGCCACTATATTAATTCTGTTAGGGTAGGTCAATTCAATTGTTCTGCGTATGCATAACGCCTGGGCAAGAAGCCTACGGATGTGATAAAATCCCCTAGGTCACATGTACACATTCAAATGAACCCAAGAATCTTGCTTTACCATTTTTAATACTATTCATGATTGCACATACAAATGTTATCACAACATGTCATGCAATGATATTAGATCCCATGCCCTCGGAAAGTCAGGGCCTTCATAGAGCATCTTTCATCTTTACATAATAAGCCAATAACAAAATGATTTTTTGACTGATTTTCGAAATGATGTTTAGGAAGTGTGCTAAATTTTTGACCACCATGAGAATTCTTGAGAATCGTAGGGTATGCTTCATTAATTTTATTTTTCCGAATCCATGTTTTTTTGGTTATTTCACTTGAAACATTTAAAATAACTGTTTATATCAGGTCTTTAGTTTTTAGGGTTCCGTACCTCAAAAGGAAAAAACGGAACCCTTATAGGATGACTTTGTTGTCCGTCTGTCTGTCTGTCAAGACCCTTTATCTCGGAAACGCGTGGAGGTATCGAGTTGAAATTAAAACCATATACTCAGGTCTACAGTCCCTTGAAGCTGTGAAAAAATCAAACTTCTCAGTTAACGTAAAAAACAGATACGGCCTTTTATGCCGCAAAAAACGTATATTTGGACACTCTCAAGGGAATCAAAATTTATAGGGTACTTCCCGTTGACCTAGAATCATGAAATTTGGCAAGAGGCATGGTCCCACAGCACAAGCAAAGAAAAAAATCCGAAAATCGTTAATTTGTAGTTACATCTCAGAAAAAAAAATATTTTACGGAACCCTCGGTGCGCGAGTCAGACTCGCACTTGCCTGGTCTTTTTTAATTACTTAATCTACAAATTTTGTTGCCACCATCAAGACGAATCTCGAACAAACCACCACGAAATATGTTAAACATCTTTGCTTTCTTATATTTGTTAGTAAAATTTGTCTTTAATACATTACTTATGTTTTGGTTATAGTTAATTATTTCCATCACTTACGATCTTCACCAACTTCCTTAAATAAAAAGCACACGTGAAAAATGCTTGGAAAGCAGTTGTTGGGAGTTAAAAATCAAGGGTAAACTTTTGGTAAGTATTGCGAAATTTTGAAGATACATATATGTATTATTAAAATATATGTACATACATATTTAGCAATCGGAGATTTGTCTAGGTCCGACCGTAGGAATTGCAGTGTAAATTTTCTGGCTCCCGATGTTGAGCCGGTCAATGTAGTTGACTCTAATTCGATGCACCGGTGTGAATTGTGCAACAAATTAACAAAAGGCAAGCAATCCCTGAAACGCCTTCGGGAGAACAATAAAGATTGCGACGTATTGAATTAGCCTGTGCAGAGGCAAGGAAATTCGATCCCAATTCCGTCCCGCAATGCTTGCGAAGTGACCATCATATGAGCCCCGGTGCACAATGGCGTTAGCGGTTTCGGTCGGTTAATGATGAGTGCCGCTCGTATTGATTCTTAAGGGCTACTCGTATTGATTCGTCGATTCCGGAAAAAGTTCAACCAAGCAAAAAATTACTAAAACTGTTTACGTTGAGTCAGAGCGAGAAATCAATAAGCGCCTTCATATTCATATGACTCAAGGATTGAGGGGAACAAACACCTACCAAAATAAACCGACCTGCCAACCAAACCAGCTGAAGTCAAGCCAAAGGACAAGGGCACATAATCTTCGTCCTTAGTGGAGAGATGACATAGTGATAGTAGTATAAGTGATCCATGGCTGCTGGTGCAGTAACAGGTCGTCAGTTCGTCTGAGCCGTACCAGAATTTAAATCGATGACAGGTGGTCATTGGCGAATCAGGTGGCTAAAGCATAGCCGCCGAAACCGGATTATGCGAAAGTGGAAAGACAATTGATGGCTGTCAACCAGGTGGGCCGCATCTGCATGAGTCATCTGCGCTACAGCCATCAGGTCAAAAAAGGGGTGATGCAACTCTTTTGCTTTGCCCGGCACTCCGAAAAGCTAATTTATAAAGGGCTCTGAGCACGAGAGGGTGAACGGCGGCGTTACTGCAAAATTGAGACATGAGCATTAGCGCAAAGTGACAAACGTCGGAAAAGTGTCAGGCGAAAAGAAAGAGACCGCAATAGGAAAACCTCAGAAACACGTCAACATTTCCATTCCAAATCATCACAAGAATTTTTTCTTTCTTCGGTGTCGCTTGCTGCTTTTTGGGAGGCCCAACAAACAAGCTCTGGGCTAGGGCTACGAAAAATCGAAAGTTATTTGCATTATCGCTGTTTAAGCCTGAACGGGGTTGAGGTCGTGAACGGTACGGCACTTGAGAGTTGCATTCAATCCTCATCCATTCCAAATTCCAACCTACCAAAGGGCTCTGCCCTTCGAGCGGAACGAAGCTGGAGCAAAAATTGATTTTAGCTTCCTGACAAACTGAGAAACCTCATTGATGGACAGGAGCTGCTCGGATCCCCATTTTTTTCCTACTTCGTGGCACTGTCATGTCGCCCTTTGAATAAATCGACAAAAAAAAAACACGAAATACATATAGGGCAAGCAGGGGCTGAGTACGTACCACTTTGCTCTCCAAGAAACACTAGCTTAAATTTCCGCAACGGATTGCCAAAATCGCCAGACGATGACATTTTCTCAGCCCGGTGATTGACTAAAGATGAGGATGAAGAAGCAGTCAGCAGCACCTTAAGGAACCGTGAAACACTCAAGTCACCTCACAACAAAATTAGGTTAAGCACTTTTTCTTTGCCCGAATTATTTCCACACAGGTGCGGGCAAAATTTTGAAGCTAATCGGCACCGGTGCAGCACAATTGCACTGTGAATTTTTAATTGAATGCACGAAAACGTCTCGTTGCTACCCCGACCGTACAGAAAACTGCCGCAAACTCCCCGTTTTCTTTTGAATTTCGGTCGATCGCACTCTCTTCCATGCAAAAGTGACAGCCACTCCTCGAAAGACAATGGCCGACTCTGGAAAATCTCATTGGAAAGTAGCGCCGCCACGTTGTTATGTGGACAAGGAGGAAACCTGAGGTGAGAGATTTGTCTCGACTTAGGGCTGCCAAATTCCAGCTGCTTATTTTTATGAACTGTGTGCGTTCCATCCGTCAGGGGTGATGCGAGACCATGGAGGAACAAACGAAAACGGAGAGGCTGCATCGAGAAAAACTTTAAGCATTTCTCCAGTTGTGTGAGAGGGACTAGAATGTGTGAGTTTTCCTCATTGTAGTAGATAAAAAGTGGAATTTTTGCGGGGAGGGCTGGGAGGGCTCTTTAATTTTTACAATGCCAATCTATATATATAAAAATGAATGTTTGTTTGTATGTATGTATATCCTCTATCCTCTATGCGTTCCTAAGCCATTTATCTGTGATGAAATTTTGGTGAGTTGTTCTGCGTACGCCCGTGAAGGTTCCTAGCCCAAAACAAAATTGTTTTTCTTGGTAAAATAAACACTTTAAATGCAAAAAATTAAATTCAAAGTTTACTGAGATGATTTTACGATAGGAGTATAGGGTATAGGGGCTGTGCTAGCTTTCCGATAGCTGGCAACGCATATTAACAATTGTCATTTGCCGCGTTAATAACCGAGAGATGAGATGAGATGAGATAATATGAGACGAGACGGGACGGGACGGGACGAGACTAGACTAGACGAGACGAGACGAAAATTTCCTTTTTTTCCAACAAATTTCTTTTTTCAGCTTAGTAGCACACGCCGCGCCTGGTACTTCTTTTTGCAGCGTAGTAGCACACGCCGGGTATTCGCTAGTTTTATATATACGTTTTGATTAAGCAGTTAACAAATGAGAAAATTACTACTTGAAATATTTTAATTCATTTCATAATTAACGCTGAAGTCCGCCTAGTCTCGCATTACCCTATAATAATATAATATTGCAAATAATTTATCACATTGGCTTCCTTAACCCGGGGGTTAAGCACTGACATATAGAAATGGACCACTCGATTTGCTATCTCAAATGGTGCACCTTTTGAAAGTTCTCACCTAAGGAGAGTTCAGATATAGAAGGCATATATCTGTCTATTTTTTTCGCATTATGCGAGATAGGGGGCTTCAAAAGGCGGCAAATTTAAAAATTATATTAAATTTATTTGTAACCTGCACGCTTAAATCTGATTCCCCTGAAAGTAGCATCAAATCTCAAATAATTTCGCGGCGAAAAATTTATGGAATAACACATTTTTCATTGAAAAATTCTCAGCAAAACGTTGAAATGCTCTCTTCTGGATATGCGATTTATATCGCTAAACAACTGTTTTAAGAACAGAAAAGTAAAAATTAGAGCACTTTTGTGTTTTTGCTGTATACTTCACTTAATTTAGTTACAGTAAAAGGACATAAATGCAATTAACTCCGAATTGATTCGCCGTATTACGCCACTCAGGTTTTTTTGTGGTTTTTGTGCCATCTTTGTCGTAAATCAGACATAAGATAAGAAGAATTTCAAATATGAGATAAGAAAAGACTAATTTTCATAATTTAATAGCACAATTTCTACCGAAAAATTAGCAATTGTGTAAAATTCAATTGTATCTTACAAAGGGGTAATTTAATGTTTGCATTCCTTTGAAGGGACTTAAGATACAAAAGGAATTATTTTATAATTTTTGTAGTAATTATTTGATGGATTTATGCAAATAAAACGGACTAATGCCCCAAAAATGCATTTGAGAGCAATTCAAACCCACAGCTGACTGCTCAAAATCCGTTAATGGTGTGAGCAAGAGGGAACTAGAAAGTGCACCATCGCTTCATAGGCATTTTGTATTGGGCGAGTGGTCCATTTCTATATGTCAGTGGGGTTAAGGTGCTTTTACACTATCTGACATTGTCAGATGACATGTCAGATAAGCCTTCGAATTTGACATGTCATTTAGTGTAGATGCTTTAAAAGTTGTCAGCTGATAGGTCTGCCGACAAGTCTGCTTGAAAATTTGTGATTAGAACCGGGGCTATTCGTTCTGACAAGTCAAATGGCATTTTCATTTTCAGGCGCATTGATATCGGAAAAGGTAACTGATGGAAGTTTTTATATATATTATGTAAAGGCGAAAGAAATTTCTTTAATAAAAACATTTTAATTAAAAAATTTCAATTTAACATTCAAGTCAGATGACTTTGCTTCATAGGTGTAAGCGCGAAAATTATTTCAAAGTGATAAATGCGAGTCAGTTGACAAATTTGATAAATCTGAAACCGACTTGTCATCTGACATTGTCAGATAGCGTAAAAGTACCTTTACACGAGTCGGGTACGTTCAATATCTCGACTCGAGTAAATCTGACTTATACTCCGGAGCGTTCAATATCTCACCCGAGTCGACTCGAGCAAGTTTTACTCGAGTTCAACCTTATAAATGTGTACGTAAATGTCAAAAAAAAATCAAATTTGTCATAACAGCGTATAACCATGGAGAGAAAAGTAATAATATCAAATATTTTAAGTGTTGCAATGGAGAATATATAGTTAAAATTATTTTCTTGCATATTCGCTGCAACTTTATTCCATACATACTACTTCACGCCTTACTCTGTCCGACGAAAAATCATTTTGTAGGTCCTTATAGGCATCAATAAGGCAAAGAGTAGCATTTCTGCTCCACCTTGCCTTTTCTTGGGTAATTATCTCCCCATTTTCCGCAACAGCATCTCCTTGGTACGTTACAAGTACCCCAAGCTCTTCCATGGTGACGTCAAATTAAACGTCGAGTCACTTTGCTTCGACCTTTTTAGCACTGTCTAAAATGACTCGAGTAAGCTTAATCGACTCGAGTAAGATATTGAACGGCAACCCGAGTCAAAAATCTCACGCATACAACCTAATCTAAGAGTTCACAGACAATAGTTCTCCTGAAACTACCGTGCATATTTTTATAAGTGCTTCGTGTCATAATTAGTGCACTGATGTTTTGACAACCGGCGGAACAGCTGCGGCGATGTCACTATTCTGGTACAATATCGTTGCTGAATGGTCAACTAGTACTATGTGGTTAACACGCACCAAGAAAAAGTTAGCCATGTTGATCAAAACACGAGCGAGTGGGAAGATGGCGCCACATTCATGTGGGACGAGATGGCGCGATTTTGGTTCGTTCGTGGTTGGGTGGTCCGTGCATTGGAGAACGGCCTTTATCGAACACAACCTTTCACTCACGTACAGGGATTTTACACGGTGTTTCCACTCCATGTTCGTTCATTCCTCCGACGGCTCATGTCAGTGCTTGTATTTGTCAGCTAAAACGTCAACTTTATTTTGTCATTAGACATTATTTGCTTGCGGAGTTGGTTTTGTTTTTCGATAAATTCTCGTAATAGAGATGGCTGAAAAAAGCGAGTCAGCCGAAAAGGAGCAACCAAAGGAGGAACATATTGAAGGGTCATTTTCAACCACGCAAATAAATCCTGAAATGACATCCAAGGAGGCGTACTTCGAGCTCCTCCGGACGTGGGTCAACCAAGCGAACATGTCCCAAAACGCCATGGCATGTTTCCCGTATTATTTAATGGCCAACTATCCTCAGCTTTTTCAATCGCAAGCTCAAGGGAATACGGGGCTGCTTGCGAATCAAGTGAACCAAAACTATCTGGGGCCGAATTTTGGTGTGCAAAACGGTATCCAGGCTGGCGGTGACCGAGACAGACGAATCGCTGACTATTTCGATAATGATTTGCGGCAAGAAGAAAGTAATACATTGTTTTCTTTATGTTGCTCAAGGGATTTTTAATTTTCCTATTTCAGTAATAAACCAAAACGGTGGGTATGAGTTCGTAATTGCACCGTTTTGGAAGCGATTTTTGGCGGAAGTTGTTGATGTCGCCGTTGTTCTTCTCTTGAAACTCGTTCTAACTTTCATTATCGTTGACCTCTTCGACCTGGACTTGTAAGTTTTAACGCTCATGAGATAATTATTCGTTGTATGCATCCGAATTAAAACTTCCGAAATTAAGTTTTATTCGGATCATATTAATTTTGAAAATGGGAAAGACGACAAATATCGGAATTTTTTTTTTAATTTAGCAAAGTGTTTTTAAATATCTTGCATTCCGGACATAATTTAAATTCAGTTGGGTTCCGGGGACTAACTTTTAAAAACATACAATTAAAGAGATTAACATTCTTAAGCCGGTACCACACAATGCGTGCATTCGCCAAAGACTTTACGTAAGTAAGTAATAAAAAAAAAAATCAGCTGGTAGTATGTCGGGGGGAAACACATCAGCCGGGCTATGTAAATAGCGATCGACGCTTCCAACTGTCTCTTGCACCATACCCTTTTCTCCATCAGCTTTCCCCGATATACAGCCAGCTGACGGTTTTATTTATTCAAAATATTATATAAACTATCTTCTGACAAAGTTTCATGTGAGAGGAAATCACTGAATTTATATTTCATTCCGTCAAGTTCATGTGATCAGCTGACATAAAACTCACCACCTTAAAGCCAGCTGAAGTTTTTTGTTTTTCTATAAAAGTATATTAATAATTATAACTCAATCGAGAGGTGATGATTAAAAATATTCTTTTTTACGTGCGTGGGAAGCTACCGTTGTCTATCCCACCGATGATGCGGCAGCTGACAGTCACGATGCTACATGGTACGACTCTCAAGAGCATTTCATGAGCTATCAGCCGGGAGGAATTTGGTAAGAGAAACTTGTCGTTGGCTCTTAGACTATATTGACTTAGGCCACTGTCAAAATAAACGGCTCATATACTGGCCTGCTAAAAGGCGTCTGAAAAACGAGACGAGTTTTAACCTAGGCCTTAACCTTTAACGCACAATTATGATTAAATACAACTAAATAACAAATAACTAAGTTGTCACGAATTGATTTCTGTTCTACCTCGCTCAATTTTTAAATTCCGAGCACTAAACCACAGTATCAACGAGGAGCAGATATAAAAATCGTTAAACTATTGTAACAGTGTTTTGCATTCCATTTATTGGGGTTGTGCCATATTCATTCGAATATGTTATTAAGTTGTCCGCCTGCGGGTATCAACTGGGGAGCGAAATTGTTAGATTTCGCCCAAAATTTGATCTCAATTTTAAAATGAGTTTTGGATAGGACCAGCAGTTCAGTACCCACGTTATACAGGAAACAAGGTATGGTAAAGCGAAAACGAGGGTCCGCCATCTTGCGCGTCACACTGGATGCGTGTTTTGACAGCGGCGGATGTGATTTTAGAGTGGCAATATTTTTGTGTTTTTCGGGAGATTTGTGAACCAAAGTTTATAGTTTTACGAATTCAAATGTTTAATTGTGCCGTTATTAACTGTAAAAACTATACCGGGAAGAAACATTTTGTTAAAAAAGTAAGATTTTTTTTTCCCAAAGAGCCGAAATTGCTTCGTGCGTGGGTAAAAGCTTGTAAAAGCTTTTCTGAATTCCCATACATTTTTCCCAAATTGACGTCACAACTCAGCTGTCAAATTTCGCTTTACCATACCTTGTTTTCTGCACACCGTGTTCAGTACCTATATGTCAGTGGATGGAGCCTATTATATGGGATTAAAAAATCCTGACCGCAAGATTCAGCAACGCAATGCTTCGGCTTTTATTCAAGGATAACATCCACCACATTCTCTTTCGTTTATCTAACCTTTTCAATTGCAAATAACCACTCGTTATTACAACTGAAGTGGCGTTAGCAAATATTGCGTTTACACAGGCCATTCTGGAATCACGAAAAGAACTCTGTGCAAAACATTCGGCGAGTAATTCCAAGAATAAGTTTCACGAATGAACGAGTGTTGTGGGAGCAAATAGTAAACGCAGAAAATGTTCGGCATATGAACTTTGACGAAGAAGACGAAAGTGTGGGAGCCACTGACATATAGAAATGGACCACTCGCCCAAAGCCTTCTATATTACAAGCCATGAAGTGGCCTTTTGCATGTGTGCGTAAGTGGTCTGACAGTTCTTCAGTTGACGGCCATTTCTCATACAAAGCGCGTAAATTCTCGGGGTTCTGCAGTTATTTAAGCAGTTTTAAAAGTGAAATAATCAATTTATCCGGTAAATATTTCTACAGGAGGTGTACAAAAGGATATCAGTTGTAATGGAAGTGAAAAATTGTGAAAAAGTTTGATCGAAATTAAAAAAATCATCTATGAACCGGCAAAAGTGTTAGGTTAGGTGGCGAAGTACTGGGCAATTATTGGCAACTTTATAGTTATTTTACTATATTTAACGCCATTTAATTGTAAAAAGTACAATTGCACTTAACAAGAAGATTGTTTAATGGTGCGTAGAGATGTATTTGCGAAAATAATTGCAAAATTTTTGCATTTTGTGGAAATTTCTTGTGAGTGAATTCCCGCCGACTGTGACATAAATAAAAAATATACAAATTCCTTTGAAGTATTATCTTTTTAATTTAAATATATATATGAATTCTAAATTAAAGTGTTTTATTTTTATATAATAATATATGAAATAAATATTTTCAAACTAGCAATGCCTATTCATTTAATTTCCTTTTACCCAAAGCACCTTTCTTCCTTTTGTGCATTGAACGGCTCAAATTTTACTCAGACATTTCAACCCGCCAAATTTTTATTTTCTGACAAATTTTGCAAGTAGACTGGGCAAAGTTAATAAAGTTTCGGAATATGAGAGTAAACGATTAAAAATCCTCAACCATTGCGAAACGTTTTACTAAATGTACCTTTAAAGTAGCGCAAAATGTACATAGTTAAATATTATGAGAAATTTGAGTTTGCATTTTGTGCACACTCACAATATGGGACTTTATAGCATTGTTTGCAAATATTACCGAAGTACATTTGGAAATTATTTGTGAAAACTTAACGTGTTACACATTTTCTTCAGTAAATGCCAATTTTAAACTGCGAATTACCTACAAAATAAAGAAAATATGTTAAATTTAGTCTGAAACTGTCACTGCAGCCGCTGAAACAGCTGATATCTGTCAGACCACTTTGCCTTATAGATGTGTGCGTGCGCCGGACCACTTCACACATTGGCTACTTTTTCATTTATAGCGGGTTGAAGTTGCGAAAAATTGACAATGGGTCCACCTAGCTAGATAATGCTCAATAAGTTCTTTCAGAGACATCCTATAATACTGGTTGATAACGCATTGGAAAGCTGAGCCTTCAGGCTTTTTAACGATACCACCCACGGCCCAATCCGCTAACAAAAAAGCGGGAGAGACCGCGTCAAACTTCGAAAATGGCGATTGCAAAGCCCAAAATTTGACCTTGATCCTTCATTCTTCCGATTTTATGTATGGGAAGATCGAAACTTTTTTCGAGAAAAAGCTTCTCTGTCATCTTGCCTTTCGCAAGAAAAAAACCGCACTCGCATCCGACGGCGCGCTTCGAAGTTATTCGTCTTCGATGGTTCAGTCCTACGGAGCAGATGCTCGATGTGACTTTCCAATTGGACTTCATTGCGGATAGTGAGTTTTGTTGTTGTATTAATTATTATAACACGAATAACTTTGGAACGCGCCGTCGGATTAGAGTGCGGTTTTTTTTCTGAGAAAGGCCCCATGACAGCGAAGCTTTTTCTCAAAAAATGTTTTGATCTTCCCATACAAAAAACCGGCAGAACGGTCAAAATTTGGGCTTTGAAATTGGCATTTTCGAAGTTTGACGCGGTCTCTCCCGCTTTTTTGTTAGCGGATTGTTCCGTGGGTGGTATCGTTGGAAAGCATGAAGGCTCAGCTTTCCAATGCGTTATCAACCAGTATTGTAGGATGTCTTTGAAAGAACTTATTAAGCATTAGGACTTATATCTATATAAATAAAAATGAATCGCCAAATGTGTTGCTAAACGCAAAACTCGAGAACGGCTCGACCAATTCAGCTAATTTTTTTTTTCATATTTTCCTTAAGGCACAAGGAAGGTTCTTATGGAGAGAAAAAACATAAAAATTGCTTGGAAAATAGTAAAAACAACACTTTTCTTTTCCCGCCAAAATCACAGAAACAACTGTGTGCAAAAAATTTAAGTCAAAGTAACACTTTCCATGCAAAAAATGTATGTCAAAGTTTACTGAGATGATTTTACGACAGAAGTTTTACACGGAATTTCAATTCAAAAGAGTAGTTTTAGAGTATGTGGACCCATAATTTAAAATTGATTTTCATAACATATAGTGGATTTTGAGGTAAGATTTGGTGAAAACGAAATTTTGCAAACAATTACATTGATCAGTCATTCATTTTTAGCGATACTCGATTAGTTTTGATTTGATACACGAGGATTTCAAGATTGTAAAGTTCTCAGTGAAGAATAACAAGGTAATTTCGATAGATTTCGTTCGTCCTCTAATTTCAACATTTTTAAAGGTATATAAAAGCTTTTTAACCAAAAATTAAACCGACAAAAAAGGAACTGAAAAATGAAAAATAAAATAAACCCTTTTAGTCTGAATACCTGAGCACCTAAACTAATGTAAGTAACTAATTTTTAATCGGCGCCAAACAAACAAACAATTTTTCCTTTGGCGCCAACTCAAAATTAGTTACTTACATTAGTTTAGAGGTGCTCAGTTATTCAGACTAAAAAGGTTTACTTTATTTTTCACTTTTCAGTTTTTTTTTGTCGGTTTAATTTTTTGTTAAAAAGCTTTTATTTCTCACTTTTCAATTTCTTTGTTCGTCTTTTTAATTTTTTTGTTAAAAGGTTTTTATTTACCCCTAGGAGTAGAATTTTGTTTTTAAATTTATTTTAATGGGACCAAGTTAGAGGTATACCATACCTTATCTATATAAATAAAAATGAATCGCCAAATGTGTTGCTAAGCGCAAAACTCGAGAACGGCTCGACCAATTCATCTAATTTTTTTTTTCATATTTTCCTTAAGGCACAAGGAAGGTTCTTATGGAGAGAAAAAACATAAAAATTGCTTGGAAAATAGTAAAAACAACACTTTTCTTTTCCCGCCAAAATCACAGAAACAACTGTGTGCAAAAAATTTAAGTCAAAGTAACACTTTCCATGCAAAAAATGTATGTCAAAGTTTACTGAGATGATTTTACGACAGAAGTTTTACACGGAATTTCAATTCAAAAGAGTAGTTTTAGAGTATGTGGACCCATAATTTAAAATTGATTTTCATAACATATAGTGGATTTTGAGGTAAGATTTGGTGGAAACGAAATTTTGCAAACAATTACATTGATCAGTCATTCATTTTTAGCGATACTCGATTAGTTTTGATTTGATACACGAGGATTTCAAGATTGTAAAGTTCTCAGTGAAGAATAACAAGGTAATTTCGATAGATTTCGTTCGTCCTCTAATTTCAACATTTTTAAAGGTATATAAAAGCTTTTTAACCAAAAATTAAACCGACAAAAAAGGAACTGAAAAATGAAAAATAAAATAAACCCTTTTAGTCTGAATACCTGAGCACCTAAACTAATGTAAGTAACTAATTTTTAATCGGCGCCAAACAAACAAACAATTTTTCCTTTGGCGCCAACTCAAAATTAGTTACTTACATTAGTTTAGAGGTGCTCAGTTATTCAGACTAAAAAGTTTTACTTTATTTTTCACTTTTCAGTTTTTTTTTGTCGGTTTAATTTTTTGTTAAAAAGCTTTTATTTCTCACTTTTCAATTTCTTTGTTCGTCTTTTTAATTTTTTTGTTAAAAGGTTTTTATTTACCCCTAGGAGTAGAATTTTGTTTTTAAATTTATTTTAATGGGACCAAGTTAGAGGTATACCATACCTTATATGTACATAAAAAGAGTCATCAAAATCGGACTACTCTGTAAAGCCCGCTCTACACTTAGCCCGCGGATCGCGCGGGAAAGCCGCGAAGGGCGCGAACGTTAAGAGTGAAGCCGTTTCGCATATTCTTCGCGGGCTCGCGTTTTGTTCCCCGATTTTGGAACAACAGTCAGTATGTTCCATACGTAAAAGTGGACCGCTTGGCAAACTTTTACAAGATATGGGATGAATGTACCATGAGTAATAGAGCTCATGTTGAAGTACTAAATCGAACGCTCCAAGACCTCAGAAACTCAGGTCCTGGTATGGGTGGTCCTACTTTTGTGTTAGCGGGAGATTTTCGGCAAACACTGTCTGTAATAACAAAAGGAAAACGCGCCGATGTCATCAGAGCATACTTAAAACCATCTCCCATATGGAGTTCCGTTAAAACTCTCAATTTACGAACAAATATGAGAGCCCATTTGAGCGACAACTACAACAACGACTTTTCGCAACGACTACTCAAACTTGGAGAAGGAAAAATTACCTCTCCTAACACTAACAGTAGTAGCACTGAAATTGAACTTGACGATAGATTGGGCCACATAGTCCATAAATTAGAACATCTAATAGACGCAATATATCCCGGTCTTGAAAATTGATTGGAAAGAAATTATCACTGGCTTTGTTCAAAGGCAATAGAGTCACCCAGAAACGACACAGTGAATAAAATAAATAAACTTATTTTACAGAAAATTCCCGGTCAAGTCAAACAGTATATGTAAGTCAGTTGACACGGTGTGTAATATTGAGGATGGATACAATGCACTATCCTCAAGAATTTTTAAATTCTTTGAGCCCTTCTGGCCTACCACCTCACGACCTTATGTTAAAAGTCGGCATTCCTATCATGCTGTTAAGAAACTTGAGCCCTGCCAACATGTGTAATGGCACAAGGCTACTGTGGGCAGCAGTGGGACAACTTGCTTATATTCCGCGGAACCCATGATTCCGACGGATTTGCCAATATCGTTCAAAAGGCTGCAGTTTCCAGTCAAAGTTTCATTTGCCCTCACGATAAATAAGTCCCAGGGTCAAACATTCTCTCTGGTGGGCATTGACTTGAAAAAGGATTGTTTTTCCCATGGGCAGTTATATGTTGGCTTATCTCGAGTTGGAACTCCAGAAAACCAATACAATTTGCTACCATACAATAGCACAACATCAAACATAGTATTCAGAGATGTCTTAAACAATTAACATACTCGCCCAATACATACTAGCAGCCAACAAGAAATAAAATAAACATAAAATAAATCCTAAATACTCAGTAGGTACTAAGAACCACACAAGATAATTTCATCACAAGTAAAAATGTTTGACGCCCTACGAAGTGGGCACGGGTCAGCTAGTATATATATATATTAGGACTTTTTATTGTTTAAAACGCGGGTTCAAGTTAATATGCCGTTTATTCTGGCCGATTACAAATTAAGTAGTACAATAATAACTAAGGCTATATGTAGCTCGACGTGCGGACTCAGCGGTGGTTATCTGACAACTTTGTCCACTCCTAGGGGGCGCGCCCACATGACAGATACGAGCAGATGATCGTAGGGCGCGTTCACACGGCCGATAGTATTGCCATACAATACACCCCTTAACGCCCGGATAAACCATCCTGGCGCTCAAACTTCTCCTGTAGTCGAGCTGATCTGCGAGGCAAGTTTTCCTCGGAACAGGCAACCGGAACAGCTGACTGTGCGGCATCATCTCGAGAAGTCCCAGTACTGTTTGTTGGTGCTGGATTATGAGTATCCGCTTCGCTGTTCGGCGCCTCCATGTTGTCACCATCGTCACTTGATTCATACAATTCGGTTGCGGCCAATCTTGGTCGAATTTGGTCCACATGACGTCTCAATATGGTTCCGGATTCCAGTTTAGCCTTATATGATACAGGACCTGTTTTAGCTGCAATTACTCCCGACATCCACTTCAGACCACCACTTGCGTAACTGCGAACCCACACCTCGCTTCCGACGTCGTAATGTCGCACGGGCTTGGTAATCGGTCCTGTTTCCAACGGGTATTGCTTGTTCACATCGAAGGCCTCCGGATGCAGTTGGTCAAAGAAGGTCCGAATCCATCTGTTAAATAGTAGTTCAGCTGGAGAACGTTTGGTGGTAGTGCAAGGCGTCGCGTGTTGGGTGAGAAGGAATCTCGTTAACCGCACATGTAAGTCCCCTTGCGGAACCTTCTTTAAGAAATCCTTCGCCTGCTTTACCATAATCTCCGCCTGTCCATTCGTCGATGGGTGGAATGGTGCAGAGAAAACTTGTCTGATGAGATTGTTCCCGCAGAATTCCCTGAACTCTGCCGATGAGAACGCAGTCCCGTTGTCCGACACAATTACTTCGGGCAATCCATGCGTGGCGAAATGTTGCCGGAGAATCTGGATTGCGGCTCTTGCGGAGGTCGAATGCACCGGTTGTACTTCCAGCCATTTGGAGTACGAGTCCACTAGGATGAAGAATATAGAACCCTGGAAAGGACCCGCGAAATCTACGTGCAGGCGAGACCATGGCCTTTTCGTTGCTTCCCAAGGGTGAACCTGAGTACGAGGTGCTTCTCCACGAGACTGCTGAGACGCATTGCATGATTTTACCGAGACCTCGATGTCACGGTCTATGTTCGGCCACCAAACATAGCTGCGAGCGAGTGCCTTCATTTGCACGATGCCCGGATGCCCTGAATGTAATGCATTCAGAATCCTCTTTTGTCCCGCAGGTGGGACGATGATTCGATCTCCACGGAGGAGACATCCCTTTAGAGCTGATATTTCATCCTTCCGAGTAAGGAATGCCTTAAATTTGTCTGGCTGATGATTTCCTGGCCACCCCCTTAACGCCCAGCTGAGAACTTGAGCGTAGGTGGGGTCTTTCGATGTCATCTTTGCGATGTCTGCAGGGCTAAGCACTGGTTCGTCTAATGTTTATATCATTAGCACGTCGGTGTAGTTTCGATCACAATCACAGTCTTGTGCTGATGGGAGCGGAAGTCTGCTGAATGCATCGGCATTACCCATTTTAGTACCCGATCGGTGGACTATTTCATAGTCGTATGCGTTTAAAATAAGTCGCCTTCGCAACATTTGATTCGAGATGGTTGCTGGTGTTTGTTTAAGATGGCTAAACAAACTGATTAGTGGCCGATGGTCGGTTACTATAGTGAAGTGTCGACCATACAAGAAATTGTGGAACTTCTTCACTCCAGCAACTATTGCAACTATTGCATTCCCGGTCAATTTGCGAGTAGTTGCGTTCTGCCTTAGAGAGGGTGCTGGAATAGAACGCGACAGGTTTCTCGGTTCCATCGCCCATTCAATGAGCCAATACGACGCCGATACCATATGGCGAGGCATCGCAAATCAACATCAGAGGAAGCTTCTCGTTGTAATGGACGAGCAGACTGTCCGATGACAAGAGTGACTTGAGCTTGTCAAAAGCGCGTTGGTGTTGTGCGGCCCAACTCCATTTATGGTCCTTGTCCAATAAGCGGTGCAACGGCTCGGCGATTGCTGCTTTTTCTGGAAGGAATGCATGGTAGAAATTTAATAATCCCAAAAAAGCTTGCAGCTGGCGCTTGTCCTCTGGCACTGGAGCGTTCTTGATTGCTGCAATTTTATCGTCTGTGGGCCTGATGCCCAGAGGGTCAATTTTATACCCCAAAAACTCCACAGAGGAAAGGCCGAAAAAGCACTTCTCCTTTTTGAGTCGCAGACCTGCCTGTTGCAGGCGTCTGAGTACCTTGTCGAGTCGAGCGGCAAGTTCGTCCTCAGTACTTCCCGTAAGAATTATGTCGTCGAAGTACGGCAGTACTCCCTGCATGTCGCCAAGCAGATTCACGATAAGCGACTGGAAGATACCCGGGGCTGATGATATGTCAAATTGCAATCGCCTAACACGGAAGGAGCCCTTATGCGTTGTAATCGTTTGCAACATAGACGAAAAATCGTCAACTGTTAGCTGCTGATACGCTTGGGATAGGTCGAGTTTCGCAAATAGCTGTCCTCCTGCAAGGCCCGTGAGGAGATCGTTTACTGAGGGAATTTGGAAGCAATGGGGTTTAATTGCTTTATTAATAGTAGACTTATAGTCCCCACAAATCCTGATGCTGCCGTCGCTCTTTACTACTGGAACGATGGGGGTTGCCCAGTCAGAGTATTCAATTGGTTCGAGAATACCCTGCGCAATAAGTTTGCTAAGTTCTTCCTCAACTTTTGGTTTGATAGCCAGTGGAATCTTCCTGGGGAGGAGTCGGATGGGTGCGACTGATTCATCCACCTGTAGACGAATAGGTGGGCCCTTGTAGCAGCCGAGTTCCTTGCTGAACAGCTCCTTATATTTTTCTACTATTGTATCGAGGCTACTACATTTCCGCACGGAATGTACACCCTGAAGGCTTATTCCCAGTGGTGTAAACCAATTACACCCCAAAATACTTGGTCTATTTCCTTTTACCACGACTAGGGGCAAAACTTGCTCAGGTCGACCCTTATACTCCACACGAAAGGCCTGCCATTTATGCTAACCTCCGTGTTGCGCTTGATTCCAGTGGCCTGTGAGACCTAATGGATCGTTTTAGATGCGTTTTTGCTAACGTCGTGATGCCCCTTTGTTTTTGACCCCCTTGCAACTGATTTGTTTCGATGGGGCGTTGACGTCGTCGCTGTCTTCGAGCGACAAACCCGGGCAAGGTGCCCCTTAGTGCCACAGCTGGAGCACACTGTATTTAAATGTGGGCATGACGACCTACTGTGTTGACCGCCGCAGCCATTGCAAGGCAATTTTGCTTTTTGATGGGTAGGAGACAAGAAATTCTTTTTACTCACGATTTTGACTTCTTCGGGATGCCGGATTTCTTGAAGGTTTTTGGTCGCTGACTCTGCTATCGTCCCCTTGTCGATTACCTTTTGCAGCGTAAGATCCTTTTCTGCGAGTAGAAGGCGCTGCAGTGCCTCATCACGCAGTCCGCATACGAGGCGATCACGCAGCATCCGATTTAAAGACTCCCCAAAGTTGCAATCGATGGATAATCTCCGAATTTCCGCTAAGTAGTCGGCAAATTTTTCGTCTGGTAGCTGGTCGCGCTTAAAAAAAGTATAAAAAGCGGCGATTTCCGATTGGCGGGGCGAAAAATGGTCAGTAAGAGTCTTCGTGATTTCAGAAAATTTAAGTTCACTTACTGCTTTTGGGGACACCAATGACCTCAATAGATCAAAGAGGGGTGCCCCGCATATGGTAAGGAATACTGCTACCTGTACAATAATAACTAAGACTATATGTAGCTCGACGTGCGGACTCAGCGGTGGTTATCTGACAACTTTGTCCACTCCTAGGGGGCGCGCCCACATGACAGATACGAGCAGATGATCGTAGGGCGCGTTCACACGGCCGATAGTATTGCCATACAATACAGACTTAAATACCACTTTAAGTACCAGTACGTGGACTTAAAAAATTTCAAATACCAGTACAAATACCGAGTACTTGTAATTGTACTTAAAAATTTTAAGTACCGGTACTGGTATTGGTACTTATAAGTCCCATATAAAAATTTTAAGTCCTGCTCAAGTACTTCAAGTACACCTTAGGTACCTCAAGTCCAGCGCAAGTACCTCAAGTCCAGCGCAAGTACCTCAAGTCCAGCGCAAGTACCTCAAGTCCAGCGCAAGTACCTCAAGTCCAGCGCAAGTACCTCAAGTTCAGCGTAATTATCGGAGATTAGACAATTTAAACTCATTCAGAGTAACTTTTGTGCACATAATAACTTACTTCAAGTACAAATTTGAAAAAATCGGTCATTAAAATTGAAATAAAATATTACACTACGGCCTTAGTGAATGAGATTTTCAAAGCTGCTTAGTAAATAAGTGTGCGCAACTTTATGTATGTATGTATGTATATACATACCTATATATAACTATGTACACAAAAACAATAAAAATCTCATCTTTTTAAATGCCATTCTATTTTGTATCCTTAGTAAGTAATAGTAGTATGTACATTATTTGCTTTTAATAAAACAAGCTTTTCAAATGTTTTATCTGACAATGACTGCCTTCTGGGAGCATTTACCAATCCAGCAAAAGAAAACAAACGTTCTACGGGCGCCGATGATGTGAGAGGTGTATTTTAGTACACTTTAAGAAAAACTTTTTCATTAAGAGATATCTGTTTAGCATATCAAGGTCTTGAGTTTTATCGCTCATGTACATTAAAAACTCTTGCTCAATTTTGCCATAATTACTCTGCGTGGGTGGTTGTGCTTGTGAAGTACCAGGAATAGGGCATAATGATACCAAAAACGAAAATAATATTTAATTTAAACATTTTAAATAAGGTGTGCTCACTACTAACCAGAGTCATCAAAATCAAAGAACTCTTCACGGCACCTGAAATTCTCGTTTGTTTTATTAAAAGCAAATAATGTACATACTACTATACTTATCTATGATAGTCGTGTGATGTAGATGAAATGTAGACTCTGGAATCCTCCGGGTTTCGTCATGTAGATTGAGTGTTGACTGGAGGTCGAATGGGGCGCATGGAGTCGCTTGATGAAGCGATCCCTAGATGATTGCAATCCCGCAGTCGAATTATGTCCCGAAGCGGATGGAATATATAAAATGCAATTGTAGGAAATCCGTTTGAGGAGTCTCTGAAGTTTGCAGAGTCCCTTGGGTTCAAATAATGGTTGAAGTTCGAGAAATTCTTGAAGTTTGCGGAATGGCTGAAGTTTGCGGAATCCCTGAAGTCTGTAGAATGGTTGAAGTTTGCGGAATCCCTGAGGTTTGCGGAATCCCTTGGAGTTTGAGAAATCCCTGGAGTTTGTTGAACGGTTGATGTTTGCGGAATACCTCCCTGCGGAAGGTTATGCTACAGTCTTCTTCCTCCTCACCAAAATTTTGTGTTAGGCTGGCTTTTTTCTTACCTGCCCTCCTCTTGATGCAGTGTCCGACGGAGGTGGTACTTCGCAGACTTCACTGCTGCCTCCCACAACCCACCGAAGTGTGGGGACCGAGGAGGAATGTACTTGAACTCTATTCCTTCTGCCATCTATCTATCTATCTATCTATCTATCTATCTATCTATCTATCTATCTATCTATTATCTTTTTCTGATCTTTTAGCGACATCTGATGAACTTCAGCCAATTTTGCATGCGCACCTACAAAATTTGTGGCGTTATCGCAAAACAAGGTGGAGCAGATGCCACGTCGAGATATAAATCGCTTTAGTGCCCCTATAAAGGCGTCTGCTGATAGGTCCGACACAACTTCCAGATGTACAGCTCGGGTTGCAAAACAGATAAATACAGCAATATAGCTTTTCTGGAACCGTTGGCCTCTTTGTTTCAGGGTCGTCAGGACTGGACCACAGAAATCGACGCCAACATTAGTAAACGGCCGCGTCAATTGGACCCTTTGGGCAGGTAGATTTCCCATGACTTGCTCCAGCGTCTTAGGTCGATAGTGAATACAGGGTACACACCGGTGAATAACCCGTGCGGCGATCACCTTAATGCTTAAGATCCAGAACTTCTGACGAGATATAGCGACTAATGCCTGAATACCTGCATGTAGATTTTTTCTGTGTAAGTAAGTTAAGTATGAGAGCACAAAGGGATGATCCTTAGGTAATAGGATAGGGCATTTGCAGTGATAAGGGATGTCTGCATTCTGCAGGCGCCCTCCCACTCGTAATAGTTGTGGGGAGTCGCCATCAAGGAATGGAGCCAAACTTTTGAGGCGACTTTTAGGGCTTATCGACTTGTTGCTCTCTAATGCATTTATTTCTGATGCAAATGACGTGCGCTGTACGTACGTGAGACACAATTACCATAAGTGCTTCTTCCAGTTCTTCGGGTGAAAGCTGATCAAAAGTTTCTGGTAAAGGTAGCAAAGTAAGAGATCTTTTCTGAATCCGTTGACGTGCTCGACTATGTAGAATTTTTACCGCCCTTAGAATTTGACTCATAATCCGACAGAGCTTCGTGAAATTGTTGATGTACCTTTGGCCAGATATGAATTCAGGATACAAACTCTCGATCTTGGTTAAGAGAACGGTCTTAATACGTCGTCTTTCTGGAATTTCAGTGTCCGACAACTGAAATTTATCATTTTGAGGCCACTGGTTGAGCTCTCGGGCTTCAAGACACAATGATGTGGTATGTAGTATGCAACTTCCGAGTTTGAGCCTTTCCATTCTTCCATATGGCCTAATTGCTCATACTCCCTCATAAATTCTACATATTGCTGTTTCATATCAGGGTTTTTGCTCAGTTTTCGTTCGAGCCGATTAAAAAAACGAAGTGCTGACTGATATGAATCTCCAAGTGACGTTGGGTTGTTCTTGAAAGGTAATTTAAGCACAAATCTTCCATCAGTGTCGCGCTGTGCAGTTTTACGAAAATGCTCCTCACATTGCCTTTGCTCATCACCCCACTCTATTCTATCTACAGTGACATCCTCCGTTTTCCAAAATTTTACAACTGTTGCTTTCAGAGTATCTTCAACCAATTCAATATAATTATCTGCAGTTATACAACAAAGTTTACCTTTTGGCTTTGATGACGAGCATCGACCTGCGACTATCCAACCAAGAAGAGTTTTCTGAAGTACGGGGAGTCCATCGCCCAAGCGAATTTGACCGACTGACAGGAGGGAATAGAAATGATCGGCTCCTAGTAGGAGATCTACCTTCTGTGGAATGTGGAAATTTGGGTCTGCCAGATTTATGTTGCCTGGTATCTTCCAATCGGTGATGTCAATATGGTTGTCGAGTTGTAGGTTTGTTATGCGAGGAAGAATCTACACTTCCACTTGTGCTTCGAAGTTGTTCACTCGGGACTTTATTGTGGCGTTACTAGCGTATGCAATTTTAGAATTTACATCACCAACGCCACTTATTTCAGCTTTAATTCTCTTTCGAGGCAAACGCTAATTTTATTAAATAATCCCATTTAACCATGTTTCCCTGATTGTCTACAAATATTTTTAAATCAGCAAAAGCATTTCGAACCACTTTAAGCATGTGGCAGGGGTCCGGATGTAATATATACTTTTCTTCGCTATCTTTCAGCTTAAAATATCCTTTGGAGTTTATCGGAGCCCAGCAATTTCGCTGTAGTTAAATTTACTGCCGCTCCATCAAAGGTAACCCCAACCACTTCAACGCCAGTTTCTAATAGACTGTAGACATAAGGTCACCATATTAGATTTTTGTTCAACAATCATACTGGAAATGGGAAAATATGCTAATGGGATCTTCCAAGGCTTATTAATACAAACTGCTAAAAATAATAAAATCTGGCTAGCTATGATATTTGTATTTCCCCCATCGCCTACATGAACAAAACCATGAGACTTTTTGCCGTCCCAGTCTACATGCTGACGAATATGAATTTCGTCAAAGACAAGGTTTACGAAAATTTTCTCCCCGTTTGCCTGTTCTACAGCCATTTTAATTGCGTCGAAGGATTCTTTCGTGAATCCAGGAGCACAACCAACTTTCTCATACCACTTCCGTAAGGTTCTGCTATGTGGCAAGCAATTGTCAACTGTTTTCCGTACATATTCATATGCTCTTGGCGACAGGAAATTTAAATTCAGAGCAAACGCTTGGATTTGCAAGCTGTAGGACTTACTCAATTTTTTTGATGCACCTTTGAGAAGCTGTCTTTCAAAAATTTGCCTATTAGGACCTACAACCTTTTCCAATACTTCATTTAGGCTTTCGCATATTAAATTTCTATTTTTTAAGGTGGTACACATTGACTTAAAAATTATTACTCTTGTTTGCGTCCGCTTATTTTGTTGTTTCAGTCTTTTAACCAGCTTATTTTTCTGGAATAATTTCCCTTGAAGAACATTTATCTTCGATTTTAATTTATCTATTATTGAATTCGAAGATTCTTGTTCAGTGTTAGTATTAGTGCCCTTAATGAAATATACAACCACATAAGTTATTATGTGTATATACAAAATATTAATACCCCTGCGTTAATACTTATAATATATATATATAAAACAAAGTCGTGTTAGTTAGACCACTTATAACTCAAGAACGGCTGGACCGATTTTTATGATCTTTGATTTGTTGGATTCGTCTCCGCCCTCCCTAACAGAATAACTATTTAAATATCGGAAAAATTCCCGGAAAAAGAATTTATGAAGAAAATTCACATTCTCATACATTTAGTATGGAACCGCTTTTTTGATTATATCTCGAGAACGGCTCGACAGATTTGGATGAATCTTTTTTCGTTTTGTTCGTCTCAATAAAGCGGTGTCTTAAAAGAAAAGAAAATTCGGAAAAATCAAAAGGAAAAGCACAAAAAATAGTATATCGAAAAAAGCACAATAGCTACTTCGATTAGATTATAACACTTTGAATGCAAAAATGTTAGTCAAAGTAACACTGGGAATGCAAAAAATTTAAGTCAAAGTTTACTGAGATCATTTTACGACAGAAGTTTTATATACGCACAGAATTAAATTGAAAAGAAAAGTAGTGTTAGAGCGGTGCGTTTTGATAAAAGCGTATAAAGGTTACCGGTCGATTTGTTTGTTTTGTGCGAGTGTTATTAATAAATCTTAATGTGCGAGTAATAATATTAAAAATGCCACAACCCAAAAGATCTAATCTTTCCCAACAAAGCTAATTGCATTACGGCTTTATTGGGAAAGAATATACCATTTTCAAGCAACATGTCACCTTTTTCCCTCGCAAAAATATCTTTTTCCATTTCAAATGTATAAAAATCTATTTCAAAAGTACTGAATACCAAAACATTAGTATCGAAATTTAACACAAAAGTGCTCATTATTCCAAATGCAAAGTATTACCATAGACAAATAACACATAGATTTCCATTCTGGGCCTAAAGCTCAATCCATTGAGCTTTCAATTTGGTAGCCTGATGTCGCCTGATCTTACTAACACATCCCTAACGTGGCTCGATATATCATTTCACGAGAGAGAGAATTGTTCCTTTAGCTCGGCACGCGGGCAGCATGGTTTCTATGGCGCGGGCGGCAGCGCGGCGTGGCGACGACATATCTCTTCCTCTTCTCTCGAGTTTTAGCCGTCCATCAGCTGTTGTTCTGCGCAAGGAGCTTGTGGGACTGCTCTAACGCTAACGTGAAGCGGAGGGAGTTGAATTTTTCTAGGAATCCTCTGAGTTGCGTGATCTGCTCAATCAACGAATGAAATATTCAAGGGAAAAAGACTCACGAAAAGATTCATGAGATTTGAATTATCTAATGAAATTCCGAATTTTTGGTTTTTAAGTGTTTTTCATTGACTCAAAAAATTCGTTTAAAAAAATAGTTTCTACAATTTTTTCGTTTTTAATTTCAATCTACTGAAGATGCATTTTGGATTGATTAAAAGGAATTAATTAAATTTATTACTTGCTTACAAGCTTGAAGTACAAAAGTCCCTAATATTAGGCGAAAAAGAGTACAAAATATAAAGTAGATATGAAAAACTATAAAATTATATAAAAAGCTGTCAATTTCGCAGCGTTGATTGACGCCTACAATTTGCCTCCACTTGATCCATCAAGTGTAAGGGCTGGTGTATCATAATCGAAATTCTTTTTAAGTCATTCCTTAGTTTTAAATGAAAATCACCTAAAACAAACAATTGCAGTTTCACTAGATAGTTCAAATCTCATGAATCAGTGTGCTTTTTTCATTGAGCAGAGCACGCAACTAAGAAGATTCCTAGAAAAATTCAACTCCCTCCGCTTCACGTTAGGGCAGTCCCACAAGCCCTTTGCGCAGAACAACAGAAATTTGAAAAAGAGGCAGTGTTTTCTCACAGAATTGAGAAATTCTAAAATTATCTCACGCACACAAACTTAAAGGAAGTTGAACTGGTTGAGCTTTCCTCTCAGATTTATTTTCATAGGAACAATTTTTTGTATGAGAATGGATATCTATCTATTATTTGTCTATGGTATTACAATTCAATTCAAAAGTGCATTCTCCTAATATGAAGATGAACATGAAACCCACATTCATCAATATATATAACATTCAACAATATATGCACTTTTGAATTGAATTGTGATACTTTGCATTTGGAGTAATGAGCACTTTGGTGTTAAATTTCGATACTAATGTTTTCGAATTCAGTATACTTTTGAAATTGGGAAAGGTGCCGAGCCCGGACTGCTCGTACTGCGACTCCTCATCGGACTCCGCTCTCCACACATTCTTCGAATGTGCCCGTTGGGGAGCGGAGAGGGCCGATTTGGAGGCGGCGACGGGCAGCGTGACCCCGGACAATATAGTCGGGGTCATGCTGCAGAGTGACGATTTCTGGCGGAGGGTTGCCTCTTTCGTGAGAGGGATCCTTCGCCAGAAGGAACACGACAACAACAGGGGCTCGTAAGGAGCCTCTGTTGGCTTATGTGTGTTATTTATTTACGGGTGTGGAATTATTTATTAATTTATTATTGGAGAAGCTGACAAAAGCGGGTGCCCGGCACCGGAGCACCAGCTGGCTAGGGATGAGGCACACAGACAAAAACATGGCTCCTGGGAGGAGTCCGTGTTGGCTGCGTGCGTGAGGACGGACGGATGGATGTGTCTGAGTGTGTGGTGCGCGCCCGGTGCGGGCGAATGTATAGGACTCCACCCCGAAGTAATGTCTACTAGACGGTTCCGGGGTGGAGTTCCTGGAGGTGGGGAGTGGGGTTTTAGCCTGGCATTGTGGCCAGGGAGTCCGGCACACGGGTGGCTTCGGTCACCTAGGTGCGTAACGGCATTTCCCCACTCCCATAAAAAAATAAAAAAAAATAAAAAATAAAAAACTTTTGAAATGGAGTTTTATACATTTGAAATGGAAAAAGATATTTTTGCGTGGGAAAAAGGTGACATGTTGCTTGAAAATGGCATAGATCTACTGGGTCGCGGCATTTTTATATGCTTTGAGAAGCACGAAGTCGGGCCATACTAACGCGGCTCTGTTGGCAATGAGAAAAAGTCGAGCTTATCGTACAGATCAACAACGAGGTAATCTTCGACGCGCAAGAAGAAATGCTTCAAGTGCTGATTAGAATCGAGCAGCGTTTCTATACGATTGCACAATTGATTAAAGCTCGCATCCTTTCGTTCGCATTGGTCCAATGGACGTGGTTTTCCTTTGAGTTTAAACGAATTCAATTTCCGATTCGTGTAAGCCAGGCACATCCAAGGAGTTTAAAAATTCAGTTGACTGTTAGGCGGTACAAAGTTCGCCGGGACAGCTAGTAAATAATAAAAGAAGGTAGGAGTTTTACAAAAAATATTCTTAGGGTATAAAGAAAAGCAAGCATCAACCACCATATGTCTATGATATACATATAAAAACGAACCGAACTTCTAGCTTAGAATTTTTTTATAAGAATAAATCAATTTAAAGAAAACTGTAGAAAATTGCATCAGCTAGGAATTGATTTTGTCAGTACAATTAAAGTTCCTTTCATAAATGCTTTTTTGGACTACTTTGCAAATATTTAATTGTAGCACAATTATAGCTCTAAGGTTTAAATTTATATAAATCAGCATTTATAAGCAGAAGAAAATATATCAGTAATAATCCGCATGCTGTAAAAACAATGCATACTCACAACTGAAACTTTTGTTTGCGAAGGAGTCAATGTTGACTTACTTCCCAACTTACTACTGCTGGGTGTAATTTCACATTCAGAGTATGATGCATTCTTGCATATTTAGTAGGAGGGTTCTCAAATACTAACACTTCATCCGTTGGCTACAATTAATATATGAAAAATAAAATTCATTGCATAAACTTTTGTTATTATCTTACATTTCCTCTGAAAGTATTATTTGCACTACTGGACGCAGTAGTGTCTTCCTGAAGATGACCTGATGAAATCTATTTAATAAAACAAAATACATATTGATCAAGTTCCAGTTCCTTTTTTTTTTTAGCATTTTTAGTTATTGAATACCTGTGTTGAAAGTAGAATTTTCGTTACATCAGTTACAAGCTTTAGTACTGGTATTGCTTCTGCTTTTAACATCGTTCTCTGTTCAAAACGGATAAAATCACCTTTTAAAAATGGTCGGAACAGATATACGTATTTGTGGTAATTTTTAAATCCATACGTCCAATTGCACTCATCCACAAAGTACGAAGAAGGTCATTTTTTGGAAACCTATATTAAGCAATAGGCAATTTATATAACGTAAGATAGTAATATAATCTGTTTATTAGCAAATGTTTGATGGATTTTTCGCGTAAGTATAAATCTTCCTTCGTGAACATTTTCCTTTGCCCCCAGTATCTACTCTGTACTTTGAACTACGGCACTGATCTAAGATACAAACAAGTAATATGGCAGCCAAGAAAATGTAAACAATGTTTTTGTTGGAAAGCAAATCATTTTTTGTAACATAAATAAGGAGGTATTTAAGTGAATAGATCATCATAGTAATATTAACTATAAACTTACCTGTGGAACGATACGTCGGACGGACGACAACGCCTTTTATGTTGGCACTCGGCACTGCACACTTCATTGCTAATTAGTTCTTTTTCCCGTCACTGATTTTTCTAAATCATATACAATTAATATTCCTTTACATGTTGTCTTCAGTATGTATAGTACCCGTATACCTCACCTGCACAAAACACTCTCAGTATATAGCAAAATTAAACTTTTTCTCTCGCGAAATTTTCTACTCATGCACTTGACAGCAAAGCTTGACAGTCGAGGTAGAAACATACGATAGCTGTCGTGCCCAATTTTTGCCTCATTCACATACACGACACGTACACGGTAGTTCCGTTCCAGTTAGTTTCCTCTTCAAAGTTCGGCTGCTAAAACCTTTGCCCACCTATCAGGCGAAGCATGCATTCCCTCGAAAAATAATTCTTCATTTTTAGAAGAGATTCAATTGTCGATCCATTTTTTACAATTTTCAAAAGAAATGAAGCGATCGATGATCTGCCAAACTGCTCCTCAGTGATCGAAAAGGGTAATACGAAAAAGGGGGCGGGTGAGGTAAAAGTTCCAATTTGAACGATTCCAATTTGAACGATTCCAATTTGTCCTTGACTGATTTGTGAAGATGTGGTCTTGCATGGTCGTGTTGTCATCTTCGAATTCTTTTTTGCTCCGGATCGCGCATGATGTTCAACGTTGAAATCACCAATTTTAAAGGGCCCATACACGAGCGAACAATTTGCGCAAATTTGTGTTTGCACAAAAATATGTGATAGTCCATACACTACACAACAAGTTGTGCAAACTTCAGTTGCGTTCAGGTTCTCTTTGAAAAGGCGGCAAATTTAAAAATTATATTTATTTTTATTTGTAGCCGGCACGCTTAAATCTGATTCCCCTAAAAGTAGCAACAAATCTCAAATAATTTCGCGGCGAAAAGTTTGTAGAATAACACATTTTTAATTGAAAAATTCTCAGCATAACGTTGAAATGCTTAGTACACAACACTTCAAAATGCACCAACATCGCCATACACGAGCAAACACGCTGCGCGTTGCGCAAAAAAATTCAAACGCGTTTGAATTTCATCAAACAGTTGCGCAACGCACCAAACTGCCCCATACACGGGAAAAATGTTTTCACAACGGGCTGCGTTGCGCAAATTGTTCGCTCGTGTATGGGCCCCGCTGAAACCATTCTCTACATGTTCGTTCCGAAGGAGCAGATTCACCATAAAGGCCGTTCTCCAATGCATGCACCACGAACGAACCAAAATCGCGCCATCTCGTCCCACATGAATGTGGCGTCATCTTCCCTCTCGCTCGTGTTTTGGTCGACTTGGCTAACTTTTTCTTGGTGTGTTTTAACCACATAGTACTAGTCCCCCATTCAGCAGCGATATTGTACCAGAATAGTGACATCGCCGCAGCTTTTCCGCCGGTTGTCAAAACATCAGTGCACTAATGATAACACGAAGCATTTATAAAAATGTGCACGGCAGTTTCAGGAGAATATTAAAAGTTAAAGTGATAAGTTTGTCCGTTTAAAAAGTGGTAAAAACTTCTACATTTAACATTTGCCCGATTGCGTTTTCGCAGCTGGCAGGCACAACTACAGGCAAGGGCTTATACTTTACACGAGATTCAGCATTTTCGTTGGCTGGTTCGTGGTTGGGTGGTCCGTGCATTGGAGAACGGCCTTAAGCCTCCACAAGTGTTCTATGAGTTTTACCAGCAGTTTTTAACACACTTTTATTAGCTTCACTTGTAACTATGTAAACAAATCTTGGAAGTTAAATTTGACCCACTTGCCGGTTTCCGATTGAGCTGAAATTTTGCATACACGTTTAGTTTGGATGACAATGCATGATAAGCTAAGTGACGTCATTCTAAGTCCAATATGGCGGACTGTGGAGCGCTTTTTAGTTATGTGTAAAGGAATCTTGGGAGTTAAATTTGACCCACTTCCCGGTTTCCGATTGAGCTGAAATTTTGCATACACGTTTAGTTTGGATGACAATGCATGATTAGCTAAGTGACGTCATTCTAAGTCCAATATGGCGGACTGTGGAGCGCTTTTTAGTTATGTGTAAAGGAATCTTGGGAGTTAAATTTGACCCACTTCCCGGTTTACGATTGAGCTGAAATTTTGCATACACGTTTAGTTTGGATGACAATGCCATGATTAGCATGTTAAAGTCATTTTAAGACTGAAAAGTATAAAATAAAATATTATAATTTAAAAAAACTAAAAAACACACTTTTATCGCGCACTAAAAGGTATAAAATAATTAAATTAAATAAACTTTAATTTGTTACGATATATGCATGTTACCCTTCCCAATATTTTAACTTTATTGTAGGGTTAACGCAAACATATATTTTTTTATTCAATATGTGACGGATGATAGATATGCTAGGTAGTTATTAGTAAACTTATCACTTCTTTTATGTCCAATGAGTAATTCAAAAAGTGTGGAGCGCTTTTTGGTTATGTGTACTTTTAATTAATTTAGGAAGTGCGTCTCGATCAGAACAGGACTCACGTTCGCTTTTTTTGGTCGCATGACTGTTTCAATTGCATATTGTTTCATTTAAGTGTTTCATTCTCATTTTCATTCCACCTGGCAAGAGCTAAGAGCAAATGTGCCTGAGCATTGAATGTTTAACTAGGTGTATCTGCAGAAGCAGATGTCGCCAATAAAAGGCCTATGATTGCTACAATCTCATCTTTATTCATTTCGAATGTTTTCCTTCGCGCAATTAAATCTTAACCTCAAAAAAAATTTTTTAAAAAAAAATAGAACCGACTCCAAAAAATCCCAAGCTCTAAAAAGTATAAAATAATTATATTAAAAGTCCTCTGCTACTACTTTCAACATTAAATACCAAGACTTTCCTAGACTTTTGAAGTCGGTGTGAAAACCTGACTGATATTAATCCAGACAAACTGATTGCATTCATTATTTAGTATTGGATTAATATCAGTCAGGTTTTCACACCGACTTCAGAAGTCTAGGAAAGTCTTGGTATTTAATGTTGAAAGTAGTAGCAGAGGACTTTTAATATAATTATTTTATACTTTTTAGAGCTTGGGATTTTTTGGAGTCGGTTCTATTTTTTTTTTAAAAATTTTTTATTTCATTCTTTTTAGTGTAATATGGTTTAGTAAATTTTTTTTTGGTCCGTCATTTTGAATCCTCGCAATCGGGCACCGAATGTACAACCAAGTACCAAAACCTTATCTGTGTATATATTTTGTTTTTTGTTGATTTTCTCAAAAATCGCTGAATCAATTTCGATCAAATTTATATGGGACCACCTCTGAAGTATGCCCTACCAAACAAAAAAAGAATCATCAAAATCAATTCATAATTGGCGGAATTATCGCGTAACGACATACAAAAAAAAAAAAAAGCATACAGTCGAATTGAGAACCTCCTCCGTTTTTTCGTCGGTTAAAAATATGTTCCACTTGCCATGAAAACAACTGGACTCAAAGCGATACGTCTGAACAAACGTTCGCTTTGAGGCGCGACAAAAGGAGCGACAAAGCGAACCGTCTAAACAGGCACAATGTTTGCGAAATTCATAAAAGGAGACACCTAAATGTGAACGGTGGAAACTTTTGCATACACCCAATACTTAAAGGGAGAAGAGGGAAGGGGAAATGCTAAGCAGTGACACCTTTATGGTGAGTCTTGCAAATATTATTTATGTGACTGAGAAGAAATTCTATGAGCATGTCGTACTTAACATCCTAAGAGACATTTGACAAATTTTAAATCTGTAACGTACTTTTATTAAAGTTTAATTTTATTATAGCGATAATTGTGTCCGGCCAACGCCGGGTATAGGTCAGCTAATTATGTATAAATTTGCTTAGTACAAGAGGCTTAAAGTAGGTCTTAGCTATACTAGGCTTAATGAGTGACTACCCCGTAGTTAGAAGTTAAACGCGATAGAGTTACCTAAACATACTACAGTAGCAGCTATAATTTTTGGACATAACAAGTTGGAGGTGCTAAAATTTGATAGACCTCAAAAAATTAATTTAGTAAATAATTCGTAAAAACAAATTTATGCAACAATTTCATTGGTTTTTTCGTGAGGTTGTAATTGTGCATGCGGTCTCGTTGTCTGCTCTATTTTTTCAATTTTTATTACTTTTCGTAAAACAAAATCTAACTTTCATCCGAAAAATGGTTTTGTCATTATAAATACGCCATATGGCTGTTATTTCTATTTGTGGATAATTTCACTCTTCTTCCATCAAAATGTTCAACCGGTTCATACCGACTGCTGTTCCAATATTTTACTAAACTTCTTTATCTTTGCAGAGGGATTGGTTTTGACTTGGATGCTCTGAAAAAATCATTAGAAGATGATTACACCGAATTCTTGTCATTTTCATCTGATCTGTTGCTCATTGAAATTCTAACGAAGGTTGCGGTTTGTTTCAACGAAGCCGTATGGACGATGTCTGGTTATGGATACGTAGGAGGCGCAACTCCGGGAAAAATACTATTTGGCATCAGAATAGTTTACGTCGAGGCTGTTCTCCCACTTCAGCCAGCTCAGCCGGGATTAAATCTGAACAATAGTAGGACACCACTTCGTGCCCTTCTCTATCCGGCTGGAAATCCTGGGTTCAAAAGAGCTTTGCTCCGTGCCGTGGCCAAAAACATCTTGATGGTATTGCTCTTCCCTATGTGTTTTGTTATGCTCTTTTTTAAAAACAATCGGACTGCGTATGATGTTATGACAAAGACAATTGTCGTCGAGGAGAACCATGCTCCAATTCTGAGACGGCGATAATCTTATGCGAGCGTAACATTTACGTAAAATGTTTCTTCAGTTGGGTCAGCTATAAGACCTTTGACAGAAATATAGTTTATTTTGTCCCATTTATGGTTTCAGATTTTTTTTTATATGTATGTATTTTATGTTTCTAGTGGTTAGCTCTTAGCTCTTTTCCGATGCAAGTGCCAGCATTATTCCTGTTAGGCGTTTTGTACACGAGATGTGATGTAATGTTGATTCATAAATAAAAATTTAATGAGGCAATTTCTCAAATTTTTGGGATTTTTGTTAATACCTGAAGGCAGATATCATCACCTATATTTTTATTTTATTATTCATCTGTAGTCTCGATTTCGCTGGAATTCAACTCCGTTCGAAACCTAAGATGGTCTGAAGCAGGATGACACTGTTGGAGAGTCCGTTTTAAAATTTGCGACATACCAATTTTCGTTTGATTTCCGTCGGAATAAAAAGTTACATTTACGTGTATTTTGCGTTATATCTCGGTAATCATGCGTTTTACAAACGAACTCGCAAAGACATATAGTGTAGCGAGCGAAAGAGGAAAAAGCCCGTCCGGGCTCAAAAAGATCCATTAAGACGCATTGTCTTCCCAGTTCCCGTGGCTGTGGGTCTGTCGTAGCGATAGTTCAGGTGTTTACCATGCGTGGAAGTGCAAACGGATTAGTTATACAGGGTGTTTTGCTAAGGTCTGAACATGGATATGCTAATGGAATCTACATGGTCTCCTGATCAACGTTTGTTCGGAGACCCCGCCCCCCTAAAATCGGCCCTTCCCCCTAAAATCGCAATTGAAAATTTGGAGGGGGTCAACCTAGAAAATTCGTTATTTGTTCTTTAAGAGACATCCGAGGATACTGGTTGATAACGCATTAGAAAGCTTTCCAACGATACCATCCACGACCCAATCCGCCAACAAACAAGCGTGAGAGGCCGCGTCAAACTTCGAAAGTGGGAATTTCAAAGTCCATAATTTGACCTTGGCCCTTCACTCTGCCGATTTTTTATATGGGCAGATCGAAACTTTCTGAGAAAAGCCTTCCGTGTCATGTGGCCTTTCTCAGGGAAAAATCACACTCGAATCCGACGGCGCGTTCCGAAGTTATTCGTGTTCGAGTGGTTCAGCCCTACCGTAGATGGCATAAGAACTAAACTTCGCACGCCATGCAAAGTCGAATATACACTTTTGAAATGGCTGGGACATTCCCGAATAGACCATAACATGTATCACAGTGCGCCGAGAAAAAATCTATATACATACAGGGTGTTTTGCTAAGGTCTGAACAGGGGTATGCCAATCGATTCCAAATGGTCTCCTGATCAACGTTTGTTCGGACACCCCCCCCCCCCCCCCACTTTCCAATTGAACTTCATTGCGGGTAGTGGGTTTTGTGTTTTATTAATTATTATAACACGAATAACTTCGGAACGCGCCGTCAGATTCGAGTGCGGTTTTTTTCTTGAGAAAGGCCACATGACAGGGAAGCTTTTTCTCAAAAAAAGTTTCGATCTTCCCATGCAAGAAATTGGCGAAATGAAGGGTTAAGGCCAAATTTTGGGCTTTGAAATTACCATTTTCGAAGTTGGACGCGGTCTCTCCCGCTTGTTTGTGGACGGATCGGGTCGTGGGTGGTATCGTTGGAGGGCTTGAAGGCTTAGCTTTCTAATGCGTTATCAACCAGTATCGTAGGATGTCTCTGAAAGAACTTATAATGCATTTTCTAGGTTAACCTCCTCCAAATTTTCAATCGTGATTTTGGGGGGGAAGGACCGATTTTAGGGGGGGGGGGGGGTGTCCGAACGAACGTTGATCAGGAGACCATTTGGAATCGATTGGCATACCCCTGTTCAGACCTTAGCAAAACACCCTGTATATAAAAATCTCGTCTCACGGTGTTTGTGGCCCACCGAAACTCACGAATTGTGGGAACAACAAGTAAGTAAAAGCAACGATCTGCCGTCTTGGGATGAGTTGAGGAGCCTTTTACGAATGCGTTTTCGGACACTTGAAGCCATTTCAGCTAAGCGAGGGGTTGGGCCAAAAGCCAGAAGTCAAAGTTCGCCGCAAGCACAGAAAAAAGACTAAGTCAGAAGGCCCATCTAGAACAAAAAATCGTTCTATGAAAGCAAAATTTCTCAATACGTCAAAATCCCATTCCTTATACGTGCGGCGCTTGTGTCGAGCCGAGCAGCCCGAGCATAAGGCATGCGCACAAGTAAATAAGTCGCTGGCGTTGAGTATATGCCCTTGTTCATCAGTTTTCTGCAGTGAGATTTGATTTATTTAAAAACCTGTAGACTGAAACAGGGACCACATTTTTGTTCTAGATGGGCCTTCTGGGTTAGTCTTTATTCTGTTCATTCGCGCCGTAATCATGAAACGTTTGATAGCATATAAAAGACGCTTGTTCCCGAGTTAGCTTGACTGACCACAGTATGTGTGTGTACACAACTGCTATAACCAACTGTAAGAAAATCAGCCATAGTAAATTCAGAGCATTTTTTTTCGCTGGCTCTTGGACTATTACAGCGAAGGGGAAGTGCGTGATCTGCTTTGATAATCACAGCATTCGTCAATGCCCAAAGTTCTCTGCAGCAAATGCTATACAACGATTGGAAATAGTTAAATCCAAGGGACTTTGCATTAATTGTCTGGGATCAGGCCACATGTTAGCAAATTGTCCTAGCGCACAAACATGCTTTCAATGCAAAAAACGTCACCATTCACTTTTTCATCGGAAAGCGGAAGCATCATCTCGACTATCTACAGGAAACAGAAACGTAAGCTCTTCCGTTGGTGCCAGTTTAGTAACGCCACTTTCTGCAACGGCAACGGAGTTTGCATCAAATGCCGAACAACCATCGACGTCGCTATTTATTAATGGAACGCAAAATCAAGTGTTACTCGCCACTGCCTTGGTAAAAATCGTTTCACCTCACGGAGAAGAACGAACTATAAGAGCTTTAATAGACCATGGTTCGTAAACTTGTTTCATAACTTCTGCGTTGGTGCAATATTTGAAATTAAAATCCGAATCAACTTCGGCTGAAATTCATGGGGTAGGGAAAAGCGTAATTAATCACTCGTCCTCAAGAGCGCATTTTACAATCAAACCCATCAATGAAAATAGAAAAATCGAAATTTCCGGCCTGGTTTTAAGAAAACTCACTAGTATTCTGCCTGCTTGTCCTATTCCTCAGCACAATTGGGAGCACATCAAATAGCTTGAATTGGCTGACCCTCATTACTTCAAACCTTGTCCTATCGATCTACTGTTGGGAGGTGATGTTTATGGAGACATCATTATGGATGGTTTTATCAGAGATCCTCGAGGAACTCCCACTGCTCAAAAAACTATTTTTGGATGGGTTTTACCTGGTAAGACCAGTGATATACATAACTTTCATACGTATACCAATCTTGATAACCAGTTGAGAAAATTTTGGAGCTGGAAGAAATACCAACAGGAAAAATGCAGCCTGAAGAAGAACGAAAATGTGAAGAAATCTTCGAGAATACTCATAAGCGGCTACCGAATGGTCGTTATGATGTAGAGTTGCCCCTTAAGGAAGAAAATGCAACTAGCCATCTTGGAAGATCTCGGTCCATAGCTATGAAGAGGTTTTTTCAGTTGGAAAATAAATGTAAAGAAAATCCTAGTTTACAAGAACCGTATAACGCATGTATACAAGAATATCTAACTTTGGGCCACATTACTAAGGTAACCACTGGCGAAGAGGTACATGCTCATGTGTGTCAAAACTTTCGATCACATTCATGCACGTATCTTCCTCATCATAGATTTATTAAAGAAAGCAGTACTACTACGAAACTGAGGGTTGTCTTCGATGCCTCCAGAGCGACGAGAGGCTTATGAAGGGACCAATTGTACAAGACGAATTTGCTGTTGTTACGATGGAGAAAATATAGAATTGTGTTCTCCGCGGACATTGAGAAAATGTACCGCCAGGTTCAAATGTGTTCACAGCACAGTGAATACCAACGAATTCTATGTCGAGAACATCCAGAGGATGAAATCCAAGACTACAGATTGACAACTGGAACGTTCGGAACCAAGAGTGCACCCTACTTAGCAACTAAGGTGATACAGCAATTAGCAATAGATGAAAAGAAAAATTCCTCATTGCCTCTAGAATCGCAATTTCTGATTGCTATGTGGACGACCTGCTCTCCGGAGCAGATACTCTTGAACCAGCATGATGCAAGCTGGCGGATTACAATTACGAAAATGGGCATCGAATAGTGAGAAACTACTAAAAACTGTTTCAAGCTCACATAGAGAGAGCAATCTACCACTTCGTGTCGAGGAAGCGACTATTGTTCGCACGCTGGGCCTAAATTGGAATTCAGCAAATGACTATTTCGCTTTTTCTGTATCACTCGACGACGAAGAAAAAGTCTGGACAAAGCATATTATCCGACGTCTCGAACCTTTTCGATCCATTAGGATGGATTTCGCTTATGATCCTTACGGCAAAGATTTTTATTCAGCAGTTATGAAAGGAAGGTTTAGGTTGGGATGACAAAGTATGCCCAGCATTCGAGGAGCAATGCTGTAGATGTCGGAAGGATATAAGAAACATAGCAAAACTTCGATTCACCCGCTGGATTAATTATTCTAAAGATATTTCGTCAATAGAACTTCATTCCTTTTCGGACGCCTCACAAGAAGCTTATGCGGCTGTGGTTTATATCTGCACACAAACTAATTCCGGAGAAAGACACGTAATAGAGCAAGAACCCGCGACGATCTTCGTTATTTTATAAAACCTGAAAGTTTCTCTATGTATGTCCCTAATACAGGTAAAAACGATCCCCGACTATGAAGTTTGGAAAACGGTGGGTTTGAAAGGTAACTTGTGTCAAAGATGTATAAAATTGGACCTAACTTTCGTTAAAGTATAAAACCCAGTTTTTATATATTTTATTTGGAATAATATTGGAAATCACGTCGTCCATTGTCAGACACTTTGGACGGTTGTAACCCCCTGTCAGACACCTTTAAATTATACTAAATTATAATTTTACTTACGTCATAAGTATAAAAGCTGAATTTTATATATGTTACTTGAGGAACTATCAAAAGATGTTTTATCAGCTGTCAGACCGTTTCGATGGTTCCTCACCTTGTCAGACACATTTAAGTCGGGTTGAAGTTGCGAAAAATTGACAATGGGTCCACCTAGAAAATGCTTAATACGTTCTTTCAGAAACATCCTACAGTACTGGTTGATAACGCATTGAAAAGCTGAGCCTTCAGGTTTTCCAACGACACCACCCACGACCCAATCCGCTAACAAAAAAGCGGGGGAGACCCCGTCAAATTTCGAAAATGGCAATTTCAAAGCCCAAAATTTGACCTTGATCCTTCATTCTTCCGATTTTTTGTATGGGAAGATCGAAACTTTTTTTGAGATAAAGCTTCCCTGTCACGTAGCCTTTCTCAAGAAAAAAACCGCACTCGAATCTGACGGCGCGTTCCGAAGTTATTCGTGTTACAATAATTAATACAACAACACCCACTATCCGCAATGAAGTCCAATTGGAATGTGACGTCACTTTCCAATTGGACTTCATTGCGGATAGTGGGTGTGGGTGGGTCCAAAGTGTCTGACAATGGACGACGTGATTTCCAATATTATTCCAAACAAAATATATAAAAACTGGGTTTTTTACTTTAACGAAAGTTAGGTTCAATTTTATACACCTTTGACACCAGTTACCTTTCAAACCCACCGTTTTCCAAACTTCATAGTCGGGGATCGTTTTTACCTGTATTAGGGACACACATAGAGAATTCAGGTTTTTTTTATAAAATAACGAAGGTCTGATCGTCGCGGGCTCTTGGTCTATAAATTATGTAAGAAATAAAAAAATAGAAGACCGCAACAAACTGTAATAAACTTAAATTATGGTTTTGGTTGCGCAACATTTGGGTTTTAACGAATTTTCGTTTCCGCTAATATCCTTTGTTTGCCTGCATTTTAGGGTTTTATGGCCTCGATCCGGATCGGGTACGATAGCTTGATAAACATGCGTAGGTACACTTTTTGCCTGACAGATAGGTTTTCTGCGCGAACTGCGCTGATTAGAAATCTAAAAATAGCTCTAGAAATCTAAAAATAGCTCGGATCCCAGATCCTAATCACTTCAAACATTTCGTTTGAAATTTTTTTGACATTAAAAAAAGCTGGTTTCGGAGTGAATCGAAAGGACTCCGATATGGCAGTACTTTAACGAAAATCCGTTCGTAGTGCGGAATACGAAAAAATGTTACGTCGAAGGGTTATTCGGAAATATTACCGTTTTGTACAAGAGTTGAACCAACTAAAAACAAATGGAAAACCAGCAAGAGTCACCTAGCGAGCATTTAATAAGTTGAACTTGCGACCACTATACCACAAAAAAAAAATGGAAAACCAGCAAGAGCCACCTAGCGAGCATTTAACAAGTTGAACTTGCGACCACTATACCACACTATTATATCGGCGAAAACTTGACTGCAGGATCTTGTCCCAACTATCTGTGTTATAAAAACCAGACGACAGCGCCTCTAGGGAGAGGTTGACAAGTTACTCCAGAAAGCTACTTGCGACCACTATATACTCTATACACAAGGGTTTTGGCATGTTTTGGTTAATGTCTCTGATTTTGTCCCGTTTGTTAATGGGTTTGGATTTTAGGTATTAGGAAAATATTTTTCGTGCAGTTGGATAGTTTGGGATATTCTATACCATGACATGAACCTCACAGAAAATTTGACACCCTCCTTATAGAAAAGCTTTCATAAACAATCTGTTTTTAAGATAGACCAACTAATAACAGTTATAAGTTGGTCTATGATATTGTCTTTGCCCAAGCGCTTTGACTAGTGAAATGATTGCGCAAATGTTTATTCATATTTATGTTCTGTATAATAAAGTGTTTGCTATACACCTAAATCTGTTTTTACACGGTTTGAGCCTAAGGTGGACTTTCAAACTTGCAAGTTCAAAGTTGTGCATTCACAGTTGGCTGTTTATGCCCGTTCTCCAATTGCGAACCGACCAACTACGAACCACCGAAAGAAAAAGCTCAACCCCGTGCAAAGTATTAAGCCCTTGCCTGTAGTTGTGCCTGTCAGCTGCGAAAACACAATCGGGCAAATATTAAATGTGGAAGTTTTTACCACTTTTTGAGCGGAAAAACTTCTCAATTTAACTTTTTATATTTTCCTGAAATTACCGTGCACATTTTTATAAGTGTTTCGTGTTATAATTAGTGCACTGGTGTTTTGGCAACCGGCGGAAAAGCTGCGGCGACGTCACTATTCTGGTACAATATCGTTGCTGAATGGGGGACTATTACTTTTGGTTAAACGCACACATTTAAAAAGTTAGCTCGGTTGACCAAAACACAAGCGAGAGAGAAGATGACTCTAATAAGAAAATGGAAAGCGATGGCGCGATGTTATTTGGTTCGTAGTTGGTCGGTTCGCAATTGGAGAACGGGCATAACATTCCGGCAAAGTGTACTTGAAACATTGGACGCACCTAATAGCAGATTTCCTATTAAAAGAAATTTAATTAATATAGTATAGTAAGAAATTTAATTAATATAGTAAGACACTAGACAAGATCCAGAAGTGGTGTGAGAGACATGGCTTATCAGTGAATCCTTTGAAAACAACACTTGTGTTGTTCACTAGGAAAAGGAAACTCGATAAGCTTAAGCTCCCAATTTTGAAAGGTGTAACCATTCAACTCTCCAAAGAAGTGAAATATCTAGGGGTAATTCTAGATAGCAAACTGACTTGGAAGGCTCATGTTGAACACAAAGCATCTCGAGCACTGAATGCTTTCTGGCAATGCAGGAGAGCTTTTGGGAAGACATGGGGTCTAAAACCCGCTATTGTGCACTGGATGTACACAGCCATAATTAGGCCCATAATCACATATGCGTCAGTGGTCTGGTGGAGTAGAACGGAGGCAATGAAAGCTATTTGTCGACTAAAAAAGTGTAGACTATGGCATGATGGACATGCCACCGGACATGGCGTCTTATCCCGAAGAATTGAAGAGCATTGCACCTTTTTTAGCATGCCGACGGATGATATGACGCAAATTACCATGTTGCGAAGAAGTATTCAAATTAGTCTTCCAGCAAGGGAAGAATGGGATGATCCCAAAAAACTACTGGATGGATTAGATGACATCTTCTACACAGACGGATCGAAAACCTTAACTGGTACGGGCGCTGGATGGTATTTGAACGAGGCAGTCAAATACGGCATATCACTCGGAACAACCGCAACGGTTTTTCAAGCTGAAGTGTTCGCCATTCTCGAAGTGGCCAACTGGATAATTGCCCATAGGTGGCACAATAAGAAGATTGGCATCTGTAGCGATAGTAAGGCTGCTCTTGCCACCCTACTTAACCCAACCACCAGATCACAGATTGTCCAGGAATGTAAGAACAGACTTAATTCTGTTGCCAAGCACAACCAGGTCAATCTTATATGGGTTCCCGGTCACCAGGGAATCGATGGCAATGTGGCCTCTGACGCTCTAGCGAAGGAGGGCGCAAGCTCTCCTCCCCTGGGACCGGAGCCCATTATTGGTGTCAGCTTTACGGAATTGAAAAACTGGATAACTAGATTCATGGACTCAATACATGGTCAGAGATGGTCCAGTATATCAACCTGTAAATTCACCAAATGGTTCATTAGTCGTCCAGACAGTAACAATGCAAAACTTTTACTTCGCTTAGGCAGAAAAGATTGCAGAACGCTTGTAGGGACGGTCACAGGACATAACACATGCGGCAAGCATCTGAACACCTTAGCGATTCAACGTGTCCTTCGTGTGGGGAGGACGAGGACAGCACGGAGCACTTCCTCTGTAACTGCCCGGCCTTCTCCCGCGCGCACATGACGACGTTCGGCGCCGATGTAATGAGAATGGAAGACTTCAATTCTCAATCTCTATCTGATGTTCTTAGTTTCGTCAAGATGACTAAACAATTCGGATAGGGTAGGGGACGAGTGCAATGGACCGTGGTCTGAGCGCTCGAGGTTGACACCTCCCCCTTTCTTTTAAGAATAGAATAGAAGATCCATTTTTATCTTTTTAATATTCACAGTTCCTCCTTCAATAAAATTCCCGCGCTGTGCTGTGGCTGTGCAGTGACTATTAAACAATGTGTGCCATTGTGAGATGACGGGTCTTATGGGCGAACCTCTGAATTGCCATGCAGCAGAATGCATCGAGATCCATCAAGAGCTTAAAGCTTGATGCATGAACGCAGGCCGCTGCATCGTATGGGCGCAGGCCTTTAAGCTTTGGTAGGCGAGCGAGAGAATTATGTTGCCCCGTGTGGCTATTCGCAATGTTGTTATGCGCTATGTTGTGGCGCACTCTGGATGGCCGCGGCTTGCGCAGCGCGGCGATGGGGCTCGTGCAGCAGAGGCTCTCCTCACCGGGGCGGGAGTCCCGACTTCGTCCCCTCAATTCCTTTCGGGGACTCTGGGAAGGCTCGCGGAATGACAGGATCGCAAAAGAATGGGCCCCGGGGCACCGGCGTTCGCGCGGAAAAATAAGGGCACGGTACTTACCTGCTCGTTTTCCTTGCTCCTCGTTCCTGCAGGGGGAGAGCCCGTCGTCTATCGCCTCCTGGAAGGGACACTCAATCGGGGAAACACAAAAGAAACTAAACACTACTTCCCGGTTTTTTTTTTATCTTTTAATTATACAGAGTTAATCTTACAATTCGTTACATAATTCTTGTCAACTGTAAACAAATTCTTCCGCGTTTAACAAATTCTTTCGTTTTTAATTCGCTACTTTTAAGCCGAACTCCGCACACTATTTCTTGCACCCCTGGTCACTTCCGTACTTCAACTTCGACTGCCCATGAGGTTGATGGCAGCCCGAGCTTTTCCGGCCTTGACCTGTCGCGGGGCCGTTCCGAATTTTAGCCTAAAATTTCCTGTAAGTATTTGGAATGAAGTAAGTCTGTTCGAAAATTAAATTTTATTCCTTTTTATTTTTATTTGCAGGAGCGGCGAGGACTGCAACAGTATGTATAAAGTTTTATTAACCGTAATCTTCTAGAAATTTATTTTTCTATCTGTTATTTATAAAATAGTGAATTCCCCTTTCTATTTGTATGATATCTGATGATGATAGCAAATAGCAAATGTTACTTTCATCACCTTGACTGTTTTTAATTTTTTTTTTATGAAGTTTTGATGATTTTTAATTTGTATTAATTTTTAAGAATTGAATTATGTACCTTTTGTTTATTTTTTTGTTTTTTTATTTTGTTTTCCTGTACATATAAGTTTTTAGTTCCTGAAATTGCGATAATTTTATATTTATGTTACTTTTACTTTAAGAATTTAATCTGTTTGATTCCAAGTTAGCGAAAAACAGATCAAAATAGAATTCCCAAATACAATGATGAGGAACCTGAAAACGGTAGGTGTGTAGCGGAATGAAAAGATGTACCGTTTGATTATTAATTCAGTTTTATTTTAATTTTTCAAGCAATCTACATTTAATAACAGGTTCAATTGTTCAAATAACTTAATCTACTTATTCATTCAAATTCAACGTTTATTTAGTACTTAACTTAGATTAGGTTAACATAAAGCAACTTAATTTATTTCACGAAGTACTTGAAATATTTGTCTAAAATTAAACCGCGTTTCGTCGCAAATAGCTTTAACAAACGAGAATATTTCAGAGTTGCATTCTCCAAAATACCGTAGGTATGTGTTTGGCTATGACAACTCCGTTAGATGCCTCGCATTGAAATTTTGCGTAACCAAAATACGAATCCAAGTTTGTGAACTACAATTTCAAATCCAAGCAAATTGGCTTATTGAAATACTATAGAAGGATGTTGCATTGAACTCAACTTATAACCTAAGACCTCCCGAATTTAGCAATAATTGAATCAGTAACTAAATTTCCCTGCAATTTATTAGTAATTTTTCTCAGGTAGTGTTAAGTTGAATATTTAGAGTTAATGACCAACGGGCATGCAAACTCTTCATCCGAACTTAACTTCCCCTTGTTATAATTTATAGTTACCTTTTTAAATGTTGAATGTTTTTAGAGTTGAATTTCTGAGTTGGATATGTAGAGTCGAATGACCAAAGGCATATAGACTCTTCATCCGAACCAGGCTGAAAGTAAAAAAGAAGACCGAGCTACCGTGATCTCGGCTTTTTATACCTCCAACTTAACGGTTATTTGTTTCAGTTTCATTCCATTCTGCATGGCTATGTTTACACTTGCAGATCATTTCTCAGCGTTACCAGTCGTGAATTTTTGTTGTCGACCATGTGTAAGGTGTCAGTGATCAACTTGGAATATAAAATAAGTAAGGAACGGCTACGGCGTGTAAAAACCCTGTCCGTGAACGACCACTTTCCTGAGGAACGGGGCAGGAGGGGTATACCCTTATTTTCAAAGTATTAGTAGTGTCGGTGTGTAACCGAGCAAGAGAACTGTCAAGTGAATTTCTGAGTGTTAGGTGGCTTTGCAAATCCCAAAGCACCTAAGACAGTGGTGGCGTCTAAAAGGTACAAATTCGTGGAGTATGGGGGCATTTAAAAATATCGAGCAGTTTTTTTTTCCGAAAATATGCACATAATAATATTAGGAATAATAATCCTATAATTATTTTTTATATTAAATAAATAAATCTCACTTCACCAAATCTATTTCAAATTGTTTTTGTTGCCCCTCCTTATATCATCCCAAAATTTCGGCTTGTACTGAGCTTTTAATACAAATACAAGAGTCTCTAACACAAGAGAAATTGTGGTACACAAAAGGTAGGAGCTCAGCCGTTCCATACTGTTCTAAGGTGATCAAGTGGTTTACCTGACAGTTCCCGGAATGACAACACAACTTGTCAATAAAAACAATGTAGGTGAGTTCATTTGTTGTATTATTTATTATAAATGCTATAATCCATTTTTTACCTTTTAGGTTTACTTAGACTAGGATTACCTGTGGATACTCCAGGTAAGGTAAGTATTTTACAATTCATTGTAAGTGCTTAATTTTATTATATAATTTTCTTTTCAGAGTTTGACTGAACATACTCCCCCCCGTTGAACATTTATGTTCAACCTTTCTTTAATTTTGGCTAACCCCCTCTTATGATAGTGAGAAAAGATTACTTGGCCATCAGCTCTTACTTTCAATTGAGCTTGATAACGATTGGGCAGGTTAATAGTTTTTGTTCTATTCCTGCGAGCCTGAATCTCCCTAAAATTAATTCTATTAATAACATCTTGTGGTAAAAAAAGTTCAACGCCCTCCCGAGTCACAAATTTTTGCAGGGAGTTGGTTCGGCGCATCTCGACTTCTTCGATAGTGGTTGTAGGACGCAACCTCTGCACCTCGGTGATTCGTGACCCATTGACTACTACCGGCGCTTGAATGGTGGGGTTAGTATGTGGAGTTATGTTGATGGTTGACTCTGTTGTTGACAGTGTCGGTGGCCTCAGCATGATGTTCTCCAAAACCTTAATTTGCTTGCCCGGTGGAAACTTTGACCCTTTTGAGTTGTCGTTAGCAGCTCTCGAGGATATTGGTCCTGCTCCTCTGATTGGGATCACCTTACCTCCCTCTTCGTAAAACATCTGCTCCTCTTCCAAACTTAATGATGGAAAGGTTGGATCATCAAAGCAGATGTCTAGGACGTCGTCATCTCCAATTAATTGGTAATCATGGATGTCTGCAGGGCTCACTGATGATTCGCTCGAAATGCTTATCACCCCATCGGTGTTGTTGCTTGATGAGGATGAAGATGATCTCGAGCTGCTCGATGAGGATGCGGATGAGCTCGAACTGCTCGATGAAGATGAGCTTGAACTCGAGCTGCTCGATGAACATGAGCTTGAACTGCTCGATGACGATGAGCTCGAGATGCTTATGATATCATCATAAGAGATGATTGGTCGGCTTTGGTTCATCTGAAATTATACTGATAAGTATCCCTTTTTTTTAGATTTGGGGACAACCACAAGACGACACGACATTAACCTGACACATAATTTGTTAGTTAACTGGTAGTTTAACCAGTTTAGCAACTGGTCGCTTGAATTGTGTTGTTTGGGTACGCACATCTGCAACGCGTACGATGCCATCTGTTCCTGGATATGTTTTTATTATAACACCCATTGGCCAGCAAGTGGGGTGGGTGTTTTCATTTTGAATTAATACCACATCTCCTTCCTCGAGATTTGCGACATTTTGGAGCCATTTAGGTCGATTTTGCAGCTGATTTAAATAATCCCTTGACCAACATTTCCAGAATTGTTGAATGATCTGCTGTACGTGTTTCCATCTATTTACTAACATTGGTTTTTCCTGGTTATATTCGGGTTCCGGTATTGTAGTTAACGACTGGCCAACCAAGAAATGTCCGGGTGTCAGCATAAAATTTTCCTCTGAGTCATTGCGCAGGTAGCATAAAGGTCTTGAATTTAAACAGGCTTCTACCTGCGCTAACAAAGTTGCATATTCCTCAAATGTAAGCGCTGAATTGCCAATACATCGACGTAAATGATACTTGGCACTTTTTACTCCAGCCTCCCATAAGCCTCCGAAATGAGGGGCTGCCGGGGGGTTCATGTGCCAAGTGATTGTTTTGTTTGTACAGTACCTATGAGCAGCTGGCCAGGACGATTTGATTGCCATGTGTAAATCCTTGTCCAACAGTGTTTTTCCTCCCACGAAATTTGTTCCGCAGTCCGAATATATGTGACTACACATCCCTCTTCGCGCAATAAATCTCTTGAGTGCTGCAACAAATGCTTCTGCAGTCAGGCTTGAAACTAATTCAAGGTGTATGGCCTTTGTAGCCATGCAAACAAAGACACAGAAATAAGCCTTTTGCAGTTTTGCATTTCGAAGTGAAGATGTCTTTATAATTATTGGGCCAGCATAATCGATTCCCACCTGTGCAAAGGGTTTTGAAATGTTGACTCTGGCCGCTGGTAAATTACCCATCCTAGGTGCGATGCCCTTTTGTCGTTGTCTAAAACATTTTATACATTTGTGAAGTCGTGTTGTGATACAACGCCGGCCATCTAAGATCCAATAAAGATCCCGGCTTGTATTTAAAACTAATGACGGGTTCCCATGTAGTGTTTCAATGTGAATTTTGTCGATAATTAGTCCAGTGACATGATGATTACGAGGTAATATGATAGGAAACTTTCTGTTATACGGCATTGTTGCATTTGCCAACCTTCCACCCACTCTAATTAATCCGGCTTTATCTAGATGAGGATTAAGTTTAAATAATTTGCTATGCTTAGAAACTGATTCCCCTTTGGACAAGTTATTATACTCTTCCATAAATTCTGAACGTTGAACCAGCTGTAGAATCACCAGACGTGACGCAATGTACTCTTCCGTTGATAGTTGACCATAACGCCTTGAATTTGGATGTCGACAATTGAAGATGAAACGTTGAATAACAGCAATGATCCGAATTAATTGAGTGATCGAAGAGTATTTCAACAATATATCCTCTTTGAAATTAGTTAGAAAGTTGTGAACTTTGGGTTGCCTTTGCTCCAATGTGGTTGACTCCTGAACTTGAACTTGGCTGGGCCAATTTTCTTGACCTTGGGATAACCATTGTGGTCCGTGCCACCAGAGATTATTTCCTAGTAACTGCTTGCATGAAAGTCCCCGTGATGCGAGATCTGCTGGGTTATGTTTGGTCGGAACATGACGCCAGCTTTCAGACCTTAAATATTCCTGAATCTCTACAATTCTGTTGGCTACATATGTCTTCCATTTAGACGGATGTTCTTTGATCCACTGCAGCACGATTGTTGAATCAGTCCATGCTGTAACTGGAACATTCTGTAAATTCATCCCCTGCGTAATTGTTTTTAGTAGTCTTACTAAAAGTACTGCCCCATTTAGTTCTAATCGTGGTATTGTTATAGGTTTGATTGGTGCTACCTTAGATTTAGCCGCTAACAAATGTACAATGGTACCATGGTCCAGTTGTATTCTGATGTATACTGCTGCTGCATATCCCTTTAATGAAGCATCACAGAATCCATGAATCTCCAAACTTGCATCTAACGTGTAATTAATCCAGCGAGGTATTTTCAATTCCTTTAAGTATTTTAAGTTTTCCTTATACGTTCTCCATTGATCGCTAATCCTTTCAGATACTGCTGCATCCCACGATGTACCTGTGATCCACAATTCCTGCATCAGTAATTTTGCCTGAATTACAATTGGTGCCAGCCAGCCCAGGGGATCATACAAGGAAGCAACACCAGAGAGAATTACTCTTTTAGTGAGTACTGGAGGGGATGGCATGTCCTTTATGTTGTAAGTAAAGTGGTCGTGATTAGGATACCATATGAGACCAAGTGTTTTAACTGATCCTGCCTCAGAAATTAGTAGTGCACTCTTATGTTCTACTAATTCCTGTGGTAAGTCGTTCAGTAATTGAACATCATTACTGCACCATTTTCTTAGGTTGAAGCCCGCTGAATTCATGATTTCGATAAGTTGATCCCTTAGTAGTTTCGCGTTTTCTTGATTATCAGCTCCAGTTAATAAATCGTCGACATAAAAACTGCTGAGTATGGTTTTTGCTGCCAACGGCCACTTTTCCTTTCCATCTTCCGCCAACTGTTGAAGAGTCCTTATTGCCAAGTAAGGTGCTGAAGTAGTGCCGAACGTAACAGTTTGTAATTGATAATCCTGAATTAAATTTGTTTTGGGATGTCGCCATACTATTCGTTGATACGTTGCGTCGTCTGGGTGTATTTGTATCATCCTGTACATCTTTTCAATATCAGCGCTCATCGCAACTTTATGCTTTCTCCAATTCAGCAAATTCAGAAACAGTGTAGGCTGCAATGTTGGACCCTTTAACATGAACTCATTCAGTGACCTCCCATTCGATGTTTTTGCGGACGCGTCGAAGACAACACGCAGTTTCGTTGTGGTACTATCCTTTAGAACCGCATGATGAGGTATATAATAATGCGGCTCACCCTGTTGTGGTGGTTCTATCTCCTCCATATGATTTAATTTGATATATTCATCTAAACACTTTTCGTACTCTCCTTTTAATTCTGGATTTTTTTGTAATTTGTGTTGCAAAGATTGAAATCTCCTCAGTGCCTGAGATCTGGATTCTCCCAAAGATGGTGGTTCATTGTTGAAGAAAGGTAGCCTGACTTGATATTTCCCGGATTCTAGCCGTTTGCAAGTCTCCTTGAAGAAATTTTGACATAACTGATCCTCGGGTGATAGTATATTCTTAGCAGGAATTTCCTCCTCTTCCCAAAATTTCCTCAGTTGTACTTCAATTGAGTCTGACATAGCCATAAATGTTCGTATAGGTTTTGGTTGAATACTTTGTGCCGATCCGAGCAGAATCCATCCAAGGGTTGTTTTAATAGCAGTAGGTGTACCACGTTCTCCCTGAATAATTCCTTTCCTGATGATTTGAGCATAAACTTTAGCTCCTAACAAAGCATCAATTATACCGGGTTTCCAATAATCTGGGTCTGCAAGATTCAGCTTATGTAGATGATTGCAGTTTCTCCTTGAAATTTCCTTCGTCGGAAGATGATTCGTGATTTGATCAATGATTAGGAAGTCCTCTTCGATTGATACCCCTGTGGATTGACGTGACTTGAATTTGATTTTTGTTTCCCGTGTAGAAGTTCCTGTTTGTTGTGAATTTAAGCCTGTAATAGTGACTGCTGTTGGCCTGCAGTCCGTTGATAATTTTTGCCATGCTGATTTAGTGATAAACGATGAGTCTGAACCGGAATCAATTAAACATCGAAGAATTTCCGTGTTCCCCCGTTGTCCTTGTGCCCTTATTAATGCTGTTGATAGTAATGCCTGATGAGACCGTTCCCTGCTTAGATAAGTTTGGCTGGTAATTAGAGGATCCGTGCTCGAACTTGTGCTTTCCTTAGTTTCCTTGACTTGTTGATTGGCTTCTGAATCAGTATTCCGTTTTCCAGATGTTGAAATTGCTGCATCTGCCTCCTCATGTAATAATGTATGATGTTTCCTTTGGCATTTTAAACATCGAAATTTGCTTATGCATTCCTTTACCGAATGCCCTTTTGCTAGACAGTTATAACAGTACCCTGTTGCAGAAATTAATTTCCGTTTTGCCCTAATGTCCATTTTTTGAAATTTTGGACATTTTTGTAATGCATGTGACTCATTACATGCCCCGCATTTTATTGTTTTGGTAACGTGATAAGCCTTTGTTGCTGTAGTTATATTTGGTTTGGAGTTTTGTTGTTTGCCTTGATTTGATTTAGCAGAAATTGTATCTGAGATTGCTTCTAATACCTTCAGCCGCGTGTTTAGAAATGTTTTGAATTGTGGAAAATCCGGTAAATTTTGCGTTGCCCCTTGATATTCTTCCCATTTTTTCAGTGTAACGAATGGTAATTTCTGGACTAAAATGTGTACCAGCAGTAAATCCCATCCCGACGTATTTATCTGCAAAGCCCTTAATTGTTGCAGACACTCCTCTGTTGTATCAATTAATGACTTTAAACCTCCCGCGGTCTCCGTAGTTAATTTCGGTTGACTTAATAGCGCCTTTAATTGATGATTAGTTAGAATTCGTTTATTTTCAAACCTATTTTTAAGTTTCTCCAAAGCAGGTACATAGTCTTCATTAGTGATGGGTGTGTGCCTTAACAGCTTTTCTGCATCGCCCGTTAATGCTGATTTTAGATAATATAATTTTTGAACTGGTTTCAGTTTTGTGTTATTGTGGACCAACGCTACAAAAAGATCGTAGAACGAGCGCCACGAATCGTAATCCCCATTGAATTTTGTTAACGCGATTTTCGGTAAAACATTTCCCTCCGCCTCAGTGTGACCGTGTGGGTTGAAAATCTGCGTTGAATGTACAATGTCTGTAGAAGGTCGTAGAGCATCCAATATTTCCCCAACATATTGACAATACTTGCCCTCCAATTGTCCATAGTTATCCTCCGTAATATAACTATGATTTGATAAATTTGTATGTTGACTAAGCAATTCCTGAATCGCTTGATCTACTGGTGTGTATTCTGCCCACACCTTCTGCAGTTCTTCGAGTTTTACCTCGTAAAAACCCCTTGTCCGTTGTTCTAATGGTGTTTGTACACCTCTTTGAATGGACCTTTCTAAGCGAGTTCTTAATGCATTCTCCCTCAATAGTAATTCCCTTAATTTTTTCATTATGATTGACTATATTATTAAAGTAGGTTTGCTTGAAGAGTACCAATTAACAATTTTTACTTAAATTAACTCAAACGGTTCCTGGATGGAACCACCAAATGTTTGATTCCAAGTTAGCGAAAAACAGATCAAAATAGAATTCCCAAATACAATGATGAGGAACCTGAAAACGGTAGGTGTGTAGCGGAATGAAAAGATGTACCGTTTGATTATTAATTCAGTTTTATTTTAATTTTTCAAGCAATCTACATTTAATAACAGGTTCAATTGTTCAAATAACTTAATCTACTTATTCATTCAAATTCAACGTTTATTTAGTACTTAACTTAGATTAGGTTAACATAAAGCAACTTAATTTATTTCACGAAGTACTTGAAATATTTGTCTAAAATTAAACCGCGTTTCGTCGCAAATAGCTTTAACAAACGAGAATATTTCAGAGTTGCATTCTCCAAAATACCGTAGGTATGTGTTTGGCTATGACAACTCCGTTAGATGCCTCGCATTGAAATTTTGCGTAACCAAAATACGAATCCAAGTTTGTGAACTACAATTTCAAATCCAAGCAAATTGGCTTATTGAAATACTATAGAAGGATGTTGCATTGAACTCAACTTATAACCTAAGACCTCCCGAATTTAGCAATAATTGAATCAGTAACTAAATTTCCCTGCAATTTATTAGTAATTTTTCTCAGGTAGTGTTAAGTTGAATATTTAGAGTTAATGACCAACGGGCATGCAAACTCTTCATCCGAACTTAACTTCCCCTTGTTATAATTTATAGTTACCTTTTTAAATGTTGAATGTTTTTAGAGTTGAATTTCTGAGTTGGATATGTAGAGTCGAATGACCAAAGGCATATAGACTCTTCATCCGAACCAGGCTGAAAGTAAAAAAGAAGACCGAGCTACCGTGATCTCGGCTTTTTATACCTCCAACTTAACGGTTATTTGTTTCAGTTTCATTCCATTCTGCATGGCTATGTTTACACTTGCAGATCATTTCTCAGCGTTACCAGTCGTGAATTTTTGTTGTCGACCATGTGTAAGGTGTCAGTGATCAAGTGGTTTACCTGACAGTTCCCGGAATGACAACACAACTTGTCAATAAAAACAATGTAGGTGAGTTCATTTGTTGTATTATTTATTATAAATGCTATAATCCATTTTTTACCTTTTAGGTTTACTTAGACTAGGATTACCTGTGGATACTCCAGGTAAGGTAAGTATTTTACAATTCATTGTAAGTGCTTAATTTTATTATATAATTTTCTTTTCAGAGTTTGACTGAACATAATCCCTTTTGTTTTTATGAAATAAACTGCGAATGAATGCACATAAAAACTTAAGTGGGCTTTTTAAAGACCTCTTAATAGTTTTTTGTATGAATTATTTTATTTTACCTATTTTTTACAGGGTTGAAGGATATGAAACTAGAGGCCTGCGTCCATAGTATGCAGCAGAGTCCGTCATGCATCAAGCTTTAAAGCTAAAACAGAATTAGGTGTATATGTACCAAAAGCAGCTTTAGTTGGAGCTTTTAGTTTAAAGCTTTAACAGATTATTTGCTTTTGTATTTTCAAAATTTTTATTAACTGACCTTCATAGATAAAATAACGACCTTTTATATTTTTCGACCGTTTTTGTTCGCTAGCCGATTACTTCCGCAATATTTAAAACACTCGGGCTTTTCCACATACATATGTACGTCTCGAATTGTACTTGCAACTGGACCGTACACCGTACTTAACTGCTTTTTAGCAACGAATTGGAATGGATTCGGCTTTACACAACTCTAGCTAACGACACCGAACATAAAAATTAAACTTTGCTTGCAGATTGAATTTGCGTCAATTAATTTCGAAACTTGTCCTTTATTTAAAAATTCTGGCTGCACAAAAACGTCTTACTTGATGCGCTCTCAGCAGGTGTGTGAGCCAGTAACAATGCGATCGTTGTCAAATTGAGAGTCACTAGAAATAGTGTTGTTAATTAAAAAACCAAACCTCTAAAAAAAAACTCTATATAAAGAATGGCATTGTTTTTTTAATTTTTCGTGTGGACTACCAATATCAAATATTTCTTGAAGCAGAGAGAGGATTGGACTGCTGAACTGGTCGGACGTGCTCTCGCGTTTGTCCCGTGTTGTGATGCAACGGCCCCAAAATTGATAAACTTTTGGCTCGATTTGTATACTGATATCGTCTTATCTGTGATATGTAGTGATCGTGGACTTTTATTCTGTGACTTTTGCCCTGTGACGAATTCGTGAAGCTGTGATCGCGCGCTGAGACGGTCGACCTTGTGTTATACGTGATACCAATAGCCGGTCTGTAATATTGGCTGAATCTATGTTTTCTGTCGGACATATGAAGCATTTATGTTGTTTGCCCTTGCCAGGACTGTGTGGGCAGTGACTCTGATTACGGTGGTCCCATTCCCGGTGAATTTTGATTGAATTTGATTGATTATTAGCGGATCTCTTCTTGATTCCTAAGAACGGGACTTGTTTACGGAGCCTCCGAGGTCATCGACACGCGACTCCCAGGTTTCTTTTTTTCTTGTTTTTCTCTTTCAGGCTATGGCTTGTAAGCACAGCGTAAGCTTCAACCGTGTATTGGAAAGATCAACTTCCGACAAGCTCTGTAAGCTGCGTGGTTCCACACCCACAGGAAACTTGCAGCACAGATAAGATAACAGATTTCTAACGCCAATGGAAAGTTGTAAGCCAGAATTTGCCCGTAGCAGACAGTCACCGTAGCGGACAAAAGCTTTTGAACCTCAGGCGCAGGATAGCTTTAGTCAAGCAAGGCGCTTTATTTCCTATTTAGATTATCGGCGCGGGGGTTTTTGGTTGCGAGGGGTCGAGGGTGATGCTCGAATTGCGTGGAAGGGAATCGCCGAGAGACGCGCGCCGTCAGGGGTAAGATGGATCGTATCGATCGGGAGGGTGAAATTGTGTGCGGCCGCGCCGCTGAGCTGCGTGTCGAGCGACGAATCCATCTTACCCCTGACGGCGCGCGTCTCGGCGATTCCCTTCCACGCAATTCGAGCATCACCCTCGACCCCTCGCAACAAAAAACCCCCGCGCCCACAAGCGCTCGCTGGCTGCCTCGGACGAATTCTCGCTCACCGCCCGCCGTCCCCGCAACCGTCTTCCCGAAATGCCACCACACGACCTTTTCGTCTGGAATTTTACTTAGCGCGATGCGGGAAATGATACAAGTGAAATTTTAATAATGCTTAAACAATATAAAACAATTAGGGAGGAAGGAGGGCTAATTAAACCAACTGATAAATTTTTCGAAATGTGCAAAAAATATGTAGAAATATTTACAAAATTATATAAAAATCGTCCGTATATTCAAAACTTGCGAAAACTGATTGTGGACGCATGCATTGATGATCCCTTTAGTACTTATGTTGATTGGTTTGACAAAACGCATCCTTGTTATGATCATAGAGTTAAAACTCTCGAATTTTTTATTTTAGTTTTGTTAAGAAAAAATTGTAAATGGACGATGGACATAAAAAATTCTCAGAAAAGAATGGGCTCAAAAAATAAAAAACTAATAAATATTACAAGTCAGTAAAATCCATACATTTAAAATAATAAATGCAGCCCCTCTTAGAAATCAAATCATTTCACCAAAGTTTTATTAAAAAGTTTTGTCTAGCTATGTAGGTAGGTACCTACCTACGCTAATATACCATTCCATACAAATAACCAAAAATATTCCGTTTTCTCATAATATAAAGGCTAAAGGGCAAAAAGTTTCTGCGGGGTTATTTTAAATGGCTTGCAATATTAATTTTAATTTCATCCTGTGTCAATTAAAAAATAATAATTTAATAACACGTCCTCTATAAAACCTATTTAAAACGATTTGAATAAATAATTATTTATGCGGATTCAAATTAAATTTATGGATTGATTACACAATATCCGAATACTCTATACCCACTGATGTAATTTATAAATTTCTTCTCGTCTCTCGTGTTCTAAGAATTCAACCGGGGCAGATCTTATCGCGATGTATATATGTACATAGTTGCATAAAACAGCTGTGACGTAGCCCTCAATACATATATATCTAAATAGGAAATAAAGCGCCTTGCTTGACTAAAGCTATTCTGCGCCTGAGGTTCAAAAGCTTTTGTCCGCTACGGTGACTGTCTGCTACGGGGAAATTCTGGCTTACAACTTTCCATTGGCGTTAGAAATCTGTTATCTTATCTGTGCTTGCAGGTTCCACCCGTGACACGAACCGGCTCCGGCTTTCATGCAGCACAGTCGGGGCCACAATTACGACCCAACAGTGGCAGCAAAATTTTGGGTCCTGCATTTTGTTGAAATAACTCAGCCCAGTTTAGTTAATTCCGGTTCTGTAATTTTATGATGACAGTATTGCGACCTGTTAATCCTTAGAATACAGTGTACAATTTGGCGCCCACCCTGATATTGACGCGCTTATGTTGCTCCTGCTTCGCTTATGTTTCGTTGGTATTTCTGTGCTGCTCTGACTCTGCTTTTGCCCCAACCTTAGTGTTATATCGGGACTATCTATGTGATTACTCTCTCTGTACTTTTCGGGGTTTTCGCTGTGCTTTCTGACTTTTTGCCTATTGACTCTAAAAGTGTGGTTGGAACTCTTTGGCCCATGTAGTGATGCATAATACCCGCTCACCTGCGGAGTGCAATTCTAGCGACACAGCTGCTTGCCTGTCCGCCTCCTGTGGACCGCCCGGGGCCGCCAGCTCTGAGTCAACAAACACTGCGGCGGTGGCTTTGAATTGCAACTTGGCTTCCAGCCCCACTGTTGCGGCTTTTGCTACCCAATCCGTTGGGACCGCCGGTGACGTTCTTAGCAGCACCTCACCTAGCACGCCACGAGCTAGAGGCAGACCACGTAAGGCTGATTCTTTGGCTAAAACCAGAACTGAATCTACGGAAACTATCCCAAGTCTATTCCGCAATTACATCACCACTAAGCGGCGCAGATCTGGTGAGACTCTTGCGGTTCCCACTGTTAAGGTATCTCCTCCTGAGAAGATCGGGCGATCTGACCCCTCTCCACCTTCTGCTAGCAAGCCTCTTACAAGTGACCCAACGAATATGGCTGAAACTGACTGTAACTCTCTTGTTGACCTAATGAGCCTGCTCAGGTCTTGGCGTCAGGAAGATAAAGAATATCAGGAGCGCACCAAGAATGAACTGTTGGATAAAATAGAAATCTCGACCCGGCTGTGCCAAGCCAAGCTCGAGGAGGTCCGTTGCGAATTTAGATCGGAGAATGTCGCCATTCGTGAGGAGCTCGACACCATTAAGTCTCGTGTCGCTGTCCTTGAAGCCAGCAATTCTTGCGCCCCCCTGCCTCCACTTCCGGTCCCGATCTGGCGCGTACGTCACCGTCTGCTAATCTTGAGAAGCGTGTCATTAAGGCCAGTGTTGACTCTGTTGAACGTCACCTGAGGCGTAATAACATCATTATTCGTGGCTTAGACTCTGCCCATGGTGACCCCGCTGAGCTCGCCTCTAACTTCCTGGAAACTCATTTCCAGCTAAAAAAGTGCGTCGCGGAGGCTAACTTTATTGGTAAAAAGGCTAATATGATCAAGGCTACCCTCAACAGTGCCGCCGCCAAGAAAACGGTAATGAACAGGAAGAAGGACCTAAAAGTTGCTGTATTCATCGATGCTGACCTTACCCCTCAAGAGGAAAAAGTTGCAGCAAAGCTGAGAATGGAGGCCAGAAAACTTAGGGCGGAGGGGAAGTCTGTCAAACATGGACACCTCAAGTTGTACGTAGATGGTCATCCGTTCACATTTCACCTCGATGACAACTCATTAATACCGCTGAACGATCACTGCATGCCTTATAGCGTTACCCAGCCAGCAGGCGGCGCCGAGCCCTCCTCTATGGACACCAATGTACCCGGCGATGGTGTCGCATCTGGGCCAAAAAACTAGCTCAGCAGCTTAAGTCAGGTAGCAATCTTAACAGCTTGAAGTTTGCCTTTTGGAATATACATGGACTTGGTAACCTATCTGATCTGAAGGAGCTGACGGATGCCTGCTTCGTTGGTGTCTGTGAAACGTGGGCCACTAATAGCGACTACACCAACCTTCCACTACTAAACCACTGGCACACTGTCGACGTTTCTGCGCACAAAACCCCCGGGGCACCAGGGCGTGCGAGCGGTGGGCTTCTCGCCATGGCCTCGGACTTCGTCAATCTTTCCGTCTTAGACAAGAGAGATTGTTGGATTATTGTCAAGCTGACCGCCTGCGATCTCCATATTTTAATCGTCTCCATCTACTTCAAGCCCGACTCTGACATTGATGCACAACTCGCAGATTTGCAACCTTTTTTGTCTGGCTCCATGACCCATGAACCCTGGGACCTGATTATCATCGGGGGTGACTTCAACGCTAGACTTGGTAATATTGGTGGTCTCGACTCAGAACTAGCCGTGGGCACCGTATTGAACGAATACAGGATATCTTTGGACGGCACAACTAATTCGCGCGGCCTAAAAGTTGCAAAGTTCATGGATGAAAATCAATTTGCTCTACTAAATGGCCGCACGCCCGCAGATTCCCCTGGTCGCTTCACATATACCAGCAAGCTAGGTAAAAGCGTCTCGGACTACATCTGGATTAACAGTTTTAGTGCACATCTGATCAAGAACATGTGGGTCTCCCCCATCGTCTCAAGCTCGGACTACCTCCCTGTCATCGTCGAGCTAGCCGTTCCTGCGACTCATCGGCCCCCCTTGAACCTTGCCTGCCCCCTTGACCTGCCGGAGCGTCTCCGCTGGTACCCGGATAAAGCGTCTGACTTCTCCGCTCACATGCGTTGGTCTTCTTTGGTCGCTATTAATGCCGACACTGCCTCCCCTGAAGACTACTATAAACAGCTCCTACTCGCTATCTCCGATGCTGCCCATTCCTGCAACTTATATTACAAGCCGGTTCCTAAGCCACATGGTGCCTCCCTCAATAAGCCTTGGTTTGATGCCACCTGTAGAAAGATGAAATCGGACGTAAAGCTCCTTTTGAAGCGCTGTCTTTCTTCCAGTGGTGACGACCCCATCTGGCTTCGCTACCTCGCTACTAAGAAGAGCTATCATAAGCTGATTCTGGACAAAAAACGAGATCACGAGAAGGCTATACGCGAGAAATTCTGCAACGTAAGTAACTCCACTGAATTCTGGAGGGTTGTTAAATCCGCGCGTGGTACTGCGATCCGGCACACTGACATCCCGGTTGCTGAATGGGAACTCTTCTACCAGTCAGTCTACCCGCCACGCTCCACCCTGAAGCTGATCTTTTGCGGAACCTTCGACCCTGACCTGGATTGTGAGATAACTATGGATGAGCTTCTCTGCAGTTTACACTGCTGTAAAAATGGAAAAGCCGTGGGCTCGGATGGGGTTGGTTATGAATTTCTTAAAGCTCTCCCTGATAACTGGTTGCTGTTCATCGTCTCCTTCTTCAATAAGGTCATCTCAACTGGCACGGTTCCACGGGATTGGCCCAAAGTCATCCTGGCAATGCTGTTCAAGAAAGGTAATCCCAAAGATCCAGCTAACTATAGAGGCATTGCTCTGATTAACTGCATAGCTAAGGTGTTCACTCAGATCCTTAATAACCGCTTAAAGAGTTGGGCGGAGAATAGAATGCTTATCCCAGAAGAGCAGGCTGGCTTCCGTGATGGTAGAGGGTGTGGTGATAACGTCTTCGTGCTCCAGTCGGTATTGCAGGCACAGGCCAGGTTCAGGAATGTTCCGACATACGTACTATTCATTGACTTTAAGCGTGCCTTCGACTCTGTACCCCATGACAAACTATGGTTGAAGCTCGCCAAACTCGGCTTAAGCTCTAAATTTCTAAGCCTGTTAATGAATTTCTACGATCAAACGTGCATGCAAGTCAGAGCTGATGGCACTTTATCTGCCCCAATTGATGTTACTGTCGGCGTTCTCCAAGGTGAAGTCCTAAGCCCGCTGTTGTTCTCTCTGTACATCTCAGACATTGTTGCCTTCTTCAGGGATAAAGGTGCTGAAGGACCCTCCATTGGTGCAGATAATGACGTCCTGATGCTCATGTATGCTGACGACATTGCTCTATTGGCCCGCACCGCAGTGCACATGTCCAGAAACCTGTTATCCTTGGAGGAGTACTGTGGCCGAAACGATCTATGCGTCAACGTGTCTAAAACAAAGATCTTGCGCGTCAGCGCCAGCGGCAAATCCGGCAAGCGGAGCGACAAGTTTTTCTACAGGGGTGAAATTGTCGATATCGTACCCCACTATGATTACCTCGGCGTCAGATTCTTCTCTTCTGTCGGCAGCAACTCTACCGCCGCAGCTTTCGTTGGCAAGGGCAAAGCCGCCGCTAATGCCGTCCTTAACACACTTTGCAGACTCAGAGCTGACTCTTGGCAGGGTAAACTCCAAGTCTATAATAGCCTATCCAGAAGCGTAATACTTTACTTGGCTCACATCTGGGGTCTCCGAGAGAGCAGTTTGGAGCAATTAGAAGCCTGCTACCTCAGCTTCTTCAAAAAGCTGTTCTCCTTACCATCTTGCACGCCTCACTACGCGCTCAGACTTGATCTCGGACTCGACCATATCACCGTGTGTGTATTGAAGCAAGCTATGTCCTGGTGTATCAAGGTGCTGGAGATGGATGACTCGCGTTTGCCCAAGATTTGTCTGTTACGCCTGGTCGCACTCAGCGGTCCAACCTCGTCGTTCAAGCAGCATAACTGGGTGCATCATTTAAGAGTTCTGCTTGATAAAGTCGAAGAAGGCCAGCTACTGGACAACCTCAACCCGGCTATCTGGAAATCCAGGATGGTCTCTGTGTTGGAGAAACTCAACAATTATCTCAGGAAAGTGGACGTGGAGCGTTACAGGTTGTCTTCCGCCTGCCAATTCACCTTCGACACTACGCTCGCAACCACCCATCAACTCCTGCTCTCGTCAACACCTCAGCATCTACTTAAGCCATTTATCCAGTTGAGATTGGCTAGCAATTACGCCTGTGCTGTCTCAATCGACAAACTCAAGCTGCACTTCACCCCAAATAAGCTCTGCTCTCTCTGTCACCTTCACGAAGAGGACACCGTTACTCATTTCCTGATTGACTGCCCTTTTTACAATTCGCTGAGAGAAACCTTCTGGGGCCCTGGCCACAGCCCACCTGACACCAACACTACCCTGCTCGGCTATCTCCTTGGTTCTGAGACCTCGCCGGACCTAAAGAAGCTATTCGCCTACCTCAAGTGCTGCTGCAAATTAAGATATTGCTACTAAGCTGACAGCTGCTTAAAGGAACCTTACATTATATTCCATTCCATCTCATTCATTGCCTGCTAATGCATCATCGCTAATACAAATAACGATTGTATCGTATTAGTGTACCAATCAAATAAAAAATAAAATTTCTTGAAGCATTTTTGAATATTTTTCAGTAGAAATATCGTCTTCGAAAGCAGAAGTAATGTAAGCTACATCATTAGAAACAACCTGCTCTTCTTCTCCACAAGTTGGTTAGAAGATAATTAAATTGTGTGACTAAGAATTAGCGTAACTTGAATATTCTGAAGGCAATATATTTTTTTGGAACATAATTTAGTAGTGGGGAATATAATTAAGTTTGGGCACAGACTGTATAACTATCAGACTATTCATGTGGCTGAAATCGAGAAAAATTTTCAAGTCCCAAAGATGCAAACATTGGGTTGTGCTTTCCAATGAGACTTCCACGCACAAGCAATCGGCGAACAGCGCGCTGCCGTCGCAGAGCCTGTGCTGTGGAATTGGAATTTGGAAAGATTCCTTTTCCTTTCCCTTTTATCCCTTGCACAGCGTTGGGGCTTGAGGGTTTGCGCTGAGGTGAAACGTGAGGGGGATTCATTTGAATTTTTCTAGGAATCCTCTGAGTTGCGTGCTCTGCTCAACTCAATGAATAAAATCTTCAAGGGATTTTTGGTGGCTAGGTGTTTTTGACTAATTATAAACAATTATTTAAAAAAAATAACTTTTAGGAATCGTTTTGGATACTTTTATCTGAAACCATTTTCAAAGAGGATTCTTCGTTAACGTTTATTTTCACTTCAAGATTCAACCAAGATCTTATTGAAAACTTTTTTGCACTTATCAGAGCTAAAAATGGTAACAATAGAAATCCGTCTGCATCAATATTTAACATATCGGTACCTAGGCTTGAAATAATATCTCTAAATGAAAAAAATGAGAAGGTCATTATACTAGAGAAATTTATTGAGGCAAATCTGGATAGATATTTACAACAAAAATTTAGAGTTTCCGAAGCAGCGAAGCTATACTTTTTAGGTTATGCTATTTTCAAAACATCAAAAAAATTAAATTGTGAAGTTTGTAAGCAAAAGATGGTGAAGCATTCTTCAGAAAAACTTGAATTACCTTCAGAATTCATGATTATTATTAGTAAAGATTATGGAAGTAAAACTCTTACTTGTGCACTTCAGCCACCCACAGATTATTTTTTTGATATATGTAAACGGTTTTACAATGTACATATATGAACAAATTTTTGATAAATATTTACATATCTCAAATATAAAAAAAACAATTATTGACAAATGCATAGAGGACTAAAAAAGATTTCCCCGAGTGGTTTCAGGAACACGATGCTTGGTATCAACATAAAATACAGATATTGAACTTTATAATCTTAGTTCTTTTAAGGAAAAACTGTACGTGGTTGGCCAAAAGTAAATCTGTGAACTCCGCAAATTCAAAATATTGTATTCTTAAGCAATAAAAGTTAAAATTAAAAGATTATTTTCGATTGAACTCACATAAACATTCTACACATTCTCACATAAACATTCTACGACGACTTTAAATATAATTTAAGGTTTTCAGACTCCCTTTAGAAGTTTAACTTATTTTATTCCTTTGTATAAAAATATGTTTCACCACAATGCACGAATTTTTGCAGATATAATTTTAAACATATACATATATTCTTTAAGCTGATAAAAACCTATATTAATTGAATTAACTCTTTCAATCCAATAAAAATTAAACCCTTTGCAAACTTACATCCAAAACGATTCCTAAAAGTTATTTTTTTAAAATAATTGTTTATAATTAGTCAAAAACACCTAGCCACCAAAAATCCCTTGAAGATTTCATTCATTGAGTTGAGCAGAGCACGCAACTCAGAGGATTCCTAGAAAAATTCAAATGAATCCCCCTCACGTTTCACCTCAGCGCAACCCCTCAAGCCCCAACGCAGTGCAAGGGATAAAAGGGAAAGGAAAAGGAACCTTTCCAAATTCCAATTCCACAGCACAGGCTCTGCGACGGCAGCGCGCTGTTCGCCGATTGCTTGTGCGTGGAAGTCTCATTGGAAAGCACAACCCAATGTTTGCATCTTTGGGACTTGAAAATTTTTCTCGATTTCAGCCACATGAATAGTCTGATAGTTATACAGTCTGTGCTATAACGTACTTGAAGCACGCTTCTGAAATGAGCACATCTCTAGGAAGTTTTACCATTCATCTCATGGAGTCAAAATGATTTCATACGTTTCCATCGTTTCTTTGTGCACGTGCTCAGAATTGCTCAGTACTGGGTATCACTTTCAAAGAAACCTTCGAGCATATTTACCGATTATTAAATTTATAGCATCTATCAGTTTTTCAAGACAATATTGTACTGCTTGACATGGGGTAGCGAAGATGTATCTCTCTTACGTAGGAGTAAAGAGGGTCCAATTTCATCAATCTTCGCCTCAAGCCGGCCGTTCTACCTATAGTATTTATTTATTCATTCCAATAAAATAAGAAACTAAAACGGCTTGCAGTCATTAACAGCGGATAGTTTGCTCTGCTTTTGCTCCTTCGGAACATTCATTAATTCCACGTGAAGGATATAAATATTTCGCCGTCAATTGACTCGGTAGAATCGAAAATTGGCCCTAAATCTTTCCAAGTAAATCTCAGAACTTCGTGTTATTTCATGATATCACAGACATGAATTTTACATATACATACATATGTACATATGTCCACCATTTTGTTTGTTTGGCTGCCTTATCTGCTGGCTGGTACCAGTTGAAAGTTATAATATAATTATAATGATTCAGTGATTGGGATTACTCTTTAGCCCTTCAAAGACCATTAAGATAGTTCGTTTTGCAGTTCAAGTCCTAATTTGCTTAACAAGTGGAAAAAACATACATATGTACATATACATGCATATTCCTCTTAGAGTCCGCTGTGGAGATGAATTAACTCGATCCTGTTTTGTTTAAACATTTTTTTGCTAAAACTGATTGTGATTTACATAAGTAAGTTGGAAAGGTATTTTCTGCGGAGAACGTGTATACTCTACTTTTTATGAAATAGGCGCCTTGGTTCCCTTGAAGCAGCAAATATTTCGCTTTTCCGGTAAGCCGTTGTGGGTTTTCCAAAATAAACAAACAAACAAAATCGGGACAACTTTTGCTTGGAAATGCTTTGGTGCGGACGATTTCAAATGGGAGAAGCAAAACCAGACAAGAACATCGTTGGAGAAAAATAATCAATAAACATTCTGTGAATGATTTCTGAGGAGGTTCTGAAACGCAGCTGGGGAAGGAATTCTAGGCATAAACGCATAACCTTTCGATCCTCAAGTAAATAAAATCCCAAAAAAAAAAAAAATTAAAATTTTTCTAAGAACAAGTGTTGATAGGAAAAGAATGGCTCTGGCAAATATTTATGTAAACGAAACCTTAAATATTATTTTAAAATTCAGCAACAAAAAGAACTGATATCTTCGAATATTACAAGAAATTAAGACATTCTCTGATAACTGATGGAGAGGGAGGGTGCACTACACGTCAGCACGAGAGAAACAGCAAAAGAAACCAACGATACTTGTTACAAAATAAATTATGAAATTAAAAATGTTTCTTAATTTGACTGCTTTTGTCACATCCCCGTTAACCTTAGTACTAACACCTTAAATTGTGACCATATAGACCCTGCCTACTTACCTACTGGCAGTAGGTACATATTGCGAAATTATATGTTTTTTTTATCTCATTTTCCATTTTCATTGCTATTATTTTATCAATTATTTCAATATAATTTTCCTTCCTCAGCGAACTAATTCTGGGGGTACGATCTAAATTTTAAAATTTCGCTAAAAGCGGGCTGTTGATAGTCTTGAAGAGAATCGTTGGTTCCTTTTGCTGTTTCTCTCGTGCTGACGTGTAGTGCACCCTCCCTCTCCATCAGTTATCAGAGAAAGTCTTAATTTCTTGTAATATTCGAAGATATCAGTTCTTTTTGTTGCTGAATTTTAAAATAATATTTATAGGCTATTGATTATGTCCTAAAAAGAAGGGTCAAAAGGAACTAAGACGTTCAAGGGTTTTTATTGCACGAATCGTTCAATTGGTTATTAAGGATGAAAAAGCCGCGGAGTGCTATTAAATTAGAGGGTGCAAATTAGAGATAGGGGTGGAAATGCAACCCTTACGGTTTTTTGAGTATAGCTCGAAAACGAAGCAAAATTTTGGATTTTTCTATATGGCAAATATTATAGAGAATAAGATTTTATATCGAAATAGCTTATTTAAAAAATTAAAAAAAAAATTTTAGCTCAAAATATATTAAAAAGACTAACAAAAAAATGCAAAAAATTCAATTTCTTCTTTTTTTTTACTTTTATGCAAATAACTTTTTTCTGAGCGGTTCAAATTGAATGAAATTTGAAATATACTGTGTTTATACAATGCCTGCTTGGTTACTGAAAATTTAGGCTTCTAGTTTTATCCACAAAGAAGTTATAGGGGGGTCGAAAATGGCCTGAAATGCTTCGAGAAAAGGATGGTACGGCGGTGCTTGCTCGACTTGGCGGGGGCACTGCCGTGCCCCCAGATATTCTTGGCCCATTGAGTATGTCTCTGATAGAGGGGAGAAGAAACAAGAATGAAAACTCACCCAGGTTACAGGAAGGGGGTGATTCCATATGCGTAAATGATGTTAGAGTTGAAAAAGAAGGCGTAAAAGAGGGATTTTAATTTTTTGAAAGAAAAGTTTTATTAGTAAAAATATGAGAATTAGAAAAATGGACTCCTGAGAATTTATGTGATTTTTGAAGATATTACTCAGGTCTGTACGTGCAGTAGTTAAGGATTTAGTAAAAATCCTACTATTACTAACCACACTTCGTTGAGATTAGCATAGAAAGATTGGGAAAGGTTCACAGATTACAAATATGGAAAAAAAATTGGGAAAAAGAAAGGATTTCTAGTGGAAAAGAGAATGGAAATATTTTGCTTGGAAGGAAGAACAAGCACAGCACAGTACCTTTTACCACAAACTACCTAATATACAGACGGAACAAGCCCGAACAAAATGTGTTATCACTGAAAGTTTTTACTGAGGCGCGACATCACGAAGCTCCTGCCAACTCAAGTAAAAAGCTCAACTCTCTCTCGCGATTTCGTTGGTCAGGCAGGCGCCGGGCAAAGGGACTTAACTTTAATCCTGCATACATACACAAGATCTGATGCATAAGGACAGTGCACGCAACGCAACACAGCCGGCTTAAGGCCTGCGCCCATACGATGCAGCGGCCTGCGTTCATGCATCAAGCTTTAAGCTGTTGATGGATCTCGATGCCTGCCGCTGCATGGCAATTCAGAGGTTCGCCCATAAGATCCGTCATCTCACAATGCCACAAATTGTCAATAGTCACAGTACAGCCACAGCACAGCGCAGGAATTTTATTAAAGGAGCAATTTTGAAAATTAAAAGGATAAAAATGGATCTTACAATATTAATTAAATTTCTTTTAATAGGAATTCTGCTATTAGGTGCGTCCAATGTTTCAGGTGCACTTTGCCGGTACGTAAACAGTCAGCTGTGAATGCACAACTTTGAACTTGCAAGTTTGAAAGTCCACCCTAGGTTCAAACCGGCTGATGCGTCCCGATGCATGAAAATATTGAGAAATGTTCAACATTTCCATGCGTCGCTGCATCGCCATGCATCGCTTATGGGCGAAGCTCCATAAGAAAGCATGGATTTCAATATTTTCGTGCAGCAACAGCTTAAAGCTCGATGCATGAACGCAGGGCGCTGGATCGTATGGGCGCAGGCCTTTAGCGTTGAAAAAGTTCCGAGATGAATTTTCGCTCTCAGAGAAAATCAAAAGCTCGGATGGGTTACGACTCGTAACCCATTTTTGCCTTCGCAACTCAAGGCCTGCGCCCATACGATCCAGCGGTCTGCGTTCATGTATGGGCGCAGGCCTTCAATGTTCGAGTTGTTCCGTCTGTATATAGGTAGTTTGTGCTTTTACGATGGACGGCACAGGAGAAAAAAAGTTGCTTTCATATACCAGATTCGGACTCACTGTTGCGCAGTTTCTTCTCGCGTTTGTTATCGCGAGTCAAGGTGCCCTACCAGCAAGGCTATACAGTTCCGGCGAAACCGTGAAAAATGTATTGGTATATAAACTACAAGCGTCTTAAAAAAAAGCGTCTTAAAAAATTTCGAAGATTTTAAAATCGAATAATACGATTTACGGCTAAACCACGAGACCGAATTGATTGAAATTTTTTTTATTTATCGTGACTTTTTGTCACGGATCGAACCCTATCATCGATTTGTTTGAATAAGTCTCTGTTTATTTATGAAACAGTAAAATAAGAAACATAACGGCTTTTTTCGGCAACTTCGCGTAATAAAGCTTTAGCTAGAGCGCACGTTTTTCTTTTCTACAAGGTGTCTCAAAAGTAAGTTCACATTTGCTTATCTTATTACGCGAAAGCAACTATTCTGAGGGGCGCGGGGGGTATGTCAGTCGGTAGTCTGGCTCTTGGGAATTTAGTCGCTATGGAGCGTTTCTCTGGTGCGGACCGTGCGTTGTGCGTACGTGAGTTTTACAAAAACGGTAATTCGGCGACTGTAGCGCGTAGAAAATTCTGCAGTATTCGACATATTCGTCACTGATGCGCCTAGCACTCGACTCATTGCAAAATGGGTTGAGAAGTTTGAAGAGACTGGGTCAACTCTGGAGAAACCAAAATCTGGGCGGCCAAGAACATCAAGAACAGCCGAAAACGTGGACAGTGTTACTCAGTCTAGCTGAGCCGAGCTGTCATAGGCAATTTTAGTGCCCGACTAAATGAATGCCGAGAGCGCAACGGTTTACATTTGGACGATGTTATTTTTAAAAAATAAATTCCCAAACAGTGTACTTCAATATAAAATAAACATTTTTTCAATAAAGCTAAGACTTTTCTTTTAAAAAAAGATTTAAATGTGAACTTTCTTTTGAGACACCCTGTATCAACACGGCGCTCTATCGAGCGCCTTGATTTAGCTAGAGCGCACGTTTTTCTTTTCTATCAACACGGCGCTCTATCGAGCGCCTTGATCTTTTCCTTTTTTTTATTTTCCTAAAATAATTTGGTTTTATAATTGGGCATATAAAAAAAAACTAGCTCATTTTAATGAATCCTCATATGTATAATTGAAAAATGGTTTTACTAAAAGTTATGGCACGAGTTGCCAAATTTTTATTTTGGTAAATTGTATTGCATTGTGATTTCTTCTCTTCGGTTTTTAGTGTTTTTATCATTTTTTATTTATTTGTTTATTTACATATTTCGTTTCATTAAAGTTACAAAATAGGTAAAGATGGTTAGATAAAATTAAACGAAAAAACTGCAACTAAGGCTAAAATTAGAACAAGGGCAGATAATATTTACAAAGTAGAAGTCGGCTGACAGCAAGCGGGGGTGGGGATGTAGGGTCTACGTAAAGTTATATAAAAATGGTTTGGATTCTATATCTTTCGCATATATTAACCGCTGAATCGGCGAATCGGTCAATGGGGTGGAGATTTCAACATTACATTCTCTTATCTTAAAATCATTTTCACCACATTGAAATTGATCTCTTCCTTGTGTTTTTAGATTCAAATTTCGCAGATTCAATGAAATAAGAAAAAAACATAATACATTCTGTAACAGATTTCCGCCTCAGTGTTTGTAAATACATGTATAAGCTTTTTTATTGATCTTCAACTTCTTCTGGAATAGACTAAAATAAAAATGTTCCAGGATGCTTTCGATTCCTGGAAATGAAAACTAGTGGGGAGATAAGAAGCTTCGTTCCTGAAAATAAGTTAGATTTCAGCAAAGAAAGTATAACATAAAGAACTTGCAAGGCCCACAAGAAATTTTGTCCGGAAATTTTCGACTGGGGTCGCTATATTAGAACCCCAGAGAGACAACTCAGCATTCAGCATATCGTGAGCCAACCCCAGAGAACCCCAGCCGTTTTGCGAGCTGCTTTTCAGCCGTTCAAGTTCTTAGCTCTCTTTGAGTTGTCCCCACACGTATGTAGCTGACTGAATTCCCCGAACAGGAACGCTATGGGGTGCGGCAAGGGGTTCACAGCAAAACATGTTTGCATGGTTGCAACAGAGATAACAAATATTCGTTATCTCTGGTTGCAACCTCGAACGTCGCTACGCAGGCGCTCTCTCATCGTCGCTTTGGCTTGCGTCCTGCGGTTGGGGCGTTCATTGATGAATTTTCGGAGATTATCACAAGAGATCAGTGGGTGAAAAATCACTAAATCACTAATCCCTTATTATACCATCCTGAGGGTTCGAATATTTTCTTCAAATTTTAATGGGAGTATACCCTTTCAAACAAAAAAAAGATTTTTTTAAATTGGTCCATAATTGGCGAAAATATCGGTGAACATATAAAACAAAAAAATTATATGTACGTAGAGACGAACATAGAACCTCCTCCTTTTTTGGAGTTGGTTAAAAATCATAGTGTCGAAAAATAAAGCTCACAAACTTCTTTGACGAATAAAGAAAATTGGTGATGCTGATACCTGCCTACAAATTTCGACCCAGATTTAAAAACTTCATCAATTCAGGGATCTAATATTTTTTAAACATAAACTCAGGTTCTAGGAATTACAAGTAGCTCAGCTCAGTGAACTACTCAGCTGGTGGGCTGTTGTGAATTTTACCCCCTCATGCACCCGCTCCTCAACATAGCACAAGAGAGCATATGTTTCTCAGCAATCTCACTATCGCCGTCCGCAGAATCGCAGTATTCAGCTCAACACAATATTTCTCCTTTACAAATCCCCTTGCGCCGACCGCACAACGCCCTTTGAAGCGAAAATTTCGTCAAGCGCAGTTTTGTACTGGATGCAAGTTCTTTATGTTTATACTTTCTTTGATTTCAGGATTGTAAGGGAAATGTACCAAAAATAGAAAAGCGTTCGGAACGCCTTTATCGTTAGCCAAAAAATTGACAATGTGTGAAAATAATTTGGTCAGATAGGCCAGTCAAATTAGATCCATAAAAAGCGTTTTGAGGAATTCATTCCCAGCAAGCTGGAAATCCCTTCATTTGGTCCTAAATGCGTGCAATCCGAGTTTACACCATCCCAGGAGGTGAGCATAACTTTTGGCAGCTATGTAACTGCGAAATTTTCGCTTTTTTTTCAGTTTTTTGCTTGTAGCTCGAAAACGGTACGTCCGACGGAAAATGTCATCCCATTCAATATTAAAGAGGGTAAAATTCTGTGTCGAATGAGCATCTAATCTTCAAATTCGGTTCAGTGGTACAGCCGAATTCAAAAGTTAGAAACCGGGAAAATTGATAAAACATGAATAAAAACATGTTATAGAAATCAAAGCAGACCTTCATGCTCGCATTTTCTTAGATGTCGATGGTGGCATATCGAGCCCCTCTTTATCGGGATTATCTTCAAAGGGACTGCCCTCACAGCGCCAGCGTTGCATAACTGGAGTTTGGCTCCGTTTTTTTGAGGGACTCCCTTTCGTTGTTGGCAGGGGATACAGCTGCGGGCGAATTACTTAATACTGTTGCTGCTGCCGACCCAATTCTGTTCTGTCTCACCTTGGCGATGGTCTTATCAAGCCCCAGGTGACCTCCGGCAGGACTGCTATGGCAATGTTGAATAATGGCCAACTGCTTCACATCAGGGACTACTATTTGGGCGGTTTCGGTGGTGCTATTGGGACAGCTTCGATATAAGACGTCGTCTTTGATGAACAACGTGGAGAAGAGGGTCCAATAGGCCTTTACGGTAGGAGGTAAGCCTGTAATCTTGGACCTGTCCGGTCTTTCTCCATCCTAGACCCAATGTTTTATTATAGCCAGTTTTGTGTCGTGATCCTGAAGGTCTCTCATGGACCACGAAACGATCGCCATTTTGCTCCTTGCCGTCTGTTGCTCCTCCTGGCGAGAGTTACATTCGCGGTCGTCGAATGTTTAAAAAAAGTATAATTTTGAATTTTAGCGTCTTTTATATATTCCCTTTTTTATTACAACTTTAAACAATTTCAATGTAAAATTCCAATTTAGACAAATTTAGCTACTACCAAAAGAAAATTGTGACTGAACCTGAAGACGGTGACTTGAAGAGTGACTCTCTGGCTAATTCGTTCTACAAAACTTGGCTTACGGTAACTTGACTCTCTTTGTTTACAGAAGTGCTTACTAAATGTCTGCAATTGAAACTAATGCTGAGCTAATGTCTATTAAAATATGAAACTATGACGATGACCGATTAAAGCTAGCTAAGCAGTAATGTATCTGATGAATTAGGATGCCAGAGATGTAACTCGAGCGCAATATCCATAGCTCGTTTCTGAGCAAAGGTCGCTAGAAAAGGCGTTGGCATTTCGATGTTGGTGTCCAGGACGATGTTGCACCTCGAAGTCATAGGCTTGCAATCTCTCTAGCCAGCGCGCGATCTGGCCTTCAGGCTCCTTAAAGTTCATCAGCCACTTCAATGATGCATTGTTTGTCCTGAGGAGAAGGGGCCTTCCTAGTAGGTATGGCTGGAAGGAAATGGTTCATCGCCCTGAATACAGCAAGCAGCTCTTTCTGGGTCACGCAGTACTTTTTCTGCGCTTTACTGAGCGTCTTGCTGTAATATTCTACTACCTTCTCCTCGACGTCTTGAATTTGGGATAAGACTGCCTTCAGGCGAAGTCACTTGCGTCCGTATCTAAGACAAATTTGTCGCTGTCATTAGGCTGAGCTAAGATCTAAGCAGATATTATCTTCTTCTTCAAAAGTCTGAAAAGCCAGTTCGTTCTCCTCGTCCCATGTGAAAGGCTGCTTCTTTTCCGTGAGTCTAGTGAGCGGCTTAGCAATCGCAGAAAAATTCAAAACGAACTTCCTGTAGTACGCGCAGAGGCCTAGAAACGACTGGACTTCAGTTTTATTGGCCGGTCTGGGCCAAGTCTTCACAGCGGCAACCTTGTCGGAGTCAGTTGAAAGTCCATCCTTCGAGACTACGTGTCCTAGAAATTTAACCGTGTCCTTACATAATACGCATTTACTCGGCGATACTTTTAGGATGGCCTGGCGAAGCTTCTGGAAGGCTAAACACAAAACCACGAGTTGCAAAGAACTGTCAACTCCGTAGCGCCGGCGCAGCGGCTGACACAAAAGTCACGAACACCGAGCCGAGCTTTCTCCAATGAGGGGCTTCCTGAGCGGCGCACAGCAGTGTTTCCTCACGAGGAAATGTTTACTCCACAGCAGCTCTACCGACTCGGTAAATGTTTACCCCACAAAAGCTTTAGTGCAGCCTGCTAATTGCGTCCCCAGCTTGCGCATATTAGCGAGGGGACCACAATGTTGCCCCGCGCGATGTTGCGATACGCGACGATGGGGCCCGCTCAGCAGAGGCTCTACTTGGAGCCCCACGGAGGCCGAACAGCTGCTTGCGCGGATCCCCCGGGGAAATTATTTTTTTGGGGGGAAAGGAGGAACAAAGGAAGCAAAAAGAACACCGAATGGGCACGGCAGTTATCTTAAGGGTCGTGGAAATCGCCACCGCGGAATTAATAGATGTCCCGCTAGAGTTCTTTGCTCACTGGCTTGAAGAAACACCAAATAAATTCAGCCCCAGATCAGCTGTACTTCAGGGCCCTCGGGGAATATGGTAAGGAAACGCGGCTCTGTAATAACTCCGTTTTTTATTTCTAATGCACAGTACTACCCGGCACAGCACAGCCTACACGCAATTCTTTATCATTTTTTCTATTTTCTTTATAACTTTTTTTATTTTTCAGGGAATGCATTAGTACAGACACACGTCCGAAAGGATAAGGGAAAATTGTATGCTCTCTTTATCGACTTCAAGGGCGCCTTTGATTCCGTCAACCATAACCTTTTGTGGCAAAAGCTTCAAACAATTGGAGTTAGCACTAAACTTATAAAAACCATCTCGAATTTATACAGCAAGGCTAATGTCAAGATTTCCGACAACTTTGGAAAATCTCCTTCAATACAAGTCACCGGCGGCGTTTTGCAAGGCGAAACTCTCTCTCCTATTCTTTTTGCCTTGTTTTTGTATGATCTGGAGTCCTTCTTATTGAGTAAAGGCATTAGAGGAGTTTCTATTTCCTCCTTAAAGGAAATTCTTTTACTCGGCTATGCTGACGACATAGTCATTCTGGCTGACTCATATATTAGTATGAGGAAAATCTTAAAATATCTTCATGAATACTGCCACAGCAATCTGCTCACAGTAAATGTCAATAAGACTAAAATAATCTTATTTCAGAAGGGTGGGCATGGTCACAAAAAACGCCATGCACCACTCAAGTTTGGCCCGGAAACTATCGAATATGTAAGCAAATATGAATACCTCGGTGTGGCATTCTCACAGACCAGCTCATTCGAATCTGCTGCAAAAAAAACTATCTCAAAAGCCAAATTAGCGAGTCACGCCACTATCTCGCTCTGCAGCAAGCTCAATCATAGTACATTTGAAGTGTATGGTTATCTTTTTGATTCACTTACAGCCTCCATAGTAATGTACGCCGCACCCGTATATGCCTTAAGGCACTTGGATGATCTGGAAAGACTTCAAACCTCATTTTTCAAGAGACTGCTAAGCTTGCTGCAATGTACGCCCGGGTATGCTGTTAGACTGGAAGTGGGAAGAACTCATATTGTGGTCACAATCTTCAAGCAAGTAATCAACTGGATGATAAAAGTTTTAAAAATGCCGGATTACAGGTACCCTAAAATATGCCTCGGAAGACAAATATTTCTAGCTGACTTAGATAGAAGAAAAACAGGCAAAAAGTACATAAAATACAACTGGATAAGACAAATTCGAGAAATCTTCTTCGTCCCGATTGGCATGGACCATATCTGGGAACATATAACAGCACAGGAATTAATTTCACATAAAAGGTGTCTACTTGAGAAGTATAAAAACCATATGTATGCACTAGACGCAGATGAAAAAGAGAGATCTACCTCATTAATTATGTACACCAGCTTACATCAAGAATCAAAACTCACGCCGCGCCGCAGAAATATCTGAAACTTCGGTTATCGTTGAAGACCTATCAATTCTTCGCCCAGGTGAGATTGTTAAATAACTATAACTGCAGAATCATTGATGAGGGTGAGATAAAGAAATTAAATAAAGACTCATATTGCTATTCATGTGGAAAAAGTGGAGGCTTTCTCCACATGTTAATTGACTGCGATAAATACAAAGCACTTAGAATAAACTTAGGAATTTGCTTACCGAACTGTGCTCTGGATTTGTATAGCCTAACTGAAAATCCTGATAAGAGAAAAATAACTAAGTTTATAGCATTTGCCAAACATATTTTACTTAAATATAAAGAATGCACGGAAAATTAATATGTATATAACTGAGCACAACAATATTGTTAATGTCATGTAAAGTAAATATTCCTCAAAAGAATTGTTGATGAGATTTAATTATTTATAAGCAAAAACTGTATTATCTATTAATATTGTATTAACTAGAATGAATTGTATTATACTTATCTTTGATCCAATATCTAAAATATCACTGTTTCCATTAGTATTATGTACCAAAGTGCTGCGCCACTCCTATCGTAAATTCTTTTTTGAGAAAAAACAATAAAATTACTACTACTATATAGATATCACATATATAACATCTATTTCAAAGCTCAAAATTTGACCTTGACCTTTCATTCTGCCGATTTTTTGTATGGGAAGATCGAAACTTTTTTTGAGAAGAAACTTCCCTGTCACGTAGCCTTTCTCAAGAGAAAAACCGCACTCGAATCCGACGGCGCGTTCCGAAGTTATTCGTCTTATAATACCTAATTAATAAAACACAAAACCCACTACCCGCAATGAAGTCCAATTGGAAAGTGACGTCACATCCCAATTGGACTTCATTGTGGGTAGTGGGTGGTATCGTTGGAAAGCTTGAAGGCTCGGCTTTCTAATGCGTTATCAACCAATATCCTAGGATGTCTCTGAAAGAACTTATAAAGCATTTTCTAGGTTGACCTCCTCCAAATTTTCAATCGCAATTTTAGGGGGGAAGGGCCGATTTTAAGGGAAGGGGGGAGGGGGTGTCCAAACAAACGTTGATCAGGAGACCATTTAGAATCGATTGGAATACCCCTGTTCAGACCTTAGCAAAACACCCTGTATAACATCTATTTTTATTATATCTATATTATATATGTATACATATACATATATGTTATATATGTGATATATATATATATAATATATAGATATTATACTATACGTTGAAAAACCGACTTACTATGGCCTTACTATGGCCTTACTATGGCCACATTAAAAAAAAACGCGCCGCTTACTCTACCTCAAGGTGGTGTAGAAATGAGTGTTTTGGCCAAAATGCGTGTTGGAGTACATTTTGCGGTGCTCGTACGCCTAAACTATTGACTTTATGAAAAAAAGGTAGATACATAAATTTTAGGTAATTGTCTCTAGTTTCATTTTGTATATAACTGTTTTTATCGTAAAATGAGTCGGAAAGGAGATATTGTCAAAAAACTGCTTTTAAACGCCATTTTTCCAATGTAGCGGCGCGAGCGGCAAAGATACGAGGTCGCAAAGTTAAATTCGGAAAGAGCACCTCAAAATCTATAAAATTACCAATTTTCAAAACTCCCGGAAAACTTTCCAGGTAAAACTCCCAAATGACTGGACTATGTAGGAATCAAATGAAAGCTAATAAATAGCCAATTCCAAATATATGTATATATATGTATATTATAACACTTTTATGCTACCATTTTGACAGGAACTTCAACATTTTTAGGTCTTTTTTACAGTCGGCCGGGTTTTTTGGTTTTTTTATTTAACTTTTCTTGTTTCGTGAATTTTTCCGCTGTTTTAATAATTATTCTGCTATTCGGGGCGGGGAAAAATCCAACTATTCAAAGATCATAAAAATCGGACCAGCCGTTCTTGAGTTATAAATGGTGTAAATAACCTGACTTTGTTTTATATACATAAATAGATTAACGGGGCCGCGTCTGTTCCTATATCAAATATTAAGAAAATATTGATGAAAACTACTTTCGAATATGTAATATTTGCGAACAAAATTGCATCAGCGTGCTTCCGACAAGCGAGCATATGCGATAGGCATTTAAATCAAACAAATCCGTCGAGTATTATGTTATGTAGAATCTTTGCGTCTTTAGTGAGTGGCGTATATTATAGTAACCGTGGGGGTCTCTATTTTGCTGTATTTCCCCGATTGCTTTCTCCTTTCCCCTCTCTTTTCGCTTTGATGTCCTGATAATCTTTCACAAATTATTCAAATCTTACAAACCTTAAGGATCTTTAACAATTTCATCTTGCCTTTACTTTTACTTTACCTTTACATCACTTTACGTTTCTATTTCGAGCAAAATGAGGATTTGACTTTCGTAAGCTCGGTTTCTTTAAATATTTACTTGACGTTTCTTTGCGTTTTTATTCTGGTTAGAGCTCTGTATAAACATCAGCACAATAGCTACAGTGAGTTGATTGGAGAAGGCGGAATCGGAACGAGACAAAAGGCCTGTCACAATTTGTTTTCCCATTTCCGAAAGGGGTGAAGTTCTTTATTATACCATAGGGGGATGAGGCATGATCTCTCGAGGTTAATAGGGAATAGATTGGGCCAGGCAGGCGAACACTTATCGATACTTGTTGTGTTGAATTGAATTGAATTGTATTTAGAGCACAACAACATTGTACTTCCAAAATAGGAATGAGACTTCCGGAAAGTTTTTCATATTACTTTAGAATTTCGATTAAAAATTCTTTTATTTTGTTTTGTTATTTATTTTTATATTTTTTTGTAATTATTTTATGTTATAATTAGTGCAATGGTCTTTTGACATCCGGCAAGACAGCTGTGAAGCTGTCACTTGTTCTAGTACAAACAGCTGCTGAATGGGCAACTAGTACTATGTGGATAAAACCGCACACAAGAAAAAGTTAGCCAGGTCGACCAAAACACGAGCGAGAGGGAAGATGACGCCACATTCATGTGGGACGTGATGGCGCGATTTTGGTTCGTTCGTGGTTGGGTGGTCCGTGCATTGGAGAACGGCCTAACAAACAACCTATGTATAAGTTAACACCGCAAATATTGCAACCCAAATTTCCCAATACATTCCTACGCCGGCCACCTAAATCGCTGACACCATGTCTGGCCAAGCGCATTCACCCCATCGACGGCAGGTGACACATGATTGCTGACACAGGTCAACGTGATTAGGCTAAGTAATAAATAAAGCACCTTTGTAATTAGCTTCTGAGTTGAGTTCTGGCAATAAAGTTGGATCGATCAAATCGTGAATTTGATCTGCAAAATAAATCTTGTTTTTTTTAAAGTTCTGAATCTTTTTGAAATTAACTGGCGCCCGAGCAGGGACCAGGTACGGGTTTCGGTTGAATAAAGTCGGTCTATTGGTAAAATCGGTTTACTCGCTATTAGCTAGTCCGCGCTAGGAATTTGAAATCTATCCTAGATTCGCATAGGGTCCTCAAGCAGCACCGCGACCGTGTGATTAGTAACAAAAAGCGAAGCGAAAAGTGAAAAGTCCTCAAGAAGCACAACACTGCCGATAGGTCCTCAAGAAGCACCACACCAGCCGATAGGTCCTCAAGAAGCACCACATCAGCCGAAGCACAAAGGAGCTAGTAGCACCGCAGTACCTGGGTCCACAACCAACACCCGTAGAGGAAATAAGGCCCCCCAGTAGCCGTCCACGCACGGAGGAAAAGGAGCTAGGAGTCCTAGCAGCCACTCTACGAGGAGATGCCGAACCTTCTTCACATAGTATTGTAAGTGATAAGATTTAAGTTAATGTTATAATATAAGAAACGAATTTGTGAAACAATTGTGAAAATTTTTATAACGAAGTTCCTCGAAATTATCGTATAAACAACTGTGAAATTTTGTTAAGTTGATCAATCGATCGCGCGTAGTAAAAATAAAGTAAATATCATCGAGAAAGAATCAATTAATAATCATTAAAACTTTATAAAATTAAATTAACTCAATCAATAGTGACGACCCTATTAAAATTTTACAACAATTTTTATACCTAATAAGCAATTTAGTCAAGTTTAATAAGAAAGTGAGCGAGTGAGGAATCAAAAATAATATTTGTTTACCGGAAGAACAAACCGGGAAAATATGGCTAATCCGAATAATTTAATCAGGCCTCCGACGCTTAATTTACCGGAGTCGAATCCTCCCCCTATCCCTCCAGCTCAAGCTCCAACGCGACAATCCTCCACATCAAATATCGAGGGAGCGCATAACCCTGAAAATTTTGAAAGAACGATTATGGGAATAGTTACTCGCGTTCTTCAGAGTGAATGCCGAAATATAGTTCAATCTATAATCAATCCAAATGCCGACCAGTTCAGCGGGATCGATCAATCTATCGACCCCCGTTACGAAAATAATTTATCCGATCTAGATAAAATCCCCGACGTAGTTAGGTGCCTGAAAGATTTCTCCGGAATTCCAGGGGAATTCAATTCCTGGAAGAAAAGTGTTGATAGAATATTAAAATTATACGAAAGCTACAAAGGTACCCCCAAGTACTTTGGGATACTGAGTGTCGTGAGGAATAAGATTGTAGGGCAAGCGGACATAGTATTGGAATCGTATAACACTCCGCTAGATTGGAAATGCATAGCGCGTTGCCTCACTATGCACTATGCGGATAAGCGCGACTTATCCACACTCGAATATCAGATGACCTCACTAGTTCAAGGTCAAAAATCGATTCAAGAGTTTTACCATTCAGTCTATTCACATCTTTCGCTTATCTTGAACAAAATTGGATGCATGGATGTCGGTAACGAATCCATAACAATATTGACGCAAACATACAGAGACAAAGCCCTAGACACCTTTATAAGAGGTCTCAGGGGTGATTTGCCTAGGCTCTTGGGCATTCGAGAACCTTCGGACTTGCCGCAAGCATTGCACCTTTGTCTTAAGCTCGAAAATCAAAACTATAGGACGCAATACGCAAATTCTCACGGTGGACCACCCCGTGCAACCCATAGTCAAATCATACCTTCACTTCCACCTCGTAGGCCCGCGGTCAGCCACAATAGGGCAAACGCTAATCACAATGGACGACTTTTCTACCCGCAAATGGCACACTTGCCTCAACCGCAAGTAAATTCTAATCCATACAGGCCCCAAAATCTTTACACGCCACCAGCATTCAATCAAAACAACTTCCGAAATCAGGGCCAACACAACCAAGCCGGTCCAAATCGTCCTTCCGCGCCTAAACCGCAACCCCCACCCGAGCCGATGGACGTCGATCAGTCCATCCAGACGAGGAACATAAATTATATGAATCGACCTACACAAGGGCCGCTCTATGGCAAAAGACAGCCACCGAGCGCGCAGGTCCCAAATCAACCCAGTAAATACCAGAGAAATTTCCACCTAGAGACTCAAGACACGACTCTTAATGATTACGAACAGGTTCGCGATGCAGAAGATGAAAAATTCGAACAACCCCTTGCAGAGTACGTAGAATACCCAGAAAACAATCAGGGAAATGAGATCGACGGGCAAAATTCCGATGATTATACAGATATCCATTTTTTAGACTAAACTGCTCTTCGTTGCCCTACTTCGAATGCAGAACGAAGAGCGGCCAAATTCTTAAAATTCTGATAGATACGGGCTCTAACAAGAATTATATTCAAGCTAGTCTCGTAACTAATCCTAAACCCAATGCAGTACCATTTTATGCGAATTCCATAGCCGGAAATATTAAGATTAGTCATCACACGATAGTAAATCTTTTTGGGCTTCAAGATACCAATATAAAATTCTTTTTGCTACCTACCCTTAAATCATTCCATGGTATCTTGGGAAACGACAGTTTAAAAGAACTCTCTGCAATCATTCACACTAGGGAAAATTACATGACGATAAGAAATAAAACCAGAATTCGGATAAAGCAACAAGCCTACACGGCGGTAAATAAAATCGATATCAGAACAGACCATATGAAGATAGAGCAGAAAAAGAAAATGAACGATCTTGTTCAGGAGTTCCCAAAACTCTTTACCGAACCCGACGAAAAGCTAACATTCACCACAGTAGTCAAGGGAGAAATCCGAACGACTTCGGACTCCCCCGTATTCTCCAAGTTTTATCCTTACCCCATGTCTCTAAAGGACGAAGTTGAGAAACAGGTGAAACAACTCCTAAACGACGGAATTATTCGACCCTCACGATCCCCGTACAACTCTCCCGTGTGGATCGTACCGAAGAAGGCCGATGCATCGGGTGAAAAGAAGTACAGAATGGTAGTAGACTACCGTAAGTTAAACACAATTACCATTCCGGATAAATACCCAATCCCGGAGATAAATGAGGTCCTAGCACAATTAGGCGAAAGCAAATGGTTCTCGGTCATCGATCTCAAGAGCGGCTTTCATCAAATTCCCCTCAGGGAGAAGGACATAGAGAAAACGGCATTTTCAGTGAATAACGGCAAGTACGAATTCACGAGGCTGCCGTTTGGCCTAAAGAACGCGCCGTCCATATTTCAAAGGGCTCTTGATGATATCTTCGAGAACACATCGGAAAAATTTGCTATGTCTATATCGACGATATAGTAATTTTTAGCAAAGATGAAAACACGCATTTCCAGAACCTTAGGACGGTATTCCAAACCTTGCAGAAAGCAAATATGAAGGTACAGCTTGATAAGTGCGAATTCCTTCGAAACGAGGTCGAGTTCCTAGGTTTCATTATCTCCGCTAATGGCATCAAAACTAACCCAGCTAAGGTAAAGGCGATAATCAACTACCCGCAGCCAAAAACTCTCAAAGAACTGAGATCTTTTCTTGGCCTTTCGGGGTATTATCGCCGATTTATAAAAGGCTACGCAAGTCTGGCGAAACCCCTTACAGGCCTTTTAAGAGGCGAGGAAGGGAGAATCTCCAAAAATGCTTCGAGTAAAAAACTCATTTGTCTCAACGACGAAGCCATCGAAGCCTTTAATAAAATCAAAAATTCACTAGCTTCAGACGATCTTTTACTTGCCTACCCCGATTTTAGGAAAAAGTTCCAATTAACCACCGACGCCTCAGACTATGCGATCGGTGCAGTTTTAGCTCAAGAAGAAAGACCTATAATCTTCATTTCAAGGACTCTCAATAAGGCAGAGGAGCACTACGCTGCTAATGAAAAAGAGATGTTGGCTATTATATGGGCCCTAAACTCACTAAGAAATTACCTTTACGGTGCAACTCAGGTCCAAATCTTCACAGATCATCAACCCCTAACCTATGCGTTAAGTAGCAAAAATAATAATAACAAGATGAAACGATGGAAGGCCATACTCGAGGAGTACAATTACGAGTTGAAATACACTCCAGGGAAAACAAACGTAGTCGCAGACGCCTTGTCTAGACCCCCGAGAACCTCCCCATCAAACTCCCTAACAGCAACACAGCATAGCAGCGAAAGTTCTGCCCAAGACTTAATACCAACCACTGTAGCACCCATAAATGCGTTTAAAAATCAGGTCATTCTAAAAACAGGCGTAGAGAGAAGCTATCGATTCGAAATCCCTTTCCCTACGTATCACAGGCACACCCTAGTTCAACCAGATTACTCCGAGAACGAAATTATAACAATATTCAAGAGATACCTCAATCCAAGTGTCATAAACGGTTTATGGACATCAGAAGCACTAATGGGAAAAATTCAGGAAATATACCCTTTACATTTCAGAAATTTTAAAGTCCGTTTCACCCAAACCCAAGTCGAAGACCTTAAGGGCACAGAACAACAGAACGAAGAAATACTAAAGGTCCACAGAAGAGCGCATCGCAATGCTCGAGAAAATAAAATGCAATTAATAGAAAAATATTACTTCCCAAAAATGAACTTTAAAGTAAACGAAATTGTTAAGCAATGCCTAGTGTGCAAAGAGCAGAAATATGACAGGCATCCCCATAAACCACTCCTCAAAGAAACACCTATTCCCCAGTATCCAGGCGAAATCCTGCATATCGATATCTACCTCACAGAAAAGAAACTACTACTGACAGCGGTCGATAAATTCTCAAAATACGCACAAGTAAAGCTACTTAAATCGAAGGCCATCGAAGATATAAAAACTCCACTTCGCGAAATTCTGTTTTCATTCGGCGTTCCCAAAATAATCGTTATAGATAATGAAAGATCACTAAATTCTGCCTCAATTAACTTCATGGTCAAAGACCAACTCGGAATCCAAATTTTCAAAACACCTCCTTACGCTAGCTCAGTAAATGGCCAAGTGGAACGATTCCACTCAACACTCTCCGAAATACTCCGATGCCTTAAAGCGGATGGTATCCGCAGAACTTTTCCAGAACTTCTAGATACAGCAGTCTACGAGTACAATTTCTCCATTCACTCTACCACAGGAAAAAGACCACTTGAAGTCTTCTTTGGTAGAAATGTCAGCGTCAACCCTGAAGACTTTGACAAGGCCCGACAGGAAAACATAACTAGGCTTAGAGAAAAACAAAAAATCGACATAAGCAACCACAACAAGAGCAGGCAGGCAATTAAAGACTATTCCCCCGGCGAAACTATTTTCATAAAATTAAATAAACGCATAGGCACGAAATTATCACCGCGATACAGGAAGGAAATAGTAAAAGAAAATTATTCCAAGACCGTTCTGACAGAATCAGGCAAAATAGTGCATAAAAGTAATATTAGAAGTTAGCATTATATTCTTTTTTTTTCTTACAGATTATCCCTAGCCTACTGCTTCGCAGAGGTCCAAATTTTAGATTATTCAAATTCAAAAATAATAACACTAAACACGGGAACCGCAAGAATTCAAACCGGAGCACTTAAGTTAATTCATGTTATCGATTTGGAGTTGTACGAAAAGACACTTGAAGACCTGAAAATAAAAATCGCAAACGAAGTTGATAAAAATCATCCCATGCATCCATTCCTCACCCATGAAACTAAACAAATCATATCCTTACTAAACCGATTAAAACCTAGAACGAAGCTAAAAAGGTCATTAAATTTCCTCGGAAGCGCATGGAAATGGCTCGCTGGAAGCCCGGATCATGACGACTTTTTAATATTAAAAGCCAAAATTAATGAAGTGTTGGAAAATAATAATAAACAAATAATAATCAACAAATCAACGATCGATCGAATCAACGACATTACGAATATAACAAATAATATTGTAAACATGCTTAAAACAAATGAAGATGTAAAAGATAAAATTATTGCAAACATTAAAAACAAACTAGACCTAATAAAAGAGGAAATAGTTAATGTAGATTATGCCTTACATTGGGCTAAAGCAGGTATTGTAAATTCATTTATTTTGTCAAACAGTGAACTTAATGTTGTTAGAGAACTTTTCGAAAAAAATAATGTACCTTATCTAAGTCTTGAAGAAGCTATTGATTTCGCTGAAATAAAAATTGCCTCTAGTAATTCTACACTCCTATATATTTTAAGTATACCGAATACGGGAAAAGAAAATTGTAAAACTTTGCTTATAAAACCAGTAAAAAGAGGAAATCTTATAACTAAAGTAACCTACGAAACTTTACTACAATGTGAAAACAAAATATACGCAATTAAAGAAAAATGTTCATCTAATAGTAAATTAACAATTTGTAAAAATAGGCAAATCATAGATTTAAGTCAGTCCAGTTGTATTCCCAATTTGCTCACAAGTAGACCTCCCAACTGCACCGAGATAGATAACAGACACATCGCGACCACAGAGGAAATCTTCCCCGGAACGTTGCTTTTAAATCAATTCAACGGCACTATAATTGTCGACGGCGAGGCCATGGAGCTAAAGGGAACATTCGTCATTCAGCATCAGAATACAACCATCCAAGTCAACAATCAAGTATTTCTATCCCGAGAACTAATCACCATGAAACCGCTACCTCCAATCATACAACCTGACTCCAACTTCAGAACATTCGAAGAAATCCTGACTCTCCACACGATGAAAGAACTTCACCTAAACAATACAGGACGTATCAAGCTAATCGAAGAAGAGAATAGGATAGGCTATTCGGTCAGCATTGGTCTAACTACCTTGGTTATCATTTTCCTAGCAGTAATAGCAGCCACGAAATTGAACGCACATTGCAGGAGGCCTAACCCTTCCAACATAGCACCCACAATAGAACCAGTCACCGTCATACCAACAACAGGACCTGCCGTACAGAACCAAGGGTCAACTTCATCCCTAACGGAGACGACCAGGATAAGCCAGATTCCCTACTTCTGAGAATGAGGACATCCTCATTTTTTAAGATGGGAGGAGTTAACACCGCAAATATTGCAACCCAAATTTCCCAATACATTCCTACGCCGGCCACCTAAATCGCTGACACCATGTCTGGCCAAGCGCATTCACCCCATCGACGGCAGGTGACACATGATTGCTGACACAGGTCAACGTGATTAGGCTAAGTAATAAATAAAGCACCTTTGTAATTAGCTTCTGAGTTGAGTTCTGGCAATAAAGTTGGATCGATCAAATCGTGAATTTGATCTGCAAAATAAATCTTGTTTTTTTTAAAGTTCTGAATCTTTTTGAAATTAACTTATACGTTCGAGGTGCAGTACGTAGGAATTCAGTCAAACATTCTCGGCGGCAATTGCGATTACAAATTCGAAAATAAAAATATTAAATTTTCTTCTCTTTTCAGTAAAAATAGAGATGATAAGTGCAAAGGACCGTATTTTTACTACGTATTAATAAAATGTCATTAAAAAAAAAATAAGCCGTCGCGGGACGCCTGGCAGATGTGAAACATCAAAAATTTTCTTTTGGTAATAATGTTGAAAATTGATGGTGAATAAAATGACTATGAAATAACTTCTAAATTAATTTCATTAGACTATTTTGTTTTTTATTTCCATATGAAGTACTTAAAAAATATACAAAGCCATAAAAAACTGGCAATATAATATATATTGCAACGCTCCGCTCAAAACAACACTTTGCGTATATACATATACGCATATAAAGCAGCGCGTGGGTACGCCGATACTTATACACAAGTATTAAAGTATAGCACATGCCGCACGTGGCTTATAGGTACACCGACAAAACTGGAGGGGCGCAGAGCAAGTATATAGAGGAGAGCGTATGCGCGCGGAGAGAGGAGATCGCCCCGAGCTGAGGCGGATTGAGCCGACGAGCCACGAGTGGGGCGTCGCCACGCCACAGTCGGCCTCACTCTCGTACCGCGCCATTAGATGTTTCACATCAAAATAACGAATTGTTCTAGGAGTTAGTAAAGGTGGGTCCACACTGAGCAAACGAAAGCGAACCCATGTGTTCGAGTCCAAGTTTTCGCTTAATGTGTACGCGTTGCAAACGCGAACGAATGTGTTCTATACCCTGTGCTCTTGTTCCGTGCTGCTGCCAAATGTGAAGCTATTCGTTCCACCGCAACCAAATCGCAACGAACGAATGGGCCAAGTGTGTACGTCCTTGCAAGCAAGAACGAACAAGTTGTGAACGAACATAAATTTCTACGAAAAGCAGTGCGGACGCCTCACGAATCTTTAGCGAAGGTAATTAAAAAAACCCTAAACAAACAAACAAGTTTGCCGAGTGTGTACGTCAAGCAAATGAGAACGAATGTGTTCTATACCCTGTGCTTGTGTTTCATTTCGATTGTGGAATTATAGCGACTCCAGCATATGCATTTTTGTCAGTTTTGCTCAATATATCGGACAATGAAGTTATAATTGCAATAACTGAGGCTTTACTTATATGCATACTGTGATTTATTAATAAATCAACAAAATAAAAGAAAAAAGGCTGTTTTGATATCATGTAGGATACGCTGTACCAATCGATTCCTTGGACATGTACGAGTTAAATGAGGGTTCAAATTCAAAATTTACCGAAGTTTGTATAGAAAATTGGTAGAAAACACGAAATATTCGCCATATTTTTTATACATTCGCTCAGATTTTCCAACTTGAATGGAAAACATGCAAATGCAAGCAAACCTGATTGAAAAGTCAAAAATGGTCAAAGTACGGCCTTTAAAATCTATATTATTGCTACCAGAACTAAAAATTATACTTTAAGGTGTGGGTATTTTATTCATTTGTTTGATAAATGACTAATAAAAAAATTTTGAAACAGACCGATGTCGAAGAAATCTGCTGACCGGGGTGTGGCGGTGGTAACAAAGCAAGCTGTGAATTAAAAGTGGAAATCGTAGCAGGCCACGAGATGAAGTTTTTGTTTTATAAAATTGAAAATATCAGTTTGGTAATTGACTCCGGCCGGTAAAGATTTAAATTAAAAATTAATAATTAAATAAACCCAAAAATTAATAAACACTTAAAATAAACAAATTGTAAATAATAATACAAGTGAAAATAAAATACAAAATAAAAATAATAAATTATTTTAATTTAAATAAAATTTAAATGGGGGCTAGTCCCCCATAGGGGTAATGGAAACGGGCCTACTATAATAAGATAACGGAAAAAGTAAAATTCATAGAGTTTTGCGAAAATTCTCAAAGACTTTAATATGTGAATATAATAGCTAAAGACTAAAACTATTATTTGAGCCACTTGTAAAGCTGGTGACACAACCAAACTTTGAGCGCGTTGCGTGCGCCGCGTGCGATGACAAGTCAGAAAGAGCATATGGGTTCATGTGCTTCAAGTGGGTTCGCATCCAACGCAACGCACGCGACGCGCCACTAGCTTTAGCGCACTGTTCTAAATTTCAACGCGCCGCGTTCAACTTAACCTCTCTTTTCGTGTGTCATTGACAGTGTTGTTATTTCAAAATGGAGTTCGAGGAAAATTTAATATAAGAAGTGAGGAAACGACAATTCATGTACAACAAAAAACTGATTCAGTACAGATTTACTGATGTCAGAGAAAAAGCGTGGCATGAAATAAGAGCTGTAGTTGGAGCAAAAGGTTTTCTTGAAAAATTTTGAAATTTTACAATGTATGAATATTTTGATTTACAGTGGAAATTTGTAAAACACGGTGGAAGAGCTTGAGGGACCGTTTTTGCAAAGAAAGTAAAAAAAAAAGCATCGGGCAGCAGCTCTGAGGGAAAGGAAGTTCCATGGGAGCATTACCACAGGCTGCTGTTTTTAAAGGAGCATGTTCTCCCAAGGAAGTATTGGTTTTTGTGATATCAGTTATTTAAAGATTAAATTATATTTTTTAATAGAACATCATCGAATTACAATATTCCAGCCGAGGAAGATGACATCTTTTCACCAGAAGTTGACCATCCTTGCGTAAGTGCCTGTATTACAGAAAATTGCCTTGATCTCAAGAATACCTTTTCATTGCAGGAAGTTTATGATTCTGTGATGCCATCGACCTCTATCGAAATACTTAACGAGAGCAGCCAATCGACCTCTACCGCCAACCTTAACGAGGGCAGCCAATCGACCTCTACCGCCAACCTCAACGAGAGCAGGTCTTCGTCAACAAAGAGGAAAAATGCTCCTCAAAGTGCAATTGACGATCGTTTTTCCTCTTTCTTGACACGAATGGAGAGCATTACCGAAAAACGATTCTCGGGGCCAGCAAAAAATGATGATGGGTTTCTCCAATTTTTATCCTCTAAATTAGACCGGTTGCCCGACAATGTACGAGAGGAGGTAAAAATGAAAATTATCGAATTAGTTCATGAAAAAATTATTGAGCATTCGTGAAGAATTCCATATATGAATTTGTTAGTATAAGGTACTTAACTGAACTGTTTTTTTCGGCTGTGAAGAATGCCATATATTTATTTGTTTCTATTATTTTTTTTTATATATTTTTAGTTTTTTTTTTTTTTGCCAAATATTTTGAATTACTAGTTTTCTTTGCTCAAAAATAAAGATAATATTTTGTGGAAAAACATTTTATTTTATTGGACTTCCTTATTAAATGAACAATTAAAAAAATTATAAGAGGAATTTATAATCTATTTTGATATAAATATTCTTTTAAAATATTCCTTAAATTAATTGCGTTTTTTGAAGCACTATTGCTCGTGGCTATTCTGCATCTTCTCATAGGCTGAACTTCACTTCTCCATAGTCCTTCAATGACTTGGTTGCCATTGTACCTGTCGGCAAATTCTGGAGGACAGTATGAGCCATCAGTCATTTTTATGAAGTTATGAAGTACAACAGTAGCTTTCACAACTTTTTCTGCACATTCTGGACCCATGTTCATAGTGCTCCTTAAAATCCTCCATCTAGCTGTAAGGATGCCAAATGCGTTTTCAATTGTTCGACGAGCTCGTGATAATCGTTTGTTGAAATTTTCCCGTTCTTCATCTAGCAATCTGCCAGGGTAAGGCCGCATTAAAAATGATTTTAAAGGGAATGCGGCGTGACCCACAAAGTAGTGAGGAAAATTGTTGGTGCTATTCCCTAGTTGCTTATCTGCTGGTAAATCTAGTTTCCCCCCAAATAGTGCTTTTCCAAATGGTGAATTTACCAAAACACCACCATCACTCTGACTCCCGAATGCTCCTACATCTACGATCGTAAAAGTATAATTTGCGTCGCAAACGCCAAGAAGTACAATACTGTAGTTGCCCTTGTAGTTGTAAAAGTCAGAGCCAGAGTTTCGGGGACAAACTATATCAACATGTTTTCCGTCAATAGCACCAACACAATTTGGGAGGTTCCACATTCTTTCAAAATCTTGCCCAATTCTTTCCCATTCGAATTTGTTGGGAGGTGAAAGATATACTCCGGATAATTCCTCCCATATACTGTCGCATGTCTCAACAATTATCTTTCTCACTGTTGAAACGCCCATCCTGAAAGTCATCGCTAGATATTGACGACTTGTTCCTTGTGATAAATATCTGAAAAGCAACAAATCCACTTTAAAAATCGCCAATGACCAATTGAATAGACTTATGTACATTAAAGTGAGGAACAATCTGCACTTAGCCGAAATTGGCTCTCTTTGCGAATGCCTCAGAAGCCGTTCTTTCAGCAAATTATATAGAACGTCAAATAAACTACTAGACAATCTTGTAGCCCTCCGAAATTGCACCCGATCACACTCTTTCATTTTTGAAAAGGCCATTTCAAAATACCCTTCTATTTTTCGCTGCATATTTAGTTCCCTACCCACATTCTTCTTCTGCGCGATGCCTCAATTTTTTAGCATGTTTGTATGCTTTATATGCACATAAAATTACAAACATGAGATCGAGGAAGCCATCGACGTTGTCCATATTTAAATTGGTGTTACTTCTCTCACGATTTTTATTTTTATTCGGCTTATTTCTTCTCAGCAATTTCAACTGTAAACAAAAATTTTCACTTGTCAACAAACTGTCAAACTGCGAATCTGCTGTCACTTGCCGCACGCGCCATTCTCGTTGTAACAGACCAAGAGTTGGATGCGTTGCGTGCGGCTGTCAACGCACGCGTTGGTTGTGTCACCACCTTTATGGTCGCCCACGAATTAACATGAAATAGGAACACGTTTATAGTGCAGGCTTCTCGCCGGCGCGCGCAGCGCCAATCTGTCAAAAAGCAGCGATCAGTTGAACACGTTATGGAACGAGGAAAGCAGCGAAAAGTCGGCCATTTTGGTGGTGGCTGCTTAAGCAACCGGATCGCTCGTGAAATAAAAAAGTTGTGTGAAAGAAAAAAAAAAACCAAAAAGGAATTATCTAATTATTATATCGGCGAAGGCAGCTGTTAGAGTGCATCAAATAAAAACATCTCTTCAGGTAAGAAGTTTCCTGTTGCAAAAATCCACACCTTCTGGGCCAGGGCTCATGCAATTTACCCTCAGCTAACGAGACGTGATCGGCGCCAGCCACAAGAGCTCGAGCCGCAGTCACCACGGCGTAAAGCAGCTTATAGCCACTACTTCGCCGAACCAACAATTCAGCGGGCTTATCTAGCAGGAGCAGCCTCAGCGAGCCCCGTCGCAAAACGTCAGTGACCCTCCCAGCTCATCCGAAATTCGAGAGAGAGAGAGGGTGGAAAACCCCCACATAACCCCATTGCGCCTAGTGGTCGAGCACCGACCCCGTGCAGCAGGCATCCCGGGTCAATGAACCTTTAGTGAAATAATAACACAGCTTTTTATTGTGAGTAGGATATATTTTGCGAATTCTTTAATAAACCGATGTGGCATATATCCTGCCAGCTTGCCGTTCCCGATACTACTGAGCATAATGGCTGCTCCATTACGGATATACTTTTCAGCCAGGCTACTGTGATTTCCACTGCTACTACTCCGATTGCTGAATTCAACCGAGTAGGGAAATCACAGTAGCAGGCCAACTGTGGCTAACTTCTGACGCCACATTACCCCCTTGCGGAGATTTCTGCGCACTCACAGACCAGCCTGAAAGCGCTCCGGGAACCGGACTTTACGGCCAGCTTTTGTGGTGCGGGAATCTGCTGCTGGTTGCAATCTTGAGTGCCGCAGAATAGAGGTTGGAACTGCAGGAGGCGATGAGTCGGGGCAAATTGTGTCAGCAGGAGCGTCCTCCTTCAAACTATAAGCTGGTTTGACTCTATCCATGCTGACCACAACGTCCTGAACCCGCCGGCGAATGGTGACCGTCTTCTCTGTCCGTCCGACGACCGGGTAGGGTCCAGAGTAGGGTGGTTGCAGGGTCCCTCGCACGCTGTCTTCGCGAAGCATGATCTGTGAAGCGTCCTTCAGATCCTTGAAGACAAAGATGCTTGGCTTCGCATGCCGTGAGGCAGGCTGAGGTCTCAGGTTGGACATTGTTTGTCGCAGACGTGAAACAAAATCTGATCCCTCGCTGCTTGTTGAAGGAGTAAAATATTCTCCTGGTAAGCGGAGTGGCTCACCATAAACGAGCTCTGCAGATGATGAATGCAGATCATCTTTCCATGCCGTCCGCATTCCAAGTAGCACCAGTGGCAGGGCCTCTGTCCAGGGTGCGCCAGGATGACACATAAGGGCAGCCTTCAGTTGCCGGTGTGGCCGTTCTATCATCCCGTTCGCGCAGGGGTGATATGCTGTGGTCCTGGATTGCTTGAAACCAACGAGCTTACCAAGCTCTTGAAATTGTGAGGCTTCAAACTGCCTACCACGATCAGTGGTGATGCGATGCGGAACACCAAAACGGGAGATCCAAGCGGTGATCAGGGCTTTCGCTATTGTCTCGGCGGTAATGTCTGCGGTTGGGTAAACTTCAAGCCAGCGTGTAAACCTGTCCGTGGCCGTCAGACAATATTTGAAACCCTCGGAAACTGGTAAAGGGCCAACTATGTCTATATGGACATGTGCAAAACGATCTGTCGACAGTGCGAAGGTACTAAGCGGTGCGCGGACATGCCTTGTCACTTTAGCACGTTGACACGACAGTCTCGTTGGATGCTAGGCCAAACGAAACGTTCCGAAACAAGTCGAGCGGTCGCACGTACTCCAGGATGACAGAGGTTGTGCAGCGAGTTGAATACCTGTTGTCGGAAAGGAGTTGTCACGAAAGGCCGTGAGCGTGCTGTGGATGTATCACAATATATAAATACATCTGCTCCGAGCACTGGTTCACGCTTTAGTTTGAGTGCCGAACCGTGATCCAATAAACGCTGGAACTCAGGGTCGTTTTCTTGTGACTGGGCCAGTGCCCGAAGATCGACAGGTTCCACCGATATAGCTGCTATCCTTGATAGAGCGTCAGCTACTACATTGTCGGCACCACTTACATGCTGGATGTCCGTGGTGAACTGCGCAATGTACGACAATTGACGAAGCTGAACTGGTGGAAGCTTCTCTCGTCGTTGTTTGAAGGCATATATTAAAGGCTTGTGGTCCGTATAAATTGTGCAATGCTGAGCCTCTAATATATGACGAAAATGCTGGACTGCTTCGTATATGGCGAGCAGCTCACGGTAGTAAGCTGGCCATACGGTCTGGTCTTCTTCAGTGTTTTCTACACCCAGGATTGCTGCTGGCTTGGTGAGAGCATTCGATAGCCGCTTTGAATGTTCTTTTGAAAGTTTCTTTGAAAAGAACGCGATGGGCTGCCAGGAACCGTCGACAAACTGCTGGAGACAAGCACCAACGGAATGGCTAGAAGCATCGGTAAAAAGACCAATCGGAGCATCTGAAACTGGATGGTGAAGAAGAGTGACTCTAGACAGAGCCTCCTTGCAGGCGACGAAAGTGCGCTCGAGAGATGGTGTCCAGTGAATGGGCTGTGATCCACGAAGACCAGCGACGGCACCATCTAAGGGAGCTTGATGTTCAGCAGCTGCGGACAGAAAACGGCGATAAAAATTTATCATGCCCAAAAATCGACGAAGGGCCTTAGCGGTTTTAGGCAACGGGAAGGACTGCAGAGCGGCGATACGGTCTGGTAATGGGCGTACACCATCGGCTGACAGTTCATACCCAAGGAATGTTACGCTTGACTGGCCAAAAACACTCTTGGAGGAGTTTATCAGCAAGCCGTAATCAGACAGTCGCCGGAACAATTGATGCAAGTGTTCCTTGTGTTGCTCTTCCGACTTTGAAAAAATCAAAATGTCGTCTATGTAGGCATAGCAGAAATCCAAACCATGTAAGACTTCGTCAATGAAACGTTGGAAGGTCTGTCCGGCATTGCGAAGACCAAAACCCATGAACGGGAACTCGAACAACCCGAATGGTGTAATGATTGCTGTCTTCTGGACGTCCTCAGGGTTAACAGGAATTTGGTTGTAGGCCTTCACAAGGTCAATCACTGAGAAGATTGTACAACCATGAATCCTGTGGTTGAAGTCTTGAATGTGACGTACCGGGTAGCGATCTGGAACCGTACGCGCATTCAAGGCGCGGTAATCGCCGCATGGACGCCAGCCGTCATTCTTCTTGGGCACCATGTGCAACGGCGAGGACCAAGCACTCTCCGAGCGGCGAGCCGTGCCCTCTCTGAGCATGGCGTCGAACACCTCTTTGGCTATGTTTAACCGGTCTGGTGCGAGTCGTCTTGCACGACACGATAGTGGCGGTCCCGGAGTCGTCCGAATAAAATGCTCGGTGGAGTGACGCACTTCGCGTGGGACTCCAGCTGGCCGAATTAGCTGCGGGAACTTGCTGAGGATGTCAGTGAAGGTAGACTGAGGAACAGTAAGTACCCTGACACTGGCATGTGCCGTATTAAACGACTGTCCGGGCGCCGAGAGGCCAGTTACGCCGTCAACTAGGCGGCGGTGGCGGCAGTCCGGAAGCAAGTTGTAATGCGCCATAAAATCGGATCCTAGGATGGGCAGGGCCACATCAGCGACAACAAAACGCCAGGTAAAGTCACGACGAAGCCCTAGGTTAAGGCTAAAGGGAAGTTCGCCATAAGTTTTAATGGTTGACTTGTTGGCAGCGCTTCGTTCAAAGTCCGTGGCTGCACGACGGTCCTTCAGAAGAGATCGGGGAAAACACGATAGATCGGAGCCGGTATCAACAAGAAATTGCCTTTTGGAAGAGCGATCTGTTACGAGAAGGCGGCTCCCTCCAGATCGGTAGCCAGTCGCCGCGGTTAGTGGCTGCCGGATGGGTTTTCCGACTTGTATGAGCATGGAGCAATGCAGTTCCGAGCATTGGTACCAAAACGGCGATGATACCAGCATACACGCTCACAGGATGCGCCGCGATGAGAAAACTCTCGTTTACCCCGAGATCGTGAGCGCTCCCGAACTCTTCGATTAATTGAAGAATCTCGGCGACCGGTGTGGAGCGCTGCGACCATATGAATGAGCTCCTCAATCTTCTGTACCAGTTGTTCACCATTATTGACTGGCTGAGCCGTAACACTTTGGACTGCAACCGGTAGTGCTGACGGCGCACTGACAGCGAACGATGAAGTCGGTGGATTCACCTTCATGATACTGTCCGCAATATCTGCAGTATCATCTAAGGACAGATTCGGCTTCACCTTCAGAATCTGTTGCACGTTAGACGGCAAACGTTGCAGCCAAAGTGTGCGCAGGGTGTTCTCGCTAACCGGAGAGGTACCGGCTAGAGAACGGAGGTGCCTAAGAAACTGGGAGGGCTTTCTGTCTCCCAACTCCTCAGAACTTAGCAGTTGCCGCACTCTTTGCTCCTCCGAAAGCGACAGACGACGGATTAGCTCTGCTTTGAGCTTGTAATAACGCTCAGTCTGTGGTGGAGGGTTAGCAATGATGTCGAATACCTCATTAGTCCAACGCAGGTCCAGCTGAGCGACGACGTAATTATACTTCGTTGCCTCCTGTGTGATGCCGCTGATGGTGAACTGTGCCTCCACCTGTGCGAACCACACTTCGGGTTTGTCCGGCCAAAATGGAGGAAGACGAATTGCTGCACGGAAAACAGCAGGACTTTCTTCAAAAGTCTGTAAGTGTTGCTGGGGCTGTTGAGGTTGTTGACTGGGTTGCTGGTATTGCTGGGGCTGCAAATGTTCTCGGCTTTGCTGATGCTGCTGGAGAAGGGCATCATACTGCGTCTTGAGCAGGTCTAGCTGTGCCTTCAAATCAGCTGCAGACTCTTCGGCCATATTTAAAATTTAATTAAAATTGTTCTTTAAAAAATGTTCTGCTTCGTGAGGAAATTCCTACGCGGTTGGCCAAAAAAAATTTGCTGTGGTAGTTCACTAATTAAATATCGATTGAATTTTTTCAATCGATGGCGTCGGAAAATTTTTATAAGAAAAAAAAATTATTTGGCAAATCGGGCGCCGGGAAATTTTTGGAAAAAATTTTATAATAAATTATTTATTAATTATTATTTAAATAATTATTCGCGCCGGAAAAAAAAAACTTTTTCTCTTAAATGAACTTTATTAAATTAATTCACGACCGGAAAATTAATTTTATTTTGTGTCGGCCACATTTATTTATTATTTTTTTTAATAACACGGCGGAAATTGTTTTTTATTTAGTTAAAATGTTTATTAATGCACTGGAAACTATTTAAAAATGTTCGCCTTCGTCGGGGTCACCAATTTAGTGAAATAATAACACAGCTTTTTATTGTGAGTAGGATATATTTTGCGAATTCTTTAATAAACCGATGTGGCATATATCCTGCCAGCTTGCCGTTCCCGATACTACTAAGCATAATGGCTGCTCCATTACGGAAATACTTTTCAGCCAGGCTACTGTGATTTCCACTGCTACTACTCCGGTTGCTGAATTCAACCGAGTAGGGAAATCACAGTAGCAGGCCAACTGTGGCTAACTTCTGACGCCACAAACCTGTAATCCGTCGCAGTTCATCTGACGCTTCGCAGCCCATCAGAGCCTCCGACGCCACCAGCATTCCCACCAAGTGGAGCAGCTGAAGGAGGACCAACTTCAGGAGCTGTACCTAACTCCAAGTAACTCTGCTTCTGTGCAGGGGCCCCTCACCAAAATTTGTATTCCTAGTTATACTAGAGATTAACCAAAAACAAACTTCCTAGGTCTTGATGTGTATAAAAAAAAAATTGCTAACGTCTAGTAGGGCCATTATCTATTGGTGATATATGTCGTCTGCTGCATCACCCGTGCGACAGGGCTAGAGGGGGAAGCTCTCATCTTAAGCTAGGCTGCCCGTAACAGTCTTCTAGTTTAGCCGCGTCCTTGAGCATGGCTCCAGGAATGGTCACCCCACATACTGGGTCAACTTTGTGGTCAATCTCTTGCGTTTCAGGTCAGTCACCAGATCAGCTGTAGTCGACTCCAGCCGCCGTCTGGTGAGTACCCGATGTAAATCGGTCATTCATTATATTCCTATGGTATTCTTGATATTACTCTACAGTTTATGTATGGAGGGTGTTCCGCATTTGTAAAATTATAATTACCGCTCTCGATAGTTTCGGTTTTGGTCCGACAATGTTGAGATGTAAGCTTCCTTTTGTAAACCCCACCCGCGATTATTAGCTAAGACCATTTGGGTCAGGCCTTAGTAATAAAATTTTAGGGATTAAATACCACTAGCATATATTTACCAGTCTTGTAGCTCCCCTAATTCTATATTTTCAGTATTCTGAATTAACTTTTGCAACTTTTCCCTTTAATACGAAGATGTATGTACCGATTTTGATTAGCAATTTCATAAAATATGTAGAGTCCACGGATAGGACTCAGAATTAATTGAATGTGATTCAATGAATAGCAAAAAAAAAAAAAAAAAATTTTGATGCAGTAAGTTAGGTCAGGGATAGATGTTCCCCACCCACTTTTCTGGAATTGAGTCTCTCTGTATATCAGGTTTTCTATAGTTCTATTGTAATTTTGAGTTAAGAAGTAAAGTAAATTGTTTTAAGATAAAGCCTCTAGCTAATGAATTGTATCAGATGTAATAATTAAAAAAAATTAGTCAATGAAGATGTACTAACAGTTCTTTTGAATCCGTGACCTTCGCTTCCGTACCCGGGTCCCGGTGTAACGATGGACTTAATGGATGGGGCGTGCCTCCAACAGGGGGTGGCTACGCGATTAGAGGTTGGGTTAGTTGGAGGACAGCTATGTGGGGGCACAACGTTCCTCCTCCCCTGCAATAGGACGTGCGGGTCCTCCCCATTTTTCTCCTGTCCCTATTCCCTTCCCGTCTTTTTCTTTATAGTGGGGCAAGATGTCCACAACGTTTAATTAGAAGGGCTCTCTCACCCCTTTTAACATGGGAGCGCGAACAAATGTCCTCCGAGCCATGGTGGATGACGAGGTCCACGAACCCCACCCCAAGCCGACGATCTAGTACGTGCTGATCGCTAGGCGCTCCTCGGACCTAGTCAACCTGGCACCCCCTTTTTCTTTGGCTCCACGCCAATCCACGTGTGCACTGCTGTTCGTCTGCCCGATGCAACGACCGTGTGTCTCTCTTTTTGCCACGTTTATTTTTCCTCCTCTCATGCAGCAGGTTTAGATTTCTCTCTATTTGGCACACATAACACACTTTACAATGATCATTTTGTAACGAACTTTTAAAAACTTTTAAAAACTTTCGGAATAATATTTTCCATACTCTTCAAACCTATTTTCTTCGAAAACATGACGCGTTCTCGTTTATGGATTCGTAGTCTATTGACAAAATGTACATAAATCATTTGATTGGGGGGTAAAATTATTAGAACTGAGGGAATTTTCTACCGATTTAACTTTTTCACTCCGGATTTGACGCTCAAAATGATGAAATAATTGACTTCAGGGACATCCAAATGACTTCATCCAGTCATGCACATAGCTCGACCTAGAAGATTTAAAAGTTTAGTTAGACCCTCGTCATTATGCACCTTCTTTATCATGCAAGCCAATGCGTTTTCAGGTATGTGTGGCCGATTAGCCTTGAACGGAATGCATACCTGATAAAAGATGAAGAAAGAGTTCTAAGCCAATCTTCCTTCTTTAGTGGGAGAAATAAAAGGCCTATGATTTTTTGATATCTACCCAGAAATACATTTGATTAAAATCCAAATTAATTTCGTGTGATCTTTTCGACATTGAACATTGCTATTGCAGATAAATGATAAAATTTGTCCCCCGATTTATTGATATTTTTGTCAATCTAATTCAATTGAATCCAATTTTCGTAAGCCTGACATAAAAATGGAGATAAAAATTTGATAAAACTCGCATTGAGTAATAAAATACATTGAAAACATGTTTTCGCCCGGCTGACTACATACGTCTGGATGACTTATCTTATTTAACAACCTACTGTCAGCATTATTATAGCTATAAGCATAAGGGATGATGTACATACACATACAGTTGTGAAGAAAATAATAGATACAAAAGCTAAACATTCATTTGATCTGCCTTTCTCTTCAATGGAGTTAAACAAATTAAATCATTATACATTAAAAACATTTAGTACAGTAGATGGATGGTGCATATAATACGAACGAAAATTAAAATATATTGTTATTTACATGTATTGTGGAGCTAATAAATTTTTTAGTTTATTTCGACTCGTATACCTATTAATTTTTCCGCCACTATACATATGGTAATATGTATGTATATAAAAAAATTTATATATTTTTATATGTATCTCATCTAAAGAACACTGAATAGCTAGCCATACACGATGGGAGTTGCGTGGAGCAATCATTTTTCCTGTTGGTTTAGAAACGATCGCGCGCTCGTGTGTGGTTATGACAGCACGCCATGATTGCATGAGCGCAATCATCTCATTTTTCCCCACAGTTTATCTCTCTGAGGGTCACACACGTGTGCGAGCATTCCCTACAACTTTCCTTTGCGACGACAGATTTGAATTTTGAATTGTGTAGTTATGGCAGATTTGAGAATTTTGCCAAAGGACTTCCTGGTGAATTTCATAGAAATTTATAAAAAACATGTGGCTTTGTGGAAGGTAAAAAGTCCGGAATATAAAAACAAGAATTTGAAAAATAAGGGCTACGATGATTATTTTTCCCAGCGCCTGTGGGGAAATTGCTGTCGAAAATTTGAGACACTCATATGTTCTGCCTGTTGCCAAAAATCTCAGCGTTGTAATAAGCCTCTCTTGTGCTGGAAAGAGTGTATCGTGTGTTGCGAACGAGCTTGTTAGTACGCGCCACGCAGTCCCACGAGTTTTCCGGGAGGAAAGATGCACAAGATTGCTCGCACGCAACTCCCATCGTGTATGGCTAGCTAATAGCTAACCATCTTGTGCATCTTTCCTCCTGGAAAACTCGTGGGATTGCGTGGCCCGTACTAAAAAGCTCGTTCGTTCCGAACGGAAAGAGTGTATATTTTAGAGCTTTCACATGAAATTTGACATTTTCATATTTTGTGTAGGTATTCTGGAGTGCCGTGTCGTCCTCTTGAAAATTTCAACGTTCCAAACGACAGTCTTGTAACGTTTGGCACTGAAATTCGGAGTTTTATATATTGAGGAATATAATTATTGCAAAACGGTATGACAAAATAGCAATTGTGTCTGCTCTTATGTATTTAGTCAGTGTGAAAATGACTAAAAAGAAGAATAGGAGATTCTGGCAAAAGAAGTGGTTAAAATTAAGAAATGAATTTAGTGACATGCGGCTCTTAAGGGAATTGAACGACAGTAGTCCCCACGATTTGTACAATTATTTAAGAATGGACGCAACAACCTTTGGGATATTACTATCCAAAGTAAAACCGTATATTGAAAAACAGGATACAGTTATGAGGCAAAGTATTCCAGCACAAGAGAGGCTTATTGCAACGCTGAGATTTCTGGCAACAGGCAGAACATATGAGTGTCTCAAATTTTCGACAGCAATTTCCCCACAGGCGCTGGGAAAGATAATCATCGTAGCCCTTATTTTTCAAATTCTTTTTTTTATATTCCGGACTTTTTACCTTCCACAAAGCCACATGTTTTTTATAAATTTCTATGAAATTCACCAGGAAGTCCTTTGGCAAAATTCTCAAATCTGCCGTCGCAAAATTCAAATCTGTCGTCGCAAAGGAAAGCTGTAGGGAATGCTCGCACACGTGTGTGACCCTCAAAGAGATAAACTGTGGGGAAAAATGAGATGATTGCGCTCACGCAATCATGGCGTGCTGTCATAACTACACACGAGCGCGCGATCGTTTCTAAACCAACAGGAAAAATGATTGCTCCACGCAACTCCCATCGTGTATGGCTAGCTATTGTGTTTACATATTTTTTTAACCTTTGATTAACTAGATTAAATTCTATTTCGAACGTAATGCTGGCAATATGCATTAACGATTGTCACTGTTTTTTTAATCAGTCTGGATTTTTAATCTCCAGAATCATTATAGAAACAAGAATATTTTTCCTCAAAAATTGAAGTTGAACAAGAGAAAAAACAATTTATTCCCCCGTGTCTCTGTTTCGCTATAAAACTTTCTGACAGCAATTTTATTAACTCGTTTGTTTTTTTTCTGTTTTTTGATTTTTTAAATGAACAATGAAAAATACGTTTACTTTTGTCAGATTAACTTGAGAAATATTCATGGAAACAGAAGAGAGTTGGGTTCTGGCATAATAATAACTAACTTAAACGAAAACTCAACACCAATTTAAAAGAACTCTTGGAAGCATGGTAAAGTGTGGCTCATAATCCTAATAATTACGTACAGGCTTGAGGGGGTAAAAAAGTGCTAGTTTTTCGAAAAATATGGACAACAGTGGCGTGAAGCATTTTCTTTTTGTTTAGCTACTCTAAACGTCTACGCAAACTATATCCTGGAAAACATTTTAAAGGATACAACTTGTTGTTCTGTAACGTTCTTCTTTTATTTCTACCCGTTTGAGAATATAGTCTAAGAGCCCGCGACGGCCAGACCACCGTTATTTTATTAAAGCTGAAAGTTTCTCTGCGCATGTCCCCAACACAGGTAGGAACGATCAGTGACTATGAAATTCGGATCATCGTGGCTTTGGTAGGTAACAAAGGTGTATAAAATTACTCCCCAAGATCTTGAAAGTATAAAGTGAAATTTTTTTATATTTTCTTCGGAATAATATTTGAAATCACGTTATCCATTGCCAAACACTTAGAGGTAGTACACACTAGGCGTTTGGCGTTGCGTTCAACGCGCATTGGTAGCGTACACACATCGCGCTCAGCACACGCGCGTTCGACGCGCATTAGTAGGGCAAGTATACCGGCTGGACGTCGAAGTGATTGCTTGTGTGTGGCTTCTTTACCACCATTCTCACAAAATATGTCCATCCTAACACGGAAGCGAGCGATCGAATGTGTGTAAAACGGCGGTGCATACACAAGCAATCACTTCGACGTCCAGCCGGTATACTTGCCTTACTAACGCGCGTCGAACGCCGCCGTGTGCTGAGCGCGATGTGTTTACGCTACCAATGCGCGTTGAACGCAACGCCAAACGCCTAGTGTGTACTACCTCTTAGTATCGTCGCAACCCCCTGCCGGACATCCTTAAACATTAATATGTAAATTGTAATTATATTCACGTTCTAGTATAAAAGCTGAATTTTATATATGTATGTTACTCAGGGAACTATCAGAAGATGTTTTTTTAGTAGCCAGACATTTTCGATACTTTTTACATCTTGCCAGGCAAGTTGGAAGTCTGCCGTAGCGTAGGTGCGAGCGCGTGACAATATACATACAATCGGATGCGAGTGAGTTTTTTGGATTTATCGGAAAATTTGATTATATTGAATTATTTATGACTAAAAAATAATTTTTCAAAAAATTAGTCAGTATAATTTTTATGTTAATAAAGACGAAAAATCTGAAATAGAGTTATGCGGTCCAGATAATGAATAATATCTATAAATATTCATAGTTTATATCTATTATATAATGAATCACTTAAACTACGAAGAAAGGTTTCTAGAGACTTATTGAGATTATATAGCAAAGCTATAGCGTTACTCCCATTGTTTTTGAGGCGGCCGATGTATTTAAAAAATAACTTCTTATATACATATCTATGTATATGTACCTACATACATACATATTTCATATTTCCTTGTAAGGTATAGAACCTTCGGTGCGCTAGTCCGATTCGCACTTGGCCAATGTTTTTAACCACCAAAAATGCCGAATTAATTTCGTGTATGTGCATGTATGTACAATGTACATACATATATTTTCGATGCAACGCTGGAAGAGTGTGAAACCCTTCTTTAGCCCTCCAGCGCGGATGAAATGTCATACACAAGTGAGATAGGGCTTTAGATATCGTGTATATAAAATTAATAAAATATGTAAATGAAAAACAACAGACTCAAAATTTAAGACGCGAAAAAACCTTAATTTATGTAATAAGCTAATCCACAGAAGTTTGTCTGTTTGGCTTGTTTAATTCAATCGAAGAGAATACTTTGAATTGTCGTGGAAGAAGTAGGGCCCACTAAACACCATCAGTTTCATTAATCAAGGCGAAAACGCAGACGATAGCGACGAGAGAAACTGCCCCTAGGCGGTAAACACTCAAGCTAGCAAAACGCAACAAGTGGTCTTTCTAGGCCGAGTTTTTTTGTTCTGATTCTCGTTATTGCCGGCATTGTTATGACACTTTCCGGACTTGACGAAGAAAGCTTTCCCCACTTATTGGCTGTGCTCGGAGGGTGCCTTTCCCGCGCACCAGAAAATCCCTGTTTCGTCAGTTGGCTGCCTTCTGGCGGTGCATTTTCTACCTAATAGACGAGGACCCGTTGAAACTTTTCAGCTCCCAGCCCCCTTAGTTCGGACGAAAAAAGGCACGACTCTGTCGAAGAAATTTTTCAGTTCGACGGTTAAACTCGAGATGAGTGCACGTTGAGAAGCGACAAAAGGTCCGCGAGTGCTGATAACAATCTTCAATACATCTTGGGTGCTCTATCGTCGTTCGAAAATTGGAAGTGCGCAACTGGATGCTTTTGAGGAAATTAAGAAGAGTCAAATTGTTTTCCTGTGTAGTGGACGGTTTAAACAAATTAAATAAATTTGTTGTACCGCACCGTGAAATTGATGTAGTGATCAGTGTGATTGATGTTGAAGATTCAGTCTGGGGCGTGAAGACGTGTCTTAGAATTAATTTGATTGTGAAGAAAAGGGAATGATGCCGTGTTTTTACGCGTAATTTGATAAGATTTTGCTGGAAGTGATTAGAAGCAAACAATAGTATTAAGAAAGTTTTGTAACACCCCGGCGGAACGGACATCTCTGGGAACATTAGAAGGTATAATCTTTAAGGTAAGTAAAAAAAGTATTTCAGTTTTACTCTAAGTTCATATTAGGGTTCCAATGTCAACTTAAGTACAGAGAAAGTAGGAACAATAAAGTTTTTTTTTACGTCTTGTTTTCAATATTTCAAGATTTAAATGAATGGGCATATTTTTTTAATTTGTACTTTGTTGTAATTTTTGAAATAAGTCCAATTCCACCAGGTTTAACATCTAATGTTTTTTCACATTCGCGAAGTTACGCTTTTTTACGTACATTGGCTTCTTTGTGACTTTGTGTTTTTATTTATGATTTTTAAAAAAATTAGATGAAACATTATTTTTGCGCCTCAAGGATTTTGGAATAAGTTAGGTAGGTCTACCGAAACGTTCGCAGAATTTAGTGAAAATTGGGAAACTTTCCTTTTAGCTTAAAAGTAAGGAATGTGAAAAAATTTGAGCTACAGCTTTTAGTTTCGGGAAAAATTAACTTTGCAATTTTGCAAAATTAATTTTCCCTATGTCAAATTTTTTTCGCAAATTTTGTGTAATTTCATTAAAGATTGAAGAACACGACTCACTAATTTTAAGCCCAACACTTTATCTATCACTAATTTATATTTATTTATGATTAATATCCTGAAAATAGTTTATTTAATTACCTGCTCCCAAAAAAACCAAAAAGATAAATGACACCTGACAAAAGGTAATATATAGGCTACCGTCATTATATACATATACATATGTATATATTATATATGTATACACTTAGTTATGTAGAAAAATGTAGGTATATCTATTTTTCTTTCATCCAATTTTAATTAAACATTAAAGCACGTAAACACGTTTATTTGTTTCAAAAAGGTTAATAAATATATTGAATAAGGTGAATTTTATCGAAAGTTATTGTGATAGGGTAAGTTAATTATTTCTAGCTTGGAACAAATTTTCAGCTGATCAAGGGTTATCGCTATTCCCGGTACTTCTTCGGGATTGGTTTTTGCGTGCATGAGTCCAATTTTAAGATTATATTTTTTTAAGTTTGCGAGTGATGTTGGAGTGTGATTATCGTTATTGAAATATAGGGACATCTTTGAGTTGTTCCTTGAAAATGGTATGTCTTTGGTTATTGCCTTTAGTGCTGAAAAATAAGTTAACACTAGAGGTATGTGTGTACGGGCGCGGAGAGTTATAATAAAAATTTGTGCGAATTTTCTAACTATTTAGAACTACTTTTTACTTTTTACATTTTTCTACATTTCTAATTGTATAATGACCGCAGGCTTAACAAATCAAGATCGAAATATCATTGTCTTTTGTCAGTTGCCATATTGGTCTTTTGGGAGCAGTAAGTACATAAATTATGTAATATTTAGACGTTTTTAAGTTTAGTTTTATGATGTGAATAACAAATTAGTGTAAATTAGTGATGATTATAGTGTTGGTTTAAGTTCACTGAGCCATGTTCCTCAAGTTTTAATGGAAGTGTGCGAAATTTGTGAGAAGAACTGACATGGAAAAAAATCAATTTTGTAAAATTTCAAACTAAGTTTGTTCCGAAACGAAAGGCTGTAGATACATTTTCTCACATTCCTTGCTTTTGACTAAAGGGAATGTTTATATCAAATATTAAACGGAAGGTTCACCAAATTTAACTTATCTAAGCCAAAAGCTTTTTTAAAGTCAGTCAAAACTCTATTATCATATTAATACGATTCTATTACTTATGGCTCACATTTGTTTTACATTTAAAGTAGTTAATAGATTTTGGCATTGATTTAAAGTTTGGAGCTTTAGTTTAGTCTGAAAATATACATACATTTGAAGTAGAACATTTACACAAGACTTTTCAAACAAGCCCTCTCTAAAAATAGTGCGATAATATTTGTGGCATGATGAACCATATTTACGAGATGTTCTAGCGTTCTCTCTGCCATGCCAATACTAGGAACATGTCTTGGACAATTACATTACTGCATATATTTTATAAGAATTAATTTGCCGTTCTGTTGGTGAGAAATTATTATCTTCATTGACATCAATGAATTCTTTTTGCTCACATGTTATCTGAAGTTTCTGCAACTGCAGAATGTATTCAGTTTGATAAATATCATCGTACAATCACCTTGATTCTAAAACTCGTAAATCTAAACTATTAAAATGAAACTTGCCACGCATTACGCTAAAATCACAGAGCTAATGTAAATTTTTAATGCCACTGATGACTGAAAAATGCATCAGCACAAGAGCAGGATTTATAAGAAAACTTAAAAGCTGCAGTAGCAATAAAATGCAGCTATTAATGTATTAAGTAGTCTTTCATCTCACGGTGGTTACAAACTTTTCGGAGCACTCAATCTCCTAAGTAAAATTCTGAAGGTGTCTATAAAACTTTTGAGAATAAACGTTGTTATCCGAGAGTGTAAGTAATAAAAGCTGGTTTCAAAACTTTTGTATTTCAATTTAATTTTGTTTTGATCTAAAAGTTAAATACATAGATACACTTTGCTGCATAAGTATTGGTTATTTACCCTTTAAACTACAAATTGATTTTTGAATTAATAAATATTGTTTTAGTATGTTACTTTAAAAATATTTTCATAAATATCGACCTAAATTGTTTTTGTTTTTGGTTTACTTCATTTCTTTGCGCCTTTGCATTTTCTAACCTTCCCTCTCAATACCTAGAGTCCGTAGATTTGAAAGTACTTTCCGTAATCAAAGAGAAATCGCGTGATAGGTAGGATGGAAAACCTGAAAAGTCAGTTTTAGCTTTCATTACAGGGAACAAAATAGAGGTAAATATTGAGCAATAATTTAAAATAAGTACATACCTACATATTAAGAGTGCAGTGAAAGTGAATAAACGAAGTTTAATTTTGTAGAACCTCGTTTTAAATACATTTTGTAAATAGTTTTTCACGGAGAACTACATACTGGACACAAATATTAATTAAGCTAAATATAAAAAAAAAAAAAATGAAAAAAAAGTTTTTAAAAAAATTCTTTTATTTAACTTAAAATGATAGAAACAGTAATAACGTACTAAAAAGTAAAAAATAAAAAATATTAACCAAATAAAATAAATAAAATATGTAAACACTATAACAACAAAATAAAATTCCTACTTATCTTAAACAGTTAAATAAAAGAATGACGCATTTTTATCACTTCGTCATATTGGCCGTTATGTATTCTTTAAGATAATGATTCCTATATTTAAAGTACAAAAATGCGTCATTCTTTTATTTAACTGTTTAAGATAAGTAGGAATTTTATTTTGTTGTTATAGTGTTTACATATTTTATTTATTTTATTTGGCTAATATTTTTTATTTTTTACTTTTTAGTACGTTATTACTGTTTCTATCATTTTAAGTTGAATAAAAGAATTTTTTTAAAAACTTTTTTTTATTTTTTTTTTATTTTTTACTTTTTAGTCTTTTTAATTAATTATTTTTAAGACTAAAAAACGATGTGTTTAATAGGAAATAAAAAAAAGAACGTCAAATTGAAATTTCAAAAAGGCGTTAGCCTGACACTGAGTTACTAGTGCACAATTCAGCGTGGTAGCGTTCGTAGCTGAATCGTGCATTAGCAACTTGAAACTCTGCTTTTGAGCTTATGCATTATCATATTAGACGTCCGCCATATTGGATTTAGAAGACCCCACCTCACTTATTGTGTTTCGCTCATTAAGCCCTTTCATTTGATATCCATATCATAGGGGTAACTATGGAAATTATAAATCGCCATTTTGTGACGTCCGCCATATTGGATTTAGAATAACGTCACATTACTTATTGTGTTTCGCTTATCAAGCCCTTTCATTTGATATCCATATCATAAGGGTAACTATGGAAATTATAAATCGCCATTTTGTGACGTCCGCCATATTGGATTTAGAAATGGCGTTACTCATTTTATCGTTTCCAGCTCTTCAAGCTCTTTCATTTGATACCCATATTAATGGGGTCGACCAAAAATACATGGTCCACCATCTTGTGGCGGCGGCCATTTTAAAGATATTGCAATGTTGAGTATTGCATATTGTATTGTCACCAGAACTAAAGGTGTATGCAAAATTTCAGCCCGATAGCTTCATTGGAAGTGGGTGAAATATTGATTGCAAAATTCCACGACCCACCATCTTGTGGTGGCGGCCATTTTAAAGATATTGCAATGTTGAGTATTGCATATTGCATTGTCACCAGAACTAAAGGTGTATGCAAAATTTCAGGCCGATAGCTTCATTGGAAGTGGGTGAAATATTGATTGCAAGATTTGACGACACGTAGTACGACACGTAGTACGACACGTAGTGTAAGTTGAATAAAAGAATTTAAAAAATATAAAAGATTGCAATATTCGCCCATTCTACAGCCACAAAATTGTTTCTACTAAGTTTCAATAAAATCCGCGAGGTTCCCTAATCTTGACTAGTTCCCTGTACATTACGATGTTCTTTACTTTTTAATTTTGTTTTGCCCCAGCAGGCCTAGTTTTAGCTCTAGATCTTAAAGTAATCCTACCGATATTTTAGACTTCTGGATAAAACCTGTGAGCAGCACAAACATAGTTTAGTTTCCCATACAATTTACATGGGAGTTGTTGGGTAGCCAGAGAAAGGAAGCAAAAGAAGAAACAACCACTTTGTGTGAGAGTTCAAGCAGGACTATATTTAGAAAGAAGTAATAGAGTGTTACAATTGGTTTAGTTACAGGCAGTGGCAGTACTAGAAGAACAGGGATATATTGGAGTAGACTTCACAAATTTTAGTTCAATGATACACATTTGATTTACCCAACAGGAATAAATGACTCTTTTACATAAATGTGAATAGCTCGAATATTATGCAAATGCCCGCAAGCAACAAAGTTCGTTCATGGTATGGGGTGCCTTTTCTCTTAATGGAGCTGTTGATATTGTGTCTCTACAAGGACATCACAAAGCCAATCCTATATCAATCTCTTGAAAGGAGCTAAAATAAAAATGTGGGAACTTATGGAGAGCTCCAGACTGATTATACAGCACGACAATGCTGCCGCTGCCATACAGACCGAAAAGGTGATGGAAGAGTTTCCGCAAGGCTATTCAAGTGTTGCGGACTGTATAAACTAAATGCAGTCACTCCCTGAAACTCGGAATTAGGTGTAAAATTAGTATACTTGATCAATTGACTGCCTAACTATTGTATTACTGATTTAGGTAATATATAAATAAACTAATTAATATATGCATGTAATATCATAGACAAATAAATATAAAGATTACCCACTTCGAACAAGCAAAACGCGACCAAAAATTCTGAGAGCTCCACAGCGATGCCTCCACATGTGCGACGGCATGCGTCGAGTTCGACGTAGGGGAAGTCTCACTTGGTCGGCGCGCTGTGCTTACTTGTGGGCCTGCGATGCCGTGCACGGGCGGCGAATGCCGAGAAAGGAGCAGAAAAATAAGGCAATTGAGTGTGCGTTTGATTGCATGCTAAACCTCTTGCTGCCTCCTACCCGCTCCCTGTATCTAGTCTATTTCTCAATTCACAAAGCTGTGAGAGCACTGCCCCTTTTTGAATTTTCTATTGTTCTACGCAAAGGGCTTGTGGGACTGCCCTAACGTGAAGCGTGAGGGAGTTGAATTTTTCTAGGAATCCTCTGAGTTGCGTGCTCTGCTCAATGAAAAAATGACACTGATTCATGAGATTTGAACTATCTAGTGAAACTCAAATTTTTTGTTTTATTTTCACTGTTTGAAAGAATTATTTAACAAAAAATTATTACGATTGTGATGCACCGGACCTTACACATGATGGATCAAGTGGAGGCAAATTTAGGCGTCAATCAACAATACGAAATTGACAGCATTTTATACAATTTTAGTTTTTCATATCTACTTAATATTTTGTACTCCTTAAGGATTTCTGTACTTCAAGCTAATAAACCTCACATTAAAATAATTAAATCATCGATTGTGGAAATTGCGTTCGTTTTCTAATCTCAACCAAAGAACGTATAACATAACATGTTATACGTTCTTTGTCTCAACTCAATCACTAGCTCCAAACATTAAAGTAGAAAATCGATATTTTTCGTGTAAAGTATTGGAAGAGTGCTGCAAAAGTAAGGAATTACCAGTTCCATCTTAAACTTAAAATTTTTTACTGCAAACTTTATATCTGTAATCAAATTTTATATTTCATTGGATGAAACTATTTTTTCTTTACTTAGTTTTGATGAAAATATTGACGATTCCCATTTCATTGGGCAATTTGGCCAGCAGACAATACAAGGAAATTCTTCGTGCTCCTCTAATATCAAATAATTTCATACATCCCTTTTCCAACCCCATTCCTTTGTTTGTTTATTGCCTTCCACCATATGCTCAAGCAAGGCAGCAGGTAGCGTGCAATCGTACGCACACTCAATTGCCTTATTTTTCTGCTCCTTTCTCGGCATTCGCCGTGCACCGCATCGCATGCCCACAAGTTAAGCACAGCGCGCCGAACAAGTGAGACTTCCCCTGCGTCGAACTCGACGGATGCCGTCGCACATGTGGAGGCATCGCTGTGGAGCTCTCAGAATTTTTGGTCGCGTTTTGCTTGTTCGAAGTGGGTAATCTTTATATTTATTTGTCTATGGTAATATACATATAATAATCATGGCGGACAGGACGAACGGATTTGCTCGAATCCTTGCACTATTGAGTGCATTCTGAAAATAGAACAAAAGAACAAAATTTAAATATTCAACTTCTGTATTAATTAATGAGTATATGATAAGTAGGTAAATCTAATGACAAAATTTTAAAGATGATTTATTCGATTGATAATTTTTTACCAAAATTCTAATATTATCAAGAACTAGCTGACGCGGTGAACTTCGTACCACCCAAAATTGATTTGATTGTAATTCTTCATAAGAGATTATGAATCGCAATAAACCTTCCAACTCCAATTCATTGAGATCGGCAAAATTGACCGCACTATGTAGGTAGTAGGCTATTGATTATGTCCTAAAAAACAGGGTAGAAAGGAACTACAACGTTGATGGGTTTTTATTTTATGAATCGTTCAATTGGTTGTTAAGGATGAAAAAACCGCAGAGTGCTATTAAATTAAAGGGGTGGAAATTATATACAGGGTGGGAAATGCAATGCTTTTGGTTTTTTGAGTATATCTCGAAAACGAAACAAAATTTGGGATTTTTTTATATGACAAATTTTGTAGAGAACATGATTTTATATCGAAATGGCTTATTTAAAAAATTGAAAAAAAATTTTTAGTTCAAAATATATTAAAAAAACTTTAACAAAAAAATGCAAAAAAATCAATTTCTTTTTTTTTTACTTTTATGCAAATAACTTTTTTCTGAGCAGAGATAGGGAAAGACATTCCATCATAGAAAAACAAGTATATAAAATTTCCTACAAAATGACGGGTTGTACATTTTTTTTAATGAAAATTGATTGAGATATGGCCGTTCAAACTTTGACATTTTTTTTCGGTTTTTATTGAATCTATGACAATATCGTTTTAATGCGTAGTTTTGAATATGCAATTAATTTTTATCGAATAAATACATGTTAAATTAATTTATTAGTAATAAATAAATGTTATATGAACGTATAAAATATTTATTTCTTTTTAAACAAGTAATTAAATACTAATTTATAATAATTCCTTTTTGTTTACCTAAAATATACTATGAATTTTTGAAAAGGTGCATTTATAATTAACGTAATTTAAAATTTATTTACGTATAAGTGTTTGTGTGTGTATATATAGTATTTAATTAAAACAGTTTGAAAGTTGGGGACACAAGAGTGAGAGAAAGCACGAGTGGTCCCCATGGTCCCTAATATTTTGGAGGATCTGTTGTACAGCATGGTTTAAGGACATATTTTCAAATGCAGCAGTGGAATGGTAATAAGTTAAACCGTCTTGACGGGTTGGAAAAAATCAAATTATGGATTAATTCCGATTTGCATGACCGAACCTCCTGCGCCAGAGTGTTTGCTCAAAAAAGTAGCTTGCGGATGCACCACAGATTGTCATGGACGTTGTGGTTGCAGAAAATTAGGAATTGCTTGCTCTATATTCTGTAAAGAATGTCTAGGAATCAATTGTGATAATGCTCAAGCAACAGAGGTATCAGAAGATGATGTTCTTGAAGAAATCGACGAAGAAATTGACATCCAATTTGATAATATTGTCGATGAAATGTAAAAAATAAAATTATGAAATCCCATTATATACAAATACATTTATATATATGTATATAAGTATATTTTAATAATGTTTAACTTAAATGAGTAAATAAGTTTTAAATTACCTTAATTATACATGTACTTTTTCAAATTCATAGTATATTTTAGGTAAACAACAATTATATACGTTCATATAACATTTATGTATTGCTAATAAATTAATTTAACATGTCTTTATTCGATAAAAATTAATTGCATATTCAAAACTACGCATTAAAACGATATTGTCATAGATTCAATAAAAACCGAAAAAAAATGTCAAAGTTTGAACGGCCATATCTCAGTCAATTTTCATTAAAAAAAATGTACAACCCGTCATTTTGTAGAAAATTTTATATGCTTGTTTTTTTATGATGGAATGTCTTTCCCTATCTCTGCTCAGAAAAAAGTTATTTGCATAAAAGTAAAAAAAAAAAAGAAATTGATTTTTTTGCATTTTTTTGTTAAAGTTTTTTTAATATATTTTGAACTAAAAATGTTTTTTCAATTTTTTAAATAAGCCATTTCGATATAAAATCATGTTCTCTACAAAATTTGTCATATAAAAAAATCCCAAATTTTGTTCCGTTTTCGAGATATACTCAAAAAACCAAAAGCATTGCATTTCCCACCCTGTATATAATTTCCACCCCTTTAATTTAATAGCACTCCGCGGTTTTTTCATCCTTAATAACCAATTGAACGATTCATAAAATAAAAACCCATCAACGTTGTAGTTCCTTACCAAATGACATAATCAATAGCCTATACTCTATAGGGTTTGATTTTCGTTTGATCGTTTTGGTTTTGGGCCTTGCCCGTATTGCCCGACTCTATTAGCAGTATGCAAAAGTTTCCGCCGTTCACATTTAGGTGTCTTCGTTTATGAATTTCGCAAACATTCGTATTTATATTGTTGGTATTTGTTTTCTTTTAATATTTGGCAATATTATTCTGTGAATTTTGTTTTTTTGCGAAAGTTGCGTGTCTTTTTAACCGACAATAAAGGAGGAGGTTCTCAATTTGACGTGTATGTTATTATTTTCTTTGTATTTTGGAACAAAGCGCGAGTCCGCGAAGAATATGCAAAACGGCTTCACTCTTAACGTTCGCGCGCCGGCCGTCGCGTCGCGGTCGTGGCTTTCGCGCGCGGTCCGCGGACTAAGTGTAGAGCGGGCTTTACAGAGTGATCCGATTTTGATGATTCTTTTTTTATTGCATAAGCCACAGAGTATACCTTGAAGTTGGTCCCATGAAAATTTGAAAACAAAATTCCACCCCTAGGGGTAAATAAAAGCCCTTTAAAAAAAATTTAAAGCGACAAAAAAGGAAACTGAAAAGTGAAAAATAAAACCTTTTTAACAAAAAATTAAACGAAAAAGGAACTGAAAAGTGAAAAATAAAGTTAACCTTTTTAGTCTGAATAACTGAGCCCTAAACTAAAGTAGGTACCTAAGTAATTAGTTTTGAGTTAGCGCCAAAAGAAAAATTTTTTGTTTGTTTGGCGCCGACTAAAAATTAGTTACTCAGTTATTCAGACTAAAAAGGTTTATTTTATTTTTCACTTTTCAGTTCCTTTTTTGTCGGTTTAATTTTTGTTTAAAAAGGTTTTTTATACCCTTAAAAATGTTGAAATTAGAGGACGAACGAAATCTATCGGAATAACCTAGTTATTCTTCACTGAGAACTTTACAATCTTGAAATCCTCGTGCATCAAAACTAATTGAGTATCGCTTAAAAACGATGGCTGATCAAAATTATTGTTTGCAAACTTAAATTTTTTGCATTGAAAGCTTTACTTTGATTAAATTTTTTGCATTCAAAGTGTTATAGTCTAATCGAAGTAGGTTTTATGTTGTTTTTCGATTTATTACTTTTGGAGCTTTTCCTTTATATTTTTCCGAATTTTCTTACCTTTTAAACCACCCCTGAATTGAGACGAACAAAACAAAAAAAGAAACATCCAAATCGATCGAGTCGTTTTCGAGCCTTTGCGAGACTAAAGGTAAAAACCCAATGTACGCGTCAGACGCTTTGACAACTTCTGCTGCTTTTGCCGCCTTTGACAGCTAAAATTGAATGACGGGTTGTAAGGCAGCAAGACCCAGTGACAACGCGTCCGACGCTCCTCGAAGTAGAAAGTTGGCATACTTTCAACTTTTAGATGCGTTTTCCGCTTTGACAGTTGACGTTTTCAAAGCGAGTCAAAGCGTCTGACGCGTACATTGGGTTTTCACCTTAACGCACGCATTTTTATATATATAGATAAGTATGAAAAGTATTTGCACCGATTGTGTGACTGTTTTCATAAATCTCTGCCCCCTTAAAATGTAAAAAAAAATAAATAAATAAAATGTTTCGTACAAAAAGTTATTACTCTGGCGCATGTGCACATGGTCGCAAAAACTGCATAAAGCTATAAGTCTTATCGGGCAGAAATATGAAGAACAACAAGTGTATTGTGTTACATAAGACAATTTTAACGAGAATGACTTAACACATTATGGATCGGGCTGCTCTTTTGTGCCAAAGCTTTTGCGTGTACGTACCTACATAGTCGTCATATGCTAAGATTTCCAACTCTGTTGCAGATCTGTGAAGTAGGCACCACATTTTTTGAATTTTTTTTTGTGCATTCGTTTGTCCATCGAATGTCCATGTCAAGTTCGCACCGCTTTTGAATTTTGCAATTTTTTTCATGTTTATTTATTTCTTAAATATACGGACTTTTTTTTCAACCATTCTCTTAGTTTTGCTCCACAATCTACCTCTACGGGAACAATTTTACTTTGGCGACAATGGCATCAGGGCCATGAAATTTTGCAGGCTCCTTCCGTTTTGGCTAAAACGAAAGGATCTGAAGAAATTTTGCGGTGCTCGGCTATAATTTCCGAGATATTTAATTTTTAATTTTGACAATCTGTCAAAATTAAAAATTAATATTTCCCACCTTAAAACTCCTTTCCACCGCGAAAATTTCACTGCACTCTGGGATCATGTCCCCACTGCGCATTTCACTTCATTTCCTACACTTAGTAACACTTTAAAATGGAAAAATCTGCAACAAATCCAATGAAGCGGCCATCACACTCCTTTTTGATGTCATATTTTGATGTCATTTTGTAAAAGGAAAATCACTCCAGTAGGCATTTTTTAAAAGGAAAATCACTCCAGTAGGCATTTTGTAGAAGTAAAATCACTCAAGTAGGCATTTCGCAAAAGGAAAATCACTCCAGTAGGCATTTTGTAAATGGAAAATTACTCCAGTAGGCATTTTGTAGAAGGAAAATCACTCCAGTAGGTATTTCAGGTAAGTGTTTTGACGTTTAATAATAAACATTGGATTTTTTGCAGATTTTTCCATTTTAAAGTGTTACTAAGTGTAGGAAATGAAGTGAATAGTGCAGTGGGGACATGATCCCAGAGTGCAGTGAAATTTTCGCGGTAGAAAGGAGTTTTGGGGTGGGAAATATTAATTTTTAATTTTGACAGATTGTCAAAATTAAAAATTAAATATCTCGGAAATTATAGCCGAGCACCGCAAAATTTCTTCAGATCCTTTCGTTTTAGCCAAAACGGAAGGAGCCTGCAAAATTTCATGGCCCTGGGGCCATTGTCGCCAAAGTAAAATATTACCCCTCTACGTACATAACTAAAACAGGATAAACCGTATTAAAGCTTTTCACTCCCGGTTTAGGTTTTTTAGCTAGATCATCATATATTACCCAACCCCCTTGAACTTGTCGACATAAACCTTTAAAATTATCTGTTGTTTGATATTACTGTCCCACTCAGCATATACATCTTCTCGCCACATTCAATTATTTCAGGGATGTCGATGAGAGCCAACTCATTGGGAGACATTCTTTTTCATTGCATTACAATGTATAACTCGAAACTATTAAATTTCGGTTCTTGTTCCAAGGTTGTTTTTCATGATAAACAATTTGTTATTTGTTAGATCGAAAAAAAAACGACACACAACACTGTACTCTGATTTATTTTAATCCTGATATTTATACTTTAACAGAACAGTTTTTAACTAAACAGTTTAATTCTCGTTCACAAATAAACACATCTACTAGCAATAATATTCCATAAAGAAAAACCTCTGATCACTTCCAAGTTCAGTCCACAAGTGAGGATCAAGCACAAACTTCACAATGCGAAAAGGAAAGAATAAAGAAAGAAAAATAAAGTGACAGGTATCCACTGATAAAAATAATCAGGATAGACAGGCTCCATCCTTATACAAAAGGAGCGCACGAAGCCGAACGTCTCCACATTATTTCACATAGGCACAGTTTTCTTACAAATTCCTGATCCTGAGAAAAATAATATCGTAACCAATGGCTCAATGAGAACTTGTGTTTATATGCTTTCGTTCTGCTAAGAATTGCAAGATTTTAAGTGTGTAAAATCTTAGCTCTCAGTATGCGCCATTTTTAGAACTAATTTCGTAAATGTGGCGGAAATGCGTTAACCGAAAATGTGCTAACTGCCAAATTTTAATTGTGATAAACTCAAATTCAATAAAATTTTCATAATAAATTAGTACGACAGTATGTATCTTACCAATACCTTACTTTACTGTCCAATCGATACCTGACTGTAACATTGTAACAATCATTTTGCTCGTTACCTAGGTAAGATATTACACATAATTGGCAACTGTTATACGAGTCGCACATTTTTAAAAAAAAAAAAAATGCTAAAGATATTAAAAGTCCCAAAGGGGAAGTGAAATTGAAATCAAAATTTTTTTAATTAGCAAATACGTAGTATGTTTATAACTGCATAGTTATTAAAAAGGAACGAGATGAAACTAATATGATCCGCAGGGTGTGCCATATATGCACAAACAAATGATATTGGTATGTTGCCAACTTCTAAAAATTTAAATAATTAATTAAAATTAGCTGGCGCGTGGACAATCATGGAAATTCGATGGACAAACGAATGCATAAAAAAACTTCCTAAATTAAAAAAAAAAGGGTGCTAATTTCACAGACTTCTGTTGCATCACTTTACAAAAAAAATTATTTTTAAAATATCAAATGTTTTTTTACGGTAGGGGAGGTAGGAGGAGGGGGAGGGAAGCAGGGCATGGTACCCGTTTGGGGTGATCAGTAAATTTCAATTTTCTATGTTGTGCACAACACTACTTTATTCTTATTTTTTGATCTACTAAACGCAGCGACATCCAACTCACGCAAAAAATCTACTATTCCAATCTCCTTTCCAAAAATGTTAACAATGTTAACCTACTAAACATTCACTCACTTCCGAAAGTGGAAAGAATTATTTATTTTCCTAACTTTCACTTTTCCCTCATTTTCTTCGAAGTTCGTTTAATTTATACACCTATTTTTTATTTGTATGCAATTATCCATCTTTTATCTTTCCAACAAGGTACAATATTTTTTATTTGTCTAGGTCAGAACTTTCATCCCATTCATGTTGGCATGTCCACTATAAAACACCCCTATGTTGTAGCATGAATGTATGTATGTTAGATGGTCGACATTAAATATATGTAAATACAGTGTGTAAAATCCTAATAATATATGTCTCCGACTCCAAAACACATAGTTGATTTTTATTGAAGTATAAAATTTGAGAGACCGTTATTTAGAATCCTGAATGCCAGAGATTAGATCTAACCAGATCGATTTCTCGCCCCCGACAATTCCTGTTCTGTGCAAAATCGTTAAAGTCGCTTTCACCTTTTATTGCTTGGATGCTTAGATAATAGCTACTACATACAGGGTGTTCAGAGGTGGGAGGGAAATATTGCAGGAGGTGAAAGGTCAGACCGAGAGCAGCAAAAAACCGTATGGGTGGGGATTCATAAATCAGGATGTTGCCTTGCTCTTGTATTTTAATCTTCTACGAATCGCAGCGACCCCAAACCGATCTCGAAAAATCACTATTTCGAAGCCCTTTCCAAAAAGGTCAACACCACCCCCCTATCCCCAACGCCTTGGCCACAATCACCCCGGAAGTTAAAAAAATTAACTTTTATTTCACGATTTTTCACCTTTCGCCCCAAGTTTGAGGCTTCAGTACAAGTTAAAGGACCTTTTATGCTTTATACTAAGCGATTTTCTCAACATCACTTTGGCAAACTATGCTGAGTTTTTAAGGACTGGCCAGTATTTTATTTTCAATTCATGTATTGTGATAAAATTTGTAATGTCCTGACAACTTTTGTTAATTATATGGTAATGTATGTGGGTTTGTGTGGAATTCGGCATTGCAGGGCTAACTCTTTTTGTTCAGAAATACATTAGGTACATACAAGGTGGGGCAAAAGTAAAGTCATAATGTGAATGTTCCATAATTGCTGCAAATGGCGTCAAATGTCATTGTGATTTGACTTTTATGTTGTAGACAGAGAATTAGTTGACAACAAGCAATGGAGCGATATGCCTAATCTCCATAAAAAACCAGCCCAAACCAAAACCAAATGCTGACAAATCAAGTCTGTACACATGTTAGCAATGTAGTTGTGAAATGTCAGTCAGCTACTAGCTTCACTTACCGGCATTTTGTAATAAAAATATAATTATTATGACACAAATATTTGGCACTCTTTACCGGCAAACCACAACAACTGATTTAACATCAATTTATTTTTGACTTTGCAACTTTTCGAGTACTAACCTGTACTAAATGCGCTGCATTGCATGTGACAACGCCAAATGGTTTTAATGGTTTAACTCACACAGAGGAAAAAGCTAGCGGCTGGTGACCAAAATAAGCGAGATAGGTGATGAAATTGCAATGCGAACGACAGAGCTGCAGATAGTTTTGGTTTGGTTAGTTGGCCTGGTTTTGTATGGAGATTAGGCAATAAACACCTAAAGACCGTGGATTTGTTGTTACAGAGCCTAATTTTATTTTTCATTTCTAACAAAATGGCACCCAATTCAAATTATCACATTACTTTTGCTTCACTTTGCATATGTATTGTAATTCAAACAAAGCAAATAAATTAATTTGGTGAGTTCTTGTGTCAAATAAAACTTTTTCTCAAAGTACATATATACATATTGGAAAGAAATGCATGCGAAAATCTGTTCTTTTTTTAAAGCAACAGAAAAAGACCTAGTATCCTAAAAATATCTAAAGGCAATTACATTTCTGGCAGTTTCGCGCATGCAAGGGGGCAAAGAGAAAGTATTTTCAATAACATTAATCCGTTAAATATTCCAATCACGTCCTTGTACAGGAACAGATGAGGTAGGCGATAGGAATATTTCTGCTATTCACCTCATTACTCCATCGCAGCAAACCAACTTCGATCATGCACTGTGACTACGCGAAAGAACTCGAGGCATTCTTCAATCTTCTTATACACTTTTAATTTACTTTTCCACTCAGTGAGAAACGTCAGCTTTACATGCCGTGCATACTTTTCCGGCTCAGTCTAGGGCGGATGGAGCGCCAAAGGGGGCACATTGCAACTCGGTTCCTATTCACTATTGTTAAATAAATCCATGGCAAAAAGGAAAATGTGATGAAGAAAAGAATAACAGTGGTGGAGAGGAACTATGAAAAATATGTTTTCTGCGATTGTTTCCCGCATCTTTTCCTTCGTCTACTGCATTTCAAGATGACTGCGCTTCGTTCAAGGGTGACCTCGAGTAGCTGACCTGTTTCCGATTTTTCTGCTTTTTTCTGTGAATCTTATTGTTGTTTTTGCGAAATTGGGTTTGGATCAATGTGGTCTGTTCATACTGTTCATAGGTTGGGGGCTTGATGCTCTTGGGGTAAAGAGAAGGTTGCCGTTAGTGGAGCATATTGTTAAGCACGTCCAAAGTTATTTTACAAAGCTGGTTGGAGGGTTCCGGCAAGAAATCGGATTGTTGAGCATCCAAAATGGGTGGCTAAGATGGGAGCATGACCAGTAAATTTGCTAGAAAATATAAATTTCTCTCAAGGACTCTTAAGAATTTAACGCTCAGCTGGATATGGCTCCTTATACTGTTCCTTTTGTTTAAAAAACTCAATGTTTTTGTTTCTTAAACATCTGTAAGTGCTCTGGAACGGTGCCAGGAAGATATTATTTCTATGACGGAAACTCAGACTCAACTATAAATCCCTCACTTCTTTGAGTTTTAAGCCGACTTATTTCAATTCTCAATGTTTCACCCGACGACAAGTACGCTCTGCCTAAATTCACTACAAAAAAAAAAAATTTGACGATGCAAAAATTGCTGTTTGCTGCAAACTTAATGAAAATATGTGCTGGGGAATACCAGTAAAGTAGAATTTAGTGTAATTGGACCCTCCAACGTAATGAGGTTGTTTGGTTATCTTCTGCGTAGTCACTTGTGACAACGGTCAGCAGGAATATAGTGCTAACTCACCTGGCTTAATTACAGTGCAGTGTCTCTTCTATGTATGTACATAGTTCATCTTGATAATTGTTTTGTTGGCAAATAGAGTGCTACCTATTTGTCGAATTAATTACGGTCCTGAAAGTATGAAATTGTTTCCAATTGACTGTTTATTGAGAGAATATACATATGTACACATATGAATATCCCTGTTTTTGGCTTTGAAAATAAAACAATATATTATGTAAGTGCATCTTAATGTTTGACCGAGATTTTAGTAATCAACACTGTAATCAATTTTCGCCTGAGTCTTCTGGATCTGGCCTTTCTTTCTGATTGCTCTACATTTTATGCGGATGCCTGTCTCACTCAATCCCATTTTCAACGCTGCTCCGGATCATCCCATTCTACTAAAACCCTACATATTGTTCCGTACCATCTAACTCTAATAATTTAGAATACTCAATTAAAGCTCCGACGACTTGGTCTGAATAATCACTATCATTCAGATGACTTGAATAGTTGACTTGAAGATCCTTGTTATTGTCGATTTCTTCAACCATGTTCTTTACCTGCATGACGACTTAAACTCGTTCACAGTATGGTGTTCTAAAAATCATTTAATCTTAAACTTAATCCGAAACTACTCATCCGATTTCTAAAATTCTTTCACCAGTATTGAGAATTTACTTGGAGGGTGCACATAGGCTGTATAGTCAATTGTCAGAATTCACGAATTCAATATGGCGGCGTGTCAAATTTTAAATTTTATGCGATTTGCACCAAACTTCGTACTTAGGGGCGCTCTGGGTCGCTGATTTCAACCTGATTGTCAGAATTTACGAATTCAAGATGGCGGACTGTCAAATTTTAAAGTTTATGCGATTTGCATCAAACATGCTACTTGGGGGTTTTCAGCGTCGCTGATTTCAACCCGACTGTCAGAATTTACGAATTCAAGATGGCGGACTGTCAAATTCTAAAGATTATCTATGTGATTTGCATCAAACTTCCTACTTGGTTTTCAAGGTCGCTGATTTCATTCCGACTGGCAGAATTTACGAATTCAAGATGGCGAACTGTCAAATTCTAAAGTTTATGCGATTTCCACCAAACTTGCCACTTGGGGGATTGTCAAATTTTAAAGTTTAAGTGATTTGCTCCAAACTAGTGACAATACAATATGCGATATTTAATATTGTAATATATTCAAAATGACTGCGGACCATGTATTTTTTGTCAACCACCATAATATGGGTATCAAATGAGAGAACTTGAAGAGTTGGAAACGATAAAATGATTTACGTCACTTCTAAATGGCCGTCGCCACAAGATGGAGGATGATGTATTTTTGTCAATCCCCTAATATCGGCATGAATTGAAAGAGCTAGAAGAGTAGGAAACGATGAAATGAGTGACGTCTCAGTACCTACTAAATCCAATATGACTGCCGCCCCAAGATGGCGGATTACATTTTTTTGTAAACTCAATATGGCCTCGCCATTAGAGAGATAGATAGCTCAAAATTAACAGGGAAAAACTTAATTTTTTTTTATAAAAGCGTGTCTTTAAAAAGTTGTTTTTAAACTTTTACCGGATTTCGAAGTGGGAAAAATGTTTTGACTAAAAAAAATATTACACTAAAAAAATGAAATAAAAAAACTTTAAAAAAAAACAGAACTGACTCCAAAAAACCCTAAGCCCTAAAAAGTATAAAGTAACCCATCAAAAACATAAAATGTAAAAAAGTGCCAAGTCTCGCAACGCAGTTCTTCTGCTTCTGCCGTAAAAAGTTGTGAGATCTTATGTAAAACCAAGTCAGTTATATTAGTTAGTGTCTATGGTAGCACCTTTTCAACAACTTTGTTATAAATTGTTATCTAATCAATTACCTATCAACATTTATAGTGACCGTATAAATATTACACATCTTTATTTTATTTCTATAATAATTATAATTACTTGGCAATTGCACGGCCAGTATTTTAATTAGTAGAATATGTTACCGTGCAATTGCCAAGTAATTATAATTATTATAGAAATGAAGATGTGTAATATTGATACGGTCACTATAAATGTTGATAGGTAATTGATTAGATAACAATTTATAACAAAGTTGTTGCATAGGTGCTACCATAGACACTAACTAATATAACTGACTTGGTTTTACATAAGATCTCACAACTTTTTACGGCAGAAGCAGAAGAACTGCGTTGCGAGACTTGGCACTTTTTTACATTTTATGTTTTTGATGGGATCTCATTTCTTTTTGTAGGTCATCCTGCCTTTTTTTAGAGAGTAATTATCCTAGTTTTTATAGTTTTCCCTTTATGTGGCCATTAAATCCTAACTCTGTACCAAATTTCAGCTCTCTGAGTTTATGGGAAGTACTAGTTCTATTCTGATGATCATGAGTGAGTGAGTGTCATGTCATAAATGCGAAACTTTGCTTTCGCTTAACTTCGGAACTAAATGACCTACAGACTTGAAATTTTGGATTTTAAGTATATGATTATAGCTTACTGGATGACGAAAATTTCTGCGTTCTGGTCTTATCCAGAGGTTCTCAAATAGGGGCGTGAAAATGCGGCGAAATGGTTCCAGTAAAGGATGGTACGGCAGTGTTTGCTTCGCGCTTGACTTGGCGGGGGCACTGTCGTGCCCACAGATTATATTAAAAGTCCTCTGCAACTGCTTTCAACATTTAATACCAAGACTTTCCTAGACTTTTGAAATCGGTGTGATAACCTGACTGATATCTGATATTAATCCAATACTAAATAATTAAGGCAATCAGTTTGGATTAATGGATTAATATCAGTTAGGTTTTAATGATGAAAGTAGCAGTAGAGTAGAGGACTTTTAATATAATTATTTTATACTTTTTAGGGCTTGGGATTTTTTACAGTCGGTTCTATTTTTTTTTTTAATTTATTTTTTGTCGTCCACTTTTCTGAGTCAAAAGCTCTGTCCGCTAATAGTGCTCTTCTCTTGCGCATAGGTGAGTTCGCGGGACGGGTCGCGGGCGACGGGCGTTCGCTTCTCTATCGGGGAGAAGCAAGTCGTTTGTGTGTGTGCATTTTGCATATTGTCGGATCTTTGATTCTAGGAATTTTTGTTAGGTAGTAGGAAAGATTATGTAAAGTAAACTTTATATAATCTTTGGTAGTAGTTAAGAAGAAATGTTTATCAATCGTAAGTGCTCTATAACGTAAATATCGGTGTTTAGAAAATTCTTTACTCAATGATATGCATATGTATACATATGTACATACATATATGGAAAAATTGTAGTTTAGTTAAAATAAAATTCTTTTAGATTTTAGAGATTGGTCTGGGTTAATGGTAAAAAAAATTGGGTTAATGAATGGAAAATGGAGATTCCAATTTATAGATGCATTTAAAGGTTTGAACTTCATTGAAGTATACACGGAGAAAAATTTCTAAGAAAAATTCCCTTACTGTTTCATAATTTGGATGCATTTTACTCTGGCGCAGGAAAAATTCCCGTGCTGTCTTAGAATTTTTATCCGGAAACCCGGGAATTTTTCCTGCGCTAGAGTAAAATGCATCCAAATTATGAAACAGTAAGGGAATTTTTCTTAGAAATTTTTCTCCGTGTAATCTTCAACTTTTTACTACTTTTGGTTGAAATATTGGTTTCCAATTTTATTTTCCAGGAGTAATTTTTCCTTAAGAGAACAAGCAATATAAAATCTAGGATTTTTTTCCTATGTTCGAAGCAAGAATTTGAGTCGCAAAACCAATCAGGAAATTTGTTATTAGTTTCTGCAATACATGCATTAAAAATAGTTTTTCTCATATTTACGATATGAAGTGAGGTTTTAAAATAATGCTCATATATTGTACATCGAAATGCAATTGACTGATTGCAAAAAAATCATCAATTGGTGATTGCAAATAGTTTGTGTTTGTAGTGGAATAATCTCTATTAATAATTAACCTTTCAGATTGGAGACAAATATCTGAGTTATCCTGTTTGATCCTTTCAAATGCGCAATTCTCACAATTTATTTTACTTAATACAACTTTAAAGACTCCTGCAAAATACCTTGAGTTAGTTTCAATACAAAACTTATCAGGATAAGTTGTATACAGGGTGTTTTGCTAAGTTAAGTTCTGAACAGGGGTACGCCAATCGATTCTAAATGCTCTCCTGATCAACGTTTGTTCGGACACCCCCCCACCCTTAAAATCGGTCCTTTCCCCCTAAAATCGCGATTGAAAATTTGGAGGAGGTCAACCTAGAAAATGCTTTATAAGTTCTTTCAGAGATATCCTAGGATACTGTTTAATAACGCAGCATTAGAAAGCTGTGACGTCACATTCCAATTGGACTTCATTGCGGATAAAGGGTTTTATTGTTGTATTAATTATTATAACACGAATAACTTCGAATTATTATAACACGAATAACTTCGAGTGCGGTCTTTTTGTTGAGAAAGGCCACATGACATGGAAGCTTTTTCTCGAAAAAAGGATCAAGGTCAAATTTTGGGCTTGGAAATTGCCATTTTCGAAATTTAACGGGGTCCCTCTGTTTGTTGACGGATTGGGTCGTGGGTGGTATCGTTGGAAAGCTTGAAAGCTCAGCTTTCTAATGCGTTATCAACCAGTATCCTAGGATGCCTCTGAAAGAACTTATTAAGCATTTTCTAGATTGACCTCCTCCAAATTTTCAATCGCGATTTTAGGGTGATGGACCGATTTGAAGGGGGGGTGTCCGAACAAACGTTGATCAGGATAACATTTAGAATCGATTGGCATACCCCTGTACAAACCTTAGCAAAACACCCTGTATAGAACAATTGTCTGATTCAGTAACAGTCCAGTCTATTTCATCTAGAATATTTTCTTGATTTGTTACCTCAATATACGCAGTCGTATTTTCTGTCAAATTATAGCACAAATCCCGGGAATTTGAATCAAAGTTATTATAATATACCTACAAAGTTTAAATATCGTTGCTCATTATTTTCACCTTCAAAAAAAATCCTTACAAATCCCCTTAATACTAGTAATTTTTCTATTTGAATTCTTTCGTTATAATCTGTAGGATCCCCGATACAAAGTTACTTCCCTTTTCACTTAGCATTTCCAGCTCTTCTTTTGAATCTCTAAGGTAATGTTAATTTTCAATGCATCTTCCCTAGTTCTGACCTACCAAAAATTCCTAAAATCAAAGATCTGACAATATGCAAAATGCACACACACAAACGACTTGCTTTTTCCCGATAGAGAAGCGAGCGGGGCGGGGCGCCTGCGATTTGCGTCCCGCGAACTCATCTATGAGCTAGAGAGGAGCACTTTCAGCGGACAGAGCTTTTGACTCAGAAAAGTGGACGACAAAATCTGCTGATGTAGGACGCATGTTGCTTGCTTCAGGAAATTGGGAGTTCCACCGCTTGGGTCGTCTTAGGGCGTGTGCCAATTCAACTTTTCGAATACTTTTCCTTTTCGAATATTTTTCGGTATATTTAAAATTGAAAACACAGTAGCCTTTTATTGCTCATTGTTCGCTTCCATTTAATTTCACAAATGCTATGCTTGAAATTCAAGTGAAAAGTAAGTAATTGTCAACGAAAAGCGAATTTCAGAGCTGTTTTTTCCTAAAACCCAAACCATCGAAAATCAATTAGTAAGCTGAAAAGCAATCTCCCATACAAATTTACTTTTGAATAGCTGAGTTGGCACACGCCCTTAATATACAGGATGTTTTGCTACGGTCCGAACAGGAGTATGACACTCGATTCTACATGGACGCGCCGTCGGATTCGAATGCGGTTTTTTTCCTGAGAAAGGCTACATAACAGGGAAGCTTTTTCTCAAAAAAAGTTTCGTTCTTTCCATACAAAAAATTGGCAGAATGAAGGGTCATGGTCAAATTTTGGGCTTTGAAATTTCCATTTTCGAAGTTTGAAGCGGTCTCCCTCGCTTGTTTGTTGCCGGATTGGCTCTTTTTTTATTGATAAATTATCAAATTATCAATTTTGGCACAGATATTCTCGCGGAGATTCAGATTGAGCTTTGTGGACATATGTATGGAACATAAGAATATTTCCGATTTGTAGGGCAATGTAATCGTTTTGGAGATATTAAATCTTAATTATTATCAAGGAGTCCAGCTGGTTTCAAAACGCCACAAAAACAGAATGAAAAGTTTGTAGAAAAATTAAAAAGTCCATTAGCGAATGTAGCGTGGAGGGATTGAACCCGAGCACCTTGCGTGATAATCAATCAGCATTACACCCACTGACATATAGATACTGGACTGCTAATCGTTGGATGAAAAGTGAGACCATTTTGAGTGAAGATGCAAACCCTTGTGTGCAGTGGAGATGCAAGCCCTTGTGATAAAAACACATTAAATTCTTTGCAATATTATATTAAAATAAAGAAAATAAATAAATATAAGTTGTCACAAAACAGCTCCTTTCATTTTGCCCTGCATTTTGAGTATTTATTAAAAATACTTCCGACATTGAGCAGCCCGGGGCCGGAAGAAAGAAAGAGTCAGATATAAAAAAACATGTCCTACTTTGTCTAACATATGCATTTGCATGGGGGAATGAAGAAAGAACGAGATAGTTAGATTTCGGCCCAAATTTGATCTCACTTTTAAAATGAGTTTTTGTACGGGACCAGCAGTCCAGTACTTATATGTCAGTGACTACACCCGACACTATTCTTCTTCTTCTTACACGGTATTAAAAAAAGTTGTATATAAATTATGAGCTCCCTGATAGGTTCTTTAACTACTCTAACGTTGCTATATCTGTATATTTCCATTTCTTTCGCTCCTTCAGATCAAGTGACATAAGTTTCAATAATACCCAGCAACTTACTTGGCTGTGATTTGCTGCGCAACATACTTGGTTATGAATCTAGCTACAAACTTGGCTACGAGACCAATTTACTTGGCTATTGGAAATGTTGCAATGCGGAATCTTTTTAGCATGGCATACGAGATCTGTATTATTATTTGTCTGTGCTTTGGTGCAATCATGAGATAAGGGAATAGCAGCAGACTGTAGACCTCCGGTAAATCATATTTGCTTAGCGGAAATGATATTCACAAACAAAAATGTGTTTAGATTTCTCAATATTCCACAATGGAGGATCCACATATCACGCCTGTTAACAGAAGGTAATTTGAAGAAACTAACATTAGAGCAAGCATTATCAGTACCTAACGTTTATTGTTTTAATAATTCCTTAAGCCTTAAGGCAATGAAAAACACCTATGTATATAAAACAAAAAAAAATCTGAATTTCATTAGATTACAATTCAAATCTATGAATCTGCCCGTATGCCATTTTCCCTTGAGGATATTTCATTCATTGATTGCGCAGAGCCCGCAACTCATGGGATTCCTAGAAAAATTCCATCCCCTCGCGCTTCTCGGTAGAACAGACGCACAAGCCTCTTCCGCAGAGCAGCAGCGAAGCAAACAAGCCCACCGCAGGGCCAGCGCCGCCGCAGCAGCTATTTGGCTTTACTAGGACTCGTTTTTGCTGCACTGTTTTTGCTGCACATAGGACGTAGCGCTACGTCCTATTGAAATTTTTCGTGGCCACAGAATTTGTTCGGCGTGCGACCTCTTTATAGTTATAAAGTCTTTGCTTATACGCTGATTCTATAGAGCCCTATTGCGAATATCGTCATTTCTGCGACTAAGATTCGATCGTAAGAATTGAAAAGAGCTTACGAAAGCCCTTTTTCAGTTAAAATTTCTTAATAAAGATTCAAAATTCTCATAAATTCTTTTCAGTAACCTTTGGCTTCAATTAATTTTTTGTTAGTGGTTAAAATCAGTCAAAATAATTCGATTGTTTTTCTCTAATCGAATCGTTGTAACACCTTGAACGAACAAATTAATTGAAATCAAAGGTTACTTAAATGAATTTCGTCGCTGCGCGTGCAAAAGTAGCTATGTGTTTTTTACACACTTTACAGGAGACGCAAAAAACTGATCTTCTCGAAAAATGAGTATTTAAATAATTTATTCTTACTTTGATACATATAACAAATTTACGTAGTTTTAGATTACTTTTGGATAGATAACATTATTAATAATGCCAAATTAAACATAATAGGCAAATTTGACACATATAGTTATTTATTTGAGTCGTAAATACAAGCTATGTGCATTTAGAGCACGTAACTACTTTATAATTCTATGGAAACTAAAACGTTCCGTAACTCTGTAAATATTGCGTCTATCGCTTAGCTGTTTTTACAGTATGTGTGTATTGAAACAGGGATTCAAATTGCATAAAAAACCGAAAATGACTAAATAACACATAGCTACTTTTGCACGCGCAGCGACGATTTATGAGAATTCTAAAACTTTATTAAGTAGTTTTTATCGAAAAAGGGTCGTAGAAATGACGATATTCGCAATAGAACCCATATTCTTTCGAGCCTTTAACCTTTTTGGGAAATTATGCCAATTAAAATTCCCAAAAATCCCGCACAATTATGATTAAACACAACTTAATCGTTGATAAAACCAAAAGTGCACACCCTAGGGCCTAGAAGATGTCATTTGACAACATATGTATATTAAAAAATTAAAATAGTTCTATGTGCGAGAGCTGAGATAATCAACCACTTATCTCACCTGTTTTTGGTGTAAAAACTCATTATTTCCACACCAGCCCACACATTCCCCACGATTCGTTCGCTTGACTCTAAGCTCAGCGGCCAGGCCCCACACAATTCGAGCCTCACCCCTGACGGCGCGGCCTCGGAGGCATCCACGAACAAATCGCTCTTTCTATACCCCTCCTAGCATCCACACAAATCGAGCCTCACCCTCGACGCCTCGCAGCCAAAAACCCCCGGGCCCATAAGTCGCCCATTGCAAGGCAAGTTTGCGAGTTTGTTTACATAATTGTTTATAATAATTGAACTATGAGAGGAATCATTTTGATAATCAATAGGGTTCTATTCTGATACATTTCGAAGAGATACAAACAAAAATCAGGAAAATTGGTCAAGAATTGCGACCTGTAGCGTGTAATCACACATACATACGTACGTACATACCAACGGATGGAGAGGCATGTTGTTTTTCAAAAGCAAATTTAAGACTTAAAAAATATTTTTTTAATTTTAAAAATGGTATCAATCGATAGAACAAGATCTCTTCTTTCCAAAAAGCTACATTAAAAATTTATTTATTGCGAAATTGCCTGCAATATGATTACTTTTATCGTTAAAAACTGAGGCTGGCGCGTTAATTGATAATAGAGCACACACCCGCGGGGTGTGTAATAACAATTAATTAAGTTCTCACGAATCCATTTCTCTTATATTTCGCTCAGTTTATATCTCGCTTAGTTTATTTATAACAAAATCCGGAGCACTAAACCACCAGGGTGATGCGAGACTAGGCATGCTTACGTCGGGTTTGTTGGTGAGAGGGGAACGGGGGGGATGCGCACTTCACCGGTCTATTTTTCCGCGGAACGAACCACTACAATTGTAATAGAACTGTCAATCACTAACACAAATATGTATATCTTATATGATATCTTTATTGAATTCCGCACTCGCGTAAGCATGCCTAGTCTCCTATCAAATACGGACTTAGCGCACTCATTCAGCGCTGAAGTCCGCTAGTTTCGCATTAGAAAACAAAATATTTTTTCCTCTGGTAGTTCTTACAGTTCCTCACTGCACACTTCGCCATTTTTATTAAACACAGCTATTTATTTCACTTAAAAAACTTCTAAAAATCGCACAATAACACTCCCTTCGGTCGGCGTGACGCACAAGATGGCCGACAGCGCTTCATCTTTACTATACCTTGTATTCTGTATACCGTGATCTTTTAAATAATTTAAGACATCACCGCTCTCTTTTCTTAATCCCTGTTTTAAGCGATTTTTATCGGCAGGAATTTTTGAATTTAGACTATCAAAAATATTATTCAAAAAACTAAAAAATTTTGGAGTTGCACTATATTTTTCACCTATCTGTGGAGAAAACAAATTTAATTCCCCGGTTGTTTGGATAGCGCAACTACAGGTATGGCTAAAAACTTGAACGGCTAATGATACTTTCATTTTCTGCCAAGGATTTGGATAAACACGTTTGTAAGTTAATTTTGGGACCAATTTAGTTGTACCTGTTTTTTCTAAATTGTACAGTTCTGTGACGCATTGCCAGCTAGCAAATCCATCTTCAGTTGCGATATCTTTTTTTAAAATAATATTTCTTATGGATTTCATTAAGTGTGGTGAGTCATATAACGTAAATATTTTGCTTCCATTATAATTAAAATATGGTTTCTCAACTGAAACTATAAAAAGAGGAGAAGAAAAAATGCGTTTAGAATCATAAAAACCTCTCCGGTAATTAATAATCTTAAATAAATAATGTTGAAGTCTTTCTTCATGTTTGCTTTCACTTAATAAAGTAGGTACTGAATTAAGTCTGTGAAAGCAAAGGGAGATAAAGTTGTGGAAACTCATTGATGTCACCCGACGAGTTCCAGTCTTCCTTAGCACTCACCGCCAATTTCCTATCCACAAATGCTTCATTCCGGGTTAAGGAAGGAACACTAAAATAATTTAAAGGGACAACATTCAAATAGCGGAAATTATATATGGGAAAAGTGTGGGAAGTATTTTCATAGAAATTAAGATTCATGGGGCATTTTACCGTTGTCGTTTATAAACTCCTTAAGATGGCTGAAGTCGGATATGGCTGCAATATGTATCTGAGAACAAAAGGAGCGCCGGATAGGACACCTACTTAGGCAGACATTCTGGAACAAGAGAAATTGGTTTGCATTTTGAAAAGAAGACGGAAGGAACACGTTTAACATTTAAAATGTTCGCCAAGATCTTGAAGTTCCACAAATCTCGACCAGGAAAGTTTTTTAAAGTGAAACTTTTATTACATCGTCTCACACTTTTTCGTCTGTGTGCTGCATGTCGCGCTCGTCAGAGCAGCGGAGGCCAATATGGCGGCGCCTATAGTTCGCATCAGCTGATCGTGTAGTGTATAGACTATTACTCATTTGTGCCAGTGCTCCACGCTATTTTGTTTGTTTTTGTCAGTGTTTAATGTAAATGTTGTTATTTATTTGCTTTTGGTAAACAACGACACAGCTAGTGAGTCCAAAAAACTGATCAACGAGGAAAAAGCAAAGAATAGTGCAAAAATGAATGACGATGAATTAATTTTATGCCGTAAAAAACAAACAAAATAGCGTGGAGCACATAGAAATATAAACTAAGCACGGAATGGCTGTAAGCCAAATTGAGCGTACACTTTCTCTAGATGTGTTAGAATTCGCTATGCATTTGTGTTCAGGCAGTGCAGGCGTAAATATTTGTATAAATAATAAGAGGGGCATTTAAAGAAATTTGAATAGTTTGAATTTACTGCAAAATTCTATAAATAAAGGCGGCAAATGAAACAATATCAAAGAAAATTTGAGAACATATTCATAAAAATAAATTGCAAAGTTCCTGGCATAAACCATATGCCCTTCCGAATATTGACTTTGCACGCCACCATTCACTAAATAAGATACATAGCTGACAGTTCGGTATCAGCGTCCCTCTTGCACATATATTGCTGTACTATTTGGACAAGCTACTTTTGAGTGTACGCTCACGTACAGGGTTTTTACACGGTACAGCCGTTCCGTGTTTAGTTTATATTTCTATGGTGGAGCACTGGCACAAATGAGTAATAGTCTATACCCTTAATGGAATATTATTCCGAAAATTTTTAGTTAAATGTCTATAATGTGAAAAAAAGTTTCACTTTTACCGTGGTTTCATAAAAACCACACAATCCTTTTTCATATAATCAGAGTGTTAAGGACAACCTTAATATTAATGCTCTCTATACCCGGACAGCTTGAAATTTCTTCAATGGAACCGACGTGAATCTTTCCTGGAGTTCTTCTCTTTCATATTGTTGATTATTAATTAGTTCTTTAGTGTAGGCGATTACTGACTGGCACTACTAATTATTGATGGATTTAGCAATCAATCAATTATTTGACATGTTCCGGATCCTCCCGAGTGTTTGTCGCCATTTTATCGTACAGAGCACAGATAGTTAGATAACTTTACATATGTACATACATACATATTTATGTCGCATGAATATTTAAACAAGCCTAAAGGCTAAGTACGTCAAAGGGAAATTAATTGTGGAAGCCGTGGGCTATATATGGCTCTTTCAGCGATGTGGCCCATAGCTTTGGTTAATGAAAGTATTTGCTCTACGAAATTAATTATTTTCCTAGGTTTGATGAAAAACCATTTTTGCGACGTCGCGTCGTCCATAAGTCCCAATGGAACTTCTTTAGAATGTCAGACCACTCTGACATATAGATTTGTGCGTCCGCCAGATCACTTCATGGCTTGTAATACATATACATATGTATAAAGGTTTGGCTAAGTCGGTAAATGCCGGCAAGGTAATGAGAAACGTGAGAAAGGGATAGCCGGAAAAACAGAAAAAGCTAAATTTTTACCTAATTTTGGGAAGAAGGGGCTGCATATGCCACTGGGTCGGGGTAAAACCGTAAATGATAACATCAAGCTAGAATTATAATTAGGTTGATTTATGTAGGATTTATAAATGTAATCCTTTTTTTATTTTTTAAGTTAAAGACTGTTCTAAATAATGATGCTTTTACGAGTATTTAACCCCTATTTTAACTAGTTTTGGAAATATGTTTAAACCCACTTTAATTTTTATACTCCTTTGGGTTTTTTTCGTTGTATGGCAAAAATGACTATGTAGGACTGAAAATGTTTGTCTGGGAAGATTGAATACGTTCATATAACATTTATTTATTACTAACATATAACATTTATTTATTACTAATAAATTAATTTAACATGTCTTTATTCGATAAAAATTAATTGCATATTCAAAACTACGCATTAAAACGATATTGTCATAGATTCAATAAAAACCGAAAAAAAATGTCAAAGTTTGAACGGCCATATCTCAGTCAATTTTCATCAAAAAAAAATGTACAACTCGTCATTTTGTAGGAAATTTTATATACTTGTTTTTCTATAATGGAATGTCTTTCCCTATCTCTGCTCAGAAAAAAATTATTTGCATAAAAGTAAAAAAAAAAAGATTTATTTTTTTGCATTTTTTTGTTAAAGTTTTTTTAATATACAGGGTGGCCGGAAGATTGACGTCAAAAAGAAAAAAACAGGTCCCTCGTGTCATGGGGTATTCGAATCACCCCCATGTATGTTCCGCGATTTTGCACGGTTTTCAAGTTATGAATTTTTTTATGAAGTTTTAAGAATTTTCGACTTGACCATCTTAAAAAAAATCTAAAAAAAAAGTACAAGACTTTTCTGATATTTTTTGTTTGTAATTAAATCGTCATGAATGGTACTTTTATACGTAAAATAACCAGCTTCGGAACTTTGATAAAAATTATGGAAATGTTGGTCTCAAGAGAAAAAGTTACGTATTTTGAATTATGATCTAAATTTTCAAATTTAAATTAAAAATCTAAACAGGCTACTTCATGGTTTCTTAGTAGACCTAAAAAGTGCGCTCAACTCTCAGCTTTCAGAATCATTAATAAAAAATGGTACTTAACGGTCTACTTTTGCTAGAATTAGCCTTCAAAGATAGCAAGGTGGAAAAAATCAAAGAATTAGACATTTACTCAAAAATTATTTTTTGCCATTTTAAGATTCTTGAGGTTAACTCACTTCGTTAACTAACCAGAAATTACTACAAAAAGCTAATATTGAAACATGTGGGGGTTTTATTTATTTAGTTTTAAATTTATTCATTTCTGCCCGATGCATTCTTGCGGATCATGGGTTGTAAAAGTGAGCAAAATTCTTTTACCTGCAGTAACAATGGGCGAGAGGATAAAAGGTTGGCATTATTGCCATCTCTCTTACTCTCGTTGACGAGAGGGGCTGCAGCACAACCCATATGCCAACCCAAAAAAAAACAAGTTACAATGCGCGCAACGAAAGATGAGCGCTGACTGATCACGTGGTTATCACGTGGTTATTATCTGCGCAGTATACAGTTGCGGGCCATTTTGGCGGAAAGCTAGGCAAGCGGGGAGAGACGGGAGCGCTCATCTTTCGTTGCGCGCACTGTAAATCAGTCGTACTCATTTCTTTTTATTTACATTATGATGTGTGATTTATTGCCATACCTTTTTCTTACCTAAAACTTTTCTTGACCAACCAACCTCTAAAGCTAGTTTTTATTAATTTTCAGCATTTTCTATCATAACTTGATCAGAAAAATCATAAAATGGCAAGAATTTATTTTTAACCAATTCTTTGATTTTTTCCACCTTGCTGTCTTTGAAGGCTAATTCTAGCAAAAGTAGACCGTTATTAATGATTCTGAAAGCTGAGAGTTGAGCGCACTTTTTAAGCCTACTAAGAAACTATGAAGTAGCCTGTTTAGATTTTTAATTTAAATTTGAAAATTTAGATCATAATTCAAAATACGTAACTTTTTCTCTTGAGACCAACATTTCCATAATTTTTATCAAAGTTACGAAGCTGGTTATTTTACTTATAAAAGTACCATTCATGACGATTTAGTTACAAAAAAAATATATCAGAAAAGTCTTGTATTTTTTTTTTTAGATTTTTTTTAAGATGGTCAAGTCGAAAATTCTCAAAACTTCATAAAAAAATTCATAACTTGAAAACCGTGCAAAATCGCGGAACATACATGGGGGTGATTCGAATACCCCATGACACGAGGGACCTGTTTTTTTCTTTTTGACGTCAATCTTCCGGCCACCCTGTATTTTGAACTAAAAATTTTCTTTCAATTTTTTAAATAAGCCATTTCGATATAAAATCATGTTCTCTACAAAATTTGTCATATAAAAAAATCCCAAATTTTGTTTCGTTTTCGAGATATACTCAAAAAAACAAAAGCATTGCATTTCCCACCCTGTATATAATTTCCACCCCTTTAATTTAATAGCACTCCGCGGTTTTTTCATCCTTAACAACCAATTGAACGATTCATAAAATAAAAACCCATCAACGTTGTAGTTCCTTTCTACTCTGTTTTTTAGGACATAATCAATAGCCTATATTCAATATGTATTTAGTACTATATGACATCCAGGTAAATACATATGATGCTTACTGACGTTGTTTTTATGACACCTAATTAATATTATTATAATTACCTGAGATAAGAGAGAATTATTTAAAAGCATAAGTTGCATATATGTATACATATATGAAAGTAGCGGAAATCTTAGTATTCAATAGAAAATTCTCTATGTATCTTAACTGAAAAGAGCGCAAATTCCAATTTGATAATATGTACGATAAGAATATTTAGAGCCAGGAGAACTTTCAAGTGTACTATACATACATATTTGATTTTAGCTTGTTGTTAATTGTATTTACATATTTCTAATAAAAGTGTTACGAAGAAATCAATATGCAGATTTTGTATTGTTAACCCTACAAAATAATCCGTGATAACAATATTATGGCCGTATGGACGGCAGGCGTGCGCACCGTAGATAGCCACGGCTGTCATGCGGCACCGGCGCCGTCGCCGTGCAGTGTGAAAGCGCCCATATAACCCCATACACTTTAACTTTTTACACGGCACCGTTTGGACGGCTACCGTCTGTGTGTGAAAAGGGCCTAAGAGCTCTTGCGTCTTCTTTGAAATACGTAGATATTATGTTAAAATTTTGGACGAAGAAGGAGTTCGGAGATTCTTTCTGATTTTCAAGAAAAGTGGCAACTTAGTACTAAAAACGCACGAAAGTTTGAACCACACAATGAGTCGTGGTTAAATACAGTAATGAAATTCAGTGTATATATGTATATACTTATAATATACTAGTTGGCCCGGGCAGACCTTGTCCTGCCACAAACCGCGTGGACCCAGAGCAAAGTTTTGATGAAATGTAATCAATAGACCCAGAGCAACGTTTTGATGAAGAATACCTGAAAGTTGCGGAAGAGTGTGACAGATTGCAGTACGAATATGATCCACTTTCGATATCTATACATTTTACATTTAATTTTTTATTTTTCTCATATTCAAGAGTAATCAATGGAATGAAAATTCTTAAATGATAATGGATAAAAATTAAATGTTATAAATGAGGTAGTTAAAGGCTGTTTCTTAAGTCTATATAAAGTCGTCCCAATGTCGTAGCTTTGAATATGCCTGCGATTGTTGGACGTGGTTCGCCGGTTTAATTATGTATCTGGTTGTATTTCTGATGTATATAAAATATTTTTTTAACAATTTGGTATATTGGTTTTATCACACCGGCTGCAATTTATTTCAATGCCTGTATCTAAAGTGTTGGGGGGCATACTAGCACTCATCAAATTAAGGTCTTCAAAAGTAAAATCATTGTTAATTGTTGAGGGTACTGCATAAGTTTTCTCTGAAAAATTTACACACAGTTCAGCATCCTGTGAACTGCAAATACCGCTTAATTCAGGAATCTCACAGTACGGTAAATTTCTCGAGGGTACTTTATTCCTTTTCAAATGTCGTTAGCCAATGGCTTCGGCAGAAAATTGATTTTCACACAAGTAAGCATTTTTAGCTTTAGGTGAATCCGTCATTTAACATGCTTCAATCCATTTATTATATAAGTAATGGAGTTTCTCTTGCAGGAAACTTAAAAAATCTCGTTTCCGGCGAAATACGTTTAGTTAATTTACAAGTGGATAATTCGCATTTGACTCCCCAAATTCTTTTATCCATAAAGCCTAGTATCACAGAATAAAGACTAGTCTTTATTCTGTGCTAGTATGCTGTTCGCGCTAAACGAAATTTTTCCCAGTCTCCAAAAAAACCCGTGAAACCGAAGATAAACACTCGCTAAAATATTGTTTGTAGAATTGATGGTGGAGATTTTCCAATTGGGAAGAACGTGAAAACGTCAAAAGTGACAAATGCATTTTAATGCTACGTTGTGTATTGGCCCTAATGTGAGTGAATAGATAATAAAATGAATAGAAAAATCGAACTTGAAGACATTGGAATGTTGGGAGCAGCGTCCTTCGTACAATTTCTTGCAAAACAAAAGAAAAACCCTTCTGTACGGGTGAACCCTTATCTCCAGCAACGCAAAACCAAAGGCCGATTCGCTACAACTGTGAGTGCGCATTTGTAAATTTCATAATTTTATATTGATTCACGCTTTCATTTAGTTTTTCGACATGGTAGAAAATCCTTCTGTCTTCAGGGAAAATTTTCATATGGACCCAAAAACATTTCATACTCTGTTCAGAATGATAGAGCCAGAATTGCTCCCAAAAAGAAACACGCGAAGTTTAGTGGATATAGTATGCAGTGCAATTACTAAAGTTTTAAGGGATGAAATCCCTGAATTAAACATAGAAGATTATGTTAGGGTTGCGAATGAGTTCAACGCTCAATGGAATTTGCCTAACTGTTTGGGAGCAATTGATGGGAAACATGTAGCTATTAAATGTCCCCAGAATGCTGGAAGTCTTTTTTATAACTACAAGGTAAGAATATTCTATTTTATCAAATTGATTTTTAGCCGAATCAATATTTTAACAGGGTTTCCACAGCATTAACTTGATGGCTGTCTCAGATGCCAATTATAAATTTACTTACATCGATGTTGGTGCATACGGCAACGAAGGCGACGCCAATGTTTTTGCTGCAACACGTTTTGGAAAGCAAGTTTTACAGGATAATTTGGCCTTACCCGAAGATGCATTTATACGAAGACACAAGTTTCCATTTTTTTTCGTAGCTGATGATGCTTTCCCGCTTAATAAAAGGATCATGAAATCGTATGTGCCGAGGAAACCGCACAAGCTAACGGACGAAGAACGTATAGCTAATTATAGAATTAGTCGTGCTAGACGTTGCGTGGAAAACTTATTTGGAATCTTGTGTTCCAAATGGTTGTGCCTAGCAAGAACCATGTTTTGTGGTCCAGAACAGGCAAAAAAATTATAGTCGCATGTTCTTACTTGCACAATTACCTACTTCGGACAAACAAGCCCTTATATTGCCCACCAAAATTTGCGGATTATTATGATGATACGGGTTGTTTCATTGAAGGTGAATGGAGACGACAGCTGCCTAAGGATTCATTACATTACACCTCATTTAAAGTTATCCCAGAAAGGCCTACAAATTATGCGAAAGATGTGAGGGACAAATTAAAAACGTTTGTTAATTCTCCGTCGGGTTCAATCCCTTGGCAAAATAAATCTAGTTACTTGTATTTCATTGTTTTTATTTAATCTCCTCCCCAGCGGTTATTAAAAAGTAGACGGACTCCTTTTTATTTATGTATTTATTACATTATTAGCATTACATTGAATTGCGTCATAGGCCATTCTGATGAACTCGAATCCTAGTTCTTCAACCTTTTCTTCTGGCAGTTTTTGCAGCATGCGGTCCAGGTTTGAAAGCATAACAAAATGCTTCAAAGCTGGCTCTGGAATTTGCTCAGGCTGTTTTCTTAAATACACCAGTTCTGAAAAGCTGTCCGCAATTGCCGCAGCACTTGTTTGAACATCAATTCGCTGTCGTTTTGGTTGCGACTGAAATGTGAAAAAATCGAAAATTTTATGGTTTGGGAGGCTGCGTTCCCAGAAAAAATACTTACATACGTATAACTCGAACAGGCAGAATCCTGGCTTGTAACCTCAGTGCATGGAGACGGTGCTTCACTACAATTCAATATACTTGAAAATGTCCTATTTTAATTAAAATATTTATATAAATATACGCAAGTCGTATTAAAATCTAAAAAGTCATTAAATCAATCGCTTCTAACCTTCTCTTCGATGAAATGGGAGTACAAAATGCCATGCACTCAGAAAATTCCCAATCTATTTTTTGAGAATACTCTTCCGAGATGTGCTCTTCCTCGTCGTTTTCGGGTTCCGCTGGGCTGCCCGATTTAAATTTTTTTCTCGCACTTGTGTGGTACCGGAGGCTGTCGCGTAGAGTCTTCCAAGCTGATTTGCAATCATCCACTGTAACAAATAGAAATGGTTAGTCATGTAGTGTGTATACATATTGCGAAACTTACCACTTTTGTGCATGGATTTAGCTATATCCTGCCATTCAGCATTCACTGCTTGGATATTTTTTTTTTTTTTTTTTTTTTTTAAAGAACCATCAGCTTAGTTAAAGCCTTGAGAAACAAAGTTAATCTAGAGCGCATGACTGATCAATCATCATTTGGTTCTATGTTAGTACACATGCGACCATAACCTTCATGCAGATTTTTCTTTAACACATGCTTACTGACACGAACATCAAACAAATCAGCATTCTTATTAACATTTAACCTCATCCGATTGATGGGTTGAAAAAAACTGTAATTATTTTTGCAAAGACTAGTTTGCAGAAGCGGCACCACCCTGAGATTGCGCTCGTTCGTTCTGAGACAGAAGTTTCTTTTAAGAAACGTTGAGTCTATCTTACCGGTTAATAACTGGTGAACAAATACAATATCACCGATCTCCCGACGCTTATGCAGAGAATGCATATCCAGGAGTCTGAGCCGATCATTGTAAGGAGGTAGAATGACAGGATTGCTCCATGGCAAGTCTTTGAGGGCGAACCTAACAAATTTTCTCTGCACGGACTCGACAGAGTCAACATGGACTTGATAATATGGTGACCAGACTTGACTCGCGTATTCGAGAATTGGTCTGACAAAAGAAAAATACAGCTGTTTAAAAACGAATCTGTTGGAAAATTCCTGAGACCATCTTTTGACGAAACCCAACATTGAGCTGGCCTTAGTTACCATACAGTTGATATGCTCCACGAAGTCCAGTTTACTATCTAGGATAACGCCAAGATCACGAACAGAATTAGCACGACGAAGAGCATGATTTGATAAAGCATACTCTAAACTCAGGGGGTTGCGGCCTCTATTAAAGTTCATGATTTCGCATTTATTAATATTTAATTCAAGATTGTTATGTGTGCACCACAAGTGGAAAATATTTAGGTCATCTTGAACCGCGTGGCAATCGTTAATATTTTTTACATGAGAGAATAACTTCATGTCGTCAGCATAGATTAAGATTTTGCAGGTTTTGAGAAGGAGTGAGATGTCATCAATTGATAGAATAAAGAGGAGCGGACCCAAGTGACTACCCTGCGGGACTCCTGACGTGGCTAGTATTTTACGCGAAGTGGCACGCCGAAAAGAAACCTGGTATGTTCTCCCTAGTAGATAAGACCGAATCCAGTTGACAAGTGCGGGTGGGAAACCGAGATTTAGTAATTTAAGAATTATTACAGAATGCGAAAGCTTATCGAAAGCCTTACTAAAGTCGGTATAAATGCAATCTGTTTGGAAACCTTTTTGGAAGCCTTCAGCAACAAAGGTAACAAACTCGAGTAGGTTCGTGGAAGTAGAACGACCTTGGAGGAAACCATGCTGGTTAGTTGAGACCAGGCGATTGCAAACAGCCGAGATTTGTGAGTGTACGATTTATTCAAACAGTTTTGGGATACATGAGAGTTTCGCTATGGGTCTATAGTTGCGTACCTCATTTTTATTACCCTTCTTGTGAATCGGAATAATAAAGGAGTTCTTCCAGAGAGCTGGGAATTGTTCGCTCTCAAGAGACTTTTGGAAGAGTAATGTTAAGGGAGAGACTAGTTCACTAGAACATGCCTTGAGAATAGCAGGTGGAATGCCATCAGGTCCCGATGTGAAGTCCCCAGGGATTTCGTTGATATGCTTAAGAACAACGGAGGGAGTGATATTAATGGATAAGTTAATAGGAACGGGATTGTTGCTCAAATGATTGAAGTTATTGGGATCGGGTTCAAAGTTTGGGGAGAATGATTTTTCAAAGAAGGACGCAAACATATCAGAGATAGCAAATAGACCGTCATTGGAAACTCCCTCGTATTGCATATTGGCAGGGTAGTCGTCCGTTTTTCTTTTAGAGTTAATAAATTTGTAAAATGCGCGCGAATTGCTGTAGAATTCAGATGACACATGTTTTATGTAATCGTCGTATAACTGAGTGGAATATTCGTGAAATCTATTGTAACACTGAACGAATTCGGCATAAGAAGAGTTATTCCTATCCAAAAGATATGCCTTCCACAGTTTGTTCTTTTTATTTCTAAGTCTTCGCAAGTCGGAGTTAACCCAGGGAGGCGAAGAAGTATGGGAACGCTGACGTTCATACGGGACACAAGACTTAAAAATTTTGAAAATTAGGGTGTAAAAATTAGACAGGGCAGTATCCATATTATCAACGGATAAATACGTGGGAAAATCAGTGGCGGATAATCTTTTGGAAAGTTCGTCAATATCCGCCTTCCTGAAATTATAAGCGTAGTCGCAGACATCAGCATGATGTGTATTAATATCCGGGCTATAAAAATGATGAAATTTGTCAAGCGTAGAGAGAATGATTGGACTGTGATCAACAATTATGTTGTTGCAGTCAGAAGAAAAAATAAGATGAAGCTGCCTACCCATATCATTTTTTATGGTGCTAATCTAACTGAGGCCGAAAGAGAAAACCGAACCCAGAAATGAAGACTCTTTAGAGCCCAGTCTATTAGAGGGGTGACAGCCATCGTCATCGGAATTGGCTACCCATTGAACACTGGGTAAATTAAAATCACCCAACAAGAGGAGATCGTCATCCGGATTCATTAAATTATTAACGAATTCCAGTTTTGATATTAAAATATCATAAATACTATGACCATTCCCATCTAGGATGTTAAGTTGATCGGGAGGAATATAACAGATCATAATAAATAAAGAATTTCTGGCTAATGTTACTTTGAGGGTAATTAGCTCAATGTCAGAAGAATTTGGCAGGTCAATTAAGCTGCAATTGAGGTGTGTTTTGCAGGCTAAGAGGACCCCTCCTCCATGAGCCTCCGAATCAGTGAACCTGTCCTTACGGAATATCTGGTAGGATGAGTCAAAAATCTCTTCATCACGAAAACCATAATGTAACCACGTTTCGGTTAACGCGATAATGTCGAAATTGCAGGAAGAGGACGACTGATACAGAGTCCTAGTCTTGGTTCTGATACCCCTTACATTTTGATAATATAAGGAGATCGTCTGGGGATTTAGTTTTTTGATAATGTCGGATTAGATGGGGTAGCTCTTGGATTCCTTGATGAAACCTTAGAGTTTGGACCACGAGGGACGAAATTTTTTATTAAAACACCAGAGGGCCAAAAAGAAGCATTGAGTAAAGTGGGAGCCAATTCTTCAGGCGTGTGTAAAATAAACGATGCAATTGGACTTGTAACTTTGTTTATTTTCCGACATGTTACGCTTTGCGTACAGATATTTCGAGCCTGAATGTGGGAGAGAATTGCTTTACAGGATGTTCCTGAATCGAGACGAGAGATAAATAGGGATCGTCGTTGAGGGACTACTTTGAGCGGTTCTTCAACATTTCTTGTAAGAGGGGGGCTAGTTTCGTCCCCAGAAACCGTTTCAGAAAGAGGTACTGATGAGTCAAGCATGGGTGCAGTCACAGCTAGTGGAGAAGGGGTATCCGAAGAAGAATTATGTGTGGATTTTGTCGCGGGTGTACGATTTTGGAGCTTACTGATAGACCGATTTGGAGAATCCGAAAGATTTATTACTACAGCCCCCGAGTTTTTCTTTTTAGAGGCACGATTATTGGGTCGTTTCGGTTGATTCTTGGTTTCTTTAGGGTCCACGCTCTCAGGAGGAGAAGGGGAAGAGAGCGGGACTTCATCAGCTGAGATATTAGATCCTGATTTTGGAAAAACTTTGAGGGTATCTATCTCATTTTTAATAGAACGAAGTAATTCAGTCCTATTCGAGAATTCAGAAAACATTGAGCTTACGTTACTATTGATAGTCTTAACGTGGCTCAAAATATCGCCAATGGCAGATGCGGTCACAACATTATCAACGGTGCCACAAGTAGATGGTGAATTACTAATTATGACATGTAAATCTTCAAGAGTAGCAGAGACGTTTGAAATCTTTGAAAAAATATCCCTGTTTTTGCTTAGAAGGGCTTCAGAAGTGCTGGTGGATAATTCAACCGCATTGATCAGCTTGTCAACCCTCTTATTCAAAGCACAGATATCCTCAGACAATAAATTGGCGTTAGAGGAAAGTGTATTATTCACCTTCTCGGCCAGGAGGTACTGATCATTAGCGATCGAACTGGTCATGTCCCTCATCAGCCTAAGAACATGACAAGGTTTTATAGCCGAACACTCTTCACAGGTAAAGGCAAATGATTTTGCTCGTCTGGTAGAGGGTTTATTTACACATGCGGTGTGAAAAATATTATTGCAAACACCATCGCAGGAAACCTCATTTCCGTTTATTAATTGATCGCAAATTTTGCAAATAGACATGTCGCTATCAATTGCCTACTGAAAAGCTAGCTGCAGAAGTTAAATGAGCACGTGAGGCTCCAATTGCCTACTTGTCGGCGTTAATTTAATGTAGCTCCAAAGGGAGCTGAAGCTGCAGCGGCAGAGAAAGTAATTTATCTGCAACTTTGGGGGAAGCCGAAAGAGCGTTGGCAGAGAAAGCAATTACTCTTGAATAAGAAACACACACAGAACGACATTAACTCATACAAACAACTACACCGGACTCTCCGTTCACCAAGCACCGCAAAACGCAAAGAACATGCGAATTAATTCTTCTTCGGGGTTCTTCTGGCTCACCAAGCGATGGAAGTGAAACTTTACCACCAGGCCAACACATACCCGGTGTTTCATTTTTCCATTTCAATGCTTCACGATGTATACATTTTTTTTCCATTCGCTGTATGAGAAGTAATCGATGGTTAATATAGTCGATCAAAGGGTCATAATCAAAGGCAGCATCTTGAAACGCCTGCCATGTTGTAGCACAAAATTTAGATATTCACACACTCGTCTGCCCGTTCCGGTTAATGGGGCCTTTAAAAAGTCATATATTTTAAATCTCTGATCAAAGGAGACATATGAATGCGTTTACACTGTATGACTCGTCATTTTTGTTGTTTTTAACAATTCTAATTGTTTTTAATATTCGAAAGTAAAAAAAGTAGCCTAAGTCTCTATGGACTAATCTATCACCACAGAAAAAATAATATACAGATGCAGAATGGCGTACTTCTGTATAGCGAGCAGCAGCCAACTCCTTGTAGCCAACTAAAGCTTTATTCCTAGCCAACTGGGCTTTCTTGTTTAGCTATGTTCAAACTCATTCAAAAGTTCTTTATAACAGTAGGACAGTTATATAGCTACTCCATCCTTTTATTTAGTTTACAGTTTTGTGCGCTTGGGCTCAGGGCTTATCATATGTATGTATATGGAAGCATCTGGCGCGTTTTGTTTCCAGCTAAATTCCCTTCTACTTCGGTCTCATTTCGAATTCTCATCTTGGAGTGATTGGTTGTGCGTTTTCGTTGTTCATCAAATTAAACACATATTCTCTCGGCGATTATTTATCTTGGCATTGAATTTGGTACATTCCTTGGATTTCTGAACTGACTTCGATTATTGATTTTTGAATATTTTCCTGGCTTTTTGATCTTGGCATTGAACTGGGAACATTCTTTTGATCTTTGTTTATGAATTGATTTTGTTAATTGGTTTTTGTACATTTGTTGACACATTTGGAGTATCTATATCGATTTTGAGATACAGAATTTAATTATGTCTGGTAAATCTAAAAATTGGAATATAAAGTGCAGCATTATTTGTTGCCAGGCTACTGCAAAGAATTATCCAACTCGTAAATATTTTAATTTTCCCAAACCAGGATCAAATAAATATTCTAATTGGTTGCAAGTTTGTTCTAGTTCGCTTAGCTTAGCTTATATTTGTAGTTCTCATTTTGACGAAAAATATCTGGGAAAAAAATATTTAAGAAAAGATGCTGTACCATCACTGAATTTAGAATTTCGCCCTTCTGTTTCAAGAACTCGTTCACCTTCTCCTCATGTTGATCCTTGCCAAGCTCTTGTTACATATCAAAGAAGATTTGAAGAAAATGGTATCCCATCAAAAACATAAAATGTAAAAAAATGCCAAGTCTCGCAACGCAGTTCTTCTGCCGTAAAAAGTTGTGAGATCTTATGTAAAACCAAGTCAGTTATATTAGTTAGTATCTATGGAAACACCTATTGAACAACTTTGTTATAAATTGTTATCTAGTCAATTACCTATCAACATTTATAGTGACCGTATCAATATTAGACATCTTTATTTCTATAATAATTATAATTACTTGGCAATTGCACGGCCAGTATTTTAATTAGTAGAATATTTTACCGTGCAACTGCCAAGAAAATACTGATATTTCAAATATATTGATAAAGGAAAAACAATTTGATAATTGTAAAAAAGGCTTGATAACACCGTCATATGAATTTTATGAAATATGCAAACACCACAACAGAATATTTAAAAGAAATGTTGACCAGTTTTCTCACAAGAAAAATTTAAAAAGTTTAATTTTTAATAAATGCATTGAAGAAACACAAGAAAAATTCCCAGATTGGTTTGATATCGGAGATGAGTGTTATAATCATCGCATACAGATCTTGGATTTCATGATTTTGGTTTTAATTAGAAAAAACTGTGCGTGGCTTTCAGATGTGTATCGTTCTGAAAAAAAAGTAAAAAGCAAAAGAAATAAAGTGAAAGCAATATTACACGCATAAAATATTACACACATAACATCAGGTTAATTAACCAGTAAATTACCCAGTACTACTAGCCGTTATTTTTCTGTTAAAATGGATGAACCGTCGTAAAAAGTTTACTCTATTTGTGTACTTCCAATATAATTTCTATTCGTGCAATTAAATTTTTTTTTCTTCCTTTCTGTATTTTGAATGTTATTTTTTCTTTCCTTGCGATCTATTTATCCTATAATTAACTAGTTACTATGTATCGGCAATATGTCGTCCGATTGCGATGTGTTAATATCAGCGACTGCAATAATTTTTTCATAATCGTTATTATCCAATCTGTACCTAATTTTTATTTACCCGAAAAAAATTAAACCCTTTCTTCCAAATATTATTGAATCTAAGTAAGGTTACAGATAAAACAGGGTTAATGCACCAGTTCATCTGGTTTGCATAATATCGAATAATAATTTATATATATGTATATCGTGTGAAGTTCTACGAAACGCAAAAATGTGCCACGAGTACTAATGTGTTTATATGTATATACATACATAAGCAGTATTTTGATCGATCCTATCCTACTGTTATAAAGAACTTCGTGTTGTAGAACACTTTTTGAATGAGTTTGAACATAGCTGTTATGTATGCTGGGTACGCGTACAATAAGAATTGAGATTTTATTCCGTTGCGGGAATAAAATCTCTTTTTATTTGATGTTGCTCCTGGGTCTCGCTGATGCTCGGCTCGATGATGTCTCGGAAGCAGCACGGAATGCTTAACTGCTCGAGCTCGGCAGGCTGGACGGGGAGTAGCAGTTAAGGTCGGTTCACACATTTCCGGCCCGTCACCGATCTGTCAACGATCCGTCCGTTCAGTCTCCGGAGTTGCTGTTCACACATTTCCGGCAGTCTCTGTTCACATAGCAGGCAGTCTCATCTCTCTTATCTCTTTCATCTCTTTCTTTCTTTAGGAGTCCGGCGCTATAACCTTCCGGCTTCAGTCAAAATATCGTTGGCAACTTTCTCGTCAGGCACATGACTGAGCCGGATAGGCGCCGGAAAGCTCTGCGCCGGAGATGTGTGAACACTCTCGTTAAAATATATGCAACGATTAAAATCGTGACGGATTCTGAACGGACGGATCGGTGACGGGCCGGAAATGTGTGAATCGACCTTTATGCTCAAACTCCCTAGCTGGGGAACCACGATCAAAACACGGGTTTGGTCTTTAAATGTCTGTTATATTTTATGTCACTTATTACACCGTGCTTAACTAATTGTCCGTACCACTTCAGTACACTTATGTCGGACTCGCGACTCCCGTGGCTGAGTACTTAAGTCTTTCCCGGGAACTTAAGAACTTTTATGTTTCTCGACTCAACTTTCCGCGTTCGCGCTGTTGATTTGAGGCCGATCAAAATCCTGACTTTAAGACGGCTCCGCGAGACTTCTCAAAGATTGTTGGAATAATAGTGCTTTACTACTGAGGGGCTAATACTGATCTGAACGAAGGTTAATACTGCTCTCAACTCCACGAAGGTTAATACTGATCTGAACGAAGATTACTGCACTCAACGGAGATTAAAGGGCTGAATAAATTCGGTGCGGTCGTGAGTCTGCGGCCGTGAGTTGTGAGAATCTGACGAGTTTCAGTCCCCTTGAAATCAACAGGATTCTCACAAGTCGGAACACATTCGACGCGCTCGTAAGAAAAAACGTCGACTTTGACCCAAACTCAAACTCTGCGGTCTGCGTTCAAAAGCTCTGCAGGGGAAATGAGTTTTTCAGTCGTCAAGAAGCATTCGATGGGAGAGGACACGCATTTTCATGGTGCGATGGACGACTTAAATGAAAGGTTAATAGAAAAGGTGAAAACCTTTAAGCAATTTTATGATAAAAGGGACCCGAAGTACAGATGCATTAAAAAGAAGGAGAAAAAAAACTTCTTGATCCATGCTCTTTTTTTTCTATTTTTTTTTTCTCTCTTCCGCTCAATGCAACTAATGCAATAGCTAACTCAATTGCTTAAACTTCTTCTGTTCCCACAAACATCTTTAACTTTAACTTAGCAGCGCGCGCAATGAAATGATTTTCTCACAACTCACGACCGCATCGAATGTGTTCGGAGTTTGCGTCAGAGCTTTGTGCTTTTGCTTACGACTCACGACCGCATCGAATGTATTCAGCCCTTAATATTGCTCTGAACACCTCCTCATCGACTGATCGGGTATTTATCGACTCCCGGTCGGGCCTTGGAATTTTCCAAAGTTCCAATCACCTTGACCGCGCGCGTCGGTACATTTCCAGTGCACATGTTCCGTGTCAGCATAATTGCCGTCTGCATGTGCCTGGGCCGGTGCACGCGCGGTTGGTCGCCCAATCACCGATCGAGGAGTCATATTTTTGCGACTTTCAGTTATTGCGAAATACCTCAAATTTCGTACATGTTATGTCTAGACTTTTGAGGGGTATTTTGCAATTTATGAAACTAATTTTGTTAATGCGATGCACCTAAAATCTGGATGAGATTTTTGTACATAACATAGCTAAACAAAAAGGCCCAGTTGGCTAGGAATAAAGCTTTAGTTGGCTAGAAGGAGTTGGCTGCTGCTCGCTACAGAAGTACGCCATTCTGCATCTGTATATTATTTTATCTGTGCTATCACTGTACCAAATTTCATCAAAATCGGTTAAATGGTTTAAACGTGAAGAGACGTGAAAGCGTAGCAGACAGACAGACAGACAAAAAGTAGTAATTTCTTCAGTGAAATATACACGTTGGATGTTTTCAAGGTGTACCGCAATATGCTGGACAGTTGGGTCTCGTCGGTGCATGGAAAAACTAAGAATACGCCAGGATCTAAAGTAACTATTGCCCGTATTTTCTGTATTCCGATTGAAATGAAATCGAAAAGAGCTTGCAAGAATACTTTTCTTTTGAATTGAGATTCCGTATAAAATTCGTATCGTAAAATCATCTCAGTAAACTTTGACTCCTTCACATTTTTTAGATCTCATCAACAGCGCCACCTATCGGGTCCAAAACTATCCTATCTTCCAAGCTGGAACCAACCATTCCCAATCACAAATTTCGATTGAATTTGGTTCGGCGGTTTCGGAGCTTATCGTGTACGAACACAGTGACATGGGATTTTTATATATTAAGATTCCTAAAATTTATGTGATTCGACATTTTTACCCCTGAATTTGAATATGTTCGAATTTGTCTGTTCGCAGTTATGTAACAAGCCCGCCATTAACACCAGCTCTGGCTTGGAGTTATAAGTATGAATAAAAGTATATATGTACATACATGCTTTCAGTATTATACCTACATTTATTTACCCCCTTTGCCAATTGTATATAATACAAAAAAAACGTTCTTAAGAACTCCAGTCGCGCGTTGGAGCTGACACGCACCATTCTGAATAACACTAATAATCCATTTATTGACTACTTCCAATTTTGTTAATTTATTTTGAGCCACCCTGTAAACCAGTTGAATTTTTTTTTTTTAGCAACTAAGGGATAATAATGGTAGGATTTATTTCCCGAAGTTTCATTACGATATCAAAAGTTACAAAATTTTGATAGCCAGGAAAACGTTTTGGGCTACTGTTCGGTCTCCACTTATTTTATCATTTTCACCAACGGATTTGCGGGCGCCCCTGGCTTTGGCAGCGTTATATATGCCAATGTATGCATGTCAAATTGCAACATTCAGTTCATATGTATAAGTTGAAAACGGTTAATTATTGAAATTTTTTAGTTCACCTAAGCTACCTGTATAAAACAGTCGTGGTTACTTTAAGCAGACATTTTTAAGTATTTCTTTTATCAACATTTATTAGTTTTTTCTCCAAAATATTTTTTCGTTAACAATGCCCAAGCTTTTTTGGTCGATTGACCTAAAAATTTTGAAATTCAAAAGATGTTGTACTATACTTGGATCTAAACAAATGTACACAAGTTTTTCTCTCAGATTACTTCAAAAAATTATTCTTTCCATTTTCGTTGAGCCGTCCAATCTAAACTCTTGAATACAAATATTGAAATCATTTACAATGTTTGGTCTTGTCTACACTTTATATATGGCTCTTTAATCGTTATTTTAATTTTAAGTTGAAATTCCAGTCTTTTTTAGTTAGCGTTGGAAAAATCTAGAATTTACGATGATGTCGACTTTTTTCTGCACTACCAATTGAAATTCAGAACTAAATCATATCATCCCACAAAGTACACTCAAGTGTTCCTCATAATTTTCTGCCCACCTAGGGAATAATTTCAGTCATCTTGCATGGAACCTGTAGAACTACAGTGCCGCAAGGCGGACAATTTTAAAAGTTTCCCACTTGCGATTCCAAGAAATTGTAGCGAATAATATGTAACTGTCTGGTTGAGGGAGTGTTTATACTTATGTTTCTAAACGCTTCCCCCAGGCACGGTTGTTTCACGAGCTGTGTGGAATAATTATGCGGGAGATTTGTTTCTGACGTCTTAATACATATGTATGTACATATGTATATTTGGTGTCCTGGAGGAATGCTGAACAAAGCGAAGCATGTGCTCCTACAGTTACGCTATGATATTCGCGTAGAAACTTTGGGGAAGGAAACTGAAATGCTTCACTCTTGAATTTCACGCTTTTCCTACTGTCATGATGCTCAATTTAATACAATTTCTTATGAGGGGTTTTGATTGCCTGACATATTTAATTTGAATGTGAGGGGTCTCAGATAAAAAGACACATACATGCATAAGTAGTTTAATCATCGTATCTTCCGTGTCTCCTTCAGAGACAAAATTTTTGCATGCTTCCTCTAAAATTGTTTAGGATCTCATATAACGCAATAAGTTGTTGCTCAATCCCTAAGATGGAAACGTTATTATAAGCATTATACAAGTATATATTGTGTTCTCTCATTGAAATCCAGAATATGTCTTTGCCAGAAAAATTGGAAATTTGTAGAATTATAATACTGTCAGCATCTTGAAATGTAAATGTCACTATAAGAAGCATACAATTTTTGAAAGAATATTTTTGTCGTTCTGGCGACTGGTAGCACCACGGGCATGTAACATTACTCCTCCCTAAGAGTAGGATTGAATGAGTCGTAAATTATGTTGCGGCCGGAAGGAAGTGGTCGATTTCAATATGGTAAAAATGTAACATAGAATTCCCCACCCCTCTGGACTGATTCACCACATTTGCGAAAATAGGGAAGATATTGCCATGGAGAATATGTTAGCCCAGCTTAATTCAAATTGATTAGGAAATATATGGCCTTCCCAAAACGCCGCAATTTTTAACATGATTGATATCGAACCAATAAACGCATACACAAAGTTGAATCAAAATCCATTTGGAAATACGGCAGCCATTTTCTAACAAGACTTAGAACTATATGTTGTCAATGTATATGTTAAGTTTGTCAATAGCGGTTAAGAAAAACGAAGTTTATCGGGTTCAAATATTTTGTGTATAACTTGCGTAGTCCCTACAACCCTACCCCTTTGACCAATTTTTCCCATTTACGAACTTAGCCGAGATATTGGCGAGATAAACGTAATGATGAAGTTTGGTCAAAATCGATTAAGAAATACGGCCTATATCGTGTCCACAAGTCTCGTTATATCCCATATCACATATCATGGTATACTATATAATCGTTGGTGCGTCTGTTAGTGATCGCATTATGCGAGCGATTTGACCGATTGAAGTCACATTGAAGAAATTATAAGGGCATGTTGCGTTTAACTGGCAACGTCATATTTTGTAAAGTTTAGGTTTATTACAGGCATAGTTGGGCTCGGGTAACGCCGCTTACGAGACAGCTAGTTTATTTATAAAAAAAACCTCTGTTTTGCTCAATACAGTCTACGGAAATCAAAATGATGTAGCACGATGCAAATGCTACCTATGAACAAAAACTTCTCGTTTTCGTTTCTGAAGCGATTGTACTTTGGTATACTCGTCTTTCGTCTATACTTTTGTGAATGTGACATTTCTAGAAAAAGGAGAAATGTCACCTTATGTTCAAAATGTAAGTTTAATCTTAATATAAATATCTTAATATATACAACTACAAGCTTTTTTTGACAGTTGGTCCGCTCATTTGAATTTATATTGGGGCAAATCGATAAAAATGGGCTCAAAAAATCGACAAAAAATTAACGCAACTTCGTATCGAAACGGTTTTCGCGATTTTTTTTTACTTTTTTTTTTATTCTACTATTTCTAAAATTTTTAATCATTTTTCACCGACTTCGGGAGGTTGCACCGACGAAATTTACACTTTCTCCACGTTTTTTTTTCTTCTCAATAATTTTCTCATACTTTCTACCCTCTCTACTTTATCGTCATATTTTTTTTTCCCCCCTACCCCCCACCCAGATCCCAGAAAGAAGGTTTGAAAATTATTAACCATTTTTCACTCTTCTCCCACTCAACCATTAACAATTTTACAAACTATTTTTTTTCACCCCCATTACGTTAATCTAAAAATTTTTTTTCTTCACAACTACCTACTCTCAACCCTTCCGCAACTTTCACCAGATTCACATTTTTATTTTTTTTATTTTTTCATCTCCAAATCCCCCCCAACCACTTGCAAAGTCACCCCTTTTTTCGCCTTCTTTTTGACCATTTTTCCGGTTTTTATTTTTTCTCTCCAAAACGCCGCCAGAACTTTTTTTCTATTTTTGATATGTGCAAGAAGAAGTCATTTGACATCTTATATTAAAAAATTATAAACTTTCTATGCGGTTTTCCTGATATAATCACCCACTTATCTCACCTGTTTTTCGCCCAAAAACTCATCATTTCACATTTTCCCCACGAGTCGTTCGCTCGACACCGAGCTCAGCGGCGATTCTTGGTGTGTTGCCATCCACCACACGGGCGGCGGCGCAACCAATCAGATCCCTCGCTGGCTAACTCGCAATTTCGGGTGATTTTGTGCTTAGCGCGATCAGGGAATACTCATTCTCACACTTCTAATACTAATTGCTCAGCCGTCTCCACTCCGATTTCGATTATGTAACTTTTACAGGGTACCTCATCATGTTCTCAACCTTTGGATCTTTAGCAGAAATTTTTTCGTCACTTCTTTAACCCCGCTAATCGAATCCAAAGGAAACACTACCTCTGAAAAATTCTGAAAAATTCTTTCCCTCAGAAACACTAAAATACAAAACGCATCTTCTTAAACTTTCTTTTATTCCAAAGATAATCTAGAGACCTTCACTTTAATCCCACCCTGGACTCTCTACGAGAACGTTTTCATACAAAATTTTACGAAAACATATTTGCACAAAAATAATTCAAGCCCATTGCAAGGCAACTTTTCTTGCCGCACAAAACGAGCACCACCTTCGACGCCGCGCAGCCCCGCGCCAACAAGTCGCTCGCTGGATTCCTTTGATCAGCTGATCAATATCTCTGACCTATTTAATAAAATTGGTTTTATGGTTTTTGTTTTTTTTAGGGGGGGGGGGGGGGGGGGGGATCTCTAAGGAGAGTTTTTTAATAGACATTTTTTTATTTTTTATTTTTAACACACTTTTATTAGCTTCACCTGTAAATAATATATTTCGCTTCATCCGCCCACCCACCCACCCACAGTGGGTAAAAATGATCAATTTTCGTCATGTCATAGATTTTAAAAATTTTAATGCCATTCCATAGTAAACAAAATGTACTACCTTCTGGGAATTATTTTTTTTTTTTTTACCCCCCCCTCTCTGTGTTTCGAATAGCTAAAGTCAGAGAAAAATTTGAAGGGCTCATTTTTTAAAAAAATTTTCAAATTTTCTATGATTTCAAAGCTATATTCTGAAAATATTTGTATGGGGAGGGTAAATTGTTATTAATGAAATCACTTACTAAATATGAGAAGCTATTATTAGGCCAATAACTTATGATAAAAGTGAAATAGTTTTTTAATAATAGCATTTTAATTAAAAAGGGGGATTTTTCCCCAAAATTTGTATTTCTTTTTAACTTTTAAAAAAATTGCCGCATTTGCCCGCGCTCTCACTGGTATCAAATTAAAGTAGAGATCCTTATGCATCGTTGAAAACAAAAATTTGCTGGGGTGACCTGCGGCCTTCGGAGAAAATTGCATTTGAAGTAAAGTCTACTTTCGAGATTTCTGCGTATTTTCATACAAATTTTACACTTATGCAGGAATTTTATGAATTTTAAGGCTGCATAATGGTTGTTTTGCAAATAAATTACAGTTCTCCTATTAAACCTTTAGGATTAATGACATCATTAATAATTAAAGAAGTTATATTATTACGTTTTATGACATTTTTAACTGACTTTGGCTTACTCTGTATATGTGTCACGCTAATTGCTCAGCCATCTCTTCACCGATTTGCATTCTATAACTTTTACAGGATAGCCTATCATGTTCTCAACTTTTAGATCTTTAGCCCATATTTTTCGTGACCCCCTTACCCCGCAAAACAAATCCAAAGCCAACCCTTCCACCAAATTAATACTTAAAATGCCTCACACGATCTTTTCGGGTGATTTTGTGCTTAACGCGATCCGGAAAAACTGAATTTCACACTTCTCATGCAAAGTGTTCAGCCGTCTCATCTCCGATTTCGATTATGTAACGTTTACAGGGTAGCTCATCATGTTCTCAACCTTTGGATCTTTACCACACATTTTTTCGTCACTCCTTTAACCCCGCTAATCAAATCCAAAGCAAACACTACCTCTGAAAAATTCTGAAAAATTCTTTCCCTCAGAAAGACTAAAATACAAAACGCATTTTCTTAAACTTTCTTTTATTGCATAGATAATCTAGACACCTTCTTTTTAATCCCACCCTGGACTCTATACGAGAACGTTTTCATACAAAATTTAACGAAAACATATTTGCACAAAAATAATTCAAGCCCATTGCAAGGCAACTTTTCTTGCCGCACAAATCGAGCACCACCCTCGACGCCGCGCAGCCCCGCTCCCACAAATCGTTCGCTGGATTCCTTTGATCAGCTGATCAAGATTTCTGACTTATTGAATAAAATTGGTTTTTTTTTTTTGAGTGTACCTGCCAATCTGGGGATCTCTAAGGAGAGTTTTTTAATACACTTTTTTTTATTTTTTCTCTTTAACCCACTTTTATTAGCTTCACCTGTAAAAAATATATTTCGCTTCATCCGACCACCCACCCACCCACAGTGGGTAAAAATGATCAATTTTCAACAAAAATTTGCTGGGGCGACCTGCGGCCTTCGGAGAAATTGCATTTGAAGTAAAGTCTACTTTGTTGATTTCTGCGTATTTTCATACAAATTTTCCACTTATGCAGGAATTTTATGAATTTGAAGGCTGCATAATGGTTGTTTTGGAAATAAATTACAGTTCTCCTATTAAACCTTTAGGATTAATGACATCATTATTAATAATTAAAGAAGTTATATTATTACGTTTTATGACATTTTTAATTGACTTTGGCTTACTCTGTATATGAGTCCTATTTTTCAGTATGTGTTTAGTACTGAATGTATGACATTCCAGTAAATACATATGATGATTATTGATTTTGCTTATCATAACACCTAATTAATATATTGATTATTAAAATTAGCTGAGATACGGGAGAATTTTAAATTTTAATTGTTTGTGTTCAAGAGCATAAGTTCCAGGTAGTTGAAATTAACGGAAATCTTAGCTAACTTACAAGAAAGATATTTTGCGTATTGAACATTCTCTATCTTAAATGAAGACAGAAAACTCAGCACTGCTTTGAATAATTGGCAAATTCAAATTAAATAATAATAGTATTTTGAGCCAGGAGAACTTTGAAGTGTACTGTATACATATTCGTGACCCTCTTACCCCGCAAAACAAATCCAAAACCAAACCTTCCACCAAATTAATACTCAAAATGCCTCACACGATCTTTTCGGGTGATTTTATGCTTAGCGCGATGAGGGAAAACTGATTTTCATATTTCTCATGCTAATCGCTCAGCCGTCTCTTCTCCGATTTCGATTATGTAACTTTTACAGGGTAGCTCATCATGTTCTCAACCTTTGGATCTTTACCACACATTTTTGCGTCACTGCTTTAACCCCGCTAATCAAATCCAAAGCAAACACTACCTCTGAAAAATTCTGAAAAATTCTTTCCCTCAGAAAGACTAAAATACAAAACGCATCTTCTTAAACTTTCTGTTATTGCAAAGATAATCTAGAGACCTTCACTTTAATTCCACCCTGGACTCTCTACGAGAACGTTTTCATACAAAATTTAACGAAAACATATTTGCACAAAAATAATTCAAGCCCATTGCAAGGCAACTTTTCTTGCCGCACAAATCGAGCACCACCCTCGACGCCGCGCAGCCCCGCGCCCACAAATCGTTCGCTGGATTCCTTTGATCAGCTGATCAAGATTTCTGACTTATTTAATAAAATTGGTTTTTTTTTTTTGAGTGTACCTGCCAATCTGGGGATCTCTAAGGAGAGTTTTTTAATACACTTTTTTTTATTTTTTCTCTTTAACACACTTTTATTAGCTTCACCTGTAAAAAATATATTTCGCTTCATCCGACCACCCACCCACCCACAGTGGGTAAAAATGATCAATTTTCAACAAAAATTTGCTGGCGCGACCTGCGGGCTTCGGAGAAATTGCATTTGAAGTAAAGTCTACTTTGTTGATTTCTGCGTATTTTCATACAAATTTTCCACTTATGCAGGAATTTTATGAATTTGAAGGCTGCATAATGGTTGTTTTGGAAATAAATTACAGTTCTCCTATTAAACCTTTAGGATTAATGACATCATTATTAATAATTAAAGAAGTTATATTATTACGTTTTATGACATTTTTAATTGACTTTGGCTTACTCTGTATATGAGTCCTATTTTTCAGTATGTGTTTAGTACTGAATGTATGACATTCCAGTAAATACCTATGATGATTATTGATTTTGCTTATCATAACACCTAATTAATATATTGATTATTAAAATTAGCTGAGATACGGGAGAATTTTAAATTTTAATTGTTTGTGTTCAAGAGCATAAGTTCCAGGTAGTTGAAATTAACGGAAATCTTAGCTAACTTACAAGAAAGATATTTTGCGTATTGAACATTCTCTATCTTAAATGAAGACAGAAAACTCAGCACTGCTTTGAATAATTGGCAAATTCAAATTAAATAATAATAGTATTTTGAGCCAGGAGAACTTTGAAGTGTACTGTATACATATTCGTGACCCTCTTACCCCGCAAAACAAATCCAAAACCAAACCTTCCACCAAATTAATACTTAAAATGCCTCACACGATCTTTTCGGGTGATTTTATGCTTAGCGCGATGAGGGAAAACTGATTTTCATATTTCTCATGCTAATCGCTCAGCCGTCTCTTCTCCGATTTCGATTATGTAACTTTTACAGGGTAGCTCATCATGTTCTCAACCTTTGGATCTTTACCACACATTTTTGCGTCACTACTTTAACCCCGCTAATCAAATCCAAAGCAAACACTACCTCTGAAAAATTCTGAAAAATTCTTTCCCTCAGAAAGACTAAAATACAAAACGCATCTTCTTAAACTTTCTGTTATTGCAAAGATAATCTAGAGACCTTCACTTTAATTCCACCCTGGACTCTCTACGAGAACGTTTTCATACAAAATTTAACGAAAACATATTTGCACAAAAATAATTCAAGCCCATTGCAAGGCAAAATATTTTTCGCTCTTTTCGGGTGCAATTGCACTTAGCGCGTTGCGTGAAAATTGTGTTTCAACTCTCACGCTAATTGCTCAGCCATCTCTTCACCGATTTGCATTCTATAACTTTTACAGGAAAGCCTATCATGTTCTCAACTTTTTGATCTTTAGCCCATATTTTTTCGTGACCCCCTTACCCCGCAAAGCAAATCCAAAGCCAACCCTTCCACCAAATTAATACTTAAAATGTCTCACATGACCTTTTCGGGTGATTTTGTTCTTAGCGCGATGCGTAAAATTTTGGACGAAGAAAGAGTTCTGCGATTTTTCTTTCGCACTTTAAAAGAAAAAGTGGCAACTTAGCACTAGAAATACATGAAAGCTTGAACAACACAATGAGTCGTGGTTAAATACAGTAATCGAAATCAGTGCTCAAGAAATAAAATTACAGTACATCACAATATATAGAAAATTTTTTTTTGTATTCTTTGTAAAATTTATTTTTTTTTTTTAAATAAATATTATAATGAAGATAATAAAATAATTAAAAACTAATTTTTAAAAATGTTGCAAAAACTTTTTAAAGAACATTAATAATTCATTTATTGACTACTTGAAATTTTGTTGATTTATTTTGAAGCACCCTGTAAACCAATTGAATTCATTCCCCACGATTCGTTCGCTCGACACACAGCTCAGCGGCGATTCTCGGTCGGTCGCCATCATAGAAATATAAACTAAGCACGGAATGGTTGTAAGCCAAATTAAGCGTACACTTTCTCTAGATGTGTTAGAATTCGCTATGGATTTGTGGTCAGCCATTGCAGGCGTAAATATTTGTATAAATAATAAGAGGGGCATTTAAAGAAATTTGAATAGTTTGAATTTACTGCAAAATTCTAGAAATAAAGGCGGTAAATGAAACAATATCAAAGAAAATTTGAGAACATATTCATAAAAATAAATTGCAAAGCTCCTGGCATAAACACTATGCCCCTCCGAATATTGAATTTGCACGCCACCATTCACTAAATAAGAATTGCTGCTGACATTTCGGTATCAGCGTCCCTCTTGCACATTATTGCTGTACTATTTGGAAAAGCTATTTTTGAGTGTGGGCTCACGTACAGGGTTTTTACACGGTACAGCCGTTCCGTGTTTTATATTTCTATGGTCGCCATCCACGCCACCCGTTGACGGGCGGCGGCGCGCTAATCAGACTATCCTGCGCACAAATCGGGCATCACCCTTGACGCCACGCAGCAAAAAACCCCCGCGCCAACAAGTCCCCCGCTGGCAATCACGCACGAATTCTCGCCTGCCGCCCGCCGCCGTCCCCGCAACAGTCTGCCGTAAATGCCTCACACGAAGGTGACAAAGAAGTTGATCAGCTGATCAATATTTCTGACCTATTTACTAAAATGGGTTTTTTTTTTTTTTTGTTTAGTGTACCTGCCTATCTGGGGATGTTTAAGGAGAGTTTTTTTAATAGACTTTTTTTAATTAACACACTTCCCGGTTTCCGATTGAGCTGAAATTTTGCATACACGTTTAGCTTGGATCACAATGCATGGTAAGCTAAGTGACGTCATTCTTTAGTCCAGTATGGCGGACTATGGAGCGCTTTTTCTTTATGTGTAGAGGAATCTTGGAAGTTAAATTTGACCCACTTCCCGGTTTCCGATTGAGCTGAAATTTTGCATACAGGCTTAGTTTGGATGACAATACCTGATTAGCTAAGTGGCGTCATTCCAAGTCCAATATGGCGGACTATGGAGCTCTTTTTTTGGTTATGTGTAGAGGAAACTTGGAAGTTAAATTTGACCCACTTCCCGGTCTCCGATTGAGCTGAAATTTTGCATACACGTTTAGCTTGGATCACAATGCATGATTAGCTAAGTGACGTCATTCCAAGTCCAATATGGCGGACTGTGGAGCTCTTTTTTTGGTTATTTTTGGATAACTTCCAATTTGACCCACTTGCCGGTTTCCGATTGAGGTGAATTTTGCATAGGTGTATTGGCCAACCTTTACCATTTCGCTGACCCCTGTATCCCGCACAAGCCGGCGAAGCCGGATATGTGGGTCGCACTAGTCTTATTATATACAACTACAAGCTTTTTTTGACAGTTGGTCCTCTCATTTGAATTTATATTGGGGCAAATCGATAAAAATGGGCTCAAAAAATCGACAAAAAATTAACGCAACTTCGTATCGAAACGGTTTTCGCGATTTTTTTTTACTTTTTTTTTTATTCTACTATTTCTAAAAATTTTTATCATTTTTTGGTGACTTGCCGACATTGCACCGACGAAATTACCACTTTCTGCACGTTTTTTTTTCTTCTCAATAATTTTCTCATACTTTCTACCCTCTCTACTTTATCGACATATATTTTTTTTTTTCTTACCCCCCACCCAAATCCCAGAACTAGCGTTTGAAAAAATTTCACCTCTTTTCACTTCTTACCCAATTCTTTTTTTTAACTATTTTTTTAACCCCCATTGGATTATCCTAAAAATTTCATTTTTTCACAACTACCTACTTTCGACTCTTCTCCTACTTTCACCATATTCATATTTTTATTTTTTTAATTATATTATTTTCATATCCCCCCCAACGTCATTCAAAGTCAACCACTTTTTTCCCAATCTTTTACGTTTTTACACCGACATACCCATTTTCCACCAACAACATTTACACTTTCTCCACGTTTTTTTTTCTTCTCAATAATTTTCTCATACTTTCTACCCTCTCTACTTTATCGTCATATTTTTTTTTCCCCCCTACCCCCCACCCAGATCCCAGAGCTAGCGTTTGAAAATTATTAACCATTTTTCACTCTTCTCCCACTCAACCATTAACAATTTTACTAACTATTTTTTTTCACCCCCATTACGTTAATCTAAACATTTTTTTTCTTCACAACTACCTACTCTCAACCCTTCCGCAACTTTCACCAGATTCACATTTTTAGTTTTTTTATTTTTTCATCTCCAAATCCCCCCCAACCACTTGCAAAGTCACCCCTTTTTTCGCCTTCTTTTTGACCATTTTTCCGGCTTTTATTTTTTCTCTCCCAAACCGATCTCTAGAAGTTTTTCATTTTTAAATATGTGCAAGAAGAAGTCATTTGACATCTTATATTAAAAAATTATAAACTTTCTATACGGTTTTCGTGAGATAATCACCCCATTATCTCACCTGTTTTTCGCCCAAAAACTCATCATTTCACATTTATCCCCACGAGTCGTTCGCTCGACACCGAGCTCAGCGGCGATTCTCGGTCTGTTGCCATTCACCACACGGGCGGCGGCGCAACCAATCAGATCCCTTGCTGGCTAACTCGCATTTTCGGGTGATTTTGTGCTTAGCGCGATCAGGGAATACTCATTCTCACACTTCTAATACTAATTGCTCAGCCGTCTCAACTCCGATTTCGATTATGTAACTTTTACAGGGTACCTCATCATGTTCTCAACCTTTGGATCTTTAGCAGAAATTTTTTCGTCACTTCTTTAACCCCGCTAATCGAATCCAAAGGAAACACTACCTCTGAAAAATTCTGAAAAATTCTTTCCCTCAGAAAGACTAAAATACAAAACGCATTTTCTTAAACTTTCTTTTATTCCAAAGATAATCTAGAGACCTTCACCTTAATCCCACCCTGGACTCTCTACGAGAACGTTTTCATACAAAATTTTACGAAAACATATTTGCACAAAAATAATTCAAGCCCATTGCAAGGCAACTTTTCTTGCCGCACAAATCGAGCACCACCCTCGACGCCGCGCAGCCCCGCGCCAACAAGTCGCTCGCTGGATTCCTTGGATCAGCTGATCAATATTTCTGACCGATCTAATAAAATTGGTTTTGTGTTTTGTTTTTTTTTTAGGGGGGGGGGGGATCTCTAAGGAGAGTTTTTTAATAGACATTTTTTTATTTTTTATTTTTAACACACTTTTATTAGCTTCACCTGTAAAAAATATATTTCGCTTCATCCGCCCACCCACCCACCCACAGTGGGTAAAAATGATCAATTTTCGTCATGTCATAGATTTTAAAAATTTTAATGCCATTCCATAGTAAACAAAATGTACTACCTTCTGGCAATAATTTTTTTTTTTTTACCCCCCCCCCTCTCTGTGTTTCGAATAGCTAAAGTCAGAGAAAAATTTGAAGGGCTCATTTTTTAAAAAAATTTTCAAATTTTCTATGATTTCAAAGCTATATTCTGAAAATATTTGTATGGGGAGGGTAAATTGTTATTAATGAAATCACTTACTAAATATGAGAAGCTATTATTAGACCATAAACTTATGATAAAAGTGAAATAGTTTTTTAATAATAGCATTTTAATTAAAAATGGGGATTTTTCCCCAAAATTTGTATTTCTTTTTAACTTTTAAAATAATTTCCGCATTTGCCCGCGCTCTCACTGGTATCAAATTAAAGTAGAGATCCTTATGCATCGTTGAAAACAAAAATTTGCTGGGGCAACCTGCGGCCTTCGGAGAAAATTGCATTTGAAGTAAAGTCTACTTTCTTGATTTCTGCGTATTTTCATACAAATTTTACACTTATGCAGGAATTTTATGAATTTTAAGGCTGCATAATGGTTGTTCTGCAAATAAATTACAGTTCTCCTATTAAGCCTTTAGGATTAATGACATCATTAATAATTAAAGAAGTTATATTATTACGTTTTATGACATTTTTAACTGACTTTGGCTTACTCTGTATATGTGTCACGCTAATTGCTCAGCCATCTCTTCACCGATTTGCATTCTATAACTTTTACAGGATAGCCTATCATGTTCTCAACTTTTAGATCTTTAGCCCATATTTTGCGTGACCCCCTTACCCCGCAAAACAAATCCAAAGCCAACCCTTCCACCAAATTAATACTTAAAATGCCTCACACGATCTTTTCGGGTGATTTTGTGCTTAACGCGATCCGGAAAAACTGAATTTCACACTTCTCATGCTAAGTGTTCAGCCGTCTCATCTCCGATTTCGATTATGTAACGTTTACAGGGTAGCTCATCATGTTATCAACCTTTGGATCTTTACCACACATTTTTTCGTCACTCCTTTAACCCCGCTAATCAAATCCAAAGCAAACACTACCTCTGAAAAATTCTGAAAAATTCTTTCCCTCAGAAAGACTAAAATACAAAACGCATTTTCTTAAACTTTCTTTTATTGCATAGATAATCTAGACACCTTCTTTTTAATCCCACCCTGGACTCTATACGAGAACGTTTTCATACAAAATTTAACGAAAACATATTTGCACAAAAATAATTCAAGCCCATTGCAAGGCAACTTTTCTTGCCGCACAAATCGAGCACCACCCTCGACGCCGCGCAGCCCCGCGCCCACAAATCGTTCGCTGGATTCCTTTGATCAGCTGATCAAGATTTCTGACTTATTTAATAAAATTGGTTTTTTTTTTTGAGTGTACCTGCCAATCTGGGGATCTCTAAGGAGAGTTTTTTAATACACTTTTTTTTATTTTTTCTCTTTAACACACTTTTATTAGCTTCACCTGTAAAAAATATATTTCGCTTCATCCGACCACCCACCCACCCACAGTGGGTAAAAATGATCAATTTTCAACAAAAATTTGCTGGCGCGACCTGCGGGCTTCGGAGAAATTGCATTTGAAGTAAAGTCTACTTTGTTGATTTCTGCGTATTTTCATACAAATTTTCCACTTATGCAGGAATTTTATGAATTTGAAGGCTGCATAATGGTTGTTTTGGAAATAAATTACAGTTCTCCTATTAAACCTTTAGGATTAATGACATCATTATTAATAATTAAAGAAGTTATATTATTACGTTTTATGACATTTTTAATTGACTTTGGCTTACTCTGTATATGAGTCCTATTTTTCAGTATGTGTTTAGTACTGAATGTATGACATTCCAGTAAATACATATGATGATTATTGATTTTGCTTATCATAACACCTAATTAATATATTGATTATTAAAATTAGCTGAGATACGGGAGAATTTTAAATTTTAATTGTTTGTGTTCAAGAGCATAAGTTCCAGGTAGTTGAAATTAACGGAAATCTTAGCTAACTTACAAGAAAGATATTTTGCGTATTGAACATTCTCTATCTTAAATGAAGACAGAAAACTCAGCACTGCTTTGAATAATTGGCAAATTCAAATTAAATAATAATAGTATTTTGAGCCAGGAGAACTTTGAAGTGTACTGTATACATATTCGTGACCCTCTTACCCCGCAAAACAAATCCAAAACCAAACCTTCCACCAAATTAATACTTAAAATGCCTCACACGATCTTTTCGGGTGATTTTATGCTTAGCGCGATGAGGGAAAACTGATTTTCATATTTCTCATGCTAATCGCTCAGCCGTCTCTTCTCCGATTTCGATTATGTAACTTTTACAGGGTAGCTCATCATGTTCTCAACCTTTGGATCTTTACCACACATTTTTGCGTCACTGCTTTAACCCCGCTAATCAAATCCAAAGCAAACACTACCTCTGAAAAATTCTGAAAAATTCTTTCCCTCAGAAAGACTAAAATACAAAACGCATCTTCTTAAACTTTCTGTTATTGCAAAGATAATCTAGAGACCTTCACTTTAATTCCACCCTGGACTCTCTACGAGAACGTTTTCATACAAAATTTAACGAAAACATATTTGCACAAAAATAATTCAAGCCCATTGCAAGGCAAAATATTTTTCGCTCTTTTCGGGTGCAATTGCACGTAGCGCGTTGCGTGAAAATTGTGTTTCAACTCTCACGCTAATTGCTCAGCCATCTCTTCACCGATTTGCATTCTATAACTTTTACAGGATAGCCTATCATGTTCTCAACTTTTTGATCTTTAGCCCATATTTTTTCGTGACCCCCTTACCCCGCAAAGCAAATCCAAAGCCAACCCTTCCACCAAATTAATACTTAAAATGTCTCACATGACCTTTTCGGGTGATTTTGTTCTTAGCGCGATGCGTAAAATTTTGGACGAAGAAAGAGTTCTGCGATTTTTCTTTCGCACTTTAAAAGAAAAAGTGGCAACTTAGCACTAGAAATGCATGAAAGCTTGAACAACACAATGAGTCGTGGTTAAATACAGTAATCGAAATCAGTGCTCAAGAAATAAAATTACAGTACATCACAATATATAGAAAAATTTTTTTTTGTATTATTTGTAAAATTTATTTTTTTTTTAAATAATTAAAAACTAATTTTTAAAAATGTTGCAAAAACTTTTTAAAGAACATTAATAATTCATTTATTGACTACTTGAAATTTTGTTGATTTATTTTGAAGCACCCTGTAAACCAATTGAATTCATTCCCCACGATTCGTCCGCTCGACACGCAGCTCAGCGGCGATTCTCGGTCGGTCGCCATCATAGAAATATAAACTAAGCACGGAATGGTTGTAAGCCAAATTAAGCGTACACTTTCTCTAGATGGGTTAGAATTCGCTATGCATTTGTGGTCAGCCATTGCAGGCGTAAATATTTGTAGAAATAATAAGAGGGGCATTTAAAGAAATTTGAATAGTTTGAATTTACTGCAAAATTCTAGAAATAAAGGCGGTAAATGAAACAATATCAAAGAAAATTTGAGAACATATTCATAAAAATAAATTGCAAAGCTCCTGGCATAAACACTATGCCCCTCCGAATATTGAATTTGCACGCCACCATTCACTAAATAAGACATGCTGCTGACATTTCGGTATCAGCGTCCCTCTTGCACACTATTGCTGTACTATTTGGTCAAGCTATTTTTGAGTGTGGGCTCACGTACAGGTTTTTTACACGGTACAGCCGTTCCGTGTTAGTTTCTATGATCGCCATCCACGCCATCCACGCCACCCCTTGACGGGCGGCGGCGCGCCAATCAGACTATCCTGCGCACAAATCGGGCATCACACTCGCTGGCTGTCTCGCACGAATTCTCGCCTGCCGCCCGCCGCCGTCCCCGCAACCGTCTACCCTAAATGCCTCACACGAAGGTGATAAAGAAGTTGATCAGCTGATCAATATTTCTGACTTATTTACTAAAATGTTTTTTTTTTTTTGTTTTTTTGTTTTTTTTTGAGTGTCCCTGCCTATCTGGGGATGTTTAAGGAGAGTTTGTTTAATAGACTTTTTTTAAATAACACAATTCCCGGTTTCCGATTGAGCTGAAATTTTGCATACACGTTTAGTTTGGATGGCAATGCATGACTAGCTAAGTGACGTCATTCTAAGTCATAATTTCGCGGCGAAAAGTTTATGGAATAACACATTTTTCATTGAAAAATTCTCAAGCAAAACGTTGAAATGCTCTCTTCTTGATACCCGATTTATATCGCTAAACAACTGTTTTAAGAACTCAAAAGGAAAAATTAGAGCAATTTTGTGGTTTTGCTGTATACTTCACTTAATTTAGTTACAGTTAAAGGACATAAATGCAATTAATTCCGAATTGATTCGCTGTACTACACCACTCAGGTTTTTTTGTGGTTTTTGTGCCATTTTTGCCGTAAATCAGACATAAGATAAGAAGAATTTGAAATATGAGATAAGAAAAGACTAATTTTAATAATTTAACAACACAATTTCTATCGAAAAATGAGAAATTGTGTAACATTCAGTTGTATCTTACAAAGGAGTAATTTAATGTTTGCATTCCCTTGAAGTGACTTATGCCTAATCTCCATACACGACCAGACCAACTAACCAAACCAAAAATATCTGCAGCTCTGTTATTCGCATTGCAGTTTCATCACCTATCTCGCTCATTTTGATCACCAGCCGCTAGCTCTTTCTTCTGTGTGAGTTAAACCATTTCAAAACCATTTGGCGTTGCCACATGCAATTCAGCGCATTTAGTACAGGTTAGTTACTCGAAAAGTTGCAAAGTCAAAAATAAATTGATGTTAAATCGGTTGTTGTGTTTTGCCGGTGAAGAGTGCCACATATTTGTGTCATAATAATTATATTTTTATTACAAAATGCCCTTTTATTGGACCGGTAAGTGAAGCAGTAGCTGACTGACATTTCTCAACTACATTGCTAATATGTGTACAGACTTGATTTGTCAGCAGTTGGTTTTTTGGTTTTGGTTTGGGCTGGTTTTTTATGGAGATTAGCCATTAAGATACAAAAGGAATTATTTTATAATTTTTGGAGTAAATATTTGATGGATTTATGCAATTAAAACGGACTAATGCCCCAAAAATGCATTTGACAGCAATTCAAGCCCACAGCTGACTGCTCAAAATCCGTTAATGGTGCAGTGAACCATCGCTTCATAGGCATTTTGTATGGGGGTGAGTGGTCCATTTCTATATGTCAGTGGTGTAAAGGAATCTTGGAAGTGATTCCGCAGATTTTTTGAATGCGGAATTGCTGAAAGCTGACAAAAAAAATTGAATTTAAATATTTGTTGAAAAAAAATTTAAAAATGCAATTAATGTCATAAATATGCTTTTAAATTTTTATCCTTGCAAAATTACCACTATTTTCGAGAATTTGTGATTGATAAATTTTAAGTTATGAAACCGGTGTATCATACATATGTATATTACTAATAAATATAAACTATTGAGCATCTAATGTGTTTTAATTAAAGGAAAAAATAAAAGCTCTTTATAGCATAAGAGCTAAATTTTAAGAATCCCAACGAATATCACTCAAATAAAATAAACTAATACTCATGTTCTGCATTCCGAGTGAAATGAAATCGAAAAGAGCCTACAAAACTCAGTTTGGATTGAATCTCCTTAATAAAATTCTTTAGACTGTAACGAATATATCTCAGTTACCTTTGATTTCAATATATATTTCCACAAAAAAACAAACTACTTCGATTGCATTTTTATATTTTTAACGGCAATTCAGCCCGCTGAGAAATCTTTGGCATTATAGGACGTTAATTTTACGTCATTTCACGAATTGTCACTGCCACAGAGCGAAAGAGAGGGAACAAAAATCCAACCGTCGGCTTCTATGGGAAATCGTGTACGTGAGCGGTCGATTATATTATACGTCAGTGAATTTGACCCACTTCTCGGCTTCCGATTGAGCTGAAATTTTGCACACACGTTTAGTTTGGATGACAATCCATGGTAAGCTAAATGACGTCATTCTTTAGTCCAGTATGGCGGATTGTGGAACTCTTTTTTTGGTTATGTGTAGAGGAATCTTGGAAGTTAAATTTGACCCACTTCCCGACTTCCGATTGAGCTGAAATTTCGCATACACTCTTAGTTTGGACGACAATGCATGATTAGCTAAGTGACGTCATTCCAAGTCCAATATGGCGGACTGTGGAGCGCTTTTCGGTTATGTGTAAAGGAATCTTGGAAGTTATATTTTGCCCACTTCCCGGTTTCCGATTGAGCTGAAATTTCGCATACACGTGTAGCTTGGATCACAATGCATGGTTAGCCAATTGACGTCGTTCTAAGTCCAATATGGCGGAATGTTTAGCTCTTTTTTTGGTTATTTTTGGTTATGTGTCTTGGATAACTTCCAATTTATTATGTTATGTTGGAAGTTTTATTTGACCCACTTGCCGGTTTCCGATTGAGGTGAATTTTGCATAGGTGTATTGGCCAACCTTTACCATTTCGCTGACCCCTGTATCCCGCACAAGCCGGCGAAGCCGGATATGTGGGTCGCACTAGTTTATATATATACAACTACAAGCTTTTTTTGACAGTTGGTCCTCTCATTTGAATTTCTATTGGGGCAAATCGATAAAAATGGGCTCAAAAAATCGACAAAAAATTAGCGCAACTTCGTATCGAAACGGTTTTCGCGATTTTTTTTTACTTTTTTTTTTATTCTACTATTTCTAAAATTTTTAATCATTTTTCACCGACTTCGGGAGGTTGCACCGACGAAATTTACACTTTCTCCACGTTTTTTTTTCTTCTCAATAATTTTCTCATACTTTCTACCCTCTCTACTTTATCGTCATATTTTTTTTTCCCCCCTACCCCCCACCCAGATCCCAGAAAGAAGGTTTGAAAATTATTAACCATTTTTCACTCTTCTCCCACTCAACCATTAACAATTTTACAAACTATTTTTTTTCACCCTCATTACGTTAATCTAAAAATTTTTTTTCTTCACAACTACCTACTCTCAACCCTTCCGCAACTTTCACCAGATTCACATTTCTATTTTTTTTATTTTTTCATCTCCAAATCCCCCCCAACCACTTGCAAAGTCACCCCTTTTTTCGCCTTCTTTTTGACCATTTTTCCGGTTTTTATTTTTTCTCTCCAAAACGCCGCCAGAACATTTTTTCTATTTTTGATATGTGCAAGAAGAAGTCATTTGACATCTTATATTAAAAAATTATAAACTTTCTATGCGGTTTTCCTGATATAATCACCCACTTATCTCACCTGTTTTTCGCCCAAAAACTCATCATTTCACATTTTCCCCACGAGTCGTTCGCTCGACACCGAGCTCAGCGGCGATTCTTGGTGTGTTGCCATCCATCACACGGGCGGCGGCGCAACCAATCAGATCCCTCGCTGGCTAACTCGCAATTTCGGGTGATTTTGTGCTTAGCGCGATCAGGGAATACTCATTCTCACACTTCTAATACTAATTGCTCAGCCGTCTCCACTCCGATTTCGATTATGTAACTTTTACAGGGTACCTCATCATGTTCTCAACCTTTGGATCTTTAGCAGAAATTTTTTCGTCACTTCTTTAACCCCGCTAATCGAATCCAAAGGAAACACTACCTCTGAAAAATTCTGAAAAATTCTTTCCCTCAGAAACACTAAAATACAAAACGCATCTTCTTAAACTTTCTTTTATTCCAAAGATAATCTAGAGACCTTCACTTTAATCCCACCCTGGACTCTCTACGAGAACGTTTTCATACAAAATTTTACGAAAACATATTTGCACAAAAATAATTCAAGCCCATTGCAAGGCAACTTTTCTTGCCGCACAAAACGAGCACCACCCTCGACGCCGCGCAGCCCCGCGCCAACAAGTCGCTCGCTGGATTCCTTTGATCAGCTGATCAATATCTCTGACCTATTTAATAAAATTGGTTTTATGGTTTTTGTTTTTTTTAGGGGGGGGGATCTCTAAGGAGAGTTTTTTAATAGACATTTTTTTATTTTTTATTTTTAACACACTTTTATAAGCTTCACCTGTAAAAAATATTTTTCGCTTCATCCGCCCACCCACCCACCCACAGTCGGTAAAAATGATCAATTTTCGTCATGTCATAGATTTTAAAAATTTTTATGCCATTCCATAGTAAACAAAATGTACTACCTTCTGGCAATAATTTTTTTTTTTTTTACCCCCCCCTCTCTGTGTTTCGAATAGCTAAAGTCAGAGAAAAATTTGAAGGGCTCATTTTTTAAAAAAATTTTCAAATTTTCTATGATTTCAAAGCTATATTCTGAAAATATTTGTATGGGGAGGGTAAATTGTTATTAATGAAATCACTTACTAAATATGAGAAGCTATTATTAGGCCAATAACTTATGATAAAAGTGAAATAGTTTTTTAATAATAGCATTTTAATTAAAAAGGGGGATTTTTCCCCAAAATTTGTATTTCTTTTTAACTTTTAAAAAAATTGCCGCATTTGCCCGCGCTCTCACTGGTATCAAATTAAAGTAGAGATCCTTATGCATCGTTGAAAACAAAAATTTGCTGGGGCGACCTGCGGCCTTCGGAGAAAATTGCATTTGAAGTAAAGTCTACTTTCTTGATTTCTGCGTATTTTCATACAAATTTTACACTTATGCAGGAATTTTATGAATTTTAAGGCTGCATAATGGTTGTTTTGCAAATAAATTACAGTTCTCCTATTAAACCTTTAGGATTAATGACATCATTAATAATTAAAGAAGTTATATTATTACGTTTTATGACATTTTTAACTGACTTTGGCTTACTCTGTATATGTGTCACGCTAATTGCTCAGCCATCTCTTCACCGATTTGCATTCTATAACTTTTACAGGATAGCCTATCATGTTCTCAACTTTTAGATCTTTAGCCCATATTTTTCGTGACCCCCTTACCCCACAAAACAAATCCAAAGCCAACCCTTCCACCAAATTAATACTTAAAATGCCTCACACGATCTTTTCGGGTGATTTTGTGCTTAACGCGATCCGGAAAAACTGAATTTCACATTTCTCATGCAAAGTGTTCAGCCGTCTCATCTCCGATTTCGATTATGTAACGTTTACAGGGTAGCTCATCATGTTCTCAACCTTTGGATCTTTACCACACATTTTTTCGTCACTCCTTTAACCCCGCTAATCAAATCCAAAGCAAACACTACCTCTGAAAAATTCTGAAAAATTCTTTCCCTCAGAAAGACTAAAATACAAAACGCATTTTCTTAAACTTTCTTTTATTGCATAGATAATCTAGACACCTTCTTTTTAATCCCACCCTGGACTCTATACGAGAACGTTTTCATACAAAATTTAACGAAAACATATTTGCACAAAAATAATTCAAGCCCATTGCAAGGCAACTTTTCTTGCCGCACAAATCGAGCACCACCCTCGACGCCGCGCAGCCCCGCGCCCACAAATCGTTCGCTGGATTCCTTTGATCAGCTGATCAAGATTTCTGACTTATTGAATAAAATTGGTTTTTTTTTTTTGAGTGTACCTGCCAATCTGGGGATCTCTAAGGAGAGTTTTTTAATACACTTTTTTTTATTTTTTCTCTTTAACCCACTTTTATTAGCTTCACCTGTAAAAAATATATTTCGCTTCATCCGACCACCCACCCACCCACAGTGGGTAAAAATGATCAATTTTCAACAAAAATTTGCTGGGGCGACCTGCGGCCTTCGGAGAAATTGCATTTGAAGTAAAGTCTACTTTGTTGATTTCTGCGTATTTTCATACAAATTTTCCACTTATGCAGGAATTTTATGAATTTGAAGGCTGCATAATGGTTGTTTTGGAAATAAATTACAGTTCTCCTATTAAACCTTTAGGATTAATGACATCATTATTAATAATTAAAGAAGTTATATTATTACGTTTTATGACATTTTTAATTGACTTTGGCTTACTCTGTATATGAGTCCTATTTTTCAGTATGTGTTTAGTACTGAATGTATGACATTCCAGTAAATACATATGATGATTATTGATTTTGCTTATCATAACACCTAATTAATATATTGATTATTAAAATTAGCTGAGATACGGGAGAATTTTAAATTTTAATTGTTTGTGTTCAAGAGCATAAGTTCCAGGTAGTTGAAATTAACGGAAATCTTAGCTAACTTACAAGAAAGATATTTTGCGTATTGAACATTCTCTATCTTAAATGAAGACAGAAAACTCAGCACTGCTTTGAATAATTGGCAAATTCAAATTAAATAATAATAGTATTTTGAGCCAGGAGAACTTTGAAGTGTACTGTATACATATTCGTGACCCTCTTACCCCGCAAAACAAATCCAAAACCAAACCTTCCACCAAATTAATACTCAAAATGCCTCACACGATCTTTTCGGGTGATTTTATGCTTAGCGCGATGAGGGAAAACTGATTTTCATATTTCTCATGCTAATCGCTCAGCCGTCTCTTCTCCGATTTCGATTATGTAACTTTTACAGGGTAGCTCATCATGTTCTCAACCTTTGGATCTTTACCACACATTTTTGCGTCACTGCTTTAACCCCGCTAATCAAATCCAAAGCAAACACTACCTCTGAAAAATTCTGAAAAATTCTTTCCCTCAGAAAGACTAAAATACAAAACGCATCTTCTTAAACTTTCTGTTATTGCAAAGATAATCTAGAGACCTTCACTTTAATTCCACCCTGGACTCTCTACGAGAACGTTTTCATACAAAATTTAACGAAAACATATTTGCACAAAAATAATTCAAGCCCATTGCAAGGCAAAATATTTTTCGCTCTTTTCGGGTGCAATTGCACTTAGCGCGTTGCGTGAAAATTGTGTTTCAACTCTCACGCTAATTGCTCAGCCATCTCTTCACCGATTTGCATTGTATAACTTTTACAGGATAGCCTATCATGTTCTCAACTTTTTGATGTTTAGCCCATATTTTCTCGTGACCCCCTTACCCCGCAAAGCAAATCCAAAGCCAACCCTTCCACCAAATTAATACTTAAAATGTCTCACATGACCTTTTCGGGTGATTTTGTTCTTAGCGCGATGCGTAAAATTTTGGACGAAGAAAGAGTTCTGCGATTTTTCTTTCGCACTTTAAAAGAAAAAGTGGCAACTTAGCACTAGAAATACATGAAAGCTTGAACAACACAATGAGTCGTGGTTAAATACAGTAATCGAAATCAGTGCTCAAGAAATAAAATTACAGTACATCACAATATATAGAAAATTTTTTTTTTGTATTATTTGTAAAATTTATTTTTTTTTTTTAAATAAATATTATAATGAAGATAATAAAATAATTAAAAACTAATTTTTAAAAATGTTGCAAAAACTTTTTAAAGAACATTAATAATTCATTTATTGACTACTTGAAATTTTGTTGATTTATTTTGAAGCACCCTGTAAACCAATTGAATTCATTCCCCACGATTCGTTCGCTCGACACACAGCTCAGCGGCGATTCTCGGTCGGTCGCCATCATAGAAATATAAACTAAGCACGGAATGGTTGTAAGCCAAATTAAGCGTACACTTTCTCTAGATGTGTTAGAATTCGCTATGGATTTGTGGTCAGCCATTGCAGGCGTAAATATTTGTATAAATAATAAGAGGGGCTTTTAAAGAAATTTGAATAGTTTGAATTTACTGCAAAATTCTAGAAATAAAGGCGGTAAATGAAACAATATCAAAGAAAATTTGAGAACATATTCATAAAAATAAATTGCAAAGCTCCTGGCATAAACACTATGCCCCTCCGAATATTGAATTTGCACGCCACCATTCACTAAATAAGAATTGCTGCTGACATTTCGGTATCAGCGTCCCTCTTGCACATTATTGCTGTACTATTTGGAAAAGCTATTTTTGAGTGTGGGCTCACGTACAGGGTTTTTACACGGTACAGCCGTTCCGTGTTTTATATTTCTATGGTCGCCATCCACGCCACCCGTTGACGGGCGGCGGCGCGCTAATCAGACTATCCTGCGCACAAATCGGGCATCACCCTTGACGCCACGCAGCAAAAAACCCCCGCGCCAACAAGTCCCCCGCTGGCAATCACGCACGAATTCTCGCCTGCCGCCCGCCGCCGTCCCCGCAACAGTCTGCCGTAAATGCCTCACACGAAGGTGACAAAGAAGTTGATCAGCTGATCAATATTTCTGACCTATTTACTAAAATGGGTTTTTTTTTTTTTTTTGTTTAGTGTACCTGCCTATCTGGGGATGTTTAAGGAGAGTTTTTTTAATAGACTTTTTTTAATTAACACACTTCCCGGTTTCCGATTGAGCTGAAATTTTGCATACACGTTTAGCTTGGATCACAATGCATGGTAAGCTAAGTGACGTCATTCTTTAGTCCAGTATGGCGGACTATGGAGCGCTTTTTCTTTATGTGTAGAGGAATCTTGGAAGTTAAATTTGACCCACTTCCCGGTTTCCGATTGAGCTGAAATTTTGCATACAGGCTTAGTTTGGATGACAATACCTGATTAGCTAAGTGGCGTCATTCCAAGTCCAATATGGCGGACTATGGAGCTCTTTTTTTGGTTATGTGTAGAGGAAACTTGGAAGTTAAATTTGACCCACTTCCCGGTCTCCGATTGAGCTGAAATTTTGCATACACGTTTAGCTTGGATCACAATGCATGATTAGCTAAGTGACGTCATTCCAAGTCCAATATGGCGGACTGTGGAGCTCTTTTTTTGGTTATTTTTGTATAACTTCCAATTTGACCCACTTGCCGGTTTCCGATTGAGGTGAATTTTGCATAGGTGTATTGGCCAACCTTTACCATTTCGCTGACCCCTGTATCCCGCACAAGCCGGCGAAGCCGGATATGTGGGTCGCACTAGTCTTAATATATAAACCTACAAGCTTTTTTTGACAGTTGGTCCTCTCATTTGAATTTCTGTTGGGGCAAATCGACGAAATTAGGCTCAAAAAATCGACAAAAAATTAACGCAACTTCGTATCGAAACGGTTTTCGCGATTTTTTTTTACTTTTTTTTTTATTCTACTATTTCTAAAAATTTTAATCATTTTTTGGTGACTTGCCGACGTTGCACCGACGAAATTTCCACTTTCTGCAGGTTTTTTTTTCTTCTCAATAATTTTCTCATACTTTCTACCCTCTCTACTTTATCGTCGTATTTTTTTTTTTTTCTCACCCCCCACCCAGTTCCCAGAGCTAGCGTTTGAAAATTATTAACTATTTTTCATTCTTCTCCCACTCAACCATTAACAATTTTACAAATTATTTTTTTTCACCCCCATTGCGTGAATCTAAAAATTTTTTCTCTTCACAACTACCTACTCTCAACCCTTCCGCAACTTTCACCAGATTCACATTTTTATTTTTTTTATTATTTCATCTCCAAATCCCCCACAACCACTTTCAAAGTCACCCCTTTTTTTCGCCTTCTTTTTGACCATTTTTCCCGTTTTTATTTTTTCTCTCCCAAACCGATCTACAGATCATATTCACCTTTTAATATGTGCATGAAGAAGTAATTTGACAACTTATATTAAAAAATTATAAACTTTCTATACGTTATTGCTCAGATAATCACCCCATTATCTCACCTGTTTTTCGCCCGAAAACTCATCATTTCACATTTTCCCCACGAATCGTTCGCTCGACACCGAGCTCAGCGGCGATTCTCGGCAAAGACTATGGAACCTACGTTACAAAGACTGTTCACTCCTGCAATTTAGATTTTCAGTCGATAGCATGCTCAAGCATTGTGGTGGAAACGAGAGAAACAATGCAGAGGAATTTAGAGAAATTGATACAGAGCTACAGGGTGCCGACTGCCGTGCACTTAAAACTAAATTAAAACGTTCATAAATAAAAAAGTAAACCTGTTTTATAATTGTTCTCTTATTTCAAAATATCTGTTTTAAAGCCACTATACATTTCACCACAAAATATTATAATTTTAAAAAGCTTAGTCGTACTTTCACAAATTATAAAGAACTTCTCTTAAAACACAATCAGAATTAATCACCCTGTCCTTTGAAGCAAACGGAGTACCGGTGCGAGCCGGCATACAATCGCATTTGATTTAGCATTCGCCTTCGGCCCGCATAAGGAAAACCTATGATGAAAAAACGTAAACAAACTTGTATGTGAACCCCTTCAATGTGTGAGGCAGGCATTCGAATTCCGGTATTTCCTATCTGAAAAGCACGGCCGGCTCGCCACCAACACAATGACATGAAAAAGCATTCGCCTTCGGCCCGCAAAGTAATAGGTGAACACTTGTTTCATAGTGTTTGTCGGCATTTGTGACTGCTGCCGTTCTTCTTGCTTATTAGGCAATTTAAATGAGAATTTGGAACTGGAACAAGCTCTCTTTTCGACTTATGGGCAAAGACTATGGAACCTACGTTACAAAGACTGTTCACTCCTGCAATTTAGATTTTCAGTTTTTGTGACCTTGGTACCGTTATTCCTCCCAACCCCACGATTTTGCTAGAAGTCGATAGCATGCTCAAGCATTGTGGTGGAAACGAGAGAAACAATGCAGAGGAATTTAGAGAAATTGATACAGAGCTACAGGGTGCCGACTGCCGTGCACTTAAAACTAAATTAAAACGTTCATAAATAAAAAAGTAAACCTGTTTCATAATTGTTCTCTTATTTCAAAATATCTGTTTTAATGCCACTATACATTTCACCACAAAATATTATAATTTTAAAAAGCTTAGTCGTACTTTCACAAATTATAAAGAACTTCTCTTAAAACACAATCAGAATTAATCACCCTGTCCTTTGAAGCAAACGGAGTACCGGTGCGAGCCGGCATACAATCGCATTTGATTTAGCATTCGCCTTCGGCCCGCATAAGGAAAACCTATGATGAAAAAACGTAAACAAACTTGTATGTGAACCCCTTCAATGTGTGAGCCAGGCATTCGAATTCCGGTATTTCCTATCTGAAAAGCACGGCCGGCTCGCCACCAACACAATGACATGAAAAAGCATTCGCCTTCGGCCCGCAAAGTAATAGGTGAACACTTGTTTCATAGTGTTTGTCGGCATTTGTGACTGCTGCCGTTCTTCTTGCTTATTAGGCAATTTAAATGAGAATTTGGAACTGGAACAAGCTCTCTTTTCGACTTATGGGTAAATTTTTTGTTTTTTTTTTCTGAAAAGTGGCCATGGTGGGGGTAAATTGCGTCGCAGAAATAGAGTGGACATTCTTTGTAACAAGGTTCCATATTCTTTGTTATGGGTAAATGTTTTGTTTTTTTTTTCTGAAAAGTGGCCATGGTGGGGGTAAATTGCGTCGCAGAAATAGAGTGGACATTCTTTGTAACATGGTTCCATATTCTTTGTTCTCGGTCTGTTGCCATCCACCACGGGCGGCGGCGCAACCAATCAGATCCCTCGCTGGCTAACTCGCATTTTCGGGTGATTTTGTGCTTAGCGCGATCAGGGAATACTCATTCTCACACTTCTAATGCTAATTGCTCAGCCGTCTCATCTCCGATTTCAATTATGTAACTTTTACAGGGTACCTCATCATGTTCTCAACCTTTGGATCTTTAGCAGACATTTTTTCGTCACTTCTTTAACCCCGCTAATCGAATCCAAAGCAAACACTACCTCTGAAAAATTCTGAAAAATTCTTTCCCTCAGAAAGACTAAAATACAAAACGCATCTTCTTAAACTTTCTTTTATTGCAAAGATAATCTAGAGACCTTCACTTTAATCCCACCCTGGACTCTTTACGAGAACGTTTTCATACAAAATTTAACGAAAACATATTTGCACAAAAATAATTCAAGCCCATTGCAAGGCAACTTTTCTTGCCACACAAATCGAGCACCACCCTCGACGCCGCGCAGCCCCGCGCAAAGAAGTCGCTCGCTGGATTCCTTTGATCAGCTGATCAAGATTTCTGACCTATTTAATAAAATTGGTTTTGTTTTTTTTTTTTAGGGGGTGGGGGAACCCTAAGGAGAGTTTTTTAATACACTTTTTTTCTTTTTAACTTTTATCCGCTTCACCTGTAAAAAATATATTTCGCGTCATCCGCCCACCCACCCACAGTGGCACAAAATGATCAATTTTCGTCATGTCATAGATTTTAAAAATTTTAATGCCATTCGATAGTAAACAAAATGTACTACCTTCTGGCAATAATTTTTTTTTATTTTTACCCCCCCCTATTTGTGTTTCGAATAGCTAAAGTCAGAGAAAAATTTGAACGGCTCATTTTTTAAAAAAATTTTCAAATTTTCTATGATTTCAAAGCTATATTCTGAAAATATTTGTATGGGGAGGGTAAATTGTTATTAATCAAATCACTTACTAAATAGGAGAAGCTATTATTACGCCAATAACTTATGATAAAAGTGAAATAGTTTTTTAATAATAGCATTTTAATTAAAAAGGGGGATTTTTCCCCAAAATTTGTATTTCTTTTTAACTTTTAAAAAAATTGCCGCATTTGCCCGCGCTCTCACTGGTATCAAATTAAAGTAGAGATCCTTATGCATCGTTGAAAACAAAAATTTGCTGGGGCGACCTGCGGCCTTCGGAGAAAATTGCATTTGAAATAAAGTCTACTTTCTTGATTTCTGCGTATTTTCATACAAATTTTACACTTATGCAGGAATTTAATGAATTTTAAGGCTGCATAATGGTTGTTTTGCAAATAAATTACAGTTCTCCTAACAAACCTTTAGGATTAATGACATCATTAATAATTAAAGAAGTTATATTATTACGTTTTATGACATTTTTAACTGACTTTGGCTTACTCTGTATATGTGTCACGCTAATTGCTCAGCCATCTCTTCACCGATTTGCATTCTATAACTTTTACAGGATAGCCTATCATGTTCTCAACTTTTAGATCTTTAGCCCATATTTTGCGTGACCCCCTTACCCCGCAAAACAAATCCAAAGCCAACCCTTCCACCAAATTAATACTTAAAATGCCTCACACGATCTTTTCGGGTGATTTTGTGCTTAACGCGATCCGGAAAAACTGAATTTCACACTTCTCATGCTAAGTGTTCAGCCGTCTCATCTCCGATTTCGATTATGTAACGTTTACAGGGTAGCTCATCATGTTCTCAACCTTTGGATCTTTACCACACATTTTTTCGTCACTCCTTTAACCCGCTAATCAAATCCAAAGCAAACACTACCTCTGAAAAATTCTGAAAAATTCTTTCCCTCAGAAAGACTAAAATACAAAACGCATTTTCTTAAACTTTCTTTTATTGCAAAGATAATCTAGAGACCTTCACTTTAATCCCACCCTGGACTCTCTACGAGAACGTTTTCATACAAAATTTAACGAAAACATATTTGCACAAAAATAATTCAAGCCCATTGCAAGGCAACTTTTCTTGCCGCACAAATCGAGCACCACCCTCGACGCCGCGCAGCCCCGCGCAAAGAAGTCGCTCGCTGGATTCCTTTGATCAGCTGATCAAGATTTCTCACCTATCTACTAAAATTGGTTTTGTGTTTTTTTTTTTTCTTTTTTTTTGAGTGTACCTGCCAATCTGGGGATCTCTAAGGAGAGTTTTTTAATAGACTTTTTTTTATTTTTTCTTTTCAACACACTTTTATTAGCTTCACCTGTAAAAAATATATTTCGCTTCATCGGCCTCACCCTCACCCTTACCCCCCACCGCGCCGGACAGTGGGTCACAAAATGATCGATTTTCGATCAGCTGATCAAGATTTGTGACCTATTTAATAAAACCGGTTTTGTGTTGTTTTTTTTGCAGTGCGTTATGGAAAAAAGTTGCCCCGTATGACGGATTATTATTTTTATATATGAAATAATTATATCGAAAAGATTTTTGTATTCCTTTTTGGTGGGTGTGTTTTTGTTTTTTTTTGTGTGTACCTGCCAATCTTGGGGATCTGCATTAAGATTTTTTTTATCTTTCAAGATTTTTAATTGGATTCCGTACGTAGCATGTAAACTTCTTACGGGTTAATATGTGTTAGAAATTAAGTGCAGTGCGTGATGGAAACAATTTTCCCCTCATGTCGAATTATTTTTTAACACACTTTTATTTTTTTATTATTATTATTTTATTTTTTTATTTATTATTATTATTTATGTAAGCAAATCTTGGGAGTTAAATTTGACCCACTTCCCGGTTTCCGAATGAGCTGAAATTTCGCATACACGTTTAGTCTGGATGACAATGCATGGTAAGCTAAGTGACGTCATTCTTTAGTCCAATATGGTGGACTGTGGAGCGCTTTTCGATTATGTGTAAAGGAATCTTGGAAGTTAAATTTGACCCACTTCCCGGTTTCCGATTGAGCTGAAATTTTGCATACACGTTAAGTTTGGATGACAATGCATAATTAGCTAAATGACCTCATTTCAAGTCCAATATGGCGGACTGTGGATCTCTTTTTTTGGTTATTTTTGGTTATGTGTCTTGGATAACTTCCAATTTATTATGTTATGTTGGAAGTTGAATTTGACCCACTTGCCGGTGTCCGATTGAGCTGAAATTTTGCATAGGTGTATTGGCCAACCTTTACCATTTCGCTGACCTCTGTAACCCGCACAAGCCGGCGAAGCCGGATATGTGGGTCGCACTAGTTAATTATAAAAATATAAATTGTATTATTTAACAAATTCTAGGCAGTCCAAGGTTTCAGTGAGACATATGCAAAAAAGGCCACGATCTGGATTTCATTTCACAGAAATCAGAACCCATACACTTTCGCTTCCTCTCTGTCGGTCTCCCCTCTGCTGCGGGCTCATAGCGTGCGCGATCGCGGCATTTTTCTTGACAGAAAGCTTGACTTTACTGAGCACATTAATTTTATGGTTACTAAAACATCCGCTTTTTAGGTTTCATAAAAAGATGGTCTCGGGAATTCAATAACATAAATGTTTTTAAACAGTTATTCATTTCCATAGTCAGGCCTATTCTTGAATATGGTAGTCAAGTTTGGTCACCTCTTTATGCCTGTTACGCTACTAGAATTGAGTCTGTCCAGAAAAGGTTTGTTAGGCTCGCCTTGGGAGGCTTACATTGGGAGAATCCCTTTATCCTTCCTCCCTACAGAGACCGCTGTAAGTTGCTTGACAAGCATCCGCTTCATGAACGTCGTGTCGTGGCGGATGTTACATTTGTCCATCAGCTTCTCACAGGTTTTATAGATTCCCCCTTTTTTGCAAACCTTGGTAATCCCCAGTCCTAACCCCCATAACCTAAGGAAAGTGTCCCTTTTTCTTATCTCTAAAGCTAGTACTAACTATGGTTATTTCAAAACGGTTAATCGCATGTGTTTGAATGCTAACAAGCATGCTGAATTATTTGACACTCGTTGTACTACACAAGTACTAAAAAAATTATCTTTTTGTAATTATTTTGCATGTGGTTCGGTGTGTGTTCATATTTAGGTACTAACACTGAACCAAATGATGATCAGTTTCATGCAAGAGATTAATTTCCTATGTAGCTTGAATTAAGCTGATGGTTCTAGTTAAAAAAAAAATAAGTGGAATAGTTGGAGTTCCAAACTTTGGTTTTGGTTGTAGCAGCTCGAACAAGGAAAATTTTCCTTCTACTTCCTTCATGGACAACAATAATATTGATAAAAAGAGTAAGGAATATACGAGAGACACAAACAGTCCTAAATTTCACTATCGCAGATAATGCGCAATCATGGGTTAATGAATCCAGATCTCAACTTGATACTCGACCGGAGATTGAGCCAAGTACTGTTCAAGGAATTATTCGACGTGGATTAAGAAGATCTAGGAAAACTAAGTCTGAACTTAGAAATAGGCCATTTTATATTTCGGAAGACGAAGCAAATCATATTAAGTCGAAGAACAACGGCTAGAACTAAAAATGCAAATGGAATAAAATTAAAGTTCAAAAAACTAAAACCCGACCACGGAAACAACGAACCGAAAAGTGTGAAACAAGAAAATATTCTTGTCTGAAACCATAGCCTGAGTTTGTCTTCTAGACTAAGGGAATTTAGTGTTCTGAAAAACTATTCAGTAATTCGCCGTCTAAAAAGACAATTCACTGAAATCAACTCGACACATAGATACGATGATGTTAATAGTTGGTACCAGCAATCAAAGTTCAGAGTATAGCAAGTTTGATTGAATTCTGCGTCTACATTATTTGTTTTACTATCAAAGTAAACCAAAAAATTTGGATAGAGGAATTAATCGATGATGCAGATTTTAAAAGCACTGATTAATTTAAAATTTTACATATGTAGTAGTAAATGTATGAAATAATTAAAATGTATATAATTATATTATTAAATAATTTCCATTAATGTATTTATTACTTAAAAATAAATTGTTAAATGAAGTTAATAAATTAATATTCAGTCACATAATGTTTCACAGATTTTTACTTTTCTGAATAAAAAATTGTTGCCGAAAAGTAACAGTAACAATTAAATACTTTTTAAGTCTAATATTCGAAAATTTTTCTAAGTCCAAGAAATACCGATTCCTAAAAATATGTATTCAAAGTCTAAAAATGATAAAATTTAGGAACGTCTCGTTTCCGTCTCCTATCAGTCTTTTCTTTATACTCATCAACGGTAACTGATATTTCAGTCTCGATTCAGTCCGTTTTCCGACACAGCTATTCTAATATAAGACTTTCAGTATGGTTTCAGTTTCACTTCAGAATGAAAAAATATTTCCGCCTCATTTCAGTATGAAACCCGTCCTCACCCACCTTCTCCATTTAATACGTTTTCAATCTATTTTCAGTAAGTTTTAAGTGCAAATAATAATTTCCGCCTTATTTCAGTCTGAATTCCGTCTAAAATTAATTTTTCAGTCTCTTTTCATCCTCTTACAGTGTTATAAATATTTTCACTCGGGAAAACCGTCGTTTTTATTCGTAAACTTGGCATTTAAATATAAAGTAGGCGCTCATTAATACATAGGCGGAAAGAGTGATTAGATATAATTGCTAAAATAGTGTACGTGGGATGTGTTTTATTTAATTCTCTGATAAATTGATTGTTTACATTAGATTCCGCTAAGAAAGCTATGCAGTGTTGTGCTAACACCCTTAAAATTCTCTCGACTGGCACAGTGATCATCAGATTATTTACATATATGTAAACAAGCCTAGCCCTCACCAAAGAAACATTAAAATTATCCCCAATCATATGTATGTACATATAAAACGAGGGCTCTTAACATTTGCTCACCTGCCGCAAAAAGCTATTAACCCTTTTATTTGCCTTTTACGACAACATCAGCCACTTCGTGAAATGTATGCTCCGTAAAATCACATCCTTCTATCGGGAGCTCTTTGTCGTTTAATTATTAATGCGAACTAAATATTTAAACAAAGCCGATTCGCAACAAATGGCAAATTTCCGGGGTGAGGCTGGCTTAAATATGGTAATTGATTTTTGGGCGTTTAGCGACCTCGATATTATGTACGTACATACATACATATATGTATTCGGAACTTGTTATAGGAACATTCCGTCCGTGTGTGCCGGCGGCGACGGAGAAACAGAATTTATTGTGAGGCAATCAGTTTGCTCCTCTCAGCAAGTTACTTGAGCAATTTTAATAAGATTAATCAGCATATTTGCGTCTAACACCCCTGTAAGACAGCTGCCACACACTTCTACTCGAATTCTTCGATGAATGCATCCGCCATGCGGAAATATCGCTGAAGGAAAGCTATCGAGCAATAATTTTTGATTACATCGAATTAAGACGACAGGAGAAGGTATCTTCCAACACCGCCTTCCTACACTTTTTGGGTCGCACGGTTACCCCTTGCTGTGAGTATAAATTTTTGCAGGCGGGGCGGTGGCCTTTGAAATTTTTTCAAGGCTTCCGAGCTCGCTGTCGTTAATGAGGGGACAAAAATAATTTAAAGCTGACAAAAGGATATGCAAGCAAGTGCTGTTAAAATTTTGCTAATCGCTGTTCCCACTGTAAAACTTGATTTGCTTTTTTCTTTTGAGATGAATGTCGATTGTTTACAGTTTCTGTCTGTATGGGTAAGAGTGTATGTATATTTGTACATAAAACTCATAAAAAGCTCATAATAATCCAAAAAACTCAAAAATTGTTCAACATGCATACTTATACAGTTATAACTTCGCAAAAAATAATTCAATATTAATTATCGTATTTTTAAAAACTTGTATATTGTTTTTAGGCTAGTTAGGTCCTCTTTCGAGCCTGAGACCGCACCACTTTCACCTTACTATAGTCATACTAAATAATAATAATAATATCGCTTAGTCTGAATACAATAAATATTATTTTGATTATTTAGACAACCATCTTTGTACTTATCGCAACATTATTATCGACGTATCTTCTAGTTTATGAATCCGAAGCTTAAAAGTTTTATCATCCTCTCCTCTCAGCTAAACGTTAGAATTAGAAAAATTACCTCTTTCTTTTTTTTTTAAATTTGAGAGTGTATTCTATGGATGGGGTAAAACCATTTCTTTTCACATGAAATAAAATAAAGGTATATTTATTATTTTTATTTGAGTGTAATTTGTTTTTCACGAAGTTCTAAGGGCGTGTCCGAATCCAAACTGATTGCATTCATTATTTAGTATTGGATTAATATCAGTCAGGTTTTCACACCGACTTCAAAAGTCTAGGAAAGTCTTGGTATTTAATGTTGAAAGTAGTATCAGAGGACTTTTAATATAATTATTTTATACTTTTTAGAGCTTGGGATTTTTTGGAGTCGGTTCTATTTTTTTTTTTTAAATTTTTTATTTCATTCTTTTTAGTGTAATATGTTTTAGTAAATTTTGTTTGGTCCGCCATTTTGAATCCTCGCAATCGAGCATCGAATGTACAACCAAGTACCAAAACCTTATCTGTGTATATATTTTGTTTTTTGTTGATTTGCTCAAAAAGCGCTAAATCAATTTCGATAAAATTTATATGGGACCACCTCTAAAGTATGGCCTACCAAACAAAAAAAGAATCATCAAAATCAATTCATAATTGGCGGAATAATCGTGTAACAAGATACAAAAACATACAATCGAATTGAGAACCTCCTCCGTTTTTTCGTCGGTTAAAAAAATACTGATGATTAATATTACTTGGCAATTGCACGGCCAGTATTTTAATTAGTAGAATATGTTACCGTGCAATTGCCAAGTAATTATAATTATTATAGAAATAAAGATGTCTAATATTGATACACGGTCACTATAAATGCTGATAGGTAATTGATTAGATAACAATTTATAACAAAGTTGTTGAATAGGTGCTTCCATAGAGACTAACTAATATAACTGACTTGGTTTTACATAAGATCTCACAACTTTTTACGGCAGAAGAACTGCGTTGCGAGACTTGGCATTTTTTTACATTTTATGTTTTTGATGGGATCTCATTTTTTTGTAGGTCATCCTGTTTTTTTTTAGAGGGTAATATATCTTGTCCGTCAGCTACTGATTTTCTTAAAGCCCACTCCCTGTCTCTATTGATTTTTCTCAAATGTTTTGATGTATTTTTCATTTACTATAATGAAATTTTGGGATTTTTCTTTTTTTCCTTCCTCTATGGGCTTAACGCTAACTAAAATTCAAAATTTGAACAAACTACCGCCATTCTTGCTGACTTATCTGCTTCCGATTCCTGTTGAAGCTTCTCCTGTCGTCTTTCCTTCTCCTTTTCTAAACGTTGCTTGCGTTGGGTGGTTGCCTCCTTGACCTTAGCAGAAATTGTCACTGATGCACTAATTGATTCCAGAATTTGACAAACAATCACACAGTAGGACAAGAAAGCGAATTAATATTTTTGCAACCCCTTATAGCTAGGGAGCTGGTGGCAGTAATTTTTATATGATTTCATCGTCTGACAGAGGTTGATAATATTAGAGTACTAAGTAAAATAATCATTTTAAACAATTTCTGCCATTCATTAATTGCTGCAATATCAAATAGGAGCTTGCAAAAAATGTTAATAAAAATAAGTGTCCTAAACGATATTATCGCTTCTGTCGATAGTCTTAATAAATGGTATTTAATATAAAAACAAAAAACGGGTGGTACTCCGGGAGTGCCGGCAGAAGTGAAAACTTGAACATTAACGTTGTGCATTTTTGAATATTTTGGAATGGTTAGGGAATAATTTCGCACGAATTGCTTTATTTATCAGTATAAAAGTACTATCATTTATGTGGTAAAATACAATATTCATTTATTGCGCTATCGTACACAAACATGACAATTTATATTACATAAAAAATTTAACACTTCAGAACTATTACAATTATTTTACATTAAAAAGTTTATCTCTCAGAAAAATCAACTTTCATCCATAATTTCAACGACTCTTTCACCATCATCATCGCCAATCTCTAAAACTGATACAATAGGTTTATGGTAGCTGAAGTAAGAAACGAACAATTTTGATTCGAATATTTAAATGTCTAATAAAGACCGCATCAATAGTAGTTTTGTATTTCGTTGTGCGCGTAGCAGGCTGTGTACAAACACACACGCACACTCGCGCAAGCGCCCTGTCCGTCTTACGAATTTTCCATCAGGGTCACGTGTCCTGACGCGAATTTTACATTTTTTACCCATCCCAAAAAAGTGCACAACGCCGCTAAAGAAGTTTTCACTTCAAAAAATATAATACATATTTGTTTTTTATATTACATCTAAAATCAGAGTTGTAGATTTCTGCCACCTTTTTCTTATATTTACAAATACTTTACAAAACATAAAAATAATTGTTGAAAAGACGATGGAATGATATAGCACTAATTATTTTTTTTACAGTTTAATAATTATTTTTATAAAAACTCCCACCATCCTGACTTCTGCCAGCTTTAATTTCACTATCTATAAAATGTATTTAATGGATATAATTGATAGACAGAAACGATGATATAATTTTTGATAGTTTTTTTTTTACAATTTCGAAATTATTTATAAAAAAAAATCAGAGCTACCTGAGCTCGCCACTTATTTTTTCGAGTTAACATAGGTCCAGACTACATTACGTCTTGGTATCAACGACGATGGAATCATATACCTAAATTGCCACCAGCTCCCTAGCTATTAAGTTGGCGGTTGGAAATTTTTTATATCAGTAAGCATGCCTAGTGCCGCATCAAACGCGGACTTAGCGCTGAAGTCCGCCTAGTCTCGCATTACCCAAATGTATGTCAACAACTGGTTTCAATTTTGAAGTGCGATTAGCTTTCCAATTCTACATACATATACATATGTCAGTGATAATTTAGCTCTGCTGGGCGAGAGTTGGGCTATGAAGGCCCGCACCCATAAAGTCCGTTAGCTGTGCTTTATAGTCCGGTCAAAATAGACATTTCAAATAACAAAAACTCCGACAGAGCTGAATTTTGGTAGAGACCTTGGGTACAGCAGTAGAAATAATGTGCCAAAAGTCCCCATAAATCCCATGTGTGCTAAAAAAGTTATTCAATGTCAAAGGTCAAAATTTTCGGTTTTTAGGAAACGGTAATTTTTATTAAAAATATAGCCCAGACAAAAATTGTAGATCATAAAATTGGCTACAAAAATAGTACTTATACTTTTTTTCCTAAGAATCACCATTCCTAAGATATCGCCGATCTAAAAGTTGAAGGCGTTCCAATTGGATTTCATTGCGGATAGTGGGTTTTGTTGTTGTATTAATTATTATAACACGAATAACTTTGGAATCATTTTTAATAAAACTTACCGTTTCCGAGAAAAATCCGAAAAACCGAAAATTTTGACCTTTGACCTTGAATAACTTTTTTAGCACACATGGGATTTATGGGGACTTTTGGCACATTATTTCTACTGGTGTACCCAAGGTCTCTACCAAAATTCAGCTCTGTCGGAGTTTTTGTTAATTGATCACTCTTTTTATGTCTATTTTGACCGGGCTATTAGCTTGGAGCTTGAATGTTCCAAACTTTTGAAGTATACGTAACACAGACACAGAGGTGTAGCTCATAGAATTCGAAATTTCGCCTTTGGTAATTTGTGAATAGGCAAAGAGCGGGAATTTTACTGGACAAAGAAGTCATTTGTATTGGAAAGACAACGATGAATATTACATAGAATACTTAAACTTATTTAATATTATAGCACTTCTGCTATCAAAAGCCGATGAATGTTTGGCATTACTGGAGGGAAGATTCTGCTTTTTGGTGCGACCAATGTAACAAGTATTCATTTTTGGCATGTAAAATTTTTTTTTAGACATGATTATTTCAGTTCAAATAAAATATTAATTCATGTCATTTAAATAATTAATTTAATTAAACTAATATTTCAATTAAATTTCAAAATTTTAAAAATCAATGTCGTGCGCAAGTCGCGCAAAGGCTCGAGAACGGCTCGACTGATTTGGATGATTCTTTTTTTTTAGGCTATTGATTATGTCCCCAAACGCAGGGCAATAAGAAACTAAGACGTTCACGGGTTTTTATTGCAGGAATCCGTCAATGAGTCATTTAAGAAGAAAAAACCGAGGAGTGTTATTAAATTAGAGGGTGGAAATTGGAGATAGGGGTGAAATTGTAAAATTTTCAGGTTTTTGAATATATCGCGCAAACGAAGCAAAATTTCGATATACTTTTTATGAAACATTTTGTAGAATGTAGAGAATTGAATTTCCCATCGAAGTGGCTTATTTAAAAAATTTAAAAAAAAAACTTCTTTTATGCCAAAGATGTTGAAAAAAAAGAGTAAAAAACCAAACTTTCGATTTGTTTTTTTGTGCTTGGTTTTTTGCCTATAACCTTTTTTGGGTCAGAGATAGATTAGAAAATTAAACAAAATTTTCTTTTAAATGCTGGGACCAAATTTTTTTGGGTTAAAAATTGACCGAAATATGGTCACATAGCTTTTTTTCGATTTTTATCTTTGTTATACAGATATTGTTTTCATTCTCATATTGTTGAAAATATTATTATTGTACTCAATAAAAAAAGGTATTTTTAGGTGGCTATATGACATAATCAATTGCCTATTTGTTTTGTTCGGTTCGGGGGTGGGGAAAGCCCAAAAAATAAATCGAAAACCAATACCTACTTCGATAGTGATATCATAACACATTGAATGCAAAAAATTAAAGTGCAAGTTTACTGAAATGATTTTACGACAGAAGGTTTATACGTAAGTTCAATTCGAAAGAAAAGTGGTTTCACAAGCTATTTTCGATTTCATTTCAATCGGAATACAGAACATATGCGCATACTTTAGATTTTGGCATAGGATTTTTAGTGTCGCATTGCAAGCAGACATTCATTTTTATATATATATATGTACATGTATATTGGACGTATGTAAAAGTCTCCGCCCTTTTTTACTTGAAAACATCATTTATTAGTATACCAAAATGAAATAAACCATCAATTAAAGTGTTCTCCTTCGGCTACTAAAACTTTTGTGCACCTATCAGGCAAAGCATAAGAATTCTTAATTTGTAATAAATAATTAGACGGAGCTACATATATCCGGTGAATAAGGCGGGAGGGGTAGAAGTTCCCATCTGAGCGATTCCAATGTGTCCTTGACTGATTTGTGAAGATGTGGTCTTGCATTGTCGTGTTGTCATCTCCGAATTATTTTTTCCTTCCGGATCGTGTATTATCTTCAACGTTGAAATCACCACTTTAAAACCGCATTCTCTACACATACACATGTTCCTTCCGAAGGAGGAAATTCACTATAAGCGTCCGCAAGTATTCTATGAGTTTTCGTAACAGTTTTTCTTAATATTAAAGTGAAAAAGAAGAATTTCTCGCAAATGTCGTTTTTTTGGCTCGAATTTTAACAATTCAACGGTATAAAAGGGCACGAAACTTTGGCAAAACGAAAAAAAATTTCACCGAATATTATTGCCAAATGTTAAAAGAAAAAACTACCAAGAATATAAATACCAGTGTTTGCGAAATTCATAAAAGAAGACGCCTCAAGCTCAATGTGAACGGCGGAAACATTTGCATACTCCTAATAGATGAATATTGCCTGGCCAAGGCCGAGTCAGCTAATCACCAAACGAAACTCAAACCGTACACTGTGTGGCAAACATTGCCGATCTCAATGAACTGGAGTTGGAAGGTTAATTGGGATTCATAATCTCTTATGAAGAGTTACAATCAAATTAATTTTAGGTGGTACGAAGTTCACTGGGTCAGCTAGTTTAAAATACAATTTTAAAACATTTAAAAAATAATCATTTTAAAACATTATATTTAGTGAAATTTCAAACAATGATTTGAACTAAAATGCTTATTTATATTAAAAACATTTTAAATATACACGAAATAAAGTTTTACTGAAAATTTGTGTTAATGGAAAGACACCAGCAGCTGTGCTGGCAGTTAAAAATGAGACCGATTTATAAATTGTCTTAATTTATTTATGACATTTTACCAACTTTTTTTTTAAAGATCTCGATGACAAAGCCTGACACCTGGTGGTGTGGCGAAGAGAACAGGCACTTCAAATTTGGTGTCATTGAATAGCTTTTAAAAAATGTTTGACACGTGTTCTCTCCTTTTCTCAATCCGATGTTTATTTCTTTAGATGTTTGACCGTTCCACGACTTTTTATTCACACTGTATATTAATCAGCGCTAAGCAGTGCAATTTCTTTAAGTACCTATGTAGATAATTTTTAAAAGTTGCGTCAGATCACGTATTTTATAATTTTTCTAACAAGTTCCTGAAATGTAACACTACTTTTAGGGAAAGCGAATATTTAAATCTAGTATATGTACATATATTCTCAAAAAGCTGAATAAGTTCGTTATATTATTTTTGCATTTTTACAGTAGCTAGTCTTATCAAATTTAATTTCCACGAGCCGTCACTGCGTTTGCGATAAACAGTTTAAAAGGCAATGTTAGGTTCAGGCACCATTGGCCCCATCTCATTTGTTAAAGTTCGAGGAGGAAAATATTCAAATTGCTTCAACATTCTCTCTCCGGTATAAAATGTTCCATCAATTTTACCTTCAAGATCCAATTTATTTCGAGTTGCCTCCAAGGGCACTTGCATAAAACTACATATCTTTTAGAAGAGGTCGTACACTTGATTTACATTTCCCGACCCCAGTTCAGCTATCGAACTAAAGTTGGGCCCGGGGATTCGATGGACGACAGACGGGACATGTCACTGGGAATTACACATGGATAGTGAAAATTTGTTGCGTGTTATCGACATTTTATACAAAATTCGCCAGCTGAGAAGAATTCCTTTCAATCTATACCTTATTCGGAGAAGTCATCTCCGAGTGGGTGTTCTAATACCCTGCTTGGTCGCGGCAAGAATTTCATTTATCAAGCTGTCAGGGATGGAAACAAGAAAATACGAGTGACAGAGCTGAAAGCTCCCTGTCCCAAAGGAGTCCCTGCTAGGGCCGTTAATATTCCCCTTTAAACTCACAATTTTCTTTTGGTGTTGCGTACATCACAATCTAAGACGTGGACAGATAGCAGCTTGAGACTTGTAATGTATTTGGGTGAGAACTTGTAACGAAAGGAATCCTTGAAACAATTAAATCCTTTTCTGGTTTCATTTGCACAATTTGCGTAAAGTTAATGTCAAGAAGCATGTGAAAGCGTTCCTGGACGCTCGGGAATAATTGTTTCTATGGGAGGTTATATTGCGTGGTGTGTGAATTCATGGACTCCCATAAATTCCCAAAAAGAACCCAATGGGTATTCGCAGTCTTAATTAATACTCTCTGTAACGGCTGTGTCCACATCATGAATTTCGCTAGAAATTTTTCTTCTCACGGGATATGATTCAAAGGCTGGGTACTAATCCCCTTTTCACCATTAAAATTAAATTTATCCCTGACTCAGGAGTGTAAATCAAATTTGATAACTTTTACTCAAAAATTTAGATCAGATAGCGAAAAAGGCTTTGGGTAAGCCCGAAAGGCGAAACTTTTTCTACGACCATTGGAAAACATTTATTTTCACATCCCTAGTCACTCGAAGCAACCATAAATCAAATATTCGCTTTGTTGCCGTAAGCAAGGCGTGCTATAAATTTATCCTGGGCGACGTTTTAATCCGCTAAAAAAGCTGTAAAGTGGCCGGCGTCTTGCAATCTTTAGAAACATTTACGAAATTTGATGAACACGAAGTTATGCACATCTCAGAAGTTCTCGAATCCCGGTCGTTGTATGTATATGGCCTTTTTGTAATGATATTGGGTCATTTGCATGACGGTTTACTGGTGCGAGTCATTCATATAAAAAAAGGTTGTTACTTTTAGGATAGTTTTGTAAAGCTGAAGAAGGGCAAGGGAATTTAGTGACGGTAGAATATTTATACTAGTAATTGTAAACTTTTCGATATCATTAGAAAATTAATGATCAAAATCATAATCTATTTTACAGAGAATAATTATTGTCATCGTGACTTCAAAGTCAAAACACATCTTAGTTATAATATCAACGATCAAAATGGATAAGTAATTAAATTTTTTTTCACTGTTTAAGAACAAACATGGTTAAAATAAATGATGAATAAGAGTTGAACCATAATTTTGTTGCAAGAGCTGGCACTTCAAAGTACCTAAGCATTTAAAATTTAAAAAATAATTAATTTTTTAAACTGTTGACTATTTAAATTATCTGCGTTTTTGTACGTTTTATGTCATAAGTGTTGGCAATAAAACTACCTCTTGTAATATTTATCAATACTCTAAGGTCGATATATGTATATATAGATATTTGTATTACTTATTATTATTTATTTTTTTATTTAGTTACGAGTTGGCCCCGCGAATTGCACTTGTTTTAAAAAGTAATCTAAACTATGTTTATATTTTCTTTATCGAATTTTTTAAGATATGTTAGATAAAATAAAGATAATATGTAAGTGTTTAAGGGTCTAGTTAAAATTTTCGAAAAAAAATCCATTTTTTTTAACATCTTCTCAAAGTATGATATCCTAAAAATATTCCGTCAAAATTTCAAGTCAATCCGACAAATAGTGTTTGAGATATCCCACGTTTACTGAAGGGCTGTCTGCAACACGCTAATGAGAATTGCACCTTGACTAAAACTTTAAACGCGTTTTCTCGAAACTATTCAAAGTCCGTGACCAATATAATTCGAAAACTACTAGACGGATTTCGATGAAATTTATACAGCTTATTGTAAGCATAAAAAAGTAGTCCTTGATCGAAGGATTTTAATTTTTTTTGGAAAAGTTCTAGTTTTTTAAACAATAAACTAGGGGTTTTATGTTTGAAAATCAGAAAATGAACATTCAGAAGCCGAGATTTTGACAATTTTTAACGAAAAACAAAAATCTTCCATTAAAGACGAGATTTTACCTACTAAACTAATGATTCCCCTGATTTGATTGATTTCACATGAACCAGTAAAATACTGTGTTGGTCACCGCAAATCGCATCGCCTGGAACGGGGTCCAACAAAGATGGCAATAACATTTTTAAAAATTAATTTTTTTTTAAAATAATGATTAATAAGTTAAAAAATGATGTAACAACTCTGTATAATTAGTTTTGTAAAATAAATTCAATTACCGCCAAAAAAAAATTATTTAAAAAAGTCATTTTTTCACGCTTCTGACAAGACCTAACCCCTTGAAAGAAGTATCCTAAAAAATTCAAAAATATAATGGAACTTCTTTAGAATGTCAGACCAGTTTTACGACTTGTAAATAATATAGAAACAAAAGACCAATATACAATTTTTTGAAATAGTTTTTGGGTGTTTTCAGGTGTTTTTTTGTAATTTGACTTTGAAGTGACTTCTGAAGGTCATTAAAAAACAGCAATTATCTGCTTTACTTCTTAAAGAGATACCAATAAATTATAGTTAAGTAGTTCCCCTTAAAAATTAATTTTTATGGTTTTTGGGAGTTTTCAGGTATTTGCTGGTGTTTTGACCTTGAAATGACCTCTAAAAGTCATTTAAAAAAAAAGGAAAGCACCTATCTTAACGTAAAATTGTCCGCACTTTCTGAATCAGGGGTGACGAACAGGTGTTCCCATTTAAATAATTCAACTGACCTTGAAATGTCCTTGAAGGGCAAGTTCAAGGTCAAATTAAAGGCCAACGTTAGATGTCCTCCTCCGATCTCGACAACTTTTACTTATTTTGATTAGGAGCTTTCCTGGTGAGATATTCAGGTGCATATAAGATTAAAATGGCCCACCGTCTACATATGTACATATGTAAAATTGAATTATAATACGCATGCACGAAAAACGCCAGCTTTTAACGCAACGTTTTTTACTGGATTGACGCAGAAACACACTGAACAGCTACGTGCGCTGTGCTCCCCATAGGGGACGAAAAGGGTCTAAAAGGGAACACTACAGCTGCCGGTAAGATGTATTTTTTCATTATTTGAGGTCTCAGCTATAAGAATCTGAACATAGTTGCTTAGAGTCAATCTATCTATTCCCGGACCTAATAATGATTGTCTGAATGAGTAATGATTTGTGTATTGAAATGTTTATATAATTGTTTTTTATCAATAAAAAAATTTTTCTTATATGTACATATTTTTTTTTTTTTATTAAAATCTTTTTACGGAAAGAAAAGGAAAATTTAGTCGAAAAGAGCGAAAAAATTACTACTCGATTAGGCTACCCGATTTCATGGAAATGCTTTCAAAGAAACAGAGAGAATGATTCACCACCTTGGATATCCAAATTGTGATAGTAGATTCGAAAGGGACCGCCGAATTATTTTTACCCTAATTTTCAATAAAATACCTTGAGTTTTCAAAACACCAGGTGCCTTAATTGGGTCTACTATTCAGAATTTGTAAACTTTAATAGTAGATTGAACATAAATTGGATCCGCCACCTAAACTTTCAATTTGTGATAAGTGACATCAAATTACCAATTGGAAGAAATTACACCTCCGCACAAGAAAGTTAATACACCTGACATATCAAATTGCAGGCCTATTGCCAATGTACATATGTCCGATTGTCAAACTTTTCGAGGCCTTCGTTCGTTAGGTGCTTTCTTTTCAGTGTAAGCCTTTCTTATGCCTTCCCATCATGGTTTAATAAAAGGCAAAACGTCTACCAAGAATCTGTTTGAGTATTCGAACTACTATTTGGGTGGTATGTTATTTGCATCTTCACTAATTTTAGTAAGCATTTCGATAGGATTGATTATAAGATTTTTTCAATTCTAATGAATCACATGAAAAATAGGAGCATGTGGAAAATTGTATGTATACTAAATATTGTTATTATTATTTCTTATTTACAATACATTTGTGTAGGAAAGGCATAGTAAATTTTGGGAAGATGAAGTTCCTAAATTTACGGAAATCCTCTTTAAAGAAAATTTTGGAGCTACACGGGAGTCCTTTCAAAAACTTGTATTGAAAGTTAAAAATTTAGAAAAGCAAGACAAAAATATGAGAATTGCTATTTCCCTAGAAAAGCGTGTGGCTGCATGCTTATAATGCTTTAAGGTCGTCTTCAGAGTATAGAACTGTCGCGAATCTTTTTGGAATAGGCACGTCCATGGGAGAATTTGTTATCTAGTTTTGCGATGAGGTACATTTGGCTTTCAAAAATGAGTATCTCAATGCCTATCCTCCTACACAGCCAAAAATTAATGAAATTGTATCAGGGTTCAATAACTTGGGATTTCCACAATGCTGCGGCGCAAAAGGTAAAGCTTTGTATTTAGTTGTTTTACTTAACTACATGTACCTAAGTGATTTTAGATGGGTGTCATATAGAGATACGTCCACCAAAATCGGATGCGGCAGATTTCTACAATTTGAAAGGGTGGTATTCTATAATTTTATTTGCTGCAGTGGATCACAGGTGGGTAAATTATTTATATGTATCTATATACCCAAGCCCAAGCCCAAGCTTTTATTTATAGTCATATCAATACAGAAATACCGTGAAGAAATACGTTAAAGGTATATTTTGGTTGAAATATATTTTAGGCCCAAAATTGATAAGCTTAGACCCTTCGACAATCCAAAATATTAAAACTGAGGTATTATTATTAATTATTTTATAAAAATATTATTTTCAGCCAAAATTTATTCTAGCAAAAACTGATTTTTTCCTTTTTAGTATATTTATATTTTATTGTTAAAAACTTAAAAGCTTTTTTTTTAAAAATATTATTATATTATGTATTTTTTTTAAGACTAAAAACTATATAATTAATAGTAAAAGAACGTCAAATTGAAATTTCAAAAAGGCGTTAGCATGACGCTGAGTTACTAATGCATTAGCATCTTGAAACTCTGCTTTTGAAGTTATGCATTATCATATTAGATGTCCGCCATATTGGATTTAGAATGACGTCACCTCACTTATTGCGTTTCGCTCATCAAGCCCTTTCATTTGGTATCCATATCATAGGGGTAACTATGGAAATTATAAATCGTCATTTTGTGACGTCCGCCAAATTGGATTTAGAATAACGTCACATTACTTATTGTGTTTCGCTTATCAAGCCCTTTCATTTGATACCCATATCATAGGGGTTACTATGAAAATTATAAATCGTCATTTTGTGACGTCCACCATATTAGATTTAGAAATGGCGTTACTGATTTTATCATTTCCTACACTTCAAGCTCTTTCATTTGATACCCATATTAAGGGGATCGACCAAAAATACATGGTCCACCATCTTGCGGCGGCGGCCATTTTAAAAATATTGCAATGCTGAGTATTGCATATTGTATTGTCACCAGAACTAAAGGTGTATGCAAAATTTTAGCCCGATAGCTTTATTGGAAATGCGTGAAATATTGATTGCAAAATTCCAGGACATACACGGTGAAACTTAATAAATAAAAAAAAATTAAATAAAAAATATTTTTTAAAGACAAGCTTTTATTTAACAATGAAATATAAAAAATATACTAAAAAGGAAAAAATAAGTTTTTTAAATTTTGGGCCTAATATATATTTCAACCAAATATACCTTTAACGTATTTCTTCACGGTATTTCTGTATTTGTATGACTATAAAAAAGCTTGGGCGCTCATTAGATATTAAAATTATAAACAATAGCAGTAGTGAAACGAAGCGAAATATTGTGTAATTTTAGCATAATTTCGCTTGTAATGAGAGCGCCCAAGCTTTTTTATAGTCATACAAATACAGAAATACCGTGAAGAAATACGTTAAAGGTATATTTGGTTGAAATATATATTAGGCCCAAAATTGATAAATTTTAGCAAAAACTTATTTTTTCCTTTTTAGTATACATATTTTTTATATTTCATTGTTAAATAAAAGCTTGTCTTTAAAAAATATTTTTTTATTTAATTTTTTTTTTTGAGACTAAAAAACGATGTCTTTATTAGTAAAAGAACGTCAAATTGAAATGTCAAAAAGGCGTTAGCAAGACGCTGAGTAACTAGTGTGTGGTACCGTTTGAAGCTGAATCGTGCATTAGCATCTTGAAACTCTTCTTTTGAACTTACGCGTTATTATATTAGACGTCCGCCATATTGGATTTAGAATAACGTCACATTACTTATTGTATTTCGCTTATCAAGCCCTTTCATTTGATACGCATATCATAGGGGTTACTATGAAAATTATAAATCGCCATTTTGTGACGTCCGCCATATTGGATTTAGAAATGGCGTTACTATCGTTTCCTACTCTTCAAGCTCTTTCATGTGATACCCATATTAAGGGGTTCGACCAAAAATACATGGTCCACCATCTTGTGGCGGCGGCCATTTTAAAGATATTGCAATTTTGAGTATTGCATATTGCATTGTCACCAGAACTAAAGGTGTATGCAAAATTTCAGCCCTATAGCTTCATTGGAAGTTGGTGAAATATTGATTGCAAGATTCCAGGGCACATCATTTTGTGGCGGCGGCCATTTTTAATTAAAGATATTGCAATGTTGAGTATTGCATATTGCATTGCCCCCAGAACTAAAGGTATATGCAAAATTTCAGCCCAATAGCTTCATTGGAAGTGGGTGAAATATTGATTGCAAAATTCCAGGACACACGGTGAAGTTAATATAAAGCTTGTAATAAAAAGCTTTTAAAATTGAATCGCCAAATGTGTTGCTAAGCGCAAAACTCGAGAACGGCTCGACCAATTCAGCTGATTTTTTTTTTTCATATTTTGCTTAACGCACAAGGAAGGTTGTTATGGAGGGAAAAAACATAAAAATTGCTTGGAAAATAGTAAAAACAACACTTTTCTTTTCCCGCCAAAATCACAGAGTAAATTAAAACAACTGTTCAAAAAATTTAAGTCAAAGTAACACTTTCAGAGCAAGCTTTGGCTGCAGGAACAACTCAAAAAAAAAAGAACAACAACTTTAAGAAACTTCTGCATCAATCGGTAGCAACGGTATCAACATCTCCATACCAGCATCCCCATACCAGCATTCCCATTCCAGCATCTCCATTTCTGCATCATTAAATTGTGAAGTACCAAGTTTGTATCTAATGATTTAAGGCATCTTTTTCTTAGTTTTTTGTCGATTTTTCATTACTTGTAAACAATTTTCCAACTTCTTCCATCATTTAAATTTCAATTCAAAATTATTACAGCTTTAAAATAAGTATATTAATCTTATTTAATATTTTAAAGTGTTTAAAAAGCTAAGATAACATGATTAATAACAGTGCAAATTTTGAACGGGCAGCTGGTGATAATGCTCCTCCAGTTGTTGATTTCGTGTCGGTTAAACCTCCACCGTTTTGGAGAGACATGCCTTCTTTGTGGTTTGATCGTCTTGAGGCACAATTTGAACTCGCTAGAATTTCTTGTCAAAGAACCAAGTTCAATCATGTATTAGTTGCTCTTGATGGCGACATTATTAGAATCATCAGTGATTATATACGAAATCCTCATCAAACTGAACCGTATACTCATTTAAAAGAAACGATTATTTCGCGTTTGTCGGCGAGTGAATCTTTGCGTTTGAACCAATTGTTGGGCGAGTTATGTCTAGGAGACCGTCGTCCTTCTCAACTCCTTCGAGAGATGAGGGAATTGGGAGGTAACACTGTAGGCGACGAATTATTGCGGACGTTATGGTTGCAAAGGCTCCCAGAAAGTATGCAGGCAATTCTCGCGTGCAACCCTGGAAATTTAAATGAGTTAGCAAATTGTGCAGATAAAATTTCAGAGGTTTATAATAAACCTTCTATTTCAGCTGTATCTTTCACTTCGGAACAAAGCAGCAATTTTAATCAAAACAACCTTGCTTCTCAAATTGAACAATTAGCGAAACAATTTCAGGCATTCGATTCAAAGCTTAAAGCAATAAATTCTAAATTTGAATCTTTTCAAAGAAGAAGTCGTTCCTTAAGCAAAGGAACTCATAGCCGAGGGAGAAGTATCTCTTCAAATAAAAATTATAAAAGATATTTCTGGTATCATTTTAAATACGGAGATAATGCCGTTAAATGTGTAGCTCCGTGTAGCTTTTCGAAAGAAAAAACAAGTGACTTTTCAAAAAATTAAGCCGCCTTTCTTCTCAGACGACGGATAGTAAAGGCAATTTCACCAGTCGTCTACACATTTTTGACAAGTCTTCTGGAAGACATTTTTTAGTAGATACAGGTGCGGATGTATCCGTTATTCCACCACCATCTTTCAGAAGATTGTATCTGACCGGTTTTAAGCTATCTGCAGCAAATTCATCCACAATTAACACGTTTGGTCGAAAGATGTTAACTCTGGATTTAGGTCTTCGTAGAAATTTTCCTTAGCAATTTGTTATCGCTGACGTCTCTAAATCTTTCCTTCAGATTACGAGCTTTTTTTAGATCTTTCAAAGAAAATCCTTATCGATCCAGTTACCTCGCTAACTGCAAACGGAAAATTAGTTAAAGGACCACCTTTTTCTCTTTCTTTACTTTTAACCTCTGGTAATCCTATCGTGTCTAAAGTCCGTCCTCTGTCTAGAGACAAACTTTTAGCTGCTAAAAAGGAATTCGACTTTATGATTAAACAGGGAATTTGCAGGCCTTCGGATAGTTGTTGGTCTTCACCGTTACATTTAGTTAAGAAAAAGAATGGTGATTGGAGACCATGCGGGGATTATCCCAGATCGTTATCCTATTCCGCTTATTCAAGATTTTGCGCATCACCTGCAATGCTGCAAAATATTTTCAACTTTAGACCTCACAAAGGCTTATCACCAAATCCCAGTTGAACCCGAAGACATTCCAAAAACTGCAATATGCACACCATTTGGCCTTTCGAGTTTCCACGAATGACGTTTGGCCTGTGCAACGCAGAGCAAACATTCCAACGGTTTATATATACATTCGGTTCTGCAAATTTTACCCTTCTGTTTTGTTTATCTCGATGACGTTCTCGTCGCTTCAAAATCAGAAGTTGAACATTTGTACCACTTAAACCAAATATTTGGGCGATTTAAGGAATACGGTCTAATTATTAATGTTGAAAAATGCGAGTTTATGAAATCCAGTGTAATATTTTTAGGTCACTATATCAGTTCAGACGGTATTGAACCGTCCCCTGATAAAGTTGAGTCAATTAAAAATTTCAAACTTCCTGAAACAGTGAAGCAACTTAGACGCTTCCTGGGAATGGTAAATTTTTACCGGCGTTTTTTTCCTAACGCAGCGCTACATCAGGTTTTACTGAATAATTTCCTCAAAGGAAATAAAAAAGAGGGTAACAAAAAGATTAATTGGAACTCAGACACTATCGAATCTTTTAATATTATTAAATCGCAGTTATCAGAGGCTACACTCTTAACTTTTCCTGATGCCAAGGCAGATTTAGCTCTTTTTGTTGATGTTTCTGACATTGCTTTAGGGGCAGCTCTTCATCAAAAGGTTCAGAATAATTGGCAACCTCTCGGATTTTTTTCAACCAAATTGAATTCGGCACAATGTAAGTACAGTGCATATGATCGTGAGCTGCTAGCGATTTATAAAGGAATTAAATATTTTCGTTATAATCTGGAAGGTCGTAAATTCACAATATTCACTGATCATAAACCTTTAATATACGCTTTTCGTCAGAATCCAGAGAATGCTTCGCCAAGGCAATTAAGACATTTAGATTACATTGGGCAGTTTTCAACTGACATTAGGGATATTTCGGGCAAAAATAACGTAGTAGCAGACACATTATCCAGATTAGATGAAATTCATTTACCTTGCTCAATAGATCTCTATTGCCCCAGCTCAAGAAAATGACGAAATGCTGAAACAACTTCTAATAAACGAATCTTATAAATTTTCTAAATTTTCAGTTTATGGAAGTGACATTCAAATATTTTGCGAGACCTCTTTTGGAGCTCGTCCATACATTCCAAAGCCATTTCGTTTTGAAATTTTCAAATCAATCCACGAATTGACCCATTCCAGTGTCCGGAATACCAATAGGATGGTTACGGCTAGATATTTTTGGCCATCAATGAATAAATATGTTAATGATTGGTCGCGAGCTTGTCTTCAATGCCAAAAATCTAAGATAACGCGCCATGTTAAAAATCCTCTCGGAACATTTCCTAAGATTTCAAAACGTTTTCATACTATCCATATCGACCTAATCGGACGTCCTCCCTCGTATCAAGGTTTTAAATATTCCCTCACTATCATCGATAGATTTACACGATGGCCGGAAGCAATTCCTTTAGTCGACAGCTCCGCGGAAACGGTCGCAGAGGCACTCTGCAGAGACTGGATTTCACGTTTTGGAGTTCCAGAGTTTATTATTACGGATCAGGGCCGTCAATTTGAATCTCATTTGTTCAAGGAACTTTCAAGCATTTTAGGATTTAAACATAATCGAACAACTGCGTATCATCCGCAATCAAACGGTTTATTAGAACGATGGCATCGTACACTTAAAACCGCTATTATAGCTTACAATGCACGTTCTTGGTCGAAAGCGTTACCTTTCATTTTACTAGGATTGCGAAATTCCTTAAAGGAAGAATTTTCAGCCACTCCTGCTGAACTGGTCTATGGCGAACCTTTAAGGCTACCTACCGATTTCTTACAACAACCAGTAAATACTCTTCCTCAAAACGATATTATAAGATACTTACGAAATTTATTCGCAAAACTTCGGCCGGTTCCGACTTCCAATCATTCTAATGAAAAGATTTTCAAATTTAAAAGTTTAGACACTTGCTCGCACGCTTTCGTAAGGACCGATGCAGTCAGAGCGCCGCTTCAAAGCCCTTATGAAGGACCCTTTCCAATTGTTTCAAAAAGCAAAGATTATTTCATACTCCTTATCAAGGGAAAAGAAACTAACATTTCTTTAAACAGACTTAAACCGTGCTATTCAGTGGAAAATGTTGAAAATAATAATGTCGCAATCTTAAAAAAAGAAATTGATAAACTCGAAATGAACCCAACAGGAATTATGCGAATGTTTCATTACTCTAAACATCAGCCAGCGTCTGATGATATTGATTGCCATGGGCCAGAGCTCATGAAGTCAACCAATATTCTCAACAACTCAACACCAAATTTCAAGCCAAAAAGAGTACATTTTGAGTAATATAAATCAATCGAATTATTAAAATTTTCGCGGTAATATACCTATTCCGCTGGTGGGGGAGTATTGTAGCGGCATCGTCGCACTTGTTGTTAGGTTTCTAAATAAGCACTTTGATTTCTGATTTAAAATTTTTAATTTGACTAACCTTTGGAAAATTGTATAGCGATCAGGTAGGTAGAAACAAATTGTAATTTTTGATTTTTTATGAAAAACAAAAAGTTAGTTAGAAGAAAGTCGTAAAGAGATCAAGTTTAAAATATTAACAAAAAGCTTATATTAAATTTTATAAAAATATTAACAGTCAAGTTTAGTAACGGGCATGGTTAAAGCCCTTAAACAAATAAAGCTAAAAATAATAAACTATTGAATTGTTTCAAATCTCAACGTTTTACTTTAAAAATGGAGCAATGATAAGCCGCCATTGGTTTTCTCATTTACTCCATAGGTATATAAAAGCTTTTTAACCAAAAATTAAACCGACAAAAAACGAACTGAAAAATGAAAAATAAAATAAACCCTTTTAGTCTGAATAACTGAGCACCTAAACGGATGTAACTAATTTTTAATCGGCGCCAAACAAACAAAAAATTTTTCCTTTGGCGCCAACTCAAAATTAGTTGCTTACATTAGTTTAGGGCTTAGTTATTCAGACTAAAAAGGTTTACTTTATTTTTCCCTTTTCAGTTCTTTTTTGTCGGTTTAATTTTTTGTTAAAAAGCTTTTATTTCTCACTTTTCAGTTTCTTTGTTCGTCGGTTTAATGTTTTGATAAAAGGTTTGTATTTACCCCTAGGGGTAGAATTTTGTTTTCAAGGTTAATTTAATTGGACCAACTTACCTTATATGTAATAAAAAAAGAGTCATGAAACTCGGACTACTCTGTAAAGCCCGCTCTACACTTAGCCCGCGGCTCGCGCGCGAAAGCCGCGACGGGCGCGAACGTTAAGAGTGAAGCCGTTTCGCATATTCTTCGCGGGCTCGCGTTGTGTTCCCCGATTTTGAAACAACAGTCAGTATGTTCCACACGTAAAAGTGGACCGCTTGGCAAACTTTTACAAGATGCATCATTGATCATATGGGATGAATGTACCATGAATCATAGAGCTCATGTTGAAGTAGTAAATCGAACGCTCCAAAACCTCAGAAACTCAGGTCCTGTCATGGGTGGTGCTACTTTTGTGTTAGCGGGAGATTTTCGGCAAGCACTGCCTGTAATAACAAAAGGAACATGCGCCGATGTCATCGGAGCATGCTTAAAACCATCTCCCATATGGAGTTCCGTTAAAACTCTCAATTTACGAACAAATATGAGAGCCCATTTGAGCGACAACTACAACAACGACTTTTCGCAACGACTACTCAAACTTGGGGAAGGAAAAATTACCTCTCCTAACGCTAACAGTAGTAGCGCTGAAATTGAACTTCACGATAGATTGGGCCACTTAGTCCATAAATTAGAACATCTAATAGACGCAATATATCCCGGTCATGAAAATTGATTGGAAAGAAATTATCACTGGCTTTGTTCAAAGGCAATAGTGTCACCCAGAAACGATACAGTGAATGAAATAAATAAACTGATTTTACAGAAAATTCCCGGTCAAGTCAGACAGTATATGTAAGTCAGTTGACACGGTGTGTAATATTGAGGATGGATACAGTGCACTATCCTCAAGAATTTTTAAACCTATCAAAAACATAAAATGTAAAAAAATGCCAAGTCTCGCAACGCAGTTCTTCTGCCGTAAAAAGTTGTGAGATCTTATGTAAAACCAAGTCAGTTATATTAGTTAGTGTCTATGGTAGCACCTATTCAACAACTTTGTTATAAATTGTTATCTAATCAATTACCTATCAACATTTATAGTGACCGTATCAATGTTACACATCTTTATTTCTATAATAATTATAATTACTTGGCAATTGCACGGCCAGTATTTTAATTAGTAGAATATGTTACCGTGCAATTGCCAAGTAATTATAATTATTATAGAAATAAAGATGTCTAATATTGATACGGTCACTATAAATGTTGATAGGTAATTGATTAGATAACAATTTATAACAAAGTTGTTGAATAGGTGCTACCATAGACACTAACTAATATAACTGACTTGGTTTTACATAAGATCTCACAACTTTTTACAGCAGAAGAACTGCGTTGCGAGACTTGGCATTTTTTTTACATTTTATGTTTTTGATGGGATCTCATTTCTTTTTGTAGGTCATCCTGCTTTTTTTTTTAGAGAGTAATATATCTTGTCCGTCAGCTACTGATTTTTTAAAGCCCACTCCCTGTCTCTATTGATTTTTCTCAGATGCTTTGATGTATTTTTCATTTACTATAATGAAATTTCGGGATTTTTAAAATTAGGCATTCCTATCATGCTGTTAGAAACCTGAGCCCTCCCAACATATGTGTAATGGCACAATAGTACTGTGGGCAGCAGTGGGACAACTTGCTTATATTCCGCGGATACCCATGATTCCGACGGATTTGCCAATATCGTTCAAAAGGCTTCAGCAAAGACATTATAATAACAAGATGTGCCAAGCTGCAAATATCAAGCAAAACAGCTTTGAGATTGGGTACACGAATGGGCGCAAACTTTTCAAGTTGAGCTTCTTCAAAGTTCTTTTTGCCAGTCACTGTGTGTGTGATTTGTGTGACTTGCATGGATGCATTGGTACGGGTCGCGGGGGGCTTTTTGACTTGGTTGCTGTTCGCTGCGCAAGGAGCTTGTTGGACTGTCCAAAGGCAAAACGTGGGGGGATTGAATTTTTCTAGGAATTCTCTGATTTGCGTGCTCTTCTCAACTAAATGAATGAAATCTGCGCAAGGGAAAAGGGCATGCGGGCAGATTCATCAGGTTTTAATTATTTAATGAAGTTCAGATTTTGTGTATTTTAGGTGTTTTTCATTTTCATTTTTGATATTTTTAGTAACAAAAAGATTTCAACAGATACGTCGCTGAAGAAGTTTCACTTCAGTAAACACTTAAAGAAAGAAAGATTTTAATTCAGCAGTGTTCGGGGGCTTATAATTGATTATTCTTTTATAATCTTTATCTTCTTATGTCTTAATGTCTTTGGCTTCAGTTTCCCAGTCAAAGTTTCATTCGCCCTTACGATAAATAAGTCCCAGTGTCAAACATTCTCTCTGGTGGGCATTGACTTGAAAAAGGATTGTTTTTCCCATGGGCAGTTGTTATATGTTGGCTTATATCGAGTTGGAACTCTAGAAAACCAATACAATTTGGTTGCTACCATACAATAGCACAACATCAAACATAGTATTCAGAGAAGTCTTAAACAATTAACATACTCGCCCAATACATACTAGCAGCCAACAAGAAATAAAATAAATCCTAAATACTCAGTACTAAGAACCACACAAGATAATTTCATTACAAGTAAAAATGTTTGACGCCCTGCGAAGTGGGCACGGGCCAGCTAGTTGTTTATAAAAATAACTTGTCTGGGTGCCTAAAACACTCAAGCATTCTATGCTATGCTGACGATGCAAAGATTTTTCGTATTTTATCTTCCTTACATGACTACTTCCTTTTAAATTTTTTACTTGGGCGCCTTCTACAAATGGTGCTCTGCATATCGTCTCCCTCTCAATGTATGTAAATAAGTCTACGTCTATGTCTTTCGCAAGCTCTTTCTTGGCTATGTTTCTAATATAAATAATTTTGAATTGTCCAAACTTGAGAAGACAAAGGACCTGGGTGTATGGTTGAACCGCCGCTTTACATTTGCCGACCACATTAATGTGATTGCCAATAAAACCAATGCTAATTTGGGCTTCATCAAAAGATGGCCCAAGAAATTCAGTGACGCTTACATATATAACTCGACTGTTATATTGCACCTTTGTGAAGGTTATTTTAAAATGTGCCAATTGCGTTTGGGCACCATTCTGCTCCACCCATATTACATATGTATGTAATTCGCATTGAAGCTGTTCAACGACGATTTATCCGATTTGCACTCTGTGGGCTTTCAGGGAATGATCCTTTTATTTTAGCCCTTTATTTACGCTGCCTCAAACTAATAAACATTGGTTCTTTGGAATCTCGTCGCGAAATCCCCAAAAGTTGTTTCGCCTTTGATTACCTTCAGGGCAACATTGATAACTCGCTTTGTTTGTCTTTTGTTGTTAATATTTCGGTGCCTTCTCTTCTCGCTTTCTGAGACATAAAATTTTTTTTCACGTTTCCCAACACCGCGCTAATTACAGTTACAATGCGTTTATTATATCGATGTCTCGTTGCTTCAATGATAACTTTGCTTACTCGACCTTGATGTTTAAACAATGTATAAAGAATAGGCTTGGTTGTCATCCACGTCACTTAACCTTTTTTTTACTTATTATATTATATGTATACATTACATATAATTAGTTTGCTGATGAAGTGTAAATGAATAAATAAAATGCAAATGCATGTTTTCATAAAATGAAATCAAAAAAGAAGTGTAAATTCGCATTAAAACGATTAAATATTAATTTTTTTTAAAACGAAATTCAAATTTAATCCAAAGAGAAGCAAAACATTTTCTTGTTCCCTAACGTTAGACGTCATCAGTGTAATCCCCGAAAATAAATTTGCCTTTAAATAAGATCATATTCAATTCTTCCTCAGCGTTCAACCTAAAATACTCCCAATACACGTCGGAATTCTAAGATCTCGTAAAAACGTAGGGTGTTTTCATAAATTCATGGTTGCGTAAAACTTGCTTTTGCATAGTGTTCAATAATTCAACCTGCATGTTCACAAATGCAATCTGACCACGCAAGTTTTAAATATCTTTGCAACCAAAATAAGAACCTGACTTCGCTGACTAAGAAGAAGAAGATTTAGAGCTGTCAAGATTTTAACTCAACTTTTGATGCAGAATACGAAGACACGTAAGTCAGCAGGAATTTTACATTTCTTTATTATTAATTTCTTCTATTACTTAGATCTTCTACATCTTGTGCAGTGTGGAATAAGAATTATAGAATAAGTTTATGCAACAAAACATTCTGTAAACCCTCCGGTCGAAAATATTTTAAGCAGTTTTGCTTTTGAGAACTCGCCTTGTCCATCTCCAATATTAATACCACCGTCACAGCCAGAAGTTAACAAACCAAAAAAAAGAAAGGAAAATGAAATTATTGCATATCTACGCGAACTAGATGCAAAAGAGGAAGAGAGGCATCGAGAATTTATGGACATTGAAACAAAAAAACTAAAACTGGATGAAAAGAGACTAAAGATTTTTGAAGAAATTCTAAACAGACAATAATATTTCAATATCCATAATATCAATGTTTCAATATCCATAAGTTCTCGATGCCTCTCTTCCTCTTTTTATATTGTATTAATTATTATTGTCTGTTCAGAATTTGTTCAAAAATCTTATCTTATCTTATAATAAAATAAAAAAACAACTACTCAACATTTACTTTTTTATTGGAAAAGAAATTGACAAATTATATGTCTTTTTATAGTTCCGGATTGCATTTCTTCAATTTCAACTTCGTCCTCTAGGTCAACGTCAGGTTGGTTTATGGGTAAAATATCAAGAACTCTTACATTCGTTTCGGAAGTGTTCAATTTTATAAAATTATAAATTACTACACAAGCAGTAACAAGAAACTTAGCATTTGATATTTTTTTCAAGCGAAGGTGATTAAGAATTCTAAACTTCGCTTTTAAAATTCCAAACGCCTGTTCAATAGAAACTCTTGTAGAACTGTGTAAAAAGTTGAATTTTTTCTGGCGTTCACTAAGATAACCATTATCCCTGTAAGGTGTAATGAGATATTTGCTAACAGGATATGCCGAATCTCCTATTAAAAACGAATTATTTGGCAATATTAATGACCCATTCGATAGAGCAATCTGAATAGGGCTATTACGCCAGACGTAAGCATCGTGTGCTGCACCAGGCCATCCGAAATAAATATCTCTAAAAATTAAATTGGAATCGCATATACCCTAAAATGATTTTAAAACAAATTTAACAATTTTACTCAGAGAAGTCTAAACAATATTAATATATGTATACCTGTAGAATCATTGAATGGTAACTTTTTCTGTTGTAGTAGCTTTGCGAATCATTAATTGGAGCAGAGATCCGTATATGAGTAGAATCGACGCAACCAACAACTGAAGGAAAAGACTGAGGCTTTCGCAAGTTTTCGAATTCTTTAATTATGTTTTCAGCTTCCTGATGTGTAGGCCAGCATATGTATTTTGAAGCTAAGTGGGTCAAAATTTTACACATTTTTATTAATGTATTATAGGCCAGCCCCAGGGCTACATTAAATCTGTCGGAGAGTTCGCGAAAGCTATTTTCGTTACAAAGAGCCCACAGGGTAATGTACAACGCAAATTCAGCGCTCACAGCGCTTGGACGTCCTTTTACGCTACATTTCCAAAATACTGTAACTTCATCTAACAATTTCTAAAATAATTAAAGAATAAAATATTATATTAATACTATAAAAGGGTTACCTTAAAGGTCGCACGATTCATTCGAAAATGACTCAAAAATACTCGGTCATCAAACTCTTGGATTTTTTGCACATAATATTGGTTTTTAGGAATAGCTTTCTTTTTTTTTAATAACCAGCTTATAGCTTTTTTTCTCTTAAGCAGACTGACTTCTTCTAAATTTTTGAGCGTCTCTATAAAATTCTGAGTAAGAATTTTCATAAAAACTAATAAAAAGGATTGGATCCATCGTAAAAACCTTTCTCCAGCTGTTGGTTTTATGTCAAAATTGGCATTTTGTCAAATTTGACATTTATGAATGCAATTGAAATGGCGGATTTTGTTCAAATATGCAGTTGTGCAGTTGACTTGCGTGAAGTAAACTGACTGCAAGTTTGACGAAATGCATGCAAGCAAGCAACCATGAATTTATGAAAACACCCGTAATGTTAACAGGTGAGTATGTAGAGGACTCACTTCATCGCCAAAAGGTTGCCTGCTATAGGTAAAAATATCCTGAATACGTTTTCATTAATCACCTTCCTTATCTTGTCGTCAAGAGAATACACGAAAAGTTTTCAAGTGCTAGCTTTTTGCAAAAAATAATTGAAATGTATCCGCCGCTATTCGACTTTATTATCTTGTTTACTCCGATATTTTCTGCTAAGACTTGACTTTTTCTAATTGCTTTTTTTGCTTTGTTGTAATTGTCACAACAAATGCAGACATGTTAATTTTCTAAATGGATCCATAAACGTCTGTACTTCTTCTTAGGGCGTTTTCGAATTCACATGCACTTGCACTTCTCCCTAACAGTTCCGACCGCACTTGCACTTGGCACTTTTTTCCGCCCTAAATAGGCTGTTCGAATTGAACTGCACTAAATTTTATTCGGAAACTGTCATTCACCTGGATTTGAAATAAATAGCGATCATAATATCATGGAAATCCATTTTAGTGTACTCGCGAATACACTTCGATTTTGACACATAAAAAAGTGTTAGTGCAAGGCAATCTAGTTACGATTTCGAACGCCCTATGCACTACTCGGAGTTTTTCGGAGAATATTTAGTGCGGAAAATAGATTTTAGTGCAAGTTCATGTGGATTCGAAAGCGGCCTAAATATAAATGCATCATCAAGGACACTATTGAGCCCAAAATAATACATTAATTCTCTCAAACGGATTTCTTAATTCCATTTTATTCTTCTCATTTTATACATGCTTAAAAGACTTCTATAAGATTTTCTCCATACATATAATGGAAGACGAAAAAAATTAGGGAAGGAATTACTCTGCCAACAATTATCATAAAATAATTTTAAACCTTAGCTCGCACACTGGGATATCTAGTTAAAGGCAATCGCGTAATCAGCGTTCCATATATGTACATACTAGAACTTTATCAATGAACAACCTACAACAACAACCAACAACAATGATCAATTGAATTTAAGTGTACATATGTATTTAAAAACAAACGGAGGCAAGAGTGACTTTATAAGAGTTGATCTTATTAATAAGAGGTTTCCTATTACCTACAGCCCCTGTTCGTCGAAGTAGGACCACTCAGAATTTTCTTGAAATTCGTTCTTTTTTTGTCGGTAAAACATGAAGGAAACCTAAATATAAGAAAATAAGTGTAGTTTTTGTATAATTGTTTTATTGACTATTAATTAATGAACAACATACTTTAAAAATAGCTTAATACTTAGTAGGACCACCCTTGACGTTGGCACTAACTGCATTTATTCGTTCTGGCATACTTTCATAGCATCGCTCTATCATTTGTTTAATTTCGGGACTAATTTCCCACACTTATGTAATATTTTGTTTCAAGATCCTTAGCGTAGGATTAGGAAGCGAATAAACTTTTGATTTGAGTAGACTCCAAACATTTTCAATTGCATTTAAATCGGGAGAATTACCTGGCCAAGGAAGAACTGGAAAATTGTAGGTAATTAAAAGGTTTTTTATTGACCGGGCAGCGTGATAGGGTGCACCGTCTTGCATGAAGGTGTCAGAAAGGCCACAAGATTTTAGGTAATTAAAAAGCGGTATTAGAACGTCCTCGATGACCTCTCTGTACACATCCTGGTTCATTGTCCCGTCGACAAAAAAGAGAGGTCCAGGTCCGTCGGCGGAGATACAAGACCATATGATTGTGGATGGTGGATGATCCACGGTCCTTACCACGCATTCTTCGTTATACCGCTCTCCTGGCCTCCTTCGAACGAATTGGCGGCTCTCCGTAACAGCTTCAAGCCTTCACTCGTCGCTAAATATTATCTGAAAAAATTTGAGTAAAATTCGTTTTATTAATATTACGTTTCTGAGTGATAATTAAACAGGTAAATGCGGTTTAAACATATCAAATACCTTTTTAAAATCCGCGACAGTATAATGACGATAAGCTCTTGCCCACTGCAACCGAGCTCGGCGCATTCTCGCAGTGAGTTTTGGTTTGTTTACTGGTCGTCTTGCCTTAAAGTTGGCTTCGTACAATCTTCTCCTTAGCGTCATTGGAGATATTTCCATCCCTTCGCCTTGTAACTCTTGATGCAAACTATTAAGGGATGCGAAACGATTTTCGATAGCCTTACGGACAATTCTTCGGTCAGTTCGAGGCGTTATTTTACTTTGACCGCCACAATTTTGATTTTCGTCCAACGATTTTGATATTCTCATTTCACTTTGATGAGATACTTTCTTTTTTCTCGCGATTTCGCGAAAGGAAAGTGTTCCAGCCTTTAACAGGGCAATTATAGCCGACCTTTTTTCATTGTTAATGTCCTTGCACTTCCACATTTTGGTCTTTCCAACAACTTTTACCAAAATTCGCTGCACTTTTTAAATGTCCACTATTTTCCGCTATTAACAAAGTTTTTTACTACTCCCGCTTTTTGAAAATAGGTAAACAAAACACTCTTTCAACTCACAGATAATCACTTGCCAAACAAATCCGGAATAATGATGAATTTTGAGTTTTTTCGGCCGATTTATATAGTACCACAAACTCACTAAACACGCCCATAAAGAAGGATAGGTCAACAATCACCCCGCAAAAGGGGTAAAGGGTGTAAGGTGTTGTAATTGCGCTCACATTATGTTCGTGCCGCCACTAAGAATACGATAAAACGATTTTGTTTGGAAAAACCCGCATTTTTATTACGCTACGGGTAACCATTTCTCAGGAATGATAAAAACTGTGAGTGCTGTCCAGGATATTTTCTCGGTAACGGTTCTTCGACTCCGCCACGCACCTCCTTCTAGGTCGCTTATGCACTACCTCCTGTGCTCCTTGAATCTCAGTTAGTTCATCGACCCTCTCTCCTCCCTCCTCTTGCTCGTCCTTTCCAGGATAGTAAGGTATCGAAATTACCAATTTCTTAATGGCATCAATGTCTGGTCTTATCTCAACTAGTTGATCTATGTCTCGTTTGTGAATTATGTCGGTTGTAATTTCTTGAACTAAATAGTTTCTTTTACCTAATTCCTTCTGTACTCTAGCCAATGTCCATTTGGGTCCTGATGCTCTATAATTTCTCATTCTCACTTTGGCTCCGATTGGAATTTTACGGATTTTTGAATATTCTGATGCTGTTTCTTTATCGTTTCTTGGTTTGAGTGTATCGAGAATTGTCCTTATTGGTCTGTTAAACATAATTACTGCTGGACTTTTTCCGGTGGTAGATGATGGCGTGCTGTAGTTTCAAATGAAAATCAAATAAAATCTATCAATTTAACTGAGGAAATAGATTATTTTTCATTCTATATGTCAACATTTGTGTTAGCCAAAAAAATCTTTTTATTTTTTTGACGATTTGATCCGGATCGGATCTCAGAGCAAATTTTTTTTGCATAGTGATTTGTGAATAGTGACTCCTAGAAAAATTTTTAAGTTTTGTGAAAAAAAACCTAAAATGTCATTGACGTATTTGCATTAAAAACTGAATACAATAGTCTTTTTAGTTCATGACATGAAGTTCGGATGAGCAAAATTCATTGTAATTTAATGGGATTTTCACAGAAAAAAGCAGCAATATGCTTCCCATATTGATCTACCGAAATCAGCGAATATTTACTTGAGCTTTCAAATGTGAGACGACTTCGTATGTACATATAGTGCAGGCGCTGGAGGTAGTTGAGTATGCAAAATGTGAGGACCGCATTCTGTCAACAGATTTCAGTTGAAAATAGCTCAAAGATTAATAATATGGATCTTGCCGGCCCATTTTTTGGTCCATTTTTTTTTATCCCCTCTCCTATTATTTATAAAGGAAATCGATGGAGTACATTCTATGAAGTCATTTTAACGATTATTTTAGTTATAATTTATAGTTTTTCTTATGATGAGAGTGTTGATGGGTTGTTCAATGAAAAAAAAAAAATAAAAAAAATTATTTTTTTTGACAAAAAAAAATTTTTTTTAAGTAAATGCCCAAGTTTTTATTACAGAATTCCTTTTAAGATTTTTGTTTTTTAAATGTGCAAAGCCTGTAAAAATTTTGCTTAAAACGGAAGGAAATGAAGAAATTTCGTGGCAGTCGGCTATAGCTTCGGACATACTTCACTTTAATAGTTACAATTGACGTTACTTACATACGTATGCTTACATAGTTGAAACCAATGCACTAACATTTTTACTTTACGTACATTATGATCGCGTAAAATATCCAAAAAGATAGGTAAACACCATAGAGAAGTGAATATTTCAAAACGTTTGAAAAAATATACTTCAATATAGGTAATGTATGTATATTTCGCTTGTTAAATGAATAAAAATCTGTGCAAGTGATAAAAGAAAATTGCGAACAGTTTTTTGAATTTTTCTATTGAAGTTCGAAATGTGTTAAATTGACGTGTCCCGTAAGCTTAGTATTAAACTACTTAAACTCAGCCTTCAGATCTATTCCGTAGTCCTAATTTTACGTCATTGGATAAAAAGTGCCAACACCATAATTATACCTATAACGAGCGCAACTCCTTCTCCAAAACTCCTCTTATGCCAAAAGAGTACCAGTAATAATTGTATATTGTACTACTCACAAACGACCGCCCCCTCATTGCAACGACGTCTATTCTGTAAAACCCAGGGGCTTAATTTTAGCTGATTTTACTGGCTACGATTCGTAGTAGGGACGGTTAGTAAGTTCCGTTTTAACTTAAATGGCAATATCTCTTTTCCTAAGTAAAAAGAATGTTAGGTGCAATATGTTTTTAACCTCCGACGCAAAAAGAGTATCTGTATATCTGTCTGTGGCATGGTAGCTCCTAAACGATTGGCCCGATTTTGATGCGGTTTTTTCTGTTTGAAAGCTGACGTGATCGAGATGGTTCTTAGCTATAATTTATGAAGATCTGTTCAAGCGTTAGATGATCATCAGCTTATTTCGTACTTGACAAAAGGGTCTCACCAACTTTCACCGGTCCGGTCCGATTTGGTTTTTTTTTTGTAGGGTCATTTCAATTTTTAATTTAATGTTAATTTACCTGATAAAATTCTACATTCATGGGCAAATTTTTAGGATAATAGGCCAGTCGAGCTTTGATTGTTTTTTACAAAATGAATAGTTGAACTTGAAGGAAAAAATATGAAGTGGGTTGCGACATTGCCAGCTTCTCATTTGATGTCCGTCAATTCAGATGTTTTGCAAGCCCTTAATATGTATAATTATGCGTCGAATGGGTGTGGGGGTGTACGTATGTATGAATGAGTGTACGCATGTGGCGAAGACCGGTTAACTGACTCTATGCTAATAGCAATGTTAGTTTTGAGATTTTAGCTGTGTTTTTTTCATGATATGATCCGGATCAGATTTCGCAGCAAATTTTGTATTGCATTGGCATTTGCAAATAAATGACTCCTAACAAAACTTTTTACTTTTTTGAACAGAGCATCAAATTGCATTGACTTATAATATAACCAATTTGCATCAAATACTAGATCCAATAAATTTTTCAGTTCATGTGATGAATTTTTTGCCAAGTTTAAAAATTTTGCTCTAGATTACAGTTTAAAATATTCAATTCAACGCGAAATTCAAGATCCAGATCAGATCATGAAAAAAACACAGCTTTTGTCTCTTGACATTTTAAGTTGGATATTTCGACCTTTGGAGATTTTTGTACAAAGATTTTGATACGTAATAATTTTAACGTTTGAAATTTTAAATTTCGAGATTTTGATTTGAAGAATTTATGGGAACTTTCGTACCGAACCCTATTTTTGGCCACTCTTTAGCGGAGTATATACATTTGAAGGGCGCTAATTCAGTTCAATCAAATGGATCTTCAAAATACAATGAAATATCAACAAACTCGGCGATCATATTGTCTTTCTTCATTTGATTCTGTTATAAATCCCAAAACTTTAATTGATATTAAAATAATAATTTTGGTAAATTTCCATATTTGTTATGGTGCTTTGGTGTGGGATAAATTTCTTCAACGTTTGCATTTAATTTACAAATCTGAAGGCAGAAAAGCTGTTTACATTACCATAACAATTTAATGCAATCTGAAGGTTGTAATAAAGTTATGAACATTATAACTTATTTTGTTTGTTCTTCATTATGCCAGAAAGACAATATTTGGTTGTGTTCTTACAATGTATCATTCAAAAAGCGGGTGGATGACTTGCGCCGCAGTGATGCAAACGTTATCAAAAAGCCGTCGTTACTTCAGAGTCACAATATGTATTCGTTATTATTAAATTGTTGACATGTAGAATTCATTGTTTATCTATTTTTATAGACTCATATTTTTGCATTAATGCTATATACATAAATATATTTTTTATAGCCAATATTCGGCCCATACAGGGTGCAGATTTCATACTTTAGCGAATTAATACACAGCTTTCTGGATTATTAACGTGTAGTTTATTTTATTAATTAATAATGTTTATTAATGCCGAATGTATAAGCTTGCCGTTCCCGTGAATACTGATTATAATGGCTGCTCCATTATGGAAATACTTTTCAGCCAGGCTACTGTGATTTCCACTGCTACTACTGCGATTGCTGAATTCAACCGAGTAGGGAAATCACAGTAGCAGGCCAACTGTGGCTAACTTCTGATGCCACATTACCCCCTTGCGGAGATTTCTGCGCACTCGCAGACCAGCCTGAAAGCGCTCCGGGAACCGGACTTTACGGCCAGCTCTTGTGGTGCGGGAATCTGCTGCTGGTTGCGATCTTGAGTGCCGCAGAATAGAGGTTGGAACTGCAGGTGGCGATGATCCGGGGCAAATTGTGTCAGCAGGAGCGTCCTCATTCAAACTATAAGCTGGTTTGACTCTATCCATGCTGACCACAACGTCGTGACCTCGCCGGCGAATGGTGACCGTCTTCTCTGTCCGTCCGACGACCGGGTAGGGTCCAGAGTAGGGTGGTTGCAAGGTCCCTCGCACGCTGTCATCGCGAAGCATGATCTGTGAAGTATCCTTCAGATCCTTGAAAATAAAGATGCTTGGCTTCGCATGGCGTGAAGCAGGTTGAGGTCTCAGTTTGGACATTGTTTGTCGCAGACGTGAAACAAAATCTGATCCCTCGCTGCTTGTTGAAGGAGTAAAATATTCTCCTGGTAAACGGAGTGGCTCACCATAAACGAGCTCTGCAGATGATGAATGCAGATCATCTTTCCATGCCGTCGGCATTCCAAGTAGCACCAGTGGCAGGGCCTCTTTCCAGGATGCGCCAGGATGACACATAAGGGCAGCCTTCAGTTGCCGGTGTGGCCGTTCTATCATCCCGTTCGCGCAGGGGTGATATGCTGTGGTCCTGGATTGCTTGAAACCAACGAGCTTACCAAGCTCTTGAAATAGTGAGGCTTCAAACTGCCGACCACGATCAGTGGTGATGCGATGCGGGACACCAAAACGGGAGATCCAAGCGGTGATCAGGGCTTTCGCTATTGTTTCGGCGGTAATGTCTGCGGTTGGATAAACCTCAAGCCAGCGTGTAAACCTGTCCGTGGCCGTCAGACAATATTTGAAACCCTCAGAAACTGGTAAAGGGCCAACTATGTCTATATGGACGTGTGCAAAACGATCTGTCGGCAGTGCGAAGGTACTAAGCGGTGCGCGGACATGCCTTGTCGCTTTAGCACGTTGACACGACAGACAGGCGCGTGTCCATGCACGACAGTCTCGTTGGATGCTAGGCCAAATGAAACGTTCCGAAACAAGTCGAGCGGTCGCACGTACTCCAGGATGACAGAGGTTGTGCAGCGAGTTGAATACCTGTTGTCGGAAAGGAGTTGTCACGAAAGGCCGTGAGCGTGCTGTGGATGTATCACAATATATAAATACATCTGCTCCGAGCACTGGTTCACGCTTTAGTTTGAGTGCCGAACCGTGATCCAATAAACGCTGGAACTCAGGGTCGTTTTCTGGGCCAGTGCCCGAAGATCGACAGGTTCCACCGATATAGCTGCTATCCTTGATAGAGCGTCAGTTACTACATTGTCGGCACCACTTACATGCTGGATGTCCGTGGTGAACTGCGCAATGTACGACAATTGGCGAAGCTGAACTGGTGGAAGCTTCTCTCGTCGTTGTTTGAAGGCATATATTAAAGGCTTGTGGTCCGTATAAATTGTGCAATGCTGAGCCTCTAATATATGACGAAAATGCTGGACTGCTTCGTATATGGCGAGCAGCTCACGGTAGTAAGCTGGCCATACGGTCTGGTCTTCTTCAGTGTTTTCTACACCCAGGATTGCTGCTGTCTTGGTGAGAGCATTCGATAGCCGCTTTGAATGTTCTTTTGAAAGTTTCTTTGAAAAGAACGCGATGGGCTGCCAGGAACCGTCAACAAACTGCTGGAGACAGGCACCAACGGAATGGCTAGAAGCATCGGTAAAAAGACCAATCGGAGCATCTGAAACTGGATGGTGAAGAAGAGTGACTCTAGACAGAGCCTCCTTGCAGGCGACGAAAGTGCGCTCGAGAGATGGTGTCCAGTGAATGGGCTGTGATCCGCGAAGACCAGCGACGGCACCATCTAAGGGAGCTTGATGTTCAGCAGCTGCGGGCAGAAAACGGCAATAAAAATTTATCATGCCCAAAAATCGACGAAGGGCCTTAGCGGTTTTAGGCAACGGGAAGGACTGCAGAGCGGCGATACGGTCTGGTAATGGGCGTACACCATCGGCTGACAGTTCATATCCAAGGAATGTTACGCTTGACTGGCCAAAAACACTCTTGGAGGAGTTTATCAGCAAGCCGTAATCAGACAGTCGCCGGAACAATTCATGCAAGTGTTCCTTGTGTTGCTCTTCCGACTTTGAAAAAATCAAAATGTCGTCTATGTAGGCATAGCAGAAATTCAAACCATGTAAGACTTCGTCAATGAAACGTTGGAAGGTCTGTCCGGCATTGCGAAGACCAAAACCCATGAACGGGAACTCGAACAACCCGAATGGTGTAATGATTGCTGTCTTCTGGACGTCCTCAGGGTTAACAGGAATTTGGTTGTAGGCCTTCACAAGGTCAATCACTGAGAAGATTGTACAACCATGAATCCTGTGGTTGAAGTCTTGAATGTGACGTACCGGGTAGCGATCTGGAACCGTACGCGCATTCAAGGCGCGGTAATCGCCGCATGGACGCCAGCCGTCATTCTTCTTGGGCACCATGTGCAACGGCGAGGACCAAGCACTCTCCGAGCGGCGAGCCGTGCCCTCTCTGAGCATGGCGTCGAACACCTCTTTGGCTATGTTTAACCGGTCTGGTGCGAGTCGTCTTGCACGACACGATAGTGGCGGTCCCGGAGTCGTCCGAATAAAATGCTCGGTGGAGTGACGCACTTCGCGTGGGACTCCAGCTGGCCGAATTAGTTGCGGGAACTTGCTGAGAATGTCAGTGAAGGTAGACTGAGGAACAGTAAGTACCCTGACACTGACATGTGCCGTATTAAACGACTGTCGGGGCGCCGAGAGGCCAGTTACGCCATCAACTAGGCGGCCGTGGCGGCAGTCCGGAAGCAAGTTGTAATGCGCCATAAAATCGGATCCTAGGATGGGCAGGGCCACATGAGCGACAACAAAACGCCAGGTAAAGTCACGACGAAGCCCTAGATTAAGGCTTAAGGGAAGTTTGCCGTAAGTTTTGATGGTTGATTTGTTGGCAGCGCTGAGTTCAAAGTCCGTGGCTGCACAACGGTCCTTCAGAAGAGATCGGGGAAAACACGATAGATCGGAGCCGGTATCAACAAGAAATTGCCTTTTGGAAGAGCGATCTGTTACGAGAAGGCGGCTCCCTCCAGATCGGCAGCCAGTCGCCGCTGTTAGTGGCTGCCGGATGGGTTTTCCGACTTGTATGAGCATGGAGCAATGCAGTTCCGAGCATTGGTACCAAAACGGCGATGATACCAGCATACACGCTCACAGGATGCGCCGCGATGAGAAAACTCTCGTTTACCCCGAGATCGTGAGCGCTCCCGAACTCTTCGATTAATTGAAGAATCTCGGCGACCGGTGTGGAGCGCTGCGACCATATGAATGAGCTCTTCGATCTTCTGCACCAATTGTTCGCCATTATTGACTGGCTGAGCCGTAACACTTTGGACTGCAACCGGTAGGGCTGACGGTGCACTGACAGCGGACGATGAAGTCGGTGGATTCACCTGCATGATACTGTCCGCAATATCTGCAGTATCATCTAAGGACAGATTCGGCTTCACCTTCAGAATCTGCTGCACGTTAGACGGCAAACGTTGCAGCCAAAGTGTGCGCAGGATGTTCTCGCTAACCGGAGAGGTACCGGCTAGAGAACGGAGGTGCCTAAGAAACTGGGAGGGCTTTCTGTCTCCCAACTCCTCAGAACTTAGCAGTTGCCGCACTCTTTGCTCCTCGGAAAGCGACAGACGACGGATTAGCTCTGCTTTGAGCTTGGAATAACGCTCAGTCTGTGGTGGAGGGTTAGCAATGATGTCGAATACCTCATTAGTCCAACGCAGGTCCAGCTGAGCAACGACGTAATTATACTTCGTTGCCTCCTGTGTGATGCCGCTGATGGTGAACTGTGCCTCCACCTGTGCGAACCACACTTCGGGTTTGTCCGGCCAAAATGGAGGAAGACGAATTGCTGCACGGAAAACAGCAGGACTTTCTTCAAAAGTCTGTAAATGTTGCTGGGGCTGTTGAGGTTGTTGACTGGGTTGCTGGTATTGCTGGGGCTGCAAATGTTCTCGGCTTTGCTGATGCTGCTGGAGAAGGGCATCATACTGCGTCTTGAGCAGGTCCAGCTGGGCCTTCAAATCAGCTGCAGACTTTTCGGCCATGTTTAAAATTTAATTAAAATTGTTCTTCGTGCGGAACTTCCTACGCGGTTGGCAAAAAAAAAAAAAAAAAATTGCTGTGGTAATTCACTAATTAAATATCGATTGAATTTTTTAATCGATGGCATCGGAAAATTTTTATAAGAAAAAAAATTATTTGGCAAATTATTATTTAAATAATTATTCGCGCCGGAACACTTTTTTTTATTAAATGATCAATTTATTTAGTAAAGTTAGAACAATTTCCGTCGTGTAATTTTAAATGAAAATAAATGTGGCCGACACACAAAAAAAATGAATTTTCCGGTCGTATTTAATTTTTATTTAAATAAAATGTTTATAATGTCACGCCGGAAACTATTTAAAATGTTCACTAAATGTTCACTTTCGTCGGGGTCACCAATTTAGCGAATTAATACACAGCTTTCTGGATTATTAACGTGTAGTTTATTTTATTAATTAATAATGTTTATTAATGCCGAATGTATAAGCTTGCCGTTCCCGTGAATACTGATTATAATGGCTGCTCCATTATGGAAATACTTTTCAGCCAGGCTACTGTGATTTCCACTGCTACTACTGCGATTTTTGAATTCAACCGAGTAGGGAAATCACAGTAGCAGGCCAACTGTGGCTAACTTCTGACGCCACAATACTTTCTATACATATGTATGTAGATTGAACCTCTCTATGGTGTCAGTCAACATATCTTATATTATTTAAATATTGTATTTATTTTCTTGGAACAGATTGATTTTGAGGCGGACTCACGGTTTGCGATTTAACTTTGTAGTAATTTTCTCAGCTCAAAAGTGATGAATGTGCAAATGTTTTTTGTCGATCGCAATTGGTTTCGGAAATGTTTTAGTGTTGAAAATGTCATGCAAGCGACATGCTTCGCATATTATTTTGTTCCACAAAATTTTTCCTTGCCTCCGGGAAGACCTCTCACGGCACTTATTCTGTTATTTACTAACACTTTTATCACGTTGAAATTACGTCCATTATCGTCCTAAGAAATGACAACGATACATAAGAATTTCGCAAGGCCTGCGTTTACTATTTTTATATTATTGGGCTGTATTGTTGACTATTCGTTAATAATGATTGGCCGAGTTGTCGAATTTTAGTTTTTTCCAAATTGTGAATTATGTAGGGGAAGAGTGGCATGAAAGAGCCATTTTCATTTGCACGACAACTACCGACTAAATGTTGTGCATGTATTTTTTTTTTTTTTAGTTAGCACTATTGATCACTGATAGTCCATGCAAATTTGCTCATTATTTGTCAACAACTGGCGTTGGTAAAACATTTAAAAGATTTTGGGTCCACAGAGTAAGTTTTTAATGTTGTTTTATTTAGTTCCCAAATTCAAATGCCAACAACCAATGAAAAAATGATTATGCTGTAATATTGTATAGATTTTAAGTTTCCCAACGATATATATTTTATTTTGTTAGGTAAGCACTTATATTTTATACTGATTTTTGGTAATTGTTCTTGATATGAAATGCTTTGAAAGAGCCACTGTATTTGAATAGATGTTATGTAAACATATATGGTAATACTAAATTGAGTCGGTTATGAATATATGTATGGCATTACTTGTCGCACAGGGCAAGGCTCTTAAGAAAGGGTTCTCTCACTTCTGCTGTATCTGCCGTACTGTGAAGAGCTAACCCAGGAATAAATATAATTAACCAATATTGTGCTATTGTTTCATCCTTCCCAAATCACTACAATATAGAGGAGAGAGTGAGAGGGCAATATGGCCTTGAGAAGCAAAATGGGCCTCCTCACTTTTGATATCTCACAATGATTGAGAGAAAAATGAACTTCCCAAACTTTTTGATTAATATCAGCACTTATCAGGTTGTAAGCATTTTGTTAAGGGGCCCATATCGACCCTTCTCCCCTACAAAAATATCTCGTTATAATCACAATTAATATGTTATATGTTATTAAATTTAATGTCAACACTGTCATAACTTTTGGTGGCTCCTTCAAAGCCTACATATGTGTTATGCTTATGAAAGAGCCGAATTTCAATTTTTTTTATAATCGATGAAAAACTATTTATCTTGTTAATTTTCGTAATTTCATCTCTGAAACTTTGTTCAGTAATATTGAAATAATAATTTTATCTTTGAAAAAAAAATTCTTTTTCATTCCTTAAGGTAGGTACCTACTACATAATTATTGCGACTGAGAACACTATAAAATTTTATTGATTGTTATTATGAGCTATTTATTATGTTTTCAAGCGCCTAAGTCGTTTCGACTGTGTGAAAAGCGAATATATTAAGTACTTGCATATTACGACATGAGAAAATTATTCAAAACATTTACATGTTGCACGAAGAGTTTATTATCCATTTATCACACCATATCCTATGAAAAGAGCATTTCTTCGCTCGTTCACTGTTTCCGTTTAAAATGTAACTTGCATCTCGCATCTAATAAAGTGCTTATCAGAATTCTTTGCTCGTCATAAATTTCTAATAAAGTTTACTCCAACATCAGTTAATTTTCGTGTAAATGAGATTTGATGAGATTTCTACACTACGCCTGTGGTCATTTTTGCAAATTTAATCTAAGTATAGCCCACGCGAGTAAGTTATGCTAGATAGGAATTTTAGGATGTGGGCTGTCGAAGGAATACATTTTGAATGATTTCAACGAGAGATGATTCAGCGACAACTGGAAGCCTCCACGCACTATTACGTTGCATTCAGATGAATTCAAGTCATTGTCCGCGATTTGATGCAAAAATGAAATACATACTCCGCGGCTGGCGACGATATGCGGGCGCTTGTGAATGATCGCGAGATATTTTTAAGGTAGGGGGCTTTAACGCGGATGCTGAATAGTGCTCGTAAATAGCACGAGTCATGAATTCTCTGCCGGCGGGAAATTTAGCAGTTTTCAATTTAAGCACGTTCTACTGTGTTCCGGTGGGAAATGTTTTGAGTTTTATCGACGTTCCGCCATTATGACCAAGTTTTATGGACTTTTGTGGTCGTTTATTGGCGACGTTGCAGTGTGAAATTGTTCAACACCTTTCGAGCGAGTGCGAAGGAATGAACGCTCTGATAGTTTTCTGTTCATCTAATTCAATTAAACTATATTAATCAATCCACCAAGCTTAATTTATTTATGATGTTAATTTTGTTTTGCACTCTTTCGGCGTCTTTACAATAAATGTCAGAAAAATCTTTCTAAGCAGACTTTCGTAATCAAATTGGCTTAGAATCAAGGCCTTATACCCTAGACAGACGGGCATGGTCGGATGGGCGTTCTCGAAGAGTGATCGTTGCCTTGTTGTGGGTCACCAAGAATGAAGTTTGAATGAACGTTTGGAACTACATTATGTCTGTAAGGTAACTTTTGGGTAAAATTTTCTTGGATAAAAATCTAATAAAAACTTTCATATGGTGGTGGGGATAAACGTGAAAAGTTACCAAACGACTTATGGTAAAAATGGGGTAAAGTCTGATAGGCTTGGTTGCAGAAAGCAATTAGAAGTGAGAAAATATTTTCGTTTCTGCTATTGTATGCTGGAACTCGGAGACTCAATTCGTCAGCTAAGGTCGTATGTAGAAGCCCATTGACAATACGGTACAAAGCGCATTCATAGAGATGAAGTCTTCTATTGGCAAGGATGGGAAGGTTGAGGATGGATAGTGTATTAGGGTATGAGACGTCAGGTTTGCCTTGTTGTTTAAAAAGACTACGGTAAATTTCCTCTGCACACCTTCTATTTCGTCTATTTTGTTTTGATGGTATGGTGACCAAACTGCTCAGCAGTACTCCAGGATACTGCGTACCAGGGTTAGGAATAGTAGCCTTGCTATTAACATATTGTGGAAATAGAAGGAACGCGAAGTATGAACCCTGCTGATCTAAAGGATCTGTTACATATGTCATTTATTTCAGCATCAAAGCCCAATTTGCAATCAAAGATCCTTAAAATTTTCAACTTCTTGCAGCATAGTGGAGTTAAGACTATAATTGAATGAGATACGGGTTTTTCTAAACGTGCAGGACATGTTAAAATATTGTTACAGAATTTGCCTTCCTTATAATTCACACTTGGTTTTTGGAAGCGGGCGTATATGGGGGCTGGTGTTCGGTCCGCGCAAGTGTGGGCGTCTGTGGCAGGGGCACTGGTCTTCAGCCACACTGATGAGATCTGGCCAGTGCCCCGGATCGAAACGCCGACCACTTTTTTTGTGTGCTCGTCTGCCTCGGCAGACGAGCCTTGTATTCTCAACACAATAAGTGTCAGTCCGTCCCTATATCCCCGTAACCTGTGTGAGTTATAGCGAGGGGCAAACTGTTCAGTTTTGTCCGCCAGCCGCTCGGCGGGCAAAATTGTAACAATATTTACCAACAATAATAGTCAGGCAATTAATCCGACACCAGTTTTCAAGAGCAATTAAAACACGTTGGAGAATATCACAGTCACTGGTATATTCACTCGAAAGATCTTGAGGTCGTCAGCATGTAAAAGAATTAATCGTCGAGATCAAGCCATCAGTAAAAAAAAAAAAAACAGTGTGCTTTAGACCACACGACTGAAGTAAAACTTCTTTAGCTCCATTTATATGTATGTACATATATATAAATGTTTATATATGTACATATATGTATATATCAAATCTCCCGCGTGCAAAAATTAACTGACCGTTTGCTGCCGCCGCCGCTGATTGTGGCGAATCGAGTTAAGTTCCCGAACCAGCGTCAGCAGCACCAGCGTCAGCATCAGCAGCAGCAGCGGAGCGCCCCACGGGCCTCCACTCCACAGACACAGGCACCGCGCCGCGCCGCAGAGCGCGTCACCGAAATGGGGCCGCCCGCTGCTGTCGTTTGGCCCGATGGATGCAGCCAGATACGCCGCGCCTCGCCGCGCGACCGTCGAGCCCTCTATGTCCTCTGTGCGGGAGTGTGCGACGGTATGGTACCAACCAGGCCACAGTGTCACTTTAAATCGTAACACTTTTCGTAGGGCATTCACCAGCTTACTCCCCAAGTCAAGCGTGCGTAAAGAAGTTTTACTTCAAAACAGAAACAATAGCGGAGTGAGGATAGATTCTTGTGGGACACCAGATGGCATTACGACCTCAAAGGACGTGCACCCAGAAAACACTATATGCATCTTACGAAGGGACAAATAGGACGAGAACCAGAACAAAAGGGCCCCCAAACCATACCTGATTAGTTTAGAATTAATCGTGAATTTCGTGACTAACATGGTCAAAAGCTTTAGAAAAGTCTGTGTTGATGGTTTCAACTTGCAAGGGCTGCTCAAGAGCCTTCGAAGCAAAGTTATGGAATGCAAGAAGCCGTGCTGTTCTATTGTCAGGACGGGATTTAGGACCCTAGTTTACCAATCTCTCAAAGAGCTTGCCGAAGCAGCTTAGAATACAGATAGGGCGATAGTTCTCTACTACGAGTTTCTTACCCTTCTCAAATATAGTGCCAGATCCGGGATAAGAAATATAGATCCTCATCTGTTATTTGATGATGACAAAGATTATATATTAGATAATATATATATTGATAAATCGCAAATGGGTTGCCTAGCTAAATCGCGTACCGATGCTGTTAACTAAAATAAAAAATAAAAAATTACAAAGTAATTTGGTAGACCATCGGGCCCGCAGAGGTTTTATTGTCAATATCATTAATACAATTCATCACGTCATCAACTCTGAAGGACAGACAAGAAATAGATATTGCACAACGTGGTAAGATATCACAGGTAGGTTGTGTTTATGCTCAGTGAAAGAGCCACTGAAATGCACGCTTTTTGTACATTATATCATATCACAGATGGATTGAGGGTCTGATGCCATATCATCGCCCAAGTTAAGTGTTGACGGGCACTCCTGACAGAGTCTGGTATTTTTAATGTGATTCCAAAAAAGCTTTGGATCATTACAACACAGGCGATCTTAAATGCTTTGTACATAGGTACGATCTAAATGGGTGCGTCAAGCTGGCACCGCCACCTATAAGAAATTAAAAAAATGATACGCCAAAATTATGTGCTAATTATGTGCCCAAATAAATATTTTTGTGCTCGGTTATTAACGCGGCAAATGGCAATTGTTAATATGCGGTGCCAGCTATCGGAAAGCTAGCACAGCCCCTATACCCGCGGCGTTACACTTGGTCTTGGAAACAAAATAACAGTATTAGAATTAAGTGCTTTTTATGTGCTTTAAAATGGCCCAGACAAATTTTTGAAAAACCCACCCAAAAATACAAATTTCAGCGAAATGGCTCTTTTTATAAACAAATAATTTTGTTCTCGGAATTGAAGAGCAGAGGAATTATGTGCTCCTAAAAAACAGATTCACGAATTTTGAGCTTCTTGTAAAATTGATTCAGGAATTTTATGGCCTTGCAAAAATCATTTACAAATTATGTATGTGCTCATAAAAAAATAATCCACGATTTTTGTCTGATATGTGTGATGTGGGGAATCTTAAAACAGCGCCTTTAAATTGAAAAAATTTGAAGAATTTGTCACAAAAGAGATCTATCTATCTTGATCAAACCTGAAGTCAAAATGTTTGGAATTTAAATACGTTTTAATTATCAATTGTCGACCTATGTACAGAGAATTTTTTGTCTCAAGATAACTTTTACAGTTTGGTCAGAATACGTACAAGAGTAATGATAACGGACAGAATAACGTTATTCTTACGTAAGATTAAAAAAATTCAATTTTACATATTTTTTTTTTTTATTACCTATGGGCATAAAGAAATATATTGAGAAATTGTACAAAATTCGAATGGTAGAAATCCGTTGAGAATTTCTATGGAAACCGATGAGCTGAAATAAATGAACACTGATGGGTTGAGTTCTCAAAAAATTTCAAAATCCGTTAAGTATTTCTAAGAAAATGGATGAGCCAAAATTGGCGAACGCGTGCAGAGTAAAAAAGAATGTGACGTCACAAGGGTATGAGGGACCTCCTTCCACGCTATACGCCTTGAATTCTGAGAAATTTTTTAAAACGACTTATGGATAATTCGTGGTATTGAGCTGAAAAAGTGAATTTCCTAGTTTTATACATACATACATATGTAGTTATTATATGGGCTAAGATGACCTTTTCACCCACGACGGAACCGAGCTGGTATATGCGTTTAGGGTGAGAGGTTGTTTGTGCACTCCAATGTTGCCAAGTATCTCCAAAACGGTTTGACCAATTTAGATACGGTTTCCTGTAAAGGGTTTGTGATCGGCATCGGCCAGATATAAAAATAATATTTTCTAAGAAATCTCTAAAAAGTTTCAAATAAAAAACAAAAAGTAAAAATTTTGAAAAAAACCCACGACGGATGTAAACGTCGTAATAGAAAAAGGATTAAATAAAATTTAAAAACCCCCCGACTAAAAGGAGGTAAGTATCCAAAAAAAATTCGTCGGGGGATGCCATTCCCTGCCCTGAAATGAACTAAAATATTGCATGTAGTCTTTAATTGATATTCTTCTATTCTTAATTCAGAGCTAATGCCATCTAATCAGTAGGACTGCCGAGACACCACGACTCCACAACAATGAGACAAATACATATGTAGATCAGTTATAGAGTGTATGCTAGGAAGAAATCTAAAAGCCTTCGATTGTTTGTTAAGACTTATTTTTGATTATTAATCCTTTTCAGAACATTTATTGATTCGCACTCGAGCCGAGCTCTGGTGAGCCTAATCAAACGCAAACCGCAAACTCCTCAACTGTTTACAAGATAATAAAAAAAAATAAAAAATAAATAAAAATAAAAAACGAAGGGAGAATCGCCACAAATTAAAGAGAACTTCCCTGGAGTTTTCTGCATCGCTCGTCTAAACAGATTCGTCAGATCCTTTCAATTTACATAATGATCCAATAAGGCTGAAGTTCCTCATCCTGCTTTCAAAACCCATATTCCCGCAAAAGTCAATTAGGTTAACTCCTAACTCGGGCCCAGTCCCATTAACGTTGACAAGCACAAGTGCCTTGAGATGGGTTTTCTTACCACGACCGCAGGCGTCTATTTAGTCAAAATCATGATTTTTTTGTTGTTGTAGCTTTGGTGAATGTGCGGAATCGACAAAAACGTATCCATGTTTTCGGAACCAGGGAATTCCACTGAAAAGTCCGAAATAAGTGAACCCACTTCTTTGCTTGAGGCACTACCGGACCTACCAAAATAATATGTATAATCGATCCCAAGATTAATGGATTCAAAAAAGAAAAAAAAAGAAAAGAATATTAACAATAGAGAAACTTGGTTCTTTTTAGAGAGAGTTTAAATTCACACCTAAAGTGAAGTTATTCTAAATTGATAAAATCGCAGAATTATTCATCCTTTGCCTGGAATGACAAGTTCTTTTTTTTAGTAAACATCTCGCCTATTAACTGTCTCACATGTATGGATTTCCGACACCAGAAATTTGTGCGATGGTGCTTTATGTTGCGCCGGATGCTTGAAAAAATATTCCACTATACGCTACGATGTGGCACTAAAATTTTCTTTTCTTCCTTTTCTTTTCTTTGGATACTGGGCCAGATTACATTGCTGTCGTATAATAGTATATTTGCAGCGATCCATTAAAATATATTGAATGTTCAAAAGATAAAGGAGTCTACTTATTAGTTGAGTAGACATTTTGTTACATACCAATCGGTAAGCATAGAAACTACTTATGACTACTAACCAGTTTCACACATGCAGATATCTGAAATTACGAGGAATGGTGAAAGGTAATTTTTTTACCGTCGCCACATTGCCCAATTACTTATTTAACTGACAAATTATATTCTGGCACATATAAAATTTGTATTTGCATACTGACCGAAACTGTAATAGATACGAGTATACGAGTAATACCTTACTGCTTCTTGGGACATACAAAAATGGTGCACGCACAACAATCGGCTGGTGAGATCTGAGAATCTGAGGTGTACCTGCATGACACACGAGGCTTAAAGCCTGAACCCATACAATCCTTCAGAGTCCGTCATACGTCAAGTCTTAAAGATCTTGACGGAATGACGGATGAAAATATTGAAAAGGTTCAATATTTTCATCCGTCAATCCCTCGCTTATGGGCGAAGCTCCATAAGAATACATGGATCTCAATCCGTATATCCGTCGAGAGCTTTAAAGCTTGACGTATGGCGGACTCTGAAGAATTGTAAGGGTTCAGGCCTTAACCTCTGACTGAATAACTTTGAAGCATACATGAACATGCGTAAAAGAAATCTACCCTATACAGAAATGGTCTGCTGCACGCACACATCGAAAGGGTAGACACGCTATTGTCTTACTGATGTTCTCTAATAAATTATTTATAATAAAAAAAAATTTTACCACTGGGTTGCACAAAATGTTATCGGCTCAAGATTATTTCTGACGGTTACAATTGAAATAACAAAAACGGTTAAACGATATTTCTAAATATGTATTATCCCGAGAAGCTAGTTAAAGATTTTAGTTAAATATGCGACTTTTGGTTTTGGTCTTTTATTAATTCTGGCTGTATTAGATTGACTTATTTGTTATTTTTATTTTTAAAAAGATGCGTGGTAATATAATATCAAATGAAAATTAATTTGATTTATAATATATATGACGTATGTATGTATATAGCAAAATTTCAATGTTTTTTCGAAAAATTGAAATATAAAAGGCCACTCTTTTTGACGCGGGTATATTGTAACTAAATTTTTTAACTTTTCTTTTACCTAAGAGACCATGTGCCGTACCATGCATTCTGAAATCTTTTCATAAAGTTCCAATGCATTGCGAACTGATTCTCATTGAATTGCATTTTTTAAACAGGTAGGTACCCATATCAGAAGTTTTTAAAATTATCATAAATTTCATCAAATTGTAATCAGTTTTACCCGTTCCAAACATCAACTAGTATTATTGGATTCAGTTTTGAATGCAAAGCGGGTAATAGATAAGTCAATGCAAATTTATGCTCTCTTCAAAAAATTAAAAAGTTTTCTTTTTATTAAAATTCACCTCTCCAATACGGCTTCGTATCAATCCCTAACATATGTACATAGTATACGTAGTCACTATTTGTGTTTTTCAATTCAATCATTTGCTGTGAAAACGTTTCAAGCTGACAAAATAATATAGTTTTTTGTTTTTAATGAGAATTAGCTTTATTTCGTATTCTTTTTAGCAGTGCTCAGGCTTTTATTAGGAAATAAATTGGTTTACTCGTCTAATACCAATAGCTCCCGAAAAGAGTATTTTTGTAATCATATTTGTCGTTATGTTGATAATATTTTTTATTTAAAAGCTGAAGGTTTCTTTTGGGCTCAGCCGCATTCGCGCGGTAAATAGAATGTATGTATGTATGTAAGCATGTTTTCACTTGAAGCATCGGTCCTTTGGCATGTAACTGCAATAACAAATTAAAAATTAATGTACAATCTATGGTAAACTTGCTATAAAATTCTTTACTTTTATTAGCGATATTTCTGCATTATTCTTGATTCTTAATTATGAATTAAGGGGTCACAATTTAAAAATGGTTTTCTTTCAAAAGAATTTTCTCTACAGAAAGAAAAAAGGTATTGTTGTGAAAATTTGTATGTATTACATATGTATATATTTATTGTGGTGTACACTTGTCTTTAAAAAAAAATTAGTCATACTACACTACTCTGAAATAGGATTTCAAAGATCGGTACCTAATTTTTCGATATTCAACCAATTTCTTTACCGGATTTTTCGACATGGTTTAGCAAAAGAATTTTGTTCTTATTCGGGTTATAGCTACTTCGATACAAAATAATATAGATGTAAGTTTTAAATGGTTTAGCCGACCAAAATCACGATACCGTATTTTTTTTTTAAGTTTATTGTTTTTAAATTTCATTTTCTTTTAATTTTAAAAATAAAAGACTGTTTCCTAATAAATAAGTATACCTACATATGTATGTAGTTAGGTATGTATATAATATCGCGCTCCCCCGAGATTGAATACTTGACAAAACTTGACCAGTTCGATGGTAATAATTCCAATTCGAGTGTGTTTGTACAAAACTCTAATAAATATCAAATAACTATACAGTAATTTTATGGTAAACTCTATACCAAATCCTGAAAACTCAGTGAGCTAAAATTCAACCTGATATGTTTCAAACTGTGTTCACTTACACATACATAAGTTGTGTTAAACTTCTAAAAAAATTAAATAAAAAAGTATTTTTTAAAGAAAAGCTTTTATTTAACAATGAAATATAAAAAATATACTAAAAAGGAAAAAATAAGTTTTTGCTAAAATTTATCAATTTTGGGCCTAAAATATATTTCAACCAAATATACCTTTAACCACAGACTGTATAACTATCAGACTATTCATGTGGCTGAAATCGAGAAAAATTTTCAAGTCCCAAAGATGCAAACATTGGGTTGTGCTTTCCAATGAGACTTCCACGCACAAGCAATCGGCGAACAGCGCGCTGCAGCCGCAGAGCATGTGCTGTGGAATTGGAATTTGGAAAGGTTCCTTTTCCTTTCCCTTTTATCCCTTGCACTGCGTTGGGGCTTGTGCGGTTGCGCTGAGGTGAAACGTGAGGGGGATTCATTTGAATTTTTCTAGGAATCCTCTGAGTTGCGTGCTCTGCTCAACTCAATGAATGAAATCTTCAAGGGATTTTTGGTGGCTAGGTGTTTTTGACTAATTTTAAACAATTATTTTAAAAAAAGAACTTTTAGGAATCGTTTTGGATACTTTTATCTGAAACCATTTTCAAAGAGGATTCTTCGTTAACGTTTATTTTCACTTCAAGATTCAACCAAGATCTCATTGAAAACTTTTTTGCACTTATCAGAGCTAAAAATGGTAACAATAGAAATCCGTCTGCATCAATATTTAACATATCGGTAGCTAGGCTTACGTCTGCAAAAATTACCAAAATGAAATGCAGTGGAAAAAATTGTGAGGATGATGACGATATGCTCTTAGATGTGAATACAAACAAATGTTGTGTGTTCAATCGAAAATGATCTAGTTAGTGAAATTGGACATTTTGAAATAATACCTCTAAATGAAAAAATGAGAAGGTCATTATACCAGAGAAATTGATTGAGGCAAATCTGGATAGATATTTACAACAAAAATTTAGAGTTTCCGATGCAGCGAAGCTATACTTTTTAGGTTATGCTATTTTCAAAACACCAAAAAAATTAAATTGTGAAGTTTGTAAGCAAAAGATGGTGAAGCATTCTTCAGAAAAACTTGAATTAACTTCAGAATTCATGATTATAAAGTAAAGATTATGGAAGTAAAACTCTTACTTGTGCACTTCAGCCACCCACAGATTATTTTTTTGATATATACGTATCTCAAATATAAAAAAAACAATTATTGACAAATGCATAGAGGACTAAAAAAGATTTCCCCGAGTGGTTTCAGGAACACGATGCTTGGTATCAACATAAAATACAGATATTGAACTTTATAATCTTAGTTCTTTTAAGGAAAAACAGTACGTGGTTGGCCAAAAGTAAATCTGTGAACTCCGCAAATTCAAAATATTGTATTCTTAAGCAAGAAAAGTTAAAATTAAAAGATATTTTCGATTGAACTCACATAAACATTCTACACATTCTCACATAAACATTCTACGACGACTTTAAATATAATTTAAGGTTTTCAGACTCCATTTAGAAGTTTCACTTATGTTATTCCTTTGTATAAAAATATGTTTCACCACAATGCACGAATTTTCGCAGATATAATTTTAAACATATATATTCTTTAAGCTGATAAAAACCTTTATTAATTGAATTAACTCTTTCAATCCAATAAAAATTAAACCCTTTGCAAACTTACATCCAAAACGATTCCTAAAAGTTATTTTTTTAAAATAATTGTTTAAAATTAGTCAAAAACACCTAGCCACCAAAAATCCCTTGAAGATTTCATTCATTGAGTTGAGCAGAGCACGCAACTCAGAGGATTCCTAGAAAAATTCAAATGAATCCCCCTCACGTTTCACCTCAGCGCAACCGCACAAGCCCCAACGCAGTGCAAGGGATAAAAGGGAAAGGAAAAGGAACCTTTCCAAATTCCAATTCCACAGCACATGCTCTGCGGCTGCAGCGCGCTGTTCGCCGATTGCTTGTGCGTGGAAGTCTCATTGGAAAGCACAACCCAATGTTTGCATCTTTGGGACTTGAAAATTTTTCTCGATTTCAGCCACATGAATAGTCTGATAGTTATACAGTCTGTGCTTTAACGTATTTCTTCACGGTATTTCTGTATTTGTATGACTATAAATAAAAGCTTGGGCGCTCATTAGATATTAAAATTATAAACAATAGCAGTAGTGAAACGAAGCGAAATATTGTGTAATTTCAGCATAATTTCGCTTGTAATGAGAGCGCCCAAGCTTTTATTTATAGTCATACAAATACAGAAATACCGTGAAGAAATACGTTAAAGGTATATTTGGTTGAAATATATTTTAGGCCCAAAATTGATAAATTTTAGCAAAAACTTATTTTTTCCTTTTTAGTATATTTTTTATATTTCATTGTTAAATAAAAGCTTTTCTTTAAAAAATATTTTTTTATTTAATTTTTTTTGAGACTAAAAAACGATGTCTTTATTAGTAAAAGAACGTCAAATTGAAATGTCAAAAAGGCTTTAGCAAGAGGCTGAGTAACTAGTGCGTGGTACCGTTTGAAGCTGAATCGTGCATTAGCATATTGAAACTCTTCTTTTGAACTTATGCGTTATTATATTAAACGTCCGCCATATTGGATTTAGAATAACGTCACATTACTTATTGTATTTCGCTTATCAAGCACTTTCATTTGATACCCGTATCATAGGGGTTACTATGAAAATTATAAATCGCCATTTTGTGACGTCCGCCATATTGGATTTAGAAATGGCGTTACTCATTTTATCGTTTCCTACTCTTCAAGCTCTTTCATTTGATACCCATATTGAGGGGGTCGACCAAAAATACATGGTCCGCCATCTTGTGGCGGCGGCAATTTTGAAGATATTGCAATTTTGAGTATTGCATATTGCACTGTCACCAGAACTAAAAGTGTATGCAAAATTTCAGCCCAATAGCTTCATTGGAAGTGGGTGAAATATTGATTGCAAAATTCCAGGACACACGGAGAAGCTAATAAAAAGCTTTTAAAATGTCGATATCTGTAGCTCTAAATAATGCTACTTATCAATCTTTTGCCTTTAGTTTCACTGTAAATATTACTGCTAAGCTCCACCCATTCTTACTCCCTTATTCACTATCTCCAATTATAAAACATGCCATTTAAACTTTATATCTGAAACGAATATATGTATGTATATGAAAGTACTCTTTGCGCGAAAGCGCGACAAACGAACAAGCAAAAGCACAAACTTTTCTCTATATACATATATTATATATTAGTATATTAACTATAGATACCTACACAAAGAGACATTTTTCATTACTTAACTCTTTTCTAAAGTCGGTTCAGTTTCCTGACAAAAAACAAACCCTCCACTTCCTTTTTCTTTTATTCTTCGATAGTCCGATAGTAATGTAAGCACGACCTGTGAATAAAGTGCACCAAAATATGTAAAATCCCCCTAAAGTTCAGTGGCTCGTAATCCTTTGAAAGCCCTTATAATGTAACTTAGGGATCAAACCTTTGGGCAGGCAAATGGGACAGTACACATTTAAAATTCTTTCCAGAACAGATGTTCGCATGGCTACCAAAAGCAAATCCCATTTTATCTTAAGCTTGTCATTCAAGTCGCTTGAAGTTGCTCAAGCTTTAGGACCCGCGTCCACACTGTATTCATTATTCATTTTATGCATAAAAATAATAAACTAATTTGAGTTAGTATCTATCTGTCGATAAATACTGTATCTTAGGCTGAAATATTTTATTCACGTTATGAATTTTATTACCTTTCTAAGATAATATAAGATATAAGAAAAATATTTACCGCAGATTGGTCGTTAATTTAGTTCTTTCTGGTTTCTAGGAAGAGTTCAGCCTAATAATGAAACACCGAAAGGTCGAAACACCATGAAATAACGTCCCCTGTCGAGACAACCCTACAGAAGCCATGGACAACTTTAGCCGTAGTACTTAAATTCATCGTAATTAGCAGAAAAAAGTTTCGATTAGCTGCTATTTCAGACTTTTAGGAAAATTATGTGGGCGCATTAATTGGAGTGCTTAGAAAATCCAAGCCAAATCTCTAGTAAATTGAGCTGTCAAAAGAAAATGAAGCTTGTCACGGTGGTCATCCAGAAATCAATTTCGATCATTGTGATAATCCAGGTACTTTACTTTAATTTAATAATGCAATCCTAATAGACCAACTGTATTGAATTTTAATAAAGGGTGTCTCAACAAGAGGTCAGTTTCATTTTAAATTATTTAAAAAAATTGTTTTTTGAGAAATATCATAATATTTATTCGGCCAAATGACTGCCTCGGTTCTGCTTACAGTTGGATATTCTTTTGAGAAAATTTTCTATCACATCTTTGTGCAAATGCGGCTGTATTTCGAGAATAGTATTAAAATAAATAATTTCAAATAAAACCTCCTATTGAGACACCCTGTATTGTTCTTTAAAATAACATTTTCTCATAAATTATAATCTCTTCATTTAACTTCTTCATTTTTAAATCGAATTTAGTTTTTAATGTTAACTTCTGCCTAAGTTAAATGTAAAAACAAAGAAGAAGAACATACCCCTAAATTAAATTGTTGTCACAAAGAATATTATTTTGCATGATACTAATTCTTTTTTGTTCTCAACTACCATCAATAACAACTGACTAAATGAACAATAACTTTTATTCACATATTTAAAGCTTTCTTGAACAAAAGTATAAAAAATAGTTTTGCATGATACTAATTCTTTTTTGTTCTCAACTACCATCAATAACAACTGATTAAATGAACAATAACTTTTATTCACATATTTAAAGCTTTCTTGAACAAAAGTATAAAAAATTGTTCTAAAGATTATAAAGCTACTTCTATATTTCATGAGACTAGTAACAATAAAGATCTAAATACATACCTTAGCATATACATACATATATTGCTAAAAAACTATCAGTATGTAATGTACATTAAAATAAAAAAAAATTTCATAAATAAAACAGAAAGTGCCTCTTAATGGTTTCAAAGTAGGTACAGATGATTTGACACCGTCTTCTTTTTATTGCACATATTAATCATCTTCATTTAAATCCCAGATAGTTTTTGTTAATTTAAATTTCGTAGATTTGTACGTTCCAGGTCACTGGGTGGTCTCCGCTCAATCCAGGGAATGCTCCTTGGGAGCGTCTTGGTGACTGGGAACCCACAGAGGCCGATAACTTGCACTCTTTGGTTTCAATTAGCAGCAAAGAGGTGAGCCACTTCAAGGTAAGGTGGTCTAAGCTAATTAGGTCGTATTACAATAAACCTTGGGTCAACCAGCCATCTAAGGAGCAGGAAAGGTTTCGACGTGACAGTTTAAGTGCCCAAAATGGATCGTCTGCTGAAAGCAACTACACCACATTTTTCGACAGCAGCACAAGTCACAACATCAACGTAAGCACAGGAAGTATCCCTGCTGTGGATGCAACAAATCCAACATCGGAAGACGGTGGAGACTCCTCCCTGGACGATGAAGGAAACTGCAGGATAAACCACACCGAGACTTGTGTGGGTGAACCCATCTACTGTAACCTGACATACGAAGAATACTCTGGAATGCTATATGACTACATTTATCCAACGACACCCGAGTGGGTATTGATCTTCTCCCACACTGTGGTCTTTGTTATGGGTTTGGTGAGTACAAATTTTCATCTTGTTTTTTCGCGGCATCCTTAATTAAATGCCATCAATCATCGACGGTATCAGTGCTCCATTATCGGAGCCTTTCCGTTTTCATAAATTTCACAGTGGTTCGAGTAATGTATATCTTGGTCTTCACGAACCTGTTGGTTCAAGGACTTACCCGAGACATACTGAATCTTTTTAACTGAGGTATGTGATGATTTTCTTATCTAAAGGAATCTCCGGAAATTTATCATCTTAGACCGTAGCGAACGGAGAATATAACAAAGAGAATATAGGTATAGGCCCAATTCATTGAGGTTGGGTTTTTGATTTGGTTTTTTTCTTAAAATTATATTTCCTCAAAGGACTTGAAAAATTCCTATTTTCATTATTTATTATGCTTGTTTTGTTTTGACTTGAATGATTTTTTAAGATATCTAGAAATATTTGTATTTGTTCCTTCATATATTGGAAATACAAACAGATAAGCAGGAATGTAGTTTGAGTTTCGGTAGTTTCCGAGGTGAAAAAAGAAACAGACAATTTTGTAGTTTAATTAATGTTAAACAGTAGGTATGCGCCAATGGACTTAGTATCTGAAAGCGATTCTATAACTTATGTTTTTAGTTTTCTTTGTAAATGAAGTAATTAAATAAATATTGTTACAAAATTTGCCTCCGTTATAATTCACACTTGGTTTTTGAACCGGGCGAATATGGGGGCCGGTGTTCGGTCCGCGCAAGTGTGGGCGTCTGTGGCAGGGGCACTGGGCTTCAGCCACACTGAAGATATCTGGCCAGTGCCCCGGATCGAAACGCCGACCACTTTTTTTTGGCTGCTCGTCTGCCTCGGCAGATGAGCACTGTATTCGCAACAGAAATTAGTGTAAGTCCGTCCCCATATCCCCGTAACCTCGGTGAGTTGTAACGAAGGGCAAACTGTGCAGTTTTGTCCGCCAGCCGCTCGGCGGGCAAAATTGTAACAATATATGTATATGTACATAAACCAATAATTTTTCGTCCACCAACCATTTTTGATATGATGCATTGAAAAGAGAATATGTAGCAGTTCACCCGTGATGTGACAATGACTAATTTCTGTTCAATCTGAAATTAATAGAGGCGTCTTAAGCAGATTAGTCTCTTAAGAATTTAGTAATTAAGTAGTAACACATACTGTATAACTGTCAGACTATTCATGTGGTTGAAATTGAGAAAAATGTTCAAGTCCCAAAGCTACACCCACTGGGCTGTGCTTTCCAATGAGACTTCCACGCACAAGCAATCGGCGAACAGCGCGCTGGAGTCGCAGAGCCTGTGCTATGGAATTGGAATTTGGAAAGGTTCTTTTTCCTTTCTATTTTATCTCTTGCACTGTCCTCCGGCTTGCCGGGCTGCGCTAAGGTGAAACGTGAGGGGGATTCATTTGAATTTTGCTAGGAATTTATTTCAGTTCAAAGTTCGAGCGCTCTTATATACATATGTATACAGAGTGTTTTGCTAAGGTCTGAACAGGGGTATAAGAATGTTTTTTACCGAAAAAATATTTTTTATTTGTAATAAAATAAGAAATAATTATTTCAAACGAAATGTTAAATCATGTTATGCGTATGAAATAATTAATTTAAATTAGGAAATTATTTCAATTAAATTTCATGATGAATTCGATATTTGAAATAAGATCGGAATAATCATTTCAAATATAACATTTTATTTAGTGAGAGTTGAAATAACTATTTTAAATAAAATTCTTATTTGAATTAATCACATTGTAAATACAAACCAAATACAATTTGCCTGAAACGTGTTTGCAATTGGATGTGAAAAGTGCATTAGCAGTGAAAATAATCTTATCTTTATTTACAGTTAGTGAAACACGCTCTTCAAAATGATCGTCTTATTAGGACCCACTAACAGGCCGACGATTTTTACTTAGATGAAGATAACATTGTCGAGACATTGTCATTAACACCGCATCAGTGGAACATGAATGATTGTTTAAAACAGCGTGTTTTACGTAGGTACTGTAAATAATGATGATTTATAAAACTACATATTTCAATTTTAACTGCTTCCCATTGCAAACACTTTTCAATTAAATTGTACCTATTTCGTTTGCATTTACAACGTGATTAACCCAATTAAAACATTTTATTTCGTGTGAAAAACATGAGATTTTAGAATTAAATATAATTTTTTTCTATTATTTGAAATAAATTATTATTTCGTTAAAGTTTTATTTCATTTTTAAATAAGCAGTTATTTAAATTAAATTTTATCTTAATGAACATTCATTTTATTTCAAATAACTGATTATTTGAAATAATTGAGCTATTTCATTGTGACATAACTTATTTGAAATAATTAGTTTATTTCATTTTGAAATAAAATCCTTATTTGAAATAGGAAAGTAATTCAATTTGCCCAGACAAAGACGAGGGGCTTAGAGATTCCCAAATGTCTTTGTTGTACCCGATCTGAAACTGTCCAATTTTTCAACCTCCTAGAGGCAAAACATTCATTAACACATGCGTAAACAAGCCGGGGAAATTCTACCTGTCTCGTTCATGCACCCAGTGGCCAGAGCATCGCCTCAACGAGCCTTAGCGCTGGCCTCGTTGCTGGCTGGCAGGCAAATGAGGACGATTTCCGAATTTGTTCGAAATGAAATTCGAAATTTTCGAAAGACTCCGTTGCGCTTGGCCCGGGTGCAACAAAATGAAGCTAGTGTGAAACGGCCGCATGAGTTTGGTTGCTTCGGCAAAGCATATGGAACCTACATAGTTAAAAAAATATTCACTCTAATTCTGCGACGCAATTTCTCTAAATTCCAAGCCCCATCTCGGCATTGTTTCTCTCGTTTCCACCACAATGCTTGAGCATGCTATCGACTTCTAGCAAAATCGTGGGGTTAGGAGGAATAACGGTAGGTCACAAAAACTGAAAATCTAAATTGCAGGAGTGAACAGTCTTTGTAACATAGGTTTCATAATCTTTGGCAAAGACTATGGAACCTTCGTTACAAAGACTGTTCACTCCTGCAATTTAGATTTTCAGTTTTTGTGACCTTGGTACCGTTATTCCTCCCAACCCCACGATTTTGCTAGAGGATGATACACTGCTTAAGCACTTTGGTCGAAGAGAGAAGAAAAATTCAGAGGCGGGGCTTGGAATCTGAAGAAATCGGTACAGTGTTACAGGGTGTCAGGATTTGCAGAGGAAATATGAAAATCCAACCAAAAGAAGCACCCTGTCAAACCGATCGCAAGAGCGCCTCACCATACAAGCGCATTTGCTTCCTGTACTGAGCAGGAGCGCCTAAGAAATCCTATGGTGAAAAAACGTAAACAACCGAATCCGTGTACCCCTTCAATGTGTGGGTCCGGCAGTTTCGTTTTGCCTGTTCCTATTCGAAAAGCACGGGCGCCCTCGCACCAACACAGTCTCACAAAATGCAATGCTTGAGCAGGAGCGCTCCGTAATAGGTGAACTCTCGCTTCATGGTGTTTGCCGCACTTCTCCCTATTGCCGTCCTTGTTCATTATTAGGCGATTTAAATGGGGATTCGGACTTGGAACAAACACGGCGAATTTTTCTTTTCGACTAATGGGCATTTTGTTGTTGTAATTTTCTGAAAATTGTCCATGGTGGGGGTAAATTGCGTCGCAGAATTAGAGTGAACATTCCTTGTAACAAGGTTCCATATTCTTTGTCTTTGGCCAAAGTTCGGTTTGGGCCCAGTATAGCCACGCCCTTACAATGACCGTTTAATCTTGACTGATAACTTTGACTTTAAGGCCTGCGCCCATACGATGCAGCGGGCTGCGTTCATGCATCAAGCTTTAAGCTGTTGATGGATCTCGATGCCTGCCGCTGCATGGCAATTCAGAGGTTCGCCCATAAGATCCGTCATCTCACAATGCCACAAATTGTCAATAGTCACAGCGCAGCCACAGCACAGCCGCAGCACAGTCACAGCACAGCCCAGGAATTTTATTAAAGGAGCAATTTTGAAAATTAAAAGGATAAAAATGGATCTTACTATATTAATTAAATTTCTTTTAATAGGAATTCTGCTATTAGGTGCGTCCAATGTTTCAGGTACACTTTGCCGGGATGTAAACAGTCAGCTGTGAATGCACAACTTTAAACTTGCAAGTTTGAAAGTCCACCCTAGGTTCAAACCGGCTGATGCGTCCCGATGCATGAAAATATTGAGAAATGTTCAACATTTCCATGCGTCGATGCATCGCCATGCATCGCTTATGGCCGAAGCTCCATAAGAAAGCATGGATTTCAATAATTTCGTGCAGCAACAGCTTAAAGCTCGATGCATGAACGCAGGGCGCTGGATCGTATGGGCGCAGGCCTTTACTTTTGACTGATAACATTGACTTTCAATTTCCTAAAACGAAACTCATGTTAAGGGCTAATACTCACAGCTGTAGAAATTAAACTCTCCTTGCAATCAAGGATAGTAGAACGAATTATAATGTATTTGAACCTACTAACCGCATGTGACTCAGTGGATAAATAAACATGTCGACGTGTTTAATGTTAATGTGGGTAAACATATATGTATTTTACAAATATCGTTTTTTAGTATTCGTAATCTGTAATCTTCTTTCTGTAATCATACATATCTATGTAGGTATACAATGTGTTATTTATTATCAAGTCTTTGCGCCTTATATGTGCTCTTTGTCTCTATATCGGTTGCGTTTAGTATTTACTAACAAAAGAAACAAATGATGATACAATGCGGCAACGCTTCTGAGCTTGTACTAAGGGATTCTTCTTTATAATATATTAAGAAGTGAAATGCGCTACTAAGGGTTCAAAATTCTAAAAATATCTGGAAAAGGTTCCCAATGAGGAATATGTCTTTAGTGTACATATTCATATTTTATGGTAGCCTTTGGCACAGACGGAACAAGCCCGAACAAAATGTGTTATCACTGAAAGTTTTTACTGAGGCGCGACATCACGAAGCTCCTGCCAACTCAAGTAAAAAGCTCAACTCTCTCTCGCGATTTCGTTGATGTAAAACTATGACCAAATTGAAAGAAACTTCCAATTTATTTAAATTTATTCCAATTAAGGTTACATTTGTTCCAAATAAATGAAACTGCAACTCATTTTAGAACAAATTTATTTTTTATTCGAAGTAAGAAAAATACTGAACTTAATGCTTTAATTGACCAACTGAACTGAATTTACTGCATTATATGATTATATCTAAGAATCTCAAATTTTGATGGAATTTATGTGAAACGCACATATTACTAAAAAAAATTAAATGACATTGCTAATATAAAATTTGAAATATGATAAATCCAATTTGGAAGGCACAAACAATTCTATAAAAGGCTCAAAAGTATTCATATAAAAGACTATAAAGTATTCCTCTGAACGATTTAAATATATCCCATCGAAAACATAAAATGTAAAAAAATGTTGAGTCTCGCAACGCAGTTATTCTGCCGTAAAAAGTTGTGAGATCTAATGTAAAACCAAGTCAGATATATTAGTTAATATCTAGCACCTATTCAACAAGTTTGTTATAAATTGTTATCTAATCAATTACCTATCAACATTTATAGTGACCGTATCAATATTAGACATCTTTATTTCTTTAATAATTATAATGACTTGGCAATTGCACGGCACCATATTTATAAAAGAATAATCTACTACCTAATTAAAATACTGGCCGTGCAATTGCCAAGTCATTATAATTATTAAAGAAATAAAGATGTCTAATATTGATACGGTCACTATAAATGTTGATAGGTAATTGATTAGATAACAATTTATAACAAAGTTGTTGAATAGGTGCTACCATAGACACTAACTAATATAACTGACTTGGTTTTACATAAGATCTCACAACTTTTTACGGCAGAAGAACTGCGTTGCGAGACTTGGCATTTTTTTACATTTTATGTTTTTGATGGGATCTCATTTCTTTTTGTAGGTCATTCTCCTTTTTGTTTAGAGGGTAATATACATATGTATATTGTCCGTCAGCTACTGATTTTCTTAGAGCCCACTCCCTGTCTCTATTGATTTTTTTCAGATGCTTTGATGTATTTTTCATTTATTATAATGAAATTTCGGGATTTTTCTTTTTTCCTTCCTCTATGGGCTTAACGCTAACTAAAATTCAAAATGTCTTTGTTGGGGCACTACCGGACCCCAGAACGATTCATAGCCTACTACATTCATCCTTTCAAAATTCAATCGCGGCCAGTGGCAAGCATGAGTACAAGCGCATGCGTTATTTTTTGAATGAACGTAATTTTTAATAAAATCATTATTTTTCATTAAATACATATAATGAAATTTCGGGATTTTTCAGTTTTTTCTTCCTTTGCATGCTAAACAATAACTATGTTCAAAATTTGGAGCTTGTGGGTCTGCTAGAAGTACCTTATAATTTTGATGATCGGTGAGTGTGTCAGTGACAAAATTAAAGAACTTTGACCAGCGGTAATTCGTAAACTACTGGTTCAAATTTAATGTAATTTGGAAATATATCTAGCTATGTAATGCCCTCTTGGTCACTGAAAATTTAGGCTTCTAGTTTTATCCGCAACGAAGTTACAGGGGGGTCGAAGATGGCCCGAATGGCTTCGAGAAAAGGATGTTACGGCCGTGCCTGGACTTGGCGGGGGCACTGCCGTGCTCTCAGATATACATATGTATATGTACATGGTAGGCGTCGGAATAGGAACTTCAAGAGACGCTTCGGAGTATTATGAAAGTCGAGCGATATACGGACAAATATCTTGAGATATTAAGTATTAAAAGATATAATTCCAATTCGCAAAAATTGATTAGTCGTGAAGCATGACTGCGAAAGAGTTTTTCAGTATCTGAAGTAGTTCAGTCAAAATACATATGTATATACAATTTGACAAGAAGAGCTATTATATTCACTACGAAACATAAAGAAGTTTCGAAATTTCAATAACCCATAAGTTCTGTGACATCACATTCACTCATTCCCTCCCTTTACGCCGACCCCTGTCCTATTTACGCATATTCGATGTCCTCGAGCAAGTTTTTCCACTTCAGTGACAAAGTCACATTATTTGATTAACTCCATTTGTAGGACGAACGCTCAACGCATTGAGAGCTATCAGCAAAAGCGCCTCTTCATATTTTTCTCGGGATACCATGCTTCCATATTTGGCAACTCTTCAATTTTATCTCATTTTATTACAACGAAAAACGCCGATTCAAAATGATGGATTATTGTGCTTGAAATGAAATGAAAACGTTTTTAGTACCCAAATTTAGCACGTATCGGGACGTAAATGTATATTTTATCTCCCGAACAACATATTTCATCCGCCTGTAGATACAATTGTTTCTGTAGTAGTCTGATTATTACAAGAAACGACGTACGCAGAAAATACTAAATTTGTTTTCAGAGGGAGCAAAATAAAATTGATAAGCCTCTTTTAAAACATATATATGTACATATGTATGAACATTGAACGTACAATACATATTTCAAACTCGAGAGTTGTATTTTTATATTGAATGTTTTATATACATTTTAGGTTATAACTAATAATAGAAATTTTGCTCTTAATTTCTAAGTACCTTGCTTACGCTTGCGATTATAAAGACTTTGGGACATAATATGTATACTCATATAAAATATATAAATACGTAGCGTATTTTTCGTACGTATATAAAATATGAAATACCTTGGCAAACACCTGTGTGAATACACGTTACCCAAAGACCGTCATAAGCCTAATCTAAATAAACCATTTGTAAATTTTCCAATAGTGTGCAGAAAGTGACGAATTGCGCGCCCTCATGAATTTTTATTGGATGCTTCCAAGCAATCATGCAGCAACTTTTATACTGCCATTTATACATCAGCAATTTTGCTTTGGAGACTTTTGTTCGCAAATTGTTAGTAACGCGAAAGGAAGCTATGGTATAAAAAAATAAATTCAGATTTCACAAGGCTATATCGGGGATTGATTATTTACTAGTAATAATTGAATTAGGTGCATACCTATTTGGAAACAAAGATTAGGTACCTACTAAGATTCCTAAATTTTTTTGTTTTGCATATTTTATTTGAATAATAATTAATTAACTTATGATTAGTGAAAGCTTTAAAAAAATAAGAAAAAATACCCGCGATAAAATAATTCAATAACCCCTGGCGTAACCCAGTGTCTTTCAGCTTATTCCAATGACTCTCTTATACATTTGTATGTATTCCGGCGTCTCTCGTATATGCCTGTTTTATATATGATACTCTAGTAATATAAAAAAATACTTTAGGAATACTTCAGTTTCTTCTAGGGATACTTACACAGAAATACGTGAGTCTTCCAATTTTAGTGAACTTCGAAAATTTCAAATTGCCCGTAAAAAAATGCCTTATGGGGAGACTCTAATTTGTAGATACAAGAATCTCCAAAATCGCTTGTAAATAGAATAGTTTTTGAAACGAGAGCATTTTTCGAAATTTTAAATTTTTCTTTAGCTTAAATTAGGGAATATTACAAAATTTAAAAATGATTTCTTATTAATTATATGTAATTAAATTTATGCAGTAATGTCTTCTCATAAACCGAAATGTTTTTCTGGGAAACATGCTCGTAAAGAACTCGACATATACACAAATCTAAATCTTCGCTTGGAATCCCGAGTAAAAATTGTGGATTGAATTTTACGTACAGTGGTGGACAAAAGTTTTCACACATAGCCGTTTGTTGAATAAAACAAGTATTTAAACAAAGCCAAAAGAAAATATTTATTTCGTTATTTTGGGAAAACAATTATTAATTCATAAGCTATGAAATAAATACTTGATGACCTCTTTTAATCTCCTAGGCATCGACTCCACCAGATTTTTTGTATAATCTGCCGTTATTTTTTGCCCTTCTAATTGGAGAACTTGCTTTAATTGTGTTTTGTTAGAAATTGTGTGCGTCGTTCTAATTCTTCCCACACATGCTCAATTGGATTGTGGTCCGGTGACTGTGGGGGAGTCGGTAAAATGTGAGCAACATTATAAGCAATCCACATTTTAACATTATGAGCCGTATGTTTCGGATCGTTGTCATGCTGGAAATAAAATTGATTATCTAAGCCCAACTTTTCGGCACTCTTTTTCAAGCTTTCCTTCAAAATATTTAAGTAAAATTTTTGATCCATAATTTGCTCAATGAAGACAAGCTCGCCAACACCTGAAGCAGCCATACTACCCCAAACCATAACTCCCCCACCACCATGTTTTACTGTGCTTATAATGTTTTTTTCATTTAGCTCTGTGTTGGGTTTTCTCCATACCAGGGTTCTACCGTCAGACCGAAATATATTATATTTACTCTCGTCGGAGAATAATATATTATTCAGGCTTATTTATAAAGTCTTTCGCGAATTGCAACCTCTTTTTTTTATTAGTTTTACTTATTAGAGGTTTTCGTCTGGGTACCCTTGCATTGTATCCATTACGATGAAGGATCCTGCGTATGGTTTTGGAGTGAACATCTTTTTTAAAATCGACTTTAACTTGAGCTGCAAGCTCTGATGATGCCGTCTTGGGTGTTTTCTTAATAATTCTTACAACCTGTATTTAGTTATTGTTATTCGATTAATGGAATTTACAAGCCGAAATAGAGTTTTTGCAACTAACCTGCGCTTCCTCTCTTGAAGTTAGTTTTCGTGGACTGCCATTTCGTGGAGAATTTTCAAATTCTGCTTTGTTTTTGTAACGTTTTACAATACTGCAAATTGTAAATCTACTTCTACCCATTAAAATTCCAATTTCACCATACGATTTATTTTGTTTAAATAGGTTCAAAATTATTTGACGTTCTTGTTCAGTAGTTTCTTTCTGCCTACGAGCCATGATCATCACTTTAAAGACTTTACAAATAAACCATGCGTTTTACCTCTTGTCAAATATTTTACAGGACTTTTCCGTTATATTACCAATATCAGTCTTGCCAGCGCTGCAGCTTACTTAGAGTAGAAAATCTTTTAAAACTTAGTGTGTGAAAACTTTTGCCCGGGCAAAAAGGTGGGATTTAAAATATTTTGCTTTTTTCCAGAGTAGGATATTATTTTACTAATTTTGTTTTTATGATATTTCATAGCTTATGAATTAATAATTGTTTTCCCAAAATAACGAAAAAAATATTTTCTTTTGGCTTTGTTTAAATACTTGTTTTATTCAAGAAACGGCTATGTGTGAAAACTTTTGTCCACCACTGTATGTATACCGAATAACAACGGAATCAACTCCTCAAAGTAAACCAAATTAACACCAGAATAGACCTTCTTAGCGAACAAAAAATAGTCAATCGATACCTATATGAGGACCAAAAGGACACCCACTGTGTTGAACCAAATCACCACCAAACTACTTATAACCATCGTATAAAAATTTTTGAATGATTTTACACTAAACGAACACCAAAATAAAACCGTATACTACACCAGAATACCACCCTTAAACCACCAATAGCGTATTACAAAAGAACTTCTAAACTTCTTGTTTAGATGTTCTTTGGTATTACGCATATTTCGAGTATAAATAAGAAAATATTACTATTCATAGCAGAACATTTGATAAAATATACAATTACACGGTATATGTAATTTTTTGCGTGTTATATTTGTTAATATCAATACTATAAAATTAATGTGCGAATATTTCTAAAAACTCTGATAAATTAATTAAGTTTATAAAGAAATCGTGAATTGTATAGATAAAAAGTATGTGGTGTTCATTTGGTGCTAGACAAGGTATTTCATGTGCAGTGCTGTTCTGGTGCTCTTTTAGGGCTTTCATCAACTATTGCCTATATTTCGACAAACATTTGTCGCTTATTTGGTGGTTAATCAGTACTTTTAATTTCCAGTAACAAAATCGGTATTATTTTGGTTGTATTCCGGTGGAAATCGAACGTTTGGTGGTATTTTGGTGCTCTTTCCGTGTTGACGATTTTTACTCGGGAATATTAGCGTCTCCCGTACAGATTCTTGAATCGTACCTAAACTGGAAAATGGCTTCTGCCCTTAAAGTTGTGTATTGTAAAAAATATAAATATTTAAATTTCCAATTGATAAAAGTTTTGTATATAAATCGCAATTTATATAGAGAATAGCAAATACCCGGCGTGTGCTACTACGCTGAAAAAAGAAATACCCGGCGTGTGCTACTACGCTGAAAAAAGAAATACATTTTGTGTATTTGTTGGAAAAAAAGGAAATTTTCGTCTCGTCTCGTCTCGTCTCGTCTCGTCCCGTCCCGTCTCGTCCCGTCCCGTCCCGTCCCGTCCCGTCCCGTCCCGTCCCGTCCCGTCCCGTCCCGTCCCGTCCCGTCCCGTCCCGTCCCGTCCCGTCCCGTCCCGTCCCGTCCCGTCCCGTCCCGTCCCGTCCCGTCCCGTCCCGTCCCGTCCCGTCCCGTCCCGTCCCGTCCCGTCCCGTCCCGTCCCGTCCCGTCCCGTCCCGTCCCGTCCCGTCCCGTCCCGTCCCGTCCCGTCCCGTCCCGTCCCGTCCCGTCCCGTCCCGTCCCGTCCCGTCCCGTCCCGTCCCGTCCCGTCCCGTCCCGTCCCGTCCCGTCCCGTCCCGTCCCGTCTCATCTCATCTCATCTCATCTCATCTCATCTCATCTCATCCCTCGGTTATTAACGCGGCAAATGACAATTGTTAAGGCCTTCACAGACCGACGCGAAACCGCGGGAGCGGGACCGGGAACGAATTTTGGCGGGACTCAGCGGGAGCGGGAAATTATGATCCATTCACACCCAACGAAGCGGGAACGAATCTGTCCCGTCGTTCTTAAAAAATTTGTCTATGTAATATTCTGCGGGAACTACACGAATGACGGGAAAAACGCTGCATGCTGCGAACCAAAAATGAAACGCTGCAATCCCGCGTTCGCTACGGGAAATGACGCGTCAGTGTGAGAGGTCCCATATCCCGCCATAGTTTCGAGTCCCGCGCGAATTTCGTTCCCGGTCCCGCTCCCGCGGTTTCGCGTTGGTGTGTGAAGGCCTTTAATATGCGGTGCCAGCTATCGGAGAGCTAGCACAGCCACTATACCCTATACTCCTATCGTAAAATTATCTCAGTAAACTTTGAATTTAATTTTTTGCATTTAAAATATTATAATCTGATCGAAGTAGGTATTATAAAGTTTTTCGATTTATTATTAGCTCTTTTATTTTACCAAGAAAAACAATTTTATTTTGGTCTAGGAACCTTCACGGGCGTACGCAGAACAACTCACCAAAATTTCATCACAATCGGATAAATGGCTTAGGAACGCATAGAGGATATACATACATACATACATACATACAGACAAACATTCATTTTTATACATATAGATAAATATTAAATCTCTATATGTGCTATTATACATATAACAAAATACAAAAGATATTTCGAATAATCAGTTAATTTTACTTTTTTCCATAAAATGATTTTTTCATAAAGTGGATGACGAATAAAGAATACGAAAAACTTGTTCGCCAAGATGTTTAAAAAGGGCTATAGAGATAAGTTGTATTTGACATTACTAGACTTAGACTGAAATTAAGTCATGTTACAAACTTCTATAATGAACCGTTATTTTCCAATGGTGAAAATACCGTCTTTTGACTCTATGTTCCTCGCAAACACGAGCTGATTAAACATTTTCCGTACAAAATTTATAATCTACGGAAGAAATCCTATATAGAAAATATGCCATTTAGTTGGAAAAGAAACTTAAATTTGTTAAACAGTGCAATATTTGTACCAAGTCCCACTAGGAATTAAAAACGTTACTATGGCTCATAAAAAATTAATTACTTATCTGTTCCTTTTTAGGTCATTCAAAAAAGCTCGTCCCCGGCGTTACTTAGTTTACGTAGCACAAGCGAAGATTATCCCTTGAATGACTTCTTTTTTCTAGTCTCAACGATATTTATCGCCATAGCCATAGGGCAGTTAATTTATATAAAGTAAAGTATTCTTAAATTATACATCTTATTTTTCCTCGTCAATCAATCTATTTAACTGTGAAAGCCGAACCAAAATTCCTTCAGTAGTTATGGAAAAAATTAGCGCACCACACACAGAGAAACTAAAAATAAAATTGAATTGTATCCAATATTGTTTGACCGTGTTTAGTTTCTAAATTATCAAAACACTCATGTAAACATAACCACATTTGTAATTTTCGTTTTTAAAAATATTTCAATTCGACGCATTCTTTCGTAATTAATTGCAAAAATTGAGTCTCCGTACCTACGTAGCTTACCTAAGTTACAATTATTACAAAAATTCCCAATGTTTATAGGAAGGATCCACTGCTCTTAGTATTTTTCAAATAAGTCAAGTTGCAGAGGAGACCATTGGGGGCAGTCATTGAAACACCTCAAAAGAAAATAATTGGATTGCGACTTAGGGATTCTTTTAATTCGCTTTAAAATACTCCGGCTCTCATTGCTTTTGAAGTTTCAGCAAAATTACAATTTTAAGTGAAAATTGATGGAACTCGATTTCGTTTTGCGTTAATTGGATAGAACTCGAGAAGTAAATTGGGAGATAAGAAATAAAAGGATTGCGCCAATAGGTGAAGGGAAATTTTTTCGTTATGCTAGTGCAAGGTATTTTACATTAATATTCGCCTTACGGGCCAGTAGTCGCGAAAGTGCTTAAACAAATAATGGTGCCATTGGAGTTAAGGCTAACCAGCCCGTAGTATCGCATCATTATTATTAGTCTAAACAGATCAGAATATAATGGCCTTAAGTCTCTTCGTTGAAGTTACCTAAGATTGCCTAAGTTTCTGTCAAACCTTAGGTTAAACTATAATCCCAAAAAAAAAAAAAATTAAAATTTTTCTAAGAACAAGTGTTGATAGGAAAAGAATGGCTCTGGCAAATATTTATGTAAACGAAACCTTAAATATTATTTTAAAATTCAGCAACAAAAAGAACTGATATCTTCGAATATTACAAGAAATTAAGACTTTCTCTGATAACTGATGGAGAGGGAGGGTGCACTACACGTCAGCACGAGAGAAACAGCAAAAGAAACCAACGATTCTCTTCAAGACTATCAACAGCCCGCTTTTGCGTACATATACCTACATACTTGTTACAAAATAAATTCTGAAATTAAAAATGTTTCTTAATTTGACTGCTTTTGTCACATCCCCGTTAACCTTAGTACTAACACCTTAAATTGTGACCATATAGACCCTGCCTACTTACCTACTGGCAGTAGGTACATATTGCGAAATTATATGTGTAAGGCGATAATTTTCGCCTTAATTCAACTAAGTAAAGACCAACTATTTAACAACTATCTTTATTGAATGATGTTCCGACAATGACTTCCTGAATTAATTTTTGTTTTTTTTTGGTGTGGCTACTATTTATCCAGCCTACCATGCTCAACTTTAGAAACTGTGTCAGCTTCACTGCTGACGAGGCTGAGTGGCTATTCTAGGGATGACTTAAATCTAAACAATATGTTTTTGTTATCTCATGTTCCATTTTCATTGCTATTATTTTATCAATTATTTCAATATAATTTTCCATATTATCGCGTCAAACTAAAGGCTATAACAAATAAATTGTTGGTATAAAAAATTTCGTTCCTTTCTTTATTTTCAACAATATTTGTTATTTTATCTATTAATAGGTATAAGAAAATTATTTATTTTATTGTGCCATTTAAAAGTACAGGACTGCCAGTACCATCAGTAAGGTTTCCGAACACGTCTATTTTACTGTTAGATGGACACGATTGAAATACTTTAAAATATATGCTTAACTCTCGCGGTATCATTCTATACTTTTCTGGGCTCCTTCCTCAGCGAACTAATTCTGGGGGTACGATCTAAATTTTAAAATTTCGCTAAAAGCGGGCTGTTGATAGTCTTGAAGAGAATCGTTGGTTTCTTTTGCTGTTTCTCTCGTGCTGACGTGTAGTGCACCCTCCCTCTCCATCAGTTATCAGAGAAAGTCTTAATTTCTTGTAATATTCGAAGATATCAGTTCTTTTTGTTGCTGAATTTTAAAATAATATTTAAAGTTTCGTTTACATAAATATTTGCCAGAGCCATTCTTTTCCTATCAACACTTGTTCTTAGAAAAATTTTAATTTTTTTTTTTTTGGGATATCAGTTTTTTTTTTTGTCGATTTATAGAGCATTACTAGAATTAATTATTTCGGGACATTTTTTAGCAGGAGTCACTTTATTATTATATATATGCCGGGCGCCATTATACGGCGTACCAATATTTAAAGGTCAAGTTGTTTATGGTAACAAACAAAAAATCGCTATTTAAAAAGCTAACTCCTTCGGGTGTACTTATGCGTACTATAGCTGAATGACGTGTATAAGATTCCTATGGGAATTTTATACGCAATTCAGCAACAAATTACATGACTACCTCCCAGTTCTTCTTTTGTTAGTTACAAATGGAAATAATTCGGAGGGATCTATCAGTAAGTTTTTGTTAGATTTATATTCTAATATTTAAAAGACAACCAAAATATGAAAACTGAAAGAATGGACGCGAGATGAAAATTTAATCTTTCGTTCGATACTTCAAAAAGCTAATAGCCCACGTACTATCAATGGCCTTCAAAAGCGTCGAAGGAAAAAAAATTAAAAAAAAAAAATAGAACCGACTCCAAAAAATCTCAAGCTCTAAAAAGTATAAAATAATTATATTAAAAGTCCTCTGATACTACTTTCAACATTAAATACCAAGCCTTTCCTAGACTTTTGAAGTCGGTGTGAAAACCTGGCTGATATTAATCCAATTAATCCAGACAAACTGATTGCATTCATTATTTAGTATTGGATTGGATGGGACCACCTCTGAAGTATGACCTACCAAACAAAAAAAGAATCATCAAAATCAATTCATAATTGGCGGAATTATCGCGTAACGACATACAAAAAAAAAAAAAAAACATACAGTCGAATTGAGAACCTCCTCCGTTTTTTCGTCGGTTAAAAAAACGAATCATCAGCAGGTGGATTCGAACCGCCGACCCACACCATCACCATGCCGACAGAGTCACGCTGGCAATACACCATCAGTGATGTTGGAGCGTCTTGTTTTTAGTCGGATATTAGTCAGATATAAGATATATGGGGAAAAGGGTTATAATTGTGTTTAAATACTATTAGCTACGAATATGCTATGTTATAGGTACCGTCGATTAGGGGGGGATGTGTAGTATTTTATGAAAAAAGAATAATTGTAAAAAGTTAATAATTGTAGAAGTTATTAGCGAAAATGTCATTTTTACTCTACCGAACAATAGGAATATTCTTGGCCCATTGAGTATGTCTCTGATAGAGGGGAGAAGAAACAAGAATGAAAACTCACCCAGGTTACAGGAAGGGGGTGATTCCATATGCGTAAATGATGTTAGAGTTGAAAAAGAAGGCGTAAAAGAGGGATTTTCATTTTTTGAAAGAAAAGTTTTATTAGTAAAAATATGAGAATTAGAAAAATGGACTGCTGAGAATTTATGTGATTTTTGAAGATATTACTCAGGTCTGTACGTGTAGTAGTTAAGGATTTAGTAAAAATCCTACTATTACTAACCACACTTCGTTGAGATTAGCATAGAAAGATTGGGAAAGGTTCACAGATTACAAATATGAAAAAAAAATTGGGAAAAAGAAAGGATTTCTAGTGGAAAAGAGAATGGAAATATTTTGCTTGGAAGGAAGAACAAGCACAGCACAGTACCTTTTACCTGTGCTTTTACGATGGACGGCACAGGAGAAAAAAAGTTGCTTTCATATACCAGATTCGAACTCACTGTTGCGCAGCTTCTTCTCGCGTTTGTTATCTCGAGTCAAGGTGCCCTACCAGCAAGGCTATACAGTTCCGGCGAAACTGTGAAAAATGTATTGGTATATAAACTACAAGCGTCTTAAAAAAAAGCGTCTTAAAAAGAAGCGTCTTAAAAAATTTGGAAGATTTTAAAATCGAATAATACGATTTACGGCTAAACCACAAGACCGAATTGGTTGAAATTTTTTTTATTTATCATGACTTTTTGTCACGAATCGAACCCTATCATCGGTTTGTTTGAATAACTCTCTGTTTATTTATGAAACAGTAAAATAAGAAACATAACCGCTTTTTTCGGCAACTTCGCGTAATAAAGCTTTAGCTAGAGCGCACGTTTTTCTTTTCTATCAACACGGCGCTCTATCGAGCGCCTTGATTGCCTTAAGACACTTTTGACAAATGTCAAAAAATTAGGGTGGAATATTCGTTGTATCTTTGACAGCTTGCTAGTGTGGATGTTATATAGCATCCATCTTGATTTGTCGATTTTTTTTATTGATGTTGAATGGCATTCATCTTGAATTATTTTTCTTTTCTGCAACTTGAATTTTTTTTTTAATTATTAAGACTCAAAGTTTATTCGCTTTGTTTTATTTTAATTTAATCTTGAAATTGTTATTGTAATAATTTTTTTTTTTAAGTGAAAACTTCTTTAGCGGCGTTGTGCACTTTTTTGGGATGGGTAAAAAATGTAAAACTCGCGTCAGGACACGTGACCCTGATCGAAAATTCGTAAGATGGACAGGGCGCTTGCGCGAGTGTGCGTGTGTGTTTGTACACAGCCTGCTATGCGCACAACGAAATACAAAACTACTATTGATGCGGTCTTTATTAGACATTTAAATAGATTCGAATCAAAATTGTTCGTTTCTTACTTCAGCTACCATAAACCTATTGTATCAGTTTTAGAGATTGGCGATGATGATGCTGGTAATGATGATGGTGAAAGAGTCGTTGAAATTAGGGATGAAAGTTGATTTTTCTGAGAGATAAACTTTTTAATGTAAAATAATTGTAATAGTTCTGAAGTGTTAAATTTTTTTATGTAATATTGTCATGTTTGTGTGCGATAGCGCAATAAATGAATATTGTATTTTACCACATAAATGATAGTACTTTTATACTGATAAATAGAGCAATTCGTGCGAAATTATTCCCTAACCATTCCAAAATATTCAAAAATGCACAACGTTAATGTTCAAGTTTTCACTTCTGCCGGCACTTCCGGAGTACCACCCGTTGTTTTTTTACAATTATTTTTTCTTCTCGACCTCTCGATTCAAGTTCCTTTTTCATAATCGTCCTTTTTTTTTACTTTTTTCGAGACAGGTCAAGAAAGCTAACTCGATTTCCAATTTTAAAACAACCTAAGTAATTTTGTGCAATGATTTTAAAGTTGTGTTGTGGCTCAACGCTCCTAGGTACTTCAATCGCCACACTAGTAAAAATAAATGTGCGGAGTGTTGGGCTTGGGCAATTTAATTTAGCAAATTAAATATCCCGCTCACCTGAATTCTGCCAAACTTTTGATAAGATGGCTTAGGTTTTGTACGCTTGGGACCGTGCCCTTAAGATATAACGAAAGATTTGGAAAGTGACCGAATGATAGGATAAGGCCATTATAATTGCAAATACAACACTTCATGCAATGAAATCTTACGCTACCTTAAGGTACCTAAGAGGAAAATAAAAAGTTCCATATAATATCTTTTGACTTAAGGAGGTTAAACCTTTTGAAAGAACAAAATAGACAGGTTTATGTAGTACATACATGTATACGAGCGTTAAAATTTTTTTGTAATTTTAGCACTATCACTGTGCTTCCATGAACAGGATTGAGTTTGGGTTGAGTTTTCGTTGAGTTTTAAAGCACCGAGGTTAACCATGCGCGTTTCCATGTACCTGAGTTAGTTTGACAGCTCTTGGTGGTGTACTCGTATTTCATTGATATTTTTATAAATTTTAAGATAAGAAATTCACTTTCTTCCTCAGTCCAGAAAACTCGACTAGGCGCAGTCGCCATTTTTAAGCCAGATGCAAGCAATCTACCAATACATTTGCATAACTCAGCTAAATCCGACCTATTTCTTTAAGTTTAGCTAAGTTCAACGAAACTTAACTCAACCCTGGTTTCAATTACTGTGTTTCCATGAACAGGATTGAGTTTGGGTTGAGTTTACGTTGAGTTTTAAATCACAAAGGTTAACCCCGCGCGTTTCCATGTACCTGAGTTAGTTTGACAGCTCTTGGTGGCGTATTCGTATTTCATTTCTTTTTATTCCATAATTTGGATAAGAAATTCACTTGCTTTCTAAGTCCAAAAAATTCGGGTAGGCGCAGACACCCCTTTTTAGACAGATAGAAGTAATCTACCAATACATTTGCATAACTCAGCTAAATCCTACCTATTTCGTTGAGTTTAGCTGGGTTTAACGAAACTTAACTCAACCCTGGTTTCCATGCGACTTTAACTCGGGTTAACCCTGAGTTAACTCTGCATGGAAACACAGTAAATGGGACTTAAACTCGGGCTAACCCTCAGTTAACTCTGCATGGAAACACAATAGGCGTTTTTCTTTATTAGTTCAGAGCAGAGCACGAACTGTCAAAAAAAAGCTCTTGTTTCTTTTCTTGCACAGAGTCTCCAGAGCTTAAAATTTGTGTTTCTTTTTAAGCTCAGAGCATATTCAGAGCGTGCTCTACGTACTCAGTCAAATTTGACCGAGCACTTGGAGCAACGAGCAGAGCATTCAAGTTTGACGTTTAAAATTGATGGCGGAGCTTAGTTTTTCCGGTGCTTCTCGATTTGAGTAGGTTTTCTTCCTCGTCCGTATTTAAGATTTTGGAGTGCACGTATTTCAGTGCACAATATTTCAAATACATCAGGGCAGTGCTTTAAGTGTTTCTTAATCAAATCTGAGCGCTCTGAGTACGCTCTGAACTGAGCGCGCTCGATGTGCTCGAGCTCTGTTCAGAGCGCAGTTCAGATCAAAAAAAGAAAAACGCCTAATATATAATAATGGGTTATCCAATAGGGACGTTGCGCGCGTTGCGCCCATTTTACGACAGACGTGGTGGCGCTTCAAAGTCAACTCTCCAACTTGTGGTGACCAAATTTGAGACGATTCGGTTCCGTTCGATAAACAATCAGCCGACACACGCATGTCAAAGGAACACCAAATCGACCGAGAACATCGTCGGTGTCCGTGAAAGTGTGCAGGAGAACCCGAAGCAGTAAATTCCTCGCCGTGGGCAAGAACTCGGCATTTCGCAGACTTTAACTTGGCGAATTTTACCCGTACAAGATCCAACTGACCCAGGAGCACAAAGTTAATGATCATAGACAAAGTCGTTTGTTCGCTGACTGGGCTTCGGAGTGTTTGAAAGAGGACCCCACTTTTGGCCGAAAATCATCTTAAGCGACGAGGCACTTTTTTGGTGAATGGCTATGTTAACAAGCAAAATTGCCGTATATAAGGCAACGCTAACCCACACGAGGTTCACCAGGTGGTAATGCAAAAAGTTACTGTTTGGTGCGGATTTTGGGCCGGCAGTGTCATTGGTCCGTACTTTTTCGAAAACGATGTTGGTGAAGCCATCACTGTCAACAGCGAGCGCTACAGATTGAATTGAACGATATGGACGTGAACGACATGTGGTTCCAGCAAAACTGCGCTACGTGACACAGCGAAAACCCACTATCCGCAATGAAATCCAATTGGAATGTGACGTCACTTTCCAATTTAACTTCATTGCGGGTAGTGGGTTTTGTTGTTGGATTAATTATTATAACATGAATAACTTCGGAACGCGCCGTCGGATTCAATCTTCCCATACAAAATATCGGCAGAATGAAGGGTCAAGGTCAAATGTTGGGCTTTGAAACTGCCATTTTCGAAATTTGACGGGGTCTCCCCCGCGTGTTTGTTAACGGATTGGGTCGTGGGTGGTATCGTTGGAAAGCTTGAAGCCTCAGCTTTCTAGTGCGTTATCAAACAGTATCCTAGGATGTCTCTGAAAGAACTTATAATGCATTTTCTAGGTTGACCTCCTCCAAATTTTCAATCGCGGTTTTAGGGGGAAGGACCCATTTGAGGGGGGGTGTCCGAACAAACGTTGATCAGACCATTTAGAATCGATTGGCATACCCCTGTTCAAACCTTAGCAAAACACCCTATCGAAATTACCTTGTTATTCTTCACTGAGAACTTTACAATCTTGAAATCCTCGTCTATCAAAACTAATCGAGTATCGCTAAAAAACAATGGCTGATCAAAGTTATTGTTTGCAAAATGCAATTAATTTCGCTTAAACCAAATCTTACCTCAAAATTCACTATTTTTTATGAAAATCAATTTTTCCACCTGCACCAAAACTACTTTTCTTGTTTAATTGAAATTCCTTATAAAACTTCGGGCGAAATATCATTTCAGTAAACTTTCACATAAATTTTTGAATTGAAAGTGTTACATAGGTACTTTGACAAAAATTTTTCGTATTCAAAGTGTTATAATCTAATCGAAGTATGTTTTGTGCTGTTTTTTGATTTCTTACTTTTTTTGCTTTTCCTTTCGGTTTTCCTAATTTTCTGACCTTTTAAAACATCCCTGAATTGAGACGAACAAAACAAAAACAAGAATCATCCAAATCGGTCGAGCCGTTCTCGAGTTTTTGCTAGCCTAACGCACGGCACTCATTTTTATATATGTATGTACACTAGCGAATACCAGTCGTGTGCTACTACGCTGAAAAAAGATATACCCGGCGTGTGCTACTACGCTGAAAAAAGAAATACCCGGCGTGTGCTACTACGCTGAAAAAAGAAATACATTTTGTGTATTTGTTGGAAAAAAAGGAAATTTTCGTCTCGTCTCGTCTCGTCCCGTCCCGTCTCATCCCGGCCCGGCCCGTCCCGTCTCGTCTCGTCTCGTCTCGTCTCATATCATCTCTCGGTTATTAACGCGGCAAATGACAATTGTTAATATGCGGTGCCAGCTATCGGAAAGCTAGCACAGCCCCTATACCCTATACTCCTATCGTAAAATCATCTCAGTAAACTTTGAATTTAATTTTTTGCATTTAAAGTGTTATAATCTGATCGAAGTAGGTATTTTAAAGTATTTCGATTTATTATTAGCTCTTTTATTTTACCAAGAAAAACAATTTTTTTTTTGCCTAGGAACCTTCACGGGCGTACGCAGAACAACTCACCAAAATTTCATCACAATCGGATAAATGGTTTAGGAACGCATAGAGGATATACATACATACAAACAAACATTCATTTTTTTATAAATATATAGATATAGGGGGTTTTTTTAAGAGCTTGAGAACTTTAAATAATAATACAAGACAGAAATATTGTTGGAATGAATTTTTTATTATTATAATCTGGTAGATAATTTCATGGCATTTATTTTTTAAATATGATTTCCGGCATATGTCCGCCGCGGCTACGAGTTACATAGTCCATTCGATCAGTCCAATTTTTCACTAATTTTTCCAATAAATCTGGCCGTACGGCGTCAATGGAATATTGGCTTCCAATGCTTCAAGAGTTGCTGGTTTGTCGGCATAAACCAATGACTTAACATGGCCACATAAAAAGTAATCGAGACGCGTTAAGTCGCACGAAAGAGGGGGCCAGTTAACAGGACCACTTCTGGAAATGAAGTTGTCACCAAATTGATTTTGCAATAAATTGATGGTTCTATGAACTTCGCGAAAAGATTTATTTTTTTCAAATAAATTTCCACAATTTGGAAGCGTTGTTCTGGCGTTAAACGATTCATGATGAATTGCCAAACCTTACTGAACAGAAATGTCAACACAGTATTACATTCTCAACTGTCAAACCATAGACAACAACTATCGAAACTTCTCAAGCAGCTAAAACTACACCCTACATATAGATAATAGGAACATTTCACGCCAAAATATTTGCAATAAAACACATCTAAGCTGTCCTAATTTTACAACAAAAATGAAGAGGTTTGACTTTAAACTGGTGCAGGTACGCAAAACAGAAGTAAAACTCCACCAATAATTATGTACACTTTTCTTATGTAAAGATTGCACAAATTCTTATTATTTTTTTTAATCGTGTCACTATTTTATGCGACACAAAAAAATCTAAAGTTTCTAAAATTTCAATCTATTAAAATCAAATTTTGGAAATACTTTTTCAACATACTAAATTATTTTGTGCATGACAGACAATAGTCAGAATATTTTTTTTTAGTTTAGATTTGAGGAACTCGAAATTTTATTTTTAAGCATGAAAAGTTTATTTTGAACGAACATATGTACAATGTACATAGTCTTAAAATACTTCCACGTTGATGGACTTAAAAAATCCTGCTTATTATAATCCCAAATGTATTCTGACCGTTTTTTACACAGTGATGTAGGTAGCTCCTAATTTACTCAAATTGGACGTACTCGAATAGAGTTACATTTTACACTGGGAACATTACGAAAATACCGTTCTAAGTATTTTCCGAGCTTCAATTACATACAGGGTATTCAAGGAGCCTTAACGTGATGTCATTATTTCTTTAAGAATAATTAAGGTGCAGAGACTGACCCCTAATGGCTCGGGTTGTCTCCTATTATGGCAGTAAAGGAGCTATTGAATGAGGGAATCATCTTCTCTAGTGGAAGATTACAAAGGTACTTAGTACAAAATGGATTGTCAAAGACACAATTTTTATGGTATATATTTATTTAAGCAATTTCACGCGTAGTTTATTTTATAGCTTTTCTACTTGCTTTGTTAATTGAATGTTGTCATTATAATATATCATTATAAATATATACGAGTTCTTGCTAAGAAATGCTAAATTTGTACTATTATTAAAATATTGTAGAAGGTTAATTTATAACATTTAATTGAGAATAGTTGCGTTTTATTAATAGTTTGAACAAGTTTGCTTTAAAAGAGAAATGTTGGAATATAACATATTTGTAAGATATTTGAGAATCAATCAAAATCAGTTTAGGATTTAGTGTAACATACATATGTATGTATACTTTTTGATAAACGGCCAAGAAATCCTTTGCATATATGTATACATGTGTGTATGATATGTATAAAATTTCATAAATAATAAGGGTTGAGTTTTTAGGGCTACACGCTTAAATGATGAAAATCCCGCAAGTTGGATTAGTATAATTAGTGATGAAGATACCGTGATTACTTTCAAAATAAAGTTTTCATTGTGGGGGTGAGGTATACAACGAACAGTGATTTAAAAACTAAAATACTTCCCAAATCACTTTTCAAATATCAAAATATTGTATTAGAACACAAATTTATTTTTGATGGCTACAAAACGTTTTCGAGCTTTGTTTCTATATTATGAGATGCAACGGCAATGCGCCAGTAATTTTCATTCCATCTACGAGGGTTGTCTGAAAAGTTACCGACCTAACAAACACACAAAACATATTTTCTTCACATTTTTTTTTATTTCTGTTCATTTTCAATTCATGTTCAGGTACTTTTCAGACAACCCTCGTACATATCACAGAACATTTTAGAATTGTATTGAATTTTTGTTTATGTCTCACCCAATTTGCCCCAGTTAGTATTTCAAACAGAGATTCAGATTTATGCATCGAGGGTCACTATGAGCTATACATACTCATGTCTTTTAGAAAAAAAACCCCGAGTTTCGAAAAAGTTTACTGCCTAAAATTAAATGATGTATAATTAATATAAAAATCATTTTTGTTTGTCGCATTTACAATTCTTTTCCTTCATAATCCTTTTTCCATTTGTGTAGAAGTACATATTTTTGTGCACATAAGTACATATATAAAAATGGCCTTTAAATTCAGGTTTAACAATATTTTAATGATTGTTTGTATACAATATACATATATTACAATATACTTTATATATAGGAGTGGCCTGTTATATGACATATATTATCTTGTATCTACATTATTTACATAGCCTCTTTGATTTTCTGTTTTAATAACAGAATTCTATTCTACCTTTCGAAAATATATTGAGTGAATTCGTCTGGGTTAGTGTTCGACATAATTCCCACAATCGTAGGAAGCTGGGATGAGAGTTTTAAATTTCGGGATTCGCAGTAGGCGGTACGGGGAAACTCAAATTTGGAATATTTTTCTCGGATAAAGTGATTCTTAAGGCCGTTCTCCAATGCACGAACCACCCAACCACGAACGAACCAAAATCGCGCCATCTCGTCCCACATGAATGTGGCGTCATCTTCCCTCTCGCTCGTGTTTTCGTCAACATGGCTAACTTTTTCTTGGTGCGTGTTAACCACATAGTACTAGTTGACCATTCAGCAACGATATTGTACCAGAATAGTGACATCGCCGCAGCTGTTCCGCCGGTTGCCAAAACATCAGTGCACTAATTATAACACGAAGCACTTATAAAAATATGCACGGTAGTTTCAGGAGAATATTAAAAGTTAAATAGATAAGTTTGTCGGCTTAAAAAGTGATAAAAACTTCTACATTTAACATTTGCCCGATTGTGTTTTCGCAGCTGGCAGGCACAACTACAGGCAAGGGCTTATACTTTACACGGGATTCAGCATTTTCTTTCGGTGGTTCGTGGTTGGGTGGTCCGCGCATTGGAGAACGGCCTTTATGAACAAAGCACTATTTTTAGCGCTCCGTCACAAATTTAAATTTAAGAAAAATGTAGAAGTTTGATTAATGATTTAAATACCTAAATACTTATCTACTTTATTTAGTAGCCGAATCAATGTGTCGTTTTTATTAGGGTTCCGTACCCAAAGGGTAAAACTGGACCCTATTACTAACCCGGCCTTTACACGGGACAGGATTACTGACGGACAGATCTGTCTGGAACTGTCAAATACTCTCCAGCTGGCCGATTAGCGTTCGATTAACTGTCAAGACAATTCATTTTAAAAATGTTTATAGGCATTTGTCTGAATGTCCCATAAGCAAGGATTGGCTTCATACAGATCTATTAACGTCAAAACTTGTTCCCGCGTTAATTTTTCTTCCATTTTGCTCTGAAAATACATAGTTATTTATTAACCCGAAATAATAAAATAAAAAATTCAATGAACCGTTTACTTACCACTTCAAATTCAAAATTCAATGAACCGCTGCCTACCCCTTCAAAATCACTTTTCGCCATTTTGAATTCACAAATTGCCACTTTCTGTCCAGACAGTATTGGCAAGATTTCAATCTAGGCAGTGCTGTCACGATGATGATGTATTTCTGTTGCCGCTGCTATAACGACAAATACTAAAACAGAATAAAATAAATATTTAAGTTCGGCTCCCATACAAAAGACATGATTTTTTTGCCGTTTTTATAGATAATGGTACGGAACCCTTCGTGCGCGAGTCCGACTCGCACTTGGCCGGTTTTTTTTTATATAATTTATTTAGTCTCAATTCGTCAAACATACTGATTACTCCAAAACCAGAGGTATATGTATGTAAAAGTCATGTCAGTTACGTTAATCAAACTATTCATTCGGTTTTGTGTTTTTTGTAAGACGATTTTTTAAGGAATCGGCTACTTGCCGCCCTTGTTGCACAATATACTATTTAAGTAGATGTGCCAACATTGAAATGCTTCACATACATATGTATGTACGTTTTTTTGAACTCAGATATCTTAGTCGAAAAAAAAGATTTTTAGAAGGTTTTCAATACAAAAATTGGAACTTTCAAACTCATTATTAAGTCAATTATTTTTCGTGGAGATATATGTATGTACATATGTATAGTAATTTTGGCATAAATTGAGTTTAAGCTCTCCTCACAGATTTTGATGAAACTTTGTGAGTACGTTCATTTAGGGTCAAAAGTGAATGATATGCAAACAAAATTTGTCGGCCGCTTATATTTTCTGAAATATTCAACTTTAAAACTCTGAAAAGTAATAGTTTTCCTCCAAAATTTCTCCACAAGTTTTTGGTGAAAGTTATGGAAAAAACTGAAATTTCAAATGTTTCCACCAGACTCCTGTAAAAAGTTCTACATGATTGTTGAAAATGAGAACAATTTTACTTTTTTGCGATTTGTCGTTTTATAAGGCAAATGCGTGCTCGTCACCGTCGGTAAGTCGAAAAGAATATTTACCATTGATTCGTTAATGTCTAAGATTCTTGACGAACCTTCTCTGAAATGTCCTTAATTTAAGGTAATACAATTCGCAACGAAACATTGTGGGAATATGAAAAAAACTTGACTATTACGTTAGGAAAAAAAACGAGAACATTTAAAATTAAATTATCGTAATGTGGAAAATGGCTTGATTATTACTTATTTGATCATCACCATTAAGGACAATAGAAATGGCGAGCTGCTCAATTATTAGCTTCCGGGCTAAGAAGGATTTTAGCTTTTTGTATTTTTTATCAGAAAAAGCAAAACCGTTAGTCCTTCTAAATGATTATCCTTCATAAATATCGAAAAAGTAATTTTCTACCTTCATTCATGCATAGCAAATACCTTCTTTGTAAGGCAGATTGTGGGTCCCCAGTTCAGTTTTAAAGTATACAGCAGCATAAAACACAAAAGCGCTTTTCCTATCGTTCAATTTCATTGCTTCAATAAATTTTCTTGTCTTTCCTCGTTCCAGGTGGGCAATGCACTCGTCTGCGTCGCCGTCTACACGAACTACTCGATGCGAACAGTGACGAACATTTTCATAGTGAACCTTGCAGTGGCTGATTTCTTTGTGATTCTCTTTTGCCTGCCGCCAACGGTGTTATGGGATGTTACTGAGACCTGGTTCATGGGAAAGGTTATGTGCAAGGTGGTACTCTACTTCCAGGTGAGTTTCCGTGTCTCCATTTCCATGGCACCTTCATACACATACATATGTAAGTTCTCCTGAGCTTGCCAGTTTTTATGTGCTCGTAAATTTAGAGCTCATCATGAGGCATATTTATGTGGCCTGAGTGTGCGCCACGTTACCAAGGACATTATTCATTGCCTAAGATTACCTCGATAATGTGCACTTTACACCGGGGTTCGGGTATTGTGCGTGTAAAATTGCCGAAGGCCTCTGTGCACAAAAAACTCACGTATTTTGTTTTAAGATATACCTTTTTGTCAGTCAGCATTTTGCTTTATTTTTATTACACAAGGCAAGAATTTTCCAGCCCGAGGGAAAGTTATTGCGAGAGATTTATGTATTGCTCCTTCACTGAGCTGCGGAAAATGAAAAGATTTTAATACATGAAATTTTTTCTCACTTTTTTTTAACTTTGATAACATGTTTTAACATTTTTTAGATTGGGAGATCCCAAAGTATTTTGGAGTTTATGGTTTAAGTTGTTTAAATAGGGATCACCACTGCGGCGGTTAAAAAAATTTCGTTTTCGTGCATGTTTTACTTAAGTTATCTGAACTTATAAATTAATAAATTAATGTTTTGTGTAGTTGTATTATTGCACTGAACTGAACTATGTATACTTATGTCAATAGGTATCACAACTTTATATGCGTTGATCCTAAATTATTCGAAAGTACTATGTAATAGGGTGACCGATTTTCGAATTTCTTTGATCTCCCTCCACAAATTTCTTCAAGGTACAGAAAAAAAATTTGTATAAATCTTGAGAACGATCAGAAAATAATAACTCATGCCACCGCATCAAATAAAATTTTTCATTTCTTTTTATGAGGTTTTGCGTAATCTCCATTGGATAAGTACTTTTTGCGCAACTATGATTGCTTTATAAACCCCTCTTTACCCTCCCCTCCTCCCCCTCTCCATTCCTTAATTAGACAGACAGACACAGAAGCAGTAGACTATGTAAACCGCTTTATACAGATTAAATATTTTGTAAATTTTTGAAAATTCCTGTTTATGAAATCAAATACCTACCTCGAAAACCCCCAAGTGCCAAGTTGTGTGGAAATTACATTAACTTCAAAAATTTAAAGTTCGCCATCCTGAGTGTTTCCGAAAACACCCAAATCTGTACCAATTTTGGTCTATATCGCATCCATCATCGTCCAAAATCTTGAATTCGTAATTTTTGATATCTACATATATAAAAATGAATGTTTGTTTGTAACGCGACAATAAAACTTCTATATTAGGATCTAAAGTAACTATTTCCAGAGATTATAAAATACCAAGATGTAGCATCCAGTGCTTCAGAATGTTCGCACTTTTCAAATGCTATGGGACGTACCAGTAGGTACCACAACATATTGAAAATTACCTTAGAAACATTTTGCAACCTCAGCGACATTTTCCAGAATTGGTCGAGCGCCGCAACAGCAGAGCAGTGGAAAGATGTAGGGAAAGGGGACTTTAGAAAAGGCGCGGAAAGCGGCGTGAATGAAAGGCAAGCAAAAGTGAGATGTTGCAAAGCCCTCATACGAATGAGGCTGCTCTTCGGACGAACTGGAGAATGTATGCGCCACCGACTAGCACGAGTCGAATCACTTTACTTTGGCTTTGCGGGATACGAGACTGTGTGCGAAGGGCTCTGCTATAATCTGTTGCCATTTCTGGTTTAGCGATTGAGCAGTTTAGAGGCGAATAGCGAACTGATATTAATCCAATACTAAATAATGAATGCAATCAGTTTGTCTGGATTAATTGGATTAATAACAGTCAGGTTTTCACACCGACTTCAAAAGTCTAGAACGTCTAGTCTAGTCGTTTTTCCGTTATTTGAGCTTAAATACTTAGATTTGAGTACTCGCCGAAAAAAAATATATATATTCAATAACCTATAGCTCACTTTAAATTAATACTAAAAGGTTTTTTTAAGGAAGGATTTTATTCGTTTTTTATATAGAAGATATAGATTTCAGGATTGACATTTTATTTACAGGGTAAAAAACGTGAAATTCAGTTCTAGAATTATTTATTCAATCAGCAGTTTGTATTATTCATCTACGTATGATTTTTGCATATTTTCTTGACACAGTTGATCTTTCCGTACAAAAACCTTTTTAACAAGAAATTAAACCGACGAAAAGGAATTGAAAAGTGAAAAATAAAATATCCTTTTTAGTGTTAATACCTGAGCCCCTAAACGAATGTAGGTAGCTAATTTTAAGTCGGCCCCAAATTTCTTTGAAGTAATTTAATGGTCTTCGTTGATTGTTTTTTTAGTGAAAAAAATGAACTGAAAAGTAAATATAAAGTGTTTACAAGAAAAATTCAGTAATTATTTGTATAACATCTCCACATCATTTAAAATATCAATGTTAGGTGAATGTTGTACATGTTATTGTTAGCTCATTAAAAGGGCGTGATTGTAACAAATCTTTCACAACAAACCAACAACTCACGATTGAATATGTTTTGAAAAATGTGAAATGGTAGTTAGTAGTTGGAAATGTCTGCCATTACCTGTCCCCTCAATTTTATTCATTACTTACGGGACACCCTGTAAAAGGATTGGGTGGTGTTACCGTTTACCATAAGCAAAAGCAGAGAGTGGAAAATTATAATTCCTGTTACTTTAGACGGCTTTATATTCCAATTAAACAGTTTGATGTGAATTTCAAAAACCTTTCTCTTGAGAGGTGTTCGGATAAGTAACCAGAAAAACCTTCCTGGCAAAAGGAGGGTGGACCTCAGCTTCGGACTCGGGGACTTCAGTCAAAAAGTTGGAAAAAAATGGAGTTAATGATTACACTTCCCCAAAGTAAATTTGAGGTCCATTTATCTGTTCCGGGTTATTTGGATGAAAAGCTGGCTAACTTATGACCGGACTACAGAATAGGGAAATTGAGAGACCTTGTTGTTCTGCAAGTGGAAATGTAAAAAAACACATTAATCGGTGTACTTTTCTGCAGAACTTTAAATAGAGAAATGCAGACCCTAAACCGTGAAGCTTTTGTAATTGGAATAAAATAACCCATTCAGCGGAGAAATGCCTGGAGACGATTTATGCACAAGCTCTTCATAAAATATGACATTCATGAAATGTTTTAACAATTGCTCATATTCTCTTGATAAAGCTAGAAAGATTTCCTCTAGAACTAGAAGTAATGAATAAGCGTGGGGCTCAAGGTTTTATAACTTTACCTTTGAAGGCTGTTGCCCATCAAAATGCAGTTCTTCTTCTTCTTCTTGTAAAAATCATGTTAGGAGGACTGTAAGAGTTTTTGTAATAGTAATTAGGTAATTGAACCAAAACGTTTGCTTAGACATGGATATATCTGTATGGAATGCTCGGAGGAATGAACGAACATGGAGTGGAAACGAGCCGAAAAAAGTGAAGCCATTTCAAAGATGTGTGAGTAGAAACACTCACACATAGACACCACTCAGTACAGGCGTCAAATTTTTGCTGGCACTGCGGAGGAGCCAACTTTTGCAGGCGATTTAATTTATTGTAGCCACCTGTTCTGCATGTGGACATCGCTCGGGGACATAAAACCCAATAAAAAGAAAGTATTAAGTAAAGTAATATTTCTATCATTATATTAATTTATGCTTTGACCCCCCAAAAAAAATTTTTATGGTGACGACTTTGTCATTCATTTGCACAAATCTGACAGTTCTTCTGGAGGCAAAACCACTTCAGTTAAGAATGAATTTTTCGATAAAATCCAATCATTTTCACAATTTTTATCAAATGAAATTACTAAGTGTAATTTTCTTAAATATGTACCTACTTGTGAAAAGAAATCCCAGAGATCACGTAATTCATCACATTTTCGCAGCCAGGCACAAAACACTTTCGCGGCATTTTTCTATATTTTTCTGCAAAATAATTAAAATATGTATATAACTAGCCCTTTCCAGAAATTAACGCAACATTAAAACATAAAAATTACACTTTATAACCCACATTTAAGTAAAAACAAGCACAAAATTACCTCTTTGCGCGTTTGCTCACTATGGAACTGCACATTAAAGTTCCCGCTCGTTTCTCGTTTGACACTTAATTTGACAATCGATCTCCCATTTGACAATCAGTCTCCCGGCTTTTTGGCTTCACTCACGTACACGGATTTTACACGGTGCTTCCACTCCATGTTCGTTCATTCCTCCGAGATGGAATGTGACTTTTTTTTAAATGAAATTTATAAAAACTTGCATTTTTCTTAAAGCGATTTTTGCAAAATACTTTAATAGAAACACTATAAAAAGCAATTAGCTTATTTTTCTTTTTAATTAGCAACGGCTATGTTCAAAAATTACTTACTTCCCTTCACCTTCAATGTAATTTAATTATACATCTAACAACCCTATTAAAACGAAAAAAGTGTTTGCTTGTTATCGGACTTTAAGTATTTAAAAATGCAATCAAATGTCAGTTGGTTATATATGTACATCTAAGAATATGAATAGATATACCAAAACAAATTATGATACATACATATATGTGCATACATATTTTGTATTATTATCGAATTGAGATAGATGGAGTAAAAGCTAAAGTATTTTAATTTTGCAATTAATTAATTATTATGTTTAAGAGAACAATTCTTAAAATTTTAAATATGTATATGTATATTTCGAAGAAGCTCAATCCAATGTTCCAAATGTTTTCCAAGAATTACACCACAAAGTTGTGGTAGCTTTCTCTAAAAATATTTTAATTGCTACAAAATTAAACTTAATTTTGAGTCTGAAAATGTCGTTAGATGAGCAGATTCTTAAAGAGAATTTTCTCGAATCAAATTTGTCTGATGTAATTCTCCCCTTAAAAATGTTATCCCGACGGCATTCCCTTCGTGTACCTGTGGGCCAGTTCATATCACTTTTCTTCCCAGTTATTATTACGTGAATCTCTGACTTGGCCCGACTCTCCTGCCTAGTTTGACAGTAGCCTGGCATGTCAGTCACATCAAAGCAAACGAGACGTGTCTTCTCCGGCCGAGAGCGCCCTTTACGTTTTATCCAATTTGGTTCTAATACATTTAAGCAAGGAGCACGTTCACCGGAGATTTTTATAATAAAGCACAATGGGCGGTCTGTTGGTTCTTTTGATTCATTACCTGCCCGCACCAGCTGCGTGAGGCTCCTGAAAATTTGAAGAACGCATTAAAGGGAAATTGGGCGAATTTTTTTAGTAAATTTAACAAATAATCTTAGAACATTTAGATTGGACCTCGTCAGTACATGTTTAACACAGAATTTGAATTGATAAATTAAGGTAGTAACTTGGTTAAATAGTTTCCGTGCGTACGTTGCAAAAAATTTTGAAGTGAATGCTTGAATCTTAAAAAAAGAAAAAAACATTATTTGTATTTCGAAATAATTCGTGAATTTGATTTTGTTCCGAGATAATAGATAGTAGGTAAGATATAAAAAGGAATTCCTAATTCCCAAATAGCTGCAATAAAAACCTCATAACCGACAATTGTTCCAACTTAAAAAGGTGTATTTTATTTAATCAACTATTGCTAAATAAAAATACAATAATAAATATTTTTCTAGTAAAACTTCTCTGAGCGAGTTGAGAGTCTGTTTTCATGTTCGCGTCACATCATGGCCTTGGAAATTTTCTTGACGTGAGAAAGGCGGAAGATCTGCACTCGGGGAGAGAGAATAAAGAATAAGAAACTAAAAAAACACGCTTTTATAAGTACTGCACTAAAATTCAAAAAAATAATTGACCACTGTTTAGTGTTTATTCCGTAAGGGTCTTAGCCTTATGGTAAGCTATGTTTGTAATTATTATATAATTTGAGTGTAAAATCGTGGGGTGCTTTATCTTTAAAGCAAAGCATTATAAAATATATTTTGTACCTATGTTTTTTAAACTATTATTTTATTTTTTATTTTTTAGTGGTGAAATTATTAAAGCGCGTTTTTAGTTTTTTAACCTATTATTTTATTTTTTACTTGTGAGTCTTATATTTAAATAGAAAACGTAGGTATTTCAACATTTATTTAGTTGAATCGTAGCAGATGTCGGAAACGGAGCAAACTTCACATTAAAGTAAATTGCTAGCAAAAAAGTCTACGAGAACTACAGCCTCTCTGAAAATCAATTAATAAGGCAACTCAATATATGTAAGTTAGAAAATAGGTAGATACATAATAATTTGTAAGTAAGAAGAGGTTAGGGTCTACTTGAAGGTTTTTGACATAAGGAAATATGAAGGGGTTAAGCAGAAAAGGAAAAGCACGTCTGTTCAGTCCAAGTCTTTAATCCAGAAGAAATAAAAGTGCATACATGGAATTGCCACAAAAGTATAGCTAGATCAGTATAGAAAACATTTCAATATAAAATTCACATATTCATTATTAAGTTACAACACACGGTGTTGCCAATATCCAACAAAATATATTATGAATCCCCATTATATCACAGCTTACATATGTACTTAACATAAAATACTGTAAGCTTGAAGATCACCTTGCAAGACTTCTGTACTTTATTTACATAAGCGTCAAATAAATAAGTAAATAAATAAATAAACAATGCCATTGGCAAGACCATTTCTCTACATAAATGTCAGATCGCTGCATTATCTTGGCACCCTCAAAAATGATCTGTTTCGTTGGCTCTTTGTATTGTTGTTTTTCTTCCCAGAAGTTGCAGATAATCTCCGGTTTGCGCGGTTTTTCTTCGGCAGATCGTATTCTGGGAATGACCTGGTAATAAAACAAAAATAAGCCAAAATAATTAGATCGATTTTACATTGAGAGGGCAGTTTTTTCATAAAAGAAATATAAAAATAAAGTTCTTGTTTATCTATTATATAAAAAAATAAAAACAGTATACAAATGTATAGAGCGTGTTTCTTTAAAGTCTATTACTTGCAGATCTAGCAGTGCAATATTTAAGCGTTCCTACTTCTTCCACTAATTAGAGCACACATTTTCCACGAAAGGCAATATTGTCTCAACCAAGTGTAGCTGCTTCGCGAAATATGTATGTAAGTAAGTTACTTTTTTCCCATAAAGGTATACGAGACAATTACTGGCTACACGTTAATAACACAGGTGTACATACATACATATGTGACTTCATTGGCAAGCTTGATTGGTGGCTCAAAATACTTTTAAGTTTTAAAGATGGTTGTATTGGTATGACGTTTCTTTAGTGAAGTGTGTTTGAAAGTTTAGTAATGAAGGGAAAAAATTAATAGTAAAAAAACATTTTTAAAAACAATCTTTTATTTAAATGCTCTAAAAAGAAGAAAATAAGCATTACACAATTTATATGATATAAAAGCTTGTCGCGAGATTTCCTTATGTAGATGTAGATCCTTTAGACTTACAACCCTTCAATTATTGTATTATTGTTTATCTACATAAGTAAATTTCGCGTCAAGCTTTTATATCATACAAATTGTGTAATGTAATAAATTGATGGGTTTGATTCAATTTAAATTTTAATTTCTTCTTTTTAGAGCATTTAAATAAAAGATTGTTTTTAAAAATGTTTTTTTACAATTAATTTATTTTTGAGACTAAAAAACGATGTCTTTATTAGTAAAAGAACGTCAAATTGAAATTTCAAAACGGCGTTAGCATGACGCTGAGTAAGTAGTGCGTGGTACCGTTTGAAGCTGAATCGTGCATTAGCATCTTGAAACTCTTCTTTTGAACTTATGCGTTATTATATTAGACGTCCGCAATATTGGATTTAGAATGACGTCACCTCACTTATTGTGTTTCGCTCATCAAGCCCTTTCATTTGATATCCATATCATAGGGGTAACTATGGATATTATAAATCGCCATTTTGTGACGTCCGCCATATTGGATTTAGAATAACGTGACATTACTTATTGTATTTCGCTTATCAAGCCCTTTCATTTGATACCCATATCATAGGGGTTACTATGAAAATTATAAATCGCCATTTTGTGAAGTCCGCCATATTGGATTTAGAAATGGCGTTACTCATTTTATCGTTTCCTACCCTTCAAGCTCTTTCACTTGATACCCATATTAAGGAGGTCGACCAAAAATACATGGTCCGCCATCTTGGACCGTCCGCCATATTGGATTTAGAATGACGTCACACAGCTTATCGTGTATTGTCATCCAAACTAAACGTGTATACAAAATTTCAGCTCAATCGGTTGAAGATATCTGCTTCAAAATTGAGTAGCAAGATTCCACCCGAACAAACATACATATGTATGTACATTGCAAGTTAAATAAAAGCTTGTAAAAAGGGAATTATTCATCAAAACATGAATCTGTACGCTCTGGAACAAAGTGCGATGTCAGAAATGTTCAATCGGACTTTGGCAGCAACATTTTCCTTTCCTTTTTTATGCTAAATTAACAAAGGAATGTTGGATCGGGGCATCAAATTCTGTTGTGTACCAATGAATTGGTAGTAAAGCCATGAAATTTATATGTTACCGGCAATGTGTTTAACGTGGGCATTTTGTAAAGCTACGGTTTCCTACAAAGCGGTAACGTCATGTAGCGACTATAATATTACGGTGAGTGACGTCACAAAAAATGTTTCTATGGAATACCACGGTAGTGGTTTCCAAGATAGCGGTAATATCGACGTCACGTAAGATTGCGCGACCGTCACATTTTTAGCGGGAGCTGGTTACGCTAGAGAACTGTTTGTCAACGTTTTTTATCGTCGATAGTGAACGAAGCGGTGCAGACGTGTTTAATATTCAAACTGACTCTGAATTCTAACTTTACAACTACTGTCACCGTCATCGTTGCCGTATTTTTGTACACCGTTTTGCTTACGTCACTCACCGAAATAATACGGAGCGTATATGACGGTACCGCATGGTAGGAAACCGTAGCTTTAGAGGTTCGGGCATTTTGTAGAATATCCAATTTTTTGGACAATGTTATATGTCGTAAGGTCATTAGGAGAATCAGTCCGTTAACCAAAAGCCTAAACTATGCACGCAGACAAGCGCGTATTTGTGGATACATATTTTAAAAGCATGTTAAGTGAATGCGATTAAACTTTGTACACTTATTTACATATAATAGAGGGTGTTTTTTTTTAGAGGCGGAGAACTTTAAATTGAAATAAAACACAGAAAAATGTTTTCAATGTCCACTAAATTGGCCTAATTTGACAGATAATTTTTTGGCATTAATGCTTGAATATGTTTTCGGCCATGTGGCCGCCGCGGCTGGCGCGTAATCTGAAGCTCCAATTTTCCAGAATTTCATTTGAGAATTTTTTTCAGTGATGAAGCACATTTTTTTGGTTAAATGGATACGTCAACAAACAGAATTGCCATATTTGGAGTAATGATAATCCACAAGCCATTCTCGAAACACCATCACCAGTTATTTAATTAATTTTTGTTTTTAATGAAAGGTTATTTCATTCCCTACCCAACAGTATTAGGTTGCCTCAGCATAAGTGTGTCTAATCAAGGGTTGCCTAGATTTTAGAGTTCTCCTGAAAGAAGACTTTTCCGATTTTGTAAGGGCGCTCCATTGATCAAATAGGCGAGCGGGAGGTTGCCGAAAAGTGGCTTCATATTTAGCTATGATTTTGTCCACTATTGTTTGGTAATTAATTTTATTAATATGAGATGAAATTGTTCGTTATATTTTCAGTTTGCTTCGACACGAAGTACATATATCTGATAAGAGTTCAAATGATACCGAGCTTTTTTTCGAATAAATTTCCATTTGTGGAAAGTAAAGTAACTATATTGCTATCATTTTTAAGCGCAGCGTGATCTTTTATTTTTTCTTGAACTCGTACACAATTTTTTCCGGAAACTAAAGTTAATTTTTTATTGTTCTTTTTGTCTTCACCCTATTCACAGAAAAAACATAATTTTTCCCAATCAAACGAATCATTTACCGCATGTACTTTTTTTGACGAGGATAATTCAACGTTTTCCTTCTTCCGTTTTTTATTATTGTTATTCATGTTATTTTTTTACTGACGAATAAAACGAATTAATTACGATAAACCTACTTGATGCTGCGCGCAACACAGTTGATCACTAATAATGAACAAAATTCTGCTACAAAAGCATGCATTGACAAGCTACGCAATAAACAAGTCAAAACAAGCAGCGCGCGCTCGGTACTTCAATTTTAAAACTCTTGTCATTTTTTCCCTAGTTGATATTTTATACTCAAACTTTGCCAAAAACTTCTTTGTACCTTATATTTGAGTTCTGTATAGTTTAACCCCCCTATTATGGTTAGCGAGTCGCCAAATCACATTCGAGTCGAAAAGAGCTTAAAAAAGTCCTTTTTGGATAAGAATTCCTAACAAAGTTCCTAAATTTTTAACAAATTCATTTCAGTTACCCTTGACTTCAGTGAATTTTTCCTCACATAACGTCAAAATAATTCGAATGGATTTTTCTATCGAGTAATTTCAACCACTTTGAACGAAAAAATTAATTGAAGTCAAAGGCTACTGAAATGATTTTATGATAATTTTAGAAACTTTATTAAGGAATTTTTTCCAAAAAGGGCTTTTGTAAGCTCTTTTCGACTCGAATGTGATTTGGCGACTCGCTAACCATAATAGGGGCCTTAATTAGAATTTCAAAACTTCGTCGCTCAACATTTTAATTTGAAGTCAATCATTCGCAACTTCGTACTTGTAATGTTTAAAAATTCATATCTCCGGTTCTAATTAATTTTTTTGCACGTTTGTCCTCTTTTTTTCTTTCAAACCGAGAATACGCTGCGAAAATTTCATTAGAAAATAGCAAACACTGTAAAAGTTACATCGAGTTGAACACAGAAAAACTGAATAATCATTATTTCGCGATTTTCATGAAAAGTGCATTTTTCTCAATGACGCTGTTATTTTAGAGCAAAATAAATTTCATATTCGGATTCAGCGACCAAAAATACGTAAAAATCATTTAGTTTAGCTACTTAGCTCACCGTGGTCGGTCAACCCTACTTTTTGGGCAAAGTGATCTGACAGATTTCAGCTGTTTCAGCGGCTGCAGTGACAGTTTCGGACTAAATTTAACATATTTTCCTTATTTTGTAGGTAATTCGCAGTTTAAAATTGGCATTTACTGAAGAGAATGTGTAACTCGTTAAGTTTTCACAAATAATTTCCAAATGCACTTCGGTAATATTTGCAAACAATGCTATAAAGTCCCATATTGTGAGTGTGCACAAAATGCAAACTCAAATTCCCCATAATATTTTGTAATGTGAAACGAGGTAAAAAGCAATCCAACCTGCCTTGGGCCGACATTTCTAATTACCTAACGCGAAAACGACGGCCATCCGTGGGAGCGAGGCCCACGATGGACACTAACGTGACGTAAGGTAATGCAAATCGCTTCACACCACTCGTGAGGCTGAGCGGGATCACTGTCTGTATCATTGCTGGTACGGACAGGGCGGACTGGTGGCAACGTCCCGAGACAAAAAAAGAATTATATCCCGAACGGAAGGTGTCGGGTCACACAGCACTGGCACATAAATCAAAAAAAAATTTATTTTTGTGGGAGCCTTCACGAGGACGTAGCTTGGGAAATGGTTCGGGCGGCGTGTCTAGACGAAGTGCGCTTGCTGAGCTAGTCGGCATGGGGGGGTTCTTGAACCACGGAAGCCACGTCCGAATAAAAGTTACTAATACACGCCAGAAGGTTGAAAAGAATGTGTAAGGAGGAAAAGCTGGCAATAGCGAATATTCACAATATACTGCAAGATCCAGTGTCCGTTGAAGACGGCACGGAGATATGAGGTGGCTTCACCTAGAGCCTAGGGAAAGGAAGAGACAGGACCGGGGACGAAACCAGATTCCCCTGCAGGGGTGATGGTCCTGCCTGCAGCTCAACCCACCCTGCCATTCGTGTTCCCTATCCGCGAATGGCCCTACCGAAAGGGACGGAGAGAGAGATGAGGGGGAGGGACGATCAGTCAATCATAAAAGCAGAACGTTAATTCAACATGATTATAATTTCAATTATAGATATTGATACATGTCCATGTTAATTCTAGCTGAATTCTATAGAAATAAATGCGCGAATCAATGAATTAGTAGTGTGAATAAAATTACTAACCTTTCTTCTGGTTCCTAAACGAGTGAGCCACTATGAGGGCAATACGATTATAATAATGATGGTCACTACTGAGTGAACAATGGGCGACGAAAAAAAAAAAAAAAGATTCTCGTTCGGTAAAATAACCCGAAACCGCACAAATTAAATCCCCTGAAAATGCTGATTCAGAACGGTATTCGATATAAGTGTGTATGTATAAAAAAAAGATATATATATATATATGTATATTTAGTAAAAGGGTCAGACCAAATGTACCCGATGAGGGCGCAATATAAATGAGAAATATGTGGGCGCTCCCTGGCAAATATTAAATGTTCCACCTTATCTGTTAGGGCTCCTTTTTCTTTGTTTCTTTTTTTTTTTATTTTTCTTTTCCTTTCTTTTCTTGGGTTTTCCCTTTCTTGTTTTTTTCTTTCTTTCTTGATTTTAGTTTGATAATACTACTGATAAGAGGGAGGAAAAATATAATAATGGTTACGTACCTTGATGACTGGAACTGCTGCCGATCGATCGCCAGTAATTCCTGAAATAGTAAAGTTAGCAAGACAAAAAGGAAAAGAAATAGGATAAAAAGGAAGTTCCTAAGTGCAGATACGAGCAACAGGACCCGGGTCTCCTCTTAGTCGGAGATAGAAGCAGTTATGCTATTTGATTCGAAAAAAAAACGAAATGACAATGACTCGAATTAAATGGGAGGGAAGTCCCAGAGTACCGGGGGATGTACTTGGCGTGGTTTAAAATTACGATGAACTCTATATGTTACAAATACGCGAATAGTATTCCCAGAAGGGGACACGAGCAATGATTATTGCGAACTCGAATTACTTTAAGCTAAGCGATCTGGAAAAAGATTAGCCTACAAGACATAATAAGAAATTTGGGGATTCCGTGAGGGAATTTGCGCTGGCTGCTGGAGAGGCGGCGATGCAGGTTGGGGCTTCGTTACAGATGATGATGCTCCCGTCGTCCGTGACTCAAAAAGGGAGGTTAGATCGGACCTAACCCGAAAATTGATGCAAATGTTGATCCTGGACGTGGACGTCGTGCTGTTGGGGCTGGCCAGCTATCACACAAAAATTTAGGCCTCCTTCCCTGGAGAATTGGGGGCGGCTATTCGGCGAGTGATCGGAGAATCGGGGCGGCGGCTCCTCGGGCTTGCCTGAATTGCTTCTGGTGAAATCAGTCGCACCTGGTGCAATTTAATGAGGCCAAAGCCAATAAGGTGGGGCCAAATAAAGTGTAAGGCGCACACAAAAAACGATGGGGCCTCCGACTGCGACGTAGGCAGTGGGGCCACTTGAATTGCAGGTGGGCGCCTGCAATGATTGCTGCGTTATTTCATGCTACTTATTATTTCAGGTTCTTACCAAACAGAGGGCTCTTGGTCACCAGCACACTTTCCACTTTTTCGATTAAATTTTACTTTCGTCGGTTTTGTCCCTTTTTCTTATCTTGTTTGCACTCGCTCCAGATGTGGCGGCACGTCCGTCTTCGATCACTGACTTACACAGAATGACAATATGGCGGCGCGCTGTCGCCTTTCCTGTGTCACCCATGTGGCTGTCACTTGACGAAGATAATTTTGAGTTCAGTGGCGGGCTAAGGCTAGGGTTTCATTCCTATGCTCGTTCCACACATTAAAGATCATTTTACTGACGGATAAAAACCGTGCACATCACAATTTAACTATGTACATTTTGCGCTACTTTAAAGGTACATTTAGTAAAACGTTTCGCAATGGTTGAGGATTTTTAATCGCTTACTCTCATATTCCGAAACTTTATTAACTTTGCCCAGTCTACTTGCAAAATTTGTCAGAAAATAAAAATTTTGGGGGTTGAAATGTCTGAGTAAAATTTGAGCCGTTCAATGCACAAAAGGAAGAAAGGTGCTTTGGGTAAAAGGAAATTAAATGAATAGGCATTGCTAGTTTGAAAATATTTATTTCATATATTATTATATAAAAATAAAACACTTTAATTTAGAATTCATATATGTATATATTTTAAATTAAAAAGAAAATACTTCAAAGGAATTTGTATATTTTTTATTTATGTCACTGTCGGCGGGAATTCACTCACAAGAAATTTCCACAAAAAGCAAAAATTTTGCAATTATTTTTGCAAGTACATCTCTACGCACCATTAAACAATCTTCTTGTTAAGTGCAAGAGTACTTTTTACAATTAAATGGCGTTAAATATAGTAAAATAACTATAAAGTTGCCAATAATTGCCCAGTACTTCGCCACCTAACCTAACACTTTTGCCGGTTCATAGATGATTTTTTTAATTTCGATCAAACTTTTTCACAATTTTTCACTTCCATTACAACTGATATCCTTTTGTACACCTCCTGTAGAAATATTTACCGGATAAATTAATTATTTCAATTTTAAAACTGCTTAAATAACTGCAGAACCCCGAAAATTTACGCGCTTTGTATGAGAAATAGCCGTCAACTGAAGAACTGTCAGACCACTTACGCACACATGCAAAAGGCCACTTCATGGCTTGTAAATATAGAAGGCTTTGGCAGTGGGGATAAACATGAAAAGTTACCAAACCACTTCTGGTAAAAATTGGGTAAACCGTTACCGCTTACTTGTGTGCGTAAAATGTCAAAAGTGATAAATTTGGCAGAATAACATTACATTATCCATTATTCTATTAAAGAACTCAAAAGTGATAAATATGACTGAGAAACAACAGGCTTTACTTAATTTATTAGAAAATTTGTATCAAACAGTTTCGGGTAAACATTTTTAAAAGTTTTTAAAAACTTTCGAGTTAACAAACAGACCTAATATGACTGCCGCCCCAAGATGACGGATTACATTTTATTGTAAACCCCTTAATATGGCCTCGTCATTAGAGTGCTAATAGCTCAAAATTAACAGGGAAAAACGTTTTCTTAATATAAGCTTGCCTTTAAAAAGTTTTCTTAAACTTTTACTTAATTTCGATGTGGGGTTCCGTTTCAAACGAAAAAAAATTGACTAAAATAAGTATTACACTAAAAAGAATGAAATAAAAAAAACACAGAACCGACTCCAAAAAATCCCAAGCTCTAATAAGTATAAAATAATTATATTAAAAATCCTCTGCGACTACTTTCAACATTAAATACCAAGACTTTTGTAGACTTTTGAAGTCGGTGTGAAAACCTTACATGATGTTAATCCAATACTAAATAATTAAGGCAATCAGTTTGTGTGGATTAACTGAACCATTAGGAAAAGGAGAAGAATAAAGATATTGCTAAATTCTATCAAGCGTTTTTATTTATACTACGAATGCTTGTAAAAATTGGCAAGAATATCGTATATGACTATATTTTCGTATTTTTTGTAGAATTACCAAAAATAAGAGGAAATTTTTATAGTTAAAACCTGGTGAGCGTAAATCCTATGCTTTTATAGGAAACGTGATTCTCTTTTTTACAAATAGTGTTTTTTGATTTGTAATGAGTTAACTATATACATATACTGGAAGAAATGTAATTTTCGTTTTTCAGAACGAGCTACCCCTAAAAAGTCGTCGTTCGTCTATACATATTTTTAAATTTAATTTAATGTACCTATTCAATACAGTGTAACAGTAACATAATCAATAATAATACCTAAATGAATTTCAATGGAATGGATCCTACTGCTTTAAATATCAATTGAAAATCACTTGAACGACGAGGAACTAGCGCACGCGGCACAATACCCGAAGTCAATCCAAATTTGGTCAGCCCAGTTTTAAGTTAACATACAATTTTTATTCTGAGTCCCGAATGTTCGCAATTTCCAGCAAACTAATTTTACATTGCTTTTTGTCTTCTTTTTCAGTCGGTGTCGGTCACGGTGTCGGTGCTAACGCTGACCTTCATATCGATCGACCGTTGGTACGCAATTTGCTTCCCACTGCGCTATAGGACGAAAATCAGCCGGGCGATTGCATGTGTGGCATTCATCTGGATTATTGCGCTATTGTCTGGTGAGTAGCATTTTTGGGCCCAAATTTGCAATACCAGCCTTACACTGTACTTTGTACTTGAAACCATTTATCTGTTAACTGAAATCTGTTCCATTTCACCGAACAGATATGCCTGAGTTCCTCGTCCTCACAACGAAGAAAAAGGAGCTCCGCTTTGGGATAAATCTTTTCACCCAATGCCTCACTACTTGGGATCATGAAGCGGAAAAGAACTTCTACATCTCCCGCTTTGTGCTCTTCTACACGTAAGTTGATAAACTTTTAGCAGCTTTTTACGCTTTTGTTGCGAAAATTTATTTTATGCATAAATGGGACGAAATGGAGGAACGCGGTCAGTGCGGTTGTAAAATCGCAAAATGTTATGTATGTATATTATGTAATATTCCCACTTCTTTGGGAATTTTTTATTTCGCTCTTTGTGGGGCGGCGCCCATTGTTCCCGAAGGAGAAGGAGTGAATTTCATAGGCACATTGGGGAGTTACTTGAGAATTTTCTTATGGCTCGGATTGTATAAGTAGAGTCGAACTCGTTTTTCCAACATGGCTAACAATAAGTGCTTTATTGCAACAAGACTCGCCGGAGTAAGAAGTTCTAGCCGATTTTCCCTTAATCTGCGATGAACCTATGATTCTTTTCCGGCTGCTTGAACAGATGCCATTTACACCAAGGGACCACTTTTCTTAACTACAATTGCCCTTGCCCACTCATCTATGCCAGATGAAATAGATCCTGTTATTTTTCTTAAGTAGATACTATTTTCGAGAATTAGAGAGGATTCTAGTAGATTGTGACCTACATCAGTACTTAATAGGTAATGCATAAATGGCAGAAATGGTCCAATATAACGTAACATTTATAACCCGTGTACTTTGCACGCACCGATTACAATTGGTCTGCATTTCCAAATAAATTTCAATGGTTTTAAGACTGCGAGGTTAAGGCGATTATGTATTTTTACCATATATTTATCGGTAAAGGAAATCGCTTTAACCAAAGAAAGTATAAACATAAAGAACTTGCATCCAGTACAAGTCTGCGCTTGACGAAATTTCCGCTTCAATGGTAATTCCTAGAACCTGAGTTTATCTTTAAAAAATAGTAGGTCCCTGACGAATTACTCTATATGCGTGACTTTAATTTCAAATTAATGAATTGATGAAGTTTTTAAATCTGGGTCGAAATTTGTAGGCAGGTATTAGCATCACCAATTTTCTTTATTCGTTAAAGAAGTTTGTGAGCTTTATTTTTCGACACTATGATTTTTAACCAACTTCCAAAAAAGGAGGAGGTTCTATGTTCGTCTGTACGTACCTATGTTTTTTTTTTATATGTTCACCGATATTTTCGCCAATTATGGACCAATTTAAAAAAATCTTTATTTGTTTGAAAGGGTATACTCCCAATAAAATTTGAAGAAAATATTCCACCCCTCAGGATGGTAAAATAAGGGATTAGTGATTTAGTGATTTTTCACCCACTGATTTCTTGTGATAATCTCCGAAAATTCATCGATGAACGCCCCAACCGCAGGACGCAAGCCAAAGCGACGATGGGAGAGCGCCTGCGTAGCGACGTTCGAGGTTGCAACCAGAGATAACGAATATTTGTTATCTCTGTTGTAACCATGCAAACATTTTTTGCCATGAGCCCCTTGCCGCACCCCATAGCGTTCCTGTTCGGGGAATTCAGTCAGCTACATACGTGTGGGGATAACTCAAAGAGAGCTAAGAACTTGAACGGCTGAAAATCAGCTCGCAACACGGCTGGGGTTCTCTGGGGTCGGCTCACGATATGCTGAATGCTGAGTTGTCTCTCTGGGTCGAAAATTTCCGTACAAAATTTCTTGTGGGCCTTGCAAGTTCTTTATGTTATACTTTCCTTGCTTTAACTTACAAGAAGAAACTTTTATAAAAAAAAGGCTTTTCATGATTACCTTCAAAACTTCCCTTCAAGACTTACTACTAATTTTTCGAACACAAAATAAATAAACCATTTTTGAGTTCAGCGTAACAAAAAAATATGATACGCTACGCGATATACCTATGTAATGTACGTTCCTGAGAAATCGTTGTTCGTTCGTGTTATTGGGATTTGACATCGTGACGTCACGATCCAATATGGCGGTTCCTGGCCAGAGCTTAACATGCGTAACGTAGGCCAGAAGCGTCTTTTTTTAATTTTTCAAGTAAATGGAATAAGTGTTGCATTACGGTTGTACACATTTTAAGAAATTAAGTTATTGGTATTATTTTGAGCAGTGATTTGTAAGAATAAATTAAAGTTTTCATTCATTTTTCATGGGGTAAAAATGAAGCACAGCGCAAGTTTGTGGAAGGTGAGCGAGTGTTTAAAGCGGGACACATTATAAAATGTGGAAAAACAGTGACTGGAAATTCGGAGGTCACGTCTGTGTCATCGTCGTGCTTGCAGACGACTCGTATAAGGGAGAAACCTCACTTTAATATGAGACATCTTACCTGAGAGGACATAATCTTCTGGTTTAAAATGCACAGAGCACACCCTGCTTCTGTTGCTTACAGACTTAACTTTAAGTGCTATTTGCCATGCCTTCAGTTTATCTATACTCTCTTCCTTTACAGTCGGTTCTTGCTCCATAATCGACAGATGTATCTACTTTCGGCTGGCTGCGCGTTTCGGAGCAGAGCAGAATAACACCGCGCAAGAAATAACTTAATATTATGAAAAAAAATATAGAACCGACTCCAAAAAATCCCAAGTTCTAAAAAGTATAAAATAATTATATTAAAAGTCCTCTGATACTACTTTCAACATTAAATACCAAGACTTTCCTAGACTTTTGAAGTCGGTGTGAAAACCTGACTAGAATTTGAAGTCGGTGTGAAATCCAATTAATCCAGACAAACTGATTGCATTCATTATTTAGTATTGGATTAATATCAGTCAGGTTTTCACACCAACTTCAAAAGTCTAGGAAAGTCTTGGTATTTAATGTTGAAAGTAGTATCAGAGGACTTTTAATATAATTATTTTATACTTTTTAGAGCTCGGGATTTTTTGGAGTCGGTTCTATTTTTTTTTTTAATTTTTTATTTCATTCTTTTTAGTGTAATATGTTTTAGTAAATTTTTTTTGGTCCGCCATTGTGAATCCTCGCAATCGGGCACCGAATGTACAACCAAGCACCAAAACCTTATCTGTGTATATATTTTGTTTTTTGTTGTTTTTCTCAAAAAGCGCTGAATCAATTTCGATAAAATTTATATGGGACCACCTCTGAAGTGTGGCCTACCAAACAAAAAGTATAGTGCCACTCGGGGACTGCCGCGGTAAAGCTATTGCATAGTATTTTTTATCAACTTATGCAATTATAATTAAAGTTTATGCTTGGAAATGTGTCTGACACCGAGTATTATATATAAATTCAAAAAAAGTCAAAAAAAAATACTGCATTTGTGATAATAATAAAATGTATGTAATATAGAGTACTCACTCATTTTCTTTCACTATTTTTTCAAGTATTATGTATAAATTCAAAAAAAGTCAAAAAAAAATACTGCATTTGTGATAATAATAAAATGTATGTAATATAGAGTACTCACTTGTAATGTCTAAAACAATCGGGTTGAATAATTGACACAACGTAACTGTAGTTAATAAATGTTTATTAATTATAATATATTTCACATTAAAGGATACACAGTATTCGGTTAAATATTAATGCTAGCCTAAGACGTGGCTCTCGATAGCGCGACCTAATTCAGAGTGAGTCCCGACTCATGGTTACGCAATAGCCTATATAGTGAACGCTCACACACACACTCGCCGTCACACTTCGAGGCGTCAGCCATGCCTGCCATACGCAGCCATAGCCGACTCTTATATACTACATCACTCATTTTCTTTTACTATTTTTTCATCACTTTCTTCATTAATAAATGCACTTTGTTTATTCATATTTAAAACACTTTATACACAAATTTTACGCGTACAGGTGTCAGTTATGAGCAGTTAGCAGCTAATCTAGTCACCAACGCCGCAGGCGACTAGATTAGGGTGTTAGGTTTTTTTCGTTACGGAATTTCTTGATTCGGTCGCCGCGCTCAGCCCGCGATAAAAGCTATGCAATAGCTTAAAAAATGAATCATCAAAATCAATTCATAATTGGCGGAATTATCGCGTAACGACATACAAAAAAAAAAAAAACATACAGTCGAAATGAGAACCTCCTCCGTTTTTTCGTCGGTTAAAAATGAATGAAAGCTTTAATTTATTCTTACAAATCACTGCTCAAAATAATACCAATAACTTAATTTCTTAAAATGTGTACAACCGTAATGCAACACTTATTCCATTTACTTGAAAAATTAAAAAAAGACGCTTCTGGCCTATGTTACGCATGTTAAGCTCTGGCCAGGAACCGCCATATTGGATCGTGACGTCACGATGTCAAATCCCAATAGGACAAGCTAACTTAATATAAAAACTGGGACTCGGTCCTAAAAAGAGAAATACTGTCTATTATGGTGGAACACTATGATCTTTTTTTTATTTTTGATTACATATATTATATGTATGCAATTAAAAATTTTTTATATTAAATTTAAATAAAATACAACATCATATGAGTTTTAGAGATCATAGTGGGATAAAACAAGTTTTAATACGAATATAGTATGCAACTTGTAACAACTAAAAAAATAATCATTTCGTGTTTCATAACTGAAATTTGAATTAAAAATCAAAAAGAACGTAATAGCTGTGTTTTTTTCAGATTTGTTCCGGTTCTAGGTTTAACAGGAAATTTTGCTCTGAATTGAAACTTATGAGTAGTTATACATATCAAAAAATGTATAACTACTCATAAGACTTGGCCAAAAAAATTAAGTTGCCTGGATTTTATACCCATTTTACGTCAAATAGCAACCCAAAAATTTATCTGGTTAAGGGTTTGAAGGTTGTATGCGTAAATATCATGGCTAATTTGATGCGCTTTCGCAAATTTTAAAATCTTTATATACGTGACAGTCTTTAAAATTTCAATTCAATGCAAAATTTCCTGTTGAAACTAGAATCGGAACAAATGTGAAAAAACACAGCTAATGTTACAAATGCATTCTTCATCGTCACTTACATACATATGTATATGTATTTACATATGTAGTTGGTACAGAGCGTTTGAATAGCCTTATTTGAAATTCGGAGCTTGATTTATCGACAAGAGTGACAGCACTTTCGGTAGGTTTAGGTTTTAAAAAATCTGTCATTGTTTGATCTTCCTTACAAATATTTATTAATGTCTCAAGAGGCAATTTTGAAGATCTATGGAGAGTAGTCTGGGGCCGGCTATTAGTCATTGAGTGCAATATTATCCAAAGGCCAAAACATAAGTGCATGCTAACACTGCTCAATAGAAAATGATTTGACTTGAAAATGAATATAGAATGTATGTACCTATAAGCGATAAATTACATTAGCTTTTGTGAATACATATATGAATCATACACATTTGGAGAATCTTGGCATTGTAGGAAACCTTCTGCAGTTCATAAATCGCTTTTTAAAACAATCGCGTTGAAGGAAAATTTTGGCGGATTGCGGGTTATTGTCTGCGGAAAATTTGTCTGTTTGGGTTTGAACAAAAACTTCTCAGGTTTCATTTTTTAAAACTTTGCTGTTCTTAAATTAATGAAAATTTTGCATTATATGTAGGCCGTAAAACAATTAAGGCCGGCCTTAATATACTGCAAAGTTTTTATTATTTTTTAATAATTAGTAAAACTTATAGCACCGCAACGCTTACAGTACTTGTCATAGAACAAGGAGGGATCACTTGGATTAATTTCTGTTCAATGTACAGATTCTTATGGCTCAAGTACAGGAATTAGGGTCATTAAAATCGAAGCGGTTTTCCACAAAGGCTGCTATTTCACTCATTAAACATACATGTGTTGTATTAAACAGCAATTTTTGTTAGAAAAGCTCGAATTCAGGTTGGGCTTAGTAAGCTGGGTACAGACGCTTGTGTTTTTCCACGATGTACGATGTACGCAATGTTGACCGTACCATGAACATTGACAGTGCAGTGTGTATAACAAACTGGACGAGAAAAAACCTCGTGCGCCAACTCAACATGTCTGAGTTTTCCTCGTTCACCGTACCTCGTACCGCTAACTTCATTTATGTCGATGCGATTGTCAGCTGTTAGAAATCACTTCACGTTATATATTTAGTGTGAAATTGTAAAATGAGGGGATTTATGTGTTTTAAATAATGTCCATCAGTCATCAAGCTCCACTAATGAAGCTGCAATGAGATACAAAGCACATAACTTCCATTATTAGTATAAATAGAATGCCTTGAACATACCCGTCTTTTAAACACTCTTGATGATACAGTGCCTGCGGCCTTTAAAAGCTTAGTGCAAAAGTGCATATTAAATATTAACTGACTTGAAATCACGCTCTTGAGATTAATTGCCCACCACCATCGCAAGAAAGGACTCATTAAACTCCTCCCAATTGCATTTTCAGATTACCACTCCTTCTAATGACAATAGCGTATTTCAAGATCGTTCAAGTACTGTGGAAATCAGAGACGATTCCGGGTCATCGTGAATCTCGCAATCATCAGTACACATGTGGATGTAAGTGTCACAAAATAAATCGCTCTCCTTCTTCAAATTTAATTATACTCTCTAAATTTGATCGCCTTTTAGATTTACGAGGGTCATGTGTTCCATCTGCAAACACCAGCACAATGGGCCAATTACGGGCTCGACGAAAAGCCGCGAAAATGCTCGTTGCCGTCGTGGTTATGTTCGCGGGCTGCTATTTCCCAGTGCACATCATCAATCTGCTGCGGTAAGTTATTAACCAACTTTCAGCGTAGTGTACCAAAACTTAAATAAACTCAATTGGAATAATTTGCCAAAGTGTGACTGTTTAAATTAACCCGAAGTGGTTGAACTACTTCTGTTGCATATGAACTCGCATATTGAAATTCTCGTTTTAATTTAAGTGACGTGTCGGTGAAACGCCTTATTCCCTGGAGATTGAATGCAAGCGAGTTATTTATCTTTGAGGAAAGGACACTTTCTCTAAACTCCATTTCATTTGTTTGGGGTATTTCAATTTTCCATGGAAGAGATGTTCTAAATTTCCTCAGGGTTAATCAAGCAGGTGCTAGACGAAACTCTAAGTACCTACGACATTTATAAGTAATATGCAAATTCCCTAGATGCAAATTAAGTTTGACAAGAAAATGGGGTGAATTGTGACCACTTTAAATTTTTTCCTTCTTCGAAAAGTTTTTTATCTTCAAAATAAACTTCTAACGAGGTTTTGATTACTTTGGCTTAGAAGGATGGTTTAAGGTAAATTGGGGATTTTACGGCATAATGAATTTTCGGAAAAGTGGACTTGCTTTTGAGCAAAAGCATAGGTAAATGCTGTGATCAATTTAATGGATAAGAAAGTATTTCTCTTAAAAACTGGAAGCATCAAGTCAAATTTTGATATCTTAAGTCTAAGGCGCAATTTTTGACAGTGACGCAACACGCAATTGTACATATGTACATATAATGGCTGTATTTACTTATGTATACATATATGAAAAAAAAACTCTTTACAAATTTGTTTGAGCATCACTTCTTTGTGACGATTTAATTTAACTCGACAGAAAAATACAATCGAATTATTTTGACGTTATGTGCGGACAAATTAATTGAAATCAAAGGTAACTAGAATGAATTTTTGAGAATTCTAGCAACTTCGCAGGGCGTCAAACATTTTTACTTGTGATGAAATTATCTTGTGTGGTTCTTAGTACTGAGTATTTCGGATTTATTTTATGTTTATTTTATTACTTGTTGGCTGCTAGTATGTATTGGGCGAGTATGTTAATTGTTTAAGACTTCTCTGAATATACTATGTTTGATGTTGTGCTATTGTATGGTAGCAAATTGTATTGGTTTTCTGGAGTTCCAACTCGAGATAAGCCAACATATAACTGCCCATGGGAAAAACAATCGTTTTTCAAGTCAATGCCCACGAGAGAGAATTTTTGACACTGGGACTATTTATCGTGAGGACAAATGAAACTTTGACTGGAAACTGCAGCCTTTTGAAAGATATTGGCAAATCCGTCGGAATCATGGGTATCCGCGGAATATAAGCAAGTTGTCCCACTGCTGACCACAGTAGCCTTGTGCCATTACACATGTTGGGAGGGCTCAAGTTTCTAACAGCATGATAGGAATGCCGACTTTTAACATAAGGTCGTGAGGTGGTAGGCCAGAAGGACTCAAAGAATTTAAAAATTCTTGAGGATAGTGCACTGTATCCATCCTTAATATTACACACCTGTTCAACTGACTTATACTGTTTGACTTGACTGGGAATTTTCTTTAAAATCAGTTTATTTATTTCATTCACTGTATCGTTTCTGGGTGACACTATTGCCTTTGAACAAAGCCAGTGATAATTTCTTATTGCGTCTATTAGATGTTCTAATTTATGGACTATGTGTGGCCCAATCTATCGTCAAGTTGAATTTCAGCGGAATTTCAGAATAATTTTTTCTTCCCCAAGTTTGAGTAGTCGTTGCGAAAAGTTGTTGTTGTAGTTGTCGCTCAAATAGTCTCTCATATTTGTTCGTAAATTAATAGTTTCAACGGAACTCCATATGGGAGATGATTTTAAGCATGCTCTGATGACATCGGCGCGTGTTCCTTTTGTTATTACAGGCAGTGTTTCCCGAAAATCGCCCGCAAACACAAAAGTAGCACCAACCATGACAGGATCTGAGTTTCTGAGGTCTTGGAGCGTTCGATTTACTACTTCAACATGAGCTCTATGACTCAAGGTACATTCATCCCATATGATCAATGGTGCATTTGGAAAAGTTTGCCAAGCGGTCCATTTTTACGTATGGAACATACTGGCTGTTGTTCCAAAATCGGGGAACAAAACGCGAGCCCGCGAAGAATTTGCGAAACGGCTTCACTCTTAACGTTCGCGCCTGTCGCGGCTTTCGCGCGCGATCCGCGGGCTAAGTGTAGAGCGGGCTTTACAGAGTAGTCCGATTTTGATGGCTCTTTTTTTATTACATATAAGGTATACCTCTAAGGTGGTCCATTAATATAAATTTGAAAACAAAATTCTACCCCTAGGGGTAAATAAAAACCTTTTAACAAAAAATTAAACCGAAACAAAGAAACTGAAAAGTGAGAAATAAGAGCTTTTTAACAAAAAATTAAACCGACAAAAAAAAACTGAAAAGTGAAAAAATGGTAACATTCGTTTGAACACACAAACAACCTCTCACCCTAAACGCATATACCTTCTCCGTTCCGTCGTGGGTAAAAAATAAAGTAAACCGTTTTAGTCTGAATAACTGAGCCCTAAACTAATGTAAGCAACTAATTTTGAGTTGGCGCCAAAGGAAAAATTAATTGTTTTTTTGGCGCCGACTAAAAATTAGCTACTTACATTAGTTTAGGTGCTCAGTTATTCAGACTAAAAGGGTTTATTTTATTTTTCATTTTTCAGTTCCTTTTCTGTCGGTTTAATTTTTGGTTAAAAAGCTTTTATATACCTTTAAAATTGTTGAAATTAGAGGACGAACGAAATCTATCGAAATTACCGTGTTAGTCTTCACTGAGAATTTTACAATCTTGAAATCCTCGTGTATCAAATCAAAACTAATCGAGTATCGCTAAAAACCAATGATCAATGTAATTGTTTGCAAAATTTCGCTTTAACCAAATCTTACCGCGAAATCCACTATATTTTATGAAAATCAATTTTAAATTATACTCTAAAACTACTCTTTTGAATTGAAATTCCGTGTAAAACTTCTCTCGTAAAATCATCTCAGTAAACTTTGACATACATTTTTTGCATGGAAAGTGTGCGCTCTTTGCACTTATAGAGAGGTGCCGGAAATAATATGTCCGAAAATTCCAAAATAATAATTCAATTTATTGCTAATATCACTATTTTTACAATTCAGGTACAAAATTAACTTAGAACTAATTCAAATTCATTCAGTAACAGTAATCCAGTTTAACTTAAAAATTCATGCAATTCACTTGTGATGGAAAATCGTATTATTCCATTAATCGGCTTCTGTAATTATAAATGAGTAACCAATTAATATTTCATACGGGTTGATGTTTGAGGCTAAGTCTCGGTCTCGGAAGAGAAGTTGAGTTCAGATTAACTTTCTGATCTTAATGTCCAGATTAGTATTCTAGTGTTGTAAGTACCTTTGGGTTCTAGTAGAAGATTTTGCTCAGTGTAATTTTCTGATCTTACAGTCCAGATTAGTATTCTGGCAAGTAGGAAGTGTAAAGTCAGATTAGTTTTCTGACTAAAGGTTTCAGATTAGCGAAGATTTGTGCATCTCCCGCTCGCTAGGCAGATTCGTCTCCGTTTTCCAGGCGGAAGTTCTCGGCATCTTGATCTGTACTCAAGAGATTTTGGAGAGGAAACTGTGTGGAAAAAACATTTTTATTTTCTCTGACAGTCAAGCTGCTCTTAAAGCACTTGACTATTACATAGTTTCGTCTAAGCTCCTCAGCGAGTGTCGTCACGCGCTTGATCTCATTGCGACTTCTAATAAAGTCTCAATAATCTGGGTCCCTGGCCACTGTAACATTGCAGGCAATGAGACTGCAGACAGGCTGGCGAAAGAAGGCGCCTGCTCTTCCTTTATAGGACCAGAACCCTACGTGTGTGTTGCACCATCTCTCATCAGTCGCTCAATGGAGGAATGGGTCCGCTCTGAGCACAATGAGAGGTGGTCCGCAAGTATAGATTGTAGACAGTCTAAGATGTTCTTACATCGGGTCGACCTAGGCCTCGGCAGACGTCTACTCAACCTTAGTAGATGCCAGTTGAGCCTAGCGATGGCTATTATTACCGGCCATTGCAGGCTGAACAAGCATCTTCATACAATACGAATAGCGGAATCGCCGCGTTGTGGTTGCGAGCTGGAGGACGAGACTATCGCTCACCTTTTGTGTGCGTGTCCGTTTTACAATAGCGCCAGAGCCGCTTTATTCGGGAACTACCAGGTGGATTCACATGATCTGCATAAACTCACGATGCCCACCATCCTGAGCTTTGTTAGAAGAACTGGTCGTCTAACGGCTCTATCAAGGCATCGAGATTAACTCAGATGGCAGTCTCTCTTCTCGAGGTTTGTACAATGGACCTTTGGTCTAAGTGCAGGGTGAATCTACCCGCCTCATGACAATCTACATCTACAAAGGGTTCAGAAGTAACATTCTGTGGCAAGTAATTTTGAGTGTATTTTTATTCAGATTAATTTCTGATGGAAAAGTCCAGATTAGTATTCTGGCAAAGAAGAATGATGGAGTCAGATTAGATTTCTGACTAAGTAAGTTCCAGATTAGTGTTCTGGTAAAGTTTGTAGGTTCAGATTAATTTTCTGGTTTCAGATTAGAACTCTGATGCTGGTTATTACCCAAGGAGATCTTACTTTGATCTGCTTGGTCGTCTGTTTTGGGTCGGCTTTTATCCCTGCCTGTAGCCGTGACTTTAGACACTATTGTAGTACCAAAGGAGGTTTACTGGTCTAAATGGTCTAAAGTGCTGCCCTATGCCACCTCCTTGACATTTGACAAATGTCATTATTCAGGCATGATATCACGCCCGCCTCCTGAAATCTACATCTACATCTCTACAGGCATGAGGAGCAGGTAAACTTTGTCTTTATTTCTGACTTTTTTAATTTTTCTTTGTAGGCTTAACAGAAAGTGTTACTTTGACATAAATTTTTTGCACAGTTGTTTTAATTTACTTTGTGATTTGTATGGGAAAAGTGTTGTTTTTACTATTTTCTAAGCAATTTTTATGTTTTTTCTCTCCATAAGAACCCTTGTGCCTTAAGGAAAATATGAAAAAAAAAATTAGCTGAATTGGTCGAGCCGTTCTCGAGTTTTGGGCTTAGCAACACATTTGGCGATTCATTTTTATTTACATATATAGATTGTAGATAGATTTTACCATACTTAACACTCTATCTAGTATCTATTATCTTTTAAAAACTGACATCACATTCTGCATTTTGTGCAAAACATTTGGAATGCCCGTTTTATAAAAACTGTTATTCTTCTTACAGGAAAATTGAGATTTTCTGTAGGTAAAAGAATCATTACCGCTTGTACCGAATATGGATGTATGTACTTTGCAAAATAACAATAAACATTTGCGTTAAAAGCTTTATTTTCTCTGTGATAAACAAAACTTAAAGGTAGAGTTGACTGTTGAGGAGAAGAAATTGGAAACCATAATAATCACACTTTGACTGTAAGAATAATACCTTGGACACACTACCCGTAATTATTACGGCAACCATCATTATTACGCCTCAAACCCGTGATTATGATGGTTTCCAAATGATGGTCTTGCACCGTAATTTTGTGCAAAATTACGGTTCAGCGCCATCTGGGCTCAAATAGATAACGAGATTTTTGAAAGCTCTTCTTATACGATTCCGTCAGGAGTTTTTATTTTAATTGATTTTTTGCTGTCAGGCAGATTTTATGCGCTATTTTCTGTTTCGTTGCGGTTTCTTTTACGCAAAAACCAACAAGCATGCGCAAAATGCCCCCAGAAATGTCTTTTTAGCAAACACACAAACCGGAAAAATACTTATTCAAAATTCTGTTTATGAAAAAACCATGGCAACTACCTTGGACACACTACCCCGTAATTATGACGGCAACCATCATAATTACGAATATCAAAATTACGGTATGACACATTAGCTGAGCGTAATTTTGGATGGTAGTTGCCATGGTTTTTTCATAAACAGAATTTTTTTCCGGTTTGTGTGTTTGCTAAAAAGACATTTCTGGGGGCATTTTGCGCATGCTTGTTGGTTTTTGCGTAAAAGAAACCGCAACCAAACAGAAAATAGCGCATAAAATCTGCCTGACAGCAAAAAATCAATTAAAATTAAAAACTCCTGACGGAATCGTATAAGAAGAGCTTTCAAAAATCTCGTTATCTATTTGAGCCCAGATGGCGCTGAACCGTAATTTTGCACAAAATTACGGTGCAAGACCATCATTTGGAAACCATCATAATCACGGGTTTGAGGTGTAATAATGATGGTTGCCGTAATAATTACGGGTAGTGTGTAAAAGATATAAATTTTATCGTTATAAAAATAGAACACCGATTTTGATGTATCTTTTAATAAAATGCGCTTGTCACTAAAGAGGCATCAGCCATTTTCAGCAACTTTATCCTCACTTGAAGAAGACCCAAATATTTTCATGTTTATTGGTTCTTGCTTCAAAAAGTAATTGAAACAGAAAAAGTTTTCGGGAAAATCACTAATATACGATGTTATATTGGATAAGCACATCCTCTTATTAGGGATAGGAACTTCTCCCTCGCTTCGTAATCTGGTATCCCCTAAACCGAAAGTAAAATCTTATTTCTTCAGACTTTTGCTTGCCTTTGGCCTGTTTGAAGCCAGATGTCACGATAGCTTCATTAATTCCTTCGTCTTCCAGATGATATCTGAGTGGATGTCATTGGACTGAGATTGTTTGGGCATTAGGAATTGGGAAGTATACACTTGGCAATCAATTTTCAAGAGTTGGAGACAGCATTTTGCTGTGAAATCACGGCCATTATCCCTCAAATAATTAACATCAATCTTTCTAGGTCCACGATGACGCTGCCGCAGAGTGATGTGATGACGGTGTTTTTCCTGCTCTCCCACTGGCTCTGCTATGCCAATAGCGCAATTAATCCAGTCATTTACAACTTTATGAGTGGTAAGTATCATGTTTTCTATGTGAATAAAAATATTTCACACTCAGGGCGTTTATACCGTGTACCATAACCAGTTTTGTCACCGAATCTAGTCACGGCATATACACTTGGCAAATAACCAAATATGACCCAACTTTTAGTTACGTCCAAAAAAGGTTACACCGTTTTTGCTTATCGGCATATACACATGGCAAAATCTGACTGTTGATTTTTTGTTAATTGACTTTTATTATTCCTGACCTGTTGGATTTCCGCGAGTGTTTTGGACGAGTGAATTTGTGAAATTTTTTAAAAGTTTTGGTCGCATTCGAGACAGTAAAAAAAAAATTAAAAAATAAATAAATATGAGTTCTTCTTCTTGAAATTGCTTTTGCCGGCATCTCCACCCGGGTATGTTCAAATATGGTTATGTAACCAAATTTGGTCATTACCAGGTCACGTCGGTATAAACGCGCTCACTGTCCGGCTGCTAAATAGCCGTATGTATATAATATTTGTGTGCAGATAAGCGGATAGTACCTAAGAAAATTATTTGTTATTGCTTAAGCGGTGGTCCTCACACGAAAATGCAGTTTTTATGAGTAGGGAGAAGTATTCTGAAAAAGATTTAACACTATGAAAATACTAATTGCATTACGCGTCGAAGATATTTTTTGAGCTACATACAGGGTGTTCAGAGGTGGGAGGGGAATATTGCAGGGGTGAAAGGTCATACCGAGGTCTACGCATCGCAGTGACCCCAAACCAATCTCAACAAATAACTATTTCGAAGCCCTTTCCAAAAAGGTCAACACCGCCCCCCTATCCCCAACCCCTTGGCCCCAATCACCCCCGGAAGTTGAACAAATTAACTTTTATTTCACAATTTTTCAACTTTCGGCCCACTTTTCTCCGAAATTCACGTTATTAACATACCTCCTTTTTATTTTTTTAAAATAAATTAAATAAAAAAACATTTTTAAAAACAATCTTTTTAAATGCTCTAAAAAGAAGAAAATAAAATTTTCCTTTAAAATTTTAACTATCAACTTATAACCTCATTATACACAATTTATATGATCATAAAAGCTTGTCGCGAGTAAATTTCAATTTAATTAAATACTTATAGGTACTTACGCAAACCTCGCGACAAGCTTTTATGATGATGACAGATTTGTTAGACGGCGTTTTAATTCAGTTCATGGAAGATTACATGGAAGACGAAGTAATTTTCCAACACGATAATGCAACCATTTACGCTTCCAGGTTCACAAAAGAATGGCTAGTTGAGCGAAACATAAGTGTTTTTAATTAGCCGGCATGCAGTCCAGATTTTAACCCCTTAGAGAATCTATGGCTAGAGAAGTTTATAAAAATGGGCGCCAATTCAACCGCATTTCGGAACTCAAAGACGAAACCAAGAAGTGTTGGGAAGCAATTCCAGTCAACACTTTACAAAGCCTTATAAAGTCTATGCCTAATCGAATTTTTTCGGTTTGTAATCAGAATGGAGGTCCCACAAAGTATTGAATAAAGTTCATTTGGATTTTGATTTAAATTACTTGGTAGTTTTATTCATTATTAGTGCTGAGGCTAAATCAATTTCACTCTTTTTTTTTAACCGACTTCAAAAAAGGAGGAGGTTCTCAATTCGACTGTATGTTTTTTTTTGTACCTTGTTACGCGATCATTCCGCCAATTATGAATTGATTTTGATGATTCTTTTTTTGTTGGGTAGGTCATACTTCAGGGGTGGTCCCATATAAATTTTATCGTAATTGATTCAGCGCTTCTTGAGAAAATCAACAAAAAACAAAATATATACACAGATAAGGTTTTGATATTTGGTTGTACATTCGGTGCCCGATTGCGAGGATTCAAAATGGCGGACCAAAAAAAATTTACTAAAACATATTACACTAAAAAGAATGAAATAAAAAATTTTTTTAAAAAAAATAGAACCGACTCCAAAAATCCCAAGCCCTAAAAAGTATAAAATAATTACATATATCAAAAGTCCTCGGCTACTACTTTCAACATTAAATACCAAGACTTTCCTAGACTTTTGAAGGCGGTGTGAAAACCTGACTGATATTAATCCAATACTAACTAAATAATTAATGCAATCAGTTTGTCTGGATTAATTGGATCAGTCAGGTTTTCACACCGCCTTCAAAAGTCTAGGAAAGTCTTGGTATTTAATGTTGAAAGTAGTAGCCGAGGACTTTTGATATATGTAATTATTTTATACTTTTTAGGGCTTGGGATTTTTGGAGTCGGTCTATTTTTTTTTTAATTGAATTTTTGTTATTTACTGTAAAACCTAATCTTGAATTAAAGATTATTAGATGTCAAATATTGCAAGACAATATAAATATAATTATGAGATTATCACTTTTTATTAAAAATAGTGGTTTACGTCTTTTGGCATATTTCTTCTGAAAAATGTCTATGCGGCTAAATCAATTTCGTTCACTGTATAATAGTCTTAGAAAGCAATGCGTGAGGACGTAAGTAACGGTACCTACCGCAAACTTGCTCTATATGGGCTTACACTTACTCCCCAGAGCGCCTAAGTTTTGTGTTATCTTAGATAATTTATTACTATTATAAATAAATGAATTAATAAATAAATTTTTGCAAACGCGGTAATTTAAAAAAAAAGGCATTTAATTATTATTCGCTGAGTGTTTTGTCGAAACCTCGCCAATGCGTCGAGATTCCACTAATATATAAAAAGTGTTTAGATTAAAATTCTAAGAGTCAAGGCAATTGAATAAAACAAGTACGTTTTTTGGGGTCAACGTAAGAAGTTAGTGACCCCAGGAGGAAAACCTGTTCAGCGTGGAGACTGTTCAGGAAAAACCCCCTTTTTAGGTTTCCGTAGCCAAATGGCAAAAAACGGAACCCTTATGGATTCGTCATGTCTGTCTGTCTGCTGTCCGTCCGTATGTCACAGCCACTTTTTTCCGAAACTATAAGAACTATACTGTTGAAACTTGGTAAGTAGATGTATTCTGTGAACCGCATTAAGATTTTCACACAAAAATAGAAAAAAAACAATAAATTTTGGGGGTTCCCCATACTTAGAACTGAAACTCAAAAATTTTTTTTCATCAAACCCATACGTGTGGGGTATCTATGGATAGGCCTTCAAAAATGATATTGAGGTTTTTAATATCATTTTTTTCTAAACTGAATAGTTTGCGCGAGAGACACTTCCAAAGTGGTAAAATGTGTCCCCCCCCCCTGTAACTTCTAAAATAAGAGAATGATAAAACTAAAAAAATATATGATGTACATTACCATGCAAACTTCCACCGAAAATTGGTTTGAACGAGATCTAGTAAGTAGTTTTTTTAATACGTCATAAATCGTAAACCGCAATTTACCTTTCATTCAATCAACTCAAATATAAAACTAAAAATAAAAACATTTAATTTCATAAACATAAACCGTGAACCATTATTATCTAATAATAAATCTGTAATAGGTGCCTAAGTAAATAATAATTATAATTCGCGCGGGACGTGGCTTGATCGGTAGCGGGTGCGGAGCGCGCGGGGGGCAGGTTCCCGACTGCGTTTACCCGAGCGGGCAGACAGGTGAGGGCAGACATCGTTGAAACTTCAAGAACTTTTATATTATGTTACTTGCTGCTACGGAACCCTTCATGGGCGAGTCCGACTCGCACTTGGCCGCTTTTTTTTATTAATGAGAAGGTTACAGATCTGATTTTATGAACAGTGAGAAATCCCTATCCCTATATCCCTATACAGGGTGTTTTGCTAAGGTCTGAACAGGGGTATGCCAGTTGATTCTAAATGGTCTCCTGATCAACGTTTGTTCGGACCCCCCCCCCCCCCTTCAAATCGGTCCTTCCCCCGAAAATCACGATTGAACATTTGGAGGAGGTCAACCTAGAAAATGCATTATAAGTTCTTTCAGAGACATCCTAGGATACTGCTTGATAACGCATTATAAAGCTGAGCCTTCAAGCTTTCCAACGATACCACCCACGACCCAATCCGTTGACAAAGAAGCGGGGGAGACCCCGTCAAATTTCGAAAATGGCAATTTCAATGCCCAAAATTTGACCTTAACCCTTCATTCTGCCGATTTTTTGTATGGGAAGATCGAAACTTTTTTTGAGAAAAAGCTTCCCTGTTTTGTGACCTTTCTCAAGAAAAAAACCGCACTCGAATCCGATGGCGCGTTCCGAAGTTAGTCGTGTTATAATAATTAATACAACAACAAAACCCACTATCCGCAATGAAGTGCAATTGGAATGTGACGTCACTTTCCAATTGGACTTCATTGCGGATAGTGGGTGTTGCTGTTTTATTAATTATTATAATACGAATAACTTCGGAACGCGCCGTCGGATTCGAGTGCGGTTTTTGCTTGAGAAAGACCCCGTTTACACTAGCGCAAGCATGCGTCAGTGGCATGTTCGCCTGCTTTAATGAAAATAAGCGTCGCATTTACACTAGTCAGCATTAGTCAATTCTGAGCTGCCTGCTCGGTTGAAAAGCGAACACTATCATGACCCGTTTACACCTTACACACACACACACACTCTCAATTTCCGCCCGGGCATGCATCAGGCAGCCTCAGAGACGGTTTGGTTCATGACTGCCTCGTCCCCTGCCTCTCCTTCGTTTCTTCCACAAATTGTGACGTCACATGCATGCCACTGACGCATGCTTGCGCTACTGTAAACGGGGTCAAAGGCTACGTGACAGGGAAGCTTTTTTTCAAAAAAAGTTTCGATCTTCCCATACAAAAAATGGGCAGAATGAAGGGTCAAGGTCAAATTTTGGGCTTTGAAATTGCCATTTTCGAAATTTGTCTCCCCCACTTGTTTGTTGACGGATTGGGTCGTGGGTGGTTGGAATGCTTGAAGGCTCAGCATTCTAATGCGTTATCAACCAGTATCCTAGGATGTCTCTGAAAGAACTTATAATGCATTTTCTAGGTTGACCTCCTCCAAATGTTCACTCGTGATTTTAGGGGGAAGGATCGATTTGAAGGGGGGGGGGGGGGGGAGGGTGTCCGAACAAACGTTGATCAGGAGAACATTAAGAATCGATTCGCATGCCCCTGTTCAAACCTTAGCAAAACACCCTGTATGTACATATATGTATGTACATACATATGTTATGTATATACAATCGAAAGTTTCTTTGTTTGTTTGTTTGTTTGTTGCTCAATCACGCCTAAACGATCGGCCCGATCATTTTCATTTTCTTAGTGAAGATACTACATATTCCGGGCTAACATATAGACTATTTTTTATCCGGGGGTTTCAAAATGGCGGACCCAAGATGACGGTCAAAAGTTGTAATTATCAAGAGATTGCCATAAAAATTAGTATTCGGGGGTTCTCGTAGCTCCTGATTGCGAATCTATGCTCGAAATTTGGAAATTTAAGATGGCGGATCCAATATGGCGACCAACAATTTTCAAACTTCAACGAATTTAAGTGAAATTTAGTATTACGGGTATTTTGATACCACTAATTTCGAATCTACTAACAAAATTTGTAAATTCAAAATGGCGGACGCAATATGTTTGTTACTCAATCACGCCTTAAAGTTTGGCCCCATTATTTTCATTTTTTAAGTGAGGGCACTACACATCCCGATTTAAAATTTAGGGTTCTTTTTACTCACGGGTTTCAAAATGGCGGACCCAAGATGGCTGCCAAAAATTGCAAATATTAAGGGATTGCCATGAAAATTAGTATGGGGAGGATTTTGGAGGTGCTAATTGCGAATCTAAGACCAACGCGAAGCTGGCGCCGTCAATTTTTTTTTTTTCTAAATCGACTTTTTAATTAACGTTTGATGGCTTAAAAAATTTCCCTTTAAATGCCCCTCCCGATTATCAAATTGCCCCATCTCTATCTTTTTGCAATAAAAAGTTATTAATTATTTAAACATTTTAATATAAAATGTCATTTTAATTAAGAAAAAAATGATTTTTAATAATCAAAATATTACTATTAAATACTTTTCAATTTGCCCCATCGAAGCGCCAATCTTTTTTTCGATTTAATTGTATAATTGGGGAGATAAAAATTAAAATTGTCATGAGTACATATTGTAATAAAAGCTTGGTAGCTTGAAAACAATATGGCGACGGTTATGAAAAGCTCGATATATTAAGATCAGTATAATAAGCTCAATATAATAAACCCAATATAAAAACCTTTACATAAAAAGCTCAGTGCTTCGATATAAAAAGTTCAATGCACAACGGATTATTGATTAACGATTAAAACTCATAGTCTTCTAGTACTTATTTTTTCTTTGCAATTGAATAAATAATAACTTTAAGTAAAACATTATTAATCGAACAATTTATGAAGTATTTACATATTAAAGTTTAATATTATTGCCAAATTTCTTATAATAAGTTTACCATTATTATTATATATCCATTTACCATTATTATTATATATCGAATACGATCCGACCACTAATTTTTAGACCACCCTCGACAGAATTTTTCCTTTTATGTTACGAGCTTTGTGAGTGAAAGAAATGAGTTTTCGAAAAAAAAAATAAGTGACATACGAATAGAGATACATACATATATTTTTTCTTATCAATCGTAAGTATTAATGAATCTATTTTAAGAAATCTGATACATGAGATACATGCACTGAGAAATGAAATATTTATACTATTATAATTTTCAGTGAAGCAGTATCACATCATGGCTTCCTGGGCTGCTGTGTCAAATGCAGAAATTCTGGAAACGCTGAAAATCTTTGATATTTTAGACGAAAGTAATCCAAATAAGGTGAAATCAAAAAACAATCCAGTATGGCTCGAGATCCGCAAAACGTGGAATAATCGAATGAAGCCAGAGAATCTGCAGAAATATATGTATGTCGCAAAACAGAAATGGTGCCTTAATAAGCTATAAGAGTGAGAGAACAATGACTCATGATGAATCTGTAAAAGTGAGTGAAATTGACATGGACAATGAGTGCGAAAGTGAATGCATTTCTTGTGATAATCGTGATTATTTTTCTAAAAGGAATGAAGACCATCCTCTAAAAGAAAATATAATGTCTTTCAAAATTGAATTGAATGGAAAAAATTGGTCTAAAATAAAACCATTAGAAAAAAAAACTGAAAAAGGCTCAACATATTTTTCGTTACAATCTGGATGGACTGATATGATGGCTTATTTAATATCCGATCAAGAACATTTACCCTGTGCGATTTCTTTTACAACTCATAAAGTTTCAAAAATCAATAACAACACAAACGAAGTTTATTCTGTAAAATTTTATGGGCAGTGTACAGAAAAAATTTGTAATGCCTTTATATTTGGTGAAAGCTCAAAATTTGACATTCATGGAAGTGAGAAAGTAATTTTCAATTTATAGCTTTGGATACAAAAGAGTTACCACATAAAAAAAACGATTTGTGTCTCAGGAGTTACGAGAGAAATTCAAAAAAGAACTTGAGATCAGAAACAATGCCCATGAATTTCGAGAGAACTTAATTGAAAACCATCAAGTTTTCAATGAACAAATGGCTCCAATAATTCCAAGTAAAGCTGTTATAGCAAAAATTCAGCGTGAGGCTATCAAGAAACGACTGAATATTGACAAAAATGATAAATTGTGGAAGTCATTAGAAAAATTAAAAACTGATGTGAATTACAGTAGTGCAGTCATTCAGATTGGTTACAAGAAGTTTTTTTTTTCTTATTGGACTCCACAACAAATTGAAGTTCATAATGATGTGCTAAAACTACATAGCCGATGATTTCAATAGATGCTACTGGAGGTGTTGTCAACAAAATTTCCCGCAACGGGATTTTAGGAGGATATATATTTTTATATCAAATCGTATCGTATGTCAATAATATTATCATACCGGTTGATCAATTAATATCAGAAATACATGATACAAGAATGATCGAATTCTGGCTTAAAGACTAGTTGAATCAGGAGCGCAAATGCCAAAAGAAATAGTGACCGATATGTCGATCATGTTGCAGAATGCTACATGTTCCAGCATGAACAAAATGTATTTTAAAGAATATTTAAATGATTATTATTTTTTTTTGAAAAACAAAAACGACAAACTTCCTCCAGTGTGGTTGCGGATTGATATTGCTCATCTGATGAATTGGGCTTCTCGTTGGAAATGTTTTGACAATGCTGCACCTTACGTAAAATACTTTTATTTACGCTGTGTAGGAATGATTAGCACAATAGAGGATTTTAATAGTTTACAAAAGGCTATAAAAGCAGTTTTTAATGTATGCCAAAATGAAAAAAATTTTGAGGAAGATTTGAAGTGGCTAGTAGAAAAAATCACAACATTTTCATTCGATAAAGCTATTTTAAATTTTGATGAAGTTAAAAAAAAACGTGTTCTGATAAAAAAGTTGATAACGAAAGATTATCTCAGTGCAGCTTACATGAAGATATTCATGATGAACAGTCAGAGAAAAAAAATGATAAGGATAATATTGCAATTTACATCGATGATCTATTAGACCAAGTGAAATTAAATCAAAATAATGAACAACTGACATTTCAAGATGGTCACAAATATTTATTTCCACAGATCATCAATAATTTGAAACAGTTATTTTTACAATTTCCAGCATTTACAAACGTTATGAGAAAACATTGCGATTCAGAAAATGTAGTTGAAACATCATCAAGATCAGAAACATATTTTAGACATGTGAAAACAAATCATACTTCATCACGCGCAGATGTTTTTTTTGCAAAGCATTTGGCATCAACAAAGAATAAAATGAAAGAAGCCCGATCAGAGTATAACCAAATTACAATGAATAATAAAATTAATGCAAAAACAAAATCCCAGGATGAACAGTTGATTTTGAATGCAAAAGAAAATTGGAAAAATAAAATTATATAATTATAAAATTGTCAAGAAAGCCTTACAGTCATTACAATCGTTACATCTAAGAATATTGATTCTAATTATATATCATCATTAAGCAAACCAGTTCTCCATAACACAATACTATCTCCAAAGTCTTCCGTTAATTCTACACCTAAAACCATTGATTTCGAAAATATTAACTTTGTTAGGAACTCTCGATCGCAATGGGCGTATGGCCCAGTGTATTTCAGGCCGAAGTCCAGGCCATTAAAACCTGTGCCCAAGTAAACCTTAGTAAAGGACTTAAGGGCTCTACAATTAATATACTCTCTGACAGCCAAGCGGCGATTAGGGCGCTCTCCTCGTGGAGCTTTCGCTCAAGTCTCGTCAAAGAGTGCTTTGACTGCCTCCAACGCCTGGCTGCCACAAACAGAGTTACACTCGTCTGGGTACCGGGGCACTCCGGCGTTGATGGCAATGAGATCGCTGATAATTTGGCCAGAGAGGGATCCTCAACTAGGTACCAAGGCCCCGAACCCTACTGCAACATTGGCTGGTCTTCAGCCAAAACTGTGGTGGATAAATGGGCCAAATCAGTTCAAGCCTCGTACTGGAACGATGCTTCAGGGTTACGACAAACTAAGAAGTTTATCAAACCCTATGCGTATACCAACGCCACTGACCTGAGCAAATCGGATCTCAGGCTGCTGGTGGGTTACTTATCTGGCCATCATGGGGTCAGAAATCACCTCAACAAGTTAGGTTTGTCAACTGAGACAGAATGTAGACTTTGTCTAGAGGACGAAGAAACCACAGCTCACATACTGTGTGACTGTCCGGCACTGGCTCGGATTAGAAGTAGGACCTTTGGTAAAGGGTTTCTAAGCCCGGCTGAGGTCCGTAATTCTTCTGAGGGTGACCTTCTGGCTTTCCTTAGGGTAGCGGATCGTCTACTCCACTAATGGGGTTCTGGCACAAAAGACCGTCTGGTCGCAGTGCCTTCCGCTTGAGCGGTCCCCACCAACATATAATAATAATAATAATAATAGGAACTCTCACTGTAATTTTTCAATAATAATGAACAATAGTGAAATTGATACATTAAAAAATTTACTTTTAAAGGAAAACAAAAAACGACAAGGAGCACCAATCCCTCCTGATAAAGATCCAAATTCTTCAATAAAAACGATAAGTGGTGAGTTCAATACATTAAAAAATTTACCTTTAAAGGAAAACAAGAAACAACAAGGAGCACTAATACCTGCTAATAATGAGCCACATGAAAAAACGTAGAAGATATGTGACACTATGTGTTGACATGGAAATTCTATATCAAAAACCAATTATTGTTTAAAGATGTGATACAGAATGGCAATGGTCTTCTATCAAGGACAATTAACAAACAAAAAATTGCAATAAAAAATTCGTGTCCATTCGATTCATTAGCAGAAGTTGTTTGCAATGCATATCGGAATAGTAAAAAGTTTCACGATTATGTATTGGCAGAATCGAAAAATTCAATTTGGTTGTTCTCAACAATAGTAGAGTATGCAACAAATGGTCCTCGAGCATCCTTTTCCAAAAAACGAGCCGCATTATTAAATCAATTGTACAAAATTGAAAATAATGACATGAGGTGTGAAGAAAATATTATAACACTTTTTAAAAGAATTATGGAGTGTTATGACTCAATATTAAAAAAAATTTCGTGTAATCGACTCGAATGTCAATCGGTACCAGATGAGAAACTCACAATTATCAACGTAAAATCGGAGTCAATTTGGTCGAAAGGCATAGAATCATTAGAAGAGTCTCTTCAAGAAAAATTAACACAAAAACGTGTTATATGTGAAAAATGTCACAATCTATCTGCAACAATTAAATATACTTTGGGAAATTATATTTATTTAAACACCGAATATTTTTATAAAAGAATGAAACTCCACACTCTGAAAAATGGAAAGACAGGAAAAGAATATGAAATACTGTCATCATTCAATTTGAATCAAATTCCAAAAAATTTAAGATACAAGATAAAACTTACATTTTGTGTGGAGCAATCGCTTTCGAACCTCCCATAGAGCCAACTGGAGTTGGCCATTATGTTGCATATTGCCGAACAGTCAACGATACATGGAAAGTTGCTAATGATTTATTTAAATATGCTAGGTATTTGGCATCGAATAAGTCTCTTCCTGATGTCAAAATATCTTTATTATTTTATACACAGGTATAGATTTATATTTTCGTGAGAAATGTATCGATTTTATTTATATGTTCATGCTTTCCAAATGTAAACATATGTACATACAAATTTAGATGTAGGATTCAATGTTCATTATATGGTTAATTATGATTAAATTTTTTAGTAATTTAATATTGGTTTTGAAAAACTATAAGTATTAAGTTAATTGTAATTTAGCGTATAAGGCAAAAGGCTACAACGAATGACAGTAATAGTTATAGTTTTCTTTTTTCTGTAAATATGCATATATTATCTATGTATATTAGGGTGTCCCAAGATATAAGGTTTTTTTTTTTCTCGAAATTAAAATCGCATACCTTCTATTTTTTTTCTAAATGGCCTTATTAGCTTACATAATAAATATTATTGCGATTGGATCATGACAACCCGTGCCGACTTTATACCAAACATAGACTATACATTTTTGTTCCGGGTTTAGTATAGAAGATTTCTAGGAGTTCGAGTTTGTTTAATAAATAAAACACTAATATACCGAAAACATATTACTATTTAATATTAATCAATATCAAGAATATACACGGAATCTCTCATACTTAACTGGCACCTGTCTAGCGCCGCTACTGATTTTGGAGTGATGAAGTCTTTCCGCATAGATATTTTCGTTTTTTCGGGTTGAGTGCTCTCGATCTGAGTTGGCAAATCCTTCTTGCAAAGATATTATGTTTTCGTCCGAATCAGATAAATCTTTTTGTATAGGATCATTGACAAGTTCCGATCCAAGTCGGCACGGGATATCGTGATCCTACCTACACCAAATTTGGTTTACAATTGTTTCAACATCATTCAAACAAATTAAGAGGGTATGCGTTAAAAAAAAAAACTTTAATTTTTTTGGGACACCCTAATGTATATGAATAAATATATTTTATTCAACTCATTTATGAGAAAAATCTTTAATTTCATTAATAATGCTTTTCTTAAACTTATTATTTATTAAATTGCAAAGAAAAAAATAGTACTAGAAGATTTGAACTCACGACTATGAGTTTTAATCATCAATCAATAATCCGTTGTGCATTGAGCTTTTTATATCGAAGCACTGAGCTTTTGATGCAAAGGTTTTTATATTGGGTTTATTATATTAAGCTTATTATACTGATCTTATTATATAGAGCTTTTCATAACCGTCGCCATATTGTTTTCAAGCTACCAAGCTTTTATTGCAATATGTACTCATGACAATTTTAATTTTTATCTCCCCAATTATACAATTAAATCGAAAAACAGATTGGCGCTTCGATGGGGCAAATTGAAAAGTATTTAATAGTAATATATTTGGATTATTAAAAATCATATTTTTCTTAATTAAAATGACATTTTATATTAAAATGTTTAAATAATTCATAACTTTTTATTGCAAAAAGATAAAGTTGGGGCAATTTGATATTCGGGAGGGGCATCAAACGTTAATTAAATAGTCGATTAAGGCTGTGTGCGAAATCTCTTGAAATGATATCATTTCGATCATTTCGGTCATTTCATGTTCGAAAACAAGATGGCGCCGAAATGATACACCTCAGAGCGAACATTCCAATGACAGTTCGTATCATTTCAGAGTAGATGGTGAAAAGTGACGGTTGTGTTTTAAAAATGGCAGAAAAGAGAAAATATTCTAGAAGGCGTAAGTGGATGTCATGTTTTATATATATTATATGACACAGTTGACAATAATTTTTATTATATGTATATTTCAGTATCTGAAGACGAAACAAATAGATTTATAAAGAGCCGGACAAAGCTACGAAATAAATTCTCCGGAAAAAATTTCAACCGCAAAGAGGCCTGGAGATGTGTGGCTGAAGACGCCGACATTGATATAGACCCTGAACAGCTGGCAAAAAAATGGTCTAACCTTATGCTTACGTATAAGGTATGTAAACTAAAAGCAACCAATGTTGTTAAATTAAACCTAAAATTATTTATAGAAATTAATTGATCCGCAAACTGGCAGCGGCACTGACGCCAATGAATTAACCGCAGCAAATTGGCCATATTTTGCAGCGATGCATCAATACGCTAGTGAGATGCACACAATGCATCCGGCGAGGTTGATTTGCAGTGAGCCCTTGGATGATGCTTCACCGGATTCCCCCAACATCTTACATTCTACTAGACAATCATTCTCATTTGGGGAGTCTTCCACGGAAGGAATATCCCTGGATGAGTCATCGACAACGCCAACAACAACTGACTCTACACCGGGACCATCTGGTATAAGAAGAAAGAGACTCAGACTTGATACCGCGGAATTAATTGCAACACATAAAACAACTGCGAGGAAAGTAAACAAAGTTTTGAAAGGGATATCTAGAATTATGAAGGATCGCTTTGGCGTAGAAGTGTCTAGCGATAGCGACAGTGATTAATAAATTAAGGCTGTGTGCGAAATCTCTTTCGGAAATCATTTCGATCATTTCAATTTATTAATCACTGTCGCTATCGCTAGATACTTCTACGCCAGCGATCCTTCATAATTCTAGATATCCCTTTCAAAACTTTGTTTACTTTCCTGATCGAAATGATATCATTTCAAGAGATTTCGCACACAGCCTAAGTATTTATTAAGAGTTTGTTGTTTATTTTTTTCCAATAAGATGAAGTATATTTAATTTTGTTAAACCAATAAAAAGTCTTAAACCAAAATATGAACAATTTTCATTTATTTTCACAATAAATTAATCAGGCTATTTCTTAGTGCTATACCACTTTCTTCACCTGTGTTGTCATAAAGATCGGTATTGTCGCTCTCAATTTCGGTGTCATCAATAACCTCGTCCATTAGGCATATGTTGTGCATAACGCAGCAAGCAGCAATAGTTTTTACGCAATTTTCTATTTTTAATTCCAGATCTTTGTAGAAAATAGATCTCCAACGAGCCTTCATTACCCCAAAACTGCACTCAATGATCTTCCGAGCTTTGCTGTGCAGCATGTTAAATTTGTTTTCTTTCTCAGTCAGTACTCTAGTTTGTTTAACTGGCGTTATTACTGCTATTGGAGATGACGAGCATTTATATCCACTATCTCCTAATAAATAATACGATGCAGGAGGAAAATTTCCATTTCTATATAGAGGACTGTTGTTTAAAACACGCTGATCATGCACGGATCCTGGATATCCTACAAATACGTTAATAAATTTTCCAGTATGATCACACACTGCTTGCAATTGAATTGAGTACCGAAGTTTCCTATTTAAATACTGGTCGTGCAATGATACTGGACACTTAATTGTGACATGACACCCATCTATTGCTCCAAGTGCATGACTAAAAATGTGTTATTTGCACGGCGGCAGAAACCATTCCCTATTTCATCAAATGAGCTGGATTGTGGGTTTTTTATAATTTTTGGGACCAAGGTTTCAAATTCATCTAACAGTGCGTGCACTATTGACTTCACGTATCGTGATATATTAAATGCTCCTCCAGTAACTCTGTATGATGCTCCCGAAGCAAGCCAGTATAGAAATACCATTAGTTCCGATTGTCTAGACCAACCCTTCACTTTAGGTTGTAAAAGACTTTGCAGTTGAACAAACTGTACTGCAGATACTCGCAAGTGCCTTCGGATTGCGCGATTATCCAAATTGCAGATTTCTGTTGCCAATCTCGTCTGGGACTCTACACAACAGTATGACGATCCCTGACAAAATTGGGATGAATATATTTAATGGAAATTACATAATACTTTTAAATAGTACCCTCATAGGTCTTGCTATCGACCTTGCATTGTGTTGTACAGTTGCAATTAAATCCTCTTCGAATTTAATAAACACTTTTAACGCCTTTAATAGCAGAAATACTAGGTATATGAAATTTTGCCCCTCTTCCATTAATTCCACATCCATTATAAAGTTCCTCTTGCTATAAAACAATCTATATTATTACACCACAATATTTCCAAAACAAAGTGCGGTACCTTGACAGTTGAAATGATACGTCAAAGATTTCGCACACTTTTCTTGACAAGTTTTGTCATTTGAAATGATTGAAATGATCGAAATGATTTTCGAAAGAGATTTCGCACACAGCCTTAGAAAAAACAAAAATTTGACGCGCTAGCTTCGCGTTGATGAATCCAAGCTCAAAATTTGGAAATTCAAAATGGCGAATCCAATATGGCGTCCAACAATTTTCGAACTTCAACGAATGTATGTGAAATTTAGTACTATGGATATTTTGATACCACTAATTTTGAATCTACTAACAAAATTTGGAAATTCAAAATGGCGGACCGAATACGTATGTTACTCAATCACGCCTTAAAGTTTGGTCCCATTATTTTCATTTTATAAGTGAAGGCACTTCACATTCCGACATAACATTTAAGCTACTTTTTATTCGCGGGTTTCAAAATGGCGGACACAAGATGGCGGCCAAAAATAGTAAATATTAAGGGATTGCCATAAAAATTAGTATTTGGAGGTTTTTGGAGATGCTAATTGCGAATTGAAGCTCAAAATTTGGAAATTCAAGATGGCGAATCCAATATGGCGTCCAAAAATTTTCGAACTTCAACGAATTTAAGTGAAATTTAGTACTATGGGTATTTTGATATCACTAATTTCGAATCTACTATTAAAATTTGGGAATTCAAAATGGCCGACCCAATATGGCGACCATAAGTCATAAAATTTTTTACGAAAGTCGAGCATTTCAAGGATCTTTAATTAAGTAGCACTTATAATATACCGGGTAACCCAGTTAGTAATATAATAATTTAATGAGGAATGAGTCTATTTGTGGGTATGTTTGAAGGCAGAAGGACTAAGCTGCGCGATCTGAGGCGCTAGTGTGTGTGTGTATGTGTGTCTGTGTGTGTGTTCAACATGAGGAGCCTACGTGTGTAGATAGGGCCTATTCGAAAACGCAGTTCTCATGCTTTGCATGTGTCATCTGTCCAAAAACAAAAACTGCAATGCAGTGCAGTTATCCCAAAACGTAAAAACTTTTGCCCTAAAGCAGGCGCAAATGTGCAGCTGTCAGAACTTTCTTGCTTTTCATATGCTTTTGCTGCTGCACATTTTCATTGTTGCAACTGCTTTCTGGCGTTTTCGAATACGCCCATACTCACTCCGGGTCGCCTGCAGGTCGACCGCGTATGATACATCGGCATGTCGTCGATATATGTATACATATAATGGCTCTGGGGCCGAGAAGCTGATCCTATGGTCAGCAGGATTCAAGGCACTGGGCCTTTGCTTAAAGTCGCTTGGACTTGAGGCACTGGGACTGTCGCTTGGACTGAGATGTATATATATACGCCGGCTCTGGGTCGGGTAAGCTGGACGATAAGGCGCCAGCAGCCTGTGCCCGCGCGATATTCCGATGATAACCGATTTCCCGGTTGAGCAATGCAATCACGAACAAATCACCACGAATCGCGATCTCGTATCCGAAATATAATTGCACGTCGTAATTTGTTTTAATTCACATTTAATTTGCTAGCACGTTTAACGGTATTAATTTATCAGAAGTATAACTTGAACTAAACTGCGGAAGAAGCTGTGCGCACAACCAATGTTACGGATAAGTTAATCTAAACCTGAACTGAAGCGCAAGAACCGAGTGCGACCGATATTTTGAAGGGATCTCAAAATCTGTAGAGTAAAGGCTATATGCGACCGTCCATGCGAAAAGACTGAATTGAACTGACTTAGCAAGAGCTGCGTGCGACCGATGTGTCGAAGGGACTAAGTTGGACTGACTAGCAAGAGCTGCGTGCAGCCGATATGCCGAGTGGTTTCGATTGAACTATCGGAGTGGGGCGCGTGTAACCGAAGTTGTGCATGAGGCGCGTTATTCCCGGACAAGCGGCTTGTGATTCCCGGAGAAACGGCCTGGGTAACCGTTATCGTGCACGAGGCGCGTTATTCCTGGAGAAGCGACCCGTGATTCCCGGCATGTTATTCCTGGAGAAGCGGCCCTTCTAACCGTCGTTGGGCATGACGCACGTTATTCCTGGAGAAGCGACTCGTCGGGCGTGATTTAGATTGCGAATCGGACCGTACACTGAGGTTTCATTTTATTTAAAAATAGTTTCATTTGATTTGAAAATGGTTTCATTTAATTTGAAAATAGTTTCATTAAATCTGAAAATGGTTTCATTTAATTTGAGAATAGTTTCATTTATTTTGAAAATGCATAGTTTCATTTGATCCGAAAATGCTATATCTATAATTAAAATACGGCACGTCCGCTCTCTACAATATTTCACACAAGAATGCAAAAGACGAAAAACAATTGAATTGTCAAAAAGTCCATCAGACTCCTCCACACACGATAAGACTAGCCTGCTGGACTGCAAGCTCCTCTCGCAAAAATCAAAATTTTTTGATTTTAGCGAACTAATTCTGCGACAACTTGACAAAAAGCGGAGTCTATGAAATTAAGTGTGCTGATTGCGAGGCGGTATATATAGGGAGAACCAAGCGGCAACTACGGACGAGATTTGTCGAGCACCTGAAAGGAGCCAAAATGGGAAATTCACATTCGGGTTTATCCAAACACCTACGGGAAGAATCTCATTCAACCAATCTTGAAAATATGACTTTGCTACTTAACTTGAGTGAGGGTGTAATATTAAACAAAACAGAAATATTTGAGATTAGGAAGGCTTTGTTTTACAATAAAAAACTAGTTAACGATCAAATTGATTTCACAAACAATAGTCCTCTCTTAGACCCGGAAAACTTTCTCCCGCCTTTAATTGTACATTAGTAGGTAGTTAGTTAGTCGATTGCCTGATGATGCCCTGATAAGGCGAAACGCGTCGCACTCGTTTATAAAAATATATTGTTGGACATTAAACAAGTGGTTTTATTCCTAAATTAATTCTGCGACTGTCAAATGAGTCCGTCAGACAGAACTACACACGATAAGACTGCACTTCAGACTCGACTCACTCCGCGGACTAGTCGTAACGTGTGTTGGCCACTTTAAATGTAGAAAACATACTACCCAAATTAAGCTTAGGGCAAATTCAATATTTTTAGCTTCAAAGAGCCTTGCCTTGGCTTAGTTTTATATGATATTGCATTTTGTGAGACTGTGTTGGTGCGAGGGCGCGCTTTTCGAATATTAATAATAATAATTTATTGTAATGTGGTACAACAGGAACAAAGTTTAACATATTAACAGGCAAAACGAAAATGTCGGACGTTTTTTCTGAAAAGCTTTTCTTATGCGCTCCTGCTCAGCACAGGAAGCAAATGCGCTTGTATGGTGAGGCGCTCTAGCGATCGGTTTGACAGGGTGGTTCTTTTAGATTGGATTTTCACATTTCCTCTGCAATTCCTGACACCCTGTAACACTGTACCGATTTCTTTAGATTCCAAGCCCCGCCCCTGAATTTTTCTTCTCTCTTCGATCAAAGTGCTTAAGCAGTGTATCATCCTCTAGCAAAATTGTGGGGTTAGGAGGAATAACGGTACCAAGGTCAAAAAAAGATAAGATCTAAAAGCAGGAGTGAACAGTCTTTGGTTTCACGAACCGTACTTAATGAAAACACATACTTCCTCGCCTCAAAAAGAAAATAATAATAATAATAATTGTATAAAAGTTATTTAATCCATTTTATTTGGGATAATTTGCTTCCCTTTTAAGAAATTTCTTTAAATATGTGTAACTGTGCCTATTTAAATAGCCCTTTGTATTTCTTAATACTTATTTAATGGAGATTTTGAAAAATGATCGTAATTTTAATAAAACTTAATTTCTTTAGCTAGCGCATAAAGCCCTAAGTAAAAAGACAATTATGTTGTCACACAACAATTTTAATTTGTAAAATTTATTATCTCTTAATCAACCACCAGCGATGCTCAAGTGTGATTTGGCTGATAAAGCACCCAGAAAGAGAGTGAGGAAAATTCAAGAATACGAATGAGAAATTTCCCTACCAAGAACCAAACAGCCTTCAGTTTGTGTGGAAGAAGGCCTCTGTTGTCTCACTGACGCCTGCAAAGCCGATCGCGAAAGCACTAAAATGAGATACGCCTCCAGAAGACCAAATTGTAATTTAAGATACAAAGCTATTTAGTGGGAGGTCTTTTCATCTGGTGCTGCCTACTGTCTTACAACAAACAACTTAAAAGTGTAAACAATTTACAAGAGCTTTCGTCGCTAAAATCATTCAAAATTTCTTTCCTAAGGATTTAGCGGCTTATAGCGACCTTAAAGCAGAAAGCGACAGCGGGGCGGCAAAATGCTTCCCTTAATGAAAAGCCGTCTTAATGCTTTCAATGAAGTGTGCATGATTTGCTTTGTAATACATTTTAAAGTTTCATTTTGGCGTCTTCCTTGACTTCATTAAGAATGGTGGCAAGCATTTCCAGGAGTAGTATCGCAATTTTATTCCGCAGGAATTAGGTATTTTATTTTGGGAATTGATTCTTCCATCCTTCATCAAGAAAAGTTTTATGAGCCACTAACTGGACTTAATTAGAGATCAATTTGCGAAGATTAATAATTCCTTGGCGTAAATTAAAACGAATTGATTCTTTTCCACAGCTATTAATTTTTATACTACTTAGTGAATATCGATCGATCCGATTATTTCGAGTTGAGTAACATCACTCGCATTCGAATACAAACAGGAATGCCAAGAACAATGTCGACAATTTTTTACTACCCCAGTGATCGCACGTTTGGAAACTTTGAATGACAAGTTATTCATTGAGACTGGCTTTCAAAATGATATCTGTCTCCTTCCTCAGCTAAAATACACCCTCCATCACAAAACGTCATAAAATAATATTTGGTGATAGACAAGGTCGAATTAATATGTATACCTCTCTTGTATTAAACAACAAGTCTTTACGGTCTCTTTCTTTCACATGTAATGACCTTTTCTTGAGCGAATCAACAAGAACTTCAGTTGGACGAACCATTTTTAGATGAATTTGTTTGTCATCTCCCCTTTTATATGTTTTCTTTTAACAATGTGCAGTATTCTTGTTAAGAAGGGTTTTTCGGTGTTTATTGCTATATATCTATTTTCATGAATGATGATTTTAATATTCTAATCTTTTTGAGATTAAATGAAAGTATGTATTTTCAAAATAAATGACACCTTTTTCAAACTGAATGCAACCATTTTCAAATTGAACGAAACTATTTTCAAATTGAATGAAACGTCAGAAAAACAAATTTGACTGAAATTATTTCATTCCTTTTTTTTGTTCTTAAATAATTCAAAGATACAACAAATGGAACATGAACGTAAGGAAGTGCGATATAACTTGTCAAGCGTACCCAAATCACTTATGTGTACAGGCGCACAGATAAATACAGATGTCGCATGCCATGTTAAAAAAGAGGCGCCGGAGCAACATTTCCAATAGCCAAGTAAATCGCCCTCATAGTCAAGTTTGTAGCTAGATTCATAACCAAGTATGTTGCGCAACAAATCGCAGCCAAGTAGGTTGCTAGCTATTATTGAAACTTACGTCACTTGATCTGAAGGAGCGAAAGAAATGGAAATATACAGATATAGCAACGTTAGAGTAGTTAAAGAACCTATCAGGGAGCTCATAATTTATATACAACCTTTTTTAATACCGCGTAAGCAGAAGAAGAGTAGTGTCGGGTGTAGTGTGCTTGCTTATCGCGCAACGTCCTCGAGTTCAATCCCGCCTCGCTACCTACATTTCGGTACAACTTTTTTATTTTTCTATATATTTTTCAGCTTTTTGTGAAGTTTTGAAACCAGTTGGGCACCTTGTAAAATAAGCAAATTTCCAAGTCAGTTATAAATATCGCAAATTGAAAATACTCCAACAATAAAATCTCGCAAGTCGAAGTCCAAGAAAGGAAAAGGTCTAGTTCTGCGCGGGTTAATCAAATACTAGCGAACCATTATATTTTCTCCTCGCTAATTTCTCCATGTATGCGTGAATAATCCCCATTTCCCCCGTTCGCTTCGCTATTTCTTTATGGTAGCGTGAATAGTCGATCCCTCTGCGCATTCTCTTTTCCTTTTCCTGCATCAGTGGTATTGATGCAGAATATGATGGAACCATTGCAACATTGAAATTCCCTCACGCCTCACTTTTATTCAAACCGGCGCCCACGAACACCTCGCTGCTCTCGTGTCCTGACGCTCGACCAAGTGGGCAAGTGCAGAGGCTTCAGCTTCGATTCATATTGCTGAAACATTTTCACCCGAACTTGTTTAAAACTGCAGAAATAGAAATGCGTTCTCGTTTTCCTATGCCAAGGCGACATCTGTATAGTTATTTGTCTGTGACAGGCGTAAAAAGAAGATAATTTTAAGAGCGCTTCACTGAAATTTGCATATATTTAAAAATTACTCGTTATTCTTATCAGACTTCTTGTAACTCGTTTGGGATTGCAATAGTAATTTACTTAATATTTGAATAACATTAAAAATGTTTGATACATGTACCCCACAAAAGTTATTATTTAACTTTGTCTATGAGTAACAGCACCTCGAAATTAATCAAAGTACCTAATGAAACTCAAAAAGAGTTTTAATTATATTTCCACAAAACAGAATATCTCTTATTTTTATTTTCTTGCTCGTCAATTTTCTTTAATTTTTTTTCCGGGCGACGGCTCGATCCGTTCCCTACAAAGAGATAGAGACACAAATATGAGTACAAATACTCAGTGGGGTCTAGTTACTGGCTGAGTTAGTTAGGGTCCATATAATGCCCGGACACACCTGAGCAAATAATCTACACGGACATACCTGTGTAGGGCGCGGACATACCTGTGCAAGGCACGGACATACAAGTGCCTGAATCACGCCCACCCCGAACACGGACAACCTGAATCAAGGGTGGAGCTTTGGGGAACATAACTGTTCAAATTATGGGGGAGCTCCCTACAGTGAACACGGTCATACCCGTGAACAATGCAGGCTGCACGGACATACCTGTGCCAAGATACCACCCATGAGCTATGAATATATTCTCCCACGGGATGGTTAATTGATTATTTAATTTAGCGTCACTTCCATCATGCGTACTACTTCTATAGAAATATAAACTAAGCACGGATTGGCTGTAAGCCAAATTAATCGTACACTTTCTCTTGCTGTGTTAGAATTCGCTAGGGATGTGCGGTCAGCCACTGCAGGCGTAAATATTTGTATAAATAATAAGAGGGGCATTTAAAGAAATTGCAATAGTTTGAATTTACTGCAAAATTCTAAAAATAGAGGCGGCAAATGAGACAATATCAAAGAAAATTTGAGAACATATTCATAAAAATAAATTGCAAAGTTCCTGGCATAAATCATATGCCCCTCCGAATATTAACTTTACACGTCACCATTCACTCAAAAGCAGGGTAGCTCTTTTGCGGAATGCAAACAAACCAGCAGAGTGAAATTTTGAGGGTTTCCTCAACTTTCTGAATATACATAATTTAACTCAATTTAACTCCTTTTATTGAGATATATTAATTATGTTGCATTTCCATCATTTCACTTACCTAAAAAACGATTTTAAAACTTTTTCTAATTTACATCCAACGAGTACAGATTTCATTTGACAGTTCGGTATCTAGCGTCCCTCTTGCACACTATTGCTGGACTATTTGGACACGCTACTTTTGAGTGAACGCTAAGTACAGGGCGAGATCCATCAAGAGCTTAAAAGTTTGATACATGACGGAGTCTGCTGCATCGTAAGGGCGCTGGCCTTTACCCGAGCGGTCGCCTGCGCAGCTAAGTACATGCGGGTATCCCGGAGCGTGTGTGGGAATGGATCCGGCCGGAATTTCCGGGAATTTTGGCCTGCGCAGCCGGCCGGAGCAAAATCAAAATTCGATTCTTTTGAGTGCGACTGTACGGTCGCTCGATTCCATAGCGAAAAGAACTGCAACCTCTCCGGCGACCGTACGGTATGCTTGTGAGCCCAACACACGCTACGGCACAGGCCGGGACTTAACTGCGCAGGCGGCCTCTCGGGTAAATCGTTGCGTGTGTGGCCGCCATAAGGCTTGACTTTATTACCCTTTTTGCGCATGACACCTTTCTGCTGCGATTTCTGCCTGTTCGCTAATTACTAGGGTTTTTCGGGCTAGGGAGGCAGCAACATTTTCAAAAACAACTCCAATGCCTGCCACACACGCTACGATTTACCTACCCGAGAGGCCGCCTGCGCAGCGGCCGGAATTTTCCGGAATTTTGGTCTGCGCAGTCGGCCGGAGCAAAATCGAAATTCGATTCTTTTGAGTGCGACTGTACAGTATGCCTGTGAGCCCCACACACGCTCCGGCGCTGCGCAGGCGGCCTCTCGGGTAAATCGTAGCGTGTGTGGCCGGCATAAATAAGCAAATTCTTAAGCACTCACAATTTTGGTCTCACAAATGTAAACAACAAATGCAAAACTCGACAGTATTCAGGAATGCTCCTATAGATTTTCTTCATTCTGTCTCGCTTGCTAAAGTTTTCTCTCTTTCTTCAGAGCACCCCCAAAAAATGGTACGCTCACGTACACTGTGTGTAGGTTTCAGCACTTCCTTATGGCTATGTTCTAAGGAAACAACACGTAATTTTATATTGTCGATTCTGAATAAAGAGTAAGTACCGTTTAACTAGTCCCGAGCACTCTGCTTTCCAATGTGCTTTACTGAAACAAATCCAAGTGCAGTCACTTGTGTGTTATCGAAATAACAAATAAGTAGTTTTGCGGGGAAAGTTTTTATAAAATCTTTTTCTAAAAAAAAAGTGAGTTAAGATTTTGATACAGGAAGCCTTGATTATTGGCAGCCTAGCCATCGGGTTCAGAATTTTTCAAATTCTTCACCACAAAGTGAAAGGTATGTTAATTGTGAAGAACGAAGTGGTGCTACGCCAGAAAACTCTGGACGAAGAAGAGTGGGAGCGTAAAAAGGATTACAAATAAAGTGAGATCGCTCCTTATAAAATTATATGACGAGGAAAAAACAATAACAGAAGCAGCTCCAAATTACATCAATTAATGTGAATATGGCTAAAATCACACTTTCGCGATACAAAAAATAAATAAATAAATGGTCAGGTTTAAGTAGAACGTAATCGTGGTGAAAATGGTACTAAAAAGTTAACCCCGCAAATACTGGAATATATTGAAGCACTGGTGGAAAGAGATTATGGAATTACAATTGAAAACATAAAGGCCAAGTTACTGGCGGAGAAAAATATGTCTACGGGAACTAAAACTTAGGCCTGAATTAGCTACGGTTGAGGTGGTTCGGATGAATGGAGAAAAGAACATTGGAGTTGCAAAAACGGTATGCCAGGGATTTCACACGGTGGGCTCAACAGCAACGTGACAAATTAATTTTTATTGACGGGTGTATATTCAACCACCAAGCATACAGTATATTGTACATAGAGAACTCATCTCTAACAAAAATTTGTCGGACGTGCTTTTTAAATTTTTGCCTTCGATTGGCTCCCATCGTGTTCATTTTCCCAGAAATGAATCCAAGCATTCATCCGACTTCAGAGCTCGGCACCGGGATTACGCTGGCAAGCCATGAAGTGGTCCGGCGCACGCACACATCTATAGGGCAAAGTAGTCTGACAGATTTCAGCTGTTTCAGCGGCTGCAGTGACAGTTTCAGACTAAATTTAACATATTTTCTTATTTTGTAGGTAATTCGCAGTTTAAAATTGGCATTTACTGAAGAAAATGTGTAACTCGTTAAGTTTTCACAAATAATTTCCAAATACACTTCGGTAATTTGCAAACAATGCTATAAACCCCATATTGTGAGTGTGCACAAAATGCAAACTCAAATTTCCCATAATATTTAACTATGTACATTTTGCGCTATTTTGAAGGCACATTTAGTAAAACGTTTCGCAATGGTTGAGGATTTTTAATCGCTTACTCTCATATTCCGAAACTTTATTAACTTTGCCCAGTCTACTTGCAAAATTTGTCAGAAAATAAAAATTTGGCGGGTTGAAATGTCTGAGTAAAATTTGAGCCGTTCAATGCACAAAAGGAAGAAAGGTGCTTTGGGTAAAAGGAAATTAAATGAATAGGCATTGCTAGTTTGAAAATATTTATTTCATATATTATTATATAAAAATAAAACACTTTAATTTAGAATTCATATATATATTTAAATTAAAAAGATAATACTTCAAAGGAATTTGTATATTTTTTATTTATGTCACAGTCGGCGGGAATTCACTCACAAGAAATTTCCACAAAATGCAAAAATTTTGCAGTTCTCTCTCGACAGTCTAGCAGGCAAGTTGTTAAAAGCAAGCAAGCGCAGCTGAAGTGGCGTCACATGTGCAGTACTCTGTGAAAATGTTTCAAGTTTATTTTTCTGTGCGATTGGCAAGAAGCTCCTTGGGGCTAGTTTTTTGGTTTAATTTTTGTTTTGGCTTTTTGTGTTTTTGAGAAATCATCCAAGGAGTTGTTAAGTTAAGTGAACCTGGCATTTTGTGGATGACTATAGATTTTTCGGCCATTGTTCTGCGTGAAATTCTTTTTACTTCATTTTTGGTAGACTGTACCGTATCTGCGTGGCGTCGGTTTAACGGTACTCTTGTATTGTATAGCGGTTCATCGTTCTTTTTATTCAGTTTAAGGCAAGGCTGCAAGTTATTACCTTTTCAATAAGTGAGTTAATGTTTAAAAATTGTTGTTGTAAAATTCAAGCGAGAAATTATTCAAGAGAATTAGAGATAAGTTAGGAAGGAAGATTACCACAGTAATCGTAAGTCAAAACTGTTATTCGCCATTTTACTAACTATAGGCAGGATATAATTAATTAAATAATTTAATATTTAAATACTTGACCTTTAACGAAGAATTAAATTTGTGAACTGATTTCTGTTGACTTATAACTTGAGATATATGAACTTGTATTTAAGTTTTTTTAACGAAGAATTGGTAAATTCTGAATAAGCATTATTTTTATAAATCTAGTTTGTTCTTTTTAATTCGTTTGTATTAAAAAGCGGATTGTGTGAGATGTCGAAAAGACCGTACAATAGTAAGTCGGGGGGTAACGGTGACAAGGCTGAAAAAAATATTATAATTTAAAAAAACTAAAAAACACACTTTTATCGCGCACTAAAAGGTATAAAATAATTAAATTAAATAAACTTTAATTTGTTACGATATATGCATGTTACCCTTCCCAATATTTTATTTTTATTGTAGGGTTAACGCAAACATATATTTTTTTATTCAATATGTGACGGATGATAGATATGCTAGGTAGTTATTAGTAAATTTATCACTTCTTTTATGTCCAATGAGTAATTCAAAAAGTGTGGAGCGCTTTGTCTAAGTTAATTAAAAGTACACATAACCAAAAAGTTGAATATTGAATAAAAAAATATATGTTTGCGTTAACCTTACAATAAAAATAAAATATTGGGAAGGGTAACATGCATATATCGTAACAAATTAAAGTTTATTTAATTTAATTATTGTATACCTTTTAGTGCGCGATAAAAGTGTGTTTTTTAGTTTTTTTAAATTATAATATTTTATTTTATACTTTTCAGTCTTAAAATGACTTTAACATGCCAATCATGGCATTGTCATCCAAACTAAACGTGTATGCAAAATTTCAGCTCAATCGTAAACCGGGAAGTGGGTCAAATTTAACTCCCAAGATTCCTTTACACATAACTAAAAAGCGCTCCACAGTCCGCCATATTGGACTTAGAATGACGTCACTTAGCTAATCATGCATTGTCATCCAAACTAAACGTGTATGCAAAATTTCAGCTCAATCGGAAACCGGGAATTGGGTCAAATTTAACTCCCAAGATTCCTTTACACATAACTAAAAAGCGCTCCACAGTCCGCCATATTGGACTTAGAATGACGTCACTTAGCTTGTCATGCATTGTCATCCAAACTAAACGTGTATGCAAAATGTCAGCTCAATTGGAAACCGGTAAGTGGGTCAAATTTAACTTCCAAGATTTGTTTACACATAACCAAAAAGCGCTCCACAGTCCGCCATATTAGACTTAGAAATACGCCACTTAGCTTATCATGCATTGTCATCCAAACTAAACGTGTGTGCAAAATTTTAGCTTAATCGGAAACCGGCAAGTGGGTCAAATTTAACTTCCAAGATTTGTTTACATAGTTACAAGTGAAGCTAATAAAAGTGTGTTAAAAACAGTTAAAACACTAACCTCTAAAAAGGCAAAAATAATTGAAGAGGACAAATCTTATCTTTCGAGTAAGGATGATCTAGTAGGAGGTGGGGTCACGGTGGGGCCCAGAATATAAACAAAATAATTTTTGGAGACATTGTCGAGGGGGGTGTAGCGGGAGATGGAGGCGTTGAAATCAGACGTGAGGCGGAGGGACTGTCTGAGGGCGATTGCGATAAGGGAGTGAATGGAAGGGATGAATCTGATGTGGGTACTGGTTCCAGGTCCTTTGAGTATAGCGTGAAGGGACTGGGGAGCTACAGGGTCATGATTGCCAGGATAGGTGATGAGGAAGGTAAAAAGGGAATCAATCCGCTGTCGATTGGAAAGAAAATTGAAGAGGATATGCTCAAGGACTTGATTAATATAAGAAGAGTCGCCTATGACAAATGTGTAATCGAGTTCAAAAGCTGTGAAGCAGCGAACACCTTTAGTAAGAATCATCGACTTGACGAATCTTATAGAGTTTACATCCCACTTGGAGCGGTGGCAAAGGTTATACTCCTGAGGGGGTTGACGTTGAGGTTTCGGAAGAGGAAATTGCTGAGATGCTGAGGGAAGGTAATCCCAGTCTGATGTTCGCGAGGGTCTTCAGAGAGATGAGAGTACGGAAGGAAGATAATCAAGTCATCAAAATTCCTACAGAGAGGGTAAAAATATTCGTACACGGAAATAGTCTGCCCAATGAGGTATACATGGGATATACAATTTTCAAGGTGAAGGAGTATATTCCAAAAGTTATCAGATGTTTCAAGTGCCAACGATTTGGCCATTGTGTGCGCGATTGCAAAAGTACGGAGGTAATCTGCCCGGGGTGTGGTGAGAGTCACGAAAAGGAGGACGAAATCTGCAAAAGACCTACAAAATGCATTAATTGTGGTGGCCAGCATCCTGCATTTGAGAGAAGCTGTCCTGCTAAAAAAAAGAAGAAAGACTAGTGATCCTTATGACGACCAAGGAGTTGTCGCGCAGGGATGCAAAAAAAAATAATTACCACTGAGAATGTAGAAGTACCTAATAAGAATCTCCTATTCTTAAATGATGAAAAATTTGGGGAAAAAAAGAAGGAGAATCAGAGATTAGCCTGCGTTAACGTGGACTACAATTCAGCAACACAAGAGGAAAACATTGGCAATAGCAACACCCAGAAACATCTGGACTACTTAAAATTAAAACAGTGGATCAACTAAAAGAAAGCCTAGTAAATTCAACAAGGAAAATTATCGAATTGTTAGGGGAGAACTCTAAAACATCTCACGACGAGATTGTACGTATGATGATATCGCTCATCAAAGCAGTGTCGAACATTAAGGCGGTTAATGTGAACAATATCATATCATGCACACAATGAAAATATTACAAATGAATATCCAAAGTGTGAAACCCGCCATACATGAACTCGAGGTTTTCGTTAAAAACATGGGAATCGGAAGCCTGTTATTGAGCGAAACCTGGCTCTTACCGTCGGACCGGGTTTCGCTCAATGGCTACTCCGTAGTGAGAAATGATAGGTCAGATGGCTATGGTGGGATGGCCATCATGTGTGATAGGTCGCTCAGCCCAATTGAGATACCCATTTCCCACTGTGAAAACACTAGCAGGGTGTCAGTCAAGTTACAAGACTTCAAACTGTCTCTTGTTTCATGTTATCTAAAACCGAACCTCGATGTTCGTGCTTTCAAGGAAGCTGTCGATAAGATTTTTCACCTGGCTACTCGTCATGGTAAGGCGATTATTGCCGGTGACTTCAACGCACGTAATTGTGTATGGGGAGATACATTAAATAGTTCTAAAGGCGAAATTCTATTAGAAATAGCAGGCGATTATGGCTTTCGGTGCTTAAATAATGGAAATCCAACTTGTATTTCCAGGAACAAGAATCACACGAAAAATGTGCTCGATCTAACATTTGCTAATTTCCAAGATAGGAAATTGACATGGTCAACAAAAAATGTGTCATTTGGAGGTAGCCCACATCTACCAATTGTGATTGAGTTGGAATGTACCCCAACAAATAAGAAACATAAATTCGTAGCGAAAAATTGTCTGTATAGAGCTTTGAGTAATATCAAACCCAATATAGCTGACCACACCAATATCTTTGAGAATATACAGCAGGTAATAAAAAGGGCCACAATCATCTCCAAGGTGGGGAATAAGAATTACACCCCAAAAAAGTGGTGGAACTCTGAATTAAGCAGACTCTTCAGATTAAAATCTAACTCATTGGCAAAGTTCAACAAGGCGGGTGATGTAAGAGATCTCATAGAACACAACAAAATTAACGCTGAATTGAGAAAAAAGATGAAGGAGGAAAAGCGCAAATGTTGGGATGCCTTGATTGAAGAGTTGAGCAAGCGTAGCGACATGGGCAACTTTTGGAAATTAATTCAGAGGATCAAAGGCAAAAAACATGTCTCCAAGATGGACTGGGACAGCTTAAAGACCAGTGAGTATCTAAATCTGGTTGTTAACAAGGCCAAGTCTCCTTCCTTCATTCCGGAACTATCTGACACGACAAACTTTAAGCCTCTCAGACTTACTCTAAATAAATTTAATCTATTCCTGGCATCTAAGAGAAGCTCTGCTCCCGGCACCGATGGAGTGGCTTTTGAAATGCTCAAAAATTTATCCACTGATGCAAAGGTAGCCGTTGTTGAATATCTCAACGAAATCTTTGACGCGGGCAAAATTCCAGAGGAATGGTACAACATTAAAATAGTCCCTACCCCAAAACCGGGAAGGGACCTTAGCAGGCTGGAGAATTACAGACCTATCTCGTTAATTAATGTAGCCCTAAAAATCATAAATGCCACTATAAAGGAGGAGATCAACACACAAATTGAGAACAACAACATACTTCCTATAAATACCTATGCTTACAGAAAGGGCAGATCTGTGTCCATATGCCTGGGCAAAGTCAGACAAACTATTTCAGAATTACGTCGAAGTCATAAGATGGTCGGCGCTGTGACTGTGGATTTGGACAGCGCCTATGACTGCGTTGATATAGGAAAACAATTTTTTAAAATGCTGGGGTGTGGTATCCCACTGAATCACATTAATTGGGTTATCGAGTTCTTTAGAGGAAGATCCCTGACCTTAAATGGTCAAAGGAAGAACACCCTAGGAGGAATACTTCAAGGAAGCTCTTTAAGCCCTATCCTATTTAACATATACACGACCTCTTTACATGAAAGAGTATGTGGTTCGGTGGAGTTTTTTCAGTTTGCGGACGATTTCCTAATCATGGCCGGTGGAGACTGTGTCGACGAGGTGAGATTTAAACTACAGGACGCATTAGAGGAGTTCGAACGAGAATCTACGGAATTAGGACTCAGGATAGGTCTGGGTAAGACCAAAAGCATGGTTTTTGGTTGTAGGAAGAATCTAAACCTCCATATCGCCAATGTCACTGTTCCAGAGGTCAACGAAATGAAGTTTTTAGGCTGGAATTTTTCCAATAACTTGAAAAGTAAAAATCACTACAAAAAAGCACTAGTCTTGGCGGAGAACAATGCTAGGATTATCAAACTGATTTGTGGTACAAGGTTTGGGATTAATCCCAAAAACAGTCTCATAACTTTCAGGACACTTATAAGATCCAAAATCGAATTTTCGAGAGCAGTATCTTCTGGCGAGTCCAAAACTTTGGAAAGGACGATTGAAGTGTTTTTAAACAAGCACATTAGAAAAAGCCTAGGTTTGACTCATAGTACACCCAATTTCGCACTCTATGTCCTAGCCAATGAACTGCCCCCGAAATATAAAGCTGAGCTAATCATGGCCAAGGAGTTGGTGAGAATTGGCAAACTGTACCCAGTATTTCTTGAGGGGATGAGCAGAAACCTGAACAAAACATCTTATGAAAAGTGTTGGAACAAGTTCAAAGAGATTTTCCAGTTGTTAAACTATGGGGAGGAGAGTACTGAGGTCGACAGCTTGGTGGAGACACAAGTCTCTTGGGTCAGGGAATAAGCAAAACCAGTGTGAATGAAGCAATTGTAAAAATTTTAATGAATGAGAAAAGACAGTCCTTCCCTGCCGACTTTGTAATTGTTGCGACAGATGCGTCTGTGTCAGACGGGGTTGCTGGGCTAAGAGTTTTCTTTCCAGGGGCCAATATTAGTTTGGGTTATAGAGTCATGTGGTCATTGTCAACGCTTACCGCGGAACTGCTCGCTATTCTTAAGGGAGTCGAATATGCTATATCGGCGGGAGTAGGGAAGTTGATAATTCTGACAGACAGCTTGAATAGCTGCAAGGCCCTGGAAAGTGGGAAGACGGACAGAAATGGGGTTTTAGGCCCATTGAAGAAGAAATTAGGTAAATTTGAAGCTGTTAAAATAGTCTGGGTTCCGCCTCATATGAACATCAAGGAGAATTGCAGAGCTGACGAAATAGCAAATGATGCTAGACATAGTGGCGAGGTTATCACAGTTGCCCTGACGGCCGAAGACACCATCCTCAACGTCAAGAACAAGCTGTGGAAGGAATGGAAAAGAGAAGTTGAAGAGGAAAGCAAAACTAAGGGCAAAATGTTTGCTGCCATTCATCCGGGCGTCGGGTCTAAACCATGGTTCACAAACACCAAGTTAAAGAGCAACATAGTAAGAATGATCAACAGGATCATCACAGGACACTCCTACTCCAAAAAACACCTCGCGAGATGGAAAGTCATTGATAGTGAAAGATGCCACGCGTGTGGCGATATTGAGGACGATGAGCATATTATTATCAAGTGTCCAAAATACCAGTCGGCTAGGGTACTACTGTGTCAGGGTCTGGGTGAGGCTGCGTCTCTCTGCGATTTTCTGTCCCCGCTCACCAGAAAAAAGTTTTTGACTAACGCAAATGTTAGAGGGTTCCCTCGCTGTGTTGGTGCCCACTTAATTGTACACCGCTGAATCCCTGCCTGCTATCTCTGAATACTGTCGACAGAAGACTTTGAGGCCCTTAAGGAAATAGCAATAGTTGTTTAGACAAACTGAACATCCAGCCCGCTTGTTTCGTTTGATCTATGTAGTGTAGTTTTTCTTTCAACCATAGTTAAGTTTGGAAAGTCTTATGAGACTTCTTATATTCATTGTCAAAACGTCATCCATTTCTTTTATGTAAGCCAGGTTCACTTACAAAATTTATTAGAGTTTGACTTTTGCTAGTAATCCTTTCATGTTTGTGATGCCCTTTGTAAGCTTGCGCAAAAACGCTGCCTTGCTGAGAGAACTAAGCGAAAGGACAAGAGTTGAGAGGGAAGCGAGAGGCTTGCTGGCACCTGCTTGGCCCCAACCACAACTATTTTAGCCACGAGCGGCTTGTACATCAGCTGAAGTCCCTGGTCAATATGGCTCTGGCCGCCATGACCAAGAAGTCACACCAGTGACGCCCTCCGGGCAGAATAAAAATACAACAACAACAACAGCAAAAATTTTGCAATTATTTTTGCAAGTACATCTCTACGCACCATTAAACAATCTTCTTGTTAAGTGCAAGAGTACTTTTTACAATTAAATGGCGTTAAATCAGTACTTCGCCACCTAACCTAACACTTTTGCCGGTTCATAGATGATTTTTTTAATTTCGATCAAACTTTTTCACAATTTTTCACTTCCATTACAACTGATATCCTTTTGTACACCTCCTGTAGAAATATTCACCGGATAAATTGATTATTTCACTTTTAAAACTGCTTAAATAACTGCAGAACCCCGAAAATTTACGCGCTTTGTATGATAAATGGCCGTCAACTGAAGAACTGTCAGACCACTTACGCACACATGCAAAAGGCCACTTCATGGCTTGTAATATAGAAGGTTTTGCGCTGGCCCGTGATCTGCGGCTTGGGAGCTGTTGTGACTCATCTGTATGCGTTGGAATATTTACATATGAGGAAGCAGGTGTTTGTGCCCATTGCGACATATCTGCTCGATCTTAATGTTTACATCCTATTGATGAGTGCAATTTCGGGTGTGAGGGGCATGAAGGGCAACAGGGTACGACGACGTACTGATCGACCGATGTAATTGTTTTTAAACGACTTCCAAAATATTTTCATCAAATTTGAATGGGACCACCTCAGGACAATACTCTTTCAAAAAAAAAGAAAAAACATTTTCTTAAATTGGTCCACAATTGGCGAAAATATCGGTAAACATATAAAAAAAAAATATACAGACGAACATAGAACCTCCTTTTTTGGAAGTCAGTTAAAAACAATTTTAAATTATATGTAAGTCAACCAGCTCTAAACTACTTTTCTTTTCAATTGAAATCTCCGATTTTATTATTTTCAATTTTGGTAATGAAGCAGAGTTCCCACTTGCACTGCTTTCAATTAATTTTTCTGCTAACCATCTGCTATTTTTTCTTATTAAAATTAGAAGCAAGAAGGGTAAAATGTGTTTTCTATGTTCAAATCAGTTATTGAATTCGTCAAACCAAGTTTCGAAATTCTTATTTTTCTTAGTTTCACAAATAAATAATTCGAACAATTTCTCTTTAATATTCTGCAAGGTACAAAATTATTTGAAATTTTCACTAAACATGTTAGTGTGAAAAGAAATAACTGAAAAACATTCATCAGATGGTGCTTTAAGCTGTAGTCTCTGACACGAATAATTTTATTTATTAAAAATGCTTCATTTCTGTTAACAGCTAAAATGTTCTCTTTAACTAACCTTTTACAATTATCGCAATAATTTTTTTGTAATATTTTGAATATTATATATCCAGCAAAGTATCTGAGAGAATTGTGGTTCAACTCATCTTCAACATCATCTGAAAACGGTACTGATTCTTCAAAAATAGATGCATCATTTAGAATTGAAACATTTCGTCAATCCGAAAATTGTGAATTATTTTCGGCATTCAATGCCATATTATTAATTTCTTCTTGACATTCATTTAAAGAAGATAATATAAAATTATCTTCATCAGGCTCGCAATTCGAAGATCACCGGGTTTTAAATTTTTGGAAGCATGGAGCCACTTGGGACGCTGTTGTAGCCTAGATAAATATTCCCTGCTCCAGGCTTTCCAAAAGTCCTGTTTCACTTTTTGAATGAAATTCCAACGTTTAAGGTTCGTTATCTTTGTAGATGAGAACTCTTTTTCAGGGGGTGATAATAAAGAATTACCTATTAAAAAATGCCCAGTGGTGAGAACTCGCAGATCAGTCGCATCATTGCTGAGGGGGAACGTAGGTCTTGAGTTAAGGCACCTCTCTATTTGAGTGAAAAAAGTGGACATTTCTTCAAATGTTAATCTAGCATCTCCAACTATGCGTTTCAAGTGGTACTTAACTGACTTCACTCCAGCCTGCCATAACCCACCAAAATGAGGAGAAGCTGGGGGAATGAAATGCCGGTGGGTTCCATCAATATCTACAACTTTGGCAGTCTCTATACTACCTTTTGTTGGAAATATTGACCATTTACAAACCTTCTACCGAACGCATCCCAAACACTCTACATTTCGCACAGTTATAATTATGGTATATCTAAGGAGGTCATCATTCGGAAATGTTTTGTTTTTCCGTATTCGGTTTTCATTCGATTTTATTCTCTGTGTAAGGAAGTCGGGTTTAATTAAATATTCGTTTGGTCCTAACTTATAGTTATTATTTTATTCCCCTTTTGTCGCCCTAAATAATTCTAACAGGTTATGGGCCCAGCACGCTTCCACTGGGCCCAGAATTCGCAAGACAAAAGTGAAATAAAATAAAATTACATCAATTCAAAACTGAGGACCGCCATTATTTTTTTCTCTAACAAGAAAATAGATTTCAAGTCGTTGCCATCAATTATGGCACAAAATAATTCGTTCCGAATTGAGACTTTATCGAAACACAATTATGAGACATGGAAAATCCAGATGGAAGCAGTGCTAGTGAAAAGCGATACTTGGGTGTAGTGAGCGGAGAAAAACCGAAACCCGAAGCCGGTGCAGCCGGAGATACCGCAGCACGCGATGCTTGGGTGCAGGAGGATCGAAAAGCGAAATCGGACCTGATTTTGGCCATCAGCCCCTCGGAGCTTAGCCAAATTCGCGGATGTGAGACTGCGCGAGACATCTGGAAAAGGCTGGAGGCGACCTATGCGTCGAGAGGACCCGCTCGGAAAGCCGCATTGCTAAAAAGCCTCACTCAAAATAGGATGACCGAAGGAGATGATATTAGGGCATATCTCTCAGAATTTTTCAACACCGTCGATAAATTACAGAACATGGAAATCAACATAAACAATGATTTGCTCGCAATCATGCTTTTATACAGTCTTCCTGACTCGTTTGAAAATTTCAGATGTGCCATCGAGTCCCGCGACAATCTTCCTGATCCGGAGAGCCTGAAAGTTAAGATAATCGAGGAGTACGATGCAAGAATTCAGAAATCAAACGATCGATCATCAGGGGCCCTATTCGCCAAATACAGCGCAGGTATGGGAAACCAAAAGGACCACAACCAAAGGCAGACCGGAAGTAAGAACGACCACAAGACATTGAATCGAACATTCAAGTTCAACTGCAGCTTTTGCGGAAAGAAGGGGCACAAGGCGGTGGATTGACCCCGAATCACAGAAAGGCTATCGGATCTGGGTGCAATCTCAGAGAAAAATCCACATATCAAGAGACGTAAAGTTTATGGAAGAGTTTCAGTACCACAGAATCAGCAAGGAGAACTTCATCTCCGAGGATACGAAAAACGGACGTTATTCTATGGATAGTCCTGGGTCAACGATAGATGTCCCAATCTGTCCGAGCAGGTCGAATAAGGATGCCGATACATTGCCAATAGTCGAGGAGTTCAGGAAATCCATAACAGATGATCCTAGGAACCAGACAAAAACACAGAAATCCGATGACAAATGCAAGGATGCAGCAAGGAAAGAAGACAATCCACATAGTTCGGTATCTTATAAGAGGCGTGCTGGAAGACCAGCAAAAATCAAGACAGGAAAGCGAGGACGTCCAAGAAAGCTCTACAATGAAGTAAAAGTGGTTGCCAACGAGGGGTCCGAGGGCGATTCACGGGTCGAACAAGCCAAACAAGATGAGCATCTTGACGAAAACGTTGCAATGAGCGCCTGCGAGGTTCCGTTTTCGGAGGCAATCTCGGGTAGCGACCAATCAGACTGGATGGATGCAATTTACACCGAAGTCAGGAACCTAATCGCCAACGACACATGGAGTATAGTCAAAAGACCCGAAGGCATCAGAACAGTTGGATGCAGAATGATACTTCGTAACAAGTGGACAGCAGACGGCAAACTTGAGAGAAGGAAGGCAAGATTGGTTGCGAGAGGGTTTTCTCAGAAACCGGGAGTCGATTTTCATGACACTTTCGCTCCTGTAGCTCGACTGAGTTCACTGAGATTGCTGGTGGCTCTAACCGTTAAGAAGAACATGAGGATATCTCAGCTCGACATCACTGCGGCTTACCTCAATGGAAAAATTGACGAGGACCTCTATATGGACAAACCTGTCCTCTTGGAAGAGATGCTGAAGAGAATGTCGGACACTGACGTCGAGGACGCTATTCGTGTGAAAGCTCGCGACATGCTGCTTCAGCTTCGAGGAGGCACAGAGAAGGTTTGCAAGCTAAGAAAGTCATTGTATGGACTGCGTCAGGCTGGCCGTCAGTGGCATATAGAGATCGATAAAGTACTAAGAGGAGTGGGACTGATACCGACAAGTTCTGATCCCTGCATTTATGTAAATAGTCGAAAATCAATTCTCCTCTTACTTTATGTCGACGATATTCTGATTTTTTCAAATGATGACGTCAGTGAAAGTCGCATAAAGCTCGCCTTGTCTCAGTCATTTATCGTGCGAGACCTTGGTGAGGCAACCTACTGTTTAGGGATTCAAATCAAGCGAGATGCTGGCAAGATTCAACTGTTGCAGAGCGACTATATCGAGGACATTTTGACAAGATTCGGCATGAAGGATAGCAAGCCGGTGGCGACGCCCCTAACGTCCAATTGCAATTTCACCGAGACTAACGACAGGCGAAATGGTCAGCCCCATGATATCCCTTACCGGGAACTGATGGGCGCTTTAATATACTTGGCCGTGGCAACTCGACCGGACATCGCATATTCTGTGAGTGCTCTTAGCCAATACAATAACTGTTACAGTGAGGAGCACTGGGTAGCTGCAAAACGCGTGCTGCGATACCTCCGGGGAACCACTCTTCATGGCCTGGAGTTTAGAGCCGATGATAACACACTAAAATGTTTTGTCGACGCGGATTGGGGAAATTGCCACATGGATCGTCGTTCTTACACCGGATGGACATTTATCTTCGGGGGGTCGGCGATTTCGTGGGAGGCCAGAAAGCAGCGCACCGTGACCCTATCGTCAACGGAGGCCGAATACATGGCCGTTAGTGACGCATGCAAGGAGGCAGTTTACTTGCTGAAATTCTTGAAGGAACTAGGTACCGAAAATCTCTGTAACATAGAGATGTATAACGACAATCAAGGAGCCGGGAAGTGGGCGGCAAACCCGATGTACCATGCACGTTCAAAGCACATCGACATAAGATATCATTATATTCGGGAAGTTCTGAAAAATCATCCCATATCTTTAAAGTACTTGCCCACAGAAAGAATGGTGGCGGACATTCTGACAAAGCCACTATCGAGACCCAAACATGAGATGTGCATGCTGGGACTTGGCGTTCTTCATGTTCAGGGTGCAAATTGAGAGGGGGTGTTGGAAATATTAACCAATTACAAACCTTCTACCGAACGCATCCCAAACACTCTACATTTCGCACAGTTATAATTATGGTATATCTAAGGAGGTCATCATTCGGAAATGTTTTGTTTTTCCGTATTCGGTTTTCATTCGATTTTATTCTCTGTGTAAGGAAGTCGGGTTTAATTAAATATTCGTTTGGTCCTAACTTATAGTTATTATTTTATTCCCCTTTTGTCGCCCTAAATAATTCTAACACCTTTCACATAAGCTGTGAAACGATCATGATCCAATTTATTTTTAGCTCCTTTAAAATTTGTGCCATTATTAGAATAAACATGGAGAGGACGACCACGCCGTGCTACAAATCTCCTAAACGCTCCTAAAAACGCATCAGTAGTCAAATCGCCAACCACTTCCACATGTATGGCCTTTGTGCTCAAGCACACAAAAATTGCCAAATATCCCTTATATGTTCTACAACCTCGAGTTCGAGAAATGCTCAAATTAAATGGACCGGCGTAATCCACTCCCGTATAGGGGAACGGACGCGAGACTGAGTGGGGGAAGTGATCCCATTAATTGAGTAAGAGTTTTGCAGGTTTGTTTAAAACATGTAATACATTTGTTAATAATTCTTTTTACGGTGTTACGACCACGAATGATCCATACTGTGTTTCGCAAAAAGGCAAGAGTCAGCGTAGGTCCATCATGTAGACATGCAACAGGAGCATGTCTAACAAGAAGGTCAGTGAAATGACTATGAGCATCCAAAATTATAGGGTGCTGCTCATCAAAGGGCATCGATCCATTCTGCAACCTACTTCCCACCCGCAAGATTCCAACATGGTCTAAAAATGGATTGAAAGAGATAATTTTACTAGTTTTAGTTATCGACTTTCCGGTCAGTAAACATTTAATTTCATCAGAAAAGGCTTTAGCCTGTTCATGCTTAACCTAAAATTTACGTGATACTTTAAATTCTTCGGGTGTAACATGTGAAGAAAGGTGAAAATTCTTATTTTTACATTTCTTACTGATCTGTTTCAATCGAAGTGTCACCTTTAGTAATCTTGGCAATGAAGAAAATCTTTCCAAAATATTGACATCATCCTTATCGTTGCAACTAAGAGTAAGAATGACTCTTGAAGTCTTCAACTCAAACTCATCAAGTCTCGTTTCAGGATCTATAAAATTTGTGAATCGAGATGGCTAGCATGAAATATGTTTCGACAACCAATTAGGCCCTCGCCACCACAATTCGTATTCCGCGAATTTTCCTTTTTTAAACCCACGGCCGGCTATATCTGCCGGGTTATCTGCGGAAGAAACATGTCCCCATTTTGCAGTACCAACATTTGCAATAATTTCAGAAATCCGGTTGCTCACGAAAGATTTAAAACTATTAGGGTGTTGAGTTATCCAAGAAAGTACTATGATAGAATCTGTCCACATAAAAATGGATTCCTCAGAGCATGAGAAAGATGGTTGAAACCTTTTAATAAGCTTAGAAAGTAAGACTGCTCCACAAAGTTCTAAGCGAGGGAGACTTATACCCGTATTCTGGCAATCGTCAGTGACCAGTCACAAGTCACAAGCGAGTCACAGGAGTCCGGTGAATTCAAGTTTGTGACACGGTGGTGAATTTGTTGAGACTTTTTTTGGGATGAGCACTTCAGAATACCGAACAGCTAATCAGCCACAAACAGAATTATTGACTTCACAACGAACATATAACGCTGCTGCATATGCACGTTCTGATGCATCACAGAACCCATGGATCTGAAGTCTGCAAAACACTTCTGTACCTAAAAATCGAGGAGTAGATATATCCTTTATTTGAGATAGTATGCTCAAATAGTTAATCCACCTTACTGAAAGATCCGCCGGAAGGGGTTCATCCCAACCCAACGCTCTTTTCCCCAACACCTGCAAAAAAAGCTTCGCTGATACAATTATAGGATATAACCATCCAAGAGGGTCATACAAGTGAGCAATAGTTGATAATACCTTTCGTTTTGTGAATGGAGCTTCAGTGTGGCTTACTTTAACATTATACGAAAATTAATCATCAGCCGGGTTCCATATAACACCAAGTGTTTTTACAGTGTTATCAAACTGAACAGAAGGTGCACTTAGCAACACTGAGTCGGGTATACTTTCAAGTAACCTCACATCATTTGAAGCCCATTTTCGTAATTCAAATTTTCCAGCTTTTAATATATCATCAACCTGATCTCGAACCTTGATGGCCTCCCCTAGAGTATCACCACCAGACAACACGTCGTCCACATAAGGATCATTTAGCAAAGCCTTAGCTTCCAATGGAAAATTTTGGGCTTCATCATGAGCTAATTGTTGAACAGTCCGAAGAGCAAGAAAAGGGGAGCTTCAAACACCAAATGTAACGATCAACAACCTAAAGTCCGGCATAGACTCTTGAGAACAGGGTCGCCAAAGAATCCTCTGAAAATCACACTCATCGGAGTGAGGGAGTATCTGTCGATATATTCGGGCGACATCTGCCGTAAAAACAAATCTCCTTTGACGCCATTCAGTCAACAAGAGGGAAATGTCTTTCTGAAGAGCTGGTCCCGAGAGTAACAAATCATTAAGGGAGGACACCATTGGATGCTCTACAACTGGCATCGAACACAACTCTAGTTTTGCTGGTTAAACTGTCGGTTTTAATAACCGCATGATGGGGAATATAATAAGTTTCATCAGTTATATTCGGAATCTTTTTGGACGGTATTTCCTCCATTTGGTCATTATCCAAATATTCCTGTATGCATTCAGTATAATCTTTCTCCAAAGTAGGATTTAACCTGAGACGTTTGTCTAAAGACATATCGATTTAATGCAATATCACGACACTTTGTGAATTGCTTCACTTTATGGGTGGGATCAAAGGGCAACCGCACCACATATCGTCCATCAGAACGGCGACTATGGGTCCCTGCAAAATGCTTCTCATCCAATATTCATCCTTAGGTGAACGGGCCTCAGGGAAACTCACCTCCTCAAGCTCCCAAAACTGCGATAGGGTTTCATCGGAAAGCTCTTTTACTTGACTACATAACGTCACAGAGGGGTTGCAAGTATGTTTGGAACTGGAAAGGTAAGAGTCTGTAGGAATTTCACCAAATACGATCCAACCAAAGGATCTGTTTTGGGCTATTGGAATACCAGGTCCTCCCCTTGCTATACCTTTCTGAATTATACCATTTTCAAGCAACATTTCACAATTTCCCACGCAAGAATATCTTTTTCCATTTCAAATTTATAAAAATCCATTTCAAAAGGACACTTTTTTATTTCAAAAGTACTGAATTCAAAAACATTAGTATCGAAATTTTAGTACTTTTGAAATAAAAAAGAGTACTTTTGAAATGGATTTTTATACATTTGAAATGGAAAAAGATATTCTTGCGTGGGAAATTGTGAAATGTTGCTTGAAAATGGTATATTTGACCATAAACTGAAGCATCAAGAATTATGTCAATTTTCCCAGATTGACGAAAGGATGGGTCTGCAAGAGGCAAACCATGAAGATGGGTCCATTCAGTTTCACAAATATTCCTCGAAGGTAATAAATCTGCGAGTGTTTTGAGAATACTCGCTCTTAACTCAAGAACTGGGGTTTCATATGCATGAGGCTGAATTGTTATAAAGGCTGTTCTCCGAGACCTGGCAGTTACGGTATTCCCGATGCCAGTAACAAGAGTCGAGTCCTTAAATGTGTTCTATCCTAAAATTTTAGCTACATACTCTATTAGTAATGAATGTTGCTTCTGATCCAAGATCTATGTATTAAAGTTCGAAATTTATGGGTTTTTCCTCTTGTTGATAGTGCTTACACCAACATGTGTAGTAGCCAAAAAAAACCTGTCGTTGTTTGCGCGAAAAATATGGTTTAACAGGGGACGACTCCTCTTGAACAAAATTATGAGAGTTAGGAGTCTTAGAAAATACAGAACTTGTATGCATAGCCAGAATTGATTCACCTTTTGGTGAAGTGATAACTGAAGATTGATCCCTTTGACCAGAAGGATTATGTAGGAAAGTATTATGTTTTCGCTGGCAAACCTTGCATGTTTGGTGTGATACACAGTTAGTTACAGTGTGAGATTGAGCCAAGCAATTGAAACAAAGTGTGTTTGATCTGACAACTTGCCATCTTTCCTGAGGAGTCATTGTTTTAAACTTGAAACAGTCCTTCAATGAGTGGGAATCTTTACACAAAGGGCATTTGAATTTAGTAATGTGATAAGAATTAGTCTTACCCATATTTGAACGAGTAACAAACCTGTGAGACCTTGAAGAAATAGCTTCAAGTGACCTAAATCTATATATATATATATCTATACGATATCTAGCGGTTTTTTAAGGAAATAGTAGTACAACACAATGCTTAACAAAGGCGGAAACAAATGATTATCTCACAAGAGGAAAAGGGCAAAGAGAACGTGCCACTGTATCAAACGGGTACAAACTGGCAATATATATGCTGAGCTCGGTTTAAAATAACGTTCTGCAAAGGGAACGAAATTATATTTCGGTTTTAACGTATTACTTAACAGGAAAATCACTTAAATCAGCCCACGAACACAATTAGAAAAACAAGATAGAGGTTCCACAAAAGTGAGGGCATGTGCGCTTTTCACAGTAAGCGCCTCACAGTGCACACTTTTGCACTTGCAAATTTTAATAACGCAAACAACGGGATAACAATCTTACTCCCCCTGAGAACTTTTCAGTACTTTTGGGATAAAAACACCACGCAATGAATTTGATTAAGCGCACAATAAGATACAAATCAATCAATTGCACCATGCAAGTGTAGGCTTCACCACGAGAATTATAGGAAAAGACGATAGATGCGTGTGACCGATTCGAGCGCTTTATTGCAAGAGAGCGGTTTACAATTTCTGAAGCGATCAGCAGAAACCTGTTGACTGTTAGAATGCACCAACACATGCGTATTTGAAATGAGTGCACTTTTGTGCATTAACTACATTTATAACTATAGTCATCAGGCTTAAACTGTAATAATAATGAACGTTTAAACAATGTTCGATTTCGTGTGCATATCAGCGCAGGGTGAGTCGTTATCGACTACAACTCGGCCGGGCCTGAGAACAAATCGTCCTCGATTTGATACAAAGCAAAACGTAAATATTTCAACGTACATATTTAAACATCGTCGTAGATATGCACACGGTTCACATTAATTTTACAGTAATTCATAAATCTTAGAAGGTTGAAATCAAACATTATGAAATTGAATGAAACTATCCACTATCGACTTCCATTATATACATACATATACATATATAGTTTTTCAAATAGTGTTGGGAAAGTGAAAATTTATAATATCTATACATGCTGTGCGAATTTTAGGTACGGTTTCATATTCTACGGAGATGACACTCCTTCGTAGGGTATTCTCGAGATCTATAAATTTTCGATGTCTCTTATCACGTAGCGGACATTTGGTAGGATCTTTGCAATCTCATAAGGACCTTTGTATTTGTCAATTAATATCTTGTTGGTACCTGCAGTGGTGACTACATTTTTTATCATAACATAGTCCCCAACTTGGTATTTATGAGGGGCCTTATGCCTTTTGTCAAAAAGTATTTTATTTTTAGCTTGACTGCGAGTAATATTTTCACTTGCCCCCCTCTTATTTTTTCTAAGTTTCGTGGTTCTTCACTTACTATGTTACTTTCCAAATGTTCCCTTATTTTATCCATAATTTCTCCCCTTTGGGCGACACCAAATAACAAAATACTGGGAGTTGAACCAATGCTCCTATTGACGGTGTTATTAATTGCATACTCGAATTTACGTAAGCCCTAAGCTCTCCATTCTTTTTTTAGTTAAAACAATAGGTGAGGCATAAGGGGAATTACTTTCTCGAATTATTTGTGCGGCTAGTAATTCATCTAATATTTTTTTTAGTTCTATTTTGTGCGTGTATGGCAATCTCCTTGCACGGAGAAAAATTTCTAAGAAAAATTCCCTTACTGTTTCATAATTTGGATGCATTTTGCTCTGGCGCAGGAAAAATTCCCGTGCTGTCTTAGAATTTTTATCCGGAAACCCATGAAAAATTCTAAGACAGCACGGGAATTTTTCCTGCGCCAGAGTAAAATGCATCCAAATTATGAAACAGTAAGGGAATTTTTCTTAGAAATTTTTCTCCGTGTGGAGCGCAACTAAAAATACTACTCGCATTTGTTAACGTTATTTTCATTTCGCATTCGTTATTTACATTGTTTGTTCCATTGGATTTACCGCAATTTTGCATAATTTTATATATACGGTTTTTTCGTCATAGGTTAAATTTTCGTTAATATTTAAATTTACTTCATTTCCGCAGCATGTGTTGATATTTAGTATTTCTCTAGGAAAATTGTCATTTATAATAGTTTGGTTAGTCGGAGGTTTGTTATCTAAAATAAATTTCGCGTCACAATTGTTTAAAAAATTTCGACCTAAAATTACAGGACATCTCATAGTGTTATTCTTAACGACAAACAAATTTAAATCTACTCTATTACTCTCAAACAATACGACACATTGTACCTTGCCTAATACCGCTAGATGACTATCGTTGATACCGACGAATATCGCAGATTCAGGTTCCACTGAAGAGATGAGGTAAGGAGGAACATAGCACTCTGGGATAAAGCTTATCGGGCTGCCTGTGTCGATCATGGTGTTTGCTTCAAAAGTGGTCGCAACATCTCGTGCTGTTTGGCTGATAAATGAATAACTAAAAGTACAGCAGAAATCGTTAGAAATATTTACAGATTTATGACAATGCTTCCTGGTGGTCCATCTTCGGTCGTAGTTTCTTGAGAAGCGTCGTCTTGTAGTAGCATCACAGCCGCCGAAAAAGATTTTGACGTTGACGATGTTGCAAGCTCTCGATGCTGATTACAATTTGATGCGAAGTGCCCATGCTTTCCGCAACTGATAGACGAAGAGCTGGCTACAAAAATGTAAACTGATCGAATATAGTGGCGATTTTTTCTCATAAGATTCCTATGACGTCATCTAAGCAAGAGGCCACTTTGCAGAAGTCATGTTTGCTGCAATCAAGGGGGGGGGGGGGGGGGGGGGGGGGAGAGGGTTAAACGTGCAATTTTTACCGCAAAAAGGACTGATCGAATTTAGTTATGCAAATTGGTATACAGTTTTATTGCAACACAACAAATCTATATATCAATTTGCATAAACCAAAAATGACGAGCATAAACCAAAAATGACGATAAGTGACAAAAATAATTATTTAAAACCGTGCGCACAAGTTTTTCTAACTCTGTTGATCCTCAATAATGCGATTCTTTTTATGCTGGCATACTTCAAGGCAATTGGTGAATTTATAGACGATCGCGGACTCTCCAACATAATGGTTGAAAGCGAATTATTAGCTGGTGGCTCTGAAATTTTGTAATTGCAGTTGGTCTTTCTTTATTTGATGTGATTGCATTTCTGTACTCACATCTTGATTTTTTTTTATGTCAGCAATTATATACATGCGATATTATAGTTGACCTAATCCTGTGACTCTTAGCCCATCGTTGCCGAGCTCCTATTGAATTAGTGAAGTGTGTAATGCCTGTCAATCTTCGGGCAGCATCAGCATTCACAGTTTGCTCCAACGTCAAATCGACTGGCATTCTTGAAAAATTGTTATCAGTCCGCTTTATGCCAAACATTCCATTTTAAAATTCTTCAGCAAGCTTAAGGTGGGTTTCTTCAACTCTTAACAAGTTATTATGATATTTCAGTAACCAACGTGCATAATTAATTTGATTACTTATAAACAAAAGGTTGCTCAGTTTAGGAATAATATATTTATATAAAGAAAAGTCTCCTGTTCGAATGCTCCTTGAAAACATTTGGTAATAATTGATGAAATCGATATATGTACATCATATAATATTGAGCTGTCTTACCGAATTGTCCATTCAAAGTATCTTCCACGTACTTCAAATATTTTGATAATATATTTGAAAGATTACGATTTTCTAGTGCACCATTCAAGGATTTATTACTTTGTAATTGCTTTAGTGTTTCGGTAATGTCGTCATCAATTATTATTTCACATTTTTCAAAAAATTCTTCCACATGTAATATTTGCAAACCCAAAGCCACTAAAGGATGTAACCGTTTACATCTATTAAAATGTTTCCCACTGAGAAATCCATTAACAGAGCCACCAGCTAATAATTCGTTTTCAACCATTATGTTGGAGAGTCCGCAATCGTCTATAAATTTACCAACTGCCTTGAAGTATGCCAGCATAAAAAGAATCGCATTATTGAGGATCAACAGAGTTAGAAAAACTCGTGCGCACGGTTTTAAATAATTTTTTTAGTCACTTATCGTCATTTTTGGTTTATGCAAATTGATATATAGGTTTGTTGTGTTGTAATAAAACTGTATATACCAATTTGTATAACTATATTCGATCAGTCCTTTTTGCGGTAAAAATTGCACGTTTAACCCTCTCCCCCTTGATTGCAGCAAACATGACTTCTGCAAAGTGGCCTCTTGCTTAGATGACGTCATAGGAATGCGTAGGGAATGAGAAAAAATCGCCACTATATTCGATCAGTTCACATTTTTGTAGCCAGCTCTTAGACTATAAAAGTATAAAGCATGTTCCCTTTTCCCTTCGGGGTTTGGGACAATTGGATACTAGATGGCCCACCTCGTTGCAGTTGAAGCATTTAAATTTCGCCGATGTGTTGTTACAGACTCTATTTTGCTGCCGTGGATCTTTTGAGCATGATTGGGTTGGGTTATTGGCTGGCATTCTCGTCGGGATGTCTTGCATTTTTTCGTATTTCCTGATAACTCGCTTTAACTCGACAATATTTCTCGCTGTAAATAATAATTGTTTGTTCGAAAAGGAATCAGGTATACCTTTAATAATATAATTCATCAGGTGCTCCTCCTCGATATTGGAAAGTGAGGCGATTTCTTGCATGTTGAGGACATATTGATGTGTGCTTTCATCCCTGCGTTTTTTCCGATTTCTTAAAATATTATGTGCCTCAGCCGGTGTGATTCCATGATGAAATTCTTCCATTAAGGAAGCCTTCAGGTCATTCCATGTTTTGCAAGTCGATGATTTTAAAAATAGCTTTGCCGTTCCTCTAAGTAGCCTTCTAGAGTAAATGTAAGATTGTTGATCACTCCAGCCATGAAGACTCCGGGCTTCATCAAAACTCCTAACCCAGTGCTTTATTGAGTAGTTGTCGTCTCCATTAAATATAGGCAAAAACTCCTCGATGTCTCTAAACAAAATTTGACTACCGCCAAGCCAACGCTCGTTCCCATATTAGCAGACTGTAACGTTGCCAACTTATTTTTTTAACTCTAAAATTTGCTCTTGCTTCTTAATTATCTCGTTCAGCTCATCTATCGTTTCCTGCAAGTTGCCTGTTGCAGATCTCGGCGAGCTCCCGCCTATTTCTGGTTACAATATAGGCGCCGCTAGGGACTCCTCGCTGTCGCCCTCGCCGTTATCATTAAGTTATGCGATATCATCACGAAAATGCTCCTCAAGCTCAGCATCCGTAAGTTGGCTTATTTTCTCCTCAAGTCTCAATGTTAAGATGGTTTTTACACCAGCTGTGCTTAACCCAAAAACTTCTAATTTTCTTTCAAGGTCGGAACCGTTGCATTTTGGATAAATTCTTCTTCACGTGCTTTGGCCATAATTATGTGATGTACCTACTGAGTCTTAAAATATCGCAGTATGCCGAAATATTTCAGAGCTTATTTGCTAAAACACGTTTTAAAACTTTTTTTTATTAAGTCAGTTACCAAATTTTGTCTGATGTCCGTAATGTTCACAGATTATTTTCGCCTGTCCATGAGTTACCGCACGATAGCCACACAAAATTGCACTCTAAAATACCATAAGTTTTATCGCGCAAATCTCAAAACTTTAGCACGACGTATAATCTGCTTTTTACTTTTCAAATAAAATATATTTTTTCGAATTTTAGAATACTTTAGGCTCATTCCACTTCTGAAAAAATTGTAGGCTTCACCACGAGAATTATAGGAAAAGACGATAGATGCGTGTGACCGATTCGAGCGCTTTATTGCAAGAGAGCGGTTTACAATTTCTGAAGCGATCAGCAGAAACCTGTTGACTGTTAGAATGCACCAATACATGCGTATTTGAAATGAGCGCACTTTTGTGCATTAAGTACATTTATAACTCGATTTCGTGTGTATATCAGCGCAGGGTGAGTCGTTATCGACTACACAAGCACCAATGTAATCAAAAAAATATGTACAGAATCCTACTTACAAGAATAATGCCGCTGAAATCCGGCTCGAAGGACCAATGTTTTATTATGTCCGGGTGGGTTGAAGGGTAAATAAAAGAAATCTTGGAGATGAGTAGATCCATGCACTTTAATTTTCTTCCGATTATGCAATATTGAGCTTGCTGCTGACTTCTATGACTCCTATGAATAATTTTTTGTTTTTTTTTCAATGATATATTGATGTAAGCCTACTATATAAAAACTGAGAATTTGAACATGGTTATTTTCACATAACCCTGAATGGTCAAGATTTTTGTCATGTAGGACATGACTGTTTAAACAGGCAAATCTTCTCAACAAATTTTGCAGTAGAGAATGATATATTTTTGCAATTGTCAAGATGTCCGATTTGAATTAAAGTTAGTATGGCCGATGCGACAGTATGACTAAATATTTGGGGCTTCCATATAATTTTTTATCCAAATATTTCGTTTAGATTTAATTAAATTAGGAGCATCCTAAAACCCATATACCTTTTTGTCGTTAAACAAAAAATAGGGAAACTCAGGTGTTAAAGATAGTTTAGTGAAACAGCTCCTATTACTTGATCCTTGATCCCAAGCTACATAGTACATATACACCTAATATTTAAACCAATGGATTCAGGCGCTCTTATATTTTCCTCAACAATTAATTTCAGCCTATCTGCTTCGAGTCCCGTTTTAAAAGCATAATAACTTATCATAAACTTCCAATTAGAATGTAGGCCACGTAGCATAAAAACGAAAATGTATTTTGAAAGTTCACATTGTTTATTTGTTCCATCACCTACAAATCCTTGTATTTCGTCTTCATGCGAATTATACTGCAAACCTTTCTTAATTGCAATTTCATCAAACAATATAATAGCATCTTTACTTTTCGAATCCATATTTTCTACAACTTTTTTTAAATTATTTAATAAATGTTTATTTATTCCTGGTTTTAAGAACCCATCTGCATAAAGAGGACTTTGACGGCAAATTTAATTCAAGCTTTTATCCCAGATAGTTATAAGTTCTTGCAGAATAAAAGTTAATGCTTTGGGCAATACACTTTGCTTTTTCTATCCACAAATTTTACAAAATATTTTTGAATTTTCAGGAAATCCTAGCAAGGTATTAATAAACTCATCAGCACCAATTTTATTAACCTTTTTTTTTAACATAAGCAAAGGATTTTTCTTTCTATGTTTATCTCTCTAGCGACTTTCAGACGATAAATTTCATTCAGTCTTTCTTTGGCTATTTTGATACTCTTTTTATATGACTTTAAAGTATCTGTATACTTTTTCTATAATATAATTCATTTCGCTCTTTTTTCAAACAATAATCACAAAATTCCTCAGCCTTTTCAATTATATTTACTGACGAATTTTCACAAACATCTGTATTGTTCTTGACGTTTAAGTCTGTGTTTAAATTGCTTTATAAAACTTGTGTTACATCTTTACTAAATTTACTCAAATAATCTTTTATATTTTTCCATAATTCCTGCTTTTCTTCACAATTAAATATCAAGTCAACCATATCATCAGATTCAATTTTCTTTAAGGCGGTTGTACTTGTTTCACATTCCTCTTCAAAGTCGTAAGAGGAAGATGCAGTGCCGAGTCACTGCATTGGTCATCTTCAAATAATTTCAGAGTTGGTATGGCGTTAGCTTTCAATTTTTTTTTCCAAAATACCTTTTTTCAGAATGTAATAATAAAATATAGAATTTTTTAAAAACACAAAGTTAAAAATTTATTTATGGTCAAACACAATGTATTTATTATTTTTATTTTTCTATTGGCTTCTCAATATTGTTCATTTATTTTCCGGGCGACAACTCGATCCGCTCCCTACAAAGAGGTAAAAACACACATATGAGTACTAATACTCAGTGGGGTCTAGCTACTGGCTGAGTTAGTATAATCCCGTGGGGTCCATATAAAATGCCCGGACATACCTAAGCGAATGATCTACACGGACACACCAGTGTAGGGCACGGACATACCAGTGCCTGAATCGCACCCACCCCGAACCCGGACATACGTGAGTCAAGGGTGGAGCTTTGGGGAACAACTGTTCAAATTGTGGGGAACCTCCCTACAGTGAAAACGGATATACCTGTGAACACTGCAGGCTACCCGGACATACCTGAGTAGGTCCCGAACATACCTGTGCCAAGATACCCCCCAATCAGTTGTGAATAACTTCACCCACGCGACGGTTAATTGATTATATGTATATGAAAAGTCACTTCTATCATGCACACTAGTTCACTACAATACTTAAAGCAAGTAAACCAAAACCATCCACAACAATAATTAAAGCTATAGTAGTAGTCCAAACAACCCACTACAATAATTAAAGCTAGTAGTCCAAAACACCCACTACAATAATTAAGCTAGTAGTCCAAAACAACCCACCTGATAAATTTCCAAATCTCTAATCCAATCCAGTTCACTTTAATTTAATTTCACTCGCTCTAAAACTCCGAAACTCACTACTTAAGGACCACTGACTGAATGAGGACTAAATAACAAATCTTCGCTCGTCCAGCTGATTCTAATGCATGCCAGATGTTAGTTACAGTAAATATATCTAAAATTTATGCTGCTATTGTCTACAGAGATAAGCGAAGCGCGTCGCCTTTCTAAGGGTTGATTTTCCCACTCTTCCTGCGCAAGACGCCTTTCTGCTGCGATTTCTGCCTGCTCGCTAATTACGAGTACCACGGTTTTTTCACGGGCCAGGCAGGCAGCTACATTTTCAAAACAACTCTAAATAAGCAAATTCTTATGCACTCAAAATTTTAGTCTGACAGTAAATTACATATACGGGCCTTGTCAACATCAATATCTGGAGCTAATTTGCATTTGGAGATCCAGAAAAGCCGTTTTTGTTCGTCTTTAGGAAATTCAAAAAGAGGAGGTTCTTTCAAAGCTATCTCGGTGACGTCGTTTGCAAAAACTCATAATCCATTTTCCGCCGTATATTCGTTTATCTATTTTCCCAGAACGTTTTTCCATTATACCAGTAATCGATAAACCAGTCAAAAAAATTGCCAAACTCGTAATCAATAAGAGAAAGGGTCGATATCAAAAGGTCAGTAATGAAAGCCAAAGGTCGTCAACAATAAAAAGAATTGGTAAGGAAAGTAACCAAAGTAGAACAAAAGGAGTAAATTTAGAATTATATTCCTAGTGAAAAGCCAAAGTCGTCAATAAAGGCCGTTCTCCAATGCAAGGACCACCCAACCACGAACCAACCAAAATCGCGCCAACTCGTCCCACATTCATATTGGCCTCATCTTCCCTCCCGCTCGTGTTTTGGTCGACCTGGCTAACTTTTTCATGTGTGCGTTTTAACCAAAAGTAATAGTCCCCCATTCAGCAACGATGTTGTACCAGAATAGTGACGTCGCCGCAGCTTTTCCGCCGGTTGTCAAAACATCAGTGAACCACTGACATATAGAAATGGACCACTCGCCCCATACAAAATGCATATAAAGCGATGGTGCACTTTCTCGTTCCCTCTTGCTAACACCATTAACGGATTTTGAGCAGTCAGCTGTGGGTTTGAATTGCTGTCAAATGCATTTTTGAGGCATGTTTAGAATCAAACATATATTTTATTCTGTATTAAGGCATTTAAATGAAAAAAAATGTTTCATGTGATTTCACTGCAAAGTTTACTCCAAATTTCAATATTTGCACAAATTTACTACACAAATAAACACGTAAGCTAAATTAAAAACTATTTCAGGCGATTGTTGATCCAACTTGCGAAAATCATAAAAATGGCGCTGCTTAAGCTGTGGAGTCCATGCAACACCTTCACCGATACAGCCGAATTCGGACAAAACAACCTAAATTAGCATTTAAGGCAATCTTTTCAATCAAAGATCATGTAGATTACCCTTTCACTAGTTAGGCAGTTTATAATCCTTGAATTCCTGCACGGCTGCAAAATCCTTCCAAGAAAAAGTTGAAATCCGTCGATGTATAGCCTTTATGTCTGGTCTGCTGCCAAAATTCAAACGTAGAGAGAGCGATTGGAATGTTTCACCTCCTTTTATAAGGTTTTTTTCCAGCGTTTCGGGCCTGCCACACTTATACCCCAGACAGACGGGCACGGACGAATGAACGTTCGATGAATGATCGTTCTCTCGAATCTTCATTCGTTATATGCATGACAGACGGCCAACTTCATTCGAGTCGAGAATTTTTGAGTTTAAAATGCGCACGAGTGAATCGGTGAAATTAACAGCAACTTTACAAAAACGTTCGCAAGCTACTAAACGTATTGCAACTCTTCCTGCTCCTTCCCCACCTCCATGATCACAGAATTAAAACTCAACTGGCTGGCTGGCAGTTGTCAATTCACACTTTGACACTGGAAATCAGCTGATTCTTCCAGGATTTCCATGCTCGTTCTCTGCGAATGAAGTTTCCGGAACTTCATTGATGAGAACGAGAATGTAGTTACGAATGTTCATTCAAACTTCATTCTTGGTGACAGACGACACGGCAATGATCATTCTTCGAGAACGTTCATTCGTTCGTGCCCGTCTGTCTGGGGTATTAGGCCGTTACCACATTATAAAGTGGGAAGTAAATTGTTCTTCATTCCACAACTCCGTTGCACCAAGGATAATTATTTGCAGCCCTTATATGTAGGAACTGTGGGAAATTAATGTATGAAGCATACAAGAACTTATTTCGTTGAACTCAGGCATTTAATTCCCCAAAATTTGACTGACTGTGCGGAATTAAGTTCCGCCTTCTCGGTCTTACTTCATTTTCATTCTGGCAGTTCTGGATATTCCAGGATTATTTATCTCTTTCGTCCTTTTTCCCTCTCTTTTCCTCTAATTGAGTGAAGTTATGTTTAATTTAAATCCTTATTTCTATTGCATGTTTCCTTCTATTGGTAATTTTGATATTTCAATTCAAATATTAATTCAATTAGAATTCTTTATTATTATTTTAGTTATTTTTAAATTTCAGGTGTGCCGCGAACAAGGCATTAGTCCGTTTTATTTGCATAAATCCATCAAATAATTACTACAAAAATTATAAAATAATTCCTTTTGTATCTTAAGTCCCTTCAAAGGAATGCATACATTAAATTACCCCTTTGTAAGATACAATTGAATTTTACACAATTTCTAATTTTTCGGACGAAATTGTGTTATTAAATTATGAAAATTAGTCTTTTCTTTATCTCATATTTTTAATTCTTCTTATCTTATGCGTGATTTACGACAAAAATGGTACAAAAACCACAAAAAAACCTGAGTGGCGTAAAATGGCGAATCAATTCATAATTAATTGCATTTATGTCTTTTTACTGTAACTAAATTCAGTGAAGTATACAGCAAAAACACAAATGTGCTCTAATTTTTAACCGACGAAAATACGGAGGAGGTTCTCAATTCGACTGTTTTTTTTTTTTTTTTTTTTTTTTTTTGTATGTCGTTACGCGATAACCCCGCCAATTATGAATCGATTTTGATGATTCTTTTTTTGTTTGGTAGGTCATAGTTCAGAGGTGGTCCCATATAAATTTTATCGAAATTGATTCAGCGCTTTTTGAGAAAATCAACAAAAAACAAAATATATACACAGATAAGGTTTTGGTACTTGGTTGTACATTCGGTGCCCGATTGCGAGGATTCAAAATGGCGGACCAAAAAAAATTTACTAAAACATATTACACTAAAAAGAATGAAATAAAAAATTTTTAAAAAAAAAATAGAACCGACTCCAAAAAATCCCGAGCTCTAAAAAGTATAAAATAATTATATTAAAAGTCCTCTGATACTACTTTCAACATTAAATACCAAGACTTTCCTAGACTTTTGAAGTCGGTGTGAAAACCTGACTGATATTAATCCAATACTAAATAATGAATGCAATCAGTTTGTCTGGATTAATTGCATTAATATCAGTCAGGTTTTCACACCGACTTCAAAAGTCTAGGAAAGTCTTGGTATTTAATGTTGAAAGTAGTATCAGAGGACTTTTAATATAATTATTTTATACTTTTTAGAGCTTGGGATTTTTTGGAGTCGGTTCTAATTTTTTTTAAAAATTTTTTTTACTTTTGAGTTCATAAAACAGTTGTGTAGCGATATATATCGCATATCCAGAAGAGAGCATTTCAACGTTTTGCTGAGAATTTTTCAATGAAAAATGTGTTATTCCACAAACTTTTCGCCGCGAAACTATTTTAGATTCGATGCTACTTTTAGGGGAATCAGATTTAAGCGTGCAGGTTACAAATAAAATTAATATAATTTTTAAATTTGCCGCCTTTTGAAGCCCCCTATATCGCATAATGCGAAAGAAATAGACAGGACAGATATATGTCTTCTATATCTGAACTCTCCTTAGGTGGGAACTTTCAAAAGGGTGCACCATTTGAGATAGCAAATCGAGTGGTCCATTTCTATATGTCAGTGCAGTGAACTAATTATAACACGAAGGAGTTATAAAAATGTGCACGGTAATTTCAGGAGAATATAAAAACTTAAATTGATAAGTTTGTCCGCTTAAAAAGTGGTAAAAACTTCCTCATTTAACATTTGCCCGATTGTGTTGTTTAAAGTGAAGCTAAATCATCAGCACCTTTCTGACTTCATCAATTTCTAATCTATTGTATGAAATTTATACTCAATCATTGTATAACACTTATCTCCAATTTTTGTCTATGACTGTAACTACTGAGCTACTCACTTTCCATGTAACACTCGCTGTACTCAAACTGTATATAGCAACTGTAAGAATTAACTACTTCTTGTGCAAACCCCGTACAGAGCAGATCGTGAAATAAAACTGCTTAAGTTAACTCCACGCGTTTCAATTAATTTTCCCGAAACTACTTCGCTATTCTAACATAGTTTTTGGTCCTTCGTACCGGATCTTGAGTCGCTCAATCGCAAATATAATTCCGGCGGGAAATTGATTGTTTAATTGATCGTCGCATTACGATTTTCGGACAATAATCTCCGCGTGGGCCGTCTAACGGGTCGGTGAAATCTCGCCTAAAACTTTCGCGTAAGGCGCTAAAACTCATTAAAACTCATTACTACAAGCTACTTAAGCGATCTGTGTCTTTTGGGGGTTTAAAATACTGTGTGCGGTGAATTTGAGCCTGTGCCAACATATCCACAACATCAGTGCGTACCATGTGCTTATGCTTCATCGCCTGTGCACCACTAGCAACATCTTCCCTGGGATAAATTGTGGAGAAGCAGCCTGGTCGTCACTTCAGCATACTCTTTATGGACTCCTGTGAGTTTGTTCCATTTTATTTTATTACTAACATGCAACATGCAGCTGGTCCTGCTACATGGACATAATAAGCATAAGGAGGCATTCTACACTTGAAAATCGCAACTTGCGGTTACCAAAATATTAAGAAAAAATTACGCTATTAAATTCTTGAACTTTGAGTATACTAAACACTAACAAAATTCAGAACATCAAACATCAACATAATTTCATAATTTATGCTATACATAGTCAAGTGAAAGCTTGTGAAAGTGTTTAAATTTGAGCTTGCATAAGCTCTCGGGATCAGCTCCACATTTTCGTATGATTGAGCTTCTGAGCTTTTCGAGTGTTGGATCGCGAACTTATCAGTGAGCTCTTTTCGCTTAATTTTGACTTTGGACAACTTTGGAGCCGTGTTGAGATCTTAGTGCTAGTTGATTTGCTTAAAATCATAATCGTGAACTTTTCGAACTATTTCGTGGGCAACTTTGAGCTCCTGAGAGCATTCTAAAGAAAAATTTACATTCTGAATTTGCTTAATTACATTTAAGTGCAGACTCAATAAAGCAGTGCGCGCCGATATTATTGCTATTGTATAATCTTTTTTTTTAAATTCGCTTAATCGGTTATATATGAATAAAATGGAAAAGCATAAATGCGGACAGAATTAAGAATTTTATGACAAACGTGAACAAGACAGGCAGGGACAAACGCACTGAAATATTTTTAAAAACCCGGTTGCAATTATTGCAAGATTATTGGAAGCAATTTAACAGAGTTCATGAAAGTTTATTCGAGGTCACTGACGAGGAAACTCTCAAAACCGACGAGTTCCTTACTTCCGATTTTTATTCCGATGTGGAATGCACATATGTTGCAGCGATCGGTTGGCTTCAGGAGGAGCTTGCAGCTTTTCAAGTTCCTAGGGAGACGTCTAGTGCAGATGACTCACCGCTGCTCCACTCTACAGTAGTTAAAACGTCTTCAGACTTGATTAAGCTTCCGAAAATAAACCTACCCAGCTTTAGCGGATCCTACTTGGATTGGCCCTCCTTTCATGATACATATCTATCACTGATTCATGATAACCCTTGTTTATCCGACGTGCAAAAAATGCACTACTTAAAATCCGCTATTACTGGTGAAGCATCAAAGTTACTTAAACATTTCGCTATTACAAATTCAAACTATACGGCTGCCTGGAATGTCATACTAGCTCGGTATGACAATAAGAGGGTATTAATTAATTCGAACCTCAATGAGCTGATAACTTTGCCTGGTATGTCTTCTGAAAGTCCTAACGAGCTTAGAAGAGTACTCGACAGATTTAATCAAGCTGTCAGAGCTCTGGAAAATTTATCTCGACCAGTAAAGGAATGGGATGACTGGTTAGTTTATTTTCTGGCCAATAAATTAGACGCTTGCACCCGTAAAGACTAGGAAACATCCCTTAATTGCTCAAAAGATGTTACAGCCTTCACTTCTCTGCAGATGTTCCTGGAAACACGCCTACAAGCATTAAGTACCTTAAGGGAAAGTAACCTTCCTGTGAAGGGTCTCTCCAGTCGAAAGCCGGTCTCTAATGCGAAGTCGTATGCTCATACGCATCATGCTTCAGCAGCCCCTGGGTGTGCCTGCTGCCAAGGAAAGCATTTCATTTTATTTTGCCCAAAATTTCGAGCAAAATCAGTCGATGATCGCGCCGCCTTCCTAAAATATAAAAGGATATGCGAAAACTGCTTAAAGTCCAGTCATACAGTTGAAGCCTGTTCGTCGCAAAAGCGTTGCCAACAATGCAATCAACCGCATCATACGATTATACAGAAATCTGCGGCTCAGTCTTCTTTACCTGCTGCGCCTGCACAATCGTACAAAACCCTGCCTTCGACGTCAAAACCCAATGAGCCTGTACCTTCAAGTAATACAATCTCACATTTATCCAACAATCAGCCTGGACATTCGGTTCGGTTCAATGCGATGCAGGTACTGCTCAAGCTGTAGTATGTCATGACATTATTTCATGCATTGACTCATCAGCTAGATATTGTGTTCAGTCTTTAATTCTCCCAACGCTGACACATCTTATTCCTTCTAAAGCCGTCTATCGAGGCAACTGGGCTCATATTGCAGGATTGTCACTGGCTGATCCAGAATTTGATAAGCCCTCAGGAATAGATTTGATTTTAGGAGCAGAAACCTATAGTCAAATTCTTAAATCTGGAATACGACATGGGACCCATGGATCTCCTGTTGCGCAAAATACCACCCTGGGTTGGATATTGTCTGGCAAAGTCGATGACGCCTCACCTCCTAAAACTACGTCTACTCTCAGCCTACATAGTTCATGTGAGCTTAGTGAATTGGTGCGGAAATTCTGGGAAACAGAAGAACCTCCAGCAGCGCCGATTTTAACGCCAGAAGAAACGGAATGTGAAGCGCATTTTGCGAATACTCACTACCGGCTCAAAGATGGAAGATATGTCGTGAAACTTCCCTTTAAATCTAACCATCCCCCGTTAGGTAGTTCGAAAGATGCAGCCATGTCTGCGTTGCTTCGCATGGAAAGACGTTTTCTTCGAGATCCTGAGCTTGTTAAAGAATATGCCGATTTTATTCAGGAATATCTATCTCTGGGTCACATGGAGCAGGGTAATAATGAGGATGAAAATTCTGCAAGTTCTTATTTCTTGCCACACCACGCGGTTCTTAAACCAAGCAGTACAACTACGAAACTACGTGTGGTATTTAATGCGTCGCAAATAACTTCGACTGGCCACTCACTTAATGATATTCTCCTTACTGGACCAAAGCTTCAAAATGACGTGATTCTTGTTTTAACTAGATGGCGACTTTATCCTTTGGTATACACTGCTGACATTGCTAAGATGTTTAGGCAAATTTTAGTCGATCGGCCTGATAATGACTTCCAGCAAATATTGTGGAGGAATTCGCCAATGGAGCCAGTATTAAGTTATAGACTTCTTACAGTCACTTACGGAACCGCCTGTGCACCGTACTTGGCCTGCAAAGTTTTGCAGCAATTGGCCAATGACTATAAAACTGAATATGCGAGTTCGTCGGAAATTCTACTTCACAATTTCTATGTAGACGATGCCCTCTTTGGCGCTTACGATGTCAACGAAGCCATAAACTTACGCTCTGAACTGGATGAATTACTGAAAAAAGGAGGCTTTAAGCTTCGAAAATGGCTTTCGAATTCACCTGAACTACTCGACGGTATTCCTTTAGAAGATCGTGAGCTCACTACTCCGGAGAAAATCTTTAGCGACTTTCAGATTAAGACGTTAGGAGTCGGTTGGAGTCCTGATTCTGATACCTTCAGCTTTAACATTCATCTTTCTAACGCCACTGTTTCTACTAAAAGGACAGTTTTAGCAGACATTAGCCGACTTTATGACCCCTGTGGATGGCTAGCTCCTGTGACTATAGCTGCTAAAATCTTTCTTCAAAAACTGTGGACCAATAAAATTGACTGGGATGTAGAGCTACCCTCCGATTTAAATGCTGAATGGCTACAAATTAATGACTTGAAAATACCGCGTTGGATCGGTACAAAAAGCTCTCGCTCACCTATAGAGTTGCATGGATTCTGCGACGCTTCGCAAGCTGCGTATGGTGCTGCGGTTTATATTCGAGTCTTATACGAGGATAACAACATTCAAGTACGTCTGCTCGCTTCAAAAACTCGCGTTAGCCCTATTAAAACAGTATCCTTACCAAGGTTAGAATTATGCGGAGCTGCGTTGCTAGCAGAACTTCTCGCTTATCTTCAAAAAAATTTAAATCTTTGCGATGTCCCGGTGCACACATGGACGGATTCTACCATCGTCTTGGCATGGTTACGCGCACATCCCTCAAAATGGAAAGTTTATGTGGCCAACAGGGTCGCAAAGGTTCATGAAAACCTACCAAATGCGTTATGGCATCACGTTCCTTCACAGGATAATCCTGCCGATTGCATCACACGAGGAATTTCAGCGGCAGACTTGGCACTCTTTCAACTATGGTGGCAAGGACCCTCCTGGCTCAGACATTCTTCTACCAACTGGCCCACAGATAACGAAGTTTCCCACACTGGAGAACATGAGGAAGAACTTCGTATTAACTACACTACGGCAACCACTCCTGCGAGTACGGCACCAGATGATTTCATCTCAACGTTTCTGCACCGATTTTCAGACTTAATGCGGCTTTTCCGGGTTACAGCTTACTGCTATCGATTTTTTAACAATTGTAAAGCTTCATCAAACACTAGAGGCTCTAGCATTCTAACAAGTGAGGAAATCAGCTTTGCATCAGAGTCATGGATAAGGATAATTCAGCGTCAAACTTTTGCTTCTGAAATCAAGCATCTATTAAAGGATAGAAAAGCTACTCTACCATCGAACAGCAAGCTGCGTATGCTCAATCCAAAACTTGACGATAAATCATTGCTACGTGTAGGAGGACGCCTGAAGCATGCACTCTTATCAGAAGATGAAAAATACCCCTTGATACTGATAATTGCCTACTCTCACTGCAAAACCTTACATGGAGGAACGCAACTGACTCTACAGCATATCCGTAGCAGATACTGGATAATAAATGGCAGGAATAAAGTAAAACAATTTATCCGGCGCTGTGTTATTTGCTGCAGATTCCAAGGAACCTCTCGTACCCCACTTATGGGAGACCTTCCGGTCGATCGCGTTCGTCCTGCTAAACCATTTTTGCACGCTGGAGTAGACTTTGCTGGTCCTTTTAGCATCAAACTTATTAAAGGCCGTTCTCGTATCAAACTTAAAACCCACGTTGCCTGTTTCGTTTGCTTTTCTACTCGAGCTATTCACTTAGAGCTGGTAATGGATCTGACTGCTGAAGCTTTTATCGCCGCTTTTCGTCGCTTCGTTAGTCGACGTGGTCGCTGTGCCCGTATGTATAGCGATAATGGTCGCAACTTCGTAGCTGCCGACAAAGAACTTTCTCAGCATCTTCGGCACGTTATGCAAGAATCTACGCTGCCTCAAATTACCATGAAAGAAGGTACTGAATGGCATTTCATTCCTTCCTATTCGCCACATATAGGAGGTCTCTGGGAAGCTGGTGTAAAGGCCATGAAACACCACTTCAAACGTGCAGTTCGCAACACTTTACTCTCCCTTGAAGAGATGCTAACTCTGCTGGCGCAAATCGAGGCTTGCCTCAATTCCCGCCCTCTACAAGCTATCTCGGATGATCCGTCTGATCTTAGTGCTCTAACACCTGCTCATTTTTTGATAGGCGAAAGCCTTTTGGCCATTCCGGAACCAAGTGTCCTCGCTGTTTCAACGAATCGATTAAATCGCTGGCAAATCTTGCAACACATGTATGAGAGCATTTGGAACAGGTGGTACAAGGAGTAGCTCTATAACCTGCAACTGCGTTACAAATGGCAACACCCCACGGAACCTATAGCACTCAACAATTTGGTGTTAATTAAAGAAGACAATTTGCCTCCGCAACGCTGGCTACTGGGCAGAGTAGTGGCTCTTCATCCTGGACAAGACCAAGAAATTCGAGTCGTTACTGTTCGTTGTAAAGACGGTTAATTTAAACGTCCAGTCACTAAACTTTGTGTCCTTCCAGTTAACACAATCAACACCGTAGATTAAAAAACCACATTAAAACTAATGCTAAAAGCCTAATTTCACTACCTCTTAACATGTTCACTTATGATCTGTTATTCTTTCCTAATAGATACCTTAATCGGTTATTGTTCCTCATGGCGGGCGGCTTACTAGTCCTCATGGCGGGCGGCTTACTAGAATTCTGCATCTGGTCGTGACACACGAGGCGGGCGGAATGTTTAAAGTGAAGCTAAATCATCAGCACCTTTCTGACTTCATCAATTTCTAATCTATTGTATGAAATTTATACTCAATCATTGTATAACACTTATCTCCAATTTTTGTCTATGACTGTAACTACTGAGCTACTCACTTTCCATGTAACACTCGCTGTACTCAAACTGTATATAGCAACTGTAAGAATTAACTACTTCTTGTGCAAACCCCGTACAGAGCAGATCGTGAAATAAAAGTGCTTAAGTTAACTCCACGCGTTTCAATTAATTTTCCCGAAACTACTTCGCTATTCTAACAGTGTTTTCGTAGCTGGTAGACACAGCTACAGGCAAGGGTTTATACCATAGACCAACTAATAACATTAGTTGGTCTATGCTTATACCACAGATAAGATAACAGATTTCTAACGCCAATGGAAAGTTGTAAGCCAGAATTTGCCCGTAGCAGACAGTCACCGTAGCGGACAAAAGCTTTTGAACCTCAGGCGCAGAATAGCTTTAGTCAAGCAAGGCGCTTTATTTCCTATTTAGATATATATGTATTGAGGGCTACGTCACAGCTGTTATATGCAACTATGTATGTATATACATCGCGATAAGATCTGCCCCGGTTGAATTCTTAGAACACGAGAGACGAGAAGAAATTTATAAATTACATCAGTGGGTATAGAGTATTCGGATATTATCTAATCAATCCATAAATTTAATTTGAATCCGCATAAATAATTATTTATTCAAATCGTTTTAAATAGGTTTTATAGAGGACGTGTTATTAAATTATTATTTTTTAATTGACACAGGATGAAATTAAAATTAATATTGCAAGCCATTTAAAATAACCCCGCAGAAACTTTTTGCCCTTTAGCCTTTATATTATGAGAAAACGGAATATTTTTGGTTATTTGTATGGAATGGTATATTAGCGTAGGTACCTACCTACATAGCTAGACAAAACTTTTTAATAAAACTTTGGTGAAATGATTTGATTTCTAAGAGGGGCTGCAGTTATTATTTTAAATGTATGGATTTTACTGACTTGTAATATTTATAATTTTTTTATTTTTTGAGCCCATTCTTTTCTGAGAATTTTTTATGTCCATCGTCCATTTACAATTTTTTCTTAACAAAACTAAAATAAAAAATTCGAGAGTTTTAACTCTATGATCATAACAAGGATGCGTTTTGTCAAACCAATCAACATAAGTACTAAAGGTCATGCATGCGTCCACAATCAGTTTTCGCAAGTTTTGAATATACGGACGATTTTTATATAATTTTGTTAATATTTCTACATATTTTTTGCACATTTCGAAAAATTTATCAGTTGGTTTAATTAGCCCTCCTTCCTCCCTAATTGTTTTATATTGTTTAAGCATTATTAAAATATCACTTGTATCATTTCCCGCATGGCGCTAAGTAAAATTCTAGACGAAAAGGTCGTGTGGTGGCATTTTGGGTAGACGGTTGCGGGAACGGCGGGCGGTGAGCGAGAATTCGTGCGAGGCAGCCAGCGAGCGCTTGTGGGCGCGGGGGTTTTTTGTTGCGAGGGGTCGAGGGTGATGCTCGAATTGCGTGGAAGGGAATCGCCGAAAGACGCGCGCCGTCAGGGGTAAGATGGATTCGTTCGCTCGACACGCAGCTCAGCGGCGCGGCCGCACACAATTTCACCCTCCCGATCGATACGATCAATACGATCCATCTTACCCCTGACGGCGCGCGTCTCTCGGCGATTCCCTTCCACGCAATTCGAGCATCACCCTCGACCCCTCGCAACCAAAAACCCCCGCGCCCATAATCTAAATAGGAAATAAAGCGCCTTGCTTGACTAAAGCTATTCTGCGCCTGAGGTTCAAAAGCTTTTGTCCGCTACGGTGACTGTCTGCTACGGGCAAATTCTGGCTTACAACTTTCCATTGGTGTTAGAAATCTGTTATCTTATCTGTGCCTTATACCTTAAGCCGGCCCCACACAATGCGTGCATTCGCCAAACATTTGACGATGCGTCTCACTTGACGAGGTGTGTGGGAGCTTCTACGAAGAATATTTCTCATTCGTCCTTTCCAGCCGAACTTCGTGATGCGTCGACTTGCCTCGTCATTCGCGTATGCGTTTATTTCCACAAATATTTGCTGTGTGTGGCGGTTTGACGAGGTATGTGGGAGACATTCGTCCCTCGTACGAGGGAAATATGCGTTATGCGTGTGCTTCCCACCGATGATGGGAAAGAGGCGAACATTTGTGCGCTGATTCTATATTCTTTGAACGTAAAATCGACTTTATGACATATTAACTTAGGCCATTTTCAAAATAAACGGCTCATATACTGGACGGCTAATACGCGCCTTTAAAACGAGACCAGTTTTAACCTATAGGCTTTAACCTTTTGAGAAAATTATGCCAATTAAAATGCCCAACAATCCCACACATTTATGAATAAACATAACTAGATAAAAAATAATTACTATTACTGGTGTCTAATTTACGTTTTTTGTTTTTCAAAACAAATCAATTTAATATGAAGAAAAAGGTGTTTTGCAGGGTTTATCGGGGTTGTGCCATATTCATTAGAATATTTTATTAAGTTGTCCGCCCATTATATGGGATTCAAAAAATCCTCAACGCAAGATGAGGAACGTAATGGTTCGCAATGCTTCGGCCTTTATTCAAGGATAACATCCACCACCTTCTCTTTCGTTTATCTACCTTTTCAATTGCAATTAATCACTCATTATTACATTAGCAATTATTTCGTTTACACTGGCCATTCTGGGATCAAGAAAAAAACTCTGTGCCAAACATTCGGCGAGTGATTTCAAGCAAAAGTTTGACGAATGAACGAGTATTGTGGGAGCAAAGAGTAAACGCAGAAAATGTTCGGCATATGCACTTTGACGAAGAAGACGAAAGTGTGGGAGGTCACACAAGGCGAGGGAAATATTTGGCGAATAAGTAGACGCTGAAATTTTTAAAATGTTTGGCGAATGCACGCATTGTGTGGGGCCTTACACTTGTGTGGGGCCTTTCTATAATAATTATAATTACTTGGCAATTGCACGGCCAGTATTTTAATTAGTAGAATATGGTACCGTGCAATTGCCAAGTAATTATAATTATTATAGAAATAAAGATGTCTAATATTGTTACGGTCACTATAAATGTTGATAGGTAATTGATTAGATAACAATTTATAACAAAGTTGTTGAATAGGTGCTTCCATAGACACTAACTAATATAACTGACTTTGTTTTACCTAAGATCTCACAACTTTTTACGGCAGAAGAACTGTGTTGCGAGACTTGGCATTTTTTTACATTTTATGTTTTTGATGGGATCTCATTTCTTTTTGTAGGTCATTCTCCTTTTTTTTTTAGAGGGTAATACCTATATCTTGTCCGTCAGCTACTGATTTTCTTAAAGCCCACCCCTTTCTCTATTGATTTTTCTCAGATGCTTTGATGTATTTTTCATTTACTATAATGGAATTTCGGGATTTTTCTTTTTTTCCTTCCTCTATGGGCTTAACGCTAACTAAAATTCAAAATTTGAACAAACTAATCAACTTGGCGGGGGCACTACCGTGCCCCCAGAACGATTGATAGCCTACTACATTCATCTTTTCAAAATTCAATCGCGGCCAGTGGCAAACGTGAGTACAAGCGCATGCGTTATTTTTTGAATGAACGTAAATTTTAATAAAATCATTATTTTTCATTAAATATAATGAAATTTCGGGATTTTTAAGTTTTTCCTTCCTTTGTAGGCTAAACAATAACTGTGTTCAAAATTTGGAGCTTCTATGTCTGCTAGAAGTGCCTTAGAGTTTTGATGATCGGTCAGTCAGTGAGTGACAAAATTAAGAAATTTTGATTAGTTATAATTCTTAAACTACAGGTTCAAATTGAATGAAATTTGAAATATACCGTGTTTATACAATGCCTGCTTGGTTGGTGAAAATTCAGGCTTCTAGTTTTATCCACAAAGAAGTTATAGGGGGGTCGAAAATGACCTGAACTGCTTCGAGATGCTTCGAGAAAAGTATGGTACGGCGGTGCTTGCTCGACTTGGCGGGGGCACTGCCGTGCCCCCAGATCTGTTCTTTTTTTTTGGAAGAGTCTATGCAGCTAGTTCTCATTCTCAGAAAATGTCATTTGTAACTCCATATTGCAACAAAATAATATTATGGTATAAGGATATAAAAAATGGAGTTCAAGAAATAGTACAGTCATTTGGTTCGAAAAATAGTGGTTACCGGGAAAGTTTTCCGGGAGTTTTGAAAATTGGTAATTTTATAGATTTTGAGGTGCTCTTTCCGAATTTCGACTTTGCCACCTCGTATTTTTGCCGCTCGCGCCGCCATATTGGAAAAATGGCGCCTAAAAGCTGTTTTTGACAATATCTCCTTTCCGACTCATTTTACGACAAAAACAGTTATGTACAAAATGAAACTACAGACAATTACCTACAATTTATGTGTCTACCTTTTTTTCATAAAGTCAATAGTTTAGGCGTACGAGCGCCGCAAAGTGTACTCCAACACGCATTTTGGCCAAAAAACTCATTTCCACACCACCTTGAGGTAGAGTAAGGGGCGCGTTTTTTTTTATTGTGGCCATAGTAAGTCGGTTTTTCAACGTATAGTATAATATCTATATATTATATATATAGATATCAGATATATAACATATTATAATATCTATATAGATATTATGCTATACGTTGAAAAACCGACTTACTATGGCCTTACTTACTATGGCCACAATAAAAAAAAAGCGGCCAAGTGCGAGTTGGACTCGCCCATGAAGGGTTCCGTAGCACTATGACGTATTAAAAAAAAACTACTTACTAGATCTCGTTCAAACCAATTTTCGATGGAAGTTTGCATGGTAATGTACATCATATATTTTTTTTGTTTCATCATTCTCTTATTTTAGAAGTTACAGGGGGGGGGGGGGGGGGACACACATTTTACCACTTTGGAAGTGTCTCTCAAAATTTTTGATTTTCAGTTCTAAGTATGGGGAACCCCCAAAATTTATTGTTTTTTTTCTATTTTTGTGTGAAAATCTTAATGCGGTTCACAGAATACATACATCTACATACCAAGTTTCAACAGTAGGTATAGTTCTTATAGTTTCGGAAAAAAGTGGCTGTGACATACGGACGGACAGACAGACAGACAGACAGACAGACAGACATGGCGAATCCATAAGGGTTCCGTTTTTTGCCATTTGGCTACGGAACCCTAAAAACGCGCCCTTACTCTACCTCAAGGTGGTGTGGAAATGAGTTTTTTGGCCAAAATGCGTGTTGGAGTATACTTTGCGGCGCTCGTACGCCTAAACTATTGACTTTATGAAAAAAAGGTACATATGTACATAAATTGTAGGTAATTGTCTCTAGTTTCATTTTGTATATAACTATTTTTATCGTAAAATGAGTCGGAAAGGAGATATTGTCAAAAAACTGCTTTTAGGCGCCATTTTTCCAATATGGCGGCGCGAGCGGCAAAAATACGAGGTGGCAATGTCGAAATTCGGAAAGAGCACCTCAAAATCTATAAAATTACCAATTTTCAAAACTCCCGGAAAACTTTCCAGGTAAAACTACCAAATGACTGGACTACAAATAGAATATTCCGATTGAATTTCATTCAAAATGTGAAGGAAAATATGGTTGGCTTGGTGATTGTCGGTCTTTCTGGCAGAATTTCTTTCATTTATGATTACTTTTGAAAGGTATAACAATTTTAATAACCCTTTTTTCCTTAGTTTTGTGGGTATTTAGTCCTATTGACCCCATATACATTATTAGGGACATGAATCAATTACATGTGCGTGACGTGCCAACTTGTGAGAGAAACAAAGGGGATGCAGGGGACGAGGAAATCATCATGAGTCAAATAGTTTCTGATGCTGTTTAGCGAATGCCCATGAGCGAAAATTGAATGGAGATTCAGAGACTATTATGAAAACAATGTTTAGGTCACGCTTTATCTCGGGTCAAGCGTCGAGTAGAAATTGTTAAGATATCGCCTTTTGACAACCCGACTCATAGTAGTGGTATTTTTATGATAGAAAATGCTCATGAAATGAAATTGACTCATGGCCATGTAATGACCGTGAAAATTAACCATCAATTTCATGACTGAAAGCGGAAATTTTCCAGAACAGGTGATGAAAGAAGACGACAATTCGTATATTTTGCAAAAGAAGGGAAGGCTCTATGGCAAGATGCTTGCGTTTAAAAGATTGCATGAACTGAGCTGTATTGATATACAGGGTGTCCGGTAAATGAAGGATAATCCTTCAACTGCGATGAGGGTAGACCATGTCCTACTATATGCTAGAATTTTAGTTTAGTAAAAGTCCTACGGTTTTCGAGATATTAATTTTTTTATTTTTTTTTTTGAAAAAACCATCCACATTCAGTTTTTGTCACGCCATTTCCACAAATTATAATTTTTTACAGTCAATTTTTTTTACAGTATTAACGGATAATATGTGTCATCTAAAACAGTATTTCGTTTTTACCTTAAATGTTGCAAAATACTCCAAAAAAAATTGTAATGAAAAATTTCCATACAAAAAAAAATGTACTATGTAAGTGAACCGTACCAATCACTTTAAAAAGTTGCTTGATAAATGCCAATTTTAAAATGCTAAATTGTTTCACATTTTTCTTTTAATTTTTTTTTATGTTAATTTAAATTGATGAAGGTAACCTTTTCAAGGACAACCATTTCAAGGACGAAAAAATAGACTAAATAAACTGAATGTGGATGGTTTTTTCAAAAAAAAAAAATAAAATATTAATATCTCGAAAACCGTAGGACTTTTACTAAACTAAAATTCTAGCATATAGTAGGACATGGTCTACCCTCATCGCAGTTGCAGGATTATCCTTCATTTACCGGACACCCTGTATATACAAGGTAGTTTTGCTAAGGTCTTAATACGGTATGCCCACTTACAAAGCATTTTCTAGGTTGACCCCCTCCAAATTTTCAGTTGCGATTTTAGGGGAGAAGGACCTATTTAAGGGGGTGTCCGAAAAAACGTTGATATGGAGACCATGTAGAATCGATTGATGTACCCCTGCTCAGACCTCAGCTAAACACCCTGTATATATGAATATATATCTTTCTCAGTAACAATATTATCGCAGCATCCTCGCCAATGAAATGATATTAATTTTGCTTAGAGGACGTTTACAGTATTCTCCATTACGTTCAATAATGAGATAAATTACTCTTCAGTGCGAAGGAATTATACAGCACTGCCTTATCGTTTTAATTACAGGGAAGGTGCAGTAATTTCAGAGTTCTTTAGCTTCTCGCTTGCTCACGTCCTCGCATGTATATATCCATTAGAAGAGCAATTTGTAAAAGTTGGCGTTTCATTATCGTACAATTTTGGTCCATTTACAAAATTGTGCTTTTCGCCAAGGACAGGCAATATCAGTAATGGCTACGTTAACTAATGTAATGTTTCCTGTATTTTGATGGATATGTGTACAAAACAGGTTCATAATTTCCGAAACAATTTTTTTTTTTTTTGGTATTAGTGAAGTCCAGCTGAAGATAATACATATATATGTATGTATGTATGTATATACATATATTATCTTCAGCTGCACTTCACTAATATCAAAAAACAAAAAAAAAGTTTTGGAAATTATGATCCTGTTTTGTACATCTATCTATCAAAATACAGGAAACATTAGTAAACATATATATATATATGTATATTATATACATATATTTATATATATATAAAAATCCTATCTTTATATACATAATTCTACTGTACGTGTGTAAGTCACTGAACTGCTTCTAAACGGCTGAACCGATTTTGATGAAATTTTTGGTGTGTGTTTGAGTGGCACCCTGGGTGGTTGATTTACAATCGGGCCCGGTAAGTGGGACTGCAATCGTTTTTTTTTAATTTGTTGATGGAAAGTAGAAAATAAGAACATGTAACCCCAACATGTTGTTGCCAGGCGGTGCTGCAAACTACATATTCAGGGCCAACATACGTACCTGTAGGCTTCTGCACACCGGTTGAAACCTTTCACGTCTAAACGCTGGATCCGATCATTTTCATTTTTTGGGTGAAGGTACCACATATTTCGACCCAACTTATAGGCTACTTTTTATTCCCAGGTTTCAAAATGGCAGACCCAAGATGGCGGCAAAAAATTGAAAATATCAAGGGATTGCCTTGAAAATAGGTATTTGTGGGTTTTTTGGATGTCATTATTGCGAATCTACGTTCGCAATCTGGAAATTCAAGATGGCGGATCCAATGTTGCGACTAAAATTTTGTACACCGGGTGAAACCGGGTAATCCAGCTAGTATATATGTATGTATATATGCAATATGTATAAATGTGCCTAATATCATTGAGCATGTGCTCCGAAGGGCTGAACCACTCGAACACGAATGTTTTAATGTCGTTTATTTCTTACAAATAGGATTAATTATATATGTATATATTATATATATATATAATATATATAATATATATATAATACATATATACATTAAAATATTCATGTTCCAGCCCTACGGAGCAGATGCTCAATGTGGCGTTCACTATTCAATTGGACTTCATTACGGATAGTGGGTTTTGTTTTTGTAGTAATTATTATAACACGAATAACTTTGGAACGCGAGGTCGGATTCGAGTGCGGTTTTTTTCTGAGAAATAACTGGCCGAATGAAGGGTCAAGGTCAAATTTTGGGCTTCGGATTTGCCATTTTCGAAGTTTGACGCGGTCTTCCCGCTTGTTTATTGGCAGGTTTTGTCATGGGTGGATCTCCAAACAAACGTTGATCAGGAGACCATGTAGAATCGATTGGCATAACCCTGTTCAAACCTTTGCAAAGCACCCTGTATATATGTACCTACATATATTATATTATATTAATTTTAAAAGATGGCGCAAGCCGCCTGAAAATCCTAAATACATGTTCTGCTGAAATTAAAGAACTAAAAATTCCCAGATGTGGGATATTTACATATGTAGGTATATCATTTTGGGCGTAGATTAAAGTTAAGTTTCTAAGGTTCCGGTATGACCGAAAATGATAAAATGGTGAATTTTTATGGTGAAAACATTTCTTTTTTCTACAGATTGTTAAATGATAAACTACTACATATATTTTAATATTAGTACAGTCACTGAAGGTAAAAATCGACCATTACCTGCGATTTCGTTGAACCTCCATCGATTTGCATGAAAATTGGTGAGTAGTTAGAGGATACCTCAATAAACAAAAGTGACATAGTGCCAACTTGCGACCCTGGGCGTGGATGCCACCCCTTCTCGGGGGTGGAAATTATTTTTCGCAAAATAACCCCAGGAATCGATAGAGGGGCCAATTCTAAGCAAAATTTGTTCTATAAAGTTATTAAAATAAATCAATACTTTTTGAGTTATTAAAGATCAAAGATTTTGATTTTTCGTGAAAAAAAATGCATGTTTTAAAGCGGTTTTTCATAAATAACTCAAAAACTATAAGTTTTTACAAAAAAGTTGCCATCAGCAATATTGAAGCTAATAAAAAAACGAATAAAATCCGTCCTTAAAAAAACCTTTTAGTATTAATTTAAAGCGAGCTATAGGTAATTGAATGTATATTTTTTTTCGGCGAGTACTCAAATCTAAGTGTTCAAGCTCAAATAACGGAAAAACGATGCATTTTATAAAAAAAAATTATTGAACACTTTTCAAAGTACTCACAAATACCTTTAAAATGAGCTTTGGAAAAAGTTGATAGCATCAAAATTAAGCAAGTTATGATGAAAATAAGATGACCCTTTCGAATTTTTTAGGAAAAAGTGAAAAATAAAACCTACGCCATTTCCACAAAAATTAAAATTTATAGTAATCCCTATAAGACTTTTTGTATTTTAGCATAAGTAATGACGTACAAAATTTTGACCGGTTTAGAAGATTGTTGGGGTTCTCCCCAGGGCTACCGAAAGTCGACAGTTGGGACCATAGATCCCGGCGCGGGTGTTTTGCTAAGGTCTGAACAGGGGTATGCCAATCGATTCCAAATGGTCTCCTGATCAACGTTTGTTCGGACACCCCCCCCCCCCCCCTAAAATCGGTCCTTCCCCCTCAAAATCGCGATTGAAAATTTGGTGGAGGTTAACCTAGAAAATGCATTATAAGTTCTTTCAGGGACATCCTACGATACTGGTTGATAACGCATTAGAAAGCTAAGCCTTCAAGCTTTCCAACGATACCACCCACGACCCGATCCGTCCACAAACAAGCGGGAGAGACCGCGTCCAACTTCGAAAATGGTAATTTCAAAGCCCAAAATTTAGCCTTAACCCTTCATTTCGCCGATTTCTTGCATGGGAAGATCGAAACTTTTTTTGAGAAAAAGCTTCCCTGTCATGTGGCCTTTCTCAAGAAAAAAACCGCACTCGAATCTGACGGCACGTTCCGAAGTTATTCGTGTTACAATAATTGATACAACAACAACACCCACTATCCGCAACGAAATCCAATTGGAATGTGACGTCACTTTCCAATTGAACTTCATTCCGGGTAGTGGGTTTTGTGTTTTATTAATTATTATAACACGAATAACTTCGGAACGCGCCGTCAGATTCGAGTGCGGTTTTTTTCTTGAGAAAGGCCACATGACAGGGAAGCTTTTTCTCAAAAAAAGTTTCGATCTTCCCATGCAAGAAATCGGCGAAATGAAGGGTTAAGGCCAAATTTTGGGCTTTGAAATTACCATTTTCGAAGTTTGACGCGGTATCTCCCGCTTGTTTGTGGGCGGATCGGGTCGTGGGTGGTATCGTTGGAAAGCTTGAAGGCTTAGCTTTCTAATGCGTTATCAACCAGTATCGTAGGATATCCCTGAAAGAACTTATAATGCATTTTCTAGGTTAACCTTCTCCAAATTTTCAATCGCGATTTTGAGGGGGAAGGACCGATTTTAGTGGTGGGGGGGTGTCCGACCAAACGTTGATCAGGAGACCATGCCTCCACGAAATATTTTGTTGGGTATTGTTGCTACCAAATTCTGAAAAAAATGAAGACACCCTGTGAAAATTGCATAATGGAGCTTACAGAAATGAATTGCAATAGTGATTTGTCAAACATTTTAAATCAAATTAAAAGTTATTCCTCAACAAATATTGGTCTAACAACTCCTTCTGAAAAGTTTTTTAATATTTGTAAAGATAATATTAAAATGTTTGAGGAAACCTTCCAAACGCTACCTCATATTGTATAAACATTAAAAAGGTAATAATCGAAAAATGTGACGCAGCGTATAAGGATTGGTTTAAATGCAATAATGAATGTAGCACTTATCGACTAAATATTTTAGACTTTATGTTAAAAGTTTTATTAAGAAAACATTGTACATGGGCTATTGACGGTTATCGAACAGAGAAAAAAGCACTTTCCAAGGTTAACAGGAAGAAACTAAAAAAATTAAAATACTATGCATAATCTAAGATTATTACTTTTTGAAATAGTAAAAATACATATGTGGCGTCAGAAGTTAGCCACAGTTGGCCTGCTACTGTGATTTCCCTACTCGGTTGAATTCAGCAACCGGAGTAGTAGCAGTGGAAATCACAGTAGCCTGGCTGAAAAGCATTGCCGTAATGGAGCAGCCATTATGTTAGTATTCTCGGAAAAGGCTTGTAAGCAGGACGTAGCTGGCAAAATAAAATCAAGATATTTCAAATAAAATCTGTGTTTTAATATTCACTAAATTGGTGACCCCGACGAAGGCGAACAATTTTAAATAGTATTCAGTGTGTTAATAAACATTTTCAACTAAATAAAAAACAATTTCCGCCGTGTTATTAAAAAATAAAAAATAATAAATAAATGTGGCCGACAAAAAATAAAATTAATTTTCCGGTCGTGAATTAATTTAATAGTTCATTTAAGAGAAAAAGTTTTTTTTTTTTTTTCTTTTCTTTTCCGGCGCGAATAATTATTTAAATAATAATTAATAAATAATTTATTATAAATTTTTTTTTTCCAAAAATTTCCCGGCGCCCGATTTGCCAATCAATCGTTATTTAATTAGTGAATAACCACAGCAAAATTTTTTTTTGCCAACCTCACCTTTCCTCACGAAGCAGAACAGGTTTAAAAAGAACAATTTTAATTAAATTTTAAATATGGCCGAAGAGTCTGCAGCTGATTTGAAGGCGCAGCTAGACCTGCTCAAGACGCAGTATGATGCGCTTCTCCAGCAGCATCAGCAAAGCCGAGAACATTCGCAGCCCCAGCAATACCAGCAACCCAGTCAACAACCTCAACAGCCCCAGCAACATTTACAGACTTTTGAAGAAAGTCCTGCTGTTTTCCGTGCAGCAATTCGTCTTCCTCCATTTTGGCCGGACAAACCCGAAGTGTGGTTCGCACAGGTGGAGGCCCAGTTCACCATCAGCGGCATCACACAGGAGGCAACGAAGTATAATTACGTCGTTGCTCAGCTGGACCTGCGTTGGACTAATGAGGTATTCGACATCATTGCTAACCCTCCACCACAGACTGAGCGCTATTCCAAGCTCAAAGCAGAGCTAATCCGTCGTCTGTCGCTTTCGGAGGAGCAAAGAGTGCGGCAGCTGCTAAGTTCTGAGGAGTTGGGAGACAGAAAGCCCTCCCAGTTTCTTAGGCACCTCCGTTCTCTAGCCGGTACCTCTCCGGTTAGCGAGAACATCCTGCGCACACTTTGGCTGCAACGTTTGCCGTCTAACGTGCAACAGATTCTGAAGGTGAAGCCGAATCTATCCTTGGATGATACTGCAGATATCGCGGACAGTATCATGCAGGTGAATCCACCGACTTCATCGTTTGCTGTCAGTGCGCCGTCAGCACTACCGGCTCAGCCAGTCAATAATGGTGAACAACTGGTGCAAAAGATCGAGGAGCTCATCCATATGGTCGCAGCGCTCCACACCGGTCGCCGAGATTCTTCAATTAATCGAATCGAATCTCGGGGTAAACGAGAGTTTTCTCATCGCGGCGCATCCTGTGAGCGTGTATGCTGGTATCATCGCCGTTTTGGTACCAATTCTCGGATCTGCATTGCTCCATGCTCATACAAGTCGGAAAACCCATCCGGCAGCCATTAACAGCGGCGACTGGCTGCCGATCTGGAGGGAGCCGCCTTCTCGTAACAGATCGCTCTTCCAAAAGGCAATTTCTTGTTGATACCGGCTCCGATCTATCGTGTTTTCCCCGATCTCTTCTGAAGGACCGTCGAGCAGCCACGGACTTTGAACTCAGCGCTGCCAACAAATCAACCATCAAAACTTACGGCGAACTTCCCTTAAGCCTTAATCTAGGGCTTCGTCGTGACTTTACCTGGCGTTTTGTTGTCGCTGATGTGGCCCTGCCCATCCTAGGATCCGATTTTTTGGCGCATTACAACTTGCTTCCGGACTGCCGCCACCGCCGCCTAGTTGATGGCGTAACTGGCCTCTCGGCGCCCGGACAGTCGTTTAATACGGCACATGACAGTGTCAGGGTACTTACTGTTCCTCAGTCTACCTTCACTGACATCCTCAGCAAGTTCCCGCAGCTAATTCGGCCAGCTGGAGTCCCACGCGAAGTGCGTCACTCCACCGAGCATTTTATTCGGACGACTCCGGGACCGCCACTATCGTGTCGTGCAAGACGACTCGCACCAGACCGGTTAAACATAGCCAAAGAGGTGTTCGACGCCATGCTCAGAGAGGGCACGGCTCGCCGTTCGGAGAGTGCTTGGTCCTCGCCGTTGCACATGGTGCCCAAGAAGAATGGCGGCTGGCGTCCATGCGGCGATTACCGCGCCTTGAATGCGCGTACGGTTCCAGATCGCTACCCGGTACGTCACATTCAAGACTTCAACCACAGGATTCATGGTTGTACAATCTTCTCAGTGATTGACCTTGTGAAGGCCTACAACCAAATTCCTGTTAACCCTGAGGACGTCCAGAAGACAGCAATCATTACACCATTCGGGTTGTTCGAGTTCCCGTTCATGGGTTTTGGTCTTCGCAATGCCGGACAGACCTTCCAACGTTTCATTGACGAAGTCTTACATGGTTTGGATTTCTGCTATGCCTACATAGACGACATTTTGATTTTTTCAAAGTCGGAAGAGCAACACAAGGAACACTTGCATCAATTGTTCCGGCGACTGTCTGATTACGGCTTGCTGATAAACTCCTCCAAGAGTGTTTTTGGCCAGTCAAGCGTAACATTCCTTGGGTATGAACTGTCAGCCGATGGTGTACGCCCATTACCAGACCGTATCGCCGCTCTGCAGTCCTTCCCGTTGCCTAAAACCGCTAAGGCCCTTCGTCGATTTTTGGGCATGATAAATTTTTATCGCCGTTTTCTGCCCGCAGCTGCTGAACATCAAGCTCCCTTAGATGGTGCCGTCGCTGGTCTTCGTGGATCACAGCCCATTCACTGGACACCATCTCTCGAGCGCACTTTCGTCGCCTGCAAGGAGGCTCTGTCTAGAGTCACTCTTCTTCACCATCCAGTTTCAGATGCTCCGATTGGTCTTTTTACCGATGCTTCTAGCCATTCCGTTGGTGCCTGTCTCCAGCAATTTGTCGACGGTTCCTGGCAGCCCATCGCGTTCTTTTCAAAGAAACTTTCAAAAGAACATTCAAAGCGGCTATCGAATGCTCTCACCAAGACAGCAGCAATCCTGGGTGTAGAAAACACTGAAGAAGACCAGACGGTATGGCCAGCTTACTACCGTGAGCTGCTCGCCATATACGAAGCAGTCCAGCATTTTCGCCATATATTAGAGGCTCAGCATTGCACAATTTATACGGACCACAAGCCTTTAATATATGCCTTCAAACAACGACGAGAGAAGCTTCCACCAGTACAGCTTCGACAATTGTCGTACAGTGTCGCAGTTCACCACGGACATCCAGCATGTAAGTGGTGCCGACAATGTAGTAGCTGACGCTCTATCAAGGATAGCAGCTATATCGGTGGAAGCTGTCGATCTTCGGGCACTGGCCCAGTCACAAGAAAACGACCCTGAGTTCCAGCGTTTATTGGATCACGGTTCGGCACTCAAACTAAAGCGTGAACCAGTGCTCGGAGCAGATGTATTTATACATCCACAGCACGCTCACGGCCTTTCGTGACAACTCCTTTCCGACAACAGGTATTCAACTCGCTGCACAACCTCTGTCATCCTGGAGTAGGTGCGACCGCTCGACTTGTTTCGGAACGTTTCGTTTGGCCTAGCATCCAACGAGACTGTCGTGCATGGACACGCGCCTGTCTGTCGTGTCAACGTGCTAAAGTGACAAGGCATGTCCGCGCACCGCTTAGTACATTCGCACTGCCGACAGATCGTTTTGCACATGTCCATATAGACATAGTTGGCCCTTTACCTGTTTCCGAGGGTTTCAAATATTGTCTGACGGCCACGGACAGGTTTACACGCTGGCTTGAAGTTTACCCAACTGCAGATATTACCGCCGAAACAATAGCGAAAGCCCTTATCACCGCTTGGATCTCCCGCTTTGGTGTTCCGCATCGCATCACCACTGATCGTGGTCGGCAGTTTGAAGCCTCACTATTTCAAGAGCTTGGTAAGCTCGTTGGTTTCAAGCAATCTAGGACCACAGCATATCACCCCTGCGCGAACGGGATGATAGAACGGCCACACCGGCAACTGAAGGCTGCCCTTATGTGTCATCCTGGCGCATCCTGGACAGAGGCGCTGCCACTGGTGCTACTTGGAATGCGGACGGCATGGAAAGATGATCTGCATTCATCATCTGCAGAGCTCGTTTATGGTGAGCCACTCCGTTTACCAGGAGAATATTTTACCCCTTCAACAAGCAGCGAGGGATCAGATTTTGTTTCACGTCTGCGACAAACAATGTCCAAACTGAGACCTCAACCTGCTTCACGCCATGCGAAGCCAAGCATCTTTGTCTTCAAGGATCTGAAGGACGCTTCACAGATCATGCTTCGCGATGACAGCGTGCGAGGGACCCTGCAACCACCCTACTCTGGACCCTACCCGGTCGTCGGACGGACAGAGAAGACGGTCACCATTCGCCGGCGAGGTCACGACGTTGTGGTCAGCATGGATAGAGTCAAACCAGCTTATAGTTTGAATGAGGACGCTCCTGCTGACACAACTTGCCCCGACTTATCGCCACCTGCAGTTCCAACCTCTATTCTGCGGCACTCAAGATTGCAACCACCTGCAGTTCCAACCTCTATTCTGCGGCACTCAAGATTGCAACCACCTGCAGCTCCAACCTCTATTCTGCGGCACTCAAGATCGCAACCAGCAGCAAATTCCCGCACCACAAGAGCTGGCCGTAAAGTCCGGTTCCCGGAGCGCTTTCAGGCTGGTCTGTGAGTGCGCAGAAATCTCCGCAAGGGGGTAATGTGGCGTCAGAAGTTAGCCACAGTTGGCCTGCTACTGTGATTTCCCTACTCGGTTGAATTCAGCAACCGGAGTAGTAGCAGTGGAAATCACAGTAGCCTGGCTGAAAAGCATTGCCGTAATGGAGCAGCCATTACGTTAGTATTCTCGGAAAAGGCTTGTAAGCAGGACGTAGCTGGCAAAATAAAATCAAGATATTTCAAATAAAATCTGTGTTTTAATATTCACTAAACATAAATATGTATTGCAAAATTAATTTAAAGCCATATTCTATTAATTTAAAGTCATATTCCACTTAAATTCATCCTCCCTTTATTTATTGTTACTTGATTAGTGTAATATTTCCGAGAAACCTGTCTTTCTTTTTCCGCGAACCTAATACTGCTGCACATGGCTGTAAACACAGCAAAAGGTTAATTTATGCACGTGATCTCCAAGCTGCTGTGGCAAAGGCAAGGTTCAAAGCTTCGAACTTCTCTGCAACATTTAAGTTCAGTTTTGCAATGCGAAAGCGAAGAAAAGCTGTGACAAAAATGTATCGAGCAAATTCATTCCCACTTTTCAGCCTCGAGGCGATATCTGTATTATTATTTGTCTGTGGTGCTACTCATACAGTGACACTGAGCCCAATGACTGACAGCTATAAGTGTCATCTCCTACATAAGGTTTACTTTTATGTCTCCTCTATTCCACTGTGTTTTACAGCGCAGGGATAGCTAAAATTGTTCAGTCCTGCAGATGGAAGAGTTTTAAATATGTGTGCCAGCTATACTCAAACACTTGTAACCACTTTGGCGTGCAACGATAGCTGTGAAAGAGGCAGTTTAGGCAAAGAATGTGAAATTGTTTAGGCCGTTCTCCAATGCACAGACCACCCAACCACGAGCCAGCCAAAGAAATAAATGCTGAATCTCGTGTAAAGTATAAGCCCTTGCCTGTAGTTGTGCCTGCCCGCTACCAAAACATTCTCGGGCAAATGTTCAATCTGGAGTAATTTTTACCACTTTTGAGCCGAGGAATTGTTAAATATTACTTATAGTGATGGGCTGGAAGTACTGCACACAATTTTATAAGTGATTTGTGTTATAATTAATGCAATGGTCTTTTGACAACCGGTACGCCAGCTGTGAAGCTTTCACTTGTTCTAGTACAAACAGCTGCTGAATGCGCAACTAGTACTATGTGGTTGAAACACACCAAGAAAATGTTAGCCAGGTCGACCAAAACACGAGCGAGAGGGAAGATGACGCCACATTCATGTGGGACGAGATGGCGCGATTTTGGTTCGTTCGTGGTTGGGTGGTTCGTGCATTGGAGAACGGCCTTCAGTTACAAAGAATGGTCACTCTATTTTTGCGACGCAGTTATCTCCATCACTGCGATTTTTCAGAAAAAGAAAACAAAAAATTCCTCCATTAGTCAAAAAGACTATTTTTCCGTTTGTTCCAAATCCGAATTTACTTTTAAATTGCCTAATGATGAATAAGGACGGCAATAGGGAAAAATAGAATAAGAATGCGGGGAAACCACTGACGTTTAATATAATGGACCGCTCAATCTCCTGTCTCAAGCGATGGCCAATTTGACAACCTACTGCTTCAGATCGACGAGATGAGACATATGGAAATTTATATGATGCTGTCTATTTTTATCGCATTGCATGGATAGGCCGATTCCGCAAATTTTTTGAATGCGGAGTTGCTGAATGCTGACAAAAATATTTGAAATTGAATATTTATTGAAAAACAATTTAAAGAATTTGTAATTTAAATGCAATTAATGTAAATAAAAATCATTATTAATGTCATAAATATGCTTTTAAATTTTTATCCTTGCAAAATTACCAATATTTTCGAGAATTTTTGATTGATAAATTTTAAGTTATGAAACCGGTGGTATATTACTAATAAATATACACGATTGAGCATTTAATGTGTTTTAATTAAAGGAAAAATAAAAGCTCTTTATAGCATAAGAGCTAAATTTTAAGAATCCCAACGAATATCACTGAAATAAAATAAACTAATACTCATGTTCTGCATTCCGAGTGAAATGAAATCGAAAAGAGCCTACTAAACTCAGTTTGAATTGAGTTTCCTTAATAAAATTCTTAAGACTGTAACAAATATCTTTGATTTCAATTAATATTTCCACAAAAAAACAAACTATTTCGATTGGATTTTTCTATTTTTAACGGCCATTCAGCCCGCTGAGAAATCTTTGACATTATAGGACGTTAATTTTACGTCAATTCACGAACTGTCACTGCTTCAGAGCGAAAGAGAGGGAACAAAATTCCAATCGTCGACTTATATGGGAAATCGGGTACGTGAGCGGTCCATTATATTATACGTCAGTGGGGGAAACACAATGAAACAAGAGGTAACCTATAACCACTATAACAGTGCGTTCCAGATCAGCATTGCATTTTGTGGCACTGTGTTAGTGTCTTTCTTCTCGTGCTTTTCAAATAGGAACGGGCAAAATGAAAATGCCCGCCTCATACGTTGCAGAGATACACAGATACGGTTTTTTTACGTTTTTTCACAATAGGTTTTCTTATACGTTCCAGATAACGCAAGAAGCTAATGTAATTGTATGGTGAGGTGCTCTAGCGATCGTTTTTCCTTTCATGGGCAGGGTGGTTCTTTCAGATTGAATTGTCATATTTCCTCGACACCCTGTGACATTGTAGATACTAATTTCTTCAGATACCCAGCTCCACCTCTGCATATTTTCAGTGTAGCCAGAAAATCTACACATGTAATTTGTATTTCAATGTCTTCAGGAATGGCAATGAGACTGTTTTGCAAAGTAATTCACATTTTCGAAAAGGATTTTTCCTTTACAAAAATAATTTATAAACTATCAGTGTTAACTACGATGGAGATGGCACTGCCCCTTCTGCTTCCCCTGACGAACCGTAACTGATAGAAGGCCCTGGAATTGTAAAATATTTTGAGAAATAGGCATCGGATTGAAAAAAAGAAAATACTTGTTCAATATTTAGGGTAAGGCCTTCATAGGCTCTTCATGAGACCTGATAAATTTTTAATAGTGAAAGCAATATGAGCTTGTGAGTCTTGGCAACCTTTATTTTATTCAAATCTCAATTTTTTTTCGAGGACCATATTTACCACATCTTTAACCTCGCTAACGCAACTCTGGGTTTTGTGAAACGATGGTCCATGGAGTTTGCTGATCTCTATATCTCTAAACTTCTTTACTGCACATTTGTTCGTCCTATCCTTGAATATGCCTGTCCAGCCTGGTCCCCCTTTTACGATTGTCACATTAAACGTATCGAAGCCGTGCAACGCAAGTTTCTACGCTTTGCCTTTAAGGGGCTCCCTTGCACCGATGATCTTCACCTGCCCCCATACTCTGACAGGCTTAAGCTGCTTTCAATTGCTTCCTTAGAGCACAGGAGGTCTACCGCCGGAACGGTTCTGACGTTTGATTGTTTACAAGGTCCCATAAATTCTCCGCGACTTCTAGCTATGTTCAATATTTCCGTGCCACCGCGTTCCTTGAGGCACTACGACTTCTTGCACATACCTCAGCATCGTATGAACTATGGGCACAATGAACTAATATCATCAATGTCGCGCTCTTTCAACTGCGCCTCCGCAGTTTCTGACTTCCACATTAATAGAGCATAATTGAAGGATCGGCTTCGTTAACATTGCTTGTCTCTTTTTGTTATACTTGCTTTATTTTATTTTTGTTATTTATATTTATTGAATTTATATGTTTTGTTATTTTGGATTGCACTAATTGTTATCTATCTGTAGTAATCAGTATTTGATGAAGCTTAATAAATAAATAAATGAATAAATGTTTTTGGTGGGATAGGTTATTCATGATAACTTCCAAATTTAAGCAAAATCTACTTTTATTCTGGATAGACGTTTTAGCGTCACAGCTTATAACAATTTACCTACATATGTATATTAAACACTTTCATATATTTGCGCCGAGGAACTTTTTGCCTTAACGTAATTTGGCAGTTCTTAATTGCAAAAAGGCGAATAAAGGTTTCCTCCTATGGATTCCTTTTATTATCTATACCGAGGCTAGATGAGTGGTCCGCTAAGATTCCAATACAATAAAGAAGACCTTTTTTTCATTTATTTTATTGAGGGAGTGATGATTTCTCTGGCTCCACCTAAATAGATTATCGGGTTTATTTAAGTAGCGAAATCCGACTAATATCTATTTATATACTGTTTACTGTTTCCTTGAAAATCTTTAACAGCTCTCCCATACCTTGACAATGTCTTTTTTTCAGCAATTGTGTTATCCACGTGTCTGTTTAGCCCGGTTATTGAAGAAGCGATTTAATTCATTTAATTGCATCTCATATGTTTGTCCCATCCATGTATAGTATTCGGTCTTCTATATTTTTGACGCACTAACTTTACTTGTCAATATCGATATTCACTAAAAAGAAAAAAATATGTACGTTCACAAGTCACATTCTATCGGATGAATTTAAGATGAAAACGGATTACGACATTTAGGCACAGATTTATATCTGCGATAAGTCAGCGCAGGCTGACGTCGTAAAATTTAAGCTGAGTGCTGAGGGTTACAAAAAGGAGGAGCTTTATGGGTTCCTGCTGATTTCATTTTGAAAGTAGAACTGTGGAGGAGTAAGATACTTCCCTCACCTTCTGGGAATTAATTATTTTTTTTGTGTTTGAAAATTCTATGGGATGTCCAAGTGGTACGCCGCGTCGTCCCCTTTTATTTTTTCACTTTCATCACTTTGTTGCCTCTTGTTTTTTATTGGGCACTTTAATCGACAGTAAATTTTTTGTATTACAGCATGAAAAACTTCTTATGGTTGGCGAAATCTGGGGTGGGTGAGGGAATTAATTTTGTTTTAGTACGGCTATTCAGCATTTTTAAAATTCCGAAAGAAAGGAAAACCAGGAATCATGTCAATGTCAAGTCTGATGTTCTATTTATCCGAAAGCAATTCAGTATACTCCAGTGTCCAATGCAGGCACATGGTCACGTTCAAGAGGTATTGAATGGAGACTTAAATATTGCAACATTAAGGCTTTTAAAATCACGAACCAAGCTGCCATCCATTTAATTAAACTGTTATATACGAAATCAACCAGCTTTGGCTATATAGAGAGGAATCAGTTCTTTGCCAGAAAAATTGTCTGCATGATTTGCCATGATCAAAAATAAAGAATTTCAATATAACACTCATTTACACATATCAAACTTTTTCCGGTAACATATGAAACATTTGAACTGATTGGGTATAGCCTTGGCTAATATGTTGCAGAAAAAACCAAATTAAAAAAATTGAAAAGTCAAACAACCGACCGCATGATTTAGCGCGCGTAAGTAAGAAACAAGGCAAGACATTTTTTGACCTTCTTTTGCCTTGTTTTTGGATTTTTGGTTCGCCACATCAATTACGGGTTTGTGGTTATTTGACTTTTTTCAGTTTTATCTTTTAGTTATCAAAACATCTATATATGTACATATGTATATTAAAATAGTATACTTAGTACAGCATGTTCCGTAGGAAAGATTTATCGTTAAATTTTAGGTTTATTTATAATTTTAAGAAAAAAAACACTGGATTAATTTAATTTGACTTTTATCATATTTTAAATTAGGTTTATTAATGAACAATTTTAGGGACCTCATCGCTATGCTTCAATCGCAGTTTCTTATTACAAAAGAAAGATAATAAAAACCAGATGTTGCATTCAGCCATCGCAAACAAATTCCTTGTTCTCAGAACTCCTCGACGAGTTTGAACAGGATTTCGACGGCCTTGTTTAAACAGATCATAAAAAAGGGATTCATATTTTTCTTGGAAACGCAAATTTCGAATTCTGGGAAATCCCTTCATAGAGTTCTCTTTGTTGAATTTCCGTCGACGGCCGGCGACGCCAACTTGGAGATTCGTCTCCGCCAAACGTTCGAGAACGTTGTCTTTTTGGTGTCCGAGTGCACCGGCGAAGCGGTTTATAAAAAATTAAGAATCGCGATTGAGGTCCAATCTACATACGTTTGTCATTTTAACCAGATGTATTAAATTTTAAGTTTTTGTTTAGAATTTGGTTTATCATTTTAAGTGTTTTGAAAAGAGTGTTAATAAAAATATTTAATATGAAATCGGTGTTGTCAAAAAGGGACTTATTTTTTGCTACGCCACATTTTTGGTGCCTCCTGTGAGGAATCGCGAGCGACGAAATTGTACGTGTGCTTTTTATCATGTGTTTTTTGTTGGTGTTTGCGATTCCTCTATAAAAACAAAGACTTCACAAAGACAGAAAGTGACAGTTCTGAAAGACAATAAAAAACTCTTTGCGGAGGGTGCCATTCTTCGGGGTGTCACAACACGTCGCCGCAACTCATCGCCTGGCAACTTTCGTCGCCCCGGCTGCGATCTTCGCCCGGATTCCCGATTCCATTCCAAGGCTGTCGTTTTGTGAACATAAGCAGGCTCGTAAGTAAGGCAAAATTTCATGTTCGCCATCATTTAAAGCAGATAAATTAAAATCATGGCCGACAAAGAAGACCGTATAAAATTTATCGCCCAAAAAAGAAAAACTTTAAAAGGGCAAATGACTATTTTAACCAATCTCTCCGATGGAAACCAGTTAGAAAATTCAGTTTTGCGACTTCGCCTTGATCGCGTGACCTCTCTTTTCCAATCTCATGAAGAATTGCAGGATGAACTTGAATTGATTGAACCTGAAAATACTGCGATCGCAGATATAAACCACATTCGGAACAATTATTATGATATTGCTGGTAAGATCACTTCTCATTTAAAGGTCAATGACCCAGATACCAGCTTCAATCGCTCTTTCGCAAATTCGACTGTAAATACGTCGCAAAGATCTAACGACGGTAGCGCGTACAAAAACATCATAAAATTACCAACACTCGAACTTCCAAAATTCAGCGGTCAGTATGAAGACTGGGTAACTTTCGAGGACACGTTTAAGTCCATGATTCATGAAAATCCGAACTTGACGAACGTTCAAAAGTTCCATTATTTAAAATCCGCGCTCACGGTAGCCGCGGAAGAAAAAATCAAAGTTCTCGAAACGAATGACGCTTGGGATATGCTCAACAAAGCGTACAAAGCAAGACGTGTTTTGATTTCGCGTTATCTCTCCATGCTTCTCGAATTGCCTGTTCAACAAAAGGAGTCCCAAGAAGGACTTTCTAAACTCGCTACCGATACAAGGCAGGTCATTGCAGCCTTAAAATCGTTGAATGTTAATCTCTGCGATGAGATGATCGTTCGCATCATCGAAAGTAAAATGCACAAAAACACTCGCGATAAATGGGAAGAAGGGTTGAATCGCGATACATATCCAACTTTACAATCGCTGTTTGATTTCTTGGATCGGTATGCTGACGTCATAGTGATGCGCGAAGGTTGTAATAAGAAACGGGAAAATTCCGAAAATAGTTTTCACCCAAACAAACGACAAAAAACCGGTCAAAAGTAGAAAGTACATCGCGCCTTTGTTGTGAATCAGGGGAAAAACTGTCCGGTGTGTAAAACAAAGCAACATCTTTTGTACCAATGCGATTCTTTCAGAAAATTGACCCCCAAAGAACGTCTTGATGTCGCCAAAAGGGCACATGTGTGTTTAAATTGTTTGAGGGATCATCGCGGAAAACCTTGCACGTATTCGGGTTGTCGGACGTGCAATGGGAAGCATAACACCCTTGTTCATATCAACTTTAGAAAAAACGGATTTTCAAGGCCATTCGAAAACAAAAACGAATCCGAAAAAAGCGATCTCTCTGCAAGCAAAGAAAATCACGTATGACTAACCGATGAAATTGTCACCCCGTGTTTAACCACGCTTTTGCCGACTCCTTCGGCCCAGTTGATAACCACAGCTGTTGCGTGGCTAGAAAATGATAAAGGGGAGAAAGTGAGAGCGCGTACGCTCCTCGACACCGGTTCAACAACGAACTTCATTAGCGAGCGGCTCGCGAAGTTATTGCGTATAACGATGCGACGGTGCCCCCTCCAGATCGGTGCATTAAATTCTATGATGACAATTTCCAAACAGGTAGTTGACGTTACGGTCGGTTCTTATTCCAGCGATTACACCGAAACAGTGACCTTTCACACTGTTCCAAAAATTTCCAACTCAATCCCATCAGATGCTTTTCCACGCGATTCAATTGAAATACCTCGACACATCAAACTTGCTGACCCTCAATTTCATTTGCCCGCTCCAGTCGATTTATTAATCGGTTCGGGATCAACCCTTTCTTTATTTTCAATCGGTCAATTCAAATTATCCAATAGTAAAATCGATCTTTGTTTACAAAAAACTCGTTCGAGTTGGATCGTCGCGGGCGGCCCTAATTGTAAAAGGCCACGTAACCCTGTCGCAACTTATTGTAATCTGGTTGATTTGCAAAAATCTCTTACACAATTTTGGGATCTCGAGGAAATAAAAAACGTTTGAAATCAATCACCCGATGAAATTATATGCGAAAAACATTTTGTCGAGAATGTTTCGCGCGACGCAAGCGGACGATATATAGTACGACTGCCTTTCAAGCCAAATGTGCAACCCTTGGGAGACACTTTTCATTCTGCATTAAGACGGTTAAATTCACTTTTCAAAAATCTTGATAAGAAACCGGAATTAAAAAAAGAATATACAAAGGTCATTCAGGAGCATATCGATCTCAAACATTCAACAGTAATTGACGGTGATCCTTCGGTTGGCTATTATCTTCCCCATCACGCGATTTTTAAAAAAGCAAGCGATACGAATAAGGTTAGAGTCGTGTTCGATGCATCGCACAAATCCACGAACGGACTTTCTCTTAACGACACCCTGCTCGTAGGTCCTACCATTCAAGATCAGATTTTCGAACATTTAATTCGATTACGTTTTCCCGAATTTATTATCATGGGCGATGTTGAGAAAATGTATCGTCAAGTTTGGTTGCGCGCGGATGATCGTGATAAACAGCGCATTTTATGGTATATTAACGGCGATTTAAAAATCCATCAATTAAATACCGTTACATTTGGAGTTTCATCGTCGTCCTTCCTTGCCATCAGAACAATTCATCAGCTCGCTGATGATGAAAGTCATGATTTTCCTCGTGCGGCTAAAATCTTGAAAAGCCACATGTATGTTGACGACTTGGTGACTTTCGCTGATTCAATTTCGGAGGGGCGCGAAATTCGAAAAGAAGTGACAGAGGTTTTAAATCGCGGCAGTTTCAACATCCGGCAGTGGGCATCAAACGATCCGCGCATTCTCGACGGTCTTCCGGCTGATGCGTTAAGTGCAAAACTCGTTTTGAGCAAAGACGGCCAATTAAAAACTTTGGGTGTTTCTTGGGATTCAAAGGAGGACAGTATTTGCTATTCTGTCAATCCTGTTTCGCTCAATGATAAAGTCACAAAACGTTCGGTTTTATCCGAAATAGGGAAATAATCGATCCCCTCGGTCTTCTCGGACCTGTAATTTTGTATGCAAAAAAAATTATGCAACTTTTATGGAAAAGGAAGCTCGATTGGAGGGAATCTTTACCACAATATTTATTCACTAAATGGCAAGACTTTATTACCGAACTTAATTTAATTAACGGCTTAAAATTTAAACGCAAAGTTCTTTTATCAGGATATACAACTTTTGAATTGCACGGGTTTTGTGATGCGAGCGAAATAGGCTACGGAGCTTTTATTTACGTGAGATCGGAAGATGAAAACAAGCGGCGTTTCGTACTGCTATTGACGGCCAAATCGAAGGTTTGTCCGGTTAAGCCACCTGCATCAATCCCGCGCGCCGAATTGCTCGCCGCAGTGACACTGGCACGACTATACGAAAAGGTCGTTGGTACCGTAAAATGTAATGTAAAATCTTTTTTCTGGTCTGATTCAACCATTGTTTTGCAATGGCTTCAAAAACAACCCCACACTTTACAAACTTTTGTTTCCAATCGCGTTAGTGTCATTCAAGAAAAGACCGACATAAAAAACTCGCGTCACGTTGCAGGTGTCGACAATCCCGCCGACGCACTTTCCCGCGGTCAACTACCCGCCGCGTTCTTGAAAAACGAGACCTGGTCGAAAGGTCCCAGATGGCTTTCTGGCCCTCAGCGCGAGTGGCCGAGAAGTATCATCGAAGCAAAAGACGATCTACCGGAAATAAAAAAGGCTTGTTGTTTTGCAATTGGTTCGGCCGATGAAGATTGTCTTGCTCGTTACTCTTATTCTCAGCTCCTCAGAATTTTATCTTATTGCATCCGATTTTTTGATTTAAGAAGAAAACGCGAAATAAAGCAAAACAACAAAATTGAAAATGAAACGCTGAGACAAAGATTAAACGACGAATTGGAAAGTGAATCGTATCCGAGTGGTTTGCTCACAGTCGCCGAAATGGTCAAAACAGAAAAACGACTGCTAAAAAACATCCAAAACACTCACTTTCACGATCAAATTCACTGTATTAAAAACAAAATTCAACTCAAAGGATTAATACCACATTTCAAACCGTTCATTGACAAAGATGGTCTTTTGCGCGTCGGGGGTCGGATCGAAAAATCTGATCTCTCTTACATGCAAAAACATCAGATTTTACTTCCAAGTTACCGTGTTTTGACAGATAATATCATTCGCGAAATACATTTGAACAATCATCACTCGGGAGTACAAACTACATTTCATTTGCTGCGACAAAAATTCTGGCTTTCTGATGGTCATAAACAGATCCGATCAGTCATACGAAAATGCATGCCATGTTTCAAGTTCAGTGCTAAGCCCGTTGATTATGGAATGGGAGACTTGCCTGCTTCTCGTATGCAGGTGAGTCGACCATTCTTATATGTTGGTACGGATTTTTGCGGTCCATTTTTTATTAAAGAAAAGAAGTTTAGAAATCGCGGAAAGGTAAAAATATACGTTTGTATTTTCATTTGTATGAGCACAAAGGCCGTTCACCTTGAAGTCGTTAGTGAGATAACAACTAAGGCTTTTATTGGCGCACTTAGTAGATTCACCAGCAGGCGCGGATTAGCAGCTCATATATTTTCGGACAACGGATCAAATTATATCGGAACGAACAACAAATTTCAAAAAATATATTCACTTTTAAATTCCGAATCTCATAAAGATCAGGTCAATCAGTTCGCTCTCAAAAATCGAATCACTTGGCATTTTACACCTCCTTTAAGTCAACATTTTAATGGAATTTGCGAAGCAACAGTCAAAATTTTCAAGCACCATCTGAAACGTGTGATTGGTGACTTGTTATTAACATATGAGCACTTTGAAACTCTGACGGTTGAAATCGAGGGGATATTAAATTCAAGGCCACTTTATCCAATGTCTTCGGACCCTAATGACTTGCTCGCAATGTCACCTGCACAACATTTGATTGGCGAACCCCTGAATCCTTTGCCCGAAAACGATGTACTTGATATTCCAGCCAATCGACTCGACTGCTGGGATCATCTGAAGAAGGTTCGCCAGGATTTTTGGTCTCGCTTCCGCCTCGATTGTCTGAACGAGTTCCAGATGCGAAAAAAATGGGTCAAAGACGGCGTCCAGCTGAAGGAAGGCATGATGGTGTTGCTGAAGGACAAGAGTGTTCCCTTTTTCCACTGGCCGGTTGCACGAGTCGTCGAGGTACACCCCGGCGAGGATGGCATCGTTCGTGTCGCGACTGTCAAAACCGCGAACTCGATTTATAAGCGATCAGTCAAGCTTCTTTGTCCGCTTCCATTTGAAAGCCGCAGTGATTTTTATGATGCGCCTTTGATTTAGATGTTTCGATTATTTTAAGAAGTAGAATTTTAACTCAATCGACATTGCTGTTTGTATTCAGTTAATTTACATTCAATTTATTAGTTTTCTTTTGTTTTTTTAAATTTAAATTATTTGGATTATGATGATAACAATGATATGAATAGAATTATTTAATTAATTTATAAGATCAGATGTTTAAAAGATTTCATCAACTTTGTTTCGATGAGTAACTTAATAATAATTAATGATTTATGAGTGTTGTATTGATCTCGATCGTCAACCTCTCAAGGCGGGGAGCATGTTCCGTAGGAACGATTTATCGTTAAATTTTAGGTTTATTTATAATTTTAAGAAAAAAATAAAAACGGGTGGTACTCCGGGAGTGCCGGCAGAAGTGAAAACTTGAACATTAACGTTGTGCATTTTTGAATATTTTGGAATGGTTAGGGAATAATTTCGCACGAATTGCTTTATTTATCAGTATAAAAGTACTATCATTTATGTGGTAAAATACAATATTCATTTATTGCGCTATCGTACACAAACATGACAATTTATATTACATAAAAAATTTAACACTTCAGAACTATTACAATTATTTTACATTAAAAAGTTTATCTCTCAGAAAAATCAACTTTCATCCATAATTTCAACGACTCTTTCACCATCATCATTACCAGCATCATCATCGCCAATCTCTAAAACTGATACAATAGGTTTATCGTAGCTGAAGTAAGAAACGAACAATTTTGATTCGAATCTTTTTAAATCTACACTAATATTATAAAGAGGAAAGATTTGTATTTTTGTGTGTATGTGTGTATGTTTGTAATGATTAGGCTCCGCAACTACTGGACCGATTTGAAAAATTCTTTCACCGTTGGGAAGCTACACTATCCCCGGGTGACGTAGGCTATTTTTTATTCGGGGGTTTCAAAATGGCGAACCCAAGATGGCGGTCAAAAATTGTAAATATCAAAGGATTGCCATGAAAATTAGTATTCGGGGGTTTTCGGATCTCCTGATTGCGAATCTATGCTCGAAATTTGGAAATTCAAGATGGCGGAACCAATATGGCGACCAACAATTTTCAAACTTCAACGAATTTAAGTGAAATTTAGTATTACGGGTATTTTGATACCATTAATTTCGAATCTACTAACAAAATTTGGAAATTCAAAATGGCGGACCCAATATGTTTGTTACTCAATCACGCCTTAAAATTTGGTCCCATTAGTTTCATTTTTTAAGTGAAGGCACTACACATCCCAACTTAAAATTTAGGGTACTTTTTACTCGCGGGTTTCAAAATGGCGGACCCAAGATGGCGGCCAAAAATTGTAACACCGTTGGGAAGCTACACTATCCCCGGGTGACATAGGCTATTTTTTATTCGGGGGTTTCAAAATGGCGGACCCAAGATGGCGGTCAAAAATTGTAAATATCAAAGGATTGCCATGAAAATTAGTATTTGCGGGATTTTGGAGGTGCTAATTGCGAATCTAAGCTCGAAATTTGGAAATGCAAGATGGCAAATCCAATATGGCGTCCAACAATTTTCGAACTTCAACGAATTTAAGTAAAATTTAGTACTATGGGTATTTTGATATCACTAATTTCGAATCTACTATTAAAATCTGGAAATTCAAAATGGCAATATAGCGACCATATGTCATAAAATTTTTTACGAAAGTCGAACATTTCAAGGATCTTTAATTAAGTAGTACTTATAATATACCGGGTGAAACCGGGTAACCCAGCTATATGTAATAAAAAAATAGTCATCAAAATCGGACTACTCTGTAAAGCTCGCGTGCGAACGTTAAGAATGAAGCCGTTTCGCATATTCTTCGCGGGCTCGCGCTTTGTTCCTGGATTTTGGAACAACAGTCAGTATGTTCCATACGTAAAAATGGATCGCTTGGCAAACTTTTACAAGATGCATCATTTGTCAATAGGATGAATGCAGCCAACAAGAAAAAATTAAACATAAAATAAATCCTAAATACTCAGTACTAAGAACCACACAAGATAATTTCATTACAAGTAAAAATGGTTGACGCCCTGCGAAGTGGGCACGGGTCAGCTAGTGTCTAATAAAGACCGCATCAATAGTAGTTTTGTATTTCGTTGTGCGCGTAGTAGGCTGTGTACAAACACACACGCACACTCGCGCAAGCGCCCTGTCCGTCTTACGAATTTTCGATCAGGGTCACGTGTCCTGACGCGAGTTTTACATTTTTTACCCATCCCAAAAAAGTGCACAACGCCGCTAAAGAAGTTTTCACTTCAAAAAAATTGTGCATTTATTACATGAATTTCTGATAAAATTCACAGAAAACCTGAAGTTTTTGAAAAAACAAGTTTTTTTTCGAATCTCGGAAGTGAGTGTACCTGCAGCGGTAGGTGGTCGGTAGGCCGAAATTGTTGAAATATTTGGACAAGACATTAGGCTAGTCCATTTTTGGCGAAAGTTGTACCTATCTCGTAGTAGATCAAGAGAAAAATAAAATAATGATGTGCGTACCAAGGAAAATTGAAGTTTCTGAATCAACCTGCGCTCTCAATCGATTTATATCGCCGACCCCATGCAATACAACGTTTTGTTTTTCTATGTTTATCGCGCTAATTTTGGCATACGCTGTAAGAAGCACCTTGTAGATATACTCGTAATAGCCTAAATTTAAGTTTGCTTAAATTTTGTCATGCACGTGGTGATAATACAACAAAATTAATATTTTAGAAGATCAAAAGACGTTAAATAAAACCATTCAATTGTCGACTTAGGTCACTTTATGAGATTTTTCTTGCCTTGGGAGTAATAAAATCGCGAATGGTTTACCTTTCTTATTGCTCCATTTAAAAGCCCTTGTCACAAATTTAAGGGAGGCTGTAAAATGGCGACCCGTGCCGCCGCACTTAATATCATTGCTTTGACTGACTACAGAATCTAAAAGTGTATCATGTAAACTCTTAAAAATAATTTTTAATTAATTCTAGTTTTACGATTTTAGTAGAAGCCAATACTCAACAAGCCAACATAAAGTTGGGGAATTGTACCTTTGAGGCTGACTGAGTATAATTTTATTCCTCATCTAATATAACGTTTACACAGCTTGATTGTGTCGTCCCAAGGTGTCCAATTGAAAGTATCTGGAATGAAATTATCTTTTGTTTGGTGCGCAAATCTTTGGCAGCTGCTACATATTTTCAAATGTAGCGACTGGGTTGTGTGCATGTAATGTGTAACAGATTCGAACGATTTTGCTGACGTATAACTTACCTTTGCTTTGAATTTGCTGCTTAAACAAACCTTAAGCACGTTCCGTTAGTGTGTAGAAATTATGGCAGAATCTATATTTAATTTTCAAATTTATTCAGGGTTAGGAAAAACCGCACTCGAATCCGACGGCGCGTTCCGAAGTTATTCGTGTTTGGTTTAAAAGGTTAGAAAATTCCGAAAACCCTAAAGGAAAAATAGCACAATACCTACTTCGATTAGATTATAACACTTTGAATGCAAAAAATTTAAGTCAAAGTAACACTTTCAACGCAAAAAATTTAAGCCAAAGTTTACTGAGGGGATTTTACGACAGACGTTTTATGCGGAATTTCAATTCAAAATAAAAGTAGATTCAGAGCAAGTGGAAAAATGTATTTTCATGAAAAATTGTGGATTTTGAAGTAAGATATGGTTGAACCGAAAATAGTTGCATTTTGCAAACAATTTCGTTCGTCCTCTAATTTCAACATTTTTAACGATATAAAAAGCTTTTTAACAAAAAATTAAACCGACGAAAAAGAACTGAAAAGTGAAAAATAATATTTACCTTCTTAGGGCCTCTTTCACGAACTACAAGTAAGGTTAGTTAGTTAGTTAAGGTTAGTTACTTTTTAATTAACGCTAATCGGCAAGTAAAGGTCACGAGTACCTTCTGTTGATTTCACAAACGAAATTAAAGCTTCAAATAACAACTTACGCCTTAAGTGAATGTCGTAGCAACTCAGACGTTAATTCGTTCAGTATTTTGTCAAATATCGTGTCAAACTCAAACGTCTCGCAGACTCGCAGTTTTTAATCTCGCGTTATTTATTTACGTGTTGCGATGATTCGGAATATTATCATGGATAAAGTTAAAAGGGAAAAAAGTGAGAACTTTACCTTACAGGAGAGGGATATTTTAATGTTACTGTTAAAAAAAATAGCAAACTATTCTTGAAAACAAATGTACTGATGCTTCTCCATTCAAAACGATTAACTGGTTATGTAGTTTTGAAACCTTTGCGTTTTAGAAATAATTTTATGTTTTATGCACTTGGTTCACTGCATCCTTCGATAGGCGAAATCACACGAATTCGGGGCACTCTGCAACGAAGAATTTTCTATTTCATCTAGTTGATGATCAATTAAATCAAAAAAAATCATTTCTTATTAATTTGTTTTAAAATAAATTCTTAATATTGCACGAGGTTTTATGGTAACCTACTCGTCAATTAAACATACGCTAATTGACAGATGGAGCGGCAAGTAAGTTACGGGCTAGTTTATCCATTGGCTAAGGCTACTCGAAGATGGTGAAATTCGTACGTTTAGTTACCTGTGACTTTAATTGGCGGTTAGCATACTTGAGACTTCACTTGTAGATTGTGAAAGAGGCCCTTAGTCTGAATAATGACCTCTTAAAATAATGTAAGTAACTAATTTTTAGTCGACGCCAAACAAACAAACAGTTTTTCCTTTGGCGCCGCGCCGACTCAAAATTATACGGCAATAAAAACTGCAATGTCTGACCGTAGCCTTACATCCCTCCATGTTTGAGGGATATAGCCCAGGTCACAGCTGGCCCGTAGGGATTTCACAATGATCGGGAAACGCTTTGAAGGAGTCTATTGCCCACTTTACTTTTCTTGAGTTAGTATACGTCCAGATAAACTTCTGGTGCGTTTGTTGGGGCAACCCGTGATCCTCTCAAATTCACTAGGGATCGATTCGGAAAAGTGGGTCTGAATTGACAGGTTCAGAGGTCTTCCCCATCGTCCGTATAGGTACCGTCCTCCTTCACGAGTAGGCCGATGCCATTCGAGTGATCCTTAGCGAGAGTTTTTTGGAGTCTGGCTGTGGTCGGTAGATCGTCGACACTTTCACAGAAGCTTCTCCATGTTCTCCTCTTGGATTATCTTAGTTGTTTTTTTATATGTGGTGAAGGCTTCTTTGTAGGCTTGGACTGAAGCTCCGCGTTTGGTGTTTTGGTTCTTAGCCTTTAAAGTTCCCTATTGCACCACGGTACGTCCTTGGTAATCCTCCTGCGCTTTTTCGGAAAGTTATCTTCATAGGAGGATGTGATAATCTGGGTTAGTTGGCAGGTCAAAGAGTCTAGGTCTTCCGGGAGTAAAGTGGGCGAGCTTGGTAGCTCGTCTAGCCCCTTTTTGACCTGTTCCTCGTACTGGGCCCAGTCCGTCGTACGAGGATTTATTCTTTCCTCCCGACATATGCCATTGGCCTTTATATCGAACCTTATGACAAGGTGGTCCGACATTGAGGCTTCTTGAGAAACATGCCAATTTGCTAGAGAGGGAGAGGATAGCATTAGATTCAGCACCACTCTGCGTGTAGCATTTTCGAAGGTTGGTTCCGTACCTACATTGGCTATTTCTAGGTTGTTAACTAATAGGAAGTCCATCAGGTACACACCCCTCCTGTTGATGTTGCTGCTTCTTCAAATGGTGTGATGTGCATACGCGTCGCAGCCTAGGATCAGCGGCTGTAAAACTCCAGAAGCTGCGGGATCTCCGGTGGTGGGACCTGTTCCATATGCCCCGGGAAGTAGGCTGAGGCGATGACGACCTCTCTCCTTCCCACGCCAGTAGGAACAATGGCGATCGCAGCAGCTAGGTCACGAGAAATTAGGCCTGTTATGGGAATAAAGTGAATCCTCTAGCTAAACATGATTGCGGCTCTGGGAATCTCATGTTCCCTACTGTAGATTAAAGGCCCGCGCCCATAGAGTCCGGAATTTGTGCGGAATTTGCTCGACTCCGGTAAGGTTAAAGCTATTGACGTCCGGAAAACAGAGGTATCGCCCATAGAATCCGGAATTTCTGCGGCAAGATTTCAATATTTTTGTCATCTTGACTTAAAAGTGCTCAAAGTGGTTCTCATCTTGACTTTGGCAGTTCAAACAAAGCGCGGGAGTTTTATTGAAAAAGGCAAAGTCAAAGAAGGAAGCAACAAGCAATTGAAAGGACAACGATGGATATTAATAGAGTACTTAAATTTCTATTAATAGGACTTCTACTTACAGAAGCCGATGAATGTTTGACTCTGTTGGGATTTCAAATGCCCATCTTGCGACCACCGCGACCTCACGGGCCTCTTTGTAACTAAGTCAGCGACGTCAACTTTATTGATCGCCTGCGAAGTCTGTCGCTGTCAAATCTTCAATTACAACGTGCGCTGTTTTACTGTGTGTTCTTTCTCGCTAAATAAACTTGAATTGCTTTACTTGTTTTCTTTATATTCACACCCTGCTAAACCTCTCCTAACAGGTTATGGGCCCAGGGTCGCGAGCGTGAATTGAATTTTGGTTTAAATTTGCCGAACAATTAAAAGCGTGGGTGACCTAACCTCAAAAGAAGAAAAAAAATCCGGTGCGGACAATTTTTTGTTGGAAGCGGGATCATGGCTGCGAATTCTACTCGCATAGAAATGCTGAATAAAACAAATTACGACACATGGTGCATTCAGGCCGAAGCACTTCTCATTAAGGGTGACCTATGGGAATACGTGTGCGGCATCAAGGTCAGGCCCGAGGGAGACGCTAACGCAGCCAGTCGGGAGGCTTGGAGCAATCAGGACCGTAAAGCCAGGTCGGACCTGATATTATCGATCGCTCCATCGGAGCTCAAGCAGATTCGCGGCTGTGTGACATCCAGGGACATATGGACAAAGCTGAAAAGCATTTATGCGTCGAGCGGTCCTGCTCGTAAGGCGACTCTTATGAAGCAGCTAATCCAGTGTAAACTCGCCAACGAGGGCGACGTACGGGAGCACCTCTCCAGGTTCTTCGACACGGTTGACAAGCTCAGCGAAATGAAGGTAATAATTGACGGAGAACTCCTTACAATAATGCTTCTTTACAGCCTACCGGACACCTTCGAAAATTTTAGATGCGCCATCGAATCGCGCGATAACCTCCCTGATGCGGAATCGCTTAAGGTAAAAATCATCGAAGAAAACGATGCCAGGGTACGTAGAGCGGATCAGGCTGAATCCAGGGCATTCTTTGCCAGGCCCAGCGCCGGAGAAAAATCATCTTTCGGCGCAGGTAATTACGCCGGAAATCCGAAAGCTCTAAAGAAACCAAAATTCAAATGTAACTTCTGCAAAAAGCAAGGACACAAAGAGTCCGAATGTTTTTTAAAGAAGAAGAAGCAGCACGCTGTAGATAAAGCTTGTTACGTTCCACAAAGCTTTTTCGTAAACAAACCTGAAAACGAACCCGAAAGCACAAAGTGGTGTCTCGATAGTGGGTGCACTTCCCACTTGTGCAACGAAGTGGGATCTTTCGCGCACTTCGAGAGCACAGACGGCAAAATACGAATGGCCAACTCCGAAACAACTGATGTCACAGCAAGAGGAAAAGTCAATTTGACATTTCTCTGCGACAGGGACAATGTAAACATAAACTTAGAGGACACATTGTACGTGCCTCAACTAAGGACGAATTTAATGTCCGTAGCCAGAATAGTGGATAAAAACCACGTCGTTACCTTTAAGAGGGACGGTGCCGTAATCCTGGATCCGCAGGGAAAAGTGAGGTTGGTAGCCGAGCGCCGCGGAGATTTGTTTTATTTGAGCGGACAACATCAGGAGGTCAACGCTGCGACCGAGTGCCCTAGACACTGCGGGGTCGATTTGTGGCACGCCCGCTTCGGTCATCTCAACTACACCGACCTGAAGAAGATGCAGAGGGACAGGTGCGTCGATGGAATGAATTTCGATATCGCCGAGGAAACCAGAGACTGTGAAATATGCCTCGAGGGAAAGATGTCGCGTCTTCCCTTCCCGAGGCGAGTCGAGAGATCAACTGAGAAGCTCCAGATCATCTACACCGACGTTTGTGGCCCTATGAGGACCATGTCAAACGGTGGTGCGCGATATTTTATGACCGTAATTGACGATTACAGCCGTTGGTCGGAGGTATATTTCCTGAAAAGCAAGGACGAAGCTGCTTCCAGGCTCATCGAGTTCATCAAGTTCGCGGAAAGGCAGACCGGTCTCAAGGTGAAGTCTATTCAGTCGGACAACGGGACCGAATACTGCAATAAGGCCCTAGACAACTTCTTGAAAAAGGAAGGCATCCGACGCAGAATCACGACCACTTACACTCCGCAGCAGAACGGCGTAGCGGAACGCCGCAATCGCACCCTTATGGATTCAGCCCGTTGCATGCTCCTGCAGGCAGGACTGACGTGCGCCTTCTGGGCGGAGGCCGTGGCGGCTGCAAACTATGTTCGAAACAGGTGTGTATCGAAGAGCTTGGATCGAGGTACACCTTTCGAAAAATGGTTCGGTAAGAGGGCCGATATAAGTCATTTTCGTGCTTTTGGTTGCCCCGTTTTTATTGCGGATAAATTACCGAACAAAAGTAAACTTCAGCCCAGAGGACTTGAGGGAATATTCGTGGGATATTCCACTGAATCCAAAGGCTACCGTATTTCGATATCTAACGAGAGAAAAATTCATGTAAGCAGAGACGTCAGATTCGTCAATGAGACCAACCTCATCAGGAAGGGGAAGGCTTCTGCGGTGTCCAACGTCCCATCGGGGCTGCCGGTGGATCATGTGACCGTTGTAGATAACAGTCACACCTCGGAGTGTGGCATAGAATTTACTGAGATTGGGTCGGCGAGTCCTGATAGCGTTGCCGTATCAGACTGTAGTACAGAGGACGTCCATTCCAGGGAGAGACGAGCTCCAGGTCGACCTCGAACTATTCGCACCGGCAAACCGGGACGACCCACTAAGCAGTACGTGACGAGAAGCGACACCGCCGCAGCGGGAATTAGCGGCGCGGGTACATCGGAACTCGTCAATCCTATTGAGGTCGGGCCTGCAGCGCATGATGCCGGTGAAATCGAGACCGACAGCTGGTTTGACGCAGCCTCAGGTATGTGTACCACTGAAATTCCATTTAAACAGGCTATCACTGGTGAAAATCGCGAAGAGTGGAAGGACGCAATTTACGAGGAAGTAAAATGCCTTGTGGAGAACGATACCTGGAATCTAGTAAAAAGACCCGAGGGGGCTAGGGTCATTGGCTCGAGAGGTGTTCTTCGAGATAAGTACGGGGCGGATGGAAAGCTGGAACGCCGTAAAGCGAGACTCGTCGCTCAGGGGTTTTCCCAGCTTCCGGGCGTGGATTACCACGACACCTTTGCCCCAGTTGCCAGACTCAGCTCATTTAGACTGCTGGTCGCTCTCTCTGCGAATTTGGGCCTCGAAATTTCGCAATTAGATATCACGACCGCTTACCTGAATAGCGCTATCGACACGGAGATATACATGTCCGCCCCACATCTCTTGGGAGAGATGCTCGAGCGGATGATTCATCGAGAGAAGGGCAGCGTTTTGGCTTCCCGGGCTCGAAAGATGCTGTCGGAGTTCGAGGCTGGAAACGGCGTGTGCCAGCTCAATAGGGCAATCTACGGATTGAAGCAATCCGGTCGCCGTTGGTATCTTAAACTTGGCGAAGTTTTGCGCTCTGTCGGCTTTCAGCCCACAAAATCTGACCCGTGCGTTTTTGTGGATAGTACGTCGAAAGCCTCAACCTTCATTCTCGTCTATGTAGACGACATACTCATCGCATCGAATGATCCGGGCAAAGTTAAGACCATCAAAAGCGAGCTGTCTCGACAGTTCAAGACGAAGGACCTAGGAAAAGCGAGATATTGTTTGGGGATTGAGGTGCGTCGCGAGGGGAATCGGATTCACTTATCACAGGAGGGCTATATACGTGAAGTCTTGGCCCGATTCGGTATGACGGATTGCAAGTCATCGCCGACACCGATGGTTGCTGGGTCGAAATTATCAAAGGGCGACACCACTGGTAACAACGGAAGCTACCCATACAAAGAGTTAGTTGGCGCTCTCATGTACCTGGCAATGGGAACGCGACCGGATATTGCTCACGCCGTGAGCTCGCTTTCTCAATTCAACGATTGTCCTGACGACACCCACTGGGGCGCCGCCAAGCGGGTGCTAAGACACCTGAGTGGTAGTGTTACCCGCGGACTCACATACGTCGGAAACTCCGAGAGGCTGATCGGCTACGCCGACTCCGATTGGGGTAATTGCATCGTCGATAGAAGGTCATACTCAGGGATTGTATTCATTTTGGCTGGCGCAGCTGTGTCTTGGGCTTCCAGGAAGCAGCGTACCGTCGCGTTGTCTTCGACCGAGGCCGAATACCTTGGCCTAACTGATGCTACGAAGGAAGCAGTCCACCTGATTCAGTTTTTGGGTGAGCTGGGCTTGAGCGACGTAACTCCGATAACCATATTCAACGACAACCAGGGGGCTGCACATTTAGCACAGAACCCCGTACATCATGCCAGATCGAAGCACATCGATATTCGATGCCACTTTATTCGCGAAGTATTGTCTGGAGGATCCATATGTTTGGAATATATTCCTACAGATCTGATGACAGCTGATATACTTACAAAGGCGCTCCCATTACCGAAGCACGAAATTTGTTGCAGGCGTCTCGGACTCAAGGCATCCGAGGACACTTCTTTTAAGAATGCGCATTTGAGGGAGAGTGTTGGGATTTCAAATGCCCATCTTGCGACCACCGCGACCTCACGGTCCTCTTTGTAACTAAGTCAGCGACGTCAACTTTATTGATCGCCTGCGAAGTCTGTCGCTGTCAAATCTTCAATTACAACGTGCGCTGTTTTACTGTGTGTTCTTTCTCGCTAAATAAACTTGAATTGCTTTACTTGTTTTCTTTATATTCACACCCTGCTAAATCTCTCCTAACAGACTCTATTGGAGTGAAGGCGCCGCTAAGGCTCAAACCGTTTAAGCAAAGCTGTGAAGTTTTTTGATGCTTTCCTTGCCGCATGTAGTACGGATAAAAAGTTAAGAAATGCTCAACTTTTCAATTCGGCCGCGACTGCGGCAGCGCGTTTCTATGGGTGCACCCCCATAAGAAAGCATGTAGTTCAACTTACGTTTACCGGAGTCGGACGAATTCCGGACTCTATGGGCGCGCGCCTTAACTTACTGCGGTTGCGGACCAGAGCTCCTGAATTAGTCCAATGTCTATTCTGTCATTTGTGGACCTCTGGTTGAGCACGTCCGAAGCAGCTCTTGCGTGATGGTGGTTCACCTGTAGGCACCTTAAATGTTTGCTAGGCATTTTTGGGCAGATTAATATCCCTTTGGGTCTTGAGACCCTGTGGGGTTATGGCAATCTGTCCTTGTGCCTTTCTTGGTGCTGCGCCTCTAAAAGCTCCCTTGATTTTCATTTTGCCGTCGGTTGGCCTAGCGCCGGTACTCTTTTCGGCGGGGGGTGGTTTGGGCTAGCAGTCTGCCGTTGTGGCCCCGCCCTCCCGTGTGGTAGAAATTTTGGAGTCGTCAGGGGAGGCGTATTATTCCAACTTGTTGGTTTGGGGTAGAGACTTTCGTCCTTCTGGGGTGCCGGGTCACCGGGCCACGCGTTACCCACTTGGCTGCCTTTGGGCCTCAGATGGACAAGCCCAAATTTGAACGCGACCCTGAAGGAGGCTTTCTTCAGCTTCTCCGCCGAGAGGTGATCAACGGAAAACGTCAGTTAGACAAAATTGCCTTCTGACGCTCGTCTGAGGAGGAGCATCAGCCAGCCCACCTTTGGAGAGATTCCGTTGAAGACGGGTTTTAGTGTACCCTCTTCATTTTTTAGAATCGCCTCCAGGATGGCCCTTTTGATGGCCTGCAAGTGTTCTTTGTCCAGGGTCACCTCGGGGAAGTTTTGTGGGAGAATGCCCATCCTATTCCCAGTGAAAACTTGCTCTTAAGATGGAGGTGGTGCAGCGGTAGACTCCTTAACCTTCCCAGTTGTCGCTTCTCTAGCGTTGGCTTTTACAACTGCCCCTTTCGTCCTCTTTCTCTTGATCACATTGGACTCTGGAGGAGTCCCTTCGGATCGGCAGCGCTTGGGGTTAGTTTTAAACTCCTTGCAGGCAGGGCTTCTAGCCTCGGCAGTTTCGTGGCCCTTTTCCAGAAGCCATCTGAAACGTTTCCTGGCCGCCCTGCTCAGCTTGATATTTCCCTCGGATGCGCCGCTTGTAATGCCCTTTGTATCAGCTTCGGGGTTTTTGATGCCCTTGAGTCAGACAGGGGGAATACACTTCCCCATGTAGCGTGTACAATTCAGGGCTGTGGGAGGATTTTTTGACTCCTCTTGGGGCTCAGATGCCCCTGCAGTTGGCATTGCTGATTGATGTTATTTATACATAGTATTCGGTCTAGGAGTACAGTTGGTTTTCCAAAGTGAGAATGTGATTTGCTCAGGTTAATTTTCGTTCATTTTGTTCTGCCAGTTTTTGGTCCATTCTATTATCTTGTTTGCCTGGACTTGGAGCTCTCCTATAGCTGTGTTGGCGTTACTGTGTGTGAAGAGGATGCCGGTATATCGTCGGCAAAAGCTACTGTCAAGAAGGCTTGTTTCGTTGGGAGGTCTAGAGTATAGATCAAGTATAGTGTTGGTCCCATCACACTACCTTAGTATACTCCTACCTTGATGGGTTAGGATCTGCTAGTACTGTCCTTGTATTTGTCCCTAAAGCAGCGATCATCTACGTAGCTAAACAGAAGTTTGTGGAATTTTCGGGGAATATAGCAGGTGATTCTGTTTTTGAGAATTTGTAAGATTTCATCTTGTTGCGGGTTGGCGCGAGTAGAGTAACTGATTTTTGCGGCGTCTGCATAGGACAGCTTGTTTGAGAATTTGTTGCTGGAGATTACTGGACCAGCTTGAAGTTGTTGAGGTGCGGGGATCTTAGTTGTTCTTAGAGGATTTTTTGTAGCTTTATGTGGCTTGGTTGTTTGCCTAGCGTAGTTATTACGTTTATTGATCGACTCGAGAACTGGACATCCTCTGTAGTTTGTAGTATGATTACCTTTACAGTTACTAGACTTTTTAGTTTTAGGATTGTTTTTGCCCTTATGGCACTCGGTAGTTTGGTGTAGCTCTCCACAGGCTGCACAAGCATTGGCTTGCCTGAATTCTGATTGGACTTGTTCTTCGACCGTAATTTTCCGAATTAATGAACATTGGAGGCTGTCAATGGGGTGAATTTTTCCTTTTGTGACTCTGCTAGATTCAGGGGTTAATTCAATTTTGAACATAGGCTGGGGGACTTTTAAATTTGGCTTCAAATCCTTGTTCTTTAAGGTCCATGGCGATTTCTGATGATTCTACGTTCGAGTCTATGCCATTTACTGATACTATTATTCCTTTAGCACTCTTTATTTGGTAGGTGTAGTAATTTTTTGTCCTGACTATCGAGCCAGTTTACTATGGTTTATGGGTGTAGCGCACCTCTTTGGTGGCTTGTATACTTGAGTTTCTTTTATATTTCCTCTGGTGATGTCAAAAATGTAGAAGTCGTTTTCGCCAATGGCACTTTGGGTTAGCGCGTTTTGAAACTTTGCACTTTGAAATGTTTACTGGAGGCTTGTACAAAAACACGTCCGTTCACTGCGGATCCTAGAATGCAACTCTTATTTATTTATTCGATACTGGAATTGCCTAAGCTTTGGTATTTTTATTATTAGATAATTGCATTAGATTTCCAAACTCGTGGTGGAACAAACTTTTGTATTTTTTATTCTGTCGGACGGCCGACAAAGCAACTGCTGCCGCCAAAACATTAAGTAAAAAAAAAGTAAATTTAAAAAATCAAAAAACCCGACTGTGGGTTTCCCATTATTGGGAAATTTTGATCCGGTCTAGAATATTAAATGGGTCCCGACTGTTAAAGTCGCTATGTTCCGCATTAGAATTTATTATTTGTTTTACGTGTGTATCGATCATGAAACTACTCAATGGTGTAGTTATTCAATTAACAGAATTCTAGGCTACTGGACTTGTTTTTTTTCTTCTCAGTTTTTATTTAAATTTCATTTTTTACACAGTCGGGTTTTTTGTTTTTTTAAATTTACTTTTTTATTTTACACTTTTTAGTTAGGATTATAAGACGGTAAAATCCTCAATCTTGTCATTTCATTGAGGGAGTTAATATCGTGGGGATTATTAAGTAGCTTGCGGTGGTCTAAACTACTGATTGTTAATCCATCTAGAGACCTAACCCGGCTCAAGGCTACATAAGCTTAACCTTTCGCAGAAATGCGTGAACTTAAACCAACCACAGCTCGGTCCAAAGTAGTTCCTTATAACTTATGTACAGTAACACCCCAGCACAATATCAATGGCAACATTTTTCGTTCTACGTATTTTGCCCTGTCCATGGTTCGATTCTGACACCTACTCCAGTGACATTTTTTTTTAATAGCTTTGAGCTGGCCACTCAATTGTCCTTACAACTAAAAAATTCTGGGTTTGTCATTCGATTTTGAGAATTATATTATGATAATTATTTTTCATCAATTATATAAGAACTTTATCACAGCTTTATTATAAATATTGAAAATTTAAGTGAGAATGGTTGCTAACCAACTTTAAATCGTTACAGATCCTAAACAGTCATTCGAAATGAAAAATGATAAAAGAAACCTAAAGATGATTTTCAAATACCCATTCAATGATACCCCACTTAACATAGTTCGTCTACTTTCTTTTTCACAATATGGCGTCTAATTGCCGCCATATTGAATTTTGATTACTGCCATGTCTTTAGTAGCACTCGCAAGATTAAGACAAATCGATTGACGTAAGAATCATCAAAATCGATCAACGCGTTTGGTCTCTAGTGTGCCACAAAGGTTCAAACATATATAGGCTCCGAAACACATTGCCCTCCTTTGCGTGGCGCAGTCGGGTAATAAGCAGAATACATTTGCAAAAGAGAGAAATCATCTGTATATATATAATTCTACTGTACGTGTGTATGTCATTGAACTCCTCCTAAACGGTTGGACCGATTTGAATGAATTTTTTTGTATGCGTTTGGGTGGCGCCCTGGATGGTTTAGATTCAGAAAAAATTAAGAAAATTGCGCGGAAAATTGGAAAATTTCAGAAAACTGTTAACGAGCTCAGTCGATTCGGTAGAGCGTTGGACTTTTAATCCAACGGTTCGGGGTTCAAATCCTGCTCGGGCAGAATCACTTTTTTTCATTTTTTACACCGTGGGGGTGTACGTGGGAGTAGATGAAGGAGGAGTTGAGGAGGTGTCCGTGGGAGATGATGAAGGAGGAGTTGAGGGGGTGTCCGTGGGAGAAGATGAAGGAGAAGTTGTGGGGGTGTCCGTGGGAGTAGATGAAGGAGGAGTTGAGGAGGTGTCCGTAGGAGAAGATGAAGAAGGAGTTGAGGGGGTGTCCGTGGGAGAAGATGAAGGAGAAGTTGTGGGGGTGTCCGTGGGAGTAGATGAAGGAGGAGTTGAGAGGGTGTCCGTGGGAGTAGATGAAGGAGGAATTGTGGGGGTGTCCGTGGGAGTAGATGAAGGAGGAGTTGAGGGGGTGTCCGTGGGAGTAGATGAAGGAGGAGTTGAGGAGGTGTCCGTGGGAGTAGATGAAGGAGGAGTTGAGGGGGTGTCCGTAGGAGAAGATGAAGGAGGAGTTGTGGGGGTGTCCGTGGGAGTAGATGAAGGAGGAGTTGTGGGGGTGTCCGTGGGAGTAGATGAAGGAGGAGTTGAGGGGGTGTCCGTGGGAGTAGATGAAGGTGGAGTTGAGGGGGTGTCCGTGGGAGTAGATGAAGGAGGAGTTGTGGGGGTATCCGTGGGAGAAGATGAAGGAGGAGTTGAGGGGGTGTCCGTGGGAGTAGATGAAGGAGGAGTTGTGGGGGTGTCCGTGGGAGTAGATGAAGAAGGAGTTGTGGGGGTGTCCGTGGGAGTAGATGAAGGAGGAGTTGAGGGGGTGTCCGTGGGAGTAGATGAAGGAGGAGTTGTGGGGGTGTCCGTGGGAGTAGATGAAGAAGGAGTTGTGGGGGTGTCCGTGGGAGTAGATGAAGGAGGAATTGTGGGGGTATCCGTGGGAGAAGATGAAGGAGGAGTTGAGGGGGTGTCCGTGGGAGTAGATGAAGGAGGAGTTGAGGGGGTGTCCGTGGGAGTAGATGAAGGAGGAGTTGTGGGGGTATCCGTGGGAGAAGATGAAGGAGGAGTTGAGGGGGTGTCCGTGGGAGTAGATGAAGGAGGAGTTGTGGGGGTGTCCGTGGGAGTAGATGAAGAAGGAGTTGTGGGGGTGTCCGTGGGAGTAGATGAAGGAGGAATTGTGGGGGTATCCGTGGGAGAAGATGAAGGAGGAGTTGAGGGGGTGTCCGTGGGAGTAGATGAAGGAGGAGTTGAGGGGGTGTCCGTGGGAGTAGATGAAGGAGGAGTTGTGGGGTTATCCGTGGGAGAAGATGAAGGAGGAGTTGAGGGGGTGTCCGTGGGAGTAGATGAAGGAGGAGTTGAGGGGGTTTCCGTGGTGTATATGCCGACTTTGCCACGCGTGAACGGCTGGACCGATTTCGCTAATTTTTTTTGTTGTGTTTGTTATTGTCAGGAGAAGGTTTTTATGAAAGAAAAAATTAAGAAAATTGCGCGGAAAATTGGTCCAGGGTTCAACTCCTGCTCGGGCAACTTTTTTTCATTTTGTACACCGGGTAACATAACTTGAGAACGACTTTACCGATTTCATTCATCTTTTTTTTAAGTTTTCTAATACTTTGTAGAAGGTTCTTACGGAAAGAAAAGTTAAGCAATAAAATAAACATAAAATAAATCCTAAATACTCAGTACTAAGAACCACACAAGATAATTTCATCACAAGTAAAAATGTTTAACGCCCTGCGAAGTGGGCACGGGTCAGCTAGAATTATATATATACAGTACAGTAGAATTATATATATACAGATTATAATATTTGTCTTTCATTTCATACTTTGTTTAATATCCTAATCGCTTGAAATATCATGCAGGACAACGTCTGTCGGGTCAGCTAGTTTATTTATAAATATTAATGTGATTAAAAAAGAAGGGTTGAACAATGTTGAAATTAAATAGTAACCTGCATAGGTATATGTATTTTTAAACAAATAAGTTTTCTTTTCCAGGCAAATTCCGCAGAGAATTCCGTAACGCACTAGAAAAGTGCCGATGTGCCCGGGTGCGTGTGGAGGATCGTTCCCTGAACCACAGTAATCCAGCTTCTCGACTAAACAATATCAGCCCAAGCACAAGAAGCAACTATCAGCTGACAAGTGTTCGTGACATTACAAGGGATGTTTCGCGCCAGGTATGTGTAATGTCTTTTAATATACATGTTTTAAGCGATTATTAGAAAGCGGTTTGGATGTGGACTTCTAAAGTGATAACACAGAAAACTTAATAAATTGATCTGAACCTTATCAGCCTTACTTATAAACGATGATTAAATTTAACTAATCGTTAAACAGCTGTTAAAGAAAAATTCTTACTTATAAACGTTTTTTGAGGATAACGAACTGTTAATCAATGCATTTAAACAGTTGTCAAACCAAACAGGCCTCCGATATTGTTTAAGCATTAAAAAAAATCCAAGTCACAAATTGACAAGGAGTCAGGAATTTATTTGAAACATGGATTTTTTAAATAGTGAAATTCAATCATTTAAAAATGATTTTAATGATTTGCGTTATTTTAGGCGCAGAGAAACGAAGGTTTATAAATCAAAAATTAACGCTATGGTTGAGTTAAGTGATCGGGAGTTTGTAAGAAAGTACAGGGTTTCCCAAGGAAATATGCAAACGATCTGTGAACTTTTGAAAAGTGATTTAAAAGTGGATAAACGCGGTGGTGGTATATCAGTGGATATTCAAGTAATGGCAGTGATTAGGTATTGGGGCCGTGATGAGGTAAGTGCCATTATTAATCTAACTAGTACCACAAACTACCTAATATCATAGAAAAATTAAGACAAGGAATTTCATCTAGAAAAAAGGAAGTGTAACGTTTCGTCGAGGGCCGCACTTCTAGCGATGCCTCCAAAAGTTTCATACTGAAATGATTTCGATGATTGCATATCTTACCGCGATTTTTTTTGCATACCCTCTGACACCTACCAGTACATCCCTATAGCTGAAACCGCCCTTCAGATCCTGAGGCCGCACACCTCTCAGGTTATTGCGCATAGCACCGTGATCCCTTACCAGCTTACCTCTCTCCAATCTTTCGTTCTTTTGTTTAATAATGTTGGCATAATTAGGGCAACCCCTAAAATTAGCCGGATGTCCCGCTTCACCACAGTTAACACACGATCTCGTCGCTTCCATATATACTATCTTCTGAGGAGTTATACTCAATTTCATTTTTAATTGCCATTTCATCGAAGAGCAACACACACTTTCTTTGCAAGGAGTTCATACCTTCACATTTCGCTTTCAACATTTCAAACATTCTCTTATTAAAACTAGGGGAAACAGAGAGTCTACTAATCTAATTTCAAAATTGTAGGCTGATGGGGCATTTCAAATCCTATATTTTTCATCTCATTAAATGCTGCAGGAGAAACAATCTTTTAAATAGAGGTTTTTATTCTTTTGTCCCTTTTATCCCAGTTTTATGATACATTTGTGTTTCCATAAATGTTTTTACAAGCTTTGGCTTATTTCTAAAAGTTTCTGTAATTGTATGATTTCTGTAATCCTTCCTTGCGTTATTCTTGCTTTTAAATTTTCTTCCGTATATCGTTAATCCCATTGTAGGGGTTTTCTTAACACATTTATTTGGTGTAAAGTTTCCTATTTCTAATGTGGCCATGGAAACGGCCGGTTTTGGAAACTGTGAAGGAAACTGTGTATCTTTATCTGGGTTTGCAGGTAGTTTGTAGTTTCTTATATAAGTCCTTACGTTCGGCTGTCTATTAAGTATTAGTATGGAGAAGAAGGAGCGCTAAGTATTTTTGCGAATTCAACTTCACTGTTGGTATAAATATTACTTGTTTCAGATTTTCTAGGCTTTTTGGTTGGTAAAGCACACTGCTTATTTAAGCTCACCTTAAGAATATTTTCTTTGCATTTAATGACAAAATTATAAAACGAGCAAGAACATACACATATGATTATCAAACGGTACGGGTATAGCGTGTTTATTTAGAGTTTCCTGCAATGTACTCAATTTAATATCCTCAAAACGGAAATGCCTCTCGCAAATCAAAGCCTGTTAATTTTTTTTAATTTTTCTCTTAAACAAACAACCACCGCAATGCTCAATCCAAATGTCTCTCCTCGCATCCATAGGTAATTTAAAGAAACTTAAAAGCGAAGCATCTGGTTGGTAAGAACTGTCGCCATTTAAGTATGCACAACTCTGAGAAGCCATATTTAAAAAATAGATGTCGAAGAAAGTTTACTAAAATTTCGTAATCCAAAATTCAAACAGCCTAAATCAATCACTAATTGAAAGGACCCAAACAAACAATAATGATGGGATATAAAAATCGGCAAACAACCTCAATAAGCAAACCAAAAACGAAATCGTAAATTTCAGAAATCGTAATCGTAGTCAAAAATCCAATAGCAACAGTTAGTCAACAGTCAACAAATAAACAGACAATCAAAGCAAATTCCCAAATCTCGGAAATCGTAATCGCAGTCAAAAATTCAATAACAAAATTTAATCAACAGGTAAAAACAGAATACAGATTAATCGCCAAAATCAAATAACAACGAATTGCTTCCGAAAAACTCGCCTTGAATTTCAGCACCTAAACGCAAAGAAATCCATAAAGCAAGTGAGTTCGTAGCGGTTGCAAGAAGTCAGAAGAACATGCGCCTTCTCTTCTACGAAACCCTCACATCTACGCAAGTACAGTAAAAGAATTAATTGACTTTGGTTGTATTCATTTATCCCCTTTCCTCGCACTGCGTTTCGTGGCTGTAAATGGGCTTCGAAGTTTAAAAAGATTTCGTCTTGCAAAACCAATCGAACAGAAATTCAAAACAGTCACAGTAACGCCATCTAGTTCGGCAACTAGAAAACCTTTTGGCTATCACTATAAGTTTCTGTACACAAGGCTAGAACCTAGTACCATATCAACCTATTATTTTATTTTGCAATAAATAACAATACTAATACTAATTTTTTACTCGTCGCAGCAAACTTAATATTAGGTATAGTACGTACTGTACCTATGATATTTTCAGATTCACGGTGATTGTGCTGACATACATGGCATGAGTTAACAAACATTGTCTCGACTGTGTAAAAAATTAGCTGTAGCATTTACCAGAAAAGCACCAAATTTTATAAAAATGCCCACAACACTAGAGGAACAGAGAATTGTTATTAACAAGTTTTCTGCTGTCAGCGACTTTCTTCTAGTAATTGGTGCTATTGATGGAACGCACATAAAAATTAGAAAAGCTGGAGAAAGAGCTGGTCAATATTATGTAAACCGGAAAGGACAATACTCGATAAATACACAGGTATGTTATTAGCTATATTGTTTTGTCTATTTAGATAAAACAAAAATGTTTGCATTAAATTTCTTATAGGTTGTATGTGATGCTTCGTTTAAAATTTGTGACAATGTATGTCATTGGCGGGCGGGGAAGCACTCATGATGCGAGGATCTTCCGGGAAAGTTCCATCAAAAGAAGGTTTGAAGACTATGAATTTAAAGGGAGGCTTTTAGAGGATAGTGGTTATCCCTGCACTGCATATCTTTTCACACACATACTAAGACCACAAACTCAGGCAGAACAGAGATATAACATTAGCCACATACAGATCAGAAATGCTGTGGAACGTTGTTTTGGGGTCTGGAAGCAAAGGTTCCGCATATTATTGGAAGTGATGAGGAAATCTTTCAGTACAAATAAAACCACAATTATAGCTTGTGCTGTTTTGCACAACATGGCCATTGAATTCGGACAAACCAATGATGAAGGTTATTTTATACTTTAACCCTTTACTGCATAGGAAACCATATATGGTTTGACATGTTTACAGTTCATTTATTCTAAAAAAATTAAAAAATTGGCGTATAAATCCTAATGGGGTTTGTTTCTCATATCATTAGCAATAACAAAACGCTACTATTTTGTCTATGGTCACATGCCACTTGGATATAACCTCACTTTTCCACACATTGTCAGTGAATGGTTACATGTGCGTGCGACTCTGAACTTTAAAAAAAGAAATAAAAGTGAAAAGGTGAGTTTTTCGAGCGAAAAAAAATGTTTTGTTGTGTGTCATAACCTCTAGTTTGTATGCACTTTAATAGATTTTCACTTTCTATTCGATTTCACCCATTTTCAACACCAATTGTTTCGGAACCATATCTGGGTTCGTATGCATTCTTCGCTATTTTCGCTTAAACATATATGGTTTCGTATGCACTCCAGCATGATTATTAATTAAGCACGAGGATATGGTTTCGTTTCAATTTCCTTTACGTTTTCTTTATGCTAAGCTATCTTTTCCTTTCTTGGTGATAGAATGGACCTTGGGCGCTTTTATGGGCATAATAGGCATACTAACCCAATCCCTGAGCATGGCCTTAGCGATGATGATTTGGCTTCCGATTCCGACACCGACATGCCTACATCCTCCATACCACTTAGACGCGTTGTTATAGTACCTGAGACTGAAAATGAATTTTCAGACGAAGACGACGTCCCTTTATCAAATTTAGCCTCAACTTCAAAGATGAAGAAAAGCATCAGGACCTACCCCTGACCTCTGTGCGGACTGACATTGGACACTTGCCAGAGTGGCAGAAAAATCGACAAATTTGTCAAGTTTGTTCAATGAAAACCTATACTAAGTGTCCCAAATGTAAGGTATATTTATGTTATAATGATAAGAGAAATTGTTTAATTCAGTTTCATCAATAATTTTGTATAAAATTCTTTTTTACTTAATTTTCGTCAGATATACAGTAGGTGTTCAAAAAATTAGACGCAGCCAGCAATTCTATGAAATTTGGTGCAAATTTGATATTTCCTGCAATAAAATCCTTTTCAAGTAAATTTTTCAATGATTACGGTCATGCAGGTAATGAGTGCAGAATATTTGGGTAATTAGGGAAATCCCAGATCTACCGGGTTAGGGCTGGGAGGTATATAAATGAAAGCGATTTCGTTTTGGCTTCATTTGGAAAAAATATTTTTGGAGAAACAGTTGACAATTTTGTATGCAAGCGGATTTTAAAGAGTGCATTGATATTGATATTGATTGATATTGATACCCAGTAGGCCCCCTTCAATTTATTGTGTTTTTTGAAGTGAAAATTCAGTGAACGTGACATACAAGAAAGGAGTTTTCTGAAGTAGTTAAAAGTAAAAAGTGACTTCAAAATGGGACGAGTTAAAGATATCGCCAGTGATAAAAGAAGTGTAATAGCAAGTTTGTTGAACTCCAGAGAGTTTACCCATCGGGAAATCGCGGGCCAAAAAAAAATTTCGGGTTCTACGGTGGATCGAATTGCCCGCACTCTGAATCCTTCAACTTCTCAATCGGGAAGTAAGAGGAAAAATTGCGGAAGAAAAAGGAAAACATCTAACAGGACCGACAGGAAAATTGTGCATATGGCAATACAACAAAGACGAGCACCCGCCAGGACCTTACACAGACAAATTAGAGACCATGGGGTGGAAATATCAAAGATGACACTTCGCCGACGATTATATCAGGCAAATCTTAATTGTAGACGACCAGCAAAAAAGCCAAAGTTGACAGAAAAAATGAGATCCAGAAGGTTACAATGGGCTAGATACCATCAGAGCTTTACCCTTGATTACTGGGAAAAGATAAACATGTCAAAATAATTTCGCAAATTATTATTTTATTGAGGTTTATGGAGCATTCAAAATTACCCTAAATTTCAAATTTCTTAGGTTATATTCAGCGACGAATGTCGTCTAGAAGCGGTGACGGAATCGTTCGATTTCGTACGGAGGCGTCCAGGGGAACGTTACAATGAGGACTGCGTTCAAAGAACAGTCAAACACCCTCCAGCTATTATGATATGGAGCTGCATAGGTGGAGAAGGTCCGGGTCCCATTTATTTTGTGAATGTAACCTTGCGTTCTGATTAGTACAAGAACATATTAACAAACGTTCTTTTACCCCATATTATTCATTCATGCATACACGATCGATTTACATATTTATGCAAGATGGAGCACCTTGCCATACCTCGAAATCAAGCAAAGTTCCCTAAATGAAGAGGAAATTGAAGTTCTTCCTCGGCCTGGCAATTCTGCTGATCTAAACCCAATAGAAAATTGCTGGGCCTATTTAAAATCTAAAGTATATAGTCGCGCAAACCCAACGGTATCTATTCTTAAAGAAAACATTGAAGATATTTGGAGAAATGACGAAGGTCTGAAAGACATGATAAAATCGTGTATTGCGAGTATGCCGAGAAGAATTGCTGAAGTTGTAAAACAAAAAGGCGGAGTAACTAAATTTTAGTCTCTATGTTCACAAATTGTCACTAATATACCTTAATGTAATATAGACCGTTTAAAAAAAAAAAAACTTGTATAGATTTATCGAAATTTATAAATTTGTTTCATTTCCCATTTATTTTCCCAGTGCGTCTAATTTTTTGAACACCTACTGTAATAAGGTTTTGATATCACTTATCATATTTGCTTAGTATGCATACGAAACCATATATGTCCAAGGGGTTTAAAGGTTTCATGCATACCAACCCATATAAGGTTTTTGAAAAAAAAAATTAAACGGAGGTACTTTTTGAAAAAAAAAAAATCTATAATTAATTTTGAAGCTTTAATAAAACCATTAACTTAAAAAAAAAATTTTTTTTTCCCTTATTTAATATATCATGCAGTAAAGGGTTAAGGCCTATACTTATTCTTACTGAAAATATATGTACATATTTTCAGACTTTGTTCCCAGCAAATATGATGAAGATGATGATACACATGAAAGGGAGCAAAATATAAATTCAAATAATACTGGTAGAGAAGTGTTTAATTCTACTTATTTTACATAAATAAATGTTTTTCTCTGAAAAACCACACTTTTTATTCTTTTAATTTCTTTGCCCAATAAGCATTTTCCAGCTCCATAATCCCCATCCTTATTCTGTGCTGCTCCGCTGCATAAGTCATCTCTTTTTCTTGTGCAGATTCGACGAGCAGAAACACCTGCCTTTCAAAATTTTCATTCTCAATATGAAAATGACCAAAAATCTCTTAAGAAAAGTCATATAAGTATAATGGAAATAAATACACTTATACAAGTGTAATAAAATTGATAAATAATATCAATAGAAAATAACTAACCTTTTTCTTTTAGTCTTCCTTAAATTTGTTTTATGTAACCCTGATGTAGAAAGGCGGATAGCTGCATAACTACATATTAATCAAAACACATGTACTTATGCTAATTTACGTGTATTTTTAAATTGTGCAGCAAAACAATGTTTATTTTATACACATTTATAAAAATATTACCTTAACAGGGTTAACATGTTGGATCTCTACCTACAGTATCGGCTGGCGCCACATTGACTTGTGTTTCTGCCTGCAACTAAAAAAAGAAACTGTTGTATACAAACTATGATGTAGGTAATATATGTACTTATTTTGGACACACCACTTTTTTGAATATCCCATCACTATCAAAGCAGTTGATGTCAATTTCAAATTCATTTGGGATGAGCTTGATAATTTCTACGTCTTCTGGTGGAGGACTCGGTGTAGGTGGTCCCCCGCCTGTGTCTAATCGAGCGCGTCTATATGCATAATCCCGTTTTTTTATTTTGTATTTGGTATTCCTCATTGGTTCACCAACTGCGTTAGACTTCTTTTTTGAGAGTTTAGGAAATTGAAACTGAAACAAAAAGTCTTGCTACACATCTTGCTTAATATGAGCATAAGCTAATAGCCAGAAAAAGGCTAACTATATTAATCGAGACGTATTTCATCAACACTTCCTGCCATGCAGCTTCCTTTTTATTATGCACGTTAGTCTGAACGCGATAAACTCAAAAACTACTGAACGGATTTGAAAAATTCTTTTTGCATTTGATAGTCCAATTCTTGAGGAAGTTTATAGGCTATTTAACAGCACGGTACGACCCTTAGCAGGGGACATTTGTCTACCCTTTGGCTCACGGTCCCTAAATGTGAGAAAAAAACGTAAAACTACTAAATTAATTTTCACGCATTTTCATTTTTTTCTCAATAACGGTAACACAAATTTGCAAATTACGCCACATCAAAGCGTCATTCCTTCCGCAAAATTTCCCAACCTCAGCGGTCCATTTTGCTCCACTTTTACAACCTTTAGGCCCCATAGCATCACCAAAGGTCTAAATTTCTTAATTTTCATAAATTTTTTTCATTTTTTTTCAATTCAGTCGGAAATATACTAAAACTGGTCCAAATTATACCAAATTTTCACCAGATACTTTCTTCTCTAAATGAACATCATTTTCGCATAATTACTTTTTCATTTCTTCGTAATTAATTCGCAACCTTCTGATTAACAATTTTCGCCTGTACCTTCAGACATTCTTTTCAACATTTCTCTGCTCTTAGAGAATATTATTTTTATAAAATTTAATTCACTAGAAAGGTAACAATTTTCTCTTGCGATTTCATGTAACGCTTTCTATCCTACTATTACTAACAACCCACACAGCCCCCGTGAATCTAATCAAATTAAGTGCAAATGATCGTGTGCGTGACGTCAGCATGCAGGCGTCGTCGCCCATGATAAACATGAGGCATAGATATGCTTGCCGAAAAATTTTCTGAGTATGATTCAATTTCTGTAGAATTGACCAATTCGCGTAAAAGCGAGTGCAATTAATCAATGAAAACATGCCCGAGTGGTGAAGCGCGCGTTTCCCCATAAAGTAAACCGGCTTTTGAAGGAAAACGCATGCGAAGCCGGGGCGGGTTGCTAGTACTTTTATAAAAAAAAAAAAAGAAGTCAGCTGGTAGCATGTCGGCGGAAAACACGTCAGCCGGGCTATGTAAATGCGCGATCGACGCTCCCAACTGTCTCCTGCACCATACCCTTTTCTCCATCAGCTGACAATCTTTCCCCCGATATACTGACGGTTTTATTTATTCAAAATCTTACATATATAAACTGTCTTCTGACAAAGTTTCATGTGAGAGGAAATCACTGATTTTATATTTCATTCCATCGAGTTTATGTCATCAGCTGACATAAAATGCACCACCTTACAGCCAGCTGACTTTTTATTTTATAAAATTATATGTATAACTATCGTTTGACAAGTTTTCAATCGGGAGGTGATGATTAAAAATAATATCTTTTTTACGCGCGTGGGTGGCTACCGTTGTCTATCCCACCGATGGTGCGGCAGCTGACACGCTACTAGATGGAAACACTTTTAAATCGCTTATTGTAAATCTCGAGATTTTCGGGAGATGGAAATATGATATATATATGTATATGTATGTTCTGTTTTCTGCAAAATTGTCAAAATATTTAAAAGATATTTGAACACAGTAGTCACTTAAATATAATTGTTGGGGTCTATACAAGGCACCACTGAACTGATTCAAAGAAAAAGGAGGAAGCGAGGGGAAGTTAAAATGACAAGATTATTTTCTAAAAAAAATGTGTTTTATTGAAAGAAATATATTCTTATAAATAAAAACAATTACTTAATCTACCTACAATTACAATAATTCCGTCAACAGACAGTAAGTAATAATTATAGCAACTTAAAAAGTATAAGAGTTTAAAAAACAGTTTTTAAAGACATGCTTTTATTAAAAAAACGCTTTTCCCTGTTAATTTTGAGATATGTATATATGTAGCTTTCTAATGAGGAGGCCATATTAAGGGAGTTTAAAATAAAATGTAATGCGGCATCTTGGGACGGCAGTCATATTGAATTTAGTGTTGAGACGTCACTCATTTTATCGTTCCCTACTCTTCAAGCTCTTTAATTTGATACCCTAATTAAGGGGGTCGACAAAAAATACAAGGTCCGCCATCTTGTGGCGGCGGCCATAAAAATATTACAATATTGAGAATTGCATATTTAATTGTCACCAGAACTAAAGGTGGATACCAAATTTCAGCTTAAATTGGAAACCGGGAAAAGGGTCGAATTTATATTGTAAGATTTGATTAGACACCGGGACGCGTGAAATTAAATAAAAGCTTGTAAAAACGCGATAATTCGAAGCAAAAGCAAATTAATAGAAAATTCAAAGTAACTAGAACTAAGGCTGTGTGCGAATAGTGACTAAATCCGACTAAACTAAATTTCTGCCATTTAGTGTCGATATTATAGTTCGAACTGTACGAAAACTTATCGTGATTAAATTTGTGACATTACCTGAGTTGTGTGTGGTTTTACGAATGAATTGAATTTGTTTAATTACAGGTTATTTGTAAATAAGTATAAGGTAAGAGTTTTAAGTTAGATCTGGAGTGAAAGATTTGTTGTAATAGTTATTTTAAATTGTCACAGATTTAGTCAGCTGTCCAAAATTCAGTCACCTCGCCAGCAGACTAAATGATGCATTATCGACACTAAATGCCAAAAATGTAGTTTAGTCGGATTTAGTCAGTATTTGCACACGGCCTAAATACTACTAATAATAAAGTGAAATTTTATCGAATATTAATGGCTGGAACGAAAGGGAAGAAGGAATTGCAGTGGCGGCTCTACCTTAGGGGTTCGGGTACGTGACCGGTCCATTCTATTATACGTCATTGATCAGAACATTGCAACCGGAGGGGATTAACACCATGGCAGTGGTGATGCCGCACGCATACATCAACATTGGAAGAATCCGAAAACTCCATATAAAAAAAGTAGTCACATTTATTCTGTACAGCGTAAGCACTGTAGGTGAGCAGTGATGCCTAATTTTGCCTCGTTCGCTCCTATGGGAATTTACCTAAGGAATGGTAGGCAGTAGTGCTTTGCTGCCTTATCTAAGGGCAAATTTATTTTCCCCAAGTTTTCGGAAATGCATATGGAATGGTGGGTTTAGCTTAGTATAGAGAGTGTCACATCTCATTCTGGATAATCTTTGCTCCTCTACTGCAAAGAGTACATACGCTTCGCGAGAGGGAAAACGATTAACCCAAAATCCCTACATTTTGCATTTCTGAGACAGATACCAGATACGGATGCAAACGTTTGAGTTCATTCAAATCACGAAGCAAGCCTCTTACAAGAATATAAAAAAAAATTAAAAGTAAACACAATTTTTTAAAGAGAATCTTTTATTCAAAAACGCGAACTGAAAAGTAAAAACTTAATATAAATTCTAGGGACATTTTATCTATTTATATATATTTATGTAAATAAGACAAAGACAAAACAGTTCGGAACCATTTTCTCCTGTGTTTGTCAACCGATTTTCTGCTTTTTTTTTGTTTGGTAGCTATTGATGAGCTTTAGTGTTATCAATAAAAAAATGTTGGTGTGAGGGCGTTATTAATTATCTATAAATAAAATAAAATATTTATGTTTACGTTCATACTGCTAATTTCAAACACATAGTAACCCCAGTAAAATGTCAAATAAAAATAAAGTGACAATAAGTGCTGTGACGTGAATCAATTTTCAAGTGTATATTTTCCTTAAATTTCCAATAATGATTATATATGGTCGAATTTCGACCACTGGGGCGATCACTAGTAATTATAAATCTTTTCAAAATATAAAATATTTATAATTTTTTAAAGCTTGAGGCGCTGGAGTATATTAACCTGTATATTGGATAGCGTCTCACGCTTTTAAAATTTATATAATACATATGTACATATACATATTTTATAGATTTATATGTCCTTAGAATTTAAATTTATTCTTTACTTTTTAGTTCACGTTTTTGAATAAAAGTTTGTCTTTAAAAAGTTTTGTTTACTTTTAATTTTTCTATAAAGCTTCGAACAAGCAAAAGATAAACTATTAAAATAATTGGTAGTGTTATAATACGAGTTGTCAACGTAAAAAGCTGCAAAAACGTCCACAGAAAATAGTTCAATAAAATTTATAATTTTAATAAAGTGTTCACAAAATATTCTCTACTAAATGTATTTTCTTTTTGTGATATGCGAATAAATATTGTTGATCAGCTTATCATATACTCATTGGAAAATTTGCATTCTACTTTCTTACTTATATGTATATTTGTCTTCATATTTTCACAGACAGTACAAACAACGTTTGTGGAAAACTGCAATAATGGTAACACAACCATGCCAATGCTGAATCACACAAAGGCTGCGGGTATTCCTTGACGTGAACGACTGAGAGTATCTTGGGCAAGAGGCCTCTCCAGAGACTGTCAACTATCAACCAACTGTAAATCTGTTACGCACTAAGATCTAGACTAATTATTTTTCTGTAGAAAAGCAATTTGTTGTAATTGTGTTATTTTATTATAATATAAGATGAAAACTTCACTTTGAGGAGCTTTGAAGACATTTCTCCCTGCAGCAATGCTAGATTCCCTTTTTTGCTTTTCTGATATGGCGCAGGTGAGAAACTCTTGGAAAGTCTCTCGGACTTAAATTAGGACGTGTCCAAAATTTGTAAGACTTCCACAACATTTTGGACTTCTCCGACTATTACATATGAAATTTCCACAGGAATTTAGGGACTAAGTATTTATGTTTCTTAGTGTATAAACTGACTTATCTACGGATATTTTTCTATTGTACATAAAACGCCATGTGTCCACAAAGACGTACTGAACTGGATAAATGTTTCTATACCATATTTCTTCTTTTCTGGGCTTTCTGTGTCAGTATGACCTCTGTACAAATTATATTAGCGAATAAAAAAATAAAGTACCCCGAACAAAATTGTACATTATATGGAAAAATGGTCCTAGTGGAATCGACTAAAATTTTTTGGGACTGTGTAGTCCGTTGTAGTTATATTCGGTTTGGGAGGTTGAATCCTCGCTGGATGACTTCCCTTGTATGTATTTGGGACGGTCACTACCTATGGGATAGTAATTATGTATAGGCATAGGTCATTCGAGGACTTGATTTTAAAATCGACCCTGTGACCCGAAGTAATTCGGAATCGAATCATTCTTTTTAAGTGATGCCAATTGGGATTTTCGAGCAGAAACCTATCGACATACTACAAAATCTAAAACTTTTAGTCAATTCTACTGGGGCCACTTTCCCATATATTTTTTGGGGCGTGGGTTATTATTAAGATTACCTATGGTATATATTTGGTTGTTGGTCAGGCGCTCGTGTCAAATTGACGTAGTTTTAAGTAATACTCACATATACTATATTACCACTGATTGTCAAAAAAACAAAAAGAAAACATAGAAATTCGGTCAACTTTGTAAATATGATACATACCTCTATAATGTGTGATCAATTTTCGTTATAAATAAAGCCATATTTGTAAATAATATTTTATTTTGTTTATTTCGGATGGGAGAACTATCGCTTCTTATGGAAGTCAGCTGGCAACTATAGGAGATTTTCAGAATGATGAATATTTTACCGGCAAGTACAAAATATGAAAACATGTTTTTATGCTTTACTCGTATGTACTTATAATTTGATCAATGTTTATTACTTCAAAAATAAGTTTGGTGACTAATTAGCTTTAAGTAATATATATTTTTTTTAATATTAAGAAGTACTATGCTTTCAAATTTACTATTTAAATATTGCGACATTGACATAATTGGCTCGTTGTGTTCGTAATTACTAAGTCTGTCTGTTAACTTTTGGGTAACATTTTCTTGGGTAAAAATGTGGTAAATTTTCATATAATAGTAGGGATAAACAACAAAGGTTACCAGGCGACTTCTGGCAAAAATTGGTAAAACTTTGAAAGGCTTGCTTGTGTGGGTAAAATATCCAAATGATCAATTAAAGAATCCAACAGAACTCTTATATAAAAATATGTTTAATTATCTTCTATCTTCTTCTTCTATATATACAGGGTGGCCGGAAGATTGACGTCAAAAAGAAAAAAACAGGTCCCTCGTGTCATGGGGTATTCGAATCACCCCTATGTATGTTCCGCGATTTTGCACGGTTTTCAAGTTATGAATTTTTTTATGAAGTTTTGAGAATTTTCGTCTTGACCATCTTAAAAAAAATCTAAAAAAAAAAGTACAAGACTTTTCTGATATTTTTTTTTTGTAACTAAATCGTCATGAATGGTACTTTTATACGTAAAATAACCAGCTTCGTAACTTTGATAAAAATTATGGAAATGTTGGTCTCAAGAGAAAAAGTTACGTATTTTGAATTATGATCTAAATTTTCAAATTTAAATTAAAAATCTAAACAGGCTACTTCATGGTTTCTTAGTAGGCTTAAAAAGTGCGCTCAACTCTCAGCTTTCAGAATCATTAATAAAACATGGTACTTAACAGTCTACTTTTGCTAGAATTAGCCTTCAAAGACAGCAAGGTGGAAAAAATCAAAGAATTGGTTAAAAATAAATTCTTGCCATTTTATGATTTTTCTGATCAAGTTATGATAGAAAATGCTGAAAATTAATAAAAACTAGCTTTAGAGGTTGGTTGGTCAAGAAAAGTTTTAGGTAAGAAAAAGGAATGGCAATAAATCACACATCATAATGTAAATAAAAAGAAATTTATTTATAAAATTTAAAGTAAGTTTTCAAAGTGGCCACCTCCAGCCGCAATGCACATTCTACACCTTCGTAGAAAATTGTCTTTTAATCGTCCAAAAGCTGCCCTGTTCTCTCTTACGACAAGTTCGGCTTCTCTTATCTTCTGTCTCAGCTCGTCTTCACTCGAACATTCTCGGGCGTAGGTATACAATTTCTTTGTAATAACCCCAAACGAAAAAAAAGATGGGATTAAGGTCAGGTGAGCGTGGGGGCCACTTGATTGGTCCGCTGCGTCCGATCCATCTGTTAGGGTATCGTTCATTTAAGTGATTACGGACTTGCGTTGCGTAGTGACACGGGGCGCCGTCGTTTTGAAATGTCATAGTTCGACGAAGCTGAAGATTCACATCTTCCAGGAGCAAAGGAAGTTCATTTTCGAGGAAATTTTTGTAAGTTTCTCCATTAAGTCTGGACGGCAATTCAAATGGACCAATTAGTTCGCCATTGAGGATTCCAGACCACAAGTTAACGCTAAAACGTTGTTGGAAGTTTGATGCTCTCACTTCATGAGGATTTTCAATCGCCCACGTGTGGTAGTTGTGCATATTAAAGATTCCACATCGCTCAAATCGTGACTCATCTGTCCACAAAATTTTATTAAAATAGCCAGGATCTTCTCTCTCTTTTTGTAACATAGTTCGGCAAAATTCAACGCGCAATTGGTGGTCTGCAGGCAGTAAAGCTTGGACTCGTTGAATGTGGAATGCATGGTATCCTTCTTCGTGAAGTATTTCTTGGATAGAAGTTCTTGGGATGTCCAGAGCACGAGCCATTCTTCTCGTACTGGTAGATGGATTTCGCTGAACTTCTTCGAGCACCCTTTCTCTGCGATCCGGATCAACTGTAGGGATTCCTTCACGACCACCACGTCTTCCAGGAATGCGGCCCGCCATTAAGGTTTGGTGCGTGTTAATAAAAACACGATGGTCTGGATAATGCTCAGGTTGCGGCCCACCACGACGTTGAAGCTGTTCACGATATAGTCGCGCTGCTTCAAGGCCGTTCCCTCGTGCAACTCCGTAAAAATAATGCATTTCAGCATTCTGACTTAACGTGTAACTCATCTTCTACACTTCAAAGCAAACAAAGTCCAAATAAATAAAACCCCCAAATGTTTCAATATTAGCTTTTTGTAGTAATTTCTGGTTAGTTAACGAAGTGAGTTAACCTCAAGAATCTCAAAATGGCAAAAAATAATTTTTGAGTAAATGTCTAATTCTTTGATTTTTTCCACCTTGCTGTCTTTGAAGGCTAATTCTAGCAAAAGTAGACTGTTAAGTACCATTTTTTATTAATGATTCTGAAAGCTGAGAGTTGAGCGCACTTTTTAAGCCTACTAAGAAACCATGAAGTAGCCTGTTTAGATTTTTAATTTAAATTTGAAAATTTAGATCATAATTCAAAATACGTAACTTTTTCTCTTGAGACCAACATTTCCATAATTTTTATCAAAGTTACGAAGCTGGTTATTTTACGTATAAAAGTACCATTCATGACGATTTAGTTACAAACAAAAAATATCAGAAAAGTCTTGTACTTTTTTTTTTAGATTTTTTTTAAGATGGTCAAGTCGAAAATTCTCAAAATTTCATAAAAAAATTCATAACTTGAAAACCGTGCAAAATCGCAGAACATACATGGGGGTGATTCGCATACCCCATGACACGAGGGACCTGTTTTTTTCTTTTTGACGTCAATCTTCCGGCCACCCTGTATACTCTAAAGTATGTTCGATTATGGACAACAGAAACAAAGTAGATGCTTTACTTAATCGAAACCTCACTGTAAAATCATGATCGTCGTAGCTTTCGAAATAATTGCTCCTTTCTCTAATCACTCTTGGACGCCTTGGTTTTATATACTCCTCATCACTGTCGGAATCGTCAATCATGTCTCTCAAACGTTTTGACATTTTTTTCTCCGAAAAGTCCAAATTAAGTAATATCATAGAATAATAAAGACTCTTTATTATTCTATGGTAATATATTAACTAAACACCAGCCAAAACAACTTTTATCACGACGAAATACGCTCGCGAAATCTTCTGACAGGTTCACCATATGAGATTTAATCTGAGAATAAGGGTGGTTATACCGTCAGAATCGGCAGAATAGTGTTATACTAAGGTTTAGCTAACGTATTCCTGGATAAGTACTTGGTAGAACGTAAATTCGATTTACTCTAGAGTATTTTCCAATTTATTCTTGGTATTAGACTTAAACTAGTTTGGTCGAATCGGCCCTAAGGTATTTTTTTCTTTTATCTGCAATACTCAGATCACCATTTTGTCACAAGCTCAAATTGTTCCTCAATTTTTCAACCTTGGCTCCTCTAACTTCCCTGTCCCGCTACAACAACGGTAGGAGGTCTCCACAAATACTGGCAGAACACATCATACACGGATAATCACGTGTTTACGGGTACATGTTGCACACCAATAGTTAATGGAGATCAATGAGGCTCTTAATTTTAATTAATTTTCTTTTCTTTTTCCTTCTTTTCTTTTTCTTCTCTAGTCCAGATTGGTGACTATTTTAATTATGGACACATTTAGAGTTTATTTTTGTTAGGAATACTCGAACATTATCTATTTACAAGTAGTCCTCATTTTATATTCCCTATGTGCTATATATATTTGATCGCTGACATCAAAATTAAAACGGTATTCTAGACCTCATCAGTGAGTCACATCTAATCTTTAATTTAAAAATTTAATATCTCTGTTTCTACTTAAACATGGAAAGATCTTTATGGTAACGCATTGTCCAATTTGTCTTTCTAATTTACTTAGGACTATCAAAATGTTCACCAATTCAAGCCGAAGCATTTACCACGTGGTCGACTTCTCCATTTCAGTACAACAATAGTCACTTATTATGTCGCTTATACCAAAGACCATATAAACTAAAAGATACACAATCAGGAACAAGCACTTCAACGGGCATGGGACCTGATATTGGGTCCCATAACATGTTACGGGAAAGGACATCATCCGACTTTCATACATTTTTGGTCCAAATATGAAAGTGCCGGCCAGAAAAAAAAAATGTTATATCCTGTTAGAACTTGTCCATCTGAGCATTTATTATTATGGCACCAAAACTGTAGGACCATTGCCCTGGGTTTTATATAAATAAATCTGTCTTTTCATACATTTTCAATTAAATAATCTTAGAAAAGTAAATGATATCTGACCTTTTTACACCTTTTAGTGCTGTTTTAACATCATTTTGTGCATCTATTGTGCCTTAGAATATTCCTAAGCCCGTTTTTACATTGAGGTTGTTGTTAAAAAATAAAAGTAAAAAATATAGTTTATGTAATATTATGTTTTTTTAAAAATTATCATTGTTTTACAGCTTTATACAATGAAGTCGTCATCATCTTGTAAAACTATGATGCTCTCTAAACCCAAAGCTGGGGGCGTTATTGAAATCAAATGCCTGGCATGGCTCATAAACCATATTATGCACATTATGTATATGTGAGCATCACCCAATCGTCCTTTTACCTATGATGCACGTACAATAATAGTGAGCGATTGCTTGCAGTCTTGATAGTGACCTGTCATTGACAATATATGAATAATACTGCCTGGATCTGACATGCCGGGATTGCAGTTGCTCAGGTTTAACCTTTTTTGGATCTATCATTCATTATCATTCAATTCCAGAAAAAATAAGCTCTGTCTTAACGATCACGTGGTATTTTAGTTAGAAAATCCCCAAAAAGTGATTTTCTATGCCAAGAATCGGTATAGGTTAGAACCATTGGTGCTATTAATGTTCAAAATATCATGTTACGGCAAAACATCACTTGTTTTTGCTATTTCATTGCGTCGAAAATGCATGAAAAGACAGATTTTCTAAACTCATATAAAACCAAGGGCAATGGTCCTAAAGCTTTGGTGCCATAATAATAAATGCTCAGATGGACAAGTTCTAACAGGATATAATTTTTTTTTTCTGGCCGGCACTTTCATATTTGGACCAAAATGGATGATGTCCTTTAGTTTTTGGCATCATGTTGCAGTTGAGAGTCATATTTCGTCACAGAGTTTTAGGTGAGAGTGAGAAGTTCCTGTATGACATTTTCGTGCGCAAAGAAGGAGGAAAAGGCAAGGGGTGTTCAAACACAGTCACATAAACTCAGTTGTGTGGTGATCAGCGGCTATAGCCTCAATAAGAAGCAATTTTTCGGGGAAGTTTGATCGTCAGAATTTTTGACCTTTTGAGTTGGTTACTTCTTACAACTGAACATAATTTTATTTCGAAATTTTTCGTTGGAAAAAAGCAGGCCTGGGCATTTTTTATCTATACTAATATTATAAAGAGGAAAGATTTGTTTGTTTGTTTGGATTGAATAGGCTCTGAAACTACTGGACCGATTTGAAAAATTCTTTCACCGTTGGGAAGCTACACTATCCCCGGGTGACATAGGCTATTCTTTATTCGGGGGTTTCAAAATGGCGGACCCAAGATGGCGGTCAAAAATTGTAAATATCAAGGGATTGCCATGAAAATTAGTATTCGGGGGTATTCAGATCTCCTGATTGCGAATCTATGCTCGAAATTTGGAAATACAAGATAACGGATCCAATATGGCGACCAACAATTTTCAAACTTCAACGAATTTAAGTCAAATTTAGTATTACGGGTATTTTGATACCACTAATTTCGAATCTACTAACAAAATTTGGAAATTCAAAATGGCGGACACAATATGTTTATTACACAATCACGCCTTAAAATTTGGTCCCATTATTTTCATTTTTTAAGTGAAGGCACTACACATCCCGACTTAAAATTTAGGGTACTTTTTACTCACGGGTTTCAAAATGGCGGACCCAAGATGGCGGCCAAAAATTGTAAATATTAAGTGATTGCCATGAAAATTAGTATTTGCGGGATTTTCAGCTAGTTTGAAATAAACTAAGAAATCATTATTTCAGATGAAATATTAATGCATGTTATATGAAATAAATTAATTTAAATTATGAAATTATTTTAATTAAATTTTATGATGAATTCGATATTTCAAATAAATTCGGAAATAATAATTTCAAATAAAATGTTAGTTAGTGAGAGTTGAAATAAATATTTGAAAAAAAATTCTTATTTGAAATAACAAAGTAATTCAATTTGCCCAGGCTTGGAAAAGAGTCAAATTCCCGAATTGTTTCGAAAGGTTTTGAAGCCTTTTGTATTTTTATATAATAGCTTAAGATTCAAACTTTTATTAATGTTACTAGCTCCTAATGTCCTAGAAAAATTCGTTTTCATTTAATGTTTTTTCATAAATGGTAAAAATACGGCCTTTTCACTTTTGCACTTTCTTACCATTTTTTTTACTGAAAGCGGAAGAAAATTGAGTATTTTTCTTTTCGAATTCGTAATCTACGGAAAAAATCATATATAAATGTCCTACTATTTATTCAGCTGCAAATTTGGTGTTGACCTGCGTAATCGGAAGTTTTAATTCATTCACGCAATCTCAGCACCCACCCACCAAATTCGAAGCGCCCGCAGTTAATTCACAAACAATTCTCAGCTGTTCAATCCCCGTTCTACCCCTATGTTTTTTTTCACGGAATTCGTCATCACTCTTCTAAATGTATCTTGTTTTGGCTTTGCGGCTCTCACGGCTCGCGCTCTGGTGATGCTTTGGACTAAGAATGATGAGAGCAAGCGAAAGCAAAGGACCCTGTCTCCGTCCTACATACAGGACGTAAGCGCACACACAAATAAATCTCGTTTTCACCGACGTAGCTCACAGTCACAGCACTGAGAATGCACAGACATTAATATGTTGCTTCGCTCTATGATGATGCCGAAAAGAAATTTTACTGCAACATGTTATGGGATCTGATATAAGCTGTGTTCTTTTGTGGTTGCTATACGGAAAAGAACAAGAACACCCCAAAAGAACGGTCCGGAACAATAATCTGTCAAAGCAAAGCTTTCAAGCTCTCTTTCGACTTCTACACATAGCGCCACTTGTGTTCTACATACAGCGCCACTTGTGTTCAATAGAACAACTAGGTGAACAGAACAAGAAATTTGTTCTGTTCAACGTAGGGAACACAGCAGGACAACCAAATGTATGGGCTGTTCTGCACAAAGACCACAAAAGAACGCAGCTATCAAATACCAAAGGGAAGCGAAGTCTATTATTCCGCGCAACATTTTAAATTGAGATAAAGAACATTTTATTATTATTCATTCCACAGCTTACAATTATAAATAATTCAAGGGTCTAACTAGAGTTAAGGCTAATCGCTCACAGAAGCATAGCTTGTGCGTGAGGATTGGGACTGTCTTATAACCAACGAGTAGAAAATAGAAATGCTAATACAGACAATGTCAGAGAGATATCCTAGCAGCTAAAAATCGTGGAGAAAATTCCAGGGTTACCAAGCACATAATTTTTTAACTTTAATTTATAGTTAGCAGATTGCAAACTAGATTTTAGCTCAGATGGTAGCTGGTTATACAATATTGGTCCTATGTAGGCAACATGTCTTTGCATTAAACTATTATTACATTTTATTTCCCTTAAGGGTCTAGTGGCCTGCCTTCGGGTATAGTGATTGGTCAGATGGTTGGCAAAACTTGGTAGATTCTTAGTAATAAATTTGAGAGTGGCAAAGGTGTAAATTTGGCGCAAGGTCATTACGTCAAAATCAATAAAAGCTTGAGTACTGGAGAAGAACTTAGATTTTTTCAAACACAATTTGACTAGTTTACTTTGTAGGTTAGTTAGGGGCATAAGGCAAGATGTATACGCAGCACCCCATGCAATTATCCCATATTGCAAAATGGATTGTATCAAGGCAAAATAAACCGTTCGCATAAGGTGTCGATCTAAGAAATTCCTGATAATTAATATTCTGTGGATCATACTCCTAATCCTATTACAAACATAAAGCACATGATTATTCCATTTAAGGTTCTCGTCTATTATTATACCAAGGTATTTAAATTCACGCACTAACTTTATCGTCGACGGACCCTGAGGTAAGATACCATTCAGCTTAACTTCAATGTCGGGTTTAGATTTTTTGGATTTCCCAGTGTCAAACGTCATAAAAACGGTTTTATTCATGTTTAAGGTAAGTTTATGTAAGTGCAACCAGTGATGTACAATATTCAGGCCCTCAATAGCAAAGGACGCAACTGAACTCCACTCTGTACTACGGAATAGTAAAACCGTGTCGTCAGCATAGGCCACAATGTGACCATTTAGTAGAGATTTTTCCAAGAGTTCGTTAATGTAAATAAGGAAGAGAATGGGACCTAAAACTGTTCCTTGAGGGACACCACAATTAACTAACAGTGGAGAGCTATAAGCTTGGTCTATTCTTACGACTTGGGTTCTTTCAGACAGGTAAGAACGAAAGATAGAATACTCTAAATTCATTACACCTATTTTAAAAAGCTGATGCAGCAGGATTTCGTGGTTGACAGTATCAAAAGCTTTTTTAAGATCCAGGAAGATCGCAATAACTTTACTTTTCTCGTTTAGGGCTGAGTTAATAAAATTTGTAACGTCATAGATTGCGTCATCAGTCGTGCAGTTACTTCTGAAGCCATATTGGTGAGAGGATAATAGACCCCAAGCCTGGAGGTATTCGGTTATCCCTGATACATTTTTCAAGAATCTTCGAGAAGGTAGGTAAGAGGGATATAGGCCTATAATTATCAGGGTTCAGCCTATCACCAGCCTTATGCAGGGGTATGATAACTGCACACTTAAGCTTATTGGGAAAAGTTCCAGTTGTGAAACATAGATTAAAAATGTAAGCAAGTGGAGTCACGATATAGGGGGCGATTGTTTTTATTATATGTGTAGTGAAACTATCCAGACCTGGAGCTTTATTATTGGATAGTTCATTAATACGACGATAGACTTCGTCTGAAGTTACTGCCGACAGGCTGAGACAACCTTGTGGGTTCGGATGATATGCTTCGGCATTAGGGATATCAGATGTAATATCATGAACACCCGACTCATAAATTCTATCACTTACATGTGCAAAATGCTCGTTAAAAGTTGACGCAATAGCCAGACGATCGGACGTGATGGTCCCAGAATTAGTCTTTATTTTTTGAACAGATTTGTTTGCTTTTTTAGTGTATGTGATATCATTAATTGTATCCCATAATTTCCTTGAGTCGTGCCTAACTGACTGAATTTGATTTTTATAATAGTTGCGTTTAGCCAGTTTTAGAATCAGAGTTAATTTATTTTTATACATCTTGAAGTGCTCCTTAAGTTTTATATTAAAAGGTTGTTCTTTCAATTGCATTGCTAATAAATTCCTTCTCTTAATTGGTGTTAAGATACCTACAATACCCACTCCTTCATAATTTTAGATTTAGAGCTCATAACAATTTCCCTTGTTCTGGACCTATTAAGTGCTGAATTCAATAAGTCATAGAATATGTTCAAACTTTCGTTACAACAAGTTTGGCTATATACACTCGACCAATTTTGTGAACTAACTTCTTGTATTAATTTTTCGTAGTTATATTTAAAGGAGGTAGGAACACGATAAGAAGTATTGTTATTGCTGTCCATAGTGCAATCCAAGCAGAAGATGAGTTTAGCTAGAGTGCTGTAGTGGTCTGTTATGTGAGTTTGGAAGATCGCTGGGGCAAATTGGAAAACATTATCATGTTTACAAAAAATGTGGTCAAGGCATGAGTGGCTATATTTACCAACTCTGGTTGCACCCAATAGGAAGTTTGAAAAACCATATTTAGTCAGCGTATCAACGTAGTCATGATATACCGGGGAATTGCTTTTACTTAAAATATCAATATTTATATCGCCAATAATTAGGTGATTCGGGAATTTCATACAGTAATTCAGATATTCGTCGAGGGAGGATGTGAAAGTGTTTACACTAGAACTAGGGGATCTATAAATAGCTGTTAGTTTAACCAGAGTGTTATTGGGTAAAACTAAATCAAATTGAAACACATTTGCTTCTAGAATATCAATCTCACCCCTGCGAACGGCATATTTTGACCTAACATAGATAGCAATTCCATCACATTTATTAAGTTTACAGGGCTGAATAAAGAGATCATATCCATCGAGGTGGAAATAATCAGTTTCATTCAGCCATGTTTCGGTTAGCACTATAACATCAACATCAGCGTCTAACTCATTTAGCATTATAGAGAGCTCATCGAAATTCTTCGCCAAACTACGAATATTCATGTGGAAAATATTCAAACAATTATTTGAGTTAAGCTGGTAAAAAGACTTCGCCGCATCGGTATCACCCAGCGTCACCGTATTAACATTTTCAAGCTGTGCCAGAGAATCCAACAAATCTGCCATACAAAATACTGAAATTAAACAAAAATTACAACTATAGCTTTGGAATAACAAAATTTGTACTAAGCTAGTTTACTGAGATCATTGTTGTTTCTAATTTGAAGGGAACTTGATTTCTCACATTTTCTAACGAAAATAGCTCCGTGCCTGACCCAAACAAATTTGTAACCTTTGCTTACAGCTGTTTCTTTAGAGAGCTTGAGGAGTTTTGCGTTTTGTGGGGTCAGATGTTCGCCGATGTAGACACGTCCGTCACCTAAGTTCTTGTGAACGCTCTCCGCAGGAATACCCCCATCACCGTCATCATTTTGCCTCTGCTTAACCTTGTACGCATCGATGAAGTCATTACATGCAATCTGCCTAGTGAAGCTGACGATGATGCTAGAGTTCGATTTCTGTGCTGGATTTTTTCCGCTACCAAAATTCAAAAGGTACGTATTGCCCAAATCGCAATCATTGAGCTTGTAGTCAATAGCCCTAGACACAGCCTTCACAATTTCAACCGCTGACTCATTTTTCGTTAGCTTAACACCGTTTATGACGACATTATTTCTGCGCATAGCTTGTTGGGTTTGATTTAAATCGTTTTTTAGGGTATCATTTTCACGTTTTAGCGACTCGTTCATAGATCTCAGCTGTTGCACTTCCTGGAACAGTTCTTGCATTTTGCTATTGCACTGGTCAAACTTATCTGACATAAATTGAATCGAAAGTTTTAGATCACTTATTTCGCTATTCGTTTGCTTAGATGCTTGGGCTATCTCACTTTTAAACTTTAAGAACAGTCTGTTTACGAGCACTTCAGAATCCTCAGCATTTGGCTTATTGGAACCCCTACAAGAGTCACATTTCCAATTTTCCCGTTTTTGACCGAGTTTTCTGATATTTTCCACGGACTTCAAGCTGCAGCACTTCGCATGGAAATATTCATTACAAGCAGTACACATGATCACGTCCTTAGGATCGTTGAAGCTTTCCTTGCAAATAAAACAATTATTCACCATACTCAAGTTGATTTTTAGCAGAGGTGCAGGGAAAAAATACGTCCGGTCAAAGCACAGTCCACAGAATGAATGTTCGTATATGTTGAGTCTGAAACATTCATGAAAATTTCTTGCTGCCATTTCTTTATACGTGGTTGTGTATCTTTTAGTTTATATGGTCTTTGCTTATAGCAGAGACAAATAATAATACAGATCTTGTACGCCTTGCTAAAAAGTTTCCGCATTGCAACATTTCCAATAGCTAAGTAAATTGGTCTCGTAGCCAAGTTTGTAGCTAGATACACAGCCAAGTTGGTTGCGCAGCATTTCACAGCCAAGTAAGTTGCTAGGTATTATTGAAACTTATGTCACTTGATCTGAAGGAGCGAAAGAAATGGAAATATACAGATATAGCAACGTTAGAGTAGGTAAAGAATCTATCAGGGAGCTCATAATTTATATACAACTTTTTTAATACTGCGTAAGAAGAAGAAGAGTAGTGTCGGGTGTAGTGTGCTTTCTTATCGCGCAAGGTGCTTGGGTTCAATCCCGCCTCGCTACCTACATTTCGGTGCAACTTTTTTATTTTTCTATATATTTTTCAGCTTTTTGTGAAGTTTTGAAACCAGCTGGGCACCTTGTAAAATAAGCAAAGGACCCCGCACAAAATGTATGGAAAAGGCCTTTCGGTGAAATGAGCTGAGATTTTGGGAGTAAGTAGTTTTTGTGATGCTGATCAAAAGTCCCAATGGGCTGAAAGCTCCAAAATGGCTACTTTTTGATTTATAGCGGGTTGAAGTTGCGAAAAATTGACAATGGGTCCACCTAGAAAATGCTTAATAAGTTCTCTCATCCTACAATACTGGTTGATAAGCTGAGCCCTCAGGCTTTCCAACGATACCACCCAGGGCCCAAGTCGCTAAACTACGAAAATGGCGATTACAAAGCCCAAAATTTGACCTTGATCCTTCATTCTTCCGGTTTTTTGTATGGGAAGATCGAAACTCTTTTCGAGAAAAAGCTTCCATGTCATCTAGCCTTTCTCAAGAAAAAAACCGCACTCGAATCCGACGGCGTGTTCCGAAGTTATTCGTCTTCGATGGTTCAGCCCTACGGAGCAGATGCTCGATGTGACGTCACTTTCCAATTGGACTTCATTGCGGATAGTGGGTTTTGTTGTTGTATTAATTATTATAACACAAATAACTTCGGAACGAGCCGTCGGATTCGAGTGCGGTTTTTTCCTGGGAAAGGCTAGATGACAGGGAAGCTTTTTCTCGAAGAAAGTTTCGATCTTCCCATACAAAAAACCGGAAGAACGAAGGGTGAAGGTCAAATTTTGGGCTTTGAAATTGCCATTTTCGAAGTTTGGCTTGGTCTCTCCCGCTTGTTTGTTAGCGGATTGGGTGGTATAGTTGGAAAGCCTGAGGGCTCAGCTTTCCAATGCGTTATCAACCAGTATTGTAGGATGTCTCTGAAAGAACTTATAAAGCATTTTCTAGGTGGACCCATTGTCAATTTTTCGCAACTTCAACCCGCTATAAATCAAAAAGTAGCCATTTTGGAGCTTCTAGCCCATTGGGACTTTTGATCAGCATCACAAAAACTACTTACTCCCAAAATTTCAGCTCATTTCACCGAAAGGCCTTTTCCATACATTTTGTGCGGGTCCTTTCCAAGTCAATAATAAATATCGCAAATCAAAAATGCTCCAACAATAAAATCTCGAAGGTCGCAGTCCAAGAAAGGAAAAAGTCTAGTTCTGCGCGGATTAATCAAATACCAGCGAACCATTATATTTTCTCCTCGCTAATTTCTCTATGTATTCGTGAATAATCCCCTTTAAGCATTCTCTGTTCCTTTTCCTGCATCAGTGGTATTGATGCAGAATATGATGGAACCATTGCAACATTGAAATTCCCTCACGCCTCACTTTCATTCAAGCCGGCGCCCACGAACACCTCGCTGCTCTCGTATCCTGATGCTTGACCAAGTGTACAAGTGCAGAGGCTCCAGCTCGATTCATATTTCTGAAACATTTTCACCCGAACTTGTTTATAACTGCAGAAATAGAAATGCGTTCACGTTTTCCTATGCCGAGGCGACATCTGTATAGTTATGTATTTGTCTGTGCTTATAGTTATTTCGGATACGTTTATATTAGCAGAAGACTGCTAAAATTGTTCCACAGAATAGGGATTTTCCCTTAAAACATACACCAATTATTAAAGTCTTAACACCATCTATGAGTGCCCCAATCACGTTATACATTTCCGTTAATTTACCCGTTATCACTTTGCCTGATCGATGATATCATTTTGCTAATAACACAAATCTCCATTGAACCGTCTTAAAAGACGGACTTGATCCACAATCGACATTCTCACAAAATAAGTACTCTTTTTAACAATTAGACCCAAAATGTTTAAAACACTAGAACATTTTGTATCACTGTACTTGTGGATGGAGAAAACCATTCAAAAATCGACCGATCAGGTCGATGGTTACGGTGGCAGTGACTTTAATTATTTTAACATTTATCAAGATTTAAATTTCAAACTCCTTGTCATTTAAATGCCAAACTGCTTCTTTTTGACATTCCAAAACTACTTTGCATCACAAACCACCTAGCGGAAAAATGTGGCGTAACTACTCAGATCATCTACTCGCCAAAAAGAGCTGGGGTAGTTGATTGTACCTAGAAGTACTTGAGAAGACTTTACACAGCCCGATGGAACACAGCTATTGATCACTGTGTCAAAAGCGGACGTAGGAATTGTGCAGGGTGGCGCAAAAAGTATCATCCTATTGGAAGATGTTAGACGCGGTTAATGTTATTGGTTTCTTTTCATTTGACAGATGACCGCCAATATGCCGTAATAAGAATAAAATTTTTGAATTATTTTTGGAATTACAGCAAAAGAAAATCGCATGATACATTTTGCGCCACCTTGTGTAATCTATCACAACAGCGCGCCGTTCTAGGATCTTAAGGCCCTCTGTCATAGAATCCAGCAAAACTTGCGTTTCGTTGTGTTGCGCTGAAAACGATTGAAATATATACTTTCTTGTATAGCATGATAAGCGATTTATCTACTACCGGAAAAAAATGTTGAACATTTTTAACTGTCGTCCGTCTCGGTGCGTCAGCTAGAGAGAACTTTCAAGCGTTGACCACTGAAAGTTCACAGTGATGGTTTACATCCCGGCAAAGGGGTCGTATTACTTCAAATGGAAATGGAAGGCAAGTGGAGAGGAATAAAGGCCTGCGCCCATACGATCCAGCGCCCTGCGTTCATGCATCAAGCTTTAAGTTGTTGATGGATCTCGATGCCTGCCGCTGCATGGCAATTCAGAGGTTCGCCCATAAGATCCGTCATCTCACAATGCCACAAATTGTCAATAGTCACAGCACAGCCACAGCACAGCCGCAGCACAGCCACAGCACAGCGCAGGAATTTTATTAAAGGAGCAATTTTGAAAATTAAAAGGATAAAAATGGATCTTACTAATATTAATTAAATTTCTTTTAATAGGAATTCTGCTATTAGGTGCGTCCAATGTTTCAGGTACACTTTGCCGGGATGTAAACAGTCAGCTGTGAATGCACAACTTTGAACTTGCAAGTTTGAAAGTCCACCCTAGGTTCAAACCGGCTGATGCGTCCCGATGTATGAAAATATTGAGAAATGTTCAACATTTCCATGCGTCGATGCATCGCCATGCATCGCTTATGGGCGAAGCTCCATAAGAAAGCATGGATTTCAATATTTTCGTGCAGCAACAGCTTAAAGCTTGATGCATGAACGCAGGGCGCTGGATCGTATGGGCGCAGGCCTTAAGGCGTAGATCGGGAATTTTCTTTGTAAAAAATTGATTAGATTTTCATTTTCTGATCCGTTTGGGCTCATCTTTCTCCCCTGGGTAATGAAGAGTAGGGAAGGAACTCTGTGGGACTGAAAGTTTCACCATCTTAGGTTGTCGGAAATATTTTAGCAAAGAGCTTATTATAGTCTTCCGTCGCGCAGTTGGATTTTTTTTCATCGACGAGAAACAGAAGGCCCGCTGTGTCGATTTTCAGTCTAGTTTCGTAAGGGAGGAATGGGATGGAGCGCGATGCTCATAGGGCTGCGAGTTCGGTGATGCTGTCCGACATCACCATTTCGTCGAAGAATGCAATAAACTCTACCAGCCAAGCGAGAACCAGCCACAGTATGTAAGTGTATCACCTGCGAAACAAACTTCCTTTGGCCTTTGCAAAAAGCCAATACCCGAAGGCTGCAAATGTAAAGGACGCGATTATACAAGAGTACAGCAGAAACCGATCTTCAAAACCAAGGAGACACAGCAGCCACAGAAGTAGGAAACCGCAAGGCGCATCGCTCTTGAGGCGATAACATGCCTGCGGCAAAACGTAATAGCGCAATTGTAGCTGCTGCAGAGCGAGCGGAGTGTAATAAGATTGCAAGGCCAAGCCAACTGAGGATGGAGAAGGGAAGTCAAGGGTGCTCCTAAGCGAGATGGTCAGGAATCACGTTCAGGTTGGAAACTAACAGTAGAAGTATGGGGAAATATTTAGGCTAGGTTTTCGGAGATGCTCATGGATTACCTCCTGGAAAACCAGAATCTCTTTATTAAGTACTTCTCTGATATTGTAAGAGGAGTCAAGGTGATCAAATGTGATGACGAGTACTTGAAGGATGTTCTTGGTTTGTGCGTAACCAAATTATCGGCGCCATGGAGGGTTTGAAGCTATACACCTTATCCCAACCAGAGATATTTCCAAGAGGCCGAGGGCTTGCTTTTGGTTTTCCAAAGTGGAAATAGATGGAGCGAAGCCTCTCAAGTGTCTGCATCTCCATAATCCAGCGGATTCCACGAACGATAGAGCTATTTTGAGGGCTGAGGGGGTCCCAGAAGCAGCACGTCGTTCTTGTTCCTAATAAACGAAGATAGCCTGGAAGTCCTCGAGAAGAGAGACATTAAGCTTAAATTAGGCATAAGACAGGTCTTAAGATCTTGAAATCCGGCAACCGGCAATCCGATTAAAATGTAATCAAACTAGAGAATGGTTCCGGGGAGATATGTTTATCTCCTCTGTTTATTAAGCCCACGATGAACAACCGGCCCCGCTGAATGAGCTCTGGCTTAGTTGGAATGAGTTTGGCTGCCCACATCAACGCAGTGATGGCTTACTGGACTGCGGGGTGCAACTTTTTATTTACTTATTTATGCATTCATTTTACAGATTCATCAAAATAACTGATTACTTACAAAAAAGAAATTCAGTTATGCCATGTTTCCATCTCCCGAAAATCTCGAGATTTTGAATAAGAGATTTAAAAGTGTTTCCATCTAGTCATGTCTAGTGTCATGTTTTCATTATTTCCAAAAAGTTTTTGTGCTAAAGAAGTGAATGTTAAAGTGATTAAATATCAACAAACTCTTGTTAGCCAACATTTGGACATAGTGAATACATTTTAATTTGTGTGTAATAAAAGTAGAAGAAATCGACAGTCATAAATTTGTCAATTTTGACGCCTGTTGCATAGTGGTGAATAACTTTTTGGGGATGCCACAACGAATTTAGTAGATTTTGATTGAGATTCTCTCGAAATCTCAAGATTTCAAAATCGGCTACTTGTATGGGAAATCCAATAGATTTTCATATGGATTTCGCGAAATCTCGCAAAATCCCGAGATTTTAGGGAGATGGAAACATGGTATTAGACATTAACGAAGCCAATATTTTAATCGGCTTCTAGTTATATAAAAACTAATGTCAATCACTAGTACCTACATATTAATTCTGCTATTAGCTGTGTTTTTTTCGCATTTGTTCCGATACTAGGTTTAACAGGAAATGCTCTGAATTGAAACTTATGAGTAGTTATACATATCAAAAAATTCTGACTTGGCAAAAATAAAATCAAGTTGCCTGGATTTTATACCCATTTTACATCAAATAGCAACCCAAAAATTTATCTGGTTAAGGGTTTAAAGGTTGTATGCGTAAATATCATGGCTAATTTGATGCGCTTTCGCAAATTTTAAAATATTTATATACGTGACAGTCTTTAAAATTTCAATTCAATGCAAAATTTCCTGTTAAACCTAGTATCGGAACAAATGTGAAAAAAACACAGCTATTAACTTCAATGTGCAATGTGGCGCCAGTTTCTATTAGGGAAATTTATTTAGAACTTTACGAGTTCTGGTCTACAACTGAACTAAAAACTAGGTTGACAAAATGATTATATATATATGTATAACAAGCTGACCCAATGAACTTTGTACCACCTGTAAAAGCGAAAGGAATTTTTTCTTTGAAATAAAAACATTTTTATTTTTGAACAAAACTTTTTGGTTGTGAATCTTTCCTAAAAAACTACCTCCCTTAATTCCCCATATGCGCACGAGTATTTTTGTTTTAATTTTGCTTGGGTCGCTTTCCCTAATGAGGGTGCGCATTCGCACCTCGACCCTTTTTATGACTTGCGCAGCGAAGATTCCGTTTTTAAGGAAACTCGTCGCCAGCGGTGCATGTTCGGGAAGAATTTTGCCCAGATGCGCTGGGGCCTATGCGTATCCATACACTTGTGTAAGCAAGGATATGGAAGTTTTTATGAGGGTCAGACCTTGTTATTCATGCAGTATTGTTTGGGGCATTTCTTTTAAAGAAAAGAATGCGTCACACTTTTAACCAAGAATCTGGCTAGGCAGAGAATTGTTTTTCAGTCTAGTGATAGACCCCGTTTACACTAGCGCAAGCATGCGTCAGTGGCATGTTTGCGTGCTTCCATGAAAATGAGCGTCGCATTTACACTAGTCATGTGCATTAGTGGCATTAGTCAATTCTGAGCTGCCTGCTCAGTTGAAAAGCGAACACTATCATGACCCGTTTACACCTTACAAACACACACACTCTCAATTTTCGCCCGGACATGCATCAGGCAGCCTCGGAGACGGTTTGGTTCATGACTGCCTCGTCCCCTGCCTCTCCTTCGTTTCTTCCACAAATTGTGACGTCACATGCATGCCACTGACGCATGCTTGCGCTAGTGTAAACGGGGTCATAGATTTGGAAAAGTGAAGTACGAGTTGGGAAAGAAGTGTATCAAAAAGAGTTGTTTGTGATTCCGACCTTGAAGAGGAAGTTTAATTGGGTGAGTGAATTTCACTGAGTTTGCGGGTAGTACAGAAGATGTGTTTTTTTTATTCTTATTCTAACTAACTAATTTTGCGTCGTCGCCAAAGGAAAAATTGCTTGTTTGTTTGGCGACGACTACAAACTAGTTACTAGTTAGTGTTAGTTACATTAGTGTAGGGCTCAGTTATTCAGACCAAATAGGTTTCTTGTTTTTCACTTTTCATTTCCATTTTCGTCGGTTTAATTTTTTATTAAAAAACTTTTTTATACCGTTAAAAATGTTGAAATTAGAGGACGAACGAAATCTATCGAAATTACCATGTTATTCTCCCTCGAACTGTTACTTTGACTAAAATTTTTTGCATTCAAATTGTTATAATCTAATCGAAGTATGTTTTTTTTCGATTTCTTACTTTTTTAGCTTTTCCTTTACGTTTTTCCTAATTTTCCTAATTTTAAACCACCGCTGAATTGAGACGAACAAAACAAAAAAGGAATCATCCAAATCGGTCGGGCCGTTCTCGAGTTTTTACAAGTCTAACGCACGGCACTCATTTTTATATACATACATATATAGATGTTAGATACTTTGTGCAGGTGTACGAATAAGCTGGTGACCGATGTTCCTGGAAACGGCAGTGAATTCTAGTTGGGTGGGAAAGTTGGGCTTCATCAGGTGCATCTGAAGTTCTTAGAAGAGACCGGTGTGCATGGGAATGTTTTTGTATTTCAGGGGGTCAGCGTGGATGATGACGTAACTCGCCGCACCAACATTCTTTTTTCCTAGCACCGCAGCCGCATACCCCTGGACGAGGTGTCTTAGCGGACCCTCGAGGTACCAACCCGCAACAAACTTTCGCAAAAAAAAATCACAGAATATTATTGCCAAATGTTATTTTAATAGAAAAAAAGTACCAAGAATACAAGTACCAATATTTGCGAAATTCATAAAAGGAGACACCTAAATGTGAACGGCGGAAACTTTTGCGTACTCCTAGTAGATTAGTATTGCGCTGGCAAGGCACAAAACCAAAACGACCAAACGAAACTCAAACCGTACACAGTGCGGCCAATAGCTGTGTTTTTTTCACATTTGTTCCGGTTCTAGATTTAACAGGAAATGTTGGCTTGGCAAAAATAAAATCAAGTTGCCTGGATTTTATACCCATTTTACGTCAAATAGCAACCCATTTATTTATCTGGTTAAGGGTTTGAAGGTTGTATGCGTAAATATCATGGCAATTTGATGCGCTCTCGCAAATTTTAAAATCTTTAATATACGTGACAGCCTTTAAAATTTCAATTCAATGCAAAATTTCCTGTTAAACCTACAACCGGAACAAATGTGAAAAAACACAGCTAATATTGCCAATCTCAGTGCATTGGAGTTGGCAGGTTGATCGGGATTCTTAATCTCTTATGACGAGTTACAATCAAATCAATTTCAGGTGGTACGAAGCTCACCGGGTCAACCAATATAACATTAAAAGCAAGGGAATGGAAGAGGTGTGTGCACGCAGTTTTTCACATTTCACAATTTGTTATTGTATTTAGCTTCAACATAGCAAAAACAGTATTAGTGTACAAGTTAAATACATATTGGTACATGTGTCTTACAAGGTCAGTAAAATAAATGAATCTTACATTTGTCTTACTAGTAAAATATTTGTACAACTGTCTTACTAGTCAGGTGTTATTTAGTTCAAAACAGGTTTTATCGGAAACAGTAAATTTCGCATATGTAGAATATGTATTGTACTAGTATAGCTGGGAGTGGACATCTTATCAATTGAATTTTTCACATTTGTGTACTTTGCACTGCAATGCATTATACTACAATAGAAAGAGTCTAGTTGAACTTTTTGAATAATATTATATTTTTAACGAGAATGTTTTGACATTTTCCGTATTGTTTTTTTGATCCAGTCAACAAAATATGAGAAGTTTGGAACCATGGTAGCTTGCGCTCCATCACATATGTCCCTGTCTTCAGTTGGATGTTTCTTTCCAGGTCCCCCCGATGTAACGCCTATAATTATGTCATCTTTTGGATCACGTCGATGAATAACGTGTGGACTGCCAGAATCACCCAAACATGTTGTTGCATTCTCGAAGCCCATTATACAGAGTATTTCGGATACTATCGTGCCATTCTCATCTTGGCATGTGGGTTCAACATAGGCATGCATTTTAAGAAGAATTTTAGAGGCTGATCCATCTTCCGTTTCACCCCAGCCTAACGTAATAACACTTTCAAAAGCGTAGGCATTATATGTTTTACTTGCTACTGGCAAATTGATAATATTCACAAACTGATTTAAGCGAAATGGTTGGGTAACTTTAACAAGAGCTAGATCACATAGCCCGTCCTCTTTGTGTGTATACTTACGATGAGATACGATGGATGCCACGGAACGAAATTGTGCATATGGACTCCGTTTATCTTCAATTAGTTGATTTCCAGCAAGAATTTCATATCTTGATATATCATGCTCATCACTAATATTACGCGGAAAACAATGTGCTGCTGTTATTGCGATATTCTTTTTAATTAGCCCTCCGCCACATAGGTGACCATTTCCTTCTAACACTTCTATAATATAAGGGAAATCCGTTGAACGAAGTTTAGTTATCACAGTACCATCGGACAAAGTCTCATTATTGACTTGCTGGATGCCTTTGTATACTTGAGCTTTTAACTGCGCTCGGGCAGAAATGCATCCCATCAGTAGCAATAATCCGTAAGAAATTAACATATCGCCTAATAGTTAAATAAGAATTGACTTCAGTAATACATAATCGCAAGTCTTTTATAGTATTTATTCTCTGACTAATTTTTTTGTCCGCGTGGATTAACAGAATTTCAAATTTATATTTATGTGAGCAAGTGGTCGCAGACATGAACTGAATCTTATGGCAGGTGTGTGTAACTCTTTAGAAAATTAGCATTCACTTGGAATATGGCAGTATGGTACTATTGCATACTTAAAATGATAAATCAAACATATGTATATTTGTATAGCTTTTATGAAAAAAACTAATAAAGGTACATGTAACTATAACGTATAATTGGTAGATTAAATACATGAAAAAATCTTTACAACGTCAAAAATATAAATGGACAAATGATTTGTTCAATACGTAATTCACTTCACAAACATTAAAAAAACCAAAAAATGAAACAAAATGGTATAGAGACACCTCCAACACCGAATATTTAATTAAACTTGCAATTTTTCGTTATTTGTTACAAAGGAATTTTAAATGTAAAGTACATATGTACATAGGAGTTTTAGAATAAAAATTATCTTATTACCACCTCGACTACATTGTTGCCGCATATACATATTGTTGCAAACCTGCAATAGAGAAAAACGATTAATTTCTTTATTCGAATATTCAATATAAGACACTTACATACATACAGGGACATTTTTAGAACCTCGACCCCCTAGCGCCTGAGGAGAGAACCAGCGGAAGGAAAAAGGCCGGAAAAGTGGCGAGGCAGGCAGATCCCTTCTTCCTGTTAATGGCGAGTAGCGAGTGCAGACGGTGTTTGATTTTTCTTTTGTCCTTAAGCGAGCTAAAATTGTAGAAAGTAAGATTAGTAATCGACTAAAATTGTTTGAATTAAAGAGATTGTTGAGCGTGTGGGAATCTGTGATTAAAAGTGTTGTGAATAGAACAGACCAACCCGGAGTTTTAATTTCACCCCGTGTGATCGCGGACCGCAGAGCGATAGGCCCCATTTTCAGGCGGCACGGAGCAGCGTAATCTCTGTGGATAAGCATAAGTCTCGCTGTGGCGAATTCCGCGAGCCCGAGGTAAGTGCCGTGTCCCGTGCCCTTTTAGCCCGAGCCAAAAAAATAACCCCGTCGAGGCTTCTTTTCCGCCGGTGCAGCGGCGCAAACCCTGTGGGGCATTTACTACCGTGAGGTAGAAGAAATAAATTAAAAGAAAAGGGTAGACGAACTCAGGCAGGCTGCCTTTCCGTCAAACATCACAGCTGTCCCGGTGCCCTTGACCTTCGCACCGGCGTTCAGCTGTGCTAGGAGCTCCGCCGCCCGGGGCCCCATCACTCGTCCGCAACATCGAGCTGCGCAACATTTCAGAGCGCGGAAACATTTCCCCGCTCCACGCTCGCGAACAAGTGCAGACACACACACTGACACGCTCGGAGGGCAATCCCTCGGCAAAGAATATTGAACCTTGTTACAAAGAATGTTCACTCTAATTCTGCGACGCAATTTACCCCCACCATGGACAATTTTCAGAAAATTACAACAACAAAATGCCCATTAGCCGAAAAGAAAAATTCGCCGTGTTTGTTCCAAGTCCGAATCCCCATTTAAATCGCCTAATAATGAACAAGGACGGCAATAGGGAGAAGTGCGGCAAACACCATGAAGCGAGAGTTCACCTATTACGGAGCGCTCCTGCTCAAGCATTGCATTTTGTGACTGTGTTGGTGCGAGGGCGCCCGTGCTTTTCGAATAGGAACAGGCAAAACGAAACTGCCGGACCCACACATTGAAGGGGTTCACGGATTCGGTTGTTTACGTTTTTTTACCATAGGATTTCTTAGGCGCTCCTGCTCAGTACAGGAAGCAAATGCGCTTGTATGGTGAGGCGCTCTTGCGATCGGTTTGACAGGGTGCTTCTTTTGGTTGGGTTTTCATATTTCCTCTGCAAATCCTGACACCCTGGAACACTGTACCGATTTCTTCAGATTCCAAGCCCCGCCTCTGAATTTTTCTTCTCTCTTCGACCGAAGTGCTTAAGCAGTGTATCATCCTCTAGCAAAATCGTGGGGTTGGGAGGAATAACGGTACCAAGGTCAAAAAAAGATAAGATCTAAATTGCAGGAGTGAACAGTCTTTGTAACGAAGGTTCCATAGCCTTTGCCCTCGGCCGGCGAATTCTGCCGCGGCCATCTTGGGCGGAAAGTGTAAACAAGTCTTTGTTTACCTACCGGTGCACTAATTATCCGAGGGAATCACAAGCACTTAACTCACCTGCAGAGGCGGTTGGCCGTAGGTCCCACGGCGCTCGGTGTCCCGTCCGGCTCCCCCGTCCCACGGCGCCCGGTGACCCGTCGGACTTCTCTGTCCCACGGCGTAGTCCCTTCGTAGCCCCTGAAACGAGGAAAGCACCCACTTATTTCACTCCACTAGCCTTACGCACAAGAAAACACTTACGCTGCCTGCCAACTGCACCCAAAACACACCGACCATTTTCCCCGCGCACTACACGCGCGAACTCGCGCTTAGGACGCCGAAAATAAACCGCCGCGAAAAATAAACAAACAGCGAGCAACGCGCTTCGCCGTGTATTCCATCCACTACAAGGCAGCCGCGCGTCGCTCGGAGAGCTCGCACACAGAGTCGGCCGTCAATTACGCTGTGTGCGTTGTGCTGCAGGAGCGCCATAGTGATACAAAAAAAAGAACGGAAAAATCTAACGGTACTCAAAGGGAGAGTCATGAAAAATCTTCCATCGTGCTGCCATGTTTATATCTTTGAAGTGCTTCAGTGGAAGCAGTATAGAAGGAAGTAAGAAGCGCTTCAACAGCGTTGCTTCAGGAAGCGCATCTAATTTTTCCTACTGGGCAGAGACTGTGGCGAAGGGGAAAGCGAGCAAGTGGGTTGGGCTCAACTAGTCACTGGAAGTCGAGTCGGCGTTGCCAAATCTCACTGCCGCCAGACGTTTCCACTTAAATCCGTGGCCGATAAATTCGAAACAAAAGCAAGCCTCCCTCTCGGAACCGAATTTGCTCGGCTAAGAAGTTGCTTAAGGGCCAAATTTGGTAACAATATGTACATACCAATGACTCAATACGTGGCTGAATAAAATCTGGCAGCAAAAATGATAAAAAAAGTATAAATTTAAAAAATCAAAAAACCCGACTGTGTAAAAAATGAACTTTAAATAAAAACTGAAAGAAAATAAAACAAGTCCAGTAGCCTAGAATTCTGTTAATTGAATAACTACACCATTGAGGAGTTTCATGATCGATACACACATAAAACAAATAATAAATTCTAATGCGGAACATAGCGACTTTAACAGTCGAGACCCTTATTGGGAAATTTTGATCCGGTCTAGAATATTAAATGGGTCCCGACTGTTAAATTCGCTATGTTCCGCATTAGAATTTATTATTGGTTTTATGTGTGTATCGATCATGAAACTACTCAATGGTGTAGTTATTCAATTAACAGAATTCTAGGCTACTGGACTTGTTTTTTTTCTTTTCAGTTTTTATTTAAAGTTCATTTTTTACAGTCAGGTTTTTGATTTTTTAAATTTACTTTTTTATTTTACACCTTTTAGTTAGGATTATAAGACGGTAAATTCCTCAATCTTGTCATTTCATTGAGGGAGTTAATATCGTGGGGATTATTAAGTAGCTTGCGGTGGCCTAAACTACTGATTGTTAATCCATCTAGAAACCTAACCCGGCTCAAGGCTACATAAGCTTAACCTTTCGCAGAAATGCGTGAACTTAAATCAACCACAGCTCGGTTCAAAGTAGTTCCTTATAACTTATGTACAGTAACACCCCAGCACAATATCAATGGCAACAGTTTTCGTTCTACGTATTTTGCCCTGTCCATGGTTCGATTCTGACTCCTACTCCAGTGACATTGTTTTTAATAGCTTTGAGCTGGCCACTCAATTGTCCTTACAACTAAAAAATTCTGGGTTTGTCATTCGATTTTGAGAATTATATTATGATAATTATTTTTCATCAATTATATAAGAACTTTATCACAGCTTTATTATAAATATTGAAAATCTAAGTGAGAATGGTTGCTAACCAACTTTAAATCGTTACAGATCCTAAACAGTCATTCGAAATGAAAAATGATAAAAGAAACCTAAAGATGATTGTTTGACTCGGATGGTCAAAATGAAAATGAATACTCAAAAGGTTCTTTGAATACTAACTTTATTAACAAAACCGTGCGGTATTTATAACAATAAAAACTTACAACTAAGCATATAGTACAATCAATTAGGTAAGTTGGCCATTGCTTCATGTCTTTTGCGGTCAGGTCAAGTATTGCTTGTGCTGCAATTGCAAGTAGGTGACATGAAATGATGACCGACTTATTACATTTGGAAATTAATTACAAAATAAAGAATTGTAATGTTTACAGTTTGTTCAGTTCTGAACATGCTGGGGGGGGCCGGGGGCCAAGACCCGGTGATAATGTTGTCCAATTGATGTCTGAGGAGATGCTTGTGGGCTGTCGACTTTGGGTTGAGGTATTTTTCCTTTGTGCCGGAGTACCAAACCTTTAAGCTGCGGCCAGTACTTCCATCCAAGAATAACAAGGAAGAAGGTGATGAGGGTTGCTCCTATGCCTGATGAATGTAGAATCAGCGCCTTCCTTAGATTGGGTCCATGCAGTTCTGGTTCAATGCTGTAATCCAGAAGTTGTTCGTTTGATTGGAGAAGACTCTTGGATTGCAGTATTGATGGAGGATTTTTTAACGTGATATCAGCGGCCTTAGGTGGAATCTCCTTCATGTGGGTGCCTAAAACTTTCACTGACTCTTCAAAGTTGGTTTTTAGAGTCACTTCCTTCGTTTTTACATGGCAGTCATCATGTAGATGAATTATTCCAGTGCTGTTGAGTATTGCTTCTGTTCTGGTGCCTTTACAGATAACGGCGATTACTGTGGTTTCGTTTGTAACGTAAAGCCAGGTGTTTTTCATTGCCATTGCCTTCCAGACAATGCCCGTAACCTTCACTTGATGCATGCCACACATGGTTTTTGGATGTCGATTGTAAAGTTCGTCAATGACACATGATGGACTTTCCTCTATGCTGTATACGATTGTTGGTGTGCAGAGGTGAAGCTGGTTGTCTACTGTACATGATCTCAGATCCTCTCCTGTTAAGCTGAAGTATGTTTGTTGGTTGAAGTTGATCGCCAGAGTTGAATGTTGTATATCAGCTACCACATATGTGTCTTCCTTGATCCTATGTGGAGTTGGAGTAACATGAATCAAGTCATAAATTGTTCTCTCCACTATATTGAGATATCCATACAAGTTTATTGTACTGTTCTCGACCTCAATATCTAGTCGTGTTTGAGGCGCTTGCAGAATTACGAAATTTGTGCCTAGCCCTTGAGAGACATTTTGAATGATTGCATTGATGTCCTGGATGTGAACAAAGTCCAATATATTCCCTTGATTATGTAGCGCTCTTAGCCATTTGTCATATTTCTCCTTTAGCTCGTCGTAATAGTCTTCTGCGCTTAAGTAGGCGGAGATAATTTCTATGTTCAACCTGTTGTGATCTGCACTTATGATCCATGATGACATCTCCCTGATTGTTGAGCTAATATCATCTAACCTGGCCCCAACCTGCTTTAATTTTTCCAGTGTTCTAAAATTTGACTGATTTACTTTGGTATTTAGAAGTAGTACTTGCTGATTTGTAAAATGTAGCATATCTTGTTGATTACGCTGTAGGGACTCAATGTCACTGTACACTTCGTCGTTTACCCCGAACACTGAAGTGAGCAGTCTGCCAAGAATGCCTCTTTTGTTCCTGTTCTTGTGATCTAACCTTTCTCGGCTCTCATCAGTAACTTTAAGGAGCTCTTGTCTTCTTGTAGACATATGATCAAGATATGTCTGACAGCGAGTGATGTAAGTAAGGGACTTTGTTCTCTCGCACGTACTTTTAATTTGATCCCAAGTTATGTCAATATTCTTTTGATCGGTAATCAACTCATCCCTTGGGAGCGATACCTGCAGCCTGAGATTGCCTCTTTTAATTCGAGCATTACCTAAGTTTTCCACAAAGAAACCCAACTTAGGTTGTATGATCTCAAAGTCCTTTGCGAATGCTACAGTCAACCAGTACAGAATTAGCAGGGTTGTGTGCAGTAACTTCATTGACCAAGTGCATGGAGCAATTTTCCGTTTCTTATTCCCCTTTTCGCTTGAGGAAGTGCTTCTTCTTTTTTTGTCGTCAGCGAAGGTATTATTTTTTATTGTAGTGATTTGGTCAAAATTTTCCGGTTTTGACGCAACTTCGGGTTCATTATGAATTGTTTTGTAAGAATTTCGCTTACGTGTGACAGCAGTCATTGCTGTGACAGGTTTGGTGCTGGAATTAAGGTCTTCTTCGTTGTAGATCGAAAGCGGCAACTGACACAATTTGGTTAAAGGACGTTTCTTGATTCCATTTCTAAATTGTACAGAAACGACACGAACCAATCCGTCATCTCCAGGATGTAATTCTACAATACGTCCCAAAGCCCATTTCTGGGGTGGCATGTTATCCTCTTTGATGAGGACTAATTCTCCAATTTTTGGATTACTCTTTTCAGTTTTCCACTTAGTTCTCTGTTGAAGCAGGGATAGGTATTCTGATGACCACCTTTTCCAAATGTCTTGCTGAAGCTTCGTTACTAGCTTCCATCGTTGATGTAACCCTTTTTCCTCAATTTCTGGAACTGGGGGTGCTATTAGTGGCTTGCCTATTAAGAAATGCCCAGGCGTGAGCGGCTCTAGGTCTCTTGGGTCGCTAGAAAGTTGTCCAATTGGCCTTGAATTTAAGCAGGCTTCTACTTGAGTTAAAACGGTATTAAATTCTTCGTAAGTGAGTAGAGTTTCGCCCAAAATTCGCCTTAAGTGTCCCTTGACCGATTTGACTCCGGCTTCCCAGAGCCCTCCAAAGTGTGGACTAGCTGCCGGAATGAACTTCCATTCTGTACCGTCATTTGCTAATGTTTCTGCTGCTTGTTTAGTCGCATCGGAGATTGCAAGTTGTAGATCTCTGTTCAATTTGTTATTGGCACCGACAAAGTTCGTCCCATTGTCGCTATAAACTGTTTTGCAAATTCCTCGACGAGACACAAATCTTCTGAACGCTGCGAGGAAGGAGTCCGTAGTTAAGTCGCTGACAAGCTCTAAATGAACCGCTTTGGTGACCATACATACAAATATAGCTATGTAGCCCTTAAGTGCCTTGGTGCCTCTCCCCTTTGAAGCCTTTGTTAAGAAGGGTCCTGCATAATCTACTCCTGCACTTGAAAATGGCGGGGATGGAGTAACTCTTACTGCTGGATAGTTGCCCATGAGTTGCTGAGAATTATTTTGACGATATCGAAGGCAGGTAATACATTTATGGTTCCTTCCCTGTACTACTCTTTTGGCGTCAATAACCCAGAAATTTTGTCTTAAGCTACGGTCAGACATTGCAGTTTTTACTGCGGTGCAGCACAAAAAACTGCGAAACCCTTGGGTTGCTATGTGTGATTACGGTTGCAACCATAAAAGTTGCACACGCATCCTTACTGCAGCAGCTACCTGCAGTTTTAAAAACTGCAATGTGTGAAGGGAAACAGAGCGAGTTGCAGGCGCAGTAAAAAAATATTCAATCGCCTGAAACTTTTGCTGCGGCTTAGCTTGCAGTTTTTTAAATGTGCTCGGAGAAACAACACCCAACTCAGTATTAATGGCGAATTTTAAATCTTTTTGGCAGAGGGAAAATGTCTATCCAAACAATATCATGATCATAATAAAAGAAAATCTGCTTTAATGGACATTTCCGATCAGTTGGATGTCCCGGTTGAAGAATTTGAAAGACGAATACATACTTTGCGAGCGCAATTCAGCAAAGAAAAAACAAAAATTAAAACCACAAAATCAGGAAACAGTTCTATTGAAAAATATAAATCGAAATGGCAATTTTTCGCCGCGATGCAATTTATGTTTTTCCATGAGATTATGGAAAAAAAATACAGATTCTATGGTAAGTGTTGTATTACTCCATAGCTTAGTTATTGGAAAATACAACATGTTTTTAAATGTAATTTCGTTGACATGGTACCTTCCTGGCAAAATTATTCCTTTTTGCTTTAATTCTTCCGTTACAGTTCCTTTTTTTTCGGTCTGTATATTTTTTATGCAAAATTATTGTTAAACAGGCCGCGGCTAGCACTTCTGGATCGTCGAAATAGTACCAAAGAATATAAAGACCTGTTGATATATTCTTTGGTAGTACATTTCGACTGTACTCTTTGAATTTTTATACAAAACTGCGATCAACTAAAATGAAAGGGGCGGCTCAGGTTGCGTGATGTAAAAACTGCACTTCAATGTGTGAACAGTTTCGCAACTTTTTTTAAAAAAAACTGCCGATACTGGGTTGCGCGCAGTATAAACTGCAGGTTGCAACAACCAAGTGTGAACAGATCATGCAGCTTTTGCAGCTGCAACCTAAAATATCCGCAGTAAAAACTGCAATGTCTGACCGTAGCTTTAGATAGTTTAGCGTAAGCTGCGTACCACCATGCAGCGTTTGTCGGTGAGCGTGATCAATTATCAGGTTCGTAATATGATGTTTTGGGGGTAAAAGTATCTGATGTCTTGCATCTATTGGCAAGAGTGACTTTTCCAGCCTGCCCCCAACTCTTAAAATGCCGTTTGAATCTATGAACGGATGAAGTGAGAGCAACTTGCTATTCTTCCTCAGCTGTTGTTTTCTGTTGAGCGCATTTATCTCTTCTGGGAATTCTTCCAGCTGTACTAATTTTGTAATGCAATTTTTTGCATTTTGTAGTTCCTCTGCGGATAGGTAGCTTGTTATTCTCTTTTCCTTGTTCGATCTGGCATTGTTGAAAAACCGTAAGGCATAAGCGATTACTCGGACTTGTTTCGTGAATGTTGAACATTTAAAAATTTCCTGAGAGGAGACAGTTGTGGTAAAAACTGTAGCTGTTTTTCTTTCTTCCTTATCGGTTACCAAATTAAGTCTTTTTAAAGGCCAGGATTCCGGCGATTTACTAAGCCAAAGTGGTCCCTTCCACCAGAGATTGTTTGACACAAGTTTACTAGGACTTATCCCTCTGGTTGCGAGGTCCGCGGGGTTTTCAGAGGATGATACATGTCTCCATATATCTCTTCCTACTAAGTCATGTATCTCACTTACACGATTTCCAACGAAGGTATGCCAGTTGCTAGGGCTCTTTGATATCCAGGCGAGGGTTATCTCGGAATCGCACCAAGCAAAGATTTTCGGAGAATTTATCTCTAAAGCAGCCTTGGCAGTTTTAATTAGTTGTGCTAAGAGAAGAGCACCGCATAGCTCTAAGCGGGGCAGTGTGGTTTTTTGTTTTAAGGGAGCAACCTTGGTTTTTGCGGTTAATAACGTTGTATGAACTTTGTTCATGTTGTCGGTTGTCCTTACATATAGTGCTGCAGCATATGCCTTTTCAGAGGCATCACAGAACCCATGAATTTGAACCTCTAGATTTTTCCGATAGTTTATCCATCGAGGAATTTTAATCTTGTGTAATTCAGTCATCTCTGTTTCAATTTTCCTCCAAGAGTTTATAATGTCGTCTGGTAGGAGCTCATCCCAATCTGCTCCTATCTTCCAAAGTGATTGCATTATTAGTTTTGCAGATACAGTGACTGGGGCCAACCATCCTAGAGGATCAAAAATTGTTGCAATTGTGGATAATAGTGATCGCTTTGTTAGTTCGGCACTGCGCTCCTTCCCATTGATCATAAATTGAAATTCGTCTTTTCTAGGATTCCAGTTTAATCCCAATGTTTTAACTGAATCGTCCTCAGTTATCTCCAATATTCCCTTTTCTAACAAGTCTTGAGGAATATTTTTTATTAATTCGTCATGATTAGATGTCCATTTTCGCAGGTTGAAACCTCCTGCTTTTAACAGGTGGATAATTTGCTCCTGGAGTTGATAAGCTTCTGCTTTGGTATCTGCACCAGAAAGCATGTCATCAACGTAGAAATCCCTCATTAATACCTCCTTTGCAATGGGCAGATGACTGCCTTCATCTGTAGCAAGTTGTTTTAGCGCTCTTACTGCTAGATACGTGGCTGGTGCAGTGCCATAAGTAACCGTGTTCAATGTATATTCCTGAATTTGCTGGGAGGGATCCTCTCTCCATAGTATTCTTTGATAGTTCCTGTCCTCTTTTGCCATATTTATTTGCCGAAACATTTTTTCGATGTCCGCCGTGAATACGTACCGATGCTTACGCCATCTCAATAGAATCTGGCTTAAGTCGCACTGTAATTTCTGGCCGGAGTGCAGCAAATCATTAAGGCTTGTTCCTGATTCCGTCTTGCAAGATCCATCGAAAACTACTCGTAGCTTAGTGGTGGTACTGTCCCTTTTGAATACTGCATGATGGGGTAAGTAGAATACCTTAGAGGGATCCCCTAGGAATTTTTTTACTGGACTCATGTGCCCAAGAGCTAGATATTCCAACAGAAACTCGTTATATTCCATCTTATCTTGAGGTGATTTGCTTAGCTTCTTTTCCATTTGTAGTAGTCTGGCTACAGCTCTATTTCGAGAGTCGCCTAATTTTTGTTGAGTGTCCTTGAAAGGCAAACGGACGACGTAACGGCCATCCTTGTCCCGCTTATGGGTAGATTCAAAGTGATCGTCGCATGAATCACTCAGTTGACTTGGTGCATTATCAGCTTTTAGCTCCCAAAATTGTTCGAGCTTCTCATCAATTTCGGCAAGAGAGAGGAAACTTGAGACCTCATTGCGACTCTGGGTGGCCTTTCTTGGGACATCTCCAAAAACTATCCACCCTAGTTTGGTATTTTGAGCAGTCGGTAGGTTGGAATCAGCTATCACTCCTTCCATGATTATTCTTGCGTAGACGTCAGCTCCCAACAATATGTCAATAGGGCCTGGCCTATTAAATGTGGGGTCTGCTAGTATAATATTTCCGTATCGCTGAACGTTGACTTCGGGTATTGAAGTATCAGGCAGCGTCGAGTTTATTTTTGGCAAAACGAGTGCTTCTATGCACAGGAATGAGTTCCTGGCATCGTTTAACTGCATTGAAAACCTTACTTTGCTGAAGGCTTTTGCTGTTTTGGATTCCCCGACTCCTAGGATTGTTGTTTTGATTCTCTCTTTCATTAATTTAAGCAACTGAACGGCCTCCTCGGTAATGAACGATACTTGGGATCCTGGGTCAATCAATGCCCTAAGCCTCTCTGATTGCCCAAGAGTGTTTTTTATTCTTATTAACGCCGTTGGTAGTAGGACTTTTCCTACCTTTGTATTGTTGTGAAAGGCCAATATATTGTCAGCTCCAGCCTGTTTAGGTGAGTCTCCTTTAGTCTTTTCTTTAGGTGATGAGTTTCCCGTTGGTTCTGTTTTACGGTGGAGCAATGTATGGTGTCTCTGGTTGCAGTAGAAACATGATTTATTTGTCTTGCATCTCTCAGTTTTGTTGTGAGCCATGCAATTAGCACATAGATTCTTTTTGGCAACGAATGCGCTTCTATCATGCACACTTAATTTTCTGAATTCTGTGCATTGGTATATTGCGTGCCCCTTATTGCAGAAGGCACAGGCTCGGCTTACTGTAGCATGAAATGCCTTTTTTTTAAAGGAGGAGTCGAACTTGTTTTGTTTTGACTCTTTGATGCAATCCAGCACTTGATATCGTTTCTCCAAAAATTTTAGCAATTCGCTAGTTGTGGGCATTTCTCTTGGATTAGTAAGAGCTTCTTCAAAGAAACGCAGGCTCTCGACGTCGAGCTTCCTCATGGCAATGCAAACAATTATCGGTCCCCACTCTTGTGTATTGCAATTGAAATTTTTTAGCGCTTCGATACATTCTCTTATGGTGTCATAAAGCATAATAATATCTTCCTGACATCTATGCTCTACCTTTTTTGTGTCCAGCATTGTATTAATGTACGTTGTAATGATTTTCCTGTTGTTATTGTAGCGTGCCTTCACCAGCGTTAATGCAGTGTCGTAATTTTCGTTGCAAAGCTGAAGGTGGCTTATTACCTTCTTAGCATCACCTTCCAAGTGGTATAGAAGGTATTGCATTTTCTCTACTTTGCTCAGATATATATTGGCGTGAATCACAGTAGTGAAAATGTCTGAGAAGGGTTTCCATTCTTTATAATTGCCAGAGAACTTCGGAATTTTCACTGGCGGTAGTTTTGGTAAATTGTTGTAACGGCTCGCTTCTAGGCCTAGCGGGAGCAACGATTCCCAAGAATTGGCCTGAGGATGTGCGTTAGCATAAATGTTTGGGCGTGGAGAGGAAGCAGGAGGCGCAGGTGGCTCCGCTGGTGCTGAGGGTCTAGGCAATCTTGCCAAATCGGAGTCTGAAGAGCTAGCTGTTGGGGCCTTTTGCAAGCAGGCCATGATTTTTTCCGAAGCATTTGAATAAATCTTTTCGGTCTTCATGTATATTTGTTCCCTGAAGTAGGCATGATCTTCATCTTCGCTGAGAAGGTGTACAATCTGGTTGTGAAGAAGCTTGAAATTTTCCCATAAGTGCTCAAGTTCCTCATTTTTTTTCCTTAAATATTCCGGCGTTTTTCGTTCCGGACTGTCTTTTTTGAAATTGCTTATGAGGCGCTCAATTTTCTGAGCTATCTCCATCTGGTTGGTAATCAAAATTTCTGCGCTCATTTTGCTACTTGACGGTTTTGATTACTCGGCGATAGGTGAGGGGCAATCAACTCGAAGCAAGCAGTTTAGTTGTAATATGGTCTTGGCGGGAACAAATTAGCAGGGTGAATTGTTGATCCGGGTTTGTATGATCTCCAGATTTAGTTTACGCAGTGTGTTGCTCGCCACGGAGTGTAGATTCAGAGTCGTTGATGTTGTTCTCGAGGTGTTGTTCTTACGTTCTGTGTAATATCTGGCAAATTATGATGGTGATTGTGGCTAGAAGAATCCAAGGTTCTTGAATTCTAAAAGCTTTGCGCGGAAGGCAGTTGCGGATGGGATTGTCCAAGCGATGGGGCTGTGGCTAGAAGAATTCAAGGTTCTTGAATTCTAAAAGCTTTTGCGCGGGCGGCAGTTGTGGATCGGGTTGTCCAAGCGACGGGGCTGTGGCTAGAAAAATTCAAGATTCTTGAATTCTAAAAGCTTTTGCGCGGGCGGCAGTTGTGGATCGGGTTGTCCAAGTGATGGTGCTGTGGCTGAAAGAATCCAAGGTTCTTGAATTCTAAAAGCTTTGCGCGGGCGGCAGTTGTGGATTTGATTCGGAGTGTTTATCGAATTGGCTAGTAGAGTAAGTTGTCGTAAAATAATTCAAGTGACTTGAATTTTCGCGGTACTTGTTGAAGGCTCGAAGGACCAATGTTTGACTCGGATGGTCAAAATGAAAATGAATACTCAAAAGGTTCTTTGAATACTAACTTTATTAACAAAACCGTGCGGTATTTATAACAATAAAAACTTACAACTAAGCATATAGTACAATCAATTAGGTAAGTTGGCCATTGCTTCATGTCTTTTGCGGTCAGGTCAAGTATTGCTTGTGCTGCAATTGCAAGTAGGTGACATGAAATGATGACCGACTTATTACATTTGGAAATTAATTACAAAATAAAGAATTGTAATGTTTACAGTTTGTTCAGTTCTGAACAATGATTTTCAAATACCCATTCAATGATACCCCACTTAACATAGTTCGTCTACTTTCTTTTTTACAATATGGCGTCTAATTGCCGCCATATTGAATTTTGACTACGGTCATGTCTTTAGTAGCACTCGCAAGATTAAGACAAATCGATTGACGTAAGAATCATCTTTGCATACATGTGAAAACTATGTTCTTTTAGTTCCAGTTTTGTGACTTGTGAAAACAAACGTGTGTTTCCAAGTTGATGTAAGTCGTGTTTTAAAAAAAAAAACATATGTACGAGTCCATATGTATGTATATGTGTTATCTAAGAGCGAGCTACGTAAGGATTTTTTCCAGGAAAATGTTAGATACTAGACAATATCTGATGTTGAGTTGTTCCAAAGCCTTCTATATTACAAGCCATGAAGTGGTCCGGCGCACGCACACATCTCTAGGGCAAAGTGGTCTGACAGATTTCAGCTGTTTCAGCGGCTGCAGTGACAGTTTCCACTGTTTATGATGAAGTGCTCTAGTTGACAGACTAAATTTAACACATTTTCTTTAATTTGTAGCTAATTCGCAGTTTAGAAGTAGCAATTACTGATGAAAATGTGTAACTCGTTAAGTTTTCACAACTAATTTCCAAATGCAGTTCGGTAATATTTGCAAACAATGCTATAAAGTGCCATATTGTGAGTGTGCACAAAATGCAAACGCAAATTTAAGGGTACATTTAGTAAAACGTTTCGTAATGGTTGAGGATTTTGAATCGCTTGTTCTCATATTCCGAAACTTTATTAACTTTGCCCAGTCTACATTTGCAAAATGTATTAGAAAATATGTTTTGGCGGGTTGAAATGTCTGAGTAAAATTTGAGCCGTTCAATGTACAAAAGGAAGAAAGGTGCTTTGGGTAAAAGGAAATTAAATGAATAGGCATTGCTAGTTTGAAAATCTTTATTTCATATATTATTATATAAAAATAAAACACTTTAATTTAGAATTCATATATATATTTAAATTAAAAAGAAAATACTTCAAAGGAATTTGTATATTTTTTATTTATGTCACAGTCGGCGGGAATTCACTCATAAGAAATTTTCACAAAATTCAAAAATTTTGCAATTATTTTTGCAAGTACATCTGTACGCACTATTAAACAATCTTCTTGTTAAGTGCAAGAGTACTTTTTACAATTAAATGGCGTTAAATATAGTAAAATAACTATAAAGTTGCCAATAATTGCCCAGTACTTCGCCACCTAACCTAACACTTTTGCCGGTTCATACATAATTTTTTTAATTTCGATCAAACTTTTTCACAATTTTTCACTTCCATTACAACTGATATCCTTTTGTACACCTCCTGTAGAAATACTTACCGGATAAATTGATTGTTTCACTTCTAAAACTGCTAAAATTCCTCCAGAACTCCGAAAATTCACTCGTTTTGTATGAGAAATGGCCGTCAACTGAAGAACTGTCAGACCACTTACGCACACATGCAAAAGGCCACTTCATGGCTTGTAATATAGAAGGCTTTGGTTGTTCTATATTTCTAATGCTCTTCACTAGGAAATGAGTTACTCTAATTAAGATTCTTTTACAAATGTTATTTGGAATAAAACACTTTGATACAAGCAATTCGAATAAGTATATTTACAGAAGGTGGCGTGAAGCGCGTATGTCGGAGGCGACTCCAATGACGGAAAGGCATTGCTTATCGTTAAGGGTTAAATATCATTGTTTAGGGCAATGCTGTTTCAGACAAGAACGATAAGTTATTATGGTTGCGTTCACCGTGTGATACAAATAATGAATTGAACTGTTAGTTGTCCGCAACATTACCCCTCGGTAAATAAAATTTGTAAATGTAAATGTATTGTAGATTATTTTCCTAGTTTTTATGAGTTAGATTTAATTCGTTTTCTTTTATTATTAGCGTTACAGTGTTTTATTTGTTTATTTATAATCAAAAAATGTTGTTGCAAAGAAACTCAATAATTTCAACATTACTCTTTCTTTATATTTTGACCTAGCATTATAATTCTGAGTACTCGTATCTTCACACTAAATGCATGCTGGCTTAAGACGATCAATGTTTACTATCTCCGTTTTTCCGTTTAAAGCAATTTCAAAAGTTTTGTGCTTTGTTTTGGGTGGTGTTTTGGTAAATTGTGCGGATGGCGCGGCGGGGGCGGTCCCAGATTTTATTATTTTAAGTTTTAAATCCAGCTGCAGTGCTTAGCGGTATGTTATGTTAAGTGTGTGCCTGGTGTTGGTGCCTCAATTCGCTCCTAGTCATTTCTTCCGAATCTGGTGCCTCTCCTATGATATCGTGGGTTTAAGTATACATACACTTCTCCAGTGTAACAATTTTACTGGAGTTTGAATATTTGATTAGAATAATTACCGACCATACTTCTTTTCATCCACATATTAATGTTAGTGGAGCACATCACCAAACCGCTTATTAATGAGCAATCAGTTCTAACTGACAAACTCTCAAACTTGTCTTCTGTAATAAATTTATTTACAGACGAAATAAACTTAACTAATAAAACATTGAAAAAAATATTTGACTCGATCGTTTCTGTTAATATTAACTTGTCCACATTTAACGAAAATTCTCATAGCGTTTTGTCCAAAATGTCTCTCCTCTCGGCCTCAACTGACGAACTACACTTAGCAATATCGAACTTCACTCTTGCTTCTTTAACTTGTTCTGACTCCGCGCCTGTTTTGTCTGTTATTGACGACATCCGTAGCAATATTAAGTAGATTAAACATGAAATTGGGTCTTGGTCGTCCGCAATCGGGAAAAATATAAAAACTCTTAATACTATCATTCTTGAACTTGCGAATGGTAAAAAGATAGATGGTAATAAATCATCCATTCTAGACGAAATTATAATTGATCCCTCTCTTTACACTGCGCAAAACTGTGCTGGAACTACTACTATTATTTGTGAAGGTAGCAGCAGTGATACTGTTAGTATGACTGCCCCTCTACCCGCGTCAGATGCCTCAAATTATAATAGCAAAAATAGCATCAATAAAAATATGCATAAAAATAAAAATGTTAAGAACAAACTCAAAAAGAAGCAAGATTAAAGGCTGCTCTATATGATGGGCCAGCGCTAATGGGCCAGCGAGATGGTCATGTGAGGGTTTAAACGTAACTACACGTGGCAACGTTCAGCGTGATTTCGTCGTTTTTCGAGATGGACGTGGAAGTTTTAGCCGCTGCGGCAATATATCTATTTACCACGTACCTACCATTATTTCCGTACTGTGTACAATAAAAAAGTTATTAAAAAGAAGTGGCGTAGAAGAAGATGTAACTATCCATCGCAATAGAGCTCGGTAAGTCAATTTAATTTTCTTTAAATTTGTAGCTTAGAGTTTTTAGTAATAAATGTTTATTTTATGGTTTTAGTAGGTGTATGATTAAAATTAAAAATTTTTTCGGGCAAACTATGGATAATCAGCTGGCTGAACTTCTTGCAGAACCATCTGGTGAATTCCATGACTTCGTGCGTATGTCAAGCAGTGATTTTGTGTTTTTAATACAGAAAATATCCCCATGTTGTGGTCAGGGCCAAACATTGGCCCCGATTCTTTGTCCTGAAAAACATGAAGCATATATTTTATTTTTCACGCCGCCTATGGCTGGCTAAAAATTCTGAGTTCGGCGGCTCAACCAAAAATTTACGGCGCCCGTTGGCGGGTACCGCAAAGGGGCTGTCTCTCGGACTGCGAACGCAGAGTTTTGTAGCTAAAAATAGCACCAAAACTCGGCACTCGCGGCTCGAGGGCAAAGACTATGGAACCTTCGTTACAAAGACTGTTCACTCCTGCAATTTAGATTTTCAGTTTTTGTGACCTTGGTACCGTTATTCCTCCCAACCCCACGATTTTGCTAGAAGTCGATAGCATGCTCAAGCATTGTGGTGGAAACGAGAGAAACAATGCAGAGGAATTTAGAGAAATTGATACAGAGCTACAGGGTGCCGACTGCCGTGCACTTAAAACTAAAATAAAACGTTCATAAATAAAAAAGTAAACCTGTTTTATAATTGGTCTCTTATTTCAAAATATCAGTTTTAATGCCACTATACATTTCACCACAAAATATTATAATTTTAAAAAGCACAGTCGTAATTTCACAAATTATAAAGAACTTCTCTTAAAACACCATCAGAATTAATCACCCTGTCCTTTGAAGCAAACGGATTACCGGTGCGGGCCGGCATACAATCGCATTTGATTTAGCATTCGCCTTCGGCCCGCATAAGGAAAACCTATGATGAAAAAACGTAAACAAACTTATATGTGAACTCCTTCAATGTGTGAGGCAGGCATTCGAATTCCGGCATTTCCTATCTGAAAAGCACGGCCGGCTCGCCACCAACACAATGACATGAAAAAGCATTCGCCTCCGGCCCGCAAAGTAATAGGTGAACTCTTGTTTTATAGTGTTTGTCGGCATTTGTGACTGCTGCCGTCCTTCTTGCTTATTAGGCAATTTAAATGAGAATTTGGAAGTGGAACAAGCTCTCTTTTCGACTTATGGGTAAATTTTTTGTTTTTTTTTCTGAAAAGTGGCCATGGTGGGGGTAAATTGCGTCGCAGAAATAGAGTGGACATTCTTTGTAACAAGGTTCCATATTCTTTGTCGAGGGACAGTTAAAGCGAAGAAAAATTGCGGCGCGGGCCTGGCGATCGAGGCAAAATGTGCACCTCGAGCCCGGTCCCACAGAAGAATTCCCGCGACCAAGAAGCTCGAGCCGGCAAGTTAAGTCCACATGCACTCGGATGCCTCGAGCCAGGCACCAGCCACAGCGAGAAGCGAGATTCGATCCCGCTGGCATCTACTCGCACAGCGGCGTGAGCGCATCGCGTGATCTGGCGCTGCCGATGTGTGAGTGGATGGCAGCGGGACCGAGAACGGTGGAAGAGGTGAGTCATCGGCGCGGCTGAGGAGGTTGGCGTGGATCGGCGCGTAATTCGGGGAGTCAGTTTTTGGTCGGCAACGGGGAGAGTCGAGGACGAGCATTGAATGAGGGAAGTCAGTTTTTTCGAGCACCAAGTAAGCCGGGCCGGGAAAAATTTAGAAAATCGATTCAGGGAAGAAGTCGCGTAGCAGAAAAAAAGAAAAAAGTCGCTGTTAAAGTGAAGCCGACATGATCCGTACGAATTTTTTTTAAGAAATCCGGGTAGATTCGGGATTCGCATTAAAGGAAAAGAAAGAAAAAGTGATTAAATTAGACCGCGAAAAAAACGAAAAATAAAATATACAAAGTACAAAGCCGGAACGTGTTATGGGGGCACACTCTCCAGGGCCCGGCTAAAGCGCCTGGTCTGGTGGTGTGTGGCATGCGCGAGCTGGCAGGCTAGCATATGCGGTAGTGTGGGGGGGTTGTGCCGGTAGGCCACCCGAAGCCACCAGAGCGAGAATGCCCATAACGAAAATTCTCGCGCGACGGAAAACAAGGTACGGGGGAAAACGAGCAGAGCAAACTGAACCCCTGCTACTGCCGTGGATGACTCTCAGGGGGGGTTCTGGTGGAATGAACCCCCACCCTGGCCGATGCCCCAACCTCCCCTCGACCTCCCCTTGGCCCAAAAATATTTGGGGAGGTCCCTATTTATTTACAGCAAAATCAACAAAGAAAATCAATTCACATGACCCCTACGAGGTCCGGGTGTCGTTGGAGGGAGAAGAGGTGACCCAGAGAAAATACAAAACTTAGTGTAAGTTGAACATACCTTCTATATTCTTTTAAACTTATAAAAAGACCTTACAACATTTGAGGGACGGTGGGCGCCTTGCTGCTATGATGAGGTGATGCTGCTGCGGATGACAACTAACTGCTCCTCAGAGTGATGCTGATGCCGCCGCCCGGTACCCTGCCTCTTCATTTCTGGCCCCGTCGTGGTACCGGTGTGCCTGGATATGCTGAGCCTCACTCAGGTCAGGTATTTGTATATTATTATTCATTTACTTAGTTTCTTTTTTATTTGATATGTAGTGGCTTATTTAGAAGTGTATTTATGTAGATATATTTTTATTTAATTTTGATTTAGGTATTATGGTTTAGGTTGACTTAAGTTCGAGTTTTATTTATTCAATTTGCAGTTTAGTAAGTTATTTATCTTTCTCACTGTGTCTTTATGGAGTTATCTTAACGCTAATTTAATCCTTAACATGTTGTTTTAAAGGTTTATTCATTCATTGGTCTCTATATTCAGGTGGACCGTAGCACTGTTTCTTGGTCCTAATACAACGTTCACTTAGCTTATGACTTAATTTAATCACTTATGTATCTAAGGTCTAATTGCTCGAATTCACAAATTAATTTTAATTATATATTCATTTATTTCGGTTCGGGTTCACTTATTTAACTGTCTGATTAGGGTTTTGATCTTAGTCTTCTTTTATTCAGGCTTCAGAAAAATTATAGTCATTTAAAGAAAAAACTTGAACAATCAAAAGATAAAAACTTTCCTTTTTCTCTTTTCAGATTCACATAGGGCCTATACTTCGGTTAATCGACGGTGAGTCACTTAAATTGATTTAAAGGTAATTATTATAATGTTCTCTTATTCTCGTTCTTCCTTTTTTGTCTTTCTCTTTCTAGATATATAACTCAAAAAAAATAATGAATTTAGTTAATAAAGTCACTGGAATTTGCTTAATTAAATTTGGTCTTTTTTGTTAATTTACTTCCACGCCCTTTAAAAATCCTTTTTCTTTATTTTTACACTAACAATTAAAACAGAAAAAAAAATTGTCTTGCGGGAAGGCACTTAGTAAGTTCTCACTTTCGTTTTTATTAATTTTTCTTTTCCTTTTTTTTTCCTTTTGAGTTTTTCCCGGTAAGTTAATTTTTTATCTGAACAAAATTCGGTTTTTCTTTTCCCAAATTTTCTTGTTTCACAGGTCGCCGTGGGATACGGAAGACTAACCGGTAAGTCTTTAAAGTTTATGGGTCAATTTTAAATTTAGGGATCTTTCTTTTTTTTTCTCTTTTAGGTTTTTGCACCGGAGCCGCTGCACTCATCCACACAAATTGTCTTTTTCTTTTACTTTTCCGCGTTTAACTTTTCAGCACGCGGGCGCCGCGAAAATTCTCGAATAACTCCTCGGTGCTGCGCAACCGCCTCGAGCGCTTCCCGAATCCCGAATCAATTTATTTTTTCTTTAATTTTCTTTCAGAAGAAAATTTAGCACCCGGGCGAATTTATTGATTTAACTTCCCGACGCGTGCGACTTCCAAAAATTCTTTTATTAAAATTCTTTATTTTAGCCAGGGAACTCACTCGCTTCACTTTTTTCAACTCAATTTTTCCGATCCTCCACAAACTGCTGCCTTCGTTGAATTCTTGTCCCCGACTTTACTCGTTGCCGACCAAAAACTCACTCCCCGAAAAATCCTCGCCACGCTCGAGATCTATCGGCCGGCCGTCCGCGTGTCTCCAGCGCGTGCCGTTGCCGATCCCGCTGCCATCCACTCACACATCACCACGCCAGCCAATCAAGCGCTTACCGCCGATGTGCGAGTCGATGCCAACGGGATCGAGCTACGCCTCCCGCTGTGGCTGGAGCCTGGCTCGAGGCAGCTGAGTGCACCGCACACTTTTGGTGCCGGCTCGAGCTTCTCGTTCGCGTTAATTTTTCTGTGGGACCGGGCTCGAGGTGCACATTTTGCCTCGATCGCCAGGCCCGCGCCGCAATTTTTCTTCGCTTTAACTGTCCCTCGAGCTGCGAGCGCCGAGTTCTGGTGCTATCTTTAGCTCCAGAACTATGCGTTCGCAGTCCGAGAGACAGCCCCTTTGCGGTACCCGCCAACGGGCGCCGTAAATTTTTTGCTGAGCTGCCGACGTTAAAATTTTTCGCCAGCCATAGGCGGCGTGAAATAAAAATGATGTTTTATGTTTTTTCAGGACAAAGAATCGGGGCCAAGGTTTGGCCCTGACCACAACAAACGGAGAATAAGGCTTAAGTTAAAAAGAAAAAAAAATGGAAGACTTGTGCGAAGTTAAAATCAGATGTCTCCAGAACTTATTTTATGTGGTGCCGTAACCCAAAAGGAAACGGGAAAATTCATAAAGAGTTCCGCCACCCACTATTAATTGAACAGTTAAACGAACTTACCTACGAAGCATACCGTAATTTTTTTTGTCGCGTGCCAACCCTACAAAAGAAAGAAAGAAAACCAGGAAGCAAGAGACAGATTAAAAGAAAATTACTTGTGTAAATTTAAGTGCTCTACGGTTAACTTCTTTTGTGGTTTTTTTTCTTTGCGGGCGAACCTGTGTAAAAATAAACGGTATATTTCGACCAATGAATTTAGACGATTTTTTTTTGTGAGAAAAGAAAAGGAACAATATTTAAAACAAGAGAAAAAAAGAGAGAGAAAACGAATAAGTGTATCTAGATTAAGGAAAAATTAGAACTAACTGTGAAAACTAATTAACGATAAGGACCATAATAATAAATAAATCTGCAAATACTTGTACCTAAATAAATATATAACCTTAACCGTGAACTCAAGCTAAATTAAGTGAACAAATAAATGAACTAACCAGTTGGACTAAATAAATAAATGAAGAAATGATTAAATACACCTATGTATATTCTAGATAATTCAGGCGATGAACGCGAGCATAAATAACTGAGCCAATAAATAACTAAATAAAACTGTATCTCCGTAAATAAACCTATAAATAAGCCACTCACTAACTCAAGAAAAACAAAGTAAATAAATATTGAATAAAAAAAAAGAACAAAAAAAAAAAAGGAAGAAACACCTGACCTGGATGAAATCAACTGTATCAAGGCACACCGGTACCACGACGGGGCCAGAAATGAAGAGGCAGGGTACCGGGCTGCGGCATCAGCATCACACGCAGAAGCAGCTCGTAGTCATCAGCAGCAGCATCACCTCATCATAGCAGCAAGGCGCCCACCGTCCCTAAAATTTTGTAAGGTCTTTTTATAAGTTTAAAAAGAATATAGAAGGTATGTCTAACTTACATTAATTTTTGTATTTTCTCTGGGTCACCTCTCCTCCCTCCAATAACTCGGGCTACGACCTCCTCGTAGGGGTCATGTGAGTTGATTTTGCTATAAAATAAATAGGGACCTCCCCAAATATTTTTGGGCCAAGGGGAGGTCGAAGGGAGGTTGGGGCATCGGCCAGCTCGGGGGTTCATGTCACCAGAACCCCCCTGAGAGTCATCCACCGCAGTGGCAGGGGTTCGGCCTGCCCTGCTCGTTTCCCCCGTACCTTTTGTTTTTCCGTGGCGCGAGAATCTTTCGTTATGGGCATTCTCGCTCTGGTGGCCTACCGGCACAACCCCCCCACACTACCGCTTACCTTCCATCCTTCCTTCGAGGCCCTATCGGTGACTCCCGTGGCTGGAGGCTTCAGGAGGCCTCTTGAGAATTGAGGATGCTGGCTTCATCAGCCAGCAAGCCTACTCGAGGTCTCCGGGAGGCTCCATCCTAGGAAGAAACTGATAGCGGGGGGGCCTTGCCAGCAGATCCTGTCGGGCCTGCGTGGTGGAGATGTGGTCACTATTTTAATGGGACACACAATTTAAGTTCAATGAGAGAATTGTTAAACTCAACAAACAGTTTATTATTATTTAGGTGGAATATAAATGTCTGATAATGGCAGCGGCTGCTGTCGTGTCCGAAGAGCTTCCAGATGACTTCTCAAGTCTCTGATTGTTCCCTCTAGATCTGTCACTCTTTTCTCCGGTGACAGGGGCGCTGCTGTCATCTCGCCGGAAGTTCCCATCTTTCCCGCTTGGTGTGTTGTGGTCGAATAAGAGTCGACGCCACAGCTACTCCCCCCCCGAGAAACTTTCGCCGGGAAGTTTGAAAGTTACTCGCCGACTGTAGTCTCGCAGAGGTGGGTCCATGTCTGATCCCCAACGATGTGACCGATCTTGTCCGGGAAAAGTCGGGGAAGACGAATCAGCAGCCGATGTCAAAGGCTGACTGGTTCCCTGCTGACCAGGTGAAACATCGGGTCTGTGAAAAAACAAATGTTGTTTTGTGGGGAGATGTTGAGGAGGCTGGGTTTGAGGAGTCTGAGATTGAACTTGTGATGCGAACGGCTGAGTCCGAACCGACCGAGGTTCAGCCCGCAAGGATGGAGACCTGCCCTGTACCGGCAGAGGAACAGTCCGTGCTGAGATGTCGGGAGGATCGGATTCACTGATGTAAGCCGGCTTCAATCTGTCCACCGAGATGCTCCGTTGCGAACCATTAACGTCAATCCTGAAAACCCGGTCCGTTGTGCGCTCAATGACCCTGAAAGGACCAGCATATGGATGTTCCAGTGGGGCCTTTACCCGATCACAGCGAATGAATACGTGTGAGCAAGTGTACAAATCCTTCAGAATGAAAATCCTCGACTTGATGTGATGTGCGGTTGGAGTCGGGCGCAATCCACGAGCAAACTCTCTGTGCTTCTCCAAGAAAATCTGCGGGTCCGGCCGAAAGTCCTCAGAGATGAAAAATTCTCCAGGGATGCGTAAGTTTGTTCCATACAACATCTCAGCCGGAGAAGCCTGAAGGTCCTCCTTAAAACTCGTTCTCAGCCCCAGCATGACAGTAGAGAGAATCTCAGTCCAAGGCTTTGGAGAACACATCAAAGCGGCCTTAAGCGTCCGATGAAACCGCTCGACTAATCCGTTGGATTGCGGGTGATAAGCGGTCGTTCTGAATCTCTCTGCACCAATGAAATTTATAAATGCCTTAAAAATCTGCGACTCAAATTGAGAGCCTTGGTCGGTGGTGATTGTAACCGGAGTGCCATAGTGGCTTATCCAGTGATCAAACAAAGCCGTAACAACGGATTCAGCGGTCATATCCCTTAATGGCACTGCAACAGGCCATCTAGAGAACCGATCAATAATGGTCAGACAATAGTTAAAACCATTCACTCTTGGCAGCACAATCAAATCTAGATGAATGTGATCAAATCTGGATTCAGGCACAGTGATGCGCTTAGGCATTAATTTATTATGCCGGTGCACTTTTGATTTTTGGCATGGCAGGCACTCTCTGACCCAAGCAGTGGCGTCCTTCTTGATACCAGGCCAGACAAATCTCTCCCTCAGCTGCAGTGAAGTGACCCTCCCACTGGGGTGAGAAAGGCTATGAACGATGTCAAAAGCAGTCCTCCGGAGCTTTTTCGGTAAATAAGGACGGGTGATTCCCTGCAGCTTTTGACAAAAAACCCTGATGTTAGGCTTCAACTCAATCTCCTGCAACCGCAAACAAGTACTGCCCCGCAGAAGGTCAGCGAGTTCAGCATCCGCCCGCTGTTCCTGCATGATGGTCTCCGGATCAAGTATCATGGGTGTATCGATGGCCTCTACACGTGAAAGCGCATCAGCGACAACATTTTGATCTCCCTTTACGTACATGATGTCCGTAGAAAACTGGGATATAAAATCCAATTGACGGAGCTGTCTCTCAGATGCGTTGGCAAGTTTCTGTGTGAACGCGTGAACCAGAGGTTTGTGGTCCGTCTTTATGGTGAAGTTGCGGCATTCCAACAAATGGCGGAAGTGCCGAACAGCCGAATAAATTGCCAGCAACTCGCGATCGTACGTGCTATACCGTTTCTCCGTTTCCGTGAGCTTTCTAGAGAAAAAACCCACTGGTCTGAAGAAGTCATTCTCGGACTGTTCCAAGACCGCCCCAATACAGGTTGTCGAAGCGTCAGACACCAGAACGAGCTGAGCGTTAGGCGAAAGAAAAGACGACTGCGTAACCTCAGACAGGACCCGCTTGAGCCCCGAGAAACAATCATTGGCCTCTGGGGTCCAAATGATTTTTGTTTTATCGTTTTTTATAGAGTTTTTAATGTAACACTGCAATGGTAACTGAAGCTGAGCCATATTCGGAACACACTGTCTATAATAGTTTATCATCCCCAAGAACCGCCTCAACTCAATAACAGTCTCAGGTCTGGGGTATTCAGCAATTTTAAACAAACGATCAGCTTTTGGAGCGAAACCGGTAGAGTTAATAGTATAACCTAAGAAATCGACCTCACTTTTAACGAAACTACACTTGCCGACATTAATTGAGAGACTGTGGTCTCGGAGTCTTTGGAAAACTTGTCGCAAATGATCTCGGTGCTGAGCAACACCTTCGGACATAACGAGAATGTCATCTATGTAAACGAAAACAAAGTTCAAATCCCGGAAAACACCATCAATGTACCTTTGAAAAGTCTGCGTAGCATTTTTAAGGCCAAAAGGCATGACCAGATACTCGTATAAACCCCATGGGGTGGTTATCGCAGTCTTTTTGATGTCCTTCTCATGCATGGGAATCTGATAATAAGCCCGTTCCAAATCCAACGTGGTGAAAACAGACTTACCGTGCAATAGGGGAAAGAGACTCTGGATCAGAGGTGGTGCATACTTGTCTGCCTGAGTTATTGCATTCAACTTCTGGTAATCACCACATAACCTCCAACCCGAATTTCCCTTTGGGACCATATGAATAGGACTAGCCCAAGGGCTGCTTGACGGCCTGATTATCCCTTGATCCAAACAAAACTGAATTTCCGCCCTAGCGGCTGCAGCCTTAACGCCGGCGAGTTTTCTGGGCCTAGCAAACACCGGGTGTCCGTTCGTAATTATTTGATGAGCCTGATCCTTTTTTTCTAGTGCAGCAGAGATGTCAGAGTGTGGTCTCGTGATTTCCAGAAATTCCCGAAGAATGTCAGCGCAGGGCATTCCAGAGTGGATTGTAAAAACACCGAGATGGGGTGTTTTCAGTAAGCATCCCCCTGAAGCAAATGACGTCTTAGAGTCAATCAACCGTCGATTCTCCAAATCAATTAGCAGCCCGAAGTGTTTTAAAAAATCAGCCCCTATTATAGGCCTCTGGACATCCGCTATCAGAAAAGCCCAAGTAAAATCTCTGCGAAAGCCAAGATTGAGTGAAATTATCCTCGTACCATAAGTGTTTATCTGCGCGGAGTTAGCAGCGAAAAGAACCAAATTGGCCGGCGGCTGATTACCACGGAACATTGCAGCAGGAATCAGAGAAACAGCAGCCCCTGAATCAATCAAAAACCTAAGGCGACTCTTAGGATCATATATGTGTAAACGGGCCTCAAAAGTATGCGGTTTTGCGCTGTCGCCCACGGCCCCTACTGACGACAGCGATTGAAGTTTCCCTTGGCCTGCGGAGAGTGTGAGCAAGGGGAAACGCACTTGTTTGCGTTTTTCCCAAATCTACGATGATAATAACATAAACCCTCTTGAGAGCGTCGTCGACCGGGGACTTCCTCCCTAGAACGCGATCTTGATCCACGCTCCGTGTGCCTTAATTCCCTGAATTGCACCAGCAGATCAGCCATGGTCCTTTCCAAGTAATCGATCTTTGCAAGCGTGGCTGAGGGCAATGGCACCGTACTGTCTCTCCCAGCACCAGATGAGACGGCCATAACAGCCTCACTGCGACTAACTTCCAATAGAATTCGGTCAGCCATTTGAGCCTGACTGTCAAGCTTAAGGTCACTTGAACCTGCCAGAATCGCCCTTACCTCGCTGGGCAATCCCTGAAACCAAATCTCGCGCAGCGCATCATCAGGCAAAATGCCCGCCGCCATTCTCCTCATTTCCCTTAAAAATTGCGAGGGCTTCCTGTCGCCCAAAGAAATGCCCCTCAACACCTGTCGCAATTTATCTCTCCGGGACATACCCAATCTCTCGATAATAGCATCTTTAAGGAATTTATACTTATCTTGCGTCGGTGGATTTTGCAGGATGTCAGTTATCTCCTCCGTGGTTGGTCCATCCAAAGCACGCAGAACCGAAAAGTACTTGGTGTTGTCGTCACTCACTCCGATGGCAGCAAATTCTGTCTCCACCCGAATGAACCACAGATCCAGCTTTTTGGGATCATATGCGGGCAACCTGGGCTGACGAACATCGCGAAAAATAGCTTCTAACCTTTCCTCCATGCTGTCTTTCCTGGCCTGAGCTCTAGTTTGCACTCCAGAACTTGTACCCTCGATCATCAGCTTCCACAGGAAAATGCGTAATGTAAATGAAAATGTTCAATGGCGGCGAAAAACAATTTTAAAGCGGCACCGTGTACGTGCTCAGAGGGAAAAATTAAATATTTCCCGATTGTTGGGGTCACCAATTTGTGGTCACTATTTTAATGGGACACACAATTTAAGTTCAATGAGAGAATTGTTAAACTCAACAAACAGTTTATTATTGTTTAGGTGGAATATAAATGTCTGATAATGGCAGCGGCTGCTGTCGTGTCCGAAGAGCTTCCAGATGACTTCTCAAGTCTCTGATTGTTCCCTCTAGATCTGTCACTCTTTTCTCCGGTGACAGGGGCGCTGCTGTCATCTCGCCGGAAGTTCCCATCTTTCCCGCTTGGTGTGTTGTGGTCGAATAAGAGTCGACGCCACAGAGACGTCCGAAGTCCTCCCCGGAATTGCAGGAGTTGGCTAGTTGGAGAGCCAGCTACCTGACCGGGAGGGTCCTTCAGTCGTTCCCCGCCTCGCAGTCCCTGCCGGTGAAACTGGTAAGGCTCCTTCCCTCACCACATCCCGTCGGCGGGCCGAATGCTCGGTGGCAGTGGATGGCTCTCTTTGTGTTTATTCATTAATCAACTCAATCAACAAGGAAAAATTCTTGCATTCGTTTTCTCTTCTTCGCCGGAAGTTGGAGAGGAGAGGTGGACCAGAGAAAAATTTTGATGATCCTATAGATTTTTTTGAGGAAAGAAAATAATAATTTTTTAAAAAAAAAAGAAAAATAAATTATGTTGAAAGAAAAAGAGAAAACATAAATATTTCTTTAAAATTTTTATTGTAACAACAATTGATACCATTTGAGAATTGTAATAACAATTAAAATAAGATAAGAATTTGGCATAGGCCATACATATAGAGATATATTAACCTTTCGATCTAAAAATTAGAAATTTTTATTATTAAATGCTTTTCTTTACTTCACACTTTTGGGTTAAAACTTTGGACGTTAATTGGACTGCCTTTCCTTCCTTCAATGAAAATGAATGAAATTTTGCAGACATACGTATTTCCCGAGATAATTCACGAATATGCAATAATATCAGACTAAAAAGTAAAAAATAAAAAAAAATTGAAAAACAAAATTTTTTAGGAAACGCTTTTCTTTACCTTATTGTGAATCAAATTAAACAAAAATCAACTAAAAAGTAAAAAAATAAAAAATAAAACAAACTTAAACAAACTTAAACAAAATTTTAAAAAAACTGTTACAAACAAATTTTTAAAAAATCGAGAAAATCTCACACATTCGTTAAAGAAAAGCGTGGGGCGCTCATTTCGAATGTAATTATAATTCTTTATCCGTTTTTTTAACGTTTATCCGTTTTTTAACGTTTATCCGTTTTTTTAACGGATAAAGAATTATAATTACATTCGAAATGAGCGCCCCACGCTTTTCTTTAACGAATGTGTGAGATTTTCTCGATTTTTTAAAAATTTGTTTGTAACATTTTTTTTAAAATTTTGTTTAAGTTTGTTTAAGTTTGTTTTATTTTTTATTTTTTTACTTTTTAGTTGATTTTTGTTTAATTTGATTCACAATAAGGTAAAGAAAAGCGTTTCCTAAAAAATCTTTTTTTTCAATTTTTTTTTTTTTAGTATTAAGATTGTAAGATTTACTGTAAAGGGTTGGCACTTACCGGGTAAGAATTATTTAGCTAACTTTTTGCATTTCCGTGATCATTGTCTTCTCCTTTATTGCTTTTCAAATCAATTCATAACTTTCGTAATCACCTAAAAACTCAAACATGTCGGAACCCAACCAAGGCGCGGTACCAAAGAGATACAATACGAAGCAAACGGCACGCGATGAAGTGCCTGAAACACCGGCCACGGTAAGACCAGATCGCGATCGCGAAACATTGTCGAACAGACCCGAATTACCACCATCGCTCGATGAACAAGAAACAAGCGAAGGCGAAAAATCCGGTCTTCGCGAAACTCTCGACGCGACTTTACGCTTAGGGTCGTGGACATCGTCCGTGAGGAAATGGCAAGAATTGATCGCGAACGACAAAATCGATTAGCGGAAATGGAAACGCTGATCACTCGACCTTCCAATGCTCGCCGTGCTGAGCAGCCTCCTCGCCCGTCGCGAGTAGTGAGGCAGCCAAACTTCAATGTCAGCCCGGCCGCCGAACAGCCAAACCTTGGGTATCCCAATGTCGACTATCTTAACCCCAGACCTGAACCTTTGCCTAGAAACCCGTACCAACCGAGATCGCCAAATACACATGAGCAATGGCCCAGTAGTCCTATTCGTCACTGGAAATTTATCTATGACGGAGACAATTCACGACTACATCTCGAAGAGTTCATTTATCGGGTTGAACGATTAACTGAACGAACACTTCGAGGCCGATTCGATCATTTGATCGACCATTTCTATCTTCTGCTCGGAGACTCGGTGGGAACTTGGTACTGGAACATGCAGCGAAGTAATCCTAATTTAACTTGGCAAGAATTAAAGAGTTCTCTCAGAGCAGACTGGGGAGAACGAGCTAGAGACGTGGACATTTTACAGCAAATGTTGGGTCGAAAGCAGAAGCCAAACGAGTCTTTTACCACCTATTACCAAGACCTTGTCTTGTTACTTAACAGGATGGGCAGGCCCATGCCTGAGGGAGAATTTGTCGAGATTTTAAGAGCAGGGTTGCTGCCATTTATTCAGCAGCAAATTTGACATTATCGTGTTTTCACAATATCTCATCTTCGCGACTTGGTAACGGAAATTCAAATGACTCTACAACGAACAGGCTATGCTCCGACGCCCGCTGTACCCCGCCCTGCCAAAGTTGAAGAGAATCGTTTTTTTGGAAACCTGGGAGAGACGTTACCTGAACAGGTAGACGCTCTTACGAGAGTTACCCCTGCTGTAATAAAATGTTGGAATTGTGATGCCGAAGGGCATTACTACAACGACTGTGACAAGGAGCCAACGGGCTTCTTCTGTTACGGTTGCGGCAGGAAGGGGACAGTCAAACCTCGCTGCCCCAACTGTTCACAAAAAAACAAGACTCGGGTCGAGAGCAACAACACCAGTTCTCGACCTCAACGAGCGATCCTGTCAGCTGCGGAGGCGGGCGAGACTCTTCTCTCCCGTCCGCAACCGTAATTCGAAGCCCTGAGGTTGCCTCTCGTCCAGAGGAATTGCCTACCTCCTCGGAGAAACTTACTGTACCTGATGTGTCCGTAAAACCTAAATCAAATGTCGTAGATATTGTCACTATAGAAGATGTTCTCGAGTCAGAGTTTGAGGATGAGACGCCATGTATTACTCCCTGTCGAGCAGTTACGATTTTAGCGAGGCCAGAACAGCCCGCAAAAATTCAAAATACCGTTGTTTACCCTCGTAAACCATTCCATCAGCGGTTAAAGGAGTATCGAGCCGCTCGGGAGAGAATTTTCATGTCGACTTTAACACCTTCAAAATATTCCGAAACCCAGGTACGACAAAGTACAAAAACCAAACGCTCGTCAGTACGTTTACGTGCCTTTTGGCGACGCGTTATTTCAAACCGAAGTAAATTAGCCACTGCATTCGTGTCAGTGCAAAAGGATGTAAGACCTTATGCCGAAGTTCAGATTCTGGGAACCAAATTGACTGGCTTACTAGACACTGGAGCCAGTGTGAGCGTACTTGGTCAAGGATCGGAGGAATTGTTGTCCGACAAAAACATCAATTGGGCAAAATATCGATCCACGATCGAGGTAGCCAACGGGGCCAAGCCCGAAGTACACGGTCATGCTGACCTAGATGTTACTTTTCGTGGCCAAAGCAAGTCACTCCGTTTTTATCTTGTTCCCAGTCTGACACAACCTTTATATTTGGGAGTCGATTTCGGGAAGACTTTTGGTTTAGCGCCAGATGTCTTAGGGTCGTTGGCCTCGTTGGATGCCCCGATCGCGGAATCATCCAAACAACATATCCTTCCACCTGCTGAACAACGCAGGCTAGACTACGTCAAATTTCTGTTTCCATCTTTTGCTACCTTGGGTTTAGGAAAAACTAAACTTCTGGAACATGTGATTGATGTCGGTGAAGCCGCCCCGATTAAACAACGCTTTTATCCTGTATCACCAGTTGTCCAGAAATTGCTGGATGCCGAGCTGAGCCGAATGCGCTCGCTTGGAGTGATAGAGGAAAGCCAGAGCCCATGGAGCTCCCCAGTGGTACTCGTGCGAAAGCCTGGAAAGGTCAGGCTGTGTTTTGATGCCCGGAAAATGAACTCAGGGACCAAAAAGGATGCTTATCCTTTGCCACACATTGATGGCATCCTGAGTCGCATTCCGTCGGCTAAATTTATAACCAGCCTGGACTTAAAGGACGCTTTTTGGCAAATACCACTGGATGCAACGCTCCGCAAACGATGTGCAGACTGATGGACAAAGTAATACCGTATAATCTCCGCGAAAATGTCTTTGTGTATCTTGATGACCTTTTAGTTTTGTTCGAAGACTTTGATACCCACTTAGAACTTCTGTCTCAAGTGGCCAGTTGTCTCAAAAAGGCAGGCCTGACAATAAATGTCGAAAAAAGCAAATTTTGCTTGAAAGAGACTAAGTACTTGGGGTACATAGTTGGAGAAGGGGGCATCAAGACAGACCCAGACAAAATCGCAGCGATAGTAAATTACCCGTCGCCTAAAACGCTCAAGCAGGCTCGTCGTGTTCTTGGCATGGCCGGTTGGTATCGTAAGTTTATTCCAAATTTCGCTGATCTGAGCGCTCGAATTACAGACACGTTGAAAAAATCTAATAAATATACGTGGACTGACGAAGCTCAGGTTGCCTTCGAAGAATTAAAGAAATTACTTACCACCGCTCCATTGCTGTCGAGTCCTGATTTTAGTAAACCTTTCATTATTCAGTGCGACGCGAGTAGTCAAGGTGTCGTAGGCGTGCTTTTGCAATTGGACGAAGAAGGGAAAGAGAAACCAATCGCGTACGTTTCTCAGAACCTCAATTCTGCTCAGAGAAATTATACAGTAACTGAATTAGAATGTCTTGCGGCCATTATAAGTCTGAAAAAATTCCGTGCTTATGTTGAATTAATGCCCTTTAAGATCATAACTGATCACGCTAGCCTGCAGTGGATCATGAATCAAAAAGACCTTAGCGGTCGTCTGGCCCGGTGGAGCCTAAAATTACAAGGTTTCAACTTCAGTATCGAACACCGTAAAGGAACACTGAATGTTGTGCCAGACGCCTTGTCACGAATTCACTGCGACCAAATCAATGCTAGCTCTTTAGAAGACCCTGGTCCTGAAATTGATCTTGACTCACCACACTTCCAATCTTCTGAATATACCGAATGTTGAGTCAACGTCGGACGGTGACAACCGAGCCGGACGGAAACCCCATCTAGCCGCGTCAGCACACGCGCCCCGGCACAGCGGGTTTTTTTTCAGCGATCCCGCAAAATTGGAAACGGCACGAGGCGCTGAGGCAGCACTTGGGTCAGCACTTGAGGAATCGAGCGGGCGGACTTGAGCAACTGGAGTGGGCAGTGAGCGTCAAGAAGCGGACACAGTCGGAGCAGTTTTCAAACGGAACCTTTTCAAATCAGTATTTTGTTTTAGATCAAACCTTGAAGAAGTAATTGTTCAAATGAGTCAGTTTATAATTGTTAATCCAGTAATATTTTGTGAAAGTCCCTAAAGAGTTATTAATCACTATTGTGATAAATAATAAAGTTCAGTTGTAACGACGTGTGGTGTTCTTAGTGGGTTTGATACAAGTTAGATTCCTCTGTTGAGCTCCACCGTTCTCTGGTTAGCGACAAGCAGCTTGTTGACGAAGACAGCACCCAGTTCACGGCACCACGAGTGGCAATTTCACCCAACATTTTCACATTTTCATGGTCCTTCGAGCATACGGAAAGTAAAACAGAGTAAAAACCGTAAGTCCTTTTTCTTATCCTAATCCTTGAAAGAGTGAGTTAATAAGTGACCTTATCACGTTTTTAATTGTGTTGTTGTTTAATTGAACGAAAGAAATGGTTAAGAATAATCAAGACAACTCTCTGGAGTCCTTGATTAGGTCCCAAACAGCATTAATTGAACAGATGACAAAATTTATAACAAACACAAAAAAAAACAGCGATGGCGAAAAGAACGCACGGATTTTACGTTCCGCGAGTGAATGGGTTACATGATCTGTGGCAACAGATCCTTGACAACGAGCATTCGATTGCGATGATGAAAACTAGCGCGGATCTGTCTAATGAGTATTTTCAGACGGACAAGTTTTCAACACAAGAAGCAAACGTGTTCTGGTCGCCACGCTTCTAAAAACGCTCACTCAACATCAAAAGCTGGTCAATGAATCGGCTGCCTCAATTTTTAAAGCATTGTTGGATACGACCAACGAATGCCTTGTATCTCTGACGAATTTAGAGATCAATATCTTACACTGGGATCCCATTATTGTTTATTTGGTGACCCAAAGATTACCTTACGAGTCTCACAAGGCGTGGGAAGAATCAATTGGAGACACTACTAGTGTTCCTACATGGGATCAACTCAAAAGATTCTTAGAGTCACATTCCGAACATTGGAGGCAATCTGCCCGTCCAAGTCAAAATCTCAACATACAAGAGTTGAACCAAAACAGCAAGTACAGTCTTATTATTCTGCAAACCAATATTGCGAATCATGTAAAATTGGGACAAAACATTCGCTACGATCTTGCGGAAAATTTATAAAATCTTCCGCTCAGGAAAAATTGAAAGTAGCAAAATCGAAAAGTGTTTGCCTAAACTGTCTAGGTCAGTATCATTCAGCTAACAAGTGCTTAAGTTCTGTTAGATGCAATTCTTGTGGTGAAAAACATCACTCTTTACTTCATGAGGCATTGACCAAGCGCAGTTCTAAAAGCTCACATGTCAATAAACCTGTGCAATGCTTCTGCGCTGACCTACGCTAATAAGCAGCCTGAATCAAGTGAAAAGCAGACATTGTCCAATGTTGCAGCACACTTCATTAAAGAAAATAAACAAGTTCTTCTAGCCACTGCTATAGTACACGTCAAAACCTCTGAGGGGATCCAGAAAGCACATGCCTTGATAGACTCTGGCTCACAAGCTAGCTTTATCACTAAATCAGCTGTGCGAAGAATGAAGCTCAAGTGCTCCAGCGCATTAGTCAACGTGACGGGATTGGCGAATAACACTTCGGCGACAGCAAACAGAATTGCCGAGCTAATAATTTTGGAGCCGGGAACGACCAATAATATAACCCTGAATGCACTGGCCATGGAGACTCTCACAGGTCTCTTACCTTCTAAACGAGTATCAATTGAGCAATGGGAGCACATCCAAGGATTGACATTAGCTGATCCAACTTTCCACACACCCGGAAAAGTTGATATATTGTTGGGGGCTGATGTTTACCCCATGATTCTGTTAGACGGTGTCAAATTTGGGCCTCCTGGTACCCCATTAGCTCAAAATACCATTTTTGGGTGGATCCTCTCCGGAGAATTACGCGAAAAAGTGGCATCTCCGCCTCAAGTAGTATCTTTAGTAAACACAATTGAAAACAACTTTGATCTTAAACGTTTTTGGGAGATAGAGGAGATACCCGCGCATGACAAGAAATTACCTGAAGATGCATGCTGCGAAGAGTTCTTTCAGAATACACATTCCCGTAAAGAAGATGGCTCATATATAGTCCGACTTCCGTTTAAGGAAGAAAAACAGGGCAATATACTTTTAGGTGCTTCTAGAGGCATCGCCATGAGACGATATCTAGCTCTTGAGAAAAGCCTAAAAGCGAAGAATTCTCTGCAAGAGTACAATAACGTACTGGAGGAGTATCTTAAATCAGGTCATTTGATAGAGATATCAAATGAGCAAACGTCCAATGAAGTAAACGCTGGACACGTTCATAATTATCTACCCCACCACGGTGTTTTCAAAGAAAGTAGTACCACCACTAAGCTGCGGGTGGTATTTGACGCATCGTGTAAGACTACGTCAGGCGTATCACTGAATGACGTACTAATGACAGGTCCTTCTTTGCAACAAGACATCACTGCCATCATTATGAGATGGCGCTTTCATCGTTTTGTCTTCACAGCTGACATTGAGAAGATGTACCGGCAAATATGGCTACACTCAGCAGACACAGATTATCAGAGAATACTTTGGCGTCCTCAAGATACTGACATTATTAGAGATTACAAACTAGTAACTGTCACGTTCGGGGTGTCTTGTGCGCCGTACTTAGCTATACGGACCTTAAATCAACTTGCAGAAGACGAGAAAACTCAATTTCCCTCAGCTTCGAAATGTATTTTATCCGATTTCTACGTAGACGACGTGCTCACAGGGAGCGAATCAATTTCCACAATAAATAAGCTTAAAGAAGAATTAATCTCCCTCCTCAAATGCGGAGGTTTTCACTTGCGGGAATTTGCTTCTAATCACCCAGATATCTTGCAAAATTTAGTTATGGAGGACATATCTCCAGAAGCTCTCATACCCTTGGAGGGTAAAAACACAATCAAGACTTTAGGTATCATATGGAACCCAACAAAGGATATTTTTCAATATAAGGTAAAGGTAGATGTTAAAGGCACGGCTACCAAACGTAATATTCTATCAAAGATCGCAAAGTTGTATGATCCGCTCGGTTGGTTGAGTCCAGTAATTATCTACGGGAAAATTCTGATCCAAAAACTCTGGCTTGCGTGGTTAGATTGGGATAGCCCGATTCCCAGTACTCTGGAAACAGAGTGGGACAGTTTTATACGTGATCTAAAAACGATAGAATGTCTGGAAATACCTCGCTGGCTTAAATCTACGACTTCTTCATCCATGGAATTTCACGGTTTTTGCGACAGCTCTGAGAGAGCTTATGCCGCAGTTATCTACTCCAGAGTAAAATCGGAGGATGGGACTATTACAACAAAAATCATTTCAAAAACAAAGGTCGCACCGGTGAAAACCATCACACTTCCGAGATTAGAACTGTGTGGGGCACACCTTTTAGGAAAATTAGTCAGACATCTGCAAGAAAACCTTGAGGGCCAGTACCAATTTCATCTGTGGACGGATTCCATGATAACTCTGTCGTGGCTACAAAGTCATCCTAATCGTTGGAAGACGTTCGTAGCAAACAGAGTAGCCGACATTCATCAACATGCCCCCGAAGCCATTTGGCGGCATGTACCGTCGGAAGATAACCCAGCTGATATGGCTTCGAGAGGGGTGTTTGCGTCCGAATTAATCAACGCAATCAAATGGTGGAGGGGTCAAACTTGGCTGGTGAAAGCTGAAAATGAATGGCCAAAGAAAGATATTCCCGAATCTGAAGAGTCTCTTAAGGAAAGAAAGAGGGTCCAAGTTTATCATGCTAGTGATATAAAAGAGCAATTTATAGATAAATACTCGAACTACCTTAAAGCATGTCGCGTTCTGGCCTATTGCAATAGGTTTATCGAGAACTGTAAGAAAAGAAAATCAGGCTTCTCCTCAGAACCAGACGTGGTCAAAGCGGAAACCCTAACTATAGGTAAAACCCGTTCACTAAAAGTACCATATCTCACAGCGGCAGAAATAAACAAAGCGAAAGTCGACATTATTAAACAATGTCAAGGGCATTCATTCTGTAAGGAAATCAGTGATTTACAAGCTGGTCGCCCTCTGTCGAAAAAGAGTAGTATTCTCTCTCTTAATCCATTTTTAGATTCAGATGGTATCATCAGAGTTGGGGGACGACTCGAATTCGCAAACGTTACATTTGCGGAAAAACATCCGATCATTCTGCCACGACAAGCACACCTAACCTCACTAATCATTGATGCTATCCACCTAAATACCTACCACGGCGGCCCAAATCTAACTTTGGCTCAAGTACGAAAGAGCTATTGGATTCCCGGCGTTAAAGTGGTAATCAAAAAACGTCTTCATATGTGTGTGACATGTCACAAGTGGAAGAAAAGTTCACCCACCCATATAATGGGTAATCTACCTTTGGATCGAATTAATTTTCAAAGGCCTTTTTATGCAGTTGGCGTAGACTACGCTGGGCCTATCAATATAAAATTAAACAAAACCAGAAATGCAAAAATCGCAAAGGCATATGTCGCTGTCTTTGTATGCTTCGCCACCAAGGCAATACATATAGAACTCGTAAGTGATCTAAGTTCGGAAGCATTTCTGGCTGCACTACGGCGATTCTTCGCAAGACGAGGTGTCTGCAAAGAAATCTATTCGGACAACGAAACGAATTTCGTTGGAGCCGAGAAAATACTGCAAAGAGAACTGCAACAAGCTCTCAAACATAACATCAAGCGAGCAGCCGAACAGGTCGCAAACTTGAATATGAACTGGCACTTCATACCCCCTGGTGCTCCTCACTTCGGAGGACTATGGGAAGCTGGCGTTAAATCAATAAAACATCATTTAAGGCGAATCATGGGCCAAGCAAACCTCACGTATGAGGAGCTCGCTACGCTTCTAACGCAAATAGAAGCAATTCTAAACTCCAGGCCGCTGTGTCCTATAACCACTGACCCTGACGATTTCAACCCTTTAACTCCAGGCCATTTCCTGATAGGAGATGCTCTTTTAGCACTACCCGAAGCTGAGTGGGATTGCTCTAAGATCTCTAGTCTATCACGGTGGCAACACTTACAAAAATTAAGACACGATTTTTGGAAGAGATGGGTCTCTGAATATCTAAAGAGATTACAACAAAGGGCCAAGTGGCAAACGGAACAACCATCGATGCAGGAAGGAGATCTAGTGCTACTAAGGGAAGAACACACGCTGCCATGTCAATGGAAATTAGCTCGAGTACTAGAGGTTCATCCTGGAATGGATCAGAGGGTTCGAGTCGTTACTCTAAAAACTCCGAATAACGTACTCAAAAGACCAATCACAAAGATCTGCCCTCTACCATTTCAAATCAATCAATCTTAAGGAGTTTTAAAAAATTCCGCACTAGGACAGTTCGCTTTCTGTCGATGCGTCCTTTTGTAGATCTATCTAAAAACGATTTCGCATACAGTCATATTTTATCTTCGTGTTAAGCTTTGCAGCCGCATAATTCTTTTACTAAGCAACTATATAAGTTTTTTTTTGTGCATTTCCGTTGCGCAGCATATCATAACGAATGTTCTCCGGATCATCCTCATCTTGAGTACATTTCTTCATACCATACTGGCTCTAATAGCCTACGACTGTGGACATGAGAGGATGAACAAGACCCGTATTTCCCTGCTGGGCATTGAGGAGTGTAATATTAAGGTGCCGAATATCACTCACGAAGTAGAAGACATTCAATTACTCGAGTTGAATGATTGCGAGCATTCACATATATCAATGCAAAATCAATATTTTGCAGTCAGTCTATTACTGCGGCATGTTTAGTCACCTTTCGTTGGTACCCGGAGGATTAAGTAGTTTCATTCAAGACATTTCTAAGGAGGAATGTATCAGGATTCATAACAATGGCACATTTCGTCTGCAAAATAATAAGTGGATGACGGATATTCACGTTAACTCCTCCACACATCGCACCGAAACAATTGCAGGAGTTATTGACTCCAACGGAGCTTGCCAGGGAGCTTCATTCTCCAACGGAGCAAACTCATGGAACAATGTCATCGTGATACAGGCTCTGCAAATCACGGTTACTGATTATTATGCCTTTGTCCGGTTAGAAGACAATCAGGTGGTCTTGCGTGACAACTTACTGTGCCCATATTTACAGCAAAAATGTATGGACGTTGAACTCGGAATGAGCTTCTGGGACTTGATCCCAGATGCCTCGTGTGAAGCCCTTAACTATCATGTACTATATCAAGGAAATGCCACTAGAGCACAAAGCAAGAATATAAATAATGACCAGTTACACACAATATACACCGTGCACGCTGGTGATGCTGTGTTTGCACTGGAAATTGTAAAAGCTATATCAGTATGCAGATATAATGGGTTTCAAACTGAACATCCTCGGCTGGTAATAGTTCGCAAATCAACTCACGATTACTGGTTTACGAGAAAGGCGTTTAACTCGAAAAATCTGGATTTACTCACCTATGTCAACGCAAAATTCGTCTATGTCGAACGGCACATAAAGTCACAAATTCAAACCTTATATCTTAACCTGGTCCACAAAAAATGTGAGTTGGAACGCGACGTAATGCAAATGCAACTAGCAGTAGCTCATCATCATCCCGCGGAATTCGCGTTGATGCGAATGAAGGAACTGGGCTATACTGCTGTATCAAGAGGGGAGGTGATCTATCTCGTTAGATGCCAGGCTGTGGAAGTAACAGTTAGACAGACAACAAGATGTTTCAATGAGCTTCCCGTCAACTATAACAACAACAGCTTCTTCATGGCCCCAACCACGCATCTTTTGCAAGAATATGGTACCGAGATTCCGTGTTCTTCTACCCTTATGCCGGCTTACCAGCTCCATGGTGCCTGGTATGGATTTAATCCCCAGAGCCATCGATTGGAGGCTCCAGGACATCTAAAACCATCGGAGGAGATTCTCTGCGAGTATGAGGACGCAGGAGACCTAATCAAAGCTGGAATTTACTCAGTGGAAACCTCTGAAGCACTTCGGAAGCAAATTATGTATCCCACGGAGAGGAAAGCGATCGAAAATGTCATCACCCGAGCGCTTACTGGGCACGACACGGATCAACAGCGTCTCAACATTCTTCACCTATTCTCCCAGGACCATCTTGACCAAATTAAAGATTTTTTACAAGGCACATGGTGGTTGCTAAAGGATTTCGGTTTAATTTACTCAATTTTAATGGCTCTGTGGTTTCTACTTCGAGCCGTCAAGTATATAGTCGGCGTCATCCTTAATATGACTATGATTCGAAGAACTTATGGAAGGAGTTGGTGGCTCTTAGCAGCGCTCTGCACGACTTGCACTAATTACATATTGCACAAGGATGCAAGAACGAGGGAGGAAGAAGTTGCCGTCATAAAAGCGAATTCAGTGGACATCGAGGCAAATGTTCCAAGTTCATCTAAGGAGCAGCAAGACAATATAACGTCTACTAATCCGATCACACTCGAAAGCCTTCAAAAGCAAACGAAACTGTATCCGTCAATAACGGTTTAAGTGATAAGGGAAGCTCAAAATTGCTCTTTCATCCTTACTTTGTCTATTCCTTAATGTTCCCAAGTCCTGGGTTATACATATTGTTGCAGTCCCTGAAAAAAAAAAGGAGAGGACAAGTTAATTTCTTTATTCGTTGATTTTTACGAACTTACCTCTCGCAGGGAAATATTTAGAACTGAAATATTAGAACTGAAGGTCAAGGCCGGAAGAGGATCGCGGTCGTTGATCCAGCCATCTTGGACGTGACCGAGTCGCTGAGTGGACCGTGATTTATGTGATTATCGTTTTCTCCCGAAAAGTGTAGTTCAAACTTAACAAATTTTAATCGCAATATTGTTAACTGCAAAAAGAAATATTGCGCTTGCGACAGTGGGCAATCTTAGTGTTTTTTTTTGGCGGGCCGTAGTCGCGACAATAGTGTTCGCCTTCCTAAAACCCGGTGTTTACTTGTGGTCCCGCGAGTGCCTCTCGAGTGAACCATTCTTCCGGGGTGCAGTGCTCCAGCCATCGAGACCAGGACTCCCTCCGAGCGTGAATTGAGCCCGTGTCGACCATCCCACGGGACCTGAGGTAAGTGCCGTGCCCTAAAGTTAATTTGCCGCGACCGCGCCGCGAGCCAATCAATCGGCTGCTTTACGTGCGGGGTCCTTGAGCTTCGCAGCCGTCAGCTGTGCGAGGTGCTCCGCTGATCGGGCCCCGTCCCTCGCGAACAACATCGAGGCCAGCCACACACCTCGAGCGGGGCAGCCTTTCCCCTCTAGGCGAGCTGAGTGAGAAGCCATCTGGGCCGGGTTGCCAGATTGCTTCGCCGGTCGAGCTTCGGAGTTTTTGCCTCCCATTTTATTTCGCCACCAAAATTATAAAGTCTCCCTCTCGGACTAATTCCCGTCGGTTTAATAAATTAAACCGAGGCCGCTACGGTAACATTTGGTGCCAGGTGTGGGGTATTCGAGCAGAAATCGAGAGATTTCTTTTTCCCCGACAATCTGCGAAATAAAATAAAAATAAAATAAAGAATTAATTAGAGGAACTCAGGAACTTCCGATGGACTCCGGAAGAGGCAGCTACTCCCCGCCGAACGCCTTTACAGGGCTGCCTGTACGGCCCCAGGAAGAGCCTCAGCGAAGCGACATGGATAAACTGGTGGAACAAATTAATCGGCTGACGGCTACGGTGACGCAAATGGCAGAAAGGGTGTCCAGGATGGAATTACGGCATGAGAAGGCAGTCCGACGTACCATCGACCAGTTGGCGGCCGCGCCAACTCCGCCCCGTCGGCCACAAGCGGCCCCCTCATACCACCCGGACGATCTAATTTCCTTTGTGGAGCCCGAGCCTGAGTCTGAGCGAACTGTAGCCCCTGCTGAAAAGCCACGAGAAGACGAGGTTCATGGTTTTGATCAGCGGCCTGTCTCGTCGACTTACCTGGAAAATCCTAGTCCGGCAAGACAGCAGCCCATTCAGCCTAGTCATTTCCAGCCGCAGCAGCCAACTCAGCCGAGACAGTACCAGCCGCAGCAGCCAACTCAGCCGAGCCAGTACCAGCCGCAGCCGCCACTCCAGCCGAGCCATTTCCAGCCGCAGCAGCCAATTCAGCTGAGCCCTTTCCAGCCGCAGCAGCCAATTCAGCCGAGCCATTACCAGCCGCGGCCGCTGCTACCAGCCCCTAGCCCGAAGAGAATTTCCCTCGCGCCTAGGGATTATGACGGCAAGGAGCCCTGGTCAATGTACAAGCGGCATTTCGAGGCTGTGGCTCGAGCAAACAGCTGGTCTTCGGAGCTAAAGGCCATGTACCTCGTGCCCTATCTCCGAGGTACAGCCCTAGTCTTCTACGAGACTTTGCCTGAAATCACCAAGAGCGACTATGAGCGATTAAGTAGCGCACTCGGAACTCGTTTCAGCGACCAGTACGAGCAATCCGTCGCCCATATTCAACTGCGAGGGAGAACACAACGTTCAAATGAAGGGTTGTCTGAATACGCGACCGAAATTCAGCGGCTTACATACCTGAGTTTTCGGGAAGCCCAGGAAATCACGCGCGACAAAATCGCTCTCGCGCAGTTTGTCGATGGCATCGCCGACCCAGAGACCCAACGACGAGTGCGCGACGCGGTTCCCATTAGCCTCGAATCGGCTCTGTCACTGGCTATTCGAGTCGAAGCCAGTAGGGATGCGACGAGGATCAGTCGCCGCTACATGCGCTCGGCAGAGCCAGTCATTCCCCATCGACGAGCGAATAGGGCTTCTGCGAACGACACTCATCGCGCATCTGTGGCGAGGACCTCACCGCAAGCGGCCACGCCGACCAGCCCTCCGGCATCGAGCCTGAGGAATAATGCTCAGCCGTCGGGAAACTAGGCCAGCCTAGGCTTAAGGAGCGAAGCCTAGGCACTTCCAGGAGAGATGCTCCTCGTCGCACGCGCACGCCACCTAAAAAAGAAAAACCTGTTAAAACCGGCAGCACACCACAAAAACAGAACAACTCACCTGCCTCTGCTAAAGCGAAGTCCAAAGAACCCGCGACGCCGAGTACCAAGATCACCGAACGGCAAATCACCGGCGCTGTAAAGTGGTTCAATGTGAGGATGAGGTTCGGTTTTATAACACGAGATGATACGGGGGAGGACATCTTCGTTCATGCAAGAGGGATTAGCGCGAACAACCCAAAAAAACTAAAGCCATCGTTAGACCACGGAGAGTCCGTAACGTTTGACGTAGCGTGAGTTGATTCGCGAAGTTGGGCGGTCAACGTGACTGGACCTCAGGGGCAGCCGGTCCGGGGAAGCCGTTGTTCACCCGACAGGAGAAAGGCGAAACAAACCGCCTTTCAACCGCGTTCGGAGCCTGACGATTCTCGACAGGTCGCGACGGCTACACCACCACCACCACCGCCGTCGTTCGCTGACCCACCTAATCGAAATTTAAACTAACAACCACTGATCGAGCGGGGCAACAATCAGTGGGACCACAGTCCCCTTTGACAATTTCGATTAGGTCTCTCGAGGTCGCGACAACCCTGTCGATTGCGGGAACAGTCAATGGCGTTAGTTGTCCTCTTACCATTGACACCGGCGCTAGCCGAACTATTGTTCATCCGTCCGTCCTGGAAAAATCAGGCCTCCCAAAAAGACTGAAGCCCACCAATGCCCGCATTCAGACCGTCTCAGGTGAAATCTGTCCCGTAGATGGCACCATGGAAGTCACCATCGAACTTCCCGATTTCTCTGCCAATCACGTTGTCTTTGTAGCGCCAATTTCTGATGAATGCCTTCTAGGCATGGACTTCCTGAGGACCCACGGCTGCAGTCTGGACCTCCGGCGTGAGCTTCTCACTGTGGACGGACGAACAATACCGCTGAAAAAAGGAACGCCAGAAGAATTGAAAGGCAATGTCCTCCTGGAATTACCTCCGAAGTCTGAAGCAGTGGTCGAGCTTTACTGCGGGATAGTAAGCCGAAAAAACGTCCTTGTCTCGCCCAGTTCATCATGCCCGACCAAGCTCTCTATACTACCTTCGGTGGCAGCAACTAAAAACGGCATGATCAAGATTCTGGTTGCAAATACGTCAGACGAACACGTACAGGTGCTACCTACTGACACCCTGGCCACAGTAGAGCCGGCCGCAGACGTCGTATTGCCTGCGCAGGAGACCACAGATGACACTCCACCGGGCCTCGTTTCGTTGAGCTGTTTCAGCGCGCCCCTCCAACTTTAACCGTGGAGCAGCGACAGCGTCTGTGGAATACGTTGCTTAAAAATAAAACCGCTTTCGCTACATCGAAAAAAGATTTAGGCCGTACCTCGGTGGCGAAGCACCAGATCGACGTAGGCGAGTCAAGGCCAATTAAACAGCCGCCACGAAGGATGCCTTGGAGTCGCCGGAACGAGGCCGAGAGACTGCTGAAGGAAATGGAAGAGGAGGGTGTGGTTAGACCCTCCAACAGCGCCTGGTGCAGCCCTGTTGTCCTCGTCAGAAAGAAGGACGGCTCGCTTCGCTTCTGCGTGGACTACCGACGCTTAAATGAGGTGACGAGGAAAGATTCCTACCCCCTTCCTCGAATAGACCTCACGCTAGACGCGCTGGGCGACTCCAAGTGGTTCAGTACCCTTGATCTACAGCCTCACGAACGCGCCGGCTACCTTTCAACGCCTAATGGATCGTGTCCTAGCCGGCCTACCTTACACCACTTGCCTGGTGTATCTCGACGACATCATCGTGCACGGGAGAACTTTCGATGAAATGTTGAGAAACCTGGAACTTGTCCTCCAAAAGTTGCGCCAGGCAAACCTGAAAGTATCGCCGAACAAGTGCGAACTGTGTAAGGAGGAGGTTAAATTTCTAGGACACGTAATCTCGAAAGATGGACTCTCCACCGATCCCGACAAGGTTGCCGCTGAACGGACTTGGCCCCGACCGACGAGTAAAACAGAGGTCCAGTCATTCCTAGGCCTCTGCGCATATTACAGGAGGTTTGTTTTAAATTTCTCCGCTATCGCTAAGCCGCTCACTAGGCTTACGGAGAAGAAACAACCTTTCACCTGGGACGAGGAGAGTGAACTGGCCTTTCAGAGCCTGAAGGAGAAGCTAACAACTGCCCCCATTTTAGCCCAGCCAAACGACCGCGATAAATTCGTCCTGGACACGGATGCGAGTGACTTCGCTTGGGGCGCCGTGTTGTCTCAAATACAAGACGGCGAGGAGAAAGTAGTGGAATACTACAGTAAGACGCTCAGTAAGGCAGAAAGAAACTACTGCGTGACCCGCAAAGAGCTTCTTGCTGTAGTGAAGGCGGTAAACCACTTTCAGCCGTACCTCCTTGGCAGATCCTTTCTCCTCAGGACAGACCACGCGTCCCTAAGGTGGCTAATGCACTACAAGGAGCCTGAAGGCCAGATTGCGCGTTGGATAGAGAGGTTGCAGGCTTATGATTTCGAGGTGCAACATCGCCCTGGACCCCAACACCGAAATGCTGATGCCCTTTCGCGTCGCCCATGTGCGGAAACGAACTGCGGGTACTGCGCCCGCCAGGAAGAGCAACGAACGGTAGGGATAAAGATGGCCATCGTTTCGGAGTCCATGGCAAGCCTCCAAGATCAGGACCCAAAATTATCTGTGGTCAAGCAGTGGGTCAAGGACGGAGAGAGACCAGACAGATGCCAGATTACGGATCTGCACCCCACGATCAAAGCGTATTGGGCCCTCTTCTCCACGCTGTTTATACGGGACGAAGTCTTATATCGGAGCTGCCCCAATAGTACCGCCGACATGGTCCAAATGATAGTGCCGGATGCCAAACAACTGGCTATCATTCAAGATTGCCATAGCAGTCCGGCTGGAGGCCACCTAGGACTTGACAAGACCATCGCCAAGGTGAGACAAAATTACTATTGGGTCGGCAGCAGCAACGACATAAAGTACTTCGTCCGAAGTTGCGTTCCCTGCCAACAACGGAAAGGAGCCCCTCCAAAGAACCGGGCCAGACTGCAACTCTACAACGTGGGCGCACCGTTCGAGCGAGTAGCCGTCGACATCTTGGGACCCCTACCACCTACTGTCCCCCACGGCTACCGCTACATTCTCTTGTGCATCGATTATTTTTCGAAATGGCCGGAGGCGATGCCACTGAAAACTTTCTCCGCCGAAAATGTGGCCGATGCACTAATAGAGAATGTCTTCTCGAGGTTTGGAATGCCCCTACAACTCCATTCCGACCAGGGGCGCAACTTCGAATCTGAAGTCTTTCAGGAGGTGATGAGGAAATTCGGCATCGAAAAAACGCGCACGACACCTCTCCACCCTCAGTCCGACGGGATGGTGGAAAGGTTCAACCGGACTGTGCTAAGCGCTCTTTCGAAGTTCGTGAACACCAAGCAAGATGATTGGGACTGACTACTATCTGCCTTTCATCATGCTGGCATATCGATCAGCTACGCATCAAACTACGAAGCAGACTCCCGCGCTATTAAACTTCGGAAGAGAACTGCGACTTCCCGTTCAGCTCATCACCGGGGAAGCCCCGTATGAACCAGTCGCCAGCTACAGGGAATACCTCCAAAACCTTCGGGAACGCCTAGAAACTGCGCACAATTTTTGCCGCGAAAATATTAGATCGGTCAGCGAGGCGATGAAGGACCGCTACGATCTCTCGGCTAAAGCGAATCCCTTTAAGGCAGACGACCGGGTATGGCTCTTTCATCCGAAGCGCCGAAAAGGACATTGCCCGAAACTTCAGCGCGACTGGGAAGGCCCTTATCGTGTGCTCGAGGTGCTAAACGAGGTGAACTATCGGATCACGAAACAGCTCCGTGACCCCCCAAATAAGTCCGTGATAGTCCACCGAAATCGCTTGGCGCCATATTTCGCCCCGCCCGGCGATAAAAACGCACCAGAAAATCAGAGTTGATTTAAAAACTTAAACTAAATACAATGAATTTAAATTAAACCAGCTAAAACTAAAACTGAAATTAGGTAATAAAAGGATTATGTATCTAGACTTCGGGTCTTTTCCTCTTACCCTGGAATTCCCACTGAGTTTGACCTGGTAGCCTGTATCAAAATCCGATAATGGGACGACAAGCGTCATAAATACCATCTCTTCAAGCAATCACTGCTCTTGGTATCAATCCAAGTTTTCCGGTGTGCAAAACTTTCCGACCGCAAACTCCGATTTTATGATCAAAAATGGAGATCTTTATAAGCACCTGTACGACCGCTCAGATGTGTTAAACCAGGGCTCCGCCTGGAAACTCTGTATACCAAAACCGCTCCGCAATGAAATACTTAAAGAAAATCATGATGTTCCGACCGCCGGACATCTGGGTATTGCCAAGACTATTGCTAGAATAGCTCCCCACTATTATTGGCCCGGGATGTTTCGAGACATTACAAAATACGTCAGAAATTGTCCATCCTGCTTGAAGCATAAACCTTCACAACAGAAGACGGCCGGAAAAATGTATATAACCAAGGTTGAAAAACCATGGGAAGTGGTGACAACGGATTTAATTGGCCCATTTCCAAGATCTAGTCGGGGACACACCGCAATAATAGTGTTCCATGACAAATTCACTAAATGGACCGAATTTCAACCTCTCCGACAAGCTACAACTTCCGCCGTTGCTAAAGGTTTTAAAGAAAGGATAATTGCCAGATTTGGCTGTCCTCGCTTGCTAATTACCGATAATGGTACTCAATTCACGAGTAGATATTTTCAACGACTTTTAAAGGACTTTAATATTTTGCAGAGAACTACTGCAGTATATTCTCCACAGGCAAACGAAACCGAACGTGTCAATAGAGTTTTGAAGACAATGATTTCCCAGTTTATTGATCATAACCATAGAAAGTGGGATCAGTACTTACCGGAATTCATGTTAGCATTAAATACTAGTTGTCACGAATCCACTGGGTTTACCCCAGCGTTTTTAAATTACGGGCGTGAATTAGAATTACCCACTGCATACCGAAACGAATCCTCAAATAGGGATCTTACTCTTAATGACCGGATAAACAGACTAAACGACGCTTACAGTTTGGTTCGGATCAACTTGGATCGAGCCTTTTCAAAACAAAGCCATTATTATAATCTCCGCCGCCGCGATTGGAAACCAAAATTAGGTGAACAAGTTTTTAGAAAATCACATGTATTATCCTCCACCGCAAAACATTTTTGCGCTAAATTAGCACCTAAATACGAAGGACCATTTATTGTCTCTAGAGTAATTTCACCGGTTATCGTTATCCTAAAAGATTTAGAAGGGAAATCATTCGGGAAAAATCACGTTAAGGATTTAAAACCAATGCCGCAGGAAGACACACGGAGTGCCTGAGTCCATCCTCCAAAACCGTTATCCCTGTGTCCTATATAAGGAACGAACCTTCTGGGGTTAGTCATTCAAGTTTCAAAAGCCAAACAGAAAGGACCTCAAATAGAAAAATGGATTGGGCATTGGAATTAGACTACTCCCCCATTATGTCTCCTGTCCCGGACAGCCCCAGGTCCGCCGATAGCCCACCAACACCCGACCTGACCATGGAGCTTCCAACGATGCTGACGCCGCTGAGGGAAACACCAACGCCCGAACTGACCATGGAGCTGCCGGAAATGTTGACCCCATTGAGGGACACCCCAACCCCGGACCTGAGCGCCTATAGCTGGACACCGAAAGGTATATCACCACTAAAGACGCCCAGCAGCTCACCACTAAAGGCATCACCACCAAAGAAGTCTCCTCTGGCAACGAAAAAACCACAGATCCCGCCCCAGGAAGTCCACCCGACCAACAAAAAACCCGGAACATCCCTAAGGATCTCCTTGCCGTGGACGAGGATCTTCACGGGGAAGCGGTTCCGGCTTCGATGCGGCCCACAAACGATTCACCGCCTGCGCCTGAAATCCGATGGGACCGTGACCAGCAACGGCCTATCAGTGGACAGCACACCGAGATAGTCGTAAGATTTAGATGTAAGTTCTTTATATATAAGTTTATTCTTTATAAGTTTTTGTATATATATGTTTTTTTTCTTTATATGTAAGTTTTTGTATATATGTAAGTTTTTGTATATATGTAAGTTTTTGTATATATGTAAGTTTTTATATGTTATTTATATGTAAGTTCTTTATGTTACCCACCGCGAAGGTATTTAAGTTAGGAAAAATCAAAACCCGACTTTTTGATTTTTTTATGAAGAGAGAGGGGGAAATGTAACGAACCACGACGGTAACTCGGACTGAAACAGGATGAACGGTAACTATGACGACAGGATCAACAATAACTATGACGACAGGGTAAAAGGTAACAGTTGTGACAACGTGGTGGGGGGCGAACTCGCCCTATAAAAGCCGATGTATTTTGCTGAATGAGCAGCCAGTTCACTAATAGCAGTCGAGGTGTTGACTCTTCCGCTAGTCCTGGTTTACCGCACACTACCCGCCAGTTCACTAATAGCAGTCGAGGTGTTGACTCTTCCGCTAGTCCTGGTTTACCGCACACTACCCAGCCAGTTCACTAATAGCAGTCGAGGTGTTGACTCTTCCGCTAGTCCTGGTTTTCCGCACACTACCAGCCAGTTCACTAATAGCAGTCGAGGTGTTGACTCTTCCGCTAGTCCTGGTTTTCCGCACACTACCCGCCAGTTCACTAATAGCAGTCGAGGTGTTGACTCTTCCGCTAGTCCTGGTTTACCGCACACTACCCGCCAGTTCACTAATAGCAGTCGAGGTGTTGACTCTTCCGCTAGTCCTGGTTTACCGCACACGACCCACCAGTTCACAAATAGCAGTCGAGGTGTTGACTCTTCCGCTAGTTCTGGTTTTCCGCCCGCTATCATACCTTGCCATCCGTTCACCCATCCCCGATCGAGGTGTTGACTCTTTCGGATTCCCGTCCTCGGCATTGGTCTTTATCTCCCCGCGAAACCTATATTTCCGCGTTCCGGAAGGGCATATTGTCCTTCCCTATGATAGTTTTAGAGTTAGATTGTTAGTATTAAATATTGTTATTATTAGGTAATAAAAGGATTATGTATCTAGACTTCGGGTCTTTTCCTCTTACCCTGGAATTCCCACTGAGTTTGACCTGGTAGCCCCTTGTCTCCCGAAATCTACGTTACACTGAATTAAAATTAAACTAACAGAAGCTCCATGCACTGAATTAATTAAAAAACTAAACCTAAAACTGATAATGGACAATAAAAAAAAAAAAAATATAAAAATATAAAAATTATAAACAAATCGAAAAAGACATTGAATTTTATTGTGCGTTCGAACTATTATTTTGTGCTTGGCACGGCACTCCTTCGGATCGGATGATTTTATTTTCCCCCGAGCTGAGGACAGCTCTTTTCCCAAAGGGGGAGTAATGTTGCAGTCCCTGAAAAAAAAAAAAGAGAGGACAAGTTAATTTCTTTATTCGTTGATTTTTACGAACTTACCTCTCGGAGGGAAATATTTAGAACTGAAATATTAGAACTGAAGGTCAAGGCCGGAAGAGGATCGCGGTCGTTGATCCAGCCATCTTGGACGTGACCGAGTCGCTGAGTGGACCGTGATTTCTGTGATTATTGTTTTCTCCCGAAAAGTGTAGTTCAAACTTAACAAATTTTAATCGCAATATTGTTAACTGCGAAAAGAAATATTGCGCTTGCGACAGTGGGCAATCTTAGTGTTTTTTTTTGGCGGGCCGTAGTCGCGACAATAGTGTTCGCCTTCCTAAAACCCGGTGTTTACTTGTGGTCCCGCGAGTGCCTCTCGAGTGAACCATTCTTCCGGGGTGCAGTGCTCCAGCCATCGAGACCAGGACTCCCTCCGAGCGTGAATTGAGCCCGTGTCGACCATCCCACGGGAGCTGAGGTAAGTGCCGTGCCCTAAAGTTAATTTGCCGCGACCGCGCCGCGAGCCAATCAATCGGCTGCTTTACGTGCAGGGCCCTTGAGCTTCGCAGCCGTCAGCTGTGCGAGGTGCTCCGCTGATCGGGCCCCGTCCCTCGCGAACAACATCGAGGCCAGCCACACACCTCGAGCGGGGCAGCCTTTCCCCTCTAGGCGAGCTGAGTGAGAAGCCATCTGGGCCGGGTTGCCAGATTGCTTCGCCGGTCGAGCTTCGGAGTTTTTGCCTCCCATTTTATTTCGCCACCAAAATTATAAAGTCTCCCTCTCGGACTAATTCCCGTCGGTTTAATAAATTAAACCGAGGCCGCTACGGTAACAATATATACACATACATTTTTTCTCCCTTTCTTTTTTTTTGTATATCTACATATCAGGGCGAGACGGGGCGCCCTTTAACTAACTCCTTCGTCGCGGACAATGGGAGGAAATGCCCAAAGTCGTTACCAATTTCTAATCAATGTACTTTCAGTTTGAAATGCTCCATTTCAAAGCCGCCCAGAATGTTGAGTCAACGTCGGACGGTGACAACCGAGCCGGACGGAAACCCCATGTAGCCGCGTCAGCACACGCGCCCCGGCGCAGCGGGTTTTATTTCAGCGATCCCGCAAAATTGGAAACGGCACGAGGCGCTGAGGCAGCACTTGGGTCAGCACTTGAGGAATCGAGCGGGCGGACTTGAGCAACTGGAGTGGGCAGTGAGCGTCAAGAAGCGGACACAGTCGGAGCAGTTTTCAAACGGAACCTTTTCAAATCAGTATTTTTTTTTAGATCAAACCTTGAAGAAGTAATTGTTCAAACGAGTCAGCTTATAATTGTTAATCCAGTAATATTTTGTGAAAGTCCCTAAAGAGTTATTAATCACTATTGTGATAAATAATAAAGTTCAGTTGTAACGACGTGTGGTGTTCTTAGTGGGTTTGATACAAGTTAGATTCCTCTGTTGAGCTCCACCGTTCTCTGGTTAGCGACAAGCAGCTTGTTGACGAAGACAGCACCCAGTTCACGGCACCACGACTGGCAATTTCACCCAAACATTTTCACCGAACTTAAAGAACGTATTGAGAAAAATAAAGACAGGTGATCCCGTTCAAGAAGAAGAGGCGTGGAAGTTATGGGTGCCTAGTGCATTAACTAAGGACGTTACATCTCGAGCTCATGATCCACCTTTAGCAGCTCACGGCGGAATTGGTAAAACCTTAGCAAGACTTCGCAGACATTTCTACTGGCCAGGTATGACAGTTGAGACACGTGAGTACATACTGTCTTGCGACATTTGTAAAGAGGTGAAACCATCCAACACCACCTTACGACCACCCATGGGCACACAAGTTAAGACCGAACGACCTTGGCAACGAGTTTATCTCGATCTCCTGGGTCCTTATCCTAGAACCAAGAAAGGAAAAGTCTGTATATTGATCGCTTTAGATCACTTTTCTAAATACCCTTTACTTGAACCTCTTCGAAAAGCCAGTACCTCTAACATTTGCACTTATGTCGAAGAAAAAATTTTCCATCACTTTGGAGTCCCTGAAACAGTGGTGACTGACAATGGGACACAATTTCGTTCAGTTCAATTTCAGAATCTTTTGAAAAGATATGGCGTGCATCATTTTCGCACTGCGGTATACTCGCCTCAAGCCAACGCCTCCGAGCGTGTGAATCAATCTATTTTGTCTGGCATTCGGGCATACCTAAAAGAGGAGCACACCAAATGGGATGAGAAATTGAGTTGTATTGCTAGTTCGTTACGTAGTTCGGTTCACCAAGCCACCAAATTCTCTCCTTATAAAATTTTGTTCGGTAATAATATGATTGCACATGGCTCTGCCTATGCATTATTACGACAACTGTCAGGGGTGAATGAACCTATTGATGTGGATACATCCGACAAACTTCGACTAATTCGTGCACAGGTACAAGATAATTTGGACAAGGCTTTTGACAGAGGCGCCAAGCCGTATAATCTACGATCTAAACCTGTAGAGTTCAAGGTAGGACAAGAAGTATTCAGAAGGAACTTCCAGTTGAGTAATTTCGGGAAAGGCTTCAACGCCAAACTTGGAAAGAAGTTCGTCCATTGCCGAGTTAGAGCTAGGAAAGGTAATTCATTGTATGAGTTGGAAACCCTTCAAGGCAAGTTAATTGGCACTTTCCATGCCAAAGATATCAAACCGTGACTTTATATCCTAATATGTCCTGTAAATTGAGTTTAAATTCTAAATATTCTTCCATTCCGTTACAAATTGGGAAACTCCACCGCGGCAATCCGTAATGGAGCTTCTCCTCCACCCATGCAGTTTTTTCGGTAGCCCTAAGAAGGTATCCGACCAGCCTAACTGGTAGCGTTCGTGTGTCCAGAAGCCGCCTCTGCTAGCTTATGCGGTGGACACACCCTTTTTAAACCCCCTTTACCCCATCCCAATTAGAGTTCCTATCCAATACCCATCCTTTAAAATTTTTCTGGCATTTTTCTCCCACCCTCCCAATCAAGAGGCCCGGCCTGCAACCCTCGGGGTTGAGGGTGACCCGGAACCTCTTGAGAACTGAGGATGTTGGCTTCGTCAGCCAGCAAGCCTACTCGGGGTTTCTCTACCTCGAGGGGAACAGGTTGGGAGGGGCTTTGCTTGCCCACTCTGCGGGACTGGCGTCCGGGAACGTCGGGAGGACTCCCCGGAACTGCAGGGGTTGGCTTTTTGGTGTGCCAGCCACCTGACCGGGAGTTCCCTCCCGTCGTCGTCGGTTGCTGGCTTCTCGCGGGGTGAGTCGGTACAGCTACCTTTCCTCGACGATGCTAATTCTTTCCCATTCGGTGTCGCTGGATTTCATCTCCAGCTATTCCTCTGCTCCAACCATTCTACCCGTTGCGAAAATTCCCTCAGATATGATGGTTTAACCGCCATCATCGCAGAATAAATAACATCACAACTCAACCAATTTTGTCGTATCGATTTTACTAGCCTGATCTATTCTTGCTCTATACAGAAACTTTTCAATTTTCTGGAAAATCATTCCAATTTTCAATTTTGTTTTCACCACCCTTGTCTGCAACCGGCGTGCTTGCCCTTGGGTGGTCTCATGGTCTCATGATCTTACGTTCCAATGTATACGGAAAGTATTGACACATCTCGGCATCGTACAATTCTGACTTTCATGGTTCATACGTCTCGGCACATCTCTCAGCTCTTTCTTGAGTGGTAAAACTCGATTTTGCCTGGTTTTCAAACCACAACCTTCCAATGTTTCCAGCGACCAAGTAGCGGTCACCGAAGATAAATCTGCTCTATCATCTTAGTCTTTTCATTTTTGGTAAATTTCAATCTCCCTTTGTGCCCAATTTCCACCTCACCCATTTTTTCACAACTCCTTTAATTTTGTATTTTCGACTTGGAGTTCCTGCTCTCCAATTTGTCCCACCCCTTAGCAAAGACTGCATTACAAGAGCAGGAGATCACCTTTTCGTAGTTTTTACAGCGCAAATTTCATGACAACCCCCACCTCCGGACTCCCGTGAACAGCAGCGCCCTATCGTTGGAGTCTGGAGGGAGTCGGATCCGAAGAACGGATGTTCATCTTGGGTCTGGGATGACCGCGAGGGGTTGGGTTACAGCCACCACCTCTACCATCTGTTTGTTCTGTGAACAACAATCCACTAGGTCCTCACCCTTCGGGCAGGCCCGAGATGAGATAGCAGCTCCCTCTTACTGACAGGGAGACCCGCCTCTCATTAGGGCAGGCTCTCTCTGCCATTACGAGAGAGTGGCCAAGTTAGGGCAGGACCGAGCTGACCTCTCATTAGGGTACAGGGAGGTCCAGCACTGATTTTGGCCGGCTAGCTCAGTCTCGGGCTAGACTCGGGTCGTGGGTCGTACCACATGTTGGGCACCCGCACAAAGCCCCTGACCTTTTTTCAACTCCTTTGAGCTCGGGGGCCGAGCTCAAAGTACCTGATGGTGTTGTGGTCAGGGCCAAACATTGGCCCCGATTCTTTGTCCTGAAAAACATGAAGCATATATTTTATTTTTCACGCCGCCTATGGCTATAAATTCTGAGTTCGGCGGCTCAACCAAAAATTTACGGCGCCCGTTGGCGGGTACCGCCAACCCGGTACCGGGTCTCTCGGACTGCGAACGCAGAGTTTTGTAGCTAAAAATAACACCAAAACTCGGCGCTCGCGGCTCGAGGGACAGTTAAAGCGAAGAAAAATTGCGGCGCGGGCCTGGCGATCGAGGCAAAATGTGCACCTCGAGCCCGGTCCCACAGAAGAATTCCCGCGACCAAGAAGCTCGAGCCGGCAAGTTAAGTCCACATGCACTCGGATGCCTCGAGCCAGGCACCAGCCACAGCGAGAAGCGAGATTCGATCCCACTGGCATCTACTCGCACAGCGGCGTGAGCGCATCGCGTGATCTGGCGCTGCCGATGTGTGAGTGGATGGCAGCGGGACCGAGAACGGTGGAAGAGATGAGTCATCGGCGCGGCTGAGGAGGTTGGCGTGGATCGGCGCGTAATTCGGGGAGTCAGTTTTTGGTCGGCAACGAGGAGAGTCGAGGACGAGCATTGAATGAGGGAAGTCAGTTTTTTGGAGCACCAAGTAAGCCGGGCCGGGAAAAATTTAGAAAATCGATTCAGGGAAGAAGTCGCGTAGCAGAAAAAAAGAAAAAAGTCGCTGTTAAAGTGAAGCCGACAAGATCCGTGCGAATTTTTTTTAAGAAATCCGGGTAGATTCGGGATTCGCATTAAAGGAAAAGAAAGAAAAAGTGATTAAATTAGACCGCGAAAAAAACGAAAAATAAAATATACAAAGTACAGTGCCGGAACGGAGAATAAGGCTTAAAAAGAAAAAAAAATGGAAGACTTGTGCGAAGTTAAAATCAGATGTCTCCAGAACTTATTTTATGTGGTGCCGTAACCCAAATGGAAACGGGAAAATTCATAAAGCGTTCCGCGACCCACTATTAATTGAACAGTTAAACGAACTTACCTACGAAGCATACCGTAAATTTTTTTTGTCGCGTGCCAACCCTACAAAAGAAAGAAAGAAAACCAGGAAGCAAGAGACAGATTAAAAGAAAATTACTTGTGTAAATTTAAGTGCTCTACGGTTAACTTCTTTTGTGGTTTTTTTTTCTTTGCGAGCGAACCTGTGTAAAAATAAGCGGTATATTTCGACCAATGAATTTAGACGATTTTTTTTTGTGAGAAAAGAAAAGGAACAATATTTAAAACAAGAGAAAAAAAGAGAGAAAAAACGAATAAGTGTATCTAGATTAAGGAAAAATTAGAACTAACTGTGAAAACTAATTAACGATAAGGACCATAATAATAAATAAATCTGCAAATACTTGTACCTAAATAAATATATAACCTTAACCGCGAACTCAAACTAAATTAAGTGAACAAATAAATGAACTAACCAGTTGGACTAAATAAATAAATGAAGAAATGATTAAATACACCTATGTATATTCTAGATAATTCAGGCGATGAACGCGAGCATAAATAACTGAGCCAATAAATAACTAAATAAAACTGTATCTCCGTAAATAAACCTATAAATAAGCCACTCACTAACTCACGAAAAACAAAGTAAATAAATATTGAAGAAAAAAAAAGAAAAAAAAAACTGTATCAAGGCACACCGGTACCACGACGGGGCCAGAAATGAAGAGGCAGGGTACCGGGCTGCGGCATCAGCATCACACGCAGAAGCAGGTCGTAGTCATCAGCAGCAGCATCACCTCATCATGGCAGCAAGGCGCCCAGCGTCCCTAAAGTTTTGTAAGGTCTTTTTATAAGTTTAAAAAGAATATAGAAGGTATGTCTAACTTACATTAATTTTTGTATTTTCTCTGGGTCACCTCTCCTCCCTCCAATAACTCGGGCTACGACCTCCTCGTAGGGGTCATGTGAGTTGATTTTGCTATAAAATAAATAGGGACCTCCCCAAATATTTTTGGGCCAAGGGGAGGTCGAAGGGAGGTTGGGGCATCGGCCAGCTCGGGGGTTCATGTCACCAGAACCCCCCTGAGAGTCATCCACCGCAGTGGCAGGGGTTCGGCCTGCCCTGCTCGTTTCCCCCGTACCTTTTGTTTTTCCGTGGCGCGAGAATCTTTCGTAATGAGCATTCTCGCTCTGGTGGCTTCGGGTGGCCTACCGGCACAACCCCCCCACACTACCGCATATGCTAGCCTGCCAGCTCGCGCATGCCACACACCACCAGACCAGGCGCTTTAGCCGGGCCCTGGAGAGTGTGCCCCCATAACACCCAATTGTTGCAAAACAAAACACTGATTGGCGGGAGTCAATACCTGTGAAAATTCGTCTCGCAATAACCCTAAGATTCTAGCTACAGGCCACAGCTGTACGAGTTTGCACTACCTATTTAAAGATTCAAGCCAACTTATATCAAGAATTGCTCCTGAAGTATGTACATACATACTTGCACTCAACGAGACTTTAAAGGATTTTGTGAAGGTAACTTATGACTGTTTTGCTTAATAAAAAAATACAACTGTAGGCACTCAGAATGTTTAAATGTACTCTACACTCTGTAACCGTAATGATCAAGCCTTGAGCTTAGTCTCTCTTGGGCCTTCAAATAAACCAGACGCAACACGTAAGGTGCTTTTTAGTGATTACTGCCCTGCCCAATCCCTACAAAATCAGAAGTGGTGATGATCCACGTGTGCTTAAACAATTTGTGAACGGTCAACTTAAGTTAATTAGTTTTGAAGCAGTTTGCATACGTGCTAAGACGATTAATAAATCATAAGTGATCCGAATTCGTTGGCTGCAGATCTGACCACACACGTGCTACGTCCGATATACCGGCCGCAGAGTTAATTGCGAACTTCCTTCTTTGAAGACATAGCATCGGCACTACATCTTTTATAAGGTATGTCAAAAATACGTGCGGCTACTTTTGCAGAAAATGCAACCGTTAGCCTCTTTAAAGAAAAGTTGGAGGAATTGGGACTTTCTGGGAGTGGAATTAAGGCTACATTAAAGGCGAGACTATTGGAGGAGATAAATAATCGTTCCGAACAGGATCTTGCAACATATTTTCCTGAAAACATTCTTTCACCTGCAATTGATATGCATATGGTAATGAATCTTTCGGATAGTGACCAAGGTCAAAGCGGACATCAGGAGGACGATGCGATGGACCAAGAGCTGCTGAGATTGAGAGATCAAATTCGGAAGGCACAAGAGATAGCGGAACTTCGGAGCCAGTTAGCCGCATTGGGCGCTACAGATGGTGATAGCAGTAGAGGGACCGCTCGAAGTGTGTTTAACTTTCGCGATGTAGAGGAATCGCTTCCGCAGTTCAGTGGTGATGACCACTACTGCGTCAAAATATGGATTCATAGTGTTGAGGAATCAGCCCATGTATTGGAGGACTGGGATGATAAAACGCGCCTCATTTACGCTAAACGCTTGTTATCAGGAACGGCAAAACTTTTCCTTCGATCAATTTCATGCACATCGTGGGGAGATCTCAAAGTGACTTTAATTGGTGAATTTTCTCGAAGAGTGACCAGTGCTGAAATCCATACAAAACTGAGAGCTAGGAAAAAGGAGAAGTCAGAATCTCTTCTCCGCTACGTCCTAACGATACAAGAAATCGCATCAGCTTCAACCATAGAGGAGACTGATCTCATCAACTATATTATCGACGGCATCCCGGGATTGGACCAGCATAAAATGTTGTTGTATGGAGCGAATACTCTCCGCGAGCTCAAGTCAGCACTACCTAAATTTGAGAGACTTGTTATGCGGACTAACTACAACCTGAAGGTGACACCGAAGCAATTACCGTCGGAGGAAAAATCACAAACAAAAAGGATAAAATGTTTCAACTGCAATGGCTTTGGACACCTTAGTAAGGCATGCAGCAAACCAAAACGAAAGCCTGGATCGTGCTACCTCTGTGGACAACCGAATCATAAGGCCCAGGACTGCACAGCGAAAGAGAAGTCCGTATTGACTTTACACCAGAATTCGGCAACAGGAATATCGACGATGTGCGACGAGGCGAGCCAATGTGGACCTGTCAGTTTATCTCATGAGTTTGAGTACAACATCGAATACGAATTTGGAAAAGACAGTGTTGCAAAGAAGAACTTCAGATGCGAACTCTTGACGCTGGTGGACTCATAAGCTTCGTGCAACAGCAGTATGTGCCCCCCTGTCTTGTATCTTCAGTGGATTCTGGTAAATTTAAATTTAGCGGTCTTAATGGTAGTTTGCTTAACATTGTAGGTTTGACAAGGTCAGCAGTTAATTTTGATGGCTCTAGCATTATATTAGATCTTTTTGTAGTCCAAGAAAATTCGATGAAATACCCAATAATTTTAGGAAGAGACTTCATTAAGGGCCTGTCCGAATCCAAGTCTATGTCTATGTCTTCGTCTCGTTATAACAGTTCGTGACGTCACACCGAGCTAAGCTCTGTCCGAATTCATGTCTATGGCTGTGAGCTTAGCTACGTAGTATAACAGTTAAGTCAATTGCTTAGCTTGATGAGCGAGTCAAGGCTCGCGTTGACTTCGTGAAGTAGACAACGTGCAATTGGTTGTAAAATAGGACTTTTTTAAGAGAAATTAAAAATGTCAGGTACAAAATGTAAGTAAAATTAATTGCAATTGTTATAGACATGTTCTGAAGAACAATGTTTTTATTGCAGGGACTAAAGAAAACGTATTAAAATTAATAATGGGTCATATTTTCTTGTACTCTTCCTTCCATTATTAATTTATATTTTGAACGCTACACTTTTGTCCTCCTCTTAAGCACAGACAAATAACTTACGTTAGGTTAACTTCCAACGTCAAATTTCAAGCTAAGCAAACCAATTCGGACAGGTTAGCTTTGCCTTCGTCTTAATTGTTATAATAGCTCAGCTTGTTCGCTGACGTCACGAACTGTTATAACTAGGCGAAGACATAGACATAGACTTGGATTCGGACAGGCCCTAAGTTCGCAAAATTGGAATGGAAAACAAATACCGGGAAAAATCGGGAACTCAAAGATGTTAGATGCCTCGAACAGGATAAAGAAGGTAAAAATTGTTCCGCGCTCGTGACTGGTTCGGGTATGTATTGCGGTTCTGATGATGCTGATAATTTTTTATTACAAATACTTAACATTGACACTGGGGATGATCCGTCTGAACTGATTTTAGAAATTAATCGTGAGTTGCCTTGCCATATCATAGAAAAATGTCGAGCGATTGTTAAGCCTTCACTATATTTTAAAGCATCTCTTAATACTAATTCGCGTGATGATTTTCAAATGTCCATAAAATTGACTAAAGAGGATCCCTTTTATTGCGCTCCTCGAAGGCTCCCGTATACCCACAAATTAGAACTACGGAAAATTCTGGATGATTTACTCCAGAGAGGGGTTATTCGGGAAAGTAGTTCCCCTTTTGCTTCTCCGATTGTCTTGGTGGGTAAAAAGAATGGAGAATTGCGGTTATGCGTTGATTATAGGGAACTCAACAAGGTAACGGTCAGGGATAATTTTCCCCTCCCTCTTATCGAGGATCATTTGGATTACCTCAGAGGAAAGAGGTTTTTCACCACGCTAGACCTGAAAAACGGTTTTCACCATGTGAAAATTGAGGAGAACTCCACCAGGTTTACATCATTTGTGACACCCCTGGGTCAATTTGAATACACCAGAATGCCTTTTGGCCTCAAGAATGCTCCGTCTGTTTTCGAGAGGTACATGAAGCGAATCTTCGGGAAATTAATTTCTGATGGGAAAATAGTTACATTTATCGATGACATTCTTATACCTACCGAAACTGTCGAGCAAAATTTAGAAATACTTGAGGAAGTTATTCAGATTGTAAAAGAAAACAATCTACACCTTCGACTGGACAAATGCAAATTTTTGCAGGAAAGTGTGGTGTATTTAGGCTATAAAGTAAATGCTCAGGGCATACGGCCAAATGAAGACCACCTTAAAGCGGTAAAGGATTTTCCGGTACCTAAAAGTTCTCGGGAGGTTCATGCATTTGTTGGCCTTTGCTCATACTTCTGTAAGTTCATAAAAGACTTTGCAACTTTAGCTCGTCCCCTATACGATCTTCTTAAGAAGGATGTTCTGTTTAGATTTGGTCACCTGGAATATGAGACTTTTGAAAATTTGAAAAAACAGCTGACAGAGTCTCCGGTATTGGCGATTTATAATCCCTGTAGCGAGACCGAACTCCACTGTGACGCCAGCAGTGTGGGGGTTTGGAGCAGTGTTGCTGCAAAAACAGAACGACAATAAGTTTCATCCAATATTCTATTTTTCGAAGCGGGCCACCGAAACTGAAAGTAGATATCATAGTTATGAGTTGGAGACATTGGCCATTGTATACGCTTTACGAAGATTTCATGTCTACTTGGTGGGTATAGATTTTAAAGTTGTCACCGATTGCCAGTCGCTGACGTTGACTCTTGATAAGAAATTTCTCAATCCTAGAATCTCTAGGTGGGCTCTGGAATTGCAGACCTACAAGTATACGGTGGAACACCGTAAGGGCGATAAAATGCCTCATGCTGACGCCCTGAGTAGATCTATCAACCTTTTGCAACCGAATGACGAGTCTTTCGAATTCGTATTGGCAGCCGCACAACGACAAGATCCGGAAATAATTCGGGTAGCTCAGGAACTTTAAAAGGCTGAAAGTCCGACGTACGAAATGATAGATGGGCTAATTTATCGAAAACACCAGGGAAAAGTACTATTTTGGGTGCCAGCACACATGGAGATTCAAGTCATTCGTACCCACCATGAGGCTTTATGTCACGTAGGGGTTGATAAGTGTTTTGAGTACCTCAGCCGTGGCTATTGGTTCCCTGCAATGAAAAGCAAAATTAGGGAGTACATAAAAACTTGCCTCAAATGTATTTTCTTTTCCCCAGACTCAGGGAAGGCCGAAGGTTCACTCCACAATATCCCTAAGGGCGACCTGCCCTTTCATACGCTGCGTATCGATTATTTTGGCCCTTTAGCAAACTCTCGATCGAAGAAGAAACATGTATTCCTGGTTATTGATGGCTTCTCTAAGTTTCTTAAATTATATCCAGTTAAAACTACTAAAAGTATAGAAGCTATAAAGTGTCTGCAATCTTTTTTCGATAATTATTCAAGGCCGAATAGAATTGTTTCTGACCGAGGATCATGTTTCACATCTAAAGAATTCCTCGACTTTCTAAATTCAAACAACGTGCAGCACATAAAAATGACCTCTCAATGATGTCCACAAGCCAATGGGCAAATTGAAAGAATGAACCGCATTCTAACGCCCATGTTGACGCGGAAACAACAGCTGACTGGGATAAGCACTTGGCGAAAATTGAATATGCTATCAATAATACTGTTAACAGAAGTACGAGGTTTACCCCAAGTATGCTAATGTTTGGAACAAACCAAAGAGGGGAGATCGCGTTAAAGAACATTTGGAAAGGGGCATAGGTTTAAAAGTAAATGAACTGGAGGACGTAAGGAAGCAGGCTATTCAGAATATTGAGAAGAACCAATGTTACAACAAACTAAATTATGACAAACGTCATAAAAAGCCCACAGAATATAAAAAGGGAGACTATGTTATGGTAAGGAACTACACGAGCACCCCAGGTGTCAATAGAAAATTGTTCGCTAAATACCGCGGTCCGTATATTGTTGATCGTGTATTGCCGAATGACCGGTATTTAATAAAGGACATAGACGGAATGCAATTAACGCGAATTCCGTATCGAGGAGTATGCGCTCCAATTAATATGAGGCCATTAAGTTTAGAATGACGATATTTGAACGGAACAAGTTTTAGTTTTACTTCCGCTTAATTTAATTTCAATAAGTAAATAAATTGTTCAATTATTCTCGACTGATTTGTTTAAGTAATCTCGAAAAATATCTGCTTTGAGTTTCGATTTTATCGTTTTGAAAAGGAAAAGAAAATAAAGACATTTCTATGTTACTTTGTTTTAAGTAAACTCAATGTTTCAATGTAATTTGTTTAGGGTTTTAGCAAAACCTATCGATTGAATGAATGTTACATAATGACGTCAAATGAGATTTTTAACTGTTATAAGAATATATACAGTTTTACAGAAGCGAAAGTCATATTGTTATATATGCTCGATAATTCTTGAGATGCTTTTATGGATTCTATTTAATTTCTGTCGAATAATATTTTATGTAATCGGGTCGATTACGAGGTCAGAATGGCCGAACTGTAGGCACTCAGAATGTTTAAATGTACTCTACACTCTATAACCGTAATGATCAAGCCTTGAGCTTAGTCTCTCTTGGGCCTTCAAATAAACCAGACGCAACACGTAAGGTGCTTTTTAGTGATTACTGCCCTGCCCAGTCCCTACAGTACTTATTTTTGTTTAATAATATTTAATGTAGTCAATCACTTATTAATTAGGTGCATTATACATAAATTAATGAAAATTATTTTAAAACTGTTATGGGTAGTCAATATTCGCATTATTGTAAGCCTGTTGCAAAATACTTTCCGATGGTACTTGTTGTGTCGGAAACTCTGAAATACTTACGTCTTCTTGGGAATAAAAAAAAATATTAGATGGGGGACGGTCAGTATCAGAGTAGGAGTCAGTAGCGGAGTAAGAGCTAAATGAGGACGTGGGGTGGGACGGGTAATGTGTAGTGATGAGCAAAAGAAGAACAAGACCAAGACTTAGACAGTCTTGGTATTGTTCTTTTTCTTGCACCCTCGGTCTTGGTCTTGGTCTTGCAGTAATGGACTTAGTCTTGGTCTTGGGTCTTGTTCTTGTGTATCAAGTCTTGGTCTTGTTTGCAAATATTTTGTATAATTTATTTTACTCGTATACTTGTAAAGTGTCTTGTAAGTAAACCGATTAAATGACTTTCAGCTTCTTACACCGTTCAACTAATCAACAAACAAACAAAAAAAACAAATATATGGGGAAAAATGATAAAGTTTTTTTGACTGAACTATGTATGTACATATATGTAGTTATTGAAGTAATCTCATTATTTCCCCTTTTTTTTCTAAACTGAATGCATCTTCCACTCTTGCGAAGTCGTAATTTTTTCCACAAAACCAACAAACGTCATCCGTTTCCACAGAAATGCGCAACAGACTTTGAAAAATGTGTCAGAATTCAACGCACACAGAGTGGAAGGAGCATCCTCACTCCCCTATGGAGTCACATTTTTTTTTTACTTTCTGCACGTTTTTGTCATTTCAGCTCATCAGTTTCCATAGAAATGCTCAACGGTTTTTGAAAAATATCTCAGAATTCACGCACACAGCGTGGAAGGAGCATCCTCACACCCCTATGGCATCACTTTCTTTTTTTCTCTCTGCATGCGTTCGCCTATTCATCCATTTCCCTAGAAACTCAACGGATTTTTACCCTTCGAATTTCTTACAGTTTCCCAGTATGTTTTTACGCCCTCATGTAATAATAAAAAAATATGTAAAATTGAATTTTTTTAATAATAGTATATGCTTACATTGTGAGTTAAACAAAAGCAAGTAAAAAAACTGATTTTGTGAAAATTCTAAAGTGTAGGTAGAAGACTTGTTTCCTTAAAGTGGAAGTCTTGGTCTTGGTCTTGTTCTTGCAAGTCGAGTCTTGGTCTTGGTCTTGCTTCTGCAGGTACGGTCTTGGTCTTGGTCTTGCATTTTTTGCAAGAACAAGACCAAACCTGCAAGACCAACACTGATTTTGCTCATCACTAGTAATGTGCGTTCCAGAGGGAAAAGGAGTAGAGGTGCGGATGCGGCCATTCAAGGGGCGATTGGTAGAAAGAAATGATTGAGAAGTAGATTGTACGCGATACGGACTAACCGTTTGTCTCCGTACTGAAGATTGAGGCTTTTTCAAAATTAAGCCATCTATCTCATACCACAGACAGACTTTAAAACTTATCAGACTATTCATAATACCCTAGATACACGGACACGATCGAATGAAGATCCAGCACGGATCATCATCGGTTGTGCCGTGTATCACTATGAATTAAGTTCGGATCTTCATCCGTTCACTTCATTCCTTCATTCACGGATGAAGTTCCGACAACTTAATTCTGAGCGAATGAAGATGAGAGGCCTGGAAAAATCTGGAAAAAATCAGCTGATTTCCAGTGTCAAGCTGTCAACACAAATGAAAATTCAAAAATCTAATTTCTAACTTGAAGTTGTCAGTCGGTAATCTTGTGTTTTACAAAAAAATGGTGTACAAGTGGAAAGACATTGACGAAATAAAATTCCTTGTGTAAAGGCGAAAGGAATTTTTTTCTTTTAAATAAAAACATTTTTATTTTTTAACAAAACTCTTTGGTTGTGAATCTTTCCTAAAAAAACTACCTCCCTTAATTCTGCATATGCGCACGAGTATTTTGTTTTAATTTTGCTCGGGTCGCTTTCCCTAATGAGGATGCGCATTCGCACCTCGACCTTTTTTTTATGACTTGCGCAGCGAAGATTCCGTTTTTAAGGAAACTCGTCGCCAGCGGAGCATGTTCGGGAAGAATTTTGCCCAGATGCGCTGGGGCTTATGCGTATCCATACCCTTGTGTAAGCAAGGATATGGAAGTTTTTATGAGGGTCAGACCTTGATATTAATGCAATATTGTTTGGGGGCATTTCTTTTAAAGAAGAGAATGCGTCACACTTTTAACCAAAAATCTGACTAGGCAGAGAATTGATTTTCAGTCTAGTGATAGATTTCTAAAGGTGCGGGTCAAGTTTTCAAGGAGTTTTATTTAAAAGAGAGTAGTGTGTGTTTACTGGTTTTAATAAGTGAAGAGGAAGACTAATTGGGTGAGTGAATTTCACTTACGGAGTTTGCGGGTATTTCAGAAGATGTGTTTTTTTATTCTTATTATATTGTCTTTGTTTGTTTTTAAATGTATTTTAGTTATTATCTTTTGTATTAATTGGGAGTGCACTCTACATGTTATTTTTTCAATGAACCGGGAAATTTGCAATTGTTTTGGTAAAATTATTGTATTAGTGAAATACATAGATGGGGAGCTTTTTGCCGGAGTCAGGCCAAACGATGGCCTGGACTCATACTGAAGGCTGGGCTTGTGATTATGATTGATAGGCGCTCGTGAGTGAGCCCTTGCGCCTAGGCCGGTACTCGTGAGTTCGCCCTTGTACTGTGCCGTTGCCTGCCCCAGTAATGGTAAATTCTAAGTGCTCGTGAGTTAGCCCTTGCACTTAGATTTTTAAGGTGTTTAGCACCTAATTTTCTAGGGGTGTTCGTGAGTTCGCCCTTACACCCCATTTTGGATAATCAGTACGTGTGACGTGTCTGCCTCCGCGTACTACTCGTATCTGTTTGCTCCTCTATCTATGTGAGTTGTATTAAAGTATTTGGATAAAATATTTGAAAGTACGGTTCATTGATTGAGGTCATCATTATGTTGATTTCAGTTTAAATATGATTTGCATGTTTTGTTTTACCCGGGACTCCTGTATTGTTTTCTTTCCTTTTAAAGGGTGAGAGCTGCTGACGTGATTGTGCCCAACGCCGAATCCTGACGAACCAAACCTATGTAATTACATTACAGTTAGTTTCAGTTTTCATTATATTTTTTTAAAAGACCCCATATTTTATTTTGGGGTCTTACACTTGATATGTGGAGGGAACATTTCTTAACTCCGCTGGTTGCATCTTGAAGCGTCACGAAATGTCATCGAAACGAATGAAGATCCGCCCGTGTATCATGCATGGAATGAATGAAAATCCCAGTCAATTATCATTCATCGGATCTTCATTCTACCGTGTCCGTGTATCTAGGGTAATACACTGCCAACCGATGATGATCCGTGCTGGATCTTCATTCGATCGTGTCCGTGTATCTAGGGTATTATACCCTATATACACGGACACGGTAGAATGAAGATCCGATGAATGATAATTGACTGGGATTTTCATTCATTCCATGCATGATACACGGGCGGATCTGCATTCGTTTCGATGACATTTCGTGACGCTTCAAGATGCAACCAGCGGAGTTAAGAAATGTTCCCTCCACACATCAAGGAATTTTATTTCGTCAATGTCTTTCCACTTGTACACCATTTTTTTGTAAAACACAAGATTACCGACTGACAACTTCAAGTTAGAAATTCGATTTTTGAATTTTCATTTGTGTTGACAGCTTGACACTGGAAATCAGCTGATTTTTTCCAGATTTTTCCAGGCCTCTCATCTTCATTCGCTCAGAATTAAGTTGTCGGAACTTCATCCGTGAATGAAGGAATGAAGTGAACGGATGAAGATCCGAACTTAATTCATAGTGATACACGGCACAACCGATGATGATCCGTGCTGGATCTTCATTCGATCGTGTCCGTGTATCTAGGGTATATCACTATGAATTAAGTTCGGATCTTCATCCGTTAACTTCATTCCTTCATTCACGGATGAAGTTCCGACAACTTAATTCTGAGCGAATGAAGATGAGAGTCCTGGAAAAATCTGGAAAAAATCAGCTGATTTCCAGTGTCAAGCTGTCACAACAAATGAAAATTGAAAAATCGAATTTCATAAGTTGTCAATCAGTACCTAATATTGTGTTTTAAAAAATATGGTCTACAAGTGGAAAGAAATAGAGGAAATAAAATTCCTTGATGTGTGGAGGGAATATATCAATGACCTGAGAAGAGCAAAACGAAATAGGCACGTTTATGAAGATATGGCGAGGGCATTGGGCAGAGTCGGTGTGCCTGTTTCATTTTCGGAAGTGCAAAGAAAAGTTAATAATTTTTCCCAAAGATATAGGTAATGTTTTTCATTACATATAATAAATTTGATTTAATCGACATTTATTAATAGAAAAGAAAAAATGGGCATGGGCTGTTCAGGGGGCAGCCCATCAGGTTGGAAACACTACAAAAGTGTCCACTCAATTATTGGGAGCTTCGCCAGCAACGACAATTCAAAAATACACGAGAGTATTGAGTGGGTAAGATATTGTTTATTATAAATTGTATAAAAATCTCATGAGTTGTTTTATCTCACGCGTATTTAGGATTCATCGAACTCGGAGCCGCTGTCGCATACCTATTCGCCACCGCAGCGCACCTCTTCGCCACCGCCGCAGACCTCTTCGCCACCGCAGCGCACCTCTTCGCCACCGCCGCAGACCTCTTTGCCACCGCAGCGCACCTCTTCGCCACCGCCGGCGCGGACCTCTTCGCCACCGCCGCGTAACTCTTCGCCACTACCTTCATCGCTGTTAACACCGTCACCACCACCTCCTATAGCGGGGCCATCAACATCAGGTTCTTCCTCATCGGGTGCTAGAAAAAAGGACACAATTTCGGAAAAATTGTTGCGTGAATTGAAAAAAAAAGAAATGAACTAATTGCAAAAGACATTGAAGAAACAGCGGAATACATGAGGGAGTCTCAAAAATTGGAAAGAGAGTGGATTGAAATGATGAAAGAATTCTTACAGAAGATACCGAAAACATAACATTTTTTACACGCATCGATATTCGCAATAATTAGTTACTAAATTATGTTTTCGGTATCTCAATATCAAAATGAATTAATGTTGTTTTTGCTTTTGATTTTGTAGAGAAATTATTTAATTTATATTATATTACAAGAAATTATTACCGAAATATGTTGCTAGAGCGTTCCTTATTTGACTTCCTTCCAAATTTCCATCAGCTTGCGTTCTTCTACAAGTATACTGTCTATGTTGGGTAGGACGAACGTTGCTTTCTTCTAGCCATGATGACAAAACGAAATCTCTCTCCGTTGTGCAGAAATTATGCAAAACACAACAAGCTTGGATAACACGATACGCATTGTTTATATGCACATCCAAACCCTTGCCAATTTTCCGATATCTTGCTTTTAACTGGCCAAAAGCATTTTCTATGACCCTTATACTCTTCGACAGCTTATAGTTGAATGCTTTTTCTCGGGGACATTGATTCGCGATGAAAGGAAATGGTTTTAGTACATATTTTGATAATTTAAAAGCCGAGTCACCAATCAATAAAATTGGAATACTAAGTCCGTTGATATGCACATTATTTTGTTGAAAAATCGGTGATCTTTCGTGCATTAGTTTTAGGGCGGAGTGTTCAAAAATGCTTGAATCATTATTTCGCCCCGTTGCACCCACGTTAATGTATGTAAACTTGCACCTAAAAAATCGTTCATATTAAAATATAGTTATATATGCATATGTATTTACTTGTGATCTGCAGCAGCAAATAAAATAATGGAGTACCAGCCTTTAAAATTATAGTAATCCGTAGCATCGGATTTCGGTGGACGGACCTCTATATGACACCCGTCTGCAATTCCATACGAATGTAGAATAATAAAATTAAAATATTACGAAATTAAATGTTTACCAATTGCACCATAGCACTGCGGGAAGCCTAACTCAGCAAACCCAGGAACAATTTCATTTATCTTTTCTTGAGTAGGTGGATACGCATTAAGGTAGTCACTTCTGAGTGCTGAATAAACCTTATCGCAAAATTCCAACACGAATTGCCCTACAGACGTCCTGTCGATTCCGAATAAGTTTGCCACAGTTCTATATTCGGCAGACGACCGTAGGGCATACAAACACGCAGCAACACGTTTCTCCAACGGAATAGCTTGTCTCATGTTTGTATCTCTTCTTTTTAAATTTTTAAGTTTTGCTACCAGTTTGTTGAATGATTCCCTCTTCATTCCGAAGTTTTCCTTAAACATTAACTCTGTAAATTTGGGAACTTCGCATTCCCAAAATTTACTATATCTTTCCTAGAATAATTTGTTAAATACTACCTACATATTATATGAAAAGATCTTTTTACTTACAACATTCCACAAAACTCTATTTCTCATTTCACTCAACAAAATATTTTTTTTTTTTTTTTTTTTTTTTTTTCCTTTCTACTCCCTTTGGGAGCATAGGGCTTCCACAAAGTCTCGCCATTTGTCTCTGTCTCGGGCTAATGCCTTGCATTCTCCCCACGTCTTCCCAATTGTTTGTAGTTCCTTATCGACTGATCTCCTCCATGTGGTCCTGGGTCGACCTCGTTTCCTTGCACCCTGTGCGTTCCATTCTAACGCCTGTCTTGCGATTGCTGTTTCTCCTCTTCGGAGTGTGTGTCCGATCCATTTCCATTTTCTTCTTGCGATCTGTGTTGAGACAGGTTCTTGGTTTGTTATGTTCCACAACTCCCTGTTCGTGATTCTTTCTGGCCAGTATATTCTGCATATTCTTCTAAGGCATTTGTTGATGAACACCTGTATCCTGGCTATGTTGCTCTGCTTGACTAGCCATGTCTCGCTTCCGTACAGGAGAACAGGTTTCACACAGGTATTGAATATTCTCAATTTTGTTCCCCTTGCTATTTGTCCGGAGGACCAGGTCGCCCTTAGTCTGCCAAACATCATTCTGGCTTCCTTCAGCCGATTGTTGATGTCTTCGTCTGCGCCACCTTTTGTGCTTATTATGCTCCCCAGGTATTTGAAGGTTTCAACTTCTTCAATTGCTTCGTTGTCGATAGTTATTGGGCTGCTGTTGTTGTTATTGTTCGTGTTGATTTTGAGGATTTTGGTCTTGCTGGTGTTGATCTTCAGGCCAACTTCTCCCGCGTATTGCACTAGTGCATTTAGTTTGCTTTGCATGTCCCTGTGTGAGTGCGCTACTAGTGCTATGTCGTCCGCATATTCTAGGCCTTCTAATTGCGCATTCAGAGTCCATTGTATCCCTCGTGGGGTTCTTGTTGCCTTTCTCATTACCTCATCTAGTACTGTGTTGAACAGTAGTGGAGAGAGTGGACAACCCTGTTTGACTCCTATATTTATCCTTAAGGGGTCACTTAGAATGCCATTGTGGAGGATGCAAGTTTCGGTGTCCGTGTATAGTTCCTTGATTAGACGGACTATTTTCCCCGGAATGCCCTTGGCTCTTAATGCTGACCATATTGAGTTGTGTCGTATGGTATCGAAAGCCCTTCGGAAATCCACGAATGTTACATATAGTGGGGAATTCCATTCGACCGATTGCTCCACGATTATGCGTAGGGTGTTGGACTGATCTACACAGCTTCTATTTTTCCTGAAGCCTGCTTGTTCTTCACGCAGGTTAGGCTCGATGATTTCCTCAATCCTTTGATGTATTATCAACAAAATATTAGTTATGTAATTTATTTTTAGAACACGGTATATTAAACTTTTTCGTTTTTTCATAATTACGTTTTTCAAACATTTCGACCTCCTCCTCAAAACTATTAATTTATTAAAAACACTTCTTAACTCCGCTGGTTGCATCTTGAAGCGTCACGAAATGTCATCGACTCGAATGAAGTTCGGCCGTGTATCATGCATGGAATGAATGAAAATCCGAGTGAATTATCATTCATCGGATCTTCATTCGACCGTGTCCGTGTATCTAGGGTATAATACCCTAGATACACGAACACGATCGAATGAAGATCCAGCACGGATCATCATCGGTTGTGCCGTGTATCACTATGAATTAAGTTCGGATCTTCATCCGTTCACTTCATTCCTTCATTCACGGATGAAGTTCCGACAACTTAATTCTGAGCGAATGAAGATGAGAGGCTTGGAAAAATCTGGAAAAAATCAGCTGATTTCCAGTGTCAAGCTGTCAACACAAATGAAAATTCAAAAATCTAATTTCTAACTTGAAGTTGTCAGTCGGTAATCTTGTGTTTTACAAAAAAATGGTGTACAAGTGGAAAGACATTGACGAAATAAAATTCCTTGATGTGTGGAGGGAACATTTCTTAACTCCGCTGGTTGCATCTTGAAGCGTCACGAAATGTCATCGAAACGAATGAAGATCCGCCCGTGTATCATGCATGGAATGAATGAAAATCCCAGTCAATTATCATTCATCGGATCTTCATTCTACCGTGTCCGTGTATCTAGGGTATAAGGCTCATCTTGAAGAAAAATTAAGTCCCAAGTATGCTCACATCAGGGTATTGCATTCCAACAGATATTCCAGGCAAAGCTGAGCAGGCGCAAATCACGAGTTATCACAGAGCTCGCGCCTGAGGCACACTGTGTGCTGGAAAATGGAATTGTTTTCGCAAAGCATGCGAGAATTTTTTTATTTCTTTCTATGCCAGCCTGTTGCGTGATAGGAAGTGTTTTGCGAATTGCGACTGCGAGTTTTGCGACTACGATTTTCGACTGCGAGTTTGGATTTGATAAATAATAATCTACTTAATTATTGACAATGTCCTTCAGTACCGCAAGGGAATGCGTCATTATAAAACGTTGTTGTGTTTCTAATTGCATGAACACTAGGCAGCAACGTGTAAGTTTATTTAAATTTCCCATAAAAAATATTGAAATTTGCGAGAAATGGTTAGCAAATAGCAAAATAAACAAAGCCGTGTCAATAAAAAATAAATTTGTTTGTGGTGCCCATTTCAATGCAAGTTTTAAGGGGAAAAAAGGGAATAAGCTGACTAAGAATGCGATACCTTCAATATTTGAGTGGGAACCCAACTATCCGGTAATAGTTAATGAAGCAAAACGGACGTGTGTTCGAAGATGCGCAATACCAACCTGCACCTTAAAGAGTCCTCCACATAAAATGTTTCATTTTCCCAAAAACCAGGAACTTTTAAAAAAATGGAAGAACGCTTGTTCGTTTGACGATAGCTTTGTTACCATAAACAAATATATATGTGATCGTAATTTTCAGAGCAATTTCCTCTCAAAAAGATACTTACCGAAACACTTACCGATCCCCTACCACAGAATATATGACGTAATCGCACCATTGGTGCGGGATAAAAACATTTATGTAAAAGGGGTCGAAAAGATGTGTTGGCTGAAACAATTTTTTGGAAATAAACTGACACTTTATGATGTAGAGGAAGAGGGATGTCCAAAGCTAACGACTCTGGAAACAAGTGGACCATCTTGTATCATTCATCATGGTAGATGTGCTCTGAAAAATGTGTTCACATTAAGGAATTTTTTAAATAAAACAATTTATTAAACGTTACAAATATTCTTTTATTTCACAATATTTTATTTTTACATAATCTCTTAATCTGCATTCCTTATACTACAATGTCCCCATGGTAGAGTTTCATGTCTATTATTATTAATTAAATATCGCTTATTATCAAAAGGACAGGGATATTTTAGTTTGTTTAGTGCTATACAATATGTGATTATGGGAAACTATGCTATTTTGTGTACGCGTGCACTCCAGGTTTTCGTTAAGACATCTCACATAGTCTTCAAAGGGTATCGATGTCTTCACCACAGCGGTTTTAACGCCCTTTGCCTTCTTTGTTGTTTGTTGTTGTCCGGCTTCTTTTTGCACTCGCAATGCATACATTTTAGCGCGCAGACCTACAAACTCCAGCATTATATCACCGCTGTTTTCATCCTTCATAAGACCAGGTATCTAAATAGAAAGTATTACATAAGTATTTATGTTTCTTTGTAATTATGTGTGTGTGTGTGTGTACTACCTTCTTATTGACTTGTGGTATGCCATAAGGATTATTTTTGGGGTAGTCGGATGTATCAAAACGATGAAGATGTTGCTTCATATCTTCATAAATGTCATCAGTCTGCACTTCATATATAAGAGAATCAGTGTCGGTGTAGCACAGCTGACAATTGTCATCATATTGATTTTTCATGTAGTTGTAGTGGAACTCGTACAGTATAGTTTTTGATATGTCCAATATTGCCATCCCAACGTAGATGGGCTTATTGAAAATTACTTCTGTTTTAAGTAATTCCACAGCTACCAAGTAATCATCAAAAATCGAGCGCGAGTGGAAATTAGGCTTTGATATAAGTGCTTCGGCTCCATACCGTCCTTCCCACGCTGTTACAAGCTTAAAATCTCGGCGAAGACGAACATTCTCCATCGTTTTACCAAATACGGCATTGCATAATAGCTTGAACAGATTCTTTTCGAAATCGTTCTTAGCGTTCTTTCTCAAGTTGGCGTTCAGTTCTATGTAAGGCTTCATCCACGCAGCCTGAGGGAATTGCAATGCGCGATGAATTTTTGTTACCTTGAGACCTTCAGTCAAGTACTGCTTCAAATTTCTGTAGTGGATCACGTAATTCGTCTTATTGAATAATGTAGCCAACATTTTTTCCTCCTTGAAACCTGGTGGAGCACACTTTGCTCTGTCTTTCCGAATTTTGTATAAATAGGTTTCAATATGCATTCAAAATCTGCATAGACTATGAATGGAACTCGTTCTTTGTTTTTGAAGTTCTTAAATTTAAGGCTTTTTTCAGGCGAGAAAGTAACTCTGTACTCATTGAGTTTTTCACAGTCTTCCAAGTGTCTACTGAGCTTTTCTTGCGTGTGAAAGTAATGAAGGCACCGATCGCAAAAATATTTTGTATGATCCTTTTTAGATAATTGGGATGAAAGGAGCCGCGATAAATGCTTTATCCATACATAGTGATAGCGGATGGGCTCATTGTTTGTACTAGAATCTTCCTCCTCTTCCTCCTCCTCATAACGGTCCTGTATTAACAACAGATTAACATGTTGTTCTTGACGATTTCTCGTTAAGCGCGATGGGTTTACCTTATATTTTTGCTTATTCTTTACCAAAATATATACATTTATGCTGATCATTCATTTTCTCAAATTTTTCAATATGTGGTCTGGTGATCGGGAATGCTATTCCATCTAGTTTCAGGACTGTGGGATAGTGAGGATATTTTGTTACACGTTGTGGATCTTTCTCTTCCGGATGTAAGGCCGATATTATCGCCCAGGCAAAACATGCATTGTCACTATTCTGAACGTTGATGCAATGCAAGCTTTTTTGTTCTTAATTTCAAGAGGTAACTCAATATAGGACGATCCCAGCAGTGGTGTATACTTATTGATGTTAATCATCAAATCAATGGCTTGTTTCAGCGCCCAGCCAGAATCTCTTTCTTGGAATTCTTCTAATTCCAACGCAATTTTATTCATTACGTTTCCTGCGAACCATTCTGCTATGTTTGTGTCCTGCGATATAACCGCATTTTTTGTGTTTATATATTTTATCTCCTCCAATTCCTCGCGACTTGAAGCCTTTACAAATTGTCCGCAAAATACACTATTAACCTGTAAAAATGCTTCTTTCTTCAAAGCATTTATGATCCTTCGAACAAATAATTTACCACAATCCTCCAAGAATTCGAGAGGGTCTTTGTGGGCAAGATTAATAATTACCCCTGTTCGTATACTATAACAAATTAAAAAAAAATATATATATATATAACACTATCTATAATACCTTCGCATAATAATTATAAAAGTTTGTATGAAGAAAAATATTAACTTACCGATTATTAAAGGCTGCTTTCATATCCTCCCACTTTACTCGGGTTGACATCCAAGAAGAGCGGTTGGAATTGTGTCCTGCACCGACCCTCACTTTTAATTCTTTTAATTCACATCTATGACCTAATATGGTGGCGATTCCTGCTAAGATTTTATTTTTTACACCATTCATTGTAGCCCTGCTCAGATCTTGTTTAAGAGCTCTCAACTCTTTGGAACACACTTTCACACTTTGATCCACTAGCACGTGATTAACTTTAGCATCCTCAAGGGCTGACTTAGCCCTTTGCACACAATCACTTACTTGCACCATTTTGAATTAACTTTCAATTTAAACTTTGAACTTAATTCACTTTTTAAAAACTAAACTGGAGACACTAATTCTTCAACGCTCGAATAAGAACTGCTCCAAATCTGTCATTGCATTTAATATATATATATCAATCATTCAATCAATCAATCCCTACCTAGAAATTCGGCAGCATCCCTAAACAAAGAACTCTTTGTATTAAATAACCCATTCCATTCTTATCTAATGTAATTGATCCGCCTGCAACCCAAAATATTCTAAGTCAGCGATAATTCAGATCTTGAAAATTTATAAAATTCACTCCAAGCTCGCGCCTCCGTCCCTAAACAAAGAACTCTTTGTATTAAATAACCCATTCCATTCTTATCTAATGTAAACAAAGCCACCTGCAAGCCAAAAATATTGCAAATTTCGCTTCAAGCTCGCGCCATCCCCAAACAAAGAACTCTTTGTATTAAATAACACATTCCCTTCTTATCTAATGTAAACAAGCCTCCTGCAAGCCAAAAAGTCAAAAAACAAATCCAGCTACTTATTTCGCAATATCACGAAACGGATCCCAGCGAAGTAAGAGCTTGGGTGGGTACGGCTTCCTATGGGTGAGGGGGAGGGTATGGCTTCCTGCGGGGGAGAGGAGGGTACGGCTTCCTGCGGGCGAGGGGGAGGGTATGGCTTCCTGCGGGGAGGGGTATGGCGTCCCCTGCTGGGGAGGGGTATGGCTTCCTGCGGGGAGGGGTATGGCGTCCCCTGCAGGGGAGGGGTATGGCTTCCTGCGTACGAGGGGGAGGGGTATGGCTTCCTGCGGGGAGGGGGAGGGGATCGCACCTGATGACGCCCCAAACACACACACACACACCCACGTCCGAGACACGAGCTTTCATGACGTCACCATCTGGAAACTGCTCCTAGACGTAGACGATGAGCTTTCCAGAAGACCCACCAGGACCAGACCGAGAGCTTTCCTGACGTCACGCACCACAAAACTGCTCGTCCAAGACCAAGAGAAGCTTTTGAAGCAAAAAGTGAGAATTTTTTGCCCCTGTATAAACCTTATGGGATTTTTGCGCTAGAACCGGCCTAGCCTATCTACTTAAGAGACAGGCAAATACTAGTGCGGCTTCAAACACCGTTCTTACCTCCGCCAGATCAAACTCCATCAGCTCAACGGATCGGTTTGAATTACTGGAGAGAAAACTTGTGAAAGCCTTAACTGCGGTAATAAATGAAAGGATGGACCAAAATGAAGAGGGCTTATCGTCAAAAATTGAGGAGGTACTTGTATCAACTAGACGAGAGGTATTGGAATTAAGTGACGAGGTCCGGCATTTGAAACGAGAGCTGAGTGATGTGAGAGCTGAGCTTAATGATCTTCGTCAATCCGGCCGGCTTTCGGATGCCATTGTCACCGGGATCCCCCGCATGCCTGATGAGAACCCCATTGACATTATTTCGAAGATTGCCAAGAGGATTGATCATCAGCTGTCCCCTTATACTGCTGCCTTTCGTGTGAAATCATCTCCCAAGAGTCCACCTAAGAGTGGAAGTATGCCTCTTATTGTTAAGTTCTCCTCAGCCGCTGAGCAGAGAGCTTTCATTCGGAAGTTCATTCGTTCCAAGGGAGTTACACTAAAGTTTCTTCAGCTGAAGTTCTCGTCTGACTCTAAAATCTCTGTTTTCGAAAGCCTTACTAAGCAAAATCATCGCATTCTTCGTGCTGCGCTTAATTTGAAGTCGTCTGAGAAGGTTCACTCTTGCTTTACTCGTAATGGTCATATTTTTGTGTGCCTGAATGCGGGTGATTCGCCTATTCTTGTTCAGTCACTACAAGTTTTGGATAGCCTGATGAATGATGCCAGCCCTGATGTCCCCGTGTTTTCAACTGAATTGCCTACCCAATCTCCGCTGTTCGATGCTACAGAGTCGTTTAATCCTAGTTTACCATCAGCCGAGTCACCGAATTCTGAAGGCACAGCGCTACAGGCAAGCCCTGTCTAACTTATAATTTTTGGCTTAAGTCTAATTTATTTTACTACTACTAGCATTATGTTGTTGTTTACCATCTTTGTTAGTGTGCTATCAAAAGAACAGTATTCTTGTGTACACTGATCCCAATGGAATAAATAAATATGAAATATGAAAATAATAGTCGACGCAGAAAAAAAATTGTAGAGATTTTGGACTAATGAAAAGAAATTTACAGCTGATAGGCAACAATCGACGGCGCTTCGACCTACTAGACTGAGAGAATGTGCTGCGCATGGGAGATATATTGCAAACGGATTCGCCTCTAGAATCTTTTTTTGCATGCCATTGTAACGTCCAGACATATTTGAGGCATTGTCATATGGCTGGCCTCTGCATTTTGAAAAATCTAATCCACATTGTTCCGCAAGGTATTGGAGTGTGTGCGTTGCCAGTTCATCACCTGTGTGATGCGTTTTCAACTCAATAAATGTAAAAAGCTCTATTGGCTGCCCATCTTTTACATAGCGGATAATTACGCTGAGCTAGTCCGTGTGCGTAAAATCCGGCGTAGAATCTACTGATAGACTATAATATCCAGAATCTTTTATCTGCGCTATAATTTCTCGATGCACCTGTTGGGCCATTATCATAATGAACTCTTCGGAGATGGTTTTAGATAAGTATGAGACGTTCACTTTTCCGGCGTTTCCATATTTTGTTATGTGTGCCGCTAGAAAGGGATCAAATTGGCTTATAAGTTCCAGTAACCCTAAAAAATTTCCATTGTGAGGGGATCCGAAGTTCTCTACTGTACCTCAGAAAGCAAGGCCTCTTTCTGCTAATCTACAAATAACAGCTATGACTCGCTTTAATACGTGCTCCCAGTAAATACTCTCTTCATGAATTTGCTTTTCAAAACCTTGTTGAAAGCTTAAGCCTTGCCTGCGTGTTAAATATATCAATAGACTATCTCTATGACTAGAACTCCTTTCGTGACTTTCAATCATTGTTTTGGTATTCCTCCAGTCACTAAAACCTGTTGATTTTACAAAAACTGACGATTTGTCAGTGTAAAATAATTTACATACAAAACAGTATAGTGATCCTGTAGACGGCGAATAAAGTAGCCACTCATTTTCTTGATTTTGTGCTCTGTTTATTTCAGTTTCGTCTATTATATCTTCAGTATTATTAACGGTTTCAGATTCAGAAGGTTCTTGAATCGTAACATTTTCTTCACTGTCTTTTGACGTTGATGGCTTTGAAATATCAACTGATGTTGTTAGTTCAGATTGTGGTGAACGAAAAAACTTGTTAACTTTTTTGTCTTACTTAATGTTTCAGCATGTTTTTTTTATTCTCTTCTGCGTATTTTCTTTTTTGTGCACCGCTCAATTGCGAACGTTTCATGATTAAATCTAGGGAAAAAGATTTAAAAAAAAATTTAAGGTGTTAAAGAGAGTACCTTAATTATCGGAAAGCCAAACTAAACTCAACTAAACTTTGACACTGCGTAATGGATTGAATGGCAAAAAATATGTGATATGATAAAGAATCGTAATCAATCGTAAATGTTTCCATTTCATCGGCTTATTTTGAGGGTTCCGTACCTCAAAAGGAAAAAAAGGAACCCTTATAGGATCACTTTTTTGTCCGTCTGTCTGTCTGTCTGAAAATTGTTAATTTGTAGTTATACATATGTATATCACATAAAAAAAGCCAACAAAAATTACTTGCGCTTCGTCCTCATACTAAATGTATGAAAAATCTACACAAGTGTAAGTGGTCAATGGTTTTTTTCCTTCCAAGGAACGGAACCCTCGTGCACGAGTCCGACTCGAACTTGGCCGGTTTTTTGTAGTTCTTACCGTCACGTAAGTCGCAAGTTATTTGCGTAAATAAGTAATTAAACTAAATATACTTGAGATTTTTTGACTTTGGATTAAAATAAAAACAAAACAATATCAAAAATATTAAATTACCTGAATGAACACAATTTGTAATAATTGTTGACACTCTCTCACACCACACCGCAACGTCGATTTATAGTTTATTTATAGTTCCCAAATAAGGAACTCGACAAACTTGCCTCAGTTAGGGAATGCCTCTTAATTTTTTAACAATAATCTCATTAAACAAACGTTCGGAAACCAGGAATTGATAATTGATATATCAATAAATATTAGTCATCCACAAATTATAATTGTTAATCACGACCAGCTAATCATTAGCTAATAATTAACTGAGGAGTGTCTGTTCAAAAGGTCCTATTTCCACGATAAGCAAATTTTACAGGAAACAACAAAAACTATTTACATTGTTTAATGGAATATAATAATAATCTTTATTATTGTATTTAACGCAGATTAGGCTAATTGATATACATGTACATTTTATTTTTAGTTTTCTACTGTATTTCTTTTTTTAAAAAAATTTTCATTTGGAAATAGGACTTTATGATCGGAATTACCATAAATAAGTCTTTTTGATCAGAATATTCTAGAAATAAGACCTTTTGATTGGTCACTTTTGGAAATATGCCTTTTTGACTAAAAAATATTTCAATTGATAATGGAATCATTTTATTTTATTTAGGAGTTATAAATACTAATAATAAAAAATACAATTAAAATTATTAATATATTTTATGAATTACACATTATTAATCAGAAATTACACCCTTTTAATTACCTTCTCAACAAAATTGTTTAATAAAACATAATTTGTATGAGAAATAAGACCTTTTGGTCGGAACGTCAAACTTTAAGATTTTTTTAAATTGGATATACTCGCTTTTCGATCAGAATTTTATCAAATATGGATGGGATTTAAGTAACAGTTTTGGGGAAAAAAATAAAAATTTATTTCATTCGACAGGAAATAGGACCTTTTGAACAGACACTCCTCAACTAATAACACTTCTTATTATTTTTGTTATTGTATGATAGGATTAATTATGATACATTACTAATGTTATCGAATATTAATAATCTATTATTTTTACTGTCTATGCATTTATTAATAACACAATTGCTTCTACTCTTGATGATATCATAGAATTACTAAGAATGAAGAAAGGCCTGCAACCATAGAATTCCCCCCTCCCTTGCGTTGAAAGCTCGATTGAAATACATGCTTTCTTATGGAGCTTCACCTATAAGCGACGGATTGACGGATCCTTGAACCTTTTTCAAGATTTTCATCCAAGTTTTATGCTGAAAAAAAATTTTGAAACGCATTTCGCTGCAAGGCATCCACCAGCTTATAAAGCTCCTTCATGAAAGTTTCTTATCACACACACCCACCTGAGATAACGAATATTCGTTCGTTCGTTATCTCTGCTCCCACACTCAAGAATTGTTCTCATTCTCATTCTCTTTGAAAGTAAAGGATGCCAGGAGAGGAAAGGCAATTGATTGTGCGCCTATGCAACCAAAAGAGAAAGGGGATTGTTAGGTGTTTTCTTCGAATTTAAAATTTCTGGTCATCGATTTTTCTGGCCATCGATTTTTCGTTCTTGATTCATTGAGTTCGTATAAAAATAAAAAAGGAAATGCGATCTTAGAATCTCATTGGTGGAATTTTAAAAAACCACCATACCCCAAGACGTGATGCCCTAAGCAATTGCTTAATTTGCTTATGGGCTAATCCGGCACTCACCGGGGGTTGAAAACAGTTTAAAAAAAAAAATTACCCAAAAATTATTTGAGATTCGACCTCGGATTCAAACGACAAAAAAAGGGCCGAATTTACAACACACAAAATTCAATTTAACAAGATATTTCTTTAATACTTCACTTGTTTTACACAACAGCAATCAGGTCGTTTTCGCACACAAAATGGCGATGGCTTTGAGGACACAACAAAGGTGGCGGTTCCGGATTTTTCCTTTTATCTAGTCAAACGGCGATAAAGCGAACAATTTCTTATACTTTCCTCGATTGGAAAATATAAAAGCAACGAAAGAACAGAATGTACGATCGCGTCGGAATTATATGCAATTTCGAGGAGAGACGAAAACCACACAACGTGGCGTCTCTACGAAAAGAAGTTTGGATAGGACCGCGTCGGATTATAAAACGATTTGAAGATTAAATACTCATTCATCATGCCGTGCCCTAGTCTCTAATAATAATCGCGGAAAGTGTACCGGCGGTTGGTCGATTTATTTGGTGCCGGGAGAATCATCGAGTTGGGTGAGAGAAACAGCTGCACAAATTTCGCAGCACGCAAAATTTGCCATCAGCTGTACCGGGCGCTCCGCTGACCGGGCCCCCTGCCACCCACTTTTCAAGTTCAGCAACACCGGCGGGTTGCTGCAACATCTCGTCTCTCCGCGAGCGAGCCACATTCACACGAAAACGCGACACGCACACACTCACGGGCTCCGCCGGCCGCGAATTTCACCGCGGCCATATTGGGACGCGATCCCCGCGCCGAAGTAAACAAAACAAACACTTCCCAGCCACCAAAGTAATCCAGCGAAAACTTACCTGGCGTAAACGGCGCGCCGGTATCCACTCCTGTGTCGCCCCGTGCCCTCCTGGTACGCTGTCAACTGCTCCCCAGTGACATCTGGCCTCCCGCAGTTCCTCAGTAGCCCCTGAAAAGGTAAAAAAACCGATCACTGGGGCCCCCTGAATTTCCTGCGGGCACAATTGTTCCCGTCGCAACACACTCACCGCACAAAGCACTACACGGCACCAAAACATCGCACGTCCCCGAATTTCCGAATTATTAATTATAGCTCCTAGTTTGAGCTGACTTTCGGCGCCCCAGCACAACACCGCCGCCGAGAAAAACAACAAACTTGCGTGCCGAGCTAATTCTGACAGCAGTCTGTGGGCAGGGTTGCCAGATTGCTTCGCCGGTCGAGCTTCGGAGTTTTTGCCTCCAATTTTATTTCGGCCCCAAAATTATAAAGTCTCCCTCTCGGACTAATTCCCGTCGGTTTAATAAATTAAACCGAGGCCGCTACGGTAACATTTGGTGCCAGGTGTGGGGTGTCAGTCCTTCTAACCGAGGGCGGCCCCGCTAAACCCTCTTGCATCTGGGTCGCCGGCAGCGGCGGCAGCAACGACGTCGGCTTTGCAGCGACCGCGCTTCGCAGCACCACCACGGCATTTCCGTCGCAGCAACCACGATCGTCCGTCTTCCGACGACGCTGCGACGGCGCCGAGTCCCTTCTGCCGCGGCAAGCAGCTTAATTAGAGTACGCTATAGTACAACGTTTCTGACAATGCTGCCGCGGCACGCGTCCCTGCCGCAGTCGAGCTTCGCAGGTCGACCGGACAGCAGCCGGCATCGCCGCCCCGACTTAGGCGATGTTGTCTCGGTCCCCTGCCTCCTGCCGCAGTCGCAGTGGCCTTACCCGCCACTCCGCCCACCACACCACAGCGAGGCCGTCCTACATCTGTCGCCGAAAGGCTACTGGGTATAATGATTTTGTTCACCAACTCATGGTATGTCTCTCTGGGTAAAAAGGCTCTATTTAGACGCTCCTCGAAATTTTCATAGGAGGTCGGAGGGTCTGTCGCAAATAATTGAAAAGCGGCACCCTCAAGACGATGCATTAGCATCGGGATAGCAGCCACTTTTTCTTCTTCTGTCAGACAGGCTTTTACCTGTCTGCAGGTGCCCAGGAATTTCTGGAGCTGGTTTGTCAGCTCCGGTCCTGGAGTTCCCGAAAAAATAGGAACTGTGTGAGTCACTAGTTTTATTAATTTTACTTGGTCTACCATTTTTCCCGATTGTTGGTCAGACCTTTGGTTTAACGATTTAATTTCCGGATTTAAACGCGGTGAACCGTTTATTTCGTATGATTGGTCCGAACTTGCAATCGACGCACTCAGCCAATCTAGCACTATTCCAGCCGCTGTCGGCTCCTTATTATTATCACTGTTTTCAGTAATATTTAAATCACCCTTATTTTCTATTTCAGATTGTTCGGGTTCCTCCCCGATTTTATGGAACGAGCGCGAGTATCCCTGAAAATCGGCTAGGGCTTCTCGGAATCTTTCGGTATCTTGGTGCAATTTATCAATACGCGCTTGTCTCAATTCTCGAGTTTGCTGAAGTTTTTTCTCGAGTTCGTTGCACTGTTGCACCGAGATTCCGCCCGATACTCGCGCTTTTTCCTCTAACCTATTTAAATAATTATGGAGACTTACGGTTAAATTTTCTGCGGGCCTGGTTAGGATGCTTCCGCTGCGTAGTCTGATACCTTCCGGCGTTTGTGGTCCCTCGCTGTGCTGTCGAGTGGTCCCTCGCTGGATGCTGTGGAGTCGATGAGTCGATGTTTTCCTCCGATGTTCCCGGTAGGGGTGAGGCGACGTTGTCCCTCGATGCCGGCTGTTCTTCTGCTGGGGGGTTTTCCCTCGGTTCTGCGATGCTGTCTCCTCTCCTTGAGGTTGCTCAGGTTGTCCCTCGTCGGACATTCAATTGCTCGATCAGGTTCCTGGCTTATTCCCTCGTCGGTGCTATTTTGCACTATTACTTGGAGGCGGGAGATCGCTTGTTCACCTGGAACAGCGGCGACTACAGTTGTTCTCCCTGTAGTTGGGTAATCGCTTGCTCGCCTGGAGCAGAGGCAACTATAGTTGTTTACCCTTGAGCGTTGGGGCTTCGCAAAGCCCTTGGTTCGCAGGATCAAGGTTTTTCGAGCTCTTATGGTTTTCGGTGCTATGAAAACCTGGCTTCCTCGATCCTACCGGCTGCGACAATTGTTGTACTTTCGGCGGGGGTCTGCCCGCTGTGTTGCAACAATAGATTTGTTGACAACACTCGGGGTCCAACTTCTGCTGCCTTTCTTCGTGAAGACCGATTCCTTTTCGCGAGGAGCAGCCGCAAGGCTTTAACTCCTGGGGAGCAGCTGAGTGAGCTATACTCCGAAAAGGGGGTAAGATCGATCGTTGAAGGGGAAGGTCCCAATGTGAGATGATCCTCCTCTTTACAGGTACACTGCGGGGAGTTTTGGATAACACAAGGAAACACAATTCACCTTTTTGAGCACTTAACTTTATTGCTTCTTTATTAGTCCTTACACCGGCTTATTTATTATTTTGGTTACTCTCAGTTCTTACACCGGCTTTATTATTTTATACTTAATTTACCGAAACACCGTAACCGACCGGGAATAATCACTTCCACTTACTTCGTGTTTTCCGAAATTGACTAAAAACTCTATCTCGACTAATGACTTTTAAGTTTACTCCACGACTGGTTCCTACTGAATTTACTCAACGACTAATTACTTTGAATTTTACTCAACGACTAACTAGCGCTCAATTTTCCGAATCGCGGGAAACCTCCGTTTCCGGCGTCGGTGCCTAATTGACAGAAATTCGATCAAGCACCTGTTGTGCAGCGACGACGGTGTCATCGTTGCCCGTGTGCTGTGATCGCAATTTCCTTTTAATATTTAGCACTTCCAATTTCGAGGTCATCGCTCACGCGCTGGGTGTCATTTTTACAGCCGGCACGTTGCGCTTACCCAAAAATGCGCAAAGGCACATTATTGATTTCCGGTCTTGAACTTAATCTGGCGTGTGAAGCACCCCAGATTAATTTAGTTACATAACTCCGTTACCCCCGATCGTGCAGCCAGACTCCAAATTCAGGACCTATGAGGAAGTTCTAACCCTAGAAGTCATGAAAGGACTACACCTAAATAAACCGAGGAAATCCAGCGCTTAAGGACCAAAGACCATATAGGCCTCGTCTCAAATCTCAGTCTATCGGCCCTAGTAATATTGGCGATCGTCATTATCTTCATAAGGATGTACCGCTCAACAGTAGCAGGGTCAAAGCCAGCTTCCCTTGGTAAAGCGTCAAACGCAGAAACGGAAAAAGCAAGCGATGAAACAGGACTAAGTAGAGGCACCTAAAGTAACGAGCGTAAGCAAAATTCCTTTCTTCTAGGATTCAACGAGGACGTTGAAATTTAAGACGGGAGGAGTTAACGACACATTTTATTTATCGCTGACGGCCCAGCTCAAACGACCTAAGGTTGACCCAATGCAACGTGACCAACGTGACCGGGATACGCGCGCAGGTAAATTCTGCAATTCTGCTGACACCATGTCTGCGACGGTGCCCAGGTGAACACCCTAGATTAAGAGAGGTAGATTTTAAGCAAGAATGTTCAATCTGTAATTAACTTTCGATGAATAAAGATCGGCAGAGCTGATCGGGAAAAACATATTTTTTTAATTACCCAAAAATAGTTCAATTTAACTTGTATTCCAGTTCCTTTAAACAAACTGAGGTAGCCTCTGGTGCTGATGGGAGGCTCTTTTGAATAATCAAATTCCATAGATTGGTTAGGAATCTGAAGACCGTTAAAGATAAATTAAATCTGGTTATGTTATTGTGTTTGAAATTGTATGAATTTTTTGTTCTATTTCCCGTATAATCGTCATTGTCTATCATGCCAAACACTAACAAATTTGGTAGTTCTCCTATCACAATATTGTCTAAAGATAATGTGAATGTATTTGCAGGTATCGTATATGTTTTGACCTCAACTCGCTTATATGGATATACACACGCACAACGCGCAAATCTACACCGTTAATTAGCAATTTATCTTGATTAAACATATCGCCGTGAATTTTCCCCATTAATTCTACTACACCGCTTTTACAGAAAAGCTTTTCTCTTGCCAGGTAACCCGCATTTTCTTCTGCACTTTGAGCAACCTCCATATTATCCCGATCAAGATACCAACCGACAGATTCTAAATGCGTTGCTGCCGCATCTTTTCCATAATTTAATAAATTTTCAATATATGCTCTGTAGTTGTAGTTATTGTCAGTTTGAGCAATTGGCTTACCGTTTAAGTAAATATGTAGTGCTGTTTATTTTGACTTTAAAAGGGACATTTCCAAAGGTATACAAAAAAATACTGCCGGCTCGGATATAGGAAGCTTGAACTTCACCTTTTTTATATTCTTTTATTTTTTCAACTTTCACAAAATATATGTATAATTTTCTTTTTATTTTTTCAACCTTTCACAAAAAATATATGTATAATTTTCTTTTTATTTTTTCAACCCTTTACAAAATATGTTTCTTTTTTCTTTTATTTTCTTTCACAATTTCACTTAAACAATCTAAGTCATGCAGGCAGGTTCCTGGGGATCGCGATAGCCTTAGGAATGGCAACAAAGCTTACCACGAATTCGTGCGCTTTTGCTGCTAGATCCACCAGCGGAGAGACGAACGAGAATGAATGTCAATGCAAAAGTTTCTGGCTTTTATACTGATATAACTGTAAAAAGGATCTCGCCAAAAAACTCTCCAGGACATTTCAGGCTGCCATATGAGGCGTGGAACCCGTTGCGGAACCACACCTTTCACTAACAAGCATTTGTCGTAAACAAACTTCAAAAACACAACACGTCAACCATTTAACCGTTCTCCCCTACATCCAAAAACATTACCTCCAATTAATTAGTACTCCGAATTAATAAAAAACTGCTCAGATCTTTGACATCAACCAAATCAACAAAATCTCCGCCCACAGTTTGCCTGTTGACCTGGCAAGTCCTACACAAATGCAGAACGAGCGTCGGCCATAACTCTCCACTCAATCTCATTCTATCCCGTTCCAAAGTTCTTCCCTTTCTAACACATTAGTGTTAATGGAAAAATTTAAATTAGTAAATTTCTCAACGGGCAGTTATGCTTGCCGTGAGTGATCGGTCCTATTAGAACTGCCGAAAAATTCCGCAACGAACCCCACGCCTAGAATGCGCGTGCCATTAAAAAACCGGCCGTAAAAAAGGGCAGTGAAAAAATCGATTGACATTTTTAAAGTTTCAGCCATGTTGCCATGTTTCCCTATTTTTGTTTTTTTTTTATTTAATTTTAGTTTTATAAAATCTTCCGGAGGAACATACTCCCGCCCGTTGAACTAATAGTTCAACCTATAGGTACAAAATATATTTTATTAATTCAGTCATATACATATATATATATTTTTTTTACAGATGAGCTGCATCGCCCTTTGAACACTTCTTGTTTATGTAAAATTAAGCTTATTTATAAAGTATTACAAATACATTTTTGTACAAACAACAAAAAAAAAAAAAAAACAAACTTAAACAGAATTATTGAAATTATTTGCGGTTTGGCCTTCGCTTCCTGTGATGGTGAAATTGGATTCGACCATCGCCATAAACATGAAGTTTTACTTCAAACATATCCGGCAAATTGATTTTGAAGTCCTTACCTCTGGACTTTTGAATTCTCTCAAAATCAATTCGCCGGAGAACATGTTTAGGTATGAATATGTCCTCGCCGTCTCTTGTCACAAAACGCTGAATGTCATTGTCCATTCTCATCTTGATCTGCTGTATAGTGTTCGACTCCCGAAGTATACTAAGATCCGGTTCATAGACGCCGTTGATCCTCGCTGGGATACATTTCTTCGGTGATGACGGAGGCTTCCGGTGTCTAGCTTCCGTTGGAGTAGTTGATGTTGACGGTGTGTCTCTTGTGCGTTGCTGATCGTCCTTTTTCGGTAGACCGGTTAAGCAGTCAGTGCCCGGCTCCACCAATAATTGTAGCATTGAGCTATGCACCGGAGAAAAACGGATGTTCTCGTCCAACCACAGGGTGTCAAAGTCTTCCGCATGCATAATGTTCTGTAATAAATTAAGTTATCAAAACGTTCTTCTTCTCTTCTCCCCCTTCTCTCCCTTTTTTCTTTATTTTTATTTTGTTGTTATTGTTTTTTTTTTTTATTATTATACATATATATTTTGTTAGGTTTTTTGCTCCTCATCAACGGGAATAGGACATAACTTTGTAATAGAACGTTTAAAAACACTGGAACCTGTACGCACTTCGACTACTCGCACTAGTCCATCCGTACCAGGAAAAACCCTTTCAACTCTTCCCAAAGGCCAATACATGGGAGGAGTGTTCTCGTCCTTAAGTAGAACGATGTCACCGACCTTAAAATTCGACTGAATCTTTAACCATTTTGGTCGTTGCTGCAGCTTATTCAAATAATCTTTGGACCATTTGCTCCAGAATTGCTGCATCATATATTGCACGTGCTTCCAACGACGTGTTGTTGTAGTTTTGTTATCAATTATTTGAGGTTCAGGAACCGCATTAAGGGCTCTGCCGATCAGAAAGTGCCCGGGAGTTAAAACTTCCAAATCCTCAACGTTATTTCCAATAGGACAAAGTGGACGAGAATTGACGCATGCTTCTATCTGTGTAAGCAATGTGCAATACTCCTCAAATGTATATACAGATTTTCCTATTATTCTCCGAAGATGATACTTAATAGATCTCACTCCAGCCTCCCACAACCCTCCGAAATGGGGTGATGCCGGCGGATTGAAATGCCATGTTATATTCTTCGAACTGAAATACCGCATTACCTCCGATGAAGAATCATTCAAAACCTGTGTTAGGTCCTTGATCAGAATTTTTTCTGCACCCTTGAAATTCGTTCCACAATCTGAGTACACGTCTGTGCAGAGTCCACGTCTGGACACAAATCGTTTAAACGCCGCAAGAAAGGCGACTGCAGTAAGATCCGATACCAATTCCAAATGAATGGCTTTTGTTGCCATACAAACATATATACAAAAATACCCTTTGTAGATTTTGATTGTACGGTGCGGAGAAGTTTTTAAATTTACTGGTCCCGCGTAGTCAACCCCCACATGAGAGAATGGCTGAGATCTGTTGACCCTGGCAGCCGGCAAATTTCCCATTAATTGTGATCTCTGCTGCTGTCTATATGTAATGCAAGTTCTGCACAAGTTCAATCTTTTTGAGATTGCTCTCTTTGCATCAACAATCCAGTACTGATGCCGGCTTGTGTTTAACGTCAGTCCAACTCCCCCATGTAACGTATCCGCATGTATCTGATCAATGATGATGTTTGTAATGTGATGACTGGTGGGCAAAATAATAGGATGTTTTCTTTCATAGGTAATGTTGGCGTTTTCCAAACGACCTCCAACTCTGATGAGATTATTTTCATCAAAAATCGGACTCAACGACAGCAAGCGACTTTTTCGGTGCAATGGTTGTTTCTTCTTTAGTGCCACGTACTCCTCCGGAAACGCAGCTCGTTGAATCATTTGAAGCACAGTAATGCGTGCAGCACTTATCTCGGTTACAGACAATGGTCCATAATTTCCTGCCTTGGCTCTACAAATATTTACAAAACGTTTCATCATGGCCACAACACGTACTAATTTAGTAAATGATGCATACCGAAGCAAAATATCCGCATCCACTTCCGAATAGAATGTAACCGTTTTTATCCTTTTTAATTCCGGTTCCGGCTTACTTATGTTAATTTTACATGGTGGCCATTCGGTACTAGTTTTAACAAGCCACTCCGGGCCATGCCACCAAAGATCATTTTCAATTATTTCGTTCGCAAAGAGGCCCCTTGAAGCGATGTCTGCTGGGTTTTGATGTGTAGGGACGTATCTCCAATGCTGTGGATTTGTTGCATCCTGGATCTCGGCAACCCTGTTTGCGACATACGTTTTCCATTTCGATGGATGGCTTCTGATCCAATGAAGTGCTACCATTGAGTCAGACCATGCAACCACCGATGTCTCTGTTAATTCGAGATCCTGAATTGTTGAAACTATTAAATTTGCTAGGAGCATTGCACCGTTCAGCTCCAACCGAGGAACAGTGGTTGGCCGTACTGGGGCTACTCTTGTTTTAGCTGTCAGCAGATAAGATTTCACTGTGCCATCACTATCCTCAACCCGTGCGTAGACTACCGCGGCATATGCTTTGTTGGACGCATCGCAAAATCCATGCAATTGTATAATTTTCTGCCCTTTCGATGTACCTATCCATCTAGATATCCTTACTGCTTCCAATTTATACAACTGCTCTTTAAACCTTTGCCAATGCTTTGCTATATCCTCTATGCATCTTTTTCGATGTTGAACATCCATCTTGAGAAATGTTGGACACGCACCAACGTAATGTCCAGCTCCACATGCTGGACATTTAGCCTCATTCATTACATGATGAGCCTTCGTATTTTGTTCTTTTGGACCCATTGCATGAGCCAAAGACTCCAATACTCTGAACCTGGTTTCCAAAAATGTCCGAAATTGTCCGAACTTTGCCAACTCCTCTGATGCGCCAAGTTCCTCTTCCCAAAGTTTTAGAGTTACCAATGGCAATTTCTGTGCCAATAAGTGAATCAGCAAAGTATCCCACGAAGATATATCTATTTCCAACGCCCTTAATTGCTGCAAGCACTCCTCGGTCGTATCCAACAGAGATTTAATTGTCCTACTGTTTTCTGAAACCATTTTAGGCTGACTCACGAGCAAAGTGAGCTGTGAGCTTGCCAAAATTCTTTTATTTTCGTAGCGAGACTGCAACTTTGTCCAAGCCGGTTCGTAATCCTCGTCAGTTATAGGAACATGCTGCAACAATCGTTCCGCCTCTCCAGAAAGACAGCCCTTCAAATAGTGCAATTTTTGAACTGCTGGCAGCTGGTTATTACTGTGAACCAACGACACAAATAAATCCCGAAACGATCGCCAGGCGGAATATTCTCCATTAAATTTCGGCAAATTAACCCGAGGAAGAAGACCCTGACCGCCGCTGCTGTGAATTATCGTAGGGCCTCTTTCAACTGTTGCCGCCGTTGGCAACGGTAAACCCTGTATTGGAGTTGCCGCAATTAATCCATCCGTTATTTCTCCCACATACTCCGAGTATTTTACATGAATATTGGAATATATATCAGCAGTAACATATTCATGCGTGCACAATTCCTTTGATGTTTCCATTAGCCTATGAAGATCTGCATCGTTGTTGTCAAATTCCCTCCACAGATCTCGCAATTCCGTAAGTTTATTCTGATAAAACCCTGCTGTACGTTTTTCATAGTTTGTCTTTCTTCCATTAACGATCGCTCTCTCTATCCTCTGCGTCAATACAACCAGCTCAATGCAGAGGTCGTCCATGTTGAGCAAAAAGAACCGCTATACGCGTACAGTTGCCCACAAACGACCACGTGATCACCGTTAGCACAGATGCCGCACCAAATTGTTCAAGGATTCACGCGCACAAATTATAATTATGCCAATTGTTCAGGCAATCCAGCTCCCCATATCCGGCTATCGAAGGACCAAAAATGTTTATTTTGACTTTAAAAGGGACATTTCCAAAGGTATACAAAAAAATACTGCCGGCTCGGATATAGGAAGCTTGAACTTCACCTTTTTTATATTCTTTTATTTTTTCAACTTTCACAAAATATATGTATAATTTTCTTTTTCTTTTTTCAACCTTTCACAAAAAATATATGTATAATTTTCTTTTTATTTTTTCAACCCTTTACAAAATATGTTTCTTTTTTCTTTTATTTTCTTTCACAATTTCACTTAAACAATCTAAGTCATGCAGGCAGGTTCCTGGGGATCGCGATAGCCTTAGGAATGGCAACAAAGCTTACCACGAATTCGTGCGCTTTTGCTGCTAGATCCACCAGCGGAGAGACGAACGAGAATGAATGTCAATGCAAAAGTTTCTGGCTTTTATACTGATATAACTGTAAAAAGGATCTCGCCAAAAAACTCTCCAGGACATTTCAGGCTGCCATATGAGGCGTGGAACCCGTTGCGGAACCACACCTTTCACTAACAAGCATTTGTCGTAAACAAACTTCAAAAACACAACACGTCAACCATTTAACCGTTCTCCCCTACATCCAAAAACATTACCTCCAATTAATTAGTACTCCGAATTAATAAAAAACTGCTCAGATCTTTGACATCAACCAAATCAACAAAATCTCCGCCCACAGTTTGCCTGTTGACCTGGCAAGTCCTACACAAATGCAGAACGAGCGTCGGCCATAACTCTCCACTCAATCTCATTCTATCCCGTTCCAAAGTTCTTCCCTTTCTAACACATTAGTGTTAATGGAAAAATTTAAATTAGTAAATTTCTCAACGGGCAGTTATGCTTGCCGTGAGTGATCGGTCCTATTAGAACTGCCGAAAAATTCCGCAACGAACCCCACGCCTAGAATGCGCGTGCCATTAAAAAACCGGCCGTAAAAAAGGGCAGTGAAAAAATCGATTGACATTTTTAAAGTTTCAGCCATGTTGCCATGTTTCCCTATTTTTGTTTTTTTTTATTTAATTTTAGTTTTATAAAATCTTCCGGAGGAACAAGTGCATTGACGAAAAAGCGAATGGAGCACATTATTTACAACACCTGGACCTTCATCACGACTTGATAAACCTGCTACAAGAATATCTTTTCCGGCTTAAAGTTCTTCTTTTCCAACTTTAATTTTAATTAGTTGCACTTTCAAGCGTAGATATATACTTGACAAATCCCGATATGTATCCCCATGACCTAATGAAACAAATTCTAGCACTGATGAGTTATCTAATGAAGCTATGGGTTTGTATGCTAATTCTTTTGTTTTTAAAATATTACTTTGAATAGCTGGTCTCGAGAAAAGATCTAGTTCTGATTTCATACACTCGCTATACGTGGGCATTTTGTTTATTTGTCAAAAATATCCAATACCCTTTTACGGAAACTATGTTCGTCTTTTGTAGACTTTTTCTTCTTGTTTGATGCCTTTTTCGTGGTTTGTTTTGAACGTTTTTTCCGTTTAGGGACTGTTCAGTCAGATCATGCATCGATTCATTGATGCGCTTCAATTGATTTAAATTTAAAATTTTGAACTCAATTCCGATTAACTTCACTGCATTACGCAGCCATACTGTATTAGGAAGTAGCCGTCCATATTGTATTGATTCCATATTGAATTTTTGCCATATTGAATTTGTAACTTCCGATCGCTCTCTCTCTTGCGTTCGAACCGTCATAGAATAAAGACACATTTTTCTCGAAACCAAAGTTTTAATTTTCGTCGTCGCTCCTAAGTGCAGAAAGCCTGCACTTCCAACATTTGGCGCCCGAGCAGGGACATTTGTCCAATTTCGTCGTTGGATTTCTAGAGCCATAGGAGGCAATAAATCACTTCATTGTCTCGGCGCTGGACTTATAACGCTGATCTTCATAATCTCGTTGGATTGCTGCAGTCATACATCGTTCGCGATCGCCGCACGTGGACAGCGTGGGATCTCCGCACTGCATCAATTACGCTGACCAGTGTTATAAGTAATAAATCATCGTTGGATCAGCAACAAACAGGCACTAGGAAGTAAATTATTCATATTCTCCTATTCAAAAGTATTTGGGAAACCGCCCATTTCGGAAATTGTCAGGTATTTCATTTTCATTTATTATCACCTGCTATTACTATCGAATCGTCGGATAATAAGACAATTTCTCTAAATATTTCGTCGTGGGATCAAACCCTCCTGAGAATTAGCCCGTGTGCAGCAGAATTAACTTATTCGCCCGACGGATCTCGCTGATCGCCATTCATCGTTGGATCACAGCAAAAGGACCGTCGGAAAATTTTGTAATTCGCTGCGGATATTCATCGTCGGATTAAATTATCATCGAGGGAAATTGCCAATTTATCATTTATCATCGATCCTCCCTACACAAGGACTAGGCTTTCGTCGTAAGTAAGGGATAACGGTGCGTTCAATCAAGCGGTGAGGCTCATAGGACAAGTAAAGGTATTTATTTCATTTTTTTCTCTGAAATAAATTTATTGCCGCATTGGCGCTGTGGACAACGATATTTCGAGTGATTCGGTTTGAACAGTTCTAGACTGGCCTCAGTGATTTCCAGTGTGAGATATTCAAAATATTACCCGAACATATAGCTCTATATGATAAAGTGTCACTGAAGGAAGATTCTTAGATTTCTTAGTATTTAAGTGTTCATTTCGATCCCTTGAGTAATTGACATTTTCGGTCGGTAGTCCGTGGCTGAGGTAATGAATCGGTAGCCGCTGTACTCGCGTATAAACAATTGCATAAAGTGTTGAACTCTTACAAATTCTGCTTTGCGTTCGTCCAACTAAAATATCTACCTAGACATTTGTGCTTATTCCAAGTTAACGTTAAGGTTAACCACTATTCAAAAAGCAATTAAGGGTGAGCATTCTAGTTGAGAACTTAGAGTTATCTGGTCATTATGAGTCAGCTGGAGAGCTTGAAGGTTCAAAGATCGTCAACCAAGAGTTGTATCACGCGCATAAAAAATATGATCGATACGAAAGGAACTGAGCTGTCCGCTACTGAACTAGAATGTCGATTAGGAATTCTCGAATCGTATTTTAAACAATTCCTATCGTTGCAATCCTCCATCGAAAAATCAGTTACGGAGGAAGAAAATGAAACAAAGGTTCGAAGCGAAATAGAAGATTTGTATTGTGCGGCCAAATCAAAGATATTATCTTTAACAAGTGGTAATCGTGCCTCACTTCCGTTTAGCGAGCCATCGCTATTAATGCCTTCGTTAGCTAGAAATAATCTGCCGAAACTTAAGCTGCCCCAGTTTAGTGGTAAATATTCCGAATTTCCGAATTTCATAGGCTCGTTTACTAAATTGGTGGATAAGAATGATTCATTGTCACAAATAGAAAAGTTTAACCACCTAGTCTCATGTTTGAGTGGTGCTGCATTGCGTACGGTTAAAGCCTTTGAGATAAGTGAGGAGAATTATCCGAAAGCTCTAACTCAATTAAAGGACAGGTATAACAATAGATATCTGACCTTTCAAGAGCACATAAACGATCTCTTTAAGTTACCTCAGGTTTCTAAAAACTCACCTAGCCAGTTACGATGCTTGACGGATAGTACTAACGCTCATTTGAGTGCACTTCGGAGTTTAGGGTCGGATGTGGATATTACCAACGCTTTAATAATTCATTTAGTAACTGCTAAGCTCGATAGCGAATCCCTAGTCAAGTGGGAAGAATCTATGGAACACTCAAAGCTGCCAACTTGGGATGAGTGTTCTAAGATTCTGAATAGGCGTTGTCAATTTCTAGAGGCCCAAGAGAGTAAGGTTGATCAACGGGGTAACTCGTCGTCGTTGCCAAGATCCAGTTCGGTAAAGCACAGGAAATCTACAACAAATTCCACCTCTTTAACAACCTCTCAATCTCGTTGCTTGTTCTGCCCAGAGCCTGATCATATGATATACAATTGCCCTAAATTTCTAGAACTCCCTGTATTCGGCAGGTTTGAATACGCTAAAAAAAAGGCTTTGTGCATCAATTGCTTGTCGAAAGGGCATAGCGTGAGGAAATGCACCTCGAAAAAGTGTGGTGTATGTTCTATGCCCCATCATACGTGCTTGCACAGATATTCGTCGGTTCCTGCCCCAACAGGTAATAGGAATGGAAGCGCTAATACAGAGCCAACAGTTAGTTCGGGAAATGCTAATTCCACTTCTTCGTTGTTGTCTAAGGATCGAGTCCAAGGTCAGACATTCCTTGCAGCAGCTGTTCTTCAAATCAAGGATAATTCCGGTCGCTACCATCTGGCACGAGCATTATTCGATTCGGCTTCTCAATTAAATTTTATATCAGAGAATTTTGTGCAAGCGCTTAAGCTAAAAAGACGGCGGTCCGACCTGACTATCAGCGGCATAGCAAACTCTGCTTCCAAAGCTCGCTGGTCGACGCAAGCTACTATTAGGTCTAGGACTTGCAATTTCGAAAGGGATCTCGCATTTTATATTCTTCCCCATATAACTGGGCTGCAGCCTGAAAGATCAGTTTCTGTAGACGATTGGCACATTCCACCGAATATTCAGTTAGCTGATCCGCAATTCTTCAAACCACAGAGGGTTGATCTTCTCATTGGTGCTGATATCTTCTTCGAGTTACTTTGCGTAGGTCAAATTAAACTGGAAGATAATTTGCCTACCTTACAGAAAACGGTTTTTGGCTGGGTGGTGTCAGGGAAATATTCTAATACGGTGCCTGTCCCGTCCAGCTTGAGCTGCGTTGCTAGTGACGAAGAGAATAATGAGGCCCTAATTAAAGAAGATGCATCGTTAATCGAAATAGTTGAGCGATTTTGGAGGGAAGAAGACATTGCGGGGCCTGCTATATTAAGTGAGGAACAGTCCATATGTGAGACTCTCTTCCAGGAATCAGTGCAACGCTTAGCTGATGGGCGATTTATGGTAAAACTACCATTTAGGGCTGTATCGTTTCAGTTCACCAACTCGCTGGAAATCGCTCAGCGTCGGTTTCACTATATTGAGAAAAAACTAATGAAAGATCCTGAACTTAAAGTCAATTACTCGCAATTCCTTAAGGAATATTTGGCAGCTGGACATATGGAGGAGCTAGATTTGAAAGATTTACCCAATCCGCATTACTTTATGCCTCATCACGGCGTCTTGCGCACGGAAAGCTCGACAACAAAACTTCGAGTGGTCTTCGACGCTTCTTGTCGCACGGCCTCGAATATATCCCTTAACGATGTGCTTCTCGTAGGGCCAGTCATTCAGGACGATCTTTTTTCGATTTTAATTCGCTTTCGTTGTCATCGGCTAGCACTTACAGCCGACATTTCGGCCATGTACCGGCAAATTCTAGTATATCCCGAGGATCGTAATTATCAGCTTATTCTCTGGCGAGAGAATCCTGACGAAAGGTTGCGAGTTTATCGTCTTAAAACTGTTACCTACGGAACAGCATCTGCTCCTTTTCTGGCTACAAGATGTTTGAGGTCTTTGGCAGACGAATATCAGACTAGGTTACCTGCGGCTTCAAGGATCGTAGCTAAGGATTTTTATATGGACGATCTTCTGACTGGAGCAGATACTCGGCAGCAATTAATCGAAATTCGTCGCGACGTTGATATGATCCTCAAATCTGGTCAATTCCACTTAAGAAAATGGTATTCTAATGACCCAGAATTTTTAGCTGATATCCCTGAAGCAGAACGGGAAAAGACGCTGAGAATTAACGATACTGACGTCATCAAAGCGCTCGGAATAATTTGGGAGCCGAATGCAGATGAGTTCCATTTCCAGTACAAACCGCCCGCTATTAACTCATCAAAAATCACAAAACGGACAATCTTGTCGGACATGGCTCGGTTGTTTGATCCGCTCGGTCTCATAAATCCGGTCGTAGTACGGGCCAAATTATTCTTGCAAGAACTATGGCTGCTAAACTTAAGTTGGGACGAGTCGGTTCCACAACATTTCGAATCGCGTTGGAGCCAATTCAAGCATCAATTGCAAGCTCTCAGCAATATTCGGATTCCGCGACTAGTACTTTGTGTAGGGAGGGTCTCTAATATTGCACTCCACGGATTCGCCGATGCTTCAACCAGAGCTTATGGTTGTTGCGTATACGTGCAAGTCACCGATGAGACGGGAAATATTTTCGTCAATCTGTTGTCAGCTAAATCGAAAGTCGCTCCCATAAGGACTTGCAGATCTTTACCTTGTCTAGAGCTTTGCGCGGCGTTGCTCCTGTCAAAACTTTTCGTAAAGGTGCGAGATAATTTTCCCAAGCCTATAACTGAACAGTATCTCTGGACGGACTCAGAAATTGTGCTTGATTGGTTGGCTAGCCTTGCATCTAACTGGAAGACCTACGTTGCTAATCGAGTTTCAGAGATACAAACGCTGACTAATAAAGCCACTTGGAGGCATGTTAACTCTAAAGCTAATCCTGCTGATATCATATCTAGAGGCATCGGAAGCGAAGACCTTCCGAATTCTATTTGGTTTTCCGGACCTGAGTTCTTGAAACTGTCTAAGAACAATTGGCCACCTATGAAACCGCGTCATTTAAATCCTGAAGATCTGCCGGAGCGGAAGAAATCTAAGTCTGTCCTAGTTTGCTCCGTCTCGGATAGCTTCCTGCAGATTGTTTATGATTGCGGGGATTTCGCAAGAAATTGTCGGAGATTCGCACTTATATTGAGTTGGCTTAAAGTTAAACATGGCGAGAAAATGGTTGCTCCCAAAGGATTATCAGCATTGGATATCGACAATGCTTTTATGCATTTAGTATGGGTTATTCAGCAGCGCGAATTTGCATCGGAGATTCAGGCTCTGGAGAAGGGCAGGGAGATATCTGGCAAGGGTTGTCTGCACAAACTGTCGCCATTCTTGGAAGAAGTACCGGGACTGAAGTTGAAGCTATTACGAGTTGGAGGTCGGCTGAAGCTTGCGGATGCACCCCTAGATTATCGGTTTCCTATATTATTACCAGGAAAAAATAGTTTCGTCGAATCATATGTACGGTGGTTGCATATGAAAAATTTCCATGCGGGTCCACAAGCGTTAGTTTCAATTATTCAGCAAAGGTTTTGGATCATAAATGCACGCAATTATGCTAGGAAAATTGTCCGCAGTTGTATACATTGCAATCGATATCGCCCGCGTCTGGCTCAACAAATTATGGGCGATTTACCTAAATGTAGAGTTAATTTTGCGCTGCCATTCATCCATACTGGCGTAGATTTCTGTGGGCCTATACAAACAACTCACCGTCTTCGAGGTAAAGGCGCCTACAAGTCCTATATCGCTATCTTCGTCTGTTTTACTACCCGCGCAATTCATATAGAAGTCGTTTCGGACTTAACTTCAGAGGCTTTCATAGCTGCACTGAAAAGATTCGTCGGTCGAAGAAACTTGTGCCAGCATTTGTATTGCGATAACGCAACCAATTTCATTGGAGCTCGTCGTCTGCTGAAGGAATTTAGGCAAGCCTTCTTCCAGGAAAATTCTCAAAGGGACATCGTCTCCTGGTGTCGTAACAATGCGGTACAGTTTCATCACATCCCTCCTAGAGCACCGCACTTTGGCGGGCTATGGGAGGCGGCAGTGAAATCCGCCAAAGCTCATCTTTACCGAACACTGCGAGATGCTTTATTAACATTCGAAGAGCTCACCACGGTCATGATCCAGATTGAAAGTATATTAAACTCTAGACCTATAACCCCTCTTTCGTCCGATCCCAATGACTTCCAAGCTGTAACCCCCGCGCACTTCCTTACTCAAGCCCCCTTGGAACCTATTATTGAACCTGTTTATAAACCAGACAATATTAAATATCTTCGAAGGTGGCAACGTGTCTCTGCACTTCATCAGCACTTCTGGGATCGTTGGTCCAAAGAGTATCTCCACCAGCTGCAACAAAGGGGCAAATGTCAAACTGAAAGGGTCAACGTTCAGCCAGGATCTTTGGTCTTAGTCCATCAAGATGACATCCCTTCCTACAAGTGGAAATTGGCTCGAGTTCTCAAAACCTTTCCGGGTCCTGATGGCAACATTCGAGTGGTCGAATTAAAAACTCCAAATGGCATCATCCAGCGAGCTGTTCACAAAATCGCGCCCCTACCGATCGAGGAATAGTTGAAAGCCTGCAATCCTTTCAAGGGCGGCGGGATGTTCAGTCAGATCATGCATCGATTCATTGATGCGCTTCAATTGATTTAAATTTAAAATTTTGAACTCAATTCCGATTAACTTCACTGCATTACGCAGCCATACTGTATTAGGAAGTAGCCGTCCATATTGTATTGATTCCATATTGAATTTTTGCCATATTGAATTTGTAACTTCCGATCGCTCTCTCTCTTGCGTTCGAACCGTCATAGAATAAAGACACATTTTTCTCGAAACCAAAGTTTTAATTTTCGTCGTCGCTCCTAAGTGCAGAAAAGCCTGCACTTCCAACAGGGACTAAAGTAAAACTAGCAGCTGTAAATGGATTAGGCCTTTTTATAGTCATGCGATTACTTCATCCTGCACCATCCATATGATCAAACAGCTTATTTATACCTTTTTGCGCAAGTTCTTGAGCAGCAGCTTTACCTTGCTCCCTTAAGATATCTTTCATAGGTTTACTACCCGTGTCTTCTAAAATCGCTTTCCCAGTTTTAATAGCCTGTTGTTTAAAAACCTTCGCCCCGGAACTAACTATGGGTTGCAAATACCTTAGTAATCCGCTGAAAAAACTCCCAATTCCTCGTCCACGTTGATAGATTAAAGGTGACCGGTACAGTTCACCTATGTCATTTAAATTACCACCACTTTGTATTAAATAATAACGCGTGTAATAAGAATTCATATTTGTCTATTGTATTTTAACTGTGCGTAACTGCCTTTGTTTGTTTCTTACTATAACAACTGCACACGCTATTTATAGATTTTATTGTCTTTTAAAATGAAGCATTATGTATGTATGTAGGGATATAACTTGCTTTGAAATGAATTAATTCGCCTTGTCCATCAGTTATTTTTATTGAAATATTTTCAATTGCGGTTTTTTCCACAGGACAATATTCTACATGGTTAAAACGTAGTGTTCTTTCATTTTCACTTATAGGTACTACATACATGCAAATATCTTACGAATTTATCTCCTATAATTCTTGGTTTGGTTATATCAGTATAAATGTATATAATATCACGCTCGTAATAGTGACCACTAGATTTAACATCGCGAGGTAATCTTTTACTTAATTTATCAACTGTATCATTCAATTGATCCAATTTCTTAATTAAAGACATGTGCTCTGTTTGCAGTCTAGCGGTATCGAAAGACTCCTTTAGTTCTGTCAAAAATACGTTTGATTTCCGTTTGTCTGTTGGTGTATTAAGAAATATATCAGTTATAAAGTTTTTCAAATTATCTATATTGGTATCTAAAGGTACTGGTGTTGTTTTATATAATCCTGAGGTCTGCTTTTCGTAAGGAACATTTAAAATATGACTCTTTTCGGTGATCTTTCTAGGTTGTGGGGCTTTAACATTGATAGAATCGCCATGCAATTTATCCAATATTGTGAGAATAATGTCTTTAATACGAGCAATTTTCTTTTGCTTTTCATCTTCTGCTATTGTTTCGTCATCAAAATGTACATTATTGATAAAAGTGTTATGAGATTCTTAACATTAAGATGCGGTGGTAGTGGCTTTTTTATCTTAATTGTTAATTCTAGCTCATCGATTCGTAATTCAAATATGTCATTTTTAGCAGGAATTTTACCCTTTTTTCTTATGATTTTAGCTGGATGGGTATAATCGTCCAAAGCAGTTTTTAACTTGTCATGTTTCCTCTTTATTCTGGGGATTTGTCCGATAATATACCTCAGAATAAATAGGAAACATGACATGACCTATAGCCTCAACTGAGTCATATGATTTCAATCTTAAAACAACATTTCATTTCATTTATTTATTTCGCTTGGTAATTTAGATGTACAATGATGCTAGCAGCAAATAATTAAAAGGTATAGAGTTTTACGTAAATACATATTTCAACTAAGATATAATATTACCTAATGTTGCAGTTTCTGATTAGCGTTAAGTTTGAGGAAAAATTTGTAGAAAAACCTCCGAAGATTACTTAAAATTAAAACTAATTAAAGCTAGTCACCCTTGAGTTGCCTTTTTAAGGGATTTTCCGAGAATGAGCAGCTTTCGTAAAATTTTTCTTTAAAACAACATTATCTGAATGTTTTTTGCCTTGGTATATACATATGTAGTATAAAATCACCTTCCTCCTTTTCGTAATTAATTTCTGGAATTACTTCATCGAAAAAATCAGCATCTAAACGGTTCCAAATTCGCTGTTTGACATCATCCAAGTACATTGTATATACCAAGAAGGCGTAACGGCGTTAAACCTGTTAACAGAAATGCGGAAAAATGTACTTGTCCTTCTTTATAGCTCGAATGAGAAAGTATATCCTTTGTCCATTCCAGTCTAACATTTTCATTTATCTTCACTGTAAGTAGTTTGTGTTCTTTCTGTAAATCTTGTCGTATTGTTTTTAATTCTTCTGTATCTCGTTTTACCCGTTTATTGCTGCCTTCTTTTCTTTCATATTCAGGAATCGAAATTTCAGTGATTCCGACGCTCCAGTTTTGATTAAGTTTTGCATGGACGCGTTAGTTTATTTGTGAACTCGGACAGCGAGTTTTCGGGGTAGTAGTGTAAAGAATTGTTACTTAGGGTACGTTCAATATCTCGACTCGAGTCGACTTGGGTAAATCTGACTTACTCCGGAGCGTTCAATATCTCCCCCGAGTCGACTGGAGTCATTTTTACTCTTACTCTATGTCGTTCTATCTTACTCGAGTTCACCCGAACTATTGTCTGTGAACTCTTAGATGAGGTTGTATGCGTGAGATTTTTGACTCGGGTTGCCGTTCAATAGTGCTAAAAAGGTCGAAGCAAAGTGACTTGACGTTTAATTTGACGTCACCATGGAAGAGCTTGGGCTACTTGTAACGTACCAAGGAGATGCTGTTGCGGAAATTACCCAAGAAAAGGCAAGGTGGAGCAGAAATGCTACTCTTTGCCTTATTGATACATATAAGGACGTATAAAATGATTTTTCGCCGGACAGAGTAAAGGGCTGCATTCGATGCGGTCGTGAGTCGTAAGCAAAAGCACAAAGCTCTGACGCAAACTCCGAACACATTCGATGCGGTCGTGAGTTGTGAGAAAATCATTTCATTGCGCGCGCTGCTAAATTTAATTTAAAGATGTTTGTGGGAACAGAAGAAGTTTTAGCAATTGGGTTAGCTACTACATTAGTTGCATTAAGCGGAAGAGGAAAAAAAAACCAGAAAAAAAAGAGCATGGACCAAGAAGTTTTTTGTCTCCTTCTCTTTAATACATTTGTATTTCGGGTCCATTTCGTCATTAAAATACTTATAGGTTTGCACCTTGTGTATTAAACGTTCATTAAAATCATAATTACAATTTTGAAATAAAAGACTTCTATTGCTCAGACAAAACTCAGATTTTATTTGTTGCTTAGTTCTTACAAGACTTCGAACAATTTCGCGAACGCTTACTTCTTAACAGTTGATACTTGTCTCCTCTCTTAGGACTGATGTAGCTCCTTTTATATTAATCGTGAAGCATGGTTAAGCAAGGCAGGGTTTTCGTTTGTTTGGGATATCCTCAGATGGATACATCTGGTGTTTTATTTAGAAAATGTTTTAATGGATATTGTTTGTTTAGAAAATGTCCTGAGTGGATACATTTGGTTTAGAAAATGTTTTGTTTAGAAGATATCTTGAGTGGATGCTTGAATACATTTGGTGTTTAATTATTTATTAAAAGAAATGTTCTAGAAAGGACATAACATTGTCTAGAAAAGAGATCGGATGTTAGTCCTTTGCACAGTTGGTTCAGTTTCTTGCTTATTTAAAGATACTGATGTAACACGCCCATCCTTAAGGGGGATCGCGTCCGCGCGATTTTGGATTTGTTTTACTTTTTCTTGGCTTACTGTTACTTTAACCCTTGCTTGACCATTCTTATAATAATAGTATAGTATGATTATACAAGTAATTATTGCTATTAATATTGATATGTTTGACAGAATATTAGTCTTAATGCTATTTTCATATTTGACATTTAATAATTTGATTTCCTTTAAGTTTTCTATATGCTTATTATGAACATATTCTAAAGTTAGGTTGTTCTCTTGATGATAGGATATATTCTTGATTAATTTTGGTATTACAACATTATGTTCTATATATTTGACTTGGCTCTGATATACATTTTCATTGATTATGATTTTACAATTATTGAATCTTATTATATTATGTTCTTTAATAGTAAGATTTAGTTCATTACAATTGTGGATAATATTTGTTTCTTTTAAATATTTTGTTACAATTATTCCTTCCATTATGGGTAAAATTGTTTCTTTTTTATTGTGTTTCATAGTACAGTTTCTGGGATTGTTGATTAATTCTGCAATACAGTCATCTTTAATGGGTTTTAGTTTTCTTTTAATATTTTCTTTGGTGCACATATAGCGCCTGCAGTGGAATCTAGACCAACTGAAGGTCAAGGCCGGAAGAGGATCGCGGTCGATGATCTCCTCCATGATGATCGTGAAGGTGACCGGCAAGTTAAGCGGACGGCGGACTTTCTTTTCTCGGGCGATCTTTCCGAAAAACGCGTAGAAATAATTTGCAATCGAACGAGAATAATTCGGAAATTGTCTTTGGAGTGAACCATTGCCATTGAACTTAAGAGGCTAGCCAGTGTTAAGGCAGGTAAGTGTGCAAAGACACGGTGTTTCGTGCGTTGTTCCCGAGTGCCCCCCGAGCAGGTCTGGAGGAGTGAAGTGCTTTAAACCCAGCGAACCCAGGGCCGACTTATTTTTCAGCGAGCCAAGGACTCAAGTGCGAGTTAAGCCCGTGTTGGCCCATCCCACGGGAATTAAGGTAAGTGCCGTGCCCTAGTCTCTGTGAATTAACCGCGGAAAGTGCGCCGGAGTTTAATCGAAAAAATTTTGGGTTAATTATAAAAAGACCCCAAAGGAGCGGTTTTCGGTAGGATATATTAAGGGTCGTATTGCAGCACTTGAAAACTTATGGTACCAAGTTCAGGCGAGCGATAGGGCAATTATAGTAAATGCAAAAGATACCGACAAAATTTAGCTCAAATATATTGCTGAGGACGTCTATAGTCAGCAAGAATGTGGCGTTTCTGAATGACAAGGTATTCTGTTGGATTCACTTGAAAGTCTTGCGAGTCCTGAATCGGCTAAAGAAAGTTTGCGAAATAATCACGGTAATTCCCCCAAGAATAATGAAGACTCGCAAAATTTGAGCCGTATGTCAGATGGAATTACTCAAAATTACCCTACGAGTGACATCAAATTGCCTCGCATAGCGATTCCCAAATTTATGGGAGATTATAAAGATTGGATGTTTTTTCATGATCTTTTTAACTCGCTAATTCATCTGCACATATCCCTTCTGGCAGTTCAAAAACTGCATTATTTGAAAAGCAGTCTAGGTGGACAAGCTCTAAATCTTATCCGACACATATCTCTAACCGAAGAAAATTATACTAGTGCATGGCAAATGCTCTGTGATCGCTACATGAACACCCGGCTTTTAATAACCCGTCACATCCAGCTCTTGTTAAGTCAGCCGAATATTCCGATAGAAAATCCCTCCCAAATTCGACGCTTAAGAGATCATACTACTGAATGTTTAGCTTCTCTCAAGTCCCTAAAAATATCAGTTGAGGAATGGGGACCAATTGTAGTAACCTTAAAAGTTCAACGCCTACCTTCGGAAACACGAAAGTTGTGGGAACAAGCGCGCGGATCCTCAACAGAAACGGTAACTTTCGGAACGGCGAGTACTTCTATTTTATAGCAATCCGAATTACCCTGTTTTATATCCACTTAAGGGAATTAAGAAATATTACGGACAATAATCCAAATAAGAGGTTCGAAATCACTGAGTTAACTATAAAAATTTATTTTCAATTCAAATTCGTAATTACAAACAAAAAGATTACAATTTATCATTTAACACTAGGTGGAATACAAATTTCCACACGACAATTCAAACTTAACAATCTCTTTCTTTATTTTTCAAATACACAAATCAACAATTCAACATTATTCTAATTTTTTACATTAACAATTCAACAAATATGTTCTAAGTCTTTATACAATTTATCCGTGAAAGGATTCTAAGTCTTTTTATAAACAGTTCAAAAATACTGTAAGTTTAATACAATTTATTTTTGAAAAGATTCTAAGTCTTTTTTACAAACAGAAAATTAATTTGCCGAAGATTGTCCCGTATTAAGGCAGAAAGCATAAAGGAAGTCAATTCAACCTTGGGTCATATTCTTCCTACTTCACTTTCTTACCTTTAGGGTTTTGCTCTTTCGCATTTGCTGGTTCACGAAAGAGTGATTTTCAACTCCAGCGCTGCTTCTTTTATACCGTTTTCCTTGTTACCTTTGTCAAACATCCGTTTCCATGGTTTTCGGTTGGTTCTCCATGGTTTCCGGCGTGATTCGCCTTCCACACTCTGTGGCATCACTAATCAGTGGGTCCTGGAACATCTTCCACCTAGCGCTTTCTCCCTTGCGCATTTTGTGGTCTCTTTTCCACAACATGAATGTGGTTATGTTTATATAATTCATTATTTGCATACTTTTATGCTCTTTTATTAGCATAGACAACATCCGCAAGTCGCGAAAATGTAGATTGAGAAGCACTGATCTCGCAGAAAATGTTGGTTTGAAGGATATCGGTGACGGAAAGTTTGACAGTTCGTTCGGGTGTGATTAGTGACAATTGCCGGTGAATTTAGATAAATAAGTGCGGTAAGTTGTGATTATGAGCATTTTACTCATACTATATATTGTAGTTACTGTATATTCAGTATAAAATCTAGTGTAGAAGTCCTTCGCGCAATGAACTTGCTCGCTGCAAATTGCATGTTTTTTTTGGTTATGCTAGGGACTTCTCTGGCCATGAATTAGGCCTTAAACTAGAGCTCTTTGGCTTTTTAAGCACACATATTGTGTGTATTTAAAATGTGGAGTACCAGTTAATAAGAATTCTTTCTTTTTCCTATCTTCAGGATGATCTCTGGTTCCGTAGTGATGACTGGACATCGTTGAAGGAGCACCAAGCTTGGTCCCCAAAGATAAGTATATAAATATAAATAACATGAAGTTATAGCTAACATTTTATTTTCCTTTTCAGGACATATGTTGACGAACAACCCTAAGGCTGCGAAAGCCCTTTTAGCAGAAACATATGTTGACGACATCTATTCGGGCTCCGACAATTTAGATGAGGTATTAAGTGTTCAACAAGAATTAATCTCGTTCTTGAATTTAGCAAAATTTCGTCTGCATAAGTGGTCTGCAAATTGTTTGCTGTTATTAGAAATCGTCCATCCTTCGGATCGATCGCCAAACTCTCAAGCAAAAGACTTATGCGTCGAAAGATCGGTGAAGACGTTAGGAATTATGTGGAACCCTATCACAGACAATTTTCGTTTTCAGATTCGTAAGGAAAGACCCGAACCCCCTTTCACTAAAAGGACTGTTTTGTCCTATATTACTAGCTTGTATGATCCTCTAGGGTGGTTATCCCCCATAATTATTCGAGCAAAAATGTTTATGCAAGCTCTTTGGCTATATGGTCTTTCTTGGGACGAAGTTTTGCCCGATGAAAGCGTAGCTCAATGGACTCGATTCATAGAACTTATTCCCATGATTGAAAAGGTAGTTATTCCACGATGGATACAGGATTACTCTACATCATCCTTCGAAATCCACGGATTCTGCGACGCTTCAAAGCGTGCGTATGCTGCCGTGGTTTATCTTCGGGTGGAAACTTCCACGAATACTTCGGTATTTTTGCTTGCGAGCAAAACAAAGGTTGCGCCAGTGAAACCCATAGCATTGCCTCGCCTAGAGCTTTGTGGGGCAGTATTATTATCGCAGTTACTTAAAGGAATAAAGGAATGTATTCCTTTTGACGAGTCCCAATTGCATACTTGGACAGACTCCACAATTGTCTTGTGTTGGTTGAAGAAACCCCCAAATACGTTCAAAACATTTGTCAGCAATCGAATTAACACTATCTTAGACAACGGGTGTTTTTCTTTATTCATTCCGAATATTCGGAACGCTTAGAGGGTGTTTTTTTATTCGTTCCGTTGTTCTGTTCCGTGTTTCTTTATTTATTCGGAATATTCAGATCGCATTCTTTTCGTACTACCTCCAGAGGTAGAATAAACGGAATGACAAGACTTGAATGCGTCAGTGGAGCAGCTGATATACGTCAACGCTGATATAAATTAAACTAAAAAGTGACAGTCACAATAAATTTACCTAAAAAGTGAATTGTAAAGTGTGTGATGGAGGAGATATGCCATGGTAAGTCGATGCCTTTGTTGGTTTGCTTAATATGTTATTTGCTTAATATGTTACAGATGAAATTATCCCTGAAGTGGACGCCGGGGGACATCAAATGCCTCATTTATATGGGGAGTATATTTCTGACTTCGACTGCCTCCCGAAAAAGAGGGTTTGGGCAAAAGTTGGCGCTGAGATGCGGCTAATTAAATTGAAAACTTTCTCTGCGGTGTTTAAGAAAGTAAAAGACCATAACAACGTAAGCGGCAACGAGCGGAAATCGTGGAAATACTTCGATGAACTGGACCAGATCTTATTCCGTCGACCCGAAATAATAGGGCCCTATGTACCTACAATAAGCTCACTCTTTTTGGGCCCTATTACGAATATCGTCATTTCTGCGAACGAATCGTTAGCGTGAATACTCAAAATTCCGGTTAGGTGAGAGAAGCAACACAAAGTTATATTAGACGAAGAAACTTTTATTGAGATACAAACACAACTTCATAGGTTTAGTTAAAGGCGAAGAATGAATTCAGGAACAAAACACAATTAATTAATTGACACATTTTCCAAAGGAGCCGGGTTGCTGAGACGAACGGGTTGCTCAGCCGCTTCTTTTCTTTTTTTGCACAGTTGATTACTCAACATTCTCCCCCCCCTTTGGCAACAGCGTTGACAAATGAATCTTCAAGAGCGGAGACTGGTAGAACACAAAGTTTAGCGAGTGGCCTTGTCAGCGTAGATGTAGCGGTCTTGATAGTCACCACCCTGGTAAGCCCATCCTTGCCAGGATGTAGAGCGAGTACTCGAGCGAGAGGCCACTTAGTTGGAGGTAGTCGTTCATCAGTTAGCAGTACCATGGAGCCGACTTTAATCTCATTAGAGGGGTGATGCCATTTTGATATCGACTGGTAGCGATGTAGACACTCAGCGGACCATCTCTTCCAAAAGTGTTCGGTTCTCTGTTGTATAAGCTGCCACTTAGAGAGTCTCGTCTCAGCGAAGGTGAAGGAAGAGAGGTTAGCGGCTCACCGATAAGAAAATGACCTGGCGTAAGCGCTGCTAGGTCTGCAGGATCTTCAGAAAGCGGTGCCATGGGCCGAGAGTTCAAAACTGCTTCGACTTGGTTCAGAAGTGTAGTCATCTCCTCATAGGTTAAGAGGGTTTCACCAATGACTCGTTGTAGGTGGAACTTCAGCGATTTTACCGCGGCTTCCCATTTACCACCAAAGTGGGGTGCTCCAGGTGGGTTAAAGGCCCAGTTGGTGCCGTCAGTAGAGAGGAGCGTAGCGAGTTGTCCCAGTTCTTTCGATCCCATCTTGAAGAGGCGTTTTAGAGTCGCAACTGCCCCAGCGAAATTGGTACCACAATCACTGTAAAGCGTATGGCAGATGCCTCGACGGCTAGCGAATCTTCTATACGCAGCGATGAAAGCGACCGAAGAATAGTCGGTAACGACTTCCAAATGCACAGCTGATGTAGCGAAGCACACAAACACTGCAATCCATCCCTTGTGCGTTTTGGAACCACGGCCCTTCCAAGTTTTCAAGGTAATTGGACCAGCATAGTCTATACCGGTATGAAGAAAAGCACGTGCAGGCGTTATTCTTGCAGCGGGCAGTTGCCCCATCAACTGTTGAGCTCGTAACCCTCGGTGGCGAGTGCAAGTGACGCAGCGAAGAATGAATGATCGTACCGGTGCTCGACCACCAATAATCCAGTACGAACGTCTTAGATAAGCAAGTGTCAATTGAGTGCCGCCATGTAGAGTGCGGTGATGAGCATCAGCTATCAAGAGAGAAGTTAAAGGCGATTCTCGAGGCAAAATAGCGGGGTGCTTCTGTTCAGAATCAAGCAGCGAATGTTTCAAGCGTCCGCCAACTCGTAGGACACCGTGATGATCAAGGAATGGTGTCAGCTTGATTAGATGACTCGATTTAGCGAGCTGATTGCCTTTTGATAGCGTTCTCAACTCCTCAGCGAAAAAAGATTTTTGTGTTATCTTGATGATCAACACTCTAGCGGTTTCCAGGTCAGCGGTAGTCAGCGGTGTGGTCAGCGAAGAGTGTGGTACCTTTTGCAAGCGAGCGATGAAGCGTAAACAGATGGCTAACGTTCGTAGTAGGCGTGGCAGTGACGAGTAGCGAGTAATAAGTTCCCAGAGAGGATGCTGATCTGTTTCTATAGCGACATTGAAGAAAAGTCCTGGTTTTTCTTCAAGGTGAGCGGTTGTTGTAGCGGGAGGATCAAATGTGGGCCATTCTTCACAAGGTTGTAATAGCCAAGAGGGCCCATGCCACCAGAGTGAATGCTGCTTCAGTTTCAGAGTACAGAGTCCTCGAGAAGCACAATCAGCGGGATTTTGCTTCCCAGCAATGAACCGCCACTTAGCTGAGGGTTGAAGGTCTTGAATTTTCTGTACTCGATTGCAGACGTACTCCTTCCAACGAGATGGATGACTTCTGATCCATGTAAGAGCGACAGCGGAGTCTGTCCAGAGAACGGTGGGAACGTCACCAAGCTCAAGCGTAGTCTGGACGTAGCGAGTAAGCCTAGAGAGAATTACTGCAGCGTTGAGCTCTAATCTCGGAATAGTGAGATGCTTAAGTGGAGCAACTTGCGTTTTTGCGCACACAAACGAAGTCGTAGAGCTGCCATCAGGAGCGAAGACTTTGAGGAAAACTACTGCAGCCATAGCGAGTTGTGAGGCGTCAGCGAAGCCGTGTATCTCGACGGTAGACGCAGAGGTTAAGTGCAGCCAGCGAGGTATCTCAAGCGATTCTATGTGCAGTAAGTCTTCCCTGAAGAGTTGCCATTTGTGTGAAAGTACAGGTGAAAGAGGCTCATCCCAGCCGAGTTTCTCTAGCCACAGTTCTTGAAGCAGCATCTTGGCTCGTATCACTAGCGGAGCGAGGAATCCTAGTGGATCAAATAGTCGAGCAGTTTCGGAGAGAATGGATCGTTTGGTGACTGTCTTCTCTATAGATGATGAATAAGTAAACTTAAACTTATCTTGTGTTGGGTGCCAGGTCAGACCAAGCACCTTGATGGTAGATTCCTCGAAGCTGATAGGGTCGGCAGTTGTGAGAGCAGCTGGTGATACCTGAGCGAGAAGTTCAGCGGAGTTACTGGCCCACTTAGCAAGCGGAAAACCTCCAGCGGAGCAAATAGCTGTGAGTTGTTGAGCAATCAAAGTAGCCTCGGGAATAGAATCAGCTCCTCCATAGATGTCGTCGACATAACGACCCTTGGTGAGCGGGTCAACAGCGAGTGGGAAGCGATGCCCTTCATCTTTGACTAGTTGGAGGAGGGAACGGACAGCTAGAAACGGAGCACAGCGGGTCCCATAGGTCACAGTAGTGAGTTGATATGGGGCGACCTGTTGGTGTTGGTCGACCCAGAGGATTCGCTGTAAGTCCCAGTCGAGCGGGTGAACCTTGATCTGACGCAACATCTTAGTGATGTCCGTGGCGAAGACGAAGCGATGACGGCGAGCCCAGAGGAGTACATCGGACAGATCAATCTGGATCTTGGGTCCAGGATGGAGGATGTCGTTGAGCGAAACCCCAGAAGAGGTGTTACTGGAGCCATTGAAAACGACCCTTAGCTTCGTAGTGATGCTCTGCTCCTTCAGCACGCCATGATGAGGTAAATAGTATGCAGGTAGAGATTCTGAACCTATAGAAGGTGCTACCCTCATGTGGTCAAGCTGTTCATACTCACTCATAAAGTTGTTGTAGAGTGTACTGAAGGAGGGATTAGAGGCTAAACGTCGGAGAGTGCTTTGAAGGCAGCGACGAGCGGTCGAGAGCGAATTACCCAGTTGTGTGGCAGGAGAATTGAGTGGAAGCCTTACTATGTAGCGACCTGAGGCGTCCCTGGAGTGCGTGTTGATGAAGTACTGTTCACACTCTTCATCAGCAGGGCTGAGGGGTGGAGCTGCCAAGGTAGGCGTCTCTTCTTGCGACCAAAACTGTGAGAGGAGGTCATGGAGATCCTGATCAGCGGAGACATGGTGACCGTACCCGACAGCGGTTGAACTCACCAAGTCGGCTGTTCCAAAAATAATCCACCCAAACATGGTGGCCTGAGCGACTGGGGTGTTACTCGATCCTTTGATCACTCCAGGCCGGATAATCAGACCGGTTGGAGCAGCCCCAAGCACCATTTCCACGGGTCCAGGTATCAGAAAGCCTGGATCAGCGAATTGCAACCCGTCTAGATGAGGCCAGTGTGGATCTTCCATAGCGAATGACGGTAGGTGAGCGGTAAGAACTGGAAGAATATATGCTTGAAGCTGAATTTTCTCATCGGAGTATAAGGATTGGAGCTCCAGAGAACAAGTTCCACGAGTGTAGCCAGCGGATGTGTTGCCTATGCCACGAAGAGAGCTTATTGGCGAGCTTCTCAGTCATGAAGGAAACTTCAGCGACTTGGTCAACGAGGACTCGAGCGGTTAGCGAATGACAGTTTGGAGCGGATACTGAAACCTTGCAAGTAGCGAGTAAGACAGTCGGTTTAGAGGGGTTACCTGTTATGCCATAAGATGCAGCAATAACAGTGGTAGTAGCGACAGGACGAGTAGAGCCTGCAGGTAGATCATCAGCGAATGTAACTCTCTTGAGCGAAACACCACCAGGTGCAGAAGTGGAGCATGTATGTCTCTTGTAAGTGAAACCAGCCGTAGTAGAGGTAGGACTCGTAGCGGAAGATGACGTAACGAGTCAGTGCTGAGGTTGTTTCTCTGGAGCGTCAACAGCGGTTTGGGTAGCGGCAGAAGACATTGAGTCGATGGAAGTGGCTCGCCTGAGAGGAGTCTCACGTAACTGGGAATCACGGAAAGGCCGGTCAGCGTGAATCGAAGTGTGGTGGTGCTCACCACATTTCTGACAAGTGTTCTTGGTTCTGCAGTCAGCGACGCGATGTCTTCCCAAACAATTGAAGCAAAGGCGGTAATGCCTCACTGCCTCGATACGCTCTTCAATAGATTTTGCCCGATAAGTAGGACAAAACAACACGAAATGCTTCTCGGAACAAATGGTACAACGTCTCGGAACATCTGTTGCATCAGCGACGGACGAGAGGTTCACGGAAGCGGATGACCTTGAAAAGGTTGACCTTATAGCGGAAGATCGTAAAGCATAAGTTGGCTTAGCTGGGATTTGTCTACGTTCAGATGGTGCAGCAGTGGTGACTTCAATTGTCTCCATGGCCCTAGCTCGACCAGTCAGAAAGGTCTGAAGCTCTGCGTACGACGGCATGGAGTTGGATGATCCCAGCCTGTTTTCCCAGCTCTCCCTCAGTCGATCATCTAGACGGCTGACTGTCAGGTGAACTAGCAATGGGTCCCAGGAAGCGGTGGGAACATTGAGAGCCTGGATAGCGTCCAAGGCCTTCTTATTTGAGCGGAGCAAGTCGTCAAGTGCTTTGGCAGAGCGTGCAGCGATTTTCTCTCGAGCCAGGAGCTTATCCAGATGAGCGAATAACAGGCGGCGTGGATTGTCGTAGCGGGTGACAAGAAGGTCCCACGCGGTAGCGAATGCCTCTCCGGTAATCGGCAGATTAGCGACAACATCAGCGGCTTCCCCCTTCAGTGATGTTCTTAAATAGTGCATTTTTACGACGGGGGTAACAGCCTCGTTTGTCCCAATAAGCGACGTGAACATTTCATGAAAATGTGTCCACTCCAAGTAGTCGCCACTAAATGTGGGTAGCGGAACTTCTGGAAGCTTCTGCAGCAGCGAAGCTCCCAGTTGAGCGAATGAAGTCTCGAGCATTGTGGCACCTGTAGGTATGTCTCGTGTACCTTCAAGTTCCTCCTTGCGTTCCAACAGAGCGACCTTGGCTTCATTATAATGATTGAACGCCAAGATGTACATGTCCTCTTTCACGTAGGCAGTGTCTAGAAGTCCATCGAATTTTCCATCAAATAACGAAAGGTGAAGAACGTCAAACGAGTTCCATGTCGTGTCTAGCGCCCCCATCTTGAAGGCGAGTGCCGAGCGGTTAAGAGAGGCGAATAAACCAGCCTTACCTTCAGCAGCGATGTTTTTTATCGCAGTGGAGCGAATCTCCTGCAGCCTAAGCCGTTGCTCGAGCTTTTGGTTAACAGGAGGGGTCGGTGCTGGCACAGACATTTTTTAGCAATTTCACTTGCTCACACACGAAAAAAGTCAGATGATCTCCGTCGCAACACAACGTCCAGGGTGTTCCGCAATGCGACGGAATGAGATCCTCAAGCGAAAAACCAAAGAAAACTGCACTTAATTTTCTCTCACCTATCCGGCCTCGAAGGACCATTAAATGTAGCGTGAATACTCAAAATTCCGGTTAGGTGAGAGAAGCAACACAAAGTTATATTAGACGAAGAAACTTTTATTGAGATACAAACACAACTTCATAGGTTTAGTTAAAGGCGAAGAATGAGGAATATTTTCGATTCGTTCGCAGAAATGACGATATTCGTAATAGGGCCCATAATAATTTATCCTGCCAAGGAGGTTGTTAATTTTTTTTTTTATATGTATACATATTTTCTTTGTACCCAAGAAGGTTGTTATTTTATAAAATAAATTTTTTTATATTTTTCGCTAGTTCCAATATTGTTATTTATTGTTTCAGAGAATGTTTTGATATAAAAACTGAAAACTCTCAGGTGAGAGACGAAAATGGCACTTAAACTGTTGCGAGTCAAACTTTGGGATTGTATCCTCCCAGAATCCCATATTTTTTTTCAATCCGTCTACGTCTACGTTTAGCTGTAAACAAGTTTTGCTCTTCATCATCGTCATCCTCGTCGCTATCAAACATAAATTCCAAGCAATTTTGCTTATTATGGAATACACCAAATTTTCCGACATGACACAATCCACGACGTCAGCTGTTTGTCATTCTGGGTGCATTTCTTTATTTTTTTCATTCCGAATATTCTTTTCAGTATTCTGTTCCTTCTAATCCTTCCACGGAATGAATAAAGAAAAACACCCAACATAGGAGTCCTCAAATGGCGGCACTTTCTCTCTACTCAAAATCCCGCTGATATAGGGAGTCGTGGTATCGCACAAGAAGATTTTCTAAATCATCCTTTATGGTGGACTGGCCCACATTGGCTCAAGGAAAGTGAGTCACATTGGCCGAAACAAAACTTAAAACAAAACGCAGCTGACTCTGATACCCTCGAAAAGAGGACTGTCCAAAGTTTCATACTTTTCGCAGCTCAGTCATATTTTTTGCAAATCCTATGTGCCCAAAGGTCTTAACCCCTCCAGTTCAGAAATAGAAAAATGTAGAAAATTTTGGTGTCACACTGTACAACAACATTACTTTAGAGAAGAGTTAGAGGGTGTGTTTCTTTATTCATTCCGAATATTCGGAACACTCAATAAGCGTTTCTTTATTCATATAAAGTATTCCGAATATTCTGTTCCGCGTTCCTTTATGCTTTTGGAATAGTCTGAACGCATTCTTTTTAACCAATCTCAGGAGGTGGAATAAAAGGAATATTTCTGTGTCAGTTGTCAAAAGTAATTAAAATATTTCGCTCCAAAGCGTGCCATTATAAGAAAAAAAGAGCAAGATGGAACAAAATACTTGTAAGTAATGTATAATCTAATAGATTTCCTTTTTAATATTATTTGTTTTAAATATTTTAGTCGAAACCGCACTGAAATGGACCCCAGGCGACATAAAATGCTTCATAGACCAATATGAAAAAAATATGAGTCGCTTTGAAGCTATTCAAAAGAAAAAAGTATGGGAGGAAATATCTGCCGAAATGCAGAAAATTCGCCTAAAATGTTTTACGGCGGAGCAATGTATGGGAAAGTGGAAAGGTCTTAAATCCATGTACAAAAAAATTAAGGACCACAACAGCACAAGTGGAAACAGTTGAAAAAATTGGGAGTATTTTGACGACATGGATAAGTTATATATATTCAGACGTCCAGAAATAAATCCTCCAGCGACATGTTCGAGCATGGATAGTGCTGTGGACATCGCTTCCAGAACAGACAACTATTCCTTCATGGATATAATAGAAGTGGCAGATAATTCGTCCGAAGAAACCGCTCCTCTTTATAGGAGTGTGTCCCGAAAACGGAAGGCCAACGATGAGGAGGCAGCCAGACAGAAGCGACATGAGGAAAGGATTGAGAGGGCTGATAGGTTTCTCAACTTATTTGAGAAGTTGGTGAATAAGTTAATTTGAAAATCACGAAGCGAGCCTCTTTTATGAATTCTTCTTTTTTCTATATTCTTTTGCCACGGAGGCAACAAAAATCAACTGTGCTATACAATTAAAATGAAGTCATATTATTTTTACTAAAAAAAGACTGTTTATAAAACGTTATAATATTTATTTTTATACCAGAAATGAAATACATAATAAAATAATAAAATTATAATATATAGATGAAATTCTGTTTCTTTTAGCTTGAGCTTCAGGTTCATTGTTTTCCGATGTATTTGGAGAAGTTAAATCTAATTCTTCTATGAATTCCAAATCGAATTCATCATTTCCTTTCAGGCACAAATTATGCAAAATGCAGCAAACTATAATAATTAATGGGATAAGCTCTGATTTTCGAGTCTGTAAGCCCTGAAGTCTCCTAAATCGGCCTTTCAATAAGGGAAAACTTCTCTCTATAACGACTCGGATATGGGAATGAGTTTTATTATATTTTTGTTGTTGCTCCGTCAAACTTCCATTGTCCTTAAATGGCTAAATCACTATTGAACAATAAGTTCCAAGCTTCACTAACTAAAGCTATATACATTTCTAAATCCATGTTCATTATTTCACTTTTCTACCACAATTTTAACACTTAACTAGTTTTTGTTCTTTACTACGTTATAATACTCTTCTTTACTTGATCCCAGCTCTCACAGTTATTGACTTAATTCGAAATATGCCACTAAGAATATTTAAATGTCAAAATCTTATTCCAAAGTTTCCAAGTCGTTTCTTTATTCATTCTATACCGTATATTCCTTGAAAATTCCTTTCGTTCCCTTCTCTCCATGGAATGAATAAAGAAACACACCCAGAATGTCTTTCCAAAAATGAATCTCTCCCTAAGAGCAGTAAGATTCGCTCGTTGAATCCATTCCTGGATTCAGAAGGTATCCTTCGGGTCGGAGGACTATTAGCAAATTCGTCGCTCCCTTACGGCGTGCGCCATCCCATACTTTTACCTAGTGGCGGACATATAACAAATCTAATAGTCCAGCATGCTCATAAGGCCACCCTCCACGGGCGGGCGGCGACCCACAGTTGATGCAGACTCTTCTACGCCAAAGGTACTGGATTCTTAGGTCTCGTAATATAGTCAAAAGAATCTTTCATGAGTGCATAATCTGTTTTCGGTGGAAAAAACATAATCAGTCTCAACTGATGGCGAATTTACCCGTAGAAAGGGTCACGATGAGCCGACCTTTCATATATGTTGGTATTGACTATACCGGTTTTCTTAATATTAAGATGTGCCGGGGACGGAGCCCTCGTTTTTATAAAGGCTATGTAGTCATATTTGTGTGTCTCTGTGTAAAGGTGGTGCATCTAGAGGTGGTGGGAGACTTAACAACAGCCTCCTTCCTTGCCGCCATGCGAAGATTCATAGCGCGCCGGGGACTAGCTAAAAAAATATTTTCCGATAATGGCACGAGTTTTATAGGTGCTAAAGCGCAACTAGACCAGGAGCTGCGACCAGTTATACGAAGTGCTGAAAAAGAAGCAGCTGACATGCTTAGTTTAGAAAGCATCGAGTAGAGCTTCATTCCCCCGTGTTCGCCTCATTTCGGGGGGCTTTGGGAGGCAGGTGTAAAGTCGTTTAAATATCATTTTAAACGCCTGGCCGGGAATTCATCTTTTGTTTACGAAGAGCTCATAACCCTCACGACTCAAATTGAAGGAATTTTAAATTCACGACCCTTGTGTCCCTTATCTGATGACATCAATGATCTGGGAGTGTGCGTTGATACCCTTTGTTTTCCTGCGCGAATCCCCACACCAACTCCTGGACACAAACACTGACGTCACAATAAACCAAATATCACAAACTTTTCTATTAGAGAATTTATTTTCTAATACATATCACAATTTACATAAATATAAATTATTCAATTTACTGCATGTAATTATTTAACTGAAATTCACTATTCAAGCAATCTATACAATACAAACTAGTTATTTTACTTTAATTTAATTTAATCATTTACTGAAACAAAAGGAAGAAATGGTACGAATTAATCCTCGTCGCGTGATGCCCGGTGGTCCCGTCTAATTTTGACTGACTGTCCAGTTGCCGGTCTCGTCGATCGATCGATCGAAGGTCCGATGATCGGAGTCAGCAGTCCTACTTTCGATGGCGACATCGACGTGCAGTCAGCAGCTCGTGGCTAACAGGACGTGGTCAGCAGTTCGCGGTCGTTAACTTCGTAGGCAGGCGATGACCCTCGCGGTCGTTGACTGACCTAGATTGACTTCACGTGCGGCACCGAATATTCCGGGGCACCTTGAAATCCTTGGATTTAAAAACAAAAAGAAGAAAATCTGTAAAGATAATAGGTAGATTAATATGGCATTTGCCCCCAGTGGCATTTCCTCCAGACTGAGTGCAGGGATGCTCCGAAGATGTAAGGAGTTATTTAAAGGGCGCTCCGACTCGCCCGCTTCTGAAGATATACGAGAGAGAAACTTGGAGTTACAGTAAGGGAAGAACAAAGGAAGGCGAAAAGAGTGAGCTTATAGTTAAGAACGTACGTATTATTCTCTGATGGTCGGGTAAAGGGCTGCCTGTTTACGCAACTTGTTGAGGTACATTGGCACAGTATTAGTTATCGGCATATCCGATGTTGTTCGTTCTTCCGTGTCTGGTTCTTGAATGTCAACTGGATGGACGATCACGGATTGAAGTTCTACATCGGTAGAAGAGCGATCCCGAGTGGCTCTTTGGTGAATAAGATAGGTAGTAAGGGTGCTCCAGGCTATTGCAAATATCCACCAATTCCAACCATAAAGACTCCTGATGATATGTGTGTTGATAATTATAGTTATTAGGCATTTAAGAACACGTAGACCCGCCCAGAGGCCCATGAATACAGCACTGATGTTTCCAAACTGAGTAAAGATTGACCAGCCCTTTTTCAGATAAGTTGAAATTTGACTGATGTGCTCTTCCGAGAGCAGGTGAAGCACATTGATGTTGATCAATCTTCTGTCCTATGAGCGATTTCGTTAACACGTTCTCTATTGCCTTTCTTTCTGACGGGTACATTATTTGGCGGCGAAGTTCGTCGGTAGCCTCCAAAGAATATATGCCTGATCTGATGAGATCCCCTTGATCTTCATACTTCCATGGAATCTCCTTTGATGGCCGCAGTAACTCTGGAGCATTTAAACGGTGTATTTGTGGATTAAACCCATACCAGGAAGGACCCATGTAGGAAATATACTGGACTTAGAGATGAGGAGCATGGGATTTCGGTGCCATATTCCTGTAGTAGATGCGTGATGGGAGCCATAAAATAGCTTTTATTGTTGTAGCTCACCGGGAGTTCATTATAGCATCTTTCCGTCTTTCTGATGATAGCTTCTACCGCCTGACATTTGATAAGGTGTATGATTTCTCCTCTGGACACTGCTGTATACCCAGGTTCCTTTAAGCGCATAAAAGCAAATTCTGATGGATGATAGTGAGCTACTGCTAATTGAGTTTGAAGGACTTCTCGCTCCATTTCGCATTTTTTATGAATCAGATTGGTATATATTGCCTGTAATTGCGCCTTTATGTGTCTTTCTACATACACAAATTTTGAATTTATATAGGTGAAAAGATCCAGGTTTTTTGCGTTGGTGGGCCTCTTCTTAAATCGATATTCCTGCGAAGTTTTCTCTACAATTACCAATCGCGGATGTTCCGTTTGAAACCCATCATAATGGCATACAGAAGTTGATGTAACTACTTCCAGGGCAAAAATTACTTCACCTGTACTGACTGTATACATTATTCTCGTTTCCTTTTCATTCACGCTTAGGCTCTGAATCTTAGTAGCTTTACCTTGATACAAGACATCGTACGTTAAAGCTTCGCAGGAAGTGTCTGATATCATTTCCCAGAAGCTCATGCCGAACTCCGGATCGACACACTTGCCTTTCAAATAAGGGCTTAAAATGTTATTGCGCAATACGACTTGATTATCCTCCAGCCGAACTACATTATAGTAGTCCATGACTGTAAACTCAATTGCATGCATAACTATCACCTTATTCCACGAATGTCCACCGTAGGAAAAAGACGTCCCCTCACAGTTACCATTGACATCTAAAGAGCACGCAATGACTTTTGTGCGACGAGTAGTTGAATTAGTCTTGATGTCTGCAACTTCTCGGCCGTTTTGAAGCTTATAGCTATAGGTCCCAGATTGATGGATCCTCCGACAGTCGTCCTGCGATACGTCTTCGATGTATGAGCTAAGCCCCCCTGGGACTAGAGAAAGATGACTAAACATTCCGCAATGATATGCCGTTTGAACGACATTTTGCACTGGAAGATATGACTGGACGCTACTTCATTCAATTGCAATAGTTGCACGTCTTCCTCTTCTTGCGAAATATTTTCCTGTTCAATTTGACACTGCTCAACATTCAACATAGAGATTGTGGTACGGTTCATTTTTTCATGTCCGCAATCATAAGCTATGATGGCTAGCGATGTTCCCACCATCATCAGAGTTATTATACTGGTACGCATGGTGTTGCAATATTATTAGCTGGAATACGAGACGTACATCTACGATTTAACGCTAAATGATATATTCTAAGGATCGTATCATTCCCATTTTACGCTGAACTCTGAATTTTCTCCTCTAAAGGAAGTCGACAAATCTTAGAAATGGTTCGTTTTAGTTGCGTGGTTGGGGTTTTTACCGTTACTACACGAACGCGATTATCCCTTCCAGTATGAAGTTCAATTATACGTGCTAATTTCCACGTGGAGGAAGGCACATTGTCTTCCTTCAAAATGACTAAATCTCCTACCTGGACATCACGTTCTTCCACCTTCCACTTGGGTCTTTGTTGAAGACGATGAAGATACTCGGACGACCACCTTTTCCAAAAATCTTGCTTAAGTTTTTGTAAAAGTTGCCAGCGAGATAAAAGAGCAGGTTTGGTTTTGCTCCAGTCTGTTTCTGAGGGCGACAAAAGAGTGTCCCCTATAAGAAAATGCGCCGGTGTAAGCGAGTTAAACTCCTCTGGGTCCGATGTTAATGGACATAGAGGACGAGAGTTGAGAATGCCTTCTATTTGAACCAAGAGTGTTGTAAGTTCTTCAAATGTTAGCAAACCCTGTCCGAGAATTCTGCGAAGATGATGTTTTATAGATTTAACTCCCGCTTCCCACAGGCCGCCAAAATGAGGGGCACCAGGAGGAATGAAATGCCACCGACCATTCTGATTGGCATAATACTCAGCGGCTTTCTTTTCGTTATCCGAAATCGCTGCTTTGACCTCTTTATCTAACATCCTTGAAGTCCCTACAAAGTTCGTCCCATTGTCGGAATAGATATTCTTGCTGAGGCCGAGTCGGGAAAAGAATCGACGTAGTGCTGCAAGGAACGCCTCCGCACTTAAATCGCTAACTGCTTCTATATGCACGGCCTTTACAGCGAAGCAGAGGAATATAGCAATATATGCCTTTGAAGACTTTGCGTTTCTTGTTTTATTAAGTTTGATGTAGATAGGACCCGCAAAGTCGACACCGACGTTGAGAAATGCTCTTTCGAAGTGAACGCGTTGACTCGGAAGGTGTCCCATAATTTGATTCATGCTCTTTGCTGCTTATCTGATGCATGTGATACACAGATGTATGTGCTTCCTAATGAAGGCCTTTACCCCGGGAATCCAATAATGCTTCCGGACCGAATACAACACAAGATTGAGACCCCCATGCAAGGTTATTTTGTGAAAGTAATCGATCAGCAGGAAAGTAGGTTTGCTGTTTCGAGACAATATTACGGGATGTTTTTCGTTAAAGCTGAGTTTAGAATGCTCTAGACGTCCCCCTACTCTGAGTATTCCGTTTTTATCTAGAAATGGATGCAGGGACAACAAAGAACTTTTGGTACTTATTTTACGTTCATTCCGCAAATCATCTAGTTCTTGTTGAAAGAAGAATTTCTGACTTTCTCTGATTAAAATATACCTTGCTCCTTCAATCTCGCTTGAAGACAGTATGTCATAGCTCCTATCGTTCTGTTTTGCAATTAGTTATAAAACGATTACAAAACGCAATTACTCTAAAAGCTCTAGTCAGACTTGAAAATCTTTCAATTAATAGTTCTTCTGGTTTTTGGATATGGTATGATTTTACCTTCTTGAGTTCTTCGTCTGCCCGTCCTACCTTCTGCAAAACTGGCAGCTGCGGCCAGGCATCAGGGGGGGAAGAAAGCCACAGCGGGCCCCGCCACCATAGATCATTATTTATTAAATCGGCTACTGGAACTCCACGGGAAGCTAAATCAGCCGGGTTCTCCTTTGACGGTACGTGCCTCCACGGCGCGTTCTCCACATTGTTGTGAATTCCAGTGACACGGTTGGCAACGAAAGATTTCCAGCGGTTTGGATGGCCTTTTAGCCAGTCAAAAACTACGGTAGAATCCGTCCAAAGGTATATTTTAGCTTCTCTGGTTAAATTATCTCTCAAACTTCGGACTAGCTTGGATAATAAGTTGGCCCCACATAATTCTAATCGCGGTAATGAAACGCTTTTAATCGGCGCAACTGACTTTGAGATGAGCAGATGCGTGCTGGTCTAGAAAGTTTCTATCTGCACCTTCGCATAGATAACAGCTTTATAAGCCTTCTCTGAGCTGTCGCAAAATCCGTGAACTTCTAATTTTGAAAAAAGAGAACTCCTTATCCACCTTGGTATCCTAATTTCTTCTATGCGTGGGAGATTAATATTAAATGATTGCCACTCTTGCTGAAGAGTGAGAGGTAATGGCTCGTCCCATTCTAACCCAGCTAGCCACAAGCTTTGCATGAAGGGTAATGATTTCTTCCAGACTGTCCCGTCCGGTCAAAACATCGTCCACATAAAAAGTCGTTTTTCAAACAGTCCGCCTCTGCAGGAAAGTCTTGCCTTTCATCTTCTGCTAGTTGCTGGAGAGTTCGAACTGCTAAAAACGGAGCACACGAGACCCCGAATGTAACTGTGCGTAGACGATAATCTTTAATGGGTTAAGTTTTCCCTTCTCTGCAGAGAATTCGTTGATAGTCGGAATCGGCAGGGTGGATCCAAATTTGTCGATACATTTTTTCTATATCTGCGGTGAAAACGTATTGGTAGAATCTCCACCGCATAAGAATGATAATAATATCTTGCTGTAGAGTGGGACCTGTTAGCAAGATATTATTTAGAGATTTTCCCGAGGAAGTTTTGCACGAAGCGTCGAAGACAACTCTTAGCTTGGTAGTGGTACTTGTGGGCTTGATAACTGCGTGGTGCGGAAAATAATTGGTCGTTCCGGTTTCGAATGATTCGCCGACCCTCCCGATATCGGCTACTTCTTCCATATGACCTGATGTGAGATATTCTTCTAACTCATTATATAATCGCGAATACCCTCTTTGCTCAGATGTTTTTTCCGTGGAGTATAAACGTTTTACGGCGATGTGCCGAGATGAGCCCAATCTGTTTTCTAGGTTTTGATTATCCCTAAATGGTAATCGAACTACATACGAGCCATCAGGTCTTCTGGAATGGGTACGCTTATAGAAGGTTTCACATAATATGTCGTCTGGGCATACGGTTTTGGGAGTGCTAACTTCTTCCAACTCCCAAAATCGTTTAAGATTCTCGTTTACGTCCAGAACGTTAATAAATAATAAGATCTCAGGCTTCGAGCGTTGTTGGCTGATTGATACTGGGCCTGATAATACCCATCCAAAGATGGTGTTTTGTGCAACAGGGGTGCCGATGGGTCCAGTTTTAACACCATCTAGCAATACTAGGGGGAAAATATCTGCTGCTATTATCATGTCTACTCGAGCGGGCTTGAAAAAAGCGGGATCGGCTAAGTTCAAACCCTTTAAGTGTTCCCATTGTTCATGTACTAGAGCTGTAGATGGCAACAGATCAGTTAACGTATCGAGAGCTATTGCAGAGACGCGCACTGCTCGGTCATTGTGTTGAGACTTTATAGTTAGATGAGCCATTTTATGAGCCCTTGCAGATTCCTTATTCCCCAAACCGCCGATTTTGACCTGTGCTTGTTGTGGGTAATTTCATGCGACGAAGCGCTGCATTCGTGATAAAAATGGCTTGCGAACCTGAGTCGATCAGTGCCCGTGCCGCTTGGAGACCGACGGTGCTTTCAATGTAAACAATCGCCGTGGACAGAAGTACGTGCCGTTTCTCAGCTATGAAGTGATTGAGCACATTAGATGTGGCCGGCTCCGGACTTGTCGTGCCGTCAGCGCCGTCGGCGCCCTTAATTTTTGACTTTGACGGTAAGGTCTCCTTAGGCTGGAGTGGAAAATGGAGTAAGGTATGATGCTTAGCACCGCATTCCGCACATCGGGAAGTGCTAAGACATTTGTTCAATGAGTGATAATTGCCCAGGCAGTTGAGGCAACACCCCTTAGCTTTCGTTACGCGCATTCGGTTCTTGGGGTCAAGTTTCAAAAACTTGGGGCAGGTTCTTATGGAATGGTTCGCTTTGCACATTTGGCATGTGCCTTGGGCGGCATGAAAGTTTTGTACTTTCACCCTACTGGGCTCATGACGTTTATCATGGACGCCGGTTGAGCCAATTGCCGGTAGCTTGGGTTTTCCTCCAGCAATAGCTTCTAACATTCGGAACCTAAGCTCCAAGAAGTTCTTTAATTCCGCCCAAGTGGGAACCTCTTGAGATTCCCCAATCGATTCTTCCCATGCTTTATGGGTTTCGACGGGGAGATTTTGGGTTAAAATGTGCACTATAAGGGGCACTGCGCGGTGTTAATTTCCAAATTGTTGAGCGGAGATAAGCACTCATTTGTGACGTCGAGCAGCGCCTTAAGGGCATTTGCTGATTCTGTGGTAATTTTTGCCTGTGAGGTCAACGTTTTCAGCAATGATGATACGAGAACTCGTTTGTTTTCATATCGTTGGGTCAATGCCTTCCATGCTGATGCATAATTTGCATTCGTAACGCTATACTGTTTGATGACGTGCGCTGCTTCTCCTATTAGTGTAGTTTTTAGATAATGAAGCTTCTGCACATCAACAAGATTATTGTTTTGATGGATTACTGAGCCAAAAAGATCACGGAAGCTTATCCAGTCATTATAGTCACCCGAAAATTTGGGCAAAGATATTCTGGGAAGATTATGTTGCACGGGATGATTCTGATCCGCATGCGACGTGATATTACCGGGACTACGCGATGTTGATGGTACTGCAGATTTCTCTGCTTTTTCGATCTTTTCTAATTGGTCGACTAATTCGCCCTTGAACTCATAAAACCTCTCCTCCCTCTGGGAATAGTGATCTTCCGTAAAGTATTCGTCGGAAAGATCTTCGTCTTATTTAAGTTGGTTGATTTTCTCTTCATTCAGAAAATTTTGCCACAAATCATGCCAGCCGTTCAGGCGCGCAATGTAAAAACCGTGTGTGCGCTTTACTATGAGCGCCTTTTTGGTATTTGCGATAAATTTGGTCATCTGATCCGCTAGGGACCTTTGTGACCTTAATAAAGCCTCCAGAGGGGAGGGTGCAAAGACCTCCTCTTCCAAACCCACTTCCGGTTCAGTACGAGACCTTGGTTTGTCTAGTGGAAGGGCCATTACGTTCTTACTCTTGATTTTAAACTTCACTCTTAATGCCTAGGATATTGGAAAGGAACTTACGGAAAAGATGGGGTACTTTCCACTTCTTGTTGATGCTCCTGGATGCTGAATCCGGCTCGAAGGACCAAAATGTGCGTTGATACCCTTTGTTTTCCTGCGCGAATCCCCACACCAACTCCTGGACACAAACACTGACGTCACAATAAACCAAATATAAAATTTTCTATTAGAGAATTTATTTTCTAATACATATCACAATGTACATAATTATAAATTATTCAATTTACTGCATGTAATTATTTAACTGAAATTCACTATTCAAGCAATCTATACAATACAAACTACATAGTTACTTTACTTTAATTTAATTATTTACTGAAACAAAAGGAAGAAATGGTACGAATTAATCCTCGTCGCGTGATGCCCGGTGGTCCCGTCTAATTTTGACTGACTGTCCAGTTGCCGGTCTCGTCGATCGATCGATCGAAGGTCCGATGATCGGAGTCAGCAGTCCTACTTTCGATGGCGACATCGTCGTGCAGTCAGCAGCTCGTGGCTAACAGGACATGGTCAGCAGTTCGCGGTCGTTAACTTCGTAGGCGGGCGATGACCCTCGCGGTCGTTGACTGACCTAGATTCATAGTCATATTGTGAATATCAACGACTGCCAGTTAGTTCAGAAAGACTTGGACATCCTACAGTCTTGGTGTGTCTATAATAACTTAGAACTAAATATTTCTAAATGTTAAATCCGTCCACCGGGAGAAGTCTGCCCTGGGGAGGAAGGAGGCCGCGAGGGTGGCCCGTGCCAGGACCATGGCGTCCTGGCAGGATAGGTGGGTTGGGGAGTCGCGGGGCCGGTGGACAGCTCGGTTGATCCCCCAGCTGGACACCTGGCTGAACCGTCAGCATGGTGAAGTGGATTACTACCTCACCCAAATGCTGACGGGGCACGGGCATTTCCGGGCCTTTCTCCACCGTTTGGGAAAGGTGCCGAGCCCGGACTGCTCGTACTGCGATTCCTCATCGGACTCCGCTCTCCACACATTCTTTGAATGTGCCCGTTGGGGAGCGGAGAGGGCCGAGTTGGAGGCGGCGACGGGCAGCGTGACCCCGGACAATATAGTCGGGGTCATGCTGCAGAGTGACGATTTCTGGCGGAGGGTTGCCTCCTTCGTGAGAGGGATCCTTCGCCAGAAGGAACGCGACAACAACAGGGGCTCGTAAGGAGCCTCTGTTGGCTTATGAGTGTTATTTATTATGGCGTGGAAATATTTATTATTTATTGTGGGGGAAGCTGACAAAAGCGGGTGCCCGGCACCGGAGCACCGGCTGGCTAGGGACGGGGTGCACTGACGAAAACATGGCTCCCGTGAGGAGTCCGTGTTGGCTGCGTGTGTGAGGACGGACGGATGTGTCTGAGTGTGTGGTGTGCGCCCGCTGCGGGCGGATGTATAGGACTCCACCCTGAAGTAATGTCCACTAGACGGTTCCGGGGTGGAGTTCCTGGAGGTGGGGAGTGGGGTTTTAGCCGGTAGGCCTGGCATTGTGGCCAGGGAGTCCGGCACACGGGTGGCTTCGGTCACCTAGGTGCGTAACGGCATTTCCCCAGTCCCATAAAAAAAAAAAAAAAAATGTTAAATCGTCTCATTTCACAGAAGGCATAACACCTTCATTTTCGATTATTCTATGTGTGGTTATACTCTTCGCTGCGCTCACAGCGTTCGGGATCTTGGCATTTTTCCGGACATAAAGGTTCACTTCATCGAGCACATTAATTTTATGGTTACCAAAGTTTTGTTAAGTTTCGTTAAAAGATGGACTCGTGAATTTAACAACATAACTGTATTTAAACAGTTGTATATTTCTATAGTTAGGCCTATTCTTGAACATGGAAGTAAAGTTTGGTCCCCGTACTACGCCAATCATGCTATCAGAATTGACTCTGTCCAGGAAAAGTTTGTCAGGTTCGCGTTGACATGATAAGCTTACCATGGGAAAATCCCCATATCCTTCGTCCTTACAAAGAATGCTGTTTGTTGCTCGACATACGCTCACTCCAGGAGCGTCGTGTTGTGGAGGACGTCACATTTGTATAGAATCTCCTTGTTTCAGAACCTTGGTAATCACTAGACCTAATCCTCACAACGGAATGTTCCCCTGTTTCATATTTCTAAGTCTAAGACTAACCGCCAACGGAAATCCAGCAACTCCTAGATTTCTGCAGCCGTAGGAACAAGCCGCTCATCATTAGCTGCGACGAGAACGCGCACCACACCTTTTGGTGTAGCAGCAACACCAATTAAAGGTGTGAGTACCTAATGGAATTTAGAAATAGCCAATGTGGGTCCGAACCAACTTTTGAGAACATTATACGCAGGGAGGTGCTGGACCTCACCATAACCTCTCAATCGTTAATCGGGTATATAAGGAATTGGCATGTCTCCAAAGAGGCCTCGCTCTCGGACCACCGACACATAAGGTTCGATATAGAGGCAATTGGCGCATGCCGGGAAGAAAGAAGAATTCCTCGTATGACGGACTAGGCCGCATACAAGGAGCAGGTCAGGATGGGTCTAAATGAGCTCTCAAGCTCGCCCATTACATGCCAAGAGGACCTAGATTCTTTCACTTCCCAATTAACTGATATTATTATAACCTCTTATGAATCCAACTGTCCTATAAGATCAAGGAGGTCAAACAAAGATGCACCGTGATGGAATGGGGAACTTGAAAGGCTGAGAGCCAACACACGAAGGCTCTATAATAAGACCAAATGGGGGTGCTCAACTGAAGCCTACAAAGCTGCCCTAACCACATACAACAAAGAGCTAAGAAGGTCCAAAAGGAAAACATGGAGAAAATTCTGTGAAAGTGTCGACGACCTACAGCTAGACTCCAAAAGTTCCTTGCAAAGGATCACTCTAATGGTATCGGCCTCTTGTTAAAAGATGGTTCCTATACGGAGGATGGGAAAGAAACTTTGGAATTACTAATCCAAACCCACTTTCCTGACTGCCTCCCTGTGGAAGGGGAGGACTATAGGGACGATGAAAGGCCCATGTGTCCTCCCAACGAACGCACCAGAAGTACCTCTGGGCGCATCCTAACTCCAGGAATGGTTAAATGGGCAATAGAATCCTTCAAAGCCTTTAAATCTTCTGGAAAGGATAATATATTCCCGGCCCTACTGCAGAGGAGACCCGGAGAACTACTACTCCCGGCCGATGTAAAAGCTCTACGAGCTAGTTACAACCTGAGCTACATCCCTCAAGTACGGAGAGATGTCAAGGTGGTCTTCAGCCCTAAAGGCGGTGGACGCAATCCTTCAGAGCCTAAGGCATACCGCAGTCTATCCTCTTTCCTTCTCAAAACGATAGAAAATGTTTTGGACAACCATATCCGCAGCACTGCACTCGTCAGCACACTGCTGCATCCACACCAACACGCTTACCAGCGGGGCAAATCAACCATATCTGCCCTACACAAACTTGTAAGCCTCATAGAAGAGACACTAAAAAGGGAAAAAATTGCCCTATGTATCTTCCTAGATATAGAAGGACAACACATCCTTTGTCTCCATTGAACAGGCAGCTGCCGAAAGAGACATAGAGCCTCAAACGGTCGCATGGATTAAAATCACGGTATAGAGATTACAAGGTATATTAAAGAATTTTTTGACATCTCGTTGTGACGTCACTGTGCCCGACTTTTTATGAAAAATTATGAAAACTTTAAATTACCACTATTAGGTTCAATCTGTCGGCAATTTAATGATAAAAGATCAAAGTAAATATTAATATTGATATTTTGCGGGATTTTCAGCAAAGAGAAACAACCAGAAATAAGAAAAAATCCTAAATTAGATTTATTCAGCAAAGACTACATCATAAAACAACTTTTTTGGCTTAAAGTTGTAGGTTTTAGATGAAATGTTTTAAAATTAAGAAATTATTAGGTTATTGCTATTTAAAATTGCTAAAATATTTTTAAGTGTTTAATACATTACCCATTTATGTAGCTGAAAACAAATTATAATTACCAAACTTTACTTTGTAAATAAAACACAATTTTTCTATGTTATAGTTTTTCTTTTTTTTCTTTCTCTGTTTTTGTATTTATTATTCAAATTTCTATTTAAATATTTAACGCGAAAGTACATTCTACATCTAAAAAATAAACGTTTTACATTTTCATGTAAATTTATAGCTTTGGCTTATCTAAATGATACCTAGCTTGAGCTTCTAAACTTATATAATTTAGAAATTCTTGGGATGGTTTTTGCAACCCCCCTTCGGATAATTCATCCACCCAAGTATGGCTGGTCGATGCAATATTTATATTTTGAAGTTTGCCTTTTTTAATAATATAGCCTGTGTTTATTCTCCCTTCGTAATCGTCCAGGGCTTCGGTTCATGTTTTCAACATTTTTCGTGGACACTGCACAATTTTGTAAATGCCTTTTAGACACCCACACATTCAAAAGAATATCTTTTAAAAGATAATCGCTGTCCTCGAAATGCTCTGAACAAATTCGGGCAGTTTGAACATTAACGTTTTCCTTTAGGCCACAAACTTCTAGCCATTAAGCCAGCACTTACGGGTCTTTGGGAAAACTATGAAATTTTATCAGTTTATCCACTGACTTTAATTTTTTACTACACATTTAACCATTTTTCCACTAAAACCACTACTCAAAACACCAAAAATAAAAAATACAAGAACTCTCTAAAAAACACAACCGGAACTGTCACATAAATCGGGCACAGTGACGCGCAAGATGGCGGATCAAGGTTCATTTTTACTATACCTTGTAATCTCTATACCGTGGATTAAAGCCATGCTAAGCTGCCGGAAAATCTCGACGAATCTGGGTGAGACTATTGTAGCGACACGGGCCACGAGAGGCTGCCCCCAAGGAGGAGTTCTGTCCCCACTTATCTGGTCCCTTGTGATGGACAGCCTCCTCCGTAAGCTCAGCAACGCTGGATTTGAATGCCAAGGATACGCTGATGATGTGGTCATCATAATTAGGGGCACGATTACTAGGAAAGCCCAAATTGCCCTTGACTTGTTATCCAATTGGTGTCAGGCAATGAGCCTGAGGCTTAAACCCAAAAGACTGTAATTGTACCATTCACTAGGAAGAGGAAATTTCACATCACCTCGCCTACCCTAGAGGACACTTACATCGGGTCACCTTAGACCAAAGCCTCACATGGAACTCCCACCTAACCAAAACGACAGAAAAGGCCACACGGGCCTTTTGGACCTGTCGTCGATTATTTACAAAGAAATGGGGATTAAAGCCTAAAATGATAATATGGTCATACGAGTACGAGGTAATAATTAGACCCATCGCCACATATGCATCGGTCATATAGTGGGAAAAAACAGAACAGACCAAAACGAAAACCATGCTAAATAAACTGCAGAGACTCGCCTGCCTTGGAGCTACAGGGGCGATGAAAACGTGCCCTAGTGCAGCTCTAGAAACACTGCTGGGTCTGACTCCTCTGTGCCTCCACATTCAGAAGGAGGCAGCTCGCAGTGCTTTGAAACTCAAGACATCTGAATCTGACCTAAACCTGACCCACAGTAAATCGGGCCACATGAGAATATTAAACACGGGACCGATTAACTGACGGACCCTCAGACCAGATGACAATGAGATTTAACTTCGACGTACCTTTCGAAATAGAGATAAAGGACCCAGAGTGGTGGAAGGACTTTGGTCCCAACACCCGATCGGGAACTCTAAACTGGTACACCGACGGATCTAGGAAGGACGGGCTCTCTGGCGCCGGGATCTATGGTCCCAACTGCCGACGTTCGGTAGCCCTGGGGAGAACCCCAACATTCTTCCAGGCAGAAATTCTAGCCACCGAAATCTGCGCCAGAAACATTATGCAGAGAGGTTTGAAGGGAACTAGAATTCGCATTCTAACGGACAGCCAAGCAGCACTCAAAGCGCTGTCAGGCGTCTCCGTTACATCAAAACTGGTATTGGATTGCCTAAACGTACTGCGAGCACTCTCTGTTATCAACAAGGTAACCCTGACCTGGGTAACAGGCCACGAAGGAACAAACGGCAATGAGAAGGCGGATAAGCTCGCGAGACAGGGAGCTGAAACCCCATTCATTGGACCGAAACCCTTCTGTGGCCTGACTAAGAGCTATACAGGTTGGGAGGAAGAGCAGCAATTACTGCTCTGGATGAGGCATCCTGGAATGAGACAAGCAAAAAGATTTATCAAACCCTCGTGGAAAGGGACGACAAATCTCCTCTCGCTGGACAAAGCGGAACTAAAAACCATCACGGACCTGTATATGGGTCACTGCCTGCTAAATTATCATCTTAAAAAGGTAAGCCTAAAAGATGATGATACGTGTCGCTTCTGCCTTGAAGAAGAAGAGACGGGAGAGCATGTGCTCTGCGAATGCCCAGCCCTGCGCCGCCCGAGGCTGTCACACTTTGGAGGCTCCTTGGTGACCCCATCAGTAGTGTCAAAGGCGGCTCCCCAGGACACAATAGCCTTTTATAAAGGTCTTAATATAAATGGGGATTAAACTTAATTGGGTTTACACATGAGATCTCACCAGGTCGCGTTGCCTAGGGGAGCCGGTCCTCGCCTTTGCGACCCTCTTCTAATAATAAAAATAAAAAATAATAATAAATAATAAAAATAATAATAAGACTAACTATGGCCATTTCCAACCCGTGAATCGTATGTGTTTGCATATTAATAAGCACACTGAAGTTTTTGATACTAAACTCACTAAACAAAAACTAGAAAAATTACTGTATAATTCTTTTGCATGCGATGGTTTGGTTTGCTTTACTAACACCAGACCAGATGATGATCAGTTTCATGTAAGAGATTAATTTTCTCTGCAGCTTGAACTAAGTTGATGGTCTTGGATAACAAAAATGATGTTACGTTTTTGTTCCCTTACATGTTTTGGTTTGATTTTTAAAATGTTATTATTTATGTCCTGAGTCAAACTTGTTTGTTAGCGTTCGAATAGTACTAGAATTGGAAGAAACTAAGTCGCAAAGTTTATCAAAGCAACGTCTGTGAAATTGCAACGCCCAAAACTTCCTTTAGCGACAGCCGAGTACCCAAAGGAATCCAAGGGATACTCGGTACCAATATTTGGGATTAGCTGATGTCTTGATGGTGGTTTTTAATTGTCTGTGAAACCGTTCTACAAAAACTTTAGCTTGTGGATGATAATGATATGTTGTCGTATGTATTCGCTGGCAGCCCAAGATGTGATTGAGTTCCCAAACAGTGTTGACTCAAATTGAGTCCCTTGGTCGGTTGTGATTGTATTTATAACTCCGTAAACTGATACCCAATGTCGGACGAAAGCATTAACTATTGTACTCACGTTGATGCCTTTTAACGGAATGGCCTCTGGCCAACGTGAAAAACGATCTCTTATAGTTAAAATATAAGAGTGACCGTGAGAAGGTGGCAATGGTCCAACAATTTTGGGTCTGGTAAGGCCTGGGCTAGTCATCGTTAACTGAATTAAAAACAAGATCGAATTTGGGCTATTCGTGAGTTTCTTCACCAGCATTTTGTTTTACATCGTTAGTTACCTTTCAACTACTTTCAGCACATTCGCAAAGCAATGCCAGAAGCCAAATCCTTACGGTTTTAACTGAACAATTGCAAACAACTTGGAATTAATAAGATTGGAGTACTTGTTCTCGCCAACACGACATAAGTCTAAAAATGTTAGAAGAGGTATGTAGCTAAGAGGACATGTATTCATTAATGTGTGTTTTTGTTTGTTTTTTTCTTCTCGGTTCCGTAGACCACTGTTTTAGCTGTAGGTTTAACACAAGTCTTCCCGGAATAGCTCAATATAATTATATTCCTCTTCAGTTAATTTCTCAATTACCTATGCTAAGTCACTTATACTACTTTCAAAGCAAACAGACCGAAAGGAATAGCCTGTGGCGGAAATTTAAGGAAATAAGTTTCACGGATGAATATCTGATCCATTGCTAAACATTCTTTATCTACACTAATATTATAAAGAGGAAAGATTTGTATTTTTGTATTTTTGTGTGTTTGTAATGAATAGGCTCCGCAACTACTGGACCGATTTCGCTAATTCTTTCACCGTTGGGAAGCTACACTATCCCCGGGTGACATAGGCTATTTTTTATTTGGGGGTTTCAAAATGGCGGACCCAAGATTTCGGTCAAAATTTGTAAATATCAAGGGATTGCCATGAAAATTAGTATTCGGGGGTTCTCGGATCTCCTGATTGCGAATCTATGCTCGAAATTTGGAAATTCGAGATGGCGGATCCAATATGGCAACCAACAATTTTCAAACTTCAACGAATTTAAGTGAAATTTAGTATTACGGGTATTTTGATACCACTAATTTCGAATCTACTAACAAAATTTGGAAATTCAAAATGGCGGACCCAATATGTTTGTTACTCAATCACGCCTTAAAATTTGGTCCCATTATTTTAATTTTTTAAGTGAAGGCACTACACATCCCAACTTAAAATTTAGGGTACTTTTTACTCGCGGGTTTCAAAATGGCGGACCCAAGATGGCGGCCAAAAATTGTAAATATTAAGTGATTGCCATGAAAATTAGTATTTCCGGGATTTTGGAGGTGCTAATTGCGAATCTAAGCTCGAAATTTGGAAATTCAAGATGGCGAATCCAATATGGCGTCCAACAATTTTCGAACTTCAACGAATTTAAGTAAAATTTAGTACTATGGGTATTTTGATATCACTAATTTCGAATCTACTATTAAAATTTGGAAATTCAAAATGGCGGACCCAATATAGCGACCATAAGTCATAAAATTTTTTACGAAAGTCGAATATTTCAAGGATCCTTAATTAAGTAGTACTTATAATATACCGGGTGAAACCGGGTAACCCAGCTATATGTAATAAAAAAAGAGTCATCAAAATCGGACTATTCTGTAAAGCTCGCGTGCGAAAGCCGCGACGGGTGCGAACGTTAAGAATGAAGCCGTTTCGCATATTCTTCGCGGGCTCGCGCTTTGATCCCCGATTTTGGAACAACAGTCAGTATGTTCCATACGTATGTCGCGCGAGCATCGCTAGAGGGTGAAACATCCCTACCTGGCATTACCAGCGGGGACGATAAAGTGGACCCAACTTCAGCTGCGGAGTAATGGACCGCCATCTTTCGTTTCCGGAACTTCCTTCTTCTCGATCGACTCGTCGAACAACAACGCGCGCTATACAAGATCTGTCGAAATCAACCCAGTTTTATTAAAACAATAAAGTTTGCTAAGTTGCTCATCGTGGTGTTTTCGTCACCTTTAAATTCCCTACTACATTTCGGCTTATCCGTGACAACTCAGAAGTGGGATTTATTCGCAAAATTTCGTGATGAATGCAGGCATAACTTTTGGTGGAGGACAATCGGACACATGTGACGGGGATACGACGAGGGATGAGGCGTCTAATTCAACCTTACGTACAGCGGGAGCAGCACAAAACGACGCAGAACATGATGTTGCTGGGAACAATGCCGGAAGAGGCTCAACGAGGGAATCAAACGATACAGGATTCAACGAAATGGGCATCGGTGGAAATTCTACAATGGTTCTAAAGGAACCCCCGCTCGAATTTGGGCAACGTGTACGCGGACGTGATCAGTCAGCTGGGAAGTCGACATACGAAGAAGAACACATCAATACCCAACGAGAGCTCGAGCTTATTCGCCAACGAAGAGAGGTATTGAATATCGAGCTAGAGCTCGCTAAAACGAATTTGCTTTTATTTCAGCTACAAGCAGCAGAAAAACCCGCCACGACAAAAAACGTTTTTATCAGCAATGAGGTGACACCGCCCTCACTAACTCGTGCCGCTGTTAGGGATAACATCCCTGGTCATGTTTTTCCGCCTCCTGCAGGTGCGACCAATCGGTCAACGAATTTAGATCGCAGTCGCAGTGTACACCAGGAAGTCGGCGGGACGAGCAGGGAAACGTTCAGCATTCGGGAATTGATCCCTATCGCACCAAAGTTTTGCCCAGGTGAATCTAGGGGCTTAACGAGCTCGCAATGGGTAAAAGCAATAGAAGAGCTCAAGGAAGTCTACGAAATAAGCGACAAGGCGGCTCTTCTGGTGGCTAGCTCAAATTTATCGGGCGCGGCTAAATTTTGGATGCAGGGCTGTCAGTCCAGGCTGACGTCGTGGACAACTTTCAAGGAGGAACTCCTAAGGGCATTTCCTACAAGCTACGATGAGGCAGAGGTCCACAGGTTGCTCAATAAACGATGCAAGCAGCCGTCGGAGACCTTCGAGGAGTATTATTTCGAGGTCTTGTCGATCGCAAATCGCGCTACTTTAAGCAAACAGGCAACGTTAAAGTACTTAATCAATGGCATACCAGATCGAGAGCTGCGGACTTCGCTCTCCTTGCAGACGTTTACCGAACCAGATCAGCTGTTGCGCCAGTTCAAGTCATATGAGGAGACCAGGCGGTTGCATGCAGAGCAACGAACAGCTGTCAGCAAAAATGATAAACAAACGAATGTCAGTGCTCAAAACGTCAAGAAGTGTTACAACTGTAATGAAGTTGGGCACATTTCCATAAACTGCCCGAAACCAGCACGAAAGAAGAGGTGCACCAAATGTCAGAAGATTGGACATGACGAGGCACAATGCAAAAGCGGGGCGAATAGTGCTGGAACTGGTGCGAAAGTGTCGTTGGTGCTCATGGACGAATATCACAAGGAGGTGACCATCGATCAGCGCATAAAGGCAATGGCTTTTGTTGATTTGGGGAGCGACATCACGCTGGTGAGAGAAATGTTTGCGGAAAGGCATAACTTGCGAACACTACCCTGCAGGATTCCATTGAGAAGCTTTGGCAATGGAAAGTATCATACAATCGGCAAGGCGACGGTGCATCTCCTGGTGGACAAGGCCGAAGCCATTGTTGATGTTCACATTGTGGAGGACAGCTTGATGAGTGTGGACGTCATCGTGGGACGGAATTTCTGCGATTTGGAAAGTGTCAGTGTGGTCAAGACATTTAGGCGGCTGGACATCTCAAACATCAGTGTACCTGGCCCAACAGGGAACAAGGCGGGGTCGGTAGATGAATCAACGCTGCGACTGAACAACAACGAAGTTAAGGTATATGGAGGTGAGAAGGGCTTCCCCGAGGTCAACGTAGACGACGCAGGAGGGACCACTACGGAAACGCAAGAATCAGTACTGAAGGTGAGTGCATTGGAAACTTTATCTAATTTGCCGGTAAATGAAATTAATTGCGGTGAGATTGGTCAAGGACAACGTCAAAAGTTAATTGATTTATTGCAAGGCTACAGGCAGTGTTTCGCTAGAAATATTTTTGAGCTCGGGTGCTCTAAGAATTTTGAAATTAAGATCGAGCTTGAGACGAACAAGGTTGTTGCACAGCGGCCTTATCGCCTAGCATACGCACAGCACGATACTCTGAGAAATATTTTGTCCGAGTTGTTGCAAGCTGACATTATTGAAGAATCGAAGTCTAATTATTCTTCGCCAGCACTACTCGTCAAGAAGGCGAACGGGGAAGATCGTTTGGTTATTGATTACCGGAAGGTGAACGATTTGATATTAAAGGATAGGTACCCCCTTCCCATAATTGAAGATTTGCTACAACAACTCAACGGTAGCTCCTATTTCATAGTGCTCGATTTCGCCTCGGGATACTATCAGCTTCCAGTAGCAAAAGATTCGCGAAAGTATACGGCATTTATTACACCAGACGGAGTATACGAATTTAAGCGTATGCCTTTTGGGTTATGCAATGCTCCGTCTGAGTTCCAACGTGTGATGAATCACCTGAAAAATAAATTGCGAACAGGAAGTGTGGTCGTATATATGGATGACGTTTTAATTCCATGTCAGTGCTTCCAACACGGCCTGGAGGTGCTGGGCGAATTTCTCGAGATTCTTGCTAACGAAGGCCTTACTCTAAGGTTACGTAAGTCCTTTTTCTTTAAAAAGACCGTCGAATTTTTGGGATACGAAGTATCCGAGGGTGGCATTCGTCCCAGTCAGCGAAAGATTTCTGCGGTACGAGATTTTAAACAGCCGACTAACACTCACGAGTTGCGACAGTTCATCGGGCTGGCTAGCTATTTTCGCAAGTTCGTTCCGGAGCATGCAGTGATAGCCGCTCCACTAACGAAATTGCTCAGGAAGGACGCACAATTTGAGTGGTCTTCTGAGCAGGCGAAGGCATTTGCTACCTTAAAGGGTATACTAACATCACGACCTGTGTTGACGTTATATAACCCCAAGTCAGAGCATGAGGTGCACACGGATGCAAGCTCTTTCGGTCTTGCTGGAATTTTGTTCCAATGTGAGGAAGATGGGACGCGGCGACCCGTCTCCTACTTTAGTAGACAAACGACACCTAGCGAGAAGATCTATCACAGTTTTGAGCTGGAGCTTTTAGCAATTGTCGAGACGCTTACTAGATATCGAACGTTCCTTTTAGGAAAGCGTTTTAAGGTAATCACTGATTGCGAATCCGTTAAGGCTTGTTGGAAGAAGGCTGACGTCACTCCACGAATAGCGAGATGGCTTCTTAAGTTGACGGAATTCGACTTTGACATGGAGTACCGGAAGGGAAGGAGCCTTCAGCATGTTGATTCATTAAGCAGACAACCTAGCGAAGAGTCTGAGCCGTCGTATGAGGAGGAACGAGATATTTTTGGGGTAACTATCGATAAAAAGGACTGGCTACTTACGATTCAGCTCAACGACCCCAAGCTGAAAAATATAGCGGACATATTGAGGAAAGAGGCCGACGGAAATGAAGAAAACCAAATTCAGCAAGATTATGCACTGAAAAATAATCGCGTCTGGAGAAAGGTGAATGGCGAACTCAGGTGGGTGGTGCCAAAGGATGCCCTGTTTAGAATCATCCGTACGTGTCATGATGAGGTTGGTCATCCAGGATTAGAACGAACGCTTCAACGATTGAGGAAGGACTATTGGTTCCCCCGTATGAGAAATCGCGTCAAGCGATATCTTTCGTCGTGCACCGAATGTGCTTATTATAAGCGACCAATGGGAAAGGAAAGGTGTGAGCTACATTGCATCGAAAAGGTTTCTATACCTTTCGACACAATCCATCTCGACCACTTGGGCCCTTTTGTTAAAAGTTCGCAGGGCAATACGCATATTCTGGGAATGATCGACGGTTTCTCTAAGTACTGCATCTTACAGCCCGTACGGAACACTAAGATGACGCCAGTGTTGCGAGCTTTGAGCAACACATTTTCACATTTCGGAACCCCGCGACGTATAATAACGGATCGAGGCACCGCATTCACGTCAAGGGAGTTCGAGGAATTTTGCGAAAGGAACTGCATTCAGCATGTCCTCACTGCCGTTCGCACGCCACGAGCTAATGGCCAAATCGAGAGGTGCAACAAAACAGTGTTGGATTCTTTAAGCACTATGGCCGATGGGTCAAAGGATTGGGACAAGCTGCTGGTCAACATTCAATGGAGTTTGAACTCAAGTCAGAGCAACACCACGAAGGTATCGCCACATGAAATCCTGTTTGGATACCGGCCGCGGGATCCCTTGGGGAATAAGGTGCTGTTGGCTCTGCAGGACGACCATATGCCACCTGATGCCATCGACCCCAACGAGATAAGACAAAGGGCTGCCGAGAACATCGCCTCATCACAATGTAAGCAGAAGATCCGCTTCGACAGCAAGCGAAACCCAGCAAGAAAATACAACAAGGACGACCTAGTACTGGTGGAACGACCACCCATTTCTACGGGCGAATCGCGAAAACTGGACCCAAAGTATAAGGGCCCGTACATCGTCACTGCAGTGCTAGACAACGACAGATACGTTTTGAAGGACATACCAGGCGCTCCTAGGAATCAACGCCACTTTGAATCGGTATATTCTTCTGATAAAATAAAACCTTGGTGTACAATTCCAGAAGATGACATCAGCGAAGACGAGAACGAACCGGACCAGGAAATCGAGGACGATTCCCAATGTCAGGAGGGCCGAGTTGTCGCGCGAGCATCGCTAGAGGGTGAAACATCCCTACCTGGCATTACCAGCGGGGACGATAAAGTGGACCCAACTTCAGCTGCGGAGTAATGGACCGCCATCTTTCGTTTCCGGAACTTCCTTCTTCTCGATCGACTCGTCGAACAACAACGCGCGCTATACAAGATCTGTCGAAATCAACCCAGTTTTATTAAAACAATAAAGTTTGCTAAGTTGCTCATCGTGGTGTTTTCGTCACCTTTAAATTCCCTACTACATTTCGGCTTATCCGTGACACGTAAAAATGGATCGCTTGGCAAACTTTTACAAGATGCATCATTTGTCAATAGGATGAATGTAGCCAACAAGAAATAAAATAAACATAAAATAAATCCTAAATACTCAGTACTAAGAACCACACAAGATAATTTCATCACAAGTAAAAATGGTTGACGCCCTGCGAAGTGGGCACGGGTCAGCTAGTCACCAATATAAATGAAGAAGCAAAGGCAATTCCCTGATGACTTGTCCATAACCTGGAGTGGACTGGTGTTAATTCCACAGAATCGATGTTCACCTGGGTTAGCTCTTGTTATCACATAAGATGGTAAAAGCTGCCGATGTACATACAGAGCTAAAATGATTCTTGACCATTTGTATGGTGACTGTAGGTTTAGCCAATTTAGTTTTTAGGGTTTCGTAGCTAAATGGCAAAAAACGGAACCCTAATGGATTCGTCATGTCTGTCTGTCTGTCTGTCTGTCTGTCCGTCCGTATGTCACAGCCACTTTTTTCCGAAACTATAAGAACTATACTGTTGAAACTTGGTAAGTAGATGTATTCTGTGAACCGCATTAAGATTTTCACACAAAAATAGAAAAAAAACAATAAATTTTGGGGGTTCCCCATACTTAGAACTGAAACTAAAAAATTTTTTTTCATCAAACCCATCTATGGATAGGTCTTCAAAAATGATATTGAGGTTTCTAATATCATTTTTTTCTAAACTGAATAGTTTGCGCGAGAGACACTTCCAAAGTGGTAAAATGTGTGCCCCCCCCCCCCCCCCCCCGTAACTTCTAAAATAAGAGAATGATAAAACTAAAAAAAATATATGATGTACATTACCATGCAAACTTCCACCGAAAATTGGTTTGAACGAGATCTAGTAAGTAGTTTTTTTTTAATACGTCATAATGCTACGGAACCCTTCATGGGCGAGTCCGACTCGCACTTGGCCGCTTTTAAATATTGTCTCCCATCATCCGATTCGTATTTATATTAAATAAAAACATGTTTGTTTAGAATTAGGGAACTTTGAATTGTTTCAAATTTGAACATTCTAGTTGCCTAGAGATTTTGTAATTGTTTTCTTTACTTTTGTCTAAAATGAAACTGTTTGAACAACTAAATTCAAAATGGAGAAGGGTTTTTAATTTTAAAGGTTCGAAAGACAACGCGAACCGAGTTGCAAAATTAAAGCTGATTTACAATTTTGATAAAAGAAACATCTAAATATGTATACTATTACTTTTCTTATGAAAAAAGAAGGTACTCCCCCGACTTCCAAATTGAATTCGGAATTGTTCATGTTTCTTAAAATTTCAGAGAATTCTTCACTTCTCTAACTGCACATGTAAAAAGATTATGTTGAAATTCCGTTCAATGTTACGTTAAGTAAGTTGAATTGTCGACGACCTCACTAGTTATTTTTCAGCAATGTTCATAGGCCAGTTACTTATGATAAACATGGGGTAAACTTTTCCAGTTATTTAAATTACCCCCTTTTTACTGGATACCGTGTTAGCGTTGGGTGGTCGCCAACTTGAAGAGTATGGCTTACCTTAGCCAATCAAACAACAACAATTTGAGAATAGAGAGTTGCTCAGCGAGACAAATTACGACTTAACTGCACTAGAAAACACTACAAAAAATCGTTGGTAAAACCAAAAGTGCACACCCTAGAAGTAGTCATTTGACAACATACATTAAAAAAATGAAGTAGTTCTATGTGCGAGAGCTGAGATAATGACCCCCTTATCTCACCTGTTTTTGGTGCAAAAATTAATTATTTCCACACCAGCCCACACATTCCCCACTATTCGTTCAATTGGCTCGAAGCTCAGCGAACAGGCCCCATACAATTCGAGCCACGACTTCCACGAACAAGTGACTCTCTCGATACCCCTCCCAGCATCCATACAAATCGAGCCTTACCCTCGACGCCTGGCAGCCAAAAACCCCCAGGCCAATAAGTCGCTCGCTGGATACCTCGCGCAGCTGGAACACGAATCCACTCTCACCGCCGTTCCCCTAACCGTCTGCTCTAAATGCCTCACACGACCTTTTCGGGTAAAATTGTACTTAGCGCGATGCGTGAAAAATGCTTTCTTCAACTGTCAGGCTAATTGCTCAGCCGTCTCTACACCGATTGGCATCTTATAATTTTTACAGGATAGCCTATCATGTTCTCAACATTTGGAACATTAGCACACATTTTTCGGTTACTCCCTTACCCCACAAAAGAAATCCAAAGCAAACACTGCCTATGAAAATTCTTTGCCAAACTCCGACTAAACTACAAAACGCATTTTCTAAAACTTTCTTTTATTGAAAAGATACTCCGGAGACCTTTCACCCACCCTGGACTCCCTACGCCAACGTTATCATTTAAAATTTAACAAAAACATATTGTTGCAGTCCCTGCAATGGAGAAAAATGAATTACTGCTTTATTCGTTGCAATTTATAATTTTACCTCTTGCAGGAAAGTTTTAAGAACGGCTCCTTCTTCCCCCTAGCGCCTGAGGAAAAAAACTCCAAGGTCAAGGCCGGAAGCTGTGCGAGGTCGATGATCGCAACCATCTTTGGAGTGACAGTGGAGATAAGTGGACGACCTGCGGTGAATCTGGGTTTTTTTTTTGTTGCGTAGTTAAAAAGAAAATCGGAGCCTTCGTGAGTCACATTGTGAATTGAATTAAATTAGAGTAAAAAACTGAAATAAAATAAAATTGTACGCTGAAGTCGCGGATTACATTGTAAGCTCGGTCGGAGCCGGCTATTAATTGTGAACTGCGGAACGCGGAAAGAAGAAATAGAAATAAAAGAAGTGAACAAGTACGAGTGCGTTTTCCTTTCCTCCTCGCCCAAGTTTTGTTAGCAGCGAGCAGAAGTCTCGGCTGTTGTGGAAATCGCCTCCGTGTTGGCTGATCCCACGGAATCACAGGTAAGTGCCGTGTCCTAGCCTTAGAACAGTATGGAACGGCTGAGCTCCTACCTTTTGCGTACCACAATTTCTCTTGTGTTAGAGACTCTTGTATTTGTATTAAAAGCTCAGTACAAGCCGAAATTTTGGGATGATATAAGGAGGGGCAACAAAAACAATTTGAAATAGATTTGGTGAAGTGAGATTTATTTATTTAATATAAAAAATAATTATAGGATTATTATTCCTAATATTATTATGTGCTTATTTTCGGAAAAAAAAACTGCTCGATATTTTTAAATGCCCCCATACTCCACGAATTTGTACCTTTTAGACGCCACCACTGTCTTAGGTGCTTTGGGATTTGCAAAGACACCTAACACTCAGAAATTCACTTGACAGTTCTCTTGCTCGGTTACACACCGACACTACTAATACTTTGAAAATAAGGGTATACCCCTCCTGCCCCGTTCCTCAGGAAAGTGGTCGTTCACGGACAGGGTTTTTACACGCCGTAGCCGTTCCTTACTTATTTTATATTCCAAGGTCCTAGCCCAAGTTCACTCTTCGCCCCGCGAAATTCCGCCGCGTACTTAATCCAAATAATTAAAAAAGTAAACAAAGGCACCGGCGAGGAGCACCGGAGTCAGCTGCGTGGCCTTCAGCGGGCTCAATTTGCGATCAGCTGAGCAGGGCGCTTCGCTGACCGGGCCCCCTGCCACCCACTACGAGAGCTCAGCAACATCGGCCTGTTCCTGCAACTTAGCCTCCGCTAACACGTCGCTGCAGGCACGACACGCACACACACAGAGATCCCGTCGGCTGACAAAGCCTGCCGGCAGCGAGACTGGGACGCGATTCACTTTTATTTGCGTTAGCACTTTTCGCCCGACTTTAAGAGAAAACACCAGCTTACCGCATACGGAACGCCAGGTGTCCCGCGTTGATCCACCTTCGGCTACCTCTCTGCCAAATTAACATTTATTTTCACCCTGTCGCGGTAACTCACCTGCCACTGCACTCCCTAAGCACTTTGCACTTCCCGGCCAATAAATTAATTGCAGACGGCTCGCCGGTCGAGCCAAACAGCACCGACGCCGAATATAAACAAGCCGGGGAAGTAAACACTGACAAAGCCTATGGAACCTACGTTACAAAGACTGTTCACTCCTGCAATTTAGATTTTCAGTTTTTGTGACTTTGGTACCGTTATTCCTCCCATCCCCACGATTTTGCTAGAAGTCGATAGCATGCTCAAGCATTGTAGTGGAAACGAGAGAAAAAATGCAGAGGAATTTAGAGAAATTAGTACAGAGCTACAGGGTGCCGACTGCCGTGCACTTAAAACTAAAATAAAGCGTTCATAAATAAAAAAGTAAACTTGTTTTATAATTGGTCTCTTATTTCAAAATATCAGTTTTAATGCCACTATACATTTCACCACAAAATATTATAATTTTAAAAAGCACAGTCGTAAGTTCACAAATTATAAAGAACTTCTCTTAAAACACAATCAGAATTAATCACCCTGTCCTTTGAAGCAAACGGATTACCGGTGCGGGCCGGCATACAATCGCATTTGATTTAGCATTCGCCTTCGGCCCGCATAAGGAAAACCCATGGTGAAAAAACGTAAACAAACTTATATGTGAACCCCTTCAATGTGTGAGGGAGGCATTCGAATTTCGGCATTTCCTATCTGAAAAGCACGGCCGGCTCGCCACCAACACAATGACAAGAAAAAGCATTTGCCTCCGGCCCGCAAAGTAATAGGTGAACTCTTGTTTCATAGTGTTTGTCGGCATTTGTGACTGCTGCCGTCCTTCTTGCTTATTAGGCAATTTAAATGAGAATGTGGAACTGGAACAAGCTCTCTTTTCGACTTATGGATAAATTGTTTGTTTTTTTTTCTGAAAAGTGGCCATGGTGGGGGTAAACTGCGTCGCAGAATTAGAGTGAACATTCTTTGTAACAAGGTTCCATATTCTTTGACACTGAGCTGCCTCGCTTCCAGCGGCTTCCAATCCCCCGGGCAAGTGTGCGCGGCTTAGAGTGCTCCTCCGTGAGGAAGCTGCGCCGGCCTAGTGTGAGTGCGTGGAAAAAGGTAAACGCAGAGAGAAGCTAGCTGGCCGCTGTTGCCAGATTTCGCACAGTTTGCCGGGGCAAAGAAATTTGTTCGGGACGACGAAAAATTTCTAAATTCGGGTCCATTGTAAAGAAAAGTCTCCCTCTCGGAATTTGATTCCTTCGGCCCCTTAAGCCGCCCGAAGGCTAATTGGCCAACAATATTTTCACAAAATTTTTCAAGCCCATTGCAAGGCAAAATCGGCTAGTCGCATGGGAATCGGTGAGTTTGTTTACATAATTGTTTATAATAATTGAACTATGAGAGGAATCATTTTGATAATCAATAGGGTTCTATTCTGATACATTTCGAAGAGATACAAACAAAAATCAGGAAAATCGGTCAAGAATTACGGCCTGTAGCCTGTAACCACACATACGTATACGTACGTACAGACCAACGGACAGACACGCATGTTGGTTTTCAAAAGCAAATTTAAGACTTAAAAAATAGTTTTTTTAATTTAAAAATGGTATCAATTGATAGAACAAAATCTCTTCTATCCAAAAAGCTACATTAAAAATTTATTTATTACGAAATTGCCTGCAGTATGTCACTTTTATCGTTTAAAACTGAGGCTGGCGCGTTAGTCGATAATAGAGCACACACTCGCCGGGCGTGCAATAATGAAGGATGTTCTCACCGATAACGAATGAGCTCGTTTGGAAGAAGTTAAATTACTTTTTCCTTCCTTTAATTCCAATGGGCTTGGTCGCGCAACTATTCTCGAACACCAGATTGAGGTAGGAGAAAGCTTACCGATTAAACAACCCCATTTTCCGGTTTCACCGGCAGTTCAAAAACTGCTCTACGCAGACTTAGAGAGAATGATCAGAATGATAGAGTTGGGGGTTATAGAAGAAAGTCAAAGTGCCTGGAACTCTCCAGTAGTACTGGTTCATAAATCTAATGGTAAAGCCCGTCTATGTCTAGACTCAAGGAAGCTCAATTCAGTCACTAAAAAGAATACGTATCCTTTGCCTTTAATAGATGGATTATTGGGGCGCTTGAATGAAACTAAATACATCAGTAGCCTCGATTTGCAGGATGCCTTTTGGCAGATGCCGTTAGCAGAAAGTGCTAAGGAGAAAACTGCATTCACAGTACCTGGTAGACCACTTTACCAATTTAAGGTCATACCGTTCGGACTGTGTGTCGTCTCATGGACAAGGTCATTCCCCATCAGCTACAAGACCGAGTGTTTGTGTATTTAGATGACTTACTAATCACCTCCGTTAACTTTGAAAAACACCTAAACCTAATTCGTGGAGCAGCTAACCGACTTAGAGAGGCCAATCTGACTATTAATGTCGAGAAAAGCAAATTCGTTCTGAAGCGCATTAAATACCTTACCTTGGTTATGTCGTCGGTGAGGGAGGTCTCAGAACCGATCCAGATAAAATATCGGCCATTTTAAACTTTCCGACTCCTACCACCGTGCGTCAGACAAGAAGATTGCTGGCAATGGCTGGGTGGTATCGTCGCTTCATTCCTAATTACTCCATCCTTACCGCCCCTATCGCCGGTCTCTTAAAAAGGGATCGAAATTCGTCTGGAATTCGGAGGCAGAATCTGCTCTGGCTTACCTAAAAGCAGTTTTATCCTCGGCCCCGGTGTTAGCCAATCCTGACTACTCTAAACCATTCGTCATCAGTTGCGACGCAAGTAAGCTAGGCGTCGGTAGTGTACTGTTTCAGGTAGTGTACTGTTTCAAATCACGTCTGAAGGTGACGAGAGGCCTATAGCTTTTATGTCCCAAAAACTTAAAGCTGCCCAACGGAATTATGCGATTGCCGAGCTGGAATATTTAGCCGCAGTCCTGAGCATAAAGAAATTTCGCGCCTATATTGAAGGTTATTATAGGAGCTTGTAATGTAGCTTAAATAAAAGTTTGAACCTTTAGATTTTATATTAAAATACTGAAGTCGTTAAGAATTTCCAAAATACTCTCTTAATTTAACTTTTCTCTCTTAGCCAATTGCTTCATACAGTTGATAGTGAATGAAAATCTCACAAGTAGTGCACGCTCATGAAAAACTACGTCTCTTTTTAGTAAGCGTTCTGGAATTTTTTTATTTCATACCATAAATTTAGATAAGGATTTAGGTTTTCATTTGACCCATACAATGGCATTTATTTCCCGTGCTAAATAAGAGCGCATAAGAAAACCTATGGTGAAAAAACGTAAACAAAACTAATCTGTCTACGCCTTCAATGTGTGAGCCAGGCACTCTTCTATCTGTTCCAGAAAAGGCAATGCTAAAACAAGAGTGTACCGTAATAGGTGATCTTTAGTGTCATTGTGTGTTCGGCGATTTTGATTGTTGCCGTCCTTATTCTTTATTAGGCAATTTAAATGGGAATTCGGACTTCGAACAAGCGGGGAGAGATTCTCTTTCTTACTAATTGGAAAATTTGTTTGTTTTATTTTTCCCAAAATGGGCTGTGGTGGGGATAACTAAGTCTCAAAAAGTTGGGCCATATTTGGTTAGTTGCCAAGTGTATATGCCGTGACTAGATTTGGTGACATTACTGGTTATGGTACACGGTATAAACGCGCTGATAGTGCCCATTCTTTGTGAAAGCATTTTCTGTATTATTTAATTGCGCGCGCTCATAGAGTAAAGCTGTTTGTGGGAACCGAAGAACTTTTAGCGATTGGATTAGCTACTGCATTAGTTGCATTGGGCGGAAAAGGGAAAAGAAATAGAACAAAAAGAGCATGGACCAGGAAGTTAAACACGTTGAAAGAAAGAACCAAGTATGGCTTTTATTGCAAAAGATTTTTAAAAGCCAAATTGGAAGACGTAGAGGAATTTCGGCGAATGACACGGATGAGTGTGCAGAAGTTTAATATCCTTAATGAATTATTGAAGGAAAAACTGACGAAGTTTTCGAATAGGCAGCCAATAAACCCGGAGCAACGTTTGGGTCTTACAATTATGTAAGTAAAATAATTTTATCCTCTATTTTCTTTTAATAACTGAACAAATTACAGGCATTTACAGGCTCAAGGAACAAGCTTCCAGGTCTTAGCTTGGAGCTGGAAGCTGGGAGTTTCAACAGTCCGAAAAATAATTTATTCAACATGTGACGCAGTTCGGGATGAATTGCACCCGATTTATTTAAGCGTCCCGCATGAGGAGGAGTGAAGTAAAATATCTAATTCTTTTTATTCAAAAAGTGGTATGCCAAACTGTGTGGCGCAGCAATTGATGGTAAGCACATCAATATAAAATGCCCGCCAAAAAGTGGATCCCAGTATTTTAATTATCAGGGCCATCATAGTATTTTTCTTATGGGCGTATGCGATGCTGAGTATTGCTTTACAGCAGTGGATATTGGAGCTTTTGGTAGTGAAAGTGATGGCGGAATTTTTGCTAAAAGCAAGTTTGGGAAATTCCTATTAAGAAAACAGTTAGAACTGGCATCGCCTACCTCATTACCAAACAGTCAAATATCATTCCCACATTATTTTGTGGCAGACGCAGCGTTTCCTAAAGGAACATATAATGAGGCCTTTTGCTGGGAGACACTTACCAGCAGATAAAGAACATTTCAATAACAAATTATCGAAAGCCAAAACAATTATTGAAAATACTTTTGGTGAGCTGGCAACTCAATGGCGAATTCTTACTAACACCATCAATTGCTACCAAAAAAAAGTGAATTGGTGAAAGCCACAATTGTTCTGCACAATTATTCAAAATTAAATGACGCCACTTATTGCCCACCCTCATAAGTGGACCATTTTGTCAATGAAGAAATCATTAATGGAGAATGGAGGCGAGAAGAAACTAATTTAACAAGCACCACAAATTTAACATCGGGAAATGCTTCACGCAATGCTTTTAGATTAAGGGATATTTTAAAAGACTATGTAACAAACGCGTCTAAAATAAATTTTTAATTCAACTTATACGGAATAAAAATATAAAAGTACAAACAAAACTCAACTTATTTACATTCGAAACAAAATTAAAAAAAAAACGAGTGTGCTTTAGACCACACGACTGAAGTAAAACTTCTTTAGCTCCATCTATATGTACAGTAGGTGTTCAAAAAATTAGACGCAGTCAGCAATTCTATGAAATTTGGTGCAAATTTGATATTTCCTGCTATAAAATCCTTTTCAAGTAAATTTTTCAATGATTACGGTCATGCAGGTAATGAGTGCAGGATATTTGGGTAATTAGGGAAATCCCAGATCTACCGGGTTAGGGCTGGGAGGTATATAAATGAAAGCGATTTCGTTTTGGCTTCATTTGGAAAAAAATATTTATGGAGAAAGAGTTGACAATTTTGTATGCAAGCGGATTTTAAAGAGTGCATTGATAAATAATATTGATACCCAGTACGCCCCCTTCAATTTATTGTGTTTTTTAAATGAAAATACAGTGAACGTGACATACAAGAAAGGAGTTTTCTGAAGTAGTTAGAAGTAAAAAGTGACTTTAAAATGGGACGAGTTAAAGATATCGCCAGTGATAAAAGAAGTGTAATAGCAAGTTTGTTGAACTCCAGAGAGTTTTCCAATCGGGAAATCGCGGGCCAAAAAAAAATTTCGGCATCTACCGTGGATCGAATTGTCCGCACTCTGAATCCTTCAACTTCTCAATCGGGAAGTAAGAGGAAAAATTGCGGAAGAAAAAGGAAAACATCTAACAGGACCGACAGGAAAATTGTGCATATGGCAATACAACAAAGACGAGCACCCGCCAGGACCTTACACAGACAAATTAGAGACCATGGGGTGGAAATATCAAAGATGACACTTCGCCTTAGAACAGTATGGAACGGCTGAGCTCCTACCTTTTGCGTACCACAATTTCTCTTGTGTTAGAGACTCTTGTATTTGTATTAAAAGCTCAGTACAAGCCGAAATTTTGGGATGATATAAGGAGGGGCAACAAAAACAATTTGAAATAGATTTGGTGAAGTGAGATTTATTTATTTAATATAAAAAATAATTATACGATTATTGTTCCTAATATTATTATGTGCTTATTTTCGGAAAAAAAAACTGCTCGATATTTTTAAATGCCCCCATACTCCACGAATTTGTACCTTTTAGACGCCACCACTGTCTTAGGTGCTTTGGGATTTGCAAAGACACCTAACACTCAGAAATTCACTTGACAGTTCTCTTGCTCGGTTACACACCGACACTACTAATACTTTGAAAATAAGGGTATACCCCTCCTGCCCCGTTCCTCAGGAAAGTGGTCGTTCACGGACAGGGTTTTTACACGCCGTAGCCGTTCCTTACTTATTTTATATTCCAAGCACTTCGCCGACGATTATATGAGGCAAATCTTAAATGTAGACAACCAACAAAATAGCCAAAGTTGACAGAAAAAATGAGATCCAGAAGGTTACAATGGGCTAGATACCATTAGAGCTTTACCCTTGATTACTGGGAAAAGATAAGCATGTCAAAATAATTTCGCAAATTATTATTTTATTGAGGTTTATGGAGCATTCAAAATTACCCTAAATTTCAAATTTCTTAGGTTATATTCAGCGACGAATGTCGTCTAGAAGCGGTGACGGAATCGTTCGATTTCGTACGGAGGCGTCCAGGGGAACGTTACAATGAGGACTGCGTTCAAAGAACCGTCAAACACCCTCCAGCTATTATGATATGGAGCTGCATAGGTGGAGAAGGTCCGGGTCCCATTTATTTTGTGAATGGAACCTTGCGTTCTGATTAGTACAAGAACATATTAACAAACGTTTTTTTACCCCATATTAATTCATTCATGCATACACGATCGATTTACATATTTATGCAAGATGGAGCACCTTGCCATACCTCGAAATCAAGCAAAGTTTCCTAAATGAAGAGGAAATTGAAGTTCTTCCTTGGCCTGGTAATTCTCCTGATCTAAACCCAATAGAAAATTGCTGGGCCTATTTAAAATCTAAAGTATATAGTCGCGCAAACCCAACGGTATCTATTCTTAAAGAAAAAATTGAAGATATTTGGAGAAATGACGAAGGTCTGAAAGACATGATAAAAGCGTATATTGCGAGTATGCCGAGAAGAATTGCCGAAGTTGTAAAACAAAAAGGGGGAGTAACTAAATTTTAGTCTCTATGTTCACAAATTGTCACTAATATACCTTAATGTAATATAGACCGTTTAAAAAAAAAAAAACTTGTATAGATTTATTGAAATTTATAAATTTGTTTCATTTCCCATTTATTTTCCCAGTGCGTCTAATTTTTTGAACACCTACTGTATGTATATACAGGGTGGCCGGAAGATTGACGTCAAAAAGAAAAAAACAGGTCCCTCGTGTCATGGGGTATTCGAATCACCCCCATGTATGTTCCGCGATTTTGCACGGTTTTCAAGTTATGAATTTTTTTATGAAGTTTTGAGAATTTTCGACTTGACCATCTTAAAAAAAATCTAAAAAAAAGTACAAGACTTTTCTGATATTTTTTGTTTGTAATTAAATCGTCATGAATGGTACTTTTATACGTAAAATAACCAGCTTCGTAACTTTGATAAAAATTATGGAAATGTTGGTCTCAAGGGAAAAAGTTACGTATTTTGAATTAAGATCTAAATTTTCAAATTTAAATTAAAAATCTAAACAGGCTACTTCATGGTTTCTTAGTAGGCCTAAAAAGTGCGCTCAACTCTCAGCTTTCAGAATCATTAATAAAAAATGGTACTTAACGGTCTACTTTTGCTAGAATTAGCCTTCAAAGACAGCAAGGTGGGAAAAATCAAAGAATTAGACATTTACTCAAAAATTATTTTTTGCCATGTTAAGATTCTTGAGGTTAACTCACTTCGTTAACTAACCAGAAATTACTACAAAAAGCTAATATTGAAACATTTGGGGGTTGTATTTATTTAGTTTTAAATTTATTCATTTCTGCCCGATGCATTCTTGCGGATCATGGGTTGTAAAAGTGAGCAAATTTCTTTTACCTGCAGTAACAATGGGCGAGAGGATAAAAGGTTGGCATTATTGCCATCTCTCTTACTCTCGTTGACGAGAGGGGCTGCAACACAACCCATATGCCAACCCAAAAAAAAACAAGTTACAATGCGCGCAACGAAAGATGAGCGCTGACTGATCACGTGGTTATCACGTGGTTATTATCTGCGCAGTATACAGTTGCGGGCCATTTTGGTGGTAAGCGAGGCAAGCGGGGAGGGACGGGAGCGCTCATCTTTCGTTGCGCGCACTGTAAATCAGTCGTACTCATTTCTTTTTATTTACATTATGATGTGTGATTTATTGCCATACCTTTTTCTTACCTAAAACTTTTCTTGACCAACCAACCTCTAAAGCTAGTTTTTATTAATTTTCAGCATTTTCTATCATAACTTGATCAGAAAAATCATAAAATGGCAAGAATTTATTTTTAACCAATTCTTTGATTTTTTCCACCTTGCTGTCTTTGAAGGCTAATTCTAGCAAAAGTAGACTGGTAAGTACCATTTTTTATTAATGATTCTGAAGGCTGAGAGTTGAGCGCACTTTTTAAGCCTACTAAGAAACCATGAAGTAGCCTGTTTAGATTTTTAATTTAAATTTGAAAATTTAGATCATAATTCAAAATACGTAACTTTTTCTCTTGAGACCAACATTTCCATAATTTTTATCAAAGTTACGAAGCTGGTTATTTTACGTATAAAAGTACCATTCATGACGATTTAGTTACAAAAAAAAAATATCAGAAAAGTCTTGTACTTTTTTTTTTAGATTTTTTTTAAGATGGTCAAGACGAAAATTCTCAAAACTTCATAAAAAAATTCATAACTTGAAAACCGTGCAAAATCGCGGAACATACATAGGGGTGATTCGAATACCCCATGACACGAGGGACCTGTTTTTTTCTTTTTGACGTCAATCTTCCGGCCACCCTGTATAATAATAAAGTGACTCCTGCTAAAAAATGTCCCGAAATAATTAATTCTAGTAATGCTCTATAAATCGACAACAAAAAAAACTGATATCCCAAAAAAAAAAAAAAAAATTAAAATTTTTCTAAGAACAAGTGTTGATAGGAAAAGAATGGCTCTGGCAAATATTTATGTAAACGAAACCTTAAATATTATTTTAAAATTCAGCAACAAAAAGAATTGATATCTTCGAATATTACAAGAAATTAAGACTCTCTCTGATAACTGATGGAGAGGGAGGGTGCACTACACGTCAGCACGAGAGAAACAGCAAAAGAAACCAACGATTCTCTTCAAGACTATCAACAGCCCGCTTTTAGCGAAATTTTAAAATTTAGATCGTACGCCCAGAATTAGTTCGCTGAGGAAGGAGCCCAGAAAAGTATAGAATGATACCGCGAGAGTTAAGCATATATTTTAAAGTATTTCAATCGTGTCCATCTAACAGTAAAATAGACGTGTTCGGAAACCTTACTGATGGTACTGGCAGTCCTGCAAAAAAATACTTTTAAATGGCACAATAAAATAAATAATTTTCTTATACCTATTAATAGATAAAATAATAAATATTGTTGAAAATAAAGAAAGGAACGAAATTTTTTATACCAACAATTTATTTGTTGTAGCCTTTAGTTTGACGCGATAAAATGGAAAATTATATTGAAATAATTGATAAAATAATAGCAATGAAAATGGAAAATGAGATAAAAAAAACATATAATTTCGCAATATGTACCTACTGCCAGTAGGTAAGTAGGCAGGGTCAATATGGTCACAATTTAAGGTGTTAGTACTAAGGTTAACGGGGATGTGACAAAAGCAGTCAAATTAAGAAACATTTTTAATTTCAGAATTTATGTTGTAACAAGTATGTATGTAGGTATATGTACGCAAAAGCGGGCTGTTGCGATTAACAGTAGCAGAATTTGTCGAAGAGGAAGGCAACGATGAGAGTCTCGATCTCGTTTTTGATGTCGTTAACGAATTTGTGATCGATGTAGACACGAGTGATGATGCTCCGCTAAGTTTACCAACCGGTGGTCTTCTAGAACCGCTAGACAATGATGTTTTAGATTTCACCTTTTCAGTATCATTATCAATTTTTAGTTTCTCGAGGATTACACTCATATCATTCAGCTTGTTTATAAACCCAGAGATGCTGAACGATTTACATGTGTTACAGATCCACACAATGTTAGAGCAAGATTTCATTGATGAAAGAGCACTATCGCTAATAGCTGCACATCTTTTATGAAACACTAGATGGCATAAAAATCACGCTTGATAGATCCAAAAAAGGTTAAAGCTGAGCCAAAAGAAAGGAATGCGTTTTACCAGATGATGACGACTTAATTGTTTAGATTGTAATTAATATTACGTTTACGTATAAAACTGTAAAACAATGATAATTTTTAAAAAACATAATATTACATAAACTATATTTTTTTCTTTTATTTTTTAACAACAACCACAATGTAAAAACGGGCTTAGGAATATTCTAAGGCACAATAGATGCACAAAATGATGTTAAAACAGCACTAAAAGGTGTAAAAAGCTCAGATCATTTACAGTGTAAACTCTATATAGCGAAATTGAAGGGACCGGGTATTTTATTGCGTTATAAAGAGTTTTCGTTATACGGAGAGTAAAATAAAACAATATAATTTAACGAATAAGTGGTTTTAATTCTGATTAAAAGAAATTTTTCCTTGTTCTTCCAAATGGTAGACACAGTAGATGGACTGAATCCAAAAAGTTTTGCAACATGACTTGTTTTTTCTCCTTATTCTATTGCGCGAATTAACGACAAAAAAAATAGCAACAAGACGATAGTAGGAATTGCAGTAAGTAAACAAGTGCTAGGCAACAACAAACAAATGAACACATTTCTAAGACGTAAACATTTCTTGTACGTACGAAATATTTACGATTCTACATCAGTATTGTGTTTGAAGGTCAGTGAAATATGTTTATTGGGGTCTGAAGAATGATGTATTGTTTCGCTATTGAGAGTGGTTGCTACGCTATAAAGAGTGTTTCAATATAAGGCTAGCAATGTAAACCAAACAAACCTTAGCAATTTCTACTTTTTAAGGAGTTTTTCGTTAAATAGAAGTTCGCTATATAGAGTTTACACTGTAATTGAAAATGCATGAAAAGACAGATTTTTTAAACTCATATAAAACCCAGGGCAAACTACAGCTTTGGTGCCATAATAATAAATGCTCAGATGGACAAGCTCTACCAGAATATAAAATTTTTTTTTTCTGGCCGGCACTTTCATATTTGGACCAAAAATGTATGAAAATCGGATGATGTCCTTCGACGTCTTGTTTAAAAAATGTCTTTGGACATATTTGGTGTCTTGTTTAGAAAATGTCTTCAGATACATTTGGTGTCTTGTTTAGAAAATGTCTTTGGATGCATTTGGTGTCTTGTTTAGAAAATGTCTTTGGATACATTTGGTGTTTAGTTGTTTTACTTTAGAAATGTTCTAGAAAGGACATTTGGTTCCAAAACATTTCTGATGTTAAATTGTTTAAAAAATAGATTTGTTATAAGTCTCCTGCAGAGTTGGTTCAGTTTCTTGTTTATTTAAAGATATTGATATAACAATAGCCGCCGTAAAATTCAGGGTGAGCCCCCGAGCCTTTGCTAAACTAATGTACAAAGGCGAAAGCGGAAAAGATAATTTTAATTTCCGCAGGGAATACTTCTATGAACCAAGTTTTGATTCTGACCACAACAAGTGTTTAGTGCAGCTGCACTAAAACTCTTAAGTCCCTCGCTGAGCCGATGAGCTGCCACCCACAGTGGGCCACGATCACGTCGCATCACTGAAAATAAACAAACTGGGTCAAGGCTAAAAACACAGCTGATCTGGTAGCTCACCTTTTCTCACCAGCACTCCTCGCTGGATCACTGGAATCCCGCGCTGGTTTCCCTCGTGGAGCTCCAGGCCACCGGCGATTCCCAGGAATAAAAACATTATTAACACTTACATAATTATAAATTACAGAACAAAATCTTACCTGCAGAGGAATCGTCTGCTCCTCTTCCTGCCAGTTGACACTTGTCAGCTCTAATGTAAACAAACGTGACAGCTGATCACGCATTAGGTCACTTTCGACTTTCGAAATTTGTGGTCACTATTTTAATGGGACACACAATTTAAGTTCAATGAGAGAATTGTTAAACTCAACAAACAGTTTATTCTTATTTAGGTTGAATACAAAAGTCTGATAATGGCAGCGGCTGCTGTCGTGTCCGAAGAGCTTCCAGATGACTTCTCAAGTGTCTGATTGTTCCCCCTAGATCTGTCACTCTTTTCTCCGGTGACAGGGGCGCTGCTGTCATCTCGCCGGAAGTTCCCATCTTTCCCGCTTGGTGTGTTGTGGTCGAATAGGAGTCGACGCCACAAATTTATCACCAGGATGACATCTAGGATTAAAAACCTCAACTACGAGTTTGTGGGGAAATTCACGATGCACATTGTGGGGGGCGTACCGCAAGATGGACTTTAAACTTTGGTGCCGTGTGCAACTGTGGTGCCGTGTGCATCAGGACGGGTATAAAAGCCTGCGCGAGTTAAGTTACTTAGGAACTTTTGATTGAAAAAAATTAAAATTCGAGAATTCGACTTTTACAAATTTATTTTAGCTTTCGGTTAACAACGCTAGTACAATGACAACTGATGATTACATGAATTTTGGGCGTTACTTATAACGTAAAAGTGCTGACGCTACGTCTGCACATTTCAGGTAATAACATGAGGTGATCGATTGTTCTACAAAATTGCTTATGCTATGTCTACATTATTTAGGTTGATAAAGGAACGTGATAAGGTGAATGCCTTATGTGTCAGCAAGCGAGGTGTAAGCATGGTAAGCATGTAACTCCTCCCCCCTAAGATGTGAGCGTGGGCCAGACGAAGATCGTTGGAGATTCGTTGGCAGGAGCGTTGGTAGGTATATTCGGTGTGATGACGCCTTGAAATCGTCTTCTATATGTTGCAAAGAGGATGAGAATGCTGACGACTACGATGAACGAGGCGATGCCAAAGGTCCCTGTTGTCTTATACAGGTCGTCTAGGTGAACATATGGCTTCAGAAGTTCCACAAATCCTTTTTCGGCAAATTGATATGTTTCTAATTGTTTCAGATGGATTTGGTTGTTGACTATTGTTGCGTTGATCTCGGTGAATATCGTTGGGATGATGTTGATCTCGTCCCAATGCGTGCTGGTTGTGGAGCTGTAGATTATACTATTTATTTCTATGTTGCATTTGCTGAAATGGATGAGGGCTGATCCTATGATTCTTTGTTTCTTTGGGCCACAGGTGGTGAAGATTTCTGTTTCGGGGACGTTGATCAGGATGATGTAGTTCGGCTCTGGCTGGAATATTTCCATAACCTCCTCCTTCTCGTGTAGCTCGCAATGTGCTGGCTTGTTGTTTAGTAAGTTTCCGATGCATTGGGAGTTGTTGGTGACTTCTATGTGCGTGGCTTCCTGGCAGTAGTATGTTCCTTCTATGAAAGGGCATTTCTTGTCGAAATATTGAATATTATAGGGGTTTAGGATGATGTATGGTTTGGTGAGGATTATTTTATTATCTTTGGTAGGTAGGGGTATAACATGAAAGAGAGTGTATGTTTCGTTGGATAAAATAGGAATTTGGATGTTGAAAATAATATTTGTATCATTGTAGTATGCCTGAAGTTCTAATAGTTCATAAATATGTTCATCTGATTTAATTTTTATGTTTTGATTTACAAGAATTGAGTGTATTTCTGACAATTCGTTTTGGTTCAAGATTTGTTTAGGAATAATGTTAAGTTTTGCAAATACTACCGCTTCTGCAATTCCGCTCAAATGATTGTTAAGCAAATCTATGTTAAAATTTATCTGATTTAGAAATTGAATATGGCGAATGGTTGATTCTTCGGAAATTATCTTGTTTCTTAGCTGACTTTGGGTGTGATTTAGATAGTTTACAATAACAGTTTGCTGATAATTAATATGCTTGGTGATGTTTTCAAATCGTTCAATCATTCGTTGGTTTATTTTAGACTGTTGGTTTATTTCTTTAGTCATTGACTGCTCATTATTTAGGATTATATCTATTTGCTTATTCAATTCTATTGCATCGTTGGCATCCAAGTTCCCAGTAATACTTTTTATCACGGTTCCTAAACCATCAAAGAGTCCCCTTTTATTTCTAAATTTCGGCATTAAAGTTTTAAATTTAATTTTGAGTTCCTTTAATTTCAGTTTAATTAAGTCCAAAGAATTATCAAATGAGTCTAGTTTTTCGAATGTTTCCAATGAGTTTGCAATTTTGTCGATACTTTGTCCGTAGTGGTCAAGTCGTACAATGTGTAGTAAGTTGTAATGTCCCTTTACAGTTCTAACTGTTCCTAGTTGCATCGGAAGGAGTCCTTTGCTGTTGGTCAAGTCTTGAATTTCCATTGTCTGTCCCAGTGTTGTAGTTATTGTCGGTCCCAGTATCAAGGGTATCGTCCTGAAATTTACGTTTTTTCTTAATTTTTGCTTTATGAAATTTTTTGTTGTCAGCAGTGGTTACAGTTACGCGTTTATTTCTTTTTACTTTATTTTTCGTGAATCTACGTGTTAGTTTATTCCTTCTATTTTCCTTGAGATATATTTTAGTACCCTCCCTAAATTCTACGGGGTCTGATCTATTTTTATTTAATTTTTCTAAATTCTTGGCGACTTTCTGCTCGAGCTGAGATTTTATTGTAGGAAAGATTTTTTCTTGAAATTCATTTAGTTTAGCCAAATATTCATGGACATTTTCATGTTTCTGTTTATTAAATTTATAGGTTCTACCGTAAAAGACTTCGTACGGGGTGTAATTTGTGGAAGAGTGAATAGCGTTATTATAGGTAATGATAGTTTCGTTAAGGATTTCTTCGTGATTTCTGTCTTTGAGTTTATCGTGAATTATTCTGTAAATTTCAGTAAGGGTCGAATGCAGTCTTTCAATTGGTGCGTTACTACTACTTTGATGGATTGAAGTAACGTGCAGTTCTATGCCAAATTGTTTACAAAAGTCTTTAAAAATTGTGGAGGTAAATTCGCTACCGCAATCTACGATAAGTTTTTTTGGTATGCCGTGGAGGCTTATATAATGCTTTAAGTGTTTAATTATTGAAAGACTATTTCGTGCACTTAATGTGTAAGCGGCTGCAAATTTGGAGAATTTATCTATTACCGTGAGAATTTGTTGGGAATTTACAAAATATATATCTATATGAGGATATCTAATGGTCTGTCGGGAGTTTCTGGAATAGTGTGCTTAATTTTTGGCGGATCTCTGTCATATTTAAATGTTTGGCAAACATCACAATTGTTTATTACCTTGATAATTTTATTTTTCATGAAAGGGAAAAAGATGTCTCGTTTGAGATGAAGAAAGCTCTCATTAATACCTCTGTGATTGTTATTGTTATGATACTCCATAATAATTTTGTCTTGTTCGTCGCTTTCCACAATGTCCTTGAGTATCTCGGTGCATCTAATTAGTTTAAATGTTTTGGACCGGGAGAAAAATTTAGAATAAGTACTTTGAACAATTTTAAATATATCGTCACTAGTGTAAACTGCTGTTAAACGGTTAGGTGGAAGGTGTTTCTTTAAGATTTCGATAATTTTAGGTTCAGAGATCTCGGTTATTCGGATGGTTCTTCTCTGTTTATTCTTGAAGGGCATTTCTAGTATTACTTTAGGAATTGCGTTAGAGTTCTCCAAGATAAGTTGCAGCGCGAATTCATTCAAAGGTCTTTCTGAAATTGGTATGCCGTCGTCCATATTCTCTTGGGCAGAGTGAATGGAAGATCCATCGGCACTTCCTAGGGATGTGTTTTTATTTACGGTTTCATTTTCTGTAACATAGAGTTCCGTCCTGTGAGAGGGATCTCTGTCCTCTGTCGGTTTTATACGACTTAAAGCGTCTGCGTTAGAGTTCTGAATGCCCTTTTTATAAATTACTTCATAGTCGAATTCCTCAAGTTTAAGTCTCCAACGAACCAATCGGGAATTTGGATCCTTTAAACTCATGATCCAAGTCAAAGGTTTATGATCAGTGACTATTTTAAATTTCCTTCCAAACAAATAGGGTCGGAAATATTTGGTGGCCCACACTATGGCCAACAGTTCTTTTTCGATCGTTGAGTAGTTTACCTCAGAATCGGTGAGGGTCCGACTTGCAAAGCATATTGGCTTATCGTATCCGATAGGGCCTTGAGATAGAACAGCTCCCAGAGCATAATTACTGGCATCTGTTGTTAAAACGAAAGGTTTTGAAAAATCTGGGTATTGAAGAATAGGATCATTAACTAGGAGATCTTTGCAAGTTTCGAAAGTTTTTATATATTGATCGGTAAGCTCGACTGATTTGCCCTTTTTAAGGCACTGAGTCAGAGGTTTAGTCAATTTCGCGAAATCTTTAATAAATTTCCTATAATATCCCAAGAGGCCAAGAAAGGATTTGATTTCTTTTTGAGATTTAGGGATCGGAAATTCCTTAATAGCTTTAATTTTTGCAGGATTCGGCTTTATTCCGTTTGTTGTTACTACGTGCCCGAGGAACTCAATTTCTTTGTGCAAAAATTCTGATTTGTCTAGTTGTACTTTAAAATTAGCGTCTCTTAGTTTTTTAAAGACCTTCTTGAGGTTTTCTATGTGTTCTTGTAACGAAGTGGAATATACTATAATGTCGTCCAGATACACGAGGCAGACAGACCCTTGTAACTCTTTGAGCACAGTGTCCATAACCCTCTGAAATGTACTTGGAGCATTTTTTAACCCGAAAGGCATTCTGATGTACTCGTAAAGCCCTCCTTCCACTGTGAAGGCTGTTTTTTCGATGTCTTGTGGATCCATCTCTATTTGATGAAATCCACTGGCTAAATCTAAGGTGGAAAAGTACATGCACTTTCCCAATTTATCCAGGATTTCTGTGATATTAGGGATGGGATATCTGTCGCTTATCGTTTTTTCATTTAGTTTACGATAATCTATGACGAGTCTCCATTTTTGTTTGCCACTGGCATCCCGTTTTTTTGGGACAATCCAAACAGGAGAACTCCATGGAGAATAACTAGGCCGGATTATATTTTGTTCAAGCATGCCGTTTATCTGACGCTGAACCTCCTCTTTATGAATATAAGGATACCTGTATGACTTTGTGTAGATTGGCAAATTATCTGTAGTGTTGATCTGATGTTTAATTTTGTTTGTGAAAGACAGATTTTGTCCTTCTCTGAAAAAAATATCTTCGAATTCTTTACAGACCTTGGAGAGTGCTCTAAATTCTTCTTTGTTCAAATGGTTAGTTCGAAGTAAGTTAATTACATCAATTGGTGGTTCGATATCTTGGTCGTAATGTATAATAAAATTGTTTATCTCGATAAATTCTTCGGAGGAAAATTTTTTTACTTTTAGGGGTTGTTCGAGAAAGAGGTTTTGTTCTTTATTACAGGAGTTAGTAACTTCTATCAGACTATACCAGTTTTCGGCAAGGTAAATTCCTTCCGAAATGTATAGGTGAGGATTGACTTCTGTCTTGTTAACATAAATATTTCCTCCCTGTACATCAACTGGTAGCTTAGCAATAAATTTTGAATTAGGAGGAACGCGATACTTTTGTGACATGAAATTAGGCTTAAATTGCAAGGGTATTGTTGCATTTTTAGTGATCAATAGATGATTAGCAAGATCGACCATAGCGCCTAATGCTGTTAAAGCATCAAGTCCTAGCAGACCGTCGAAGTAATTATGGAATTGAAACACAAGAAATCTTGTATAGCCCGGTTGAGCAAATTCGGAAAAATTGGGGAGTGTTACCTCCTTATTTAAGGTATGTTTATTCAAAATTGTTGTAATTACGGTGGGCTTAGTTTCCATAAGATCATCCGGATGAACGTATTCGGGATTAATAAAAGATGAAGATGCACCTGTGTCGATTAAGAATTTTAGATCGCGTCCGAAAGGGGATGAAATATTTATATAGGGCAGTATAAAACCATGCTTGTTTATATCTAAGTATCCGATTGATCTTTTGAGGCGGTTAATTGAAAATTTGAGTCGTCTAGCTCGTTTTGGCAATTGTTATAAGTACTTTCGTTTTCATAATTTAGGGGTTCTTCATTAGGGTAAAAATCTGGGAGAGCATAATCGACAGTATAATCATCTACCTGTGAATCTGGATTATTTTCCGTCACGTTGAATAATGCGTTATTTCCAAAGTTTGGTTGTCCTGTCGATCGAAAGTTATTTGAGGGAAAGGGTGTTCTATTTTGAGGTTGAGGTTGATGAACTCTTACATTGGACTTTGATATATCCATCGGCTCAGGTTTGGGCAGGGTAGAAGTGGGGTTAGGTCTATTCATTGTGTTTGGAAACTGTGATCTTTGTTGGGTCAAATAATTGCCGACATTATTATTCTGTGCCACTCTGTTATTCTGCGGGAAATTATTGTTCTGAGAGAAAATATTGTTTTGTGGAAATCTCAAGGGTTGTAGCCAGGGTTGGTTTTGATTAGCTCTCTGAAGTCCAGGATTTTGTGGGAGAGGTCTAGGTTGGAACCTTGGTTGGGGTAAGACGTAAGGTTTATTCATATTCGGAGGTAAAATGTTTGGCGGTTTTGGAGTTACGATCGGCTTATTAATGTCTGTTTTATTATAGAACATGTTTTGTTCTTTAACACAGAAGGCGAAAGCTTCGGCTAACGACGAAGGCTTCATGGCTCGAATTATAGAACCCATAGGTTCTCTCAACCCAGACAAAAACGTATTTAAACACATTTCCGCGTAAAGATTCTTTTTTGCACTGATAACACTCGGATCTTTTTCATGAATATTGACATGGTTGGTCATACTAGAATGCAATTCTATGACTTCACCATAAAATTTCTCAAGTGTACTATTGTCTTGTCTTAACTTGTGAAGATCTTTTATAAGAGATGTTTCATTTCTCTTATCACTATAATGGAGAATCAAATTTTCTTTAATTTTAGACCAATCCAACGGGGTTCCGTACGTATTTAGTACCTCGTTTGCTGGTCCCGTGATTTTATTGCGTATGGCTCTTAGTAATATTTGTCCGTAGGGTGTGTTATTAACAACAGAAATTAAAGCAAGAATCTCGTCAACATTGTCAAGAAAATCGAACAATAAACGCGAATTGCCGTCAAATTTTGGTAGATCTTTAATAGCGTCAGGAACTCTCAATGAATTAAAAATATCCATTGCAGTTATTTCGTTAGCGTTACTTGTTGCCATCGTTGCAGAATGATTGTTACTTTCGGTTTCAAACTGATTATTAATTGAATTTTCTACTTTTAATAAATTTTCCGCGGATTTGAAAACAACACGATTAGGTTCTAAATTTCCACTTGTTTGCTCACTTAAATTTTCACTTGATCTTATTCTAAATAAGCTTAAACTATTTCTAAAAAGTCTAGATACGGGGTAGGGATTAGGGATAGGATTTCTCCTTTTGTCAAGAGGCATAGGATTTCTGGGAATATTCAATATCGACTTACAGCCACAGTAAATGCCACATAGTTAACGATGTTCCGTCGTTGATGATGACTTCGTTCCAGCGATGTGCCTTCGTTGGTTGTGGGTTGATCGATGAAAATATTCCCTTTCTCGTGCTCAGCGTTTGAAACAACACTTTTAATTAATATATCGTATAATTCCGATAAACCGTCGGTACGAAATTTATTAATTATTAATTAACGTTTCGCATAAACCCGATAAACCGTCGGTACGAAATCAATTAATTATCGACACGAGAAAAATCCGTACGACTGCGCCAGTTAAGTTACTTAGGAACTTTTGATTGAAAAAAATTAAAATTCGAGAATTCGACTTTTACAAATTTATTTTAGCTTTCGGTTAACAACGCTAGTACAATGACAACTGATGATTACATGAATTTTGGGCGTTACTTATAACGTAAAAGTGCTGACGCTACGTCTGCACATTTCAGGTAATAACATGAGGTGATCGATTGTTCTACAAAATTGCTTATGCTATGTCTACATTATTTAGGTTGATAAAGGAACGTGATAAGGTGAATGCCTTATGTGTCAGCAAGCGAGGTGTAAGCATGGTAAGCATGTAACTCGCGCCACCCCGTTCGACCTCTTTCCTTTTTTCTCTGTGTGTCTTACACTTTCCCGTGCGAATTCCATACCTTTACATCCTGCGATTTTCCACTTAATTTGAGAACTCAAATTAAGACTTCACTTGCCTTGAGTACCGATCAAGCAAGATATTAATCTCATTGTCTTAAGTACCGATTAAGGCAATTCCTACTAACACTTGTCTTGAGTAACGATCAAGCAAGATTTTAACACTCATTGTCTTGAGTAACGATCAAGCAATAAACTTACTAAAACTAAATTTTGCTCGACTCGTCTTGGGTAACGACCAAACGAGAACCTTACCATAGTCCTATCCCTTGTGATTTAAAATTGGATTCAGGTGAGTACATTTTTTCTTTTAACGTTCTGAGCAAAAGGCCTGATTCTAGAATTAATTCTTTCAATTGGGTTAAGCCAGAACGAGAGCAAAAATTAGTTCACCTGCTTGCTAAATCAGCAGCAGGACATTACAATTATTTGTATTGATTATATTATATTTATTGTTTGAACATTTTTGAATATTTTCTCTCAGCACTTTGTGCTTACTATTACACCGTTATAACGGTCACTCGTGCATTCCGCTATTGCGGAAAATTTCATTTGTCTTACACAGCACGTTGCTGCTACGATTCTTGTTTGTGCATTAATCTCGCGGAATTCTCTGCCCTTTTTTAACACAAAGTTGTACATCATAATTTAAGAATTCTTAACTCTACTTTAGCACGGGAAGTGCATTTATTTGTGCTCTAATTTGCGTTTGGAACATTGTGATTGACTCTAATTGATTCTCAGTGAATCATTATAAAACCTCCGGCATATTTTCTAAAATTTTAGTGTTCAGTCACTCAACCTTTGAGATCGGCTAGAACAACAAGTGTGCGTGGCTTGTGAGAAAATTTTGCCCGCGTTGAAGTAACCAGAATAATTAAGTCTCCTTCCCGGACTAATTGCTATCGGCCTAATAAATCGAGGCGAGGCCGCTACGGTTATATGTAATATGGTATATATCCTGTAGTGTGTCCCAAACAGATTTATGGGGGCCAGCGCTGGACCCCCGAAGCGCAAAGTGGATTTTAGCCTCTTTGCCACATCTTTATATTTTAGAATCTTTGCTACGACTTTGACTAAAAAAATGCAGATTTATTGACATCTCGGGTTTATTCTTACCCTCATGAGGTGCCCGGTATGGAGGAATACATTTGAACATATGTACATATACACTGAGAAAAAACGTAGTCAAATATTAACTATTTTTCAATAAATTCCATAGTTGATTACTTACAAACGAAAACACAAACATTTCTTCAAAAGTAGTCGTAATTAGTTAAAAATTCTAACAAATAGTCACAAATTGACTATAAAATAGTTAAACGACCGTAATACTGATAACAAATACGAAGTCAACTATCACAAATACTAGTTGATTCCTGAGCTCGATTGCAATTTTTATACTGTATTTTAACGTTAATTTTGAAGTTTGATTCTACTACTTTCTAATCAAATCAACCTCGTTGTAGTCAACTTCAACTATTTTATAGTAGATTTTTACTATTTTACTACTTTGTAGTCGATTTAACCAATTTCTGCCTTAGCATTCGTCAGTTGTGATCAGATTCAGTTGCAAACAGGTTGTTCGTATATGGTGCACCGGTGTTTAAGTTTGTGTCGAGTGAATCAGTGAAAAACGTAAGTACAAAGAAGGTATAATTTACATATTTATCTATACATATAAAAATGAATGTTTGTCTGTATGTATGTCCTCTATGCGTTCCTAAACCATTTATCCGATTGTGATGAAATTTTGGTGAGTTGTTCTGCGTACGCCCGTGAAGGTTCCTAGCCCAAAAAAATTTGTTTTTCTTGGTAAAAAATAAAAGAGCTAATAATAAATCGAAAAACTTTATAATACCTACTTCGATCAGATTATAACACTTTAAATGCAAAAAATTAAATTCAAAGTTTACTGAGATGTTTTTACGATAGGAGTATAGGGTATAGTGGCTGTGCTGGCTGGCACCGCATATTAACAATTATCATTTGCCGCGTTAATAACCGAGAGATGAGATGAGATGAGATGATATGAGACGAGACGAGACGAGACGAGACGAGACGAGACGAGACGAGACGAGACGAGACGAGACGCGACGAGACGAAAATTTCCTTTTTTTCCAACAAATGTATTTCTTTTTTCAGCGTAGTAGCACACGCCGGGTATTTCTTTTTTCAGCGTAGTAGCACACGCCGGGTATTGTATTCGCTAGTTGTAGATAAATAAATAGCTTAAGTGAAGAATACCTGCTATTCTCGGAATTTAATAAAATTTTGCCGGTGTCTTCCGTTTGGCCAAAAACGCAAAATTCTTTTAAATCCTTCCGTTTTAGACCAAACGGAAGGCACCTGCCAAATTACTTTGGTCTGGGCAAAAAACAATAAAAAAAATAAAATCATTTGTTTATCGTACCATCTAGGTTTATATAATAATAAAAAGTGTCAATTACGTATCTATCGGAGTAGACCAAATTTTCATAATTGTGGCAAATTTAACAACAACAACAAAAAGTGTTCTTGTTCTTGCCTCTTTGATAACCTGTAAAGAAAATGACTTCATGTGAAAGCAATCAATTTTTCCAAGAACTAGTTGACGCTGCATTAGATTCAGAAAATGAAGTCTTAGCTGAAGTTGTAAACACAAATGTACCATCCGACAGTTTCCTTCACATATTTAATGTAACGGAAAACTCAGAAGATCAGGTAGAGGATCTTCTTGTATCGTGGGAGTTAGGACAGTTGTATATAAGATTCAAAGGTTTTTATTTTTGCTTTCTATTATTATAGCTATAAAAATTTTTTTATTTTTGATGCAGAACTTGGTAAAAATTTTTAATGTTTAAAATTTATTGATTTGGCCCATATTACTAAAATTGAGGGAAGTCAGACAAAAGCTTATGGGACTTTTATAAAGCTAAAAGGAAATTTGAAAAATTGGAGGAAATTTCATGTAAATAATATAAAATTTACTCCACTTATTCAAAGCATTTCTGCTCAACTTTCAGTTATTTGCAATTTTAGGGTTATAGTGAACCTACTCCCGATTCTTTATGTGACGGCGATACACTTTCAGTGGCATCAAAAGTGTCAACCTGGCTTCATAATATTTCGGAGCAGAGAAGCGAAAGTTCTTTTTCAAGTTCACCAAATTTTGCTAAACTTGTAAGTACCTAAAACAGATATAATCAACTGAATGCAATTATAAATCGCAGATTTTACATAGAATTTACAAGAATTACTACTTAATTGTAATTCGGGAAAGGTAATTAAGGATTACTTCAAAGCTAATGGAAAACTGGACGAATTTACAAGAACACAACTAATAAATTTAATCACTGAGAACGTTTTTAAATTTAATGTTATACTCAGAACTGCAGAAATAGATTACATTGCGGAATGGATTATAAAAGAATTTCCAAATGAAAACAAGGTTAGGTTTTTCAAATATTTAAGCCTTAAAATATTATTCACTTATTTACTAGGGAATCTATTTCACACCACGTACGGAAAAATCTCCATCAGGAGGAAAACTTTATTACAGATACAACCATCGTTTAAAATGCTTAAGGAAAAAAGGAGTTTTAGCCATGACAGAGTTTGACAGCTGATTGTTTTGGTCGTGTTTCGTGCCACTCCCTGTTTTTGCGAGTTTTTGTCCGTTTTTTCAATCTTCCATTTACTGTTCTGGTTGCGGACTTGCCGTCGCGGTCTCCCTGCATCGTCTCTGGTTGAGGGATCGCCTGGATATCTGCGCCCGACTGAGTTCCCTACTCCGGCTTCCTGCAGCGGCTGCCGACTGGGCCGTCCTGGATACTGGTTGCTTTTGTGGACTGCTTTTTTCCCCAGGGTAATTCTTTTAGTATATGCCTCTGCCGAGGCCTTGCACTCTACACGCCTGAGTTTTTCCCCTTTTTTCGGAATCTCCCGGATCCCTCTGGATTGCTGTTGGCCCCTTCCCGCCTTTCATCGGAGAGTTGGAGAGTTCCAGCGAGTTCACATCCCTTGCCTCATCCGAGACACCAACCTCGATCTACTCTTCTGTGAACTACAGGCTGCAGAGGGTTCTGTTCTTCGCTGGTCAGTGGGTCAACATTTTGTGACTTCTTACGACGGAACCCCGTGCCTATCTTCATAATGGCGATTTGCGGTGTCTGCTCTCAAAGTATTGTTGATGGAAGGGTCGACTGCATTAGCATCTGTAAGCACGCTTTTCACGCCTCCTGCCTCAAACGGCATACAAAAATCACCTCTGACGGCCTTTTCACCTGCGAAGCGTGTGCGGACATCAAGCCCTGCCATATAAATACTTCGTTTCGTCAGTGAATTTACGGAGAAAATCTATAGCGAGCAAAGTATAATCGCCTCTAAAGTAAATTCCATCTCAGCAAACTGTGCTGGCCTTCAGCTTTTTTCTGACGACTTGGGATCTATCCATGACAAACTCGATCAATTACTTAACTTGACGTCTCTTATCAACTCCAACTCTTCTGAGTTACTTGCCAAGCAGCATACCGTCTCTTGCACTCTGTCTGGTGCCACTGCTTCGATCGACGAGCTTCAGGAGTCCCTTGCCGGTGGCAACCGATCATCGGGTACTGACACTGGCCCTATTTTGCTCTCGCTTGACAACGTAAGGAGGGGCATCAGGCGAATCGAAAATGACATGAGTTCTTGGCAGGCTATGGCAAATAAGAACGCGGAGTTAATGTCCACCGTATCATCTGCCGTCGAGTCCCTCATGGTTCGCAGTGCTGAGGCTCCACCCGATGCTTCACCTTTGGCCCCCAGCCCGGTCCCTGAGACTCTAGCTGCCCCGGAACCGCCTATGACATCCGACTCTGATACCCGGCCCGCTGCCGCAGCTGTGGATGCTTGTCTGTACTCTCCTGCGGATCGCCAGGATGCTACATCAACCCCTCAGGCTCCTCAAGCTGCTGCTCCCGCGGAGAAAGCCCGTTCCCCTAACTCCACAGGGCGCTCCAAGCGTCGTCGCCATGGAAGGGGCAAGTCCCGCAGCTCATCTGTTATAGCTGCGTCCCCCCCTGGGACCTCTACCACCAAGGCTCCTAATAAAGCACCGCCCAACGTTGGCCCGCCCCCATCTGGTTCCATCTCTATCCGCCCTGCCAAGCTTCCCCGCCAAATCCTCATCTCTCGGGTTCACGCCGACACTTCAGAGGACGAGATTGTACGACACATCGAATCGAACGTCAGCGCATCGTGTGGGCTCGTTGCATGTCGACGAATTACTCCTCAGCGCAGCAGGGGTAGCTTGTCTTTCTCTGCCTCCTTCAAGGTTTTGGTCCCAGATGATCTTTTCTAAGCCGTGATCTCTCCTTCTATCTGGCCGGCGGACTCTATCGTACGAGAATTTACTCCTAAATCCAAGCAGGTGCCCATCCGTCCGGCATCGTCAAAAAACTCATCAGCGAATTATCGCTCTACTACGGCAATGTAACTGGCCTCCGCTCAAAGACGACGCGCCTCTTTACGAGTTCTGCTGACACAACACATCTTTTGACACTATCTGCCTTACAGAGACTTGGCTTTGCGGTGGAATATCGGACGCTGAACTTTTTTGCTCAGACTATGCGGTTTTCCGTCGCGACCGCCATGGTGCCTTACTGGAGGCTCCTGTGGGGGGTGGAGTCCTTTGTGCCATCCGCCGGGACATCCCTTGCCTTCGTGTTGACGTCCCCTTCAGCGACGAGTTGGAACTACTATGCGTCTCACTGCTACTGCCCCTTAGGCGCTTATTCATCGTAGTTGCCTACGTTCCACCCCGTGCACCTCCGGCCACCTATGCTCAACTCCCTGATTGCCTTACGACGATCGCTGATTCTATGCATCCGCGTGATGAGCTCGTGCTCCTTGGTGACTTCAACTTGCCATCGATTGATTGGTCTCCTTCCTCGGTTGACTCAGCTGTTTCACCATCCTTTGCCACAGCACCTCAACATGCCGTTGACTTCATTGAGGGTCTTTTATCCTCTGGATTGTCCCAATCATCAGGTATCGCCAACAACTTCGGTAGACAGCTCGATCTGGTCTTTTCTTCCTGGGCTCTTCTTCGCCTCCTAATCTTTGTTACGATTTCAAAAAGGCTGATTTCTCACTGCTTAATAGTTTACTTTCGTCTTGCGACTGGTGCAGTGTTTTGCGGGAGCGCGACATTGACGCTGCTACTAATAATCTTTATTATACACTATCAGGTATCTTTCTGCAATCGATTCCTCTTTCCAAGACGGGCGGTTCACGCCCTAGTCCGCCGTGGTTCAATAACTCTTTGCGACATTTGAAGAACTTAAAAGCTAAGGCCTGGAAGAAGTTTGCCTTCTCTAAAAGTGATGCTGATTATGAGGCTTACTCTTCTCTTCGCTCACTTTTACTTCGGAGCTCGAATCGGCTTACAACTCTTACCTTATCGACATGATAGGCTTCCTGCGCGACGATCCTAAACGCTTTTGGAGTTTCGTGAACTCCAAGCGTAAGTCTGATGGCTACTCCTCATCCTTAAGCCTTAATGGTATTATTAGTGACAATCCGCAGGCGATCTCCGATATGTTCTGCGACTTTTTTGAGACCGCTTTTTTACCTGACATCTGTGATAATTCCATCTGTGATACTAGCCCTGATGCTTTCTCCCACTTGACGACGTTACCTCCGACTTCACTCCAGCATCAGGACTTACTCCTTGACGATGCCTTGCTCTTGAAACTTATCTCGGGCTTAGCGGATAGCTTCTCTTGTGGTCCAGATGGCATCCCAGCCTCTTTTGTTAAGCGCTGTAGTGTCCCCCTCGTCCCTATTCTGTGTTATTTATTTAATCTTTCTCTTTCTTCGGGAGTCTTTCCACAGCTATGGAAATTCTCGACTGTGATCCCTTTACACAAAAAGGGTTCTAGGAATCACATTGACAATTACCGACCCATTGCCAAGCTTTCCTGTCTCGCTAAACTTTTCGAAGCCTCGATTTGCGATACCATCTATTTTCACTGCAGACCTTTTTTGCAATCTTTCCAGCACGGCTTCCTTAAAGGCAAGTCCACCACCACTAACTTGCTGGAATTTTCCAACTTCTGCATTACTAACATCGAGAAGGGCATCGCGATCGACTGCATCTTCACGGACTTCAGCAAAGCGTTCGACAGGATTAATCACAGGATCTTACTCCATAAATTATCGTTGCTTGGTTTTCCTCCCTCATTCGTCGATTGGCTTGGTTCTGACCTGCGGGATCGCACCCAACGAGTATCCTTTCGCGGTGCGCTGTCCAGGGAAATGTCAATCACATCTGGCGTGTCCCAGGGCAGCCACCTGGGCCCCCTTTTGTTTATCATTTATATTAATGATATTTCTTTCTCCCTTCATAACTCGAAAATTCTCTGCTATGCTGATGATGCGAAAATCTTCCGAGCTATTCGTAACGAGCATGACAGTTCTCTTTTAAATGACGACCTTGACTCCTTTTTTCACTGGTGTATATTGAACCAACTTCCTTTAAACATTGACAAATGCACATTCATGCGTTTCTCTCGTTCCAATTACACCTCCTCTTTTAACTACTCCATTGACGGGTGCCCGTTACGTATTCTCGACAAAACCAAAGACTTAGGAGTCTGGCTTAATAGCCGATTCTCTTTTGACGACCACATCAACGCCATAGCTAGTAAAGCCAACGCCACTCTAGGTTTTATGAAACGCTGGGCGAAGGAGTTTGACGACCCGCACATCACTACGGTCCTCTATCGAACCTTTGTGAGACCTATACTGGAATATGCCAGCCTGATTTGGTCCCCTTCCTACCGATCTTCTATCGATCGCGTCGAGGCGGTTCAGCGCAGGTTTCTGAGGTTTGCTCTCCGGGATTTCCCCTGGGAAAACCCCTCTGCCTTACCCCCTTACTCGGACCGCCTTAAACTGCTATCACTTCAGTCTCTCGAGCAACGTCGCTTCAACTTCCTAGTTTCCTTCGCTTTCGACTGTTTACTCGGTAGAATAAATTCCCCTGAGATTATTGGTCTCTTCAACATAGCTATCCCGGCACGCTCTTTGAGGGAACGCGGCTTCTTCCACGTGCCCTTTCACCGTACCAATTACGGCATGAACGAGCCTATAACGTCAATGTCGCGCGACTTCAATGCTAAGTTCACCGATACCGACCTTCACATGAACCGAATCCAGTTAAGGGATCAGCTTCGTTGAAATTGACTCATTATGTATATATAATCTGTATTTATACTGTAGTAATCAGCCAATTGATGAAATTTAAATAAATAAATTTAAATAAATAAATGAGTCAACTGTTAGCAAAAACAGAAAGAAAGCCAAATTGGAGAAGAATATTGCCAACGAAGACGAAAATAAAATCTCGGACTCTGAAGAACGGCCATTGGAAGGTAAAATCTTAATCTTGTTTCATTAATTGTCATTACTTCCATTTAGCTTATGATTAGCAAGCAGATTATTATGTTAATGTATAAGTTAACACGACACCTTGCAAAATAGCTAAAAGAGGGCAACGCAACGTAACCGCCCTGCACGCGCAGGTAACGAGCGTGAGAACTGCTGACGCCTAGCTAAATGTAAGTTGATGACCTGCCAGCACAGCAGCCAACGGTCACCGGTAGACTTAGGTTTAATTAGGATAAGTTCAGTTGTAATTAACTCTTTGTAACGACAAGTCAGAAAGGTCCAATAAACTAGAAGTCGAAGCTAAAAATGAAATTGTGTTTTTTTTTGGTAAAAAGATAAAGTAAAGATTTAACTGGCGCCCAACGTGGGGCACAGGCCGCGAGTTTTGTGAAAACCTTGAAAGAGAAAAAAAGTGATAAATCCCAAGAAGCCCTCAAGTAGTGCAAGGGAACATTGTCGCCGAGAAAATCTCAGGAGGTTTGTTAAGTGCCCTAAAGTAGTGCCGCTGCAAAACTTGTGACGCCCTTAAGTAGTGCAACGCCTGTGTCCCAGAACCCCAGGAAGACGTCGTTGGAAGTGCATTTCATCGTTGAACCGATCATCGTGGTACTGCTGCCGGATCCTGAGTCACCAGAAGGATAAAAGGGAGCCCTCCGTCGCAGACCCAGTTGCACAACCCCCAACAGCATGTTCCTGTTATTAGTGTAAGTCGTAGAAATTAAGGAAAATTGTGAATTTTTATAAAGATCTAAAGTGTTCATTGACAAAGCAAAGCAGAAAATATAAAAATATCAAGATAAATACATCAGAATACAAATTTCAAAATAAATGCAAAAAAAGAAAAAGATTAAAATATTGAAAACAAAAGTGTAATTAATTAAGAAAGGAAAAAGAAAAAGATTAAAATATTGAAAATAAATAGTGTAATTTCAGATTAAAAAGAAGTGATTAAGAAAGAAGAAAGGAAAAAAAGTAAATATAAAAAAATAATTGATAAAATAGTTTGAATTTAAGAATTTAAATAATTCAAGAGAGTGCTAAGTTAGGAAAAGATGGCAAACCCAAACGGTTTGGTTAGACCATCGATTTTAGGTACTCCACCACCTAACCCGCCTCCTATGAATGCACAACCTTCCACTTCGGCGCAAGCCTCTAATACACCAAACGCGGCCGATTTAACGGCTTTAATAACAAATATCGTTTCTCAAGTTATATCGTCCCAGACGAAAAACTTGGTACAATCCTACTTAAATCTCAATGCCGAGCTTGCTACGGCTACCGATCAGACCATAGACGAACGACATCGCAATAATTTGGCCGACCTTGATAAGGTCCCAGATGTCGTTCGCTGCCTCAGGGAATTCTCGGGAAACCCTGGTGAATTTTCCTCGTGGAAGAAGAGCGTAGAACGAGTTCTACAAATCTACGAGCCCATGAAGGGAACCCCGAAATACTACGGCATACTCAGCGTGATAAGGAATAAAGTTGTGGGGAAAGCCGATATAGCACTCGAGTCCTATAATACTCCGTTGGACTGGAGAGCTATCTCCCGCTGCCTTACTATCCACTACGCTGATAAGCGCGACCTAGGTACCCTAGAGTACCAATTAACTTCCTTAATACAGGGTAGATCCTCTGTGCAGGAGTTCTATCAACGGATATATTCCCATCTTTCATTGATATTGAACAAAATTTCCTGCATGGAAATAAGCCCCGAGTCTATGAAATTATTAACGGAAACGTATAGGGATAAGGCCCTAGATACCTTTGTACGGGGACTTAATGGAGACCTGCCGAGGCTCCTTGGAATAAAAGAGCCAGTCGACCTCCCTCAGGCTTTACATTTTTGCTTAAAGTTAGAAAACCAGAACTTCAGGGCAAACTACGCCAATAACCATCAAGGGAACAGCAGGAGACCCCTACAGAATCCACTGCCGATGCCGCCAAGGAGACCGCAACCCCCAAGGTTCGAGCAGAGACCGGCATTTCATCCAGAGTTAGCACATTTTCCTCAGCCAGGAGGATGGAATTATCCTAGACCCCAGCATGTTCAGAATAGACCCTTCGGCCAAGATCCGCGAGTACAGCATGCCCCCAGAGACCAGTAGCACCGAAGCCTCAACCCAAACCGGAGCCTATGGATGTGGACCGTAGCATTCAAACGAATGCTGTGAATTACGCTAACAGACCAAGGCCCATGCAATATGCAGGAAAACGACCACCCGCAAATAACAACATGCGAGGACCAGTCCCACCTCAGAAGATGCAGAGGAATTTCCACATAAACACGGAAACGAGCGACGAGCAACCAACGCAGGAGCCCGACGGCTACTACGAAGAAGCCCAACTACTAGCGGAGGAAGACAACAGTTACGACCAAACCTTAACGGAATATAGCGATCAGTACGGGGACGTACCGGAATATAATGCAGCGCAGGAGAACACCAACCTAGCGGACATTCATTTTTTAGAATGAGGAACTCTTCGCTTCCGTACTTTGAGGGCAAAACACGGAGCGGAGAGGTATTAAAAATACTTATTGACACGGGGTCGAATAAAAATTATATTCAGCCGCAATTAGCAAAAAGACCCATTCCTAACAACGAACACTTCTATGCCAATTCCGTAGGGGGCCAAGTGCAAATCACCCACCACATGTTCGCAAAACTTTTTAATTTAGGAGAGCCCAAAATTAAATTTTACTTATTGCCCTCTCTAGTGTCTTTTCATGCGATACTAGGCAACGACACCCTTAAGGAGTTGTCTGCCATTATTTATACGGAACACAACTATATTATTATCCGAAATTCAACTCTGATTCCAATAAAACAACTGGAAGCAGAAGGTGTAAACTCCACTGTTATCCGAACTGGCCATATGTCCGATAGCCAAGCTAAAGCCACGAACTCCCTAATAGAAAAAAACCAAGAATTGTTCTCTGACCCGGATGAAAAGCTAACCTTCACTACAAAGGTCGTAGGTACTATACGCACAACTTCTGACAATCCTGTCTATACCAAGTTTTACCCGTACCCGATGTCGTTAAAAGACGAAATCGAACGGCAAATAGACAAATTGTTAGCTGATGGCATAATTAGACCATCCCGCTCACCTTACAATTCGCCTGTTTGGGTAGTTCCTAAGAAGCTTGATGCTTCGGGTGTAAAAAAGTACAGGATGGTAATTGATTACAGAAAGCTAAACAGCGTAACTATAGCAGACAGATATCCCATACCGGAGATAGACGAAGTTCTAATGCAGTTAGGCAAGAACAAGTTCTTCTCGGTAATAGACCTGAAGAGTGGATTTCACCAAATCCCTCTAAAGGAATCGGATATAGAGAAGACTGCTTTCTCTGTAAACAATGGTAAATACGAATTTACCAGATTACCATTTGGACTGAAAAATGCTCCAGCGATTTTCCAGCGCGCACTAGATGATATACTTCGGGAACATATAGGCAAAAGATGTTTCGTCTATATCGACGATATTATCATATTCAGTGAAAGCGAGGAGAAGCACGTGGAAGACCTAGAAGCAATATTTAATACGCTCAAGGCCGCCAACATGAAAATTCAGGCGGACAAGAGTGAATTTTTCAAACAGAGCGTGGAATTTCTTGGATTTATTGTTTCACCTGAAGGTGTCAAAACAAATCCAACCAAAGTAGAAGCGATCGTTAAATTTCCGGAGCCCAAAACATTAAAAGATCTCCGTTCATTTTTGGGATTATCGGGGTACTACCGCCGCTTTGTCAAGGATTACGCAAAACTCGCGAAACCCTTGACAAACCTTTTAAGAGGGGAGGATGGGCGATTGCCCAAGAACGCATCAAAAAACAAAGCCATACACCTTAACGAAGAAGCCAAGGAAGCGTTCTCAAAAATCAAAAACAGCTTAGTCTCAGAAGAAGTTATTCTGGCCTATCCGAATTTAAACCGGGAATTTCAGCTAACAACAGATGCGTCCGGATATGCAATAGGCGCAGTACTCGAACAGGAAAGTAAACCCATCACCTTCATTTCCAGAACGCTTAGCAGAGCTGAGGAAAATTACGCAGCCAACGAGAAGGAAATGCTCGCCATCATCTGGGCATTGAATTCTCTGCGGAACTTCCTATACGGCACTTCAAAGGTTAAAATCTACACGGATCATCAGCCACTTACCTATGCGCTGAGCAACAAGAATAACAACGCCAAAATGAAGAGGTGGAAGGCGATTTTGGAAGAATATAACTATGAGCTCGCGTACAAGCCAGGTAGAACCAATGTCGTGGCTGACGCACTATCACGCCCGCCGGTAAACGACACCCCACCACAGATCAACTCCATGACAAGTACTGTACACAGTGCAGAATCCTCGGATCATGACCTCGTTCCCACAGTAAGAGCCCCAATAAACGCCTTCAAGAATCAGTTATGGTTAGAAACGGGAGATGAGAATAACTACACCTTCCATATTCCCTTTCCCATGTACCACAGGCATGTGATCACCCGGAGGGACTACTCCGAGGAAGTCCTAATCGATCTATTCAAAAAACATCTTAACCCTTCGATAGTCAATGGAATCTTCACGACAGAAATTATCATGGGAATGATACAGAACATTTACCCCACACATTTCAGAAATTATAAGGTTAAATTTACAAGAACGAAAAATATCGACCTCACTTCGGAAGTGGAGCAGGAGGAACAAATAGTCTTGGAGCATAGAAGAGCGCATCGTAGCGTAAAGGAAAATAAAATGCAACTTTTGGAGAAATTCTATTTTCCGAAAATGGCCAAGAAAATCGAGGAAGTGGTGAGACAATGCGCAACCTGTAAACGGAACAAATACGACAGACACCCGGTCCACCCAGAGATAGGAGCAACACCTATACCTCAGCACCCGGGACAAATATTGCATGTCGATATCTACATATCAGAAAAACACCTAGTCTTAACCGCAATCGATAAATTCTCCAAGTATGCCCAAGCACGGATCGTGAAGTCTCGCTCTAGCGAAGATATTAGGGAACCTTTGAGGCAACTCCTCTTCGTGTTTGGAGTTCCCGAGACCTTGGTAATTGATAACGAGAAAGCCCTGAACTCAAGTTCTATCAGTTTTATGGTCGAGGACCAGTTAGGTATCAAGATTTTCAGGACACCACCCAACTTTAGCAACGCCAACGGCCAAATAGAACGCTTTCACTCTACCCTCTCAGAAATAATGAGATGTCTTAGATGTGAAAACCCTTTAAGATCTTTTGAGGAACTGCTTGACCGTGCAGTCTATGAATATAATTGCTCGATTCATTCTACAATTAACGAAAAACCCATTGAGGTGTTTTTCGGGAGAAAAGCTAGAATAAGTCCGGAGACATACGAAAAGGCCAGGCAAGACAACATTCAAAGGCTGAAGGACAAACAGGAACGTGACTTGAAAAATCATAACAGGACCAGACAAGAGTTCAAAGTATTTGACCCAGGAGACGTAGTATACGTCAAGATCAATAAGCGGTACGGAACAAAACTTACGCCGCGATATAAAAGGGAAACAGTCAAGGAAAACAGACACAGCACTATAATAACAGAATCAGGCAGAATGGTTCATAAGAGCCAGATAAAGAACTAATAACATTCTCTTTCAGAACGCTCTTCGCGGGATGCTCGGCTGAGATGCAAATACTGGACTACTCCAATTCGCAATTAGTCGCAGTGGACCTAGGAAAGGCCCGGATACAAACAGGAATATTCAGGTTGATCCATGTAATAGAACTTGATGCATATCAAAGGAGCTTGAACGACATAAAGGTAACCATCAACTCGAAGCTGTCCAAAGAAGATCCTATCTATCCCTTCCTATCCCATGAAATCACGCATATAGAGACCCACCTTAATAGACTAAAACCAAAAATAATAAAGAAACGTTCATTAGACTTCTTAGGGAAAACATGGAAATGGATCGCGGGTAGCCCCGACCATGAAGATTTTGAAATTCTAACAGACAAAATTAATAACGTACTAGAAAATAATAATAAGCAGGTTGTTTTAAATAAAATAGTATTAGAAAGAATAAACAAACTGTCAAACACAACAAACAAAATTATGAAAATGATAACAGATAACAACCCACTCAAAAATGAAATAATTTTGGCTATAAAATATCAAATAGAAATAATAAAAGAAGAGGTCACGAACATAGAATACGCGATTCATTGGGCCAAAGCAGGCCTCGTAAATTCATTCCTACTTAGCGAAAGAGAACTTAATTTGATTAAAGAGTCTTTCGAAAGCAATAAGATTCCATATATTAATATAGAAGAGGCAACGGAATTAGCGAATGTAAAGATAGCTTCAAGTAATGCATCAATCGTCTATATACTGGGTATACCGGTTACCGATCTGAAAGAATGTAAAATGTTATTGGTCAAACCGACAAAAATTAATAATTTGATTAATAAATTCGAATATGAACATATTCTAGATTGTAAGGAAAAATTTTATGGTATCAACTCTAAATGTAATAATTTCAATAGCATTAATATTTGTAGTAGAAATAATTTAGTAGATTTAGATAGTAGTGAATGTCTGCCTAAACTCTTAAGAAGTCAACCATCAACGTGCAACAAGGCAACTGGGCTGCACATTCCAACCATCGAAGAATTAGGACCTGGCGTGCTCTTCCTCAACCAATATAGCGGGACAATCCTAGTCGACGGACTACCAACAAACCTCACTGGGACATTTATCATCCACTTTGCTAATGTTACCATCACCATAGGCAACAGAAATTTCACAGCAAGGGAAATTTCCAGCTACAAACCTCTACCTGCTATTCTGCAGCAAAGCTCTATCCTGACCGCCTACGAAGAGATCCTCACACTTGAAGCAATGAAAGAACTACATGTGGCTAACACCAAGGAAATCCAGGTCTTGAGGACCAAAAATAAACTAGGGATGGCCGCCAACATCGGTGTATCATCTTTAGCCATCGTAGCAGTCATCATCCTCATCATAAGATTTCGCTGCATCACAAAAGTGAAAACAGCTGCGACGCCGATATCAATCGAGATGCCATCTACTTCGGGAGCAGAAAAACCATCAGCGGAAACTGAGTTTCCCGACCCCCCGAAAATCACCAGCGTCAACAAGATTCCATATTTTTGAGGTTTCGTCGAGGACGGCGAAAAATTCAGACGGGAGGAGTTAACACGACACCTTGCAAAATAGCTAAAAGAGGGCAACGCAACGTGACCGCCCTGCACGCGCAGGTAACGAGCGTGAGAACTGCTGACGCCTAGCTAAATGTAAGTTGATGACCTGCCAGCACAGCAGCCAACGGTCACCGGTAGACTTAGGTTTAATTAGGATAAGTTCAGTTGTAATTAACTCTTTGTAACGACAAGTCAGAAAGGTCCAATAAACTAGAAGTCGAAGCTAAAAATGAAATTGTGTTTTTTTTTGGTAAAAAGATAAAGTAAAGATTTAACTTATACTCAGGATAAAACCGTGAAAACTTTTCTATCTTCCTTATTATCTTCTTTCAGCTGATGAAATTGAGTCACTCAAAATCATTTTGAAGTACAACCAGGACGATTGGCCAATTTGCACCAAAAAATGGGAGCAGCTATTCCCGTACAGAAAAAGTTATTATAAAGAACACTTGAATTTTTCTTTAAAATTCGTAATATCGGACTGGCCGATATTAAACCACAGCTTGGGTTATACATTGGTAAATTACTTATATCTAAATTGCTTTCTTTTTGTTTTAAGTATGTTATTTTTATAGATATGCAAAGACTTTTCACTTCTGTTCGGTGAAGAAAAATCTCAGGAACTGTTCAGCAAATGGTCAAGTTTTGTGCTTAAGTTTCCTACTTTGGTAGACAAGATCAAGGACAAGTCTGGTCGGCAATTATGGGATTTATTGCAAGAAAATTCAAGTGAAGGTATTACATTAAAATTTATCTTTTAGAATTATTTTTACTAATTGATAAATTATTTAGATTCTAGAAATCTCGCTTTGACTTTGCTTCTGCATTGCATATTACAACCTGTCAGTCGCATCAAAATAAAAAACACCGACGAACGAATCGAACATTGGCGCCCCACTATCACCGCATCCCATGAAAGGTTCATCAAAATTATTGCAAGTGAGAATGACCTACTTACTACCCACTGTCAATTCCAAATCACAAATGTACCGTGAAATGGGTCTGGGCTGCCAGCCATATTATGTTAGCCATAGGTGAATCAGTTTTTGGTATCAAAAAATTTTATGTAATAATGGAAAATACTATTTACAAGTTCGATAGCTTTCTGAAAGCACTTGATGTCTGTTTCAAGATATTCAACATTTTCAATTTAAAGTATACTATAGAATGCGAATCAGTTTGGCTTTTTTATGAGACATTTTTTTATGAAATCTCAACTTCAAAAACAAGACTTCCATCATCAGTGTCTAGCCTTATAATAGACTTGTCCTAAATGTACAAGTGGCACGGTTAATTTCATTTATTGTCATATTTTCAACTCTCAATTATATTATCTTGCTTAAAATGGTTCCGTATATTTGTTTTATTTGCAATGGATACTTTCAGGAAGTTAACGAACTAATCACTCATCTTAAGTATACACATAATTTGTCAACTTGCTATGTCACAATTTGTCAACTTGCTATTGTAAGTTTATTTGTGTTCAAGAAAATCGTCCTCAAACGTTTACTAGTATTAGCTCATTTAAAAGACATTTAACAATTAATAAATACCCCTCATTGAATGCACAGAATACAAATGAAATTCCTACAATATACAGTCGTAAAATTTCAATATTCAAATGCTTTTCGAGCTTTGAAAAACGAAGGACTGGAAGATAGAAATGTCAAATTTTAAAGAAATAACTATCAGAGATGAAGTAGACTTCACCCAGCTTTCTGAAAATAATTTGCCTCCTCAACAAAAAGTTGCGTTTAAAATGAATATTATTTGTATTAAAGGAACGTTTTACAAAACAAATTTTTTTCTAGTTCTTAATGAAAACGATGTAAGAATATTTGAAATTGATTTTAACCTCGTGTGAAGTAATAATGAAATATACTTTGTTTGCTATGAGTATGAAAACGAAGTAAACTTGACTTAAATATCATTAATTATGAAAAATTTATTGGTCCACCATTACATTTACTTAAAACCAATAATTGGAAAAATGTGATTAGAATAAAGTATTTCTAAATAAAAATAATAATAATATGAAATAAATAATAAAATGAAGTAAATAGTAATAAAAAGAAATAAATAATAAACTTATAAATATGTATATACGTTGTGCACAAAAGTTTAAGACCACCTCTATTTTTTTGGAGCATTTTCTATTTTAAAATCGAGATTCTTAAACAGAAAATGCTCCAAAAAATAGAGGTGGTCTTAAACTTTTCTATGTATATTTTCTTTAAAACTGTCTTTATTCTTAACATTCCTACTTTCGATCCAGGTTATTGCCATTAGAAATGTAATCGATTTATTTGTTTGCCACAAAAGTTCCCAAAAAATAAGACATTATGTTAAATTTGCTAATTTTATATTTGACTAGTATGAATGTTGTATGTTCAGAAATTTAAATGAGAGTACCAACTGTCAAAAAATCTTGTAATTTTATATATATAAATAAAATAATTAATCGACTTATATGGTCTTATTTCTTACCTATAAAAGATTACAAAAATAATTACAAACCGACAAGAACTATGTTAAAATTGACTATGCTATAGTTGAAGACATGGTAAGTTATTTCGACTAATTTATAGTGACATTTTATTACCTTTTATTTAAAAAAATAGTAAACGTAATCAGGGACAATAAGTTAGTTGAAATCTATTATTTTAGAGTTAAAAAGTTGTTATAAATTTTGACTATGTTCTAGTTATGCTTTTATTAGTTGGTAGTAAAGATTAACTAATTCTTAGTATCACTTTTGACTACTTTCCAGTAAGCTGACAATTAGCCATGAAAGTAGTTAAAAATTGGTTGATTTCAACTACTTTTTTCTCTCAGTGTATGAACAGCACTCATTCAGTTGGAAATGAATTAATCAACCGCTCCAACTGACCTTTATGACTGATATCTTGTTTGCAGTGCTCATCCTTTATCTGAGTCCTCTCATCGGAACGTAATTTATGGGCTGCTTACCAGCTTTTGTGCTGGCAGTTTGTGCCTGCTTGAGATGGTTATATAATTCCTCGGGTACATACATATATGATCTATGTGCGAACTAATTTTGTCGAAGATATGTACACACACCATTGGTTCTTTCCTTTCATTAGACAGGAAGAGAAGAAATGAGAAAACTTCCGGTTTAGGTCTTGTTTGATTTTCCAGATTATACCTTTATTAATTTCTCCTCAGGTGAAATTAATTACAAAACATTACTGTGTTGTTTGCGTAAAGTGAGTTGCGGTGCCTAGACCTCAGTTTCCTTTTCTCTTTCAAGTGGCCGAATTACATCCATACAACACAGCCCTTTTAGTGAAAAAGGACAAGTTTCTTAATTCGAGCCAGAACATAGCGTTGACATGGGAGGCATCAGGGTCCGGGTTCATTAGGTGCCAAGTCCTTTCTGGATGGTTGTAATCTTTATCTCCTTCATAGGTTTCATTTCATTGTATTCCTTGAATGAACGCAGAGTGAATGTTTCACGCTTGAACTACTTTCAGGTTAACCGGCAAAGATAGAAGACCAAAGCGCTGTAGAACAATAGATACACTATCCTCGAGGGATGTGACCCAAATGTGATAGAGATTGGGGTGCTTCCAGCAGTTCGCATCTTGTGAGGTGTGATGTTTATATGTATACGTACATGAGGTGAATTTTAAGGATTTCTGATGCCCCTTGGGGTGCTACAAATGACGTTGGTAATTAAAGAGGACTGCTACAATGCACGAACTACATATGTTCGAAAAAAAGTCTTACACTTAGTACAAAATATCGCTAGATTTAAAATGATAAAACAGCAATTACTGCAGTGGTTCTTTGCTATTTGCACGTACTTATTAAAACTCATCAAAGAGCTTATGGCATTTTGTGCACATTATTCAAAAAATAAAATGTTTTTTTGTAATATGGGTATCACGCCACGTACTTTAACAGACGATATATATATTTTTTATATAGTTTAAAGCCCAGTCACTAGCATACCATTACATGTTATAAATACACAGATATAAATACATATAACATATATGTAAGTATTTTCGAGCCGTAAATTTTGAAAGTGGTGTTAAGTCCACAGTGTTATAAGATCGATTTCACCTTAAAAGAATATAGATGTTTCAAAATAAGCGGCTCTGGGTATACAAAATCAAGTCATATGTAAGCCACAAATTTTTGAAGGAATGTATGTGCCTGTTTAGACGGTTCGCTTTGTCGCTCCTTTTGTCGCGCCTCAAAGCGAACGTTTGTTCAGACGGTTCGCTTTGAGTCCAGTTGTTTTCATGGCAAGTGGAACATATTTTTGAGGTTAAAATTAAATTGTGCGAAGGAAAACATTGGAAATGAATAAAGATGAGATTGTAGCAATAATAGGCCTTTTATTGGCGACATCTGCTTCTGCAGATACACCTAGTTAAACATTCAATGCTCAGGCACATTTGCTCTTAGCTCCTGGCAGGTGGACGAAAATGAGAATGAAACACTTAAATGAAACAATATGCAATTTAAACAGTCATGTCACCAAAAAAGCGAACGTGAGTCCTGTTCTGATCGAGACGCACTTCCTCTTCACCCGAACCAACCCCTCACCTACAAATTTCGTCACGAACGTTCGCTGAAGCGAACCGTCTAAACAGGCACTAAATTCGACCTTTCCTGATTTCTTTGAAAACGAAAGGGTTAAGTCATGAATTAAGAGAAAAATATCCCATAACCGAAAATTCCGCATATATTTCCAAAACTAAATGATGAACAACAATAAACTGATTTCTGCAACAATTCTTGTTATTCATATTTTTATTAATATATTCCATTTGGTTTCATTTCACTACCAACTTCATGATTAGTGCCTAAAGCCCTGGTTGATTTGATGAACCGAATTTTAATACTGAGGTTATAAAGTTAAACTGTAATTAAAACTGAAATTATAGAAATTATTTTGACGTTTTACATTCATCTGCTTTCGAAACATTAGAATTGAGGCGAGCGTTTCTTTCAATTTCAGTCGCTGAAATGGCTTCAGAATTATACTTTTCATGAAATTTGTTCCACTCTCACGATGGTGAGTTTTGAAACCGAAAATAAAACCCGCTAAATGCCGTTTTGGGCAAAGGAAAGAAAGGTTGAAGCAATACAACAGTTCCCCCCGAAAAATATAAAAGAGTTACGACGATTTCTGGGGTTAGCGTCATGGTATCGACAATTCATTCAGAACTTTTCACAGGTTAACATCCCTTTAACAAAATTGGTAAAGAAAAAAACTCGATGCAAATAGTATTGGGAGGAGGAAGAATGATTTCAAAATCTTAAAGAAAACTAACTTCTACACCCATACTGACCTGTCCAGACTTTACCAAAACATTTAATAATAATAATAATAATAATATATTTCAACTTAAGAGTACACAAGATTAACAATCTTTTGCTTGTACCTACTACGGCCGATGATGTAGTGGAAAAATACATAATTAAGAAATGATAAAAAGTAAGATTAAGCTAACTAAAATAGAACAAATTGAATTTAGATTAAGAAATAAATGGAATAAGAGAAATAAATTGAAATAAGAGAAATACCATGCCGATTAATGAAGTTAAGTAATGCCATGTTTCCATCTCCCCAAAATCTCGAGATTTTGAATGAGAGATTTAAAAGTGTTTCCATCTAGTAACGTGATTTCATTTGACATTTGATATGTCAAGTGTCATGTTTTCATTATTTCCAAAAAGTTTTTGTGCTAAAGAAGTGAATGTTAAAGTGATTAAATATCAACAAACTCTTGTTAGCCAACATTTGGACATAGTGAATAAATTTTAATTTGTGTGTAATAAAAGTAGAAGAAATCGACAGTCATAAATTTGTCAATTTTGACGCCTGTTGCATAGTGGTGAATAACTTTTTGGGGATGCCACAACGAATTTAGTAGATTTTGATTGAGATTCTCTCGAAATCTCAAGATTTCAAAATCGGCTACTTGTATGGGAAATCCAATAGATTTTCATATGGATTTCGCGAAATCTCACAAAATCCCGAGATTTTAGGGAGATGGAAACATGGTATAAAGGGGAAATAATGAAATGAAAGAAAATCCCCTAGTCAAAGTCTATACATCCAATGTGTCTTCTAAATGCGCTGGCAGTCCCCAAAGCCTGTACAGATGACGGTAGGCCATTCCATAGCCTAGCCGCTTGAATGAGGAGTTCTTTTAAAATGCGAAATAATTAAATCACGTTTACGTGTGGAAGTCACTAATTGGAAAAATTCTCTTAGGTAACATGGTTTACCTGAATTTAATATGTTGTAAAGGGTAATCACCAATCTGCGCTTGAGATATGTGTTCAACGTGCAGCCAAGGAATTCAGACCGGTAGTTCGAGACTTACTTTACAAACGGATCTAGTCAATATGGCATAGGAGCCGTATTAACCCAAAGCTATAACACTGAGAAAAAATAGAAGCATATGCCAGTAGAACATTGAATCAAGCCGAACAAAACTATTCTGTATCTGAATGTTTATCAGTGCTATGGGGAGTAAGCAAAATGCGGCCATACCTTGAAGGCTATCATTTCAGTATGATTACGGACCAACATTCTTTAAAATGGTTACGTTCTTTTGAAAATCCATCAGGCCGACTGGCGCGATGGTCAACAGAATTACAATGTATGTATATATGTACATATATAAAAAGCAATTGTTGTTTGCTGAATTGTATAAACTCCGAAACTACTGGGCCGATTGAGCTCAAATTTTGCCAGTATATATGTTTCGAGTACGAGATGGTTTAGGGTTAATAAAAGGTTAGAAAAATTTCCAATAGAGGGCGCGTCAAACACAAATAATATTTTTGCTGTTCGCTGCAACTAAGTGCGCAATTAGTGCATTTTGTAAAGTGAATATTGGCACATGACATGACACATGCCATGACACATGACATGGCACATGACATGGCACATGACATAGCACAATGAAAATTTTTAGCATATTTAACTCTTTGAAGTTAACAAACTCGCCGATATATGTATGATAGAGAATTACATCGCGAAAAAGAATTTGTTGTGGTCAGGAGTCATATCTGACCTTTCTTCAGCTCCTTTGAGCTCGGGGCCGCGCTCAACGGACCTGTGGTGTTGTGGTCAGGACCAAACATTGGTCCCCATATCATATCAACTGAAAACATGAAAATCATTTTTAAATTTCCTATGGCTGACGAAAAATTTGATTTCGGCGGCTCGTCCAGAAATTTACGGCGCCTGTGGCGGGTATCGCAATGGGAGCTGTCTCTCGGAATGCGAGCGCCGAGTTTCGTAGCTAAAAATAGCACAAAACTCGACGGTCGCAGCTCCAGGGTTAGCTAAAACGGGAAAAAATTTGCGGTGCGAGCCTGGTGATCGAGGCTAATGGTGCACCTCGAGCTCGGTCGCATACAAAAATTTCCGCGACCAAGGAGCTTGAGCCGCCTCAATAAGTGCACGGTGCACCCAGCTGCCTCGAGCCAGGCATCAGCCACCGCGAGCAGCGAAGCTCGATCCCGTTGGCATCGACTCGCATATCGGCTGTGAGCGCTCGATGGGCTGGCGCTGCCGATGTGTGAGTGGATGGCAACGGCAAGCGATGATGTCATGCGGGCGCGTGGTCGACGGCGTGGCGTGAGTTGGGGAGTCGGAATCTAGCCGCGGTGAAAAGAAGAGTGAATTCGATTCGGGCCGGAAAAAAAAAAAATTCGCGAAACCAGGAAAAGGAAAAAGAATTGCGGCGATTAAATAGGACGGTGCGATTTTTAATCAAAGTCAAGTGATTCACAAAGCTCGATTTTCGGGTATGATCCGGGAAAGAGTCGAATCTGCAAATATAAAGACGGAACAATTTATTCATTATCGTGCAAACATACGAATGAGCGGTCGAATTACCGTTAAGTGGGTGCCAGGAGACCTCGTGACACCTGTGAATAAAGATATAAAAATTACATTAATTGCCGTGTAAGACTAGACCGAACTAAGTGAATCATCTTTAAGCCGGCTCCCGGGAATCGTGGTGAATCTGCCAAGACCAAGACAAAGGAAAAACTATGTTAAGTGCCCGGTAGGAGAAAATATAAGCCTAAGTAAGAAAAACAAAGGATGTAAGAATAAGGACGGTAAATTAATAAATTAGTAAATAAGCGAACAATGCGCATTTAATTCTAATAAGTGACTTACTCTTATTATTATAAGTAACTCCTCTAAGTTAAACCTGGAAAGAAAGATGCTATATTAATATTAGTGCTTAATCAAATAAACTTACCATACGTGCGTTACATGCTAATAATCACGGTGATCTGCTACAAATCAAACCTGTGAAAAAAGACAAATCCCCAATATTAGAGCGAAATTTGAATTCAACTTACCATTAGTGGCGTGCCTTTGTGCCTCCCAATAAAGTCATATAACCTAAACCTGAAAAGAAAGTGCCGTGAAATTCTTGAACAAAACAATACGTGAAGGTACTCACCTGAGATACATTTTTTGGTTTTTTTTTTTGCGTGCGAGACGGACACTCAGCAGCAGGGGGCTGTAAAGACTCAGTGGAGAAAAAAAGCTCTCAGAACTAATTTTAAAACTGTTGGCAGCACTGGGAACCGAACGCACCCTTTTCACCAATCATCCAACTTCACAGTGAAGTGACTGAGGTTCCTTCTTCTTCCTTGTTCTTTGATCAGCCCGACTGTCACCAGGACCTGCTGGAGCGAGTCATCGTAAATTGTGTAGTAAATAGTAATTAACTTTGTAAAGTGTGATCTCAATAAAGTACATTTATTCCCTCGCAAGAGGTAACAAATTGGCGACGAGGATAGTGGTGGAATTTCTTTTTTTTTTTGTGCTACAAATCAATAAAAAAAAAAAGATGGCGAACGATGACAATTCAGTGCAAGAGCTGATGCGGCTCTTAATTTCGCAACAAAGTCAGCAGCAGCAAGTTTTGGAGTTGCAGCGTCAAATGCTCTAATCATTCAATGGACAATCAGGCTCCAGGCAAAATCAGGTAACACAGAAGGGGGTGGAATTTACTATAGAATCGCTAGCAAACAACATTACAGAGTTTTGCTATGATCCGTCCCGGAGAGTTACATTTTGGTCATGGTACTCTCGATACGAGGATCTTTTCAAAGAAGATGGCGCAAGCCTGAATGACAAGGCAAAGGTGCGATTGCTTTTGCGCAAGTTGAATCCGCTGGCTCACGAGCAGTTTGTGAATTACATTCTACCCAAACATTCACGTGACCTGTCATTCGATGATGCAATAAAAACGCTGAATAAAATTTTTGGCGTGCAGGAATCACTTTTTAACATTCGTTATAAGTGTCTTAAGGCTACAAAGGATCCCTCAGAGGATTTCGTTTCTTTCGCAGCCAGAATAAACCGAAGCTGTGAAGATTTCAAGCTGGGGAAACTTTCCATAGACCAGTTTAAGTGCTTAATATTTGTGTGCGGATTGCACTCAGATTCAGTAGCAGAAATCCGTACAAGGCTTTTGGCTAAAATTGAAAGCGAATCCGAAACAGAACCAATGACATTGGACGGACTCGTCTCGGAAGCACAGCGCATTATAAATTTAAAGAAAGACACATCACTTATTGCTAACGAAGCCAACAGTAAGCAGGCTCATCTAGCGGAAATGACTGCAAACCAAATTCAAAAAAGTCAACCAACGCGGTCTGATAAAAAAACAATTCGCTCAGGTGCGAATAAGCAACAGAAGCAAAACAAGCAGAGTCAAGTTTCAAAATCTGCGGTACCACGAACTCCATGTTGGGGATGCGGTAAAATGCATTTCTCTCGTGATTGTGCTTATGCCACACATACATGCAGTCAATGTAATAAAATGGGGCACAAGGAAGGGTACTGTACATGCTTCTCAAAACAGTCACCAACACCGCAGGTGCAACCGAAAAAGAAGTGGACGGGAATACGAAATTCTTCTGTCACTGTTGCGGTCAGTCGCATAAATTTTGCTGAACATCGACGATTTGCCACCCTACACATTAGCAACATTGAAGGGGGTACAATTGCCCGAGCAGCACTACGCTTGCAAATAGATACTGCCTCGGATGTCACCATCATTTCCCGAGCAGTATGGCAAAACTTGGGAAAACCGGGAAATCTTCTGACGAAGGCCGACATCCAAGCTACGAGTGCATCGAGTGCATCAAAACCGATTCTAAGCCGGTATTCAGACCAAAACGTCCTGTGGCTTACGCTGCTCTAAATTCAATTGAGCAAGAGCTGAATCGCTTACAGGATCTTGGAATTATATCACCCGTAAAATTCTCAGAGTGGGCCGCACCAATTGTGGTCGCTAAAAAACCAAATGGGAAAATACGAATCTGTGGAGACTACTCCACTGGACTAAACGATACATTGCAACCTCATCAGTATCCCTTGCCAGTTCCAGCAGATATATTCGCAACATTAGCAGGTAGTGAGTGGTTTTCACACAACGATCTGTCGGATGCCTACTTACAGGTGGAGGTTGACGATGAAGCAAAAAAGTTACTCACAATCAACACTCATAAGGGATTGTTTACATTCAACCGATTGGCTCCAGGTGTCAAGTCAGCACCGGGTGCATTTCAGCAGGCGATGGACACCATGTTGGCTGGAATTCAGAACGCAACGGCATATTTGGACGATTGATGGATTATGGGTTCCGAATCAAACTCGACAAGTGTACATTTTTGTCCGATTCACTGAAATATCTGGGACATATCGTTGACAGAAAAGGACTGCGTCCTAATCCGGAAAACATCGAAAAGATCAAGAACTTGCCCAGACCAACTAATATTACCCAACTTAGATCATTTCTTAGGGCAGTCAATCATTATGGCAAGTTTGTTAAGGAAATGAGGAGGTTAAGAGCACCTCTGGATAAGCTTTTGAAAAATAACGTGGAATTCCAATGGACCAAACAATGTCAGCGGTCTTTTGAGGAATTTAAAACACTTTTATCATCAGACTTGTTTCTCACTCATTTTGATCCTGCATTGCCGATAAGGGTAGCGGCAGATGCATCGAATGATGGCATCGGTGCATACATCGCGCACACATTCCCGGATGGATCCGAAAAGGTTATCATGCATGCAGCTAGATCTTTGACGGCAGTGGAACAGAGGTACAGCCAGATAGAAAAAGAAGGACTTGGACTTATTTTTGCAGTAACCAAGTTTCACCGTTTCATCTATGGACGTTCATTTAAGCTTCAGACGGATCATAGACCTCTTGTGAGCATATTTGGATCAAGGAAGGGCATACCAATTTATACAGCAAACAGACTGCAGCGTTGGGCTTTGACTCTGATGCTCTACGATTTTGAAATTGAATATGTCAGCACAAATAATTTCGGATATGTTGATATGCTGTCCAGACTCATCGGAGAACACACCAGACCTGATGAGGAATACATAGTGGCTTGTACACGACTCGAAGGCGAATTGGATTTGGATTTTCGAGCGGCAGTTGACACACTACCATTAACAGCCAAAATGATTCAACGGGCTACAGCAAGAGACGGGACTTGTCGAAAAATATTACACTATATCCAGGATAAGTGGCCTTCAGGAGTTAGCAGAAATGAGCCCGAAGCACAGAAAATCATGCAATTTTTTCATCGCAAGGATTCTTTGTCTGTGGTCAACGGTTGTCTCATGTTCGGTGGCCGGGTGGTGATACCAGGGTGTTTCATACCAAAAGTATTGCACCAGCTCCATCGAGGTCATCAGGGAGTTGAACGCACAAAGGCAGTCGCCAGAAGTTTTGTGTATTGGCCTGGTATCGATGGCGACATTGAGCATTTCATCAAACAATGTCACCAATGTGCGAGTGCAGCGAAGATGCCTGTGAAGACAACATTACAGTCTTGGCCGTTGGCGGAGGAACCAATGCAGAGGCTTCACATGGACATTGCGGGACCATTGCAAGGTAAATACTATTTAGTAATAGTAGATGCTTACTCCAAGTGGCCGGAGATATTTATTACAAATCATATCACATCAACCGACGTGATTGAAAGATTGTTATCAGTTTTTGCACGTTTCGGTGATTGTAAGCAGATTGTCACAGACAATGGCACTCAATTTGTTAGTGCACAATTTGAAAAATTTTTGGCGGAACGAGGTATTAAGCACTGGAAAACCGCGCCATACCATCCTCAGTCTAATGGACAGGCTGAGAGATTTGTGGATACGCTGAAAAGAGCCATTAAAAAACTTAGGTCGGAGGGGACAGAGGTAGAAAACCTTAATACATTTCTACAAACATACCGTGCAACGCCGGGCCGGCATGTACCCGGAGGATTGTCTCCCGCTGAGTTGTTCCTAAAAAGAAAAATTAAAACAAATTTGGACCTTATGATTCCACACGTGTCTACGGGGGAACCCAGAGTAAGCAATAAACAGGATGCACAGTTTAACCGAAAGCATGGGGCAAGACAGCGATCTTATAAGCCAGGAGATTTGGTGTTTGCTCGGATATATGGGGGAGGCCCCGCGATGTGGCGTTGTGGTAGAATCATCGAAAGAATTGGGAAAGTGAATTATAACATCTTGATCGACGGTGATCGTAGGAGATTGGTTCGTTCACATGCAAACCAGCTCCGAGCTCGGGTTTCATCAGACGGTGGGATTTCTGAACCCCAATTATCAACTGGATTGTTACTGGACTGTTTTGACATTCCAAAAGCAATTGTTCCAGCGGCTGAGCAGTTACCAACAGATATAGTCGATTTGCAGCCCTCGCTGATTACCGATGAGGTGTCAACAACAGTATCATTGGCATCATCATCAGCATCATCGCCGTTATAAGCGCCGGAGGAAGTACGTCTGGAGGAATCGGGAAGAACTCGAGCTGGAAGGATCGTGCGTAGACCAGCTCATCTAATCGACTACGTAACTTAAGAGGGGGAGGTGTTGGCAGCACTGGGAACCGAACGCACCCTTTTCACCAATCATCCAACTTCACAGTGAAGTGAGTGAGGTTCCTTCTTCTTCCTTGTTCTTTGATCAGCCCGACTGTCACCAGGACCTGCTGGAGCGAGTCATCGTAAATTGTGTAGTAAATAGTAATTAACTTTGTAAAGTGTGATCTCAATAAAGTACATTTATTCCCTCGCAAGAGGTAACAAAAACCAAAAGACAAAAAAAAGGAAAATCAATAAAAATAATTAGAGAACATTTCAGTAAGGCCGTGAACGTTAATAAGCAATTAATTTAAGTGTACAGACTTAACGTTAGGTCACTGGGCTGTGAACCTGTAAATACACAAAAAACCAGTTGGTGACTTTATAAAGTATCTGGGGGCACGGCAGTGCCCCCGCCAAGTCGAGGAAAAGAGCAAAAAAAGGCACGGCCGTAACATCCTTTTCTCGAAGCCATTCGGGCCATTTTCAACCCCCTGTAACTTCGTTGCGGAAAAAACTGGAAGCCTAAATCTTCAGTGACCAAGAGGGCATTACATAGCTAGATATATTTCCAAATTACATTAAATTTGAACCAGTAATTTACGAATTATCGCTGGTCAAAGTTAATTTTGTCACTGACACACTCACCAATCATCAAAATTATAAGGTACTTCTAGCAGACCCACAAGCTCCAAATTTTGAACATAGTTATTGTTTAGCCTACAAAGGAAGGAAAAACTAAAAAATCCCGAAATTTCATTATATTTAATGAAAAATAATGATTTTATTAAAAATTACGTTCATTCAAAAAATAACGCATGCGCTTTTACTCATACTTGCCACTGGCCGCGATTGAATTTTGAAAGGATGAATGTAGTAGGCTATCAATCGTTCTGGGGGCACGGTAGTTTGTTCAAATTTTGAATTTTAGTTAGCGTTAAGCTCATAGAGGCAGGAAAAAAAGAAAAATCCCGAAATTTCATTATAGTAAATGAAAAATACATCAAAGCATCTGAGAAAAATCAATAGAGACAGGGAGTGGGCTTTAAAAAAAAAAATAAGCCGTCGCGGGACGCCTGGCAGATGTGAAACATTAAAAATTTTCTTTTGGTAATAATGTTGAAAATTGATGGTGAATAAAATGACTATGAAATAACTTCTAAATTAATTTCATAAGACTATTTTGTTTTTTATTTCCATATGAAGTACTTAAAAAATATACAAAGGCATAAAAAACTGGCAATCTATATTAATATTATAAAGAGGAAAGATTTGTTTGTTTGTTTGGATTGAATAGGCTCCGAAACTATTGGACCGATTTGAAAAATTCTTTCACCGTTGGGAAGCTACACTATCCCCGGGTGACATAGGCTATTTTTTCTTCGGGGGTTTCAAAATGGCGGACCCAAGATGGCGGTCAAAAATTGTAAATATCAAGGGATTGCCATGAAAATTAGTATTCGGCGATTTTCGGATCTCCTGATTGCGAATCTATGCTCGAAATTTGGAAATTCAAGATGGCGGATCCAATATGGCGACCAACAATTTTCAAACTTCAACGAATTTAAGTGAAATTTAGTATTACGGGTATTTTGATACCACTAATTTCGAATCTACTAACAAAATTTGGAAATTCAAAATGGCGGACCCTATATGTTTGTTACTCAATCACGCCTTAAAGTTTGGTCCCATTATTTTCATTTTTTAAGTGGATGCGCTACACATTCCGACTTAAAATTTAGGGTACTTTTTACTCGCGGGTTTCAAAATGGCGGACCCAAGATGGCGGCCGAAAATTGTAAATATTAAGGGATTGCCATGAAAGTTAGTATTTGCGGGATTTTGGAGGTGATAATTGCGAATCTAAGTTCGAAATTTGGAAATTCAAAATGGCGAATCCAATATGGCGTCCAACTATTTTCGAACTTCAACGAATTTAAGTAAAATTTAGTACTACGGGTATTTTGATATCACTAATTTCGAATCTACTATTAAAATTTGGAAATTCAAAATGGCGGACCCAATATGGCGACCATAAGTCAAAAAAATTTTTACAAAAGTCGAGCATTTCAAGGATCTTTAATTAAGTAGTACTTATAATATACCGGGTGAAACCGGGTAACCCAGCTAGTATAATATATATTGCAACGCTCCGCTCAAAACCACACTCTGCGTATATACATATACGCATATAAAGCAGCGCGTGGGGACGCCGATACTTATGCACAAGTATTAAAGTATAGCACATGCCGCACGTGGCTTATAGGTACACCGACAAAACTGGAGGGGCGCAGAGCAAGTATATAGAGGAGAGCGTATGCGCGCGGAGAGAGGAGATCGCCGAGCTGAGGCGGATTGAGCCGACAAGCCACGAGTGGGGGCTATATGGCGATGTTGGTGAATTTTGAAGTATTGTGTACTAATACTAAGCATTTCAACGTTATGCTGAGAATTTTTCAATGAAAAATGTGTTATTCCACAAACTTTTCGTCGCGAAATTATTTGAGATTTGTTGCTACTTTTAGGGGCATCGGATTTAAGCGTGCAGGCTACAAATAAAAATAAATATAATTTTTAAATTTGCCGCCTTTTGAAGCCCCCTATCTCAGAGCGAAAGAAACAGAACTGTCAAGTCAAGTAAGTAAAAAAATGTCGAGAAAACCAGATGAAGAGTTCTGGAAGGAATTTATTGGAATTTAGCGTGAACTTCCAGAACTATGGAAAGTGAAAAGCGATACTTATAAGAACAGAAATTTAAAAAATTTTGCGTATGATAAACTTGTCCGAAAAATGCAAGAAATTGATAGTGAAGCCAATAGGGAAACCGTTCGCAAAAAAATTAATTGCCTCCGTTCAGGCTATCGGAGGGAATTCAAAAAATTATCTATGAGCAAAAGGTCCGGGCAGGTGCAGAAGATTTGTATGTACCTTCACTGTGGTACTTTGAAGAACTTGATTTTCTGAGAGACCACGAAATTCAAGTCACGGGAACTACCAGTATAGATGATGATTGTTTTGAAATCGGGAGTGAAGAAGTAAACAAGGTTTGTACATTTTATTATTTTTATTCATTATATATGTAATGTATATTATATTGTTTGTTTTTATTTCTGTTTATCTGCCATGGAACAGCTCCGTCAGTGTTAAAATAATTACAATAACTTTGTCTGATTTCTTTTGCTGACATCGTCATATTTCTTCCTTGAACTGGTTGAAGTTGTAGTAAGTTTCGATCAGATCTCCAATCAGCACTTACTATTTCTCCCTTGGTTACATCTTCCACATCAAAACCACCCTGATAATAAGCTGGAACTTTTTTTTACGCAAGAAATTGTGCAAATAGCAACATGTTAATACTACGGTGACTACTTTTTCAGGACAAATTTTAAATTCCCAAATACAATTAAAAGGAACCTGAAAACGAAGGGTGTGTAGCGAAATGAAAGAGTTACTGTTGTTAATCGCTGAATCCCAGGCAAGTTGTGCAAATAAAAACTTCAAGTTGAAATGAATGAAATTTTATTGCAGGCAAACAAAAAAGTACTGCTTCGTAATATCGAAGAATGTATTGCAGAATTCTTAATAAGAATTTACAAAATTATTAAATGTTTTACTTTTGCGGATACAATTCGGAGCACAATTCTTCCCGTCCGCCATTCATATTTTTTCTCTGATGACTAGACTAAATTTGAATTTCAATTTCCAACCTGAAAAAGCTAATTAGTACTCTAAGAATCAACGGGTGTTGCCAACTCATTTTCATTTTTGTTTTACAGTTCTAAGTTGGTTGAAATTAATTAACCTCAACAGTTACCGTTTGTTTATTAATTCAATTTTTATTTAAAGTCTTCAAGCAAAACATACATTTAATAACAGATCCAATAGTTCAATAGCTTAATATATCTATGTGGGAGTTGCAGTCGACACAATTCCCAGAGCCGCGAGCGACAGTTATTATCCCGTTAGGTCAACACACAGAACCTTTTTTTATCCCGACTGAGTCAGGAAGGGAGGCAGTCTCAGTTGAGCAGTCGCAGCAATCGGATCGTCAGTCGCAGTCAAGCAATCGCCCAGTCGAGTCGCAAAGCCGCAAAGCCGCCAAGCCTTTTTCGATACGCCGCGCCGCGTAAAGCTCAAACCGTGCCAAGTGAAATATTGAACTATTATTTAAAATTGTACCGAACTTAGTGAATAAAATAAGACTTGAATTAATCAGAAATTACACCTTTTTTTTCGCTTGCCTACAAATCTATCCAAACATTTCCCCACAACCTTGGTGTCAGAAGTACGGATCAATCGCTATAAATCCTGTGGGAGGTGATAGATTGTTGTGTTGGTGAGAGGTGCCTAGAAACAGTTTAACGATTCCGTTCTGGGAAGAGAAGGTGAAGTGTGGCTGAAACAATTTAACGGTTCCGTTCTAGGAAAAGTGACTGGCAGTTTATACTGGCTGAAACAATTTAACGGTTCCGTTCTAGGAAAAGTGACTGGCAGTTTATACTGGCTGAAACAATTTAACAGTTCCATTCTGGGAAAAGTGACGCAGTTTATCCCTCGAAACCTCTGCGTGTGTCGGAAATTGCCTAGCCGGCAGCGGTAGTGCATTGTCGGGAGATCAGTATTATTCGGGACCAGACAAGATCGATTTGGGGGGTGATTCGCTTTCCGCTGAAATATTCTCTCCACAAGTAAAGTGCATTGCGGTTCTTATACCGAGCCTCGTTTGAGCAAATTTTATGGATGATTTGAGCAAACTCACCATCGTCGAGCTACAGTCATTATTAAGAGAGAGAGGACTCTCTTATCGGTATTTTCGGAAGGCGGATTTATTTCGGCGATTGCAGAACGCTGTTGAGGCGGATCTTAGTGAGGGTGAAAGCGCCGGTGAAGACTCTGAGGCAAACGATTCCGTTTTTCATGACACATTGACTCAGGCTGAAGAACATAGTGCTGAAGTGAAGTTGCCAGAGAATAGCAGTGAAGAAGCTGAAAATAGTAGTGAAACCGAGGGCCTTGAAGAACAGGTAAAGCAGGGGTGTAGTGAAGGGGAAGCTGTACCGCCGAGTAATCAGAAAATTTCTGAAAGCACGTGTGACAGGGCTGCGAACACAATGACTCAGGAGATCGGGACGGGCCAATCGGTGACAGGGGGCAGTTTAGCATTCAGGGACGTCGAGGAGGCGCTGGAAACGTTTAATGGGGAATCTTCGAATCTTCGAGAGAAGTGGCAATCTGGTTGAAGAACTTCGAGGATACCTCAGTTGTTTGCGGATGGAGTGAGGTGCAGAGGTATTTATTTGCTAGGAGGTTGCTGAAGGGAGCTGCGAGGCTGTCCGTGGAGGCTGCTACTGGGATTTACTCGTGGAACGAGTTAAAGCAACATTTGGAAACGGAATTCAGCGAAAAGGTAACCAGTGTAAGCATCCATCAGACCTTGGAGAAGCGAAGGAAAAATCCAGGTGAGGCATATCTTGAATATTTGTATACGATGAAGCAAATCGCTAGCAAGGGAGATGTGGACGAGGAGTCTCTCATTTATTACATCGTTTCTGGGATCCCTGATGAAGTTGTTAATAAGGCTGTTCTATATCAAGCGAGAAATTTGGATGAATTAAAAAACAGGTCAAAGTATACCAAACCATGAAGAGCCAGAAGAGTTTGAAGGGGTTCAAGCCTAATTCTGAAAAGGAAAAGGGGAGAGAAAGCGATTACCCCAAAGACAGGTGTGCGAATTGTGGTGCGAAGTCACATGCTAGTTCTAAATGTCCGCATAGAGCAACAAAAGGTCCGCGATGTTTCAATTGCAATGAGTTCGGTCACATGTCGCCGGCTTGTCCTCAGCCGAAGAAGGGAAAACCTCGAACCGATATTCCCAAGGTTAATAATATTAGGAGCCCAGATATGCATATTGATGTCTCTCTGGAGGGGGTGAAACATTCTGGTCTTCTGGATACCGGCAGCGATGTTTCACTGATAAAAAAGTCAGTATATGCAGGTGTGGTAGGTGCCCCCATTATGTCGGGGACTAGCACGCCCCTTTTGGGTTTTGGTAGGCACCTTAAAATGACCCTTGGCTCATGCGTATTGAAATTGGTTATTGCCAATGAAAATTTTCTGATGACATGCCATGTTGTTCCGGATGCCTGGATAACAACAGATTTTCTTATTGGGAAAGATTTGCTAAGGGAAGCAAAGCTATTAATAGAAGATGGGAAGATTACGATAAGCAAAGGTTGAATGCTAAAGCCTGACGAAGAGAGGCCTAGAGATGCATTTGAGGGAATGGATGTACTCCAGTTGGTTGCGAATCCGAGCTCAGAGGCGGTTGATGAGATCGCCGACACTGCGTTACGCGAAGAAGTTAAGCTCTTAATAGCAGATTATAGTCCCGTGAAGCCAGTAAAGTCCGCTTTTGAAATGGTGATATGTCTTGAAAATGAAATACCCGTGTATCAGAAGCCTCGTAGGCTTGCTTGGAAAGAGAGGGAAATAGTAAAGGACCAGGTGCAACAATGGTTGGACGAGGGAATTATACGGCCGAGCTCCTAAAATTATGCAAGTCCAATAGTCCTAGCGAGAAAAAAAGACGGATCGGTAAGATTATGCGTGGATTATCGAGGATATTTTAGAGAGTTTGTACGATGCCCGAATATTTTCCACTCTCGATCTGCGCAATGGCTTTTTCCACGTGGATATTAAGGAGGAATGCCGCAAATTCACATCATTCGTTACACCAGACGGGCAATATGAGTTCTTGAAGGTTCCATTTGGTCTCTGTAACTCGCCCGCTGTGTTCCAGCGCTTTATAAACACTGTTTTTCAGCCGTTAATTCGCAAGGGTCTGATATTCATTTACATGGGCGACATAATTATACCCTCTGAAACCGAAAAGCAAAATTTTGAGATTCTTCAGGAAACGCTAAAAATTGCACAGGAAAATGATCTTACCATTAAGTGGGCGAAATGCAAATTTTTTAAGGCAAGCATTGCCTTTCTCGGACATGTGGTTGAATCGGGTGGTATAAGGCCGTCGGAGGAGAAAATTGCTGCAGTCAAGCACTTCCCAGTGCCCCGAAACATAAAGCAGCTGCAAGGTTTTCTCGGGCTTACCGGTTTCTTTAGGAAGTTCGTCCCCCAATATTCAATCATCGCGTTACCATTGACTGATTTGCTGAAAGGTAATACAATTTTCGAATTGGGACCCAAGCAGTTGGACGCATTTAATTTGCTGAAGGAGAGATTGTGTAGTGATCCCGTGTTGAAGCTTTTTAACCCTCGCCTGGAAACCGAACTACACACAGATGCCAGCAAAGAAGGTTATGGGGCAGTACTATTTCAAAAACATGATGAGGACAGCCAGATGCATCCTACTTTTTATTTGAGCTTCAAGACAACGGGCGCCGAAAAGAACTATTCCAGTTATGAATTGGAGGTACTTGCAATCATCAAGTCATTGAAGAAACTGCGTTCGTATTTGCTGGGCATGAAATTCCGGATTTTTACGAATTGTAAAGCCTTCCAGCTGACAATGAAGAAGCGAGACCTAAGTATCAGGGTCGCAAGGTGGGCGCTTCAGCTTGAGGAGTTTGATTGCACCGTGCAGCATCGTTCGGGCGCATCTATGAGGCACGTCGACGCTTTAAGTCGATTTCCCGCAGTATTCGCGGTCGAGGACGGACTACTTCAGCAAGTACGCAATGCGCAGTGCAAAGATGAGACCTGTCGACTAATCATGGATCTGCTAAAGGAGCGAGAATATGAGGACTACATTCTGAGGAGTGGAATCCTCTACAGGTTTCTGAATGGAAACTATTTGCTTGTCGTGCCGAAGCCCTTACAAAAGGACATTGTAAGACGTTGTCATGAGCAAGGCCATATAAACAGGAAAAAGGTGGAAACGCTGATAGGTCAAGAATATTACATTCCCGGCGTGGCAAAGAAGGTTGATACCGTGATATCTAATTGTATACGGTGTATCCTGGCTTCTAGGAAGACAGGAAAGCCAGAAGGATTTCTGAACCCGATCGAGAAGTTTGATTTACCCTTGCACGCTTACCATGTGGATCACTTGGGGCCATTACCCTCCACAGCCAAAAGCTACAACTATATTTTCGCGGTTATAGACGCATTTACCAAGTTCTGCTGGCTGTACCCGGTCAGATCCACAACGTCTGAGGAGGTCATCGGAAGGCTTGGAGTGCAAAGCCATGTATTCGGAAACCCATGCCGTATTGTAACGGATAGGGGCACTGCGTTCACTTCCCAGGCCTTTAAAACCTATTGTGAAGAAGGAAGTATTAGCCATGTTTTGACCACAACCGGAGTTCCCAGGGGAAATGGGCAGGTGGAGCGCCTCAATCAAATTATAATTGCTGTGCTGTCGAAGATGTGTGTGAACGAGCCTTTAAAATGGTATAAGTACGTACCTAAGCTTATGCAAATATTGAATTCGACGACTACACGAGCTACAGGGAAAACGCCATTCGAGTTGCTGATAGGTGTTAAGATGTCCAGACCGGAAGATCATCAGCTAAGGCAGTTACTAGACGAAGAGTTTGTTATGGAGTTTGAAACATCTAGACTGGAAATGAGAAAGCAGGCTAAAAATCAGATCAGAGAAATTCAGGAAGAAAACAAGAGATATGCTAAAAGGAAGAGAAGGCCTGCGGCATTTTATGCAGTAAACGATCTCGTCGCAATCAAGCGCACGCAATTTAGTCCAGGATCGAAGCTTCTTCCTAAATTCTTGGGGCCATACAAGGTCATTAAGATCAAGGGAAATGACCGCTATGACGTTCAAAAGGTGGGAAATCACGAGGGACCAAGTCTAACAAGTTCGGCCGCGGATTGCATGAAACGTTGGTCACGCAAGGAAAGCGAAGGAGATTCATCTGGGTCAGATGAAGATACCAGGATGGCCGAATGTGGGAGTTGCAGTCGACACAATTCCCAGAGCCGCGAGCGACAGTTATTATCCCGTTAGGTCAACACACAGAACCTTTTTTTATCCCGACTGGGTCAGGAAGGGAGGCAGTCTCAGTTGAGCAGTCGCAGCAGTCGGATCGTCAGTCGCAGTCAAGCAATCGCCCAGTCGAGTCGCAAAGCCGCAAAGCCGCCAAGCCTTTTTTTTCGCTTGCCTACAAATCTATCCAAACATTTCCCCACATCTATTTATTTAATTTTAATTTTATTTGGTAATTGTTGGAGAATTAAGGCCGTTCTCCAATGCGCGGACCACCCAACCACGAACCACCGAACGAAAATGCTGAATCCCGTGTAAAGTATAAACCCTTGCCTGTAGTTGTGCCTGCCAGCTGCGAAAACACAATCGGGCAAATGTTAAATGTGGAAGTTTTTACCACTTTTTAAGCGGACAAACTTATCAATTTAACTTTTATTATTCTCCTGAAACTACCGTGCACATTTTTATAAGTACTTCGTGTTATAATTAGCGCACTGATGTTTTCACAACCGGCGGAACAGCTGTGGCGATGTCACTATTCTGGTACAATATCGTTGCTGAATGGTCAACTAGTACTATGTGGTTAACACGCACCAAGAAAAAGTTAGCCATGTTCACCAAAACACGAGCGAGTGGGAAGATGGCGCCACATTCATGTGGGACGAGATGGCGCGATTTTGGTTGGTTCGTGGGTGGTCGGTGCATTGGAGAACGGCCTTTAGGCAACACATATTCGAAGTCTTCTGTGTGCCACTCTACTACCTTATTGATTTCGACTCTATTACTATTCACCCAGCTCTCATGTAATCACACTGGACTTGAGCCTTCTTCTTCACCAGGGCTTTGGATAGCACGGACGTTCAAGTGGGATTACATCGCTGGAAATTCAATTTAATAATTATATACCAAGTGAATAAAGGTATAAAGATACAGAATTGCAATCGTCCTTTCCTTTTTGTGAAACCTTCCCAACTCCACAACAGTAATCAACTTAAATTATGTCAAAATAAAGCAATTTAATTTATCCCGTGAAGTGCTCGAAAATTTTGTTAAGGATTAAACCGCGTTTTGGTCGGAAATAATTTCAGTGAACGAGAATATTTCGGAGTTGCATTTGTTCAAGATACCGTAGGTATTTGTTTGGATATGACAAACTCCGTTAAATGCCTCGCATTGAAAATTTGTGCAACCAGAATATTAATAATTCTAGTTTGCGATTTATAATTTCAAAATCCAAGCAAAATTATTCAATTTATGGAATTACTTTAGAAGGAAAACTGCATTGAACTCAAAATTCTAGCCTAAGAACTCCCCGAGTTTAACAATAATTTATCCAGTAGAATTTGCCCTGAAATTTATTAGTATTTTGCATAGTTAATTTTAAGTTGAATATTTAGAGTTAATGACCAACGGCATGCAAACTCTTCATTCTAACTTAAATTCCCTTTGTTGTTATTTATAATTACCTTTTTTAATGTTGTTTAAAGTTGAATAATTAAAGTTGAGAGTTGAATGTTTAGAGTTAGATGACCAAAGGCATGTAAACTCTTAATTCGAACTCAGCTGAAAGCAAAAAGAGAAGACCGAGCTACCGTGATCTCGGCTTTTATACATCCATCTTAACGTTTATTGTTTCAGTTTCAAGTAATTCTGCGTGACTGTGTTACCATGCTTAAAACTTTATTTGTCGACCCTTTGTAAAGTGTCAGTAATTGATGAAGTTTCTGAACCTGACGGTTCCCGGAATGACAATTTGTTATTAAAAACAACTTAGGTAAGTTCATTTGTTTATTGTAAATACTAATTTCTTTAATTCATATTTTAATTCTATGATCACACCTGTGTGTTCTCCAGGTGAGGTAAGTATGTATTTTATAAAATTCATTTGTGTTTATTAATTATTCTTCATTTTAGGGCCTATCTCAACATCTACCATTATAAATGCATAGTTTGCATTCACTATTGCCATAAGTACAATGCTGAACGAATGCTTGTAATTATAGTAGAATGAACCAGATGCCGGCGGCTTACATATTTCTACATGCTTCCCGTCAATCGCGACTAGACAATGTGGGATATTCCATTTATTTTCGAATTCTTTTGCAACCCGCTTCTAATCATTTTCAGTCTTAAAATAAAAAGTAGGAATGAATATTCGCCAAATTTATCTGCCTAACCTTAATCTTCAGTTATAATTTTTCTTCTTTTATTATATTTAAAGATAGCTTATTAAAATAACATTGTATACATAAAGTACTATGGTTACATGATAAAAATGATAATGTTTGTTTGGACGTTGAAGCGGGTCCATCTAAGCCTTCACCACAAAAATCTATAAAACGAAAGATGACACCGGAAATGGAGGAACGAAATAGCAAAAGAAAGCTATTATGTAGATATGGCATGTGAACACCTTCGTACTGCAAATAATGAAGCTGAAGACTTAGGAAAAACTTGGACCTTCGAATTCACACAACTTAAGCCAGACCAACAAATTTTCGCTAAAAAATTTATTAATGACATATTGTATGAAGATTGTCTAGGAAATTTGCATAGGCACTCTGTGACAATAAATGAATCCCTTACACGTCCATTGTGTTCAGCAAATTATATAAACATGCCTTCGACATATTCGCAATCATCACGGTGCTTTAGCCAATCATCACCATATTCCAGCCGATCATCAAGTCAAACATACTCAAATCAATCACCACCACGTTCAAATCAATATCCTGTTAATACTAATAGTACAAGTAACCAAACTGAAGCTGTTTATGTACACTCAGTAAAAGATAGCAATTATTCTTCTATTTCGGAACTTTTCACAGACTCTTAGTATCATGCAGTGCCGGATTTATATTTTTTATGAGTGTAGGCCACTTTATTTCCGCCGCCCCATGTACATACCTTTCTAAAATAATAATTTTCTATTTGTAGTAAAGAAGGCCTTAAAGTTAAATAAAATTAGAATTAGTCATTAAGAAAGAGCGTAAAAAAATAAAATAAACAAGATATACAATTTGTTTACGGGCCTTTTTAATAGCAAAATCATCTATAATATCATCATAGTTTATGGTGTTCATTATCTCTGCTTCTATGTAGAGAAGAGCTAGAGAATTCATTTTTTCTTGAGACAATGAAGACCTTTGATAATTTTTCACGCGCTTTAAACAGGAAAAACTCCTTTCCCCAGAACAATTTGTAGCAGGAGTGGAAAGTGCAATGCGGAGAGCTATATCCAAGTTAGGGTATACATTAGACAGAGTTGACGTTGAGAGACTGAGTAGTGAGTTTGATTCAGGCTTCACTGCACACTCTGCAGTTTTATCAGAGGAAATGTGACTTTGAAAATGCACACATTCTTGAATCAAATCGTCCTCTAAATCATTGGTATAATATTTCACGAGAGACTGAGCTTTTTCTGTAACTCTTTGTGTTGAAAGTTCAGTAATTTTTGTTAAAAATGAAAATTTTTCTTTAAAGTTTAAGTAAGCATTATCCCTTCTCTGTATTTCAGCTCTCAGTCTATCAAGGATGACCAAAAAGGTGTTCACTCTGAAATAATCTCTAGAGCTGGAGGGTATTTCAGGTTCTTCATTCGTTGTTTCATCCGTCATCTTTTTTCTTTTAGGTTGTCTCTTTATTTTACCTTGATATTCCTTAAGTGTGCTCATCTCCATTGCTTTTTCTTCGAAATAGTCAAAGTTTTCTCGTTCTACTATTGTAAACTCTACTAGAGATCCATAGAGATCTGCAGCTCGTTTCTGTAACTTCAAGTAGAGAATATCTCTACTGGCATTCTCCATTTGACGTCATTTTGACGTCATTTTCCACAGAAACGCATCAAAACAACTGATAGAGCTAGGCATGGTGAATTCGTTTCACGTCACCAGAATAGAGAAGTTTCTCAACTGAGTTACAGAAATGAGCTGCAGATACCGTCAATACATCTACAGATGAGCTCTGAATCTGAACGCTCACTTTATTTAACCTTTCCAAAATAACATTCCAAAATACGACCATGAACGCAGTTTCAAGTTTTTCTAATTTGATGCGAATTCCTTTTGCCTCATTTCGCGGGACCGGTTTCTCTGTACTGTCATTTTCAATCATTTTTAAAACTGTAATTACTTCATCCCAGGAATCTCTTAGACTCTTAGAGGCATCTGCTCTGGACGACCAACGAGTGAGGTTCACTCTCTTGAGTGTTTTTCCTCTTCCTATCTCATTCGTTAATTTTTTCCAACGTTCAGTTGACTTCACGAAGAAAGTATACACCTCCTCTAGCAACATAAAAAAGTGGCAGGCTTCTGTACAAGACTCAGCGGCCGAGGTTCCCACTAAATTCAATGAATGAGCTGCACAAGGAACAAACATAGCAAATTGTGCTTGTTCTTGAATTTTGGCTTGTAAACCATTGTAAATCCCTGACATGTTAGAGGCATTATCATAAGACTGACCACGGCAATCTTCGAGATTAATGTTTAACTTTTCCAGCTCTATAGTAATGGCATTAAACATTTCTTGAGCCTTGTGTCCTACAGAAGGCAAGAATTTAATAAATCTCTCACATGGTTCTCCATTATCTAAAACATATCGAATCACAAGTGTTAGCTGTTCTATATGTGCTGCATCCGGTGTAGAATCCACAATCAAAGAAAAGTACTTTGCTTTTTTTATCTCATCACTGATGTATATTAGTACTTTTTCAGCCATTAAATAAATGAATTCGTCGCAGACAGTTTTCGAAAGGTAGCTAGTTGTTCCAGATCCCTGGTTTGCATATCTTTCAATGTGTTTGGTTAGTAGTGGGTCAAACTCTGCTATTAATTCTAGAAGCATAATGTAATTTCCACTGTGCTGGTCACCAAATTTTTCATTACTTCCTCTAAAAGCGAGACCTCTAGAAGCTAATCCTTTTATTACAGCAACAACCCTCTTTAAAATGTTCCTCCAGTAAAAAATTTCTTCGTTAAGTTGGGTAGTTAAGGAAGATTGGATATTGCCGTGAATCATACCCCTAGCTCTTAAAGCGAGAATGCAGGATTTATGACTTGGAGAGTTTTCGTGTTGAGCTACTCGAACTTCTGCATTCTTCCAATCATTGAATCCTTCCTCGTCAAACTGTGTTCTGTTCTCAATAGATCCAAAGGCCAAACAGGCTCCACAGAATACGGAGCCTTTGCTTTCCGAATAGACGAGCCAATTCCTTTCTTTAACTTCATTATTCTTCATTTTTCTGTAAAATATATTTTTTGGTAAATAACGGCGATGATCGGAATACATTCTCGTACTTTTTGTGAAATCACAGGTTTTGTTTTGTTCGAAACCATTTCTTGCAATAATATCTCTCGTTAAATCGTTTATTCCCCAGAAGGCTGGATCTCTGTTTAGTTTTATGGTTGATTCAATTTCAATAAACGTCGCAACTGTAGCAATTTCTTCGCTGTGTGACTTTATATTACTGCCACTTGTTGAAGGTCTTTCGGTGTCAGAATCAAGAGGATGAGCAGGTTTTACTGAACGCGACTGATCTGGCTGATTGCAATGGTCACTCTTCACTTCAATCGGAATAGAGCCTTGTTCATATTTATTTTCCTTATTACTACTAGTCTCCGAGTTCTCTTGTGCAATACGTAAATTCTCGCTGCTGTTTTCACTTTTAAAAAAAGCTTCTATTTTTCTCGTCTTCTGAAGTGCATGTTCTTGTTCATCTTTTTTTATTTTGGCCTTTTTCCTGTATTCAGCGCCACTAAGTCTCTTCCTTCCATCACTCATTTTTCGTCAGTTTGAGAACGCTATATATTATTAAGTATTATTATATTATTATTATTAAGTATTAAGTAATTTTCATTTAATGAGTGTTAATGATAAAATATATTAGAGTATTTATTGCTCACTATTGTGTAGCACTTACCTATGTCAATAAAAAGTATAAAAACTGAAGCTTAACAACAAAGTATATTGAGAATCACTGTGATTTTTATTCAGTAGTCGTTACGTATTTTGTTTAGGTAAGTAAAGTAGGTATTCAAAGACAAGACGACGAGAGTGTAGCGTGCGTATGCGATGCGATCGATGCTCGAAAAACAAAACACTGGCGCGGGCGTTGGGCGTCGAGCGCTCGGAGAGTGCGGCAGGGAAGCGGGGGTTGTTACGTTGAGCCACTGCCGCCGCCGCGCGGTTCGTCTTCGCACGCTGCGCTGCTCTCATCTATCACTCACGCGATAATAGTATAGGTTTCGATAGGAATGAGCTTCTAAAGGGATTTATTTAAAGTAATAAAAAACCATGAGAAAACCAGTGGACGTGTTTGACTTTTATCATCTGAAATCAAGTGACCGTCCTCTGAAATCTGCCGCCCCTAGGACGCTGCCGCCCCTAGGCCGCGGCCTATACGGCCTATTTATAAATCCAGGAGTGGCATCATGATTAATAATTAACTTAAGGGCCCTATATTAACTGTCTTTTTTTCATATTTGTTCCGGTTCTAGGTTTAACAGGAAATTCAAATTTGCGAGATCGCATCAAATGATATTTACGCATACAACCTTCAAACCCTTAACCAGATAAATTTTTGGATTGCTATTTCATGTATAATTACTCATAAATTTCAATTCAGAGCAAAACCCGTTAAACCTAGAACCGGAACAAATGTGAAAAAACAGCTATTTTTTCATTGGACTTTATGATGACTGAATTTTGTTTTGTTAATCGAATTGTTTTGTATAATTTAAAGTTTATGATAAAAGAATATATTTTTGAAGTGAAAACTTCTTTAGCGGCGTTGTGCACTTTTTTGGGATGGGTAAAAAATGTAAAACTCGCGTCAGGACACGTGACCCTGATCGAAAATTCGTAAGACGGACAGGGCGCTTGCGCGAGTGTGCGTGTGTGTTTGTACACAGCCTGCTACGCGCACAAAGAAATACAAAACTACTATTGATGCGGTCTTTATTAGACATTTAAATAGATTCGAATCAAAATTGTTCGTTTCTTACTTCAGCTACCATAAACCTATTGTATCAGTTTTAGAGATTGGCGATGATGATGCTGGTAATGATGATGGTGAAAGAGTCGTTGAAATTATGGATGAAAGTTGATTTTTCTGAGAGATAAACTTTTTAATGTAAAATAATTGTAATAGTTCTGAAGTGTTAAATTTTTTATGTAATATTGTCATGTTTGTGTACGATAACTCAATAAATGAATATTGTATTTTACCACATAAATGATAGTACTTTTATACTGATAGATAAAGCAATTCGTGCGAAATTATTCCCTAACCATTCCAAAATATTCAAAAATGCACAACGTTAATGTTCAAGTTTTCACTTCTGCCGGCACTCCCGGAGTACCACCCGTTTTTTTTGTTAATTACTTTATAAAATTCTTTATTATATAAGAAGAATAATTATTGTGTTTTTATGAAGTTTTTTTTTTACATAAATTTATTAAAATAAATTGAAAGTACTCACTTGTATGCTGTCTTTTAAAACTTTTATTAAGCCACACGCCTCAATTATTATTTTCCCCAAAGTTTGTGCTGCAATTGCAGTTTCGAACTTAAGATCTTCAAAAGATTGCCCAGATACTAAAAATCTTGAGGTGGCAAATAATCGTTGCTTGGGGGAAATTGATTCCCTCATTACTGTGTCTGCTTTTTTAATTAATGGTCCTATCATGTTCAATAACTCACTAAAAGTAGATGGGTCCATTCTTAAATAATTTTGATAGTCCAGAGGTGATGAGATTTCTAATTCTCTTATAAGACGCTCATGACCAAAAATAGCTTTTTTCTGTAACCATTCTTTCATCCATATTTTCCGTTTTCTTTTCTTCGAGCTTAAATTTGCCTCACTTTCTGTAAAACTTGCAATTACAATTGCGAAACACGCAGCCTCAGACATCTTTTCTCAAAGAGAACCTGAACGCAACTGAAGTTTGCACAAATTGTTGCGTAGTGGATGGACTATCACATATTATTGTGCAAACACAAATTTGCGCAAGTTGTTCGCTCGTGTATGGGCCCCTTAATACCACGGTCTACACCAGCAGATGAACTCAACGCATGTTTAAAAATGTCCACTATTTGGCGGCACGTGTGCAAATTGCAACTGTGAAAAAACATGCGCGCACATTTGCAAAACGATTTATCCGCTGATCGATTCGCAAAACAATTGATGGAGATAGGCGATTGCAAAATCGCAATGGATGAAATCACACATTGTATTACGCTGCAGCCAGATTTCTGCAAATTGACACAATCTGTTGCAGAATTAATCAACTGCGTATTTCCGAATATACAACGCAATTACTCGAACGATCAATGGTTATGCGAGCCAGCAATATTGGCAGCCAAAAATAACGATGTCAATTTCATCAACGCATCCATACTGACTCAAATCGCAGGAAATTCGACCACATACCATTCGATTGATTCAGTAACAGAACAAAAAGATGTCGTTAATTATCCAACTGTGTTTTAAATTCGCTCGACATTCCAGGATTGCCACCACACGAATTGAAGCTTAAAGTTGGTGTAGTTATTATATTGTTTTGTTACATAATCTCCAACCACCGCGACTTTGCAACGGAACCAGATTGGTAGTTAAACGTTTATTGCCGAACATAATTGAAGGTACAATTCTGACTGAACAGTTCAAAGGGGATACTGTGTTATTGCAACGGATACCGATGATACCCAACGAGATGCCATTTCAATTAAAACGGTTGCAGTTTCCGGTACGATTGGCATTTGCAATGACAATAAATAAAGCGCAAGGCCAGTCACTACAAGTTTGTGGAATAAACTTGGAAAATTCGTGTTTTGCTCTTGGGCAGTTGTATGTAGCTTGCTCTCGCGTTGGCAAACCAACAGATTTCTTCGTTTACAATCCAGGTGGTCGTTGTCTATCCATGTGCGTTAGAATACGTTTTCAGTTCATTTTCACCTTTTCACAATAAAAAAATTTCTCAAACAAGCACACAAAAAACATCATTTTATTTATTGCAGCAACAAACTATAATCGTGGTGTTCAAAATCAAATTTGAAAAGAAAGCGTTCAAATTCTAGGTATTTAAATTATTTGAAAAACAAGAACACATTTTGTATTGGTGCAGCAGAGCGCACTGGGCATTGGCTAGTATCATTATAAGATCAAATATAGAAAGGGGATTTAAATAAGGTGGCCGACGCTTTGGCAACCATTGCACAAACCCAGTAAGGAATTTAGCTATGTGGGCACTCTCACCTCTGGTAATTTCTGTCCACGGTACCGTTCTAAGTATACCACCGTAGAAAAATCTCCTACCGATTTTCTGCATTTTATTTTCAAAAATTGAGAATTATATTAAAATATATTGTTGCCGCCCCGTGTTCCTGCAAACAAATAAAAAATTAAATAAATTTTCCTTATTCGTAACCAAATTAATTAGACCACTTACAGGAAAGTTTTCCGAGCGGCTCCTTTTTCCCCCTAGCGCCTGAGGAGGAAAACTCCAAGGTCAAGGCCGGAAGCTGGGCGAGGTCGACGATCGAAGCCATCTTCGGTGCGACAGTGAAGGAAGGTGGACGACCCATAGAGAATTGCCAGCGATTTCCTAAAAAGTAGAGAGAATTTAACGAGTTGAATAATTGTAAAGTTCGGTCTGAGCTATTGTTTGCTACTCGCGACAGTTGTGGAGTGCAAAAAATAAAATCAATTAGTGGACGAAGACACTAGTGCGTTTTACTGAGCCCCATCGCGGTGAACCCCATTTTCAGGAGTGAGCAAGGGACTCAATAATTGTGACCACCAATTCCGTGTTGGCTGATCCCACGGAACATCAGGTAAGTGCCGTGTCCCAGCCCAATTTGATTGTAATTTCTGCGAAAGTCCGGCGCGCAAGTAATTCACTTGGCCGAATTAACCCAATCAACCAAATTAATCACCCGCCGCAAATGCCTGAAACATAAACAAATACACAAAGGCACGGACGAGGAGCGCAAGTTAGCTGCCTGACCTTCAGCAGGCTCAAAGCTGCGATCAGCTGCTGTGCCGGGAGCTCCGCCGGCAGGGCCCCCTGTCGCCCTTCGCAATATCGCCGTGTTGCTGCAACTTGGCCTCCTCTGACATATCACTGTGCACTCCCACACACACACAGAGAGAGCCGGTCGGCTGGAAAATTCTGCTGCAGCCATACCGGGACGCAGTTCACTCTTTTACTTAAGGAAAAACACCAGCCTACCTGAAGCATACGGAGCGCTGGGTGTCCCGCGTCGATCCGCCGCCGGCTGCCTCCCTGTCAAATCGCCTGCCTCCGCTGTACCTGGGAATAGTCACAAAAACATTAGCATTTATTGTCACTTTGTCGCGATACCTCACCTGCCACTGCACTAATCACTTCACTCCCAATCCCAAAGCACTTTACATGTCCCGGACGATAAATAAATAGCGAACGGCCCGCCGGTCGAGCCAAACAACACCGACGCCGAACATAAACAAGCCATGTGGAAGTAAACACTGAGCTGCTCGCTTCCAGTGACTTCCAGTCCCCTTGGCAAGTGTGCGCCGCTCAGAGGGCCCCTCCGTGTGTAAGTTGCGCCGACTTCGTGCGAGCGCGTGAGTGTAGTGGAAGTACGGCGCCGGCAGTTCAGGCGAAGGGGAAATAGGCGAAGGCTGTGAGAAGCTAGCTGGCCGCGGTTGCCAGATTTCTCGAAGTTTACCGGGGCAAAGAAATTTTGTTCGAGTCGACGAAAAAAAAATTCTAAAATTCGGGTGGGGTAATCGAGCAGAAATCGAAAGATTTCTTTTTTCCACCTCAACCTAAAAATTAACCAAATACATAAAGTAAGCACAATGGACTCTGGCAGAGGCAGCTACTCGCCGTTTACTGCGTTGCCAGGACGGTCGACCCAGAGCCAGGAGGACCCTGCGCGTACGGACCTGGAGAAACTAACCAGCGTCGTAGCCCAGCAATCGGAACAGATTAATCGGCTGACGGCTACGATGACTCAAATATCGGAAAGGTTGTCCAGGATGGAATTACGGCATGAGGAAGCCGTCCAAGGCACTCTAGAGCAGCTAGCGGATGCCCCAACGCCCCGCCGCGTCGGCAGAATCCAGCCCTCTCCGCCCGAGATGACGATCTGATCTCGTTCGACGAACCGGAACCGAGCGTAGCCAGGCAAAATCCTGAAAATGTTCAGAAGGAAAGTTCAGATGGCTTCGACGTGCGCCCGGCCTCGTCAACTCACCTCGAAAATGTGACTCGGATGCAGCTCCCGCCACATCAGTCGAGCCCCCTCCGAACACCGCCACTTCCAACCTTTGGGGCAGTAGGACCCTTACCACCACCGCTACAGCCCATAGCTCCGAAGCGAATTTCCCTTTCGCCCAAAGACTACGACGGCAAGGAACCGTGGTCGGCGTATAAACGGCATTTTGAAGCAGTTTCTCGTGCGGACAACTGGTCCCCGGAACTCCAGGCGATGTATCTCGTGCCTTATCTGCGGGGCACGGCTCTCGCCTTTTACGAGACGTTGCCTGAAGCCACAAAGGAGAGCTACGAGAGACTGGGACAAGCCTTCAACAGCCGTTTCAGCGAGCAGTACCAGCAGGCTGTGGCGCATATACAGCTGCGTGGTCGAACTCAACGGGCAAACGAGAACTTGTCGGAATATGCGACGGAGGTTCAAAGACTGACCTATCTCAGTTTCAGCGAAGCTCAGGAGTTCACCAGGGACAAAATAGCGCTGGCCCAATTCGTGGATGGGATCGCCGATGCAGATACACAACGACGAGTCCGTGACGCTGTTCCAGCTACGCTGGAAGCCGCACTGGCGCACGCTATCCGCATCGAGGCCAGTAGGGATGCCACCCGAATTAGCCGTCGAACCCTGCGCGTGCCAGAGACTATTCCGCATCGACGAGCGGCGCGAGCGCCTCGAAACGATGCGCCACAGCCGAAGAATGGCCAGCAGTCGGGGAACTAACGCCGCCCCGGCTTAAGGAGCAAAGCCCGGGCCATAGACAAACTAGAATATAGATGTCCAGTCGCATATAAAATGTTGTGCCCAAAGCACACGTCTGAATTAAAGCTCTACACGTTCGAAATAAAGCTCTTCTCGCGAGTGAGACGAGCTAGCGCCTTACGCTCTTTGTTTATGCCACTCACGCCGTGCCTACTGTGATGCTCTGTGTGACTTGTCAGTGTGAGTGTGATATTTTTAATTTTTTTAAATAATTAAATTTTTCTGAGTACATATTCATTTTTGCTTGTTAAATAAATGCAATATGAATATACCTAAATATATATAAAAATCTTGAAAATCATATATTCTACCTAATTCACTGCTCTGCGCCTGTTCCCCACGTCCCACTCACACCCTGCCGACAAGTCACACAGAGCATCACAGCAGGCACGGCGTGAGTGGCATAAACAAAGAGCGTAAGGCGCTAGCTCGTCTCACTCGCGAGAAGAGCTTTATTTCGAACGTGTAGAGCTTTAATTCAGACGTGTGCTTTGGGCACAAAATTTTATATGCGACTGGACATCTATATTCTAGTTTGTCTATGCCCGGGCCTTTATACGAAGAAAGCTCCATCCCGACAACCCCCAGAAAAACCTAAAAAGACTGGCGGGTTAGATGAAAGTAAAAACCAGGAAAAGGATCACTCACCTGTGCTTCCCGCACCGAAACCCTGGCGCGCACCGGCGAAGGCTGCGATCGTCCAACGCCAGGTGACCGGCGTAGTTAAGTGGTTCTCGCCCCGAAGGAATTTCGGCTTTATTTCCGGAGGTGACGCTGAAGAGGACTTCTTCGTGCCCGTCTCCGACATCACCGCAAAGAACCCGCGACATGAACGTCCTTCTCTGAGGGAAGGCGAGGCGGTCGTCTTCGACGTCAAGGCGGACATGTCGAGAAAATGGGCCGTGAATGTGACAGGGCCACTCGGACGGCGCAAGCGGAGTCCCAATGTTGGACCTCGACGCCCCTCTGCTACGCACCCTAAGCAGCCGGACGCTCAGGAGACAATCGCTCCTCCGCCTACTTTCGCCGACCCTGCAGTGCGGTCGTTAAACTAAGTCCCACTGATAAGATGGGGCAATCATCAGTGGGAACGGAGGCCCTTTTAACAATATCCGTCAAGGCACTGGAGTCGGAAACGACTCTGACGATCGTAGGCAATGTAAATGGAGCTGACTGTACCTTTCTAATCGATAAGGGCGCTACACGAACGGTTGTGGATCCTGCAATCTTGGCCAAATCGGCGGTCCCCATTAAACTTTCTCCGTCGAACGCCCGCCTGCAAAGCGTCACGGGCGAGCTGTTCCCCATCAGCGGCACGGCAGAAGTCATGATTTCCTTCTGCGACTTCACGACGAAGCATACCGTGTTTGTGGCTCCGATTTCTGACGAGTGTATCTTGGGGATGGATTTCCTAAACATGCACGGCTGCAAACTCGACCTCCGACGCAGAAGCTTCATGGTAGCTGTCATATAGATGGAGTTATGATAGTTAGGAAGTGACTAGTCAGTCACATAGATGGAGGCTCGCTAGGGAGCAGTTAGTCAGTCTGGTCTGAGCTGTCACGGGCAACACAAATAAATGTAGTAGTGAAGTACCTACAGAAGTCTTTCAATTAATACCACATGGCGCTGCGGACAAAGGAAATTTTTTATCTTCGTGCATCAGCCTAAATAAAGGGAGATGAATAATACAACGAGTACATCTAACTGAATGGGAATTGCAAAAACAGGTAACCAATCAATTTATGAAAAACGTCGTCCAGGACGTCCTCCGAAGAAGCGTACTATCATAGTAATTGAAAAAGCTATGGATTATTTAAGAAGACCAGACCCACTTAAATTAGAAGGCAATCTATCAGAGAACTGGAGATTGTTTAAGCAGAGCTATGATATATTTGCTACGGCTATAGAAATCGACAAAAAAAATGAAGCTGTAAAAATTGCAATATTCCTGAATACGATTGGTGTAGAAGCTATAGAAGTGTACGAGTCGTTTAACCTATCTGAAGAAGATAAGAAGAAATATGCTAAAGTGATAGCAGCATTTACTGATTTTTGCACTCCAAAAAAAAACGAGGTCTATGAAACCTTTTTATTCCATTCGAGAAACCAAAACGAAGGAGAACCATTCGATAATTTTCTAGTCGATTTGAAGAAGTTAATAAGAAATTGTGGCTTTACCACTGAGCTTGAGAAAAGGATGTTAAGAGACAGACTTGTCTACGGAGTCTACAACAAACGGTTACAGAAACGGTATCTGGAAACAGCGGATCTTACCTATGACAAGGCAATTGAGTTAGGCAGAGCGGCAGAGGCATCAGAAGCGCAGACGAAAGAAATGCAGAAAAACAATTCATCAGTAGCAGTAGCAGTTGACGCTGTAACCAGCAAGGGACATCCGAAATATCAACAGGGGACAACCACAGGACGAGATAACCACATGAAGATGAGTAATTTTAACAAAAGTAGCAAAGCAAGTACTAATAGCCATTCGAATTTTTCCAAAAAAGGTGTAGATAAAAATTTCAATAAGGGAGATGCTAGGTATAATAATTCTAGGGCAAGTGCCAATGCACAGAAAAGCAGAGCTTCCCACTATCAAGAGAAGAAGTGTCAGTATTATAACCTCACCCACGTGCCTAGAAACTGTCCAGCGTTTGGGAAAAAGTGCGGTAATTGTGGCAAAATTAATCATTTTGCGGTGGCGTGTAGAACAAAAATGGTAAGTGAAATCAATATTGCAAATAAAGAGGAAACGCTGTATATTGATGCCATTAACGGAAAAAATGAATTACAAGATGAAAACAGGCGTGCATGGTATGAAAAAGCAAAAATACATAATTCGGTCATTAGTTTCAAGCTAGATACTGCATCAGATCTCAATACTTTGCCCTTGAACTATTATGAAAAGCTGAATATTAAACCCAAGATAGAGAATTTCAATCAAAAAGTTGAAGGCTATGGAGGAGCACCTATTAATGTTTTGGGAAAAGTTCAATTACAGTGTATTATCAAAAATAAAGTAGTAACCCTACAATTTGCGATTATAGATAATTGTGTAACCCCTATTTTAGGGTTTAAAGCTTGTAGAGACCTTAATCTCATTCGAAGAATAGAGTTAATCAATAATAAAAAAGAAAACTCATTGCTGAGTAAATATGAAGACGTTTTCGATGGGCTTGGGTGTTTTGCACAAAATATTTCAATAAAATTGAAAAATAACCAGCCTCCGGTCATAAAACCAGCCCGTCGTATTCCACTCGCATTACTGCAACCAGTAAAAAAGGAATTACATAATCTTTGCCAACGGGGTATAATAAAAAAAGTTAGAAATGAAGACATTACATGGGTATCGAATTTAGTTATAGTAGAAAAAAAAAATAAGCAATTGAGACTTTGTTTAGATCCGAGAGAACTAAATCAGGCCATTCAATGCGAAAACCATTTAATTCCGACTTTTCAAGAAATATTAGGAAAGCTCGCAAATAAGAAGGTATTCACTGTCCTTGATTTGAAGGAAGGCTACTGGCAGGTCCAGTTATCAGAACAAGCGAGTAAATTGTGTACGTTCAGTACACCGTTTGGAACTTACAGATTTACAAGATTGCCATTTGGCATAAGCTGTGCACCGGAATTGTTCCAAAGACTCAATGAAGATAATTTTGCAGATTTACCTGGTGTGACAATTTACATAGATGATGTCTTAATATCCGCCGAAAGTGTAGAAGAACACGATGAAATTTTTAGAAAAGTCATGGAAAGAGCAAGACAAAGGGGGATTAAATTTAATAAAGAAAAAGTTCAATTTCGACAATCAGAAGTTTCTTATTTGGGGCACAGAATATCTGCCGTAGGCCTAAAAGTAGATGAAGATAGAGTCAGAGCAATTGATTGTTTAAAGCCACCTAAAAGTAAACAAGAGCTGCAAAAATTACTAGGAGTAATCAATTATGTAAGGGATTTTATACCTAACTTAGCCGCAATTTCTAAACCTCTCAGGGATTTGCTAAAAAAAGACGTTTGCTTTGTTTGGACACAAATTCAAGAAAATTGTCTGAAGAAAATCAAAAACTTAATAAGAAATTTACCATTGCTTAGTAAATTTGATGAAAAGAAAGACATTGTTATTCAGACTGATGCCTCACAATTTGGATTAGGTAGTGTTCTGCTTCAGGATAAGAAACCCATATGTTTCGCATCAAGGAGTTTGTCGGATAGTGAAACTCGCTATGCGCAGATTGAAAAAGAGGTGCTGGCGATTGTATTTGCTTGTACAAAGTTTCATTACTATATTTATGGCCGAAATGTTAAGATTCTCACAGATCATAAACCACTCCTAGGAATTTTTAGAAAATCAATGAATGAAATAGCTTCGTCCCGTTTACAAAGAATGAAACTCAGATTAATGAAATATAAGATAGATTTAGAGTATTTAATGGGCAAACACATGATATTCGCAGATTACTTATCAAGAAATTTTGATCAAGAACCTCAGGCGAGTGAAATACCAGATATAAATGAGGTAATTCACGCCATTAATGTTAGTGATAGCAAAAAAAAAGAACTTATTAAAGCTACCGAGGAAGATAATACGTTGAAAATTTTAAAAAATCGTTTGCTAATAGGTTGGCCTAAAACGAAAAAAGAAGTTGAAGTAGAGATACGGCAGCTGTGGGGTTTAAGAGGTAACCTTTATATAGAGGATGGTATAATTTTTTATGACGATAGAATCCTAGTGCCACCGAAATTACGTCAATCAATGTTAAATATCCTACATGAAGGACATTCAGGGATTGAGAGGACTAGAGCAAGAGCGCGATCATTAATCTATAGGCCTGGCTTAAGTAGTGATATTGAGAAAATGATTGTTAGTTGTTCAATTTGCCAGCGATATAGACGACAAAATACGAAAGAAGAGTTGATTTGCCATAAGATACCAACTCTACCCTTTCATAAAATAGGAATAGACTTAATGCAATTTAAAAACCATGAGTACTTGATTGTAGTAGATTACTTTTCCAAATATTTTGAAATAATACCGACTTCAAAAAAAAATTCAGAGAAAATTATAGAAAAATTGGAAGTACTTTTTGCTACTTTTGGTATTCCGCGAGAAATCATTGCAGATAACGTGCCATTTGGATCCTACAAATTTAAAGAATTTTGCAGAAATTTTGATATAGAACTTAGAACAATCAGTCCTTATCATTCCCAATCCAATGGACAGGTCGAGAGAACCGTAGCTATCGCCAAAAATATATTAAAGAAATGTGAGGACGGCGGTCAAAAGCTTTGGTTAGCATTATTAGAATACAGAAACACACCAGTTAAAGGAATTGATGTTTCACCAGCTGAATTGCTTATGAGCAGAAGAACTAGGACTCTAGTACCGGGAAGGGATGAGAAATTCAAATTTGTGAATATTCCAAATCCGAATGCGTGTTACAGGTGGAAAACAGGAAAATACAAGGCATATTACGATAAAAATGCAAAAAAAGCTATGAATTTTGAAGAGGGAGAAAGCGTATGGTTTAGAAGTCAACAAAATAAGTGGGAGCCGGCAAAAGTAATTCAATTATGTAATACACCTCGCTCCTACATGCTTGAAACTAATGACGGAAAAATCTATCGCAGAAATAGTAAATGGTTGAGAAAAATTAGGAGATGAATACTTAAGAAGAATGTGCATTAAGATGAAACGAGTGCGCTAAATTAAGGTATTATAAGGATTAATTGAACTGCCGCAATTACCGCATGAATGCAAAGGCTAGGCCACTAAGTTGTAAGTAATGTAGCTAACACTATGTTATACTTGCCCCGTTACTTGATGATGGGTAGGATTGAGAATTTAGAATAAGGACTATTGAATTGAAGTAAAATGTAAGGAAAGGAATGTAATTAGACAAGTAAGTTGTAAAGTGTAAAAAAAAAAAATTCTCAGTTGGAATTATATATAGATAAGTTGTAAAATTAATGTAAAAGTAAGTAAAAAAAAAAAAAAAAAAAAAGGGAGAGATGTCATATAGATGGAGTTATGATAGTTAGGAAGTGACTAGTCAGTCACATAGATGGAGGCTCGCTAGGGAGCAGTTAGTCAGTCTGGTCTGAGCTGTCACGGGCAACACAAATAAATGTAGTAGTGAAGTACCTACAGAAGTCTTTCAATTAATACCACAGTAGCCAACCAGACGTTTCCGCTGTCCAGGAAAACGGCCCAAGACATGGAGGGTAAGGTGCTCCGAACTATGAGTTTCCCTGCGCAGTCCGAAACGAGGTACTGTGGCCCTCTTAGCAACGAAGACGTCCTTGTTGCACCCAGCCCCTCGTGCCCAAGCGAGCTAACGTTCTTTCCGACGGTCGCGACTCCGAGACATGGCACAGTACAGGTTCTGGTCGTCAACATAACTGACGAAGAGGTCCACGTCTCGCCTACTACCGGCCTAGTTATGGTGGAGAAAGACGCACAGGTGATACGGCTGGACGAAGAAGCACAGGAGAACTTGTCGGCTACCCCTCCGGAGCTAATCCATCTTTTTGAGCGCGCAGTATCGCCCTTAAGTACGACAAAACGGGAGCGCTTATGGAAGACTCTAATGGACCATAAAGCGGCCTTCGCGTCGTCCAAAAAGGACGTTGGCCGCACTTCCCTCACTCGGCATCAAATCGACGTGGGCGAGACACGACCGATTAAGCAGCCCCCCCGAAGAATGCCATGGAGCCGTCGGTCCGCTGCAGAAGAGCTCCTGGAGCAGCCCTGTTGTGCTCGTGAGGAAGAAAGATGGAACGCTGCGATTCTGTGTGTACTACCGCCGACTCAACGAAGTCACCAGGAAAGACTCGTACCCCCTTCCTCGTATTGATCTCACACTGGACACTTTAGGAGACTCGAGATGGTTCAGTACGCTCGATCTGCAATCCGGGTACTGGCAGGTGGAGCTGGACGAGAAGGACAAGGACAAGACAGCATTCTCCATTGGCACGGGCCTCTACGAGTACGTAGTGATGCCGTTTGGTCTGACGAATGCGCCCGCTACCTTCCAGCGACTGATGGACCAGGTCCTAGACGGCCTGCCCTACACAACTTGCCTGGTCTATCTTGACGACATAATCGTCCACGGCAAGACATTTGATGACATGTTGAGGCACTTGGAACTCGTCCTTCAGCGGCTACGACGAGCCAAATTAAAAGTGTCGCCCGCCAAATGTCAATTGTGTAGGGACACGGTCAAATTCCTAGGGCACGTCGTCTCCAAAGAAGGCTTATCCACCGACCCAGAGAAGATTGAGGCTGTGAAGGGCTGGCCTACACCTACTAACAAGAAAGAGGTGCAATCTTTTCTGGGACTGTGTGCGTACTACCGGCGATATGTTAGGAATTTCTCGGAGGTCGCCAAACCTTTCACCGAGCTCACGGAGAAGAGCAAGAAATTCATGTGGAGCGAGCAGTGCGAGCAGGCTTTCCAACACCTCAAGGAGAGATTGACCACTGCCCCAATTCTGGCGCAGCCAAACGATCGAGATCGTTTCATCCTCGACACGGACGCCAGCAATCTGGCATGGGGAGCGGTACTCTCTCAGGTCCAAGACGGGGAGGAAAAAGTGGTCGAGTACTGTAGCAAGACGCTGAGCAAGCCTGAGAGGAACTACTGCGCCACACGCAGGGAACTCCTTGCTGTAGTAAAGGCCCTACACCACTTCCAGCCGGACCTCCTCGGAAAGCCTTTTCTCCTTCGCACGGACCACGCCTCGCTAAGGTGGCTCATGAATTTTAAGGAACCCGAAGGACAAATCGCCCGGTGGCTGGAACAACTGCAGGCCTATAACTTCGAGATCCAGCATCGCCCCGGACGACAACATAAAAACGCCGATGCCCTCTCACGCCGCCCTTGTGCTGAGGACGACTGCGGGCACTGCTCCCGGCAGGAGGAGCAGAATGTTGCAAGGGCGTGTATCGCTGTCGTGGCTGACAACATGGCTGAGCTACAGGAGCAGGATGCGGTGCTCAGCTTAGTGAAGCAATGGGTAAACGACGGAGCAAGACCGGCGAAAGCGGAGATCAGCCCTCTTCACCCCACCGCCAAAGGCTACTGGGCTATGTTCGATTGTCTATCTCTGGAGAATGACGTCTTGTACAGAATCTGCGAACAGAGCACCGGCCGGACGAAACAGCTGCTAATTCCAGCGCAGAAGCGGCAGGAAATCATCGCCCACTACCACAGCCGCGGGGCAGGCGGTAACTGGGTTAGACAAGACGCTCTCCAAAATCAGGCAGCGATACTACTGGGCCGGTTGTAGTAAGGATGTGAAGACCTACGTCCACACCTGCAACCTCTGCCAACAAAGGGCCGGCGCATCACCGAAGGGCCAAGCGCCGTTGCAGCCCTACAACGTGGGAGCACCTTTTGAGCGCGTAGCCATCGACATTCTGGGACTACTACCGCCCACGGTCCCCCACGGCTACCGCTACGTTCTACTGTGCATCGACTATTTCTCGAAATGGCCGGAGGCAATGCCACTTCGAGACTACTCAGCCGAGAGTGCAGCCGATGCACTAATCCAGAACGTCTTTTCACGGTTCGGTATGCCATTGCAACTTCACTCCGACCAGGGACGCAATTTCGAGTCGGAAGTGTTCCAGGGAGTGATGCGAAAATTTGGTATTGAGAAAACGCGCACCACTCCGCTCCACCCACAATCGGATGGCATGGTAGAGCGTTTTAACCGAACCCTGCTGAACGCTCTGGCTAAATTCACCAGCGAGAACCAGAAAGATTGGGATGTTCACCTGCCGTTTATCCTGTTGGCGTATAGGTCTGCTGTCCATCGAACGACGAAGCAAACGCCAGCAATGCTGAACTTTGGGAAGGAGCTGCGCCTACCGTTGCAGCTGCTAACTGGCGAACCGCCGGGTGAGCCCATAGAAGACCTGCGCCAATACCTTTAGCAGCTCCACGACCGCTTGGAGAAACCGCACGACTTCGCAAGAACGAATCTGCGAAATAGCAGCGAGGTCATCAAGCAGCGCTACGACCTGTCGGCGAGGGCAAACCCCTTTAAAGTCGCCGACCTGGTCTGGCTCCACAACCTGAAGCGTCGGAAGGGGCGCTGCCCAAAGTTACAACGCGACTGGGAAGGCCCTTACCGGGTGCTGGAGGTGGTCAACGAGGTCAATTACCGCATCACCAAGGACACGCGGGACCCCCCCAAAAAGAGCTCGGTAATCCACCGAAACCGTCTAGCACCTTATCGCGCACCGGCTCCTGAATAAAAATTAACCAGCAAAAATAAAAACTAAAGTAATCGACAAAATTAAAACGGACGATAAATCGTCCTCGCGGAAAGGTGAATAAAAGAAGAAAAAAAACAATAGACTAACTAAGCTTAAGTTAGTGGGCTCGACCCAGTGAGACTTTACAAACATTGAATTAGCTAAAAGTAAAATCGAAAAATTGTATAAGCGAAAATCAAAAGAAATACCTAAAAATTAAGTGAAGGACTAAAACCGAAACAATGAATTTTAACAATTTAAAAAAGCAATTAAAATTGATTTTGAGCTATTTTGTTATAAAACAAGTAAGACCGAACTAAAGTAAAATCAAAGAAATGTAAGCTAACTAGAAAATAAGAGTGAATTTTAACTTTGAACTAATAAAACTAATTTACTGGGCACGGCACTTCTCGCGTAATTGGGACTATGACCCCAAAAGACATTTTTTTTCCGCAGCGAGCGAGCCAGAGGCGCACGTTCAAACCTCCACTGTTCCAGGATCGGCTTGGGCGGCCGAATTATTTTCCGACCCCAACATCGCGCGCGGGCGGAAATGCCAACGCCTCAAGCTGATCGTTAAAAACAAGAAAAAAAACATACCTGCTCCTGCCCCTGTCGAAACCCGTGAGGACGCTGAGTGAGGCCCGAGTTGAGGACAGCTACACTTTTAAAGGGGGAGTAATGTTGCAGCCCCGTGTTCCTGCAAACAAATAAAAAATTGAATAAATTTTCCTTATTCGTAACCAAAATAATTAGACCACTTACAGGAAAGTTTTCCGAGCGGCTCCTTTTTCGCCCTAGCGCCTGAGGAGGAAAACTCCAAAGTCAAGGCCGAAGCCATCTTCGGTGCGACAGTGAAGGAAGATGGACGACCCACAGAGAATTGCCGGCGATTTCCTAAAAAGTAGAGAGAATTTAACGAGTTGAATAATTGTAAAGTTCGGTCTGAGCTATTGTTTGCTACTCGCGACAGTTGTGGAGTGCAAAAAATAAAATCAATTAGTGGACGAAGACACTAGTGCGTTTTACTGAGCCCCATTGCGGTGAACCCCATTTTCAGGAGTGAGCAAGGGACTCAATAATTGTGACCACCAATTCCGTGTTGGTTGATCCCACGGAACCTCAGAAAAAAAAATTCGACTGTTGCTCCTTCATTCAATCCGTAATAAAAAAATTAAAAAAATAATTGTTTACATCTCAAGTCGATTTCCTTCTTTCAGACTAATAGCAAGTGTTAGGATTCCAATCACGAACTATATTTATCCCTAATAGGAACAATGCAAAAAAAAAATTAAATTGTGAGGTTATCAACACCGGGCACCAGATTCAATATCAATTATGCTTCAATGATCAGCTGGTGCGAACTACTATTCCCAATCCTACTAAAGGAAGGGGAAAAAAAATCAAAAATCGGTCTTTAAATAGCTAAATTTTCTTACCTTCAGTACAGGAAAATTCCCTTTATACTAGTGGGAATTACCCAAGAGGAAGCGTGCCACAACAAAACAAAAGATGTAAGCAAACTCCAATTTTATTAAATTCCTTCGGCAATAACATTAACCTTCACGTCGGCCGTGCCTTCTCGTACCTTGCTCGGCTTTGTGGCTTTTAACAATTTCCACGGCTATATCAATTAGCCGGCACTTAACTAAAATTCACTGGCCAACTAACTTGCAATGTCACTCTTTATCCAAAAAAAAAACCCCTTCTGCAAATATCAGCTGGAACTGAAGTGCGATCACTGAACAGCTGTGGGCCCCACGTTGGGCGCCAAAATGTTACGTGCCTAATTCTCAGCTGCATGTGTGCCCCGCTAGCAATTGGAGAAGGGCCGGGTTCTTCTTCTGCTCGTTCAGCGATCTACTGTAATAAAGGTGGATATAATGATTTTGGGCGCCACTCGGTTTAAGGGATACCGAGAACCAATTTATGACAAGGGGGAATGAGCGACATGCAAGGGGCCAAGAAAAGAAAACAGTAGGTAATCTGCAATTAGCCTATATTTAACAATTATTCATATTCGTCACCTTCAGGTACACGAGAAATTCACTACTTCATTAATAAAGTGACAATAAGATTCTATAAGCATGGGCCAACTACGGCTATATTCACAAACAATACCTGTGCATATAACAAAAGAAGGAAATGAAGCCAATATTTCATTAATAAAATGATAAATCACTAATAGCTTCCAAAAGCATGGGTGAAGCCCATTATATGTATACAAAGCCGGGCTAGATAGCTCGGGAACTCACGGCGCGAAGGAAAAAAAAAATGCAAGATTCAAAAAACCTAATGCTTCTAATGATTCTAATTCCCAAACTACGGGCAAAAGAAAAAGAAAAAGAAAAGATTTAGCTCCTCAGTAAAGACGATTGGTCCTCCGCTGGCCCAGCCTCCCCGCTTCTCGTGCGCCCACGCTGCCGGCGCAATCCGCGTGCATCCCGGGAATCCAATCCTGTTCTCCCTCTTGACTTCCCGGCTTCCCTCGATTCCCGGCTGAATTTCCTTCGGCAACCTTTCCTTTTGTGTCTCCTTCGCTTGCTTCTCACAACTCGGTGGCGTCGACTTTATAAAAAAACTTTTCCACAACAAAACTGACTACCTGTCCGCTGTGACAACTGCACTCCTTCAGCTCCAATCCCAGACTGCTGATCACGCCGCGCCAACGAGAGAGCCGCCCGCTTCACCTACCGGAGTACTTAGTCTCCACAAGTATGACCGTCGCTGCCTTTCCGGTGGAGTCGTTCGGCGACTCGGTTAATGGTGTTTCCCAATTCGAGAACGGAAAAATATATTTGTTTTCGTCCCTCGATCTCTGGGGATTTGCTTCGGGGCAAAATACATTTTTTATTCAATTTAATTTATTCGAGTTCATCAGTGGCTGATTACTACAATAAAGATAAAAATATACATAGTTATATACATATACATGCATTGAGGTCAATTGCAACGAAGCTGATCCCTTAACTGATTGCGGTTCATATTGAAGTCAATGTCAGGGAACTTAGCATTAAAGTCGCGCGACATTGACGTAATAGGCTCGTTCATTCCGTAATTAGTTCGGTGAAAGGGCACCTGGAAGAAGCCGCGTTCCCTCAAAGAGCGTGCCGGGATAGCGATGTTGAAAAGAGAAACAATTTCAGGGGAGTTGATTCTGCCGAGTAAGCAGTCGAAGGCGAAGGCGACTCGGAAGGTGAAACGACGTTGCTCGAGGGACTGTAGAGATAGCAGTTTGAGGCGGTCCGAATAAGGGGGCAGGGCAGAGGGGTTTTCCCAGGGGAGATTCCGGAGGGCAAACCTCAGAAACCTGCGCTGAACCGCCTCGACACGATCGATAGAGGATCGGTAGGAAGGGGACCAAATCAGACTGGCATATTCCAGTATAGGTCTCACAAAGGTGCGGTAGAAGACCGTAGTGATGTGCGGGTCGTCAAACTCCTTCGCCCAGCGTTTGACGAAACCAAGAGTGGCGTTGGCTTTACCAGCTATAGCGTTGATGTGGTCGTCAAAAGAGAATCGGCTATTCAGCCAGACTCCTAAATCTTTGGTTTTGTCGAGCATACGTAACGGGCACCCGTCAATGGAGTAGTTAAAAGAGGAGGTGTATTTGGAACGTGAGAAACGCATGAATGTGCATTTGTCAATGTTTAAAGGAAGTTGGTTCTGTATACACCAGTGAAAAAAGGAATCAAGGTCGTCATTTAAAAGAAGTCTGTCATGCTCGTTACGAATAGCTCGGAAGATTTTCGCATCATCAGCGTAGCAGAGAATATTCGAGTAATGAAGGGAGAAAGAAATATCATTAATATAAATGATAAACAAAAGGGGGCCCAGGTGGCTGCCCTGGGGCACGCCGGATGAGATTGACATTTCTCTAGACAACGCACCACGAAAGGATACTCGCTGGGTGCGATCCCGCAGGTAGGAAGGGAGCCACTCGACGAATAAAGGAGGAAAACCAAGTAGCGATAATTTGTGGAGTAAGATCCTGTGATTGATCCTGTCGAACGCTTTGCTGAAATCAGTGAAGATACAGTCGATCGCATTGCCCTTCTCGATATTAGTAAGGCAGAAATTGGAAAATTCCAACAGGTTATTTGTGGTGGATTTGCCTTTAAGGAAGCCGTGCTGGAAAGATTGCAAAAAAGGTCTGCAGTGAAAATAGATGGTATCGCAGATCGAGGCTTCCAAAAGTTTAGCGATACAAGAAAGACTGGCAATGGGTCGGTAATTAGCAATGTCGTTCCTAGAGCCCTTTTTGTGCAGTGGGATAACCGTCGAGAATTTCCAGAGGTGTGGAAAAATTCCCGAAGAAAGAGACAGGTTAAATAAATAACATAGAATAGGGACGAGAGGGACACTACAGCGCTTAACGAAAGAGGCTGGGATGCCGTCCGGACCGCATGAAAAGCTATCCGCTAAGCTCGAGATAAGTTTCAAGAGCGAAGCATCGTCAAGGAATAAGTCCTGATGCTGGAGTGATGTCGGAGGTAACGTCGTCAAGTGGGAGAAAGCATTAGGACTAGTATCACAGATGCAATTATCACAGATGTCAGGTAAGAATGCGGTCTCAAAAAAGTCGCAGAACAGATTGGAGATCGTCTGCGGATTGTCGCTGACGATGCCACCAAGGCTCAAGGGTGACGGGTAGCCGTCAGACTTACGCTTGGAGTTCACGAAGCTCCAGAGGCGTTTAGGATCGTCGCGCAGGAAGCCTTTCATGTCGATCAGGTAAGAGTAATAAGCAGATTCGAGCTCAGAAGTAAAAAGTGAGCGAAGAGAAGAGTAAGAGTCGTAATCAACATCACTTTTAGAGAGGGCAAACTTCTTCCAGGCTTTAGCTTTTAAGTTCTTCAAATGTCGTAACGAATTATTGAACCACGGCGGACTAGGGCGAGAACCGCCCGATTTGGAAAGAGGAACCGAGTGCAGGAAGATACCTGATAGTATGTTGTAAAAGTTATTAGTAGCAACGTCAATGTCACGCTCCTGCAAAACACAGCTCCAGTCGCAAGACGAAAGCAAACTATTGAGCAGTGAGAAATGAGCCATTTTGAAATTGTAACATATATTAGGTGGCGTAGAGCAGCCCAGGAAGAACGGATCAGCCGAGAAGACGACGTGAAGAGCAGGATGATAACCGGTGTCAGGAACTAGTGGCGAAGAACAGCGTCTAACAGAGGTGCAATCGGGGTCAGAAGAAAAGACCAGATCGAGTTGCCTGTCACAATTGTTGGCGATGCCTGATGATTGGGATAATCCAGAGGATAGGAGTCCCTCTATGAAGTCAACGGCATGTTGAGGTGCTGTGGTGAAGGATGGTGAAACAGCTGTGTTATCCGAGGAAGGAGACCAATCAATCGATGGCAAGTTGAAGTCGCCAAAGAGCACGAACTCATCACGCGGATGCATAGAATCAGCGATCGTCGCAAGGCAATCAGAGAGCTGAGCATAGGTGGCCGGAAGGGGCGGATCGTGAATTTGTGGGGCCCTGGGCTAATACTACTTAGGGGCCTCCATATTACTCAACTAATTGCCATTTTGTCATAAAACTATTTTCTATAGTTAGTGATGGTAGGTATAGCACAAAAATAGGACAATAAAATTAAAATATTTTATTTATATAATATGACTTAGTGTTTGTATAGACAAACAGCAAATGTACGACAATATTGAAAAATAAATTGACAGGTTATGTTATATAAATATAAATTATAAAGCAACCTTTCTGCATTTTTGTGCTGCAAATTCCTTTATTTGCTCATCGCATTGTAAGTCCTTTGTTAAATCGCAATTTATGGAAAGAACTGATAAATGATTTAGTCGATAGTTCGACATTGTTGTCCTATATTTGTTTTCTATATAATACATCCTGGAGAAAGAGCGCTCCGCTTCACAGCTCGTAATTGGCAACGTTAAAAAAAATTTTAAGATGGTATAGTAATTTGGGAAAACATCAACAAGTTTCTTTTCATAAATTAGCATAAAAATTTCACTGCAAGAGGTGTAAGACTCTGGCTTAGATTGTAGTAAGTATGTATGATTTAAACTGAATGCATTCATTCACTAAATGTTCGTCTACGTCATCTGGATAATGATCAATAATATTACGAATACTTTCCAGATCTATGTGTTCCATATTTTTGTCTTGCAAATCCATTAAACATTTAAATTTTTTGCTATCACTTATTAGAAAACTAAACACTCACTAATAATCTAATAATAACAAAGTCAATTTGTCACTATAACGACGAGAAGCGATGGGGGGATTCCCCGTTCCGTTCGACGTTCGATAGACGCGCACACGGGTTGAATCGCAGGGTTGCCAACCTTATGATCGTTTTTTTTTATTTTAGATATTTTTTTTTCTTCATAATATTGTCTCTTGTTATGGAGGCTGGGGGCCCTTTGTATTCAAGGGGCCCTGGGCTCCAGCCCAAAAAGCCCTTAAGTAGATCCGCCCCTGGCGAGGGGCACGGGGTGGAACATAGGCAACTGCGATGAATAGGCGCCTGAGGGGGAGAAGCGGTGAGACACATAGTAGTTCCAACTCGTCGCTAAGGGGGACGTCAATCCGATGGCAAGGGATGTCCCGGCGGACGGCACAGAGAACACCACCCCCCACAGGGGCGTCAAGTGCAGCACCATGGCGGTCGCGACGGAAAACCGCGTAGTCTGAGCAAAAGAGTTCAGCGTCCGATATTCCACCGCAAAGCCAAGTCTCTGTGAGACAGATAGCGTCAAAAGAAGTGTCAGCAGAACTCATAAAGAGGCGCGTCGTCTTTGAGCGGAGGCCAGTTACATTGGCGTAGTAGAGTGATAGCTCGCTGATGAGTTTTTTGTCGAAGCCGGACGGATGGGCACCTGCTTGGATTTGGGTATAAATTCTCGAACGATAGAGTCCGCCGGCCAGATAGAAGGAGAGATCACAGCTGAGAAAAGATCCTCTGGAACCAAAACCTTGAAAGAGGCAGAAAAAGACAAGCCACCCCGGCTGCGCTGAGGAGTAATTCGACGACATGCAACGAGACCACACGATGCGCTGACGTTCGACTCGATGTGTCGTACAATCTCATCCTCTGAGGTGTCGGAGTGGACCCGAGAGATGAAGATTTGGCGGGGAGGCTTGGCGGGGCGAATGGAGATGGAACCAGATGGGGGCGGGCCGACGTTGGGCGGTGCTGTTATAGGAGCCTTTGCGGTAGAGGTCACGGGGGGGGGGGGACAGGTACAACAGAAGAGCTGCGGGACTTGCCCCTTCCATGACGACGACGCTTGGAGTGCCCTGTGGAGTGAGGGGAACGGGCTTTCTCCGCGGGAGCCGTAGCTTGAGGAGCCTGAGGGGTCGATGCAGCATCCCGGCGCTCCGCAGGAGAATCCAGACAAGCATCCAAAGCTGCAGGAGCGGTCCGGGTATCCAAGTCGGAAGTCGTAGGTGGTGCCGGGACAACCAGAGTCTCAGAGACCGGGCTGGGAGCTAAAGGTGGAGGATCGGGTGGAGCCTCAGCACTCCGAGCCATGAGGGACTCGACGGCAGATGATACGGTGGACATCAACTCGGTGCTCTTATTTGCCGTTGCCTGCCAAGAGCTCATGTCGTTTTCGATTCGCCTGATACCCCGCCTTACGTTGTCGAGGGAGAGCAGAATAGGGCCAGTATCGGTTCCCGAGGATCGGCTGCCACCGGCAAGGGATTCCTGAAGCTCATCGATCGAAGCAGTGGCACCAGACAGAGTGCAAGAGATGGTATGTTGCTTGGCAAGTAACTCGGAAGAGTTGGAGTTGATGACAGACGTCAAGTTGAGAATTTGGTCAAGTTTGTCATGGATAGAGCCCAAGTCGTCAGAAAAAAGTTGTAGGCCAGCACAGTTTGCTGAGATGGAATTGACTTTGGCGGCGATTATACTTTGCTCGTTATAAATTTTCTCCGTAAATTCATTGACGAAACGAAGTACATGGCAGGGCTTGATGTCCGCGCACGCTTCGCAGGTGAAAAGGCCATCGGAGGTGAAAAGCATGCTTGCAGATGCCAATGCAGTCGACCCTTCCATCAATAATACCTTGAGAGCAGACCCCGCAAATCGCCATTATAAAGATTGGCACGGGATGCTGTCGTAAGAAGTCACGAATGTTGACAATCGCTGAGCAGCGAAGAGCGGAACCTTCAGCAGCTTGTAGTTCAATAGATGGCTAGATCGAGGTTGGTGTCTCGGATGAGGCAGGGGATGTGTACTCGCTGGAACTCTCCAACTCTCCGATGAAAAGGCAGGAAGGGGCCAGCAATAATCCAGAGGGATCCGGGAGATTCCGAAAAAAGGGAAAAACTCAGGCGTGTGGAGTACAAGGCCTTGGCAGAGGCATATACTAAAAGAATTACCCTGGAGAAAAGAGCAGTCCACGAAGGCAACCAATATCCAGGACGACCCGGCCAGCCGCCGCTGCAAGAAGCCGGGGTAGGAATTTCAGTCGGGAGAAGATATCCAGGCGATCCCTCAACCAGAAATGATGCAGGGAACACGCGACAGCAAGTCCGCACACAAAATAGTAGGGGGAATATTGAAAAAAACGGGCGAAAACTCGTAAAATGCAAGAGAGGCTCGAAGCACAACCGGCGACGTCTCGATACATTGAATAGTTGGACTTCCTCCGGGTTGCGGTTGGCTCTTGGCGCTGGAATTCGTATTTGATTGCGTTGCGTTGTGAGTGACTCGATTGATTATGCTTGTGATTATTGTTGTGGTGAGAGATGTTGTGCCCGGAACACGCTGGAGGCTGAGACCGGTAATTATTTCCAGAACAACTCGAAGGACGATACGCAGCTGCCTCCTTTAAATTTCTTCCTCCCATTACAGACGTATGATTATCTTACGCGAAACGCGCCGCGGATCCCGAACTACCTTCAGCCCAACGTACAATATCTTCTACAGTAAGTAACTACCAACATATTCCTACAATCGTATTTCCGCGTACATATTATTTCGACTAGTACTTCTGTTTTTTTTGCTTTCCGCTACTTATACTACTAAGGAAGTTATCTAAAACGCAACTTCATTCCGAACATATTAATTAACTACTAAAGCTACTTAACTACTGAAGCTAAATACTAGATACTGCTACTAGACTGATAATTCTCCTTCTTCCTCTCAGGTTCGACGACCGGATGACTTCCCCTCAGGTAAGCTTAGTGCTTCTTCCACTCGAATGAATAGTTCGCCGCCAGCTCAATGGTTTCAGTGGTAATGACTCCACTGATTTTTTTTTTTGATTTGATTTGACGCTGATTTTTTTTTTTTTGGGCTCCCATATACAGTGTGCGCCGAAGAGTGTGCGGCCCCCTCCAGTCCTCTTTCTTTCCAAAAGTAAGTAAAGTAAGCTCCACAGGTATGCCCGTAATTTCTTTTCTCCGGATTCTTCTCCCCAGGTAAGTAGGTCGATAATCTTCCGCTATGAGGTTCTGAAATAATAAAATTCTTTGCAGCTTCCGAAGTTCAATAGACAAACAGGGACAACACAGAAGATATCCCTATACCACCAGGACGGTTTTATTTCTTGAGCCATTCTTACAATTTTACAATTGTAACAGCTTGTTTACAATTCCAAAATATTCCTTACGCATTGTACTGTTATTTAATGCATTCAGATCTAGAAAGTTCTGGGAAGTTATTTTACCAATAATTCACTTAGCTCTCAGCACAGCAAGCGAATGAATGAATCACGAATGCAAATTATTAAGAAATTTTACAATGGCAAGCTAAAAAAAATGTGCTCTACCTTAAAAACAATGTGCATTAAAACAGCTCATTTTAAATAAGTATTATATATGTACATACTTTTGTAACAACTATGCATAAAATTTAATTTTGGTCCCCAGTAAATCAGTATTTAAATTTCGCAACATTAAGATTTAGAAAAAAAATGTTTTTCCTGGAAAAAAAGCTGTTTGTGGTTGACAACTTCCAGCCATATTTAAAAACAATTCTTCAGGATTTTTAAACGAAATGAACTTAAGCGTTAAAATAGGCAATATTCATCCTTACAAATAACGTCGAAAATTTATTTATGCCGTATACATAGAATAAATAGCCTTTTATACATCGCCTGTAAACAGTACAAGTATTATGCAGGCTCTATTCACAATGCAAATGAGATTCGTAAATTAACCTCGCCCATTTCTTTCTAGAACATTAATTCAAGTGTGACGTCTAAAAAGTTTTCTGTTAATACCAGACTCGAACGTACATACAGTAGAATTCACTTATAACGACTTTAACAACCAACTGCTTTTAGCGACGATAAAGTTTACATAAGTTAGGTTTCATAGTTAGGTACTGAGAAAACCTAACCGTTTAGAGCGACTTCGGTTTAAGCGACCATCTGCTTAAAGCGACCATTATTTGTGATAATACGTCCGGTTAAAGCGACGCGCTATGTTTTGTTTTTACAACGTACGCACCAATACCTCGGCGCCCTAACTTCAATCCGCCCCGCGCGCTTCACCTCTCCTTATTGGCGCGCGTAAGTCACAGTCAGTGTTTGACACCTATTATGACAAGTTCATAAAGCTCGACAAAATGAGTTCTGTGAAGCGAAAGTGTTTTACAATTGAAGAAAAAAGTGCAATATTACACCGATTAGAAGCTGGTGAATCAAATGTAACCCTCGCAAAGGAGTTTGGCGTATCTCATTCTACAATATCCACAATAAAGAAGAATAAAGATAAGATCGAGCCGCTGTTTAATGCCAATGTTTTGAAATGCAAACGTGTAAGGACTTCTACTCATGAGGAGGTGGATAAGGCATTGTTACAGTGGTTCAAGCTTCAGCGTGACCGGGGAATACCCGTTAATGGACCTCTGCTACAAGAGAAAGCAAACTTTTTTGCTGGACAGTTAGACATGCAAAATTTCACATGTTCCATGAGTTGGATAAACCGTTTTAAAGTAAGACACAACATCGTCAGTGGAAAGATTGCTGGCGAGTCTTTGTCAGTTCAACAGAGTGATGTAATCGATTGGTTAGAAAAAGTTTGGCCTACTCTACGTGCGCAATTTAGAGATGATCAAATTTTTAATGCAGATGAGACCGGGCTGTTTTATAAATTAACCCCGGACAAGACGTTGAAATTTAAAGGTGAAAAATGTACAGGAGGAAAATTATCAAAGGAGAGAATAACGGTGATGGTGGCAGCCAACATGAGTGGCACAGTTAAAAAAAAACTTCTCGTAATCGGTAAATCTCAACGTCCCAGATGTTTTAAAAATGTACGGCATTTGCCAGTGGATTATGAGAGCAATCGAAGAGCCTGGATGACTGCTAACATTTTTACCAAATGGGTACGCGCATGGGATCGTGAACTTACGAAAAAGAACAAGAAAATCCTGCTGTTAGTTGACAACTGTCCTGCACATCCTCATATTGAAGACTTGAAAAGCATAACCCTGGTGTTTCTGCCTCCAAACACGACATCAGTGTTGCAACCCATGGATCAAGGGATTATTCGAGCTTTGAAAGCACATTTTCGTAAAAACTTTGTCTTGAAAATGATCCAGTTACTAGACGGCTGCGGAAGCAGTAGTGTTGAGTACCCAAAGATCACTATTCTTGATGCTATTCTAATGATTCAAGATGCCTGGACCCAACTCAAGCAAGTGACAATTTTTAACTGTTACAAACACGCTGGTTTTGTCCGAAGCAATGTAGAATGTACCATAACTTCAAACGCAGATGCTTTTAACGAAGAAGACAACGTACCACTGAGCATTTGGGCAAGGGCTATTGATAAGCATCAGTTACCCATAACAAACGAGGACTTTGAACAATACGCGTGTGTCGATGATGCTGTCGCCACTTGTGAAGAACCGTCTGATGAAAACATTGTGGAAAATATTATCGCCAACGACGTGAATAGCAAAGATAGCGACGGTGATGATGACGAACCAGAGGAGATTCATCCAACCTTAAGTGTGTCTGAAGCTCTGAAGGCTGCGGAAACGCTCAATGTGTTTGTTCAGACTAACTTTGATGATGATCTTATGAAAACAATGATGTCACGAATTCACAATGCTGTACGAAGTTCTTACTACCGAATAAAAGTTTGTCAAAAACAAACTCATATAACAGACTTTTTACGTTAGTTACACCGAGTTTTTTCGTGTACATATTTCGTATGTAATTTATCTCTTTGTATTACCGTACATTATGTACCTATGTTTGTGATTTGGACGGTTTAAGAACCGTTAAAATAAAGTATATGTGATTCCTATAAAATGTTTTATTTACCTAAATAGGAAAATCAAACTTTCGCATTTATAGGCTGTGTGCGAAATCTCTTGAAATGATATCATTTCGATCATTTCGGTCATTTCATGTTCGAAAACAAGATGGCGCCGAAATGATACACCTCAGAGCGAACATTTCAATGACAGTTCGTATCATTTCAGAGCAGACAAAATTGGGATGAATATATTTAATCGGATTTACTTAATACTTTTAAATAGTACCCTCACTGGTCTTGCTATCGACCTTGCATTGTGTACAGTTGAAATTAAATATTCTTCGTATTTAATAAACACTTGTAACACCTTTAATAGCAGAAATACTAAGTATATGAAATTTTGCTCCTCTTGCATTAATTCCACATCCATTATAAAGTTCCTTTTCCTATAAAACAATCTATATTATTACAATGAATTATTGAAATGATACGTCAAAGATTTCGCACACTTTTCTTGACATTTCCCATTTTTTTGCATTTCAAATGATTGAAATGATCGAAATGATATTCGAAAGAGATTTCGCACACAGCCATAATATGTATTCGTAAGTCAAGTACATATGTACTTAAAAAATAATCTTTGTCGTTTTGTACGTCGTCCGGTTAGTACGACATAGTATCGCCGGTCCCTTGAAGGTCGTTATATCCGGATTCTACTGTATTTTCAAAATAACCCAATGAAAGCCTTGATTACCAGTACTCCCAATATTCCCTTAAGAAAACCCCATCGGTATAACCAAAGTGATGATCATTCCGAAAGCGGATATGCAACCAGTTCTAACTTAGGAACAATAGACAAAAGCGACATGCCCAGGTTGGTTGCGCTTGATAACAATAATAAAGAACGAAAATTAATAGACTTTCCTTTAAAATTGTGGTATTTTTTTTATTTTTTGTTGGAGTGGGGAAATGCAGTTGCGCGCCTAGGTGACCGCAGCCACCCGTGTGCCGGACTCCCTGGTCGAATGAAGAGGCCTACCGACTAAAACCTTGCTCCCCGTCTCCAGGAGCTCCACCCCGGGACCGTCTAGGGGACATTACTTCAGGGTGGAGTCCTGTATTGCAGCCTCCACGAGGCACCCTCCTCCCGCCGCGCCGGCCGACACCCACCCGTATACCCTCCCCCAGCCAACAAGAGCTCCCTTAGGAACTCCTGTTGTTGTCATGTTCTTTCTGACGAAGGATCCCTCTCACGAAAAAGGTGACCCTCCGCCAGAAATCGTTACTCTACTCTGCAGCATAACCCCGACTATATTGTCCGCGGTTACGCTGCCCGTCGCCGCCTCCAAATCGGCCCTCTCCGCTCCCCAACGGGCACATTCGAAGAATGTGTGGAGAGCGGAGTCCGATGAGGAGTCGCAGTACGAGCAGCCCGGGCTCGGCAACTTTCCCAAACGGTGGAGAAAGGCCCGGAAATGCCCGTGCCCCATCAGCATTTGAGTGAGGTAATAATCCACCTCACCATACTGGCGGTTCAGCCAGGTGTCCGGCTGGGGGATCAACCGAGCTGTCCACCGGCCCCACGATTACCCATCCCACCCATCCTACCAGGACGCCATGGTCCTGGCACGGGCCACCCTCGCGGCCTCTTTCCTCCCCAGGGCAGACTTCTCCTGGTGGACGGACTGCCGCTCCCTGGCTAGGAGGTCAATTGGAATGACCCCCGCGACCACCAGCACAGCCGGCTCCGAGACCGTGCGGTAGGAACACGCGAAGCGGAGCGCTTTGAAGACTTTGCGAGGCCCTCGTGAGCTCCTCCATCGTGAATGGAGGAGGATCGAGTGCCTCGCGGGCCGCGTAATGAGGCTCCAACGGGTGGGTGGGGAAAAGGGCATCCACTATGGATCGGACCGTCCCCGCGTCGAGGGGAGCATTCGGTTTGAATGCCCCCAACTTGCGGAGGACGTTCTTATACCCTAGTCCCCAAGGGTCCTCGTTGAGGTCCTCTCCCAACCGCTGCCAGCATCGGCGCTTACTCTTCTGGATGGCCCTACGAAGGTTCTTCTTCGCCGCCTTGTGTTCGGCGGATCTACGGGCTGCGTCGGGATCACGCCGGTCAGCTCGTTGAGCCAACCGCCTGAGACGGAGACATGTCCGCCTCAGGTCCGCGATTTCGTCTGTCCACCAATACGCAGGACGGCGTCCCTCCCTGCCTCCTTTCTTCCTCGGCACGGCCTCTCGGCAAGCCCGGTGGATTAAACTCATTGTGGAGTCTACCACCTTGGCGGCCCGCTCGAGAGATGCCAATCCCTCCGGGACCCCGGCAACGGTTCGCCGGCCGCGTGTGATGGCTTGAGACAGCCTTTCGACATCCATCCTGGAGACATCCCATCTGGGAGGGCCCTGCGAGCGCCGGGCCCGCACTGGCGCTATATCACGCACGCGGAACGTGATATATTGGTGATCGCTGGTTGTATAGTCCTCGATCACCCGCCAGTCCTGCACTCGTGCGGCCAGATTTTTCGTCGCCAGGGAGACGTCAATAATGGTCCCCCTGTATTCAGGACGTCGGAAGGTGGGCGTCGAGCCGGTGTTTAGAACCACCAGCCCGGTCCTGGCCGCAAAGTCCAGGACACGTCCTCCGCGCAGTCGGGCACAGGCTCCCCCCACTCCAAAGCCTTCGCGTTGAAGTCTCCAGCCACCACCAGATCCCCGTCCATGAGGCGGACCGCGTCCTCCAAGCCATCTAACTTGGCCTGGAAGTCCTCTATTGGCTCGTTCGGGGTGAAATAGCAACTGACGTAAGTGACGTCTTAAAATTGTGGAATAAAAATGGTAAAGATGACTCTATTTCATTAAATGTTCACAAAGTTATTGATAAAGTAGAAGATATCTCCATTTCCAATGCATCTGAGAAGTCCAACATACCCAATAAAGCCTGGAAAAATCACTTTCCAATTCCGGAACATGAATGTTTTGAAGTAGTAGTTCAATATGTTTCGGAAACCGATCCCACACTTGTCTGGGTAATGGATGCCCGGTGGCAAGCAGCTTGTACTTCACTACTTATAGAAATAAATAAGAACATAAATAATACGACAAACCCATGTTCGGAAGAAATAATATATGTATGTTGGTAATATTGTGGCTGCTCCTTTCCGTGAGCTTTATTATCGGGCTGTAGTTCTTGAAGAAAAGAATCCTTTAAACGAAGTTCGCGTGCGCCTCTTAGATTATGGCAATGATTTTTACATCAATATAAATCAACTGAAATCACCTATTCCGGCGATGAAGGATTTGAACTCGTATGCCTTCTGCATTAAGTACAATGGTAAAGCTGTTGATATTGGCAATGTTCTAAGAATAAAAAAAATTGATACCTAATATATACGAGTATAACGAAAATAACGAAAAAGAGGAACTTCCCATAAATATGAAAATATAGATAATCAACGTCTTTAAGGAAATATACGCAATTGCGATCGTTAAGCAAAATGAAATAGCGGATCAGCTTTCTAAAATGAGACAAGTCCTTGCCGGAGACACTGAAAATAAATTTAAGCTGTTACATCCTGTGGAGGGTTCTTGTTCAGTCTATTTTGACTTAAGCCCTGATGCACTAAGTGTTCCACTCAGCGCGCTCGGGAAAATGCGTTACAGTTGGTTCTTAGTACCAATGTAACTGAATCTGATTCGCTGGAGACGACGATGCTTGCTTTGCTGGAGACGAAAATGCTCTTCTGATGATGATATATTGGTTGTAGACAGCTCGATTCTGTCCTGATGATATTCCACGATTCTGCCCTGATGATAATCCAATATCCAATGATGAAACGATTTTGACTTCTGATGAATATCCAGGAGATTTACTTAAAACAACTGCTCTGATTGATGGTCAAGACACGAATCAACTTTATTTCCAAGTCAACTTATATTCTAATACAGAACTTAATGCAATTGTGCTTACAGTGCAAGTGCAAGCGCATCGGGCGGACACCGAACCCCCGCCGTAATCTGACCGGCCCTTGGGTGGCCGTGCGCCCACGGGCTGACGAGTGCAATTCTTGAGTGCAGTCACCGAGTGCCCAAAATCGCTGACGCGCCGAAAGCAATGCATTGCGCAGGCGGGAATGCGATGCACCCGATGCGCTTTTTTGTCGTTGGCCCGCCCGGGAGTCAGCATAGAATTGCTGACTCCCGCGCGATCCAACAGTTCTTTTATCGCAGGTAAAACTTCTACCCAGTGGGAGCGTGGATTTCTCCTAAGTTATTATGAATCTCACTATGTTATATACTGTGTTGATATTGGACAAATAGAACTCTTGAGTGAGGTGAAGTCAATTCCCAACGACTTTAAAAAAAAAAAATAAAATAAATAAAATAAAATATTCCACGACCAGCGTTACTTATCAGTGCTGAAAAAGAAGCGCACTTAGAGGATTACTGGGGCGATGGGAGCACGCTTGAGCTTAAAATTATTACCAACAATGCAACAACAAATTATGCGCTGTATTCCAATTCAAACAAATTAGAAGGCAATGTTAAAGTATCAAAAGATTGGAACGGGTATTTTGCAGTGTATTTACATCAAGTATTGGTCAGCTGGTCCAAAACCAAATGATGCGGTTCAAATAACCCATATTCACAGTCATTGCGAAGATTATGTCTGTAAATATGACAAGGGAGAAATCTACTCTAAAATATTCGACCAGAAAGGTCGGAAGGCAGCAAAAACTGACGCTGTAAAAGATAAAATTGTTTTGGCTTCTAACCAAAGCAGATTTGTTCGTTGTAAAGTTCTTGATAAACTTCCTAATGAAGTTCTTCTATTAGATCTTGATTCAGGTGAGTCTTTAAAAGCCAAACAAGGGGACATAAAAGAAGCAGATAACTTTGTTAGATACGCCCCGGTGTTTGTAATTAAAGGTACACTTTTGCACTTGAACAAGATTAAAGCGAGCACATTAAACAAGGCTGTCGATTCGCTAAAGAGTTGCATTAAAGAGAGGAAGAAATTTACAATTTCCTTTTTGAAAAATGAAATCGAACTTGATGTAAATACTTCGTACAATAAACAGCTTATTCCACTTCTTTTCGAAGAGACTAAGAATGGCGAAGAGAATAATAATAATAAAGAAGAAAAGGTTAAAGAAATTCAAAATTCTGTTGAAAAAAAGGTACAGGATGTTAGATCTCAAAATTTTTTCCATATTAATGATGTCGAGCGAATTCCTATTCCTACGGGACAATCAGTCAAAATATTTGTGTTTGTGGAGTTTTTAGAATAAAACAAAACTCTACTTTAAATTGTAATGAAATCCTTTATTTAGTTTGTTGGGAGGACAATTTTACGTTGGGGACTTGCCTCATCGATGTTCCGGAAAATATGAAAATTTTATCGGCAGAATTAATTAAAGCCTTCTTTGTAAAACAAAAAAACTAATTTGATGCAATTAGTGGAAATAAGCAAAGTGCTTTTTCTCTAACGCCACCAGTGACATCTGTTGGCATTGTGCAGCGGCTCTATAATGGTCGCCACAGTACTCCCTCCGCAGTGACTTCGTAGAAGTCACGTAATATAGTCGGCAAGTTTCTTTGGAAAATGGACTTTTCGACCTGAACGAGTTATCTTTGTTGACTGTGTTGTTTCTGGGGTGGTAGAATTGGTAGAATCCGGCATCAAAGAGTTGTTTTCGGTTGGTATAGCTGGAACTGTAGGGGCATCAGATGCCAGGAGATATGCCGGCTTGAGGCGGTCGATTGATATTACTGTATCACGGCCTCGAACTCGTACAGTATAATATTTAGCTGCCCTACCGATAACCGGAAATGGTCCTTCATATGGCGGTTGTAGTGCTGCTTTTAGGGTGTCTCTTCTGATAAAAACATTAGATGATTCAGCGCGGTCTCTGTGAACGAACGTAGGGCGGGTGCCATGACGTGCGATCGGTCTAGGGTGTAGAGACCTGAAATGAGCTCTAAGCTTGTTAGCGAAATTATCTGGTGTAATTATTGAAGAGGAAGGTGAGAGAAACTCCCCAGGCAGGCGAATGGACTGTCCAAAGACCATTTCTGCTGCTGTAGCATTGATATCCTCCTTGAATGCCGCTCTGATTCCCATCAAAACAACAGGAAGTATGTCTGTCCAGTCTTCTGTCTCATGGCACACGAGAGCAGCCTTCAGTTGCCGATGTAAGCGCTCCACCATTCCGTTGGCCTGCGGGTGGTAGGCCGTAGTGCGGAGATGGTTGATGCTGAAAAATTGTGTTAGAGATCTGAAGAGGTCAGATGTAAACTGGCGTCCTTGGTCCGATGTGATTCGCAGAGGAACGCCAAATTTCGAAATCCAACCGCTGAAGAGTTTTCTAGCGACCGTGTTAGCCTCGATGTTGGTGAGAGGAAACGCTTCAGGCCATCTAGAAAAACGATCTACCACCGTTAGGCAATACCTGTAACCACGGGATATTGGGAGTGGTCCGATCAAGTCGACGTGGATGTGTTCGAACCTGCTCGAAGGTGTTGAAAAATCTCCTAATGGTGAAACAGTTTGTCTCGAAACTTTGGTGCGCTGGCAAGGAATGCAGGCTTGTGCCCATGTGATGCAATCTTTCCTTAATGACGGCCAGGTGAACTTGCTCGCCACCAGTTTTGCAGATGCTCTGGGGCCTGGGTGGCTTAAGCAGTGTAAGCTGTCAAAAATTTTCTTTCGAAGACCTGTTGGTACAAAAGGTTTGGAAACTCCAGTGGAGACGTCACAGTAAAGGTCAGGTCCATTGGGAAGGGATGTTTTTCCAAGTTTTGGGCTCGGATTGTTGCGTAGTAAATCTCCGAGTTCTACGTCGTCCATTTGGGAGGCAGCCAATTCGCTGAAGTCTACAGGAGCAGCGACAGCCTCCACTCTGGAGAGCATGTCAGCAACTATGTTGTCAGAACCGGGAACGTGCTGTATATCAGTTGTGAACTGTGATATGTAGTCCAAATGGTTAAATTGACGTGGAGTACACTTTTCTGGCTTCTGTTTAAAAGCAAAAACAAGTGGCTTGTGGTCTGTGAAGATAGCAAACCGTCGTGCCTCGATCATGAATCGAAAATATTTCACCGCAGAGTACACGGCCAGGAGTTCGCGATCATATGTACTATATTTACGCTGGGCGGTGTTAAAACATTTAGTGAAATATGCAAGTGGTTGCCACTCTGTATTGGATTTCTGCTGAAGGACTGCTCCCATTGCCGTATCTGAAGCATCGGTAAAAAGTCCCCAAAACAGTGAAGTGTCTGGATGAACCAGCAGTGTTGCCTTAGCTAAGGCATTCTTTAGAGATGAAAATGCTGCTTCCAAATCTGGGTTCCATGAGATGGGCTTTTTTTCATTTGTTGTTGATTTTGGGCCTTTGAGATATTCGTTCAAAGGTGCCTGGAGTTCAGGGGATCTCGGAATGAATCGTCTGTAATAATTAAGAGATCCAAGGAATCTTCTCATCTGTTTAACTGTAGATGGTGGTGGACAATCCAGAATTGCCTGAACACGTTCAGATGGTGGACGGATTCCTTTGGTAGAAATGGTAAAACCAAGGAAGTTCAATTGGCTTTTTCCGAACTCGCATTTAGCCACATTAATTACTACTCCATACTGGGACAAGCGTTGAAAAAGTTGTCGTAGATGCTTCAAGTGTTGGTCCTCATCTTGTGATGCCACAAGAATGTCATCCAAGTACGGGAAACAGAAATCCAAACCAGCAGTGACCTCGTCGATAAAACGCTGGAATGTTTGAGCTGCGTTCGTAAGGCCGAAGGTCATGAAAGGAAATTCATAAAGGCCAAAGGGTGTAATGACTGCGGTTTTTTCAATGTCAGCAGGTTCCACAGGAATCTGATTATATGCTCTGACTAGATCTATTTTTGAAAAAATCTTTTTTCCAGCGAGGTTGGCGCTGCAGTCCTGGATATTCCGTGGAGGATATTTGTCCTATCATTTAAGGGTCTATAATCCCCGCAAGGACGCCATCCTCCATCCTTTTTCGACACTAAGTGAAGTGGGGATGACCATGGGCTCTTGGATCTTCTAGCGATGCCCATTTTAATCATCGTCTCGAATTCTCGATGAGCGATCTTCAGTTTGTCTGGAGCTAGCCTTCTAGCTTTGCAGCTGATTGGTGGACCGGGTTTGGTGGTAATGTGGTGCATGGTATTATGCTTAATTTCTTTGAATGCACCATCGGGTCTGGTTAGAATGGGGAATTCTTTTAAAACCTGTGCGAATTTGCTGTCGTCTGACACTGATTTTATCTGTACAGTAGGTACGCCAACTGTGCAAAAACCCGAAGCTGAAAGGCTCGTAGTAGCGTCTCGAAGTACATGATTCCGAATGTCAACCAGCAAATTAAAATGATTTAAAAAATCGGCTCCGATGATGGGAGTATCAACATCAGCCACAACAAATCTCCATGTAAAGTCTCGCCGAAGTCCCAAATTAACCGAGAGGTGTATAAATCCGTAGGTTGAGATTGTAGTGCCGTTAGCTGCGTATAAATAATAGTTGGTCTTATTCTTCCAGGCCTTAGCAAAACGTCGAGGATATGTACTCATATCCGCCCCTGTGTCAACCAGAAATCGCACCTTCGAAGTTAAGTCCGTAATGAATAGGCGGCTTGACTTGCAGGAATCACTGACCGCCACTAGTGATCCGCCGCAGCATTTCCCGAATTGAATTTGCAGGGTTGTTTGCAAGATCGTGCTTGCTGCCCGAATTTGTTGTGATACCAGCATATGTGCTGTGTATCGTTATGGGCTTTATTCCGACTATTGGAACGTTGCCTAGGGCGAGATGTGGATCGGGATCGTTTATCACGCATGAGTTGAGATACTTGGCGTGTTAAAGCAGCTACCTGCTCGGTTAGTTGGCTAATTTCTGAGTGGGAAACAACCTTGTTTGTTGTCTCGACTGTGCTCGCTCGTCACTTTGTTGACGTGTAAGCTGGGCCACTTGATGCCGTGGCACCAGATGGAAAACAGTGTCAGCCAATTCGCCAAGCCGTTCGAGGGTTGCATCATCAGACTGAGTAGCAATTACAGTCTGAATGTGCGCAGGAAGGCGACTTATCCATAAGGTGCGCACAAATTCCTTGGCCACCATATCGCGGGCCAGTCGCTGCAACTCTCGCAGGAACTGGGAAGGCTTCCTATCCCCTAACTGTTCCTCTTCCAACATTTGCTTGATGTCGCGATTAGGTGTGGCGGACAAACGACTAATTAAACGCTCTTTAATTAGTTTGTAGGGTTTTTCAGAGGGAAGGTAATCTCTGTCGACGACATCCTGCACCTCCCTAAGCTGTTCCCATTCGAGGTTTGATAAAATATGCCGGAATTTTGTTACCTCTGGTGTAATTCCGGCTAAGGCAAATGAATTTCCCATTTGCCTAAACCACATAGTTGGGCTATGTATCCAAAATTTCATAGGCCGAACGGAGACCGTCTGAATATTTTGAAATTGAACTTCACGAACCTGTTCTGTGTGGGAATCTCGCGGTAGACAATTTGTGCCTCCTTGATGGTCGGTGCCGGCGGTTCGTTGATTTTCCAGATGATCCTGCTCCATGTTTTCGCCAGTTGCTTTTTTCACAGGCTTTTTCGGAATCCGTTAAAGTTGCTTTTTTTTCAGGCTTTTTTCGGAATCCGTTAAAGATGTGCTCGTCTCGAGCGTCGAGGTCACCAATGTGGAGTTTTTAGAATAAAACAAAACTCTACTTTAAATTGTAATGAAATCCTTTATTTAGTTTGTTGGGAGGACAATTTTACGTTGGGGACTTGCCTCATCGATGTTCCGGAAAATATGAAAATTTTATCGGCAGAATTAATTAAAGCCTTCTTTGTAAAACAAAAAAACTAATTTGATGCAATTAGTCGAAATAAGCAAAGTGCTTTTTCTCTAACGCCACCAGTGACATCTGTTGGCATTGTGCAGCGGCTCTATTATGGTCGCCACAGTGTTGAATGATGGTATGATTGAACATGGACTAATTACTGCCGCTGATATTAACCCCGAGTTGCTGACAAAGTTCCAGACTGATGCTGAAAATATTATGAAATACTGCTTAGATCCTTCCATTCCTCAAGGATATTCGCCAAGGTAATTAACTAATGAAGTTTTTATGTTTTTAATCATATTCTTTTTATTAAAGAGAGAACGAACTTTGCTTCTCAATATATGAGGTGGACAATCAGTGGTATCTTGATTCGAGTGACAAGTGGCGCGGCCGGGTTTATGTTCAGCCGGTGCTGAACATCCTGCCCCCCCCAAGGAAGAAATGAGAACTGTATATTTCAAATTCATTTTCAGCTCCCTCTTAGGCTTTCCTTAAGCTCCTTCAAATTAATCAATAAATCCTGAGTCCAGGTATGGTTTTTTTTTTTTTTTTTAAATTTTATTTCGCAATAAAAAACAAAAAAAAGAAAATGCCCTTTTTCATTGGCAAACAAAATAGCAAACGAAAATTTTTCTTCCCTTTCCTTTTCGTTCAGGAACCATTAATTTTTTTTAAATGCGACCACACAAATTTGGACCCCTTCAATCTAAGCTGCACCCTATAGCCATTCCGCAGGAACACGGTATATCGCTTCCTGGCGCTATTCCGTACTGCCTGGTACGGTACGGTCTGCAGTTCTTTGTACGTCATCTGAAAGAGCTCCCCCTGCTCCCCCTGAAGATCATACATCTTTTCTTCAAGGGATGTTGCAGGGGCAGATGACGTAGTGGGCGAACCAACATCCTGGTTCTCTTGAGCCGGACTGCCATTGTTCGTCTCCTCCTGGATCAGAGGCATAGACGACGCTGCGACCAGGGCCTCCTTCAGTTGGTTGGAAGCAGAAGAAGAATGGGAAGCTCGCCGATTGTGCTTGCGACCGTGCCTTCCCGATTCCTTGGAGTTTTCCTTCTTCTTTTTCTTCTTCTTGACGATTGGCAATGTTGGAATCTTCGTCTCTACTGAAGGTTGAAGTATCGGAGCTGGCACTGACGGAGCGCTTGACGTTTTTAGCTCCGTTGAAGCTTTGGGTTTCCCGTCCAGCGGTGGAACCGACGGAGGCTTCGGTACTGATCGGCCTTCAGTCGTTGCGGCCCGCGCTACTTTATGTGGCTTGAAGCCACCGGCTGACTTGTCCCTCGTTGTTGATGTAGAGGGTCCTCCTTTGGGCTGAACTGACGGTTCGGGACTCTCCTGGCGAACCTTCTTCCTGGTCGTAGGTACCTTCGAGGGGCAGGTCCGTTTCCTCGTCATCGGATTTGCTTCCTCGGCGACACTCCTTTTCCTCTGCCTTGGTAATTGAGGAGACGGTCCAGGATCCCCACAAACGTCGATATCTGGCGACGCTCCCGGCGTTGCTGGTGGGCGTAGCTGCTGCACGTCTTCCTGATCTACGAATAGGCTAAGGACATAATCCATCTTGCTGCGATATGCTTTTAATTAATCCTTTAATGAAACATTACTCAACTTAATTTATAATTTTGGAAATGGTCTTCACATAAGACAAACCACTGCACCTGCTTTTACTTCAACGAACAAACTACACAAACTGATACAAACATTAAATACCCAATCACCTTGACTGGCTTTACATTACCAGAGCTATTGTTATATCAATGGACAGAGCTTTGTGATTTGCCGTTTTAAGGTTGAATATTGCGTTTGCAATGTTACAGTCCTTACATAGCCATCATTGCCACTATGAACTTCCTTTACTATCGCTAATGGCCATTGCAAAGGCGAAGTTTTCTCATCTCTGATTAGAACAATCTGTCCAATCGATATATTTGGTTTTTTCTCGTTCCATTTGCTCCTTTGCTGTAGCTGATGTATGTATTCATTTGACCATTTTTTCCAAAAATCTTGTTTTAGCTTCGTTATAAGTTTCCACTTATCCAGGCATTATGAATGTTCTGATCAGTAATCTCCCTTTCTGGTGGTGCTAATAAAGCAGTTCCGATGAGAAAGTGTCCTGGCGTTAAAACCTCAGGATTTTCAGCATCTGATGTCTTCGGATGTAGCGGCCGTGAATTGAGGCACGCCTCAATTTGATTCACGAGTGTAGTTAGTTCTTCATACGTTAAAGGTACATTGCTGAGCACGCGTTTAAGATGATATTTTATGCTTTTAACGCCAGCCTCCCACAAACCGCCAAAGTGAGGTGCAAACGGCGGTATGAAATGCCAAGAAATTCCCAAGGCTTTTGTTTCTTCTTCTGTCATTTTTAGAGAAGTTCTAATGACTTCTCTAACTTCGTTATTCAATAATTTATTTCCACCTACAAATGTGGTTCCATTGTCTGAATAGACATTCGTACACATTCCTCTTCTACTTATAAACCTACGGAAAGCCGCTAAAAATGCTTCAGACGTTAAGTCAGACACTATTTCAATATGAATAGCCTTTGTTGACATGCATACAAATATGCATATGTAGCCCTTGTACTTTTTAGACCCTCTATGTTTGGACATTCGGAGCTCAATTGGGCCAGCATAATCAATTCCAACATTTTGGAATGCTCTAGATTGATTTACTCTTACTTGAGGCAGCTCGCCCATTAATTGAGTTGCAGTTTGAGTGCGAAATCTTATGCATTTTACGCACTGGAAAATTCTTCGTTTGATTGCATTCAATCCGTTTATTATCCAAAGTCCATGCATACGAATTGTATTAAGTACTAGTTGAGCCCCACCATGAATGGTCATTTTATGAAAATGATCAATAATGATGTTCGTTATGTGATGGTTTTTTGGCAGTATGATTGGATGCTTAACGTCATACTGCAGAGCTGCGTTATTCAAACGTCCACCTATTCTTAATATCCCTTTACCGTCGATAAACGGAGACAATTTATATAAAGAGCTACGTTTACTTACAGTTCTTTCGCCTTTTATATCCTTGATTTCGTTGGCATATTCTGACTGGTGCAGCATATAAAATATTTTATCCCTAGCTTCTTCTAAATCCTTAATCGCTAGAGTGCCGAATTTGCGATTAGTTTTAGTTTTGCTATTATGTATGAATCTCAAACATAATGCAACGATTCTTTTTAATTTGTCGAATGACGAAAACTTAGACAGTAGCTCATCAGCTATATTTACATGAGCAGCGAGCATTGTTTTTCTCGGCGGTTTTAACTCGAGATTTGTTTCAAGTTTCTGCAGATCTTCCTGTGGCCAATTTTCTTGTGGCCGACCTGCCCACTCAGGTCCTGTCCACCATAATTTGCAATTTAACAAATTCTTTGGCAATACCCCCCTTGTAGCAACGTCGGCAGGATTTTGCTTAGTATTCACGTAGGCCCAGGAACTAATACTACTTGTTTCCTGTATTTGAGCAATACGATTCGCAACAAAGGTCTGATTCTTTCTAGGATCACCCTTAAGCCATGATAACACAACCTTTGAATCTGTCCATAAGAACACCTTGCAGTTTGAAAACTGCATATCTGTTTGGACTTGTGAAACCAGTTTGCTCAACAACACAGCCCCACACAGTTCGAGTCTTGGTAAAGACACGGGTTTAGTAGGGGCGACCTTAGTTTTGGCGGTTAACAAGTTCATATGAACTCCTTGCTCATTTTCTGTTCTAATATAAATCACGGCTGCGTAAGCTCTTGTTGAGGCATCGCAGAACCCGTGCAATTGGCACTCATTTTTTGAGTGGGTTTGCATCCAACGAGGAATTTTTATTTCTCGTAAGTATTGGAATTGATTTTTGAATTGTTGCCATTCCTCACCAAGCTCAACTGGAATGGGTCCATCCCACGAACAACCAGCTAACCACAATTTCTGCATTATGATCTTTGCTAAAATTACAGAAGGAGCAAGCCAACCAAGAGGATCGAACAATTTTGCGATTTCTGATAAAATGTTTCGTTTAGACGTCGGTGGCTTATTGAACTCTGACAACTTTATTGAAAACGCAAAATAGTCTGCTGCAGGATGCCAAAGTAAACCTAAAGCCTTTATTTGATTTTCTTCTTCAAATTTTAACGGCAGCTCTCCTTCACGGTCTTGATCCGGAATACTTAGTAGAAGTTCACTATTGTTGGCTGCCCATTTTCTTAAATGAAATTTGGCTCCTATTAGCATCTCCATCATTTCCTGCTGGATGACTAGCAATTCAGAAATCGTGTCTGCGCCTGTAAGAAGGTCATCAACATAGAAGTCCCTTAAGGCGATTTCTGATGCCACTGGATACTTAGCCCTTTCATCACTTGCCAGTTGTTGAAGTGATTTTATAGCTAAATACGGTGCAGGAGTGGTACCAAATGTTACCGTTGTTAATTCATACTCCCTTATTTCTTGTGTCTTATTCGACCTCCATAGTATAGTCTGATATTTTTGATCACTAGGATGGATCCTTATCATTCTATACATTTTTTCGATATCCGCGGTAACCACATACCTATACCTTCGCCAGCGTAATAGGGTTGTAAATAATTTTGGTTGTAGAGTGGGACCATTTAACAATTGCTCATTGAGACTTTTCATATTTGATGTTTTCGCCGATGCATCAAAGACTACTCTCACCTTCGTCGTAGTACTTTCCTTACACACGGCATGATGAGGCATGTAATACTTATCATGCTGCATCATTTCCTTATTTATTTTCCTCGTGGCAGGAACCATATGTCCTAACTCTTTATATTCTTCTATCACCTTTACGTACTCATCTCTGAGTGCTGTATCTTTATCTAGTTTCCTTTCAAGATATTGATACCTTTGCCAAGCTTGTTTTTTGGAATCCCCCAAACTAGGCCCATCCTTACCCTTAAAGGGTAGTTTTACCTGATACTGTCCATTTGGTAAACGGACATGTGTCTTTTGAAAGTGCTCTTCGCACAATTTTTCTTCTTTTGTTAACGTTGGAACGGATGATACTTCTTCCAGTTCCCAAAATCTCAAGTCAACTTCATTACTCACCGTATGAGCAGTAATGCTTGATTCTTGAACCCCTTTGAGCGGTGAAGTGATTTCTCCGAATACGATCCACCTCAACTGGGTGTTTTGTGCCACAGGATTTCCTACTGAACCCTGTTTAAGACCTTCGTTAATGATTTTCGCATAAACATTAACACCTAATAGCATGTCAATTTTTCCTGACTCCAGGAACCTTGGATTTGCTAATTTCAAATCCTTTAAATAACTCCAGTCAATATTTTTGACTTCACTTGGAGGAGCCACCTTAGTTACATTTCGTAACACATAAGCCTCGATTGGTAATTCAAAGTCAGGATTTGTATTTGACCGTAATGTCACTGATACCTGCTTTAAAACCCTTGCTAATTTACAAGAACCAATTCCTCCTATTTGCAAGTTTGCTGGTTTAGCCCGTACTTGCAACAATTGATATGCCCATTCACTTATAAACGAACTTTGAGAGCCTAAGTCTATAAGTGCTCGTACAGTAATTTCCATACCTTCGTTGTTATGAAGCCTCACTAGTGCTGTGGCCAACAGTGCCCTAGTGGTTATTCTATTGTAGTTGCAATCAGAGATTGCCTTGCCCTCATCTGGAACCTTTCTGGAATCTTTATTTAGATTCGGTTCCTCTTCAAATTTGTCCATATTTGATCTAGGTTTTACTAACCCCTTCCCATTTCCGCCCCGCGACGTATTCTGCTGACCATTAGGTCTCTTTTGGCAACTACTAAATGGACATGCCTTCACTATATGTGAATTCAAACAGTTGAAGCACAATCTGTGTTTCCTCATTAATTCTCTTTGCTCCTTAGAGCTCATGGTAGTAAATTTACTACAATTCTTCACGTTATGTGATTTCTTGCAAAGAATACATTGCTGTGTCCTACAAGTTCCGCTATGAACTTTAATGCACCGTAAGCATATATTGTTCGACATGTAGAACCTTCTTCTTTGTTCGGGAATCTTAGCGTGGAGTTTCGCACAGAACATTAATCTATGATTCCCCTTGCAGAGCATGCAATTACTTTGATGCTCAATATGATACGCATCAGTCACAGATAATACCCAGATGAACAACGCTTATGGGCAAAAGTCTGGTATGAAACGAAAGAGCTTGTCCGCTAGCGGCCATCGCATAGCAATGCATTTCACACCAGGCCGCCGCAAACAGTCTGCTTCATGCGTACTTCCTCAAAGCAGCAGCGGCCAGTCGTAGCGTCAGTGCGACGAGATGAGGCGATGTAAAACGATTGAGTTGCGTGTGCGTGCTCTTTTGCCTGTGAGTTGCTTGGTAAGATGCGTTGCAATGCGTTAGGAGCTGAGTGCGCCGCTGTGAATGCGTTGATGTGGCCGCTAGCGGCCAAGCACAGCTCATATTTAGGAGCCAGACTTTTTAACACGGCTGTTGGAAATCTGGGTATTATCTGTGCATCAGTCTTACGAGTCGCGGGTTTAGACTGGGTTAAACAATGCGAATCATTCATCGCTTCTAATGTTCGAAAACGAACTTCTAGGAATTTATACATTTCCTTCAACGAAAGTAATTCGTCCCTTTCAGAGACGCGTAGTTCCCATTGCTTACGAATTTCAGACGGTAATCTCTGAACCATAAAATATATAATCAATGGGTCCCAGTCCCTAACATTTATTCCCAATGCCTGCAATTCATGCATGCACTCTTGAGTATTATCTAACAATTGCTTTATACCCTTTAGTGAATCTGATTTGACCACAGGAAGATCAAACAGTTTCTTAGGCTACGTTTCCAATGCTAGCGTAGCGTAGCGTGGATCTGTGCTCCCTTTCCCGCTTGTTCATTTTTACATATACATGTCTCCCTCTAATCCACGCTGGGGACGTTTGAATTCCAATCTGGAGTAGAGCAATTCCTACTTCAGATTCAAGCTCTTCGAAAAATGTTCGAATTTTTGGTTAGACTAGTTTTCACTAGATGGAGTTTTTAAAGCTCTTCTGATTCCCTTTCTAAAAAAACGTTTATTTTTGGCCAAAAAGAAGTAATTCAAAAACCAAAATATATTCTTATAATTACAATATCCTTTTGGCGTGAAATTGCGCGAAACGAGTTATATAAGATGCCTTTAAAATATTGAGAAAAACAGGTGGCGCTCCCGCATTCGAAATTCTGAGTCGAACATGCGAACAGCTGACTACAGTTTATTAACGAAATGAATGAAATTCGAAATTCACGCTACGCTCGCATTGGAAACAGGCTCAATCTGCGCTGAGCCTCAGCGAAAGCACACTCCAGCATTGGAAACGTAGCCTTAATCTGAGCCGTTACCAATGCTCGCTTATTATCGAAACGTTTTTTCAATGCCCCCCAAACAACATCATAATTTGTTGCTGTAACATCGAATTGTTTTACAATTTTTTCTGTTTCTCCATCTACCATGGAACGCAAAAATTGTAACTTCTGAACAGCCGGAATTGTGCTGTCCTTATGAATCAACGTTTCATACATATCATGGAATGTTCTCCATGACGTATAATCCCCTTTAAATCTGGGTAATTCTATTCGCGGTAACTTCATATCCGTTCTCCCAACTACACCTGGTATACTGTCTATATTTTGTGTACTTTGTGTTTCCTTGTTCTTAGCTAGTTTGCCTCTTTCTGATTCTAGCTCAGAGTAAAACTCAAAGTACAACATTTCGAAATCAGCGTATTCTGTACCCGTAACGTATTCCTTTACATCCTCATCTGTCTCCTTTGACTCAGCATCTATGCTATTATATTCTTCGACATATTTTTCCCAATATTCATTAATTGTGGCTATCCTCCGCACATAGTATTCATATGTCCGCCTTGATTCGCCTGTCTTTCTATGATTCCTGACAGCCGCGTTGAGTCTCTGTTTAAGATTATTAAGATTATTCAGGATAATTAACCCGTCCATTTTACCACAATTAACAATGATAGGAAAAATTCGGAATTTTACAACTTTCTATTTAAGTCAAAAAGCAAGAAAACGTGTTTTAACGATAATCTATCCGGCTCGAAGGACCATGTAACGGCTCCGTATGAGTCGTCAATAAATTTGAATGCTGAAAGGGATAGGTTGGTTAATGATAGATTTGTTTTAAAACACGTTTCCTTTATTGACTTTAATAATTAAATACAATCTCTTTACAATTCAATTTAACAGTTTCATAATCCAGTTTTACTACAATTCTTAAATTACAAATACTTCTTATATTGGCAAAATATTTAAAATTTAACAAAAAAATTATTTTACATTTGATGACCTAACTCTTAATTAATTCAAACTAGTTAATTAAAATAATTTAAGTATTTTCTCGACTATACGAGTGATTGAATATTTGATTTTTCTGATTTATTCTTAATTTGATTTCTGACAATTTGTTTTCTGACAAATTTGATTTTTTTTTTCTTGTAAATAATTCTAATTCTCTAGATAATTTTGCTTCGCTAGAGAATTTAAATTCCGAATTTTTCCTAACCAAATTAATTTCTATATGAAATTGCCGATTTATAGTTTCGAAAATTAAGGATCGTTTCTTCTGGCGAATTCCATCAGAACCGATTGCTTAATTTTATACTATTGGCAAATTCCAATAGTTTCGCGCCGCGACGGAAGATGGTGGCAAAATCCACAACAATAATAAGTGGCAAATTCCACAAGAAATCCCACACACCAATGACGAGTGGAACAAAAAGAAGGATAGATTCCACAGGGAAATAGTGTGGCAAATTCCACAACCAAGGCCAAGGGAGTAAGTGGCAATAATCCACTAAGAGGAAGAACAAGATGTGGCAAATTCCACAATCAGGATAGGATTAAGTGGCAATAATCCACTAAAAAGGAAGAACAAGATGTGGCAAATTCCACAATCAAGATCAGATTAAGTGGCAATAATCCACTAAAAAGGGAAAAACAAGATGTGGCAAATTCCACACTCAGGATAAAATTAAGTGGCAATAATCCACTAAAAGGAAGAACAAGATTGTGGCAAATTCCACAATCAGGATCGGATTTAAGTGGAAATAATCCACAACAATAATATTAATGGCAAATTCCATTCAAAAACATAGAGCGGCAAATTCCGACTCCTACCTGTTATTGTGGCGAACTCCACGTGACTCGAAGCAAATTCCTAAAGTGCCTCCTCGAACTTCGCGATCGCCTTATATAGCCAAATTTTGGCCTAGTTTCTGGCATTTGCCACCAGATGTCAGGCGCTGCCCTACTCCATGATCCAACATGGCGGCCCTGGCTATGACTGCATTATCGACCCTCCTTGTTTTCACTCGTCAGCTGATATTGTTATTTGTTTTGATTCGAGTGACAAGTGGCGCGGCCGGGTTTATGTTCAGCCGGTGCTGAACAGATATCTTAAGACTTTTTCAACAGTGGAAAACTTTACTTCTGTTAGAATTTTGAAGAATTTATTTTATGTTATGTTTTTTAGTATTTATATTATCTTGTAGATAGGATGAGGTTATGTTCTGTATATTGAAGGAGGTAAAAACGCGTTCGTAATACATAATAACTTCATTTCTGTATTTTAACTTTTTTATCAGATGCTAAGAAATTATATGTCGTCGATAACATTTTAGCAAAAATTCTGAACATAAGAAAGAAACTGAACTGTAAACTGATTTCTAAATGTACATATTGCCAAATATCAGCTGTTTCCCATGATAGGTCTTCATCTCAATTCGCTGACTGTATGCATTCTGGGATCGGATTTTATTAATGTTTAAGATGTTTTTTTGTTTTTTTTGTTATTCTGCGCAAGAAATCGTAAGGCACTTCGTAAAATTTCAAACCATTTCGTATTTTATGAAAATAGTTTAAGCACAAATAATATTGTACCTATTGTTATTATTAGTATTATCTGTGATTTAAGGTTCAAGGATTTTTTTAAACTACATGTAATAACGAATATGAAATTTCTAAAATAAATTCAAAAATGCCTGGGAAACGGTTCTGGAAAATGTTGGAATTTTCCGCAGACACAGTTCGACTGAAATTATTTTATTTCTTGCTCTTTTACATGAAAGAACGTAAAAAATGTAGCACAAAATTAATTTTCCGCAATATGGATTCCTTCAGGTTTACCCATCTTTTTAGAGGCCAATATGCACGGAACGCAGTTATAGAGGACTGCGTGTATTTTTTTTCCTAATATTTGGGATGAAGTATTCCTGATGTGCTAAAGATTCGACCTTCTTTGCATTGATATGTCCTTGCTCGTATATACTTCGGATGATATTTTTTGCATGTATTTAGGCACCACTAGAAGATGACTTCCATCAACGAATTTGTATAATACGTCTCCTATAAGCACATAAGTAGTCTTCAAACTCTCCACGCTTGAAAAGTGCGGATATTGCACGAAAACCATCGTCTTCATTTTGAGCTTTTCGAATCTGATGCAATATCTCACATTCCACAGAAAAAACGGCAGGATATCTGCTCAATGCATCGACGTGACGCATGGCCGAACCGGAACGATGATGTACTACACAATCGAATTCTTCGATCAACAAGGTCCACCTTGCTACGCCGCTACTTAGCTCTTTCTTTTTCATCGTGAGTTTCGCGTATCTTTTCGCGAGAGGGACGAATACTGCCACTCTCAATCACATGACCCAGGAAATCGTCGCTTTTTTGCAGAAACTTGCACTTCAACCATTTAATTACTAAACCATAGGATTCTGCTGCTTCTAGGGTCAACCTTAGTTTGGCGATATTTTCTTTTTCGTCGCTTGAGGGGATGATGACATCGTCCATATAGACCAACAGAACGTTCCTTCGAATGAAGGGCTGGAATACGGTATTAATATACCGTTGAAAGACGGCAGGCGAGTTGCATAGACCAAAAGGGGCTTTGCAAAACTCGTAGTGTCCATTATGCGTCACAAACGAGGTATACTTTCTGCTCTCCTCCTTTATGTCTACATGGAAGAAACCATTTTTTAAGTTCAAGGTCGTAAAGACTCGAGCACTATGCAAGTTCTCAAGAACTTCTTCAATTAACGGCAATGAGTACCGATCTTTGATAATTTTCTTATTGAGTTGACGGTAATCAATACACTTTCCTGGCTTAGCGGGATGATAATTTTCTACAAGGGACTTCACTTGCCTTTTAACATTTCGATTCTCGATGTTTTCGAATATATCGGTTTCAGCTTCTTTCACTAATTGGACGATATCAAATTTTTCCCAAAACTTATCCTTCTTTTCTTCCTTGCGCGCATCGTCAGGTTTAATTTTACTTAGCGTTGCTCTTCCGCCTTTTAAGACTAACACAGCCTATCAAAACACTCGCCGTTAGCCACTCATCTGGGACCACGTGAAAACGAGTTAAATAATCTTCGTTACATATATTCGCATCAGCTGAAAATGATTCCAATGTATTTTGCAGATTTTTGCCAAATCCAGCCAAACATATACTAGGGCCCCAACTACCCTTTGGAGTGCTTAGAGCTTCGGCAACTGACTCTCTTATTAAGGTGACATCACTGCCCGTATCGACTAAGCCAACATATTCCAGATTATTAACTACAACTTTAGTATGTAGATCTGGAACCTCGATTGTATGAACGATGCCTGTTCCCTTGGAATATTTGTCATTAATGGGTGAGACCTTATGTAGACTGAGAACAATTTGTAGAAATATGTCCAAACTCATTACATTTAAAACAACGATAGCCCTTGGCCTTGTGGAGACAGTTTGCGTTTGAGTGTGACTTTGCCCCACAAAGAGAACATCTATTTTTCGAATGACTACCTTTTTCCCTTTCGGTTTTATTTTCTGGCTTAGTAGCCCTTTTCGAACATTTCTGATCCCTGATCGTTTGGTAAACTTTAAACTTTTGCTTCAACTCGTTTAGACTTTTGGCTTCGTAGACAACCGTTTTGCTTAACGGATCATCAGGCTACAACGTAAGCTAATAGCGATTCCTCGTCTAGTTTCCCTTTCTCAGCAATTGCCTTCATAGAGTACATATATTCTAAAAACGTTTCATCTGATTTTTTCTTTCGACTTTCCAAAGCCCTATGAACGGTAATCCTAATGCTAGTCACCGGATCCGAGAACTCTCGCAATAAATGGCTTTTTAAATTTTCCCAGCTGAGAATATTCGAAGAGGCCTCTACTGATAAGTTGGCAGCCCCTTTAACAACCGTCGGGTGTACAAATATTTTTGTATTTCGCTCCATCGACATACTTCGCGAAGTTTCCCCATTAAACGACTCCAGGGACTCTTTCACATCCCGCAACAAAAAGCTATTCGCTAGCGCAGACGGCCCCTGTTCAGGCCTGCGCCCATACGATGCAGCAGCCTGCGTCATGCATCAAGCTTTTAAGCTCTTGATGAATCTCGATGCATGCTGCTGCATGGCAATTCAGAGGTTCGCCCATAAGATCCGTCATATGACAATGCCACAAATTGTCAATAGCCATCTTGAATTGCCAAATTTCGAGCATAGATTCGCAATCAGGAGTTCCGAAAACCCCCAAATACTACTTTTCATGGCAATCCCTTGATATTTACAGTTTTGGCCCCCATCTTGGGTCCGCCATTTTGAAACCCGCGAATAAGAAATAGCCTATATGGTGGCCCGGAATATGTAGTGTCTTCACTCCAAAAATGAAAATGATCGGGCCGATGGTTTAGGCGTGATTGAGCAACAAACAAACAAACAAACTTTCGATTTTATGTACATATGTATATAGGGATAGTGATTGTTAATATATTATTATTGCCATTTCATTCATTATTTCATATCAACGGATATTTCACAGAAATGAAATACTTTTCCTTGTGTTCGCTTATTGTGTTATACATGCACACGCATATATCTGTTATATTTTTTATCTATTATATCGGCGAAAACTGACTGCAGGATCTTGTCCCAACTATGTATCTGTGTTATAAAAACCAGACGACAGCGCCTCTAGGGAGAGGTTAACAATTTACTCCAGAAAGCTACTTGCGACCACACAAGGGTATCACTGGGTATCACCTTATTTTGACGTTTGCCTGTTAGTTGAATTCAAATTCGATTGTTTATGTGCGCGAATTACGGTTTTGTACGGAGTTCGTAATAAATAAAAGGATTATTAGTACGTTTGGTGTGTGATATTTGTTGTAGTGCAAGTAAAATTCTTAATTCCTTTTATTATTAAAGCTAATTTTGAATATGAAATGCGCCGTGCTGTGCTGTAAAAACAATCGGCGATATCCCAATGGAAAAACATTTTTCAGGGAAGTGAAAGTGTTATTTAATATTTTATAAATGTGCTTAAGTGAATTTCGATAAACAAATTTGTCGACCTAAATTATATAAATGGCAAAATTAAGTTTTAATCCAGGTGTCCCAGTTTGTTGGCGTTTCAAAATCTCCCCTATTGTTTATCACCTTATTTTTTAGTGGCGGTACATTTTCAGGAAGAATTGGATAGGGGCACCGGGAAAATTTTACAAAGTGTGTTAAGGTTTGTTAATTATGAAATGAATTAAAATATTTCAAGTAGTAATTTTCTCATTCGTTTAACTGCTTAAGCAAAACGTATAATTGGAATTGTAAAAATTAAAGAGCCCTCCCCCCAAAAATGCCACTTTTGATCTACTACAATGAGGAAAACTCACACATTCTAATCCCTCTCACACAACTGGAGAAATGCTTAAAGTTTTTCTCGATGCAGCCTCTCCGTTTTCGTTTGTTCCTCCATGGAAGAACGGCTTCTCAGACATTCGCAAAGAGAGCCAATTTCGGCTAAGTGCAGATTGTTCCTCACTCAATTGGTCATTGGCGATTTTTAAAATTGATTTGTTGCTTTTCAGATACTTATCACAAGGAACAAGTCGTCAATATCTAGCGATGACTTTCAGGGCTGGCGTTTCAACAGTGAGAAAGATAATTGTTGAGACATGCGACAGTATATGGGAGGAATTATCCGGAATATATCTTTCACCTCCCAACATATTCGAATGGGAAAGAATTGGCCAAGATTTTAAAATAATGTGGAACCACCCAAATTGTGTTGGTGCTATTGACGGAAAACATGTTATTATAGTTTGTCCCCGAAACTCTGCCTCTGAATTTTACAACTACAAGGGCAACTACAGTATTGTGCTTCTTGGCGTTTGCGACGCAAATTATACTTTTACGGCCGTAGATGTAGGAGCCTTCGGGAGTCAGAGTGATGGTGGTGTTTTGGTAAATTCACCATTTGGGGGGAAACTAGATTTACCAGCAGATAAGCCACTAGGGAATAGCACCAACAATTTTCCTCACTACTTTGTGGGTGACTCCGCATTCCCTTTAAAATCATTTTTAATGCGGCCTTACCCTGGCAAATTGTTAGATGAAAAAAGAGAAAATTTCAACAAACGATTATCACGAGCTCGTCGAACAATTGAAAACGCATTTGGCATCCTTATAGCTATATGGAGGATTTTAAGGAGCACTATGAACGGGACCAGAATGCGCAGAAAAAGTTGTGAAAGCTACTGTTGTTGGCTCATACTGTCCTCCAGAATTTGCGGACAGGTACAATGGCAGCCAAGTCATTGAAGGACTATGGAGAAGTAAAGTGCAGCCTTCAAAAAATGCAATTAATTTGAGGAATATTTTAAAAGAATATTTATATCAAAATAGGTTATAAATTCGTGTTATCATTTTTTTTAATGTTCATTTACTAAGGAAGTCCAATAAAATAAAATGTTTTTCCACAAAATATAATCTTTATTATTGAGCAAATAAAATTAATAATTCAAAATATTTGGCATATTTAACTAATAGAAACAAATACATATATGAAATTCTTTACAGCCGAAAAAACAGTTCGGTTATCTTATACAAACAAATACATATATGGCATTCTTCACGAATGCTCCAAAATTTTCGCATGAACCAATTCAATAATTTCCATTTTTAATTCCTCTCGTACATTGTCGGGCAACCGGAGAGGATAAAAATTGAAGAAATCCATCATAATTTTTTGCTGGCCCCGAGAATCTTTTTCTAGTAATGCTCTCCATTCTTGTCAAGCAAGAGGAAAAACGATCGTCAATTGCACTTTGAGGAACATTTTTGCTCTTTCTTGACGAAGGCCTGCTCTCGTTGAGGCTGGCGGTAGAGGTCGATGGCCTGCTTTCACGGAGGTTGGCGGTAGAGGTCGATGGCATCACAGAATCATAATCTTGCTGCAATGAAAAGGTATTCTTGAGATCAAGGCAATTTTCTGTAATACAGGCACTTACGCAAGGACAGTCAACTTCTTGTGAAAAGATGTCATCTTCCTCGGTTGAAATATTGCAATTCGATGATGTTCTATTAAAAAATATAATTTAATCTTTGCATAAATAACTGATATCACAAAAACCAATATTTCCTTGGAAGTACATGCTCCTTCAAGAACAGCAGCCTGTGGTAATGCTCCCATGGAACTTCCTTTCCCTCACAGCTGCTGCCCGATGCTTTTTTGTACTTTCTTTACAAAAACGGTCCCGCAAGCTCTTCCACCGTGTTTTACATATTTCCTTTGTAAATCAAAATATTCATACATTGTAAAATTTCAAAATTTTTTAAACAAACCTTTTGCTCCAATTACAGTTGCTATTTCATGCTACGCTTTTTCTCTGACATCAGTAAATCTGTACTGAGTCAGTTTTGTTATTATACATAAATTGTCGTTTGCGCACTTCTTCAATTAAATTTTCCTCGTATTCCATTTTCAACTCACAACACTGTCAATGACACACGAAAAGAGAGGTTAAGTTGAACGCGGCGCGTTGAAATTTAGAACTTTGCGCTAAGGCTAGTAGCGCGTCGCGTGCGTTGCATTGGATGCGAATCCATTGTAACTCGAAGCACATGAACCCATATGCTCCTTCTGACTTGTCATCGCACGCGACGCACTCAAAGTGTGATTGTGTCACCACCTTCAGGTTTTCAGGTATGCTCACAACAGCTTTATTTTATTTTATTTCTGCCGGAGAGACAAATTGCCCGTATTGTTCAGTTGTCACGTCCTATCCCGAATAAATGAACGACTCAGCGTTTCGCGCCGCTGTGGCTGTCAGCTGTCAATCGGATTAGTTATAGGAAATCTCGGGGCGGAGGGAGCCGCTGCTTTCGCACTACAGCGCCCTCTTCGCAGAATCTGTTGTGGTCAGTAACAAAAATTAATCCCTTGAGGAGGCATGCATTTTCTTTTAGTTCAATCAAAATTTTCCTTGCCTATTAGCAAAGAACGTATAACATAAAGGGGCCCATACACGAGCGAACAATTTGCGCAACGCAGCCCGTTGTGCAAACATTTTTCCCGTGTATGGGGCAGTTTGATGCGTTGCGCAACTGTTTGATGAAATTCAAACGCGTTTGAATTTTTTTGCGCAACGCGCAGCGTGTTTGCTCGTGTATGGCGATGTTGGTGCATTTTGAAGTGTTGTGTACTAAGCATTTCAACGTTATGCTGAGAATTTTTCAATTAAAAATGTGTTATTCTACAAACTTTTCGCCGCGAAATTATTTGAGATTTGTTGCTACTTTTAGGGGAATCAGATTTAAGCGTGCCGGCTACAAATAAAAATAAATATAATTTTTAAATTTGCCGCCTTTTCAAAGAGAACCTGAACGCAACTGAAGTTTGCACAACTTGTTGTGTAGTGTATGGACTATCACATATTTTTGTGCAAACACAAATTTGCGCAAATTGTTCGCTCGTGTATGGCCCCCTTAAAGAACTCGCATCACGAACAACCAAGCTGAGCTGAAATTTTTCTTCTAGGGTTCTGCCACCAGAACCCTACAGTCGCCTACAATTTATTTCATTTCTCGCGCCAGCTCAGAACATCGTTCGTTGTTCGTTTTCCGAGAGCTTTCGTTGCCTATGCGCATGCGCCTTGCTTTGGTCTGTTGCCTCTGCGCGGCTGTAGGAGTGTCGGGATTTTTTGCTATATTATGCTTCTAATTTTTTGTTTACAAAATTTTAGTTCAAACTAATTTAAGGCCGAGTCCAACAATACCTCATTTATCGAAATCGGCTTAGACGAATAATTACATTTTCGTTTGAGAAATTTCTTGGTTTAGAAAACATTTTAAAACGAATTAGTTAACGACCTATTGAAAGCAATCAAGACATTTTTATATTATAAATATTCATATTATATAAATTAGTATTAAAAAATTATTCCAAACATTCGGGGTTTTGTTAATTTTTGAAAATGAATTTAAATATTTTAATTTGAATTTTCACTTTCTGACTCAATTCTAAATTTAATTTATTTACTATAGATAGCAGAACAAATTAAAAAAAACTTTCTGAACATTAGCCGCTACTCCTAATGTTTTTTAACAACCCTAAACATCCTTATTTGTACATGTTGAATAACGCGCCTGAATTTCTTAACATAATCAAAAAAATTCTTTCTAAGCTGATGTCTAATTTCCTTCCCGCTTCCAAGAATCCCATCATGTTATCAGGCAAAGAATCGTAGCACAGCCACAGTGCGACGGCTCGAGAAGAAATTCGCTTGCGGCTGCCTACATGCCCACACGAACGGTGGCCTACAAAATTTTCTCTGATTCTTTGCTGAGGTTTTACACGCTTTCCCTTCACGTCTTCCCTTCGCATCCGGCGAACTGAATGATTTTCGACTACTATTAGCAAAGAACGTATAACATAAAGAACTCGCATCAGGCTCAAAACCTAGCCTATATGTTATACGTTCTTTGCTATTAGGCACCAGCTCAAGCTCGGGGACCGAATCAAAATTTTACGGCGGCTATGTCATGCCATGCTAAGAATTGCCGTGCCTCGCCTTGCCGACCGACGGGCTTGTGCGTGGCTGTAGGAGGCTTAGGTGGAGCGGGCGGGCGACGTCCTCAGCGCCTGTTGCAGTCCCAGCGCAACGAATTTGTACACTCATCGTCGTTTGCGGCTGATCCAGCGGTGAGTGTGTTGGAGCGGGATCGAGCTAATACCCCAGACAGACGGGCACGAACGAATGAACGTTCTCGAAGAATGATCATTGCCATGTCGTCTGTCACCAAGAATGAAGTTTGAATGAACATTCGTAACTACATTCTCGTTCTCATCAATGAAGTTCCAGAAACTTCATTCGCAGAGAACGAGCATGGAAATCCTGGAACAATTAGCTGATTTCCAGTGTCAAAGTGTGAATTGACAACTGCCAGCCAGCCAGTTGAGTTTTAATTCTGTGATCATGGAGGTGGGGAAGGAGCAGGAAGGGTTGCAATACGTTTAGTAGCTTGCGAACGTTTTCGTAAAGTTGCTATTAATTTCACCGATTCACTCGTGCGCATTTTAAACTCAAAAATTCTCGACTCGAATGAAGTTGGCCGTCTGTCATACATATAACGAATGAAGATTCGAGAGAACGATCATTCATCGAACGTTCATTCTTTCGTGCCTGTCTGTCTGGGGTATAATGGTCGCTGAGGCGCATGAGGTTGCGGCGTAGCAGGGACGCGGCTGCTCCGGGAAGTCGATTTTTGGAAAGCAACTTGAGGAGACAGAAAAGAAGTTCGATGGGGTCAGGAATTTTGCTGCAATTGTGGTTTTGGATTTTCCGGGAGATTTAATAAAAGAAAAAAAAACTCAAGTAGACCGAAATAAAAATTGAAAAACGTACCCGATCGATTAAAACCGTGTGTTTAGATGTTACAACAATCTCCTCACCCCAGCACAGAATCATAATATAAACCGTGCATTGACCCTTTCTTACAAAATATTACCCTAAATATCACAGACGCTGAGATCATTAATTCTCTCTAATATTTCTTAACGCTGAGACTTCATTACCCTAAATATCCCAGACGCTGAGACCATCTCTTTTTAATACAGCATAACTAGCTAAAATAAATCAAGAACAATGAACTGACGCTAAGTACTCAGCGCGCCACTTGACCCCAACTTTCTTTTACTGCAGAAATGCATATGTAATCTTTTTTTTTCCTTCGACCGATCTTTCTTTTTAATCAAGAATTCAACTTGGGAGTCAGTCAGAATTTTTACTTAGATCGACGCGGGTAAGGTTGCCTCGCCTTTAGCACATTGTATAAGAGTATCGCGAAAATAAATAGGAAGTTTTAAAAATAAGCCAGTGTTTGCCTTCTCAGTTCCCTTTTTTTAAAAGTTCGGGAGGAACTTTATTTGTGGCGCAGTCGGTAGGATACGCGTGTTATCGAAAGAAAATCGATTCCGTGTATTTTAATACTTAACGCGTATTGACAATATTCATTGAAAGATCAGTGAAATATAGGTGAACAAAACACGGTAGTGCATCACAGAAAGATTTGTGAAGTACATAAACGACGATACTAGAACAAGTGCATAAGATATCCCGCATTAGTGATCTCTGTGTAACTCTCATAACGGAGAAAAAGGAAACCTCTGACTCGGAGAAAAAAGGAAAGCCAAACTCGCAGAAGAAAACAAAAACCGGAAGAACTATTCATCACCCGTCGACGAAATACATAGAAGGAAGGAAGGAAGTAACTACGTATCTCAGCCTGCCAATCAGAAAGGGGGAAGGAAGTAGGACCACATAATCCAACCATCTAGCCAGGGCAACTCATTACCAACACAGCAGCCAAGGAACAATATCCAAGTAAGAAGGTTATGAACAATTCAGATTTAGAGATAGATGAATATAGGGAATTAGGAACTTTAGCAGATAGTTTTAGAAGATCACTGAACAGAATTCAGGAACACATAAATTCTTTTGATTCGATCCTCCAAAATAGTTCAAGAATGGCTTCCCTTACCATTGACCCATTAAAATACTTATCCCGACTCCCCGACTTCAACGGAGACTATAACAAACTGCAGAACTTTGTTGATTTAGTAGATAGAATCCACCCTACACTAACAGCTTATGATGAAAATTCACAACTAATTTTCGGTGATATAATTAAATCTAAACTAACTGGTAGGGCTCGAGAAGTAATAGATATAAATTACGGAGTAACCTCTTGGTCAGATATAAAAACTTTATTAAATCACAACTTTGGCGATAGGAAATCAGTGGACCAATTATTCGATGAATTAAGGAGTGTGACGTTCCACACAAGTAGTCAGGGAATGTATAATGAGATTAAAGATATACTAAGAAGGCTAAATGTAAAAACGAAAAACGAATACAAAAATGACCCAAATTTAGAGCAATTAATCAGAGCAAATATAAAATCAGCATTAGAATTGTTTAAGAGGAAACTACCGGAACCAATGAAATCTATATTACATTGCCGTGACCCTAAAGATTTAGAAACTGCCTTACATATTCTTTACGAATCAGGACATGCACATTATAATCCTTATTCTCAAAATCGGCAAAATTATAATTCGCCAAGACAGAACAGAAACGGAAGCAGGAATACTGATCAAAACAATGAAAGACAACCTGGAGGCAACCAAAACAGGCAGCCCCCTCGTTCACAAACAAACTCAACCCCGTACAATAGTAACAACCGTAACTCTCGTCCTCCTCCCCACAGACCAGGCAACGCGAACCAACAGCCAACACATAGAAATAATTTTTGCTATAATCCTAATTCAAGACGAAATTTCAATTCCAACACAAATAATCGATATCCCGATAATAATAATACAAACAACAGCATTCGCAGCAATAATAATAACACAAGCCAGAATCACAATGGTTACAATAATACACGAAGTAATAATAGTAACAACAATGGTAATAATAATAATAGCAATAATAACAATAATAATAACAGTAATACTAACAACAACACGAACCCAGAACCCATGGAAGTAGATATGGTACAAGTAAACCAAACTGAAATAACTACTTCCGATGCACAAAATTTTCAGTCGCCTGCCTCAATCGAAGTTTACCCTATATAACAGTGAAATCTAAAACAGTCCCGTTAAAATTTCTCATAGATACAGGAGCAACCCATTCCATTATAAACCCTAACTTATGTAATCCTAAATGGATAACTAAACTTGAACAACCCTTAAAATTAAAAACCTTGAATCATTCAGTTGAAATAAACGAAAAAGCTAACATTCCACTTTTTGAAGAGCTAGGGAACCCATCCGAAAAGGTCGAGATGCTAATATGCAAATTTCACACAGAATTCGACGGATTAATAGGAAATAATATCCTTCAACCGCTCAAAGCCAGTATAGACTATGGAACTAATTATTTAACTTCAGGAGGAAAAAAAGTTAAAATGAATTTCTATTCAAATAAAAAAGTTATATACCAATTGGCGGAGAAAGGTGATTACGAAATTGCCGTACCAGTATCACAGAAGGATGGTTTAGGTTATCTTACCGAAATGCGTAGTATAGACGGTTCATTTGTAGTGAATGAAGGAGTATATAACATTGAAGATTATAAAATACTTGCTAAAGCCCAATTATTACAGGAAACGCCTGTTAAAGTCGCCCTTGGGCCCGTGAACATAGAAAGGGTAGATCACCAAAATTTCAGTATCATAGAAAATATAGAAACAAAGCCCCTTATTGAACAATTAAGAATTGAGCATCTCAATTGCGAAGAAAGGAACAAACTAGTAAGTTTAGTAAAAAGATATCGTGACATTTTTTACACAGATTCTTCCAAGCTCTCATTTACAAATGCTATCAAGCATAAAATCCGCACTAAAAGTGACATACCCATTCAATGTAAAACTTACCGGTACCCTTACGTGCATAAAACCGAAGTCGAGAAGCAAATTCGAGAAATGCTTGACAACGGTATTATACGCCACAGTAACTCCCCATACTCAGCCCCAATCTGGATCGTGCCTAAGAAGGCAGATGCTAGTGGAAAGGTTAAGTGGAGGTTAGTAATTGACTATCGCAAGTTAAACGAAGTAACAATTGATGACAAGTACCCTATTCCAGTTATTGATGAGATTCTTGAAAAATTGGGAAGATGCCAATATTTCAGCACTCTTGATCTGGCAAAGGGATTTCACCAGATCGAGATCGACGAAAATGACATTCATAAAACGGCCTTTAGCGTAGAGAATGGGCACTACGAATTTTTGCGTATGCCCTTCGGATTAAAAACAGCGCCCGCAACTTTCCAGAGGCTCATGAATAATGTGCTAAAAGAATTTATAAATAAAATATGTCTAGTCTACATGGACGATATAATCGTTTTTTCAACCTCCTTGCAAGAACATGTAGAGTCTCTAGAAAAAATATTTAAAAGACTTAAGGAAGTTAACCTTAAAGTCCAAATGGACAAGTCCGAGTTCTTGACAAAGGAAACGGAATTTTTGCGACACATTGTGACCCCAGAAGGCATCAAACCTAACCCGAAGAAAATCGAGTGCGTAAAGAATTTTCCAATACCAAGGACCAGCAAACAGATTAAGCAGTTCTTGGGTTTAACAGGTTATTATAGAAAATTTATTAAAGATTATTCAAAAATTTCTAAACCTATGACCAAATATCTAAAGAAAGACGCCAAAGTAGATATAACTAACTCTGATTTTCAAAATAGTTTCGAGACTTTGAAAAGACTATTGATTAATGAGCCTATTTTACGTTATCCAGATCTTAACAAGGAATTTGTTTTAACAACAGACGCTAGCCAGTACGCCCTAGGTGCAATTCTTTCTCAAGAAGGACATCCAATTTGTTACGCAAGTCGTACATTAAATGATCATGAAACAAATTACAGCACGATTGAAAAGGAGTTGTTAGCAATCGTTTGGGCAACTAAATATTTTCGACCATATCTCTTTGGGCGAAAATTTAAAATTGAAACGGATCATAGACCTCTTACCTGGTTATTTTCGATTAAAGAACCAAATTCAAAATTAGTCCGCTGGAGACTGAAACTCTCTGAATATGACTACGTTATAGTATATAAGAAAGGAGTGAAGAATAGTAACGCAGACGCCTTATCTAGATTAGAAACTGTAGAAATGCACCTGACCAAAGTAGAGAATCAAGACGGGAATTCCATACCAGTAAGCCAATCTCCTATAAATGTATTTAGGAACCAGATAATAATAAAGAAAACAAACTCAGGATCTATGAGAATAAAAGCTTCAAAACATTTTAAAAACAATAGGAAAACCATTTACATGAAAGACCTCAGCGAAGAGGTTGCACTAGTTCTTATAAAGACTCATTTCAATTCAAGCCAGCTTAATGCAGTTATAATAGATGACGAGTTTTACACCTCACTATATACGGTATATAATAATACGATGCGTAATAATAACCACCTTCGAATAGTAAGATGTACTACACTGTTAGAAGATGTAGAAGACGAGGAAAAATTAGCAAACTTGATAGAACAAGAGCACCTTAGGAATAATCACCGTGGGATAGAGGAAGTTTTTAAAGAAATGAAATCTAAGGTTTACAACCCCAAATTAAAAATTAGAATTACACAGTTTATAAATAATTGTGAGGTTTGTAGCCTCGAAAAATATGAACGGAAACCCTTAAAGTTAGCGTATAAAATAACAGAAACAGAATAGTACAATTAATAGAAGGCCAATAGATTTTGTGACAGGAAAAATTACGGAAAGCGAGTATAAGGAGATCCATGATAGAATAATCAAGACTAAAGAACGAAGCATCAATAGACTCAATAAATACAGAGACGAAACAGAGTAAGACCCAGGACCGAACTATATTAAAGAAATTCGAGGAGGTAAAAATCATGCTAAATACAGGAAAATAGAAGCAGACAAACTTGACGACGAACATTTAACAGACACTAACAACGGACTGAAATATTATAAGACCCATGTAAGAAAAAAGAAAAAATACCAGGACAGAAGCAACCCTACTATCAAATCAAAAATGAAAAAAAAATACAAAAAGAAAGACTAACCAAACATAGCGTGTACTAATCTATAAACATGATTACAGGGAAATGAGGCTAATAACCATCCTACTCCTCATCTTGACGACATTAATAAACCTGACGAAGTTACAACAAATTGACATACAAGACTTGAACAACAATAATGGCTACATACCAATAAAACTGGAAGAAATAAAGGTAATAAAATCTTATACCAAAGTGCTCCATATAGTCAACATCACGGAATACGAAGTCGCAAAAGAGAACATACGAAACAGCATATCTATGTTGCACACCAGAGTTGCATCCATGAGACCCATGTACGATACAGTCCACCGTAACTTTGTCTTACTAGAGGGGAAAATCAAAAGCCTTCATCCGAACTTAAGACAAAGGAGAGGTCTTGTAAATATATTGGGAAAAGGTTTAAAATTCGTGGCCGGTACGATGGATAGCGACGATGAAAAGGAAATACACGATAAGTTAGATGCATTATCTCGAAATCAGGAAATTTTAGCAAATCAAGTCTTAGTGGGCCAAGGTATTTCTGACCAAATCCGTAATATTACCGAGCACATTAATAAACAACAAAATATCACCCAAAATTATTTAAACACAGTCACTAAAACAATACAAAATAAAATTTTAACTCTAGAAGACGAAATTGACTATATGCAACAAATATACCAGATTAATAACGATATAACTCTCCTGCGTGGTCATGTAGAAGATATAGAACAAGTTATCTTTTCAAGCAAACTCGGCGTTCTCTCTAAGGACATTTTAACAGAATCAGAACTTAGTATTATAAATGACTTTGACAGTTACCAGAACATAAAAACTGCAGTTAGACTTCAAAATAATGAAATAATAATAGTCCTACTAATACCCACTTATTCCCAAAATTTATTATCCAAAATACTGATCGAACCCGTCCCGAATAGTCAAAATAAATCAATATTTTTAGAAGAAAACACAATATTAGTAGACTCTGACAATAGAATATACAAAGCAAATGTTAAAGAAAATCTGAAGAAAAATCTAATTGAAATAAATAACGATTGTATCAGTAGTATAATAAAATTTGAAGAAGCACATTGTAAAACCAAAAATCTTTTGAAACAAGAAATAAAAGAAATCATGACAGGTGTTATTGTATTGAAAAATGTAAACAACTTAAATATTACACAAAATTGTAACAAAGCAAATATTAATATCAAAGGGAATTTCTTAATAAAATTTGAAAACTGTAAAATAGAAATAGGAAATAATAGCTATGTAAACACAAACCTTAAGGTTTATGACAACCTAGTTTTGCCTAATTTTATAACAAAAATCAGAGAACATGTACAAGACATACCCGAAATTGAATTAGAAGAATTGTATCTAAAACAATTACAGAGCGAAAACAACATTAAATCACTAATATTTAAGAGCGGTAGTAATAATATAATAAGTTTTGGTACAGATATTTTAATCATAGTTATAATAACATCCCTCATAATTATATTCTTTTATTATAAAAGGAAAGGCAACATTTACCCAAAAGTCTCTTTTCCAATAATTTCGTCGGAGCCTCATTCTAACGGTGGGGGTGTTACAACAATCTCCTCACCCCAGCACAGAATCATAATATAAACCGTGCATTGACCCTTTCTTACAAAATATTACCCTAAATATCACAGACGCTGAGATCATTAATTCTCTCTAATATTTCTTAACGCTGAGACTTCATTACCCTAAATATCCCAGACGCTGAGACCATCTCTTTTTAATACAGCATAACTAGCTAAAATAAATCAAGAACAATGAACTGACGCTAAGTACTCAGCGCGCCACTTGACCCCAACTTTCTTTTACTGCAGAAATGCATATGTAATCTTTTTTTTTCCTTCGACCGATCTTTCTTTTTAATCAAGAATTCAACTTGGGAGTCAGTCAGAATTTTTACTTAGATCGACGCGGGTAAGGTTGCCTCGCCTTTAGCACATTGTATAAGAGTATCGCGAAAATAAATAGGAAGTTTTAAAAATAAGCCAGTGTTTGCCATCTCAGTTCCCTTTTTTTAAAAGTTCGGGAGGAACTTTATTTGTTTTAGACTCAACCTACATTATCATCATCTTCATCATTAGCTTTCTTAAATTTGTATTTCGAGTTAAACATTGTATTACTTAATTTCACATGCCACTGTATTTTGCTGTTCATTAATTTTGCCTACTCTCAATTGCTGTACTTAATGCCCTTCAATAATGAAAAAACTGTACTGTGTCGCCTAGATTTGTAAAAACTCTCATACCAGGCGGCCTCTCTTGCTAACCGCCGAGCTGCACGGATCGCTGCAAATATATAGTCATTTTTCTTAAAATTTCGAAAGCGCGTCTTTTCTTTATCAGTCCTAAACCCCCTAACACCGTCTTTTGTGAAACCTAAGAGTTAATATAAAGAAAAAGGAAGAAAAAAATCAAATTGAAGTAGACTTAAAAAAAAAAAGTGTAAAACTTAACCGATAAAAAGCGAATCCTATTTTTTTGCGAAATCTAAGGGAGCAAATAGGAAAAACCAATGGAATCTTAAACTAGAGTTGAATAGAAAATATTGTAAAACTTTCCCAATAAAATAGAACTTTGCTAAGTGACCCTTGTTAAGTGAACTTCGTTAAGTGAAACCTAAGAGAGCAAATAGAAAGAAAAAAAAACAACAAAGAAATCAAACTCTTAAATTAGCCTCGAATAAAAAAAACATAAAAGAAATATTGTAAAACTTACTCGATAAAATGGAACTTTGTTCAGCGAAATTGGTCCTGTGACACGTAAGAAAAAAAAAAGAAAGATCGTTAAGTAAAAATAATAATAACGTAAACATGCCTCCTTTTTAATGCACGAATACTATGAAACAAAATTAATTTCCAAAAACGGATCTTTAAAGTAAAATGTTTTAAGAATACAGTAAAAAATTTCTTGTAATTATTTTCATACGAGAAATATGACAGAGAGATGATCGCATGGCTGATTTCCGACGATCAAAACTCTAACTTGCTACTACCGACCACTTCTAAGTCTATTTCCGACCAACCCAAAATGACTGCAAAATTCAACTTATTTATGAATAACAGGATATTTAGGATGTGATATTGGTTGTAATTTAAATTTAAAAAACCATTTATTAAATTTATTAATTTTAAAATTATAGTCACTTTTCTTAAAAATATTTTCACTCCTGCTGCAGTTGACCTCGAGGTGCATCCTTGTTCGTATCCCGCCTCAGCTACTCAACAACGAGCGAACAGATTCTTAAATACATAGAATCGTCGGGCGCCCTGGCACGGACATAAATTGCAAAAAGCTAACGAAGCCCAACCTGCCCGATCGTCGCACAGCTTCATTCCGCGTTTTCGCCCCGGACGACGTTTTTTCTGCAATCAACACTCATAACTTCTGGCCGCAGGGTGTAATTTTCCACCCATTTACTCTTCGGTCAGGGCTTCCGAAAGAAAATTTTCAAATGGGAAGGAGCAATCGGAGAACGTCTTAACCCGCCGTTGGTGACGCATTGGTCTGTGAGACCGGGTAGATCGAAAATATCTAATATTTTTTTCACCGTTCATCGAATTACATTGCGATTTCGAGTAGCTGCCTTATTCCACGCCCCCTACTGCAAGACTACCACGCGACAGCGACGCGGGCGCACGCTTCGGAATTTTGGGGCCAACCCGGTGCGTGCGACCGGCGTCACCAACTAAGTAAGTCAAATGGTTGCTCGAGTTGTATGTCTGTTGAAGATGGGTGATTTTAAAATTATATATATATATTTTTTTTTTGTAGAAGTATTACCATTTATGTTTCTTTACTTTATGTTTAAAATGTCATAAGACTGATTTCATCCTTAAATATTGCGACATTTTTTAGTTTAAAAAAATATTGTGAAAATACCTTGACATTTTAATGCATCCAAAGATATTGTCTAATGAGTAATAAAAGCTATTTAATATATGAAATACCTATGTTTTATTGACAAAAAAATATCTAATTTTATAACCTTTCCAATGAAAAGTAGCATGAACAATAAATTATAGAAATACTCGTAGTCAAAAACCCCGGTGCGTGAGATCGGGGTCACCAACGATGTAAGTCAATATTCACTTCACCAACGGCGGGTTAATAAGAAACTTAACCAATTGTAATACTGTACGTTCCCCCCCCCCCCCCCCCCCCCCCCCCCCCCGCTGTTTGTAATGTTTTTCGCGTTTTTAGTGTTATATACCAAAATGTACGCGGTTTGAGGACCAAATTTGTTAGCCTCTCTACGTCCGTTCTTGCAGATTCTCCCGATATTTTTTGTCTAAGCGAGACTTGGCTCAATTCATCGGTAACCGATGGCGAATTTTGTCCTCCATGCTACGAAATTTTCCGTGCTGATCGTGACGTCATCCGCTGTTCTAAAAAGGATGGCGGTGGCGAGCTTATCGGGATAAAGTCTTCTCTAGCACCCTTTTCTCATAACCTTCCTATTGACCCCCATCCTATAGAGTATGTCTGTAATAAATTTAAACATGGTAAAGTGCACGTTTATGTATGTTGCATGTATGCCCCGTGCAATTCCTGTTCTGAATGCTTGGAATGCTTATATGAAGGTCTCTCAAGCATTCTTAATATTTCCGATCCTGGTAGTTACCTGCTGATTTGTGGTGATTTTAATCTGCCCAAATTATGCTGGTCACCCTCCAGACCCTCCGTGCTCTTATTCATTTGCATGGTGGCAGTTAACGGTTAATTTTAAACGATCCCAAATAAATTTATGTTTATCTAAATAGTACAGTCACTGAAGGTACAAATCGACCATTACCTCCGATTTCGTCGAAGCTCCATCAATTTGCATGAAAATTGGTGAGTAGTTAGAGGATACCTCAATAAACAAAAGTGACATAGTGCCAACTTGCGCTTTTACCCTGGGGGTGGATGCAACCCCTTCTCGGGGGTGGAAATTATTTTTCGAAAAATAACCCCAGGAATCGATAGAGGTACCAATTCTAAGCAAAATTTGTTTTATAAAGTTATTAAAATAAATCAATACTTTTTGAGTTATTAAAGATAAAAGATTTTGATTTTTCGTGAAAAAAATGCATGTTTTAAAGCGGTTTTTCATAAATAACTCAAAAACTATAAGTTTTTACAAAAAAGTTGTGATTACCAAAATTGAAGCTAATAAAAAAACGAATAAAATCCTTCCTTAAACGTTCTCGATATATTTCGTTCTCTACTATTTTTTACGTATATCGAGTATTTTTAGAGTTATTATCAAAAGAAAATGAAATTTACGAAAATTTGAAAAATTCTGATTTTTTTAAATCATATTTTTTTCTTAAAATATGCATTCTAAACCGGTCAAAATTTTTTACGTCATTACTTATGCTAAAATACAAAAAGTCTTATAGGGATTACTATAAATTTTAATTTTTGTGGAAATGGCGTAGGTTTTATTTTTCACTTTTTCCTAAAAAATTCGAAAGGGTCATATTATTTTCATCATAACTTGCTTAATTTTGATGCTATCAACTTTCTCCAAAGCTCATTTTAAAGGTATTTGTGAGTACTTTGAAAAGTGTTCAATAAGTATTTTTTATAAAATGCATCGTTTTTCCGTTATTTGAGCTTGAATACTTAAATTTGAGTACTTGCCGAAAAAAAATATAAATTCAATTACCTATAGCCATAGATAAATAAAGTATTTCATACGTAGATGGGACAGCTTGAACACGGGAGGGAACGCATTTTCGACTTGAGATTGCCTCCCAAAGCAAGCAAATTTCTACCCGTGGCGTAAACTGCAAGTACACCCTGTCGCTTATATACTTATGCGAAGCGAGAACCATGCCTCCGCTGGCCTTATGAGCTTCGCGATTTCGTGTGCTCTATGTACAACAGCGCTGAAATTATATATAATGCAACTGCTCGCTGGGAAGGAAGCATACACACACACACACAAATAAAACAGCGCGCAGGTGCATTATATATAATTTCAGCGCTGTTGTACGTAGAGCACACGAAATCGCGAAGCTCATAAGGCCAGCGGAGGCATGGTTCTCGCTTCGCATAAGTATATAAGCGACAGGGTGAACTTGCAGTTTACGCCACGGGTAGAAATTTGCTTGCTTTGGGAGGCAATCTCAAGTCGAAAATGCGTTCCCCTCCCGTGTTCAAGCTGTCCCATCTACGTATGAAATACTTTATTTATCTATGCTATAGCTCACTTTAAATTAATACTAAAAGGTTTTTGAAGTGAAAACTTCTTTAGCGGCGTTGTGCATTTTTTGAAATGTAAAACTCGCGTCAGGACACGTGACCCTGATTGAAAATTCGTAAGACCGACAGGGCGCTTGCGCGAGTGTGCGTGTGCGTTTGTATACAGCCTGCTATGCGCACAACGAAATATAAAACTACTATTGATGCGGTCTTTATTAGACATTTAAATAGATTCGAATCAAAATTGTTCGTTTCTTACTTCAGCTACCATAAACCTATTGTATCAGTTTTAGAGATTGGCGATGATGATGCTGGTAATGATGATGGTGACAGAGTCGTTGAAATTATGGATGAAAGTTGATTTTTCTGAGAGATAAACTTTTTAATGTAAAATAATTGTAAGAGTTCTGAAGCGTTAAATTTGTTATGTAATATATATTGTCATGTTTGTGTACGATAGAGCAATAAATGAATATTGTATTTTACCACATAAATGATAGTACTTTTATACTGATAAATAAAGCAATTCGTGCGAAATTATTCCCTAACCATTCCAAAATATTCCAAAATGCACAACGTTAACGTTCAAGTTTTCACCTCTGCGGCACTCCCGGAGTACCACCCGTTTTTTTTAAGGAAGGATTTTATTCGTTTTTTTATTAGCTTCAATTTTGGTAATGACAACTTTTTTGTAAAAACTTATAGTTTTTGAGTTATTTATGAGAAACCGCTTTAAAACATGCATTTTTTTTCACGAAAAATCAAAATCTTTGATCTTTAATAACTCAAAAAGTATTGATTTATTTTAATAACTTTATAGAACAAATTTTGCTTAGAATTGGTCCCTCTATCGATTCCTGGGGTTATTTTTCGAAAAATAATTTCCACCCCCGAGAAGGGGTGGCATCCACCCCCAGGGTAAAAGCGCAAGTTGGCACTATGTCACTTTTGTTTATTGAGGTATCCTCTAACTACTCACCAATTTTCATGCAAATCGATGGAGGTTCAACGAAATCGGAGGTGAAACCCTTCAGTGACTGTACTAAAAGAACTTTATGACATGAGGAAAATAATAAAAATCAGAGTAGTTTCAGGCAAAAAAATTAACTTTGTAATAGGAAATTATTTTTTTAATAATCAAGTAGTTCCAGACAGATAGCCAGTCGATTGTTATTAAAAAAGTTTTTGAAAAAGAAAAGATAAATAAATAAAAAAGATAAAATAAAAAACTAAAAAAAAGGAAACCACAAAATAAATATATTATTAAATCAATAGACGGCTGAAAAAGGAACCACAAAACAAATATATTATAACGCAATATTAAATTTATATTTCTGCGGTTTCCCCACATTCGGAAGATCCGAGGGTTTTAAAGAATCAACCAAGAAGGTCCTTTCCGACATCTAAGGAGGATTTTCTACACTCCCAAGCATTACACCCCAACATTTGTGTGGTGTCTTGTTGGGTCAAGATCAAAAGATACAATTGGTGACCCCGAAGTTCAAGAAGACGCAGCTAATGAAGAAAAATTAAACATTAAAAAAAAAAAACAAGAATATCTCCTTCCCGACTGGTTCTAAGAACCAGAACATTCCAACATCAAGTTCCTGACGTCCCAGCGCTACAGCAAGAACTACAATAGTTTTAAAACTTTTAAGGGAGTACTTTTCAAATTCATTTTATGTAAATTTTCCTCATTCAATTTCTTTTCAATCAAAAAAATATGAACCACAATATTGGTGATTCAATCGGAAGAGGAACCGAATCAGTTCAAAATTCCGTTCCGTCTACTTTCTACTTCGTCTTCCATCGATTCCCTTTCCGTTACCGTACCTGCATTTTAGAAAAGCGCTCCCCAATTCTGGTTCCAGAGACTGGAGACACAATTTCATACAGCCAGAATAACAAGCGAAAATACAAAATTTAATCACGCCCTCTCAGCTTTGGGTGAAGAGCTATTCCGCCTCATCAGTGATGTTCTTAGATCACCTGACCCGGTCCAGCCATATACACAATTAAAAGAAACGTTGATCTCTCGCTTAACAGCTAGTGCTTCCGCGAAATTAAACCAACTTTTAGGTGATTTGAAGCTAGGTGACAGATCTCCGTCACAATTTCTTCGTGAGTTGAGAGAATTATCCAATGGAAGTCTCAATGATGATGTACTTAAAACCATTTGGATGCAGAGGCTCCCAGATAACATGAAAGCAATCCTTTCTTGTAGTTCCGGAGACCTTAATGAACTCGCGAAGTGTGTCGATAGAATTTTTCTCAGAAAAAGTCCACCCTCATCATTATCTGTACTAATCAAACCAACCGTTAACGAAAAAGTTCAAAAGTTACTACGTAAATTCCATAATATCACGATTGATTCAGGTTTTACGAAACCAGTGAAACATTTGGTAGCTCACCAAATTAAAACTTCTGGCCCTCCTATATTTTCTAAAGTTCGCAGACTTTCGCCAGAAAAATTATTAGTTGCCAAGAAAGAATTCGAATTCTTACTCAACTAAGGCATTTGTAGGCCCTCTAACAGTAACTGGTCCTCTCCTCTACACATGGTTCCAAAGAAAAATGGTGAATGGAGACCTTGTGGAGACTATAGACGTCTCAACGCCATCACAGTCCCGGGTCGTTATCCAATCCCCTTGATTCATGATTTTTCGTATCATCTTCAAAATGCTAAAGTATTCTCGACTTTAGATATGACTAAGGCCTATCACCAAATTGCGGTAGAACCTGAGGACATTCCGAAGACTGCCATATGTACACATTTCGGACTTTTCGAGTTTACCCGTATGACCTTCGGTCTTTGCAAGGCTGCTCAATCTTTCCAAAGATTTATTAATTCAATCCTTAAAGACTTAAAATTTTGCTTTGCTTATTTAGACGATGTCTTGGTCGCTTCAAAAACCGAAGAAGAACATTTAGATCATTTGGAACAAATTTTTCAACGATTTTTTTATCACGGTTTGATCATAAATGTAGAGAAATGTAACTTCATGCTATCAGAAGTGAAATTTCTCGGACATTTTATCACTTCAGAAGGCATTAAACCATCACCTGAGAAGGTTGAAGTTATTTACAATTTTAAACTCCCTTCTACCGTGAAAGAATTAGGACGTTTCCTAGGCATGGTAAATTTTTATCGCCCTTTCTTACCTCATGCAGCTCAACATCAGTCAGCCCTTAACAAATATCTTTGCGGTAGTAAAAAGGACGGTTCAAAGAAGGTTGACTGGAATCCGGATTCTGTTAAAGCTTTTGAGAACATGAAGACACAACTTTCTCAAGTCACCCTTTTAGCATTTCCAAATTTAAATGCTGACCTTGGTTTATTTGTTGACGCTTCAGATTTAGCAATCGGTGCAGCATTAAACCAAAAAGTTAACAACAATTGGCAACCTTTAGGATTCTTTTCAACTAAATTAAATCTCACACAATCTAAATACAGCGCTTATGATAGGGAATTATTCGCGGCGTATAAGGGAATCAAACATTTCCGTTATCATTTAGAGGGAAGAACTTTCACCCTATTTACAGATCATAAACCGTTAACTTTCGCTTTCAAACAGAACCCATAAAGCTTCTCCGAGACAAGCTCGACATTTGGACTTCATTGGCGAATTCACTACAAACATCAAACATATTTCGGGAAAAGACAACTTAGTGGCAGATACCCTCTCACGCATAGAGGAATTACACCTACCTTGTTAGCTCCTCGCTGACCAACTTCTGGAATTTTGCTCCTTAAATCAATTCAACAATCACTGCAATCATAACTCCACTTTATTGGATCTTGTGCTCTCTAATCTCCAATCAGAGCACCTGCAAATTGAAGCTCATCCGGGTCTTGTGCCGTTTGACGAGCACCATTCACCCCTACAACTTGAATTTCACCTACCCGCTAGTGTAACACGTCCTCGCTCTAGCCTTCGCCGAAGCCGAAATTTATTCAAAAGCAATTACCCCGCGATTAATCAATATCTTTCTAACATCGACTGGGACTCTCTGCTTCAAGGTAACATTTCTTGCAACGAAGCAGTCTCAAGATTCTACTCCATCCTTGACAATGCAATCTCTAATAATGTTCCTCTTCGCACCGCGGCAAGGAAGGAACAACCTATCTGGTTCACCCTTGTACTTCATAAAGCTCTTAGTGAGAAGGAACGACTTAGGCTGCGGTACAAGCGTTCTAAGACTCCTGATAACTACAAGCTTTACAATTCTAATCGTGCACACACAAAACAACTACTTAAAAGCACCTTTAAATCTTATGTGCACAGTATAGAGGATGGGCTTCGCTGCGATGGCTCTAAACCTTTTTGGAATTTTATTAAAAACTCCAGATTCAGGGATGAGTCTCGCTCTATTCTTAAACTCGGCGATGAAACCGCATCAGACCGCTAAATTCATGTAGACTTCTCTGGATGTTCTTCTCGTGAGTTTGTTCCTTTGTCTGGTCTTCCACAGGTATCTATTCTTGGACCGTTGTTCTTTCTGTTATTTATTAACGACTTGCCAATGGAAATTAGCTCTGACTGTCTTTTATACGCTGACGACCTCAAAATTTTCCGAACAATCCATTCACCCATCGACTGCGACGTTCTCCAGCGTGACCTAATGGCACTGGAAGGCTGGTGCAACGTTAACTGCCTGTCCATAAATGTTAGTAAGTGTTTCAAAATGTCATTTACGCTAAAAAAGTGTCCTGTGTTGCGTGTTTATACCCTCAATTCTGTGTCGTCAGAGGTCAACCAGTTCAAGGATCTGGGTGTGATCTTTGATAGCAAGCTAAGTTTTAATGAGCATATTGATAGCATCTGCAAAAGATCTTATGATGGCAGGATTTATTTTACGCTCTTCTGCTAGCTTCCGAAACCTGTCCACGCCTGTCCTATTATTCATGGCAGTAGTACGCAGTATTCTCGAATACTGCTCACCGGCCTGGTCTCCGTACCACGTCAAGAAAATAATTCTCTTAGAAGATGTACAAAGGAAATTCTCCCGAAGTCTTTTGAGCAGATGTAACATACCTTATGCTTCTTATTCTGACAGACTCTCTATCCTTAACCTGCCTCCCCTATCAAAATACCCATAGTACTAAATTTCACTTAAATTCGTTGAAGTTTGAAAATTGTTGGTCGCCATATTGGATCCGCCATCTTGGATTTCCAAATTTCGGGAGTTTCAAAATGGCGGACCCAAGATGGCGGTCAAAAATTGTAAATATCAAGGGATTGCCATGAAAATTGTTGGTCGCCATATTGGATCCGCCATCTTGAATTTCTAAATTTCGAGCATAGATTCGCAATCAGGAGATCCGAAAACCCCCGAATACTAATTTTCATGGCAATCCCTTGATATTTACAATTTTTGACCACCATCTTGGGTCCGCCATTTTGAAACTCCCGAATAAAAAATAGCCTATGTCACCCGGGGATAGTGTAGCTTCCCAACGGTGAAAGAATTTTTCAAATCGGTCCAGTAGTTTCGGAGCCTATTCAATCCAAACAAACAAACAAATCTTTCCTCTTTATAATATTAGTATAGATTTCAATAGTCATGGAGTGCTTCCTCTGTAATTTGTTGAGTAAAAATCCTAATTTTCGAGAAAAAAGAGAAGAGATCAAAAAGTTCTCCAAAGAATTGTTCCTCTCGTGCAAAACTTTTCAAAATTCACGACAGCATTTCAAGCACAAATATTTCGACGTAATACTGTAATTTTTTTTTCTTTATGTACACATTTTTTAATGCAATTCTTTATTTTTTTATTTTTTGTTTTTATTTAGCGCAATATACGAGCTCGGGGCTCTCGTAATAAAAAAAATAAATAATAAATTGAATTTAATTCCATATATTTTTATTTCCACACATCTTAAATTACAAACTTGGGACTAAATCGCGCATTAATCTTTCCCTTATTCTTGACCCAATTGAAAAAGATTGACGGATTTCAACGACATCTGCTGAGTGCTGACTCTGCATCGTGAAGATTTACCAAATGCTCCACATCCACAGCAGCTACTCCATCTTCTTCCTGTGGTATCAGTGGAATATTCTTTACCTGCTTGTTGTGGAGCACTACGCAAGAATTGATTATAGATCCCACAGTCAACAGATCATAGCGTAGTTTTCTCTCACCTAATAAACATCTATAATAATTTTTGTGTTTAAAATCTATTTAAAAGTATAAATTAAGAATTACCGAAATCTGACTTTTAATAATCCCGTCGTGTGTTCAACTAAAGATCGTTCTTTATGCACGCTATTGAAATGGACCTCGGCATCGCTTTGAGGATTTCCTATAGGTGTCTTATGCCAAGGCTGAAGAGGTTACAGATTTTGTTGTGCATAAATACTTAATTTATTTCATTTTTACATTCAATTTATACTAATTATAATCATATTTCTTTTCGTCTTTAGGATGTAATAACTATGCCGAGCGATTTTCACAAAGGTAGGACTCATTTAAATCATTATACTTATATGTTTGACGGAGACACCGGCGAAGATGATGAATGCTGCCGGTATCCGTTTGTTGGATGATACTCCACCGTTGTATTCAGTTCCGCTTTTCCCAAGCAACTCCTCAGTCTTTCTAAAAAGAATCTTATTCTCCACATTCACCGCCTGCTCCACCATCAATTCTGAAGGCTGAAACAGAATCACTTGCAGTGCAGTGCAGTGCTGTCAAACTTAGAAACAGTGTTAATAAATGGGGTAACACAGATCAGAGGTATTGCAGTGCAGAATTTTGCCTATTTTCTAAAACACTGCAGCACTGCAAGTCGGCGTTTGATAGCACATTTCGCTTCTAGTGTTTCTGAACAATTTCACATTATTATAAACTAGCAGATACCCGGCGTGTGCTACTACGCTAAAAAAAGAAATACATTTTGTTTATTTGTTGGAAAAAAAGGAAATTTTCGTCTCCTCTCGTCTCTCGCCTCTCGTCTCTCGTCTCTCATCTCTCGTCTCTCGTCTCGTCTCGTCTCGTCTCATTAATGCGAAGTTTTTTGTCACGTTTTTTTCAATACATATGTAGATCAAGAAATAAATTGGTTTCTTCAAAAGCACTCATTATTATTTATTTTTTGTTTATGTTTTTTCTTTTACTGTCTCGAATGCGACCAAAACTTTTAAAAAATTGCACAAATTCACTCGTCCGAAACACTCGTGGAAATCCAACAGGTCAGGAACAACAAAAGTCAATAAAAACAAAATATCAACAGTCCTATCAGATTTTGCCATTCTGTCAGGAAAAAAGTGGGCCATGTGTATACGCCGATAATTAAAAACGGTGTAACCTTTTTTGGACGTAACCAAAAGTTGGGCCATATTTGGTTATTTGCCAAGTGTATACGCCGTGACTAGATTCACTGACATTACTGGTTATGGTACACGATATAAACGCGCTGATGACCAATTACCGACCTATTGCCAATCTTTCCTGTATCGCTAAACTTCTGGAAGCCTCGATATGCTATACCATTTATTTTCATTGCAGGCCTTTTTTGCAACCCTTCCAGAATGATACCCTTAAAAACGATTGACAGGATTAATCCCAGGATCCTACTTCATTAATTATCGCTGCTGGTTTTCCTCCTATATTCGTCGCTTGGCTCCGATCTTATCTGTCAGATCGCAGCCAGCGGGTATTTTTTTGGGGTGCGTTGTCCAGAGAAATGTCAATTATATCTGGCGTGCCCCAGGGTAGTCACCTGGGCCCCGTTTTATTTATAATTTATATTAATGATAATTCTTCCGCCCTGCAAATCTCAAGAATTCTCTGTTATGCTGATGATGCGAAAATCTACCGAGCTATTCGTAACCAAAGATTATCCATCCATAATCCATCCATCCATCTATGGATAATCTTTGTTCGTAACAAGCATGACAGTTCTCTTTTAAATTTTGACCTTGATTCCTTTTTTCACTGGCGTATACTGCACCAACTTCCTTTAAATATATACAAATGCACATTCATGCATTTCTCACGTCCTAAATACACCTCCTCTCTTAATTATTCCATTGAGTATGCTCGACAAAACCAAAGATTTGAGAGCCTGGTTTAATAGGCGATTCTCTTTTGACGACCACATCAGCGTCATAGCTGGCAAAGCTAACGCCACTCTTGGATTTATCAAACGCTGGGCGAAGGAGTTCGACGATCCGCACATCCTCTTCTGTACCTTTGTTAGACCTATTCTTGAATATGCCAGCCTGATTTGGTCCTGGGTTTGCCCTCCGGAATCTACCTTTGGAAAATCCCTTTGCCTTTCCCTGCCTCCTTATTCGGACCGCCTTAAACTGGTGGCTCTGCAATCCCTCGAACAACATCGTTTCACCTTCCGAGTTGCCTTTGCCTTCGACTGCTAGAATCAACTTCCCTGAAATCGTCGCTCGCTCTATTTGATATTTCCACCCCGGCACGCTCTTTGAGGAAACGAGGCATTAATGACCTTTAACGTCAATGTCGCGCGACTTCAATGCTAAGTTCTTTGACATCGATTTTCATTTAAATCGCAACCAGGTAAAGAATCAGCTTCGTTGCAATGGACATACTATGTATGTATGTGGGGGCCGCTGTAATCAAACTGCGCCGCTGCGACAAGGAGTGAAACGGAGGCGCCAGCCGGCTGTCATCTTTTTTGTTCGAGGGCACTCTCTCTCGAGACGGTGGACGTAGAAGGTCGGAAGTCGATCCCCTTTATTTCTTTTTGCACACCAATAAATTTTTATTGAAGTAAATCCTCGCCGTTTTAATCATCATCGGCAAATAGTTGAGGAGAAAAGAAATTCACTTAGGCCGTGGAGATCAGGCAGACAGGCTGAAGGGATATTTCATCATTTTGAAGCTGAAGTGGCGTACAGCAAGGAGGTAACCTTTGGAAAATAAGAGGTGGATCTGGAAACAAAACAAGGTATGAGCATTTAACATGTTTTTACTTCGTTGAGGCTACGGTGGAATTATTAAAATTACGCATTTGGATCAAATAACGGTAAAATCAAGTGAGTTTAAAATACCGGTGAAGACAATACTCACACATAGGCGATTGACTGTAATTTCTACTTCGTAGTGCGAGATTGACGTCACAGGCTACAGTGGCTTACAGAATTTGAGCGAAACATTGTTTTGAGACTTCGGTTACAGTGACTCATAAAATTAATCGTGACATTTACTTCGGAAATTTATTTCGTGACATTTATTTCGGAAATTGCAACTATTATTGACATGGGTCGTGGAAAACGCCGACACAGTGGCGCGACCGTTGATTTTACCATCGATTCGACTGGGACATCCACGCAGGTAAATCTGTCAGAACCGATGGAAAGTGGAATAAAGCTTAATTTTGCGGACTTTGAACACATGCTCAGAAAATATTCCGGTGACGGTACTATGAGTGTAAAAAAGTGGCTGCATGAATTCGAGGAATATGCAATTACTTTTAACTGGAATAGCATGCAACGTTTCATATTTTGCAAAAGGTCACTAAGTGGTACTGCGAAAATATTCGTCGAGTGTGAGGCGAAGCCCTTAACGTATCAAGACTTAAGAACTTCCCTAACTCGTGAATTTGCGCCAAAATTATCCGCCGCGGACGTACACAAAAAGCTACGAGAAAGGAGGAAGAAAGAAAGTGAATCTGTTAGGGAATAGGTCTGTTCGCGTACTTTTTTCGCCTGCAAGTTACTGCAGTTTGCTACTTCATGTGGTGGGGGTAAAATTGTAAAAGTACGAAAACACTTTTCTGCAATTTTCTGTAAAAGCAGAAGAAGAGTGCGAAAGTGACGGTTTGAAAAGTGAATTTGTGGTTGTGTCAGTTCTGTCTGTCTGAAAAGTGAATATTGTGGATTTTAACAAAAAGAAGGTTAACTGCGAATCTGCTAGAATTGGTCGATTTTTGTGCACTACCTGTATCGATATATCTTAAAAACAAACAATAACAACAAGGAGGCAAATGGCAAAAAAACGATGTTTGCTTTCTTTGTTAATTGTCGACGATGATGATGAGTCTTATAGCGACGAAGATGACTCTGTGCCACAAATTCTTTTAATGCCCGATGTTATTGTGAGGAATGTCGTGACTAGTCTTCCTAAAGGAATGAGGAGGACTTCTATTCACAATTATGTGGAAGAAATTGTTCCTCCTCATTACACAGACACGGAGTTTAAGATTCATTTTAGAATAACCCGTGAACTGTTTAAGTCCCTTTCCGATCGCTTTGAGCAACACGATTCTTATCAAAGTTTGAGAATTGATAAGCGTCTTACAGTGTCAAAACATCTGTTATTGTTTTTATGGTTCGTTGGACATGAGGCTTGCAGCTTTAGGGATATTTCGGATCGTTTCGATATGAGCATATCTACTGTAAGCGAAGTGATTAAACGTGTCACAATGTTCATCAGCGGTTTATCAGGAGAAGTGATTCGCTGGCCACAACAGGAAAGATTGGAGAAGACTGCAGCCCATTTTGAGTACTTTCCAAAAGTAATAGGTAAAAAATTTAAGCAATAATTGAAGACGTTTTTATGATGTTGTTTATTCCTCAGGAGCTATTGACGGTACCCATATTATCATAGACCCACCGTCAAAAGGAAAGGATGACTATATTGACCGAAAAGGCCAAACGAGTATTTGTCTACAAGCAATATGCAACGAAAATCGGAAATTTGTGGATATATTCGTTGGATATCCGGGCTCGGTGCACGACAGCAGAGTATTCGAGAATTCGTTCATTCATCCAAAACTGGAACATTTGGCAAAAGGTTAGGTATATTGTTCTCAATTGTAACTTTAAGAACTTCTCATATTATTTAGATTATTATATATTGGGAGACTCTGCATACCCACTGATGAAGCAGTTGTTGACACCCTACAGGGATAATGGCCATCTCACGGCTTCTCAGAAGTATTTCAACAGACAACTCAGCTCATGTAGAGTTGTCATAGAACATGCCTTTGGCATTCTTAAACAGAGGTTTAGGCAGCTCTACTACTGCAAGTTGAGAGGACTGGAGAAGGTTTGCCACTTTGTAAGAGCCTGCTGTGTTCTTCACAATCTAGCGAATGAAACTGATCTTCCTTTCAATGAAGTTGAGAACGACAACGCAGATTCAGACGAAGGTCCAGTACAAGAAGAAAGTGGAAATTCATCAGCGAAAACTGTAAGAGATTGTGTGTGCCAACAATTGTGGGAAAATAAAAATTAAACGTTTCATTAAATTAAAGTTTTATTAAATCTTCTCAAGTAGCTTGCTTAATAAATCATTTTTTTGCTCTAAAAGAGCTTCCCTTCTTCGGTCTGCTTCTTCCTTCTTCCGGTTAGACTCCTGCAGCAACTCTATAATTTTGTCGTTGTGCTCCTTTTGCTCTTTTGAAATTTTCTCTAACAACTTTACAACTTCAGAAGATCTTGCTCTGCGTTGGAAGCAACTCGGTGACCCTTCTTCATTGTCTACTATTGAAGTTAAGTAAATTAGCATGCTGAATAAAAAACTATATTCACTTACAGAGTGTTGATTGTTGGGATGTCTCAGTCTGCGCAGTGAGAGGCTCATCAGAGTTTTCGCTTCTTGATCGGCTTTCCCCTTCCATTGCTCCCAAGATGAAATCGGGATTTATTGATGGCCTTTCATTTAATATATCGCCAAGTTCCCTTAAGGAAATTATAAATTAATAAGCATATAAAATATCATATTAAAATAGTTTAATTTCAATCTTACTTCTGATAGGGGCATAATAGCCTATTCCGGCCGGTCTTGTTGTTGTGGCACTTTGTTTTCTTAAATGCCCTTTCAAGGGTTCCAAACTTGTTGGCAATTTGCTTAAGGCTGAATATATACCCCTTCGCTTCAAGGCGGTTCTTAATTTCCTCCCACATTTTTGCCTTGCTTCTTAGCTTATACATTTTGCCCACTTTAGGCCTTAGTTCTTGCACAGAGTTAATAAGCAACCGCACCGCTGCATCTGTCCAGAACACTTTGTCCGTCTCGTGATCTTCTGGTTTTTCTATTTGAGCATCTGTTTGTTCTGATAAGAGAATGTAATAAATAATGTAATGTAATGTTATATATGCAATTATTGTTTTCGTAATTACCTTCAATTCCATACTCAACGAAATCAAATTGATTGCTCTCTTCGGACGTATTTTCAGCCGATAAACTTTGAGAAAAAAATTCTTCGGCTAGTGCAGGATCTACATATAAAATAAGATATATATCCAAAGATACCGTTGTAAATGAGAATACTTACTTTCTTGTAGAAATTTCGCTGAACATTGAAAAGAAATGACGTTGCTTTTCTCCATTTTGTCACAACCACGCATTAAACAAAACCAGAGGTCTGAACTGACAATTGTATTTTGACAAGCAGGAAGCTGCAGAAAACTGTAGGCAGTTCAGAGCTACTGCAAGTTGCTTAGAGCTACTGCAGGAGGGGAAGCGATGACGTCAGCAGAAATTTGCTGTCATATCGAGTAAGAAAACGACTTTCTGCAGTTTACTGCAAGTTGCTTGCAGTGACTGCAGGTACGCGAACAGACCTAATATCTCTATCATATGATTGACATTGCCTCTCAAGTGGACGTTGATGACGTTTCGATTATGAGTTATGTTATTGAAGGTATCCGCGATTCGACGGTAAATAAAACTGTCTTATACGGCGCGAAGACAATTGCTGAATTTAAAGAACGTTTATTAATCTACGAAAAAATGAGGGCGGGCGATGGTAACAAAAATAGTGCCGAGGGCGTCAGAAGTAAAGACACTAAAAAAGAAAACGCGAAGAATCGGTATTGTTTTAACTGTGGTGCTTCATCTCATGAATCCCATAGTTGCCCTGATAAATCCAAGGGGCCTAAATGCTTTAAGTGTAATAAATACGGACACAAACGCGATCAATGTAAGGGAAATGACGGTTCATTAGAAGTGAAAGCGACCAATGTCCTTAAGAAGAGTGACATGTATCAGACGGTCAAAATAAACGAGGCTATTTTCGATGGACTTATAGATACCGGAAGTGACATTTGTTTAATAAGAGAACGATATGTTAAACACATTACTCCGAGACCGATTTGTAAAGAAAACGCATTGAGTGTAAACGGTATAGGCGCTAAAATTAGAACGAAAGGAACTCTTATGGTTAAGGTCGATATAGGTGGAACGATTTTCGATGAAGTCGAATTTCATGTAGGCGGTGATGATATTGTTGGTCCTTACGTAATAATCGCTATGAGTCTGCTGCAAAGGGCTGTAGTTACTATAGACGGGGGAGAAGTTCGTATAACTAAAAAGGAAGAAGTATTCGGTGAAAATAAGAACGATCAAGATCCAATTAACTTACCTGCATGTTTCCTATCGGAGATTAACGTTGGCGAAGTCGCCGATACTTACCGGCCAGACTTAAGTCATCTCAAGCCACACCACGTCGTCGATGAGGTTCAGCGGCTAATTGAAAATTATAATCCAGGATTTCCGGGTGTCTCGCCGATACAAATGAAGATTGTCCCGATCGATGAGACTCCCGTATACCAACGACCACGAAGATTTCCACCCAAGGAACAAGATATAATTGACAGCCAAATAGAGGAGTGGTTAAGGAACGGCATTATTACTGAGAGCACATCGGATTATGCTAGTAATGTTGTTTTAGTTAGGAAGAAGGATGGCTCACATAGACTATGCGTCGACTTCAGGATGTTGAACCGAAAAATCCATAGGGAGCATTATCCTCTGCCGGTGATAGAGGATCAAATAGATAAACTACAGGGGGCACGATTCTTTACCACATTGGACCTGGAGAACGGGTTTTTCCACGTCAGTATAGAGGAAGGTAGCAGAAAGTTTACTTCTTTCGTTACTCAAAGCGGCCAGTATGAATTTTGCAGAGTTCCGTTCGGCTTGTGTAATTCGCCTTCTGTGTTCCAAAAGTATATAAACTTCATCTTTAAGAAGCTCATAAACAAAGGGACTGTTATTGTCTATATTGACGACATTGTCATACCATCGGTATCGGTCGAGGAAGGAGTAGATCGATTAAAGGAAACGCTGCAGGTTGCATCTCAGAATGGTCTCAGAATCAAGTGGAGGAAGTGCCAACTTCTTCAGGATAAAATAGACTACCTAGGTCATCGCATTCATCAAGGCTGTATTTATCCGTCGGTGGAGAAAACTAAAGCTGTTTCGAAGTTTCCGGTCCCAGATTCAACAAAGCGGTTGCAATGCTTTTTAGGTTTAATCAGTTATTTCAGAAAGTTCATACCTCAATTCGCCCTCAAGGCAAAACCCCTAACGGATTTACTTAAAAAAGAAAGCTATTTCGAATTCGGAGAAAGTCAGCAGAAGTCTTTTGAGTTACTGAAGCAGGAGTTAATGACGAGTCCAGTTTTACGCATATTTCGGTACGGAGCGGTCACAGAGCTCCATACAGACGCATCAAAGTTCGGCTTGGCAGCTGTTCTACTCCAAAGAGGTGATGACGATGATACTCTTCATCCGGTCCATTATTGGAGTAAAAAGACCACGAATGCAGAGCAGAATTACAGTAGTTACGAGATAGAAGCGCTGGCTGTAGTGGAGGCTGTTAAGAAATTCCGAATATATTTGCTGGGGCAGAAATTTAAAATAATAACTGATTGCAAGGCCTTCGAATGCACCCTAAGGAAGAGAGATCTTACCACTCGAGTCGCAAGATGGGCAATGTTGCTGGAAGAATTTGAATACGAGGTTGAACATCGTGCAGGAAGCAGGCTCAAGCATGTAGATGCTCTGAGCAGAAACCCCATCATTTTGTGCGTTAGCTTGGAAAATGGATTTTTGAAAAGACTGGAGCAGGCGCAGAGAGCGGATGAAAGGTTGAATGCTATCATGAAGATTCTAGAAAGCGGACCATATAAGGACTACGTTATGCAGCACAATATACTTTGCAAAAATGTCGATAACAAAATACTTTTTGTCGTACCAGACCAGATGAAGCCAAACATAATCCGAGATGTTCACGAAAAGGGTCATTTTCATCTGAAAAAGATGAAAGAGATTATAGAAAAAGAATTCTATATTGATAATCTAGCGAAAACGATAGAAAAACATATTACCTCTTGTGTCAGATGCATTCTGGGCGAAAGGAAGACGGGTAAAGCTGAATCCTTACTACATCCGATCCCGAAGGGCGAAGCACCGTTGGACACATTCCACGTAGATCACGTCGGTCCGATGCACAACACCAAGAAAAATTATAAGTATATATTTGCAATTATTGATGGATTTACCAAATATTGCTGGCTGTTTCCCACTAAAACTTTAACCACGGAGGAGGTAGTACAGAAACTCGAGATCGTGGCAGATATATTTGGTTATCCAAGGCGAATCATAGCAGATAAGGGTGGAGCTTTCACATCTCACCAATTCCGAAACTTCTGCGAGAATCACGATATTAAGTTGCATTTAATTACGACCGGACTTCCTCGAGGAAATGGTCAAGTTGAGCGCTTGCATTCGACCGTTCTGACCGCGCTAACCAAGTTATCCTTAGACGACCATGAGAAATGGTACACCCACGTGAGACCCCTTCAACGGATTCTCAACTCAACATTTCAAAGGGCCATTGGGATGACCCCTTTTGAGCCCTTGGTAGGGACCAGAATGAGAACGGATCAAGACAAACGAATTGTAGACATAATCGAAGAAGAATTCCAAAAAACCTTCGAAGAAAGTAGGGACGAACGAAGACGGAAGGCGAGACTAGAAATTAGTAAGATACAAGAAGAGAATGCACGAAGCTATAACAGGAAGAGGAAGAAGGCAGCGAAGTATTCTGTTGGAGATTTAGTTGCGGTGGAGAGGACCCAGCTGGGTGTCGGTCTCAAAGTCAGGGCTAAGTATTTGGGTCCTTATAAAGTGGTTGCAGTAAAAGGCTTCGACAGATATCGGGTTGAGAAGACAGGCGAACATGAAGGCCCAAAATCAACAGACACTAGTGCTGACAAGATGAAGCGGTGGGCAGCAGAAGAGCAAATCCTCGATGACGTAGACGACGAGGAGGGAGCAGCAGGAGGTACCATCCTAAGTTCTTCAAATGAATTATTATCTTCGGGGACCGAAGAATAGTTAGGAATGGCCGGGTGTGGGGGCCGCTGTAATCAAACTGCGCCGCTGCGACAAGGAGTGAAACGGAGGCGCAGCCGGCTGTCATCTTTTTTGTTCGAGGGCACTCTCTCTCGAGGCGGTGGACGTAGAAGGTCGGAAGTCGATCCCCTTTATTTCTTTTTGCACATCAATAAATTTTTATTGAAGTAAATCCTCGCCGTTTTAATCATCATCCCACATGTATGGATATGTATTTATCTGTAGTTATCAGCCGTTGATGAATTTGCAATAAATAAATATACAGACAATGAGAGTAAAGTGGAATGGCAATGAAGATGGAGAGGATCAAGTATTTATACCAGAGATCCATAATTCATTATCATGGTCTCCATTATTCCATTATTACATAATCATGGTCTATCTTCAACAAAATTAAAAGAATTGAGCTGTTAAATAAGAAATTCCCTTCAGAATGTGAAGAAGCTCGTATTCCAATTTTAAGAATATAAACCTGAAGTTTATAAAATAAGGATTATTAATTCTGAGATTAATGTTCCTCAAATAATTTTGCCGGCGCGCGTCCACATGTCTACTTGATAGTTAAAGAAGTTTATCTTACCATAAAAAAAAATTTAACCTGTATGCGACACATTTCCTTTTCCATTGGAAACATAAACAGAACACTTCTGAGCTGGAAATCTAATTTTAGTGGATCCCCTCCACAACATTTGAAAAGACTGCTCTTTACTATACCTGCCATCTGGACACACCACGGTAGCAAGTACAAAATTGATAATTGTAATGTACAAAGTTATTTAGAGCTTCAAATTTCACGGTTACGGATATAGCATTAATTTTGGTTTCGTAATTTCGGAAATTAAGTAAAACGTGCGTTCTTCAAAATCTCGGAGATGATAAAATTGACCGTCATCTAATTGATGCAGCAGTTCGTATACATGCCAGAGATTTCTTTAAAAGCTTCTTAGCTAAAGATTGAAAAGGATTTTCTCGTTTGCAAAACTGACGAACACGTTGGAAATGAAAGTGTATGCAGGAGAAAAATTTATAAACAAATCTGGAATACTAGTAGAATTTTGAGCAAAGTAGATTACTTTACATAATTACTAAATGCATTTAGGATAATTGCTCGCTTGCGAAAATCCCCTAATTTCACAATATACCTTTGAAAATGTTGTCCTAGATTCCTTGTGACCTGAAAAGCACAAACACCGCCAACACTCCAACTTCCAATAGCACTCAAAAAAAATAGAATTGGATAGCTGGATAACTTAATGCTTTATTACACAAATTAAATGTTTATCACATATACTCGTAGCTTTACAACAATGATAAAACACAAATTTACAAAATTAGATTTAACAAAATGATTTAATAGAACAAAATTACATTAACAAATGATTTCATAGAACACTAACTAGGAAAGATTTAAATGAATTGACTTAGCGAAAGATGGTTGAAGTAGACCCCGCGCGTTGAATGTTGTTGGAAGACTGCTTAGGATCCCGTCCGAATCCTATTCCTCCAGGTCGATGGCATTGCCCTCAGCTCCGGACGTCTCCAGTTTCGGGTGGTCAGCACTCGCGATGTCGATCAGCCAAATCCACGGAAATGCAACGGTGCAACCGTTTGAACTTTGATTCGGCTGATCAATGCGTTTTGCCGGGGTGAACAAACTTCAGCGGCAGGTGTTCCGCGCGTGCGGTGAATATCCGGGCGAAGGTTTCACGCGTGTCGTGAACAACCTTAACATCTCTAATCTCTATTGAAAGAAAGTCCGAACCCCAAAATGTCTTTATTTAGATTTCATGGATAATTTCTGGGCAAACGTAAACTAACAATAAGTATAATTTTTGCTGAAAGAGAAAATTTGCCTTCGGTAGATACCAGATACCAGGTTATCGTTATCTTCAGGTGAATACTTTCACAAAGCCTGGCCAGCTTGGTCGCATCCACTCGACAAGTTCACTGTGTGCGGAAACTGCTCGAGATGACTTATGATAAAAATTATGACCTCTTAATAATATGCATGCAGATTGCACGGGACAAAAGTTTAATTAAATTTTACAACGCAATTACCGAAGGTTGGCGGTGTACAAAAGTATGTGTTTCTTACTGGAAAAGGAATGAGAACGCTGTGAAAGCCATTCTTGGCCAGATGTTAGAGTTACTTTTCAGTGTGATCTGCATACATAGAGAGGGCGGAATAGTTTAAGGTCAAAGTTGAATAAACTTTAATAAGCACATGCTTCTTATTACTTTTAAAGTTGTAATGTGTTCCCGGGTTATATAATGAAATACAGCAAAATTAACTTCACCTGGGTATATTGATGTTACCCTGTCTACTACATGTAGATGGTGGCCACCCTAACCTCTTACAAACTATAATAATAATAGTATTAGACTAATTAAGTGACTTAGCTGTTGAGTCCCGCGCCGATTGATGATATCTGCTGGTGCCGACCGCCAAGCTGATGTTACGTTGTAGATGCGAAGTGTGCAATGTTGAATTATGTTCATCGGGAACGAGTTGATGCAATCAGATGAGTCGCAATGAGCTGATCCTGGTGGGAAAAAGATGGATCCCCGATGCTGATGGGATGGCATCGGATTAAGTCGATGATCGTAGATAATGATGAGCAGCCCTGGATGCTGAGACAATGACCGGGGGGGTGGTAGAATGATGACTGGTGGCCTGGAATGTTCCGATGGCCCCAGATTACTATGAAATGGTAATCTCTGGCCTCAGGTGATAATATGATCACCAGATGATGTTTGATGGCCTGAAACCCTCGGACGATAGCCTGGTGATTAACGCTCTTCTCTTCGTCGAATAATTACGCCGGCTGACCGACGATTATGAACGCTGACAAACGATGACGAATGCTGACCAACGATTATGAACGTCGACCAAAGATTACGGACGTCCCTTCCCTTCGGGGAATAATACTCGGATTAGCTTCTGCTCCACACATGTACTTTTCACATTTAATTTGGCACTTTCTTACCTCCCTCCACGTTATTCCACGTTATTATTTCCTCCTTCGAACAGTTTTTTGATTTTCTTGTCTCCTCTTAATGTCCGACTTTTTTTTTTTTCGTCCGGTCTCCTCGAGTATCCACTTGGAAAAGAAAGCACGAGGGGGCCGGAAATCATGGCTGCTCTCGCTGACTATCATATGGCCAACCCAAATGGGTGACGGCATTAATGATGTTTTCCACATGCCAATTTGCTTCGCCCATTTTTCGGACTAGCCCAGTTGATATGTTCAATTATTCAATATTAATTGTTCTTAGGCTGCCTGAGACAATTAATAACTATGTCAGACGCGGAGAATATCAATAAAGCGCGACCACGGGCTTGCGTGTCTGCGTAGTCTCCGAGTGGAAGGTGAGGTAGCCTACTGCTTGTTGAAACTGAAGATGGCGCTGCGGCGGTAACGAAGATAGATTGACGCGATCCCTATTCTAATCTGACAGATGTCATTAAGCTCACCTGTTTACAAGTGTTGTTTATATCCCGGTGACTCATTACATTTCTCCCCCTTCCCGGTTAAGGTTTTCCAGCAATGCGGGAAAATCTGTCACACTTGCCCTTTTGATAATTACATTCTTCATAATAAATGAAAATTTTTTTTTTCATTTACCGATTCCTCTTCATTATATTTTCTTATCTTTTCCATTTTTGCCTTTTCGCAGTGAATGGATATACCATTAGACTGTTTGAGCTAGAAATTTAGATGACTCAAGTAGCGAATGAAATGTGCCATTAACTCTACTTGAACTGTTGCGTAATTAAATCAAATATTAAAGTATTTTTACAATTGACTTTTAATCTACGTTATTCGTTTGTATTTTTGCTTGTTAAAACCGATTATAATTTTGATTATTAGTTATTAGTGACTGACACAAAGTAGTGTAGAAGTTACTAAAGAGGGTTCAGGTGACGGGATCATGAACGCTTTGAGGCGTTAGATGTTCTCGTTCTTGTACCTGTTAGAGTGGGATGTGACACGACGAACAGTGGAATCTGTTGAATTCGTGACCTCACCACATTCTTGACTTCAGCATGGTGAACAGCGGCTGCCGTTGGAACCACTGCCCGTGACAAGTCTCAAGTGGAATCTAAGTGAATTTAAAAGGTGACTTTGAAGAGGAAGTTTTTTTTTTTTTTTAAATTGGTGCGTCAGACGCTACTACCGGTGGGCAACACAACTCCTAGGTCGACGACGTGACGCAGCGCGGGTATCTTAACGGAAGTTATTTTTCATTATTATGACTGTACTTATTTATTTATAGTAAATTATTGTTAAGTGCATAGATCTAATTCATTAAATGCATTTCACTTTTCTGTAAGTTTAATTTAACTCTGAAAATTACTTAATGTTACTTGGAATTTATACTATCGTGGCTAGACTTTTGATAGTCTCTTAAATTGCCTAATAGTGTTTAGACTTTAGCATAAGTACTTTAGGTTATTATTCTGAACTTAGCCTAACAGTCTTAGGGCTCGGAAAGCCTTTCTAATTATCTAATTATCGTATGAATTCAGAAGGACTTGGGAAATGTTTCAACTTCTTTTAATAATATTTGAAATTCAGTCTAAATTCATTGAGAAGGTATTCTTTGTACAAAGAGAAAGAAAAAGAAAAAAAAAATTAAAGTTAGAGTAGTTTGCAGATTAACTGAATGCTACGGAACTTCTTGAGTTCATTGTATCACCTATTTAATTATGATGGAAGTCTTTTATTTCAAAAAAATATATATTTTTTTTTCTAGTTCACCAAACGAAAGATATGTAACCTGGTGGTCACCAGATAAGGGGTTTGTTTACACTGTTAATATTAGCATACCGGCCACCTGTCAGTGTAATAGTGCAGGCTTTGCATCCCTCTTGGAATGCCCACTCACTTACTGCCCCCGATTAAAGGCGCTGCAGTTCCCTGGGCTTTGAAGTGTGGTATGCGTAGTAAAATTTTTTTTTTTTTTTTTTTTTTTTTAAATTATGAAGGATTGTTCCCTGTCAACAACCCTGCCAAGCAGTCTATTAATTTGACTTAAAGCTACTCTGGGTGCCAGGACCACCCAGGTCTTGAAAAAGTAAGGAAAGTTCGGCAAGATAAAAGTTTTAGGTGAAAATGTTTGAGAATTTCAAGAGGTACATCGACCGCGTCGACTCAGCGGCACATTGGTGTCCTATAGCTACCAGAGAAGCTGGCCAGATGCCTTCTTAGGGCTACTGGAAGAGAAAAAGTCTAAGGTGCTGGAAATACAAAAGGGATACATCGACCGCGACACACTAAGCGGTACCTTGATGCCCTATCGTTAACCAGAGAAGCTGGCCGGATACCTTTTTAGGGCCACCGATTATGAAATTTTACCTCTTCGGGCTATTGACCTTTGAAGAAGATGTCTCAGCTGACTTCAAATCTTTGATGTGCCACAGACCACAGTTTTTACCACGTTCATCTTCCAATTCGTACACCAACTTCGATTTTTTTAGATAGCACTTTGCATCTGATATACTTTGGAGCTAATTTCGCAGAGAAGGAATTTTGGGCATCCGACAAGACATAATTCCTTTTATAGACTATGTCGCCCGCATTAAATTCCAGATTAACTTTTCCTTTATCGAAATAGGCCTTGTTTCTCTGATATGATTTAAATAATCTAGTTGATATATCATCGTAGATGGTGTACAATTTGTCTAGAAATCTTGAACGTTTTTCATAAGCAGGGTTAACATTTTCAAATGATTGGTCTTCAAAAGCTCGATGATCAGACCCGGAGTAAGTGAACTCGCGACCATGATTTAAGAAAAATGGTGAATATCCAGTGATTGCGTTGACAGCAGTTCTCAAAGCGACAGTGATTTTAGAAATTTGGTGATCCCATACTTTATGATTGTCCTGTATGTAAGATCGAAGAGCTCCACCGATTACTTTGTTCCACCGCTCAGTGAAATTATTACGGGGGTGGTATCGACAATTCAACCAAAATTTGGGGACTTCATACTCTTTCATTAACAGGCGGAATTCTTTTGAATCAAATTGTCGTCCGTTATCTGTTATGACAATTTCCGGAACACCATACTCTAAAAAGACTTTGTTCTCTACTATCTCGACTACTTTTTTGGCTGTCGCGCTCCTCACGGGCACTAGAATCGGATATTTAGTAAACCAATCTACTATTACTAATAAGTAGGTATTTCCTTTAGTTGATCTAGGAAAAGGTCCCATAAAATCGATGGCTATCATTTGCCAGGGTCTGCACACGTTTTTGTAATTCCCCATTTTACCTTGAGCTGGTCGATTCGATGATTTAGATTGTAGACAAATATGGCAGTTTTTGACGTATCTCAAGGCATCCTGAGCTACACCTGGCCAATAGTAACGATCGAGTATTCTGTTCTTGGTTTTTGCAACACCTAAGTGTGCAGAAAGTGGAGTGTCGTGGCTTTCATACAATACTTCTGACCGTTTACTCTCAGGAACAACCAATTTCCATCTATCGTCATTTACTCTATTTGAAGTGTAAGGTTTAATGAAAAGTCTACCATCTTGAATCTTCCAATTACTCATACGTTTAGGATTTTCTTCTACTTTTCTTAACATCTGGGAGTACCACTTGTCGGATGGAATCGGTTCACAGTTTAACAGACAAATATCTGTGGCTCGTGATAGCGCGTCAGGAACGATATTATTTTTTCCTTTTATGTGTGAAATCTCAAAGTCGTACTGTTGTAACTTTAAGACCCATCTAGCCAGACGACCTACCAGATTTTGCTGCCTAAACAACCATACAAGCGCCGAATGGTCTGTTTGAATGAAGAATTTGTAACCCTCTATGTAACACCTGAATTTTTCAACTGCGAAAACTACGCTCAAACACTCTTTTTCTGTTACCGTGTAGTTCAACTCAGCTCCACGCAATTTGCGACTGACATACGCGACAGGCTGGTCGTCACCAGAGTTCGTTTTCTGCATCAACACCGCTCCTATTGCAAAATTTGAAGCGTCGCATTGCAAATAGAAAGGTTTAGAAAAATCTGGGTTGGTTAACAGAGGTGCTTCTATTAGTTTGGTCTTTAAAGTGACAAACGCTTTTTCTGCGTCTTCGTTCCATTTAATAGGTCTACCCTTTCCAGAATTCTTGGTTAAGTCGTGTAATGGAGCAGCTGTTTCAGCGAAATTTGGAACGAACCGCCTATACCAGGAAGCCATGCCTATAAAACGCTTCAATTCGGTATAGTTCTTCCGTCGTGGGAATTCAAGCATTGCTTGTACTTTATCAGGGTCTGTTTTTATTCCATAGGAGTCGACTACAAAACCGAGATATTTTAAGGAAGATCTTAAGAATTGACACTTGTCTAGGTTGATGGTAAGATTAGCCTGCTTTAACCTTCTGGCTACTCTAAACAATGCTTCTAAATGCTCATCAAAGGTTTCCGACACGATTATTAAATCGTCAAGATACGTAAATACATTTTCTTCGCTTGGTGTGAACAAGAGGTCCATGAGACGTTGTTGCGTAGCAGCACTATTGCATAACCCGAAAGGCATCACCTTAAATTGCCATAAGCCGTGACCGGGTACGCTAAAAGCTGTTTTTTCCTTTGACCTTTCACTCAGGGGTATTTGCCAAAACGCGTCTTTCAGATCAATTGAAGACAGGTATGTGGCCTTGCCCAATTTATTTAAAATTTCTGAAATCCGCGGAAGGGGATAAGCGCATTTAACAGTCACTTGATTCAGCTTTCTGCTGTCAATGCAAAGCCGATCTTTACCATTAGCCTTTTTTACTAACACGACCGGCGAACACCAAGGACTCACTGACGGTTCATTGACATCTAAACTTTTCATTCGCTCAAGTTCTCTGCCCAATCTTTGAGCGATCGCCGGTGAAACCTGGTAACCGCGCTGAACAATTGGAGCTGCGTTACCTGTGTCTATATCATGTTCTAAGAATGTGGTTCTGCCTAACTTTTCAGAGCATAGGCAATGAAATTCTTTTAGGCATGTCCCAAGCTGGTGTTGTTGAAAAGGGGTTAGATCTTTGACATCTTGAATATGACTGTTCTTTGGCTGACTAATTGTTTCAAGGGCGAAACACTTCCACTGACCTTTTACGTTTTTCAGAGGAATTTTAAAAGCGCTCCAGAAGTTTATTCCGAAGATGAACTCATGATCTAGAGTTGGGATTGCGAAAGCTTCGATAACTTCGAACTTTCGGTTGAAATATATTGGCAAATAAAAGGCTCCGGTCACTTTATGAGCAGTACTGTCTACTGTTCTTACATATCCCGCCTTGAACCTTTGTATACTCAAACCCAGATGTTCTAAAATTTGTATGCCTCGATTACCGACTATGGTTTTACTTGCGCCGCTATCTAGTAAACCTTGGATAGAATGATTTAGGATTCGCACTTGAATATATGGTCTTGTGTCGTCTGTACTCTTGAAAGAAGGAAGGTTTCGTTTGGGTTCAGTGGACTTAATTGAATCTTGGGCGCTCCTGTCCACGACGGAACGTCCCCGACTTAGTTTTCCTGACGTCGGGTTACACTGTCGTCCCGGAAATGAACTTTTCTACCAGGACCCGGACTTTGAGATCTGTTTCTACTATTTGCACTAGGACTACGACTACGGCTTCTCGCTTCATCCCAGTTACTGCTTGGAGGTCTTTGTGGTTTAGGTTGATAGTTCTCCATCGGATATGATCTATCTTCGGGAGTACTATAAGGCGAATAATTTTGTCTATCACCTCGATAATTTCGGGAATCGTTACGCGGAACATAGTTCATCGGTGATTGGTTACGATGCGAATACGAATATCTCTTATTTTCGGCGTAATTGGCCGATGCACTAGAGAGTTCGGGGTTTCTATTTGCATTTGGGGCTAAATCCCTACTGAGATAACTTACGTGTTGGCCTGAAGCCGCATTTCTAGAATTCTGACGGTAATTATTGTTACTCATATTAGTGTAGGGAGACCTGTCGCTAGAAGCAACTGGAAAATATTCACGACGCCGATAATTAGATTGTGAATAATCGGTTCGTGGAGAAGAATTAGTTGGTCTACCCTCATAAGTTTGATTCAGTTCGTATCTGGAAAGATGTCTGCCAGCATAAGCTGCAGTTCTTGCATTAAATTCGGCCTGAGCCTCACTTTCTTCAATTTTCTTACAAGCCGCGGACAATGCATCCACAGATTCGAACTCTAACAGGGAAACAGCTCGTAAATAATACGGTAATAGATTATTTCTAATTATCTTCACCCGGTACTTCTCGGATGGAATATGTTGCAAACGCAAGAATTGGTCCTCCATAAAAGCGATATACTGTGTGACGTTTTCATGTGGGTTTTGTTTCCGAGTTCTAATAAATTCCAATAGCCTTTCCGATTGACTATTTGGTTCGAATTCCTTGAGAAATTGTTCAACAAATTGCTGATAGTTCTGGAATGTATTACGTTTGCGTCTGAACCACTTCAGAGCAGTTCCTTCAAGAATGTCAGATATGGATTGTAGAAGTTCTACACCTGACACATGACGGGAAAGTGCAAAGTCTGCCACTCTTTGCAAAAATTCTGATGCTGACTCTCTTGAGTTGTCACCAGAAAAGGAAATTTTCCATTTGAACAGTTGAGGAATCGATTTATGATCCTTAGGTGTTCCCGAAAGGACTTGTGGGACTATAATAGAACAATATTCTTTTCTAACAGGACTGAGATTAAAGTCGTCATCAGGAACTGATGGCGCTTTACGAATTTCTGGGTTCTCGGCTATAATTGCCTTCCGAGTACTATTGGCCAAATCATTTTTTACGTTGGGCTCACTGATTGGCCCAGTGGTCAGTTGTAATTCGGAAAATCTTTGATCTACATCTTTTAGGAGCGACTTATGTTTCCATAAATTTTTCCGCTTATCTTCTACCTTTTGTTTTAAGCTTTCGGCTAGGGTTATCAAATCTGGCTGGCAGTTAAGCTTATCCTCAAGACCGAGTACGTTTATTCGGCGGATTCGCTTAAGCAAAGCCTTCAACCTCAATTCTACCCGTTCCAACTCATCATCGTCATTCGTGTCACTATCTTCGGTTAGTTCTACAAGAAGGGCTTCTCACTGCCTTAAATCTTTTGTGTTTTCTATAGGAGATATATAGCGCAATTGTTTCTCGTCAGCACCGTCTTCGCTTTCGAGTTGTTTCGCGTACCAGATACGTTTGCCACGTGACGTGTAGCTATCTGGTTTGACACCCCTGATCATCATTTCGTAAATGATCTCTGTGTCGGAAAACATGCGGGCAATATCGGCGTAAGACATATTGAAGGGTGAGCTATAAGAAGTCGAATATTTTCAATGAGAAAGAAAGAACTAGCGAGCGCTTAAAATGAGGTTCCACAATGTTAGAAGACACGCGGTGTCACTTTCTCTGCTATTTATCAAAAAAACCAGATATTCAAAGCTTAATACCCAAACTGAGGCACTTGCTTCTGCGTGGGTACGTATATCAAAACAAATCGATCTATATCTATATTTATATACATATATATATGAATTATTTTTTTCCTTTTCCTTTCTCCTCCCTTTTTTCGATCGTAATTGTTAATTTATTTATTTATTTTATATTTACTTTCTTTATTTGTTTTATTTTGTTTTATTTCATTTCATTTCATTTCATTTGTTTTACTTCATTTATTTCATTTTATTCTATGTTATTTTATTTCATGTTATTTTATTTTATGTTATTCTATTTTGTGTTATTTTATTTTATGTTATTTTGTTTTATTCTATTTTATTTTATTCTATTTTATTTTATTGCATTTTATTTTGTTCCATCTTATTTTGTTCTATTTTATTTTGTTCTATTTTATTTTGTTCTATTTTATTTGTTCTATTTTATTCTGTTCTATTTTATTTTGTCCTATTTTATTTTATTTTATTTTATTTTATTTTATTTTATTTTATTTTATTTTTGTTGTAATATTATTTGTGAAATTAGAGTTCACCCTCGTTATATATAAATTTTCCTCGATAAATTTATTTTTAAATCCGCCAATCTCCACTTAAGCATATTCTTGTGATTTCTTATGCAAAAGGGTATTAAACGAGTCAAAATACCACTGCGTCACCTATTTAACAAATCATTGAGCGTAAACTGACGCAAAACAACTTAATTCCATCAAGTTCAGTAAGGCTCTCACAATTCATTCACTATAAAATGGTACTAATTTGATTGAACTTAACGCCTTTCAGAGAAATATAGAAATATGTAGATATTTGCGTGAGGTCGCAACAAAATTAATAATAATAATGATCCCGGTTGAGCCCCCAAAATGTGATGTGTTCCCGGGTTATATAATGAAATACAGCAAAATTAACTTCACCTGGGTATATTGATGTTACCCTGTCTACTACATGTAGATGGTGGCCACCCTAACCTCTTACAAACTATAATAATAATAGTATTAGACTAATTAAGTGACTTAGCTGTTGAGTCCCGCGCCGATTGATGATATCTGCTGGTGCCGACCGCCAAGCTGATGTTACGTTGTAGATGCGAAGTGTGCAATGTTGAATTATGTTCATCGGGAACGAGTTGATGCAATCAGATGAGTCGCAATGAGCTGATCCTGGTGGGAAAAAGATGGATCCCCGATGCTGATGGGATGGCATCGGATTAAGTCGATGATCGTAGATAATTATGAGCAGCCCTGGATGCTGAGACAATGACCGGGGGGGTGGTAGAATGATGACTGGTGGCCTGGAATGTTCCGATGGCCCCAGATTACTATGAAAAGGTAATCTCTGGCCTCAGGTGATAATATGATCACCAGATGATGTTTGATGGCCTGAAACCCTCGGACGATAGCCTGGTGATTAAAATGTCCGACTTTTTTTTTTTTTCGTCCGGTCTCCTCGAGTATCCACTTGGAAAAGAAAGCACGAGGGGGCCGGAAATCATGGCTGCTCTCGCTGACTATCATATTGCCAACCCAAATGGGTGAAGGCATTAATGATGTTTTCCACATGCCAATTTGCTTCGCCCATTTTTCGGACTAGCCCAGTTGATATGTTCAATTATTCAATATTAATTGTTCTTAGGCTGCCTGAGACAATTAATAACTATGTCAGACGCGGAGAATATCAATAAAGCGCGACCACGGGCTTGCGTGTCTGCGTAGTCTCCGAGTGGAAGGTGAGGTAGCCTACTGCTTGTTGAAACTGAAGATGGCGCTGCGGCGGTAACGAAGATAGATTGAAGCGATCCCTATTCTAATCTGACAGATGTCATTAAGCTCATCTGTTTACAAGTGTTGTTTATATCCCGGTGACTCATTACAAAGTATAATTAATAAGAGCAGAAAACTTGCTTAACAGTTTCCTCCTTCCTAACCTTTCGAGAGCTGTTGAGGGCCTGTCCGAATCCAAGTCTATGTCTACGTCTTCGTCTAGTTATAACAGTTCGTGACGTCAGCGAACAAGCTGAGCTATTTTAACAATTAAGACGAAGGCAAAGCTAACCTGTCCGAATTGGTTTGCTTAGCTTGAAATTTGACGTTGGAAGTAAACCTAACGTAAGTTATTTGTCTGTGCCTAAGAGGAGGACAAAAGTGTAGTGTTCAAAATATAATAAATTAATAATGGAAGGAAGAGTACAAGAAAATATGAATGGAAACATTATTAATTTTAATACATTTTCTTTAGTCCCTGCAATAAAAACATTGTTCTTCAGAACATGTCTATAACAATTGCAATTCATTTTACTTACATTTTGTACCTGACATTTTTAATTTTTCTTAAAAAAGTCCTATTTCACAACCAATTGCCCGTTGTCTACTTCACGAAGTCAACGCGAGCCTTGACTCGCTCATCAAGCTAAGCAATTGACTTAACTGTTATACTACGTAGCTAAGCTCACAGCCATAGACATGAATTCGGACAGAGCTTAGCTCGGTGTGACGTCACGAACTGTTATAACGAGACGAAGACATAGACATAGACATGGATTCGGACAGGCCCTGATGTACTAAAAATTTTTATTTTGGAATGTGTGTACCAATACAACAACGAAAAAATTTCTGAAATGCTTGCCAGTTTTAGGACGTGCAGAGATAAGAATTTATATGAAGTTTTTGGTGCCAAAAAACAGTCGTATTTCGAAAAATGTCCGCTATATTGTTATTTTCAGGCGGAGCTTTTTCCTTGTAATCTATCCCGTGGCCCTTTTCATAAGGATCAAAACCCATTTATTTTTTGTGCAGACGTTCCAGTGAGCCGCAATCACTCCCACCATGAATTTTTGATGTTTTTTTTGTTAAGAAAAGAATCAAAAAAACTTTTGTTGTGTACTTAAAGAACCAAATAATATACTCACATACATATATACAAAATTTGATCAAGATATCTGTTTGTTTTCTTTGAAAACATTCCATTTAAAAAAAAATAAAAATTTTGAAATTTTATCCCGCCATATCCCCTTAAGCTTCTTAATATTCACATATTCATATTTAATTCAAAATTATTGTTTGGATACGTAGCAAATTAAAAAATTGCCAAAATTAGTTAAAGCCAAATATCCCACATCATGCAGTCAGTTAGTTAACATTGGCATGTCCTCTTAGGAATCAAAAACATAAATTTTACGTCCATTGTTATTCAATGTCATTTTACATTTGAGTGCGTTATTTCCCTTAACCTAACATTTTTTACACTAGGCTTGTCGTAGGATTCTCCGCCCATCTCAGGTTCTTGCAGAATCTTCTGTTAAAATGCCTAGTTAAACCGCATACGCCTATGGTCGGGGATTCCATTCTTGGCACGTATTTTCAAAAATCAAATAAGCGAAGAAACTGTTGGCACAGCACCAAGTCATGCAAATGTTTTGCCAACGTCTTAGCTTTTCTGGAAATTTAAGGGAAGGTTTCCTCGTGCAATCGGTCGGGAAGGGAGAATAAAGACACTTTGACCTCCCTCATGAATAAAGTGGAAGCATGGTCATTTTGCAGTGCTGTTTTAGGTACATTACTTGAGAAAGGGAATTGTAATATGAGTGGCGTTCTTGATTTCTGATTAGTCTTCCACTTTAATGTTTAAAAAAAATAAAAAAAACATTTGGTATACATAAAGTGGATTGAACATGCAGACTCCCTTTTTGCATTTTGTTGTCTAGCGTTTATTGTGAGAAATTATCCTTTTCTCATATTCAACTTCAAATTTAACAGTTTGTGCTTTCCTTTATTATTTCAATAATGGTTGCATAGTTCAAAAGGATTATGTGATAAAGGTTCTTAGTCTTGTCTAAAAACAGCAAAATAATTTAGCAATTTGAAAGAGTCAACGTATTATTTAAACTTTTGCGATACAATTATTTGTTAATAAAAAGTTATTTTTCAGTAGCCATTAGAGGTCAAGTTTAGCAGATGATTTTGTTCTCGGGTTTTCTTTCGAACTTGATGTGCAAATCCGGATTTGTTCGACGAGCCATTGAACGCCATCCTCCAAGCCCTCCCCTGAGAGTGCATTGCTTGAACTTATATGCCAGGGCTTTTCGTCGATTCTCTCCAATCCCAGAGCTGAAATTAAAGTACAAAAGTGTTAAAGTATATAATTTCTAAAAAAACAGTCTAGAACACAAAACATAATTCTGCAAATACACGTTGTAATCGAATGTAAGCCGATCATCATGCGCCATATGGTATTGGATTCCAAGCGCGCAATTTAATGTAAGGTAGGAATTCATTGTTATAAAATAATTTAAAAACTAATGCTACCAACAAAGTTGTTTGCACCCAATGAATTTTCTAATCGAATTTTTAATTAAATACTATAGTTAAACTGGATAATTGGTACGCTAGTAAAGTATCTCCACTAGCGCCAACAACAGGTTTTTCCGCGCAAAATTTCTAATGCCAGCCATGTGCTCAGTCAATGGAAACTGTAGGATCTGAACGCGGCCTCACACAAGTTATTTTAAATGTTGGCAGACCTGCTAATCTAAAACGTCAACAGCAGGATATGGCCCGTCACCCTTCTTTCCGATTTGAACTCTGGAGCGGGTCACTTCACACTCGAGCTCTCTCTCCTTTTATTTTTTGTAGTTTAATTTATAATATAATTGTTATCATAGATAAAACCATCTTTTACTCACAAACTTAACAACTGGCGACGAGGATGGGATCATGGAGGAGCTCATGAGGAATTTCGGGACTATGCTAACTCAGCAGCAAAAACTCATCGAAGCAGTCGTCTCCACCCAGGAACGAATGCTAAAGGATGCAGCAAGTGGCAAACCAGCCATCTTGAATCATGTGCCGGTCTTCGCGCAGTTTGATAAATCAAAGCATTCATGGGACACGTTTAAGATCCAGCTCGATCAACATTTTAGAGCGTATAACGTTACCCAGCCGGAAGACAAAAAAGCGTTTTTTCTGTCATGGGTGGGCCACGAATTATGTGAGCTACTGCAGAAACTGTTCGATGGAAAAACATTAAACGAGCAAACGTACGACTCGATGACGTCTAAACTATCGGAGCATTTTAAAGAGAGCACCCACATATTGGCCTCGAGATATCAATTCTTTCAAAGTAAACTCCAGGAAGGTCAGAAATACTCAGATTGGGTTGCAGAATTGCGGGGCATTGCGAGGAGCTGTAACTTCAAGTGTAACCAGCCAGGTTGCAATAGTTCTTTCGTCGACGATTTAATACGAGATGTGCTAATATTAAACACACCTCACGAGCAGGTGCGTGCAGCAGGGCTTCAAAAAGCCAACCCATCTTTACACGATGTGCAAACAATAGCCGCAACATTCGAAACAACGAAAGTAGCAGTACGCACCATAACGGGAGTTACCGATACTCCTCCAGTTCAAGTTCAGCAGCTTAAGAGTAAGCCCAGCTCTAAAAAAGTAGACGGAAGTGGTCCTCGTGGTAAAAGTGCAATACAAAATGGGTCGTGCCCTCAGTATTTGAAACGTACTCCTCACAGAAATAAAAAGGCAACTTCGGAGTCAGAAGCAAAGTGCCAAGGTTGCGGGAAAATTCATGCTCGAAAAGATTGCTGGTATAAAAAGCCAAATGCAGGAGTTGCGGTAAAATTGGGCATATTGCTCGGGTGTGTAGGTCGGAAAGCAGCGAAAAGGTGCAGTGGGTGGAATCCGTATTCACCATGGAGGACGGTAATACTCAAAGCACGATACGGCGTATCGGAAATAAGTACTTCTTATCCCTTAAAGTAAACAGTAACTTCTTGGATTTCCAAATAGATACAGGGGCTACCTGTTCTATGATAGGACTATCGGGCTACAATGCAATCGGAAGACCAACGTGCAAATCAACTTCGAGGGACCTAAGAGGCTATGGAAATCATCAGGTTCCTGTTAAAGGAGTCCTTACAGTTCGTGTGGATTGGAAGGCGCAACAGCTAAATCTGCCATTGCTGGTCACGAATTCTAAGTCGGGAGGTAACATTCTAGGGATGGACTGGTTCGATAAGCTTGGTTATCAGATTCATCATAATGTTAACCAGGTAGGTGATTGTTCCCTGCAGAGAAGTGATCACAATATTAAAAAACTTGTTGATAAAATATTGAGTGCGCATAAAAATGTTTTTGAGGGTAAATTAGGATGTTGCAATAGTTTGCAAGCAAAGCTATATTTAAAGCCAAACGCGCAACCAAAATTTTTTAAGCCGCGCCCAATTCCATTCGCGCAAATGGACTCGGTTAAAAGGGAAATTGAAAGACTAGTCAGTGAGAACATTTTAAAGCCAGTAAATTTTAGTCAATGGGCCGCGCCCATAGTTGTTGTTAATAAGCCCAACGGAAAAGTGCGAATATGTGGCGATTTCAAAGTTACAGTAAATAGTCAAATAGAGACTGATCGTTACCCTCTTCCGCGTATAGAGGAGCTAACCAATAAGCTGAAAGGTGGACAATATTTCTCTAAATTAGATTTGACTGACGCGTATTTCCAAATCGAACTAGATGACGAATCAAAGAAGTTGTTGGTAATCAATACACCGTTCGGTCTATTCGAGTATCAAAGAATGCCTTTTGGAGTTTCTTCCGCACCTGGTATATTTCAGCGCTTAATGGAGCAAGTTACGTCGGGAATTGAAAATACGGCTGTTTACCTTGATGATATAATTATTGCAAGCTCAACTAAAGAGGAGCACTTACAGAATGTAGAGGAGGTTTTGAAGCAGTTGAACCAAAGTGGGTTACGATGTAATCTAAAAAAGAGCAAATTTTTTGAGAACCAAGTAGAATATCTGGGCCATATAATTTCTTCGAACGGAATTAAGCCAACTGCCTCAAAGGTCAAAGCTATCGAACAAATGCCGCATCCAAAAAATCTAAAGGAAACTCAGGCATTTCTTGGAAAAGTTAATTATTACAGTAAGTTCCTTCAAAACTTTTCAGTTCTATGTAAGCCGCTAAATGATTTACGGAAAAAAGGAGTCAAATTTTCATGGAACAAAGACTGTGAAAAGAGTTTCCAATCTTTAAAACAAGAAATTGTCAAAGCAACTTACTTAGTCCATTTTCGAGAGGATTATCCGCTACTATTGGCAACTGATGCATCACCATATGGGATTAGTGCCGTGCTACTGCATAGATATCCGGATAATACTGAACGTCCAATCGCCCATGCATCGAAAACCCTTACAAAAGCACAAATTAACTATAGCCAGCTTGAGAAGGAAGCTCTTGCTATTATCTTTGCAGTGAGAAAATTTCACCAGTTTGTATATGGGAGGAGTTTTGAGCTGATCACTGACCATAAGCCCTTAGTTTCGATTTTTCATCCTCATCGTCAGTTACCAGTCCAGACAGCACAAAGGCTGCAAAGGTGGGCTATTGTACTCATGGCATACAACTATACTATCAAATATAAACCTACGGCTAAACATGGAAATGCCGACGGTCTATCTAGACTGCCACATGGTCCAGATGCGGAATTTGATGAACGCGAAAAGGATGGATCTGAGGTTGTGTGCTTACTCGATGAGGACCTTGGAAATCTACCCATTCTTTATACTGTAATATCGAAGGCTACGCGGGAAGACAAGGTACTAAAATCTATTTTAACATTTGTGCAAGCAGGTTGGCCTGATGAGGGAGCAAAGCTGACGGGAGAATTAACTAAATATTTTAGGCGGAGATTAGCAATTTCCACACATAAAGGAGTGCTCATGTTGCAATCGGAGTATAACAGAGTTATAATTCCAACGAGATTTAGGCAGCGGATCCTGAAAATGTTGCACGAAGGTCATTGGGGTGTCGTAAGGATGAAGCAGCTTGCGAGACGTTATTGTTGGTGGCCTGGAGTGGATAAGGACATAGAGCAACTAGTGGCAAGTTGCAAGTTATGTCAGGAAAACAGTTCGCATCCAAAGAGAACCTTCAAAAGTTGGCCTGAACCCGACGGACCGTGGGAAAGGATTCACATCGATTTTGCAGGGCCTTTCATGGGATCAACCTATTTAGTTTGCGTCGATGCCTTCTCAAGATTCCCTTTCATTGTCAAAATGAGTTCTACTACTACAGAAGCTACCATACAGGCTTTACAAAGCATATTTGTGATAGAAGGCCTTCCAGTAGCGGTGGTCAGCGATAATGGGCCACAATTTACCAGCGTCGAATTCCACAAGTTCTGTGAATCTAATGGAATTACACATCTTACCACAGCACCTTTTCATCCAGCATCCAACGGGGAAGCAGAGAGGTTTGTACGTTCATTTAAAACTTCGCTAAGGAAAATATGCAGCGGAAATGTGGATAAAGACGACGCTTTGCGACAGTATCTGTTCACATACAGATCATCTCCTACGCCAATTAGTGGAAAATCACCAGCTGAGTTATTGCATGGTCGTCAGCCTAGAAACCGTCTTTCCTTAATAGTACCCCGGAAAGATAGAAACAGAGCGAACCGTAATACAGGCAGCAGTCCGAAGTTCCTTATAAATGATCCTGTTTATGTAAGGAATTTCTCAAGAGGTCCAAGGTGGATCCTAGGTAAAATCATTCAAACCTTAGGGTCGAAAATGTTTGTGATTAAAACCGAGCATCAGATGTTGAAGAGGCATCAAAATCAAATTCGTAACGCCTCTTCTCATTTTTTAGAAACCGAGTCTAGTCCCTATGTGTTGCCCAGCGAGGATAATACCCAGCACACACATCAATCGGGGAAGTCAACAGGTACCCCAGGAAGTTCATTGAGTCCTGAACTCAGCACGCAGGAACCGACATCAAGCTTGGAGGGCAACCAACCAGATGTAGATGGCGAGTACAATCAAGAGACACTACGTCGATCAGAACGACGCCGAAGACCTGTCGACCGTTACAACCCATCAGCGTACCTATAACAAAATAGGGTTGAAGGAGATGTAGGATCTGAACGCGGCCTCACACAAGTTATTTTAAATGTTGGCAGACCTGCTAATCTAAAACGTCAACAGCAGGATATGGCCCGTCACCCTTCTTTCCGATTTGAACTCTGGAGCGGGTCACTTCACACTCGAGCTCTCTCTCCTTTTATTTTTTGTAGTTTAATTTATAATATAATTGTTATCATAGATAAAACCATCTTTTACTCACAAACTTAACAGAAACAAACGCAAAAAAACAAGTGAGTGCGACGTCGGTGCTGCGTCCCTCTTTGCGATAGTGATAGTGAGAAACACAAAACCTTGCATTTTGATTGATTGGCATTAGAAGTTTTGCTTGGCGGTTCTCACAGGTGGCGCGGTTGTCGTTGATGAGAGATACTTTACTAGCGTATAAAATTCTCTTTACTTTAGATTCCAAAACAGCAAGAACAAAATTTTTTATAAAAAGAAAACTAAAGAAAAAGTTTACTTTTTGTTTTTCGAATTAATGCAAATTGCATTTCCTTGTTAATAAAAGACATTCTTAATTAAACTATATAGGCCAGTCAATAAAGCCTGTGGAGCTCAATTAATTAGCATCACTTTGATTTTTTGATATGTTGTTGGGGACGTTGAAAAGTAAACCTATAAAATTTTTCAACCCTCTGGGGTGATCGCTAAGGGATGAAAAGGGTTAAAAAGTTTTTTTGTTTATAACTTTGAATAAAAAAGTCGGAAGGGGTTGAAATTTTGAAGGATCATATAATAAATAATTATCCATCTTGTATTAAAGTTTCAACCTTTTTTGTTTACTGCAAAATGAAAAGGAATTTTCCCGCATCGCGCTAAGTAAAATTCCAGACGAAAAGGTCGTGTGGAGGCATTTAGGGCAGACGGTTGCGGGGACGGCGGGCGGTGAGCGAGAATTCGTGCGAGGCAGCCAGCGAGCGCTTGTGGGCGCGGGGGTTTTTGGTTGCGAGGCGTCGAGGGTGATGCTCGAATTTTGTGGAAGGGAATCGCCGAGAGGCGCGCGCCGTCAGAGGTAAGATGGATTCGTTCGCTCGAAACGCAGCTCAGCGGCGCGGCCGCACACAATTCCACCCTCCCGATCGATACGATCCATCTTACCCCTGACGGCGAGCGCCTCTCGGCGATTTGCAGTAAACAAAAAAGGTTGAAACTTTAATACTAGATGGATAATTATTTATTATATGATCCTTCAAAATTTCAACCCCTTCCGACTTTTTTAATCAAAGTTATAAACAAAAAACTTTTTTAACCCTTTTCATCCCTTAGCGGTCACCCCAGAGGGTTGAAAAATTTTATAGGTTTACTTTTCAACGTCCCCAACAACATATCAAAAAATCAAAGTGATGCTAATTACTTGAGCTTCACAGGCTTTATTGACTGGCCTAATACACGAATACATTAATTTATCGAAATACAGGGTTACTCAAAAAGACAGCTTCCACCTCTAAAAACACACCATCATTTTTTCTTGAATTTGTATGGGAGATTGCTTTTCAGCATCCTAAGGCTTTTCTAAGGTTTGTGTCTTCTTGGAAAAGCCAGTTCGGAAATTCGTTTTTCGTTGACAATTATTTACTTACTTTTTCTGGAATTTGTATGGGAGATTGTTTTTCAGCATCCTAAGGCTTTTCTAAGGTTTGTGTCTTCTTCGAAAAGCCAGTTCGGAAATTCGCTTTTCGTTGACAATTACTTACTTTTCATTTGAATTTGAAATATATCGTTTGTGAGATTAAAAGGAAGCGAACAATGAGCAATCAAAGACTGCTGTGTTTGCAACTTTAAATATAGCTTTAAATATTTATAGTTAGATATCTGTCTATACAGGGTGTTCAGAGGTGGGAGGGAAATATTGTAGGAGGGGAAAGGTCTGACCGAGACAAGCAAAAAATCGTATGGGTGGGGGGTGGTGGGTATCTCGCACCGTTCGGCAGTTACAGGGTGATTCGTAAATCAGTATTTTGCCTTATATGGGAACCGCTCTTGTATTTTTATCTTTTTTTCCACGCATCGCAGCGACCCCAAACCGATCTCACAAAATCACTATTTCGAAGTGAATTTCGGAGAAAAGTGGGGCGAAAGGTGAAAAATCATGAAATAAAAGTTAATTTTTTCAACTTTCGGCGGGTGATTGTGGCCAAGAGGTTCGGGATAGGTGGGCGGTGTTGATCTTTTTGGAAAGGGCTTGGAGATAGTGATATTTTGAGGTCGGTTTGGGGTCGCTTCGATGCGTAGAAAAAAAGATAAAAATACAAGAGCGGTTCCCATATAAGGCAAAATCCTGATTTACGAATCACCCTGTAACTGCCGAACGGTGCGAGATACCCCCCCCCCCCCCCTCCACCCATATGATTTTTTGCTGACCTTTCACCTCCTGCAATATTTCCCTCCCAACTCCGAACACCCTGTATATATAAAAATGAATCCCTATTTCCCTTGGTCGCCATAACTTGAGAACGACTTTACAGGTTTCATTCATCTTTTTTTTTAAAGTTTTCTAATACTTTGTGTAGGGTTCTTATCGAAAGAAAAATCTGGAAAATTGTGCAGAAAGTTGGAAAATTTCTTAAAACTTTTAGCGAGCTCAGTCGATTCGGTAGAACGTTGAACTTTTATTCTAACGGTCCAGGGTTTAAATCCTGCTCGGGCAGAATCATTTTTTTTCTTTGTAACTTTTAATCTAACGGTCCAGGGTTCAAATCGTGCACGGGCAGAATCACTTTTTTCTATCTCAACCGATGATTGTTTTAAATTTAATATTGCCCGGATCTCACCTATTGCTATTGTAGCTTTTCCTATAGCATAATATAATTATTTATTTTTTCATAGAGTAGTTTTTGCGTGATGCGTACGAAGTCGCGGGAAAAAGCTAGTAAAAATATAATACAGGAGTTCCTTGTCAGTTTCAATTGTCAGTGAAAAGTAACTGAAAAGCGAACATCATTAATTGGCACAGCTGCAATTCCGAAAAATATTCGAAAAGGAAAAGTATTCCAAAAGCTGAATTGGCACGAAGCCTAAGTATATTTGATATGATATGTCGATTGATATGTCGGCCATGATTTTAAATTCATTTAAGTTGGTGAATATACGTATCTGTAAACATAAAGGTATAACATTAATATCGACATTACTGTGATACGTGGTGGCGATCAGATGTGTTTTCGTACTTATGTGTTTCTAGTTGGCCGTTCTATATACATATACAGGGTGCGTTTAACAAAATGAATGGGATGAAAGATCTGACCTAGCCAAACAAAACATTGGCAGGGGGTATGTCAACCATTTGGGAGTTACAGGGTGACTCGTAAATACCTATTTTTAATGGAATGCACATACATACCTATCTAATTTTACTCAACGGAGCACATATTTTTTACTTTTATCAATTTTCTTACCTTATTACCACTCGCCACATACAAAATGCCTATGAAGCGATGGTGCACTTTCTCGTTCCCTCTTGCTCACACCATTAACGGATTTTGAGCAGTCAGCTGTGGGTTTGAATTGCAGTCAAATGCATTTTTGGGGCATTAGTCCGTTTCATTTGTATAAATCCATCAAATAATTACTACAAAAATTATAAAATAATTCCTTTTGTATCTTATACCAGCGACACACGACCGAGTCAAATAATCATTTCCAAATTATACTTAAGCGTCAAATACTCCTGAAGAAATCCGGGTGACGCACGGCAAATCGGCAAGTAGCCTTTGTGAAGTGTGAAATGTCATGTGACTTTTGACGTCAAGGAAGAGTTTTATTAATAAAAATACAGTTTAAAATGCAGAAAGTAATGCAATAACCGACTTAATAAAATTATAGGAGAGATACAGTGATTTTTGGGAACGAGAAATTAAAAATGACAGCTCTAACAGGTGGAAACCTTGGAAAATTCAGAGCTCTCATCTGGATACTATGTTCACAACAGGAATTTAAAATTTTAACCCAATCTTGTGTCATTATTTTTCTTATTTTTGGCGTATTCTTAAAAATTTCTGCGAAGCAACAAATATCAGACAGCCGCGCAGAGACAACAGGCAAAGGCAAGGCGCATGGGCCAAGAAAACACTCGCCAAAAGAATGACAAACGATGTTTTGAGCTGGCGCGAGAAATTAAATAAATGTAGGCGATTGAAGTGTTCAGATGTCAGGATCCTAGGATAAAAATTTCAGCTCCGCTTGTTTGTTCCTGATTCGAGTAGTTTATGCTATATCTACTTTGCTGGTATCTTATTGCTTTATTGCCCTAAACGGAAAAGTCATAAAACAAACAAAATTTCGAAGAAGGAGGTCGGAAATGTTTTTTTAAGCAGGTATTAAAGTGAAACTTTTATCTCACACTTTTTCGTCTGTGTGTTGCATGTCGCGTGACGGTCGGCCGCGGAGTAGGGATAAAGTGAAAGGCGCTCGTCAGAGCAGCTGAGGCCAATATGGCGGCGCCTATAGTTCGCATCAGCTGATCGTGTAGTGTATAGACTATTACCAAAGAACGTATGTTATACGTTCTTTGCTATTACTCATTTGTGCCAGTGCTCCACGCTATTTTGTTTGTTTTTGTCAGTGTTTAATGTAAATGTTGTTATTTATTTGCTTTTGGTAAACAACGACAAAGCTAGTGAGTCCAAAAAACTGATCAACGAGGAAAAAGCAAAGAATAGTGCAAAAATGAATGACGATGAATTAATTTTACGCCGTAAAAAACAAACAAAATAGCGTGGAGCACTGGCACAAATGAGTAATAGTCTATACCCTTAATGGAATATTATTCCGAAAATTTTTAGTTAAATGTCTATAATGTGAAAAAAAGTTTCACTTTTACCGTGGTTTCATAAAAACCACACAATCCTTTTTTAACTACCTACTGCTCCAGAAAAGTCATAGAAGGAGCTTTAATAATATTTTTTTAATGTGCATAGCCAGCCATACTTAGGTGTACGATGGATAAATAATTAATATACATAATTAATTAATTATAAAGAAATAATAATTAGTAATATTATTTATCTGTGTTTATATGCTGGGTGAGATATTTTTGCTTCCTTTCATTTCATTTTCGTATTCTGTATTTTGCATGCTAACCGATGTTCGATAAATCTAGACTAGGTGATGTCCGCATCTTTTTATACTTTGTGCTCGGCTGTGTTCACATGCGTTTTTTCTGTACGGATATATAGCTTATTCCAATAATCTTTCATAGAATACATATAATAAAGAATAATAATATTGTTTTCCTTTAATTTGATATAGTAGGTTATAAACACCTTTAATTTCTTTTTTTTCTTTCCACTTTATTTTCCTTTTCTACCTTGCACCCCCTGACATATAGAAATGGACCACTCGCCCCATACAAAATGCCTATGAAGCGATGGTGCACTTTCTAGTTCCCTCTTGCTCACACCATTAACGGATTTTGAGCAGTCAGCTGTGGGTTTGAATTGCTGTCAAATGCATTTTTGGGGCATTAGTCCGCTTTATTTGCATAAATCCATCAAATAATTACTACAAAAATTATAAAATAATTCCTTTTGTATCTTAAGTCCCTTCAAAGGAATGCAAACATTAAATTACCCCTTTGTAAGATACAATTGAATTTTACACAATTTCTAATTTTTCGGTAGAAATTGTGTTATTAAATTATGAAAATTAGTCTTTTCTTAACTCATATTCTTAGTTCTTCTTATCTTATGTGTGATTTACGACAAAAATGGCACAAAAACCACAAAAAAACCTGAGTGGCGTAATACGGCGAATCATTCCGGAATTAATTACATTTAAGTCCTTTTACTGTAACTAAATTAAGTGAAGTATACAGCAAAAACACAAAAGTGCTCTAATTTTTACTTTTGAGTTCTTAAAACAGTTGTTTAGCGATATAAATCGCATATCCAGAAGAGAGCAATTCAACGTTTTGCTGAGAATTTTTCAATGAAAAATGTGTTATTCCATAAACTTTTCGCCGCGAAATTATTTGAGATTTGATGCTACTTTCAGGGGAATCAGATTTAAGCGTGCAGGTTACAAATAAAATTAATATAATTTTTAAATTTGCCGCCTTTTGAAGCCCCCTATCTCGCATAATGCGAAAAAGATAGACAGATATATGCCTTCTATATCTGAACTCTCCATAGGTGAGAACTTTCAAAACGGTGCACCATTTGAGATAGCAAATCGAGTGGTCCATTTCTATATGTCAGTGCTTGCACCTGACCATCCGTGATGGCCGACCAGTTCAACTCGAATGAATGAGCTCATCTTTGCTCATGAAGTTGCATGCATTTGTGGGTCAAGTCCGGAGGGGACAGTCCCGTCCGAGATTTTCATTGACAGTTCAGTGGTCGATCATCGTTACATTAAATATCTTATGTTCTAGGTTTACCTGCATGTTTTAGGTTTACACATTAAATATCTAATGTTCTAGGCTTAGATGTTCTAGGTTTACAAGGTTAAGAATTTGAATTAATATGTGTACTTATTTTTGTTCTCATTAAATTAGTTCTTTTTATTGAATTCTTTGTTCCTTTTATTGATTTTTTTAATTGGATTTTTTAGTTCTGGGGGCCTATGCCAGAACTCGACTCGAACGAATTGCTCACCGAGAAGCGCAAATCGGTATTCCGCAACTCGATATCGAGCTTATTTCAATGACACTCGATCGACGATTTTGTCGACAACTAAATGGCAGTCGAGTGTGCTTTGTGCGGTGGTGCTGTGAGTGTTTTTCGAATAAGATTTAAGTATTTAATCCTTAAAAGTGTAGCGTTTGCACTGTGGAACAATTTAATTACACTAGTTTACAATAATTTTGCCCCTAAACAAGGATTTTTTCTGTAGATTAAAAATTCATAAACGAAAATATCTTATGATATCATATTTTTAAGAAAAATAGGTTAGAAGAGTATACAAAATAGCGAATTTTGAATATTTTTAAAAATTCATAATAAAATAACTGATTATTATAGGAGCTTGTAATGTAGCTCAAATAAATGTTTGAACCTTTAGCTTTTATATTAAAATACTTAAGTCGTTAAGAATTTTCAAAATACTCTCTTAATTTAACTTTTCTCTGTTAACCAATTGCTTCATACAGTTGGTAGTGAATGAAAATCACAATTAGCGCACGCTCATGAAAAACTACTTCCCCGTTTAGTAAGAGCTATGGAATTTTTGTATTTCATACCATAAATCTAGATAACGTTGCATTATTTTTTAATTCAATTTTCAAACATACTCAAAATACGATTTGTTTTAGTTTTCATCCTATTTTTATCAAAAAAAGTGTCAATTTGGTCAGTGAAGTTCGCTGCACTTCATTTTTGAAGCAAATTTTCAATGTTTCATAGGGCCACATTTTTGGCTACTCTCGATCGAGCTACATAATACGAAAAAGAAATCGAGTAGACAAACTAACTCGACTCGAGTTCGCAATCGAGTCGAGTTCTGGAATAGGCCCCTGATTTTTGCGTTTCATTCATTCATTAAAAGTGATCGTAGAAAATTGTGGGGATTAAATGCGTTCTTTCTTCTTGTGGGAAATCGAAAAGAGAGAAGCAGAAATTTACGAAACATTGATATTTTTCCAATTGGAAATATTAGGTATATACAAATTTGCTCCCGCCATTTTCCGATTAGCGTTATGCAGTAGTCGAAATAAATACATCATAGATAGCATGCGATACCTTTAGGCATCTAGTAAATAATATAAATATAATAAAGTTATTCGCTATTGAAAATGTCGAGTTTATAAGCCAAATTCTCGTCATTTGTGGGAGGTATTAATTTATTTATTTTTTTCGTATATTTATTTATATTTCAAAGTATGATACACGAATTTGTATACAACAATAAAAAATCTTATAGTTACAGCTAGAAAATAGATTCATTCATCTATAATATTATTATGTAGTCTAGCAGAAATATAACAAGTAATGCAGTTGTAATATTTAAGAAATTTGGGAGAAAACTTTTTAATAAAACCCAGTGAAAAGTTTCTACTTAAGCTAGAGTTCAATAATTTAAAACTTAAGACTACTTAAACTAGCACTGCTACAATCCATTTTGGCATAGCTCTAGGATTAATGGGTTTTCTGAACAAGAGCAGTTATCGATAAATTTATTTGCAATTTTGTTTGCTTTCGTAGTTATTTCATCTATTGCCGCGATACCGTGTAGTTCCGAGGTGGAGAAATGCCATGGTAAGTTCAGGATCATTTTAAGTATTTTATTTTGCATTATTTGTAATTTGTTGAAATGGCAGCGGGCGCATTGGAACCATACAGGGGACCATACAATATGAGTGCTTGAAATATGACCTTGTAAATTATTAATTTATTTTCCAAGCTAAGAGTGGACCGCCTATTGATGAAAGGATATAATGTTTTAATTAAGGTATTTACTTTATTTTTAACTGTATCTATATGTTTAGAATAGGTAAGTCTTTTATCAAATATTATGCCTAGATATTTTGCACAGTCCGTCCAGGGAATATCCATTACTGAGAAGCAGATCAATGGTTAATTGCTTAAAACGATACTCGTAGAAAATATTGAGTATTGCGGATTGCCATAGCTTTGGATTGTGGGTAAGAATTGTGTTAGAGATTGGTACGAATCCGTACTGTAGAGATGAGTTTTAGAAAAAGATTATTTGTTTTAGGATCACAAATTACTTTATTGCGCCACAGTAGGCCACCTCACTGCTCTACACCTTTTTACAGAATGACAGATAAAATAAAAGAAGACTGGAAGGGATAAAGTTCAGTGGACATTATGGTCCCAGTTCTCTGACTGCAAACGACAGGGTACAGTCCATGTAGAAAATAAAATTAAAACTAAAGAACTTAACAAATTGTAACACCCGATCATTGCGTTCGTTCTCTGATCTCAATCGTTTTGTTAAAACTACATCTTTAAAGACGGTGACCCCTCTATATTTTAAAAATCACACATTCTAAGGAAAACAAGCAATACACGAATCCAAACATATAACCTTAACCGTACACGAATCCAAAACATACAAGGTGTCTCAAAAGTAAGTTCACATTTGCTTATCTTATTACGCGAAAGCAACTATTCTGAGGGGCGCGGGGGGTATGTCAGTCGGTAGTCTGGCTCTTGGGAATTTAGTCGCTATGGAGCGTTTCTCTGGTGCGGACCGTGCGTTGTGCGTACGTGAGTTTTACAAAAACGGTAATTCGGCGACTGTAGCGCGTAGAAAATTCTGCAGTATTCGACATATTCGTCACTTAAATGATGCGCCTAGCACTCGACTCATTGCAAAATGGGTTGAGAAGTTTGAAGAGACTGGGTCAACTCTGGAGAAACCAAAATCTGGGCGGCCAAGAACATCAAGAACAGCCGAAAACGTGGACAGTGTTACTCAGTCTATTCGAGATGATCCAAACCTCTCGATTCGGAAGCGTGCTGTTGCTTTAAATGTGCACAGATCTTCATTATGCCGCATTTTACACAAAGATTTAAAGCTGCACCCGTACAAAATTCAGTTAGTGCAAGAACTGAAGCCTCAAGATGCTGGTTTTTAAAAAATAAATTCCCAAACAGTGTACTTCAATATAAAATAAACATTTTTTCAATAAAGCTAAGACTTTTCTTTTAAAAAAAGATTTAAATGTGAACTTTCTTTTGAGACACCCTGTATAACCTTAAGTCCAGATTTATCATTTTACTATAAAAAATAGCATGAAGTAGGTATACCTTGAAATAATTTTCCTTTCTGACACGCCAATTTCTTCAGTTATGTGCTTCCACGATCTCGGTGTCTTATGCGATAGTGAGCTGAACTTTCGTTCGCATATAGACTATTCCATCAGAAGGGCCAATTTTGCTCTTGGCTTCATTAAACGTTGGTCTAAGGAATTTTCTAACATCTACGTCACCAAATCACTCTATACTGCTTTGTTTAACCTCTTCTCTGCTTTGTCTTACCTCTTCTCGAGTATGCCAGTCAGGTCTGGTCACCCTCTCAAAGTTTTCTCATCCACAGGATTGAATCAGTTTAGCGCAGATTCATCCGTCTAAAATTAATCGACCTTCATCCCCTTGCCCTACGTCGCGTCGTGAACTGCTGATATTGTCTTCGCCCACCAAATCCTAACCGGCCCCATTGATTGCTCCGACTTCCTTCATAGTATGTCCCTCAACACTAACCCCCGTACCGTAACGTTAGATCTGTCCCCACTTTTCGTCTTGATACCCACCACACTAACTACAATAAACCCCACCGCCCCTCCCTCTCCACCTAGTCTAAATTGTTTAAATTCTTAAATTAAGTTAAAATTGTTATCTAGTTCTTAAGTTGTTATTGCAGCTTGTATTAAGCGAAATAAATAAATAAAATTAGTGTGAATATACTTGCTGTAATAGTATTTCAAGAAAAACTTATAACACTCTGCCTCCGACTGCCTGTAACTCCTTGAACACGCATTTTTATTGGACGATGCAAACTTACCCGCAGCTATTTTGACACTTGATAGAGCATCCGAGCAATCCATTTTATTGGCAAAGAATAATATAGGGATCTTCCTCTTCACAATGTCTGGATGCTGCATCAAAAGCTCCAATTCATCCTTTACGACCACTGAAATTAAATTCATGTAATTGACAATCAACTGACATCACCGACACCGTAAATGCATCAATAGTCTAGAACATATCATACAAATTCGTCGAATTTTTCAATTTCCAAAAATTAGTAAAACTTTACTTAACCCTTCAAGGAGTGGTTTGAGGGCGCTTAATTAGGCAAAAATATCTGTTAGCAAAGAGGCTTGGCCGACCACCATAACAAACATTTCTAGAGTAAAAAAACAAAAACGTCTGTGTTTTTGGGATATCTTCGATTCACAATAGATGACTAACATGTCATCGACGAGTTTGCACGGTATTTCCCCGACTATTATAAAATATCTCCAAATAAGCTTGAGCAATATTAGCTGTGTTTTTTTCACATTTGTTCCGGTTGTAGGTTTAACAGTAAGTTTTGCATTGAATTGAAATTTTAAAGACTGTCACGTATATAAAGATTTTAAAATTTGCGAAAGCGCATCAAATTAGCCATGATATTTACGCATACAACCTTCAAACCCTTAACCAGATAAATTTTTGGGTTGCTATTTGACGTAAAATGGGTATAAAATCCAGGCAACTTGATTTTATTTTTGCCAAGCCAAAATTTTTTGATATGTATAACTACTCATCAATTTCAATTCAATGCAAAATTTCCTGTTAAACCTAGAACCGGAACAAATGTGAAAAAAACACAGCTATTGTCATACATACATCTATAAATTTGTGACGATTCGTATTTAAAATAATAGAGTACTTTCCAGGGGCGACTCTACCTTAGGGGCTAAATGGGCTGTGTTAAAAATTCAAAGAAGAAGTCTTAAAACTTGATTGAATTTTTCTTGTCAAACGTACAATGAGCGAAGGTTTTATCATTGAGTGTAATTAACACATTCTGTAAGTCACTAGTCATAAATATGTACATATCTCTTCTCTGATATAGCCAAGCAAAGCAACTCTTTCTATATATTTAACTAATTTGTATCATGCAATTAAGAGAACACCGTACGTTTCATTTCCATGCAGGAGAAGTGCGACAATCACAATGAAACAAGAGTTCACCTATTACCCTATTACGGTACGCTCCAGATCAAGCATAGTTTTTTTTTGAGACTGGGTTGGTGCCACGGCGCGCCTGCTTTTCGAATAGGAACAGGCAAATTGAAAATTCCAGACGCACATATTGATAGGGTTTGTTTTCACACAGATACGGTTTGTTTTCGTTTTTTATCCATTAGTCCAGTGCAATTAGAATTATACCTCGGAACCCAGTTATAGTGAATGGATTTGAATGTTTTTTTTTTGGATTTCTTATACCATAAACTAAAAAGTTTATCCATTAAAAATTACTGCTACTTTGTAAATACAAGATGGCTGCCGCCACAAAATGGCGAATTCCCTCAAAATGGGTATCAAATGAAAGGGCTTGACTAGTAGAATACAGTACACCAAATCTAAGATGGCCGCCGGTACAAAATGGCGGATTTCATATTTGTTTCAATCCCCTTAATATGGGTAGGTACCTAATGGGTATCAAATGAAAGGGCTTTACAAGTAGAACACAGTGCATGGCGGATCATAAAGTTTAGACAGTCTATACATTAAAATTGAAATCTAGGCATCTATTTATTTTTTAGTCTTTGGAAGGATTATGTATTGAGGTGTAAGACTGTAACAAATTGATAGGAAAGAAACCTAGTAATAATGAGGCAATAAATGAACTAAATAGAATGAGAAATATTAAGTAACGGAATAAAAACTAAAAACTTTTTTTTTTAAAGATCTATACTTCTAGTATAGTACATTCCTTTTACAGCTATATTTATTTTTTCTCTCGAGTATAACTAAGTTCTATATAAAATATACGAAGGGACAGCAAACGTCCTTGAAAATGTTGTAGTTGTTGCTGAAATTATTGATGTGTTGGTTTTATTAACAGCTTTAACACCTCCTCATAAAGAAATATATTTTCTTAAACCAGCCAAAGGTACGGTATCCGCAAATATTTATTCTAATAAAAGGCTGGAACAAACAATTTACCAAAGTGTAAGAAGCATATTTTGTTTTTACATGCACTAACTGGATGTGGTACGACTTCAGCGTTTATCAAAAAGGGTAAAAATAAATTTGCTAAATTGTTCGAAAGTCATTCAGATTTACAAAATGCTGCCATTATCTTTACTGATGAAAATGCTGACGTCCCTGATGTTTTGCAATCGGGTATTTTAAGCATTTTAGCATTATGTGTTGCTCCTAAAAATTAAGAAAATATAAATAAATTTCTTAAGACTACAAGTAAAAGTACCTCTGTCAACTTGGCTTCATTGATACCTACACTGGATGGTACTTTAGAACATATAAAAAGAGTGTATTTACAAGTACATTTGTGGATGGGACATCAAAAGTTGCCAAAAGAATGGGGATGGAAAGAAAAAGATAATTCATTAGTGCCAGTTACGATGAACCAACCACCAGCTTCTGAAAATTTTTTAAAAATGATTTTTTGCTCACGTAAAACTGGATGTGGCTCTGCTTCTGGTTGTAGAAAAAGTGACTTAAATTGTTCTACAGCATGTTTACATTGTAAAGGAGTTAGCTGCTTGAATGTTCCACCATTGATATTTATGAATGAGATCGAAAAGAAAAACGTTAGAGACAATTAATTTACGTGACCACCGTTTTTACAAAAATTTATAATTATTAAAAATTTATGCGTTTGCATTATTTAACGATTTATTCATTTATTCCGTTTTTTGGATTTTCATTATAGCTGAGTTCTACTAGGCAAACCCTTTCATTTGATACCCATATTGAGGGGGTTGTGAAAAAAAAGTAATCCGCCATTTTGTGGTGGCGGCCATCTTGGATTTTGATTTTTTCATAGAGTACTGTATTCTACTAGTTAAGACCTTTTATTTGATACCCATTTTGAGGGAATTGAAAACAAAAATGTATTTCACCATTTTGTGGCGGCAGCCATTTTGTGTTACAAAGTAGCGGTAATTTTATTGGGTAAACTTTTTAGTTTATGGTATTAGAAATCCAAAAAAAAATCATTCAAATCCATTCACTATAACTGGGTTCCGTCATTTTTCATTTATAATGATTAATTGCACTGGACTACATAGTTTTTCTTATGCGCTCCAGATCAGCACCGGAAGCAAATGCGCTTGTACGATGAGGCGCTCTAGCGATCGGTTCGCTTTCCTTTGACAGCGTGGTTCTTTCAGTTGGATTTCCATATTTCCTCTGCAGCTCCTGACACCTTATTACACTGTACCAATTTCCTGAGATTCCAAGCCCCGTCTCTTAATTTTCCTTCTCTCTTCGACCAAAATGCGCAATCTATCTTCCTGTAGCAAAATTTTGGGGTTGGGAGGAATAACGGTACCAAGGTCAAAAATAGATAAGATCTAAATTGCAGGAATGAACAGCGTAGCTTCCCTAGTCTTTGCCCAAGCCAAATCCAATTGCCGAGGGTTGCTAAGAGAATAACAAATAAGCAAGAACAAATCGGCTAAGTTTTGTTTTCTTGATAGCCTTAGTTTTATTTCTCTTCCATTCTTTTGCCTCTCTGCGTGTTGGGCTCAAACTAAATTAACCCTGCTAGAATAGGGTCTCAATGTGTGCCACTCATACTTAGGAATTGGGCTACCACTTCACTGACATTTAAGGTTGTTTCTTCTCTCACATATGTTTTTAACCGACGAAAAAACGGAGGAGGTTCTCAATTCGACTGTATGTTTTTTTTTTTTTTTGTATGTCGTTACGCGATAATTCTGCCAATTATGAATTGATTTTGATAATTCTTTTTTTGTTTGGTAGGTCATACTTCAGAGGTGGTCCCATATAAATTTTATCTAAATTGATTCGGCTCTTTTTGAGAAAATCAACAAAAAACAAAATATATACCTACACAGATAAGGTTTTGGTACTTGGTTGTACATTCGGTGCCCGATTGCGAGGATTCAAAATGGCGGACCAAAAAAAAAATTTACTAAAACATATTACACTAAAAAGAATGAAATAAAAAAATTTAAAAAAAAAAATAGAACCGACTCCAAAAAATCCCAAGCTCTAAAAAGTATAAAATAATTATATTAAAAGTCCTCTGCTACTACTTTCAACATTAAATACCAAGACTTTCCTAGACTTTTGAAGTCGGTGTGAAAACCTGACTGATATTAATCCAATACTAAATAATGAATGCAATCAGTTTGTCTGGATTAATTGGATTAATATCAGTCAGGTTTTCACACCGACTTCAAAAGTCTAGGAAAGTCTTGGTATTTAATGTTGAAAGTAGTATCAGAGGACTTTTTAATTATATTAATATACTTTTTAGAGCTTGGGATTTTTTGGAGTCGGTTCTATTTTTTTTTTTTTAAATTTTTTTTAGTTTTATTTTTCTTCTCTATCCTATGTGTTTCAAAGCGCAGGGGGCTAGAATTTTCTAGCCCCACTGATGAGAGAGTTTTAAATACTTGTGCTAGCTATCCTCTAACACTTGTAACCGATTTGGCGTGCACAGATAGCTGTGAAAGGCAGTTTGGAGCTAACCTCAGGGATTGGAAATTCGGATTCTGCGGTAAAAAATGGAAGACTTTTATCTGAAACATATTTTTCAATTTCGTACAATATTGCGGGCAAGAATTTTATCCAAAAAGTTCCGGGATGGTCGAGTGTCTCAAAAAATACACATCAGGCCGAAAAAGGAAAAAAATGTCAAATATTTTTGGAAAAGATACCCTATGACACCAAATATGACCCCCGACTCCCAGCTGGGAGTCGGGCAAAGAACACAGGGGTGAGGGTGTGGGGTCTAGTTTGGTGTCATTGGATAAATTTTCAAAAAATAGTTCACTAATAAACTTATTCGCTCCTAGATTCGCAAATAGGACTATTCGTTGATTTATTGATTTTTTATTTGAAGAATAACGTTATCAGCTGATTGAAAAATCGGCCTTAAGTAGTATGAGTATTTACTTATAAGTGGAATACGCCTAAAAGGGGTTTTGCAAATAAAAATTATTATTATGATGAAGTAAGTATTTTCCAAGGCCGTCAGCCATCAGGTACACAGGAAGACTCCATGTGTGCACAGGGGGATAACATGTAACCCTCTGGTATACGTGCCGTAACTGTGCACGCATGCCGTAACTGTGTACACAGCTGGTAGTGCGACTATACCCTCCCCGTGGGGGCGGCTGGAAACAGGCTTCCAGTACGGTCATGTCTCTGCTGGGAGCGCTAGCTAATTGTAGTCGGTCGGAGAGAAGGATACTCTCTTAAATAAAATACCCTAATCCAAGGTGGAACAGCATACGCCGAAGGATGCATGGCTAAGAGGGAGCTTGGTGGCTAGTATGCGGACTCTGGATACCAGTCGTCCTCCAGTTTCAACTCTCGTGGGATCAACATATGGATGTTAATAACCCGAGACCTGATGCAGGTCATACTGCATCAGCCGATGCACGCTTAGCGTCACCGGAAGAGAGCTTGTTGGACAGTGGGCACCAAGCTACTTCCAGCTTCTGCAGTGGAGCCATTGGGCACACTGCAGTAGTACCAGCAGAGAAGGCGAGCACTAGTGCCCCTACTCTGTCAGCAGTCCCGTCAGAGGAAGAGACCTCTGACGCAGAATCCGTCCGCACCGTGGTACTGGACGGGGCTAGCCTGTGTTCGGGCAGATCCGGACTCACGGCTATCGGCGCGGAGGTGGGCAACCTTGCCATCAACGAACCGGGGTTCGTTAGGCTCACCAACGCGGAGCGCAAAAGATTTAAGAGGGCGGTGGCAGAGGGCCTCCCCAGAGCTAAGGCCCTGGAGATTGCCAAGGCAACCCCTCCCAAATCGGATTCCAAAAGAACCCGATCGGAGGATTAGACCCCCGACCTACCGACTACCAAGAAGCCAAAGACCGCTCATGTGGGGCCGGTCAAAAAAGCCACCTACAGCCAGGTGGCTGGCAGTGTGAGGCTAGGCATCACATCGGCTGACATGGTCAATCGTCCCATGACAGCAGAGCAGAATGCTCTTCTACAGGAGGCTATCGTCGATGTCACGATCGAGCGCGCGGACGAGGGGGTTCGGCCGGAGTTTGAGGGGTGTATCCCTCGGGCCGGCTGGATCCTCCGTGTATGTACCAACGCTCAGACAGCCGAGTGGGTCAGGAGCAACTTTGTGTACATTCGTGCCAAAAGCGCTCTTGACGTAGACCTAGTTGAGGGCGTGACCTTCCTAGAATGCACATGGTCCGGGGTTACTTCCCTCAGAGTCTTTCCCTCACAAATGAGAAGGTGCTGGCCACAATTGGTGCGCAAAATGCCCTCTCAACTGCGCAGTGGAAGGTGGTGAAGAGGATAAACCATGGGGACCTGCCTCACCTCATCGTTGCCATTGACAGCAGGTCGATGAAGGTTAGATGAAGGGCAGGATAGCCTACCGCTTCACTCACGTCAAGCTGATCCTCAAAGGTCCAACCAATGAGGACCAAGGAAAACATGAGGAGAACCACCAACCCGCAAAAAAGAAGGTAAGGGCAGAAGACCTTCCCAGGGTGGAGTTGGCTGACGGAAGGGCCGTGACAGCAGAGCCAACGGATGTTGCATCCACTGCTGGGCCCTCCTCTAGTTGTGCCACTGGGCAAACTAGCTTGGTCAAGGCTTCCCCGGCTCCCAAAGTTCTGGCCGCCGAGCCAACACCAAGGAAGGCTGGGAACACGGCCGGACCACAAAAGCCGCCTCCTAAGGGACAGCGGCCTCCTCCTAAAGGCAGGTCAAAGGGACTCCGAGAAGCCAAGGCTGCAAAGCTTGTCACAAAGTCCCTCAAGAAGGAGGACTTCTAATGAGCACCAAAAGGGTGCTCCAGGCGAACCTGTACCACGCCAAAGGGGCATCGGCCACACTCTGCAGGACCGTCGCCGATGAACAAATAACCCTTGCGCTCATTCAGGAGCCCTGGGTTACTAGTGGCCAAATCCGTGGACTCAACACCAGATCAGGTAAGTTGATCTACAGCAGAGGAGAACTGAAGCCTAGAGCGGCACTCCTGGTTGACAAAAGTGTCAACCATTTACCCATGAGTAATTTCATTTCCAGGGACCTTGTAGCGATCTTGGTGGAGATCGCTACCCTAGGCGGCGTGCGGGAAATTGTTCTTGCTTCCGCCTACTTCCTTGGCGAGAGCGCAATACCGCCACCCGAGGTCCAGGAACTCGTCGCATACTGCCAGCGCGACAATCGACAGCTGATTGTGGGCTGCGACGCCAATGCACACCACTCAGTGTGGGGTAGCAGCGGTATAAATGAAAGAGGTGAGTCCCTTTTGAATTATCTTTCTAGCTGTAGCATAGATATAATGAACAGAGGGTGCAAACCGACCTTCATCACTGCAGTCAGAGAAGAGGTGCTAGACCTCACTCTGGCCAGCAGAGCTTTGTCCGGGTTCATAGTGAACTGGCGAGTCTCTGACGAAGCGTCCCTGTCGCATCATCAACACATAAGATTCGACATCCCGGGACGTTCTCATAACTCATAAAAAGCATTCATATTCCAAAGAAAACTGATTAGAATGCCTTTAGAGCAATAGTAAGCTCCAAGGCTGACATGCTGGCTAACAATATCAGTTCTACTAGTGAACTGGATTGGGCTGCGAACCAGCTCAATGAAGTGTTAATTACCTCTTACCACGATAGCAACGTGGCCGTTCCAATCCAAGCGGTACGCAAGGTGCCCTGGTGGAACGAGCGGCTGTCTGATATGCGTAGGCACGTCAGGAGGTTATTTAACAACGCGAAGCGTACCAAGCAGTGGGACGGATATTGGTCCGCTCTCACTGAATACAATAAAGAACTGAGACGTTCTAAACGCGAGTCCTGGAGGAAGTGCTGTGGAGGTATAGAATCTTTACCGGTCGCTGCTCGCCTACAGAAACCGCTGGCAAAAGATGCCACAAATAGTGTTGGGCTACTGAAAAGGCAGAATGGGAGCTTCACCAATTCACAACGGGAAACTCTGGAATACCTACTACAGGTGCATTTTCCCGGTTCTACTATAGGGACAAATGAGCCCACTCCTACGGTCCTCGAGCAAAGGATCGTACCCGACAGCAGGGCCCTCAGTAAGTCTGGTGTCATTTTTGACAAGGACAAGGTTAGGTGGGCAAGGGCCTCCTTCCAACCCTTTAAAGCGCCTGGGGGCGATGGGATATTTCCAGCTCTTCTACAGAACAGTCTGGAATCAATCCTAGACTCTTTGGTAGCCTTATTTAGGGCCAGCTACAGATGGGGATATATACCATACTCGTGGAGGAAGGTAGTAGTAGTTTTTATCCCCAAGCAAGGCAACAGGCCGCTAGAGCTCCCTAAATCCTACAGACCAATTAGTCTAACTTCTTTCCTCCTAAAAACAATGGAGAGATTGCTGGACCTCCACATCAGACACTTTTTGGAGATATCCACACCTCTCCATATTACACAGTTTGCCTACTCTAAAGGCAAATCCACAGAGGCTGCCCTACACAGCCTCGTTGGCAAGATCGAAAAAGCTTTCCAATCCAAAGATGTGGCTCTGTGCGCATTTCTGGACATTGAAGGGGCTTTCGACAACACCGGATATGAATCAATCTCTAGGGCTCTCGTGAACAGGGGCATTGATTCCTATACGGTGGCATGGGTGGATGCCATGTTAAAAGAGCGTGACATCTCGTCGTCGTTGGGTAACACCTCTGTATGCATCAAAGCAATTAAGGGGTGCCCCCAAGGCGGGGTCCTGTCGCCATTGCTATGGTCTCTGGTTGTGGACGGTCTGCTAATCAAGCTACATGAGCTCGGTTATGAGGCTGTTGGTTACGCGGATGACCTGGCAATCATAGTCGCAGGGAAATTCGACTCCACGGTTTCGGATTTAATGAGGTCTGCACTTCAAACAGTCACTGACTGGTGTGCCAGTGAGGACCTTTCTATAAATCCTTCCAAAGCTGTCCTTGTGCCTTTTACCAAACGGTATCGACTGGATCTTGATCCAATCTCCGTTCAAGGCACAGTCATTGGGTACTCGGATGAAGTCAAATATCTGGGTGTTACACTCGATAAAAGACTTAACTGGAGTGCCCATCTCAACAACACCTTAAACAAGGCTACGAGAGCCCTGTGGGCGTGCAGGAGGCTCTTTGGCAGAACCTGGGGTCTCAATCCAAAGATGATCCTCTGGTTATACAATACTGTTGTTAAACCCATCATCACATATGCCGCCCTCGTATGGTGGCCTAAGATTCGGCAGAAGACAGCAATTGCAAAATGCAATAAGTTGCAACGACTTGCATATGCCTCTCCATAACTGGAGCCATGCGGACCTGTCCCACACTTGCCATAGAGGCAATAGCAGGACTTGCCCCCTGCACATTTTCATTCTGAAAACAGCTGCAATTAGTGCACTGAAAGTGCAGGTTACTTCAAACATGCCTTTGGCCGACGAAGGCCATATCAGCATTCTGAAGCAGATTCCAAACATCAGGGTCTGTCTCAAATCGGACCACATGATCAAGGAGCTTTGCTTCGGTAGGAGATTTAAGATCTCCATCCCCGAACGGACGGATTGGATTGGCGAAGGTCCCAATCTAGGTCGGGATAGCCTTAACTGATACACCGATGGCTCGAAAAACGAGCTTGGTACTGGAACAGGTGTCTATGGACCCAATACCACGGTCTCGATCGCAATGGGCGAAAGGCCCAGTGTATTTCATGCCGAAGTCCAGGCCATCAAAACCTGTGCCCAGCTAAACCTTAACAAAGGACTTAAGGGCTCAACAATTAATATACTCTCTGACAGCCAAGCGGCGATTAGGGCGCTCTTCTCGTGGAGCATTCGCTCAAGACTCGTCAAAGAGTGCTTTGACTGCCTCCAATGCCTGGCTGCCACAAACAGAGTTACACTCATCTGGGTACCGGGGCACTCTGGCTTTGGTGGCAATGAGATCAACTAGGTACCAAGGCCACGAACCCTACTGCAACATTGGCTGGTCTTCAGCCAAAACTGTGGTGGATAAATGAGCGAAATCGCTTCAAGTCTCGTACTGGAACAATGCTTCAGGGTTACGACAGGCTAAGAAGTTTATCCAACCCTAGGCGTATACCAACGCTACTGACCTGAGCAAATCGTATCTCAGGCTGCTGGTGGGTTACTTATCTGGCCATCATCACCTCAACAGGTTAGGTATGTCAATTGAGACAGAATGTAGACTTTGTCTAGAGGACGAAGAAACCACAGCTCACATACTGTGTGACTGTCCGGCACTGGTGCGGATTAGAAGTAGGACCTTCGGTAAAGGGTTTTTAAGCCCGGCTGAGGTCCGTAATTCTTTTGAGGGTGACCTTCTGGCTTTCGTTAGGGTAGTGGATCGTCTACTCCACTAACGGGGCTTCGGCACAAAAGACCGTCTGCTTGCAGTGCCCACCACTTAGGCGGCCCCCTCATTAATAAATAATAAAGTATTTTCCAAATTTAGCACTTTTTCGTGAAATATAAAACGCCATTTAAGGAAACCGAATACTTAAATTCGGTTAAAGATCTTAATGTACCACACCAGACCGGAAAACTGAATTAATTCGTTCAACTACATACTTCTCGTTTTTTGCAATAAATAGTTAGCCCCACCGTAGTTAATTTCTACGAGCCGCCACTGGTACTTTCGTAAAGGTTCCAAATAAACCAACGGCCGCAGCATGGTCGGGGTTGGAATATTGGGTGTAAGCATTCGGTGAAATAAACCGCCAAGCCAGCCACGAAGCGCCACGAGAGCCTTCGATGAGCATATTGGGAGCAAACCCAAAGCGCCACGAAATGCCACCGAGAGCAAATGACGCCATGAGATTTTCAATGAGAGTTTTGACACCTAACTCGGGGCAAAGAATATGGAACCTTGTTACAAAGAATGTTCACTCTAATTCTGCGACGCAATTATCCCCTCCACTGCCTTTTATCAGAAAATTACAACAACAAAATGCCCCATTAGCCGAAAAGAAAAATTCGCCGTGTTTGTTCCATGTCCGAATCCCCATTTAAATAGCCGAATAATGAACAAGGACGGCAATAGGGTGAAGTGCGGCAAACACAATGAAACAAGAGTTGTATGGTGAGGCGCTCTTGCGATCGGTGTGACAGGGTGGTTCTTTTAGATTGTATTTTCATATTTCCTCTGCAATTCCTGACACCCTGTAACACTGTACCGATTTCTTCAGATTCCAAGCCCCGCCTCTGAATTTTTCTTCTCTCTTCGACCAAAGTGCTTAAGCAGTGTATCATCCTCTAGCAAAATTGTGGGGTTAGGAGGAACAACGGTACCAAGGTCAAAAAAAGATAAGATCAAAATTGCAGGAGTGAACAGTCTTTGTAGCGTAGCTTCCATAGTCTTTGCCCGGGGCACTGCAAAGAGCCACCGAGTCCCGTGGCGGTAGTTAACCGAATAGAGCAAAAAAGCGGTCAAAACCATATCGGGTCATGCTTAGTGGTGAATGAAAAATGATAAACACATAAACATGCAAATGCGCGAAAAATTCAGAGGCGGGCCTTGGAATCTGAAGAAATCGGTATAGTGTTACAGCGTTACAGGGTGTCAGGAATTGAAGAGGAAATATGAAAATCCAATCGAAAAGAACCATCCTGTTAAACCGATCGCAAGAGCGCCTCACCATACAAACGCATTTGCTTCCTGTGCTGAGCCAAAGCCTTCTATATTACAAGCCATGAAGAGTTCTTCAATTGACGGCCATTTCTCATACAAAACGAGTGAATTTTCGGAGCTCTGGAGGAATTTTAGCAGTTTTACAAGTGAAACAATCAATTTATCCGGTAAGTATTTCTACAGGAGGTGTACAAAAGGATATCAGTTGTAATGGAAGTGAAAAATTGTGAAAAAGTTTGATCGAAATTAAAAAAATTATGTATGAACCGGCAAAAGTGTTAGGTCGGTGGCGAAGTACTGGGCAATTATTGGCAACTTTATAGTTATTTTACTATATTTAACGCCATTTATTTGTAAAAAGTACTCTTGCACTTAACAAGAAGATTGTTTAATAGTGCGTACTTGCAAAAATAATTGCAAAATTTTTGCATTTTGTGGAAATTTCTTATGAGTGTATTCCCGCCGACTGTGACATAAATAAAAAATATACAAATTCCTTTGAAGTATTTTCTTTTTAATTTAAATAATAATAATAATAATAATAATAATAATATTTATTCAGCGAATGGTTAATTATATACAGGGTGTTAATTCTACGTACAATATATATAAATATTCTTAGAGCCTAGATGTGCTACCCAGACAGATTGCTCCGGTATAAGGGCGCACAATATGTTAGATTAACTATGGTATTTCAGTTCTGTTACTAATCTAACTTAACACAAATTTCCTAATTAATGATTTGAATTCATTTATATTTCTGGCGCTTCGAATAGGTAGTGGCAGACTATTATAATAGCGTATTGCCGATGAAATGGGGTCATCTCTGAGCCGGTTGGTCCTTGGCGATGGTACTCTACAGTTCTTTACCGATCCTCTTGTTTCGTGTCCATGTATACTTCTAAGAGGAATAATTTTGACAGCTAACTTGACTCTTAGATGTATGACTTTAAATATAGCTTTCGCTTTCTCTATCATTATCATTTGTTGCACTTTGAGCTTCTTTGTCGTATTATAGAAATAGTCCGAAGTAGTACAGAAGTCCAAATTGACTGTCGCTTTTATAGCCTTGCTTAACGTACGGGATATAATTATGTTTCTCTGCGACGTTTGACTCCATATTATCATACCGTAGGTGACAGTGGGGATGATATACGCATTATAAATTTTATTTCTAACCTCAGTACTCAGGGTTTTAGCTCTTCGCAGAAATCCTATTATGGGTGCAGCTTTTCTCCGGATTGATTCAATTTGCTCGGTCCAACTTAGTTTCTCATCTATGGATAAACCTAAGTATCTGGCATTTTTTGTACGTTGGATTTTAAAATTATCGATTCGCAGTGTTAGAGTTATTACTTCCTTGTTTTTTTGTTTGAATATCATGTAGTTCGTTTTATGTATGTTAATCGCAAGACGGTTCCCTAGTAGCCAGTTTTTATACTTATCCAGGTCTTCATTAATTGTGCATTCAAGCTCTGTCTTTGTTCTTCCAGAGTATAGAAGAAGAGTGTCGTCTGCATATATAACATTTTTTGCAGCGAGTTTAGCATTGGTCATGTTCTGTACATAAAGTAAGTACAGTACAGGACCGAGAATTGAGCCTTGAGGTACTCCCATCCGTAGAAGATTCTCATCACTTAAGGTGTTATTGATTTTTGTGAAAAGCTTTCGATCTGATAGATAACTATTTAAAAATTTAAGAGCTGTACCTCTTATACCCATTTCTTCCAAGGAGTCATAGAGGACTTCGTGGTCAACAGTATCGAAAGCTTTTTTAAGGTCGATTAGTACCGCTACCTCATATTTGTTTTCATCTAGTGCTGAGCTTATGTAATGTAGTGCGTCAATCGCAGCTACTGTTGTGTTGCACCCAGGTTGGAATCCATACTGGCACTGATCGAATCCACCATTGCTCAAGATGAACTTCTGTAGGCGACTGCAGCAAACCTTTTCGAAAATTTTGCTCAATGAGCTCAATATGGCTATTGGTCTATAGTTTCCTGGGTCTCTTTTGTCACCAGCTTTGAACACTGGAACAATTATTGCAGGTTTTAATACCTCCGGAAATGTACCCGCCTCCATGCAGTCATTAATAATGTTAGAGAGAGGTTCTGCAATGGTATCTTTAATTATTTTAAGCATATCCGTCGAGATGTTGTCCAATCCTGGTGATGCGTTTGATTTTAGCTGTTTTATTATGTCGATAACTTCTTGTTTATCTGTTGGGGCTAGAAACATTGTTTGATTACTCTTCGTGATATTACTTATGCGAGAATTAATACAGTTTCGTTGTCGCTGTTCAGATCTTAGTTTCAGCCCTATGTTTGCAAAGAAGGTATTTAACTCGTTAGCTATTTCCTTCTCATCTGTAACAACTTTATTTCCTATGAAGAGTTCTGAGATGCTCTTATCATTGTTTTCTTGCGAGTTGCCTTCCATGCAGTTTTTTATAGTTCTCCAAAATTTTGCAGGGTTTCCTTTGGCTTGTTCAAATTTATTGTTGAAGAACCTACTGTTGGCTTCTTTGATGAGTTTGTTCACTCTGTTCTTTTCCCTAATGTATTCATTTTTTAAGCTCATGTTATCAGGAATATTTTTGGCAGCCTTGAAGAGGCGTCTTTTTTCCTTCGTTGCATTTATTATTTCTTCAGTAATCCAGCTATGGTTTCTTGTGCGAAAAGTTTTAAATATAGTCGAAGATTCGGTTGCCGTAGTAATAATCTTAATAACGTCTTCAAGGGTAGGGTGAGCTATTAACTCCAAATTGTTTTCCACAGACCTTTTAAATTTATTTTTATCCATAGATTTAAAAGTTCTACTTTTAATTATATATATATATGAATTCTAAATTAAAGTGTTTTATTTTTATATAATAATATATGAAATAAAGATTTTCAAACTAGCAATGTCTATTCATTTAATTTCCTTTTACCCAAAGCACCTTTCTTCCCTTTGTACATTGAACGGGTCAAATGTTACTCAGACATTTCAACCCGCCAAAACATATTTTCTAATAAATTTTGCAAATGTATACTGGGCAAAGTTAATAAAGTTTCGGAATATGAGAATAAGCGATTCCTCAACCATTACGAAACGTTTTACTAAATGTATTCTTAAATTTGCGTTGGCATTTTGTGCACACTCACAATATGGCACTTTATAGCATTGTTTGCAAATATTACCGAACTGCATTTGGAAATTAGTTGTGAAAACTTAACGAGTTACACATTTTCTTCAGTAAATGCTACTTCTAAACTGCGAATTAGCTACAAATTAAAGAAAATGTGTTAAATTTACTCTGTTTACTTACTAGAGCACTTCATCATAAACAGTGGAAACTGTCACTGCAGCCGCTGAAACAGCTGAAATCTGTCAGACCACTTTGCCCTATAGATGTGTGCGTGCGCCGGACCACTTCATGGCTTGTAATATAGAAGGCTTTGGCTGAGCAGGAGCGCATAAGAAAACCTGTTCAGAAAAAACGTAAACAAACCGAATCCGTGTACCCTTCAATGAGTGGGTCCGGCATTTTCATTTTGCTCGTTCCTATTCGAAAAGCACGCGGGCCCTCGCACCAACACAGTCTCACAAAATGCATTGCTGAGCAGGAGCGCACCGTAATAGGTGAACTCTCGTTTCATGGTGTTTGCCGCACTTCTCCCTATTGCCGCCCTTGTTCATTATTTAATTTAAATGGGGATTCGGACTTGGAACAAACACGGCGAATTTTTCTTTTCAGCTAATGGGGCATTTTGTTGTTGTAATTTTCTGAAAAAAGGCAGTGGAGGGGATAATTGCGTCGCAGAATTAGAGTGAACATGTTGAAAAGAATGTCTGAAAATAGAAAGCAATTATGCGAAAATGACGTTTATTTATGAAAATATTTTTATATCAAACCGCTGATATACTCTAGAGAGTACCAGGTGGAAATTTGGTAGAATTTGGACCACTTTTGGTATATTTCCGACTGAGTTGAAAAAAAATGTGAAAAACATTTATGAAAGTTGAGAAATTTAGACCTTTGGGGATGCTATGGGGCCTAAAGGTTGTACAAATGGAGCAAAATGTACCATTGAGGTTGGGAAAATTTGCGGAAGAATGGCGCTTTTATGTGGCGTAATTTGCAAATTTGTGTTACCGTTATTGAGAAAAAAGTGAAAATGTGTGAAAATGAATTCAGTAGTTTTACGTTTTTTTCACACATTTAGGGGCCTGGAGCCAAAGAGGAGACAAATGTCCCCTCCTAAGGGTCGTAGCACGATGTTTAATAGCCTATAACCTTCCGCAAGAATTGGGCAATCAAATGCAAAAATAATTTTTCAAATCCGTTCGGTAGTCTTTGAGTTTATCGCGTTCAGAAAGACAGACCGACAGCCAGACGCGGCGGAGGGGTTTTGTTTTATTATATGTATAGATTTCCAAATTCCTTCCTTATGTCGTTAGTAAGAGTGACTGCAGGATTGTGGTTTGAAGATGCGATACTGTTTGATGCGTCAAGATTTCCAATGTTGCCTGTATGTGACTCCGAATTTTCTGAATTATTGTTCATTTAAAGTCATGTAAAGCACGATACACACACACGTGGTACCGGGAACGTGCTCGATGTTACATGTTCGATGATTTAAAACGTCACCGTACCTGGAACCTCATCCACACTACACGATGTTTACACCACTAAACATCATTTGTGTGGATGCGTTTATCGGCTGCTGAATTTGGCGAGTCGAAATTGAAATCAAAAGTTCCTGCATATTGGGACATTCAGTTTTTTATTAAAGTTATTCTAAATAGGAACTCACTGTTGCCCACAAAACCCACAAAACCGCACGTCAATGTGGGAGCTCGTACTGTCTGACAACTGACAATCGAATCCACACAAACGAAGTTAGTGGTGAGCGCCCAAGGAACGAAAAATCAAACTGAATTTGATTTCGCACACGAGGTTATTCCCCACCCGGTTTGTCGTACACACTGTCAATATTCGTGGTACGACCAACATCGTACATCGTACATCGCGACGAAACACGAGCGTGTGTACCGTGCTTAATGCACAGCAGGCTAGAACCATTTTTTGAAATTTTTCGACTTTCATATTTATTTTTGTTTGTAAAATGCGAAATCTATTTATTAGCAATCCAAAGGCTGCACTGTTTGACGGGTCATGCTTAAACGAATGTTACAAATTTTCGCTACTGTTTGCGATGTGTTATATGAAGTGCAAAAGCATCCCAAATGAAAACATATGGAAGCTTTGTGTTATTCCCAATTACAGCGTCAGCTGGAAGTTAGCTTTCCTCTCCCATAATTTTGTACAAATCACTTTATCGGAATACGCCTTCATCGCTAATTCGGCTGTTGCATCCGACATCAACAAAAATGAACCGGCAGTTAGCATCAATCAAGGCCAGTAGCACTATAATGTCGCAACCTTTAGAGTTTCAATTTTCTATAAATTTCATCGCAAAGTTTTGGAATCCATTGGCAGAGGAAAGCTGAAGACAGTCTGGAAGAATAATCTAGGCTTTTTAAACTTTCACCTGTTGCCAAAAACCTTAAAGTAACGGCTAATTTGTCCTCTGCAGAAATCGCAGCTCTCATTCTTGTGTGCTGTGCACTGATGGAGTCTTTTATATATAATAATAATTTTTGAAATGCATTCTTACACATTCTGATGTAGTTTTTATAATTCTCAGTGTCTTCCATTTTAAGTTCAGTTTTAAGCAAGCTGAAATATCCCTTGAAATCCCTTCTGTAGCGGAAACCCTTCGTCCAGCACTTCCTTTTCTTTTTCTTTTTTAGATTACTCAGTAGTAATTCTGCTCCATCGGCTATACTTAGTAAGCCAACCATTTCATTGAAACCATTTCTCCAAATTTTGGCAACTCGGTTCACAGTGTCATTTTCATGACAGAAAGCACTCATAAAATTGACTCATGCCTATGACAATGTAAATGCAACTCTGATTTTAATGACAGAAAGCGCTCATGAAGTTGGTTCATACCCATGATAGTGTAAATGGGGTCTAAGGCTCGAAAACGTCTCTAAATAATTAGAAGTTGAGGAAACAATTAAACACTTTCGCAGACATCCTTAGTAATTTTTAATAACTAAATATCTTTCCGATTCACAATATGTAATCATCTAAATGCCACTGATTTAATAAAGGTTATTTCCGGTATATGAAGTTTTACAAAATGTTCCTAGAATTTTGAAAATTTACCTAATCTCATGCGGTCGCTAGAATCTATAACAAAAACAATTCCTTGGCATGTTTTGAAGTGATGCTCCCACAAACTGCGATACCTCCCAGCTCCAGACATGTCAAATGCAGTGAAGGATATACCCTGACCTGAAAAAAAAGTTAATTCGTGTTTATTTCGTAAATTATATGTACTTTAAAATGTAAAGGAAAATTTGAATGTCGAAAAAAAAGCGAAACGTGATATGATACATGGAATGTGCGTATTGACAAAAGAAAGTCTATTGATTAAATGGATGCTTGCGAATCAAAAGAAATTTTAACAAAATATTTATAAGAAAACATCTCTAAGGGACCAGGCATAAAATTTTCATAAAATACCGCCTACATACATATCCACCAACTTTCCATTAAAGGCAAATAGAAAATTACGAAGCGCATTAAGCTTTATTATTATAAAAGATTAAACTGCTCTCAATTCGGAAGATCGCTGCTTGCATGCCCGGAAACACCTATGCATACACCTGATATTACCACCTGAGGAAGCAATTTCGGAAATAGTCCTATCACCTCTAAAGACTCACGCACAAAACTTTATTAGGTGTGAAGGGATGAGAAGTGTGCGGAACAAATGCGATGACAATATGTGTGGGTTTCTGATGACACCTTTTTTCTTAATTTCCTTCATGACGGGTTGAGATTCGTGGGTGGATAAACCTTAATGCGAGATTTAGAACTTGTCTCTCTGCTTCACGTATCGTTGAACCTGGGACGTCCTGGAAGAAGCAAATTATTTCACTAATGTGCACAAGAAACGAGCTCTGAATACCAAATATTTGGCCTTCGAGCCGAGGCACAGGTTTTGGCGTCTTGTTTTCACAATCTTCCGGTATTACTTCTCCGCCGGTATGTCCTTCGTGTAACCGCCGGAGGTCGGGACCTTGTTCTATCATTGCCGATTTACCTTGCCTTGTGACTCTACTTTGTGCTATTTTAGCCAAGAAAAAGAGTATCGTTATTTCATTGCATTCAAGCTTGGGTGAATACCAGGGCAAAGATGGGAGAATTGAGACGGAAAATATATGAAAATTATGAGTGTTCCTGATTTAATATTCAAAAGCTGGTGAGGGCAGATAACATTCTTTTGCTCATTCATTTGTTCCTTTTCGCCTCTGGCGCAATATCTTGCTGTGTTAACAAGAAACGTCTTATTTCAAAAAGCATATCATGCATAGAAATTTTGTGTATGAATGTATGTACATATAAATAATAAATATTACAAATTAGATCATCTTTGATAAAACAACTGTTAGGTGGTTAAGTCTTTGTTTTTGGTGGGGGAGTTCGAGTTGGAAAACTTGAGAAGGGAATGGCTTGATCTTATAAACACTTGAGTTCAAACTCCAAATAGCTCTAAAAGAGGTAGAGATCTCTATCTATACAGGCTCGTACGAAGCCGGAGAGTAAAACGACAAACGCGATTTTCATTCCACTCTACTCCACGAATTCGAACAATACCAACACGATATCGCAAATACCCCACTCACAGACAAATAAAGCAAAGTTAGAACACTCTCAATATTGTTTTGGGGTATCCACAACTATTAAAAGTATACTACATAGTCGCTTCGAAGTCTGCTTTTTAGGTACATTTTGTTGCAAACTTACTGTAAATCCTGAATACACTAACAGCCAGCCGTATTCATCAAAACTTAAAAGTGACTTATAAAGGCTTTACAATGAAAATACTTAAAATGTTATTCATAAACATCCAATATCGTTAAAACACTCTTACTACAGCTGAGAGAATTGAGAGAATTTACAGAAAGCTCACACCTACTTTAGTCAATCAATTCAAAAAAATCCAGGATTTTGACACATTATTTCAATTTAAGAACGCGAAAACCTACTTTAATCCTATTTTAGTTGCAAAGGGTTTACAGCGAATTTATGAATAATGAATTTAAAACGCCCATTAGTCTTAAAGAGGGTTTTTAGTATTGAATGCTTAGAACCAATTTTAAGATATGTTTATGAATACGGCTGTTAGCGTGCAAAGTTTTGACGTTTTACCCGAAAAGTTGTTTGAGTCCGACTACGCATAAATTGGTCGACTACATCTTTATATCATTTCGTTGGTTTCCTTCGCTCAGTGAACAAGTGTGAGGCGGGGCTACGCGGTGCTTCTTTCTTCCGTTTCGAGACTCGTTAAATATATACAGCCGTATTCATAAAAACTTAAAAGGGACTTACAAAGCCTTTACAATGCAAGTGTCCAAAAACATTATTCAAAAACGTCCAATAGCGTTAAAACACTCTTATAACAGCTTTGTAAATTGAGAAAATTTACAGAAGGCTTCCGCCTACTTTAAACCTATATTGTAAAGCTATGGTTATGAATTTCGCGTGAATGACAGGACCAGAAAATTAAATTATTTGTTGCTATAGTCATTCAAATATGGATTCAATAGTGACAATCGCTCTAATAAGCAGTATTGAAGATGTCGGTGGTCGTTATCGTCAACAAAAAATTTACAAAACAAGAGTTGATCCGTTTGTAGTTCTTAGTGAGGACGAATTCAAAAGAAAATATCGTTTTTCTAAAGAAAGTGCCCGGTATATTGTGAACCTTGTAAAGGCAGCGCTAAGTCTGGATACCAGAGGCTGTGGAACATCACCTCAAATGCAAGTATTAATTGCATTACGCTGTTGGGGTAGAAGAGAAGTACGTAAATTAAATCAATGGAATTGAATTAATTTATTGAAAAATTACAAGATTTCAAAGGTAAACTGCTCTTTTACAAGTCCAAGACGATGCAGGTTAGCAGAATTTGCGCAAGGGTTGCACGTGCTCTTGCTGAACATGCCCAACAATGATTAAAATGCCAGCATCTCGGGCAGAAGAAGAGATAGTTATGAGGAACTTTAGCACAATCAAAAATTTCCCTGGCGTAATTGGTGCTGTGGATTGCACACACATAAAAATAAAGAAAACTGGCGGCGACCTGGCTCAATATTACATTAACAGGAAAGGATTTTATTCCTTAAATGTGCAGGTATGGTGTCTGCAATGATGTTTTTTTTTTTCATTTATTTATTCAATACAAATCGTTAAGGTTGGCTGTGGTGCTCATCTCAAAATAAGAGATATTATTGCCAGGTGGAGGGGTAGCACACATGACTGCAGAATTTTCAACGAGTGTGCACTAAAGCAACGGTTTGAGGATGGAGAATTTAGAGGTCGTTTGCTTGGTGACTCCGGATACAAGCTGTTACCTTATCTTTTTACACCAGCATTAAGAATACAAAATGAAAAAGACGAGAGGTACAATACAGCACACATTGGCACCCGAAATACCATTGAGAGGTGTTTTGGTGTGTGGAAGCAACGGTTTCGATGTCTTCTCCACGGTATACCTGTTTCCCTACAAAATGCAAAAACTTTAATTGTAGCCTTAGCTGTGCTTCATAACATAGCCTTAGAAATGAATGAAGCCATTCCAGGTTAGTATTTTATTTAACAAATGAACATAAATATTGCAATTCCAAACATAACAATAAAAGACAGGTAAAAAAAATTGTTGTATTAATCCACTCCGATCATCTTCCTCATTGTATACCACCGTACCTGCAAAATTTAAAAATAAAAATTCATTAATTTCAGATGAAGAAGAAATTACTCCTGCAAGAAATGAGCCATTAGAAGTTGGCAATCAACAAGAGGGTAGTGTGCTGAACCAACAACATGAAAGGCGGGCCAATTGTATTCTTAGGAGTTTTATTCAAAATAACTTTTAATTTTAGTAGAAATAATAAAATAAACACATACCTAGTTCTTGATTTTTTCTTTTATAATATTGCAACTTCTCCTTCAAAACTTCATACTCCAGATCAAGGTTCCTAGACCGTTTTTCTTTATTACAAACTTGGAGGCTATGAAGAGATTTTTTACACTCCATTTCAAGTTTTGTAATAGCCTCAATATCTATTTTTATTTTCAATTGCTGATACCCGCTCCTTAATTAACTCCTGCAGCAAGAGCTAAAATAACAAATTCGCTTATTTTTGAAAAGCAAAAGAAGTTGCATTCCTATTAAGAGGAGATAAACATACCTTATCTTCATCCAACCAATTCCCGCTCCGCTTTCGCTTCAAGGAGCTGCTTTCTGCGTTCACCATTTGACCATTATCACCTATTTATTTCACTTTTATTAATTTTTAAACTGTACAACTAAATACCGGCTGCCTGACATTTTGAATTTGAAGTATTGACACATTTGTGCAACATAACAACGCTCAAACCTACTTTAATTCCATTTTAGTTGCAAAGAGTTTACAACGCGTTTATGAATAGCTCGTATTTAAAACGCCCATTAGTCTTAAAAGAGGGTTTTAAGTAATGAACGCTTAAAACCTATTTTAAGATATTTTTACGAATACGGCTGATAGTTTATTTCTGTTCTTCTTTACCTTTGTAATTGTTTTAAAACTATTTTCGATTCTCTATGGTGGAAAAACAAAAATATGAAGTGCAGCGAATTAAAATTTCGATATTTTAAGTGATAACAATTCTAATAAATAAACATTTTTTGTCGGGACTTGTGTTATTTTAATAACAAGTTTAAGGAGGACAGCCATTAAAATATTGCACCTAGCCGAGAACAAGGCAAACACAAACAGCGGGCGAAGGAGCAACTGAGAGGTGGAATTTTTAAAATAAACTGAAATTCAATCAATTTCAATGTGCTTCAAAAATTATTCGTGAAACTGTGGTAAAAAAAAAATTTAGTTTCAACGTTTATAAAATAATGATGAAATTTAATTTGTGTGATGTTTAAAAATGAAAGATAAAATAAAAAATGAAATGAGTGAGTTTTTTATATAAATAAATAAGAAACTAAATGAAATGAAAACCGTTTTAATGCCTTCAAAATTGAAGTTAAAATAAACAATTATAAAAAATATACAAACTAGAAAACCAAAAATAAATAAATTAAAATAAATCATTTAAAATATACGAACTAATAATGAATCCGGCTGCGACATCACAGCATCAATTTTCTGTACGATGGAACAGTCATCTCGGGAGTTTGGGAGCTGCTTTTCCACAGCTGTTGGCAGCGGCAGGTCAACGATTCGCTAATGTGACCCAAGCCTGCGAGGGTCACCAGCTTCAGTGCCATTGCCTGGTCGTCGCCGCCTGCTCCACATATTTTGGGAGCCTCCTCAGCGAGAATCCGTGCAAACATCCGATCGGGATAATGCCACATGACATTAAATTGTGCGAAATTCAAGCTTTGGTCGGTTTCATGAACAAGGGTGAAGTGAACGTCTCCCAAGCAGGACTAACAGATTTACTTAAATGCGCTGAAGTTTTACAAATTCGTGGTCTTTGTGGCGCAATCGCAATTAACTTCATTTCGAGTGCTAAAGACGCAAATAGCGGTAGTATAACGACTATTGATGGCGTACCACAGTCTGGTGATGCGGCACCAACGGCAGAATTTGCAACTGGTGGTGCATCAACAATTGGGGCAGCAATTGCAACAATAAATGCAGCTACGATCGTTATACCAGCGTTATCAGCATCGTCATCATGGTCAGCAGCACTGTTAGGTGCTTTTACACTATCTGACAATGTCAGATGACAAGTCGGTTTCAGATTTTAAAAAGTGTATTAAATTTGTCATCTGACTCGCATTTGTCACTTTGAAATAACTTTCGCACTTACACCTACAAAGCAAAGTCATCTGACTTGAATGTTAAATTCAGAACAGCTTTTTTTAGCTTCTTTAAAATCTGAAACCGACTTGTCATCTGACATTGTCAGATAGTGTAAAAGCACCTTAAGCAGCGGTTTAACTCTTGCGCCCTCAACCCTCCTCTCAACGTTTAATCCTGCGAATAGTCACAGAAATTCAGCACTTCAGCCGCCTTGAGGTGGCATCAGAAGCAATTCAGCGCTTACGTTTTGCCATAGTCCGAGCAATGAAACAATTGGCGTTGCGGGGGGTATGCAATCGGGATGAATAGCACAATTGGAAACAGTCGATGTTTCAAATTTCGATGATATGGACGATTTTACGAAAACGGAAAAAGACGATGTAGATTACACAGAACCAGGGATTAAACAACCAAATGAAAAACAATTTCATCACCCGACCAAAACTCAAAAACATTTAATAGGAAATTTAGATGATGGTATTGATAATTCATACATAAGAGAAAAACGTAAATATAAGCGAAACATTTATAAATATTTAAAATCGGACCATAGTTGTCCGCCGATGCTAGACCATGATTACGACGAGGTGAACGTTTTTATAGATGAATTCGATTAAAGCGATAAATGATAATAAAATTAAGGAAAATTTGGAGGAGGTGAGTCGCAATCGCAGCCAAGAGATTTAAGGTCAAGGTCAAGGTCAAAGCCAAGATCAGCATGAAATTGAAGGAGTTCAAGAACGAGAATGGGATCAATATCAGTATGAGGATCACAATGATCAAAGTCAAGAGGCTCAAAAAGAGGATCAACAAATTGATGATATTAAGGGCAATTGCGATTCATCAACCGATGGACGAGGATACCAAGGAGGATTCAAAAATAATTTAAGGAAGAGGCCAAATCCTGGATTAGATGAACATTTGCCAGTACTAAAGAGGCCGACAGTCACTTTAAAACCAATTGGATAACTTCAAAATTTAGGTGGTGGCAGCAGCACCTCCAGCACCACAACAACAACAGGGGCTAAATTTGGAAAGATCAGGGGGGGAAATCCGTATCTCGAAACGCTGAAGTCGATTCGACATCGTTCGACGTATTTTCGAAATTGGCCTCGTATCACTTAAGTTTTTCGAGCAAATTGGATACAATTCGAGCTGAAATAATGCTCGACACTAGTACTTTCTTCAATTTCGAAGATGGATTGAGCTCACTTCGAAATAAAATACCTGATCTGATGCCATTTTCTATCGAAACGAATAGAAATGCTTCGAATCGAGATACGAATTCCCCCCCCCCCCCCTGCTTACCTTAAATTTAACAAGGACGAAATGCCGATATATGTTAAAAATCCTGAAGGAATTGAAAGAATTCCGATGACCCCAGGTCCTTTAGTTCGAACAATTCGGAGTTTTTCGGGGTCACATTCAACCTGCAAAAAGGCGACTGGAAGATACCGAGAATTAGTTGACCCCATTACCGTGGGTAATATGAATTCAACCCTAAATTTTGAGATTCGGTATCCGTCCTCGTCATCATCCGGTGTCTCAATTGTCCAGGAGAAAAAGAATCAAACTGGTGATGACGCCCACGGATCATAGGGTGATAATAACAAAATTGATGGACACAATTCGAGCCCAAATCCTTCTCCAAGTGCAGTCGTTTTAAGAAATCCTCAGAGCAATCAGCCGAGATCCTACAGCATCGAGGCTCTCTATGCCGCCCTCGTGGACGTTAAGGCCGGTAAAAGTATGTACAGGGCATCACAGTTGCGTAAAGCAGACCCCGAACCGGTAGAAAAAAAAACATCTAATATAAATTGCACTGGGTGCGCTTTAAGTGGCGAACTTCGCGCTTATCTTCAAAGTTATATGTTATATAAAAGAATCCTCAATGGAAGTGACATAATGGACTAAATAAATATGGAAAATAAAAGGCTAGTTTATTTGTTTTTAACATATCTTTTTATTCTGTTAATTACAATAGTTCGTTTGCATTTATTCCGGAGTTAAATTTGAATGAAAATCCCTACCATTTAAAATCTTATTACATATATTATTTCTACTGTCAACATCCCTTTTTCTCCATTTATACTCTACCAAATTCAATAAACCGAACACCAAATGATGCGTTTTCGTTTCCGCTTCTGACATCGCATACTCAATTAGAATTAAAATGCGCTATTTGTTTAAAATGTGCGTTTAAAGGCCCCTTTACACTATCTGATTAGTCATACATATGTCTAGACATACACATTTTTATATGACTTCTCAAAAGTTGTATCATAGCAATAGTTATACCTATTTCAGAATCCCTTTGACTTCAAGAGTCAACTGGAATGTGGGAAATTTTAAACTCTTCAACAAGAAATAAATTTAAATGTAGAAAAAGTTGAACTTATAACATTAATGGCATGCATCCTACATAATTACATCCGCACAGAAGATGGGATTAAATATGTTGAAAGGAGAGATAAAGAAAACACAAATGCAGTTGCTATTACTCCTACCCGGATTATGGCCAAATCTGGGGGCACGGCGACGGCAGTGCCCCCGCCAAGTCGAAGCACGGCCGTAACATCCTTTTCTCGAAGTCATTCGGGCCATTTTCGACCCCCCTGTAACTTCGTTGCGGAAAAAACTAGAAGCCTAATTTTTCAGTGACCAAGAGGGCATTACATAGCTAGATATATTTCCAAATTACATTAAATTTGAACCAGTAGTTTACGAATTATCGCTGGTTAAAGTTCTTTAATTTTGTCACTGACTCACCGATCATCAAAATTCTAAGGTACTTCTAGCAAACCCACAAGCTCCAAATTTTGAACACAGTTAGATATTGTTTAGCTACAAAGGAAGAAAAAACTGAAAAATCCCGAAATGTCATTATATTTAATGAAAAATAATGACTTTATTAAAAATTACGTTCATTCAAAAAATAACGCATGCGCTTGTACTCATGCTTGCCACTGGCCGCGATTGAATTTTGAAAGGATGAATGTACATAGTAGGCTATGAATCGTTCTGGGGGCACGGTAATGCCCACGCCAAGTCGATTAGTTTGTTCAAATTTTGAATTTTAGTTAGTGTTAAGAAGCCCATAGGCATAGAGGAAGGAAAAAAGGAAAAATCCCGAAATTTCATTATAGTGAATGAAAAATACTTCAAAGCATCTGAGAAAAATCAATAGAGACAGGGAGTGGGGCTTTAAGAAAATCAGTAGCTGACGGACAAGATATATTACCCTCTGAAAAAAAATCAGGATGACCTACAAAAAGAAATGAGATCCCATCAAAAACATAAAATGTAAAAAAATGCCAAGTCTCGCAACGCAGTTCTTCTGCTGTAAAAAGTTGTGAGATCTTATGTAAAACCAAGTCAGTTATATTAGTTATAGTGTCTATGGAAACACCTATTCAACAACTTTGTTATAAATTGTTATCTAATCAATTACCTATCAACATTTATAGTGACCGCATCAATATTAGACATCTTTATTTCTATAATAATTATAATTACTTGGGCAATTGCACGATATCATATTCTACTAATTAAAATACTGGCCGTCGATTTAAATGAAATCGAAGATGATAATGAATAAAACAGCTTTCCTGTATAATGCATAAGAGTTTTTATAAAATTAATTTTTTTACTTAAACAGTTCGTACACGCTCCTAGGCAGCCGTTGCAAACAAGACTGCAATTAATACCGGCTTTTCGACATCCACATTTTGCAGCACAGCCATGCATGCAGCGGCAAAAAATGGAACTCAACACGTTGTCAGGAGCGGGAGGGTCCAAGGTAGTGACTGGCTCTAAGTTTCCATCAGCTCCTCGCTTCCAACCCCACATTTCTGGAGGCAGTTGGTTCCCTAACCACTCTTGTACTTGGTGGTACACCCGAAAAGCATGATATTTCGCTGACCCTTCAGCAGGAGGGGGAGAAGATAGATCAGGTTTGAGCTTGGTACTGCATAAAAAAACATGAGTATCGATAGCGGTTAAGATCTCTCTGAGTAGAGGGTGCCCGGTACACTGTCAGAAACATCCTTTCTCCTGATTCTTCTATGGCTTCTGGAATTGATGTTGGGTTATAGAAGATGGCTGCTATATCCTTCATTGAGGGCTTTTGTTCAAAATTCCAATTGCAAAAAATATATAAAGTTTTCAAGAACATCACAATTACAGATGTGTGAGTATACTTTTATTTTTGCCAACTTAAATTGCATATAGCTCCTTAAGTAAAGATCCTACAGTAAAAATGAATATAATCTAATTTGTTGGAAATTTTATGTAGTTACTTTTCGTAGAACTAATCGTAATGATATTTCTAAAATTTTTCGAAATATGAACAAAAACCTCGAAAAAGTGACATTCAAACCCCTCCCCCACCCTCAAGAATTTTTAGTATGTTAATCAAGACACATCCCGGAATAACTGTACCAATTTTCAAAACTACACCAATTATTCGGTCTATTTTAATTAATTTTCTCAGGCTATAATGTAATTCAGCTTTCACATAATTTCCGAAAGCGTCAATATCTTCCGAATATGTATTTAGAAGCTGCACTTGATCGCTCCCTAATTGATGCAGTTACTGCTATTTCTTATTTTGGGCGTTGATGTTGATGTGGAAGGAAACGACTTAACAACATCATCAGATGTTCACTCAGATGGGAGAGACAACAATGTATCTTCTGGACGCAATTCACCGAAAGAATTGCAAGCCAGGACATTCTCCCAATTGACTTCTTCAGAAAGCGAGGAACTTTCGTTTATCTGTAATACATATTAAATTAATATTATTGTCATTATTAATTAAAATGGCATTAATTTTATAAATTTTACCTCAAAATTACTTTTTTCTTTTCTAGATTTAATGAAAGGTTTCAAAAAATTTAATTTATGGAACCAATAAGCTGATGGCTGATAAATAACATCAGTGCCGGCCCACTTTTTTCGCTGTTTTTTTTCTTCATTAGTTCATGATTGTACTGGCTTCTGAACAATTAAATTTTCGTAAAAATTTTAAAGGAACATATAAAATCAATAAAGTACACATAAATTAATCATATATGTATATTATTTCTGTTGTCAACATCCCTGTTTCTAAACAAATACTGCACCATATTCAATACTCCGCACATCAAACGATGCGTTTTTGCTACCGCTTCTAACATCGCATAATCATGTTGCGTTTAAATGCCCTATTTGGTTAAAAATTACATTAAAATGAGAAAAAATTTAACGTCTTTCTTCCGAACAATTAGAAATTGTGTAAAATGATTTTATTTTTCGGAAGAAAGACGTTAAATTTTTTCTTATTTTAATGTAATTTTTAACCAAATAGGGCATTTTAACGCAACGTGATTATGCGATGTCAGAAGCCAGTTTTTACACATGGACAACTTTATGTGGCTTTTTCAAGAGTAACTGCATCAAAAAATATTTTTGTGTCCATAACGGAAAACGAAAAACAAAAAGTGAGAGATGACTGTACATATTTTGACTTCTAACATTAGCTGAGTTTTTTTGATGATCTGATCTGGATCTCGAATTTCGCGTTGAATTGAATATTTTAAACTGTAACCTAGAGCAAAATTTTTAAACTTGTCAAAAAATGCATTACATTGCAATGATTTGAGCCCATTCAAACTTCAAGTCATGAACTGAAAAATTTATTGGATCTAGTTTTTGACGCAAATTGGTTAAAGTCAATGCAATTTGATGCTCTTTTCAAAAAAGTAAAAAGTTTTGTTAGGAGTCATTATTTGCAAATTCCAATTCAATACAAAATTTGCTGCGTAATCTGCTCCGGATCAGATCATCGAAAAAACACAGCTTGTATACAAAGAAGTATTGTAAACAAAAGCTTTTCTTTTAGTGTTTTGTTTTTCTTTTACCGTTGTATGTACATACAAAAGTTAAAAATTTTCACACATCTCACGAACATACTCTTTCATTTATCCCACCCCTCTGGCTGTGCGCAGTACTGCGGACGGGTCCCTCTGGTAAATACAATAATGCTTATATTATTTTACCTCAAGTTATTTCATTTTGTTTTTACATCTTCCTGGGTTAAATTCTGAATATAATCCTTTAAATTTGCACAAATTTTAGCTAGGGCGTCATAACGTGCATGTTTATTGCTGTACAACTTGTTCTTTGGGTCGTACAAACATGGATTTTGTTCCCACATGTCTATTAAAAATGAAGTTTTTCTCTCGTCCATTCTTTCTGTGAAAGTACACAAATTAGAATTATTTTTTCACATTTAAATTAAGATAATAATTATATTTACCTTCTTTTATTCGAATCCCCTCTCCATTTTTACCACAAAACTTCCTTCCGAACGTGAGCGTCTAAAATGTCATATGACTTCGCATAACAATTTAGAATCAATCCTAATTGTGAAAAAGTCATATGATATTTTAAATGTCTGATCATAGGAGAGACAATTGGTAGAATACGTCGAGGGCTATCCATCTCTTTGGAATAAAAATAGGCCAGATTATCGACGCACTGACCGGAATAACATTCTATGGAATGATATTGGGAATTCCTTGGGTACTACTGGTAAGTACTTTACAATAGTAATAACAATTGTTTTTTTTATTGTTGCAATGCTACTACTAACCAGTTATAAATTATGTTCCACAAAGCGTAGATTTCTTTAATTATGTTAATGTACTTCTTCTTATGATTTTTTAACAGGAAAAGAGGCTCAGCATCAGTTTGGGCTATTAAAAAGGCGTTTCCAACGGCACAAGTCTCAAATTCAGAAACAAACTCGAAGTGGAGCAAGTGGCAGGAGGACAAGGCCGTTTTTCTTGGCACAATAAATGGAGTTTTTAAATGTGTCTCTACAATCAAGACGGTATACAGTTTATTTAAATTAACCAAAACAATTAACAAATCATCAACATCAGCGTCACAACCCTTCAGAACTCCAACGCCTCGAACAGTTGAATGCTCCATTTCAGGTCGGCATACACCATACCACTCGTCGGCTCTTAACCCAGAAGTTACGAAAATTTGGCAATCATCAATTTTAACTGAGCCATCATATCCACCAGAGAACGCATTTATATGCAACAACCACGGCTGCAATGGAAGAAATTACCGATTCAGTAATTGAGATGCGAAGAAAAAGAGTAGCTAGAAGAATTGCATCTCGCGATCGGTATGAGCAGCAATTTATTTATTTTATGATATGATCATTTAAAACTCCTTTCTTGGTAAAACACGAGACGGCAACGATCATTCTTCGAGAACGCTCATTCGACCAGGCTGTCGAGGGTAAGCGTTTGGGAAAATATCAATGAGTATACGACTGCACTTCCAAGGACGTGTTTGGAACTAGAAGCAGCATGGATTATACTGCTGACATAATGATGTTCAAATAGTGTAGGTTTGATTTTCCCCGCTAATAATGGATATCAAACAAAAGTATGTAGGTGGGATCGTAGTGGAGGGTTGCGGTTATTCACTACAAAGATATTACCATACCACGGAGTAATAAGCTCTTCACCTCCTCTGACTTCTTTAGCATGGTAATCGATACATGCCTCATTAGATATAAATACAAGTATAACCATGAATAAAATATAATAAAACTTGCTGGCTCATAGAAATATTCCATTGTGTTGATAAGGGTTACTTTAGAGTTTAGAGCTTACTTTTAAATTAAGACTTTTTGCTTGCAAACACCAAGTAAACAAAGCGCAAAAATCGTATGCTAGGTGAAATTCGTGCACTTACTCTGGAACCGCTCGATGTTGAATCCCACTGTTGGTACAGTAATTGAACACTTCTCCTCGGGGCTTTTGAAATGGTTGATGATGGTTGACTTGCCGCTGTTGTTCAGACCAACAACAAGTATTGTAACATGCTCTTTCTTTAGTTTCAGAATTCCGGCAAGCTTATCGAATAATCCCATTTTGGAATCTGTATGAGGTCGTCCCACGAGTTCTCCAAGTTTTAGCTCTTAACACAAGTGGATTACATCAGAGGAGTCCCGGGGCTCATTTCATCGCCTTCGAAGAAACTTGCTTAAAAAATATTGCTCTACACTTAACTCAATCACAGCACGACTGACGGAAACAAAAATATAACAGTGAACGGACTGTAGACAGCAGAGCGCTCCCAGCGAAAATGAACTAGAAATCAAATTTAGAGGTAAAATTGAATTGCCTTATCTGAGATCCTTCACGAGCTTTGCGCCACTTGCGAATCCCAAGGAAAATTCGCGACCCTTCCCGCACACGCAGTCTTGGTTAAAAATAATCCCCAAGCTGGTTACACTATCAGCCAGAGTATGGATCGGTAGTGGCTTGAAAATCGACTCATGCAAAAGAAACTTTTCTTGAAGTCTGTAGTACGGAGGGTAGCGAGCGAAAGTGAATTGAAAAATCGAACTGTCTTGTCTCACCCTAATACGAATTCCAAATGCAAATGCTTTGTTATGGCCGTGTCGTCACGGGAACAACCAAGCAATTTTAGTGCTGGTAGTGGTTGAAGGACCTTTTTGTTTAATCGATTTTCAATTCCGAGGGCCTCAGCTGACTAAACTTTATATAGTTTTATTATCAGCACAAAGGTAAGCGGTCGCGATTTTCATATTTTCTGTTTTATCAAAACTTTTCAGTTGTTTCCATGTTTCTTTCGGTTTTTTTACATAACAAATAGCTAAATGCTAAGTATGCTGTGTATGTATACACAATAACATCCCGCATTAAAGCCTGACACGTAAGCGAAAAACTCGGTTCGGTACGAACGTATGCATTTAATTGCATTATTTAGAGAACCATTTTGAAATTACATATATGATTCCACGACATTCCTAGTTATTAGATTCATTGAAAAGATTTCTTGAAAAATAAATTCAAATTTTTGAGACAGCCAAAAATATTATTGAAAATAGGTAATCTGTTTTATTTACTGATTAAAAGCAGAGATTATATAATATAAAAATGCAGCACCCAGTGGCTCTGAATGTTCGCACTTTTCAAATGCTATGGGACGTACCAGTACGTACCACAACATGTTGAGATGTACCTTGGAAACATTTTGCAAACTCGGCGACATTTTCCAGAATTGGTCGTCGGCCACAACAGCAGAGCAGTGGAAAAATTCAGGGAAGGGGGACTTTAGAAAAGGCGCGGAAAGAGGCAAAAGTGAGATGTTGCAAAGCCCTTTTTATGTACCAAATCCCATCCAGATTTTGGGTACATTGCATTAACAAAAATAGCTTCATAAATTGCGAAATACCCCTCAAAATTCAAGACATAACATGTACGAAATTTGAGGTATTTCGCAATAACTGAAAGTCGCAAAAAGGTGACTCCTCGATTTATGATTGGGCGACCACCCGCGCGTGCACCGACCCAGGCACATGCAGACGGCAATTATGCTGACACGCGACATGTGCACTGGAAAAGTACCGACGCGCGCGGTCAAGGTGATTGGAACTTTGGAAAATTCCAAGGCCTGACCGGGGGACGATAAGTACCCGATCAGTCGATGAGGAGGAGTCCAGTAGTAGTCTTTGATCAGTCCAGTAGCAGTCTTTGATCAGTCTAGTATCAGTCTAGTAGCAGTCCTTGAGGAGTCTCGTTAGAGCCTTTAGCCTTTTTTCGGTATTCGAAGTCTCGCGGAGCCGTTCAGAATTTTGACCGACACTAAGATAAAAGATAATCGCTGGGCAGATTAATAAACATCATCTCTCCCCGCACACTACAGCTTTTCGACCGAAGTCCTCTGCCCGCAGTCAATCTGGTAACAAGAGCTTGCCGTTGATTGTTAAGTTCTCCTCAATTGCCGAGCAAAGAGAGTTTATACGCAAGTTTAAAAGCTCTGGTGCTATAACGCTGAATAACTTACATCCAAATTTCGCCTCAGATGCATCAATAAATGTATTTGAAAGTCTTACTAGGGAGAACTACTATATTCTTCGAGTCGCACTTGACATGAAAAAGCTAAAATATCTCCACTCTGTTTTCACCCGCAATGGTCGCATCTTCGCACGCCTGAAAGCCGATGACCCGCCGATCAACATTCCATCTGCTGATGCTTTAAATACTCTAATCGAGGAAGCAAAATCCGATTCGCCCAATAATTAAGTTGTCTTGATTTGCTCTAATAATGATAGGTCTGTCTTTGTTATTGATTCTACTCTTTAATCTCTACTATGAACTAATTTTATTGTATAGTTTATTATGGTATTTCTCTAATAATTTTATCACTGTTTATATCTTTCTATTCTTGTTTGACATGTGCGGTGTTCTTCGATCTCTGAGCTCCTGCGTTGTTGAGGTGCTCCGTTGGGTGCTGGGCAGGTGTCATGTAATTTGAATCGACCAGCTTCGTTCGACCATTTCGAAAAATGGTGTCATGTAAAATTGGTTCGACTGGTTCTGACGGTTGAAACGACCAGAATTTAGTCGTGAAATAAATTCCATTCGACTGCAGTGCATATATTACTTGTGTAGCCAAAATTAGCAGCAAAATGTAAGTAATACAAATAAAATAATTGTGTAAATTAAAATTGTCTTCTTAGGGAAAATAAATCAATCAATGAGAATCAAAAGGAGTTCTTAGCTGCATATACATACATATGTCCAAGCACAGGAATTTGGCTAAAGGTATATTAAAATGCTCGAATGGTAGGATGCAGACACAAAAACTGTAGGAAAAGGCTGTTATAGAGTTAAATGCTAGAGGTCCTCCTATTAAGGCTGTTCATGAGTGGAAAAAGGTAAATGAAATGTTTGTAATATATTTTTAAATCAAAAAAGCTAAGTTTTTATTAATTACAGGTATACAGCGACATGAAATATAAAATAAAAAATAAATTGAAAAAAAATAAGCTGAGTTTATCAAAAACTGGAGGTGGGCCAAATGAAACTAAAAAGTTGTCCACATTGGAGGAATCCTTTATAGAATCCAGTGGAATAGAAGTTTCAGTGACCGGGATAAAAGGCCAATCGTTTGGTATTCTCGTGTATGCTGAGTCTGCCACCACCACCATTTCGGTCGATTGAATTACATGACACCAAAGAGATTTTGGTTCGACTTAAACGATCGACCATGAATCAGGTCGTTTCAAAGTTACATGACACTACCCCTGGATGTCTGTGTTGTCGTGTGACGGTTTTTCGCCGCTGGACGGAATGAGAATGCTCCTTAAAATATTTTCTGATCGTCACAGAGGACTGAACGTATGCTATTTTAATGCTCGCAGCTTACGGAACAAGGTAGATCTCCTCGAAGATATCTTTAATAACTCTAAAGTACATGCTTTAATTGTATGTGAAACATGGCTGAATGATAATATAGCATCCAATGTTGTATCACTGCCTGAATATAATATCTTCAGGAATGATCGTGTTGGACGCATTGGTGGCGGAGTTGCAGTTTATGTTCGTAAATCATTAAAAGCAAAGATTGTTAGTGCATCTTGCCCTGGTGCGAAATTAGAATTTATATGCGTGCAAGTTGATACCGGATATGACAAGTGCCTTCTAATTAGCATATATAGCCCTCCTTCTTGTTTCTGTGAAGAAATAGCATCTTCTTTTCGAGAATCCATTCTCTCCTTAATTTTACGCAATCCCAACGTCATAATTTGCGGTGATCTTAATGTGAATGCACTGAATTGCAGCCATACTAGCAAAAACATGAATTATTTATTTGACTCCCTTAGCTTAAGTGTGGTTAACTGTTTACCGACATATTTCAATTGTAATAGTCCTTCTCAACTTGACTACATCCTCACTACGGACCCATCAAAAGTACTGTTTCATAACCAAATTAGTCCCATTAGTAATTTTGACCACGATTTCCTGTTTTCAACTTATGGTATTAAGCTTGATATGCGACCTAATTCCTCTTTTACATATCGTGACTACAAAAATGTGGATCTAGAAAGGCTTCTGGCCGATTGTCAAGTTTTATCCTGGGAAAATATTTATACTAGCACCTCTCTTGACGATAAGATTGCTATCTTTACGCAGATACTACTTGAATTGTTTGACAAGCATATTCCCCTAAAGAAGGTTACTGTACGCCACAATCGCTGTCCCTGGCTCGCCAGGGATATACATAATGCTATGGCTGAAAGGGACAATCTTCTGAAAAGATACAAATCGACTGGCTCTGAGTATATTTGGAAAATTTACAAGAAAACTCGTAACAAAGTTAGTCGCATGGTAAGGTTTGCTAAGAAGAAATATTACGAAAGTAAGTTGAATACTGATTTACCACCAAGGAAATTATGGGACTGTATTAGGAAGTTGGGCATTCATGGCAGAGAAGAGTCTCATGTGAACGCTGACCCGAATATTCTAAACAAATACTTTACTTCCAATGCTGTCACGGCACCCAGTACTATCCTCCATAACATTAATGCAAACAATGAGGGATTTGCATTTCGTTGCGTTGATGAAAGTGAAGTTACTTTGGCACTCCAATCTATTAAATCCAACGCCACTGGTGCAGACAACTTGTCGCCTAGATTTTTGAAAATGCTAATGCCATGCATCGTCATAGTTGTTACTCACATCGTAAATCATATCTTCACAACATCTCAATTTCCAGCGCAATGGAAGCAGTCCCTTATAATACCTATTCCTAAAAAGTCAGTAGCAGTGGATCCGGGGGATTTCAGGCCAATCAGCATATTGTGTTGCTTGAGTAAAGTCGTTGAAAAACTAATATTTGCTCAAACGATACAATACATAAATGAAAATAAATACTTATCTGTAAATCAATCTGGATTTCGTCGATTCCACAGTTGTAAGACTGCTATGATCAAAGTTACTGCTGATATTCATGAGGCTCTGGATAACGACCATCTGACTATACTCACTCTATTGGACTTTAGCAAGGCGTTTGACAATGTTGATCACATGAGACTACTAACTAAGCTCTCTTGCATGTATAAATTCTCATCAACTGCTATAAAGCTATTTTCTGAATATCTAGTTAATCGCACTCAGTATGTAAGGATTGGGAGTTTGTACTCTGATTTGGAGACTACCGTAAGAGGAGTACCTCAAGGCTCAGTTCTAGGCCCTTTACTCTTCTGTCTTTATATTAATGATCTTCCTACTGTAACCAAACATGTGGCAATACATTTATACGCGGACGATGTACAAATCTACTTAAGTCGTCCCGTCGGTCTGATGGAAGATTGTGCATGTCGTGTTAATGATGACTTGGCTCGAATTTATGAATGGAGTGTATCTAATGGCCTATGTTCAGAACTGAACAAACTTGTAAACATTACAATTCTTTATTTTGTAGTTAATTTCCAAATGTAATAAGTCGGTCATCATTTCATGTCACCTACTTGCAATTGCAGCACAAGCAATACTTAACCTGACCGCAAAAGACATGAAGCAATGGCCAACTTACCTAATTGATCGTACTATATGCTTAGTTGTAAGTTTTTATTGTTATAAATACCGCACGGTTTTGTTAATAAAGTTAGTATTCAAAGAACCTTTTGAGTATTCAATTTCATTTTGACCATCCGAGTCAAACATTGGTCCTTCGAGCCTTCAACAAGTACCGCGAAAATTCAAGTAACTTGAATTATTTTACGACAACTTACTCTACTAGCCGATTCGATAAACACTCCGAATCAAATCCACAACTGCCGCCCGCGCAAAGCTTTTAGAATTCAAGAACCTTGGATTCTTTCAGCCACAGCACCATCACTTGGACAACCCGATCCACAACTGCCGCCCGCGCAAAAGCTTTTAGAATTCAAGAATCTTGAATTGTTCTAGCCACAGCCCCGTCGCTTGGACAACCCGATCCACAACTGCCGCCCGCGCAAAAGCTTTTAGAATTCAAGAACCTTGAATTCTTCTAGCCACAGCCCCATCGCTTGGACAATCCGATCTGCAACTGCCTTCCGCGCAAAGCTTTTAGAATTCAAGAACCTTGGATTCTTCTAGCCACAATCACCATCATAATTTGCCAGATATTACACAGAACGTAAGAACAACACCTCGAGAACAACATCAACGACTCTGAATCTACACTCCGTGGCGAGCAACACACTGCGCAAACTAAATCTGGAGATCATACAAACCCGGATCAGCAATTCATCACCCTACTAATTTGTTCCCGCCAAGACCATATTACAACTAAACTGCTTGCTTCGAGTTGATTGCCCCTCACCTATCGCCGAGTAATCAAAACCGTCAAGTAGCAAAATGAGCGCAGAAATTTTGATTACCAACCAGATGGAGATAGCTCAGAGAATTGAGCGCCTCATAAGCAATTTCAAAAAAGACAGTCCGGAACGAAAAACGCCGGAATATTTAAGGAAGAAAAATGAGGAACTTGAGCACTTATGGGAAAATTTCAAGCTTCTTCACAACCACATTGTACACCTTCTCAGCGAAGATGAAGATCATGCCTACTTCAGGGAACAAATATACATGAAGACCGAAAGGATTTATTCAAATGCTTCGGAAAAAATCATGGCCTGCTTGCAAAAGGACCCAACAGCTAGCTCTTCAAACTCCGATTTGGCAAGATTGCCTAGACCCTCAGCACCAGCGGAGCCACCTGCGCCTCCTGCTTCCTCTCCACGCCCAAACATTAATGCTAACGCACATCCTCAGGCCAATTCTTGGGAATCGTTGCTCCCGCTAGGCCTAGAAGCGAGCCGTTACAACAATTTACCAAAACTACCGCCAGTGAAAATTCCGAAGTTCTCTGGCAATTATAAAGAATGGAAACCCTTCTCAGACATTTTCACTACTGTGATTCACGCCAATATATATCTGAGCAAAGTAGAGAAAATGCAATACCTTCTATACCACTTGGAAGGTGATGCTAAGAAGGTAATAAGCCACCTTCAGCTTTGCAACGAAAATTACGACACTGCATTAACGCTGGTGAAGGCACGCTACAATAACAACAGGAAAATCATTACAACGTACATTAATACAATGCTGGACACAAAAAAGGTAGAGCATAGATGTCAGGAAGATATTATTATGCTTTATGACACCATAAGAGAATGTATCGAAGCGCTAAAAAATTTCAATTGCAATACACAAGAGTGGGGACCGATAATTGTTTGCATTGCCATGAGGAAGCTCGACGTCGAGAGCCTGCGTTTCTTTGAAGAAGCTCTTACTAATCCAAGAGAAATGCCCACAACTAGCGAATTGCTAAAATTTTTGGAGAAACGATATCAAGTGCTGGATTGCATCAAAGAGTCAAAACAAAACAAGTTCGACTCCTCCTTTAAAAAAAAGGCATTTCATGCTACAGTAAGCCGAGCCTGTGCCTTCTGCAATAAGGGGCACGCAATATACCAATGCACAGAATTCAGAAAATTAAGTGTGCATGATAGAAGCGCATTCGTTGCCAAAAAGAATCTATGTGCTAATTGCATGGCTCACAACAAAACTGAGAGATGCAAGACAAATAAATCATGTTTCTACTGCAACCAGAGACACCATACATTGCTCCACCGTAAAACAGAACCAACGGGAAACTCATCACCTAAAGAAAAGGCTAAAGGAGACTCACCTAAACAGGCTGGAGCTGACGATACATTGGCCTTTCACAACAATACAAAGGTAGGAAAAGTCCTACTACCAACGGCGTTAATAAGAATAAAAAACACTCTTGGGCAATCAGAGAGGCTTAGGGCATTGATTGACCCAGGATCCCAAGTATCGTTCATTACCGAGGAGGCCGTTCAGTTGCTTAAATTAATGAAAGAGAGAATCAAAACAACAATCCTAGGAGTCGGGGAATCCAAAACAGCAAAAGCCTTCAGCAAAGTAAGGTTTTCAATGCAGTTAAACGATGCCAGGAACTCATTCCTGTGCATAGAAGCACTCGTTTTGCCAAAAATAAACTCGACGCTGCCTGATATTTCAATACCCGAAGTCAACGTTCAGCGATACGGAAATATTATACTAGCAGACCCCACATTTAATAGGCCAGGCCCTATTGACATATTGTTGGGAGCTGACGTCTACGCAAGAATAATCATGGAAGGAGTGATAGCTGATTCCAACCTACCGACTGCTCAAAATACCAAACTAGGGTAGTAGATAACCTATGCCGGTTCGAGCGCAAAATCCCATAGGATTTATAAGGGAGGTCTAAATTCACATAAAACGGTATCAAAAGCTCATCGTCCACGTCTAGGAGCAGTTTCTAGATCGTGACGTCATGAAAGCTCGTGTCTCGGACGGGTGTGTATGTGTTTGGGGCATTAGCTGTTGGTGAAGATCATGAAGTGAGGTTACCCAGCCCCACTGAAAGCTTTTCCCCTCTCCCTCTCTTGCTTCACGGCTATCGGTTGGTTGGCCAGACATCTCTGGCTGTGTGTCTGGTTCTCTTTCACGGCTGTTGGGTCGGTTTGGTCGGTTGGTTGGCCAGACATTTCTGTCTCTGTCTTTGGTTCTGTCTGTCTCTCTCTCTCTCTCATTACAGCTGTTGGATCTTGTGCCAGACGTCGTCGTGGGTCGATAGCGCCATCTTTGGTAGAGCTGGAAATTTAATGAGTAAAAAGCAAATATTGTGTTTGGACCCCCCATGGGATTTGAACTGGGGATCTATGGCTTTAGAGGTATGTATGCTAGCCACGGGGCTATCAAGGCTTCTAGGTGTTGCTATTTAATTTGTGTATACTTTCGTCGTCAGAACGATCGAGCGATCTAAAAATAGAATTTAATTTTCTATTTAATTTGCGTGTATACATGCGTCGTCAGAACGATTGATTGCCGGAGCAATCTAAAAATAGAATTTTAATTTTCTTACGGCTCTGCCATGCTGGAAATTTAATGTATTAAAAAGCAGGCAGGCGGGCTGAGTGTGACTCGAAATTTGAACCGTTGATCTATGGCTTAAGAGGCCTGTATGCTAACCACTGGGCTATCAAGGGTTTTGGCCGCCGCTATTTAATTTGTGTATACATGATGCTTCACAGAACGGCTGATCGAGGGAAAGATCTAAATATAGAATTTAATTTTCTTTCGGCTGTGTTGAGGATGGATGGATGGATCGAAATAGCATGGTAGCCAAAGCCAAAGCTTTTGGTCGATCGCTCCTCGCTGTGCTGAATGAGTGTATATGAATATGATTGATAAGAACTTGCCGGGGGGGCCTTCATTATTCTTACATGACGTTTCGCCTAAATTTTGACCATGGATGAACAGCTGTGCTGATAAGAATTGCCACCGAAAATAATATCTTACTAGCACCGCTGGATTCGTTGCTATGTTGCGGTAGGTATTTGATGGGAATTTGTAAGAAATTAAAATTTAGGTGGATATTGCGGTTTTCTAATGGGTCATTACCCGACATTTTGTTTTATAAAAATTGCACGGCATAAGATAAAATTTGAGTATAAATTAAGAGCTGTGTGAACCTTTTACACTCAGTCTGCTCTAAATATTGGGAGGCTATATTGGGTTTAAATATTAAATCATTATTGATAGTCTATAACAAACGTTTTCTTCCCCGTTAACTGCGTATATCGAGTATACAGTGTGTGTGAATAAAACGATTAGAGAATATTTTTTTAATCGTAGAGTAGACAAACTTGAATATTGATCGCTACATCTTCGTATATTTTCGCGAATAAATCGTTTCTATCCCCCGATCGCGAATAAATTTGCGGGTACGCGGGGCTTTGTTTATGCTATGTGGAAGTTTATCAGCAGTTTATGCTGACGTGGCTCTTATCTCTAGAGATGATTCGCGCTCTGCAGTAAGATGAATTTTAAATATTAGAGGTATAATTAAAGTTAATAATACTATATATTTTTTGGTTTCTATGGATTCGAGAAGATGTTTCCAGTTAGGGTATTGGTACTGTTGGGGGAACAAATTTTAATCAAAAATCGCCTACGAGCAACGGTTTCTGAGATATTAGTATATTATTTTTATTATGTTTTGCTAGGCAAAAATTTTTCATCAATATTCTTCGCACTTGGTATTTTCAAGGTGTGTAAATAGATGATATTATGTAAATTATGTTATTCAGTAGTTATCAAGCGACTGGCATACATCGAATTCAGTTCACCATAAATTTTAACCTTAGTGTTTGTGCGGGGTTATTTTATTAATGAAGTATGGTCAAAGGTCAAAGCATAAAAAGGACTAAAAGGAGAAAAAGGATATTTTTAAAAAATTATCAGTTTGTAAAGGACTAAAAGGATATTGCGAAAATGGTGCAAGTTAATCATTTAGTAAAAAGTGCTAAACTAGCATTTGTGAATGCTCAAAATGATGTGCAGCTAGTGGAACAAGGTGTTAAAGAGTGTTCCAATAATTTAAGAGCTCTACGACAAGCTCTAAAAAGAGCAAAGTCTGTTGGAGAAAAACAGAAATTTATCAATGGTATAAACCTTTTGCAAGGTTATCGCACTCAATTGAAACAGCTGAAATTGAGGACAGGTGCTGGATTCACAAAACGTGATAACTGGGTATCAACCCGAGTAAAGTGGGAAGATGTACAATCTGCCTTTAATGATCGGTAAATCAAACTTTAAAATATGATTAAGTCTTATAACCTTCCATCATTATTTGTTTATTTTCATTTATAGTATGAGGACAGGGGTTATAATAAACTTGACTAATAAGGAACCGAAGGAGTTCCTGAACGATTGTGTAGGACTTTTCCGCCGTCGCATCAATAACGTCTTGAAGAAGGAAGCTGCTCTCAAGATCAACGGAGTGTTCTGCGGGGAATTTAAGATTCTGAAAGCTGATGAGGAGGTGTTCGAGTTCAAATACATGAGTACAAAGAATGCTCCCATCTACCGGAACACTGATATTAACAGCTGGTTCAAACAGAATGTTGATGAACCAATAATGAAGAAATTGGAAGAGTTCCAAGAGAAAGATAGTGGTTGGGCATTATCGGCCATTATCAATTTGTCAATTAACATCAATAAGTATACACCACAGCTAGGATCATCCTATATTGAGCTACCACAAGAAATTAAGAGAAAAGAAGCTTGCATCAATGTTAAAAACAGCGACAATGCTTGTTTTGCCTGGGCGATAATATCGGCCTTACATCCGGTAGAGAAAGATCCACAACGTGTAACAAAATATCCGCATTATTCCACAGTCTTGAAATTAGGCGGAATAACATTCCCAATGCCAATTAAACAGATTCCCCGGTTTGAGAAAATGAATGATATCAGTATAAACATATATATTTTGAGAAAGAATAAACAAAAGCGCAACGTAAGCCCATTGAGGTTAACGAAAAATCATCAAGAATATTTTGAGGTACTACCCACCCATTCGACCAAAGAAAAGAAGGATAGACACATGAACCTTCTGATGATTCAGAATATTTACTACGATGAGGATAGCGAGAAAGATGAAAAAGATGATGATGAGCCCATCAGATACCATTACGTTTGGATTAAAAATCTCTCTCGGCTCCTTTCATCACAGATGTCTAAAAATGCACACCAAAAATACTTTTGCGATCGCTGCCTTCACTACTTTTATTCATCCGCTGGGCTGGAGCATCACATAGAGGATTGCCGAAGGCTTAACGAGTGTAAAATTCGGCTTCCAACAGAGAATCAACGAGCTGAACAAAATTCTAGAGCCAATATTGAATGAATATCATCGGGAGCAAATACATAATACTAGATTTATAGTTTATAGCTACGGCACTACTCAAACCACCCGCGAAGCATTATATAAAAATTCAAAGATTTATGTTTGAAGATGGTGTAATATGGAAACATTAAATAAAAAACATATAATTTGTTGAATTTATTCTTTTATTTTTATATATCTTGGGTTTGCATAAATTTTGCCAGCAAAAATACATTTTCTAACGCACAAGCCCCTTGATGAATCAAACAACGATGGATATGTGGATAAAGATACTTCAAATAAGAAAGTTTCGGACACTTTAATTTTTCTTCCATATCATAAATTATTAGCTTCTGGTTAAATATTTCGTTCAACCAAATTTGTTTTTCCCTTCCTTTGACATAAATCTCTTTGCCTTCCAATAGTGGTGCAATTAAGCTGGTTAACTTATGATATGGGATGGAACCAGAGTACCGGGAAAACCCGTGACGATTTCGCTCCATCCATTTCACATCATTAATTCTTTTTGGCGACAATAACTGAATTTTGTATGGTGATAAAAACACAAAATGTTGAAGTTGATTTTCTCGCGTTAGGATGGCTAGCTCTTTCACTAGAAACTTGTTATTATTGTCTTTAAATCCTTGTATATCAACGATTGCACACATTTTACTTAAATAATTTTTTGAACTTCGCTAGTCAGCGGATTGTATTCAACTACCCGATCGTGAAGCAGCAAACAAAAGGCTGATGTATTCGATGGAATATTTTGATTACTTTTCAGCTGAAGCCGAATGTCGACTGGTCCTGATTTTATTAGTACTATCATTTCTTTAAAACCTAATTCTTTTTCGGCAAATGTTTTTGATGGTGATTCTGTTGACTTAACTGGTGTTACACAGGCGCTGATTTGTTGTTGTTAATTGGTGTTAACCGGTGTTAATTGGTGTTATGCTGGTGCTGTATTGGTGTTAATTGGTGTTATGTTGGTGTTATGTTGGTGTTGTATTGGTGTTGTATTGGTGTTGGTGTTAATTGGTGTTATGTTGGTGTTGTATTTGTGTTAATTGGTGTTATGTTGGCGTTGTATTGGTGTTTATTGGTGTTATGTTGGTGTTGTATTGGTGTTATGTTGGTGTTGTATTGGTGTTAATTGGTGTTATGTTGGCGTTGTATTGGTGTTAATTGGTGTTGTTCATTGGTAGTATGTTAGCTATTTTTCTTTTAGTGTTTTAGTAATCGTTATTATGTTCGCATGTGCGGAATGCAACAAAACATTTAGCCGTCGAGATAGTCTCTCAAGGCATAAAAAACGTAAAATACATAAAAACAATGGCTATGAAGATGAAGAAGAAGAAAAACCTACCCCAGTAGCAGTAGATATTAGGAATAAAATGCTGTCGTTGAGAGAAAATCAAACACCCGAAATAATATCTTGCCTCGCAAACAATCAGAAGGATTTTTACAGCGATTTATTTGAACACATGAAAGAAAAAGAGAGGAAAATTGATAATATTAGTTACGATGCCGGCGATGAGAGTCTAGACTACGCATCCCCAAATGTACTTGTGAAAAGGCCTCGATTTGAACAAATTAAAGAAAAAGAGGATGAGAATGGGAGCGCTAGCGATGACGATGATGAAAATGGAAGTCTAAAATATATAGATCCAAATATGCTCGTGGAAAGGCTTCAGCTCCTATATGCTAGAAAAACAGGCGGAAAAATTCTTGAAATCGTAAAACAATTAAAGATACAAAATATTATTGAATAAAATTTTTTTCCAAAATATCACACGCAGTTTATAATTTAAATATGCTCGGCCCCGTTATTGTTGTTAATTTCGTTTTAGCATTACCGACACTATTGATGTTATTGGACGGCCGAAGATTTCGGTATAAAATGGGTAGTGCTAGCATACATATCTCATTTTAAACGGAGGTGTTAAACGATTAACAACAGTGACAGCAGCAGCAGCAGCATGAAGAGTTTTATTTGTGTAAATTGTGAAAAATCTTTTACAAGGGCTGATGGTTTAAAAAGACATCAAAAATATAACTGTAAGAAAACGTCAAATTCTGAGCCCTCTACAGCAACAACAACCCCAAAGGAACAGCTCCCCAGTATCAAGCCCGAGAAACCTGCTGATCAACAACAGCAACAACAAATCGTGGCACCAAACTCAGAGAATACAAAACAACAAAAACAATCCTTGCTAGCAGACCCCGAGAAAACAGTGGAACAGCCTGCTTTGAAGACCCCAAGTCCTAAGAAAATTCCAGAGCAGTTTACCTTTAAGATACAATTCAATCCCGCATGGGACGAAATGCTACTGGGAATATATAATCAATTACCCTTTGGACTGAAAGCACAAAAGTATTTATTAGAAGAGCTTTACTTTGATAGATATGAAGAGGCCTATAAAAATTTACTGAAAGAAAAAAGGAAAGATGAAAGTGTTAAAATTATTGCACGGTTCAAATACATTAACCGGTTAAATGAACGGCTGTTTAAAACAGTAGAATTTAACACGATTTTGAATGGAGAAAACCTTAAGCAGGAGTATCTCGCCAAAGTTACGAGCCCTATAGTGCAGAAATAACTGAAATGGAAGCAGAAAAAACAGCTATAATAATGCATATGTGTTTTATTAAATTCTTTTTCGAAAATCTACAACCCTTGGAACCACAGACATATTGAACATGTACAGATAAGTAACCGCGAGTACAAGATGGATGAAGACTGCAACCTAACTTTTATTAACGAGAAAGAGGAAGAAATACCCGGCTGTAGACATTTGTATGTAGGCGAGCTATAATGTATGATAGTAATAAATAAATAAAAAATCGATGATTGGTTTCTTATTTAAGATACCTTATAACCCCATACTGAAATTCCCCGATTATTACAATCGTCCCCTATTAAAAACATTATTGTTGATTATTGAATTGCTCTTAAAATTTATTTGCTGCACACCCAATAACAACTACAAACGGAATAAAATACAAACATCGAATTTATATTGATGAATAATTTAACTCCTGCCTGCACCATTCAGGCCAGCAAGCTTTCCGTGGAACGTAACCGCTATAAGACCTATTCACACTATCCATCAGGCCACCGACAGTCAGCATCACATCAAAATATTTTTCTTTGTATTTTACATGGTGTAATTCACACTATACGGAACCGGCACATCACATCACTTTACGTGAAAATGTGAACAAATTAAAATTGTCGGACGGTTGCCGGACGACTGATTGTCGGAACCTTGATGGATAGTGTGAATAGGTCTATATTAGGTGGAATAGGGTGGTTATCCCGTTTCTGGATCAGATGCGGCCTGTCTGACTAAATTGAATATTATTAATATTATAGAATTAAAATTATTTGTTTTCTTACAGGCAACAGAGGATATTTTTCTTTTATAAAATGTAAAATTAACATTCTAAGCTCTTTATCTGCCATTTTTCCGTCAATTTGGGGTTAAACCTCTGCAAAACCGTGTAAAGAACTAACTTAAAAATTCCATTTACTCTGTTATAGCTGACCCACAAGAAATCTATTTCATATTATGGTTTGTTGAATCTTTTTTGTTTAGAGGAGGAAACACAAGTTTGCGATAGCGCATTTTTAGTTTAAGATATTTTGGGGTGGTTGTGGTTTCCTGCGAAAATTTCAAACATTTGTTTCTAGCATTGCGGGATTTTAAGTTCGAGCCGTATAAAATATATAATATCACAGAGGGCTGTTTTCGCTAATAATTATGTATAGTTATATGTACAAACCAATTGATGGGGCCATAATAGATGCGAGTGTCGGGCAAGAATCAGTTAAACAAAATCGTGGAAATTTACAATTTCCTAGCGGTGTGATATTATTATTTGATAACAAATAAATTATTTTTATATTCCTTTTTATATCGAATAATAATGACGAGTTATTCGACTATTCGCCATAGAGAATGAGGATTAATCGGTATTCGCTATAACAACTATTCGCGGCAGCACTAATTATCGCCAAAGAACCCCAATAAAACTCCGTTATTATTATTTGACAATATTCTTTTATTTTGAAATTTAGTCTATTTTGCATACTATAAGCTCTCACTACATAAACGGCGTCTTTTGAATCTGTAAGGTATAGAAGTATAATCTCATTTTAAATAAAATATGCAACACATTTTATTATTATTATTTTACATAGGAAGGGATCATGGGATCAAGGGTCTGCTTTCGGGGATAGGAGTATAATTTCGTCGGTTATCCGATCAACAAGGGCCATCATTGATGTGTGTTTTTAAAAAAACACTTTATTAAAACGTTATAAATATTTTATTTTTACATAATATCTTAATCTACATTCATTATACTGCAATGGCCCCACGGTAACGTTTCATATTTATTATTAATTAAATACCTCTTATCATCATGAGGACTTAGCACGATTTTCGACTGAGTGATGGTACTAACCTGATGTTTTTGACTCTGAATTAAATTTTGATTAATTAATTTTTCGGTATTATTTTTCAAACATTCAACATAGTCATCAAAAGTTATTCTATTTTTCACTATATTTCTTTTAACTCCTTTGGATTTTTTGATTTTGTCTTGACCATCTACCCGGACCGCATACATCTTTGATCTTAGACCAACAAACTCTGTCATTATGCGGCCGTTGTTTTCATCCTTCATGAGACCTAGCACTTTTTTATTAACTAGAGGGATGCTCCAGATGTTATTGGTAGGATAGTCACTTGTATCAAAATGGGTATAGCAGTCGCGTTTAATTATGTCATATAAATCTGGGCAGGTAATTTCATAAATGAGGGAATCAGTGTCAGTATAACATACTGTACAGTTGGAATTGAATTGTGGAATCATATACTCGTAATGGAAATCATAAATTGTTGTCTTTGCCAAGTCAAGAATACACATGCCTACATATATTGGTTTATTGAAAAAAATTTCTGTTTTATTAAGCTCTATGGCCACCAGGTTCTCATTAAAAATTGTTGAGGCCTTGAACTCGGGCTTGGAAATGAGTGCTTCAGCTCCGTATCGCCCCAACCACTTAGTTACCAGCTTAACAATACTATGTTTCCGAACGTTCTCCATAGTTTTACCAAAAACGGCATTATTCCTGAGCTTGAAGAGGTTTTTATCAAAATCATTTTTAGCTAATGTTCGAAGCCTGGTATTGAGATCAATGTAGGATTTTAGCCACGCAGACTGATTAAATTGGAGAACCCGGTGAATTTTCTTTAATTTTAATCCGTGAAGGAGAGCCTGTTTCAGACTGCGGTAATGTAAAACATACTTGGTTTTATCATAAAGTGTAGCCAAAAGTTTATGCTGCTTCGATCCAGACGGTACTCTATGTTCTGGACAAAATGGAAGGTCTTTATGGAGGTCGTGAATTTCTTGTGGGTACTCTAGATCCACTTCTAAAATATATCCTGTAGGAGAATTATCATCCGCATCTTCAACCTTAAAATCGGATGCATTTTCTACCCACTTGAAACCACTGTGGGGTAGAAGTTGGGACATTGCCCAACCGTATTGATTATTAATATCATTATACATGAGAAATTTGGATGGTTGAGAGGGATCATAATCATTCATGTACTTATTATTAGCCTTTGAATATCGTTTAGAGCACTGGCTAAGACCTCCTCGAATACCTAGCTCTATAAATAAGAGCATATCTACATCAGTCAATAGCTCCAGGACAACGCTAGTATGCTTGAGCATTGCATCCCAAGTATACCCTGGAAGCGTATAGTAGTGAGCTGGATCTAATCCATCGGTTTTGTGAGAGCTTGCACGGAATTGTTCAAAAACATCCGCCAAGAGTAAGACATCTGTCTTCAAATACAGATCGGAATATTCACCTAGGGTGTGAATATCGAACTCTTTCCAAACGTTGCAGGCATGTGCATAATCTTCTGGGCTAATGTTGGCATCATTTAATTTGTTATAAAATTGGAGAATACTAGGAAGTGATGTCTCTAGAAACTTTGATGTATCATTAAAATAATCATAGGGATATACACCCTTACGTGTGAGCAAATTAAACTGGGATTCTGTTACATTTGGGAATTGGGACTTTAAAATAGGAAAATGTGTAAGATTTGAGGCAAGACTATCGAGGCTACTTGACATGAATTTAAAGGAATCAATGAAGCGGAATTTAATTGGATATTCATCTAAATGCTTAGTGAAGGAGATATATCGTTCTTTGTTAATTGGGAGTAGATAAACACGGCCTTGGAGGTCGGAAGCTATATTTTTAATAATGAAATGGGAATCGTAGCCGCTAAGGTTGTGAAAAATTATGGGAACGGTGTGACTATCCTGAAAATTAATATTGCATTCCTCATGTGCTGGGCCTCTGTACTTACCGGTTAAGTGGCAGTGATCGCGCACCTTTTTATCATCTGCTGTAAATGACTTCTCGCATATATGACAGAGTGTTGAGGTGTTAAAAAGCTCAATCTCTTCGGCAGTCATCTGATCCATGGGTAAAGGGCATACAAAAACTGATTCTAAGTTCTCGGCAAACTGCTTCAACTCACTCACGAACCACTCGATACAATCCTTACCGCGATAGAATTTAAAAATTGATAGCGCGGGGTCATATGAGCATTTAACATAGTAAGCCATACTACACGGAACATGATTTTGATACTTATTTTTATCCCTACATTCTACTAATATACATTCTAAATCCGCATAAATAACAAACGGAGCTTCTACCCTATTTCTATAATTCTTAAATCTAAGCTCTTTCTGGCCCTCTGTTGGTAGCCGAATTTTACACTCGTTAAACCTTCGGCAATCCTCTATGTGATGCTCCAGCCCAGCGGATGAATAAAAGTAGTGAAGGCAGCGATCACAAAAGTATTTTTGGTGTGCATTTTTAGACATCTGTGATGAAAGGAGCCGAGAGAGATTTTTAATCCAAACGTAATGGTATCTGATGGGCTCATCATCATCTTTTTCATCTTTCTCGCTATCCTCATCATAGTAAATATTCTGAATCATCAGAAGGTTCATGTGTCTATCCTTCTTTTCTTTGGTCAAATGGGTGGGTAGTACCTCAAAATATTCTTGATGATTTTTCGTTAACCTCAATGGGCTTACGTTGCGCTTTTGTTTATTCTTTCTCAAAATATATACGTTTATACTGATATCATTCAGTTTCTCAAACCGGGGAATCTGTTTAATTGGCATTGGGAATGTTATTCCGCCTAATTTCAAGACTGTGGAATAATGCGGATATTTTGTTACACGTTGTGGATCTTTCTCTACCGGATGTAAGGCCGATATTATCGCCCAGGCAAAACAAGCATTGTCGCTGTTTTTAACATTGATGCAAGCTTCTTTTCTCTTAATTTCTTGTGGTAGCTCAATATAGGATGATCCTAGCTGTGGTGTATACTTATTGATGTTAATTGACAAATTGATAATGGCCGATAATGCCCAACCACTATCTTTCTCTTGGAACTCTTCCAATTTCTTCATTATTGGTTCATCAACATTCTGTTTGAACCAGCTGTTAATATCAGTGTTCCGGTAGATGGGAGCATTCTTTGTACTCATGTATTTGAACTCGAACACCTCCTCATCAGCTTTCAGAATCTTAAATTCCCCGCAGAACACTCCGTTGACCTTGAGAGCAGCTTCCTTCTTCAAGACGTTATTGATGCGACGGCGGAAAAGTCCTACACAATCGTTCAGGAACTCCTTCGGTTCCTTATTAGTCAAGTTTATTATAACCCCTGTCCTCATACTATAAATGAAAATAAACAAATAATGATGGAAGGTTATAAGACTTAATCATATTTTAAAGTTTGATTTACCGATCATTAAAGGCAGATTGTACATCTTCCCACTTTACTCGGGTTGATACCCAGTTATCACGTTTTGTGAATCCAGCACCTGTCCTCAATTTCAGCTGTTTCAATTGAGTGCGATAACCTTGCAAAAGGTTTATACCATTGATAAATTTCTGTTTTTCTCCAACAGACTTTGCTCTTTTTAGAGCTTGTCGTAGAGCTCTTAAATTATTGGAACACTCTTTAACACCTTGTTCCACTAGCTGCACATCATTTTGAGCATTCACAAATGCTAGTTTAGCACTTTTTACTAAATGATTAACTTGCACCATTTTCGCAATATCCTTTTAGTCCTTTACAAACTGATAATTTTTTAAAAATATCCTTTTTCTCCTTTTAGTCCTTTTTATGCTTTGACCTTTGACCATACTTCATTAATAAAATAACCCCGCACAAACACTAAGGTTAAAATTTATGGTGAACTGAATTCGATGTATGCCAGTCGCTTGATAACTACTGAATAACATAATTTACATAATATCATCTATTTACACACCTTGAAAATACCAAGTGCGAAGAATATTGAAGAAAAATTTTTGCCTAGCAAAACATAATAAAAATAATATACTAATATCTCAGAAACCGTTGCTCGTAGGCGATTTTTGATTAAAATTTGTTCCCCCAACAGTACCAATACCCTAACTGGAAACATCTTCTCGAATCCATAGAAACCAAAAAATATATAGTATTATTAACTTTAATTATACCTCTAATATTTAAAATTCATCTTACTGCAGAGCGCGAATCATCTCTAGAGATAAGAGCCACGTCAGCATAAACTGCTGATAAACTTCCACATAGCATAAACAAAGCCCCGCGTACCCGCAAATTTATTCGCGATCGGGGGATAGAAACGATTTATTCGCGAAAATATACGAAGATGTAGCGATCAATATTCAAGTTTGTCTACTCTACGATTAAAAAAATATTCTCTAATCGTTTTATTCACACACACTGTATACTCGATATACGCAGTTAACGGGGAAGAAAACGTTTGTTATAGACTATCAATAATGATTTAATATTTAAACCCAATATAGCCTCCCAATATTTAGAGCAGACTGAGTGTAAAAGGTTCACACAGCTCTTAATTTATACTCAAATTTTATCTTATGCCGTGCAATTTTTATAAAACAAAATGTCGGGTAATGACCCATTAGAAAACCGCAATATCCACCTAAATTTTAATTTCTTACAAATTCCCATCAAATACCTACCGCAACATAGCAACGAATCCAGCGGTGCTAGTAAGATATTATTTTCGGTGGCAATTCTTATCAGCACAGCTGTTCATCCATGGTCAAAATTTAGGCGAAACGTCATGTAAGAATAATGAAGGCCCCCCCCCGGCAAGTTCTTATCAATCATATTCATATACACTCATTCAGCACAGCGAGGAGCGATCGACCAAAAGCTTTGGCTTTGGCTACCATGCTATTTCGATCCATCCATCCATCCTCAACACAGCCGAAAGAAAATTAAATTCTATATTTAGATCTTTCCCTCGATCAGCCGTTCTGTGAAGCATCATGTATACACAAATTAAATAGCGGCGGCCAAAACCCTTGATAGCCCAGTGGTTAGCATACAGGCCTCTTAAGCCATAGATCAACGGTTCAAATTTCGAGTCACACACAGCCCGCCTGCCTGCTTTTTAATACATTAAATTTCCAGCATGGCAGAGCCGTAAGAAAATTAAAATTCTATTTTTAGATTGCTCCGGCAATCAATCGTTCTGACGACGCATGTATACACGCAATTTAAATAGAAAATTAAATTCTATTTTTAGATCGCTCGATCGTTCTGACGACGAAAGTATACACAAATTAAATAGCAACACCTAGAAGCCTTGATAGCCCCGTGGCTAGCATACATACCTCTAAAGCCATAGATCCCCAGTTCAAATCCCATGGGGGGGCCAAACACAATATTTGCTTTTTACTCATTAAATTTCCAGCTCTACCAAAGATGGCGCTATCGACCCACGACGACGTCTGGCACAAGATCCAACAGCTGTAATGAGAGAGAGAGAGAGACAGACAGAACCAAAGACAGAGACAGAAATGTCTGGCCAACCAACCGACCAAACCGACCCAACAGCCGTGAAAGAGAACCAGACACACAGCCAGAGATGTCTGGCCAACCAACCGATAGCCGTGAAGCAAGAGAGGGAGAGGGGAAAAGCTTTCAGTGGGGCTGGGTAACCTCACTTCATGATCTTCACCAACAGCTAATGCCCCAAACACATACACACCCGTCCGAGACACGAGCTTTCATGACGTCACGATCTAGAAACTGCTCCTAGACGTGGACGATGAGCTTTTGATACCGTTTTATGTGAATTTAGACCTCCCTTATAAATCCTATGGGATTTTGCGCTCGAACCGGCATAGGTTATCTACTTAGGGTGGATAGTTTTTGGAGATGTCCCAAGAAAGGCCACCCAGAGTCGCAATGAGGTCTCAAGTTTCCTCTCTCTTGCCGAAATTGATGAGAAGCTCGAACAATTTTGGGAGCTAAAAGCTGATAATGCATCAAGTCAACTGAGTGATTCATGCGACGATCACTTTGAATCTACCCATAAGCGGGACAAGGATGGCCGTTACGTCGTCCGTTTGCCTTTCAAGGACACTCAACAAAAATTAGGCGACTCTCGAAATAGAGCTGTAGCCAGACTACTACAAATGGAAAAGAAGCTAAGCAAATCACCTCAAGATAAGATGGAATATAACAAGTTTCTGTTGGAATATCTAGCTCTTGGGCACATGAGTCCAGCAGAAAAATTCCTAGGGGATCCCTCTAAGGTATTCTACTTACCCCATCATGCAGTATTCAAAAGGGACAGTACCACCACCAAGCTACGAGTAGTTTTCGATGGATCTTGCAAGACGGAATCAGGAACAAGCCTTAATGATTTGCTGCACTCCGGCCAGAAATTACAGTGCGACTTAAGCCAGATTCTATTGAGATGGCGTAAGCATCGGTACGTATTCACGGCGGACATCGAAAAAATGTTTCGGCAAATAAATATGGCAAAAGAGGACAGGAACTATCAAAGAATACTATGGAGAGAGGATCCCTCCCAGCAAATTCAGGAATATACATTGAACACGGTACTGCACTGCACCAGCCACGTATCTAGCAGTAACAGCGCTAAAACAACTTGCTACAGATGAAGGTAGTCATCTGCCCATTGCAAAGGAGGTATTAATGAGGGATTTCTACGTTGATGACATGCTTTCTGGTGCAGATACCAAAGCAGAAGCGTATCAACTCCAGGAGCAAATTATCCACCTGTTAAAAGCAGGAGGTTTCAACTTGCGAAAATGGACATCTAATCATGACGAATTAATAAAAAATATTCCTCAAGACTTGTTAGAAAAGGGAATATTGGAGATAACTGAGGACGATTCAGTTAAAACATTGGGATTAAACTGGAATCCTAGAAAAGACGAATTTCAATTTATGATCAATGGGAAGGAGCGCAGTGCCGAACTAACAAAGCGATCACTATTATCCACAATTGCAACAATTTTTGACCCTCTAGGATGGTTGGCCCCAGTCACTGTATCTGCAAAACTAATAATGCAATCACTTTGGAAGATAGGAGCAGATTGGGATGAGCTCCTACCAGACGACATTATAAACTCTTGGAGGAAAATTGAAACAGAGATGACTGAATTACACAAGATTAAAATTCCTCGATGGATAAACTATCGGAAAAATCTAGAGGTTCAAATTCATGGGTTCTGTGATGCCTCTGAAAAGGCATATGCTGCAGCGCTATATGTAAGGACAACTGACAACATGAACAAAGTTCATACAACGTTATTAACCGCAAAAACCAAGGTTGCTCCCTTAAAACAAAAAACCACACTGCCCCGCTTAGAGCTATGCGGTGCTCTTCTCTTAGCACAACTAATTAAAACTGCCAAGGCTGCCTTAGAGATAAATTCTCCGAAAATCTTTGCTTGGTGCGATTCTGAGATAACGCTCGCCTGGATATCAAAGAGCCCTAGCAACTGGCACACCTTCGTTGGAAATCGTGTAAGTGAGATACATGACTTAGTAGGAAGAGATATATGGAGACATATTTCATCCTCTGAAAACCCCGCGGACCTCGCAACCAGAGGGATAAGTCCTAGTAAACTTGTGTCAAACAATCTCTGGTGGAAGGGACCACTTTGGCTTAGTAAATCGCCGGAATCCTGGCCTTTAAAAAGACTCAATTTGGTAACCGATAAGGAAGAAAGAAAAACAGCTACAGTTTTTACCACAACTGTCTCCTCTCAGGAAATTTTTAAATGTTCAACATTCACGAAACAAGTCCGAGTAATCGCTTATGCCTTACGGTTTTTCAACAATGCCAGATCGAACAAGGAAAAGAGAATAACAAGCTACCTATCCGCAGAGGAACTACAAAATGCAAAAAATTGCATTACAAAATTAGTACAGCTGGAAGAATTCCCAGAAGAGATAAATGCGCTCAACAGAAAACAACAGCTGAGGAAGAATAGCAAGTTGCTCTCACTTCATCCGTTCATAGATTCAAACGGCATTTTAAGAGTTGGGGGCAGGCTGGAAAAGTCACTCTTGCCAATAGATGCAAGACATCAGATACTTTTACCCCCAAAACATCATATTACGAACCTGATAATTGATCACGCTCACCGACAAACGCTGCATGGTGGTACGCAGCTTACGCTAAACTATCTAAGACAAAATTTCTGGGTTATTGACGCCAAAAGAGTAGTACAGGGAAGGAACCATAAATGTATTACATGCCTTCGATATCGTCAAAATAATTCTCAGCAACTCATGGGCAACTATCCAGCAGTAAGAGTTACTCCATCCCCGCCATTTTCAAGTGCAGGAGTAGATTATGCAGGACCCTTCTTAACAAAGGCTTCAAAGGGGAGAGGCACCAAGGCACTTAAGGGCTACATAGCTATATTTGTATGTATGGTCACCAAAGCGGTTCATTTAGAGCTTGTCAGCGACTTAACTACGGACTCCTTCCTCGCAGCGTTCAGAAGATTTGTGTCTCGTCGAGGAATTTGCAAAACAGTTTATAGCGACAATGGGACGAACTTTGTCGGTGCCAATAACAAATTGAACAGAGATCTACAACTTGCAATCTCCGATGCGACTAAACAAGCAGCAGAAACATTAGCAAATGACGGTACAGAATGGAAGTTCATTCCGGCAGCTAGTCCACACTTTGGAGGGCTCTGGGAAGCCGGAGTCAAATCGGTCAAGGGACACTTAAGGCGAATTTTGGGCGAAACTCTACTCACTTACGAAGAATTTAATACCGTTTTAACTCAAGTAGAAGCCTGCTTAAATTCAAGGCCAATTGGACAACTTTCTAGCGACCCAAGAGACCTAGAGCCGCTCACGCCTGGGCATTTCTTAATAGGCAAGCCACTAATAGCACCCCCAGTTCCAGAAATTGAGGAAAAAGGGTTACATCAACGATGGAAGCTAGTAACGAAGCTTCAGCAAGACATTTGGAAAAGGTGGTCATCAGAATACCTATCCCTGCTTCAACAGAGAAGTAAGTGGAAAACTGAAAAGAGTAATCCAAAAATTGGAGAATTAGTCGTCATCAAAGAGGATAACATGCCACCCCAGAAATGGGCTTTGGGACGTATTGTAGAAGTACATCCTGGAGAGGACGGATTGGTTCGTGTCGTTTCTGTACAATTTAGAAATGGAGTCAAGAAACGTCCTTTAACCAAATTGTGTCAGTTGCCGCTTTCGATCTACAACGAAGAAGACACTAATTCCAGCACCAAACCTGTCACAGCAATGACTGCTGTCACACGTAAGCGAAATTCTTACAAAACAATTCATAATGAACCCGAAGTTGCGTCAAAACCGGAAAATTTTGACCAAATCACTACAATAAAAAATAATACCTTCGCTGACGACAAAAAAAGAAGAAGCACTTCCTCAAGCGAAAAGGGGAATAAGAAACGGAAAATTGCTCCATGCACTTGGTCAATGAAGTTACTGCACACAACCCTGCTAATTCTGTACTGGTTGACTGTAGCATTCGCAAAGGACTTTGAGATCATACAACCTAAGTTGGGTTTCTTTGTGGAAAACTTAGGTAATGCTCGAATTAAAAGAGGCAATCTCAGGCTGCAGGTATCGCTCCCAAGGGATGAGTTGATTACCGATCAAAAGAATATTGACATAACTTGGGATCAAATTAAAAGTATGTGCGAGAGAACAAAGTCCCTTACTTACATCACTCGCTGCCAGACATATCTTGATCATATGTCTACAAGAAGACAAGAGCTCCTTAAAGTTACTGATGAGAGCCGAGAAAGGTTAGATCACAAGAACAGGAACAAAAGAGGCATTCTTGGCAGACTGCTCACTTCAGTGTTCGGGGTAAACGATGAAGTGTACAGTGACATTGAGTCCCTACAGCGTAATCAACAAGATATGCTACATTTTACAAATCAGCAAGTACTACTTCTAAATACCAAAGTAAATCAGTCAAATTTTAGAACACTGGAAAAATTAAAGCAGGTTGGGGCCAGGTTAGATGATATTAGCTCAACAATCAGGGAGATGTCATCATGGATCATAAGTGCAGATCACAACAGGTTGAACATAGAAATTATCTCCGCCTACTTAAGCGCAGAAGACTATTACGACGAGCTAAAGGAGAAATATGACAAATGGCTAAGAGCGCTACATAATCAAGGGAATATATTGGACTTTGTTCACATCCGGGACATCAATGCAATCATTCAAAATGTCTCTCAAGGGCTAGGCACAAATTTCGTAATACTGCAAGCGCCTCAAACACGACTAGATGTTGAGGTCGAGAACAGTACAATAAACTTGTATGGATATCTCAATATAGTGGAGAGAACAATTTACGACTTGATTCACGTTACTCCAACTCCACATAGGATCAAGGAAGACACATATGTGGTAGCTGATATACAACATTCAACTCTGGCGATCAACTTCAACCAACAAACATACTTCAGCTTAACAGGAGAGGATCTGAGATCATGTACAGTAGACAACCAGCTTCACCTCTGCACACCAACAATCGTATACAGCACAGAGGAAAGTCCATCATGTGTCATTGACGAACTTTACAATCGACATCCAAAAACCATGTGTGGCATGCATCAAGTGAAGGTTACGGGCATTGTCTGGAAGGCAATGGCAATGAAAAACACCTGGCTTTACGTTACAAACGAAACCACAGTAATCGCCGTTATCTGTAAAGGCACCATAACAGAAGCAATACTCAACAGCACTGGAATAATTCATCTACATGATGACTGCCATGTAAAAACGAAGGAAGTTACTCTAAAAACCAACTTTGAAGAGTCAGTGAAAGTTTTAGGCACCCACATGAAGGAGATTCCACCTAAGGCCGCTGATATCACGTTAAAAAATCCTCCATCAATACTGCAATCCAAGAGTCTTCTCCAATCAAACGAACAACTTCTGGATTACAGCATTGAACCAGAACTGCATGGACCCAATCTAAGGAAGGCACTGATTCTACATTCATCAGGCATAGGAGCAACCCTCATCACCTTCTTCCTTGTTATTCTTGGATGGAAGTACTGGCCGCAGCTTAAAGGTTTGGTACTCCGGCACAAAGGAAAAATACCTCAACCCAAAGTCGACAACCCACAAGCATCTCCTCAGACATCAATTGGACAACATTATCACCGGGTCTTGGCCCCCGGCCCCCCCCAGCATGTTCAGAACTGAACAAACTTGTAAACATTACAATTCTTTATTTTGTAGTTAATTTCCAAATGTAATAAGTCGGTCATCATTTCATGTCACCTACTTGCAATTGCAGCACAAGCAATACTTGACCTGACCGCAAAAGACATGAAGCAATGGCCAACTTACCTAATTGATCGTACTATATGCTTAGTTGTAAGTTTTTATTGTTATAAATACCGCACGGTTTTGTTAATAAAGTTAGTATTCAAAGAACCTTTTGAGTATTCAATTTCATTTTGACCATCCGAGTCAAACAGCCTATTAATTAACGTTTCTAAATGTAATTCCCTAGCCATATGTAGAAAAGGGATTGACACCAGTACCCTTCCCCCTATTCTATATGATGGCAATACAATTGCATACGTTAACACTGCTAAAAGTTTGGGCATTATGCTTAATTATAAATTGTCTTGCTGTGATTATGTGAGCAATATTATAAATAAAGTCTACCGTTGTCTGCGTCAACTTTGGATAAGATCCAGCATTCTCTCTATGAACCTTCGCAAAAAAACTGGTTAAAACTCTAATTATACCGCACTTTACTTATGGAAATGTTGTCTTTCCCTTGCTTGATGCAGAGTGTAAACGAAAACTGGCGGTCGCTTTTAATGATGCAATACGTTTCATTTATAAATTGCCTAAATTCGGACATGTTTCTGAGTATACTAATTCATTGTTAGGATTCTCACTTAACACGTATCTGCTACATCGTAGGCTCAAATTCATGCATAAACTAGTATACGTTCAGCAACCTCCCTACCTTTTTGATATGCTAACGTTCCTGCAATCATCGCGTCATTTAAAATTATTAATTCCTAACTGTCGGTCCCACTATGGAGAGCGTTCGTTTCTTGTCCAGTGTGCTCGTGAATGGAACCGACTTGCGAGCTCTATACAGCGGACTGCATCTGGCGGAGCCTTTGATAGGTTGATTCGGGAGTTTGTGCTCTTTTGAGGTGATCTGCGCATGTCAAACACTACGTCTGGATTTTAGATTGTATCTATGGCAACTATTTTGCTTTACATATTAAATTAGTAGCATCTTCTTAAATCTATGTTGGCACTGTTAGTAATTTTATGTTGTTTTTAATTCATAGTTTTTAGTGTAGTTCAAAATTCTATTGTTTTAGACTGGTTCCGCCTGAATTTTGTACTTACAAGATAACATCATCTTTGTACATTTCAAATAAAGTATTATTATTATTATTATATTATTATTATTATTATTTTATTCCCGCAACGGAATAAAATCTCAATTGTTATTGTACGCATACCCAGCATACATAACACCCTCATACAAATGAGGCTGCTCCTCTTCGGTTCAAATGGAGAATGTATGCGTCACCGATTAACAGAAATATTATATTTTATAAACTTTTTGAACTTGGTTGCTTTATTTGTTTTTAATTTTCGCTTCCGTTTCTTGTAAAAATGGAAGAGAGAAAGCCAAAGTGGTCCAATGGGGACACCTGTTCCCTTCCTCATTGTAAAACCCACCCAGAATGGCTAAACATTTTTAAGAAATGGTACGTAACTTAATCTTCCTCATGTGACAACTTTGTATAGATGGGCTCCGGTAAAAAACCTCCAACCAGGATTTGTTAATAGTACAGCACATCTCCTTAAGGAAAAATGCGAAAAGATGAGCGAAAGATCGAAAAAAGCCGTGCTTGTTTTGGATGAAATATCCGTTAGAAAAGACCTCAGCGATAATTCCAACACTGATATTATCGATGGGTTGGAAAATCTGGGCTTTTAAAGATCTTCAGTCATAAGGGGTGAAATTTGTGTTTTTATGTTAAGAGTATTCGACAGCTGGAAGTGCGTTTTGAATTATTTTGTTTCAGAATCTTCAAGTAAAGGTCAAAAATTAAGAGAAATTGTTCAAAATAATTTAGAACATGCAGTGAACTTGGGTTTCAGAATTAGGGCAGTTGTTTGTGACCAAGGATCAAACAATAGGAATTGTTTTTCGGAATTTGGTATTACAAAAGAAAAGCCATTTTATAGTTCGGAATGTTGGCAACTCCATCAGAGCGACAGTTTGGGACGCGATTACCCATAGCGACGTCAGGTTTGACAGGGGATCAGCTGATCATCGAGGGCGGTGGAAGATTGTCTTGTGTGGTTTCTGGTATTCTGATCATTGAGTTGTTTGGGAATTGTGGTCTTGGTGAGGCGAAGTGTTGCGTGCCTGCACCCACCAGGTTGTTTGAATGGCCCCTTTTTGGGACCAAGTTTACAGGAATAACAGAAAAATATTTTTTCTCTATGATTTTCCCCATCTAGTAAAGTCGCTAAGAAATTTATTATTAAAATCGAACTTAATGACTCCTGATGGAGAGGTTTCTTTCGATGTTATTAAGGAATTATATGAACTTTAAAGGAACAAGGTTACGAAAATGTGTCCAAAGCTCACTAAAAAGCATATAAATAAAACCAAATAGTTTTGAGAAAATGCGAAGCCTTGCTACACAAGTTTTTAGTCGCAGTGTAGCTGCTGGCATAAAAACTACATTGCAATTAAAAAAATTTACTATTGTGAACGAGCAGCTGTCGGAAAATACTGATAATTTCATAGAACGGGTAGACAATAGTTTTGATTGCATGAACAGTGGTTCCTCTTTTGATCAAAATTTTGCAAAATCTGGTTTAAAAAAAGACAATGAAGTATGTATATAAGGCTATCAAGGAATTTATAACGTATATTCAAAATATTGATCTTCATGGAAGTAGAAAAAAAACTGTCTATTGTCGGAATCGTGCATATATTAAGAAGAACTCTTCTGCTTTTCGAGGATATTTGTGAATTTAATGAAAACATTGATTTTTTGTTGACTAACGTCTTGACGTTGTAGAAAATTTGTTGTCACTGTTACGAGCTAAAGGTGAAAATAACAAGAATCCTTCCGTCCGTGAAGTTAATATGCTCTTGGCCAAAATTTTGTCCATGAATTTGTTCCAGTATTCTCCATATGGAAACTGCATCAATGACGAAGAAACCATGATACATATTAATTTCAATAGTTTTGACAGACATAACGATTTCAGTTCTAATGTATGTATATAACGACTTGACTTTAAATGACGACAATGACAATGAAATTGTATGTATATATTGAAAACATGGTTATGTTTGAAAATCATGCGGATTTAGTCGTAGAAGACGTGTTGCAAGAAGACGAAGTTGAATTTAGGCTGTTTGCGAATACTGAATAAGTCCGACTAAACTACATTTTTGGCATTTAGTGTCGATGATGCATCATCTAGTCTGCTGGACGAGGTGACTGAATTTTTGACAGCTGACTAAATCTTTGACAATTTAAAATAACTATTCCAAAAAATCTTTCACACCAGATCTTACTTAAAACTCTTCACTTATTCTTATTTACAAGTAACTTGTAATTAAACAAATTCAATTCACTCGTAAAACCACACACAACTCAGCTCAGGTAGGTAATGTCACAAATTTAGTCACGACAACTTTTCGCACAGTTCGAACTATATTATCGGCACTAAATGCCAAAAATTTAGTTTAGACGGATTTCGTCAGTATTCGCGCACAGCCTAAATGCTACGAGGTATTTTTGTGGTTACATAGCACACAAAATTTTGCGAAAATTAAACTGCACAAACTGTGAAAGCGTTGTTTGCAAAAAAAAGTTAAATTCTATCTCGACCTTCAGAGCATCTAATATTTGCAAAAAATTATTCAAAAGAAAGTAGTTTTGGAAACCTCTGTGCACCGACGGACCTGTTTTTTAATTATATGTAACATACATTTTGGAATTTTTAAGGAAATATTTGATACAAAAAAAGAAATAAGGAATATAAAAAAATGTATTATTGGAAAATGTCTATTGGGGCAACAAAAATTAATGAGAAGTACAAGAATTGGTTTGAAGAAGAAGACCCTTGTTTTCAGCACAGAAAAGAGTTCATCGGTTTCGGTACACTTGTACTTTTAAGAAAACATTGCAAATGGGCTACTCAGATAAGATGTCTTAGCAACACAAGTATTAGTGCACACGCGTAAAAAAAAACTTAAATAAAAAATAAAATCGACTCCAAGAAATCCCATCAGATTTTCAAGCCTTGGTATTTAATCCGGTGTGCAAAACTTTCCGACCGCAAACTCCGATTTTATGATCAAAAATGGAGATCTTTATAAGCACATGTACGACCGCTCAGATGTGTTAAACCAGGGCTCCGCCTGGAAACTCTGTATACCAAAACCGCTCCGCAATGAAATACTTAAAGAAAATCATGATGTTCCGACCGCCGCGCCGGACATCTGGGTATTGCCAAGACTATTGCTAGAATAGCTCCCCACTATTATTGGCCCGGGATGTTTCGAGACATTACAAAATACGTCAGAAATTGTCCATCCTGCTTGAAGCATAAACGTTCACAACAGAAGACGGCTGGAAAAATGTATATGACCAAGGTTGAAAAACCATGGGAAGTGGTGACAACTGATTTAATTGTCCCATTTCCAAGATCTAGTTGGGGACACACCGCAATAATAGTGTTCCATGACAAATTCACTAAATGGACCGAATTTCAACCTCTCCGACAAGCTACAACCTCCGCCGTTGCTAAAGCTTTTAAAGAAAGGATAATTGCCAGATTTGGCTGTCTTCGCTTGCTAATTACCGATAATGGTACTCAATTCACGAGTAGATATTTTCAACGACTTTTAAAGGACTGGGTTGCACCACATCACCGGTTAAAGTAAAAGCTAAAGTCAAAGTTGACAATAACTTTAACAGTAAACTTAACGGCTGCTGCAAAATGTGTTGCACCAACGTTTTCATTGCTAATGTTAAAGTTAACAGGATTGCTAGACAAATGAGGCGTTATTTACCCCGATTCGCTGCGGGAACTATTTTTAAGTCCGGCAATACTGGAGTTTTGCTGTCATTGCTAATGTCAAAGGCTCCAAACAAACGTCAAACGAATCGAACGCGCTACGAAGTGTAGAAGATAATAATGGCAAAAAGCTTGTTCGTTAACAGCCAAACAAAGTAAGTAAGCACAACTTATTCCGTTGCCCATAACACTTGCGTGTTATTTTTTTACAGCCCACAAAAATATGCCTATCTTTACGTTAAATTCTGTATATTTCAGGGAAAGAAGCGTAAACTTTACCAGAGCTGAAGTCGATAGACTTGAATCGTTAATAACAAAACATAAAAATGTATTATTTTGTAAGAAAACCGATGCTATAAGTAGCAAGCAAAAGGATAGCGCGTGGACGTTAATAGAAGGCGAATTTAATGCCCTTGGAGAGACCCCGCGCACTGTGAAGCAGCTCAAATACAAATTTGAGAATATGAAGAGAGTGGCAAAAAAGGTACTTAAATAGATGTAATGATAAATAGATTGAAGGGCCTGGTGCTCAAAATTTGATACTTATTAACCACAAAATCTTTTCAACTGTTATTATTTTAATTTCTACCTACTAAAATTTCAGGTAGCTAGCACAGAGCGCCAAGAAATGCGCCGCACTGGAGGAGGTCCACCACCGACGCCCCCTGGACCGAGCGATGCTGAGACGACAGATTGGCTAAATTCTGTGATGTCCACAGCTATTCATGGACAAGAGGCAACATTTGATGATGATGTCATAAGCAACAGTTCTAAGACAGTCTTTGTGAGTACCTAATATTACTTTTAATATTTTGTATTTAAGACGGAACTTTTCCATTAAAACATGTTACAAATGCTCGCTTTCAAGTTAAATTTTCAAAATCCCTTTCTTATAAAAAAAAACCCTGCACAACATCAGATATCTAGACCAGATGGGTTAGGCTGTGAATTGATAGATCAGATCAGTCAGTCAGTCATATATTTAGATAAAAATTATAATATTATATTTTTAAATATTTTGTTGACAGCCTGCGAACCATCAAGACGAAATTACCATACAAATTATTGATCATGATGACACTGTGGAGTCTCATCTTGGAAACAAGGTCTCTGAAACCAAGGAGAAGTGGCACTTTGACGCCAGCACACCTTACACATCCCTCAAGAGACCCGTGTCATCACCACTAAAACGTAATGTATATTTATATGTAGTGATACAAACTGTAACTTGTCTATATTTGCAAATGGATCTATAGTGATTTAATTTCTCATTCCACTGTGTGTTGCAGGTCGGATTACAAAACTGAAAGCTGCAGAAAACTGCAACATAGTCCGACAGACATTACGGGAGAAAAAAATAGGTCTATTAGATAGTCTGCAGGACCTGGAGCTCCAAAAAATTAGGGACTCCATCAGGCATGCCCAGGAGCTTCATGAGCAAGAGCTGCGCCGTAAGGAAGAACGCCAAGATTTAGAAAAAGAAAAACTTATCTTACAAATAAAGATACTGAAAAAATCTTTAGAATAAGCTAGGATTAATTGTTTTCTTTTTTTATAATAAAACTAATCATATATAATTAAAATATTTTTATTTACCTATCGTCGTCTACTAAAATAATTGTTTAGTAATGACATTCTATTATAATTATCACTCCCGGTCACGTTATACACCACATCTTCCTCGTCAGAAGAGTCGCTATCCTCATTCATTAAGCTTGAATCTGGTGGAGGCATTGGATCCCGCGTCTTTTTGCATATATTGTGCAGTACGGCAGTAGCCACTATAATAGGTTGTACTCTATCTATTTTATTTCTTATTTTCATCGAAAGGGCAGGAAATCTTCTTTTCCAGCACCCAAACATCCTTTCGATGACATTCCTTGTACGGATTTGACTTTCATTATAAAGTCTCTCTGCATCACTAATAGGATCACGCAAAGGTGTCATCAAATAGGGTTTTACACCATAACCTTTGTCACCAACCAGCCAGTATCCGTTAAAATCACCATCTTCTAGTCTGCCCTGTAAAATAACAAAAATAAAATATTTAAACATAAAGGGATATTTGAATTGCTTAAAGATAAGACAAAATCCTTATGAATGTACTGAACTAATATTTTTAATAGTTATGACACTGCTGTTAAAAATGTGGCTCTCATGGCTACTAGCTGGCCAACGTGCTACGATATTTGTTATATACATGTTGGCATCACAGATAGCTTGTACATTCATTGAAAAATACAATTTTCTATTTCTATAATTTTCTGCATCTGGTCCACCTGGAAATAAAAGAAAAATATTATGAATATACATACACTCACACATGAACTTCATGATGTAGTACATGCACTTAATTAAATTAGGATGGCAATTTTTTGTCCTATATCAAAATGCTTAAATGGTTTTTAATTAATTCTATACACACCTGGAGACTTAATTGGTATGTGAGTACAATCAATTGCCCCAATTACCTTTGGGAAGGCACTTAAGGCATAAAATTCTGTTGCCGTTCTCTCCATATCTTCAACGTTCCTGGGCATAGATATCCATTCTGCTCGCATGTTTGCAATGGCTCGACTCACTTTGTTAATTATGCGTGATACACTTGACTTGTGTACACCAGCTGTATCGCCAATACATCTTTGAAAAGACCCACATGCATAGTACTCTAATGCGATTAGCACTTGCTGCAACGGAGTCACTGCTTTATTTCTGTAAAAATAAATGGATTAAATTAAATAATTTAACTTATATTATATAACTTACCTCATCGTTGGGGGCTGCAAATCGTGTTCCAACCTTTGAGCCAGCCACCGCGCTACATTTTTGGAGACTCGAAATCTAGCCAAGAATGATTCGTTGTCCGATTTTGAAAATCGATCAGTTCTGGAGAAATACACTTTTCTTTTCCTAGGCCTTACACTTATCTGGTCTAAATCACCTTCGTCTTCAGAAGAACTAGTTTCTGCGAGTATTTCTCGAAGCAGCGACATGTTTGGAGGTTATATTCGATGCGTATTAACAAGAGAACTGACTTAACAATGACATTAACCGGCCAACTTCGGGCGGTTACAGTTAACGTAAAATTATGACGTCATTTTAACTATTGTTAAGTGGTGCAACTCATTTTTTGCTTAACCGGTACTTTGACAGAAGTTGCGATCTTTGTTATTGTTAAAGTAAGATGGTGCAACCCAGTCTTAAAGGACTTTAATATTTCGCAGAGAACTACTGCAGTATATTCTCCACAGGCAAACGAAACCGAGCGTGTCAATAGAGTTTTGAAGACAATGATTTCCCAGTTTATCGATCATAACCTTAGAAAGTGGGATCAGTACTTACCGGAATTCATGTTAGCATTAAATACTAGTTGTCACGAATCCACTGGCTTTACCCCAGCGTTTTTAAATTACGGGCGTGAATTGGAATTACCCACTGCATACCGAAACGAATCTTCAAATAGGGATCTTACTCTTAATGACCGGATAAGCAGACTGAACGGCGCTTACAGTTTGGTTCGGATCAACTTGGATCGAGCTTTTTCAAAACAAAGCCATTATTATAATCTCCGCCGCCGGGATTGGAAACCAAAATTAGGTGAACAAGTTTTTAGAAAATCACATTTTTCCGCTAAATTAGCACCTAAATACGAAGGACCATTTATTGTCTCTAGAGTAATTTCACCGGTTATCGTTATCCTAAAAGATTTAGAAGGGAAATCATTCGGGAAAAATCATGTTAAGGATTTAAAACCAATGCCGCAGGAAGAAACAAGGAGTGCCCCGAGTCCATCCTCCAATACCGTTATTCCTATGTACTATATAAGGAGCGAACCGTTTGGGGTTAGCCATACAAGTTTCAGAAGCGAAACGGAAAGGACATCAGCTGGAAAGATGGATTGGGTATTGGAATTGGACTACTCCCCCATTATGTCTTCTGTCCCGGATAGCCCAAGGTCCGCAGATAGCCCACCAACACCCGACCTGACCATGGAGCTTCCAGAATTGTTGACTCCATTGAGAGAGACCCCAACCCCGGACCTGAGCGCCTATAGCTGGACACCGACAAGCATATCACCACTAAAGACGCCCAGCAGCTCACCATTAAAGGCATCACCAGCAAAGAAGTCTCCTCTGGTCACGAAAAACAAACCGCAGATCCCGCCCCAGGAAGTTCACCCGACCAACGAACAACCCGGAACATCCCTAAAGATCTCCTTGCCATGGACGAAGATCTTCACGGGGAAGCCCACAGACAATTCACCGCCTGCGCATGAAATCAGATGGAACCGTGACCACCAACGGCCTAGCCATAGACTAGGCAGCTCACCAAGTTAGTTTTAAGATTTATATGTAAGTTCTTTAGATGTGAGTTCTTTAATGTAAGTTCTTTATATGTAAGTTTTTTTTATATATGTAAGTTTTTTATATGTTATTTATATGTAAGTCTTTTATATTACCCACCGCGAAGGTATTTTAAATTAGGAGAAATCAAAACCCGACCTTTTGATTTTTTATGAGGAGAGAGGGACAAAATGTAACGAACCAGTTCACTACTAGCAGTCGAGGTGTTGACTCTTCCGCTTGTGCTGGTTTCCGCACACTATCCACCAGTTCTCAACTAGCAGTCGAGGTGTTGACTCTTCCGCTAGTCCTGGTTTTCCGCACACTATCAACCAGTTCACTACTAGCAGTCGAGGTGTTGACTCTTCCGCTATTCCTGGTTTTCCGCACACTATTCACCAGTTCTCAACTAGCAGTCGAGGTGTTGACTCTTCCGCTAGTCCTGGGGGCCTATTCCAGAACTCGACTCGATCGAATTGGCAATCGAGAAGCGCAAATCGGTATTCCGTAACTCGATATCGAGCTTATTTCAGTGACAGTCGATCGACGATTTCGTCGACAGCTAAATGGCAGTCGAGTGTGCATTGTGCGGTGGTGTTGTGAGTGTTTTTCGAATAAGATGTAAGTATTTAATCCTTAAAAGTGTAGCGTTTCCATTTGGGAACAATTTAATTACACTAGTTTAAAATAATTTAGCCCCTAAACAAGTGATATATGGTTTCTGTAGGATTTTTTCTGCAGATTAAAAATTCCTAAACGAAAATATCTTCTATCTTATTGTTAAGAAAATTAGGTTTGAAAAGTATACAAAGTATCGAATTTTGAATATTTTTAAAAATTCATAATAAAATAATAATAAAATTTTCAAATATACTCAAAATACGATTTGTTTTAGTTTTCATCCTATTTTTATCAAAAACGTGACGTGATGGAAACAAAAGAATTTCACGATAAGGATTGGCTATCATTAAGTAAATTAAGAAAATACATCTCATGCAAAGGACACAAGAAAATTTACACAAAACTGAAACATTTACATGTCATTTGGTAATCCAAGAGGGTCACTTTGGTCTCTTATTTTCTTCCGGATATCCTTTTGAGACTCCTCACAAGCGGAATCACTACCGCTACCACTAAAAAAAATCGCAACACGTTGACTCTTCCGCTAGTCCTGGTTTTCCGCACACTATCAACCAGTTCAATACTAGCAGTCGAGGTGTTAACTCTTCCGCTAGTCCTGATTTTCCGCACACTATCCACCAGTTCACTACTAGCAGTCGAGGTGTTGACTCTTCCGCTAGTCCTGGTTTTCCGCACACTATCAACCAGTTCACTATAGCAGTCGAGGTGTTGACTCTTCCGCTAGTCCTGGTTTTCCGCACACTATTCACCAGTTCTCAACTAGCAGTCGAGGTGTTGACTCTTCCGCTAGTCCTGATTTTCCGCACACTATCCACCAGTTCTCAACTAGCAGTCGAGGTGTTGACTCTTCCGCTAGTCCTGGTTTTCCGCACACTATCTACCAGTTCACTACTAGCAGTCGAGGTGTTGACTCTTCCGCTAGTCCTGGTTTTCCGCACACTATCCACCAGTTCTTAAATAGCAGTCGAGGTGTTGACACTTCCGCTGGTCCTGGTTCTCCACCCACTATCATACCGTGTCATTATATCCTTCCACTTATCCCCAATCGAGGTGTTGACTCTTTCGGACTCCGCATTCTTTACAGACTATATTTCTAAAAAAATACGACCTCGGCATTGGTCTTTATCTCCCCGCGAAACATACCTCTCCGCAATCCGGAAGGGGATATTGTCCTTCCCTAGGATAATTTTAGGGCTATATGATCATACCGTTACTATTATATTATCTTGAAGATTGTAATTTAAGACATCTTAAGGATTATGTATCTAGACTTCGAGTCTTTTTCTCTCACCCTGGAATTTTCGCTGAGTTTGACCTGGTAGCCCCTTGTCCCCCGGAATCTACGTTACAAGATGATACATGACCTGCTCGATGCGGTGAAAGACCTATCGGAGCGAGTGACCCGTTGCGAATTATCGCGGGAGGAAACATTTAGAACTCGCATCGACCACCTAGTGGCTGAATCGACCACAGAAAGCCCTCCGCGAGTGGAAGAGACGGGATATGCGACCATTCCCCCGTGGAAAAAACGAGACGCGCAACAAGGGACCAGGAGCAACTTATAGACCTTGACATAGACCTTAGCGAGCCAGTCTGTGCCTCCGGCACTGGGAGACAAACGCCCAAACATATGTCTCGCAAGGCCGAAGGTCAGAGATCTGAGTCAACACATGGCCGACAACCCCCCACACGGTAGGCCACGACCTAACCACAGAACAACGGTCCAACATCCGCCAAACTAAACCACCTATTCCTTGCCACACTCTACCCCAGTCAGAACCCCTGCGGTTCGGTTTCGTGATACCTTCACAATGGACGATCCAGACCAGCGAACCGTGCCACTTACACAGACCATGACCACGACCCCGACTAAAATAAAAGTCTCACCACAGGTCTACGACGGAAAAAAACCGTGGAGGATTTATCGTAGGCATTACGAAGCCGACGCAAAGATAAGTGGATGGCCGGATGAACTTAAAGCCCTGTACCTGATACCCTTTCTTAGGGGGACGGCGCTAATTTTTTATGACACCCTCAGCGAAGCGGGCAGGCTCGATTACAAACAGCTAGACGCAGCATTCGATGCACGTTTCAGTAATCGGATGGAAAAAACTGTAGCACATATCAAACTGAGAGGGTGTGTGCAGACACCGCGGTAAGCGCTTAAGGAATTTGCTACGAGGGTACAGGAGCATGCGACATTGGCCTTTGAAGATGGCCCCGTCTCTACGAGAGAAGCACTGGCCCAATTTATAGATGGGATTGCGGACGCCGAAATTCAGCAACGAGTAAGGGACGCCCTGCCAATCACCGTCGAAGACGCTCTGGCCCTAGCAGAGCGAATCGCGGCTAGCAGGGAAGCGACACGCATATGTCGCAGGAACGTGCGCACGGCGATCGCGGAGGTTCAACCGACATTTCCCAGACCGGAGACGCCGGCCGGCGACAAGGCAATTGCCGCGAAATAACCCTAGAATTCGGCAAACAAACGCGAGACCATCGACGGGCAATGAAAATGTTGTGGAGAAGGGGATAAAAGGAAGGATCAGAGTTTATCTGCCGGGCCGCAATTTCGGGTTCATCACGCGCAATGACAACGGCGAGAACGTATTCTTGCACCGGAACGAAATAAAGAATCTTCCACCGAATGCTCCGGTAAGCCTCAGCGAGGGAGACGAGGTACAGTTCGATGTGACGTGGACATATCGAACACCCTTGGTGTAATATATCTGGTAACACTGTAATGTAATGGATGTCTGGTAACACTGTGTACCGTAAGCCAGGCACCTCACAACTGTACCATCGGCCTATTTGCCTGTTGCCTCTTGACCGGTACACAACTCTAGTAATAAAGTGATTAGTCAGAGTTTCATCTTCTTTTTTATACACATATGTATATTACATGGCGCAGCCGGTTTAAAAGAAAAAAAAATTATTAGAAAAGTATTAAGTGTACAGTAATTGCATGTTAAATATATGGGACGTGCAAAATGAAAAATAGAAGAGCACAAAACCGCGACCACGTGGTAGACCGCTTAAAAGTATTAAGTACGTATTTGTGAAACAAATGGAGCACATAAAACCAGTGGAAAATCTTGATTTAAATGGAAATTTAGCCGAAAACTGGCGAAAGTTCCAGAAAAATTTTGAAATAATGAGGGTGGCAATGGAACTAGACAAGAAATCGGAGGCAGTGCAAATAGTGGTGTTCCTGAATACAATTGGTGCTGAGGCAGTTGAAGTCTTCGACACATTTGAGGAGCTATCACAAGAAAAAAGGAAGGTGTACTAGGATGTATTGCAATCATTTGAGGAATTTTGCAAAGACAAAAGCAATGAAGTTTATGAATCGTTCCTGTTTCAACGACGGAACCAAATGGAAAAGGAACCGTTCGACAACTATCTAATGGAGTTGAAGAAAATGGTGCAAAGATGCAATTACAACGATGCTGAGAGAATGCTGCGTGACAGAATAGTTTCTGGAGTCACCGACAAACATCTGCAGAAAAAGCTGTTTGAAACCCAAAAACTGGACCTAGCTAAAGCTATCGAAATGGCGCGAACAGCGGAGGCAACCCTGAAGCAGTCAAGTGAAATGAGCAGCGGATTAAGTAAATTAGCAGTGGATGCAGTAGTACAGAACCCGAACCAGAAGCAGAGGCGGGAAAAGCAGCAAAATCACAACAGTGTTAAATCTGTATCTAGGTATAATAAGTCCAAATTCAATTTCCCTAATAATTTCAGCAAAACTAAAACTCAGCATATACAAACCACCAGCCAAAGTAAGTGTACTTCATGCGGTCAAGCTCATGCAAATTACAGGTGCCCTGCCTATGGGAAAAAATGTACAGCGTGTAATAAGTGGAACCATTTTGCGAAGGTATGTCGTTCAAAGTCGAATTCTAATAACTCTAATAACTCGGGAAAAAATGTAGAAACACTTTTTATTGATACCATCAAACATAATAATGTAATTAATATTAGAAGTGAGTAGTAAGTATCCCACCTCCGAACACTTTTGTATTATGCGCGCAAGGGTGACCCACCAGGGTGTTGTATGGAGTTGCTACCATGGGTTTTTCTGCTAAGCGGTACCCACCGGCTGGTATCTGGTACCTTAGGCTGGTGCGGGAAAGACTAGTCCTTGTTCGAAGCATTGGGAGGTAAAAGATAAAAATAAAGTCGCCGTCGATCTGTGCTATTGCTGGCGGTTGGTTGGAAGGAGAGAGCTGGTGTTGTGTGTGGGGGGGACGGGGGGGTAAGAACCGGTTTTGGAAAGAGCCAGTCGATAGGATGGCTAAACCTAGTGCGGGGAAGCAGGTATGCTCTAGCGAATTTTTGATAACAAGAGCAAAAAATCGCGAGGCCGAACAAGCCGCCTGCAAATAAGTGCAAAAAAGCTGCTGGCGCGAAGAATCAGGTTCTGATGCTGTTATGCCGGCACACACGTGAATCTCTTGGGGCCACGACCGATGCATCTGCGGGTAAACAAAATGCGAAATAAAGGTAAAAGATCCGTGAAGCTGCCTCGGGGAGAAGGTAAACAAGACGCCTGAAAATAAAGGTGAAAAAACAAAAGCTATTGGTCGGAGCAGCTCGATGAAGAGCCAGGTTCTATAATCTTATGTCATCATCATGATGCACACGTGGTCCCTTGGGCCACGGCCGATGCATTTGCGGGTAAGCAAAATGCGAAAGCTAGAAATCAAGGTAAAAAGGTCCGTGAAGCTGCCTCGGGGAGAAGGTAAACAAGACGCGTGAAAATAAAGGTGAAAAAACAAAAGCTGTTGGCCGGAGCAGCTCGATGAAGAGCCAGGTTCTATAATCTTATGTCATCATGATGCACACGTGGTCCCGTGTCCCGCTCAATAAGCACATGACAGCGTGTGATAAAAGAAAAAGCAAAGATTAAGCGAAGATGATCGGCCGCAGTCAGTGAACCTGGCGTTGTGGATGACACGAAATATGGGTGAAGGTAAGAGAATAGAAACGGGTAACATGTGAATAAAAAACGAATTCGGCTGGGTTAAAATATGTTTATTGCAAGTAAAATCGTTCAGCAGAGATAGTATGTCTGTGCGACGGGTGTAGAATGGGGGTCAAAACTGTGCTACATTGATAAATACGCGTCTTAAATCTGTATCGGTCCAGGGCATCAATTTCCCATGACCCTTTCCGGGCGCTTCGGTAGGCATAACTCCAGACATATAGATATTTAATTTCCGGCAGTTTTTGGAAGCTCACTTGTTTTTTCATTTTCGTGTAAAGTGTTCGTAAAAATAATACATCTCACAACCTAGGCCGAACAAAATGAACGATCCTCCTAGAACTTTAAAAGTGTTTAGGAGCCAGCTCGCGAATTTTGATGGCGTCTTTCGATTTTTGTACGGTCCACACACATCCTTACCGTTTGCATTGATACAGTTAGGTGAACGTAGAAGGTGTTCTGCCTCAACATCGTCAGGTGAGTTTAAGGCAGTCATTTCCATACAGCAAAAGTAGCATTTTACTATATCTTTCAGGTTGGTGTAAAAGAATCCGCTTCTTGCTAGCTTGTGTGATTTCCTGTCATCCAAAGGTAGATTCTTAAATGTTTTTATTCGGTCAGATTCACGCTTTAAGATCAGCATTGTGACTGTAATAAAAACTACTTACAAAACGTCTTTTATATTGATCCATGTGTTGTGCTTTTGTGGAAATCCGAGCCATTTAACATAAACTTTATCCCCTCGGCGTTTTAAAATTTTCTCTACAAGGTAGACGTCGGGATATTTGACGGGGCTTAGTTCAAGCTGGTAAAAAGCACCTTGTATTATATTTCCTTGATAGTCTTCAAGAATGTAAGTTACCGGATGAGTGTCTTTTACCTCTTTTATTTTAAAAATTTCAGTAGACCAGTTTGGGGTGTAGCCTTTTTCAAAAACATGTTTAAATCTACTTATCCGAACAAAATCTCCTACTTTGTACTTTGGCCTTGGTCTTGTTTTTGGCTTTTTATACACCGTTAGCAACAAACGAACCTCATTAGCGGGACCTACGTCTATAGGTCTCATCTTAATAGTTCGATGTTTTGTTCTGTTATATTTTTCTGTTAACTTGTCCAGCATACTTAGCCAATGATAATTACCATTCATACTTAATTCCTTCCACATAATGTTTTTTAACGTTCTATTAAATCTTTCTACAATTGACGCCTTTAAAGAACTGTAAGTTGAATAATGATTAACATCATATTTTTCCATCAAGCATTTGAACGACCTGTTATAGAACTCTTTTCCATCATCTGTCTGCAAGTTTCTTGGAATACGACCCTGAATGAAAATTAGTTGCATTGCTTTAGTGACTTCCATCCCACTTTTGTCTTTAATTGGTAAAGCCCATGCATATTTAGAAAATGTATCAATGACAGTTAGCAAAAAACGAAAGTGCTGATTTTCTGTCGCATATGAACTCATATCAACTAAGTCGGCTTGCCACAGGTCATCTTTACCTTTAATCGTTACACGACGGCGCTTAAAGTTTTTGCGGGCAGGTCTGTGTAGTTCGTTAATAATTTGTCTTCTGCTCATTCTTGAAAAAGTATATAAGTACTTTTTGCAAGATGTGAGGTTTATATACAAAAAGGTTGTCAAGAGTTTTTGTTTTTGTGGTAAAAATGATTGCGTTCAAACATCCATTTACAATGATCGTGACAGGTCCTTCTGGATGCGGAAAGACTACGTTTATTAAAAATCTTATAAGTGATCCCTCGTTAATACAGCCGAAAATTACTAGGATTATATGGTGTAATGCGGAACGTGAAGCTCTGCCAGTAGATATTGTGTCCACAAACATAGAATATATAGATAGTGTACCCGATGAGTTTATAAATTACGCAAATGAACCCACACTAATTGTTATAGATGATATGATGTTAAATGCCTTCAGTAAGCAAGTCTGTGAGCTTTTTACTAAAGGATCACATCATCGTAATTTTTCAGTGATTCTTGTAACGCAAAACGTGTTTCATCAGGGAAAGTTCTGCAGAGATATATCGCTAAACTGTAAGTACCTTGTCGTTTTTAAAAATCCCCGAGATAAAAGTCAATTCGTGCATTTAGCGAGACAAATTTATCCGGAAGATAGTTTAGAGCTTCTAAAAATATATAAAGAGACCACTCAGGAACCTTACGGGTGCTTACTGATAGATCTTACTCAGGAGATTAATGACACGTTAAGATTCCGAACGGATATATTTAACAAAGATTTCGCAACTTGTTTTTGTCCACATAGTTCTCTGAATAGTAAAAATGGTGTCAAGATTGAAACGATTAAAGGACAACAAGCATATGCTCTATGTGCTTCAAAAATCTAAACCAAACTTAAGGAATGCCATCATTAAAAATGCAGATCCCGAGGTTATAAAAACACTTTGTGAAATCACGCTTAACACGCTAAAAGGAAATCATATGCCTCATGGCAAAATATATAATTCGCTGTGCAGGTATAAAAAGGATATGCGAAAATTAGTTGACGCAAAAGGCTCTGTAGCAAGACAGCGCAAATTACTAGTGCAACGCGGAGGATTTTTACCAGTTTTATTAGGTAGTGTACTATCGGGTGTAATAGGTTCGTTAATTGAAAAATATGCATAAAGCTAACAGCCTTAACAAAATGCTGCTTCTTTCACCAGAAGTGTATAATACTTTAAAGAATAACATTGAGCAATCTGCAAATCTGTCATTATTTGATAAATCAATGGATAAGATATTAAAAAGTAAAGATCTGTCTGACAAAGAGAAATGGTATAATTACAGGAATGAATTAATAAAGTTTTTCAATGTAAAACGTAAAAAGACACAAGTTTTCGAAAGAAGGAAAACTGAAATCCCCGTTCAAGAAAATTTTCCAGTTAAACATAAGAGTTTGAGAGATAGTTCTACTCAAACAAAAATTATTTTTAAAAAAGATGCATCAACACAAGCCTCGCCGATGAAGGAAAATATATTTGAAAAGACACCTTTCGAGATAGAAGAATTTATTTTTGAGGAGCCGCGTGAAAAAACACCGCCAAGGAGGTCTTTATCAGACTTTATTTTTGAGGAGCCGCGCGAAAAAACACCGCCAAGGAGGTCTTTATCTCCAGCTGCTAAGCGACGTTTATCGGCTAGTGGGATAGCAAAAAGTCTTAAGCCTCCTGCAAAAGTACCAAAAGTTCAAGATAAAGACTATAGAGTAATAACTGGCACTGACGGTATAACACAGTATACTGTACCTACGGATATGAGTGTTGACGAAGTTGCTAGTTTTATATAGGAGTTAGAACAAGACGCTCCCAAAGAGAAGCCCCCGACTAAACAGCCTATATTAAGGCCATCGCCACTAGATCCCGGCCAATACGAGCTTGCATTCCCAGTGAAAAAAGGACTGCGGCAAAGTGAGCGCTTAAAAGGTAAAAAAGAGCGAAGTTCGAGCGTACCAGACGTACCTTGGGTTAGGTTTTAAAATATAAAAATGCCTGTGGATATAGTAAATAACGACTTTTACGTATGTCTTTTAAGCAACAATTCTATGCAATTTTATCCTGAAAACACTCTGTCAGCTTTTACAAATGCACTTGCTAGCCCATGCAAGTTTTCTAATAGCTGGTGCGTTGGAGTAACTGAAATTTCATTACCAAATTATGACATAAATGAAGAGAAGAGGATGAAGCGCAATGTAGCTGATGCAATAAATGATAACAGCTTTAAAAGAGTGAGGCGCGAAACACCTAACAACCAGTTAAAAGAAATAAGAGAGCAACAAAAAACAGAACTGAAATCATTGACAGTGAAAATAAATGATAATGTTAAACTTGAGTGGACAAAAGAAAGTCTTGAACAAGCTAGCTATAGAGCTGGGCAGGTGAATTTTTCAGCATTTCTACTAACATTTTACCATGCAGTCAGCCCTTCTTGGTATACTATGTTTTTGGACGACGTTAAAAAAGCAATGTGGGATCGACTGGAAGCTGACTTTTTGGATAATGTGATACCTGAAATAAGCTACACACAAGAGCCGGAAGAGTTTATACTACACATTTATCAAGGGAAAAAACTTCGGAAAATGTCGTTTTAAAGTATAAGGACTATGAGTCAGTTGAGGCATTTGTTGACGACTTTATTGGGCAGATTCCTAGAAGAAAAAGAAAGCATATTGTCATACAGAATGCAATCGATAATTACACACATCCCGCTCTTAGCATTAAAAAGGCCCGAGAAAAAGCAATAAAAGGTACCGCTAAAAAGGTGCATGACATGTTTGAACTACGGTTAGAAGACTTGGAAGTGACAATAAGAATCAGAACCATCACACCTTAATGTTAAAGATCTTGTCACGCTTTTAATATCAAATGTGCATTTTGACGATCCGACAATTAGCGAACAAGAAAAGCAGAAAAAGATTATTCAGATTAAAGATACAATTTTCGGTATTCTAAATAGGCTAAAAAAAGATTCAATAACTGCAAAAGCAACTGATCAGCGACAAATTACTAAAGATAGTGATGTTTTGGATGTACCATACGAAAAGCAAAGTTCAGGAGAATACTTGACAACGCCAGTGCCTATTAATACAAATATAAACAATTTGTCGGATTTCTTTACGGATATATTTCTTCAGACGCCTGAAGAAAAGCGTAAACCTGATGCAATACTTTCGGAAATAAAAGAATCATTCAGCACTGCGGGACTACGTCAAGAGCATATGACAATCATTGACAAAATTAATGGTCTGGAGAGTACTGTCAATGAATTAATACAAAGATTCCCCCGAGAATCTATGGAAATATCAAAAAGATGTTATGATAAAAATTTGATTTTCATCTACACCGACATTATTAAACCGAGAATTATTGGCGATAAATTAGCTCGATACTTACGACTGATGCCGACACAATCGTGTGAGGGTGTACTAAGATTTGAACATGTAGAATACTGTCCTATCGAGAAAACATTTATAGAAGGTATTTCTATAAAAATAACTGACAGCCAGGGCGAATTGATTAATTTTAAGCCAAGCTATATCCCGACTTATGTGATGCTCCATTTTAAAACACAATAAACTATAAATATATGTGCATCCCCAGACAGTTTTCAATTTGATAGCACTTTGCCTGACTTTAAGCCCTTAAGAAAAATGAATTCGTATTATACACGATACTACTTACTGCAAAGTGGTGGTAACTTGTCGGATATAGGTGAGCTGTACCGAGCGCCGCTTACTTATCAGCAAGGAAGAGGTATTGGCAGTTTCTTCAGCGGACTATTTCGCTATTTACAGCCATTAGTTGCTTCAGGCGCTAAAGTTATAAAACAGCAAGCACTGAAAACTGGGAAGACAATACTGCAAGAAATTGGCAGTAAGCCGGTTAAGGAAATTTTAAAAGACCAGGGAAAAGCTGCTGTACAAGACCTAGCCCAAAAAGGTATAAATAAACTCTTCGATAGCATGGGCGGCGCAGGCATAAATAATCGCACAATTATTAAAAGAGCTAATCCATTTACGACATTACGCTTAACCAAGTCTCCTAAACGAAAAACACCTTCAGAACAAACAAAACGGGATACGAAAAAAACAGCAAGCAGGAAGAAAAAGTCTATAAAAGGCAAACGAGGTTTTCGTAAACAAGCATTGGATATTTTTGATAAATAAACAAAATGTCTACGTATAACGAGTGCATGAAATCTGAGCTGGACCTTTTCTCCACACCAGTTATTCAAAGTAATATCTTAAAAACCGAAGAGGTAGCATACAAGCCTATAGCCTCATTAGAGAGCTCCTCAGTCCTGGAATTTGTCTCGCTGGGGCATGGAGATACATATCGTGACTTGTCAAGTATATACCTACGTTTAAGAGTGCAACTGATTAAAATTAAGGATGGAAAAGAAGAACTTTATACCGGAAAAGATATTCTCGTTACTAGCCCAGACGGCACCACGAAGACTGTGACTGATGAAGGCCCTGGTGTTGTCAATAACGTACTTCACTCGCTCTTTCGCCAGTGCACTATTTACCTAAACGGGAGACCGGTTGTTCAAACTGACAATAATTACAATTATAGGGCATATATTGAAAACTTGTTAAATTATGGTAAAGATGCGGCCTCGACACATTTAGAATCTGTCGGCTGGTATCTTGATCAGGATAATATGGAGGTTACTCAAAGTGTAGAAGAAAATGAGGGTTACCTTGCAAGACAAAAGCTTTTAAATAAGAGCAACGTTGTCGAGCTAATGGGAAAAATACATGCTGATATGTTTAACCAAGATAAATTATTAATGAACGGTGTAGATCTGCGCGTTGTGTTATCACTTGAAAAACCCGAATTTTACCTTTTGTCAAAAGATGATGGCAATTCCCCACGAATTAAGATTGTAGAGGCCACAATGTACATGAATCACGCATCTATTAACCCCAGCATCATGCTGGCTCATGAAACCGTTTTACAACGAACCAATGCTGTATACCCATACAAACGAGTCGAGGTTAAAACATATACTATACCTGCAAACACATTCACATTATTCTTAGATAATATTGTCATAGGACAGTTACCAAATTTATTGGTGTTTGGTATGGTTGATAACGACGCATATACAGGAAACCAAACAAAAAATTCCTATAATTTTAAACATAATAACATCACAAGATTTAATTTATCAGTAAATGGTGTCCAGATTCCTAACCAGCCTATAGAATTTGATTATTCGAAGGAACAACCTATTAGTACAAGAGGATACATCTCCTTGTTCAAAGGAACTGGAATACATTATTTCGATAAAGGGCATCAGATTTCAAAGAAATTCTTTGACAACGGTTGTTTTCTTCTTGCTTTTGATTTAACTTCTGACCGTTCGTATAATTCAACCTGCGGCAATCTATTAAACCAAGGTACGGTTAGAATTGAAGGAAGATTTAAGGAGGCTCTGAAGACAACAGTAACCTGTGTCGTCTATGCCGAATATGATGGGAGTGTGGAAATCGACAAAGATAGGAACGTATACACTAGCTTCTAAAAACCTATATAAGATGATGCAATTTAGAATTAATCACAGTGCATAGACAGTGAAGCCAGCTATCATGAGTTGCCTGATAAATGTCGAATACTTTTCTGGAGGTTGCTTGACCTTCTTGAAAAAGGTTTCTTTTGCGGGATTCACTGCACAAAGTAAATTATTTACAAAGGAAATTATCTTCAAATACCCTACATCAACTCCAGGATGTATCGAGCAATCAAATAAACTGGGAAACATTGAACTTAGACGTATAGATGAAGACTTAATAAAAACATTAGCAAAATTTACTACAATACTTGTTTGTGACGCATCAACCAAGGAGTTTATAAATAACTATGTTACATCCTATACCAAGGTTATTGACGTAGGGACAGCGACCCTGGATTCGGAACAAGAATGAACACGATCGATCTTACAAAGTTACTAGCAAATAACCCTATTACAAAAAGGTTTTTTAGAGGTGTATTTGCTTGTGACCGTCTGCCAAAAGAAATAAAAAAACCCGCATGCGTCATAGCTAATACGGACCCTGCACGAAAGAGCGGCACTCACTGGGTTGCGTTTTTCATTCCAGAAAAAGGCCCTGCAGAATACTTTGACTCGTATGGTAAACCCCCCAGTAACAGGCTTTTTCGCAACTTCTTACATACAAATTCAGATGTGTTTGTAAATAGTAAAAAACGATTACAAGGTGCACTTTCATCTACCTGTGGTCATTATTGCTGTGTGTATCTGTATTTTCGGTGTAAAGGAAAAAGTTTAAAGCATTTTCTGCAACAATTTTCCTTCAGTGATTTTATATTAAATGATAATAAAGTCGTGAATTTATATCGCAAAATATACTTGAGAAAATTTTTAAAATATGGTGGGGGTAAATATAACCAGTTATGTATACCGGAAAATAAGAGTATAAATACGAAACGTTGGTAATGTACATTTAATGTTGTGGTATAAGCCTCCGCTTCAAGATGGAGCCAGCATCTAAAGCTAAAAAACCTAAACAATTAAGTGCAAAAAATGTGTGTGCAGAAGAGTTTAAAGTGATGGAAACAAAATCCAAAAAACAAAAAATTCGTCCGATACGAAAAAGAGGTAAAAATCAATCAGAGACCCCGGGCGAAAATCTTTTGCTAAACTATACGTATCATCTGGACCATCACCATAATCAGAAAGTTGTCCTCGGATTTGATCCGATGTCGTTTGAGGCAAAGATAGTCTTTCACCGTCATGGCTCAGCGCCTGTCTCAACATTTTACTCTGGATGGCTGGAAGTTTTCAAACATCTAACCAAACTAAAAGACGAGGTTATTCCAGACATGTTCCCGCCAAACCAAGAGGAGCTTCAGACGAAATACACAATCCCGGTTGGTACAGGAAATATTGAGCTGACCCTTAATGAACTCTACAGATTTATTGATATGCAGGATTTCTTCAAGATTGTAATGTTCCACAATAACAATGCTGCCGAAAGTGCGAAGGAGTACTATAGGAAATATTGCGAAAAGTGTAGAAGTAAAAATTTAATTTTGCTACCTGAAGAAGACTTTTTTATACCGTCTAGAACCTCTTATGTACATCTGAATTATTCTAGACTCTTCTTTGAGATACCTTTGTATTGCAGTACCAACATTCTGTTTGATATAATAAACATTTAATAAATTTTTAAATAAAATACATGAGGTTTTTTACTTCAATTTATAATTTTATTGATTAACATATACAGGTACATACATATTTACACAGTTTTGCCGAGCGCAACGAATAAAAGATACATTATTGTGGTTTTTACAAGGAAATTGATAATTTGTAAGTTCACTTAGTCTAGGTATTTCACCAAGCTCGATGATTTCTGAAGTCGGTGTGTATTTCCTGACAAATGAAGCCTTGATTTCGCCTTTTACATACACTCTTGTATCTTTAAATCTTGAAAACACTTCGGGTAAATTGTTGTAACTGATGTCTCCGTCATTCCAACGTAGACCATTTATATTCTGCACGTCATGCTGGACTTGTCGTCTTGCCTTCGATGACAGCTCCTGGTATGGGTAGGGAGGCAGGAAATGATAAGCATCTGGGATGATTTTTCCAACAGCAAGGACGGCAAGTTCTTTAACAAAATACTGACCATTGTTTCCGCACACAAACTGGATGTCCAAAATAAATTTGTCCATATTATCGGTTGGAACACAAATTCGGTATGAGCTAGAACCAAACGCGCATGATTATATATGTTTTTTCACTCAGGCGCCTTGTTTACCTTCTCCCCGAGGCAGCTTCACGGACCTTTTTACCTTGATTTCTAGCTTTCGCATTTTGCTTACCCGCAAATGCATCGGCCGTGGCCCAAGGGACCACGTGTGCATCATGATGATGACATAAGATTATAGAACCTGGCTCTTCATCGAGCTGCTCCGACCAACAGCTTTTGTTTTTTTCACCTTTATTTTCAGGCGTCTTGTTTACCTTCTCCCCGAGGCAGCTTCACGGATCTTTTACCTTTATTTCGCATTTTGTTTACCCGCAGATGCATCGGTCGTGGCCCCAAGAGGGCCACGTGTGTGCCGGCATAACAGCATCAGAACCTGATTCTTCGCGCCAGCAGCTTTTTTGCACTTATTTGCAGGCGGCTTGTTCGGCCTCGCGATTTTTTGCTCTTGTTATCAAAAATTCGCTAGAGCATACCTGCTTCCCCGCACTAGGTTTAGCCATCCTATCGACTGCCTCTTTCCAAAACCGGTTCTCACCCCCCGTCCCCCCACACACAACACCAGCTCTCTCCTTCCAACCAACTGCCAGCAATAGCACAGATCGACGGCGACTTTATTTTGATCTTTTACCTCCCAATGCTTCGAACAAGGACTAGTCTTTCCCGCACCAGCCTAAGGTACCAGATACCAGCCGGTGGGTACCGCTTAGCAGAAAAACCCATGGTAGCAACTCCATACAACACCCTGGTGGGTCACCCTTGCGCGCATAATACAAAAGTGTTCGGAGGTGGGATACTTACTACTGAAGTGGTACAAAACGGGAGTGGTACCAGTAGTTGAAAATACAGACACAAACAATAAAATTTAAGTTAGATTTGGGTGCTGAGGTAAATGTGTTGCCTGCTAAGTATTTGAACTTATAAAAAAACTGTAAAATTGGCAAAAGCCCTATAAAATTACAAGCTTTTGTGGGTACGCCTATCAAAGTATTGGGGGAATTAAAATTATTATGTGAAATAAAAGAAACGAAATCGTTACAAAATTTTGTCGTGGTCGAGGCAGACACTATTCGCATACTTGGCTTACCAGCGTGTGTGAAATTTAATTTAATAAAACGCCTTGATAACATTAACATTCACTCCACAACTGAATTAATAAATTAAAACAGAGACGTTTTTGAAGGTGTGGGTTGTTTTATCAAGGACTTCAAAATGCATCTTAAAGCAGATCAGTAGTGCGGCCAGCTAGGAGAATTCCGCTTGCACTACATAAAGTGTTAAAAAATGAGTTGGTTAGCTTGTGTAAGCGTAATATAATTGAACCGGTTAACGAACCCACTGACTGGGTCTCGAATTTAGTTATTGTAGAAAAACCCAACAAAAAAATTAGACTTTGTCTCGACCCTAGTGATCTTAATCGTGCTTTAAAGGATCAAATTCACTACATTCCTACTTTAGAGGAACTATCAACTAAACTTGCAAACAAAAAGATATATACAGTACTCGATTTAAAAGATGGGCATTTTCAAGTGGGGTTAGACGCGGAAACAAGCAAACTCTGCACTTTTTCTACACCTTTCGGGTGTTATCGGTTTAACAGACTACCATTTGGAGTCAAAATCGCTCCTGAAGCCTTTCAGAAATTGAATGAACAGAATTCTTCTGAAATATCAAATGTTGTCATTTATATCGACGATATACTAATTGCAGCAGATACTAAAAAAGAGTATGATCAAATTTTGAGACAGGTGTTGCAACGAGCACGAAATAAAAATATAAAATTTAATCCAAATAAAGTTCAGTACTGTGTGCCAAATGTTCACTACATGGGCCATATAATTTCAGAAGAAGGTTTGTCAGTCGATCCAAATAGAATGAAGGCTATAGAAGCCACGTCTCCTCCTAAAAACAAGAAACAGCTACAAAAATTACTTGGTGTTATTAATTATATGCGCAGTTTCATTCCCAATCTTGCGGAAATGGCTAAACCTATGCGCGGGACCTGTTGAAGAAAAATGTTGTTTTTCAATGGTTACCCCAACACGACGAATGCTTGAAAGCAATAAAAAATAAAATTGTTAATGCGCCTATATTAAAAACGTTTGAATCGTGCAAACCGGTAACATTGCAAGTAGATGCGTCGCAGTTTGGGTTGGGAGCTTGCCTTATGCAAGAAGGTCGCCCAATTTCTTTTGCTTCACGGAGCCTAACTGCACCTGAACTCAATTATTCTCAAATTGAGAAAGAACTCTTGGCAATTGTTTTTGGATGCCAAAAGTTTCACACTTACTTCTACGGAAAGCAATTTACTATTATCACACTATCACAGACCATAAACCGTTATTGGGTCTTGTGCATAAGGAAATCAATAAGATACCGTCCGCTAAATTACAACGAATGAAATTGAAACTACTCAGATATAACTTTCATTTGGAGCATTCCCCTGGCAAAAATATGCACATTGCGGACTACTTGTCTCGAAACTACTGTGATGAAACAGATGTAGAAACCCCAGATCTTAACGAAGTTATCCATTCAATCAACATTAGCGACAGCAAAAAGAATTTGTTTATACAAAAAACTGCGGCAGATCCTATTCTTCAGGAATTGTACAAAGTAATTGTACAAGGTTGGCCTAAATGTGCAAGTAAATTATCACAAGATTTGCGATTCTTCTGGAAACTAAGAAACGAATTATTTGCGATAGATGGGTTAGTCTTTCTTGGTAACCGAATTTTTGTTCCGACTTGTCTTAGGGAGTATGTCCTAACGTTCTTCACACACCACATCTGGGCATCGAAAAAACAAAAGCGAGGGCTAGAAGCCTGTTATACTGGCCAGGAATCAATAATGTAATGACATCGAAAAATTAATAGTAACATGCAATATATGTCAGAAGTTTAGAAACGCCAATATAAAGGAGCCATTCCTACCACACGACATTCCTATGTACCCCTTCCATAAAATCGGAATGGACATAATGGAGTACGGTGGTAAACCGTTTTTAGTATTGTGTGACTACTTCTCAAAATATCTAGAGTTAGTTCCTAATAAAAATAAAACTGCTGCCGAAGTAATTTCAAAACTTAAGGGAATATTCTCATGCCATGGATTGCCTAGAAGAATTGTCGCTGGCTGACAATGTTCCTTTTGGCTCATTGCTATTTAGGTAGTTTTGCAACGATTTCGATATTGAAATTATAACGACAAGTCCACGATATGCACAATCAAATGGTCTTGCCGAACGTATGGTTCAGGTGGCAAAACGGCTACTACATAAATCTGATGATTCAAAAAGTGAATTATGGATATCACTACTGGAATATCGAAACACCCCAATTAAACAGATAGGCTTATCCCCAACTACTAATGGGTAGGCAAACACGATCGATGGTCCCAGGTAAAAATGAAGTTTATATGTAAATGCGCGAACGAGGTAGACACAAAAACGTTGTTCCAACAAAAAACTGAAAATACCAAAAAATTTTACGATAAACGAACGAAACGCAGAGAAACAAATTTTAGCATAGGTGAAAGTGTTTGGTTTCTGAATGGCAACACATGGGTTAAAGCTATAATACAACGCAAAGATAAAAGTCCACGATCATATTGGATCAGGCTAGCTAATGATAAAATAATCCGCCGCAATACCTCAGTATTACGAAAATCCCAGTAAAGTTTACGTTCAATTCATACCTAACGACCTAACGATTGGAAACCTAATTGCTTGAGCTTGATCGACTGAAAAGTAATGATAAAGACAATAAATAGTGTAGCTAACATACGAAACTTTGAATGTAATATAGTTTAAAACAAACAAAAAAAAAAAAAAGAGAAGAAAATGAATTACAAAATGAATTACGTGAAGAAAAAAATTATCGAATTTAAAATAAAAAAGAATTGATGTAAAAGGAAAATAATTGTATTGATTGAAGTTCATGTAGATTAATTCATCGATATTATATGCACACATGTAAATGAAATGTAAATAGTGTAACTTACAGGAAGCCCCGTAACTATGTACACACTAGCATTAAGCTCATCTTAAGGACTATGCTTAAGAACTGTTTTGTAAGGGAAGATGTAATATATCTGGTAACACTGTAATGTGAATATATCTGGTAACACTGTAATGTAATGAATGTCTGGTAACACTGTGTAGCGTAAGCCAGGCACCTCACAACTGTACCATCGGCCTATTTGCCTATTGCCTCTATACCGGTACACAACTCTAGTAATAAAGTGATTTGTCAGAGTTTCATCTTCTTTTTTTACACTCGGCTAAGAACGTCTCCCTCCTACTAACATCACAGAGGCCCACGTATCAGGCAATCGTAACGACCCCCGCCCCACAACAGGACAATACCGGGTACGCAGCGGAAACTTTAGATTTAAACGCCTCGCCACTAATCTCCCGGGGCCACACTTAGTGGAATCCGTGCGCCCCATCATCCACGTCAACTCGGCAAAGGACGCCGGCAACCTACAAATAGAAGGAGAATTAATTGGAGTTCCCTGTAAAATTATTCTCGATACAGGGGCCAGCCAGTCGATAGCGCACCCACGCATAATGGAGAACAGCGGACAAAACATAAAAATGCGACGGACTAACGCGATAATTCAGAGCGTGACAGGGGGAGAAGCAGAAGTCTTGGGAATTGCGGAAGTACCTATAAAAATCGAGCACTTCGCGGCGCAACACTCGTTCCATATTGCAGCGATCCATGACGAGTGCATTTTAGGTATGGATTTTTTCCTAAATATAAGTGCAAACTCGATTTTTGTGACGGCATCCTGCGTATCGGCGACACAAGACTCATACATCTTCGGCGGCGGACAAATTTGCGAGAGCGTACGCAGAAGTCGTAATACCCCCTAAATCCGACACTCTGATCCGTTTAGAGTGCCCGGCCCTACCACGTACTCCAATACTGCTGCTTAACGCCGACGCGGACAACAACGAACTGGTTATAGCGCCTACGTTGACAAGAGTGCTCGGAAGGAACCGTTTGGGCGAGAATATCTAATATAACCAAAAGGCAGGCAAAGCTAAATCCCGGTATGATTATTGCAAGGGGGGAGGAGGTCGCCAACGTGTTGGAAAAACACGCTAGCGAACAGGAAGGGTCAAATCAATCTCTGGAGACCGACCTAGAGGAGTTAGGGGTCGCCTCCAATAAGAACCTAGATAAAGGGCACAGTGCTACACTCTCGCAATTATTGCGAAAACTGTCTGCAGCCTTCTCTAAGGGGAAGCAGGACCTGGGAAGAACCAGTATTTTGAAGCACCGCATCAATACCCTCGGCGCTGAACCCATCAAGCAACCCCCACGCAGGATCCCATTGGCGCGGCGCAGCGAAGCGGAGGAAATGCTGCGAGACATGCAGGCGCTGGGTGTTGTAACCTCCTCCAAAAGCCCCTGGAGCTCACCGGTGGTGCTTGTGAAAAAGAAGGATGGGACTCACAGAGTCTGCATAGACTACCGGAGGCTAAATGCGGTGACCAGGACTCGTAACCTTTACCGCGGATTGATTTGACCCCCGACGCGCTGAGCCGATCTTCTTGGTTCGCGACGCTGGACCTGCAGTTAGGGTACTGGCAGGACGAATTAGAGCCGGCCGACAGGGAGAAAACGGCTTTCACCATGGGTAGAGGACTGTGGGAGTTTAAAGTCATGCCGTTCGGCCTGACCAATGCCCCGGCCACTTTCCATAGGCTCATGGAGTTAGTTCTGGAAGGATTGCCGTACACGGCCTGCCTAGTATACCTGGACGACATCATTGTCCACGGAGAGACCTTCTGCGAGCTCATAAGGAATCTGGATGTCGTGTGAAACCGCCTGAAAGCCGCCGGCCTGAAACTCTCGCCAAAGAAATGTCAGCTGTGTCAGCGAAAGGTGAAATTCCTGGGCCTATCAGGGGAGGGCCTATCAGTTGACCCAGGAAAAGTGGCGGCCGTCCAGAACTGGCCCGTTCCCAGGAACAAGAAAGAGGTGCAGTCGTTCTTGAGACTTTGCGCTTACTATCGGCGTTTTATCCTCAATTTCTCGGCAAATGCGAAGCCTCTGACTGCCCTGACAGGAAAAAACGTGAGGTACGATTGGATCCAAGAGTGCGATAAGTCCTTTTCTAGGCTAAAGGAAATGCTGACGTCGGCCCCAGTTCTGAGCCAGCCCCTCCAAACTGGCGAATTTATTGTGGATACCGACGCGAGCGAGTGCGCATGGGGAGCTGTCTTGTCCCAGATTCAGGACGGACAGGAACGGGTCCTGGAGTACTACAGCAAGACCCTTAGCCGCGCCGAGAGGAACTACTGCGCTACGAAAAGAGAATTCGCTGGCAGCCGTAAAGGGGATTAGCCATTTGGGACCGTATCTCCTTGTAAGGCACTTCACTCTGCGGACAGATCACGCTTCACTTCGCTGGCTCATGAATTTTAAGCAGCCGGAGGGCCAAATCGCTCGGTGGATCGAACGTCTGCAAGAATACGATTTCACCATTCAGCACCGAGCGGGCAATCGTCACGGGAACGCAGACGCTTTGTCCCGACGCCCCTGCGAAGGAAGCGCCTGCAAACACTGCGAGCGAGCAGAGGAACGATTCCGTATCTCGGCGTGCGTGACTACCGTCCAAGGAGATCTGGCTGAACAACAGAAAAAGGACCCTGTACAGGAGATCCGACGATGGCTAGAGAAGGGCAACAGACCCTCGAAGGAGGAAATTAGTGACTCTGACACCGACTTAAAGGCATACTGGGCAATGTTCACGACCTTGAGCCTAGAGAACGACCTCGTTTACCGGAAATATTGCGATGGCCAGGGGGATCATCTACAGGTCCTGGTACTCCGCGAAGCTAGGCGAGCGATTCTGCAACTGTCGCATGACGGGCCGGGGGGCCTGGGTCGGGTGCTCCCAGGATGTAGAAAGTTACGTCCAAAGGTGTGCAATTTGCCAACGACGAAAGGGGCCGCTGCCGCGAACGAGAGCCCGCTTGCAACTCAACCATGTGGGCGCCCCTTTCGAACGAATTGCGATTGACATTCTGGGACCGCTGCCGGTAACCACCAAAGGCCATAAGTACGTGCTGGTAGTTGGGGACTACTTCACGAAAAGGCCGGAGGCCATACCGATTCAGGACCAAACGGCAGTGCGGGTAGCCGACGCCCTCATCGAGCATGTCTTCAGCCGGTTCGGACTTCCACGACAACTCCACTCCGACCAGGGAAGGAATTTCGAGTCGGCCGTGTTCCAGGCGGTCATGCATAAGTTCCGCATTGATAGGACCCGGACTACCCCTCTTCATCCGCAGTCGGATGGAATGGTCGAGAGATTCAATCGCACTCTCCTGGACTATCTCTCGAAATATGTCGTCGAACACCAGAGAGACTGGGATGAGCACCTCCCTTTCCTCCTACTAGCGTATCGCTCCGCCGTACATGACACAACCCACCTAAAGCCGGCAAGGTTGACTTTTGGACGCGAATTGAGGCTACCCGTTCAACTCTACACTGGTGAACCCCCAAGCAGCCTGCAAACACCTTCGGAGTACGAGGAGGCCCTGACAGCGCGGCTGAAGGAAATCCACAAATATGTCAGAACCAGATTGGCGGACAAGGGACGACAAATGAAGGACCGGTACGATTTATCAGCGCGCGCGGCACCTTTCAAGATCGATGACATCGTCATGCTCCACCACCCGAAGTGACGAAAGGGCCGATGCCCAAAACTGCAGCTGGACTGGGTTGGTCCGTATGAGATAGAGGAAGCCCTCATGGACGTCGTCTACCGGATCAAGGACCAGCAAAATAAGCGCATGGTGGTACACCGGGATCGCCTGGGCCCTTTCAGGGAATAAAATAAAAAAAAAGGAGGAAAACAAAAGAAAAAAAGAAACGAAAAGCTCGAATAAGGCAAAATTAAAATTAAAGGGCACGGCACGTTACTCGTGTTGATTAAAGGAACGGTTTCCGAATCGAGCGAGCCTGAGGCGCTCGTGGAAACCTCCGCCATTCCCGGATCAGCTTGAGGCGGCCGAATTATTTTCCGATTAAAGTTTCGCGCGCGGGCGGAAATGCCAACGCCTCAAGCTGATCGAGCAACCTGGACCCGAAAGCGAGGAAGAAAGAGGGGGCTGGGGTCCATTTTCCACCGCCGATGTTGGACCCCTTTTTGTACATTTTCCAGAGCTGAGGGCAGCTCTACTTCTCAGGAGGAGGTAGTGTTGCAGTCCCTGCAATGAGAAAAATCGGAAATTAGTATCTGTTCGGAAACAATAATTAAGCCATACTTTTTCCAGGGAAGTTTTTAGCACTTCGACCGCCTAGTGACCGAGGAGAGTGTGACGCGCCGAGAAAAAGGGCCGGAAGTGTGGCGCGGTGAAGGGCAGCCATAGATTTTTCCGTTTCTTTTTCTTTTTTTTCTTCCGAGTGACCGGCCGAAAAAAAGGACGTTGTTGTGCAAGCTAAAAGCGATTAAGCGAATTAGAAAATTTGAATTTTCGGCTTACGAGGCCATTCTCAAGGAGTTTATATTAAAAGTAAAGTTCAGTATCCAATATTGCAGTCCAATACCATGGGGTGAGTAAAAACTATATAATAGTGAGAGGATTTACATGTGGAGATTTTTAACAATGTAATCGTTCAATGGTGAGTGTAAAAAGTCTATATGTTCATTTAGTAGATTGTAGTGCTCTTGCGAGGCTTTTTTTATATAACATGATTCTAGGATATCAAGTCTCTTACTTTTTTCTTGTACATGCAAAACCTTTAAATTGTTGATATCACAGTTATGTCCGGTTTCACACATATGTTTTGCTACCATTGAATCCAATTTGTTATATTTTAATGAATTTACGTGTTCTTTGAACCTAATTCTAAAATTACGTCCAGTTTGTCCCACGTAAATCCTCTCACAGTCATTACAATTTATTTTGTATACTCCTAAGTTTTGCAGTTTATCTGGTTTATAATTACTTTTACATACATGAGTTCTTAATGTATTATTATTATAAAAACCTATATTAACATCTAAGTGCTTTTGTACAACCTTCTTGATTTTTTCACTCATTTTTCCAACATATTTTAATTTTATCCATCTCTTACTATTATTTTCTTTTTGTTTAGGATATATAGAATTTAGGGCTAATAGTTTACATTTTTTCCCTATTAACTTATCTATTAACCTCTCCTTGTATCCATTATTTTTGGCTATTAGTTTAATTAGTTCACATTCATTTTTTGTGGCCTGTTCAGAGAGTGGAATTGTAAATAATGTATTTATCATAGCATGGAATGCTGATAATTTTACATTATATGAATGGGTTGAACTATTTGGAATAACTATATCCGTATATGTAGGTTTTCTATAAATGTCAAACACAAAACCTTGATCTCTATACGCTATTTTTAGATCTAGAAAATTAATTGTACAATTTTCATCTTTTTCCATAGTGAACTGAATAGATCTATTTAAGGTATTGATCCAATTTAGGAACTCATCTAATTCATTATCAGATCCTTGCCATAGGCAAAGAACGTCGTCTACATATCTAAACCAAAAACCTATCTTATTATCCAATATTGCAGTCCAATACCATGGACGTAATTTTAGAATTAGGTTCAAAGAACACTTAAATTCATTAAAATATAACAAATTGGATTCAATGGTAGCAAAACATATGTGTGAAACCGGACATAACTGTGATATCAACAATTTAAAGGTTTTGCATGTACAAGAAAAAAGTAAGAGACTTGATATCCTAGAATCATGTTATATAAAAAAAAGCCTCGCAAGAGCACTACAATCTACTAAATGAACATATAGACTTTTTACACTCACCATTGAACGATTACATTGTTAAAAATCTCCACATGTAAATCCTCTCACTATTATATAGTTTTTACTCACCCCATGGTATTGGACTGCAATATTGGATATTGTACTTTAGTTTTAATATAAACTCCTTGAGAATGGCCTCGTAAGCCGAAATACGCGTATAGGAAATAACAATAAAAAATCGTTGAAACAAGTATAAAAAAGCCTTTTTACTTTAAAAAATGGAGACGTTTCAAAAAAATCCCACGGTTCAGTCAGTGAATATAATTAAACTAAACTAAACAAATAAATAATCTTAAGCCTAGAGAGAAATTGGGGAATATGGGATGGGTTCATGGGGTTGATGCGGAGCGCAAGGCTGACTTAAGGGAGGGTTTGTCGAGGTGGAAATCGAAGGCGGGGGAGCTGTTTGCCTTACGCAGCATACGAGTGAAAGGTTCGAAGTGCCCGTAGTTGGTGCGATGGTTAGGGAGACGGAATAAGGGGAAGGATCTGACGTTGCGAGGGTTGGTATTAAAGAATGTATTCTTAAGAGCTCGGGGCAGTCGATGGAACCGGTAAGGACTTGGTGGACAAAAGAGATATCGGCGATGTCGCGACGCAGGGAGAGAGATTGAAGATTGATTAATTGAAGGCGATTTTCGTATGGGGGAAGGTTGAGCTGGTGCGCCCAAGGGGGGCACGCAACGCGAAGCGAAGGAATCTACGTTGAACAGATTCAATTCTGTTGATCGTGGTAGAGTGGGAAGGTGACCAAACCTGGCTGGCGTACTCAAGTATGGGTCTGACGAAGAAGATGTAGAGGGATTTCGTCACGTAAGGGTTGGAGAATTCCTTGGACCAACGCTTAACAAAGCCAAGGGCAGAGTTGGCGTTACTGATGATGTGATCGAAGTGGGAACGGAAATTAAGTTCACGATCACAGATTACACCGAGGTCGCGGGGGGGGGGGGGGGTTCTGAGGGAGCTCGAGGATTAGCATCAAGGTGTTGGTGATGTGTCTCAAGCTCGGTAGAGGCAGGTTGCGCAGAGGGGGACGATGATCCCTGATGAGTCTCTGGAGGAGCGGTAGAGGGCGGAGAGTTAGCAGAGCGGGCCAAAAGATTTTTCAGGTCAACGCTGAGTGAGCGCACTAGGTCTGGGCTGAGCGATGAGCTGTTTGTCCAGGAGCTGAGCTGATTGCCTGAGGCTACGCCGTAAGACGTCGATGGCTGGCAAAAGGGGGGCCGGAGCTGGAGACGAGGACTGGGCGTGAACAGAAAGACTTTCTCGCAGATCGTCGATAGAGGTGAAGGCAGTGGAGATATTGCGAGCGATGGAGTGTAATCTGGAAAGTGTTTCAGATGAATTTGTGGTGAGAAGATTGGTTGAGTCCAATGCCTTGTCGAGCTTATCGAGCAGCTGGGTAATGTCGTCGGAGAGCAGCTGGTCATCATCAAGGGATCACGCACGAGACGATGCGACAAACCGTGTAAAAACAAAGGGGCGGAGAGGATCGCCATCTCCGTACACTCGTGGAGGATCACGCATCACACGAGGTAAACTACCCCAACACGGTGAGGAGGATCGCCATCCTCAAGGACAATGAGGAGGATCGCCGTCCCCAAAGTCCCTGTCCTAACCTAGGCTCACAGGAACATTTTTAATCCATAACAATCAAACTTTTTGGCACCATGCGTTTTATATCATTTAATCAATCAAAACACTGAGAAAAATCGACTCTCTCTCACATTCAGCAATCATGAATTATTTTAAATAACTACGCTCAATTCACACACTCAGTGAAATTACTCACTTGATTATCTTCTCCTAAGTCTCCTCACAACACAATTTATATTACTTTATCGAAAATAATTACTTCTATTACAACTCTTGTTGTGGTCAGGGAAAAAGATCATAATTCCCGACCAAACCTGAAAGAAAAAATATAATTTTCACGCCGCCTATGGCTGGCGTAAATTTTCCATCTCGGGAGCTCGCCCCAAAATGCACGGCGGCAGTGGCGAGCACCGCTACATTTTACCGTCCCTTGAACGGCGGACGGCGATTTTCGGGCTAAAAATAGCACAAAACACGCCGATCGCAGCTCGAGGGCCAATTCATGCGGAAGATAATTGCGGCGCGGGCCATGTGGTTGATGCAAAGTGGTGCACCACGGGCTCGGTCGGAAGCAAAAACTTCTCGGGACCGAAACGCTGGAGCCCGGAGAAGTTCACGGTGCACCCAAAATGCATCAGATCAGGCGGCAGGCACGGCGAGCAGCGAAGATCGATGCCGTTGCCGTCTACTCGCACACCGGCGGTGTGCGCGCGGATTGGCTGCTTCCTCGGTGTGAGAGTGGACGGCAGCGGTATCAGCAACGGCGATCGTTGAGTCATCGGTCGGTGGTCGATGGCGTGTTTTTTTTCGATCGAAGAGATTTAGGTCAGTCGGGGACGAGAATTCAACAAGTTTAGTCAGGGATCAGAGTTAGAGTTCTTGTGAAGAAGAAGGATCTTAAGAGAAAATTAAAGTCGTGGACAAAAAGTAAAATAGTGAAATTCGGGAGTTAAAAGAAAAGTCGGATTGTTCGTTTCCTTTCTTTTCGTTGCACGCAGATTGTTTTATCAGCGGGAATCGTAGATACGGAAACTTAAGTCGGGCCGAGAACATTGTAAGAAAAAAAATTGGACGAAAAGAAAAGTGAATCGAGGTAAATTTGTGGACGTGTGAAAATCCCGACAAAATAGAAAAGAAGGAAAGAATAAGAAAAGACAAAAAAAATAAGTTCCGGTAATCTGAAAATCCTCCGTAGTGCGGGGCGCAAATTTTAAGGTGATCTTAAGGCCGGCGAAATTAGTGCCAATATTCAAAAGTGGACCAATAAAAGTGGACAGAAAAAAAAAAAAAGCAAAAGAGTTTTCCGCGTCTTCACTGTCCTTCAAAGACCAATTAGCTCGGCTACCGGTTACGTTGCAACGGTGTTTCGGCATACAGTTAGATTTTCCGTTTTTGCTTTTTGGCAATCCTAAGGTGATTCATTCCGTGATGTTCAGACTCCGAATTTTGCAGTCAAATTAATAAACAGTTAAATGAGAAATCCGTTAAACCCCGTTAACGTAACGACCCTCGTGGCGCTCCGACCATAATCCTGCAAGCCCATTTCAAACAATTTTTTTTATGTTTTTATTATTTATGTTTTATTTCGCCTTCGTTACACTTCGGAAAAAGTGACTCATCTTGGTGATGTTCCGACAGCAATCCTGAAATAACATAGACATAATTAATTGAGTATCCTTGATCCCGGTAAAGTGACTCACCTTGTGCATTCCCTGTTGTACTCATTGTTTTTTTTTTCTGAAAGTAAAAGTAAAGAAATTAAACTTTTGGTAAATTGTTGAAATCAGTCAAACTTTAAATAAATAGAGACAAAGAATTTTAATTTTGTGAACTACAAAAGTAACTTTATAAAAGACTAGACGTGTACGTATTTAAGAAAAACATTAAACATCTCAAAAAAATTTAACCCCCCGAACGAGACCTATAAATACTTTTATTAAAATCAACAAATTAAAAAAGTTGTGAACTTGAAATAATTAAATGACTGAATATATACATAATGAAATTTAGATATAACCTAGTAGATACCAAGACCTAGTTAAGTGAACATTATTCTAAACCCATAGACAAAGAAATACACCCTGAAGTAAATGAGTGATTAAATGAACATTAAATATTTAAATAAATATAATAGTAAAATACCGGAATTAGCCCATAGCTACATAAATACGCTCCTAAATAAATCCACATAGAATCATAAACCTAATTAACTGCAATAAGAATAAAAGAAAAGAAAAGAGAATACAAAAATAAAGGGTTGCATACCCAATGACCTGGTTCCTGGTTGGCTTCAAGGACACACCGGCACTTCTTCGGGGCCAAATGAAGAGGCAGGGTGCCGGGCGGCGGCATCAGCATCAGCCATCCCATCGTCATCATCTTCATCCTCGACGTCATCATCACTACATGCTGCAAGGCGCCCACCGAGCTCAACCAAAATTGTAAAACAAAGTAAGAAATTGTATAGATGAAAATAAGAATATAAGGTATGTTCAACTTACATTAATTTTTCTTTATTTTTTCTCTGGGTCACCTCTCCTCCCTCCAACGACACCCTGACACGGGCTACCCCCTCGTAGGGGTTATGTGAGCTGATTTTTTTTTGTTGATTTTGCTATAAATAAAATAGGGACCTCCCCGAATATTTTTGGGCCAAGGGGAGGTCGAAGGGAGGTTGGGGCATCGGCCAGTGTGGGGGTTCATTCCACCAGAACCCCCCCTGAGAGTCATCCACCGCAGTGGCAGGGGTTCGGCCTGCCCTGCTCGTTTTCCCCCTTTACCTGTTTTGATTCCTTGGCGCGAGATAATTTCGTTATGGGCATTCTCGCTCTGGTGGCTTCGGGTGGCCTACCGGCAAACCCCCCACAACTACCGCATATGCTAGCCAGCCAGCTCACGCATGCCACACACCACCAGACCAGGCGCTTTAGCCGGGCCCTGGAGAGTCTGCCCCCATAACACTCTATCTAAAAACACCTCTACTCACGTTGAAATCTTTCACAGACTGAAATTTTATCGATTCTCAGTCTAATCCTTCCTAGAAAACAAAGAAGATCCCCGGGCCTCATGACATCATCATAAACGACCCTTTTCTTGTTTTCTCAAAAACTGGAAAACGGGTGCATTGCTACACGAATCTATTTGTTTGGTTTCGTCATCGGTCGGACGGGACCATAAACCTTTTTCGCATAATTATAAATGCGTGGTCCCTTTTTTTAAACGGGACTCGCTTATTTTTAGCGTGCAATGTTTTGTTTGCTCAGCTGAGCGAACCCCAGAACCTATTGCGCCTTTCCCTTGTATTTTAAAATTTAGGCATGCATATTTTCCTTAAAATACTAGTGAACCAACCTTTTTCTTAGACACCTGAAACGGACTCCCGGACGCCAGAAATAAAGGGAATGCCACGAAGCCGGGAGGTAAACAGACGCCGAGTCGGTCGCATCCGCGTGTGCGTGTGCCACTGTCAACCGCTTGTCAGCCGGGCGCTAGCGGGGCGTTGCCAGCTCGCCGAACTCGCGCTGAGGCGGAGAAGTTCGCGGCCAACTAAACGAAACTCCCTCTCGGACACGAACGTGTTCGATCAAACGTTATCCCGAGGTTTACCAGGAAAAACGCAATTCTTTGCGGAGAAGTGTTCCTCGAGTTTTCAGGGACAGAATCGTTTGACCAGTCACGTAGGCACAAATCACTGTTTGTTATTTCGTTTTTTTTTTTTTATTCTTTACCAACCGTCGTTCGCATCCCGTTATGCTTTATCCCGTTATCCCATTTCTGACACCATTTGTAGGCGGAGGGGTATTTTAGCAACAGGGGAATGCGAACAAAAAACGTTACGTTTAATTTTTATTTCAGTTTATTCTTATTTCATTTTATTTTTATTTAATTCAAGAGATTATGATTAAGGTAAGTCAATTAGTTTACATTAATAGAGAAGAGTTCATATTTAGTCCAAAACTAATTCACATGTGAGTCATTCAAATTAATCAATTATTTCCCTTCCTTTTCAAGGGGCGGCATCACAATAAATCAAAGGTAAGAAACAGCTTCACAAAGTCGGCTTTACAAAATCAGCTTCACAAAATCAGCTTAGCACTTCAGCTTTTCAACTTTTCCGAACTTTGCTCTACTTTGCATTCACAGCTTAGCACTCTAATTTTCTGGTCTGCAGCGGACGACAACTTGACTGAGGTGGTGACACAACCAAACTTTGAGCGCGTTGCGTGCGATGACAAGTCAGAAAGAGCATATGGGTTCATGTGCTTCAAGTTACAATGGGTTCGCATCTAACGCAACGCACGCGACGCGCCACTAGCTTTAGCGCACTGTTCTAAATTTCAACGCGCCGCGTTCAACTTAACCTCTCTTTTCGTGTGTCACTGACAGTGTTGTTATTTCAAAATGGAATTTGAGGAACATTTAATAGAAGAAGTAAGGAAAAGACAATTCATTTATAACAAAAACTGACTCAGTACAGATTTACTGATGTAAGAGAAAAAGCGTGGCATGAAGTTGCAGCTGTACTTGGAGCAAAAGGTTTGCTTGAAAAATTTTGAAATTTTACAATGTATGAATGTTTTGATTTACAGTGGAAATTTGTAAAACACGGTGGAAGAGCTTACGGGACCGTTTTTGCAAAGAAAATAAAAAAAAAGCATCGGGCAGCAGCTCTGAGGGAAAGGAAGTTCCATGGGAGCATTACCACAGGCTGCTGTTTTTGAAGGAGCATGTACTCCCAAGGAAGTATTGGTTTTTCTGATATCAGTTATTTAAAGATTAAATTATATTTTTTAATAGAACATCATCGAATTACAATATTCCAGCCAAGGAAATGACATCTTTTCATCAGAAGTTGACCATCCTTGCGTAAGTGCCTGTATTACAGAAAATTGCCTTGATCTCAAGAATACCTTTTCATTGCAGGAAGTATATGATTCTGTGTTGCCATGGACCTCTACCGAAATACTTAACTAGAGCAGCCAATCGACCTCTACCGCCAACCTCAACAAGAGCAGGCCTTCGTCAAGAAAGAGGAAAAATGCTCCTCAAAGTGCAATTGACGATCGTTTTTCCACTTTCTTGACACGAATGGAGAGCATTACCGAAAAAAAGATTCTCGGGGCCAGCAAAAAAAGATGATGGATTTCTCCAATTTTTATCCTCGAAATTAGACCGGTTGCCCGACAATGTACAAGAGGAATTAAAAATGAGAATTATCGAATTAGTTCTTGAAAAAATTATTGAGCATTCGTGAAGAATTCCATATATGAATTTGTTAGTATAAGGTACCTAACTGAACTGTTTTTTTCGGCTGTGAAGAATTTCATTTGTTTCATTTGTTTGTTTCATTTGTTTCTATTATTTTTTTTTATATATTTTTTTTTTTTTGTTGTTTTCCAAATATTTTGAATTACTACTTTTCTTTGCTCAAAAATAAAGATTATATTTTGTGGAAAAATATTTTATTTTATTGGACTTCCTTTATATTATATTATTATATTTATTGGTGGGGACCGCCCAAGCGGAAGGCACTGCGACCATACGGTCTTTTGTGCCAAAACCCCATTAGTGGAGTAGACGATCCGCTACCATAAGGAAAGCCAGAAGGTCACCCTCAGAAGAATTACGGACCTCAGCCGGGCTTAGAGACCCTTTACCGAAGGTCCTACTTCTAATCCGAGCCAGTGCCGGACAGTCACACAGTATGTGAGCTGTGGTTTCTTCGTCCTCTAGACAAAGTCTACATTCTGTCTCAATTGACATACCTAACTTGTTGAGGTGATGTCTGACCCCATAGTGGCCAGATAAGTAACCCACCAGCATCCTGAGATCCGATTTGCTCAGGTCAGTAGCGTTGGTATACGCATAGGGTTTGATAAACTTCTTAGTCTGTCGTAACCCTGAAGCATCGTTCCAGTACGAGACTTGAAATGATTTTGCCCATTTATCCACCACAGTTTTGGCTGAAGACCAGCCCATGTTGCAGTAGGGTTCGGGGCCTTGGTACCTAGTTGAGGATCCCTCTCTGGCCAAATTGTCAGCGATCTCATTGCCATCAACGCCGGAGTGCCCCGGTACCCAGACGAGTGTAACTCTGTTTGTGGCAGCCAGGCGTTGGAGGCAGTCAAAGCACTCTTTGACGAGACTTGAGCGAAAGCTCCACGAGGAGAGCGCCCTAATCGCCGCTTGGCTGTCAGAGAGTATATTAATTGTAGAGCCCTTAAGTCCTTTATTAAGGTTTATCTGGGCACAGGTTTTGATGGCCTGGACTTCGGCCTGAAATACACTGGGCCATTCGCCCATTGCGATCGAGACCGTGGTATTGGGTCCATAGACACCTGCTCCAGTACCAAGCTCGGTTTTCGAGCCATCGGTGTACCAGTTAAGGCTATCCCGACCTGGATTGGGACCTTCGCCAATTGAATCCGTCCGTTCGGGGATGGAGATCTTAAATCTCCTACCGAAGCAAAGCTCCTTAATCATGTGGTCCGATTTGAGACACACCCTGATGTCTGGAATCTGCTTCAGAATGCTCATATGGCCTTCGTCGGCCAAGGGCATGTTTGAAGTAACCTGCACCTTCAGAGCACTAATAGCAGCTGTTTTCATAATGAAAATGTGCAGGGGGGCAAGACCTACTATTGCCTCAATGGCAAGTGTGGGGCAGGTCCGCATGGCTCCTGTTATGGAGAGGCATGCCAGGCGTTGCAACTTATTGCATTTTGCAATTGCTGTCTTCTGCCGAATCTTAGGCCACCATTCGAGGGCGGCATAGGTAATTATGGGTTTAACAACTGTGTTGTATAACCAGAGGATCATCTTTGGATTGAGACCCCAGGTTCTACCAAAGAGCCTCCTGCACGCCCACAGGGCTCTCGTTGCCTTGTTTAGGGTGTTATTGAGATGGGCACTCCAGTTTAGTCGTTTATCGAGTGTAACACCCAGATATTTGACTTCATCCTAGTACCCAATGACTGTGCCTTGAACGGAGATTGGATCAAGATCCAGTCGATACCGTTTGGTAAAAGGCACAAGGACAGCCTTGGAAGGATTTATAGAAAGGTCCTCACCGGCACACCAGTCAGTGACTGTTTGAAGTGCAGACCTCATTAAATCAAACCGTGGAGTCGAATTTCCCTGCGACTATGATTGCCAGGTCATCTGCGTAACCAACAGCCTCATAACCGAGCTCATGTAGCTTGATTAGCAGACCGTCCACAACCAGAGACCATAGCAATGGCGACAGGAACCCGCCTTGGGGGCACCCCTTAATTGCTTTGATGCATACAGAGGTGTTACCCAACGACGACGAGATGTCACGCTCTTTTAACATGGCATCCACCCATGACACCGTATAGGAATCAATGCCCCTGTTCACGAGAGCCCTAGAGATTGATTCATATCCGGTGTTGTCGAAAGCCCCTTCAATGTCCAGAAATGCGCACAGAGCCACATCTTTGGATTGGAAAGCTTTTTCGATCTTGCCAACGAGGCTGTGTAGGGCAACCTCTGTGGATTTGCCTTTAGAGTAGGCAAACTGTGTCCTATGGAGGGGTGTGGACATCTCCAAACAGTGTCTGATGTGGAGGTCCAGCAATCTCTCCATTGTTTTTAGGAGGAAAGAAGTTACACTAATTGGTCTGTAAGATTTAGGGAGCTCAAAAGGCCTGTTGCCTTGCTTGGGGATAAAGACTACCACTACCTTCCTCCACGAGTATGGTATATATCCCCAACTGTAGCTGGCCCTAAATAAGGCTACCAAAGAGTCTAGGATGGATTCCAGACTGTTCTGTAGAAGAGCTGGAAAAATCCCATCGCCCCCAGGCGCTTTAAAGGGTTGGAAGGAGGCCACTGCCCACCTAACCTTGTCCTTGTCAAAAATGACACCAGACCTACTGAGGGCCCTGCGGTCAGGTACGAACCTTTGCTCGAGGACCGCAGGGGTGGGCTCACTTGTCCCTATAGTAGAACCGGGAAAATGCGCCTGTAGTAGGTACTCCAGAGTTTCCCGTTGTGAATCGGTGAAGCTCCCATCTTGCTTTTTCAGGAGCCCAACACCATTTGTGGCATCTTTTGCCAGCGCTTTCTGAAGGCGAGCTGCGACCGGTAAAGATTCTATACCCTCACAGTACTTCCTCCAGGACTCGCGTTTAGAACGTCTTAGTTCTTTATTGTAATCAGTGAGAGCGGACCTATATACGTCCCACTGCTTAGTACGCTTCGCGTTGTTAAATAACCTCCTGACGTGCCTACGCATGTCAGATAGCCGCTCGTTCCACCAGGGCACCTTGCGTACCGCTTGGATTGGAACGGCCACGTTACTATCGTGGTAAGAGGTAATTAACACTTCATTGAGCTGGTTCGCAGCCAAATCCAGTTCACTAGTAGAACTGATATTGGTAACCAGCATGTCAGCCTTGGAGCTAACTAATGCTCTGAAGGCATTCCAATCGGTTCTCTTTGGAACATGGATACTTTTTATGAGTTCTGAACGTCCCGGGATGTCGAATCTTATGTGTTGATGATCCGACAGGGACGCTTCGTCAGAGATTCGCCAGTTCACTATGAACTCGGACAAAGCTCTGCTGGCCAGAGTGAGGTCTAGCACCTCTTCTCTGACTGCAGTGATGAAGGTCGGTTTGCACCCTCTTACATCTATGCTACAGCTAGACAGATAATTCAAAAGGGACTCACCTCTTTCATTTATGCCGCTGCTACCCCACACTGTGTGGTGTGCATTGGCGTCGCAGCCCACAATCAGCTGTCGATTGTCACGCTGGCAGTATGCGACGAGTTCCTGGACCTCGGGTGGCGGTATTCCGCTCTCGGCAGGGAAGTAGGCGGAAGCCAGAACAATTTCCCGCACGCCGCCTAGGGTAGGGATCTCCACCAAGATCGCTACTAGGTCCCTGGAAATGAAGTTGGTCATGGGCAAATGGTTGACACTTTTGTCAACCAGGAGTGCCGCTCTAGGCGTCAGTTCTCCTCTGCTGTAGATCAACTTACCTGAGCTGGTGTTGAGTCCACGGATTTGGCCACTAGTAACCCAGGGCTCCTGAATGAGCGCAAGGGTTATTTGTTCATCGGCGACGGTCCTGCAGAGTGCGGCCGATTCCCCTTTGGCATGGTGCAGGTTCGCCTGGAGCACCCTTATGGTGCTCATTTGAAGTCCTCCTTCTTAAGGGACTTTGCGACAAGCCTAGCAGCCTTGGCTTGTCGGGGTCCCTTTGCCCTGCCTTTAGGAGGAGGCCGCTGTCCCTTAGGAGGCGGCTTTTGTGGTTCGGCCGATTTCCTACCCTTCTTTGCTGTTGGCCCGGTGGCCAGAGCTTTGGGAGCCGGGGAAGCCTTCACTACGCTAGTTTGCCCAGTGGCGCAACTAGTTGAGGGCCCAGCAGTGGATGCAACATCCATTGGCACTGCTGTCACGGCCCTTCCTTCAGCCAACTCCTCCATGGGAAGGTCCTCTGCCCTTGCCTTCTTCTTTGCAGGCTGTTTGTTCTTCTCACGTTTAGCTTGGTCCTCATTGGTTGGACCTTTGAGGATCAGCCTGACGTGAGTGAAGCGGTCGGCTATCCTGCCCTTCAACTCCGCTAACTTTGCCATCGACCTGCTGTCTATGGCAACGATGAGGTGAAGCAGGTCTCCATGGTTAATCCTCTTCACCACCTTCCACTGCGTCGTCGAGAGGGCATTTTGCGCACCAATTGTGGCCAGCACCTTCTCGTTTGTGAGGGAAAGACTCTGAGGGAAGTAACCCCGGACCATGTGCGTCCTAGGAAGGTCACCCCCCTCGACTAGGTCAACGTCAAGAGCGCTTTTGGCACGAATGTGCACAAAGTTGCTCCTGACCCACTCGGCTGTCTGAGCGTTGGTGCAGACAAGAAGGATCCAGCCGGCCCGAGGAATACAACCCTCAAACACCGGCCGGGCCGCGCGCTCGATCGTGACATCGACGATCGCCTCCTGCAGAAGAGCCATCTGCTCCGCTGTCAGGGGACGATTGACCATGTCAGCCGATGTGATGCCTAGCCTCACACTGCCAGCCACCTGGCTGTAGGTGGCTTTTTTGACCGGCCCCACATGGGCGGTCTTTGGCTTTTTGGTAGCTGGAAGGTCGGGGGTCTTATCCTCCGATCGGATTCGCTTAGGAACTGATTTAGGAGGTGTTGCCTTGGCAATCTCCAGGGCCTTAGCTCTGGGGAGGCCCTCTGCTACCGCCCTCCTAAATCACTTGCGCTCCGCGTTGGTGAGCTTAACGAACCCCGGTTCGTTGATGGTAAGGTTGCCCACCTCCGCGCCGATAGCCGTGAGTCCGGATCTGTCCGAACACAGGCTAGCCCCGTCCAGTACCACGGTGCTGACGGATTCTGCGTCAGAGGTCTCTTCCTCTGACGGGACTATTGACAGAGTAGGGGCACTCGTGCTCGCCTTCTCTGCTAGTGCTTCTGCAGTGTGCCCAATGGCTCCACTGCAGGAGCTGGAAGTAGCTTGAGGCCCACTGGCCAGCAAGCTCTCTGCCGGTGACGCTAAGCGTACATCGGCTGATGCAGTATGACCTGCATCGGGTCTCGGGTTGTTCATACTATCCATATGTTGATCCCACGAGATTTCGGGTCCATAAGTCACCCGCACGAGCCCGATATGCGGGAAGTCTAAATTGAAACTGGAGGGCGACTGGTATCCAGAGTCCGCATACTAGCGACCAAGCTCCCTCCTGGCCATGCATCCTTCGGCGTATGCTGTTCCACCTTGGATTAGGGTATTTTATTTAAGAGAGTATCCTTCTCTCCGCCCGACTACAATTAGCCAGCGCTCCCAGCAGAGACATGACCGTACTGGTAGCCTGTTTCCAGCCGCCCCCACGGGGAGGGTATAGTCGCACTACCAGCAGTGTACACAGTTACGGCATGCGTGCACAGTTACGGCACGTACACCAGAGTGTTACATGTTATCCCCCTGTGCACACATGGAGTCCCCCTGTGTACCTGTTGGACTTCCTTAATAAATGAACATTTAAAAAAATGATAAGAGGAATTTATAATCTATTTTGATATAAATATTCTTTTAAAATATTCCTTAAATTAATTGCGTTTCTTGAAGCACTATTGCTCGTGGCTATTCTGCATCTTCTCATAGGCTGAACTTCACTTCTCCATAGTCCTTCAACGACTTGGTTGCCATTGTACCTGTCGGCAAATTCTGGAGGACAGTATGAGCCATCACTCATTTTTATGAAGTTATGATGTACAACAGTAGCTTTCACAACTTTTTCTGCACATTCTGGACCCACGTTCATAGTGCTCCTTAAAATCCTCCATCTAGCTGTAAGGATGCCAAATGCGTTTTCAATTGTTCGACGAGCTCTTGATAATCGTTTGTTGAAATTTTCCCGTTCTTCATCTAGCAATCTGCCAGGGTAAGGCCGCATTAAAAATGATTTTAAAGGGAATGCGGCGTCACCCACAAAGTAGTGAGGAAAATTGTTGATGCTATTCCCTAGTGGCTTATCTGCTGGTAAATCTAGTTTCCCCCCAAATAGTGCTTTTCCAAATGGTGAATTTACCAAAACACCACCATCACTCTGACTCGCGAAGGCTCCTACATCTACGACCGTAAAAGTATAATTTGCGTCGCAAACGCCAAGAAGTACAATACTGTAGTTGCCCTTGTAGTTGTAAAAGTCAGAGCCAGAGTTTCGGGGACAAACTATATCAACATGTTTTCCGTCAATAGAACCAACACAATTTGGGAGGTTCCACATTCTTTCAAAATCTTGCCCAATTCTTTCCCATTCGAATTTGTTGGGAGGTGAAAAATATACTCCGGATAATTCCTCCCATATACTGTCGCATGTCTCAACAATTATCTTTCTCACTGTTGAAACGCCCATCCTGAAAGTCATCGCTAGATATTGACGACTTGTTCCTTGTGATAAATATCTGAAAAGCAACAAATCCATTTTAAAAATCGCCAATGACCAATTGAATAGACTTACATTAAAGTGAGGAACAATCTGCACTTAGCCGAAATTGGCTCTCTTTGCGAATGCCTCAGAAGCCGTTCTTCCAGCAAATTATATAGAACGTCAAATAAACTACTAGACAATCTTGTAGCCCTCCGAAATTGCTCCTGATCACACTCTTTCATTTTTGAAAAGGCCATTTCAAAATACCCTTCTATTTTTCGCTGCATATTTAGTTCCCTAACCCACATTCTTCTTTTGCGCGATGCCTCAATTTTTTTAGCATGTTTGTATGCTTTATATGCACATAAAATTACAAACATGAGATCGAGGAAGTCATCGACGTTGTCCATATTTAAATTGCTGTTACTTCTCTCACGATTTTTATTTATATTCGGATTATTTCTTCTCAGCAATTTCAACTGTAAAGAAAAATTTTCACTTGTCAACAAACTGTCAAACTGCGAATCTGCTGTCACTTGCCGCACGCGCCAATCTCGTTGTAACAGACCAAGAGTTGGATGCGTTGCGTGCGGCTGTCAACGCACGCGCGCACGCGACGCACGCTTTGGTTGTGTCACCACCTTGAGACTGCCACGAGATGCGTAAGATCTGACCTTTGAGGAGGGAACTAAAGGAGGCGACATCCCATAGTAAAATGTATGTATGACAGCGTAGCCAAAACCTTCGCCATCTTGACTCTTCAAAGATTTTGATAGGTCCCTTGACTGTCACTTTTTTGTAAACAAAGAGGAACTTGGCGCAGAAGCGTAGTCAAAAAAAGGTATAATCTACTTTTTGTAGGGTACCTCGAGATGAAATTTTAAGAAGGAAATGGTTAATGGCCATTGGACTAAGTGAAAGTGATACAAAGAAAAGCAATTGTATATGCTCGAGCCATTTCCTCTTCAAGGATCTTTTTTCTTTTGAAAATAAAACAGCCATCAACAATTTTTAACGCCGCCTCTGACTTTTTAGAAAATCAAGAAGAAGAACGAAAGTTGCCACGGTTTTTTCATCACATGTCGCCTCCTTTAGTTCCCTTCTCAAAGGATCTGACACATAATACGATAATACCGCAGTCACAGAATACGATAAGTTACGATATCTAGAAAGGGTGCGTTCGAAAATATTGGCCCGTCGCTTCACTTCTAGGGCCGGGCCTACATGTATGTTTATATGTATCAATATGCATCGTTTGGGACTCGCACACATGGGTCTCAGGCGTCGTGAGCTTCTCTATCGGGAAGAAGCAAGTCGTTTGTGTGTGTGCATATGTCGGATCCTTGCTTCTGGAATTTTTGGTAGGTCAGAACTAGGGAAGATGCATTGAAAATTAACGTTACCTTAAATCTAAAGATTCAGAAGAAGAGCTGGAAATGCTAAATGAAAAGATAAGTAACTTTGTATCGGGGATTCTAAAGATTATAATGTAAAAATTCAAATAGAAATATTATTATTTTTAAGGGGACCGGGTGGTCTAGCATCAGTGAATTTAAGGCATTTGTAGGATTTTTTTTTAAAGGTGAATATAATGAGCAACGATATTTAAACTTTGTAGGTATAATATAATACTTAAAAAACATTATAATAACTTTGATTCAAATTCCCGGCATTTGTGCTATAATTTCACAGAAAATACGACTGCGTATAATGAGGCAACAAAACAAGAAAATATTCTAGATGAAATAGACTGGACGGTTATTGAATCAGACAATTGTTCTACCACTAATCCTGATAACTTTTGTATTGAAGCTAACTCAAGAAGGTATTTTCCAACTGATTAATTTTTTTGAAATCTGTCAATTGCATTTCGATGTTTTTAAGCATTATTTTAAAACCTCACTTCATATCGTACCTATATACTTTAGAAAAACTATTTTTAATGCATGTGTTGCAGAATTTAATAAAAAATTTCCTGATTAGTTTTGCGACTCAAATTGTTGCTTCGAACATAGGAAAAAAATCCTAAATTTTGTAGCTGTGTTCTTTTGTGGTCGCTATCCGGAGCAGAACAAGAACACCACAAAAGAACGGTCCGGAACAACAAACTGTCAAAGCAAAGCTTTCAAGCTCTCTTTCGACTTCTACATATAGCGCAACTTGTGTTCTACATGTAGCGCCACTTGTGTTCAATAGAACAAGTAGGTGAACAGAACAAGAAATTTTTTCTGTTCAACGTAGGGAACACAGCAGAACAACCAAATGTATTGGCTGTTCTGCACAAAGACCACAAAAGAACGCAGCTTATATTGCTTGTTCTCTTGAGGAAAAATTGCTCCTGGAAAATAAAACTGGAAACCAATATATAAACCAAAAGTAGTAAAATGTGAATGAATATTATACCTACTTCAATAAATTCAATCCCTTAACACTAGAACGACGGAAGCGGTCAATTTGACCGCTAGCGAGTTTTGAACTATCGTACTATCTACAAAAATTATTTTAGGCGGTTGCAAATTTCTGACTTTTCCTAAATATCACTAAAGTACATTTAGACAAAATACCGTTTTATTTTTATTTATTCCAAAGTTATTCATAGTAATAACTAAGGAAATTTTATCCTATGGGCCAGTTGAGAATTGCTTTTGTTTTATTTATTTAGTTACTCTAAATATAAGTCAAAAGTTTTATTGTAACAACTGTGATAAGCCTGAAAGGAGGCATGCACAACTCATATCATAAATCAATCAAGAAAAGTGCTTAATCTTAAACAAGATACACGGACCGCACACAAAGTGCAACGCACAAATTCCCGGTACGGTCAGTGACACTTAAAGGTTGTTTATGAGAAACAGATGAGTCAACGGGCAAAGTACTTTCAGCTAGCCCGAGTCAAGTGCATTCGGTTTTGCCTGAACAAGCACTAAAACGTAAACAAAGCAGCACGTGAAGTGCAAGCGGCGCGCGTTCGGCGTGGGTGCAAGCCTGGCACTTTTGATCGATGAAATTGGGTCATCGATGGCCGTAACCAGAAACCCTCTTGGGATCTTTTGCATCGCTTGGCATTTCGCACCAATACGGAACCAATCAGGAGTATAATCGTAGGGTAGGATTTTTGTATAAATAACCCTAAGAAAGTAAATAAAGCATTCAGTCTAGAACTGAGTCTTTTAATACGTATCTCGGAGCTGAAGCTAGTTTAGCTGCTCTAGTGGAGCAATAGCCGTTGGCTGCTCCCAGGTTACTTTTCAGCAAACCCGATCAACACTCAGAGGAGCTACAGCCGGGTGGCTGCTCCCTAACTTGGATCTTTTCGCCCCCAACACTACACAACATATTATAAAAATATAGCCTTTTTACAACCTTTGTAAATCGATTATTTTGCCATCGACACTTGTAATTGCATGAAAGCATTTAGCATAATGGTCATTTTGACCGCTGCCGTCGTTCTAGGAGGGTTACATATGTACGTCGTTCTAGTGTTAAATGCATCTGTAAATTGGAATTTCGGTTAATTATCCCAATTTTTTTTAACATTAGGTAACCCAGCCCAATCATTAAAATCTAAAAGAATTTTATTTTAACTAAATTACACATTTTGCATATATGTATGTACATAATGTATATCATTCAGTAAAGAATTTTCTAAACACTGATACTTACGTTATAGAGCACCTACGATTGATTAACATTTCTTCTTAACTACTCGACGGAAAATAAACAGACAATAATAAATTAAAAGAAAAGTATTAATTTGGCTATGCTAAAATCAATATTTAATTTATTTATATCCTTCCTTATTGTATAAAATTGATACGAGATGAAAAAACAGCTTGTGGCGGAGGTATCGTTAATTCGTAAATATATATTCAAGTGTGAATTAAAAAGGTAAATATAGTTATGATCAAAGTAGGAACGGCGGCGTAAATTACTTGTTGTGAAAATGTAAATACTTTGAATTATATAATTGTTTAAATAAAGCATGCCGTTAGTATTGTGAGTATAGGCTGAAAATTATTGCATTGTTTCGGAAAATTTTAATAATCAGTCAGAAGTAAGATTTCAAACAATAAACTTTACAAATAATAATATTAAAATTTTTAAGAATCTTGATTTATAAATATCTCTAAAATATAGATATTTAATATAATCTATCCGGATATCACTAATCTAAAATATCTAAAAAGAATCTAAATATTACAAAGAAGAGGACATCAAGTCCCCTTTAATTGGTGACCCCGACAGCAGAAATCGGAAATATTTTTTTTTCGCTGATGTGAATTCTGCTCGCAAAAAGATTTAAAAAATAGAATCTCGGACTTTTAATTTCAACTTTAATTGCAAATTTCAACGAAGGAGAACCCGAAGGTTACGAAGACGATTTCCGTTCAACATGCAACGGAACTAAAGTTGAAACTGACCCCGACAACAACCGACGAGCCGACCCGACAACCGACGAGCAGACCCGACAACAGACGCCCGACAACGGATAATTTCTTCATCGGCACTACTCAGAAAAGCCTCATCAATCAACATTTTTTTTTGGGAAGTAGCAATCAAGTCCCCTTTAAGCTCAATAAAAACCCTTTTAATTTTCTTAAAATGAATTACTGTACTATTGCCGTTGGTAGTCCGCGCCGCCCAGGCGCAAGAGCCGCGCCGCAATAATAAGGGTGAGGCGACTCGTTACTTAAATAACTCAATTCACTTGAATTTTGCCTACGAGCCTACCTGGTTTATTGCGGTGCAATCCCTTTGCATCCCAACTAGAAAAGAAATACATTGGCGCCCACGTTCGGACGTGCTTTACCCACGTGCCGAAATCCTTTTTTTATTGCTGTTGTTGCATTTTGCAAATACTTGATAAACAACATTTGGGAATTCCCACGACCTCTCAAAAAACCCCATCGTACCGTCCTTTTTTTATGGGTTCCTTTATTGCCCTTAGCTTCTCTCGCCAGATGCTTACGACGCTTTCCTTTTTCAATTTTGAGTCAGTCTGATTTTAGTTTCTGACCCGTTCAGATCACCAAATAATTTCTCTAGTTCAGTCTTATTAAGATTTATCTAGTTGTTCAAGTGTGAACTCAGTTTATTCAAAGTTAGTTATTAGACTTATCCTCAAACATTACTCAACTACATACGGTCCTTCACTGCAAGACCTAGGGATACACCGTGTATGTCATATTACGTTTTTCCGGAGACACACCGTGTGTGTTACAGTACATATTTACGGAGACACACTGTGTGTGTCATATCACATATTTCCGAAAACACACCGTGTATGTTACATTTCTTGTTACGGAGGCACACCGTGTGTGTTACTTTACATATTTTCGGAGACACAGTGTGTGTGGCACTTTCCATTCTTACTGAACTCGACGTTGGAAGTGCTGGATCATTGCAGTCAAGTGGCTTCATCCATCACTTCACCTCATCGAAGCAACAAGGTCTACTTTCATCATCCTTTTCGGAGTCAGGCGTTCTAACTAACAATCAAGTGGTACATGGTTGTGTTAAATCCGTCAAATAAACTTTCATTAGAAAAACCAATTCAGTTATTGCACCTCCCGCCTCCCTCCCGCCACATTCACTTTTCGAACATCTTTCTGGTCCTTCGAGCCGGATCAGGGGTGAGTTGCTAATACTACAATTAGTGAAAGTGCAAAGGTATAAGGTATAATATGAGGGCGAGTCATATTCATCGTCGAATAGACGAACAACAACTTCATCACGAATTCATCATGACCGTCCAATCAAAAGTCCTCAGCATTAATGACGATCATCTTTCACAACAAGGAATTTCATCATGGTTAGAGGAGCTTCGAGACCAGTGCAACAGTTTAGCACGAAACATTCCGTAATCAACCTCGGAATGTCGAGAAGTGATATCTTAGACGAAAGAGGCTTAAAACGGCGGTCGTATTTTAAAAAAGAAATTTTTAAGCAGACTCGGGACAGCTACTTGGACACCGTCATGAGACTGACTGCGCTTGCTGAAAAAATTGGTGAAAAAAAACAGTAGCAGAGCATCATCACCAAATCGGTCATCAGTTCCAATTTCAGCAGGTTTTCGATGTGCACGATTGCCTCGGTTGGAACTACCTAAGTTTGATGGCACACTATCAAAATGGCTATCATTTAAAGGTGATCAACTTATCAAATACCAACTCACAACAGTAACCTATGGTCTCGCCTGCGCCCCTTTTCTTGCCCTACGTGCCATCACCCAGCTGATTGAAGATGAGGGAACGAGATTGCCTCTAGCTGTTAACACATTAACAGAAGGACGCTATGTTGACGACATGTTTGGCGGCTCCGACACCATTTAAGGAGCTCAACAAACAGCAGACCAAGTAAATAACATGTGCATGGCAGATAGATTTCCATTACGCAATTGGGTCAGCAATCACGAAGATGTTCTCGATTGCATTCCTTCAGCACATAAGTTATCCACATGAACTCGCAAGCTAGATGAAAACATCATTCATGCACTTGGATTATTATGGAACTCTAATGAAGATTGCTTCTGTTTTGACGTTCCCCCTCGAATTCAGCTTTCAGCCAAAATTACAAAACGCTCTATCCTATCTAAAATTTTTGGATTAAGTTTTTAAAAGCAACTCTTTTATTAATCCACTTATATTTTGTATGAAATTCACAGCGTAAGTTTAAGTCTTTAATACACAGAACTTATTTATAGAGAAAGATACAAAGGTAAATAAATCAAGGCACAATTCACTTGTGGTGCTGCTGGTGTTGTGCACACCTTCAATTCTAAAACGCAAGTGAGTCGATCAGCCGCGTCTGACAAAAACCTACAAAAACATAAAACACTTCAAATGTTCCTGCCGTCTGACAGGAGCTAAGGGGCACGAAGCCGAATGCCTCCACAAAAATTGCTCAATTTTTCGATCCCTTGGGATTTCTATCTCCAATTTTTATCCCATTCAAAATCTTCATGCAAGAATTATGGGCGATCAAGTTGAGCTGGGATGATCAATTAGGCGAATCTCAAGTAAGCACATGGCAAGTACTTATGCAGTCCCTGATGGGATCTCACGCCCTGCAATTCCCCGATGGATTGGCACCACTCAGGATTCAAGGGTCGAGATATACGGATTCTATGATGCGTCCCAATCAGCTGTGGCAGCTGCTTTTACATCAGAGTAATATCTCAATTTCATGGAGTTACATCCTCACTGCTTTGCTCGAAAACCAAAGTCGCACCACCCAAGCGCATGACTATTCCAAGACTTGAGCTCTCAGCAGTACTTCTCGCAAAGTGTCACATTGCATCAAAATTCTTAAAATTCACCAAGCTCCATGTTATTTGTGGTCTGATTCGCTTATTGTCCACACTTGGTTGAATGAACATCCATCGAAGTGGAAAGGCTTTGTTCATAACCGTGTGTGTCTCATCCAAGATACTCTACCTACAGCGCAGTGGAGGCACGTTCCAGGAAAGGTGAAACTTGATGACTGTGCCACGCGAGGGCTTACAGCCAATGAACTCCGCACACATGAAATCTGGTGGACTGGACCATCATGGCTAGTTCAAGACTCATCAAATTGGCCTTCAATCAAACCAGCCCGAGTTAATAACTCCACCGACCTAGAATGCCACTCATTTGCCCGCTTTTGGAATGAATTGCCGAGTAAAATACAGCGTGCTTCCACTGTGTCCGAGTTCGAGCGTCTACTTTGCGCACATATGTTTAATTCTTGAAGACTTTCATTGGTCATATTCACTTTTCTTTATTATTTCTTTCTTATCATTATCATATTAATATTAGTCTTTCTAGTCTTTTTACCATTGCATTGCATATTAATTATATTGATTATAGTCTTAGCATTTTTATCTCTATTTTCTATTTTTATTTCTTTATTTCTAATTCTATTTCCATATCCATGAATTGTTATTTCCATTCATTTTCGAGGTACTCTTATAAGAATTGTATTTCTTGTGTACACAATTTTCCGGGTAAATAAATATTATTATTATTATTATTATTATTTGCATTCAGACCAGTCAAGTCATCCGGAATGTCTTTTTGAGCAGATATTCTTCACTGACCAGACTCATTCGAATCACTGCTCTGTGTCGACGAGCTCTTCTCCGGTTTTGACGTCTGGGAGAGTCACTATCAAACAACCCTTCCTCACCTGAGGAGTTAGAAGATGCTACCCGCTTCTGGATCAAACACGAACAAACAGTGTATCTAGGACATGAAATCGAAAAGTTTTCTTCCCACAATGAACTATCAAAATCATCAAATTTACTTAAACTGACACCATTCATTGATAACAACGGATTACTTCGAGTAGGTGGTCGGCTGAAGAATTCGTTATTACCAATGACCACAAAGCACCCATTTATTCTACCACGGTCTTCACCGCTTACAACCCTCCTGATCCGCGATGCCCATCTGAAAACGCTCTACGGCTCTACTCAAGAAACGCTTATTTATTTACGCAACAAATATTGGATTATCGGAGGAAGAGCACCTGTTCGATCATTTACTCTCAAATGCGTAAAATGCACAAGATTTCGACGAGCACAAGCTCAACAATTAATGGGACAATTACCAGCTAGCCGAGTTACCCCGTCAAGAGCTTTTCTTCACACGGGCATTGACTATGCAGGACCGTTCACCCTTAAAGCCTGGAAAGGACGTACGAACAAAACGCTAAAATCATAGATTGCAGTGTTTGTCTGCTTAGCCACTTCTGCTATCCATCTTGAAGTGGTCAGCGATTATACCGCTGAAGCATTTATAGCAGCATACCGTCGTTTTATTTCGCGACGCGGCATTTGTGCAACCCTCAATAGCGACTGCGGCACAACATTTAAGGGAGCTGAAAAAGAGCTAAAACAACTATTCTCTACTGCATCAAAGGAATTACAACATATGACATCACTCATCACAAATGACGGCACTAAGTGGAATTTCAACCCCCCCGCAGCCCCTCACTTTGGAGGAAAATGGGAGGCTGCTGTTAAGTCAATGAAATACTATCTTCGTCGAATCATGGGGGACACGCTCCTAACTTATGAAGAACTGACAACTCTCCTCAGTAAATCGAGGCAGTTCTTAACTCCCGACCTCTATGCCCACTAACAGATGATGTAGACGATCTCGAAGTGTTAACTCCAGGACATTTCCTCATCGGGCAGCGATTGAATCTCATCCCAGAGCCGAATCTCGAGCATTTAAAAGTTTCACGACTGTCACGATGGCAACATCTAAACCAAATGACTCAAAGTTTCTGGACCAAGTGGGTAAAAGAATATCTTCAACGCTATCAGGCTATCTATAGGTGGAACACCACTTCTGCACCACTTCAAACTGGATCGCTGGTCCTCGTCATGGACGAACAATATCCACCTTCCAAATGGCCCTTGGGTAGAGTGACGCAAGTCCATCCTGGGAAAGACGGACTGATTCGCGTGGCTACTATCAAAACCTCCTTACCTAGCATCACCCGGTCAATTACTAAACTCTGCCCATTACCCGTTGAAAGGACTCCTCCAGATAATTCGTTTCCTGCGTCATCGAAGGCGGGCGGTTATGTATAAAATCAATATGAGGTTAAAAATCAGTTCCATAAAAAGACTTTTAATTTTCTTAAAATGAATTATTGCCGTTGGTAGTCCGCGCCGCCCAGGCGCAAGAGCCGCGCCGCAATAATAAGGGTGAGGCGACTCGTTACTTAAATAGCTCAATTCACTTGAATTTTGCCTAGGAGCCTACCTGGTTTATTGCGGTGCAATCCTTTTGCATCCCGACGGAACCCAACTAGACAAGAAATACATTGGCGCCCACCTTCGGACGTGCTTTACCCACGTGACGAAATCCTTTTTTTATTGCTGTTGTTGCATTTTGCAAATACTTGATAAACAACATTTGGGAATTTCCACGACCTCTCAAAAAACCCCATCGTACCCTCCTTTTTAGGGTTCCGTAGCCAAATGGCAAAAAACGGAACCGTTATGGATTCGTCATGTCTGTCTGTCTGTCTGTCCGTCCGTATGTCACAGCCACTTTTCTCCGAAACTATAAGAACTATACTGTTGAAACTTGGTAAGTAGATGTATTCTGTGAACCGCATTAAGATTTTCACACAAAAATAGAAAAAAAACAGTAAATTTTTTTTCATCAAACCCATACGTGTGGTGTGGGGTATCTATGGATAAGTCTTCAAAAATGATATTGAGGTTTCTAATATCATTTTTTTCTAAACTGAATAGTTTGCGCGAGAGACACTTCCAAAGTGGTAAAATGTGTGTCCCCCCCTTGTAACTTCTAAAATAAGAGAATGATAAAACTACAAAAAATATATGATGTACATTACCATGCAAACTTCCACCGAAAATTGGTTTCAACGAGATCTAGTAAGTAGTTTTTTTTTAATACGTCATAAATCGTAAACCGCAATTTACCTTTCATTCAATCAACTCAAATATAAATATAAAAAAAAACATTTAATTTCATAAACATAAACCTTATGCATAAACCGTGAACCATTATTTTCTAATAATACATCTGTAATAGGTGCCTAAGTAAATAATAATTATAATTCGCGCGAGGCGTGGCTTGATCGGTAGCGTGTGCGGTGCGCGCGGGGGGCAGGTTCCCGACTGCGCTTACCCGAGCGGGCAGAAACGTGAGGGCAGACGTCGTTGAAACTCGTGCGCGCGGAGCTAATTTTTCGATACATTTGCGAATGCTAAATATTGTACGTTTACGATTTGATACTGTTTTCGTTGGATAAAATTAATTTCAATTACTTACATCGAAATTATTCTTTTAAACTCATTTACTGCCTAGAAATAGGTAAATACTTACTATAAAACGTCAACCTAACAAAAGTTTTGAGATTTTCTGTTCATTTCCTCACATCTAAATACATAATATAAATATACTGTTACAATTTTGCCCGCCGAGCGGCTGGCGGACAAAACTGAACAGTTTGCCCCTCGCTATAACTCACACAGGTTACGGGGATATAGGGACGGACTGACACTTAATGTGTTGAGAATACAAGGCTCGTCTGCCGAGTGGTCGGCGTTTCGATCCGGGGCGGGGCACTGGCCAGATCTCTTCAGTGTGGCTGAAGACCAGTGCCCCTGCCACAGACGCCCACACTTGCGCGGACCGAACACCGGCCCCCATATACGCCCGCTTCCAAAAACCAAGTGTGAATTATAAGGAAGGCAAATTCTGTAACAATACCTACCTACTTCGATAATAGCTACTCATATTAGAATAAAACTTAAATGTTGTAAAAGAAATGGCAAAGTTACGTGAGAAACCAATAGTACCAATTTTTAAATTTCTTAGAGAGCGCCATAATTTCACACAGATTATGTACCATAATGTACAGTCTTTGAAAAAACACATACCGGATATAGCCAGTGACCCACAAATATTAGCATCTGACATATATTTTACATCAGAAACTTGGAGTTGCACTGAGGATTCATTCTCTCTACCAGATTTCGTAGAAATCGTTAGAACCAATGGGGCTAAGACAACGGCCTCTAATCCTGGTTTCGGAATATCAGCGTGGGTCAAACAAGACTTACACATCACGTCTCCCAGAAGTTACTTCCAGCAATCCAGTACTTTTGGTCACGTTGAAGCAGTTTCATTTGAATATAATAATCATAGAATATTTGCATTATACAAATCGCCCAGATGTACAAACAAAACTTCCATGGAGTTCATAAACAAAAATGTTTTTTGCAACAACAATATGCCAACATTACTTTTTGGAGACTTCAACGAAGATTTTTTAAAAGACAATTGTATACTGTCATTCATGCAGAATGCTGGATACAGGACGTTATTACCACCTTGTCCAACTACGCGAGGGGGCACACAAATTGATAATATTTTTGGAAAAATTTCTTGTCAAACTGGAATATATATTAGCTTGTTTAGCTATCACAAGCCTATATGGGCTCGCATATAGTTAGATCTAAATCCCATCATTTAGGTACCTAATTATAATGTGTACTCATCAATAACTTAACTTAAAAAAAAAAAACTATTATTAAAACATCGATCAAAGTTACAACGAACTACAAGAACTTTTATATTATGTTACTTACTGCTACGGAACCCTTCATGGGCGAGTCCGACTCGCACTTGGCCGCGTTTTTTATGGGTTCCTTTATTGCCCTAAGCTTCTCTCGCCAGATGCTTACGACGCTTCCCTTTTTCAATTTTGAGTCAGTCTGATTTTAGTTTCTGACCCGTTCAGATCACCAAATAATTTCTCTAGTTCAGTCTTATTAAAATTTATCTACTTGTTCAAGTGCGAACTCAGTTTATTCAAAGTTAGTTATTAGACTTATCCTCAAACATTACTCAACTACATACGGTCCTTCACTGCAAGGCCTAGGGATACACCGTGTATGTCATATTACGTTTTTCCGGAGACACACCGTGTGTGTTACAGTACATATTTACGGAGACACACTGTGTGTGTCATATCACATATTTCCGAAAACACACCGTGTGTGTTACATTTCTTGTTACGGAGACACAACGTGTGTGTTACTTTACATCTATTCGGAAACATACCGTGTGTGGCGCTTTCCATTCTTACTGAACTCGACGTTGGAAGTTCTGGATCATTGCAGTCAAGTGGCTTCATCCATCATTTCACCTCATCGGAGCAACAAGGTCAACTTTCATCATCCTTTTCGGAGTCAGGCGTTCTAACTAACAATCAAGTGGTACATTGTTGCGTTAAATCCGTCAAATAAACTTTCAATAGAAAATCCAATTCAGTTATTGTAACCTCACTCCCGCCACATTCACATTTCGAACACTTATTATCTTTCCATGTCCCACAGATACTTAAGGGGACCCGGTGGTCTAGAATTTTCAAAAAATCGATTTGTTTTTTAATATTTCGCAAAAATGCAGTTAAATTTTTGTATTGATATTGACAGAATTTTAGGTTCTGCAGCCTTTTAAGCAGGTAGCGGACGGTGAATGGATGTATTTAAGCGCATTTATCTAAAAACAATTTTTTTATGCACGGGCGGGGGCACAAAAAACAACTACTCATCCGAATCATCTCTAATTTTAATATTTTATTCAGTACACAAGTGGTTATGGCAGTGGCCCAACAAAAAAATTGTATTACAAAAACTTGAAAAATATACTGTTTTTGGTATTTAAATTTCAAGAATGCGCTATTTTCTCAAAAAAATTTGTTTTTATTTTTTTCTGGCTCCGTCGCGGCGATAGGTACACTAATATAAATTAATAATTTTGTTTTTTTTTATTTTTCACATAAGTGAAAGAACAATAAACCAACGATGGAATTGAATTACTATTGTAATTGTATTTTAATGTAAGAAAAAACGGATCTTTAAGAATTTGAAGAAGTATAAAATATAAGTGAAGGGATGACGACAAACATATGTATATGTGTGTACATATTATAAAGTACAGATTTTTTATCACACTTCACAGCATCTTGCTGTTAACCATTTACAATTTTTTCTTTAATTACCAAAAGCATGAAATCTAAGAGTTTTCAAGTGGTGGTTATAGCATTGGTGATTTTGATCAAACCATTCTGGATATTTCATATTTGTATCTTCTATGCATTTATTTATAACAATCCCAGCGAGTTCCTTCTCGGAACAATCCTGAAGAGCATGTGCACACCAAGAACTTACAATACATATCTATCCTATTCATCCAGGTCGATGGCATTGCCCTCAGCTCCGGACGTCTCCAGTTTCGGGTGGTCAGCACTCGCGATGTCGATCAGCCAATCCACGGAAATGCAACGGTGCAATCGTTTGAACTTTGATTCGGCTGATCAATGCGTTTTGCCGGGGTGAACAAACTTCAGCGGCAGGTGTTCCGCGCGTGCGGTGAATATCCGGGCGAAGGTTTCACACGTGTCGGGAACATCTCGGCGGGCCTTGAAACTCCATGGTTTCAACGATGATCTAGGTTTATTTACATTTCTTATGGGGCATTTCCTCCCGACATAAGATTGCATTAAAAGAAAAATGGAGTTACTTAAAGGGCGCTCCGACTCGCCCGATTTGAAGAGGGTAGGTATTAGGGGTAGGATAAAATGTTTATGATGATAGGTATAAGCTAAGCGGAAAGTGAAGTGCATTCTGTTCTTAATGATGGGTAAATTTTGGTCTGACGTCTCAAGGAGTCTAGATTGATTGATGTTGCGTCAATCTCTTGTTTATTGGATGCGGTAGCCGCCTTGGAATAGTCCCCGGAGCTTAATTGATCTTGGCCAACTGCAACGGAGGTAAGTTGAACGTTCCATAGATGCTTCGAATTATTTGTAAGTTGATTATGAAACTAACGAAGAATTTTAATGCACGAAAGACAGACCAAATGCCCAGAAATATCGATGTTAGATTCCCGAACGTGGCAAAAAGGGACCAAGTTCCCTGGAGATAATGTTGTACTCGCTTGAGATGCTCGGTGGGTAGCAAATGAAGTACATTAATATTTTGTCGATCAGTATTATGTCCAATTATGGCTTTAGTAAGGACATTTTCAATTGCTTTCCTTTCCGATGGGTACATGATTTGCCTTCTCAATTCCTCGGTGGCTTCGTAGGTATAGATGCCTGATTTTATGAGGTCGCGGGTGTCCTCATATTTCCAAGGAATATCCTTCGTGGGATGTAAATGTTCGGGATCCTCCAACTTATGACCTGCAGGGGTGAAGCCATACCATGCCCCATGAAGCAAATATGCTGGAGCCAACATATTAGAACATGGGACCTCCGTACCGTACTCCTGCAGTAGATGGTTCGTTGGGGCCATGAAGTAGCTCTGATTGTTGTACGTTACAGCCAGTTTATTGTAACACCGATTGGTTCTTCTGACTGTGACCTCTACTGCTTGACATCTTATGAGATATATCACCTCCCCGCGTGCTACGGCAGTGTATCCAGGTTCTTTCATCTTCATGAAGGCAAACTCTGAAGGATGATGGTGAGCTACAGCCAATTGGGTCTCTAAGACCTCTCGCTCCACTTCACATTTTTTAAGTAACAAATGCGTATATAAGTTTTCAATTTGTTCCTTAATATGCCTCTCGACATACACAAATTTGGTGTTGATATATGTGAAGAGGTCAAGGTTTGCTGTTGATTTCGTTTTGAAAACGTAATCGTCAGTGATCCTTTTGATTATCACAAGTCTGGGATGTTCTGTTTGAAAGCCTGGGTGGTCACAAATCGACATTGCTTTCCAAAGCGAAAACAACGTCACCCGTGTCAACCGTATACATAGTTTGCATTTGTTGTTTAACTATGTTTAAAGATTGAATTTTAGTAGCATTACCTTCGTACAAAACGGTGTATGATAGTGATTCGCAAGACGTGTCCGGAATCATGTCCCAAAAACTCATGCCGTATTCAGGATCTACACATCTGCCTTTGAGATATGGACATAATATACTACTGCGTAAGATAACTTGATTGTCTTCCAACCGAACAGTACTCGTGTAGTCCGTGATTGTCAACTCCATGGCATGTATGACGATTACATTATCCCAAACATTGGTGCCATAAGAATATGATGTTCCTGCACAGTTTCCCTTTGCGTCTACCGATCCTGCTACTGTTTCCGTATATCGGGACGTGGCATTACGCGCAATACTCTCCAGAAATTTATTGTTTGGGAGTCTATAGATGCCGAGTTTCTGCATTTTCATGCATTCTTCTTGCGATACGTCAGCGATGAACGTGCTGAAGCCTCCCGCAGCCAAAGAGAGATGAATGAACATGCCGCAAAAATATACCGTTTGGAGTACGTTGATCTTACATTGATAGACGTGAATCGACGCAACGTCCTTTAACTCCAATACTTGGATGTCTTCGTACTCTTGAAGGATGTTTGGTGCTTCGAAGTTGCATTTTTCCACACCCAGAACTGAAATCCGTTCGGTTGATTTTTTCGTGGCCGCAGTCGTATGCAATCAGCGCGAAACATCCACAAAGGCTGGTTAGAATCAAGAGGATTTTCCACATGATCGCTCTTAGATTCCTGTGAAAGGGTTTTAATATGATAATAACTTGAATATGTATGTACGTGGTAAATGTAGATGTTGATAGCTGAATTAAAGCTAACAATATTGGGATGAATATTACTGGAATTGTAATTAAACGGTAAGACACATATTTTAGTAATGGGTCTTACTAATTGCGTGTTCAAGCTTGCGTATGGTCATCGGTCCCAAAAAGGACTTCCTAGTGAAAGGTGAGCAGGCTGAGCTGCTGCAGGGGGCAATCACCGAGGAGATCTTCAACGTTTAAGACGGTGGTTTCTCCCCCAAATTCCGCGGTAGCCACCACGTCGGCAAAGCAGCAGACAACCGCGGATATCTGCTCGTCACATGCCTGGACAAGGAGTCGAAAAAATGGCTGGAGGACTTTGTCCAGCGAATCCAGGCTTCCTGGGAAGGAGAAGCTTTGGGAATGTGCGAGCTCAACAAACTTCCCTCATTCACCAAAGTCATTCTCTGGATCCCGGGAAAAAACACCGCCAACGCGGAGCAGATGCAAATCAGGCTCCAGAAACAAAACAAGGATTTAGGAGTGGAAAGATGGAGGTTGTTCTACAGAAATGAGTCCCCAAAAGGCACCCTATTAGTACTGGGACTCGACCAAAAATCCATCGCGCTCCTCAAAAACTGCGGCGGAAAAGTCTTCTACGGGCTACATCAGCTTACAGCCAAAATAAAAGACGACGCCAAAGAAGGAATGCCCGAAAGCGGAATAGAGTACACCGGGGACTCGGAGGCGATGGACGTGACGCTGACAAATGACAGCGCCCTGTTCACCGCCACCGAACCCGTGTTTGGAAATGAGTACGCCTCGGAGTCAGATGCGGAAGACATTCCAGGAAATGATGAAACGAAGAGCGTACCCTAATTATGAGTACCGACTCTTTAAAAATTATTCAGATCAACTTGCAACATAGCAAGGCTGCCTCTGCTGAATTATGCAGGGCTCTCGCTATGGGGCACACACAAATAGCCCTAATCCAAGAACCCTGGTTATTCAAAAATCAGGTGAGAGGATTAGGACAGTGCAAAGGCCGGATATTCACTTCCACAGATTCTGACAAGCCAAGAGCTTGCATCTGGGTGAGTGACTCCCTGAAGGCAACCATTATTCACGAGCAATGTAGCAGGGATCAGGTGACAATCAAAACGTCGGTCCGTCTGAATGACGTTACTCAAGACGTTCTCTTTGTCTCATCCTACCAGGCTTACGACTCGACGGAACCCCCTCCCAACAGGGAGTTGGAGGAAGTAGTCGAGTACGGTTTTAGCAGAAAGCTCCCCATATTGATCGGTTGCGACGCTAATTCGCATCACAGCTGCTGGGGAAGCTCTGACATCAATCCAAGAGGAGAATCTCTTCTGAAATTCATTATGGGTACAGAACTGACTATCCTCAACAACGGTCACGAACCTACATTTGTGAACTCCATAAGGCGCGAGTGCATAGATATCACGCTATGCTCCCTTAGTCTCACAGACTATATAGGGAACTGGAAGGTCACAAATGAAATTCTCACTTCCGACCACAAGAGCATATCGATATCTCTGCGTGCACACACACCCAGCCCCCCTAGCTTCAGAAACCCCAGGAACACAGACTGGAACCAGTTCAGAGAAGTACTGGGTTCTGAGCTGATGGGCTGGACACCAGTTGTGAGCAGCGCAAAAGATATTGACAACACGGTCGAAGTTTTTGAAAAGGCCATGATCAAAAGTTTTGAATCAGCCTGCCCTCTCAGCACGCCTCTATCCAAAGGAAGGTGCCCCTGGTGGAACAAAGAACTCAGTCTACTCAGAGTTAAAGTACGGAGGCAATTCAACAGGGCCAAACACCTCAACTCCCCCTCAGAATGGGAACTCCACAGATCTCACCTGAGGGAGTACAAGAGGATGATCAAAAGGGCCAAATTGCTATCCTGGAAAAAATTCTGTACTGAGATAGAAAGTACACGGGAATCGGCGAGAATTCACAAAATTCTCACCAAAGACAAAACCACGCAGCTGGGTTCTTTGCAGCTCCCAAATGGTACGTACATAGATGACAATCCATCCATCGGAGCACATCTACTGGAAACCCATTTTCCGGGCAGCGTTCAGCAACCCACTGACACAACAACACATAATGCAGTGCATATTCCTCAGACCTCTGATTGGAATATCGCAAATACTGTAATTAGCAGGGACCTACTTAGTTGGGCAATATCCTCCTTCCAACCTTTCAAAAGTCCTGGAAGGGATGGTATCATGCCAATAATGTTGCAAGAAGCAAAACTTCTAATTCTAGAGCCCCTGACCGATTTGTTCAGGTCGATCCTTGCCTTTGGACACGTGCCATTAAGCTGGCGCACGTCTAGGGTTGTGTTCATCCCCAAACCGGGCAGAGGCAGCTACCAAGTGGCGAAAGCCTTTCACCCCATTTCGCTTACAAGTTTTCTGATGAAAACTTTGGAAAAAATGCTGGACGAAGTGATAAGAACTACCTTCTTGAAAGAAATCCCATTGCATGCTGCTCAACATGCATATCAGAAGGGGAAATCCACTGAGTCCGCATTACACCACACAGTTGCCTTCGTAGAAAAGGCACTGCATTACAAAAACCTTACCCTGGGTGTCTTTCTAGACATCGAGGGTGCGTTCGATAACACCGACTTCAGTGCAATAGCGGAAGCTTTGCAGAAGCACGGTGTTCATCAAACAATATCTAGGTGGATAAACAGTATGTTGCAAAACAGAATTATATCCACCACAATTGGCGACTACGAAGTCAAAAGAAAAGCGGGCAGGGGCTGTCCGCAGGGCGGCATTCTCTCCCCGCTACTATGGTGCCTGGTCGTAAACGACCTGGTTGAAGCACTGAACAGCAAAGGCTATTTCACCATAGCCTACGCGGATGATTTAGTGATATTAGCCAGAGGTAACTACCTGAGCACCTTATGCGAGCTTCAACAACAGGCTCTATCTACAGTGGAAAATTGGTGCAATAAAAGAAATCTATCCGTGAATGCGGATAAAACTAACGCACTCATTTTCACTAACAGGAGGAAACTGGAAGGCTCTAGACCTCTTCAGATCTTCGGTAAAGAGATCAAATATTCTGACAGCGTAAAATACCTCGGTGTGACGCTGGATAAAAGACTGAACTGGAAACTGCACCTGAACTGCAAAACTCAAAAAGCCATAGCGACTTTTTGGCAGTGCAGAAGAGCGTTCGGTACCACATGGGGCCTCAGCCCAAAGATACTACACTGGATCTACACCGCTGTAATCAGACCATGCATCTGCTACGGCCCTGTGGTCTGGTGGCCCACAATAAAGTCAGGCCAATCCCTGAAAACCCTCCTTAAGGTCCAAAGATTGGCCTGCCTAACTATTACGGGAGCGATGAGAAGCACACCAACGGCAGCCATTGAGATGGCTCTGTCTCTCACCCCGCTTGACATCATCGTGGAAAAAGAAGCGATGAAAACCGCCCTCCGCCTGCATGTAAACAACCTTTCGCAAACGAAACACCTGCAGGTGGGGCACCTCAAAATCTGGGATAAACTTCACAAAATCGACAGAAATGTCCTGATGATCCCAGATAAAACCACTTCCCAAATATGCCCTTGTAGAAGGTACAGTATTACCTTCCCATCAAGAGAGGAGTGGCAAGAAAATTTCTCTACGTACATATCGTCAGTGAACAACTCCGTATGGTTCACAGACGGCTCCCTGGCAAACGGCCTAAGCGGAGTCGGAGTGTATGGACTTACGGAAGACCTGCGAATCTCGATATCCACAGGTAGATTCACGACGATATTCCAGGCAGAGATACTAGGCATCCTTACATGTGCCAACGTCATTCAGGAAAAAGACATTCGGGAGAAGAACATTTACATCTTCTCAGACAGTCAAGCAGCGCTACGAGCTCTTGACTCGAATGTAATATCCTCAAAGATTGTTGGTGAATGCAAAAATTCACTAAACAAGACCGCCGCTTCCAATAGAGTAGCGATCGTATGGGTCCCTGGCCACAGCAACGTCACCGGCAACGACATAGCTGACCTCCTGGCCAAAGAAGGATCAAGCAGACCCATGATAGGCCCAGAGCCGTACGTGGGACTAGCATCCTCTTTTACTAACCTCATTTTTGAGAAGTGGGCTCTAAACGAGCAAAATGAAAGATGGATTGCAAGACAAGACTGCAAACAGTCAAAGATTTTCCTCAACAAGGTTGACCGGGAACTGAGCACATGGCTGATGCAGTGCAGTAGGGGTGTTATCAGCCTAGCGCTTAGTGTCATTACTGGGCACTGCAGGCTGAACAAACACCTTTACAATATGCACATTAGTCAGACGCCACTGTGCAGATGCGAACGCGAGGAGACAATCACCCACCTCCTTTGCGATTGTCCCCTCTACCTGACTGCAAGGGCCGAGACACTCGGCGCTCATATAGTAGCCACTAGCGAGCTACAAACACTGAAGCTGCCCGTGATCCTGAGTTTTGTTCGACGAACTAAACGTCTTACGACTCGTGTAGGGCAACTAGATCAAAACTGATGACAGACCTTCAACTGAGGTACGTACAATGGGCCACATGGTCTAAGTACTGGGCTTTTACGCCCGCCTCTTGAAATCTACATCTACAATTGCGTGTTCGATGTTTTAAGTGTGATCACTCGAGTTTGATCATCTTTACCTTTATGTAATTCAATGATTCTAGCTAACTTCCATGCTGACGGAGGAAGATTCTCGTCTTTCAAAATTACAAGATCTCCTATATTTACAGCTGGCCTCTCACATTTCCATTTTTGTCTTTGCTGCAAACGAGAGAGGTATTCTGAGGACCATCTTTTCCAAAAATCATTTTTAATTTTTTGCAAGTGCTGCCAACGGGATAATAAAGATATTTTTCCGCAGTCCCAGTCAGACTCCGGTAATGCTAGAGGAACATTCCCAAGGAGGAAATGCCCTGGGGTAAGTGGGGCCAGATCGTCTGGATCTGCTGACATTGCACAGAGTGGGCGAGAATTTAATACCGCTTCGATTTGTGTAAGCACGGTATTAAGTTCCTCAAATGTCAATAATGTTTGGCCAACTATCCTTCTAAGATTGTACTTGATTGACTTGACTCCTGCTTCCTATAATCCCCCAAAATGGGGCGCAGCCGGAGGAATAAAATGCCAGGCCACATTTTGCACACTCAAATTTTCACAAGCTTCTCGAATAATTCTTCGGATCGCTTGGTCTAATTCCTTCTCAAGTATTCTAGCTGCCCCGATGAAATTTGTTCCATTATCGCTATAGATTTCCTTACACACTCCTCTTCTCGAGAAAAATCTGCGGAGGGCAGCAACGAAGGCTTCGGAAGTTAAGTGGCTCACCAGTTCAATATGAATAGCTTTCGTTGCGAAGCACACAAAGATAGCTAAATACGCCTTGGACGTTTTTGCATTGCGTACCTTACTTAGTTTAACATTGATAGGACCCGCGAAATCAATGCCTGTAGCATAAAACGTTCGTTCCAAGTTTACTCGAGATGCGGGTAGATTACCCATAATCTGACTTGAAGTCTCTCTCCTGCAGCGAAAACACGCGATACATTGATGAAGTGTTTTATTCACTGCACTTTTGATGCCGGGTATCCAGTAATTCCGTCTTAATGTAGCCATTACAAGAGTTGGACCTCCATGTAAAGTTGTTTTGTGGATGTGCGCGATGATTAAAGAGACCAACTTCGATGTGCGGGAGAGTATTATCGGGTGTTTTACTGCATAGGTCAAATTGGAGTTCTCGAGGCGGCCTCCGACGCGTAAAATATTGCTGTCGTCCAAAAAGGGGTTTAATGAGCTTAGAGAACTTTTAGAAGATATAGGGAGCCGTTACTGTAGAGCTTCGACTTCGTGGAAGTATGAATAACGCTGGCTTTCCCGAATAAGGATATACTTCGCCTCTTGTAATTCCTTTGCGCTGAGATACGGTTTGCTAGTTGTACTATCGTTCCTGACCCCCTTGGTAAAGAATCGGCGACAGAACTCGACAACTCTGCAAGCTCTAACAAAATCAGAAAATCGCTCTATGAGCTCTTCTGTGCCTGGTCTCACGTGAAGAGATTTGACCCTTTTTATTTCTTTGGACGAAATGTCATAGTCCAGCTCTACAAGAAGTGTTGGCCATTCTTCAGGACTCTTTGTCAGCCATTGTGGACCTCTCCACCACAATTTATTATTAACAAGCTCAGATGCGCGAACTCCTCTCGACGCCAGATCAGCGGGATTTTGTTCTGACGGTACGTGTCGCCAACGGCACTCCACTGTGTTATGGATTTCAGACACCCGATTGGCGACAAAGGTTTTCCATTTATTTGGATGACCGCTAAGCCAAGCGAGGACCACTGTGGAATCTGTCCAAAGATGTACAATTTCTACCTGCTTTAAGTGCTTTCGTAATTGAGCTACTAATTTCGACAGGAGATGTGCTCCGCACAACTCTAGCCGGGGAAGTGAAATTGTCTTAACAGGAGCGATTTTGGTTTTAGAAATGATTAATTGATACGAAACATTTCCGTTTGGGCTCAGGACGCGTGCATAGATCGTAGCAGCGTATGCACGTTCCGAACTGTCGCAAAATCCGTGATACTCAATTTGCGCGGCTCTCATATAACCTAGCCATCTGGGAATTTTTATTCGTTCGAGGGCTGTTAGATCAGAGCTAAACGCAAGCCATTCTTGAGATAAATTTCCGGGAAGATCAGTATCCCAATCGACGCCTAAAAGCCACAGTTTCTGCCGGAGCGGTCGAATAATTTTGCGATTTTGGATAGTAAGCTGCGTTTGGTTGGTGTTCCGCTCATATCTATGTTTAACTGGTAACAGAAATTGTCCTCCTTTGGATTCCAGCTTATTCCTAACGCTTTGATGGTAGAGGTTCCATCAAACAGAAGAACAGTTTCTTTAACTACGTCTTCAGGAACTAGATCCTGTAAGACTTCAGGATGATTTGCGGAAAATTTGCGCAAGTGAAAACCACCTTGTTTGAGTAGCGAAGTTAAATCCTTTCGTAGTTTTACAGCTTCTTGGATGCTGTCGCGCCCGGTCAAAACATCGTCGACATAAAAATCATTCGATAAGCATTTTGATGCTTCTGGAAAGGATTTTGCTTCATCTGTGGCTAATTGCTGGAGAGTTCTAATAGCTAAGTATGGAGCGCAGGAGATTCCAAAGGTAACGGTTAAAAGTCGATAATCCTTTACAGGATGATTTAGGTCTGCTCTCCACAATATTCGCTGATATTCAGTATCCTCAGGGTGTACCCAAATTCGCCGATACATTTTCTCGATATCTGCTGAAGAGACAAATTTAGGAAACCGCCAATTTAATAATAGCATTGTAAGGTCTTGTTGAAGCGGCGGACCGATCATTAACAGCTGATTCAGAGATTTTCCTGACGACGTTTTGCAGGAGGCATCAAACACCACTTGTTCGGGTTTGTCTAAATTGGAGTTCAGCGGCAACATTGCCCGATGTCTAGTAAGTAGTAACTCAGCTCTATTGATCTCATCATCGATTTCTCATCGACTCTTGATGGAAGAGAGGACCAAAAATTTATTCGAGGAGCCGGTACGAAGATAAGCCGTGTGCAGTTAGTGAGCCAGAAGCAAGTAGCCAACCGAGCCCAACAGCAGTAGCCAGCCCAAAGCAGTAACCAGCCCAACAGCAGTAGCCAGCCCAGCCGTATCATCTATATCAGCAACTTTATAAATTTGGCAATAAAACTAATTGGAATAATTGAAAATTAAAGTGTAGTAAAGTAGTGCTTCAGTTTCCTCCTTTTTTTTTCCTACTCCCAAAAGAACATTGGTCCTTCGAGCCGGATTCGGCATCCCAGGAAAAAAAATTGATTAAGTACTACTGATTGCACTTTAATAAAAAAAGAATTTTGGTGATATGTTTTACGAAGTGAGGAGAAGGCAAGTGTTTAATTGAAAGTGTGATTTCCCATATCGATCCATATTCTATAGTTGGATAAGAAAATAACGTTTTCTTCGGTAGCACGTGGATCTACGTTGAACGGTACCGTATACGGATAATGCCCAGTTATAGCGGTGATCGTTGCCTGGATTTAGGGCAGTTACTCATAATTTTTGCCTCGATTTATTATTTTATTCTCGATGCGCTCTTGAAATTTTGGCTTCCTGTTGCTGGGACAAATATTTAAAAAAAAAAAAAACCAATTTAAGGATATTAAAATTTGAAGTGTTCGGGTACACACTTTCTTCTCATTACGCCCATAAATAATAAAAAAATGCCGACTGTTGATGAATTAGTAGGTGAGCAAAATATGATTTTGGAACAATTGGAACGTTTCATAAAAAATTTTAAAAAATCACCCAAGGAGAGGCTAGAAAGTATTGGTCATATTGAGGGTCGTATCGAGTTTCTAGCGGACTTGGGTCGAGAATTCGATGCGAACGATAAAGAAATTTATAGTTCTGCAGAAGAGCGAAAGCACGACTATTTTACTGGAGCCCTTTACGATAAGTTCAAAGACATGTACTTTGAATATCACGGAATTTTAAAGGACAAGTTAATTAGTTTATCGAACGTTTCATTAGAGCATCGGCCAACCCCCGTTGTAAATGAAAATGTTAGTGGCATTCCAAGTATAGACACACCTTTGCCAGAAATTAGTGTAATTCCCAACGACGTAAAATTACCGCGTATCACAATCCCTACCTTTTCAAGGGATTATAATTCATGGCTTTCATATTACGATATTTTTGACTCAATGGTGCACTCAAACCCAAAATTGTCACCTGTCCAAAAGATGCACTATTTAAAGGCATCATTAGGAGGGGAGGCAGCAAATGTCGTGCGTCACCTGAATGTGACTAACGATAATTATTCAATTGCGTGGAATAATTTAATTAAAAGGTATCAAAATACCAGAGCCCTCGTTAATAATGTGCTAAAGCGATTATTCTCACAAACCATAATCTCGGTGCAGTCTGCCCCTCAAATTCGGCGAATCCTTGATGTGACCAACGAGTGTTTAGCTACTTTAAAAAATTTAAAGGTAAAGGTCGATGAGTGGGACCCTATCATTATATTTTTAGTGCTCGATATTGCCGATATTGTCAAAAACGACATCATTCACTTCTACATATTACGGATGAATTAAATTCGAGTCCCGAAAAAGTAAATGACAGTACTTCGTCAGAAAACTCGAAACCAAGCCCTATCGCCATTTCGATGACTTCAAGTTTTGCACGTGAAAATAAACTTGTATTGCTCGCAACCCTACGAATTAAGACATTTTCTCCCAATAAAAACCACATTATACTAAGAGCTTTAATAGACCCAGGATCGCAAACAAGCTTCGTTACGAAAAGAGCAATCCAACTCTTGAGAGCTAGACGTTGTAATTCATCAATTGAAGTTGCAGGCTTAGGAAATACCATAACCGCCAGAGCACACTCCTCTGCTAAATTTACAATTCAACCCCATTTCAAGGAATTTCCCTCAATTGAAGTGACGGCAGCCATACTCAACTCTTTAACAGATTTCTTACCTAGCAAAAGGATATTCACCCTACAACCGGAATTGATTAAAGATTTAACGCTCGCCGATCCTTCGTTCGACCATCCCGGCAAAATTGATATGGTCCTTGGAGCAGAGATATATGCACAAATTCTCCAAGAAGGTCTTATTCGTGGTAATCCAGGCACTCCCACTGCCCAAAAGACCTCCTTTGGTTGGATTCTTTTTGGAGAAGTCTCTACCTCCTCGTCTTATGATTCCATCCGTAATTCCGAGGGTATCTTTAAGGGAATTGCTCATAGTTTTTGTTCTCAAATCAAAGAATGTAATTCGATCACTCGGTTTTGGGAAAAATAAAATATTTCAGAGGGTCCACCCAAAGTAACACCAGAAGATGCTCAATGCGAACAATTTTTCGTTGATACTCATGCTAGAAATGCGGAAGGGAGATACATTGTTTGCTTGCCGTTTGCACCCTTAGCAGAAGGCGAATCGAAATTTGGTGATTCCAGAAAAATTGCACTGAAAAGGTTTCAATCCCTAGAAACGCGCTTGGGCTCAGATAGTCATCTGAGGGATGAATATACCAAGTGTTTGGAGGAATATTTAATTGAGGGTCATATGGAAAAGGTCCCCCCCTCGGATATTTCCCAACCGTCAGATCAAGTCTTTTATCTTCCCCACCACGCCGTTTTAAAGGCAGAAAGCTTAACCACTAAAACCGGAGTTGTCTTTGATGCTAGTTGCAAATCGACGAATGGTTATTCATTGAATGATCGTTTACTATGTGGTCCTCCATTACAACGAGATATTTCCCTTTTACTATCTGAATGGAGACAGCATAAGTTCGTTTTCACCGCTGATATAGCGAGAATGTATAGGCAGATCTTAGTACACCCATCTGAAACAGATTTTCAAAGACTGATCTGGCAATCAGGGAAAAATGAGTATCCGACAGATTATCGTCTGAAAACAGTGACCTTTGGGGTTACTAGTGCACCGTTCTTAGCCATTCGTGTCATCCATCAACTTGCAAAGGATGAAGAACAAAACTTTCCCATCGGAGCTAAGATTCTGTTGACCGACATTTATGTAGATGATGTTCTTTCTGGAAGTGACACTATAGAGAAAGCAATCGAATGCAGAAATCAGGTTAACTCAATTTTGCGCTGCGGAGGGTTTAAGTTGAGGAAATGGGCCTCTAATTCTGAAAAAATTCTAGCTGACATCCCTGTGTCTGAACGCTCATCCTGTTTATCTTTAATTATTAATACGGATAGCGTGATAAAAACTCTAGGATTGTTTTGGACACCTTCAGAAGATTCCTTCTCCTTTATGTTTCAAGCACAATACTCTGAGCCCCCGCATTCAAAAAGAACTATTCTGGCCGAAATTAGTCGAATTTACGACCCCTTAGGATGGTTAGCTCACGTCACCATTACTCTGAAAATTTTCATGAAGTCCTTATGGAGAGAAGGTATTAGTTGGGATGAACCTATTCCAAAAAATTTAGCTAAAAAATGGAGCGACATCTTGTGCTTACTCTGTAAATTAAATACAGTAAAGATTCCCAGATATGTCTATACAGAAACTATTTCTGAGATACAGCTTCATGGGTTTTGTGATGCCCCGGAGGAAGCATATGGAGCTGTTGTCTATCTTCGAGTGCAAAACAAGCAAAAGGTACATCTTAGTCTTCTCGTTGCAAAAACTAAAGTTACCCCATCTAAACCCATCACAATACCAAGACTTGAGCTCTGCGGAGCAGTATTGCTTTCAAAGCTTATAAAAAAGTTTCTTCCATCCATAGCCTCACAAGAAGTAAAACCTTTCTATGGACAGACTCAACCATCGTCCTCGCATGGATTAAGCGACATCCATGCCATTTTAAAACATTTGTTCGTAATAGGATATCTGAAATTCATACCAATCTACCTCCATCTTCATTATCTTGGGGTTACGTAAGGTCCGAAGAAAACCCTGCTGATCTAGCAAGTCGTGGCATTTCAGCTGTTCAACAAATAAGTGATAGGCTATGGTGGGAAGGACCTAATTGGCTTCTTAAAGCAAAGGAATCGTGGCCTTCGCACTACATTCGTGATCCTCATCCTGAAAATATGGAAGTCAAACCAGTTAAGGCACTTTTCGGGCACGATGCAAAAAACGATTTCACCCATTTTACAAAGGTCCTGAACAGATTTTCCTCTCTTTCTCGCCTTCTTAAAGCCACGGCCTTGGCGCGGAGATATATTAGTAGAACAGGTCATCGCAACGCATTTGAAAATTCTTGGATTTCCACTGCCGAGTTAGAATATGCTCGGTTCTTTTGGATAAAACATGAGCAAAAAAGATTCTTTGCCGATGAAATTGCTTCACTAATGACAAAAAAACGCTCAAAAGAAACAGTAAAAATCACTTAATCCGTTTTTGAATGATAAGGGATTACTAAGAGTAGGTGGCCGATTAGATCATTCTTTGCTCCCGTATTCGGAGAAACATCCTTTAATTCTTCACCCAAAAAGTCAGTTAACTTGGCTGTTTATTGATTATACGCATAAGGTCTGTTTACATGGGGGTACAACATTAACCCTATCCTTAATAAGGAAAACTATATGGATAGTAAATGGAAAAGGCTTGGTTAAAAATGTTATCGCAAAATGTGTTACTTGTTTTAAAAATTCCTGCCAGACTAAAACGCAGCTCATGGGAGCTTTACCACCCCCTCGAGTACGCCCTTCTCGACCCTTTTCACATGTTGGTCTTGATTACGCGGGACCCTTTCAGCTCAGAATTTCACGCACGAGAGGAAGTAAGACTTATAAGGGTTATATAGTAATTTTTGTTTGTTTATGCACTAAAGCAATTCACATAGAGGTGGTGAGTGATCTTACGACCGAAGCATTTTTGGCCTGTTTAAAACGATTTATAGCTCGACGAGGGTTGTGCGGACACATATATTCAGATTGTGGGACCACTTTCATAGGGGCCCGAAATCAACTAGATCGGGAGGTCAAAAGAGCTTATAATGAAGGTACTCGAACAGCCTCTGCAATGTGTAGTGTTTATGGAATAGATTGGCATTTTATACCGCCAGCTTCCCCTCATTTTGGAGGTTTGTGGGAGGCTGGAGTGAAGTCCATTAAGCATCATTTGAAAAGGGTCGTAGGAGATGTTCCGCTGACTTATGAGGAAATGTGTACCGCCCTAACGCAGATCGAGTCCTGCTTGAATTCTCGACCCTTGTGCCCTCTACATGATGATCCAAATGACCTAGAAATTCTTACCCCTGGCCATTTTCTGATAGGTGATTCTCTTCTAGCACCTCCTGAACAGGATCTCACAAATATAAAATTTACCGCACTAACGAGATGGAATCTTGTACAGCAAATCAAGCAAAATTTTTGGAAAGCTTGGCATCAAGATTACTTGTCCCGCATTCAGCAACGTCGAAAATGGCTGGGAGCTTCGAAAAATATTGAAACTGGCAATTTGGTCCTTATAAAAAATGAAAACCTCCCGTCCAATCAGTGGGCTTTGGGAAGAGTGATTGAAACCCATCCAGGCAGCGACCAACTTGTCCGCGTCGCAACGATAAAAACGCAAAAGGGGATAATAAAACGACCCGTAACTAAACTCTGCTTGCTGCCGATCAACACGTGAAACGATAACGTAAACCAAATGTAAGAAAAATTACATTTAGTAATTAAAAAAGAATGTAAAATTCAATTATAATGTTATTGGATTGAGGGATCAACTTGCTTTTATATGCTTGCTCCTGTTCCTTCACACTGAATTTAAATTTGAATGTATAATATTGAAATGTGCAATTAGTAGTAACACTCCTTACCGTGAATTATTCTGTACCTATTCCCTTCCTTGCACTCTTACTATATATCATACTGGATGCTGTCGCAACATATATTTAATTCTTGGCAACAAATGAGGAAAACCGCTAATGCTGCGTCAACCGTATCCGATGCCCTGAAGGCCCTTCTTCACCAATTTGAAAGTCAGATCCTCACCAATTTGAAAGTCAGATCCTCCTTTACATCAATTTGAAATCTGGGAGATTTCAAGGCGGGCCAGAATGTTCGGGTTTGTCTAAATTGGAGTTCAGCGGCAACACTGCCCGACGTCTAGCAACTCAGCTCTATTGATCTCATCATCAATTTCTCATCGACTCTTGATGGAAGAGAGGACCAAAAATTTATACGAGGAGCCGGTACAAAGATAAGCCGTGTGCAGTTAGTGAGCCAGAAGCAAGTAACCAACCGAGCCCAACAGCAGTAGCCAGCCCAAAGCAGTAACCAGCCCAACAGCAGTAGCCAGCCCAACAGCAGTAGCCAGCCCAGCCGTATCATCTATATCAGCAACTTTATAAATTTGGTAATAAAACTAATTGGAATAATTGAAAATTAAAGTGTAGTAAAGTAGTGCTTCAGTTTCCTCCTTTTTTTTCCTACTCCCAAAACAACACCACTCTTAACTTAGTTGTAGTGCTTGATTCCTTAACAACGCCGTGATGGGGCAGATAATTGGTTTTAAATGTTGCTATAGCTTCATTATTTGACCAAGATTGGTTTGTTTTTTCAGGGGTGACTTCTTCCATCTGGTTTGAACACAGATATTCCCTGAGGACTTCGTTATAATCTTTGAATAAGCCTTTGTTCCGAATCATTTTTTCGGTAGTTAAAAGGCGTCTGATAGCGATATTGCGCGAAGAACCTAAACCTACTACTAGGTTAGGCTTGAGTGGTAACCGAACCATATACGACCCGTCGGGTTTCCGGCGATGTGTCGTCCGGTAGATTTCCTCGCATAACTTGTCTTCAGCGTTTTCAACGTGGATACTCGAAGGCTCTTCAAGTTCCCAAAATCTCTGAAGATCGAAATTCAGTTCAATTGTATTAATCAATGAAACGACTTCAATCCTTGGACCTTTCGGTAGGTGAGCGTGAGTTTGCCCAGACAACACCCAACCGAAAATAGTATTTTGACCCAAGGGGGTACCAATGGGTCCGATTTTTACTCCGTCTTTCAAAATTAACGGGTAAATATCTGCTCCGATTAAAATATCTATTTTATTGGGTATATGATATGTAGGATCGGCTAAAGGTAAATTTTCGATATGTTCCCATTTACCTTCTACCAATGACTTAGATGGCAGTAAGTCCGTCAGCGTGTCAAGAGCTACCGCGTCTGCTTTCACGCTACGCTCTTCATATCTTGATTTTAAGGTAATGTTTACCATTTTACGTGAGCTAGCTGCTTCATTGTTTGCGAGCCCCGTGACTTTAACGAAAGTGTGACTCATTTTGAGTTTTAGACGTCGGCAGAGAGAATTAGTCACAAAGGTAACTTGAGATCCGGGGTCTATCACAGCTCGTGCAATTTGAAGCCCATGCGGCGTTTCAACGAACAATAAAGCAGTGGCCAGCAGCACCTGGCTATTTTCCGACAAAAAAAGAGATGATACACTGGTAGCTGCTGTTTGTGCTTCGGATTGTTGGGGTGGGTCATGACGGGCTACTTGACCTTATTTTGTATTTCTGGACGTAGACTGCTCGCATGATTTTTCAGAAGATGCATGCAACAGCGTGTGGTGTTTTCCTCGGCATTGCGTGCAACTTGAAGTACTTAAGCATTTGTTAAGTGTATGATATCGGCCTAGATAATTGATGCAATATCCATTTGCTTTGGCAACCTTTAGCCATTGAAACGGCTCAAATTTCAAAAATTTTGGGCATAAACGAGTGGAATGAAACTCATGACAGAGTTTACATGATGCCTGAGCCATATGAAAATTTTTGCAATTCACCTTATTGTTTTCATCCCCTTTTTTATTCTCATAGGATTTTGATTTCGCGCCTGATATCGCTTCCAAGGTGCGAAATCTGAGCTCTAAGAATTTCTTAAGCTCGCCCCATTGCGGCACATCGGTTGTGTCGCCTATAGATAATTCCCATTCTTTATGCGTTTTTGCTGGAAGCTTTTGTACAACCAGGTGAACGATAATGGGATCCCAGTGCAAAGTATTAATTTGCACGTTGTTTAGTGATGCAATGCAGTCACTAGTTACGTCCAGAAGACCTTTGAGAGAATGTGCAGTCTCAACTGCAATTTTTGGTTGAGAGGTGAATGTCTTAAGCAGCGATGATACTAGAATACGTTTGTTTTCGTATCTTTCTGTTAATGCCTTCCACGCGGATGCGTAATTTGCTTGCGACATTGCAAATTGCTTTATGACATTTGAAGCCTCACCTATCAATGAAGTTTTTAAATAGTGAAACTTTTGCACATCCTCCAGATTAGGATTTTGGTGAATCACTGCAAGATATAAATCTCGAAAGCTGATCCACTCATTATAGTTACCGGAAAATGTTGGTAACGAGATTCTGGGCAGATTTGACTGCCCTAATGATTTGGATTCTGAAGCGGTAGATGCAATTTGAGAAGCTGCCCGTGGGACTGCTGGGTCACTAACTCGTGCAGCCTTCTCTAAATTTTCCGCATTTTCTATGAGTTCACCTTTGATGTCATAGAAAATTGCTTCCTGAGATCCGAAGAAGTCTTCTTTGAAGTACTTCAACTCAGAGTCTTCCACAGTTTTAATTTGGTTTAATTTAGCTTCGTTGGCTAAAAAACCTTGCCAAAGATCATGCCAGCCGTTTATACGCACAACGAAAAACACATGGGTGCGTCTGGCATGCGGGGTCTTTTTAGTATTCGAGATAAATTTACTCATTTGCTCGATGAGAGCCTCTTGGGCTTGAATAATGGATGATACACTTTCCATTTTGATAATTTGCACTTCACGTTCACTTAGTTAGGAAACTGGGACTTACGTTTTGGAGAAAGAGGATGATGCTGGATGCTGGATCCGGCTCGAAGGACCAATGAAAATGCTGTCCTAGATTCCGGGTGACCTGAAAAGCACAAAACACCGCCAAACACTCCAACTTCCAATAGCACTCAAAAATAGAACTGGATAACTGGATAACTTAATGCTTTATTACACAAATTAAATTGTTATCACATATAACTTTACAACAATGATAAAATACAAACCTATAAAATTATATTAACAAATGATTTAATAGAACACTAACTAGGAAAGATTTAAATGAATTGATTTAATTGAAATTACGAACGATGATTTAAGTGGACCCCGCGCGTTGAACTCTGTTGGAAGACTGCCTAGGATCCCGTCCGAATCCTATTCATCCAGGTCGATGGCATTGCCCTCAGCTCCGGACGTCTCCAGTTTCGGGTGGTCAGCACTCGCGATGTCGATCAGCCAAATCCACGGAAATGCAACGGTGCAATCGTTTGAACTTTGATTCGGATGATCAATGCGTTCCGCCGGGGTGAACAAACTTCAGCGGCAGGTGTTCCGCGCGTGCGGTGAATATGCGGGCGAAGGTTTCACGCGTGTCGTGAACAGAGGATTTTTTCAATCCATACGCAAAGTTATTTCACCGTCAAACACAATTTCATTTAATTATGCAATCGTGTAGGACAACATTGATCTAAATGCCGTAAAAAGTTTATTTATATTCATACATACATATGTATGTGCTTTATTTAATCCAGGCAACGAGCCCCGAGTAAATTAACTTCACATATGATTGTTTTATTCTACAGATGGCGCACAGTGTAAAGGCACCTACTAGAAATAAGCATATCTGGGACCATTTTGCTGTATGGCCACTCGACATTTGTATCTTATCTGTGATTAAATCTTTCTATTTCACCGCAAATCGAGAGATTCAAGCTAGGAAACGTAAAAAAATTGTTGATCCAAATAAACAATAGCAGTACTCACGATGTGTCGAAAACGCGGAAGTCGTCGTGAATCGAGAAAACATTAGACGTCAAAGTTAGACGTCAAAGAAATTTTTTTATGAATTTGGCATTTTATTATTCTGCGATTACTTCTACGCCTGAAGGCATGTTTTTCGTCGAGAAATCGAGATTCTTCGACTGCCAAATCAACGTCAGATGGCATTTCTCTTCTGTTCAGTTGACAATTTGACATTGACGTCTAACCATGTTTTCTCGATTCGATACGACTTCCTAGTTTTCGACACATCGTGAATACTACTAATATCCATAAACAGAATGATTTGTTTTTTATTTAAAAAAAAATTATTATAGCCTTAGAAAACTGGGCGCTATCCTGGAATCCTTTCTAATCGAATTGAAAGTAGCTTAGAAAAGCCTTTTTTGGGCAAAACGTCCTCAATAAAGTTCGTAAATTCCTCACTGATTCATTTCAGTTACCTTTGATTGCAGTATGTTGTTTCCGCACATAACGTCTAATCGAATTATTTTAACACTTTGATCGAAAAAATTAACTTTCATCAACGGTTACTTAAATGATTTATGAATATTTTAGGAACATTAGCTGTGTTTTTTTCATGATCTGATCTGGATCTCGAATTTCGCGTTGAATTGAATATTTTAAACTGTAATCTAGAGCAAAATTTTTAAACTTGGCAAAAACTTCATCACATTGCAATGATTTTAGCCCATCCAAACTTCAAGTCATGAACTGAAAATTTTATTGAATCTAGTTTTTGACGCAAATTGGTTCTAAGTCAATGCAATGTGATGCTCTTTTCACAAAAGTAAAAAGATTTGTTAGGAGTCATTATTTGCAAATTCCAATTCAATACAAAATTTGCCGCGAAATCTGATCCGGATCAGATCATGAAAAAAACACAGCTATTATTAAGAAAATTTTTCCCAAAAATGTATTTTCTAATCTCCTTTCGATTCGATTAGAACGAATTCCATGTTAGGGGCCCAGGTGATTAGTTCCGCTTTGTATTTATAAACAAAAAAAAGTTTTAAATTTCAAAATTTTCCCTGAAACCTAAAGAGTCCGCTTCCATTTTTATTACACTGTCCAAACGTATTACAGGACCTGGTTGAACTAGCTCGAAAATCCAGTGACGCATTTGGTGTCTTAAAAATATTTTGTGAAGCTGATATTTCAGTTGTCCGCTGGATGCCGGGAATTTTAGACATTCCTGCCCCAACTGATGTTCCACTGGGATTATTGTAGTTTATCCCTCCTCCGTAAGAGTTGAACTTGAACCCATTTTCATGCTTCGTCTGACTACTAATAGGCGAGCGGGAGGTTGCCCAAAAAGTAGGGTTGACCGACCACGGTGAGCTAAGTGGCTAAACTAAATGATTTTTTACGTATTTTTGGTCGCTGAATCCGAATATGAAATTTATTTTGCTCTAAAATAACAGCGTCATGGAGAAAAACGCACTTTTCATGAAAATCGCGAAATAATTATTATTCAGGTTTTCTGTGTTCAACTCGATGTAACTTTTACTGTATTTACTCTTTTCCAATGAAATTTTTACAGCGTATTCTCGAAATGGTTTGAAAGAAAACAAGAGATCAAACGTGCAAAAAAATTAATTAGAACCGGAGATATGAATTTTTAAATATTACAAGTACGAAGTTGCGAATGATTGACTTCAAATTGAAATGTTGAGCGACGAAGTTTTGAAATTCTAATTTTAAACTATACAGAACTAAAATATAAGGTACAAAGAAGTTTTTGGCAAAGTTTGAGTATAAAATATCAACTAGGGAAAAAATGGCAAGAATCTACAATAGGTACTCTACGCTTATAAAGTACAATAACTACAAATTACAAAAAGTACTCTAAGCTTATAAAAATCAATAATTACAAAATACTAAATGTAATCTGGGCTTATAATGTACAAAAATTAGTCTGCACTTATAAAACTTTTTTTTAACATCCTTTATTAGATATGCTTAGTACAATCTTATCATAGGATAATTTATTACTATTGCTGATAGTGTACTCAATTGTCACAATTCAGTAAAACGAGTGCGGGTTTACAGTAATCATTATTCTGCTCCCAAATTCAGTTAATTAATACTCGAAACGAATTCAGATGACTAACTCGTGTGGTTTAATTCTTTTGAGGCGTCTTAATTCATGGGTTATATCAAAGAAAGTATAACATAAAGAACTTGGAAAGCCCACAAGAAATTTTGTACGGAAATTTTCGACTGGGGTCGCTATATTAGAACCCCAGAGAGACAACTCAGCATTCAGCATATCGTGAGCCAACCCCAGAGAACCCCAGCCGTGTTGCGAGCTGCTTTTCAGCCGTTCAAGTTCTTAGCTCTCTTTGAGTTGTCCCCACACGTATGTAGCTGACTGAATTAACCGAACAGGAACGCTATGGGGTGCGGCAAGGGGTTCACAGCAAAACATGTTTGCATGGTTGCAACAGAGATAACAAATATTCGTTATCTCTGGTTGCAACCTCGAACCAGAGACAACTAACAAGTAGATGTGAACTCGCAATGTAAATCGGTGCGAACGAAACTTTAGCTCACAACGAGCTGATGGCCCCCTGATAGAAAGCTGTTTACCAGCAACACCTAGCAACATTGCGATTGGCATTAAGTTGCACTTAATTGTTTCGCAATTTCGTGTCCAGTCACATTTCTTGAATCAAATCGCCAAAACACTGTTATGGCTGGCTGCGAAATATTTCGTATTAGACAGGGATCAAAGATGTATGGGTATGAACGTGGCGTGGCGGCGACATATCTCTTCCTCCTCTCTCGAGTTTTAGCCGTCCGTCAGCTGTTGTTCTGCGTAAGGAGCTTGTGCGACTGCCCTAACGTGAGGCGTGAGGGAGTTGAATTTTTCTAGGAATTCTCTGAGTTGCGTGCTCTGCTCAATCAATGAATGAAATCTTCTAGGGAAAAAGACACACGGAGAGATTCATGTTAGATCGCGCGGGAGTCAGCAATTCTATGCTGACTCCCGGGCGGGCCAACGACATAAAAAAAAGCGCATCGGGTGCATCGCATTCCCGCCTGCGCAATGCATTGCTTTCGGCGCGTCAGCGATTTTGGGCACTCGATGACTGCATTCAAGAATTGCACTCGTCAGCCCGTGGGCGCGCGGCCACCCAAGGGCCGGTCAGATTACGGCGGGGGTTCGGTGTCCGCCCGATGCGCTTGCACTTGCACTGTAAGCACAATTGCATTAAGTTCTGTATTAGAATATAAGTTGACTTGGAAATAAAGTTGATTCGTGTGTTGACCATCAAACAGAGCAGTAGTTTCATTAAACCTCCTGGATCTTCAGAAGTCAAATCATTTCAACATTTTGGATATTTGGATTATCATCAGGACAACATTTTGGATCATCAGCAGGACCGAATCAAGCTGTCTACAATATACAGCATAATCAGAAGAGCATCGTCGTCTCCAGCAAAGCAAGCATCGTCGTCTCCAGCGAATCAGATTCAGTTACATTGGTACTGAGAACCAACTGTAACGCATTTTCCCGAGCGCGCTGAGTGGAACACTTAGTGCATCAGGGCTTAAGTCAAAATAGACTGAACATTTTGGTGACCCCGACGTGATTCATTGGAGTGAAAAATTAAAGTGAATTAAGTGTTGTTGAGATAAAAGAGGACTTTCAACGCAACCCAGGGAGATGGAAGCTCTCGCCAGTCAACAGGATGCTACAGGAACGGCCATTCAGCGGGTGATCAGCAATTTCAACAAGGACTCGGCTGATCGAAAATCTACAGCGGCCTATTTTCAACGACGACTAACAGAGCTGCAAGAACTCTGGAACGAATTCGATGCTCGACATAAAACTTGTGAAGCTGCGGACCCTGATCGAGAGAGTCGGTACTTCACTTCAAATTATTACACCGCAATTTCACATCTGGTGCTCAAATACGAGAGCACTTTTAAAGCAAAAATCGACGATTTTATTCGCTTGGAAGCCAGCATTTCCAAGGCAGGATCGTCAGCTGAGCCGAGCCAGGACTTGAGCACAGCAGTCAACACAATCCCGGAGCCGCAAGCAGCGACCACAAAGGATTTCAGTAATGTCAACATTTCGGACGGACCGGCTTTTTCAGCGCCTGGTACAATGTCATCGCAGGATGGTGGCTTGGGGATCACACCCAGTAATTTAACCAAGGCTATCAGACGGCAGCATATGGGCCTAGCAGCTCTTACTCGGATATTGGAAGGGATCAGTCAAACTACACCCTTCATGTCCAAACACCACATTCAGGTGAAATTGGAAGCAATCAATCGGCAGTGGACCAAATTGGAGGAGGGCCACGCTCAAATAACAGAACTCTGTGAGGACCCCACGACAGTTGGGTACCGAGTAGAGGAGTACATCAGCTTGGACGATCAAGTTCAAGATACAACAATTCATCTATATCAGAAACTTTAAGAGGTATCAGCCGTGCCAACAGGACCACCGCATCTGGGCGCTAGTGCAGTCATTCAAAATGCGGGAGCAGTCGCAACTTCGCAAATGAAGCTTCCAAGGATTTCTATACCCATTTTTAACGGTGATTACTTGCAGTGGCGTCAGTTCCACGACTTATTCACACAAATGGTTCATAACCAAAATATGGGAAGGTGCCAGAAAATGTGGTACCTTAAAACCAATTTAACAGGCGAGCCGGAAAAACTCATCCGTCACTATTCCGTCTCAGAAGAAAATTATACCGCAGCGTGGGACACATTGGTGAACCGTTACAACAACATGCGGATAATTGTAACAGCTTTGTTAAATAAATTGATTGCCCAGCCAATCATCCAGCAGGAAGGTGCAACGGCGATCAAAACTCTGCACGACACCACCAAGGAGTGTCTCAGAGGCTTAAACAATTTGACCATCAGCACAGAAAATTGGGACCCACTTGTCGTGCACTTGTTAATGAAAAGGCTCGACAAAAACACACATGTCTTATTTGAACAATCTCTCGACAATCCACGGGAAGTTCAGACGGTAGGGAAATTATTGAAATTTCTCGAAACTAGATTCCAATCACTGCAGGCCCTGGGGACCAAAGGAAAACACACAGAAGAGGTGAATCGAAAACCTCCAACAGCAAGAGCACTGGCAGTTACCACCAACAAGGCGACCAGGTGTTCATCATGCAAAGCAAATCATCCATTGTTTGCTTGCCCTCAATTTCTTAAACTCGTGCCGAAGACTCGACTGGAATTTGTGAGGAACAACAAGCTGTGCATCAATTGTCTTAGACCAGGACACAACGCTTCAAGTTGCGCATCCAGATCATGTACAAGATGCACAAGGAAACACAACACGTTGCTGCACCTGGAACAAGGGCCTCAGGGTCAGCAGCAACAATCATCAAACAACAATTCTCAAGGCTGTCAGATTCCCGTTAATCAATCACACAATACAGGGCCGCAACAAGCCGCCTTATCAGCACAGACTCCTGGCATACAAAGGAGTTTGGTTTTACTGAGCACAGTCATGATTCAGCTTACTGCAGACGATGGACGAAGCGTTCAGTGCAGAGCAATACTTGATTCGGGATCACAGCTCAACTTCATCACACAGCGAATGGCAAAGGAATTGAACCTATCCAAGATTCCTGACGCCATGGGCATCCAGGGAATCGGCGGAGCTGCTCAGCGCGCACAGCACAGAGTAAACGTCAACCTTGTGTCCAACACTACAGGCTTCTCAACAAGATTAGAGGCATTTGTGTTGCCAAAAATCGTCCCAAATCATCCGACCTCGAATGTAGACATAGAGGATTGGTCAATTCCGCAAAACATCAAGCTGGCAGATCCAGAGTTCAATCGAGCCAACCGAGTCGACTTCCTAATTGGAGCTGAAATATATCATCAACTTCTCTCCGTCGGCCAAATTCGATTGGGTGACAAACTGCCAGTGAATCAGAACACGCTGCTGGGGTGGTTCGTTTGCGGCAAGGTAGGCGACTCTTCGCAGCGGGAAGCTCCTCTTTGTGGTATCTGTAGTGAAGATCAGGAGCTAAGTCAACAATTGGAGAAGTTCTGGAAATTGGAACAGGACGAAAGCCCACGCAAGGCACTCACTCCGTCGGAGCAGAAATGCGAAGACCTTTTTGATCAGACCACAAGCCGGGATTCACAGGGCAGATTTATAGTCAGCCTCCCGTTTAAAGAAACTCAAATCAGCTTAGGAGAATCGAAGGATATAGCGTTGCAGAGGTACCTGGCCTTGGAGAGGAAGTTCATTCGAGATCCGAGCCTGAAACAGAGATATTAAGATTTCATCAGGGAATATATCGATCTTGGCCACATGAAGCTCGCTGACGCTGGATCAATCAAGGCACCTTATTACTTCTTACCACATCACGCAGTAATGAAACCTGACAGCACCACCACCAAATTGAGAGTTGTGTTTGATGCGTCGGCTAAAACATCGAACAATGTGTCACTGAATGAGCTGTTACATGTGGGACCAGTTATTCAGGAAGAACTGTTCACCACGCTTATTCGGTTCAGAATGCCAAGATACGTGTTCACGGCAGACATCGAGAAGATGTACCGAAAAATCCGCTTGAGAGAAGAGGATCAGAAATATCACTTGATCTGGTGGAGACAGGACCCCAAGGAGCCATTGAGGTGTTATCAGCTCTGCACGGTTACATATGGGACAACGTCAGCCCCAAACCTTGCAATAAAGTGCCTCCAGAGGTTGGCGGAATCAGGCAAGGACTCACATCCACTGGGCGCAGAAGTGTTGAGGAGCAGTTTCTATGTGGACGATGTCATGACCGGTTCGGACAGCATGACCACTGCACTGAGTATGCAGAAGCAATTAAAGGAGCTGTTGCAAACAGCTGGCTTCAAGCTAAGGAAATGGTGCGCAAATCATCCTAAGTTGCTACAAAATCTTTCAAAGGAGGACATGGAGGTTCAGCTTGACTTCCAGGACAAGGACCAGCCTCATGTAAAAACGCTTGGTCTCACGTGGCTACCAAAGTCTGACTCATTTAAAATCAAAACAACATGGAATGACCGGCATAAGATCACCAAGAGGACCGTATGTTCTGATGCGGCTCATCTGTTTGATCCGCTCGGTTTGGTGGCACCTGCTACGGTAGTTGCTAAAGTGTTCTTACAAAAGTTGTGGCGCCTGAAGTTGGATTGGGACTCGTCACTTCCGATCGAGCTCCATACAGAATGGACACATTTTCGAGAGGAACTAAAATCGCTGGACAGCATCAGCATTGTTAGACATGCGAGCCTTCACAAGGAACCCAAGTCAATGCAGCTGCACGTGTTCGCGGACGCATCTGAAAAAGCCTACGGTGCTGCTGTATATCTTCGCATCATTGATAAAGAGAATAATATCACCGTGCAATTGTTATGCTCAAGATCTCGTGTAGCTCCCCTAAAGACACTCACGATCCCTAGGCTGGAGCTATGTGCTGCAAAACTGGCGGTGGAATTGGCGCAGCGAGTGAGAAAGGATTTGGCTGGAAGCATAGGACAAATATTTTATTGGACGGACTCTGAGATCGTACTGTGTTGGATCAATACATCATCATCATCATTGCACACTTTCGTCACCAACAGAGTAGCTGCTATTCAAGAGCACACTACTCCTCAACAGTGGCGTCACGTCAAATCCAAGGAAAATCCAGCGGACGTGCTATCAAGAGGCATGAATCCGAGAAAACTGAAGGATTGCGGTCTTTGGTTCTACGGACCAACATTTCTTCATGGTCAGGAGTCGATCTGGCCACCAGAACGTGTACCAAAGGTGGAGCACGTTCCCGAATCACGGGTGGTATTGGCATCAGTGTCCGAGCAACAGTCGCAAAACATTCTGGCCGGGATCAATCACGGAAATTCATTCCGCAGACTTCAACGAATCGTTGTGTACATAAAGCGATTCTCAAACGAGTTGAGGCGCCGGAGGACCACTGGAACGGAGACCAGTGGAACAGCTGCATCGGGAAAAATGGTGGCGACTGATATTCCTCCAGTTAGTGCTGAGGAATTGGAAGGCTCCTTAATCTTTATCATAAAGCAGATGCAACAATCTGACTTCAAGGATGAGCTCGATCAGTTGGGAAAAAGGGGAGAGACACATAAAGATAGCAAACTCTCCTCTCTGACACCATTCATCCATGAACAGGGTGTCATTCGAGTTGGCGGGAGGCTGGAGGCATCGGAGTTACCATAAGATGCCAAGCATCAAATAGTGGTGTCTAACACACATCCGTTAACAAAACTGTTGATGAAATCTATACATGAAATTCTGGCCTCTCAGGGGAAAAACCGTTGCGAGATCGGTGGTGCAACATTGCATAAGATGCTTCAAGGCGAAACCTAAACTCATGTCCCAGTTGATGGGAAATCTTCCTGCGCAACGTGTTCAACCTACAAGACCCTTTGTTAACTCAGGAGTCGACTTTTGCGGTCCGATGTGGACCCATTACAAAATCCGAGGAAAAAGAACTCAGAAATCATACATTGCCGTGTTTTGCTGTTTTTCCACAAAGGCAGTGCATTTGGAGCTGGTCACAGAATTGACCACAGACGCCTTTATTGGGGCATTGAAGAGATTCATAGGAAGGCGTGGACATTGCAGACATCTTCATTGCGATAATGCCACCAACTTCACGGGAGCACAAGCCAAGTTGGCTGAACTGAGGGATGCAGTACACTCAGAGGAGGCTAAGAAGAGAATCTCGTCATTATTCAGCACACGTGGTATCGATTTTCATTTCATACCACCTAGAGCGCCGCTTTTTGGGGCCCTCTGGGAAGCAGCGGTTAAGTCTGCAAAGGCACTACTGTTGAGCGGGCAAAATTGTAACAATATATGTATATAATATAGATGTAATAGAAATAGATGTTATACAGGGTGTTTTGCTAAGGTCTGAACAGGGGTATGCCAATCGATTCTAAATGGTCTCCTGATCAAAGTTTGTTCGGACACCCTCTCCCTCCCCCTTCCCTTAAAATCGGCCCTTCCCCCTAAAATCGCGATTGAAAATTTGGAGGAGGTCAACCTAGAAAATGCTTTATAAGTTCTTTCAGAGACATCCTAGGATACTGGTTGAAAACGCATTAGAAAGCTGAACCTTCAAGCTTTCCAACGATATCACCCACTATCCGCAATGAAGTCCAATTGGAATGTGACGTTACTTTCCAATTGGACTTCATTGCGGGTAGTGGGTTTTGTGTTTTATTAATTATTATAACACGAATAACTTCGGAACGCGCCGTCGGATTCGAGTGCGGTTTTTCTCTTGAGAAAGGCTACGTGACAAGGAAGCTTCTTCTCAAAAAAAGTTTCGATCTTCCCATACAAAAAATCGGCAGAATGAAGGGTCAAGGTCAAATTTTTGGCTTTGAAATAGATGTTATATATGTGATATCTATATATATAATATAAAGGTATTATACTATACGTTGAAAAACCGACTTACTATGGCCTTACTTACTATGGCCACATTAGAAAAAACGCGCCGCTTACTCCACATCAAGGTGGTGTGGAAATGAGTTTTTTTTGGCCAAAATGCGTGTTGGAGTACACTTTGCGGCGCTCGTACGCCGAAACTATTGACTTTATGAAAAAAAGATGGAGACATAAATTGTAGGTAATTGTCTCTAGTTTCATTTTGTATATAGCTGTTTTTATCGTAAAATGAGTCGGAAAGGAGATATTGTCAAAAAACTGCTTTTAGGCGCCATTTTTCCAATGTGGCGGCGCGAGCGGCAAAGATACGAGGTCGCAAAGTCAAATTCGGAAAGAGCACCTCAAAATCTATAAAATTACCAATTTTCAAAACTCCCGGAAAACTTTCCAGGTAAACGCTATTTTTCGGCCCAAATGACTGAACTATCTCTCTCTCTCCACCGTGCAGGGTAGTTAGATGCGCATCTCGGATAATAAGAGGGGTAAGGAAGGACTCTTTAGAAAAGATCAAGGGGTGCTTTTCAGGAAAAGATAACTCTGAGGAATGTAAGCGACCGCCTACTCGACGAAGCTTATCATTATCCAAGATTGGCTGCAGTTTCAGGATAGAACTTTTATTGCTTATAAGTGAACGAGATTTTAGTGCAGTGATTTCATCCGCGTAATTGCGATTTTGCTCACTTTTAAGCCAAAACTTTAGAGCGTTATTGACTTCATGCGAAGTCAACGGTCCGAGCAGACGTTGATCGCACGCATGTCTGACATTTCGACAGAACCGCATAACATAAGAAGTGACTCTTAGGAGTTTTTTAAGCGACGAAAATCGGTGAGGAAGATCCCAGTCCATTGTTGATGTTGAAGATGCGATCTGATGAGCTTTTACGGTCTTTTCTTCACTGAGGTGCGAATTATCTTTTGGTATTTTCTTGGAAGGCCATTGAGTAAAAGGACCGGAGAGCCAAGAAGGCCCATTCCACCAAAGTGAATGGCTAATTAGTTTCGATGCTGGTAATCCTCTGGTGGCGCAGTCAGCAGGATTTTGGTCGGTTGGAACGTATCGCCAAGGATTTCCTTTCAAGAGTGTCTGGATTTCTGTTACGCGATTCGCAATAAAACTTTTCCAGCGGTGAGGGTGAGAACTGACCCATGCGAGGACTGTAGTTGAATCCGTCCAGGTGTATAATGAAACATCAGGGATGTTTAGAGCGGTTCGAGCATAGACGATAAGTTTTGAAAGTAGCAAAGCTCCGCATAATTCTAACCGAGGGATAGTCTTCCTTTTCAACGGCGCTACCCGAGACTTGGCGGTGAGTAAGGTCACTTGGGCATTGTCGTAGTCGTGAACGACTCTTAAATAGACAGCCGCGGCGTATGCAGATTCCGACGAGTCCGAAAATCCATGAAGTTCGAAACAGAGTTGCTTAGAGTGCAATCCAATCCAACGATTGATCCTTATTTTCTCTATGTTAGGTAGTTCGGATCCAAATTCCCTCCATTTAGTAAGTAAACTATCAGGCAAAGAATCATCCCATTCGAGTCCAGCTGTCCAGAGATCCTGCATGAGTATTTTCGCTGATATGACGACTGGAGAAAGCCATCCCATGGGATCGAACAATCGAGCGATCGCCGACAGAACACCACGTTTGGTTGGCGTGAGTTGATCCTGTTTTAGATTTACGCAGTAGGCAAATTCATCGCTGGACGGGTCCACTGCACCACTGCAGTTCTAGGGTTTTGACCCCTTCATTGAGCTCTAACTCCCACGGATTTTGTAGTCTTTGACTTTCCTCGAGTGTGTCGAGTAATTGAACATGGTTGGCTGCCCGCTTTCGAAGATTAAATCCAGCTGAGTGTAGTATCGCATTCAATTGTCGTTGCAGCTCTAGGGCTTCTGCAATGGTATCGGCTCCAGAGAGAACGTCGTCAACGTAGGTATCGAACTTAAGCGCAGCGGAACCAAGAATGTACTTTGCTTCTTCATCTCGAGCTAGTCTGTGAAGAGTTTTAATAGCAAAGTAGGGGGCGCAATTCATGCCATAGGTAACCCGTTGCCAGTCGATAGTCTTCGATAGGTTGATTTGGATCATCTCTCCACACAATACGCTGCAAATCTTGATCTTCGGGATGTACCAGTATCTGGCGATACATTTTCTCGATATCGCTGGAAAAAGCCACTAAATGTTTTCTCCATCTTAGTATAATTTGTAAGACGTCAGACTGTAATTTAGGGCCCACATGTAAAATTTCGTTCAAGGCGACATTGTTCGAGGTTTTGAACGAAGCATTAAAAAACCACGCGTAACTTCGTAGTTACACTTTCACTTCGAATAATAGCGTGATGTGGGAGATAGCATATTATCTTTGAGCTTTGACAAAGATTTTCCGTCGGATTAATTTTGGTCATATGCTCTAGTTTACGATACTCCTTCATAAAGTCTGAGTAACTTTTAGACAAGGCAGGCTTTAATGAAAGCTGTCGTTCCATGCGCTGCAATGATTTAAGCGCGCCAAATCTGGAATTTCCTAAGAGTGGTCCAGTTGATTTGATGGGAAGGCGTACAATGTATCTCCCGGAAGAAGTACGAGTAGTGGTATCATCATAAAATTTTATACATTCGTTTTCTTCTGGGCTGAGCATTTGAGGGGTAGGTACCTCTTCAATGTCCCAGAAGTTAGCCAGTTGATCACTCAGATCTTGGTTCGAGACAAAACATAAGTTTCTGGGCGTAGAACTACAGTCAGTATTTTTTCCTTCTTTAGGTCCAGATAAAATCCATCCAATAGCGGTTAGCTGGGCTACAGGACTGCCAGGAGGACCATGTTGGACGTTGCTTCTTAGTAAAGAAGCATACACATCAGCTCCTAGAATGATATCGATAGGGCCTGGATGCATAAAGTTTGGGTCGGCGAGTCTCAGATTGTCGAGATGAGGCCAATTCGATGAAGGTATTGTTTTATTCGGAATTTTCACTGTGTGCGTAGGCAATACAAGCGCTTCCAGTGGTAAAACAAATTGGGCTCGAGGTCTGACAACAATTCTAAAGAGACGATGCGTCGTGAAACGCCCGCTGAAGAGGTTCCCACTCTGATTATGGGAATGTTAACTTTTCTCCCAGACGTTTTGAGCATTTGTAGTAGAGGAGCCGCTAATAAAGTTGCGTCGGATCCCTGATCCAACAAAGCTAATAGGTTTTCCTTCAGGCGATCGCATCGTTATGACCGCAGTGGCTAATAAGATCGTTTTGTTGCCGAGATTGCGATTGGCATTGTGCCATCGCACATGATGATCTTTCTGTACGAGATTTTGACGCAGCTGCAGGCTGTTCAGATTCGTTTGGACAATTAACCCCTGTGGCCGCAGTTGAAGGTTTAACAGATGAGGTATCTTTATGAAGCATAGTGTGATGCTTAGTTTTGCAGAGTTGACAACGTTTTAAATTAGTACAAGCAGAGCTAAGATGCTCAGTAGACAGGCAGTTGTAACATATTTGATGTTTAGATATTAGGGTTCGCCGTTCTTCAACGGACGCTTTTCGAAAGGTAGGACAGAAAAGCACAATATGTTTGCTGGAACATAAGGGACAACAACGCGTTGAGGCTACTACATGAGCCTTACGTTCTTTAGAATAATTGAACGACGGAGCGGATTTCGATTTGGCATTCGTAGATCGATCTGCAACTGCTGATACTGATTCAAGCGCACGAATGCGATTTTCCACAAAGGACTGTAGTGATTTGAATGTAACGTGATCAGGATTACGCTCAGAGCTCGAATTTTCCCATTGTATACGTGTTCTTGAGTCTAATTTTTGAGCCGTCATGTAAACAATCCAATCGTCCCATGATTGCACTGGCCTGCCTAACATTTTTTAATGCTTTCAGTGTGTCTACCGTTCCGTCCAACAATCGCTTAAGCTCAGCGCAGGATTCGGATGAAGCGGCAGGTATCGACATAAGAGTTTTTAGAAGAACATTAACGAGAATTCTTTTATTATCATATCGATTTTCCAGAATTTTCCAAGCACTGGCGTAATTGACTCCAGTGACCGAGATGTTTCGAAGTAATTTCTTAGCATCACCATCTAGGCTCATTTTTAAATATTGTAACCGTTTACAATCAGTTAGGGTTTCATCGTTATGAATTATGGAGATGAACATATCTTTGAATGCCACATAGTTTCCAGTAAACTTTTTTAAGTTAATTGGCGGCAGCGAAGTATCGTTAATTACGACTGAAGAAGGAAGGGTGGAGGATGGATTAACGGACAATTGATTAGGTTGAGATGGCTTAGTACTTCTCTTGGCAATAAAATCATTCAAATAGCCCAAAGTGTCACAGTACGATCCTTCAACGTCGGAGTAAACATCGCTAGTGAAATATTCATGCTCGGCGCCGATAGCGCCCGCGCCCACTACGGCCTCTTCTAGTTGATTGTGTAGTTCCGTATACTTCGCCCAATAACTCTCCAACAATGCCTTTCGGCCCTCAGCATAACCCAAAGTTTTATTTTGTTCACCGGTTTTATTAAAGTTTATGTGAAAGTTGGCAATATATTTGATGATAATTTGAGTTTTTTTCATTAAATTATCAAACTGTATGTCGGAAGAAGGGTCAGCTGATTTTTTTGAAGAATCTCTCGCCTCGTCCGGCATTTTTCTGTTATAAAATAAGTTGGAACGAGCTTACCGGAGTTATTGTTGAAATTGTATGGGAGTTCTTCTGGTAGTGCACTAGTGTGTAAGCGTCACATTTGGCTTGAATACGTTTGACCAGTTACTGTGACTACAGCGATGAGGCACGATTCGCACTACACTTCTAAGGCCGTAAAGTAATACACGCACGATCACAATAGGCGCGCACTTGTGTAAGTCGCAAAGTATGACTGTAATTCGAAATTCCAGTTAAAATTTAGTCTCCCGTTAGAAGTATCACGTTTTTAGGCAATTAAGTTAGATCGAAATAGTTATTAGAGTAGCCACCACGAAATAGTTATTTAGATTAGCCACTTTTCTTACTATTAGTAGTTTAGAGTTAGTATTTGAAGTTTTAGATGCATTTAATTTTAGTATGCGCAAGCAACGCACTTCCTCACACCACGTGTTCACTGCTCTCGTGCTAAGCGAGCCAAGAACAATCTATGTTTAATCGCAGCACTCTGATGGAGATTAATCAAGCGCATTGAATCCCTTTCAGCGCTTCACTTCACGGGGATGGCTAAAGAAATAGCACCTATGCCGAGTTATAGCACCTATGCCGAGTTAGCTATTTTTTTTTTTTTTTTTTTTTTTAGGAGGTGAAATGCAGGTTACGCACACAAAGTGAGGAGCTAACTCCCTCTGTAGTGTCGGGCTTCCGCGGATTCGGCCACCGACTAAAACACCCCCTTCATTCTCCGGAGCCTAGCCTGGAACGGTTTGACACAATACTTCAAGCTAGGTCCTGGGCAGTTCTAAGCCGCTATTCCGCCTTGTTCAAGGCGTTATAGGTCTTTCTTCTTCTCGCGGAGTATGACGTGCACATATCGCGCTACCGCATCCCAGTTGGTTTTACTCTGCAGCATTTTGTCGACGACATTGTCCGCGGTAATGCCTTCAATGGTGGCTGACACATTCTCCCTAAGCGCTCTCCATCTATCGCAGCCGAAGAAGGTATGCTCTGCGTCGTCGGTGATGCCTTCGCAATATAGGCAGTCTGCTGATGGGGTTTTGCCCATCCTATGCAGGTAAGCGCGGAAGCATCCGTAGCCACTCAATAGCTGCGTGATGTAATAGTCCACTTCGCCGTGTTCTCTTTTCAGCCATGGTTCAATGCTTTTTATTAAACGGCAGTCCATCGTCCCTTGCTTGCGCCCTCCCACTTCGCCTGCCAAGCTTGGACTGTTTTGGCTCTTTCTTCGCTTCCTACTGCATCTCTGTCTGCTTCAGCTCTTCTGAGGAAGACTGCTCGTCTCTCCTTAGCAAGGATGTCAAGGGGTATGACACCCGCTATAACTAAGACAGCTGGTTCTGACACTGTTCTGTAAGCGGACGCTACCCTTAGTGCCCCCCTTCTTTGTACTTGGACCAGCCTCTTCCGGTACATCTCTTTAGTCAGTGCGTGACCCCACACTTCTACGCCGTATACGAGAACCGAATTGATTGTGCTCATTAGCAGCCTTCGCTTGCTCGAAGTTGGTCCGCCGACGTTGGCCATCAATCGGGACAGTGCCGCTACTCCTTTCGCCGCCTTGTCCGCCGTTCGCTTTATTTGCTCGAAGAAGCTGAGCTTTGTGTCAATCATGATACCTAGGTATTTCACCGCGGGTTTGCTTTCAACCATTACCTCGCCCACACGCACTTGCAAGATAGTCGGGATTCTCTTTTTCGTAAGCATAACCACTTCGGTCTTCTCAAGTGCGAGCGAAAATCCGTGGGTGGTCATCCAACTGCTTACGGTCCGCATCAGCATATTTAGCTTCAGTTGCGCATGATGGAAGTCCCGTGCTACTATGAGCGCCGCTACGTCATCCGCATATCCTACCAAATGGGTTTCCTCCGGCATCTCGGTCTGAAGTAGACTGTCGTAGGCAACATTCCATAAATCCGGTCCTAAGATCGAACCCTGGGCTGCTCCTGCCGTAACCCGCTTTCTCCGCTGTCCGTCCTTGGTAGTGAAGGTTAGCGATCGATTCCTGAGGTAATCGTCAATAATCCGGAAGAGGTAAGGTGGTATCCGAAAACTACCCTAGAGCGCTTCCAATATATCGGTCCACTTCGCCGATTTGAAGGCATTTCTAACGTCGAGCGTCACCAGTAGCACAATCCTCCGAGAATAATGGTTGTGTTCCTCTGCGCGTTTCACTGTTTCAGTCACCTCCATTATGGCATCCACTGTAGACCGGCCTGGTCTGAAACCGTATTGCCTTGGGGACAGATCCCCCACATCCCGGATGGCACTTGAAAGTCTGGCTTTGATCAGTTTTTCCAGGACCTTGCCCGCTGTGTTCAGCATGCACAGGGGGCGGTAATCAGATGCCTGCCCTGTATCGCCTTTCCCTTTACTGATCAGGACCAACCGAGCGTTCTTCCAGCGGGAGTAGAACACTCCTTCCGCAAGGCACGAGTTATACATCTCCAGTAACAGGTCTGGGCCGGGTGCTTTCTTGTTCTTCATCGACGAGACGGCCTTCTCCAGTTCCTCCGGTGTGAAGAGTGGGATTTCCCCTTCGACTCTCGGTCTTTGGCCAGATCTCATCGGGTGAGTAGGGAACAACGTTGAAACGATTCTGTCCATGGTGCTGGTATCCATCGCACTCGCCGTTTTAAGGGCACCCAATTTTTGCGGGACGAGTTTGTACCCGAGGCCCCATGGATCTCTGTCCACCTCGTTCACAAGCTCTTTCCAACAACTGGCTTTACTTCGATTGATAGCTCTCGGAGTTCCTTCTTGGCAAGTTTGTATTCTGCCGATTTTTGGCTGGCATCTGTCCGGTCTCGGGCCCGTTGAGCTATACGACGAAGCTTGTGACACTTTCTCCTTAGGTCCGCTATCTCGGCAGTCCACCAGTACACAGGGCTTTTGCCATGGCGAGGTACCTTCCGTGGCATAGCAGTTTCACAAGCCGTTGTTATCAGCCTCATTGTCGACGCGGCGAGCGTCTCAGCCTTGTCTCTCCCGCTCGTGTTTTGTCCCGTGTTTGGCCTCACTTCCCTTCTAAGAAGTCGCGAGAAAGTGTCTGGGTCTAACCTATCAATGTTCCACCTTCGGGCCTTTTCCTGCTGGTATGTTTTCTCTTGAAGTCTCTCACCTACGTCGAAGATGATGTACTGGTGGTCGCTACCGGTATAATCTTCGAGGACCCTCCAGTCCCGTATGAGTGGTGCCAGAGACTCAGATGAGAAGGTCACGTCAGGTATGGACTCTCCATACCCGGGGCGTCGGAAAGTGGTTACCCCTCCGGTGTTCAAGACGAGAAGTCCGGTTCTGGCTGTCATTTCCAGCAGTTTACCGCGGTTATTGGGGTGAGGCATTCCCCATTCAACTGCCCTCGCGTTGAAGTCGCCGGTCACTACGACTCTGCCTCTCGTTCTGAGAATTTGGTCTTCCAGTTCTTCTAGTTTTTTACGGTATTCTAATATTGGTTCGTTCGGCGTTAGGTAGCAGCTGAAAAAGGTTACCGCATTCACCTCCGCCCATACGTAGCCGTTGCCTCGTCCATGCTGGACAACTTGGTTCCTTCCGTCGCCTAGTACCCATATTGCTGCTGTGCCGAGGAGGTCTGAATACCAGGAGGGAGATTCCTTCTCTCGGTATTGCTCGCTCAGCAGGAGCAGATCGGCCTCCTTCTCTACTGCCAGCTGCTGAAGTAGATCGTTGGCGGTCCTACTTCTATGCATATTGCCTTGAAGGACGCGGGTCATTTCAAGGCTTTCTTGGCTTTATCTAGGTGCTGCCGGAACACCCTGCATCTTCCTGAGCCCGGCGCGTGCGCTAGGTCTGCCTGTCCTGTGTCCGCTTCTGCGCAGAGGAAGCAGTGCTCCGGCTTAGTGCACGTTTTTGCTTTGTGCCCAGACGTACCGCACCTGAGGCACGCTGAGCTCCTTTCCGGTCCCTTGAACTCTCTGGCTAGATGCCCGTATCCGAGGCACTTGAAGCATCTAGTCACTTCCGCTCTTTCCCGCGTCCTGCAGTAGACCCACCCGATTCTTATTTTCCGCTGGTCCCACAGTTTTATAGCTGCCTTCTCTCCCATCTGCACGAAAGCCATTTTCTGCCCTCTTTGATTTGCGGGGGTAAGGCCAATCGTAACTTCTCCCAGCTCAGGGATGTCTCTTTGGAGCGCTGCCCTGACTTCGGCTTCGTCAGTGAGACAGTCAAGATCCCTTATCTCCATCGTGCGCCTCGCCTCTAGGCTGGATACTGCCGCTTTTTCGCCAAGTACCCCTTGGATCACCTCGCGCAGGCCTCCCTTATTGGTTGGATCCTCTTCCACTTCCAACAGTATGTCGCCTACCCGAGTTTGCCGTATCGAGGTGGCTTAAGCCCTTGCGTCTTCCGGCTTCGCCTTTTGTCTTAGGTCCTTTAGGACTTCGGCGTAGGATTGTCCTTGCTTGGGCTTAATGAGGATCGCATCTGCCAGGCCCCTCTTTCGGCCTCTCCTTTTGCCTTCCTTGGCTTGCATGCTCTCTCTCATGGTCTTTGGGCCAGGTGTTGTGGCCTTGGGAGTTTGTGCCGAGTTAGCTATTACCACTATCAGGTTTAAGGCTACTGAGGAGCGAAATCTTCAAGAACTTTCGCGGATCGACGGGCGAATTAGTGTAATTCGATTACTCGCGGTTCGTTTAATGAGTTTCTTTAGCGCGTTCCCGGCCGATGCACCAAAAAATGTTCGAGCGAACTTGATTATCGAAAGGAGCGGGTCGGTGTTAATGAAACACAACTCTCGGTCAAGCACTTTGGGTGCGTTTCTTTAGTCATTCCGAATATTCGGAACGCTTAGAGGGTGTTTCTTTATTCGTTCCGTTGTTCTGTTCCGGGTTTCTTTATTTATTCGGAATATTCAGATCGTATTCTTTTCGTACTACCTCCAGAGGTAGAATAAACGGAATGACAAGACTTGAATGCGTCAGTGGAGCAGCTGATATACGTCAACGGGACAGTATAATCGCAATAAATTAAACTAAAAAGTGACAGTCCCAATAAATTTACCTAAAAAGTGAATTGAAAATTGTGTGATGCAGGAGATATGCAATGGTAAGTCGATGCCTTTGTTGGTTTGCTTAATATGTTATTTGCTTAATATGTTACAGATGAAATTATCCCTGAAGTGGACGCCGGGGGACATCAAATGCCTCATTTATATGGGGAGAATATTTCTGACTTCGACTGCCTCCCGAAAAAGAGGGTTTGGGCAAAAGTTGGCGCTGAGATGCAGCTAATTAAATTGAAAACTTTCTGTGCGATGTTTAAGAAAGTAAAAGACCATAACAACGTAAGCGGCAACGAGCGGAAATCGTGGGAATACTTCGACGAACTGGACGAGATCTTATTCCGTCGACCCGAAATAATAGGGCCCTATGTACAATAAGCTCACTCTTTGTGGGCCCTATTACGAATATCGTCATTTCTGCGAACGAATATTTTCGATTCGTTCGCAGAAATGACGATATTCGTAATAGGGCCCATAATAATTTATCCTGCAAAGGAGGTGGTTAATTTTTTTTTATATGTATACATATTTTCTTTGTACCCAAGAAGGTTGTTATTTTATGAAAAAAAATTTTTTTATTTTTTTCGCTAGTTCCAATATTATTATTTATTATTTCAGAGAATGTTTTGATATAAAAACTGAAAACTCTCAGGTGAGAGACGAAAATGGCACTTAAACTGTTGCGAGTCAAACTTTGGGATTGTATCCTCCCAGAATCCCATATTTTTTTCAATCCGTCTACGTCTACGTTTAGCTGTAAACAAGTTTTGCTCTTCATCATCGTCATCCTCGTCGCTATCAAACATAAATTCCAAGCAATTTTGCTTATTATGGAATACACTAAATTTTCCGACATGACACAATCCACGACGTCAGCTGTCTGTCATTCTGGGTGCGTTTCTTTATTTTTTTCATTCCGAATATTCTTTTCAGTATTCTGTTCCTTCTATTCCTTCCACGGAATGAATAAAGAAAAACACCCTTTATTTTCGCCTATCGAGCTGATCGACTAAACTCTATAGCGGTTTGCAACTAACTGACCCCGGCTTCTGGCTATCCCATAGCGACGACCGTTTCGGGCTGTACCACTCCTAAATTCTGAGTTCTGATTCCCAGTCGGAGTTCTCCCGACCCTTCCCAGAATTTGATTTGCACTTTCAATAGAATAAGGCCCCAGAAAAATGGCGATGCCGGCAGCCAAAGGCACGACGACGCATATGCGGTACACCACAACGCATGAGCCCAGAAGAATAACATTGCGCGCCGAACTTCTCTGCGTTGCTTGCCGATGCAGCATCGCAGGGTGGAGGCATCAGAAATTTTTGGTCACGATTCTCTTGTTTGAAGTGGACTATCTTTATATTTATTTGTCTATGGTATAACATAGAATAACTTTGGAATAAATAAAAATAAAAAAAACCGTATTTTGTCTAAATGTTCTTTAGTCATATTTAGAAAGTGATATTTAGAAGTCAGAAATTTGCAACCGCCTAAAATAATTTTTGTAGATATTACGAAAGTTCAAAACTCGCTAGCGGTCAAATTGACCGCTTCCGTCGTTTTAATGTTAAAACTAATTGGTTAGAACGTGTTTGAATAGGTCTACACTTATTATTGAAAGACTTGTTCTGTAATCTTAATACATTGTTGTATGTAAATACAGTTGTTAGATATATGTGTTTTAATAGAGAGTGTTAATTTTGTATTCTTGTTATCATAAAAACGCTTTCACTTTTATTATTTTGAGTATAAAAGCGGATAACTTGTTAAGTGATTTGTAAAGTCTTTTAAAAGGTAACAGTTAACAGGAGTTTACAAAGCAATATGAAAATGGTAAGCCTTTTTTGTTGTTTTAGAAATTAAATATTTTAAATTAATAATTGCCTATGAATGAAGGCAAACAAGGCAGCGCAGGTATTAGACAACATTGAAAGAGGCATCCTACAATCTAGTGAAGGTGGAGGACCTAATTCTTCAAAACGAATATCTAATAAACTATTTTAAATTAGTAAAGACTAGGTATGGTGAAAAAGTTATTGTTGTTTTGGATAATTCATTTCATATTTATCTTCCAAATCGATGCTCGGAAAAAATTAAAAAAGAGGAAGAAATTGAAGAGCTATATAATATTAAAAACTATTATTTAGTCCCCACATCTCACGACGTTTCAAAAAAGTTGACATTGTTTAAATTTATACAAAAATAAAATAAATGTGTACAAACAATAAGGTTTTTTTTTACTATGATGTACATTTTTTTATATCATTTCAGATTTACAAAATTATTCTCTTCTCCGTCGTTTGTATCCGTATGTTACTTAACTGTAGTTTTTCATAAATCGACGCTTTTCTGACGTGGGTTTATATTTGAAGGGTTCAGGGGAAGAACAACTTTTGTCACATTTTTAATTTTTTTCAACTTTCAATGCAGTCTGAATGGTTATACCTGTCGCTATGTTCTGTCAAAACAACAGGGCAATAACATCCATAGTCTCCGAGATTTCATGCTTTTAAAATATCGATACAGGGAAAAAACAACCGTTGTCCGCAAAGAGAAAAAGGGTAAACTCAACTTCCTGTGGAGACACCCCTAATTCAGGAGAATTTACGCTCCCTGACCAAGCTTACAAGGACATTTTACCAATCAGTAAAGCAAAATTCCTGGATATACAATCTTTATCAAAATATTGTGGACCAATAGCAAAAAAATATTTTTCAAACCTTAAATACAATATTTATTTTTTGTTAGTCCCTACACCTACCCCTACCCCTAACCAGCCCTCCCCCCTATACCATTATACCTATTACACTATTTTATTAAGATCTTTTCTTTTAATTAGTAATATCTCAGTTTGTTCATTAGGTGACAAAAGGTGTTCTTCCCCTGGACCCTTCAATTGTTAATTTCGGTAACGGTTATAATTTCGTTGTCTTTGGGGCAGCGTAGGTATTGTTATGTTCCCATTAACTACTCCTAATTATTCATCATATTTGCTTTCCAACCCCGTTACACGTGCCTATGCCTCACGTTGCTTCATCACCTAATTTCATAAATTTCAACATTAAATTCTTGCTTACTCCCAAATTCCGCTTAGCCAAGTTGATCTAAAATTTCCATCGCCTAATTTCATAAATTCTTGCTTACTCCCAAATTCCGTTTAGCCAAGTTGACCGCAGCGTCCGGCTATCAACTTACGCGTGATTTCGCGATCGTTTTATGTCGCACGACAAAAAGTGATGTATCAGCTGGTTGACTTCGTTACCTGTGTAATAGTTAGTACCTAAAGTAAGAGTCAGTCCTGCCTGAACTTCGAAACCGTTAAAACCTCCAGATCAGAACTTAATACAATTTGTAAAGTTGTGAACGAATTAAATTTATCTAAAAAGTTTTGTAAAGGTTGTGATTTAAATTGGAATATAAAATAAAATTTGTAAAGTTGTGAACGAATTAAAATTATATAAAAAGTTTTGTAAATTAAAACCTAATTGGAACCTAATATAAAATAAAGTAAAGTTTGTGAACGAATTCTGTAACAATCATATTGTGCAATAAAGGTTGCGATATTCAAAGATTTCGTTTGGCGATTGATTTTGTGTCCTGTAACAGGAGATTTTTGGTGTTAGAAGTGGGATCGCCAAAGTAACAAGAAATCTAGTTCCTAAAAGACCGTGGAAATTAAGTTCTAGTCAACAATTAAATCTGTAGGACTGAGAACGATAAATTCCGGTTGAAAGGGAACCAGTGAAGTCGCGAACAGAAGTTACAATAAGTTACCGAATTGTAAATCAGAGGAAAAGTTTCGAAGTGCAGTGACTCATCATCTACATCCGCATTATCAACGAGGAATCATCATCTACATCCGCATTATCAACAAGGAATCATCATCTACATCCGCATTATCAACGAGGGATCATCTCTCAACCAACATCAACGTGGTACATTTCAACCCTCAACCCAAGCAAGAGCTTCCGGATTTCCACCTCAGCGCATCAACCCTTGATCGACATGAGATTGATTGCCATCGTAGTACTATTAAAATTGTAAGTCAGGCTAAAATTATTATCATTCACTATATCGAGTATTATAACAAATGCAATAGTATTTAAGACACGAGATCAAAATTGTATTAGTTAAAATTTTGACACTACATAAATCGTACCAACCAAAATTTTTCCAATCGAGTGTAAAATTGTAATAGAATTGTAAAATGCCTACGACAAGATCTCAATCACAATCACAAGACACGACCGAAGAGAAAGAACCTCCTGTAAATCCTTCCTTCATACTTCCATCCGAACCAGGCCCCAGCACGTCCCGTCGTAATGAGGAGCGTCGCGGTACGCCGTATACAATCGATATAAATACCTTATTCAAATTTATTAAGCCTTTCGATGGAGATCGGGAGAAATGAATTCCTTTCCTAAATAATTGTGATTCTGCATTCGATCTTTCAAATAATGAGCAACAACCAATTTTATTAGCGTACGCAAAAGCGCAAATGACTGGAAAGGCGGAATCCGCCTGCGCCAATCATGTTTTCCGTACTTGGTCTGCACTAAAGGACTACCTAAAGAGTATGTACTCGGATAAGAAAACCCATGGGCATTTACTGATGGAACTGCTGAGTTGTCGTCAGTTGACGAACGAAACGGTTTCGCAGTACATGTGTCGGGTCGAAACTTCCCTTAAACGAGTACTGACTTCGATACAACAAGGAAAACACCCTTCAGAGGAACTGTCATGTCGCATAGCCTCAATGAATGACCTCGCCCTGCACACTTTTATCCTTAATACAAGGCCCGAAATTAGTCAAATGCTCCGAGCTAGGGAAATTTCCAGTCTAAACGAAGCATTCAATATTGCTATTGAAGAAGAAAAGGTGGCCTTGCTGCTCAATCAACACAGGGCTACTAAATTTTGTAATAATTGCAAACGTTCCGGTCATACTAATCTAAACTGTTATAAAAAATCTACCCCCAATGTAGCGCAAAACAAAGCTCCTTCCAAATTACTATTAAATTCTACTGGGGAAAAGATATGTAAATATTGCAAGGCGAAGGGTCATAACATCTTCGAGTGTGAGAAAAGGAAAAGAGTGAACGAAAGAAATGGAAATCAGGGAAAACCGACCGAAGTTAGCAGAAACCCCGGGTTAGAGGAGAAACAGGGAAACATCAAGACTCTCGAGGCACCAGCAGCAACCCCTCGAGAGCTAAATCACCTTGCTGCATTGAATCTCAACTAATATTGTCAAATTCTAACACAATTCACATAAAATTCGCCTGTCTTAATTCAAATTCTAAATTTTTCAAGTTATTAGTTGATAGCGGCGCCAACGTCTCAATTATTAAGTCCAAATCCTTGAATCTGTGGCGAACCACGAATATTTGCCCTTAAGCGTTCACGACGCCACAAGTGACAGCGCCGACAACTGCGACTCGATCGCTGCGCCACCAGCGGACATTCCGACGAAGAGAGAAACTTCAATTCGCTTCCACTCGGGCTTTGGTGCTTTCTCTTCTGCTTACTGTTCGCCGATACAGAATTTGTATTTGATAAACAATAAATTGTGAAGTTAAGATTACGACTTTTATTTAGTAGTCACACTTCTAGTAAAGGACCTATAGTGGTGACCCGCGACAAACAAAATAATAAGTGCAAAAACATTGTGAAATATTTTTTTTTCTCCAACATGGCGGACGAAGAGGCTCAGCATCAACCCCAGCCGCCGCCGCATTTGCAGCCCCAGCCCGAGCAGCCCCAGCCACCGGAGGCGGTGCAGCACGTTGATCGCGTTGCATTGCGTCTTCCACCTTTTTGGCCAGAGAACCCTAGAGTTTGGTTTGCGCAGGTGGAGGCACAGTTCGCGCTTGGCCGCATTACCAGTGATGGATCAAAGTACAATCATCTGGTGTCGCATCTCGACCAGCGCTCCGAGGTTCAAGATATAATAGTGAAACCTCCCCTAACAAACAAGTATGAATTCCTTAAAGGGGAGCTCATACGAAGAATTTCAAGTTCCCAAGAAGAGCGCATTCGCCAGTTACTAACACAGACAGAGATCGGGGACAGGAAGCCTACACAATTTCTGCGATATTTGCGCAGCCTGGTGACAACTGAGACAGTTCCTGACTCCTTGTTGCGAACATTATGGAGTGGTCGTCTGCCTGGTCATGTGCAGGCCATAATAGCAACTCAGCAGGATTCTCCGCTCGATATTGTGGCAGAATTAGCGGGCAAAGTTTTTGAGGTTATCCCTCTGCAAAATGTTGCCGCTGTGTCTGTTTCTTCTCCAGCGGACTTGGGCGCAAGCTTGGAATGCTTACACAAGCAAGTCTCCTCATTAGCTGTCAAAATAGAGGGCTTGTCGCGTTCTCGCAACATTCTTTCGGGTAGCCGAAGTCGTGACAGTTCTCGTTCTCGCACGAGCAGTCTCCCTGAGAAGATGTGCTGGTACCATCTTCGCTTCGGAGACAGGGCGCAGAAATGTACTGGCCCTTGCAGCTATCGAGCCCCAAACTCCCACAGCAGTCAGCAGTAGGGGCGACTTCTGGCTGCCTTCTCAAAACGTCCCAACGCCTTTTTGTGATCGATAGGAGGACTCAGCGTCGTTACCTGGTGGACACGGGGTCGGATTTGTCCGTCCTTCCCCGCCGTTTACTCCGAGAGCATCGCGGGAGAACCAATTTCGATCTGTCGGCGGCTAACAACAGTGTTATTCACACCTATGGTATGTTGCCCATTAATCTTGACCTTGGTCTCCGCAGGGAATTCTCATGGCGCTTTATAGTGGCTGACGTTGCCGAGCCAATTCTGGGAGCTGATTTCCTCGCGCATTACCACCTCCTCCCAGACATTAAGCAAGGTGAGCTTCGGGACGGTGTCACGCATTTCAGAATTTCCGGGTTGCGCACGATTTCTGCACAGTCAAGCATCAGGGCTGTCACAGGTACATCGTGCTTTCATGAATTGTTGTCGGAGTTTGCTGATATAGTTCGCCCAGCCGGCGGTCCTCGGGCGGCTCTCCACGGAGCGGTGCATCACATACGGACTACACCAGGACCTCCTGTTTCTTGCAGAGCGCGTCGTCTTGCACCGAGTAGCCTGCAAATTGCCAAGGCTGAGTTTGAGCGGTTGGTTCAGGAGGGTACAGCTCGCCGTTCAGATAGTCCTTGGTACTCGCCATTGCATATGGTGCCCAAAAAGAACGGTGAATGGCGTCCCTGCGGGGATTATCGTGCTTTGAACTCTCGCACCGTGCCAGACAAGTATCCTGTGTGTTTAGACTCAACCCACATTATCATCATCTTCATCATTAGCTTTCTTAAATTTGTATTTCGAGTTAAACATTGTATTACTTAATTTCACATGCCACTGTATTTTGCTGTTCATTAATTTTGCCTACTCTCAATTGCTGTACTAAATGCCCTTCAATAATGAGAAAAACTGTACTGTGTCGCCTAGATTTGTAAAAACTCTCATACCAGACTTCTTCTCTTGCTAACCGCCGAGCTGTACGGATCGCTGCAAATATAGTCATTGTTTTTAGAAGTTTCAATAGCGTGTTTTTTCTATATCAGCCCTAAACCCTAACATTTCTGGTCCTTCGAACCGCATTAAATTAATCGCGATTTGCGTAATTTATTAAATTCCGGCGAAAGTATATTCGGGCTAATCGACTACCTGTGGAGAACAATTCGGTTCGCGTGTGCTGACTAACGGAAGGTGGTGATTGCCGAATAAATCACCTAAGTGAGCTAAAAACAATAAAAACTTAAAACTATTGACTATATCCGCGATTCGCGTTAATTTCCATTAACAAAAATTGGTGATTGTGCCCAAAAACTGGTCTGTGCCAACATAGCGCCCCACGTGCCTCCTTATGCTGCATTCGCCTGTGCTGCAGCTGGACATAATCATCATAGCGTCAGCAGGAAGAGAAGCAGATCTTATCTATCTATTCTTTGGAATCCCGTGAGTCCGTTCCAATTACTATTTTTAACAAAATTTACTGTCCTACTTCGCGGACAAACAGCATGAAACATATACATACTAACATATAAACGCAACATACTTATGCCTACAACATTGCGGTTAACAACTTAAACTAAAACAATATACTAGTTTTTAAATACAAAACTACAACCTTAAAGAATACAGAATTCTAATTGCTAAATAATACAGCATATACAACATAGAAAATAACATAATAGTTCTTATGCATAAAAGCACAGACAGAAGCAAGTGATAAATTTGAGTGAGTAAACTTTTGTGGAAGCTCAATTTTGACTACAACTTTCAAACTAAAGTTACTCTCGCGGGCTTTTCAGACTCAAAAGTGTGATTTTTTGAACTCAAAGTTACATTCGCGTATATTTTCGGACTAAATTGATACGAAATTTGAGCTTGTGAACTTTTGAACTTAAAACTTACTTTGTGGACTAAGTTGGCAAATAATAAAAACAAATTTATTACGTTGCGATATCAGATTATTTTTCTGTTATTTTCCGTACACATATTAAGAATGGATAAAGCTAAACTTAAAGTGACAACAATTTCCGAGAGAATCTCGAGATTTATATCGAACGCAAATAAAACGTGTAAAGAAAAACGAGATGAGCCATTTTTAAAAGCAAGGCTTCAGCTCCTTCATAATTATTGGCAACAATACACCAAAGCGTATGAAACTTTACTTGATAATGTCGATGATGAAACTCTGAAATCCGATGAGTTTTTTACTGCGGATAGTTATTCCAAAGTGGAATGCGAATATATTGAAACGATCAGTTGGATCAAAAAGCAGCTGGAAGCTTTTCAAGTTCCCAGAGAGGAGTTGACCGAAAATGAGGCTCACTTATTTCACTCGACAGTAAAGACCTCCTCTTCTTCCCAAGCTATAAAGCTTCCAAAAATTCAGCTACCAAGCTTTAGTGGATCCTTTTTAGATTGGCCTTCTTTCCACGATACTTATGTGTCGCTTTACACAATAATTGCTCTTCATCAGATGTGCAGAAAATGCATTATCTTAAATCTGCCATCACGGATGAAGCGGCCAAGTTATTAAAGCACTTTTCTATAACGAGCGTAAATTATAATTCTGCGTGGGATCTTATCCTGTCGAGATATGAGAATAAACGTGTTTTAGTAAATACCAATATTCATGAACTTATTACGCTACCTAATATGTCGTCGGAAACTTCAAGCGAGCTTAGAAGAGTCTTGGACAGATTCAATCAAGCTGTAAGAGCTCTGGATAATCTTTCGCGACCTGTAAAGGATTGGGATGATTGGTTGGTTTATTTTTTAACCAACAAGTTAGATGACAGTACTCGCAAGGATTGGGAAACTTCTCTAGTTTCATCAAAAGACGTTCCAGCTTTCAAGTCTCTACAGGATTTTCTTGAGACTCGACTGCAGGCTCTAAATGCACTTAACGAAAATAAACCGTCTATAGGCGCTGGGCACAAATCAAAATTGCTTTCGCGCACTTCTAAAGCTTATGCTCATCATTCTCATCAAGCACCGTCAACAGCGGCGTGCGCGTGTTGTCATGAAAAACATTTTATTCTATTTTGCCCTAAATTTAAAGCAAAATCAGTTGATCAACGCATCGCTTTTCTTAAATTTAAAAATTCATGCACCAACTGTCTCCGACAAAATCATACTGTCGAAGCGTGTACTTCTATTAAGCGATGTCAAAAATGTAACGAGCAACACCACACTATGATTCATAAATCAACATCCGCTACTGCTCCTCAATCTATTGTTTCTGCGCAACCATCAGCAACTGCTCCTTCGGTTTCAAAGGACATTCAACAACACAGTACTAATACTACAATAGCACATGTTGCAAATAATAGGAGTTCTTCTGTTTTACTCGCCACAGCTGTTGTATACATTCAATCTTCTGACGGTCGTCTATTTCGTATTCGAGCCCTGCTAGATCAAGGATCAGAATCCTCATTCATAACTGAAGGTTTGGCGAACATTTTAGGCTTACGAAAACAGCGAGCAAATATCTCGGTGTTAGGTGTAGGACAATGTAATGCAGGTGTTGTGCAATCCGTCGTTACTCACAACATTGTATCGGGCATCGATTCAACACTAAAATATAATGTCCATTCGTTAGTCTTGCCCACACTTACACACCTAATACCCTCTAAAGCTGTTAAACGTGAAGACTGGCCGCATATTATAGGCCTACCTCTCGCTGATCCTGAATTCGATAAGCCCTCGGGCATAGACCTTATTCTAGGAGCTGACATTTATTGTAGAGTTCTCAGAGCTGGTGTCCGTCAAGGACCAATGGGCACTCCCATAGCTCAAAATACTACGCTGGGCCGGATACTATCAGGAAAGATCGAAAGTGATTTCTCTCAAACAACAGCCATTTTTAGCCTACATACATCAACCGATGAGTTAAATTCGTTACTTAGAAAATTTTGGGAAACAGAAGTGCCCCCAAAAGCTACAATTTACACACCCGATGAAGCGGAATGCGAAGCTATCTTTGCAAACACTTATTGCAGAAATGCTGAGGGAAGATATGTGGTAAAACTTCCATTTAAATCTACCCATCTTGCGCTTGGAAACTCTCGTGAAGCTGCTATGAGCTCTCTGCTCCGATGGAGAAAAGATTTAGTCGAGACCCTACACTCTTTCGGGAATATTCGGATTTCATTGAAGAATATCTTTCTTTGAATCATATGGAACTAGTTCAGAATGAAAGTAAAGACTCGGCTAATTGTTACTACTTACCACACCACGCAGTGTTAAAGCCCAGTAGTACTACTACAAAATTGCGTGTGGTCTTCAACGCGTCGCAGATTTCTTCGACTGGTCATTCTTTAAATGATTGTCTGCACATAGGACCGAAGCTTCAAAATGACGTTAGCCTCATAATCACTAAATGGCGACTCTATCCCTTTGTTTATACCGCAGACATCGCAAAAATGTTTAGACAAATTTTAATCGATCGTCCAGATACGGACTTTCAGCGAATACTGTGGAGAAATTCTCCAAATGAGCTAGTCCAATGCTACAGACTTCTAACAGTCACATATGGGACCGCCTGTGCACCATACTTAGCCTGTAAAACCCTACAGCAACTAGCTAATGACTACAGAGATCAATACGGAAACGCGTCAAAAATCTTACTTGAAAACTTTTGCGTAGATGATGCTCTTTTTGACGCTTTTAATCTCAGAGAAGCTTTGAACTTACGCAATGAACTTAACACCCTACTTCTGCAAGGAGGGTTTAAACTTCGAAAATGGCTCGCCAATTCTATAAAATTACTTGATGGCATTCCATTAGAGGATCGAGAGCTGACTTCATCTGTAAAACTCGTTAGCGACTCACAAATAAAAACCTTAGGAATCATCTGGTGCCCTACACTTGATTGTTTCAAATTTACTATACGACTTCCTAATTCGCCTGTTTTAACTAAGAGATCTGTTTTAGCCGATATTAGTCGATTATACGACCCCTGTGGCTGGCTCTCGCCTATTACGATAACGGCTAAGATATTCCTCCAAACTCTTTGGAAAAATCAACTTGATTGGAATGAAGAATTACCGTCAGAATTGAATGCTGAATGGCTTTATTTTAAACAACAACTACATGATATGGATTTAAAAATTCCTCGTTGGATTGGTCGTAACAAAGTGAGGCAATTCATCCGTCGTTGTGTTATTTGCTGTCGGTTTAAAGGAACTTCTCGTACTCCATTGATGGGAGATCTACCAGTAGACAGAGCACGTCCTGCTAAGCCTTTTCTACATAGCGGAGTCGACTTTGCTGGCCCATTCGTCGTCAAACTTAGGAAAGGTCGTTGTCGCCTACAGACAAAAACTTATGTTGCTTGCTTCATATGCTTCGTAACTCGTGCCATTCATTTAGAACTTGTGATGGATCTTACGGCTGAAGCTTTTGTTGCTGCTTTTCGTCGTTTTGTCAGTCGTCGTGGACATTGCGCTCGCATATACAGCGATAATGGGCGAACGTTTGTAGCTGCTGATAAGCAACTTACACAACATCTCCAGCAGCTTATTAATGAGGCTACTATTCCTCAACTAACGCTGAAGGACGGTACCGAATGGCATTTTATCCCACCCTACTCACCACACTTTGGAGGTTTGTGGGAGGCTGGTGTTAAAGCCATGAAACACCACTTTAAACGAGTCGTCGGTAGCCATCTAATTTCTATTGAGGAAATGCTCACATTATTGACGCAAATCGAGGCCTGTCTCAATTCACGTGCCTTGCAAGCAATATCTGACGATCCATCAGATCTCACCGCCTTAACTCCTGGACATTTTTTGGTTGGCGAAAATCTTTTAGCTGTGCCGGAGCCCAGCCTCCTTGAGATACATATTAATCAATTAAGCCGCTGGCAGATGGTGCAGCAAATGTACCAACATTTTTGGAGTCGCTGGTACAAGGAGTACCTCTACAATCTTCAATTGAGGTACAAATGGCAACATTCGTCAGACCCTCTTAAAGTCAGCGACCTAGTGTTAATCAAAGAGGACAATTTACCACCACAATGTTGGCTTCTAGGTAGAATTGTCGCTCTTCATCCTGGCTCAGGTGGACAAATCCGAGTAGCCACTATCAGACATAAAGACGGTTGTTTTAAACGACCTATTGTTAAGTTATGTGTATTGCCAGTAGATACACAAGAGAGCGAAAACGAGAAAACAAAATAGTCTAGCTTAAACCTAAAGTTGCAATTCTACTAATCTAACAAAATTCAGCAAGCATCTACTTATTCTCCTGCGTATTTTCTCCTTACTAGATTCTGGTAATTTCTTTGGGGCACCCTTTCATGACAGGCGGCTTACTTCCTTTCATGGCGGGCGGCTTACTTCCTTGCATGGCGGGCGGCTTACTACTCTCATGAAGGACGGATACTTATCACAAGTGTACGAGGTCGTGCTACACACGAGGCGGGCGGAATGTTTAGACTCAACCCACATTATCATCATCTTCATCATTAGCTTTCTTAAATTTGTATTTCGAGTTAAACATTGTATTACTTAATTTCACATGCCACTGTATTTTGCTGTTCATTAATTTTGCCTACTCTCAATTGCTGTACTTAATGCCCTTCAATAATGAGAAAAACTGTACTGTGTCGCCTAGATTTGTAAAAACTCTCATACCAGACTTCTTCTCTTGCTAACCGCCGCGCTGTACGGATCGCTGCAAATATAGTCATTGTTTTTAGAAGTTTCAATAGCGTGTTTTTTCTATATCAGCCCTAAACCCTAACACTGTGCGTCACATTATGGACTTTTCACACGCACTTCACGGTTGTACAATCTTCAGTACCATAGATTGTGCTAAGGCGTTCACGCAGATTCCGGTGGCCCGAGATGATATTCCCAAGACAGCTATAATAACACCTTTTGGACTCTTTGAGTTCATGTTTATGGGATTTGGACTTCGCAATGCTGCACAGACTTGGCAGCGGTTTATAGATGAGGTTGTCCGGGAGATGCCTTTTTGTTTCGCTTACTTGGACGATGTATTGATTTTCTCCCGAGACCAGGAGGAACATAAGAATCATTTGCGAGCAGTGTTCCAGCGATTTTCTGAATATGGAGTCATCATTAATCCGGCCAAGTGTGTACTTGGAGCACCTGAAGTCACCTTCCTGGGGTATACAATTTCAGCGGATGGATGTCGCCCACTTCAAGAGAAGGTATGTGCTATTAAAAATTTTCCACAGCCTTCTACCATTCGTGCTTTGCGTCGATTTCTCGGCATGCTGAATTTTTATCCGCGACATATTCCTCGTGCTGCCGCTATGCAGCGACCTCTCAATGCTTTACTTTCGGGTCAGAATGCGAAGGGCAACGCGTCTATTGCCTGGACATCGGAGCTTTCGGCAGCCTTTGACGAGTGCAGGGCTTCTCTTTGTAGTGCTGCGCTGTTGGCCCACCCAGACTCTGGTGCGCCTCTGGCATTACTCGTGGATGCTAGCCAGCAAGCTGTTGGTGCCGTTTTGCAGCAACGGACTCAACGAAACACTTGGGAACCGCTCGCTTTCTATTCAAGAAAGCTTACCGAGTCTCAACAGAAATGGAGCGCATATGACAGGGAGCTCCTGGCTATGTACCAAGCCGTTAAATATTTTAGACCGATGTTGGAAGCTCGACATTTCGCCATTTTTACAGATCATAAGCCTCTGTCTTATGCTGCCACTCAATGCAGGGACAATAGTTCGCCGCGCCAGTTTAACCAACTGGAATTTATTCTCCAGTTCACAAGCGACATTCGCCACATTGCGGGTGAGCAGAATGTGGTCGCAGACTGTTTATCGCGCCTGGATGCTGTCACAAGCGGTATAGATTATGGCGCTCTGTCTCGGACCCAGGAGAAAGATGAGGAGCTTCTTGGTCTTTTGCGAGGAGGAACAGGACTGCACCTCAAGAAGGTACTAATTCCTGGGGCTAAAGAGCTTGTATATTGTGACACCAGGTCTGGCCGACGTCGACCTTATCTGACTGAAACTTTTAGACGCCAGGCTTTCAACATGATTCACAGTCTTGGTCACCCTGGAGCTAATGCTACGGTTAAGCAAGTTGCGGAAAGATTTGTATGGTTGTCGATGAATCGTGATTGTCGTTCTTGGGCTCGAGCTTGCTTGCCCTGCCAGAGAAGTAAGGTTTCACGGCATGTTTCTTCTCCTCTTGGAACTTTCGACTTGCCACCGGTACGTTTTGCGCACGTGCACATTGACATAGTCGGACCCTTGCCTCCGTCTGACGGATACAGATACTGCGTGACTATGATAGACCGTTACAGCCGATGGCCGGAGGCCGTTCCGGTTGTGGATGTTACTGCGGAAACAGTCGCCAAGACATTTTTGTCTACCTGGGTGTCGCGTTACGGTTGTCCTGCACAAGTGACTTCAGATCGAGGACAACAGTTTGAATCGCATCTTTTTAAAGCGATTGCGGAAAGTGGGATTAATCTCTCGAGGACTACCAGTTATCATCCTCAGTCTAACGGTATACTGGAGAGATGGCATCGCACACTGAAGGCTGCAATTATGAGCCACAGTGACATTAGTAGGACGGAGTCACTCCCATTGGTTTTATTGGGTTTACGTACAGCATGGAAACCTGAACTTCAAGCTTCCGTCGCGGAGCTGCTCTATGGTGAGCCGCTTCGAGTTCCGGGAGAGTTTTTCAATCCGCTGACCCTTGCCCAGACGACAATGGACCCCGCAAGTTTTGCAGAGCGTCTTCGTGCTCACATTGCTCGAGTCCGCCCGGTGCCAACATCGCATCATTCTACTGCAAATGTGTTCGTGCATCGAGATCTCAAGCAGTGCACGCATGTCATGTTGCGAACCGATTCTCTCCGGACTTCTCTTCAACCTCCGTACACTGGACCCTATTTGGTGTTGAAGCGTGGAGAGAAAGCTTTCGAAATTCAACTTAAAACTAAACGTGCTACGGTTAGCATTGATAGACTGAAGCCAGCGTATATGATCAAGGACTTCCCATCTTTAGAAACTGCATCATCACCTAATCAGCTGAATACCTCGTTACCTTCTACATCTTTAGAAACTGCATCATCACCTAATCAGCTGAATACCTCGTTGCCTTCTATATCTGATACAATTCAGCGTCGTATCATCACCACGCGTTCAAAACGACGAGTGCATTTTCCGGACTTTACGAAGAATTAATATCGTTCTCTGCAGGGGGGTAATGTGGCGAACAACGAATATTTGAATATTTGCCCTTAAGCGTTCACGGCGCCACAAGTGACAGCGCCGACAACTGCGACTCGATCGCTGCGCCACCAGCGGACATTCCGACGAAGAGAGAAACTTCACTTCGCTTCCACTCGGGCTTTGGTGCTTTATCTTCTGCTTACTGTTCGCCGATACAGAATTTGTATTTGATAAACAATAAATTGTGAAGTTAAGATTAGGACTTTTATTTAGTAGTCACACTTCTGAGAGAATCCCCCAACTGTCAAATGTCAAGGGTGATCTTGGCAGCTGCTGTGTTCTTTTTTTGCAAATTTTCAAGTAGTTCTAGTGAACTAGGGATTATTTTGTGGCCGTAGTGCTTATTCGTCACCAGCGGAACCACGGTGATTGTTTTTCCCGCAGGAGAAGGACTGGGAGGTTTCCTGTATCGAGTTTTGCCGGCCGGTACCAAGAGTGAGGTTACCTGCAGCTCCGCGATACTTTTCCTGTTTCTTTTCTTCTTTTCAGGCAATTTCCTTCGTCTCTTCGGAAGTTTCCCTCGCCGCCGTAACTGGGGTGCACCGCTCGGGCACTGTTTGGGTGCCTTTTCGCTCTGCAAGTGGCATTCCAGGAAGGGAATGGGATGGAGCGGAATGCCACCCACTGCGTTGGGGCTTCCGAGGACGAGCTTCTTGCCTCCAGTCAGGAGACAGTTCTGAGCCTGAGTGGAGCAGCGAGTGCATGTCAAAGCACACCTGTGCCGCTCGCGGCTAAAACTCCCTCCCTTCTGACGGCCAAGGCGGCCGGTCCGGGTGCCCAGTCGCAGCCCAGGAGGAGGAGGAAGTCTGGCAGCGCTCCCAGCAAAAGCCAGTACCAGAAGGCCGTCTTCATTCTTAACAAGATTGCTAAGAATGAGGAGGCTGGTACTGAGCACGAGAGGGATGCTGCCGATAAAGTGAGGTATCAGGCGGTTGTACAGGAGTACAACCGGCTGCAGGCCAGCAAAAACGCTCTGCCGTCGGCAAAGGAATCTGCCAAACGCAATCGCTCCCGCGATGAGGACGCGCAGGCAGCCAAGAGGAGCAGGGTGGCTAGGGCTACAACTGCAACGGGCAGCACAGCCACTGGGGGCGAGGCTTCAGGGGCTGTTATCGGTCCTTCTGAGAAGGGCTCAACTTCCGGTGTTACTCAGCAGAGGAGACTGTTGAGTGACATCGTTAAGGATCATCTACAGGTTGCCCTGGTAGACGAAGGGGTCTCCAGTGGGAGACTTTCACCAGAGGCCTGGTGCAAGATTGAGGCCAAGCTTGCGGAGATGGTCATGGACCACCTCCTACAGGGCGGAGCACCCCCATCCTTCGACTCCTCTGTAGTTCTCAGAGGAGTTAGGGTAGTGAGATGCGAGGACCAGTTCTCCAAGGACTTCCTGAGCTCGTGCGTTGCTAAGATTAGCGACGCCTGGGAAGGCTTAAGGCTTAAGCTGATCCCTGCCAGGGACATTCCCAGGAGACCGAGGGCTCGCATCTGGCTGCCCAAGGTGAAGCTGGAGGGTGCGAAGTTCCTGAAGTGCCTGCACCTCCAAAATCCCACGGTCCCTATGGATGACTGGGCTGTCATCAAAGCCGAGGAGCCGCAAGCAAACAGCATGTCATTCCTGCTGCTGTTAAATGAGGAATGCCTGCCAGTGCTTGAGAAGGCGGATTTTAAACTTAAGTTTGGCATCAGGCATGCTAAGCTTAAGATCTTCCGTTCTGGCAACCCCGACGCCGACCTAGACCCGGCCGGTATGCTCGAGGGCATGAAGCTGGACGAGGAGGAGGAGCCCCACATCGACCATCCCGTTGCCGCTGATGAGGGTCGTGCAGATTAACCTCCAGCACTCTAGGAGTGCCTCGGATAATCTGCTGGTTTTCCTAAAGGAGGAAAACATAGACCTTGCTCTAGTGCAGGAGCCCTGGATCTGGAACTCTAAGGTCAGAGGGCTCCAGGACAGGTCTTTTAACCTTTTTTACGCTCCGAATTCCGAGCAGGGTAAACTGAGAACGTGTATTTTGGTTAAAAAGCATGTGAAAGCCTTCTTGTGCTCTAATTACAGTTCTGGCGATCTTACCGTCATTAAGGTGGAGGACGAGGGCAGAGGAGAGCTGTTCATCTCGTCGCTCTACATGGCTCACGACAAGCCTGCTCCGCCGGACGTTTTCGTCACTCTTGCTACGTCCATATCCTCGAAGAAAGCTACTCTGCTGGTTGGGTGCGATGCTAATGCGAGGCACACTCTGTGGGGAAGCTCCGAGATCAACGATAGGGGTGAGTCACTCTTTGATTTTATTGTAAATTCTGATCTGTCGGTGTGCAATGTGGGTTCCAGTCCAACCTTCTGTTTTCCCAGCTCCAACAGCTTTGAGGGCTGGGAGGAGGTGCTGGACATCACCTTGCTCACAGATAACAATAAGTATCAGGTTGGGAACTGGAGGGTGTCCAATCTGAATTCCTTTTCGGATCACAAATGGATCCTCTTTTGCCTGGACCTCAAGACTGAGACTCCAAGCCCTTTCAGGGACCCCAAACGAACTGACTGGAAGAAATTCAGTCAAGTTTTCAGGAATAAGCTCCCTTTTTTACCACCTCCGCTGTTTGATTCAGCGGAGTTGCTGGACGCGAGCGTTAAGAAATTTGAGAGGGCACTGAAGGTTGCCTTTACAGTCTCGTGTCCCGCTAGATATAGCAAGAAGACTCTGCCACCGTGGTGGAATGAAGACCTGTCGGACCTAAGGAGGCTGACAAGGGAAGTCTTCAACATCTGCTACAGACATCAGTTCTGGCAGCCCTACAAGGACTGTCTCAGGGTGTATAAAAAGGCGGTAAGAAAGGCCAAGAAGGAGGCCTGGAGGGAGTACTGTGGGTCCATTGAGGGGGTCAGGGACTCGGCTAGGCTTAGTAAGATTCTGTCTAAAGAGCACGTACCTCCCTCTTTCATCAGGAGGTTGGACGGCTCTTGGACGGAGTCTGCCTCCGAGTCTCTGGGGCTCCTACTGGATGTACACTTTCCAGGTAGCACGCCGTACCGCCAACCGACAACGAGTACCCCGAGTTTTCCGGCTCGGACACAATTGTCTCGGGAAAAACTCGAGCACATCGTAAACGAGGAGAGCACGTCGCTGGCGCTGGCCAGTTTCTCTCCGTATAAGTCACCGGGCCCGGATGGCATTCTGCCCCTTATGCTACAAAAGCTACAGGGCGAGGTAGTTCCATGGCTCGTTTCGTTTTTCAGAAGCTGTCTGATTCTCCACCACGTCCCCGACTCGTGGAGGCGGGCGCGAATTGTCTTTATTCCCAAGGCTGGCAAAAGAGGCCATGAGCTGGCCAAGGACTTCAGGCCGATTAGCCTTACTTCCTTCGTGCTGAAAACACTAGAGAGAATTCTCGACGAGTATTTACGTCGTACTCTAATAAACTCTAAGCTCAGTAGCGCTCAGCATGCGTACCTGAAGGGCAGGTCCACTGAGACAGCTCTGCATGAGGTGGTGGGCACGATCGAGCGCTCCCTGCACTACAAGCAGTACACCATGGCTGCCTTTCTAGATATTGAAGGAGCCTTTAATAACGTCAGCACGGAAGCAATTCAGGATGCACTTACTTCACTAGGGGTGGACGAGGATTTGTGCTACTGGTTGGTAACCCTGCTACGTACCAGAATAATTCAGTCGGAATTGGGTAATACCCAGCTAACCAGATTTGCTAGCAGGGGGACCCCGCAAGGAGGGGTAATTTCACCTCTGCTCTGGCTGCTTGTCATGAATAAAATCCTGACCAGCCTAGACAGGGATAGAATTAAGGTAGTCGCGTATGCCGACGACCTGGTAATCCTGGTATCAGGCCTTTATCCCTCCGTGTTAAGCGATATCACGCAGGGGGCCCTAGTTAAGGTGGACGATTGGGCCAGGAGCTGTGGCCTCGGCATAAATCCTAATAAAACGGAGTTGATGCTGTTCACCACTAGAACCAAAATACCAAATTTCAGGCTACCCAGGCTAAATGGGGTCACTCTGACTCTGTCCCCTCATGCTAAGTATCTCGGTGTCATCCTGGATACGAAGCTCAGATGGAGACTGAATGTTGATGAGCGGATCAGGAAAGCATGCATAGCTTTCTACGCTTGCAAAAGAGCCTTTGGCAGACAGTGGGGACTCCAACCGAAGGTTGTCTGTTGGATGTTTTCGGCGATTGTACGCCCTATCCTCACTTTTGGGTCACTAGTCTGGTGGCCTTGTCTGGACAAAGCCTACATTAGGACTAAGCTGAGTAGGGTGCAGCGAGCAGCGTGCGTGGGCGCCTCAGGAGCCATGCGGTCCTGTCCGTCCGAGGCCCTGAATGTGCTGCTGCACCTCCTACCGATTGAACTCCATATTAAATACCTCGCGAGCTGTAGCGCCGTGAGGCTTAAAGAGTCGGGACGCTGGTCTGCCAGGCCGTATGGTCACAGCAGAATCCTGGACTTGCTTCCAAAGGAGCTGGCAGCCAGTCAAACGGACTACACTGTCCCTAGGTCGCCCGGGAGGAAGACATTTAATGTAAGGCTTCCCTCCAGAACGGAATGGAATGAGGGCGAGGTATTGCGATCATTCGACGGAACGGAGTGGAATGAGGGCGAGGTATTGCGATCATTCGACCTCCTGATTTTTACTGACGGTTCCAAATCTGAGTCAGGGGTGGGCGCCGGCATCTTTTCCGAATCACTCGGCATTAAGCTGTCGTATCGCCTTCCCAATCATGCCAGTGTTTTCCAGGCAGAGGTGCTGGCCATAATGAAGGCCTGCGATGCTTTGACCTGTATTGCTCCTTCACGGAACATAGCAATTCTCACTGACTCACAGGCCGCTATCAGAGCTCTTGATTCGGTTTGGGTGTCCTCCAAGTTGGTGGAGCGCTGTCGTGAGGGCTTGATCCTGTTGGGGCGAAGACATCTCATTACTCTGATCTGGGTTCCTGCGCATAGGAACATAGAGGGGAATGAGCAAGCGGACCTGCTGGCTAGAGCGGGCGCAATCCTTGACGAGCTGAGCGGGGAGACTGTTCATGCCCCCCTCGGAGCGGTCAAGAGAGAGATCCAGTTGCACTTTCTTGCAACCGCCAACGAAAGGTGGGCGAATCTAGATACATGCAGAGTGTCTAGAGTGACATGGCCTGCTTTCAATCCGAGGAGAACGCGAGATCTCCTCGAGTGCAATCGCATAGACATTGCCAGAGTGGTGGCGCTGTATACGGGCCATTGGCCCATAGGGGACCATGCAGCCAGGATGGGACTTCCCTTCAACAGCCACTGCCGTAGCTGCAATGACCCAAATGAAAGGGAGACCCTCGCACACTTCCTGTGCACCTGTCCGGCGCTAGCTGGAGCTAGGCGCCGGGCCTTGGGTGGGCACGTGCTAGACGACATCAGCGTTCTTTCGGTGTTAAAAATCAGGGAGGTAGTTCTCTTTTTGAACTCCACGAACTGGCTCTGATCTTTTAACACCTTTCTTATTCACTTGTAGCTTTTTCAGTTCTTTTCTTGTGGGGTTTCTTTCGTGGTATCAAAACGGCGCTTCCTAGCGCTAATTGGTACCTGCTCGGAGCAGGACGCCACTCAAACCAACCAACCAACCAGTCACACTTCTAGTAAAGGACCTATAAATCCTAAAACTCTATTCTATGATGATGAAATCCTTACTCTAAAAGGAATCGATGAAAATAAGAATGCTATCAAAACAATCGGTTACGCCAATCTGCCAATGTCGATAAACGGCATCGAATTCGGACATAAGTTCCATATCATTGCATCTGAATCAAATATACCATATGACGGTATCCTAGGTAATGACTTTTTAGAAAAATACAAATCCACATTAGACTACGAATCGAATGTCCTAATTTTCAAAACAAGTAATGGAGAGCACATCAAAACGCCATTTTTCTTTAACGATAATGCCCCAGATGAAATAATTCTGCCAGCTCGATCAGAGTCCTTAATCGAAATAGAAGTTCTAAATCCAGAGCTCAGTGAGGGCATCATCCCTAATGTAAAAATCCTTGATGGCGTCTACCTTAGTCGAGCCATCACGTCCGTGCATCTCAATAATAAAGCATACGCTACCGTTATCAATACCCTCGAAAATAAAGTCTTACTTACTAATGCAAAGGTGAATCTTTTCCCATTTCAAAGGAAATATATAGATTTGAAACCAACTCCTTATCTCAAAACAAGGAAATTCTAGAAAATTTGTCCCACGAAATTTATTCTAATTTTAAATCAATTAATGTAAAAACAGGGAAAAATATTGTTGGCCGATTAACCTTCGGGCGGCTGAAGGGGGCCGAAGGAATCAAAATCCGAGAGGGAGACTTTTGTTTACAATGGACCCGAATTTAGACATTTTTCGTTGTCCCGAACAAATTTCTTTGCCCCGGCAAACTTTGGGGAATCTGGCAACCGCGGCCAGCTAGTTTCTCTCGGCGTTCACCTTTTTCCACGCACTCACACTAAGCCGGCGCAGCTTCCTCACTCTAAGCCGCGCACACTTGCCCAGGGGACTGGAAGTCACTGGAAGCGAGCAGCCCAGTGTTTACTTCCACCGGGCTTGTTTATCTTCGGCGTCGGTGTTGTTTGGCTCGACCGAAGGGCCGTGCGTAATTTATTTCGCAGCTGGGTGGCGGAAAAGTGCTAGGTGAGTGCAGTGTTGAGTGCAGTGACAGGTGAGATATCGCGGCAGGGTGTAGATAGTGACTTTTCCGTGATCTTTTCAGGTAAGACAGAGGCGACTCCTCGGCGCTGCGAAAATTGTGCGCTAAGTGCTCACATAAAAAGCGAATCGCGGCTCAGAATGGCTGCCAGCAAAATTTTCCAGCCAACAGGCTCTCTGTGTGTGTGCGGGAGTACACAGTGATGTGTCAGAGGAGGCCGCGTTGCAGCAACACGGCGATGTTGCGAAGGGCGACAAGGGGGCCCTGCCGGCGGAGCTCCCGGCACAGCAGCTGACCGCAGCTTTGAGCCTGCTGAAGGTCAAGCAGCTGACTGCGGCGCTCCTCGCCCGTGCCTTTGTTGATTTGTTTGCGTTTTAGCTAGTTGCGGCGGGTGATTAATTTGGCTGATTAAATTAGTTCGGCCGAGCGACTTAATTACGCGCCGGAATGTCGCGGGAATCAAATTAAACCTAGGCTGGGACACGGCACTTACCTGGGTTCCGTGGGGGGCAGCCAACACGAACTTGATTTTCGCAACCGTCGAGTCCCTTTCTCGCTACAACAAACTGGGGCGACTGGTGTAAGAAAACACACTCGCACTTAGTCACTACTTAACTTTATTATTTCCGCGCTTACACAGTTCACAAGTAATAAACGGCTCCGTCCGAGCTTACAATTTCATTCGCTACCGCGGTGTACAATTTTTATGTCGTTTCGATTTGTAAATTAATTTACTCTCTAATTTACTCACGGCGACTTATTTCTTTTTAGCTACGCAACAAAAAAAAGGAAAAACTCGCTGCAGGTCATCCACTTCGCTTGCCGGTCACACCAAAGATGGTTGCGATCATCCACCTCGCACAGCTTCCGGCCTTGACCTTCGAGTTTTTCTCCTCAGGCGCTAGGGGGAAAAGGGAGCCGTTCTTAAAGCTTTCCTGCAAAAGGTAAAATTATAAATTGCAACGAATAAAGCAGTAATTCATTTTTTCTCCATTGCAGGGACTGCAACACTACCCCCTCCTCGAGAAATAGAGCTGCCCTCAGTTCTGAATTTGGGAGACGGTGCAGTACCCTCGGGGGATGAACTTCGGCTCCACGGCAGGTTGTTGGTTGGGGCTTGCCAGGTAAGCAGACCTAATTCAGTCTGTAATTGTTGTTGCTCGTTAGCATGATCAGCTTGAGGCGTTGGCATTTCCGCCCGCGCGCGATGTTGGGATCGGAAAATAATTCGGCCGCCCAAGCTGATCCTGGAACAATGGAGGTTTGAACGAGCGCCTCCGGCTCGCTCGCTCCGAAAAAAAAAAAATGTCTTTTGGGGTCGTAGTCCCAATTACCGCGAAGAGTGCCGTGCCCAGTAGCTTTATCTTAACGGAATAATTTATTTTATTTTCTATTTAATTCACATTAATTTAATTTTTCCTTTTGTTCAGTCTTAATTGTTTTAGCTTATTGTTAAACTTCACCCTTATTTTCTATCAAATTCACATTTCTTTAATTTTTCGTTAGCTCGGTCTTTACTTGTTTTATAACCAAATAGCTAAGAATAGAGTTTAATGGTTTTTACCTGTTACGATTTATTTTTCAAGTCCGTTGTTGTTTTTAAATGGTTAAAATTAATTGTTGCGGTTTTCGTCCTTAACTTCATTTTTGGTATTTCTTTTGATTTTCGCTTATTAAATTTTCCGCGCGCTTATTTTTACTAATTCATTTCCTTTTTTCATTTAGTTATTTTTTTATTGTCTATTTTAAATGTTCACTATGTCGAGCCCATTAAATTAACCCTAGTTAGTCTATTGTCCTTAATTTGTCTTTCCATTTTTTTTTTTTTTAGTTTTTATTGGGTATATTTAATTAGCTTTTAATTTTCCTGCTTATTTTATTCAGGAGCTGGTGCGCGATAAGGTGCCAGGCGATTTCGGTGAATTACCGAGCTCTTTTTGGGGGGGGTCCCTCGTGTCCTTCGTGATCCGGTAATTGACCTCGTTGATCACCTCCACTATCCGGTAAGGGCCTTCCCAGTCGCTCTGTAATTTTGGGCAGCGCCCCTTTCGGCGCTTCGGGTTGTGGAGCCAGACCAGATCGGCAACTTTAAAGGGATTTGCCTTCACCGACAGGTCATAGCGCTGCTTCATGACCTCGCTGCTATTTCGCAAATTTGTCCTTGCGAAGTCGTGCGTTTTCTCTAAGCGATCGTGGAGCTGCTGAAGGTATTGGCGCAGATCTTCTATGGGCTCACCCGGCGGTTCGCCAGTCAGCAGCTGCAACGGTAGGCGCAGCTCCCTCCCGAAGTTCAGCATTTCTGGCGTCTGCTTCGTCGCTCGATGGGCAGCAGACCTATACGCCAACAGGATGAACGGCAGGTGAATATCCCAGTCGTCCTGGTTCGTGGGGGACCGTGGGCGGTAGTGGTCCCAGAATGTCGATGGCTACGCGTTCAAAAGGTGCTCCCACGTTGTAGAGCTGCAACGGTGCTTGACCCCTCGGTGTTGCGCCGGTCCATTGTTGGCAAAGGATGCAGGTGTGGACGTAGGTCTTCACATCCTTACTGCAACCGGCCCAGTAGTATCGCTGCCGGATCTTGGAGATCGTCTTGTCTACCCCCAGATGACCGCCTGCCGCGCTGCTGTGAAAGTGTGCGATGATTTCCTGCCGCTTCTGCACAGGAATTAGCAGCTGTTTCGTCCGGCCGGTGTTCTGTTCGCAGACTCTACACAAGACGTCATCCTCCAGGGATAGACAATCGAACATAGCCCAGTAGGCTTTGGCAGTGGGATGAAGAGAGCTGATCTCCGCTCTCGCCGGTCTTTCTCCGTCCTTCAGCCATTGCTTCACCAAGCTGAGCACCGCATCCTGATCTTGTAGCTCCGCCATATTTTCGGCTACGACAGCGACACACGCCCTTGCAACATTCTGCTCCTCCTGCCTGGAGCAGTGTCCGCAGTCGTCCTCAGCACAAGGGCGGCGTGAGAGGGCATCGGCATTTTGATGTTGCTTTCCGGGGCGATGCTGGATCTCGAAGTTGTAGGCCTATAGTTGTTCCAGCCACCGGGCGATTTGTCCTTCTGGTTCCCTAAAATTCATGAGCCACCTTAGCGAGGCGTGGTCCGTGCGAAGGAGAAAATGCTTTCCGAGGAGGTACGGCTGGAAGTGGTGCAGGGCCTTTACTACAGCAAGGAGTTCCCGGCGTGTGGCGCAGTAGTTCCTCTCCGATTTGCTCAGCGTCTTGCTGTAGTACTCGACCACTTTTTCCTCCCCGTCTTGGACCTGCGAGAGGACCGCCCCCCAGGCCAGATTGCTGGCGTCCGTATCGAGGATGAAACGGTCTCGATCGTTTGGCTGCGCCAGAATTGGGGCGGTGGTCAATCTCTCCTTGAGGTGTTGGAAAGCCTGCTCGCACTGCTCGCTCCACATGAATTTCTTGCTCTTCTCCGTGAGCTCGGTGAGAGGTTTGGCGACCTCCGAGAAATTCCTGACAAATCGCCGGTAGTACGCGCACAGTCCCAGAAAAGATTGCACCTCCTTCTTGTTAGCAGGTGTAGGCCAGCCCTTCACAGCCTCAATCTTCTCTGGGTCGGTGGATAGGCCTTCTTTGGAGACGACGTGCCCTAGGAATTTGACCGTGTCCCTACACAACTGACATTTGGCGGGCGACACTTTTAAATTGGCCCGTCGTAGCCGTTGAAGGACGAGTTCCAGGTGCCTCAATATGTCGTCAAATGTCTTGCCGTGGACGATTACGTCGGCGAGATAGACCAGGCAAGTTGTGTAGGGCAGGCCGTCTAGGACCCTGTCCATCAGTCGCTGGAAGGTAGCGGGCGCATTCGTCAGACCGAACGGCATCACTACGAACTCGTAGAGACCCGTGCCGATGGAGAATGCCGTCTTGTCCTTGTCCTTCTCGTCCAGCTCCACCTGCCAGTACCCGGATTGCAGATCTAGCGTACTGAACCATCTCGAGTCTCCTAGAGCGTCCAGTGTGAGATCGATACGAGGCAGGGGGTACGAATCTTTCCTGGTGACCTCGTTGAGTCGGCGGTAGTCCACGCAGAATCGCAGCGTTCCATCCTTTTTCTTCACGAGCACAACGGGAGGGCTGTACGATTCCCGCTTCCGCCATTTCGGTCAGGAGTTCTTCCGCAGCGGACCGACGGCTCCATGGCATACTTCGTGGGGGCTGCTTAATCGGTCGTGCCTCGCCCACGTCGATTTGGTGCTGAGTGAGAGAGGTGCGGCCAACGTCCTTTTTGGATGACGCGAAGGCAGCTTTATGGTCCATCAGAGTCTTCCATAAGCGCTCCCGTTGTGTCGTGCTTAAGGTCGGCACTGCGCGCTCGAAAAGATGGATTAACTCCGGCGGAGTAGTCGACGAGTTCTCCTGTTCTCCTTCGTCCAGCCGTATCACCTGTGCGTCTTTGTCCACCATAGCTAGGCCGGTAGTAGGCGAGACGTGGACCTCTTCATCAGTTATGTTGACGACCAGAACCTGTACTGTGCCATGTTTCGGAGTCGCCACCGTCGGGAAGAACGTGAGCTCGCTTGGGCACGAGGAGCTTGGTGCAACGAGAACGTCTTCGTTGCTAACAAGGCCACAGTACAGGTTGACTCTCGTTTCGGACTGCGCAGGGAAACTCATAGGTCGGAGCACCTTACCCTCCATGTCTTGGGCCGTTTTCCTGGACAGCGGAAACGTCTGGTTGGCTACCGTGAAGCTTCGGCGTCGGAGGTCGAGTTTGCAGCCGTGCATGTTTAGGAAATCCATTCCCAAGATGCACTCGTCAGAAATAGGAGCCACAAACACGGTATGCTTCGTTGTGAAGTCGCAGAAGGAAATCATGACTTCTGCCGTGCCGCTGATGGGGAACAGCTCGCCCGTGACGCTTTGCAGGCGGGCATTCGACGGTGAAAGTTTAATTGGGACCGCCGATTTAGCTAAGATGGCAGGGTCCACGACCGTTCGTGTAGCGCCCGTATCGATGAGGAAGGTGCAGTCAGCTCCATTTACATTGCCTACGATCGTCAGAGTCGTTTCCGACTCCAGTGCCTTGACGGAGATTGTTAACGGGGCCTCCGTTCCCACTGATGATTGCCCCAGCTTATCAGTGGGACTTAGTTTAACGACCGCACTGGAGGGTCGGCGAAAGTAGGTGGAGGAGCGATTGTCTCCTGAGCGTCCGGCTGCTTAGGGTTCGTAGCAGAGGTACGTCGCGGCCCAACATTGGGTCTCCGCTGGCGCCGTGGGGAGCGTCTGCCCTGCACAGAGCGTCCGAGTGGCCCTGTCACATTCACGGCCCATTTTCTCGACGTGTCCACCTTGACGTCGAAGACGACCGCCTCGCCTTCCCTCAGCGAAGGACGTGCATGTCGCGGGTTCTTTGTGGTGATGTCGGATACGTGCACGAAGATGGCCTCTTCAGCGTCGTCTCGGGAAATAAAACCGAAATTCCTTCTGGGCGAGAACCATTTTACGATGCCGGCCGGCTCGCGCCAGGGTTTCGGTGCGGGCCGCACAGGTGAGTGATCCTTTTCCTGATTTTTCCTTTTGTCTAATCCGCCAGTATTTTTAGGTTTTCCTGGGTGTTGTCGGGATGGAGCTTTCTTCGTAGAAAGGCCCGGGCTTTGCTCCTTAAGCCGGGGCGGCGTTAGTTTCCCGACTGCTGGCCATTCCTCTGCTGTTGCGCATCGTTTCGAGGCGCTCGCGCTGCTCGACGATGCGGAATAGTCTCCGGTACACGCAGGGCTCGACGGCTAATTCGTGTGGCGTCCCTACTGGCCTCGATGCGGATAGCGTGCGCCAGTGCGGCTTCCAGCGTAGCGGGAACAGCATCACGGACTCGTCGTTGTGTATCTGCATCGGCGATCCCGTCCACGAATTGGGCCAGCGCTATTTTGTCCCTGGTGAACTCCTGAGCTGCGCTGAAACTGAGATAGGTCAGTCGTTGAACCTCTGTTGCATATTCCGACAAGTTCTCGTTGGCCCGTTGAGTTCGACCACGCAGCTGTATATGCGCCACAGCCTGCTGGTACTGGTCGCTGAAACGGCTGTTGAAGGCTTGTCCCATTCTCTCGTAGCTCTCCTTTGTGGCTTCAGGCAATGTCTCGTAAAAGGCGAGAGCCGTGCCCCGCAAATAAGGCACGAGATACATCGCCTGGAGCTCCGGGGACCAGTTGTTCGCACGAGAAACTGCTTCAAAATGCCGTTTATACGCCGACCACGGTTCCTTGCCGTCATAGTCTTTGGGCGAAAGAGAAATTCGCTTCGGAGCCATGGGCTGCATCGGTGGTGGTAAGGGACCTACTGCCCCAGCGATTGGAAGTGGTGGTGCTCGGAGGGGGCTCGACTGAGGTGGCGGGAGCTGCATCTGAGTCACATTTTCGAGGTGAGTTGATGAAGCCGGGCGCACGTCGAAGCCATCTGAACTTTCCCTCGGAACATTTTCAGGATTTGGTCTGGCTACGCTCGGTTCCGGTTCCACGAACGAGATCAAATCGTCATCTCGGGCGGAGAGGGCTGGATTCTGCCGACGCGGCGGCGTTGGGGCAGCCGCTAGCTGCTTTAAAGTGCGTCGGACGGCTTCCTCATGCCGTAATTCCATCCTGGACAACCTTTCCGATATTTGAGCCATCGTAGCCGTCAGCCGATTCATCTCCTCCGATTGTTGGGCTACAACGCTGGTTAATTTCTCCAGGTCTGTACGCGCAGGGTCCTCTTGAGACTGGGTCGACCGTCCCGGCAATGCAGTAAACGGTGAGTAGCTGCCTCTGCCAGAGGCCATTGTTTTTATTTTATTTATTTGGCTTATTTTTTAGGCTGAGGTGGAAAAAAGAAATCTTTCGATTTGTGCACGATTACCCCACACCTGGCACCAATTGTTGGCCGATTAACCTTCGGGCGGCTGAAGGGGGCCGAAGGAATCAAAATCCGAGAGGGAGACTTTTGTTTACAATGGACCCGAATTTAGAAATTTTTCGTTGTCCCGAACAAATTTCTTTGCCCCAGCAAACTTTGGGGAATCTGCCAACCGCGGCCAGCTAGCTTCTCTCGGCGTTCACCTTTTTCCACGCACTCACACTAAGCCGGCGCAGCTTCCGCACTCTAAGCCGCGCACACTTGCCCAGGGGACTGGAAGCGAATCGCGGCTCAGAATGGCTGCCGCCAAAATTTTCCAGCCAACAGGCTCTCTGTGTGTGTGCGGGAGTACACAGTGATGTGTCAGAGGAGGCCGCGTTGCAGCAACACGGCGATGTTGCGAAGGGCGACAAGGGGGCCCTGCCGGCGGAGCTCCCGGCACAGCAGCTGACCGCAGCTTTGAGCCTGCTGAAGGTCAAGCAGCTGACTGCGGCGCTCCTCGCCCGTGCCTTTGTTGATTTGTTTGCGTTTTAGCTAGTTGCGGCGGGTGATTAATTTGGCTGATTTAATTAGTTCGGCCGAGCGACTTAATTACGCGCCGGAATTTCGCGGGAATCAAATTAAACCTAGGCTGGGACACGGCACTTACCTGGGCTCCGTGGGGGGCAGCCAACACGAACTTGATTTTCGCAACCGTCGAATCCCTTTCTCGCTACAACAAACTGGGGCGACTGGTGTAAGAAAACACACTCGCACTTAGTCACTACTTAACTTTATTATTTCCGCGCTTACACAGTTCACAAGTAATAAACGGCTCCGTCCGAGCTTACAATTTCATTCGCTACCGCGGTGTACAATTTTTATGTCGTTTCGATTTGTAAATTAATTTACTCTCTAATTTACTCACGGCGACTTATTTATTTTAGCTACGCAACAAAAAAAAGGAAAAAATCGCTGCAGGTCATCCACTTCGCTTGCCGGTCACACCAAAGATGGTTGCGATCATCCACCTCGCACAGCTTCCGGCCTTGACCATCGAGTTTTTCTCCTCAGGCGCTAGGAGGAAGAGGGAGCCGTTCTTAAAGCTTTCCTGCAAAAGGTAAAATTATAAATTGCAACGAATAAAGCAGTAATTCATTTTTTCTCCGTTGCAGGGACTGCAACAATATTTATCATTGCTTCATCAAACAGAATCATTGGGAAAAACCACTCTATAAAGATTTATTTTATTCTATTCAAAACTTAAAATTTAGACTAATCGAAGACAAAATCGAATCTATCTCATTACCGAATTTCGAGGATTCCATAAACCAATTTAAGTACTCTAAACTTAAAGGCATGATCCAGTACATATTCCGGGACACAAAAATCAAAATAACCATTTATTCAGGCAAAATAGTAACCCCTCTAAAGAATGACATTCCCGCGATCCTGAAAGAGAACCATGATGACCCTCTCTCTGGTCATGGTGGATTTCATAGGACATACAATAGGATCAAATCCATGTATTATTGGCCCAGAATGAAATCAGAAATCAAAACTTATGTTAAATCATGCGAATCCTGCCAAAGAAATAAAACAGTAAGGAAAACATTCAAAGCTCCTATGGAGATTACCTCCACAGCGAACACCCCATTCGAAAAATTATGTCTAGATGTAGTTGGACCACTTCCTATCACAGAGAAAGGTAATAGATACGTCGTCACTATGCAAGATGATCTGACTAAATATTCACTTGCATATCCTGTCCCAAATCACGAAGCAGTTACAATTGCCGAAACGCTCCTAAACTTCGTAAGCCATTTTGGAATTCCTGGCTCTATCCTATCGGATCAAGGCGCAGACTTTATGTCAAATTTGCTAACGGAGCTCTCGAAAGGTCTCATTCTACCTTAAAAGATTACCTGAAACACTACCTTAATCCTACACTAAATAACTGGGACGATTAGATACCTACCGCCATGTTTTCGTACAATTCTTCTGTCCATAGCACTACCAACTTTTCTCCCTTCGAGCTATTATTTGGCAATAAACCAAAAATCCCTAGTTCCTTTAATAAAGAACCAGAATTTAAATACACTTATGATAATTACATCGACCAACTCAAAAACAGATTATAAACTTCACATACAATAGCTAGAGAAAACATCCTTGAATCAAAACAAAATTCAAAAAGTAGATACGATAAAAAAATTCACAATCCTAGTTACAAAGTAGGTGACATGGTTTATTTACAGAATAATAAGTCTCATAAACTTGCTCCTAACTATAAGGGTCCATTTGAAATTTTTAAGGTTCATAACAATCAAAACGTCACTATTAAGATTAAGAACAAAGAAACTAGAGTCCATAAAAATCGAATTAAACCCTCTGTATAATTATTTCAGATTTAAAATAATCACCGCGATCGATTACGAGTTGGAGAAACTAGGAAACAACAGTGGAATTTACTTCGAGAACCTGGGTAATGTTAAATTCCACTCCTCCACGTGGAAAGTTGTTACTTACCTAAATATGTCTATTTATTATAGCAAGTTAGAGCTAGTAAAAAGGACTTACATCAAATCACTTGATTTGTGTAGTAATTTGAATGATACTTCAGACTCTTTCTATTGTAAACAATCTCTTAATCTAATTTCTATCCAAGCCCCTTCACTTCAAACTAAGTTGGAGTCTCTTCAAAATCTAATCGGACACTCACGACAAAGACGTGTATGGTTTAACGGTATAGGATCGATGTTCAAAACAGTATTTGGCACCCTTGATTCAAACGATGCCGAATATTTAGAGAACGCGATAAATCAAGTTGTGGATAATGAACACGTGAGTCTTAACTTAATGAAAGACCAAGTGCACGTAATAAAGGGTACTATTGCAAATTTTAATGAAACTATTAGTCAATTGAAAATTCATGAAAATTACTTAAATGAAAACATTAATAAGATAAACAAGTTTAGTGAAATTATTTCAAATTCAATTAATGCTTTACAAATAAAGGAAGTTATTACGCAGCACATCGGTTTACTCACGTACCTGTCGGACGAACTAAACGAACAAATAGATAACTTGATCAACGCCGTACTCTTCGCTGAGAAAAATACTCTTCATCCAATAGTCATCACTCCTATCCAACTCGTGACCGAGTTAAATAGCAACATGCAATTCTTACCAAAGGGATTGAATTTTCCAGTTCCTTGTGACTTAGAGCACGCTCACACACTATTTAACATCATTGATCTCCAAGTATATTTCAAAAATTCAAATTTAGTTTTCATTTTAAACCTCCCATTAAGCGAAGACACCTATTTTAAATTATATAGACTTATTCCCTTACCTGTCCCGCATAAAGACAATGACATCAGTTACGCGTACATCCAGCCAACCTCTAATTACCTGTGTTGTGGTCAGGGCAAATATCAGAGGCTGCAAACGAAACCCAGAATTCAAAACATATTTTCACGCCGCCCATGGCTGGCGTCAATTTTCTATTGCCCTAAAATTCACGGCGACTGTGGCAAGCACAGCTAAATTTTACCGTCCCTCGAACTGCGGACGGCGAGATTCGTAGATAAAAATAGCACAAAACTCGCCGGCCGCAGCTCGAGGGACAACCCAAGCGGAAAATAATTGCGGCGCGAAGCAAATGAACAGGCAAAGTGGTGCACCACGGGCTCGGCCGCCTGCGAAAACATCTCGCGACCGAAAATGCATAAGCCCGGAGAGTTCACGGTGCACCAAAAATGCTTCAAATCTAGCGACGGGCATGGCGAGCAGTGAAGTTCGATCCCGTTGCCGTCTGCTTGCACACCGGCGGTGTGCGTCCGATCCGCTGTCGTTGCCGATGTGTGAGAGGACGGCAGCGGGATCAGCAACGGTCGGGCTGACTCATCGGGTGGCGTGGTCGATGGACGGTAGGCAAAAAAAGGAAAAAGAGATTCATTCGATATCTGGCGGCGGAAGGAACAAGATCTCGGCGATTAGAGTTTGTTAGTTTTTGCGAATCTCCTCAAAAGTATAATTTGGTCGTCATCGAATTAAAAATAATAGTGAATATTAGAACGGTTTTAACTGAGGAGTGCTTTAAAGGTGCAAATTTTACGAGAGTTTCCGCAGTTGTTACACGCCGTAAAAAAACTGAGTCGGTGAAAAGCTCGGTCGGCAGTTTTCCCTGTTCCGCGATCAGGGGAAAAGAAAAAAAAAGGGGAACAGAAAAGAAAAAAAAAAAAAGGAAAAGGGAAAATATAAGTGCTGAAAAAGAAATTTATTTCGCAAAAAAATTAAAAGACGAAAACGTAGTTTGAGTGCCGAAAGAGCCTCGGCGATGCGGGGCTCCATTTTTCTTTTCACTTCGAGACGAAAATTATCGAGTTCGATTCCGTGCTGTACCATTCGTGCCTCCATTCGTGGGTAAGACTTGCCATCCTGAAAAAAAGAAAGAGTAAACGATCAAATTAACTTCAATTGAGTTCGCAAAATGTGGTAATTCTATAACGAAAGTGTCCAAAATTTTTGTAAGTGGACCAGACTTAGGAAAAAGAAAAAAAAAAAAAAACACATAAACTAAAAATGTAGAAATTAAAACAAACAGTTGAAAAGACAGTGAATTTGACAAATGTTATGTGTAGTTCTATCAAACAGAAATTTTTTTTAATAAACAGAATTAATGGACGTGAGAACGATTATAAATTAACTTTGGACAAAATTAGTGCTAATTAGATTGTATCAGGAAGAAATATAAAAATAAAAAGAAAACTGTAGGATTTAGACTAAAATATTTCAAAGAAAGAGTGAATTCAATGTTTTGGTGTATATTTCGAAAAGAGTTTGTAAAATAAATGTTAATAAAGTTAAGATAAAAACAACAGGAATGTGTACGATTTAGAACTGATTAATTGTTAAATCCGAACCGTTAATATAAAATTCCTCAGAGAAAAAAAAAAGGAAAACAAAAAGAAGAACTAATAATAAAACAATGGAAAACGCATAGCATTAAATTTAACAATCGTTAGTGCGAAAGAAAAAGGAAATTTAATAAATGAACGTTATCGAATCGGGTCAAGGAAATAATTTTTGTAACTTAAATCCACATTATTCTAAGCCGTAAAAACATTTTGATGCAGAAATAAATTTTGTTGTAAATTTAGTGTTAACGACAAGTAACAAAAAAATAGAAAAATTGATGGTTTTAACAATAAACGCAACGGAATGACAATAAAATCTGGTTGAATAACCATAAAATTCAATTGAATAACTAAACGGACAGAAAGTGAATTAGTGAACTAAATACATAGAACATGTGAACATTAAAATAAAATTAATTATATACCTCCTTCGGAGAAAAACCAGTGCAGTGACTTTATGTATATAAGCAGACAATTGAAATAAACAGATTTTTATTTTTTTTTTTTGACACTCAAATTAAAAACCGAACAAAGACAAATTCTATAAAATAAATACAATACCTATTATCAAGTGAAAGCAGACATTAAATACGAAATAAATACAAAATGAAGATAATAAGCGTGTAGTGCGTACACGAACTTTCCCGACCAAGTGTATATAGACATGAACCAAAACATTTAACCGAAATAGAAAAAGAATAAACAAGGGGAAGAAAATAAATCGACCAAATTTAATGTGCACCTAAAATTTAGTTAAAAGTAAGGAGTAATGGAAATTTAAATTAACAAGTGTTTAACAAAATTAGATACCTAAAAGACAAGTACATAAACCGAAATAAATAAAGATTCGATAACACATCAAAATAACTAAAATAAATAAATAAAAATACTGACCTTGTGGATGACTTCTGGGGACACACCGGCACCACGTCGGGGCCACCTGAAGAGGCCGGGTGCCGGGCGGCGGCATCAGCATCGGCAGCAGGGTCACCATCCAGCAGCGGCTCCGCATCAACAGCTCTTAAACATCAATCAACATTCGTCATCGACTCTACAAGGCGCCCACCGATTTTTTTTTTGAAGTATTATTTGGTATGTACATAACCCTTTTTGTTTATAAATTACACTTGTAAGTAAAAATAGAAGATAAAACTGAAAAAACAAAAGAAAAAAAAAAAGAAAAAAAGAAAATACACAGAAGAGAAGAATTAAATAAATGGATATGCCACTGTAATTCAGCTTGTTTTCTCCGCGTTTCACCCCTCCACTCTCAATTTCAGCGTGGGAAATGCTTTCGAATTCGGTTGTAAGGAGATGATCTGAAATTTAAGTTTTTGAAGGGACCTCCCCATAATTTTTGAATGGCCAAGGGGAGGTCAAAGGGTGGCTGGGGAAATCGTCCAGGGGGGGTTCATTCCACCCGAACCCCCCCTGAGAGTCATTCACGGGCAGGTACAGGGGTCCGTCCCGCCTTGTCCCTTCCGTACCCCTTGCGATTCTTTTCGTTCCGTGGCGAGAGATTAGTTTTCGTTTTGGTGCTGATCCGTTCTCGCGGCTAAGGGCGGCATACCGGCACAACCCCCCCACACTACCGCATGCTAGCCTGCCAGCTCTCGCGGCCGCACACCGCGGGACAAGGGTGCTTTAGCCGGGCTCCTTGAGGAACAGCAGCCATAACAAATATGGCGCCCAACGTAGTGGGGCCTTCCTTATCCTTTCCTTTTTGAGCTAAAGGCTCACATTTTTTTTTTCATTTACCTTACCCTCTTCCTTTCGAGGCCCTATCGGCGACTCCCGTGGCTGGGGTTGACTCGAGGCCTCTCGAGAATTACGGCAGTTGGCTACCTTAGCCAGCCAGCCGTCTCGAGGTCTCGGGGATACCCCATCCTAGGGAGAAGCTGGTAGTGGGGGAATCTTCTTCGTCGGATCCTGTGGGGTCTGCGCGGCGGAGACGTCTAAGGGCCTCCCTGGAATTACAGGGGTTGGTTTTTTTGGTGTGCCAGCCACCTGTCCGGGAGGATACCCTGGTCGCACTCCGTCTCGCAGCCCTCACCGGTGAAGTGAAGAAGGTTCCCTCCCTCAAAACCATCCCGTCGGCGGGCCGAATGCTCGGTGGCCGGGGAGTGGCTCTCAGCTTACAGTAAATTATGAAACTATTCTTCTCAGCTGAATTGAGGAGGAGAGGTGAACCGGAGATCTTATTAGCAGAAAATATTCAAACAAAAAGAAAAATTAAATAAAACGCAATTGTATCTTCCTAAAAATTTTTTTTTGAAAAATTTAAAAATTTTAAAACTTTAAAAACGAAAAAAAAAAAAACAAAATTTTTTTTTAAATAAAAAGAAATTGTATCTTCCTCTTTGATTGCTAAGATTTTGTTGGCAGAGGTAAATTATAACATTTAAATATTTTGGCAAACTTTGTATGCAGATATATTGAGGATTATATGAATAAGACTCAGAAGTCAGGTTTTCGATTGAATTCGATAGTTGAGATTTGAAAAATTTTGTAAACTTTTGCGAACACATTGGCACTTGTTCGGGGAACAATTTTCCTTCCTTCTTTATTACATATTGTTTCGAATTATTCAAGTATTTCCCGTTTCTCTTCATTGAGAGATTTCTGACTTACCCTTCGAAATGGCAGAATCTAGCACGGGCGCGATCGCAAAAAAATATAGGACACGGCAAACGGCGCGAGATATGGAATCCGAAACCCCGGCTACGGTCAGACCCGCGCGGGAGCCTGACAACGCGAGCGAAAATACCCCGACGGTTCAACGGGAACCGGATATGGCGGCGGGCGAGGATCGGTCGGCTCTTCGCGAGGCCTTTGACACTGGCTTTAACTTTCGTGTCAAAGATTTAATACGGGCAGAGATCGCGAACATTAGAAGAGAAATCCGCGAGCAAACGTTGCCTGAAACGCCAAAGACTCCTGGACCCAGGCATAGAGAAGCGGCTTCGGCTCATAGACCTAGTCCTTTACCGCGCATGCCAAGACAGCCTGATTTTGATGTCAGCCCATTTCAAGACCCAAATAACAGACTTTTTGTGCCTCCGCATGGTTCAGGGCACCATCGTAATGAGCCAAACCCGAGTCCATACCAGTTCGACCAGTCGGTGTCAGACAGACAGTATAGCAATCCCATTCGGCACTGGAAATTTCAGTACGATGGCAATAATACCCGCTTGCATGTTGAAGAATTTATCTTCAGGGTAGAAAGTATGACCCATGGTACCCTTCGGGGGGACTTCACACAGCTTATCAATAATTTCCATCTGTTACTCAGTGAGACCGTGGCAAACTGGTACTGGACCATAAGGCGTAGTAATCCCAATATTCCGTGGGTAGGCTTGAAAGCAGCGTTGCGTGCTGACTGGGGAGAGCGCTCTCGCGATGTCGATATTAAGCGGCAGATGCTGGGCAGGCGACAGCAGCCTGGCGAAACTTTCACAACGTATTATATGGACTTGGTGGGATTGAGGAATCGGCTTTCCATTCCAATGCAGGAGATGGAATTCGTGGAAACGGTGAGAGCGAATCTGCTTCCGTATATACAGGAGCAGATTTGCCTTCACCGGGTATACACGATTGCCCATTTACGACATCTAGTTACCGAGGTCCAAGTGACACGCCAGAGAACGAGAAGCTCGCTGCTGTCGGGTGCCCAGCGTCCCGCTCGAGTCGATGAAACCTTTGCTATTGATAACCTGATCGACCCTGTTTCCGAAGACACTGTGGACGCTCTAACGAAGTTTTCTCCTACGTCCATAAAATGTTGGAACTGCGACCAAACGGGTCATTATTACCAAGATTGCTCGTTGGAGCCCACAGGATTTTTCTGCTATGGCTGCGGCCGAAAGGGGGTGGTCAAACCAAGATGCCCAAATTGTTCTGAAAAAAACCGGAAACGGTTCGGAAGCAACAACACCAGCTTCCGACCGCAAAGAACACCAGCGATCATGGCGGGAGAGGCGGAGACCTCACCCTCTCGACCGCAGACATAGAGACCCACCAGAACCAACACCCAAACAATAAATTTTCTTCCCAGCCCTTTTCATCGTTTGAGAAATTTCCATTCGTAGAGTCAGAACCAGATCTGTCAAAGTCACAGCCAAATAATGTAGATCCCGAGGAAATTCCGAGTCAGCCAGTCTCAATACTTCGTCGATCCGATTCAGATCGAAAACCGAAGTTATTCCCTATCAAGCCTTACCATCTACGACTCAAGGAGTACCAAGCGGTTCGCGAAAGAATTTTCTCCTCGGCTGTAGACTATCCCACTTTAGAATTGAGTAAAATCTCTAAGCCCCGACGCTCTACAATTCGATTACGAGCCTTTTGGAGACGTGTATTAGACAACCGGCGAAAGTTAGCCACAGCGTTTGTCTCTGTCCCGAAAGATATAAGACCGTATGCCACAGTAAAAATATTAGGACAGAATGTTGTAGGCTTGCTTGATAGTGGCGCAAGTATTAGTATATTAGGGAAAGGTTCAGAATTGTTTTTGCAGAAGGCGGGTAGTGATTGGGTCAAGTATCGATCCACGATCGAGGTGGCCAATGGGGCCAGACCGGAAGTGCACGGGCACGTTGAGTTGGAGGTTGCGTTTCGAGGAGAGACAAAAAAGCTACGGCTTTACGTCATACCTAGTCTCACTCAAGAACTATATCTCGGAATCGACTTTTGGCGCACCTTCAAGTTGGCTCCGGACATCACTGGTCTGGTTTCCTCATTGGACACCCCGATCGCGGCGGCGACCAACCCCGCGGAACATACCTTATCGCCCGAATTACAACATCGGTTAGAACAAACCAAGGCACTTTTTCCATCCTACTCCAATCGAGGTTTAGGTAAAACCCATCTGCTCGAACATACCATAAACGTCGGCGAGGCAAAGCCCATTAACCCTTAACAGCCCACAAGTGTCTCGTGGACACACTTTTGCGTTCTTATCCTTATAAAAACAAAAGTATTTATTTTTAAGACTTCACCTTTTATCTAACCTACCCCTCATGTGTTATGAATCTAAATGTACAATGAAAATATTTGTAACATAAATAAATTAATAGTTATTGTTAATAAACTAAAAAAGTAACTCAACAACCCACATGTGTCCAATAGACACACATTTTGTTTGATTCTTATGTGAAGGTTGATTGCTTATTTACATTTACTTATAGTCTTATCGTGGCCAGTAGGCAAAACCAACACCCAGACTTTTGTTTGTGTTTCAATTGCTAGTCTACTCTCCTCATTATTTATGGTTTTTTTTTATTTTATTTATTTTTTTTTTATGGGAGCGGGGAAATGCCTTTACACACCTAGGTGACCGAAGCCACATGGCTCCCAGGCCACATGGCCAGGCCTACCAGCTAGAACCCCGTTCCCCACCTCCAGGAAGTCCACCCCGGAACCGTCTAGAAGTACTTCAGGGTGGAGTCCCCTAACGGGCGCACGCCACTCACGCAGACCCATCCGTCCACATTCACGCAGCCAACAAGGGCTCCTCTAGGAACCCCAGTTTTCAACGAACCTCCTCCGCCAAAGGATCCATTTCACAAAGTCTACTCTCCTCATAGTGTACTCGGAATCCGTATAAATCAGTTCTTATAAACTTTTATTATAAAACAGTCGTGCTCCCATTTGTTTATGTTCTAAGAAATGGCTAAAAGGCAACTAACAATTGACGAGATTCTACGTGCTCTTGACGAAAGTGACGACGAAAATATTTTTGTGCGTGAATTAGATAGCGATGATGAGAATTTTGCTGTTGACAGTTGTTCTGAGAGTGAAAGTAACCATACAGAACTAGCATCCGAAAGCGATGATGAACAATTATGGAGTGAGAATGATGAAGTCCCGCTACAAGAATACGTCTCAATTCAAACTTATAGAGGCAGAGATGGAACAACTTGGGAATCAAAACCTGATAGGCAAAGCCGAACGCCTCGACACAACATAATTCGCGGTGGTATTCATAAGGCGATTCTTCCTCCAGCGAAAGTTCTAATAGATCCGATAGACAGTTTCAACCTTTTTTTCGACGATCACATGTTAGAAATTGTAGTAAAGTATACCAATGCTGAAGCGCTAAGAGTATTACAAAATCGATGGAAACCCACCGACAAAACTGAAATACAAGCATTTATAGGTCTGTTATTGAATACAGGTGTCAATAAACAGGGAGGTGTAGATTTTAGAGAATTCTGGGACCCAATTTTCGGTAATCCGATATGTCGAGCGACAATGGGAAGAAATAGATTTGCTTCTTTATTACGATTTTTAAGATTCGATGATAAAAATACTAGATCTCTCAGAAAGTCAAGAGATAAACTGGCACCCATTAGGGAGGTATGGGACTACGTAAACAAAAATCTAACAAAGTTTTATTTGCCTGGAGAAAATCTCACTATTGATGAGCAGCTCATACCTTTTCGAGGACGAGTATCATTCAAACAGTATCTACCCAGCAAACCTGACAAATACGGCATGAAAATTTGGTGGATTTGTGACAGCAAAACTAGCTACCCTCTATTTGGTATACCATATCTTGGAAAAGAAGGACACAATAGGGCGGAAAATTTGGCGTACCATGTGGTTAACCAGTTATGTGAACCATACTTCCGAAGTAACAGAAATGTTACTTTTGACAATTATTTCACTAGTATTGAAGTTGCAAAATCTTTGGCACAGAATGGTCTCACAGTAGTTGGAACAATGAGAAAAAATAAAACTTGTATACCCCCAAATTTTCAACCCAACAGAACCCGTGATATCGAATCTAATGTTTTTGGCTTTTCTAAAAATATGACATTGGTCTCGTATGTACCAAAAAAGAATCGTGCTGTCATATTCTTGTCTACGATGCATCATACAAGCGAAGCCGACGTAAGCAATAAGAACAAATCAGAAATAAATTTGTTCTACAACTCCACCAAGGGAGGTGTAGATACGCTTGACCAGATGGTTCATGAGTATTCAGTTCGACGTAAAACAAATAGATGGCCGATTGCATTTTTTCATAATATTATAGATGTTGTTGGCATTGCTTCGTTAATTTTATGGAAAAATTTATATCCTGATTGGAACCAACGGAAAAAAAATTCACAAAGAAAATTATTTTTACGCGAAATCGTAACTGCATTGGTAACACCTCATATACGGAGACGAAACAAGAAAGGCCTAACGAGTTATCATTTAGCAGCCATGCAAGACGTGGTAGGATCAAATCAGGGAACTGCTCAATCGCCTGAACCTTTAGCAAAAAGAAAGAAGCGTTGTCATATTTGTCCTTCGAAAATATCCAGAACGTCTAAACAGTGTTGTTATAAATGCAACCGAAATGTCTGCTCTGAACATTCTGAAAAAAAAATTATTTGTAACATTTGTAAGTAAAGTCATACCTAAAAGTTAAATACTGTAAGTACATGTAATAAAAATGTAATAATATTAAATAATAAATACTGTATGTGCATTCGCATTAGCTGTTTTCCATTCATATGCCCTAGAATAAGGTGATGTGTCCGTTGGACACTACTGGGCAGTTACGTTACAAAAGCATACTGGGCTGTTAAGGGTTAAACAGAGATTTTACCCAGTTTCCCCGGCAGTTCAATCATTGATGGACGCTGAGCTAAACCGAATGCTCTCGCTTGGGGTGATAGAGGAGAGCCAGAGCCCTTGGAGCTCTCCAGTTGTTCTAGTACGGAAGCCAGGCAAGGTCCGACTGTGTTTTGACGCCCGGAAGGTGAATGCAGTGACGAAAAAGGATGCCTATCCGCTGCCTCAGATTGACGGCATCCTGAGTCGCCTTCCGCCGGCAAAGTATATAACCAGTTTGGACCTGAAAGATGCCTTTTGGCAGATTCCGCTAGAAAAGAGCTCCAGGGAGAAGACCGCCTTCACCGTTCCTGGTCATCCCCTCTATCACTACACAGTGATGCCCTTCGGTTTATGCAATGCTCCACAAACTATGTGTCGGCTAATGGACAAGGCAATACCCTATGATCTCCGTGAAAATGTTCTGGTATATCTCGACGATTTGCTGGTCTTATCTGAAGACTTTGACTCTCATCTTGCCCTTCTCGCACGGGTCGCGGATTGTCTGCGGAGGGCGGGCCTCACCATAAATGTGGAGAAGAGTAAATTCTGCTTGAAAGAAACAAAATACCTCGGATTTATCATCGGTGAAGAAGGAATGCGTACAGACCCTGGGAAAGTTTCCGCGATTGTAGAGTACCCCACTCCCAAGACCGTACGTCAGGTACGTAGGTTTATGGGAATGGCAGGTTGGTACCGGAGATTTATACCAAATTTTGCTAACCTTTCGGGTCCGATAACGGACACGCTTAAGAAATCGTCTAAATTTACGTGGACCGACGAGGCCCAAAGCGCGTTTGAAAAACTCAAGCAACATTTAACTTCTGCTCCGGTTTTGGTGAGCCCCGACTTCTCCAGACCATTCGTGATTCAGTGTGATGCGAGCACACAAGGAATTGGTGGGGTCCTACTGCAGGTCGACAAGGACGGCAATGAGCGACCCATAGCTTATGTGTCTCAAAAACTAAACTCAGCGCAACGAAATTATTCGGTAACGGAACTAGAGTGTTTGGCTGCTATGATAAGTGTGCAAAAATTTCGCCCTTACATCGAGTTAATGCCCTTTAAAATTATCACTGACCACGCGAGCCTGAAATGGCTAATGTCGCAGAAAGATCTGAGCGGCAGACTGGCCAGGTGGAGTCTGAAGCTTCAACGCTTCGACTTTACCATTGAACATCGGAAGGGAAGCCTGAACGTGGTGCCGGATGCGTTGTCGCGAATGGAGTGTGACGCATTGTCAGGGCTGGAAGACCTTGGGCCTGAGGTCGACCTCAGCTCTCCACACTTTGCCTCGGCAGAGTATGTGGAGCTGGGGCGACAAGCCGAAGAAAACCGGGCCAAGTTTCCGGACCTGACAGTGCGTGACGGCTATCTTTATGTCCGCACCTGCCCACGTTCCGGGGACCCTGTCCAGGAGGACGAGGCGTGGAAGCTTTGGATTCCCCCTGGTCTAGTCCCCGACATCATCTCACGAGCTCACGATCCTCCGGTATCCTCCCATGGTGGAGTAGGAAAAACGCTAGAGCGAATTCGTCGTCATTTCTACTGGCCGCGCATGGCATCCGATGTCAGATCGTACGTCCTCGCGTGTGACACTTGTAAGGAGACCAAAGCACCAAACACTACACTTCGACCACCAATAAAAACCCAACCGATAGCTGAGAGACCGTGGCAACGGGTGTATATGGATTTATTAGGCCCGTATCCCCGTACTAAGTCTGGCCATGTCTGTATTTTAATTGCTCTTGACCATCTTTCTAAATTTCCTCTGTTGAAACCCTTACGGAATGCCACAACGGCACAGATATGCACTTTTGTCGAGGAAGGAATCTTTCATATGTTCGGGGTTCCAGAAACCATCGTCACCGACAACGGCACTCAATTCCGCTCGGCACAGCTCGCAAAATTACTCGATCGATATGGAGTCCGACATATGCGCACTGGCGTCTATTCCCCACAAGCTAACGCTTCTGAGCGAGTAAATCGCTCTATACTAGCTGGGATCCGTGCGTATATCAAGGACGATCATCGGAAATGGGACGAAAATTTGAGTAGTGTTGCCAGCTCCCTTCGGAGTTCTGTCCACCAGGCAACCGGGTTTCCCCCATATCGGATGTTATTCGGGCTTCACATGATTACTCACGCGTCGAGCTACGAGCTATTGCGCCGCCTACAAGGAATTGACGAACCATTGAACATTGACACCTCCGACAAGCTTAAACTTATTCGAGCTAAGGCGCAAGAAAATCTCAAAAAGGCGTTTGAGCAAGGTGCAAAAACATATAACTTAAGAACCAAGCCCGTAGATTTCAAGGTAGGCGAGGAAGTATATCGCCGAAACTTCCAACAGAGCAATTTTGACAAACAGACTAGTGCTAAACTCGGACGCAAATTTTTAAAATGCAGGATTAGAGCAAAGAAAGGAAATGTTCTTTACGAACTTGAAGACTTACAAGGTAAATTAATCGGTACATTTCACGCCAAGGATATTAAAAGGTGAAGAGAGACAGTCACACATTTCGGCTTTTCAATTCCAATTTTCTTCAAGTCTCTTCGAGGCAACCCTCAAGAGATCGTGTATGCTAGTAAATTTCAAACTTGATCGGATTCCTTATGTTAGGTCAACCTTTTGAGCTCAGCTCACTCAATATTATTCGGTAGCCCTAATAAGGCATCCGACCAGCCTCACTGGAAATACTTGGGGGTCCTAAGCCGCCTCTGCACGGGTACGCGGTGGACACACTCCTTTGTTATACCTTTTTATCCTTCCTAGTTAGAGTTCCCATTCCCGAACCCCAAATTCCCATCCATCACCATCCCCAATTCTTGGTCTTTTCTTTGATTTTCTTCCTCCTCCTTCTTCGTTCAGAGGGGCCCTGCGGTTGTTCTCCTGGTCGAGGTCGACTCGAGACCTCTTGAGAACTACGATGGTTGGCTTCGACAGCCACCCTCTCGTCTCGAGGTCTCGGGGCTTCCTCTCCCTCGGGAACGGCAGGCAGGGAGGAGCCCCGCGGGTTCGCTCGGCGGCGCCGGCGCTCGGAGACGGCCGGAGTTCTCCCCGGAATTACAGGGGTTGGTTGTTTGGTGTGCCAGCCACCTGTCCGGGAGATTTCTTCGGTCGTCGTCCGGCCGCCTGACTTCCGTAGAGTGAATTGGCTCGGCTCCTTTCCCACGAGGAATTTTGATTTCCTTTTATATTCGGTGTCACGAGAGCCCCGACTCTCGTCATTCCGCAGTCATCAAAATTTAAAGTTTTTCGTCTTTTCAACGTTAATATCGGATTTACCAAATAGTTTGATTATACTTCTCGGAAGCCTCCCTTTCGCATAGATTACATTTTTTCGGGTACCAACCCATCTCTGCATTGTAAAGCTCTCTTCACCTCAACATGTCTTCAGGCACCTTTCTCGTATATGTAAAATTATCACCACAGCTACTGTCTGCAACGTTGACGATCCTCGCCGATCTGCAGTGGGGTCTTACCATCCTTACTTGACATCAAATACCACGGACCGACAGCGTTCTCTCCAGTAGCAACTGCACAGCAAATCATCCTCGTAGTCAACAAAACAATTTTTCTTCTCCAGCCACAAATTTTTTGGTCTAAACCTCTGAATGGCCGTCCCCCCCACGATCTTGGCTGGTCCGAGGTGAGTTGGCAGCTCCCCTTCCCCGCCAGGGAACCCAGCCTCTCATTAAGGCTGGTTTTTCTCTGTCGGTGGAGGAGAGTGGTTAAGTCGGCACTGGACCAACTGACCCCTCATTAGGCTCAGGGAAGTCCAGTGCAGATTTTGGCCGGCTAGCTCAATCTCGGACTAGACTCGGGTCGTGGGTCGGACCACATGTTGGACACCCTTAACTGAGCCTGACCATTTTTTCAGCTCCGTTGTCCTGCGATGCACGGCCAACGGACCTGTGGGTGTTGTGGTCAGGGCAAATATCAGAGGCTGCAAACGAAACCCAGAATTCAAAACATATTTTCACGCCGCCCATGGCTGGCGTCAATTTTCTATTGCCCTAAAATTCACGGCGACTGTATCAAGCACAGCTAAATTTTACCGTCCCTCGAACTGCGGACGGCGAGATTCGTAGCTAAAAATAGCACAAAACTCGCCGGCCGCAGCTCGAGGGACAACCCAAGCGGAAAATAATTGCGGCGCGAAGCAAATGAACAGGCAAAGTGGTGCACCACGGGCTCGGCCGCCTGCGAAAACATCTCGCGACCGAAAATGCATAAGCCCGGAGAGTTCACGGTGCACCAAAAATGCTTCAAATCTAGCGACGGGCATGGCGAGCAGTGAAGCTCGATCCCGTTGCCGTCTGCTTGCACACCGGCGGTGTGCGTCCGATCCGCTGTCGTTGCCGATGTGTGAGAGGACGGCAGCGGGATCAGCAACGGTCGGGCTGACTCATCGGGTGGCGTGGTCGATGGACGGTAGGCAAAAAAAGGAAAAAGAGATTCATTCGATATCTGGCGGCGGAAGGAACAAGATTTCGGCGATTAGAGTTTGTTAGTTTTTGCGAATCTCCTCAAAAGTATAATTTGGTCGTCATCGAATTAAAAATAATAGTGAATATTAGAACGGTTTTAACTGAGGAGTGCTTTAAAGGTGCAAATTTTACGAGAGTTTCCGCAGTTGTTACACGCCGTAAAAAAACTGAGTCGGTGAAAAGCTCGGTCGGCAGTTTTCCCTGTTCCGCGATCAGGGGAAAAGAAAAAAAAAGGGGAACAGAAAAGAAAAAAAAAAAAAAAAGGAAAAGGGAAAATATAAGTGCTGAAAAAGAAATTTATTTCGCAAAAAAATTAAAAGACGAAAACGTAGTTTGAGTGCCGAAAGAGCCTCGGCGATGCGGGGCTCAATTTTTCTTTTCACTTCGAGACGAAAATTATCGAGTTCGATTCCGTGCTGTACCATTCGTGCCTCCATTCGTGGGTAAGACTTGCCATCCTGAAAAAAAGAAAGAGTAAACAATCAAATTAACTTCAATTGAGTTCGCAAAATGTGGTAATTCTATAACGAAAGTGTCCAAAATTTTTGTAAGTGGACCAGACTTAGGAAAAAGAAAAAAAAAAAAAAACACATAAACTAAAAATGTAGAAATTAAAACAAACAGTTGAAAAGACAGTGAATTTGACAAATGTTATGTGTAGTTCTATCAAACAGACATTTTTTTTAATAAACAGAATTAATGGACGTGAGAACGATTATAAATTAACTTTGGACAAAATTAGTGCTAATTAGATTGTATCAGGAAGAAATATAAAAATAAAAAGAAAACTGTAGGATTTAGACTAAAATATTTCAAAGAAAGAGTGAATTCAATGTTTTGGTGTATATTTCGAAAAGAGTTTGTAAAATAAATGTTAATAAAGTTAAGATAAAAACAACAGGAATGTGTACGATTTAGAACTGATTAATTGTTAAATCCGAACCGTTAATATAAAATTCCTCAGAGAAAAAAAAAAAGGAAAACAAAAAGAAGAACTAATAATAAAACAATGGAAAACGCATAGCATTAAATTTAACAATCGTTAGTGCGAAAGAAAAAGGAAATTTAATAAATGAACGTTATCGAATCGGGTCAAGGAAATAATTTTTGTAACTTAAATCCACATTATTCTAAGCCGTAAAAACATTTTGATGCAGAAATAAATTTTGTTGTAAATTTAGTGTTAACGACAAGTAACAAAAAAATAGAAAAATTGATGGTTTTAACAATAAACGCAACGGAATGACAATAAAATCTGGTTGAATAACCATAAAATTCAATTGAATAACTAAACGGACAGAAAGTGAATTAGTGAACTAAATACATAGAACATGTGAACATTAAAATAAAATTAATTATATACCTCCTTCGGAGAAAAACCAGTGCAGTGACTTTATGTATATAAGCAGACAATTGAAATAAACAGATTTTTATTTTTTTTTTTTTGACACTCAAATTAAAAACCGAACAAAGACAAATTCTATAAAATAAATACAATACCTATTATCAAGTGAAAGCAGACATTAAATACGAAATAAATACAAAATGAAGATAATAAGCGTGTAGTGCGTACACGAACTTTCCCGACCAAGTGTATATAGACATGAACCAAAACATTTAACCGAAATAGAAAAAGAATAAACAAGGGGAAGAAAATAAATCGACCAAATTTAATGTGCACCTAAAATTTAGTTAAAAGTAAGGAGTAATGGAAATTTAAATTAACAAGTGTTTAACAAAATTAGATACCTAAAAGACAAGTACATAAACCGAAATAAATAAAGATTCGATAACACATCAAAATAACTAAAATAAATAAATAAAAATACTGACCTTGTGGATGACTTCTGGGGACACACCGGCACCACGTCGGGGCCACCTGAAGAGGCCGGGTGCCGGGCGGCGGCATCAGCATCGGCAGCAGGGTCACCATCCAGCAGCGGCTCCGCATCAACAGCTCTTCAACATCAATCAACATTCGTCATCGACTCTACAAGGCGCCCACCGATTTTTTTTTTGAAGTATTATTTGGTATGTACATAACCCTTTTTGTTTATAAATTACACTTGTAAGTAAAAATAGAAGATAAAACTGAAAAAACAAAAGAAAAAAAAAAAAGAAAAAAAGAAAATACACAGAAGAGAAGAATTAAATAAATGGATATGCCACTGTAATTCAGCTTGTTTTCTCCGCGTTTCACCCCTCCACTCTCAATTTCAGCGTGGGAAATGCTTTCGAATTCGGTTGTAAGGAGATGATCTGAAATTTAAGTTTTTGAAGGGACCTCCCCATAATTTTTGAATGGCCAAGGGGAGATCAAAGGGTGGCTGGGGAAATCGTCCAGGGGGGGTTCATTCCACCCGAACCCCCCCTGAGAGTCATTCACGGGCAGGTACAGGGGTCCGTCCCGCCTTGTCCCTTCCGTACCCCTTGCGATTCTTTTCGTTCCGTGGCGAGAGATTAGTTTTCGTTTTGGTGCTGATCCGTTCTCGCGGCTAAGGGCGGCATACCGGCACAACCCCCCCACACTACCGCATGCTAGCCTGCCAGCTCTCGCGGCCGCACACCGCGGGACAAGGGTGCTTTAGCCGGGCTCCTTGAGGAACAGCAGCCATAACACCTTGCAATCTCCAGCAACCACATGAGTTATACCGTTATCCACGATATAAACGTGTGTAAATTCTTAACTAACGAACATTTCCTATGTGAAAACAATATCATTTATTCTACAAGTCAAAATACTAATTGCGAAATAAATCTTTTCATGAAATTTTCTAATAAAATTTCAAAAAATTGCAACACTAAGATGTTGTATGGGGATCTCGAAATAATACATGCCCTAAAATTCAATAGTTGGATCCTAATAAGTTCTCAGAGCAAACCGTTGAAAATTTTATGCGATCACGTCAAGGGAATAATAGATTTGAATATTGTCGGTACAAATATCCTAACACTCAATAATAGTTGTGAAGCGTATATGAACTCGAACCGATTAGTACCTAATTACGTCGTGACCACTGAATTCCAACCCGTTATCCCTTCTCTCAATATAATCGATGATGATTGCTGTAAACAAAGTAAATTAAATTTCTCCCATGAGTACCTCCAATTATCTCCCTTGTCCCTAACCAATATTGACTTAGACAGCCTTAAGCTCGTGTCACACAATTTAGATAAAATTAACGAAAAGATAACAGAAGCTGAAATGCATCCAACACTTATTAGATATACATCCATGTATTCACTAATTTTGTATGTTTTATCTTCGATAACTATCATGTTCATGTTATATAAATTGTATCAATGTTTAAGATCCAAAAATAGCCCTAAGAATAAAAATTGTGTAATAAAATCAACAAATAAACTTTTCTCCCGTACAAGTAACGTAAATCAACCAGTTACCCGGCATCCTTCGCCATCGGTAGTTTCCGAACGTGAAGAAATTGATCATCAATCTGAAACTCGTAGACAACAACTTCGTGCATCTATCATCCATCCACATCAGGCTGAAAACGACTTTAACGTAACAAATTGACCTTATCCCGATAAACTCAATTTTTAAAAGGGGGGAGGTGTTATGTTCCCATTAACTACTCCTAATTATTCATCATATTTTCTTTCCAACCCCGTTACACGTGCCTATGCCTCACGTTGCTTCATCACCTAATTTCATAAATTTCAACATTAAATTCTTGCTTACTCCCAAATTCCGCTTAGCCAAGTTGATCTAAAATTTCCATCGCCTAATTTCATAAATTCTTGCTTACTCCCAAATTCCGTTTAGCCAAGTTGACCGCTGCGCCCGGCTATCAACTTACGCGTGATTTCGCGATCGTTTTATGTCGCAAGACAAAAAGTGATGTATCAGCTGGTTGACTTCGTTACCTGTGCAATAGTTAGTACCTAAAGTAAGAGTCATTCCTGCCTGAACTTCGAAACCGGTAAAACCTCCAAATCAGAACTTAATAAAATTTGTAAAGTTGTGAACGAATCAAATTTATCTAAAAAGTTTTGTAAAGGTTGTGATTTAAATTGGAATATAAAATAAAATTTGTAAAGTTGTGAACGAATTAAAATTATATAAAAAGTTTTGTAAATTAAAATCTAATTGGAACCTAATATAAAATAAAGTAAAGTTTGTGAACGAATTCTGTAACAATCATATTGTGAAATAAAGGTTGCGATATTCAAAGATTTCGTTTGGCGATTGATTTTGTGTCCTGTAACAGTATACTGTGTGAAAGTACGGGGATAATGAGCTTATATGTAAATCCAATATCCTTTTGACCGAAAGTGTTGTCGGGGTAACAAAAAGTTCATTACAGCATCTTTGTGGTGATTTTGGTAATAAATGACGCTAAAATATCTCCCTGTTCGCAAATAGCTAGTGTAATAAGGCTGTTATTGGAAAAATAGTTCTTCAAGCAATTCTGACTAATTTTTACAATGCCAATTATACGTTTTAATTAAGAAGTTGAACAAATGAGAAAAGGACTACTTGAAATGTTTTAATTCATTTCATAATTAACAAACAAATTTAAACTTCAACAACAAATTCAGTTCTTCCTCAAAATTTACCGCCACTAAAAAATAAGGTGACACGCACACTAAACAATTCAACTTGAATTCAACCAACAAGCAGACGTCAAAATAAGGTGATACCCCTTTTGCCCGTTTAGCACCGTTCCCACAAGCAAAAATGCTTATCTCACGTATAGGGTTTTTACACGACATAGCCTCTCCGTTTTCGTTTGTTCTCCTTGGTTTTGACCAATCGAGAGTTGGAAAGTTATTAGATTTGTGCACAGACTATCTTTGTAACTTATAAATATAAAATTATAATACAGTGTCACCATTTAGGGTTAGTTATAAAATTTTTGTCACTGGAAAATTTAACACATTAGATAAATTTCTTTATTATAAACATTCTATCATTTACTTTAAAAAGCAAACTCTCAGATTAGCTTCGTAAGTTTGTCACCAAGGCCTATTAGTGGTAAAAGAACGCGAACATCATAACAACTACATACATATGTACTCATTATGCCGATGGTTTGCTTGAAATCTGGAATTCCAAAAACGTCCGTCAAACTTTTAATGACAACCTTGTTCCGTCGTAGAGTAAATTTCAGAGGAAGAAGCTAACTGTCGCACAAGAGATGCTTTAACTGACCCTGCTTCCATCTCCGAGATTTGTTTGCTAATTGTTGGGTAATGAGCCATTTCTCACAATGCTGTTAATTTCTAGTTCACTTGATGGTCCTCCCGCACCTTTTTTAGATGTTATTACAAGTCATATTTACTTCCTTCGTCAATTCATCACGATTTCGCAGCATAGTTGTTTGAGTAGTTTGTATTTGGGGACTCGTTGAAGTGCACTCGTTACATTTGTACACTAGGCAACTGCTCTGGGATAAAAGAGCTAACGAGGTCTCCCAAGAGAGCTATGTGCCAGATATACTGCCAGGATTACTCGAGAATTTTCGCAATCAAACGCTCAAGTTTAACTATGTAATTTAATAATGCTTTCCAAAGATCATTTAACTGAAAGTGCCACAACTTTTCGTGTTCAAGGTATAAATCCAGGCAGTGAACTCGCTCAGGGACGTGGGTGCATGCCGTCCAGTTTTATCGTACGTACTCACCAGCATAAATTGAGTTTTATGTAGACTGTTGACACCACCTTTGAGGGATTTGGTGGTTACTTTGGAGTTAGCTCAAATCGTCAGCGGCGATAAACTACTTGAGCAAGTTTAACACGAAAAATGTGCGGAATTATCGACTGGATGAAGAAATAATTGGATTTCTGTGGTCTGATGGAAATATAAATACTTGCGTAATTAATTGACTCTTAAATCATTTTACTATCGTGACTTTAAAGACTTCAAGGGAAAATCTAAGAATTTTTTTTCGGCTAAATTGAAGCTTTTTTTGTACAAAGATGTATACATACATACATATGTATGTGTATAATAATTTCGTTTGGTATGTTCCCCTGCTTGTGGGAAATATAATTGAATCGGTCATTTCTAAAACCAGATAAGTCAATTTGTTTTCAAACACACTTTTTTTGTTGCAAACTAACTCTTATGGGAAAACTCACAATCTGGCTAAAAATTATATAAATCCCTTCATCCTATCCCATTCAAACAACAATATTTTGAAAGAAAATATCGGCATTTTCTCGATAGTTCCACATTTCCACATTTTACAAGGAGCTTATAACCGAATAAATTTTGGAATTTAAAAATGGTGATCGACTTTATACATGAAAATATATTTGGCAACAGAATCCTATGGCAAAAATGTTTCAAACGACTAAAAAACAATATTTGCCCCTTCGACATACATATGTACATGAACTTTCATTATGATACTAAAAAAACAAGGAACCATCATAACCGAGGAGTACATCGATGATGTCATGAACTCATTTATGTTGAGGAAGAGATTGACTACCCTCCTAATTTTCAAAAAAGTGTAATGAATGTGGCTTTTATGTTGAATTTTAAGTAAACTTAACTCTGTTTTCTGCTAAAACAACATAAGTCAAAAAAAAGTATAGTGCCACTCGGGGACTGCCGCGGTAAAGCTATTGCATACATTCTCTTCATTACTGTCCAATTTTTGTCTTTTCCTGTGAAAAAAATGAGGAAATCGTAAAGTTAAATAATATTGAGGCATATATTACAATTTGTTTTTAAATATTAGATATTATTAAATCAAATTACATATCCACGTAAGATTTTTCTGCATTACGTTGACGAAATTTCCTTTGACGTTCAGCATTTGATTTTGGTACTGTTTTTTTTCATTTTTCTTCAAATCTTTCTGACGCTGATAATGTGTCCTTTGACGTTCACAATTTCTTTTTCTTTTTAGCTCTTTAAGTTTTTCTTCTCTATAAAACGAAAAATCGCTCATTTTAATATCAAAAATTGAGGTTATTTTTATAGCAGTATTATATATAAATTCAAAAAAAGTCAAAAAAAAATACTGCATTTGTGATAATAATAAAATGTATGTATATAGAGTACTCACTCATTTTCTTTCACTATTTTTTCATCACTTTCTTCATTAATAAATGCACTTTGTTTATTCATATTTAAAACACTTTATACACAAATTTTACGCGTACAGCTGTCAGTTATGAGCAGTTAGCAGCTAATCTAGTCGCCAACGCCGCACCGCTGTGCCGGTCGGAGTGGGGGGTGTTAGGTTTTTTCGTTACGGAATTTTTTGATTCGGTCGCCGCGCTCAAAGCCCGCGATAAAAGCTATGCAATAGCTTAACAGTTTTTTAATATATTTGTCGTGTATCGGCTCACCCGCGGTAGCCGCTGCCGGGCAGTTGCAATACTTCCGACCTGGATTAATGTAAACAACATTGCAAGCTTAATCCAGGTCAAAGCAAGCCGATAAAGCAGGGCACTATATTGTGTCATGTGCGCGTGCTGATGCACCTGAGCTCGTCGCTAGCCGCCAGGCGCGGTAAATAGCTGAGTTTGTGCTTACGGCGAAAGCTTACGCAACAAGTCCATGCCCATGCAGCTTAGACTCCGAAATCGGGTTAAGTGAAATGGGTCACCGCCGATGTCAAGGTGTAAAGTTGCGGTAATCGATAGCGCTCGGGGAGTCGTTTAACAGAGCTGACCACGAGCGGGCGGTACGGTCGTCGTGACTAAAACTTGGATAATAAAGCGAATTATCGATAAAGTACTACGGTGTTTTAGTGCTCGGGAATTAACTTAACATATTTTTAACTCAATGTTAACATATTGAAAAGTTACAAGCAGATAACCGATTTAATTTCTAGTCTGGAAATTGTAGAAAATAGTTTCCTTTCTTCATTCGCCTTGATGTAATGAATAGTAAATAAAAAATAAACTTTTACTACACTTGCAAGGCAGATTTTTATTGACATGAACTCCTTCCTACAGGTTACTAAAGGTAAGGGACGTCTTAGCCCTAAAAACATGATTTCCTCTTTCTTTATAAATAACTAGCTGACCTATACCCGGCGTCATCCGGGTACAACTATCTCTATAATAAAACTAAACTTTAGCTGACAGTCACGATGCTACATGGTACGACTCTCTCAAGCATTTCATGAGTATTTCAGCCGGGAGGAAATGACCGACCTAAATATGTCGCTGGCTCCCGGACTATTAGGGTGTCCCTAACCAGAAAAATTTTTCGATTAGAATATAACCAAAGACATAACTTACTATAAAGATGTCGCACGCCGAACAAATTCTGTGGCCACGAAAAATGTCGATAGGTCGTAGCGCTACGACCTATGTGCAGCAAAAAGATGCTGCAGATTTCGCCGAGTCCTACTGCAGCCAAATAGCTGCTGCGGCGGCGCTGGCCCTGCGGTGGGCTTGTTTGCTTCGCTGCTGTTCTGCGCAAGGGGCTTGTGGGTCTGTTCTACCGGGAAGCGAGAGGGGATTTAATTTTTCTAGGAATACCCTGAGTTGCGGGCTCAGTAGTAAGTATCCCACCTCCGAACACTTTTGTATTATGCGCGCAAGGGTGACCCACCAGGGTGTTGTATGGAGTTGCTACCATGGGTTTTTCTGCTAAGCGGTACCCACCGGCTGGTATCTGGTACCTTAGGCTGGTGCGGGAAAGACTAGTCCTTGTTCGAAGCATTGGGAGGTAAAAGATCAAAATAAAGTCGCCGTCGATCTGTGCTATTGCTGGCGGTTGGTTGGAAGGAGAGAGCTGGTGTTGTGTGTGGGGGGGACGGGGGGTGAGAACCGGTTTTGGAAAGAGGCAGTCGATAGGATGGCTAAACCTAGTGCGGGGAAGCAGGTATGCTCTAGCGAATTTTTGATAACAAGAGCAAAAAATCGCGAGGCCGAACAAGCCGCCTGCAAATAAGTGCAAAAAAGCTGCTGGCGCGAAGAATCAGGTTCTGATGCTGTTATGCCGGCACACACGTGTATCTCTTGGGGCCACGACCGATGCATCTGCGGGTAAACAAAATGCGAAATAAAGGTAAAAGATCCGTGAAGCTGCCTCGGGGAGAAGGTAAACAAGACGCCTGAAAATAAAGGTGAAAAAACAAAAGCTGTTGGTCGGAGCAGCTCGATGAAGAGCCAGGTTCTATAATCTTATGTCATCATCATGATGCACACGTGGTCCCTTGGGTCACGGCCGATGCATTTGCGGGTAAGCAAAATGCGAAAGCTAGAAATCAAGGTAAAAAGGTCCGTGAAGCTGCCTCGGGGAGAAGGTAAACAAGACGCCTGAAAATAGAGGTGAAAAACAAAAAGACTGCTGGTCGGAGCAGTTCGATGAAGAGCCAGGTTCTATAATCTTATGTCATCATCATGATGCACACGTGGTCCCGTGTCCCGCTCAATAAGCACATGGCAGCGTGTGATAAAGAAAAAACAAAGATTAAGTGAAGATGATCGCCCGCAGTCAGTGAACCTGGCGTTGTGGATGACACGAAATGTGGGTGAAGGTAAGAGAATAGAAACGGGTTACATGTGAATAAAAAACGAATTCGGTGGGTGGGTTAAAATATTTTTATTGCAAGTAAAATCGTTCAGCAGAGATAGTATGTCTGTGCGACGGGTGTAGAATGGGGGTCAAAACTATGCTACATTGATAAATACGCGTCTTAAATCTGTATCGGTCCAGCGCATCAATTTCCCATGACCCTTTCCGGGCGCTTCGGTAGGCATAACTCCAGACATATAGATATTTAATTTCCGGCAGTTTTTGGAAGCTCACTTGCTTTTTCATTTTCGTGTAAAGTGTTCGTAAAAATAATACATCTCACAACCTAGGCCGAACAAAATGAGTAGATAGGCTAGGCCGGTTCGGAGCCATTTTTCCCATAAGGTTTATACAGGGGGCAAAAAATTCTCACTTTTGCTTCAAAAGCTTCTCTTGGTCTTGGACGAGCAGTTTTGTGGTGCGTGACGTCATGAAAGCTCTCGGTCTGGTCGTGGAGGATCTTCTGGAAAGCTCATCGTCTACGCCTAGGAGCAGTTTCCAGATGGTGACGTCATGAAAGCTCGTGTCTCGGACGTGTGTGTGTGTGTGTGTGTTTGGGGCGTCATCAGGTGCGATCCCCTCCCCCGCAGGAAGCCATACCCCTCCCCCGCCGGAAGCCGTACCCCTCCCCCTCGCCCGCAGGAAGCGCACCCCTCCCCCTCGCCCGCAGGAAGCCGTACCCTCCCCCTCCCCGCAGGAAGCCATACCCCTCCCCCTCGCCCGTAGGAAGCCGTACCCCTTCCCCCTCCCCGTAGGAAGCCATACCCCTCCCCTAGACCGCAGGAATCCGTACCCTCCCCCTCCCCCGCAGGGGAAACCATACCCCTCCCCCTCACCCATAGGAAGCCGCACCCACCCAAGCTCTTACTTCGCTGGGATCCGTTTCGTGATATTGCGAAATAAGTAGCTGGATTTGTTTTTTGACTTTTTGGGTTGCAGGCGGATCAATTACATTAGATAAGAATGGAATGTGTTATTTAATACAAAGAGTTCTTTGTTTAGGGACGGAGGCGAGAGCTTGAAGCGAAATTTGCAATATTTTTGGCTTGCAGGTGGATGTGTTTACATTAGATAAGAATGGAATGGGTTATTTAATACAAAGAGTTCTTTGTTTAGGGGTGCTGCCGAATTTCTTGGTAGGGATTGATTGATTGATTGATTGAATGACAGATTTGGATCAGTTCTTATTCGAGCGTTGAAGAATTAGTGTCTCCAGTTTAGTTTTTAAAAAGTGAATTATGTGGATGTGCTATGCAGCAGAGTCCTGGCCCAAGGCTGTTGATGTAGAGAGTGCAGTTAGGAGGATTGAGCGCCAATTTGAGGATTATCAACATTCAGCTATATTAAACCAAAATAGAGGATATGATTGCTGTGAGGAGGAAAATTACAGAAACGAAGAAGAACAATATCGGCGTGGGATTATCTTATGTGAAAAGTATTTGTGTAATTCTCTTAATTTGGAAATATTCTGTGACTTACTCGTGTGCATCAAATTAACGCGTTTTCTGTGGGACTTGAAAGACTTTTTACCCGAAAACCTTGTTATAAAATATGAAAAACTGTTTTCTAAACATCAAGTGGATCATGATGATGATGATGATGATGTAGAAGAAGAAGAAGAAATGGGTGTTGACTATATTAACTTTGATCTGCATGATGATATTAATTGTACGGGATGTAGTTTAAGTGAGGAACTTCGTGATTTAGTGTTTTTTTCCTGAAGAATCGCCGAGAGAGTGAAATGATAAAAAGAGATGAAAAATAAACTAGGAGTGAAAGAGACAGAAGATCAAAGGTTAGTATAAAAAGAAGACGTGAGCAAGATTATCCTCAGTTCCTCTTGTACCTTTGAAGTGATCAGTTTAAATAGAAGACTAAGAAATAAATAAAAAAACAGTGAAAATGTCCCAACCACAACGTCAGAAGATAAAACGTACCATCACTGAAGAAACATCAGCTCAACCACCACCAAATGGCGGAGCATTAGAAGTGATCAACAATTGGGGAGTTCATCCATGCATTAAAGTATCTGATATGGAGCAGCATACAGCTTATAAAATACATGGAATCAAGAAAATTACAACAAAATATGGAGACCGTGTCATAGTGGAGTTGCAGGATAAGCAAATGTTCCTGCCGGCTAGATATGGTAACTTACCAGACAGCACACTGGAGGAAATCAGACGCCAGGCCAACTTTTTCGTGACAAACTTGGTTCCTCTTGGTGAATCATTCAACCTCATCTTTACGCAGCATGACAACAACAACATTGAATACTTGAATTCATTATCATACTTTGAGCCCAACCTTTATAATAATTATTAAAAAAAAAAAAAAAAAAATAAAAATAAAATGTGTTACATATAAAACAAAAAAACTTCTTTCATATTTCCCAATAATATTCCCTGGCCCTCCTCCAAGTTCTATAAAATGAATTGTAATGCAAAACAAAAGGTTAGTTTGCATAGAGTTCTGGTAATGAGCAGTTATAAAGATTCTACCAAGCTGCTAGACGAAGATGGAGACAGAGGAAATAGGTTAAAAGAATTAAAGTACCAGATAAATTCTGCTACAGTTAAATCAGTTATCAAGCCAGGGAAAACATCTGAAAGTAAAAATACTTCTGCCGTACGCTACCAAAAGATAAAAGATAATAATAATAATAAACGGCAAGTATTGAAAAATCATTTTTCTAAAACAACAACCAATCAACCAACTGAATATTTCAGATGAACATTAAGAAATTCCTTGACGATTACTCTAATGTTCTGCTAGAGGAGCATAAGAATACAATAGAAAAACGCTACAAATTTCTTCAGCAATATGAAAATGTAAACAAAGTAACATCTAAATATGGTGAACATTAACACCAACTGTACATGGGCGTATGATGATGCAACTGAGGGGGCAGATACCTGCGGATGTCATGATGTGCAACGGTTTAACCGGGAGAATCAACGCCTCATGAAATTTTACATGAGGCTGACAAGAAACAACTGTAAGGAATGCCGAAAAGGGTTCGATTTATTCTAACACCAAAAGTATACATTCTACATGTGTGGGAGTTTGCATACAGAGCCAGCCGTAAGGGCACGTGGCATATATGTGCACTCGATAGGATGAGGTTTCAGCAGAGAATTTACAATACAAGTAAAATTCTGGAGTCTATACTGAACCAACACCATCGGGATGTAATATACAATACAAGATTTTATGATAAGGAAATTGAGCAATAAAACAATTGTTTATATTTTTTAAAATGATTTTTTATTTTAAATTATAATAATACATCTTTAGAATTTATCCATGAGTTGTGGTTTGATGAGAATCCCAGCCATTTCACGTAAACTTTATCGCCTTTCGACTTTAGAATTTTTTCAACAAGGTAGATATGAGGATGTTTCACTTTCAGCAGCTCCATTTCGTAAAATCCTCCTTTTATAGGATTACCCTGGTAGTCCTCAAGCAAATATGTGACTGGGTTAGTCACTTGAATTTTAGCAATCTTGAAAACTTCAGCAGTCCAGTTTGGTGTATAGCCTTTTTCGAAAACATGTTTATATTTGCTAATACGAACAGAGTCTCCTTCTTTATATTTAGGTGAATCAGCAATCTTTATGTTATTGTACACTGTAGCTAGAAGATGCTTTTCATTGCTTGCATTGACATCGCAAGGGCGCATTTGGATTGTTCGATGCTTTTTCATGTTATATTGAGATAGTAGTTCCTTTATCATTTGAAGCCACTTGTAAGAACCATTCATGCTGAACTCCTTCCACATCATGCTCTTTAAAGTTCTGTTGAATCGTTCAACTATCGATGCTTTGAGCGATGTATAGGTAGAGTAGTGATTAATTTTATGATCACTCATTAGATGTTTAAAGTGTGTGTTATAAAACTCCTTCCCATCGTCTGTTTGCAAGTTTTTAGGGATTCGATCCTCTTTGAATATAGATTGCATGGCTTCAGTCACTTCTGTACCGGTTTTTGTTTTAATTGGTATAGCCCAAGCATATTTGGAGAAAGTATCTAAAACAGTAAGCAGGAAGCGGTAGCCTTTATTTACATGCTTATAAGTATCCATTTCTACTAAATCCGCTTGCCATAGATCATCCAGTCCTTTAATAATGACTCGACGCCGTTTAAAATTTCGACGAGCAGGTTTGTGAAGCTCATCGACAACTTGTCTCTTACTCATATTACAGATAAATGAAACGGATAAATTGTAGCATTAAGCTTTATTGGTAGACACCGTCTTGCTGCTTCTGATTCTCCTTATTAAGTATGCTAGAGAACAAATAATTCTCAATTCTTTCAATTTCACCATTAATGTATAGAGTTAGATTTTCTATAGTTTTTTGAGTGTTTTTACGTGCGTCATCGTCTTGCTTTCTTATTTGTGTATCAACATAGTTTTTAGTTGTAGCGTCAGAATTTGTCTCGGGTTCTCCAAGGTTTGTGATGTGTTTAAATGACAAATCATAGTTTCCTTTGGGGTTTAAGTGAAATCCAATTCCTGCAGATCCGATTGAGCCCTGTTTACCAGCAGCACCAGGTTTTCCGGGAGGACCCGGAGGACCAGGAGGGCCATGAGGACCGGGAGGGCCATGAGGACCAGGAGGACCATGAGGACCCCGTTCCAGTTTACCACTCCTTAGTGATCGTCCAAACTTGTCAACGCTCATTTCAGAAATGAATGTATTCATCGTATGTGCCAAAATTTATATTATTATTTCAGCCTCACGTAGCTCCTCAATGATTGATATAATTTCATTAGTATGACTATTATTTCCAGCTTGTTGGGATGCTATTAGTATATGAAGTCTATCAACTAGTTCATTAGGATCATCCCAATAGACATAGTTAATGTTTTCTTTAGGAATTCTCATAATTCCTGTTCCAGTACGCAGTGTAGGAGTGTGTACTAACTTTTTTATTATTTTTTTATATTTATAGGTATTTGTTCCTTTTATTTGTTTATTTTCATTAAAATCACGCCTGTGCGCGCTTGTATCGTTTAAAATTGATCGATAATTGTACAAGTCATCTCTATTGTAACCTCTAGGATGTTTCATAAAAATCAGGTCAGATAAACCTTTGGTTATCTTATATGACCTGCCTCCAATAACATAACTTTCATCTTCAGCTTTTAATGTTGAATTGCCAATCTTCCATCCATCTCTGTAGTACGCCCCATAGGTTTTATCAATTTTCATACTCTTCTGATTAACTAGATGCTTATATTTTTTTAATATTTGGCCTGGCGATTCCAATATGCGTGAACTGTGTTCTTTTAATGTTGATGATTGTATTGGTGTGGCAAACTTATCATCATCATCATCATCATCATCATTATCCTCATCCTCAAGCGCATCAACATCATCATCATCAACATCATCAACATCATTAGCGACAGCTTTTTCATCCAATGAATAATCGTCAAAGTGGAGAGGTGTGCTAGTTGATTGCATCTTTAGACGTTTACGTGCAGGTGGTGGTGTGTATATTTCATCATAGATTTGTCTCTTCTCTTGCTCAGGCTCTGCTTTAATTTCTTCTTTAGGCTCAAGCTTTACTGCAGTCGTTAGCTCTTTTAGCGTGCTGGTAATTGGCTTAAAGGTTTCCTTCAATTGAGCTTCTGTTTCTATTTTACCAGTCTTGAGAGCTTTATACTTTTTTCGTATAGCATTGCTTGTCTTTATAATATCCTTCGTAAGCTTTTCATCCATGTTGTTGTTGTTGTCACGACAACAACACGTGATGACAGTTACAGCTACACTAATTAACATCAATACAGGGCTGTACAACTTATACGGCCAGCTATACAGGTCTGTACAGGCAGCTATACAGGTCTGTACAGGCAGCTATACAGGTCTGTACAGCCAGCTATACAGGTCTGTACAGGCAGCTATACAGGTCTGTACAGACAGCTATACAGGTCTGTACAGGCAGCTATACAGGTCTGTACAGGCAGCTATACAGGTCTGTACAGACAGCTATACAGGTCTGTACAGACAGCTCATATTTTGGTTGATTTAGCGACTTTGAATAAATGTAAATATTTTCAAATCGTAGTCCATTAGGGTGCTCCAGTAAACTAATCATAACGTTAGTCTTGCCGCAATTGGATGGTCCAACAATAATTCCTCTTATGTTCTTTGGCAACAATCCTCCATGTTTCTTCCCCTCTGTACTTGTAATTGATGCCTCAACATTTCTAACTGTTAAGCATTCTTGTTGCTTTATAAACTTCATGATGAGTACTGTCCAAACTCATATAAATACAACTGCTTTTATTAGTCTCCATTAGTCTTGGCATAAATGCATAAAATGATTCATCATACTGACAATCACCTCAGTCATCGAAAGGTCATCAGAGGGAAAGGATTAGTCAACTCTCTAATCAACAACTTACCAATAGAATTACATTTACCTGGCTATCAGTACTGCGGTCCAGGAACAAAGTTAGCTAAAAGATTAGCCCGAGGTGACCCCGGTATTAATCCCTTGGACGCTGCTTGCAAAGAGCACGATATCGCATACTCAAAGTATCGCGAAACAAGTGATCGTCATATTGCCGATCGTATACTAGCAGAAATAGCTTGGCAACGCATAAAGTCCAAAGAAGCTTCTCTAGGAGAACGCGCTAACGCTTTGCTAATAACAAACGCGATGAAAGCTAAACTTAAGCTTGGAATGGGGGTGAAGGCTAAAGAGAATAAGAAATTACGCCCGACTTTTCGTGATGCTGTACGTAATGCACGTAAAGTTCTAAAATTGAGGAAACCCAAAGATCTGCTGGAAGCAATAAAAATCGCTACAAGTGCCGCGAGAGATATCGTCAAGAGAAAGAAAAAGATGATTAAGACACCACGTGTGATACCTATCCCTAAAACTGGTGGTGTTCTACCATTCCTCATCCCACTATTTGCCGGTCTTTCAGCCCTTGGAGCATTATCAGGAGGTGCAGCTCGTATAGCTAAGGCGGTAAATGCTGCAAACAACGCACGTCAGGAGCTAGCAGAAGGAAAGCGACATAATGAAACAATGGAAGCTATAGCGTTGGGTAAACCTGGACATGGATTGTTCCTTAAACCATATAGGAAAGGACTGGGGCTTTTCCTTAGCCCCCAGCCAAAAAACTACTAAGCGTGCTACCCAAAAGAGCGCTCAATGAACTTGATCTACATAAATATGCACAACACATACCATACTTTAGAGGAGTATTTATGCGTGATCAGCTGCCTAGAAAGCCATGGAAAAGAGAGTGCGGAATTATTAATCTGGATGTTTCATCAGGACCTGGAACACATTGGGTAGCATACAAGAAGAAAGGAAGCCTCATTGATTACTTTGATAGTTTTGGAAACCTACAGCCGCCACGAGAAGTTTTAAATTATTTGGGTGATAACATCACGTATAACTATACACCTCACAAAAATTTTGATTCAGTAATTTGTGGACACTTGTGTTTAGAGTTTCTATATAATTATATTCAACCTCTCTAATAAGATAATATGTATATATATATATAAATAAAGGTCTCAAATATAAACAGAGTCATTTCATTTCAAGTAGTCATGTCGATCACACTCTCCCTTAGTGGTAATACATCGGTGCTCACAACAGAGTATTTTCCGCCATTAGAACTGCAGGGTGACTACGTCTGTGCACTCATTGATTTCCAAACATACAATTCTATTCCCAATATTGATGAAGGAAACAACTTGCTACATGCGGGGAAGACAGTTATTAAAATACCAGTAGGATCATATGAGATTGATGATATAGCGAACTATGTGCAAAAAAGCTTGATGAAAAACGCTACGATTTTAATAAGAGCAAACAATAATACTTTGAAAAGTGAGGTGAAATCTTCGGAAATCATTTACATGTCCTTCCTCCTAATATACTACATACATCAGATTTACCTGTTAATATTATCAAGGTAAACGCCATAAGAGTTGAATGCAACATAATATCAGGCTCGTTTATCAACAATAAACATGTACATACGCTCCATGAGTTTTCTCCGAGTGTAGGTCTAGGCTATAAAATAGTGGAGGTTCCCAAGAACCTAATCTATTTACCTGTGAACGTGAAACGGATAAGTTCTCTCACATTGAAGTTTGTGGATCAGGACGGCGACTTGATAAATTTTAGAGGAGAAACAATAACCGCTAGACTTCACTTAATGCCTCAGAATGCTTATCTATAATAATAATAATAATAATAATAATGTGTATAAAAACAACAGTAGTAGAGAGCAAGTCATTAGTCAGACAACAACCTTGAAACGTGCAAGACGTGAGTTGACAGCTGTAAATAAAGAGCTTCTAAAATCATTGGGATTTATTTTGAAAAATGATTGATATCTTGGATATTACTCGAAACGTCGGTTATGATAATAGCATAACAAAAATTGACTACCACACCTATTCACCATTCCTCGCATCATTCAAAAACAACGATGAGATCCGTATTTCAGTGCAACATCAAGACCTATATGTCTTGCCGGCTGAAAGTTTTATTTATATTGAAGGAGTACTAACCAAAGCCGATGGAACAACAACAACAGATACCGCAAAGCTGGTGAATAATGCTGTAGCCTTTCTCTTTGAGGAAATTCGTTACGAGATCAACGGTGTAGAAATTGATAGAACACGAAACCTTGGAATTGCTACGACCTTAAAAAATTATATATCGCTGAATCAAAATGAGAGTAAAATACTATTAAACGCTGGATGGTCGCCCGAATCGTCAATTATAACACCCAAAGGATTTTTTAACTTTTGTGTACCATTGAAATTACTGCTAGGCTTTGCTGAAGACTACAAGAAAATCATTGCAAATGCTAAACATGAGCTTATATTAATACGAAGCCGTACAGATGATAATGCAGTTGTATCACCGACTGATGCAATAAGCGTAAGCCTTTTCAAACTTCAATGGCGTGTTCCTCATATCAACGTTGCTGATGATCACAAGTTGATCCTGCTAAAAACTCTTGAAAGTAGCAGTGAGATACAAATACCATTCAGGAGCTGGGATATATACGAGTACCCAGCACTACCATTATCAACTCATCATACATGGACTGTAAAAACAACATCACAATTGGAAAAGCCTAGATATGTCATCCTAGCTCTACAAACTAATCGGAGAAATGATAAAACAAAAGATGCCAGCAAATTCGATCACTGCAAACTGACAGATGTCAAAGTCCACCTAAATTCAGAATCATATCCCTATGATGATTTAAACCTGAAATTTGATAAGGGTAATTACGCCCTCCTATATGATATGTATATAAAATTTCAACAATCGTACTATGGGCGTCAGTTACAACCGCTTCTTTCAAGAGAGAAGTTTGCGAGTGACGCAGCGATTGCAGTAATTGATTGTTCGCGTCAAAACGAGAGCATTAAAATTGGCCCGGTGGATATAAGGCTGGAATTCAAGACGTCTGAAAACGTCTCCGCCAATACAACAGCATACTGTCTGCTGCTGCACGATCGTGTTGTGGGATATACACCTTTAACCAACGAAGTCAGGAAACTCGTCTAGAATGTCTGTAATCATTGATTTGCAAGGATTTAAAGACTACCACAATAAATTTATATTGAAAGAACTGGCAATTTTAACCAGTGAAAATCAAGTACAACATTACATATTCCAACCTCCATTCCCCTATAAGGATTTAACTCGAGCAGAAAAGAGACAAATTGAATGGGTCCGACGCAGCCTTCATGGATTTAGGTGGTCTGATGGATATATCCCCTATCAAAGAATATATGACGTAATCGCACCATTGGTGCGGGATAAAAACATTTATGTAAAAGGGGTCGAAAAGATGTGTTGGCTGAAACAATTTTTTGGAAATAAACTGACGCTTTATGATGTAGAGGAAGAGGGATGTCCAAAGCTAGCGACTCTGGAAACAAGTGGCCCATCTTGTATCATTCATCATGGTAGATGTGCTCTGAAAAATGTGTTCACATTAAGGAATTTTTTAAATAAAACAATTTATTAAACGTTACAAATATTCTTTTATTTCACAACAAAAATTTAAATTAATTAAAGTTATTACAAGAAAAGCAATACAAATCGTCTCTATAAAATCAGTTATCCCAATTTAAATCAATGCAAAATAAAATACATATAAATTTAAAATAAAACATGTTAACTTGGTTGGTCGAGGAGTGACCATCGCCCTCATCCGCGCTGGCGATCCAACGGCGACCATCTATCACGCTCCTCCCCATCAAGGCTCCAGAGGGACCCTTCTGGAAGCGGGTAGGGGTTGTCCGGCTCGAAATCCTCCATATGGCCGATCAAATTCAATCGGCAGCCTTAACAAGTGAAAAAAATATATATATAAGTTAGTATGAATTAAAAATTTTTTTTATATAATAAACTTACCCAAAGCACGCAGCTGACATCCTGCGGGCAAGGTCCAGGCTACGTTCCAGTAGCCCTCCTTTAAATAATTGTCGGCCCAAAGGGTCTGATGACCCAACGCTCCGGGCGGAGTATACGTTAATCGGATTGGGCCAACCCAACCCGAAACCCGACGGGGGACATGGGGTATAGCAACCCCAGTCACCCGGAACTCCCGCGGTACCACCGTACGGAACCGGTCAACTTCAAAAATCTCGAACATTTTTGTCTATCACTGAATTTACTTATAAGCACTTAAAGGGAACACGAACAGAACTGGAATGAACCTATCGATCAGTAAACGATAGAACGAAACCTCGGGTTGCACAAATTCGCACGATCGGAGCACGCGGCCCAAAACATGACCGCCCATGAAACTCCCAAGCAACCCGAAACTTATAGGTAAAAACCGAACGACAATTGAAATGCTACGGAAACCAGACCTCCTAGCTTGCAATTTTCAGCAAACAATTCAATCAATAAAAGAAAAAAATTTGTAATGTAATTGATCTGCCTGCAGCCCAAAATATTCTAAGTCAGCGATAATTCAGATCTTGAAAATTTATAAAATTCACTCCAAGCTCACGCCTCCGTCCCTAAACAAAGAACTCTTTGTATTAAATAACCCATTCCATTCTTATCTAATGTAAACAAAGCCGCCTGCAAGCCAAAAATATTGCAAATTTCGCTTCAAGCTCGCGCCTCCGCCCCTAAACAAAGAACTCTTTGTATTAAATAACCCATTCCATTCTTATCTAATGTAAACAAAGCCGCCTGCAAGCCAAAAATATTTCAAGCCAAAAATATTGCAAATTTCGCTTCAAGCTCGCGCCTCCGTCCCTAAACAAAGAACTCTTTGTATTAAATAACCCATTCCATTCTTATCTAATGTAAACACAGCCACCTGCAAGCCAAAAATATTTCAAGCCAAAAATATTGCAAATTTCGCTTCAAGCTCTCGCCTCCGTCCCTAAACAAAGAACTCTTTGTATTAAATAACACATTCCATTCTTATCTAATGTAATTGATCCGCCTGCAGCCCAAAAAGTCAAAAAACAAATCCAGCTACTTATTTCGCAATATCGCGAAACGGATCCCAGCGAAGTAAGAGCTTGGTTGGGTGCGGCTTCCTATGGGTGAGGGGGAGGGGTATGGTTTCCCCTGCGGGGGAGGGGGAGGGTACGGATTCCTGCGGGCTAGGGGAGGGGTATGGCTTCCTACGGGGAGGAGGAAGGGGTACGGCTTCCTACGGGCGAGGGGAAGGGGTATGGCTTCCTGCGGGGAGGGGGAGGGTACGGCTTCCTGCGGGGAGGGGGAGGGTACGCAATGACCAAGTGTGAAGTATATTGAAGTAAAATTTTTACCAAGGAAAACAATAAAAATAATATACTAATATCTTGGAAACCGTTGCTCGTAGACGATTTTTGATTAAAATTTGTTCCCCCAACAGTACCAATACCCTAACTGGAAACATCTTCTCGAATCCATAGAACCCAAAATATACAGTATTATTAACTTTAATTATACCTCTAATATTTAAAATTCATCTTAGTGCAGAGTGCGAATCGGGGTATGGCTTCCTGCGGGGGAGGGGAGGGGTATGGCTTCCTGCGGGGGAGGGGGAGGGGTATGGCTTCCTGCGGGCGAGGGGGAGGGGTACGGCTTCCAGCGGGGAGGGGTATGGCTTCCTGCGGGGAGGGGGAGGGGATCGCACCTGATGACGCCCCCAAACACACACACACGTCCGAGACACGAGCTTTCATGACGTCACCATCTGGAAACTGCTCCTAGGCGTAGACGATGAGCTTTCCAGAAGTTCCTCCACGACCAGACCGAGAGCTTTCATGGCGTCACGCACCACAAAACTGCTCGTCCAAGACCAAGAGAAGCTTTTGAAGCAAAAGTGAGAATTTTTTGCCCCCTGTATAAACCTTATGGGAAAAATGGCTCCGAACCGGCCTAGCCTATCTACTAAAATGAACGATCCTCCTAGAACTTTAAAAGTGTTTAGGTGCCAGCTCGCGAATTTTGATGGCGTCTTTCGATTTTTGTACGGTCCACACACATCCTTACCGTTTGCATAGATACAGTTAGGTGAACGTAGAAGGTGTTCTGCCTCAACATCGTCAGGTGAGTTTAAGGCAGTCATTTCCATACAGCAAAAGTAGCATTTTACTATATCTTTCAGGTTGGTGTAAAAGAATCCGCTTCTTGCTAGCTTGTATGATTTCCTGTCATCCAAAGGTAGATTCTTAAATGTTTTTATTCGGTCAGATTCACGCTTTAAGATCAGCATTGTGACTGTAATAAAAACTACTTACAAAACGTCTTTTATATTGATCCATGTGTTGTGCTTTTGTGGAAATCCGAGCCATTTAACATAAACTTTATCCCCTCGGCGTTTTAAAATTTTCTCTACAAGGTAGACGTCGGGATATTTGACGGGGCTTAGTTCAAGCTGGTAAAAAGCACCTTGTATTATATTTCCTTGATAGTCTTCAAGAATGTAAGTTACCGGATGAGTGTCTTTTACCTCTTTTATTTTAAAAAGTTCAGTAGACCAGTTTGGGGTGTAGCCTTTTTCAAAAACATGTTTAAATCTACTTATCTGAACAAAATCTCCTACTTTGTACTTTGGACTTGGTCTTGTTTTTGGCTTTTTATACACCGTTAGCAACAAACGAACCTCATTAGCGGGACCTACGTCTATAGGTCTCATCTTAATAGTTCGATGTTTTGTTCTGTTATATTTTTCTGTTAACTTGTCCAGCATACTTAGCCAATGATAATTACCATTCATACTAAATTCCTTCCACATAATGTTTTTTAACGTTCTATTAAATCTTTCTACAATTGACGCCTTTAAAGAACTGTAAGTTGAATAATGATTAACATCATATTTTTCCATCAAGCATTTGAACGACCTGTTATAGAAATCTTTTCCATCATCTGTCTGCAAGTTTCTTGGAATACGACCCTGATTGAAAATTAGTTGCATTGCTTTAGTGACTTCCATCCCACTTTTGTCTTTAATTGGTAAAGCCCATGCATATTTAGAAAATGTATCAATGACAGTTAGCAAAAAACGAAAGTGTTGATTTTCTGTCGCATATGAACTCATATCAACTAAGTCGGCTTGCCACAGGTCATCTTTACCTTTAATCGTTACACGACGGCGCTTAAAGTTTTTGCGGGCAGGTCTGTGTAGTTCGTTAATAATTTGTCTTCTGCTCATTCTTGAAAAAGTATATAAGTACTTTCTGCAAGATGTGAGGTTTATATACAAAAAGGTTGTCAAGAGTTTTTTGTTTTTGTGGTAAAAATGATTGCGTTCAAACATCCATTTACAATGATCGTGACAGGTCCTTCTGGATGCGGAAAGACTACGTTTATTAAAAATCTTATAAGTGATCCCTCGTTAATACAGCCGAAAATTAAACCCACACTAATTGTTATAGATGATATGATGTTAAATGCCTTCAGTAAGCAAGTCTGTGAGCTTTTTACTAAAGGATCACATCATCGTAATTTTTCAGTGATTCTTGTAACCCAAAACGTGTTTCATCAGGGAAAGTTCTGCAGAGATATATCGCTAAACTGTAAGTACCTTGTCGTTTTTAAAAATCCCCGAGATAAAAGTCAATTCGTGCATTTAGCGAGACAAATTTATCCGGAAGATAGTTTAGAGCTTCTAAAAATATATAAAGAGACCACTCAGGAGCCTTACGGATGCTTACTGATAGATCTTACTCAGGAGATTAACGACACGTTAAGATTCCGAACGGATATATTTAACAAAGATTTCGCAACTTGTTTTTGTCCACATACTTCTCTGAATAGTAAAAATGGTGTCAAGAGTGAAACGATTAAAGGACAACAAGCATATGCTCTATGTGCTTCAACAATCTAAACCAGACTTAAGAAATGCCATCATTAAAAATGCAGATCCCGAGGTTATAAAAACACTTTGTGAAATCACGCTTAACACTCTAAAAGGAAATCATATGCCTCATGGCAAAATATATAATTCGCTGTGCAGGTATAAAAAGGATATGCGAAAATTAGTTGACGCAAAAGGCTCTGTAGCAAGACAGCGCAAATTACTAGTGCAACGCGGAGGATTTTTACCAGTTTTATTAGGAAGTGTACTATCGGGTGTAATAGGTTCGTTAATTGAAAAATATGCATAAAGCTAACAGCCTTAACAAAATGCTGCTTCTTTCACCAGAAGTGTATAATACTTTAAAGAATAACATTGAGCAATCTGCAAATCTGTCATTATTTGATAAATCAATGGATAAGATATTAAAAAGTAAAGATCTGTCTGACAAAGAGAAATGGTATAATTACAGGAATGAATTAATAAAGTTTTTCAATGTAAAACGTAAAAAGACACAAGTTTTCGAAAGAAGGAAAACTGAAATCCCCGTTCAAGAAAATTTGCCAGTTAAACATAAGAGTTTGAGAGATAGTTCTACTCAAACAAAAATTATTTTTAAAAAAGATGCATCAACACAAGCCTCGCCGATGAAGGAAAATATATTTGAAAAGACACCTTTCGAGATAGAAGAATTTATTTTTGAGGAGCCGCGTGAAAAAACACCGCCAAGGAGGTCTTTATCAGACTTTATTTTTGAGGAGCCGCGCGAAAAAACACCGCCAAGGAGGTCTTTATCTCCAGCTGCTAAGCGACGTTTATCGGCTAGTGGGATAGCAAAAAGTCTTAAGCCTCCTGCAAAAGTACCAAAAGTTCAAGATAAAGACTATAGAGTAATAACTGGCACTGACGGTATAACACAGTATACTGTACCTACGGATATGAGTGTTGACGAAGTTGCTGTTTTATAGAGGAGTTAGAACAAGACGCTCCCAAAGAGAAGCCCCCGACTAAACAGCCTATATTAAGGCCATCGCCACTAGATCCCGGCCAATACGAGCTTGCATTCCCAGTGAAAAAAGGACTGCGGCAAAGTGAGCGCTTAAAAGGTAAAAAAGAGCGAATTTCGAGCGTACCAGACGTACCTTGGGTTAGGTTTTAAAATATAAAAATGCCTGTGGATATAGTAAATAACGACTTTTACGTATGTCTTTTAAGCAACAATTCTATGCAATTTTATCCTGAAAACACTCTGTCAGCTTTTACAAATGCACTTGCTAGCCCATGCAAGTTTTCTAATAGCTGGTGCGTTGGAGTAACTGAAATTTCATTACCAAATTATGACATAAATGAAGAGAAGAGGATGAAGCGCAATGTAGCTGATGCAATAAATGATAACAGCTTTAAAAGAGTGAGGCGCGAAACACCTAACAACCAGTTAAAAGAAATAAGAGAGCAACAAAAAACAGAACTGAAATCATTGACAGTGAAAATAAAAGACAATGTTAAACTTGAGTGGACAAAAGAAAGTCTTGAACAAGCTAGCTATAGAGCTGGGCAGGTGAATTTTTCAGCATTTCTACTAACATTTTACCATGCAGTCAGCCATTCTTGGTATACTATGTTTTTGGACGACGTTAAAAAAGCAATGTGGGATCGACTGGAAGCTGACTTTTTGGATAATGTGATACCTGAAATAAGCTACACACAAGAGCCGGAAGAGTTTATACTACACATTTATCAAGGGAAAAAAACTTCGGAAAATGTCGTTTTAAAGTATAAGGACTATGAGTCAGTTGAGGCATTTGTTGACGACTTTATTGGGCAGATTCCTAGAAGAAAAAGAAAGCATATTGTCATACAGAATGCAATCGATAATTACACACATCCTGCTCTTAGCATTAAAAAGGCCCGAGAAAAAGCAATAAAAGGTACCGCTAAAAAGGTGCATGACATGTTTGAACTACGGTTAGAAGACTTGGAAGTGACAATAAGGATAAAAAAACCATTACCATCACACCTTAATGTTAAAGATCTTGTCACGCTTTTAATATCAAATGTGCATTTTGACGATCCGACAATTAGCGAACAAGAAAAGCATAAAAAGTTTATTCAGATTAAAGATACAATTTTCGGTATTCTAAATAGGCTAAAAAAAGATTCAATAACTGCAAAAGCAACTGATCAGCGAAAAATTACTAAAGATAGTGATGTTTTGGATGTACCATACGAAAAGCAAAGTTCAGGAGAATACTTGACAACGCCAGTGCCTATTAATACAAATATAAACAATTTGTCGGATTTCTTTACGGATATATTTCTTCAGACGCCTGAAGAAAAGCGTAAACCTGATGCAATACTTTCGGAAAGAAAAGAATCATTCAACACTGCGGGACTACGTCAAGAGCATATGACAATCATTGACAAAATTAATGGTCTGGAGAGTACTGTCAATGAATTAATACAAAGATTCCCCCGAGAATCTATGGAAATATCAAAAAGATGTTATGATAAAAACTTGATTTTCATCTACACCGACATTATTAAACCGAGAATTATTGGCGATAAATTAGCTCGATACTTACGACTGATGCCGACACAATCGTGTGAGGGTGTACTAAGATTTGAACATGTAGAATACTGTCCTATCGAGAAAACATTTATAGAAGGTATTTCTATAAAAATAACTGACAGCCAGGGCGAATTGATTAATTTTAAACCAAGCTATATCCCGACTTATGTGATGCTCCATTTTAAAACACAATAAACTATAAATATATGTGCATCCCCAGACAGTTTTCAATTTGATAGCACTTTGCCTGACTTTAAGCCCTTAAGAAAAATGAATTCGTATTATACACGATACTACTTACTGCAAAGTGGTGGTAACTTGTCGGATATAGGTGAGCTGTACCGAGCGCCGCTTACTTATCAGCAAGGAAGAGGTATTGGCAGTTTCTTCAGCGGACTATTTCGCTATTTACAGCCATTAGTTGCTTCAGGCGCTAAAGTTATAAAACAGCAAGCACTGAAAACTGGGAAGACAATACTGCAAGAAATTGGCAGTAAGCCGGTTAAGGAAATTTTAAAAGACCAGGGAAAAGCTGCTGTACAAGACCTAGCCCAAAAAGGTATAAATAAACTCTTCGATAGCATGGGCGGCGCAGGTATAAATAATCGCACAATTATTAAAAGAGCTAATCCATTTACGACATTACGCTTAACCAAGTCTCCTAAACGAAAAACACCTTCAGAACAAACAAAACGGGATACGAAAAAAACAGCAAGCAAGAAGAAAAAGTCTATAAAAGGCAAACGAGGTTTTCGTAAACGAGCATTGGATATTTTTGATAAATAAACAAAATGTCTACGTATAACGAGTGCATGAAATCTGAGCTGGACCTTTTCTCCACACCAGTTATTCAAAGTAATATCTTAAAAACCGAAGAGGTAGCATACAAGCCTATAGCCTCATTAGAGAACTCCTCAGTTCTGGAATTTGTCTCGCTGGGGCATGGAGATACATATCGTGACTTGTCAAGTATATACCTACGTTTAAAAGTGCAACTGATTAAAATTAAGGATGGAAAAGAAGAACTTTATACCGGAAAAGATATTCTCGTAACTAGCCCAGACGGCACCACGAAGACTGTGACTGATGAAGGCCCTGGTGTTGTCAACAACGTACTTCACTCGCTCTTTCGCCAGTGCACTATTTACCTAAACGGGAGACCGGTTGTTCAAACTGACAATAATTACAATTGTTTAGTGCAGCTGCACTAAAACTCTTGAGTCCCTCGCTGAGCCGATGAGCTGCCACCTACAGTGGGCCAAGATCAAATTGCGTCACTGAAAATAAACAAACTAAGTCAAGGTTAGTACACAGCTGATCAGGTAGCTCACCTTTTCTCACCAGCACTCCTCGCTGGATTACTGGAGTCCCGCGCTGTTGTCCCTCGTGGAGCTCCACGCCACCGGAGATTTCCAGAAAATAAATACATTATTAACATTTAATTACAAATTACAGAACAAAATCTTACCTGCAGAATCGTCGGCTCCTCTTCCAGCCAGTTGACACTTGTCAGCTCTAATGTAAACAAAAGCCAGTTGACACTTGTCAGCTCTAATGTAAACAAACGTGACAGCTGATCACGCATTAGGTCACTTTCGACTTTCGAAATTTATCACCAGGATGACATCTAGGATGCAAAACCTCAACTACGAGTTGTGGGGAAATTCACGATGCACTTTGTGGGGGGCGTACCGCAAGATGGACTTTAAACTTTGGTGCCGTGTGCAACTGTGGTGCCGTGTGCATCAGGACGGGTATAAAAGCCTGCGCGCCATCCCGTTCGATTTTTTTGCGCTTTTCTCTTTGTGCCTTACACCTCTCCGTGCGAATTCCTACCTTTACATCCTGCGCTTTTCCACTTAATTTGAGAACTCAAATTAAGATTTCACTTGCCTTGAGTATCGATCAAGCAAGATACTAATCTCATTGTCTTAAGTACCGATTAAGGCAATTCCTACTAACACTTGTCTTGAGTACCGATCAAGCAAGATACTAATCTCATTGTCTTAAGTATCGATTAAGGCAATTCCTACTAACACTTGTCTTGAGTAACGATCAAGCAAGATTTTAACACTTGTCTTGAGTAACGATCAAGCAAGATTTTAACACACATTGTCTTGAGTAACGATCAAACAATAAACTTACTAAAACTAAATTTTGCTCCACTCGTCTTGGGTAACGACCAAACGAGAACCTTACCATAGTCCTATCCCTTGTGAGGTAAAATTGGATTCACGTGAATACATTTTTTCTTTTAATGTTCTGAGCAAAAAGCCTGATTCTAGAATTAATTCTTTAAGTTGGGTTCAGCCAGAACAAGAGCAAAATTTAGTTCACCTGCTTGCTAAACCAGCAGCAGGACATTACAATTATTTGTATTGATTAGATTATATTTATTGTTTAAATATTTTTGAATATTTTCTCTCAGCACTTCGTGCTTACTATTACACCGTTATAACGGTCACTCGTGCATTCCGCTATTGCGGAAAATTTCATTGTATTACACAGCACGTTGCTGCTACGATTCTTGTTTGTGCTCTAATTTGCGTTTGGAACATTGTGGTTGATCCTAATTGAATCTCAGTGAACTATTATAAAACCTCCGGCATATTTTCTAAAATTTTAGTGTTCAGTCACTCAACCTTTGAGATCGGCTAGTACAACAATAATTACAAAGATGCGGCCTCGACACATTTAGAATCTGTCGGCTGGTATCTTGATCAGGATAATATGGAGGTTACTCAAAGTGTAGAAGAAAATGAGGGTTACCTTGCAAGAAAAAAGCTTTTCAATAAGAGCAACGTTGTCGAGCTAATGGGAAAAATACATGCTGATATGTTTAACCAAGATAAATTATTAATGTACGGTGTAGATCTGCGCGTTGTGTTATCACTTGAAAAACCCGAATTTTACCTTTTGTCAAAAGATGATGGCAATTCCCCACGAATTAAGATTGTAGAGGCCACAATGTACATGAATCACGCATCTATTAACCCCAGCATCATGCTGGCTCATGAAACCGTTTTACAACGAACCAATGCTGTATACCCATACAAACGAGTCGAGGTTAAAACATATACTATACCTGCAAACACATTCACATTATTCTTAGATAATATTGTCATAGGACAGTTACCAAATTTATTGGTGTTTGGTATGGTTGATAACGACGCATATACAGGAAACCAAACAAAAAATTCCTATAATTTTAAACATAATAACATCACAAGATTTAATTTATCAGTAAATGGTGTCCAGATTCCTAACCAGCCTATAGAATTTGATTATTCGAAGGAACAACCTATTAGTACAAGAGGATACATCTCCTTGTTCAAAGGAACTGGAATACATTATTTCGATAAAGGGCATCAGATTTCAAAGAAATTCTTTGACAACGGTTGTTTTCTTCTTGCTTTTGATTTAACTTCTGACCGTTCGTATAATTCAACCTGCGGCAATCTATTAAACCAAGGTACGGTTAGAATTGAAGGAAGATTTAAGGAGGCTCTGAAGACAACAGTAACCTGTGTCGTCTATGCCGAATATGATGGGAGTGTGGAAATCGACAAAGATAGGAACGTATACACTAGCTTCTAAAAACCTATATACGATGATGCAATTTAGAATTAATCACAGTGCATAGACAGTGAAGCCAGCTATCATGAGTTGCCTGATAAATGTCGAATACTTTTCTGGAGGTTGCTTGACCTTCTTGAAAAAGGTTTCTTTTGCGGGATTCACTGCACAAAGTAAATTATTTACAAAGGAAATTATCTTCAAATACCCTACATCAACTCCAGGATGTATCGAGCAATCAAATAAACTGGGAAACATTGAACTTAGACGTATAGATGAAGACTTAATAAAAACATTAGCAAAATTTACTACAATACTTGTTTGTGACGCATCAACCAAGGAGTTTATAAATAACTATGTTACATCCTATACCAAGGTTATTGACGTAGGGACAGCGACCCTGGATTCGGAACAAGAATGAACACGATCGATCTTACAAAGTTACTAGCAAATAACCCTATTACAAAAAGGTTTTTTAGAGGTGTATTTGCTTGTGACCGTCTGCCAAAAGAAATAAAAAAACCCGCATGCGTCATAGCTAATACGGACCCTGCACGAAAGAGCGGCACTCACTGGGTTGCGTTTTTCATTCCAGAAAAAGGCCCTGCAGAATACTTTGACTCGTATGGTAAACCCCCCAGTAACAGGCTTTTTCGCAACTTCTTACATACAAATTCAGATGTGTTTGTAAATAGTAAAAAACGATTACAAGGTGCACTTTCATCTACCTGTGGTCATTATTGCTGTGTGTATCTGTATTTTCGGTGTAAAGGAAAAAGTTTAAAGCATTTTCTGCAACAATTTTCCTTCAATGATTTTAGATTAAATGATAATAAAGTCGTGAATTTATATCGCAAAATATACTTGAGAAAATTTTTAAAATATGGTGGGGGTAAATATAACCAGTTATGTATACCGGAAAATAAGAGTATAAATACGAAACGTTGGTAATGTACATTTAATGCTGAGGTATAAGCCTCCGCTTCAAGATGGAGCCAGCATCTAAAGCTAAAAAACCTAAACAATTAAGTGCAAAAAATGTGTGTGCAGAAGAGTTTAAAGTGATGGAAACAAAATCCAAAAAACAAAAAATTCGTCCGATACGAAAAAGAGGTAAAAATCAATCAGAGACCCCGGGCGAAAATCTTTTGCTAAACTATAGGTATCATCTGGACCATCACCATAATCAGAAAGTTGTCCTCGGATTTGATCCGATGTCGTTTGAGGCAAAGATAGTCTTTCACCGTCATGGCTCAGCGCCTGTCTCAACATTTTAGTCTGGATGGCTGGAAGTTTTCAAACATCTAACCAAACTAAAAGACGAGGTTATTCCAGACATGTTCCCGCCAAACCAAGAGGAGCTTCAGACGAAATACACAATCCCGGTTGGTACAGGAAATATTGAGCTGACCCTTAATGAACTCTACAGATTTATTGATATGCAGGATTTCTTCAAGATTGTAATGTTCCACAATAACAATGCTGCCGAAAGTGCGAAGGAGTACTATAGGAAATATTGCGAAAAGTGTAGAAGTAAAAATTTAATTTTGCTACCTGAAGAAGACTTTTTTATACCGTCTAGAACCTTTTATGTACATCTGAATTATTCTAGACTCTTCTTTGAGATACCTTTGTATTGCAGTACCAACATTCTGTTTGATATAATAAACATTTAATAAATTTTTAAATAAAATACATGAGGTTTTTTACTTCAATTTATAATTTTATTGATTAACATATACAGGTACATATTTACACAGTTTTGCCGAGCGCAACGAATAAAAGATACATTATTGTGGTTTTTACAAGGAAATTGATAATTTGTAAGTTCACTTAGTCTAGGTATTTCACCAAGCTCGATGATTTTTGAAGTCGGTGTGTATTTCCTGACAAATGAAGCCTTGATTTCGCCTTTTACATACACTCTTGTATCTTTAAATCTTGAAAACACTTCGGGTAAATTGTTGTAGCTGATGTCTCCGTCATTCCAACGTAGACCTTTTATATTCTGCACGTCATGCTGGACTTGTCGTCTTGCCTTCGATGACAGCTCCTGGTATGGGTAGGGAGGGAGGAAATGATAAGCATCTGGGATGATTTTTCCAACAGCAAGGACGGCAAGTTCTTTAACAAAATACTGGTCATTGTTTCCGCACACAAACTGGATGTCCAAATAAATTTGTCCATATTATCGGTTGGAACATAAATTCGGTATGAGCTAGAATCAAACGCGCATGATTATATATGTTTTTTCACTCAGGCGTCTTGTTTACCTTCTCCCCGAGGCAGCTTCACGGACCTCTTTACCTTGATTTCTAGCTTTCGCATTTTGCTTACCCGCAAATGCATCGGCCGTGACCCAAGGGACCACGTGTGCATCATGATGATGACATAAGATTATAGAACCTGGCTCTTCATCGAGCTGCTCCGACCAACAGCTTTTGTTTTTTCACCTTTATTTTCAGGCGTCTTGTTTACCTTCTCCCCGAGGCAGCTTCACGGATCTTTTACCTTTATTTCGCATTTTGTTTACCCGCAGATGCATCGGTCGTGGCCCCAAGAGATCCACGTGTGTGCCGGCATAACAGCATCAGAACCTGATTCTTCGCGCCAGCAGCTTTTTTGCACTTATTTGCAGGCGGCTTGTTCGGCCTCGCGATTTTTTGCTCTTGTTATCAAAAATTCGCTAGAGCATACCTGCTTCCCCGCACTAGGTTTAGCCATCCTATCGACTGCCTCTTTCCAAAACCGGTTCTCACCCCCCGTCCCCCCCACACACAACACCAGCTCTCTCCTTCCAACCAACCGCCAGCAATAGCACAGATCGACGGCGACTTTATTTTGATCTTTTACCTCCCAATGCTTCGAACAAGGACTAGTCTTTCCCGCACCAGCCTAAGGTACCAGATACCAGCCGGTGGGTACCGCTTAGCAGAAAAACCCATGGTAGCAACTCCATACAACACCCTGGTGGGTCACCCTTGCGCGCATAATACAAAAGTGTTCGGAGGTGGGATACTTACTACTGGGCTCTGCGTAATCAATGAATGAAATATCCTCGAGGGAAAATGGCACACGAGCAGATTCATAGGTTTGAATTGAATTATAATCTAATGAAATTCAGATTTTTTTTTGTTTTAGGTGTTTTTCATTGTCTTAAGGAATTATTGAAACAATAATGTTAGATATGTTTTTTTAAATTTCGATTTACTAAAGATTTATTTTTGATTGATTATTTAGAGTTAATTAAATTCATACAGGGTGTTTTGCTAAGGTCTGAACATGGGTATGCCAATGTATTATAAGTTCTTTCAGAGACTTCCTAGGATACTGGTTAATAACGCATTAGAAAGCTGACGTCACATCACATTCCAATTGAACTTCATTCCGGATAGTGGGTTTTAGTGTTGTGTTAATTATTTTAACACAAATAACTTCGGAACGCGCCGTGGGATTCGAGTGCGATTTTTTTCTTGGGAAAGGCCACATGACAGAGAAGCTTTTTCTCAAAAAAAGTTTCGATCTTCCCATACAAAAAATCGGCACAATGAAGGGTCAAGGTCAAATTTTGAGCTTCGAAATTGCCATTTTCGAAATTTAACGGGGTCTCCCCCGCTTGTTTGTTGACGGATTGGGTCGTGGGTGGTATCGTTGGAAAGCTTGAAGGCTCAGCTAATTTCAGCTCATTTCACCGAAAGGCCTTTTCCATACATTTTGTGCGGGGTCCTTTGTTCGCCAGTAATACAAGAGAGATGTCATTTTTCCAATATTGTTGGCACTATTCGTGGTGAAAAATTCGTCGTCCATGAATTATTTGCGCAGTTGGCTGTCCTTTGAAGATGTGAGCTATCCCTTCAACTGCCGTAACGTTTTCAGGGCCTGCGCACTCGACGCAATGCGCGGCGGTTTAAATGATGTCGCTTCTAATGATGGAGCCGCCACATCTTCCAATAGTAATATAAGAAATAAAGCGATCCGTTTGAGCATCATATTATTCATGATATCTTCTGGTTCTTAGGTAGACAACGTCGGGAAATGTTCCTGGATTTTCCACCTTTTCATCAACAATTCTTCCAATTTGTTTTCCATTTACTATTCTAAAGTTTGGATTCGATCCTGCCACAACAGCAACCATTGTAAAACAGATTATAAATTTTAACATTTCTAATAACTTCCACTTTCAATTTTTAACTGGAAATTATTCAGTTAAGCAAAGCCTTTTATCGTTGGAGAATAAGGGTACGTTCATGGTCGAGCGGATTCGCTCCGCGCATAGCGAATGGAAACAAAAAATTTTGTTTAGTTGAGCGGATTCGCTCAAATAAACAAAATTTCCCGAATGGAAACAAAAAATTTTGCGAATGGAAACAAAACATTTTGTTTAGTTGAGCGGATTCGCTCGAATAAACAAAATTGTTTGTTTCCATTCGCTACGCGCGGAGCGAATCCGCTCGACCATGAACGTACCCTTATAATTGTTTATTCAATCTCACCTGTGCTTACTATATGTTTTACGTTTGATTGAAATTTTACGGCCCCAACTCTAACTTCCACAAGCGTTCCTGTAAATCCCGCTGAACGTGCCATCGACAGAATCGCGTATAGCCGCATTGGTAAAAGCTTAGAATGCTACAATTTTTAAATTCCCCAATGTCTCGGCAATGTTCTCTAATACTAAAATTTTATTTCAGGGGGTATTCTCATGTGAACGCATAAATTTTACCTCTTTTTAGGGAATTTTTTTAACCGACGAAAAAACGGAGGAGGTTCTCAATTCGACTGTACGTTTTTTTTTTTTTTTGTGTGTCGTTACGCGATAATTCCGCCAATTATGAATTGATTTTGATGATTCTTTTTTTGTTTGGTAGGGCATACTTCAGAGGTGGTCCCATATAAATTTTATCGAAATTGATTCAGCGATTTTTGAGAAAATCAACAAAAAACAAAATATATACACAGATAAGGTTTTGGTACTTGGTTGTACATTCGGTGCCCGATTGCGAGGATTCAAAATGGCGGACCAAAAAAAATTTACTAAAACATATTACACTAAAAAGAATGAAATAAAAAATTTTTTAAAAAAAAATAGAACCGACTCCAAAAAATCCCAAGCTCTAAAAAGTATAAAATAATTATATTAAAAGTCCTCTGATACTACTTTCAACATTAAATACCAAGACTTTCCTAGACTTTTGAAGTCGGTGTGAAAACCTGACTGATATTAATCCAATACTAAATAATGAATGCAATCAGTTCGTCTGGATTAATATCAGTCAGGTTTTCACACCGACTTCAAAAGTCTAGGAAAGTCTTGGTATTTAATGTTGAAAGTAGTAGCAGAGGACTTTTAATATAATTATTTTATACTTTTTAGAGCTTGGGATTTTTTGGAGTCGGTTCTATTTTTTTTTTAAAAATTTTTTTTTATAAGACAATAAAGTTCAATCATTTTAATTTTTTTAGATGTTTTTATATGTATCTTAAACTGTGTAAAAAAATTTGTTTTTGTTCTTATTTTACATTTTTTATATATTTTTTGTTTAATTAAATTGGACACCAAAAAAAAGCAGGTCACTGGTCATGGTAATAGCGGCTGTTCATGTTGTCCGAAATAAAAAAATCTAATGGATCATTGTTCAGTAGGTCTGTCGCTATGGTCCCTACCAAAATTAATGAATTTCATTGAAAAAAGAAAATGGCGGACTGTAGAAAAATAGTTTGTTTTTTTTGTTAATTTTTTTGTTAAAAATCGTTTAAAAAAAATAAGAAAATATTTTCGAAAATAAGCAATTTTGGTACGGACGATAACCATTAATGAGTAGAAGAACATATATAAATTTCAAAGCAATCGGTTGAATACTTTTTTTTTTAGGACCCTGAGAGTTTTAGAAAATGATGTTTCCAGAAAAATGCGTTTAAAGTTTCAAGAGCAGAATTTTCGTGGAAAACTTATACTTACACTAATCTGCTATGCCTGGACTATCGATCCATTTTTTTTTTTCCTGTTTGATGTTGACACACAGAGCATCAAAAGTGTACTGCTAAATTTGTTCTAGGATTTTATATATACGTACGCAAGTATAGGTCGCTTACGGCGCGTCGGGGACTATGAGTTGTAACTTATTTAAAAATAGGCATTTCGGTCTGAATTTTTCACAGCATATTTTTGACAGGTTTTACTATTGAAATATGAAAAAAAAAAGATTTTTCGAAGTGGTCACATGAGAATACCCCCTTCAGTGAGACCGTGAATGTGAGAACAAGTGATTAATCAAATCAAATAAATATTGTCTATCAATAAAAATTTAGATACATATAACAAAAAATATACTTTTCAAACTTTGAATTCTAAGCTCGCATACCAATTATAATTATCCTTTTAAGAATTAATAAATTCATTGGTTCCTTCTTAGTTAGTTTTATTTGTGTTTTTTAAGGAGTTAAACTTAGCTCTTACGTCGTTATTTTGTTTAATTATAGAGATTCCCAAAATAAGAATCGAAAATTAATTTTTCAATAAAATTATTAAAATTAGAGAATAATTATATGACAAAATTAATGCATATTCCAGGGAGAAATAGTAAGAAAATTACAGTTTGTATTTAAAATGTCAAATTGATGAATGCAAACTTAAAGTAACACAAAGATTTGTTATATAAGAACTCAACAGTGCACGTAGAATAGAAATAAGCTTTCGTTGCCAATTTAAAATGTTTACATTACATCTACCAATTTTGTGTCATTGCTAAGCTTATACGTGCTTATACTTTCGTTGCAGAGATTATGGTTCATTTCATTGCCATGTCTACACGAAATAAGTCCTACAAAAAAAATAAGGTTTTGTGATATATGTAGGTATGGTAGGTATTTGGTCAAAAAGGAGCTATGGTGAAAGCAAAACATTTGCCTTCAATTTTGCTCATGATAGGTGTAGATTATGACTGAATAAATATTGAATTATTTGTTTTCTTTTCTTTATTAATATTATAACTTATTATAACAGCTACCTAATAACAATCGGCGATGATTCACAAACCCTTTACAGGAAACCGTATCTAAATCGGTCAAACCGTTTTTAAGATACTTGGCAACATTCGTTTTCGCAGTTTTCGCAGCGCCCCTGGTGGGTTAACACCTACCTTAGAGCAATCGCCAAAAATCGGATAAACTTTAAAATTTGACAGTCCGCCATCTTGAATTCGTAAAGTCTGACAGCTGATTTGAAATCGGTGACTCCGAAAACACCCAAATACCAAATTTAGTGCAAATCCTATAAACTTTAAAATTTGAGAATCCGCCATCTTGAATTCATAAATGTTCACAGTTGGTTTGAGATCGGCGACCCCAAAAACCCCCAAATATCAAATTTGGTCCAAATCGCATAACCTTTGAAATTTGACGGTCCGCCATCTTGAATTCGTAAATTCTGAAAGCTGATCTGAAATTGGTGACCCCGAAAACACCCAAATACCAAATTTGGTGCAAATCGCATAAACTTTAAAATTTGACAGTCCGCCATCTTGAATTCTTAAATTTTGACAGTTGAATTGAAATCAGAGACCCCGGAAGCCCCCACATACCAAGTTTGGTGCAAATCGCATAAACTTTAAAATTTGACAGTCCGCCATCTTGAATTTTGCAGCAAGTTAACACCGTAACACCTATCTAAGAACAATTGCCGATGAATCACAAACTTTTTACAAAAAACCCCATCCCACCATTTTTTGGGTAAGTCTTAATTTTTGTTTCTTTATACCACTTGCAGTGTTTTCTTAAAATAACTAATATCATAAATTTTAATGCTGCGATCCGGTGCACATAGCAGATGTCTTTTGCATTAAACCAATCAGGGTCATCAAGGTTTGTGTAGTAAAACCATGTATCAGAAATAAATCTTCCGATGTTTTTAATATGGGGTTTACTATTAAATATTTCTGAAAATATAGTTATTTGTTTTTCACATATTTTGTAAAAATGTTCACTAGGTGTTACTAAACCACCTTCATCTGGACAATCATGAAAGTTTTTCAATTTGATTAAAAGAAATTTCAAATTGTCATTGCATTCATGAAATGTTCTCGCTCGAAAACAAACCAACACATCAATATCGAATTGTTCTCTATAGCGCGAGTTTTTTTACTTAGGTTTTAATCATTAATTTATTTATGAAGTTTTATAGTTTTGGTTTTAAAATCGAAACACACTTTTATTAAGTATATGATCTTTATTTGAACTCCGATTATAACTCTTGAACAAAACTTGTGTATGCTCCGGCGGTTGTCTTAAGACTCAAACTTATCTGGCTAAGTAGCTTTAATCTGCTTAATTCTAATTATCCAAAAGTGCTTAGCTAATCGCAGTTCTCAGGGCATCTCATCTTGATTTCCTAGTAGGGCACAAAAGACATCATCTGATACCCTAGGAATGTGGGAATGGTCTGGGCAGATCAGGTCCTAACGGTCATTTTGCTTATAAGCTCCCCATTTATGCTGCTATGACAAATTTCTTTGTCTGCAGTGTTGCTGAGGCAAGGTAATGTAACTCCTCCCCCACTAGATTTTGGATTCTCCTGAATCCTATTAATCGATTTGAACTTTTGATTTTTAAATTTCAAGAAGAAAAATACACAAATTACAATTACTATCACCAGACTTAACGAAAATGACCCAATCCCCATTCCCACGTTTAAATGTTTGTGGTATTTTAACTCATTTACATATATCTTTTACATTATTTTCGTGTTCCAAGACTATATCATCGAAAGTTAGATCTGTTTTATTTAAAGCAGAATGGCTTTCTATTGGTATTACAAATTTGCTTATGTACAAATGTGTTGAATCTGTTACTATATATTTTATTATTAATTTGGATTGTACAATTCTGAAAATGTATAAAATAGTGCCCATTCAAAGTCATACTTCTATCGTCATAAGTCCTATTAAGCTTTCCATTCTTAACGTTAATCAACACCAGGACATCATCGTCAATTTCAATGTATTCTTCCTCGAGATTTACAATAAATCCACTATTATTCCTAAAAATACAATGTTTACTTACTTTTAATTCTTTTAATGTTTTTCCGTTTTCATATGTGAGTGTTTTGTTATCTATCTCGATTACAAATTCAATTTCCTGATCAATTTGTTTGTTATTATTACTAGGAATCGGAATTAACAATTTCTTATTTAATTTTTTGAATTCTTTAGGGATTTTTATTCCGAAAATGATCGATTCATTATAATATTTTGCTATTCCAAATCTAATCTGTGTTAATTTTCTTGAGTCAATATCGTAAGTTCTAATCTCTTCGTTCGTCAAAATGCTCGGATGCAAGATTCCCGATCTGGCTGACACAAAGTTGTCCTGTATATTCTCAACCTGTCTTTTAATTAAGTCAATATTAATCATCTGTTCCTGAAAACGGCTTTCTGCAAGGATCCTTTTTCCTAATGCGTTTAGTTCATTTGTCATTTTAAGTCGGTCTTTCTTAATTGTGTTTTCAATTAAAGTAAATGATTTATTAAAACTGTCATTAATTTTGATTTGTCGATTAACTGTTCCAATTGTTTCGTGGTTGTTTTTGTCAATAGTATTTAAGTGTTCCTCAATGTCCTTTCTGTCTTCATCGTCCATGGTCCCGAATATCCATTTCAGGAAACCTCCACCCAAATTAATAAGTCCTCGTCTGAATCTATGTGGGAGTAATGTCTTAACCTGATTTCTAATGCTTTCGATTTGGTGCATTAAAATGTCTCTTTTGATACCGGATTCGATAGTATTGTTGACTGTGTTTCCTATGCCATCGATCATTTTCAATATTTCTTTGGGGTTAACAATATGTAAGACGATGTCGAATTTAGTAACAATTTCTATTTCATCTACTTGAATTTTTGCGCTTCCTGATATCGAATTAATTTTGTCAATTGTCAGTGTTTGGTGACTGAATGGCATCATCAGTAGAATGATCCCTGCTGTTAGAAGGGCCTGAAAATTTAAAGGGTCTTTTAATATTTTCTTCGTGTATTCCGATGAGTCGATGTTTTCTAAATTTAGGTTGTTCTTTATGCCTAACAGCCTTATAATTTCTTATAAAACCTTCTTCCCTCTTTTCTGTATAATCTTCTCTTTTCTGATTTCTTTTGTTTATAACCTTCTGTTTTGTATTTTCTAACCTTTCCCGTATTATGCGATCGTCTATTTTATGCTCTTGTACGTCTATTGGAGTTTCTTTAATGGTAGAGTGAAAAGTATTATTATAGAATTTGAGAGCCTTCAACATTTGAGTTCTTATTGGCAAATTTTCTTCAAGATTGAGAGCCCTAATTCGCTCTGTAATAGTGTTATTAAAACGCTCAATATCAGAGTTTCCAGTATGACTGTTTGGTTTTGTCACATGATACTCAATGCCTTCCTGTTCGCAAAATTCCCTAACGTTTCTTGTATTGAATTCGTTATCGAAAACAAATTTCTTTATTTTTCCTCTAATGGCTAAATACTGTCTGATTTTTTCTATCAGCGTCTGGCTATTACGATCCTCCAAACAAAAACTGACAACATGTTTGGAAAATTTATCGATAAAATTAATGAAGCTGTGTTTACTGTTTACGTAAGTGTCAATATGAACGATTTCATTTGTTGTGGAGGGAGTTTCTGTCAGATGAAATTTCTTTTTTACTGGGTTTCTATCGTATTTTGCTGCACTACATATTTCGCAATTGTTTATTATTTTATGAATTGCTGTTTTAAGGTCTGGGTTATAAATTTTACTCTTTAATCCCTCGTAAGTTGCTACTATTCCGGAGTGTCCCAACTCGTTTTCATGAAAAAGTGATATTTCCCTATTGAGTTTTTCTGTATCATCGATATCTGTTGCAAAAAGACTACACCTAACAAATTTTACGCTAATATTTTGCGCAAATAGATTAATTATTGCTTGTTGCAGCCGGTTCCGGAGAGGTACCGGCTAGAGAACGGAGGTGCCTAAGAAACTGGGAGGGCTTTCTGTCTCCCAACTCCTCAGAACTTAGCAGTTGCCGCACTCTTTGGTCCTCGGAAAGCGACAGACGACGGATTAGCTCTGCTTTGAGCTTGGAATAACGCTCAGTCTGTGGTGGAGGGTTAGCAATGATGTCGAATACCTCATTAGTCCAACGCAGGTCCAGCTGAGCAACGACGTAATTATACTTCGTTGCCTCCTGTGTGATGCCGCTGATGGTGAACTGTGCCTCCACCTGTGCGAACCACACTTCGGGCTTGTCCGGCCAAAATGGAGGAAGACGAATTGCTGCACGGAAAACAGCAGGACTTTCTTCAAAAGTCTGTAAGTGTTGCTGGGGCTGTTGAGGTTGTTGACTGGGTTGCTGGTATTGCTGGGGCTGCAAATGTTCTCGGCTTTGCTGATGCTGCTGGAGAAGGGCATCATACTGCGTCTTGAGCAGGTCTAGCTGCGCCTTCAAATCAGCTGCAGACTCTTCGGCCATATTTACAATTTAATTAAAATTGTTCTTTAAAAAATGTTCTGCTTCGTGAGGAAATTCCTACGCGGTTGGCAAAAAAAATTTGCTGTGGTAATTCACTAATTAAATATCGACTGAATTTTTTCAATCGATGGCGTCGGAAAATTTTTATAAGAAAAAAAAATTATTTGGCAAATCGATGGCGTCGGGAAATTTTTGGAAAAATTTTATAATAAATTATTTATTAATTATTATTTAAATAATTATTCGCGCCGGAAAAAAAACTTTTTCTCTTAAATGAACTTTATTAAATTAATTCACGACCGGAAAATTAATTTTATTTTGTGTCGGCCACATTTATTTATTTATTTTTTAATAACACGGCGGAAATTGTTTTTTATTTAGTTAAAATGTTTATTAATGCACTGTAAACTATTTAAAAATGTTCGCCTTCGTCGGGGTCACCAATTTAGTGAAATAATAACACAGCTTTTTCTTGTGAGTAGGATATATTTTGCGATAAACCGATGTGGCATATATCCTGCCAGCTTGCCGTTCCCGATACTACTAAACGTAATGGCTGCTCCATTACGGAAATACTTTTCAGCCAGGCTACTGTGATTTCCACTGCTACTACTCCGGTTGCTGAATTCAACCGAGTAGGGAAATCACAGTAGCAGGCCAACTGTGGCTAACTTCTGACGCCAAAAGCTATTTTGGCATAGTTTCTAATGAACTTCCTGTAATAGCCTGTTGTACCAAGAAAACTTTTTATTTGTTTCGGTTCATCTTTCTTTGGAATGTGGCCGGGGCGGTTTTCAACCCAAATGGCATTCTTAAATATTCGTAATGACCATAGGGGGTTGAAAAGGCTGTTTTCATCCTATCTTCGGGTTTAACCGGTATTTGATGAAAACCCTTTGCTAGGTCTATGGTAGAAAAGTACTGAGCTCTTCCCAATTTATCGAGGATACCCTCGATATTGGGTATCGGAAATTTGTCACTAACCGTAACTTCAAGGAGTTTTCGATAATCAATCACTATCCTCCACTTACGCTCTCCGGAATTGTCCAATTTTTTCGGCACAATCCATAGAGGACTATTATAAGGGGAATTACTAGGCTGAATTATGTTCTGTTCGATCATTTCTTTAATTTGTTTTTCTATTTCTTCCTCGTGGACACGAGGGTAACGATAACTTTTAGTATATATGGGTCTATCTGAAGTCGTAATAATTTCGTGATTAGTCCCACCAGTTGCCGTGAGCCTGTCTCCTTCCTTGTAGAATAACTTTTCGTATAATTTCAGGCTACTAGTAATAATTTGTCTTTCTTCTGAGTTCAGATGAGCGAGGTCTAGCTTTTGAATATTGCTTTCCTCGAAATTACAAATCTCATTTATAATATAATAATGGTCGTCCATGTTAAAATAAATTTTGTTACTGTTCACCTCGATAAACCGTTGTTCTAAATTAATTTTTGCTTTAAGGGGGATTAGAAAATTTAACCCTATTATTGCGTCATACTTGCGTTTCGGCAAGTGCATTACTTTCCAAGACAAGGTACCCGACACACTAAATTCATATGGAATGGGGGTGACTAATTTATTTGTTACTTGAGATATACCATTAATGGTAGAGAAGAACAGTGGTTTTCCTAATTTTTCTTCGGGATATTTTGTAAAAATGTTTGGTCTTAGGATGCTTGTCTCTGATCCAGTGTCGATCAAGCATTTTATTTTTATATTTTCAATGGTAACGGTAATTATGGGTAGTTTTCCTCCCGAGGCTGGCTGGAAAAATTTACATCACTATTCTGGATGTTATCAACCTCCATTGGGACGGCACCACTCGAATCACCACTATCAGGATTTTCAGCTTGTCTGAACTGTCCTGAACCGTTATTAAAGTTTCGTTTATTATTAAAAGTTCTTTGTTGTTCTGAGTTTTGTCTATACTGTCTTGAACCGTTATTAAAATTTCGTTCGTTATTAAATGTTCTTTGTTGGTTTGAGTTCTGTCTTGAACCGCTATTAAAATTTCGTTCGCTATTAAATGTTCTTGGCTCACCACTACCATGTTTAAAATTTTTCCGATTCATATTACTATTTCGTGAATCTTTAGTTTTTCTGTAATTATAATGAATCACATCACTTTCGTCTAATACTCCCAAATCGTCGAAGATATTGAATACTTCATTCAATGTCATACCACGTTTTATATTAATTCGGTAACTTCCCATTAACATATCTTTTACAATGTCTACTAGGTTCTTATCATTATTATCAGGACTATAATTTGTAGGTTTATTATCATCAAATTCATATAATTCATTTAATTGAAAATTTATACTACGTATTTTAGAGAAAAGTTCTCTTAAGTCGCCTACCTTAATATACCGACATTCGTCCATTAATTTTTTATAGCTCTTCCTTGGTCTGAATTGTGTTTTTAACTCAGCTTTAACCTGGACCCAGGTGATGTCCCTTCCTAGTCTCTGGATGCATTGTTTCGCCTGTCCTTGGATCTTTTCCTTGAAAATGATCTGAAGTCCATGTTGTAAGAGAGCTGCATTGTCCCTACATAGAGTTCCCACGTTCTCGACTGCACTTATGAATTCTTGCAGAGTATAGTTGTTATTTCCGTAGAATGTTTGCACGTTCTGGAATTTCTTCAAAATTTGGTCGGCCGATAGCTGGAACATCGGCTCCGTTGGCTGGGTCCTCTGTTGTCTTATGGCGGCAATTTCTCTCTGGTACTGGTCTCGAAGGTCTTGGAGAGCTTGTTGCAAAATTTGTATATCTTGTTGTTCGGCCATCTCGTTGTTTTCTAAATTTCGCCGTGAATCAAAAACTGATCTTCTATTTTCTCTCATAAAATTTTCTTTTCCTCACTATATGTTTTGTTCTTCACAGTACTAAACTTTTCTTTGCAAAACTTTATTTTGGTTACAATACAAAATTTCCTTTTCTTTCACAGAATTTTATTTTCTTCACAGTATTAATGTTTTACGTTCGATCACTGGGATTCCTGTTCTTTAGAAAGGAATCCTACCGACTGCGCCAGTTTTATTATTTGATTAAAACTTAAGTTTTAATCATTAATTTATTTATGAAGTTTTATAGTTTTGGTTTTAAAATCCAAACACACTTTTATTAAGTATATGATCTTTATTTGAACTCCGATTATAACTCTTGAACAAAACTTGTGTATGCTCCGGCGGTTGTATTAAGACTCAAACTTATCTGGCTAAGTAGCTTTAATCTGCTTAATTCTAATTATCCAAAAGTGCTTAGCTATAATCGCAGTTCTCACGGCATCTCATCTTGATTTCCTAGTAGGGCACAAAAGATATCATCTGATACCCTAGGAATGTGGGAATGGTCTGGGCAGATCAGGTCCTAACGGTCATTTTGCTTATAAGCTCCCCATTTATGCTGCTATGACAAATTTCTTTGTCTGCAGTGTTGCTGAGGCAAGGTAATGTAACTCGCGCGCCGCTATTCCAAGAAGCAACACAATAATGAACCACGACAGCGCCTTCGGACGGCTGCCGCCGCACATCTCGTACAATTCTTAGAGCTCTGCCCTTTTGCCTGTGAGTTGCTTGGTAAGATGCGTTGCAATGCGTTAGGTGCTGAGTGCGCCGCTGTGAATGCGTTGATGTGGCCGCTAGCGGCCAAGCACAGCTCATATTTAGGAGCCAGACTTTTTAGCACGGCTGTTGGATATCTGGTATTATCTGTGATATGACCTTAACTAACTTATCTGAAAGTTTGAGCGAAATTGACGCGACGTTTTTTTACATACATTTTGTGCGGGGTCCTTTAAAACAATCGGAATAAGATATTTTCCTGCGGTAAAATGGAGCCTATATTTTAAGTTAGACCTCTAGCAATACATTGGTGAAAACTGCATTCAATTCCATGCAGTAGTTTTTGCGTGATACGAGTACAGACTGACAAAATTCTAAAAACTGGTTTTTTGGCTTCTGTTGTTCCAATAAAGACCCCGCATATTAGTTTTTTATCAGTATCAATAATGTACAGACATCGGCCTGTTACAATTTTATTATATGTATACAGGTTGTTTTGCTAAGGTCTGAACAGGGATATGCCAATCGATTCTAAATGGTCTCCTGATCAACGTTTGTTGGGACAACCCCCCCCCCCCTAAAATCGGTCCTTCCCCCTTAAAATCGCGATTGAAAATTTGGAGGGGGTCAACCTAGAGAAAATGCTTTATAAGTTCTTTCAGAGACATTCTAGGATACTGTTTGATAACGCATTAGAAAGCTGGGCCTTCAAGCTTTCCAACGATACTACCCGCGATTCAATCCGCCAACAAACAAGCGGGAGAGATCCCGTCAAATTTCGAAAATGGCAATTTCAAAGCCCAACATTTGCACTTGACCCTTCATTCTGCCGATTTTTTGTATGGGAAGATTGAAACTTTTTTTGAGAAAAAGCTTCCCTGTTGTGTAGTCAAGTATTTACTTGACGACGCCGCTCACCTACATATATATATTACATTATAAGGACGCGCTTGCTACTCTCCACGCTATAGCTCGAGAATGGTTGATGATATGAAAAAATGCTTTAAATGAAAATTATAGACAATTTTATGAGACTTTTTAGTCAGTCATTAGATTCATTAGAACACCAAAAGAAAGCATTATGCCAATTTACAGCTTATTATCTCCAATTCCGAGGTTTGCCCCTTATTTTGGCTTATTTGACTGGACTAAATGCAAAAAAAAAAGAATCATCAAAATCGGATCACTCTGTAAAGCCCGCTCTACACTTAGCCCGCGGATCGCGCACGAAAACCGCGACGGGGCGCGAACGTTAAGAGTGGAGCCGTTTCGCATATTCTTCGCGGGCTCGCGCTTTGTTCCCCGATTTTGGTCCCACGTAAAAGGGCCCGCGAAGCGCAAACGTGACTTTACATTGAAACTATCTACAGTGAATCATTGCGAGTGTGGAGTCATGGTTATAATAACGCCGCGCAGTCGCGGCAAGTTCCCGCCACACAAATCGCATCGCGATCCGCGGGCTAATACCCCAGACAGACGGGCACGGTCGAATGAACCTTCTCGAAGAATGATCATTGCCGTGTCGTCTGTCACTAAGAATGAAGTTTGAATGAACGTTCGTAACTACATTCTCGTTGTTTTTGTTGTTTGTTTTTAAATTGCCCAAGGGGCGTCACAAGTGTGACTTTTTGGTCTCGGCAACTAGGCCACATAGACCAGTGTCAATAGATGACAGACCACTCTCAAAAAAGTTCCGGAAATTTCATTCTCAGAGAATGAGCATGTAAATCCTGGAACAATCAGCTGATTTCCAGTGTCAAAATGTGAATTGACAGCTGCCAGCCAGCCACGGTTTACAGAATACAAGGTATGCCTACTAGATTTTGACACTTCGTCGTGACGTAGTTCTGGACAATTTTGTATGAAAAATCGGGAAAAGTAATTTTAATTATTATTATTAATTTTAATTATTATTATTAATTTTAATTATTATTATTAATTTTAATTATTATTATTAATTTTAATTATTATTATTAATTTTAATTATTATAATTATTATGTGCCAACTCAGCTATTCAAAAGAAAATTTGTATGGGAGATTGCTTTTCAGCTTACTAATTGATTTTCGAAGGTTTGGGTCTTAGGAAAAAACAGCTCTGAAATTCGCTTTTCGTTGACAATTACTTACTTTTCATTTGAATTTCAAATATAGTATTTATGAAATTAAATGGAAACGAACAATGAGCAATAAAAGGCTGCTGTTTTTTCAATTTTAAATATAACCGAAAAATGTTCGAAAAGGAAAAGTATTCGAAAAGTTGAATTGGCACACAGTACGATGAATTGTTATTGGCATAATCGTTAGTGATGAAAATTTGCCATTTTTTAAAATATAACTTGAATTCGTGAGACTAATGGTATTTAAGTAAAAAAAGGATTTCTTCCATGGGGAAAATGTAAACAATTTAAAATATTTTAAAATATGACTTAAAAGTGCGATTATTTGCATCACATTAAATGGAATTAAATAAAATAAAAATCTTGAACAACTAATACGGATTATTAAGCTAATCAGTCTTTCTCCCCAAGGCTATAATGAATATGTGGCGTCGTAACTGTGCGCTTGTGCAGCTGTGCTGATTAGCACAGTCTATGCCACAATAAGCGAGGGAACTCAAACCGTCAGTTAAACTTCAAAACAAATTTTATTCAATCGTATCAATAATATCAAAATATAATTCTCTATCGCCGGTCAATACTTGTTGTCATCGTCTTGACGTCTCTTGCCAGAATGCCCGGCTCGTCTCTTCTTCTTCCTCTTTTCGAACTCCGCAACTCCCTCTGCACGCCTTCTCGTTTTTCCAGCAGATGGCCTCCCGATCGCATTGGCGGTGCTGTCAAACCCTGCCAGCTGGTCGCCTTGCTGTGTCGCCACAGTAGCCTCCCCCGAGTGGCGCGAAGTATGATGCGTCACGAATGCGCCTGTTGATGGGGCCAAGCCAGGCGACGATGCCGATGATGATGATGTTGTCGAAAGGCTCGGGTGAGCCGCCAAGGTGGACTGCGACGACACCTGACTCTCCACAAATGCAGGTTTAAGTCTCTCAGTAGAGATGGTCGCCGGAATTCCGTCGACGTTCACCTTGAAGACAAACTTAGATATTTTTTTCAATTACCTCGTAAGGTCCCCGGTATGGTGCTTCAAGGGGCTTCTTGACTTCGTCGACCCGCACAAATACATGCGAGCACGTGTGTAGTGTTTTGTGGGTGAAGGCTGTCTTCTTATTGTGGTGAGCGGTGGGTGTCGGCCGAATGTTTCGCATGAACCGTCGGAACCTCTCCACGAAAACTTGTGGTTCCTCTCCCGCCTTGTTGTCGACGAAAAACTCACCCGGCAATCGTAGGGTCGTCCCGTACAGCATTTCTGCGGCGCTAGCCTTGATGTCCTCTTTAATGCTGGTTCGCAGTCCCAGGAGCACCACCGGAAGCACACTGGTCCACTCGCCCGATGAAGGGCACATGATGGCCGATTTAAGTGAACGGTGCCAGCGCTTGATCATTCCGTTTGATGCCGGATGGTATGCGGTGGTGCGAATTCGGTCGCATCCCATGAGCCTTGCTAGGGAGTTAAAGAGCCTCGACTCGAACTGTGTACCTCTATCGCTGATGGATATGGGCGCCCCATATCGGCTGATCCACTCCGTAAAGAAGGCCCTGGCCACAGTGTCCGCTGAAATATCCCTAAGGGGAATGGCTTCCGGCCAGCGTGTGAACCGATCAATAAGTGTAAGGCAATAACGATACCCTCGGGACGGCGGCATGACGACAATGTCCATATGAACATGTTTGAAACGCTCACTGGGCACTGCTATGTGTTCCGGAGTATTTTTAATGTGGCGCTGGGTCTTACACCGCTGACAGTGCAGGCAGGTCTTGGCCCAATTTGCAATGTCACGTTTCATGTGTGGCCAAACGAATCGCTGATTTATAAGTTTTTTCATCGTTCTTCCGTTTGGATGAGACGGATTGTGAATATTGTCGAATATTTTTCGTCGCAGTCCCAGTGGAATATAAGGCCTCGCGATTTGATCCTTTACGTCACAGAAAAGCGTTGAGTCCGAATTCTCGATTCCGCACCTCTTAAGCCTTAAAGCTGTTGTGCTGGACTCCAGCAGGTGTTGCAGCTCTACATCGTTGTTCTGCTGCTCGGCTATATCGTCGGACGAAACTATCACTGGCATGGTGATGGTGTTGATTCTCGACATCGCGTCAGCGACCGTGTTCTCCTTTCCTGGAACATGCACAATATTGGTCGTGAATTGGCTGATGAACTGCAGATGTCGTTGTTGTCTCGGTGAAGCCTTCTCCGACCGCTGCACAAAGGCGAAAGACAAGGGTCGATGATCCGTAATCACGGTTAGGTTGCGTCCCTCGACGAGGTGTTTAAAAAATTTTATACCCTTGAATATAGCGAGAAGCTCACGATCGTACGCACTGTAGTTCCGCTCCGGTGCGCTGAGTTTACTTGTATAGAACCCCAGTGGTTGTCTAACTCCGCTTACAACCTGATCTAGGGCGGCCCCCACAGAACTATCCGACGCGTCGCACCTGAGAGTTACGGTTGCACTCGATGTCGGGTATGCGAGTTGAACCGCATTAACCAAGAGCCGCTTACACTTCTGAAAAGCCTCGTCCGTCTCATCAGTCCAGATGACCGGTCGTTTGTCGTTTTTCTTTGCCCCCACGATAAGGTCAACCAATGGGGCATGCGCCTCCGCCGCGCCCGGCATATTCAAACGATAAAAATTCCAAGAACCCAGAAATCGTCGCAAGTCAGAAATCGTCTGCGGTTTTGGATAGCTCTGAATTGCCTCAATGCGTTCCCTAGGAGGGCTGACCCCATTGGCATCGATTGAGTGACCCAGGTAAGTCACTCGAGGTTGAGCGAAAACGCACTTTTCAACGTTAATAGACAGACCATGCCGGCGCAATTCTGTAAAGACTAGACGCAAATGTCGCTCGTGTTCCTCTCGCGTTTTGGAAGCGATGAGTATGTCGTCTATGTATACCTGACAAAAATCGAAATCTCGAAGGACCGAGTCCATTAGTCTCTGAAACGACTGCGCCGCGTTGCAAAGTCCAAAGGTCATGACCTTGAACTCAAAAAGGCCGAATGGTGTTATTACGGCAGTCTTAGGACGATCCTCTGGCGCAACCGGTATCTGGTAATAGGCCCGTGTCAGGTCCAGTGTTGTAAAAATTTTGCAGCCATGTAGCTGATATGTGAAGTCTCGCAAGTGCGGGATCGGGTATCGGTCTGGTATCGTGGCTCTGTTCAGACGGCGGTAGTCACCGCAAGCACGCCAGCCGCCAGATTTCTTTTTAACCAGGTGCAATGGGCTTGCCCATTCGCTTTTTGAGGGCACGCAAATTCCCTGCTGCATCATATTTTTGAACTCTTCTTTTGCCACCTGTAATTGCTCGCCGAAAAGACGTCGCGCTCGTTCGGCTACGGGAGGGCCGTGTGTAGTTATGTGATGTTGAACACTGTGACCCGGCGACCGGCACTCTACCGGTTTTGTGACCTCGCTGAATTCTTTCAGCAGACCGTAGTATGGGTGGTCCCTGCTGATTGTGGTCACAGCCGGCTGCGCGGCGTGTATCAGGTTAGCTCTGGTAATTGAGTTTGAATTTGCATCTAGCAGTCGCCTGCGTCGCAAGTCCACGAGAAGCGCATGACGTCTCAGGAAATCTGCACCGAGTATTGAATGTGTTACATTGGCGACAATGAATTTCCAAGTATATCGCCTCTGCAGGCCGAGGTCGAGGCTCAAGGTTTTGGTACCATAGGTATTTATGATTGAGCCATTAGCAGCGAAAAGTTTAACACCGGGCTCCGGTCTTTGAGCATTTTTTTGTAGGATGCTTTTGGGAACCACCGAAACGTCGGCGCCCGTGTCGATCAGGAATTTGAAACCCGAAATCTTGTCTGCGATTTGCAGGCGTGAAGCTTTTTCGCCCTCAGAGATGCCCGCTAATTTTCTCGAGGGCGGTTCGTGTTTAACGAATTGTTTGCGAAATCGCACGGAGGACGGCAGTTTCGTGCACTCTTGCCAAATTTTGCGTGATAAAAACAAAGACCATGCTTAACATACCTGCTCCTTGACTCGGCTGTCGTTTGTCCCGCTCGCTTGTTGTTATGGAAAGAGTCAAGGCCTGTCCTCAAATTCTCGGTTAATGCTTCCACTCGCTGCGTCAGCTCTCCGATGGCTGTAGATTGTGTAGGCCGTGTTCAGCGAAGAGATGGTATCCTGTGATGCCTCCAGTATCCTGTCGGCCTGCTTCGCCAATTTGGCTAAATCAGTAGTCTCGCTGATAGCCAAAACGACCCGAACTCGCTCGGGAAGCTGCTCCAGGAAAAGCAAGCGTAAAACGTCGTCCGAAACTCGTCCGCCGGACAAGCTCCTAAGCTGGTGCAACAAATTTGAAGGTCGTCCCTCTGTCAGACCGCCTCCTCGCAGAAGGCGGCGCAGTCTAGACTCGCCCGACTCGGCAAAGGACGAAATCAAACGCTCCTTGACCGCAGCGTATCTTCCTTCGTTGGGAGGCGAAGCGATGATGTCCGCAACCAAGGGCAACGGCTCTGTGTCGAGATGCGCGATTATGTGCTGAAACTTTGTAGAGTCCGACGTTATTCTGGCAAGCGAAAATGCGGCCTCAACCTGAGCGAACCAAAGCGCGGGCTCCTCCTTCCAAAAAGGCGGCAGCTTCCGGATCTGGAGCATTTCTATGCCACAATAAGCGGAGGAATTCAAACCGTCAGTTAAACTTCAAAACAAACTTTATTCAAGCGTATCAATAATATCAAAATATAATTCTCTATCGCCGGTCAATACTTGTTGTCATCGTCTTGACGTCTCTTGCCAGAATGCCCGGCTCGTCTCTTCTTCTTCCTCTTTTCGAACTCCGCAACTCCCTCTGCACGCCTTCTCGTTTTTCCAGCAGATGGCCTCCCGATCGCATTGGCGGTGCTGTCAAACCCTGCCAGCTGGTCGCCTTGCAGTGTCGCCACAAATATTTTAAAATGGTTCGTCTTTTTACATCGCTTTCACTTACCCGGCGGTTACACGAGTCAGTAGTGCTGACGGAAATTACTGATTTCAAAATGTCAAATCTGTTGACACCGATTGCGTTGCGTTCGACCAACTGACCGTCAGTTCATGTTAAAAATGTCGTCGGCCAGTGCCGGTGACAGATAATGTGTGCCGGTGACAGATAATGTTTAGTCAGTAGTGACCAGATTATTGTCCGATCACAAATGACGGGTCAGCAAAAAATGACAGACAGTGCGCGTTTACACGAGTCAGTGTCAGTATCATTGTCAGCTCTACTGACTCGTGTAACTCCCGGGGTTAGTCCAATAGCCATTATCCATTTCCTTCTCAAAATTTCATCTCGAGGTAGCCTACAAAAATACCTTTTATTGACTACGTCTCTGCGCCAAACACCCTTTGGCGGCTCTTTGTTTACAAAAAAGTGACAATCAAGCACCTTGAAGATTCAATATGGCAAAAATGTTTGGCTTTGCTGTCATATACATATATGTACTTTACTATGGGATGTCGCCTCCTTTAGTTCCCTCCTCAAAGGCTCTGCTCAACTCTAGGAATGAGATTGTCAAGGTAAAAAGGCACACAGGCAGCGAATAAATGTGTACCTTGCGTGTGTGGCATGACCCGATCTGGGCTGGTTATAATTCTTCATTCGAACCTTGGCTTTTGCAGGAGAACGAATTTCTTTCTTACTTTGTGACAAATTTGTGTTTCCAATTCTTACAGGTGTTTTTGAGGCATAGTTTGCTCCTCGCTTTTTGTAGTTTGTAAGCGTAGAATAGAATTGGTTTTGCTAATATTAACCTAAATAGTTGTTTATTTTATAGTTTTTGCTTTTATAAGCTTGGAGTACTTTTTTAAGTTTGCAGTTTATAAGCAATTCGATCGTTCAATCGGCAAGACGTGATTTCCGCGCTCTGTGTAAATTGAATACGTTCGAAAGCGACAATAACCAAAAGCAAAGAATATGGAACCTTGTTACAAAGAATGTCCACTCTATTTCTGCGACGCAATTTACCCCCACCATGGCCACTTTTCAGAAAAAAAAACAAAAAATTTACCCATAAGTCGAAAAGAGAGCTTGTTCCAGTTCCAAATTCTCATTTAAATTGCCTAACAAGCAAGAAGGACGGCAGCAGTCACAAATGCCGACAAACACTATAAAACAAGAGTTCACCTATTACTTTGCGGGCCGGAGGCGAATGCTTTTTCATGTCATTGTGTTGGTGGCGAGCCGGCCGCGCTTTTCAGATAGGAAATGCCGGAATTCGAATGCCTGCCTCACACATTGAAGGGGTTCACATATAAGTTTGTTTACGTTTTTTCATCATAGGTTTTCCTTATGCGGGCCGAAGGCGAATGCTAAATCAAATGCGATTGTATGCCGGCCCGCACCGGTAATCCGTTTGCTTCAAAGGACAGGGTGATTAATTCTGATTGTGTTTTAAGAGAAGTTCTTTATAATTTGTGAAATTACGACTGTGCTTTTTAAAATTATAATATTTTGTGGTGAAATGTATAGTGGCATTAAAACTGATATTTTGAAATAAGACACCAATTATAAAACAGGTTTACTTTTTTGTTTATGATCGTTTTATTTTAGTTTTAAGTGCACGGCAGTCGGCACCCTGTAGCTCTGTATCAATTTCTCTAAATTCCTCTGCATTGTTTCTCTCGTTTCCACCACAATGCTTGAGCATGCTATCGACTTCTAGCAAAATCGTGGGGTTGGGAGGAATAACGGTACCAAGGTCACAAAAACTGAAAATCTAAATTGCAGGAGTGAACAGTCTTTGTAACGAAGGTTCCATAGTCTTTGACCAAAAGTGCTTAGTGTAACTGTTATCGTGCTCGCGCGCGGAATCGAACGAAGTGCAAGCAATGTAAGTTGTCTCAGTGCATGACTTCTACCAAAGATTATAGCTGTGTTTTTTTCACCCGGGTCAAGTTCTAGTTCTCTGCTTTAACAGAGAAATACAACAACAACATGAAACCCAGGGATTTATCGGGTTGTAGTTTTGTGAACTGCAGGATGAATTCGAAAATATTCCAGCAGATTGCGCTGTAGACCTACTTTCATTTTGCGTTGTTGGTAGCATTGCCCTTTGGTGAACGTTTAGTTTGTTGTGACAGCGAAAAAATGGAAAACAATAAATAAGCCGTCACGTAAATATGTATATTATATCGAGATTTGTAAATTTGTGAAAAGTGCAACAAATTGCCATGATTTTTACATATCCAAAACTCAAACCTTTAACCATGTAAATTTAAGGATTAAGTTTTTGACGCAAAGTGGGTAAAAATTCCGGCATTTTAATTTTATTTTTGTGAAATAAAACATGTTTGCATGCATTACTCTTCATAAATTTCAATTATTTGTTACTTCTGAAAGGCAAGCACACCAACCTTTAAGAAACAAAAATCCTTTTCTGGGTTTATAACCAGCATCGTCTTTTTCATTTGACACAGAACTAGAACCTGACCCGGGTGAAAAAAACATAGCTTATGTAAAGTAAAAGGTGCACAATGAGCGCCCTGACTTCCCGAGGGCATGGGATCTGATATCAGATCCCACGACATGTTGCGATAACATTTGTTTCTGGAATCATGTAGATGGAGAGTATTAAAAATGAGCGCAGCAACTCTTGGGTTGCCTGTACTGGCCTGTACAAGGGGTTCATTTGAATGTGTGCACGTGAGCTAGAGGACTTTTATCATATCCGTGTACGCTTCTTGCGCAGGCGTTATGCGCCTATGACCTACCCTAACAGAATTCATTTGAAGGCTACATGCAAATCTTGGCCTTTTAAACCTAGCTCCTAAAATTTTGTAACGGTGTCTGTGAATTCGCTACTTTAATATTTTTTGAGCTTGAGTCCATCCCTTATTCTGTCTGTAAAAGATTCAGATTTGCAGGTGATCGGAGTAGCGTTGCGGAGTAATCAGACACTGAAAAATTCGTTCCTTTAATGTTTTTCTAAAAATGGAAAAAATACGGCCTTTTCAATTTTTTACCCTTTTCTTACTGAAAACGGAAGAAAATTGAGTATTTTTCTTTTCGAATTCGTAATCTACGGAAAAAATCATATAGAAATGACCTACTTATTATTCGGCTGCAAACTATGTTGACCTGTGTAATCAGAAGTTTTAATTCATTCACGCAATCTCAGCACCCACCCACCCCCCAGATAAATTCAAAGCACCGCGCAGCTAATTCACAAACAATTCTAAGCTGCTCAATCCCCGTTCTCCCCCTTTGTTTTTTTTCATGGAATTTGTCCACACTCTTCTAAATGTAGGTATCTTGTTTTGGCTTTTCGGCTTTCGCGGCTCGAGCTCTGGTGATGCTTTGGACTAAGAACACTGACATATATATACTGGACTGCTGATCCCGTACAAAAACTCATTTTAAAAGTGAGATCAAATTTGGGGCGAAATCTAACTATCTCGCTCTATCCAGATCCCCCGCAGGCAGACAACTTAGAAAAATTGATTCCAATATCCGAATGAAGGTGGCGCTGCGCTACGCAGCAGCTGATTAGCTTGACAGTTCTCTCGGAAGCAAAATGTAAACAAATAATGTAAACTTTACAAAATGCTTCCGGAAGAAATGAAAGTGTTTTGTTTTGGTTAAGATCAACCGTGCCAGAGCCTTGTTAGTTTCAACTAATCCGCATGTTGTTTTGAAAAAAACAGGTCAAGCACAAAATAAAATCACTGAAATTATAATTCGCACTATCAAAAACAATTAATAGCACAATTGACACACCACCACATTTCATTGATTTTAACGACTTTGCGCCAAATTGGAATTTTTCCGCCAACTTTGGGTTCCTAGGAATTTTGAGACACTCACCAGATGTCGCTACCATTTGAGAAGAAAAAAATGTATGAATTTATGGCCACCAGATGGCTAGAGACTATGCGTTGTTGTTTTCCTTATGTTGGTGCATATGGGAAAAATGCATATGTTAGACCAGATAGAATATGTTTTTATATATCTGATTCTTTTCTTCCTCCGGCCCCAACAACAACAACAACGTGGACTCGTTCGCTTTCGCCGGCTCAGTGTGGATCCACCTTTCTTTACCACATTTCTCACAAAATATGTGCATCCTAACACGGAAGCGCGCGATCGAATGTGTACAGCCAAACCGCGGTGCATATATCTCAAAGCGCGCAGCTGACCCTAACCAAACGTGCGATCGAACAAAAATCCGAGAACGCAGGTCTGACGAGTACTTGAGCACAAACGCGCGTTTGAGTGTGTACGGATGCATTGGACCCTTTGGTCCGTGGAACGCGCGTTAGCGAAGCGCGCGCTCAAGAACGCCTAGTGTGTACTAGCTCTAAGAGCTGGTACACACTAGGCGTTTGGCGTTGCGTTCAACGCGCATTGGTAGCGTACACACATCGCGCTCAGCACACGGCGTTCGATGCGCATTAGTAGGGCAAGTATACCGGCTGGACGTCGAAGTGATTGCTTGTGTGTGGCTTCTTTACCACAATTCTCACAAAATATGTCCATCCTAACACGGAAGCGCGCGATCGAATGTGTACAGCCAAACGGCGGTGCATATATCTCAAAGCGCGCAGCTGACCCTAACCAAACGTGCGATCGAACAAAAATCCGAGAGCGCGGGTCTAACGCTTGAGCACAAACGCGCGTTTGAGTGTGTACGGATGCATTGGACACTTTGGTTCGTGGAACGCGCGTTAGCGAAGCGCGCGCTCAAGAACGCCTAGTGTGTACTAGCTCTAACTCTCCATTGAATGGCCACAAAACGAGCGCGCGCGCGAGCGATTTATTGCGTGTAGCGTGCGGTTATTTTGCAACCAAACTGTTTTGATTTCTTGAGCGTGTAATCTGCGCGTAGCCTCATTCTTCAGCGGTTTTGTTTATGCTGGACGTATTTAAGATGAGCATAGACAAGTGTCTGTTAATTCCGGAGGTCCAATGTAGGCCTACACCACAGACACTGCCTACACTATATGGCAGGATGAAAATCCCAACTACAAAAATAAATGCATAAATAAAATAAAATAATAAAAATAATAAATAATCCTTTTGCTTTCCACTTTTCTTTGAAGTTTATTGTTCACCTTCGCAAGAAATATTCGCGAAAGTTGCAATTTCGATGTACATACATTCTCACGAAAGTTTTCACACGCTGTTTTAGGGAAAATGTTTGAAAAATACGGGAACTGTACTTCACAATTACTTTATTTGTTGTTTCGCTTTTCGTTTTATAAATTTAGCTATACTGATGCTGAGTTGAGTTGCTTGGTTGATCTTCTGGTCGGCTGCCTCCCTTTGATGATCGCTGGGCTGTTGCTTCGGTGACTCGATCAAGATGAATGCTGCTTATCGCCAGGACTCCATCGGTTCAGCGGCTCTCCATTACCATCGACTCTCTCGCAGGCTTGTTATCTGCTTATCAACTCCCATTTCTCTTGTACTAAGAGAAATGTGTGACGCTTATTTGAAGGTCGATAGACTACGATCCATACTCTCTTCGCGGAAGAGAAGGTGTGTCTTGATCTACTAGTGACCAGGGATGTCGAACGTTAACATTCTGCCGCCCTTGAAATCACCTTGATTTGATTTCAATTAAAACTGGGATGTGATGATATGACGATGATCCAAGATGATACTCCACTCAATGGTGATTGCAGCTTCAGGGTTTTTTTTGTGCCATGAAGTGTGAGTGCTCTGGATACCTGGACAAGGATAGGTACAAATGGGTGGCAGGGAAGATACCGTCTAATTGCACATTTCGAATTTCAAATTTCATGCAAATATTCAAATATGTATTTCAATTAATTTCAAGGACAAACATTCTCATTATATACAATATGTATATATATATATATTTTTTTTTTATATATACAAATTCATCGTTCGATATTTTGGTTTGGGTTTGTTTAGAATTCATTGGTTTTCGGCAACAAGCATAGTTTTGTTCTGGGTCTTTTGAGTTTCCCTCCTTGAGTTTTTACTGTAACGACCCGAACTAGTTGGTCGCTTCGTGGGTGTGTTTTAATAACCTTTCCCATAGCCCATTGATTGGATGGGAGGTTTTCATTTTTTATGAGGACTAAATCGCTAACTTCAAAATTTGTGGATGGTCTGGACCATTTTGTTCTTTGCTGAAGTCGCGATACGTATTCTTGTTTCCAAGAGTTCCAGAAATCTTGTTTTAAACGTTGAACTAAATTCCATCGGGAAAGTGTATTTAACTTTAAAGCGGTGAAGTCTGGTTCGGGGGGTGACAATAGAGCATCTCCTATAAGGAAATATCCAGGCGTGATTACGTTGAGGTCGTTGGGATCATCATTTACAGGACATAAAGGCCTAGAATTAAGAGCAGCCTCAATTTGGGTAAGAACTGTGTACATTTCTTCCAATGTGAGGGGAACATTTCCGACTATACGTTTTAAATTATGCTTTATGGACTTAACTCCGGCCTCCCACAACCCCCCAAAGTGGGGTGAGGCCGGCGGAATGAAATGCCATTTAATGCCGTTAATCGTGACCAAGTTAGCAGCGTGATGTGTAGCGTCTGAGACCGCAGATTTAACTTCTCTATCTAGTGTATTTCTTGCCCCAATAAATGTTGTCCCACAGTCTGAATAAATATTATGACATAGTCCACGACGAGCTATAAAACGTTTAAGACAAGCCATAAATGCTTCGGTAGTAAGGTCACTTACAAGTTCAATATGGATTGCTTTGGTAGAGAAGCATACAAATATAACAATATAGCCCTTTGTTAGGGATTTAGGGCTGATAAAGAAAAAAGACACGCTTTTGAAACTTCTAAAACAATGACTATATTTGCAGCGATCCGTACAGCTCGGCGGTTAGCAAGAGAAGAAGTCTGGTATGAGAGTTTTTACAAATCTAGGCGACACAGTACAGTTTTCTCATTATTGAAGGGCATTAAGTACAGCAATTGAGAGTAGGCAAAATTAATGAACAGCAAAATACAGTGGCATGTGAAATTAAGTAATACAATGTTTAACTCGAAATAAAAATTTAAGAAAGCTAATGATGAAGATGATGATAATGTGGGTTGAGTCTAAACATTCCGCCCGCCTCGTGTGTAGCACGACCTCGTACACTTGTGATAAGTATCCGTCCTTCATGAGAGTAGTAAGCCGCCCGCCATGCAAGGAAGTAAGCCGCCCGCCATGAAGGGAAGTAAGCCGCCTGTCATGAAAGGGTGCCCCAAAGAAATTACCAGAATCTAGTAAGAAGAAAATACGCAGGAGAATAAGTAGATGTTTGCTGAATTTTGTTAGATTAGTAGAATTGCAACTTTAGGTTTAAGCTAGACTATTTTGTTTTCTCGCTTTCGCTCTCTTGTGTATCTACGGGCAATACACATAACTTAACAATAGGTCGTTTAAAATAACCGTCTTTATGTCTGATAGTGGCTACTCGGATTTGTCCATCTGAGCCAGGATGAAGAGCGACAATTCTACCTAGAAGCCAACATTGTGGTGGTAAATTGTCCTCTTTGATTAACACTAGGTCGTTGACTTTAAGAGGGTCTGACGAATGTTGCCATTTGTACCTCAATTGAAGATTGTAGAGGTACTCCTTGTACCAGCGACTCCAAAAATGTTGGTACATTTGCTGCACCATCTGCCAGCGGCTTAATTGATTAATAGGTATCTCAAGGAGGCTGGGCTCCGGCACAGCTAAAAGATTTTCGCCAACCAAAAAATGTCCAGGAGTTAAGGCGGTGAGATCTGATGGATCGTCAGATATTGCTTGCAAGGGACGTGAATTGAGACAGGCCTCGATTTGCGTCAATAATGTGAGCATTTCCTCAATAGAAATTAGATGGCTACCGACGACTCGTTTAAAGTGGTGTTTCATGGCTTTAACACCAGCCTCCCACAAACCTCCAAAGTGTGGTGAGTAGGGTGGGATAAAATGCCATTCGGTACCGTCCTTCAGCGTTAGTTGAGGAATAGTAGCCTCGTTAATAAGCTGCTGGAGATGTTGTGTAAGTTGCTTATCAGCAGCTACAAAAGTTCGACCATTATCGCTGTATATGCGAGCGCAATGTCCACGACGACTGACAAAACGACGAAAAGCAGCAACAAAAGCTTCAGCCGTAAGATCCATCACAAGTTCTAAATGAATGGCACGAGTTACGAAGCATATGAAGCAAGCAACATAAGTTTTTGTCTGTAGGCGACAACGACCTTTCCTAAGTTTGACGACGAATGGGCCAGCAAAGTCGACTCCGCTATGTAGAAAAGGCTTAGCAGGACGTATTCTGTCTGCTGGTAGATCTCCCATCAATGGAGTACGAGAAGTTCCTTTAAACCGACAGCAAATAACACAACGACGGATGAATTGCCTCACTTTGTTACGACCATTTAGCAGCCAGTATTTGCTACGAATATTTTGGAGAGTAGCTTGCGTTCCACCGTGTAACGTCTTCGAATGAGCGTAGGCTATTACCAGTTGAGTGAAGGGGCTATCAGCAGGCAAAATGATAGGGTATTTCTCATCCTCAGATAGCAGAGAATGTTTCAGGCGTCCACCTACACGGAGTAATAACTCGCCGTGAAGCTTGGGATTAAGCGGACGTAATTTGCTACTAGAGGGTAGCACTGTATTCTTATCCTTTGCCAGTAGCTTAATCTCCAAAAAAAAATGTCGATGCTCTACAAGTCTAATCAGTACTTCAGATGCCTTTTGAATTTCGTCGGCTTTTAGTGTTCCAGACTTGCGAAGAGTAGGTTTGCGTTGGCAGTTATAGTACAGTCGAAAGCATAGGGCCGTAATTCGGAAAAGTTTCATCAAATCAGAATAACGACGAAGAAGAGACATGAGAAAGTCTTCCGTCATAGGGTTGGTAGTTGCAGAGGATATGGAAGTGCAATTAATACGAGTAGATTCTTCCATGTCTTCGTTGGCGAGAGATATTTCATTTACAGGCCAGTGGTCAGGCGAAAGACTGAGCCAAGTAGGACCTTGCCACCACAATGTAAACTGCTGCAATTCAGAAGCTGGTATGCCACGGGTAATGCAATCAGCAGGATTATCCGCTGAAGATATATGATGCCATACTGCGTTAGGTAGTTTCTCATGAACTAATGAAACCCTATTTGCAATATAAACCTTCCACTTAGAAGGATGTGCACGCAACCAAGCTAGGACGATTGTCGAATCTGTCCAAGCATGTATAGGGACATTAGAAAGCTCTAGATTAGTGTGTAAGTAAGGCAGAAGCTCGGCTAGTAATGCAGCGCCACATAACTCCAATCTCGGCAATGAGACAGTGCGTAAAGGGCTCACACGCGTCTTGGAAGCGAGAAGACGTACTTCGTAGTTATCAGCATCATGAATAATTCGTAAATAAACAGCGGCACCATAAGCAGCTTGCGAGGCATCCCAAAAGCCGTGCAGTTCAAGCTTTTCTGAAGAAGTTTTTAGACCAATCCAACGAGGAATTTTTAAATCCATATCATGTAGTTGTTGTTTAAAATAAAGCCATTCAGCACTCAATTCTGACGGTAATTCTTCATCCCAATCAATTTGATTTTTCCAAAGAGTTTGGAGGAATATCTTAGCCGTTATCGTAATAGGCGAGAGCCAGCCACAGGGGTCGTATAATCGACTAATATCGGCTAAAACAGATCTCTTAGTTAAAACAGGCGAATTAGGAAGTTGTATAGTAAATTTGAAACAATAAAGTGTAGGGCACCAGATGATTCCTAAGGTTTTTATTTGTGAGTCGCTAACGAGTTTTACAGATGAAGTCAGCTCTCGATCCTCTAATGGAATGCCATCAAGTAATTTTATAGAATTGGCGAGCCATTTTCGAAGTTTAAACCCTCCTTGCAGAAGTAGGGTGTTAAGTTCATTGCGTAAGTTCAAAGCTTCTCTGAGATTAAAAGCGCCAAAAAGAGCATCATCTACGTAAAAGTTTTCAAGTAAGATTTTTGACGCGTTTCCGTATTGATCTCGGTAGTCATTAGCTAGTTGCTGTAGGGTTTTACAGGTTAAGTATGGTGCACAGGCGGTCCCATATGTGACTGTTAGAAGTCTGTAGCATTGGACTAGCTCATTTGGAGAATTTCTCCACAGTATTCGCTGAAAGTCCGTATCTGGACGATCGATTAAAATTTGTCTAAACATTTTTGCGATGTCTGCGGTATAAACAAAGGGATAGAGTCGCCATTTAGTGATTATGAGGCTAACGTCATTTTGAAGCTTCGGTCCTATGTGCAGACAATCATTTAAAGAATGACCAGTCGAAGAAATCTGCGACGCGTTGAAGACCACACGCAATTTTGTAGTAGTACTACTGGGCTTTAACACTGCGTGGTGTGGTAAGTAGTAACAATTAGCCGAGTCTTTACTTTCATTCTGAACTAATTCCATATGATTCAAAGAAAGATATTCTTAAATGAAATCCGCATATTCCCGAAAGAGTGTAGGGTCTCGACTAAATATTTTCTCCATACGGAGCAGAGAGCTCATAGCAGCTTCACGAGAGTTTCCAAGCGCAAGATGGGTAGATTTAAATGGAAGTTTTACCACATATCTTTCCTCAGCATTTCTGCAATAAGTGTTTGCAAAGATAGCTTCGCATTCCGCTTCATCGGGTGTGTAAATTGTAGCTTTTGGGGGCTCTTCTGTTTCCCAAAATTTTCTAAGTAACGAATTTAACTCATCGGTTGATGTATGTAGGCTAAAAGTGGCTGTTGTTTGAGAGAAATCACTTTCGATCTTTCCTGATAGTATCCGGCCCAGCGTAGTATTTTGAGCTATGGGAGTGCCCATTGGTCCTTGACGGACACCAGCTCTGAGAACTCTACAATAAATGTCAGCTCCTAGAATAAGGTCTATGCCCGAGGGCTTATCGAATTCAGGATCAGCGAGAGGTAGGCCTATAATATGCGGCCAGTCTTCACGTTTAACAGCTTTAGAGGGTATTAGGTGTGTAAGTGTGGGCAAGACTAACGAATGGACATTATATTTTAGTGTTGAATCGATGCCCGATACAATGTTGTGAGTAACGACGGATTGCACAACACCTGCATTACATTGTCCTACACCTAACACCGAGATATTTGCTCGCTGTTTTCGTAAGCCTAAAATGTTCGCCAAACCTTCAGTTATGAATGAGGATTCTGATCCTTGATCTAGCAGGGCTCGAATACGAAATAGACGACCGTCAGAAGATTGAATGTATACAACAGCTGTGGCGAGTAAAACAGAAGAACTCCTATTATTTGCAACATGTGCTATTGTAGTATTAGTACTGTGTTGTTGAATGTCCTTTGAAACCGAAGGAGCAGTTGCTGATGGTTGCGCGGAAACAATAGATTGAGGAGCAGTAGCGGATGTTGATTTATGAATCATAGTGTGGTGTTGCTCGTTACATTTTTGACATCGCTTAATAGAAGTACACGCTTCGACAGTATGATTTTGTCGGAGACAGTTGGTGCATAAATTTTTTAATTTAAGAAAAGCGATGCGTTGATCAACTGATTTTGCTTTAAATTTAGGGCTAATAGAATAAAATGTTTTTCACGACAACACACGCACGCCGGTGTTGACGGTGCTTGATGAGAATGATGAGCATAAGCTTTAGAAGTGCGCGAATGCAATTTTGATTTGTGCCCAGTGCCTATAGACGGTTTATTTTCGTTAAGTGCATTTAGAGCCTGCAGTCGAGTCTCAAGAAAATCCTGTAGAGACTTGAAAGCTGGAACGTCTTTTGATGAAACTAGAGAAGTTTCCCAATCCTTGCGAGTACTGTCATCTAACTTGTTGGTTAAAAAATAAACCAACCAATCATCCCAATCCTTTACAGGTCGCGAAAGATTATCCAGAGCTCTTACAGCTTGATTGAATCTGTCCAAGACTCTTCTAAGCGCGCTTGAAGTTTCCGACGACATATTAGGTAGCGTAATAAGTTCATGAATATTGGTATTTACTAAAACACGTTTATTCTCATATCTCGACAGAATAATATCCCACGCAGAATTATAATTTACGCTCGTTATAGAAAAGTGCTTTAATAACTTGGCCGCTTCACCCGTGATGGCAGATTTAAGATAATGCATTTTCTGCACATCTGATAAAGAGCAATTATTGTGGATAAGCGACACATAAGTATCGTGGAAAGAAGGCCAATCTAAAAAGGATCCACTAAAGCTTGGTAGCTGAATTTTTGGAAGCTTTATAGCTTGGGAAGAAGAGGAGGTCTTTACTGTCGAGTGAAATAATAAGTGAGCCTCATTTTCGGTCAACTCCTCTCTGGGAACTTGAAAAGCTTCCAGCTGCTTTTTGATCCAACTGATCGTTTCAATATATTCGCAGTCCACTTTGGAATAACTATCCGCAGTAAAAAACTCATCGGATTTCAGAGTTTCATCATCGACATTATCAAGTAAAGTTTCATACGCTTTGGTGTATTGTTGCCAATAATTATGAAGGAGCTGAAGCCTTGCTTTTAAAAATGGCTCATCTCGTTTTTCTTTACACGTTTTATTTGCGTTCGATATAAATCTCGAGATTCTCTCGGAAATTGTTGTCACTTTAAGTTTAGCTTTATCCATTCTTAATATGTGTATGGAAAATAACAGAAAAATAATCTGATATCGCAACGTAATAAATTTGTTTTTATTATTTGCCAACTTAGTCCACAAAGTAAGTTTTAAGTTCAAAAGTTCACAAGCTCAAATTTCGTATCAATTTAATCCGAAAATATACGCGAATGTAAGTTTGAGTCCAAAAAAAATCACCCTTTTGAGTCTGAAAAGCCCGCGAGAGTAACTTTAGTTTGAAAGTTGTAGTCAAAATTGAGCTTCCACAAAAGTTTACTCACTCAAATTTATCACTTGCTTCTGTCTGTGCTTTTATGCATAAGAACTATTATGTTATTTTCTATGTTGTATATGCTGTATTATTTAGCAATTAGAATTCTGTATTCTTTAAGGTTGTAGATTTGTATTTAAAATAGTATATTGTTTTAGTTTAAGTTGTTAACCGCAATGTTGTAGGCATAAGTATGTTGCGTTTATATGTTAGTATGTATATGTTTCATGCTGTTTGTCCGCGAAGTAGGACAGTAAATTTTGTTAAAAATAGTAATTGGAACGGACTCACGGGATTCCAAAGAATAGATAGATAATATCTGCTTCTCTTCCTGCTGACGCTATGATGATTATGTCCAGCTGCAGCACAGGCGAATGCAGCATAAGGAGGCACGTGGGGCGCTATGTTGGCACAGACCAGTTTTTGGGCACAATCACCAATTTTTGTTAATGGAAATTAACGCGAATCGCGGATATAGTCAATAGTTTTCAATAGTTTTAAGTTTTTATTGGTTTTAGCTCACTTAGGTGATTTATTCGGCAATCACCACCTTCCGTTAGTCAGCACACGAGTTACGTTACCAGAAGTTGGGTTAGATGAACCCATTCCTCAAAGTCTGGAAACAATAATCCAGAAATATGCTAACAATTCTCTAGCATAAAATTTCAACGTTTTGCAATTGTAACCCTCAAACTCATCAAATTTATTTTATTAACTCATCAAGTTTATTTTATTAAATTTTGCAAAGAAAACATTTTTTGTGCTGACCGGTCTCAGGTTCTGTGGAAACGCAGCAAACATCACGTTGCCACAAAACGTGAAACCAAGATGCAATGTCAGCCCTATTTTCTGGTAACGCAACTCAACTCTCGACCCCGAATTAGCAGTCTTGATCTGGATGTTACAGAGAGCTCATCTTCAGTGCTATTAAAAAAGTTTGTCAGTGCTATCCATCAGTGTTATTTTAAAATCTAACCGTATTGTAAAATCTAACAGTGTTATCGTAAAAACAAAAGAATTTTTAATAAAGACTTTTAAAAGAAAAATAAGTGATTTCAGTTTTAAAAGAATACCCAAAAGGAAAAGAATAATAACAATAACTTAACTGGCGCAGTCGGTAGGATTGCCATCTAAAGATCGGCAATTAGAATCTATCCCAAAACAGTTTATATGCATAAAGTGAATAGAAATAAAAATTTTGACTTATACAGAAACCCAGGTAGTGAAAGCGAAAGTGAAAGTAGAAGTGAAAGTGGAAGTGAAGAAGAAAATATGGCTAATCCACAAGAACTAGCAATATTGGCACAATCAATCCAACAACAACAAGCTGAAATAGAACGATTGCGAGAACAATTAAACGAACAGAGAGCTCAATTAAATGAACAGAGAGTACCGCAAAACGTAAATCCTGGTTCCAACAGTAATAACATTTTCCAGCTAACACCAGATCAAGTGCTCAACCATTTCCGACATTTAAAATCATTTAACGGGAAAGATGACTACAAATTAATGCAGCTGAATTGTGTAGCAACGAAAATTTTCGACAATATGCACTAAGAGTCGTACTCAACGAAAAAATTCTGGGCGATGCCAAACGATGTATCCAGCGACTGGGCGATCAACTGACGTGGGAAACAGCAAAAGCCGAGCTTAAACTACACTTTCGACCCCGTAAGGACTATGCCGACCTCATCAACCATTGTAGAAGTGTAAAGGAAGGAAATCTTAGAGAACTTTTTGAAATAGTGAAATCAGTAAATTATGAGTTAAATGAATTGTATAATTTTGAAAATCCAGAACTAAGGCCAATAATTTACTCACCTGAAAATAATGACAAATATCTCGTAGGAATTGTTTTAGAGAAATTAGATAATCTAGTTCGCGGAAATGTAGAAAAAAATTGAACCTTGATACAGATGTATAATCGATTTTCAGAACTAAAATTGCTAGATGATGAAAGAGCGATTTGTGCGACCCACCGAAAATTTAAACATATTCCAAAAACGTATAATAACGAAGTTGGTCGACAAACGAACAAACGAATGAACAGACCAAATAACGAAGTACAGCCACTCAGACGACCCGATAGCTATAACAGTGCCAATTATAATTACGGTGTTAATAATACTAACAATTCCCACAACAATAGAAATCAAGACAATAATTTTAGAAACCAAAATAGTAATTCCTACAACAATAGAAATCAAAACAATAATTTTAGAAGCCAAAACGGTAATTATTACAATAGAAATCAAAACAGTAACCCTAACAACAATAGATCTAATCATAACAATAACTTTAATACTACTAACAGGAACAATTCAAGTTCTTATAATCGACCTAATAACAATAACAGCTCAACTAATAGAGATGTTAGTAATAACTCTGAAAGATTGAATATGTCCAATTCAAATAGACTCCGTGTTAATCCTAATAGTTCTAGCGTACCTAACAGCTCCAATAATCAAGTAGAACCAATGGAAATCGATAATGTTCAACAGCAAAATTTTCCCTCAGAACCTCAAAATCAAAATTGCCCATAGTAACCCTTACAATAGGTCACAACAAGTTAAAATGTCTCGTAGATACAGGTTCAGAAACCAGCATTATTAAACCCCAAATTTTAGACAATTTTCCCGAAGTAAAGCTTTTAAACCCATTATTCTATTCCACTATTAACGGCATAAATCAGGTAGATCGTGAAATAATTACTCCATTACCAAAAGAATTTTTAATAAAAGGTACTATATCATGGAAAGTGATTGCATTGAATGGAAGAAAATATGACGCAATAATCGGACAGAATCTACTAACGGCAATAAAAGCACGAGTAAATTTAGGAAAAAGACAATTAGAAACGACAAAAAATATTATATTGTTCGAAGACGATTACCCTTACGAAATAAATGAAATAACTTTCCCAGAAATTAATGAAGGAAATGTGATGAATAGCTTAAAACTTGATCACCTAAATGAGGAAGAATATAAATTGATCACAAACTTGCTGCGAGATTATAAGGAATTGTTTTTCAAAGAAGGGGACAAGCTCACTTTTACTCACGAAGTACAGCACGAAATTATCACTATAACCAATAACCCAATATATTCAAAAATCTACCGTTTTCCACAAATACATGAAAAAGAAATTGAAAGGCAAATTTCTGAGATGCTTTCACAAGGGATCATAACGGAGAGTAATTCACCCTACAATTCCCCTCTTTGGATAGTTCCCAAGAAACCAGATAACTCCGGTAAACAAAAGTGGCGTATTGTCATTGACTACCGTCGACTCAATGAAGTCACTGTCAGTGACAAATTCCCAATTCCCAATATTGATAACATATTGGACAAATTGGGAAGAGCCCAGTATTTCACGACTTTGGATCTGGCCAAGGGTTTTCACCAGATCCTCGTGAAGGCTGAAGACCGGAAGAAAACTGCGTTCTCTACTCCATTCGGTCATTATGAATATATCAGAATGCCGTTTGGATTAAAAAACGCCCCTTCAACCTTTCAGAGATTAATGAATTCGGTTCTCAGGGACTACATAAACAGAATATGTGTAGTCTACCTCGATGATATTCTTATATTCAGTACCTCTCTGGAAGAACACATCCTCAATATTCGTAAAATATTTGACAGGTTGCAGGAAGCAAGGCTGAAAATACAGGTTGACAAGTGTAATTTCCTCCTTAAGGAGACGGAGTATCTCGGTCACATTTTGACACCTGAAGGTGTACGACCAAATCCAACAAAAATCGAAGTCATCCAAAACCTTAAGCTTCCCACAACCCAAAAACAAATAAAATCTTTCCTTGGAATCACCGGTTATTATCGGAAATTTATTAAAAATTATGCCAAAATTGCGCAACCGTTAACAAAATACCTGAAAAAAAATTCTAAAGTCAATCCAAATGACCCTTGCTTCATTGCTAGCTTTGAAAAGCTGAAAGAACTTATTACCAATCATCCAATCCTCCGGTACCCTGATTTTGGAAAACAATTCAAGCTGATCACAGATGCGAGCAATTTTGCCATTGGGGCTGTCCTAACACAGGATGGTCATCCAGTATGTTACGCATCTCGAACTCTTAACACTCATGAACAAAATTATCCGACAGTAGAAAAAGAGCTTTTGGCCGTAGTTTGGGGAGTAAGATATTTCAGGCCATATTTATTTGGAAGGGAATTCGAGCTACAAACTGACCACCAGCCCATAAAGTGGCTGCATACAAAATATTCAGGTAAAGATATAAATCCTCGACTCCAACGTTGGCTAATACAACTAGGCGAGTATAATATTAAGATAGGGTTTATTAAAGGAAAAGAGAATAGGATAGCAGACTTCTTGAGTAGAATTAACGTTGAAACCCAAGAGATCAACGTTATTAAGGATGATAAAAATATTGTTGCTAGAAATTGTAATAATCCATTAAAATGTGATGATGCTAGCAATAATTCGAGTGATGTACTAATGGAGAACTTTTCAGAACGTGTTGCAAACTTGAACACTAGTGCCGAAAATTTGGGTACGATTACTAAACCTGAAAACCTCAGTGATGTTTTAAGTGAAAATTTAAATAAAAAATATGAAAACATAAATAATATAGAGGAAGATAATAATAACATGGAATCGGTAGAGGTTTTAACTACCCATTCTCAAGAAGAAAACTTGGAAGACCATATCCCTATCCTTGAAACCGTGGTTAACCGATTTAAATTCCAAATAATTCTAGTAGAATCTAAAGAAAAGGAATATGAAACGATTTTTAAAAACAAAAGAATTTTTATCGATAAAACCGACTTACTAAATGACAATGTCCGTGATATTTTGCATAGGCATTTGGTTAATAAATGCAAAATAGGGGTATATACCAATTTAAGTGATCACGATTATAATCAGTTGCAACAAAAGTTAATAGCGTTATATAGAAATCGGACTATTTTCAAATTCGTTAAATGCAGTCACTTTGCCACCGATATAGAAAACGAAGAGAAACTAAAAAAACAGATAGCTCTATTTCACAAAAATGAAGTAGGACATTCTGGCATAATCCCTACCTACGAAGGAATGAAAAGGAAAATATATCATCCAAATCTCAGAATAGAAATATGGAAAATCATAAATAATTGCGAAATTTGCTCTTCTGCTAAGTATGATCGTCAACCAATAAAGAAAAAATTTCATTTGACGGAAACGCCTTCGACAATTAATGAAGTAGTACATGTTGATGTTTACGTTAATAGTAAACACTCTTTCATAAATTTTATTGATAAATTTTCAAAATTCGCTACAAGTCTTTATCTAGAAGACAGAAATAGCCTAACAATAGTAGAAAAACTTAAGCACTTTATTTCAATTCGAGGAAAAATAAAACGGTTTATTTTCGACAATGAATTCAATTCCAAAAACGTTCAGGATTTTTTAAAAAGGGAAAATATCGATTTCCACCTAACAAAACCAAATAATCACACTGGGAATGCTGATGTCGAAAGGTTAAACAACACTTTAACTGAACGTATTAGGGCCTTAAATCTAGAAGAGCAACAACCCATCAAATTACAAATGCTTAATGCAATCATACTTTACAATAATACATACCATTCAACTATCAAATGTACTCCTGCCGAGGTGCAGAATCGCGAAGTTAATTTTGAAATAATAAAACACAGAATAGATGAAAAGAAAACCCGAATAATAAACAAAAGAAATGAAAACCGCAAAAATTATACAGAGACTAGGACAACGGGATTTATTAAAAATTATAAATCACTCCGACATAAAGAAGAGCCAAAATTCAGAAAATATAAATTAGCTAATGTCCATGAAAGTAATATAAAGAAACCCTTTAAATTTACAGGCGAAAATTTTTCGAATCGGGTTCATATGGATGCTGGCCCTAGTGTTTGCCACGTTCCCAGTAGTTCAAGCAACCCTAACAATTGAAGAAGTACACTCGGAACTCGGATTCGTCGAAATAAAAATGGACGAAGTGGAGATAGTAGACAGGTTCGATATAGTCCTACATATAATCCATCCAAACGAAATTTTAAACATCCTAATCGACTTGAGACATAACATTCAAATCCTAAATATTACTAACAAAGATATATTATTAGAACAAATCAACTCCATTAGAGCTAAAACACTAACACTGTTACCCAACAGAAATAGAAGAGGCTTAATAACTCTTGTAGGAAAAGGACTGAAATGGCTTTTCGGTACACTTGACGAAGACGACAAACAAGAAATCGAGTCACATTTAAAAGTAACTGACGAAAACAGCCATAGAGCAATAGAAACTATTAATCAGCAAATAAAAATTAACGAAAACTTTAATAACTCATTCGCATTAATAAAAGATATTATAGAAGCAGACAGAAATAAAATTGTTTCAAAGCTAAACCGTATTGAAAACCTTGAAAAAGAAATAATAGACCAAGAAGTTTTCCTCGAGCAACAGTTAAGAATAAACGCATTAAAAGATCAAGTAGAACAAATACAAGATAACATAATTTCAAGTAGAGTTGGAATAGTCCATCCTAACATATTAAGCGACCAAGAAATTCAAGAATACCGAATCGACATGCAAAAATTAAGTAACATTAAAACCGGAATAGCAAAATACAAAGATAACGCGATTGTGTTCGCCATAAAAATTCCAATAAAATCTTTAAAAACAAATAAGAAATTAATAGTTCCTATTGCTAACTCAGACAGCAAACAAATCGATGAAGAATTTGAATATACAGTTAACATTAAAAATAAAACTTTTGTATTTGAATCTGACAAAAGCCTACAAGAACTTAAATTAAGCAGACACTGTGTTATAAAGAAAAAATGTAAACTAATTAATAGCGCTGAACAAGAAATTATAGAAATAGAGAATGACTTTGTAATCTTAAACAATGTAAAAAACAAATCATTTAAAAGTTCATGTGACGAAAGAAAACTTGTATTAACCGGAAACTTTATCATTAACTTTGTCAACTGTTCAATTAAAATAGATAATAAGAGCTTCAGTAATAAAATATCAACATTTACGGAAAGATTTGCTATACCAAATATAGAAAATATTACATTACATGATGAAACTCTAAAATTTGAAAAAATTGTTTTGTATCATGAGAATAATCTCAGAGAAATAGAAGAGCTACACTTTCATAAAATAGTTAACTACAGTTTAGGTACAGGGAGCATTATTTTAATAATTATAACAATATTCATTGTATTCTATAAACAGAGTAAAGTTAAAGTCAAGATGATTCAGGAGAATCATCACTTAAAGGGGAGAGGAGTTACGTTACCAGAAGTTGGGTTAGATGAACCCATTCCTCAAAGTCTGGAAACAATAATCCAGAAATATGCTAACAATTCTCTCGCATAAAATTTCAACGTTTTGCAATTGTAACCCTCAAACTCATCAAATTTATTTTATTAACTCATCAAATTTATTTTATTAAATTTTGCAAAGAAAACATTTTTTGTGCTGACCGGTCTCAGGTTCTGTGGAAACGCAGCAAACATCACGTTGCCACAAAACGTGAAACCAAGATGCAATGTCAGCCCTATTTTCTGGTAACGCAACTCAACTCTCGACCCCGAATTAGCAGTCTTGATCTGGATGTTATAGAGAGCTCATCTTCAGTGCTATTAAAAAAGTTTGTCAGTGCTATCCATCAGTGTTATTTTAAAATCTAACCGTATTGTAAAATCTAACAGTGTTATCGTAAAAACAAAAGAATTTTTAATAAAGACTTTTAAAAGAAAAATAAGTGATTTCAGTTTTAAAAGAATACCCAAAAGGAAAAGAATAATAACAATAACTTAACTCACGCGAACCGAATTGTTCTCCACAGGTAGTCGATTAGCCCGAATATACTTTCGCCGGAATTTAATAAATTACGCAAATCGCGATTAATTTAATGCGGTTCGAAGGACCAGAAATGTTAGGGATTTAGGGCTGATAAAGAAAAAAGACACGCTTTCGAAACTTCTAAAACAATGACTATATTTGCAGCGATCCGTACAGCTCGGCGGTTAGCAAGAGAAGAAGTCTGGTATGAGAGTTTTTACAAATCTAGGCGACACAGTACAGTTTTCTCATTATTGTAGGGCATTAAGTACAGCAATTGAGAGTAGGCAAAATTAATGAACAGCAAAATACAGTGGCATGTGAAATTAAGTAATACAATGTTTAACTCGAAATACAAATTTAAGAAAGCTAATGATGAAGATGATGATAATGTGGGTTGAGTATAAACACCCTTGTAGGTCTTGCAGCCTCTCGTGCGAGAGACTCTTAGGTGAAGAGGACCGGCATAGTCGATTCCCGTGTTGGTGAAAGGGCGAGAAGGAGTAATTCGGGGGGAGGAAGTGATCCCATTAATTGAGTTTTGATGCTACAGGAGTTTTTAAAGCAAGGAATGCATTTCCGTATTATGTCTTTAACTAACCTTCTACCATTTACAACCCACATAGTTTTTCTCAACACCGAAAGTGTTAAAGTTACGCCCCCATGCCATGCAAACATAGTTTGTGAGTATGCTCAACAAACAATCGTGTTAAATGACTTCTGGGGGGAAGTATTAATGGGTGTTTTTCTTCATACGACAATGAGGAATTCTCTAATCTTCCACCTACTCTTAATAAGCCGGGATTATCTAAAATCGGATTAAGGGAAAGAATTTTACTTGTTTTGTGCAAAGGTTCATGAGCAGATAAAGAATCGATTTCTGTTGTGAAAAATCGTCTTTGCTCATGTTTGAGCCAAAAAATTCGAGCTGGTGTCAATTCCAAAGGTTTTGATAAATGCTCTGCAGTACCTTTAGATAACTTGTTTATTAGTGCTTGGCATCGAGCCGTAGCTCTTAAAAGCTGTGAGAGTGTAGAGAAACTGTGTAGGACTTTCGTGAAATGGGTGAAATCTGAAGTGCAATTTTGCACAACAAATGCCTTTATTTCCTTGATCTCGAGCATTTCCGAGTCAAAATTCTCAGATTCGGGAGTGGAAAGAAAGGGCCACGATGAGTCTGATTTAGCGAGCCAATCAGGGCCGTGCCACCACATATTTTCATTTATGTTAGGTTGTGACAAACTTCCTCGACTTGCTAAGTCCGCCGGATTTTCGTGGGATGGGACATGTCTCCATGAGACTGTAATGGATTTCAAATTAGTGAGAATTTCAGCGACTCGGTTACGTACGAAAGTTTTAAAATTGTAAGGTTGGCGCTTGATCCATGAGAGGACTATAGTGGAGTCAGTCCACAGGTATATGTGCTTATAGTTGCCTTTGACTTTATTGAAGGAAGAAACCGTTTAACTAATCTTGAAAGTAGCACAGCCCCACAGAGCTCAAGTCTCGGCAAGGTTACTGATTTTAAGGGAGCCACTTTCGTTTTCGCCGTGAGGAGATGTACTTGTACTCTTTCGTTAGTTTTCACTCGTAGATAGAAAAATGCCCCATAAGCTTGCTCCGACGCGTCGCAAAACCCATGGATTTGTAACTGACTATCAGGTTCTGTATTTATAAATCGGGGAATAATCACTTCATTCAGATTATTTAGTAGGCCTAAAATATCTGACCACTGCGTGGCTAAATTTTGAGGAATCGGCTCATACCAATTTAATTTCTGCTTCCACAATGATTGCATAAAAATTTTTGTGGTTATGGTTATATGAGCTAGCCACCCCAAGGGGTCATAAATTTTAGCAATCTCCGACAGAATTTTTCGTTTTGTGTGTGGGGGTTGATCAATGGGCAATCTCATTTTATAAGAAAAACAATCCTGAGATGGAGTCCATAGCAGTCCTAACGTTTTAATTACATTGTCAGTGTTGAGTAATCAACTGTGCAAAAAAAGAAAAGAATCGGCTGAGCAACCCGTTCGTCTCAGCAACCCGGCTCCTTTGGAAAATGTGTCAATTAATTAATTGTGTTTTGTTCCTGAATTCATTCTTCGCTTCTAATTAAACCTATGAAGTTGTGTTTTTATCTCAATAAAAGTTTCTTCGTCTAATATAACTTTGTGTTGCTTCTCTCACCTAACCGGAATTTTGAGTATTCACGCTACATTTATTGGTCCTTCGAGGCCGGATAGGTGAGAGAAAATTAAGTGCAGTTTTCTTTGGTTTTTCGCTTGAGGATCTCATTCCGTCGCATTGCGGAACACCCTGGACGTTGTGTTGCGACGGAGATCATCTGACTTTTTTCGTGTGTGAGCAAGTGAAATTGCTAAAAAATGTCTGTGCCAGCACCGACCCCTCCTGTCAACCAAAAGCTCGAGCAATGGCTTAGGCTGCAGGAGATTCGCTCCACTGCGATAAAAAACATCGCTGCTGAAGGTAAGGCTGGTTTATTCGCCTCTCTTAACCGCTCGGCACTCGCCTTCAAGATGGGGGCGCTAGACACGACATGGAACTCGTTTGACGTTCTTCACCTTTCGTTATTTGATGGAAAATTCGATGGACTTCTAGACACTGCCTACGTGAAAGAGGACATGTACATCGTGGCGTTCAATCATTATAATGAAGCCAAGGTCGCTCTGTTGGAACGCAAGGAGGAACTTGAAGGTACACGAGACATACCTACAGGTGCCACAATGCTCGAGACTTCATTCGCTCAACTGGGAGCTTCGCTGCTGCAGAAGCTTCCAGAAGTTCCGCTACCCACATTTAGTGGCGACTACTTGGAGTGGACACATTTTCATGAAATGTTCACGTCGCTTATTGGGACAAACGAGGCTGTTACCCCCGTCGTAAAAATGCACTATTTAAGAACATCACTGAAGGGGGAAGCCGCTGATGTTGTCGCTAATCTGCCGATTACCGGAGAGGCATTCGCTACCGCGTGGGACCTTCTTGTCACCCGCTACGACAATCCACGCCGCCTGTTATTCGCTCATCTGGATAAGCTCCTGGCTCGAGAGAAAATCGCTCCACGCTCTGCCAAAGCACTTGACGACTTGCTCCGCTCAAATAAGAAGGCCTTGGACGCTATCCAGGCTCTCAATGTTCCCACCGCTTCCTGGGACCCATTGCTAGTTCACCTGACAGTCAGCCGTCTAGATGATCGACTGAGGGAGAGCTGGGAAAACAGGCTGGGATCATCCAACTCCATGCCGTCGTACGCAGAGCTTCAGACCTTTCTGACTGGTCGAGCTAGGGCCATGGAGACAATTGAAGTCACCACTGCTGCACCATCTGAACGTAGACAAATCCCAGGTAAGCCAACTTATGCTTTACGATCTTCCGCTATAAGGTCAACCTTTTCAAGGTCATCCGCTTCCGTGAACCTCTCGTCAGTCGCTGATGCAACAGATGTTCCGAGACGTTGTGCCATTTGTTCCGAGAAGCATTTCGTGCTGTTTTGTCCTACTTATCGGGCAAAATCTATTGAAGAGCGTATCGAGGCAGTGAGGCATTACCGCCTTTGCTTCAATTGTTTGGGAAGACATCGCGTCGCTGACTGCAGAACCAAGAACACTTGTCAGAAATGTGGTGAGCACCACCACACTTCGATTCACGCTGACCGGCCTTTCCGTGATTCCCAGTTACGTGAGACTCCTCTCAGGCGAGCCACTTCCATCGACTCAATGTCTTCTGCCGCTACCCAAACCGCTGTTGACACTCCAGAGAAACAACCTCAGCACTGACTCGTTACGTCATCTTCCGCTACGAGTCCTACCTCTACTACGGCTGGTTTCACTTACAAGAGACATACATGATCCACCTCTGCACCTGGTGGTGTTTCGCTCAAGAGAGTTACATTCGCTGATGATCTACCTGCAGGCTCTACTCGTCCTGTCGCTACTACCACTGCTATTGCTGCATCTTATGGCATAACAGGTAACCCCTCTAAACCGACTGTCTTACTCGCTACTTGCAAGGTTTCAGTATCCGCTCCAAACTGTCATTCGCTAACCGCTCGAGTCCTCGTTGACCAAGGCGCTGAAGTTTCCTTCATCACTGAGAAGCTCGCCAATAAGCTGGGCGTCTTGAGACAGCCTACCGCCGTCTCTCTTCGTGGCATAGGCAACACATCCGCTGGCTACACTCGTGGAACTTGTTCTCTGGAGCTCCAATCCTTATACTCCGATGAGAAAATTCAGCTTCAAGCATATATTCTTCCAGTTTTTACCGCTCACCTACCGTCATTCGCTATGGAAGATCCACACTGGCCTCATCTAGACGGGTTGCAATTCGCTGATCCAGGCTTTCTGATACCTGGACCCGTGGACATGGTGCTTGGGGCTGCTCCAACCGGTCTGATTATCCGGCCTGGAGTGATCAAAGGATCGAGTAACACCCCAGTCGCTCAGGCCACCATGTTTGGGTGGATTATTTTTGGAACAGCCGACTTGGTGAGTTCAACCGCTGTCGGGTACGGTCACCATGTCTCCGCTGATCAGGATCTCCATGACCTCCTCTCACAGTTTTGGTCGCAAGAAGAGACGCCTACCTTGGCAGCTCCACCCCTCAGCCCTGCTGATGAAGAGTGTGAACAGTACTTCATCAACACGCACTCCAGGGACGCCTCAGGTCGCTACATAGTAAGGCTTCCGCTCAATTCTCCTGCCACACAACTGGGTAATTCGCTCTCGACCGCTCGTCGTTGCCTTCAAAGCACTCTCCGACGTTTAGCCTCTAATCCCTCCTTCAGTACACTCTACAACAACTTTATGAGTGAGTATGAACAGCTTGACCACATGAGGGTAGCACCTTCTATAGGTTCAGAATCTCTACCTGCATACTATTTACCTCATCATGGCGTGCTGAAGGAGCAGAGCATCACTACGAAGCTAAGGGTCGTTTTCAATGGCTCCAGTAACACCTCTTCTGGGGTTTCGCTCAACGACATCCTCCATCCTGGACCCAAGATCCAGATTGATCTGTCCGATGTACTCCTCTGGGCTCGCCGTCATCGCTTCGTCTTCGCCACGGACATCACTAAGATGTACCGTCAGATCAAGGTCCACCCGCTCGACTGGGATTTACAGCGAATCCTCTGGGTCGACCAACACCAACAGGTCGCCCCATATCAACTCACTACTGTGACCTATGGGACCCGCTGTGCTCCGTTTCTAGCTGTCCGTTCCCTCCTCCAACTAGTCAAAGATGAAGGACATCGCTTCCCACTCGCTGTTGACCCGCTCACCAAGGGTCGTTATGTTGACGACATCTATGGAGGAGCTGATTCTATTCCCGAGGCTACTTTGATTGCTCAACAACTCACAGCTATTTGCTCCGCTGGAGGTTTTCCGCTTGCTAAGTGGGCCAGTAACTCCGCTGAACTTCTCGCTCAGGTATCACCAGCTGCTCTCACAACTGCCGACCCTATCAGCTTCGAGGAATCTACCATCAAGGTGCTTGGTCTGACCTGGCACCCAACACAAGATAAGTTTAAGTTTACTTATTCATCATCTATAGAGAAGACAGTCACCAAACGATCCATTCTCTCCGAAACTGCTCGACTATTTGATCCACTAGGATTCCTCGCTCCGCTAGTGATACGAGCCAAGATGCTGCTTCAAGAACTGTGGCTAGAGAAACTCGGCTGGGATGAGCCTCTTTCACCTGTACTTTCACACAAATGGCAACTCTTCAGGGAAGACTTACTGCACATAGAATCGCTTGAGATACCTCGCTGGCTGCACTTAACCTCTGCGTCTACCGTCGAGATACACGGCTTCGCTGACGCCTCACAACTCGCTATGGCTGCAGTAGTTTTCCTCAAAGTCTTCGCTCCTGATGGCAGCTCTACGACTTCGTTTGTGTGCGCAAAAACGCAAGTTGCTCCACTTAAGCATCTCACTATTCCGAGATTAGAGCTCAACGCTGCAGTAATTCTCTCTATGCTTACTCGCTACGTCCAGACTACGCTTGAGCTTGGTGACGTTCCCACCGTTCTCTGGACAGACTCCGCTGTCGCTCTTACATGGATCAGAAGTCATCCATCTCGTTGGAAGGAGTACGTCTGCAATCGAGTACAGAAAATTCAAGACCTGCAACCCTCAGCTAAGTGGCGGTTCATTGCTGGGAAGCAAAATCCCGCTGATTGTGCTTCTCGAGGACTCTGTACTCTGAAACTGAAGCAGCATTCACTCTGGTGGCATGGGCCCTCTTGGCTATTACAACCTTGTGAAGAATGGCCCACATTTGATCCTCCCGCTACAACAACCGCTCACCTTGAAGAAAAACCAGGTCTTTTCTTCAATGTCGCTATAGAAACAGATCAGCATCCTCTCTGGGAACTTATTACTCGCTACTCGTCACTGCCACGCCTACTACGAACGTTAGCCATCTGTTTACGCTTCATCGCTCGCTTGCAAAAGGTACCACACTATTCGCTGACCACACCGCTGACTACCGCTGACCTGGAAACCGCTAGAGTGTTGATCATCAAGATAACACAAAAATCTTTTTTCGCTGAGGAGTTGAGAACGCTATCAAAAGGCAATCAGCTCGCTAAATCGAGTCATCTAATCAAGCTGACACCATTCCTTGATCATCACGGTGTCCTACGAGTTGGCGGACGCTTGAAACATTCGCTGCTTGATTCTGAACAGAAGCACCCCGCTATTTTGCCTCGAGAATCGCCTTTAACTTCTCTCTTGATAGCTGATGCTCATCACCGCACTCTACATGGCGGCACTCAATTGACACTCGCTTATCTAAGACGTTCGTACTGGATTATTGTTGGTCGAGCACCGGTACGATCATTCATTCTTCGCTGCGTCACTTGCACTCGCCACCGAGGGTTACGAGCTCAACAGTTGATGGGGCAACTGCCCGCTGCAAGAATAACGCCTGCACGTGCTTTTCTTCATACCGGTATAGACTATGCTGGTCCAATTACCTTGAAAACTTGGAAGGGCCGTGGTTCCAAAACGCACAAGGGATGGATTGCAGTGTTTGTGTGCTTCGCTACATCAGCTGTGCATTTGGAAGTCGTTACCGACTATTCTTCGGACGCTTTCATCGCTGCGTATAGAAGATTCGCTAGCCGTCGAGGCATCTGCCATACGCTTTACAGTGATTGTGGTACCAATTTTGCTGGGGCAGATGCGACTCTAAAACGCCTCTTCAAGATGGGATCGAAAGAACTGGGACAACTCGCTACGCTCCTCTCTACTGACGGCACCAACTGGGCCTTCAACCCACCTGGAGCACCCCACTTTGGTGGTAAATGGGAAGCCGCGGTAAAATCGCTGAAGTTCCACCTACAACGAGTCATTGGTGAAACCCTCTTAACCTATGAGGAGATGACTACACTTCTGAACCAAGTCGAAGCAGTTTTGAACTCTCGGCCCATGGCACCGCTTTCTGAAGATCCTGCAGACCTAGCAGCGCTTACGCCAGGTCATTTTCTTATCGGTGAGCCGCTAACCTCTCTTCCTTCACCTTCGCTGAGTGAGATCGCTGAGACGAGACTCTCTAAGTGGCAGCTTATACAACAGAGAACCGAACACTTTTGGAAGAGATGGTCCGCTGAGTGTCTACATCGCTACCAGTCGATATCAAAATGGCATCACCCCTCTAATGAGATTAAAGTCGGCTCCATGGTACTGCTAACTGATGAACGACTACCTCCAACTAAGTGGCCTCTCGCTCGAGTACTCGCTCTACATCCTGGCAAGGATGGGCTTACCAGGGTGGTGACTATCAAGACCGCTACATCTACGCTGACAAGGCCAATCGCTAAACTTTGTGTTCTACCAGTCTCCGCTCTTGAAGATTCATTTGTCAACGCTGTTGCCAAAGGGGGGGAGAATGTTGAGTAATCAACTGTGCAAAAAAAGAAAAGAATCGGCTGAGCAACCCGTTCGTCTCAGCAACCCGGCTCCTTTGGAAAATGTGTCAATTAATTAATTGTGTTTTGTTCCTGAATTCATTCTTCGCTTCTAATTAAACCTATGAAGTTGTGTTTTTATCTCAATAAAAGTTTCTTCGTCTAATATAACTTTGTGTTGCTTCTCTCACCTAACCGGAATTTTGAGTATTCACGCTACAGTCAGTATTAATAATAATAGAAAACCTGATGAGCGATTAACTTCAGGAATGTCAGCCAATACCTGCTCGGAATTAGATGCCCACTTCCTCAACTCAAACCCTCCACAACGCAAAAGGTTGTCAAATTGCCTTCTCGCCTCTAGTGTGTTATGCAAAGTATCGCTTCCTGACAGAACGTCATCAACATATATCTCATTCGACAGAATTTTAGCACCAATAGGAAATTTGTGACCTTCATCACTAGCGAGCTGCTGCAAAACACGAATGGCTAGAAATGGCGCACTGGTGACACCAAAGGTAACTGTAAGAAGACGGTAGTCACAGGGTGCCTTATCAAGAGTCGATCGCCATATTAGCCGCTGAAAATCCTTTTCTTCAGGATGAACTAAAACCTGCCGATACATCCTTGCAAGATCGGCTGTGAACACAAACTTATGCTGCCGCCATTCCGTCAACAAAAGGGTAATATCGCGTTGTAACGGAGCGCCTCAAAGCAAACGATCATTTAAAGAATAACCATTACTTGTTTTGCAACTAGCGTCAAACACAACTCTAGTTTTTGTGGTCAAGCTGTCAGCTTTAACCACCGCGTGATGAGGCAAATAAAAAACTTGTTCTGGGCTTCGATCTAGCTCTACTGGAGGAATTTTTTCCATATGGCCTTCGTCTAGATATTCCTGCAGGCACCTTTCATAGGCTTCCTTATACTCACTATTTGCGTTCAAGCGTTTTTCCAAAGCATGATATCGTTTTAGCGCAATTTGCTTAGAATCACCGAACTTCATTTGACCTTCGGCTAAAGGTGCAAAGGGTAAACGCACGATATACCTCCCTTCAGAATTTCGGGAATGGGTTTCAACAAAAATTTGTTCACAGAGTGTATCTTCTGGAGTAATTATAGGAGGATTGGAAATCTCCCCAATCTCCCAAAACCGAGTAATGGCATCGCAATCGTTCGTTTGTGAACAAAAACTAAACGTTTTGTTCGAAGATTGTTGCTCGGAGCAAGCTCGCGACTCGGTTTCTCCGAAAAGGATCCACCCGAAGGAAGTTCTCTGTGCGGTTGGTAAACCGTCATAGCCTCGAATTAACCCCTCTTCAAGAATACTTGCGTATATTTCAGCCCCAAGTACTAAATCGATTTTTCCGGGATAATTAAAACAAGGATCAGCTAGAGTTAAGTTTTCAAATAAGTGAGATTGCGGAATAAGTATTCTCTTGCTAGGCATAAAATCTGTAAGTGAATCCAAGACAGCGGCCTTCACTTCTATTCTAGGGATGTCTTTAAAATAGGGTTGCATTACGAAATCAACAGAGCAATGCGCCTTGGCGGTTATTGTGTTTCCTAGACCAGCCACTTCAATAGAGGAACGTTTAAGTTTAAGATTGAGAATCTGAGCGGCTCCTTTTGTTATGAAGGTAGTTTGCGAACCGGGATCGATCAGCGCTCTAAGTAAAATCGTGGTATTCTTAGCGGAAAATGCCTTTACCCGAAGTGTGGCGAGTAACTTATTTTCGCGAGAGAAACAAGAAGTAACTTTATTAGACACTGTGGGCGGTGCGGAATCTATTTGATTTTTCCCAGAATCACGCGACGTATTGGCCTTTTCTGAATGCGAATTAGACTCATAAGTAAAGTGCAGAAGAGAGTGATGTCGCCTTTGACACTGCTGACACGAATTTTCACTTGTGCAATTTTTCACATGATGACTTTGAGCTAGACAATTGTAACAGGCGGAATTAGAGGATACGAATTTTGCTCGCTCTCGAGGTTGTAACTTCAAGAATTTAAAACATCTTTTAAGTGCATGCGCGCCTTTACATAAAGGACAGTTGAATTTAGCCGCATGGTACGAATGAGTTTTCCGTTCAGATAGTATGGAGGATGTCTTCGGAACGGGCTTTTGAGAATTAAGTGCCTCTAGAGTGCGAAAACGGCCTTCCAGAAATTCTATAAGTTCCGTTCGCGAGGCTAATGAGGTTGAATTACCCTGCTTTTGCTCCCACAACTCTCTAGTTTCGGAGGGTAAACGTTCAAGCATTAGAAAATTTATGATGGGATCCCAACCATCGACCTTTACATTTAAATTTTCCAATGTAGCCAGACATTCATGTGTTATATCAAGAATGCGTCTAATTTGAGACGCATTCTCTGTATGAATTGAGGATTGGGAGAACAATCTTTTCAGAGTGTCATTAACCAGAGCTCTAGTATTTTGATATCTTTTCTTTAAATTATTCCACGCGATCAAATAATTATCACTAGTTATACTTAAGTGCCGAATTATTGTTGCTGCTTCACCAGTCAACGAGATCTTGAGATAATGCATTTTTTGCACTGAAGATAACTTGGTGTTTGAATTCACCATTGACTCAAATATGTCGTGAAAGGACAACCATGAGCTATACTCTCCGGAAAATGTCGGAATCGTAATGCGGGGCAATTTTAAGTCGTTACCGAATGCTTCTGTTTCTGTGGAAATACCGAGTAAAGGATCACGTCTGTTTATTGGACCTGTTGGTGTAGAGAATCCAGGAACATTACCGGATGCTCCCTGGTTTGTCGATTGTTCTGGGAAAGAAGCCTTTTTTTTGTGTACTAAGTCTCGCAGTATACCTTGATATTCAAAAAATATATCTTTAAATTTATTATATAAATCGCCGCCAAAGTATTCATGGTCTCCAGTTTTAGAGCAATTATAAATTTGATTATCATTGGAATCAAATTTAGAGCCTAATTCTGTCAGGGCTTCAAGACGATCCTCTAGATACCCTAAACTTTCTAATCTCTCCTTTGGTGATTTCTTAAAATTCGTTACGAAACGCTCTAATTGTTCAAGCACCACATCTTGACAATCGATCAACTCTTCGATCGTCACAATTCTGGAAATATTTGGGTAAATCAAGTGCGAGTTATTTATTATTTGACTTTCAGTTGAATATAAATATAAATCAACCAAAGAGTAGCGTTTAAAATTATTTATTAAGGTAAGCTCGTGTAACTACACATATAGGGGGATATGTGTATATGTACAATACTCACAATAGGCGAATGTGTTTAATCTCAAAGCCAAACACCTGAGATTATTTTTTAGAAAATGTGGAACTAACTCTTCAAGTAGCGGGATCAAGAATCGCGTTTTCTAGAGACTGTGGAACGAACTGTCCAAGTAGCGGGATCGACAATCACGTTTTTTAACTTTGAGAAGAGTTATGTCGAATGTGTGAAATCCTTTACCGAGTTTCACCAAGCTAAACTCACTCAACCCCAAATTTTTAAATTATGAACTCCGAGATCACTTTATGTATATGTAAAGCCTCACTGTTCAGTAACCAGAACATCCAAAAATTTTTGCTCAAATAATAAATTTATTATTTTTTTTTTTTGAGATGGGAGCTTGCTACACAATATTATGCCCTTTGCATAATTCTAAATTAACAAATAATAAATTGGTCACTCAAGAAGCGATCACCGTTTTCACTTTACCAAGTGCCGTTGCGAAAACCGTATACTTCAAACTCCGCGTGCTGCCGAGAAACCCTTTATCGTTCAAAATATCACTGCGATAAATTTTTTTATGAGGAATAAGGAAAGAAGGGCTTGAATATGCGAAATTCAAGTCCCTTGGTAATAGTAAGCTTGTCTTTGCAAATAATATTTCCGTCGAGGTGCGAAAATAATTGAAAATAATTTGAGCAATAACGGGCGTGCAATTAGCGGTACTAACCAAATTTTATATCGATGGAATATCCGGCTTGTTAGGACCAATGTTTTAGGAAAAATGTTTGAAAAATACGGGAACTGCACTTCACAATTACTTTATTTGTTGTTTCGCTTTTTGTTTTATAAATTTAGCTATACTGATGCTGAGTTGAGTTGCTTGGTTGATCTTCTGGTCGGCTGCCTCCCTTTGATGATCGCTGGGCTGTTGCTTCGGTGACTCGATCAAGATGAATGCTGCTTATCGCCAGGACTCCATCGGTTCAGCGGCTCTCCATTACCATCGACTCCCTCGCAGGCTTGTTATCTGCTTATCAGCTCCCATTTCTCTTGTACTAAGAGAAATGTGTGACGCTTATTTGAAGGTCGATAGACTACGATCCATACTCTCTTCGCGGAAGAGAAGGTGTGTCTTGATCTACTAGTGACCAGGGATGTCGAACGTTAACACACGCCAAGGACATTCTTTGATGAGCCCAGACGCAACTTGAGTTCTTTGCATCTGCACACTCAACGTAATCTTGTCTGCCGCTGTAAGCAGAGCTTCACACGTGCAGAAAGCTTTCGTGAGAATCAACTCTAAAAATTTGTGTATATAGGGAAGTACCTAAATGAACACGACACAGTCCACAAGAAATCATCGCCGTTTCATTATTCCCTTCGCAATTGTTCTGTTCGCATGAATGCATAGGTTTGGCACCTAGGCATTATTATCTTCAGCAGGTTGCCAAGGTATTGAACTTTAGTAAATTCATCGTCAATCCAAGGTATTGAACTTTGGTAAATTCATCGTCAATTTATTTGGGGAGTCAAGGTATTGAACCTTTGCTCCTATCTATTGCGGGCGGCAAAAGAGTCGTTCGTGTTTTAAAAACATTGGTGACCCCGACGTGATATCAACACGCATCAGTCGCATCAGTCGCATCAGTCTCAACACGCATCAGCCGCATCAGTCTCAATACGCATCAGTCTTAACACACATCAGTCTTAAGTCAGCATCCACCTCAAGTCATCATGGAGGAATTAGCAGCTCAACAGAGGAAAACCGGGAGTGATCTGCAGGCAATCATCGCCAATTACAACAAAGATTCTTCCAGTCGGAGAACACTTCCGTACTATCGTGAAAGATTGAGGCGCCTTGAGGAAACTTGGGCAACGTTTGAGGAAACAGACAATCTTATCCGCACCAGACATGGGGATCAGATAAATCACCCGTACTTCAAGCAGGGTTTCTATGACGGAATCAGGGACGTGTACGAGAACTATTCTGAAACATTTCAGGAACAAATCCGAAGGTTGGAAACAACAGCAAACACGCCAGCAGCGGAAGCGGATCCGCCATTGGAAGAAAATTCAACTGTGAAGCCGAAAACTCCACTAGTACGCCAGTCAACTCCACCTAGTGAGGGGATCATCAAGAACATCAGGAAACAATCAGTGCTGTGTGAATCCTTGTCAAGATTGTTGAACAAGTGGATCGACCGTGATCAATCTGTGTCCAAACAAGCATGCGAGGAACGAGCAGCCACAATCGGGCGCTACTGGTCACAAATCGAGGACATACATTTCTGCATATGTGAAGCCACGGAAGACCCAGCAGCACAAGGCTACAATATAGATCGATACTTTAGCCTAGAGGAACAAGTTCATGATGAATTAATTCATTTATCAGAGAAGTTGGCATCAATTGCGACACCTACTTCTCAACCAAATCAAAACACAAATTCAATGATGAAATTGCCGAAGATAGTCCTCCCCAAATTTAACGGGGACTATTCTAAATGGCAACAATTCTACGACCTGTTTCATCAAATGGTCCACATTCAGCCATTAGGACCCTGTCAAAAGATGTGGTACCTGAAAACCAATTTGGAAGGTGATCCCGAAAAACTAATACGCCACTACACGCTATCGGACGAAAACAACGCTGCGGCCTGGGAGACGCTAGTAAATCGCTACAACAACAAAAGGTTAATTGTGACGGCGATGCTCAACAAGGTTCTCTCTCAGCCAAACATCAACATTTAAAGTGCATCGTCCATTAAGCAACTTCATGACACAACTCGCGAATGCCTTAAGGGACTAGAGAACCTTCAAGTACTCACGGCAGGGATCCTTTAATAGTTCACCTGTTGATAAAGAGACTCGATAAAACCACACACAGTCTCTATGAGCAGTCCCTAGAGAATTATCGGGTTTGCTTAAATTTCTGGAAACGCGATTCCAGTCTCTAGAAGCACTAGGCTCAAAGGGGAAATCTTCCGAAGAAAGTGCAAGAAAGTTAACGATTGCACGATCTCCTTCGACCACAACAAGCTCAAGGCAATGCCCCTCATGCAAAGCAAATCATTTATTGTTTGCATGCCCACAATTTTTGAAACTATCGCCACAAGCTCGCTTGGAATTCACGAAAGGGCGCAAATTATGTACTAATTGTCTCAGGACAGGCCATAACAACTCAACATGCAACAAGCATAACACATTGCTGCACATTGATCAGGCGACAAAACCACAAGGAGCCAAGCCAAGTTCTCCACCAAAATCGCAAGCATCAAACCCTCCCCCCCGTTGAACTGCGTTCAACTTTTATTTGATTCTATTTGTACAAATCAAAAAATATGTCTAATGTATTGGAATCTAGGTTGAAGGACATTTAAATATTGATTTTGAAGTCTTCAGCTTGTAGAGGCCGTGATGTTCTGGGCTTTGGTACAGGCTTGGATGAGTGACCTCGAAATTTGTTGGTGCGGATTCCCCAGATGAGTGCCAGTATGATGAGGGCACTGATGAGTGCTAGTGCGAGAGAGCCAACGGTGGTGTGCTGGACATTGCTGCGATGAAGTTGATTGGGCAGCTGGAGGTTTTGCGATGCTATTTGTTCCAATAGCATCTCCATCTCTTGCAATTTCACCTGATGCTGTCTTTCTTCATGAGGCAAGGGCGCGGGCTGTTTCATGCGAGCGTTGTTTGCTTCCTCACTTAATCTTGCGTATGCTACTCGGATGGCGCTGGAATAGGTATGATGTCCTCGGAGGGTCATCAAATCGTGCTTTAATACGCAATCTGGTAGCAGACTTATGATTCCAGAGCCTTCCAATGTTAACTGTGTTGTTGTGTCGTTGCAAACCACGTTGACAACTATTTTGTTGAAGATTGCAAAAAGCCATTGGTTTGATTTGTGCAACTGCGTCCAGAGAGGGCTAACTGGAGCTCTTTTTAACGTGCACTCTGAGGAGGTTGACATCCCATTTAGGAGGTTGATTTCGCATTTGCTTATGCTTGCCCCCTTGTGATAAAGCGGCTGCGACTGTCTGCACAGAAATGTGCTTCTGATTTCAGTGCATGATGAAATTTCTCGATCCGTGAGGGGAAAATACTGATCTTGGTGCGGAGTTACAGCCAAATATGCGGACGATGGTTCTATTGTCAGCAAGAAGTTATTAACCACGGCTGGTATTGGAGTTAATTGGAATAGATTCAAGTCTTCTAAGCTCAGAAGGGGTAATTTGATCCGAAATATGACGTGATTGCTTAGATACGTCCTTCAGCTGTCATTAATTGAAAAAGTCCCAATAAGTTTTCTGAGCTCGTTGGAAGGCGAACAGATGCAGGTAGATGATTTTTAATTTTGATGACTTCCTTGTGTAGTTGCGAAGGAGAAAGTAATAAGTGGCTGATCTTTCCTTGATGTGCGTCAGCAATGACGTCGATTAATGCAGCCTGAATGCGTTGCAGATTTGTAACAACCAGCGCAGTGTGGATTGACCACGATGTGAACAGCTGTTGGATTTTCAGTTGATATGCGTCGTCAGTGTTGTTGTTTATACGATTGATGATCTCCTTCAGTTGTGATTCCAGTGACTCGAATTTCTTATTCACAGCTGTGTGGTCGCGTTTCATAATGTTGACAGTAGATTCTAGTATCGATGTCTGATTTTTTAGAAGACTTAGGATATGGTTTTCGTTCTGGTGAATGTTGTCAATTGTTGACGACATTTGTTCGGCATATTTTGAATCAAGCACATCAAACAATGAATTGGCAACATTTCCAATCAAATCAATAGCTCCTCGTTTGGTTCTGCTTGACGTGAGTTTCGAGTTGAGCAGCTGGTTGTCTTGTTCCAATTCTCCTTCTAAATGTTGAAATTGATGTATGTTTAAACCTAACTTGACAAAACTATTGTCACAATGACAAACAAAAAAATCAGACCTGGCAATGCTCGGCAGCACAAAATAATGGGCTACGCTGATCGACAACTGTCGCGCGAGCGCTATCCACAATGGACACTTCGATGGGCGCAAGCCCAAGGAGAAGCTTTTCGCGCTGATCAAAGCTTTTGCCCTTTATAAACCCGTGCTCGCCGAGAAAGAGTCGAAGTTGTGTCTGAGTTTGACTACTTCGCTTACCTGAGTTTGGTAAGTACTTAGCTGAGTTTGCTAACACTCCTTCCTCCAAATAAGCTGAGCTTGCTTATTTTCCTAAGTCCTGATCTACCCACAAATATTCTAAGTCCGGACTTATCTCAAATATTCTAAGTCCGGATTTACCCAAATATTCTAAGTCCGGCTCTATCACAATATTCTAAGTCCGGATCACCCAAACGATTCTAAGTTCACAATAAGCTGAGCTTGCTTATTTTTCCTAAGTCCGAATAAGCTGCGTTTGCTTATTTTTTTCTAAGTCCAAAATAAGCTGAACTTGCTTATTTTTCCCAAATCCAATATAAGCTGAGTTTGCTTAATTTCTAAGTCCAGAATAAGCTGAGCTTGCTTATTGTTCCCAAGTCCAAAGTAAGCTGAGTTTGCTTATTTTTCCTAAGTCCAAATAAGCCGAGTTTACTTATTTTTCTCAAGTCCTAACTTGGCGGAAATTGCTAAGTCCTGATCTCCCTTTATAAATCCCATTACGCGAGATTGTTTACCCTCGTAAATTCCCACTCATCCGTATATCCCACAGGCTGAGTTTGCCAGTACTAACCTATTGATAACTTGAGCTGTGTTTGTTCAAATATCGTCCTGTACTTGTGAGTCCGCTCAAGGGATTGTTCAGGTGTTGGGTTTACACCAATCTCACAAAATTTAAATTACCACCTTTCTCACAGCTTCTACTATACCACCGGGAGACACCAGCCGATAACCGCCGCTTGGATCTTTTTTTCCATGAAATCATTTTTTTTCTTTTTCATTGAATTATTTGTTATTGCTTCTGATTGAATCATTTTATTTGTATAGTAATTTTAAGTTTTGAATTTGGTCATTATATATGAAGGTTTTTTTTTTTATGAATAAAAGTAAGTTTTATTTTAAAACCACGAGTTTGATTTGGCACCATATTCTGAGGATCCAACCCTATCCATTTTATTCTTGATTAGATCTTCCACGATTTAATAATGTATGATTTGGGTGCACGTTGTCTTCTTCCGAATGAGGCTACAGAGATGTTGTAATGCCCCAGAACTGTTTTGCAAAACTTGAAATTCCTTCCAGTACTGCTGCAGATCGTAGTACACCACCAGATTCCATTCTGTGGATATTAAATTGATTGTTCCAATTTTGTCAAAATATATCCCCGGTTGCGGCGCGAATTTCGTTACCTCTATTGCGTGGGCTGAGTTTGGAATTGGCAGAAGCAAGCAAGTTAATAACAGGGTCACAATGGCAGATGCGTATGATCCCTTTCTCCTCTTGCGTGATTCGGAGAGATGTGCGGGGGGTTCTTCTGTAGTTTCCTTTGTTTCTTTTAGTGAGTCATCGTTCTTTTGTACGTTATCTTCGTTGCCACGTTTTAGATGTCCTGAGGGAGGAGCCTTGTCCTCAATCTTGTATGTGGAACCGTCTAATGGAGCTTCTTCACACGGTAGAGGCGCCAGTTTGTGGATTGGGCGACGTAGAAGACCTGAGCTTGTGCGAACGTCTGCTACGCGCACTAAACCATCACTGCCCTTGTACGTTTGGACAATTCGACCTAGCGGCCATTTCATGGTTGGCGTGTTGTCTTCTTGCAAGACGACTATGGTTCCCGGTTTTGCGTTTTGACTGGCTGTTTTCCATTTTAATCTCTGCTGGAGCTCATGCAAGTACTCCCGTGACCAACGGGTCCAGAATTCTCGTTTGAGTTGAGACACTAGTTTCCATCTGGTGAGTAAACTAGTTCTCAGCGGCTCAGAATTGGGATCCACGGTAGTTGTTAAAGGCTCACCTATGAGAAAATGTCCTGGCGTTAGGGCGGTAAGATCGTTTGGATCATTTGACATCGGTGTTAGTGGTCTTGAATTTAGAATGGCTTCGATTTCGGTCATGAGGGTACAAAGTTCTTCAAACGTGAGCGAAGCTGAGGCTACGCTGCGTTGCAACAGGTATTTGGCCGACTTGACTGCGGCTTCCCACAGAGCTCCAAAGTGTGGTGCCCGAGGTGGGATGAAATGGAAGTTTATGCCTTTCGTGTTGCATACCGACACGATATTTTCTTGCCCTTGGATTGAGTGAATGGCGTCTGACAATTCCTTTAGTTGGTTTTTGGCTCCTACGAAATTTGTTGCGTTGTCGCAGTATAGATTTTTGCACTGTCCGCGTCGGCCAGTGAATCTTCTCAGTGCCCCAATAAAAGCATCTGTTGACAGATCGCTCGCTACTTCCAGGTGTAGAGCCTTAGTAGCGAAACAGCAAAACACTGCCACGTAACTCTTTTGGGGTCGACTTCCTCTTAAACGATAATGGACCCAAATAGGTCCGCAAAAATCCACGCCCGAATTGGTAAATGGACGGGCTGGTTGAATTCTGTGAGGTGGCAAATTGCCCATCATTTGTGAGAACATCTTGGGTTTCCCTTTGGAGCAGCGTACGCAATTCTGCACTATAGATCTAGCGATAGTTTTGCCTTTAATAGGCCAGAATCTTTGACGGGTGATGGCCAATAACGTTTGCGGGCCGGCATGAAGATTGCTTCTGTGAATGTCGGCCATGAGTAGCTTCGTTAACTGGTGTGCGTATGGCAATAGTATGGGATGCTTGGCGTCATACTGAAGATTGGAATGTTCCAGTCTGCCCCCCACACGCATAATTCCTTGTTCGTCAAGGAACGAGGACAAGCTGGATATTGGACTTTTCACATCCACCGTTCTCATTCTCTGCAGTTGAGCGAGATCCTCTGTAAATCCTTCTTGCTGTATTTGTTTGATGATAATAATAATAATAATAATTTATTTGAAACAAGTACAAAGGCCTAGCCTTACAGTGTACAATGCATGGTTAATTTTAATATTAATATTAATAGTAGTAATAATAATAATATAGCGAGTAGAAAGAAAAAAAAAGATAACAATAAAAAAGATCTTACAGTTGCAAGTGTATATATGTATATAAGAAAAAGGCAAAAATATCTAGGTAGCAATATAAATAAATAAACTAAGATTAAACTAAGATTATAGTGCAAAAGCAGAGGAACAAAGCAAGAACTTACAAGCATAGCTTTAAATACGTCTGTCTAAATCGATGATGACCGTGAGTGCCTCTTCAACATCTGCAGAACTTAGTAAATTATGCTTTCTCGGTCCTCGGTTGCGTGGCTGTGTGTTATAGATGAATCGTAAAACATACGACATTATTCTCTTCAATCTACTGAATGAATTGCCGCTGTTTATTGTGGTTGCTAATGAAGGTGTTGTTTTCGTAGCTGCTAACATCACCTTAGGTGCTCTTTTTTCCAGGTCAGTGTCCATTTTGAAATATTTCTAAGGCCATATTTCTTCTGATCCATGAAGAAAACGAGGACCGTAAAACCACATACTGCATTTTGCTAGCTTCTCTGCTATGACTCCCCTCGAAACCAGGTCAGCGGGATTGTCACTGGATTTTACGTGACGCCATTGTTCAGGGTTTGACGATCGTTGAATGCTAGCCACTCTATTGGCTACAAAAGTGTGATAGCTTGAAGATTCCGAGTTGATCCAGGCTAGAACGACCTCGGAGTCTGTCCAGAAGTGACATTTTACGTTTTGCAATCTTAAATCCTTCATGATTCTTTGAACCAATTGTGCCGCAAGTTTTGCAGCACATAGCTCCAACCAAGGAAGTGTTGTTGTTTTTCGTGGAGCTGCCTTTGATTTGGCGCACAGTAGCCGCACAATTACGATGTTGTCCTGCGCTATCGAACGGATGTAAACAGCTGCACCGAATGCATTCTTTGAAGCATCAGAGAAAGCATGAACTTGTGTGTTTCTTGGTTGCTGACAAGTAAATACATGCCTTGGCACTTGAATGTCGGCCAGTGTCTTTAAACCTTGACGGAAGATTTGCCAACGCGTGTGCATTTCTGCTGGAAGGGAAGCATCCCAGTGTAATTTGAGAGACCACAGCTCTCGCATGAATGACTTTGCTTTCACGGTGACGGGGCTCACAAAGCCTAGCGGGTCGAAGATGTGGGCGATTTCGGATAGAACCGATCGTTTGGTTAACACCCTTTGATTCTTTCAGCGAAATTATTTTGGAAAAGAGATCAGACTTAGGAAGCCAGATTAATCCCAGTGTCTTCGTGTGTCCTTCGTTGTCCTCGCTGATGTCAAGCTGCATTTCTATGTCAGCTGGAGGGATTCCATGTAGTAATTGCGCATGATTGGTGCACCACTTTCTTAAATGGAATCCTCCTAAATGGAGAAGTTTCGTTAGTTGACTTTGCATTTGCTTGGCTTCAAGCAAGCTGTTGAAGTCGTCGACATAAAAATCTCTCTTGAGGATTTCTGCTCCTAGTGGAAAATTGACTGCCTCAGTGGCAGCCAACGACTGCAGGCACTTTGTTGCCAAGAAAGGAGCAGAAGTTGTGCCGTATGTTACCGTACGCAGCTTGTAACATCGCAAGGGCTGGTTAGGGTCCTCTCTCCAAAGTATTAGTTGGAAGAATTGGTCGTCATCATGAATCATCATTTGCCGGTACATTTTTTTGATGTCCGCTGTCAAAACGAATTTTGGCAACCGAAATCTTAGTAGTATGGCAAAAAGCTCATCTTGAATCCACGGTCCCTTATGTAAAAGGTCATTTAATGATACATTGCTCGATGTAGCTGAGGAGCCGTCGAAAACAACTCGAAGTTTGGTTGTGCTGCTCTCCGGTCTTGTAACGCAGTGGTGTGGAAAATAATAGTGCGGACTCGGAATTTTGTCTGGGTGTACTCCTTCCATGTGGCCCAATTTCATGTATTCGCGGATGAAATCAACATATTGTTCCTTAATCTCTGGTTGTTTTATGAGCTTTCTTTCCAAAGAAAGGAATCTTTTGAGAGCGATGTCCTTGGACTCTCCCAACAGCTTGGGGTCTCGACGAAACGGCAACCTTACTATGAATCTTCCTTCATAGTTTCTCTTCACATTGGATTCGAAGTGGTTGACGCACCTCTGTTTGGCAGACGTTATGGAGCTGCTATCGTCTGATGAATCCACTTCCTCTAGTCTCCAAAATTTCTCGATTTGGTCAGTGAGAGTGTCATCTTCGCTGCATATGCCACAGGAGGCCAACGGTCGACAAATTTCCTCGAGTTTGCCCCCTATGGTCCATCCAAATACTGTATTCTGGAGGGTTGGCAAGGTGGTTCCCAACTTGATTTGTCCCACAGAAAGTATGGAATAGTAAATTTCTGCTCCAATGAGAAAATCGATGGTATTGGGTGTGTGAAAGTCTGGATCTGCCAGAGGAATATTATGTGGAATTGGCCACGAGGATGAATCAATGATGTGAGATGGTTGCGGAGATATTATTTTGGGCAATACATGAGCCTCCACTCTTGAGACGAAACCACTTGTTCGAGAATGAATTGACACGCTGACCCTCTTCTGAGCTCGTTGCTTGTGTTGTCCGATGCCTTCAATACTCATTTCCTCTATATTGGCTTGCAGTTTCAGCTTTTTAACCATTCGATCGGTTATGAAGTTCAGTTGAGAGCCAGAATCAAGTATGGCCCTGCATTCTAGGCTGGTTCCTTCTTCGTTTGTGAGCCGAAGCAGAACTGTGCTCAGCATTACGTAACACCTTGGTGCACACGGTGCTTGCGCGGTCAATGCCGTTTGCTGAGACGTTGTCGGAGGGTTTGATGCTTGCGATTTTGGTGGAGAACTTGGCTTGGCTCCTTGTGGTTTTGTCGCCTGATCAATGCGCAGCAATGTGTTATGCCGCTTTTCGCACTCTGTACATGTCCTGGAAGTGCATGTTGAGTTGTTATGTCCTGTCCTGAGACAATTAGTACACAATTTGCGCCCTTTCGTGAATTCCAAGCGAGCTTGTGGCGATAGTTTCAAAAATTGTGGGCATGCAAACAATAAATGATTTGCTTTGCATGAGGGGCATTGCCTTGAGCTTGTTGTGGTCGAAAGAGATCGTGCAATCGTTAACTTTCTTGCACTTTCTTCGGAAGATTTCCCCTTTGAGCCTAGTGCTTCTAGAGACTGGAATCGCGTTTCCAGAAATTTAAGCAAACCCGATAATGAAGGTAGTTCCCGAGGATTCTCTAGGGACTGCTCATAGAGACTGTGGTGGTTTTATCGAGTCTCTTTATCAACAGGTGAACTATTAAAGGATCCCAATCTGCCGTGAGTACTTGAAGGTTCTCTAGTCCCTTGACGCATTACCAAGCCGGCCATTCGTCGCTTGGCGCGTCGTGGTGGCGTCAAACGGATATCCGGCTTAATTTATGAGGAAACTCACAGAGTTCTTAAAGTGTTTTTGGAAAACCAATGTTTTTAAAACACGAACGACTCTTTTGCCGCCCGCAATAGATAGGAGCAAAGGTTCAGTACCTTGACTCCCCAAATAAATTGACGATGAATTTACCAAAGTTCAATACCTTGGATTGACGATGAATTTACCAAAGTTCAATACCTTGGCAACCTGCTGAAGATAATAATGCCTAGGTGCTAAACCTATGCATTCATGTGAACAGAACAATTGCGAAGGGAATAATGAAACGGCGATGATTTCTTGTGGACTGTGTCGTGTTTATTTTGGTACTTCCCTATATACACAAATTTTTAGAGTTCTCACGAAAGCTTTCTGCACGTGTGAAGCTCTGCTTACAGCGGCAGACAAGATTACGCTGAGTGTGCAGATGCAAAGAACTCAAGTTGCGTCTGGGCTCATCAAAGAATGTGCTTGGCGTGTGAAAACTTTCGTGAGAATGTACATTGAAATTGCAACTTTCGCGAATATTTCTTGCGAAGGTGAACATTTATGTTGTAACTTATTTTTCAAAAAGTCAAATGTTTATATACAGACATTCGAGTATATTCAAAGAATTTGTCAGGAAATCTTCTTAAATCATGGTGCAAATGATGAAATTCCCCTAGAACGGATCGCTTTTTATTTGGGATGTACCCCATACTTCCTATTTTTCTTTAAAAAAAAACGTTCCACCGTAAGTACAGACTACTGTTGTACATTAAGAACCTCCTTGCTGTTGTCATGGTGAACATTTTCAACTGAAATCAAAATCGCTTATTGCACACTCATCCTGTGGCCACTAAAATCGCTCGCCCGCCAATCGCTCGCACGCTCTGTCCGTGGCCGACGCCTAACGAGGGATCAATTTGCTGATATCTTCAACAAGCTCGGTCCAAGATTTATTATTGGAGGCGATTACAACGTAAAACACACTGCTTGGGGATCTCGAATTACTATGTAAATCAAGGGCAAGGGAAAAGAGCTATCAAAATTTCGGCATGTGAGTATCACTTATCACGACGAATTTATTAAGCACTTGCAAATAGCAGCTAGAAAAGCAACCCCAGCAGTAAAGGAAAGTCCGGAAAAAGAAACCAACTATCCTCTTGAGATCAGAGAACTAATAAAAGAACGACCTAAAACAAGGCGGATATGGCATAGAACCAGAAATATTGCTGACAAAAGAGAGTTCAATCAGGTAAGCAATAAAATCAACCGATCAATTGTTGTGCTCAGGACCAAACATTGGTCCCGATATTCCTCACCCGAAAACATGAAAATAATTTTAAAATTATCACGCCGTCTATGGCTGGCGAAAACATTTAATTTCGGGGGCTCGTCAAAAATTTACGGCGCCTGTGGTGGGTACCGCAAAGGGGGCCGTCTCTCGGACAGCGAGCGTCGGGTTTCGTAGCTAAAAATACCACAAAACTCGACGGTCGCAGCTCGAGGGACAGCTAAAGCGGGAAAAAATTGCGGCGTGAGCCTGATGATCGAGGCTAAGTGTTACACCTCGACAAAGACTATGGAAGCTTCGCTACAAAGACTGTTCACTCCTGCAATTTAGATCTTATCTTTTTTTAACCTTGGTACCGTTATTCCTCCTAACCCCACAATTTTGATAGAGGATGATACACCGCTTAAGCACTTTGGTCGAAAAGAGAAGAAACTTTCAGAGGCGGGGCTTGGAATCTGAAGAAATTGGTAGAGTGTTACACGCTGTCAGGATTTGCAGAGGAAATATGAAAACCCAACCAAAAGAAGCACCCTGTCAAACCGATCGCAAGAGCGCCTCACCATACAAGCGCCTTTGCTTCCTGTGCTGAGCAGGAGCGCTTAAAGAAAACCTGTTCAGAAAAAACGTAAACAACCGAATCCGTGTACTCTCGTTTCATGGTGTTTGCCGCACTTCTCCCTATTGCCGTCCTTGTTCATTATTAGGCGATAAAAATGGGGATTCGGACTTGGGGCATTTTGTTGTTTTAATTTTCTGGAAAAAGACAGTGGAGGGGATAACTGCGTCGCAGAATTAGAGTGAACATTCTTTGTAACAAGAGGTGTAATTCCGTATCTCGATTCGAAGCACTTCTATTCGTTTTGATTGAAAATGGCATCAGCTATTTCGAAGCGAGCTCGATCCATTTTCGAGATCGAAGAAAGTACTAGTTTCGAGCATTAGTGGCATTACGTATCTTTGTTTCGAGCATTATTTCAGCTCGAATCGTATTCATTTTGCTCGACGTCACATTACTTGTCGAGGTCCATTGATGAGAGACGCCGGTTTAGCTAAAATGTAAGTATTTTATATTTCATGGACTGAATATGTGTTTTACTGACATAAACTAAACAATCTTTTATTTTTAAGGGAAACGGAAGAGAAAAGTATTGGAATTAATCAACAACAAATGGAAATTCTAACGAATTTCATGGAGGCGCATCAGGACCTGGCAACAGGATTATTAAAAGCCCCGAGTGCGAAGAGCCTCTCCCATAACTTATGGAACGGATTAAAAAATTCGTAAAAGGAAAAAGGACCGCCAATTAGGCAAGTGAATGAATGGAAAAAAGGTATTGTAGTAAGCGACAATTAGCTAGTGTAAACCCAGCACTAGCAAAATAAGAGCGGCTACGCATTAAATGCACATGTAGTGCTGTGACCCAAAATATGACCCACATCAAGTGCGGTCCGCAATAATTCATTCTGCTATTGATAACTGATCATATGGCAAAAGAAGCAGAATGCGCCCGGCCGACTTCCATAAGTGCAACATAAACAAATGCCGAGGGAGGTAAAGACCGCGTGCGCCTAAGGCTGGGCGAGCTCACGCTGCGCTATTGAAATGGGTCAGTAAAGCGAAGTGCCGTAACGCTCGGAACCTGACACCCCTTAGGTTTTCGGGTCAATCGAGTAGGGGAAAAGCATGTAGCAATTACAAAACATGCTAAACGATTGGGAGTGTGGCCATCGTCAGTAAATTTTGTCAAGTTAAACTAATTGTATAAATAGCCTAAGTAAAGTAAATAAAGCAAGGATTGTTAAGCCGACCACGACGACTTTCACTTGGTGACTGCTCTCTAGCTGCACCTTCTCACAATCCCGAGGAGTTCTGCTTTTATAGCTTTCTCCTCTAGGAGTTCTGCCTAAGGGCTGGCTCCGCCGCGTCAATCATCAACTTGGAAAAATACCCCCAATGGGAATTCATCACATGGCGACCGTGACACTGGAACCATCAGCATGGAGAGGCATAAGGAAATGGAAAAATCGGACTACAGCCTCATAGACGGAAGATTCAAAAAATTATTAAAATTAGCAGAAGGACGCACGGAGGACTTGACTCTATACCCAAGAGGACAACTGGTGGAGCCGTACATACCGAGGCCCCTGAACACACCCACAGGAGAAACACCGGAATACATCCCAGGACCCAGGAAAATTACGATTGAGGAGTACCGAAAAAGATCAACGAAACAGCCGAAACCAGAGGAAAAGAAAAGGAACCCGACGAGGGGAGGAAAAAGATCGCGTCTGTGCAAGGACAAGCACAGGTACGAGGAACTCCTGAGAATAGCAGCCACACAACAAGAAAAAATAAAATGTCAGACACTGCTGACCATAACAAAGCAGGAATTAAATAGATTAAAAAAAAAAAAAAAACAATATAAAAATATAAATAAATAAATTTTTGTAATTAGTAGAATGAAACAGAATAAATTAGCTTAGACATAGCTTAGAAGTATGCATATTATCACAGAAGAATACAGAGAAAATCTAAGAAAGTTAGAGGAAATAGCATTTATATTTTTATACGTAGCACCAATTTGCCTTTTAATTTTAATAGTATGGTTCATTATATTAATAAAACAGAATAAAACTCAAAATAAGGAATAACTTAAGAAAAAAATAATTTTTTTTTTCAATCTGAAGTAAAATCAATTTAGGGCGTGTGCCAACTCAGCTATTCAAAAGTAAATTTGTATGGGAGATTGCTTTTCAGCTTACTAATTGATTTTCGAAGGTTTGGGTCTTGGGAAAAAACAGCTCGGAAATTCGCTTTTCGTTGACAATTACTTACTTTTCATTTGAATTTCAAATATAGCATTTGTGAATTTAAATGGAAGCGAACAATGAGCAATAAAAGGCTGCTGTGTGTTCAATTTTAAATATACCGAAAAATGTTCGAAAAGGAAAAGTATTCGAAAAGCTGAATTGGCACACGCCCTTAGTTTCCCTTTTGCTTTTTCTCTCAGTATGGGAGGCACTAATTCGAAACAATCGGATAATAACGGAGAAGTAGTCAATAACGTCATTATTGACGATACAGTACAATTTGAGAACAAAGAAGTGGTTGTTCTATTAATGATCATTGCTATAATCAAAGTAGCAGAATTTGTACACTTACTGTATAAGGATCATAAACGGGGTTTGAAGAAAAAATATTTAAGCGAACCGGCAGTTATCAAAGTATAGGTAAATTTTTTTTTTCCTTAACTTCGCGAAGTGACATAAAATGGGCGGATGGACGAATTAAATAATATAAAGCAGGAACTTCAAAAAATATTAACGAATTTTAATAAAAGTAAGCATAGGCAATATACTGAAAAAACATTGCAAGCGAAAAGAGAAGCAGTAAATAAACTTGTAGATGAAGCTATAGGTTGCATAAACGTACCAAGAGCAGCGAAGAAGTACTGAAGATTGGTCCAAATTATAAGCAAATAAAACAACTGGCTGAAAATATATTAACATTAATAGAAAATCAAACACCGCAGAACATGGCGTTTGACATAAAAACAGCGACGTCATTGCTTCAAACCTACGACGGGAAGCATGAGGCAACAGAGGCATTTATAGAATCGATGGAACTGCTGGAGGAGCTAACACCAGCAGAACACAGGAGCATAATGATAAAATTTATAAAAACCAGGATAACGGGCAAAGCCAAACTGGCAATAACTGAGGATATTAACTCAGTGGAAGCAATAAAACATAAAGTAAGGCAGAAATTTTCAGCCAAATTGTCGTCAGATGCAGCGTTGGCTCAATTAAAAACGTCTCGGCAAGGGAATAAAAAAATAACGGATTCCGCAAATCAAATAGAAAATCTCTCCAGCTAACTGACCAGAGCACTGGTGGCTGAAAAGGTAGCAACGGGAGAAGCAGCGGAAAAAATAGCTGAAAAATTCGCAATTCAAGCGTTCATTGATAACGTTTCAAATAAGGAGACTGCGCTTATACTAAAAGCCAGTAATTGCTCAACGTCGCCAGAAATAGTGGCAAAACCAGCGGCAACCGATATGCAGTGACGATACAGTGTGACCTGAGTAAGTACATCATCATCATCCCAACGAAGGATAAGGAAGCAAATACTATCGCTCACGTCCTAGTCAATGGATGTATACTAATATACGGGCCAATGAACAAAATAAAATCAGACATGGGTACTGAATATAAAAACCAAGTATTCACAGAAATCTGTAATATTTTAAAAATTAAACAACTATTTGCAACAGCAGCACATCCAGAGACAATAGGAGCATTAGAAAGAAACCACAAATGTCTCAACGAATACTTGAGATGTTTTGTAAATGAAAACAGGGATGACTGGGACACATGGATGCCTTATTACGCATTTTGTTATAATACCACACCTAGCACTGCGCACGGATACACACCGTTTGAATTAATTTTCGCTAAAAACGTTAGTATTCCATCAGAACTCGTCACTAACCAACCAGATCCGATATATAACTATGACTTATACAGTAAAGAACTAAAGTTCAGGTTGCAAACAGCACTGAATAGGACAAAACAATACCTAGGAAAAGCAAAACAAATCAGAAATCAAACAAGCAAAAACAATGATAATCCCTTAATATTAGAAATAGGTAATAAAGTTCTCGTAGAAACACAAAACAGAAAAAAACTAGATCCATTATATTGTTACCAAATTTGGTCTTTATGGAACTTGTTAGCCGAGCAAATTCGGTTCCGAGAGGGAGACTTGTTTTTGCTTCGAATTTATCGGCCACGAATTTAAGTCGAAACGTCTGGCGGCAGTGGGAGCTGGCAACGCCGACTCGATTTCCAGCGATTAGTTGAGCCCAACCCACACTAGCTTACTTTCCCCTTCGCCACAATCTCTAGCGCTTTCTGCAGCACAACGCACACAGCTTAATTGACGGCTGGCTCTGTGTGCGAGCTCTCCGAGCGACGCGCGGCTGCCTTGGAGTGGGTGGAATCTTAGAACAGTATGGAACGGCTGAGCTCCTACCTTTTGCGTACCACAATTTCTCTTGTGTTAGAGACTCTTGTATTTGTATTAAAAGCTCAGTACAAGCCGAAATTTTGGGATGATATAAGGAGGGGCAACAAAAACAATTTGAAATAGATTTGGTGAAGTGAGATTTATTTATTTAATATAAAAAATAATTATAGGATTATTATTCCTAATATTATTATGTGCTTATTTTCGGAAAAAAAAACTGCTCGATATTTTTAAATGCCCCCATACTCCACGAATTTGTACCTTTTAGACGCCACCACTGTCTTAGGTGCTTTGGGATTTGCAAAGACACCTAACACTCAGAAATTCACTTGACAGTTCTCTTGCTCGGTTACACACCGACACTACTAATACTTTGAAAATAAGGGTATACCCCTCCTGCCCCGTTCCTCAGGAAAGTGGTCGTTCACGGACAGGGTTTTTACACGCCGTAGCCGTTCCTTACTTATTTTATATTCCAAGGGTGGAATGCACGGCGAAGCGCGGTGCTCGTGGTTTGTTTACTTTCGCGGCGGTTTATTTTCGCGTTCTAAAGTGCGAGCTCGGGAGTTTAATGCAGTGGAAAGTGTCAGTGGTTTGTGTTGAGTGCGTTGTCGGGCCAAGTAAGTGTTGCCTTTTCGCGAAATGTTTGTGAGGTGGACTAAGTGAGTGCTTTCCTCGTTTCAGGGACTACGAAGGGGCTACGCCGTGGGACATAGGAGCCGGAAGTGACACCGAGCGCCGTGGAACCTACGGCCAGCCGCCTCTGCAGGTGAGTTAAGCACTGGGTTAAGCACTCGGTGATTCTTTCCGATAATTAGGGCACCGGGAGGTAAACAAAGATTTGTTTACACTTTCCGCCCAAGATGGCCGCGGCAGAATTCGCCGGCCGACAAGCGTGTCAGTGTGCGTGCCTGCACTCGTTCTCGAGCGTGGAGCGGGGAAATGTTTCCGCGCTCTGAAATGTTGCGCAGCTTGATGTTGCGAACGAGTGATGGGGCCCCGGGCGGCGGAGCTCCTAGCACAGCTGAACGCCGCTGCGAAGGTCAAGGGCACCGGGACAGCTGAGGTGTTGGACGGACTGAGTTCGTCTACCCTTTTCCTTTTATTTATTTTTATTTATTTAAATGCCCCACAGTGTTTGCGCCGCTGCACCGGCAGAAAAGAAGCCCCGATGGGGTTATTTTTTTTTGACTCGGGCTAAAAGGGCACGGGACACGGCACTTACCTCGGGCTCGCGGAATTCGCCACAGCGAGTCTTATCCGCGGAGATTATGCTGCTCCGTCCCGCCTGGAAATGGGGCCGATCGCTTTGCTGTCCGATCACACGGGATCAAATTAAAACTCCGGGTTCCTGTGGCAATCACAACACTTTTATTCACAAATTCAGCAATTTCAACAGTTCCTTTAACTCAAACAATTTTTAGTCAATTACTAATTCGACTTTCTACAATTTTAGCTCGCTTAAGGATGAAAAATAAAATCAAAAGAAAGAAAGATCGAAAACACCGTCTGCACTCGCCATGAACAGGAAGAAGGGATCTTTTTTGCCTCGTCACTTTTCCGGCCTTTTCCTTCTGCTGGTTCCCTCCTCAGGCGCTAGGGGGTCGAGGTGCTAAAAATTTCCCTGTAAGTGTCTTATATTGATTAAAACATTCGAATAAAGAAATTAATCCCTTTTTATCCATTGCAGGTTTGCAACAATATAATGGCCCATACGAAGTAATAGGAATAGACTCAGTAAATTGTACATTAAAAGATAAGAATGACAAAATAAGTATTATTCATAAAAATAGACTAAGGAAAGTACAGGAGTAGCTAAGGTAGAAATTTTTTTATATTGTAATAATGATAGTTATAAATAAAAAAAAAAAAAAAAACTAATAATTTTAATTATAATATTGGATAACTTTAACATATACATACAAATATATGTATAACTAGCATGGTTAGAATAAAAGTACTCTAATGTGAACCACACTCCCGAAAGAAAAAACAATTTTTATATTACATACAAAATTTTTTTTTTTTTTTCCAAAGGGGGAAGGTGTAGTAAGCGACAATTAGCTAGTGTAAACCCAGCACTAGCAAAATAAGAGCGGCTACGCATTAAATGCAAATGTAGTGCTGTGACCCAAAATATGACCCACATCAAGTGCGGTCCGCAATAATTCATTCTGCTATTGATAACTGATCATATGGCAAAACAAGCAGAATGCGCCCGGCCGACTTCCATAAGTGCAACATAAACAAATGCCGAGGGAGGTAACGACCGCGTGCGCCTAAGACTGGGCGAGCTCACGCTGCGCTATTGAAATGGGTCAGTAAAGCGAAGTGCCGTAACGCTCGGAACCTGACACCCCTTAGGTTTTCGGGTCAATCGAGTAGGGGAAAAGCATGTAGCAATTACAAAACATGCTAAACGATTGGGAGTGTGGCCATCGTCAGTAAATTTTGTCAAGCTAAACTAATTGTATAAATAGCCTAAGTAAAGTAAATAAAGCAAGGATTGTTAAGCCGACCACGACGACTTTCACTTGGTGACTGCTCTCTAGCTGCACCTTCTCACAATCCCGAGGAGTTCTGCTTTTATAGCTTTCTCCTCTAGGAGTTCTGCCTAAGGGCTGGCTCCGCCGCGTCAATCATCAACTTGGAAAAATACCCCCAATGGGAATTCATCACAGTATAGTCCCCAGTACAAGGACTTTTAATTTTTTTGAGGCATACAAATGTCAAACTTTGTGAGCGCCTTCTTTGCGACTAGTCCGACAAACTTTTCCAATGCGAAAACTTTCGGCGCTTCCGCGTTTTCGAATGCCCGATTTCCGGAATTGTCGGTATGACGTCATTATGACTCCCCGTACATACAAGTTTTATTTTTTAAAAATTGTTTAATAAAATTAATTGAAAAATTGTGGTCAACTTGTCCGACAAAAATCATGCTGCGTATGAGGTGTCCACCACCCCCAAATTGTCGGTGTGACGTCATTATGTCTCCCCGTACATACACGGTTTGCCCTCGTTATAATCCACCGGGGTTACGGGGACACGGGGACGGACTGACACTAATTTTGTTAAGAATACAATGCTCGTCTGCCGAGGCATACGAGCAGCCAAAAAAAGTGGTCGGCGTTTCGATCCGGGGCACTGGCCAGATCTCTTCAGTGTGGCTGAAGACCAGTGCCCCTGCCACAGACGCCCACACTTGCGCGGACCGAACACCGGCCCCCATATTCACCCGTTTCAAAAGCCAAGTGTGAATTATAACGAAGGCAAATTTTTTAACAATATGTTCATCAATGCTTGGCTCAATAATTTCCACTTGTTTTCCATCGATGCAACCAACTATCCCAGTAATTTTGTATTTGTCGAAGAATAATTTCTTCGTCGCATTAAAATTTTCTTTTTTTATGCATATCCATGCAGAACACAGTTGCTGTTATAAAGCGTTAATTGTCTCATTAAACACTTTTGAGACGGTTGACTGAGCCATACCAATACAAAGATTTGACCCAGCGTTCACTTGGTAAGACCCACTTCCCAGTATATTTAAAGTTACTGCCAATTTTAATACGGGAGGTACCACTGTACTCCTCTGACCGTAAGATAATTTTGGAGCATTTAGAACGTTAACAAAGGCATCTTTGTTAAGTCTAAAATGCTTTCGAAATCTGAAAAATTAATTTATATTAATAACAAATTAAACTACATATTTCAAACTACTCTTACTCTTTTTCAAAAAGACTCAAAGGATTACTTTTGTCTCGGGTCTCTCGTCGCATTAACGGCATATTATTTTCCTCGTCATTGCTATCACTTTCCATGAAAAACATCTTTATTTTATGAAATCAATTCCACAGTCAACTATTCACATCAAAATAAAAGAAATGTCAGACCACATTGACATTTACATGATGGGTATTCTAGTACATTTTTGTATTACTGTTTGGTACTTACGGACGATGTTTCTACGCTAAAAATGGCATGCTCGAAAAAGTTACGTGATACGAAACCTATCTCGAAACGACTCCGAGCGTTGTCGATTAGACTTCATCGTTTCGAGATACGGATTTCCACCCAAGGTTCCATATTCTTTGACCTCGAGCTCGGTCGCATATAAAAATATTCGCGACCGAAGAACGTGAGCCGCCTTGATAAGTGCACGGTGCACCCGGCTGCCTCGAGCCAGGCAGCAGCCACTGCGAACAGCGAAGCTCGATCCCGCTGACATCGACTCGCACATCGGCTGTGAGCGCGTGGTAAGCCGGCGCGGCCGATGTGTGAGTGTATGGCAGCGGGATCGTAAACGGTGAGCGATGAGTCACCCGGGCTTGGCGTGAGGCGGCGGCGTTCGTTTGGTCGGCCGGTGATAGGAGTCGGTGGAAAAATCTTGAACAGAAAAGTCGGGACTGGAGCATAAGAGGAGTTGAGTCAGGAACGAATTTAGATCGCGAGGACAGTGAGGCTCTTGAGTTCCTCGTGAAAGAAGGAAGTTAGGAATCGGAAAAGGGGTTTAAAACTCGCTCGCGTCGTGAAAGTTAATTGATACAGTATAACAGATACAGTATATTTTTTGTATTATATAAAAAGGAAATAAATTCGGACATTCGGCGAGTGCTTGAGGTGGTCGTGCAGCACAACCGTTATTCGGGTTTTTCGCGGCACCCGCGTGCAGAAAAAGAAAATAAAAAGAAAATACGGAACATGTCAAGAATAGGGGACCTGCTCCGATTGCAATAAAATTTTGCAGGTGGCTTCCTTTAGGCCTAAAACCTTTGAAGATGAAACTAACTGGAACGGAATTGCCCTATACGTGTGCTGTATGTGAATGAGGCAAAAATTGTATTTGACAGTTAGCAAAATTTTGTAGGTTGAGTGTCAGTTTCTTATAGTTTCTTGGCTGCCATTTTGTTTATTTGTAGGTTGGATCAGTGCCGCAGTTCAACCTACATAGAAATTTTTGGGGGCAAAGGAAAATTTTCACGTCTGAAAAAGTTTATACTAACGCGAAAAGTTGTTTATTATATTATCAAGAATGCTATTAAAATAAAGGAACAAGTGAAGTTCGGCTACTGTGGTCCGATTTGGATGAAATTTTGCAGGGACCTTCCGATTGGTCTGAAACTCAATAATCTGCTTATTTTTAGGGTTTTAAGTGTTTTATAGTGCTGTGAAGTAAATGAATGTGGGAATACCCTTATGTGCCGATTTGGGTGAAATTGTGCAGGTGCAAGGTGTTTTTCGGCGGGAAATCAAATTTTTCATTTTGACATTTTGACGTCTTCAAAGTTGAAAATGTCAAAATTAAAAGTTAAATATTTCGGAAACTAGACCCGTCCTCAGAAAAATTCTTGCAGATTATTGAGTTCCAGACCAATTGGAAGGTCCCTGCAAAATTTCATCCAAATCGGACCACAGTAGCCGAACTTCATTTAAGCCAAAATGAACTAGTTTTATTACTATATTATTTCATATAATTTTTTATTACTTAGGGCGTGTGCCAAACCAGACTTTTCTTTTGAAAAGTCCGGTAAAAATGTACTAGATTAAGTTGCCTGTGCCAAACAACTGGAGTCTTTTCAAGTGACGTTGGATTGACTTATACACACCCAAAGTCGGGAAATGGACGAAGAAGATATAGACGTTTTAAATATATTTCTTCAAATGTTGGGAAACTATATCAAATACAAAAAGGAGAAAAGGAGGAAACTAAATCGTTGTTTGCAAAACAGGGTAATCAATATTTCAGCTTTTAATACACTGCATATAATAATGTGTTTTTAATATTTTAGCCATATTTATATTGTTGTAATGAAAAGTCGCTGCTGTATAAAGAAATACGAAAAAACAATGACCAGGTTTTTCGTGAAAATCTGCGGGTTTCCAGAAGTTCTTTTGAGAAGATTATTGAAGTTATACCTTCAAAGCACCATGGATACAGTTTAAAATTTGACCTATCAGTTTTCTTGTATTGGTTGGCTTCTGGAGCAAGTTACCGAGTAACAGGAAAATGTTTCAATTTGTCAAGGTTTTCAGTAAGAAATATTATACATAGGTATCTTGACATATTTGTCGAAATTTTGCCAAAAGTTATAAAATACCCTACAGTTGAGGACTATACAAATATAGGAACCAAATTTAATTTGAGGGGACGAACTACAATATTTTCAAGAGCTCTTGGTGCTATAGATGGAACGCACATCAAATTAATGGTTCCAGTAGAACTTCATGATCAATATATCAACAGAAAACTTGATTACAGCATTCAAATGCAGGCAATTTGTGACGGCGATGGGAAACTTTCAAATATATGTGTAGGATACCCAGGGTCAGTACATGACCAAAGGGTATTGAGAAATAGTAACGTATTCAAAAAGAAAGAGTTCCCTCCTAACGGATATTTTTTACTTGGTGATAGTGGTTATAAATGTTCTCTAAGACCACTAGCAATTATAACTACTTTAAAGAGAAATAGACCCTTATCCGAATTGGAGAACAGGTTCAATTTAGTCCACAGTAAAGCAAGAAGTGTAGTAGAATCAGCTTTTGGTATAATGAAAAACCGATGGCGTTCAATTTTTCAAAAACCCCTAGAATTGAAACTGGAAAACGCGATTAAGACTGTTGTGGCCTGCTGTATTATGCACAATATATGTATTAATGATAATTTTCTTGAAGAATCAATAGAGAGTCTTCAGCCACCTCACGAGTTGTTAATAGAGGAATTTGGCTCAGTGGAAGATGATGCTGACGCAATAAATTTTAGGCAAATGCTGGTGGAAAGTTTAATATAAATGTAATTATACTGTTGTAAAATAAGGTTTAACACAATTAGGAGAGAGGAAATAAAAACAAATCCAATTGATGCTTTTATTTTATTTTTATTCGCTATCCGAAGAAACTTCAATACCATGCTTCTCTTTAAAATATTTCTGAATGGCTGAGCAACATTTATTTATTGATTTTAATGCCTTGTTCTCCAAATCTTCGTTTTCCTTTCTCTTCCGTTTTCTTATTGATGAAGTAGACGGCGTTGAAGACGATGGTCGACTTGAAGAATCTTGAAGCGATTCTTCTGAAGGGCCAGTATTCGGGTCTTCTTCCTCCAGGAATTCGAGGTTGGTGAAAACAGGTGACGGTGTAGACCTTTCGCGTGTAACCGAGGAATCAATTATGAGTGGTGGATTGATTGTATGTTTGCCTGCAAAGTAGTCAAACAATTGACTGAAATGTGGCCACTGTGTCGTCTTTTCTGTAAGATCTTCCGTCCCTTGGCCAGTCGGTGGTTCGGTAATGCTCTGAAAAACAAAGTTTGTAATTATTATTCTATTAAAATAATTGTTTTGATTTCAATACCTTATACTTGCCGACGACATTTGTCCATCTTTTCCTTATTTTTCGCCAGTCTTCTGAGATGCCCAACGCTTGGCCAATTTCTCTGCAAATAATAAGCTTTTAAAAGTTTCGATATTATATTCCTACTATACTTACTCCCAAAGAGATTTTAAATCAATATTTTTCTTCGTGAATGACTTTTCCCTTTTTATTCTTTCCTGGATCAATCTTGCGATTTTTTCTTCAGACCCTGTAAATTATTAGTAACTTTATAATTGTCAGTTTTTAATAATTTTTTACTTACAACGTTCAGAATATTCTCTTCTGCTCATTTTTCTAACGTCTTCAATTAACTAAAAACATTTGAAAATCTATGTGACGTCTCAAAACAGTGTTCATTCGTTAAAATTTTCGAGAGTGGTGGCTCTGCTTTCGATAAGGGGAAAAGTACTGAATTGTCATTGAAAATTCTACTCGCCAGATTACTTTTCCTTGAAAAGTCGACTTTTCAAAAGAAAAGTCGGAACAATTTTACTTTGGCGACAATGGCACCAGGGCCATGAAATTTTGCAGGCTCCTTCCGTTTTGGCTAAAACGAAAGGATCTGAAGAAATTTTGCGGTGCTGGGCTATAATTTCCGAGATATTTAATTTTTAATTTTGACAATCTGTCAAAATTAAAAATTAATATTTCCCACCTTAAAACTCCTTTCCACCGCGACAATTTCACTGCACTCTGGGATCATGTCCCCACTGCACATTTCACTTCATTTCCTACACTTAGTAACACTTTAAAATGGAAAAATCTGCAACAAATCCAATGAAGCGGCCATCACACTCCTTTTTGATGTCATTTTGTAAAAGGAAAATCACTCCAGTAGGCATTTTTTAAAAGGAAAATCACTCCAGTAGGCATTTTGTAGAAGGAAAATTATTCCAGTAGGCATTTCGCAAAAGGAAAATCACTCCAGTAGGCATTTCGTAAAAGGAAAATCACTCCAGTAGGCATTTTGTAAATGGAAAATTACTCCAGTAGGCATTTTGTAGAAGGAAAATCACTCCAGTAGGTATTTCAGGTAAGTGTTTTGACGTTTAATAATAAAAATTGGATTTTTTGCTGATTTTTCCATTTTAAAGTGTTACTAAGTGTAGGAAATGAAGTGAATAGTGCAGTGGGGACATGATCCCAGAGTGCACTGAAATTTTCGCGGTGGAAAGGAGTTTTAAGGTGGGAAATATTAATTTTTAATTTTGACAGATTGTCAAAATTAAAAATTAAATATCTCGGAAATTATAGCCCAGCACCGCAAAATTTCTTCAGATCCTTTCGTTTTAGCCAAAACGGAAGGAGCCTGCAAAATTTCATGGCCCTGGGGCCATTGTCGCCAAAGTAAAATTATACCGAAAAGTCTGGTTTGGCACACAGCCTTAATGTAGGTTTCCTACATTACATTTCCTACTGCCCCTACCGAAAATTTTCTTTTTACTGCTGCTATGGCTTCTTGTTTCAGTATTAGTTTGAACTGACACATTTTAAGAAATTGCCTCAAAAATTTTTCGTGTGTGCCGTTCCAGTTAGTTTCATCTTCAAAGCCTAAAACGAAGGCATATAAAATATTTTGGGCGGCTCGGCCCTAGTTTTCGAAATATTCAACTTTTAATTTTAACGAAACGTCAAAATGAAAAGTTGAATATTTTTCACAAAACTCGCACTTTTATCGCAATTTCAGGTAGCCACCTGCACTTGCCCTCCACTATTCTTCATTTTTTCCCACTTCACCTTTTATTTTTGCGCTGTAAAACATGCAAAAAGTAATTTTCATTATTAAAACCAAAAACTCTTACCTGTCATGCGTCCATTGCTTTATTTGTTTTCAATTTTTCTTTTCTGGCAGGTGGCTCCACTGAAATTTGCAGATGGCTCCCTCTGAAATTTTCGCTAATCCCTCACAAAGCTTTTAGATTATTTAAGAAACATTTTTATTCAAATATTTCATTATTTGTGTTAAATATTTGCAAAATACATATTAATATTTATTTATTACCGCTTAATACAAGCTACGTACATAAAAACTTAAAACTAGTGCTAATCTAAATTAAACTAAAATAGGTAGGGAAGGGGCAAAGCAGATTAGGGGGGACTATTGAGGTGGTACCTGAGGGATGCTTTGCTCAGGTGAAAGTCGAAGGAGGGGAGGGAGTTGGCTCTTCGGAGCATTCTGGTGAGGGGCTCAGAGAGACCGTAGTTGGTCCGATGGTAAGGAGGGCGAAAGAGAGGAGCCGAGCGGAGATTACGGGGATTGGTGTAGATAGGGATCCGCTCAAGTAGGGAAGGACAGTCAATCTCGCCGATTAGCAGTTGATGGATGAATGTGAGATCGGCAAGGTCCCGCCGCTTCCATAGAGGCTGCAAGTTGATAAGGAGAAGGCGGTTTTCGTAGGGCGGAAGGTTTCGAGGGTCGGACCAGGGGAGCTCGCGAAGTGCGAATCGAAGGAACCTGCGTTGTACAGCCTCAATCCTGTTGATGTTAGTAGATTGGCAAGGAGACCAAACTTGGCTAGCGTATTCCAGGAGAGGCCTAACGAAGGTGACAAAGAGGGATTTGGCGACGTATGGGTTGAGGAACTCCTTAGACCAACGCTTAACGAAGCCTAGCGCGGAGTTGGCTCTAGCGATCATGCTGTCAATGTGATCGCGAAAGTTGAGTTCACTATCGCAGATGACACCTAGATCGCGGAGAGAGGAAACGGAGGGGATAGGTTCGCCAGACAGCCGGTAGACTCTGGGGGGGGAGGAGGAGCGCTTGCGGGAGTAGGTGATGGATTGGCATTTGGAGATATTGAGCTCAAGAGAGTTTTTTGTGCACCAAATGCCAAAATTATCGAGATCCTCTTGAAGCAGACGGGGGTCAGGGGTGGAGGATATCCGTTTAGAGATTTTCATATCGTCGGCGTAGATAGACAGGTCAGAGTGTTTGATAACACACTCGACGTCGTTTATGGCCAGAATGAAAAGTAACGGACCTAAGTGACTCCCCTGAGGGACCCCCGAGTTGGCAACGAAAGGGCGGGAGAAGGAGGAGCAGAAAAGAACCCTGTACTGGCGGTGTTCAAGATAGGACTGCATCCAGGAAGAAAAGAGCCGATTGAAGCCAAGGGATTGAAGTTTGAAGAGGATTAATTTGTGTGAGATTTTATCAAACGCCTTGCTGAAGTCAGTGGCGATGACATCAACCTCGTCGCCTTTTTCAAGGGCACACAAAGTTTTGGAGATGAAGTCGGTAAGGTTAGTGGTAGTCGATCTGCCTTTAAGGAAGCCATGTTGGGACAGGGAAAAGATGGGTTTGCAGTGAAAGAACAAGCAATCGTAAACGATGCTTTCGAATAGTTTAGGAATGGTGGAGAGTTTAGCAATAGGACGGTAATTGGAGATCTCACTCTTACAGCCCTTTTTGTGGATGGGGATGATAAAAGAATCCTTCCATCTGGCAGGAAAAACTCCCTGGGAAATGGAGAGTTGAAAAATAGAGGAAAGGGGACAGACCAGGTGTTGGGCGCACTCTTTAAGGATAATAGCGGGGATACCGTCAGGGCCAGGGTTATAATCGGCGGAAAGGGTGGTAATGGCTGAGGCAACCATTGAAGGGTCGATGTTGATGGAGGCAAGGGAGGTCTGAGGACGGGACTCCATAAAGTGGAAATAGCTAGGGTCAGGCTCGAATGAGTGCTCATTGAAAGACTGACTGAAGTGGTGAGCAAAGAGATTAGCTATTGTGGGGGGGTCAGAGGAAGAAGTGTCGTTAAGTTTTAGAGTAGAAGGGTATCCGCTGGACTTCTTCTTGATGTTGATAAATTGGTAAAAACGTTTGGGATCGGAGACGAGGGTTGACTGCGTGTGGTTGAGATAATCAGTATATGAAGATTCACAACGTGCGGAGAAGAGGGAAGCTACCGAGAGGTAATTGGAGAGGTCGGGGGTGGAACGAGATAGGAGGTAGGACTGCCAAAGTTTGTTCCTTCTGTTCCGAAGGGATCGAATTTCTTTATTATACCAGGGGGGGGGAAAAGGCATGATCTCTCCGGGGTTGAATCGGAAAGGATTGGGCTAGGCACGCGAAGAGTTCGGTATAAAGAACGTCGAGAGCTTCAGCAACGGAAAGCTGGGACTCGGAAGTAAGGGAAAGGAGGGACGATTGTGAGAGAAGGTGGTTCAACTTACCAAAGTCACCTCGGCGGAAATTGAAGTGGTAAGAAGTCTCAGAAGTGGTGTGAAGAGGTGGGGGCTCAAGGCCAAGAGTGAGAAAGAGTGGAGGGTGATACTGGTCAAGAGTAGACAGAAGATGAGGGCTCAGAGAGACAACCGAGTTCACTGGGTCAGAGGAGAAGACCAGGTCGAGTTGTCTGCCAAGATTGTTGGTAATGCCACTAATTTGGTAGAGACCAGAGTCGGAGAGGCGATCGACGAATAGAGTTTCCTTGTCGGAGAGGATGTTGGTAGGGATATAGTGTAGGTCGTCGTCAGATCGAAGCCACTCCAGACGGGGGAGATTGAAATCACCGAGAACGAAGACTTCGTCGTTGGGCCCGAGGGTGCTGAAGATAGAGTCGATCGTATCCGTGGCGAGTTGGTAGGCCTCAAGCGGTTGGGAGGGGCGAATGTAAGCACAAAGAATGTACAGGAATTTGCCGGTTAACGTGATTTTAACGCAGACATAGTTCAGGAGGGAGGAATTAGAAGAAGTGTGGAGAGTAGCGCCGAAGCGAGTACGCACAGCGAGAAGTACGCCGCGGTTAGAGGGGGTTAAATTGTCTTCGCTGGCATCGGCACGAAATACTGAAAAATCCGCGGAAAAGAGTTCACTGCTATAAATACTAGGAGTAAGGTTAGTTTCGGTTAGGGCAAAAATGTCGTACGGAAAGACGAGGGAGTTCCGAAAAACTGAGGCAGTTTTGGTGCGTAGTCCTCTGACATTTTGGTAGTACAGGGAAAGACAGTTAGGAAAGCGAGCGTGGGCAGACGGGGTAAGGGCTGGGGGTAAGGGAGAGATAGGAAAGGGAGAGTTAGTCGGGTTAGGAACTAAAGTAAGATTTGTAGTCGTTCCGGGCTCTTTGGAGGTGGGAGATCCGCCGAGAGCTGACATATGAGGCGAAAGTGGTGAGATCAGAGGAGACCTTATCAGGGGAGATACCACATTCGGCATGAAATTTGAGGAACAACTCGCGGAGGGTGGACAAGTCTGTGGGGAGGCCTTCCTGGTGAATTGAAACCAGCACATTGGTTTTAGTTTTGCCGTCGATGCAGACGGAGTCTGGCTTGTCGTGAAGGTAGGCAAGGAGAAGGCGGACGTTGTCATAGATTCTGTGGTCACGAAAGCGGGACAACAGATAGCGACCTTCAGTAGATTCGGCTGATCGCATGGTAAGTTTGACAATGGGGGGGAGGAGAGGGTCAATGAATGAAGGTCTGGTGGGAGGAATGGGAAGGAGGGAGTCTGGATTGGCGGGAGGTGGGTCCAAAGAAGAAGAGGAGGGAGAGAGAGGACGGGGGGTGGGGGGCGAAACGGCAGGTTGTGAAGGAGCTAGGGTATGGGATTTGACAAAATTAGGGTATTTGGGAGGGGTGGAGAAGTTGAAGTTGGGGAAGAGGCTAGCCTTGAGCTGCCAGTTAGGGTTGGGATTAGCGGCAGAGGCAGTGGCAGGATTGGGAGGGTTAGAGCGGCGCTTAGTCGGATTATTAGGTTTGTGGGAGGGTGATTTGGTGTTAATGTTAGCATTAGGCTTAAGTTTAGCATTAGGACTAGGGTTAGTGTTAACTTTAGGCTTAAGTTTAGCATTAGGACTAGGGTTAGTCTTAACTTTAGTAATGTGACTAGAGTTAGTGTGACTAGAGTTAGACTTAAAGCTAACGGACTTGGAGACCCACTTGGATATGTTGATATTACCGTAGCTAACGGGGCGGGAGAAGAGCCACTCATATTTACTGTGTAGAGTCACCTTAAATTTGGATGGCCCATCAGAGTGGGGCGGACGGAGTTTCTCGCAGTCGATAGGTGAGATCGAGAAGTGTTTTACGAAGAAAGTGCGAATCCAGGTCACATCAGCGAGGGGGGGGGCACCAGCCACTAGGAGCACTGAGGAAGTCCCGGAGGCAGCGACGTTGACGCGGTGGAGTTTCTCCAGCCTACAACTCCATTCCTCTTCAGTCCAGAGAGTGCCGAATTTAGACACTGGGGTGACCAAATCAGATGCGGAAGTCTGGACCGAAACAGCAGAAGTAGAGGGAAGAGGGTGAGGCACGGCTTTGGTGATGTTGGCGGTGGCAGAGCAGGGATTCTGTGCAGCAGCAGATTGAGTAGACGGGGAAGGCGTGGCAGAAGGTGTGGGCACACTTTTCAGACCAAGGGAGGGGCAGCCGATGGCGGAAGCACATGTCGGTACAGCGGACGAGCGAGAGGGCGAGCGAAGATCAGCGGAGATGGAGCTGAGGAGCGCAGAGTTGGCAGTCACTGCTGCAGAGCAGCAGCCGAGGTCGTTTCTAATCTGCTTCACCGAGCGGCGAACCTCATCGACAGCAGGCAGAACAGCAGCGGGGAGATCGGCTACAGAAAACGCTGAGTAGAGGTCGTCCAGGGTTCGCGCCGCGGTAGATATCTTAGTCAATGTCGTATGGGACTTCTCCAGAAGTGTCTCAATTTCCCTTTCCATGTTGTCAAGTCTCGCGTTGATCGACGAGATCTCATCAGGGACGGTCTGGGAACACGAGCAATTACCCAGCGAGGACTGCACCTTAGCCGCAAGGAGAGATTGCTCGCTTGAGAGGTTGTCGGAGATAGTTGCCAGGGCACGAAGTACGTGACACGGCTTGATGTCGGAGCACTCGTTGCACGTAGAGAGACCAACAGATGAAGTCGACCGGGCGCCGCGCTTAAGGCAGGCAGCATGGAAAAACTGCCTGCAGACCCCATCGCACTCAATCAAGTCGCCGGGGAGAGACCCATTGCATACCTTGCAGGCGCACATCGTAAAGCTCGTAGTAGCTAAGGTAGTAGCAGCGGAACGAAGTGATGACTCTGCTGAATAGGTCGGGGCAGCACAACAAAGCAGATGATTACACCACGCGAAATGAGAGCAACGGGGTCGGCAAAATTGGTCACACCGGACAGCAATGAAAGCGCGAGCCGATTGCACAAAATGTAAACAGCGGGAGGTAACGCAAAACGCGTCTGCACTGTACGACGGTTGATTAATTATTATTATTAATATATTAATTATATTATATTATCTCTGAATTTTTTGTAAAAGGAAAATCACTCCGGTAGGAATTTTTTGTAAAAGGAAAATCACTCCGGTAGGCAACTCTTGTAAAAGGAAAATCACTCCGGTAGGAATTTTTTGTAAAAGGAAAATCACTCCGGTAGGCATTTTTTGTAAAAGGAAAATCACTCCGGTAGGCATTTTTTGTAAAAGGAAAATCACTCCGGTAGGATTTTTTTTAAAAGGAAAATCACTCCGGTAGGAATTTTTTGTAAAAGGAAAATCACTCCGGTAGGCAATTTTGTAAACGGAAAATCACTCCTGTAGGCATTTTTTGTAAATGGGAAATCACTCCGGTAGGCATTTTTTGTAAAAGGAAAATCACTCCGGTAGGAATTTTTTGTAAAAGGAAAATCACTCCGGTAGGCATTTTTTAAAGGAAAATCAAAGAAAAGTAGGCATTTTGTAAAATATATACATATATATATATATATATAATATATATATATATAATATATATATATATAATATATATACATATATATAATATATATATATATAATATATATATACAGTGTAAACTCTATATAGCGAACTTCTATTTAACGAAAAACTCCTTAAAACCTAGAAATTGCTAAAGTTTGTTTGGTTTACATTGCTAGCCTTATATTCAAACACACTTTATAGCGTAGCAACCACTCTCAATAGCGAAAAAATACATCATTCTTTAGACCTCAATAAACATATTTCACTGACCTTCAAATACAATACTGATATAAAATCGTAAATATTTCGTACGTACAAGAAATGTTTACGGCTTAGAAATGTGTTCATTTGTTTGTTGTTGCCTAGCACTTGTTTACTTACTGTACTTCCTACTATCGTCTTGTTGCTATTTTTTTTGTCATTAATTCGCGCAATAGAATAGGGAGAAAAAACAAGTGATGTTGCAAAACGTTTTGGATTCAGTCCATCTACTGTGTCTACCATTTGGAAGAACAAGGAAAAATTTCTTTTAATCAGAATTAAAACCACTTATTCGTAAAATTATATTGTTTTCTTTTACTCTCCGTATAACGAAAACTCTTTATAACGCAATAAAATACCCGGTCCCTTCAATTTCGCTATATAGAGTTTACCCTGTATATATATATATTATATATATATAATTATATATATATATATATTATATATATATATATGTATATATATTATATTATATATATATATAGCAACACTTAATTTAACTTAAATAGATTTCAAACTAACTTTGCCTCATTCGCGTTTAGACTGCGTGTAATATAATTAATATAATATGTATTTTGCAAATATTTAACAAAAATAATGAAATATTTGAATAAAAATGTTTCTTAAAAAATCTAAAAGCTTTGTGAGGGATTAGCGAAAATTTCAGAGGGAGCCATCTGCAAATTTCAGTGGAGCCACCTGCCAGAAAAGAAAAGTTGAAAACGAATAAAGCAATGGACGCATGACAGGTAAGAGTTTTTGGTTTTAATAATGAAAATTATTTTTTGCAGGTTTTACAGCGCAAAAATAAAAGGTGAAGTGGGAAAAAATGAAGAATAGGGGAGGGCAAATGCAGGTGGCTACCTGAAATTGCGATAAAAGTGCAAGTTTTGTGAAAAATATTCAACTTTTCATTTTGACGTTTCGTTAAAATTAAAAGTTGAATATTTCGAAAACTAGGGCCGAGCCGCCCAAAATATTTTATATGCCTTCGTTTTAGGCCTAAAGGAAGCCACCTGCAAAAGTTTATTGCAATCGGCGCAGGTCCGCTATTCTTGACATGAGCCGAAAATACAAGTTGTTTTGATAAGTGGTGATGCTCCTGTGGCAGGCAAACCTAGAGAAAAAGAAAAAAAATCCTAAAATTGATTTGAACTGTGAAATTCAAGGACGTACGGGCTGACTCTCTTCATCCCGTGCCGAATTTAGAGACAAAGAAAACTTTCAGAAAAATCAAATTTTAATTAGGTAAAAAGGTAATTGAAAAGGTAATTTACCGGTTGTTTTTGCGTGCTCCTAGTGCTAACCCTAGAAAAAGAAAAGGGGAATTAGAAATTCAAAGTTTTTCAATCAAGTGGCTTACCGTTACTCTTTTCTCATGTGTTGGACTTAAGTAAATGAATAAGAAAGAAAGAGAAAAAATAGTATGTATTAAAACACAAAAGGTTAACTGTATAAACTTAAGTGACTTACTGGTAAATTGTGTTGTTCCTTTTCCTCGCGTTGGACTAAATGAACTGTAGAGAAGTCAATTAGAGTAGTTTATCGTTTAAGTTCCCCTCGCAATAACCCTGAAGCAAATTAAGGATTTTAACGAGTTAAAATTAAGTGGCTACCCGATTAGGTTACTTCATTTGGTGAATCTAAAAAGAAGAAAAGGACGAGTAAAAAAAAAAGAATTAATTACTTAAAATTAATTGTAAACCTAAAAGAATAAAAGAAACCGATCAAAATAAGGATTTTTTTGATTATGCAAAAACTGAGTGACTTACCGTTAGTTGTTTTTTTATTCCTGTTAAAGTTTTATTATTGAAAATTAACAGCATACACGTTTACAATCAAAATTTCACAGAACAAATTAATTCTCTATTCGTCAAGAAAAACAAAATAAGGCAGAGGTAACTTAAATTATAAATTAACAGTGCTGAAGTAAAAGGCTAATAATTTAAATATTCAACACTCCCAGCAAATTGAAGCCTTCCATACAGATAACATACAATAAGTTAAAAAATTAACAGAATTAAACAGATTCAAGAAAAAACATTACTGTGCACAAGTATCGCTTAGGATTAACATTCTAAGTTTATCCCTCAAGATTTGAAATGATTTTTCTTTAGTGAGAGCTTTAGTTAACAAATCCGCAAGCTGATTAGTGCTAGAAACATGCTGTATATCTATAACTTTCTCATAAAATTTATCTTTAATAAAATGATATTTAGTTTCTATGTGTTTGCACCTTTTATGAAAATTGGTATTTTTTATTACACTGATAGTACTTTGATTACCTATGTTGATACACACTGACTGTTGATTATATTCTCCAAGATCACTCAGCAGTTGTTTGACCCACATGGCCTCTTTGGTGGCAGCGCAGGCTGCCATGAATTCGGCTTCTGTTGTTGACAGAGCAACAGTGTGCTGTCGTTGGCTTGATCATGTCACAGCTGCTCCATTTTTAATAAAGACGTATCCTATGGTTGAGCGTCTTGTTGTTACATCATTGGCATAATCGGCGTCACTGTATGCTATCAACTCAGGAGGTTCAGATGATTTTTAGCACAGGCCTAGGCTTCTGGTGTCCTTCAAGTACTTGAAAATCTTCTTCACAGCATTCCAATGAGACTCATTGTAACAATTTAAAAATCGACTCGCCAGAGTCACTGCAAACATTATATCTGGCCTACTTATTATGGCTGCATACAATAAAGATCCTACAGCTTTTCGGTAGGGAATATTCCAGTCTGGTTCCTGGTTGCTTTTCTCTAGCTTTGAGTGAGGATCTACCGGAACAGTGTTAGAATTTGCATTTGTCATATTAAACTTATTAAGAAGCTGCTTAATATATTTAGTTTGATGTATGTACACACAGTCATCATATCTTTCTATTTCCATTCCGACAAAATTTTTAGGTGTTGAACATATTGTCATATCAAAAATGCCTTGGAGATCCTTAATAACAGTCTCTAGTACAGATTTTCATTTTGAAAATAGTAGTCCATCGTCGACATACAGACACATATAATATTTAATTCCATTAATATGTGCTATGTAAACACATTGGTCGACTTTGCTATTGTTAAAACCAAACTTTTGAGGTACTGAGTTAAATTTTCTATTCCAGCACCGTGGTGCTTGCTTAAGACCGTATAATGATTTTATTAATCTACACACCATATTGGGTTCACAAGTTAAGCCTTCACGTGGTTTCATAAATATTACTTCTTCTATTTCACCATATAAAAATGCTGTTTTTATATCAAGTTGAAGCATTTGATAATTGTTTTTGGCAGTTAAAGACAGTAACAAACGTATTGAATCATACCTAACAGTTGGTGAGAAAGTTTCTTTGTAGTCTATACCTTTTGTTTGTGCGAACCCTTTTGCACACAGTCTGGACTTGAAGCGTGTACCTGTTGGCTCATCCTTAATTCGGAACACCCACTTACAGCCGATGACTTCGGCATTTGGTGGCTTGTTTACTAGTGTCCATGTTCCATTCTTTTCATGAGCATCAAGTACTTCTTTAATGGACTTTTTCCATTTTTCAGCATCTGCTGAGTTTATTGCTTCGTCATAGGTAACAGCATAGATAAATAAAGTATTTCATACGTAGATGGGACAGCTAGAACACAAAAGGGGAACGCATTTTCGACTTGAGATTGCCTCCCAAAGCAAGCAAATTTCTAAACTGCAAGTTCACCCTGTCGCTTATATACTTATGCGAAGCGAGAACCATGCCTCCGCTGGCCTTATGAGCTTCGCGATTTTGTGTGCTCTATGTACAACAGCGCTGAAATTATATACTATAATGCACCTGCGCTCTGTTCTATTACTATTTGTGTGTGTGTGCGTGCTTCCTTCCCAACGATTTTCTGATCTCAGGATTCTTACAGAATTATTTGAAAAATTTAAATGTTTAATTACCGTAGATGCAGATTACTTTGGCACCTTTTTTCTTATATTTTTAGAAATCGCTCTGATCAATAAAACCATCCAACATTTTTGACTCGAACTACATAGATCGTTTATTGTCATAGCTACGAGGAGGTTGGAAATTCAATATTTTTTTTGTTTTGAGCCAAAGTACCCCCTAGATCTAAAAGTAAGCTGCAACCTACGGTACTTTTTTACCATACCATCGCAGAAAATTCGAATTTTTGTCCAGTTGTGGGAGCAAAATGCTACTTTTTTACATACCTCGGGAACAAAACCGGCGAGAGGATAAAAATGTCTTATTTTGTTCCCTTGGAGAAAATTCGAACTTTCGGCGGTGGTATGGAAAAAATTAGTATTTTCACCTCAGGAACAAAATAGAATATTTTTATCCGTGTGTTTGCCGGGCGGGTAAAAATGTGCTACTTTTTTCCTTTGGTTAACAATATAACTTATATTACTCTGCGATAATTTTTAATTTTGGATTTTCTTTGCCAAAACATTTAATTTTTGAGTAGGTAAATTGTAAATCTTTCGTTTTCCATAGGCAATTTTTTTTTAAAAGAACACAAATTAATATTTCCAAAGCTTTTTTTCGATGTTCGAAGCAACCACTGCTTGTTTGGAACCATAAAGAAAATTTTTCATTTTTATTGGTTTCTTCAATGCAGTATTTTATAATATTTTCTTTTATTTTTGTCAAATGAGGTGTTTCGGTGAAGATTTTTTTGAAAATTGTAACATGTAGATGACAAACTTCAAAAAAATCATCTGTAGGGGGAATGAGACTACCAAAATCGGATTTACTGGAATAGTTTTTGTAATATATTAAAAATTCTGAAGGATGACACATTTTAGCGTTTTCATTGGACTTTATCATACATGTTTTGCAGCTGACACAATAATTGACAAAAGGAAGCAATTTCGAAACAACGTAACCTACAAAATACCTAGTTGACAGTTCTTCTGCGCCTACATAACCTTTGCTAGCAACAGATATATTTTCTAGAACTATTTCGTATTCCTGGCTTTTAAAATACTCCAAATTATTTTCAGGTGCAAGGCTATTATTATCATTAATTGAAGATTCATTTTGAATTCCGGCATCCTTAAAAATCTCATCTACCAAATATTCTTCGCCATCGTCTTCACAATTTTGATTTATGCAGCCTGATTTTAAGCTCAATAGTTTATTTGAAGTTATTTTTGCTATAATATACATAAATTCACTCACCGAAGGATTTTTGTTATTGCCTCCTTTAGATCTTATCAATGCGAATAAGTTTTCTATCGGATCCTGGTTGAATTTATATGTTAGTAAAAAATTAACTTCTGGATAATCGTTAAATATGTCGTCAGCTAAATTTAAAATTGCTGTAACGGATTGGTAAAGCCCTTGTATACAATAATTCTGCTTCTTTCGACTTAGTTTTATTGATTTAATATAAGGCAATATATCTTTTAAATATTGTTGTACTGGACCATTCCTCCTCAATGCACTTTTATAGATATTCCCACCAAAAGGTGATTTGCTATTAAGGCAGTCGAAAAGTTTATCCAGAGCTAAGAGAAAGGCTGCTGTTGATTTAGCTTTTTTAGCAGTTTCAGCAGAGAAGAGGTTTATTGCATTTGCACTTTCTACAGCTGCAGAACAATTTCGGCTAAAAATGTGAGTAGCCAGAGATACACTCATTTTTTGCCATTTGTTAGGTGCAGAGTGTTTTTCTGTTAGTTTATGACCCATTTTAGTAACGTTATTTTTTTCCAAACACACCAATTCTTCAATACACTTCCATTTTACGACACCATGAGTGGTTAAAAGATCTGTTGTCATAAGGGTGTTTCTAATGGATTTAAACAGATGTGGCACATCAAATATACCGTAATATCGTTTATCATTATAAGTGAAATACGGACATTCTGTGGTCATATTTAAGCGGCGAAATGCGTTTCTATTGTTTGCACCTTGATCGCAAACAATAGCACGAACATTAAATCCAATATTATTACAAAACTTGAGAGCCTCTTTAATTTTTGTTACCAAATCTTCTCCCAATATAGAGTTTTTAGTCACATAATAAGAAACAATAAACTTCCAGTTAGATATTAAACCGCGAATCATAAAAACACAAATTTCTTTTCCAATTTTATTTTCTCTGCAATTACCCAAATCCACAAGTCCTACAATTTGGTCCAGATTAGAATTATACGTCATTTCCCTCCGAATTGCAACTTCGTCAAACAACAAACAAGATTCTTTTTGCTGCATTGTCCAATTTTTGACAAGTGTTTGTAAATTGTTAAGAATTTCGCAATTCATACCTGGCTGAATTAATTTTATGGGTAACCAACGGTACAGAGATTTTGTGGAAGGCAAATGAAATTCTAATATATCTCTATAGTATCGGTATGCAGAAGGTGATTTAAAATGCATACATTGTGTTAAAATTTTTTCATTATCCTTCCAATGGACAGTGCTTTTTGCGGTAAGCATTTTGCACAATATTTTTGCGTTATCACTAATGTGTGACAAGTCATCAATTTGAGTACTTAAAGACCTTTTATTTCGCTCTTTTAAAACTGAAAGTTTTGTATTAATTCTCTTTGTATTATATATTTTTTTTCTTTTGATGTTAGACGTTGTTTTAAATTTTTTTAATACTGTTTTGTATTGCTTCAAAAGTTTTGTGTATTTATTACGATAAAACGCTACATTATTTTCATTCTGTAAGCAATAATTGCATTTTGGTGCCTCAATGACTTCCTCACTTTCAACTGTTTTAGAACATCCTGGTTCTAAATTACATAAGTCAGATAATAATAACTCAGAAGACTCTCCATTTGTTATATATGTTTGACCAGAAAAATTTATGGACGAAAAATCTTCGCTCTCGTCATTTAATTTAAAGGGTAAATTAAGCGTGGGTTCAGAACCCTTAAGTAATTTTTTTTTCCCAAAACATTTCGATTCAAAATGCTTCGAGCAAACGTAAGCATTTTTGCACGTTGGTGGTGAAGAAAAACCGCATGCTTTCATCCACCTATCGAAGCACAGCGAATTAGTTTTAGGAAACCTGAAAAATGAAATTTGGGGTTCCAAACGTTTTGTTGTTTTACAACTTGGAATTAGGCATCTAACTCCCCACAAACGACTTTTAAAATCCATTTTTTGTTGGCAACCTGTAGCGCAGCAAAAAACCGACTGATGAAAAGACAAGTCACCTGAGAATTGACAAAATGCATCAGAAAATCGTTGGGAAGGAAGCACGCACACACACACAAATAGTAATAGAACAGAGCGCAGGTGCATTATAGTATATAATTTCAGCGCTGTTGTACATAGAGCACACAAAATCGCGAAGCTCATAAGGCCAGCGGAGGCATGGTTCTCGCTTCGCATAAGTATATAAGCGACAGGGTGAACTTGCAGTTTAGAAATTTGCTTGCTTTGGGAGGCAATCTCAAGTCGAAAATGCGTTCCCCTTTTGTGTTCTAGCTGTCCCATCTACGTATGAAATACTTTATTTATCTATGGTAACAGCTATCTGATCAGGTAGTAGGTATTCATCACAGCAGAGGTGAGCTTGTTCATTTGTCTTTGTTTTATTTCTAGGTCTCAAGCATATGTTTCTCTGAGGAGGAGTTTCAACTATTTCTTCAGGTATGTAATCACTGTCAGAATCTGATTTATTTTTCACTGTACTACATGAGTTATCTTAATTACTACTTTCTTCTTTTTCTGTTTCAGATAACTCCAGTGCAGCATAATCTCTCTTTACTGAGGATTCAAGAAAAATAGCATCATGACCTTTTTTATAACTGTCCTCCCATTTATGTTTATAAACCTGTATCCTTTTGTGTTTTCACAATATCCTATGAATATCATCTTTTGTGCTTTAGGATCCCACTTTTTCCATTTTTCTTTTGGTAGATGGACCATAGCTTCACATCCAAATACTTTTAAATGACTTACTTCTGGTCTTCGACCACACCATACCTCTTCAGGTGTTCGGAATGCTAATAATTTAACTGGAGACCGATTTGATAAGTAAGCAGCTGTTTTTATGGCTTCAGCTCAGTAATACTTTGGTAAGTTAGCATTCAATAGCATACATTTAGCTTTCTCGATGAGTGTCCTGTTCAGCCTTTCCGCAGCACCATTCTGTTCAGGTGTGTAAGGGGTAGTCGTCTGATGTATGATTCCATTATCTTTTAAATAATTAGAAAGTGGTTTATTATCATATTCCAGTCCGTTATCGGAACGGAGAATTTTTATTTTACAATCAGATTGTTTTTCCGCTTCTGATTTAAATTCTTTGAATTTTTCATATACTTCACTTTTTCTGTGTAGAGTATAAACAAACAGCTTCTTTGAATAGTCATCCAAAAAGGTTAAAAAATATTTGGCTCCCCCTAGCGATTCTGTTTCCATTGGGCCGCAGAGATCAGATTGCACCAGTTCCAATAGTTTTGTGGAATGTGACACTTGACTTTTGAATGGTAATCGTGTCTGCTTACCCTCTTGACATGTAATGCATGTTAAATTATTGTTCTTGCCTGATAATTTAATACCTTCAGTGCATTCGGTCATTTTCTTTAAACTTCGGAAATTCAGATGAGCCATTCTTTGGTGCCATAGAAAGATATCATCTTGTTTGATATCAGACATGTATGCATAACTTGTTGTTGTATTAAGCCTGTACATGTTATCAGTCTTATTTCCAGTCGCCACAATAGCTTTTTCTCTAATCATAATAATACAGCCATTATGGTTAAATTTTACTTGTCCGCCATTCTCAGTTATCTGATGTACCGAGATTAAATTTACAGCAAGTTCTGGTACATGCAGGACATTTTTTAGCATTATTTTATTGGATTGCCCTTTACCATTTAATGTTTCAATACTAACTTCTCCAGTGCTTGTTACAGTTAGTATTTTGTTGTTTGCAACTTTTATGTTTGGTATTAATGGCAAACTTTCATTCATTAGTAAGTGACCATGTCTTGTCATATGCATTGTAGCTCCGGAGTCGATGTACCATGCGGAACTATCATTATCAGAGGCGGTAAGAAAAGCAGCAGCATAAGAACTATTTGGTTTTGGAGCATTTTTCACCTTTTGTTTGGATCTGCATTCTGGACTCTTGTGTCCATATTTATTGCACTGATAGCATCTTGGACCTTTTGTAAACTTCTTTTTCACATTCTGGTTTTGTTGAAAACTATTACTTGTGATAAATGCGTTAATTGAGTTTAATTAAGTTTATAGTGAAATTTATACATATGTGAGTTATATTTAAAGTATTCTGTTTGGAATTTCAGGAGCGAGACATCCCTGGACATACGCGGAAACGAAGGCTTTTCTGGCTGCATATGCAGCTAGAAAAGCAGAGTTTCTTGATGCCAGGAAAAGAAAATTTGCATTTGAAAATGTGCTGGAAGATTTGGTCTCCCAGAATGTGTTGGTAAGTTAAATAAACATAATTAAATTCCTCATAATTTTTATAATTTCTTAGTCAGAACCCATTACGGCAGAGTGTCTGCGCAACAAATTAAAAAATATTCTGCGGGCATTTAAGGCTGTAAAAGATGGGAGGAAATTGACGGGAAGCACTCAGCCAAATATCTCCAATTCCAATGTAATAAACTTAAGAGGACATCCTGTCAGGGCTCTATTCAGGTTCATCGACGATGGAAGCCTCAATTTCAAGCGTTCCTCCCCAGGCTCCAGCCCAATCACCACTCTGCTCTATCCAACCTGGTATCCAACCTGGACCGGATAGAAGAGTTAAAAGGACCAGAAAAGATACCAGGTCGGAATATTTGAAAAGGTATGATGAATCGCGAGAGTTTCGGGAGAACGTTGAAAAGGAAAAGAAGGAAAGGTTTAATCGTTTCATGGACCAACGTGAAAGGCACCACAGAGAGAAGATCGAGATGCTAGGAAAATTAGTGGATAAAGAGAGTATGTTAACATATACTGAAATTAAAATATTTTATTAATGGTGTGTTATATTTTCAGATTTCAATGGACCATAAGTAAAAGAAATATATGCAATAAAAAATTTATTAAGATAAAAGATACATATACATATAAAAAAAAAATTTATTAAGATAAAGACATAAAAGATACACAATAAAAAATTTATTAAGATAAAGACATTTTTTATTTATACTTTACTTTATATGGTTTACAATGTTATAACACCCTTACTTACTAAATAATTTAAAACTTGTTGCCTTCTATTACTATGTTGCCCTGAATTTTGCATAACAACATCTTGATTAAAATCGTTATCCTCCGGTTCAACTAATTCTTCAAAAATATCGAATTCATCATTTTCGCTTAAACAGATGTTGTGTAAAATGCAACCCGAAACGACAAGATTCACTACAAGTTTAACATTTGTTTGCTCAGTGAAGTGCAGTAGCCGCCTAAAACGAGTTTTGAGCATACCGAATGCGTTTTCCACAGTAATTCTTGCTGAAGAATGCAAAACATTAAACTGTATTGCCCCACGCGGTAGATGCCCATTGTCTCTAAACGGAGGTATAAGCCAATCTAACAGAGGATATGCGGAATCTCCGAGCAAAAATGAATTGTAAGGAAATAATTGTTCCTTATTTTCATGCGCTTCATGAAATAATTCTGATTTTCTCAAGACTCTACTATCATGCAAGGAACCTGGCTCACCAATAAAAATATCTACAAACTTCTTATTTACATCAACAACCGCTTGTAAATGTATGCTGTAGTAATGCTTTCTATTAAAAAAGCTCTCTTTGTTTTCAGACGGAACTTTTATTTTAACACACATTCCATGCTCCGAATTTAGAAGTCCCAAACAAATTACCCAGTTCGCGAAATGTATTGGTGTTGCCCATGTACCATAGAAACATGTGTATTTCTTTTACAGCGCCTACAGAAACTCGTCCTCCCTTTTGTTGCCTTGTAACGACATCAGAAGCCTCGTACAGTTCTGAAATTCCACTGATTAGATTCGTATACATAAAGAATAATAAGCAACTAAATAAAACCTTTTAACTGATTTACAGTGGACCGATTAAGGCGGAAGTGTTTTTTAAAATCACCATCACTATATTTGTTTACTATTTCCATAAAATTAGGAACCTGTGCTATTCTCTAAAATACAAACTCGACGACGAGTTTCGCCAAGTGATCCACACTCACTTCGACTTCGAATTCTCCTCGCCTTAATTTGGTATTCTCTAAGCACATCCAAATGAAAAGTGAAGCGTAGTGTGCGTTGCACAACTTCGTTATACGCTGGTGATGTTGTTATAGCAACATCGCACAAACAAACAACAAAAATCCGTTTAGTGCAAGTGTCAAAGTGTAATATTGTGGTATCATAATGTGGTAAGTATAAAATTAGATACAAGTAATTATTTTTCCAAATTATATGTTTTTATCCCAAGCGAACGAACCGCCCACCCATCAGCAGCACAAGTTAACGCTTTGGTGGATTTTATGGAGTGTAATCCTGCCTTAGCGAAAGGGTATGCAAGGACCCAAAATGCCAGGGACAAGACACGGTCAGAGTGGCAGCATTTGGCCGAGAAATTGAACAGTGGAGGTGGTACTATTAAATCTTGGCAGCAATGGGTAAAGGTAATACATATCTTCATTTTCATACTAGTTGTGCTAGTTTTTCAGTGTTACATATTTTGCTTCCGCATGATTTTGTTATGTAGTACTGGCGCGATAAGAAAAGCGCCGTGAAGAAAAAGGCAGCAGCACGATCTGCTGCCAGAAGAAGGACTGGTGGTCGTGGTCTGGATGAATCAGTGGAGCTGTCGGTGGCGGAGGAGAAAATTTTAAACATAATGGGGGGTGAAACCTTTGCAAGTGGTGATGCTTATTTGGGAATCCAGCCTTTTCATGTAAGTTTATAGTAGTTCTTTTGAAATTATATAATAGCCTATAGTTTAAATTAATCTGCCATGTTTTTTCAGGTGTCTTCTTCACAGCCTATAAATAGTTCTGCTGATGCCTTAAATGGGACATTGGTTGAAGTTGACGACACTGCTATAGAGGTTTGTAGCTATAACGTATTATTGTGTTATGATAAAAGAATCAATTTTGATTGTATATTTTTAGGGAACTTTACAGGAAATTTTAAGCCAACCGTGTCCAACCGTGTCAGATTTAGGTCCATCACACGTAGCTTATGGTTTACAGTGTGAGGTAATTATTGATTTTTTTGTATAGACTTATATTGTATTTAAATCCATTGCAGCAAATTCCCATCAATTCTATCCATCAGTCTCCTCCACTTCACCATCGGTCTCCTCAGCGTTGTGATCATCAGGGGTCAGCAACTGTGCAATCTCCTTACCAGAGATCTACTGCTACTGGCTTGGCAAGTAAGTATTTTATATATTTTAACACGTACATATTGTAAAGAGAAAAAGAGTATGATAGTTACAGAAAATAACAATGTTATTTTATTTTCAGCTCCACGGCGCCGACGACGGACGAGACAAATTAACCAAAGTTCTCCACCCTCTCAAAGAAGAACTCAGTTTTCCAATATTACTGATCGATTCTTGAGGGTGGAAGAACAACGCATGGAGATCGACAGGACTAACAATCAATTACTTAAATTGATGATGGAGCAAAACGCAGAGAGGGACCGAATGGTGGCTGATGCGTTAAAATCTGTCGGAGATGGGCTCAAAGCCTTGGCAGAGGCAATAAAAAAGAATTAAAATTTGGATATATTTTTTTTTAATGTTTTCGTGTTTTTTTTTTTTTTAAAGACATCCAAAAAACTCAATATTTTGTTTTTATTATCTTCCACGAGCGCGCCATAAGCTGTTGATCAGCTCACGTCTTCGAGACATACCTGCAGCTAACTCAGCTTGAGTAGAGCTATCAACAGATTGTCTTCTCTGGGTTTGGGAAATAAATTCTATTTCTCTTTGTTCTTCGTCTGCACTTAGAGTAGGAGCAGGCACTCCTGCACGGTTGCAAATATTGTGTAACACACAACAGGCAATTACAATTTTTGCCACTATGTCAGGGTGATAATTTGTATTTATTTATTCAATTGGAGTTTGTGTACACAAGAATACAGGTTCTTTTGATAGCACACTAACAAAGATGGTAAACAACATAATCCAGGTTGACTAATAATATAAAAAGAAGTTTATAATAAAAAGAAAGATAAAGAGAAAAGAAAAAGAAAAATTCGAACTTAAAGTAGGTACTCTAAATGGGTAAATATAAAAAATATAAAAATATAAAAATAGTAACAATAAAAACAATAATAGTTACAATAATAGAACAATAAAAATTAATAATAGTAGAGTGAAAGAGAGGTCATAAAAAGAAAAGAGCATCAACACCCAACAACGCCAAGGCCAGAAAATAGCAAAATCGACAAATAGGAGAATAAGAAATCAATTTTTATTATTTTAGTTAAATGTAGGTGAGAAGTAAGCGCTCGAACTCGGCGACGGAGGAGGCACACCAGAAATTGCGTGGTAACTGGTTCCAAAGTCTGGAAGCCTGGACCAGGAACGAACCCTCATAAATGTTGGATGAACATCTCGGAATAAGCAGATGTCGATGACGGCGCGAATCCAAAAATTGTATCTCTTTATACAAGTAGCCAGGCACTTTCTTCTTAATTAGCTTAAATAAAAAGAGCAGCAGTCTACGCTTCAGATAAGTTTCAATGCCACATCCCAGGAGTGAGGTGTTGTAATTTGAGATGTGGTCAGATCTGCGCAGCAAGTAAACAAATCTAATGCAATCGTTGAAAGCTACATTGATTTTCCGCCGGCAAGTAGAGTCAAGTCTCGGGAACACAGTACTACAATATGTAAAATGAGGAATGAGTAAGGTTTTAGCCAACTTCAGTCTCATTTGAAAAGGCAGTACATCAGCTGATAGCCAAAGTGTTCTTAAGCTGCCATACACCTTTCTGATAACAGATTGTACATGAGGACAACAAGTAAGCGAGCTATTTAGCTTGACCCCTAGACTAGTAACTTCATCTACAAAAGGTAACACCGTGCCATTTAGCATAACCAATGGCAAGTCGGAAATAGTCATTAATGGGGAAGTACGAAATACAATGCACTGTGACTTAGACGGATTAAGCAATAGCCGGTTATGCTGGGACCAGACACTGATTCTATCAATGTCACTATTAATTCTCGCAACACAGTCCTCCATCAAGCCAAGAGGTCGAGACAGGTATAATTGCACATCATCCGCATATAAGTGAACATGAACATCGTCCAAGATATCTGGTAGATCATTAATGAAGAGGGAAAATAATAAGGGCCCTAGGATGGAACCCTGCGGGACTCCCTTGGTCAATACAATAGAGCTAGACAAGCTTTTACCAACTTTGACCTGCTGATAACGGTTACAGAGAAAATCACTGATGAAAGATACAGCGGTGCGACCAAAATGGAAGTAACTGCCTAACTTCCTAAGAAGAAGCATATGGTCTACACTATCAAAAGCCTTCGAAAAGTCCAAAAGTACCATGATCCCAACATGTCCATCATCCAACGCCTTCCGAAGATCAGAGGTTACCTTGAGCATAGCTGACTCACAGCTATGACCCGCACGAAAACCTGACTGATGTGGATTTAACAGATCGGCACTCGACAGAAACTCCTGAATTTGCAAAGCAATTAGCTTTTCCAGAACCTTTGCAAAGAAACACAAGATGCTAATAGGTCGAAAGTCCGATACTGATACAGCCGAAGTTTTTTTGGGTACTGGAACAACAAGAGCCATTTTCCATGTTTCGGGGAAGAAGGACTCAGTAAAGCAGCAGTTAATTATGTGCAGTATGTATTGCGAGATGCATGGGAGCAATATTTTGACAAAACGTGGATCAATGCCATCTAAACCCACAGCATTCGATTTAATGGCAAAGATCGCGTTTACAAGCTCATCGTGACTCACACAGCGGAATAGGAATTCATCAGAGCTGCAGTCATCATGTTGAAGATTATTAGAGTAATGCATGCTACCTGTTCGCCCCGAATGGAGAACCCGGTGAGATAATAGGCACCTGAATCTTCCTTTTAGCATCCCAATAGCTCTTTCCACCGTATTGCGAGCCTTTGCATGTGCCTTATTATAAAAAGCTTCAGGAATATTTCCTTCAGCAGCAGCCACAGGTGTCATCAGGAAAGCTCTCTGCGAATACCCTGAATCACCTAAGAAAAGAAAGAAAAGAATTCCGTCACTTCAAAAATTACATATTACACCATATACTAACCTAGAAGATATACAGCTTCACCAGAATTTGTCAAAAAATTCAGGTGATCTTTTATCTCACTTTGATTAAAAACAAAACTATCATGGGTGGCACCACCAAAAGTTGGGTCAACATGTAAAATATTTAGGTCGGCATCGGTAATCTAAAAATAATATTCGCTATAATATAAACAGATAATTCTCCAGTTTATCTTACCAATTGGACATTTCGTGCATGGTAACCTTTGCGGCAGTAATACCTTTCTTCATTTTCCACAGGCCGCACCATAGAAACAAATGTCCCGTCAATACATCCAATTACCCCAGGGATGTTGTATTTTATAAAAAATCTGTAAGGCAATATTTGAGTTTGTTTGTTATGGTAATTTTAATAAGAATAACAATTTAAAAACAAAGCATATGAAACGCAACAGACCTCTCCTTTAATTGTTGCCTCTCAGCTGCATTTTGAGGAAACCGTATATATTTCTTGACAACATCCGGGTGATTCAAAGCTTCTATCACTTCATGAATGCAGCGTGAAGCAGATGGTTGGGATACAAATGTCTGTACATTTCTACCCACCAATTTTTGGTAGCTGCCGTTCGCTAAAAATGATAGCGTACAAAGTATCTGAAAATAATTGCTTAAATATTATTGCAGAATATATAGCGTTTTTGGATAGAAATACAAAAAAATTTTAAGATCAATCTCAATATTTTCTATTTGACTTACTTTGATCCTTTATGATAAGGCTCGGCCACGTCGTTGGACTGTCGGTAGCAGATAACTAATATCATCTTCGACCAATTTTATGAGGTCTTCCGAAAGCCGGTACACCCGCACAAAATCATCACTTCCACTTAGGAATGGTAGTTGTCTCAACCGTCGAGCCTGGCTTCGAGTCTCATGAACATCAATTTCATGAGCCTCTTTAAGCAAAGAAGCCACAAGAAACATTCGAGCCATCTGTAAAAAATTGTTATAATCTTCAAATACATTATTGACTGGATATTATGTACTTACCTTTCTGCTAATATCCACAATATTAAATTAAATATTTGGCACTTTAATCACTACTAGAAAGGCAAGAAATATAATTTTCACACACAAAATACTTACTTTTGCTTTGACAGCACAAATCGAGTGTGAAACCCAGGTGATGATCGAAGTGAACGCGGATTTTTTTTACAGAATGCCAATTCCTGCCATTTCATTCATAGAAAGGTGAAAATCTCACCCAAGCTAGTTCATTTCGGCGCCACGTTCACCGTGAGGGCGTACGAGCGGCGTCGCATTCTTAGAGAATATGAAATGAGTTCGTCAGCGCGGATTCAGCGTCGAGTATAATAAAATGTGCTTAGAGAATAGCACTGCAGTTTGCCCTCGCTATAATTCCCCGGGGTTACGGGGATACGGGGACGGACTTACACTAATTTTGTTAAGAATACAATGCTTGTCTGCCGAGGCAGACGAGCACCCAAAAAAAGTGGTCGGCGTTTCGATCCGGGGCACTGGCCAGATCTCTTCAGTGTGGCTGAAGACCAGTGCCCCTGCCACAGACGCCCACACTTGCGCGGACCGAACACCGGCCCCCATATACGCCCGCTTCCAAAACCATGTGCGAATTATAAGGAAGGCAAATTCTGTAACAATATATATGTTATATATGTGATATATATATATATAATATATAGATATTATACTATACGTTGAAAAACCGACTTACTATGGCCTTACTTACTATGGCCACATTAAAAAAAAACGCGCCGCTTACTCTACCTCAAGGTGGTGTGGAAATGAGCGTTTTGGCCAAAATGCATGTTGGAGTACACTTTGCGGTGCTCGTACGCCTAAACTATTGACTTTATGAAAAAAAGGTAGATAAATAAATTGTAGGTAATTGTCTCTAGTTTCATTTTGTATATAACTGTTTTTATCGTAAAATGAGTCGGAAAGGAGATATTGTCAAAAAACTGCTTTTAAGCGCCATTTTTCCAATGTGGCGGAGCGAGCGGCAAAGATACGAGGTCGTAAAGTTAAATTCGGAAAGAGCACCTCAAAATCTATAAAATTACCAATTTTCAAAACTCCCGGAAAACTTTCCAGGTAAAACTCCCAAATGACTGGACTAAGAGGGCGACTTGCGGTTACGTTCGGCAAAAATATTGGATTCCTGGCCTACGGCGCGCGTATTGTCCGCTATATGATTCACAGATGCATAATTTGCTTCAAACTTCGAGCCACGGCAAGCTCACAAATTATGGCAGCCTTACCTAAAGAACGTGTGGTGCCCTCACGTCTTTTTCTTCATTCAGGAGTGGACTATGCAGGACCCATCTCCGCACGCACTTTCAAAGGACGCGGTTACAAAAGTTACAAGGGATATATATGCTTTTTTTTAAAGCAGTTCACTTAGAACTTGTAAGTAATGCTACTTCTGGAGCTTTCATCGCTGCCTATAAGCGTTTCGCAGCAAGAAGAGGAATTCCAGCTACGATTTTCTCAAATAATGCCACAACTTTCGTGGGTAGTAACAGAGAACTCCAACAATGTTATGGGGGCAGACTCTCCAGGGCCCGGCTAAAGCGCCTGGTCTGGTGGTGTGTGGCATGCGCGAGCTGGCAGGCTAGCATATGCGGTAGTGTGGGGGGGTTGTGCCGGTAGGCCACCCGAAGCCACCAGAGCGAGAATGCCCATAACGAAGATTCTCGCGCGACGGAAAACAAGGTACGGGGGGAAACGAGCAGGGCAAACCGAACCCCTGCTACTGCCGTGGATGACTCTCAGGGGGGGGTTCTGGTGGAATGAACCCCCACACTGGCCATTGCCCCAACCTCCCTTCGACCTCCCCTTGGCCCAAAATATTTGGGGAGGTCCCTATAATTTGTTACAGCAAAATCAACAAAAAAAAATCAACTCACATAACCCCTACGAGGGGGTAACCCGTGTCCGGATGTCGTTGGAGGGAGGAGAAGTGACCCAGAGAAAAATAAAAGTTTACAGTAAGTAGAACATACCTTATTGTATTTTTATCTTTTCTTGTCTAAAAATTCTTACAAAATTTCTTTGAAGCCGTTGGGCGCCTTGCTGCTGCTGCTGTTGAAGATGATGTCGCTGCCGCTGCTGAGGTTGGAGAAGCTCGACGCTGATGCCGCCGCCCGGCACCCTGCCTCTTCATGCGGTCCCGACGTGGTGCCGGTGTGTCCCAGGAAGACATCCAACAGGTCAGTATTTTTTTTTTTTTTTTTTTTTTTCTGTTTGTTATTAAAGTTGTTTATTTTAATGTATCCTCCAATTACTTATTTATTTTAATTTATTTATTTATCTTTTAGTTATGATGTTATTGGTTCGGCATGAAGTTATTAATTTTTTTGTTAAAACACACCATTAATTTAGTTCATTGTTCATTGTCTGCTTATCTAATCTAGTCAAATGTTAATTATAAATTTACTAATTTAGTAGCTTAGCTAGGGGTAACTTCACCTTTGTCTTTGTATGTCTTTATAACTGGAAACCGGTATAAATTCTCCTTTCTTGTTAATTTCAGAGTTACACTTGGCCGAAAACTAATCAAAATGGTAGATCACCTCACTTAAATTTTAGTTCCTATTTATTACATTTGTTCTTTTTCATTGTTTTCGTTTCAGGGTTATAATTTTCACAAGAGTCTACAGGAAAGTCTGGTTCAATTACATGTCGTGGAGGACTCAACAATTAACGGCAATACAAAAAAATTATTTTTTCTCTTAATTTTCAGGTCCGCACTAGTCTCCCTTTTTTCTTTCTTTTCTCCTTTTAGATATAGCTCAAAATTAATGAATTCGGTCAATAAAGTCACTTGAATTAATTTACTTAACTTTGGTCCTTGTTTTATTTATTTAATTCCTCAATTTTAAAACTTCTTTTACTTTATTTCACACCCACAATCAAACCAGCACAAAAAGAATGTCTTGCGGGAAGGCACTTATGTTCATGTCTTATTTTCTAAGCAGCGATTAGTTCCCCTTTTCTTTCTTTGTCTTTCAGGTCCGTCACGCGTTCAACTCAACTGGTTACCGCTCGCCCGCAAATTAATTATCACGATTTGATCAAACCTTTTTGTTTCCTTTTTTTTTTTTTCTAAAGAAAACCGAAGAAAAACCGCGCCGGGCCCATCCGCCTTTCTTCACAAAAACTCTCCCTCACTTTTCCGACTTTTCCTCTAACTTTTGACTCCCGACCTCCGTACTTTTTACTTTTTCGTTCCGCGACTCCACAGCTTCCGACCGACTCCCTTGACTGCTATTACCCGACTCCTCGAAAAATCCACGCCACGCTCGCGATCTACCGGCCGGCCGTCCGCGTGCCTCCAGCGCGTGCCGTTGCAGATCCCGCTGCCATCCACCCACACATCGCCGCGCCAGCCAATCAAGCGCTTACCGCCGATGTGCGAGTCGATGCCAACGGGATCGAGCTACGCTTCTCGCTGTGGCTGGGGCCTGGCTCGAGGCAGCTGGGTGCACCGTGCACTTTTGCGCCAGCTCGAGCTTCTCGGTCGCGGCAATTTTTCTGTGGGACCGGGCTCGAGGTACACATTTTGCCTCGATCGCCAGGCCCGCGCCGCAATTTTTCTTCGCTTTAACTGTCCCTCGAGCTGCGAGCGCCGAGTTTTGGTGCTATTTTTAGCTCCAAAACTCTGCGTTCGCAGTCCGAGAGACAGCCCTCTTGCGGTACCCGCCAACGGGCGCCGTAAAATTTTGGTTGAGCTGCCGACGATAAAATGTTTCGCCAGCCAAAGGCGGCGTGAAATAGAAATGATGTTTTATGCTTTTCAGGACAGAGAATCGGGGCCAATGTTTGGCCCTGACCACAACACCATCAGGTACTTTGAGCTCGGCCCCCGAGCTCAAAGGAGCTGAAAAAAGGTCAGGGAATGTACGGGTGCCCAACATGTGGTGCGACCCACGACCCGAGTCTAGCCCGAGACTGAGCTAGCCGGTCAAAATCAGTGCTGGACCTCCCTGTACCCTAATGAGAGGTCAGCTCGGTCCTGCACCAACTTGGCCACTCTCTCGTACTGGCAGAGAGAGCCTGCCCTAATGAGAGGCGGGTCTCCCTGTCAGTAAGAGAGAGCTGCTATCTCATCTCGGGTCAGCCCGAAGCGTGAGGACCTAAGGCTTGTTGTTCACAGAACAAACAGATGGTAAAGGTGGTGGCTGTAACCCAACCCCTCGCTGTCATCCCAGACCCAAGATGAACATCCGTTCTTCGGATCCGACTCCATCCCGACTCCAACGATAGGGCGCTGCTGTTCACGGGAGTCCGGAGGTGGGGGTTGTCATAAAATTTGCGATGAAACAACTTAACTTACAAAAAGGTGATCTCCTGCCGGATCCCTTGTAATGCAGTCTTTGCTAAGGTATGGGACAAGTTGAAGAGCAGGACTTCAAATCGAAAATACTACAGAGATTATAGGGGTTGTGATAAAATGGGTGGGGTAAAAATTGGGCGTAACAGGGAATTGAAATTTACCAACATATGTAAAGCTAAGATGATAAAGCAGATTTATCTGCGGTGACCACTACTTGGTCGCGTGAAACATTGGAAGGTTGTGGTTCTAAACCCAGGCAAAATCGAGTTTTACCACATTGGAAAGAGACCTGTGATGTGCCGAGACGTATGAAGCATGAAAGTCAGAATTGTACGATGCCGAGATGTGTCGATACTTTTCGTTATGCATTGGAACGTAAGATCATGAGACCATGAAACCATGAGACCATGAGACCACCCAAGGGCAAGCACGCAGGTTGCAGACAAGGGTGGTGAAAACAAAATTTGAAATTTGGAATGATTTTCCAGAAAATTGAAAACTATCTAAATAGAGCAAGAATAGATCAGGCTAGTAAAATCAATACGACAAAATTGGTTGAGTTGTGATGTTATTTATTCGGCGATGATGGCGGTTAAACCATCATATCTACGGGTAATTCGCAAAGGATAAAATGTTGGATAAAGGAATAGCTGGCGATGAACTTCCAGCGACACCGAATGGGAGAGAATGCTTTCGAGGGAAGGTAGCCTTACCGACCCACTCCGCGAGAGGCCAGCAGCCGGCGACGACGGGAGGGAACTCCCGGTCAGGTGGCTGGCACACCAAAAGGCCAACCCCTGCAATTCCGGGGAGTCCTCCCGACGTTCCCGGATGCCAGTTCCGCAGAGTGGGCAAGCAAAGCCCCTTGTTATGTATGCTGGGTATGCGTACAATAACAATTGAGATCTTATTCCGTTGCGGGAATAAAATCTCTTGTTGTTCGATGTTGCTCCTGGGTCTGGTCTCGCTGGTGCTCGGCTCGATGATATCTCGGTCAGGCTGAACGGGGGGAGTAGCCGTTATGTTCACACTCCCTAACCGGGGAACCACAATTAAAACACGGGTATTGTCTTTGAATGTCTGTTATATTTGGTATCACTTAGTACACCGTGCTTAACTAATTGTCTGTACCACTTATGCCGGACTCTCGACTCCCGTGTAACAATGCTTAAGTCTTTCCGGGAGAACTTAAGCACTTTTTTAACTTTCGGACTTAACTCTCGCGTTCGCGCTGCTAGCTTAAGGCCGGCCAAAATTCTGACTTTAAGTCGGCCCCGCGAAACTTCTAGACTGTTGGAATACTTTATTGCCGAAGGGCTAACACTGATCCCCGCGAAGATTATTACTGTACTGCACACCTCCTCATCGGCTGATCGGGTATTTATCGACTCCTGGTCGGGCCTTGGAATTTTCCAAAGTTCCAATCACCTTGACCGCGCGCGTCGGTACATTTCCAGTGCACATGTTCTGTGTCAGCATAATTACCGTCTGCATGTGCCTGGGCCGGTGCACGCGCGGGTGGTCGCCCAATCACCGATCGAGGGGTCATATTTTCGCGACTTTCAGTTATTGCGAAATACCTCAAATTTCGTACATGTTATGTCTAGACTTTTGAAGGGTATTTCGCAATTTATGAAACTACTTTTGTTAATGCGATGCACCCAAAATCTGGATGAGATTTTGGTACATAACATTCCTTCCCCCTTTGAAAAAGAGGATTATTCTTTGAAGAGGAATAATTCTCGGGGTATGAAGGCTTGTCCAAAAAAAATTGGTTTAAACTGGATTGTTTACGGAAAGAAAAAAAAAGATTTTGTCGAATTCTACGTTATGTTGGTAATTGCTACTCCTTCCCCTTTTGAAAAAAGAGAATTATTCTTTGAAGAGGAATAATTCTTGGGGTGGAAGTCTGACTATTCTTGGAAAAAGTGTTATCGGAAAAATTTTTTTTTTTTTAAATATTCCGGTGGTAATTGCGATTTGTTGAGGGAGTGTCGAGTCCGTTTACAATGTTGCTTACTATCTAGTATACATTAGTATTATTACAATAAGATTGATACATGAGGGAAACTTCCCTTTGCTCGTTACGTTTTCCATGCCCTTTGTTAAATATATTTTTATTATTATTATTATTTTTTTTTTTTTTTTTTATATACTAAACTTTACATCTATCTTGATATTTCTATCATGCCTAGAAATGCTATTTACTATTGTTAGATACAGTACTTATCATTGCTTATTTAAAATTTTTTTTGTTGTGTTTTTGAATGCTTAATTGCATTTATTTATTCTAACTTAAGAATTACCTGACCTATCCTAAGAATGGTTTTCATTCATTACTTACAAGGTCGGGAGTATCTTTTAAATGCTTAACTTGCGTTTATTTATTCTAAATTATGAACTACTTGACCTATCTTAAGAATCCATTTCTTACAAGGCCAAGAGCATCTACTTTAGATTTATGCTAGCATCTTATTACCTATGAGGGCATTTATGCTTAGGAAAACGTCAGCGGGCGAGCGAATCTGAGTCTTGTGCTGTTTTAGTTGTTCAGTACGTGTCGTTTTACAATGTCTTCGCGTGTACGACATTTCGCGGACAATGTTATGAACACATTTTTTTGTGAAAGGAACTTGTATCTCTTTTTTTTTTATAATAAATTTGTATTGCAACTGAATATTTTGTGCGTTTTGCTTTTTTTTTTTTTTTTTTAAACAGCCTTATTTTCTTTGCCGAGATTTTAAAAAGAGATGGGTTTGGTAGGGTTTCATTGAACGGTTGATATGGATTTTTTTTTGTTTGTTTTTTTTTTGTGTTTTTTTTTTTTGTTGTACTGGAGTGATCATTGGGATTACTCGTTTGGTATTGGTAGAAATGTTCGGCTTTTGGGGAGGGTTCTGGCCCTTTGTAGCGGTTGCGGGGCGATTTCTATGTCGCCGGAGGTTTTCGGGTTCTGGTTTTCCCTTTTCTGTTGTGGGGCTAGCTTTGCGTCGGCTAGCTTTTTTTGTTGGGTCTTTTTAAATTTTTTATGTAGGAATTTTGCCACTATTGCTGTTAATAGCAATAGCACAAATACGGTTGTCATCGTAATCGATGATATTGTTAGTTTATGGTATGTTTGCAGCTTGAGTTGTGGTTGTAATTTGTTTATTTCTCTTTCCAATTCCTCGAGGGATTGGCTTGTTTCCTTTATGATTAGATGAAACATTTCTTTTCGACTAATTAAAAATTGCTTATTGATTAGGGCTGACCCAATTACTCGAAATACGGTTTCAAGCGATTGTTGTGTATTACTTTTCTTCGTTTTCTGATTTTAATTTCCGTATTTACTGGAGATTTTACTGCTGTGACTACAAATGGTCCTTCCCACCTTTCTGAGAGTTTATGTTTTTGATTTTCACTCTTCAGAAGTACTTTGTCGCCTATGTGGAATGATATTGACTTCGCATTTTTATCATAATATTCTTTTGACTTTTGCTTACCGGCTAAAATATTTTTTCTCGCGGTAGCGTATGATTTCTGCAGCTTATAGCGGAGCATGTGATAATAGCTCTCGTTATTATAAAGGGGTTCTGGTTCCCTTTTTAAATTTGATGGGACATCCGCCGTGAACCCGAATAAACAGTCCATGGGCGTGAGTTTTGTCCCTTCGTGTACACTATTGTTGTACACGAATGCTGCCGTGCGTAGGAATTGATCCCAGCTTCTAGTATTTTCATCTACGATGGTACGTAAATATTCGATCAGGGGCCTATGTGCTCTCTCTAGTGCCCCGTTTGATTGCGGGTGATAAGCAGAGGTCTGTAATTTTTTCACTTTTAATAATTTACAAACTTGTTTGAAAAGATCACTTAGGAAATTTGTTCCTTGATCAGTGACAATTTTCTTTGGAATACGGTAGCGCGTGACGATTTCGTCGAAGAAAATTTGCGCTATTGTTTCTGCTTCCGCGTTAGGTATTGCGTACCAGTCCACGAATTTTGTCAGGTTATCCTGGAATGTTAGGATGTATTTGTTCCCTGATGTGGACTCTTCTAGTGGCCCTACAATATCAAGATAAACCTTGTCAAAAGGCTGTTCGGCTATGTCAGTGATGACCATAGGCATTTTACATTGCGGAGATGCCTTTAATTTTTGGCATTTCGGACACTTTTTCACATACCGCTTGATATCACGCAGCATGTGTTTCCATTGGTATTTACGTTTGATTCTTTTGTAAGTTTTTATTACTCCCTGGTGACCTCCGAAGGGTGAATCGTGATAGTCTTTCAAAATAATTTTAATTTCTTCGGGGCTCGAAATTAATTCAGGGGTCCTGTGTTGCGATTCCGCGGTTCGGGAATTTTCATTTCTCTTAATTTGTGATGGGTCGTGAAGACCTTTGTTTTCGCCAGGTTTTGATTCCTGAGAAAAGAATTCTGCCGGGATTATTTGTTGATCGATATCTTCGGCTTTTGGGTCTGAGTCTTGTTTAGATTTTAATTCTTGTGGCTTTTTGTCTGCCCGTTTTATTTTTTTTGGCTGTTTTTCTGCCTGAGTTGCTTCTGTTGTGTGCTCATTATTTTGGGCGTTTCGCTTTTGAGCTCGAGTTACTGCGCTTACTTTGGCAAAGTTATTTTCTTCTGCGTTTGGATCCATGGCGTAATGGATTTGAGCCTTTACCGTGCAGGTGTGGCTTTCATTTGCACTATTTTCTTCCCTAGGAATGCGACTGAGTGCGTCAGCATTCGTATTGTATTTTCCGGGTTTGTATTCGATTGTGTAATCGAATTCCGAAAGTTTATGATGGAATCTCACTAAGCGGGAAGTGGGGTCTTTTACATTGAATACTCCTTTTAGCGGTTTATGGTCTGTATAGACCGTGAATTTTCTACCTTGAAGGTAGCACCTGAAATTTCGTGTCGCCCAGACGATGGCTAGTAGCTCCTTTTCAATCGTGGAGTAATTGCGTTCAGCTTTGTTCAGAGTGCGACTAGCATAGGCTATAGGCTGATCTTTTCCTACTTCTCCTTGGGAGAGGATTGCGCCTAGGGCCTCATTGCTCGCATCTGTTGTTAAATTGAAAGGTTTATTGAAATCCGGATAAATGAGAAGTGGAGGTGAAACTAAAGAATTTTTAATATTTAAGAATGCTTCTTGGCATTTTTCAGTCCAATTAAACTTTACATCCTTGCGGAGCAAGTTTGTTATAGGCCGAACTATTTTAGAGAAATTAGGAATAAATTTCCTATAATAATTTGCAAGACCTAAAAATGATTGGACTTGTCTTACTGTTCGGGGAACAGGAAAATCTTGAACGCAGGCCGTTTTACTGGGGTCGGGCAGTGCTCCTTCGCTGGAACATTTATGTCCCAGGTAGATTACCTCTTTGCGGAGAAATTGGCACTTCTCCGGTTGTAACTTTAAGTTATTTTCTCGCAATCTGTCAAATACTTTGCGCAATTTGGTATTATGATCATTTAGATTTTTGCCGTAGATGACAATATCATCTAGGTATACAAAACATTCGAGTCCCTGCAGGCCTGTTAGAACGTAATTCATGAGGCGCTGAAAGGTGGCAGGGGCTCCTTTTAGTCCGAAGGGCATTCGTTTGAATTCGTAATGCCCGTAATTTGTACTAAACGCCGTTTTTGGGCGATCTTGTGGCTCAACCAGCACTTGGTGATAACCACTGGCTAGATCGAGGGTAGAGAAATACCTCGAATGGCCTAATTGGTCCAGAATATCCTCGATGCGAGGTAGGGGAAAGGCATCGCCGACGGTTTTTTCGTTTAATTTACGGAAATCGACGACTACTCTCCATTTTTTTTCACCGTTTGGTCCCGGCTTTTTGGGGACTACGAGAAGAGGTGAGTTCCACGGACTTTTGCTAGGCTGTACTATGTCGTTTTCGAGCATTTCTTGTAGCTGCTCGTTTATTATGTTACGCTGTGTTTCAGGTAACCTGTACATCTTTTGGTTAATAGGTGCTTGATCCTGCACTGTTGGAATTAGATGCGTAATAGCGTCTGTTTGCGTGAGGTAGTCACCTTTCAAGTGGAATATGTCGTTGTATTCTCGACATAGTTCCAAAATTTCATTTTTTTCTGTTTTATTCAAAATTGGGCTCAGATTGAGCTCTTCCTCTAATCTGGCTATGCGCTCTTGGGCGGCTGGGTTAGTGTGTACGGTGTTTCCGGGCGATTTTAAATTATTATATGCGCTCTCGGACCGTGTAACACTAGTTTTATTTATGTTTTTATTTTCTTTAGTTTTTTGTACCTGGGCCAGGGCTGGATTTATTGTGCCGCTTGGGTCCAGGAATTTTCCCTGTGCAATTTCTTTTGGCTGTTGCATATTTTGTTGGGGATACAAAGGGACTAATGTGTAGTCATTCACCGGAGCCAATTGTAAATTAAGGGCGGTGAGCGCTACCTTGGTGTCCTTCGCGTTGAGAATCCCAATCAGAACTTCTTTTTCTTCATTAGAGGACATTATACTGTTTGCCAAGAAGACCCCTTCGCCTATCTCCTGAGATAGACAGAGCATTTCTTCTGGCAACTTCAGGGGAATTCTAGCCACTATCTGTGATCTCGCAGGTACGCATATGGGCCTGGCCAGTACCACACTATGCCGCCTGATTTCTGTGATCGCAAATGTGTTCGCCGGAATTTCTTTCTCGTTCTCCCGCGGTTTGTCTTTAGCCGAACATCCCCCATCATACGATGGTTCGAAAACATGGCAAGTAGACAGCTTAACCCCTTCGGGTTCCATCCGTTTTGCCTGGTTTTCCGTTTCAGATGTTTTTCGGGAGCCATTTTCCTTCGTCTCGAGAAAAATGGGGTACGAGAATTCCTCTAAATTGGTTTCCGTGCGAGGAAACCGAAGTTCTCGAGTTGGGCCCTCAACGTTGCAATTTTGGGCGAGGAAATCGTTGCCTAATAGGCCGTCGTGAGAGAGGTCTGAAGTATTTTCTATTACCTGGAAAGTGCAGGGTGTTTTCACTATCTTGCCTTTATTTAATTTTGTAACAAGATTTCCCTGACAGCTTCCCAGGGTGTATCCCGTGCCAAAAGGGGTTTGCAGGGTAAGAATCCTCTCGGTATTTATTAGTTCGGAAGATTTCAAAGCTTGTTCTTTAATTAAGCTTATCTCAGCGCCCGTGTCCACCACTAGTTGAGTTTTTTCTTTCAGCCCAAAGTCTAGGGGGAGCTCTACTACGGGAGTACTAGGTTCGGGCGGCTGAGAGTACCCTGAATTTTTATTATAAGTCTTTACTGTCGAGCCGGGGATTTCGGGCTCGACTCGCTGTCGTTTCCCGATTTCCGGCTTTGGTATTCTTTTTTCTTTTGGCATGCGTTTTCATCATGCCCACGGCGGCCGCACCATTCGCATTTTGCCCGCACATTAAAAACGCGGCGCGCCCCATTGTTATTGTTTGCGGGGGCCGATTGTGCGTTCCTGCGTGGTGGACCATTACTATTATTTCGACATGTTTTAATGTCGTGTCCCATTTTATTACATTTTATGCACACTGGAGTGTTTTTGCGTTTATAACACTCGTCATAGGTATGCCCTCGTTTGGAGCAAAAGCTACACACAATGTTGGCTGGGGGCTTAGATGCTCCTCCTGCGGCCAAATTGTGTGACTTCGGCAATGTATTATTCGTTGGATTCGCGGGATTAATTTGCGGAAACTGCGCGGAATTCGGCATCTGCCCGGTGGCTGCGTGGGGATATCCAAGTACCGCATTTGAGTATGCCGCTGCCGCGGTAGCATTCATAGGATACCCTCGCGGATCGCCGTAGCCCGGAGGCGCCTGGCAATGATAATTATTAGGGGCAATTTCTTGCGGGGGCGCGAGGATATTGCTGGGAAAATTGAAAGCCCCTTGCTGAAGCTTCTCCATGTCCAACGCTTTTTTAGCCAACTCTTCTACATCGGGCTCATTTAGTGTCAGTAGATACTGACGAAGATAGGGACTTAGGGCGCCGTTTCGCAAAGCATTTTTCGCGAAATCTTCCAATTGGTGGTTAACGGTGGCTGCTGCTGCAGTACCATACTTGTCCTCTGCCGCCTCTTTGCATTGCGACAAAGCTTTTCTAATGCGTGAGATGAACCGTGTAAGATCTTCATACGGTGTTTGGCGCATGGCTATTAATTTATTTACGAGTGTTTGATGGGACTCACGGGGTAGGAACGCTACATTTAATTTATCTTCAATTTCTTTGAAGGTAGTAGGTTCCTCTGTGGCCAAGAGCTGGTATGCCTCACCCCGGAGTCTCGTCGGGATCATTTTTATGAAAGTGGGTCTGTCACCATCTGGCAGGCATTCTAAGCACCGCCGGCAGCAGCCCAAAAAGGCTTGGAGCTCATTGCTCAGGTTGGGACCTGGCTCTCCAGAAAATATTGGTACTATCTGAGTCAAATTTCTCGTGACTTCAGTATAGTTTGCCATTTTAATTTTGATTTTCGGAAGTACAAATTTCTGGGGAGTTTGAGAGTGATTTAGCTCACTCGAATTGTCTTTACTCGAGAAAGACGCGTTTAACCAATTTATTAATGTCGCGTTTACCGCAGATTCACTCGCGCCGTTTACACTTGCACCACTTAAATCTAATTCACTGCTTAAGTTTAGTTGAGGCTCAGATTTACTTTGCCCTTTATCTAGGAAAGAGCACGAATATCCCTTGAAATTTCTTAAGGATTCTTGAAACCTCTCGGTATCTTCCTTGAATTTTTTAATCTGAGCTTGTCGTATTTCACCTGTTTGGTGAATTTGACTGTTAAGCTCGTCAATTTGTGCAAGGGAGAGTCCCCCCGATATTCGTGCTTTTTCTAAAACTTTACTTAAATGATCTTTTAGACTTACAACTGTATTTTTTGTAGACGCTGCTCCGCTGGGGATGATCGTCCCGCTTCTTAGTTTTAGTCCCTGTAGCGGATGAGGTGTGGAGGTGCTGGGGGCGTCCCGCGATGCTCTTTGCTGCGGTTTCGGCGTTGATGGTTCCCTCGGCGGCTGCGTTGAAATTTCCGGCTGCGATGGGGCGATGTGTTGCTCCCTCGGCGGTTGATTTGTTGTAGAGTCTTCGCTGGAGTCCACTGGATTTGGTCCGGAGGATGTCTCTGGTCTTTGGGGCTCGTCTCCCGCGCCAGTAGTTGGTTCTTCGCCTGGCATTCACTTGATGTTGAAGAGTGCAGTATTGTTCGGATCTGGATCCCGCTTTGGTGCCTGTTGCCTCAGTAAATCAGGTACTTGCGTGCTCGCCTGGAGCAGAGGCAATTAAAGTTGAGTACCTTTAATTCCGGGTAATTGCTTGCTCGCCTGGAGCAGAGGCAACTAAAGATGTTTACCCGGGAGCGTTGGAGTTCGTTGCTTGGTTGAAATGGGTGCTCCTGAAGCTAATTTCTGCTTCAGGTTCTGGGCAAAAAATGTTTTACCCTGCACTTAAGCAAATTTGTCGAACTCTTGTTCGAGGATCAAGGCTTTTCAAGCTCTTACGGTTTTTATAACTGTTAAAAAACCAGGCTTCCCTGATCCTACCGGCTGCGCCAAATTGTTATGTATGCTGGGTATGCGTACAATAACAATTGAGATCTTATTCCGTTGCGGGAATAAAATCTCTTGTTGTTCGATGTTGCTCCTGGGTCTGGTCTCGCTGGTGCTCGGCTCGATGATATCTCGGTCAGGCTGAACGGGGGGAGTAGCCGTTATGTTCACACTCCCTAACCGGGGAACCACAATTAAAACACGGGTATTGTCTTTGAATGTCTGTTATATTTGGTATCACTTAGTACACCGTGCTTAACTAATTGTCTGTACCACTTATGCCGGACTCTCGACTCCCGTGTAACAATGCTTAAGTCTTTCCGGGAGAACTTAAGCACTTTTTTAACTTTCGGACTTAACTCTCGCGTTCGCGCTGCTAGCTTAAGGCCGGCCAAAATTCTGACTTTAAGTCGGCCCCGCGAAACTTCTAGACTGTTGGAATACTTTATTGCCGAAGGGCTAACACTGATCCCCGCGAAGATTATTACTGTACTGCACACCTCCTCATCGGCTGATCGGGTATTTATCGACTCCTGGTCGGGCCTTGGAATTTTCCAAAGTTCCAATCACCTTGACCGCGCGCGTCGGTACATTTCCAGTGCACATGTTCTGTGTCAGCATAATTACCGTCTGCATGTGCCTGGGCCGGTGCACGCGCGGGTGGTCGCCCAATCACCGATCGAGGGGTCATATTTTCGCGACTTTCAGTTATTGCGAAATACCTCAAATTTCGTACATGTTATGTCTAGACTTTTGAAGGGTATTTCGCAATTTATGAAACTACTTTTGTTAATGCGATGCACCCAAAATCTGGATGAGATTTTGGTACATAACACCCTCCCGACCTGTTCCCCTCGAGGTAGAGAGATCCCCGAAACCCCGAGTAGGCTTGCTGGCTGACGAAGCCAACATCCTCGGTTCTCAAGAGGTTCCGGGTCACCCTCAACCCCGAGGGTTGCAGGCCGGGCCTCTTGACTCAGAAGGTGGGAGTAAAACTGACTAAAATTTAAAGGAGGGGTATGGGATAGGATAGGATTAGGGATGAGGAACGCTAACTGGGATGGGAGAAAGGGGGTTTAAAAAGGGTGTGTCCACCGCATAACCAAGCAGAGGCGGCTTCAGGACACACTCAAACGCTACCAGTTAAGCTGGGCGGATACCTTCTTAGGGCTACCGAAAAACATTTGGATAGAGGGAGGAACTCCATTACGGATTGCCGCGGTGGAGTTTCCCAATTTATAACGGAATGAAAGAAATCTTTTAGAATTGATAATTAATTTACAGGACATAGTAGGATATAAGGTCACGGTTTGATATCTTTGGCATGGAAAGTGCCAATTAACTTGCCTTGAAGGGTTTCCAACTCATACAGTGAATTACCTTTTCTAGCTCTAACTCGGCATTTGACGAACTTCTTTCCAAGTTTGGCGTTGAAGCCTTTCCCGAAATTACTCAACTGGAAGTTTCTTCTGAATACTTCTTGTCCTACCTTGAACTCTACGGGTTTCGATCGAAGATTGTACTGCTTGGCGCCTCTGTCAAAAGCCTTGTCTAAATTATCTTTTACCTGTGCACGAATTAGTCGAAGTTTGTCGGAGGTATCCACATCAATAGGTTCATTCACCCCTGATAGTTGTCGTAATAATGCATAGGCAGAGCCATGTTCAATCATGTTATTACCGAACAGAATTTTATAAGGAGAGAATTTTGTGGCTTGGTGAACTGAACTACGTAATGAACTGGCAATACAGCTCAATTTCTCATCCCATTTGGTGTGCTCCTCTTTTAGGTATGCTCGAATGCCAGACAAAATAGATTGATTTACACGCTCAGAGGCGTTGGCTTGAGGCGAGTATACCGCAGTGCGAAAATGATGCACGCCATATCTTTTCAAAAGATTCTGAAATTGAGCTGAACGAAATTGTGTCCCATTGTCAGTCACCACTGTTTCAGGGACTCCGAAGTGATGGAAAATTTGTTCTTCGACGTAAGTGCAAATATTAGAGGTACTAGCTTTTCGAAGAGGTTGAAGCAGGGGATATTTAGAAAAGTGATCTAAAGCGATCAAAATACAGACTTTTCCTTTCTTGGTTCTAGGATAAGGACCCAGGAGATCGAGATAAACTCGTTGCCAAGGTCGTTCGGTCTTTACTTGTGTGCCCATGGGTGGTCTTAAGGTGGCGTTAGATGGTTTCACCTCTTTACAAATGTCGCACGACAAGATGTATTCACGTGTCTCAACTGTCATACCTGGCCAATAGAAATGTCTGCGAAGTCTTGCTAAGGTTTTACCAATTCCGCCGTGAGCTGCTAAAGGTGGATCATGAGCTCGAGATATAACGTCTTTAGTTAAGGCACTAGGAACCCATAACTTCCACGCTTCTTCTTCCTGAACGGGATCACCTGATCGTGGTTGAGTTCGTATGTAAACGTATTCATCACGAACTATTAAATCAGGGAAACGGTCTTTATTTTTCTCAATACGTTCTTTAAGTTCGGTATATTCAGAAGATTGGAAGTGTGGTGAATCAAGATCAATTTCAGGACCAGGGTCTTCTGAAGAGCTAGCATTTATTTGGTCGCAGTGAATTCGTGACAGGGCGTCTGGCACAACATTCAGTGTTCCTTTACGGTGTTCAATACTGAAGTTGAAACCCTGTAATTTTAGGCTCCATCGGGCCAGACGACCGCTAAGGTCTTTTTGATTCATGAGCCACTGCAGGCTAGCGTGATCAGTTATGATCTTGAATGGCATTAATTCGACATAAGCACGGAATTTCTTTAGACTTATAATGGCCGCAAGACATTCTAATTCGGTCACTGTATAATTTCTTTGAGCAGAATTGAGCTTCTGAGAAACATATGCGATTGGTTTTTCTTTTCCTTCGTCGTCTAATTGTAAAAGCACGCCTCCGACTCCTTGACTACTCGCGTCGCACTGAATAATGAAAGGTTTACTAAAATCAGGACTCGACAGCAATGGTGCGGTGGTAAGTAATTTTTTTAATTCTTCGAAGGCAACCTGAGCTTCGTCAGTCCACGTATATTTATTTGATTTTTTCAACGTGTGTGTAATTGGAGCGCTCAGATCCGCGAAATTTGGAATGAACTTTCGATACCAACCGGCCATGCCAAGAAAACGACGAGCCTGCTTGAGTGTTTTAGGCGACGGGTAATTTACTATTGCTGCGATTTTGTCTGGGTCTGTCTTGATGCCCCCTTCTCCAACTATGTACCCCAAGTACTTAGTCTCTTTCAAGCAAAATTTGCTTTTTTCGACATTTATTGTCAGGCCTGCCTTTTTGAGACAACTGGCCACTTGAGACAGGAGTTCTAAGTGGGTATCAAAGTTTTCGGACAAAACCAAAAGGTCATCAAGATACACCAAGACATTTTCGCGGAGATTATACGGTATCACTTTGTCCATCAGTCTGCACATTGTTTGCGGAGCGTTGCAGAGACCGAATGGCATCACTGTGAAGTGATAGAGGGGATGGCCAGGCACCGTAAAAGCGGTCTTCTCTCTGGAGCGTTCCTCCAGTGGTATTTGCCAGAAAGCGTCCTTCAGGTCAGACTGGGAACAAGATACAAACGGAGTGACTTGCTTTGGCCACGAAAGGTAACCTCTAGGTCAGCATGACCGTGTACTTCGGGCTTGGCCCCGTTGGCTACCTCGATCGTGGATCGATATTTTGCCCAATCGACTTTCTTATCGGACAACAATTTTTCAGATCCTTGACCAAGGACGCTCACACTAGCTCCAGTGTCTAGTAAGCCAGTCAATTTAGTTCCCAATATCTGAACTTCGGCATAAGGCCTAACGTCCTTTTGCACTGACACGAATGCAGTGGCTAATTTACGTCGATTTGAGATAACGCGTCGCCAGAAGGCACGTAAACGTACTGACGAGCGTTTGGTTTTTGTACTTTGTCGTACCCGGGTTTCAGAACATTTTGAGGGTGTTAGAGTCGACATGAAAATTCTCTCCCGAGCAGCTCGATACTCCTTTAACCGCTGATGGAGTGGTTTACGAGGGTAAACAAGCGGAACGGTATCCTGAATCTTAGCGGGCTGTTCTGGCCTCGCTAGAATTGTAACGGCTCGACAGGGAGTGATACATGGCGTCTCATCTTCAAATTCTGACTCAAGAACATCTTCGATGGTGACAACGTCTACGACATTTGGTTTAGGTGGCAAGGACACCTCAGGTAAAGTAGGCTTTTCCGAAAAGGTAAGTAACTCATCTGGACGAGAGGTAACCTCAGGGCTTCGAGTTACGGCTGCGGACGGGAGGGAAGAGTCTCGCCCGCCTCCGCAGCTGACAGGATCGCTCGTTGAGGTCGAGAGCTGGTGTTGCTGCTCTCGACCCGAGTCTTGTTTTTTTGAGAGCAGTTGGGGCAGCGGGGTTTGACTGTCCCCTTCCTGCCGCAACCGTAACAAAAGAAGCCCGTTGGCTCCTTGTCACAGTCGTGATAGTAATGCCCTTCGGCATCGCAATTCCAACATTTGGGTTTAGGTGGCTGGTATTTTGCCACTACCCCTACAGCGTCGACATATGGCTCGACAACGTCTACAGGCTCTGTACCCCAAGGCATAATTTCTTCAACCCGGGCACGAGGTTGAGCAGACGACGGCAACATAGCTCTGGATCGTTCTTTCGTGGCTTGTATTTCCTTTACTAAAGCCCTCAACTGACCGATAGTGTCCGTACGGTGCAGACATAATTTATCTTGGATATCAGGGAGTAATCCCGTTCGTACTCTCTGCACAAACTCGGGTTCGGGCATTGGAAATTTGAGTTGATTACGCAGACTAATCAAAGCCTGGTAATACATGGCAAAAGTTTCGCCAGGTTGCTGTCGCCTGCCCAGCATCTGCCGGTGGATGTCTGCATCCAGGGTGAGACCACCCCAATCAGCTTTTAAAGCATTTTTGATTTGATGCCAGGTAGGAGTAGGCGTGCCCCGTAAAAAGGTCCAGTACCAACTAAGGAGCGAGTCGCTCAACAACAGGTGAAAGTTCCTGACCAGGAGCGAAAAATCACTCCGAAGGGTGTTATGGGTTAACAACTCGGCCCGGAAGATGAATTCCTCCAAGCTGAGTTTCTTGTTGTCCCCGTCGTACTGCAGCTTCCAATTACGCATTGGGCTACTGCATCGTTTGTGATGGGAATTTGATCCATGAGGATCTAACACCGGTGGTGGTGGTATGGGGTAAAGCGGAGGTGGTATATCTACCCTGCCTAGCGGAGGAGCTGGCTGGGTGGTTGAGGGGACCGAGGTGGTGAAGCTTGGCCTAGGGGTCCCCCTAGAGAACTCTTCACGCAGTTCTTTCATGCCTTTAGCGACCTCCTTCTTCACTATTCCAGAAATTTGATTCGTGAGCCCCGCAAGCAATATGTTCGTGGAGACCCACCCTGAATCCTCAGGGGCACGGGGGGGGGTTAAGCGAATTCTTGGTTACCTTGAGGGGCTGTTGCGTCACCGTTGGCGGGTCCGCGAAGTCGAAGGACTGATCCTGGTTGGGCGTATCTGTTTCTTCTAATTCTAAGTCCCGAAGTTGTTCGATCGGTGCGGTGCCCGTCGCGTCGGACTCGTGAACCGTATTAAGTTGGGCCCCAGCAGCCGCTTCGTCCGACCCTTCGGCAGAGAATAGTCGCCGCGCCGATAGCCGCGTATTATGAGGATTTTTCGGCATTTTCCACGCCCGCGAGACCCGAAGGTGAACGTTTTACTCGAAATTGGAAGACGATTAATTGTTTTTCTCGTCGCTAAAACCGATAGCGCGTCCGCTGTCGTCCTAAAGATGGCTGAGACGAATAAAGAAATCCCGAATGAGAAGAAGTCGGTTCTGGCAACCTTCCGAAACCGCCACGTGACGTTTCCAAAGAACACGAAAATTTTCCCCAAAAATGTTAACTTTTGTTTTCTCAAGTTGAAATTCTAACCGGGACGAATTAATGCTTTAAAATGCTTACCGATCAGCAAATTATTGGTTTACGGTAAGTGCCAACCCTTTACAATATTATTATTAACTTAACAAATAATAAAAGGGATTCATTTAATTTTCAGCTAAGGAAAAGTATACATATTTATATGTGGTCTAGGCCAATTATTGAATTATATTAAGTTGACAATATTAATACCAAAAATTTATAAAAGAGTTTAGTTTTCTCTTTTTTTTCTTTTTTTTTTTTTTCAACAAAATCCTACAAATGTTATTACAGAGGAAAAAAACATTTTCATGGATATTTCTTATTTAAAATTTCCTCGTTTTCTTTAAAACAAAAATTTACTGAGTTTCAGATCAAAAGGTTAATATCTAATCTATATGTATACAATCTCGTCCAACTCTTAAATTATTTTAATTAATAAAAATTTTCTTATTCTTCAAAAAAAATTATTTTTTTTTTCTACAGAATCATCAAAAAAATTCTCTGGTCCACCTCTCCTCTCCAACTTCCGCCGAAGAAGAGAAAATAATGCATAATTTTTTCTTGTTGATTGAGTCGCTTGATGAAAAAAACATAAGAGAGTCATCCCTGCCACCGAGCATTCGGCCCGCCGACGGGAGGTGGTGAGGGAAGGAGCCTTACCAGTTTCACCGGCAGGGACTGCGAGGCGGGGAACGAACGAAGGACCCTCCCGGTCAGGTAGCTGGCTCACCAACTAGCCAACTCCTGCAATTCCAGGGAGGACTTCGGACGTCTCCACCACGCAGGCCCGACAGGGTCTGCTGGCAAGGCCCCCCCGCTACCAGTTTCTCCCTAGGATGGAGACTCCCGGAGACCTCGAGTAGGCTTGCTGGCTGATGAAGCCAGCATCCTCAATTCTCGAGAGGCCTCCTGAAGCCTCCAGCCACGGGAGTCACCGATAGGGCCTCGAAGGATGAATGATAGGTAAGTAAATTCGGGGAGCCCAAAGCTCAAAGGGAAGGGATAGGATGGCCCCACGTTGGGCGCCATATTTGTTATAGGCGCCAACGTGATTGCACTCCTGGGATAGTCTCACAACGTTGGGCGCCATATTTGTTATGGGGGCAGACTCTCCAGGGCCCGGCTAAAGCGCCTGGTCTGGTGGTGTGTGGCATGCGCGAGCTGGCAGGCTAGCATATGCGGTAGTGTGGGGGGGTTGTGCCGGTAGGCCACCCGAAGCCACCAGAGCGAGAATGCCCATAACGAAGATTCTCGCGCGACGGAAAACAAGGTACGGGGGGAAACGAGCAGGGCAAACCGAACCCCTGCTACTGCCGTGGATGACTCTCAGGGGGGGGTTCTGGTGGAATGAACCCCCACACTGGCCATTGCCCCAACCCGCTTCGACCTCCCCTTGGCCCAAAATATTTGGGGAGGTCCCTATAATTTGTTACAGCAAAATCAACAAAAAAAAATCAACTCACATAACCCCTACGAGGGGGTAACCCGTGTCCGGATGTCGTTGGAGGGAGGAGAAGTGACCCAGAGAAAAATAAAAGTTTACAGTAAGTAGAACATACCTTATTGTATTTTTATCTTTTCTTGTCGAAAAATTCTTACAAAATTTCTTTGAAGCCGTTGGGCGCCTTGCTGCTGCTGCTGTTGAAGATGATGTCGCTGCCGCTGCTGAGGTTGGAGAAGCTCGACGCTGATGCCGCCGCCCGGCACCCTGCCTCTTCATGCGGCCCCGACGTGGTGCCGGTGTGTCCCAGGAAGACATCCAACAGGTCAGTATTTTTTTTTTTTTTTTTTTTTTCTGTTTGTTATTAAAGTTGTTTATTTTAATGTATCCTCCAATTACTTATTTATTTTAATTTATTTATTTATCTTTTAGTTATGATGTTATTGGTTCGGCATGAAGTTATTAATTTTTTTGTTAAAACACACCATTAATTTAGTTCATTGTTCATTGTCTGCTTATCTAATCTAGTCAAATGTTAATTATAAATTTACTAATTTAGTAGCTTAGCTAGGGGTAACTTCACCTTTGTCTTTGTATGTCTTTATAACTGGAAACCGGTATAAATTCTCCTTTCTTGTTAATTTCAGAGTTACACTTGGCCGAAAACTAATCAAAATGGTAGATCACCTCACTTAAATTTTAGTTCCTATTTATTACATTTGTTCTTTTTCATTGTTTTCGTTTCAGGGTTATAATTTTCACAAGAGTCTACAGGAAAGTCTGGTTCAATTACATGTCGTGGAGGACTCAACAATTAACGGCAATACAAAAAAATTATTTTTTCTCTTAATTTTCAGGTCCGCACTAGTCTCCCTTTTTTCTTTCTTTTCTCCTTTTAGATATAGCTCAAAATTAATGAATTCGGTCAATAAAGTCACTTGAATTAATTTACTTAACTTTGGTCCTTGTTTTATTTATTTAATTCCTCAATTTTAAAACTTCTTTTACTTTATTTCACACCCACAATCAAACCAGCACAAAAAGAATGTCTTGCGGGAAGGCACTTATGTTCATGTCTTATTTTCTAAGCAGCGATTAGTTCCCCTTTTCTTTCTTTGTCTTTCAGGTCCGTCACGCGTTCAACTCAACTGGTTACCGCTCGCCCGCAAATTAATTATCACGATTTGATCAAACCTTTTTGTTTCCTTTTTTTTTTTTCTAAAGAAAACCGAAGAAAAACCGCGCCGGGCCCATCCGCCTTTCTTCACAAAAACTCTCCCTCACTTTTCCGACTTTTCCTCTAACTTTTGACACCCGACCTCCGTACTTTTTACTTTTTCGTTCCGCGACTCCACAGCTTCCGACCGACTCCCTTGACTGCTATTACCCGACTCCTCGAAAAATCCACGCCACGCTCGCGATCTACCGGCCGGCCGTCCGCGTGCCTCCAGCGCGTGCCGTTGCAGATCCCGCTGCCATCCACCCACACATCGCCGCGCCAGCCAATCAAGCGCTTACCGCCGATGTGCGAGTCGATGCCAACGGGATCGAGCTACGCTTCTCGCTGTGGCTGGGGCCTGGCTCGAGGCAGCTGGGTGCACCGTGCACTTTTGCGCCAGCTCGAGCTTCTCGGTCGCGGCAATTTTTCTGTGGGACCGGGCTCGAGGTACACATTTTGCCTCGATCGCCAGGCCCGCGCCGCAATTTTTCTTCGCTTTAACTGTCCCTCGAGCTGCGAGCGCCGAGTTTTGGTGCTATTTTTAGCTCCAAAACTCTGCGTTCGCAGTCCGAGAGACAGCCCTCTTGCGGTACCCGCCAACGGGCGCCGTAAAATTTTGGTTGAGCTGCCGACGATAAAATTTTTCGCCAGCCAAAGGCGGCGTGAAATAGAAATGATGTTTTATGCTTTTCAGGACAGAGAATCGGGGCCAATGTTTGGCCCTGACCACAACAACAAGATACCAGAAACTTTTGTCAACAGTATCATAGCGAAGTTGCTGATGCCTTAACACTTCAAGGTACGCAGTGGCGCTTCATTCCAGCTTCTTCCCCACATTTCGGCGGATTGTGGGAAGCTAACATTAAGTGTGTCAAGTATCACCTTAAAAGATCAATAGGTGATATTATTCTAACCTATGAGGAGATGACGACGATCCTCTGCCAAATTGAATCCTGCCTAAACTCGAGGCCCCTCTGCCCACTTAGCAGTGACCCCACAGCCTGCGACGTTTTAACTCCAGGCCTTTTTTTAATTTGATCAGCTCTCAACAACGTTCCGGAGCCCAGTACAGCCGAGATACCTTGAATAGATTGTCTCGCTGGCAACATCTTCAGAATCTAGTAGAGGTCTTTTGGCGTAAATGGAGTACCGATTATCTGCACTACTTACAACAACGAGCCAAATGGAATGTCGCCACAGCAGAACCTAAAATCGATGACCTCGTCGTCATAAAGGATCGCTTACCACCCTCTCAGTGGATGCTAGGACGCGTTATTCAACTTCACCCTGGGCCTGACGGGAGAACTCGTGTTGTTACTATCCGCAGCAAACAATCGACCTACCAACGACCTGTCGTGAAAGTTTGTGTCCTTCCGATACATGATGATCTACCTACCTCTAAACCTAATGGACCTCAAGCACCATCCTGCCTGGACTTCGCCAAGGTGGGCGGTATGGTACAGCCCGAAACGGTCGTCGCTATGGGATAGCCAGAAGCCGGGGTCAGTTAGTTGCAAACCGCTATAGAGTTTAGTCGATCAGCTCGATAGACGAAAATAAAGTGCTAGACCGAGAGTTGTGTTTCATTAACATCGACCCGCTCCTTTCGATAATCAAGTTCGCTCGAACAAGGAGGATTTTCATTTATGAATTTAGGGAGCAGTTTTGTAAAGAAAGAAATTATTTTACTTGTACTTTTTAAATTTTTATTTTTTCACAATGACAACACACTAATTCTCCTGCGCAGCTATGCAGAACCACCATGGCCGCCGTATTTCTCCCACCGCAATCCCAACACTCCGTCCATCATGCTTCTGCATGGCCAGTTCCTCCTTTTTCCGGTAGAGTCGCCATCTACCGTCGCCTTCAGCATATGCCATCGCCTGGCATAGTGATGCCGCCTCGCCGTTATAACAATGCCCGCCCGGCTTATGTCATGTCTTTTCGTTTATGACCGTAACATTGGGCCATCCTGAAAAGATTGATGTCCTCATTAATACTCAGCCTTCTAATAGATCAATGAGATCTTGTCGCCCCGCCATGTCAACCTCGCTATCGCCAGAGTCTTCGCCTAACTCTTTGTCATGTGGCAAAACTCCACTCTGATAACGCCTCAGAGCATCTACTGCCACCACCGCCCTAAATCGCTTATACCCTCTAACTCCTTGAATAAAAGCAATTTCGTATCTATCATTGTCTAACACCTTGGGAATATTATATGGCCCATCATATTTGTTTGAAATCTTTGTATTAATGCCTTGTCGACCTAGGCTTGTAGCCGCCTTGCGCCATAACACCAAATCGCCCGCCTTGTATTCGGTTGTAACCTTACGCATTTTATCATACCTCTCCTTCATTCGCCTGGAGGTTTCCTCAAGACGCCTCTTGCCTTGTCTCCATGCTGCTAGCAGTTTCGCCTCGCCTTTATAAGCTGTATCCTGGGAATCGCCCGTCAGGTTCGCCATTAGCCCATTCGTGTAGGAGAACATTAAAGCCCTATTCAGAAACTAATTCCGGAACCAGAACGAGGAACTACGTGGAACCACCCGGGTTGAGGCGGGTTTCTGAACAGTTGACACTTTTATATTAGTAGTGGTAACTGTCACAGGCAATTGTCATTCAAAGAAAAATTGTCGCTGGTAAGCAACTGCGTGAATATTAATAATGGAAAGTGCTAAGTTTTGCGTGCAAGCCATAATTCAGGCAAGTGAAGCGTTAAATGATTCAGGTGATTCTGGTGAAGTTTGTGATAATTTTATAAAAGATATTTTGAACTTTCGGCGCCGTAGGAATCAAAATTTCTTGCAAGACGTACAAAATTTACAAGAATTTGCTGTGGTCAGGCAGGGCCAAAATACTGGTCCCCACAATCTTCCCTGAAAACATAAAACATCTTTTGCATTTTTACGCCACCCATGGCAAGCGAATATTTCTGACTTCGGCGGCTCAGCCAAAAATTTACGGCGCCCGTGGCGGGTACCGCAAGGGGGCTGTCTCTCGGACTGCGAACGCAGAGTTTTGGAGCTAAAAATAGCACCAAAACTCGGCGCTCGCAGCTCGAGGGACAGTTAAAGCGAAGAAAAATTGCGGCGCGGACCTGGCGATCGAGGCAAAATGTGCACATCGAGCCCGGTCCCACAGAAAAATTCACGCGACCGAGAAGCTCGAGCTGGCACAAAAGTGCACGGTGCACCGAGGCAGCTGCCTCGAGCCAGGCCCCAGCCACAGCGAGAAGCGTAGCTCGATCCCGTTGGCATCGACTCGCACATCGGCGGTAAGCTCTTGATTGGCTGGCGCGGCGATGTGTGAGTGGACGGCAGCGGGATCGGCAACGGCACGCGCTGGAGTCAAGCGGACGGGTGGCCGGCAGATCGAGCGTGGCGGGAGATTTTTCGGGGGAGTCGGTCTGGAGTCGCCAAAGAGGTTGGTCGCGGAGTTCTTGTCGGGATCAAGTAAAAGAAAAATGAAAATTTAAAGAAAAAAGAAAGTAAAAAAGGTCGATAAATGTTGAGTGAAGAAAGTCGGTTGGAAAAATTAAAGTCGGTCGATAAATAGATCGAAAAAATAGTATCGGGAATACAAAAATTTAAAAGTCGCGGAGTTAGCTGCCTGAGTGCTGAGCAAATTCGAAAAGTGCCTTCGCGCGGGACATTTTTGTTGGTGCCAAAAGGAAACAAGAAAAAGGGGAAAAACAAAAAGAAGAGAGGGACTAAATTAAAAGGACAAATTGTAATTAATTAATTGTAAGTGATTTATTGTGATAATCAAGCAGTTTGGTTGTGAGTTAGACCTGAAAAGAAAAGACTTATTGTAAGAGACAAAATTTAAATCCGGAAGCTAAGTGACTTACCGTGTGAAGAAACCTCCCTTTTGGGTTTTTTTGGTTGTTGCTAAACCTAAAATAAAAGTAAAATATACTCCCGTGAATCCATAAGTTCCAGAATTTGTGAGTGAACGATTCTTACCCTTAAGGCCGTTCTCCAATGCACGAACCACCCAACCACGAACGAACCAAAATCGCGCCATCTCGTCCCACATGAATGTGGCGTCATCTTCCCTCTCGCTCGTGTTTTCGTCAACATGGCTAACTTTTTCTTGGTGCATGTTAACCACATAGTACTAGTTGACCATTCAGCAACGATATTGTACCAGAATAGTGACATCTCCGCAGCTGTTCCGCCGGTTGCCAAAACATCAGTGCACATATTATGACACGAAGCACTTATAAAAATATGCACGGTAGTTTCAGGAGAATAATAAAAGTTAAATTGATAAGTTTGTCCGCTTAAAAAGTGATAAAAACTTCCACATTTAACATTTGCCCGATTGTGTTTTCGCAGCTGACAGGCACAACTACAGGCAAGGGCTTATACTTTACACGGGATTCAGCATTTTCGTTCGGTGGTTCGTGGTTGGGTGGTTCGCGCATTGGAGAACGGCCTTAAGACTCCAGTGAAGTAAGCGAACCCTAAAAAGAAACGATAAAAGGCAAATAGCATAAACAGTTAAAAATAAATTTAAGTGAGTTACTGTGGATTACCCGATCGGCAGACTTGAGGTAGACCTGAAAAGAAGGACAGACTGTGTTTTTTTTCCGTTAAGTTTAACGATCATAATTTACCGTTAAGTGTACGGTTGTTTTCCCCAAGTGCCAGACCAAAAGGACAAACCGAGAAGAAGGGGAATATATGTATGAGCCGAAAGTTAACTCTCCAGATGAAAAGTGACTTACTTTTAGGTGCCGATTGTAAATCTGAAATTAGAAAAAAAAACCAAAAACGAAATTAAGAATTGATGTTAGACTGAATCAAACGTAAAGGAAACCAATTTTTTTCTTTTTTCGTGTGAGTGCCCGAATCGAACCCAAAAATAATTAGGTGCTTGACAAAGAAAAAAAAAAGAAAACGTTAAACTGAACATATGCTCGAACAACCAAGTCGAGAGCGACAAGATAAGTAAATATGACAAATTAAATAAATAGTTGAAATAACATACAATTAAATAAGACACTGAACGCTAACTATGAACATAAAATTAAATAAATACGGTGAACTTTCAAATTAAATAATCAAAGTATAAGAACTGTTCGGAAATAAATAGGACTAAGATTACCAAAAATAATTTAATTAGTGAATAACTATACTCCAGTGACTAAGAGCAAAAACAAAGAAACAAAAAAGAATAATTTTCTTATTTAAGCCAGTGACTAAAATATATACCTAAAAAATCATCGATAACTAATCCAATAAATAAAGAAATTATTAAATAAAAACCTATCTGCAAAATAATTCCGGCTATGAACGCCAGCCGAGATACCTAAGCAAGGAAATATGTAAATAAATAAAAGTTTATCTACCTATATAAACCTATAAAGAAGCACTATCTAACTAAAGAAAAACCAAATACATAAATATTAAAATAAAACCCTTGACCTGTGGAAATCCAAAAGCATCGGTGGCACACCGGTACCACGACGGGGCCGCATATGAAGAGGCAGGGTACCGGGCGGCGGCAACAGCTTCTGCAGCAGTACACCTTCAACATCCGCAGCAGCAACCTCATCAGCAGCAAGGCGCCCACCGATAAAATTGTAAAATTTTGTATATAAGTATGAAAGAAAGAATAGAATCAGGTATGTTTACTTAACTTTATTTTTTTTATTCTCTTGGTCCTCCCTCTCCGCTCAATTTCAGCCGACGTGGGTATTGTTGTTTCTGTTGAGATGATTTAAGGTAAATTTTGTTTTTTTTGAAGGGACCTCCCCATAATTTTTGAATGGCCAAGGGGAGGTCAAAGGGTGGTTGGGGCATAGGCCAGAGGGGGTTCATTTCGAACAGAACCCCCCGTCAGAGTCAACCACAGGCAGTAGCAGGGATTCGGCCTGCACTGTCATTTTCCGCCCCTCTCGATTTTTGTCGTTCCGTCGCGGGAGAATTTCGTTGTTGGTGGGCCGTTCCGGTGGCGCAGAGCGGCATTCAGGCAAACCCCCCCCACTCGCTACCGCGATGCTAGCCTTGCCAGCTCCCGCAGCCGCATACCCCCGGACGAGGTGCTTTAGCCGGGCCCTCGAGGTACCAACCCGCAACAAATTAGTTGAGTCAGGATCAAGCAACGCTCAGAGGGAGATCCCAAAAGTTTTGGATTATATTTCGACTGTAAGTATAATTAATAATAACAAATTTTGTATAATAAAATCGAAGGAAATTGCTTGGAGTTAATAGATTTGGCCTATGAAGGGTTCATATTTGCAATATTTATTTATAAGATATTTATTTCTTCATTGAGGTAAATTTATAATTTTTTCAGATAAATGCATATCAACCAGATATTTTCAAGAGCCATTTTCGAATGACTCGAGAGCGAGTTGGAATCCTGGAAGGGATATTGTACCAGCGGTTTCGTGAAATCACCTCTAATGATGGAAGGCCTAATATTCCCCTTAACCATAGGATTCTATTGTCATTGTGGACATTGGCGAACCAGGAATCATTTCGAGGGATTGCGGATAGATTTGGCGTTGGAGTAGGAACTGCGCACGGAATTTTAATGGAATTCTGCATTTTAATTAAAGAGAAAGCCGGTGTATTTATTAAATGGCCAACTGATTATTCTTCTGTGGTAGAAGGGTTCAACGCATCTCGTTTTACGCCATTTCCTGGAATTATAGGCGCTATCGATGGGGTAGACAGTTCAATTGCATGCCCCCGATATACCGATAAAGAAAGCTACTATAATAGAAAAGGCATAAATTAAATTTAAATATATTTGTTGGATATCCTGGAGCTTGTCACGATGCAGCAATGTGACAAGCTAGCGGGATTTGTAAGCCTTTATCTAGCACAGAATCAACTCTTCTGCGACAGTACCATCTTATAGGCGATTCAGCCTACCCCCTTACAGCATATTTAATGAAACCTTTTCGCGATAACGGACATTTAAACCCCAAACAAATATATTTTAACAAAATATTAAGTTCCTCGCGAATGGTAATAGAAAACGCGTTTGGTTTATTAAAGGGTCGTTTTAAAAGATTAAAACACTTAGATATGCATAGAACTGAAGATATGTCCACTGTTATTAGTGCTGCATGCGTTCTTCACAATTTTATAGAGGAGCAAAATATATCTCAAGGCAGCGAAGATAGTGATTTTGAAGATGTTGAAGAAGAACCTGATTCTTCTGAAGTTGAAGCAGAAGAAATTGAATATTGTGCAGAGCGAACCGATAGAAATATCGCATTACAGAAGCGTAATGAAATTTGCGAGAGACTTTGGGCAGAAAAAAATTAATTAAGAGATATGTCTTACAAGTTTATATTTTATATATATTATTATAATAAAGAAGTTTTAAAAATTTTTTGGATTTTTAACACATCCTTTTATTTCCTTAGCATAGCCTTTAGGTACCGAAAATTAAAAAAAAAAACATAAAATTATAAAATACGCATCAAAAAATGATGTTGGTTGGTGATTTCGGTGATATTCTCGTTCACTAATCCGTTTCGGAGTCCCCAGTGGATCTGTTTGAAAGAGATAATTCATTAAATTATTGAACTGACTAAGAATAATTCCGCAAAAAAACATTACCTTTCAAAATGCAACAACAATGGCCTTAAAATATCCCTAACATCTCTTTGCGTTGTATTTCTCTCCTCTGCTTGTGCTATTCTTCTTTCTTGCAGTCTTAATTGCTGCTCCATATAGTCGTTCTCTCTTTTGTTCTGCTCCTCTTCCGCCTCAGAACGCTGTTGGAGAAATTCCAGAATTGTTGGATCCAGCGACTTTGGTGTTTTCTTCGGCCTGCTATAAGGATTTGTGGAACTTGGCTCGCATCGGGGAGTTAATTGCGAATCTGTTGGGACCAGCGAATCAAATAATGACCCCTCAGGAACATTAATGCTGTCCCGATGGCCAAATATGTCATCCATATCCTTAAAATATTGCCAGGTGACTGCAGATTCTCCAGTTGCCTTTCGTTTTGCTGCATTCCTCCGGTATGTGGCCTAAAAAGGAAGTCCAATGGTTATCCCCCTGTCCTCAAATTCGGTGACGCCTCTTCATCTAATCCCACAACCATTGCTAACCTCTTCGCTGATTTCTTTAAGAAATCTTTCAGCGACCACGACTCTGTCCCTGATCCTTCCTACTTCTCTTATATGCAATGCAGTCCCCAAACCTCCCTCGTCACTCCTGTCATTGACCCTTCTCTTGTCGTCTCCAAAATTTGTGCCCTTACTGACGATTTCGACCCAGGCCCAGATGGTATACCCGCCATCGTTCTAAAGAATTGCGTCTCCTTCCTAGCCCAACCGCTCACCGCCCTTTTCCATCTTTCACTCTCCGAAGGTGTTTTCCCCGACCTTTGGAAAGACTCCTACATCACCCCAATCCATAAGAAAGGCTGCAAAAGTGACATTTCCAACTATCGTCCGATTGCTAAACTTTCTTGCATCCCCAAACTCTTCGAAAGTCTCATCTATGACTCTATTTCCTTCCACTGCAAATCCATCATATCCCCTGTACAACACGGTTTTCTCAAAGGCCGTTCCACTTCAACCAACCTAACCACCTTCGTCTCTCGTACCCTCACAGCCATGGAAAATGGCGCCGACGTCGACGTTATTACCACCGACTTCAGCAAGGCTTTCGACAAAATTTCTCATAAAATCATCACCTTCAAACTAAACTACCTTGGGTTCCCTCCCCTTTTTATTTCGTGGATCAGCTCTTACCTAGACGGCCGCCATTACATGGTACGCTTCGGGTCTTCGATTTCTGATCCCTTCTTATCCAATTCCGGCGTGCCCCAGGGTAGCCACCTTGGCCCCCTTCTCTTCATTCTCGCCATCAATAATGTCGTGAACGTGCTGAACCACTCCGATATCTTGATTTACGCCGACGACATGAAAATCTTCAAACAAATCACCAACGCATCCGACTCCTCCCTGCTCCAAAATGACCTCAAAAATTTCTCCACCTGGTGCTCGATGAACTTCCTGGACCTCAACGTTTCCAAATGCCAATCGATCACCTTCTCTCGTAAACGTCTCTCTAACCCCCCCCAGATCGTACGTCCTCTCTGGTGATACCATACCCTCTGTCCACTCCCTCCGTGACCTCGGAGTAATCTGTGATCGCGAACTTAATTTCCGTTCCCACTTCGATCACATCATCGGTAACGCCAACTCTGCCCTCGGCTTTGTTAAGCGTTGGTCCAAGGAATTCTCCGACCCTTACGTGACGAAATCCCTCTACATATTCTTCGTCAGACCCATACTTGAGTACGCCAGCCAGGTTTGGTCACCTTCCCACTCTACCACGATCAACAGAATTGAATCTGTTCAACGTAGACTCCCTCGCTTCGCGTTGCGTGCCCTCCCCTGGGCGAACCAGCTCAACCTTCCCCCCTACGAAAGTCGCCTTCAATTAATCAACCTTCAACCTCTCTCCCTGCGTCGCGACATCGCCGATATTTCTTTTATCCACCAAGTCCTTACCAGCTGCATCGACTGCCCCGAGCTCCTACATAACATATTCTTTAATATCAACCCTCGCAACATCAGATCCTTCCCCTTATTCCGCCTCCCTAACCACCGCACCAACTACGGGCACTTCGAACCTTTCACTCGTATGATGCGAAAGGCTAACAGCTCCCCCGTCTTCGATTTCCACCTCGACAAACCCTCCCTTAAGTCAGCCTTGCGCTCCCCATCAACCCCGTGAACCCATCCCTTATTCCCCAATCTCTCCCTAGGCTTAAGATTATTTATTTGTTTAGTATAGCTTAGTTTAGTTTAGTTTAAGTTTAGCTTGTATTAAGCGAATAAATAAATAAGCTTTTGAACTTATTCAGGCAATCTAAGGCCGATATGCCTGAATATCCAGCCTCTATTAATAGTTTCGCTAGTTTTCCATACAAAACTATTCGCTTGCTTTTCCCCTTCTTAAATTCTTCCTCCATCTTCAAACGTTCCACCAAGAAAATTTTGGTAGCCGCTGTGGTCCACCTACCCCCATCGTCTTCCGCTTCCACATTCTCGGTCACAGCCCTTCCTTCGGAATACTGATGATGTTGTGTGCTTGGGCTGGCTATCTGGTCATCTTCAATGATATTTGTCATATGGCTTGGCCCTGCAACTTCTGTACTCGGTGTAGTACAACGAAGTGTGTGGAGCTTCTTCTCTATTCCACGAGGAATAGGCAAACTCTTCTTATATGAGGCGCCAGGCTCTTCGCACCGGGGCTTTTTTGGGATATTCATTTTTAATGTGTCTGCAAGGTATTAAAATGGTTATATTATACCACCTTAATGCTAATGATAATGCTTAACAATGTGAATAAAATTCCCTACCCAAGCATAAATAATAATAAATTTATATAAAATTACGTACCAGTTATATCGGCAGTCCTCTTAGTTTTTTGTTGGTCCGCGTCGATCACCTCTCCTTCATTATTCTGAAGAGCCTGGATCGCTGAAGTAAAAATATAAATATTAAACATGAAAATATAAATGATCATATTCTTTTTACCTTCGCTTGTTTCCCCGCAGACAAATTCATTCGGCGCCAGGAATTCGAAGCTTATTACCTCTACTCCCCAGACACCCTCCACATGTTCGCGGATTTTATCCATATCATCTGCAAAGATGTTTTATTTGAAAAATTTATATAAAAATTATATTATATATAAATACCTGATGTCAAACACTCCTTGTTTATTCCAGAAATCTTGTAGATGCTGCCATTTATGCGCGCGAACAACATTTTTCTTAAATAACTTTAAACTTTGTAAAATAACACTTAAACTTCGATAGTAAACAAGAAATAACTCTTAAACTGTTTAAAAACTAGAAGTGTCACTTGACAGTTCATTTACCGAATTGTTAATCTCACACATTCGAACCAGAGTGTCATTCCTTTAAATCCGAGAACAATTCGGAATGATTGGAACCTCGTTCCGGAATCGGAACTTCGATTTCTGAACAGCATGGGAGCTCGTTCCGCCCGATTTCTGAACAGTGTGGAATCAACCCAATCGTTCCGGAATTAGTTTCTGAATACGGCTTAAGTCTGCCGGAGAAAACCGAGTACTCGCATTCTTTGTATGATTAATACCCCATGCTATCTCCAGCAATTGTTCAATGTTCATCCCATCTAGCGTCAGTTTCAGTACTAGCACTTATCGCCGCAATTATAGTGCGATTCGCCCTTTCCACTTGTCCATTCGCCCTAGGAGTGGCCATTGTAGAGAGAAATAGAGCTAAGTACCGTAATGTAAGTATTGTGAGTTACTTAATAAAGGCAGTCTGCATTGGGTGTTCAACCACGACGATGAGCCGGAATAGTAGGAACCTCATTAAGATTATTAATCCGAGCAGAGCTGGGGCACCCAGGATCCCTCATTGGAGATGATCAGATCTATAATGTAATTGTACAGCACACGCCTTTGTTATAATCTTTTTCATAGTAATGCCCATCATAATCGGGGGATTTGGAAACTGACTAGTACCCCTAATACTAGGCGCTCCAGACATAGCCTTTCCCCGAATAAACAACATAAGATTCTGACTACTGCCCCCCTCCTTAACCCTATTAATAACTAGCAGAATAGTCGAAAATGGGGCCGGAACGGGGTGAACCGTATACCCCCCACTATCCTCAGGAATCGCCCATGGGGGGGCATCAGTATATCTAGCAATCTTTTCACTACACCTGGCCGGTGTCTCATCCATTTTAGGAGCAGTTAACTTTATCACTACTGTAATTAACATACGATCTTCCGGCATCTCTCTCGACCGTATACCCTTATTTGTATGATCAGTAGTAATTACAGCAATCCTGCTACTGCTATCCCTCCCAGTACTGGCTGGTGCAATCACCATACTACTAACAGACCGAAACCTAAACACCTCATTCTTTGACACCGCAGGAGGAGGAGACCCTGTATTATACCAACACCTGTTCTGATTCTTCGGCCACCCAGAAGTATATTTCCTAATCCTCCCCGGATTCGGAATAATCTCCCACATTATTAGACAAGAAGCCGGAAAAAAGGAAACATTCGGCTCCTTAGGAATAATCTACGCTATACTAGCTATTGAACTACTAGGATTTATTGTATGAGCCCACCACATATTTACAGTAGGAATATACGTAGACACCCGGGCCTATTTTACATCCGCCACTATAATCATCGCCGTACCTACTGGAATTAAAATCTTCAGATGATTAGCTACATTACATGGAACCCAACTATCATACTCTCCAGCCCTACTATGGGCCCTAGGATTTGTATTCCTATTTACCGTAGGGGGACTAACCGGAGTTGTATTAGCCAACTCATCAATCGACATTATATTACACGATACATATTATGTAGTAGCCCACTTCCATTATGTACTATCTATAGGAGCAGTATTCGCAATTATAGGAGGATTCATTCACTGATACCCCCTATTTACAGGATTAACAATAAACCCTTCCTGACTAAAAACCCACGACGATACTCAGACTACCCCGATGCCTATACCACATGAAATATTGTATCAACTATAGGATCAACAATCTCCATAGTAGGAATCCTATTCTTTCTATTCATCATATGAGAAAGAATAATCAACAAACGAGAAGTAATGTTCCCCATTCAATTAGCCTCTTCTATTGAATGATTACAGAACACCCCTCCCGCAGAACATAGATATTCAGAGCTACCGCTTCTGTCCAAATTCTAATATGGCAGAATAGTGCAATGGATTTAAGCCCCATATATAAAGAAAAACTTTTATTAGAACCAATGTCAACATGATCTAATTTCAGACTACAACACAGCGCCTCCCCCCTAATAGAACAGCTAACATTTTTTCATGACCACACTCTATTGATCCTAATCATAATTACAGTCCTAGTAGGGTATATTATAACAATGCTTTTATTTAACAATTTAACTAACCGGTTCCTTCTACACGGACAAACAATCGAAATAATTTGAACAGTGCTCCCAGCAATTGTACTATTATTTATTGCCCTCCCCTCATTACGCCTGCTTTATCCATTAGACGAAATCAATGAACCGGCTATAACTTTAAAAACAATTGGCCACCAATGATATTGATCATACGAGTACTCCGACTTCATAAATATCGAATTCGATTCATATATAATTCCCACCCCAGAACTAAATAATGAACAATTCCGAGTACTAGAAGTAGACAACCGTGTGGTGCTTCCCATAAACATACAAATCCGGATCCTAGTAACCGCTGCTGACGTAATCCATTCTTGAACAGTCCCAGCCCTCGGAGTAAAGGTGGACGGAACCCCAGGACGACTAAACCAGACCAGATTTATAATCAGACGACCGGGCCTATTCTTCGGGCAGTGTTCCGAAATTTGTGGGGCCAATCACAGATTTATACCCATCGTAATCGAAAGAGTCACAGTAAACCATTTTCTAAAATGAATACCTTCCATAAATAGTGCCTCATTAGATGACTGAAAGCAAGTAATGGTCTCTTAAACCACGCAATAGTAAATTAGCGCCTACTTCTAATGAAAAAAAATTAGTTAAAAAATAACATTAGTATGTCAAACTAAAATTATCAGATCAAGATATTTTTTAATCCCACAAATAGCGCCCCTAAGATGATTAATTTTATTTATAATATTCTCAATTACTTTCATAATATTCAACACAATAAACTACTACTCAACTATAATAGCGCCCCCTAAAACCCAACAACTAGATTCTCTGAATACAAAACCACTAAGTTGAAAATGATAAATAATCTATTCTCCGTGTTTGACCCCTCATCTAGAATACTAGATATCCCATTAAACTGAACAAGCACCTTCCTATGGCTAATTATAATCCCGCCAATATTTTGACTGTTACCCTCACGACATATAATTATATGGAATAACACTATAATAACATTACATAAAGAATTCAGAACATTATTGGGGCCGACCCAACACAGCGGAAGAACATTTATATTTATCTCTCTATTTAAAATAATTATATTTAACAATCTTATAGGGTTGGTTCCCTACATTTTTACCAGCACAAGCCACTTAGCTATAACCCTCGCTTTAGCCCTTCCCCTATGGCTATCATTTATAGTTTATGGGTGAATTAACAACACCCAGCACATATTCGCCCATCTAGTGCCCCAAGGAACCCCACCCGCACTAATACCATTTATAGTCTGCATCGAAACCATTAGAAATATAATTCGACCAGGAACACTTGCAGTACGGTTAGCCGCTAACATAATCGCGGGCCATTTATTACTAACTCTAATAGGAAATACCGGACCATCCCTACCCCAATCAATTCTGATAATTCTAATCATAGGACAAGTAGCCTTACTAATTCTTGAATCCGCAGTAGCAATTATTCAATCATACGTATTCGCAGTGCTAAGAACCCTATACTCCAGAGAAGTAAATTAATGTCAACACACGCCAACCACCCGTACCATTTAGTAGATTATAGCCCATGGCCCATTACAGGAGCCATTGGGGCAATAACCATAGTATCCGGCCTAGTTAAATGATTTCATCAATACAATACATCACTAGTCATTCTGGGAACAATAATTACACTACTAACCATATACCAATGATGACGAGATATCTCGCGAGAAGGAACATTTCAAGGACTCCACACATTCCCAGTAGCCATTGGATTACGCTGAGGAATAATCCTGTTCATTGTATCAGAAGTATTCTTCTTCATCTCATTTTTCTGAGCATTTTTCCATAGAAGACTATCACCCAATATTGAACTAGGAACCATATGGACGCCCCAGGGAATTAACCCATTCAACCCATTCCAAATCCCCCTATTAAATACCGCCATTCTACTAGCATCCGGAGTAACGGTAACATGGGCCCACCACAGTCTAATTGAAGGCAACCACTCCCAAACTGCCCAAGGACTATTCTTCGCAGACGCTGTTTATGGATCAACATTATTCGTAGCCACAGGATTTCATGGATTACATGTACTAATTGGGACTTCATTTCTACTAGTATGCCTGATCCGACATGTAAAATTCCATTTTTCAAAATACCATCACTTCGGATTCGAAGCAGCAGCATGATACTGACACTTCGTAGACATTGTTTGATTATTCTTGTACGTATCTATTTACTGATGAGGAAACTAAATTTATATAGTATATAAGTATACATGACTTCCAATCATGAGGACTACACAATGTAGTATAAATAATCCACCTTATAATAACTACAAGAATTATTCTACTAATAGTCGCCATTTTAACAATAATAATAGCATCCGCCCTATCAAAAAAAACATTAACAGACCGAGAAAAATCCTCCCCATTCGAATGCGGATTCAACCCAAAATCATCCTCCCGGCTCCCCTTTTCTCTTCAGTTCTTCTTAATCGCAATTATCTTCCTAGTATTCGACGTAGAAATTGCCCTAATCCTCCCCGTAGTAATAATTACTGGAACATCTAATATAATAGCATGAACACTAACCAGAATAACATTCATAGTCATCCTTCTAATAGGCCTCTACCATGAATGAAAACAGGGGGCTCTAGCCTGATCATCTTAGGGCTGTAGTTAAAAATAACATCTGATTTGCATTCAGAAAGTATTGATATAATCAATCTGCCTTGAGTATGAAGTAATAAATTACAATTAGTTTCGACCTAATAATAGGTAAATATACCCTTACTCTAAGATTCAATAGAAGCCAAATATAGAGGCTTATCACCGTTAATGATAAGACTGGGAACAGACCCCTATTGAAGAGGTATGTCGATCAAGAAAAAGCCGCTAACTTTTAACTTTAATGGTTAAACTCCATTTATACTTCTATTTATATAGTTTAAACAAAACCTTACACTTTCACTGTAAAAATAAAGACAGCCTTTTATAAATTACTAACATAAATTATCAACTGTCTAAAAATCCGAGATTACCCCAACATCTTCAATGTTAAACTCTTAATTAAGCTATTTAGACTAAAAAAAATAAACCCCAATAAAAGAAAGATAAACCATAGAACAAACAACAACAAGTAAATTTTTAAATTTCTATTCTGCATGATTTGACTACCCTTAGAAAAACTAACCATCTCGAAATAAAGACCCTGGGCGCCAAAAAATTCTGACCATCCCTGATCGAAAGATTTACTAATTAAGCCCCCATAGATCAAGGGATAATTAATAATCCCATAAGTAGAAATAATAGGCATAAACCATATAGACCCCCCCCCTCGGATGAAGTCAAATATCTGGGTGTTACACTCGATAAACGACTAAACTGGAGTGCCCATCTCAACAACACCCTAAACAAGGCAACGAGAGCCCTGTGGGCGTGCAGGAGGCTCTTTGGTAGAACCTGGGGTCTCAATCCAAAGATGATCCTCTGGTTATACAACACAGTTGTTAAACCCATAATTACCTATGCCGCCCTCGTATGGTGGCCTTAGATTCGGCAGAAGACAGCAATTGCTAAATGCAATAAGTTGCAACGGCTGGCATGCCTCTCCATAACAGGAGCCATGCGGACCTGCCCCACACTTGCCATTGAGGCAATAGTAGGTCTTGCCCCCCTGCACATTTTCATTATGAAAACAGCTGCTATTAGTGCTCTGAAGGTGCAGGTTACTTCAAACATGCCCTTGGCCGACGAAGGCCATATGAGCATTCTGAAGCAGATTCCAGACATCAGGGTCTGTCTCAAATCGGACCACATGATTAAGGAGCTTTGCTTCGGTAGGAGATTTAAGATCTCCATCCCCGAACGGACGGATTGGATTGGCGAAGGTCCCAATCCAGGTCGGGATAGCCTTAACTGGTACACCGATGGCTCGAAAACCGAGCTTGGTACTGGAGCAGGTGTCTATGGACCCAATACCACGGTCTCGATCGCAATGGGCGAATGGCCCAGTGTATTTCAGGCCGAAGTCCAGGCCATCAAAACCTGTGCCCAGATAAACCTTAATAAAGGACTTAAGGGCTCTACAATTAATATACTCTCTGACAGCCAAGCGGCGATTAGGGCGCTCTCCTCGTGGAGCTTTCGCTCAAGTCTCGTCAAAGAGTGCTTTGACTGCCTCCAACGCCTGGCTGCCACAAACAGAGTTACACTCGTCTGGGTACCGGGGCACTCCGGCGTTGATGGCAATGAGATCGCTGACAATTTGGCCAGAGAGGGATCCTCAACTAGGTACCAAGGCCCCGATCCCTACTGCAACATTGGCTGGTCTTCAGCCAAAACTGTGGTGGATAAATGGGCAAAATCATTTCAAGTCTCGTACTGGAACGATGCTTCAGGGTTACGACAGACTAAGAAGTTTATCAAACCCTATGCGTATACCAACGCTACTGACCTGAGCAAATCGGATCTCAGGCTGCTGGTGGGTTACTTATCTGGCCACTATGGGGTCAGACATCACCTCAACAAGTTAGGTATGTCAATTGAGACAGAATGTAGACTTTGTCTAGAGGACGAAGAAACCACAGCTCACATACTGTGTGACTGTCCGGCACTGGCTCGGATTAGAAGTAGGACCTTCGGTAAAGGGTCTCTAAGCCCGGCTGAGGTCCGTAATTCTTCTGAGGGTGACCTTCTGGCTTTCCTTAGGGTAGCGGATCGTCTACTCCACTAATGGGGTTTTGGCACAAAAGACCGTATGGTCGCAGTGTCTTCCGCTTGGGCGGTCCCCACCAATAAATATAATATAATAATAATATAGACCCCAAAAATAGTTTACACCCGTAAAAATTTAATGACTTATTAAAGAAACATAAATTATCTACAGAAATATAATAACCCCAAATACCCCCTAATAAACAAACAATTAAAACTAACAACTTTAAATAAACAGGTAGGCAAACCATTACAGGACTTGGAAAAATTAATCATCTAAGAACTCTCCCACCAAAGACTCTGGCAATAAAAAACCCTAACATACCATAAACTATAGTCCAGCCCTCATCATTCAAATAATTTAAAGAAAGACAATTAGAGTCACCAGTCATAGTATAATAAACTAATCGTAAAGAATAAGAAACTGTCAAACCCGTAGAAAAAAAATTTAAAAAAAATCTAAAAACATTCACATAAGATAAACAAACTGTCTCTAAAATCAAATCCTTAGAATAAAACCCAGACAAAAAGGGCATGCCCCACAAAGCCAAATTAGCAACATTAAAACATGAAGAACTAATAGGCATATGATTAACCAATCCCCCCATAACACGAATATCCTGAGAATCCCCCATATTATGAATAATAGCCCCAGCACGCATAAATAATAAAGCCTTAAATATAGCGTGAGTTAACAGATGAAAAAAAGCCAACTTATAAAAACCCATCGACAAGATTCTCATCATCAGCCCCAGTTGTCTAAGAGTTGATAAAGCAATAATCTTCTTCAAATCATACTCAAAATTAGCCCCAATACCAGCTATAAATATAGTAAGCCCAGAAATCAATAATAAAAAAGTACCCCAGCAAGACATATCAATTAAAAAATTAAAACGAATTAGAAGATATACCCCCGCAGTAACCAGAGTAGAAGAATGAACCAAAGCAGAGACTGGGGTAGGGGCAGCTATAGCTGCCGGCAACCAAGAAGAAAAGGGGATCTGAGCTCTCTTGGTTATAGCCGCAACCATAACAAGACCCCCAACAATGCTCATTTCATCAAAGTCCTTATAAACACTTAAATAAAAAACATAATTCCAGGACCCATAATTTAACATCCAGGCAATTGCTAACAACAGGGCAACATCCCCCACACGGTTAGATAAGGCAGTTAATAATACCAGCACTATATGATTTAACATTTTGATAATAAATTACTAAAACATAAGAAACAAGTCCAAGGCCATCTCACCCCAATAAAATTCTAACCAAATTAGGACTAATAATAAGAAACATTATAGAAAGAACAAATATTAAAACAAGTATAATAAAACGAACAATGTAAATATCAGAGTATATAAGTTAACGTGTTGCATACCTCTAAAAATTAAACTAAATTCCTGTTAACTATTAGCTAAGATTTAAACTGTATCCTTTTTCCTTGAAACAATAAATGCAGGAAATTCCTAATTATCCTTAAACTCCAACTATCCTCATAAACAAACCCTCATTCCCGGAACCTATCACCTTCATAAAATTACCCTTTTTCCGGGAACTCAACAAATCCATTGCAACTCGTTTCCCTTCCGTTAGAAATGTATAAATAGCTAAGAATATTTTGTTAGAGTTTAGTTTTAGTTCAGATTCCTTGTTGTAAAGATTAGTTTTCAACGAATATTAAAGAAATAGTATTTAGGCAACAGTTTGTTTCATTTCGAGAATAGTTCAATTCAAAAGAACTCCAACATAATATTTTGGCGACGAGGATGGGATAAGTGGAAAATCAAAAAAAAAAAAAAAATCATCAGTGATAAGTGCATCAGCGATAAGTGCATCAGCGATTAGTGCATCAGTGATAAGTGCATCAGCGATAAGTGCATCAGCGATAAGTGCATCGGTGATAAGGATCAATTGGACATCTCTCAACTCCAACTGGACTGAACTTCTGGAAGTAGCAACACCAGCACCAGGAAACAAACGTAAGTCAGATATTTGTATATATTCAAAAATTCTTGAAAATGCCTAATGAAACCGAGCAACGAGCATCCAGCTCAACCTCAAAACCCGAGATTGAACTTCCATTCCTAATTAAACTCATCCCTGATAACTTTGATGGCGATAGGTTTAAAATCCGCAGTTTCATAAAACAAGTTGATTCAGTTTTTGAAATAGCGCATGAGTCGCAAACAAAAGCACTACTTCTGTTTGTCAAAAGCCGAATATGCGGTAAGGCTCGGGACCAAATAGATATTCATTGTAATCTTACCACATGGGAAGAAATTTCTGAACTACTTCTCAATTTATACCAAGACAAAAAGTCTTTAGACCAACTATTGGAAGAACTGAATAGTAGTTATCAAGAGAAAAAGGAAAACCTTTCTCAATTTTTTCAAAGACTAGAAGACCTTTGTTCTCGTACACTCGCGGTAATATATGCGTCCGACGAAGATAACAGTAAACTAGTCGGAAGAAACTCAATGATAATCGATATGACACTTAATCGATTTATTTATCATTGTCATCCAAAAATATCCCAAATGCTGAGATACCGAAATTTTAAAACGATAAATGAGGCTTTCACCGCCGGTCTTGCTGAAGAAAAAGCCCTAAGACTCGAATATAACTTTCCTCAAAATAGTAAAAAATGTAATATTTGTCACAGAAATAATCATTTGACACATGAATGCTACAAAAATAAAATACATAATCAAAGACCAAATAGTACAAAATCAATCAATCAAGTTATTCAAACCAAATCTTGCAAATATTGCAAAAAATTAGGGCACACAATTGAAGAATGTCGCAAAAGGCAATATAATAATAATAAACGAAATAATTCAAACCCAAATCCTAATCAAATTCAAGATTCGCAAAATCATCAAGGTCCTCAAAGAAACGTAAATTTCCAAACTCCTTATGGCACCAATCCAAATTATAATAACGAAAACCTACTAAGATCTAATTATCAAAACTCAAAATCATTATATCACAACTCTAATCCATCTACTTCTACTAATTCTAATAATAATCCTCAAATTAATCTGACAGAACAACTATTAACGGATTTTAGTAAATCAAACATCTTTCTAGATACTAACGATCTCTCGTATGTCTTAATTGAATCTCCCCAATCAAAATCATCGGATAAAATGTTAAAATTATTAGTCGATACAGGAGCATCAATATCCCTAATAAAGAGTCAAAGCCTCGATTTTCCAGTAATTACTAATAGAAAAACACAAACTCTAAACGGAATATCACCAAATTCACCAATTCAAACTCTAGGTGAAACCGAGATTACTTTCAATATCAATAAATACAAAATCATCCTTAAAGCTCAACTAATTGACAATGGAACCAATATTCCATTTGATGGACTAATAGGCCAAGACTTTTTTAGATCCCAAAATGCCAAAATCGACTTTGGTAAATCTTCTATATCCATTGATGCTCTGCCTTTTCAAATTCCTATTTTAATTAACACTCCACAGTATAAAAAATTTATAAATATAAGTCCAAGAAGTGAAACAATTGTGAAAATAAATGTATGCAACCCTTTGAACCTCACAGAAGGTATAATTGAAGCCCAAGAAGTAAACTCCATTATAATTCCAAATGCAATTGTTAAAATCTCTACTGAAAATGAAGCTTTAATCACAGCTATTAACCCAACAAATAAATACATTTTATATCACACATTACAACTATCTGTCACACCTTTACCTGAGCAAAGAACAATTTTTGCATTCGACACAAAGTCTAGTACAAAAGAAACAAGATTAACAAACCTAAAATCAAAATTACGTCTCAATCATCTAAATAATAACGAAAAGCAATCAATAGTCGACATTTGTACAAAATTCCAAGACATTTTCCATTTACCAGACGAACCTTTAACCCATACCAAAACCACAACACATTCTATCGTTACTACTAACGAGCATCCAGTACAAGCAAAAACGTACAGATATCCGCAAATTCACAAGGAAGAAGTAAACAACCAAATCGAAAAAATGTTAAAACAAGGAATAATTAGACATTCAAGCAGTCCTTGGTCCAGTCCCTTATGGGTCGTTCCAAAAAAACTAGATGCTTCAGGCAAACAAAAATGGCGAATTGTTATTGACTATAGATTATTAAATGAAAAAACAATCGATGATTCCTATCCAATTCCTAATATAGAAGATATTTTAGATGAGTTAGGACATTCCGAATATTTCACCACACTAGATCTTGCTAGTGGATTCCATCAAATCCAGATGGATCCTAAAGATGCCGCGAAAACTGCCTTCACAACCCCAGAAGGACATTTCGAATTTGTCAGAATGCCATTTGGTCTCAAAAATGCACCAGCAACATTCCAGCGATTAATGCGAAACGTTTTACTAGGATTGAACAACAAACAATGCTTTGTCTACATTGATGACATAATTATATATGGGTCATCACTGGAAGATCATAATCGAAAATTAAATAATATTTTCGAACGATTAAGGGAACATGACCTTAAACTACAACCGGATAAATGTGAATTTTTGAAACCAGCATGCTTATATTTAGGTCATATAATAACCCGTGACGGTGTTAAACCAGATCCCTCTAAAATAGAAGCAATTAAGAAAATGCCAATACCCAAAAACCCAAAAGACATTAAAGTTTTTCTTGGTATGACTGGATACTATAGAAAATTTATTCAAAATTTCTCAATTATTGCTAAACCTTTAACTCTCCTACTACAAAAAGACGTACCGTTCCAATGGAATGAACAGCAAGAAAATGCATTCCAATTACTTAAAGAGAAATTAATTACAAATCCAATTCTTAAATACCCCGACTTCAATATTCCCTTCTATTTAACTTGTGATGCCTCTAATGTTGGCCTTGGCAGTGTTCTATCACAAGAAATTGATAACAAAGATTTACCTGTTGCATATTTTTCACGAACTCTAAATTCAGCAGAACAAAATTATTCTACCACAGAAAAAGAATTATTAGCTATTGTGAAGTCTGTTGAACATTTTAGACCATATCTATTTGGACGACAATTTACAATATACACAGATCATCGACCACTCCAATGGTTACTTAATTGTAAAAATCCATCCTCTAAATTAGTACGATGGCGTTTAACCCTTAACGAATACGATTATCAAATAAAATATAAACCAGGACGAGTAAATTCCAATGCAGATGGGTTATCACGAATGGTTTCAAATAATCATGCTAGCAAATCGCCAATTCATACTACACAAATTTGCTCATCAATAAATACAACCACATATAAAGATTTTATAAAATTTCATTACACCAATAATGATGTAATAAACTTCGAAATTGAAAGTAAACCTTTAGACAAAATCCGTGATGCTATTATATTAATTTGGTCTTTAGACTTAGATGAATCAAATCTATATTCAAATTATATTCAAGAAAACTTTGATCTTACAAATATTCAACCATCACTTAATGGATCATGTAAATAAACAAATCAAACTCAAACAATTTTTCTTATTTTCCCAAAAAATTTACATCACGATAAATTGGAATATAAATATTTATTCGAAGCATTAAAAATTCTAAAAGTAGAATTCCAAAACAAATCATTCGTTTTAGTTCCTCCAAACAATGCAAAAAATATCAAACCTTCACAACTAAATGAAATGCTTAAATTCATATTTCCAAATAATAATTATATAAAAATTTTGAATATTGCAAAACTCACTCCAAAAAACAATGAAGAAATAAAACAAATACTACAAGAAAATCATAACAGTAAATTCTCTGGACATTCTGGATACAATAAAACTTACAAGAAAATTAAAGAAAAATATTTCTGGCCAAACATGAAGTCCGATATTAGAAAATATATTAAAACATGTCACTCTTGTCAAGTTAACAAAACAAATTTTAAACCTACAAAACAACCCATGGAAATAACTACAACATTCGACAAACCCTTCGAACGACTAGCAATCGACATAGTCGGACCTCTACCTTTAACAGAATTAGGAAACAAATTTATTCTAACAGCCCAAGATGATTTTACTAAATACTTATTTGCATATCCAATTCCTAATCATGAAGCCCAAACGGTAGCAAATGTTCTAATAAAAATATTTACCACCTTTGGAATTCCAAAAACATTTTTAACTGATCAAGGCACAGATTTTATGTCAAACCTTATTAAGGAATTGAGTAATCTTTTTAAAACTAAACATATAATAACTACTCCCTATCATCCGGAGACAAATGGTGGTTTAGAAAGATCTCATTTGACTTTGAAAGATTACCTAAAACATTACATAAAAGCCGATCAAAGCAATTGGGATGAATTCTTACCCTTCGCATCATTTAGCTATAATACATCCGTCCATAAATCTACTAATTATACTCCTTATGAACTACTTTTCGGTCGGAAAGCATATTTACCTTCTTCATTAATTCAAGAGCCCAAATTCCATTATACATATGATGACTATATTAAAACACTAGAGTTCAAATTAAATCAATCCGTCAAAATTGCTCGTGAAAATATTATTGATGCCAAAAGTAAAAGTAAAATTTATTTTGACCGTAATTCTAATCCCAAAACATTCAAAGAAAAGGATATGATTTTAGTCTATCAGAAACAAACTAAGCCTGGACTTTCAAGAAAACTACAAGGCAATTTTAAAGGACCTTACGAAATAATCAAAGTTTTTCCAAATCAAACAGTAGAAGTTAGAATTAACAAAAATAAAACAGTAAAATATCATACTAATTTATTAAAACACTCTTTTCCAGATGAAAATAACTTTCTTGTTCATCCTCTGCATTCCACCCCCAATCATTAATTTCTACTTCCAAAATACTCCATTACATAATTCTAGTGGAATATTTTATAATAAAAAAGGAATAACAAAAATCTCAAATTCGAAGTTTACCCTCCTAACTCACTTAAATATAAATTCCCTCGAAGAAACTCGTAATATTGTTATTAGTAATGCCGCTTTAATAAAAAACCTTTGTACAGAAAAATCATCTAAGGTCTCTGAATTTAATATTAGTTATAACTGTAGGGATACAATTAATTTAATACAAAAAGATATCGATGATATAAATAACAATCACGACATTCTTAAGGAAATTTTATTAGACAAACCCAAAAGGAAAGTACGCGGATTAATTAACGGCGTATCTTATGCATTAAACTGGTTATTCGGAACGCCTGATGCAGATGACGCGAAATACTACACAGATAGTATAAATATGCTTCTAAATGATAATAAACAAACACAAACGTTACTAAAATCTCAAATTCAAATCATTTCAAGCACTATCAGAAATTTTAATTATTCCCTTACAGCTTTAAAAACTCAAGAAAAAATATTAAATGGTAATTTGAATCAAATTTATGAATTCGAGACAAAAACAACAGATTACATTGAATATCTACAATATGAAGCTGAAATTTTGGAGCATGTTACTTCATTATCGGTTTTGACAAATAGGGTAATGAGAGATTATACCCAAGTAATAGAAAGCATAATGTTTGCAAAAAACAATATTATATCTCCATTTTTGCTAAGTCCAAAAGATTTTCTTAATGAACTCTCAAAGTATAAAGGAGATAATGACTTATTCATTGAGCCTCTTCATAGTAACATTCACATTATATATAAACTATTAACTATTAGTATAATGCCATATAAAAACATAATAATTTTTGCTTTAAATATTCCAACTGTAAAGAAACAATTATATGAATTATATCATCTTATTCCTCTTCCTATACAACATCAAAACTCGTCAATATATTCTTATATACTGCCAAAAACTCCTTATTTACTAATATCCCAATCAAAATCCCAATACACCCTACTACAAGAATTATTGGATTGTACAGAATATTTGACCAGACAATATATCTGCTACAATATCAACATCATAAAAACTGTTGATTCGACAACCTGTGAGACAGCTCTACTATCGCCACATACCAACTTTATCCCAGATGATTGCGAAACAAGGACTATTAAAGCAGTATTTGAAACCTGGTCTTTCATCAATTATAATAATTGGCTGTACGTTCTTCAAAAACCAACAACTCTAACCATTATCTGTGACGATAACCACATAGAAGACATCATGTTATACCAAACAGGGATACTACATCTACAAAGAAATTGCAAGGGTTACACTAACTTATACTTACTGGAGCCTATAGATTATGCTAACAAAAACGCAACATACTACATACCAACAGCTAGCATAATTGATCACGACTGTTGCTTCAACATCCCCAAACTACATCTCACATTAAACTCGGAAATAAAACCAATTCATTTAACTAACATTGATTTAAATGACCTTAGATTTGCCGACAAAAAGCTCAATGACCTCAATGAAGTACTCACAAAACGTCTTACTGAACCGTATATTGTAACTCATTCGAACTGGTTTGTAATAATACTAAGTGCACTAGGTGGAATTATAATATTAATAATTCTCATCAACTGTTGTCGATGGTGTGGATGCCTCAATTGGTTCCAACGCCTGTGCTGCTTTACCAAGAATCCACACAATGGTCAAATCCTGCCTCCTGCCATAAGAAATTACATTAACTGTAATTTCGACTCGGACCTAAGAACCAACTACAGGGAATCAACAAGAGACGTCGTTGTTCGTGAAGAAGAAGCCAACATTCCACTGAGAGCAATCACAATGCCAGAAGTCCCAGAAGAAAACCAAGAAGACCAACCATCAACCTCACAATCAACAGTAAGACGACCCTATCCATCTAGATCAAGAAGAAGTACTACCCCATTGTAAAATAATTTTATGTAAAAAAAAAAAAAATAATAAAAAAAATAATAATTATAATTGCTAAATACTTCAATATATTTTAGAATTAATAATTACAAATTAAATTAGTTATATTATAAAACCAATTTATTGTTCATTTTTAACTATTGTTCAAACAAGAGTATTACAGATCATATCTTTATACTTAAAAGGGGAGGTGTTGCATACCTCTAAAAATTAAACTAAATTCCTGTTAACTATTAGCTAAGATTTAAACTGTATCCTTTTTCCTTGAAACAATAAATGCAGGAAATTCCTAATTATCCTTAAACTCCAACTATCCTCATAAACAAACCCTCATTCCCGGAACCTATCACCTTCATAAAATTACCCTTTTTCCGGGAACTCAACAAATCCATTGCAACTCGTTTCCCTTCCGTTAGAAATGTATAAATAGCTAAGAATATTTTGTTAGAGTTTAGTTTTAGTTCAGATTCCTTGTTGTAAAGGTTAGTTTTCAACGAATATTAAAGAAATAGTATTTAGGCAACAGTTTGTTTCATTTCGAGAATAGTTCAATTCAAAAGAACTCCAACAAACGCAACTTAAGCTTAAATGTTCGCAACGTGACACCTGCATGCGAACAAGCAACTATTGACCAGCGATCGACGGCCTGGCTGCTGACGCAGCGACACGAGCCACCGCTGCCCCAATTACTAATCCGCTGACACAGGCCTTGAGTAGGTTTTAAATATAGGAAATTATTGTAATTAGCTTAAGTCTGAATTTGGGTAATAAACTGATCGGACCTCCCGATCGTAATACAAATAAGTTATTTTTTTTTATGAACCAAACCTTTTAAAATTTAACTGGCGCCCGAGCAGGGACCGATACGCATTCGGCTGAAATTATAAACGCAATCGCCCTCAAACTCGTTCGCGCTAAAGATAAAAATCTTTAGACCAGAGCCCTTAAGAAGTGCCGCGCACGCGAGTGTAAAAAGTTTGATAAGTATTTTGTGAAGGTGCCATAAGGTCCTCAAGAAGCACCGCCGCACCATTCACCAGCCGAATAAAACAGGATCCTCAAGGAGCATCATAGTATCGGTTCCCGAACCCAAAGAAGACCGCAGTAGAGGAAATAAGGCCCCCCAGGAAAAGTGTAAGCTTATTTTAGTGGATAAAATACCTGTTGCTAATACAAGTTTCGGAAAAGAAAATTCTAATAAAGCAAACTTAAATACGTAAATCATAATTACCGGAAGTAACGTGCGAGAATTCAAGAATTAAAAATAGTTTAATTAAGTTATAATTCGTGAAGTGACTAAATTCTTTAATATGGCTAACCCTAATCTGATTAGAGCCCCTGTTCTGAATGTACCAGAAAGTCCCAATCCTCAAACCCCAGTGGCTCAACCCTCAGCATCTAATAGCGCCCCTGTCTCGAGTGAGGCATTAGATAGGATCGTAACAGCGGCGGTAAACCGCATTCTCCAAAGCGAAGGTCGCCAAATCGTTAATTCCATAATTAATCCTAATGCTGATCAATTTGCCGGAACAGATCAAGCTATTCATCCACAATTTCGCGAAAATTTGAGCGAATTAGATAAAATACCTGATGTTGTGAGGTGTTTAAAAGAATTCACTGGGCAACCAGGCGAATTTAACTCGTGGAAAAAAAGCGTTGATCGGATTTTACATCTATACGAAGGCATTAAAGGAACCCCTAAATATTACGGTATCCTTAGTGTCATACGTAACAAAATTGTCGGACAGGCAGACGTCGTACTAGAGTCCTATAACACCCCTTTGGACTGGAAGTGCGTTGCTCGATGTCTAACAATGCATTACGCCGATAAACGAGACTTACCCACTTTGGAATACCAAATGACATCTCTGGTTCAAGGGAACCGCACAGTTCAAGAATTCTACCATACGGTTTATTCTCATCTCTCTCTTATACTTAATAAGATAGGTTGCATGGAAATTAATCGTGAATCCTTGCCTTTGTTAACTCAGACGTATCGGGATAAGGCGTTAGATACTTTTATCAGAGGTTTGAATGGCGATTTGCCAAGACTCCTCGGGATACGAGAACCGGCAGATTTGCCACAAGCTTTACACCTTTGCCTTAAATTAGAAAATCAGAATTACCGGACTCAGTACGCTAACTCACATAATGGACAATTTCGAAAGTTGCAATTCCAAAATGCCCCTCAATCTCCGCTACGTAGGAACATTATAAGTCTTAGTAAGCCTAATCCACAAGTAAATAAACCGGCCTTCTACCCGCAGCTGGCATTCCTACCCCAATCAGCCCCTACTCCTTACTATCAAAATTCCTTTAGAGCACCTCCGTTTAATCCAAATAATCGGCAGAATCAACCGCCTATGCCACCTCGCCCACTTGCACCCAAGCCACAGCCGAAGCCCGAACCGATGGACGTCGACCAAAGCCTCCAAACAAGGAGGATCAATTACATGAATCGACCGTCGCATAACCCGCTGTATGGGAAAAGACCACCACAAACACAACCAGGGCCAGCAGTTCCCAATAAGTTCCAACGTATATTCCATACCGAATCTCAGGAGATTAACCAAACTGAGGTTCTAGATTACGAACAAATGCAGGAATCCAGTAATGAAGGCTACGATCAGTCATTGGCAGAATATGCAGAGCAATACGAGGAAAAAGAAGACGCGATCGAAGAATTCGTCGACTATAGTGACATACATTTTTTAGACTAAACTGCTCTTCCCTGCCTTATTTTGAATGCAGGACGAAGAGCGGTAAAATTCTCAAAATTCTGATTGATACCGGCTCTAATAAGAATTACATTCAACCGCACCTTGTCCCAAACCCTATTCCCAACACGCAACCCTTCTACGCGAATTCAATAGGTGGAAACACTAAAGTTACACACCACACACTAGTAAATTTGTTTGGCCTCCAAGACACAAAAATAAAATTCTTTTTATTAAATTCCCTTAAATCGTTCGATGCTATCCTCGGAAACGATAGTCTAAAAGATCTATCCGCGGTAATTTACACAAAAGAAAATTATATAGCTATAAGAAATAAAGTAAAAATTAGGATCAAACAGCGTACTTATTCATCAGTTAATAAAATAGAAATTAGGACTCAGCATATGAACTCGGAACAGAAGGAAAAAATTAACGCTCTAACCCAAGAATTCCCTAAATTATTTACCGAACCGGACGAAAAATTGACTTTCACTACCGTGGTCAAGGGAGAAATTCGAACCACTTCCGATACCCCAGTATATTCTAAATTTTACCCCTATCCAATGGCCTTAAAAGATGAGGTCGAAAAACAAGTCCAACAGCTCCTTAACGATGGAATCATTCGACCATCTCGGTCCCCTTATAACTCACCGGTATGGATAGTGCCAAAAAAAGCCGACGCCTCTGGCGTGAAGAAATATAGAATGGTAGTGGACTACCGAAAATTAAATAGTATCACTATAGCAGACAAATACCCAATACCGGAAATAAATGAGGTACTATCCCAACTAGGTCAAAACAAGTGGTTTTCAGTTATAGATCTCAAGAGCGGATTCCATCAAATTCCCCTTAAAGAATCAGACATCGAAAAGACTGCTTTTTCCGTGAACAACGGCAAATACGAGTTCACAAGACTACCGTTCGGCCTGAAAAATGCACCCTCTATATTCCAGAGAGCACTCGACGATATTCTTCGAGAACATATCGGGAAAATCTGTTACGTCTATATAGACGACATTGTGATCTTCAGCAAGGATGAAGAAACACATTTCGAAAACATCAGGGACATTTTTCAGACGCTAGAAAGGGCGAACATGAAAGTTCAACTCGATAAATGCGAGTTCCTTCAAGAGAAAGTAGAATTTTTAGGCTTTGTTATCTCAGCAGGAGGCATAAGAACTAACCCTGCGAAAGTCGAAGCCATAATTAATTTTCCACCTCCCAAAACATTAAAAGACCTACGATCATTTCTCGGCCTTTCAGGGTATTATCGCCGATTTATTATGCTAATCTGGCGAAACCCCTTACAGTCCTCTTAAGGGGGGAAGGAGGAAGAATTTCAAAAAATCTTTCAAGCAAAAAAATGATCAATCTTAATAAAGAATCTCTTGAAGCTTTTAAAAAAATAAAGAACTCCTTAGTATCAGAAGATCTACTTCTAGTCTACCCTGATCGTAAAAAGGAATTCCAACTTACAACGGACGCTTCAGACTATGCGATTGGAGCGGTACTAGCTCAAAACGACAGGCCCATAACGTTTATCTCACGAACACTCAATAAAGCCGAAGAGCATTACGCGACGAACGAGAAAGAAATGCTCGCTATAATTTGGGCTCTAAGTTCCCTTAGAAATTACCTCTATGGCTCAGCGAAAGTCAAGATCTTTACAGATCATCAACCGCTGACGTACGCCCTTGATGTAGATGTAGATTTTGAGAGGTTGAGCATAGAGCTCGGTACTCAGACCGTATGGTCCATTGTACGTGCCTCGTTCGCGAAGTCTGCCATCCGTTTTATTGTCGTCGTCCTTCGTGAGTCGCCAGACGTTTGGTTCGTTTAGCGAACTTCAGCATTTCGGACAACGTTATGTTTTGCAACTCGTTTGTCGCAATAATATTAGCGCCAAGTAGTGCTCTTCTTTCGCTGAAGTGACGAGGACATTCACTTAGGAAGTGAATGGCCGTTTCGTCTTCGAGGCCGCACTCACACAGAGGTGATTCTACCTTTCGTAACTTGTAAAGGTGCCTGTTGAGCCTACAGTGTCCTGTTAAGAGACTAACTGTAAGGCTTAGATCTTGTTTCTTGCAGTTTAGTAGCCACTTTGTGATTTTGTGGTTGCACTGCTTCATGAAGACTTTCGACTGTTGACAGTCTAGTCTTCCTGCCCATATCCGGTTATGTTCGGCCTTTGCCCACTCCTCGATTAGACGAGTTGTGTAGGAGGGCGCAAGGCCCAGGCTAGGTTCTGGACCAATAACTGGCACTGATGAGCCTTGTTTGGCCAGCTCGTCGGCTCGTTCGTTGCCTAGGATATCACTGTGTCCTGGCACCCAGATTAGCATTACATCATTCGTTTCTGCTATCCTGTGCAATGCTTCCTTGCATTCTCCAATTAACTTGGATTTGGTTACGAAAGAGTCCAGCGCTCTTAGTGCGGCCTGACTGTCTGAGAAGATTATTACATGACTGTGTTTTATGTCTCTTTCCCAGATCTCATAGGCGCTTAGAGCTATCCCCATAATCTCTGCTTGAAAGATTGTGGTATAGGACCCGAGAGGTCTGGAGATACTCGTGTTCACTGTTTCTCCGTACACTCCCACGCCTGCCGACTTGTCCTTTAGAGACCCATCTGTGTACCAAATGGATTTGTTCTCCAATGGCAGCCTTTGAATGAGGTTTTCATTCCATTCTTCCCTTTTTGGGAACACTATAGTGTAACGTTTGTTCAGGGACACTTCCGGAATTTGCCAGTCCGAGACCATTTGGAGGTTAGGATTGACCTCCAGAAGTCTCTGCCAAATTGTGGAGTGGCCCTTGGTCATGTTTGTCTTCGTCCATTTTTTACTATAAAATAGACGGAGCGCTGTTTTCATCGCCTCCTGTTTGATGAATATATCTAGAGGAGTTAGAGAAAGTGCAACCTCTAGTGCTGCAGTAGGAGTTGTTCTCATGGCTCCTGTTATTGCCAGACATGCTGTTCTTTGCACTTTGCTTATTGTTTGTAGGGCGGTACTGAGTTCCACTCTGTGCCACCAAACTATGGCTCCATAGCAAAAGCTAGGTCTTATCACGGCCGTGTAGATCCAGTGAATAATTTTGGGATTCAGACCCCATGTGGAGCCACAAGCCCGCCTGCATTGCCACAGAGAAGCGACAGCTTTACTCGTTTTGTAATCTATATGTGGCTTCCAGCTTAGTTTGTTGTCGACCGTGACACCTAAATATTTAACGGTCTTGGACAATTTTAACTCCTTTTCGGACAATCTGATAGGTTTTATACCCACCAGTTTTCTCCGTTTAGTGAAGAGTAGTGCAGATGCTTTATCTGGGTTGACAGACAGGTTGTTGCCTCTGCACCATCTTTCCACTACTAATAGTGCCCTTTGCTGTAGTTCGCAGATGGTGTCGAGAAATTTCCCCCTGATCAGCAGTGCAATATCGTCCGCATAAGCCACTGTGTAGCAGCTCGTGCGTTCCAGCTCTGCTATCAGGCCATCAACGACCATGCACCACAGCAAAGGGGATAGAATGCCACCCTGGGGGCAGCCTTGCTTAACTACTCTTATCGTTTCGTAGTTACCTACTTTGGTCGAGATTACTCTGCTTTCCAACATATTGTTGACCCAGACTGTCAATGATTCATCAACACCATGTTCTCTCAAGGCCGCTGCCATCGATTTGAAACTGGTGTTGTCGAAGGCACCTTCTATGTCTACGAAGACCCCTAGCGCATATTCCCCTTCCATCATGGCCTTTTCCGTGTAGGCCACTACCTGATGTAGGGCGGATTCAGTTGACTTCCCTTTTTGATACGCATGTTGCTTCTCGTGAAGGGGGAAGTTTCTTAAGCATGTGGATCTAATAAAGTGATCCACTATCTTTTCCAAAGTCTTTAACAGGAAACTGGTTAAAGTTATTGGACGATATGACTTTGCAAGTTTATAGCTGCTTTTTCCCGGTTTGGGAATAAAGGTTACTTTCGCATCTCTCCAGCTACGCGGTATATAACGAAAGGCTAGTGAGGCTGCGTAAATCTTTACAAGGACTCGGCTGATCACCCCTAGTCCCTCTTGAAGGGTGATTGGGTATATTCCATCTTTGCCAGGGCTCTTATATGGCGAAAAGGAATTGACCGCCCACCTTACTTTGTCAGCCGTAACAATCGTGTTTGCGATGTTCCAATCCGCTTCACGCGGGTTGTACTGATCGTTTGTGGTGAAAGTGGCTGGTGTTTTTGCGCACCCTGGGAAGTGGGTTTCCAGCAGATGTTCGCCTATTTCCAGACTGTTTTCTGTGTACTCCCCTGTTGGTAATTGCAGCGTCCCCAGTTGCGCTACTCTGTCTTTAGTTAAGATCTTGTGGATCCTCGCTGATGCGCTGATGCCTTCTATTTCGTTGCAAAATTTTTGCCACGATTTTATTTTAGCAGTTTTGATCTCTTTCTTGTACTCTTGTTGTAGAGATCTGTATTTTGCTATTTCTTCTGCGGTTCGTAGATTCCTAGCACGATTAAACTGCCGCCGTACGCTTCTTCTCAAAGATTCTAAGTTGCGAGTCCACCAAACGTTTTTGTTACCAGGTTTGGGAACGGTTAGTGGACAGGCTGTCTGGAAGCTGTCATTTAGGGATTGTCCTAAATTATTTACCGCTTCTTCAATATCGCTTTCGCATCTTAAAGCGGGATCCCAATTCACCAACTTAGAATCCAGTAATTCCCTGAACTTTGCCCAGTTACATTTACGAGGATTTCTAAGCCCAGTGGGAGGGTTATCACGCTGTTCTAACTTGAGTGATATACTCCTGTGGTCTGATGTCAGAATCGCATTGGAAACCTTCCATTCCTTGACATGGTCAACCATGCTCGGTGAGCATAACGTGATATCGATTGACTCACTTCTCACCGAGTTAATGAATGTTGGCTCATGCCCATTATTTAGAATGTTTAGGTCCGTGCCTATTATAAAGTCAAACAAATTTTGACCTCTTAAGTTAGTGTTCGTGCTACCCCAGCATATATGGTGGGAGTTTGCGTCACACCCTATGATAATCGGTATTTTCTTCCTAGTGCTGAAATCTACCACCTCTTTGAGCTCCTCACTCGGGGGAGGCGCAGGTGAATCGTATGGCAGATAGGAAGACACAATTAACAGGTCTGTTTTGTTGCCGTTTGTGGTAGTGTAGGTGGTTAGGATAGTCACCTGATCCTTACCCGTGTGTTGTTGGATCAGAGTGACATCTAGCCTCTTTGCCGCCCATATGCAAGCTCTCGGCTTTTCTGACTCTGTACAGGTCAGAATCTTGCCTCCAGCTGACCCCAGGCCCATTATGCGATTTTTTATTACCCAGGGTTCCTGGATAATTGCAATATCTGTGTGCCCCATAGCAAGGATTCTGCTTAGTTCTGCAGAGGCCGATTTGCTATGTTGCAAGTTGATCTGTAAAAAGTTAAATGAGTTAGAATTCATGATTAGGATTCTCTCATTTCAGTATCGATTGCGCCCACTGCTGTCGCCGCATTTTCCGAGGAGTACTCAGTTACGGCAGCCGGCACGGCGCCGAGTGCCGCAGCTTCATTGGACGAGTCCTTAACAGCTGCTTCACCCGGCCCTGCCTCTGCTTCTCTCCTATTTCCTCCTTCGGGTTCTTCCTTGGCTGGTTTAATCTTGGCCACGATTTCCATCAGCCCGTAATGCAGCCTGCCATCCCGTTTTTTGAGGCTATCGGCCATGCTTTGCTCTACCCCCAGTACTAGGACAGATCCTTTCGGATCCTCGTCATTCCTGTGGTAAAGCCTCCACTTTTCCACCTCGAACTCCGGATTTTGCTTGCGCAGTCTCACCTGTAACTGTGCCCATTCGATTTTATTAACACCCGGTAACCACAAGGTGACTTTGGTGTATCTGGGTATTTTTGCAAATTCGTGCACAGCAAGCTTTGCGCCAGCCCAAGGTTCCCCTAGCTTCTGAACGCAAGCTTCTAGCCACTCCTTTGCCCTTTTGTCATAGCAGGTGACCGTGAAATAGCCACGGCCATCTGCGCCCCTATTTGTCAGGCCGAAACCTCTAAATTTAGGCGAGGGCTCATCATCACTAATGTTGAAGATGGCCTCACTGATGGCCTCTTGTAGAATTTCTGCCTCCTCATTGCTCACCAGGAATTCTGACTGGTCGTCTGATCCCACAATCACCTTAAGGCTGTTGTTGAAGGCGACTTCCGCAAAAGTTGGTCTCTTTTGCGCTGTGGGCATAATTTTTTCCGGAGCCTTGCTTGGACCAGAAGCTCTGTGCTTTTTGACCTCCTGCACCTCAGAAGAAGATGCTTCCTCTGAGGTGGAAAAGGCTCTCTTGGGTGTACTTGCAAATTCCGCCCTGTTGTGGGATGTACTTTTAATTTCCATACCCACAGAGGACGTACTTTTGCTTTCCGAACCCGTTTTCTCCCCCGACAGGAGCTTCTGCTGTCTTCTTTGGCTCCTAGACCATCTTTGCTTTTTTGTGTTATTCGACACATTTCCCACAGATTTTGTACGAAAGTCCCCGACCGGTTTTGCACAGCCCTGCACTGACCGAGGCTGCACCCTGGACACGCACCCACTCTTTCCGCTCACAGCTGGCGCGACCTTCGGCAGAGTACTAAAGATCACAGCTGAGCTTTTTTCCGAGCCCCTGCTGTCATCTCGTTCCTCGCTCCCGGTTGCCCCCTCACACATTCCCTGCCGCTGTCCCGACGATGCCGAGGGCGTTGGGAGAGCAGCACCCGGAGGAAAATCGGGTTTATGGAGATTGGGTACAGCCTGGTGGCCGCCCTGGCCCGTCCTCCTCCTGCCTCCCACGATCACCCAGCGGTCAGACAGGGCCTCATTCGCGCCACCACTCACCTGGGACTCCTGCTTTTTCGCGGGATTATTCCCCTCCATCGTCCAGACTCAGTCGTACTCCGCTGCCACAACACCACACAGAGCACTTCCCCACAAAAACAAGGTACTTTTCCACCTTTAAACCACAAAATTTTAGAATATAAGCTGCACTCAATTCCAGTGCGACCGCCCTCATCAGATGACAGATGACAGATACGCCCTTAGCAATAAGAATAATAACAACAAGATGAAAAGATGGAAGGCTATACTAGAAGAGTATAACCACGAATTGGTATACAAACCTGGAAGAACGAACGTGGTAGCAGATGCTCTCTCTAGGCCTCCGATGGCTTATAACCATTTTCAAAAGATATCTTAATCCGAGTGTAATTAATGGCTTATTTACATCTGAAACGATAATGGGGAAAATCCAAGAAATTTACTCATCTCACTTTAGGAAATATAAAATTCGATTTACGCAAACACAGGTGGAGGATCTCACCAATATAGAAAGACAAAACGAGGAAATTCTAAAGACACATAAAAGAGCGCATCGTAATGCACGCGAAAACAAAATTCAACTGTTAGAAAAATTTTACTTTCCCCAAATGAATGCTAAAATAAATAATTTAGTAAAGCAATGCGTAATATGTAGGGAACAAAAGTATGACAGACACCCGAACTGTCCCGAACTTAAAGAAACACCAATCCCACAATACCCAGGCGAAATTCTCCATATAGACGTTTACTCCACGGAAAGGAAACTAATATTAACTGCGCTAGACAAGTTTTCAAAATATGCACAGGTAAAAATATTAAAATCCAAAGCAATCGAGGATATCAAAGAACCTTTACGTGAGCTACTCTTCTCTTTCGGCGTTCCACGAATAATAGTAATTGACAACGAAAAGTCCCTAAACTCCTCTTCAATAAATTTCATGATCCAAGATCAACTTGGTATTCTAATCTTTAAAACCCCTCCTTACACTAGTACAGTAAATGGCCAAGTCGAAAGATTTCATTCCACCCTTACAGAAATAATGAGATGCATAAAAGCGGATGGAATACAAAGAACCTTCCCCGAGTTACTCGACCGAGCCGTCTATGAATATAATTTGTCTATACATTCGACTACAGGGAAGAGACCACTTGAAGTGTTTTTCGGAAGAAACGTGAGCGTCAACCCAGACGATTACGAAAAAGCTAGACAAGACAATATCACTAGACTTAGAGAAAAACAAAAAGCCGATCTGAAGTACTCGAACAAAAATCGGCAAAAGATAAAAGATTATAATCCCGGCGAAACTATTTACGTTAAGCAAAATAAACGCATTGGTTCAAAATTGTCCCCTAGGTATAAGAAAGAAATCGTGAAAGAAAATTATTCCAAAACCGTACTAACAGAATCTGGAAAAATAGTTTATAAAGGTAATATTAAAAACTAATATTTCCCTTCCAGGCTCTTTCTAGCCCACTGCTTTGCAGAGGTGAAGATTTTGGACTACTCAAATTCTAAAGTGATCGCGCTAAGCACAGGGGTTTCAAAAATACAAACAGGAACATTAAAATTAATTCACGTCATCGACCTAGAATCTTATAGTAAAATACTTACCGATTTAGAAATACATTTAGGAAAAGATGTCGAGACGAGTCATCCCATGTACCCATTCCTATCCCACGAAATTCTAAAAATTAAAACTCTAAGAGCTAGTACACACTAGGCGTTCTTCAGCGCGCGCTTCGCTAACGCGCGTTCCACGAACCAAAGGGTCCAATGCATCCGTACACACTCAAACGCGCGTTTGTGCTCAAGCACGCGTCAGACCCGCGCTCTCGGATTTTTGTTCGATCGCACGTTTGGTTAGGGTCAGCTGCGCGCTTTGAGATATATGCACCGTCGTTTGGCTGTACACATTCGATCGCGCGCTTCCGTGTTAGGATGCACATATTTTGTGAGAATTGTGGTAAAGAAGCCACACACAAGCAATCACTTCGACGTCCAGCCGGTATACTTGCCCTACTAATGCGCGTCGAACGCCGTGTGCTAAGCGCGATGTGTGTACGCTACCAATGCGCGTTGAACGCAACGCCAAACGCCTAGTGTGTACCAGGTCTAATTGACCGACTCAAACCCAACGCGAAAGCGAAAAGGTCACTTCATTTTATAGGAAGCGCATGGAAATGGCTGGCTGGCAGCCCAGACCATGACGACTTCAAAATACTCAAAGCAAAATTAACTAATGTTTTAGGAAACAATAACAAACAGGTAGTTATAAACAAATCTATTATAGACAGGATAAACAACATAACCACTGTTACAAACAAAATTTTAGAAGCATACAAAACTAGCGAAGATAGAAATGCAGGATTGATCGGAATTGTAAAATACAAGCTTGAACTAGTAAAAGAGGAAATACTAAATGTATTATTTTATTTATTTATTTAGTCAGTTATACATTTAGGGCTTAACCTAAAGTATAAACTAAAAGTGCTCTCGGCATCACAGGCCATATGGCGCTTGAGGCTATATATTTGGAAAATTCTAATGTTATTCTTATTTTGTGTACTTATTTTAAATATATGTACTTAAATAACTGGTCCTTCTTATACTTAAATAACTACTTCTATTCTATTTTCAATATCCTACCTATATTTCTACTTACACTACTCGTACTATTACAATTTATATTTTACCTAACCTACTTAAATGCCTGTTCCTAATTATTCTTATATACCTACTTCTCTTTCACTTTTATGTTCCTACCTGTATTTCTACTTACATTACTAGAACTATTGGAAATTATATTTTCCTTAACAAGTACTATACTTATATGGGTGGGATTTGGGCATAAAAACTTTGTTTTTTTTTTTTTTTTTAAATTGCGGGTGGTAGGGTAGGGGCAAAGGGCTCTAAATGTGGGGTAGGATATTTAATTTGTGGAGGATTTTTAGGATTTCGGTGGGATTCGCGGGGTTCAGGATATCGCTGAGGGGAGGGAAAGATCCGCCACACGCTCGTCTGGTAATTGGACACTCTGTCAAGATGTGACGCACAGATAGGGGTCGTTGACATGGAAGGCAGCCCGGTCTGGGGCCTCGGCTGAAGAAGTGTTGGTGGGTTAGCAGTGTATGCCCGGTTCTGATTCTAAAAATCTTGATGCCCTCCGCTCTTGAAATGTCTGGCGAGTAGGTTGGAGAGCTGGTGGAGGTCCAGAATGAGGCCAGGAAGGTGTTTGAACTCCTCCAGGATTCTTCGGCATGTTCCTTAATTTTGGCCTTGGTGAAACGCCATATATGCGTAGCTGCTGGTAGGGGCTCTATGATGCTGCCTTCCCCACGACAAGCTTTTGCAGCTTGGTCCGCCGCCTCGTTGCCCGTGATTCCAACATGTCCAGGGAGCCATGCTATCTTAACATAGCCGTTGGCACTCTGGAGCAATGTTTTGAGATGCTTGATGAGTGGGTCTATTGGTTTGTCGTTGGCAATCGCATTTATCCCTCCCAGCGAGTCTGAGAATACTATTGCAGGAGACCCCAGATTCAAGGCGAACCTGATAGCCTTCCAAAGAGCAAAAACCTCTGCTTCGTAACTCGATGCAGTAAGAGGGAGGTAATAGGCTTTAGTAGTTAATGGTTCTGTACTTTGGGGCGGGTAGACCACCATCGCTGCTGCCACCTGTTGGTCCGTTTTGGACCCGTCCGTATATATTTTACACCTGTGCTGGTTGGCTTCCACATCCGCATGATGTCTAGCGCGGAGTTCCTCCTGGATCGTGTTCCTCTTGTTGTGGGGCCTGTTAATTGTTATATGGTTGATCTGGGAGTACATGGGGTGTCTGAGTTCGGGAGGAGGGGAAAGGATTGTAGGATCTGGAAGATTTAAACCTAAACTTACTACTAGTTGCAGAGCCGCCCTGATTGCGGATGTTGATCTTCTTCAGGCTGGAACGTCCGTTAGGTGCCTAAGGGTGGAGTAGTGCGGTCTTTCATTGTCCAGCCAGTTGCGAGCGATAAGTTTTCCTTGGGACGCTGCAATCCTCTCCTTAATGGGCCGTAGACCTGCCTCGATCCAGAGTGCGTTGGTAGGGGTTGATTTAAGCGCTCCAAATGCGGTCCTCAGGCATTTGTTGATTGCCACCTGGATGTGGCCTAAGTTTTTTCTTGCGGTGGTCCCAAGAAGGGGGAGCCCGTAGCTGGAGTATCCTCTTAGCAGGGTGTTAGCAATGTGGACCATGGCTTGTATGGGGGCTCCGTTGTTTTTGGCCGCTATTGCCCGTAGGAGGTTGTTGGTCCTGAGTATTTTTTCTGCTATGGTCTTACACTGATCCGCCCAGTTCATCCTGCTGTTGAACATTATGCCCAGGATTTTTTGCTGCCTCTTGGCCGTGATCTCGACATCCCCGATGGTGAGTGTCCGCAGCCTAGGATTCCTTTTCCTTGAAAAGGTAATCAGTTCGGCCTTATCTTGAGGAATTATAGCACCTGTTCTGTAGCACCAGATATCTAGGGCTGTCATGGCTCGTCTCAACTGTTCAGTTGGGAGGTCCGTTTTTGTGGTAATCAGTATGTTGTCTGCGTAAATGTAGTATTAGTGTCGTCATGTATGTATTAAATAAGTTCGTGGAGAAGGGGGATCCTTGGGGTAGGGCATTTGAAATCGGGAATCTCGATGATAAAAAGCCATTCACTCTCACTTGTACCGTCCGCGCAGAAAGGAAGCTCATTATCAGTTGGATGAACGGCTCATCAACGCCCCAAACCTGGAGCTGGTCAGCGACTATGTTCGCGCATACTCTATCGTACGCCTTCTCTATGTCCGCGGAGAGGAGGTGGAGTTCTCTTTTGCTGGAAAGTGTATCCATGATTTCATGTTCGAGTTCCAGAAAGGGCGAGGTGGTACCCCGATACCTTCTGAAGCCATGGATTTGACTGGGGAGAATGTTCTCCAGCAGGTTAGCTAAACGCTGGCTTAAAATTTTCTCGAGAAGGCGCGAGAGACATGGGATTAGAGAAATTGGACGTAGGTCCTTGGGAGATATCTGACCATTGTTGACAGGTTTCCTCTTACGGATGGGAATGAGAATTGCATTTTTCCATGCCGGTGGAAAGCGGTCATTCTTGAGGATGTTGGGAATAACGAGAGGATTCTCTCCTTGAAGAAAACCGGAGTTTCCTTAATCATTCCGTAGGTGATCCTGTCGTGTCCAGGGGCTGTTCCTTTACATTTACTAAGCGTGGCGCTTAGTTCATGAAAGGAGATGGGATGGGAAATGTTTCTAGTTGGGTCAAGTGAGTACGGTTTATCCGAGAAAGACCAAGAAGTTTTGGCTCGAAACTGCTCACTGGAGAAGTTGGTGTCGCTGGAGTAGGCAGTCCAAGCTTGCGCCAGGTGGTTGGCAATGTCTTGAGAGTTGGTGTAGATTCTCTGGTCAACCGTAAGGTTGGCGAGAGAGCTTGCTTGACGATTTCCAGACAGGGCCTTAACCTTTCTCCATGCCTCGGAGAGATTAAGGTTGGGGTCTATGGTTTTGGCGAAGTTGGCCCAGCATGTTCGCTTGGATTCCTTAATCTCAATTTTGGCGATGGCCGATAGTCTTCGGTATTCACGGAAGTTTTGGTGTGTGGGGTGCCTTTGAAAAAGCTTCCACGCTCTGTTTTTGTCCCTGATTCGACTGAGAATGTTGCCGTTCATCCAAGCTGGTTGGGTTCTTGGGATAGGGTTGGAGCTAGGGATACTGGCATTTGCAGCTGTCCTTATAATTCTGGTTATCTGGGCAACCTCTTTGTTGATGTTTGTTGGTAGTTGGTCGGAGCTTGGCCTCTGAGCTTATTTGTTTCCTATATTTATCCCAATCGGCTCTGCTCTCTATAAATTTAACCACGGCCTTGCTACTTGCTGTCTGAAAGCTCGACTTTATAATTATTGAAAAGTGGTCACTTCCTTCCAGGTCCGAGTGGGTAAACCACTCTAGTCGTGGAGCAAGGTGTGGCGGGGCGAGGGTGAGGTCTATCGCCGAGTAGGAGCCCGAATACGCGACCAACGTAGGAGAATTGTTGTTTAGGATGCACAAATGGCAGCCGTCGATCCAGTCCGCCACCCGTCGCCCTCTGAGATTCCAATGACCACCTCCCCACTCGGGGCTGTGGGCATTTAAGTCTCCACCATAAATGGTGTTTTCGGGTAGTTGGGCCGACAAAGATCTAAGGTCGTCAACTGTGGTCTCCTGTCCATGTTCGAGGTACATAGAAACCAGTGCGAGAGGCTCAGGGGAGTTGATGACAACTGCGCATGCCAGTAAGGGGGTGTTCAGGGCAAGTTGGTACGCCGGGAGAGAGTTGTGAGCTAGCACAGCTACTCCGCCTCGTCTATTTTCCCTGTCGGAATTGGTTCCAAAAAAATTGTAAGCCCTCAAACTGTCAGGCTGTTCATCTGACCGGATATTTGTTTCCTGAAGCAGGATTATTTTAGGGCTGTATCGGGCAATCAACAGGTCTAACTGTGGCAAGTTGTTATATAGCCCACGTATGTTCCATTGCAGAATAGTGATATTCTGCATGGAGAGACGGCCGTGAGAGTTATTTTGTGTCATGGCTCCCTACATCGAATCATCGGATTCCCGATCGCTGATAGTGGTGAAAGTAGAGACTGATGCAGGATTATGGTCCGATTCCGTTAGATCAATGGGTAGGTCTGTATTTTGCATCTGTGTGGAGATGTGAGGTCCTGATGCGGCAATGATATTGTCTTCTACCGGGAAGTCTAGGTTAAAATGACTATCGGAAAGGGTTTTTATCACTTTTTTGGAGGTTGGGGTTAAAGGTAGAACAGGGTATTTTTCAAGGGAAGTTTGAGCCATTGCATTTATTGTATTAGAGGGTGACGTTAGTTGATTATTATCTGTAGTGTTAGTGCTATTAGGAGTGTTGGTATCGTTGATAGTGTTAGTGGTGTTATTTCTTGGGGGTTTCACAGGTAAGGGTTTAGGTGGGGATGTTGGGGTTGTTGTTGTTTTTTTAGTGGGGTTAGTAATCTTTTTTGTGGCGGAATCCGTAGTGCTGGGGGTAGCGGGTGTTGGGGTATTGGCAGAAGAAGATGTTGTTGCCTTGGTTATCTGAGCAAAGGATGGTTTTTCTTGAGGCTTGTTCAGAGCGTAATACTGTTTCCTCGCTTCAAACCTACTACAGCGGTTTCTAGTTTGTATTGTGAGTATATCTCGTTGTTTTATATACTCCGCGCATGAACGGTTGAAGGATTCGTGGCCCTCTGCGTCGCAGTTGACGCAGAATTTCCTTGAACATGTTGTGCCTTCGTGATTGGGAAGCCCACAAGTGGCACAGGTTTCGGACTCTTCTTTACACCATTTAGTGGTGTGGCCGAGCTTTTGGCATCTACGGCATCGCATAGGATTTGGGATATATTCGCGGATAGAGATCTTGGTCCAGGCTCCGTTTATTTCCTTTGGTAGTTTATAAAGGTCAAAAGTCAAGATAATAAGCCCTGTGGGCACTCTACTTCCGCTTGTTTCGCCTGGTCTGGTGATTTGGACCACTTCAGTGACATTTTGGTCACGGAACCCTTCCAGAAGTTCCTCTTGGGTCATGGTACAAAAGTCAGGGGAGAAAGCTGTGCCTTTAAGAGAATTGAGGGTGCCGTGGTAGGCAGCAGTGACGGGAATTCCCGCAATCTGCTTCTGGGCAAAGAAGCGTTCAGCTATTTCCTCGCTATCTACAAGGAGGAGAAGAGCTCCATCCCGCAAGTAGCTAGCCGAGGTAAATTTAGTACTTACTGCATCAACGCCTTTTCGTACAAGAAACTGGTTGAACTCTTTGAGTTTCTTTTGGGAACCTTCCGTTGTTTGTAAGGTGATATATTTAGGCTAGTCGGAGCCTGGTTTTGGGGCCCGCTTTTTCGGGAGGGACGGGAAGCGCTCGTCATGGAGTGAAGTGAGGGCCTCGGACCGTTTCGCTGCTTTTTTTGCGTTCTTGGTCAGGCGCAGCGGCCCTTCCAGTTCCGCAAAACGATTGGCGCCTGCCGAAGCAGCCGCCATTTTAATTAATGTTGTTAATTTTTTAGTAAAAAACTTTGTTTTTGTTAGTGAAGAAGTTAATATATTTAGTGGGAAATTTCTGTCCGTGGAGTACCTGTAGCAGTTTTGTTCGGTAGTGTCCTCTGTGCTGTCTAATCGCTCGTGGAGATTTCAGCTATGAAGCCCTCGATGCTGCTCCAGCTGATCGCCGAAGCACGCGGCTATGTTGACACTGATGACAGCCGGAAAGACCGGCTGTTGTTGATGTAGATGACAACCGCAGCACGAGGCTGCCGGCTATCCAGCCGACCCAAGTGTGAACACCTCTCCCAGGGGTGCGATGTCCAGCGATGCGTGTGCGGGATGAAATGGGGGCGAGAAGAAACTATCCGGGATCTCCTTGATTTATGTGGGCTGCTGCGGCAGGCCGGGCGCTCGGCTCCCGCCTATCGCTGTTGGGGTTGTCGCCTCTTCCCAGATACGCAGTCCGGGATGCAGACGTCTCCGTAGGGAATGAAAAGGGGCCTCCAGTAGTGGCTCCAAGCCTGGGGACTTCCAATGAGGTGGAAAAACGGGTAGAAACGCGTATCCAAAAAACTCAGGTCACAATCGCTCCAAGCACTCAAAAGCCGTGTTCTCCCGATGACGGTCAAACGAAGACTGTACTAAATGTAGATTATGCCTTACACTGGGCAAAAGCAAATATTGTAAATTCTTTCATTTTATCAAACCATGAGATAAATTTAGTAAAAAAATTATTTGAAGACAATAATGTTCCCTATTTAAACTTAGAAGAAGCAATAGATTTTTCAGAAATTAAGATTGCAGCTAGTAATTCAACTCTCCTTTACATTATTAGTATTCCCGTTACAAAATCAGAACTATGTAACACTGTTATGTTAAAAGCCGTAAAACGAGGAAATCTAATAACGAAATTGCCATTCGAAAATATTTTGCAATGTGAAAAGACAACATACGGGATGAGACAAAAATGTTTATCTAGAAGTAAGCTAACTATTTGTAATAGTAGAAATATAATAGACCTAAGTAATTTGAATTGTATCGATAATTTACTCAAGAGCCGCCCTTCGAACTGCACAGAAATTGATAACAGACACCTCCCAACAATAGAAGAAATTCTTCCAGGCACTGTGCTTCTAAATCAATTCAGCGGAACCATCTTCGTAGATAACGAGGCTATGAACTTAACGGGGACATTCATCATCCAGTTCCATAATGCAACACTTAATGTGGGCAGACAAACTTTCATCTCCAAAGAGATTTCTACAATGAAGCCACTTCCACCGATCATGCAACCTGACTCCACCTTCAGGACCATAGAGGAAATACTCACCCTACAATCGATGAAAGACCTACATCTCAACAACACTGAACGTATTGCTGCCATCGAAGATGAAAGTCGTGCTGGTTACCTAACGAATTTTGGGCTAAGCGCTACATTCGTGATTCTACTAGTAACAGCCACTATTGCCAGATTCACCAGTTGCTGCATACGGAGACCAGAAGCTAGTACAACAACAGTAGCAGAGATTCCAATGACTATCACCGTAAGAGAGGAACCTCCGGTGGACCAATTGCCACCTCCATCTTCGGCGCATTCGCCCTTGGCAGAAACTGCAAGGGTTAACCAAATAGCTTTCTTCTAAGAATGAGGACATCCTAATTTAAAGGGGGAAGAGTTAACGCAACTTAAGCTTAAATCTTCGCAACGTGACACCTGCATGCGAACAGCAACTATTGACCAGCGATCGACGACCCGGCTGCTGACGCAGCGACACGAGCCACCGCTGCCCCAATTACTAATCCGCTGACACAGGCCTTGAGTAGGTTTTAAATATAGGAAATTATTGTAATTAGCTTAAGTCTGAATTTGGGTAATAAACTGATCGGACCTCCCGATCGTAAAACAAATAAGTTATTTTTTTTATGAACCAAACCTTTTAAAATTTAACTTATACAGATTCAAACCAAAAAGAAAGTTGTCAAGTTGGTAAATGTATTTGCAGCTAAAGATGTCTCTGAGAATTTGTTATCACTGCGTAAGTTAGCAGACTCAGGACTAAGGGCGTGTGCCAATTCAACTTTTCGAATACTTCTCCTTTTCGAACATTTTTCGGTTATATTTAAAATTGAAAAAAAGCAGCCTTTTATTGCTCATTGTTCGTTTCCATTTAATTTCATAAATGCTATATTTGAATTTCAAATGAAAAGTAAGTAATTGTCAACGAAAAGCGAATTTCAGAGCTGTTTCTTCCTAAGACCCAAACCTTCGAAAATCAATTAGTAAGCTGAAAAGCAATCTCCCATACAAATTTACTTTTGAATAGCAGAGTTGGCACATGCCCTTTTATTATTCTTAAAAGAAAAGGGGAGGTATCAACCTCGAGCGCTCAGACCACGGTCCATTGCACTCTTCCCCTACCCTATCCGAACTTTTTAGTCATCTTGACGAAACTAAGAACATCAGATAGAGATTGAGAATTGAAGTCTTCCATTCTCATTACATCGGCGCCAAGCGTCGTCATGCGCGCGCGGGAGAAGGCCGGGCAGTTACAGAGGAAGTGCTCCGTGCTGTCCTCGTCCTCCCCACACGAAGGACACGTTGAATCGCTGATGATCCCTAAGGTGTTCAGATGCTTGCCGCATGTGTTATGTCCTGTGACCGTCCCTACAAGCGTTCTGCAATCTTTTCTGTCTAGGCGAAGTAAAAGTTTTGCATTGTTACTGTCTGGACGGCTGATGAACCATTTGGTGAATTTGCAGGTTGATGTACTGGACCATCTCTGACCATGTATTGAGTCCATGAATCTAGTTATCCAGTTTTTCAACTCTGTAAAGCTGACACCAATAATGGGCTCCGGTCCCAGGGGAGGAGAGCTTGCGCCCTCTTTCGCTAGAGCGTCAGAGGCCACATTGCCATCGATTCCCTGGTGACCGGGGACCCATATAAGATTGACCTGGTTGTGCTTGGCAGCAGAATTAAGTCTATTCTTACATTCCTGGACAATCTTTGATTTGGTGGTTGGGTTAAGTAGGGTGACAAGAGCAGCCTTACTATCGCTGCAGATGCCAATCCTCTTATTATGCCACCTATCGGCAATTATCCAGTTGGCCACTTCAAGAATGGCAAACACTTCAGCTTGAAAAACCGTTGCGGTTGTTCCGAGTGATATACTGTATTTGACTGCCTCGTTCAAATACCATCCAGCGCCCGTACCAGTTAAGGTTTTCGATCCGTCTGTGTAGAAGATGTCATCTAATCCATCCAGTAATTTGTTGGGATCATCCCATTCTTCCCTTACCGGAAGACTAATTTGAAATCTTCTTCGGAACATGGTAATTTGCGTCATATCATCCGTCGGCATGCTAAAGAGGGTGCAGTGCTCTTCAAGTCTTCGGGATAAGACGCCATGTCCGGTGGCATGTCCATCATGCCATAGTCTACACTTTTTAAGTCGACAGATAGCTTTCATTGCCTCTTCCTGGATTGCGAGGTCCAAGGGCTGCAAATTGAGCATTGCGTTGAGAGCCGCACCAGGGGTCGAGCTAAAAGCTCCTGTTATCCCTATGCAAACTTCCCTTTGTACTCTGTTAAGAATAGAACAAGTAGTCTTTATCTCCGTTCTACTCCACCAGACCACTGACGCATATGTGATTATGGGCCTAATTATGGCTGTGTACATCCAGTGCACAATAGCGGGTTTTAGACCCCATGTCTTCCCAAAAGCTCTCCTGCATTGCCAGAAAGCATTCAGTGCTCGAGATGCTTTGTGTTCGACATGAGCCTTCCAAGTCAGTTTGCTATCTAGAATTACCCCTAGATATTTCACTTCTTTGGAGAGTTGAATGGTTACACCTTTCAAAATTGGGAGCTTAAGGTTATCGAGTTTCCTTTTCCTAGTGAACAACACAAGTGTTGTTTTCAAAGGATTTACTGATAAGCCATGTCTCTCACACCAGTTCTGGATCTTGTCTAGGGTTTTCTGCATCTTACTACAGACGACCCTAAGTGACTTACCACAAACGAGTGCACACACATCATCAGCGTACGCCTGTATGTGTATATTTAGACTTTGCAATTCGTCTAAAAGGGAGTCTACTACGAAACACCACAGTAATGGGGAGAGTACTCCTCCTTGCGGACAGCCTTTCTCCACTTTCATTACCGTGTCGGTGTCGCATTCCGCGAAAAGTAGTCTCTGAGATAGCATAGAGTAGATCCATCTTACAAGCACGATATCTACACCATATGCAGTGGCAGCATTACACATCGATGGGAACGTGGCATTGTCGAAGGCCCCCTCAATGTCAACAAAAACCCCGAGAGCGTAGAGCCCCTCGTCCGAAGCACCTTCTATCTTAGAGACCAGATCGTGCAATGCGGACTCACAGGATCTACCACTCCTATAGGCATGCTGGTGCTCATTAAGGGGATGCCGTCTCAACGTTTCTCCTCTAATGTATTTTTCTACCAGACGTTCCAGACATTTCAGCAGGAACGATGTCAAGCTGATTGGTCTGAAGCTTTTCGCCAGAGCATGGTCTTCCTTGCCTGGTTTGGGAATGAAAACCACTCTGACCTTTCGCCATGCAGTTGGAATATATCCCCAAGTTAAACAGGCCCTAAATATTTTCTTTAGTGCCGAAACCAGGGAATGGCCTCCTGCTTTTAGCATAGCCGGGTATATACCATCCAGACCTGGGGTCTTATAGTTTTCGAAGGAGGACAAAGCATATTCGATCTTCTCCTCCGTCACAACTTTGGATGCTATATATCTGTCCTGTCTAGTAATGGTTACCCTTTCTGGATACCTTTCTAAACTTTGATTCGTTTGAATCTTGTGACTGCCTGGAAAGTGGGTTTGAACCAGGATGTCAAAAGCCTCCTGTTTGGAACCCGTATATCCGCCGTCAGATTTGCGGAGGGAATTCAGTTTGGCTGTGTCGTCCTTCTGGAAGACTTTAAATAACCTAGCTGTTTCTCTCATTCCTACCAATTCCTCACAGTATCTTCTATAAGATGAGACCTTGGAAGTTCTTATCTCGTACTTATATTCGCGCTGTAGGGTTCGATAGGCCGTCCAGTCATCTTCTTTTTGGGTTTTTAGTGCCCTATTCAGAAGCTTCCTGGTATTCTTCCTGAGCCTCGAAAGATTGCTGTTCCACCAGGGGACGCTCTTGCCACATCGGCTCTTTCTGACGGGACAAGCACTCTCAAAAGAATCTATCAAGGTCCGACTCAATTTCTCAGTCTCATCCTCAATGTCTTTTGTTGATCGGAGCTTGGGTACATATATTTCTTTCTCCGAAAGAATTTGTTTGTACCTCTCCCAGTCAGTTTTCCTTGGATTACGTCCAGCCGGGATGTAAATGTCATCAATGGCTATTCTGTAATTTAGGTATCTGTGGTCCGAGAGAGATTCCTCATCTAGAACTCGCCAGTTAGTAATAAGGTTGGACAACTTCCTATTAGTAAGTGTCAGGTCTATTACCTCCTGTCGCCTACTCGTGACAAAGGTTGGATCATTGCCCACATTGTTAACCACGAGATCGTGCGACAGAATGAAGTCTAATAATTTTTCTCCTCTAGGGTTGCATTTACTGCTACCCCATATGGTGTGCTGGGCATTGGCATCGCATCCAATCACCAGGCCTAAATTATTAGATTCTGTGTATCTTACAATTTCCATACATGCCCTTAGTATTTATTTAGATAACGCAAGTTTGAATGTCTTTGATAAAGAGACGGATAAAACAGTTTTAGAGGGAATTTATGAAAAACCAAACTGGACAATAAATTTTAGAGTCAAGAAACAAGAGCACATTCAGTCTGATGATGAAGTAGAGTATGAAGTTTACTGTTGTAGAACAGTAATGTATAAAATTGATGAGATTCCTACACAGTCGCAGAACTATAGTCACGAAGAAAAACTGTTAGAGTGGGACGGAGAAACTGAGAATAGAAAGATTGTAGAGTCTGCGATTGGGAGGGAGGAAGAGAAGAATCTCATGACTCCTGTAGGAGAGGAGAATTCGAAAACATCGACTGAAGGTTTAGAAGATAGATAGCCAGAGCAAAGAATAGAAAATTGGGATTGTAGTCTGATTAGTAGAAATGTAATAAAAATAGATGATTTAGAATCAGTTCAAAATTTAGAAGAAATCTGCATAAGTAATCCCTTAAGAATAATAATAATACCAGTTTTTCAGAGAAAATCAATGCACGTTAGGTTAGCTCATACATCGCTAAACTATTTAAAGAAATTACAGAAGCTTAATAAAAAATTAGATAAAGTCAAGTTTGATGATTCCGTTTTGGCGTGTGAAGTCTGTGTCATGTCAAACATGCAGAAGTTACCGTTTAAAGAGACTAGAAGACGAGCCGAAAGGCCACTTCAAGTGATACACACGGCCAATTAAACCCCCATCTTATCCTGGTCAAAATAGATTCATCAATGTGTATATTGATGACTATTCCAGACTGGCTAGAGCGTATTGTATAAAAACCAAAGATGAGTCAGTAGAATCTTTAGAGAAGTTCCTAATATCGACACAAAACTTATTGGGAAAGAATGAAAGTCTGTTATATTAGAGCAGATCAAGGACCTGAGTTCACTAGTGGAAAGTTTTTAGAGATTTTGAAGAGGGAAAAGATAGAGACGGATTTCACTTCACCTTACACACCTGAACACAACGGTGTAGCCGAAAGATTCAATGCAATAATCCAGAGGAAAGTTAGAGCATATATGTTTGATTCTGGGTTACCTAAGAGTATGTGGGAGTTCGCTGTTGATGCTGCAGTACATGCTTACAACAAGGACACCACACAAGTCAGTTGATTACAAAGTACCGCTGACGAAATTTGCACCAAACGCAAATTGTCATTTTGACAAAATTAAGAGGTTCGGATGTATAGGATACATCAAGGTCCCAAAACCAAGCTCGAAATTTGGAGAACGTGCATTAAAAGCAGTTTTAGTGGGCTATAGATCGACTGGATATCTGCTATGGCATCCAAGTTCAGGAAAATACTTCAAGTCAAGACATGTAAGGTTTAATGAGAAAAATGTTTATAAAGATGTCTATAAGAGCAATCAGTTAGAGGAGAAGAAAGACACAACATCCAATAAAGAAGAGAAAACTGACTGGAATTGGATGAAAGAGTTTAATGAAGAAGTTCAAGAGAAACAAGAAGTGCAAAAGCCTGAACCAAAGAAAAGAGGAAGACCACACAAGAAACCAAAAGAGTTAGAGACACCAAAAGAAAACAAAGAGGAAAATGTGGTCAATAGACCTAATACTAGAAGTCAAAATAAGAGAAAACTAGAGATTGAAGAGGAAAAGAAAGCTCAACAAGTCAAAAAGACCTCAGCTTCACCAAATACATAAACACTGGAGAATACATCAAGAGAAAATATCACAGACAGAGGAACGGAAGAAGAAGAAGAATTAAGACAATGCCTTATAGCTTCAATCAACAAGGAACCAATGAACTTTGAAGAAGCTATGAGATCCTAGGAAGCTTCTCTTTGGAAAAGTGCAGTTAGAGATGAACTTGAGTCTATGAATGAAAATAGAGTATGGAAACTGGTAGATAAAGAGAAAATACAATTGAAAAATCAGAGAGCAAACATCATAGATTCAAAATGGGTATTTAAGAGGAAGTTAGAAGCTGAAGGATCCAGAAGGTACAAGGCTCGACTGGTCATTAGAGGCTTTAAAGATAAGAACAATTATAATTTAAAAGAGACGTATGTACCAGTTTCGAGACTCCCTGTAATTAGAGCTGTATTTGCAATAATAAACGAGTATGACTTGTATGCATGTCAGTTAGATGTAAAGACAGCATTCCTAAACGGTGTCTTAGATGAAGAAATATACATGGAAATCCCAGATGGCTTAGAGATAGATGAACATACAAGAAAATCCAAAGTATGCAAGTTAGAGAAAGTACTATATGGTTTGAAAATAAGTCCAAAGAAATGGAATAAGAGGTTTACAGAGGAAACAATAACACTTGGATTAGAGAATGACCTATACGAGCCATGTTTATATACTTGGAGAAAAGATGGTAAAGTAACTATATTAGCCATATACATATGTAGATGATATCTTAGCAGCCAGCAACGATAAAGAAAAATTAGAGGAAATTAAGAGTCACTTAAACAGGGCCTTCGACATGAAGTATCTTGGAGAACCCAAGAGCTTTTTGGGCATGAACTTTCAAAGAAACAAAGAAGAAAAATATATTTTAATTCACCAATCAACCTATACGGAAAATATTTTAGAGAAGTTTAATATGAAAGAATGTAACCCACAAACCACTCCCATGGTGACTAGACAAGTGGAGAATAGAAATAAAAGGAGGAAGCTAGAGGAAATAGAAGCAAATGCTGAATCAAAGAGTTTCCAAATCAAAAAGGTACCATATCGCGAAGCAATAGGTAGATTGATGTATCTGGCAAATGCAACACGTCCAGACGTACCTTTTGCAGTCAACTATTTATCAAGAAGACAATTAGAGACAACGGAAGATGATTGGAAGGATGTGAAGAGAATTTTCAGATACCTTAGAGCAACTATCAATTCAGGATTAAAGTATACAACTGAAGCAGACAGTTTAGAGGCATACACTGATGCAAGTTTTAGAGATTATGGAGATTCAACATCAACTGGAGGATATTTGATCAAATTATTTGGAGATGTGATTGCATGGAGGAGTCATAAGCAATCTTATGTCACATTGTCGACCTGTCAGGCTGAATACTTAGCGATGAGCGATGCTTGTCAGGAATTAATATCTCTAGATAAGGCTGTTAGATTTGCAATAGGGAAAACTTTGTTCCCTGCAATAATTTGGTGTGATAACAGGTCAGCAGGAAACTGTACCAAGAAGGATGGCAGTCACAAACTCAAGATGTTTGATGACAGTTTAGAGGATATAAATAGAGGTTTGTTGGACAGGGAAAAGGGTGGGACGAGAAGTCATAATGGCTCAAACGCATGGAGACTTTATTAAACAATGTGTTGAGGAAAATAAAGTTAGAGTTCAGTGGGTAGCTACAAAAGAGGATATAGCGGACATTATGGCCAAACCGCTACCTTTAGAAGCACATAAGTATCTTAGAGATAAGATGTTAGATTAAGGACTAATCACATTTGTTTCAATTTTGTTTTAGATGACTCTTCGGGATGATGGGACCGACAAAGGGAGGGAGTATTGGGAGACTTTGCCGGTGGCGACATCGTGGGCCTATTAGCCCAAATACAAACATCTCTCTCTCCCTGTCTCGGTCTCTCTCTACGGCTTGGCCTCACTGTGTCATTCCATCAGAGACTGCCAAAGCCGACACATCGTTGTGATCCTTTACTGTTCCGTGCCCTTGTTATGTACCAAAATCCCATCCACATTTTGGGTACATGCTTTAACAAAAACAGCTTCATAAATTGCGAAATACCCCTCATAATTCAAGACATAACATGTACGAAATTTGAGGTATTTCGCAATAACTGAAAGTCGCAAAAAGGTGACTCCTCAATTTATGATTGCGACCACCCGCTCGTGCACCGACCCAGGCACATGCAGACGGCAATTATGCTGACACGCGACATGTGCACTGGAAAAGTACCGACGCGCGCGGTCAAGGTGATTGGAACTTTGGAAAATTCCAAGGCCGGACCAGGGGACGATAAGTACCCGATCAGTCGAGGAGGAGGAGTCCAGTATTAGTCTTTCAACAGTCCAGTAATAGTCTTTGAGCAGCCTTTGATCAGTCTAGTAACAGTCTAGTAGCAGTCCTTGAGGAGTCTCCCTAGAGCCTTTAGCCCTTTTTCGGTCTTCGAAGTCTCGCGGAGCCGTTTTAAAGTCAGAATTTTGACCGGCCTCAAATTAACAGCGCGAACGCGAAAAGTTAAGTCGAGAAGCATAAAAGTACTTAGGCAGGCCGCACACTGAGTATTCAAATGCAGTACGAATGCAATGCATTTTTGTGCTTCATTCATAAAGCATTTGAATGATGCATGTGAAGTTGCACATTGGGACTTCATATGTACATCATCTATACATAGCAGCTGGAAGGGAAACTTTAAACTACCGAGACCCAAAACTAAAGTGTGTTTTTTTTTTAAATAAATTTGTTAATTAAATATGTTATCTTCAGAATCGGATGATTGGGTAGTACTTGCTGCAGCTTATAAGCTTTTGAAAAAGAAAAAAAGAAACGAATATGGATAAACCTTGAGAAATTATTTCGTAAAATGGTATACGATTACTGAAATTAATTTGTAAATAAGAATGTGCATAGTTTGCTATGAAATTCTTTGAAATCCTTTGCTACAAAATCCTATGAATGACTAAAATGCATTATCCAAGCTGAGCATGTTCAGCTCTATACAGCATGAATAATTCTTGACGATTGCATGATTTATACTTGCAGCTAGCGTGCAGTTTCAATGTGCGGATGCTCATTTGAATACAAGTGCGCTGCTTATATGATGCCTCTATGATGTAAGAAAACTGCATGCGTACCGCATTTGAATACTCAGTGTGCGGCCTACCTTAAGTTCCCGGGCAAGACTTAAGTACTCTGACACGGGAGTCGCGAGTCCGACATAAGTGTACTGAAGTGGTACAGATCATTAGTTAAGCACGGTGTAAGAAGTGACCTAAAATTTAACAGACATTTCAAGACCAAGCCCGTGTTTTGATCGTGATTCCCCCAGCTAGGGAGTTTTAGCATAACTGCTGCTCCCCGTCCAGCCTGCCGGTCTCGAGAAGTCAAGCATTCCGTGCTGCTTCCGAGATAGCATCGAGCCAGCATCAGCGGGACCAGACCCAGGAGCATCAACAATAAAAAGAGATTTTATTCCCGCAACGGAATAAAATCTCAATTGTTATTGTACGCATACCCAGCATACATACGGACGCCGGGTTTTTTAGCAGTTTTAAAAACCGTAAGAACTTGAAAAGCCTTGATCCTCGAACAAGAGTTCGACAAATTTGCTTAAGTGCAGGGTAAAACATGTTTTCCCAGAACCTGAAACAGAAATTAGCTTCAGGAGCACACATTTCAACTAAGCAACGAACTCCAACGCTCCCGGGTAAACATCTTTAGTTGCCCCTGCTCCAGGCGAGCAAGCAATTACCCGGAATTAAAGGTACTCAACTTTAATTGCCTCTGCTGCAGGCGAGCACGGAAGTACCTGATTTACTGAGAAAAAAGGCACCAAAGCGGGATCCAGATCCGAACAGTACTGCACTCTTCAACATCAAGTGAATGCCAGGCGAAGAACCAACTACTGGCGCGGGAGGCGAGCCCCAAAGACCAGAGACATCCTCCGGACCAAATCCAGCGGACTCCAGCGAAGACTCTGCAGTAAATCAACCGCCGAGGGAGCAACTCAACGACCCGTCGCAGCCGGAAACCTCAACGCAGCCGCCGAGGGAACCATCAACGCCGAAACCGCATCAAAGAGCATCGCAGGACGCCCCCAGCACCTCCACACCTCATCCGCTACATTTAAGTAAAGTTTTAGAAAAAGCACGAATATCGGGGGGACTCTCCATTGCGCAAATTGACGAGCTTAATGATCAAATTCACCAAACAGGTGAACTAAGACAAGCTCAGATTAAAAAATTCAAGGAAGATACCGAGAGGTTACAAGAGTCCCTAAGAAATTTCAAGGGATATTCGGGCTCTTTCCTAGATAAAGGGCAAAGTAAATCTGAGCCCCAACTTAACTTAAGCACTGAATTAGATTTAAGTGTTGCAAGTGTGTACAGCGCGAGTGAATCTGCGGTAAACGCGACTTTAATAAATTGGTTAAACGCGTCTTTCTCCAGTACAGATAATTCGAGTGACTTAAATCACTCTCAAACTCCCCAGAAATTTATACTTCCGAAAATCAAAATTAAAATGGCAAACTATACTGAAGTCACCCGAAATGACTCAGATAGTAGAGATAGTAGAGGAACCTACTACCTTCAAAGAAATTGAAGATAAATTAAATGTAGCGCTCCTACCTCGTGAGTCCCATCAAACACTTGTAAATAAATTAATAGCCATGCGCCAAACACCGTATGAAGATCTTACACGGTTCATCTCGCTCATTAGAAAAGCTTTGTCGCAATGCAAAGAGGCGGCAGAGGACAAGTATGGTACTGCAGCAGCAGCCACCGTTAACCACCAATTGGAAGATTTCGCGAAAAATACTTTGCGATACGGCGCCCTAAGTCCCTATCTTCGTCAGTATCTACTGACACTAAATGAGCCCGAGCTAGAAGAGTTGGCTAAAAAAGCGTTGGACATGGAGAAGCTTCAGCAAGGGGCTTTCCATTATTCCGGCAATACTCTCGCAGTTCCCGCAAGTTAATCCCGCGAATCCAGTGAACAATACATTGCCGAAATCACAAAATCCGGCCGCTAGAGGAGCCTCTAAGCCCCCAGCCAACATTGTGTGTAGCTTTTGCTCCAAACGAGGGCATACCTATGATGAGTGTTATAAACGCAAAAACACTCTAGTGTGCATAAAATGCAATAAAATGGGACACGAAATTAAAACGTGTCGCAATAATAGTAACGGTCCACCACGCAGGAACGCACAATCGGCCCCCGCAAACAATAACAATGGGGCGCGCCGTGTTTTTAATGTGCGGGTAAAATGCGACTGGTGCGGCCGCCGTGGGCATGATGAAAACGCATGCCAAAAGGAAAAAGAATACCAAAGCCGGAAGTCGGGAAACGACAGCGAGTCGAGCCCGAAATCCCCGGCTCGACAGTAAAGACTTATAATAAAAATTCAGGGTACTCTCAGCCGCCCAAACCAAGTACTCCCGTAGTAGAGCTCCCCCTAGACTTTGGGCTGAAAGAAAAAACTCAACTAGTGGTGGACACGGGCGCTGAGATAAGCTTAATTAAAGAACAAGCTTTGAAATCTACCGAGCTAATAAATACCGAGAGGATTTTTACCCTGCAAACTCCTTTTGGCACGGGATATACCCTGGGAAGCTGTCAGGGAAACAACAAAATTAAATAAAGGCAAGATAGTAAAAACGCCCTGCACTATCCAGGTAATAGAAAATACTTCAGGTCTCTCTCACGAGGGCCTATTAGGCAACGATTTCCTCGCCCAAAATTGCAACGTTGAGGGCCCAACTCGAGAACTTCGGCTTCCTCGCACGGAAACCAATTTAGAGGAGTTCTCGTACCCCATTTTTCTCGAGACGAAGGAAAATGGCTCCCGAAAAATATCTGAAACTGAAAACTAGGCAAAACGGATGGAACTCGAAGGGGTTAAGCTGTCTACTTGTCATGTTCTCGAACCATCGAATGATGGGAGATGTTCGGCTAAAGACAAGCCACAGGAGAACGAGAAGGACATTCCGGCGAACACATTTGCGATCACAGAAATCAAGCGGCATAATGTGGCCCTGGCCAGGCCTATATGCGTACCTGCGAGATCACAGGTAGTGGCTAGAATTCTACTGTAGTTGCCAGAAGAAATTCTATGTCTATCTCAGGAGATAGGCGAAGGAGTCTTCTTGGCGAACAGTATAATTTCCTCTAATGAAGAAAAAGAATTTCTAATTGGGATTCTCAACGCGAAGGACTCCAAAATAGCGCTCACCGCCCTTAATTTACAATTGGCTCCGGTGAATGACTACACATTAGTCCCTTTGCATCCCCAACAAAATATGCAACAGCCAAAAGAAATTGCACAGGGAAAATCCCTGGACCCAAGTGGCACAATAAATCCAGCCCTGGCCCAGGTACAATTAACTAAAGAAAATAAAAACATAAATACGACTAGTGTTACACGGTCCGAGAGCACATATAATAATTTAAAATCGCCCGGAAACACCGTACACACTAACCCAGCCGCCCAAGAGCGCATAGCCAGATTAGAGGAAGAGCTCAACCTGAGCCCAATTTTGAATAAGACAGAAAAAAATGAAATTTTGGAACTATGTCGAAACTATAACGACATATTCCACTTGAAGGGTGACTACCTCACGCAAACAGACGCTATTACGCATATAATTCCAACAGTGCGGGATCAAGCAACTATTAACCAAAAGATGTACAGGTTACCTGAAACACAGCGTAACATAATAAACGAGCAGCTACAAGAAATGCTCGAAAACGACATAGTACAGCCTAGCAAAAGTCCGTGGAACTCACCCCTTCTCGTAGTCCCCAAAAAGCCGGGACCAAACGGTGAAAAAAAATGGAGAGTAGTCGTCGATTTTCGTAAATTAAACGAGAAAACTATCGGCGATGCCTTTCCCCCACCTCGCATCGAGGATATTCTGGACCAATTAGGCCATTCGAGGTATTTCTCTACCCTCGATCTAGCCAGTGGTTACCACCAAGTGCTGGTTGAGCCACAAGATCGCCCAAAAACGGCGTTTATTACAAATTACGGGCATTACGAATTCAAACGAATGCCCTTCGGACTAAAAGGAGCCCCTGCCACTTTTCAGCGCCTTATAAATTACGTTCTATAGCAGGCCTGCAGGGACTCGAATGTTTTGTATACCTAGATGATATTGTCATCTAAAATCTAAATGATCATAATACCAAATTGCGCAAAGTATTTGACAGATTGCGAGAAAATAACTTAAAGTTACAACCGGAGAAATGCCAATTTCTCCGCAAAGAGGTAATCTACCTGGGACATAAATGTTCCAGTGAAGGAGCACTGCCCGACCCCAGTAAAACGGCCTGCGTTGAAGATTTTTCTGTTCCCCGAACAGTAAGACAAGTCCAATCGTTTTTAGGACTTGCAAATTATTATAGGAAATTTATTCCTAATTTCTCTAAAATAGTTCGGCCTATAACAAACTTGCTCCGCAAGGATGTAAAGTTTAATTGGACTGAAAAATGCCAAGAAGCATTCTTAAATATTAAAAATTCTTTAGTTTCACCTCCACTTCTCATTTATCCGGATTTCAATAAACCTTTCAATTTAACAACAGATGCGAGCAATGAGGCCCTAGGCGCAATCCTCTCCCAAGGAGAAGTAGGAAAAGATCAGCCTATAGCCTATGCTAGTCGCACTCTGAACAAAGCTGAACGCAATTACTCCACGATTGAAAAGGAGCTACTAGCCATCGTCTGGGCGACACGAAATTTCAGGTGCTACCTTCAAGGTAGAAAATTCACGGTCTATACAGACCATAAACTTCTAAAAGGAGTATTTAATGTAAAAGACCCCACTTCCCGCTTAGTGAGATTCCATCATAAACTTTCGGAATTCGATTACACAATCGAATACAAACCCGGAAAATACAATACGAATGCTGACGCACTCAGTCGCATTCCTAGGGAATGAAAATAGTGCAAAGAAAGCCACACCTGCACGGTAAAGGCTCAAATCCATCAAATGGATTCAAACGCAGAAAAAAATAACTTTGCCAAAGTAAGCGCAGTAACTCGGGCTCAAAAGCGAAACGCCCAAAATAATGAACAAAGCATCACAGAAAATACAACAGAAACAACTCAGGCAGAGAAACAGCCCCAAAAAATAAAATGGGCAGACAAAAAGCCACAAGAATTAAAATCTAAACAAGACTCAGACCCAACCGAAGAAATTGATCAACAAATAATCCCGGCAGAATTCTTTTCTCAGGAATCAAAACCTGACGAAAACGAAGGTCTTCACGACCCATCACAAATTAAGAAAAATGAGAATTCCCCAACCGCAGAATTGCATCACAGTACCCCTGAATTAATTTCGAGCCCCGAAGAAATTAAAATTATTTTAAAAGATTATCACGATTCACCCTTCGGAGGTCACCAGGGAGTAATAAAAACTTACAAAAGAATCAAACGAAAGTACCAATGGAAACACATGCTGCGTGATATCAAGCGGTATGTGAAAAAGTGTCCGAAATGCCAAAAATTAAAGGCATCTCCGCAATATAAAATGTCATCACTGACATAGCCGAACAGCCTTTTGACAAGGTTAATCTTGATATTGTAGGTCCACTAGAAGAGTCCACATCAGGGAACAAATACATCCTAACATTCCAGGATAATCTGACAAAATTCGTGGACTCGTACGCTATACCTAACGCGGAAGCGGAAACAATAGCGCAAATTTTCTTCGACGAAATCGTCACGCGCTACCGCATTCCAAAGAAAATTGTCACTGATCAAGGAACAAATTTCCTAAGTGATCTTTTCAAACAAGTTTGTAAATTATTAAAAATGAAAAAGTTACAGACCTCTGCTTATCATCCGCAATCAAACGGGGCACTAGAGAGAGCACATAGGCCCCTGATCGAATATTTGCGTACCTTCGTAGACGAAAATTCTAGAAGCTGGGATCAGTTCATTCGCACGGCAGCATTCGTGTACAACAATAGTGTACACGAAGCACGAAGGGACAAAGCTCACGCCCATGGACTGTTTATTCGGTTTCACGGCGGATGTCCCATAAAATTTAAAAAGGGAACCAGAACCCCTTTATAATAACGAGAGCTATTATCACATGCTCCGTTATAAGCTGCAGAAATCATACGCTACCGCAAGAAAAAATATCTTAGCCGGTAAGCAAAACTCGAAAGAATACTATGATAAAAATGCAATCAATATTGTTCCACATAGGCGACAAAGTACAGGGTTTTCCAATAAGAGGTGTTATTTTGATATTCAAAGAAAAATGCCATTTTTTGAGATAAATGATCGCATGTTTATTTCATAATAAAGAGGAAGGTATGCCGTTAATAATGAAAAACAACATCGATCAAATGGCCACCACGACCACGCTTACAGGACCATATCCTTTTCATGAAATTTTCCATAACCAAATCGCAAAGTGGCTGCCCTATGTCTTCGATAGCCTCACGAATTCCATCTTTGAGGTCTTGAATCGACGCTGGGCTGTTGGCGTATACCTTATCTTTCACGTGGCCCCAAAGGAAGAAGTCGCAAGGTGTTAAATCACAAGATCTCGGTGGCCAATTGTGATCACCTCTTCGAGAGATAACACGGTCCGGAAACTTTTCCCGTAAAAGATCAATGGTTTCGTTGCTTGTGTGGCACGTAGCGCCGTCTTGTTTAAAGTAAACGTTGTCCAGATCACTACCATCCAACTCCGGCCATAAAAAATCATTAATCATCTCTCGATAGCGCAATCCATTCACCGTAACTGTTGATCCAACCTCATTTTCGAAAAAGTAAGGTCCAATGACCCCGCCGGACCATAAACCGCACCAAACAGTCACACGTTGAGGATGGAGAGGCTTCTCAACAATAACTCTTGGGTTTTCCGAGCCCCAGATGCGACAATTTTGCTTGTTGACGTAGGCACCGAGGTGGAAATGGGCCTCATCAGTCAAGATGATTTTTCGATGGAATTTTTGTAGTGAATTTTAATAACTACAATGCGTTTTTGAAGCGTGTATCGTTCCATTTTTAGTAATCGCGTAGTTTCTACTTGTCAAATGTCAAAAAATAACAGCTTCAAAAGTGACAGCTACCGAAATAGCGGGCTATTCAAAATAACACCTCTTATTGGACAACCCTATACTTCTGAAGAGAAAAACATAAACTCTCAGAAAGGTGGGAAGGACCATTTGTAGTCACAGCAGTAAAATCCCCAATAAATACGAAAATTAAAATCAGAAAAAGAAGAAAAGTAATACACAACAATCGCTTGAAACCGTATTTCGAGTTACCCAGGCAGTAAATAATTATTAATTAGTCAAAAAGAAATCTTTCATCAGTCCTTGCGCAACGACATTAGCACAAGATCACAACAAACAACCACCCCGCAAAACCGTAACGGAAACACCTAAGTCTCGGAAAACTTACAGATTAAAATAAAACAACAAATAATAATAATAATCCAGATAAGAAACACAAAAAAAATGTTCATAATGTAAGAGAAAGGTTGGTTCACTAGAATTTTAAGGAAAATATGCATGCATAAATTTTAAAATAAAAGGGAAAAGCGCAATAGTTTCTGGGGTTCGCTCAGCTGAGCAAACAAAACAGATTCATTGCACGCTAAAAATATGTCCCGCTTTAAAAAAGGGACCACGCATTTATAATTATGCGGAAAAGGTTTATGGTCTCGTTCGACCGATGACGAAACCAAACAAATAGATTTGTGCAGCAATGCACCCGTTTTCCAGTTTCTGAGAAAACAAGAAAAGGGTCGTTTATGATGATGATGATGTCATGAGGCCCGGGGATCTCCTTCGCTTTCTAAAAGGGATCAGACCGAAAACTCACAAAGTTTCAGTCTGCAAAAGGATTTCAGAGTGAGTAGAGGTGATCAAGTTGATAAAATAATTATTTTCAAAAGTACCGAAAATTGTGTTGTGAGGAAAAAGGAGGAGATAATCTAGTGAGTAATTTCACTGAGTGTGTGAATTAGCGTAGTTTTCTTAAAATAAGTTATAGTTGCTGGATGAGAGAGAGAATCGATTCTTCTCAGTGTTGGGAGTTTTGATTTTAATTAATTGAATAGTATCAGATGCGTGGTGTAATTGTTTAAAAATGTTCTTGTGAGCCTAGGTTAGGACAGAGGCTTTGGGGACGGCGATCCTCCTCATTGTCCTTGAGGATGGCGATCCTCCTCACCGTGTTGGGGTAGTTTACCTCGTGTGATGCGCGATCCTCCACGAGTGTACGGAGATGGCGATCCTCTCCGCCCCTTTGTTTTTACACGGTTTGTCGTATCATCTCGCGCGTGATCCCTTGATGGTGACCAGGCTCACGGGAGTTTTACTTTTGCCCCTGATGGGAGTTTAATTTTGCGAAAATATTTATGCGCCGTGTTATTTTTGTTGTTCACGCACTCACTGGTTGTTTTTTTTGCTTCAATTACAGAGGGTGACGGTTCCACCACGGACGGATTCGGCTTTGGCTTCCTCGCCCGATTTTATTTAACAGCAAAAAAAAAAATAATAATAATGAAATAAATACCTACTTGCTGTTTCCAATATATATATTGCGTTTTATTTATTTGAATATTTTATTAACCATCAATATCTATCCTTTTTCTTACATATCAGAAGTGGGATCCCAAAGCCGAATAATTACGTAATAGAGTTTTATTAGTTTTTGAATAAGAAAGTGGTTGAACCGTCGGAAATAGAAAATGTTTTCATTTGCTCTCTCTCAACAAAATAAGAATATATTTGATACGTACATATATATGCATTTGTTCATTGAAAATTAATTGAATATTTTGGGTTTTGCGTTGGGTTATTTGTCGATCAGGCTTTGACTATTTATGCGAGTTTTGCCGTCATGGGACGTACAAACAAGAGATCGAGACATCATCGTGATAGCAGTTTTTCGCAATCCTCGGATGAGGGTACTAGTACTAGACGCCGATCAAAGAGGAAACACCGGAATACTTCGAGGACGACCGTTGAATCATTGGAACGATTCACGGACGCCATTACTTCGGTTTTAGAAAGAAGTAGCGTTCGCCAGCCAATACCAAATATTGGTTTTAGGGGTGATGCAGTTCCAGCTTTCAATCCGGAAGAACGTAGTCAATCGGCGGAAATTTGGTGTAGGAAGGTAGATGAGTTGAGGGAGGTTTTTTCGTGGACTGAAGAAGCCACCATATACTTTGCTTTGTCAAAATTGAGGGGCTTGGCTGAGGTGTGGTACAAAGGTTTGAGGTCGGTTAGTCACACATGGGCAGAATGGAAAGATAAATTGCAGCAGGCTTTTCCGTCGGCAAGGGATTATCATGATCGTTTGACTGAAATGAAATGAAAATGAAAAGAAATGATGAATCCTATGCAAAGTATTATTATGAGAAGCTCTCATTATTAAATGATTGTGAGATCAGTGGGGAAAAGGCCGTCTCCTGTGTAATGTTTAGTTATTAGTTGTAATGTTTAGTTATTAGTTGTAAGGTTTAGTTATTAGTTGTAAGGTTTAGTTATTAGTTGTAGTGTTTAGTTATTGTGAAGGCTGGCAATCCTAAAAGTAAACTGGGCGCCATCTGAATTGAGTCCTTCTTCTTCCGGTAGACGTCGTCGAGATAACACGTGAAGTGTAGAAGTTAACCTTAGAACGACTGTTGGAACGTATAATAAACTTAATTACTAAGAGTCTGTGTGTCTTATTTAGCCCGCGCAACAAACCGACACAATATCCTGTATAATCGGAGGGTTAGAGGATCGCGTTGTGATAACCGGGGCGAAAGCGGCGAATTTTAAATCGCCGGAAGAGTTGTTTCGATACCTAAACCAGGCAAATGCGGGGCTGCCTTTTACGACTAGGTTCCACAAAACAAAGACACCAAGTAGGAACTATGAAAACAATCGGTTCCGAAGGAACCAAGCCAGCACGAGTTCGCAGCCTACTTGTTTTAAGTGCGGAAAAACTGGGCACTATGCAAACAAGTGCTTTGCAAAAATAAATACTGAGCATCGTTGCAATGTGTGCCGAAGTGATACCCACAACGAATCAAATTGTCCGCGAAAAGAACCGAAAAATAAGACGGTAGCGTTACTTGAAACAAAATACTCAGATGTGTCCAATAGAAAGTATTATAAAGACGCTAAAATCAACGATAAGCCCACTAAAGCGTATATAGATTTTGGCAGCTCATGTACAATAATTACATGGAGTGATGCACAAAAATTGGGGTTAAACATTGACGAGGACAAAATAATTTTACTCGGTTATGGGAAAGGTATAACAGAAAGCAAGGGGTCAACACAAATTAAAATAGAAATCGACCAAGTTACTGCAAACATCAAAGCAGTTGTAGTCTCAGATGAGGAACAAACAATCCCAGTAATTGTAGGAAGAACGTTTACAGAGTTACCGGAAATTGTTGTGGTCAAAAGCCACGAAATTCTACGATTCTTTAACAAGGTTGAAGACGAACATTTATTGATGCCTAATCTTGAGTCGCCCATAACTAAAATCATTTAACGATCATCCGATACTTTTACCCTTCCCCCTCAACATCAGGGAATAATTAAACTTAAGTCTGATCAACTTTCCGGAATCGTTTACGTCGAAACTTCTTTACGCCCGAAAGAACAACAGGAAACATGGATACCTAGAACTGTTTTGCGCGTGGACGACAGTGGAAATACTAGATTACCTATCATTAACTTCGGAGATGAGGACCTCACGGTAAAGGAGAATACTGTAGTCGCTCGAGGCTGGCCGTGTGAAGAAGAGCGCGATGAAGTGGAAAAGGTTATGATTTTAGCAAACGAAAAGCATTACGAACCGATAGATTTAAATGAGATAACCATTGGACCAATTGAAGTAGAACATAAACAACAACTCGTACAACTACTCAATGAGTTTCGAGACTGCATTGCAAAAGAGATTAGCGAACTAGGATGTGTCCAAACAACCGAAATGCGCGTAAGATTAGAAGACGACAAGCCTTTCACTTATCGCCCTTACAGAATGTCGTTAAAAGAACAGGAGATAGTCCGCGATATGCTTGAAGAACTTTTGGAAAATGGTATTGTTCGAGAATCGGATTCTGAATACGCTTCACCCATTTTATTGGTCACAAAAAAAATGGGGAACAAAGAATGTGCATCGATTTTCGAAAATTAAATTCGAAAACGATTAAGGACAGTTATCCGCTCCCCAGGATCGATGACCAAATTGATAAATTACAAGGGGGGTTTTGGTTCATTAGTTTGGATCTAAAATCAGGATACTACCAAATACCAATGGAGGAGTCCTCAAAAGGATATACATCGTTTGTCACACCAAACGGTCAATATGAATTTCAGCGTATGCCTTTTGGTTTGTGCAATGCCCCACGTGTATTCCAACGTTACATGAATCGAATTTTGAGACCAGTCAGCGACATAGCAGCGGTTTATCTTGATGATATTTTGATTCATGCAAAAACTATAGAAGGGGCTTTGCACGGTCTTAGAAAGATATTAGAAATTTTTCGACGAGAAAACATAACTCTGAATTTAAAGAAATGCTCGTTCCTTATGAACGAGGTCGTCTTTCTTGGCTTTGAAGTGGCCGATGGTAAAGTTAAACCTGGGATTGGCAAGGTTAAGGCAATACAAGAATTTCAGGCTCCTAAAACAGTACACCAGATTCGACAATTTCTTGGACTTACGGGATACTTTCGTCATTTTGTACCAGGGTACGCGCTTATTGCAAAGCCACTAACAAATCTTCTTCAAAACACTACCAAATGGCAGTGGGGTGAAGAAGAGAATCAAGCCTTTGAATTACTTAAAAGCAAATTGACTACTCAACCTATGCTTGCGATATATAATCCGAAGGCTGTTACAGAAGTCCACACAGATGCAAGTTCGAATGGATCGGCCGGAATATTATTGCAATATCAAGAAAATGGACGATTGCAGCCTGTTATCTATTACAGTCGTCAAACCAGAGGAGCCGAATCTAAGTTTCATTCGTATGAACTAGAGACATTGGCAGTTGTAGAATCTTTAAAAAAATTTCGACCGTATTTGCTGGGTATCCAATTTACTGTTGTCACTGATTGTAATTCGCTAAGGGCTCCAAGTCAGAAAAAGCAATTAATTCCAAGGATTGCACGGTGGTGGTAACAGCTGCAAGAATTTACTTTTGAAGTAAAATATAAACCAGGAAATCGTATGAAACATGTTGATGCATTAAGTCGAAATCCGTCACAGGAAACAGAAGGTGAAGACATTTTGCAGATAACACAAGCGGATTGGGTACTATCAGGACAGTTGACCGACGATAAGATTGCGGAAATCCATAAAGTCTTGTCTAAACCTCCTCAAACAGATTACGAGAAGGATATTTACAAAAATTATGCTCTATGTGATGGTCGAGTATACAGAATTACTGCGCGTGGAATCCAATGGGTGGTGCCTCGTGGAATGAGGAATCAAGTGGTCAAAGCTTGCCATGATGATCTTGGCCATTTTTCGGTGGAAAAGACTTTGAACCGCTTATGCGAACATTATTGGTTTCCACGGATGCGGCAGTACGTGGAAAAATACATTTCTTGCTGTATTCGTTGCCTGTTCAATAAGAAGAATGCGGGCAAAAAGGAAGGTTTACTTCATCCCATCCCGAAAGATAAAACTCCAATGGAAACTGTTCACGTTGACGATTTAGGTCCTTTTCCAAGAAGTAAACGCGGCAACCTACACATAATTGCCATTGTGGATGCATTCACCAAATTTACTTTCATTAGAGCTGTGAAATCTACGAAGTCCAAGTACGGAATCGAATTCTTCAAGGACTTATTTAGCATTTATGGAATACCACAAAGAGTGATCTCGGATCAAGGTAGTTCGTTTACATCCAAGGAGTTTAAACGTTTCTGCGAACAGAATGACATTAAACACATTCTGAATGCAGTTGCCACTCCTAGGGCTAATGGGTAGGTAGAGCGATTAAATAAGTCCATACTTAACGCTCTATTGACATCTACCTTGGAGGAAGAACTGTGGGACCATAATATAAGAACAGTTCAATTTGCGTTAAATTTTGACCGAAAAAGAAAAAGCCCAAAACTTTATAAAGTAGGCGACCTGGTGCTAGTTGAGAAAACGGAACTGGCACAGAATACCGTTCGTGATTAAAAATGTACTACCGAACGACCGCTATGTAGTAACAGATATGGAAGGTACTCGTCGAACTACACGAAAAGGGACGTATGAACGCGTTGTTGCAGTAGATCGGATGAGGCCTTGGAGAAAACCAGGGGGAGTTTCTGACGAGACATCGAGTGAAAGCGGAGAAGATGACGTCGTTCTTTCTGCTGACGAGGTGGACGGTTAACTCGGGACGAGTTAATTTCAGGATGGCCGAATGTAAGAGAAAGGTTGGTTCACTAGAATTTTAAGGAAAATATGCATGCATAAATTTTAAAATAAAAGGGAAAAGCGCAATAGTTTCTGGGGTTCGCTCAGCTGAGCAAACAAAACAGATTCATTGCACGCTAAAAATATGTCCCGCTTTAAAAAAGGGACCACGCATTTATAATTATGCGGAAAAGGTTTATGGTCTCGTTCGACCGATGACGAAACCAAACAAATAGATTTGTGCAGCAATGCACCCGTTTTCCAGTTTCTGAGAAAACAAGAAAAGGGTCGTTTATGATGATGATGATGTCATGAGGCCCGGGGATCTCCTTCGCTTTCTAAAAGGGATCAGACCGAAAACTCACAAAGTTTCAGTCTGCAAAAGGATTTCAGAGTGAGTAGAGGTGATCAAGTTGATAAAATAATTATTTTCAAAAGTACCGAAAATTGTGTTGTGAGGAAACAGGAGGAGATAATCTAGTGAGTAATTTCACTGAGTGTGTGAATTAGCGTAGTTTTCTTAAAATAAGTTATAGTTGCTGGATGAGAGAGAGAATCGATTCTTCTCAGTGTTGGGAGTTTTGTTTTTAATTAATTGAATAGTATCAGATGCGTGGTGTAATTGTTTAAAAATGTTCTTGTGAGCCTAGGTTAGGACAGAGGCTTTGGGGACGGCGATCCTCCTCATTGTTCTTGAGGATGGCGATCCTCCTCACCGTGTTGGGGTAGTTTACCTCGTGTGATGCGCGATCCTCCACGAGTGTACGGAGATGGCGATCCTCTCCGCCCCTTTGTTTTTACACGGTTTGTCGTATCATCTCGCGCGTGATCCCTTGATGGTGACCAGGCTCACGGGAGTTTTACTTTTGCCCCTGATGGGAGTTTAATTTTGCGAAAATATTTATGCGCCGTGTTATTTTTGTTGTTCACGCACTCACTGGTTGTTTTTTTTGCTTCAATTACAGAGGGTGACGGTTCCACCACGGACGGATTCGGCTTTGGCTTCCTCGCCCGATTTTATTTAACAGCAAAAAAAAAAATAATAATAATGAAATAAATACCTACTTGCTGTTTCCAATATATATATTGCGTTTTATTTATTTGAATATTTTATTAACCATCAATATCTATCCTTTTTCTTACAATAACATTCACGAAATGTCGTACATGAGACACACGCGGAGACCTTGTAAAACGACCGTACTAAAAAACTAAAACAGCACAAAAATCAGATTCGCTCGCCCGCTGACGATTTTCTAAGCATAAATGCCCTCTTAGGTAATAAGCTGCTAGCATAAATCTAGAATAGATACCCTTGGCCTTATAAGTAAGGAATGGAAACCATTCTTAGGATAGGTCAGGTAATTCATAGTTTAGAATAAATAAGCGCAAATTAATTATATTTTAAGCATTTAAAACACACAAAAAAAGAGATACAAAAAAATATATAATAATAAATGCTGTATCAAGTGACAACAAATAGTATATCTTGTATGATAGAAATATCTGGGGGCACGGCAGTGCCCCCGCCAAGTCGAGGAAAGGAGAAAAAAAAAGGCACGGCCGTAACATTCTTTTCTCGAAGCCATTCGGGCCATTTACGACCCCCTGTAACTTCGTTGCGGAAAAAACTAGAAGCCTAAATTTTCAGTGACCAAGAGGGCATTACATAGCTAGATTTATTTCCAAATTACATTAAATTTGAACCAGTAGTTTACGAATTATCGCTGGTCAAAATTCTTTAATTTTGTCACTGACACACTCACCGATCATCAAAATTCTAAGGTACTTCTAGCAGACCCACAAGCTTCAAATTTTGAACACAGTTATTGTTTAGCCTACAAAGGAAGGAAAAACTGAAAAATCCCGAAATTTCATTATATTTAATGAAAAATAACGATTTTATTAAAAATTACGTTCATTCACAAAATAACGCATGCGCTTGTACTCATGCTTGCCACTGGCCGCGATTGAATTTAGAAAGGATGAATGTAGTAGGCTATGAATCGTTCTGGGGGCACGGTAGTGCCCCCGCCAAGTCGATTAGTTTGTTCAAATTTTGAATTTTAGTTAGCCTTAAGCCCATAGATGAAGGAAAAAAAGAAAAATCCCGAAATTTCATTATAGTAAATGAAAAATACATCAAAGCATCTGAGAAAAATCAATAGAGACAGGGAGTGGGCTTTAAGAAAATCAGTAGCTAACGGACAAGATATATTACCCGAGAAAAAAGAAAGGAGGACCTAACAAAAAGAAATGAGATCTCGCAGAGCAGTTCTTCTGCCGTAAAAAGTTGTGAGATCTTATGTAAAACCAAGTCAGTTATAATAGTTAGTGTCTATGGAAGTACCTATTCAACAACTTTGTTATAAATTGTTATCTAATCAATTACCTATCAACATTTATAGTGACCGTATCAGTATTAGACATCTTTATTTCTATAATAATTATAATTACTTGGCAATTGCACGGTAACATATTCTACTAATTAAAATACTGGCCTGATTAGAATTTCGAGACCTCTGTTAGAAGAACTTGAGGAGAATTTTATTGCTTTACCAGAACCTGCATATAGTCCTGCGAGGGCTGGTCAATCCGAAACTGAGCCTGAGCGTGATCAGAACTCAGAAAATGGAGAATGGTCAGAAGATATTTTACAAATTGGAAGAGAAATATTTACAGGCACTGCTGGTCTACAAGATGTTGAGGCTGTACGGTATTATTACCATAGAAAAAATAATGGGGTATTTCATAAGCGACGACGTTATTGAATTCATGGTGGAGAAGACAAATGCATATGCCCAAGTCCTGAAGCGGATACAGACCAAAGCATTTTCTAGAATGTCACGATGGGTTGACGTTGATAGCGAAGCTATGCAGAAATTTTTGGCAGTAATACTTTACATGGGAATTTATAAGAAACCTTCAATTGAACATTATTAGCTGTGTTTTTTTCATGATCTGATCTGGATCTCGAATTTCGCATTGAATTGAATATTTTAAACTGTAATCTAGAGCAAAATTTTTAAACTTGGCAAAAAATTCATCACATTGCAATGATTTTAGCCCATCCAAACTTCAAGTCATGAACTGAAAATTTTATTGGATCTAGTTTTTGACGCAAATTGGTTCTAAATCAATGCAATGTGATGCTCTTTTCACAAAAGTAAAAAGATTTGTTAGGAGTCATTATTTGCAAATTCCAATTCAATACATAATTTGCTGCGAAATCTGATCCGGATCAGATCATGAAAAAAACACAGCTATTATTGGAAGATGGATCGGTTATATTATATTTCTTTTATTCACGAAATCAATATGTCCTACAATCGATTCACAAGCATAGTGCGTTGCTGGCATTTTGAAGATGTGCAGCCTGATAATGAAAATGTTTTGTATCGGATTCAACCTTTAGTTGACAAAATGGTTGCCAAATTTCGTGGAATATATGTGCCATCTGATACGATTGTTGTTGACGAATCGCAGATAAATCACCAAGGACGTTTGAAAATAAAGACATACAATCCGGCCAAAACCCACAAATACGGCATAAAAATTTATAAAATGTGTTCCACAAATAGTTACATATGGTCCTATGCGATTCACACTGGATCTGGCACTGCTATAGAAGGGCTTGATAAGCCTGGAACAGTTGTGGTGAAGCTGTGTCTGCCCCTTCTAAATGAGGGTAGGTTGATTGTTGTTTACAATTATTACACTGGATTGTCTTTGGCAAAATACCTCAAAGACAAAAACACAGATTTATGCGGAACTTTACGGAGAAATAAAAAAAATCTTCCAAAAGAGGTCATTACCAAAAAACTAAAACGCGGCGAAATTGTTGCGAGGCAGTTGGACTCCCAAGTAACTGTACTGAAGTGGCATGACAAGCGTGACGTCTTGATGATATCAACATGTCACGGTGACGATATGACAAATGTTTCTTCTTGGCGAGGAGTGACACCAAAACCAGACATGGTTATTGACTACAATGATGCGAAAAAAGGGATCGACGTCGCAGATCAGCTGAGTAGCTATTATTCACCTCTAAGAAAGAGTATGACGTGGTATAAGAAAATTGCTCATGATCTACTATTCCAAGCCGCCATTGTGAACACCCGAGTGATTTTCAATTAAGCTACCAATTCTTGAAATGCTTCAACGACACCCATAACCCACACCCGAGAAACCGGAATAATTAGTCTTTAGTTTAGCTTGAAGTTTTCTGTTACTTTGAACAATAAACATTATTCAGTCGTGTTTCCTTCGTTTCCTTATAATATTTTACTATGGAAAAAATTTGACATGTTAATGCCTCCTAAACAAAAAAAAAAAAAAAAAAATTCACCTGACTTTTTTTACTTTTCCGATACTAGACAATATACCCCATAAGTCCCCATACTAAAAATGGCATTTATCCTTACACGTCCAACAAAAGAAAGCATGCAAAGTTATCTATAAATTTGATCACATATGATTCATGAACTTGTAAGTGTTAGGACACAAAGAGTCCCATGTATCACATTTGATCCATTGGACAGGGAACCTGTTAAAATACAATTTAGTTTAAATAACTGCTTAAATAATATAATGAAATAAAATAATAATTTATTTCAATTAATAGAAAAAAATAATCTTTAATTGTAAAATCTCATGTTCTTCACACGAAATAAAATGTTTATTTGGGGTAATCACGTTGTAAATGCAAACAAAATACAATTTAATTGAAAAGTGTTTGCAATGGGAAGCAGTTAAAATTGAAATCCTTTTACAAATCATCTTTATTTACAGTACGTAAAACACGCTGTTTAAAACAATCATTCAAGTTCCACTGATGGTATTAATGACAATGTCTCGACAATGTTATCTTCATCGAAGTAAAAATCGTCGGCCTGTTAGTGGGTCCTAATGAGATGATCATTTTGATGATTTATAAATACATAGATCTCAGTTTTCACTGCTAATGCACATTTCCCATCCAATCACAAACACTTTTAAGGCAAACTGTATTTGGTTTGTATTTGCAACGTGATTAATTTAAAGAAGCATTTTACTTCAAATAGGTACTTCAACTCTCACTAAATAAGATTTTATTTGAAATGATTATTTCCGATTTTATGTCAAATATCGAATTCATCATAAAATTTAATTGAAATAATTTCCTAATTTAAATTAATTATTTCATATACATAACGTGATTTAACATTTCATTTGAAATAATTATTTCTTATTTTATTTCAAATAAAAAAATATTTTTCTGGTAAAACACATTCTAACTCAGAGTGTTGCGATATCAACATCAAGTGTGTGTATATATATATACATAGTCAAATTCTCTATTTATCATTAATATTTGTGTGACTTTTAAGAGTCAAGTAGCCTTTTGGTTTTCGTCAAAGCAAAGCAACCGGCATTACACAATTTGTTTTTATGTTTTTTCTAATTCCTGATAGAGCGGTTCTACATAAAAAGGTTTTATTAACAAAGGGCAGACTGGTCTTTTTGTTCACGGATCTTAACAGGTTATGGGCCCAGGCACGTAGAAGCCCAGACGCGAAAAAGCTTAGAATCGCGAAAAAGCGTTGAGAAAATAAAACGCGCAGGAAAAGTCTCGAAAAATCCAGTGAGAAAAGGCTCGAGTTGATTTCAAAATGGCGTCGTCAACATTTAATCTAAAACCGCTTACCAAAGACAACTATGATAGTTGGTCGGTGCAGATGGAAGCAGTGGCTGTGAAAAACGGTACTTGGAAGCATGTGTGCGGCAAGATACCGAAGCCAAAGCTGAGTGCATTAGCGGAAGAAGAAGAAAAGTCCAGGATAGCGCTAGAAAAATGGGGTGACGAGGACGCCAAAGCAAGGGCAGACTTGATAATCGCAATTGACCCGAGCTTATTACGATTGGTCAAAGGGTTGAGCACAGCAGCAGAAGTATTGTGCAGATTAAAATCAGAATTTGCATCAACGGGGCCCGTTAAGAAGGCGAGCTTGCTGAAGCGCATATCAACGTTCAAGATGTCCGAGGGCGACGATCTCCGAACGCAGCTAATGGAATTCTTCGACGTCACGTTGCAGTTGGAAACGATGGGCATTTCAATAAATCCGCGCGCGATGACGCGTTCCAATCCAAAAAAAGCTTTTGTGAGAGAGCGGGTCGCGATACCGCGACCCGCCATACAAAATTTTTCATTACATGAGATGAAGCTTCTTGTTGTTTAGAAGTTCTTTGATATAAGTTAGTTCGTTTGCGAGTTTGCTAGCGTTACGCGAACGGTGATTTCTTGATTATTTCGTAATTTCATTTCGTTCTTGAACAATTTTATAAATTAATATTTTGTTCAATACATTAAATATTCTACGTTTAAAGTGAATAAAATTGTAAATTCATTTTAAAGTTCATATTTTGTGAATTTTCGGGTGAATAATAACAAATTATGGCAGGAAGTCACATAGACTCTAAATATGAATACATATAGATGGAGCTAAAGAAGTTTTACTTCAGTCGTGTGGTCTAAAGCACACTCGTTTTTTTTTTTTGTAAGTTGTTTGGTGAAACCGTGGATCCCCCAAAATTAAATTAAATAAAAAGCCGAAAAAAAGTGTGTAACAATTTTAAGTAAAATTTATGTAAAACAAAGCAGAAGTGTAGTTAATCATATCAGACAGTTTTTATTGCTGAACAAAAATCTTTACCCTAAAACAAAAAAAAAAAGAGAAATGTCAATATTTAAATGTAAAAAAGATAAGAAAAGTTCTATGGAGAACCGCCCGATGGCGCTAAGAAGAGTTAGTTTTTGATTTGACATTACTTTGACATTTTAGACATTCTTCCCTCTTGTCATCTGAAGTTAGCACGGTGAACACGTATAATTTTTGTACCCGAATAACATTGTCTTTTCTCACATTAATCCGAGTCTTTTGATTGCTGCCTACTGGTGTGTTCAACAGGTTATGGGCCCAGGAACGATGAGCAGCAATTATTTTTTGTAAAACCTGGAAAAAAATCTGGAAATCGATCACGATGGAAAACGAGGGCATCAGGATAGTGAAGCTAAGGGGCGCTGAGAACTGGTCTTCGTGGAAGTTCCAGGTAAGACTATGATTAAAATCAAGCGGCGTTTGGGATGTGGTCGACGGCACATCAGTTTTTCCGGTGGGCGATAACCCGGAAAACCAGCAGGCGGTCGCAGCCTGGAGGAGGAGTGACATCATTGCACAACGAATAATCGGAACTTCCATTGATGAGAAGCCTCTGCTTCTCATTTTGAACTGCGAGACATCGAAGGCAATGTGGGAAAAGTTGGTCGCGGTATATGAGAGGAAAACTGAAACCACTGTGCATATGTTGTTGCAGCAGTGGTACAGTCTGGTAAAAAACCCATCTGATGACATTGCAACTCATATAGCTCGTCTTGAGGATCTTGCGCATCGCCTTAAGAGTATGGGAGAACTAATGACTTTACCATTATCATATAAACACTTTGTCAGTGCATGGGAGTCCACTCAGGCAGATCAGCAGACTCTCACTAATCTCATATCTAGGTTGTCCGTTGAGGAATCGAGAATGGAGCCAGCAGAGCAATCTGAAAATGTTGCTTTTGCATCAAAAAATAAACCTGATAAGACAGGTACGTGCCACTATTGTCATAAGCCGGGGCACTGGATACGTGATTGCAGAAAGCAAAAGGCCGCTAACAGAAATAGGAATCCTGAAAAAGGAGAGGCACTTCTTGGTGAGGCTATAACATCTATGTCAGATGCTCAGGAGAATTGTGAGGCATGGTACATGGATTCTGGAGCTACAGATCACATGACCAGTAGATGGCGTTGGTTCACTGTCTTCAAGGAGTTTCGGGAGGCTAAATGTGTTCGCATCGGGGATGGAAAAAGTCTCTCTGCTGTCGGTTCCGGAGAAATCAGTATTCTTGCATTCAATGGAAAGGAGTGGCGTCGGAAGCACCTAAGCAATGTTCTATATGTACCAGATTTAAATTATAATCTTTTCTCTTTGGGTGCAGCTCTCGACAAGGGTATGACTCAACAATCGGATGATCACAGTTTAAACTATTTAAGGATGGACGTATTGTTGCAGTGGGAGAGAGACGCACAAAACTTTTCCAGATGAGATTCCGGGTAGTTAAGGAGGAAGCTGAATCACAGGCAAATGTTGCAAGACAAGAATCGCTTACAGCCTGGCATGAGCGAATGGCACATCAGAATATGGTCCACGTTAAGGGAATTCTTCGTGAGTATAAGGTTCCTTTTGAAGATAAAAAATTTTGTTGTGAGAAATGCATCCTGGGGAAGATGCATCGACTTCCTTTTCCGAATAGCAGCACAAGGTCGGAGAGAATCGGGGAGCTTATGCACTCCGACTTGTGTGGTCCTATGCAGGAGTGCTCTATTGGGGGTGCACGTTATTTTGTGTTAATAAGACACGATTTCAGTCATTGGAGGAGCGTACATTTCATAAAACAAAAGTCTGACACCGCTGCTTGTCTGGGCGATTATTTCAGTAAAGCGGAAAAACATATTGACAAGGGCATAACAACCCTAAGAACGGACAATGGTTTGGGGTTTTTGAACTGTGAGGTCAATGATCTGTTACAACGGCGGGGTATAATACATCAGAAGACGGTTCCTTTCACTCCGGAGCAGAATGGGGCTATCGAGAGGGACAATAGAACTATTGTTGAGCTGGCGAGAACATCACTTCATGCAGCTGGTTTGCCAATAAGATTATGGGCCGAGGCAGTGAACTATACTGTATATACCTTGAATCGGTCAGGTACGAGTAGTTTGAAAGAAATGACACCCTATGAACTTTGGCATGGGAGGAGACCAGACCTGACAGGTCTAAGAGTTTTTGGAGAACAGGTGTACATTCATATTGCGAAGCAAAAAAGACGAAAGTGGGACGTTAAGGCCAAATCGGGATTTATGGTTGGATACGACGAAAATACAAAAGGATTTCGCGTTTGGTTTCCTGAGTGGGACGAGATCAGGATTTACCGGGACATCGTTTTTACTGGGAAAATTTACAGGGACTGCATGGGGTCAATGAACCCGAAAAATAAGGAGACGTTTGTTTTGAACAGTCAGTGGGCAGTGTCGGTAATGAAGAGGCTGATAATGAAGAGGTTGACCCTCCGCGTGAGAATGATTTAGAGCAACAAGAGAAGGAGCCTAGGTATAATTTGAGGGACCGAGCGGCGATACGTCTACCGGTAAGGTATTTGGATTCTTCTGCGAATGTTTCTGTTGCAGATTTGATTGAACCTATTACTTTCAAGAAGGCAGTATCTGGGGCTGAAGCCGTACAATGGAAAGCAGCAATGGACAGCGAAATGAGTTCATTGAGGGAGAATCAAACTTGGGAACTTGTGCAGGTACCGGAGGGACAATAGATGATTGACAGTCGCTGGGTTTATAAGATAAAAACAGGTGCTGATGGCGCAGTGGAGCGCTTCAAGGCCAGATTGGTCGCTCGAGGCTTTAAGCAGACTCCTGGGATTGATTATAATGAGACATTTAGTCCAGTGACCAGATGTGATTCTATTCGGATTATTTTATCTGTTGCAGCTTCAAGGGGCCTACATCTACGACAGTTTGATGTGAGGACTGCTTTTTTGTATGGTGAAATCAGCGAAGATATTTATATGCGGCAGCCTAAAGGATACGAAGATAACACTGGAAGAGTCTGCAAATTGAGGCGAAGCCTGTATGGGCTCAAGCAGGCATCAAGATCATGGAATCGACGTTTTACATCCGTTTTGGGTAATTTGGGTCTTCGACCAACAGATGCAGATCCGTGTGTTTTTACAAATGGCAGCAAGGATAATTTTCTCTTAATGACTGTACATATTGACGATGGTCTGATTGCAGCTTCCAATGTGGGCTCAATTGATCATTTATTGGGGGAGTTAGCAGGAATATTTAACATCACATCGGGTGAGATCAGCGTATATCTGGGTGTGCAAATTGAGAGGTTTAAGGATGGATCTATTTTTGTACATCAGGAGGCTTATGCAAAGCGAGTTTTGGCCCGTTTTCGGATGATTGATGCAAATGCGGTATCTGTTCCTGCTGACCCGCATCATCAAATGTGTGCAGATGTGCACAGGAATGGAGTTAAGGATCTTTCAAATGCACCGTATAGACAGGCCGTGGTCAGTCTGATGTATCTTTCCACGGGAACACGACCTGACATCACCTTTTCCGTCAACAGTGCTGGTCAACATCTGGAGGAGCCGAGAAAGATTCTTTGGAATGCTGTAAAAAGGATTATGAAATATATAAAAGGAACAACTGGCTATGGACTCTATTATCCAGCGAATCAAGAGAATCATTTAAATGCATTTAGCGATGCTGACTATGCGGGAGACGTTGCAACGAGGAAGTCTACTACTGGAGTCGTGATGAAGCTTGGTGATTCAACTGTTGCTTGGAAATCAACAAGGCAGCGAGTGGTTGCTTTGTCAACCATGGAAGCTGAATATGTAGCAACAAGTCAAGCGGTTAAGGAAATTGTCTGGATGAAGGGATTGTTTCGGGAGCTCGCTTTATCTGATGACTTGAAGACCACATTGAACATCGATAATTTGAGTGCCATCAAACTTATTAAGAATCCAGAATTTCATCAACGGAGTAAGCACATTGATGTGCGATATCACTTTATCAGAAATAAGTACGAGGAAGAGGAATTTATTTTGAAACATGTCAGCTCTAGAGAACAGCAAGCTGATTTGTTGATGAAGCCTCTACCAAGGACAATTTTTGAGGACCGGCGAGAAATGCTTTACATTAAGAAACGAGATAGTGCAGTGAAGTATATGACTGATTGAATTTTCTGAACGTTTTCTTTTAGTGTCGGCACGGGCGATCACAGCACATGCGCAAGAACGAAAGTGCTCGCGCAACAATATGTGCTGGATCAATTTTCACCGATAAGCGATCATCACCGGAAACCGAGGTTTCCTACGATCGGAAAATTGAGCACTGGTCAGTTGCAGTCCGATATTCAAATCACGCAGAAGAAAACTAATATTCAAAGTAAGAAGTCGAAGTTCGAGATTCAAAATCAATAAGTCGAAGCTATTATTCAAATACCCGGAGCTAACACTCAGCATCCGAGAAATGTAAAGTAAAGTCGTACAAGTTCGGTCGCGGGAATAATTGAGTATAAGGTTTAAATGAATAGACGTATTAATAGTCCAGAAAGTGTAATTACAGTTAAATAAACTAAAATTAACAGAATAAAAGTCCGAGTGAATCAAGTGCAAAGTGTTTTCCACCCTTCCTCTACGATTCTCCCCGGAGTCCGGCTTACTCAGCTGCTCCAGACACTTTCCTCGGAGTCCGGCTTTTCAGCTGTTCCAACGGAGTCTTAGCCACCAGGCTGCTCCAAGCTTTAATCAATTACCCCAGCATCTCAATTACCAAATTACCCGTGTACCGAGTACGACCGACAGCAGGACCATCCGACCGAAGTCCGCAACGAAGAAGCCGTCAGAGACGAAGCAGTAAAGTTGGACCATCCCGAGTGTTGCAAACAAATTTATTGTTGCAACACAGCGGGCCTACACCCGCCTACATGCAGAGTACCTTTGTATTGGTTCGAGTTACTGAGAATATAGTCAGTCGCATTCTACACTCTGAACTGTGCGGTTTAACTTACTCCCATCCTCCGTATATTACATGGTGGCAGCGGTAATTCACGTCGCGAAGAGGATAATTTCTTTTAGCGAAAGGAAAGAATCGACTCAAAAAAATATTTCGATCGGGGTAACATCAGGTTAACGAACAAAGAGACAATAATATAGTTAATAATATAGTTGAACATCGAGCGATGGCACCAGATCCACCAGCCGCTACAACGTCCAGCCGCAGTAGTTTCACAGTTAGATCATCAAAACCGTTTACCTTCAGCAACCCAACAGAATGGCCTAAATGGAAACGCAGATTTGAGAGGTTCCGGATAGCTTCAAAATTAAATTTAGCAACGGAGGAGGAGCAGATAAACACCTTAATCTACCTAATGGGTGATCAAGCTGATAACATATTCTTGTCGTTCAAGTTAACAGAAAGCCAGCAGGCAGATTATAATGCTGTACTAAAAGCTTTCTCACTGCATTTCGTCATCAAAACAAATGTCAAATACGAAAGAGCAAAATTCAATCTTCGCTACCAGCTCGAAGGAGAGCTTATAGAGGATTTCATAACCGACTTATACCTGCTATCGGAAAACTGTAATTACGGACCGCTACGTGATGAAATGATAAGGGACTGAATCGTAGTCGGAGTACGGGATCGGAAACTCTCTGAGAAATTGCAGCTGGTAATGGACTTAACATTGGAAAAGGCGATTACTGAAGTGAGACAACACTACGCAGTGCGGAAACAGCAGGAGCAATTAACTTCTTCGACAGTGCATAGACTGTCGGCAATTCCGAATAGGAAAATATCTAACGCCAGTTACCAAATAAATAAACCCAGAGTAAACGAGACTGACGACAAAAAGTGTAATAAATGCGAATTCTGTGGATCTCATAAGGCACATAGCAAATTCAAGTGTCCTGGCAAAGGGAAAAAGTGCAATCTGTGTGGGAAATGGAATCACTTTTTATCTGTGTGCAAGTCCAATCGTAAAGCGAAGCTGCTCAATATGAATAGAGTGGATATTGACGATAGCGAGCGAGACGACCAGCAGTCTTCTCAAGCCAGGGAATATTTTTTAGGAATGTTAACTAGCGGACAATCAAATGTGTCATGGACAATTGCTCTGGTTGCAAACAACACCCAAATCAAATTTTTGGTCGACACAGGATCCACAGGAAACCAAGATTTATGTGATAGACTATTTAAAAAGCTTTTTAGTCGGCTTATCCTCTAGTGAGAAACTGGGTCTAATACGGAAAAGTGAGATCATGAATTTGAACATGGATTCTATTGAAACTAAGCGATCTAGTGTTGTCGTCGACAAAGAATTTCCGCATATATTTAAAGGACTCGGATGTATGAAGAAGTTCGAGTGTGAAATAAGACTAAAACAAAATGCAGAACCGTATAAAATAGCGCGCGCCCGTAGAGTCCCAGTAGCACTAAAAGAAAAATTGCAGGAAAAGCTGGATGAAATGGTTAAATTACGTGTCATTAAAAAGGTTAATGAGCCAACTTCTTGGTGTGCGCCCTTGGTAATTGTTTCAAAAGCGAATGGAGACATCCGTCCATGAGTGGATTTAACCAAACTGAATCTAAATGTCGAACGGGAAATCTATCCTATGCCTGTAGCCGATCATGCTCTCGCGCAATTATCTGAAGCTAAAATGTTTACAAAATTGGATGCAAACTCAGGATTTTGGCAGGTAAAGCTTTCAGAAAAGTCACAATTATTAACAACGTTTTTAACACCCTTCGGGAGATATCGTTTTTTGAGGTTACCTTTCGGAATTTCTTCGGCCCCAGAGATATTTCAAAAATATATGCAACATATTTTAAAAGACATATCCGGAGTAGTGTGTCAAATGGATGATATATTAATCTTTGCACCCAATATGGAGACGGACAGGGCGCTTGCGCGAGTGTGCGTGTGCGTTTGCATACAGCCTGCTATGAGCACAACGAAATACAAAACTATTTAGTGAATATTAAAACACAGACTTTATTTGAATATGGGTGATTTTATTTTTGCCAGCTACGTCCTGCTTACAAGCCTTTTCCGAGAATACTAAACGTAATGGCTGCTCCATTACGGCAATGCTTTTCAGCCAGGCTACTGTGATTTCCACTGCTACTACTCCGGTTGCTGAATTCAACCGAGTAGGGAAATCACAGTAGCAGGCCAACTGTGGCTAACTTCTGACGCCACATTACCCCCTTGCGGAGATTTCTGCGCACTCACAGACCAGCCTGAAAGCGCTCCGGGAACCGGACTTTACGGCCAGCTCTTGTGGTGCGGGAATCTGCTGCTGGTTGCGATCTTGAGTGCCGCAGAATAGAGGTTGGAACTGCAGGTGGTTGCAATGTTGTGTCAGCAGGAGCGTCCTCATTCAAACTATAAGCTGGTTTGACTCTATCCATGCTGACCACAACGTCGTGACCTCGCTGGCGAATGGTGACTGTCTTCTCTGTCCGTCCGACGACCGGGTAGGGTCCAGAGTAGGGTGGTTGCAGGGTCCCTCGCACGCTGTCATCGCGAAGCATGATCTGTGAAGCGTCCTTCAGATCCTTGAAGACAAAGATGCTTGGCTTCGCATGGCGTGAAGCAGGTTGAGGTCTCAGTTTGGACATTGTTTGTCGCAGACGTGAAACAAAATCTGATCCCTCGCTGCTTGTTGAAGGGGTAAAATATTCTCCTGGTAAACGGAGTGGCTCACCATAAACGAGCTCTGCAGATGATGAATGCAGATCATCTTTCCATGCCGTCCGCATTCCAAGTAGCACCAGTGGCAGGGCCTCTGTCCAGGATGCGCCAGGATGACACATAAGGGCAGCCTTCAGTTGCCGGTGTGGCCGTTCTATCATCCCGTTCGCGCAGGGGTGATATGCTGTGGTCCTAGATTGCTTGAAACCAACGAGCTTACCAAGCTCTTGAAATAGTGAGGCTTCAAACTGCCGACCACGATCAGTGGTGATGCGATGCGGAACACCAAAACGGGAGATCCAAGCGGTGATCAGGGCTTTCGCTATTGTTTCGGCGGTAATATCTGCGGTTGGATGAACTTCAAGCCAGCGTGTAAACCTGTCCGTGGCCGTCAGACAATATTTGAAACCCTCGGAAACTGGTAAAGGGCCAACTATGTCTATATGGACATGTGCAAAACGATCTGTCGGCAGTGCGAAGGTACTAAGCGGTGCGCGGACATGCCTTGTCACTTTAGCACGTTGACACGACAGACAGGCGCGTGTCCATGCACGACAGTCTCGTTGTATGCTAGGCCAAACGAAACGTTCCGAAACAAGTCGAGCGGTCGGAGGTGTCACGAAAGGCCGTGAGCGTGCTGTGGATGTATCACAATACATAAATACATCTGATCCGAGCACTGGTTCACGCTTTAGTTTGAGTGCCGAACCGTGATCCAATAAACGCTGGAACTCAGGGTCGTTTTCTTGTGACTGGGCCAGTGCCCGAAGATCGACAGGTTCCACCGATATAGCTGCTATCCTTGATAGAGCGTCAGCTACTACATTGTCGGCGCCACTTACATGCTGGATGTCCGTGGTGAACTGCGCAATGTACGACAATTGGCGAAGCTGAACTGGTGGAAGCTTCTCTCGTCGTTGTTTGAAGGCATATATTAAAGGCTTGTGGTCCGTATAAATTGTGCAATGCTGAGCCTCTAATATATGACGAAAATGCTGGACTGCTTCGTATATGGCGAGCAGCTCACGGTAGTAAGCTGGCCATACGGTCTGGTCTTCTTCAGTGTTTTCTACACCCAGGATTGCTGCTGTCTTGGTGAGAGCATTCGATAGCCGCTTTGAATGTTCTTTTGAAAGTTTCTTTGAAAAGAACGCGATGGGCTGCCAGGAACCGTCGACAAATTGCTGGAGACAGGCACCAACGGAATGGCTAGAAGCATCGGTAAAAAGACCAATCGGAGCATCTGAAACTGGATGGTGAAGAAGAGTGACTCTAGACAGAGCCTCCTTGCAGGCGACGAAAGTGCGCTCGAGAGATGGTGTCCAGTGAATGGGCTGTGGTCCACGAAGACCAGCGACGGCACCATCTAAGGGAGCTTGATGTTCAGCAGCTGCGGGCAGAAAACGGCGATAAAAATTTATCATGCCCAAAAATCGACGAAGGGCCTTAGCGGTTTTAGGCAACGGGAAGGACTGCAGAGCGGCGATACGGTCTGGTAATGGGCGTACACCATCGGCTGACAGTTCATAACCCAGAAATGTTACGCTTGACTGGCCAAAAACACTCTTGGAGGAGTTTATCAGCAAGCCGTAATCAGACAGTCGCCGGAACAATTGATGCAAGTGTTCCTTGCGTTGCTCTTCCGACTTTGAAAAAATCAAAATGTCGTCTATGTAGGCATAGGAGAAATCCAAACCATTTAAGACTTCGTCAATGAAACGTTGGAAGGTCTGTCCGGCATTGCGAAGACCAAAACCCATGAACGGGAACTCGAACAACCCGACTGGTGTAATGATTGCTGTCTTCTGGACGTCCTCAGGGTTAACAGGAATTTGGTTGTAGGCCTTCACAAGGTCAATCACTGAGAAGATTGTACAACCATGAATCCATGAACCTGTGGTTGAAGTCTTGAATGTGACGTACCGGGTAGCGATCTGGAACTGTACGCGCATTCAAGGCGCGGTAATCGCCGCATGGACGCCAGCCGTCATTCTTCTTGGGCACCATGTGCAACGGCGAAGACCAAGCACTCTCCGAACGGCGAGCCGTGCCCTCTCTGAGCATGGCGTCGAACACCTCTTTGGCTATGTTTAACCGGTCTGGTGCGAGTCGTCTTGCACGACATGATAGTGGCGGTCCCGGAGTCGTTCGAATGAAATGCTCGGTGGAGTGACGCACTTCGCGTGGGACTCCAGCTGGCCGAATTAGCTGCGGGAACTTGCTGAGGATGTCAGTGAAGGTAGACTGAGGAACAGTAAGTACCCTGACACTGTCATGTGCCGTATTAAACGACTGTCCGGGCGCCGAGAGGCCAGTTACGCCATCAACTAGGCGGCGGTGGCGGCAGTCCGGAAACAAGTTGTAATGCGCCAAAAAATCGGATCCTAGGATGGGCAGGGCCACATCAGCGACAACAAAACGCCAGGTAAAGTCACGACGAAGCCCTAAATTAAGGCTTAAGGGAAGTTCGCCGTAAGTTTTGATGGTTGATTTGTTGGCAGCGCTGAGTTCAAAGTCCGTGGCTGCACGACGGTCCTTCAGAAGAGATCGGGGAAAACACGATAGATCGGAGCCGGTATCAACAAGAAATTGCCTTTTGGAAGAGCGATCTGTTACGAGAAGGCGGCTCCCTCCAGATCGGCAGCCATTCGCCGCTGTTAATGGCTGCCGGATGGGTTTTCCGACTTGTATGAGCATGGAGCAATGCAGTTCCGAGCATTGGTACCAAAACGGCGATGATACCAGCATACACGCTCACAGGATGCGCCGCGATGAGAAAACTCTCGTTTACCCCGAGATCGTGAGCGCTCCCGAACTCTTCGATTAATTGAAGAATCTCGGCGACCGGTGTGGAGCGCTGCGACCATATGGATGAGCTCCTCGATCTTCTGCACCAGTTGTTCACCATTATGGACTAGCTGAGCCGGTAGTGCTGACGGCGCACTGACAGCAAACGATGAAGTCGGTGGATTCACCTGCATGATACTGTCCGCAATATCTGCAGTATCATCTAAGGGCAGATTCGGCTTCACCTTCAGAATCTGTTGCACGTTAGACGGCAAACGTTGCAGCCAAAGTGTGCGCAGGATGTTCTCGCTAACCGGAGAGGTACCGGCTAGAGAACGGAGGTGCCTAAGATACTGGGAGGGCTTTCTGTCTCCCAACTCCTCAGAACTTAGCAGTTGCCGCACTCTTTGCTCCTCCGAAAGCGACAGACGACGGATTAGCTCTGCTTTGAGCTTGGAATAACGCTCAGTCTGTGGTGGAGGGTTAGCAATGATGTCGAATACCTCATTAGTCCAACGCAGGTCCAGCTGAGCAACGACGTAATTATACTTCGTTGCCTCCTGTGTGATGCCGCTGATGGTGAACTGGGCCTCCACCTGTGCGAACCACACTTCGGGTTTGTCCGGCCAAAATGGAGGAAGACGAATTGCTGCACGGAAAACAGCAGGACTTTCTTCAAAAGTCTGTAAATGTTGCTGGGGCTGTTGAGGTTGTTGACTGGGTTGCTGGTATTGCTGGGGCTGCGAATGTTCTCGGCTTTGCTGATGCTGCTGGAGAAGGGCATCATACTGCGTCTTGAGCAGGTCTAGCTGCGCCTTCAAATCAGCTGCAGACTCTTCGGCCATATTTAAAATTTAATTAAAATTGTTCTTTTTAAACCTGTTCTGCTTCGTGAGGAAAGGTGAGGTTGGCAAAAAAAAATTTTGCTGTGGTTATTCACTAATTAAATAACGATTGATTGGCAAATCGGGCGCCGGGAAATTTTTAGAAAAAAAAAAATTTATAATAAATTATTTATTAATTATTATTTAAATAATTATTCGCGCCGGAAAAAAAAACTTTTTCTCTTAAATGAACTATTAAATTAATTCACGACCGGAAAATTAATTTTATTTTGTGTCGGCCACATTTATTTATTATTTTTTATTTTTTAATAACACGGCGGAAATTGTTTTTTATTTAGTTGAAAATGTTTATTAACACACTGAATACTATTTAAAATTGTTCGCCTTCGTCGGGGTCACCAATTTAGTGAATATTAAAACACAGACTTTATTTGAATATGGGTGATTTTATTTTTGCCAGCTACGTCCTGCTTACAAGCCTTTTCCGAGAATACTAAACGTAATGGCTGCTCCATTACGGCAATGCTTTTCAGCCAGGCTACTGTGATTTCCACTGCTACTACTCCGGTTGCTGAATTCAACCGAGTAGGGAAATCACAGTAGCAGGCCAACTGTGGCTAACTTCTGACGCCACAACTACTATTGATGCGGTCTTTATTAGGCATTTAAATAGATTCGAATCAAAATTGTTCGTTTCTTACTTCAGCTACCATAAACCTATTGTATCAGTTTTAGAGATTGGCGATGATGATGCTGGTAATGATGATGGTGAAAGAGTCGTTGAAATTATGAATGAAAGTTGATTTTTCTGAGAGATAAACTTTTTAATGTAAAATAATTGTAATAGTTCTGAAGTGTTCAATTTTTTATGTAATATAAATTGTCATATTTGTGTACGATAGCGCAATAAATGTATATTGTATTTTAATTTTACCACATAAATGATAGTACTTTTATACTGATAAATAAAGCAATTCGTGCGAAATTATTCCCTAACCATTCCAAAATATTCAAAAATGCACAACGTTAATGTTCAAGTTTTCACTTCTGCCGGCACTCCCGGAGTACCACCCGTTGTTTTTTTCATAATAGCCAATGTTATCTGATTGTCAGCGACTATTTCTCAAGATTTCCTGAAATAGCTCGGCTGGAGAACCAAACCACTGTCATTAATCACAGTAAATCTATTTTTGCTAGACATGGAATTCCTAATATTGTCAGATCTGACAATGGACCCCAATTCGGGAAACTCAATATTTCAACTTTTGCAAAATTCGCAAAAGAATGGGGGTTCCACCACGAAACTTCGTCACCGAAATATTCTCAAAGCAACGGATTCATAGAATCAGCTGTTAAAACAATAAAATCAATATTAAAGAAAAACGTCGATCCTTACCTAGCCTTAATGGAGTACAGGGCGTCGCCTTTATATAATGGCTTATCACCGGCAGAGATGCTAATGGGTAGAAAAATCCGAACAACTCTCCCAATAAACGAACAGCATTTGAAGCCAAATTACGACCTTGAAAAAGCGATAAATAAGGATAAGGAGCTCAAACCACAACAATTGCTAACTACAACAGGAGGCATGGAGTCACATCCAGAGAAGAACTTTCTCCTGGAGACGTTGTTTGGATCCGCGACATTGGTACTTGGGGACGCGTTGAGAAAGCAGCAGGAACGCCCAGATCCTACATCATAAAATCCAACCGCGCGACCTTCCGTCGAAACTCCTTCCACCTAGTCAGCGCTAGGAGTAAAGAGATGCCATACATTCCCGAGGAAGTACGCGAAATGGATTCATCTTCTAGCCTGGAGGGTTTGAATCAAAGTAAAGCTACCAACAACGATCAAAACAATGAACCGTCCACAATCATTGAGAACACCAGGAAAGAGAGTTCAAACCCAACGCCGAATAATTATGTAGTAACGACAGGATATGGGCGAGTCGTGAAAAAACCTGATAGATTTAATGCAACATTGACAACAATGAATGCAACATTGAATTTGAAGGGGAAGATGTAGAGTACCTTTGTATTTGTTCGAGTTACTGAGAATATAGTCAGTCGCATTCTACACTCTGAACTGTGCGGTTTAACTTACTCCCATCCTCCGTATATTACAGTACAGTGCAGATTAGTTTTTCTTCACCATCATAATAACTGACAAAGAGATCGTCACGAAAAAAGGAATCCTTTCAACGGTAGCAACTCTCTATGACCCTTTGGGATGGGTGGCTCTGGTGATTATAGTGGCAAAGATGTTGATACAAGCTTTATGGATGGCTGGGATCCAGTGGGATGAGAAGGCACCGCAAGAGATGGTACAACAATGGCAAAGGTTTTTAGACGATATTAAGGCCTGGAGCATTTGAGGATTCCCAGCTGGGTTGATTGGTCAGGCGCTGCCGTGAGTGTACAGCTGCGCGGATTTTGTGACGCATCTATGCGAGCATATGCAGCAGCGATCAATTTACGTGTGGAAAGTAAGGAGGGTTGCGCCAGCTAAGCCTGTTACCCCACGATTGGAGCTCAATGGAGCATTATTGTTGTCAAGACCTCTTAAGTCTACCATCACAGATATGGAGTTTAAGAATGTTCCAATCTTTGCTTGTACAGACTCCACGATAGCGTTGCAGTGGATTTAGGGACACCTCTCTAGATAGAAGACCTATGTTACGAACCAGGTGTCTGACACAAAGGAAACATTAAATCCCGTTTGTTGGAGGCACGTTGGCACAAATTCGAACCCTGCAGATTTGGCTTCTCGTGGATGTACTGCTGCTGAATTGATTCGAAGCAGATTATGGTGGAATGGACCTTCGTGGCTTATAAAAAATGCAAATGAATGGCCAAAGATTATACGGCCTGTGGGTACCACAAAATTATAAGCCAAGAAATCATTGGTGCTGGCTTGCTTCACGAGTTTGGAGGACACACTTTTGCTGAATTACTCTTCTCTGACTAAGTTAATAAGAATAACAAACAGCGACGTTGTTATGCCAGGAACCCTAAAAATAAAAGAGGAGGCTGGCTAGCCAGAATGGAATTAAATCAAGCTGAAACTAAATTGTTTGTTATTGTACAAATGTCGAAATTTAGAGAGGAGTATTTAACGCTGAAAAATGGTAGGCAGCCCTCTCCAAAAAGCGGTTTGTTGACATTAAGCCCATTTATGGATTCGGATGGGCTAATCAGAGTGGGAGGTAGATTGCGTAATGCAGACATATCCTATACATCAAAACATCCAATAGTTTTACCCTATAACCATCATTTGACTATGCGCGTGATACATAAGATTCATTTGGATACTTCGCACAGAGGGCCTACATTGACTTTTGTTACCGTTGGAAATTGGTCCAACGGGGTAACCATATTAGGCGCCCGTTCGTTCTGTGCAGGGGGCTCAAATCTAGGACCCATTTCCTTTGTGTCGTCTATGTGTAAACTGAGACCACGACGCTGTAGAGAAATTTTAATTTCAGTGCTGAAGCCGGAGGCCAGGGAGGGATCTGAAGTGGTTGGAGAGCCGAAGAGAGGTTCAGGCGAGACCGTTAGTTGGGCGAGACGGTTGGTTTGGGCGAGACGCTTGGGGCAGAGGCAGCGCAAGGGTCAGCGATGGCTGGAGGAAACCTTAACTCGGAGTGCGACATTCACCGGCGCGGCGTTACCTACCTGTTGGACCCCGGCACGGATTCTTCGTCGTCTACATTCACATCGTCTTTCACATCTTATTGCATCATCTCAATTCATATCTTAGTTCGTCGACGTCATTCACATCTTCACTCGGTCGTCTCCATTTACATCTCCATTCAATCTTCATTCGCATCTTAGTCGTCGTCTCCATTCACATCAGCATTCACATCAAGCCCTCATCAGCATTCACATCAAGCCCTCTCAAGTTTTGGTACCACCCCTGAGCAACGGTATGTTCCGAGCATCTCGATTTTCCCCCCCAGTGGGTTGTCCGACTCAAGAGGAAAGAACCACCGTAACCCGGAGTGCCCGGTCGCCGCATTGCGCCCAGTGGAGAAGTTACACCAGAAGCCTTGTGGCCCACGCTGATCGAAGAAAAATTGCTAAGGGCATCGGGAAAAGAAAGATGTTTCCCAAAATGGGAAAGAGCCTTAATAATATCGCTGACCCATGCCGACAATCGATAGAACGAGCGCGGCCCTCGGAAGTTCGAAGTTCGAGAGATCGGTGAAGCGGTCGGTTCTAAGAAGGAGTGAGTGAAGGCCTGCGCCCATACGATCCAGCGCCCTGCGTTCATGCATCAAGCTTTAAGCTGTTGCTGCACGAAAATATTGAAATCCATGCTTTCTTATGGAGCTTCGCCCATAAGCGATGCATGGCGATGCATCGACGCATGGAAATGTTGAACATTTCTCAATATTTTCATGCATCGGGACGCATCAGCCGGTTTGAACCTAGGGTGGACTTTCAAACTTGCAAGTTCAAAGTTGTGCATTCACAGCTGACTGTTTATATCCCGGCAAAGTGTACCTGAAACATTGGACGCTCCTCTAATAGCAGAATTCCTATTAAAAGAAATTTAATTAATATAGTAAGATCCATTTTTATCCTTTTAATTTTCAAAATTGCTCCTTTAATAAAATTCCTGCGGTGTTCTGTGGCTGTGCTGCGGCTGTGCTGTGACTATTGACAATTTGTGGCATTGTGAGATGACGGATCTTATGGGCGAACCTCTGAATTGCCATGCAGCGGCAGGCATCGAGATCCATCAACAGCTTAAAGCTCGATGCATGAACGCAGGGCGCTGGATCGTATGGGCGCAGGCCTTGAGAAGCGGCAGTCGGTCGAGGAACGTGGTGAAAGTCAGGTCAAGGCGAGCTATACGGAGGAAGGTAGAAGGAAGAAAGGACGGGAACTTGGCTGCGGAAAGTTTGATTTTAAAAGATTGGCACTGAGGAGCAAGAGGAAGGAAATTCGGCAAAGGACGGGACAAGTAAGGGAGAGAGCTCGGGGAAAAGCTGGAGTAAAGTGGAGAAGGAGGAGGATTGCCTTGAAATTCCCGGATTACTAGCACGAGGGCGGCTGGACCGCGTGATCGTCCCCGAGAATTTTCGAGTTCGGGCGAAGTGAGCCCGTGGAGGAACGGAAGTTAAGTACCCTTTTGCCATTTCCATTTATTTTCTATAGTTGTTTGGTGTGGTTTGAGCCCCGTGCGGCGTACGCTCCTGCTTAAAATTATATATTTTTTTGTTTTGTTAATTTAATCTGGGATGCCTACCCGGACTCGAGCCTCCTCGCCGGCCCCGCTAGTGTTCTTTAGCGTTAGTAGTAGCGTTTAATTTTCGCATTTGTATTTTCGGCCCTTCACGGGGAAAATATATTAAGTGTGTAGCATTGAGCCGTGCTGGTTAATTTTGTGATTCCCTCCCGTATCCCGACAGTGCATTAGGTACCGTTAGGTGGAGTACCTTGGTTCTCGGTGAGCCATAAAACCGAGTGGCGCCCAACGCTGGTTCAGGTGCGATCGGCGAAATTTAAATTAAAAATACCCCAACCCGTCTCCAACAGCTGGCCAGGCGCTCGTGCAACAGATTTTGCACGTAACACTTTATCGTTGGCCGTGGAATTTTGACTCCCCGCAGAATTTCCTTTGAAAAGTCTTATAGAGCTAAAAAAGTAAAATTTTTGGAGGCCAATTGGACAAATCCTATTGGATTTTAGAAGGGGAGAAGAATTATCAACTAGAATTGAGAAGATTTTAAGTTTTAGCAGCAAAATTTCTCGAAGAAAATGTGTACTTTCAAGAGGACGGAAAACAATTGAAGCGTAGCTGTCATCGGCTCTAAAAATCACATGCTTTCCTTAAAGGAGCGCAGCCCGCAGGGGAGGCACTTTCCTGCTGTTGTATATCCTGTAGGATTTACGGGAGAAGATTTTATGAAGATTGGATTGTTATTGCTGTATTAAGGAAGAAAGAAGAAATTTAAGGTACATTTGGACAGTACGGCGGACTGGACTGGACGAACGACTTTCAGAACCGGGACCGACTGCTACGTACAGTTTTAGAATTAGTGTAATACCCCCGACACACTATGACTGAAATTTAGAATTTCGGCTCTCTTCTCAATTTCGACCCACATTTCAACTCAATTTGGAAATGGAGGTATCACTGCCCAATTTCGTCCGAAATTAAGAAAATGATATGAAATGTTTGCGGCAAGTGGCGTGCTAACCACTTAATTCTGGCTTCGAAATGTCAAATTGTCAATTATATTTCGTCTTCGCTCTCATACATTACCTTATACCAGCAGTAGATGTCGCTAGACACGCTTACGTACACACATGTCAAGAGTTTCGAAAAATCCTCGGCGCCGCCAGCGCCGCCAGCTAACTTCAGTTTTTTTCGTGTGCGCGCAACAGATACACGTGTGAAGAGTTAAAACTTTAGCAATGGGTAATAAAAGGAAACATGGAGAAAAGGATCCGCATGTTCACCTTAAAAAAATATTGAGGAAGATGGATAAATTATCCAGAGAAGTGAAAGAGGTACAACACAGATTACTCGATGATAATAAGGAAGACGAAGAAAAGCCGTGCGAGTTTGAGATTGATGAAGACGAAGAGAACAAAAATTCTAATCCAATTGCATCTCAGGATGGATTACAGCAAAAAGATGATCATCATTTAACAATTCAATCTCAATCACCCGAATCCATCGTGCAAGATGATATTGAAGTCCTTTCGGATGGAGAGCTTGAATGGAGAGATATCGTAAGTAATAAAATAGTGAAGTGCTAATTTCTTGAAGTTTTAAATGGATATGCCTGTACTGCGTGACAGGAGGGCAAAAAAAAAAAAAAAAAAAAAATAAAAAAATTTACATCAAATAAAGCAATATTGCATTCGTGCGTAGTACACGCTTTTTCGCTTCTCCTACAACCTAAAATTCTAGGAATCGAATGTTCGTGTTAGTAGAAGCCGTTGTTTTTGTTTTGAGTTTATGCTCGTACGAGTGACGAGATAAATCTTTCTTGTTGAAAATACACGTAATGATACATAGGCAGATGCTCGTATTTGTGACGAGACAGTGTTCTAAAATCTATGATATTATCATATTGTATAAATCTTACGTTATAGATAAAAATGGCACATGTTCGTACTTGTGACGAGACGAAGTGCTCGAATTATTTACTACAGCTACTATTTAATGTAAATTTACTTTGCATACAGGTAGGTGATGATCCTTCTAAATCTAAGGCTTTATCAGCGGAGGTAAAAGCAGATTTGTTGAACGTTTGCCGAGAAGGCTTAAAGAAAGATGAGGAGGAAGCCTTAGTACAAAAGTACGAATGTGCATCTGAGCTCAAACCGCCTGAGTTAAACCCCCAAGTAGCAGCAAAAATAACACCTGTAGCCAAAACTCGGGATGGACACATGTTAGCCATTCAAAAGTTAGCTGGTTTATCGATGACTATTGTCGGCTCTTTAATGACAAAAATTCATAATAGCCGGAATGATGGAATTGATGTGCTTGAGATCCTTGAACCACTCAGAGACGTGGGAAAAATTTTGACGGTGCTCATGCATAAACAGTCACAAAACCGCAAAGCTTTCATTGAACCAGGCATGACTAAGGAAGGTCACGAAATTATCAAGGATACAAAAATAGAAGAATTTTTATTCGGCAATGAACTGGCTATAAAAATTAAAGAAACAAAAGCCTTTTCCAAGGAAGGTGAAGGCCTTATTAAAGGTTCTCAATCTCAAGCAAGCACATCTAATCCTAGATCGTCAAACTCAAGAGCCCCGTACAAAGGACGTCCAAGAAGTACGGGGTATATTCCGTTAAGAGGACGTTCGCAACAAAGGTTGTCCTTCAGAGGCAGATCATTCAACAATCGGAACCAAACTCAAACCAAGCCTTATCCGCATCAGAAATCTGCCCAAGCTACCCGCAATCAACAAACATCAAACAAGTAGACGTACGTAAAGTAGGGGGTAGATTACGTAATTTTAAGAAACAATGGAAGACGATAACTGATGAGAAATTTATATTAAATGTTATTTCCGTTTATAAGATTCCGATTAACGAAAAAATAAAGAACTTAAAAGGTTATAATCGAGAGATAACTAAAAGTGATCGCATGGATATAGCTATAAATAAACTATTGGATAAGGGCGTCATTGAGGTTTGCGATGCAACTGAAGGGCAATTTTTATCTCATTTTTTCTTGGTTCAAAAACAGATGGCTCAGACAGATTTATTTTAAATCTTAAAATTCTTAACGAATGTATCAATAAAGAGCATTTTAAAATGGAAGACCTTAGAACAGTCATCCATTTAACATTTCCGAATTATTTTTTAGCTTCAGTGGACCTCAAGGACGCCTTTCATTTAATTCCTTTGCACAAAGATAGTAAAAAATTAGTTCGTTTTCAATACCAAGAAAAATTGTACCAATTTGTATGTTTACCATTCGGACTTTCGACTGCGCCCTTCATTTTCACAAATATTATGAAGATTGTAGTGCGTGAGCTAAGAAGTAAGGGACATTCATCAGTTATCTACCTCGACGACTATCTAGCAATCGAAGAAACATTCGAGGCTTGTCAGAATAATGTCGATGAAACCATAGAACTTTTAAAATTCTTGGGCTTCATTATAAATTACAGAAAATCAGAGTTGATTCCTTCACAAAGACGTAAATTCCTAGGAATGATCATTGACACAGTTAGATATTGTATTGAGCTCCCAAACGATAAAAAAGAGAATATTATTAAATTAATTAATAATTTGATCAGCTTACAATCTTGTTCCATTAAAGATTTTGCCAAATTAATTGGAAAGCTTGTATCTAGCTGCCCAGCCCTAAATTATTCGTGGTTATACACGAAGAAATTGGAAAAAGAAAAAAATTTTCAATTGATATTTAACGAAGGCTGTTACATGAAAAAAATGCATCTCCCACAAGAAGTGATCAACGATTTAAAATGGTGGTTAAAAAGCTTAGGAAACGGTAAAATTCGAAAGATGAAAGATTCCGATTATGATATTACAGTTTACACTGATGCATCATTGACAGGCTGGGGAGCTTTTGACGGAGATAATAAAATTTTTGGGCATTGGTCCAGAGAAGAAAAAATTAATCATATTAATTACCTTGAGTTGTTGGCAATTAAAAAAGCTTTATCCAATTTAATATCTAATCGTAAAGATATTAATATTTTACTTAGAGTAGACAACACAACCGCTATTTCATACATTAATAAAATGGGGGGGGGTTAGAGTTTGTTATCTTAGTCGTTTAGCAAGAGAAATATGGCAATGGGCGGAAGATAGAAATATACCCCCTGAGGCCGTGGACATTATGCTTGCTTCTCTCGCCAAAAGTACAATGAAACACAGCTATAAAACAATGGATAGATTTTTGTAGTCGTAACAAATTAGATTTTAGTGAAACAAGTAGTAATAACGTTCTCAAATTTTTATCTGATAGATTTAATATGGGTGCGAGTTACGGAACCCTAAATTCAATAAGAAGTGCTATGTCTCTAATCTCGTCCGATAAAATAGGTGAACATGGTCACATTTCAAGATTTATGAAAGGAGTTTTTAAGTTACGCCCTTCAAAACCCAAATATGAATTTACATGGGACACGTCTTTAGTATTAGATCACTTAGAAGTTATAGATTGTACGGATTTAAAGAACTTGACTTATAAAACAGTTATGTTATTAGCTTTAAGTACTGCGCAACGCGCTCAGACCTTGTCATTAATCAAATTATCAAACATCACTCAAGTTCCTCAAGGAATAGAAATTAAGATTCCTGATCTCATTAAAACTTCCTCTTCGGGAAAAAATCAGCCTTTATTACAATTACCTTTTCTTAATGAGAGACCAGGTGTATGTGTAGCATCAGTTATCTTGAATTATATAAATAAAACAAAGGATATTAGATTCAATATTGATGGTTTATTTATAAGTCTAAATTCTCCTAGAAAACAAGTTTGTTCTGAAACTATTAGTAGATGGATAAAAGAATGTTTGAGCGAAGACTTCATATAATTCCGATCGAACTTCACTGTAAGTTCGTTTGATCGTAAAATTGTTCGTGCACTTAATGGCGGTCTGTATAGTCTCTCGTTAATGGTTGGTCGCTCCCATAATTGCGGCAAGAAATCAAATGAACACTTCAACTTCGTGTAAAATGGACAATAAAAATATTAAAAAGAGAAAATACAAGAAGAGGAAACTGTGGGGACGGGGTGAAGTAAGTTGTCTAATAAAAACATGGAAAGAACTCATTCCGGAGCTTAGAAAAGCAAAAAGAAATTCCCATGTTTTTAAAGACATGAGTTGTGCGCTAAAAAACGGCTGGAGTGGAGATGGAACCGGGTGAAATGAAAATTAAAATATCGAACTTGACGCAGAAATACAGGTAGATTTTTTGATAAGTTTAAATATTCCATAAATTAATTGCAAATCTTATTTTCAGAGAAGAAAAAAAGTCTCAATGACATACTGGGGGAGCTCCTTCTGAATGGGAATTTTACGAGGAAGTACATGAAATTCTTGGTGGATTTAAAAGCCACGATCCTTCTTTAGCAGAAGAAAGCATTGACCGCATTGACCCAAGTGACAGCAATTCGGTAAGAAATATGGAGTGTTTCAAAAAATTCAGTTTCTGCAGCTTGTTGCACTTTTTAAGCTGAATTGAGCAGGCGACTGCAGGAACTGAATTTTTAAAAACGGGCTATGTTATTAAAATGAAACTTTTTCTATTTGTTGTCTTTTTTTATATTTCAGATTGAATTTATATCATTTGATGATGTCATGTATGAAATAGAGGACTCTTCAAATACATCAGGAATTGATCCGGGAGCGGGACCATCTTGTTCCACGCCATTACCTTCCCGCGATAATCGTCCTGAAAACAAAAAATCAAAAAATTTTTATCAAGAAAAAATATTTAGCGAATTACAGAAGACTTTGCTAGAAGAGGAGCTCAAAGGAAGGATGGAAATTGAGAGGAGGTATGAAGAAATTGAATTAAAAAAACTAGCAATAGCACAAAATTTCATCGAAAAAAGCTTAAAAATACAAGAAGAATTGTTGTCGGAAATAAAAAAACAAAATAAAAATTAAATTATTTGCTATGAATGAATGAATATTGAGTTATTAGTAATTAAATTCAATGAAATGTCGAATAATTTGTAATGAATTGAAATAAATTTTTTTTTTATTATTATTGATTGTTTTACTTACCAAAGTGAGCCGCTAAAGCATCTCGAATTTGTGTCGCCCGATGCTCATTTGAGTACGATGTTCTATTTGGTTGAGGTCTACAATTATTCTGGTTCACTTCGTCCAACCATTGTGTCGAAATAACGTCATTTTCAGTATTTAAAAAGTTATGTAAAACACAACATACCTTTATTATTAAAGGAACATTTTCTTAATGAACTTCAAGTCCTTTACCCAACATTCTGAATCGAGCTTTGAGATGGCCGAAGGCATTTTCAACTACTCTTCTACATTTAGATAGGCGATAGTTGAATTCCCTCTGCTCTGTAGACATGTTTTCCAAGAATGGATATGGTTTCGGTACATAATTTGAAAGACGAAAGCCTGAATCGCCTATTAAGAGCACAGGAATTATTGTCCCATTATAGTTGACCGAAAATTTACGGAGAACTTCTGAAGTCTCATGAATTTTTTTTAGTTTAGACCGCTCAAAAATGTATGCATCGTTACAGCGGCCTGGTATGCCAACATTAACGTATGTAAATCTGCATCTACCATGGTGAATATAGCAAATGAATACAATACTTTTATTAATACAAATACGTACCGATAATCAACCAAAGCTAGAAGCACTGTAGAATGCCAACCTTTAAAATTATAGTAATCAGTGGCTTCATCCTTTGGCGGTTGAACTTCAATGTGACACCATCTAATAATGAATGCGCTATTATCGGAATTATTCGAAGAGGAATATGGATTACATACCAATTGCTCCATAACATTGTGGAAAACCTAAACAATCAAATCCTTGCATGATTTCTGTAATTTTCTCCTCTGTCGGTGGGTATGCATTAAGGTACTCACTGCGTAAGTAGCTCCAAACTGCTACCGCAGTTTCTCTCACTATTTCTCCTACTGTAGTACGCCCAACTCCGAACAATCCTGCAATTGTTCGGTATTCCGTAGAAGAACCAATAGCATACAAAAATATTCCCAGTCTTTTTGCAAGTGGGATACATTTTCTAAATGTAGTGTCTTGCCGCTCCAAATAATTTGCGACAAATAAGTTGCAAAACATAACGTTGTCCGAAATGTTGAAGTTCGCCAAACGAACCAAACGTCTGGCGACTCACGAAAGACGACGACAATAAAACCGATGGCAAACTTCGCGAACGAGGTATGTACAATGGACCATAAGCCCGAACTATAATGGCCTTAAGGCTGAGTAAGATTCCTTAAGATTTGTATGCTCGGGACCGTACGCTTAAGACTTGACGAAAGATACGGAAAGTGAACGAAAGATAGAATAAGACCATTTCCGAAACGATCATCAAGTCTTAAGCGTACGGTCCCGGGCGTACAAATCTTAAGGAAGCTTACTCAGCCTTAAGGCCATTATAGTTCGGGCTATACGGTCTGAGTACCGAGCTCTATGCTCAACCTCTCAAAATCTACATCTACATCTACCTATCCACCTAATAATAAATCCCAATCCAGAAATATCAAAATCAAAAACCAATATGCAAAATCCAAGTCGGCAACAGAGAAAATTACTTATTAAATCGCAATATCGCAAGAATACGCAATAAAACACGCTCGAATCGAAAAAACCTCAAAATGAAAATGAAAATTTAATGGAATAATTGCTAGTCTCGTGGAAGCTAAACTGCACTCATAGCCATTTCGCAATACATATGGAGAATTTTTGCTATCCATACGATAAAATTACATCACCGTCAAACACAGCTTCATTTAATTATGAGAATGTATGTAGTTTTTCAGCCAAAAATGAATGCAAACAGCTTCGCTAGAATGAAGTGGGGCACACTCCCTACATCTAATGTCCCGCAAACGAATGTTTAGCTCTGAGATAACTTGCAGCTTTCTAAGTTTTTCCAGGTTCACTTTAAAAAGCTACTTAATCATTGCTTCGATCCAAAACCCCTACCGAAAACAATAGTGGCGCACCAAACGTGACAGCCTTAAAACTTAAAATTTCCAAGCTTACTTATCTATTTGTATATAATCAATGTCCCTAGTTTACCGAAGCCTGCCACCAAAAGTTTAAAGTTGGGGTCACAAAATCTCGATATATCGTAATAAAAACCTTGGATAACGATAAACCACTTAGATCATACAATCAATTTAGAATTAGGAAGGCGATTGATGGGGTATCTCAAAGATTCACACAATCTAATTTCCACCGCGATGGTTCCTTATGGTTATTAGTGGACAATATGAATATCGCGGACCTCTTTATGAAAATAAATAATATAGATGGTATAGCCGTTAAAGCAGAGCTGCATAGTACCCTAAATTCCGTTAAAGGAACGGCATATTGTCCTGAGCTGAAGCCAATGAGCCAGGAAGAGCTCCTGGAGGGTTTCAAACCGCAGGGCATTACAGAGATAATAAAAATCACAAAGCCCGATCCTATTTCACCGAGCAATAGAATACCAACAGGACTTCTTATTCTCACTTTTAATGCTTTTAAGGTCCCGAAGGAAATAAAGGGTCCTTGGCAAATTATTCCCATTAGGGAATACTACCCTACTCCTATGAGGTGTAGAAAATGCCAGAAATTAGGTCACACCGCGAAATGGTGCAAGGAGGAAAACGAAATCTGTGGTACTTGTGGGATGGATGGTCCTCATGCGACAACGATTTGCTCTTGCAGATTCTGCGTTAATTGCAATGACGAGTCCCATGAGTCATACAGTAGGGAATGACCTGAATTTATTAAGCAAAAACACATATTAAAAATCAAAACTATAAGGAAATGCACGATGTATGAGGCTAGGCGGGAATGCTGGCTTACTAAGAAGCCCCAGGAAGGCCCTACTTATGCTAGCATCACCACAATCTCAGCTCAAGTATTTAAACCATCTCCTCAACCTGCAACTTCATCTCAACAAATTGTAAATCCCACAACAAAACCCACCCCTCCAGGCTTCAAAAAAGCGCAATCAAAAACCCCACCTTTTTATTTTAATGCCAAACCCTCTGAACAAAACAACAATAATAATAAATCGAAAACAAATGAAGTCATTACAAAACATAATACTCTATCCTCCAGCAAAAAAGTTACGGAAGCTTTGGAAAATCCCTCCACGGGATTTCAAGGGCTATCCGTGTATAATTTAGCAGCCTCTTCTGATTTACCACAAAAATCGCTAGAAATTAAAACTAAACGCAAAAATATAACTGAAAGTAAAAAACCAAAAAATAACTCGTCCTCATCGTCCATCGACTTTAGATATAGAGTTCTCGTGCCCCTCTTCTGAGGGCGAACTAATCCTAAAGAATTAAATTATACCAAAATTATGAATAGTCGCAGTCATCCCCCTACTAACCATACATAATCCCTAACCATCTTACCATTTCTGACTTAGATAATTTAATTTTAACATATAATCCGAAAATAGTCGTCCTTCAGGAAACAAATATCCTTTTGTAAGAGCAACCAGAACGGTTGCGAGGATTTAAGTCCATATTTCGGAAATAATTCAGCCGGTGAACAGGCGGGGAGGAGTGGCCGTGCTGGTACACAACTCCATACCGGCAGTTGAAATTCTGTGAAGTCTCAGTAGGTACATCACGAAAATTCACCATCGTCTCTTTGTATCTCGAAAATACACAAGAGATTACAACGTTAGATTTGGAAAATATGAGCAGCCTTCTTCCAACAAACACTATTTACTGTGGGGATTTTAATGCTCACAGTCCGCTCTGGAGCTCGACGCGATGGGATCGGAGGGGAAGGGGGGTGGTGGGCTGAATTGAGGGCGCATCTCTATGTGTTTTCAATACCGGCGACCCCACCTTTCTTTCGGGCTCTGGGTCCTTATCCCATATCGACATAACTCTTGCTCCACCTGACATGACTCCAGAAATAAATTGGGCTATTCACAGCCAGACGGAAGGAAGTGACCACTTCCCTATAATCATTAACACCAGATTTCGAGTAGCTCAAAGCACTCCTATTCATAGGTTTTGTGAAAGCCGCGCTAACTGGGAGAATTTCGGTGAGGCGATAGGGCAAGGGTCGATACGTCGATTAATAAGGAGGCCGCGCAATTATCGCGTATTATCAGAACCGCAGCATCCTCCAGTATCCCATGTCAGGAATAAATTTCAGATCGCAACCGACCTGGATGAATGGCGACATACTCGCTAAAATTAGAATTAAAAACAGGGCTTGGAAGCGATTCCAAAGGCAACCCACCCTAACAAATCTGATTGTTGAAAGCATAGACTCTAACTTAAATATCACCGATGCATGGAGGAAGGTGAGGGGAATTTCGGGCAACAGACAGAGTCGTGTTATCACTAGCTTGAGTGTGGGGGATATAACGGTTAGAGATTCGATTGGAATTGCTGAGCAGTTGTCCAAATCATGGTCTTCCTATGCCAGCGACGACACTTTTCGACCGGACCAAATATCGGAAAAAAATGCCTGGTCATTTTCAAACCGACCTCGCGGGTCAAACAACTCCTTTACCATAGTTAATCCGATATCGCTACCTGAAATTGAAACTGCTCTCTCTAATTGTAAAGGTTCGGCAGCCGGGCATGATAAAATATCATACCGGATGATTAAAAATGCCCCAATGGTTTTTAGGGAGAGATTATGTTCTTTATATAATCAGATCTTGAGGGAGGGTGTTTTTCCGCATGCGTGGAAAAACGCAATACTAATTCCAGTTCGCAAAAGGAATAGCTCAGCCAGCACAATAATTTCGCCTAAAAAACTGCGTCCGATTTCTCTGATTTTGTGCATGTCTAGGTTGCTAGAGAAAATTCTAGCTCGCAGACTATCGGAGAAAATTGAGACATTACTCCCAGATGATATTCATGGGTTCAGGAGGTTTCGAGGAACAGCTTCTCTACTTTTGGAGTTGGAGGCTGACCTCATGCATTCGCTAGCCCAGCGAAAAAGTATTTACCTTCTTGCGGTGGATGTTGAGAAGGCATACGACCGAGTCCGCAAGGACATCGTAGTCAATCAATTGTACGACTGGGGCTTTGAAGAGCAATCCATCAATCTAAAGGCCCCTCTACACGATGGGCCATCATGCTGGACCACTAGGATGGGCCAGCGTGTAGAGGGCCTAGTGGTGTCCGGTGGCTTATGGTGGGATGGGATGGCGCGAGATGGCAGCGATATGGGTTTTTCAGCCGCCATCAAAGGTAGTGGGCCAGCGATCTCGAAAAACAACGAAATCACAACTGAACGTCGCCACGTGTAGTTGCGTTTCAACCATCCCATGACCATCTCGCTAAACCAGTGTTGGCCCATCGTGTAGAGGGGCCTTAATAAACAGCTTTCTCACAGATAGAACCCTTCAGGTTAGTGTTAATGGGGTCACGTCGGCCAGACGGAGTATTTCTAACATCCTTCCTCAAGGATCACCCTTATCCCCAACTCTATTCAACGCCTACATAGCTTTACTTATAGTTAAAATTAAGGAAATTGGTGGACTTCATACATACGCCTACGCAGAAAACATAATAACTTCGTCCGACTCTGACAACCCGACGGACGAATTAAGGCGAGCGGTAACGGGTGGGTGGAGAGCGGCTGCGCACCCCTAGAAGATAGGGCGAACAGAGCCAGATGTAAACTGGCAATCAAAAACTGGCTGGACACTGGAAGACCATATAACAAAACTTTGAGGCATCTAAACACTACCAGCACTCGACCACGAACAACCCCTGCACTTAAAATAGCCCTAGGCGTAGTCTTAGATTTAGAGGTAAATCTACCCCATCCCATTTCCCCTTCCTGTTCCTTTCCAGGCCTTGGCGAAAACAACATATCCAGATTCCTGATGAATGTCGGACCTGAAAATAAGAAGAACTCGGCTAGAGCAGTACTTATTTCAAAACACAGGGAACTTGCGACTGCAAACAAGGATAAAGGCCGAAACACACCGGCGCGTTCGCGTTCACGTTCACGATTGCGTTTGCGTTCACGATATCATTGCGATCAGGCCGTTTCACACTCACGCGATGCGATTGCGTTCGCGATTTATAATTTTGACAGTTCCCTGGACGAGCGAAAAAATAAAAAGTGAAAATGTGTTCTAGGTACGAGGAAGAGATTTTATTGCTGTTAGCTTTATGTGAGGATAAGAGGTATGCTTTTAAATGTAATATAGTTATTTTAAAAATATTTAATTTTTTTAATTTGCAGCGCTAGGAAAAGGAACTGTATACATGAAATAAATATTGATCGGGACACGAAAGGAGAATTTGCTATGCTATTTGCTGATTTGGAAAAGGACTCAAGACGATTTTACAAGTATTTCAGAATGACGAAAGAATGTTTTTATGAATTTCTGGGCCTGATAGAAAAAGATATTTGTAAAGAGAACACAAACTATCGCCGTGCAATTCCGCCAATAGAGCGGTTAGCAGTAACTTTAAGGTAGATATGCAATTTAACCAAAGGCAAATTTTTTCAAAAATAGGTATATTTAAATTAACATATAAATTCATTGCTTTCGCATAATTTTTTAAGGTCGAAACAAAATGACAATGAATATTTAAACTTGCTTGAACCACCAGAAGCAGATATGAGGGGCATTTCAGCGCATGGAAGTTAACCGACGACGATCAACTTGTGAAAATGTTGCTATTCGTCAGAATTTCGTAAATTATTTTAATATAAACACATAATTAAATATGTTCCCAAATGTAATAAAATGGAAAAATATTCAAAATACTAAAATATCGATGTGTTTTTTATTTACCGTCCTTACACAGAATCTTCCCTATCACATCCCATATCTTTTCCTTTTTTTAACATTTTTGTAGTCGGCATGCGACAAATCATAAATTAATGGATACTCTTTCACAATTTCTATGCGTTCTTCCGTGATATCCATTTTTTTCACAACTCGCGATCTGCGATAAATGCAGCCGGACGCGTTCACTATACTGAACGCTACATTGATCGCTGAACGCTCGCGTCCTGCGTTCTCGGTGTGAAAGGGATGATTGCAAATGCCTTGTTGCGTTTTATCGTGATCGCCATCTGAACGGAAACGCGAACGCGAACGCGCCGGTGTGTTTCGGCCTTAAGTGTCATATTTACACTGACGGCTCTGTGGCTGACAGTCATGGGGCCGTTCCACACTGGGTGCAAAAAATCGGCGCAATTGCACCGGATTCACTTTGGTTTCGAACATGCACACAAATAGGATCGTGCGTGCAAACACATTTCTGAGAGACGATTTTGCGAGTGTATGGGTCTTTCGAAAATCTTTGCGGAGCGAAAGAGCCGATTTTGGGAGACTTTACCTGAATTTAGGAGAAAGAGCTCTCAAGTGAAGCCAAATCGGTTACACCATACCAGGGGTGGTTTAACGAGCATCTCTGCACCGGCGCAACTTTTTGCACCGAGTGCAACCTTATCGGCCGGCCTTCGCTTCTTATCTCTACCTGCTGCCTTGAGACGATATTCTTTAACCCAACATTTTTTCTTGGCACGCGAAGTCGCGAACCAAATAAAGAACACTTGATGCTGATATCGCAGCACTCTGAGTTAGAATGTTTTTAGTGGAGTGCATATACAAAGATAAATTAATTAATCCCATCGAGGAAAAGTATGTGTACTTCAGGCCTGGGCATTTTTATTTCAAATTAAATAAAAAATAATTATTACAAATGAAATGAAATGAAATGCATTTTATATGAAATCATTAATTTAAATTAGGAAATTATTTCAATTAATTTTATGTCGAATTCGATATTTGAAATAAGATCGGAAATAATCATTTCAAATAACATTTTATTTAGTGAGAGTTGAAATAACTATTTTAAATAAAATGCTTATTTGAATTAATCACATTGTAAACTCAAACCAAATACAATTTGCCTGAAAAGTGTTTGCAATTGGATGGGAAAGTGCATTAGCAGTGAAAAATGAGATCGATTTATAAATCATCTATATTTGCAGTAAGTGAAACACGCTCTTCAAAATGATCATCTGATAAGGACCCACTAACAGGCCGATGATTTTTATTTCGGTGAAGATAACATTGTCGAGACATTGTCACTAACACCATCAGTGGAACTTGAATGATTGTTTTAAACAGCGTGGTTTACGTACTGTAAATAAAGATGATTTATAAAACGATTTCAATTTTAACTGCTTCTCATTGCAAACACTTTTCAATTAAATTGTATTTCGTTTGCATTTACAACGTGATTAACTCAAATAAAACATTTTATTTCGTGTGAAGAACATGAGGTTGTACAATTAAAGATTATTTTTTTGTATTTTTTGAAATAAATTATTATTTGGTTAAATTTTATTATAATTAACATTCATTTTATTTCAAATAACTGATTATTTGAAATAATTGAGCTAGTTCATTTTGACATAAACTGAATATTTGAAATAATTAGGTTATTTCAATTTGAAATAAAATTCTTATTTAAAATAAGAAAGTAATTCAATTTGCCCAGACAAAAGCGAGACCGGTTTAGAGATTCCCAAATGTCTTTATTGTACCCGACCTGGCACTGTCCAATTTTTCAACCTCCTAGAGGCAAAACATTCATTAACACATGCGTAAACAAGCCGGGGAAATTCTACCTGGCTCGTTCATGCACCCCGTGGCCAGAGCATCGCTTCAACTTCAACGAGCCTTAGCACTGGCCTCGTTGCTGGCTGGCAGGCAAATGAGGACGATTTCCGAATGTGTTCGAAATTAAATTCGAATTTTTCGAAAGACTCCGGGTGCAAAAAATGAATCTTGCACCGGGTGCAAAAAATAAGGCTAGTGTGGAAGTGGAACGGCCCATGCATCAGCTGTGTCTATGACTTATCTTCCAGGAAGAAGACCACCGTCGGTCACCAAGCGCTTTAAGCTCCATATGGATGTGAGCAGTTTTGAAGCAGAAATAGTTGCCATATGGAAGGCCATAGAGTATGCGGCTAAATTGAAAACGGAAGTCATAATTTTCTCAGATTCTCTGTCAGCATTGAAGGCCATAAAAAATTCTCGGTGCGAAGAGCCGTTAATCAAGTTTTGCCAGGCACAGATTTTAGGCAATCCCATCTCCCTTGCTTGGGTTTCGGGCCATATTGGCATAACTGGGAATGAAGCCGCAGACCAATGCGCAAAAAGACCATTTAATGCGCAACGACGTACAGAGGAAGTCCCAATAATCTCCTACCATTACCGGAGGTGTCGGCAAGAAATAAAAACTAAAATGAAAAATGTATGGGACAGAGAGAGAACCTTCCTCGGCAGGCATTGGCGGCAAATTGAGGCACCGGTCTATAATTCTGAATTAACAAGAGCTCAGGGTATTCGGATTTTTAGAACAAGAACTGGCCATACACAGCTAACGCATGGACACTTTTTCGACCAGGTCGCTCTGTCCATAGAGCATATCCTGCAGGACTGCGCACTCACCAGAAGATGCCATGGCGGCCCCCTACCACCCCTATCAACCCTATTAGATCCTTCTAACCCCAACCCCCTCCTATCCCTTTTAGACAAATTAAATATTAGTAATAGGTTATAATGGAAAAGAAACATTTTGTCTTATAAAATTGATGTAATTTATAATTAGGTTTGTATATAAATTTTGTATAGCATATTTTAACCGTTATATGTAGGTATAAGTATGAATGATTGTCAAAACGAAAAGAAAAATGTTTTTTTATAAAATGCATTTAATTAGTTAACTGTCCTTTATGTAGTTTTATGTATGCTAACTTGTTTTAAAATGAACTTAACTTAGATTATGTTTTATATTTTTTATGTAATTTAATCTAATAAAAACAAGAATCACATGTCTTAGATTGGTAGGATACGCCATATGGGCTCTGCTCCCGAGAGCGCTATTTCTTAAGTAGGGATGCAATTGATTGTATTGCTATTTTGATTAAATAATAAAAATAAATTGACTTTATGTAAATACAAGTCGTAATAAGTACTGGATCGTGAACGGCAAAAGAGCTATCGTTAAGAGGTTAAATAAATGCGTTACTTGTGTACCATTCAGAAAGGTTACAAATAGTCAACTTATTGGAGATCTTCCGGCTCCAAGAGTCGGGCTGACTTCCAAAATGCATTAATGCAGTCTCGATAGAAAGCATCATGTTGCTAAACGTCAAATGTAAAATTTTTGACGAAGCAGTATGTTCCAAAACATCTCATGCATGAATGAATCCGAGACGCATCGAGGAAGCAAACCGCGCATCATACATTTTTGTGATGTACAAATGTCACTTTCGACCTAACCTCACTTTTGTTAAGTCCTGTGAGCACCATGGATGAGTCTAGGTAAGTAAATTATTTATTTTATACTAATTTAAGAACCTATTTAGGCTGTGGCAAGCCGCATAACTGGCACTATATAATTATATTTAATATATTTTAGTGGAAAAAGATGGACGCAGGAGTGACAAAAGCTCCTAATAACCATCCGATTGAGAAACGAGGCGGAATTTTCAGAAAAACGAAGGAAAATTTCAACCATTTGGGAGAAAGTCCTAAAAGAAATTAAAGAGGTCGAACCTGATTTTCCTTTTACCCGTGAGGAAATTTATAGGAAATTCCTTAGCCTGATGACCACGTTGTTGCGGGTTGGTACCTCGAGGACCCGGCTAAGTTCCTCGTCCGGGGGTATGCGGCTGCGGGAGCTGGCAGGCTAGCATCGCGGTAGCGAGTGGGGGGGTTTGCCGAAATGCCGCTCTGCGCCACCGGAACGGTCCACCAACAACGAAAATTCTCCCGCGACGGAACGACAAAAGCGATAAGGGGCGGAAAAGGACAGTGCAGGCCGAATCCCTGCTACTGCCTACGGTTGACTCTGACGGGGGGTTCTGGTCGAAATGAACCCCCACTGGCCTATGCCCCAACCACCCTTTGACCTCCCCTTGGCCAATCAAAATTATGGGGAGGTCCCTTTACAAAAATTCAAAGTCTAGATCATCTCAACGAGATCATCAACAATACCCACGTCGACCGGAAGAGTGAAGAAAAGGAGAGCCCAGAGAAAAAAAAAATTGAGAGTTAAGTAAACATACCTGCTTCTATTAATTTCATCTTAATTATAAACATTTTACAATTTCAGTGTTACCGGTGGGCGCCTTGCTGCAACCGATGCGGAGTTCCAGCGGTGGATGATGTTGCTGCCGTCACTATTGATGCTGAGGTCGTTGCTGCTGAAGATGGGTGATGAAGATGTTGTTGAAGCCGCCGCCCGGCACCCTGCCTCTTCTTTTGGCCCCGACGTGGTGCCGGTGTGTCCTTGTAGACTCCCCAAACCGGTCAAAATTGCCCTTAGGCATTCAATTCACTTTGTCTTTTTATTTTTCAGTTATTAGTTACACCCTAGGTTTTGGTTTGGGTTATTTTTAAATTCGCTTAGTTCTTGTTGCTTGTTATTTATCTCTGACTGAATTTATTAAATTTGTTTATGTCCAATTTTAAATTTATTTAATTTTCCGTTTAATTTCACATTAATTACACATATTTTCTTGGATTGGCATGTTCTAACTTCGCTTAATTTTTTTTTTTCTTGTTATTTTAGCACTGACCGTCTATATTAAAAATTTTCTTTTTGTCCAATTTTAAATTTATTTAATCTTTCCTTTTATTTAAGCCTGAACTGGAATTATTTCGGTTCACTTCAATTGCACCTATTAATTTTGGGTTGTCCTGTTTTAAATTAGCTTAAATTTTTTCGTTTGTTATGTTAGCACAGGCTGTATTTATTAAAAGCCTTTTATGTCCAATTTTAACTTCCTTTAAGTTTCCTTTAAATTTTGCATGAACTATAATTAGGGCAATTCGCTTTAATTACACCTATTATGTTGATGGTCCTGATTTAAATTTGCTTAGTTCACAATTCTTGTTACTTTAACACGGACGGTACTTATTAATTTTTGGATGTCCATTTTTAACTTCATTTGATTTTCCTTTTTATTTGAGTAGGAGCTACAAATTATTTCGGTTCACTTTAACTGCACTCGGTTTTTTTGGTTTAGTCTATTTTAAATTTGCTTAGTTCTAGTGTCTTATTAGTTTTGCACCGACTGTATTTATTAATTTCTGGATGTCCACTTTTAAATTCGTTTACTGTTCCATTTAATTTAAACCTGAATTATAACTATCTCCGTTCACGTTATTAGGGTACTGTCGCACTACAAAGTTTTTATATGTTAATGGCTACTCTTACAGTCACTAGGGTCCTTAAATGCTACGCCAATTACAAGATAATCTATATTCTTTTGCCAATATTAAAACAGTTTTTTTTTTTTTCTTTTTGCTTACACTGGAGTTTAGTTGTCTTCCCGGAATTTTAATTTTATTGTCTTCAGGGCCTTTTAATTTACTCGGTTTTCACAATTTTTTTTTTTTCTTTAGCTTAATGTTCCCTTCGGCACTTTACGTTTTTTTTTCCGATTTTTCCGATTTTTCCCGACGGGTACCATTAACCGCTAGGCCGAGCCGAATTTCTTTCCTCCGCGGCTAATTCTCTCGGAACTGAACTCCCCGTTTTTCTTTTTCTTCTCACTATTAATTGTTTTATTTGGATTTTCCGCGGACCGAGCCAATTTTTGTTGTTTCTTTTTCTTGGCACGAAACTCTTCTCGAGCGGACTTCAGTTCCCGGCAATCGATTCCTGACTTTTCTAAATTTTTTTTTTTTTTTTCTTTTTTCCACGCGATCAAACTCGCCGGCCGCTCGATTCCGATCGATTCGCGATTTATTTTCCGGGGTTTTTCACTTAAGATCCTCACTCGACCCAATCTTGGGAAATGTCCACACCGCGAAGAAATAATTTCCGAAGCAGAAGAACCGAGTAAAACTTAAAATTTTTTTTCCGCCCTGCGAAGCCACCGACCAAACTCCTTCAGAAACTCCAACCCGACTCCCCGAAAAATCCACGCCACGCTCGCGATCTGCCGGCCAGCCGTCCGCGTGCCTCCAGCGCGTTCCGTTGCAGATCCCGCTGCCATCCACTCACACATCGCCGCGCCAGCCAATCAAGCGCTTACCGCCGATGTGCGAGTCGATGCCAACGGGATCGAGCTACGCTTCTCGCTGTGGCTGGGGCCTGGCTCGAGGCAGCTGAGTGCACCGTGCACTTTTGGTGCCGCCTCGAGCTTCTCGTTCGCGTGAATATTTCTGTGGGCCTGGGCTCGAGGTGCACATTTTTCCTCGATCGCCAGGTCCGCGCCGCAATTTTTCTTCGCTTTAACTATCCCTCGAGCTGCGAGCGCCGAGTTCTGGTGCTATTTTTAGCTACAAAACTCTGCGTTCGCAGTCCGAGAGACAGCCCCTTTGCGGTACCCGCCAACGGGCGCCGTAAATTTTTTGCTGAGCTGCCGACGTTAAAATTTTTCGCCAGCCATAGGCGGCGTGAAATAAAAATGATGCTTTATGCTTTCCAGGACAGAGAATCGGGGCCAATGTTTGGCCCTGACCACAACACCATCAGGTACTTTGAGCTCGGCCCCCGAGCTCAAAGGAGCTGAAAAAAGGTCAGGGAATGTAAGGGTGCCCAACATGTGGTACGACCCACGACCCGAGCCTAACCCGAGACTGAACTAGCCGGTCAAAATCAATGCTGGACCTCCCTGTACCCTAATGAGAGGTCAGCTCGGTCCTGCACCAACTTGGCCACTCTCTCGCACTGGCAGAGAGAGCCTGCCCTAATGAGAGGCGGGTCTCCCTGTCAGTAAGAGGGAGCTGCTATCTCATCTCGGCCAGCCCGAAGCGTGAGGACCCCTAAAAGTCAGAATTATACGATGCCGCGATGTGTCGAAGCTTTTCGTTATGCATTGGAACGTACGATCATGAGACCACCCAGGGCAAGCGCGCAGGTTGCAGACAAGGGTGGTGAAAACAAAATTGAAAATTGGAATGATTTTCCAGGAAATTGAAAAACATCTATATAGAGCAAGAATAGATCAGGCTAGTAAAATCGATACGACAAAATTGGTTGAATTGTGATGTTATTTATTCTGCGATGATGGCGGTTAAACCATCATATCTGAGGGAATTTTCGCAAAGGGTAAAATGTTGAATAGAGGAATAGCTGGCGATGAACTTCCAGCGACACCGAATGGGAGGGAATGTTATCTTCGAGGAAAGGTAGCCTTACCGACCCACTCCGCGAGAAGCCAGCAACCGACGACGACGGGAGGGAACTCCCGGTCAGGTGGCTGGCACAACAAAAAGCCAACCCCTGCAATTCCGGGGAGTCCTCCCGACGTTCCCGGATGCCAGTTCCGCAGAGTGGGCAAGCAAAGCCCCTCCCGACCTGTTCCCCTCGAGGTGGAGAGATCCCCGAAACCCCGAGTAGGCTTGCTGGCTGACGAAGCCAACATCCTCAATTCTCAAGAGGTTCCGGGTCACCCTCAACCCCGAGGGTTGCAGGCCGGGCCTCTTGACTAAGAGGTGGGAGGAAAACCGAGGGAAAAAAAAATTACGGGATGGGTGGTGGATAGGATAGGGTTAGGGATACGGAACTCTATCTAGGATGGGGTAAAGGGGGTTTAAAAGGGGTGTGTCCACCGCATAACTAGAAGAGGCGGCTTCAGGACACACGAACGCTACCAGTTAGTGTTGTGGTCAGGGCCAAACATTGGCCCCGATTCTCTGTCCTGAAAAGCATAAAACATCATTTGTATTTCACGCCGCCTATGGCTGGCGAAAAATTTTATCGTCGGCAGCTCAACCAAAATTTTACGGCGCCCGTTGGCGGGTACCGCAAGGGGGCTGTCTCTCGGACTGCGAACACAGAGTTTTGGAGCTAAAAATAGCACCAAAGCTCGGCGCTCGCAGCTCGAGGGACAGTTAAAGCGAAGAAAAATTGCGGCGCGGGCCTGGCGATCGAGGCAAAATGTGCACCTCGAGCCCGGTCCCACAGAAAAATTCACGCGAACGAGAAGCTCGAGCCGGTACCAAAGTGCACGGTGCACCCAGCTGCCTCGAGCCAGGTCCCAGCCACAGCGAGAAGCGTAGCTCGATCCCGTTGGCATCGACTCGCGCATCGGCGGTAAGCGCTTGATTGGCTGGCGCGTCGATGTGTGAGTGGATGGCAGCGGGATCTGCAACGGCACGGGCTGGAGGCACGCGGACGGCCGGCCGGCAGATCGAGAGCGTGGCGTGGATTTTTCGAGGAGTCAGTTCTGGAGTTTGAAAGAAGAAAGTCGGTGATCGGTCCGAGAAGAAAAACGTCGATGGGGGAGAAGCCTCAGCGTGGAGTACGCGAGTTTTGGGCGATGCTAAAAAGAGAAAATACACAAGAATTAATAAACTGTGAGTTAGTAATAATTAAAATTACCGTGTTCGCAATTGAATTCCGCGAGTAGACCTGAAGAAAACAAAAAAAAAGGAAGGAAAGAAAGCAAAAAAAATTAAAACTTTATGTCGAAAACCGAAAACCAAAAACTCCGTGAATCGTTAATCTACTTACCGCGGGTTGATACGGCGTGCTTCCACATTCCCGAAATTACCAGTAAAGCATATTCCTCTGGGGTCCCGAAGTTTTTTGGGGAAATCGCCGTGTGATTAGTGCCTGGAATCCGGAACTTGACCTGGAAACGATTGAGAAAACGGACATTGAAGTGACTGTAAATTTCGCATGCCGTTAATTTATTTACCGTGGTGGCGTTAAAATTTTTTTTCCCCCCCCGGCGAATCGGGAAGTTAAAGGCAGTTTTCCTCATCGATTTGGACGAAATACCAAAATTGAAGTGCCAGCCTGTGTCGTCACGAGTAATAACCTGAAAAAGAAATTTAATAAATTGTTGTTTTAATATTAAATTGGGACAAATTCCACAAATGCGTTGATTGACTTAATAACGTGTACATTGAAAGGCAGGATAAGAGTAAAGTAGTATTTAATATCAGTTTATAAGATAATCCCAAGCAAACGTTTCAGTGAACAGAAATTGTATTAGTATTGCTCGAGCTAATTCAGATCTAATAAAAGTTAAGTGAGCTAACTATAAGGGTTCCCCTATTGTAAGATTTAGCATGGAAATGACGAACAATAAATATGACCATAAACAATTAACTAAAACAATAAGCAGCGAATGAACTAAATAAACAAATTTATAATTAACTACATGAGACAATAAGGAAGTGAAAGAACTATAAGCTTAGTTTTACAAAGTACTTAAATAGCACAGTGAACAATCTGGGCAGTTGCATCAGTAAATAGTTAATTATATACTTAATTAAATAAGTCAGTGAATAATCAAATAACTAACTAAGTAAAATTATATCTACCTACATAAACTAATAAAGGAGCATACTTAAACTAAAGAAAAACCAAATAAATAAATAAATATAAAAATAAAACCCCTGACCTGTGGAGATCAAGGCATCAATGGCACACCGGTACCACGTCGGGGCCACATATGAAGAGGCAGGGTACCGGGCGGCGGCAACAGCAGCAGCAGCAGCAGCATCCGCAGCAACATCATCAACCGCCGCAGCAACATCAACAGCAGCCGCATCATCAACAGCAGCAAGGCGCCCAACGACAGATAAGTTTTGTAAATTTATATAAGAAAAAATAAGAATTTAATATAAAAAATATATTGGCAAATATGTTGAGATAACTTACCTTTCTGCTTTCTCTTGGTCCTCCTTCTCCTCACGATGTCAGCCGACGTGGGTATTGTTGATGATCTCGTTGAGATAATCTAGACTTTGAAATTTTGATTTTTTTAGGGACCTCCCCATAATTTTTGAATGGCCAAGGGGAGGTCAAAGGGTGGTTGGGGCATAGGCCAGTGGGGGTTCATTTCGACCAGAACCCCCCGTCAGAGTCAACCGCAGGCAGATGCAGGGATTCGGCCTGCACTGTCATTTTCCGCCCCTTATCGCTTTTATCGTTCCGTCGCGGGAGAAAATTTCGTTGTTGGTGGGCCGTTCCGGGTGGCGCAGCGCGGCCTTTCGGCAAACCCCCCCACACTACCGCATAATGCTAGCCTGCCAGCTCCCGCAGCCGCATACCCCCGGACGAGGAACTTAGCCAGGTCCTCGAGGCACCAACCCGCAACATTAGGCTGGTCGGATACCTTCTTAGGGCTACCGAAAAAATATCAAGGGTAGAGAAACTCCATTACGGATTGCCGCGGTGGAATTTCCCATTTTATAACGGAATCAAAAAAATATTTAGAATTGATAATTAATTACAGGACATACTGGTATAGGAGGTCATGGTTTGATATCCTTGGCATGGAAAGTGCCAATTAACTTGCCTTGAAGGGTTTCCAACTCATACAGTGAATTACCCTTTCTAGCTCTAACTCGGCATTTGACGAACTTCTTTCCAAGTTTGGCGTTGAAGCCTTTCCCGAAATTACTCAACTGGAAGTTTCTTCTGAATACTTCTTGTCCTACCTTGAACTCTACAGGTTTAGATCGTAGATTATACTGCTTGGCGCCTCTGTCAAAAGCCTTGTCTAAATTATCTTTTACCTGTGCACGAATTAGTCGAAGTTTGTCGGAGGTATCCACATCAATAGGTTCATTCACCCCTGATAGTTGTCGTAATAATGCATAGGCAGAGCCATTCTCAATCATATTATTGCCGAACAAAATTTTATAAGGAGAGAATTTTGTGGCTTGGTGAACTGAACTACGTAACGAACTAGCAATACAACTCAATTTCTCATCCCATTTGGTGTGCTCATCTTTTAGGTAGGCTCGAATGCCAGACAAGATGGACTGATTCACACGCTCTGAAGCGTTAGCTTGAGGCGAGTATACCGCAGTGCGAAAATGATGCACGCCATATCTTTTCAAAAGATTCTGAAATTGAGCTGAACGAAATTGTGTCCCATTGTCAGTCACCACTGTTTCAGGGACTCCAAAGTGATGGAAAATTTTTTCTTCGACATAGGTGCAAATGTTCGAGGTACTAGCTTTTCGCAAAGGTTCAAGTAGAGGATATTTAGAAAAGTGATCTAAAGCGATCAAAATACAAACTTTTCCTTTCTTTGTTCTAGGATAAGGACCCAGGAGATCGAGATAAACTCGTTGCCAAGGTCGTTCGGTCTTAACTTGTGTGCCCATGGGTGGTCTTAAGGTGGTGTTAGATGGTTTCACCTCTTTACAAATGTCGCACGACAGGATGTATTCACGTGTCTCAACTGTCATACCTGGCCAATAGAAATGTCTGCGAAGTCGTGCTAAGGTTTTACCAATTCCGCCGTGAGCTGCTAAAGGTGGATCATGAGCTCGAGATATAACGTCTCTAGTTAATGCACTAGGCACCCATAACTTCCACGCCTCTTCTTCTTGAACGGGATCACCTGACTGTGGTTGAGTTCGTATGTAGACATATTCATCACGAACTATTAAATCAGGGAAACGGTCTTTATTTTTCTCAATACGTTCTTTAAGTTCGGTATATTCAGAAGATTGGAAGTGTGGTGAGTCAAGATCAATTTCAGGACCATGGTCTTCTAAAGAGCTAGCAGTTATTTGGTCGCAGTGAATTCGTGACAAGGCGTCTGGCACAACATTCAGTGTTCCTTTACGGTGTTCGATACTGAAGTTGAAACCTTGTAATTTTAGGCTCCATCGGGCCAGACGACCGCTAAGGTCTTTTTGATTCATGAGCCACTGCAGGCTAGCGTGATCAGTTATGATCTTAAAAGGCATTAATTCGACATAAGCACGGAATTTTTTTAGACTTATAATGGCCGCAAGACATTCTAATTCGGTTACGGTATAATTTCTCTGAGCAGAATTGAGCTTCTGCGAAACATATGCGATTGGTTTTTCTTTTCCTTCGTCGTCTAGCTGTAACAGCACACCTCCGACACCTTGACTACTCGCGTCGCACTGAATAATGAAAGGTTTACTAAAATCAGGACTCGGCAGCAATGGAGCGGTGGTAAGTAATTTCTTTAATTCTTCGAAGGCAACCTGAGCTTCGTCAGTCCACGTATATTTATTAGATTTTTTCAACGTGTCTGTAATTGGAGCGCTCAGATCAGCGAAATTTGGAATAAACTTACGATACCAACCGGCCATGCCAAGAAAAGGACGAGCCTGCTTGAGCGTTTTAGGCGACGGGTAATTTAGTATCGCTGCGATTTTGTCTGGGTCTGTCTTGATGCCCCCTTCTCCAACTATGTACCCCAAGTACTTCGTCTCTTTCAAGCAAAATTTGCTTTTTTCGACATTTATTGTCAGGCCTGCCTTTTTGAGACAACTGGCCACTTGAGACAGAAGTTCTAAGTGGGTATCAAAGTCTTCGGACAAAACTAAAAGGTCATCAAGATACACCAAGACATTTTCGCGGAGATTATACGGTATTACTTTGTCCATCAGTCTGCACATCGTTTGCGGAGCGTTGCAGAGACCGAATGGCATCACTGTGAAGTGATAGAGGGGATGGCCAGGTACCGTAAAAGCGGTCTTCTCACGGGAGCGTTCCTCCAGTGGTATTTGCCAGAAAGCGTCCTTCAGGTCCAGGCTGGTTATAAATTTAGCCGACGGAATGCGACTCAGTATACCATCAATGTGTGGCAAAGGATAAGCATCCTTTTTGGTCACCGAGTTCACTTTCCGGGCGTCAAAACACAGCCTGACCTTTCCAGGCTTTCGCACCAGTACCACTGGGGAGCTCCACGGGCTCTGGCTTTCCTCTATCACTCCAAGCGAGCGTATTCGGCTCAGCTCGGCATCCAGCAATTTCTGGACAGCTGGTGACACAGGATAAAAGCGTTGTTTAATCGGGGCGGCTTCACCGACATCAATCACATGTTCCAGAAGATTAGTTTTTCCTAAACCCAAGGTAGCAAAAGATGGAAAAAGGGATTTGACGTATTCTAGCCTGCGTTGTTCAGCAGGTGGAAGAATATGTTGTTGGGAATCAATCGATTCCGCGATTGGGGCATCCAACGAGGCCAACGACCCTAGGACATCTGGCGCTAAACCAAAAGTCTTCCAGAAATCGACTCCCAAATATAAAGGTTGTGTCAGACTGGGAACAAGATAAAAACAGAGTGACTTGCTTTGGCCACGAAAGGTAACATCTAGGTCAGCATGACCGTGTACTTCGGGCTTGGCCCCGTTGGCTACCTCGATCGTGGATCGATATTTGGCCCAATTAACGTTTTTGTCGGACAACAATTTCTCCGATCCTTGACCAAGTACGCTTACACTAGCTCCAGTGTCTAGTAAACCAGTCAATTTAGTTCCCAAAATCTGAACTTCGGCATAAGGTCTTACATCCTTTTGCACTGTCACGAATGCAGTGGCTAATTTACGTCGGTTTGACATAACGCGTCGCCAAAAGGCACGTAAACGTACTGACGAGCGTTTGATTTTTGTACTTTGTCGTACCCGGGTTTCAGAATACTTTGAAGGGGTTAAAGTCGACATGAAAATTCTCTCCCGAGCAGCTCGATACTCTTTTAACCGCTGATGGAAGGGTTTACGAGGGTAAACAAGCGGAACGGTATCCTGAATTTTAGCGGGCTGTTCTGGCCTCGCTAGAATCGTAACGGCTCGACAGGGAGTAATACATGGCGTCTCATCTTCAAACTCTGACTCAAGAACATCTTCTATCGTAACAACATCGACGACATTTGATTTAGGTGGCAAGGACACATCAGGTAAAGTAGGTTTTTCCGAAAAGGTAAGTAACTCATCTGGACGAGAGGTAACCTCAGGGCTTCGAGTTACGGTTGCGGACGGGAGGGAAGAGTCTCGCCCGCCTCCGCAGCTGACAGGATCGCTCGTTGAGGTCGAGAGCTGGTGTTGCTGCTCTCGACCCGAGTCTTGTTTTTTTGAGAGCAGTTGGGGCAGCGAGGTTTGACCGTCCCCTTCCTGCCGCAACCGTAACAGAAGAAGCCCGTTGGCTCCCTGTCACAATCGTGATAGTAATGCCCTTCGGCATCGCAATTCCAGCATTTGGGTTTAGGTGGCTGGTATTTTGCCACGACCCCTACAGCGTTAACATAGGGTTCGATAGCGTCCACAGGCTCTGTACTCCAAGGCATAATCTCTTCAACCCGGGCACGAGGTTGAGCAGACGACGCCACATAGCTCTGGATCGTTCTTTCGTAGCTTGTATTTCCGTTACTAAAGCCCTCAACTGACCGATAGTGTCTGTACGGTGCAGACATAATTTCTCTTGAATATCCGGGAGTAATCCCGTTCGTACTCTCTGCACAAACTCGGGTTCGGGCATTGGAAATTTAAGTTGATTACGCAGACTAATCAAAGCCTGGTAATACATGGCAAAAGTTTCGCCAGGTTGCTGTCGCCTGCCCAGCATCTGCCGATGGATGTCCACGTCCAGGGTGAGACCACCCCAATCAGCTTTTAAGGCATTTTTGATTTGCTGCCAGGTAGGAGTAGGCGTACCCCGTAAAAATGTCCAGTACCAGTTAAGGAGCGAGTCGCTCAACAACAGGTGAAAATTCCTGACCAGGAGCGAAAAATCACTCCGAAGAGTGTTATGGGTTAGCAATTCGGCCCGGAAGATGAATTCCTCCAGACTTAACTTTTTGTTATCACCGTCGTATTGCAGCTTCCAGTTCCGAACTGGGCTACTGCATCGTCGGTGGCTTGAGTGTGACCCATGAGGCTCAAACACCGGTGGTGGTGGTATGGGGTAAAGCGGCGGTGGTACTTCTACTCTGCCTAAAGGCGGAGCCGGATGGGTTGTCGAGGGAACCGAGGTAGTAAAACTTGGCTTAGGAGTCCCCATGGAGAGTTCTTCCCGAAGTTCCTTCAAGCCTTTGGCAACCTCTTACTTGACAATCCCCGAAATTTGCTGAGTAAGGCTCTCAAGCAATGTTTGGGTGGAAACCCACCCTGAATCATCAGGGCCAGGTTTGGTGGTAGGCGGTTTTTTTGTTATTTTTACTGGCTGGTGCGACACCGTTGGCGGGTCACCCAAGCTGAGAGGCGGCTCCTGCTCGGCTGTCACGATTTCGGTGTTGCGCAGCTGTTCTAGGGGAGGCGGCTCGGCTCGCGGCGTGTCGTCGTTCGCGCCCACCAACCCTTCAGGCGGAAATAATTGTCGCGCCGATAGCCTCGTGTTATACGGGTTTTTCGCCATCTTATTTTAAACGCGTGAACCGACGATACCCAAAAGATTAAATTGATAATAATAAAACGACGCGCCGGCGATATTAATAGTCGCGAACCGAGATCGAATTATCGTTGAAAAAACAAAAAAGGATCTCTACTTTTGAACCGGAAGTGCCAGGGGTTACAGTATTATTACAATATTAATACAATTGTACTTTCAGAAAATTGTCTCAACTATTACAGCAAAAAAAAATTGGGATTACTATTTTTAGATACAATAGATTGCCAGCTTTTCTTTTGAGTTGTCCTACAAAATTTATAAACTTACCACATCAAAATTTTCTTATGTCCTCTTAATACTTTCTGTTAAATTTTTCGAAATTTACAAATATGAACAAAATATTTCATTATGCCTTTTAGATTTTCTCAATTTTTCTTAATTTTTATATTTTTATTTTCTTTCCCAAATATATACGAAATTAATATAAATTGTTAAATTTTTCTTATTACTTTACAATTTCCTTTACGTTATATTTGATTGATATTTTGAATAAATGCGATCAAATTTACTACAGACTTCAAAAACTTCTCTGGTCCCACCTCTCCTTCTCTCTTTCAGCACAATGATAAAGGTAAGTGAAATGAAATTATGTTAAATTAATTTTCAGAGTCAACCACAAGCCACCGAGCATTCAGCCTGCGATGGGATGTGGTGAGGGAAGGAGCCTTACCAGTTTCACCTGTAGGGACTGCGAGGCAGGGAACGACCAAAGTATCCTCCCGGTCAGGTGGTTGGCTTGTACACCAGCCAGCCCCTGCAATTCCAGGGAGGACTTTAGAAGTCTCCACCACGCAGGCCCGACAGGGTCTGCTGGCAAGGCCCCCCACTACCAGTTTCTCCCTAGGATGGAGACTCCCGGAGACCTCGAGTAGGCGTGCTGGCTGATGAAGCCAGCATCCTCAATTCTCAAGAGGCCTCCTGAAGCCTCCAGCCACGGGAGTCACCAATAGGGCCTCGATGGAAGAAGGGAAGGTAAGTGAAATTTGGGAGCCCTAGGCTCAATAGGAAGGGATAGGATGGCCCCACGTTGGGCGCCATATTTGTTACAGGCGCCAACGTGATTGCTCTCCTGGGATAGTCCCCAAACGTTGGGCGCCATATTTGTTACGGGTTGGTACCTCGAGGACCCGGCTAAGTTCCTCGTCCGGGGGTATGCGGCTGCGGGAGCTGGCAGGCTAGCATCGCGGTAGCGAGTGGGGGGGTTTGCCGAAATGCCGCTCTGCGCCACCGGAACGGTCCACCAACAACGAAAATTCTCCCGCGACGGAACGACAAAAGCGATAAGGGGCGGAAAAGGACAGTGCAGGCCGAATCCCTGCTACTGCCTACGGTTGACTCTGACGGGGGGTTCTGGTCGAAATGAACCCCCACTGGCCTATGCCCCAACCACCCTTTGACCTCCCCTTGGCCAATCAAAATTATGGGGAGGTCCCTTTACAAAAATTCAAAGTCTAGATCATCTCAACGAGATCATCAACAATACCCACGTCGACCGGAAGAGTGAAGAAAAGGAGAGCCCAGAGAAAAAAAAAATTGAGAGTTAAGTAAACATACCTGCTTCTATTAATTTCATCTTAATTATAAACATTTTACAATTTCAGTGTTACCGGTGGGCGCCTTGCTGCAACCGATGCGGAGTTCCAGCGGTGGATGATGTTGCTGCCGTCACTATTGATGCTGAGGTCGTTGCTGCTGAAGATGGGTGATGAAGATGTTGTTGAAGCCGCCGCCCGGCACCCTGCCTCTTCTTTTGGCCCCGACGTGGTGCCGGTGTGTCCTTGTAGACTCCCCAAACCGGTCAAAATTGCCCTTAGGCATTCAATTCACTTTGTCTTTTTATTTTTCAGTTATTAGTTACACCCTAGGTTTTGGTTTGGGTTATTTTTAAATTCGCTTAGTTCTTGTTGCTTGTTATTTATCTCTGACTGAATTTATTAAATTTGTTTATGTCCAATTTTAAATTTATTTAATTTTCCGTTTAATTTCACATTAATTACACATATTTTCTTGGATTGGCATGTTCTAACTTCGCTTAATTTTTTTTTTTCTTGTTATTTTAGCACTGACCGTCTATATTAAAAATTTTCTTTTTGTCCAATTTTAAATTTATTTAATCTTTCCTTTTATTTAAGCCTGAACTGGAATTATTTCGGTTCACTTCAATTGCACCTATTAATTTTGGGTTGTCCTGTTTTAAATTAGCTTAAATTTTTTCGTTTGTTATGTTAGCACAGGCTGTATTTATTAAAAGCCTTTTATGTCCAATTTTAACTTCCTTTAAGTTTCCTTTAAATTTTGCATGAACTATAATTAGGGCAATTCGCTTTAATTACACCTATTATGTTGATGGTCCTGATTTAAATTTGCTTAGTTCACAATTCTTGTTACTTTAACACGGACGGTACTTATTAATTTTTGGATGTCCATTTTTAACTTCATTTGATTTTCCTTTTTATTTGAGTAGGAGCTACAAATTATTTCGGTTCACTTTAACTGCACTCGGTTTTTTTGGTTTAGTCTATTTTAAATTTGCTTAGTTCTAGTGTCTTATTAGTTTTGCACCGACTGTATTTATTAATTTCTGGATGTCCACTTTTAAATTCGTTTACTGTTCCATTTAATTTAAACCTGAATTATAACTATCTCCGTTCACGTTATTAGGGTACTGTCGCACTACAAAGTTTTTATATGTTAATGGCTACTCTTACAGTCACTAGGGTCCTTAAATGCTACGCCAATTACAAGATAATCTATATTCTTTTGCCAATATTAAAACAGTTTTTTTTTTTTTCTTTTTGCTTACACTGGAGTTTAGTTGTCTTCCCGGAATTTTAATTTTATTGTCTTCAGGGCCTTTTAATTTACTCGGTTTTCACAATTTTTTTTTTTTTTCTTTAGCTTAATGTTCCCTTCGGCACTTTACGTTTTTTTTTCCGATTTTTCCGATTTTTCCCGACGGGTACCATTAACCGCTAGGCCGAGCCGAATTTCTTTCCTCCGCGGCTAATTCTCTCGGAACTGAACTCCCCGTTTTTCTTTTTCTTCTCACTATTAATTGTTTTATTTGGATTTTCCGCGGACCGAGCCAATTTTTGTTGTTTCTTTTTCTTGGCACGAAACTCTTCTCGAGCGGACTTCAGTTCCCGGCAATCGATTCCTGACTTTTCTAAATTTTTTTTTTTTTTTTCTTTTTTCCACGCGATCAAACTCGCCGGCCGCTCGATTCCGATCGATTCGCGATTTATTTTCCGGGGTTTTTCACTTAAGATCCTCACTCGACCCAATCTTGGGAAATGTCCACACCGCGAAGAAATAATTTCCGAAGCAGAAGAACCGAGTAAAACTTAAAATTTTTTTTCCGCCCTGCGAAGCCACCGACCAAACTCCTTCAGAAACTCCAACCCGACTCCCCGAAAAATCCACGCCACGCTCGCGATCTGCCGGCCAGCCGTCCGCGTGCCTCCAGCGCGTGCCGTTGCAGATCCCGCTGCCATCCACTCACACATCGCCGCGCCAGCCAATCAAGCGCTTACCGCCGATGTTCGAGTCGATGCCAACGGGATCGAGCTACGCTTCTCGCTGTGGCTGGGGCCTGGCTCGAGGCAGCTGAGTGCACCGTGCACTTTTGGTGCCGCCTCGAGCTTCTCGTTCGCGTGAATATTTCTGTGGGCCTGGGCTCGAGGTGCACATTTTTCCTCGATCGCCAGGCCCGCGCCGCAATTTTTCTTCGCTTTAACTGTCCCTCGAGCTGCGAGCGCCGAGTTCTGGTGCTATTTTTAGCTACAAAACTCTGCGTTCGCAGTCCGAGAGACAGCCCCTTTGCGGTACCCGCCAACGGGCGCCGTAAATTTTTTGCTGAGCTGCCGACGTTAAAATTTTTCGCCAGCCATAGGCGGCGTGAAATAAAAATGATGCTTTATGCTTTCCAGGACAGAGAATCGGGGCCAATGTTTGGCCCGGACCACAACAACGTACTGAAGAATAAAGAGAAGAAATGGTACTTCAGGTGAAGCAACGACCTCATGGGAATACATACTTCGAGGTACTTGATGAAGTATATGGAAGTAGAAGCTGTATACCCGTCCCAGAAAATATGTTAGAATCGTTAATATCAAACTCTTCTGAAGACATCTTTTCGTCATGTGATGAGCCATCAACCTCAGGCCCAGTTTTTGCAGGAACACGACCATCCCGAAAACGCCGAAACTGTGGAATATTAGAGTTTCTGGAGAAGGAGAGGGAGGAAGACAAAAAACAATGAGGGAACTGATTGAGCTGGAAAAAGAAAAATTAAAATTCAACAAGGAAAGTATTGAAGAGTTGAGAGATTTAAAGGTATTAATTAGGTCATTTTTTTACGTAAGAGTTGGCTAAAGTGGGTTCTATTCTGGTAGTCGTTCTGTAGTGTATAAGAGCCAGCTGTGGCCGCGTATAGCAGGCATGGCTGATGCCTCGAAGTGTGGGTGTGCATGAATGTGTGAGCGTACACCATATACGCGAATATGTAACGCGCTCAGCGCTTCCTCACTCTGAATTGTGTCGCGCTATAGAGAGCCACGTTTTAGGCTAGAGCTGTAATTCTCAACCAACTATGTACTCTGTACACATATTATTATATACTCTTGATTTATATTATAACTACTAAATTTTCATGAACTTAACTTGTGTTATGTTAATTATATATAAACTAATAATTACATACATCACAATTATGGCGACGAGGATGTTTGATGCGGATTTTCGCGAATGAGTAAAAGTGAAAAAAGTTTAGGTTAAGCGCGACCAGTTAAATTGTTTATTGTTAAAGAGTCCGCACTGGTATAGTTTAGATAGTGCTGCTGGAGTTAAATTACGAAAAGGTTAGGATTTTCAATTTGTTTAGTGAAAAGCGATCGTAGAAAAGTGCGATTGCATGTAAGTGCGAGCTGCTAATGACTGACAAAAGCACACGCGCAAAGGAAGGAAAAGTTGGTTAGATTTATCGGTTAAACAAAAATCAATTGATAGAAAAGTTGCAATTGAGAGAAATCGAATTTAAAGATAGTGAAACTTTTGAAGTGTTAAGAAAACGTTTAGTCGGCGCTGCAAAATTAGAGGTTATAGCAGCATCAAGTGAGAACAAAGAGGAAGAAGCCAATAGTAAACAACACGACGAGACTTCGAGTAACGAGTCGTTTGCTTGTGCCGAGTCAGACGAAGATAGCAACATGTCCGGTGAGAATAATAAACTAGAATTCCGCCTGAGAGAAGACGACTGGGATTTATTTGTCGAAAGATTAGACATGCATTTCGACGTGAAAGGCAATAAGGAGGAGAAAAGGGCTTCAGTTTTGTTGATGACATTAGATGAAGAAGCGTATAAGTTGATAAAAGGTTTGTGCGCGCCAGCAAAACCAAAAGAAAAGAAATATACTGAGTTAATAAATAGTCCACCCAATAAGTGACTCAAAAGGAGTTGTAGAGTGCGTGAGCTGGGACCTAAGCGATTTCTTCAGAAAGTTGTTCAGGGAGCTTAGGGAGTAAACATACCAAAAGTCCCCGCGTCTAGGAGAGCCGCCGGAGTGGGGGGGAGGGTAAAAGTTCCCACTTTTGAGTTTTTCGCTAATATCTTTAAAACGGTGCGTCGTAGAGAAAAATTTTCTTCTATGTAATGAAAGCTCATAAAATTTCCTACAACTTTTGTTCTATACACTTTTTTCTATTTCCGACCCGTTTTCGAACTACACGTTCCGGGAAAGTGAAAATTTTCGAAAAAAACGATTTTTTTTTTTTTTTAGTGTATCAAAACAAAATAGCAATAGTTAACCCTGACTCTTAAACTAGGTGTATATTATATATACCATTTACGTCTTCATCCGTTTAGGCCATGAGGGTCCTGACAATGATTCTTTTTCCAAGGCTCCCTCATCCTCAGTGGATGGTTCTTGCTGAAGGCCGTCTTCACCATCGTCGTCTTCGCCATCGTCTTCGCCAACAGACACACCGTTGAGGCATTTTCCTTGGCAGTGGAGGCACGCCGAAGAACAGTTCAGCATTGCTTTCCGACATCCACATTTGCCACTACCACAATTACTTTCTTCATTCCATATCTTCGATGCCCACATCTTACTGGCTAAAACTCCCATTATCATCCATGCCTTCGGGCTTATGTTATAATCGTCGTTTGTGATTTCAACTTGTTTGGCACGGTAGCCTACCCGGTAACGCAGGGGAGCAGCCACAACGACGAAAATATGAGTACTAATAAGTGTCCTGTGTGTGATGAGGACGTCATTAAAGGGAGTAAGGCCGTCTCTGAGGTGAATGAAAGGGTAAAGCTTGGCCTTATAAAAACTAGTCAAGAACGGAAAGATGGCAAGGACCAAATTTTCCGTGACTTGACATCATTTTTAATTCACACCAACTGTCGTAAAAATTACACCCGAGCCAAAACAATTAAAAAAGATGTAAGGGATGCATCCACATCTCAGGAAGAGGCAGGGCCGTCTCAGCTCAGGTCTTCAGCTCCCCAATTCGATTTCAAGGCTAATTGTTTAATATGTGCGCATTATGCAAAAGAAGACACCAAAACGCGTTTGAGCAAAAGGAGAGTAGTACATTCAGTTGAAACTTTAACTTTTCAATATCGTATCAGGGAGGCATGTTCTATGAGGAAGGATTCCTGGGGTGACGCTGTTCTTGGTTGCTTGTCCTCCATTAACGATCTTGTTGCTGAGGAGGCAGTATACCACAAGGACTGCTACCACGCTTTTGTGAAGCCTATCAGTTTCCCAAGTCCGAAAGCTGAGATTCCCAGAAACAGCCATGTCACAGAGGCTATGGCGGAGATTTTTGAATACATGGAAGGAAGCACCGATTGTCAGTTCTCCAAAGATGAGCTACTAGGTGTCGTAACAGGGGCCAAACCTCAGTGGCGAACCATCAAAGCTGAGTTGGAAAGCAAAAATGGGGATCGAATATTGATCACTCCTGGGGTCAACAGATTCAAACCGCCCGTAGTGTGTTTCAGAAACACCGGGTATAAAATTATCAACCAAGTATGGTACGAAAATAGGGCCAAAAACGAAGAAGAGGAGAGGTTGAGGATTGTCGCTAAAGCTGTAGAAATAATACTGCAAGATATACAAAGTCAAGTGTATAGCACAAACACATATCCACCCAGCGACGACTTTCTGAAGAATCCTGGTACACTGCCTCAATCCCTGACCTTTTTTCTTGAAGGCCTTCTATTGTCTAAGACAAAGAGAGTAGAAGAAACAAAGAGAAAATGTGTTTCACTCGTAATCGCCATTACTGCGATTGTCAGACCTAAGAGCTTCTTATCACCCCTATTGTGCAGCCCCTCCCTGTTCCTGTATAGAAAGTATGGATCACAGCACTTGATCGATCTTCTTGCCAGTTTGGGATTCTGTGCATCGTATTACGGAGCACAAAAGTTAGAAATTTCTGCAATCTACTGTGCTAAACCAGATTTCAAGACTTTCAATCAATTTGTATTTGACAACGTTGATTTCAACGTTTGTACTATTGATGGGCTCAACACTCTCCATGCTATGGGTGGAATCAGATGTATTACTCCCTCCAGTTCTCTTGAAAAAGGTGGAGACATTCCCAGATTGAAGCACATGCCTTCGTCACATGATATTGGGAAACTTGGTATTGTTCCACTGCAAACTTTTCAAAAGGGCGCTAGCCTAGAAAGTGTAGTGGTGAAACGGATAACCATACCCGAAGAAATGATTAAACCTCAACCATTCGACACCCTTTGGTTCGTTGCAAAACAACTGGACATGTCCCTGCCAGAATGGAAAGGGTACATGACGACAATAACAACAGGGGATTTTAGTGAAAAGACTAGAGTGATTACCCTTCCCATCATCAATGCGCCACCCTCGAACTACGACACCATCTATACGGCTTTGCACTATGCCAGCGAGTTGATCCAAGGAAATGACAGGGATGACAAAAGTAACCACCCAAAAGTAATAATCACCTTTGACCAGCCACTATACTGGAAAGCGCGGGAAATAGTCGCTGCTGCATCTCTCGTCTCGCAAATATCTAACTGTGTAGTGCGCCTCGGAGGTTTTCACTTGCTAATGTCCTTTTTGGGTAGCATAGGTTACTTCATGGCTGGAAGTGGCCTGAAGGAACTTTTGTGCATCGTCTACGCTCCTCTATCTGTTGACAAAATGCTCCAGGGTCACGCGTTTGCGAGAGCAATAAGAGGACATTTCCTCGCAACGTCGGCATTGTCCAAAAAAAATACTTCACCAAATACAAATAACAGAAGAAGAGAAGTCTACTGTCACGGGAATTGTGGCTGGTTTCCTCGATGAGCCTCCTGCACTAAATACCTTAGACTGGGTTGCACCACATCACCGGTTAAAGTAAAAGCTAAAGTCAAATTTGACAATAACTTTAACAGTAAACTTAACGGCTGCTGCAAAATGTGTTGCACCAACGTTTTCATTGCTAATGTTAAAGTTAACAGGATTGCTAGACAAAGGAGGCGTTATTTACCCCGATTCGCTGCGGGAACTATTTTTAAGTCCGGCAATACTGGAGTTTAGCTGTCATTGCTAATATCAAACGCTCCAAACAAAAGTAAAACGAATCGAACGGGGTACGAAGTGTAGAAGATAAAATGGCAAAAAGCTTGTTCGTTAACAACCAAACAAAGTAAGTAAGCACAACTTATTCCGTTGCCCATAACACTTGCGTGTTATTTTTTTACAGCCCACAAAAATATGCCTATCTTTACGTTAAATTCTGTATATTTCAGGGAAAGAAGCGTAAACTTTACCAGAGCTAAAGTCGATAGACTTGAATCGTTAATAACGAAACATAAAAATGTATTATTTTGTAAGAAAACCGATGCTATAAGTAGCAAGCAAAAGGATAGCGCGTGGACGTTAATAGAAGGCGAATTTAATGCCCTTGGAGAGACCCCGCGCACTGTGAAGCAGCTCAAATACAAATTTGAGAATATGAAGAGAGTGGCAAAAAAGGTACTTAAATAGATGTAATGATAAATAGATTGAAGGGCCTGGTGCTCAAAATTTCATACTTATTAACCACAAAATCTTTTCAACTGTTATTATTTTAAGTTCTACCTACTAAAATTTCAGGTAGCTAGCACAGAGCGCCAAGAAATGCGCCGCACTGGAGGAGGTCCACCACCGAAGCCCCCCGGACCGAGCGATGCTGAGACGACAGATTGGCTAAATTCTGTGATGTCCACAGCTATTCATGGACAAGAGGCAACATTTGATGATGATGTCATAAGCAACAGTTCTAAGACAGTCTTTGTGAGTACATGTGCATTGATAGATCAGATCAGTCAGTCAGTCATATATTTAGATAAAAATTATAATATTACGAAATTACCGTACAAATTATTGATCATGATGACACTGTGGAGTCTCATCTTGGAAACAAGGTCGCTGAAACCAAGGAGAAGTGGCACTTTGACGCCAGCACACCTTCCACATCCCTCAAGAGACCCGTGTCATCACCACTAAAACGTAATGTATATTTATATGTAGTGATACAAACTGTAACTTGTCTATATTTGCAAATGGATCTATAGTGATTTAATTTCTCATTCCACTGTGTGTTGCAGGTCGGATTACAAAACTGAAAGCTGCAGAAAACTGCAACATAGTCCGACAGACATTACGGGAGAAAAAAAAAGGTATATTAGATAAACTGCAGGACCTGGAGCTCCAAAAAATTAGGGACTCCATCAGGCACGCCCAGGAGCTTCATGAGCAAGAGTTGCGCCATAAGGAAGAACGCCAAGATTTAGAAAAAGAAAAACTTATCTTACAAATAAAGATACTGAAAAAATCTTTAGAATAAGCTAGGATTAATTGTTTTCATTTTTTATAATAAAACTAATCATATATAATTGGAATATTTTTATTTACCTATCGTCGTCTACTAAAATAATTGTTTATTAATGACATTCTATTATAATTATCACTCCCGGTCACGTTATACACCACATCTTCCTCGTCAGAAGAGTCGCTATCCTCATTCATTAAGCTTGAATCTGGTGGAGGCATTGGATCCCGCGTCTTTTTGCATATATTGTGCAGTACGGCAGTAGCCACTATAATAGGTTGTACTCTATCTATTTTATTTCTTATTTTCATCGAAAGGGCAGAAAATCTTCTTTTCCAGCACCCAAACATCCTTTCGATGACATTCCTTGTACGGATTTGACTTTCATTATAAAGTCTCTCTGCATCACTAATAGGATCACGCAAAGGTGTCATCAAATAGGGTTTTACACCATAACCTTTGTCACCAACCAGCCAGTATCCGTTAAAATCACCATCTTCTAGTCTGCCCTGTAAAATAACAAAAATAAAATATTTAAACATAAAGGGATACTTGAATTGCTTAAAGATAAGACAAAATCCTTATGAATGTACTGAACTAATATTTTTAAGTAGGTATGTACCTTGATGACACTGCTGTTAAAAATGTGGCTATCTTGGCTACTACCTGGCCAACGTGCTACGATATTTGTTATATACATGTTGGCATCACAGATAGCTTGTACATTCATTGAAAAATACAATTTTCTATTTCTATAATTTTCTGCATCTGGTCCACCTGGAAATAAAAGAAAAATATTATGAATATACATACACTCACACATGAACTTCACGATGTAGTACATGTACTTAATTAAATTAGGATGGCAATTTTTTGTCCTATATCAAAATGCTTAAATGGTTTTTAATTAATTCTATACACACCTGGAGACTTAATTGGTATGTGAGTACAATCAATTGCCCCAATTACCTTTGGGAAGGCACTTAAGGCATAAAATTCTGTTGCCGTTCTCTCCATATCTTCAACGTTCCTGGGCATAGATATCCATTCTGCTCGCATGTTTGCAATGGCTCGACTCACTTTGTTAATTATGCGTGATACACTTGACTTGTGTACACCAGCTGTATCGCCAATACATCTTTGAAAAGACCCACATGCATAGTACTCTAATGCGATTAGCACTTGCTGCAACGGAGTCACTGCTTTATTTCTGTAAAAATAAATGGATTAAATTAAATAATTTAACTTATATTATATAACTTACCTCATCGTTGGGGCTGCAAATCGTGTTCCAACCTTTGAGCCAGCCACCGCGCTACATTTTTGGAGACTCGAAATCTAGCCAAGAATGATTCGTTGTCCGATTTTGAAAATCGATCAGTTCTGGAGAAATACACTTTTCTTTTCCTAGGCCTTACACTTATCTGGTCTAAATCACCTTCGTCTTCAGAAGAACTAGTTTCTGCGAGTATTTCTCGAAGCAGCGACATGTTTGGAGGTTATATTCGATGCGTATTAACAAGAGAACTGACTTAACAATGACATTAACCGGCCAACTTCGGGCGGTTACAGTTAACGTAAAATTATGACGTCATTTTAACTATTGTTAAGTGGTGCAACTCATTTTTTGCTTAACCGGTACTTTGACAGAAGTTGCGATCTTTGTTATTGTTAAAGTAAGATGGTGCAACCCAGTCTTAAATGAAAACGTGCACATCAAACAGTTGGCTAAGAAATTTGGAGACAAATTAGAAGAACTTAAAGACAATGGACCCACAGCTCGTCTGTGGATCCAGTATTTCAAGATGGTTTATCTCGTCAAACAGTATATACATGCAGAAAGATCTGGTGATTGGAATGCGCATCTAAACTGTGTAAAAAGAATGATACCTTACATCCATGCATCAGGACACTTTCCCTATGCAAAGTCCTGCCAGTTGTATGTTCAGGATATGGAGAATTTATCATCAACAATGACCCTTGAAGAATACCACAAATTTGTCACTAGGGGTTACTTTACTATGCGGCGGTCTGATCGCTTTTGGTCAGGCGTATGGTCGGATATGACCATTGAAACAACACTGATGCGGTCATTTAAAAGCCGAGGAGGCATAACCGGAGGCAGAGGTGTTTCAGACAGCGTACTGAGAAAGTGGTTAGTTGGCATGAGCGCAACTCATGAGATCTGTACATCCCTCGTAGTGTTCTGTGGAGTGCTTTTCACGTCGAGTGAACAGCACCAAGACCTCGGACAAGCCCGCCGGAATAAAGATACAACAGATGTAGCCAAACTTAGTCAATGGTTCGATGAACATCCTCCATTCCCGCAAACCACTGATATTATGTCAATTGCGAGTGGGGTGGTGGGAGATACAACAATAACATGTTACGATGCCGTTCGAGTTGGTAATGCAGCAATGAACAAGATAGTGGACTTGCCATTCTCAGATATAAAGTTGTCCCGCAAAGATCGTGCACTCCCACTTTCCTCTATCAGCTCATCAATCAAAATTCATAACGAAAGGGCTGCAGTTGACTCAACACTGCTATTCCAGCGAATGTGTATAAGCAAACGATCAGAGGACGATTTGATGGAATTCTTAGAGTACGAGTTGGCCCCATTTCCCTTGGCACTTTTTAATGAAAGTGGGATGAGGAAGACCACCAAATCTGTCCTGTACAGCATGTTCGAGCCTACTATCAAGGCTGTTGAACTGCAGTAATTTGGCAAAAAAATGCCTCTGTTGCCACGATTTGTGATGGATATATCACCTACATCAAGCGTCATTATCCTGGAATAAGTCGTACTGTGGTATTCGATGGATACACAAACTCAGCTAACAGTACGAAGTTTCAAGAACAGACGCCACGATACAAACTGAGGAGGTCGGCGGATATTAATTTGTCTTGGAATACATTAGTACCAGTGAAACAAGAAGATTTTTTGTCTAATCCTAACAACAAAGGTCAGCTCATTTCTTTACTACAGACAAAGCTTCAGGAAAATGGGATACAAACTCTCCAGGCCACCGATGACGCTGACGTCCTTATCGTGAAGACTGCTGTGGAACAATCGACTCATAGTTCTGTCGCTGTTGTTGGTGAGGACGTGGACCTTGCTGTCCTTTTAATAGCTTTCTCTCCTCCCACTCAAGACATCCTGCTGCTGAAACCCGGCCGAGGGAAAACCAAAACCATCGCACTGTCCACGCAAGAAATGCAGCAACTTGGATTTGAACACATCCTCTTCTTACATTCATTTACCGGATGCGACACAACCTCTTCAACATTCAGAATAAGCAAAGTGGGTTTCTCAAAACTGTACTTAAAGTCAGAAATAATCAAAGAAGCGGCAGAGACATTTTACAACCCCACCTCTACGCACAGTGAGGTTGAAGAGGCTGGGAAGATGTGCTTCCTTAAATGGTATGGGGCACCAGCAAGACTGACCTCCCTTAACCAGTACCGCTTCCAGTCGTTCATGAGATCAGTGGCAAATATTAACCATGACTTCAGCTCCCTTCCACCAACCGAGAACGCAGCTAAACAGCATTCACGGCGCACCTATCACCAAGTGCAGCTGTGGCTCGGGAATGAGCTGCCTCCTCAAGAGTGGGGATGGAAACATGTAGGAGACAGCCTGGTGCCAATACCAACCGAAGATTCGCCAGCACCAGAGGTCCTACTGAAAACAATATTTTGCCGCTGCACCAAGGATTGTGGTAGTGGCAAATGTGGATGTCGGAAAGCAATGCTGAACTGTTCTTCGGCGTGCCTCCACTGCCAAGGAAAATGCCTCAACGGTGTGTCTGTTGACGAAGACGATGGAGAAGACGACGATGGTGAAGACGACCTTCAGCAAGAAAAGAACCATCCACTGAGGATGAGGGAGCCTTGGAAAAAGAATCCTTCTCAGGACCCTCACGGCCTAAACGGATGAAGACGTAAATGGTATATATGATATACACCTAGTTTAAGAGACAGGGTTAACTATTGCTATTTTGATTTGATCCACTAAAAAAAAAAAAAAAAAAAAGTTTTTTCGAAAATTGTCACTCTCCCGGAACGTGTAGTTCGAAAACGGGTAGGCATTAGAAAAAAGTGTATAGAACAAAAGTTGTACGAAATTTTATCAGCTTTCATTACATAGAAGAAAATTTTTTTCTACGACGCACCGTTTTAAAGATATTAGCGAAAAACTCAAAAGTGGGAACTTTTACCCCCCCCCCCCCCCCACTCCGGCGGCTCTCCTAGACGCGGGGACTTTTGGTATGTTTACTCCCTAAGCTCCCTAAACAACTTTCTGAAGAAATCGCTTAGGTCCCAGCTCACGCACTCTACAACTCCTTTGTTAGGTGGACTAAAAGTTGATATCGGATAATTTGAAGCCGAAACGATCGGAAGTGATGGAGAGGTGTAATTTTACGCAAGCCAGGCAGCAACAAAACGAATCAGTCGCAGAGTTTGAGGCTAGATTAAAAGAGATTGCGCTAAATTGCAGCTTCAGTGACTTAGCGACGGCACTACGTGATCAATTTGTTGTGGGCATACGCGATGAAAAAACGCGTATCACATTGTTCAAAAGTGAAAATTTAACGTTCGACACAGCATTAAAAGCAGCAGTCGCGAGAGAATCTGCAGTGAAAAATGTGTCAAGTGCCACGTGTACGTACGCTTGAAAGAAGAAACGCGCAGAAAGAGGTGTTTTCGTTTCGCCAACAGAATAAAGGCAAAGGTATAAATAACATCAAATCGAACATCAAGCCGAGAAGCGAAGGGCACAGTAAATCTAACACCCAAAGGCAAATGCAAAATCAAAACAAAGGCGACATAGTGTGCTTCTGCTGTGGTAAGCGCAATCACGTGCGCGCTGAGTGCCGTCACAAGGACAAAACTTGTAATTTCTGTAATGGAAAGGGTCATCTGGAGGTCGCCTGCTTAAAGAAAACGAATTCAGCAGTCAAAGAGGAGCAACGTTCTCAAGCTGGAGGATAGCAGCGGGGACGAAGAGCCGACGAGCATACCACACGAGGCAGAGTTCTTCAACATCGGTTTAGACAGCGAGCGCATAGATGAATATGAGCATGAGAGTGTGTATGAGTGAGAATCGCGCGCGCGCCGAGTCAATGTATATTGATATGTTAGTTAACCAGAGCAAAGTAAGCATGGAAATAGACTCGGGCACGTTCGCGACGGTTATTTCGGAGACAGAAAAGAATAAGTATTTTAAAGAGGAAAGTATTATTAAAGCTGATGATAAATTGCGCACTTATGGTAATAAAACATTACGTCCGCTTGGAAAATTAATGGATTTAAAAGTAAAGTTTAAAGATAAAACGCGCACATTGTATTCTTTCGTTTTACCCGGCGACGGTCCAATGCTTATAGTGGCTTGCAGCGGTTGGTTGTTCGCCACTGATAGTTAGAGATGATAAAAGTAGCAGTATTAAAAAATTGATTTAAATAAAATTGAGGATTATTTTTTAAATAGATTCAAAGATTTATTTAGTGATGAACTGTACAATAAAAGTAAAATTAAAATTCACCTAAAAGGGAATGCTCGTCCGATTGCAATGAAATGCAGGCCAGTAGCGCACGCGGTGCGGCCTGATATTGATGATGAAGTTGATAGGTTAGTAAGCTTAGGGCATTTAAAGGAATTCGAAACTAGCGAATGGGCAACACCCATCGTACCTGTGTATAAATCTAACAATGCAAACTACGCATCTGTGGTGATTTTAAGATGACTATAAATCCGTTTGTAATTATTGATAAGTATCCCCTCCATACACAGAGTTAGACTTATTTCATTTGTAAGAAAGGGTTTATTTTGCATGCGTAGAAAATTAGATTTCGGTGCTGCCTGCGGAGATTGCGTAGGTTAGCGAAACGCATTTAAGTTTCGCGGCACCTGAGTAAACAACTCAGGGATGTTTTGCCCGTTGTATACCCTCGACTCTTTGTTTCAAAGCCTAAGAGCTGAGATTCGGCCAAAGAATATGTAGTTTACAAAGAATAGGCACTCTATTTTTGCGGCGCAGTTATCCCCACCACAGCCCATTTTGGGGAAAAAAAACCAAAAAATTTTCCCATTAGTAAGAATGAGAATCTTTCCCTGCTTGTTCCAAGTCCGAATTCCCATTTAAATTGCCTTATAAAGAATAAGGACGGCGACAATCAACATCGCCGCAAACACAATTACACCTGAGTTCACCTATTACGGCGCGGGCTTGAGCAAGCATTGCTTTTTCTGGCACTGTGTTGGTGCCGGCACGGCCGTGCTTCTCATATAGGAACAGGTAGAAATCGAGTGCCTGCCTCACACATTGAAGGCGTACACAGATTAAGTTTGTTTACGTTTTTTCACCATTCGTTTTCTAACGCGGGCTTGAGCAGCACGGGAAGCAAATGCGCTTGTATGGTGAGGCGCGCTTGCGATCAGTTTGCTTTTCTTTGACAGGGTGGTTCTTTCAGTTGAATTTTCATATTTGCTCTGGAATTCTTGGCACCCTGTAACACTGTACCGATTTCTTCAGATTCCTCTAATTTTTCTTCTCTCTTCGACCAAAATGGTTAAGCAGTGTATCAACCTCTAGCAAAATTGTGGGGTTGGGTGGAATAACGGTACCAAGGTCAAAAAAAGATAAGGAGATAATTGCCGGAGTGCCTATTCTTTGTAAACTAGTTTCCATATTCTTTGATTCGGCGCCTCGCCTAGCGACGTGCGCAGCCCTTTTTGAGAGTTCGGGTTGGGGCTTTATGAGGGTGCCATAAAATTGCATGCGAAGCATCAAGCGTGTGTATGCATGAAAATTTCTTAGGTAGTTGTCTGGATATTTTCCAAGGGCAGCTCATTTTACGTTGAGCTGGCAGAGAAGAGCTATCGGGTGAATCAAAAATAAAAGTGTGGTTATCCAATTAGTTTAATAAAGAGTAGTGCTAAAAACATTGAATAATTAATTAGTTAGCTATTTTGGACGAATAGTGCGTATACAAAAAAACTGAGAAACTGGTGCATTATTTTGGAACTAGGGTGAGTAATCACTGAGCTACTCTGCTTGTGGTGTTTTGTGTGAATGTTCACTGAGTGTTCTTCTTGGAGTAGTTTTGTATGGCATGATTAGTTTAGAATGCCTAGAAAAATGTAGTTATTAAATCTGCGCAGTGGTAGCGACGAGCTCGTTGGTGTGTAAATTTAAATTGTTTAATTTCTGAAGTTAAAATCGTGAGGCCCCATGCGACATCTGAAAGGCTGGTTTAAGCCGGGGCGGATCGAGGAACCTGCGGGTGGTGTAACCCAAAAGGGTTCTTCATTTTCCGGGAGATGTTGGCGAGAGTGAGAGTCCCATTATGACATTTGAAAGGCTGGTTTAAGCCGGGCCGGATCGAGGAACATGCGGGTGGTGTTACCCAGATTGTTCTTCATTTTCCGGGAGATGTCAGGGAGTCCCAATATGGCATTCGAAAGGTTGGTGTAAACCGAGCCAGATCGAAGACCTTGCGGGTGGTGTAACCCAAAATGGTTCTTCCTTTTCTGGGGGATGCCGGGACTAAATGAGGTGGTTGTGTCCCCTCGGTTTTCTCGTCTCACTGCATACCTCGTATTCATTTAGATTTTGTCAAAGAATTATTTGTATCATTTTACAACGATCTCGACGCTAAATAGGAGTTCTCCAGGCAAGAGTGCTCACAGTGTGTTTTTATTTTATTTTTCAGATCGATTGATTGAGTGTTCGTGACAGCCTGAAGTGAAGTCATCCCGACAAATTTAAACAAAAAAAAAATGAAGTGTTTTTAGTAGAAAAATACATATGAAATATATTTGGTTTCTATATATTGTTTGCTTTTTTTTCTATTTTTTTGTTATTCTATAATTTTTGCAATTACCTACAATTACTCTTATACATTGTTATATGTATTATATGGTATTAATTTTTCGTTAAGAAGAAAACAACATGGCCGTCAGGACTTTGCCATGTACATATGTGAACCATATAAAAGTAAAATTTCGAATCACACGCAAAAGAAAAATAACTCCCTTCTTAGGGCCTTTATTTAAAACATTTCAAAAAAAATATATAGAAGAAAAAAACATTTAATAATTAAGGCGGGGCTGAACTGAGGTTCGTGCGTGCATCCTTCCTACTTTGCGGTATTCTGCAATAAAAAAAACGAGTATGAGCATTCAACAAGAACGCCCAGCGAGTGGTTCCTACTTAACTCTTTCACTCACACGAAGATGGGAACAAATTCCGGCCCTTAGGAACAAACCCCAGGTAGTTGGGAACAAATCCCGGGTGTAGGGAACAAATCCCTTCATTCACACACAAAGATGGGAACAAATCCCGGACCTAAGGAATTACATCCTAGGTGGTTGGGCACAAATCCCGGGTATTGGGAACAAATCCCTTCATTCATACACAAACGCCTCTCACTCTTTATACTTCACAAAATTCTAAGAATTAATTAAAAATACTAATATCAGCTAAACTCCACTCACATCAATTTATTGCGTCCTTTCTTCACTTCACTATTAGTTGTACTTTCTTTTATTCTGAAGTTCACTATTACTTTACTTTCCTTTATTCTGAAGTTCACTCACCAAGTTCCAAAGTAGACTATAGTTTCTCCTTTTCGGAAGAATCGAAACATTCTCTCTAACAAGGAAAAACTACCTACTTTACCCTTTTAACGGGTGTTAGAATTTATCTCGAGGAAAATTCGCTCGAGAACCTCTTGGGGTTTATTGGCCCTGTTCCTAAACAAACATGCCTGGCCTGCGCCAGCTGTTTTCGCATGCGCTCATCTCGCGACCGCCACTCATCCCTCGCATCATATGCGCACCCTCACTCAAGGTCTGCCTTTTTCCAGTCTATTTTTAGACACTCATAAATGCTTGTTGCATCATGCAAGGCCCAGATCCTTTACACAGTGAGAGCAACCGTTTCCTTAACCAAGGAACGAGCGTTCGTCTGGCATGCCTATCTTATTTTTAATTCGTTTTATTCTAGTAATGTAACATATGTATGCAATTTGGAGTCGACGATGAAAGCTCCAAATTGTTAACCATTGTAACGCATAAAGGCTTATACCGGTATACAAAGTTGCCGGAAGGTGTATCGACGGCACCTGCGGATGCACAAAAGAAAATGGATGAATGTTTGAGGGATCGACGGCGCGATCTCTTACATTGATAATATTTATATAATGGGGCACACGCCAGAAGAATGTATTGAAAGAACTGAAAAAGAGTTAGAACGTTTAAGAGAATGCGGATTAAAATTGAATAAAAAATGTAATTTTTTAAAAGATAGAATCGAAGTGTTAGGATTCGTGATTGATAAAGATGGATTACATAAAGAGAAATCGAAGGTCAGCGCAATGATTAATGCACCGCAACCGAAAAATTTTAAAGAATTGAACTCGTTTCTTGGTTTGATAAATTTTTATGCTCGATTCTTTAAAAATAGGTCTGATAACCTGAAACCATTGTATGATTGTGCGAGCGCTAAAGAATTTAAATGGTATGAAAACTGCGATAAAGCTTTCGCATGGGTTAAAAATGAATTAATTTCTCCGCGCGTATTAGCAAATTTTGATCCAAAAGAAAAAGTTGTTTTAGCTTGCGACGCGTTATCATGGGTACGTTCAATATCTCGACTCGAGTCGACTCGGGTAAATCTGACTTACTCCGGAGCGTTCAATAACTTACCCGAGTCGACTCGAGTCATTTTTACTCTTACTCTATGTCGTTCATTATCTTACTCGAGTTCACACGAACTATTGTCTGTGAACTCTTAGATTAGGTTGTATGCGTGAGATGTTTGACTCGGGTTGCCGTTCATTATCTTACTCGAGTCGATTAAGCTTACTCGAGTCAGTTTAGACAGTGGTAAAAAGGTCGAAGCAAAGTGACTCGACGTTAAATTTGACGTCATCATGGAAGAGCTTGGGGTACTTGTAACGTACCAAGGAGATGCTGTTGCGGAAAATGGGGAGATAATTACCCAAGAAAAGGCAAGGTGGAACAGAAATGCTACTCTTTGCCTTATTGATGCCTATATATACCTACAAAATGATTTTTCGTCAGACAGAGTAAGGCGTGAAGTAGTATGGAAAAAAGTTGCAGCGAAAATACAAGAAAATAATTTTAACTATATATTCTCCATTGCAACACTTAAAATATTTCATATTATTACTTTTCTCTCCATGGTTATACGCTGTTATGACAAATTTGATTTTTCTATGACATTTACGCACACATTTGTAAGGTTGAACTCGAGTAAAACTTGCTCGAGTCAACTCGGGTAAGATATTGAACGCTCCGGAGTAAGTCAGATTTACCCGAGTCGACTCGAGTCGAGATATTGAACGTACCCCATAAAGGCTGGAACAGAATGTGTAGCGTGTAGCACGTAGCTGTAGCTGTAACTGTAGTTGTAGGTGTAGCTGTAGCGCAAGGGTTGTTTTGGCCTGCAGAATGGTGTAGCGTGTAGTTCATTTCGGAACAGTAATTCAGGTAACAGTTTCTCTACGAAAGGCATATTTCCAAGAAGAGAGAGAGAATTTTCTTGAATTATTTCTTCGTATTTCAGGTAAACTTTGCAAACGACTTCCCAAATTAGAAAAAGGATGCAAATGTAATTTTGTAAACTACATTAACGAGTTTTTTTTTAAGAGGTGAATAATTTGGGCACATCACATTCAGCAGATTAGGCGAACGACATCACGTTCCGAATTAAATATTTTTAAATTTTATAATACAAATTTTAAAGAAAATTACATCGCGATGCTTTAAAAATTGTACCTATAAGCAACTGATATGAAATTTATACCAAAAATCATAAAGACAAATAGTCCCTTATTCATACCATGAACGATAATTCCTGTTTTTACCCGGCTTATTACCTGCCGGAGTGGCTTGCAGTACGTGTAGCTGTAGCGGAAAGTAGAAAAGTTCCTACTTTCAGCTACAGCTTCAGCCACAGCCACAGCTACACATTGTGACGGCTTATATGGATATCTGCATTTTATACTTTTGACAGCTTGTGGTACTACATGCGCTGTAGTGTGCTCCACAGGGGGTTAGTAGTTATCTACGAGACTGTACTATAGCTTTTAAGTCATTAGCCCAGTAGATAGGTTCAGCTACGCCATCTGCGCCTCGATAGTGGAACTACACGAGAGGCTTCACCAGGCCACACTCACGCCATGATAATCAGCGCCCACTTTGGGGAGGCCATGTTGACTGTAAGCTTTGGCGCTCACTTAGTCATGCCAGATAGACACAGCCATACTTCCGGCATCTTCGTGATATTCACTTCTTGTGATCCAGCCGCCATAGATGGAAGTGCACACACAACGTGAGAAGCAAGTTTTCAAGGAGAATTTAAAGTGAATAGATATAAAAGTAAGAAATAAAAGAAATAGAGAAAGTAAAGGAAGGGCAGAAGTTAAGAAAATTATAAAAGCCTAAAAATTAGTGGAGAGAGTGTTCATCACCGGAACAAACGAGGAGGAGGGCAGGTAAGCCGACGGCCGCAATTTTATTATAACATTGTTTCTCGGAAAGAAATATTAAAATATAATCGTCCTAATGCCATGTTTCCATCTCCCCAAAATCTCGGGATTTTGTGAGATTTCGCGAAATCCACATGACAATCTAATCGATTTCCCATACAAATAGCCGATTTTGAAATCTTGAGATTGCGAGAGAATCTCAATCAAAATCTACTAATTCGTTGTGGCATCCCCAAAAAGTTTATTCACCACTATTCATTAGGCGTCAAAATTGACAAATTTATATCTGTCATTTCATTTAGTGACTCAAAATGGAATAAGTGGTGGCAAGAAAACGAACATATAAGAAGAAAAAAAAGTGGAGCTCAAGTGAGGAGCAAGTTCTGGTGGCTGTGTGTGCATTCATTTTAATTTTAACTTCAAGTGTCAAATATCAAATGTCAAATGAAATCGCGCTATCAGATGGAAACACTTTTAAATCTCTTATTCAAAATCTCCAGATTTTGGGGAGATGGAAACATGGCATAAGGGAGGGATCCACGATCTACAATCTGCGATCTCAGGATCTACGACCTGACAATCTCAGGATTTCACGATTGCACCATTTCACCAGTGCACCATTTCATCATTTCTGCGCTTCATCGATTTTCATTAACGCTGAGGCTCCTACCGTCGGAGATATTTCATCAGCGAAATACACCTCATCAAAATATTCCCTCGCCATCTCAGTGACGCCCGGGAACCTACCCAGGGTTGGGGCGGCAACTTCTAATGTCGCGAGCCCAGCTTGGCAACCGGGGAGAAGAGGGAAGTCACCCGTTTCCGAGCTTCTGGGTAACCTGCAAAGCATCAGGAAGTTGCGGCGACAGAACCCTTGATACAATTTACGACTTACGGGATCATCAGGCGCTCGTCGAACTCGAGGGGTCGCTTCAAGGTCAGCCGGTCAGCCGGTCACCCGACGGTCATCGATCGGTACCAGCGTCGCTGTTCATCAGATGCAGCTCATTTTCAACACCCAATAAAAGAAGTCCTCAGCCGTCGTCATCATCCGCCACATAACATAAGTACCCGTAGTTATTAATTCTTTAGTTCTGCTAAGTAGTTAGTTGTTAAGGAAGGTTAGGGGTGGCCACCACGCATTGTAACAGCCAGAAAATATTGGGAATTATAAATAATTTTGAATTGAACTACCCACGTTAGTTTCAATTGTCATCCTGGGGACACACTACAGCGCCACACGCTACAGCTACACATTCTGTTCCAGCCTTAAGGCTTGTCTGCAATTCTATCTATTGAATATGTGGTACATTTATACCAGCGTATGTGTGTAATGTGTAGGTGAGGATGGTATACATTCATGTGTGTGTACGCGTAGCACTCTAACTAGATGCGCAGGGCAGATCTCGTCTGCCTGTCGAAGGAAGCGGTTGAGCGCAGAGGAAAAGTTGCCGGCTATGTGGCTGAGTAATCTAATATTAATTCCCACTGTCTCTCTTTTTGTGTAATTCTTACGTGCAATAAATACTATATGAACTGTTAATAAAAGTTTAAATCGAACACTGGAAAGTTTGAGAAAAGTTCTGGAAAAAGGTATTAAAGATATACTGGTGTTGAAAAAGTATATTTATGTAGGATGAATGAATGACACGGATACTTTAATATAGTTTAATTATCAAAATGATGCAATTGAGCCGCGAATTACAACTTTAAAACGACTGGTTTGAAACTTTCTTAGCAACTGCTCGACTTTCAGCTAACGACTGCGACTGTGTAGTCCAGCAACTGCCTGACCAACTGAGAATAGTGACTGACTTCGATAACAAGAGAGTGTGATCCCGAATTTCGCCTGGGTTTCATAAGGTCACAGCTTGTAGTCGTGACTTTCGGTCCTTCCTCATCTGTCAGCTTCCGTACCGTGTAGCGTCTCCCACAACCTTTACTTGTAACTTCGTATGGGCCTAAAAAATCAGAAGAGTTATTTTTACCAACATTAAACTGTCTTCTTTATAGCAACAAGATCTCCTATCACATAAGATTTTTCTAGCTTCCTTGATTTATTGTAGGATCTACGATTTTCATCTTGCACTCTGCTGATCTGTTGACGAACATCCAATCTTATGTTATCTCTTTCTTCATCGAAGTCCATTACTGCAGCTTGTTCTATGGCGTCCGCAACATGTAGGTCGTATTTTTTGTTCATCTTTGTTCCAAAAACAACTTCAAAAGGCGTCCTTTGGATTTAACGTCGAAACGTGCTATTTATAGCGATTTGCACCTTGGGTACGAGTTTATACCATTTGTCTGGGGAATCAACAGTAAACTTTTGTAATGCTTCGATAATTATCCTGTTAATTCTTTCTATTTTTCCATTTCCACGTGGTACCCCCGTTGTCGTTAAAATGTGTTCGATGCCCTCCTGTGTACAAAATTCTTTGAAACTTGTTGATGTGAACGCAGTGCCTCTATCTGTGATTAGTTTTCTTGGGTTTCCAAAATACTGCTGCTGCTCTTTTAACTTCCGTATGACCTCTTCGCTTCCAATGTTTTTGTTGGTTATATCCACACGTATTTCGAAAAACCGTCTACGACTGTTAGCATGTATTTGTACTGTTTCGCAGTTTGATCCATTGGGCCTACATGATCCAAATGCATGGTATCAAATGGTCTCTCCTTTATCAATCGGTTGCAAAAATCCCTCCTGCCTACCAGCTTTTCTGACACCTAGTAGACACTTTACGCAATTTTCTATACACGTTTGGACTTTGTTTTGTAGATTTGATATATAGAACTCCTGGTTGATTAGATGCATAGTTTTCTGAGGACCAAAGTGTCCTTCCTCGTGTTTCATTTTAATTATTTCGACCTCCATACATCGTGGTACGACTAAATTTTTTTCCCATTCACATATTTAAAAAGTAAATTTTTTTCGACGGCGAAGTTTTCGTACTCTTTTTCTTTCAAGATCTCTTTAGTAGCTTGTATTTGGGAATCTTTTTCCTGTGCTTTCTGAATGCGAACCAGCAATTCCGATTGAATAAGATACACATTAGGATAACGGCTGAGCGAGTCAACATGCGCCATTCTTTTTCCTGCCCTGTCTTCAACTTGGAAATCGAACTCTTGCATGTAAAGAATCCACCTCGAAGCCGCAGCCGGGATATCCCTCTTTTCTTTTGTTTGCTGAAACGCACTGCAATCCGTAACAACCTTAAAGTAATGCCCAAGAACGTATATCCTGAATTTTTTCAGAGTCAAGTAAACTGCCATAACTTCAAGGATATAACTATGTGTAAGCTGGAAAATTAGGCGAAATACACAGAAATCCCCTGTGGCCGTTGAAATAAAGCAAACCTACTGCCATCTATTGCAACGATCTTTAGGGCAGCCCGTCATCGTGCCTGGGAGCAATCAGAGGCGTTGCGGTCACACAAGAAGAAGAATGTCGCGGAGGTTTTTGAGAGTAAAAGAAGAAGGTGTCGTGGATTAACGGTCGAAAGGATCAGGTGTGTGCAACTGAGGCTTCTGGCTGGATCCCAGGGAAAGGGGCGCGATGACGGGTTAGCCTACTGCGGGTGAGCAGAGGCTACATTCTCAGAAGTGGGATGATTCGTGCGCACAAAAGAGTGACTGTGTATCGACCTGAATGCGGCACGAGCTTAGCCCAATCGCGTCAGCAGGATCCTTATGCCCAAATAAGGAAATACTTGCAGATGACGCAATATTTCGGCGCCTTGGCTGCTGTTGGTCGAGACATGAAGCATTCTTCGGTGAATAGTGGAGCGGAGCAGTCGCATCTCAAAAAAATAAGTAAAAGTCCTGAATTTGGTTTTGTGGGAAAAAAAAACAGTAACTTTGGTTTTGTGAGAAAAAAAAACAATAAGAAAGTGGAAAAAAATAAATTTCGCATAATAATAGTGCGAAGAAAAGTTGGTTCCGAGCTATAGCGTTGAAGGTGATTCAACTGTTGGACCGGCTTCGGAGTGGGTGGCATCAGGAGCATCAGGAGGAGACACAGCTAAGTGGATAGGTTTAAGTTTAATCTTTTTTTTAAAAAAAAGAAAAACATTGGATTGAAGGAATTAAGTAGCTAGATCTGTAAATATACATGCTTGTGCGTTGCTGTTTTCCTTTTGAAAAAATATATAAAATAAAGTAAAATAAATAAAAATAAATAGAAAAAAAATAATAATAATAATAAAATGAGTGTAAGGAGGAAGCGAGAGGGCCCTCCTCAAACAATGGTTAGAACTCCGAAGGGTAGACTCACAGATTCCTCGACTTCTTCTGTTGCAAGTTCGTCCCGGGACGTGTCTGATCCGGTAGGGCATGCGGGATCGGGAAAAGAGAGTAGTTCGGGTGCGTACCGTACGGGAGTTGCGGAAATTTCTGGCATCCTTCCTGAGTTTAATCCGGGTAAATTAGGCTCCCTTGGTGCTGCCGGCTGGGTTGCGTGCGTCGAAAGATTAAAGACCATCTACGGTTGGGATGACAGGTGCACCCTCCTCTATGCATCTCTAAGACTGGGAGGTGCAGCACAATTTTGGAGTCAAGGCCGGTTGGTTGAGGATGATACTTGGTCGAAATTTAAATTAGGTTTTGTTTCGGGATTCCCTGAGGGTTTGGACGAGGCATCAGTACACGCTAAACTACTGAGTCGAAAACGTCGGCCGGGAGAGCCGATTGAATTATATCTCTATGAGGTATTAGCCTTAGGTCGTCGGGGTGGAATAGCGGATTGCTCAATAGCAAAGTATATTATTTCAGGCCTCGGGGATAGAAGTTTGATAAATATTTTAACCGCGAGTAATTCTGTGGACCCGGTGGAATTGCTTGGTCAAATTAAAAGGTATGAGGGAATTATGGAGCAGGAGCGGGCGCGGAGTGTTGTTGGAGGCGCACTTGTGCAGAAAATTCCGTATACTCCCCGAGTTGAACCTGTGTCGAAGACGGGTGAACCGGGAGGACGGGTTAGAAATACGGGCCCAAATAGAGAAAGTTTTATTAGGTGTTTCAGATGCGGGCAAGCAGGACATAAGGCAAATCAGTGTAACGTGGGGAGAAATAACATAAATTATAACCAAGGAAAAAATAACACAAATTATAACCAAGAAAAAAATAACACAAATTATAACCAAGGAAAAAGAAAGGACAACGTTCAACGAATTAGAATGCTCAGCAAAGAGAGCTGCGAGCTCTACCAGGTAGCGATTATAGAGGGAAAGGAATTAAGAGCATTTGTCGATTTGGGCAGTGAATGTTCGACTATTCGCGCAGGCGATTGCGGATTGAAGGGATGGCCAGTGGAAAAGGGTAGCCGTAGGGTGACGTTGAAAGGTTTTGGTGGAGGGGTTTGTAGGGCTTTAGGCCAAATTAAAAAAAGGGTACGAGTGGGAGAAATTGAGGAAGAGGTTGAAATCGCCGTAGTCTCGGATGAAATGCAGGATGCACCAATGATTCTGGGTCAGGATCTTTTGAATAGACCAGGAATTCTCGTTGTCAAAAGTTGGGGAAAATTGGAAATTTTAAAAGACACGCGTTGCAACTTGAACGAACATGCTGAGAATATATACAAAACAAATAGGGACGACCAAGTAGAAAAACAAGTTAAGATAATTAAGAAAACTATTGAAATGTCTGACTTAAATGTTGGAGAATTGGCTACTCAAGACATCACCATGAAACTGCTTGCCCTCCTTCATAAGTATAGGAGTGCGGTCGCAAAAGATATCGATGATTTAGGAAAAACGCACTGGATTAAAATGAGTATAGCGCTCAAAGAGCGGAAAAGCATACGTTACAAACCATACCGAGTGCCATATCATCTGGAAGAAGAATTACAAAAAATGATTGACGAACTTTTAAGGAATGAAATTATAGAAGAGTCACATTCGGAGTACGCTAGCCCAACTATATTAGTGAGAAAGAAGGATGGAAACCACCGTATGTGTATTGATTACAGAGAATTAAATGCCATTACAAAAAAAGAACATTTTCCGACGCCCAATATTGACGAAACTTTAAACAAACTGGCGGGTGGAAAGGTTTTTATCGCGTTGGACTTAGCAAACGGTTATTACCAAATTCCAATATGTGACAATTCTAAGGAATATACCGCGTTTGTCACGCCAAGAGGGCATTATCAATTTAAACGTATGCCCTTTGGTCTTGCCAATGCACCGGCCGTATTCATGAATTTAATGAATAAAGTTTCACAAAGAATACAAAATCCAAAAGTTCTATTTTATATGGATGACTGGGTGATAGCGGCTTCAACTATTTACGAAGCGCTGGAAATACTGGAAAAAGTTTTAATTGTATTAAGGGAAGCCAACTTATCACTAAATTTAAAGAAATGTTCGTTCTTTCACACCACTATTAATTATTTAGGTCACGAAGTAAGTAATTGTGGAATTAAGCCGGGAAAATCGAAGTCAGAGATTATTCATAATTACCCGCAACCGAAAAATTTAAAAGAAACCAGATAGTTTCTGGGACTCACGGGATACTTTAGGAGGTTTATTCGAAATTATGCTCAGATAGCATCCCCATTGAGCAACCTACTAAAAAAGGATGCGGAATTCAAGTGGACTGAAGTTCAGGGGGAAGCATTTGAAAGACTAAAAAATAAACTATCAGAAAGACCTATTCTCATATTATATGACCCTAATGCAAAACACGAGTTGCATACGGATGCTTGTGCGAAGGGACTCGCGGGCATTCTCATGCAGCTAACGCCGGACGGTCGGAATCAAGTAGTCTCTTATTTCAGTCGCAGGACAACCGCTAATGAAGAAAAGTTTCATAGCTACGAACTGGAAGCCCTGGCGGTAGTAGAGAGTTTGGAACGGTTCAGATATTATCTTATGAGAAAACATTTTAAAATAATTACAGACTGTTCTTCATTAAAAGCTACGCAGGCCAAGAAAGAAATAATACCGAGGATCGCTAGATGGTGGTTGAAAATACAGCAGTATGACTTTGAGCTGGAACACAGGCCGGGATCAAAAATGCAACATGTGGACGCCTTAAGTCGAACAGCACAAACCATCGGCAATGAAGTAGAGGTAGCAGGGGAAGACGTTATGGTTATAACCTTGTCACCAACGGACTGGGTTGTTTCATTACAAAGGCAGGATAAGGAGTTAAAAGATATCATAGAAGTTCTTATCGATAGAAAACACAAAAGATATAAACAGCTGAGTCCAAGATATGAGTTGAAGGAAGGTCGGCTATATTATAAAACCGATCAAGGGTTAAAATTTGTTGTACCAAAGGGAATAAGGTGGTATGTTGTTAAAACGTCTCATGATGGCCTGGGCCATTTAGGGTTAGAACGCACTGTGAAACATATACAAAAAACTTATTGGTTTCCTCATCTTAATGGCTTTGTGAGGAAATTTATTGATAATTGTGTAAGTTGTGCATATAACAAAAGAGGGAAAGATGAGTCGCGCTACCAATTAAACGTTTTAGAAACAAAGCCTCTGCCCTTCAATTTAATTCATATAGATCATTTGGGACCATATCCGCGGAGTAGCAAGGGAAATGTACATTTATTGGGAATTGTTGATGCTTTTACAAAATTCATTATTTTGCGTCCCGTTCGGGGAACCAACACAACTTATGTAATAAGAACTCTTGAGGAGTTATCACAATTTTTTGGGTCACCAGCAAGCATTGTCTCAGACAGGGGGAGTAGTTTCACATCCAAAGCTTTTGAAGAATATTGTAAAGCAAACCACATTGAGCATCGGAAAATTGCCGTTCAAACGCCAAGAGGTAACGGGCAAATCGAACGTTACTTTCGAACCATTTCCCAGGCGATAGCGTCCTCAACCACTAGAGAAGATGGCCGTGATTGGGATGCTTGTTTAAATAACATACAATGGGGATTAAATTCTTTACCACATAAAGTAACTGGGCAATCTCCTCTTAAATTATTATTGGGTTATGAGCCAAGGACATTTTTATGTAATGATCTGACAGCTATTATACATGGGGAAATTTCAAATGAGAGAGAAGAAGGGCCTTCACTTGAAAATTTAAGGGAAAAAGTTGCGAAACGAATAAATAAAAATAGGGAAAATCAAGCCAATCGTGAAAATCAAAAACGAAAACCACCATACCATTATAACAAAGGGGATATGATTTTAATTAAAAGTGATCATGTAGCTACAGGACAACCACGGAAACATTTGCCGAAGTACAAGGGGCCATATATTGTAGATGAAGTCTTGGGTAAGGATCGATATATAATTACTGATCCACCAGGAATACAAATTTCTAATCGTCCGTTCAAATCGCCGTCGGCGGCGGATAGAATGAAGCTGTGGTGCCAGCTTGATGAGTTGCAGGCGGTCGAGGAGGGTTGTGAGGAGATGGAAGAGGAGGACGAGGAATTGGTTCTTGGTATTTAAAAAAAAGGAGAATGGTGGATGTGCATGTATGTGTATGTGTTTGGGTATGCTACTATATGAATTATAATCTGTGAATTGCAGAATAGTTTCAAATTATGAATTAAGAATTTAATTATGTATAAGTTGTATGAAATGTCTAACTTAAGAAACAAGAAAGCTAAATAACGTGTACAATACAGACTACTCAGTGTTCATATTATAGACATTTTAATAATTATAATAAGCTGTTCGTCGTCAATCCAAAGGAGAAGTTCGGCCTACTTTCCACCCCCCATCTCCGAATGCCGGTCGAGATACTCGGAAAGTACCAGGAGTGTAATAAGGGTAAGTTTTCTGTCAAATTGCAGAAAAGTAGTAAAGGGCGCTAAGCCCGGTTGTCTCAGTTGGAGGCGTGAGATATGAAGTGCCCTTTTCGGGTGGAATTGATGATGATGAATGGTGCACCATGTCATTGAATGTTCACTGTGGACAGTGATGGTCTGATGGCCGAGCTGTAAGCTGGAAAATTAGGCGAAATACACAGAAATCCTCTGTGGCCGTTGAAATATGTGGTCACTATTTTAATGGGACACACAATTTAAGTTCAATGAGAGAATTGTTAAACTCAACAAACAGTTTATTATCTTATTCAGGTTGAATACAAATGACTTATAATGACAGCGGCTGCTGTCGTGTCCGAAGAGCTTCAAGATCACTTCTCAAGTGTCTGATTGTCCCCTCTAGATCTGTCACTCTTTTCTCCGGTGACCAGGGCGCTGCTGTCATCTCGCCGGAAGTTCCCATCTTTCCCGCTTGGTGTGTTGTGGTCGAATAGGAGTCGTCGCCACAGCTACTCCCCCCCCGAGAAACTTTCGCCGGGAAGTTTGAAAGTTACTCGCCGACTGTAGTCTCGCAGAGGTGGGTCCATGTCTGATCCCCAACGATGTGACCGATCTTGTCCGGGAAAAATCGGGGAAGACGAATCAGCAGCCGAGGTCAAAGGCTGACTGGATCCCTGCTGACCAGGTGAAACATCGGGTCTGTGAAAAAACAAATGTTGTTTTGTGGGGAGATGTTGAGGAGGCTGGGTTTGAGGAGTCTGAGATTGAACTTGTGATGCGAACGGCTGAGTCCGAACCGACCGAGGTTCAGCCCGCAAGGATGGAGACCTGCCCTGTGCCGACAGAGGAACAGTCCGTGTTGAGATGTCGGGAGGATCGGATTTACTGATGTAAGCCGGCTTCACTCTGTCCACCGAGATGCTCTGTTGCGAACCATCAATGTCAATCCTGAAAACCCGGTCCGTTGTCCTGAAAACCCGGTCACGTCGGGGTCACCAATTTGTGGTCACTATTTTAATGGGACACACAATTTAAGTTCAATGAGAGAATTGTTAAACTCAACAAACAGTTTATTATCTTATTCAGGTTGAATACAAATGACTTATAATGACAGCGGCTGCTGTCGTGTCCGAAGAGCTTCAAGATCACTTCTCAAGTGTCTGATTGTCCCCTCTAGATCTGTCACTCTTTTCTCCGGTGACCGGGGCGCTGCTGTCATCTCGCCGGAAGTTCCCATCTTTCCCGCTTGGTGTGTTGTGGTCGAATAGGAGTCGTCGCCACAGATAAAGCAAACCTACTGCCATCTATTGCAACGATCTTTAGGGCAGCCCGTCATCGTGCCTGGGAGCAATCAGAGGCGTTGCGGTCACACAAGAAGAAGAATGTCGCGGAGGTTTTTGAGAGAAGAAGAAGAAGGTGTCGTGGATTAACGGTCGAAAGGATCGGGTGTGTGCAACTGAGGCTTCTGGCTGGATCCCAGGGAAAGGGGCGCGATGACGGGTTAGCCTACTGCGGGTGAGCAGAGGCTACATATGATAATTTTCTTCTGCAGGCGGGTTCTTTCTACTATAGTAGTAGACCGGATGCAATTGTTGGTCGTCACCAGTTTGGAGGAGGACTGCTGCACACCCGTATTTGCTCGCGTCTGTGTGGATTTCCATTGCCGCTGTCTGTTTGACTATGTGTATAATACAATTACTTTTTTTTTAAGTACTAAATAAAACTCAAACGCAAATTAGAAATTAACTTTAATTCTCAAAACTATAACCTAAAAAAATATCATGTTGCGGCAAGGCAGTCACTTTGAGCAGGGCCTGTAACCAAAAAGAAACAACAATGAGCTCTCTGAAATGTGCAAATAATCATACACACACACACAAGAAGCATAGCGTCGCAATCGTCATCACAAATTCTTGCAAATAAAACTCTGAATAAACAAATGAGGCTCAGTTGGGATATCGTGAGGGGAATGGTTACCTCTCTCACTCAAACCCGATGTCTCCCAGGAAGAGTAAACGTGCGGCTCCAACCACACGCCCTCATCTGGCACGGTTTACCCAACCTTACAGACACCTCTGAGGAGATTCATCAACATCCTGTTGGAATTCATCCTCAACCTAGGAATCTCAGACTGAGTTTCTCACGGAATTGGTACCCCCAACTCCAGAAACAATCAAACCAATAACTACCCGATTGCGTCGCTAATAATCCATATGGACACTCATGCAAGCGCACTCCACAACAAAACTACCCAAAAGAGAGAAACGCTCTCATGAAAATGCCCTATCAAGGGGATAATAAAATTATCACCGAATTTGTAGCCCACAAAATTAAAATCACCTACACATGCCAAACAGCCCAGTGATTACTCACCTAATTAAATTTATTCGAACTAGTCACCACCAATTGCACTTTAAAATAAATCTCTTGCACACAGACCGTCACCACCCGTCCTCAACGAAAACTTAGCCGAGAATGACTCGAAAGAATATCCGATTCGCCCCATCGGGGAACTAGTCATAAACTTGCCCAGACAAGCATAAAACAACGAGGATGAATCATTCTCAACACAGCCCCTGCGCAAAATACTCAGGGATAGCTGTGGGCGTCGCAGGCACGGGTGCGCTGTGTGCACTGTTGCCTGATTTTCGATCTTAAAAGTTATCAAACAATTCAATTTCAAGCATTCACGCTTCTGAGTACATACATTCGAATGAAACCAAAATCAACTTACTTGATTTCCCTTACACTCGTCCATCCTGACTAGGACTCGCCTCGAGTTCCTCTGAAGCAGAACTGTCGACTTCTACTGGGACTCCATCCCCACCACTATCGCTATCAGTTGCGTCTGACAAACCTCCTGGTGGACGCCAAGGACGTATTTTGTCCACAGCTATGGTCCTCTCATAGTTTGTCTTTCGCGTTTTTCTGTAATTCCCATCCATATCAATAACCACGTATCGATCGTTAGGGTAGACTGTTTTTATTACAAACGGTCCACTGTAAGGCGGTACCAACTTCCTGCTTGTACCTTGAGGAGTCTCTTGCTTCTCGATAACTACTAGATCTCCTTCTTTATATTTTTTTGGTTTTTTCCTTCTTTTATCAAAGTATTCTTTTTGTTTCTGTTGGGCTTTTAGATTTTTCTCAGCGGCTTTATTTCTTTCCTCCTGGATGTCTGCGATTATACCCGCGGTTTGTTTAATTTCATCAATTAAAACCATGTCAGATCCTGATCTTGGTATAGTACCAAACATTAGTTGGCTAGGAGTCTTACCGGTACTTTTGTTTTCGATGTTATTTAATGCAAACTGCACGGTTCGAATGTTTTCATCCCATCTATCTTCCTCTAAAGTGGTGGTCATAAGTGCAGATAGTATTGACCTATTTAGGCGCTCTACTTGGCCATTAGCCCTAGGAGTGGCCACTGCGTTTAAAATGTGCTTTATATTGTTTTGATCGCAGAAGCGTTTAAACTCTTTTGCCGTAAACGCACTTCCCTGGTCAGATATTACATTTTGGGGAATCCCGTGTACACTGAATAAATCTTTAAAGAATTCAACCACGAATTTCGTTTTAGTTGTCTTGACAGCTCGTAAGAACGTAAACTTTGTGAATCCATCCACAATCACGATGAGGTGTAAATTCCCCCTTTTCGATTTGGGAAAGGGGCCCAAATGATCGATGTGTACTGTTTTCATCGGTTCCTTATCTTTGGGTATAGGATGCATATAGCCCTCTCGTTTACCTGTATTTCTTTTGTTGAACAAGCAGCGGATGCAGCAAGATATGTACTTTTCAACATATTGTCGCATCCTGGGAAACCAATAGTGTAGACATAATCGTGTTAATGTTTTCTCTATCGAGAAATGACCCAATTCATCATGTGCAGCCCGGACAACTTGTTGCCTCATCCCATGAGGAACAAGCCATTGGATGCCTAACGCAGTTATTCTGTAAACTCGTCCGTCCCTTAGGGTATAATTCTTGTAGATCTGACGCTCTTCGTCTGTTTCCGGTGGTTTAGCCAGTACTTTATGAATTTCTTGGATTTTTCGATCCGTTAGTTGTCCTGCTAGTACCCAATCAGCCTGTTTGATCTGCAAAATAATTTGGCCTTCATTCATGACACAAGGATTCCTGCTTAGAGCATCCGCATGTTTCATGCGCCCGACAGGTCGGTATTTAACTTCAAAATTAAACTCCAACAGCTGAAGCCACCAACGCGCAATTCGTGGTATCAACTGTTTTTTCTCGTTAGAAGCCTTAAGCGCGTTACAATCTGTGATAATGGTAAATTTTATACCCAATAGATATGAGCGGAATTTCTTAACTGTTTCTACCACAGCAAGGGTTTCAAGCTCGTAAGAATGATATTTCGTTTCTGGGTATCTAGTTTGCCTGCTGAAGTAAAGAACTGGATGTAACCGTCCATCTGTTTGGTATTGCAACAATATTCCAGCAATCCCAATTGCACTAGCATCCGTATGTACCTCGGTAATCGCCTGCGGATTATAAATAGCTAAAACTGGCTGAGTGATCAGCTTACTCCTCAACTGTTCAAAAGCTTGCTTTTCACATTCACCCCATTGCCATTTCGTCGCCTTCCTGAGCAGATTGGTTAGTGGTTTGGTAATAACAGAATAATCCTGTACAAAGTGTCGAAAATACCCCGTAAGTCCTAGAAATTGTCGGACTTGACGAATATTCCCGGGTGCCTGAAACTCTTTAATGGCTTTTACTTTGTCAGCTCCTGGTTTGACCTTGCCATTGCTGATTTCGAATCCAAGGAAAACCACTTTTTCCATCAGAAATGAACATTTCTTTAGGTTTAACGTAATATTCTCCTTTCGAAATATTTCCAGGGTCTGCCGTAGTCCATTCATGGCCTCCTCTACGTTTTTAGCATGAAGAAGAACATCATCTAAATAAACAGCGGCTATATTGTTAACCGGATTCAGGATTCTACTCATATAACGTTGGATAACTCTGGGAGCATTGCACAATCCAAATGGCATTCGTTGAAACTGATATTGTCCATGAGGCGTTACGAACGACGTATATCTTTTGGAAGTCTCCTCCATTGGGATCTGGTAATACCCAGATCGCAAGTCCAAACTAGTGAACCATATACCTCCTTGCAGTTTATCGATTTGGTCATCAATTCTTGGTAGCGGATGATTGTCCTTTATTGTCCTGGAATTGAGTTTCCTAAAGTCAATACACATTCTCTGTTCGCCGTTCTTTTTTGTAACCAATAAGATTGGAGAAGCAAATTCTGAATCTGATTCCTGGATGATATCATATTGCAACAATTCTTCTATCATGTCTCGTACAATTTCCTGTTCCTTGAAGGACATCCTGTAGGGTCTATACGTAAAAGGTTTGTCTTCTTCTAGCCTGATTCTCATTTCAGCGGTTTTCGCACAACCCAGTTCATTCACTCCTCTAGCGATACAATCTCTAAACTCGTTCAAGAGTTGTGTCAACTGTTCTTTTTGAATTTCATTAATCGGTCCGGCTAGTATTTCGTCTAAGTCGATTGAGTCGTTTTCTTTTGTATCTACCGTCATTATTTGTTCCTCCGTACTTCCCTCTTGTTTGCAGCACCATCCTCGAGCAATAACAGAATTCTCTTTTATGTACATATCCTGATCTCCAAGATTAATAATTGGTAAACAAGTAGTGCCATTACCATCAGTTCGCAGAATTTTTCGAGGTATCCAACTTTCTTGTTCTTCATGTGGACGCAATGTTGTTTCAATGTATATATCTGTTGTTTGTTGATCGGTCTTTACTTCTACTATTTGAACTTGTTGAGCTGGTAAAACTATTTCCGTTGGGGTCTTCAAAGCTATTTTACAGTTTGGTTCTGTTTCTAATTCGGGAAAATTCATTTCCTGCTCCGTTTGCAAAAATTTAAGAGCCCTATCTGTCATTATGGCAATTATGTTGGGTAATTCTGTGAATGATCGACCTAAGATAATTGGTATATTCTGCAGCTCATTGTCAACTACGATTATTTTCACAGTTGCTTCCACATCATCAACCTTGATTTGTGCCGCCGTTGAACCTTGACTTATTGAAAATCCTTTTCCGTATCCATGAAGAGACACCCGTTCATTATAATCCACGGTCAATCCCAAACGATTAGCTTCTGTTACAGTAATTAATGTGCATGAGCTACCAAAATCTATATAAGCCTGAGTTTTAATTCCATTTATATACACATCTTTAAAATATTTTTCATTTGACGTTCCATCGCGATTTAATTCCAATAGAGCCACAGTCTTTTTGTCATTCGGTTTTTGTGGACAGACTTTCTCATTATGAAATCGGCTTTTACAAATTTGACATTTAGTGTCCTGACTTTTATTCTGATTTGGTACAGAAGCAGTACATTTACTGGCATAATGTCCACGTTTACCGCATTTAAAACAAATGATTGCATCGTTTGCCGGTTTATTTACGGTCGCTTCCTTACGATGGTTATTTCGCTTCAATATAAATTTAGGATGATTACGCGGTCGATTATATTGCTGCGAAGTTGATGGCTGATCTTCAGTAACAGTAGTTAAAAACTGGAACAGAGATTCAGGAGTTTCATGCCGCCCTGCTCTCGCTCCTGTCTTGATCATACTATCTTCGATTCCCGCTATTACACACGATACCGCGTCTCTTCCCTTAATTTTACACGCGTTTATAAGAGCCATCTTTTCATAAAAGTATTTCGTATAGGTTTCCTCAAATCTTTTCTTTCTGCGCATCATCTCACTGAGTATGTCAGAAAATTCCCTCTTATATGGGAAAGCCTCTTTAATTCTAACCTTCCATTCCTCCCACGAATGTTTAATAGTACCAAGACCCCTGTACCAAACTTCAGCCATTCCACGTAGCTTCGTAAATGCAAAATAAATTGTGGTATCTTCGTCCCATTTACATACAGTTCGGAGTTCATCGATTTTCTTGCACCATGTTTCGGCTGACTGACTGCGATCGTCAGGATCAAAACAAGGAATAGTTTCCCCTCTAGATGACGCAGTGGATATTCCCGTATTCGTCCGGACAAGTAATGTTTTAATCACGTCGGTAAACCTATCCAAAGATTCTGCCGTGCTTCGCGAACGAGACGTATTTCGACGATGTCGGCGACAAGTATAATTCTCTTCGTCGGATGAATCGGAATATCTCCTTCGTCGATGAGAACGCCTAGGTGACTTCTTTCGCTTCGGCATAGTAATTCCTCTCCTTCACTCGTAAACAAATAAAAAAAAACGCTGCAGGGATAAAACCCGAAATAAATACATGATCCCATAAAATTTTAGCTAATTTTAAATACTGTGAAAGGTTTTTCCCACGTATAAGCATATGTCGTCAAAATTTACTTTGAAAAACAAATCAAATTGATTCCACAACAATGTGTGTGGCCGTAAATTTTTTGCTGAGCTGCCGACGTTAAAATTTTTCGCCAGCCATAGGCGGCGTGAAATAAAAATGATGTTTTATGCTTTCCAGGACAGAGAATCGGGGCCAATGTTTGGCCCTGACCACAACACCATCAGGTACTTTGAGCTCGGCCCCCGAGCTCAAAGGAACTGAAAAAAGGTCAGGGGCTTTGTGCGGGTGCCCAACATGTGGTACGACCCACGACCCGAGTCTAACCCGAGACTGAGCTAGCCGGCCAAAATTAATGCTGGACCTCCCTGTACCCTAATGAGAGGTCAGCTCGGTCCTGCACCAACTTGGCCACTCTCTCGTACTGGCAGAGAGAGCCTGCCCTAATGAGAGGCGGGTCTCCCTGTCAGTAAGAGAGAGCTGCTATCTCATCTCGAGCCAGCCCTAAGCGTGAGGACCCATGAAAGTCAGAGTTGTACGATGCCGAGATGTGTCGATACTTTTGGGTATACCTTGAAACGTAAGGATCATGAGACCATGAAACCTTGAGACCATGATACCATGAGAACACCCAAGGGCAAGCACGCAGGTTGCAGACAAGGGTGGTGAAGACAAAATTGAAACTTGGAATGATTTTCCAGAAAATTGAAAAATATCTATATAGAGCAAGAATAGATCAGGCTAGTAAAATCGATACGACAAAATTGGTTGAGTTGTGATGTTATTTATTCTGCGATGATGGCGGTTAAACCATCATATCTGCGGGTATTTCGCAAAGGATAAAATGATTGAGCAGCGGAATAGCTGGAGATGAACTTCCAGCGACACCGAATGGGAGAGAGAATATTTTCGAGGGAAGGTAGCCGTACAGACCCACCCCGCGAGAGGCCAGCAACCGGCGACGACGGGAGGGAACTCCCGGTCAGGTGGCTGGCACACCAAAAGCCAACCCCTGCAATTCCGGGGAGTCCTCCCGACGTTCCCGGATGCCAGTTCCGCAGAGTGGGCAAGCAAAGCCCCTCTCGACCTGTTCCTCTCGAGGTAGAGAGATCCCCGAAACCCCGAGTAGGCTTGCTGGCTGACGAAGCCAACATCCTCAATTCTCAAGAGGTTCCGGGTCACCCTCAACCCCGAGGGTTGCAGGCCGGGCCTCTTGATTGGGAAGGTGAGAGAAAAACAGACAAAAATTTAAAGGATGGGTATTGGATAGGATGGTATTATGGATAAGGAACTCTAATTGGGATGGGGTAAAGGGGGTTTAAAAAGGGTGTGTCCACCGCATAAGCTAGCAGAGGCGGCTTCTGAACACACGAACGCTACCAGTTAAGCTGGTCGGATACCTTCTTAGGGCTACCGAAAAAATATTTGGATAGAAGGAGAAGCTCCATTACGGATTGCCGCGGTGGAGTTTCCCATTTTATAGCGGAATCAAAAAAAATATTTAGAATTGATAAGTAATATACAGGGCATATTAATAGGAAGTCACGGTTTGATATCTTTGGCATGGAAAGTGCCAATTAACTTGCCTTGAAGGGTTTCCAACTCATACAGTGAATTACCTTTTCTAGCTCTAACTCGGCATTTGACGAACTTCTTTCCAAGTTTGGCGTTGAAGCCTTTCCCGAAATTACTCAACTGGAAGTTTCTTCTGAATACTTCTTGTCCTACCTTGAACTCTACAGGTTTAGATCGTAGATTATACTGCTTGGCGCCTCTGTCAAAAGCCTTGTCTAAATTATCTTTTACCTGTGCACGAATTAGTCGAAGTTTGTCGGAGGTATCCACATCGATAGGTTCATTCACCCCTGATAGCTGTCGTAATAATGCATAGGCAGAGCCATGCTCAATCATATTATTACCGAACAAAATTTTATAAGGAGAGAATTTTGTGGCTTGGTGAACCGAACTACGTAACGAACTGGCTATACAACACAATTTCTCATCCCATTTGGTGTGCTCATCTTTTAGGTAGGCTCGAATGCCAGACAAAATAGATTGATTTACACGCTCGGAGGCGTTGGCTTGAGGCGAGTATACCGCAGTGCGAAAATGATGCACGCCATATCTTTTCAAAAGTTTCTGAAATTGAGCTGAACGAAATTGTGTCCCATTGTCAGTCACCACTGTTTCAGGGACTCCAAAGTGATGGAAAATTTTTTCTTCGACATAGGTGCAAATGTTCGAGGTACTAGCTTTTCGAAGAGGTTCAAATAAAGGGTATTTAGAAAAGTGATCTAAAGCGATCAAAATACAAACTTTTCCTTTCTTCGTTCTAGGGTAAGGACCCAGGAGATCGAGATAAACTCGTTGCCAAGGTCGTTCGGTCTTGACTTGTGTGCCCATGGGTGGTCTTAAGGTGGTGTTAGATGGTTTCACCTCTTTACAAATGTCGCACGACAGGATGTATTCACGTGTCTCAACTGTCATACCTGGCCAATAGAAATGTCTGCGAAGTCGTGCTAAAGTTTTACCAATTCCGCCGTGAGCTGCTAAAGGTGGATCATGAGCTCGAGATATAACGTCTCTAGTTAATGCACTAGGCACCCATAACTTCCACGCCTCTTCTTCTTGAACGGGATCACCTGACCGTGGTTGAGTTCGTATGTAGACATATTCATCACGAACTATTAAATCAGGGAAACGGTCTTTATTTTTCTCAATACGTTCTTTAAGTTCGGTATATTCAGAAGATTGGAAGTGTGGTGAGTCAAGATCAATTTCAGGACCATGGTCTTCTAATGAGCTAGCATTTATTTGGTCGCAGTGAATTCGTGACAAGGCGTCTGGCACAACATTCAGTGTTCCTTTACGGTGCTCGATACTGAAGTTGAAACCTTGTAATTTTAGGCTCCATCGGGCCAGACGACCGCTAAGGTCTTTTTGATTCATGAGCCACTGCAGGCTAGCGTGATCAGTTATGATCTTAAAAGGCATTAATTCGACATAAGCACGGAATTTTTTTAGACTTATAATGGCCGCAAGACATTCTAATTCGGTTACGGTATAATTTCTCTGAGCAGAATTGAGCTTCTGAGAAACGTATGCGATTGGTTTTTCTTTTCCTTCGTCGTCTAATTGTAAAAGCACGGCTCCGACTCCTTGACTACTCGCGTCGCACTGAATAATGAAAGGTTTACTAAAATCAGGACTCGACAGCAATGGAGCGGTGGTAAGTAATTTCTTTAATTCTTCGAAAGCAACCTGAGCTTCGTCAGTCCACGTATATTTATTAGATTTTTTCAACGTGTCTGTAATTGGAGCGCTCAGATCCGCGAAATTTGGAATAAACTTACGATACCAACCGGCCATGCCGAGAAAGCGACGAGCCTGCTTGAGCGTTTTAGGCGACGGGTAATTTACTATCGCTGCGATTTTGTCTGGGTCTGTCTTGATGCCCCCTTCTCCAACTATGTACCCCAAGTACTTAGTCTCTTTCAAGCAAAATTTGCTTTTTTCGACATTTATTGTCAGGCCTGCCTTTTTGAGACAACTGGCCACTTGAGACAGAAGTTCTAAGTGGGTATCAAAGTCTTCTGACAAAACTAAAAGGTCATCAAGATACACCAAGACATTTTCGCGGAGATTATACGGTATTACTTTGTCCATCAGTCTGCACATCGTTTGCGGAGCGTTGCAGAGACCGAATGGCATCACTGTGAAGTGATAGAGGGGATGGCCAGGTACCGTAAAAGCGGTCTTCTCACGGGAGCGTTCCTCCAGTGGTATTTGCCAGAAAGCGTCCTTCAGGTCCAGGCTGGTTATAAATTTAGCCGACGGAATGCGACTCAGTATACCATCAATGTGTGGCAAAGGATAAGCATCCTTTTTGGTTACCGAATTCACTTTCCGGGCGTCAAAACACAGCCTGACCTTTCCGGGCTTCCGCACCAGTACCACTGGGGAGCTCCACGGGCTCTGGCTTTCCTCTATCACTCCAAGCGAGCGCATTCGGCTCAGCTCGGCATCCAGCAATTTCTGGACAGCTGGTGATACAGGATAAAAGCGTTGTTTAATCGGAGCGGCTTCACCGACATCAATCACATGTTCCAGAAGATTAGTTTTTCCTAAACCCAAGGTAGTAAAAGATGGAAAAAGAGATTTGACGTAGTCTAGCCTACGTTGTTCAGCAGGTGGCAGGATATGTTGTTGGGAATCAATCGATTCCGCGATCGGGGCATCCAACGAGGCCAACGACCCTAGGACATCTGGCGCTAAACCAAAAGTCTTCCAGAAATCGACTCCCAAATATAAAGGTTGTGTCAGACTGGGAACAAGATAAAAACGGAGTGACTTGCTTTGGCCACGAAAAGTAACATCTAGGTCAGCATGACCGTGTACTTCGGGCTTGGCCCCGTTGGCTACCTCGATCGTGGATCGATATTTTGCCCAATTAATGTTTTTGTCGGACAACAATTTCTCCGATCCTTGACCAAGTACGCTTACACTAGCTCCAGTGTCTAGTAAACCAGTCAATTTAGTTCCCAGAATCTGAACTTCGGCATAAGGTCTCACATCCTTTTGCACTGACACGAATGCAGTGGCTAATTTACGTCGGTTTGAAATAACGCGTCGCCAAAAGGCACGTAAACGTACTGACGAGCGTTTGGTTTTTGTACTTTGTCGTACCCGGGTTTCGGAATATTTGGAGGGTGTAAAATTCGACATGAAAATTCTCTCCCGAGCAGCTCGGTACTCTTTTAACCGCTGATGGAGTGGTTTACGAGGGTAAACAAGCGGAACGGTATCCTGAATTTTAGCGGGCTGTTCTGGCCTCGCTAGAATCGTAACGGCTCGACAGGGAGTAATACATGGCGTCTCGTCTTCAAACTCTGACTCAAGAACATCTTCTATCGTAACAACATCGACGACTTTTGATTTAGGTGGCAAGGACACATCAGGTAAAGTAGGCTTTTCCGAAAAGGTAAGTAACTCATCTGGACGAGAGGTAACCTCAGGGCTTCGAGTTACGGTTGCGGACGGGAGGGAAGAGTCTCGCCCGCCTCCGCAGCTGACAGGATCGCTCGTTGAGGTCGAGAGCTGGTGTTGCTGCTCTCGACCCGAGTCTTGTTTTTTTGTGAGCAGTTGGGGCAGCGGGGTTTGACTGTCCCCTTCCTGCCGCAGCCGTAGCAGAAGAAGCCCGTTGGCTCCCTGTCACAATCGTGATAGTAATGCCCTTCGGCATCGCAATTCCAACATTTGGGCTTAGGTGGCTGGTATTTTGCCACGACCCCTACAGCGTCAATATAAGGTTCGATAGCGTCTACAGGCTCTGTACACCAAGGCATAATTTCTTCAACCCGGGCACGAGGTTGAGCAGACGACGGCAACATAGCTCTGGATCGTTCTTTCGTAGCTTGTATTTCCGTTACTAAAGCCCTCAACTGACCGATAGTGTCTGTACGGTGCAGACATAATTTCTCTTGAATATCAGGGAGTAATCCCGTTCGTACTCTCTGCACAAACTCGGGTTCGGGCATTGGAAATTTAAGTTGATTACGCAGACTAATCAAAGCCTGGTAATACATGGCAAAAGTTTCGCCAGGTTGCTGTCGCCTGCCCAGCATCTGCCGGTGGATGTCTACGTCCAGGGTGAGACCACCCCAATCAGCTTTTAAGGCATTTTTGATTTGCTGCCAGGTAGGAGTAGGCGTACCCCGTAAAAATGTCCAGTACCAGTTAAGGAGCGAGTCGCTCAACAACAGGTGAAAATTCTTGACCAGGAGCGAAAAATCACTCCGAAGAGTGTTATGGGTTAGCAATTCGGCCCGGAAGATGAATTCCTCCAGACTTAACTTTTTGTTATCACCGTCGTATTGCAGCTTCCAGTTCCGAACTGGGCTACTGCATCGTCGGTGGCTTGAGTGGGACCCATGAGGCTCAAACACCGGTGGTGGTGGTATGGGGTAAAGCGGCGGTGGTACTTCTACTCTGCCTAAAGGCGGAGCCGGATTGTCGAGGGAACCGAGGTAGTAAAACTTGGCTTAGGAGTCCCCATGGAGAGTTCTTCCCGAAGTTCCTTCAAGCCTTTGGCAACCTCTTTCTTGACAATCCCCGAAATTTGCTGAGTAAGGCTCTCAAGCAATGTTTGGGTGGAAACCCACCCTGAATCATCAGGGCCAGGTTTGGTGGTAGGCGGTTTTTTTGTCATTTTTAGGGGCTGGTGCGACACCGTTGGCGGGTCACCCAAGCTGAGATGCGGTTCCTGCTCGGCTGTCACGATTTCGGTGTTGCGCAGCTGTTCTAGGGGAGGCGGCTCGGCCCGCGGCGTGTCGTCGTTCGCGCCCTCCAACCCTTCAGGCGGAAATAATTGTCGCGCCGATAGCCTCGTGTTATACGGGTTTTTCGCCATCTTATTTTAAACGCGTGAACCGACGATACCCAAAAGATTAAATTGATAATAATAAAACGACGCGCCGGCGATATTAATAGTCGCGAACCGAAATCGAATTATCGTTGAAAAAACAAAAAAGGATCTCTACTTTTGAACCGGAAGTGCCAGGGGTTACAGTATTATTACAATATTAATACAATTGTACTTTCAGAAAATTGTCTCAACTATTACAGCAAAAAAAAATTGGGATTACTATTTTTAGATACAATAGATTGCCAGCTTTTCTTTTGAGTTGTCCTACAAAATTTATAAACTTACCACATCAAAATTTTCTTATGTCCTCTTAATACTTTCTGTTAAATTTTTCGAAATTTACAATTATGAACAAAATATTTCATTATGCCTTTTAGATTTTGTCAATTTTTCTTAATTTTTATATTTTTATTTTCTTTCCCAAATATATACGAAATTAATATAAATTGTTAAATTTTTCTTATTACTTTACAATTTCCTTTACGTTATATTTGATTGATGTTTTGAATAAATGCGATCAAATTTACTACAGACTTCAAAAACTTCTCTGGTCCCACCTCTCCTTCTCTCTTTCAGCACAATGATAAAGGTAAGTGAAATGAAATTATATTAAATTAATTTTCAGAGTCAACCACAAGCCACCGAGCATTCGGCCTGCGATGGGATGTGGTGAGGGAAGGAGCCTTACCAGTTTCACCTGTAGGGACTGCGAGGCAGGGAACGACCAAAGTATCCTCCCGGTCAGGTGGTTGGCTTGTACACCAGCCAGCCCCTGCAATTCCAGGGAGGACTTTAGAAGTCTCCACCACGCAGGCCCGACAGGGTCTGCTGGCAAGGCCCCCCCACTATCAGTTTCTCCCTAGGATGGAGCCTCCCGGAGACCTCGAGTAGGCTTGCTGGCTGATGAAGCCAGCATCCTCAATTCTCAAGAGGCCTCCTGAAGCCTCCAGCCACGCGAGTCACCAATAGGGCCTCGATGGAAGAAGGGAAGGTAAGTGAAATTTGGGAGCCCTAGGCTCAATAGGAAGGGATAGGATGGCCCCACGTTGGGCACCATATTTGTTGCGGGTTGGTACCTCGAGGACCCGGCTAAGTTCCTCGTCCGGGGGGTGTGCGGCTGCGGGAGCTGGCAGGCTACCATTATGCGGTAGTATGGGGGGGTTTGCCGAAAGGCCGCGCTGCGCCACCCGGAACGGCCCACCAACAACGAAATTTTCTCCCGCGACGGAACGACAAAAGCGATAAGGGGCGGAAAAGGACAGTGCAGGCCGAATCCCTGCTACTGCCTGCGGTTGACTCTGACGGGGGGTTCTGGTCGAAATGAACCCCCACTGGCCTAAGCCCCAACCACCCTTTGACCTCCCCGTGGCCAATCAAAATTATGGGGAGGTCCCTTAAAAAAACATTTTAGATCATCTCAACTGATCCACAAAATTACCCACGCTGGCTGAAGTCGAGAGGAGAAGGAGGACCAAGAGAATAAAAATTTAAAGTTAAGTGAACATACCTGAATCTATTTTTTCTTCTTACTTATCTACAAAAATGTTTACAATTTTTAAGCCGTTGGGCGCCTTGCTGCTGCTGATGATGTTGATGCGGATGATAAAACTGCTGCTGACGACGATGCTGCTGAAGATCCCGCGGCGGATGAGTCTGCTGCAGATGCTGCTGCCCGACACCCTGCCTCTTCTTGTGGCCCCGTCGTGGTGTCGGGGTTCCCGGCAGAAAATCAGGAACCAGGTCATACGGTTTGTAATTGTTTTTTTTTCTTTATTTATTTTATTATATTGCTACTTAGTTATTTGCTTGATTGTAGAGTTTATATATGTATTTTTTTCTTTTTTCTTTTATTTAATTAAATTTGGCTTGTTATTCGGGATAGAGTATTGCAAGTTCACGCACTTATATTTTTATGTTCACCGTAATACTTTACTAGTTTATTTTATTTTCCATACAGGTCCTTACTTCTAATTATTTAATTAATTCCCGTTTCATAAAGTTTTTGTTTTGTCTCTTATTCATTTACGTTATGGTATAGTTCATATATTAATTAAGTTCTTCACACCTTCAGTCGTTTAACTTTATTTTTTATTTATTTTTTTTTTTGTTGCCGCTACTGTTCATATTGTAGGGAGTTTAATTAATTACACAGTGTAAAGAACGAACTTGAAAATTACGCTATTACTTTTATCATTCTATTATGCTGCTGTTTTACTTAATTCACGCGGGTACTAGGCTCGAGCCCTGCCGACCGAATGTCGATCCACATTCAGGCACCCTCACTCAGTTTTCCATCTTTTTGGGAAAATGCTTTTCACATGCATACATTCTCACACCAAAAAGGGTTAGTCATTCACACATCTTTCATTTACCCTGGTACCTGGATCGGAGTAAGACAAACGATCCCCAAGCCTAGCAGCGTTACAGCTGAACACACTACTTAAGTGCCAGGAGGGTTTTCCGCTGGCCTTTTTCTAGACTCCTTCGCCTAATCCCTTGGCGCAACTAGCTGCTTGTCGCCGGCTCTATTTACTTTTTACAACCCAAGAACGCTCATGTCGCCCCTTTTATTGCTATTGTCTGTGCGACCCTAATTAGTTTCCAATATAGGATACTTTGTTCGCACTCTAAACCGAAGACGCATGAACATTCTTGCCGCTGCCAAAGCAGCCCTTTACAGCTCGGCCAACCTACCCAGTCACTGTCCCCAGTGACAGATCTATTACTTACTTATACCACAAAGCTTAATCGTGGCTCACCATCAGTGCCACGAGACTCATTCTCTTTAGCTGTTTTATCACGCAGAACCACACAGAGCCACACAGAACCACTCAGGACCACACAGGACCACCCAGAACCAAATATTTGGTCTTAACTACGAAGCCAAATTCCATGAGGCAACTTATACTCCAGTTGACTCCGTTCCAACCATCGAGATCACCCCTTTAGCCAAGGGTTTCCCTACCACAAAGACCAGATCGTTCTAATTCTTACTTTTTTTCTTTTTAATCTTCACACCATATATTTACATATTTCAAACAACAAATGAAACGAAATGTTATCGCTCCGTATCTTATATCTCGGTATCTTCTTCATCTTGACTATCGAAATTCAAATCCTCCAGATTGCACCAAGCTCTAATATTGTCGGCCGAATGGACGGACTCGTATGCCTTCTGACGTAATTGTATGCCTTCTATGTCTCCCACTAAATAGCGATCTCGGGGAAGCACCTTCCTCACCTCGTATGGTCCTTTATATTTTTGGACAATTTTTCGTGAACTGCCACTAGCTGTTGATTCCTGTCTAATCAGCACAAAATCGCCTTCATTGTACGTTTTCGGTGTCCTCGCATTCGCATTGAATCTATCGGCCTGCTGCTTCTGCTTGTTGGCGATCCTCTCTCGAATAATTTCCCTTAAGCTACTCAATGGCATGTTGTCCTTGAATGTCTCAAACTGTTTAGCGACCACTGAATTGCTGGCAAGTTAAGATCCCAGTCTTTTCCATTTTCGTCCTCCGACATTGTCGCGATAGCATTTCGAACAGTTCGAAAATACCTTTCAATTTGCCCGTTTGCTCTTGGGGTCTGCACAGCAGTCAGAACGTGCTTGATTGCATTCTCTTCCATGTACTTCCGGAACTCGCGGGATGTAAAAGCTGTTCCCCTGTCACTTACAAATTGTGTTGGCATACCGAAATACTGCGTAAATTCATCTAATAATTTAATCGCTTCGCTTGTTTTTGTTGATTTAACAGCTTTGAGAACAATAAATTTCGTGAAACTATCGACGACTCCAACTACATGGATATTCCCTTTTTTGCTTTTCGGGAAAGGTCCGAGGAAGTCTGCATGTACCGTATGAAATGGGATTGATACTCTTTCATAAATGTGTATCTGATGACTGGCATCTCCATGTTTCTTATGATGTAAGCAAGGAATACACGATTTAATGTATTTTGTAACCGCGTGCTTCATATTAGGAAACCAAAATGTCTCTTTTATGTTATTCATTGTTTTGTCGACGCTATGATGACCCATGTCGTCATGAGCGCCCTTCACCACCCTCCAGCGAACTCCATTTGGTACAAAAAATCGCTTGCCTTCCGGGGTGATTTTATAGACTCGTCCTTTTTCTACCAAATAACTCCCTTTAAATCCGTGGAATTGAGGGTGGTCCTTCCTTTTATTCTCCAGTACGTCTCGGATTTCCTGAATCCATTTGTCCTGCTTCTGCAATGCAACTAACCAGTCTTCTTCCGCATTATTAGTGATACGCATAACCTTATCTGCGACAGTCTCCGGCACGTCTCTGGTAGTTGATCCTGCATTGCGGCTCAACGCATCCGCGTGCATTAATTTATTTGCTGACCTATACTCCAGCTCGTAATCAAATTCCGAAATTCGAAGCCACCATCTCGCAATCCTTGGAATAAGGTTCTTTTTCTCCTGCGTGAGTTTTAATGAGTTGCAGTCGGTAACAATTTTAAATCTTTTGTGCAGCAAATAGTACTTGAATCGTTCTAAACTTTCTACAACCGCAAGAGCCTCGAGCTCATAACTGTGGTATTTACTCTCCATCGGTGTAGTTGTTCGACTGTAATAGGCTACCGGTTTTAACAATGAATTCGATTCTTTCTGAAGCAGGATTCCAGCGATTCCGTAACTGCTGGCATCTGTATGCACCTCATGTTCTGCTTCCACCTTATACAGTGTAAGAATAGGCCGTTCCTTCAACATGCCTCTCAGTTGTTGGAATGCTTGTTCCGTTTCGTGTGTCCATTGAAAACTGGCATCTTTCCGTAACAGCTTATTAAGTGGTCTCGCGATTAATGCATATCCTTCAACAAATTTTCTAAAATATCCCACCAACCCTAAGAATTGTCGCACTTCTTTTATCGATTCTGGTTTCTTATATTCGGCTGTTGCTTGTGTTTTCTCTATTCCCGGTTGAATACCTCTTTCCGACACTTCATGTCCCAAAAACTCTAATCTATTTTTCGAAAAATGGCACTTCTTCAGATTCAATGTCACACCAGCACGGCCCATCTCTTCAAAAACTCGTTCCAAGGTATTAATGTGTTGATTAAAGTCTATACTAGCGATAAGAATATCGTCCATATAACATAAAATATCCGGGGACTGTATTGGTTGAAGGATTTTAGCCATCAATCTCATAAATACCGCCGGCGAGTTTGTCAAACCGAACGGGACCCGCTTGTACTCATAATGCCCATCAGGCGTGACAAATGCTGTGAGATGACGGGAATTCTTGTCAACGGCTATTTGATGATACCCTGACATCAGATCTAAATTGCTGAATACACATTTTCCAGCGAGTGAGTTAAGTGTTTCCTCAATATTAGGCATCGGGAACACCTCTCTCTTGGTGATACTGTTTATTTTCCTGTAGTCTACGCACATCCGGGAGTCTCCATTTTTCTTTTTAACCAAGAGCACCGGACTTGCGTATTCAGAAGTAGATGGTTGTATAATATTTTGATCTAATAATTCTTGGACTATTTTCCTTAATATTGGCTTTTGGGCATACGGCACTCGGTACGGTTTATAATTAACAATTTTTTTCTCTTTTAGGAATATTTCCATATTGACCAAATCGGTTTTCCCCAACTCACTCATATTCCTGGAGAAACAGTGCTTATACTTGTTAATTAACTCTAATAACACGGTCTTGTTATCCTCCGTGCCTCCTTCGTCCATGTTTATATCATTCAGACAAAAGTTGGGTTTTACGGCACTAACGGCAATATTTAATACCTTGTTGTGTTCGTCTTCGTTTACCTCAACGAGCTCAAACTTTCCCCACGTCTTTATAATTTTTACGTTAGGTTGATCCATAAAATCTTTTCCAATAATAATTGGCGTAGTCTGTGAATAATTTGGTACTACTGCTAGATCAATTTCTCTCATTATCTTATCCGCTTGTATTTTAACTTTAATGGCACCTAGTGTCTTAGTTGCTGCACCTCCGAACCCTCGCAGAATTCTATTGCTGGGCATGACTTTCAATTTCAAGTCTCTTACATTTTCATCCCTAATTGTCGAGCAATCGCTTCCCAAATCCAGGTAAGCAACAAGTTCCCTGTCCAGTATTTTGATTTTTTTATAATATTCATTTTCAAAAGGCTTCACATTTGCTATGTACCCAACGCGTTGGCAATCTTTTGCAATGTGCCCGGGTTGCTTGCACCTGTAGCAGATTCTTTCCCTAATACTATTCGGACAATACGCTGCAATGTGACCCTCTTTATTACACTTGAAGCATTTTTGATTCATCCCCGTTTGTACCCATTTTGGCCGTTTGCCGATCTGCCTATTTCTTGGGTCATCATCTCTGTTTCGTTTCATCGTTATATTTCCGCTTTGAAACTTAGCGGAATTATTAAATGAATGGTACGTACCTTTTCGAGAGCGATTACCTTCACTCACCCTAAAACGACTGTCTGTTTCCAGCGTTCGAGATGTACCTGCTGCTAAATCCGACCGATGGGTATTTTGCTGATGAATCTCCTCGTAACTTTTAATGCTGCTCAGTAACACATTAATTGAACTGCACTTGGATGCCATAAGCACATTTTTTAAATTTTGGTCGTCTAACCCCGAGATAATATATTTAATTGTCTCTGCTTCGGACAAGTTTATCTTTGCCGCGAGTGACGCCACACTATACACATATGTCTCAATACCTTCGTCACACTTCTTCCTTCTCGTCATAATTTTCATTATCACTGCACTGTCGTCTTTATTTCCTGGGAAACTTTTTAACAGTTCTTCCTTAAACACAGTCCATGATTTAATATCAGTCTTTTTCGTCTGATACCACAACTTAGCAGCACCTCCAAGACGGAGCACACTATAAAATAAAAGCGTACGCTCGTTCCACGCATAAACTTCTTTTAAATTTTCGATGTTCCGTATCCAGTCCTCTAAAAACACATCGTCTTTAGCTGGATCGAACTCCGGAATCAGGATGCCAATCTCACTACATCCCATTCTAAATGAAGGTTGTAGCTCCTGAACGGCCGTGAAACTCCGATCGTCGGACACTTCACTATTGGCACTATTTGTTCCCTGCAGTTCCTTTTCCCGTAACAAAAGTTCCTTTTCGCGCTTCAACAAAGAGATTTCCCACTTCATTAAGTCGATTTCGGACTTGCTGCCGGACTGCCCCTCTACCGTGTCACTTACACTACCCGCGACGGCAACCGCTCCACCACTAGGTGCGGCTGTTTCGATCTCCTTATCGCCCTCCATTGTCTTTTTTTTTTAATCGAGACGAATTACAATATAAGAATTATCACTACTCTAACAAGCACTAAGCACTAAGTCTTTTAATGTTTTCTTAACACCCAACACTGTCTTTGCAACGCGGAATCTTTACCCCACACCTGGACTGTAAAGAACGAACTTGAAAATTACGCTATTACTTTTATCATTCTATTATGCTGCTGTTTTACTTAATTCACGCGGGTACTAGGCTCGAGCCCTGCCGACCGAATGTCGATCCACATTCAGGCACCCTCACTCAGTTTTCCATCTTTTTGGGAAAATGCTTTTCACATGCATACATTCTCACACCAAAAAGGGTTAGTCATTCACACATCTTTCATTTACCCTGGTACCTGGATCGGAGTAAGACAAACGATCCCCAAGCCTAGCAGCGTTACAGCTGAACACACTACTTAAGTGCCAGGAGGGTTTTCCGCTGGCCTTTTTCTAGACTCCTTCGCCTAATCCCTTGGCGCAACTAGCTGCTTGTCGCCGGCTCTATTTACTTTTTACAACCCAAGAACGCTCATGTCGCCCCTTTTATTGCTATTGTCTGTGCGACCCTAATTAGTTTCCAATATAGGATACTTTGTTCGCACTCTAAACCGAAGACGCATGAACATTCTTGTCGCTGCCAAAGCAGCCCTTTACAACAGGGTCACGTAACCAATTCACAATATCATTATACTGCTTATGTCCAATGTTTTTAAATATTCACTTAGGTTTATATTATTTAGCAATGACTATTTGAAATATTCTACTGTTCATATTTTAGGGAATTTAATTAAGTTAGGGTTCAGTTCGTCTTTTTTTTATTTAGATATGACACTTAGGTACTTATTCATAGACAAGGTCACTTAAGCAAGTAATATTAAAATTATACTGTTTATATCCAAGTTCACATAAATTTTTGTTTCCGGCAATTATGTTTATTCTTTTCTTCGAACTTTCGTTTTCACACTGAGCTAATTACCCGTTTATTGTCCACGTCGGAAGTCACTAAGCCTATTAAAGTTTTGCCCTAATTCCTGACTTCAGTAATCACTCATGTAGTTAGCTATGTAATTCATTTATTTTAGGTAATTAGTTTATGTTTTGATTGGATCTCGGGGATGTTCGGTTCCTCTTTTTTTTTTTTTTTTTTTTTTCTAAGTTCGGTTCAGCTGGACACTTAGGCCTAAATCACTTATGTTCAATTTATTCGGTCCCAATTGTACATGTCTTAATTTGTTCTTTTTGTCTTTCTTGCAGGTTTGGCACTACACTGTTATTACAACGGTGAGTAACTTGGTCTTAATCTTCCGGTGATTATTTTGAACAGTTAAATATTTTTTTTTCTTTTCAGCACCTTTTGACATACTTCCGGCACCTTTCTTTTTAGTTTTTCTCGCGGTTTATCGAATTTATGTTTCCTATTTTCCTTAATCTCCCGACGTTTTGCAATTTTTTCCGGCCTCTAGAATGTTCTTTTCACCGACCGTTCTACTTTATTTTCCACGCGGTCAAACTCTCCGGCAGCCAGATTCCGACCGGTCAGCGATTTATTTCCGGGGTTTTCACTTAAGATGCCTCCCTCGCCCCAATCTTGGGAAAATGTCCACGCCGCGAAGAAACAATTCCAGACGCTCAAGAAACCGAGTCCAACTTAAATTTTCTTCAGACCTGCGAAGTCACCGACCAAACTCCTGCAAAACTTCCGACCGACTCCCCGAAAAATCGACGCCACGCTCGCGATCTGCCGGCCGGCCGTCCGCGTGCCTCCAGCGCGTGCCGTTGCAGATCCCGATGCCATCCACTCACACATCGCCGCGCCAGCCAATCAAGCGCTTACCGCCGATGTGCGAGTCGATGCCAACGGGATCGAGCTACGCTTCTCGCTGTGGCTGGGGCCTGGCTCGAGGCGGCTGGGTGCACCGTGCACTTTTGGTACCGGCTCGAGCTTCTCGTTCGCGTGAATTTTTCTGTGGGACCGGGCTCGAGGTGCACATTTTGCCTCGATCGCCAGGCCCGCGCCGCAATTTTTCTTCGCTTTAACTGTCCCTCGAGCTGCGAGCGCCGAGTTTTGGTGCTATTTTTAGCTACAAAACTCTGCGTTCGCAGTCCGAGAGACAGCCCTTTTGCGGTACCCGCCAACGGGCGCCGTAAATTTTTTGCTGAGCTGCCGACGTTAAAATTTTTCGCCAGCCATAGGCGGCGTGAAATAAAAATGATGTTTTATGCTTTCCAGGACAGAGAATCGGGGCCAATGTTTGGCCCTGACCACAACATCACTTTAACAAGATAATGGAAAGATCCATCCAAGACTTTTCCATAAATTATGTCGCAAGTCGCGACAAAATACTACAATTTTGGAAGTCTTTAAAACGAAAAAATATTATAGAATTTTTCTTATCTGAAGATGAGGACTTCTTGACAATAAAGTTTATATGCTTATACTTTGACGAGCCTGAGGAAAACATTTTTAAATCATTTGAAGTAACCACAATCTCTATTGTTTACATTATATACATATGTATATGTATATACATAATACGGTTTTACTGTTTATATAACAGATTGGGATTGGACCGTCCCTCTCAAATATATCGTTTAGTCCTAACTCCTTGGATCGCCGCTGTGGATTTAACCTTGGGCTCACTTTCCAAGAACTTTTATCTTTTTATTGATGGAGAAATTCTCAATGCGTTTTCAACATCTACTTTCAACTATTTGCGGCTCATTATGTTTTTAATATTAAGTACGATGTTAAAGTTTCGTTGACAATGGAATTTTTGCAACAATATTTTGCTAATATAAAACATGACGTCTCAAGTGGAGGCAAAAAACACATTAATAGTCTTAACAGAGTTCAATCTTTAATTAACAAACTTCATCGCTAATAGCTATGGTTTTTTGATGATCTGATCTGGATCGGATTTCGCAGCAAATTTTGTATTGAATTGATATTTGCAAATAATGACTCCTAAAAAAACTTTTTGTGAAAAGAGCAAAAGAAGTTTAAATTTGGAAACTTTAAGACCAAAAAATGTGTCCCATTTATCATGTACGCCGATTTTGAATGCATGTTAAAACCAGTATCACAAAAAACTTCAACTACTAATTTAAATGCTGCTATGATAATACGCCCTCATATTATAAAAGCTACCGAGGACATAATTGCGCAAAATGGCTTGCTGAACAGCTGCAGGAGGTAGCGGAAAATGTAGAAAGTATTCGCCTTTGCCCCATACAGATGATTCCGCTAACGCCAGAGTAGCCACAAAATTTCATAAATGCTACGAATTGCCACACGTGTGAGAAACCCTTTGCGGAGAAAGCAAAAGGGGGGCACGATCACTGTAATTTAACTGGAAAATGTACAGGTCCGGCTCACGAGAGTTATAAAATTAATTATCAGGATTCTCGAACCATTCCTGTGGTCTTCCACAGTAATTAGAATGCACGTTTACTTATAAAAGACATGTCTAACGCTATACCTGGAATTTTAAAAATAATTCCAAATAACACAGAAGGTTCCGAAACAAGTTTTAAATTTATTGACTCTTCTCGTTTTATTGCATCATCATTGGCGAATTGCATCTTTTTTCGAGACCAATTATTCAAACTAATATTTTAAGAGCCGAACAGGTAGCATAAAAACCCATAGCCTCACTAGAAAACTCATCAATGCTAGAATTTGTTTCATTAGGTCATGGGGATACATATCAGGATTTGTCAAGTAACATATATACTTATGTGGGGAAGCAACTATCACTGGCCAGATGGCTTTTGGTGAGTAAGTGACAAGGGCCAGAGGGTGCTGGATGAAGAAAATAAAAAGTAAGAAGGCGCAAAGAAATAAGAAGAAGAGGGCATTTTGAAAAAAGTAAAGAAGTTGCGAATTTGTGTTTTTGGAAGTAGTGTAAGAAAATTAGTTCAAAAATAGGCAAATAGACCGAATAATTGGTGTAGTTTTGAAAATTGGTACAGTTATTCCTTGAGGTGTCTTGATTAACATACTAAAAGTCCTCGAGGGTGGGGGTGGTGTTGGGGGTGGGGGAGGGGTTTGAATGTCACTTTTTCGAGGTTTCGTTCATATCTCGAAAACTTTTAGAAATATCATTACGATTAGTTCTACGGAAATTAACTACATAAAATTTCCAACAAATTAGGTTATATTCATTTTTACTGTAGGACCTATACTTAAGGAGCTATAGGCAATTTAAGTTGGCAAAAATAAAAGTATACTCACACATCTGTAATTCTGATGTTCTTGAAAACTTTACGCGGCTGCGCCACGTTATCGCGGCTAAATTGTTACCATTTTTATGTTTGCTGACCGTTACGTGAACATACCGCAAAGTTTTACGGAATAGATATTCAAAACAACCAATGGATATTTTTTGTAATTGGAATTTTGAACAAAAGCCCTCAATGAAGGATATAGCAGCCATCTTCTATAACCCAACATCAACTCCAGAAGCCATACAAGAATCAGGAGAAAGGATGTTTCTGACAGTGTACCGGACACCCTCTACTCAGACAGACCTTAACCGCTATCGATACTCATGTTTTTTTAAATACAGTACCAAGCTCAAACCTGATCTATCTTCTCCCCCTCCTGCTGAAGGGTCAGCGAAATATCACGCTTTTCGGGTGTACCACCAAGTACAAGAGTGGTTAGGGAACCAACTGCCTCCAGAAATGTAGGGTTGGAAGCGAGGAGCTGATGGAAACTTAGAGCCAGTCACTACCTTGGATCCTGCCGCTCCTGACAACGTGTTGAGTTCCATTTTTTGCCGCTCCATGCATGGCTGTTCTGCAAAATGTGGATGTCGAAAAGCCGGTATTAATTGCAGTCTTGTTTGCAACGGCTGCCTAGGAGCGTGTACGAACTGTTTAAGTAAAAAAATTAATTTTATAAAAGCTCTTATGCATTATACAGGAAAGCTGTGTTATTCATTATTATCTTCCATTTCATTTAAATCGACAGAGACACTTCGGGATTTTTGGCGCAATAAAAAGTTGTTTCATTGGCACCTGAGACTCACTGTTTTATTCTTAAACCCGATCTTTCATTTTGGCGGCTCAACCAGGATCAAGTGATATAATAGGCAGAGAGGTGTGTGTTTAATTGGTCAAAATGTTTGGTCATTGTTCATCGGTAAAAAAGTGAATTAGTGACCTTGAGGATTTGACAATGTCGCTTGGGACATGCTTCTGTGAAAACTTTCGTGACATATGTACGAGACCGGCATAACTAAATGGTCAACGTTGAAGAGACGTTTATTAGAAGAATTCAAGCCGGAATTGAAGAGTGCTCGTTTAGTGAGACGAAAGCGGACGTCAATATATTTACGCCATGCACGAGATTGCCTGTCAGGGATGTGTTGAGGACGACGCACTGGTACAATATCTCATAGATGGCATTGTACATAGATAAAGAGTCGAATACAAGTATCCTTTAAAGTGCGGTAACAATCCAGGAATTTAAAAAGAAGTTGAAATTTACGACCGCATGAAGGAATCCTCAGGGGCAAAGAAAACGTCTAGAAAGGAGGTGACACGGGAATGGAGAGATTTAGTCCCAAGAAAGGCAGTACAGGCACGCTGTTTCAGTTGTTTGTGATCTTGGACCCGTTTACAACAGACGATTTTTGGAAATCCGCACCAATTCATTAACAGCATTATTGTTCCAGTGTTGGCAAGGGTTTCTTTGAAGAACCGGGGAAATGGTACAAACAAGTACATGAAGTGTAGATGAGTCTGAATAGCACTTATCTAAGGAGCATCGGAATGACGCCGTTCGAGATTCTGGTTGAAGTTAGGATCAATCATAGAAGAATCAGCTGTTTCCGTGATAATTGAAGAGGAAGTGGTAAAACTCCACGATGAACAGCGGGAGCGTTTGAGGATGGCGCGGCGGCGAAGGAAAATATTCGGAAGATTCAAGAGGAGAACAGCCGAACGCATAGTCGCAAGTGCAAAACCGCCACGCTCCATTCACTTTCACAGTCTTCGTTTGACCGCCAACGCTAGAACATACAGAAGACCGTTTAAGCAATTATCCAAGTGCGGAACAAAACGTTAAATTTTAACACCAGGTGCAGCGCAGCTAATATACAGGGTGTCCGGTAAATGAAGGATAATCCTGCAACTGCGATGAGGGTAGACCATGTCCTACTATATGCTAGAATTTTAGTTTAGTAAAAGTCCTACGGTTTTCGAGATATTAATATTTTATTTTTTTTTTGAAAAAACCATCCACATTCAGTTTATTTAGTCTATTTTTTCGTCCTTGAAATGGTTACCTTCATCAATTTAAATTAACATAAAAAAAAATTAAAAGAGAAATGTGAAACAATTTAGCAATTTAAAATTGGCATTTATCAAGCAACTTTTTAAAGTGATTGGTACGGTTCACTTACATAGTACATTTTTTTTTGTATGGAAATTTTTCATTACAATTTTTTTTGGAGTATTTTGCAACATTTAAGGTAAAAACGAAATACTGTTTTAGATGACACATATTATCCGTTAATACTGGAAAAAAAATTGACTGTAAAAAATTATAATTTGTGGAAATGGCGTGACAAAAACTGAATGTGGATGGTTTTTTCAAAAAAAAAAATAAAAAAATTAATATCTCGAAAACCGTAGGACTTTTACTAAACTAAAATTCTAGCATATAGTAGGACATGGTCTACCCTCATCGCAGTTGCAGGATTATCCTTCATTTACCGGACACCCTGTATGTATGTATATTGTAATCTCCACCAAAAAAGGATGATAAGCCACTACGGAGATACAATCATTTTGTTGTAAGGAAATGAGTAGATGCAATATCCCCCAGATTTGACTCTGCCAACTAACTATTCGACGGATCCCTGCTCCTACTGATGGACAACTCGGATATAGCGGAGATGTTCATCAAGCAGAGTGTTATGTACCGATTTATGGCTCTGAAGTGCTTCACACTTCAGAGATAAAATATTAAACATTTGCAAACAATTTAAGTAAAAATGATGCTGAAGCGCCTCACGTTTCAAGCATAAAATATCTAGAACAAAGAACTTAATTTATGACGCTGAAGTGCTTAACACTTCAGCCTAAAAATTACCAAATGTGCACGCAAGAACGAAAGTGCTCGCGCGAGAATATGTGCTGGATCAATTTTCACCGATAAGCGATCGTCACCGGAAACCGAGGTTTCTTACGATCGGAAAATTGAGCACTGGTCAGTCGAAGTTCAATATCCACATCACGCAGAAGTAAACTAATAGTAAAAGAAAGAAGTCGAGAATTAATATTCAAAGTAACTAGTCTCCAAGTTGAGAAGTGATCTTGACATCACCAGAATTTGAGTCGGAAAAATAAGCGAGTTCGGTTACGGGAATATTTAAGTAAAAGTAAAATACTTAAGTCAATAGACGTATTCGAGTTAGGAAAGATTCGGTGTGTAACGAAAGTGTATTTTAATAAGACAATAAACAAGTCCGAGTGAATCGAGTGTACAAGTGCTTTACACCCTTCCTCCACGACACTTTCCCCGGAGTCCGGCTTATTCAGCTGCTCCAGCGGAGTCTTAGCCACCAGGCTGCTCCAAAGCATTACCCAGTTCTCCTCGACAGATAAGAACCTTCCCCGTGTACCGCAACCGCCGACCAGTGAGCCATCCAGAAGCTCACCAGAGAAGAAGCAACCGAAGTTGGACCATCCCGAGTGTTGCAAACAAATTTATTGTTGCAACACAGCGGGCCCACACCCGCCTACACAACAAGAGCAAAATTGCTAATATCGACGTCGAAGTAAAATAGCACCCCACCCTCAACTACATCAAAGGCACGGCGTACTACCCAGGCTTTGAACTAATGTCCAAAGATGAGCTTCTAGAGGGATTAAAAGACCAAGGAGTGACCGATTATGCAAAAATCACCAGGCTGGCAAACGGTTAGCAAGTCGAAACTGGCCTAGTTCTTTTGTCTATCGTTGCATATGCACTACCAGCTTATATCCAGAGCCCCTGGTACAACATTCTAATACTACCCAAACTCAATGCGGTGTAAAAATTGGCAAAGGCTAGTAGACCAAGAGCCCAGAGCCCCAAGACCTTGCTTATTTTCTGAGTAAAAAAATGTGTGGGATAGAGTAGTGTTAGTTGTAATATTCGGTCTGGCAGTGCCCTTACCAAACTGAGCAACACTGGGACATGCCACGCTGAGTGTCACTCACTCTTTCAATTCCACCACACCTGAATTGTGAAGATCATTATATTAAATAGTTAAGTGCACGTGGTGTTTTATTTAACCTCCCAAGTATTACATCGCGCAGCCGAATGTGTAAAAACAAAAACTCTAAAAGGCACATTGAATGTGAGTGCACAGAGATTTATGGGCGTTGCAAAAAGCGCAAACAAAACTGGAGTGAGAAAACTACGTGGGAGACCACCGAAGCAGCTGAAGTACATCTTTATAAAACAGATGGACCACATAAGGCAAGTAGAAAAATTAGAGCTGGACGGGAAAATTCCGTCAGAACTTCGAAATTTTCAGCGTGGCGATCGAGCTCGAAAAGAAGTCAGAAACAGTGCGCATCGCAGTATTCTTAAACGCTGTAGGGCCAGACGCGGTAGAAGTCTTTAATTCGTTTGCCCTAGATGCAGATAAAAAGAAAATTTACAAGGAGGTTATACAGTCATTCGAAGATTTCTGTAAAGAGAAATCCAACGAAGTATATGAGTCATACGTGTTTCATAGCCGAAACCAGTTAGAAAAAGGACCGTTTGATAGTTATCTCATGGAGATAAAGAAGCTGATAAAGAGGTGTAATTTCAAAGATGAGGATAGGATGCTGCGTGACCGCATCGTACTTGGGGTTGTCGACAAAAAGCTGCAAAATAAATTGTTAGAAGCAGAAAAATTAACGGTGGACAAAGCAATCGACCTAACCCGTGCAGCAGGAGCTACATCGAAGCAGACGAAGGAGATTCAAAGCGCAGGAAACAGCAAGGCAGTGGACCAGGTCCTAACGGAGCCTCAGCGGAAAAAGGAAGTCTACAGTAAAAATAATGGTAACTCTGTATCATATAATAAAAATAGTAAGCAAAAAAATAATCAGATTTCTCAAAATAATAGTAGGTAAAATAACATAGGAGATCAGTTATTATATTATATTATTATATTTATTGGTGGGGACCGCCCAAGCGGAAGGCACTGCGACCATACGGTCTTTTGTGACAAAACCCCATTAGTGGAGTAGACGATCCGCTACCCTAAGGAAAGCCAGAAGGTCACCCTCAGAAGAATTACGGACCTCAGCCGGGCTTAGAGACCCTTTACCGAAGGTCCTACTTCTAATCCGAGCCAGTGCCGGACAGTCACACAGTATGTGAGCTGTGGTTTCTTCGTCCTCTAGACAAAGTCTACATTCTGTCTCAATTGACACCTAACTTGTTGAGGTGATGTCTGACCCCATAGTGGCCAGATAAGTAACCCACCAGCAGCCTGAGATACGATTTGCTCAGGTCAGTAGCGTTGGTTAGGAGATCAGTACACAGCAAAAAATTGTGCGACTCGTGTTGCCAAGTTCATGGGAGCTCTATATGTCCTGCTTATGGGAAAAAAGTGCACAAAATGCCAAAAATGGAACCACTTTGCAAAGGTTTGCCGGACAAAACAGGTGCGTGAGCTTAAAACGGGAGTAGAGTAAAATTTTGAAAATTTGTTTATTGACACAGTTCAGACTAAACATTTATTACGTAATAGAGATAGAGCGGGGTACCAAATAATAAAAATTAATTCACACAATATTACCTTTAAATTAGACTCGGGGGCAGAAACCAATGTGCTTCCGATAAAATACCTGCAACAACTTAAAATTATAAGAATAAATAAAAGTTTAATAAAACTAGAAGCTTATGGGGGTGCTTCGATAAAGGTAATAGGCTCAGTAAAGTTACCCTGTGAGGTGGGACGAGTTAAATAAGTACAAGATTTTACACTCGTTGATACAGATACCGTCCCGATATTAGGTTTGCAAGGCTGTATAGATTATCTGTCACTGTAAAGACGTAAAATGTAGGTCACTATAAAGAATGTATAATTGTAGGCCACTGTAAGGAAAAATGTAACTCCCTCACCCAGGACCGGTGGCAGGGACAGTTGAGTGTGAGACACAGAGCAGGAAGCACCGATGGTCACGGAAAATAAAATTTCTTAATAAAAGTATTCCTACAGTTATTCTCAGAAGTGGGATTAGTGAACCGGCAAGTTGTGTTTTCCGGAAAATTCAGACATGCAACGTGGAAAACTGGTTTGTTCAGGTTACGCGACGGCGTCGGAGCATTAAAAAAAACAAAGAGGTTCGCTAAATCGTGTCGATATGGAAAATTTTAAAGCATTCTCGATTAAAGACTTAAAGGAGGAACTGAGAAAGCGAAAATTGCAGTCGAGCGGGAATAAGAAAGTTTTAATTGAACGATTGCGAAATGCGATTGAAGCGGATGACGTAATCGGGAACGGGCGCCGGTCCAAGGGCTCGAGAGACGCGTTAGATGATGACGTCATCGACTATGCCAGTGTAAGTGCACTCAACTCGGACAACGTTGGGAATACAGAGCGAATGACTCAAGTTACTGTGTGCGCTAGTGTTGGTAACGCCAACGCTACTAACACTAATATCTCCCCAAATGATGTGAATTCCCACTCAGTTGGTTGTACAGTGCGTGAGCAAATGTTAGACGAAAATTCGCTAATACAACGGGAGTTGGAACTGTTGCGGAGGGAAAACGAATTACTCAGAAAGCTGCGAGAAATGCCGGTAAGAAATGTTGCAGAGGATCGAAGCGAGAAAGAGAGGTTACTACACCCGTCTGAGTTGGAGGAAATCTTGCCGTCGTTCGATCCAAAGACCGAAATTAGTTGCACTGTCCAACAGTGAGTAACAAAGGTAGAAAACTACAGGAAAATATACAATTGGAAAGATAACACTTTGTTGCACTACGCTAGTATAAAATTAAGAGGAACCTCGAAATTGTGGATTCAGAGTTTTGAGGAGACGTTGGATAATTGGGGGGCATTTAAAAAAGAATTCTTGATTGCCTTCCCTCCAATTCAGGATGAAGCTGATATTCATTTTGCTCTCGCAAATAAGAAAATGAAATTTAACGAAAGCTATGAAGACTACGTTTACGTCATGAAAAGTTTGGCAAACAAAGGTGGTGTGAGTGAAAGGGCTTTAGTCAAATACATCGTCAAAGGTCTTCAGGATGGTTCTATCCAGCAAATCTTATCGCTTCAACGTTTCGAAAATGTGAATGAACTACTGCAGCAACTGAAGTACTACGCCAGCGTTAAAATTGCTGCAAGACAAAATAGAAGTCAGACCAACACGAAAGTAAAAGGGATCACCACAGACGTCACTTAGTCATCGAAAATCACTGGAAGAACAACTTTACCAACAAAGCTGAAATGTTACAACTGTAATACGATTGGCCACCTGTTCAGAGAGTGCACAAAACCCAAAAGAAGTCGAGGCACGTGTTTCCGATGTGGCCAGTCTGGACATCAATCGAAGGACTGTCAAATGGTGTCTCCAGGGATCCAATTTATCAACAACGAAGCTAAGCCATCGGAGGAAATACAGGACTTTTGTGTGAATACGTTGGTTGCATGCGTAGATAATAGTTCAGGAATTTCTTTTAATTTAACTTTAAAATCTTTAATTGACACAGGAAGCCCAATAAGTTTAATTAAGAAGAGCGCTATACCAAACTTCATTAAATTAACACAAGAAGTCGAGCTGCAGTTGACAGGTATAAACGGGAGTAGGCTTAATATACTAGTGGAAGGAGCCTTAATAATTCCGAACACAGCCCATATGGTAATGCCGTAAAATTGTGACGGAGAAGTTGGCCGCCCTTCAACTGTCTGTCAACCTTCCTTCCTTCTCCAACAGTCAACGAAGTAGCACGTCTCAACAAGTTCACTGTATAATCTGAATTCATCCTAAATAAAATCGTATAAAGTATTCCGGCTTTTGCTTTGTCCCCTCTGCCATCCTCTGACAGACTCAGAAGTGGGATTAATTAATTGATTACTTAATAAAAGACGAAAGGAAAAGTTTCAACATTGCTTAATCGAGAGTGTTCTGTGGAATATGTCTACCGAGTCGAACCACGAGACTGCTATGGACGAAGGCGGCGACGGCGCGAGTGGATTTTGTGAACGAGATTTAAGAAACTCCACAGCCATCGAGAATGAGGGAAGTTCGACAAATACGTACCTGCCAGGCGGTGCCATTGGCGACGATACCACGATACCCCAACGTGCAGCAGTGACTGCAACGAACCACGTCGAATCTGAAAGTGCTATGGAGGAGCTCGAAATTCTGCGAACTCGCAAGGAAGTACTACGCTTGGAATTGGAGCTAACTAACGCAAAAATTTTGTTATTTCAGTCGCAAGCACAGGCTCCAATTAACACCACTCCGGAAGATAACGGCATCAGAACGCAACCTCAAAGCTTACTTGGGCCCAGTAATTCATCACGCCCTGATCAAGGAGCTACAGTAAACGAAACCGCTACCATTTCACCGAGTGGGCAGTATAATATTCGAGAATTAATTGCAATTGCACCTACTTTCGACCCAGCAAATAAAATTTCTGTTTCGAGTGCGCAGTGGGTGAAGAAGATTGATGATTTGCGTGAAGTCTACGGCATCAGCGACAAAGCTACGCTACTTCTGGCATCCTCCAAGTTGCAAGGTGTAGCAAGATTTTGGCTGGAAGGATGTCAATCGAGAGTAAGGACGTGGTCGGAAGTGAAGTCAGGTATGCTATTCGCTTTCCCCCCCATGCATGACGAGTCCGAAGTCCATATGCTCTTAAGTAAACGTAAAACGTAACAAGAAACGTTCGAAAACTATTTTTTTGAAATGATTTCTGTCGCGAGCAGGGCATCCTTAAGCAACGCTGCCGTGATTAAGTATATCATAAACGGTATCGCGGATCGTGATCTTAAAACGGCTCTGTCCCTGCAGAAGTTCGATAACCCGCATGAACTTTTGCGACAGTATAAGCAATGGGAGGAACTTAATAGGTTTACTGCTGAGCCGCGAACTCAAATAAAAAAACCTGACGTCGGAACGACTAATGTCAAGAAGTGCTTTAACTGCAACGAAGTAGGGCACATATCTATAAATTGCCCCAAGCCGCAGAAACGTTCTCGATGTTCGCAGTGCAACAAATCCGGGCATAACGAAGCCCAGTGTAAAACTGCAAACAATGTTAAACTTACGGTGGCATTAGTTAAACGTGACGAGTACCACAAAACTGCCGTCATCAATGGAGAGCACACAACGATTGCTTTCGTCGACATGGGAAGCGATATCACCTTGATAAAGGAAGGAATCGTTCGCTGAAGCGTGTCACCTGGTAAGCCTACCCTGCGAAATAATATTAAAGGGATTCGGGAAGGGTGTTTGTACCACCATCGGAAAGGTAAATGTTCAATTAATGGTAGATAAAGCAGTAGCAAACATCGATGTTTTCCTTGTGAAAGATAAATTTATGTCAACTGATCTCATCATAGGTAGAGACTTTGTCGATTTAAGCTACGTGGAAGTTACAAAACGCCACAACGAGCTTTCGATAGTAAATGTCAGCAACACCAATCACCGGAGCGAAACAAAATTCAGTACAGACGAACGGCCAGTACTGAAGGTGGCTACAGACGGAAATTACGAAGCCGCAACAGCTGACATCGCACCACGCAAGAAGGACATGAAGACACCGACTACACCTATGGATGAAATTCACGACTTCGAAGTCAACTGTAAGGACCTCAGCAAGGAACAACGTAAGCAATTACTATTACTTTTAAATAGCTTTAGAAGTTGCTTTGCCAAAAATCTTTCCGAACTCGGGTGTTCAAGTAGTGCCGAACTTGACATGCACTCACGCAATAATCAAATTATTAATTGTCGCCCTTATCGTCTGGGTTATTTTGAACGGGATAAAGTAAAAGTTATCGTGCAAGAGCTTCTAGACGTGGGAATAATAAAGCCGTCAAACTCTGCTTACTCTTCCCCTGCCATTATCGTAAAAAAGAAAGACGGAGATTATCGTATGGTGGTGGACTATCGCCGTATCAATGAAATCACGGTCAAAGATCGGTACCCACTAGCAGTGATTGAAGACTTATTGAAACGATTGAACGGAAGTACGTTTTTTATATCGCTCGATCTAGCTTCCGGATACTATCAGATCCCCATCGCGAAAAACGCCCGACAATTTACTGCATTTGTTACTCCTGATGGAGAATACGAATTCGTGAGGATGCCGTTTGGACTGTCGAATTGTCCATCAGTATTTCAACGGTTGATGAACAGTCTATGTGGAAAAATGCAAAAAGGAAACATTGTTGTCTACATGGACGACATTTTAATTCCCTGCAAAACCTTTGAGCATGGTTTAGAAGTTCTCACCGAGTTCCTAACGATCTTAAAAAAATGAGGGACTAACACTGAAATTAAAGAAATCATTCTTTTTCAAGTCGAATACCGAGTTTCTCGGCTATAGCATTTCAGCAGAAGGCATACGGCCTAACGAACAGAAAATTTCAGCGGTTAAAGATTTTCGCCAACCAACAAGGGTTCACGAATTGAGACGATTTTTGGGACTTACGAGCTATTTTAGAAAATTTGTTCCTGAACACGCTCACGGAGTTATTAAAGAAGGAAACCAGTTTTCTATGGACACAAAAACAAGAGGAAGCATTCATGAAATTGAAGAATATTTTAACAACACGACCACTACTTGCGTTGTACGACCCACAGTTACAGCACGAAGTTCATATCGATGCCTGCTCTGCTGGTTTGGCCGGCATACTATTAAAACGAGAAACAAATGGTGTTCTACGGCCTGTTAGCTATTTCAGTCGGCAGACGAGCGACAGTGAGCGCTTCCTTCATAGCTACGAATTAGAAGTTCTTGCGATTGTGGAGACATTAAGACGTTTCCGCAGTTTTCTTTTGGGCAAGTCGTTCAAAGTGATTGCCGACTGCGAGGCGATTAAGGCCACATCTAAAAAAAGGACAATTTTACCACGAATAGCGCGATGGTGGCTATCACTGTCGGAGTACGAGTTTGAGGTGGAATACCGAAAAGGAAAACTAATCCAGCATGCTGATGCCCTCAGTAGGAGTCCCAACGAACCATCTTGTGATGTGGAGGAGGCCGGAGTAGGAGTTTTCGGCGTAAACATTGACCAGACTGATTGGCTGCTAACAATTCAACTACAAGATCGGAAGCTGGATCAGATTTTTCGTATTCTACAGAAGAGTCCTACCACCAACGATGAAAAGCAGGTGCATAACGATTTTACCTTGGACCGCGGGCGACTTTTCCGAAAGGTGGATGGGCATTTAAAATGGGTAGTTCCTGCGGATGCTATCTGGAGAATTATAAAGTCATGCCATGACGACGTTGGTCATCATGGGGTCGAACGTACTATTGATACCCTAAGGCGAGATTTTTGGTTTCCACGCATAAGAAACAAGGTAAAGCGTTACATTTCGGCATGCGTGCATTGTGCTTACTACAAGAAGCCGTCAGGGAAGTTAGAAGGCGAACTACACTGCATAGAAAAGCCTGCTATACCGTTTCATACAGTGCATCTGGACCACCTTGGGCCTTTTCCGAAAAGACACACATATTCGGCATTATTGATGGATTCACGAAGTATACCATCCTCCGTGGAGTCAGGAATACGACGACTAAATCGGTATTACGGATTCTGGAAAACATCATTTCTCATTTCGGATCACCTGTACGCGTGATTACGGATAGAGGCACAGCCTTCTCTTCAAATGAATTTAAAAGATTTTGCAAACACAACGACATTATTCACATTCTTACTGCAGCACGAACGCCCCGGGGGAATGGGCAAATCGAGAGATGCAATAAAACGGTTCTAAATGCGCTAAGGACGATAGCCGATGGAGAAAAAAATTGGGATCAATTTCTGCGCGCTATTCAGTTGGGGCTCAACTCTAGCAAGAATGCCTCTACTAAGCGAACACCACACGAACTTCTTTTCGTTTTCCAACCCAGAGATCCACTAGGAAATAAAATCTTGCTAGCTCTACATTGCAGTAACCAATTTACGGACGATATCGACTTGGAAGGTATTCGCGAGGAAGCAGCTGAAAACATAGTGTGGAGGCCGTCTACCGTATGTAATCAGTGTGAATGGGAAAGCAATTTGATTTAAACAGATTAACTTCAGAAACAACTAAATACAATCACCTGCTCTCCGCGTTGGATGAGAGTCTAGTTTTTATCCTTAGTGATATTTTAGAAAACCCTGATTCGCGACATCCCTATACGGAATTGAAAGAGGCGTTAATATCTCGGCTTTCAGATAGTGAGTCTTCAAAATTAAACAAATTGCTAGGTGATATCGTGTTAAGAGATAGATCTCCTTCTCAATTCCTGAGAGAAATGAAAAATTTATCAAATAGTAATCTCAGTGACGACATTTTGAAGACCCTTTGGCTACAACGACTTCCCGATTATATGAGAGCAATTCTATCTTGTAATACAGGATCCCTCTCAGAATTGGCCTATTGTGCGGATAAAATCTTTGAAGTTAACAATAATAGTAAATCCTCGATATTCACGGTTTCATCACAACAAAATAACAATAATATTTTAACAAATTTAACTTCAGAAGTATATAGATTAAATCAACGCGTTGAAGAACTTTCTCTTGAAATTAAAACACTTAAGCTCCGTAATCGTTCTCCCAGTTGTTGTTCTCATCAAAGTTCACATTACTCAAGAAGTTCTTCCCGTAATCGACCTCAATTTAAATTCAATCGTCGTAATAATTTTCAATCAGGTACTAGTCCTGATTGGTGTTGGTACCACAATAAATTCAAAACCAACTCTAACAAGTGTATACCCCCTTGTTCTTTTAACATTTCTGAACAAACAAAAAAATAAATCGCATATCATCTATGACGACGGATGATAAAAGCGAATTCAACAGTCGTCTACAAATTTTTGATAAATCCACAAATCAATATTACTTAATCGACACTGGAGCTGATATTTCAGTTATTCCAAATACTCTTCCAGTAAAATTAACACCTACTGGTTTACAACTGTCAGCTGCCAACTCTTCTGTAATAAATACCTACGGAAACAAAATTTTAAGTTTGGACCTAGGTTTACGAAGAAACTTTCAATGGCACTTTGTAATTGCTGATGTTGAAAAACCAATCTTAGGAGCTGACTTTATATATCACTATAAATTAATAGTTGATTTATCTAAAAGAGTATTAATAGATCCGTTAACTAATCTAACTTCAAACAGTAAATTATTTAAAGGTCCATCAACCACTTTATCGGTTTTATTAAAGCCCTCTATTAAGGAAAGTGTCCAAAAATTAATTCGTGAATTTCAGAACATCACTATTGATTCGGGTTTTTCCAAACCAGTTAAACATTTTATAACTCATCAAATTAAAACCATAGGACAACCTATATTTTCAAAAGTACGGCGACTATCACCCGAAAAATTAATAATAGCGAAAAAGGAATTCGAATTTTTGTTGAACCAAGGCATCTGTAGACCATCAAATAGTCCTTGGTCAACACCGCTGCATATGGTGCCGAAGGCCAACGGAGACTGGAGACCTTGCGGTGATTACAGGCGTTTAAACGCAGTCACCGTACCGGATTGTTACCCGATCCCTCTAGTTCACGATTTCGCGTGTCATTTACAAGGTTGTAGTATATTTTCCACTTTAAACTTAACAAAAGCTTACCATCAAATCCCAGTGGAACCAGAAGATATACCAAAAACAGCTATTTGTACCCCTTTCGGTCTCTTCGAATTTACACGTATGACATTCGGACTTCCTAACGCCGCACAAACATTCCAACGATTTATTCATTCAGTCCTCCAAGATTTACAATTTTGCTTCGTATACCTAGATGACATTTTGGTAGCTTCAAAGACCGAACAACAACATTTAGACCATTTAAAGCAAATTTTCCAACGTCTTCAGGAACACGGATTAATTATTAACACCGAGAAATGTAATTTTATGCAACAAGAAGTGAAATTTCTCGGTCATTACATCAATTCAGATGGTATCAAACCATCACCTGAAAAAATTAAGACCATTTCAGAATATAAACTTCCTTCGACAGTTAAGGATCTCAGAAGATTTCTAGGTATGGTAAATTTCTACCGTCGATTCCTACCTCACGCGGCGGAACACCAAAATTTATTAAACAAATATTTATCTGGAGATAAGAAGAACGGCTCTAAGAAAATTAACTGGACACCCGATTCGACCAAAGCTTTCGAAAATATTAAATTCCAGTTAGCCCAAATCACTCTTTTGGCATTTCCAAATATGAACGCTCCCTTAGCCTTATTTGTGGATGCGTCTAACACTGCCATAGGGGCTTCATTAAATCAAAAAGTAAACAAAAATTGGCAACCACTCGGTTTCTTTTCCACCAAATTAAATATTGCACAAACTAAATACAGCGCATACGACCGAGAATTGCTAGCTGTAATAGAGAGACGTAAATTGAATATACAACATACAGTTGTTAGAACGGATAAGTTTAGAACAGGAGAATAGCTAGGTCCGCCTCAGCGGGTAGCGGTCAGTCAATAAGTTGGACTCAAGCCGGCCACATCAATAAAGCTTATATTGTGAAGAGACGCGTGAGTTTTATTTAAAGTTAAAAGGGACCATATAATACATGGCGCAGCCGAAGCGGGAAATCTGAATTACTCGATCAAAAGACTAACGTGTTGATCTTACCGCGAATTTATTAATGGGAATAGCATCAACGGCTTAAGATCACTTGCCGGCAGTAAAAAGATCACGCGGAAGACCACCGAAAGCTGTAAAGTATATTACCAAACACGTGTTGAGGCCAATGGATTACATCCGAAAAGTTGATAAGCTAAATTTGGAAGGTACCAATTTAGCAGAAAATTGGAGAACCTTCTGGCAGAATTTCCAAATATTCTGTGTTGCGGCGGAAATCGATAAGAAAGCTGACGAGGTGAAAATAGCAGTATTCCTCAATGCTATAGGACCAGAAGGTGTAGAAGTATTTAATTCGTTCAGTTTGAGTGAGGAAAAACGGAAAAATTATAAAGAAGTCGTAAAGTCGTTTGAAGACTTCTGTAAACCTAAAAAGAACGAGACATATGAAAGTTATGTGTTCAACAAAAGACATCAGGCAGACGGGGAACCCTTCGACAGCTTCCTCATGGATTTGAAGAAAATCATCAGGTATTGTGGATACGGTGACCAAGAAAACCGTATGCTACGCGATCGCATCGTGATGGGGACAGCGGATAAGCACCTGCAGAAGAAGCTTCTGGAAACGACGGATCTGACCACGGAGAAGGCGATCGAGATGGCGCGTGCAGCGGAGGTGACGAAGTCACAAGCAGAGCATTTGGCGGGGACACATGTAACAACCGTTGAGAGATCATCTACACTGAATACGGTAACTAAAGTTCCAAATAAAGCAAGCAGAAGTACCGGTGCTAATAGAAACAATAATTGTAGGTTGAGTAAGAAATTCGATGGCAAGAGCAGAGATGTAGCTAGTACTAGTGAGAATGAAAAAAAAATTACAAATTGCAAGTATTGTGCCCAGTCTCATGATAAGAAGAAATGTCCAGCATTCAATCAAACCTGCAACAAGTGCAGCGGTAAGCACCACTTCGCAGTCGTATGCAAAAAGAATAACGTAAAACAGGTACGTGAGCTAAAACTAAAGGAAACTAATTACCAGAGTAGCGATGAAGAATTTTTTGTTGATCAAATTTTATGTAAAATTTCGGATGAGAAAAAATCGTGGAAGGAAATTGTAAAAATAAATGAAAAGTTGTTAAAATTTAAACTTGATACCGGCGCTGATGTGAATGTGCTGCCTTATGAGGTTTATGAAAATATAGGACCAGTAAAAATGAGGGAATCAGGAATAAAATTACAAGCCTATGGAGGAAAAATTTTGGAAATAGAAGGCTGCGTAGCATTGGAGTGTACGGTTAGAAATGTAACAAAAGTAGTTGAATTTATTATAACAAAAGAGAGTACAGTACCGATCTTAGGGTTAGAATCCTGTATAGATTTTAATTTGATTAAACGTGTAGAGGCGGTAAACAAGATCATGACAAAAGAAATGCTGTTCCATGAATACTCGGATTTGTTTAAGGGTTTAGGGAAATTTGTAGAGAACCTTCAATTAAAACTTAATACAAACCATATACCTGCTGTTCACCCTGTTAGGCGAATCCCACTGATGTTAAAAGGAGCCCTTAGGGATGAGTTAGAAAGACTCGAAAAAAAGGGGATAATCGAGAAATGTAACGAACCGGTTGAGTGGATATCAAACCTAGTCATAGTAGAAAAACCTAATAAAACACTCCGCCTTTGCATCGATCCGAGGGAACTTAACCTTGCGTTGAAGCCACTAAAGTATCCAATCCCTACCTTTGAAGAAATCTCAGAAAAACTTTCTGGGAAGAGCGTGTTTACAGTACTCGATCTTAAGGATGGGTACTGGCAGATTGCACTTGATAAAGCTTCGAGCCAGCTGTGCACATTTAGCACACCACTCGGGTGCTATAGCTTCAAGCGGTTGCCATTTGGTATCAAAACTGCACCTGAGATTTTTCAAATGTTGAACGAGAAAAATTTCAAAGATATTGAAGGTGTAATAATTTATTTAGATGACATTTTAATTGCCGCAAATTCGGAAAGGGAACATGATGAAATATTAAAGCAGGTTTTGAATAAAGCAAGAAATGTGGGTATTCGTTTCAACAAAGAGAAGGTACAGTATAAAGTAACAGAAGTTAAGTTCCTGGGTCAAATTATCTCAAAAAGCGGTATAAGATGTGATCCAGAAAGGGCAAAAGCTATTGACAAATTAAAGCAACCTAAAAACAAAAAAGATCTGCAAAAGCTGTTGGGGATGATCAATTATGTTCGCGCATACATTCCAAATTTAGCTCACATTTCGCAACCCTTAAGAGATCTTCTGAAGAAAAACGTGGTTTTTCAATGGGAAAATGTCCATGATGCTTGCCTAAATAAAATTAAAAAATTAATAGCTAATGCGCCAGCCTTAAAAAGTTTTGAGTCGACTAAACCAATAACAATCCAGTGTGACGCGTCGAAAAATGGGTTGGGGGCGTGTCTAATGCAAGACAACAGGCCAAAGCTGAATGCAAATATTCGCAAATTGAGAAGGAGTTATTGGCAATTGTTTTCTCGTGCGCCAAATTCCATTTTTTTATCTACGGAAAAGTAGTAGAAGTTATTACAGATCACAAACCGTTGGTAGGGTTATTTAAAAAGGATTTATCAAAAATACCAAGTCCCCGGTTGCAGAGAATGTTGTTAAGATTATTTAAGTACCAATTGATTTTAAAACATGCACCTGGGAAAACAATGTTGGTAGCTGACTTGCTATCAAGGTACTTCGATGAAGAGAATTGCACCACTGAAATTAAAGATATAGACGGGGTAGTTCATTCCCTGAACGTTAGCAATGAACGTAGAAAATTATTTCAGAGTGCAACAGAGAGTGATCCAGTGCTCAGCAAACTTAAGAAAATTGTGCAAGAGGGGTGGCCGACCACAAAAACGAAACTGCCTGGGGAGGTGAAATACTTTTGGAAAATGAAAGACAACTTGTTTGTAGAACAGGAGATCTTATTTTTAAATAAAAGGATAATAGTTCCCCTATCACTTCGAAAAGAGATGTTTTTTTTTTTTTTTTTTTTTTTTTTTTATGGGAGTGGGGAAATGCCGTTACGCACCTAGGTGACCGAAGCCACCCGTGTGCCGGGCTCCCTGGCCACAATGCCAGGCCTACCGGCTAAAACCCCACTCCCCACCTCCAGGAACTCCACCCCGGAACCGTCTAGTAGACATTACTTCGGGGTGGAGCCCTATACATTCGCCCGTACCGGGCGCGCACCACACACTCAAACACATCCATCCGTCCTCACGCACGCAGCCAACACGGACTCCTCCCAGGAGCCATGTTTTTGTCTGTGTGCCCCATCCCTAGCCAGCTGGTGCTCCGGTGCCGGGCACCCGCTTTTGTCAGCTTCCCCAATAATAAATAATAAATATTTCCACACCACTAATATAAATAATATAAATAACACTCATAAGCCAACAGAGGCTCCTTACAAGCCCCTGTTGTTGTCGTGTTCCTTCTGGCGAAGGATCCCTCTCGCGAAAGAGGCAACCCTCCGCCAGAAATCGTCACTCTGCAGCATGACCCCGACTATATTGTCCGGGGTCACGCTGCCCGTCGCCGCTTCCAACTCGGCCCTCTCCGCTCCCCAACGGGCACATTCGAAGAATGTGTGGAGAGCGGAGTCCGATGAGGAGTCGCAGTACGAGCAGTCCGGGCTCGGCACCTTCCCAATACGGTGGAGGAAGGCCCGGAAGTGCCCGTGCCCCGTCAGCATTTGGGTGAGGTAGTAATCCACCTCACCATGCTGACGGTTCAGCCAGGTGTCCAGCTGGGGGATCAGCCGAGCTGTCCACCGGCCCCGCGACTCCCCATCCCACCTATCCTGCCAGGACGCCAAGGTCCTGGCACGGGCCACCCTCGCGGCCTCTTTTCTCCCCAGGGCAGACTTCTCCCGGTGGACGGACCGCCGCTCCCTGGCTAGGAGGTCAATTGGAATGACCCCCGCGACCACCAGCACCGCCGGCTCCGAGACCGTGCGGTAGGAGCACGCGATGCGGAGCGCCGCGCGGCGTTGCACCGCAAGCATGCGCTTGCGGTACTTTTCCCATCGCATCGCGTCGGCTCGAAAAGAGATGTTAGCGAAGCTACATCAATCCCATCAAGGGATCGAAAAAACTAAAAGTCGAGCTAGATCGTTGCTGTATTGGCCAGGAATTGATGAAGAAATTGAGAATTTAATAGCGAAATGTGAGGCTTGTCAGAAATTCAGAAATAGTAATATTAAAGAACCTTATATTGCTCATGATGTGCCCGACATCCCATTCAATAAAATTGGAATGGACATATTTGAGATTAGTAAGAAAAGCTATCTCGTAGTAGTAGATTACCTTTCGAAGTATATAGAGATTCTACCGTTACGTGCTAAAACTGCAGGGGAAATCATTCTTAAATTAAAAGCTTTGTTCTCCGTACATGCAATACCTAAGACAATTATCGCTGACAATAATCCGTTCGGATCCTTCAAATTTAGAAACTTCGGAAAAACCTATGATATAGACATAGTAACGTCAAGCCCCCGATATCCACAGGCAAATGGGTTAGCTGAAAAATCGGTTCAAATAGCGAAGCGGCTAATTGAGAAAAGTAAGGAGTCAAAGGAAGAGTTATGGCTCTCGTTATTAGAGTATCGGAACACACCCCTAAAAAACTCCGACAAGTCTCCAGCTGAGATACTCATGGGCCGAAAACAAAGAACATTGCTCCCAGGGAAAGAGGAGCTGTTCAAAAATCAAACTTCAACAGAAGCTAAAAAAATAGTAGTTAATAATAACAGAAAAAATGAATTTTATTACAACAGAAATAGTAGAGCGGAAATTAAACTAGGTAAAGGTCAAAAAGTATGGATTAATGATGGTTCATCGTGGAAAAGGGGAAAGATTAGGGCAGCACATAACACACCACGCTCGTATTGGGTCGAAAAAGAGGACGGTAAAATTATTCGTAGGAATTCGATTTGCATACGACCCAGAAAATCTTAATTGGTTAAATAGAAGTATAATGCTGCACATTTCTCCTTACAACGTGAACTGCAATGGACTGAATACTAACGACCACATGTATATTTTGAATATCTGTTAAATGTTGAATAATTTAGGAAATAGTGAAATAGAAAGTTTGAAATAAGGAATGTAGTAAGATAGAATGTGAAATAATTTGAATTTGAATTATAGCGAATCGAGAAATGTAAGATAATTAATTGGAGGTGGTAACAATTTTAATAGGAATTGGTATTATTACTTAAGCAAATGAATCCTAAGAGAGGGAGATGTAATAGAGAGACGTAAATTGAATATACAACATACAGTTGTTAGAACGGATAAGTTTAGAACAGGAGAATAGCTAGGTCCGCCTCAGCGGGTAGCGGTCAGTCAATAAGTTGGACTCAAGCCGGCCACATCAATAAAGCTTATATTGTGAAGAGACGCGTGAGTTTTATTTAAAGTTAAAAGGGACCATATAATACACTAGCAGCTTACAAATCAATTAAATATTTTCGTTACCATTTGGAAGGTAGAAACTTCACATTATTCACCGACCATAAACCATTAATTTTTGCTTTCAGACAAAACCCAGACAAAGCTTCGCCAAGGCAAGCAAGACAGTTAGATTTTATAGGTCAATTCACTACAGACATACAACATATAGCCGGAACTGACAATGTTGTAGCAGACACCCTCTCTCGTATAGAGGAAATTCACTTGCCTACCTCAATAAATTTCGAAGCCATTGCGGTGGCTCAAAAAAAAGACAGCCAACTTCAAAACCTCAAGGAAAATCCTAAGTATAAATTTTCCAACTTGCCCATCCTCGGAAGTGACAAACAAATTTACTGTGAGGTTAAAAATAATCATTATCGACCCTATATACCTGAACAGTTCCGTTTCCAAATTTTTAATTCCATCCATAATCTATCTCATCCTAGCATCCGTGCAACTAATAAAATGGTGACCTCCAAATATTTTTGGTCGTCCATAAACAAGGATGTTAACAATTGGAGCCGTAGTTGCCTGCAGTGTCAGAAAAATAAAATTTCTAGGCATGTTAAAAGTTCTTTTGGCACATTCCCTATCTCATCTTCACGCTTCGAAACAATTCACATGGACATTATCGGCCCATTACCTCCATCGAATAATTTCAGATATTGTCTCACGATCATTGATCGTTTCTCACGATGGCCAGAAGCAATACCCATACCAGACATTTTGGCTGAAACCTGCGCAAAAACACTCTTTAAGGAATGGATATCACGATTTGGAGTTCCGAAAATTATAGTTAGAGACCAAGGAAGACAGTTCGAATCTCATCTCTTTAAAGAACTCTCAAAATTCCTAGGTTTCAAACACAATCGTACAACACCATACCATCCGCAATCTAACGTTTTAGTAGAAAGATGGCACAGAACCTTAAAAACAGCCATCAGAACTTCAGAAACAAAGTCATGGTGCGAAGCGCTACCTTCAATTCTACTCGGATGAAGAACAACCTTTCGGGAAGAATTTATTGCAACCCCAGCGGAACTACTCTACGAGCAGTCATTAAGACTTCCCGGAGACTTCCTCCAACAGAATACCAAAGTTCAGCATCAAAGTACCTTTGTCAATCGTTTAAAAGATCTATTTAACAATTTTCGCCCAATACCTACCTCAAATCACAACAAAACAAAATTTTTTAAATTCAAAAATTTAGAAAATTGCTCTCATGTTTTTGTTCGGAATGAGGTAACCAAGGGAAGTTTTCAAAATTGCTATAACGGACCATTTCCGGTAGTCAAAAGACATGAACATTTTTTCACAATCAAAATCAAAGACAAAGATATTAACATCTCTTTGGATAGATTAAAACCATATTTTACCTCCAATATTTCGGAAATTAGGGAACAAAAACTTAATCCTCATCCAACTACGAATGCTATATACAATTTACCACGAGTTAATTCATCTCTTCTAAAGAAACAGCCAGAGCCTGTTCTCTTAAAGTCAAATTTTCGTCAGGAGCCAGCGCTTACGCGAAAAGACACATATCAAAATTCCTCAATTACTTACACATTTCCAATTCAAAACAAATCCAACAAAAAAGTATCATTTGCATAAAAGGTTTTGGAAATCAAAATTTCATTCCGCTATCATAGAGCTTCACTGGGAAGGGGGTGTTGTGGAGGCCGTCTACCGTATGTAATCAGTGTGAATGGGAAAAGTCGTTAAGTACTGTAGAAATTGTAGGTACAGTAGAAATTAGTTGTGACAAGAAAATCTAGTCAGCTTGTATCCAAAAATAGTAGGCACCTTTTTATATTGTTTCAAAATTAATTAGATTTTCCGTCAGTCGATCAAAAAGATTTGTACGAACAAGAACAAATTAAAAAAAAATATATACACGATTATATTCAAAAAAGCCTTTTACTAAAATTAAAAGAAAATATTAAAGAGGATAGGTTCCCCTCTCCTCAATAGCTTCATCACAAAGAATTCAAAAGAAACATTTCGACAAACGACGTAAACCCCCAAGGACATATAATGAAGGAGATTTAGTACTCATTGAAAGGCCACTAATCTCGACAGGTGACTCTAGGAAGCTAGATCCAAAATTTAAGGGGCCATACATAATCTGCTCAGTACTAGGTAACGACCGTTACTTGATAAAGGACATCCCCGGTGCTCCCAGAACACAACGCAAATTTGAATCCGTCTACGCATCAGACAACATGAAGCCCTGGTGCACCAACCCCGATGACTTCTACGACTCTGAAGACGACGAGATCGAGGACGACTCTGTAATTCAGGACGGCCGAACTGGAAGGAGCCTTAATAATTCCGAACACAGCCCAGATGGTAATGCCGTAAAATTGTGACGGAGAAGTTGGCTGCCCTTCAACTGTCTGTCAACCTTCCTTCCTTCTCCAGCAGTCAACGAAGTAGCACGTCTCAACAAGTTCACTGTATAATCTGAATTCATCCTAAATAAAATCGTATAAAGTATTCCGGCTTTTGCTTTGTCCCCTCTGCCATCCTCTGACACTAGGTTCACTTGAAGTGGGCACTCAGGTAAATGACAAATTCCATAGAATAAGATTTTATGTCGTCCCGGACGATACCATGAGCCCAATTTCAATATTAGGTCGTGACTTTTTACGCAAGAGTAAATCAAAATTAAATGATATTAAATATATCGATACAGAAAAGTGTGATTTGGAATTCTCGAACCAGGTTTTTAATATAGAAGTTAATCAAATTAAAATTTCAGAAGAATTAATTATAAACCCTAATATACCTCATGAGATTAAAGAAAAAATAAATAAAATTTATAACGATAATAGTGAAAGATTATCTGCAAACTTATACAATTCGAGGACTTCCTCTGAGATGTCCATAACGGTCCTTAACGACAAACCAGTGTTGCAAACACCGAGACGTTGATCTTTTTACGAAAAGGAACAAGTCAAAATTATAATCGATGGCTTATTGGAAAAGAAAATAATAAGGCCAAGTAGTTCATCTTATTCAAGTCCTATCATACTGGTTAGGAAAAATGACAAGGAAATTATAATGTGCGTGGACTATCGGGCATTAAATAAGATCACTCAATCAAAAAGACAACTATCCTTTGCCGCTAATCGAAAATTTGGTTGACGAATTAAGGGACAAACGATATTTCACCTGTTTGGATCTCAAAAGTGGTTTCTACCACGTAAAAATGTCGGAAAATTCAATCAAATATACTGGTTTTCTGACGCCGATAGGACAATTCGAGTATCTTAGGATGTCGTTCAGGTTGAAAAATGCTCCGTCCGTTTTCCAACGCTATGTCTACCATATTTTTCAGGATCTCATTCGGGAAAGTAAAGTCCAAGTTTATATGGACGACATCTTGATAGCGACGAAAGATATTGACGAGCATCTCGTTGTGCTGACGAAAGTATTTGAACTGTTAAAAAAAATATAAATTGATTCTCAGACTAGATAAATGTAGGTTCATGCTCCGTGAAATTGATTATTTAGGATACAATGTATCCGAAAACGGTATTAGACCAAACCTAAAAAAAATTCAGGCTGTAAGCGATTTTTGTGTCCCTAAGAACCCCAGGGAGCTAAAAAGTTTTATCGGTCTTTGCTCCTACTTTAGGAAATTCATCCAAAATTTCTCGATGGTTAGTAAACCATTGTACGAGGGTCTAAAGGGAGACAATGAGTTCCTTTTCGATGAAGAAAAGCATAAGTGTTTTGATCTATTGAAAGTAAAGCTGTCTGAAGCTCCTCTTTCTAGAATTTATTCACCCAAGAATTATACCCAATTACATTGTGACGCGAGTTCGGTAGGATTCGGTGCCATATTAATGCAACGTAAAGAAGACGGTCTTATAGATCCGGTGTCGTATTTTTCAAAGCGTACTACAGACTTAGAGTCTTGTTATCATAGCTATGAGTTAGAGACCTTAGCTGTGATATATGCTCTGAGACGGTTTCACGTTTATTTACAGGGCATAGAGTTTAAAATAATTACTGACTATAACGCTCTTGCTTTGACTCTGGAAAAGAAAATTGTAAATCCACGAATCAATAGATGGGTTTTAGAATTACAGGATTACAATTACAAAATAGAACATCGTCCTGGTAGTAGGATGCAACATGTTGATGCGCTCAGTCGGTGCCACAATGTTCTCGTATTGAAAGAAAGTCTTTTTGAGCAACAGCTAGCTATTTGTCAAACTGAAGATCCTGTGATCAGGAATTTACGAGAAAGTCTCGTAAAAACTGAAAGTCCATTGTTCGAAATTATACCATCTTCTCTTTTCTACATCTAACTCTAACTTAATATTTTTTGTGTGTGCGTCTGTGTATGTTTATATATATTAAATTGTTCAAACAAAAAGTAAAACAAAAATACATAAATAAATTAAACGAACTCCCAACAACGCATACTGACTGAATCACTTCTTCACCGGCCGCAACTGGGATGACAGGAAGAAATTTAAATAGAGCAATCGACGCGTTTGGAATTATACGAAGTTTACAGTAATTACAGTCTAGTGCAAGTGTGCAACATTTTATAATAGGTAAGTAGATTTATGGCCGAGGTAAATGGCCTACTTAGTTAGAATTTGATAATTCATACTATAAAATGTATAACATTGTTAGATCTAATCATGTCCATGCCAAGGAAATATGCTTCTGGGTGTCAGAAAAGAAAATTAGCAGAAAAGAAAAAAGAAGAAAAGCAGAATTTCAATTCAAGAAGTCACAAGTAGATCTGTTTTCTTGGCTGCGAAGTAATTCTGACAATGAAATTGGAATTGGTTCTACTACGGAAACTAAAATTCAAACTGAAGCTTCAACTGGAAAGGAAAGTTCCGCACAAACTATAACTACACAGTTTTCCAATGAAAATGAAAAATTCGTTAGAGAGCCGTATGTTTGTACAAATATCATGGTATCGGAAAATAACGACGAAAATGATAATAATAAATATCAACAAGTGAATATAAATGATCCAGGTGTGTGGCCAAGCATTATAACTGATAAGTTTAGAATGTTTTGTGTTAAAACTGCTGGACCTGTACCTGTACAACAAAAAGGAGTTTTTGCTAAGAATGCTGAAGGTAGATCATTTTCCAGTACGTACTACTTTAAAAAAATGCCAAATGGTGAAACCCAGCTTCGCAGCTGGTTAATTTATTCAAAAACGTAAGACTCGGTATTTTGTTTTTGTTGTATATACTATTTTCTAAAAGAAGAGGAAGTGGAAATGATCAATCTACGCGATTTATAGGTGGCTATAACTGGAGAAAGCTGTTAACTGTAATTCAAGATCATGAACGTTCTATTTGTCACTTTAATTCGTTTATTGCTTGGAAAGAATTATTAAAATGACTAAATTTATGTTCGACTATTGATAAAACAAATCAAGTTAATATAAATAAGGAAACGGAACGACTTAAGTTACTATTTCAAAGAATCGTAGATGTTATTCTATTTTTAGCATGTAATAATCTTCCACTTCGAGGAACCCATGAAATAATAGGAACGCCTAATAATGGCAATTTTTTAAGTTTAATCGAATTACTAAGTAAATACGACTCTGTGCTAATGGATCATATAAACAGAATAAAAAATTCTAAAAGTAGAATTGTGCATCATTTAGCACATAGATCACAGGAACAAGTTATTTCTGCGTTAGGAAATGAAGTCCTTAACAAAATTAAAGACGATATAAAAGCAGCCACGTACTATAGTATCCAAATGGATTGTACTCCTGATATTTCCCATAAGGAACAAACTTCAATAATTATTAGATATGTAAATTTTGAAGAAAAAACATTAACAATAAATGAGTCATTTATAGGGTTTATTGAAGTAACTGATGTGACTGGAGAAGGACTAGCAAAAACTCTATTGAAAAGATTAAGTGAGCTTGATTTAGATATTATGAATTGTAGAGGGCAGGCATACGACAACGGTAGCAACATGAAAGGGAAATATAAAGGTGTACAGTCTAGAATAATTGCTCTAAACCCTCACGCAATTTATGTGCCTTGTTTATCACACTCTTTTAATTTATTAATTTGTGATGCCGCTTCAAGCAGTATATATTGTAAAAATTTTTTTGGGAAATTGCAACGTTTATTTTGCTTATTTTCTGCATCTACAAAAAGATGGGAAATTTTAAAAAAGCATTTAAACATTACTCTTAAACCATTATGCGACACTCGTTGGGAAGCCAAAATAGATTCGGTTAAAGCAGTTTATACACAGTTTGAACAAACTTGTAATGCCCTAGAGGAATTTATTGATGTAAGTAACGATAATACAGCGGTATCCGAAGCTAAGAGTCTATTGGATTCAATACAAAAAATGCCATTTATTTTATGTTTAATAGTATGGTTTGCAATATTGTCCAAAATTAACAGTATCAATAAACTATTTCAAGCAAAAACAATTGTTCTTGACTCGGCTTTTAATTTAGTCAATAAAATTAAAACTGAAATCCAAAATTTAAGAACAACATTTAACACATTTTTAGACGAAGCAAAAGCGCTAGCACGAAATTTGAATATTTCAGAACATTTTCCGGAAAAACGAATTCGAAAAAGAAAAAGATTATATTCCGAAATAGCAGAAGATGAAGTTATAGAAAACCCGGCAGAGGAATTTAGGTGCTATTTTTTTAACAGTGTTATTGATACTGTTATTGTACAAATAGAAGATATATTTACAAGTATACCAAATATTATTTCTGATTTCAAATTAATCACTGGTATAAAAACCTTAGAAAAAGATGAATTAGAAAAATGTTCCAAAAAGTTTGTAAAGGTTTATCACGAAGATGTAGATGAAAACCTAATCCAGGAAATTGGTTTGCTACGTGATTTGATTTTGAATGAAACAGATGTAAATAACGCACAGGGCATATTGCAATACATATTAAAAAATAATTATAATGAGTTATTTCTAAATGTATTAACTGGGTTAAACCTTTTCTTTACGTTGCCAGTTACTATAGCAAGTGCGGAACGCTCTTTCAGCAAATTAAAATTAATAAAGCATGTGTGCAGAACGTTTAAATGCACTTGCTATATTAAGCATCGAAAAAGAAATTTCAAAAAACTGTAATTTTTCTGAAGTTATTAATGTATTAGCAAGAATAAAGTCACGAATTAAATAAAAATGCATTAGTAATGTAAATATGTTCTTATTTGTAATTTTTTTTTACTTTACAAAAAATTTAGGGCTCCAAATTGTTTCTTGCACCCAGGCCCCTTTATAGAGGAGGCCGGCCCTGGGTTTCCTTTTTCCGATCCCGAAAGGTGATCAACCATTTCTTACTATACACGCTGATCACATTGGACCTTTCGAAACGACTCCGAAAAGTTATAAATATAAATTTGGTCATCATGGATGGCTTTACAAATTTTTTGAAATTATACGCAACTAGGAGTACTAATACTACTGAGGTCATAAATTGTATGAAGAATTATTTCAACGCTTATAGTAAACCAATGAGAATTGTTACAGATCGTGGAAATGCGTTTACGTCAAACCAATTTAAAAAATGCTCGCAACAGTATGGTTTTCAACAGATACAGGTCGCGTCTGGTTTGCCAAAGTCCAATGGACAAGCAGAACGCCCAAATCAAGATGTATGTAGTTCCAATGATAACAAAAACGATTGAATCTGTACAAGACTCCAAATGGGATAGGACCCTTCCGAATGTAGAGTACGTCTATAACAACACTTTGAATCGATCAATCGGAACAACTCCAAGTAAGATGCTTTTCGGTATAAATCAGAGAAATTCGTTTTCGATCAAATATCTGAAATCGTAGAAAAAATCGTAAATGATCCTGTACGTGACCTAAATGCTATAAGGGAAAGTGGTATGAAAAAGATTGAGCAAGTCCAAGATCAAAATAAAAGATATTACGACAAAAAAGGCAAGCCTGCAAGAATTTACGAGGCTGGAAATTTGGTTATGGTTAAGAACATTGATACTGCAGTAGGAGTAATCAAAAAGCTAATACCAAGATATAGAGGACCGTACAAAATAAAAAAGTGTTTGGGTAATGATAGGTGTACTTAATCGCGGACGTAGATGGATTCCAGATTACACAAAAACCCTTTGAGGGAGTGTTTGATGTTTCACGAATGAAGCATTACTTAAATCTTAGATCTAACAATCCTAAAATAGAATAGGTAATTAAGATTATCAGGGTAAAGTAAGATAAGATGTATATTCTCTCCGTTTAGAACTGTATATATGTATAAGGATGTAACCCATTTGGAATTTGTTGGAAGTTACAAGAATGAATTTACGAGTGAGTCTCAAATGAATTTAAGAATTTTGTTAGTACATGTTATTTGTGATTAGATTTTATTTACGAATACTTGTAATTTAGTTTAAGTTAAGTGTTTCCGAAGAAAACAATTCGAACGATTGTTGGAAGTGCTCCACAAAATGGGACCAGCTTATGCTACATAATTGTAGACAGCCTTTCTTATATAAAGCTGTTTTTGCACTATTCGTGGTGTAATTGCGAAAAACCGAAGAAACGTTTTGCAGATTATAAGAGTATTTTACAAACAAATTTTGAAAAATTCCGGAGCTCGATGCAAAACTCCTAAGCGGCAATCAGCGAGAAAAGTACGATATCATCGTATTACTACTGGCACTGATGACGTTAAATCAGGGGCCTTAAAATGACAAACGATACGAATCGTCAAACGAAACGAAAATGAGAAACGAAACGAACTCACTTTTGTATCACAAAAATCCACCGTTTTGTTCTTTCAGTATTGCCATGTGCAACTCGTTTTGTTTGTATCAAATGTTACATTCGACAGTTGCCAAATTGTCATTTGAATTATATGAGACCACTTTTTAAAGAAAAAATTAAAAATTTTAAGTGCGGAATGGTGTTTTTCATTTTTCGAAAGTGAAAGTGACGATAATGTTTCTGTTTCCAGAAGGAAACTTCGAAATTCTTCAAATCCCTTGGAGCTACCGGAAACAATGTGAGTTACAAAAAAGTTATTTGAAAGCTACATATAATGTTATATATTAGTTTTATGTAACTATTCCGGTTAAACAAAGATGCCTTTACTTATTGACTGGACGAACTTTTTGACAGCTTTCAAGAAAGAATCATTTCAAACTTCAATTTCCAATGTATGTGGCCCCCCGCTCCGTCCCGCCGAAGGCGCAGCGCTCACGGCGCAAGCAACTGCTGAAGCCGCGCGAGATTTATGTTTGCTTCCCGTAGCGCTCTCCCCACGGCTTCTTCGATGGTCCTGCCCAAAGAATATGTAGTTTACAAAGAACTAGCAAACCCGGCGAACTCCGTTTCGCCATCTAGAAGAGTCGCCGCAATTCCAGATGATGCTAACGCCAAAGCTATGTCACATCTTGATCGAATAGTGGCCAAAATCAATGAAATGACAAATGTTTTCCCTGTTCCTCCAGGTGCGTCCAGGAAGAATAGACCACCAGTATTATTGTCCACCGCTTGCATTAATGTTTCGTATACTTGTTTTTGCTGTTCATTCAGCAACGGCACATTATTTCGAACGAATTCCTGCAATGTATCAACATTGTATTGCAGCTCTCGATTTAATTCTTGGTTGAATGCATCGTGCATCGATCGATTTGGCGCAATCATTCCTACTTCAATCAGTAGATTGTTTGCAATAGTCAAGCATTGATCCTCAATCAGAATCAATCCTTCATTGTAGATTTCATCGGTTATTTGGATGTCAGGATTATTCGTTTGAATGCGCAAGCGATGCAAGATATCTTCACATATGTCGTCTTTGTATTTGTTCCATAACTGAATTGGTTGTGAAGGAAAACATGTGGTGATGATAATTGCGAACAGCGTTCGTATTTGGTACGCATTTGATGAAACAACTGAATCCGCAAGTGTTAAATCCCAATGAGAATCGTTCTCCAGCAAACCCAATAGTTGACATGCTTCTCGATATGTTTGGCATTGGTGGCCATTCACAGTTTTCAAATGCGCAAATGATTTTGGTCCACGTACATTTACCAACAGCAGTCGCAAATAAAAACATTCATCATTTCTAGGATGAACAGTATACATGCGACCTAGTGCATCAGTGGAAAACACCTGTGGCCAATCTGGAACTGGGGTTCCTTGTTTGCGACGTTGGAATTTCTTTGTTGATTGATTCCAAGTGTAATACTTGGGCATTTCAACGTACATCAGCGTCGCTGCGAATGGATCTGCTTCACACATTGCAAAGAAGCTAGTCAATGTTGTCGATGGTGGTCTCTCAGCTCGTTGTGCCGCATTAGCCTCAGTGAAGTAAACTCTTTGGCCATTTTCCAAATGCACTGCTAAATGTACAACTGTGGGATATCTTTCATGAATTTGAAATGACAATAATCGCCACAGTGCTTCATTAGTACTGACGTATCTGCCCATTTGGAAGTTGCTGATTTCGTCATTCGCATTTTCCGACGCAATACCAAACACAGCCATGTCGCTGCCTTTTGTGACGTACTTGCACAAATATTTGATTGATTTGGCCGAATGACAACTGTCAACGTTTGCATGTGTTTCGAAAATTAGTGATAGCAGCGGGCAATATGGTACAATGAATTCATTTCCGATCTCAATCTCTTGATTTTGAACTTTAACTTTGATAGTTCGACCATTATCTTCTTTTGAACGCCGACGATAAACTGGATATCCATCGTTCCCTGTGACTGTTTCAGCAACTAACGGTCGCGGATATCGTTTTGTGCACTTTCCATCAGCCATGCAAGGCGATAATGGATTTAATGCACCGCACGGTCCATGCACCATCTGTGTTGTCACAATGTCGTGTAGATGGGGATCAGTGACTGGATCAGGAATTTCAGCTGATATGATGTCATCCACTTCATTTGAATGTAATTTGTTCAGCAACCAAATTAGGATATGAGCATGCGGTAGTCCACGCTTCTGCCATTCCACCGAGTACATATAACAACGTGTGTCACCAAAAACTCGATACTTAGTAAGCACATCAGTAGTAAGTATCCCACCTCCGAACACTTTTGTATTATGCGCGCAAGGGTGACCCACCAGGGTGTTGTATGGAGTTGCTACCATGGGTTTTTCTGCTAAGCGGTACCCACCGGCTGGTATCTGGTACCTTAGGCTGGTGCGGGAAAGACTAGTCCTTGTTCGAAGCATTGGGAGGTAAAAGATAAAAATAAAGTCGCCGTCGATCTGTGCTATTGCAGGTGACTGGCTGGAAGGAGAGAGCTGGTGTTGTGTGTGGGGGGGACGGGGGGTAAGAACCGGTTTTGGAAAGAGCCAGTCCATAGGATGGCTAAGCCTAGTGCGGGGAAGCAGGTATGCTCTACCGGGTTTTTGATAGCAAGAGCAAAAAATCGCGGGGCCGAGCAGAGCCAGTCGATAGGATGGCCGAGCCTAGTGCGGGGAAGCAGGTATGCTCTAGCGGGTTTTTTGATAACAAGACAAAAAAATCGCGGGGCCGAACAAGCCGCCTGCAAATAAGTACAAAGAAGAAAAAAAGCTGCTGGCGTTTGAGGAAGAATCAGGTTCTGATGCTGTTATGTCGGCACACACGTGGCTCTCTTAGGGCCACGGCCGATGCATTTGCGGGTAAGCAAAATGCGTAAGCTAGAAATAAAGGTAAAAGGTCCGTGAAGCTGTCTAGTGCGGGGAAGCAGGTATGCTCTACCGGGTTTTTTGATAGCAAGAGCGAAAAAATCGCGATGCCGAACAAGCCGCCTGCAAATAAGTGCAAAAAAGCTGCTGGCGCGAAGAATCAGGTTCTGATGCTGTTATGCCGGCACACACGTGGCCCTCTTGGGGCCACGACCGATGCATCTGCGGGTAAACAAAATCCGAAATAAAGGTAAAAGATCCGTGAAGCTGTCTCGGGGAGAAGGTAAACAAGACGCCTGAAAATAAAGGTGAAAAAGCAAAAGCTGTTGGCCGGAGCAGCTCGATGAAGAGCCAGGTTCTATAATCTTATGTCATCATCATGATACACACGTGGTCCCTTGGGCCACGGCCGATGCATTTGCGGGTAAGCAAAATGCGAAAGCTAGAAATCAAGGTAAAATGGTCCGTGAAGCTGCCTCGGGGAGAAGGTAAACAAGACGCATGAAAATAGAGGTGAAAAACAAAAAGACTGCTGGTCGGAGCAGCTCGATGAAGAACCAGGTTCTATAATCTTATGTCATCATCATGATGCACACGTGGTCCCGTGTCCCGCTCAATAAGCACATGGCAGCGTGTGATAAAGAAAAAACAAAGATTATGTGAAGATGATCGGCCGCAGTCAGTGAGCCTGGCGTTGTGGATGACACGAAATGTGGGTGAAGGTAAGAGAATAGAAACGGGTTACATGTGAATAAAAAACGAATTCGGTTGGGTTAAAATATGTTTATTGCAAGTAAAATCGTTCAGCAGAGATAGTATGTCTGTGCGACGGGTGTAGAATGGGGGTCAAAACTATGCTACATTGATAAATACGCGTCTTAAATCTGTATCGGTCCAGCGCATCAATTTCCCATGACCCTTTCCGGGCGTTTCGGTAGGCATAACTCCAGACATATAGATATTTAATTTCCGGCAGTTTTTGGAAGCTCACTTGCTTTTTCATTTTCGTGTAAAGTGTTCGTAAAAATAATACATCTCACAACCTAGGCCGAACAAAATGAACGATCCTCCTAGAACTTTAAAAGTGTTTAGGAGCCAGCTCGCGAATTTTGATGGCGTCTTTCGATTTTTGTACGGTCCACACACATCCCTACCGTTTGCATAGATACAGTTAGGTGAACGTAGAAGGTGTTCTGCCTCAACATCGTCAGGTGAGTTTAAGGCAGTCTTTTCCATACAGCAAAAGTAGCATTTTACTATATCTTTCAGGTTGGTGTAAAAGAATCCACTTCTTGCTAGCTTGTATGATTTCCTGTCATCCAAAGGTAGATTCTTAAATGTTTTTATTCGGTCAGATTCACGCTTTAAGATCAGCATTGTGACTGTAATAAAAACTACTTACAAAATGTCTTTTATATTGATCCATGCGTTGTGCTTTTGTGGAAATCCGAGCCATTTAACATAAACTTTATCCCCTCGGCGTTTTAAAATTTTCTCTACAAGGTAGACGTCGGGATATTTGACGGGGCTTAGTTCAAGCTGGTAAAAAGCACCTTGTATTATATTTCCTTGATAGTCTTCAAGAATGTAAGTTACCGGATGAGTGTCTTTTACCTCTTTTATTTTAAAAATTTCAGTAGACCAGTTTGGGGTGTAGCCTTTTTCAAAAACATGTTTAAATCTACTTATCCGAACAAAATCTCCTACTTTGTACTTTGGACCTGGTCTTGTTTTTGGCTTTTTATACACCGTTAGCAACAAACGAACCTCATTAGCGGGACCTACGTCTATAGGTCTCATCTTAATAGTTCGATGTTTTGTTCTGTTATATTTTTCTGTTAACTTGTCCAGCATACTTAGCCAATGATAATTACCATTCATACTAAATTCCTTCCACATAATGTTTTTTAACGTTCTATTAAATCTTTCTACAATTGACGCCTTTAAAGAACTGTAAGTTGAATAATGATTAACATCATATTTTTCCATCAAGCATTTGAACGACTTGTTATAGAACTCTTTTCCATCATCTGTTTGCAAGTTTCTTGGAATACGACCCTGATTGAAAATTAGTTGCATTGCTTTAGTGACTTCCATCCCACTTTTGTCTTTAATTGGTAAAGCCCATGCATATTTAGAAAATGTATCAATGACAGTTAGCAAAAAACGAAAGTGCTGATTTTCTGTCGCATATGAACTCATATCAACTAAGTCGGCTTGCCACAGGTCATCTTTACCTTTAATCGTTACACGACGGCACTTAAAGTTTTTGCGGGCAGGTCTGTGTAGTTCGTTAATAATTTGTCTTCTGCTCATTCTTGAAAAAGTATATAAGTACTTTTTGCAAGATGTGAGGCTTATATACAAAAAGGTTGTCAAGAGTTTTTTGTTTTTGTGGTAAAAATGATTGCGTTCAAACATCCATTTACAATGATCGTGACAGGTCCTTCTGGATGCGGAAAGACTACGTTTATTAAAAATCTTATAAATGATCCCTCGTTAATACAGCCGAAAATTACTAGGATTATATGGTGTAATGCGGAACGTGAAGCTCTGCCAGTAGATATTGTGTCCACAAACATAGAATATATAGATAGTGTACCCGATGAGTTTATAAATTACACAAATGAACCCACACTAATTGTTATAGATGATATGATGTTAAATGCCTTCAGTAAGCAAGTCTGTGAGCTTTTTACTAAAGGATCACATCATCGTAATTTTTCAGTGATTCTTGTAACGCAAAACGTGTTTCATCAGGGAAAGTTCTGCAGAGATATATCGCTAAACTGTAAGTACCTTGTCGTTTTTAAAAATCCCCGAGATAAAAGTCAATTCGTGCATTTAGCGAGACAAATTTATCCGGAAGATAGTTTAGAGCTTCTAAAAATATATAAAGAGACCACTCAGGAGCCTTACGGGTGCTTACTGATAGATCTTACTCAGGAGATTAACGACACGTTAAGATTCCGAACGGATATATTTAACAAAGATTTCGCAACTTGTTTTTGTCCACATAGTTCTCTGAATAGTAAAAATGGTGTCAAGAGTGAAACGATTAAAGGACAACAAGCATATGCTATATGTGCTTCAAAAATCTAAACCAAACTTAAGAAATGCCATCATTAAAAATGCAGATCCCGAGGTTATAAAAACACTTTGTGAAATCACGCTTAACACTCTAAAAGCAAATCATATGCCTCATGGCAAAATATATAATTCGCTGTGCAGGTATAAAAAGGATATGCGAAAATTAGTTGACGCAGAAGGCTCTGTAGCAAGACAGCGCAAATTACTAGTACAACGCGGAGGATTTTTACCAGTTTTATTAGGAAGTGTACTATCGGGTGTAATAGGTTCGTTAATTGAAAAATATGCATAAAGCTAACAGCCTTAACAAAATGCTGCTTCTTTCACCAGAAGTGTATAATACTTTAAAGAATAACATTGAGCAATCTGCAAATCTATCATTATTTGATAAATCAATGGATAAGATATTAAAAAGTAAAGATCTGTCTGACAAAGAGAAATGGTATAATTACAGGAATGAATTAATAAAGTTTTTCAATGTAAAACGTAAAAAGACACAAGTTTTCGAAAGAAGGAAAACTGAAATCCCCGTTCAAGAAAATTTGCCAGTTAAACATAAGAGTTTGAGAGATAGTTCTACTCAAACAAAAATTATTTTTAAAAAAGATGAATCAACACAAGCCTCACCGGTAAAGGAAAATATATTTGAAAAGACACCTTTCGAGATAGAAGAATTTATTTTTGAGGAGCCGCGTGAAAAAACACCGCCAAGGAGGTCTTTATCAGACTTTATTTTTGAGGAGCCGCGCGAAAAAACACCGCCAAGGAGGTCTTTACCTCCAGCTGCTAAGCGACGTTTATCGGCTAGTGGGATAGCAAAAAGTCTTAAGCCCAGGGGCGGATTAACGCACAGGCCCAACAGGCCCAGGCCTGGGGCGGCAAATTTGAAGGGGCGGCAAAAATCAAAAAAAATTTTTGTTTTTCGATTCCATAAAAAAAGAAATAAATAAAATAAAAATTTTTCTAAAATTTCAAATAAAATTCTAAATTACTTTAATGAATTATTATTAAAATTTCATATTAATTTTTAAAATACAAACATTTTAAATATTGCCGCCCCAATTTAATACAAGGATCAAAGGGCGCGCATGGAACATAACCTGAAGATCCACGTGAGGGTGAGCGAAGTTTGTAGCTAGATACGTATGCGTGAATAATCTTCGTGCGCATTTCTTTTCCTTTTCCTGCATCAGTGGCATATATTAATCTTCAGCCTTGCTAACCAATGAATCGTCGGTCCCTAATAGTAATCAATTTGCAAATGTCGCTGATGAAAATGGGTTAGTTTTTATCTAATTAAAAAAAATTATAATTGTTGTATATTTAGTGAATTTGAAAATGAAACTGATGATTAAAATAAAACTGGTTACCAAAAATTAAAATAAAAAATTTTAAAACCATACACGGAGAAAAATTCGGAGCCCTCAGCGTAGGAAAAAATCCTACACAAACTGCACCCCCCCCCCCCCCCCCCCCCCCCCAATAATGAGTAATTTTGTTTAATTAGATAAATAATAAATAATAAAATTTTAATATCCAAAATTAGAGCGGTAATTTAAGTTGGCCTACGGGCGGCAAAATGGTTAATCCGCCCCTGCTTAAGCCTCCTGCAAAAGTACCAAAAGTTCAAGATAAAGACTATAGAGTAATAACTGGCACTGACGGTATAACACAGTATACTGTACCTACGGATATGAGTGTTGACGAAGTTGCTAGTTTTATAGAGGAGTTAGAACAAGACGCTCCCAAAGAGAAGCCCCCGACTAAACAGCCTATATTAAGGCCATCGCCACTAGATCCCGGCCAATACGAGCTTGCATTCCCAGTGAAAAAAGGACTGCGGCAAAGTGAGCGCTTAAAAGGTAAAAAAGAGCGAAGTTCGAGCGTACCAGACGTACCTTGGGTTAGGTTTTAAAATATAAAAATGCCTGTGGATATAGTAAATAACGACTTTTACGTATGTCTTTTAAGCAACAATTCTATGCAATTTTATCCTGAAAACACTCTGTCAGCTTTTACAAATGCACTTGCTAGCCCATGCAAGTTTTCTAATAGCTGGTGCGTTGGAGTAACTGAAATTTCATTACCAAATTATGACATAAATGAAGAGAAGAAGATGAAGCGCAATGTAGCTGATGCAATAAATGATAACAGCTTTAAAAGAGTGAGGCGCGAAACACCTAACAACCAGTTAAAAGAAATAAGAGAGCAACAAAAAACAGAACTGAAATCATTGACAGTGAAAATAAATGACAATGTTAAACTTGAGTGGACAAAAGAAAGTCTTGAACAAGCTAGCTATAGAGCTGGGCAGGTGAATTTTTCAGCATTTCTACTAACATTTTACCATGCAGTCAGCCCTTCTTGGTATACTATGTTTTTGGACGACGTTAAAAAAGCAATGTGGGATCGACTGGAAGCTGACTTTTTGGATAATGTAATACCTGAAATAAGCTACACACAAGAGCCGGAAGAGTTTATACTACACATTTATCAAGGGAAAAAAACTTCGGAAAATGTCGTTTTAAAGTATAAGGACTATGAGTCAGTTGAGGCATTTGTTGACGACTTTATTGGGCAGATTCCTAGAAGGAAAAGAAAGCATATTGTCATACAGAATGCAATCGATAATTACACACATCCTGCTCTTAGCATTAAAAAGGCCCGAGAAAAAGCAATAAAAGGTACCGCTAAAAAGGTGCATGACATGTTTGAACTACGGTTAGAAGACTTGGAAGTGACAATAAGGATAAAAAAACCATTACCATCACACCTTAATGTTAAAGATCTTGTCACGCTTTTAATATCAAATGTGCATTTTGACGATCCGACAATTAGCGAACAAGAAAAGCAGAAAAAGATTATTCAGATTAAAGATACAATTTTCGGTATTCTAAATAGGCTAAAAAAAGATTCAATAACTGCAAAAGCAACCGATCAGCGACAAATTACTAAAGATAGTGATGTTTTGGATGTACCATACGAAAAGCAAAGTTCAGGAGAATACTTGACAACGCCAGTGCCTATTAATACAAATATAAACAATTTGTCGGATTTCTTTACGGATATATTTCTTCAGACGCCTGAAGAAAAGCGTAAACCTGATGCAATACTTTCGGAAAGAAAAGAATCATTCAACACTGCGGGACTACGTCAAGAGCATATGACAATCATTGACAAAATTAATGGTCTGGAGAGTACTGTCAATGAATTAATACAAAGATTCCCCCGAGAATCTATGGAAATAACAAAAAGATGTCATGATAAAAATTTGATTTTCATCTACACCGACATTATTAAACCGAGAATTATTGGCGATAAATTAGCTCGATACTTACGACTGATGCCGACACAATCGTGTGAGGGTGTACTAAGATTTGAACATGTAGAATACTGTCCTATCGAGAAAACATTTATAGAAGGTATTTCTATAAAAATAACTGACAGCCAGGGCGAATTGATTAATTTTAAACCAAGCTATATCCCGACTTATGTGATGCTCCATTTTAAAACACAATAAACTATAAATATATGTGCATCCCCAGACAGTTTTCAATTTGATAGCACTTTGCCTGACTTTAAGCCCTTAAGAAAAATGAATTCGTATTATACGCGATACTACTTACTGCAAAGTGGTGGTAACTTGTCGGATATAGGTGAGCTGTACCGAGCGCCGCTTACTTATCAGCAAGGAAGAGGTATTGGCAGTTTCTTCAGCGGACTATTTCGCTATTTACAGCCATTAGTTGCTTCAGGCGCTAAAGTTATAAAACAGCAAGCACTGAAAACTGGGAAGACAATACTGCAAGAAATTGGCAGTAAGCCGGTTAAGGAAATTTTAAAAGACCAGGGAAAAGCTGCTGTACAAGACCTAGCCCAAAAAGGTATAAATAAACTCTTCGATAGCATGGGCGGCGCAGGTATAAATAATCGCACAATTATTAAAAGAGCTAATCCATTTACGACATTACGCTTAACCAAGTCTCCTAAACGAAAAACACCTTCAGAACAAACAAAACGGGATACGAAAAAAACAGCAAGCAAGAAGAAAAAGTCTATAAAAGGCAAACGAGGTTTTTGTAAACGAGCATTGGATATTTTTGATAAATAAACAAAATGTCTACGTATAACGAGTGCATGAAATCTGAGCTAGATCTTTTCTCTACACCAGTTATTCAAAGTAATATTTTAAAAACCGAAGAAGTAGCATACAAACCTATAGCCTCATTAGATAACTCATCAGTTTTGGAATTTGTCTCGCTGGGACATGGAGATACATATCGTGACTTGTCAAGTATATACCTACGTTTAAAAGTGCAACTGATTAAAATTAAGGATGGAAAAGAAGAACTTTATACCGGAAGAGATAGTAACGTAACTGCCGCAGATGGTTCCATAAAGACTGTGACTGATGATGGTCCTGGCGTTGTCAACAACGTGCTTCACTCGCTCTTTCGCCAGTGCACTATTTACCTAAACGGGAGACCGGTTGTTCAAACTGACAATAATTACAATTATAGGGCATATATTGAAAACTTGTTAAATTATGGTAAAGATGCGGCTTCGACACATTTAGAATCTGCTGGCTGGTATATCGATGAAAACAGTGTGGAAATTGTTCAAGATGGTGGCCAAAATACAGGTTACACGGTAAGAAAAAGACTTTTCGAAAGGAGCAACGTTGTCGAGCTAATGGGAAAAATACATGCTGATATGTTTAACCAAGATAAATTATTAATGAACGGTGTAGATCTACGCATTGTGTTATCACTTGAAAAACCCGAATTTTACCTTTTGTCAAAAGATGATGGCAATTCTCCACGAATTAAGATTGTAGAGGCCACAATGTACATGAATCACGCATCTATTAACCCCAGCATCATGCTGGCTCATGAAACCGTTTTACAACGAACCAATGCTGTATACCCATACAAACGAGTCGAGGTTAAAACATATACTATACCTGCAAACACATTCACATTATCCTTAGATAATATTGTCATAGGACAGTTACCAAACTTGTTGGTGTTTGGTATGGTTGATAACGACGCATATACAGGAAACCAAACAAAAAATTCCTATAATTTTAAACATAATAACATCACAAGATTTAATTTATCAGTAAATGGTGTCCAGATACCGAATCAGCCTATAGAATTTGATTATTCAAAGGAGCAACCTATTAGTACAAGAGGATACATCTCCTTGTTCAAAGGAACTGGAATACATTATTTCGATAAAGGACATCAAATTTCAAAAAAATTCTTTGACAACGGTTGTTTCCTTCTTGCTTTTGATTTAACTTCTGACCGTTCATATAATTCAACCTGTGGGAATCTATTAAACCAAGGTACGGTTAGAATTGAAGGAAGATTTAAGGAGGCTTTGAAGACAACAGTGACCTGTGTCGTCTATGCCGAATATGACGGGAGTGTGGAAATCGACAAAGATAGGAACGTATACACTAGCTTCTAAAAACCTATATAAGATGATGCAATTTAGAATTAATCACAGTGCATAGACAGTGAAGCCAGCTATCATGAGTTGCCTGATAAATGTCGAATACTTTTCTGGAGGTTGCTTGACCTTCTTTAAAAAGGTTTCTTTTGCGGGATTCACTGCACAAAGTAAATTATTTACAAAGGAAATTATCTTCAAATACCCTACATCAACTCCAGGATGTATCGAGCAGTCAAATAAGTTGGGAAACATTGAACTTAGACGTTTAGATGAAGACTTAATAAAAACATTAGCAAAATTTACTACAATACTTGTTTGTGACGCATCAACCAAGGAGTTTATAAATAACTATGTTACATCCTATACCAAGGTTATTGACGTAGGGACAGCGACCCTGGATTCGGAACAAGAATGAACACGATCGATCTTACAAAGTTACTAGCAAATAACCCTATTACAAAAAGGTTTTTTAGAGGTGTATTTGCTTGTGACCGTCTGCCAAAAGAAATAAAAAAACCCGCATGCGTCATAGCTAATACGGACCCTGCACGAAAGAGCGGCACTCACTGGGTTGCGTTTTTCATTCCAGAAAAAGGCCCTGCAGAATACTTTGACTCGTATGGTAAACCCCCCAGTAACAGGCTTTTTCGCAACTTCTTACATACAAATTCAGATGTGTTTGTAAATAGTAAAAAACGATTACAAGGTGCACTTTCATCTACCTGTGGTCATTATTGCTGTGTGTATCTGTATTTTCGGTGTAAAGGAAAAAGTTTTAAGCATTTTCTGCAACAATTTTCCTTCAATGATTTTAGACTAAATGATAATAAAGTCGTGAATTTATATCGCAAAATATACTTGAGAAAATTTTTAAAATATGGCGGGGGTAAATATAACCAGTTATGTATACCGGAAAATAAGAGTATAAATACGAAACGCTGGTGATGTACATTTAATGTTGAGGTATAAGCCTCCGCTTCAAGATGGAGCCAGCATCTAAAGCTAAAAAACCTAAACAATTAAGTGCAAAAAATGTGTGTGCAGAAGAGTTTAAAGTGATGGAAACAAAATCCAAAAAACAAAAACTTCGTCCGATACGGAAAAGAGGTAAAAATCAATCAGAGATCCCGGGCGAAAATCTTTTGCTAAACTATACGTATCATCTGGACCATCACCATAATCAGAAAGTTGTCCTCGGATTTGATCCGATCTCGTTTGAGGCAAAGATAGTCTTTCACCGTCATGGCTCAGCGCCTGTCTCAACATTTTACTCTGGATGGCTGGAAGTTTTCAAACATCTAACCAAACTAAAAGACGAGCTTATTCCAGACATGTTCCCGCCAAACCAAGAGGAGCTTCAGACGAAATACACAATCCCTGTTGGTACAGGAAATATTGAGCTGACCCTTAATGAACTCTACAGATTTATTGATATGCAGGATTTCTTCAAGATTGTAATGTTCCACAATAACAATGCTGCCGAAAGTGCGAAGGAGTACTATAGGAAATATTGCGAAAAGTGTAGAAGTAAAAATTTAATTTTGCTACCTGAAGAAGACTTTTTTATACCGTCTAGAACCTCTTATGTACATCTGAATTATTCTAGACTCTTCTTTGAGATACCTTTGTATTGCAGTACCAACATTCTGTTTGATATAATAAACATTTAATAAATTTTTAAATAAAATACATGAGGTTTTTTACTTCAATTTATAATTTTATTGATTAACATATACAGGTACATATTTACACAGTTTTGCCGAGCGCAACGAATAAAAGATACATTATTGTGGTTTTTACAAGGAAATTGATAATTTGTAAGTTCACTTAGTCTAGGTATTTCACCAAGCTCGATGATTTCTGAAGTCGGTGTGTATTTCCTGACAAATGAAGCCTTGATTTCGCCTTTTACATACACTCTTGTATCTTTAAATCTTGAAAACACTTCGGGTAAATTGTTGTAGCTGATGTCTCCGTCATTCCAACGTAGACCATTTATATTCTGCACGTCATGCTGGACTTGTCGTCTTGCCTTCGATGACAGCTCCTGGTATGGGTAGGGAGGCAGGAAATGATAAGCATCTGGGATGATTTTTCCAACAGCAAGGACGGCAAGTTCTTTAACAAAATACTGGCCATTGTTTCCGCACACAAACTGGATGTCCAAAATAAATTTGTCCATATTATCGGTTGGAACATAAATTCGGTATGAGCTAGAATCAAACGCGCATGATTATATATGTTTTTTCACTCAGGCGTCTTGTTTACCTTCTCCCCGAGGCAGCTTCACGGACCATTTTACCTTGATTTCTAGCTTTCGCATTTTGCTTACCCGCAAATGCATCGGCCGTGGCCCAAGGGACCACGTGTGTATCATGATGATGACATAAGATTATAGAACCTGGCTCTTCATCGAGCTGCTCCGGCCAACAGCTTTTGCTTTTTCACCTTTATTTTCAGGCGTCTTGTTTACCTTCTCCCCGAGACAGCTTCACGGATCTTTTACCTTTATTTCGCATTTTGTTTACCCGCAGATGCATCGGTCGTGGCCCTAAGAGAGCCACGTGTGTGCCGACATAACAGCATCAGAACCTGATTCTTCCTCAAACGCCAGCAGCTTTTTTTCTTCTTTGTACTTATTTGCAGGCGGCTTGTTCGGCCCCGCGATTTTTTTGTCTTGTTATCAAAAAACCCGCTAGAGCATACCTGCTTCCCCGCACTAGGCTCGGCCATCCTATCGACTGGCTCTGCTCGGCCCCGCGATTTTTTGCTCTTGCTATCAAAAACCCGGTAGAGCATACCTGCTTCCCCGCACTAGGCTTAGCCATCCTATGGACTGGCTCTTTCCAAAACCGGTTCTTACCCCCCGTCCCCCCCACACACAACACCAGCTCTCTCCTTCCAGCCAGTCACCTGCAATAGCACAGATCGACGGCGACTTTATTTTTATCTTTTACCTCCCAATGCTTCGAACAAGGACTAGTCTTTCCCGCACCAGCCTAAGGTACCAGATACCAGCCGGTGGGTACCGCTTAGCAGAAAAACCCATGGTAGCAACTCCATACAACACCCTGGTGGGTCACCCTTGCGCGCATAATACAAAAGTGTTCGGAGGTGGGATACTTACTACTCACATCCATCATAACCTTGAGTTTTTGCTGAAATACTCTGGCGATTATGTCATGGCGATCTTGCGGTTTTTGGCCCGGTTCCAACTCACGTTCAATTTCCGTCCACTTCGGATTGCATGTGAACGTAATAAATAAATCCGGAGTTCCATAATTTCGCACGTACGTCAGAGCGTCTTGAGCGTATTCGTGCATGTGGCGTGGGCTTCCGATATAAGATGATGGGAGAATCGTCAGGCGTCCAATATTCTGAACATCACCATCTGAATGAATAGCATCACGCAAGTGTATATAGTCCTCAGATCGTAGCTTTGCCTGATTGAATCGGATGAACGCTAAACGTTCGGTCTCGACTTTGACATACATGTCGACAGCGAATTGCTGGAATAGCCGACGGCACTTCAGAATGACATTCTCCTCATGTGTACGAATCATCATACGATACGCATAGTAATTCATTGCGCTTAGATTTTTATTCGTTGATACGCCTGAAAATGCAAAATTAAATGAATTGTTAATGGAAACCAATAATAGCAATAATTAGTGTGTGAATATTGTACCTGTAATTGGATCGACCAACTTCAACGTGATGTCGTATCCGTCTTGCCCTTGCCAATAAATGATTGGATATTGTAACGCATCGTACAAACGATGTGTCTCGTTTACACGATGCATGATATTGCTTCTTCGCTGAACGACAATGTCTCGCGATTTAGTTGGATCGCCAACAATAATTGCAGCAACATCATTAACGGTGGGTGCATTGAATCTTCGCACATGTTCACCTGTTGGGGTACAATCCGCTCTTATGACAAATTTGTGCGTATCCGATGGCATTCGTTCCAATGCTGTTTTGAACATATTAACCACAGAATTATTAGCGTGAAAAAATGCTTGCAACTGTTCAATAATTCGTCTCTTTAACTGTTGTGTTCCCTGTATATTGCACCGCACATTCAGCTGATCCACCATCGACGAAATGAAATATATTTGCAGAAATTGATGCGGTTCATCTGGTGTTGGCACCATTGAACCATGCAAATGATATATTTGTCCTTGTATCTGTAATTGCAAACAATCATTTGTTGAAGAATACGGTGTAACTTCTGATCGTGTGATGGTGTAGTGTGTGGTGTATATATAGTTGTTATGTGTTGCAATTCATTGTGTTGGTGTGAGTGATTGGTTATGTGTGTTGTATCTTTTACCTTGCAAGTCGGCATGAAGCCGCCTTCTCGAATGATATTAGCTCCAAAGGAAGTCATGCGAAAGCAGTTATTGTATTCAAGGATGTGTTGAAGAAAATGGCTGGAATCGGGATCACTTCCATCGAACAATGGTTTCAGTGGCTGTGGTGGTGTAAGTAATGGATCCAGTTTGACTTTTCCACTTGCGCAGCACAATCCAGCCGTCTCTCTTTTGAACTTTAACGCATTGCAATATCGGCATATAGTCGTCATTGGTCCAATATCTAAATTTTCATCATCACAGTAGTTCGCAGTGGGATCATATTGGAATGCCAAGCGATTGTATGATGCCAATGATCTTCGTGTGCTCACGCGTTGTCTCAATCGGGCATTTTCTCTTATTATATTTTGTCTTTCTTCGCTTAAGTTCTGTGAATACACTTGTTGCTGGCTTGCATGTCTTGTGCGGCGGCCGATGTTCGCACGTCGTCCTCTAGGCATTTTGGACTATGGACAGAGTGGTGAATTTAACCTCAAATGCACGATCCACATAATTTACACAGTTCAACTTACCACCTTAAAGACAAATGCCTGCTGTTGAAATTGAATAAAAATTTGCACAATACACGTGATTGATTTGATGGTTTCCAATTGAAATGTTAGGAAACGAATAACTTATTTTTTTTACTTTTTTTTCACAATTTCACAGTGAACACAATACCGGTTTGTCACATGAAATTAACTGAGCAGAGAACAATGAGTAGCTGTCAAACAATGTTGTGGTCACTATTTTAATGGGACACACAATTTAAGTTCAATGAGAGAATTGTTAAACTCAACAAACAGTTTATTCTTATTTAGGTTGAATACAAAAGTCTGATAATGGCAGCGGCTGCTGTCGTGTCCGAAGAGCTTCCAGATGACTTCTCAAGTGTCTGATTGTTCCCTCTAGATCTGTCACTCTTTTCTCCGGTGACAGGGGCGCTGCTGTCATCTCGCCGGAAGTTCCCATCTTTCCCGCTTGGTGTGTTGTGGTCGAATAGGAGTCGACGCCACAGTTACTCCCCCCCGAGAAACTTTCGCCGGGAAGTTTGAAAGTTACTCGCCGACTGTAGTCTCGCAGAGGTGGGTCCATGTCTGATCCCCAACGATGTGACCGATCTTGTCCGGGAAAAATCGGGGAAGACGAATCAGCAGCCGAGGTCAAAGGCTGACTGGATCCCTGCTGACCAGGTGAAACATCGGGTCTGTGAAAAGACAAATGTTGTTTTGTGGGGAGATGTTGAGGAGGCTGGGTTTGAGGAGTCTGAGATTGAACTTGTGATGCGAACGGCTGAGTCCGAACCGACCGATGTTCAGCCCGCAAGGATGGAGACCTGCCCTGTGCCGACAGAGGAACAGTCCGTGTTGAGATGTCGGGAGGATCGGATTTACTGATGTAAGCCGGCTTCAATCTGTCCACCGAGATGCTCTGTTGCGAACCATCAACGTCAATCCTGAAAACCCGGTCCGTTGTGCGCTCAATGACCCTGAAAGGACCAGCATATGGATGTTCCAGTGGGGCCTTTACCCGATCACAGCGAATGAATACGTGTGAACAAGTGTACAAATCCTTCAGAATGAAAATCCTCGACTTGATGTGATGTGCGGTTGGAGTCGGGCGCAATCCACGAGCAAACTCTCTGTGCTTCTCCAAGAAAATCTGCGGGTCCGGCCGAAAGTCCTCAGAGATGAAAAATTCTCCAGGGATGCGTAAGTTGGTTCCATACAACATCTCAGCCGGAGAAGCCTGAAGGTCCTCCTTAAAACTCGTTCTCAGCCCCATCATGACAGTAGAGAGAATCTCAGTCCAAGGCTTTGGAGAACACATCAAAGCGGCCTTAAGCGTCCGATGAAACCGCTCGACTAATCCGTTGGATTGCGGGTGATAAGCGGTCGTTCTGAATCTCTCTGCACCAATGAAATTTACAAATGCCTTAAAAATCTGCGACTCAAATTGAGAGCCTTGGTCGGTGGTGATTGTAACCGGAGTGCCATAGTGGCTTATCCAGTGATCAAACAAAGCCGTAACAACGGATTCAGCGGTCATATCCCTTAATGGCACTGCAACAGGCCATCTAGAGAACCGATCAATAATGGTCAGACAATAATTAAAACCATTCACCCTTGGCAGCACAATCAAATCTAGATGAATGTGATCAAATCTGGATTCAGGCACAGTGATGCGCTTAGGCATTAATTTATTATGCCGGTGCACTTTTGATTTTTGGCATAGCAGGCACTCTCTGGCCCAAGCAGTGGCGTCCTTCTTGATACCAGGCCAGACAAATCTCTCCCTCAGCTGCAGTGAAGTGACCCTCCCACTGGGGTGAGAAAGGCTATGAACGATGTCAAAAGCAGTCCTCCGGAGCTTTTTCGGTAAATAAGGACGGGTGATGCCCTGCAGCTTTTGACAAAAAACCCTGATGTTAGGCTTCAACTCAATCTCCTGCAAACGCAAACAAGTACTGCCCCGCAGAAGGTCAGCGAGTTCAGCATCAGCCCGCTGTTCCTGCATGATGGTCTCCGGATCAAGTATCATGGGTGTATCGATGGCCTCTACACGTGAAAGCGCATCAGCGACAACATTTTGATCTCCCTTTACGTACATGATGTCCGTAGAAAACTGGGATATAAAATCCAATTGACGGAGCTGTCTCTCAGATGCGTTGGCAAGTTTCTGTGTGAACGCGTGAACCAGAGGTTTGTGGTCCGTCTTTATGGTGAAGTTGCGGCATTCCAACAAATGGCGGAAGTGCCGAACAGCCGAATAAATCGCCAGCAGCTCGCGATCGTACGTGCTATACCGTTTCTCCGTTTCCGTGAGCTTTCTAGAGAAAAACCCCACTGGTCTGAAGAAGTCATTTTCGGCCTGTTCCAAGACCGCCCCAATACAGGTTGTCGAAGCGTCAGAAACCAGAACGAGCTGAGCGTTAGGCGAAAGAAAAGACGACTGCGTAACCTCAGACAGGACCCGCTTGAGTCCCGAGAAACAATCATTGGCCTCTGGGGTCCAAATGATTTTTGTTTTATCGTTTTTTATAGAGTTTTTAATGTAACACTGCAAAGGTAACTGAAGCTGAGCCATATTCGGAACACACTGTCTATAATAGTTTATCATCCCCAAGAACCGCCTCAACTCAATAACAGTCTCAGGTCTGGGGTATTCAGCAATTTTAAACAAACGATCAGCTTTTGGAGCGAAACCGGTAGAGTTAATAGTATAACCTAAGAAATCGACCTCACTTTTAACGAAACTACACTTGCCGACATTAATTGAGAGATTGTGGTCTCGGAGTCTTTGGAAAACTTGTCGCAAATGATCTCGGTGCTGAGCAACACCTTCGGACATAACGAGAATGTCATCTATGTAAACGAAAACAAAGTTCAAATCCCGGAAAACACCATCAATGTACCTTTGAAAAGTCTGCGTAGCATTTTTAAGGCCAAAAGGCATGACCAGATACTCGTATAAACCCCATGGGGTGGTTATCGCAGTCTTTTTGATGTCCTTCTCATGCATGGGAATCTGATAATAAGCCCGTTCCAAATCCAACGTGGTGAAAACAGACTTACCGTGCAATAGGGGAAAGAGACTCTGGATAAGAGGTGGTGCATACTTGTCTGCCTGAGTTATTGCATTCAACTTCTGGTAATCACCATATAACCTCCAACCCGAATTTCCCTTTGGGACCATATGAATAGGACTAGCCCAAGGGCTGCTTGACGGCCTGATTATCCCTTGATCCAAACAAAACTGAATTTCCGCCCTAGCGGCTGCAGCCTTAACGCCGGCGAGTTTTCTGGGCCTAGCAAACACCGGGTGTCCGTTCGTAATTATTTGATGAGCCTGATCCTTTTTTTCTAGTGCAGCAGAGATGTCAGAGTGTGGTCTCGTGATTTCCAGAAATTCCCGAAGAATGTCAGCGCAGGGCATTCCAGAGTGGATTGTAAAAACACCGAGATGGGATGTTTTCAGTAAGCATCCCCCTGAAGCAAATGACGTCTTAGAGTCAATCAACCGTCGATTCTCCAAATCAATTAGCAGCCCGAAGTGTTTTAAAAAATCAGCCCCTATTATAGGCCTCTGGACATCCGCTATCAGAAAAGCCCAAGTAAAATCTCTGCGAAAGCCAAGATTGAGTGAAATTATCCTCGTACCATAAGTGTTTATCTGCGCGGAGTTAGCAGCGAAAAGAACCAAATTGGCCGGCGGCTGATTACCACGGAACATTGCAGCAGGAATCAGAGAAACAGCAGCCCCTGAATCAATCAAAAACCTAAGGCGACTCTTAGGATCATATATGTGTAAACGGGCCTCAAAAGTATGCGGTTTTGCGCTGTCGCCCAGGGCCTCTACTGACGACAGCGATTGATGTTTCCCTTGGCCTGCGGAGAGTGTGAGCAAGGGGACACGCACTTGTTCGCGTTTTTCCCAAATCTACGATGATAATAACATAAACCCTCTTGAGAGCGTCGTCGACTGGGGACTTCCGCCCTGGAGCGCGATCTCGATCCACGCTCCGTGTGCCTTAATTCCCTGAATTGCACCAGCAGATCAGCCATGGTCTTTTCCAAGTAATCGATCTTTGCAAGCGTGGCTGAGGGCAATGGCACCGTACTGTCTCTCCCAGCACCAGATGAGACGGCCATAACAGCCTCACTGCGATTAATTTCCAATAGGATTCGGTCAGCCATTTGAGCCTGACTGTCAAGCTTAAGGTCACTTGAACCTGCCAGAATCGCCCTTACCTCGCTGGGCAATCCCTCAAACCAAATCTCGCGCAGCGCATCATCAGGCAAAATGCCCGCCGCCATGCTCCTCATTTCCCTTAAAAATTGCGAGGGCTTTCTGTCGCCCAAAGAAATGCCCCTCAACACCTGTCGCAATTTATCTCTCCGGGACATACCCAATCTCTCGATAATAGCATCTTTAAGGAATTTATACTTATCTTGCGTCGGTGGATTTTGCAGGATGTCAATAATCTCCTCCGTGGTTGGTCCATCCAAAGCACGCAGAACCGAAAAGTACTTGGTGTTGTCGTCACTCACTCCGATGGCAGCAAATTCTGTCTCCACCCGAATGAACCACAGATCCAGCTTTTTGGGATCATACGCGGGCAACCTGGGCTGACGAACATCGCGAAAAATAGCTTCCAACCTTTCCTCCATGTTTTCTTTATTGGCCTGTGCTCTAGTTTGCACTCCAGAACTTGTACCCTCGATCATCAGCTTCCACAGGAAAATGCGTAATGTAAATGAAAATGTTCAATGGCGGCGAAAAACAATTTTAAAGCGGCACCGTGTACGTGCTCAGAGGGAAAAGTTAAATATTTCCCGATTATTGGGGTCACCAATTTGTGGTCACTATTTTAATGGGACACACAATTTAAGTTCAATGAGAGAATTGTTAAACTCAACAAACAGTTTATTCTTATTTAGGTTGAATACAAAAGTCTGATAATGGCAGCGGCTGCTGTCGTGTCCGAAGAGCTTCCAGATGACTTCCCAAGTGTCTGATTGTTCCCTCTAGATCTGTCACTCTTCTCTCCGGTGACAGGGGCGCTGCTGTCATCTCGCCGGAAGTTCCCATCTTTCCCGCTTGGTGTGTTGTGGTCGAATAGGAGTAGACGCCACAATGTATCACGCACCGGCGCCATCTACTTAAAATATTGGTTTGTAGTACATGCTATGTATCAGAGATGGCGCTGTATGTAAAAAAAGATTTTCCCGCTTTTCTTTTGAAATTTTTCCTGAATTTTCTTTGCTATAAACCTCACGGAGCCCGAGACCTTTCCAACGAATGCAAAACCATCGAAATCGGTTCGTGCGTTCTGGAGTTATAGCGTCAGGAAGGAAAACCCGACTTATTTTTATATAATAGAAGATAGGCACTCTATTTTTGCGGCGCAGGTATCCTCACCACAGCCCATTTTGGGGAAAAAAAACCAAAAAATTTTCCCATTAGTTAGAAAGAGAATCTTTCCCTGCTTGTTCCAAGTCCGAATTCCCATTTAAATTGCCTTATAAAGAATAAGGACGGCGACAATCAACATCGCCGCAAACACAATTACACCTGAGTTCACCTATTACGGCGCGGGCTTGAGCAAGCATTGCTTTTTCTGGCACTGTGTTGGTGCCGGCACGGCCGTGCTTCTCATATAGGAACAGGTAGAAATCGAGTGCCTGCCTCACACATTGAAGGCGTACACAGATTAAGTTTGTTTACGTTTTTTCACCATTCGTTTTCTAACGCGGGCTTGAGCAGCACGGGAAGCAAATGCGCTTGTATGGTGAGGCGCGCTTGCGATCAGTTTGCTTTTCTTTGACAGGGTGGTTCTTTCAGTTGAATTTTCATATTTGCTCTGGAATTCTTGGCACCCTGTAACACTGTACCGATTTCTTCAGATTCCTCTAATTTTTCTTCTCTCTTCGACCAAAATGGTTAAGCAGTGTATCAACCTCTAGCAAAATTGTGGGGTTGGGTGGAATAACGGTACCAAGGTCAAAAAAAGATAAGGAGATAATTGCCGGAGTGCCTATTCTTTGTAAACTAGTTTCCATATTCTTTGGTCCTGCGTGACAGAGTGCCTTTTCTTCGTGGCTCCTGAATGACAGCCTGACAGCGCGCCCTTTCTTCGTGGCTCCTGCATGACAGTCGACAGCGCGCCTTTTTTTCTGCTTTTTCCGCCAAAAACCACGGTATACAGAATACAAGGTATGCTCATGTAGATTTTGACACTTCGTCGTGACGTAGTTCTGTCCAATTTTGTATGAAAAATCGGGAAAAGTAATTTTAATTATTTTTTAGTAATAGTACAATAAATCGCTATGGGCACAATCGTTATTGATGAAAATTTGCAATTTTTTAAAATATAACTTGAATTCGTGAGACTAATGGTATTTAAGTAAAAAAAGATTTCTTCCGTGGGGAAAATGTAAACAAGTTAAAATATGACTTAAAATTGCCATTATTTGCATCACATTAAATGGAATTAAGTAAAATAAAAATCTTGAACAACTAATACGGATTATTAAGCTAATCAGTCGTTCTCCCCAAGGCTATAATGAATATTTTAATATGGTTGTGAATTTTTCCAAAAATGAGGAAGATAATTAAAAATGCACGGATTCTTCTGTAGGTAACTAAACTTAAAACACCTTGTGATTGTATTTCAGAGGTTTTTTAATACGAGCGCCAGATAAAATCCCTAATTCTACGAAATATACATATAGCATAAAGCGAAGAGGTTTCTCGAGTCCCTCGCTGTTACCTGCGCAGGTAGCTGGATTTATTTTTTTGTAACCTGTGGAGGGAAATAATATAATAAGTAATAATAAGTTTTATGATACAGTTTTATTTTTCTTTCTCCTACATTTTTTGTCAGTATTCTTAACTAATTCATAACCATTTTAAAATATTCTTTATAGCCTTGGGGAGAACGACTGATTAGCTTAATAATCCGTATTAGTTGTTCAAGCTTTTTATTTTATTTTATTCCATTTAATGTGATGCAAATATTCGCACTTTTAAGTCATATTTTAAAATATTTTAACTTGTTTACATTTTCCCCACGGAAGAAATCTTTTTTTACTTAAATACCATTAGTCTCACGAATTCAAGTTATATTTTAAAAAATTGCAAATTTTCTTTACTACCGATTATGCCAATAGCAATTTATCGTACTATTACTAAAAAATAATTAAAATTACTTTTCCCGATTTTTCATACAAAATTGGACAGAACTACGTCATTTGACGCTCCTTAAAAGCAATATGGCGAAAACGGTTTTTCAAGTGAGCATACCTTGTATTCTGTATACCGTGGCCAAAAACGACTTGTCAGCAGGATGAAGTCACTCTTCGTTCTGCCTTCATCAGACGCTGATCATTTTTCGACTGCGACGAAGTGCCCTGACACCGCGAAATATTGGGTGTGTTTCTTTATTCATTCCGAATATTCGGAACACTCAATAAGCGTTTCTTTATTCATATAAAGTATTCCGAATATTCTGTTCCGCGTTCCTTTATGCTTTTGGAATATTCTGAACGCATTCTTTTTAACCAGTCTCAGGAGGTGGAATAAAAGGAATATTTCTGTGTCAGTAGTCAAAAGTAATTAAAATATGTCGCTCCAAAGCGTTTGTTCTTTACTACGTTATAATACTCTTCTTTACTTGATCCCAGCTCTCACAGTTATTGACTTAATTCGAAATATGCCACTAAGAATATTTAAATGTCAAAATCTTATTCCAAAGTTTCCAATTCGTTTCTTTATTCATTCTATACCGTATATTCCTTGAAAATTCCTTTCGTTCCCTTCTCTCCATGGAATGAATAAAGAAACACACCCATTGGGTGTGTTTCTTTATTCATTCGGAATATTCGGAACACTCAATAAGCGTTTCTTTATTCGTTTACGGTATTCCGAACATTCCGTTCAGCGTTTCTTTACTCCTGCGGAATATTCCGGACGTATTCTTTTTGTCCCGTCTCAAAAGGTGGAATTAAGGGAATACGCTGCTGTCAATCCATTTTAACTGTCACAACAAATATAAATGTCAAAATGTTATTCCAAGTTTTCCAAGTCGTTTCTTTATTCATTCCATACCATATATTCCGTGAAAATTCCATTCGTTCTCTTCTTTGCATGGAATGAATAAAGAAACACACCCATTGTATTCGATTTGCTGGATTCTATGAAATTATAAACCTGATACTAAATAATAAAGCTGTGAAAATAATAAAGCTGTTGTGTATAAATTGCCTGAAGGACCTGACAAGTTGTAAAAGCATTTGCCTGCAAGCTTGCAAATGTAGTTAAATTAGCCGCCTGTCTAAGATTTTTCACTGAAGGAGGCTATCAAAAAGGCATTGGGCAAGGTTTTCATATCGCAATGTCTTAAAGCAGCATATCCTCCGTTTTAACCCAAGTATTTAATATGTTTGAGAGAAAGAAAACTCGATTTCGCTGTTTTCTTGGTGCTAGACAAATTCATTCATTACACACCGCTTAAAGCCGTTCAAATTGTGAAACTCATGTGTAGCACTTCACAACATTTGTCTACGATACAATGAGTCCAATGCAGAAGAAACTTATATTGAGTCGGAGATAGACGTTCACAACATTAACAATGAAGAAAACGCTGATCAAAATTTTGACGGCAGAATTAGAAATGAAATTTTAATTGGTATTTTTAATTGAAGAATTGTTGTCTAAATACATACTCTACATGTAATATATTTAGTACAGCAAATGATTGTGAACTAATACCAATTGGGTAGCTGTCATAATGAACATGGTACTTCCAATGTTCTAGGTCGCATTGCAGTCAGTTGACTGTGAGACACCTATCCAGTGAGAACTAAATAAAGACTTCCCGCCAACACAGTGTGTTTTCATATAAAATTCTTGAACAAAATAATACATGGCGCAGTCGGTATAGTTTGATTAAAATAATATATAGCTTAATTAATATAACACATAAGTACGTGTTGTTGATGGGCCGGGCAAAGCCCAAACTTGAGGAAGACAAAAAAAGATTTGAGGTTAAGGTGCGACCACGTGAAAGGCCAACAAAGCAGGTTATACTTAAAGTTAATACGAACATGGACTACATACGAAGGGTAGATAAGCTGGAACTGGAAGGGAATGTCGCTGAAAATTGGAAAAGATTTAAAACCAATTTTGAGATTTTTGCTGGAGCTACATATATAGAGCTTGAGAACAAAGCAGAAAATTTACGGGTGAATATACATTTTTAAATGCCGTTGGACCTGAAGCCATCGAGGTGTTTCACTCCTTTGGATTATCTGCAGAAGATGGTGCTAGATATAACACTGTAGTAAAATCATTTGATGATTTTTGACATCTTCTATAGAAGACAACAACAAACGAACGAGCCATTTGATAATTTCCTGATGGAGCTAAAAAAATTGGTGCACACGTGCGGATTCAACGATCAGGATCGCATGATTCGTGATCGAATAGTGATGGGTGTAAAGGACAGTCAGTTGCAAAAACGGATGCTGGAAGCGGATAATTTCGATCTGGCAAGGGCGATAGAGATGGCAAGAGCGGCGGAGGCAACAAGAAAGCAGATAACGGACATGCAGAAGCCAATGTCAAGCAGAGCGTAAGATGCCGTAACTTCCAACAACAATGCTAAAGCTAAGTATAATAATTTTGATAATTATAAAGAAAAAAATCAGAATAGGCCTAAAAACAATTAGGTAAACAATTTCGTCATTAACCGAAATGTAAAATATGTATGTTAAAACCAAAAATAATTACCATAGCTCGAATGACGGTAAAAATCCAAACTCTGTATGTAATATGTAATTGTAAATTTTGTAAACAGAAGCACGAATATCGAAAATGCCCTGCATATGGGAAGACATGTAATAAGTGTGGGGAAGTGAGCCATTTTGCGGTAGCGTGCACGGTAAAAAAAAATTAGAGCCGTAGAGATATCAGCATCTGATTGAGATGAGCTTTATATTGACGGGATTATAAGAAAAAGTCCGGAAAATCCACGAGCTCAAGACGATAAATGGTTCGAAGAAATAAAAGTTGTGGACAAATTCATCAATTTTATATTAGACACAAGTGCTGAGGTTAATGTGCTACCCTTGCGGTATCTTCATGAGTACCAAAAAGTAGCAATCGAAAAAAGTGAAAGCCGACTACAGGCTTATGGTGGAATTAATCTAAATGCTTTGGGTACAATAGAGCTTAAATATATATCTAAAAACATAATTGCGATGCAAAAGTGTGCCGTTGTTGACACGGACTCACCGCCAATTTTAGGGCTACCGGGATGCATTGATTTCAAATTAACACAACGAATTAAAGGCGCTGCACACTTACAGGCACAGCACGACATTACCAAAGAACGTATAACATAAAGAACTCGCATCAGGCTGAAAACCTAGTCGAAAATCATTCAGCTCACCGGATGCGAAGGGAAGACGTGAAGGGAAAGCGTGCAAAACCTCAGCAAAGAATCAGAGAAAATTTTGTAGGCCACCGTTCGTGTGGGCATGTAGGCAGCCGCAAGCGAATTTCTTCTCGAGCCGTCGCACTGTGGCTGTGCTACGATTCTTTGCCTGATAAGACAACATGGTGGGATTCTTTGAAGCGGGAAGGAAATTAGACCAGTGGCGGCTCGTGGAAGTTTTCTTTGGTGGGGCTAACTACTGAAAAGGACGTAAGGTTATTTAATGAACTCATGAAGGTTTCCCCTGTACCCAAGAGGTACCACAATCAGAGCGTTGAAGTGTTCGGTTTCCCTAAAAGGAATTTTACATTTCACGGGAAAGTGTTAAAATTAGAAAATACGGAATCTCTTATAGTATACTATAGGAATTTTATTTATTTGTAAAGTTCCTTTTAGGCCTATTTCACTTATAAAAACAAAATACTTTTTCATTTATAATAAATAAATTATTATATAATTACTATTTAAGAAAAAAAAGAGACAAACAAACAACAAAACAAAGTGTTATAATAACACATATAAATACGTAAACGGGCGAATTTTTTTCCTCACGCTGTTAAAAATGTGAGAACTCAACTCCCACCTACGATATCAAACTCAAAGACACACTCCGTTTCCATATGCAGAGTTGAAATATTTTACACTCTTTTTCCTTCGGGGCTACACTCATGTTAGTCCCATTCCAATCATCCACTCATTCATTCCATTCATTTTCCTTCGGGGCTACACTCATGTTAGCCCCATTCCACTCATTCATTCCACCCCTCATTTACCTTCGGCTTCGGGGCTACACTCATGTTAGCCCGATTCCACTCATCCACTCCATTCATTTTCTTTAGGGGCTACACTCATGTTAGCCCCAAACTGAGTATTTCACAGCGATCTGTGCACGCAAAATCGGTAATAATGTGTTAGAGGATAGCAGCACACATATTTAAAACCTCTCATTTCGCGGGGCTAGAAAATTTTAGCCCCTCGCGCTTAACACATTGAGCTAGAAGAGAAATAAAACCAAGAGCGAAGCATTTGGCTGTCATCATCACCCCACCGGGCTCAGTGCAGATGAGTGGCACACAACTGAAACATTCGCTCAGCAGGGCTGATTTAGTTTGAGCCCCGCACGCAAGGAAATGTAACGGAAAAGAAGAGAAAGATATCAGAGAAAAAGACCAAGCAGCAGCTTATTGTTCTCGCTTATTTATTATTCCCTTAACCCTCGACAATTTGTTGGCTTGGGGCTGGATCTCTTTAGCCCTTTCTTATTGTACCTGCATGGAATATACGATGTTCTCTTAATAGCGTAGTACAAACTAGCTAAATACAAGAGTTGCTGGCTTCTGTAGCGGAGAAGAAATATTTCTGACTTGAAAATGACTCGATTACAGTCGAGGAAAAAAAAGTCGCTCATTTGAGAAGCAAAATGCATCAACTTTCAATTTGAATTTTCAAGACTAGTTCGTTTGAGAAATTTATGGTGGGGCTAAGCCCCACTAGCCCCTAAGGTAGAGCCGCCCCTGAATTAGACATCAGCTTAGAGAGAATTTTTTTGATTATGTTAAGAAATTCAGGTGCATTATTCAACATGTATAAATAAGGATGTTTAGGGTTGTTAAAAAACATTAGGAGCAGCGGCTAATGTTCAGAATGTTATTTTGTAATTTGTTCTGCTATCTAATAAGTAAATTAAATTTAGAATTGAGTCAGAAATTGAAAATTCAAATATTTAAATTGATATTCAAAAATTAACAAAAAAAATGTCTTGGTTGCTTTCAATATGTCGTTAACTAATTCGTTTCAAAATGTTTTCTAAACCAAGAAAGTTCTCAAACGAAAATGTAATCAACAGATATATCAGCCAGGCAGCCGCACAGAGGCAACAGACCAAAGCAAGGCGCATGCGCATAGGCAACGAAAGCTCTCGGAAAACGAAGGGCGAACGATATTCTGAGCTGGCGCGAGAAATGAAATAAATGTAGGCGACTGTAGGGTTCTGCTGGCAGAACCCTAGAAGAAAAATTTCAGCTCAGCTTGGTTGTTCGTGATGCGAGTTCTTTATGTTATACGTTCTTTGACATTACAAAATATTCTTCTCTGAAAACAAATGGATACATGCTCACATACCGACAACAGCACGACACCGGCCCGCCCCGGCAACTGCACTGCCGATGGGTATCGTTGGAAAGAATTCCGACCGGCCTGTGTCGCCCGGTGTCAGTGCGGGTCGGTTACGTGCCGTGCCGGCAAGTGTGCAATGACCTTTAATAGTGTAACAAGGCATACCAAGAGTGATTTTATTAAAAATAAAAAAAAATTTAGTTAAGGGATTGGGTTGCTTTGCTGAAAACATTGAAATTAAACTTAAAAATAATGCGGAGACCAGCCCTGGGATTCCCTAACGATTTAGAGTTTAGAGTTTAGAGCTTCTCTAACTCACATAAGGTTTTCTAACTTAGAGCAAATCGGGATTCCCTAAACCACTTAGAGTGATGTACTAGATTAGAGACGAAATATTACATTTTTGCAGGAAAAATGACAGTTCCGCGAGTGAATTGCTCCCGATTGGTTTTAGTTTTCCTTTAAAGAAAAAAAAAATTAAACGAATTTAAGAAAATCCGAAAAATATTGCAATTTTCATTTATAGCAATCAATATAAATAAATCCATACTTACATTTTAACAATGATTCATTTAATACTGATTGATTAATTAAAGAGCAATTAAAAACATTAAGTTCTGTCTAATATTTTGCATGCAACCGCCTCGTCCGATAAAAACTCTTCTTTATTACGACATATGTAGCTGGAATGGGAGAAGACATTCTCCACCGCCTGCTACAAACGTTTTAGAACCTATGCAGGTCAACCGCAAGGGTGCAGATGATAAAGTTGTTCAGTAAACTTTACCTGCCTAGGCGGAAGGGAAAATATACAAATAATAATTCAATATTCGGTACATTCATACCGTATTAGGCTTTATTTATGCCAGGTAGGCCGGTTTTCCCGATTCATATGCTATACATCATTATTTTTCAATTTTGAGTTCAACGAGTCTAAGTCCTCACACTCAATTGATATGTGAGTAAAATCGTTCTAACTTAGAGCTCTAAGTTAGAGAAAAAACGTTCAGAGAATCTCAATATTGCTCTAAATTTAGAGTGAACTAGTACATTTATTTAATTCACCTATTTACCGAGAGTTAGCGCCACTTTCGCATTTTCCTCTAACTTAGAGTTGTCAAACGGACTCTAACTTAGACTAATTTTTGTTACGGAATCGCAAACTACTCTAAATTTAGAATTTAGACTCTAAATTCTAACTCTAAATCGTTAGGGAATCCCAGGGCAGTTGATTTTGTATCTAACCTAGTAATAGTTGAAAAAAAAAAAACGGAAAATTGAGACTCTGCATTGATCCTCAAGATCTTAATAAGCCTATTAAATTTGAAAATTACCCAATACCTACATTTGAACAACTAGCTGCAAAGTTAAATGGGACACGTTTTTTCACAGTCTTAGACCCCAAAGAAGGCTACTGACAAATTAAGTTAAGCCAGGAAGTCAGTAAATTATGATCAATACGCCGTTTGGTTGTTACAAGTTTCTGCGTCTTCCCTTTGGCTTAAGTATAGCCCCAGAACTGTTCCAGAAATAAAATAATGAATTTAGATGATTTATACATTAAGTGATATATTCAGATGAAATCAATTAGTACTTTTATTTTTTTCAGATTTGTTAAAAGAAAATAAAAGGCAAACGGACTCGGAGACACGAAGGGAGGGAGTGTGGAGACAATCGACTTCGTGCTCTCCTTAGTCGTTGCCGTTTTTCAACTGGTTCCACTGATTCCACTGCAAGGTGGAACTGGCAGATGCTGTCAAAGTAACTTGCTCTCTTCCCAGTTGGTAATGAGTCCTTGAGGTGTTTAGATGTAATCATCCTGTTGCGCATAATTAGTTGTTGTAAAGTAATGGTTTATCAGAGTAAATAATAAAATAGTTTATCAGAGTGAACAATAAAACATACTTTAGAATTTGCACTGTACACTTTTTATTTTTGGTCCATCAAAATATATTATTAATTTGGAGTATTGCCCAGGTAAATATAAGAGATCAGCGATATATCTCTTATCAAGATACTTCAACAAAGAAGACAAGACAGTTGAAATTGAAGCCATGAATGAATTAATAAATTCCTTAAATATGAGTGATCCTAAAAAAGAAGAATTTAATCTAGAAGTTGCGCGTGATCCGAGTCTAAAAAAACTAAAAGAAGTTTTAATTAATGGTTGGTCTAACAATAAATCCCAAGTTGCTGAAAATATTAAATGTTATTAAAAATTTAGAAATGAATTATTCTTGGAAGGTCGCGGTATTAGGTCAGCAAGTCACTGACGGCAAGATGGCAATGCATAAGAGCTAATTGAGTTAAGTAAAAATTGCATTAATATCATTAGCACAGTGAATAAAATCAGTTAGTAAGAGAATCCGTCTTTTCCCTAACACGTCAATCAACGTTGAGTTAATTGGCCATACAACCCTCTTAATCAACACACTGTTGATTAACACCACTTATACGGCACCTGCATCACAAATAGTTCTTCCAGCTCCAAGATGTTCTTCTAGTTCGACGACATCCGGTTGTACGCCATCAACATCGAAACCTAGGCCGAAAAGACGTATCAATGAAAGGTTTTTGGAACTCGCTGAGAAAGAGTCTGAAATATTTATGTAAAACATTCTGCGAGAAAGCTCAGGAAGCGGATGAAAAGCAACCAAAGGCCTGCGCCCATTCGATGCATCAGAGTCCGTCATGCATCAAGCTTTAAAGCTCTTGACGGATGAAAACATTGAAATCCATGCTTTCTTATGGAGCTTCGCCCATAAGCGATGCATCTCAATGCATTGACGGATCAAAATGTTGAACATTTTTCAATATTTTCATCCGTCAAGCCGCGTCAGCTAGAGAGAGCCTGGGGTGAACTTTCAAACTTGCAAGCTCAAAGTTGTGCAGTCACAGTCCGGCAAAGTGTACTTGAAACATTGGATGCACCTAATAGCAGAATTCCTATTAAAAGAAATTTAATTAATTTAGTAAAATCCATTGTTATCTTTTTAATATTCAAAATTGCCCCTTCAATAAAATTACCGCGCTATGCTGTGACAAATGACAATTTGTAGCACTTGTCAGATGACGGATCGTATGGGCGAACCTCCATTGCCATGCACCAAAATCCGTCGAGATCCATCAAGAGCTGTGAAGCTTGATGCATGACGGACTCTGCTGCATCGTATGGGCGCAGGCCTTAAAGCTCATGGAAGAGAACAATAGACAGCAAGCTATGCTCCTTGAATATTTAGTGCAAAAAAGGCAATAAAAATTATTCATGTTTTCATTTACCATTGAAATAGGTATTTCATTATTGCATTCCGTACAGCACTTCCTGAAATGTCTTTATTTCCACTGACAATTGTTCTATTGAGTTGGCTGCGACTTCCAGTTGTTTCTAATTCCTGCAGCCAATGTTGGTTTATGCGGTAACTTTTACCGTTGCATATGTTGTGTAAAATAGTGCATGCTTTAATAATAGTGGCAGCATTGTCGATATCAACTTCCAGTCCTTTACCTAGTCTGCGAAAACGAGCCTTTAAGTGACCAAACGCATTTTCTACAGCGCGCTTACATTTCGAAAGCCAATAACTAAAAGTTTTTTCTTCCACAGACTGCGCAACATGAAACGGAAAAGGCTTCATTAATTTGTCACTTAATCTGAAGGCAGAATTTCCTATCAGTATCACCGGAACTAGTACTGTACTGGTAACATCCTCAGTGTTATAAAAAGACTTGATGGCTGTGTCATCAGCAGTCGCGCTTATGTTCTCAAAGTACATATAAAGTTCAGTCAACAGGATTGTGTGTTTTAATTGACCGTCTTAAAAACAAAACAAGTGGCGACGAGAACCATATTGGAAATCCGGAGCCGTTTACGGAATCAAAAAATGATATGAATACATATCTCGAGCGGTTTGAACAGCTGTGTGTGGTGAACGTGGTAGAACCAGAAAAAAAACTCACAGTCATCGGGGGTGTGTGCCGGATTCCCCGCTTTCTACATCATTCGATCAGTGTCTACAGCTCCTAAAGACCGTTCTCCAATTCACCGACCAACCAACCACGAACCAACCAAAATATCGCCATCGCGTCCCACATTCTTATATTTCTCATCTTCCCCCTCGCTCGTGTTTTGGTCATCCCGGCCAACTTTTTCAAGTGTGCGTTTTAACCAAAATTAAATAGTCACCCATTCAGCAACGATGTTGTATCAGAATAGTTACATCGCCGCAGCTTTTCCGCCGGTTGTCAAAACATCAGTGCACTAATTATAACACGAAGCACTTATAAAAATGTGCACGGTAGTTTCAGGAGAAAATAAAAAGTTAAATTGAGAAATTTGTCCGCTCAAAAAGTGGTAAACACTTCCACATTAAACATTTGCCCGATTGTGTTTTGGCAGCCGGCAGGCACAACTACAGCTACAGGCTAGGGCTTATACTTTACACGGGATTCAGCATTTTCGTTGGTTTGTTCGTGGTTGGGTGGTCGGCGAATTGGAGAACGACCATAAAAGTCCATTATAATCCAAAACGAATCATTGTGCTGAAGCGTTGTCGGTTTAACAAAAGAGACCAGAAGCCGTCGGAATCCGTATCCGAATATGTTGTGGAGTTGAAGCGGTTGGCGCGGACGTGTGAGTTTAAGATATTTCTGGGCGATGCATTACGGGACTGTCTTATTTGTGGCCTTCGCTCTGAGTCAATTCAGAGGCGTCTCCTTGCAGAAGTGAACAATACATTTGAGGAGGCCTGCAGTAAGGCTATTAGTATAGTGTGGAAGTGGCTTCATTAGTGACAAAGGTTATGCAGGGAGATGAGGCGATGCATATGGCGGTGGCGGCCGTTGGACCATGAACAACCAACGAAGTATAAGTTAACACAAATAACGTTCGCCTTCCACGAAACGCCTAAATATCACATTTCTGCAGTGTCGCAGACGCCACGTTCAGGACGCCGGCGCCGTCACCTGAAACCTCTTGTACGTGACTTTACTCTGGGAACTATTTTCTACATCTCAGCTAACGAAGCGCGTCTCTAGATTTAAGCTTCAGTTGTAGTCGACTTGTCATAAGAACATCATCTCCTCAATAAATTTTTGCATCTTATAAAAAACGTAAAGTTTTATTATTAACTGGCGCCCGAGCAGGGACCGTTGCGATAAAATAAGCCCGATAGTTGTTCGATAAGAAAGAAGTCTTAAACGGAACGCGAGATACCCGAGAGCTTAATAGAAAAGTTCGGTGCGATCGTGGGAATAACGGAGTGTGATTTTTCGCAACAAAATTTTCTGCAGTTATTGTTAGAAAAAGAGGCCCCTTAGTAACCACGACGTGGAGGAAAAGGAGTTAACCAGCGCAACAATTTCAGGACACCAAGCCGGAATTGAGGAAAGTACCTGCGTTAACAGCCGCCTTATTGCTGACAGAAGGAAGTCCCAAACAGCGATGCAACTCCGGATGTTAACCATACATTCGTTATTACTATCGTAAGTTAACAATTATTGTGAAAAGTGTGAAAAACAGTGAAAAGAGCAAACAAAGAAATAAAATATCCAATATCATTGTGAATTAAGATCCAATAAGTTTTAAAAGAAAATAATCCCAGCATTTAAATTCCAATTTGAGGAATAAGAGAATTTTAGCTTGTTGCATTATTAGAATTTAAGATATTGTGTTAGCTGCGAGCAAAGAAAATATCTTACTTTAAATAATTTCGAAATACGTTTACAATCTACAAAAAAGTTAAACCAAATTAATAAGGTGTCGGTGACAGACGTAATACAGATACGAATACTTAGTTTTTACGCAACTAATCGAATTAAATAATCTAAATTATAAATTCCATCTCAACATACGGTAAAACTTGAAAATGTCTACGGATAATATTTTAAGACCATCAATCCTTCAATTGAATGAAGATCAACCATCCGGTTCCGGTACTTCAAATCATTTTAACCTCGAACAGCTGAAAGAAGTTATTATACAAACCGTTCGATCAGAGACACAACAAATTCTTGATCAAATAACACATGTCGACGTTAAACCTAGGCACTCAGATCAAACCATAGATCCACGATACCTCAATAATTTAAACGATATGGACAAAATACCTGATGTCGTTAAAAGTTTACGTGAGTTCTCAGGCCAACCGGGAGAATTCGGCTCTTGGAAGAGGAGTGTCGAGCGAATTCTAAAAATTTATAATCACTTAAAGGGAACACCTAAATATTATGGCATTATTAGGGTCATTAGAAATAAAATAACGGGGCATGCAGATACTGCACTGGAGTCGTACAACACTCCTCTGAATTGGGAAGAAATTTCGAAGTGTTTAACACTTCACTATGCAGACAAAAGAGATTTGGCCACCCTTGAATACCAAATGACAACATTAATTCAAAAAAATGTTTCTATCCCCGAATTTTATGAACAGTTTACCGTCATTTATCCCTTATTCTGAATAAACTAACATCAATGGACATGAGTCAGGAGTCAATGAACGTAATGACACAGGCTTATCGAGACAAGGCTCTAGACACTTTTGTGAGAGGTCTTAGGGGGGACTTGCCCAGATTACTCAGTATGAAGGGACCAACAGACCTACCCGAAGCTCTCCACTTATGTTTGAAATTAGAAAACGTTCAATATCGAGGGCAGCATAGTCACAGCAATCTGCGAAGTTCTCACCTTGCTTCGCCACTACCACTTCCACCGAGGAGACTTAATCCTCAACTACAGCCCAACTATTATAATCCCCAAACTCGAAAATATTATCCAGAACTCCTACATAATCCCCAGTTACCTCAGGGTTTCACTAAACCTCCACAACAATTTCAACCCCCTAGATGCACTCAAAATTGCGTTCAAAAACCCCTAAAGCCATTGAATAGAAACTACTTACCTAAACCGGAACCTATGGACGTAGATGGATCCATTAATTCCCGTCAAATAAATTACCAAAATAGACCACCAATCAGGGACCTCAGCCTGTGAAATTCCAAAGTCTCTATCAGACAGAATCATTTAATGAAGACACCGCTTTACAATACTACTAAGGCTAAATGTCTGAATATGATACCCAAATTCAGCAAATTTCCGATGAAAATGCCAGTGGCCCACAGGAATTAGAACCATTAGTTGGCACGCATCCACACAATGCCTCTAATCAGCAAGAAATCGAAGAGCAGTTGGACAATGTTAATTTTTTAGACTAAAGAGCTCTTCGCTCCCCTACCTAGAGCACGTAGCGAAGAGCGGCAAAATATTTAAATTCCTCATAGATACGGGCTCGAATAAAAATTACATTCAGTCTCGATGTGTAAGGAATCCTATACAGAACAAAAAACCATTCCTAACCAATTCCGTAACAGGAAATATAAGAATTACCCATCATGCTTTAATAGACCTCTTCGGTTTCGACCGAAAATTAACATTTTTTATATTGCCAAATCTCACATCCTTTATTGGAATTATTGGCAATGATAGTTTAAAAGAATTGGAAGCCACAATACACACGAAAGAAGGATTTATGACAAATCGACCCAATTTAAACATTCCCCTTAAACAGCATATTTCAGAGTCTGTGAACAATATGATTTTGAGAACCTCACATCTTCCTCCAGAGCAAAAGAATAAATTAGAAAATTTGACAGGCAGCTTTCCAAATTTGTTTTCCGATCCGGATAAAAGACTGACCTTTACCACAACCGTTAAAGGAGAAATCCGAACATATAATTCCGACCCAGTTTATTCAAGGCCCTATCCATATCCCATGTGCTTGAAAGACGAAGTTGATGGCCAGATAAAACAACTTCTTGAAGATGGAATTATTAGACCATCCAGGTCTCCTTATAAACTCCCCAGTTTGGATAGTACCTAAAAAAGAAGATGCCTCCAGGCAGAAAAAATATAGAATGGTTATCGACTATCGCAAGTTAAATAATGTCACTATATCCGATAAATATCCTATCCCTGAAATAAATGATATTCTCAGTAATCTTGGAAGGAATGAGTTTTTTACCATCCTTGATTTGAAGAGTGGATTTCATCAGATTCCGTTGAGGGAGAAGACAGCATTTTCCGTTAATCATGGAAAGTACGAATTCACGCGACTCCCGTTCGATTTGAAGAATGCACCCTCCATTTTCCAGCGTGCGCTCGACGATATATTGAGGGAGCACATCGGAAAGCGGTGCTACGTGTACATCGATGACATCATAATATTCGGTAGCAGTGAAGAGGAACATTTTATAAATTTGAAGCTGGTTTTCGAAACTCTCGAAAAAGCCAATATGAAGGTCCAATTGGATAAGTGTGAATTTCTTCAATCCGAGGTAGAATTTTTGGGATTTTTGATATCTAAAGACAGTATTAAGGCAAACCCTAAAAGGGTTAGAGCAATAGTAGACTTTTCCCTTCCTTGTACGGTAAAGGATCTAAGATCATTCCTAGGGATGGCTGGCCTTTACCGTCGTTTCATAAAAGACTATGCCAAGATTACAAAACCATTGACAACTCTTTTAAGAGGAGAAGACGGACATGTGTCTAAAACCCTATCTAAAACTAAAGCAATTCACTTAAACGATCAAGCTGTGGACGCTTTCAATAGAGTAAAGAATTCTTTAATTTCTGAAGATGTGTTGTCGTCATTTGCAAATTTCGAAAAAGAATTCGAGCTTACCACGGATGCCTCTAACTTTGCACTGGGAGCTGTTCTGTCCCAAGATGGAAAACCAATCACCTTTCTATCAAGGACCCTTAACAAAACAAAAGAAAATTATGCGGCAAATGAGAAGGAGATGCTTGCCATAATATGGTCTCTTAGTTATCTCAGGAATTTCCTTTACGGATCACGCAAGATTAAAATATTAACTGACCATCAACCCCTCACTTACGCTCTCAGTAATAGAAATAATATACATAATACAAAATTAACAGTAATGTCCTGATGATCCCAGACAAAACCACTTCTCAAATATGCCCTTGCAGAAGGTACAAAATTACTTTCCCATCAAGAGAGGCATGGCGAGAAAACTTCTCCACATACATATCGTCAGCGAACAACTCCGTATGGTTTACAGACGGCTCCCTGGCAAACGGCCTAAGCGGAGTCGGAGTGTATGGACTTACGGAAGACCTGCGAATCTCGATATCCACAGGTAAATTCACGACGATATTCCAGGCTGAGATTCTAGGCATCAGTACATGTGCCAACGTCATACAAGAAAAAGACATTCGGGAGAAGAACATATACATCTTCTCAGACAGTCAAGCCGCCCTTAAAGCTCTTGACTCGATGTAATATCCTCGAAAATTGTTGGTGAATGCAAAAATTCACTAAACAAGATTGCCGCTACCAACAGTGTTGCGATCACAGCAACGTCAGTGGCAACGACATAGCTGACCTCCTGGCCAAAGAAGGATCAAGCAAACCCATGATAGGCCCAGAGCCATACGTGGGACTAGCATCCTCTTTTACAAACCTCATTTTTGAGAAATGGGCTCTAAACGAGCAAAATAAAAGATGGATCGCTAGACAAGACTGCAAACAGTCAAAGATTCTCCTCAACAAAGTTGACCGAGAACTAACCAAATGGCTGATGCAGTGCAGTAGGGGCGTTGTCAGCCTAGCGCTCAGTGTCATTACTGGGCACTGCAGGCTGAACAAACACCTTCACAACATGCACATTAGTCAGACGCCATTGTGCAGATGTGAACGCGAGGAGACAATCGCCCACGTTCTCTGCGATTGTCCCGTCTACTTTAAAGCAAGGGCCGAGATACTCGGCGCTCAAATAGTAGCCAAAAGTGAGCTACAAACGCTGAAGCTGCCCACAATCCTGAGTTTCGTTCGACGAACTAAACGTCTTACGGCTCACGAAGGGCAACTAGATTAAAATTGATGACAGACCTTCAACTGAGGTATGTACAATGGGCCACATGGTCTAAGTACAGGGTTATCACGCCCGCCTCCTGAAATCTACATCTACATCTACAATAGAAATAATAATTCCAAAGTGAAGCGATGGAAGGCAATCCTTGAGGAATACAATTATGAACTCAAATATAAACCCGGTAGCACGAACGTCGTGGCGGATGCCCTTTCAAGAATAGTCAATCCTACAGAAGCTAACTCAATGTCCTCAACACAACACAGTGACGATAGTTCTTCGCACAATTTAATTCCCACAATAGAAAAACCTGATGAAAAATGTCTTCCGCAATCAAATAATAATTAACCAAGGTAACGAAAACAATTACCAGAGATCTAACCCCTTTCCAAATTATGTACGACATACAATCACCCGAACCCACTACTCCAAAGAGGATATCGTACGAATCTTAAAAAAATACCTAAACCCAGGAACAATAAATGGACTCCAAACAGAGGAGGCTATAATGGGAAAAATACAACAGATTTATCCCCTCCATTTCGCGAACTATAAAATCCGTTTCACCTCTAAAATAGTACAAGACATTTCTGACGAAAATGAGCAAGATGAAAAAATACTATCTATTCATCTACGAGCTCACCGAAATGCTAAAGAGAATGGAAACCAAATTCTAGAAAAATACTATTTTCCCAAAATGAGCAAAAAAATTAGATTCTTGGTTAAACGGTGTACAACTTGCAGTGAAAATAAATATGATAGACATCCTAACAAGACCTAACGAGACAACCTAACCAAATAATTAATCCTACTCCCATTCCGAAATACCCCGGTCATATTCTCCATTTGGACATCTACTCAACGAACAATAAATTGGTTCTGACTGCCATAGAGAAATTTACTAAACTAGCATTCTGCAAACCCATAAAGTCCAGAGCAATAGAAGACATTAAACAACCCCTTAGGGATATCCTCTTCTTCTATGGCGTTCCGGGCGTGGTGGTGATCGATAACGAAAAATCCCTCAACTCACGCTCCATAACTTCGATGATGCAGGATGGATTGAAAATCAAAATTTTTAAAGCCCCGCCATATAAGAGTGAGGTGAATGGCCAAATAGAATGGTTTCATTCGACCCTCTCTGAGATCATGAGATGTCTCAAAGCAGATGGTGTTGAAAGAACATTCGAAGAGTTACTCGAAAGATCAGTAAACGAATATAACCATTCAATCCATTCAACCACAGGTAAAAAACCAGTTGAACTGTTTTACGGAAGAATTCCAGGTGCAAGTCCGGCAGAGTTTGAACAAATTCGTCTTAGTAACATCGAAAAGTTAAAAGCAAAACAGGAAAAAGACATTAACTATCATAATCAAAAACGTAAGCCAGGACAAATTATTTTTGTTAAATACAATAAGAGATTAGGAACAAAATTAACTGTCAGATACAAGCGAGAGGTAGTAAAAGAAAATAAAAATACAACATTAATAACAGAATCAGGAAACTATTCATAAAAACAATATTAGGAACTAAACGTAACTTTCCATTGCAGATGCATGATAGGCGTTACGTTTGGCTCAGCTCAAATTCTGGATTACACTAACTCCCAAATTATTGCAGTAAACATTGGAAAGGCAAGGATTCAACAAGGGAATTTTAAATTGATCCATATAATAGAACTAGATGATTATCAAAGGTTCACAAATAATATGAACTTTGTACTAGACAAGCTGATTACTTCCAGACATCCCCTTTACAAATATTTAACTCATGAATTGACGCAATTACAGACATTATTAGACGGCATGAAAAGACACAGGACAAAACGATCTTTGAATTTTTTGGGTTCTGCGTGGAAGTGGATTGCCGGTACTCCATACCACGAAGATTTCGAAATTATTAAAAGTAAAATCAATAATGTATTAGAAAATAACAATAAGCAAATAATCATAAATGACTTTATAATGAAAGATTAAATAATATCACTAGAATGACTAATGAGGTATTGGCAACAATAAAGAAAGGGGGAAGTATTGATAATCCATTAGATTTAAGTCTCCAGTATAAAGTAAGATTGATTAAAGAAGAAATAATTAATATAAATTATGCCATTCATTGGGCAAAGGCAGGAGTAATTAATTCCCTTATTTTGTCAAATTCAGAAGTAAAATTAGCTATTAATGCAATAGAAAAGGAGAGTTTACCATATGCTAGCCCAGAGGAGGCACTAAATTTCGCAAATGTTAAAATTATAACTAATAGTTCATGTTTACTTTATATTGTTAACTTACCTATAACCACTTTTAAACCTTATGAAAAGTTGTTAATTAAACCAGTCAAAAGAAACGAAAAAACTATTGCAATAGAATACGATAAAATATTAAGAGGTCATAATAAAGTTTTTGGAATAATGAAAGCATGTAAAGTGGTGGATTCACTGTCAATTTGTAATCAGGAATATCTCATAGACTTAAGTAATTCAACATGCTTACCGAATCTATTGGATAGCCGGCCGTCGAAATGCAATCAAAGTAACGACCAACACATACGATCAATAGAAGGGATTTCAGAAGGCTTAATATTGCTAAACAATTTTTATGGGAATATCGGCATCGAGGGCGAATTTCGTAGCCTCAATGGGTCATTTTTAATAAAAGTCCATAACACTACCATATCAATTGGTGGCAAAATGTTCATCTCAGGGGAACATACAACAACGCAGATACTTCCAGCCATCTTACAACCTACTCCCTACGAGGGTTAATATAAAGAGGTCCTATCACTCCAAATGATGAAAGAGATCCCATATCAACAACACAGATAACATCGCCACTCTTCGGGTCGAAAAGAATGTCCTACAAATTACTACCTACGGGTCCACCGCAATTTTTTTCATCGTTTTAATAATCTTCCTGATAATCAAATGTAGAAAAAGGAAACCTATTGTCATCAGTGCAGCCAATTCAGATCAGCCGGCAGCAGTCGAGTTACAACCTTTAGAAGAAAACACAGCTCCACGACGGGATCATAATGATCAGTCTGAAGAGAAACCAGCAGTAACAAAAATCATTTTGCCAAAAGCCCCCAAAAAGAAATTTTACGACACTCCATTTTTTTAACGAAATGAGGACATTCGGATCTGAGAGGGGAAGAGTTAACACAAATAACGTTCGCCTTCCACGAAACGCCTAAATATAACATTTCTGCAGTGTCGCAGACGCCACGTTGCAGGACGCCGGCGCCGTCACCTGAAACCTCTTGTGCGTGACTTTTCTCTAGGAACTATTTTCTACATCTCAGCTAACGAAGCGCGTCTATAGATTTAAGCTTCAGTTGTAGTCGACTTGTCATAAGAACATCATCTCCTCAATAAATTTTTGTATCTTGTAAAAAACGTAAAGTTTTATTATTAACTTATACAAGGTAAGAGCGATGGAATGTATGTGTTTCGCTGTGGCAGACAGCACGATGTGTCAAAGTGTCCAGCAGTGGAGTGGATTTGTTTTAAATGCAGCTAAAAGGGACACACTTCGCGAGTCTGTAGGAGTGGTGGTACTACTGTAAAGAGCGTTCAGTCTGATGAAAATTTTATTGTCGAGAGAACCGAGGATAATCTCTTGCATATTAATGGAATTGTTAAAAACTGGTCAAGGAGCGCAACTCGGCTGTATGTGTCGTCTGATACAGTGCGAAATAAAAACATTCTAGATAAAGTCGGTCCTCTGATGGTGACATTAAAATGGTCGTGTCATTAATGGTGAAGTTGATACGGGCGCTTGTGTCACAGTTATGTCGTCGGTCATGTATACAACTATTTTCAAGGGGACGAACAAATTAGTCTTAAGAGTGTTACGGAAGCTAGATTAAACATTCTAGGTAGTCTACATGTGACAGTTTGGTTGGGTTCGAGTCGGGGAAAATTAAACTTGGTTATAATAGCTAGCCCTAAAAAAAGAAATTTTCTAGTCTTTTTGAGGGATCTTCTGCGCCGATAAAGGACTTCAAAGCTGAATTACTATAGGAAATCTGTGTCAATGCAGGCTACAGCCTCAGCCCCTTTGTATGGGTTGATACGTCAGGATGTGCCTTTTAAATGATCTCCGGAATGTCAGAAACCTTTTGAAGAGGGAAAAAGACAACTGATCAGTGATAGGCTTCTGGTGCATTATGAAAATTTCGGTATTAGATTGTAAATTTGATTGTTGAAGATGTACCAATTTTTCTATTTCAGTTGATGACTGCAAGAAGAGGTGGAAGCAGCTCCGACATTATTATGCGAAGAGTTTGCGCAAAATGAACACTATGTCGGGACAAGAGGCGGACGACCCCATGGAAAGGCAAATATGTCGTTTTTAAAGGACCTGTTGAAAGCCAGTAAGTATGAATTTTTTGAATGATGCCACTTTAATGATTAATTTATTCTATATTAAGATCAACATCAAATTATAGGAAGGAGATAACCGAAGAGTCGGATTCCCTTGAAGAGACAGATTTGTCACCTTCAGCGTTAAGGCCTGCGCCCATACGATGCAGCAGAGTCCATCATGCATCAAGCTTTAAAGGTCTTGATGGATGAAAATATTGAAATCCATGCTTTCTTGTGGAGCTTCGCCCATAAGCGATACATCTCAATGCATTGACGGATCAAAATGTTGAACGTTTTTCAATATTTTCGTCCATCAAGCCGCGTCAGCTAGAAAGAGCCTAGGGTGAACTTTCAAACTTGCAAGCTCAAACTTGTGCAGTCTCAGTTGGCTGTTAACATCCCAGCAAAGTGTACCTGAAACATTGGACGCACCTAATAGCTGAATTCCTATTAAAAGAAATTTAATTAATTTAGTAAGATCCATTGTTATCTTTTAAATATTCAAAATTGCTCCTTCAATAAAATTCCCGCACTGTGCTGTGACAAGTGACAATTTGTGGCACTTGTCCGATGACGGATCTTATGGGCAAACCTCTCCATTGCTGTGCAGCAAAATCCGTCGAGATCCATCAAGAGCTTTAAAGCTTGATTCATGACGGACTCTGCTGCCTCGTACGGGCGCAGGCCTTCAATGTACTGAAGTGAGGCAGGCACCTACAGCAAAATTGCAAGCCAGCTTGATTGTGTGCACACTGCAATCTCATCGTTGGACGGTATATAGCATAGAAAAACTATAGATACTATACGAGATTACTGAGGTGAAGATGTGTGTGACTTGCAAGGTTGCATAGGTGCGGGTCGTCGGAGGCTTGTTGACTTGGCTGCTGTTCTGCGCAAAGAATTTGTAGGACTGTCCTAAGGTGAAACGTGCGGGGACTGAATTTTTCTAGGAATCCTCTGATTTGCGTGCTCTTCTCAACTAAATGAATGAAATTGATGTATACTCTTGGGCTACCTTAAATTTAGGCAGGACAGACCTATTTTCAAGCACAATTTAATAAAATAAGAGAAATAAGTTTTGTTGTTTTCCAGATTGTTCTAATCCGAGCAATACTCACAGACTGTTTAAATTTCCTAAGAACAATAATTTACGTTTAAAATGGATTGAAGCGTGTGAGCTACATAGATAACGCCTTGAATGGCTCAAACAAAATTGTCTGTGAGGAGCACTTTGATGAGAAATATCAGGGCGCAAAAAAATTACCTTCTGACGCTGTTTAACTGCACAGAATGAAAAATTTAATGAACACTCAATTTCTGGTACTTTTTATAGAAAAGAAGGAAATGAAAATATATATGAATTCAATGATAGTAAAAACAGTAAAAGTTTAATTTTAGGTTTTGCCAGAACGTCGGACAGCAATATTAAAGTCTACCCTGTGCCTTCATGTAATGTAGAAAATAATGATTTAAGACATGAAGATCTCTGACGCTTACATATTCCTCTGAATTTAAAAACATGTAAAACTTCATCTTCTTTAGAAATTGAAGATGCTTTTTGCAAAAGAACAGATCTTGACGTGCCCTTATGAGACATCAAATTTTGCTCTAAATTATTCACAAAATTCAGACTTCGGAAGCCTATTTATTTATTTTTCAATATTTGTAAGATGAAAGTTGTAGTATATTATGATATATTTAAACACCAGGAAATTAAAAATATGGCTATGAGCAGTAAGTGCTTCGAAATAACTAAACAGCATAAAGCGTTTGAAAAGTGGTTCCGACCAATCAAATTATTCTTTTTAACATCCATGTAAGTCGTTCGATTTTTTACTGTTAAGTTAATCTTACTTCGTAAGCATTGTCTTTGAGCTATTCAAAACACTGCTATTCCCAAGCACAATATATTAAAAATATTGAATGCATAAGATGTCTAAACATCTGCGTTCGCGAAATTCTTAATAATTGTTTTGGTACCTATCAGAATTTCATTATATCTTAAAGTACTGGTACCTTTCATGTTACTTTCCCTCTAATATGCATTTCTGATTTTAAAGAAAAGAACACTGAATTTATTATGGTTTTATAAATGCGTTTTGTCAAACTATACTACAATAGGTTGTTTTTTGTATATGAAGAAGCTTGGAAACAACTGTATGAATTTAATTAACTCTTCCTAATGAATCAGAAATAAATCTTTATTAAATCGAAATGTAAGCAAATGTGCGTAAATTGTGTGGGAACACACGGACTTTCTGCGTGAAACCGCCTTTCAACGTGTTTCTGAGGGAAACTGCCTTGCAACCGTTCCCTGTCATTCTTGTCGGCCATTCTGGCTCACTCACGAGTTGATGTTCCCCGCGTGTACATGTGCCTACTGACTACTCCGTAATAAAGGACTTGACAACTAAAAAGAGTTTGTATTTTATATATCCCGAAACTGTTTCCCTAAAATTGTTTTAATAGTTTTTTTAGGTCAATGAAAAACACCTAAAAAAAACAAAATCTGAATTTCATTAAATAGACATTAAGCTCAGCATTAGTTTCAAATGCAGACATTTAGTAAGCACTTCTGTAAACAAAGAGAGTCAAGTTACCGTACGCCAAGTTTTGTAGAACGAATTAGCCAGGAGTCACTCTTCAAGTGAAAGTGACGTCACATTCCAATTCGATTTCATTGAGGATAGTGGGTGTTGTTGTTGTATTAATTATTATAACACGAATAACTTCGAAACGCGCCGTCGGATTCAAGTGCGGTTTTTTTTAGGAAGGCTACGTGACAGGGAAGATTTTTCTCAAAAAACGTTTCGATCTTCCCATACAAAAAATTGGCAGAACGAGGGGTCAAGGTCAAATTTTGAGCTTTGAAATTGCCATTTTCGAAATTTGACGCTCCTGTTCAAACCTTAGCAAAACACCCTGTATAGGGATTTATAGGGAAGGGATTACTCTCACTGAAACTTGACTTCATAGCGGTTTCTTTGATGCGGAGCTATCTGATTCTTCATTCCAGATTTTTCGTAGGGATAAATATCTTAATTCCGAGGCTCGTGGGAGTGGAGTTCTAATTGCCTGCAGGAACGAACTGCGATGCTGCAATATACCTCTATCAGAGCTCTAAGATCACCTTGACGTTGAGGCAATGTGTCTCAAAGTTGACGTTGACAAACATTCTTTATTCTTAGATTGTTGCTATATTCCACTAGATATGCTCAGCACTCAGCCACCCGCCTCTTCAAATCAATTTCAGTTTCAATACTGACATTTTCCCTTCTAAAGAGGATAGTAACATTGTCTACGACTTTAAAAACGCCGATATCGACGAACTCAACTGCAGGTTGTCTTCTATTGAATTCAGGTCTCTTCTATCTACTAACTGTATTGATGATAATGTAGCCAAACTTTACGCGTCCCTTCGGCGTAACTTTGAACAATGCGTTCCTATAAAACGTCGTCGTCTCCCTTGTTCTTCACCCTCTTGGTTTAATACAGATCTGAGGAGGCTAAGAAATAAGAAGAACAAACTTTGGAAGGTATACCTGCAGAAGAAGGATGCCTTGTCTTATAATATCTTTGTCGAATGTTATAACGAATTTAAAAACCTTGCTTCCGAACTCTACAATGACTACCTAAATAATACCAAAAACGAGTTACATAATAGTCCATGTACCTTCTTCAAGTTTGTGAACTCTAAAAGAAGAACAGATGACTAATCCTGTAGTGTGTCATATGAGGGCCTCTCGAGCGGAGTATCGTCAACAGTTTCAGACATGTTTGCATCCTTTTTTGAAAAGTCCTTTTCCTCTCCTGACTTCTAGTCCGATATCAACCAGTTTCATCATCAAAACCTGAATCCAACCCCCTTTGACTTGTCCATCGATATTACCACTGAAACTGTTTACAAATTCTTAAACGAACTCCCGATCGACTATTATTCAGGTCCTGACGGTATTACGCCTGCGATTGTAAAGCTATGTGCACATGTGCTTGCCGAACCTTTGTCTCTTATCTTTCAGAAATCACTTGATTGCGGGCAATTTCCTAGTACATATATGGAAAGACTCTTTCATTATTCCAATATTCAAGAAGGGCTCCCGCTGTGATGTTTGCAATTATCGGCCTATCGCTAAACTATCTTGTATTCCCAAACTCTTCGAGTTAATTATTTATTCCGAGCTGTCAAAGGTTTATAAATGGCTTATTTCCATTAATCAACACGGCTTCCTTCATGGCCGCTCTACTACCATTAATCTCTTAGAGTTTGTCGAATATTCTATAAACGGCTTTAAAAATGGCTTACAAACAATCTGTATCTATACAGACTTCAGCAAAGCGTTCGACAAAATTTCCCATTCAATCATTACTCTTAACTTGAAAAGTTTGGGTTTCCCCTCCCCTTTTTTAGATTGGGTTCAATCTTATCTACTTGGTAGAACCTATCACGTTTCGTTTAGAGACTCCTTGTCCAGGAGTATTTCAGCTACATCAGGCGTCCCTCAAGTGAGTCATCTTGACCCTCTCCTTTTTATTTTGGCTGTTGATGACATCACACAACTGGTGAAGTCTTGTAGGATTCTTCTTTATGCTGGCGACATGAAGATTTTCCGGCATCAATGACTGCCAATTATTTAGTTCAAAATGATTTAGATATCCTACAGTCCTGGTGTGTTCACAATAACTTGGAACTTAATATTTCTAAGTGTGAATTTACTTCATTCCACAGAAGGCAGAATCCACTCACTTTCGCGTACTCTTTGTCTGGCTCTCCTCTTCGCCAGGCTCATAGTGTGCGTGACCTCGGCATTTTTCTGGTAAAAAAGCTTGACTTTATTGAGCACATTAATTATATAGTCACCAAAGCATCTGCTTTGTAAGGTTTCATAAAAAGATGGTCACGTGAATTCAATAACATAGATATTTTCAAACAACTATTCATTTCCATAGTCAGGCCCATTCTTGAATATGGTAGCTAAGTTTGGTCACGTCATTATGCCAGTGATGCTGTTAGAATTGAGTCTGTCCAGAAAAAGTTTGTAAGGTTCGCGTCGAGAAGCTTGCATTGAAAAAATCCCCAAGTCCTTCCTTCCTCCATACAAAGACCGCTGTAAGTTGCTTAACATGCATCCGCTTCAAGAACGTCGTGTCGTGGCGGATGTTACATTTGTCCATCAGCTTCTTACAGGTTTTATAGATTCCCCTTTTTTACGAACCTTGGTAGTCCCCAGTCCTAGCCCCCATAACCTAAGGAACGTCCCCCTTTTCCTTTTATATAAATCTAGGACCAACTATGGGTTTTTTAAACCAGTAAATCGCATGTGTTTGAATGTTAACAAGCGTGCTGAATTATTTGACAATCGTTGTACTAAACAAGTACTTTAATTTTTCTCGACCTTGTGCATTATCTGTGTCCTGTTTGTCCACTGGTGTCGACGATGTACTCAACTGCATTAACAACCTTGATTCTAAAACATCTGCAGTTCCTGATGGCATACCCAACTTTTTCGTGAAGGAGCTGGCTGACACATTGTGCCACCCCCTAACAGTCATATATAATCTATCGCTTAACGAAGGTATATTCCCCGAGGTCTGGAAACGGGCGAATGTTGTTCCTATCTACAAAAAAAACGACAAGTGCTGTGCCGAGAACTACCGCCCAATTTGCTTGCTCAGTTGCTTTGGGAAGATTCTGGAAAGATTGGTCCATAATCATCTTTCAAGTGTATTCCTCCCGATAATTGCACATGGCTTCCTCAAGGGCAAATCAACCTTGAGCAACCTCCTCGAATTCCACCACTTCGAGGCGCATGCTCTCGAGGAACGTGGTCAGGTCGATACCATCTACACCGACTTTTCCAAAGCCTTCGATCATGTCTGTCACGACATCCTCTTGAAAAAACTGTCGAAATATGGCTTGCAGGGTCTTTATTGTCTTGGGTTTCGTTCTGTCTACTTAACCGCAAAATTCATGTAGTCTTCTCTGGATGTTCTTCCTTTTTGCTCCTTTGTCTGGTGTTCCACAGGGATCTATTCTTGGACCGTTGTTCTTTCTGTTATTTATTAACGACTTGACAATGGAAATCAGCTCTGACTGTCTTTCATACGCTGACGACCTCAAAATTTTCCGAACAATCCATTCATCCATCGACTTCGACGTTCTCCAGCGCGGCCTAATGGCACTGGAAGGCTGATGCAACTGCCTGTCCGTAAATGTTAGTAAGTGTTTCAAAATGTCATTTACGCTAAAAAAGTGTCCTGTGTTGCGTGTTTATAGCCTCAATTCTGTGTCCTTGTCAGAGGTCAACTAGTTCAAGGATCTGGGTGTGATCTTTCATAGCAAGCTAAGTTTTAAAGAGCATATTGGCAGCATCTGCTAAAGATCTTATAGGATGGCAGGATTTATTTTACGCTCTTCTGCTAGCTTCTAAAACCTGTCCACGCCTGTCCTATTATTCATGGCTATAGTACGCATTCTCGAATACTGCTCACCGGCCTGGTCTCTGTACCACGTCAAGAAAATAAGAAAATACATCTCTTAGAGGATGTACAAAGGAAATTCTCCCGAAGTCTTTTGAGCAGATGTAACATACCATATGCTTCTTATTCTGACAGACTCTCTATCCTTAACTGCCAATTTAGCAGCTTCAAACGTACTGTTCTGGCTAGACTGTCCGAGTAACCAGTTATTTATCAATTATGTTTATCGCGCTATCTTGACAGCTAATGTGTAATTGGAAATGTAAATTTCTGTACTAAGCTCACCTAAATAAATAAATACTAAAAAAATGTCTTCGTCTTTTTGCATGTGGTTCGGTGAATACTTCTTTTTACTAACACTGAACCAAATGATGCTCAGTTTCATGCAAGAGATTTATTATTATGTAGCTTGAATTGAACTAAGCTAGCTGATGGTTCATAAAAAAAAAAAACTCCCAGTTCAAATCCATATCCAATATAAAAATATTTAGAAATAGCTTAAGGCTTTTTAAAATAAGATCAAGTGAAAATATAACAGAAAGTGCGGGTAGAAATGTTTTGTTCACCTCACAAGAGAATTTAATTTCAATTTAAAATAGTGTACCTAGTGTAAGCTCATGTAATTGTATGTATGTATGTAGAAACGAATAATATAAATCCACAAGCTATAACTAGCATTGATATTTTTAATTCACTTAGAGTTCCCGATGCCATTAAAGACATCCCAAAATTCGATGGCAACTCGCTTCTATTGTTTGATGTCCTTGATAATGTAGACCTAAGGTTCCCAAAGTGGGCGCTACAGCCCCCTGGTTGGAGCTGCAGCGATCCAGGGAGGCGATGATGGCCACAGGTGCATTTGGGGACGATGAATAACTGTAAGGCGGCAGTGAAAGCATAAAAGAAAGAAAAGAAGATTTAGAAAAATTGATTTATGTATTGCGCTCATAACGCTTACTTTTTCTTTGAACACCCTCACTTGCATTGAGGTATGTGCAATCGCGCACTGCTACTGTTCATGTGTCACTCGTGCGGTTGGTCGATCGCAAGACCAAAGCCTAGCTACTGGAAGTACTAATAGCAGATTTTGGAGCACGCTATGAATCAGGAGATTGTTGTGATATTGTGACAAGTTAAAGTTAACTAACAAATAGTGCAACTATAATAATTGGTGAGTATTATTTATTTGTTTTGTAATAATTATATGCGCTTTACAATTAATAATATCATGTTTATTTATTTCATTAGTATTTAATTTAGTGTGTTTTTTACAAAAATATTTCAAAAAATTACAACAAAAAAATACTAATTAAAAATACCTCCATAAACATTTTATTTTTGCTACAGATAATAATGACTCAACCAAAGAAAAAATGTAGACAATATGGTTTTATTAAGTCGCCTGTAAACAATACATTACCAATGTGCCTGATTTGCCAGAAAGTTTTATCAAACGAAGCTATGAAGCCTTCCAGACTACAAGAACATTTGACTAAAATTCATGGTGATAAAAAAGATAAGGATTTATCTTATTTTCGAGCACTAAAAGAAAAATTTATGAAACAACCGAAGTTGGCAAAACTCTATTCAACCGCAACCACACAAGACGGCAATGGCTTGCTTGCTTCTTTCAATATTTCGTTAATGATTGCCAAATCGGGAAAGTGTTGGGAATAATTATTTGTCATTGTGAACTAGGCTTAAGGTAGTTGCGCGATTCTCGCATGCACGTCGCCATACTTCATCAACTTACTTGTCAAAAAAATTGTAATGCGCAGAATGTAAAAGTTGAGTCTAGAGAAACGAAGGTGTTTTTTCTTGTTCAAGTCAGTGATTGCTGGTTTTCATTATTTGAAGAGTTTAGTTTTTGGAAAGATCAAAAAGGCGCTTTTTTTGTATTATGCTGTAAAGACTGGAAGAAAAGGAAAAGTTTATGTTCTGTTGTGAATAAATTGAATTAAAGAGAAAAATATTTGTGCCTCAATTCATGGAAAACTGTCAGAGAAAAGAAAATTATTTATCAGAAAGCCTCATACTATTAGCCCGAACTATAATGGCGTTAAGGCTGAATAAGATTCCTTAAGATTTGTACGCTCGGGACCGTACGCTTAAGACTTGACGAAAGATTCGGATGGTGAACGAACGATAGAATAAAGGCCCGATCCCAATGTATCCGCACCGTTCCGATCCGTCCGATCCGCACCGATCCGTTGAGAAGCCTGGTTCCAATGCTTCCGAAATTTGACAATTTTGTTAGTATCAAAATGGAAAGAAGTAAGCTGTTGAAATATTTTAAATTGTTTTGTGAGGTATACAAGATATAACAAGAATATAAAAAACTAAAAAGGCAAAGAAGCATGAAGTTAGTATTCATATAATTTTTATTTTTTTTTTGTCATATAATTCTGGATGTCTTCGGATATCCTCGATAAATTCTTCTAAATTCATTTTTTTTTACTTAACCATCCTGCGTTCACTCGGAGCACTGAAAATCATTAAATTGTGCCAAATAAATTTTTTGTGAGGTTATGCTTTCCGTAGCAATCCGAAAATGTTGAAAGTTAACCAACTCTTCCGTACCGATCCGATCCGTACGTGCCATTGGGACCACCTTTCCGAGCGGCCATATATTTCCTAAGCAACCATCGAATTTTAACTTTGACAGCTGGTCGGATCGGAACGGTGCGGATACATTGGGATCGGGGCTTAAGGCCATTTCCGAATCTTTCGTCAAGTCTTAAGCGTACGGTCCCGAGCGTACAAATCTTAAGGAATCTTATTCAGCCTTAAGGCCATTATAGTTCGGACTACTGGTGAAGAACTAATTATACCGGCTATAAGTAAAGTAATACGTACTGTGCTACACAAGCCAGCAATTGATATTATCAAAAGAAATACGAGTACCTCTGAGTAATATGTTGTCAGTAGCCACATGTGGTGCTCCAGCGATGGTAGGGCGCTACAAGGGTTTTCTTGCATATTTAAAAAAGGAGGTGTCGAATGTATTCACAATACACTGTATCATCCATCGTCAACATCTAGTTACCAAAAATTTAAGTGCACGCCTACATAATTAAAATATGTATAATTAAAGCTATCAACACAATCAGAAGCAATTCATTGAATGACAGATTATTTCAAGAGCTTTGTATTGAAAACTATGAAGAATTTAATCGATTGCTGCTTCATACAGAAGTTCGTTGGTTGTCAAAGGGTGCCCGTTTAGATAGGTTTTCGCTGTTTAACTTGGTTCTTGAAAGATAAAAATGATGCTTTACGATCCAATTTAATTCAATCCAAAAATGACATCGCTTACTTGACCGATTTGTTTCAAAAATTTAATGAAAGCAGTCTTCAGATTCAAGGTGATGAACTGAATTTAATAAAAACAAAATCTGTTATTTCTGCATTTCTGACAAAACTTCTTCTGTACAAACGAAATTTTGGACGAGGGGAATGCAGCCAGTTCCCAAATTTATCAGGAACAGAAAAAAAAGATGAAGACATACTTTCTTATTGTGAGCACTTGGATGCTCTCCATTCAGATTTTAATCAACGATTTGATGATATTTTGAAAATGAACATACCTGTTGTTACCACAACACAAGTCTGACAGATTATTATACTGTCATGACAACCACCAAACAATATTATGGCCACATAAACACTTATTATGCTGGCATGGCAACCATCATCATGGCAGCCATCACATGGCAGCCAACATTGGTCTGACCTAGTATAAATACAAGAGACTGAAGCTCAATCAGCCAGTCGATCACGAGCTGGCTTTCCAGCAACAAGTAAGTAAGAGATTTCTTTTACTTAACAAGTAGGCTTTCCTACACTATCAGGCTTTCCTGATATTAACAAAGTGGTCACTCATTCGCTGGATTTCCGGCGGTTACACAGTAAAGGCTTTCCTTTACTTGATAGTAGGCTCTCCTACACCAAAGGACTTTCCTTTACCTCACAGTAGGCTTTCCTACAAGTAAAGGCTTTCCTTTACTTCATAGTAGGCTTTCCTACATCCTTAGGCTTTCCTAAGCGCTCCTCACATTTATTGTCAATAGGATTTCCTAGAGACTAATAAATTTCCCTTCTTCTCTGTTCCATTCTTTCTTACACACCATACTACACATACTTACAGCAGACACATTGAAAACTACTTCTATATAACAAAATTCACTAAACACATAATTTCTTTCTCATTCCAGACATATAATCATTTCATTATAAAATTAATCTTTGTATATAGTTTACTGCATCTTTAAATTAATCATTTGTTTGCATGGATTGTAGTTGCTTTTGCTTTTTCTGTTTTGACTAAACGTATTTGTAAATATTGGATAAGGATTTTTTGGTTTGGTTTTTAGAATACATCTTTGAATAAAATTTATTTTTTCCATAAAAAACGGTCTTGTTGTTATTTTAACCTCCCCTCGCTTCTTCCTAATGACTGAATCAATACCGCATTCGGTGGTGCCTATTATAGGCCCCAACATACCTGATTGGATTTTGGATCCTTTTTCAAGTGCAAACACCATTAGTTTTTATTATATTAATCTAGTATCTTTACTTTATATATTCATATTTATTTAAATAATCACATTTATTCACGTAGTTCTAAGCTGACCAATTCCTTGCAATTTCGGGAAACTACTAATTAAAATTGCTTCGCTGTCACGAAATTGTTTTTCCTTCAGGCTACTGTGATTTCCACTTTTGCTGCGATTGCTGAATTTAGCCGAGTAGGGCAATCACAGTAGTAGGTTTGATAAAACAACTGTGGCTAAATCTTGACGCTTTCCTAAACTGAGTGATGCAAAAATTAAACAGGGCAAATTTATTGGTCCTCAAATCAGGCAATTGATGAAAGATGAAATATTTAAAGAAAAGCTTAGTAATTTGGAAAAATCAGCTTGGGAATCTTTCATGAAAGTGACTTTCAATTTACTCGGAAATCACAGATCAAGTGACTATAAAAGTATTGTCGCGCTGTTATCTACATATACAGTCTTTGGGCTGTAATATGTCGTTGAAAATACATTTTTTACATTCACATTTAGACTTCTTTCCTGAAAATTTGGGCGCCGTCAGCGATAAACACGGTGAAAGATTTCACCAAGACATTTCTACGATAGAAAAACGATATCAGGGCAAGTGGAGTCCACGTATGCTGGCGGATTACTGTTGGACATTAAAACGAAACGTCCCCGAAAACAAATATAGAAGAAAATCATATATAAAGTTATATTGATATTGATATTGCAATATGACGAAATAACTTCACTTTGTTGATAAAAATTGAAATTTTCTAAAATATATTAAAATCAAATTACAAAAAAAAATTAAAAAAAAAAAATTCTTTTATTTAACTTAAAATGATAGAAACAGTAAAAACGTACTAAAAAGTAAAAAATAAAAAATTTTAACCAAATAAAATAAGTAAAATATGTAAACCCTATAACAACAAAATAAAATTCCTACTTATCTTAAACAGTTAAATAAAAGAATGACGCATTTTTATCACTTCGCCATATTGGTTGTTATGTATTCTTTAAGATAATGATTCCTATATTTAAATGAACATTAAACTCTTGAATTATAGTTTCAATAAATTGCAAGATCATCAGATCATTTGTAACTGTAATGCTGGAGATTCGATCAGACAATATTTGATTATACTTTAAATATAGGAATCATTATCTTAAAGAATACATAACGGCCAATATGACGAAGTGATAAAAATGCGTCATTCTTTTATTTAACTGTTTAAGATAAGTAGGAATTTTATTTTGTTGTTATAGTGTTTACATATTTTATTTATTTTATTTTTCACTTTTTAGTACGTTTTTACTGTTTCTATCATTTTAAGTTAAATAAAAGAATTTTTTTAAAAACTTTTTTTTTACTTTTTTTTTTTTAAGACTAAAAAACGATGTCTTTAACCCTTAACAGCCCAGTATGCTTTTCTAACGTAACTGACCAGTAGTGTCCAAGAGACACATCACCTTATTCTAGGGCATATGAATGAAAATAAGAATAATGTGAATGCACATATACATAGTACACTATGAGGCGAGTAGACACGATAAGACTATAAGCACTATTAGTAAATGTAAATAAGTAATTCACCTTCATATCCAAATCAAACAAAATGTCATTGTGTCTATTGAACACATGTGGGTTGTTGAGTTACTATTTTAGTTTATTAACAATAAATATTAATTTATTTATGTTACAAATATTTTCATTGTGCATTTAGATTCATAACATACTAGGGGTAGATTAGATAAAAGATGAAGTCATAAAAATAAATACTTTTGTTTTTATAAGGATAAGAACGCAAAAGTGTGTCCACGAGACACTTGTGGGCTGTTTAGGGTTAATAGTAAAAGAACGTCAAATTGAAATTTCAAAAAGGCGTTAGCCTGACGCTGAGTTACTAGTGCGCAATTCAGCGTGGTAGCGTTCGTAGCTGAATCGTGCATTAGCAACTTGAAACTCTGCTTTTGAGCTTATGCATTATCATATTAGACGTCCGCCATATTGGATTTAGAAGACCCCACCTCACTTATTGTGTTTCGCTCATTAAGCCCTTTCATTTGATATCCATATAATAGGGGTAACTATGGAAATTATAAATCGCCATTTTGTGACGTCCGCCATATTGGATTTAGAAATGGCGTTACTCATTTTATCGTTTCCAACTCTTCAAGCTCTTTCATTTGATACCCATATTAAGGGGGTCGACCAAAAATACATGGCCCACCATCTTGTGGCGACGGCCATTTTAAAGATATTGCAATGTTGAGTATTGCATATTGCATTGTCACCAGAACTAAAGGTGTATGCAAAATTTCATCCCGATAGCTTCATTGGAAGTGGGTGAAATATTGATTGCAAGATTTGACGACACGTAGTACGACACGTAGTACGACACGTAGTGTAAGTTAAATAAAATAATTTAAAAAACTATTCGTTTGGAACATTCTAATTTTAGTTCTGTTATCCTTATCCTTGTTCTAAACATAACTAGACAAAAATTTTCGTGTTACATACAAAAAGTGTTTTTTTGTTGACCAGTGTTATCAGTGAAAAAGGCACTGTACCATTTTTGGGATTAAGCACTTACAGTGATCTGAATTTAGTTAAAAAAGTGAATACAATGGAAAATATAAGTAAAACAGTAATCTCACGCGAGGAATTTTTAAAAGAATATAAAAATTCTTTTGAGGGCCTTGGAGAATTTACAACAAACTTCCATATAGGATTAAAAGAACTCCTGTTGTAAAACCCGCAAGGAGAATAACCCTTGCATTAAAGGTACCTCCAGCCAAAGAATTAAAAAGGCTGGAAAATCTCAATATAATAGAGAAAAACGAAGGACAGGCTGATTGGATTACAATATTTGATTGTAATAGAAAAACCGAACAAAAGTATGAGGTTGTGCTTAGACCCGAGAGAGTTAAATTTAGCGATCAAACCCTTAAATTATCCCATTCCTACGATTGAAGAACTGTCAGCAAAGCTATCCCACAAAAAGGTCTTTAGCGTTCTAGACTTAAAAGATGGCAGATAAGACTAAATAAAGAATCCAGTAAGATTTGTACATTCAGTACACCAATAGGGTCCTATAGCTTCAAAAAACTTCCGTTTGGAATTAATATTTGTTGGCAATTCTGTGACCTATCTCGAATAACAGTTATGTACAAGTCCATTTACTACATAAAGCAAAACTGCCTGTAATCCTTCCCCTTCTGTTTTGTCTTCACCGAATAAAGTCGTTGCAAGTGCATTCTCTAAGAGTTTTTATCCAGATTACCCTAACATAGGTTATGGGCCCAGGGCGTGTTTAAATTCAAAGGAAAAAAAAAAACTCTTCAGGAAAGATAACCTTAACCCTTACTCGGATGGACATGAGTTCCGGGCTGTATCAGATAGAGAAGTTGGACGACACTAACTATGACGGCTGATGAAGGCGGTTTTAATCCACTGTGATTTGTGGGATTACGTCTCAGGGACGAAGGAAGTCCCTACGACTGCCGAGGCATTAGCTGCATGGAAAGTAAAGGATGAAAAGGCGCTGGAAACTTTAACTTTATCAATTAAATCAAGTCAACTACTTCATGTGAAAAATGCAACGACTTCCAAAGGGGTGTGGGATAAATTAAAGAAAGTGCACTCTCCTACTGCACCTGCGCGTAAAGTCACTATGTTCAAATCGTTACTGAATTTAAAAATGTGCGAAGGAGCGTCGATGTCGGACCACCTCAACCAATTTTTTGATTTGTTCGAAAAACTGAGTGAGTTGGACATAAAATTGCAAGATGAATTGCTTGCCATTATAATGTTGTGTAGTTCACCAAAAACATGATAATTTCATCATTGCCATCGAATCTAGAGACAATTTGCCAGGGAAAAGTGTGCTTGAAGAAGAGAAACGGCGCGCGGGATAATGAGTGCAAGAACGACCAATCACAGGAAATCGCATTTTTTGCCTCCAAGAAGAATCAGCTGCAACCGAAACGGAACAAACAAGAGAAGTGAGGTAAATGTTATATATGTAAGAAAAAAGAGCATTTCGCAGTCTCTTGCCAATCTAGCGGTGCAAACAACCCAAATATTAACTGTGCGATGCTAAACCTCACTAATACCGCATATAGGACCGCTCACAAAGAAAAAATTGAACTTGCGGGAAACAAATATACATTTTCTCTGAGGGAATTGGTACGGTATGTATAGAAACTGCAACTGCGAAACTTTGTTTGCAAAATGTGCTCTACGTTCCCGATTTAAAAACCAATTTCTTGTCGGTAAGCAAGTTAAAGCGAACGTGTTTGGTGAAATTCGAGGCAGACTTCGCGCAAGTGAGAATTCGGGCCAGCAGTGTGGAGGTAATGAGAGTAGGACAGTAGGTAATGGGGCACTTGAGCGTGGGAACTAAAAGCTGCGCACTTGCGCACGTGTTTACGAGCTGGTGAAGCCGAGTGCGCATGTGTTTACGAGATGATGGGACTGTGGCGGGGCGTGGGGGCTGGGGCGGTGGCTGGAAGCTAGATGCTGGGGTTGTGGGGGGTGTGGAGGCTGAGAGCTAGATGCGGGGGCTGGAAGCTAGAGGCGGGGCGTTGATGCAAGCTGACAATTGCATCTTAGAACAAGATCGAGCGGCTGTTGCTTAGCAACGAGTTAACTCGCTTATCTGTTAGAGTTAGAGAATGTAAACAAAACAATAAACTAGTTCAATAGAACCCAGGGTCAAGTTTAAGATTAAGCTGTCTTCGACAGCTAATGAGTTAATTACACAGAAATATTTTGTTGTTTATGGGGAAGTAATTAATGCAACAAATTAAAGTGCAGATATTAGTATTTAATGTGTGGCGACCATATAAGCGTAGCCCTCTCCACATCACAGCATCGAGAGACGCCATATCAAATAGAATAAGAAGAAGATACGACGCCACTCTCTCGCGCTTTTCATCATCCTCGATTTCATCATCCTACGCAAGCGTCTCGTGGAGTGCGGTTCGAATGTTAAGCTCTCGGTGTGTAATAAATATATTGGTACTAAACAAGTGTTTTATGTAGTAGTTAATACCTACATTGGTGACCCCAACGAGCAGCTCCACCGAGGAGCCCCACGAACATTTGCGGCTCCACCGAGGAGCCCCTCAAACATTCCCGGTTCTTTCGACGAGCAGCTCCACCGAGGAGCCCCACGAACATTTGCGGCTCCACCGAGGAGCCCCTCAAACATGCGCAGTTCCCTCGACGAACAGCTCCACCGAGGAGCTCCACAAACATTTGCGGCTCCATCGAAAACGCCCCACGAATTTTTAGCGGTTTTCATAAACCACGCGAGTGAATCCATCGAAAACGCCCCACGAATTTTTAGCAGTTTTCATAAACCACGCGAGTGAATCCATCGAGGAGCCCCACGATTTTTAGCGGTTTTCATAAACCACGCGAGCGAATCCATCGAAGAGCCCCACGATTTTCAGCGGTTTTCATAAATCGCGCAAGCAACTCCATCGAGGAGCCCCACGAACATTAGCGGTTCTATAAACCACGCGAGTGACACGTGCTCAGGAAAGGAATTTTCGTGCGAGATTCTTCCTGAAATTTTGTCGTGACACGCGCTCGAAAAAGACTTCGTGCAGAACTTTCCCTGAATTTCATCGTAGTACGCGCTCGGACAATTTCGTGCAGAACCTTTTATTGTAACCCGCGCTCGGGATGAACATTGATAACGAAATTCCTCCCGCCGCCGGTACGGATCAGTGCATTCCCGGGCAGGCGCAGGATCAGCCCGGGGCGGCTCCAGCTGCCGCCATTCCAGCCACAACGGTGCAGGCGGTTTCAATCCGCCCTCTGAAATTCTGGACCGACGAACCCGAGCTGTGGTTCATCCAGATGGAGTCGATGTTTGAGATGGATGGAATTTCTCGAGAGGCAACTAAATATCGACAGGTTTTGGAAGCTCTCGGTGTGTAATAAATATATTGGTACTAAACAAGTGTTTTATTTAGTAGTCAAATACCTACAAATGCATATATTTCCCACGGTCTTTTTCTGCTCTCGCGGTAAGCAAAACTCCATGCTACCATATATTTCACTTGTGGATTGTCGTTAAAATGCACCTGGTTCTTCATAGCTTTTTATAAAGTGAATAAATTTCACTACACAGCCCTAGTGCTATTAAAGCACCCGATAAAATTTTAAATATTGTTACAGAATTTGCCTTCGTTATAATTCACACTTGGTTTTTGGAAGCGGGCGTATATGGGGGCCGGTTTTCGGTCCGCGCAAGTGTGGGCGTCTGTGGCAGGGGCACTGGTCTTCAGCCACACTGAAGAGATCTGACCAGTGCCCTAGATCGAAACGCCGACCACTTTTTTTGTGTGCTCGTCTGCCTCGGCATACGAGCCTTGTATTCTTAACAGAATTAGTGTAAGTCCGTCCCCGTATCCCCGTAACCCCGGGGAATTGTAACGAGGGCAAACTGTTCAGTTTTGGCCGCCAGCCGCTCAGCGGGCAAAATGGTAACATTCGTGCCAGGTGTGGGGTGTCAGCCCTTCTAACCGAGGGCGGCCCCACCCAACCCTCTTGCATCTGGGTCGCCGGCAGCGGCGGCAGCAACGACGTCGGCTTTGCAGCGACCGCGCTTCGCAGCACTCCCACGGCATTCCCGAGTCCCTCCTGCCGCGGCAAGCAGCTTAATTAGGGTACGCGTATAGTACCACGTTTTGACAATGCTGCCGCGGTACGCGTCCCTGCCGTAGTGGAGGTTCGCAGGTCGACCGGTTGTCTCGGTCCCCTGCCTCCTGCCGCAGTCGCCGTGGCCTTTACCGGCCACTGCACCCACCAACACCACAGCGAGGCCGTCCTACGTCTGTCGCCGAGAGGCGACACTGCCCCGGCCCTGATCACTTTCGCCGCGGCAAGCAGTTACTACTACCCTGCTGCCGCGGCACCCCGCTGTTGGTTTTTGACTCGCCGCCGCGTCAAGCTGCACGTTTTTACGGCACGGCTGCTGCAACCGCCGCCTGCGTAGCTCGTCGTCGCTTTCGGCGCCCTGGATGCTGCATGAAGTCGCTCGGATGGAACTTCGAGCTTCTGAGGAGGGAGTAATGTTACAGAATTTGCTTTCGTTATAATTCACACTTGGTTTTTGGAAGCGGGCGTATATGGTGGCCGGTGTTCGGTCCGCGCAAGTGTGGGCGGCAGACGAGCCTTGTATTCTTAACAGAATTAGTGTAAGTCTCTCCCCGTATGCCCGTAACCCCGGGGAATTGTAACGAGGGCAAACTGTTCAGTTTTGTACGCCAGCCGTTCGGCGGGCAAAATTGTAACAATATATTACCAGCGTACATTGATAGGCCTGCTGAAGCTCGTCTATTGAAAGGTCCACATACATCTTTACCGCTCACATAAAAGCAGTTCGGAGAAAGACGGTATGTTCTGCTTCAACATCGTCAGAGCAATTCATTGCACATAATTCCAGGGAACAGTAGTAACATTTAACTACATCTTTTATTCGTGTACAAAAATCCACTTCTTGCAAATTTGTGAGATTTTCTTTCATATAAATGAAGATTACGAAAAGTTTTTAATCTGTCGTATTCTCTCTTTAAAAGTAGCATGGTAACTACTTACATCAATCACAAAACATCTTTATATTAATCCAACTATTGTAAAGACTACACTTCTCAAATTTAAATTGCAGCCATACACAACTCAACAGCACGCAGGTTGGGAGGGGCTTTGCAAACCCTTGTCCGTTATCAATTCTATGAATTTGATAGTGAGGGAAATAAAGACTTGTGTTTGTAGATAAATGAGTTTCATTCAAAACTAGTATATTGGGTTTGTTTTCATCAAAGAAATTGTGAATAGCATTTTTCTTTTTTCTAGATTTTAGGCTGTTGATATATAACGCAATAATCTTAAGGTTGTTGGCCATCTTGGTAGAGATGTATGAGGAAGTTAATTAGCATAAGGTCTTTGGCTGCTGGGTCTAATGTCTTGCGAAATTTTGGCAAGAAGTTGTGAATTTTTTCTAGTAGGTCTGAGAAACTTGTCCCGAATCTTTTTTGGATATGTGAGGTGATTTCGTTATTGAGGGTATTGAATGAGGTTATGTTCTCTTGTTGATGGTGGGGCTGGCTCTTAAGGATACTGGCGTAATATTTTGTTTGTGGAGCGTTGGGAGTAGACTGTGGGTGGGGGACTGTATCAGTTAGAATGGCATCTTCGAGTACAAGACGGCTGTTTACTTTAGATTGCGTTCGTGACAATCTATTTTTCTGAAGTTTTTGTAGGAGTTCTTTACGGCAAGGACAGCCTAAGTAGTTGGCGGGATGACCTGTAGATTTACAATTATTGCAATAGACCGTTGTAGGGTCGGAGGAACAGCGTTTACATTCGCCGGGACCATGGTTTTGATCGCATTTGACGCATATGTATTTATAGGTGCAGTTTGTAGCTATCTGTCCATAGCGTTGGCAGTTTTTACATTGGGGTGGACCGCGATTTTTAGTTTTTTCCCAAGTGATTTTCTGGTGAAGTAGGGAATTTATTTTAATTACCTCCTGGAGGTCCGAGTTGTCATTAAATTGCACAACGAAAATATTAGGTTGGCGACCAGATTGTCTGGAGCGTGGAGATGAAAACTAGCGTGTACTTCTGGGTCTTCAATGAAAATTTTAGTTCGATTTAGTAGATTAACAATTTTAAAATTGATATTGCCGGCAGAGAGGGCCTGTATGCTATTAATGATTTTTTTGGTGTTCGTGTATTTTACAAAAATAGGGTGACAAAATTTGTTTTTAGATGGTGCTATTCCAAGATTGTACTTATCATTATTACTGTCTATGTTGGATTTGTATCGTGTCTTCGGGGCTGGTATTGATGACTCGTAATTTGGGTCTGTTGCTTGAGAAGGCCTAGTGGTAGTACGGCTGGAGCTGGTAGAATGAAGATTGTTGCTGCTGGTTGGATTTGTGGAGTGCTGGGATGATGAATTTGTTGGTGATTTGCTGGCTGCTTGTGTAGGAGTGCTGGTGTCAGTCTGCAAGTCTAGTGCCAGAGCAGCGATAAGTGTTGCGAATCTGTTTTTATTGATTGAGGCGAAGCGCTTAGCCGGGACAGAGGAGCCTGTTCTTTTGCGTTTGACGGTATATTGGTTATGTTGGGGAGGCGACTTTGTTGGTGTTGAATAGCCTTGGGATAGGACTTCTTCCTGGTTGATTGGTATGTCGCTGTCTGTGTATAGGAGTTCTCTTCGAGCAGCCAACCAGTCAAGTCGCACGCAGCAGAGCTCAGACAATTTCACCATAGTTCACAGTGAACCCAGATTATTAATACAAAGTTGAACGTTGTACTAAGTTATTAATCATCAAGACTATACCATAGTGAAATATTTAAATGATTTACAGACGCAGACGCTCCGTACTTTATTACCTACAGGAGGCACTATGCCCCCTCGTGGGGCCTACTGCGCTAACATCTTTCTCAGCGGGCTTTATCATATTGCATCATATCTGAAGGTTCCCCACGAACTTCAAGCAGAGAAAACTATAGACTCACCCCTGGTTTGTTAAACCTCTCAAAAAAGGTAATATAAGAACATCAATAAGCGCAATTACAGCACGCGCTCCACAAAAATCCCGTTAAAAAGCCTTTCATATACGAATCGCATTCTCCGTTAGGCGAATAAAGCTTTTCGGTACAGTAGCGCACAAAAGTAACTCTCGACAGTTTATCAGTGGCTTTCGCAGAATTAATCAGTGTCGATAAAGAATACTTATCAAGAAATATTTCTCCCTTAAAAAAAAACTTAATCAGTGTCGGTAAAGAACACTTATTCAAAATATTTCTCCTCTTTAATAAAATATTTCGCGAAATCGAACATTGTGAAATAACCTAAACAAACGCAGTTATAACCCGCGCTCCACAAATATCATGCTAAAACTTTCATCGAAGAATCACATTCACCGTTAGGCAAATAGCGTCTCCTCACTACACTAGCGCGCAAAGTTAACGTTTGATAAATTAACTCAGTGGTTCATGCAAAACTATAATCAGTGCCGGTAAAGAACACATACAAAAAATATTTCTTCTTTTAATAAAATAACTCTCAAGATCGAACATTGTGGAATTAATCGAACATTGTGGAATTAATCAGTGTCGCAATTTCTTTTAAGGCTGTGTGCGAAATCTCTTGAAATGATATCATTTCGATCATTTCGGTCATTTCATGTTCGAAAACAAGATGGCGCCGAAATGATACACCTCAGCGCGAAAATTTCAATGACAGTTCGTATCATTTCAGAGCAGATGGTGAAAAGTGACGGTTGTGTTTGAAAAATGGCAGAAAAGAGAAAATATTCTAGAAGGTGTAAGTGGATGTCATGTTTTATATATATTATATGACACAGTTGACAATAATTTTTATTATATGTATATTTCAGTATCTGAAGAAGAAACAAATAAATTTATAAAGAGCCGGACAAAGCTACGAAATAAATTCTCCGGAAAAAATTTCAATCGTAAAGAGGCCTGGAGATGTGTGGCTGAAGACGCCGATATTGATATAGACCCTGAACAACTGGCAAAAAAATGGTCTAACCTTATGCTTACTTATAAGGTATGAAAACTAAAAGCAACCAATGTTGTTAAATTAAACCTAAAATATTTATAGAAATTAATTGCTCCGCAAACCGGCAGCGGCACTGACGGCGATGAATTAACAGCAGCAAATTGGCCATATTTTGCAGCGATGCATCAATACGCTAGTGAGATGCACACAATTCATCCGGCGAAATTGATTTGCAGTGAGCCATTAGATGCTGCTTCACCGGATTCCCCCAACATCTTACATTCTAGACAATCATTCTCATTTGGGGAGTCTTCCACGGAAGGAGTATCTATGGATGAGTCATCGACAACGCCAACAACAAATGACTCTACACCGGGACCATCTGGTATAAGAAGAAAGAAACTAAGACTTGATACCGCGGAATTAATTGCAACACATAAAACAACTGCGAGGAAAGTAAACAAAGTTTTGAAAGGGATATCTAGAATTATGAAGGATCGCTTTGGCGTAGAAGTGTCTAGCGACAGCGACAGTGATTAATAAATTAAGTATTAAGAGTTTGTTGTTTATTTTTTTTTTCAAAAGATGAAGTATATTTAATTTTGTTCAAGAAACCAATAAAAAGTCTTAAACCAAAATATGAACAATTTTTACTTATTTTCACAATAAATTAATCACCACAAATTCCACCATAATTTAAAATTGCCTCTTAGTAGTTTGTTTCGCCCTACAATTGAAATGATTAATATAACAAATTTATTACGTAATAATAATGAAAAACTTACATTTTTAAAAATAATTGTCTTAAATTTTCAAACCAAGAAACTAACACACACACACACACATCAAAAATACAAGTACGAGTAGTCAAATGTCATCGTAACAAAAGTACGATGAAATTTACGATATTGAACGAATAATCGTACTCAGTGATACCATTCATACGATTTACGATCTTCGTTAAATCGTATCGTACTCCACGATATGGCCCCAGGCTATTTTTTAGTGCTATACCACTTTCTTCACCGCCTGTGTTGTCATAAAGATCGGTATTGTCGCTCTCAATTTCGGTGTCATCAATAACCTCGTCCATTAGGCATATGTTGTGCATAACGCAGCAAGCAGCAATAGTTTTTACGCAATTTTCTATTTTTAATTCCAGATCTTTGTAGAAAATAGATCTCCAACGAGCCTTCATTACCCCAAAACTGCACTCAATGATGTTCCGAGCTTTGCTGTGCAGCATGTTGAATTGGTTTTCTTTCTCAGTCAGTACTCTAGTTTGTTTAACTGGCGTTATTACTGCTATTGGAGATGACGAGCATTTATATCCACTATCTCCTAATAAATAATACGATGCAGGAGGAAAATTTCTATTTCTATATAGAGGACTGTTGTTTAAAACACGCTGATCATGCACGGATCGTGGATATCCTACAAATACGTTAATAAATTTTCCAGTATGATCACACATTGCTTGCAATTGAATTGAGTACCGAAGCTTCCTATTTAAATACTGGGCGTGCAATGATACTGGACACTTAATTGTGACATGACACCCATCTATTGCTCCAAGTGCGTGAATGTGTGTATTTGCACGGCGGCAGAAACCATTCCCTATTTCATCAAATGAGCTGGATTGTGGGTTTTTTATAATTTTTGGGACCAAGGTTTCAAATTCATCTAACAGTGCGTGCACTATTGACTTCACAACGTATCGTGATATATTAAATGCTCCTCCAGTAACTCTGTATGATGCTCCCGAAGCAAGCCAGTATAGAAATACCATTAGTTCCGATTGCCTACACCAACCCTTCACTTTAGGTTGTAAAAGACTTTGCAGTTGAACAAACTGTACTGCAGATACTCGCAAGTGCTTTCGGATTGCGCGATTATCCAAATTGCAGATTTCTGTTGCCAATCTCGTCTGGGACTCTACACAACAGTATGACGAACCCTGACAAAATTGGGATGAATATATTTAATGGAAATTACATAATACTTTTAAATAGTATCCTCATAGGTCTTGCTATCGACCTTGCATTGTGTACAGTTGCAATTAAATCCTCTTCGAATTTAATAAACACTTTTAACGCCTTTAATGGCAGAAATACTGAGGGCCTGTCCGAATCCAAGTCTATGTCTATGTCTTCATCTAGTTATAACAGTTCGTGACGTCAGCGAACAAGCTGAGCTATTATAACAATTAAGACGAAGGCAAAGCTAACCTGTCCGAATTGGTTTGCTTAGCTTGAAATTTGACGTTTAAAGTTAACCTAACGTAAGTTATTTGTCTGTGCCTAAGAGGAGGACAAAAGTGTAGAGTTCAAAATATAAATTAATAATGGAAGGAAGAGTACAAGAGGAAGAGTACAAGAAAATATGAATGCAAACATTATTAATTTTAATACATTTTCTTTAGTCCCTGCAATAAAAACATTGTTCTTCAGAACATGTCTATAACAATTGCAATTCATTTTACTTACATTTTGTACCTGACATTTTTAATTTTTCTTAAAAAAGTCCTATTTTACAACCAATTGCCCGTTGTCTACTTCACGAAGTCAACGCGAGCCTTGACTCGCTCATCAAGCTAAGCAATTGACTTAACTGTTATACTACGTAGCTAAGCTCACAGCCGTAGACATGAATTCGGACAGAGCTTAGCTCGCTGTGACGTCACGAACTGTTATAACGAGACGAAGACATAGACATAGACTTGGATTCGGACAGGCCCTAAGTATATAAAATTTTGCTCCTCTTCCATTAATTCCACATCCATTATAAAGTTCCTTTTCCTATAAAACAATATATATTATTACACCACAATATTTCCAAAACAAAGTGCGGTACCTTGACAGTTGAAATGATACCTCAAAGATTTCGCACACTTTTCTTGACATTTCCCAAGTTTTGTCATTTGAAATGATTGAAATGATCGAAATGATTTTCGAAAGAGATTTCGCACACAGCCTAAGAACACTTAAACACTTACAATAGAACACTAAGGGCCTGTCCGAATCCAAGTCTATTTCTATGTCTTCGTCTAGTTATAACAGTTCGTGACGTCAGCGAACAAGCTGAACTATTATAACAATTAAGACGAAGGCAAAGCTAACCTGTCCGAATTGGTTTGCTTAGCTTGAAATTTGACGTTTGAAGTTAACCTAACCTAAGTTATTTGTCTGTGCCTAGGAGGAGGACAAAAGTGTAGCGTTCAAAATATAATAAATAAAATATAAATTAATAATGGAAGGAAGAGTACAAGAAAATGTGAATGCAGCAAACATGTTTGTTATGCAAGTCGTGAGCCGATTTTGGTTGAACAGCAACAGGATTTGGACTGGCCTTGATGAGGATGAAGTGCTTGAAAATTCTGTAGGAAAATTTTTAAATGCTAATAACAATGAAGAATTTCAGAAATTTCTACAGGTCACAGTAAATTATTGTCCGTCAGCAAATTCTTTGGAAGTAACTAGGATTTTGTGCGGAGATGAAAATGCTTGCAAAAAACACCTAAGAATGAGCTTAAGATCGTTTAGATATTTTGTGCAAAACCTTGAAATTAAAAGACATGGATATATGGATATGGCCGGGATATAGAAGCGACAATGTTTTTATTTTGGCTGGCAGCTGGTTGTTCTTATAGAGTTGTTTCCACAGCATTGAACGTTCCTAGCAGCACAGCTTTTGAAATAATTTCGAAAGTACTATGCAGAGCGTTGAATATGGTTCCTCTGCTATGATCAAATATCCCAGTGAGGACGAGCTTAGCGAAATATTGAATGGATTTGCCCGAAAAGGGCAAGCAAATATATTTCGCCGAGCAGCAGATGCAATTGATGGAACTTAAGTGAATGTTTTATGTCCACCCCACCTTCACGATGAATATATCAACAGAAAACTGCGGTATGCTATTCAGCTGCAAGTGGTATGTGACCATAATGGGAAAATGCTCAATATTTTTACCGGCTATCCAGGCTCTGTTCATGACCAGCGAGTGTTTCGAAACAGTTCGTTCTTTCTTAATGCAGAATATCCTCCAGCGTATAGGCGATTTAAAGAATAGATGGTGGTATTTGTTTGGAGACACACCAGTTGAACTTAAATTACACAAAGCAGTGAAAGTTATTGCACTTTGCTGTGCATTGCAGAATATTTGCAATACCAACGGGGATATATTCGACGATCTTCAAGGAGAGCCTTCAGTCCGTCTGGAATCTAACGATAATCCTGATGAACAATCAGCAAGCCGCTTTAGAGACCAACTTTGCGAAGAACTGATAAATGAAAGGAGAGCAAACTAATTACAGATAAACATATTTTTATGTACCAAACATTTCAAATAATTGTACATATTTTTTAAATAACAAAACAAAATAAACTCTATTCGCTCAAAATAAAACAAAAACATTAATTAATTCATTCACTCATTCATTCATTCATTATTCGCTGCCGCTACTTAACCCAGCCAAAGAAACGTCTACTTCCGTGCCCAGTCCCTCTCCACCCGTCGAAACGACAAAATCATTGAGCAGCTTTATCATTTTGTTATTCTGCTCCAACAAAATTTTTTTCATTTTGAAATTTTTTTGTTGTTCCTCCACTACGCTACGTTTTCGGGACCTGCTGCTCCTACTGGGTCCCGGTTGTGGAGTTGAACAACTGTCGGATGAACAACTTGCATTTCGGGATGGAGACTCCACCGAAGAGGAGATCACCAACGGCGCGGCGGTTGAATGGTATGATTATCTCGAAGGACCTCGTCCATCGAGTTGCAGGAAGGCCACGTTAATGTTGCGTCTTCTCCGCCTTCTGTTGATATACCGCTTGGTGGATCCTTTAAAGTCTATAAAATCATTTTATTTCTAGAAATATTTCAACGACTTTCTTATTACCTTGTATTTTTGGACTAAATTGGACCATTTTTTGGATATACTTTTTGGATCTAAATTGATGTGCAATTCTTCTTTAACGGTACTGTAAACATTAAAAATTAATTTTCAAAAATAACTATATATTTCGATTAACCTTACTCCCAAGCAGCTTTGTTATTAAATGTTTTTCCCTTGAATAGATACTTGAAATTTCTCCTTCGCAGTTCTATTAATTTTAATACCTTTTCTTTAGTCCCTGCAATAAAATCATTGTTCTTCAGAACATGTCTACAGCTGCGTTTTTTTCGTGCCTCCAGAACAATACGAAACTTTATATTGAACTGAAATTTATTAATAGATCGTCAGAGTAAGGATTATCAATTTGCATCAAATTGCCGTGATTTTTGTTCAGCAATATTTCAAGAACTGAATAAATTTCAGATTAATTTTTCACTTTTAATTCACTGTTTAATTTCACATCTAAGCAAAATCTTCTATTGTTCTGGAGGCACGAAAAAAACGCAGCTTATAACAATTGCAATTCATTTTACTTACATTTTGTACCTGCCATTTTTAGTTTTCCTATTCAAAACGAAATTCACAACGTACACAACCTATTTTACAACCAATTGCTTGTCTACTTCACGAAGTCAACGCGAGCCTTCACTCGCTCATCAAGCTAAGCAATTGACTTAACTGTTATACTACGTAGCTAAGCTCACAGCCATAGACATGAATTCGGACAGAGCTTAGCTCGGTGTGAGGTCACGAACTGTTACAACGAGACGAAGACATAGACATAGACTTGGATTCGGACAGGCCCTAAGTGTCTATCTATCTCCTACGTGTGTGACACCGGTGCCCTCAGTGAACACTAAACATTTCAACTTCTAAAGAGAACTCAGTCAATGAACATTTCAACTTCTTAAGAGATCTCAATCAATAACTACACACTGGTGCGCAAATATTTTGTATAACCTCAGAAACTCTTAAAATGCCAAACAACGCGACAAGAAAGGCCTCAAAAAACAAAAGAGGCAGTAAACCAAACTCACCAACACAAACAGCATCGAAAGACCCCAATGGTACTCACAATGCTGTACACCCATTGAAGCCCTTCTCCAGAGGCCTGGATTTAAACAACTCACAAAAACAAGGACCCCCCACAAATGAGGGATATCCTGACCAGACAAGCAAAACCAACAGCTTCAGCAACTACCCCGACATCTCACCATACGCAGATGCCGTCTGTCCTCCGCGGCTGCTAATCCAAGAAGAGCGTGTCAGCTTGACTTTTTTGTGAAGTTGGCAGCGGTTGCAATTTGGTGATGCCCGATGCCTTAGGGTGCGTTCATAATAAGTTGGGTGTGGGACAATTAAGGCCGTTCTCCAATGCGCGGACCACCCAACCACGAACCACCGAACGAAAATACTGAATCCCGTGTAAAGTATAAGCCCTTGCCTGTAGTTGTGCCTGCCAGCTGCGAAAACACAATCGGGCAAATGTTAAATGTGGAAGTTTTTACCACTTTTGAAGCGGACAAACTTATCAATTTAACTTTTAATATTCTCCTGAAACTACCGTGCACATTTTTATAAGTGTTTCGTGTTATAATTAGTGCACTTATGTTTTGACAACCGGCGGAAAAGCTGCGGCGATGTCACTATTCTGGTACAATATCGTTGCTGAATGGGCAACTAGTACTGTGTGGTTAACACGCACCAAGAAAAGGTTAGCCAGGTCGACCAAAACACGAGCGAGAGGGAAGATGACGCCACATTCATGTGGGACGAGATGGCGCGATTTTGGTTCGTTGGTGGTTGGGTGGTCCGTGCATTGGAGAACGGCCTTTAGGATCCCACAACTCGGCCGTCCTGAAAGTTCACCGACCCCGGTGAACTTGATTGGTGTTTTGTACTGTCCGGTGTTGTCGCTGGTGGTCACATCTGGGTCATCGTAATTGGTCTTACTTGGCAAGGCGTCTGTGGATGACTACGTGCTGGTAGCTGATGGTATCCGGTAGGGATACCCAAGGCTTCATGTGGTCGCCGCTAGTAGTTGTGCGAATGGGACCTTCGTGGTCGCCAACCTTCTGGACTTCGTACCTATCATGGGAGAAAACTTTCGTTATTTTATATGGTCCAAGGAATTTGGGTAGGATTTTTTGGATGGGACCAAACTGGGTTCGGGCTATAGCCACTTCATCGTCAACCTGGTAGGTCCTTGCTCGTTTTCTTTTTCGGTTGTAGCTTCTACGATTTTCTTCCTGTAATTCGAGAATTCTTTGTTTGGCCTCTTTCCGAATTTCGTCTCGCTCATCCTCGAAAGTTCGGACAATTTCCGCAGATATAATTTCGCTCAACTTGAGGTCCTCTGTGGATCTCATCTTGACTCCGGTGAGAACTTCGAATGGTGTTCTTCCTAAACTCCTTTGCCAGGTCGAATGTAGATAGCGTTGAATGTTACTGGAGTGCTTAAACCAGTCTTTTCGATTCTCCAAGCTGAGTTTCGTGAGTGCCGGTATGACTATTCGATGTATCCGCTCGACCTGTCCGTTCCCGCGTGGAACACCAGTGGTAGGTAGCGTGTGTTGAATGCATTCTTGTTCACAGTATTCCTTAAAAGCGTTGGCGGTAAATGCGGTACCCCAGGAGAGTTGAGAGAGAGTTGGGTGTGGGACAATTGGGATCCCACATACATATATTGGAAAGTAGAGTCATCTCAACTAAAATTGGAAACTACGAAACTATAAGAGTAATTAAGCAAGGCTGCCCCCAGGGAGGTTATCAACCATAGCATCGGTGCATTCTTCGCAAGGAGTATTCAAAGTTTCCATTAATTTTCTGTAATTAAGAAAACAAAGGAAAAACCAAAGGAAACTTAGAGTGGTAATGAATAAATAACTTCAAAGGCCAAGCCCAGCATCGAGCTGATTGAGCATTTAATAATATTTTAATTAGGTTGTTCAGCAGGAAGATAAAAACAGGACCCCACAGAGCCTAAACTCGTGCCTTAACGGTACCCAGTTGGGTGAAGCAAGATGCTGTGAAGTGTGATAAAAAATCTGTATTTTATATACATATGTACACATATATGTATATGTCCTCATCGCTCCACTTATTTGGGTAATGCGAGACTAGGCGGACTTCAGCGCTGAATGAGTGCACTAAGTCCGCGTTTGATGCGAGACTAGGCATGCTTGCGCGAATGCGGAATTCAATAAACATATAAGATATTCTTATTTGTGTTAGTGATTGACAGCTCTATTACATTTGTAGTGGTGCGTTCCGCGCAAAAATATACCGGTGAAGTGCGCATCCCCCCGCAAAGCGTCACTTCCCTCCTCACCATCAAACTCGTTCCGCACTCGCACAAGCATACCTAGTAGAAGCAGAAAGGAAAAAATTTGAAAAAAAAGTGAGGCCACGTGGTAGACCACCCAAGCAGGTTATTATAGTGGAATCACCGATGGAGTACATTAAAAAAGTGGACAAATTGGATCTAGAAGGCAATGTGGCCGAAAACTGGAAACGGTTCTAAACAAATTTTAATATCTTCGCTGGAGCGATAGAAATGGAGAAAAAACCCGAAAAAGTAAAAGTGAACATTTTCTTAAATGCAGGCGGACCTGAGGCTATTGAAGTATTTGAATCCTTCGGACTATCAGAAGAACATGCTGCGAAATACGACAGAGTTGTTAAAGCATTTCATGATTTTTGTCGGCCGAAAAAGCGTGAGTTGTATGAAACATTCCTGTTCTATACTAGCAGAGAGAAGTAAAATAACAAGAGATTCCAATGCGAACAAATAAGAAATGTATGAAGAAAATCAACCTAAGCGCGATACCTCCACGCTGGCCTGGAGACACACACAAGTTCCAAACGACATGCCCTGTTGGATTACTTGAGCTCTCTCGTGTGGATTACTTTTCAATAGGCGTTGTGTGTTTTTGCCTCCTGGCATCTATATATGCTCTCCGATTTTGCGTACATACATACCGTGAGAACCAAAAGTGATGGTACACTTAGACATTTTATTTTTTACTTCCCACATTTTTATAACTGTAAGAGCTCAAGTAATCCAACAGTAATCCAACAGGGCATGCCGTGTGGAACTTGTGAGTGTCTCCAGGCCAGCGTGGAGGTATCGCACTTAGGTTGATTTTCTTCATACATTTCTTATTTGTTCGCATTGGAATCTCTTATTATTTTACTTCTCTCTGATACTAGGCAGCAACAACCGAATGAACCGTTCGATAACTTTTTGATGGATCTCAAAAAGTTGGTGCGTACCTGTGGCTTTAGTGAACCAGATCGCATGATCCGCGATAAAATAGTAATGGGTGGTAATGGTAATAATGTTAACCCAGACCCGTGGTATCGTGGATTAATTAGATTTTGGCCATTGATTTAAAAGAGTGCGAACCTTACCCGCCCCAAGGAGTTCACTCTCGTTGGAAATTTGTTTTTTTTTGTTTGGGTACAGAAGTCAGTGGAGAACCTGGCAGCGGTTCAAAGCTTGAAATACCCCACTTATTCGAATAACTCTCCTGCCATTCCCTGATTCCAGTGTACTTGAATCTGCTTTGATCAATGAATTTTTTTTAGTTTGCTTTGGGAGCTGGTGAAACCGTCATAAGTACCCGGCTGTTTTAATTGATAATTATTCCTTTTTGGCAGGGCCTGGACCGACTAGTGAATTAGAGTAATCACCCCCCGACTAAATTGTAATTCGCGCTAACTTCACCGTCCCAAATTGATAATCCCTTACTACTGATTTGTAAACTTTATCTCCTCGTTGGTAACGTTCAAATTTTTTTTTGAATTTATCTCTGAACCGCCTGTTCTTGCGCAGTTAGCTTGCTAGTTTTAAGTTCTTATTATACATGATGAAGTCAATAAATAACTTTATAATGATCTCTTAAAAACAATCGAGCTATTGACTGACCATCTCGTTCTTCCTTCCCTCCTCCCGGTAGGGTGCCCGAGCACTTAGGGGGCTCGGACATATGCGGTGGGTTGAACCCAGGGCCAGACACCTCACTAGGAGAATCATGTTTTTTTTTCTTTCCCAGTCTTGGCCTGCTGTCCCCTAGGACTCATGGTCATGGTGAGAGTTCCTACTCGGTCCCATCCTTCACGGACATCGACTAATTGTGTTTCCGGTTTCCTAACGCTATGTACTTTGGTTTTGTTCTGTCGGCGTACGATTTAGTCAAATGGATTGTAAGTTTGGCTCACGAACTCCCCCCCGTGCCGACGAGCTACGCACGTGCCGCCAGCTAGGTACGCCCGAGCCACCCCTTCAGCTTACATCCACCGTAACGGCCCCATACATATATATTTTTTTGTGTAACCGACGCCTACTTTGACACGCGCTGTCACATTGCCACGTCGGGTAACTATACGATTCTTCTACTGGCACCCCTCGAGGAGCCAGAACCAGTGAGTGATGAGGATTCAGTAAATGGATTTTGTTGGTTTACGTTACATAAAATGGCGCCCAACGTGGGGCCCGAAACGAAGCAGCCCCAACACCAACGGGGGCATGAACAATTAACCATCTGTTACCTACCACTCTTCATTAGAAGGGACACCGTGAGTCTCTTTCACAGCTAGTGATGCGCGGCAAAACTTTTCTCATTTTTTTTTTGGTTCCCCTTAGTAATTACCCCCCTCTCCCCAAGCTGTATTCTAATGTGTGGAGGTGGTTCATGGGCCTCGCTAGTCTGTTCCGCAGTTCGCTAGGACGCCTCCAGCGGGCTCGGCCCCGGAACACAGCAACGCTTCTGTGGATCGGTCGAGCACGGCCGGCATATGGATAAACCACTGAGTGACCGGACCTGCCTGGCATCAGTACCGCTACCTGGAGAACCAAGGGTAGGGCGGTCTACCCCCTCCCTTGAACCCGGAGCGCGGCTGGTTTCAGGGAATTCCACAGAGGTAGGTGGTCGCACTTTGGGAGACACAGAGAACGGCGACTTCGTGGCTAAGCCTGAAGCGCTAGCCTGGTCTCAACCGGGTGAGCCCATCCCATCGTTGGCTATCAGTAACCCACAGCCAGTCATTATTCACCAATTTTCACCTATCATCTCCCCCTCCTTTTAGCTTACCGTTTCATTAGATTCTCCAATTATTTTTTTTTTTTTTTTCGTGGAACGAAGGGAAGGAGCGGAGATTGGTCAGTCGTAGCAGCTTGAAAGAAGTGAATCATATATTTTTTGCTCTATAAATAATTATTAATCTGTCGAGTAGAGGAGTCATAGTAGTGAACTCAACGTTTCACCTTCTACTTTTTGAATTCTTCCGATAACCCCAGCACTTCAAGGGGTGACGCAGTCGAACAGGAACCTGTACAACAGCCCCTGGGAAATAACGATCGGTTCGATGTCCTGCGACCCGACTTGGAGGATATTAGGCAAAGTATCACTGCTCTCCGAGTAGCCGACGGGAATGGCAGACCAGCGTCATACAGGCGAGGAAAGAGGTCCAGAACCCGAGGAACGAGAACAGGATTAGGCAGCCAAGGCCTCTCGAATACTGGTAGGGAGCCTGGGTCACCTAGAAATCCTAGACCCCCCAATAATGTCGATGAAATTTTAATCCCAAGAAATAATGATACCGCATGGCAGCAGCCATCAGCCCCGAATGTTGGAAATTCAGTTTCTCCGATTGCTCAGGACAGCCGGGGAGTTCTATTTCCTTTGCACCGGCCAAGAAGTCAGTCATAGCTACTTGGAACTCTCACTTCACGGGCAACCCAAAAGGCACCGCCGTGGAAGACTTTTTGTATCGCACGGAGTGTGTCGCGCAATCCAATGGAGTCAGTGACGCGGAACTTTGCTCCAACTTGCACTTCTTGCTTAAAGAGAAGGCAGAAAACTGGTTTTGGGCGGTATTTCGAAAGGAGAACCGATATTTTACCTGGTCTATTTTCAAAGAAAGTTTGAACAACCGGTTCTGATCGCTTCAAACAAATCACATGGTGCTACAAGCACTCATGACGGCTAAGCAACAGCAAGAGGAATCGTATAAGGACTTCGAGCAACGAGTGTTAGCCCTCCAATATAAACTGACGACTCCTTTGGCGAAGACGGAAATAGTCAATGTGATCAAAGACGGACTCTCGGCACGCTAAGCGCAATTGGTTTATGTCCAACCGGCAAATACGTTACCAGAATTAAGAGCCTTTTGTATTCAGGCAGAGCGTTTACAAGCGCATCAGCAAACTTCGACAAACGCGAGGCCGAGTAGAGTACATGAAATAGAACACGAGGGCATAACGGGTCAATCCATCAATAGGTGTGAACCGGTTGAAGCAGTTCAGCACCTGGAGAGTCAGCCTCTCTGCTGGAACTGTCGGAGACAGGGACATTATTTCCAAATGTGCCCCGAAGATCAAAGGCGATTGTTTTGCTATAAATGCGGAAAAAAGATACTACCACCCCCGGTGCTCCACCTGTTCGGGAAACCGAGGTGTGGGCCGCACGAACACCGGAGCGTGTCGCCCGAACCAGTCTGTTCCGGTCTCCCCGACGGAGCCAACCCCAAAGACAACTTAACCCCACTAACTCCCTTACGTGAGGGGAAAGTGGGAGCCACCGAATATCAATGTCCACAACGTACCCGTGAACACCATGGTTACCCCTCCCTGACACTGAAAACAAACGAGCCACCCGCTGAACAGATGTCTAAAATCAAGACTCCGCTTCCGTTGCATGAACGATGGCTAAACTACCACCTTCGCGCGGCACCGGAGTAAAGCTCTGAAGAGAGTACGCCGTCTCGCGAAGGAACGAAGATGCGTCTCGAAAAAAATAATATCGTCAGTCATAGGTACTATTGAGGACTCCCATCCCTATGTCAGTGTTCAGATTAACGGAATCTCGGTTCTGGGTCTTCTGGACAGCGGCGCTAGCATAACCTGTCTGGGGAAGGGATACGAACAAATATTGGAATCAACGCAACTAACCCCCGTCAAACTTAATAAACTAGTCCAAACTGCAGACGGGCACGAATCAACCATATCGGGATTGGTGAACACCCATCTCTCTTATCGCGGTATTTCTAGACCTTTCACACTTTATATTGTGCCGAACTTGACACAGCCCCTGTATCTTGGTGTTGACTTCTGGAAGGAATTCCACATCTCACCCCATCTGATAGCGGAGTTGTCGGTTCTCCCGACTCAAAAAACCCATCAACATCACCATTTAAATCCAGAACAAAGACTTCAATTGGAGCAAGTAGTATCTTCCTTCCCCAGCTATGCCTTGCATGGGTTGGGAAAGACCCACCTTGAAGAGCATGTGATCGACACCGGCATTACCCAATCAAACAACGGCATTACCCTGTTTCACCAGCGGTGCAACGACTAATGTATGTGGAGTTAGACCGAATGTTATCCCTCGGGGTAATCGAACAGTCAAATAGTCCGTGGAACTCACCAGTAGTGCTGGTTAGGAAGCGAGGGAAAAATCGCTTATGTCTGGACTCACGTAAGGTCAACGCAATCACCGTGAAAGACGCATATCCTCTCCCACACATGGGTGGATTACTTGGTCGGTTACAGGACACACATTACATTAGTGGTATTGATTTAAAGGACGCCTTTTGGAAAATTCCGCTCGAGCCGAGGAATGCTTTGCTATTTGGAGACAGACGATTGTCAATAGGCAAAAATCAGTCAACAGACAATGCAATTTTCAAATCATATGACGTTTCCGAAAACACCCGAAAGCACGATTAGTCGCTCAGCGGTTCAGCCAAAGACCAGGAGTACACTTCACTGAGACTTTCGCTCCCGTGGTTCGATTCAGCTCAATCCGACTTCTATGTTCCATAGCCGCTTTGCACGGGATGAAAATCCATCAATATGATATTGCCACGCATACCTTAATGGTGAAATAGAGGAAGACATATATGTATGTACATGGAACCTCCGAGAGATTTCGCAGAAATCCTAAGGCGAATAATTAAAACTGAAAGCGGACTGGTGAAAACGAAGGCTGAAAACATGCTGCATCAGCTTCGGGAGGGAGATAAAATATGCCATCTCCGAAAATCTCTCTACGGACTTCAACAAGCAGGCAGAAACTTGCACGAGAAACTTAGCTCAATCCTCAGAGGATTCGGAGCAGTGGCTACAGACTCAGATCCCTGTTTCTTTCGCCTTGGTTTAGGGAAGACGCAACATTTATTGCCGTATATGTCGATGACATCCTGGTTGCCTCCCGTGACCCCGAAAAATTGCTGCAGTTGAAAAAGATTTGTCTGCTCGATTCGATGTTAAATGCCTGGGGCCTATGAAACATTGCCTCGGCGTAGAGTTCAGTCAGACCGACAACAAGGTATCTTTAAATCAACGCGGATATATTAAAGAATTGCTTTCCCGTTTCAGTATATCGGAATGCAAGCCTGTCTCTACCCCAATCAATCTAGGTGAAAAATTACAGAAGACACAAAATCAGAGTCTAGAGGATGCTAAACTTCCCTATCGCGAGCTCGTGGGAAGTCTAATATATCTCGCCTCGTCGACACGACCGAACATAGCCTTCGCTGCCAGCTACTTAGGGCAGTTTAACAATTGCTACAGCGAAGAACACTGGCGAGCAGCTAAACGGGTCCTGAGATACCTCAAGGGGACCATGAACTTGGGAATAATCTATGGTGCCACCTCTGGAGTCATCGAAGCCTTCGTCAACGCCGACTGGGGCAGCTGCGTTGAGGATCGTCGATCATACACAGGCTACATTTTTCTATTCAACGGTGGCCCTATCACCTGGGACGCCAAGAAGCAGCATACAGTCGCCCTTTCCACCACGGAGGCCGAGTATATGGCCTTGACCGAAAGCGTGAAAGAAGCGATTTACCTCCAACGATTTCTACGGGAAATTGGTTTCGGAAAATTGGCCAATCTGAGGATCCTGTGCGACAATCGCAGCGCACTCAAACTTGCAGAGAACCCTACATTCCATGCTAGGTGTTTACGCCTGCCCTATAGATTTAAGTATTTTGTAATCTTAAGCATAATTTTGTATCTCAAGAATATTTCTCGCGCGGTAGTTGCATTCACACGGTCATTCGTGGCTTTCGCCAACTCAGCATTCTATGCAATTTCAGCAAGTTTAATGTAGCATAAATGATCACGTACTGGCAAATAATTTGACGACATTGCATCATGCGCCAGACGATACATGATAGAAAATAAAGTAACGGGCACTTGCCCTGCAGTTGCCATCGAGTCTTTAACTTTCCGATTAACCTAGTAACGAAGTAATAATAATTTGGTGAAGTTTGCTAGTACTGTTGGTTGCCGCCCAGTGAGGATAACAACAATCTTGGTTATCGTGGCGAAAATAATAATTTTGGTGAAAACAATAACTCTCAGTTGATTCAGTGAAGGAAACTTTGAACGCAGTGAAAAGAACATTAATTTTCGATTGCCGGCCAAAAATTGTGCTCCAAGACTATAGTGTGTTCAATTGTCGATCGATTCATTGCAAGCTTATCTTCGTACTTGGCGAATTGATACAAAGGATCAATTCGCTCGCAACAAGGGTTGAGGTATTTGCACCTCAACTAATCTTCAACAGGAAGCTTGTAACGAAACATTTTGGTGACCCCGACGTGATCAGGCGTATTGCTTGAATCACACGCGTTATCGACTTATAACACGGTGTAGTGCATCAAGTGCAGGTTTCACCATGGATGAGCTAGCCCTCGTTCAGGAGGAACTTGGCCGGGAGATCCAAAATATAGTAAAAAATTACAAGAAGGACTCGCTACAGCGCAAGTCTACTAAGGAGCACTCAGAAAAATCAGTCCCAAAAATGTTATAATTTTCGTCTAGTTATTTGAATAGGACATCGAAATAACTGATTTTAGAACAAAGCTCAATGTGGCACTCTAATAAAACTTACTAGAAAAAAATGATTGAAATATAACAGTAGAAATGATTAAATCAAAAGGAAATCACATTAAATGTTGACCAGATTTTGTTATTAATTTAAAATGATACTGTTGTTATTTAATAAACGGACTGAGCCCATTAACTTTGATGGGATTCCAGAATTGAAATAATATGAGCTGGCAATATTAACGTGACATCGTATTAGTTTTACGTGATAGCACATTAAATAAATAGTTCGATCCTGTTAATTTGCGTCGGTTTTCGGTATCTCAGTGCAACTGCGTCGCATTCAGTGTTGTGCGCTTAAAGGAGGCAGTTCATGTTTTTTGAAGTGATGCAAAAATGAGTGGAAACGAAAACTGTGACCCATTTAATTCAAGTGCTTTTCGAGAATTAGTAAATGAAGTGCTAAATACAAATTCCAGCGTAGAGGAGGAGCTGGAAATTTTTCAGCCAAATCTAAAAAATGACGAACACGACGTTTTAAAGGAATTGATATGCACGCAATTTGGATTTAATCTAAATGTGTTGCATCGTATTAAATGTAAGTATATTTATATATTAAGCTGTTAGGACACTGGCTATTTTATATGCTTAAAAAGTACCTAAAAAGTCATACTAAAGCTGTTAGGACACTGGCTATTTTATATGCTGGAATTCTGTCCGACTTGTAAGCACAGCATGAAGAGGATAGGAAACCTTAAAGAGAAGACAAGCAATAGCTTATTTCGCGCAGTTTGAAGTTGTCTGATATGTCAGTTTTTTTAAAAATGTACTTGTGAAAGGAAAAATTTATCATGGCGAGTTTAAGTGAAAAAAAGTTTATTTGGTCGGATGAGCAGATCTTATTTTTAATTGAAAAAGTGCAAAAAAATTGTTACGTGCAAACACAAAACAATTCGAATGACAGAAACTGTCATCGAATGAGCACAAGCGCACGAAAAGTGCTCGAAAAGTACCCTCAGCTCGTTCTTTTCGGTCACTTGATAACTGGAAACGCTGGAATAACTCGAATTGTGTGCTGCTTTTCCAGCTTGTTATATCTATACCTGCTCGTTTTACTCCCACCGAAAAATCACCATGAAATATATTTGTACTCTATTAGTATGACTTTTTAGGTACTTTTTAAAGCTGTTAGGACACTGGCTATTTTATATGCTTAAAAAGTACCTAAAAAGTCATACTAATAGAGTACAAATATATTTCATGGTGATTTTTCGGTGGGAGTAAAACGAGCAGGTATAGATATAACAAGCTGGAAAAGCAGCACATAATTCGAGTTATTCCAGCGTTTCCAGTTATCAAGTGACCGAAAAGAACGAGCTGAGGGTACTTTTCGAGCACTTTTCGTGCGCTTGTGCTCATTCGATGACAGTTTCTGTCATTCGAATTGTTTTGTGTTTGCACGTAACAATTGTTTTGCACTTTTTCAATTAAAAATAAGATCTGCTCATCCGACCAAATAAACTTTTTTTCACTTAAACTCGCCATGATAAATTTTTCCTTTCACAAGTACATTTTTAAAAAAACTGACATATCAGACAACTTCAAACTGCGCGAAATAAGCTATTGCTTGTCTTCTCTTTAAGGTTTCCTATCCTCTTCATGCTGTGCTTACAATTCGGACAGAATTCCAGCATATAAAATAGCCAGTGTCCTAACAGCTTAAGCATATAAAATAGCCAGTGTCCTAACAGCTTAAGCTAATTAGTTTTCCGCTTGTGCATTTTATTTTCCTAAATACCCTTTTTTCGAAATGTTTTTCACATGAAGCATGTGGGCTTGATGCTACAAGTTTATTACTGTTAACAGACTCTGATATAAGTGACTTATTCCCAGTGCAACAGTTAGGGACTCGAGCATTGTTTAGAAATCAATTAAATAAGTGGAGGATGGAAAAGGTATATAATAAAGAAATAGACACATAATATGTGATAATTAAACAGGATTTATATATATATAGGCTGATACACTTTCCGTGGATAGCTATTGCAGAAACTGGATAAACACACAATGTTCTCAACCCGTCTCAAATTTAACTAGGAAAAATAATAATGATCGTTCAAGCTTCGTATCATTTGCAGATATTTTAAAAGAAAATCCGAAGGGAGCCAATATTGTTGAGTTTTATGCCAAAAATAATACCTTAAGATTCATCGTGATGAAATAATCACTATTATTGTCAATCACCACACAGAAAGAGGTCGAGCTATGTCAATGAAAGATATAGTAAATTTTAGCAGCGCAATAGTCAATATTTTCCCAACAGAAGACCTAGTGAGTTTTTCATTTTGTCAGTATCATATTCAATACCAATTTTTTTTTTATTAATTTATAAATAAAAAGGTATCGATATTTTCTTTAGTGCATTATTTTTATTATTTTTTACTAACACATACTTCTAATTATGTAGAATTACTATTACCAAAATCGTGGTTCGGGTCAAAATCCGGTTGGAAAACTACATGATAAGGCGTAAATGCTCGTAAGAAATTTAGGTCAAAACTTTCCACCGTTGATAATCAATCAGACGAGCAAGATCCTTCACCATTGCCTGAACAATTAAACGTAACACATGAAGAAAATGATATTATATTATGGTTACAACATAATAACGAGCCATGATTAGAGGTTCAGAAGAAATGGCAAAGTGTATTTAACATTAGAAGGAATGACATCGCAACTTCAGGGAAAGATGTTTTCAAGATTTGGCCTCTTTTTAAGAACAGCTTGGGATATACTCTTGTAAATTTTTAATTTGTTTATACATATATAAATACATTCTTATTTTTTAAGTAAAAAATGAACTTGGCTGTGAGAAAATATTATTTTGCACTATAAATATTTGTCAAAATTGGGCCCGTTTATGTGCGCACATTTAGCAGAGCTAAAATAGCAAGCTTTGCTAAATATGCGCAGATAAACGAGAAATAAGTTGGCAATGCTTGCTATTTTGCCAAAGCCACTTTAGCACAGAAATGCCAATGTAGCCAGCAGATAAACCGCCGCATTGTCATATAATATTAAGCCTGAGCCAACTTGATTATTGGAACGATTTTATTGATTAGACGAAATCATTTATCTGACGAGTGAAAAATTTACCAAAAACGTTAGATATTTTAATGACATTATATATGTATATCTACAATTTTTCTTTTTATGTAGGTGGAAAATGATTATGATCTCCGTCATCCTAATAGTAACCAATCATTATTTAGAAAGTGGCCAGAATTTTCAAATAAAATACTCTCTTTCTTCCAAAACAACATCAAAGACGTCTCATCGCTGGAACTTCTAAAAATTATTCAAGACGGCGAACTTGATGCAAGTAAGAGTTTTTATGAAAATATTTATTTGCGCAATTTTTTTAATATATACATATCTATCTATCTAATTTCAGATTCTAAGGATTGCATCATCTTATTACTGCTTAATGCAGTTTTAAAGCCAACGGTAGTATCAAGAACTTGTCAAGGAGGAAAACGGGTAAAGTGGAAACCATCAATTCTGGACGCTCAGGAATCTACAGTTATTATTGTTAAAACCGTAAGCGACTACGAACGGAAGGTTTCTTTATTAAAAGAGAGGTACATTAGGAAAGGTTTAACTTTCCAGCCAATTATTGTGGCAATAGGGGAAGATTATAAATTTCTAAACGAGTTTTATGCTTTATACGATGGTATTTTGTACAAATTTTCTTCCTTCTTAAAGTGTTTAGATATCACTTTTAAATGCTACGAAGTTTTAAATTTTGAATATCCGTTTGAGGCCAAAAATATTTTTAGTTTTATAAGGGCTTACTTTTATAATTTAAGTTCCAATAATCTAAACCCAAACATTACAAATTTAATTAAGTATTGAGATTTATATCGTCAAGGAGAAACTTAATATTCCAGAGTAATACGAGAAAAACTATTATTGCATTGATAGCTGTGGAGTTTTTAGAATATAATAAAACTCTACTTTTAAATTGTAATGAAATATTTTATTGTTTGTTGGGAGGACAATTTATGTTGGGGACTTGCCTCATCGACGTTCCGGAAAATATGAAAATTTTATTGGCAGAATTAATCAAAGCCTTCTTTGTAAAACAAAAAACTAATTTGATGTAATTAGTCGAAATAAGCAAAGTGCTTTTTTCTAACGCCACCAGTGACGTCTGTTGGCATTGTGCAGCGCCTCTATTATGGTCGCCACAGTACTCCCTCCGCAGTGACTTCGTAGAAGTCACGTAATATAGTCGGCAAGTTTCTTTGGAAAATGGACTTTTCGACCTGAACGAGTTATCTTTGCTGACTGTGTTGTTTCTGGGCTGGTCGAGTTGGTAGAATCCGGCTTCAAAGAGTTGTTTTCGGTTGGTATAGCTGGAACTGTAGGGTCATCAGCTGCCAGGAGATATGCCGGCTTGAGGCGGTCGATTGATATTACTGTATCACGGCCTCGAACTCGTACAGTATAATATTTAGCTGCCCTACCGATAACCGGAAATGGTCCTTCATATGGCGGTTGTAGTGCTGCTTTTAGGGTGTCTCTTCTGATAAAAACATTAGATGATTGAGCGAGGTCTCTGTGAACGAACGTAGGGCGGGTGCCATGACGTGCGATCGGTCTAGGGTGTAGAGACCTGAAATGAGCTCTAAGCTTGTTAGCGAAATTATCTGGTGTAATTATTGAAGAGGAAGGTGAGAGAAACTCCCCAGGCAGACGAATGGACTGTCCAAAGACCATTTCTGCTGCTGTAGCATTGATATCCTCTTTGAATGCCGCTCTGATTCCCATCAAAACAACAGGAAGTATGTCTGTCCAGTCTTCTGTCTCATGGCACACGAGAGCAGCCTTCAGTTGCCGATGTAAGCGCTCCACCATTCCGTTGGCCTGCGGGTGGTAGGCCGTAGTACGGAGATGGTTGATGCTGAAAAATTGTGATAGAGATCTGAAGAGGTCAGATGTAAACTGGCGTCCTTGGTCCGATGTGATTCGCAGAGGCACGCCAAATTTCGAAATCCAACCGCTGAAGAGTTTTCTAGCGACCGTGTTAGCCTCGATGTTGGTGAGAGGAAACGCTTCAGGCCATCTAGAAAAACGATCTACCACCGTTAGGCAATACCTGTAACCACGGGATATTGGGAGTGGTCCGACCAAGTCGACGTGGATGTGTTCGAACCTGCTCGAAGGTGTTGAAAAATCTCCTAATGGTGAAACAGTGTGCCTCGAAACTTTGGTGCGCTGGCAAGGAATGCAGGCTTGTGCCCATGTGATGCAGTCTTTCCTTAATGACGGCCAGGTGAACTTGCTCGCCACCAGTTTTGCAGATGCTCTGGGGCCTGGGTGGCTTAAGCAGTGTAGGCTGTCAAAAACTTTCTTTCGAAGACCTGTTGGCACAAAAGGTTTGGAAACTCCAGTGGAGACGTCACAGTAAAGGTCAGGTCCATTGGGAAGGGATGTTTTTCCAAGTTTTGGGTTCGGATTGTTGCGTAGTAAATCTCCGAGTTCTACGTCGTCCATTTGGGAGGCAGCCAATTCGCTGAAGTCTACAGGAGCAGCGACAGCCTCCACTCTGGAGAGCATGTCAGCAACTATGTTGTCAGAACCGGGAACGTGCTGTATATCAGTTGTGAACTGTGATATGTAGTCCAAATGGTTAAATTGACGTGGAGTACACTTTTCTGGCTTCTGTTTAAAAGCAAAAACAAGTGGCTTGTGGTCTGTGAAGATAGCAAACCGTCGTGCCTCGATCATGAATCGAAAATATTTCACCGCAGAGTACACGGCCAGGAGTTCGCGATCATATGTACTATATTTACGCTGGGCGGTGTTAAAACATTTAGTGAAATATGCAAGTGGTTGCCACTCTGTATTGGATTTCTGCTGAAGGACTGCTCCCATTGCCGTATCTGAAGCGTCGGTAAAAAGTCCCCAAAACAGTGAAGTGTCTGGATGAACCAGCAGTGTTGCCTTAGCTAAGGCATTCTTTAGAGATGCAAAAGCTGCTTCCAAATCTGGGTTCCATGAGATGGGCTTTTTTTCATTTGTTGTTGATTTTGGGCCTTTGAGATATTCGTTCAAAGGTGCCTGGAGTTCAGCGGATCTCGGAATGAATCGTCTGTAATAATTAAGAGATCCAAGGAATCTTCTCATCTGTTTAACTGTAGATGGTGGTGGACAATCGAGAATTGCCTGAACACGTTCAGATGGTGGACGGATTCCTTTGGTAGAAATGGTAAAACCAAGGAAGTTCAACTGGTTTTTTCCGAACTCGCATTTAGCCACATTAATTACTACTCCATACTGGGACAAGCGTTGAAAAAGTTGTCGTAGATGCTTCAAGTGTTGATCCTCATCTTGTGATGCCACGAGAATGTCATCCAAGTACGGGAAACAGAAATCCAAACCAGCAGTGACCTCGTCGATAAAACGCTGGAATGTTTGAGCTGCGTTCGTAAGGCCGAAGGTCATGAAAGGAAATTCATAAAGGCCAAAGGGTGTAATGACTGCGGTTTTTTCAATGTCAGCAGGTGCCACAGGAATCTGATTATATGCTCTGACTAGATCTATTTTTGAAAAAATCTTTTTTCCAGCGAGGTTGGCGCTGCAGTCCTGAATATTCCGTGGAGGATATTTGTCTGGGATTGTCCTATCATTTAAGGGTCTATAATCCCCGCAAGGACGCCATCCTCCATCCTTTTTCGACACTAAGTGAAGTGGGGATGACCATGGGCTCTTGGATCTTCTAGCGATGCCCATTTTAATCATCGTTTCGAATTCTCGATGAGCGATCTTCAGTTTGTCTGGAGCTAGCCTTCTAGCTTTGCAGCTGATTGGTGGACCGGGTTTGGTGGTAATGTGGTGCATGGTATTATGCTTAATTTCTTTGAATGCACCATCGGGTCTGGTTAGAATGGGGAATTCTTTTAAAACCTGTGCGAATTTGCTGTCGTCTGACACTGATTTTATCTGTACAGTAGGTACGCCAACTGTGCAAAAACCCGAAGCTGAAAGGCTCGTAGTAGCGTCTCGAAGTACATGATTCCGAATGTCAACCAGCAAATTAAAATGATTCAAAAAATCGGCTCCGATGATGGGAGTATCAACATCAGCCACAACAAATCTCCATGTAAAGTCTCGCCGAAGTCCCAAATTAACCGAGAGGTGTATAAATCCGTAGGTTGAGATTGTAGTGCCGTTAGCTGCGTATAAAGAATAGTTGGTCTTATTCTTCCAGGCCTTAGCAAAACGTCGAGGATATGTACTCATATCCGCCCCTGTGTCAACCAGAAATCGCACCTTCGAAGTTAAGTCCGTAATGAATAGGCGGCTTGACTTGCAGGAATCACTGACCGCCACTAGTGATCCGCCGCAGCATTTCCCGAATTGAATTTGCAGGGTTGTTTGCAAGATCGTGCTTGCTGCCCGAATTTGTTGTGATACCAGCATATGTGCTGTGTATCGTTATGGGCTTTATTCCGACTATTGGAACGTTGCCTAGGGCGAGATGTGGATCGGGATCGTTTATCACGCATGAGTTGTGATACTTGGCGTGTTAAAGCAGCTACCTGCTCGGTTAGTTGGCTAATTTCCGAGTGGGAAACAACATGTGTTTGTTGTCTCGACTGTGCTCGCTCGTCACTTTGTTGACGTGTAAGCTGGGCCACTTGATGCCGTGGCACCAGATCGAAAACAGTGTCAGCCAATTCGCCAAGCCGTTCGAGGGTTGCATCATCAGACTGAGTAGCAATTACAGTCTGAATGTGCGCAGGAAGGCGACTTATCCATAAGGTGCGCACAAATTCCTTGGCCACCATATCGCGGGCCAGTCGCTGCAACTCTCGCAGGAACTGGGAAGGCTTCCTATCCCCTAACTGTTCCTCTTCCAACATTTGCTTGATGTCGCGATTAGGTGTGGCGGACAAACGACTAATTAAACGCTCTTTAATTAGCGTGTAGGGTTTTTCAGAGGGAAGGTAATCTCTGTCGACGACATCCTGCACCTCCCTAAGCTGTTCCCATTCGAGGTTCGATAAAATATGCCGGAATTTTGTTACCTCTTGTGTAATTCCGGCTAAGGCAAATGAATTTTCCATTTGCCTAAACCACATAGTTGGGCTATGTATCCAAAATTTCATAGGCCGAACGGAGACCGTCTGAATATTTTGAAATTGAATTTCACGAACCTGTTCTGTGTGGGAATCCCGCGGTGGACAATTTGTGCCTCCTTGATGGTCGGTGCCGGCGGTTCGTTGATTTTCCAGATGATCCTGCTCCATGTTTTCGCCAGTTGCTTTTTTTCCAGGCTTTTTCGGAATCCGTTAAAGTTGCTTTTTTTTCAGGCTTTTTCGGAATCCGTGCTCGTCTCGAGCGTCGGGGTCACCAATGTGGAGTTTTTAGAATATATTAAAACTCTACTTTTAAATTGTAATGAAATATTTTATTGTTTGTTGGGAGGACAATTTATGTTGGGGACTTGCCTCATCGACGTTCCGGAAAATATGAAAATTTTATTGGCAGAATTAATCAAAGCCTTCTTTGTAAAACAAAAAACTAATTTGATGTAATTAGTCGAAATAAGCAAAGTGCTTTTTTCTAACGCCACCAGTGACATCTGTTGGCATTGTGCAGCGCCTCTATTATGGTCGCCACAATAGCTTTCTCAAACACAAGTTTTTTTCACCCTAAGTGATAGCTTTCTGAAACACAAGGTTTTCTCACCCTATTATAAGTTCAAACATTGAAAATGTTTTTATGTTTTTTATGTAAGAATTTATGTTTTTTATGTAAGAATTTTTTTTTTTAATTAACCATATTAAATCATATCATGTATTGAAATCTTCCGAAGGCTTCCAATGTATACAGCAGGACTGTTTTCAAAAATTTCAAAATATATATTCGTTTAAACGCCACTTAGAAAGAGTTCATTTTCAACATAATGTAGTCTTTAATCCCAGAACCACTGATGCAACAATAAAAACTCAGACAATTCATGTAGACTCCAATTCTAATGAAAATTCAAATCTTTTCTCAGAAGAAAAATCAACAAGAATAAAACTACAGTAAATACAAGAAATTGTGGGCTCTCTTTTGTTTTAGCTTTACACAATAAGAATAATTTTAACCGAAAAGATATAGTCTCTATTATTAATGACATTGAATCCTTGGTTACAAATCCTATTATAGAAAGAATAAACTCAGCGATTTTACCATTGATAGAAAATGAAAATAGCCGGAAAGAAGCATTTATTTTATTAAATGAGTGTGTTCGTCCTTTTGAAAATATTAAGACAGAGTACAAACTTTTGCAAACTCTAGAAAATCTCGATCTTTATAATAGACCAAAAACATATTTTATTAATAACGAAATATCTGAAGTTATTATAAACTATACTTCCACTCTTGAACCAAATGCTGTTTCTGGAACAATAATTCCAATTTCCTTTCAAATTAAAAAGTATTTTGAATGCAATAATATTTTACAATTAACTTTAGAGAATATCAATCATTTTGAAGAAACTTCTGATGAATTTGAAAACTTTGTGCATGGATCTGTATGGAAAAAGAAAGTCAGTAACATGAATGGAAAGTTGGTAATTCCTTTTATCTTATATATCAATGATTTTGGAATTGATAACCCATTAGGACCCCACAGTAAAGATCAGTCTATTTGCGGAATATACTATTCATTTCCTTGTATTCCACAACATTATCTTTCAAAATTACACAACATCTTTGTAGCAGGTTTTTTTAAGACAAAGGATCAAAAAGCCTTTGGTAATTGCAGTACTCTGAAACCTTTCATAGATGAATTCATAAAACTTGAATATGAAGGATTACGTATAGAATCCAAGGGTAAAAATTACATTGTACATTTTGTTTTAGCTTTTGTCATTGGCGATAATCTCGGTCTGAATAAAATTTTGGGGTTTATTCCTGGATTTAATTCTAATTTTTACTGCCGTTGCTGTAAAAAACATAAAAGAGATATGCAAACAGATATAAATGAAGATCTAGACTCTTTACGAGACGTAAACACTTATGATAGAGATGTTTTATTGAGTGATGAGAAGAATACAGGTATTCGAGAAATTTCAGTATTTAATTCTATAGAATCTTTTCATGTTACGGACAATTTTTGCTTTGATGTAATGCACGATATTTTTGAAGATGTATGCAGATATGATTTAGCGAAAATTTTATTATATTTTATAGGGTCTGCTAAATATTTTTCAATAGACATCCTGAATTATCGAAAACAAATGTTTAAATATGGAGAAACTGAAATTGGCAATATTTCTCCACCCTTACAATTGAATTTGCTTAAGTCTAATAATTTCAAAATGACGGCCAGAGAAATGATGACTTTCGTTAATTACTTACCCTTAATGATAGGTGATCTTGTTCCCGAACAAGATGAGGTATGGAAATTTTTTATTATTCTATTGAAAATAATTGGTATAATTATGCTTCCTAAATTAAACAATTACAAAATAGATTCCCTTAAAAGCTTAATCTCACAATATAATACTCTTTATCAAACTTTGTTTAAAGATTCCTTGAAACCAAAATTTCATTTCTTACTTCACTATCCTACCGCCATTGGTAAATGCGGTCCATTAAAACATATATGGTGTTTTCGATTCGAAGCTCTTCATAAAACTTACAAGGATTACGCGCGTTGTACGAATTCCCGCACTAATATTCAATTAACACTTTCGATAAAAGCCGCTTTAAAGTTTGCTTATTTACTATCTTCGGGGTTGTTTTTCAACGAAACCTTAACATTCATTTCAGATAAGTCGTTAGTTAAAACTTTAAAAGAAAAATACCCAAATCTTTCTGAACCTCTTCGTAATCTCGATATACTATCTTCTCATATTGTAAAAAGTGCAGTGTATAAAGGAAAATGCTACAAAAAATCATTCTTTCTAATTAAAACTGTATATGATGAAACACAACTATATGAAATTGAAGAAGTAATTGTACATGTTAATATAATGTACGTAATTTGTAGGCAATGGAAGGTATCCTATTTCAGTGAACATTTGCAAGCATTTGTAGTAAACAATAAGCTCGAAAATAATTCAATTCATTATATTGACGAATTTAATAGCCTTCCAATTCACTTGTGTTCGACCGAGATCGAAAACATATTCGCGGAACCGAGGTTATGGCTCGGCCATATGTAAACCTCTGTACATATACACATCAATTTTCTCTCGGGTCCTCGGTTTCTCCCTCTCTCTCGTGTATGTGTGTCATGATCCGTGAATCAGGCGTCGCTGATTCACGATCATCCTGCGCGAACACTCGAACCGGGCAGACGTCTGCCACCTGTTCTAAAATCTTCCTTGATTTCCTTCTTGTTGTCGTGCGGTCATAGGTTTTATCGGGTTTGCTATCATTCGTGCCGTTAAATAAAGATCGTCGGATAGTGCAGTGTAATTGTTTTTTCGTCGTCATCGCGGGGTGTTTTCGCCGGGTTGCTCTCGCGATCACGTAAGTAAGAAGAAGATCCACGCGTCGCGTTCTTAGGGTGGGCGTTCTCCCTTGTTCCATGTGTGTTTTTGTGCTTGGGTGGGTGTGTTCGCCCTTTCCAGCGCCACCTTGGCCTTGGGCTCTTCCCCGGGCGATTACCTCCCGCAGCAGCCCGTCAAGTTTCGACCCTTTCGTCGAAACATTCACGGTGCCAGCCACCACTACATTCCACACACACATATCCCCGCTTCCCACATTGACACACACACATATACACACACACATACATACCCATCAAACATATATACTATACTAGCCACGATGTAATTTGTATGTATATATATGTATCTTTACATTTTCGAGGGTTTTTTTTTGGTCGTTGCCTTCAGCAACGATCCTTTTTTTCCCTCAGGGTCTAAAATAAATTTAATCCAATTTTCTTCGACCCAAACCAACGACTTTTATTCAACCCTATTTTCCTGACTCCTGTCCCAATTAAATTTTATTTGTTATTTTTGAAACACGGGTATCAAGCATAAGGCTTGATTCTCGACGAAACATTTGGTGCCTCCTGCGAGGACCTGACTCACATTTCCTCACATTTCCTCACATTTTCTTACATATATATACATGCGTGCTTGCACAAGTGTGGCGCCCTCACGGCCGTCGTTGGGGATTCCTCCACCGACCTCAGCGCGGTGTGCAGACTCCGATGCGACGGCAGCGCCACGACGTGCGAGGAAACAATTATTAATTCCTCGGGAAGAGAAGACGTCATTCTTTGCCTGACAGCCGACGGCGAAGGACGTGCAAAAAATTGTAATAAGGCAGGGAAAAAAGTATTTTGCAAAGTGAAATTTTGTTGTTTTGGTGGTAATCACATGCAAGGAACCCAGAGTTCAACTTGTATTTTTTAAATGATGGCAAAAGAGTCTTTCGGTTAAAACAAAAATAGCATTCTCAGGAACTACTACTATAATATTATGTACAATCAAAAAAAAAACAACCATAATTTTTTGGAAAAATTTCACCAGTAACAAATATTCAAATATTACAATTCAATTTTAATTCCAATTTCCTCAATATAGAAAAAAAGCTATGGTCGTTTGTTATTTGATTGCAAGTATATACATATGTTAATGATGATGTTAATATCGCTCCTTTTGAGCTGATCCTGTATCTATAATTTAAAAAAAAAGCTATATGTACAAAGTTTATTTTCTAAATATTTCTAATATGTATTTCTATAATCTAAAAGCCAAATGTAAATTAAATTAATAAATTAAATAATGAATTTAAACACTTTTTCCTTATTTAAACCATATTCCTACCAATGCATTTTGTAGCAACGCATAGCAACGCATCGCAAATAATAGGTTACACACTTTCAAAATAATAGGAATATCCAATTGGTTTCAACATGGTATATATTATTGAAGCAATGGTATCCACTATTAAAACTATAGTATGAATTTATCAGTTGACCATATTAACTTAAAAAGATGTATCCTTTTAACTCAACTAGCATAAACTATTAAATTTAAAGTATAAACTATTAAAATTTTACTATGTGAAACTATTAAATTAATGGGACATTTATAACGTTACACCAATACTTCTAATATTATTCAAAGAATGCGATTTTTCCCATTGACTAATTTTAATAGGAGAAATTGTTCTTTTTGATAGGAAATCTGTTTGATATTTTTCTGAGTGGAGGATGTTTGGAGCAGCTTTGAGATCAACGACTTGAAGATCAGACGTTTGCCGCAGCCACCGTTGGACCATTCATACTTCACCACGGACTATTACCAAGCTGTAAAAGACATTCATCATCAGTATACGGAGCATTTCGAGGAAATGATAGACTCTTTCAATCAAGGGGCCAACAGGGCCATTTCGAAGGGCGCAATTCCAAGGGAAACTCCCACGAACACACACAGTGATGGAGTTTCTTCCGAAGGGATCCTATCTACAGAGGGAATGCATCAAGCCGCAGGCCCCCCACAGAGGCAGCCCTCGACCCAACCATCAGAGATGTCTCGATTACTTCGGCGACAAGTTGGAATCATAAGTTCTTTGCGCCGCCTTCTCAACACAATTCAAACAGAAGGACAACAGGAGACCAGTACTATCAACCGGTATTGGACCCAAATTGAAGATTTGCATTACAACATTTGGGAGACACAAGATGATCCTGCTATAGTAGGGTATAATGTCGGTAATTACATACAATTAGAGACAGAAGTGCAAGAACAATTAGCAATTCTTGCAGGGAAACTCAGTATCCAAGGTGAGCTAGCCAGTACCACATCAACTAGCGCTAGCTCTGTATTAAAACTGCCCAAGATAACGCTTCCAAAATTTGACGGAGAATATCTGCGATGGAAACAATTTCACGATTTGTTTTCGGAAATGGTCCACAAGCAATCAATGGCTGAATGCCAAAAAATGTGGTACCTAAAGACCAATTTAGTCGGAGAGGCAGAGCGTCTAATTAGACATCTCACATTGTCTGACGATAATTACAATGCTGCCTGGAAAATCTTTCAAGATCGATACAATAACCCCAGGTTATTAGTAGCTGCTCTAGTGAACAGAATCATGTCACAGCCATCACATGCAACTAATTCTACCTCCGCTAGCGCAATTAAATCCCTACATGACACTCAAGAGTGCTTACGGGGATTGGAAAATTTAGGCGTCTCAGTCGATAATTGTGTAGGACACTCGAAAGTAAAACACGTCTGTTCTTGTCGAAATCCTTTTATTGAATGTCAGCCTTAACTTAACGTTCGTTACAGAATCTCTTCTCTTCGGAGAGCGATCAACCGAATGAGTTGGCATTGCCAGCTGAAGATATCACTTTTACTACAGCTCGGCCGTCCTGACCGGTAATCGACTCGATTACTTTGAACCCGGTCGATCCTTCTCCGATAACAAAATCCATACAAAGTTCTTTACAAACTGAAATATCTTATAAGTTCTTTACAAACTGAAATATCTTATTACAAAATCATCCAAAACAAGTAAATAAATTCTTTTGAAACCTTAAACTGATATCATATTAACAATCACTATTTGAAAGTGATATAACTATTTATAAGCGAACGCCCTAGAGCCAACTATAAATCCTGCAACATTCCGAACAGCTATAATTTCTTTACAATACAATCTTCATGATTTAACCAACAAATTATTTGGACAGGAGCAATCCGCCGACCAGTGAATAGTACTTACGATCAATCCGAAGACGCTACACATGGTATTCATTCTCAATGGTATTGAGATTGACGCATGTGAAAAAAGGTCTCATATTCGCGGGTGAACTTATACCACGATATGGTATCCGGGTGAGCTGCATACCATCCAGATCTTTTATCAAATACCGATCATGAGGGAGAACCTCTTCAACCACGTATGGTCCGCGATATTTTGCGAATAACTTTTTGTTCACCCCTGGTGTTGTTATATTGTTTCTTATTAAAACATAATCGCCCTTTTTATAGACTTTAGGTTTCTTATGTGATTTATCATATTGCAATTTATTGTAATCCTGGCTTTTCTTTATATTTTCAACGGCTCGGTCTCTCATTTCCACCACGTCTATTGGCTGGTCCCTCAAAACGCCCTCCCTCAGATATTCAGACACTCGATCACAGAACTTGCCTCCCTGATCCACTCCAAAAAGCAATTTACTTGGTGTAAAACCGGTACTACGATTGACTGTATTATTGATTGCGTATTCGACCCTCGATAAGTGTTTATGCCACGGTGCTCGTTATATTCCGGTTTGTGCGTGTCGTCGTGGCTAATTAATTTAATTAGTTGAACATAACTAATAAATTCGAACTTAACATAAGAAATTCGAAATGAGCACGAACGAGGAGGCCAATACCAAAAAATTAGAAGAACTGAAGTCGCAGCGGGCAACCACCAAGGGATGCATAACGCGAATTAAAACAATAATTAGTACTCGAGGCGACACTTTAACGGCAACAGAGTTGGAATGTAGGTTGGGAATATTGGAGTCGTATTGGAAAGCGATTCTTTCACATCAATTAGGCATAGAGAGGCTTACACCTGATGATCCTAATAGTCAGGTTGTAAGAAGCGAGATGGAGGATCTGTATTGCGAAATAAAATCAAAAATTTTGTCCCTGATGCCAAATAAGCGCTTAAGCATAGAAGACGGTAACTGTTCAAGTTTTGTTTCCTCTCCGCATAAGCCGAAGTTGCCTCCCTTGAAGCTTCCTCAGTTCTCCGGGAAATATTCCGATTACCCAAATTTTATCGCAGTATTCAACAAACTCGTTCATGATGATGCAGATAAATCAACCACGGAAAAATATAATCATTTATTGAGCTGTTTATCTGGGGCAGCTCTTCGTTGTGTAGAATCGCTGGGGAAGTCTGCCACAACTTATTCCCAGGCCCTCGAAAAATTAAAAGAGAGGTTTGACAATAAATGTCTCATTTTCCAAGAACATATAAAGGAAATGTTTGAATTGTCGAAGATCTCTAACGGCTCCGCAGGTCAACTTCGTCATTTGTTGGACAATGTTGGGGCACATCTCAGTGCATTACGAACACTCGGAGACGATACCGAGGTATTGAATTCCATAGTAATTTATCTTGTCAATAGCAAGTTGGACAAGGAGTCTCAAGCAAAGTGGGATGAGGCTATTGATTACTCTCAATTTCCAACCTGGAAAAAATGTGAGGAAGTTCTAAGCAGGCATTGTTTGTTCCTCGAAGCCACTGAGAAAAAATCTGGTTCGCCTCAGTCAGCTCAGCACAGTCAGAAACTTAAAAGTCAAAAATTCTCGTCGAATAGAACGCCCATAGCTTTAAAAATAACGCACGCTAAATGCGCAGTGTGCTCTAATGGACATCATACAGTAACGCAATGTCCCAAATTTGCTGAATTGCCAGTACTAGAGCGTTTCGAAACAGCAAAGCGATTGTCCTTATGTATCAATTGCTTAACTAAGGGACATTCACTAAAAGCTTGTCGTTCTTCAAGATGCAGAGTGTGCTCTAGACCCCATCACACTTTGCTCCACAGATTTCCTGCAAGCGGCCCTTCTGTTAGTTCAACATCTCCATCACCTATTCAGTCTAGCAGTGCTCAAATAGATCCAATACAGTCACCTGCCTCATTGTGCTCAGCTGCGCAGGAAATGCAACCTGACATTTCAAGAGGGTATGTGTTTTTGGCCACTGCTCTGATTTTTGTAAAAGACAAATGGGGCCATTATCAGCCAGCTAGAGCGTTGTTGGATTCAGCTTCACAACTCAACTTTGTCACAGCTGACCTAGCGCATAAATTGGGGCTGAAAAGAAGACTGGTAAATTCCGATATAAGCGGGATAGGAGACACAACTACGAAGGTTCGATACGAGGTTTGTTGCTCAATAAAATCCAGGATTAATGACTTCCATGCCACAACAAACATGTATGTCCTTCCGGCTATCACGGGGTTGCAACCAGAAACCCACATCGACGTACAATTGTGGAAAATACCGCACAATATTGAGTTGGCGGACCCTACGTTCTTCAAGCCGCAAAAAGTTGATGTTCTGCTGGGAGCTGACAAGTTTTTGGAATTGTTATCGGTTGGCCAAATCAAGCTTGCAGATGGCTTACCTAGGTTTCAAAAGACTCTTCTTGGGTGGATTGTGTGTGGGGCGTATGATATTAATCCGTCAGTAAGGCAAACGAACACTTTAGTTTCCGTCGTCGAATTACAACATAAATAGGAAGAATTAAGCCTACTGGTTGAAAAATTCTGGGAAATTGAGAATATTCCTAGTACTCGCAATCAGTACACGCCAGAGCAACAGGGATGTGAAGAGCATTTTTTGAAGACCGTAAGAACCACTGTGGATGGTCGATTTATTGTTAGGTTGCCAATGAAGTCTCCACCTACTGTGTTGGGCGAGTCATATGAGACTGCAAAAAGGCGACTAATGACGTTGGAGCGTAAATTGGAGAGGAACCCTGCATTAGATAGAGAATATCGCAATTTTTTAAGCGAGTATTACGATTTGAACCATATGGAAGCTGTTAACGACAATGAAGCCTCATACGTAAGATACTACATGCCACATAGCTGTGTGCTCCGGCCCGATAGTTCTTCGACAAAACTTCGTGTCGTCTTCGACGCCTCCTGCGCCACGTCATCTCAGATTTCGTTGAATGACATACTAATGGTGGGGCCAACTGTTCAAAATGATCTGGTCACCATACTAATTCGATTTCGTTGTTGGAAGTTTGCCTTAACAGCAGACATACACAAAATGTATCGCCAAATTTTGGTTGATGAAGCAGATCGAGATCTGCAATGCATTCTTTGGCGAAACTTTGAAACTGGAGAATTACAAACCTTCAAACTCATCACGGTTACATATGGCACAGCAGCGGCACCATATTTAGCTACTCGTTGTCTTCAGTACTTAGCTGAAATGAATGAAACAAAGTATCCTGGTTCCAGCAAGGTTATAAAGGAAGATTTTTATGTTGATGACCTGCTCACCGGAGCCGATAGTGAAGAAGAGGTCTTACAGCTGCGGAATGAAATTCAACAAATTCTGTCTTCGAGCGGTTTCGAGCTTAAGAAATGGTATTCCAATGCAGATTCGGTGTTAAGTCAGATTCCCGAATCTCACATGGAGAAACCTTTAAAACTCCATGATTTGGACGTCATAAAAACCTTAGGCATAGCTTGGGAACCGGTTACAGACAAGTTCGTGTACTCATACACTGCACCTGATAGGGATGGAGCGAGGCCAACCAAACGTACCATTCTATCAGATCTTTCCAAATTATTCGATCCGTTAGGACTGGTTAACCCATTTGTTGTAAAAGGAAAGATATTCCTGCAGGAATTATGGCTTCTCAACATCAGTTGGGACGAATCATTGCCGATGGAATTGAGCAGTCGATGGGAACGATACTTGGAAGATTCAAAGACCATCCACACGATTCAAGTCCCACGATTCATCCTCGGTATGGAAACCACAGCTAGGATTGAACTGCACGGGTTCAGCGACGCTTCCACGAGAGCATATGGTTGCTGCATCTACATTAGAAGCATTGATATTAACGGCCACATTAGCGTTAATTTGTTGATCGCCAAATCGAAGGTAGCACCGACAAGGATAGTAAGAACCCTGCCTAGCCTGGAATTGTGTGGAGCGGAACTGCTAGCGCAAGCATATCTGAAGCTTAAGACAATATTTCAGAAATCCGTTGATGCAGCATATTTGTGGACAGACTCTCAGGTTGTTCTCGGCTGGATATCTTCCCATGCCTCAAATTGGAAGCCTTTCGTGGCTAACAGGGTCTCAGTCATACAGGAATCTACCGGTCCGGCGACGTGGAGATATGTACCCAGCAAATTGAACCCTGCTGACATGGTTTCGAGGGGGGCTACAGTGGTGGAGTTAAAGGAATCGATGTGGTATGGTGGACCTGACTTTTTGCAGCATTCAGAAGATTGTTGGCCGATCCGAAAGATCAAGCTGAGCGACTTGCCGGAAAGGAGGAAACAGAACACTGTCTTGACTTGTAGTGTGGAGGAACCATTCGTAGCTAACGTTTATAAATGGAGCAGCTACACGAAAACTCTACGAATAGTTGCCAGAATTCTGCGCTTCACAGACTATCTTCGGCGCGGAAAACGAAGGGATGAGCTTACGGATGGCTGCGTTACTGCTGTGGAAATGGAAGTTGCTATGAAGAAAACAACATGGATTGTTCAAAGGTGTGAATTCGCGGAGGAAATTGCTTGCCTGGAAAAGAGCGGTGCCGGTCTCCTCAGGAGCCCATTGCAGATTCTAAATCCATTCCTGGATGAAGAGGGACTTCTTCGCGTGGGTGGGAGATTGACAAATGCTGATCTGCCCTATGCTGCTAAGCATCCTTTGTTACTGCCAAAAAACAACCACTTTGCCATGGCATATCTTAAATATTTACATGTAAAAAATTTTCATGCAGGCCCTCAAGCTTTGGTGGCTCTGAGCCGACAGCAGGTGTGGATTATGAGTGCCAGACGTTGCGCAAGGAAGGTGGTCAGAGAATGCGTACATTGCTTCAAGTACAAACCGAGGCTATTGAGGCAGTTGATGGGAGATCTTCCCAAGGCACGATTGGTCGGCGGGGGAGCCTTTGAGAGTGTCGGTGTAGATTACTGCGGACCCATTTGGACAACACACAGGATGCGTGGAAGACCTCGCTACAAAACTTACATTTGTGTTTTCGTTTGCTTCTTGTCCAGAGGAGTACATTTAGAAGTCGTTTCGGACCTGACGTCGGAGGCATTTATTGCTGCCCTCAAGCGGTTCATCGGTCGGCGCCGTCTCTGTAGGCATATCTACTGCGACAATGCTACTAATTTTGTGGGTGCCAGAAGACTCTTGAGTGAACTTAAAAACGCATTCTTCAGTCAGGATGTACAATCAGATATCAAGCACTGGTGTGCTCAGGAAGGCATAACATTTCATCATATCCCACCTAGATCGCCACACTTCGGGGGAATATGGGAGGCGGCCGTCAAGTCGGCAAAGGCTCACCTATTCCGAACTCTTCAAAACGCTCTGCTCACGTTCGAGGAGCTGACGACCGTGTGCTGCCAAGTTGAGGCCATCTTAAATTCAAGGCCCATCTGCCAGCTTTCTTCGGATCCGAATGATGAGGAAGTTTTAACTCCGGCTCATTTTTGGGGCCAAGCTCCACTTCACTGCGTGCTGGAGCCTAACGTAAATGAGTCTAACAGCGCTTATACGCAACGCTGGCGATGCATTTCGGCTATTCAACAACATTTTTGGAAACGTTGGGCTAAAGAATTCATGTCTAATCTACATTGCAGATACAAGTGGAAAATAGCTTCTCCAAACATCGCGACTGGTTCCATAGTGCTGGTGGCCGACGACAACCTTCCGCCTCAGAAGTGGTTGATGGGCAAGGTAGTCAACGCTATTCCTGGCAAGGATGGTAAGGTTCGAGTGGTTGACATCAGGACTCAGGCTGGAGTTCTACGGAGGGCCATCACGAGAATTGCACCACTTCCAACACCAACTGAAGATTGAGAGTCCGGGTGCTCTCAAAGGGGGCGGTATGTCAGAGCTTCAAAACCTCATAAATGCGCGGTACGCATGGCAGTCCCAATTTAGAGTTCAGGGGCTGCTCCCAGCCGCCCGCCATGCTGACAACTACGCCTGCCGAGTGGACTTGCACTCCAGCACCCGAAGGGATCGGATCAACCAATAGTGTTTGGATTAAATTGTTGACTAAAATTGTTGAGCTTATTTTAATAAATTGTGAAGCTGTGTTAAAACAAGTGTTTGGTTTAACCCAAATCGGGGCAACACGCAAAAAAGCTTGCGTGTTCATTAAGGTCTTAGGTCTGCTGTAGGTATCGAAGTAAAATTGCAAACAAGCAATTACCTCCCTAGTGTTGTGTCAGTACTTTTAACAGCAAATAGTTTCACAAATTTTGTGAATCCATCAATCGCAACGAGGATGTGTCGTTTTCTGGTACGCGAACAAGCAAAAGGACCACGGTGGTCGATTTGAAGCGTCTCAAAAGGGGCTGTACCCTTAGGAATACTATGCAGGACTCCCTCCATCTTACCAGAATTTGGCGCGAAATACAGACACCTCAAACACTGGCCTATAAACTTTCATTTCCGGGAACCAGTACGTGCGATTAATTTGTTCAAAACACTTTTCCAAACCCAGGTGACACAATTTTTCATGATAAGTTTGTATCAGTTGATTCTCCATAACTTCTGGTACATAAAATAATATTCTGTCCTTGACTTTTCTATATATAAGGCCATCAATCATTTCGTAATTGGGACTCTCGCATTTTTCAAGCTGAGAGGCCACAGCTATAACTTTAGGGTCCTGTCTCTGAGTCGCTGCCAAAACATACTCAAAGGAATTGTCAACTACGTTTAAAACGTTAATGGATCTGCTGAGTGCATCAGCATGCGTCATTTTGTCTCCCTTGCGATGTTGCAGGACATAGTCAAAATTTGGCAGCTCTAAGGCCCAACGAGAGATCCGCGGATTAAGAAGTTTTTTGCTTAATGTGAGTGTAATATACTTTGGATAGAGCAGGGAGAGTTAATGATACTGCGGCCACTTGACTTACACGATTTATTTCTAATAAGTTGCTGTGAGTTGTTCTAAAGCTACTCCACTACTAACTCTACTCTAAACTTGCTCTTATCTACTGGCTAGATAACAGTACATGTTTTTATGACAGAGTTGCCTACATCTATTACATCTTCCCCTTACAAAAGTTATTTTTTTTTTTTTCTTAAAATAGCTATGAATTTATAACAAATATGCAATTCAATTTTATATTTGCTACGCTTCAAATGTTATAGTTATACACAAGCAATACATGTTACCTACCTCTACTCTATTACCTATACTGAATTCCATTTCATACAAAATTTAGTGCTGTTTTAGTATTCTGCCAGTACTTCTACAAACTTCAATTTCAATCCAAGTCTAAATTTAATTTCCCGGGCAATAACGTACGAGTTTTTCGGCTGAACATTAGTTCAGCTGGTGACAGTAAGCTACCTTTTATTGGAGTATTTCTATACTCCAATAGCATTTTCCATAATTCATCTTTGCTCTCCTTGGATTTTACTAACATATTTTTTGCTGTTTGAACAAATCGCTCAGCAAACCCATTAGATTGGGGATAGTGGGGGCTTGTTGTTGTTATTTTTATATCATTCTCAGTTGCGAATTTTTTAAATAGAAAAGCTCCAAATGGAACGTTATCGGCTATGATTTCACGAGGAATTCCATGAACCGCAAATAAGTTTTTCAGTTTACTGATAATTTCTGCTGCCGTTTTATTTTGTAATGGTAAAATGTCAAAATATTTCGAAAAATAGTCTGCAACGACAAGGTAAGGTTTGCCACTAAATTCAAGAATGTCCATTCCAATTTTAAAAAACGGAAATAAGGGAATTTGATGAGAGATTAACGGCTCTTTTGTATTTGCATTTCGATGGCGTTGACAAATTGAACATTTTGCCACAGTATCTTCAATATCTTTGTTGAAACCTGGCCAATATACAAGACTCCTAGCTCTTAATTTAGTTTTCTCAATTCCAAAATGAGAACTATGAATTAAGTTTAAAACTTGCTGTCTAAGGGTTACAGGAATCATTAATTTATCATTAAAAAACAATAAATTGTCATCGATAGTTATGTCTGACCGAAATTTCCAATAAAATTTTATTGTCTCCTTAATTTTGCCTTTACTTTCAGGCCAACCCACTTTTATAATTTGCATTATTTCCTTCAGAACCGGTTCATTCTCTGTCTCTTTCCTGAATAATTCTTTTTTTTCATCACTTATATTTATTGAATGTATGACCTCGTTTATGTCCTCAATTTCGGGTTTATTGTTTTCTTCTGAGGGAAAATTTCTGGACAATAAATCTGCGACTAGCATGCATTTCCCTGGAGTATATTGAAAATCCAAATTGTACTTCAAAAGCCTCAATTTCATGCGTTGCAATCTCGCTGAATTAACTTTGTGAAGTTCCTTGCGATCTATTCCCAACAATGGTTTATGAGCAGTTAAAACTTTTACTCTTCGTCCATATATCAGCTGGTGAAACCTCGTACATGCAAAAATTATCGATAGCAACTCTTTTTCGATTTGCGCATAATTTCTTTCCGCTGCTGTTAAACTTCTAGACGCAAAAAATACAGGTTTTTGTTCTTGTATGAGGCAACAGCCTAACCCAAATTTTGATGCATCAGCTTGAATAGTTATATCTTTTTTCGGATCAAGTGGTTGCAGAAAGGGTGCATTAGTTATAGCCGTTTTAATGTTTTGAAGCGCATTGTCATGAATTGATAACCACTTAAAGACAACCTCTTTTCTTAAAAGTTCCCTAATTGGGTACGAAATTTCAGCCAAGTTTGGAATAAACTTTCTTAAATAATTTACCATGCCAAGCAGGACTTGAACTTCTTTTTTATTGTTTGGCGGCTTTAATTTGTCAATCGCTTTTTTATATTCAGGGTCATATTTAATTCCCTCCGCAGAAATTATATGCCCTAAGTAATGAACTGAAGACTCACGATATTGGATTTTATCTCGGTTAAATTTGACATTTCTTTGTATAGCCCGTTGCATAACTTTTTCCAAATTTGCATCATGTTCTTCCACAGTACTACCTGTAACCAGAACATCGTCAATATAAACAACAATTCCTGGGATATCAGAAAAGTTCTTTGCATTCAGCTTTTGAAATATTTCAGGTGCGAACTTGATTCCAAACGGTTCCATTAAAGCAAGGGGAATTCTCCTAGGCGGTCGTACTACCGGATTCGCATTTGCTTTTATTTTAATTTTGTACCCTAATTTAAATTTACCTAGGCCCTCGAAAACTTCAGCGTACTGTTCCAAAAAATGGGTTTTGCTTTTCCCAATACTATCTAACCTTTTCAATAGTCCCAGCTCTATACATGACGGCAAGCCAATAACTGGTTCTGCCTTATAATCGACAATTACAAAATTTTGGTTCATTATTTTCCCATTAATCAAACATGGTAGCGTAGCCTGTCCACTAGATTTAAGTTTTGCGCCTCCATATACTTCTAACACAATATCCGTTTTCTTTAATTTCGCTCCTTTAAGTTTTTTAAAAATGGCAAGTGGTAAAACGTTTGTCTCAGCTCCTGAGTCTAATTTAAATGTAACAACTTCATTATTGATTCTAATTTCTTTATGCCACGTTCGAGTGACAACATCAATAGTGCGTTTATTGCACACTCGCGTTACTGAATCAATTACTAAATTATTTAAATTATCTGAAATTTGACATACCTTCTTTTTTAGACATACCGTTGCGAAGTGATTCTTCTTACCGCAATTACTACATATGTTATTCCATGCCGGACAATTTCCTTTCATGTGAGCTTGACCACAAAAATTACAATTTTTCGATGACTTCTCATTATGTTTCCTGAAATTCTTTGTATTATATCTGTTTTCATTTGCATTATTATTTCTACAGCCTCTTTTGTAATCCCTTCTCGGAAATTTCAAGAATAATCCGGTCCCGCAACATACGTGATTCTTCAGCAAAATTACATCCTTTCACCAGCTTTTTTAAATCCATAAGAAATGCGTCAAATGGCTCTCCAGCATTTTGTTTTCTGGTGTGAAATTTATAGCTCTGGTAAATTTCATCTCCTTTCGGCTTGCAAAAGGCTTCAAATGCCTTTACCACTTCTTTGTAAGATTTCCGTTGTTCGTCCGTTATGTCGAACGTATTGAACAGTTCAACTGCTTCTGGTCCAAGGGCATTTAGCAGAATTGCCGCTTGCACTGCATCACTTTTTTTATCTAGCTCCGCCGCCACATAAAAATAATTAAAATTCTGTTTGAAAATCCTCCACTGCTCACTGACATTGCCATTTAAATTTAAATGTTCAACTTTCTTTACAAATTCCATATTCTTTGTAATCGTGATCACTCGAGTTTTTGGCGGTCTTCCTCTGGCTCTTTTCACTTCACAATGTCTGATGTCTGCTTCGAGTTTTTTCTTCGCAATTCCCATTCGATTTTATCTTAATTGCCACATAACTTACTATGCAGGTTACAGGTCGATGATTATCCTCGTCGCCATGTAATATACTTTGGATAGAGCAGGGAGAGTTAATGATACTGCGGCCACTTGACTCACACGATTTATTTCTAATAAGTTGCTGTGAGTTGTTCTAAAGCTACTCCACTACTAACTCTACTCTAAACTTGTTCTTATCTACTGGCTAGATAACAGTACATGTTTTTATGACAGAGTTGCCTACATCTATTACAGTGAGAGCCAGGGCTTGGCAGTCCGTCACGATTCTAAATTTTATTCCTATCAAGTAGACTCTAAAACGTCTCAACGCATATATAATAGACAATGCTTCGAGCTCAAAACTATGGTACTTAGATTCGGATTCACTAGCTCATTTGGAGAAATATGCAATGGGGTGAAACTTATTGTCTGACTGTTTCTGCATCAATATGGCACCATAGCCCAAAGTGCTCGCATCACAATGGAGCTCAGTTTCATTGTGCGGACAAAAAATAGCCAAAGTCGAGGCCTCAGATAATTTGGACTTTAATGACTCAAACGCAGCCAATTTTGCTTCTCCAAACACATAAACTGCATGTTTTTTCAACAAATCATAAAGAGGTTTCGCTATCACCGAGAAGTCCTTAATGAATTTTCTAAAATATGAAGCCAGGCCTAAGAAACTCTGTACGCCTCTAACGCAGGTGGGGACCGGAAAATTTTGAATTGCCTTCAGATTTTCGTCATTAGGCCTTATACCATCTTTGCTTACCTCATACCCAAGATAGAATATTTCCTCCTGAAGTAACAGGCATTTGTCAGGTCTCAGTTGCAAAGAATTTTTGACGACAATATCTATGACTTGTTTTAAAATCTGTATGTGTTCTTCTATTGTTTCCGTTGCTATCAATAGGTCGTCGATGTACGTCAAAATCTTACCCGCAGATATTAATTCCTTAAAGAGTCTTTTCATAAACTTTTCGAAAATAGCCGGAGCATTTTTAAGCCCAAACGGCATTCGCAGGTACTCATATTGCCCTAGGGGCGTAACAAAGGATGTGAACTTTACAGAGTTTTCTGCCATCCTCACGTGATGAAAGCCGTTTTTCAAGTCAAGAACCGAAAAATATCTCTTGCCTTTCAATCTATCTAAATGATCCTCGATTAGGGGCAAAGAAAAGTTGTTCCTAACGGTAACCCTATTTAATTCCCTATAATCTATACAGAGTCTTAGTTCTTTATTCTTTTTTTGTACCAAAACTATTGGCGATGCATAGGGAGAATCACTCTCGCGAATTATCCTGCGCTGTAAGAGTTCGTTTATAATTTTTTCGAGCTCAATTTTATGTGCATAAGGCAATCTACGGGGGGTGCTATGAAATGGTTCGTCTTTATTTACTTCAATATCTGGAAAATCATCGTGCGGTATGAGAGACAAAGCCGGTTCTACGATTTCTTCAATACGTTTTTTAGTTGCATAGGGCAAGTTTTCATTAATAAGTAAATCAAAATTTCTCCCGTTCTCAAAAACATTAATATTTAAAATTTCGGCAAAAATGTCGTTTTTATCCGAGGCATGCAACCCACCTGAAGACTGGCTGGTTTAGAGCTCGTCAAACCTAAATCCGTGTCGTCCCTATTCCTAAGCACCAGATTACTTCTCCCCATAAAATTTCTTCCGAGAATAGCCGGGTATCTCATGGTCCCATTTTTAACGACAAACAGATCTAAAATTATAATACATTTATTACGGGCTAGACTGGTCTTAACTTTCCCTAAATATTTAATAAACTTCCATTTATTCCAGTAAATCGATACTTGCCGGGTTCTACAGTTGTTATAAGTGCTGGCGGCACATAATCCTCCTGGACAAAACTTATCGGGCTCCCTGAGTCCATCAGCGTCGTCAGTTCGATATTACTTTTCAGCTCCCCATCGGCGAAAGTGAAGTCCACCAGGTGTTCAAATGTATTTCCTCCGATTGACTTGGTTGGCGGTTGATAATTTGTGCACAAAATGGCGTTTTCCGGGCAACTGGAAGCCTTGTGACCCGATTTTTTGCACCTGAAGCACGTCAATCCGCTGCGCTTCGGTTTAGGACAGGAACTGCTTATGTGTCGAACCTCCTGGCAGTTAAAACACTTCACCTTAGCGATGATCTTCGTCTTTTCCCTTGCTGGTACTTCGGGCTTATAATTCGCCTTCTGCTTCTCGTACTTACGTAGTGCCGTCTTTAATTCGTCGATATTATTGGCTCCATAAAGGAGTGTTTTATTTATCTCCGTGTCCTGAATGCCCTTGATGATATAATGGATTATATCCTCCTCGTCCAGGTCACTGTTGGCAGCAATCTCCTGCATTTTCAACACGTATTGTTGAAAATTCTCGTCTTTCCGTTTTGGCCTCTTCCCCAACTCAGCGTGAATATCGGCCTTCGTTACTGTTCTGGAAAATTCTTTCAACAGCGCGTGCTTTAATTCCAGCCAAGACTTAATGGTCCGACTGCGAATCAGCAACTGAGCCGTCCCTGACAAGAGCCTTCTCCCGTATAAGAATCGGATGCTCGGATTCCATCCCAAAACGTCTGCCGAATTGTTCTATCCATCGCCGAATGGGATAATTGTCGTCGCCACTAAACCCAGGCACACAATTCTCTATGTCACGGAATTTCATAACTGTTGATTCCGATGACCTAACGGAATTCACGGAATTCTGCTCCACCTCCGTTAGCTCTCGCAGCTGCCTGCGCAGCTCCAGGATTTCTTGCTTTTTAGCAACCATGGACCTCAGTTTTTCCAATTCTGCATCCAGGACGACTTCAGATTCTCCTTCGTTGCTCTCCGCACCTCCGGACGCCGCCGCGGCTACATCCTCTGCGACATCCAACGATTCCTCACCACGTGGAGTCTCCTCCTCCGGCAGCAGATCGAAAATTTCCTCGTCGGCCACATTAGCGAACGCCTCCTGGAGACGCACCTTTAGAGCACTCTTATTACCTGTCGTGGGGAGATTAAAAACAGCCAATTTCTCCTTCAGGCTATTAACCGTAGCCTCCTCCATGAACCTGTTAAGCCTCTGCATCTCCATGGACTCGATCACACTTCTGACTTTGTAGGACACTCGAAAGTAAAACACGTCTGTTCTTGTCGAAATCCTTTTATTGAATGTCAGCCTTAACTTAACGTTCGTTACAGAATCCCTTCTCTTCGGAGAGCGATCAACCGAATGAGTTGGCATTGCCAGCTGAAGATATCACTTTTACTACAATTGGGATCCCCTACTTCTTCACATTCTGCTGAAAAAACTAGATAGAACAACTCACACTTTATATGAGCAGTCTCTATCTAATCCAAAGGGTCTGCAGACAATAAAGGATTTCTTGTCGTTCTTAGAACTTCGGTTTCAATCACTGGAAGCCTTAGGATCAAAAGGCAAGGGCTCAGACGATCAACAGAAGAAATATGTCGTGGCAAAATCACTTGCTTCAGCTGCATCCCCAGTCATGAAGGGTGTTTTCATAAATTCATGGTTGCTTGCATGCATTTCGTCAAACTTGCAGTCAGTTTACTTTCACGCAAGTCAACTGCACAACTGCATATTTGAACAAAATCCGCCATTTCAATTGGATTCATAAATGTCAAATTTGACAAAATGCCAATTTTGACATAAAACCAACAGCTGAAGAAAAGCCTTTTACGATGGATCCAATCCTTTTTATTAGTTTTTATGAAAATTCTTACTCAGAATTTTATAGAAACGCTCAAAAATTTAGAAGAAGTCAGAGTTTGGTTAAAAGAAAAAAAGTTACAAGCTGGTTATTAAAAAAAAAAAAGCTATTCCTAAAAACCAATATTATGTGCAAAAAATTCAAGAGTTTGATGACCGAGTATTTTTGAGTCATTTTCGAATGAATCGTGCGACCTTTAAGGTAACCCTTTTATAGTATTAATATAATATTTTATTCTTTAATTATTTTAGAAATTGTTAGATGAAGTTACAGTATTTTGGAAATGTTGCGTGAAAGGACGTCCTATCTTTTTCTCCTTGTTTTTCATTTTTATTTAAGGAATGATGCGACTTTAATTTAATTTAATTTAATTTAATTTAAGTATTATGTAGACTTTTATAATTTCTCTTTTGTTGTCACATGAATTTCAATGAACTTTATTTTTTAGGATAACTGTCACACAGTCTGTTGTAATCCTCACGCACAAGCTCTGCTTATGTGAGTGATTAGCTTAGCATTTATTTACTTTAGTTTTTTACTTTAGTCTTTAGTTTTTTACTTTAGTTTTTATATTGTCATTGTGTTATTTGAATTAAGCTGCAATAAAGAATTCGAAAACTTGCGAAAGCCTCAGTCTCTTCCTTCAGTTGTTGGTTGCGTCGATTCTACTCATATACGGATCTCTGCTCCAATTAATGATTCGCAAAGCTACTACAACAGAAAAAGTTACCATTCAATGATTCTACAGGTATACATATATTAATATTGTTTAGACTTCTCTGAGTAAAATTGTTAAATTTTTTTTAAAATCATTTTAGGGTATATGCGATTCCAATTTAATTTTTAGAGATATTTATTTCGGATGGCCTGGTGCAGCACGCGATGCTTATGTCTGGCGTAATAGCCCTATTCAGATTGCTCTATCGAATGGGTCATTAATATTACCAAATAATTCGTTTTTAATAGGAGATTCGGCATATCCTGTAAGCAAATATCTCATTACACCTTACAGGGATAATGGTTATCTTAATGACCGCCAGAAAAAATTCAACTTTTTACACAGTTCTACAAGAGTTTCTATTGAACAGGCGATTGGAATTTTAAAAGCGAAATTTAGAATTCTTAATCACCTTCGCTTGAAAAAAATATCAAAAGCTAAGTTTCTTGTTACTGCTTGTGTAGTAATTTATAATTTTATAATATTCAACACTTCCGAAACGAATGTAAGAGTTCTTGATATTTTTACCCATAAACCAACCTGACGTTGACCTAGAGGACGAATTTGAAATTGAAGAAATGCAATCCGGAACTATAATAAAAAATTTAAAAAAAAAAATTAGAACCGATTCCAAAAAATCCCAAGCTCTAAAAAGTATAAAATAATTATATTAAAAGTCCCCTGATACTACTTTCAACATTAAATACCAAGACTTTCCTAGACTTTTGAAGTCGGTGTGAAAACCTGACTGATATCCAATTAGTCCAGACAAACTGATTGCATTCATTATTTAGTATTGGATTAATATCAGTCAGGTTTTCACACCGACTTCAAAAGTCTAGGAAAGACTTGGTATTTAATGCTGAAAGTAGTATCAGAGGACTTTTAATATAATTATTTTATACTTTTTAGAGCTTGGGATTTTTTGGAGTCGGTTCTATTTTTTTTTTAAATTTTTTATTTCATTCTTTTTAGTGTAATATGTTTTAGTAAATTTTTTTTGGTCCGCCATTTTGAATTCTCGCAATCGGGCACCGAATGTACAACCAAGTACCAAAACCTTATTTGTGTATATATTTTGTTTTTTGTTGATTTTCTCAAAAAGCGCTGAATCAATTTCGATGAAATTTATGTGGGACCACCTCTGAAGTATGACCTACCAAACAAAAAAAGAATCATCAAAATCAATTCATAATTGGCGGAATTATCGCGTAACGACATACAAAAAAAAAAAAACATACAGTCGAATTGAGAACCTCCTCCGTTTTTTCGTCGGTTAAAAAGACATATAATTTGTGAATTTCTTTTCCAATAAAAAAGTAAATGTTGAGTAGTTGTTTTTTTATTTTATTATAAGATAAGATAAGATTTTTGAACAAATTCTAAACAGTCAATAATAATTAGGTAATACAATATAAAAAGAGGCATCGGGAATTTATGGATATTGAAACATTGATATTATGGATATTGAAATATTATTGTCTGTTTAGAATTTCTTCAAAAATCTCTAGTCTCTTTTCATCCAGTTTTAGTTTTCTTGTTTCAATGTCCATAAATTCTCGATGCCTCTTTTCCTCTTTTGCATCTAGTTCGCGTAGATATGCAATAATTTCATTTTCCTTTCTTTTTTTTTGGTTTGTTAACTTCTGGCTGTGACGGTGTTATTAATATTGGAGATGGACAAGGCGAGTTCTCAAAACTGCTAAAAATATTTTCGACCGGAGGGTTTACAGAATGTTTTGTTGCATAAACTTTGTCAAATTCATCGAAGTACTCCCAATTATTCCGATTTCGTCCTAAAGACGCATTTCTTAGTTTTGTCCGCTTATACGTAGTGTATAAATTGTAATAAATTGGAAACTCAGGATCGCATGTCTTGATGCTTTTTAGACAGCCATTCCATAAAACTTCTTTTTTTGTTTTTCCATTTTTAAACAAATCATGCCTTTTAAAGCGCTCTGTAAGTAGCAATTTTGTCCAATTCTTATTCCACACTGCACAAGATGTAGAAGATCTAAGTAATAGAAGAAATTAAATAATAAAGAAATGTAAAATTCCTGCTGACTTACGTGTCTTCGTGTTCTGCATCAAACGTTGAGTTAAAATCTTCCATTTCCATTTTTTATTCGCTAAATTAAAACACACCTCTAGCTCCATGTGACTTTATACTGAGAAAACCGTTAGAACATTGACAGCTCTAAATCTTCTTCTTTTTAGTCAGTGAAGTTAGGTTCTTATTTTGGTTGCAAAGATATTTAAAACTTGCGTGGTCTGATTGCATTTGTGAACCTGCAGGTTGAATTATTGAACACTATGCAAAAGCAAGTTTTACGCAACCATGAATTTATGAAACCACCCGAAGTGTGTGATGTGCAAGAACAACCATCAGCTGTTTGCATGCAAGGAATTTCTCCAAATATCGCCAATTTCACGACTGAGGACCCTGAAAAACATAACCTGTGCATCAACTGCATGAAGAGCGGCCACGACACCAAGAATTGTGCATCACGAGGATGTACAAAATGCAACAAAAAGCACAACACACTAGTGCATTTCGATTCCTCACACAAGGGGGAGATTCCAGCAAAGGCAGCTCTAACCACAATTCAAGGACCTTCAAGTTCAGAGCAGAAGGGTAACATCGAGGAGGAGCGAGAGAATAAATCATTAACACTAACCGCAACTGGCAACAAATTCCAGGAAGCCTATGTGTTCTTGAGCACCGCCATGGTACAATTAAAAAACAACAATGACGTCCGCGCACTTCTAGACTCAGGGTCACAGGTAAATTTGATTACCGAAAGAGTCCTAAATAAGTTGGGCATATCATAAACTCACAATCCGATGATTGTTCAAGGTATCGGGCGTGTTCACGAACAAATACAGCGAAGAGTTAATGTTCGATTGCATTCCAAGGTCAACGGCTTCGTTACCACCGCAACCAACACGGCCAATAAACACATCGGATTGGCCTATACCAAAAAATATAAGCCTTGCTGATCCGAATTTCAACAAACCAGGACGAATTGATTTGTTACTCGGAGCTGAATTCTATCATCAACTTCTCTCAAATGGACAATTACGATTGAGCAACGAGCTACCAATCTTACAGAACACAGTGCTCGGGTGGATTGGGGCAGGCAAACTCATTGGCAGCACCCCATCAGCAGCATCATGCAATGTATATACTACAGATGAATCCCTCGAGCAATCCATTGAAAAATTTTGGAAGCTGGAAGAGAGAGTAGATGCTCAACCAAATTTCACTTCCGCAGAGAAGCGATGCGAAGCTCACTTTGAGCAGACTGTCACAAAAGACAGCACTGGCAGATTTATAATGAGTCTACCATTCTCAGATGACCCTAAAAGACTGGGGGAATCTAAGAATACCGCATTAAGGAGATTTCATGCCCTGGAACGCAAATTAGCAAAAGATACTGAATTTAGAAGGCAGTACGTCGAATTCATGGAAGAATATCTTGATCTAGGCCACATGGAGGAAGTTGACCATGAAGCCGTTTTATCACCACACTACCTCATACCGCACCACTGTGTTCTAAAGCCAGACAGCAGTAGCACGAAACTTCGGGTAGTCTTCGATGCATCGGCGAAGACCTCATCAAATCTCTCCCTCAACGACATCTTACAAGCTGGACCTGTCATTCAGGATGAGCTGTTTTCAATCTTGCTTCGTTTTCGAATGCCACGGTTCGTAATCACTGCTGACATACAGAAAATGTATCGGCAAGTACTTTTGGCTAATGATGACAGGAAATATCATTTGATCTGGTGGAGAAGCAGTCCAAACCATCCGCTAAAGTGCTATCAGCTTTGCACAGTAACATATGGGACCACATCTGCCCCATATTTGGCAACTGAATGCCTTCAAAGGCTAGCACGAGAGTACGCTAAAAAATATCCTTTAGGAGCTCAAGTACTCCTGAGGGACTTCTACGTCGATGACGTACTAACAGGCACCGACAGTCTGTCTACTGCAAGGGACATTCAAGCTCAGCTATCGGCACTTCTTCGGGAAGGAGGTTTCATCCTGCGAAAATGGTGTGGCAATCATCAACAACTACTACAGAACATCCCGCTGGAGGATCAGGAAATACCATTGGATCACCGTAACAATGAAGGCTGTATAAAAACGTTGGGGTTGACATGGCTATCTCGCTCGGACCAGCTTTGCATTAGAACTAATTGGACACCTGAAAGGAAGATAACAAAACGCACAGTAGCTTCTGGGATAGCTCGTATCTTCGATCCCCTTGGCATTGTGGCACCGGTAGTGATTGTCGCAAACATCTTCCTTAACAACTGTGGCAATTGAAGCTGGATTGGGATGCAGCATTACCTGCAGAGATGAACACCAAGTGGATACTTTATCGTAATGACTAAAGTACATTAAACGAAATGGAGTTTCCCAGGCATGTTTTCGCTGAACAAATTCCGTGCTCAGATTCAATCCAACTCCACACATTTGCCGACGCCTCAGAAAGGGCATATGGGGAGGTCGTATATATCAGATCAACAACCCAGGAGGGCAGAATCCTAGTCCGGCTTTTATGTGCCAAATCACGTGTAGCTCCTATAAAACAGATAACGTTGCCTCGCCTCGAATTATGTGCCGCTAAGCTCGCTGCAGATCTTGCAAATCGGTTTAAGGCGGCTTTAAAAAGGGACGATATCAGTTCCCATTTCTGGACAGATTCAGAAATAGTTCTGAGTTGGATCAATTCTACCTCATCATCGTATCAAACACTTGTAGCTAATAGGATTTCTGGGATTCAGGAATTGACCACCAGTGAGCAATGGAGGCACGTCTCCTCAATGTACAACCCAGCTGGCGTTCTATCAAGAGGTATAGCACCCGAGAAGCTGAAGAATCACAGTCTATGGTTTTATGGCCCCATATTCTTGCACGGCAGAGAATCACAATGGCCACAACCTTTCGATACTACCATGAGCATAGCTTATGACACTGAAAAAAAGAAAAGCGTTCTTGCTTTAACAACAGACAGCAAGGACTCTGAACATTTCATTCACAAAATCAATCATGGAAATTCCTTTCGAAAACTCCAACGCATTACGGGCTATATATTAAGACTCATTGAACGCATTAAGGGACGATTATCTCAACACGAATCTAAAGAATTCAGGTGCACGAAATCAAGAGATAAGTTTGTATCAAACAACTGGCCACTACAATAGTGGCTGGGGACTTTAATGTTGATCTACTCCTTGACAACTCCCTTTCTGAGACGTTCCTGACTATGATTAAATCATTGCACCTTAACGTTATCAATTCCTCTCCGACATTCTTCCATACCAGTCGGCCCTTGCAACTTGATCTTTTGCTCACTTCTGTTCCCAACCGTGTAGCCCGCTTTACGCAACTTTTTCCACCAGCTATCCTTGACCATGATATGTTGCTACTTGAGTACAACTTAGCAACTGATTACTCGTCAACTCCCCCTTGTGTTGCGAAATTTCGGGACTTCAATAACATAAATACTGAAGCCCTTCTTGACGAATGCTCTTCCATTAACTGGACCCAGCTTTTCGCGCCCGATTTCAGTTCTCACCTTTCCCTCCTCGACACTCAGGTGAATAAGTTCAGTCACACAATTAAATACCTGCTGGACAAATATGCACCTCTTCAGCTTAAGCAAATCAAGTCCTGCGCTTGCCCATGGTTCACTCGTGATATCCTGAAACTTATAGCGCAGCGTGACTACCTATATCGCCTTCATCGCAGGCTTCGTTCGGAGGACAGCCTCTCTAATTTCAAAAAAGCCCGGAACCTCGTAACGAGAAGAGTGAGAGAGGCCAAATCTAGTTACTATGCCTATAAGCTCGGGGGCTCTGATTCTTCTAAAAATCTGTGGAGGAATCTTCGGAGTCAGGGTGTCACCGCCAAGGACGAGGTAAAATGCGACTTGGATGCTGATACCCTTAATAAACATTTTGTTTCCGCTGGCAGAGCGAACTACTGCTCGACTTCTGTTGAGGTTCCTCAACCTTCTTCTTCTTCTGCTTTTGAAGGCTTCAGTTTCCGCTGCGTAAGTGAGCCCGAGGTAGCTAATGCGATCCTCTCCATTAAATCCAATGCACTTGGTGCTGATGGTATACCCCCTCGTTTCATAAAACTTCTGCTGCCAACTATTACTCAACCTATCACCACGATTTTTAACAATTGTCTTACCTTTAGTGAGTTTCCTTCCTTGTGGAAAGATGCTTTAGTTTTACCCATAGCTAAGCTTGGAACTCCAACCGAACCAGGGGATTTCAGGCCAATAAGCCTGCTGTGTTTCCTGTCAAAAGTGCTTGAAAAGCTAATGGCTCTTCAAGTCACGGAGTATCTTGAGAGCATGCATTATTTATGTCGGTGGCAATCCGGCTTCCGGACTGGCCATAGTTGTGAGACTGCTCTCCTGAGGGTCACAGCTGACTTGAGAGCCGCGCTCGATAATGATGATGTTGCTTTTCTGATATTACTTGACTTCTCCAAAGCATTTGACAGTGTGACACACCCTATTCTGCTTCGTAAACTGAGGGATTTGTTTGGTTTTGGTAGCTCTGCGCTCAAGCTTATAAGTAGCTTTCTTGCTAATCGTTCCCAGCGAGTTCAAGTTGGTGATGTTGTGTCGGGAAGCTTACGCTTGTCCTCAGGAGTTCCTCAAGGATCAATACTTGGTCTTTTGTTATTTAGCCTCTTTATCAATGATCTTCCGCGGGTTCTAAACAACTGCTCAGTCCATCTATATGCTGACGATGTTCAACTCTACCTAGATTGTCCGCTGGGGTTCCTTGAGAATTGTGTCACTCTAATTAATGATGACCTAAACAATGTGTTCCTTTGGTCTATCAATAACCGCTTGACAGTCAATCCCAGCAAGTCCCAAGCCCTGGTCCTAAGTAGGGACACCCTGGACTTGTCATACTTTCCTCCTATTGAATTGAATCACTCCAGGCTACCCTTCGTTCTTAAAGCGAAAAATCTGGGCATAATATTGAGCTCCAACTTGAAATGCTGTGACCACATTAAATTGCTGTTAAGCAGGATCTATGGAACTCTCCGAAGGCTCTGGCTGTTCGCTAGCACCCTCTCCCCCGATCATCGGATTCGGCTGGTGAAAACGTTAGTGCTACCACATTTTACCCATGGTTCTCTAATTTACCCCCTCCTTGACTCCAGGTGTAGGAGTAAGCTTGAGGTTGCCTACAACGATTGTCTGCGATTTGCCTTCCGTTTACGTAGATTTGACCACGTTTCCCCATACCGTCTCAAAATCCTTGATTGTCCTCTTGAGGTGCACTTGCGGCGTCGCGCTCTGGTGTTTTTACATAATTTACTGTACCATAGTGGACCCTCCTATCTCAGTGAACTACTGGTCCCGCTAAAGAGTAGCAGACGTTCAGACCTGCTGCTACCTCGGTGTCGGCATGCCGTTTTGAATAGTTCCTACCTTGTCCAAGCCATACGGGCTTGGAACTCACTACCATCGTCAATTCAGTGCACGAGATCGAAAACCTCCTTTAGACGACTGCTATGTGAGCATTTAACATGATAGGTATACACATACATATACATATGTAGGCCATCCCTCTACATCCCTTGTCACTTCGCGCATGGACTGGGTAACTCATAATTTTCACTTAATTCTAGTTTACTTCCCTTTTTGCTTTCCATATTTCTTTTCTTTTATTTTCTTTCCTCTACTTTTGCCACTTACTTCCTTGTTTTTCTCTTTTTAGACCCTTATTGTTATTCATTTAGGATTTATTGCTATTATATACCATTTAGTAGAACTATTAAAAGATCTTGTCTTATTATACTCTTCTGAAATAAACTTTATTATTATTATTATTAACAACTCAAGAATTGGATCATGCTCTGCACACCATAGTCAAGGTCATCCAAGAAAGCGGTTTTAAGGCTGACATGAGCCAATTAAGGCAACACAAAGAAGTCAACAAGGATAGCTCATTGGTTAGTTTGACACCATTCCTAGACGACTAGGGAATTCTCCGGGTTGGCGGCCGGTTACAGGCATCAAGCCTAACATACGATGCGAGGCATCCCATGTTACTACCATCTGCTCATGAATTCGTTAAATTGTTGCTGAGTGACATTCACAAGGAGAATAAGCATATTGGCCCCCAAGGACTTTTAGCTACCACAAGGCAAAAATTTTGGCCCATTAAGGGTAAAACAATAGCACGATCAGTTGTACAACAATGTGTAAGATGCACTAAATGCAAACCAAAAATGTTCTCGCAGATTAAAGGCAGTTTACCACCCCACAGAGTCCAGCCAGCACGTCCATTCATCAACTCTGGAGTCGACTTCTGCGGACCAATCTGGGTTCACTATCGATCTAGAGGAAGCCGCCCTCAAAAGAGCTACGTGGCAGTTTTTTGCTGTTTCGCCACCCAGGCTGTCCACCTCGAAGTTGTTAGTGATCTGTCCACAGACGTTTTCATTGGAGCCTTGAAACGATTCACCGGAAGGCGAAGACAATGCAACAACTTGTACTGTGACAACGCAACGAACTTCGTGGGAGCCAAGAATCAATTAAAGGAATTAGCAGACGCCATTCATTCAACGAAGGCGCAAGAAAAAATTATGGCGGTATGCAATACAAAGGGCATCAAGTTCCATTTCATCCCATCCAGGGCCCCACACTTTGGAGGTCTGTGGGAAGCCGCAGTTAAGTCGGCAAAACACCCGATGCTACGAAGCATAGCATTAGCATCACTCACGTTTAAGGAACTGTGCACCCTCATGACAGAAATAGAAGCTATTCTGAACTCAAGACCACTGACGGCTATGTCAAGCGATCCTGACGATCTCACAGCCCTAACACCGGGATATTTCCTGATAGGTGAGCCCTTGACAGCTACTGTGGATCCCCATGCCGAGCCGATGAAGGCTAGTTTACTCACCAGATGGAAGTTGGTGTCTCAACTCAAGCGACATTTTTGGACCCGTTGGTCGCAGGAGTATCTGCACGAGCTACAGCATCGATTCAAATGGAAAACAACTAGTCAGAACGCTCAACCGGGTGCCATAGTAATTTTGCAAGAAGACAAAGTGCCGACCATGAAATGGCCGCTAGGCCGAATTATCCAGACTTACAAGGGTAACGATGGTCTAGTGCGAGTGGCCGATGTTCACACAAGTTTAGGTCTTCTGCGTCGTCCAATTCACAAGATGGCACCTCTGCCGGTTTGTGAAGAAACCACATCAGAAGATTCTTCACATAATACGGAGGTCGAACTCCCTCCTTCAAGACATCTCAAACGCGGCACTAAGGATAACGAACAGGCTACAACAAACGAGCCACTAGAACTGACTCTCCTATTAACATGTATGCTGTTGCCAATGTCGAGTTTAGCCAGTTCAATAGAGGTAACGAAGTTCGACGCCCAAACAGGAATTCATTTTGACAAAATTGGGACAGAAAATGTAATATCATCAGAATGGAAACTAGGCTTAGACTTACAGCACTATTGGAAAGAATTTCAAGTGTTCCAGAACATTTCAAAGGCTTTACAACATCTTTGCGAAAACAGTCGGAAGAAAACAACGTGCACTCAAATAATACGTACATCAATATCAACATCTGGAAGAAGAACTTGAACAGGACAACCAGTTACTTAACTCCAAACTGACCCCAACCAGAGCCAAAAGAGGCGCCATTGACGTCATAGGAAATGTTGCCAACACCTTATTTGGTGTGCTCGACTCCAAATACGCCGAGCAAATGTCTACAACTATCGATAACCTTCAGCAAAATGAAGACCATTTACTTAACCTCCTCAAGAATCAGACATATTTGCTAGAATCTACAATGAATATCATGAAAAACGACCAGGCAGCCGCGACAAAGAAATATCGGGCACTGGACTCCCAGCTGAAAGAAATCATCAACCGGATTAACAACAGCAATGATGATTCATACCAGCTCAGAACTCAACAGCTGTTCACGTCCTGGTCAATTCACGCAGCCCTGTTTGCCACCAACCTACAGCGAATTCAAGCAGCATTAATTGACGTTATTGCCGACGCACAACAGGGGAAAATCAGCCATTTGTTGCTTTCACCATCGCAACTACAGAAGGAAATTATCAACATCAAAAATAATTTACCAACATCCATTCGTTTACCTGCAGACCCTGACAGATTGATACATTTCTACAAGTTGATGACGACGGAAGGTCGGATAATCAACAATCATGTCATCTTCCGAATAAAATTGCCGCCGATCGGTCTAGAAGAATTCGATTTGTTCAATACCGACTGCAATCAACATTACATTGTAGGCAATAGTCCCAACCTCTACATTTTTGGCCATAAGTCCTCATCAGGATCAATATTACCCGCTATCAGAACAGGAACTTTCATCATGCCTTCTACTTGACGCAACCTTTCTATGTAAACAAGGTCATCCCCTTTACAATCGGTGAGCTAACGTCAGCAGATGTGAAGTCAATCTTCTCAACAACATACCAATCGCTTCAGAATGTAAATTAAGAAAGGTAGAGAATAGTCCCATATGGATACAGTTGCATAACGCCAACCAATGGATTTATGCAGTAATGGGCAAAATCTCAGTCAACGCGGAATGCAATCATACGGCATCGCGATGGTCACTTGAAGGGTCTGGGATTATGACACTCCAACCAACTTGCACCATTAACCCGGGGGTTACACGAGTCAGTAGAGCTGACAATGACACTGACACTGACTCGTGTAAACGCGCACTGTCTGTCATTTTTTGCTGACCCGTCATTTGTGATCGGAAAATAATCTGGTCACTACTGACTAGACATTATCTGTCACCGGCACACATTATCTGTCACCGACGACATTTTTAACATGAACTGACGGTCAGTTGATCGAACACAACGCAATCGCTGTCAACAGATTTGACATTTTGAAATCAGTACTTTCCGTCAGCACTGCTGACTCGTGTAACCGCCGGGTAAGCATGACTTAATGACGCTACAGGGTCACCATGTGTATCCCAGTACTGCACGTTGGAATGGAACTGAAATGGAAATGAACGTGGAACTTCCGACTTTGGATCAACCCCCATCTATGCAGTTTGAAGCAACAAAATTTCAAGTACAGATGAAGGAATTGGAAACCCTCTTGGAGAACCTGACATCCCAGAATCTCAACCTTCCGAAGAAAATTCATCACCACAATATTCGACATACGGCAATAAACTCCCTAAGCTAATTATTGGTCCTCATTGTCATCAGCTTCCTGATCTGGAGATTCCGCACGTCCATCTGCATCAAAAACAACCCTAACCAACGCCAAGGCCAAGGACGTCACAAAATCTGGATTACACCGTCAACATCTAACGGCATGAAGCAACATTTGAACTGACTGGCAGTTCAACGGGGGGAGGATGTTTACGCCTGCCCTATAGATTTAAGTATTTTGTAATCTTAAGCATAATTTTGTATCTCAAGAATATTTCTCGCGCGGTAGCTGCATTCACACGGTCATTCGTGGCTTTCGCCAACTCAGCATTCTATGCAATTTCAGCAAGTTTAATGTAGCATAAATGAACACGTACTGGCAAATAATTTGATGACATTGCATCATGCGCCAGACGATACATGATACTCCGCAGCGTCCGCGCGAGAAGAACTATTCTTTCCTTATAAAAAATAAAGTAACGGGCACTTGCCCTGCAGTTGCCATCGAGTAAACATCGAGTCTTTAACTTTCCGATTAACCTAGTAAAGAAGTAATAATAATTTGGTGAAGTTTGCTAGTACTGTTGGTTGCCGCCCAGTGAGGATAACAACAATCAATCTTGGTTATCGTGGCGAAAATAATAATTTTGGTGAAAACAGTAACTCTCAGTTGATTCAGTGAAGGAAACTTTGAACGCAGTGAAAAGAACATTAATTTTCGATTGCCGGCCAAAAACTGTGCTCCAAGACTATAGTGTGTTCAATTGTCGATCGATTCATTGCAAGCTTATCTTCGTACTTGGCGAATTGATACAAAGGATCAATTCGCTCGCAACAAGGGTTGAGGTATTTGCACCTCAGCTAATCTTCAACAGGAAGCTTGTAACGAAACACTAGGAGTAAGCATATAGACATTCGGCATCATTTCGTCCGCGACGTTCTTCGCGACAAGCGTGTCGTCATCGAATACGTCCCTACGGAACGGATAAACAAGTGGCGGTTTTCTTAACCAATGGACTTACAAAACTAAGTATTTGCATTGCGTAGAATCTTCCGGTCTCCAGCTTACTTAATCATTGTCAGCACTCTGTAAAAATTGTAAACATTGTTTGCTTCTTTTCTTTATCTTGTATTGAACGGTTTATACTTGTGGACGTATAATATAAGACATAATAGTAATATAAGATAATTTATTTTTAGAAAGTTTAAGACCTTTTAGCTTACAATTAAATTCGTATAACTGGGGTTTTTGTTTTGTTTTGCATATCCTTATACAGGGTGTTTTGCTAAGGTCTGAACAGGGGTATGCCAATCGATTCTAAATGGTCTCCTGATCAACGTTTGTTCGGACCCCCCCCCCTTAAAATCGGTCCTTCCCCCTTAAAATCGCGATTGAAAATTTGGAGGAGGTCAACCTAGAAAATGTATTATTAGTTCTTTCAGAGACCGCGTATGCCCCGGACGACCAAATTGGTATTTTTACCAATTTAGCCGTGGGGCATACACTTGGGAATGGTTATACCAAATTTGGTATGACCAACCATTTTGGTATGGTAATATTTCTCGAGGCATATACATGGTAAGACCAATAAAGTCTTTCCTAACCTCAATTTTAAGTGTCAACTGTCAAATCATGATTTTAAAGCGTTTCGTTAAGCGGAGCAAGCAGATTTCTCAGCAGCTGAAATTTGTCTGATTAAAAGTAGGTAAGTGAGCTTGACAATTAGGAAATCTTTATTTAATTGTAAGTGTTAAATTAGGATTTGAGAAACCGACATGAAAGGCTCTGCAGAAGGCAAAGAAACAACGAGCATGAATAAGGAGCGTTGGACATACGAGGAAACTCGAGAGTTTTTAAATTTTTGTCTAGAAAACCAAATTATAAAACTAATGGATGAAAAAAAGCTGCGAAATAGTGAAATTTTTAAAGCAGTCCAAAGAGAAATGGAAGGAAAAGGATACATAAGAGATGTGGCTCAACTAATGCTGAAATTTAGGAAACTTAAAGACCAGTACAAGAAATGGAAGGAGTCAAATAACAAAAGCGGAAACAAAAGAGCCTTTTTTGCCTTTTCGGAGCAGATGCAGCAACTTCTGGACACGCGTCCAGTTAGTACTTTTGGAGCAACATGTGGAGCGGATAACTTAATGGACGAAGGTAAAGAAAATTAATAAATTTTAGAAAGTTTTATTCTATTATTGAGATATTTCAGCCAATAGCAATGTAGATTTCAATTTTAACCTTGAAGGGCAAACGCTTGAATTGAATTCGTCAACTTCCAGTGAAGTACTTCCTTCTCAAACAACTAATGATTCCACACCATCCAAAAGAGGTAAAATAAACATCGCAATAGCATTTTATTTCTCATATATTTTATTTCTTAGTAAGAAACTCACATGCGAAGACATTAAAAGAGATGACGGAGGTATGGAATAGAAATCAGGACAATCTTCAGTCTAAATTTCTTAAGGAACAAGAACGGCTACAAAAGGAGCAACAAGAATTCGAACAAAGAGCAGCAGAAGAGCGGAAAAGATTTGAAAGGGAAATGGCACAAGAAGATAGGGACTTTTTATGCTCAGTCCTACTACCACGTCTACAAGTAACACAGGCACCTGTGTTTTATTCAAGATCTTCAGAAAAATAGCGTTTTGAACTGTATTTCTTATAGAAACAGTTGATATTGGGCCTTATTCCGGTTGTCGACTCACTTGCTTGACAACCGGAATAAGGCCCATTAGGTCTGTTCGCGTACCTGCAGTCACTGCAAGGAACTTGCAGTAAACTGCTGAAAGTCGTTTTCTTACTCGATCTTACAGAGTAAGAAAATTACTTTCTCGAGTTTACTGCAAGTTCCTTGCAGTGACTGCAGGTACGCGAACAGACTTATTTGCTGTGATTACGATATTTTTGAGTTGTGACACTTTTCCACTGAATGTAAGATATATATTCCTTTATCGGCTAAATACGCTAAAGAAAAAGAAAGGAAAATATTTGTTTACTTAGCAAATGCAAATTTACTGAATTTATTTAATTTAATTTATAGAAAGAAATATTTTTTGTTGTTAGTTATCATTTGTTTTTCTCCACAAAAATGCACAAAGAGCATCTCTTATTTCACTGCCCTCTACAGACTCAATTCCCGGTGTTGTTCCCGTTGGTTGCACATAGATTGATGAAGACGATTCGTTATTATGTAAGCTATTGAAACTCCTATCATTGGATACAATAATATTGTGCAATATGCAACATACACCAATAACCTTCGGCATAAACTTGTAATCAATGTCAGATCGCTTTTGCAACATCCTCCATCTGGATTTAATGCGCCCAATTGAGATTTCAACTTTTACTCTGGCTCTATTAAGATTTTTGTTGAAGAAATCTTTTTCTGCGGAAAGATTTGTTCCGGGATAATCTTTCATGAGCCAATCTAGCAATGGATAGGCTGGATCTCCTATAATAAGATATGGTACTTGTTTCCCTTCCACCAAAGTTGTTTTCTGGAAAATAAATGCTATAGAAGCTTTCAAAATATATTTCACAATATTACCTCACACAGTTTTTACAGTTTTTCACGACTGGAATGCTTCTATCTGATGAGAGAGGATTGGCTTTCGGTTGTAAATATGGTCGTAATGTATGGCAGATTTGAAAAAAATCAACCCTAGTAACTCTAAAAGTTTCCTTCCATCGAGTCTCATTATAATTTTCGCTAATTAGAATTTGCCAGAGCTCGTCAGTCTTTGGATGATTTATGCCTCTCTCAACGTAGTTGATAGACGAAATAAGCCGAAGGAAATCTATAAATGATGTTAAGTACATCTCATTGTACTGCTGCACGAGATTCCTATGTAATAAATATACCTAAACATTGCTATACCTAATAAGAAACTGCTACTTACTGTGTTTTTTGTTTGTATAAAATGCGATGGGCTTCCAAATGTTTATTGCCTTCCTTGGATCTTCCCAGTCTATTTTTCTGGATAAATTTAGCCAAAAAGAAAACTAGAAATTTATCCATTTTAAATAATCAGAGAACTTCACTACGCTTTCCTCGTCGTTGTTACGCAAGTTGGCTGAAATGTGAAGAAATTTGACAGCTGCCTCCCTTCTTCTTCTTTATTGTTCGCATTCGGCATATACACTCGGTAATAACCAAATTAGGGTAACTAAAACCAATTTGGTCGTGCGGGGCATACGCGGTCAGAGACTTCCTAGGATACTGGTTGATAACGCATTAGAAGGCTGAGCCTTCAGGCTTGCCAACGATACCACCCACGACCCAATCCGTCAACAAACATAGTACAGGTAAGGTAAAGTAAGACTAAATATGGCAGTTTGGCGGCAAAATATGTACATCAATGAAACTTTGTTTATAGCTTTATCTTGGCACTAGAAATGAGGATCTGCCGAGTCCTACCAAAATTTAGGGGTCCTACCCCCATCGGTGGGTATGTGGGGGGGGGGGGGGGATTTTTAAAAATGCACATTTTACAAACTAGGCGAGTGAAGTGTCATTTCCTATGTAATTTGCGCTGAATCGAATGAGACCATACCCATTCTTATAGGATCAATATTTTGCGAGATATGAAGCCAAAGCGGCGAGGTGGATTAAGGCAGGGGGAACTGCCGCTGCGCGCGTCGCCTCAGTCGTTCGCCGACTTAATATTTGTTCGGACGCTTCGATCACCTTCGGACGTTACTATGAGCGTGAGCCGATCGAGTGCGATACTAAATCAGTGTAGTGTCTGTAGTCACGTTAGTTTGTAAGAATAACGTGTGTGAAAAATGGACAGCGCTAGTGATGAACCCATTATTGGGTCAGATCACTGCTTCATTTGTGAGAAGCCAGTGGCGGATAGTGACAGAGTTACGCCAGGCAAGGAAGCCATAGAAACAATCAAGCGGTTCAGTATACTGAAAGGAGACGGGAAACACCTTTTTCTCAGTGTCGATGATTGCAATATTGTTGTTCACCACGACTGCAGAAATTCATATACAAAAAATACCCCCAAAAAGAGGGTTAGTGCCAGTACAAGAGTATCGCCAAAAAAAATGAGGTCAGGGGGATTATTCAATTTTTCAAACTCATGTTTTTTGTGTGCATCAATCATCACTTCTACCGAGAGAAAGACCCCTGGAAAAGTACGTACAGTTACGAATGACGATGTTAAAAAAAAGTTGAACAGCAAGCTGTGGACAGAGGTGATAGCCAGGGGCGACAGGTGATTGGACGTATTTGTACAGCTGATTTGAAAAAGAAGCGTGCACAATATCACTTCACATGCTGGGTCCAGTTTTTTAGACAGCAAGCAGGGCCCAGTGGTACCCTAGGGCGCAAACCTTCAGATGATTTAACAAATGCCATGGAATAGATTTATGAGTACATGGAATCTAGTAGCGACTGCCAGTTCAGTGTGCAGGAGTTAATTGATCTTGTATCAAGCAAGTACACAATAAGTGAACGAAGTGTTAAGCGAAAACTGCAAGAGAAATATGGGGATCGAGTATTACTTACAGCAATCCATAAAAAAATTCCAGTTGTTTGCTTTCGCTCTCACAGCGAAAAAATTTTAAATGACTACTGGTATCAGCAAAAGAAACGTGATGAGCTAGAAGAAGAACTCCGTATAATGGAAAAAGCTAGTGAGATTCTGAGGAAACACATCGAAAGTTCCGCCTATGATAACATATCATATCCCAGCACTCATAAGTTTTTTGAGGTGGTGAACACCATGATACCGAAACCTTTGAAAGTGCTGTTGAAATCTGTGACTCGCAAAAAAAATGAGTCTGGTAGTAGCGACAAAAATTACATGAGCCGGAAATGTGCAACTATTGCTCATTGTTTGATTTCTCTGGTGCGGCCAAGATCCTTTTTGTCACCAATATTGTTAGGTATTGGTGCTTATATTCATCAGAACATTGGATCCAAAAACCTCATTACCTTGTTGTCTAACTTGGGGTTGTGCAGCTCATACCACGATGTGAAGATATTGGAAACATCAGTAGTTATGGCTCCTGGGCATTCGATAAAGCAGGGATCGTTTGTCCAGTTTGTGTTCAACAACTGTGATTTCAATGTAAATACAATAGATGGATATGGAACTTTCCACTACATGGCTGGAATAAAATGTGTCACCCCCTCTGATGCCATCATCAATTATAAAGATAGAATTGTGAAACAAAAACGGTTAACACAATCGACACTGAGTGAAAAGAAAGGGTTAGCTGAGGTTGTACCACTAAATTTTCCAAGTTTGACGGGTCTTCAGGATTTCAAATTTCCGGACCTTGATGATCGATTTCGAACAGAACAGTACGAAGGATTTCCATCAACTCACAATGTACTGTGGATGGTTGCAAAATTTTGGAAAGCTGAGAATATTCCGGGATAGCAAGGCTTCCTAGGAACAATCACACACGGAGGCTACAGTGATCCTTCTGCTGTCATAACTCTTCTATTCATCATGACTCCTCCATCACAATATGACACTATACACACTTCTTTATTGATGGCTCTTGATTGTGTGCAAGATCTTGGCTTAAGCAAGGTGTTTGTCACCTTTGATTTGCCCTTATACATATATGAAGGCAGTGGAGATCACACTGTCTGCACCTCCCGATTCTCAGCTGAACAAAATTGCTGTCAGGCTTGGTGGCTTTCACCTAGTTATGTCCTTCCTAGGATCCATTGGGTACATAATGACAGACTCAGGGTTGCATGAAATTTTAGCAAGTGTTTACGCAGAAAACACTGTTAAACACATTTTAACAGGGCATGCTTATGCACGAGCAATACGTGCACATGGTTTAGTGGCTACTGCTTTATGCAATATGATTTTGGAAAATGTCAACATGACTCTCGACGAAAAAGAAACTATGGAAAACTTGATAAATAACTTCAGAAATGTCCCTCCCAGCAAGGAAGAAATTTCTTCAAACATCAGAGCTGTTAGTTTCAAATGTAAATTCACCAAAGAAATGGAGAGAATAAAAGAGACAAGTGCTACAGCAAAATTGTGGGTGCAGTACCTAGAAATGGTTACTTTGGTCCGTAACTTTCTCGAAGCAGAAAGAACAGGCGAATGGACGATGCATCTGAAAACAGTAAAATTAATGATTCCTTTTTTTGCGGCCAGTGGACATCTTCACTATGCTAAAGCCTGTCACATTTATTTGGAGCAGATGTACAATCTTCCCTTTGAGATGACTCCATCACATTATGAGGCATTCAAAACTGGGTACTTCACCATCAGACGTACTAACAAGTTTTGCAGTGTCACGTCCCCTGACATGGTGATTGAGCAGACAGCGAACAGGCAGTTTAAAGTGATTGGAGGTATAGTGAAACGAGGTTTCACTGATGATGTTCTCAACGCATATGTTGTAACAAAACCAGCATTTGCTTCACTAACTGAAGCACTTGAAGACCTGTCTGGAGTTAAATTTATGACAACTGAACAACACGTTGATGCGAGAGAAAGTCGCATGAAAAGGGACGACACAGATGTTACAAAAATACAGCAGTGGCTTGAACTTCACAATCCATTTGCTAGTTCATCAAGCGCTGTTGTCTCACTAGGTACTGGTATTACAGGCACCGATGCAATAAATTGCCATATGGCTAAAGAGGTGGGAAAAAAATCTATGTCTCAGTTGATTGGGAAACAGTTTTCAGAAATAAAGATGAAAAGGAGTAACAATGTCCGTGCACTTTCTGCAGTAAGAACATCAGTTGTGGTCGACAACAAAACCATCAATATTGTTCCGATGATGTTGTATCAACGAATGCTTGTGTTGAAAAATCCGAATGAAGATTTATCTACATATTTCAGATATGAAATATCTCCTTACCCATTGTCTTTGTTTACAAGTACTGGTATGAGAAAAAATATTAAGTCGAGCCTGTATGAGGAATTCGGAAGTGTGAATGACGATGAGTTGATGAAAAGTGATATGTATATTATCGATGGGGGCTACCTCTTGCATACAGTCAGATGGAATAAGAGTACTTGCCGAACATACTTAGATGTTTGCCTATTGTATGTGAAACATCTGCAAAACCATTACCAGTCAAAGGCACCTACAGTCATTGTATTTGATGGGTATGAGGACAGTGACAGCACCAAACGTAGTGAACAACTTCGCCGGTACCGATATTTTGCTCCTCAATTCAAAATTAATATTACCACTCCAGTTCATGGAAACCAAGATCGATTCCTCGCAAATTCCGAAAACAAGAAACAGTTGATAAATATGTTGACCGATAATCTCAAGCAGAACAACTTCGAAGTGAGGCAACCCCCAGGTGATGCTGATGTTCTAATTGTAAAACATCACTTGCCAACAATAGTTTCTCAAGATGTGGATGTGATTGTTATCCTGATTGCTCTCAGTAATTCTGAGAAACCTATATTGTTGCTTAAACCCAAAATTGGTCGAGTTAAAAGAAATATATTTTCTTCAACCGACCTTCAACAGCAACATGTGAATGTGAAAACTCATAGCACATGCATTTTCAGGTTGTGACACAACCAGCGCTGTTTACGGCAAAGGTAAAAAACAGCTCCTCAAACTCCTCGAGAAAAATCCTGCCCTACAAGAGCGTGTTGCAGTCTTTAACAAGACCACTGCTACAGCTGAAGAAGTACGGAGAGCAGGTGAATCTTTGTTCCTCCAACTGTATGGCGCCAAACTCAGTAACGTCACTCTTGATAGTCATCGTTATACATTATTTAACAAATCTTTGAAGCGTGCCGCAGCGAACTTGGAGGCTCTGCCACCTACTTCTGCAAGTGCCATGCAACACTCTTTGAGAACATACCATCAAGTCCAACAATGGCTGGGAAATAAACTGAATCCTGAAGAGTGGGGTTGGAGTCGTCAAAATGGTGATATGTTCCCTGTTCGTACTACCCTACCACCAGCTCCGGATGAAATAATGGCCCTTATATTTTGCTCGTGCACAAGTGGTTGTTCCACTCTTAGGTGCTCATGCGTAAAAAGTGGGATACCCTGTTCACCTGTATGCAAAATATGCGAGGGGCTTTCTTGCTTCAACTCGGACTTGGACAAAGGCATGGCCCCTGTAGACATCGATGACGATGATCCCAGTAATTTCGAAGAAGATTAAGAGTAAATTTAATATTAATAACTAAAACATTACATACTGTACCTAGTGTAAAAGTTTTCTAATTGCTTTTGCTGATTAAATCCTACTTTTGACTTGAAATATTTTCTTTTTTTCATTTTTTTCAAAAAAAACCCTTCATATCTCGCAAAATATTGATCTTATAAGAATGGGTATGGTCTCATTCGATTCAGCGCAATTACATAGGAAATGACACTTCACTCGCCTAGTTTGTAAAATGTGCAATTGAGCTTTGAAATTGCCATTTTCGAAATTTGACGGGGTCTCCCCCGCTTGTTTGTTGACGGATTGGGTCGTGGGTGGTATCGTTGGAAAGCCTGAAGGCTCAGCTAATGCGTTATCAACCAGTATCCTAGGAAGTCTCTGGAAGAACTTATAATACATTCTCTAGGTTGACCTCCTCCAAATTTTCAATAGCGATTTTGGGGGGAAGGACCGATTTGAAGGGGGGGGGTGTCCGGACAAACGTTGATCAGGAGAACATTTAGAATCGATTGGCATACCCCTGTTCAAACCTTAGCAAAACACCCTGTACAGATATGTATATAAAATCGAAAGTTTGTTTGTTTGTTGCCCAAACACGCCTAAACGATCTGACCGATCATTTTCATTTTTTGAGTGAAGACACTACATATTCCGGGCCACCATATAGGCTATTTTTTATTCGCGGGTTTCAAAATGGCGGACCCAAGATGGCTGCCAAAAATTGGAAATGTTAAGAGATTGCCATGAAAATTAGTATTTGGGGGTTTTCGGAGATCTTGATTGCGAATCTATGCTCGAAATTTGGAAATTCAAGATGGCGGCCAACAATTTTCGAACTTAAACGAATTTAATTGGAAATTGGTACAATAGGTATCTTGAGGCCACTAATTTCGTATCTACTAATAAAATGTGGAAATTCAAAATGGCGGGTTCAATATGTTTGTTACTCAATCACGCCTTAAATCTTGGTCCCATTATTTTCAGTTTTTAAGTGAAAGCACCACACATCGCGACTTAACATTTAGGCTACTTTTTTTTCGCGGGTTTCAAAATGGCGGACACAAAATGGCGGCCAAAAATTGTAAATATTAAGGGATTGCCATGAAGAGTAGTATTTGGGGGTTATTTGAGGTGCTAATTGCGAATCTGTTCTCGAAATTTGGAAATTCAAGATGGCGAATCCAATATGGCGTCCAAAAATTTTTGAACTTCAACGAATTTAAGTGAAATTTAGTACTATGGGTATTTTGATACCACTAATTTAGAATCTACTAACAAAATTTGGAAATTCAAAATGGGGGACCCAATACGTTTGTTACTTAATCACACCTTACAGTTTGGTCCCATTATTTTCATTTTTTAAGTGAAGGCACTACACATCCCGACTTAACATTTAGGCTAATTTTTATTCGCGGGTTTCAAAATGGCGGACACAAGATGGCAGTCAAAAATTGTAAATATGAAGGGATTGCCATGAAAATTAGTATTTGGGGGTTTTTGGAGGTGCTAATTGCGAATCTAAGCTCGAAATTTGGAAATTTAAGATGGCGACTCCAATATGGCGTCCAACAAATTTCGAACTTCCACGAATTTAAGTGAAATTTCGTTCTATGGGTATCTTGATACCACTAATTTCGAATCTACTAACAAAATTTGGAATTTCAAAATGACGGACCCAATATGACGACCATAACTAATACAATTTTTACGAAAGTCGAGCATTTCAAGGATCTTTAATCTCAATAGTACTTATAATATACCGGGTGAAACCGGGTAACCCAGCTAGTTTCAAAATAAATAAGTTGTTGTTGTAATTTATTTATTTATGTTTTTTTATATATTTATAAATATTTATTTTGTTTATATAATTATAATTGCAATGTATGTATGCATAAATTATGGCTTCGTATTTATAATTTTATTCTCCATTTTTGTACCTTAACTCAATTACATATTTGTAAAACAAATACAATTTTAGGAAGAGATGACTGCTGCTTATCCTTCACCGCTGGAGGGAATGGAGGTGGACATTTACTGCGATGGAGAAAATAAAGATTTGGATAACAATTATAATACGGTATGTAATGAAAATGAAAATGATAATAATTTAATTGCTTTAAGAAATAATAATAATAGTCACAATAGTAATATCAATGTTCAGAATACATACAGTCCCAGTTCATAAAAAACAAAAAAGATTGAAATTGAGCAGAATAGTTTTACAAAAAAGATATGAATTGCTCATTAAAAGAAAAAACCAGCAGTAACATAAATTAAGGCAGCAGTTATATCGTAGGAATAGGAAATTAACTACCATGAAAAGTTTAATTCATGACCTCAAGAAAAGAGAGCTCATTATTGAAAAAAATCAACAAGATCTGGCAAAAATGGAAAAAGATGTTCCAAAGGAATTGTTTAATAGGATCTTGTCTGGAAAGAAATGTGAGGGTGTGTGCCAAACCGGCTAAACACTGGAATTAGCCGGCTAAATCTAGTACATTTTCATTTAGCTAATTTTCGAGCATGCTAATGCTTCTTCTTCTTTGGCTAATTGGCTAAATTTTGAAATTTTGACTTTACTCATTACTGTTTTTTCCACCCATCTCCAAAACACCCTCAACATCACCAAAAATTTATGAGACTTGATATAAGAATTTTCCGTATGACCCATATACCAATAGCAAAAATTTTATGAAGCCGAATATAAAATTTTTTAAAATCACCCCAGCTAGAATGATTTGTTATATCTCAGAGAATACGCCTGTGTAAGCGAAATTCTCGAAAAATGTTTATATATGTAAGTCTTATGAAATTTTCAGAAAAATTCATTTTTATGAGACTTGATATAAAATTTTTCCGTATGGCCCATATATTAATGGTAAAAATAAACATCATCGCTTTTTTTATGACAGACAAAATGAAAATGACAGCTGGATAATTTGGCTCATTCCAATCCCAGTTTGGCACAGCACTGGAATTGGCCGGCTAAATTTCCAAGACAAACTGGAATTCAGCCAGCATTTAGCCCGCATTAGCCGGTTTGGCACACGCCCTAAATATATTTACAAAGCAGCTAAAAATAATTGCCACAACAGTTCACTTCTACTCCCCAAAGGCGTATAATTATATAAGGGAAACATTTAATAAAGCCTTGCCAAACCCATCGACGATAAGGCAGTAGGTAGTATTCATACGTTGATTGCGAACCTGGCTTTGTTAATGTTGCATTAAAAACAAAAGTAACTGAAATGGAAACCAAAGGCAAAGAATGTATGTGCACTTTAATCATAGATGAAATGGCTATAATGAAAAAAATTGAACTTGCTGGGGATAAAATACGAGGCTACGTAGATGTTGGACTGGCAAATTCAAATAATGACAACGATGAAGCTACTGAAGGGTACGTTTTTATGGTAGTCAGCATGAATTCCCATTGGAAAATACCAATCGCGTATTACTTAATTCACAGTTTCAATGCCACCGAAAGGGCTAATATGGTTAAAGAAGCAATAACCCGATACAGAAGATAAATGTTAAAATTATATGCCTTACATGTGATGGTCCTCCATGCAATAAGGCTATAATTAAATTATTGGGTAGCAATATAAGCTTGCCGAATCCAAAACCCTATTTTTACACTGAGGAGAACCCCAATGAACGCATATTTACTATGCTTGATGCTTGCCATAATTTAAAATTAATAAGGAATAATTTTGTCACAAAGAAAGTTTTCAAATCTGAAAAGGGATTAATTAAGTGGAGCTATATTGAAGAAGTTTACAACCTTCAGCAAAAAGAGGACATAAAACTTGCTAATAGATTAACAAAGATGCACATGGAATGGCGAAAAAATATTATGAAGGTGAAATATGCAGCTCAAGTTTTAAGTGCAAGCGTAGCTAATGAATGCAATAGAGTTTTGTACCAAAACATTAAAACTTCCTGAATTTAAAGATAGTGAGGCAACGATCGATTTTATAAGGATGATGAATCTTGCTTTCGATTTATTGAATACACGAAGTATATTTACAAGGAATTCGAAGTCATCTATAAGGAAGGATAATTACCTATATTGCATGGATAAAATAAAAGAAGTTCAGCTATAAATTTTGGAATTACGAAGGTAACATATTCTACTAAATACTGGCCGTGCAATTGCCAAATAATTATAATTATTATAAAAATAAAGATGTCTAATATTGACACGGTCACTATAAATTTTGATAGGTAATTGATTAGGTAACAATTTATAACAAAGTTGTTGAATAGGTGCTTCCATAGACACTAACTAATATAACTGACTTGGTTTTACCATAGATAAAGAAATAACAAAGATATTGCAATGCGAACAAGTTTTTTGGCATGCTTTCGGCCTTAAGAGCCTCCTGCGTCGTTTCCTCCCCAGCAGTCACAGTGAGCTGTGCTGCAATAAAGCCCCACATCGCCTTCTTGGTACGTATATGCAATATTTTTGCTTTTTTGAAAATTCCGCAAAAAGTTTATTGCTCGTGGGTGAGAAAAGTGCGGCGGGGGTTGTGGGCGGGTGGTGGATTCTATTGTGTTTGTTGATTTCTGCTTGTGTGAACGAGGTCTGGCTCTTTTGCATGAGACCGAGCGGCAGGGACCTGAAAGATTCACAGCTGAGTGGGATATTAATGTGTAGTGCGCGCGCGTATACCCTCAAATTAATAAAAAAAATGAGTGACTTCAGGTTGAAATAAGAATTGCTTCAGAAAAAATGAAAGACTTTACTTCAAATAAGGGAATTAAAAAATTAATTTGATATTATATTTATTTTTCGTTGCTTTTTAGCGGTTTTATTTTTTATCTTATTTATTCCAGCATTCTTTTTATTTCTTTATCTATGGTTTTACATACATACATACGATCTCACAACTTTTTACGGCAGAAGAACTGCATTGCGAGACTTGGCATTTTTTTAGATTTTATGTTTTTGATGGTATTAATATTTACAATAAACAATAAAAAGAAATGAACTTACCCAAATTATGGTATTTATTCACGACACCGTGAACCATCAGGTACAGAAACTTCATCAATTACTGACACTTTACAAAGGGTCGACAACTAAAGTTTTAAGCATGGTAACACAGTCACGCAGAATTACTTGAAACTGAAACAATAACCGTTAAGATGGATGTATAAAAGCCGAGATCACGGTAGCTCGGTCTTCTTTTTTGCTTTCAGCCGAGTTCGAATTAAGAGTTTACATGCCTTTGGTCAGCTAACTCTACATATTCAACTCTCAACTTCAATTATTCAATTTTACACAACATTACAAAAGGTAATTATAAATAACAACAAAGGGAATTTAAGTTCGAATGAAGAGTTTGCATGCCGTTGGTCATTAACTCTAAATATTCAACTTAAAATTAACTACGCAAAATACTAATAAATTTCAGGGCAAATTCTACTGGATAAATTATTGTTAAACTCTGGGAGTTCTTAGGCTAGAATTTTCCTGCAGTTTTCCTTCTGAAGTAATTCGATAAATTGAATAATTTTGCTTGGATTTTGAAATTATAAATCGCAAACTAGAATTAATATTCTGGTTGCACAAATTTTCAATGCGAGGCATTTAACGGAGTTTGTCATATCCAAACAAATACCTACGGTATCTTGAACAAATGCAACTCCGAAATATTCTCGTTCACTGAAATTATTTGCGACCAAAACGCGGTTTAATCCTTATCAAAATTTTCGAGCACTTCACGGGATAATTTAAATTGCTTTATTTTGATATAATTTAAGTTGATTACCAAATAAAATTAAAATTAAATAAATAGATAGATTAAGCTATTGAACTATTGGATTTGTTATTAAATGTATGTTTTGCTTGAAGACTTTAAATAAAAAATTGAATTAATAATCAAACGGTAACTCTTTCATTCCACTACACACCCATCGTTTTCAGGTTACTTTTAATTGTATTTGGGAATTCTATTTTTAGTTTGTTTTCTCTAACTTGGAATCAAACACCGGATTTCAAGGAATTTACACGGGACTGGAAATTATAAAAGAGATTTATATGGAGCAAATTGTAGAGAAAGCCTCTTTTGATTTTGTCTTAAGGGGGTATTCTCGTGTAAACGCATAAATTTTACCTCTTTTTTCTTTCTTTTTTTTCTATAAGACAATACCATTCAATCATTTTAATTTTTTTATATGTTGTTATTTGTATCTTAAACTGTATAAAAAAATTTGTTTTTGTTCTTATTTTACATTGTTTATATATTTTGTTTTTAATTAAATTGGACACCAAAAAAAAATAGCAGGTCACTGGTCATGCTAATAGCGGCTGTTCATGTTGTCTGAAATAAAAAAATCGAATGTATCATTGTTCACTAGGTCTGTCGCTATCGTCCCTACCAAAATTAATGAATGTCATTAAAAAAAAAAGAAATGGCGGACTGTAGAAAAAAAAATTGTTTTTTTTGCTAATTTTTTGAAGCTACGCTTTTTATCGGGGGTTTCACGGGCTGGGACTCAACCTAGAAAATCGAAGACGTAAGCGTTAGATTGGTTGGGCGCATGCCTACTCGCCAGAGAGATAGAGAGAGAGAAACGGTCGCCTGCTGTGTGCGTGGGATTCTATTTTTTTGAGCAGTGATTTGTAAAAATAAATATGGAAAGTGATTTAAAAGAATTAGAGGATCTAGTGAGTGGTGACTGTTGCAAAAATATAATTTTATAAATAAAAAAATGATTTTCATTTTTCTTTTCTTATAACTGTATTTTTGTCATTTTATATTATCCATACATTCCAAAAATTATTATGTTTTTCTGTTTATTTTTTTTTTCTTCTATATTCAAAAGAAATTTTTTTTTTTAACTGTTACGTAAGAAGTTGAAGCGTAGCTTCTGTCGGCCAGTCCCACGACTGCCACATTTTTTTTTGTTACAAATCGTTTAAAAAAAATAAGAAAATATTTTCGAAAATAAGCAATTTTGGTACGGACGATAACCATTAATGAGTAGAAGAACATATATAAATTTCAAAGCAATCGGTTGAATACTTTTTTTGTTAGGACCATGACAGTTGTAGAAAATGATGTTTCGAGAAATACGCGTTTAAAGTTTCAAGAGCAGAACAAGTCGCTTACGGCGCGTCGGGGATTATGAGTTGTAACTTATTTAAAACTAGGAATTTTGATCTGAATTTTTCACAGCATATTTTCGATAGGTTTTACTATTGAAATATGAAAAAAAAACCGATGTTTCGAAGTGGTCACACGAGAATACCCCCTTAAGCTATAAGTTAAGCCAGGATCACTTGAAGCTATTTTTTTGCGCAATTAGGAGTAGATCTGGATGGAACAACAATCCAACCACCCGGCAATTCATAACAGCTTTTAAGAGTTTACTGACTCATGCCGAGATTAAAAGTGCAAATGGCAACGTTAGTGAATTGGATGCATGCAGTATATACTTAATTGTTCAGCAAATAGGTACACTAACTGTAAGAAAGGAGAATTTGACCATGATGGTAGACGCAAACGATGTTAGCGAAGAAATGGCAGACGAATTTAACGTAGCTGAATATGATGAAAATGACCTTTTAGATGTATTTTCGGGCGACTTTTCCGAATTTAAGCAATATGCAATTGGATATATTGCAGGATATGTGGTAAAAATGGTCCGACGAATAATTAAATGTAAGTACTGCAATGAAGCATTACTTGCTAAGTATGCGGGTACTGCTCCATCTATAAACAATTTAATATTCCAGAAAAGCCGTGGAGGGCTTGTAATTCCTTCAGCAGGTGTGTCGTTTATTTGCCTATTTGCGGAAAAAGTTTTGAAACATTAGCTGCGTTTTTTTCACCGGGGTTTGTGACCAGATTAGCGTCAAATGAAAAAAACGACTCAGGTTAAAAACCCGGCTTAGTCAACATTTTAAATACGAAATACGCTAGTAAGGTATCTCCACTAGCGCCACCTACAGGTTTTTCCGCCAAAACTTCGAATGCAAGCCATGTGCTCAGTCAATGGAAACAAACGCAAAAAAACGAGCGAGTGGAACGCAAAAAAACGAGTGAGGTGACGTCGGTGCTGCGACCCTCTTTGCGATAGTGATAGTGAGAAAGACAAAACCTTGCATTTTTATTCATTTGCAATAGAAGTTTTGCTTGGCGGGACTCACAGGTGGCGCGGTTGTCGTTGATGAGAGATACCTTACTAGCGTATATGGGAACAGCGCTGGTAGAATATTTGGAACTAATCATCTGGGTGTGTGACCGAAACCCTGGTCAGGGACAGGATTTAGTGACTTTCATGTAAAACCGCTGATCTGGTCACAAGCCCCGGTGAAAAAAACGCAGCTATTATTTAGAGGAAACGGATAATTTACAAAATCTGACGGAAAAAGTGGCACTAAAAGTGCTGAGGAATATAAATTTTGCGAGACTTTTCCCAACATTAAACGACCACATCAAAGATTTTGAATTCGATAACAACCATATATACAAGCTGACTAAATGCATAGTGTATGCATACTTAAAAATAAAGATGGCCCACATCATAAAGCGAAAAAAATTTGGAGTTCACCTATTTAATAAGAAATAAATTATCCCGGTATATAATATTCAGAAATAATGAGATAAAGTATTGGAGTAAAGAAGAAAAATTTGAAAAAAATAATTATAACAATAATATCTACGTATGTGAAAAATTGTATATAAAAATAATTGTACATACTTTATTATTATTTATTTATTTATTTATATGCACAATTTATTTATTTATGTTAGGGAAATCAATTTTAAACTTCCCGCTATCTGTCTGCCGCTGGCAGCGCCACCTACTGTTTTCGCTTTGACTTATCACTGGTGTGACAGATGCTCTTCCCTTCTTTCAAGAACCATTGAACCGATCGGACGTGCTTCGTCGTACTATTGTTTTGCTCGCTTGATAATAAATCTACAGGCTTTAAACCGTTTGTGTTTTATTTCGCATTGTTATTTACGCGCTTTGCTAATAGGTTATGGGCCCAGGCTCGATAAGTGCGAACAATTAAAGTGGGTAAATCGGGTTCGTGAAAATGGCGACCGGCATGAACTCTTTTCGTGTGCAGATGCTACACAAGCACAAATATGATACATGGCGTATACAGGCTGAGGCCATATTGGTTAAAAATGAATTGTGGGAGTATGTGTGCGGACAGACTCCGAAGCCCGAGCCCGGCGCTGATGCGGCAGAGAGGGCAGATCTTGACAAATGGATTGCGCTCGATCGGAAAGCAAGATCCGATATTATTTTGGCTATTTCCCCATCCGAACTTTCGCAGATTCGAGACTGTGTGACGTCAAGGGATGTGTGGATGAAGCTGGAGTCCGTGTACGCGTCCAAGGGCCCCGCTCGCAAAGCGGCTCTCCTCAAAAAGCTCGTGCAGCATGTGCTCGTTGACGACGGTGACATACCTCAGCATCTGACAGAATATTTCGACACAGTTGACAAGCTTAAAGTTATGAATGTCGATATAAACGGTGACCTAGTTACAATTATGTTGCTGTATAGCCTGCCAGATAGATTTGAGAATTTCCAATGCGCTATTGAGACTCGCGACTCATTGCCGGATGCGGAATCCCTAAAAATCAAAATCATTGAGGAAAGTGATGCGAGGTTGCGCAGGTCGTGTCAAGTGGAATCGTCTGATGCTATGTTCGTTGGAAAGGCAAAATGTAAATACGATTCAGGTAGGCCAAAGTCATCGAAAATGACAAAAATTAAGTGCTATTTCTGTAAGAAATCGGGACATAAAGAATTTGAGTGTTTTGCTAAGAAAAAGAAGGAACAGGGACAAAGTGTGAATTGTGCTCACGAAAGTTTTTTTGCGAGGCAGCCCACACAGGCACCAAGCAGCCACGAATGGTGCCTTGATAGTGGCTGTACGTCGCATTTATGCAACAATAAGGATTCCTTTACGGAATACCAAAAATCAAGCAGCACAATTAGGTTGGCCAATGCATAAACAGCGGAAGTTGCGGCAAGTGGAACGGTGCCACTGACGGTTCGGTGCGCGGGTTTTGACAAAAACATTGACTTAAAAAACGTTTTACACGTTCCCGATCTTCGATCAAATTTAGTGTCGGTATCCAAAATCGTTGATAAAAATCACGAAGTCCTATTCAGGAGGACTAAAGCAGTGGTACGTGATTTAAAAGGAAATGTTAAGATGATGGCAAGACGTCGGGGCGATCTTTTCTATCTGGACGAAAATCGGCCAGAGGTACACTGTGTTACCAATGACAGTCCAAATGAAATTGAACTGTGGCATCGTCGGTTCGGTCACATTAATTTCAGGGATCTCAAAGTTATGCAGACCAACGGAGATATAAATGGAATGAGCTTCAAGGTTAACGAGCGTTATCGGGATTGTAGCTCTTGTCTCGCCGGTAAGTTAACCCGCTTGCCTTTTCCAAAAAGAGCAAAGAAGTCACTCGAAAGGCTCCAAATTGTATACACGGATCTTTGTGGTCCAATGAGGACAACTTCAAATGGAGGAGCACGCTACTTTATGACAGTGACTGACGATTTCAGCCGTTGGTGTGAGGTTTTCTTCTTGAAAAGTAGGGATGAGGCTCCCGAAAGGCTATTGGAATTCATCAGGTTTGCCGAAAAACAAACGGGACAGAAGGTGAAAGCGATACAGTCCGACAATGGCAAGGAATACTGCAACAGGACTCTGGAAAAACTTCTTAAGGCGGAGGGCATTCGCCGCAGGCTCACCACCGCTCATACCCCACAGCAAAATGGGGTAGCTGAGCGTAAAAACAGAACTCTAGTGGAGTCAGCAAGATGCATCCTGATCCAGTCCGGGCTGCCACAATCATTTTGGGCAGAGGCAATTGCGACGGCGAATTATGTTCGCAACAGGAGCATCACAGCAAGCCTAAATAAAGGCACGCCATCCGAATTGTGGACAAGTGAGAAACCTAATGTTAAATATTTTAGAGTGTTTGGCTGTCCGGTTTTCATTTCGGATACACAACCAAATAAGGGCAAATTCCAGCCTAGAGCAATTGAGGGCAGGTTCGTGGGATACTCTAGCGAATCGAAGGCCTATCGCATTTGGGTTCCTAGCTTGAGAAAAATCTTCATCACTAGGGACGTCAGATTTATAAACGAAGGCTGTAATGCCAGTGTCGATGCGCCGGACACAGGGGGCGAGGGAGTTGGAAAATTCTTCGATGTGCCCTGCCACGACACAGCGGGAACTCGCTTCTCATCTCGAGATGATGCTCAGGGGGAGGCAGTTTTCCCGACGCAGAATGTTTCGTCGAGGACTCGCAGCGGAGGCTAGGCCCAGGGAGGCCTCAAATCATTCGTACGGGCAAACCAGGACGCCGGAGCAAGAGGTTCAGCATAGTTCCGGACGACGGAATTCAGGTGCCTTCGACATCGCGTTCTGAGGACGATGAAGGACCTGTTGTCTTCGTTGATTTTCGACCGAGCGGCACAAGGGATACTCATTCTTCAGGGGATCGGCCGGACAATTTTGTCGACTTGCCTTTCATCAAGGAAGAAGAATTTTTCCCGGCAAACTCTGCTCCCGACGAGGGAGAGGACGATTCCATGGAAATAGGGATGTGCACCGCGGAGATTCCCTTCGCTCAGGCTCTCGCGGGTGAGGACGGAGAGCAATGGAGAGACGCCATCTACGATGAAATGAAGTGTCTGATCGAGAACGACACGGGGGACATCGTGAGGAGACCAAAAGGTAAAAATATAATTGGCTCAAGATTTGTTTTAAGAGATAAATGCGCTGCAGACAGTAGCCTAGAGCGACGTAAGGCAAGACTTGTTGTCAAGGGGTTTACGCAGCGACCTGGCGTAGATCATTTTGATACTTTCTCCCCTGTCGCAATTCTTTTAGACTCTTAATTGCCCTTTCGGCGAGATTCGGTCTCGAGATTTCTCAGTTAGACGTAACCACGGCTTACCTAAACCACCATACCTTTGCCATCGAAAGCTGCAAAAATGATTTCCGACCTTGAGCGTGGTGGTGATGTCTGCCGGCTCAACAAATCTTTATACGGTCTCAAACAGGCGGGACGACAGTGGTATGGTATCTGAGGCTAAGTGATACGCTGAAATCAATCGGTCTTAGTCCGACTAAATCGGACCCATGTGTGTTCTTTGAGTGGACACCCCGCGGATTGACCGTGGTCCTGATTTATATCGACGACATATGTAATTATTGCGTCTAAAGATCCAGGGAGAGTAATGGAAATCAAAGAGAAACTCTCACGTGACTTTAAGGTCAAGGATCTCGGACACATCAAGTACTATTTGGGCATTGAGGTGCGCTTTGAGGGCAACAGGATCCACCTGTCACAGAGCGATTATATCCGCGAAATATTAAGCAGGTTCGGAATGTCCGAATGTAAGCCATCAAAAACGCCTTTGGTGGTGGGAGCAAAGCTGTCGAAGGGGGTAAAACTCGAGAAGGACGGTGATATTCCTTATAAGGAGCTCAGAGGTGCTCTTATGTATGTTGCTTTGGGATCACGCCCCGATATTTCCCACGCAGTGAGCGTGCTTGGTCAGTTTGGTGACTGTTTTGACAACACGCATTGTGTAGCTGCTAAGCGTGTGCTCAGATTCTTAAAGGGCACAATGGATCGTTCTCTCACTTACACCGCAGAACTCGATCAGTTGACGAGCTACGTCGATGCTGATTGGGGCAACTGTATTGACGACAGGAGGTCATACACCGACATGGCATTCATCCTGGCCGGAGCAGCGATTTCGTGGTGCTCCAGAAACCTACTGTTGCTTTATCAACCTACTGTTGCTTTATCATCTGCAGAGGCCGAATACTTGGGCCTGACCGATGTGGCGAAGGAAGCGATTCACTTTATTCAATTTCTCCGAGAGCTTGGACTCGATGATTTGGCTTCTGTCGTTTTGTTTAACGACAATTAAGGGGCGGCTCATCTCGCTAAAAATCCCGTGCATCACTCTAGGTCCAAACACATAGACATCAGGCGTCATTTTATTCGTAATGCCCTGAGGAATGGAGATATCTCTCTGAAGTATGTACCTACGGAGGACATGGCTGCGGACGTGCTTACGAAGGCTCTATCGTCTGCAAAACATGACAGGTGTTGTGAGATTCTGGGTATTGACCCTTCTCCATCGCATAAAATTGAGGGAGAGTGTTAGGGAAATCAATTTTAAACTTCCCGCTATCTGTCTGCCGCTGGCAGCGCCACCTACTGTTTTCGCTCTGACTTATCACTGGTGTGACAGATGCTCTTCCCTTCTTTCAAGATCCATTGAACCGATCGGACGTGCTTCGTCGTACTATTGTTTTGCTCGCTTGATAATAAATCTACAGGCTTTAAACCGTTTGTGTTTTATTTCGCATTGTTATTTACGCGCTTTGCTAATAATTTATTTACTTATTTATTAAATTTTAAATTTAATTTTTTATTTATATACACAAATTATTTATTTATTTATTATATGTACATCCATTCTACATTTTAAAATTGCAATATTTATTTATTATTTATGCGTAACAAAACAAAATATCTGTGATCACGGGAAATGGCTGCCAAATTTTAATATAAAAAACTGAACATTGATTTACATAACTTTAAATAGGTATATGTACATATTTATACATTTTTTCCATTTTGTTCACACATTTATTATCATCATCATTTTCATATAAATGGTAAGTTAAGATTTTAACACGGATGGTAAGGCATATTAATGCATCATACGTTTATCAAAACATAAAATAACCTTTTTTAGATTTGATTTAAAATCACTTATTTTCAGATGGGTCTGTAAAGATGTGGATGCGAACCAAAGCCTCTCCCATCAAGAGGCCATCCTTACCTTTTCGTGGTAGACCCGTTCAAACTAACAAGGCTCTGGCACGGTTGACCTTAATCTAAAAACATCAAAACAAAACGCATTCATTTATTCCGGGAACATTTTGTTTGTTTGTTGTTTGTTTGTTTTGAATTACTGCCTCACGGCAGTGCACCTTAAGGTGGCTTACTGGTCCGGGCCGTTAGGCCATATTAACCATCATCACTATATTTCTTCAAATCACCAGGTAAGGTAAGTAATATGGACTTGTTCAGCCCTTGTACACAAAAATCAACTAATCACAAGCACTGGAATATGTTCATCAAAAGTTCACACAAGTCACATCCGAAAAATTAAAGTGACAGATTCAAGGTTCATTTAATGTCAATTCCGTAGATAGAATATGAAGACATTGAAATCCAGCCGCACAGTTTAAGTCACAAGTCCAGTCATGAAATCAAATTTTGCACCAACTTATTCAACACTTTATTCAAGGCTGTCAGGTCACATCAAAACTTTAATAAGATGTCAGATTCAGGGTTCATAAAAAAAGGAATCAAAATTCTCAACTCGTAGACTCCATTTAATACCAAGTCAGTGGATGAAAGATAAAGTCAGACAAGCAAAAATGTACACAAGTTCTAAAGACAATCCGATATCAATACATAAAAGATCTCACACATGAACACCAAACAGAACTTATATCGTCCGAAACGCAACTGCAGATGGTATATGGTACTCATAGAAAAAAACACTCGTGAGCGTGGAAGAGCCAACTCATCCTCTCTGAGATCACCAATAGCAGATCAGCAATCACTCCACACATTTCCACCAGATCCGATCCGTTACTCCCTTAGAGGACCGTAATTTTGTACCGTTATATGTAGCACAGATTTCCACACGTGGTCTCTCAACTTTAATTTAAGATTATTATGCCCACAATTCCATTATAGGTTGAAAAATTGCTGAGGTACTGCTATGCCCAATTCGACCTTTTGATCTCTTTGGCCATTAATGAAACTCCTTGTAATAACATAGCAGATACCACATGGTCAAAAATTAAAATCAAAACACAAAATGCATTAAATAACATTTCAATTGAGTATCTCCAGGTGCATCACAAACATTGGCCTAAGACAGCCAAATAGCCTCCTATCTTAGATGCATCGCATTATTCTTTCCACCAATAACCAAAATAAAATCACTTTTAGATTCTCAATAACATTAACCCTTGTACAGTTAAACGAACACCGGTAAAAAAAAAATATGTTCGGATCAACGAAATTCTTATTAAGTTAAGAAAAATGTTACTCAATTTTCAGGATATCATCTCCGAATTTGATACCCAAAAGGACACACTTAATGAAGTGAATACTTCACCAAAAATTTCACAAGAGAAATTTTAAATCACGAAACACAAAGTAGTGCAAGAGCTCTTCGATGGCGAGAGCCATCAGAAAGTCGACCGAACGGTCTGACGGTTACGGTGGCACTGGGGAACATTTTGTAAAGTTTACAATTATTTGTTTACATTTTGCTTCCGAGAGAACTGTCAAGCTAATCAGCGGCGCTGCGCGGCGCAGCGCTACCTTCATTCGGATATTGGAATGAATCTTATTAAGTTGTCCGCCTGCGGGGGATGAAGAAAAAGCGAAATAGTTCGATTTCGCCCCAAATTTGATCTCACTTTTAAAATGATTTTTTGTACGAGACCAGCAGTCCAGTATGAGTATCTTTATGTCTTTATGGCTTTCGGACAGAGCGGACGCGCACGAAAAAACGAAAACGGAGTCGGGTGTTTGCTAAAGAAAAATTAAAAGAATTGAAGTATATTCAATAAGAATAAGTTTGTGTAATAAAGGAATAGTTTCATCGAAAAGACACTAACGAAAATTAAAAGTACCCAAAATTTAAAGTAACGAAAAGTGAAAATCACGCGAAGAAATAGAGGAAAGGAAAACGTCGTAAAGCGGTTGTTCGGTGGGGTTTAGGGGGTTTTCCCCAGATTTGGTCATCGCCGAAGAGCAAAATTCAACCCGGGCTAGCGGCAGTTGTGGACGTCGAAAAACTTAAGAAGCGTAAAGTGCCTTAAGGAAAACGTTAAAAAAAAAAAAAACGTGGCAGAGACATTACTTTTAAAGGAATCCAATTATTTGTTGTTTATTTTAACAATGAAAAAGGTAAGTAAATAAAAACTGGTTCTTTTAGTCCCGTTTCATATGAAGAACAATTCCAGCTGCAGCTTTGCCAATTCTTTTTCACCGTTATCCCCACCGCTATCGCCACGGCCACCGGGTCAGTGTGTGCTTGCCTTTATAGAACGGAAATGACAAAACCTGCTGTAAAACAATCACAAAGCAAAACAGAGAGTTTTACCAAGTTTTACTACTTTTGCTGCGAATACAATTAGTTTACAGCTTGCAAAAACCACTCTCGTAGTGACGCCCAACATCAAAACGACAACGAACTTGAGACTGGCTTGAAGGAGCACGCTTGGGCTCCGATGGCCAACGTACTGAATAACGATTTTTTTTCTGTCTTAAAATTTCTCGTTGTTCACCGCGCGTGCCTGCCAACTGGTGGTTTTATTTAAATACTTACTTTATGAGGGTCGCCGTAGCACTGCGTTACTTAAATGCCCCAGATAAATTTTAATAATGAATTACCCCAAATATCTAGTCAAACAAAAGAGCGGATTTAAGTATTTAAGGATATAAAGTCATAGACTTGACCTTATTTAAGGGACAATCGTGGCAAAAAAGAGCCCCAACAGAACGAAAAATCATTTAAAAGAATAAACGTTGTTGCATGTGCGGATATTTCTTGCTTAAATAATTCTGTATTTAATATTTTATAATATATAAAAAGTCTGCTCTTCACATAAGCCAAAAACTGTGTTAGAACCCTTTTGACGCTTTTGGTGCTTATTTGTTTCAGTGCGATTAACTTAAATATACGTTAATTTGTGAAATGAAGTGCTTTGTGCTGGGTTGCGTGAATAATACGAAAGTTATGCATGGGAAATTGTTTTTTAAGCAAGTGAAGTGATGGAAATGCAACATAAAAGGAGTTAAGTTGAGTTAAATTATATTCCGAAAATTGAGAAAACCCTCAAATTTTTCACTCTGCTGGTTTGTTTACATTCTGCAAAAGCAGGGTAGCTTATTGAGTGAACTGTGGCGTGCAAAGTCAATATTCGGAGGGCATATGGTTTATGCCAGGAACTTTGAAAATTATTTTTATAAATGTAAACCTAGAATAAGAAAACCACTGTGTAAACCTAGTGTAAACCTAGAATAAGAGAACCATTGTAATGTCACCCCGCTGTCAGATGTGGTTTTCGAACCAAAGTGGCCGGCGCCGTCAAATTCTTCTTCGTTTTAGAAAAGCGAATGCACCCGGCGAGTCTCGAACGAGAGACGCGGGAGTTGACAGTTCATTTCTCGATAAGTTGCGCATTTTGGTTCGAGAGACGCAAAAGAAGACAGACGCGGAATCAGAAAAAGTAAAAAGTAAGAAAGAACTAGTGTAATAGTTTGATAAAAATAAAACTGAAGAGATAAAAACTCCAGGTGTGGGGTCAGAACGAGATAAAAATATTTAAATTAAAAAGAAAGAACATGATAAGTGGGAAACCAATAAGCCAAGCGACGAGGCAAGAAATTGCTGAGGCTTTTGCTCGTGCCGGGGTGAGTTTCCCAATGACGTCAAACACGGCGCAATTAAGGCGCCTCTACCTGCAGCACTTCCCTCCCGAAGGCGAAGCAAGCGGTGAAGATGTTGATGCCGTGGAAAATGCCGACGCAGTATTTTCCGATGCCGCCCCTTCCGATGGTGCCTCATTTGACGGTGTTGGCCCCAATGCCGGGGACACCACTCAAACTACAGCTGCGCAGTCCACTTCCGCCAACGCCGACCATGCAGTCAGTGCCGCCTGCGCAATCGAAGTAAGTGATGCCGAAAAATACGTTTCTCCCCCCCTTGTAGGGGCCCTCGCGCCCGTTGCATGTGCCGATGATGTAAGCATTATTCCTGCCGCCATGAGAGCTGCTCGCTCAGCTCCCGTGCTGCCTGATGAGAATGTCAGTGGTAGCGATACTCAGATGTCACTGGACGCTGAGTTAGAAATATTGCAAAAGCGCAAAAAAATTCTGGAGCTCCGCCACGAGCTGATGAAATTGGAGGGAGCCCTAGCTGCTCCTGTTCCCCGTAGTGTTGATTTCGCCGAATTGGAGCATGCTATTCCTAAATTTAGTGGAGATAACGAGGCCCATTCTGTGAAACACTTCATTCGGGATTTAGAGGAAGTGATGGCGACTGCTGACATTGATGATAATCGTAGACTGCTGTGCCTGCGACGATGTTTGACGGGAACGGCACGAATGTTCCTGTCAACTACTTCTGAGGTTACCTACCAGACATTGAAGAATGCGCTCATCAAAGAATTCGACTGTGCAGTATCCCGCCAGGACGTATATCGGGCATTATCCCAAAGACGTTGGGAGCCCAAAAAAGAGTCCCTGCATTATTATATACTGACGCTGCAATCTATTGCCAGACGTTCGGACATTTCCGAAATTGAGGTCATTGGATTTATTCTGGACGGAATCGAGGGCAAGATCGAAAATATTCACCTGCTGATGAGTGCCCAGACGATTCCTGAACTAAAGACGCTGGTAAACAGGTACCAACTGAGATACTTATGCCGACCTACTTCTTCTGCCGGACGAAATACAGCTGATGCAACGCGACGACCGACCGGGGCTCGGCAAAGCTCCGCTGCCGAGGGACGAGATGCCGCTAAAGTACCCAATCGCCAAAGTTCAAGCACACAAGTGAAGGTCTTGTGCTACAACTGCTCGCAGACGGGGCATATTAAGCCCAATTGCCCGTACCCGATCCGCCCGAGAGACGCATGTTTTAAGTGCTGGAGGACCGGTCACGACCATCGATCGTGCCCCAACCCGAGGAACACGCTCATCCCTGTGAACGAAGCTGCCGGAATGTTTGAGGAAGAGGACGCTGACAGGACACTGGTGAATGAAGTCGACGCTCTAAATTTAGTAAGTGTAAATTTTAAGGGGTGCACGGTATTTAATAAATTTCTTTCTCTCTTTGACACGGGTAGTCCCAGTAGTTTCATCCGGCGGTCATGTGTGCCGAAAAATTGCAGAGTGCCCCACAAGCCATTGACGTCAAGGTTCCACGGAATCGGGGGCCAGAGGTTAAAAATACATTGTAGAATTAAGGTTAAGATAAAGGCTGTAAATCAAATAAGAGAAATAGATTTGTTTGTATTGCCGGATGATGCTATTGGTACACCCTTAATTTTGGGACGCGACTTTTTGAAGAAATTCCGAATTCATTTGACTTGCCGAAAATTAAAATATTCTAGAAATGAGCTTTTGAAGTTGAGAGAGGGGATTGATCATTGCACCCTCAACTCTGATATTTTGAATTTGGTTTTAAGTAAACATTGCCTCCTGACGGATAAATTAAGCGGCACCCATTCCTGCAAATCGAGTACTACACGAAATGCCTTGAGTTACATAGATAATGAGGAACCTCAAAGAAAATTAGAGGAATGTTACAGGCCGGATATTTTTAGTATAAATATCGCTGACAATAGTGACGAAACAAACGTGAACGTTGGACTTAGTAAGACCTTGCAGGAAAAAATCAGGGGCTTGATTCTTAATAGATACTTGAAGCCCGAGAGTGCGACTTTTGAGCCATATCCGTGCGAAATGAAAATACGATTAATATCGGACGTGCCCTTTCATTGTTCGCCGCGCCGATTGTCATATGTGGAGCGAACCCAGGTTCGAGCCATTGTCGGGGATCTTATGAGGGACGGTATTGTCCGACCGAGTAGTTCACCCTATGCTTCAGCTATAGTGCTCGTCAAGAAAAAGAACGGACAAACGCGAATGTGTGTTGACTATAGATCTCTAAATAAGTTAACAGTCAGGGATAATTTTCCGCTACCCCTTATCGAGGATTGTATCGAGTATTTGGAGGGTAAAAAGTATTTTTCTACCCTTGATCTGAAGTCTGGGTTTCACCAGGTACAGATGTCTTCCGACTCAATCCCATTTACGGCTTTTGTAACGCCTGACGGGCAATACGAATATTTAAAGATGCCGTTTGGTTTGAAGAATGCGCCTGCCGTATTTCAGCGTTTTATCAACAATATATTCCGGGACTTAATCGAATCAAAAAAAATTATCATATACATGGACGATATCCTTATTGCAACTGCCGAAAGTGAAGAACATATGACGATACTTAGTGCTGTTTTAAGAGAGGTTTCGAGGCGAGGACTGCAATTGAATCTCGCTAAATGCCAGTTCAGTTATAATGAAATAGAGTATTTAGGATATAAAGTAAACAAGTTTGGTATTTCGCCCAGCGATTCTCATATCATAGCAATAAAAAAAATTCCGCCCCCTAATAATCGAAAGGAATTGCAGTCATGCATTGGGCATTGCCAAGCCCTTGTTGAACTTAATGAAAAATGATGCCGACTATAATTTTAACGAGGAATGTGCCGCTGCCTTTAACGAATTAAAGTCTAGACTGGTAGATGCACCAGTCCTGGCCATATATAATCCTAATAAGGAAACGGAGCTGCATTGCGATGCTAGCTCTGTTGGTTTCGGTTCTGTTCTTCTGCAAAGGCAGGAAGATAATAGATTTCATCCTGTTGCCTACTTCTCAAAGACTACTACTGCTGCCGAGTCGAGGTATCATAGTTTCGAGTTGGAAACGCTTGCCATCATATATGCTCTAAGACGGTTTAGAGTTTATCTTGAGGGAATTCCGTTCATAATTGTGACAGACTGTAATTCGCTTACGCTTGAAAGAAAGCAAATCAATCCAAGAATTGCTAGGTGGGCTCTAGAGCTCGAGAATTACAATTATACCATTCAACACCGAAGGGGTGCCACAATGGGTCATGTTGATGCTCTAAGCAGGGTTCAGATTGCGTCTCTGTTCGATACCGGGGACGTAGATTTCCAAATCCAAATCGCACAAGAACGTGATGAATTGATAAGGGGTTTGCGAGATAAGATAATGACTACTGAAGTAAAGGAGTTTGAGTTGATTGATGGATTGGTCCATAAGTTAGGGAAAGATAATCGAAGACTTCTATATGTGCCGGCGGGAATGGAAGACAATATTATTAGAACAATACATGAAGGTGTGGGACATCAGAGTGTAGATAAATGCCATGATAAAATCATCCAACACTATTGGTTTCCGGGTATGCGTGGTAAGATTAGTAGATTCATAGAAAATTGTGTGAAATGCTTGATGTATGCCGTGCCGTTAAGAGCAAAGGAGCGCAATCTCCACAGTATTCCGAAAGTACCGCTGCCGTTTGATACCATTCATATTGACCATTTTGGCCCTTTGCCGTCCATTAACTCAAAGCGTAAGCATATTTTGGTCGTTGTTGATGCCTTCACCAAGTTTGTAAAGCTCTATCCTACCAATTCGACGAGTACCCGTGAGGTCACTGCCGCGCTGGAAAAATATTTCTCTTACTACAGCAGGCCCAGACGAATTGTGTCGGATCGTGGCACTGCATTCAGCTCGCTAGAATTTGCAAATTTCTTGCTAAAACAAAATGTATCTCACGTGAAGGTTGCCGTGGCTTCACCCCAGGCAAATGGCCAGGTTGAACGGGTGAACCGTGTACTTAAAGCCATGTTGGGAAAACTGAGTGAACCAATTAACCATGCTGATTGGTCAAGTAAGCTTAACCAGGTCGAATATGCCATTAATAATACTATACACTCTTCTTCAAAGGATAGTCCGAGTATGTTGCTGTTCGGCACCGAACAGCGCGGTGAAATTGTCGATGAACTAACGGAATACTTGTCGGGTAAAGCTGGTGTCCGGGTTGAAAGAGATCTGCCGACCATTCGATCAAATGCCGCTGCCGCCATTAAGAAATCCCAAGACTATAGCTTGGAGTATTTCCTCAAAAATAGCACCGAAGCTAAAAAATATTCAAAAGACGACCTAGTAGTTATAAGGAACGTTGACGTTACGACGGGGATAAACAAAAAATTCGTACCTCGATATAAGGGTCCATATATCGTTCATAAGGTATTAGGAAACGACAGATACGTGATACGGGACATAGAGAATTGTCAATTAACACAATTGCCGTATGATGGGGTTGTTGAGGCAAACCGAATGCGGAAATGGGTTGCTGGGTATCCGGATGGAATGGCATGTATGTGCGAAGAGCTTGAGAATAGTATTGAAAAAAAAAAACAACAACAGATATAAAGTCGATGTTCTAATGTAGGGTTGTTCATAATTATTTTGTGATCGAGGCCGATCGACGTGCCAGATTGGCCGAGTTGTAAACCTAGAATAAGAAAACCACTGTGTAAACCTAGTGTAAACCTAGAATAGGAGAACCATTGTAATGTCACCCCGCTGTCAGATGTGGTTTTCGAACCAAAGTGGCCGGCGCCGTCAAATTCTTCTTCGTTTTAGAAAAGCGAATGCACCCGGCGAGTCTCGAACGAGAGACGCGGGAGTTGACAGTTCATTTCTCGATAAGTTGCGCACTTTGGTTCGAGAGGCGCAAAAGAAGACAGACGCGGAATCAGAAAAAGTAAAAAGTAAGAAAGAACTAGTGTAATAGTTTGATAAAAATAAAACTGAAGAGATAAAATAAATATGCTCTAAAATTTTTTTTGATATTTACTACGTTTATAGGAGAGCGAAACTCCCGGATTGAAGCTTCGATCCGGAGTAAAAATGGCCTATAAACAGACTACGATAGTGAAACTTCAATCCCACCGGACCTGTGGGACTGAAACTTCGATCTAGATTTTAACTTGCGTGTAAACGGACGAAGATTATTGAGAGGAAGAAGAAGTGTTTTTTCTCTTGTCAAAATACTTTTGGAATTGTGCCGGTTCACAGAGGTAATTTAAGTGCTATTTTATGCTCCAAATACGAAAAACTGAAATATGTGAGCTTGTTGTGGTCAGGGCCAAACCTTGGCCCCGATTCTCTGTCCTGGAAAGCATAAAACATCATTTTTATTTCACGCCGCCTATGGCTGGCAAAACAAAATTGAGCTCGTCAACAAGTCCAAAAATTTACGGCGCCCGTTGGCGGGTACCGCAAAGGGGCTGTCTCTCGGACTGCGAACGCAGAGTTTTGTAGCTAAAAATAGCACCAAAACTCGGCGCTCGCAGCTCGAGGGACAGTTAAAGCGAAGAAAAATTGCGGCGCGGGCCTGGCGATCGAGGCAAAATGTGCACCTCGAGCCCGGTCCCACAGAAAAATTCACGCGAACGAGAAGCTCGAGCCGGCACCAAAAGTGCACGGTGCACCCAGCGGCCTCGAGCCAGGTCCCAGCCACAGCGAGAAGCGTAGCTCGATCCCGTTGGCATCGACTCGCACATCGGCGGTAAGCGCTTGATTGGCTGGCGCGGCGATGTGTGAGTGGATGGCAGCGGGATCTGCAACGGCACGCGCTGGAGGCAGGCGGACGGCCGGCCGGCAGATCGCGAGCGTGGCGTCGATTTTTCGGGGGGTCGGTCGGAAGCTGTGAAAGGAGTTGGGTCGCGAAAAAAAAATTAAAGAAGTCAGGGTGCACGAAAGAAAGTTCGGTCGGGAATTAAAATTTGGAAAAAAAGGTCGGTGCGAGAGAAAGAGTTGAAGTGGTCGGGAAAGTTAAAAGAACAATAAGCTAAAAGAAAGAAAGTGGAAAATCGCGAACACGGGAGCCGGTAGGAAAAGCTGAAAAAGGAAAGAAGAAATTCCGGGAAATTTTTGATTGAGCCGTGCCGAACGGGACCTTAAAAAGAAAATCGATCATAATTTGCGCCCAACTGGATTAACACAAAAAATTTACTCACCGTGCAGTGCGAGTGCGGGCCAACTCTTAAAACCCTGAAAAGAAAAGTATGTAAATGTTAAGTACATTAGCCGTAAAAAAGTGACGTCAGGGACATACCGTTAAGCCTCCTCCGATAAGAAAAATCATGTAAATGGGATGTGCATTGAAAGTAATCATAAGTGTAGAGACCTATCATTAAGTTCCTTCGATCACGAGCCTGCAAAAAGGAAAAGAACTGAATCGAAAATTTAAGTTCCGGGATTTTAACTGTTCAGGTGCCTTACCATTAAATTGTACCTGGTGTGCCGATTCAAAAAAAAAAAAAAAAAAAAAGAAATACATTAACCATAAAGTTAGAAGTCGATGCTTAGTGCGGTATCTTACCGTTGGTCCGTATGACAATGAAGTTAGGTGAACCTGTAAATAAAGAAACGGGAGGTACATTACTAAATTTATAAACATAAAATATAAGTGAATAACGATACACTCAAACAAATAAAAGTTGAAACTAAGTGACGGACTTCATAATTAAGCATAGATTTAAATAAGACGCCCAAAGCTCAGTGACTAAGTAAATAAATAAACTTCTCTTTGAATACATGAGACTAGACCGAAGTGAGTGAAAAAGTAACATATATTTAACTCAATAAGGGCCTCTTTCACCAACTACAAGTAAAGTGTTGATTAGTTACTCTTTGATTAACGCTAATTGGCAAGTAAAGGTTCCGAGTATTTTCTCCAGTTTCACAAACGAAATCAAAGCTTCGAGTAACTACTTATTCGTTAAGTGAAATTCGTTGAGTTTTATATCAAATGTCACGATTCAAATTCAAAAGTATCGCAGACAATTTCGTATTAACTACTTATTTACGTGTTGCGGTGATTTAAAATATGTATTATCATAAAACATAAACAAGTTGCAATCTGAATTTGTCAGTTGCAAGCAACTGCGGGCACCAGAAAGTGCTTAGTAGGAAAAAACCCTCCTAAAACAATAAACGAGAAAGGTCGGGGTTTCCCCTGATTATACGGGTAATTGTATCGGCCGACGCGGCGCCTCAAGAACAACCCTTCTGGAGCCCCGAAGAACATACCTTTGCGTTTTAGAAATTATTTTATGTTTTATATTATTATGCACTTGGTTCACTGCATCCTTCGATAGGCGAAATTTAGCAAAAATATCAGTTTCATCTAGGTCCGCAAAATAATTAACATGGAATTTAAACACACGAATTCGTGGAACTCTTTGCAACGAAGAATTTTCTATTTCATCTAGTTGAGATCAATTAAATCAAACAAATCCATTTTTTATTAATTTCTTTTAAAATAACTTTTTGATAATGCACAAATTGAAACTACGATGAAGTTTTTGTTAACCTACTCATCAATTAAATTCGCTAATTGGCAGATCGACTGGCAAGTAAGTTACGGGCTAGTTTATCCACTGGCTAACGCTACTCAAAAATGGTGAAATTCGTACGTTTAGTTACCGGTGACTTTAACTGGCGGTTAGCCTACTTGACACTTTACTTGTAGTTTGTGAAAGAGGCCCTAAGACTATGAACCGATAATTAAAACCTATAAGCAGTGAAGACAATAAATACATAAATTTATGATAAGTTAAATAAGCCAATAATCTAGGGACGGAAGTACATACATAAAGCCATAGGTACGTTAATACCTAAGACAGTAAACAGACAGTGAAGTAAATAAATTCGGATATAAGTGAACGATTAAACCCACGAACTAGACATATAAGTGAACCTTGAAATAAAGATCTATATCAATATAAATTGAACATTCAGAATAAAATAAGTGGACCTTTGAAAATAAATAAATAAATTTAAACCAATCAATGAACAAATAAGTGACACCAAAAACCAACAAAATTAATAAATACGCGACAACATAAAAACAACAACAAATAAATACAAATACCAACCGTTTATGACCGGCCTGAAGCACCGGGGACACACCGGCACCACGTCGGGGCCACAAGAAGAGGCAGGGTGTCGGGCGGCGGCAACAGCATCTTTACCAGCATCAACATCATCAACAGCCGCAGCAACATCAACAGCAGCCGCATCATCAGCAGCAGCAAGGCGCCCAACGACAGATAAGTTTTGTAAATTTATATAAGAAAAAATAAGAATTTAATATAAAGAATATATTAGCAAATATGTTGAGATAACTTACCTTTCTGCTTTCTCTTGGTCCTCCTTCTCCTCTCGACTTCAGCCAGCGTGGGTAATTTTGTGGATCTGTTGAGATGATCTAATGTAAATTTTGATTTTAAAGGGACCTCCCCATAATTTTTGAATGGCCAAGGGGAGGTCAAAGGGTGGTTGGGGCATAGGCCAGTGGGGGTTCATTTCGACCAGAACCCCCCGTCAGAGTCATTCGCAGGCAGTAGCAGGGATTCGGCCTGCACTGTCCTTTTCCGCCCCTTATCGCTTTTGTCGTTCCGTCGCGGGAGAAAATTTCGTTGTTGGTGGGCCGTTCCGGGTGGCGCAGCGCGGCCTTTCGGCAAACCCCCCCACACTACCGCATAATGCTAGCTCCCGCAGCCGCACACCCCCGGACGAGGAACTTAGCCGGGTCCTCGAGGCACCAACCCGCAACAAGCTGCAGGGTTTCATTTTTACAAACATCAAATCACAGATTGACGGTGAGCGCAGTTAGTTGATATTAGTGAATTCCAATTCGTTCTTTCCTATAAACTCGGTGGGAGTTTACAATCGGGAACAAGTGAAGAATAGCCCCTTTTTAACACATTTCTCCGATTTGACACTGCTGACACTGGTTGTCATCTTAAGATATTTGTTTTTTTTTTAATTTTTGGCCAAAATATATTACATAAATTGTAAATTGGGAAAGATTTGGTTAGTAGGCATTTTGTAAAAGGAAAATATTTAGTTATTAAGCATTTTGCAAAAGGAAAATATCAGTTAGTAAGCAAACAAAATGTGAAATTAAAAGTTGAATATTTCGGAAACTAGAGCCGATCGCCAAAAAATGCTTGCATGATTCTTCCGTTTTACACCATCCGGATGGCGCCTGCAAAATTTCATTCAAATCGGAGAAGAGGAAGTATTCCTCACAAGCCTTAGAAGCGATTAGGGAAAAGTAATAAAGTAATCTTTGCTGTCGAATTAACGCGTTTATTTAAAATCTCACATTTATATAATTTTAATTTTAATTCTAATTGTATAATAATCTATAACATAGGACTTAAAATCACTGCTTGAAAATAGTGAGATCGTCCGAGCTTTACTTCATTGTAACAAAATAAGTGAGTTTACAAATAATCACAGTGTAATGTATATTAATACTAGCTGCAAATACCTGCCTCCCTGGGTTTTTTTAGTCATACATTTATTTATTTTATCTTCTACAAAGTTCCAGAAAGATATCGAACTTTTGAGAAATTTCGCGAATCTTCTAGAAAGTTCCAGAAAGTTAAAGTTACCAAACGTTCAAAAATTTTCCCGGAAGTTGCGTTACCGAATTTCCAAAACATTGCTGGCATTTTCTAGAAAGATTGAAGAAATTTTATCGAACAGTCAAAAAATGTGTCGAATTTTCCCGAAAGCTCAAAAAAATAACGGAACTTTCGAGAAATTTCTCAAATCTTCTAGAAAGTTCCAGAAAGTTATCGAACTTTTGAGAAATTTCTCAAATCATCTAGAAAGTTCCGGAAAGTTATCGAACTTTCAAGCAATACTTTCAATCCCCATATCTTCCATACCCTTATAGATATCTGCATGCAACCACCATAGTGCACGATGGGAAGCTTGGGGCTACTACCACACACAAACACTTTTCGTCTGTTATGTGTAGGGGAGACTGGGGCTGTTAGTGGAAGGGTAGGTTGTTACAGTGGCAACGGTGGCGAAACAGAGAACGCTATACTGACGTTAGAAAGAGATAAATACTCCCGCCAACGCCCGCCGGCAAGCACGCCTCGAGAGCCAGTGGCGTTAGTGTTTTTGTGAGAGGAGCCCACGCGTGCTGCCATTAAAATCACAGGTTAGTAAAATTATCGATTTTTAGTAATATTGGTCTACAACCTATGTACATATATTCCATAAAAGCAGAAATATCTCTTTTGTGATATTTACGCCCTAATGATTTAGTTTTACGATAAATCTACGTTTATTCAGCTATATTTATTTGTGTTTTCAATTCAATAAATAACCTAAAAAGGCCAGTTTTGGCGTTTCGGCTAAAAGTTACATTTTCTCGGGCAGGTTGTGATTTGTCACTACCTGCTCCATAGCGCTTCTTGCCGACTGACATAATTTGTGCTATATAATTTATGGTTTTTTTTTTTTGTAGGATGATGACGTATAATAGAAAAACTAAGCGTGGCAAAATATCTAAAGATATTTGCGAAGAAGTAGCAGCTATTTTGGAGGAGGACAAAACTAAAAAAAATCGTAGCATCGCAAAAGACTTTGGATTATGTCATATGTCGCTAAAAATGTTAGAAGGTGTCGTTGGGCCAGTCTGGCAATACCGACATTTTCTGGAGAGTTGATGTGCGGAGAAAAATAAACGTCAGAGTTGATGTCTACTTTACTTTTACTTTTCAACTGGAACAAGTCAGGAGAGGACATCTTAGGCATTTTATATTTTTGAATAATCAGAGTGAATTATAAACAGTATATATATAAAGAGTGAAATAATAAACTATATAAAAATTACAATATTGTTTCGATACAACTGTGGGTGGTGTGTTTCGTTATTGATTTAATTAGGACTCTATCAGGTTATGGGCCCAGCACGCTTCCACTGCGCAGGGAATTGAGACATACAACACGCAGAGAATTTAAAGTAAAAATCAGATGATCAGAGAAAAATGGGTAAGAATTTAAAATAATAAGATTGCCGTGATTAATGGGATGAAGATGCGATATGACGCAACAAAATTCGCGGCATTGAAACGTGATTCCGGGAATCACAAATGGATTCCAGGAATCACAAACTGAGTCAGAGTGTTACAAGTCACAACGTGAAAGGCTGACTCAGAGAATAACGAAGTGATTCCGGGAATCAAAAGAATAAGAGAACAGTTAGGTGCGTACACTGTAAAGTTTTTTTTCTTCCTTCTATAAGAAAAGGGAAAATAAATTTTTTTCTCATTCATGATGTGGTACGTCATGAGACTGATGGGGAAAATGTAAAATGGAGTCGCTGCATAGAGGGCTTGCTCTGCGAATCACATAATGAGTCACAGAGCAGCGCATTGCAGGTCGGGACATGAGAGGCTGATTCCGGGAATCATAAGCCTATGAGAAAGTTTTTTTTCTTTCTTCTTCTATCCATTAACATAAAAACTAAAAGGATCGGCAGAATCAGAGTTAGCGTGTGTGAGTGTGCACCTGTCACTCATATAGTAGCGGCAAAACTGTGATACAGCTAGCGGAATTGAGAGGCGGCACGCGCGCTGATAATGTTTATGCATATGATCCGAGTGAATGTTGTGGTACAATATTTCATTCGTGTGTGAACAAATATTTATATAAAATTATTATGTTTGGCAGACGCAGAGAGGAACAATCCCAAACAGAAGGAGATTCAGGAGGAATCAGAGAATCCGCAGAGAACACTAAATAATCCAGGTAAAGCAATATTTGTAACACACAATTATTAACGTTATAAAAAGAGGAGGAGCACAGATAAAATATCTGAAATGGATCCATACTCAGAGGCTGCATAAATACTAAGGCAGTGTTTATGCAGAAAATAAAGTCCAAACAAAATCAGATGCAAATTCAAGTAAATTTTTTTCAGAGAACGAATTAAGAAACTTAAGCGAGTTGCTGAAAAAGCAATCAGAGGCCATCGGAACCATCGTACCGGCCATACAGTCCATCGCAAGAACTCTGGAACTACAGGCCAGAATGCAAGAGGAGCTAATGAAGAACATCAAAAAATTGAACGATAACATGGACAAGACGAACAAAAAACCAGAGAAAACGAGCAGAGGAACAGAGGTACCCATAAACTCTACTATGATTAGTTGTGTAGACAATCAGAGTACAATTAATGACAGGATTGAACAAAATTTGAACATATCTGAAATACCACAAGGACAGATAGAATCAAACACTGTAACAGAGTCTAATTTAGATAAGAGCATTTTAGTAGAGATAGGGAAAAACTTAAGTAATAAAAATAACTATATAAAAATTACAAACTAACCCCCAAATATAATATAACGAACTGGTTAGCACACCTGAAAACCGAATTAAAAAATAATAATGCGGCAGAGGTAATTTTAAATCCGGAGTTATATAAAAACGATAAAACGGAGAAAACAGCTGATATGAAAAGTATAGCATGTCAAATAATTATAGCCAGAACAGAAGAGAGTTATCATAACAAAATCATTAATTTAATAGAGCCCACAGAAATGATTGAGAAAATAAAAGAACAGAGAAAAATAGAGTCAAATTTGTCAGGGACATCGGTCAGGGAAAAGTTATACAAGTTAACGACCGCGACACCAAAATCTCCACGAAAGCGGCCCAGACCACCTAGCCAAACGTTGACCCCATGCACATGCCGCTGATCCATGCGTCTCGCCATCAACCGACACCAGGCACGTTGCGCTCGTTGCGCTTACCTAAGCAACTACCTACTTAAGCAATTTTAGTTAAGTTTCTTTTTGTAAATTAGAACGAATAAAATTCAGTTGCATTGTGACCAGCGAGTAAAGCGTTTGATTTCTTTTTTTTCCGCAAACTCCCGTTTGAATAATTTAACTGGCGCCCGAGCAGGGACCCGCGATACTTAAAAAGATCTACGAAGTTCGGAGTAATCGTTCGTGATCAAAGAAACCGCAAGAGTTCAGTGTAATCTCCGGTAATTCGCGGGTGCTCCTTGAATTAGCAAATCAGGAGTTCGAAGAGGTCGGTGTAATATTCGAGACATTCCTTTCGTCTGCGGATGCAAGGAAAGTGAAAGGTTTAGGAGAAAATCAGGAGAAGCAGCAGGTCACTACGGAAGAAAAGAGGCCCCTTAGTAACCAGCAAATACCCTGGAGGAAAAGGAGTCAGCAAGAGGACTGGCAGCCGCTTCCGCAAAGATGCTACTCACTTTAATAGCGTAAGATCTCTTTGTTTAAAGTTCTGTTTAAAGAAGTGTATAGACCAAGTAAATATCAGTTTAGTTTACTAGTAGAAATTCAAGAAATTACTAAGAATAAATCTAAATTGTCAAATAGAGGAAGTTCTTGTGAAGAAATTAAGTGGTAAATAAATAGCATCTAATAATAGTAATAAATAATTAAATAGTGCGAAAATAAATAAATGAATGAATATAAATAAATAATTATAATAAATAAAGAATACTTACAACAAATACTTTCAAGGAATTTTTCGGTAATAGAAATATAAATAAATAGTGCAAGGATAAATAAATAATTAAGATAAATAAAGAATACTTACAATAAATACTTCCAAGAATTTTTTTGGCAATAGAAGAAGTGCACAGACAAAAAGAATTTTCTAGATGGTAAATATTAGTTTTATGTCAACATTTTTTCGATTAAATCTAATAGAAGAGTTAACAATAAGAATTCATAAAAGGGAAACCATAGCAACTAGGAAATTTGATTATTGTTTCTTCCTCTACGGTTTTAATGCAATAAAGCAAATAATAGGAAATAATTAAGAAGATTCTTTGGAAAACGGTCTTTGAGACTTTACCTTCAAAGAAGCAAATCTGAAGATTTGTCGGGTTAAATCCTAGTTAAGAATAAAGAGGTGTAAATTCTGAATAGGCTGAATTTCAGCTACCACGACGGGTAAACTATAGGCGAATCCGTAAGTAAATCTCAAATTCCCGCAAAACAGAGGGCATCCCAAAGCCCCGCGTTCCCTATGTCTAGAAACGAAAACCTTATCCAACCTGCCATAATACCAATGGCCTTAGCCGCGGCAAATAACGGCGGAGGCCCCGCTCCACCTAACGGCGAGCCCCCACTCTCGCAAAACCAAATAAGACAGCTAATAACAGAGGCCATATCCCAAGAATGTCCTAGAATCCTTAATTCCATCCTAAACCCCGTATCCGAATTCAATCTCGGAAGCGATCAAACAATCAATGAAGACCAACGAGAAAACCTAGCAGAGATGGATAAAATACCCGACATCGTGCGAAGCCTTAGGGAATTCTCTGGCCAACCGGGAGAATTCGGCTCCTGGAAGAAGAGTGTCGACCGTGTCTTAAAAATTTACGAATCAACAAGAGGGTCTCCCAAATATTACGGCATACTAAGCGTAATACGAAATAAGATCGTGGGGCAAGCTGACATTGCCCTGGAATCCTATAATACACCACTCAATTGGGAACAGATCTCTCGCTGTTTGGCGTTACATTACGCTGATAAGAGAGATCTTGGCACACTGGAGTACCAAATGACCTGTTTGGTACAGGGAAGTAGCACTGTGCAAGCTTTTTACCAAACGGTATATCATCACTTATCGCTCATTCTAAACAAAATATCCAGTATGGAGATGAGCAATGAAGCCATGAACGTGATGGTACGGACCTACAGAGATAAGGCTCTCGACACTTTCATAAGAGGCCTCAAAGGGGATCTACCGAAACTCCTGGGGATGAGGGAACCGGCAGACCTGCCGCAGGCGCTCCACCTCTGCCTCAAGCTGGAGAATATGAGTTATCGTATCCAACATGCGCACCTTAGTAACGGAACCTTACGCAGAATAGAAGAATCATCGCGACCCCCCGTCCCGCCGAGGCGAATCCCTGTAAGCCAGAACCCGGTCGCCCACGCACCGAAGCCCCAATTTTTCCCAGAATTCACCTACTACCAGCGAACTCAGAATCCCAACAGAACTCCCATCTGGAGTAACTCGGCTTATCGAAATCCACCAGCGTATAACAACCAGTTCTTTGCTAACCAACTTCCACGTCAAAATTACTACGGTAATCAACCCCCTGCTAACCAACCCCTACGCCCAAATACCCATACCAACCAACCCGCTCCACCAAGACCTCCCCCAAGGGTTGAACCTATGGACGTAGATCGTTCTATTCGCTCGAATGTTGCAAACTATCAAAACAGGCCTCAGCCCGGGTTAAAGAGGACCAATTGGTCGAACCAAGCGCAAAATCCAACTAAGCTCCAAAGGACATTCCATACCACCACTTCACCACCAAATGGAGATCTGGCCGAATACAACGAGAACATCAACCTCGAGGATGCAAACTATGACCAAACACTTATTGACTATCTAGGGACAGGTAACGACGATCCTACCGACATGTACCAGTGCCAGGAGCCCGAACTGATCGAAGTAGTAAGTGTTCCACCTCCCGGGTACTTTAGCATTATGCGCGTAGGGGACAAGTTACCTCAAGATCGGAAGGCATCCCACCGGTGGGGTTTTCTGCAAGACGGTTCCCACCGGCTGATATCAAGTGGTTGAGGCGGGAGCGGGAAAGACAAGTCCCTGTTCGAAGCATTGGGAGGTAAAAAATAAAAATAAAGTCGACGTCGATCTGTGTTATTGTAGGTGGCTGGTTGGAAGGAGAGAGCTGGTGTTGTCTGTGGGGAGGATGGGAGATAAGAACTGGTTTTGGAAAGAGCCAGTCGATAGGATGGTGGATAGGTAGGGGTTTCTGGGGGCAAGAGCAAAAAGTTGGGAGGCCGAGCGGGCAAGGTGATCGTGCCTGTGAAATGATCGGGCGAAGGAGTGGATAAGCAGCTTGAGAAAACGAAAACAAGGGCAAAAAGTCGTGAGGCTGCCGCGTGCCTCGGGCAGAAGGTGAATAAGCCGCTTGAAAATAAAGACAAAGACAAAAAAAAGCTGCTGGCCGGCGCAGCTTGAGAAAGAACAAGTTCTGATGCTGTTATGCACGTGGTCTTGGCTTCATGTGCCGTGTTCAATGCATATGCAGCGTGTGATAAAGAGCTGCAAAAAGATTAAGGGAAGATGACCGGCCGCAGTGTTGTGGCTGCCACGAAATGTGGGTGAAGGTAAGGGACTAGAAACGGGTTGCATGAATGAAAAACGAATTCGGCTGGGTTAAAATATTTTTATTGCAGGTAAAATCGTTTAGCAGAGATAGTATGTCTGTGCGACGGGTGTAGAATGGGGGTCAAAACTACGCTACATTGATAAATACGCGTCTTAAATCTGTATCGGTCCAACGCATCAATTTCTCATGACCCTTTCCGAGCACTTCGGTAGGCATAACTCCAGACATATAGATATTTAATTTCCGGCAGTTTTTGGAAGCTCACTTGCTTTTTCATTTTCGTGTAAAGTGTTCGTAAAAATAATACACCTCACAGCCTAGGCCGAACAAAATGAACGATCCTCCTAGAACTTTAAAAGTGTTTAGGGCCCAGCTCGCGAATTTTGATGGCGTCTTTCGATTTTTGTACGGTCCACACACATCCTTACCGTTTGCATAGATACAGTTAGGTGAACGTAGAAGGTGTTCTGCCTCAACATCGTCAGGTGAGTTTAAAGGCCTATTCACACTATCCATCAGGCCACCGACAGTCAGCATCACATCAAAATATTTTTCTTTGTATTTTAAATGGTGTAATTCACACTATACGGAACCGACACATCACATCACCAACCGTCACCGTCAGGAAAAGTTGGCGAGAATATTTGATGGCAGCAATCTGTCGGTTATGTGATGTGATGGATCAATGTGAATTGACAGTCCGACAAATGAATATCATGAATGACGAGTTGTTAATTACTTTAGTGCAAGAAAATAATATACTTTATAATTTAAGTAATAAAAATTATAGTGATAATGTGAAAAAAGACCAAATATGGAAAGAAATTGGAGAAAAATTACAAAGAACCGGTATGTATGCAAATATTTATTATAAGTTATTTGTTAACAGTTACGTTAATATGCTGAATTTAATTAATCCCAAGGTAATTTGCCTGCTGGTGAATTAAAGAAATTTTTAAAGGTATCCCTTATTTGAAAAGCTTCATTTGTTGAATTTCCTCCGTGTCGAGATAAATTTCTTAAAGCTTCAGAATTTCCATTGTTAGATGTGCCTGCTGCTGTTGTGTTCATTTTCCCAATAAAATTGTGTAAAATACACGTTGTCATTATAATTAAAGTCATATTATTTGGATCGCATCTCATGACTCTTTGATAAATTCGAAATCTTTGTGAAAGGATACCAAAGGCATCTTCTACTACTTTTCTTGCTCGTGAAAGTCTTTTATTGTACGCAGTTTTTGCAATATCGTCATGTGCTTGTGATCCTGGATACGGTCTCAATAAATATTTCTTCAGTGGGAATGCTTCGTCCGCAATTATTACATGAGGCATTAGAATATCTGTACCGGGCAAGCACTCATCTGTTGGTAAATTAATGTTTCCGCTCTCCAATGATCTTCCTAAACTGTTTTCCATCCAATGCTCCTACACAATTGGGAAAATTCCATTTGTTCCAAAATTCTTTAGAAATTTGTGTCCAAATTGCTTCATTTGGTACGGGCAAAATTTCTGCTTTTAATTCATCTACAACGGCACGACAAACCTCTTTTATAATAGAATGAACTGTAGAATGACCTAGTCTATAATTAAATGCAATTGTATTCATTGCATCTCCAGTAGCTAGGAACCTATAATATTACAAGGGTTTTAGTTAAATTTATTGACTGAAGATATATATGTCAGAGTTCGTCCCATTATTGGGCGGCAATGCATTGTCCTCGCACCACTCCGTGCCGGGACCAGCCTGTGGGGGGTCCGCCATCAAGCCGACAACCGAACTTTACTTAATTTATTCACTAGATTTATCCACTTGCGATTCAGGGATTTCTGCACCGCACTCAAAAGCACACCACCAAAGAATGATCCTGTCATCTGACGTTTTTCCTTTTGGTTGTGCTTGTTCTTCTTCTCTTAGCTGCTCCCTGATCCGCTGAGTGTTACGACGGCTTAGTCAGCCCGAGCAGTGGCGCCGACACGGCCATTCTGAAAGCAAGTCGCGCTCGACTTGCCCGACGCTCAAAATCAAATAGTAAAAGCCCTTTATTTCGGCCAGCCCTGAATCAATCAAACAACAGTACCTAACTATTAATAAAGCGGCCCCTGTCCGCACAAGCATGACTCACAGGTGACAACAAATCAAGCGGCCCCTGTCCGCAAAAATTATTCATTGAAGAAACAACCACAAAGTGTGAAGTCTGTCGGCACAGACACGACCGCACAACTCTCAAACCACTGGACTTAAAGCGGCCCCTGTCCGCACAAACGTCACATGCAACCAACATCTCATATGAAGCGGCCCCTGTCCGCATAAATTTTACATGCAACCAATATCTAATCTAAACAAATCTTTTTTTCTTTTTTTTTTTTTTTTTCTTTATTTATTTCTTTTTCTTTTCAGGCAACATATGCTTACTATTACTCACCGACACATTTATTTTTTGTAGCCATCGCCGACACGGTTTCCAGACCTGGCTTCGGCGCCAAGCGAAGCTGTTCGTGAGCCACCTTCTTGGGTCTTCCACATCCAATAACTTTCTTTACTTGATACCGGTCGTTGGGTAGTATCTTCCAAATCTCGTATGCCTCGGGATATTTAAGGTCGAGTCCAATTTGTGTTCTTGGGTTTGTTTTAAAAAGTACAATATCGCTTTTTTGAAATCTTTTTACTTTTGCTTTCCCCTTATCAAATCTTTGCTTGTTTTCCTGTCCTTTTTTGTTAATCCTTTGACGTATGTAGCAGTCTAATTGCGTTCGATCTACTGTTCCATCATCTTCATCAACAAGGGAAATGAGTTCCGAGGGAACAGCACACTGTCTTCCTGTCAATGCCTTAATTGGACTTACGTTTGTCGTCTTATTCTTGGTACAATTAATTGCGAGTTGAAGAGCATTTAAGCCTTTCTTCCAATCATCAGTCTCATAATTACGTATTATTGTCAATCCATTCTTCACAACAGCCATCACCCGCTCTACTTGGCCGTTTGATCTGCTCACACCAGGAGCAATGAAATGTTGATAAATCCCATGTTCCTTGCAGTATTCTTCGAATTCAGCTTTAAAAGCAGTGTTTTGGTCACTGATTATTTGCTTCGGAGCCCCAAATAGAGAAACAACGTTTCTCAGTGAAGTAAGCATGGAGAAAGCTGTCTTATTTGTTGCGTACGTCAATAGAACATATTTTGTGTAAGCATCAATGACGACTACAACATATTCGTGCTTGTTATTTCGTTTAGTTAGTCGTCCGGTCATATCCATGTGAATAGTGTTAAATGGAACCGGCTCTTTTTCAATAGGATACATTTGTACCTGTTTCGCTCCGGATGATCCTTTGCTAGTCTTGCATATTACGCAGTTATCCACAAATTGTCGCACTGTAGAGGACATCTCAGGGAACCAGTATTCTTCACGGATCTTGGCTAATGTCTTCTCCCATCCAAAGTGTTTTAAAGCTGAGTGATAAGCATTGATTATACTCCATTGATATGATTTTGGAATTATCTTTTTCCAAATGTTGCAACCAGGTTCCTCGTCAACATATCGATACTGTAGTACTGAATCATATAAACGGTATTCATTTACCTCGTCTCCTTGTTCCAATCTCTTTATTGTTGCAGATAAGTCAGCATCACGTCTTTGCTCCACTTTCAGCCAGGATTCCATATTATTTACCAAGTTAATGCACGTCAGCGGGTTTCGACTGAAAAAGTCGGCATGTTTCATCCGATTTCCCTGACGATATTCGACTTCAAAATCATAATGCTGAAGGAAGGCCCACCATCTATAAATTCTGGGAAGCAGCTCATGTTTGTGCATGGAGGTCTTAATAGCGTTGCAGTCCGTAATGATTTTGAATTTCCTTCCATAAAGGTACTGCCTGAAATGTTTTACCGCTCGAACTATTGCAAGGGTTTCCAATTCGTAAGAGTGATAGTGACTCTCTGGTTCTGTAGTTCTAGAACTCATGTAAGCTACAACGTGCTGCCGTCCGTTATTGATTTGGATAAGAGCAGCTCCGAATCCAGCACTGCTTGCGTCTGTGTGTAACTCTATCGGCAAGTCTTCCTTAAAGATCGTCAGTACCGGGTCTGAAGTTAATCGTCTTATGATGTCAAGTCTTACATTTTCACACTCTGCGGTCCACACGAACTTTGCGTCCTTTTTTGTGAGATTATACAAAGGAATCATGCGCTCAGAAAATGACGGTACAAATCGCCTGAAATATCCAGCCAGCCCACAGAATTGTCGAACTTCCTTAACAGTAGATGGTACGGGAGATTTTTCTAAAGCTTCTACTTTTCTAGAGCTTGGCTTGACAGTACCGTTAGAAATGATGTTGCCCAAATATTCAATAGATCGCTTGAAGAATGAACACTTTTTTGGGTTGACTGAGAAACCCGTTTCCTTTAGAGCAGTCAAAACTTTATCAAGCATTTCAAGTCCCTCCGTAAAAGTCTTGCATTTGATCAGGACATCATCCATGTAAATCAATATATCATTGTAGAATGGACGCAGCGCTTTCATTATTGCACGTTGGAATACTGCGGGAGCGTTTGTCAATCCGAATGGCATCATTACATACTCGAATAAACCATCGGGGGTAATAAAGGCTGTTTTCGAAATTGATTCCTCTTTAATTGGAATCTGATAGAATCCCTGGGCCATATCCAAAGAGATAAAATAGGTGGCATCGGACAGTCGATCAATCTGGTCGGAGATGATTGGTAACGGGAACTTGATAGGAACCGTGTTGCTATTCAGTTCTCTATAATCAGTGCACATTCGGTCGTCGCCATTCTTTTTCTTTACAAGAATAACTGGACTTGCAAAGTCAGATGTGCTTTCACGTACGATGCCATTAACGACCAGTTCATCAATAATTGCTTTTAGTTTTTGGCGTTCAACCGGAGCCATTCGGTACGGTCGACGGGATACTGTTTTGGTTGGGTCCTTCAGTTGTATATCCATACTGCCAGTAATAACTTTTGTTTTTGGAATACCAGTTGCAAAAACATCAATATGCTTCTCTAATAGTGACCTAAGCTCACATTCTTGTTGAGTGTTATTTAGATCGGTATTTAAGTTATTAATAAAATTATAATCTGACATAGCAATCATGACGTTGGGAACTCTCTTCACGGTTGCACCCTGACTCGTAATGTTAACGGCCAATCCTGGGAACTTCAGCAAATCACATCCAATCAGGAGTGGGCAAGGAATTTCGTGATCTTCCACGACGTGAAAATTTATTTCAACGAAGACATTGTTTATTTCGCAAGTTGCAATGACGTACTGACAGGACACAATAGGTACTCCTGCACCCAACCCTTTCAGCATTAGGGTGAAATCTTGCCGCTTGCCTGGCAGCGAAGAACTTAGCGACTTTTGTACGAGAGAACGATCTGCCCCACTGTCGAATAGTGCAACATGTTTTCGACCTTGAATGATAATTTCAATCGGAGTTGATATGTTCGAGTGTTCGCCAACTATATTCACCTTTCCCGATTCATCATTCATTTTTTTAAAACAGCTAGACTCAATATGGCCAGATTTACTACAATAGTTGCATTTTCTTTTAGGTCGCTCCCCTTGATTGCTATCGAATTTCGCGGACTCAACGTTTGTCAGCAACGATTTAGGTTCAGTCTTATCAGCAGTACAATTTAACTGGATGTGACCCAGCTTTCCACATTTAAAACATTTTCGGTTTTCTTCACGGCTAGTACGAAATCGAGGGCGCTTTGCAGGTGATTCACAATAACTTTCTCTGGGCTTTATAGTTGATACTACTGATATCAACTCAGGTACAGTTGAACACTTGCTCGACATTAATCGCAGTCGCAATTGTTCATCATCGATGCAACCAATAATAGCCTCGACGGCATCTTTGTCTTTGTCACTAGTAATTACTCGCTTCCAAATGTTCCATGCTTTTGTTATGGAGTCAGCCGGAGAGGCGAAATCAAATTCAAAACGACGAAGTTTGAGAACATCATTGGAATAACGCGCTTCTGGTTCAAATGTTTGTATTAAAGCATCACGCATATCCTTCCATAACGGCGATTTTACAAGCCATGTATCCCCAAGATTTTGTGCACGTCCCTTCAATAAGCCCGCTATTTTAGTACAAATTTCATACTCACTTAGTTTCCAGTATTCTTTGGCACGGTCAACATGTTCGCACCAGTCCCGAATCGTTACGTCACCATCAGGATTGTAAGGCGCAATATAAATGTCGCTTAATTTTGGCCTCTGCGCCGGGGCCATCGCCTTTGTCAAAATACCCGAAAGGAACTCGTTGTTGGCTTGCATGTTTGATTGTTGTTGTCGTGTTAGGTTTTCTAGGATACTCGCCAAAGCCGATAGCGCCTGTTCGGAACCGACGCTATGATCTGCATTCCTGTTGGATGGACCGTCGGGCGGCACCTGAGCCATCCCACTTCTGATGTCAGAGTTCGTCCCATTATTGGGCGGCAATGCATTGTCCTCGCACCACTCCGTGCCGGGACCAGCCTGTGGGGGGTCCGCCATCAAGCCGACAACCGAACTTTACTTAATTTATTCACTAGATTTATCCACTTGCGATTCAGGGATTTCTGCACCGCACTCAAAAGCACACCACCAAAGAATGATCCTGTCATCTGACGTTTTTCCTTTTGGTTGTGCTTGTTCTTCTTCTCTTAGCTGCTCCCTGATCCGCTGAGTGTTACGACGGCTTAGTCAGCCCGAGCAGTGGCGCCGACATATACATATGTACAAATTAATATAATTATAGGATCAGAATGTAAAGCTCGATGGAGTAATTTAAGGGACCAGTTTAGAAGAGCCATTAGAAGTGGAAAAACAAGCAGTGGTCAAGCTGCAACAAGAAAGAAAAAATGGAAATTTGAAGATGAAATGACGTTTCTGGTACCATATTTTCAAGACAGGGAGACTATATCAAACATTCCAGAAACAGCACCTAATATTTCTGAGTCCGCAGAACAGGAAAATTTAGGGGAACCTACGAATCCGGAAGAAGAAATTCAGGGAAATAACGTGGATGTTTTGATCAATAAAGCAAAAAAGAAAACCAAAAAAAGTGTTCCAGATACTGCATCATCTGTTTTGATGAAATATATTATCGAGAAAAGAGCAGAAGATCACGAACTTTTGAAGCGGAAAAATGCTGATGATAGTTTCTTTGAAAGCATTGCAGAAACTGTGAAGTCCTTCAGCCCATGTTACAAAAATTTAGCAAAACGCCAAATATTTGATATAGTTTCCAAACTTGAAGAGGAGCAAATTAACAGTAACAATACATCGCAATCTTCAAGAACTTATACTGTATTGCATCCAACAAGTAGATCTACTGTTCAGGTCACTTCTCCTCATACGATTGTTGAAGACTCATCAAGCTCATCAATTTATTCAATACCCCCGCTCTCACCATTAATAAACTTTTCACCAGCAATGATATCTACGCCAGCTTCTACAACTGATAATTCTAATTCTGCTGGGGTTTCCTACATTTGCACTCATTATGAGGAACATTCCAATCCATCTAATGTATTGCATAATAAAAATTGAATAAAGACACTTACCTTAAACAAACACATAGTTTTTGTATCGGTGAAATTGCTTCTCTAAACGTCGTGTTTACTTTTGTAATTTTATCTTTTATGCGAGATAGTAAGTAATTGAAATCGTTAGTTCCCATCCGAAAATATTCGAAAAATTTAGTTTCATCATCAATTAATTCTTTATATAATGTGAAATATTCTCCCTCATCTTTTCTTTTCTTTAACATATTATGTACCCAAATCCTTTTTCGTTTTGGTTCTTCGTCCTCTTCTAATAGTAGAGATATAATAGCCAAATCCTCGTCGTCGAAATTAGAGAACATTTTAACAAAGCACGAAAAATTCGTCCTACTTTATCCTTTTGCAGCCGAGAACTAAACTAGAAATTGATGGCTACCTTACGTCATAATGTGAATCAAATAAAAATTGACGGACGGTTGTCGGACGACTGACTGTCGGTGGCCTGATGGATAGTCTGAATAGGCCTTAAGGCGGTAATTTCCATACAGCAAAAGTAACATTTTACTATATCTTTCTGGTTGGTGTAAAAGAATCCACTTCTTGCTAGCTTGTATGATTTCCTGTCATCCAAAGATAAATTCTTAAATGTTTTTAGTCGGTCAGATTCACGCTTTAAGATCAACATTGTGACTGTAATAAAAACTACTTATAAAACGTCTTTTATATTAATCCATGTGTTGTGCTGTTGTGGGAACCCAAGCCATTTAACATAAACCTTATCCCCTCGTCGTTTTAAAACTTTCTCTACAAGGTAGACGTCGGGATATTTGACGGGGGTTAGTTCAAGCTGGTAAAAAGCACCTTGTATTATATTTCCTTGATAGTCTTCAAGAATGTAGGTTACTGGATAAGTGTCTTTTACCTCTTTTATTTTAAAAATTTCAGTAGACCAGTTTGGGGTGTAGCCTTTTTCAAAAACATGTTTATATCTACTTATCCGAACAAAGTCTCCTACTTTGTACTTTGGGTTTGGGATTGTTTTTGGCTTTTTATACACCGTTAGCAATAAACGAACCTCATTAGCGGGACCTACGTCTATAGGTCTCATCTTAATAGTTCGATGTTTTGTTCTGTTATATTTTTCTGTTAACTTGTCCAGCATACTTAGCCAATGATAATTACCATTCATACTAAATTCCTTCCACATAATGTTTTTTAACGTTCTATTAAATCTTTCTACAATTGACGCCTTTAAAGAGCTGTAAGTTGAATAATGATTAACATCATATTTTTCCATCAAGCGTTTGAACGACTTGTTATAGAATTCTTTACCATCATCTGTTTGCAAGTTTCTTGGAATACGACCCTGATTGAAAATTAGTTGTCTTTAATTGGTAAAGCCCATGCATATTTAGAAAATGTATCAATGACAGTTAGCAAAAAACGAAAGTGCTGATTTTCTGTCGCATATGAACTCATATCAACCAAGTCTGCCTGCCACAGGTCATCTTTGCCTTTAAGCGTTACACGACGGCGCTTAAAGTTTTTGCGGGCAGGTCTGTGTAGTTCGTTAATAATTTGTCTTCTGCTCATTCTTGAAAAAGTATATAAGTGCTTCTTGCAGGATGTGAGGTTTATATACAAAAAAGGTTGTTGTCAAGAGTTTTTGTTTTTGTGGTAAAAATGATTGCGTTCAAACACCCATTTACAATGATCGTGGCAGGACCTTCTGGATGCGGAAAGACCACGTTTATTAAAAATCTTATGAATGATGCCTCATTAATACAGCCGGAAATTACTAGAATTATATGGTGTAATGCGGAACGTGAAGCTCTGCCAGTAGATATTACGCTCACAAACATAGAATATATAAACAGTGTACCCGATGAGTTTATAAATTACACAAATGAACCCACGCTAATTGTTATAGATGATATGATGTTAAATGCTTTCAGTAAACAAGTCTGTGAGCTTTTTACTAAAGGATCACATCATCGTAATTTTTCAGTGATTCTTGTAACGCAAAACGTGTTTCATCAGGGAAAGTTCTGCAGAGATATATCGCTAAACTGTAAGTACCTTGTCGTTTTTAAAAATCCCCGAGATAAAACTCAATTTGTGCATTTAGCGAGACAAATTTATCCGGAAGATAGTTTAGAACTTCTAAAGATATATAAAGAGACCACTCAGGAGCCTTACGGATGCTTACTGATAGATCTTACTCAGGAGATTAACGACACGTTAAGATTCCGAACGGATATATTTAACAAAGATTTCACAACTTGTTTTTGTCCACATAGTTCTCTGAATAGTAAAAATGGTGTCAAAAGTGAAACGATTAAAGGACAACAAGCATATGCTCTATGTGCTTCAAAAATCTAAATCAAACTTGAGAAATGCCATCATTAAAAATGCAGATCCCGAGGTTATAAAAACACTTTGTGAAATCATACTTAACACGCTAAAAGGAAATCATATGCCTCATGGCAAAATATATAATTCGCTGTGCAAGTATAAAAAGGATATGCGAAAATTAGTTGACGCAAAAGGATCTGTAGCAAGACAGCGTAAAATACTAGTACAACGCGGAGGATTTTTACCAGTTTTATTAGGAAGTGTACTATCGGGTGTAATAGGTTCGCTAATTGAAAAATATGCATAAAACTAATAACCTTAACAAAATGCTGCTTCTTTCACCGGAAGTTTATAATACTTTAAGGAATAAAATTGAGCAATCTGCAAATCTGTCATTATTTGATAAATCAATGGATAAGATATTAAAAAGTAAAAATCTGTCTGACAAAGAGAAATGGTATAATTATAGGAATGAATTAATAAAGTTTTTTAATGTAAAACGTAAAAAGGCACAAGTTTTCGAAAAAAGGAAACCTAAGATTCCCATTCAAAAAAATTTACCAGTTAAACATAAGAGTTTGAGAGATAGTTCTACTCAAACAAAAATTATTTTTAAAAAAGACGAATCAACACAAGCCTCGCCGATAAAAGAAAATATATTTGAAAAGGCACCTTTTGAGATAGAAGAATTTATTTGTGAGGAACCGCGTGAAAAAACACCGCCAAGGAGGTCTTTATCAGAATTTATTTTTGAGGAGCCGCGCGAAAAAACTCCGCCAAGGAGGTCTTTATCTCCAGCTGCTAAACGACGTTTATCAGCTAGTGGGATAGCAAAAAGTCTTAAGCCACCAGCGAAAGTACCAAAAGTTGAAGATAAAGGTTATAGAGTAATAACTGGTAGTGACGGTATAACACAGTATACTGTACCTACGGATATGAGCGTTGACGAAGTTGCCAGCTTTATAGAGGAGTTAGAACAAGACGCCCCCAAAGTGAAGGCCCCGGCTAAACAGCCTATATTAAGGCCGTCGCCACTAGATCCTGGCCAATACGAGCTTGCATTCCCAGCGAAAAAAGGACTGCGGCAAAGTGAACGCTTAAAAGGTAAAAAAGAGCGAAGTTCGAGTGTACCAGACGTTACTTGGGTTAGGTTTTAAATTATAAAAATGCCTGTAGATATAGTGAATAACGACTTTTACGTGTGTCTTTTAAGCAACAATTCTATGCAATTTTATCCTGAAAACACTCTGTCAGCTTTTACAAATGCACTTGCTAGCCCATGTAAGTTTTCTAATAGCTGGTGTGTCGGAGTAACTGAAATCTCATTACCAAATTATGACCTAAATGAAGAAAAGGGGTTAAAGCGCAATGTAGCTGATGCAATAAATGATAATAGCCTTAAAAGAGTGAGGCGCGAAACGCCTAATAACCAGTTAAAAGAAATAAGAGAGCAACAAAAAGCAGAATTGAAATCGTTGACAGTGAAAATAAATGACAATGTTAAACTTGAGTGGACAAAAGAAAGTCTTGAACAAGCCAGCTATAGAGCAGGGCAGGTAAATTTTTCAGCATTTCTATTAACATTTTACAATGCAGTCAGCCCTTCTTGGTATACTATGTTTTTGGACGACGTTAAAAAAGCAATGTGGGATCGGCTCGAAGCTGACTTTTTGGATAATGTGATACCTGAAATAAGCTACACACAAGAGCCGGAAGAGTTTATACTACACATTTATCAAGGGAAAAAAACTTCGGAAAGTGTCGTCTTAAAGTATAAGGACTACGAGTCAGTTGAGGCATTTGTTGACGACTTTATTGGGCAGATTCCTAGAAGAAAAAGAAAGCATATTGTCATACAGAATGCAATCGATAATTACACACATCCTGCTCTTAGCGTTAAAAGGGCCCAAGAAAAAGCAATAAAAGGTACCGCCAAAAAAGTACATCAAATGTTTGAACTACGGCTAGAAGACTTGGAAGTGACAATAAGGATAAAAAAACCATTACCGTCACACCTTAATGTTAAAGATCTTGTCACGCTTTTAATATCAAATGTGCATTTTGACGATCAGACAATTAGCGAACAAGAAAAGCAGAAAAAGATTATTCAGATTAAAGATACAATTTTCGGTATTCTAAATAGGTTGAAAAAAGATTCAATAACTGCAAAAGCACCTGATCAGCGACAAATTACTAAAGATAGTGATGTTTTGGATGTACCATACGAAAAGCAAAGTTCAGGAGAATACTTGACAACGCCAGTGCCTATTAATACAAATATAAACAATTTGTCGGATTTCTTTACGGATATATTTCTTCAGACACCTGAAGAAAAGCGTAAACCTGATGCAATACTTTCGGAAATAAAAGAATCATTCAACACTGCTGGACTACGCCAAGAGCATATGACAATCATTGACAAAGTTAATGGTCTGGAAAGTACAGTCAATGAATTAATACAAAGATTTCCCCGAGAATCTATGGAGATATCAAAAAGGTGTCATGATAAAAACTTGATTTTCATTTACACTGATATTATTAAACCGAGAATTATTGGTAATAAATTAGCTCGATACTTACGAGTCATACCGACACAATTGTGCGAGGGTGTACTAAGATTTGAACATGTAGAATACTGTCCTATTGAGAAAACATTTATAGAAGGTATTTCTATAAAAATAACTGATAGCCAGGGTGAATTGATTAATTTTAAACCAAGTTATATCCCGACTTATGTGATGCTCCATTTTAAAACACAATAAATTATAAATATATGTGCACCCCCAGCCGGTTTTTCAATTTGATAGCACTTTGCTTGACTTTAGCCCTTAATAAAAATGAATTCGTATTATACACGATACTTGTTGAATAAATAATTATTAAAACAGCTGCCAGTTACAGGGAGTTTAAACAAAGATACACAGTCATGAACAAGACTTGACATCATACTTTATTTGTAGGTTTAGCATGAAATGTCTGAACAATGTATCATTACTAGACACACCAAGTAGATTGGAATTTACTTTGATTAAAAACCAACCTTTGTCAGCCTTTAGATAATAATAATTGATTAGTGAAGTCATGTGAAACATGACTGCGGTTTTACACTCAAAGAACAATAGCGGGACCTTTAATTCCTTGTAAAAATGCGGGATTGTCTTTTGGTAGTGGAATTAAAAGCATACAAACAACTAGACTTACTATTGTGCGGTGTTTCACAAGCCGGTGGTATTGCCAAAAAAGCAGAGTTCTTGTAAAACAGCGGGTTCTCTCTTGAAAAATCTGCGGGTTGTCTCTTTTGTAGCGGTGTAAACTGAGCTCTAGTTGCGTGGTTTGTTCACACTATCACTACTCAACAGGCTTTTTGAATGACGGAAAACTCTTTTAAACAACCAAAATTCAATTTGAGCACTTTGTCCAACAAGCAACAATTATAATGTGTCAAACACAAAAAACAAAAATTACGAATAATTCGAAAACAAAAACTTATTAGGCGAAGCCTACTAAAAAACCAAGAAAATTTAAGAAAAACATAGTGTGCCTTTGATACATGAATTAAAGTAGTCAAAGTGGTTTGAACAAAATAAATCCTTTAATCAATTTTGTATAGCACCGTTGCAGGTGCCCAAGACTTCACATAATCTTTCTTTTTTTTTAAACATTACCGCCCGCCTTCGCTGCTCTCAGCGGCGAAATCTTCTGAAAATGAAGAAATTTGCAGTGGGGACAGCTTGACAACTGGCCGCACAAAAGTTGATGTACCCGTCTTGACAGTAACAACTCTGACGATGTCGTCTGGTCCAGGATGGGTGTCAATGACTCTTCCAAGGGGCCATTTAGTAGGCGGGAACCGCTCATCGATTATGAGTACTAAGTCTCCTTTAGCAATTGATTTTGCTGATTTATTCCATTTGTAAATAGCTTGATGGCGTTGAAGATATTCCTTGGACCATTTGGACCAAAAACTCTGAACTATTTGTGTAATGTGCTGCCAATGAGATAGTCTTGATGTCTTAATTACTTCCAAGTTGGGCTCTGGAATCAAGCAAAGTTGATGACCAATAAGGAAATGACCCGGAGTAAGGACATCCAAATCATCGGGATCATCCGTGAGGGCACATAATGGTCGGGAGTTCAAAATAGCTTCAATTTGCGCCATGACAGTAGCAAGTTGTTCATATGTTAGGTGGGTGTCTCCCACGACGCGTCTCAAATGGTATTTCATTGACTTCACTGCGGCTTCAAATTTTCCTCCGAAGTGGGGTGCTGATGGAGGATTAAATTTCCATGTGGTTCCATCAGAGGCGATAAGAGACGCAAACCCTTTAAGCGATTCTGAATTTTGCGAAAACAGAGCTTTTAATTCTTTATCTGCTCCTTTAAAATTGGTTCCGCAGTCACTTGTGAGGCTAGCGCAAATCCCTCTTCTAGACGTGAAGCGCTTGTAAGCGGCTAAAAATGCTTCAGTGGAATAGTCGCTTACAATTTCCAAATGGATAGCTGACGTTGAGAAGCAAATGAAAACAGCTATCCATGCTTTATATAGACGAGCTTTTCCTTTCCAGGTCTTTAAGGAGAATGGTCCAGCGTAATCCACGCCTGAATGAAGAAATGGCCTTGATGGTGTAACACGCGACCTAGGTAATTGGCCCATAAGATATTTGGCGTGGTGTCTTCGATGACGTGTGCACGTCACACATTTTAATATCCATGATTTAACGGGAGCTCTTCCGCCAATAATCCAAAAGTGTTGTCTTAAAGCGAATAATGTGTCTCGAGTGGACCCATGTAATGTTCGGAAATGGGCGTCCTGTATTACAAGTGCTGAAATGTGAGATTCCCGAGGCAAAATACATGGGTGTTTCTGTGAAAATTCTAGGTTTGAATTTTCCAAGCGCCCTCCCACACGTAGCAGTCCTAAATGATCAATAAAAGGATTAAGGCGAATCAGTGGGCTATTTCTGTGGAGTTCTGCATTATTTTTCAGTGCTTTAATCTCCTTGTAAAAGTGTCTCTGTTGGATATATTTAATCAAAAATGTAGTTGCATAGGTGGTCTCGGTTGGAGTTAACGGAGACCGTAATGGTTGCGCTGATCGGTTCATGAGTAAGGATACTATGCGCTGACACATGGCAGTGATTCTTACTAATTTATTCCAAGAAGAGTAGCGAGTGATTAGATCCCATGGACGGGTTGTTACTACATGATGAGTAGCTGACTTTTCTTCTAAATTCTGTGTGATCGGTGTTGAAACGCTGTTGCAGGTTGGCCAGTTATCAGAAGATGTATTCAACCATTTAGGTCCTGACCACCAAAGCGAATGATTTTTCAACTCTTCAGCTGACAATCCTCGAGTAGCACAATCAGCAGGGTTAATTTTCCCTGATATGTGATGCCATTGAGCTGTAGGGATAGTCTCCTGGATGAAGCAAACTCTGTTATGCACAAACTCCTTCCATCTGGACGGATGACTACTTATCCAAGTGTGGACTATGGTAGAGTCTGTCCACAGGTGACATAGACGGTCTTCAACGTTGAGGACTTGTTGACAATGTTTAGCTAATTTTACTAGCATGACCGCAGCTGACAATTCCAGTCTCGGGATAGTCATTCTTTTCAATGGGGCGACTTTCGTCTTTGAGCATAATAACTGGACCTCAATGTTATCGTTATTTGAAGTTCTGATAAACATTGCTGCAGCCATGGCGGATTGTGAAGCATCACAAAAGCCATGGAGTTCTGTTTGGCTTGATGTTTGCATTCCAATCCATCGAGGAATTTGAATGGTGTTCAATCCATTTAAAAGCGCCTGAAGTTGATTCCAGGACTTGAGCTGATTGGCTGGGAGCTGCTCATCCCACTGCATTTTTACAGCCCAGAGTTCTTGCATGAAGATTTTGAGCTTGATGAAGACCGGTGACAGGAGTCCCAATGGATCAAATAACTGAGCTATTTTTGACAGTACTATCCTTTTTGTGATTTTCGTGGGAGGTGTTGATGAAAAGTTAAAAAGGAGACAGTCAGTTGCTGGGTTCCAAAACAAGCCCAAAGCGCGGATGTTGTTGTCTTGAAGTTGTACCGAAGTAGCTGGTAGTTGATGTTCTGGTGGGACGTGCAAGAGGCTATCTGGGTGATTGCTAACCCACTTTCTAAGGGGAAATCCGCCCGCCATGCACAAATTATTGACTTGTACAGTTTTTTCCTGAATGCCTTTGATAGTGTCAGACCCACCGAAGATGTCGTCTACGTATCTTCCGTAATTCATGATGTCGACCGCTTCAGGATAATTGGACCCTTCGTCCAAAGTTAGTTGTGCGATGGCTCTAAGGGCCAGGAATGGAGCACAAGCAAGACCGTAGGTTACCGTGGTGAGTTGATATCTCGTTAATTTTCCATTCTCTCTCCACAGTATCCGCTGATAGTTCCAATCATCAGGATGGACGGCGATTTGTCGATACATTTTTTCTATGTCTGCTGAGAAAATGTATCGAAACTGTCGGAACCATAAAAGGACGTTGACCAGATCTACTTGTAGTTTAGCTCCTGTATGAAGGATTTCATTTAGTGATTGTCCTTCTGATGGCCGACAGGATCCGTTGAAGACGACTCGTAGTTTAGTAGTCATACTTGATTCTTTTATGACGCCGTGATGAGGGAGATAAAATACTGATTCTGGTTCCCTTTCTTGTTCTGGGGCTTGAACCATGTGTTTGAGGTTTTGATACTCTTGTAAAAATGACGAATAGGCCTTTGAAAATTCAGGATTATTCTCGAATTTGACGGTGAGACTATCAAGTGTTTTAAGAGCTGGACGGAATGAATTTCCAAGTCTGCTCAGAGAATCTTTAAATGGTAACCTAACAATGTATCTACCGGTCGAATCTCGCTGATGTGTTGACATGAAATGTTCTTCACATTGCTTTTCTTCAGCTGAAAGGGTAGATTGGTCTCTCATTGGAAGTTCTTCTTGAAGCCAGAATTTCTCGAGTGTGCTATTCAAATCTTTATCAATTGAACAATGAAGACTTGATGCATTTTGAGGATGATGATGGTGAATTGGACCAGAAATGACCCATCCTAATTTAGTGAGTTGAGCAACTGGTGCATTGGCTGGACCTTTAATAATAGATCCTTCCAATAGGTGTCCATAATAATCAGCTCCGATGATAAGGTCAATTTGTTTTTGAACTTGGAATTGAGGATCAGCAAGTTGTAAATTCTTTAAATGATCCCATGTGACATTTAATGCTCCCTGTGATGATGGCAACATGGAGGTTAGCCTTGACAAAATGAAAGCGTTAATTTCAAAGTGTGCTGATGAGGTGAAATGCGGTCTTATTGGGAGTAGTACAATTCCTCTTGTCTTTCCAACTTGGTTAGCTCCTACACCAATAATTGAGATTGTGGACCTTTTGCGAGGTAAACCTAGTTGTTGTACTAGATTTTCAGAAACTAATGAAATTTCTGATCCTTGATCCAACAGTGCCCATACGGTCTTGTTCTGTCCGTGTGGATTGCTGACGACAAGTTTTATTGTCGCTAGAAGCACTGTGGTTGATGGGTGAGTCTCACTGTGAGCATGATTGACTAGCTTCTGTTGTTCTTCTAGTTGACCGGACGTTGACTTTGGCGCATTCAGGTGTAACAACGAATGATGTTTCTTTCCACATTTTTTGCATCGTCTTGTCGATTTGCAATTCGTCATCCTATGATTTCCAAGACAGTTGAAACACAATCCTTTAGTTTTCACAAGTTCTTGGCGCTGCTGGGTTGTTTTGGATGTTAATTGCTCACATTGATATGTATAATGATCAGCTGAACATAAAGCACAAGATGGTGATTTCCCAGCGAAGTTCGCTCGCAATGATGATGATTGAGGCCTGTGTTTATTGATCGATGATTGAGAGCTTTCAAATGATTGCAGGGAAAGCAACCTCGATTCGATGAATTCTTTCAGGCAGTTCCAAGTTGGAGTGGTTTTTGTTGCTCCAAGATGAAGCTCCCACGCTTTGACAGAGTCTGGATCTAGTCGTTGTACAGCCATAAAGACTAGAAAATCATCACAGGAATGAACAGGTCGTCCTAATGATTCCAATGTTCGGTATACTTCACCAAAGGACATGTAAAGATGTTCTAATTCAGCAGCTGAATCTTTTGTCATTTTCTTTAGTGAAAACAACAGTCTGAGTGCAGCGTTAACGAGACGACGCTCGTTTTCGTAAAACGCTAAAACTGTTTCCCAGGCTTTCTGAAAATTTTCGTTAGTAGTATCAGTATTTTTCAGTAGAAGCGAAGCTGGCCCAATTAAACTTGTTTTGAGGTATGTGAGTTTTTGAACAGGCGGTAGGAAGGGATTGTTATACACCATTGATATAAAAAGTCCCTTGAATGACAACCAGTCTGCAAGCTGCCCATTGAATTTTGGTAAATCAATGCGAGGCAACCGATGAGACTGATAGGTGGAGGCCGTGTTGAAAGCTGAGGTCTGAATAGGAAGTATTTGTTCCAAACTTGGTGCAGGTTGATTGGTTTGGTCTGAAGGTGTTGATCCCACATTGCTGGATGTCGGGTGCTCTACTGGAGGGACCAATGCTCGTGAACAAATTCCTCCTTCAAGGTGCGTTGATGATGAAGTTGACATCAATGTCTTCTCTCTGAGAAGCTCTTTCATCATTTCCGTTGTGTCCAAGTAGGTTTCATATGTCTCTATATAATAGTTTTTGGAAAAATATGATCGTTTTTTTACCGTATTGCGGGTTTGCGAATCCACTACAGATAATGCAACATTGATGGCATTATGATTTATGTCAAACTGTTGCCATTGCTCATGAATGGCATCCAAGCGGGTTTGGATTCGAATAATTGTCAAGTTATTACGTCCAACTTTTATTAAATTGGCGTATGCGGTTTTCAATAATTCACGGATTGAACCTTGCTGATCAATCCGTTGCTGTATATGCTCAACTCTCATGTTTAACCTGTGATGCTGCGCGGTTCCTTGTAAGGCCTGGGGTGAAGAAGGTATTCACAAGAACTCCTTACAAAGATGCGGGTTAACTGATGATTGCAGCGAATATATATCTATAGTAGAGCAAGAATGTTCATGCAAGATATTAGATTTCATTCTCAGAGTAGTTTAAATCCCCCGGATCCGGCTCGAAGGACCAACAATGTTGAATAAATAATTATTAAAACAGCTGCCAGTTACAGGGAGTTTAAACAAAGATACACAGTCATGAACAAGACTTGACATCATACTTTATTTGTAGGTTTAGCATGAAATGTCTGAACAATGTATCATTACTAGACACACCAAGTAGATTGGAATTTACTTTGATTAAAAACCAACCTTTGTCAGCCTTTAGATAATAATAATTGATTAGTGAAGTCATGTGAAACATGACTGCGGTTTTACACTCAAAGAACAATAGCGGGACCTTTAATTCCTTGTAAAAATGCGGGATTGTCTTTTGGTAGTGGAATTAAAAGCATACAAACAACTAGACTTACTATTGTGCGGTGTTTCACAAGCCGGTGGTATTGCCAAAAAAGCAGAGTTCTTGTAAAACAGCGGGTTCTCTCTTGAAAAATCTGCGGGTTGTCTCTTTTGTAGCGGTGTAAACTGAGCTCTAGTTGCGTGGTTTGTTCACACTATCACTACTCAACAGGCTTTTTGAATGACGGAAAACTCTTTTAAACAACCAAAATTCAATTTGAGCACTTTGTCCAACAAGCAACAATTATAATGTGTCAAACACAAAAAACAAAAATTACGAATAATTCGAAAACAAAAACTTATTAGGCGAAGCCTACTAAAAAACCAAGAAAATTTAAGAAAAACATAGTGTGCCTTTGATACATGAATTAAAGTAGTCAAAGTGGTTTGAACAAAATAAATCCTTTAATCAATTTTGTATAGCACCGTTGCAGGTGCCCAAGACTTCACATAATCTTTCTTTTTTTTTAAACAATACTACTTACTACAAAGTGGCGGTAACTTGTCGGATATAGGAGAATTGTACCGAGCGCCGCTTACTTACCAGCAAGGAAGAGGTATCGGTAGTTTCTTCAGCGGGCTATTTCGTTATTTACAGCCATTAGTTGCTTCAGGAGCCAAAGTTATAAAACAGCAAGCATTGAAAACTGGAAAAACAATACTGCAAGAAATTGGTAGCAAGCCGCTTAAGGATATTTTAAAAGACCAGGGTAAAGCAGCTGTACAAGACCTAGCGCAAAAAGGTGTAAATAAACTCTTCGATAAAATGGGTGGCGCAGGTATAAATAATCGCGCAATTATTAAAAGAGCTAATCCATTTACGACGTTACGCTTAACCAAGTCTCCTATTAAACGAAAAAGACCTTTAAAACAAAAAAACGGACCACGAAAAAAGCAGCAAACAAGAAGAAAAAGTCTATAAAAGGTAAACGTGGTTTTCGTAAACGAGCATTCGATATTTTTGATAAATAAACAAAATGTCTACGTATAGCGAGTGCATGAAATCTGAGCTGGACCTTTTCTCTACACCAGTTATTCAAAGTAATATTTTAAAAACCGAAGAAGTAGCACACAAACCTATAGCCTCATTAGATAACTCATCAGTTTTGGAATTTGTCTCGCTGGGACATGGAGATACATATCGTGACTTGTCAAGTATATACCTACGTTTAAAAGTGCAACTGATTAAAATTAAGGATGGAAAAGAAGAACTTTATACCGGAAAAGATATTCTCGTAACTAGCCCAGACGGCACCACGAAGACTGTGACTGATGAAGGCCCTGGTGTTGTCAACAACGTACTTCACTCGCTCTTTCGCCAGTGCACTATTTACCTAAACGGGAGACCGGTTGTTCAAACTGACAATAATTACAATTATAGGGCATATATTGAAAACTTGTTAAATTATGGTAAAGATGCGGCTTCGACACATTTAGAATCTGTCGGCTGGTATCTTGATCAGGATAATATGGAGGTTACTCAAAGTGTAGAAGAAAATGTGGGTTACCTGGCAATACAAAAGCTTTTCAATAAGAGCAACGTTGTGGAGCTAATGGGAAAAATACATGCTGATATGTTTAACCAAGATAAATTATTAATGAACGGTGTAGATCTGCGCATTGTGTTATCACTTGAAAAACCCGAATTTTACCTTTTGTCAAAAGATGATGGCAATTCTCCACGAATTAAGATTGTAGAGGCCACAATGTACATGAATTGCGCATCTATTAACCCCAGCATCATGCTGGCTCATGAAACCGTTTTACAACGAACCAATGCGGTATACCCATACAAACGAGTCGAGGTTAAAACATATACTATACCTGCAAACACATTCACATTATCCTTAGATAATATTGTCATAGGACAGTTACCAAACTTGTTGGTGTTTGGTATGGTTGATAACGACGCATATACAGGAAACCAAACAAAAAATTCCTATAATTTTAAACATAATAACAACACAAGATTTAATTTATCAGTAAATGGTGTCCAGATACCGAATCAGCCTATAGAATTTGATTATTCAAAGGAGCAGCCTATTAGTACAAGAGGATACATCTCCTTGTTCAAAGGAATTGGAATACATTATTTCGATAAAGGACATCAAATTTCAAAAAAATTCTTTGACAACGGTTGTTTTCTTCTTGCTTTTGATTTAACTTCTGACCGTTCATATAATTCAACCTGTGGGAATCTGTTAAACCAAGGTACGGTTAGAATTGAAGGAAGATTTAAGGAGGCTCTGAAGACAACAGTAACCTGTGTTGTCTATGCCGAATATGACGGGAGTGTGGAAATCGACAAAGACAGGAACGTATACACTAGCTTCTAAAAAAAAACCTATATAAGATGATGCAATTTAGAATTAATCACAGTGCATAGACAGTGAAGCCAGCAATCATGAGTTGCCTGATTAATGTCGAATACTTTTCTGGAGGCTGCTTGACCTTCCTGAAAAAAGTTTCTTTTGCGGGATTCACTGCACAAAGTAAATTATTTACAAAGGAGATTATCTTCAAATACCCTACATCAGCTCCAGGATGTATCGAGCAATCAAATAAATTGGGAAACATTGAACTTAGACGTTTAGATGAAGATCTAATAAAAACACTAGCGAAATTTACTACAATACTTGTTTGTGATGTCTCAACCAAGGAGTTTATAAATAACTATGTTACATCCTATACCAAGGTTATTGACGTAAGGACAGCAACCCTGGATTCGGAACAAGAATGAACACGATCGATCTTACAAAGTCGCTAGCAAATAACCCTACTACAAAAAGGTTTTTTAGAGGTGTATTTGCTTGTGACCGTCTGCCAAAAGAAATAAAAAAACCCGCATGCGTCATAGCTAATACGGACCCTGCACGAAAGAGCGGCACCCACTGGGTTGCGTTTTTCATTCCAAAAAGGGGCCCTGCAGAATACTTTGTCTCGTATGGTAAACCCCCCAGCAACAGACATTTTCGCAACTTCCTACATACAAATTCAGATGTGATTGTAAACAGTAAAAAACGATTACAAGGTGCACTTTCATCTACCTGTGGTAATTATTGCTGTGTGTATCTGTATTTCCGGTGTCAAGGAAAGAGTTTAAAACATTTTCTGAAACAATTTTCCTTCAATAATTTTAGATTAAATGATAATAAAATCGTGAATTTATATCGCAAGATATACTTGAGAACATTTTTAAAATATGGTGGGGGTAAATATAACCAGCTATGTATACCGGAAAATAAGAGTATAAATACGAGACGTTGGTGATGTACACTTAATGTTGAGGTATAAGTCGCCGCTTCAAGATGGAACTAGCACCTAAAGCTAAAAAACCTAAACAATTAAGTGAAAAAAAAGTGCGTGCAGAAGAGTTTAAAGTGATGGATACAAAACCCAAAAAAGAAAAACTTCGGTCCATACGGAAAAGAGGTAAAAATCAATCAGAGGCCCCTGGCGAAAATCTTTTGCTAAACTATACGTATCATCTGGACCATTACCATAATCAGAAAGTTGTCCTCGGATTTGATCCGATCTTGTTTGAGGCAAAGATAGTCTTTCACCGTCATGGACATGGGCCTGTCTCAACATTTTACCTTGGATGGTTGGAAGTTTACAAACATTTGGCCAAACTAAAAGACGAGGTTAATCCAGACATGTTCCCGCCAAACCAAGAGGAGCTTCAGACGAAATACACAATTCCCGTTGGTACAGGAAATATTGAGCTGACCCTTAATGAGCTCTACAAATTAATTGACATGCAGGATTTCTTCAAGATTGTAATGTTCCACAATAACAATGCTGCCGAAAGTGCGAAGGAGTACTATAAGAAATATTGTGAAAAGTGCAGAAGTAAAAATTTAATTTTTTTACCTGAAGAAGACTTTTTTATACCGTCTAGAACCTCTTACGTGCATCTGAATTATTCTAGATTTTTCTTTGAGATACCTTTGTACTGCAGTACCAAAATTTTGTTTGATATAATAAGCATTTAATAAATTTTTTAAATAAAATACATAAGGCTTTTTCGATTTCAATTTATAATTTTATTAATTAACATATACAGGTACATATTTACACAGTTTTGCCTAGCACAGCGAATAAAAGATATATTATTGTGGATTTTACAAGGAAATTGATAATTTGTAAGTTCACTTAGTCTAGGTATTTCTCCAAGCTCGATGACTTCCGAAGTCGGTGTGTATTTCCTGACAAACGCAGCCTTGATTTCGCCTTTTACATACACTGTTGTGTTTTTAAATTTTGAAAACACTTCCGGTAAGTTGTTGTAGCTGATGTCCCCGTCATTCCAGCGTAAACCATTTATATTTTGTACGTCATACTGGACCTGTCGTCTTGCCTTCGATGACAACTCCTCATATGGGCAGGGTGGCATGAAATGATAACTATCTGGGATGATTGTCCCAGCAGCAAGGATGGCAAGTTCTTTAATAAAATACTGGCCATTGTTTCCGCATACAAACTGAATGTCCAAAATGAATTTGTTCATATTACCACTTGAGGATGAAATACGGTATGAGACAATACCGTGCATGAACATTTATATAGATATATATGCATAATTCAGGTTTGTTATTTTAGCAAATTGTGAATTTCCTCGCTACACCTGCATCCGGAGCAGTTAATATTCTCGTGGATATTAGAGTCCATGAACTCTTCAGAGTCCTTGTAACGATGCATGTAATATTTTTCAAAAGCAATCTCCTCAGGTAGAAAATGTCTTAGGTCCCAGAGATAAGCGTGCAGCTTGATGCACAAGAACAAATCGCAAAAAAGTTCCAGTTCGATTTTGCCATCAAGATATAGTCCGCATATTATAAGTCCGCGGCGAGATTTCTCCTTTCCTGCTTCATTTAAAGGCCTCCAACCCATGTCGTTTGCAAGATAAGTTATACATCTATCTTGATCAATTTTAAGTTCACATACTATGCCCTTAATAAAGTTTTTTAAATCAGGATAGACATCACAAAGATTTTCAACGTGTCGCATCCACATTATTTAGCTGTCTGTCTTTTTGGTTCTCCGTGATAGAATAATCGCTTTGTTACTCTTGACGCTTATATCTAAAGTGGGTACAATAATTCTTATAACAAGATATTTTTATAATCTATACTAACCAATTTATTAAAAATTTCCTGAATTTAGACTATATTTAAAAATACATACATTAAATTCTTGGAATACGGCCTAAGTGTTTAACTAAAAGTACAACAAGTTTTGAAACTATTTAGTATTTATATACAGTATGGAGCTACTTAATCACTGATTTTTCGCTTTTTGAAACCGTATGGGTAAGAAAAGTAATTTTCAGTAACAACGCGCTTATCAAAGGTAAATGACAAATGTTTTTTTTCCAGTGAAGTTATGATAATTCCCGGTCGCTTTCGTTTGATTTTTTTATTATTTGTTACGCATACTCTATCTTGAAAACTCTCAGTCACCAGTGATTTTAAACACTCGAAATTGACAATTTTAGAATTCTCGAAGTTAATTGTAATACCCTTGCATTTTGTAATGTACTCGGGATCTCTTTCAGTTTCAATTTTAAGGCTGTAAGTTTTCGGACTAGTACTTACAAATTCTGAAATAAAGGCATTAGCCCCGAAACATTCAACCTCGTCCGTTAGATCACCCAAAAAGTCGGAAATATTAAATGAAAAAGGCTTTGCTTTATTATCCACAAATATCAAACTATCGGTATCGCAATATAAAATATTTTCTCCTACTTTGTCTAACACCTCGTAAAGTTTAAGTCTGGCAAAGGCTGTTGTATAAGCGGCAATAGGGATATTTACATGGGGGAGAGTATTAAGGTTTTCTTGAATATATTTCCATGTTACCCACATGGTGTTTTTATTAATTGGATGTAAGGAGCAAATTTCAATTCCTGGAGATTGTATAAAGTCACAGAATTCTTTAAAGTTATTGAAAACCTTGGTATAGCTTCTATCTTCTCTTTGGGCAAATTTACCCCAAAAAGAATTTAAACAAATTTTTGCTGTGTTACGTCTACCCGAATTTTTGCGAATTTTCTCTTTGTCTAAAACAATGTTTTCTCTTATCTCGTATGATTTAAGAAAATAATCTTTCTCATCTTTGGTCAAACATTTACTTCCCCATCCGCTTGCTTCTTGTTTAATTTTTAAGAAGGTGTTAACATAATCTGTAAATAGACCACCGGTCTTTGCAGCCGGATCATACGCAGTGTAGTCGTATTTCCAGACTTCAAAAATTCTTTTTATCTGATACCCTTTCTTCACAGCTAAAGTTACTTCGGGTATAATCCATACACCGATAATTTCTCTTTCTTTTTCATCATGACAGCAAGGAGAAACTTTGTTCTCGTCTGCACATTTTTTGCAGAGGGAAAAATACAATTTGTGATTAGTTTTAAAAGGCAGCACAGGTAAAAATAAGTTAGAAGGAGGTAAGACAGAGCACATAATAAAACCGTGCATTAACAGTATTTCTGATAATGCAGGCATGTCACAGTTTCGAAATATTGTGGGGTGGCCGATAGGGTAAGGCGAATATTTATTGATATTGATATATGGGTACAAGCTTGTGAAATCTAGATACCGAATTACCTCGTTCTCTTCTATTTTATGGTACAACTTAAAAACTTCTGTACGTCCACCAAAAACAGCGTTGCGTGGGTTAAGTGGCAGAGGGATATTTGCAACACGATCATTTAATTTTTTGTCTACATCTGGATTGGCTTTCAAAAATGTTCTGAATTCACATTCCCACATATATACCAGGTTGTAATCCAGTCCTTTAATTGTATTAATTCTTGTAAGAGTACTCTCATATCTTTGACTCATAGTCTCAATCTTTTGGGCGGCATTATTAGCTATTTCTTGAATTTTAAAACAGCTTTGGCATCCATGGTAGAAGCAACCAAAGAATTCATAAACCGTATTTGTTTTTGAATTAAGCCCATCTACTTGTAATCCACCTCTTTCTAGCTTCACTTCTCCTTTATTATGTGCAGATAAAATCTCTTGATTAGCTTTTAGACTTTCCCAAATAAGCCATTTTGTAGCAATAAGCGAATGATTTTGAGATTTATAGTAACCGTTTTTAGGCATTATACCAAAAGTGTTATTTTCAAGGTAGTTTTTCCTGAAAACAAGCATGCAGGTTGACGCAATAGTCAAAGCTTCTATAAAAGGGTTTACTTGCGTTATATCAAGAAACTCTTGCATGAATCGGGTGCATCCCAAACGTAGGATATTAACATCGTTCACACAATATTTTAACATTTCTTCTCTGTTGTTAAAAGTCCCCTTAGACACAGTGTTATACCAATCTAGAAACTTTTGTCTTTCCTTTAACTTCATGGTTGAGTATCCATATAATTCAGGAGGGGGATAGCTTCCAATGTATTCAATATTTTCGGCTATGTTAAAGTAATAAGGATAATAACCCTTTTCATAACCTTCAATATCAAAAACATCGGGGAATTTAGAAAGAGGAATTGCCAGAAAGTTTAAAGAATCGATAAATGTTAAATTCTCGCATGTCATTTTCATTATTTTAGAACCATTCATTATAGGTTCTATTTTTAAATTTCTATCTAATAGTTCAGAAATAATTAAATGTCCATCATATCCCTGCAGGTTATGCGCAATGCAGTACACCTTGGGCACAAAAGGTCGGGAGCTTAGACAGTAATCTAGAAAATTTTTTACAACGTTTGTCCCATTATTGTATTTAAATACATGTTGCCTATTACCACAAACCTCACATTTTTCGTTAATATCTGGTTTTCTGTAACAGTTGTGACATATTTGTTGTGCAACAATTAAATTTACAACGTGTAGATAAGAGGTGGTGCTATTTTCACATAAGGTATTTTGAGTACTTTCGCAATCAAAAAAGATTATTAAAAATTTTTTATGGTTACTTCCTCTATACTTCTTAATATAGCAAAGATGTTCTTGTGGAACAATTTTAAAACAGATTTTGCAAAAGTATTCACTACAGGTATGTTCTTTTAATTCTCTCTTATTAAGCACCAGGAATTTACCACAAAGTTTGCATATTTTAAAAGTGTCGCACACACTCTTATTCTGAATTTTATTTTAAGTGTGTTTCATAAAACAAATATGGCCTCTAAACATGCGGTTACAGTTTTCACATTCTCTAACTTTTTCAACGAAATTACACGGAGGATAAGAGTGACAGTATCGACACTTTACCTCGCATTTATGCATTTTCAGGTTTGTTAACCTGTCACAGAAAGAACAGGCATACTTCTTATTAAAAAAGCCTGTTAACGACTTAATTACATAAAAATGTTTTAGCGCCTCTGAGTAATAAAGAAAGACTTTTTTTGCTGTATCGCTTTCAATGGGTAGTTTAAAGAGAATCGAGGCTGAATCTCTCAAATTATCGAAAACAATAATTTGATAATCTTTCAAAAATTTTTGAAATTTATAAATATCTTTTACACTACACCCTTTGTCAGTAATAACCACCCTTGCATTTTTACACAGCGTTCGTGCTAATTTATCCAATGAGGCTATTGTAGATAAACTACTTTGATTATTAAAATGTTCTGACGTCATTTCAATGCCATAACAAATACTTCTAGGGAGACAGTTTACATCATTATTTTTGCCAACATCTATTACGCTTGTTTTCCGAGATAAAACCACACTTCCTTCCGTCCTTCTAGGATCTATTTTGCCTCCTGCAAAAGGAAAATTGACGATATTTGCATCGAGCTGCAAGACATCATCGGAAAGAAAAACAGCATTGGACTGGTTAATATTCGCAATCAATCCAATGATATATTCACCGGATAGTTGGTCGATTGGCCTAAGACTACACCAAATGGGCTTAACATGAGGCGAATTTGGGAGCAATAGCGAGAAGCTAATCTTGCTACCTTTTGCAGAATTTGCAGTCAGATCTTTAAGCACATTGTCAAACGCCTTTTCTAAAACTTTTAAGGGATCTTGACCAACAGCAGAAAAATCTTGTAGCTGAAAAGCCATTTTTATGCCTTTTGCTTTAAATTTGTTAAAAAACGTTAGCTGTTTTGACAATAATTTATAACCGCTACCGTATTGACACACTTGATCGTGTTCAAAATTTGTGTCTAGTGGATCTGTATTTCCACTTTCGCAAGCGTCAGAGTTATTTTTATCGTTTAAATTAAACAAATCAATAGAGCTCCCGGAAGCCCCGTTGTTAATTTCAGCCACCGCGGAATTATCATTTTCACTTACATCTAAATGATCAATGGCACTCTTTAACACACTATTTGAAAGAGGCACGTTAAACAAAATTGAAAATTTTGTTAACAATCTTAAGAAGCAAAATTTTTCACGGTCCGAAAATAACACGTTTTCTTTTTTCACCACCTTTAAAGAGGTACTTAGCGCGGACAAAAAGATTTCCGTATTTAAACCTAGTGCACTTTTTAAATATTGAATTATTTATTCTGACTTCATTTTTAATTTTAATTTACAATTTTTTAAACTTATTATAATATTTCTCTTGTTTAAGTACCACTCTATAAAATCCACGGTGTCTTCTTGTCCAGGATCCCTCTCTTCTCGCGCACTGGTTAAAGGTGTAGGTATAATTGCCTCTGACTGCAACTCTTCATCAGCGCTGGCAAACTCCTTGTCGTCGGGGATCACCATCAATATAGGTACCCTTTAAAAGAGAAAAGCTATATTAAGATCAAAAGTGATAGTAACAGCTCGCACAAGCTCGATCTTTATACACTCTTTTTATGTGGAACATGTGTCCCATAGAAGCATAAAAATAATTGTGTGTGCTTACCTTTAAACTTCTTAAATCTTTAAAAAACTTTAAACCGTACTTTTTTACCGAACACTTTTGAAAATTCCTTACTCACAGGCTCACAGTTTTAAAAAACCTTTTGAAGATCAGACGAGGACTGTCTCCGTGCAATTTTGCTGTAGGCTTTTATACACTTCTCGCTAGACCAAAAAAGCAAAGTAAAACGATAATATTTTCAGCAAGAGTACATAAACATTATTTACCTTCCTTGATAAATGAGAAAAAATCGTGACTTCTCTTTTAAAATGCAACAAAGTAGTACCTGTCTACGTTATAAATTAAGAACAAGTCTTGGTCTAGACGATAAAATCACTAGAATAATAACACCACAACGTACCATAATTTACTTTCAAATGCATCCCGCGGATAATTTAGCTCCAAGATCGCTTTGAAAATTGCAACAAAGTTGCGACCGCCTTATAAACTAGGAAAAAGATTCAGCCCACGTATAATCTAGACGATAAGACCATTAGAATAATAATACCGTGACGTTCCATAATTTACTTTCAAATGCATCCCGCGGATAATTTAGCTCCAAGATCGCTTTGAAAATTGCAACAAAGTTGCGACCGCCTTATAAACTAGGAAAAAGATTCAGCCCACGTATAACCTAGACGATAAGACCATTAGAACAATAATACCGTGACGTTCCATAATTTACTTTCAAATGCATCCCGCGGATAATTTAGCTCCAAGATCGCTTTGAAAATTGCAACAAAGTTGCAACCGCCTTATAAACTAGGAAAAAGGTCCAGCCCCCGTCACGATATTGCTGGGCAAGCCGCTTCGAAAGTATTTTACGACTTTGCAGCAAGACTAGGGTCTGTCTTATAGATAATTAATAACACTTATTTTAAATTAGAATTTTTAATGCTGTACATAAATAACTTTCTGCCTCTTCATAGTAACACATTTATCTTTTAACCACGTCGGTTCAAAAGTATTGAGAGCTCAAACAGTATATAAACCCTTGCCTTTCCTAACCGATCTCAAAACAGTTTCTAGCATTAACAACTTCACCTCACTCTGAAGGACAACATTTTTCAAGCAATGGTAAGTACCAGAAATACTCTTTTTTATAGTAAAAGATTTTTATTAAAAATTAATTCTTTACAGAATACATTTGAACTGCTACAGAGTGTGTCGGAAAACAGCTACGACACTCTGCTACCAATCACGGGTCTAGAGGTTGGAAAAGAGTACCAGGTCAAGGGTTTTAAATTATTAAAAACCCAATACGGTCTTCGCGTCACAACACATTTTGTTGATAACACATATGTGTTCTTGCCGCCTCGTTTTTCTGAGAAAATTAAAACCCAGCGACAGATTGAGGATCTTAACCAGCAGCATGCAGGATGTTTCCTAACTTTCGAGGGAAAAGATGACTCTAGAGGAGGCTTCTTAAAAATTAAATTTTCAAAACGGGATTAAAATAACCCAAGTTTGTATCCGTAGAAATAAAGATATTTTAACCCAGCTCAATTCTTGAATTCGTTTTTCATTCATGCAACCCGTTTCTAGTCCCTTACCTTCACCCACATTTCGTGGCAGCCACAACACCAGGTTCACTGACTGCGGCCGGTCATCTTCCCTTAATCGTTTTGCAGCTCTTTATCACACGCTGCATATGCATTGAACACGGCACATGAAGCCAAGACCACGTGCATAACAGCATCAGAACTTGTTCTTTCTCAAGCTGCGCCGGCCAGCAGCTTTTTTTTCTCTTTGTCTTTATTTTCAAGCGGCTTATTCACCTTCTGCCCGAGGCACGCGGCAGCCTCACGACTTTTTGCCCTTGTTTTCGTTTTCTCAAGCTGCTTATCCACTCCTTCGCCCGATCATTTCACAGGCACGATCACCTTGCCCGCTCGGCCTCCCAACTTTTTGCTCTTGCCCCCAGAAACCCCTACAGCCTACCTGCTTGCACGCACTAGGCTTAACCATCCTATCGACTGGCTCTTTCCAAAACCAGTTCTTATCTCCCATCCTCCCCACAGACAACACCAGCTCCCTCCTTCCAACCAGCCACCTACAATAACACAGATCGACGTCGACTTTATTTTTATTTTTTACCTCCCAATGCTTCGAACAGGGACTTGTCTTTCCCGCTCCCGCCTCAACCACTTGATATCAGCCGGTGGGAACCGTCTTGCAGAAAACCCCACCTGCCTTCCGATCTTGAGGTAACTTGTCCCTTACGCGCATAATGCTAAAGTACCCGGGAGGTGGAACACTTACTACTGATCGAACCCGAAAACCCAGGACTAGAGCAAGAACCTCAAGACATACATTTTTTAGGCTAACGAGCTCTTCGCTCCCATACTTTGAGTATAGAACGAAGAGCGGAACCATCTTGAAATTCCTAATAGATACCGGAAGCAATAAAAATTACATTCAACCAAATTGCGCGAAAAACCCTATACCTAACGCGAATACCTTCTCCGCGAATTCAGTAGGAGGAAATGTAGAAATTACCCACCATGTGATGCTAAATTTATTCGGTCCCCAAATCACCAGACTCAAATTCTTCGTTTTACCAACATTAAAATCATTTCACGGTATAGTCGGCAACGATAGCCTCAAGGAACTTAACGCAATTATTTACACAGCCGAGAGTTACATGACACTGCTCAACACAATTAGAGTCCCTATCAAGCAACACCTCTCTCAGGCCGTTAATAGTATCAATGTAAGGACAGCACATCTAACCGAAACTCAAACGTCCAAACTGCACAATGTCTTAAGGGCTTACCCCAGCCTGTTCTCCGAGCCGGATGAAAAACTTACGTACTCCACCGTCGTCAAGGGAGAAATTCGCACCACCAGCAACGACCCTGTCTATTCCAAAACCTACCCGTACCCAATGGCGCTCAAGCCAATTGTCGATAAGGAGATCGAAAAACTGTTAAGGGATGGCATAATCAGGCCGTCACGATCGCCATATAACGCCCCCGTTTGGGTGGTGGCAAAAAAACCGGATGCCTCTGGGGAAAAAAAATTTAGACTGGTGATCGATTATCGAAAATTGAACTCCGTTACAGTACCAGACAGGTACCCCATTCCGGAGATCAATGAAGTGCTAGCGAATCTGGGTAAAAATAAATGGTTTTCCGTAATCGACTTAAAAAGTGGGTTCCACCAGATACAACTAAAGGAATCCGATATTGAGAAGACGGCCTTCTCTATCAATCACGGTAAGTACGAGTTTACCCGCCTCCCATTTGGGCTCAAAAACGCGCCCTCAATCTTCCAACGCGCTCTCGACGACATCCTCAGAGCACACATAGGCGTCAGATGTTACGTATACATCGACGATATCATCATATTCGGTGCTACCGAAGACGAGCACCTTAAAAACATAAATTTGGTGTTTGACACATTGGAAAGGGCAAATATGAAAGTCCAAATGGACAAGTGCGAGTTCCTCCGAAAATCAGTCGAGTTCCTAGGGTTTATAGTATCGCAAGAGGGGATAAAAACGAACCCCAAGAAGGTCCAAGCAATCGTCGATTTTCAGATTCCGAAAAACCTCAGAGAACTAAGATCCTTCCTAGGGCTGGCAGGGTACTACAGGCGTTTCATACGAGACTTCGCCAAGATAGCAAACCCTCTGACCATATTGCTTAGGGGGGAAGAAGGACACGGCAGAGTACCAAAGAATGCTTCGAAGAACGTCCCGATAACACTTGCCGAACGAGCACTGGAGGCATTTAACAAAATAAAGAACGCGCTTGTATCCCAGGAAGTCATACTCGCCTATCCTGATCTTAACAAGGATTTCGAACTAACAACCGACGCGTCCCAGTACGCGATTGGGGCAGTTCTTTCCCAAGAAAACCGGCCTATAACCTTCCTCTCGAGAACCCTCAACAAGACCGAGGAGGCTTACGCAACCAACGAGAAGGAAATGCTCGCGATCATATGGGCATTAAATTCCCTTCGGAATTTCCTATACGGATCGCGAAAGGTGAAAATATTCACCGACCACCAACCTTTGACGTATGCCCTCAGCAACAAGAACAACGTAAAAATGAAAAGGTGGAAAACAATCCTAGAGGAGTACAACCACGAAATCATCTATAAACCGGGTCAGGCAAACATCGTAGCCGATGCACTCTCTAGACCACCGCAAGGATCTACGATAAATTCAGTAACAACGACAGCGCACAGCGACGATAGCTCATCCCACAATCTTATACCTTCGGTTAAAACGCCTGTTAATGTCTTCAAGAATCAATTTCTCCTTCAAATCGACGAAGTTTCAACCTACCAACTAAAAAAACCTTTCCCTAGCCACTTCAGACACATTTTCACGGAACCACAGTACACAAAAGAAAATTTAATAGGAATTTTCAAGAGATATCTAAATCCTAATGTAATAAATGGCATTAAAACAACAGAACCAGTAATGGGAATAATACAAGAGCTATACCCCCTCTACTTCAGCAATTACCGAATCCGATTTACTCAAATTATGGTGGAAGACGTGCCAAGCGAGACCGAACAGGAAAATATAATTATAGAACATCATAAGCGAGCTCACAGGAATGCCCACGAAAACATACTGCAGATCATCGGAAAATTCTATTTCCCTAAGATGAACTCCAAAATCCAAAGGATCGTGAAGCAGTGCATAACCTGCAAGGAAAACAAATACGACCGACATCCTAATGCTCCTGTCCTAAAAAATACCCCTATTCCGCAATACCCCGGACACACTCTTCACATAGACATTTACTCGACCGAAAAGCACCTCTTACTGACAGCCATAGACAAGCTCACGAAATTCGCACAGGGAAGGATACTAAAGTCAAGGGCAATAGAAGACGTTAGGAGACCACTCAGGGACATTCTATTTTTCTTCGGCGTACCAGAGACCGTCGTTATGGACAATGAGAAATCATTGAACTCTGCATCTATCGTATTCATGATGGAGGACCAACTGAAAATCAAGATCTTCAGAACCCCGTCCTATCATAGCGAGACGAACGGACAGGTAGAGAGGTTCCACTCCACTCTCTCCGAAATCATGCGATGCCTAAAAACCGATGGCATCCACCGATCTTTCGAAGAACTACTAGAGCGCTCAGTATATGAGTACAACTGCAGTATTCATTCCACTACTGGCAAAAAGCCCATCGAGCTCTTCTACGGAAGAATTTTAACCACCGACCCCGAACAATTCGAAATTAGCAGATTGGAAAACATAGAGCAACTCAAACGAAAACAGCATAGAGATCTGAAATTTCACAATAAGAAAAGGCAACCAGCAAAAAATTACGAAGTAGGGCAAACGATATTTGTCAAACATAACAAGCGCCTTGGTTCTAAACTGACCGTTAGGTACACGCAGGAGATCGTAAAAGAAAACAGACCCACGACTGTACTAACACAATCTGGCAAACCAATACACAAAAGTAATATCCGCAATTAACATCCATTTTTCAGGTTCCTGGCCGCCGCCGTCTCCGCGGATGTCCAAATTCTCGATTACACGAATTCCCAGATAATCGCGCTACATACAGGAACAGCCAGGATTCAGAATGGCAACGTGAAGCTTATCCATATCATTGACATCGAGCCTTACCAAACCTTCATCTCCCAAACTTCATCAATACTCACCAAGAACATTCCCAAAAGTAACCCTTTCCTCCCCCTCTTAGATCACGAATTATCCCAGGTACAGAATCTAGTTGACAATCTGAAGATACAAAGGCAGAAGAGGTCTTCATCTTCATCGGCTCGGCATGGAAATGGATAGCAGGGAATCCTGACCACGACGACTTCGTGTTAATGTCGGACAAAGTAAAGGGCGTAATAGAAAACAACAATAATCAAAGGCCCATAACGATAGGATAAATAAATTAACCAATATAACTAACGAGATCATTAATATGATCAAAAGAGGTAAATCTTTCGAAATCGAACTTGTTCTAAGCCTGCAATACAAAATAAAACTCGTGAAAGAAGAAATTATGAATACAATTTACGCGATAGAATTGGCAAAATCAAACACGGTAAGCTCAAATATTTTATCCAAATTAGAAATTAAAGTATTACTGGAAAATATGAATAAAGACAATATCCCCTACAATAAGATAGAAGACGCACTAAAATTTTCCGACGTTAAAATAGCCCGGAACGAGACACGCTTAGTTTACATCGTCAACATTCCCAAAACAGAATCTACCGTTTTCCAAAGAATTGCATTGAAACCCGTCAGACAACCCAACAATATTGTTAACAAAATTAGATATGAAAACGTTCTGAAAACAAATGACATAGTTTATGGAATTAAATCCAGTTGTAAAAACCTAGATGAGCTCTCGATTTGTAAAAGAAATGATATCATAGATTTAAGCCAAGACGATTGTATCCCTAACCTACTAAAAAGCAGAAACGCAGCGTGTAATGTGACAAACAGCCACCACGTCCCAAAAATCGAAGAGATAGGAACCGGCATCATTCTACTCAACAACTTCGAAGGGTCAATAGGCTACGACAACACATCCCGCGACCTACGAGGAACCTTCATTGTAAAGTTTAAAAACACCACGATCACCGTAAACGGCCAGCGGTATGCGGCAGAAGAAATAGACAACATCAACGCACTACCACCCCTCCTACAAGCATCCCTCGGAACAACCTCTCTAGAAGAGATTCTATCCCTCGAACTCATGAAGGAATTGCACATAAATAATACCAAGCAGATCCGCCAAATTGAGCGAGAAAAGGAAGTCGACCGTTACATCAACTATGGTCTGGCAACGATCGCCTTAATCACCACAGTGATCATCGCAATCCTGCAAATGAAGAGGAAAACGCCGAGGTCCGTTATCGAGATCCAATCATCTCCGATCCAGGATCAGTCAAACCTAGAAGGGAAATTCACCCAAAGGAGAGCAGACCATCATAGAAGCATTTACAACATCCCATACTTCTAAAACATACGAGGACGCATGCACCTAAGGGGGGAAGAGTTAACGACCGCGACACCAAAATCTCCACGAAAGCGGCCCAGACCACCTAGCCAAACGTTGACCCCATGCACATGCCGCTGATCCATGCGTCTCGCCATCAACCGACACCAGGCACGTTGCGCTCGTTGCGCTTACCTAAGCAACTACCTACTTAAGCAATTTTAGTTAAGTTTCTTTTTGTAAATTAGAACGAATAAAATTCAGTTGCATTGTGACCAGCGAGTAAAGCGTTTGATTTCTTTTTTTTCCGCAAACTCCCGTTTGAATAATTTAACTTACACAATACAAAAATCTAAAAATGAAAAAATAGTTTGTAAAAGATTCGATGAAATAGTTTTAGAATACGAAAATAGTGGACCAGATATACCACTTACGGGAGAGGAAATAAAATCAGCATTTTACAAGGCTGTTAAAAGCTCAAATCAACAACTAAGAACTATCCAAGCGTACAAAAGCATTAAAAAAGAAAACCTTAGCATGAATGAAATGAGAAATTATTTATTACAGACAGAGAAAGATATACCGGAGACCAATATCAGAGAAAATATAGCCAGAGGAACAGAGTCAGCTCAGAGATATGCCAGAACCAAATCTGAAAGTCATTGTTACAGATGTAACAAGAAGGATGCGGACCACTGGGCAAGAGACTGTCCACTTGCGAGGGTCGGAGCGTGGTTCTGCTACGTTTGCGACGAAGTTCGCAACCACAAGGGAACGGAGTGCCCAAACTCCGTACAAGACTTAAGGTATGACAATAATAACAAATATAAAGAAAATAAGTTCAAATTAGATATCAGACGTAATAATTATAATAATAGTAGAGGAAAGGGTACAGTCAGAGGTAAAAATTATAAGAATAAAAACAGATACAACCCATACAAAAAGGTGAACAAAAAGGGCACCACAGTTAACCAAGCAGGTAAGGTTAAAAATATTTACAACGAAGAACTAAATTTCATAGCTGATTCAGGGGCTACAGAGCATATAATAAATAAGGGTTTATTATTAAAAAATTATACAAAAAGCACAGGGGAAGAAATAAGATGTGCAAATAAAAACAAGAGCGCGAATATTAAAATAGATGGCAGAGGTAACCTAACGGCAAAAACAAAAGAGGGAAAAACAATAAAACTGGTGAACATTACAACAGCTTCTAATTTGGCTGATAATTTGTTGTCCCTCAGAAAATTTGCTGATCTGGGTTATGGTATATATTTAGACGATAAAAAACTAGAAATTTTCAACAGAGACACTAGTGAAATATATTTAGAGGGCAGTTATCAAAAACCAAACTGGATAATAAAATTATTCACCAGTAGTCAAGATAGCAACGATAAAATACAAACAGAGTTTACAATGGTGGCAAATATGATAACGATCGGAGATTTCATCACTCAATCTCAGACAGATCTCAATCAGATCCAGTCAGAGTTTGGGAGGGAGAAAGAGGATGAAACACAGATTAAAACCATAGAAACAGAGACAGGCGAGTTTAAAATAAATAGAAAAATATGGGACTTGAATAAAATCATCCCAGAAACAGAGTTAGAAAACTTATTAGAGAAACACAAAGGTCCCAATATAGAGAGACCAATGATAAAACTGGATGAGGGAATGTTATGGCATATTAGGATGGGACACGCATCGATAAATTATTTAAAAGAAATACAGAGACAAAATGAAAAATTCAAAAAAATAAAATTTACGAAAGAAATAAACGATTGCGAAACATGCATATTAGCCAAAATGGAACGTCTTCCATTTAATAAACAGAGAGTCAGAGCAACTAGACCTCTACATACCATAAACATAGATACTATGGGACCAATAAAACCTTCATCGTTCCCGGGAGGTAATAATTTTATAGTGGTTTTTGTAGACGATCACACGAGATATGCTAGAGCGTACAGCGTAAAACAGAAAAGTGAAGCAGGTGAATGTTTGGAACATTACATCAAACATGGAAAAACAAGAAAAAATATGTTTCATAAGAGCAGATAATGCACCAGAGTTTACAGGAGGGAAACTAGCGGAAATAATGGACAGAGAAGGAATAAGCGGAGACTTTGCTCCACCATATACACCAGAGTTAAATGGAATGGCAGAAAGGTTCAATAAGACCATTCAAAAGAAAATCAGAGCTTTAATGATAGACTCAGGAATACCCAAAACAATGTAGGGTATTACCACTGAGGCAGCAGTATACATACATATACAACAGAACACCCCACAAAGGGAATAATTTCAGAACTCCGCTATCACTTTTGAATTCTAAAATTAGAGATCATACAGAGGATATAAAAAGATTTGGGTGTTTGGCATATGTAAAGATACCAATAGCGGAGAATAAATTTTCAGAAAGAGCTATTAAAACCATACTAATAGGATATACAAATACTGGATTTTTAATGTGGCATCCACAAACTAATAAATGTTTAACATCTCGTAACGTTAGGTTCAACGAAAAAATAGTTTATAAAACAGAAAATCAGAGTAAGACAACGAACATAGAGCTGTCTAAACAAATAGATAACTTGTTTGAACATAACAAATGGGAAGTCAATTCATCAAAAACCACCAGAGAAATAACAAATGAAGAGGAAAAACAAAAAGGAAAAAGAAAGAGAAATTTAAAAAAGAAACAGAGTTTGTAACAAAGAAAATGCCAAAAAGAACAGCAAAGAATAATCCAGTCAGAGATCCCAACTATGTGTATCTAACAGAGAATATATCCAGAGAAACAGAAAAAGAAAATTTCACAGATGAAATGGCTTACATAAACTTAGCCACTATAAACAAGATCCAACAACATATCAAGAAGCAATATCTTCTTATTGTAAAGAGGAATGGAAATCAGCAATCAGAGAAGAATTGCAATCCATGAAAGAAAATGATGTATGGGAATTTATTCCAAAACCAGAGGGTAAAATAAATTTAATTGACTCCAGGTGGATCTTCAAAACAAAAACAACAGGAGAACAACATAAATATAAAGCATTAGGGCCCTATTGCGAATATCGTCATTTTTGCGACGAAAAGAGCTTACGAAAGCCCGTTGTAACGAACCACGACGGTAACTCGGACTGAAACAGGATGAACGGTAACTATGACGACAGGATCAACAGTAACTATGACGACAGGGTAAACAGTAACAGTTGTGACAACGTGGTGGGGGGCGAACTCGCCCTATAAAAGCCGATGTATTTTGCTGAATGAGCAGCCAGTTCACTAATAGCAGTCGAGGTGTTGACTCTTCCGCTAGTCCTGGTTTTCCGCACACTACCCACCAGTTCACTAACAGCAGTCGAGGTGTTGACTCTTCCGCTAGTCCTGGTTTACCGCACACTACCCGCCAGTTCACTAATAGCAGTCGAGGTGTTGACTCTTCCGCTAGTCCTGGTTTACCGCACACTACCCGCCAGTTCACTAATAGCAGTCGAGGTGTTGACTCTTCCGCTAGTCCTGGTTTACCGCACACTACCCAGCCAGTTCACTAATAGCAGTCGAGGTGTTGACTCTTCCGCTAGTCCTGGTTTTCCGCACACTACCAGCCAGTTCACTAATAGCAGTCGAGGTGTTGACTCTTCCGCTAGTCCTGGTTTTCCGCACACTACCCACCAGTTCACTAATAGCAGTCGAGGTGTTGACTCTTCCGCTAGTCCTGGTTTACCGCACACGACCCACCAGTTCACAAATAGCAGTCGAGGTGTTGACTCTTCCGCTAGTTCTGGTTTTCCGCCCGCTATCATACCTTGCCATCCGTTCACCCATCCCCGATCGAGGTGTTGACTCTTTCGGATTCCCGTCCTCGGCATTGGTCTTTATCTCCCCGCGAAACCTATATTTCCGCGTTCCGGAAGGGCATATTGTCCTTCCCTATGATAGTTTTAGAGTTAGATTGTTAGTATTAAATATTGTTATTATTAGGTAATAAAAGGATTATGTATCTAGACTTCGGGTCTTTTCCTCTTACCCTGGAATTCCCACTGAGTTTGACCTGGTAGCCCCTTGTCTCCCGAAATCTACGTTACACCGTTTTGGTTAAAAATTCCTTAATAAAGTTTCAAAATTCTCATAAATGCATTTCAGTAACCTCTGACTTCAATTAATTTTTTCTTTCAGTGTCAAAATCATTCGATTAAAAAAATCCAGTCGAATTATTTGGTCACTCGATCGACTTTTTTTAGCCACTTTGAACAAAAAATTATTTGAAGTCAAAGGTTACTGAAATGAATTTATGAGAATTTTTAAATTTTATTAAGGAATTTTTACCGAACAAGGGCTTTTTAAAGCTCTTTTCGATTCTTATAATCGACTCTTAGTCGCAGAAATGACGATATTCGCAATAGGGCCCTTAGTTATCAGAGGTTTTAAAGATAAAAATATATATGAATTGAGAGAAACGGACGCACCGGTGTCCAGATTGCCAGTGATCATAGCGGCTCTGGCAATTATAAACAAGTACAACTTAGAGGCTGTACAACTGGATGGTCAAACGGCTTTTCTCAATGGTGTTCTTGAAGACGATGTCTACATGAAAATCCCAGAGGGACTAGAAGTGGACCCAGAAACTAAAAACAAATTCGTGTGCAAACTCAAAAAAACACTTTATGGACTGAAAATAAGTTCCATGGAATCAGAGGTTTACAGAGGTAGTGAATAAACTTGGAATGGAAAGAGATATCAACGATCCTTGTTTGTTTACTTGGAGAAAAGATGGAGAGATGGCATTGCTAGTATTATATGTGGATGACATAATATTGGCTAGTAACAACTCAGAGAAATTGGATAAAATTAAAAACAGCCTAAGCTCTACATTTAAAATGAATATTCTTGGAGAACCCAAAATATTCCTGGGTATGAAAATAACCAGAGACAGAGTTAACAGAGTGTTAACCCTTAATCAAGAGGATTACGCCAATAAAATAATTAAAAAATTCACCAACTCAGACTTAAATCCTCAGAAGACTCCGATGGTAACGAGACAGGTTAAGAGCAGAAACCCTGACAAAGAGGAAGACAAAGAACCATGCAAGGAACCTTACAGAGAAGCCATAGGAAGTTTGTTGTATCTGGCGGGAACCACAAGACCAGATATTGGGTTCGCAGTAAATTTTCTGGCCAGAAAGCAAATCTCGCCAACCAAAGGAGATTGGTCGGAAGTAAAAGGAATATTCCGATATATTAAAGGCACTGCACACAGAGGTCTGACATACAGAGGCAACGGAGAAGAACTTGAAGCATTTACAGATGCGAGTTTCGGAGACTGGGACGACTCCACATCCACCGGAGGCTATATAATTAAACTTTATGCAGATACTATAGCATGGAGGAGTCATAAACAATATTATGTGACATTGTCAACATGTCAATCAGAGTACCTGGCAATGAGCGACGCATGCCAAGAAATAGTGTCGTTGGACAAAGCCCTCAGAGACATCACAGGAAAAACTTTTTATCCTGTTACAATAAGATGCGACAATATTTCTGCAGGAAAGAGTACAGAAATGGATGGTTCGCACAAAATGAAGAACTTTGACGAAAGTTTAGAGGACATTCAGAGTAAGCTAAAAACCCGAGAAACAGAAGGTAAAAAGAATCACATGGCAGATACTCATGGAGATTATGTGAGAAGTTGTGTTTTAGAGGGAAGGATTAAGGTAAAATGGGTTGCATCTAATGAGAATGAAGCAGACATTATGACTAAACCCTTGCCCTTGCAGAGTCATGTATACCTCAGAGACAAAATATTAGCAGAGTAGTTATTAAATATAAATAAGAATAAATAATCATTAATATTCATTGCAGAAGACACAACTAACAATTGACGGCCTAAAGGGAGGGAGTGTTAGAAGGTGTCGTTGGGCCAGTCTGGCAATACCGACATTTTCTGGAGAGTTGATGTGCGGAGAAAAATAAACGTCAGAGTTGCTGTCTACTTTACTTTTACTTTTCAACTGGAACAAGTCAGGAGAGGACATCTTAGGCTTTTTATATTTTTGAATAATCAGAGTGAATTATAAACAGTATATATATAAAGAGTGAAATAATAAACTATATAAAAACTACAATATTGTTTTGATACAACTGTGGGTGGTGTGTTTCGTTATTGATTTAATTAGGACTCTATCAAAAAAGATACTTGAAAAGAAAAGAAGCAAAAGAGAAGGGTACACCAATGGAATTTTTCACAGTCGGTTACCGGAAGAATAGACAAGTTTTCAACGATGAACAAGAGGCGGTTTTGGTGAATTCCTTTATTAAATGCAGCCATATTTACTATGGATTGATGACAAAGGATGTCAGGCAACTGGCATTTGCTTATGCACTTAAGTACAACATTGTAATGCCATAATCGTGGCTTGACAATAAAGAAGCAGGAGTTGATTGGCTGACAGCATTTTTAAACGCAATCAGCCGTTATCTAAAAGATTACCAGAGGCTACTAGCTTGAGCAGAGCCACATCATTTAATAAAACGAATGTTGGAAATTTCTTTTCTAAATTGGCTGACGTGTTGGATGGATATAAATTTTCTTTGACGCGCAGATGGAATGTAGTCGAGACAGGTGTGACAACAGTGCAGAAACCTAGGAAAATTGTGGCTCCAAAAGGGTCTAAACAAGTTGGTTCCATTACATCAGCAGAGAGAGGGACTCTAGTAACCCTCTGCGTAGCTGCAAATGGAGTGGGAAACTCGGTGCCATGTACATATGTTTACCTTCCCACGAATTAAATATAGGGACTATTTCGTTCGCGATGGACCTCCAGGCTCAGGCGCAGGGAACTCAAGTGGCTGGATGAATGGGCTGGAATTCAGAATATTTATAAAACATTTCATAGATAATGTGTGAAACCATCTCCAGGGTCGGATAGATGCTCTTATTATTGGACAATCATTCTTCACACTTGGACATTGAAGTCGTCGAAACAGCACAAGAAAACAATGTGGTATAGCTGTCCTTCCCACCACATTGGTCACATAAGCCCCAGCCTCTGGATGTGGGGGTCTACGGACCATTCAAAAATTACTGTGCCAGTCAACAAGATGCTTGGCTTAGAAACAATCCACGACCATGACTATACACAATATTCCATCGATAGTGAAAAATGCTTTACCCTCGTCATTGAATCCAGCTAACATCATCAACGGATTTAAAAAGACTGGTATTGCACCATTTAATGAAGATATTTTTCAGGATGATGAATTCTTGTCTGCTTTTGTTACTGACAGACCAATAGATGAAACGACTAACTCAAACATCGCAAATATCTGTGTTACAATACAGAACATGGAGGCTGAAACTTCAGCTCCACCTCCTCCCCATTCGCCTATACAGAGTGCCATGGCAGAACGCGAAAGCCCCATTTATACTAACCCAGTCGCTGGTTGTAGCAAAGATAGGATGCCAAATGAAAATATTTTTACTCCCGAGATTATTCGGACTTATCCAAAAGCGTGTTGGCACTGGAACAGAGCAAGAAGAAGGAAAATAAATTGAAAAAAGGAAAATCAACCAAGGGGGAAAAGTCTACAGGAAAGAAAAATAAACCAGAAAATACCAGTAAGAATAGGAAAACAACCAAGGAAACAGGAAAGATTGCAGTAAAGAGGAAGATATTATATGACACTGACAAAGAAAGTGTAGAGGATGGTTATTTTTGTTGAATATGTTGGGATACCTTTGATCCGAAAAAATCTGGAGAGGAATGAGTAGAGTGTGTTGTTTGTAAGAATTGGTCACATGTGAAATGTGTTAGAGGAAACATTGCACATTACGTATGTTTGAATTGCGAAAGTGATTGTTCAGACTATCTAGGTACAGTGACTGAACAGCTTGGCTTTCCTTTAAGGATCTGATTGATTTTTTAAAAAAGAAGTGTAATTTATTTTCGTTCCTAATAAAAACTCTTATAATACGTTTATTTTTTGTTGTAACATTTTGCCCCTTGTAGTGTAACAACCAGCCCCTGGCGCGTTGAAAGTAACACGCCTTTTTTCAGAATTTTTTATTTATGTCATTTCTATTAGTCTGGTACATTAAATTTATTTTAAATTAAAATCCTTAATACAGTATGTTCAGACTCGACGCCTCACTTAGTTCATAAGAATATAAATTTATCAGATGTAAACAAACATCAATTAGGTAGAGCAATATGTACAGCGAAAAGCTTTCCCATGCGCAGGCAGTTTCAATCGTGTCACGGGCATGCCGCGCCAACAGCTCGGTCACCCAGTTTTCGAGTGCGCTTCGTCAGCACTTTGGCTGGCACCATTGCGTACTTACGAAAGCACGCTGCAATTGAAATGCGCACAGCTGACTTTGCACCGGGAAAGACTTTACGCTTCCGAATTAAGTAATTTAGATATTAAGTAATTAGTTACATGCATTAGTTACATGCAATTCGCTATAAATACGATTGCATTGAATAAACGGTTCAATCTGGAAATACGTCTTGTCTTTATACCACGGGAGTTGAGCTCTTTAGCTACTCCCTTCTCGATTCACAGGAGTTGAGCTTTTTAGCTACTTCCTTTTGAATCATCATAGAGTCATAGCTCACAGAGCTGCTCTAACGAAGTTCCTTCGCATCATCGGCAACACATCATCCCGATTCTCCAGCAGAGACATTGTATCAACAGCAACTAGAGGCACTAGCGAGTGATCGACGGCGTTCTATCACAGCTTCCGCTTCGAGCGATAGGCAAAAGAGCCATCGTAAACATTGGTGACCCCGACGTGATCATCTACACATCTTGGTGATTCCGCGTCTCATTCAAACGATTCAGTTACTATGGAGACGTTGGGAGCAGTTCAGGACAAGACTGGATCCGCCATTCAGGCGATTGTTTCTAACTACAAGAAAGATTCAGCTGATCGCAAGACTTTGGACTACTACAAAGAGAGGATGAGGCGGCTCCAAGAAGCCTGGGATTCTTTTGAGGCCACAGATAACCTCATTCGAACAAAATTCGGAGAACAACTGAACCATCCGTACTTCGAAAAGGATTATTATGAATCCATAAGGAGTACCTATGAGGAATATTCTCAAATTTTCCAAGAGAATATAACCAATTTCACGGGAACTACGGACTCCGATCAAGGAGCGAGGCTCCAGGCACCACCCATGGGACAAAAAAATCCAACAACAGACTCTAATGAAGGGGCTAAGAGCAGGACACCTTCAGCATCGGCTCGAAATTCAAAAGGGGCATCAACAGTAGTACAGATCATCCGCACACAATCAAGGTACTGATGCCGACGCTGAACTGTTATTCAAACTCGTACGAAAGCAACGGGTAACAATAGCATCATTGACAAGGCTCCTGAATAGGCTAAAGCAGGACAATCAGCCGTGCTCAAAGGAAGCCTATGAAGAGAAGTCATGCACCATAAAGCGCTTCTGGGCACAAATCGAAGCGTTCCAGCACAACATATCGGAATTAGCCGACGAAACAAATATTGATGGCTACCAGGCAGATGAATACTACAGTTTGGAAGAGGAGGTCCACGACACGCTCATCAGGATAGCGGAGACGCGAGCAGCCCTAAGCAAGCACAACGGGGAAGCATTCGTTACTACAAGTAACATGATGCCCTTACACATGCAGCTACCAAAAATTGTACTTCCAAAATTCGACGGAAGTTATTTAGAGTGGACACAATTCCATGACCTATTCACCCATATGGTGCATAATCAAGCTCTGGGATCTTGTCAGAAGATGTGGTACCTCAAAACACATCTTTCCGGGGAAGCAGAAAAATTAATTCGACATTTCAGCCTGTCGGACGAAAATTATGCAGCTGCGTGGGAAATGCTTAAGGAACGCTATGACAATCACAGACTTCTTGTCACAGCATTAATAAACAAATTGCTGTCGCAGCCAAGCGCGACTACCGAAGGGCCAGCTGCTATCAAAGCACTTCACGATACCACCCAGGAATGCCTCCTTGGACTGCAAAATTTGGGAGTGGATATTACAAATTGGGATCCGCTCCTATTTCACCTGCTGACGAGGAAGTTAGATCCCAACACACATACATTATACGAGCAATCTCTGTCTCAGCCCAAGAAGTTGCCGCAATTAAAGGAGTTTCTAAATTTTCTGGAAACACGATTCCAATCGCTTGAAGCCTTAGGAAGCAAGGCCAGAAATTCCGAGGGTCAACAAAGGCGAGTTCCAGCGAAATCATTCACATCAACAATCAACCGCAATAATCAATGCCCATCGTGCAAAGGAAATCATCCGCTGTTCGCTTGTCAAAAATTCCTACAATTGGCTCCAGCAAAACGACTGCACTTCCTAAAAGGGTCCAATTTATGCATCAACTGCCTTAAACAGGGCCACACCGTGTCAAAATGCACGTCGAGAGGATGTTCAAAATGCTCGAAAAGGCATAATACCTTAGTGCATTTAGAGCAGGAAATCTCTTCCCCTCAGAAGCCACATCAGTCTGCATCAACTAAGACATCATCAGAAGCCTCCCTCGCAGAAAGAAACGCAACAACACTATCAACAAACAGCACACAGCCAAAACGAGGCTACATTGTGTTAGGAACTGTGCTAATAAATCTTGAGGATCGGACTGGGGCACTTGTGGAATGTCGAGCAATTCTCGACTCAGGCTCCCAGTTGAACTTCATAACAGAAAAACTGGCACAAAGGCTTGGTCTGCAAGAAACACCAGATCTTATGCATATTGAAGGAATCGGGCAAGGCAAACAGCATGCACAACGACGAATCAATGTCGCAATTAGTTCAAAAACTAGTGGATATAAAACTAGATTAGAAGCGTTCATATTGCCAAAGATAACTTCACGTCAACCGGCTGAGGCACTAAATATCACAAAGTGGCCTATTCCGAACAATATTCAGCTGGCTGATCCAGAATTTTATCAACCAGATCGAATTGATTTCCTGATCGGCGCTGAAATTTATTACGACATCATGTCAATTTGTCAAATACGCCTAAAGGAAACCCTGCCTTCTCTGCAGAATACATTATTTGGTTGGGTAGTTTCAGGCAAAATTCAAGGAGAGTATCAGCCTAGAGCCACATGCGGCATCTGTAGCGAGGAAGAAAGGGCAGATCAGCTATTGGAAAGGTTTTGGAAGCTCGAAGAAATCGACTCATCTGATGAATTACCAAACTTTACGAGTCCAGAACAAAAATGTCTTATACCCCAGACAGACGGGCACGAACGAATGAACGTTCGATGAATGATCGTTCTCTCGAATCTTCATTCGTTATATGCATGACAGACGGCCAACTTCATTCGAGTCGAGAATTTTTGAGTTTAAAATGCGCACGAGTGAATCGGTGAAATTAATAGCAACTTTACGAAAACGTTCGCAAGCTACTAAACGTATTGCAACCCTTCCTGCTCCTTCCCCACCTCCATGATCGCAGAATTAAAACTCAACTGGCTGGCTGGCAGTTGTCAATTCACACTTTGACACTGGAAATCAGCTGATTCTTCCAGGATTTCCATGCTCGTTCTCTGCGAATGAAGTTTCCGGAACTTCATTGATGAGAACGAGAATGTAGTTACGAATGTTCATTCAAACTTCATTCTTGGTGACAGACGACACGGCAATGATCATTCTTCGAGAACGTTCATTCGTTCGTGCCCGTCTGTCTGGGGTATTACTCACTACAATCAAAACGTGAGAAGAAATGTAGAAAGAAGATTCATAGTCAAACCACAGACTGTATAACTATCAGACTATTCATGTGGCTGAAATCGAGAAAAATTTTCAAGTCCCAAAGATGCAAACATTGGGTTGTGCTTTTCAATGAGACTTCCACGCACAAGCAATCGGCGAACAGCGCGCTGCAGTCGCAGAGCCTGTGCTGTGGAATTGGAATTTGGAAAGGTTCCTTTTCCTTTCCCTTTTATCCCTTGCACTGCCATGGGGTTTGTGGTGTTGCGCTGAGGTGAAACGTGAGGGGGATTCATTTGAATTTTTCTAGGAATCCTCTGAGTTGCGTGCTCTGCGCAACTCAATGAATGAAATCTTCAAGGGATTTTTGTTAGCTAGGTGTCTTTGACTAATTTTAAACAATTATGTATTTAAAAAAAATAACTTTTAGGAATCGTTTTGGATACTTTTATCTGAAACCATTTTCAAAGAGATTAACGTTTATTTTCACTTCAAGATTCAACCAAGATCTCATTGAAAACTTTTTTGCACTTATCAGAGCTAAAAATGGTAACAATAGAAATCCGTCTGCATCAATATTTAACATATCGGTAGCTAGGCTTACGTCTGCAAAAATTACCAAAATGAAATGCAGTGGAAAAAATTGTGAGGATGATGACGATATGCTCTTAGATGTGAATACAAACAAATGTTGTGTGTTCAATCGAAAATGATCTAGTCAGTGAAATTGGACATTTTGAAATAATACCTCTAAATGAAAAAATGAGAAGGTCATTATACTAGAGAAATTGATTGAGGCAAATCTGGATAGATATTTACAACAAAAATTTAGAGTTTCCGATGCAGCGAAGCTATACTTTTTAGGTTATGCTATTTTCAAAATATCAAAAAAATTAAATTGTGAAGTTTGTAAGCAAAAGATGGTGAAGCATTCTTCACAAAAACTTGAATTACCTTCAGAATAGATACATGATTATACAAAAGTAAAGATTATGGAAGTAAAACTCTTACTTGTGCACTTCAGCCACCCACAGATTATTTTTTTGAAATATGTAAACGGTTTTTCAATGTATGTACATATGTATATGAACAAATTTTTGATAAATATTTACATATCTCAAATATAAAAAAAACAATTATTGACAAATGCATAGAGGACTAAAAAAGATTTCCCCGAGTGGTTTCAGGAACACGATGCTTGGTATCAACATAAAATACAGCTATGTATTGAACTTTATAATCTTAGTTCTTTTAAGGAAAAACTGTACGTGGTTGGCCAAAAGTAAATCTGTGAACTCCGCAAATTCAAAATATTGTATTCTTAAGCAATAAAAGTTAAAATTAAAAGATATTTTCGATTGAACTCACATAAACATTCTATACACATTCTCACATAAACATTCTACGACGACTTTAAATATAATTTAAGGTTTTCAGACTTCCTTTAGAAGTTTAACTTATTTTATTCCTTTGTATAAAAATATGTTTCACCACAATGTACGAATTTTTGCAGATATAATTTTAAACATATATATTCTTTAAGCTGATAAAAACCTATATTAATTGAATTAACTCTTTCAATCCAATAAAATTTAAACCCTTTGCAAACTTACATCCAAAACGATTCTTAAAAGTTATTTTTTTTTAAATATGTAATTGTTTAAAATTAGTCAAAAACACTTATCCACCAAAAATCCCTTGAAGATTTCATTCATTGAGTTGATAGCAGAGCACCAACTCAGAGGATTCCTAGAAAAATTCAAATGAATCCCCCTCACGTTTCACCTCAGCAGTCAGCGCAACCCCACAAGCCCCATCGCTGTGCAAGGGATAAAAGGGAAAGGAAAAGGAACCTTTCCAAATTCCAATTCCACAGCACAGGCTCTGCGACTGCAGCGCGTTGTTCGCCGATTGCTTGTGCGTGGAAGTCTCATTGGAAAGCACAACCCAATATTTGCATCTTTGGGACTTGACAATTTTTCTCGATTTCAGCCACATGAATAGTCTGATAGTTATACAGTCTGTGGTCAAACTACCATTCTCGAGAGCCAGGCGTGCTAGGGGAATCAAGAGACATCGCGCTGAAACGATTTTTTTCCCTTGAGAGAAAGCTTATCAAACACCCAGAAATCAAAGTCCAATACGTAGAATTCATGCGAGAGTACTTAAGACTGGGGCACATGCGGAAGGTGAGCCCGGCTGAAGTTACGAAGCCACACTACTTCCTTCCACATCACTGCGTTATCAAACCTGACAGTAGTACCACCAAGCTTCGGGTAGTGTTTGATGCTTCAGCTAAAACGTCTACAAACATTTCGCTGAACGACATTCTTCATAAAGGACCCACTGTTCAAGAGGAGCTATTCTCGATTTTGCTACGATTCAGAATTCCGAAGTATGTGTTCACTGCCGACATAGAGAAAATGTACCGGCAAGTGCTGGTGGATGAGGAAGATCAGAAGTATCAACTGATCATATGGCGAGAAAGTCAACATGGACCTCTAGAATATTACAAACTGCGAGCCGTAACATATGGAACAACTGCGGCACCGTTTTTGGCAACACAATCATTGTGCTCGCTAGCCAGTAGTAAAGAGGACAAGTTTCCGCTAGGCGCAGAAGTCCTCAAAAGAGACTTTTGCGTCGATGACGTAATCAAAGTTTACCTAATATAAAGTTAGGAAGCAGAAGAGATTTCCGATTGTTTTCCATTAAGCACTTAAAGGGAAAAAAGGAAAGGGATAATATTTAATAAAAAGAAAAAAACTTATTTCTCTCACAAAGCTTTAATTGTAAGAAACAAAAAATACCCTGCGGAAAGCTATAAAGGACGGAATGCGACGGAAACACTTACAAATATGCGAAATACAAGATCCTGAGAGCGAAACAAGAGTTTTCATTCTCATTTCGCTTTCGCGCTTTTTAACTTCAACCAATCAGATTGCTATTTCCCATTGTTGTTTTTGGAATCCTGTGCTATTTGAGCAGCACGTGGTTGCTTGCAATTACTCTCAGTTTAGCTGAAGATATTAGGGTTGCCTAATGTTTATTTCAAATTTCATAAGGAGCAATCATCATTCTTACGTGAGCGTTCATTGAGAAAGGAAGCAACAATGAGTACAAATAAGTTGAAAGTCGTTACTTGCAAATGCGTTGTGGAAAGTTGTGGGTCGGTGTGTCCGGTAAGAATGTATAAATTTCCGAAAGATGAAGCACGGTATGTACCTATTTATACTGATATAACTATGTAATTTGTTTATATTTTATATTAAACAGATAAATTGTTAAATTAACTTTATTGGAGAAATGAAATTAAACTCCAATATTTGTATATTTATTTATAATTTTTTAGACAAATGATTTGGCTTCGAAGTTTAAAACTTTTTGATGTGATGCACACAGTAACATAAAGGGTGTTTTTTTAAGAGTTTTTTTTTCAATAGGGATTACGCGCTTCACTGATAGTAACTTTGGCACTTCAAAGTGACATTTGTATTCAGTAGTGTTTGGCAAATCATCATGAATAAATTGACTCTGGAGCAACGTTTTCAAATCGTGGATATTTAGTTTCAAAGTCAGTGTTCGGTTAAAAATGTTTATATAGACCACTTCGTGAACGATATGGTGCGAATAATCGTCCATCCGAGATCATACGTAACGTAATTACCAAATTTCGGTCTACATTTACCCTATTGGATGTAAAGCCACCGACAAGAGTAAGAAGTACTGTTTGGTGCGGTCTTTGGGCCGGTGGGATCATCGGTCCTTATTTTTTTAAAAATAAGGAAGGACGACGCGTCACCGTCAATGGCAACCGGTACAGAGTAATGATCAACGAATTTTTGTTGCCAAAACTTCGAGACATTGATGTTGTGGACTTGTGGCTTCAACAGGATGTTGCCACATGCCATACTGCGACCGAAACAATCGATTTGTTGAAGAATCATTTCGGCGACAACATTGTCTCACGAAGTGGACCAGTCAACTGGCCTCCGCGGTCGTGTGATTTGACACCATTGGACTATTTTCTTTGGGGTTATGGCAAGTCATTGATTTATGCCGACAAGCCAGCAACTATTGACGCTTTGGAAACCAATATTGAACGCGTTATTGGTGAGATACGCCCCCCAAATGCTCGAAAAAGTGGTTGAAAATTGGACATCCAGAATGACCTTTGTGAGAAATAGTCGTGGTGGCCATATGCCCGAAATTGTTTTCAAATGTTAAATGCCAAAGAAGTATCTAACAAATAAAAAAAACATTTGGTAATTTCTCTAATTTGTATGTGTTTGATTTAAAGTTCAAATCCACAAGCTCTTAAAAAAACACCTTTTATAAACACAAAGTGTGTGAAAAACATTTTGGGAGAAATATGTTCGGTGTATGCGGCAAAAAATTATTAAAAAGTGCTATTCCATCGATCCAGATTATATCTGAAGAAGACGTGGAACTATTTTGGCACTTTGTGAAAACAGTTAATGTAGGTTACGTTAGTTATCTTTTAACAAAATTGTATTCTAATTATATTACTTTTTCCTATATTTTATTTTTATTTTTTTGATCACTCTTTTTATTTTTTAACCCTCTATCCTTTATTAACCGATTGGTTTGTTGGTCCTGCTTACTAGGGTACTTATAATAGTTTTGATTCTGCTTGTGGACAAACATTTATAGCCAACCAAGCACGTTTGGAAGTAAAAAGTCCAAATCAAAATGATCTTCCCACGATTTTACCTCAAACATCCGGCCCGTTTAATAAAAAACCTTCGTCCACACAAACTGGAGCAGTTTTAAGTTGTCGAACGCCCCGCAAACTTAAACTGTTAAAACAGGTGAACGCATTAAAGAAAAAAATTAAAATGCAAAATGATAAAATCAAAAAACTTGAATCGACGAATTATTCTAGACAAAAATTTGTTGAAAAAGCAAAAGCGATTTTTCCACCGGAGCTGTATAATTTGGTAGAAAATTATACAAATAATTCTTCTGTTGTCAGTTCAAGACGCCGATATTCTAATGAACTAAAACAGTTCTCATCAGCCCTACATTATTTATCACCTGCTGCTTACAATTACATGCAAGAACCGATGATTTTGCCAACGTACAGAACATTGACTAAAATGACTGAAAAGTGGCCAAATAAACCCGGCCTAAATGAAATATCCTTCAATGCTCTTAAATTAAAATGTGATCAATTAAGTGAATTTTCCAAACATTGTGTAATTTGCCTGGATGAAATGTCATTGAAAGCAAATTTATTTTATAATAAAAACACCGGTGAAATTGTAGGCTTTCAAGACGATGGAGATACGAGACAAAATTGTGCTGCAAAGAATGTGTTGGTAATCATGGCAAGAGGTATTGCTGCAAATTGGAAACAGCCTCTGGGGTATGCATTTGTTAATACTACTTGTCCGCCTTTTAAAATAAAGGAGATCCTTACGAAATGCATTAAAAACTTGCAAGAAATAGGTTTGAAACCACAGGCTTTGGTAACCGATCAAGGATCTAATTTTCGAGCTCTGGCGAGTATTTTGTCTGTAACAATGTCTGATACTACTTTTAAAGTAGATGGCACAGAATTAGTTTATTTTTTCGATCCTCCTCACTTGATAAAATCAATCCGGAACAATTTGATGAAATACGACATGCAGTTTAATGGACACAAATGTGCGAAGTGGTCTGATATCCTTAAGTTTTATAACTGGGACAACGAACGTCAATTCCGATTAGCACATAAATTGACACAGTTACATTTAGCTCCAAACAATTTTGATAAAATGAAGGTGAAATTTGCGACTCAAGTACTAAGCAGATCTGTAGCTTGTGGAATATACACACAAGTTAGTCTCAATGAAGCTCCAGAATCAGCTTTACACACAGCTGAATTTATAGAAACATTTGACAAAATGTTTGATATGTTAAATTCGTCCACGATATGGGAGTACAAACCGCATAAAAAAGCATTTTCGGGAAAAAATTTTCAAATAAAAGAATTAAACAATTTCCGAGTGTTTCTGGAATCAATTTGTGTTTGGCATAAAGGAAAAAATATAACAAATCGAATTAAATGTTTGGAAGACCTTTTAATGAGTGTTGCTGGAATTCAAAGATTGTGGCAAAATCTAAACAAAGAAGGATTTGAATTTCTGTTAAGCAGACGAGTAAATCAGGACTGCTTGGAACACTTCTTTGGTAGCATCAGAAAACAAGGCGGCAATAATCATCACCCAACTCCAGTACAGTTTAAGAGGGCATTTAAAAAGTTATGTTGTGCATGCAGTATATGGAAATTGTAAAAACTGGCAATTGTGAAGTACAACATGATTTTATTTCTAACCCTGTTCCTGGTGTTATTTCGTCGCAACAACCAGACGAAATGATTGTGCCAAAATTATGTGTGCCAACTACCCTACGTCAAATGGATTTAGGGGAAATAAACGCCTTTGAGTATTTCGCCGGATATATGTATAGAGAATTGAAGAAAAATCATATTTGCAGCGAAATCAGAGAGGATCAGAATTCTTGCCAGTCAAATTACATTAAGTTTAGAAATATACAAAATTGCCAATTAGTGGTGCCACCAACTGAATTTGTGGATTATTTACGAACATTAGAAAATAAGTTTGTAGAAGCTTTTAATAGTTCTGTAACAGAAATTTCTTTGGGAACAAAACTCCACGGCGTTTTATCAACAATTGTTCCATTCAAATGTTGTTCTCAGGCTGATACATATGCACTTCTACATTTATTTATAAGAGTGAGGATTTATTGTATAATTAAATTTTTTAATAGAGATATTAAGGAAACCAAAAATAGAAGTAAGTTATTATCGGTTCAAAGTCTTTAAACTACTCACACGATTTGTGCTACAGAAATAAAGAACATATTTTTATCAATGTCTTTTAAATTTCCCATAATATCAATAGTATTTAGCATTATTGATGTACTTAATTTAATTTACCTAATCAATTTTGTCAATAGATTTGCAAGTAATCATCTTAATATAAAAGTTTCTGAAACATGAATATTTTTCTCTGGCAACCCTAATTTGTCTCTCAATTTGTGCGGAACTTTTTGTCTTTCTTACTCATGCAAAATTTTCCTGATATTTGATATACTGATACTTTTCTGATGCATATGCAAAAGATAGAATGATTTACCTATGTTTCTTTCTCATACAAAACACAGATTTTACCATGTTTTGGTCTGGTGCTTCCTAACTTTATATTAGGTAAACTTTGACGTAATGACCGGCTCCAGTAGTCTTGCGGAGGCAAAAGAGATGCAGAAGCAACTGAAAGATCTTCTCAAGTCCGGAGGGTTCCATCTCAGGAAATGGTGTGCAAATCACGCCTAACTATTGCAAGGAATCCCCCTCAGCGACGTAGAAATGCAGTTGGATATCAATGAAGAAAACGAAGGCTGCATAAAGACGCTTGGAATGTCATGGCTTCCGAAGTCCGACATCTTCTGCATACGTACAATTTGGAAAGATTCGCTCAAAGTCACGAAGAGAGCAGTATTGTCAGATATAGCTCACATCTTCGACCCCCTTGGTCTAGTGAATCCAGTCACGGTCACCGCAAAATTATTCATGCGAGATCTCTGGTCCCTAAAACTAGAATGGGATGCTGCTTTACCAATGGAAATGCATACAAAATTGCTTGCATTTAGGGAAGGACTCAAGGACCTCAACAATGTCAAAGTTGCAAGGCACGTACTTTCAAGTCAGCTCCCCAAGTCAGTGCAGATACATGCGTTCGCTGACGCTTCCGAAAGTGCTTACGGTGCGGCAATCTACGCCAGAACAATAGACCAAGACGGCACTGTGATTGTACGGCTACTATGTGCAAAGTCAAGAGTTGCACCTAGAAAAACTGTGACACTGCCTCGGCTTGAATTATGTGCCGCAAAGAAGGATTTAAGATTACCGGATGTGCAGTCCCACTTCTGGACAGATTCAGAAATCGTTCTCGCCTGGATAAATTCTGAATCATCATCTTATCATACCTTCGTAGCAAACAGGGTAGCCAGCATACAAAGAATGTCCAAGAGCAACCTAAAAATCAAGCTCAGGAAGGATCATCAAGGCCACACGAGAGAAATGATGACAGCCCACACTCAGACCCAGTTCCTCTGAAACGACCAAGATCAACCGCAACCTCAGCATTAAGTGCATTATTATTTACATGTTTAATAATGCCTGTGATCGGAAGTCCGCCAGTAGAAGTAACACCTTTCGAGACACAGCCTGGAATTTATTTCGAGAACATGGGGCCCACTCATCTCATCTCTAATGAATGGAACCTGGTGGTATACTACAACATGAAGGGCTACTGGAAAGAATACCAGGCCATTAAGCAAGGCATTGGCAAGATATATGATCTGTGTGAGCTGGCAACAGACAAAACATATTGTTCACCTCTCACGAGACAGTTCGCTTCACTGCGAGAAGATCTCAGTGACAAAAATGAACTATTATCGGCAAATTCTAAGAAGAGAGTGCCTCGAGCTCCGCTGAACATCATCGGAAATATAACAGGATCACTATTCGGGGTACTTGACTCAGAGTACGCAGATAAAATGGCTGTAACGATCGACAACATGAAAAACAATGAGCATCATCTATTAACGTTAATAAAAAATCAAACGTAAATCATCGACTCAACGATCAACATACTAAAAGATGACGAAGAGAGCCTGCAAGTTCGATTTAAGGAAGTGGACTCACACCTACAAAAACTGAGCAATCTAGCCATTAATATCAGTGAAGAGCTCCACCAACAGAAGGTAGCTCAAATGTTTGCAACAACAGCCATACAAATCACATTAATGTCATCAAGCTTCGGACGTCAGCAAGCTGCTATTATTGACGTCCTAACCGACACTCATCACGGAAAGATCAACCCTCAGTTAGTGTCTCCAGTACAGATGAAGGATGCACTGGCTACGATTAAAGGTCATCTACCATCAACCCTCAGAATACCAGAATATCAAGAAAACTTGATAAGGCTTTACAGTTTAATGACTGTACAAGGGCGTGCTACATCAAACTACGTCATATTCAGGCTCAAATTACCACTGTTCGCCCTCGAAGAATTTGAAATGTTCCACGTAATATCGGTTCCAGTGGCAATCAACGAGACTTTCATGTCCATCAAGCCTAGCACGGAATTCATGGTAGTCAACTTGCACCGAGATCAGTACTATCAACTCAGCCAACAGGAAGTAACAACTTGTACGAGTCTCGACATGGGCTATCACATCTGTAAACAGAGGCATCCATTGTATTGAAAGGGCTCGAACACAGCCGCCTGCGAAATGAGTTATATGAGCAGGCTAGTAACAACTAATTGTCAGACTATGGTCGTCCTTGACTCGCCTCGGTGGATTCAATTGCATAATCCCAATCAGTGGATTTACTCAATGAAGGAGGAATCCGTGATCACTATTGTTTGCGGACCAGAGTCATTTCAAGAGACGATAAAGGGTGCTGGCATTCTAAAAATTCAAGCCAATTGTGTGATCAAACAAGATCTAATCACAATACAATCACACAATGTGTACCCAAGCGTGCAGAGGACATCTTTCACCCCATCCACCAATCTGTCGGACATTATAGCGGCACAAAGAAAGGCTACTCCAATAGGATATTCTCCCATAGAATTGAAACAGCACAAAGGAGAATTAAAGGCGCCACATGAAGAAGTCTTGAAACTAAAGGAAAAACAGCAGCTTCCGAAGACGATCCCCGCAGTCGATGTCCACCAGTTCATTTTAGGCTATCTGGCTCTCTTCATAGGAGCAGTCATCATCGCGGGCATTTTGTGTCAACGAATGAGACGCAAACGCACTCTTGACACGCTGAACAAGCCAACACCAGCACCTCGCCAACCGACCCGATCTGCACCTGCCTTTATGATCAACATCGAAGAAGAGGGTTGAACAGCATAGCAGTCCCACGGAGGGGAGAATGTTCAGACTCGACGCCTCACTTAGTTCATAAGAATATAAATTTATCAGATGTAAACAAACATCAATTAGGTAGAGCAATATGTACAGCGAAAAGCTTTCCCATGCGCAGGCAGTTTCAATCGTGTCACGGGCATGCCGCGCCAACAGCTCGGTCACCCAGTTTTCGAGTGCGCTTCGCCAGCACTTTGGCTGGCACCATTGCGTACTTACGAAAGCACGCTGCAATTGAAATGCGCACAGCTGACTTTGCACCGGGAAAGACTTTACGCTTCCGAATTAAGTAATTTAGATATTAAGTAATTAGTTGTTTACATGCAATTAGCTATAAATACGATTGCATTGAATAAACGGTTCAATCTGGAAATACGTCTTGTCTTTATACCACGGGAGTTGAGCTCTTTAGATACTCCCTTCTCGATTCACAGGAGTTGAGCTTTTTAGCTACTTCCTTTTGAATCATCATAGAGTCATAGCTCACATAGCTGCTCTAACGAAGTTCCAGTCTTCGCATCATCGGCAACACATCATCCCGAGTCTCCAGCAGAGACATTGTATCAACAGCAACTAGAGGCACTAGCGAGTGATCGACGGCGTTCTACCACAGCTTCCGCTTCGAGCGATAGGCGAAAGAGCCATCGTAAACACAGTAGGACCTCGTTAATTCGGACTCAGGCTTACGTGCCAATTTGTTGTTAGTCTTTTGTCAATCGCCTTGCGTATATGGATACAGTATTGAATTTCGCGCGCTAGCTATCATGGCGGTGTCACGTAAACATTAAACATTAACATTAAAAGACAAATTGCGGATTATAGAAATGTTAGATAAAGGTGACAGTTATCTCATCATTGCTCAAAAGTTTGGTATATGTTGCTGAAATGGTGATATGATTTGTGAGAAAGCTCGTATTTTTCATCGCCATATTACAAACTCCAATATCGGGTTTAATGCAAGCAGGGGAGGGACGTTTAAAAATGGCGGGTGAAAAACTATCAAGTGATGAAGCTGCTATCGGACCATTTCAACAAGAGTTTCCGAAAGTTATTAGAGAAAAAAATCTAATAGCGGAACAGGTTTACAATGCTGACGAATCTGGTTTATACTGGCAATTGTTGCCCGATCATAATTTAGCCTCTGGTAATGAGCTGTCGGCTTCCGGGAGGAAAATTATGAAGATTAGAGTGACAATTATAGTCCGGGAGCCAGCGACAGTTTTTTGGAGGTAGTTGCCCCGCCCGACACCAAAAGAAATATCAACGAGGGCAAATCAAACCAAACAACAACAAAAAAAAAAAAAAAAAAAAAAAAAAAAAACAACAATTGAATTAAACGAAGGCCCCCTCAAGGCGGGTCAACGCCCTACCGACACCCCGCCGAGACACCACTGGTGCAGCGATCCCACTACCCGGGCCTCTCCAGCATCATCCCGCATTCATTTTTACGGACGGAAAACGTCAGGCAGGGGCAGAGAATGATCACCTGTAACTCCCGTTACGGGGTTCCAGATAGAGCAAATTCTTCACCACTGAGCAGTGACCCGACTCGTCCTCCACACCACCCGCGCGGACACCAACAGCCACCTAAATTAAGTCTCCATAGCTTTAGCCCCAATTCTCGGTCAATTTTACGGTTTACCCCCCCCCCCCCCCCTTTTAACAGATAGTAATAAATAGCCCAGCCTACGGCCCTCGGGTATAGCCCCCCCAAAAGGGAGAGAAGGAAGACATTCGAGTTGGAAAGCACTACCTACTTTGTAGTTTCGTGCCACCCAGTTATTGAAGGAACCGCCAGCCTCATCAGTAATAAGGCCCCCCCAGATAAATCAAACTTTTTTTCCAGGACGCATCGGCTTAAGTCGACTTCAGCGGATTGCGGTGAGTACCCGGTAAAAACCGGTAATTTATCAATTATATTACGTTGTTTTGGGGGCGCCACACAGAAAAAACAAAATTTTTTTTTCAAATACCTTACACCTGCAGAGCTTTTGTCAGGTCGTAATCAACAAAAAACAGGAAAAAGAAAAGGAGGTGTTTCCTTCTCGAGGGAGCCTGGCAAGTAAGAAGATTTTACAACATAATAAATAAAACAAAAAAACAAAACTAATAAAAGGAACTGAACATCCCTTGTGGGTGTATATTTCGACCAGGAATTTCTTCGTCTTTCTCCCTTCTTGCAGCTTGACTACATGGAAAGAAAAAAAAACACAACTCTCTAGTTGCTCCTAAGTCCGGGAAAATTCAAATGCACTAAAATAGAGTGTCACGTCATAGTTAACTAAAAGTTTTTTTGTGATCGCTCCTAAATTTCTGAAAATACAAATGCACTAAGATAGAGTGTCACCTATTGGTGGTCGCACGTCTATCCACCCTTGATTTAAGTGATATATTTTTGAAGTGAAAACTTCTTTAGCGGCGTTGTGCACTTTTTTGGGATGGATAAAAAATGTAATACTCGCGTCAAGACACGTGACCCTGATCGAAAATTCGTAAGACGGACAGGGCGCTTGCGCGAGTGTGCGTGTGTGTTTGTACACAGCCTGCTATGCGCACAACGAAATACAAAACTACTATAGATGCGGTCTTTATTAGACATTTAAATAGATTCGAATCAAAATTGCTCGTTTTTTACTTCAGCTACCATAAACCTATTGTATCAGTTTTAGAGATTGGCGATGATGATGCTGGTAATGATGATGGTGAAAGAGTCGTTGAAATTATGGATGAAAGTTGATTTTTCTGAGATATAAACTTTTTAATGTAAAATAATTGTAATAGTTCTGAAGTGTTAAATTTTTTACGTAATATAAATTGTCATGTTTGTGTACGATAGAGCAATAAATGAATATTGTACTTTACCACATAAATAATAGTACTTTTATACTGATAAATAAAGCAATTCGTGCGAAATTATTCCCTAACCATTCCAAAATATTCAAAAATGCACAACGTTAATGTTCAAGTTTTCACTTCTGCCGGCACTCCCGGAGTGCAACCCGTTGATCAAGGCCGGATTATCCATAAGGCGGATTAGGCAACTGCCTAGGGGCCCCGCATCGCCTAGGGGCCCCGCATCGACTAAGGGCCCCGTGCACGAACCAAGAAAAAAAAACGTTTCATCGAACGAAATTTTTTTTGAAAATTTGTATACTTCCTCAATAACAATATTGCACACCCCGCGGGTGTGTGCTCTATTATCGCCTAACGCGCCAGCCTCAGTTTTAAACGATAAAAGTAATCGTCATATGGCAAGCAATTTCGCAATAAATAAATTTTTAATTTAGCTTTTTGGAAAGAAGAGATCTTGTTCTATCAATGGATAACATTTTTAAAGTAAAAAAGGATTTTTAAGTCTTAAATTTGCTTTTGAAAAACAACATGCGTCTCAGTCCGTTGGTCTGTACGTACATACGTACGTATGTGTGATTACACGCTACAGGTCGCAATTTTTGACCGATTTTCCTGATTTTTGTTTGTATCTGTTCGAAATGTATCAGAATAGAACCCTATTGATTATCAAAATGATTCCTCTCATAGTTCAATTATTATAAACAATTATGTAAACAAACTCGTCGATTCCCGTGCGACTCGCCTATTTTGCCTTGCAATGGGTTTGAAAAATTTTGTGAAAATATGTTTTTGTTAAATTTTAAATGAAAACGTTGGCGTAGGCAGTCCAGGGTGGGGCCAGTGAAAGGTCTCCGTAGTATCTTTACAATAAAAGAAAGTTTTAGAATATGCGTTTTGTAGCACTTGCCCCACCCTGGCTCTGACCTGTAAGGTACCTAACCAAACCTAAAAAATTAAATTATCAGGGTACTAACTACAATACATCCGTAAGAAAGTTCACACTCGACAGTCGACACAAAAAAAATGAGATCAAAACAAAAAGCGCGCGCGCGATTGACCGCACGCAATCCTTTTGTTTTTCGTTTGTGTGTGCCAGTGAGTGATTGAGTGCGCGCAATGCAGAGCTTCTTCTATCGCGGCGCGATTCGTATTGTTTGCTTGTTTACTATTTTACTTTCAAGTTTACTAAAAATTTATTTGAACTGTGCTGGTCGGTGTTTTTTGTATACTTAGGGGAAGCAGGGGTAATACCAGTCACCGGGTAATGGCGCTCACCTCAATAACTTGATATAACTAGCTCCTATGATCCCGGCGTGCGGGTGAAAGGGAGCGGGGAGTGACGCTTGAACCAGTGGCAACGTGCCCCGCCAGTCGGTGCGAAACACGTGAGAGTGAGAGTCGTTTGTTTGTTTCGAGCTCCTTCGATCTAATTTTTCGCTGGATATTTTTGTCGGTAAGTTGAAATTCTACAAACTTTTACGTTGCGTACCTGATTGTTTGGATCGTTAAGCTATTCAAGTTCAAGGCCTAGTTGATATTATTGAACAATATTATGCGTAAAATTTTAAATTTCAATTTTAATACAAAACGGCCGTTTGAGGTAATAGCGCTCAGATGAACGTTATTTCCCCCGAGTGCACGCCATTACCCACGTATTTTTTTCTTACAGATATGCCCAGAAAAGCAGCGATTACATTCAAGATCCCTTTTTCTACATTGAGAGAGAGATTAATGAATGACAACCTTGTAAATCCCCAACTTGGTCGTAAGCCAGTTTTCACTAGAGATCAAGAAATTGAAATTGCTGAACAGGTTACGCTGTTAGGTTCATTGTATTATGGATTAACCATCACAGATTTGCGAAAATTGGTTTATAAGTATGCAGACATGAATGGTATTAAAAATAATTTTGATAAAAATAGTCAGACGGCAGGTCCGGACTGGGTAAAAGCCTTCATGAAACGCAATCCTTCAGTAGCTTTACGCAAAGCTGAAGCTACGAGCTTAAACAGGGTGTCTGCTTTCAATAAAGAGGAAATCACTTGCTTCTTTAACATACATACTTGGTGACTTAATGGAAAAACATAAGTTCCTACCTAACAATATGTATAATGCTGACGAGACCGGGGTTACAACCGTTACAGATCCAGGAAAGGTACTTGCAGAGAAAGGCCAGCGAAGAGTAGGAGCAGTAACATGCGGCGAACGAGGAAGAAACATAACAGTCATGTGTGCTATGAGTACCGCTGGTAACTTCATACCACCAATGTTTATTTTTCCAAGACAGCGAATGACACCGTTGTTAGAGAAGGATGGACCACCTGGTGCGATATACACTTGTTCTAAAAATGGTTGGATTAACGAGGATTTGTTTGTTGACTGGCTGAACCATTTTGCTGCATATGCTAAACCCACGCTAGAACACCCCATATTATTAATACTTGATAACCACAGCAGCCATATCTCACTTTCAGCTTACAATTTTTGCAAAAAAAAATCACATTGTAATGCTTTCCATTCCACCACACAGCTCTCATAGAACCCAACCTCTCGATGTCTCCTTTTATGGGCCACTAAAAGCTGCTTACAGGCATGAGTGTAATAGACACATGAAGACACACTTGATGGCTAAAATAACTCCGTATGACGTCGCAGCTTTATTCAACAAAGCCTATGCACAAGTTGCTAATATAAGCAAGGGAGAAGCTGGCTTCCGAGCTACGGGAATATTTCCGTTGAACTCTAATGTGTTTACAGAACAAGATTTCTTAGCGGCTTCAATGATGGCTGAAAACTCAGATCAACTAAATGAGGCTGTTGAAGATAATATAATTGACAATCTCCCATCTGACAATGTCCCAGCCCGGACACATAGCATCACAGTGAATCCAAGACATGTTACTCCAGAACCTCCACCGATCGCTGTGCCAGCTAATAAAGTGCAGTCCCCTATTCCTGGCCCTTCAAATGATTCTCGGTATCGCTATAAATCACCTGTTCCTGATTCACAATTACCTGTTCCTGCATCGCAGTTTGACGAGCAAAGTCAAACGTCTATGAATTTTGCGGATATAGCAGCTACTCCTCGACTTCAGCCATCATTACCAACTCAAAGAAGGAGACAACATGCTACCATATTAACATCAACGCCATTGAAGGCTTTTTTGGAAGAAAAAGAAAATAAAAAGAATACTAAGAAGAATAAGATAGTAGAACAAAACAAACAAAAAAGAGGTTCCAGGAAAACCAAACAGGATTCTAATACAGCTAAAGTAACAGTTTTGAAAAATAAGAATATCAATAAAAAAGCCAAGACCAGTAAAACTCAAAAAGCAGCAAAAGGAAAAAAAGTACAGGGAAAAGGCTACAAACGTAAAGTTTTACAAGAAACTTCATCAGAGTCTGAGAGTGAACTAAATTCCCTTATTTGCAACGACAATAGTGATGATGACATGGACGATGAAGGTAATACCGATAACATGTGCAACCTATGCAAGGAATTTGGGCAGAACAATGAAGTATGGTACCGCTGCACCATTTTCGGGCTGTGGAGCCATGCTATGTGCTCTGGGTGGGATTCGGCAGAGGGGTATACATATACTCGTATGCGATTTCTGTTCCTAAAGATATACGAATATTGATTATGTTGATCTCAATTACGATATTTGGGCTAATGTTGGTTTGAGCGTGATTACCCCATTGCCTGAACGGCATTACCCACACCTAAGGGTAATGCCGTTAAAAAGTGTTTTTTTTTTAAGATTGTATTTCTCGTTATCTGAAAGATCTAAACTTTTTTTATGTTTAAATTCTAATGAATGATTAGTTACACTTATGTTATGTTTCATTTAATAAACCTTGATATTTTCAAAATTATGGGCATTTTTCCTTAAGTGAACACCATTCCCTCTGCTTCCCCTAATACTTAATTGAAAAGGACAAGAAAGAGACTTGCGAAGGCGTTATGTGACATATTTATTTAGAGAATATTTTACAGACAGTGACTGTTGTGCCTAGCTAGTGAGCCAGAGCCAGAGCCAGTGTTGTGTTTCAAGCTACATCTACCTATACATATACTAGTAGGCATCTACCGCATCTAAATCTATAGTGAACATTTTGAAATTGGGTTGGGTGAACTGCTTCTGATAGTGCTCAATAGCAGGAACCAAGTGCCGACTACTTTAATTAGATATAAATATATAAAGTTATATTTATGTGAAATAGATATATGATTTGTTATTGGTGTAGTTTAATGCTGAACATAATCGGCCTTATGGCTAGATTCAAGATATGCGCATTTTATCTACTGGAAGGCCCGCCCTGTTGATAACATTTGGAATTATAACTGATAGTGTCAAACCGCTTATCTGTTTGGTCTCTGATCTGAGACCTGCAATCTGCAATTGATATCAGATCTTTTTTTAGCGCTGCTACGTATCTATCTATTACTATTCCCAATCCCATCTGTTATGCCAATCATTAAAAATAACCTTGAGCGTGTCATTTTTTGGTTGATTTGATAAAATATTTTAGGTAGGTAGGTAGGCGCTCGCCCGCCGCCACTAGACATTTAAATCTGCATCTGCATTTACTTTACTACCTGACCTGCTTATCCGTTATCCTCTAGGTATATCCGCGTAAAACCCTGAACTAGGGGTAAGTTCAAAAACGTCAAATTTTTTTGCATCACAGGGCATCACTGCACTATCATGACCGCAGTGATGCATACAAGTGGTATCACTGCTTAGCCGATGCTGATGCTTGGATTTGACGTTTTTGAACGGCGAGCAGTAACATCTACGACATGACAGGGAGAACGGTGTTTAACATTCTATTCAATTGTTTAATTGAAAATTTTGAGCTATCCGCGGGTTGTTCTTTACGGAAAATTGCAGAGAGAAGAAAATTCGTGAAACAAAAACGGATGATGTTATTGTTAAATAAAAACAGAAGAAGAACAATACCAAAAAACAAGAATTATTTTAACATTATAAAGGAGTATCCCGGTGATGTCTTTCATAGCCATTTTCGGATGACAAGGAGGACATTTAAGGTAAGTATTCAAGACATGAATAATAATAGTATCGAATTAATTGATACCATTGGCATTTCAGGAATTGGAAAATGAAATAAGACCCTTTTGGAAATATCCATCAACAGGGAGGGTGGCATTCCCATTAAAAAAATGTTTATACATTACTCTGTGGAAATTGAGTAATAGATCTAGTTTTCGCGTCATTTCAGATAGATTTAATATAGCTAAAGGCACTGCTTACAATATATTCATTAAAACAATTAAATCTATTTGTCGTTTGTTAAAAAATGAAATTAAGTGGCCCTCAACATAATCCGAACAAAAAAAAATAATGGAGGAATTTCAAGCCAGCCGAACGAATCAGTTTCCCTTTGTCATCGGATGTTTGGATGGAATGCATATCAAAATTCCTGCCCCTAAGAGAGATCCTAGTAGCTATTATGACCGTAAAGGAAACTACTCCATAATTGTTCAGGTAAAAACATATCACATTTTGAACTATTCATTTCTATTCTATTCATTTCTTTCCAACACCACCGAAGAAGGAAGAAGTAAAAGGGATAATATCGCAATGTTATTTGCTGCATGAAAAAAAAATGTGATTAACAAAATTGAAAAACATTTTATTCACATAACATTATATAACACATCACAAATAAAAAAATAAAATTTGTACTTCATTTAACATAAAATTCCTCTGCATAATTCAATCCTCTTAGGCCAATTTACAAAATTAGACCAATTTTGCAAGTAAACATTTAATATCACGCATTTCTTGAACCCTTTCTCGGTCAATCTGTATTCTCTCCTTTTCAGTTTGTAGCATCTCATTGTGACGAATTTCATCTTTAACGGCTTCCTCTTTAAGGAATTGAAGAATTTCATTGTTTTGGACCTTTCGCCTTTTAGCACGATTATTTACTGGACGTTGGTTTCTCCTTAAAACTGGTGACGATGATTCAGTTTGTGCCTCATGAGTTGATTCATCGCTTATATAAAGTTGTTGAGTGTCTGACGAGGTAGATTCTTCTGTACAAAATGAATGTACTAAGTTCTCTAAAGGAGGAACTATTGCATCTTTGGTCCCATATACTTCGTCTATGATGTTAAAATATTCCCAGCAAGTGGCATCAGTTCCTGTCTCAGAGTTTCTCTTTTTTATTCTTTTGTATGTTATTATCAAATTTAAAAACTTTCTAGTGATCTCTTCTTTAGAAAATGGGAATTCACTGTCTACTCTTTTAATATCCTGCAAGACTTTTCCCCATAGCACACTCTTTTTCTTCTTTCCACTTTTAAAATGTTCCTCATAATGCAATCGAGTGTTCAACAATAATTTTATATGTTGCTTGCTCCAACTGCTTTTGGTTTCGCTATAATTAAATTAATAATTAATGCTGATATATTCTTAATAATAATAAAAATTACCTATCGTCCATCGTTCTATCCAATATGACACACAAAATGACACACAGAAAAGAAGATTGCATCATCCTTTATCGTGATGCGTTCGTTGCGCTGTTTTGACGCATCAGATGCGTTTACACTGCAATAATGAACATTTGATTTCAGATATGATGCCATGTTGATGCGTTTTTGAACTTTTGACTTTACTGATGCAGCATCACTAGAGCATCGATGCGTTTTTGAACTTACCCTAGTTTATGTAGGCTGGTTGATACGTACTTTGAAGTCTTTGAACTTGGTACCCTTACCTACCCTAGAGTATGTATGTTTTTATGTAGTAGGTATGTATGTATGCTGATTTGTCCGCGATTTTCTCGCATTGGGCTTGTCCGATTTTGATGTATCTATACTAATATTATAAAGAGAAAAGATTTGATTGTTTGTTTGCATTGAATAGGCTCCGAAACTACTGAACCGATTTCAAAAATTCTTTCACTGTTGGGAAGCTACATTCACCCTGAGTAACATAGACTATATTTCTTGCTAGAAAAGAATTTACGAATTGAAGATGGCGGACTGTCAAATTTTAAAGTTAATGTGATATGCACCAAACTTGGTACTTGGGGGTTTTCGGGGTCGCTTATTTCAAATCATATCGAGAAGGTTCAGTTCCTGGTGACCCGACAACATAAATTCCCATCCATTTTGCGTGCTGCTGAAAGCATTTTTTTTTGTTTTATATATATATATTTTTATATATGTATATTTCATTTATATACATACACATATATATTCCATTCCATTTTGTTTATTGTTGAATGCGTTTTATGTTTAATTTCTTATTGTTGAATGCGTTTTATGTTTAATATATATTTTTTTAATATAAAGATTTTTTCACTACACCTAGCCCCCTAAACTTAGACAAAGGCACTACTTAAGTAACTAATTATAAAGTAATAAAATAAGCAACTAGTCCTATATTAATGCTTTGGTAACCAGTTTCCTTTATCACTAATGGGGACTAGTTTCAGAACTACACCTAAAGTAATGCAGAAGGCGGCAATTGGTTCCCTCCAATGACAACGCCATGCAAAAGTAGTGAGTTCAGTCCATAGGAAATCATCTAAGCTAGCACTAGTACTCACTCCTTCGGAACTAGTTGTTCGTTTAGTCCTAGAACTAGTTAGAGTCCTACTGGGTTGGCTTACACTAAGACCCTTACGGGATAAGCAGTGAGTACAGAGCGGTTAATTTTTTTTTGTTTTTTACTCCAGTACTTATAAAAGCGTGTTTTTTTGGTTTTTTAAACTATGTTTTTTTTAGTTTCGAATAAGACTGGAAATGTTCAAATTTCGCTAATAGAACTACTATGGCAGCCATTGATAAGAGCCACTTAAGCCTGATGTTTATTTCGAATGCAGGCTCTAGAAAACAGAAAACCAATTTGAGGGAGCCTGCGTGAACAATTTCGACGCAGGCGGGCAAACATTGTCATAAATTTCATTGTTTACTAGCTGACCCGGTAAACTTCGTACCACCTGAAATTGATTTGATTTTAACCTTTCATAAGAGATTATGAATCCCAATCAACTTTCCAACTCCAATTCATTGAGATTGCAAATGTTGAAATTAGAGCACAAACGGAATGTATCGAAATTACCTTGTTAGTCTTCCACTGAGAACTTTACAATCTTGAAATCTTTGTGTATCAAAACTAATCGAGTATCGCTAAAAAACAATGGCTAATCAAAGTTATAGTCCACGGGCCAGCAATATTTTTTGTAACTGATTAATAACAAGCTGATAATGGGTGAGTAGCTTCGTGTAGCCGAGACGCCCAACTTGTCTGAAGGAAAAATCTTGATAAGGGTAGGTAGCGAAGTGGGTGGTCGTCCAGTTTTGAAAATTGTTTCGCAAATGAAGGGTCCAGGGGAAGAACAACTTTTGTCACCTAATGAACAAACTGAGATATTACTAATTAAAAGAAAAGATCTTAATAAAATAGTGTAATAGGTATAATGGTATAGGGGGGAGGGCTGGTTAGGGGTAGGGGTAGGTATAGGGACTAACAAAAAATAAATATTGTATTTAAAGTTTGAAAAATATTTTTTTGCTATTGGTCCACAATATTTTGATAAAGATTGTATATCCAGGAATTTTGCTTTACTGATTGGTAAAATGTCCTTGTGAGCTTGGTCAGGGAGAGTAAATTCTCCTGAATTAGGGGGGTCTCCACAGGAAGTTGAGTTTACCCTTTTTCTCTTTGCGGACAACGGTTGTTTTTTTCCCTGTATCGATATTTTAAAAGCATGAAATCTCGGAGACTATGGATGTTATTGCCCTGTTGTTTTGACAGAACATAGCGACAGGTATAACCATTCAGACTGCATTGAAAGTTGAAAAAAATTAAAAATGTGACAAAAGTTATTCTTCCCCTGGACCCTTCAAATGTTAGTCCTGATACAAAATTTCTTGATCAGTTTTCTTTGCAAAACAATTTTAATATGTACTTACAAAGCAGAACTTTTTTCTAGAGCGATATGTCTTCGAGTGTCTTTGTCCGCGCCAGCAATTATTTCTGACCATGTGGAGAAAAATTGCAATAGAAATTGCCCATCGTCGTAGTTCATTGCGATAATTCCAGACGATTCTGTTAATTCGGGTAAAATGATGTCGAACACTTCTTTTAAATGTTCGGTGCTGCATCGCTTTTCAACATCCTGCAAAAAGCACGGTTTTTAACTTGAAAAGCATGGTTTGTAACTTGAATATATTGTCCCTAATTAACATTAATTTACATTTATTTTATTTATATTTTAAGATTTTCTTTAACAATATATGATAAGTATCACATTTTACAAAAGACGAAGTCTTTAAAGAAAAAGAACAACCAGTAAAACAACACATATTTTCTTCATTTTTTAGATTACAATGTTATCTTGTAATTAAAAAATTACATAACATTCAAATGTTTCTGAAAAAAGGGTTCTTAGAACAAAACAAATTGGTTCGCTGAAATTGAAGACAAAGAAAATTTCCTTTATTCCTTTTGAAATTTAGTTACATCTCAGGAACTAGTGTTTATTGGAAAAGTTGCGTTACCATGGATATTCAGCAGCATCAGCTTTGCATTGCGTTTGAATGCACAATTTTATTTATGTTCATGAACTTTCAAATGTTCTTCTAGAATCTAAAGTCAAAAAAGTAATGTGAATTGAAATGCCGCATAGCATATATTCTTTGATTTCGAATGAGATAATTATATTTTAGTAACTTCCTTTTATATGAACAAAATATTTTAGAAATATAAAGTTAGAAAGGCCTGTAATAAAAAATACTCCAAAATGGTATGCAACTTACCAAAATTGTGACCATATAACTCAGAATTACATTCTTTAGAACGTGTTAATGCCTATTGTCACTTTTAGCCTTAAAATAGGCGAGCGCAAGTTGAATTTTTCTTATTATGGGTTCACTCTATTAAAGAAAAAAATCAACGGTGGCAGCTGCTACTTATTAGAAAAATTACCACGTCCTGATTTTGCAGGTAATCCATTTCATTTAAGAATTTTTCGCGTATTCTGGCGATTTTAGCATCCGATTTAACATTGAAGGCATTTGTAAACATTTTGAGATATTCACTGCACTTCTTTTTGACGTGATAACGTCTTATAAATTGATGGCATTTACGAAAAGCTTCTAAAGGCTCGTTTACACTGGGCGAGTTTACAAGCTAGAAGCCGGCTTTTTTACACGCAGCTCGTAAACTAGTCTAGTGTACACGACGCACTCGCTCTAAAGCTGCTTTTAAAAACGCTGTGGAAAAAGCTGACTCCGCCGGCGACTTCGCACGCCACTAGCCGGCTTTTGAGCGAGCTGGATTGTAAACTAGCCAAGTGTACACACAGTAGCTTGTGCACTAGCGACTGACTGGCCTTCAAGGTGTCGGAGGAATTGGTTCTAGCGGGAGTTGCAGTGCAAACAACACATGTTTCTACACGCCAGCTACTTGGCTTCTGAGCTAGTGGAAAGTTTAGTGTGTACACGACAACAAGCCCATTCGCCGAATCGCCGGCTTCTTACTCACCGGCTTGTAGCTTGTAAACTCGTCCAGTGTAAACGAGTCTTACGAAGCTACTGACGTCCGGTAACGTCCGGTAAAGCCCCGTTTACACTGGGCGAGTTTACAAGCTAGAAGCCGGCTTTTTTACACGCAGCTCGTAAACTCGCCTAGTGTACACGACGCACTCGCTCTAAAGCTGCTTTTAAAAACGCTGTGAAAAAAGCTGACTCCGCCGGCGACTTCGCACGCCACTAGCCGGCATTTGAGCGAGCGGGATTGTAAAGTAGCCAAGTGTACACACAGTAGCTTGTGCACTAGCGACTGACTGGCCTTTAAGATGTCGGAGGAATTGGTTCTAGCGGGAGTTGCAGTGCAAAAAACACATGTTTCTACACGCCAGCTACTTGGCTTCTGAGCTAGTGGAAAGTTTCGTGTGTACACGACAACAAGCGCATTCGCCGACTCGCCGGCTTGTAGCTTGTAAACTCGCCAGTGTAAACGGGGCTTAAAGGCCCGTTTACACTGGGCGAGTTTACAAGTTACAAGCCGGTGAGTAAGAAGAAGGCCTGCGCCCATACGATGCAGCGGCCTGCGTTCATGCATCAAGCTTTAAGCTCTTGATGCATGAAAATATTGAAATCCATGCTTTCTTATGGAGCTTCGCCCATAACCGATGCATGTCAATGCATCGACCCATGAAAATGTTGAGCATTTTTCAATATTTTCATCCGTCAGGACGCATCAGCCGGTTTGAACCTAGGGTGGACTTTCAAACTTGCAGGTTCAAAGTTGTGCATTCACAGCTGGCTGTTTACATCCCGGCAAAGTCTACCTGAAACATTGGACGCACCTAATAGCGGAATTCCTATTAAAAGAAATTTAATTAATATAGTAAGATCCATTTTTATCTTTTTAGGGCCTGTCCGAATCCAAGTCTATGTCTATGTCTTCGTCTCGTTATAACAGTTCGTGACGTCACACCGAGCTAAGCTCTGTCCGAATTCATGTCTATGGCTGTGAGCTTAGCTACGTAGTATAACAGTTAAGTCAATTGCTTAGCTTGATGAGCGAGTCAAGGGTCGCGTTGACTTCGTGAAGTAGACAACGTGCAAATGGTTATGAAATAGGACTTTTTTAAGAAAAATTAAAAATGTCAGGTACAAAATGTAAGTAAAATGAATTGCAATTGTTATAGACATGTTCTGAAGAACAATGTTTTTATTGCAGGGACTAAAGAAAACGTATTAAAATTAATAATGTTTGCATTCATATTTTCTTGTACTCTTCCTTCCATTATTAATTTATATTTTGAACGTTACAGTTTTGTCCTCTTAGGCACAGACAAATAACTTAGGTTAGGTTAACTTCAAACGTCAAATTTCAAGCTAAGCAAACCAATTCGGACAGGTTAGCTTTGCCTTCATCTTAATTGTTATAATACAGCTATGGAAATATAATTAGCACCCCATACATATTTATAGCTATAACTCATTTTTTGCTGTTTGTAGACATTGTACCGCTATTTTTGAGTTGGCATTTCTTTGTTCTGATAACAATCATCAATTTTAGTTCAGTTTGTGTTAAACACGTGCTTATGGAGTATACAATTTAGTTGTTTTGTGGATTATTTAAAATATTAAGACCATTAAGTTTTGGGGACGTCATCAGCTTTGATTGAGTGTCAACAGTGTTTTAGATTACTTTTTTCTCGTTAGAAAGAAAAACAAAGATGGGGAGAGCTAAAAGTTGTTCACCAGCAGAACGAAAGGCGATTTTTGCACTTTAAGAAGCTGGCCTGTCATATAGACAAATTGCAACTCAAATGAATCGGTCAAAAACGATGGTCATTAATGCACTAAAATATTTTTGGAATAATAATACCACGGACAACGTTGCGCGAAAAGCCAGACCATGAAAAACCACAGCGCGAGTTGACCGAAAAATGCACTTTTGTCAAAAAAGGACTCTCGAAAAAGCTCCGCTGATAGTCATCGAAAAATTTCGGCTGAATTCGGCATCCAGATAACACCACGAACCGTTAGAAACCGTTTAATCGAAATTGGACTGTACGGCCGTGTTTCCAGAAAGAAGCCTTTTATTACATCAAAGCAGCGTAAAATGCGGGTCACATTTGGTCGATCTCATTTGACCTGGACAGTCAACCAGTGGAAATTTATCGTTACTATTACTATTTAGTTTAAAATACATATCGAACATTTGTAAAAAGTGGTTTACAAAAAAAAATCATAAAATCCATTCAAAAATTTACGCATATTCAGATAAATTTAAAGTGGTCTTAATTAGATTTCCATAGCTGTAGCTCAGCTTGTTCGCTGACATCATAAACTGTCATAACGAGACGAAGACGTAGACATAGACTTGGATTCGGACAGGCCCTTAATATTCAAAATTGCTCCTTCAATAAAATTCCCGCGCTGTGCTGTGACTATTGACAATTTGTGGCATTGTGAGATGACGGATCTTATGGGCGAACCTCTGAATTGCCATGCAGCGGCATGCATCGAGATCCATCAACAGCTTAAAGCTTAATGCATGAACGCAGCCCGCTGCATCGTATGGGCGCAGGCCTTTAATGTCCGCTTTCGGGAAGCTCATGCATCGGGACGCATCAGCCGGTTTGAACCTAGGGTGGACTTTCAAACTTGCAAGTTCGAAGTTGTGCATTCACAGCTGGCTGTTTACATCCCGGCAAAGTGTACCTGAAATTGGCAGGAGAACTGCGCAGATTATTCCGACATATGTAATTTTAATTTTAGAGTGCTACGTTCAAACTTCAAAATGCATGGATATAGTACACAAGAGCTATCGAGCTGAAAACAGCAAACAACACACATTTCAAACAACGGGTTGCACTCCGGGAGTGCCGGCACAAGTGAAAACTTGAACATTAACGTTGTGCATTTTTGAATATTTTGGAATGGTTAGGGAATAATTTCGCACGAATTGCTTTATCAGTATAAAAGTACTATCATTTATGTGGTAAAATACAATATTCATTTATTGCGCCGTGGATGCGCGTAGCAGGCTGTAGTACAAACACACACGCACACTCGCGCAAGCGCCCTGCGCCGCTTAAACGAAACAGCAGGAGCAGGCATACATTTTCGCCGCGCGGTAGAAAGAGAGGGGGATATTACTTCCTCTCCTACGCCGCGCCGGCGGTCTACTCTCCCTCCGTCTTACGAATTTTCGATCAGGTCACGTGTCCTGACGCGAGTTTAACATTTTTTACCCATCCCAAAAAAAGTGCACAACGCCGCTAAAGAAGTTTTCACTTCAAAAAAAAGCATCACTATCCTCACTGACGGCCAAGCCGCAATAAAATCGCTTGCAAATGCATGCACCTCTTCGAATCTTCGAAGGTCGTAGCCGATATCCCTTCTCTGCTAAACCAGTTAGCGGAGAGGGATGATATCAAAATAATTTGGGTGCCCGGTCATAGCAACATCCTAGGAAACGACAAAGCGGATGAGCTTGCTAGTCAGGGCACCAGCCTACCAAATACGGAAATCCTGCCGCACCGCACCATCTTTAACCTCCTGTAAGCACGAAGTCGAACGATCATCCATAAAGATCACCGACAATAAATGGAAACGCGAAGTCACTTGCGGGACCACTAAGCTGATCTGGCCCTCCCTAGACCGGCACAGATCGAAAGATTTAATACCTCTTAGGAGGGGAACCATCAGCAAAGTAGTAGCCGTACTGACTGGGCACTACATAATCGGCAGACACGCCGGCAAACTCGGGGCTCCCCTCAATAACATCTGCAGAAGCTGCCTGGACGAGGAGGAAAAAGAAAACATTAAGCACTTCCTCTGTCACTGCCCTGCACTCGCAACCCTAAGGATGCGCTGTCTGGGTGCCTACTTCTTCAATGACCTACCTAGCTGACCCTGACTCAATGAGTATGCAGAACATCAGCCGCTTTATCAAAGACTCTAGGTGGTTCCCTGGTTAGAATATGGGTCGCCTCATGTGGTATCACAATGGACCTAGCGATGGTCTAAGTGTGCCCGAGAGGCTGCGACATCACCATACCATACCATATCGGCTGAGTTTGCTGAAATTATTCTAAGTCCCAACCTTATCGGCTGGGTTTGCTAACAAATCCTAAGTCCCAACCTTAAGGGGTGAGTTTGCCTGAATTATTCTAAGGCTGCGTGCATAACGCACATAGCTCATCGCTGAGAGTGGAGCAGCGAGCTGAATCTTTAGCAGCGCTTCATCGCAGTGTGTGCAAAACAAATTGTAGCAAGCGTGTTTATTCTTTCTCTCAGTTGTGAATGAGAAGCCTTCGAAATGAGTTCCGACAGTGAAGATTAGTTGCTTTTAATGGATAATAGTGCTTTAAAATGGCATTTGTTAAAACGAAATCCAAAATTCCAAAACAAAAGCCACAATTTCAAAAACAAAGCCGACTTCTCCAAGGGCAGCGCGCTGAAAGATCTCTCTGCAGTGATATTAAAAAAAACAGCGCGATGCAAAGCGCAGATGTAGACGATGAAGCGATGTGCGTTGTGCACACTACCATTTAAATGGCTTTGAGAGTTTTGTGAGCGATGATGCGCGGAAATGCTCTCAGCGATGAGCTATGTGCGTTATGCACGCAGCCTAAGTCCTGTCCTTATAGCCTGAGCTTGCCTAAATTACTCTAAGGGCGTGTGCCAATTCAGCTTTTCGAATACCTTTCCTTTTCGAACATTTTTTAGTATATTTAAAATTGAAAGCACAGCAGCCTTTTATTGCTCATTGTTCGCTTCCATTTAATTTCACAAATGCTATAATTGAAATTCAAATGAAAAGTATGTAAGTAATTGTTAACAAAAAGCGAATTTCAGAGCATTTTTTTCCTACCATTCAAAACTATAAGCCCTATCCTTAAGGACCTGGATTTGCTCATCCCTATACTAACTCGAACTGTGATTGTTCTGAGTGTAAGCTGTTCGTTCTGGTGGAGGGACCTTACTCAGGAAGACAGGCTACAGCACTTCGATCATCCACAGCCGACACGGACTCATCCAAGGACCTGGCCGGACTATAAGAACGCCACTTTCCGGGAACCACAGGAATTTCTTTTTTTGAATTTCTTTCATTCCATTTATTTTCATTTTCGTTGATTTCATTTATTTAAGTTTATATTAATTCTCCCTTCTATTTTCTCTTGTTTTGTTTATTATTTTATGGAATCCTAGTTTTAAGAACATGGACTACAATTTTGAATTAAAATAGTAATTTGAATTTGAAACAAGCGATTGATTTAATAATAATAAAAATAATGTTTATTTCAATGAGTACAATAAGACAAAATCTTTTGGCAACCGAATTTTTTTGGATCCACCCTATTTAAAAATATTATGTTCAAATCTTCCACGTTTAACAATGCACTTTTTCAAAAATTTCGAGACTTCACTTTGGGTAACTGTTAATAAGCTTCAATTCATTACAAAATTGTGTGTTGGTTTTTGTTCTGGATATACATAGGTATGTATGCACAGTACATAAAAAAAAATGCAACTAATATCCGCTTTTATTCGTTATTATTATTTATGATCAATCTTAAATGGCCTGGCTGAAAATGGGCGCGGCAGCAGCAGCGAAACTTTCTCGTTGATCGTTGCTGTTTAATAAAAACTCTTTACATCGGTTATCATTATGTAGCCACCTGCTTCATACAGTTTGCTTGAGAATGTACTTGACACATCGCTCACTGCGGTATTGAGAGACGAAGTCGTGTTTGAAGTTAATCCGTCGTGTTCAAGTACACCAAATCCGTCTGAGTCTATAATACCATCAACGCATCTTTCTATAACGCCCGTACCGGTCGACCATTCATCAACGTCAGGTTCAGCAAGGCAAGTTCATTCATCGCATGATCCAGGATCATCTCAAGCAGAGAATATAAGAAAAGTCATGCAAGATTACTCCATATGGCGTGGATATGTAAGACCAGTTTTTCTTTGTTTTTTTTTAATTAGTTTTTTATTTATATATTTTAGGTTTTGAGGACATTACGTTCTTCGCTTGATGGAAAATCAATTATGTCTAAGGGACAGATTGAAGGTAAATTAGACGATACTCAGAGGAACATACTAGTTCAACTTTTGATCCCTCCAATTCTTGAGAAAGATCCTACGAAACAATTGCAGAATAGCCAATTACTTGATTGGTCCTTAGAAATACAAGACATTTTTCCAAAGGAATCTCCTGCTCTCTATTATACTCCCTATATTTCTGCTAATGTAAGGGACATAGCACGTAACACTTCAGGGAAGCTTGTACGCTTTCTTTACAACATGCGACGCATACTACGTGATAGAGGAATTATAGAACGTCGCGAAGGTAAGAGTAACTACTATATATTTTCTAACAAACAAATATAGCCATATTTTATATAAATTTCTGTTGAAGAACGGACGTTCCCTAAACGTCGTTTAGCCGTGCAAGCCGCTACAATCCCACTACGGTGTTCTACTACGTTCTTTTATTCTCGTCTGTCACTCTCGACAGGTCTTTTGCTACACGAAGTACCACGCTTGTACAGTTTCATTAATAAAAGTATCCTTCGCATTATCTGGTGTGTTTTCATTTTCTGATCGAAGCTTTTTCTCCTTGTTAATTCGTTCTTGCCTGCGGTCGTTCGGTTGAGTTACGGGCAATCCCAACAGGTTATGGGCCCAGACATGAGTTCCGCGGCGGTTTCTCGGTTCGAGAGTCTCAATCGCGAAAATTACGAAACATGGAGGATCCATATGGAGGCGTTGTTGATCCGGAACGATGAGTGGGATTTCGTGAGTGGTGCAAGCATTAAACCCGAGCCAAATGCGGAAAACGCTGCGGCAATTGCTGCGTGGGTTAAGGGCGACAGCAAGGCGAAATCAGATATTGTGCTTGCCATAGGCGCAGGTGAGCTGAAACAGATCAAGGGATGCAACACTTCGAGAGAAGTCTGGCTGAAGCTAGAAGGTGTGTACCAGTCGAAGGGGCCAGCAAGGAAAGCGGCGCTCCTGAAACAGTTAATGTTGCATCGCATGGCGGAGGGCGGTGACGTGCGCGAGCATGTCGCGCAATTCTTCGAAGCGGTCGATAGGTTGGGCGTCATGGGGGTAGAGGTGCATCCGGACGTGGTAGCGGTCGCTTTGCTTTATAGCCTTCCCCCCAGTTACGAGAATTTTCGCGTGGCTATCGAGTCCCGGGACGAATTGCCTAAGCCCGATGCGCTCCGAATTAAAATCGTCGAAGAGTATGATGCACACCGCAGCGAGCGTTCGTCAAGTGCCCTGTTGGTTAATAAAAGGGCACCGCAGCATCCGCGCAGGAATACAAGTGCCAGGGGTGGCAGTTCGGGCGGTGAAACTGCACGACCTAAAAACACGAAAATGCAGTGCTTTAAGTGTAGGTTATACGGACACAAAGCTGCTCAATGTCGTAACAGGAGCGAGAGCGATCGGAGCGCGAATGTTGTTGAGCAAACGTCACTTTACGTGGGCATGCAAGTGAAGTCGGCAGGGCGCGCGCGGAAATGGTGTTTGGACAGTGGCGCGACGGCGCATTTGTGCAATGACAAAAATTATTTTTTAAATGCTGACTATTCGAAACGTGAAAAACTGAACCTCGCGAATGGGGAATCCACTGTTAGTGTTGCTGAGGGTACAGTTGGATTTGTAGCCGATGTGTTTAAGACGGGCCGCGAAATTTCGGTCAAGAGGGCTTTGTTAGTCCCCGACTTGCGCACGAATTTATTGTCGGTCGGAAAAATAACTGAGCAAGGATTCAAGGTGGTTTTTAATAAAACCGGTGCCACAGTTTCGGACTCTAAAGGTAAAGTGAGGCTTATCGCGGATAAAATTGACGGACTTTATTGGGTGCGCGAGCGTGAGCAATCGGCCAGCGTTGTTATTGATCCGGGATTCTCTCCGAGGCATTCATGGCACAGCCGCCTGGGCCATCTTAACATGGCGGATCTTCGCCGAGCGGTGCGAGAGGGCACGGTGCGTGGGATTTCCCAGAACGATTTGGGGGACGAAATCGATTGCGATATATGTGCGAAGGGAAAAATGTGTCGGAAACCGTTCCCGAGACAATCGCAGCGCGTATCTGAATTACTGGAACTAGTGCATTCCGACGTGTGCGGGCCAATGCGGGAGGCATCCTTGGGTGGCGCGAAATATTTCGTGGAATTTATTGATGATTGTTCGCGCTGGTGCGAGGTGCGGTTCATCAAGACTAAGGACGAGGTCTTCAAGGCAGCCAGGGAATACATCGCAATGGTGGAAAACCAGAAAGCGTGCAGAGTTCGGTGTTTTCAGACTGACAACGGAACTGAGTACACGGGCGGCAGGTTCGAGAGTTTCCTGGGGGAGCGAGGAATACGCAGGAGATTGACGGTGCCTTACAATCCGGAACAAAATGGAGTTGCCGAGCGAAAGAATCGCAGTTTGCTCGATACTGCACGATGTCTCCTTTTGCAGTCCGGACTCCCACAATGTTTTTGGGCCGAAGCTGTGAACGTGGCAAATTATATTAGGAACAGATGCCCAACGAAAGCTCTAAACGGAAAAACTTCCTACGAGGTCTGGAACGGGAAAGCCCCAGATGTCGGTAATTTGCTGCATTTTGGAAGTAGGGTCTACTGCATGAACAGAAAACCTGGAAGAGGTAAACTGGACCCCAGGGGGCCTATTCCAGAACTCGACTCGATTGCGAACTCGAGTCGAGTTGGTTTGTCGACTCGATTTCATTTTCGTATTATGTAGCTCGATCGAGAGCAGCCAAAAGTGTGGCCCTATGAAACATTGAAAATTTGCTTCAAAGATGAAGTGCAGCAAACTTCACTGACCAACTTGACACTTCATTTAGTTTGAAATTGAATTGTCAGTGGAATATTTTTTGGATAGTGAAAAAATGGATAGTGTTGCGATTTTTTTTAGTGATAGCGATAGTGATTCCGCTTGTTAGGAGTCTCAAAAGGATATCCGGAAGAAAATAAGAGACCAAAGTGACCCTCTTGGATTACCAAATGACATGTAAATGTTTCAGTTTTGTGTAAATTTTCTTGTGTCCTTTGCATGAGATGTATTTTCTTAATTTATTTAATGATAGCCAATCCTTATCGTGAAATTCTTTTGTTTCCATCACGTCACGTTTTTGATAAAAATAGGATGAAAACTAAAACAAATCGTATTTTGAGTATATTTGAAAATTTTATTATTATTTTATTATGAATTTTTAAAAATATTCAAAATTCGATACTTTGTATACTTTTCAAACCTAATTTTCTTAAAAATAAGATATAAGATATTTTCGTTTAGGAATTTTTAAGCTGCAGAAAAAATCCTACAGAAACCATATATCACTTGTTTAGGGGCTAAATTATTTTAAACTAGTGTAATTAAATTGTTCCCAAATGGAAACGCTACACTTTTAAGGATTAAATACTTACATCTTATTCGAAAAACACTCACAACACGACCGCACAATGCACACTCGACTGCCATTTAGCTGTCGACGAAATCGTCGATCGACTGTCACTGAAATAAGCTCGATATCGAGTTACGGAATACCGATTTGCGCTTCTCGATGGGCAATTCGATCGAGTCGAGTTCTGGAATAGGCCCCCAGGTGTAAGGTAGGAATTCTTGTTGGGTTTTCAGAGATTTCCAAGGGATACAGAGTCTGGTTGCCTGAGGAGAGGTCTGTGGTCGTGTCTCGCGACATTAGGTTGGCCAGTAGTGCTCCAGCTGTGGGGGGCGAGCATCGGGATGTCGACTCCGATGATCACAACGAGGACCCTGTGGACACTTTCGTGGAGGTTCCGCTTCTCCACCATGGTACGTGTCAGGCCGATGAGGGGCGTGATAAAGGGGAAGTCGCAGTCGACGAGGACAGTTCCACTCCGCAGGGGCCGACGAGCAGAAGGGCTCCTGGTAGACCTAAATTGGTCAGAACGGGTAGACGCGGACGCCCTAGGAGGCTCTTTTCAAAAAAGGTTGCACAGCATATAGAGGAGTCTTCTCGGTCGCAACAGGTATTTTTGTCAGAGGTGCCTGTACGACAGGCATTGTCTGGTCCCGATTCTGAGGAATGGCGTGAGGCTATGATCTCTGAAATGCGATCAATTCTCAAAAATGATACATGGCAGCTGGTGGAGCGACCAGACGATCGTCAGGTCATCGGCAGCAGGTTTGTGTTGCGCAATAAGTTTGGGGCGAATCAGGTTTTGGAGCGTAGAAAGGCTCGTCTAGTAGCACAGGGGTTTTCACAAAAACCGGGCATACATTTTACTGATACGTTTGCTCCGGTTGCTCGTTTGAGTACGATTCGATTGATTGCTGCCCTGGCTGCTCGACACAACATGTCCATTCAACAGTTTGATGTAACCACCGCATATTTAAATGGCGAATTGCATGAGGAAGTTCTGATGGAGCCCCCGAAGCAGTTGGCGGACATCCTAGTTAGTATAGCTAATACCGAGGGAGATCAGGACGTGGCAATTAAGGCAAAGGAAATGCTGGCGGAATTACGGCAGGGCAATAAGGTATGTCTTCTTGGAAAGTCGCTATATGGGCTTCGTCAGGCCGGAAGACAATGGCACGCTAAGTTGCGTGAGGCTTTACTTGATTTTGGGGTTGTGGCATCAAAGGGTGACCCATGCCTCTACTATAAAGGAAGAGGGGAAGATGCCACTGTCATAGCGGTGTACGTCGACGATATTCTCGTCGCCTCCAGGAACACTCAGACAATTGCACAGCTCGGAAAAGTGCTGTCTGATCGTTTTGACGTTAAAGACTTGGGCTTTGTCGACTATTGCCTGTGAATCAAGTTTAATAACACATGCGATACCATAACGTTGAGTCAGGAGGGATACATTGATGATCTTTTGAGTCGTTTCGGTATGACCGACGCGAAACCGGTCAGTACCCCGTTGGACATCAATTCAAGGCTGACAAAGTTGGCTCAGCATTTGGAGCTCGAGGAAGATGTCCCTTATCGAGAGCTCGTGGGTTGTTTAACCTATTTGTCGCTCGCATCTCGACCGGACATAAGCTTTGCGGCTAGCTGTCTTGGACAATTTAATAATTCTTACGGGAAGGCACATTGGGTTGCCGCGAAAAGAGTTCTGCGATACCTCAAGGGAACCAAAGATCTAAGGAGCTAAGGACTCAATCTATTGGGCAGGAGTTCTCAACGAGCTTGGTATTGGCGAGCTGGCCGATATCGTGATCTCCAGTGACAACTTCGGGGCTTTGAGACTGGCTGATAATCCGGTGTTTCATGGCCGAAGTAAACATATTGACGTTCGCCACCATTTTATTCGGGATGCTCTGGAGAGCAAACGGCTTCGGGTGGATCACATCTCCACAGATGACAATATGGCGGACATGCTTACTAAAGGACTACCTAAACCTAAACTGGAAAAATTCGTGCATATGGCTGGAATGCGGCATGTCGGCGCTCTTCATGGGGATGTTGCGTGCTTTCATCGAGGGGAAGTGTTGAAGAACGGACGTTCCCTGAACGTCGTTTAGCCGTGCAAGCCGCTACAATCCCACTACGGTGTTCTACTACGTTCTTTTATTCTCGTCTGTCACTCTCGACAGGTCTTTTGCTACACGAAGTACCACGCTTGTACAGTTTCATTAATAAAAGTATCCTTCGCATTATCTGGTGTGTTTTCATTTTCTGATCGAAGCTTTTTCTCCTTGTTAATTCGTTCTTGCCTGCGGTCGTTCGGTTGAGTTACGGGCAATCCCAACAATTTCTTTATAACTTCACTTGTAAAATTTACTTCGTTTTATTCAATCTTGTAGATTATGATGAAGCAATATTTGAGAAACTCAACTTGCTTTGTAACTCTCTCGAGCCGTGGCATCTAGTCGAAGAAAAGTGGCACGCTACTGCTGCATACCGACTGCGTGGAAGTTATTCCGGACGCGGAAGCATGCAGGAATATTTTTCTGAGTATCCTATTTTAAAGCGTCCAACTGGTTACCATCTGCTTTTAAATGATTTCAAAAGCGGCCCATACACGGTACGACTAGTCCGCGGACTGAGTCGAGTCTGAAGTGCAGTCTTATCGTGTGTAGTTCTGTCTGACGGACTCATTTAACAGTCGCAGAAGTAGTCCACTAAAATCAAAAAATTTTGATTTTTGGGGGAGGAGCTTGCAGTCCAGCAGGCTGGTCTTATCGTGTGTGGAAGAGTCTGACGGACATTTTGACATTTCACTTGTTTTTTGTCTTTTGCATTCTTGTGTGAAATGTTCTAGAGCGCGGACGTGCCTTGCAGTTAAAGTATTTTAATTATAGATAAACACAAAATCATTTTTCTATCTATATTATTCACTTTCTCATGAGTCTCATATGAGTCTGAATGCTCAGTCCGAACGTGTGTGGCGGTACATCGAACTGAGTTTTACGACTCAGTCTGCGGACTAGTCGTACCGTGTATGGGCCGCTAAAGTGCTGTGTTCAGTCAAAGGCCACTCGCCTCTTTCGTTGCTTCATCATTTATAATCTTTCTAAAAGTTTCCTCACTGTAACTGTCACAACATTTTTAATGTTTTGTAAAAAAGTCTACTTCATGTTTGTCGCAGCTCGACATGAACCCACCATCTAGAATCAACACAAACAATATCTCCGTTGCATATAAAGCGACATCTGTGTTTCAAAATAACATTAGTCATTTGAAAATTCTAATCGCAGCAATCCTTGCCGACTAAATATTTTTTGAATTTGATTGCAGTAGTCATTGCAATATTGCCCAAAAATTTAGTATATGTGGAGTCGTTCGGCTTCGTGCGCTCCTTTGTATAAGGATGGAGCCTGGCAACCCTAATGAATTTTTGTCAGTGGCTGCTTGTCATTTTTACTTTTTCTCCTTTATTCTTTTACTTTTACTCTGTGTGAAGTTCGCGCCTGATCTTCACTTATGAACGGAACGTGGAAGAAGTCAGAAGTCTTTTTTATGGATTGCGAGTACCAGTAGATGAGTTATTGTTTCTGTGAACAAGAAGTAAACTGTTGAGTTAAGACTGTTAAACTAATAATATCAGAGATTAATAAAAGTTATCAGAGTACAGTGTAGTGTGTGTTGTTTTTCTTTTAGATCCAAAAGATCTAACAGGTTATAGGTCCAGCACGTTTGTTAATAAAAACAACCAAAGGAGAATTCAGAGAAGAAAATTCAGAAGATATGTAAGTAAATGAATAACTTATATTAAATTTAGAAGATTAGACGACATTTAAAAAAAATAAATATCAGACTAAATCGAAGCGTGCCGTCATGAAGGTTCTTCGAAAAACATGGCGTCATCGTTCTCGGAAAACAAGTCATCATGACGGTGACTTGTAAAACAGTGTGGGTAAAGAAAACTCAACTAAAGGAGTATAAAAATTAGATATAGTATAGTGTATGTTTGTTTATAATATCACTTATAAAATAAACAAAATCAGAAGTAAATAGAAACAAGAGTATATTTTACAAGCAGCTATGTGATGAACAGGCAGTGCATGGGAATCACATGGTTGTACAAATAAAAAAAAATCGAGAACTGTGAAGTCTGCAAGATACATGCGTGTGCGATCGCCCCTCTTACGCATTAGAGTTGATTGCAGTGCGTCAATTCATAGAGTGGGAGGGAGCACGTGTGTGTTTCTAGGACTAACAGTTCCGGTTTGAGTTGAATAGGAAGTTAACTTGCAGTGCAGTTAAATGTTTTTTTCTCTTCCCTAACTCAAAATATATATATATATATATATATATATATATATATATATATATATATATATATATATATATATATATATATATAAATATATATTAAACGAATAAATGGTTGGAATATTTAGCAGAAAAAGATGTCAGAGGAATACGTAAGAGATTCGGACAAATCCCAGGATGAAAGGGATAAAGGTAAATGTTTCTATTTATTCAGAATACATATAGGCAATTGTAAGTCAGAGAAACCAGATCTGGGCATTGTTCTTTTTTCTGTATATAAAGAAATAAAAAGCAAGATCAGAAGAGTTAATAAAATCCAAACATATATATAAAAAAAAAAAAAAAATCAGAATAATTGCACTGTTTAAAATTTAAAGATGAGACGGTCAGTCTAACGCCATCAGGGTTACCACTGATGTGCCATATTACTCCGAGTGAGAGAAGACTGAGAAATGATCTCAGAGAAGCAGTAAATATGATGAAAACAGCAGCAGAAACCAATAAAAAGGTGACGGAATCCATGGAAAGAACTGCAAAACTAATGGCAGATTCGGTCCAAAATTTGACGAATATGTTCAACATCAGACGTTCAGAGGTAAATAATGTGCCTTTACTTAACTCTACTGTCGGAGAACAAGAAGAAGATCTGTCAAGTGAGGAAGTGTTTTTAGCTATGTGCGACAAAATTTTAAAAAACCCCAATAATTCGGAGCCGGAGTGCTCAGCAGGCCCACCCGCGGACGACAGGAGCGTCGCCGGGAGCAGTAGCAACCGTGGAGGAAGTACTTCTGCGCCCAGGGAAGAGAAATATGGAACTGCGCACCAGCCTGCCGGGACCAACTCTTTGTTCCAGTCGGATGCGGATAAGAAGGAGAAGGAAGACGGGATGTGGAGGATGGCTGGTAGTAGACGCGGCAGAGCTACCAAGCAGAACAATATACCTGCCGACGTGCGAAGCAAGATGCAGGTACGTGCAGGTGGGCCGAGAGGTGCTGCGCCCTCGTCAGGGAAAGCGGCTACGGCAGCTGTCAAAGCTGCCCAAGCTGCCGGCAAGGACGCCAACCTGTCGAGTGCGCAGCAACCCAGTATTTTTCGTGGAAGAAGGTTTGCGCCTCCGAAGGCGGAAGCTCTCGCCGCGAAAGCTGCTAGAGCAAGTACAGGTCTAGCCAGTAGTGAGCTCCCGAAGCTCAGCAAAAATTCTCGTCGCCGCAGAAATGTGGCGATACGTAAACAACTCCGGCTTCCGCTCGTTGAGCAGAAAGGGGTGGTTGGGGGGGGGCTGCAGAACCCCAGAACAAAACAGTTCAGGGTTGTTCCGGCACTCCCAAGCGCCCACTTTCGCCGGAAAAAACACCGCCGGAGGCGAGGCAGGTAGTGAAGCGCTGCAAAGCTGCAGCTAAGGTTGGAGAGGGCGGCTGTGGTGCACCGAGGCCAACATTCGCTCAGGTCGCTGGCGACCAAAGCGTCCGTATGGCCTTTGGTCCCGCAGCGGAAGACCTCCTCTTAACCAGCGAGCAGGCTGCCTCGCTCCGCTCTTTGATCTCTGAAGAGACTTTTAATGTCGCGGTCGACGGTCCGTCGCTTGCTTTCCGCGGCGCAAATTTTGTAGGTAGGGGCTGCGATAACCGCGGCTACCTGCAGATCGTGTGCTTGAACGCGGAGACCAGGCGATGGCTCCTAGACTTCGCGAAGAAGCTGAAGGCGCCCTGGAGCGGAGCTGAGTTGGTGGCCTGCGAATTTTCCAAAATTCCCAGGCACACCAAGGTCACGCTCTGGATACCAGAGTGCTGTAATGTCTCTGCAGAACAGCTTCATGCTAGACTGCAGAGGCAGAACAAAGTTCTCGGGGTAGACAGATGGCGGCTGTTTCACCTGAGGGATGATCCCCCACAGGGAACCCTTCTAGTGTTAGGGCTAGACCAGCTGTCCCTCGACATTCTTCTGGCGCGCGGTGGAAAAGTCTATTACGGCTTTCGGAGCTCTACGCGCGCATTAAGGGTAATGCCATTAAAGACTCTGGAGAGTGTGACGAGGACCCAGCGGACTCGGTGTCGCGGAGCGTGATGGCGACTAAGGTCGTTGTCGCCGCCTACGGCTCTGACGTGGCCGCGGGGTGCGCTCACTTCTCAGAGATTTCCGAGGGGTTACCCCCTGTCCAAGATGCCGAAATGAGCGCACTTTAGAATGGGTGCTGACTCTTTTCACATCCTACAGATTAACTTGCAACATGGCAAATCGGCCTCTGCGGAACTATGCAGAGTCCTTGCGATGGAGCATACAAAACCAGCCCTAGTGCAGGAACCCTGTTTGTACAAAAATCAGGTACGTGGACTGGGTCTAAGTAATGGTCGAGTGTTTGCGGCCGATACCGCCTCTAAACCTAGGGCATGTATCTGGATCGCTAACAGTCTTAAGGCAACCCCAATTCATGAGCACAGCTCCAGAGACCAGGCTACCATTCGGGTAACTCTGAGCCTGGCTGATGGCGCTCAGGATGTTATTGTTGTCTCCTCTTACCTGCCGTATGATTCTGCTGAACCTCCGCCGAGTTCTGAACTCGCAGAGGTCGTGGAATTCTGCCGCAGGAAAAATCTCCCGCTGGTTATCGGGTGTGACGCTAACTCGCACCAAACCTGCTGGGGAAGTACCAATGTGAATAGAAGAGGTCAGTCGCTCTTTGATTATATTGCTTCCACTGAGCTGACTGTCCTCAACAACGGCACTGGGCCAACCTTCCTAAACTCTGTCAGGCGCGAGACTATTGACATTACGATGTGTTCGATTAGTCTAGTCGACTTCGTATCTGACTGGAGAGTCACGGACGACATATTAACCTCCGATCACAGAGCCATCTCACTGAAGATCTCGGCGGACTGTCCGGCTCCTCTCAGTTTTAGGAACCCCAGAAAAACAAACTGGGGCCTCTTCAGATCCGCTCTGGGCTTGAAACTGGAGGGATGGCTGCCTACGATCAATAACGTCAGTGACCTGGACCTGTCGATTGGGATCATAGAGAGGGCAATTACATCTAGCTTCGAAGAGGCATGCCCTCTTACCACCCCTAGTTCTAAGGGTAAATGCCCCTGGTGGAACCGTAGATTAATGTTGCTTCGAAAAGGAGTAAGAATGCAACACAATCGAGCAAAAAACCTCAACTCTGTACCCGAATGGGAACTCTTTCGAGAGAAACAGAGGGCCTACAAGAAAGAGGTTAAATCGGCCAAGTTACTCTCCTGGCAAAAATTCTGCTCAGACCTTGAAGGGATGAGAGACACCACGAGAATCCACAAGATTCTCAAAAAGGACAAGGCCATTCAGCTGGGTTCACTACAACTACCCAGTGGTGATTTCATCGATGATGACCCCTCGGTCGCATCTCATCTGTTGGAAACCCACTTTCCTAGTTGTGTACCGGTACAGGAGGATCACATAGCGGCTGATCAGCACAATCCGGATGATTCGGATTGGTCTGTTGCCAGGTCTGTTATAGACAGGGATCTTCTTAACTGGGCGGTCTTTTCTTTCGCACCCTTTAAGAGCCCGGGTAGAGATGGAATCTCCCCGGTCATGCTCCAAGAGGCATTCTACTTGATTCAGGACCATCTGATTATAATTTTCAGAGTGGTCCTGGCTTTCGGGTATATTCCTTGTAGTTGGCGCCTTTCCAGGGTTATATTCATACCAAAACCAGGCAAGTGTAACTATAAGGCAGCTAAATCATTCCGACCGATTTCACTAACTAGTTTTCTGTTGAAATCGCTGGAGAAGATGCTGGACGCTTTCATTAGATCAAACAATCTGAAGGAATTCCCGCTGCATTCAGCGCAGCACGCCTACCAGAGAGGGAAATCTACTGAATCGGCCCTCCATCATGCAATCTCTTTCATTGAAAGAGTTTTTCATGATAAAGAAGCGGCCCTTGGTGTCTTTTTGGACATCGAAGGAGCGTTTGACAACACCAGCTTCTCTGCTATCTCTAGTGCCTTGCAGGAGCATGGGGTTAACCAGACTTTAACCAGGTGGATAATTAACATGCTGCAAAGCAGAATTGTCTCCACTGAGGTAGGTTCCCACACAGCGGTCAGGAGGGTAGGTAGGGGCTGCCCGCAAGGTGGTATTCTGTCTCCCCTCCTGTGGTGCTTAGTGGTTGATGGCCCCAACAAGTTACTGGACACTAAGGGCCACTTCACAGTAGCCTATGCGGATGACATAGTGATATTGTGCAGAGGCAAATTTCTCAGTACTCTCTGCGATCTCCAGCAGCAAGCCTTGCTGTTGGTGGAAGGGTGGTGCAGGGACAGGAACTTGTCAGTCAACGCTGACAAGACCTCTGCTCTACTCTTCACTAACAGAAGGAAGTTGGAGGGTCTCAGGCAATTGAGAATATTCGACAGAGAGATAATCTACGCAAATAGCGTAAAATACCTAGGAGTGATCCTGGACATCAAGCTGGACTGGAAGCTACATCTAGACTGCAAAACACAAAGGGCCATCTCGACCTTCTGGCAGTGTAGAAGAGCTTTCGGTCGAACCTGGGGCATTAGTCCTAAAATCATCTGTTATATCTGGGATGTGCAGGAATAATTAAAAAGTCCGAACGTGGACTTGACTTCATTTTAATTCAGTCTTCCTTATACGAGTGCTAGCAACTGACTGACTACCTAACTGTGATACATGACTGTGATTTCAATACTTGATACATACATATATAACATCTCCCTTTTTCGTGAGAATTGACTATCCCAAAAAAAAAAAAAATTATAATTTTTCTAAGAACAAGTGTTGATAGGAAAAGAATGGCTCTGGCAAATATTTATGTAAACGAAACCTTAAATATTATTTTAAAATTCCGCAACAAAAAGAACTGATATCTTCGAATATTACAAGAAATTAAGACTTTCTCTGATAACTGATGGAGAGGGAGGGTGCACTACACGTCAGCACGAGAGAAACAGCAAAAGAAACCAACGATTATCTTCAAGACTATCAACAGCCCGCTGACTGTTTGACCCGCTGACTGAATTGGATCTGAAGAAAAATGCGCTGGAGAAAAAAAATCTGAACAATTTTGTTTTTTCATTATTTAATTTCGGCAAACGTATTAACTTTTTGCGAATAAAAAAAATTGTTCATAATAATAGAGACTTAGGCGCATACTCCAGCATTTTTTTTCGAACCGATAACCAAACCTGTTTTTCATTAAAAAATAAAGAAAAATTTCGAGCAGTTTTCGGCCTTCACATTTCAGTTATAAGGCTCTCGTGAGCGCCGAGCGTTTTCTTTCCTATCAACACTCGGCACCCTACCGGGCGCCTTGATAGGAACTCAGCTCTAAAGTAGATCCGCCTCGAGTTATGCGTCCTAATCTAATAGACCAGATAAACCTTTAACCAATATTTAAAGGTCAAGTTGTTTATGGTAACAAACAAAAAATCGCTATTTAAAAAGCTAACTCCTACGGGTGTACTTATGCGTACTATAGCTGAATGACGTGTATAAGATTCCTATGGGAATTTTATACGCAATTCAGCAACAAATTACATGACTACCTCCCAGTTCTTCTTTTGTTAGTTACAAATGGAAATAATTCGGAGAGATCTATCAGTAAGTTTTTGTTAGATTTATATTCTAATATTTAAAAGACAACCAAAATATGAAAACTGAAAGAATGGACGCGAGATGAAAATTTAATCTTTCGTTCGATACTTCAAAAAGCTAGTAACCCACGTACTATCAATGGCCTTCAAAAGCGTCGAAGGAAAAAAACGAATCATTACCAGCAGGTGGATTCGAACCGCCGACCCACACCATGCCGACAGAGTCACGCTGGCAATACACCATTAGTGATGTTGCAACGTCTTGTTTATTAGTCGCATATTAGTCAGATATAAGATATATGGGGAAAAGAGTTATAATTGTGTTTAAATACTATTAGCTACGAATATGGTATGTTATGGGTACCGTCGGTTAGGGGGGGTGTGTAGTATTTTATGAAAAAAGAATAATTGTAAAAAGTTAATAATTGTAGAAGTTATTAGCGAAAATGTCATTTTTACTCTAACGAACAATAGGAATATTCTTGGCCCATTGAGTATGTCTCTGATAGAGGGGAGAAGAAACAAGAATGAAAACTCACCCAGGTTACAGGAAGGGGGTGATTCCATATGCGTAAATGATGTTAGAGTTGGAAAAGAAGGCGTAAAAGAGGGATTTTAATTTTTTGAAAGAAAAGTTTTATTAGTAAAAATATGAGAATTAGAAAAATGGACTGCTGAGAATTTATGTGATTTTTGAAGATATTACTCAGGTCTGTACGTGTAGTAGTTAAGGATTTAGTAAAAATCCTACTATTACTAACCACACTTCGTTGAGATTAGCATAGAAAGATTGGGAAAGGTTCACAGATTACAAATATGAAAAAAAATTTGGGAAAAAGAAAGGATTTCTAGTGGAAAAGAGAATGGAAATATTTTGCTTCGAAGGAAGAACAAGCACAGCACAGTACCTTTTACGATGGACGGCACAGGAGAAAAAAGTTGCCTTCATATACCAGATTCGAACTCACTGTTGCGCAGTTTCTTCTCGCGTTTGTTATCGCGAGTCAAGGTGCCCTACCAGCAAGGCTATACAGTTCCGGCGAAACCGTGAAAAATGTATTGGTATATAAACTACAAGCGTCTTAAAAAAAAGCGTCTTAAAAAGAAGCGTCTTAAAAAATTTGGAAGATTTTAAAATCGAATAATACGATTTACGGCTAAACCACAAGACCGAATTGGTTGAAATTTTTTTTATTTATCATGACTTTTTGTCACGGATCGAACCCTATCATCGATTTGTTTGAATAAGTCTCTGTTTATTTATGAAACAGTAAAATAAGAAACATAACGGCTTTTTTCGGCAACTTCGCGTAATAAAGCTTTAGCTAGAGCGCACGTTTTTCTTTTCTATCAACACGGCGCTCTATCGAGCGCCTTGATTCTGATTATGATTCTTATCGCTAACTAAAGTTAGTACATATTTTAATTTTTATTTCACATATTGAATCCTAACTAAATATATATGTATTTAAATTCATAATCCAATTTTTTTTTAATCAATTATTACAGTTAAATTATTAAATTACAATTAGTTTTTAGTTTTCTTTCTAAGCATATGTTAACCTTTCTGGTATTTTTTACTGTTCTGCCAGATCGAGTTTTGTATAAGTCTTGTGAATTTCCATGCTCACTGTTGTCATTTTCGTTACCATCTATACTAACTTGATTATTTTCAGAATTCAATTCTTGTTGCGATTCAAGATCAGATGACGCGTTTATATTATAATTTACATTTAAGTTACTGTGATCAAAGTCAGGTGTTTTCACAATTGGTTCAAAAACTGATTTACGTATATGCCGAGAATTTCTTCGGATATTTTCCCACTAGAGTCACTTGCTATTATAAAAATTTATAAGAGTTTCTTAAATTTATTCCAGGCAGAGCTAATGCTCCCTTCAAAATTCATTGGACCTGGTGCTCTTAGGGACTCCATAGTCACTGCACTGTGATTTTTCTTTCCACCTTTAATTTGATTTTGTTTCAATAACAACTTCAAAACGACTGCGCCATGTTATATCTGGGATGTGCAGGAATAATTAAAAAGTCCGAAAGTGTACTTGACTTCATTTTAATTCAGTCTTCCTTATACGAGTGCTAGCAACTGACTGACTACCTGACTGTGATACATGACTGTGATTTCAATGCTTCATACATACATATATAACATCATCTACTGGATGTATACTGCCGTCATCAGACCGAGTCTCTGTTACGGGGCGTTGGTCTGGTGGGAAAGGACAAATCTAAGCACCGTCAAAGGTACACTCTCTACGGTACAAAGATTGGCCTGCTTAGCCATCACAGGGGCAATGAGATCTTCTCCAACTGCAGCGATTGAGATGGCTCTCTCCCTGGCTCCGCTCGATATCATCCTGCATAAAGAAGCGATGAAATCGGCCCTGCGCCTTGTTCATAACAATCTCTGGCGACCCAATCATCAGCTGGTAGGGCACTCCAAGATCTGGGACAGACTGTTACATACCAACAGTTGCGTCCAAATGATCTCGGATTATGTAACGCCCCGTCTCAGCCTACTTAAAAGGTATGTTGTGACTATTCCCTCCAGAACGGAGTGGGATGAGGACTATCTCGGAAACACAGTGTCGGTTGCCGGCTCTGCGTGGTTCACGGACGGATCCCTCGCTGAGGGTCTGGCTGGAGTCGGAGTGTACGGCCTTAGTGAAGATTTGTGCATCTCCCGCTCGCTAGGCAGATTCGTCTCCGTTTTCCAGGCGGAAGTTCTCGGCATCTTGATCTGTGCTCAAGAGATTCTGGAGAGGAAACTGAGTGGGAAAAACATTTTTATTTTCTCTGACAGTCAAGCTGCTCTTAAAGCACTTGACTCTTACATAGTTTCGTCTAAGCTCCTCAGCGAGTGTCGTCACTCGCTTGATCTCATTGCGACTTCTAATAAAGTCTCAATAATCTGGGTCGCTGGCCACTGTAACATTGCAGGCAATGAGACTGCAGACAGGCTGGCGAAAGAAGGGGCCTGCTCTTCCTTTATAGGACCAGAACCCTACGTGGGTGTTGCACCATCTCTCATCAGTCGCTCAATGGAGGAATGGGTCCGCTCTGAGCACAATGAGAGGTGGTCCGCAAGTATGGATTGTAGACAGTCTAAGATGTTCTTACATCGGGTCGACCTAGGCCTCGGCACACGTCTACTCAACCTTAGTAGATGCCAGTTGAGCCTAGCAATGGCTATTATTACTGGCCATTGCAGGCTGAACAAGCATCTTCATACAATACGAATAGCGGAATCGCCGCTTTGCGGTTGCGAGCTGGAGGACGAGACTATCGCTCACCTTTTGTGTGTGTGTCCGTTCTACAATAGTTCCAGAGCCGCTTTATTCTATATGATCTGCATAAACTCACGCTGCCCACCATCTTGAGCTTTGTTAGAAGAACTGGTCGTCTAACGGCTCAATCAGGGCATCGAGATTAACTCAGATGGCAGTCTCTCTTCTCGAGGTTTGTACAATGGACCTTTAGTCTAAGCGCAGGGTGAATCTACCCGCCTCATGACAATCTACATCTAGATCTAACTCTACTGTCAGAGGGGGTGAAAATGAAAATTCGGAGAATACAATTCAAGATGAAAATGTAGAAGGAAACGTGACTGCTCAATCAAAAGTTTTTTTTTTTTTTTTTTTTTTTTTATAAGAACCATCAGCTTAGTCAAAGCCTTGAGAAACAAAGTTAATCTAGAGCGCATGACTGATCAATCATCATTTGGTTCTATGTTAGTACACATGCGACCATAACCTTCATGCAGATTTTTCTTTAACACATGCTTACTGACACGAACATCAAACAAATCAGCATTCTTATTAACATTTAACCTCATCCGATTGATGGGTTGAAAAAAACTGTAATTATTTTTGCAAAGACTAGTATGCAGAAGCGGCACCACCCTGAGATTGCGCTCGTTCGTTCTGAGACAGAAATTTGTTTTAAGAAACGTCGAGTCTATCTTAGCGGTTAATAACTGGTGAACAAATACAATATCAGCGATCTCCCGACGTTTATGCAGAGAATGCATATCCAGGAGTCTTAGCCGATCATTGTAAGGAGGAAGAATGACCGGATTGCTCCATGGCAAGTCTTTGAGGGCGAACCTAACAAATTTCCTCTGCACGGACTCGACAGAGTCAACATGGACTTGATAATATGGTGACCAGACTTGACTCTCGTATTCGAGAATTGGTCTGACAAAAGAAAAATAAAGCTGTTTAAGAACGAATCTGTTGGAAAATTCCTGAGACCATCTTTTGACGAAACCCAACATTGAGCTGGCCTTAGTTACCATACAGTTGATATGCTCCACGAAGTCCAGTTTACTATCTAGGATAACGCCAAGATCACGAACAGAATTAGCACGACGTAGAGCATGATTTGATAAAGCATACTCTAAACTCAGGGGGTTGAGTTGAGTCAAACATTCAGGGAGTTCAGACGTACATTAGATACTAATAATAGCTCTAACAAATACAATATTAAAAGGAATTATAAATTAACTCAAAAAATGCCCCTGAATGTTTGGTTCGACTATTTAACTTCAGAATTGCAAACACATGATCTACTTGAATTTATTCAAGAGATCATACCATCAAGCATAGAATACAGTTCAGATGAATTAAAGAAAAAGAAAATTATAGTCAGGGATATAATAATTAATCATTTAGACGAATACTATCACAAAAAATTAATAAACATTAAAGAACCAGTTCAAATAATTAAAAAGATTAGAGAATTCAGAAGAGCAGAGGCAAATGTGTCAGCTTCGTCGGTCAGGGCTCAATTATATAGTGTAAAAATGTTAGCTAAAGAAAGTATCAATGACTTTTGTAACAAATTTGATAATATTATAAGAGAATATGATACGTGTGAAGATATGATAACTCTGACAGAGGAGGAGAAAAGATCAGCCTTTTATAAAGCTGTTTCAGAAGTATATAATAGCTTAGTAACAATAAATTATGCTAAAAGACAAATTAAATACACAGATATGACTATAGATGAAATTAAAAAATATGTATTACAGATGGAATCAGAGTTAAAACCAGAAAGTCAGAAGGAAGCCAAGGCCAGAGTGGCATCTAAAATAGAGGGACCAAAATGTTTCAGATGCAACAAGTTTGGGCATGTAGCTAGAGTGTGCCCACTCTCTGAATATAAGATGTGGTATTGTTTTTACTGCAAGAGAGTGGCAGACCACAAAGGGGATGATTGTCCGAATAAGGAACATCCAAAAGACGGGTATGTTAAAAATATAAGTAAAAATCCTTATAACAAACATTACAAAAGTGTAAACAATGAAAATACAAGTACACTGAAAATAATTTCATTGGTAATATTGATAAACTACTTTTATAGGAGCTCAACAGAGGTTTTTTTATCTATTTAATAAAAAACCCGACTGCATTTTGACAAACTTATATCATCCTGACGAAACTCTTTTTATTGAACAGTATAAAATGTTTTTTTCAGTGGGATAATTCTTTTTGTAAATTTGATCCCACCAAAAACATTTTCATGTAAAAATGTTGCCAAGACGAGTCTACGTAGCTTACCCTGTGAAAAAGTTATCAGATCTCGTATAAAGCCAAGCTCTAAAGACTGCACGCTCTAAACCTACAAGGTCTACACTACACCTTACTCAAAATATATGAAAAAGTGGTCAGATCTCATGTAGAGCCAAGATTTTTGATTTATGCGCCCTAACTTTACCAGACCTACCTTCACAAATTCTACATTTTAGTCAAAACGTGTGAGTAGGTATGAGGTCGCATGAGCCAGACAGGGCGTGGCCAGGGGGGCGTGGCTGGGGCGTGGCTGAGGCGTGGCTGGGGCGTGGCTGAGGCGTGGCTGGGGCGTGGCTGAGGCGTGGCTGGGGCGTGGCTTAGGCGTGACAGGGGCGGGGTCATTAGCTAATTAATGGGTCATTAATTAAATTGATTGACATCTTTTATGCAAATTAATTGTTTGATAAGTGACACTCAACACCTGTTTAATTACAAGTACTTAACACGTATTTAATTAATATGGGCGGCGTGAGCCGGTTGCGCATATTGAAAGCAAGGACAACTGCTGCTCGGTCATTATCTGGGACTGGGGACTGGGGCTGTGATCGGCAGCTCCAACTGTTTGCATCTTAGAGAATGTAAACAAACATTCAAATGATCTGCTGCTTAGCAACCAGTTCTTGTTCTAAATTTGATCAACGCAAGCGAATTCCAGTTGTAATTGATACATATGATGCCAGAGTAATTTCTGCATCTACCACGAGGTGCATTAAAAGCTTTTGACGCATTGCACCCTTGGAGATTTGCAAGGACAACTGCTTAGCGGTCATTATCTGGGTCAACTGTTTGCATCTTAGAGAATGTAAACAAAAATTCGAATGGTCTGCTGCTTAGCAACCAATGCTTGTTCTAAATTTGATGAACGCAAGCGAATTCCAATTGTAATTGATACATATGACGCCAGAGTAATTTCTGTGGGTTTTTATTTAACTTTGTAAATCTTTTTACAATGCAACAGGTTCGTTTAACTTCATTATGGCGGGGATGTCACAAAATATTTAAATAGAAGATGTCAACAATAATTTCGTTATTTCCCGATGAACATCATCATCTTTAACAGGAATTTTACCCTTTTTTATGGCTGCTATAATTGTAGATATTCAGTTTGTCTGCGGAAACAGAGGGCAGTATTTTGTTAAAGAGTTGGCTGTACTTGCTCATGGTTCTGTTATTCCATCTGTATACCACTTTGCACCGCCATATCCAGCAGAAGAACTTTCACTAAAGGCAAAGCTTCAAGGCAATTACGATTTTTATAACATTAATGGATTAAATTGGAACGACGGAAACATCGAATACAACCAATTGGGAGAATTTTTATCAAAAATGAAAGATTCTATGATATATGTCAAGGGTGAAACGAAAGAGGAATTTATAAGAAAATACCTGCCAGACGCTAACATCAAGCAACTGAAAATACCAAAATTAAGTAGCCTTCAACAGTTTGAAACCAGTTGTAAAATACACGGGAAATCTCCACAATTGCGTTGCGCAGTTCAAAATTGTATAAATATTTATTTGTGTTTATTAATAAATAAAATTATCAAATAAAAAACATCGTTATTTTCTTTCAAATTATTTAAAATCCATCCAATACTTAAATTACTCCAAACACATAATGTCAAAAAGAATATTGGTAGAACAGTATAAAGGAATTTCGTAAAAAAGTCTTGAATAATTTGTATGTACATAAGATGTCCTAGATGGTATAAAAAAATCATCTTTTGATAAAACGAGTACATTTTTTTCCTTACATTTTTCGCAATATTTATTATAATATTCTTTCACACTTTCTGATGCATTATTGTTGTGAAACATAACAATATTTATAAAATCTAAAAAATCATATAGCTTACAAAGTTCACCAAGGGTTAAACTAATACATCCTGTGTTTACTGGAATTTTGTGCTCCTGTTTTAATGCCTCCTGGTTTGGTGGTAATACGTCAATTTCGCTTTTCAGGTTAGAAAGATGCTTAAAAATGTCTACCCATCCACAATATGGTATTGAAACTGGAAAATGACCATGACGGTGGAAAACGATTATTGCCTCAAATGAATATGGGCTAAATCCAAGAATGACTTTTTGATTTCCGCATTCGTCCAAATAGTACGTGTAGTTCAGCAACACGTTTTCACCCCGTACCTCTGCTTTCTTTTGACACAATATTTTTTCTTTGTTTTGCTTACGCTTTTGTTTTTTCGATATTTTATCAGTTTTCTGAGATTTTTTATTACACAATCTTTTTGACTCCATATTATCGCACCGGTTTGCACTGCAGTACTAAATGTATACTATCTTATTTCAGAATTTATATTGCAAGTTTTGCTGTACATGACTGGTTGCTAATAACCCCACCATTTTTAAAATAAATTTTGCAATACAAGTTCATAAGTTTTTTGTCATTTATTTCAAAGTTTTTCAATGAGATTTTTTTTAAAAACTGTTTTAAACTCTCTCCTCTGCATCGAAAATATAGATATACGCAGCAATAATGTCCACATACTTGTGAAAGTGTACCTTGCAATCGCTGCTTATTACACACAAACATGTTTGAATTAGTCAGTAGGAATTTTTGAAAAAATGAATTATTTGGGTATTTTCCATATGAATCAAAATACTCGGCTGGTAATTTTCGTGGGAAATAAAATGCAACCCAATGAGTTCCATTTTTGTGGGCTGGATCCGTATTAGCTATTATACATGCTGGTTTTTTAATTTTTCGCGGCAACTGATTGCATGGGAATACACCCTTAAAGAATTTGTTTGTAATATGATGACTTTTTAGCAAATGTGCAAGTTCGATCGTGTTCATTCTTGTTCACAAATTGTGTTTTCTACGTCAATAACTTTGGTATGAGATGTAACATAGTTACTTATAAATTCCTTCGTTGATGCGTCGCGAACAATGACTGTATTAAATTTTGCTAGGGTTTTTATAAGGTCTTCATCTAGGCGTTTAAGTTCAAGATTACCGAATCTACTTGATTTTTCAATGCATTCTGTACTAGATGCAGGATATTTGAAGACAATTTCTTTTGTAAATAATTTATATTGTGCTGTGAATCCAGCTAAAGAGACTTTTTTAAAGAAGGTCAGTTCACCTCCGCAAAGGTATTCGACATTTATCAAGCAGCTCATTGTTACCGTAATATTGTAAGTATCTAACTAACACTTAGCATAAAATGTAACTTCCTTATATACGTTTTAAAAGTTAGTATATACATTTCGATCCTTATCGATTTCTACACTCCCGTCATATTCAGCATACACAATGCAGGTAACAGTTGTTTTTAAAGCCTCCTTAAATCTTCCTTCAATTCTAACCGTCCCTTGATTTAATAGATTTCCGCAGGTAGAATTATACGACAGATCTGTAGTCAAATCGAAGGCCAATAAAAATGCGCCGTTATCAAAGAATTGTTTTGAAATCTGATGTCCTTTATCAAAATAATGTATTCCAGTTCCTTTAAACAAACTGAGGTAGCCTCTTGTACTGATGGGAGGATCTTTTGAATAATCAAATTCCATAGGTTGGTTTGGAATCTGAACACCGTTTACAGATAAATTAAATCTGGTTATGTTATTGTGTTTGAAATTGTATGAATTTTTTGTTCTATTTCCCGTATAAGCGTCATTGTCTATCATGCCAAACACTAATAAATTTGGTAGTTGTCCTATCACAATATTGTCTAAAGATAATGTGAATGTATTTGCAGGTATCGTATAAGTTTTTACCTCAACTCGCTTATATGGATATACAGCATTTGAACGTTGAAGTACAGATTCGTGAGCCAACATTATGCTTGGGTTAACGGTGACATGATTCATATACATAGTTGCTTCTACAATTTTAAGTCTTGGTGAATTGTCATCATTCTTTGAAAGGACGCGCAAATCTACACCGTTCATTAGCAATTTATCTTGATTAAACATATCGCCGTGAATTTTCCCCATTAATTCTACTACACCGCTTTTACAGAAAAGCTTTTCTCTTGTCAGGTAACCCGCATTTTCTTCTGCACTTTGAATAACCTCCATATTATCCCGATCAAGATACCAGCCGACAGACTCTAAATGCGTTGCTGCCGCATCTTTTCCATAATTTAATAAACTTTCAATATATGCTCTGTAGTTGTAGTTATTGTCAGTTTGAGCAATCGGCTTACCGTTTAAGTAAATAGTGCATTGACGAAAAAGTGAATGGAGGACATTATTTACAACACCTGGACCTTCATCACTTACCGTCGCACTTCCTACAAGAATGTCTTTTCCGGTATAAAGTTCTTCTTTTCCATTTTTAATTTTAATTAGTTGCACTTTCAAGCGTAGATATATACTTGACAAATCCCGATATGTATCTCCATGACCTAATGAAACAAATTCTAGCACTGATGAGTTATCTAATGAAGCTATCGGTTTGTATGCTACCTCCTCGGTTCTTAAAATATTACTTTGAATAGCTGGTCTCGAGAAAAGATCCAATTCGGATTTCATACACTCGCTATACGTGGGCATTTTGTTTATTTGTCAAAAATATCCAATACCCTTTTACGGAAACTACGTTTGCCTTTTATAGGCTTTTTCTTTTTGCTTGATGCCTTTTTCGTGGTTTGTTTTGAACGATTTTGCCGTGTAGGGCCTAAAGTAAAACGAGCAATTGTAAATGGATTAGATCTTTTTATAGTCATGCGATTATTTCTTCCTGCACCATCCATATGATCAAACAGCTTATTTATACCTTTTTGGGCAAGTTCTTGAGCAGCAGCTTTACCTTGCTCCCTTAAGATATCTTTCATGGGTTTACTACCCGCGTCTTCTAAAATCGCTTTCCCAGTTTTAATAGCCTGTTGTTTTAAAACCCTCGCCCCGGAGCTAACTATGGGTTGCAAATACCTTAGTAATCCGCTGAAAAAACTCCCAATTCCTCGTCCACGTTGATAGATTAAAGGTGACCGGTACAGTTCACCTATATCATTTAAATTACCACCACTTTGTATTAAATAATAACGCGTGTAATAAGAATTCATATTTGTCTATTGTATTTTAACTGTGCGCAACTGCCTTTGTTTGTTTCTTACTATAACAACTCCACATGCTATTTATAGGTTTTATTGTCTTTTAAAATGAAGCATTATGTATGTAGGGATATAACTTGCTTTGAAATCAATTAATTCGCCTTGTCCATCAGTTATTTTTATTGAAATATTTTCAATTGCGGTTTTTTCCACAGGACAATATTCTACATGGTTAAAACGTAGTGTTCTTTCATTTTCACTTATAGGTACTACACGCAAATATCTCACGGATTTATCTCCTATAATCCTTGGTTTGGTAATATCAGTGTAAATGTATATAATATCACGCTCGTAATAGTGACCACTAGGTTTAACATCACGAAGTAATCTTTTACTCAATTTATCAACAGTATCATTTAATTGATCCAATTTCTTAATTATAGACATGTGCTCTGTTTGCAGTTTAGCGGTATCGAAAGACTCCTTTAGTTCTGTCAAAAATACATTTGATTTTCGTTTGTCTGTTGGTGTATTAAGAAATATATCAGTTATAAAGTTTTTTAAATTCGTTATATTGGTATCTAAAGGTACTGGTGTTGTTTTATATAATCCTGAGGTCTGTTTTTCGTAAGGAACATTTAAAATATTACTCTTTTCGGTAATCTTTCTAGGTTGTGGGGCTTTAACATTGATAGAATCGCCATGCAATTTATCCAATATTGTGAGAATAATGTCTTTAATACGCGCAATTTTCTTTTGCTTTTCATCTTCTGCTATTGTTTCGTCATCAAAATGCACATTATTGATAAAAAGTGTTATGAGATTCTTAACATTAAGATGTGGTGGTAGTGGCTTTTTTATCTTAATTGTTAATTCTAGCTCATCGATTCGTAATTCAAATATGTCATCTTTAACAGGAATTTTACCCTTTTTTCTTATGCTTTTAGGTGGATGGGTATAATCGTCCAAAGCAGTTTTTAACTTGTCATGTTTCCTCTTTATTCTGGGGATTTGTCCGATTATATCATCAATAAAAGCCTCAACTGAGTCATATGATTTCAATCTTAAAACAACATTATCTGAATGTTTTTTGCCTTGGTATATATGTAGTATAAAATCATCTTCCTCCTTTTCGTAACTAATTTCTGGAATTACTTCATCGAAAAAATCAGCATCTAAACGATTCCAAATTCGCTGTTTGACATCATCCAAGTACATTGTATACCAAGAAGGCGTAACGGCGTTAAACCATGTTAACAGGAATGCGGAAAAATTTACTTGTCCTTCTTTATAGCTCGAATGAGAAAGTATTTCCTTTGTCCATTCCAGTCTAACATTTTCATTTATCTTCACTGTAAGTAGTTTGTGTTCTTTCTGTACATCTTGTCGTATTGTTTTTAATTCGTCTGTATCTCGTTTTACTCGTTTACTGCTGCCTTCTTTTCTTTCATATTCAGGAATCGAAATTTCAGTGATTCCGACGCTCCAGTTTTGATTAAGTTTGCATGAACGCGTTAGTTTATTTGTGAACTCGGACAGCGAGTTTTCGGGGTAGTAGTGTAAAGAATTGTTACTTAATAAACAAATGTAAAAATCATTTTCTTCAATATCTACAGGCATATTTTTTTGTATTATAATCTTTCCCAAGGAATGTCAGATATGCTTGAGGCTCTCTCTGTTTTATTTTTTAAACGCTCACTTTGGCGAACTGGTTTTCTGATGGGAAATGCAAGCTCGTATTGTTTAGGATCCAGCTGTGAGGGTCTTAATATAGACTGTTTAGAAGTCTTTTTCGTTTTGTCTTCCTCTTCTTCCATTTGTTGTATGAAACTGGCAGCTTCATCAACGCTCATGTCTACAGGTATAGTATACTGTGTTATACCGTCGTCAGCAGTTACTACTCTATAGTCTTTGTTTTCATCGGCTTTAATCTTCCTTTTGGGGGGTGGCTTAAGACTTTTTCCTATTCCGCTAGCAGATAAACGTCGCTTACCTCTAGGAGATAAAGATTGCCTTGGTGGAGTAATTTCTCCTATTCCAAAAACTTCATCCGGTAATTGTTGCTCACCTCTAGGAGGACTAATTTCCCCTATTTCAAAAATGTCTTCTGGTAATCGAGACGGTATATCTTCTTTTACTGGTGAAGACTGAATTGCTTTGTCGTCTTTAAAAATGAATTTTGTCTGAGTGAAACTATCTCTCAAACTTTTGTGTTTAACTGGCACATTTTCTTGAATAGGATTTATATTTTTGTTTTTATCGGAAACTTGCGCCCTTTTACGTTTTATATTTAAAAATTTTATTAATTCATTTCTATAATTGTACCATTTTTCTTCATCAGACAGATTTTTACTTTTTAATATATTATCCATTGATTTGTCAAACAATGACAAGTTTGCGGATTGTTCAATATCATTCTTTAGAGTTTTATACACTTCCGGCGATAGAAGCAGCATTTTGTTAAGCCCGTTATTTCTATGCATATTTTTCAATTAATGAGCCGATAACTCCTGACAATACACTTCCTAATAAAACAGGTAGAAAACCTCCTCGCTGTATTAGTATTTTACGCTGTTTAGCAACAGACCTTTTTGCATCAACTAATTTACGCATGTCCTTTTTATACTTGCAAAGCGAGTTATAGATTTTTCCGTGTGGTATATGGTTGCCTTTTAAGGTATTGAGCGTAATTTCACAAAGAGTTCGTATAACATCAGGGTCAGCATTTTGAATGATAGCCTTTCTTAGATTTGATTTGGCTTTTTTAAGCACATATAGCATATGCTTGTTGTCCTTTAATCGTTTCATTCGTGACGCCATTTTTACTACTCAAAGAGTTTTGTGGGCAAAAACAGGTTGCAAATTCCTTGTTAAATATATCAGTTCGAAATCTTAACACGTCGTTAATGTCTTGAGTTAAATCAATTAGTAAATAACCGTAAGGTGTTTGAGTAATCTCTTTATATATTCTCAAAAGTTCCAAACTATTTTCGGGATAAATTTGCCTAGCTAAATGAGTAAATTGGCTTTTATCTCTAGGGTTTTTAAATACAACTAGATATTTACAATTGAGAGATATGTCACGGCAGAATTTTCCTTGATGAAAAACGTTTTGTGTCACAAGAATTACTGAAAAGTTACGATGATGAGACCCTTTAGTAAAAAGTTCACAAACTTGTTTGCTAAATGCATTTAACATCATATCATCTAAAACAATTAAGGTTGGTTCGTTTACGTGATTTATAAATTCCTCCGGGATAGAGCTTAAATATTCAATGTTTATTAAATCAATATCCAATGGTAGTGCATTGTGTTCTGCATTACACCACATAATTTTTTTAATTTGTGGCTCTATGAACAACGCGCTATTATTAAGAAGGGTTTTTATAAACGTCGTTTTGCCACAGCCCGAAGGCCCTGCAATAATCATTGTAAATGGATGCCTGAATGCAATCATTATTAGATGAAATATAAATTCCGATTATGTATAAATACCGCATCTTTCAAGTATATATATAATTTTTATAAAAGATGAGCAGAAGACAAATTGTTGAAGAGCTACATAAACCAGCTCGAAAAAATTTTAAACGCCAACGTGTTATAATTAGAGGCATAGATGATTTATGGCAAGCAGATTTAGTTGATATGAGTGCTTACTCTTCAGAAAATCAGAATTTTCGTTTTCTTTTGACTGTGATTGATACCTTTACAAAATATGCTTGGTCCATACCAATTAAAAGTAAAAATGCAGCAGAAGTTGTTGATGCAATGCAGTCTATTTTTCATCACGGACGCATTCCAAAGAATTTACAAACGGATGACGGGAAGGAGTTCTTTAATAAATCATTTCAAAAGCTAATGAAAAAATACGATATAAACCATTATTCTAGCTACAGCCCCTTAAAAGCTTCAATTGTAGAAAGATTTAATAAAACATTAAAAAATGCATGAATGGTAATTATCGTTGGATTAGTATGTTGGACAAGCTGACAGAAAAATATAATAATACAAAGCACCGAACTATTAAAATGCGACCTGTAGACGTTAGATTGGAAGACGAAAAACGTTTATTATTAGCTGTGTATAAATACCCCAAAATAAAATCCAAACCGAAATTTAAAGTGGGTGATTTTGTTCGAATAAGTAGACATAAACATGTATTTGAAAAAGGATATACACCTAATTGGTCTGCTGAAATATTCAAAATTAAAGAAGTTAAGTCAGTTTACCCAACAACTTATATTCTTGAAGATTACCAGAAAAATATAATTCAAGGCAAATTTTATGAACTAGAATTAGCTCCAGTAAGAAACCCCGATGTTTATTTAGTAGAAAAAATTTTGAAGAAACGCGGAAACAGGGTTTTTGTTAAATGGCTTGGTTTTTCAACAAAACATAATAGTTGGATTAATATAAAAGATGTTTTGTGATTGATGTAAGCAGTTACCATGTTGCTTTTAAAAAGAGAATACGACAGATTAAAAACGTTTCGTAATCTTCATTTAGATGAAAAAAAATCTTACAAACTTGCAAGAAGTGGATTTTTCTACACAAATTTAAGAGATATAGTTAAATGTTACTACTGTTCCTTGGAATTATGTGCTATGAATTGCTCTGACGATGTTGAAGCAGAACATATCCGGCTTTCACCGAACTGCTTTTATGTGAACGGTAAAGATGTATGTGGACACTTCAATAGACAACCTTCATCAAACCTATCAATGTACGCTTGCAACATGTTTAAGTTTTTAACGGGTTCTTTAATAGCACTAGGGCTTTGTTCTGAAATTTATTTACTTTATGAAAAGCTATGAGAAAACAGGTCAATTTCAATAACGACCCACAAGTTAGAATATATGATTGCATGGAATTTTGCATATTTAATAAATTACCTAACCCTTTCAGCTAGAAAAACAGTTGTTACATGTATTTTAAACGTAAAGAAAATCAAGGCTTTTTCAAAAACTGCGTAAAACATGCTCCAGATTGTGCAATTTTGTTGCACCGACAAGTTATTACAGCTGACCTTTATCATTGCACTTAAATGTCGTCAATAGATACGTACTCCCCGCAGAAACATTGCAAAACGGAGAGCCTTCACCTTATTCTAAGACTTGTTCTTTGATCTTAATGCATTAATGAAAGCATGTAATGTTCACTTCAATGTTGTTTAATTTTAATTTATTCAAGTTTAATAGTACCTACCGTTTGCTAATTGGTTCACCTTGATAAACCTTTTAAAGTTGTGTTTGATCTTTTTAAAAATATTTCATTAATAAAAGGAGGGGCTTTTCCGAATTTGTGTATAAAAGATACGAGTTTTGAGTTTTGCAATCACAGTATTTTTCTTTGACATTCTTTGTGATAGTGTCCAAGCCCAAGGTGCTTATAGAATTGTTTCCTGTCACGCTGCGGCAATAAATTTAAAAAAAGGTAATTTTTATTTTTTAAATTTTAGACTTTTTATTTAAGGTATTTTTATTTAGAGATGGATTCAGCACGACAACTGCTTGAGAAACTAGGAAAGGAGTCGACCTGCAGACAAGTAAAACTGGAGGACCTCAACATCGGAACGGAATATAAAATAACTAAATTTAATTTTGTAAATACGAGGTTTGGACAGAAAATAACAGTTATTTTAGAAGATAACTGTTTTGTGTATTTGCCAAACCGGTTCTCCACAAATATAACCACGGAGGACCAGTTAAGAGAATTAAATAATATAAGAAATTATTATTTAATTATAAAATCCAGAGATATTGTAAAGAAAGATACTTGTATCGATTTTATACAAAAATTCTAAAAATAAATATAAAAATAAACCGCTCAAATGTTGTTTTATTTCATCTTTATTTTGTGTATGTAGTTATTTAACAGATTTTAATTTTTCGAGTTAAAATAATTTTAATTTCTAAAAACTAAACGTACACATGCATATATGGCCAAGAGCGTCAAGAGGCTTTACGGTACTCTGTGGAGAAAGATTTTTTAATTATTAAAAATAATAACAATAAAAATAATTTACTTACATTCTTTCACTATATACATAGTTGTTCCCTTTGCGTGTCTTCTGAGTCACTGCGTTTTCTTTTAAACCCGTAGGGAACAGAACCATAATTTTTCAAATACCGGCGCTTCTCTGCTTTAGGACGATACCTCTTAATTTCGGGGACGGTAAGAATTTGGTGATCTGAAGTGCGGCGAATATTTCGGCAAAGTATTTGGATATCCTCATACTGATCCGGATTTAAAACCATGTTTTTAATTGTATCAAAATTTATCAATTCAGAAGCTGTGAAGTTTAGACAAATTCCTTTAACCTTACATACAACTTTTTCTGTTTTGTCTTTTGAACAATAAACTTTGTATGCGTAATTCTTTGGGCCACCGCTAACAAATTCTGTTATGTAACTATCAGGGCCATAACATTCAAGTTCGTCGGTCATATCACCTATAAACTCGCCTGTTGTCGGTTCGTACTCTCCTTCTCGGCTTACGTATATTACCGAATCCGTATCGCAATATAACACACGATCACCAAGTTGCTCTAAATAGCTATATAATTTAAGTCGTGCTTGTGTAGTTGTATATGATGCTATACAAACATTAACAGTAGGTAAAGAACTAGCAGCTTCTTCTTTGTGTTGCCAACTAACTATGACATTGTCTTCATTAATTGGGACAAGATGACACACATCTATTGCAGGGTTTGTTAATAGTTGATATAACTCCGCTGGATTGTTTACGATAGATGTTTGCTGCAGATTTTCACGTTGCCCAAATTTACCCCAAAATGAATTTAACATGAGTTTTGCAAGTGATCGTAAGCCGGGGTTGTTGGAAACTTTGTCAAATTCTAGTTTAACTTTTTCATTTGTATGAAAATCCTTTATATATTTTTCCTTTTCTTCATGGGTTTTGCACTTGCTGGGCCATCCTGAGGCTTCCTGTTTCATTTTAATAAATTTGTTCATCATTTCCGTAAAAAGGCCATCTGCATGTTCGTTGTATTGCATTATGTCATAATTCCAAATTTCGTATATATTTAAAATTTTATAGCCTTTTTCAATTGATTTTGTTACTTCATCAATAACCCAAGTCCCCAGTAGGGCTCTTTCTTCATCTGAATGGGTACAAAGTTCTTCCTGATTTTTGCTCTCACTGCATGTACGACATAATGAAAACATTAATTTATCATTCTGCTTAATTGGTAGAACAGGATGTAGCAGTTGTTCTGGTGGTAAAATTTTGCATTTAATAATTCCGTTTATTTTTGTCAGTTCCAGGGTGGAGCAATGATCATTTCCGATATATATCTTTGGATGTTTAATGGGGAATTTTCCATATTTACATACATAAGGATACAACGAGCATACATCAATGTATTTAATTTTTTCTTTTCCTTTTTCTATGTTGTAGTAATTGAAGGTATTTTCAGTCCGACCACCATAAAAAGCGTCACGAGGATTTAAAGGTGTAGCGTTGACTAATGGATGATTTTGCAAATATTTCATGTGACTATTTTCTTTCATTTGTTGAGAAAATTTGCAAGCCCACATTTCAATTACTTCGTAGCCTAACGAACGCAAGCGTTCTACCTTTGCAATTGTTCTTTCATATCTTAGATTTAAAGTGTCGTTTTGATCATCATGCAAAAATTTATCGCGATTATATTGCTGACATATCGGGTGACCATGATAATAACACCCCTGGAACTCAAATACCTGTCTGGTTTCTTCACAATAGCCATCAACTTTGACGCCTGCAACTATTGCCTCTCTTTCCTTAGCAGCATGTTTAATACTAATTTTGCGCTGGTCCTCCTCCCATATGAGCCACTGTATAGCCTCTTTTGACTGTTTATCCGCAAATCTATAACCATTTTTAGGTATTATTCCAATTGTATCCGATGTTAACATATTTCGCCGATAAACTAGATTGCATGCTGATGCAATTGTTGTTGCTTCCAAAAATGGTTCAACATTGCATTGGTCCAGAAATAATTTTCTAAATTTCAAACACGCTTCTACGAGTATTTGGACATCACTTATACAGTATTCAACTAGATCACGCTGCATAATAAATTCATCATTTCTATGATTTTCATACCATTTAAGAAAGGCGTCACGCTCATCCTTTTTCATAGCATCAGGGTTGTAATACTCAACTGATGGTAATGTTCCACTATAGTTTACATTTTCTATTGTATTAAAAAGATAAGGAAAATAACCTTTTTTAAATACAGGTGGAAGATCAAATGCTTTTGGCAATTTTGACAGTGCCATAGGGAAGTAATTTAACGAGTCTATAAATTTTACGTTATCCAGCAGCATCAAAATAATTTTCGTTCCACGCATAATTAGTTTGGGTTTTAGGCTTGTATTTTGTAATATATAATTTAACATAAATTGGTGATCAAATCCTTGTCCATTATGTGCAATTACAACCACATTTTTAAAAAGTTTTCTTTGATTGAGTATGAATTCCAAAAATAGTTTAACAGATTCATGTTTTAAAACATGTTCTCTTATTCCACATTTGTTACATACTTTCAACGTTTTGTCATCAAGACATTGATCACACCTTTGTTGGAACACACATAGGTTAACCTCGTGCTGATTAATTTCTCCAATTACATTTTTTTCATTAATTTTTTCCCCAATAATTTTATTTTGGCGGGTTTCTAAATCATAAAATATGTATAGAATATTATTTAATTTAGGACTTCTTTTGTCCGGTTGAATGTAACATAAGTGATTTTCTGGGACATGATTGTCACAGATTCTACAAAAGTATTCTCCACAAACATGCTTTTTGTCCGCCTTATAAGTTTTTAAACAATCTTTACAATTTTTTACTTCTTCGCAAACATTTTTCTTGTTAAGTGATCCTGAAGCTTTGTGGTTGTCATAGCACTGCTGACCTCTAAATCTTCGATTGCAATCTTTGCAAAAAATATTTTTATTATTTTTTGAACATGCGGGTGCTTGTTGACAGCAAATGCATGTTCCCATGCATCTGTGACGATTTTTGGAATTATAGGGAACATGACAATCTTCACAATAATAAACACAACAGAAAGCAGCTGTCAACGAAGTGATCACATTATAATGACCCTCATGGTACAAAAGGTTTAACTTTTTACCGCTACTAACGCCTTCAAAAATTACGTCTCGGCCTTTAGCTCCATATTGGTAAACCACTATCTTATAGTTTTTTAAAAACTCTTGGAATTTATATAACTCCGGAATACCAGCACCACCAGCTGGTATAGCAACATTTGATTCATTGTTTAATTCTACAGCTCTTACTGTCTGAATTTTTGCTCGATCTTTTCGAACATTGATAAATTCCGGATCTTTTTCAACATGGGATATTGCTACCACTAAAGCACGTGGTAAACATAATCCGTCTTTATTTTTTATGGTAACAATCCCTCGACGCATACCACATTCTTCGACAAATGTATTATATTTGTTTTTCCGCCCCTGACCTTCCGGTAACCTCACAGAAGTGACACTTAAGCAAAACAAATCTGTATTTATTCCTGAGATAAAAACAAAAACACAACAATTGCATTAATAATTTAACTTTTATAACATGCTTTACGTGTAAGCTCAAAAACCACTTAGTTAAGGTACTATGCAAAAATATTAACACACACATTATTAAAATGATTGATAAAGATTTAACATAACTAAAACGTTTATATATTTTACCAATATTTTAGCTTGTCACGATATGTAGATTTGGTTTTGTCTTTGAGTTACTATAGTTATCGAGCATATGCCAACATTTAAATCATATACATACCTTCTGAGTTGCTTTGGAAAATTTTAGATATAATTTCCCATACATCATCCATTGTTAAATCAGCGGCATTCCTAAAATTCATCCAGCCAGGACCTCTCTCTTCAAAATTCTTGCCGCAAAACGTTAATCCAACTTTGTCAGCAGGTTGAAGATCTTTTACCACAAATTCCACAATATCTTTAATCGCACTGCGAAACCAACTCACAACATCAACATTTTCCGGAGTTGAATTAATTTTAAATTCAACTTTATGCCCGTACACATTAAACCGCTTGACCCTAGTAACGATATCTTTAATAATTGTAAAACGCGACATTGTGTTTGCTAACGTGTATGGCTAGACACAGAATTAATGAATGCATGGTTAGCACTTTTAAATAGAGAATACCCCTCTTGAGTATCACCATAATTTTATACATCTACTTCAAATAGAGCTTAGCATTCAAAGTGCAACTTACTGCACCTGCACCATGCCGTAGGCGAATATTTACCATTAGCAATACTATCAGCAATTACTCTGGCGTCATATGTATCAATTATAACTGGAATTCGCTTGCGTTCATCAAATTTAAAACGAGAACTGGTTGCTACGCAGCAGACCATTCGAATTTTTGTTTACATTCTCTAAGATGCAAACAGTTGACCCAGATAATGACCGCTAAGCAGTTGTCCTTGCAAATCTCCAAGGCTACAATGCGTCAAAAGCTTTTAATGCACCTCGTGGTAGATGCAGAAATTACTCTGGCATCATATGTATCAATTACAACTGGAATTCGCTTGCGTTGATCAAATTTAGAACAAGAACTGGTTGCTAAGCAGCAGATCATTTGAATGTTTGTTTACATTCTCTAAGATGCAAACAGTTGGAGCTGCCGATCACAGTCCCAGTCCCCAGTCCCAGATAATGACCGCTCAGCAGTTGTCCTTGCTTTCAATATGCGCAACCGGCTCACGCCACCCATATTAATTAAATACGTGTTAAGTACTTGTCAATTAAACAGGTGTTAAATGTCACTTATCACGCAATTAATTTGCATAAAAGATGTCAATTAATTTAATTAATGACCCCGCCCCTGTCACGCCTCAGCCACGCCCCAGCCACGCCTCAGCCACGCCCCAGCCACGCCTCAGCCACGCCCCAGCCACGCCCCCCTGGCCACGCCCTGTCTGGCTCATGCGACCTCATACCTACTCGTGTGGCTTGGCCGTTTTATTTCACACCCAATGAACGAATGCCTATGAAATCTTCGTGACGGTAGCTAAAGCAATAAAAATTTTATCAATTTGAAAAAATATATTGTGCATTGGAATTATATTTTTATCAACTTAAAAAAAAAATTTTGTGCATTGGAAAAAAAATTTTCACTTTGAAAAACATTTTCATCAGAAATAATTCAGTTGCTGTTAAATAGAAACCAATACATCTTTTATCAAAAGCAAATAAGATTTTATCAGTCCGACGACATGTTTGTTGGTTTTTGTTGCTCAATGGATTTTATAAAATTTTTGCTTTCTTTGGAAGGAAGTTTTATCAATTTGTGAATTTCTTTTAGTTTTTCATTAGCTTTTGTCAATTTGACAAAAAGTCTTTCTCAAAAATGGAGACGCGGCTAAATTAAGCTGAGCAAATGTAAACGAAGCTTTGTCCATTCGAAAAATTTATTTTGTCAGTAGGCTAGTGAGCTCTCAGCCTTATGTGTTTACTACGAAGCAGGAGCCTTCACGCACGGCATTATTAAGGCCTGCGCCCATACAATCCAGCGCCCTGCGTTCATGCATCGAGGTTTAAGCTGTTGCTGCACGAAAATATTGAAATCCATGCTTTGCGATGCATGGCGACGCAGCGACGCATGGAAATGTTGAACATTTCTCAATATTTTCATGCATCGGGACTCGGGACGCATCAGCCGGTTTGAACCTAGGGTGGACTTTGAAACTTGCAAGTTCAAAGTTGTGCATTCACAGCTGACTGTTTACATCCCGGCAAAGTCTACCTGAAACATTGGACGCACCTAATAGCAGAATTCCTATTAAAAGAAATTTAATTAATATATTAAGACCCATTTTTATCCTTTTAATTTTCAAAATTGCTCCTTTAATAAAATTCCTGCGCTGTGCTGTGGCTGTGCTGCGGCTGTGCTGTGGCTGTGCTGTGACTATTGACAATTTGTGGCATTGTGAGATGACGGATCTTATGCCCGTTCTCCAATTGCGAACCAACCAACTACGAACCAGCCAAAATCGCTCCATCGCTTTCCATTTTCATATTGATCTCATCTTCTCTCTCGCTCGTGTTTTGGTCAACCTGGCTAACTTTTTAAATGTGTGCGTTTAACCAAAAGTAATAGTCCCCCATTCGGCAACGATATTGTACCAGAATAGTGACGTCGCCGCAGCTTTTCCGCCGGTTGTCACAACATCATTAGAGTAATTATAACATGAAGCGCTTATAAAAATGTGCACGGTAATTTCAGGAAAATATAAAAAGTTAAATTGAGAAGTTCAGTCGTCGTTTGACCGGCAACGAGTGTACGTCTGGGAGTTTACTTGCAGCAAGTGCGATCGTTGTGCTTTTCTACCTGTATTGACTTAGCCTTTATTGTCTAAGCGGTAACTTATTTCTGAGCGGATCATAACATACTTATTAAACAGTGATAAAGTTCCAAAGTACAAACTAAAACACTTAATTAAGTGACATTTCGCCAATTTTGTGCGGGACAGTTTATTCTGATTTAGTGCAAGAAGAGTAATAAAAGCAAGTGAGCCCGGAAGGGCAATAAAAGCGCCATGGCAACGGCTACGGCCGAGCCATTGAATAACAGTCCGGACATGTCGACGCAAGACGGCTTCTAACCCAAAGGCAAAAGGGCGCCAAAAAGAGCTCACAGGCCAGAGCAAAACAGCGATCTCCCGTTCCCGGCCCTACCGAAAAAGCGGCAAATACTTACACCCGGTGCAGCACAGCCCAAATACATAATTATCTCCACCAAAAAAGAAGATAAACCATTAAGGCGTTATAACCACTTTATGGTTAGGAAAGGAGTTGATGCTGTATCAACAAGGTTCACCTCTGCCAGCTATCTCTTTGATGGGTCGTTACTCCTTCTGGTGGATAACTCCCATATAGCGGAGTTATTCATTAAGCAGAGGAAGATAGCCAACATCGATGTGGAAATCAAATACCACCCAACATTAAACTGCGTAAAAGGCACCGCTTATTGCCCAGATTTTAGACTAATGTCTAAAGAGGAGCTCCTCGAAGGCCTAAAAGACCAAGGGGTCACCGATATTGCTAAGATCACCAGACTAGAAAATGGGCAGCAAGTTGAAACTGGCCTGGTTATATTATCTATTGATGCTTATGCGCTACCTGCCTTCATCCAGGGCCCGTGGTACAATATCCCACTAAGGGAATATTACCCGAACCCTATGAGGTGCAAAATTTGTCAGAAGCTTGGTCACACAGCCAAGCACGGTGACAAAGAGGCGGTTTATGCTACCTGCGCAAAAAAAGGAGAGCACCAGTGTGAAGGGGTATTCTGCATTAATTGCGAGAAAAACGACCACTCGTCAGCCAGCAGGGACTGCCCGTAATTTAAAAAACAAAAAGAGATCCTGCGCATAAAAACATTGAAGCGCTGCAGCATGTATGAAGCGAGGAAGGAGTTCTACTCAACCCGGGCTACCATCCAAGGACCATCATACGCGGAAGCGGTTGCATCAACGTCATCCCCCCTGCCGTCAACAACCTCCCAAGGAAAAATTACATCCACACCAAGAGCAACAGGTGATAATACTTTATCAAATACCGGAAAACTAACAACTGCTACTAATAAGACCACCCAATCCACAAAAGCCACAAAAACAAAAAATGATGCAACAAAAACTCAAGACTCAAAGGACTCCAGTAGCGAAAAGTCCATAAAAACAACCAAAAAAGCCCCCTCCCAACCCTCAAATAAAATAGCAAAAAACCCACAACAAACAGATGCGCTTAGTGCAAACCCCTCTATTTCTTCTAGCAATTTGCCCTCCAACAAAAATATAGAACAAGAATCAGTCACTCTAACACCTAAAAGCAGGAAAGCAGTAGGCCTTATCGCTGAAAAAATGCTTAATCTCCCCTCCAGCATCTGTGATAACCTAATTGCTCACTCAGACCCAAATTTTAACCATGAAAAAAACCATACTAAAAATCCAGAAAAAAGTCCCCAGTCAGACATGGACACAGACGATGTCATAATTGTGGAAAGTCCGCCATCTATCAGCACCTTCACCTCGTTGTCTAGCAACGAGGACCCAGTGCCATAAACTTTTCATGACAGCGATTAACTCAATAAATCAGCCCTCACTTAAAAAATTAACAATCTTGCAGTGGAACATAAGAGGCCTCTCCAACAACAGGCCAAATCTAGAATTCTTAGTAGCTAAATACAAGCCGCAGGTTATTCTGCTGCAGGAGACCTTTGTACTCACAGAAGAACAGCCTGAAAGTATATTATCTTACAAATTTTTTGGCTCCAATTCCATCAGAGGTAACAGACGTGGCGGTGTCGCGGTTCTGGTGCACAGAGCCCTTCCTGCAGTGGAAGTAAGTATAAATTCCAATATAATGGCTTGCGCTGTGACCATCTCTGCAGCCCAAAAGATAACTTTCACTTCGTTGTACCTTGAGCACGCTCAGGAGATAATGGTAAATGATCTGAGGGAGCTGGCCGCCCAACTCCCAGAAAACACCATTTTTGGTGGGGACTTTAACGCCCACAGCCCCAGTTGGGGTTCTGAGCGTTGGGATCCCAGAGGGAGACAGGTTGCGGCCTGGTTCGAGGATCAACCGTTTTGCCTCCTCAACACCGGTGCCCCCACGCTTTTCTCGACCCACGGCACTTTCTCTGCTATTGACTTAACGCTCGCCCCAACTCATATAGCCCCTCTACTCGATTTGGCCCCCCACGAGGAGCCTGCAGGAAGCGACCACTTTCCCCTGATTATTACAATGGAGGGCCAATTAGCAAAATCACGGGCCACTGCTCGGTTCATGGAGAGAGGAGCTAATTGGGAACAATTCCGTAGAATAATCAAGGAGGAAGCCTCCCTTCGCCCTCAGTTCACAAACATCAACTTAGAGGTGGCCCAATTCACCAGGATTATGCGAACGGCAGCTTCAGCCGCCATACCCACAGCTTATCCGCGGCCTAAAACCCAACCAGTGTGGATGAAAAACGACATACTGGAGAAAATCAGGGTAAAGAATAGGGCGTGGAAACATTTCCAGAGGCACCCTTCCGACCGGAATCTTATTGAGTACCGGAGGACATCGGCTATTGTTAAGAGGGAGATTAAGGAAGCGAAAAGAGCGTGCTGGGCAGACTTTGCTAATTCCATTGATCCGACCTCTAATCTTACTGACGCATGGCGAAAGGTGAAATCAATTGCCGGGAACAAATCACCCCATGCAATCAATAATCTGGCGGTCGGCCAAAGGATCATTACTGATTCTATGGCTATCGCACAAACTTTGGCTGTAGAATGGGCTAAATATTCCAATGATCGAAATTTCTCCAAACAACAAATGGATAACAAGAAAAACTGGTCCTTTGGAAATAGACCCTTTTCCCCAGACCCACAAAAAGTCCTTTCGCACCCTATTTCCCTTCACGAGTTAAGTAATATGCTTAGCTCTTGTAAGGGGTCTGCTCCAGGCTATGATAAGATCTCTTACCAGATGATTAAGGAAGCCCCAGATTGCTTCAAAATGAGGCTCCTCGACCTTTATAACCTCATTCTTGAGAAAAGCCTTTTTCCCGCAGTCTGGAAAAGAGCCATTCTCATCCCCATAGGTAAGAGAAAAGCTTCCACCAACGGTGCACCAACACCAAAGGACTTCCGACCGATATCGCTGCTGCCCTGTCCTTCCCGCCTTTTTGAAAAGATCCTCAGCAAAAGTTAGGTAAGATCCTTGAAGACATTCTCCCAAACAGTTTTCATGGTTTTAGAAAGAACAGAGGTACCACCTCGCTCCTTCTGGAACTAGAAAATGAGATTAAAAACACCTTCCACCAGAAGAGGGAGCTCTACCTTCTTTCTGTGGATGTCGAGAAGGCGTATGACAGGGTATGCAGAAATATCGTAACCACTCAGCTACAAATCTGGGGAATTGATAAGGGATTCATTTTTCTGATCGATAATTTTCTATCAAATCGTTCAACTCAGGTCAGGGCCAACGGCTACTTGTCGGAAAAAACACCATCCGAAAACACGCTGCCGCAAGGTTCCCCCCTGTCGACAGCACTTTTCAATACATATATGGCCACCCTGATCCCAAGACTCGACGACATTGAAGGTCTGAAATATTTCGTCTACGCCGACAATTTAATTTTAACAACAAAAACAGATGAACCACGGCATACTCTTAGGCGAGCAGTAAGAGCAATTGATGTCTGGTGTTATGACTCAGGGGCGATTGTTCCACATGCAAAATCAGAGTTCATCACCTTCTCCCGGAAAAGAAACCCCAACCTCAGGCCGTTAGACCTGGGAGATGATGAATTGCCGAATATTGGGTCGATCAAGATCTTAGGGTTGACTATGAACCGCAAACTCAAGTGGGATGCCCATTGCAAAAACGTCGTGGTCAAACTTAGCAAAACCTCTAACCTGTTGCGAGCTATCGCTGCTAGGAGACGAGGGGCACCCATTCATGCATCAGTGCAGATAGCGTCGGTATTAATAAGAGGGACCGTTAACTATGCTCTGCCAATCTACTCTTGTACCTCAAAAACCAATATATCAAAGATACAAACGGCTATTAACAGAGCAATCAGGACAGCTTTCGGTGCCCTAAAATCGACTCCAAACAAATCCCTATGGATAGAGGCTGGGTTACCTAGTGTAAGGGAAATGGCTGATATCTCAAAGCTTAAGATTGTCGGTAAGAATTGGCTGGACGACAAAAGACCCCATTATTCCACTCTTCATCGCATGGGAGAAGTCTCCCCGGGTCCAATGGCAATGCCAGCCTTGCGTGTGGGACTTAACTTAACCGCTAGTTTGGGCCTAACCCTTCCTAACCCTAGTGAGCTTTACTTTCCCCCAAAACAGCCCGGTATATACAAGGCTTCAAATGGGATATGCATCGGTGCTAAAAGGAAAAAAAATGCTAGTTCAAACGAACTTAGGGCTCGACACGCCGAACTCGTCGCAGCCAATTCAAATAAAGTAGCAGTCTACACGGATGGATCAAAAACCAACGATCACACTACTGCTGCGTTTGTTTACCGTAGGGGAGGCTCCCTACACGAAAAATTCTTTAGACTACCAGGGAAAGCTTCAAGTTACGAAACTGAGCTGGTGGCGCTGTGGAAGTGTATTGAATATTTGTGGGCTAGAAAAATCCCCGCCTTAATTTTTTCTGATTGCCTTGCCGCGTTAAAAGCTATAAAGAACCCCAATGCCGTGGAACCAATGGTGAACTATATTAGGGATACTTTAGAAAGGGCAAATGGCGATATCCTTCTGGCCTGGGTGCCAGGCCACGTGGGTATCCGGGGCAATGAGGAGGCTGATACAGCGGCTAAATCTCTGGTGGCTCAGCAACAGAGCATTATTACTCCACCCTTATCCTCCTTCATTATTAGATCCGGAATCCTCACTCTAAGGCAAAGGAGGCAAGAAGAATGGCAAACAAGCTCAACCTTCTTAGCGCAACACTGGCCCACCATAGACACACCCAGATATTCGAACGATATCTCCAGGGAGGAGGGGATGAAAATTTTTAGAGTTCGGGTTGGCCACTCCATCCTAACCCACGGACATTTCGTTCAAAGAGGCCCGGCTCCAGGATGCGTTGAATGCCAGCGCCGTCTGACGGTGCGACATATACTGGAAGAGTGTGAGATCACTAAGCGCATGTGTGGGGGCTCCTTCTCCTCCCTGAAACAAATTCTAAACCCCGCCTACTCTTATGATCTCCTCGCGCTGCTCAAGAAATTAAACATCCTTAATCAAATTTGAGTTTTGAGTTGTTCTCCAGTAAATTTTGAGTGCCCTTCTGGCCACACTAATTTGGCTTTATAAAAAAAAAAAAAAAAAAAAAGTGAGTTTTAGGTAATATTGAGGTCGCTAAAAAAAAAAAAAAAAAAAAATGAAAAATGAAAACCTTTCTCCTGTATATCCCAAATGTAATCTAAGGCTAATAGCCTTTTTAGGCTAATAAATATTAAAAACAATAGACATATATGTGAATTCCCCATACTAAATTTATGTATCCTTGAACATAGGGCAATCAATTGATTAAGACAATGCTGCTTTCGTTGCGGCTAATTTAGGTATAAGTAAGGATCATGTAAGAACATTTAGGTTAAGAATAGGATATAACGCTAGGTTAAACTTTTGGAGATTTATTAAAATAAATAAATATAAAAAAAAAAAAAATTAGGTTAAGAATACTATTGTCTGCCCCAACAGGCATTTATGAACTGCAATGCGCCATATGGGCTCCGCTCCCGAGAGCGCTCTTATTTTATAGCTCTAGGTTAAGCCCTTGTAGCTATATGGAAATAAATAAAAATAAAAAAATAAAAATAAATTGAGAAGTTTTTCCGCTCAAAAAGTGGTAAAAACTTCCACATTTAACATTTGCCCGATTGTGTTTTCGCAGCTGGCAGGCACAACTACAGGCAAGGGCTTAATACTTTACACGGGGTTGAGCTTTTTCGTTCGGTGGTTCGTAGTTGGTTGGTTCGCAATTGGAGAACGGGCATTATGGGCGAACCTCTGAATTGCCATGCAGCGGCAGGCATCGAGATCCATCAACAGCTTAAAGCTTGATGCATGAACGCAGGGCGCTGGATCGTATGGGCGCAGGCCTTTACATCATCCTCAAATGCAGTCAGTTAGTCAGTGTAAAGGGCTGAATACATTCGATGCGGTCGTGAGTCGTAAGCAAAAGCACAAAGCTCTGACGCAAACTCCGAACACATTCGATGCGGTCGTGAGTTGTGAGAAAATCATTTCATTGCGCGCGCTGCTGTCGTGTATCGGCTAATTATTACCGGTTCATGTTCCGGCATTTTCCAGGTAGGCAGTGGAATCAGGTGCAGATTTTACATAAGCAACCATTCTTTAAGCCCTCCTTTAGATGGGATCCTGGGTCGCGATTTCCTTTGGGGTAATACTAATATCCTTACTACAGAACGAGTTCTTCACTTCCCCAAAACGACCACTAATAGTACAGAATTAAAAATCCCGTTCGTAGGTAACTATGAATCGCACAAAGTAAGAAAAATTGGCGATAACACTATTGCGGCACGACCCCTAAACGTTCAGGAAGAAACCAACGAAACGTGTAAAGGTCGAGCAAAAGCGCAGGGGGCTAGTAGTAGTACCAACGAAGAAAATTTAGTGTCTCCGGATGAAAATCTCTTAAGAGTCCCACCTAGAACGGAAAAGGTTCTGGAAGTATATGTGGGCAAGAGTTCGGGAGACATGTTATGCGCAGCACAGGAAATAATTCCAGGGGTTTTTACGGCAAACTGTATAGTAAGGCCCCAAAATGGAAGAATTCAAATAAGTGTTATAAATACCCATACTAGCGAGGTACAAATCCCTATTTTCCAACCTAAGCTAGAGCACCTTAAACATTTTCACGCATATAAATTAGATAAATTTCGACTAAACGCGGAAACCGAAGAAAAGTCGGATCGGTTGCAAAATTTGGAAAAACAAATATCTTGGGATCATACTCACAATAACGAAGAGAGAGAAGCTATAAAGACCCTCTGTGCGGAATATAATGATATATTCCATCTGGAAGGGGATCAGCTGCCATACTCTAACATCACCAAACATAATATTCAATTGAAACAAGACCAGGCTCCGATTAATCAGAGGCCATACCGTTTACCGGAAAGCCAAAAATCGGAAATTAATAAACAGGTGGGAAAAATGTTAGAGGATAATGTCATAGCCCCTAGTACCAGTCCGTGGAATTCGCCGTTACTCCTTGTCCCTAAAAAATGTGGACCTAACGGAGAAAAACGATGGAGGGTTGTAGTAGATTTCCGCAAATTGAATGAAAGCACTATTTCAGATGCTTTCCCGTTGCCGAGAATCGAAGACATTCTTGACCAGCTGGGTAATTCACGCTATTTCTCCACCCTAGATTTAGCCAGTGGATATCACCAGATTTTAATGAACGAGTCTGACAGGGAAAAAACGGCGTTCAGTACAGCCTATGGACACTATGAATTCCTGAGGATGCCGTTTGGTTTAAAGACTGCCCCAGCGACATTCCAAAGGGCAATGAACCAAGCCCTGTGTGGACTGCAAGGTCTTAAATGTTTCGTATACCTAGACGATATTGTCGTTTACGGTAGAACTCTCGAGGATCACCTCAAGAAGCTCAGAGAGGTATTTAATCGTCTCCGCGAGTATAGTTTAAGGCTACAGCCAAGCAAATGCCATTTCCTCCGTAAGGAGGTGACATATCTGGGGCATAGATGCTCGAGCGAGGGTTGTACACCCGATCCGGAAAAAGTAAGGTGTGTGCAAGACTATCCCCAACCTCGAACTTTGAAGCAACTGCAAAGTTTTTTAGGTCTAGCTAATTATTACCGGAAATTCATCCCACAGTTCTCAAGCATAGCTGAGCCTCTCACACAAATTTTAAGAGGGAAACAGAAATTCCTATGGAACGAAAACTGTGAATTAGCGTTAAACAAACTAAAGAACCTGCTTACGTCGCCCCCGTTGTTAGTATACCCGGACTTCAACAAAGCATTTATTTTAACAACCGACGCGAGCAATGAAGCTCTGGGAGCGGTCTTATCTCAGGGAAGCCCGGGAGCAGACCGGCCCATTGCATTTGCTAGTAGAACTTTAAATAAAGCGGAGAGACGATACTCCACGATCGAAAGGGAATTACTTGCAGTGGTCTGGGCGGTAAAGAATTTCAGATGCTACCTCCTGGGAAGACATTTTACGGTATACACTGATCATCAGCCCTTGATAGGAGTATTCAATGTTAAAGACCCTACCTCAAGGCTGGCACGATTTCGTCACAAACTTTCTGAGTTCAGCTATGAAATTAAATATAAACCGGGTAGAAAAAATGCAAACGCTGACGCGTTAAGTCGAATACCGCAGGAGGATAAGGAAGTTATGGTAACCACCAGAGCGCAAACCCGGAAACAAACCGTTGATGTCGAGGAAAATGATGCAGAAGTTCAGTCAGTATCTCAACACAGTACAATAGGCCAGGGAAATCTTAAAGAAAATGACGAAGGAGAAGACATAACACAAGATCCCCTTTTAGAAGCAGAAGCAGATTTAAACTCAGACCCCACAGACGAAAAGAAGCACTCTTATCAGGTCATATCCGAGGAAAAAGACATTAAAGAAATTCTTAAGACCTTCCATTCGAACCCTTTAGGTGGTCATCAGGGTATTGCGAAAACTTATCACAGAATTCGTAACCAGTATAGGTGGAAAAACATGCTAAAAGATATAGTTAATTTTATAAGAGCTTGCCCAAAATGTCAGAAAAATAAACACTCCCCTCAAATTAAAATGCCAATGGTTATTCCAGATACAGCGGAGAAACCATTCGACAAAATTTATTTAGATATCGTCGGTCCTTTACCTGAGACTCAAAAGGGAAACAAATATATACTGACGTTCGAAGATGATTTAACCAGATTCATGGATTGCTACGCCCTTCCAGATTGCGAAGCGGCTACGGTGGCAAAAACTTTCTATGAGGAACTAATCACTCGTTATAGGATTCCCAAAAAGGTCATAACAGACCAAGGAACTAACTTTATGAGTGATCTTTTCACCAAACTATGTAAGTTTTTAAAAATAAGAAAATTAAATACTACAGCGTACCATCCACAGTCTAATGGCGCCTTAGAAAGGGCACACCGGCCATTAGTGGAATACCTACGAAACTTTGTGCAGGAAAATGCACAAACGTGGGATGAATGGTTGCGGGAAGCTGTTCATGTACACAACAACACAAAACATGCCTCAACACAGCTTACCCCTATGGATTGTTTATTTGGTTTCACAACAGATTTACCGACTAATCTGAGTCAAAAGGTGGAACCCCTATACAACCATGAAAATTATTTTTACGTCCTGAAAAATAAAATACAACGAGCTCATGCCCTTGCTCGGAAAAATATTATTAAAAGTAAAGAAGAAACAAAAAAATACTACGACAGGAATATCCGGGAAAAAGCATTCCAAATCGGTGATATGGTCCTTTTAAAAAATGAAGCGAAAAAGGACAAGTTATCGCCTATCTGGTTAGGACCCTACGAAGTAATAGAAATACCTTCACCTGTAAACTTGAAAATCCAGGTGGGAAGGAAAACCAAAAGGGTGCATGCAAACCGGGTGAAAATATACAATGCACAATAACAGTTTAACAAAATCCCCTGAAATGAAACGTTACTAACATGTATGTATATATATAAAATAAGAATAAATAAATATAGGAATAAATAACCTTAGGGCATTTCGTTAAATTTACACATATCTAATTGTAGGGAAAGTTCTCGGGCTCGTCTTAATGTTCCTAGCGAACGAAGCCCGGGCGGAATGGGCAAACTTACCGTATACAATAAGGAAACTGGATAAGACTGGAATCATCTTTGAAGATATCAGACCCGCATTCATTTACCAAGACAACTGGAAACTAATCACCACCATAGACCTAGGGCATACAATAAAATGGACAGAATATCTCGATTGGAGTGAAAAATCAGTCGAGAAAATGTGCGAGCGCTATTTGCAGTTAAGTACAAATTCTTCATGCCCGCAGACCGTATACGATGTCCAGCTTATAGTTGATAGGATAAGGATAATGTTAGATAGGATATCAATAGCTAAAGCACATAGAGCAAGACGTTCCCTTTTTGATGGACTAGGCAAACTTAGCAAATTCCTTTTTGGCACTATGGACCAGGAAGATGCACAACAAATTAACGCCAAATTAGAATCACTTCAGCAAGACAGTAGCCAAAATTTAGAACTTTTGAAAGAACATGTCAGCCTAGTAAAATCAAATTACGAGAATACTAGAAATAAACTAGAACAATTTCAATCGGATCTAAATGAAACACGATTATACACGGCGAATTTTATCAAATTATTAAAGGCGGGGTACGACCGCACCAAAACGGAAACCGAGTTACTAACCGCAAGAATAACTTTAGATGAGGCCGCAAACAATATAATTGTTCATTTACAGCAAATAGAACACCAGACCAATACGATCTTAATAATTCTCGGTGCATTAGCTACTAAACATTTACATCCACTTATTCTAAGTTACCACCAAATTAGCCAAATAATTAGTGAAACCCCACTAGTTACAGAGGTTAATGATATCATACGTGACCCTTTCCTTTTACAACAAATAGCTCAGGTGGAAAGTACCTATAGAAATCATATTCTTTTCTGTAAAATAACGCTACCGCTGATCCAAAAAGAGATGTTTTTCCTAAAAAGGGCGTACCCCATACCAAGCCAAGCGCGAGGAAACACTCTCGTCCATTACGATCTCAGAGAAGATATTATAGCAGTAGATCAGGGAGCGAATAAATTTATTCCAATGAGCAACCAAGATTTAAATCGATGCCAAGACGTGAGTTTCAAAAATTCAGCGCAAATATCTATCTGTCACTTTACATTACCAATTTATACCACCCCTAAAAATAACTGCCTTCTACTGCTTTACAAAGGTTGGTCGGAAGCCAATGAAGTCTGCAGTAAATCAAGAATTATCAACAACCATAACACTATCATAAAAATGGAAAGTGAGAATTCTTGGATGTATCTACTAATAAAGGAAACGGAAATCAACATCAAATGTCCTGATTTCCAAACAACGATAAGGGTAAACCGATGCGGAATACTCTCCTTAGAACCTAAATGTCAGGCGCAAATTGAAAATCTCCTTTTAGTAACAACCAATACCTTTAGGAAAACGTTAAATTTGTCCGTAATAGATATTATTCCGAAAATGGATCCCCAACAAATTGACGAAACTATTAACTTATTAACAAACGAAACCACGTCATCGAAAGTCGATATCAAAGAATTCAAAGTACACAATACATTCTTGGGAGAAAAGAACAACGAATTCGAAAAAATGTTACAAAAGATTACGAGGGTGCAAGAGAATCGTGAAGCTCGTGCACGAGAAAAAATCCGAAATATAATAACGGGATCGGTTGGTGGTGTTCTCTTTATATTTTTTGTAATCATGGCAATTATATTGCGTCTGTGTAGAAGGCGATTAAAAGCAACAAAATCTTCTCACAGTACGAGGACCAATTTGGGACGTAATGACATCGAGATGCCTACCCAAAACCCTTTATTTGCACGAGCCAAAACCCGCAAACAACATTCAGATTTCAAGGTCCGTTGTAAGCCCAGCGATTTTGAAATAATATAAAAAAAAAACATAATACGTATCACTCCTGGAAGTAGGGAAGTAGAGAAGAAAAAAAATATATACATATATATTGTTCATTGTTATGTAAATATTCATATCTAGCTTATGGATTTCGCAGCAGCATAGCGAAAAGATAATTAGTATCAGAATTATATATAGTAGATATTTTAAATTTTCAGGAATTATAATTTGTAATAGATAGATTGATCGAATAAATAGAATATTAATGTGTATTAAAAAGTTAAATAGAAATCTCTTTATAATAATACAAACAAGAGACAATGAATATATGAAGATCAAAGTGTATTCAACATAATTAGAAGTATAGAACATAATATGTACGTATGAAAAAAAAAAAAAAAAAAAAAAAAAAAACAATTTTGTAAGACCACTATTGTTTTAGAATAACTGTATATTAGTAGCGTAAAGTATTAGAATTTAAAGTACAATATTTGGTAAAAAAAAAAAAAAAAAAAAAAAAAAAAAAATATATATATATATGTATATATATATTTTAGAAACGAAAACAAATAAATTTATTTAGAGAAATGCATTTGTAACACGAATTGTAAAAGTTGGAAAAATAGTACAAATTGTAAAAATTTTAAGATGGTAAAAACTGTAAAAATTGTAAAAATTGTGTAAGAATTGTAAATTGTAAAAACTGTAAAATTACTAATCTCCAGTTTAATGTCATTCGATTTATAAACAATATTTTGTGAATTATGATAATAAACGACCGTACCACCGTATAAGTAATCAGTAACTCAGAAATCAAAAACAAAAACAAAAGCATTTATTAAAATTCTTCCTTGAGTGCTCCCGATAATCGCAGCAGATTTGGCAAACTCCGAATACCCTCCATTATTCTCGAAGATCTAAAGATCTTCTTTTTTGGAAAGGGGAGGAATGTCGTGTATCGGCTCACCCGCGGTAGCCGCTGCCGGGCAGTTGCAATACTTCCGACCTGGATTAATGTAAACAACATTGCAAGCTTAATCCAGGTCAAAGCAAGCCGATAAAGCAGGGCACTAATTGTGTCATGTGCGCGTGCTGATGCACCTGTGCTCGCCGCTAGCCGCCAGGCGCGGTAAATAGCTGAGTTTGTGCTTACGGCGAAAGCTTACGCAACAAGTCTATGCCCAGGCAGCTTAGACTCCGAAATCGGGTTAAGTGAAATGGGTCACCGCCGATGTCAAGGTGTAAAGCTGCGGTAATCGAAAGCACTCGGGGAGTCGTTTAACGGAGCTGACCACGAGCGGGCGGTACGGTCGTAGCGAGAGAATTCAAACGAAATAAACGTAGTATCGACAAAGTACCACGGTCTTTTAGTACCCGGGAAATAATCTAACACTGCTAAATTAAAGTTAAAGATGTTTGTGGGAACAGAAGAAGTTTTAGCAATTGAGTTAGCTATTGCATTAGTTGCATTGGGCGGAAGAGAGAAAAAAAAAATAGAAAAAAAAGAGCATGGATCAAGAAGTTTTTTTTCTCCTTCTTTTTAATGCATCTGTACTTCGGGACCCTTTTATCATAAAATTGCTTAAAGGTTTTCACCTTTTCTATTAACCTTTCATTTAAGTCGTCCATCGCACCATGAAAATGCGTGTCCTATCCCATCGAATGCTTCTTGACGACTGAAAATAGCATTTCCCCTGCAGAGCTTTTGAACGCAGACCGCAGAGTTTGAGTTTGAGTCAAAGTCGACGTTTTTTCTTACGAGCGCGTCGAATGTGTTCCGACTTGTGAGAATCCTGTTGATTTCAAGGGGATTGAAACTCGTCAGATTCTCACAACTCACGACCGCAGACTCACGACCGCACCGAATGTATTCAGCCCTTAAGTCGTGCAGGGTGCAAGTGCAGTGAGTGTCAAGTGCCAGAAAATCAGCAGTCGCAGTGCAGTAAAACGGATATATTTTTAATTTTGATGTTTTACAGGTAAGTACATACATAAATTGTGTAATCTGGTACATAAATTGTGCAATTTTCTTATCAATGCAAAGAATTCAAGGAAAGTAACCTAACCTCAAACTGATCAAGCAATTTTTACGGCGTATAAGTTTGGAATTAACCTCTTCAAATACGAATTTGTTAAAGGTGGAAAAAGTGTTTTCATGTTTTATTTAATTACTTAATTAGTTATTTTTTACCGGCAGCTACTCAGTAAGACAAAAAAAATGTGGAAAAACAAGTCGTATAAAAAAGGAAACTGAGCTCACATATTTTGCATTAGTAAAAAAATAAAAACACTTATTTTATAAATTACGTTTTTAAAATAACGTACTTATTAAAACAGATCAAACTTTATACATTGCATAATTTATTTATCAAAGGTTTATGACATTTTTTCGATAAACAAAAAGCAACCTAGCGATAATCAGAGGCATTTTTGAAATATTTTGAAAACACTTAATTTTATACAGAATAAAATGATATCCATGCTGCCATACTACAATTATGTACAAATATTGGCATTATTGTTTAAATATAATTTAGTAAGTAGTTCTTTATCAGATTTTAAATTTTGTTTTTCAGTTCAAATAATTTTAATTATTTAAAAAATAAAAGTACACATCTGACCAAGGGCGTCAAGAAGTTAAGATCTTCCTGTTGATCTCAAACGTTGCGTTCCATCTCTACTCCTCTCGAAGAAGGCTTTGTGTCTCATCATTATCATATCATCATCCATCAAGTACCTTTATGTAAGTAAACAACCTATCCTTTCTTGATTAATTAATTTTTAATTCGGTTTGTTTTTCGGTTCGGTTTGTTTTATCGAAATTTATAATATGTGTTTCAACAAATCAAACATTTTAGAGTTATTCCATTCTCAACATATTTCAATCCTTTGCATCCAGAAATCGATACGCTGTTCTATTTACCGATATACATATACATACTTTTATATATATTAAGAAATAATTAGGAAATGATTTGCTTTTTATATAAGGCGGAAAATTTTGATTTATATTCTGTTGTAATTCATTTCAAAATTTATCATTGCCTTGGATCAGATAGTACATATGAGTGCATTGAAAAGCAATGTTGTCAGTCCTTTCAAAATTTAAGCAGTTTTAAAAGACACGTTAGAAGAAAGCATTTAGATTCCGAGGAAGAAAAAGATATATTTTCTCAAACAAATGAAGTAACTAGTGAAACTAATAACAATTTGCTAGGCTCTCTATTAAATACTTGTGACGATAATAACGATTGTGCTGGTCCTTCATCAACTATCAAATATTTCAATTTCGATGCGGTTGTAAATTCATTTTATGACACTGCTGTAACTTTTCTTTTAAGTCTTCATAACAATAATAATTTCACCAAGCAAGACGTTTATGCAATTCAGAACGGAATCATCGAAAATATTACTACTCCAACTTCTTCTTTTATCGAATCTATTGTCAAAGATGGCCTTAAAGAGCAAAGTATTTCTTCCGCATTGTTAAAAATGTCATCTGTAATTGAAAATCCATTTAAATTGCTTAATTCTGATTACCGATTAACAGAATGGTTAATAAAAAATGACTATTTAAGGATCCCAAAGGAATTCACAATAAATAATGAAATTAGTACTATGATGTACAATGGAGAAGTTACGTTTAATGAAAAGGTATCTAAAGGCGTTCTTTTACCATTAAGATTTCAATTTCAAAAATTTTTCGAAAAGGAAAATCAGTTACAAAACTGCATTGATCGTATGAAATATTTAGAAACAGATAGTAACGAAATAAGTCATTTTGTTCAAGGGAAATTATGGAAAGAAAAACTTTTACATTTCAAAAATAAAATAGTTATGCCATTTTTCCTTTATACAGATGACTTTGAAATAAATAATCCCCTCGGTTCGCATGCAACCGTTCAATATATATCGGGTCTATATTATACATTTTCTCTATTAGAAAATATTTCCAAATTACAAACAATTTTTACAGCTGCCTTTTTAAAATCCCCAGATATTAAAAAGTATGGAAATAGTCTGAGTTTGAAATGTTTAATAGTATAGTTTAATAGAACAATATTTGCGATTTTAGTAAATCTTTTTCATCTAATTATTTTTGCCGTTTTTGCAGAGCCAATAAACTGCAAACTCAAAAAATGTGCTCAGAAGATAGTGATCTTCTTTGATCTTTAGAAAACTATGAAAATGACGTTATTTTAAATGATTCTTCGCAAACTGGCGTAAATAAAAACTCTATTTTGAACACAATTCAGTTATTTCATGTCGTCAATAACTATTGTGTTGATATGATGCATGATCTTTTCGAAGGCATTTGTCATTATGACATGTGCCATATAATTTCCTATTATACAGAAACTGTTAAATTATTTTCTCTGGAAACTCTTAATCGAAGAAAAGAGACTTTCAATTATGGCCCAATAGAGGCAGGAAATATTTCTCCGCCAATTAAAATTCTTCACTTAAAGAAACAACATTTAAAAATGTCCGCGAGAGAAATGATGTGTTTTGTTAATTTTTTTTCACTACTCATTGGCGATCTTGTTCCTGAAAATGATGAAGTTTGGGAATTTTACTTAAGATCTTCTAAAAATATGCGACATTTTGTTAAGTTACAGATTTAACGAAGAAAGTATTTCATACTTAAGTAGCCTGATAAAAGAGCACAACTCTGATTACATACTACTTTTCACAGACACATTAAAACCTAAACACCACATTATTGTACATTATCCTCGGATAATACGTTTTGCTGGACCTCCTAGATTATATTGGTGCTTTAGGTTTGAAGCAAAACACAAAGAAAATAAAATGTATGCTCATAGCACAACATCGAGAAAGAATATCACTTTAACTTTAGCTAAAAAGTCACAACTTAAGTTCTCTTATTACCTCCTTACACCTTCGTCTAATATACACTGCCCGACATAATTAACGCACCACACAGTTTTTTTATATTTTTTCCTACAATAATAGGACTTACGGCTTTTTATCTATTGTTATCAACATTGTATACGAAACGAATCATATACATATTATCCCTGAAAGAAGTTTTTGGCATAAGCTTGTAAAAATCCATTTTTAAGAAAATTAACAATTATTCATAAATAATATTCAAATTTTCAATACTGCCCGAGAGCCTAAAAAAGAGACCCAATTTTTCTTCGAATTTTTTTTAATATGCGGTGTTGCCACCTCTTGCTTGAATGACAGCTTGGAGTCTTCTATTCATTCCTTCAATTCAAATACGAATTTGTTCTTGAGGGATGTTGTGCCATGCTTCAACTATTGCCCTCTCAAGTTCAATTAACGTGCTAGGAAGTGGAGATCGATTACGAATGGCTCTTCCCATCATGTCCCAAACATTCTCAATGGGATTCAAGTCTGGACTGCGAGCTGGCCATTCCATACGGTGAATGTCGACCTCACGAAGATATTCGATTACCATTGCAGCAGTATGCGGTCTGGCATTATCCTGCATAAAGATGAATAAATAATAAATAAATCCAGCAAAGGGCATTACATGAGGTTCAAGAACTTCTTCCAAATATCGAGGAGCATTCATAGATCCTGTACGAAAGACCACCAACTCCGTCCGAGCTTCTAAAGAAATGCCTCCCCAGACCATTAAAGAGCCGCCTCCAAAACTGACCCTCGATGAGATAGCACATTGTGCGTATCGTTCTCCTGTTCGTCTCCACACACGTTGACGACCGTCTGGAGAGAATAGAGTGAATCTTGACTCATCTGTGAACAAAACTCTCCTCCAGTTGTCCAAAGTCCATTCTTCATGATTTCTGGCAAAGCGAAGCCTTGCGATACGATGACCTGTGGTGAGTTGTGGTCCTGTTGCTGGCCTTCTTCTCATTAATCCTGCTTCAGACAAACGCCTCAACACCGTACGACTGGATATCGAGACATCTCTCACTTCCTGAAGTCTCCCAGCTAGCTGCACGCTAGTGGTTCCCCTATTTGTTAGGCACTGAAGACGAAGAAAACGGTCATCTCTTCCGCTGGTACTCCTCCCGCAACCTTGTCCTCGTCTTCTAGCGTGTGATCCCGTTTCTCTGTATCGTCTCAACGCTCGAGAGACAGTGCTGTGATTGATACCTAGTCGACTGGCTACTTCACGTTGACTATAGCCTTCTTCCAATAGAGTCAACATTCTGGAGCATTCAACTTCTGACAAATTCCGCGCGGTGGACATTTTTTGTTCTCTCTGTACGACAACGTTCTAGCTCTAAACAGTCAAGAAGACTGAACTTGCAAAACGTCGTTTTTTTATTTATAAACTTAAGTTAGAAAATATCAGGTACCTAATATGAAAATGTCCTTATCCCACTTATGCCGAAATTTTTATTACCTACTTAGAAAAACCCTTCCGTAAGTAATGAATTTATGACCCTTTTCCTCCGTTATGTCTACACACCTAAAAACTAGGCGTCAATCGGTTTATTGCAGGCAAAACCCATAAAAAATGTAGTGGTGCGTTAATTATGTCGGGCAGTGTATGTTTGGTAGAAAAAAAGCACGAGGTTGCAAGCGCTCACACTTCTTATATGTACATATATGTGAACTGCTTCATTTGACAGCTAATTAGATTTCTTGCTATACTCAAGCAGAATTTAAAGGCTCAGTTTACAAACAGGGATTCCATTTAACAAATTTCACAAATAATTTAAACCTCTTTGAGATTTCGGAAATTGTTTTAATTAAAGACAGCAACGATGTAAAAGCTTATCAAATTCAGTTGATCGGCTTCAATACGCACTATGAAGCATACGAGGTATGTAGATGATGGTAAAATGTGTGTCAAACGAGATAGATATTGATGATTTTTGCGGACCTCCAGTCAATGTTATAAAAGTCTCAAATGGAAAATGTTTTATTCGATTAAAGGAATACTTTTAAAACTTCTTAATATCATAGAATTCTTTTCAAATGTTCTAATTCATCCCTACATGATTAATTTTATGAAGCATTGTTTAATGTGGCAGGCAGTATAGGTATAAGTTTAATTCATATAATGGAAAATACCAGCTCTTTTAATGATGAGAGAGAATTCTCGGAAATCCTCTCCCAATCCATTTTGAACGGATCACCATTTCAACTTACCGAAATATGTAACCCCATGTCATCAAGCAACAATGCTTCATTGCAAAACACCTCGCTGAATGCAACTCTATCTGAATATGTGTACATGACTGAGAAAAATTCAAAAGCATCTTCATCATCACTGGAAAGACACGGTAGAAATACAGCTGAATTTACAAAAAGAACATCTTTTACAGCGGAAGAAGGCTTATCTGAACCACATAATACTACCACTTATAACATTGAGATTTCAGAGGATACCATGAAAATCAGGGAACTTTTAGAGAAATGGAATCTTCTGCAGCTATTACCAATTTTTATTGGTACGTACCTAATTTACTTATTTATTTATGTTCATACTAGGTCTGTCTGTTTAAATCCCTAAAAAAAGCTTGGGGAGGTGTCATCTTTTATCATAGTAGGCCAAAAAAAATTGTTTTTCATTCAGCCTGAATTAACAGACAGTCTGGTATGCGATAAAGAAAACTTTCAAATCTACGTAAAAACATTTTACCAATTATAAACAGACAACTTCATTTTTATGAAGTCATAATGAAAGTTTTCATTACAATATTTTTTAGTAATGTCTTAAGTTATAAAATTCATATATTTTATATATTAATCACTACAGCAGAAGAAATTGACTTGGAGGCACTGCAGTATATGACTCTATCCTTTGCTAACGAAATTACAAAAAATTTGAAACTAGGACTGCAAATAAAATGTCATCACCATTTAACCGAATGGCAAATGTCCCAACTGAAGTTATGGTAGAAATTTTAATTTGTCTTCAAGATCAACTGTATAATTTTGTATTTATAGGATGTTTATTTTATGAGCCAACGTGGAAGAGCGCCAAAAGGAAAAGTGTTTGCCAAATACTACAATCAACAGAGAATTTTAAAAAGTAGCGGCCTTAGAAAAATTCCTGAGAGGAAAATACAACCTGAAACGACGACAGAGAGAGGTTTACCGTCCTTGTTGGGTAAGTCTAAATCTTTTAAACGATCTGTCCCGTACCTGACGTTGTCCGGGTACAACTATCCCTAAAATAAAGCTTAAACTTCTTCTCAATCTCATAAACACTTTTTGCATGACCCACTATAAACAAATCACTGCTAAACATTTCCCTCTTTCTCTTCTCCTTTCACCCCTCCTGTTCTAAATAGTAGGATTACACTTACTATTATATATAATTCTGAATTTTAATCAACAGAACCCGAACCTGATGCGGAAACACATTTAAATTGGATTTTTTACGAAAATTCTTCTTGGCCAGAAATAGAGGTTCATTGGAGAGTAACCACAAGTTATAGACTACAAGATATACGGGATATGGAAACCACACAAGAGGTTCTTAAAAAATGGCGAGACTATGCAAAACCTTTTGGGTATAAACTGGTATGCTTTGTAAAAAACAATTGAGATTCTTTAAAAGTAATAAAAAAACTATTTTCAGATTGATATTGATTTTGAAAAAATTTATCCTGGATGCTGCAACTTTCTTATATCTTTCAATAAATACAGCTCCAAACTGTTGAAGATTTTTGAAAATAAAATAAAAGAGCCTAATTCAGTCAACATTCTGAAAAATCTTTCTAATTCTAATATTGAAGAAGGTAAATTATACTAATATTACAAAACAAAAAATACCATAACCTTTTTTCAATTTAATTTAGATGGTAAAAGTGCTGCGATCCTACATCTCCTGCATGCGCTTTTGATTCCCACTTCAAGAAAAATCACGAGAGATAAAAACGGGAAAAAATCAGTCGTAAAATTCACCATCAAAGATTCTCAAAATTCCTTTATGATGATTGGCTCAACAGTTGCGGAAATCGAAGAAGCACTTGCAAGGAAGAAGGAAAAAGGAACAGCCATACAACCTTTCGTCATCATAATTGGCCCTAAGGTAACAGAACCGCGGCAAATTTTAGTATACTTCGACAATATTAAATATGCTATGTTTTCTATTGTAAAAGCTATAGACATTTGTTTTAAGATTTTTCATTTATTTAATTTGGAGTATCCAGTCGAATCTTCCATAGTTTGGTTATTTTTACAAAAATTTTGTTATAATACATATATGTATCTACCCGGTACGATAAATCTTATCCTGTAATAAGTCAACTCATTGCCGATCTAAATACCTAATTTTTTATTATAGCATATTCAAACAAAATGTGTCCATCAGGATGGCTGGACCAAGTGGGAAAAATATGTACGTTAAAATTTCGTAGTACTTTAGAACCTTTTTGATATTATTTGGTACCTATAATGAATTACTTAGTACCACTTCACAAACGTATTTTTCTCACTTGGTCCAGCCATCTTGATTGACACAAACAAAATTAAGTTTTGCAAATACGTATTTCTACAATTAAATATGTACATCTATTATATTTAATCCAGGTTTAAAATTCAATAATTATTTTGTGACGAGTACAAGTTAAAATCGAAAATAAGTTCTTCTCGATACATTATTGATTTAAGGCTAGTCTGAACAATTACTTGCGTCGGTTAAGTTTCTTCACAGCTATTGGTCTCTTACTGCTATTATAGAGGGTGTTTTCCTCAGGTCTGAACAGGGGTATGCATGCCAATTGATTCTATAGTTTCCTGATCAACGTTTGTTTGTAGAATCGAATGGCGTACCCCTGTTCAGACTTTAGCAAAATACATACAAAATGAATGAAGGCAATATAGAGCCGTTGTTTGTGAAAGTGGTATAAGTCCACTTTTTTAATATGTATATTATCACTTTAACAACTTGTCTAATTAAATCTCATCATTCAAATAGTCCCATGTGAATTTTTCAAAAAGTGGACTGACATCACTTTCAAAAACAACGACTCATATGCACCTTACTTTTAAATACAATACAAAGTTTTAATAAACAATCCAATGATTGAAGGCAATGTATGCACGTTATTTTTGAATATTATTATGTACTAATCTTTTTGTATCAAAATTTCATTTATTTAAATAAGAATATGTCCACGAAATTTTTATTTGGTTGTCTGTTACTTAATCAATAGAAATTAACTTTAGAAAAGAATCTTAATTTTAAGTGCAATGACATCAATAAATCTTGATTTTATATTATCATTACGTTGATTTCAATAAAATTTTGAACAGAATAATTTGTTTCAACTTCAAGCCCGTTTCAATTGTTTTCAGAGTAATATAAATTTTTATTTATTTACTAATTCATCTGATTTTGTTGTATTGCATCTTTATTATGTTTATTGTTATACTGAAAGTATTTTGTGTCGGTAGGTCGAAAGAAAGAAAAATGTTCATTACCGTAATTGTAGTAATCCAGTATATGAACTACCAGATAGGGCCTTCGCCTTTTTGGTTTTCGAATATGTTGTAAAATGAATACATTATTAAAAAAAACTATTTATTTATGGTAACAACATATTTGAAAACCAAAATAAAGGCGGTTGTCGGGTAATTTATATACAGGATTACTAGAATCATGGTAATTAAAGTTTTGTCCCACTGACAAAATATATTTCGTCAAAAAACAATTTATTTTCAATATGACAAAACTATTACTTCAGATCGATAAACAATTTCTTCATAGGGATAAAAATCTTATTATTGCAATAAAAAATTTAATTCATTTTATAAAAAATGTCTCCAGAGGAAGAACAATTTTGTTAAATTGATAAAATCATATAAAAGGATTAATAAAGAGTTTTCTCGTTGGGATAAAAATTATATCATCTTGATAAAAAGGCATTTTACGTGGAGACAAAATTTTCTCATATTGATAAAAACAACTAATCAACATGACAAAACTGTTTTTCGTATTGACATATATTTTTTTAATATATATAAAAATGAATCAATGCGATAATACTTCTATCAGCAATTTGTAGAAAATTGTCATTCACACTGATAAAAATTTTATCGAATTTATAAAGAATTTTATGGAATAGAGGGGAAAATTTGCTTTGATAAAAAACTCATCATCGCATTGACAAAATCTTTATCGGCTAGATGTAGATGTAGAGATGTAGATGTAGATTTCATGAGGCGGGCGTGATTACCCTATACTTAGGCCATGTGGCCCATTGTACGTACCTCAGTTGAAGGTCTGTCATCAGTTTTGATCTAGTTGCCCTTCGTGAGCCGTAAGACGTTTAGTTCGTCGAACGAAGCTCAGGATTGTGGGCAGCTTCAGCGTTTGTAGCTCACTTTTGGCTACTATTTGAGCGCCGAATATCTCGGCCCTTGCTTTGAAGTAGAGGGGACAATCGCAGAGAACGTGGGCGATTGTCTCCTCGCGTTCGCATCTGCACAATGGCGTCTGACTAATGTGCATGTTGTGAAGGTGTTTGTTCAGCCTGCAGTGTCCAGTAATGACACTGAGCGCTAGGCTGACAACGCCCCTACTGCACTGCATCAGCCATTTGCTCAGTTCTCGGTCAACTTTGTTGAGGAGAATCTTTGACTGTTTGCAGTCTTGTCTAGCGATCCATCTTTTATTTTGCTCGTTTAGAGCCCAACTCTCAAAAATGAGGTTTGTAAAAGAGGATGCTAGTCCCACGTATGGCTCTGGGCCTATCATGGGTTTACTTGATCCTTCTTTGGCCAGGAGGTCAGCTATGTCGTTGCCACTGACGTTGCTGTGGCCGGGGACCCATATGATCGCGACGTTGTTGGTCGCGGCAATCTTGTTTAGTGAATTTTTGCATTCACCGAAAATTTTCGAGGATATAACATTCGAGTCAAGAGCTTTGAGGGCTGCTTGGCTGTCTGAGAAGATGTATATGTTCTTCTCCCGAATGTCTTTTTCTTGTATGACGTTGGCACATGTACTGATGCCTAGAATCTCAGCCTGGAATATCGTCGTGAATCTACCTGTGGATATCGATATTCGCAGGTCCTCCGTAAGTCCATACACTCCGACTCCGCTTAGGCCGTTTGCCAGGGAGCCGTCTGTAAACCATACGGAGTTGTTCTCTGACGATATGTATGTTGAGAAGTTTTCTCGCCATGCCTCTCTTGAAGGGAAAGTAATTTTATACCTTCTGCAAGGGCATATTTGAGAAGTGGTTTTGTCTGGGATCATCAGGACATTACTGTCGATTTTGTTAAGCTTTTCCCAGATCTTTAGGTGCCCCACCTGCAGGTGTTTCGTTAGCCAAAGATTATTTACATGCAGGCGGAGGGCGGTTTTCATCGCTTCTTTTTCCACGATGATGTCAAGCGGAGTGAGAGAAAGGGCCATCTCAATGGCTGCCGTTGGTGTAGTTCTCATCGCTCCCGTAATAGTAAGGCAGGCCATTCTTTGAACCTTATTAAGGGTTTTCAGGGATGGGCCTGACCTTATTGTGGGCCACCAGACTACAGCGCCGTAGCAGATGCAGGGTCTGATAACTGCGGTGTAGATCCAGTGAAGTATCCTTGGGCTAAGGCGCCATGTAGTACCGAACGCTCTTCTGCACTGCCAAAAAGTCGCTATTGCTTTTTGAGTTTTACTGTTCAGATGCAGTTTCCAGTTCAGTTTTTTATCCAGCGTCACTCCGAGGTATTTGACGCTGTCGGAGTATTTGATCTCTTTGCCAAAGATCTGAAGAGTTCTTGAGCCTACCAGTTTCCTCCTGTTAGTGAAGATTAGTGCAGTAGTTTTATCCGCATTCACGGATAGATTTCTTTTATTGCACCAATCTTCCACCATGGATAGAGCCTGTTGTTGGAGCTCGCATAAGGTGCTCAGGTAATTTCCCCTGGCCAATAACACTAGATCGTCTGCGTAGGCTATGGTGAAATAGCCTTTGCTATTTAGTGCATCAACCAGTTCGTTCACGACCAGGCACCATAATAGCGGGGAGAGGATGCCGCCCTGTGGGCAGCCCCTACCTGCTTTCCTATTGACTTCGTAGTCGCCGATTGTGGTGGATATGATTCTATTTTTCAGCATGTTATTTATCCACCTGGATATTGTTTGATGAACACCATGCTTCTGCAAGGCTTTCGCTATTGCACTGAAGTTGGTGTTATCGAACGCTCCCTCGATATCTAGAAAGACACCCAGGGTAAGGTTTTTATAGTGTAGTGCCTTCTCGACGAAGGCAACTGTGTGGTGTAATGCGGACTCAGTGGATTTCCCCTTCTGATATGCATGTTGAGCAACGTGCAGTGGGGTTTCCTTCAAGAAGGTAGTTCTTATAACTTCGTCCAGCAGGCTAAATACCAATGAAAATTTTATCAATGCTACCTCGATTTTTATCCATATGACCGTGATTTTGCTTTCAGTGTAGAAATAGATTATTCAGAGAAAATCAATATAAAAGTAGAGGTAAAGGCATATTTAGAGGTAACAATAGTTGTGTTACGAAAAGAAGCGCTAAAGCAACAACGTCAGGACAAAATCATCTGATGAATAAAAGATTTAAGGCTTACTGTGCAGGTAATAATCATAATATTAAGTGTAATTCAGAGAGTAAGATTATATCAGACGATGAAATTACATTCATAGCTGACTCAGGAGCAACTGAGCACATTGTTAACAGTAGTATACACTTACACAATTTCAAAATCAGTCATGGGGATATAATTAAGAGTGCTAATAAAAAGAAATCTGCAAACATCATTGTTGATGGCAGAGGGGATCTATATATGATATCAAATATAGACAAAAAGAAAATTATAAAACTATCAAATGTGTTGGCGGCAAATGAAGTGTCGGACAAGTTGATCTCATTCGGACGATTTGCAGATGTAGGTTTAGGAATTTACCTAGATAATCAGATGTTACTAATATTTGACAAAACATCAGGGACAGAATATTTGAAGGGAAACTACAAAAAACCAAATTGGGAAATCACGCTAGTTGCAGAAAAATCAGAAGGTGACTCGATAAGTAAAAAGAAAAAATATGATATGTACTCGTGTAAAGCACGAATTGGCACTTTGGAAGAACTCCTAGAACAATCTCAGGCGGATATAATGGAAATAAACAGTAACATCAATAAGTGCAAAATTCCCGCTGAGATTGGGAGGGAGAATGGGGAGTTAGTCCAAAGCACCGAAAAACAAAATAATTCAGAGAAAACAAATATTGAATCTGATGAATTCATCGACTACAGAATGATAAATTTAGATCAGAGTAAGGAGAAGGAAATAGAGTTTTTAATGAATAAAGAATCCAACAATGAGTCCATTAATAAATGTAAAAACAAAATTCAAGATTCAATGTTGTGGCACATTAGGTTGGGACATGTATCTCTTAAATATATGAAAAAGCTTCAGAAATCAGAGGACATATTGAAAAATGTCAAATTTGGTGAGAATATATCAGACTGTGAAATTTATATCAAAGCAAAAATGGAAAAAACTACCTTATTCAGAGACCAGACTAAGAGCTGCTAGACCTTTAGCCAGGATACATACAGACGTTATGGGTCCTATAAAACCGGCTACATATCCTGGTGGGAATAGGTTTATAATAGCATTTGATGATGATTACTCAAGGTTTTCAAAAGTATACGCTGTTAAAAATAAGAGTGAAGCATAATGATAGATTCTGGTTTACCAAAGTACATGTGGATGTTAGCTTCAGAAGTCTCTATCTATCTATACAACAGAAATCCACATAGAGCTATCAATTTCGAGTTACCAATTCAGAAGTTTAGTCCAAATGTTCATACTCATATAGATAAAATCAGAAGTTTTGGGTGCATAGCATACGCTAAAATACCTTTTCCAAGCACCAAATTTGCAGAAAGAGCAATCAGAACAATTATGGTTGGTTATACCAAAACTGGATATGTGTTGTGGCACCCAGAATCAAAGAAATTCATTACTTCAAGAAACGTAAGATTTAATAAAAAGATGGTGTATAAAGATGTGTATCTTCCCAAGTCAGAAGAACAAGATGAAGAAGCAATTCCTGAAATAATGGAAGATACTAATGACGTAAGTTGGTTAGAAAACTCAGAAGAAACAAAGAAAGAAAAAAAAAGTGATGAAAAATATTCAAATATAAAAGAATCAGAAGAACTAAGTAAGCCAAAGAGAGGTAGATCCAGAAAAAGAAAATCAGATGAAACAACCGGGATTAATATTCCAGAAAAGAAGCGGAAAAACCCAGAGAGAACGGCCAAAACGAATAGGCCAACTTGGACACACTTACGATTAGCTCTTACGAAAAATCTGATAGAAGATACAAGCAAAAAAAATTAAAAAAAAAAAAATAGAACCGACTCCAAAAAATCCCAAGCTCTAAAAAGTGTGGGCCTCATTCCCGAATCCGCCGGCAGGAATGCGAATGCGGATTTGACAATTTTGTATTTTCGAAAACGTTCGAAGTGAATGTGAATGATTCACGACTTTCCCGAATTCGTGCAAATGTGAATCCTTTATAGAAATCTGACATTTAAAATCCGCCACCAAATGGTTGCGGATCTGAATTGGCAAAGGGAAGATGTAAGTGTTTCATTTAATTATTTATCAAATAGAAATATATTTAAATATAATTAAAAATAATTTTATGAATATACATTTCAAATTTCAAGGAAGAAGACAACTAACAGGGAACAATTTAGTTGTTTGGTAGGAAAAATGAAACTACATCCAGACATCGCAAGGAACATGACCAAAAAATCACCCGAAATTGTACAGTCGTTCTGGAAAAATTTGAAAACTGAATTAGACAGTTTGGGGCCTCCCACTAAAGAACTCGCTGAGTGGAAAAAGGTAAATAATTTCCAAAAAGTCAATTTTGAAAACTAAAGAAAAATTATTTCAGGTTTGGAGTGATTTTAAAACTTCTGTTCGAAAAAAATTGGCTGTAGACAGGAGGGAAAAATGTTCCACTGGAGGAGGGCCGCACAAGGAAGTAATTTTTACTCCATTAGAAGAGGAGGTAATCGCCCTTGTAAATTTAAAAAATTGTGCAAGTGGTTTGCCGTATTGCGAGAGTTTTGGCCTTCCAGCGTCAAGTCAAAATGCAGAGCTTGAAGGAATCGATATTTTGGAAGATGAGGATTTTATGATAGAAAATCAGCCAAATATTTTAAACATCTCATCTCAAACTCAAAATACATGTGCGGAGTCGCTTGAAGAACCAAGAAAAAAAAGAAAATTAGTAAGAGGAAATACTAAAGAATTGAATGAAAATAAACAATTTGATCTTTTGACAAAACAAGTCGACATCCAAGAAAAGTTTTACAATGATATTTCACGTGCAGTAGAGAGTAAGTTCTTCACTGAGAACACACAAAATAATATAAAACAAATAAGGCGGTGTTTGGAAAAGTTTCATGATGAAAAAGTAAATCAAAATAAAATAATGAAACTACAGCTTGAGGAAACCATTCGACATAACAAAGAAGTTGAAAAAATACTTCGCGAAAAATTGAAAGTAAAAAAAGAGTTGTTAGAAATAGAGCTACAAAAAGTAAATATCGAACTACAATGATTCGAGCGACTACAAAAATAGGATCCATTGTAGTCAATCAAGCCTTTCTAAAACACGTGAATGCTGATTTTTTTTTTTGAGAGTATTTGTACTGTTGTTTAAAGTGAATTGAATTTATAACTGTTATTTTGCAATTATTTTTCTAGTGATATTATTTTATTTAGCTGTATAAGGGAAAGTGAATTGTTTTGTTTATTTTTAAAAATATTTATTTGTTTTTCAATAAAATACGAATTTATTTAAAAATTCCTTAAAATTTCATTTCTTATATCATTTGCCAAACTTGTATATGTCCCTGCTTCGTTGGGAATATGTGCTTCACCAATTGTGTCCTCCACAATATTTCCTTCAAAGTGGCCACTATCAATTTGATAATGCACACAAATATTATGCAGGGCGCAGCACACATTTATTATTTGCACTACTTTTTGCGGCTTATAATGAAGTTGTCTTTCGCCTATAATGCACCGGAAACGATTCTTCAAAATCCCAATAGTTCGTTCGACATCAGAACGAGCCTTACTATGGTTGGTATTAAATTTGCTTTTTTGACTTCCTTCTATAGTTGCTCTAAAAGGTGTTAGCAACCAAGGCTGTAACGGATAACCTGCGTCACCTGAAATATTTATACATTCGTGGTATATAATGAGAAGAAAATAATTTAATTTTCACATCAATAATTACTTAATTCTCTATAACGAGAAGTATTGAAAAATACTTACCAAGAATTCGTGTATTCCTATCGCCATTTTCAAAATTATTCTGGAAAAATGCTGCTGCATCGCTTACACTCCATATAAAAGAATCCTGACTGGCTCCGGGATACTTTGCGTTCACATATCTTATCCGCTTCTTATGATCACAGATCTAATAAAGATAAATCAATCAATAAATTTCTTAGACTTACGTCGTAATTAATTCTTACGATCATTGTGTTCAAGCTGTAAAATCCTTTCCTGTTGTAGAAAAGGTGAGCATTTTCGGAAGGACAAGCAATTTTAATGTGGGTTCCATCAACGCACATTATAGTACCAGGAATCCCACTTTTTTCAAAAAAATATAATTTCGCCTCCCTTTTTTCTTCCTCCGTCATTTTTAAGTTTATCCATTTAGGACAAACTATTTTTCCCAGCACACCAAGCATTTCATCTAACACCTTTGAAAAAGTGGATTGCGCTATTCCTACATCAAAATCTTTCCCAGTTCCATGTTGATACGATCCTTCCGCAAAGAATCTTAAAGAAGATGCCAATTTTGCTTCTAAAGATACGGATGAGGAACGTACCACAGGGGGAAATTCTCCTCTGATTTCTTCCAGTATGTAGGAAAACGCTACTTTATTTAGACGGAAATTTCTCTTGAAGCTAAGAAAGTACAGTTATTAAAGTTAAAAGTTATAAATTGTAATTTTAAAATACAAGGCCTCCAAAAATTAACTTAGAGGTTTTATATCTGCTGCAAAATTGTTCAACACTACTTGTATGTACTTACTCAATATCAGGCATATTGAAAATGCTAATGCATTGGTCCCTAATAATTCTTCTTTTAATGCTCATATTACAATCTTCTTGATTTTCTGCATTATTATAGTATAAACTAACACTGTCCATCGTAACAATTTGTAATCTGGACTAATTGAGACTTAAAACGTTACCATTTGACAATTAACAGCTGATTTTCGAAACTTCGAATCCCTTTGTCGGTAATGCAATCTTCCGCCGGATTCAATGAAGTAGTGATAAGGTGAAAGTGAATCTTATGAGCGGAGGGAATGTCAAATCCGCCGGATTCGAGAATGAGGCCCAGTATAAAATAATTATATTAAAAGTCCTCTGCTCTACTTTCAAACATTAAATACCAAGACTTTCCTAGACTTTTGAAGTCGGTGTGAAAACCTGACTGATATTAATCCAGACAAACTGATTGCATTCATTATGTATTTAGTATTGGATTAATATCAGTCAGGTTTTCACACCGACTTCAAAAGTCTAGGAAAAAAAAAAACATACAGTCGAATTGAGAACCTCCTCCGTTTTTTCGTTGGTTAACAAAATCAACGTAATCAATTCCAACAATGATTCAGAAAATTATATAAATTCAGAAGATGAGTTGAGACACGCGTTTATTGCAAAAATTAATAAAGATCCGGCAAATTACAAAGAGGCTATGGAATCAGATGAAAGGTATGGTCTAAAGCTGTTAAAGAGGAACTCAAATCCATGGAAGAAAATGATGTATGGGAATTGATAGACAAACCCACTGTGTCAGAAAATGGTGAAAAGGTGCAAGTTATTGATTCCAGATGGCTATTCAAAATAAAATCAGATGAATCTCGACAAACAACTTATAAGGGTAGATTAGTAATCAGAGGATTTAAAGACACTACAGAGTATGAATTGATGGAAACCTATGCACCAGTGTCCAGGTTGCCAATAATCAGAACGGTGTTTGCGATAATAAATAAATATGGTCTTGAAGCGTGTCAGATGGATGTTAAAACTGCCTTTCTAAATGGAACTTTGGAAGAAAATATCTTCATGAAGATTCCTGAAGGTTTAGAAGTAGATGAGTACACCAAGAGGAATAAGGTGTGCAAAATAAAAAGAGCTATGTATGTAGGATGCCGGGTAAAGAAACACAAACTTTCGATATACTTTACTCTACTTTATTAAATTCGCTTCAATAATTCAATAATTACAATGTGGGGTCGGACGGCGATGTTCACTTGACAGCAGCTCGTTGGAAAAAAAGACAGATGCCTGGCTCCCCTGAACTATATCGGCTCACGGCTCAAATGCCGGGATGCCAGTCGCTGTCAGCTACTTGACTAAGGCCAAGCCCACATGTATGAATGTATGGTCTTAGAATAAGTCCAAAGAGATGAAATAAAAGATTTTCAGACGAACTGCTTAAACAAGGACTGGAAAAAGACATTAATGAACCTTGTCTGTTTACCTGGAGAAAAGATGGAAAAATGATCATAGTATTAGTATATGTAGACGACGTGATCTTGGCAGGAAATTTTCCAGAGAAAATGTCAGAAGTGAAAGAAAAACTAAGCTCAGTGTTTCAGATGAAGGATCTGGGAGAACCAGAGAATTTCCTAGGTATGAAAATATACAGAGATATAAAATAATTTAATGGTCATGACTCAATCAGAATATATTGAAAAATGTCTTAAGCGATTTAACATGATAGATTGTAAACCTCAGAAAACACCAATGGTAACCAGACAGGTCAAGAAAAGAGAAGTTAAAAATGCAATAGAAAGTAAATCAGATGAAAGTCAGAAACGAACTAAGGCTCCTTATCGGGAACCAATAGGAAGCTTATTATATCTAGCAGGAGCAACACGACCAGATATCTCTTACGCCGTGAACTATCTATCAAGACGGCAATTGGAACCTTCAGAAGATGACTGGAAAGAGGTTAAGAGGATATTTAGGTATCTAAAAGGTACTCAGAGTTTGGAAATATGATTCAGAGCAAAAGAAGATACACTACAAGCAATGTCAGATGCTAGCTTCAGGGATTGTAATGACTCTTCATCTACAGGAGGATATGTGATTAAGTTGTATGAAGACACTATTGCCTGGAGAAACCGTAAACAGAACTATGTATCACTATCAACATGCCAAGCTGAAACTCTTGCAATGAGCGATGCTTGTCAGGAGTTAGTCTCACTAGACATTATTATTATTATTATTATTATTAGGGACATGGTGGGAAAAACCATGTACCCCATAACTATCAGATGTGATAATGAATCAGCAGTAAAATGTACTCAGATGGATGGAAATCATCGGTTGAAAAATTTTGACGACAACTTAACAACTATTCAGAGAAATTTAGAAGAGCGTGAAAGCACTGGAAAGAAAAGTCACATGGCATCCACACATGGAGATTATGTCAAAACTTGTACACTAGAAGGAAAAATCAAAGTGTTTTGGATATCTACAACAGAAAACGAAGCAGATATTATGACCAAACCTCTTGCCTCAGAACGACACTTTTATCTCAGAGATAGAATAATGAATTCAGATAATTAAAATCAAATAATTGATAGAAATTTATTTAGATGAGCCTTATCAGAAGTTTTATTTTTTCCAGATTCGTCAAACGGAAATAAAAATTCAGAGAATTAAGAAGTCGACCGGAGGCACGAAGGGAGGGAGTGTGGAGTCGTTCGGCTTCGTGCGCTCCTTTGTATAAGGATGGAGCCTGGCAACCGTAATGAATTTTTGTCAGTGGCTGCTTGTCATTTTTACTTTTTCTCCTTTATTCTTTTACTTTTACTCTGTGTGAAGTTCGCGCCTGATCTTCACTTGTGAACGGAACGTGGAAGAAGTCAGAAGTCTTTTTTATGGATTGCGAGTACCATTAGATGAGTTATTGTTTTTGTGAACAAAAAGTAAATTGTTGAGTTAAAACTGTTAAACTAATAATAACAGAGATTAATTAAAGTTATCATAGTACAGTGTAGTGTGTGTTGTTTTTCTTTTAGATCCAAAAGATCTAACAGTATAAAAGGGGGCACAAACCAGGAGATATTCATTCTGATTCCGATGGTCTTCGGAGTAGCTCTCCACCATAGCGACGACTATTTGAATTAGAGTCTAGACACGTTTCAACCGGCAGGTAGGTTTCCACCACAAGTTATATATTTGGTCACATTGAATCCCGATTCCAGGGATGGTCGAGTGCAGGTTTCCACCGCATTTTAGCATTTTTGGAATTAGAGTCTAAGCAGGTATTCACCGCTACACATACACACATTGACAATAATTTTTAGGTGTTCACCGAACTACTAATACACTGTTTAGGGACTACAGATATTGGCGGTATTTACCCTATTCAATAATCAATTTGGTTATTTCACAAATATTTGTCCTATTTCAGATTATAGGGAGAGAAAAAATAATTCTGTTCTTTTTGTTTTTTTCTTTACTTTGAATTATATAATTGTTGAATTAAAGATGAACTATTGTAATATTTTTATGTGTATCTAATATAATAAAAAACTATAGGTTTAAAGCCGTAGATCCTAGATCCAACCCCTTCCAGAACATTTATATATTTAAATTCATATTACAGCTATAAGAGGCTGTAATATCTCTCCTACAGACAAGACGTTGTAACACTGTTAAGGTTCTCTGACAGGTCCTCTTTTCTTGCCAAACCACCATAAAGTGAGGACATGTTTTTGTGAAACGAGTAAATTGTGTATTCAAAGGAAATTGTGTTTCATTTGCAAAAACAGTTGGCGCCCGAGCAGGGACTTGAAGTCCAAAATAAAACAAATTTCGGTTTCTTTTCATCGGTGCAATTAGCAAGAAGCGAGCATTTCATCGAGGAAGTCGGCCGGGAGTTCTGCTGCATCGTGATCGACCATTTCCCAATTTTTGTCTGTGAGGAAAAAATCTGAAAGCATCAGCGAGGGCGTGTGCGGTCAGGTGCTGGAAGCGTCAAATTTCTCGCAGGCAAACAATAAGGAAGTCAATTTCAATAAGATTAAGGGTACGTTCATGGTCGAGCGGATTCGCTCAGCGCGGAGCTTCCTTCTTTTGATGCCATTTACAAAATCTTCCATTATTTAAACAAGAAAATGTGTTAACACGCACAACTACTTTAAATTTTTGAAGCGAGTTCGTTCCACAAAACAAACATTTTTGTTTCCATTCGCTCATCGCCTTTTCCGCTGCAATTCGCTCGAATCCGCTATGAGCGAATTCGCTTCAGATTGGACAACTCCCTACATTCATACATATTTGTTCGCTTTTAGAGAATCCGCACCGTTGTAATGTAAATGCGGTGCAAACCGCCTGAGACCAACGCACTCGAGTGGTTCGTAAACAAACGACAAACCGACCCACTGTCGAGACACACTTAGCGTGTCGAGTGAAATACTTAAGTGCGAATGCGATATAGGTCAACTCGGGCGATGCACTTGAATCGGTTCAGGACAGTTGCATCACATAAAATTGATGATTTATGCTAAGCATTGAGTAAGTATTGGAAATATGTGTGAAGTATTGGAAATATGTGTAAATTTATTTAGCCGGGTAAATCCATTTAACTAAACAAAATTATAAAGATATTTAACTAGATCTCACGCAGGCGGCCCTTAGTTCATTAAAACGCGAATTACAGGAAAGGCTAAACAGGCAATCACTCCGGAAATAAATACTGTAGCTCCGATTAAAGACAAAATCTTGAAGAAATTTTCAGCAAAAATTTCCTCAGATGCTGTACTAGCACAACTAAAATCTTGCCAACATGGAAACAGGAAGCTGGCAGATTTCTCCACTCAAATTGAAAACTTGTCGAGACAGCTCACTAGAGCATTCATATCAGAAAAAATGGCGACGGATGAAGCAGCCAAAAAATTGGCTGAAAAATGTTCAGTTCAAACACTCGCCAATAATGTGTCGAATAAAAAAACATTCCTGATTACTAAAAGCTAGCCACCTGACCAAATTAGCTGAGGTAACAGCAAAGGCAATGGCTGTAGCTAAACCACAGCCAAATAATAGACTGCACTATAATAGTAGACAGCCACGAAGATTTGCAAGCTACTCGAATCAGTACGGACCAAGCTACAGAGAAGGATTTGACACAAATAGAGGACGATGGCCAAGACAGCCAAATCAAAGATTCGACAATAAAGGCCGTTCTCCAATGCGCGAACCACCCAACCACGAACCACCGAACGAAAATGCTGAATCCCGTGTAAAGTATAAGCCCTTGCCTGTAGTTGTGCCTGTCAGCTGCGAAAACACAATCGGGCAAATGTTAAATGTGGAAGTTTTTACCACTTTTTAAGCGGACAAACTTATCAATTTAACTTTTATTATTCTCCTGAAACTACCGTGCACATTTTTATAAGTGTTTCGTGTTATAATTAGTGCACTGATGTTTTGACAACCGGCGGAACAGCTGCGGCGATGTCACTATTCTGGTATTCTGGTATCGTTGCTGAATGGTCAACTAGTACTATGTGGTTAACACGCACCAAGAAAAAGTTAGCCATGTTGACCAAAACACGAGCGAGAGGGAAGATGGCGCCACATTCATGTGGGACGAGATGGCGCGATTTTGGTTGGTTCGTGGTTGGGTGGTCGGTGCATTGGAGAACGGCCTTAAGAGATGGCGAACGAATAGACCAAACTGTGGAAACCAAAATAATCATCGCGACAACACGGGTAACACGCAAGCCCAGGGAAGACAACAAAACAACAGGAATCAACATGTTACGGGTGCAATTCCCATTCGTTGTTGCGGTGAAATCTCTGTAAAAGAAGTGTGTAGTTTCGTATCGTTGGTGATGGTCTGTCAAAGGGGAAACCGAAAGATCAATGTTTTGCCGTCCTGGTGGCAAGAATATAAGCAAATGGGTCCTACAAGGAAATTGGTTTATTTCAGATTACGAGATTACGGATTATGGATCGAGATTATGGAAGTTGGCACTTACCTACCGAGGCTGGCTCGCTTGTTACCAGGGGAATTACACACACCATCATCACACTACACCACACAACACCACGCTCCACTACATTACACTACAGGTCACTGCAGAGGGGCAGATGCAATATCACCCACCCCGTGACGCCACTTCAATGGGACATCACGCGCACCACACCCACTATGACGCTCAGGGCACGCATCAGGATTAGGCTTAAGTATATCGCTATTTGGGGCGTTGTAAGAATTAGTAAACCTTAACACGTAGAGTGCAATTTAATTTAACCTTGTTAATAATAGTAATAACATTGATAACAATATGATAATAACCTAAGATCTGTAACGTAGAGTCATTACCTTTTGTTAATAATAATAATAATGTCAATAAGAATAATAATCTAAGATTGTGGGAAGTTAGAGTCAGTAGAGTCAGTACTTTTGAACGGGAAGGTAATTATATGGAAATTTCTATTTGTAACGCGCCAGACTTGCCACACTGGGATCGCGGGTTATCAGTTTGGATATTAATGGGAAAGGTTTTGTAGATACTCGGGCAAGCTGCTTCCCTGTAAGGCTGTAAAAGGGGCAGGAGGGCGAAAGAGAATAGTCAATGAAGAAACAAATCATTATTGTAACGAAATAATTGGTCTAATGAAATGACTGCTAGATGGCGGTGGGCGGCTTCCACGAGCGAGGGCTACTGATCTACGCTTACTGATCTACGATTATACCAGAAGCCCTAAGATGTCAGGCCACCTATCCGCTGCCCAGCTCAGTTCCGGCCGAGCGAAGTAAGAGTGAAGACCTGCGAGGGAGTACGTGTGCTGAGCAATCCACATTTTTCCCATTTTTTTTCTCAGTGCTGCGGGGAGTTGAGCGCTCGAGGCTGCGGCAGCGAGGTTGGCCCTCACGGGCAAAAAGGAATTGGAAATAGTGAGTTTGATTCAAATCGAAAGTAGGTCAAAGTTGTGGCTCGTGTAGTGGAAGCGGCCGCGTCGATCCTGCAGGAGGAGATTTGGACAAGGAGTACAGAGGAGGAAGGAACAGGAGGATTCGGAAATTCGCCGTCCTGTCGGTCGGAGGAGCAGCGGGAGCAGCGGCCCCGTGCAAACAGCTAAGTTTATTCTATTTTGTTGAAATATTCCGGTTTCCCCTTTGTGGCGTAGTTTGCGCGGTTTTTGATTCTTCCCCGTCCCCCGTTCGACGATTCCCGAATCTTTATAATTTTTTTTTTTTTTTGTACTGGCGGTTCCATTTTGGTTTCGGAACCGAACCACCCACTTATGTATAACATATATCTTTGTACGCTTGTTTCCTTCGCCCCAAATAAAGTTTATAACGTAGCATAACCCCGCTTTTTCCATTCGGTTTCGTGATTCACCTGGTGAGCTAAATTACCGAAAAATCACGTCGCGCCCAAATACTTTTTTTTCCTTTTGTAGGATTCCCGCAGCATAATTCTAGAAAAAATTTACCCACCCCCTCCTCCTGAGCTAGCTCATCTTACGTACCCAGGAGTACGTAACAAACAAAACGATAGAAATATTCGCTACTATACATCGGGGGAACAACAAACCCCCCAGCCACAAGAGGAAACACGACGGTTGGAGGAGGATGCGCAGATAAATTAAAAATCTATACTTTCAATATATCAATTACAAATTTTGTTAAAGCGTATGATATGTGTAGATCGGTATCGGTATGTACATACATTCATTGTCAACACCGGGGCCGACATATCAATTTCTAAGCGAGGAAAAATAAGTAATGACCATCAATACTATCCAAAAAATACCTGCCTGATACAAGGCATCACTGAAGAGCAAAATAATCGATAGGGGCAACATACACTAACCTTACCTTCAACGATCAGTTTACTATCGAACACCTATTCCAAATTGTAGACGATAGCTTAACCATAGAGGCAGACGATATTTTACGACTAGATTTCCTAACAAAACTCAAAGCTTCTATTGATTACGACACTTGGACGCTTACATTACATAAATGCGCCCGGCAAATCAGTAGAAGTACCCATGCTGAGTGTATAGTAAGAAAGAAGAAGGCGGTTGCGACACACAGGCTTGTGACGCATGGTGGCAGCACTAGTGGAGCGAGCAACGTCGGCAATGCCTGCTCGGGAGAGATTGGACAGTCGAAATGAGACAGTGAGGATGGCAGGACGTTTGGCTGGGAGTGAATGTCAAGAAGAAAAGTTGGAAAAGATTGTAAAATTGGTTTAGAGGAGTAATCTGATTCTGTCAGTATCAGTGGATTAATAAAAGTTATTATTGAGGTGAATTGGACTTTAAATTAATATTCTCTTCCATCAAATCTTACTATAAATTGTCCAGCACCAAACTCTATCGTACTTCCACCGCGATGCGAGATAGTACAGAAAATGTGCCCTTTAAAATCAGACACTGATAACATTGTCGTGAATAGCCAGGAAATTGAGCCAGGCATTTTCATCGGAGGAACAATTACCTCCGCAAAGACTCCCCTAATTAGAATATTAAACACGACAAACGAAACAATTACTCTCCGAGAGCCCAAACTCTCAGTACAACCACTTGCTGATTTTCACATACTTAAAAATCAGCATAAAGATAAAATTAGATCAACCCAAGTAATTGCAAAAATCGACCTTATATCAGTTCCGGATTATGCAAAACCTCAGTTTGAGAAATTGTTTCAAGAATATGAAGACATTTTTGCTCTGCTTGCTCCCTTATGTCTGGATTCCATCAAATTCTACTAAAAGAGTCTTCTAGAAAATATGCAGCCTTTTCCACCAACCAAAGCCACTACCAATATACTCGCCTACCATTCCGACTCAATATCAGCCCGAACAGCTTCCAGCGGATGATGACTATCGCTATGGCAGGCCTAATACCTGTAATCGCCGCGACGGTTTAATTTCAGAACTCACCGCGCACTCACTCACGCATGCTATCGAATGTAGTACTAGCTGTTCTCTAGGGCAATGCCTGATAGAGTTAGTTTGTGTGTGCTCAAGTCGGTCTTCCTAATAGTGCTCAAAGTAGTCGGACGTTCTGTGTTTCTTTGCTCTGGCCCGGTCATTACAAAAGTAGATTGTACCAAATTTAAGTATAAAAACTCTACAAAATTCTCAGAAGTGGGATCTGTGCTGATTTGCGGAAATTGTTTAAAGTTTAATCGGATTTATTGTGTTTTACGAGCCCGGAAATTCATGTGATAAGTAGTGTTATTCCCATACGCGGTATTCCATGTGTGGACCGCGCGCTATTTATGATAGCAGAATCCAATGGCGGATTTACGCGTAGGCAAAGTAGGCCTGTGCCTACGGCGGCAAAAAAAATGGGGCGGCAAAAAAGTCAATTATTCAATTATTTAAAAATTTTTTGATTAATAAAAATGTAAAAATACAAAATTTTTTTACTTTTATTCAATTTCGCTCAAAATAATCATTTGAAAAAGACACCACTTTTACGCCAACCTAACCTTATCCGTCAAGTGTTTGTCGACTGTACGATGTCACTTGTCAGTGACTGTACCAAAGTATTCAATTCGTTAAAAATGAGTGATGGTAGACAACGACTAAGCGGGCATCAGTACTCGAAATTAAGAAAAGAGAAAGAAGAAAAATTGAAAAAAGATGTTAATTCATCGAGAAAAATCCACGACTTTTTCAAATCGTCAACAAAAGAGCTGGAATTTTCCGATGAATTCACCGTCCCCGTTCAAGAAAAATCAGATTCAGAGTGAGTAACGTTTTTTTCTTATTTACTTTTCAAATAAAAACATTCAAACTTTGTGTAAACAAGTCGAAATGCAAAATATACTTTTGAATGTTCTTTAATTTATATAGTTTGCAAAAATAAAATTTTAAAGTTTGCACAAATTTTGATTGTTGTTTTTTGTCATAATTACTTGTCTGTTCGATACAAGTTTGTTAATGTATTATTAAATTAATAGGATTATTACGACTGACAATGAATCTCTTGAGGAAATGGTCACTAAAACCGTGGAAATTCGAACTTCAACTGTTCCAGTTCCAGTCGTTTTGGAACAGGAACAGTTTGTTTTTGACAGCGATCCAGCTATGTGGAAAATTGATGAAGCCACACGCAGTTACATAGCAAAACATGGTTTCGATCAAAATAAAAGCGCCGATTTTTCCAACTCGAAAAGGGAATATACGCCCTTATTCCACACTCCGACGGAACGTAACATTTCTCCGAAGTTCTCCGTGTCGTATTCCAGACTCCGACGTAATGACCGAAAAGTTCCGCATCGTAATCGGCACTCCGAATGCCTACTTTCGTAATTTTTTGATATTCCACACTCCGACGTAGGCACGAAAACGCACGATTTTCGGAGGAAAATCTCCGACGCGTTTAGTGTGTCGGAGAATTCAAACTTGCTACTTCAATGAGTGTTTTAGCACCCAAAACACACATCGAAGCTGGTTAATTATAATGGGATTCAAGTTCTTGATTGGCTGGCTCAATCATTAAATTTGAATTTCATTGCAAATCTTTTCACAGTCCTTAAACAACGAGTCTGAAATCATCGTTTCAGAAATAAAGCAGAATTATGAAAACACGGAAAAAAGAGTGGAAAAGCATAGCTAAATTTACTATTATGAAGTTAATATCGCCTATGCCACGAAATTGTGCTGGGGTTATTCAAAATAAGCACTTATCATGGGAAGTACTAGGGAGGCAACCAAAATGTTCCTTTAGTTTTCCACACGAACATATATCGAAGTTTGATCCTTTTTAAATTATTTGAATTAAATTGAATTGTTAATTGCTCCCATGTCAGTTATTTTTACTGTTTCATGAAAGAGGAAAAACAGGATCTTTTTACGTTCCCCTAAAATAAATGAGGGATAAACACTAATTTAAGTTGTTGTACTGGTATGGTTGCTATTGTTTTCCTCAACGCTGTAATTGTGCCCTAAGGTATGTAAGAAATAAAAAAAAAAAAAGAAAACCGCAACAAACTGTAATAAATTTAAATTATGGTTTTGGTTGCGCAGCATTTGGATTTTAAGGAATTTACGTTTCCCCTAATATCGTTTGCCTGCATTTAAGGGTTTTATGGCCTCGACCCGGATCGGGTACGATAGCTTGATAAACATGCGTAGGTACCCTTTTTGCCTGGCATATAGGTTTTCTGCGCGAACTGCGCTGATTAGAATTCTAAAAATAGCTCGGATCCCAAATCCACATGCGACCCAGGATTTGACCTGATGCACCTCGAAGGGGTGCAATTTGTTTACTTTCGTTTGTGTACGGGGGAGGAATCCGTTTCCTTAGCTCGGGCTGGTTTGGTTCAATCAGTTTCAGAGTGTGAACCAAGTCGGGATTTTAAAGGAAAAAATTTAAGCCCTACAGTTATAAAATGTAAGTAAATATTAAAAAATAAATTTATTATTTTGGGATCTATTAAAATAATTTTACGTAATTATAGGACATCCAAAATTTCGACAACCACGAAAAGTCAGTATGAGCGAATGGTGGACCTTCTAAGCTCTAGGCCTGATATTGCTAAGGGGTTTACAAAATCAGGCAAACAAGAATCGAATGATTTTTGGATTAATGTTTCTAAGGAGTTGAACAGTATTGGTCCTCCCCAAAAAGATGCTACAACTTGGAAAAAAGTAAGTAGTAAACTGTAATAAAAAATTGTTCGTTTTCTAGTTTTGCTTTCTAGGTTTGGTTAGACTATAAAGCCTACATTAAACGGAAATTGTCCCACAATAAAAAAGAATTCCGAGCAACAGGTGGTGGTGTAAACAAATTACACAGTTTTAATAAAACGGAGGAAACCGTAATTCGTATAACGGGGCTGAAAGAATCCGTTTCAGGAGTACCAGGCACGCTCTCATTCGGCGTGACTTCACAGGAGCCTCAGCCAAGCACTTCTGCAGCCAGCACTTCTGCAGCCAGCACTTCTGCAGATCCAGGTCTCGACGTATCAATGGAATCAGCAGAGGAATGTGAAGCTTCAGGCGTAAGAAATTACAGTTCCGGTACCACTGCTCGTCGTAACACTCAAAAAGAGGATACAGTGTCTCTTTTAAAAAAACAGATTAGTATGCAAGAGACATTATTTGAAAAATTGGCAGCATTTTTAAATAAACAGGAAAAACAGAACGAGGAAATGTGTAACAACGTTAAAAAAATTTATAGAAATATAGATCGGCAAATTGAAATTAAACATGAAAAATTAAAAGAAGTTCGCCGACACAATAAGCAAATGGAGGAGTTGATGCAAAAAAAAATCGAAATTAAAATGAAAATATTAGAATTAGAACAATCAAAAGCTGATGAATATGTTTAGAAATTAAGAGAATGTTATATGCAATGGATGCAAAAAATTGCTGTTTAGTTTTGTAGACCTTATAGAATTTTTCTTATATTTATGTTTATTGAAATAAAGTTTTCTTTTAAAATGGAAAAATGTTTTATTTGGTTTTAAATAAACGAATTAGCTATATTATTCCTTATTCTAGTAGCTTCATTTCTAAGTGCTGGTGTTTCTTCGTATTCTGTAAGATCTGCGAGAATATTCTCTGAAACTTCATCGTCGAGGTTCTCAATACCTATTTCTTTTTGCTGAACACGATAAGTCAAGCAAATATTGTGCAAAGCACAGCAAACATTTACTAATTTAACAGCTTTTTCAGGCTTATAGCTTAATTGCCTGGCTGCCAATAAACACCTAAATCTATTTTTTAAAATTCCAATAGTTCGCTCTACTATGTTCCTAGCCTTGGAATGGTGCTCATTGTAGATACTTTCTACACTCCCTGCGGTAGGTGAACGAAAGGGAGTCATTAACCACGGCTCGAGCGGATATCCAGCATCACCTTAAACAGAAGAATTAAAAAATAGTATGCATAATAATTAGTTTAATGTACCTAGAACAAAAGAATTTCTTTCTCCATCACGAAATTTGTTTTCGAAATATCTTCGACAGTCGCTCAAAGACCATATATGGGCGTCATGGTTGCTTCCGGCATACCTGGCATCAATAAAACGAATGCGATTTTCATGGTCACATACCTGAAAAAATTAAGAGATACATACAAATTTCAACCTAAAATCGCTAAAAATGGTTTTCGTACGAAAATTATTATGAATTTCATTTGCGATTTACCTAATAATAAATAACAAAACTATTACTTACAAGCATTGCATTTAAACTGTAGAATCCTTTTCGGTTGTGGTATAGATGTTTATTATCTTTTGGAGCGATTAACTTTATATGGGTCCCATCGACACACAAAATTACACCTGGAAATCGGTATTTATTGAAAAAATGCAATTTTGCATTTCGCACCTCCTCTTCAGACATTTGGAGTATAATCCAATTTGGACATAATTTTTCTTCCAAAATGTTTATTGTTTTCCACAAAACTTTTGATACTGTTGGTTGTGCCATCCCAATTTCAAAGTCCTTTCCTACTCCAAGCTGGTACGCACCTTCCGCCAGAAATCTTAATACAGCACATAGTTTAGCACTATTGCTTATGGAAAAAGATCTTTCGCACTTGCATGCTTCGTTTAACAAATTTAATACGTATAAGAACGCATCTTTGTTTAGGCGGTAATTTCGTTGAAATCTAAAATATTTTACTCATTTTATTGAATACAATATAATTGTATACAATATATTGTATAAAAATATAAAATTTTCAACTTACGTGACATCATCCAGATGGAGAACATTAGATGAATCTCTCAACATCCTTCGTTCCATTCTTAAGCATCTGTTTTGCGATGCCCTTTCTTCCGCTGCAGATGCTATTGGAAGAGCTATGGAATCCATTGTTCTTCCCGGATTTTTGTTGTTGTGTTGTTTTTTGTGTTTAATAGAGTTTAGAATTTCTTTTTTAAAACACAAAGTTAAAAGTTTATTGATGCTCATACACCGCTCCCTACAAAGAGATAAACACACACATATGAGTACAAGGACTCAGTTACTTCTATCATGCACACTAGTTCACTACAATACTTACAACTAGTAGTCCAAAACACCCACCTGACAAATACTCCAAATCTCTGAATTAATTTCACTTTAATTTAATACCACTCGCTACTTAACATTCACTGACTGAATGAGGACTAAATAACAAATCCTCGCTCGTCCAGCTGATTCTAATGCATGCCAGATGTTAGCTACAGTAAATAAATATATGTAAAATTTATGATGCTATTGTCTACAGAGATAAGCGAGGCGCGTCGCCTTTCTAAGGGTTGATTTTATTACCCTTCCTGCGCAAGACGCCTTTCTGCTACGATTTCTGCCTCGCTAATTACTAGGGTTTTTTTTTACGGGTCAGGCAGGCAGCTACATTTTCAAAAACAACTCTAAATAAGGAAATACTTATGCACTCACAATTTTGGTCTGACATGTTGCAAAAAAGTTAAAAATAACTACAAAGCCTACTATTACTCCGCAATAAATGTCTTTAACAAAGTACAATGTGGAATAGTAAGAATCGAGACCATGCAATAAAAACTGGTATGCGCGATACTTCCGGCCGTTTGTAAGCCCGCATACCAAGATATTTATCATTTAAGAAGTTGAGTTTATTCTTATGAAACAAGCACCGATGATGTAGCGCGCAGTAAAAAAGTATAAAAATTCTGGCCCTGTTGTTTCAGAAACTATTAGAAATACAAAAAAAGTGGGTAAAAATGGGAAGAAATTTAGCTGGGCAAAATAAAAGCAATATATTCAATTAAAGTCTGTGTGTTTTATTTCACTAAACATTCATCACAAATTACGATAATCTTTATTTGATGCCTATAAACACGTAGAGTAGCAGCTCTCAGCGCACTGACCTCAAGATTCGGCGGCAACAGGGATGAATTTGTCCTCTCTCGACCAAAACACACAGTGAGGACACCACAAACTGCAAAGAAACTCCAAAGTTGGGGATCAAGAGATTAAAATAATGTCCCAGCCTTCCCGATTTTTATAAACACTTAATTTAAACAACCTACTGCTTTTAAATCAACTAAAACTTTATTAAATCACTATGAAAACTTTTTTAGACATTTTTTTGACATTAAACAGCTGTTTTCGGAGTGAATCGAAAGGACTCCGAAATGGCAGTGCTTTGACGAGAATCCGTTCGTAGTGCGGAATACGAAAAAATGTTACGTCGTATCGTAAGGTTTACGACGGACAAGTTGTCCGTCGGAGTGTGGAATAAGGGTGATAGTGATGGCAAGGTACGCAGTCTCACGTCGAACATGTTCGAAACTACTCTGGCGAATGGAGAAAAAATATCGCGCACATGGTTGGTGTATTCTGCAAGCAGAGGAACTGTTTTCTGCGGAGTCTGTCTTGTATTCTCGAGTTCGACTGATGCAAAAACAAAATTTTCATCGGATGGCTTTCACGATTGGAAAAACGCCCACGCTAAACTCAAGGAACATGAAAATTCTATTTGTCACAGGAATTCGATGATGACTCTTAAAAGTAGAGGGCGCTTGAGTGGTCAAATTGATAAGGAGTTGATTCAGCAAATGGAGGCAGAAACGGCTTACTGAAGAAAGGTTCTTCTGCGGGTGGTTACAGTTGTGCGGACTCTTGCTGCGAGAGGTTTACCTTTCAGAGGACACATTGAAAAATTTGGCAATCCTCACAATGGAAACTACATGATGTTGCTAGAGATGATCGCCAACTACGACGATTTTCTAGCTTCTCACATTGCGCAGTATGGCGAATGTGGGAAAGGAAACACTTCCTACTTGTCATCCACTATACCAGAAGAAATCATTCTTATATTAGGAGACACTGTCAAGCAGGCAATTCTCGCAAAAATTCGAGCTGCGAAATACTTTTCGATTGTAGTCGATTCATCTCCGGACATAGCTCATATAGATCAATTGGCTTTTGTTGTTAGGTTTGTATAAAATTTAAATTTGAATTTTGAAAAAAAAATTTGACTAATCGTTTTAAACTCAATAATATTCAAAAAAAATTGTTCGCAAATTTTAGTATAGATAATTTAGAAAACTACGAAGCTGGGTGAAACAGCTATTTTTACAATGAATAGATGTCACAGACAAATTTTTTTTCTGAATAGGTACGTTGCAGAAAATGGAAAACCTTTTGAGGCATTTTTAGAGTTCCTGCCGAATCCTGGTCACGGAGCAAAAGAACTGTTCGAAGCTGTGACAGGATTTCTCGAATCAAATGATTTGGACATTAAAAACTGCCGAGGACAGTCATATGACAATGCTCCGAATATGTCTGGAGCCTACACCGGTCTACAAACGCGCATGCAAGAATTGAATCATTTGATTGAGTGCATCCCTTGTTCGGCGCACTCCTTAAACCTCGTTGGAACAAGTGCCGTCGAGTCCTGTTCGGAAGCCTGCAGCTATTTTCTACTCCTCCAAAATCTGTACACCTTTTTCAGCGCGTCGCCGGCTAGATGGGAAGTCTTGATAGGTGCGCTGGTTAAGAAGGATAACACCCAAACATTGAAAAGCCTGTCCGAAACTAGATGGTCCGCACGAGATGACGCTTGTCGAGCTCTAAAGAAAGATTGGGAACAGGTTTTCGAAGCACTTCATACCATCGCAGAAGATCCCACGCAAAAACCAATTGCGCGATCGGAGGCGCAAGGACTGATAAATAATTTGGACACACTCGAAACCGCGTTCCTGACCGAACTCTGGGGACTGATTTTAGAGCGCTTAAATAAGTCCAACAAAACTTTGCAAAGTGTCGACATTGACTTAAGTTCTGTGGTAGCAATTTACGACTCTCTAATCCAATTTGCAGCATCACTCAGGGATGAATTTGACTACTTCGAAGAAAAAGCGAAGAAATTGTCATCGGTCGATTCATACAAAACTGATTTGAGAAGAAAAAAAAGACGGAAATTGCAACACGATGAAAGTAGGACCAACGAAGTAGAATTCTCGAGTCAGGAGAATTTTAGGATCAACACTTACCTCGTGATTATCGACAGGCTGATTGCAGAATTGAAAAAGAGGAGGGAAGCGTACGTTGCGATCAACGAAAAATTCAAGGCCATCATCGATTTTGAAAAATTGTCCCTGTTGGAGCTGGAAGAAGCTGGTGAAAATTTGCGTGCACACTATCCTGACGATCTCGATGATACGCTCGTTCCAGAACTGCTACATCTGAAGTCTCACTTCGCAACTCTCGATCCGAAAATAAAACCAACCAACCCTGTTTCACTGGGCAAATGGTTGCGCGAACAAAACTTGCACCAGGTGTATCCGATGATCGATATCGCTGTTAGAATGTTTACCTGCACTGCAGTCGCAAATTGTACCGCGGAACGTTCTTTTTCATGCTTAAAACGTATTAAAACTTATTTGCGTTCAACGATGAAAGAGAACAGACTCAATTCTTTAGCTATAATGTGTATTGAAGTGGAAACTTTGCTACAAGTTGATCTGAACAAAATCATCGATAGATTTGCTGTTGAAAAAGTCCGCCGTAAAAATGTACATTGATAATGTACAAGCTCCCAAAATTTGCTTGTGACTTACTTTTAAAATTAATTGAAAAATGTATTTTTTTGTTTTGTAAACATAAGTTATAATTAAAAGGTTATTTAATTTATTATATTAAATATTTTCCAATTACCAAAATAATAAAACAGATTTTTGTTTAGAACAAAAGGCGGCACTTTGATGCCTGCCTACGGGCGGCAAATTCGTAAATCCGCCACTGGCAGAATCCTAAGTTATTCCGAACATCTGTGGCAGGTTAGCAATATAAATTGCATAACGTGCATTTAAAGCGCCCAAGCTAAATAAATATTACGAAATTTTATGCATTTCGAGACATTAGGGTTATGGCCAGAGCACGTGCCGAAAGATTCTTACAGAACACAACAGTCCAAGCCCTGAAAGAAAAATTAGAAAAACTCAATTTAAGTACGTTGGGCGTTAAAGCCGTCCTAAAAATACGACTAGAAGATCAAGTAAAAAATCTGACCGACCACGAGCTAGAGGAGCACTTTCCGGACAATATTATGGCATCTCTTAATGGTGATGAGGAAGGCAGCAGCGAGGAATCGAATGCCTCTTTACCACTGCCTGTATTACCTCAGCAGGCAGACGAGAACGCGGAGCGGATCCCATCCGGCAGTCGGCAACTGCAACGGGAAATAGACGATCTTAACGAGATGATTAGGAAACAAACAGAAATCGTGCAATTGAAAAAGAGGTTAGCATTGTTGTGCCAAAATGAGGTGGAATTAAGTGGCGCTCGCGCACAGTTTTGCTTCAAAGACATCGAAGAGTCGTTGCCAACGTTTTCTGGTGACGACACCTACTCAATTCGACAGTGGGTGAGAAGTTTCGAGGAGGCTAAGGATCTCCACGGCTGGAGCGCACAACAATGTTTTATTTATTCGAGGAGACTGCTGAGGGGAACCGCGAAGCTATTTTTACGTTCCTCCTGCAGAACTTGGGATAACCTAAAGACATCTCTACTGGAAGAATTCCACCATGCAGTCACACCAGCCGACGTGCATGATAAGCTCAGGAACAGGAGGAAACATAAGGAAGAAAGCGTGCACCAATATGTGTTGAGCATGCAAGAAATTGCTTCACTTGCTGCTGTCGAAGAAGAAGACCTTATCCACTATATAATAAAAGGCATTCCGGACTCGCTCCCAAATAAGCAACTACTGTTCACGGCAACAACTATCAGCGAATTGAAGAGGACTCTGAGGACGTACGAGAAGATGAAGCCCCATTCTACAGAGACGACAGTGCACAACCCTACAAGTATCCAGCCAACCTCGAGGACATCAAGACAGCAAACGAAGGCGGCTCATCATCAATCAGCAGGGACCAACAAATGCTTCAACTGCAACGAGGCAGGTCACCTGGCAGTTAATTGCCCCAAGCCGCGGAGAGAACGGGGAACATGCTACAGGTGTGGAAGGCGTGGTCATGTTGCAACAGATTGTGACAAACATCGAAACCAGGCAGCATCATCGGGACCAACTCCAGCAGCTGTCATGCTCCTGGGAAGCAGCAACCCTGGCGAAACTACCCCCGGACCATCAGGAAGCAGCAACTTTAAGTCCCTTAGCATTTCTAATGATTTTTTCCACACTTTTAGTTACTCGTTCTCCAGTGAATCAACACGAGACATCACAACGATCATCGAGGCAAGCACAATGATAGACACTGGAAGCCCGATCAGCTTCATCCAGGAAGGCTTCGTATCCCCGTACCTCATCACAAAGATAGAATTAGGAAGTACATATTTTGGCATCAATCATAGTCGTCTGGTAATATTAGGCAAGGTAACATGTGTTGTCTCCTTTAAAGGTAATAAAATTAAATTAAATTTACTTGTGGTTAAGAACGGAACAATGAAATGCCCCGTAGTCTTGGGTAGAGATTTCTTAAGCAAATGCAATGTAAAATTTGTTTTAAACGAAAACGACGTATCTAACATTAACGAAAATGACAATTTTCCAAAGGAAATACTTAATATTGATACATGTTGCTTAAACGACGGATTTAGCTTGAACATAAACGAAAACTTGTCCTACAAAGAGAAAGAACGCGAGCGCGAAATTATGCAAAAAGCTTTGATACTCGACGATACACTTAATAATAATAACACTGAATGCGAAATGAAAATAGCCCTTATTAACTCGAACAATATTTTCAATTGTACCCCTAGACGATTGCCATACGCACACAAAATTAAAGCTTAAAAAAATAATAGATGACTTACTTGCACGGAAAATAATTCGCGAAAGCAACACTCCGTTTGCTTCACCTATCGTCCTCACCAAGAAAAAGAATGGAGAGTTTAGGTTGTGTATAGATTACCGGCAACTGAATAAAAATACACAAAAGGACAATTACCCCCTACCATTGATCGACGACAACTTAGACCGTTTGCGTGGGAAAAAATATTTTTCGCTGCTCGACCTCAAAAACGGCTTCCACCACGTTAAAATGGCTGATGACTCTGTCAAATACACTTCCTTCGTTACCCCACTAGGGCAATTCGAATTCTTGTACATGCCGTTTGGTCTAAAAAATGCACCATCAGTTTTTCAACGTTATATCAATTCTATCTTTAAAGAACTTGTTGATTCTGGCGAACTGTTGGTGTACATCGACGACTTGTTGATCGCCTCTGAGACCTTGGAAAAAACACTTTGCAATCTTAAAAAAAGTGGTGAAAATAGTGCGCAAGAATAAATTAAAATTAAGGTTCGATAAATGCTCATTCATGCAAGAAAAGATCACCTACCTGGGGTACGAGGTCAGTGTGGAGGGAATAGGACCAAATCGTACGGGGCTGCGAGCTGATCAGGAATTTAGTGTACCTAAAAACGTGAAAGAGTTACACTCATTCCTAGGCCTATGTTTCAGGAAATTTATTAAAGACTTCTCCCTAATATCGAAACCGCTTTACGATCTACTGAAGTAGAGTGTTGAATTTAAGTTCGGTACGGATAAGATGGAAGCGTTTGAGGCCCTAAAAATGAAACTTCTGGAGGCACCCTTATTAAGTATATACTCTCCACATGCGGAGACAGAACTTCATTGTGATGCCAGTGCGTTGGGTTTCGGTGCAATCCTGCTGCAACGCCAGAGTGATAACAAATTCCACCCTGTCTTTTTCTTTTCAAAAAGAACCACACCAGTAGAATCAAGGTACCATTCCTTCGAGCTGGAGACACTGGCTATAATTTATGCTCTTAGGGGCTTCCGCGTTTACCTGACAGGATTGAGATTCAAAATCGTTACCGACTGCAAGTCCTTGACCCTCACTTTAAACAAGAAGCTCTTGAACCCAAGAATATCCAGATGGGCCCCAGAACTGCAGGAATTCGATTACTTTATCAAACATAGAGATGCCAGCAGGATGCACCATGTGGATGCATTAAGCAGGTGTCATAATGTACTATTAGTAGAACCCAGGTTGAGAGAATTAATAGAACTCTTACCCCCATGCTTTCGAAGGAAAGCGAAGCTGAGCCAGCGGGGTGGCCTAGCCATATAGGTAAACTTGAATACGCGCTTAACAATACAGTGAATAAGAGCACTGGAGAAACACCTAGTATGTTATTGTTCGGCGTTGCCCAAAGGGGGAAGATTGTTGACAGCATACGTGAGCGTTTGGAGAGTGATACGATGGATAGGGACCCGCGAGACTTAAACAAAACTAGGCGAAAAGCAAGCGAAAATATTGTTCATAGTCAGGAGGTAAACAAAAACCTATACGATAAAAGACACAAATTACCTCACCAGTATAAAATCGGAGATCACGTTATGATAAAAAACATAGTTAATACTCCCGGTATTAATAAAAAACTACTCGAAAAGTATAAAGGCCCTTACGAGGTCGTAAAAGTTTTGCCGAACGATCGGTACTTAATAAAGGATATCGAGAACTTGCAAATATCGAGAATTCCCTATGAAGGAGTATCCTCCCCACAGAACATGAAACCGTATATCGAATTTGAGCAACATGTATGAATTTTGTGAAGATGTATCTGAATTGTCCCCCGTGCTCAATGCACGTTCCATCTTAAGACGTTTAATAGTCTAATCTCAATGTACATATATAAGTCAGACAGTATCTAATTGTTTAACCATTGTAAACTTATCTAAGACATCTAATAGTCTAATCTTAATGTATATAAGTCAGACAGTATCTAATTGTTTAACCATTGTAAATTTATCTAAGACGCCTAATAGTCTAATCTCGATGTATATAAGTTAGATAGTCTCTTACTCCTTGACCATTGTAAACTTATCAATGTGAATGGTATGCGTGTGCGGTCGAGGTTAAAATTTTAATTTTCTTTTAAATTAAAAAAAAAAAACCCTAGTCTAAAATACTCACGACTTGCATACAAATCGAGGACGATTTGGTTTCAGGAATGGCCGAGTTGTAATCGCCGCGACGGTTTAATTTCAGAACTCGCCCGTACCCATGCGCATGCTATCGAATGTAGTACTAGCTGTTCTCTAGGGCAATGCCTGATAGAGTTAGTTTGTGTGTGCTCAAGTCGGTCTTCCTAATAAAGTGCTCAAAGTAGTCGGACGTTCTGTGTTTCTTTGATCTGGCCCGGTCATTACAAAAGTAGATTGTACCAAATTTAAGTATAAAAACTCTACATACCTGAAATCGCATTTTTATACATTGATGACATAATAGTCACGGGATGTTCACAAAATCACCATCTCAAAAACTTATCAGCTGTATTCAAAAGATTACGAGAAAGAAATCTCAAACTTAATACTTAATGCAAATTTTTCAAACCAAAGCAACTTATCTTGGTGATACTATCTCAGCACAAGGGGTAAGCCCTGACAGTTCAAAATTTGAAGCAATTAAAAATTACCTAGTACCTATAAAAACGCCGATGAAGTCAGGCGTTTTGTAGCATTTTGTAATTACTATTGTCGTTTCGTACCTAATTTCGCAGAAACTGCACTCCCTCTAAACAAACTACTCCATAAAAATAGAAAATTCGAATGGTCAGAATCTCAACAAAAGGCCTTCGAAACGCTAAAAGCATCACTTAAGTCACCCGCAATTCTTAAACGCCTGGATTTCAAAAAACAATTTATTATATCCACCGACGCATCAAATACCGCGCGCGATGCAATCTTAGCGCAAAATTTCGATGTTTTCGACTCTTATTTATTTGAATTTTTTCCTCCCTCCCTCTTGGTTATTTAAACTCCTATTATTTTGAACCCTTGGTAATTTGAAATTTTTCTCTGGTCCCTTGAGTTTCAAATTATCGAGAGTCGACTGTATGTATGTATATAGATACTATGGGAACAATCAAACCTTCATCATTCCCTGGAGGTAATAATCTTATAAAAATTTTCGTGGATGATTACACAAGGTATGCGAGAGGTCACAGTGTAAAACAAAAAAGCGAAGCAGGTGAATGTTTGGAACAATAGATACAACACTTTAGAAATTTATTAGAAATATAAGAGAAAATATGTTTTATAAAAGCAGACAATGCAACAGAGTTTACAATTCAGAGAAGCTAAAGGAAATCCAAAATAGAGTAAGCTCTACATTCAAAATGAATATTCTTGGAGAGCACAAGATATTTCAAGCTATTGTTATGTATATGAAGAAGATACAGTATAAGATAAGAACATTCCCGGGACATTTCAGAGAACCCCACAGAGAAGCTATAGGAAGTTTGCTGTATCTGGCTGGAGAAACCAAACCAGATATTGCATTCTTAGGCTACGTTCAATATCTCGACTCGAGTGGACCCGAGTAGATTTGGCTTACTTCGGAGCCTTCAATATCTCACTCGAATCGATTCGAATAAGTTTTACTCCAGGTCAACCATACAAATGTGTGCGTGAATGTCAAAGGAAGGTCAAATTTTCCATAACACAATTTGAGTGGTTTGTTATGTAGGTACTTATAAAGTCTGTAAATAAAAAAACAATAAATATATTGAAAAATTCATTAAGAATTTTATTGCACAACATTATTCTTATAAGTTCATTAAACAAAAATAATTGTTTCACATAAAAACATAAATAAATTATTAACATAAAAACAAAAAGAAATCCCTTAACAACATCTCCTTCATTGGTAATAAGCACTCCAATCTCTTCCATTGTGGCAATTATTTTCTAGTCAAATTTAACGTCGAGCCAGTTTGCTTCGACCTTTTGAGGACTGTCTAATACCAGCGAGACACGGCCGTGTCAAATGATCATTTCCAAATTATACTTAATGCCTGCGATACACGAGCACTGCGAAATGAACATCTGGCCGAGATCTTCATCAGTAGTCCATGTATCACTGCGGATTAAGTTCGGAACTTTATTTACATCTTCATCCTGAAGGTACTTAACGAAGTTCCCAAAACTTAATCTCGCCGAATGAAGCTGGAAATGCCTGGAAGAATCAGCTAATTTCCAGTGTCAAACCAAAGACCGTATATATATTAAGACGTCCCAAGCAGTGCAACTCACAATTTCCTAAAGCTCTACAACAGGCATCCTACATCAGCCGACATAGCTTTCCGAGGAGGCTTGATTTTTGTCGTCCACTTTTCTGAGTAAAAAGCTCTCTCCGCTGACATTTTTCTTCTCTTGCGCATAGATGATTTTGCGAGACGCGGATCGCAGGCGGCGTTGGCTTATGTCAAAAATCTGACATACATATATGCAAAATGCACACACACAAACGACTTGCTTCTTCCCGATAGAAAAACAAACGCCGCCTGCGATCCGCGTCTCGCAAAATCATCTATGCGCAAGAGAAGAAAAATGTCAGCGGAGAGAGCTTTTTACTCAGAAAAGTGGACGACAAAAATAAAGCCTCCTCGGAAAGCTATGTCGGCTGATGTAGGATGCCTGTTGTAGAGCTTTAGGAAATTGTGAGTTGCACTGCTTGGGACGTCTTAATATATATACGGTCTTTGGTCAAACTGTCCGCGAATAGAATATTTTGCCTCTTTTTAAGTATTAACTTTTCGAGATCCGAATTATTTTGTGATGATGGTTAATATAGCCTAACGGCTAGGACCAACAAGTCACCCTAGGGTGCACTGACTTTTTGGCAGTAATCCAAAACAAACAACAACAACAACAACAACTACAGTATTAACTTTCTAATACGTTTTGATTTTCTCTGCATAAATAGAAAATATAAAAAAAAACTTATCCATTTCGCTCGCTTTTTCACGCTGTCAAAAGGAAATTTCATCGGCCCAAATGAAGTTCAAGCGTGAGAGTGTATCAGCCATGAACGAAATGAAGATCTGACGGGATTAAATTCGCCAAATGTTCATTTCGCAGTGCTCGTGTATCGCAGGCATAAGCGTCAAATACTACTTAAGAAATCCGGGTGACACACGGCAAGACGGCAAGTAGTCATTGTGAACTGTGAAATCAGACTTTTAACGTCAACGTCAACGAAGAGGTTTATTAATAAAAATAAAGTATTACGCAATGGATAAAAAGAGGCTTAATAATTTACATGGTAACAAAAATGATTAGGAGGAGGAATATTTTAGAAAATATGACAGCTCTAACAGGTGGAAACCTTGGAAAATTCCAGTGCTCTCATCTTCATTTGCCGAAAATGAAGCTCCTACAAGTTACTTAAGAAATGAGCTTCGGAATGAAACTCAAGGCTCTTAAGTAGCATTTGGAGGGTGACACAAGGTCATAAAATGATCATTTGCGGCAAATCAGTTTAGCTCGACCGTGTGTCGCCGGTAAAAAACGATTTAAGAAAACTTAATCGACTCGAGTAATACCCTAGATACACGGACACGGTCAAATGAAGATTCAGCGCGGATCATCATCGGTTGTGCCGTGTATCACTATGAATTAAGTTCGGATCTTCATCCGTTCACTTCATTCCTTCATTCACGGATGAAGTTCCGACAACTTAATTCTGAGCGAATGAAGATGAGAGGCCTGGAAAAAATAAGCTGATTTCCAGTGTCAAACTGTCACTGACAATGAAAATTCAAAAATTGAATTTCAAAGTTTAAGTTGCCAATCGATAATCTTGTGTTTTTAGTAAAAATGGTATATAAATGGAAAGAAATTGAGGAAATAAAATTCCTTTATGTGTGCATCTTGAAGCGGCACGAAATGTCATCGAATCGAATGAAGTTCCGCCCGTGTATCATGCATGGAATGAATGAAAATCCCAGTCAATTATCATTCATCGGATCTTCATTCATTCATTCGTGTATCTAGGCAATGGTTCTTAACCGGTGGTCCCTGGAAGCACCCGAAGTGGTCCGCGAAGCCATCCGAAAAATATGAAATAAATGACGAGTCGACAAAGTTGCGTAAATATCGTTATCGAGCCATTTTTATTACCGTGTTTGTGCAAATGGATTCGGCCGGGATTTCTCTGAATTTCCCTGAATTTTGAACTGCACAGCCGGTCGGAGAAAGAATCGATTTTAGAAAAGGGACCATGCATTTATAATTATGCCGAAATGTTTATGGTCTTGTCCGGGTGATGACGAAACCAGGCAAATACAATTGTGCAGCAATGCATCCGTTTTCCAGTTTTTGGGAAAACAAAGAAAGGGTAGTTTATGATGATTACATAAGGTCCGGGGATCGTCTTTGTTTTCCAAGTTTAAAACAAAGGAGATCAGGTTGAAATCGACGAAGAAAATTTTAGTCTGCTAAGGGACGTTCAAGTGCGAGATTGTTGTGAAAAAAAAATAATTAGAGAGTAGATAATTTATAAGTGTGAGGTGGTGAATTAAAGGACAATTTGAAGGAAGGAAGTAGGCAGTAGCTAATTGAAAGTGAGTTTTATTATTATTAATTACTATTATTTTCAACTATTAACGTAGATTACTAAGTAGGTGGAAATAATATAATTATTTTTTTCAGAAAAATGCCACCGAAACGAAAGTATGACGACGATTACATTAAATTGGGCTTCACTTCAATAGAAATAAATGGGGAGACTAGACCTCAATGTGTAATATGTGCAACTGTTCTTGCCAATGATGCTTTGAAGCCGGCAAAGTTGCAACGTCATTTAAAGACCGTACATCCGAATTATTGCGACCATCCGCGAGAATTCTTCGAAGGAAAACTAATTAATCTAAAAAAATGAAACTTGGACCCAGTGGATCAAGTTATGCAACATCTGAAAAAACATTAGTTGCATCGTTTGAGGTTTGAAAATTGATTGCCAAATCCAAAAAAGCACACACAATCGCTGAGTCTCTAATAAAGCCTTGTATGCTGAAAGTTGCAGAAGAGCTTTTAGGGCAGGAAGCTCAAAAAAAAATTCGTGAAATACCACTTTCAAACGACACAGTGAAGTCGCTGGACTTAACTGGGAAAAGCTTGCGGGGTTTTGTACGGACGGTGCTCCTGCAATGCTTGGTTCCCGCTCTGGTCTTGCAACGTTGATAAAAACAAAAAATCCAGCTGCAATTACGACACACTGCGTTATTCATCGTCAAGCACTGGCTGCCAAAACACTCCCGGAATGCTTCGCTACTGCGATGAAAACCGCTATAAAAGTATTTAACTCCATTAAAAATAGTTCACTGAACATTCGTCTCTTCAAACAATTGTGCTCTGAGATGAATTCTGAACACGAAACTCTGCTTTTTCACACGGAAGTGCGTTGGCTTTCCAAAGGGAACATGTTGTCGAGATTGTACGAACTAAGAGAGGAAGTACAAACATTCTTAACTGACAAAAACGAAGAGTTATTGGATCAGTTCTGTGAGTCTAAATTTCAAATACATTTTGCTTATTTGGTTGATTTTTTCGCACAACTGAATAAATTGAACCTTCAACTGCAAGGGTCAGGAAATTTGAACTTGCAAGGCACCAGCAATATATTTTCATATGAAGATAAAATCAATGCATTTGTCGCGAAAATTGAACTATGGATCAATAAAGTCGAAAAAAAAAAACTATTCTGCGTTTGATACCCTGAATCAAATTATTGACGGACAGTGTGCTGAAATTAAAGGAGAAATAAAGAATAATATTACAATCCATTTGAAAAACTTGAAAAATGAATTCACTCGCTATTTTCCTGATTGTGACAACAACGGTATTCGGAAACTGATCCGCAATCCTTTCATTGTAAACGTTTCTGAGGTGCCTGATGAAATTCAAGAAGAAGTAATTGAACTGCAACACGAAAGTAATTTAAAAGATATGTGGCGTGTCCATCACCACCACCACCACAGGCGCAGCGCTCTCGGCGCAAGCGCAATGTGGCGGCCTCATCGCCACCAACACAGGCGCAGCGCTCTCGGCGCAAGCAGGTCCTGATCCTGTGAAACGCCGAGAGCACACTTGCAGTCTGGTCCTCGACGAGAGCAGACCACATTCACTCGCAGTCCGGTGCTCGACGTGAGCAGACCACATCGACTTCCAGTCTGGTGCTCGACGGGAGCAGTCTACTACCAGCCTGGTGCGCGAAACTCTGCGGAAAGAAAAGCCAACCAGAAACTCTCTACGTCGGGAGCAGTTTAAAGAAAATACGAAATAAGAAAGTAGTTTAAGGAAAATTGTAGTGCCGAATAAAACAGTAATTCCCATAAAGTGTTTTCCTAAAGATATATTCGAGACAGGAATTAATCTTGAAGATTTTTGGAGCCAAAAGGCAATTTCTTTCCCAAAAATTCGAGAAATTGCGATACGTCACCTAACTTTGTTTTCATCGACATATCTATGCGAGCAGGGGTTCTCAGCGCTTCTGATAATTAAAAACAAACACCGAAATCGGTTGGATGCCAGTGCCGACATGCGTTTGACTTTAAAGGCCTACCCTAAATGGGACGTAACGTAACGTAAGAAACGTCAACGTAACGTGCGAACGTGTGTTAAGTAATGGGGATACCCTAAATAGACGTAAGAAAACTTGACGAAGGTTCGTCAAATCTGGAAATGTCACTTTAGCCTACGTAAAGGTGCCGTAAGAATCGCACAACGTAAACAAACTTCAAATGTTTCAGAGGTTAAATTGTGTGAAAATTAAATCTGCCGCGGCGTAACTTTACGTTTCTATTTCGGGCGAAATGTCCGTTTTGACGTCCGTAAGCCTGCCTCGTTAAATTCTTACGTTACGTTTACGTTGCGTTACGTTTCTATTTAGGGTAGGCCTTTAGTAACACTGAGGGCCTGTCCGAATCCAAGTCTATGTCTACGTCTTCGTCTAGTTATAACATTTCGTGACGTCAGCGAACAAGCTGAGCTATTATAACAATTAAGACGAAGGCAAAGCTAACCTGTCCGAATTGGTTTGCTTAGCTTGAAAATTGACGTTTGAAGTTAACCTAACCCAAGTTATTTGTCTGTGCCTAAGAGGAGGACAAAAGTGTAGCGTTCAAAATATAAATTAATAATGGAAAGAAGAGTACAAGAAAATATGAATGCAAACATTATTAATTTTAATACATTTTCTTTAGTCCCTGCAATAAAAACATTGTTCTTCAGAACATGTCCATAACAATTGCAATTCATTTTACTTACATTTTGTACCTGACATTTTTAATTTTTCTTAAAAAAGTCCTATTTTACAACCAATTGCCCGTTGTCTACTTCACGAAGTCAACGCGAGCCTTGACTCGCTCATCAAGCTAAGCAATTGACTTAACTGTTATACTACGTAGCTAAGCTCACAACCATAGACATGAATTCGGACAGAGCTTAGCTCGCTGTGACGTCACGAACTGTTATAACGAGACGAAGACATAGACATAGACTTGGATTCGGACAGGCCCTGAACCAAGAATTCAGAAATTAGTAAAGAGTATGCAGTCACAAAAATCTCATTAAAATAATATACTTGTCTCTATGTAATATAAAAATGTCGTAAAAAAACTAAAATTCTTTTTGCTTTGAACAATTGTGTGCGTGTTTTATTTATAGACAGAACAACCCTTTATTCATTTACATTTAATGTATATTACCTCTTAACAGTTGGTGGTCCATGGCAAGACAGAAATTTTGCCAAATGGTCCCTTATCATTAAAAGCTTAAGAACCACTGATCTAGGGTATAAGATATTGAACGGCAACTCGACGTCATAAATCTCACGCATACAACCTAATCTAAGAGTTCACAGACAATATTTCGTCTAAACTCGAGTAAAATAATGAACGACATAGAATAAGAGTCAAAATAACTCGAGTCGACTCGAGTGAGATATTGAACGTCTCTGGAGTAAGTCAAATCTACTCGAGTCGAGATATTTAACGTAGCCTTAGTTAACTTTTTAGCCAAAAAACAAGTCTCGACAACCAAAGGAGATTGGTCGGAGGTAAAACGAGTATACTTAGATACCTCAAAAGAACTGCACGCGGAGGACTGACATACAAAGGCTACGGAGAAGAACTCGAAGACTTCACAGACGCAAATTTCAGGGGCTGCGACAACTCCACATCCACCGGAGGATACATAAGCTGTGTAGGAAAAACATTCTATCCTGTTAAGATTAGTTGTGACATCATTTCTGCTGGAAAGAGCACAGAAATGGATGGATCACACAAAATGAAGAACTTTGTTGAAAACATAGAAGACATTCAGACAAAACTAAAAGCTCCAGAGACGGAAGGAAAGAAAAATCATATGGCAGACACTCACGTAGACCATGTCAAAGGTTGTGTTCTGGAAGGAAAAATTAAAGTAAAATGGGTAGCTTCAAATGAAAATGAGGCAGGCATTATGACTAAACCTTTGCCCCTACAGAGTCACATATATCTCGGAGATAACATATTAGCAGAGTAATAGTTAAGAAAAAAAAAAAAGAAAAAAAGAAGAAGATTCTGTCAACTGAAGAAGTGTTTTGATTGTGATGTGCGACAAAAAACCCGGATAATTCGGGGCCGGAATGCTCTGCAGGCCCACCCGCGGACGACAGGAGCGTCGCCGGGAGGAGTAGCGACCGCGGAGGAGGAGTTTCTGCGCCCAGGGAGGAGAGGTCTGGAGCTGCGCGCCAGCCTGCCGGGACCAACACCTCGCTCCAGTCGGACGCGGACAGGAGGGAGAAGGAAGACGAGATGTGGAGGTTGGCTGGTAGCAGACGCAAAGCTACCAAGCAAAACATTACACCTGCCGACGTGCGAAGCAGGTTGCAGGTGCGTGCAGGTGGGCCGGGAGGTGCTCCGCCCTCGTCAGGGAACGCGGCTACTGCAGCTGTCAAAGCTGCCCAAGCTGCCGGCAAGGACGCCAACCTGTCGAGTGCGCGGCAGCCCAGTATTTCTCGTGGTAGAGGGTTTGCGCCTCCGAAGGCGGAAGCTCTCGCCGCGAAAGCTGCCAGATCATGTACAGGTCAAGCCAGCAGTGAGCTCCCGAAGCTTAGTAAAAATTCTCGTCGCCGCAGAAATGCGGCGATACGCAAACAACTCCGGCTTCAGCTCGTTGAGCAGGAAGGGGTGGCTGGGGGGTCTGCAGAACCCCAGAACAAAATAGTTCAGGGTTGTTCCGGCACTCCCAAGCGCCCACTTTCGCCGGAGGCGAGGCAGGTAGCGAAGCGCTGCAAAGCTGCGGCTAAGGCTGGGGAGGGCGGCTGTGGCGCACCGAGGCCAACATTCGCTCAGGTCGCTGGCGACCAAAGCGTCCGTATGGCCTTTGGTCCCGCAGCGGAAGACCTCCTCCTAACCAGCGAGCAGGCTGCCTCGCTCCGCTCGTTGATCTCCGAAGAGATTTTTAATGTCGCTGCCGGCGGTCCGTCGCTTGCTTTCCGCGGCGCAAATTTTGTAGGTAGGGGCTGCGACAACCGCGGCTACCTGCAGATCGTGTGCCTGAACGCGGAGACCAGGCGATGGCTCGTTGACTTCGCGAAGAAGTTAAAGGCGCCCTGGAGCGGAGCTGAGCTGGTGGCCTGCGAATTTTCGAAAATTCCCAGGCACACCAAGGTCACGCTCTGGATACCAGAGTGCTACAATGTCTCTGCAGAACAGCTTCATGCTAGACTGCAGAGGCAGAATAAAGTTCTCGGGGTAGACAGATGGCGGCTGTTTCACCTGAAGGATGATCCCCCACAGGGAACCCTTCTGGTGCTAGGGCTAGACCAGCTGTCCCTCGACATTCTTCTGGCACGCGGTGGGAAAGTCTACTATGGACTTTCTGAGCTCCACGCGCGCATTAAGGGCAGTGCCGCTAAAGACTCTGGAGAGTGTGACGAGGACCCAGCGGACTCGGTGTCGGGGAGCGTGATGGCGACTAAGGTTGTTGTCGCCGCCTCCGGCTCTGAAGTGGCCGCAGGGTGCGCTCACTCCTCAGAGGTTTCCGAGGGGTTACCCCCTGTCCCAGATGTCGAAATGAGCGCACTTTAGAATGGGTGCTGACTCTTTTAACATCCTACAGATTAACTTGCAACATGGCAAATCGGCCTCTGCGGAACTATGCAGAGTCCTTGCGTTGGGGCAGACAAAACTAGCCCTAGTGCAGGAACTCTGGTTGTTCAAAAATCAGGTTCGTGGACTGAGCACAGCTCCAGAGACCAGGCTACCATTCGGGTAACTCTGAGCCTGGCTGATGGCGCTCAGGACGTTATTGTTGTCTCCTCTTACCTGCCGTATGATTCTGCTGAACCTCCACCGAGTTCTGAACTCGTGGAGGTCGTGGAATTCTGCCGCAGAAAAAATCTCCCGCTGATTATCGGGTGTGACGCTAACTCGCACCACACCTGCTGGGGAAGTACCAATGTGAATAGAAGAGGTCAGTCGCTCTTTGATTATATTGCTTCCACTGAGCTGACTGTCCTCAACAACGGCACTGGGCCAACCTTCGTAAACTCTGTCAGGCGCGAGACGATTGACATTACCCTATGTTCGATTAGCCTAGTCGACCTCGTATCTGACTGGAGAGTCACGAACGACATATTAACCTCCGATCACAGAGCCATCTCGCTGAAGATCTCGGCGGACTGTCCGGCTCCTCCCAGTTTTAGGAACCCCAGAAAAACAAACTGGGGCCTCTTCAGATCCGCTCTGGGTTTGAAACTGGAGGGATGGCTGCCTACGATCAACAACGTCAGCGACCTAGACTTGTCGATTGGGGTCATAGAGAGGGCAATTATATCTAGCTTCGAAGAGGCATGCCCTCTTACCACCCCTAGTTCTAAGGGCAAATGCCTGCTGCCTTTACACGTCATGGTTTTGTGTACATCAAGGCCAATCCTGGTGACAGTGCCATTAAGATTAGATCCTACGATAATCTTAAAGATGTTATTGCTAACGATAGTTGCAGGGTGAATGCTTCAATTTAATATGAATTATGCTTGTTAATTATTATCTTAGTTCTCTTTTTGAATTAGTTTTTAATCTTAATACTTGCGTTGATATTATTAGCATTAGAAATACTTTGTTTATTTTTCATTATTTTGAAATCTGTATTTTGAGTTGCAATGCTATGGTAAGTTTTTATTATGTTTGCTTGTTTATGGTTTTTTCAAGTTTTTCTTACTTTTGCTTGCTTAGCTTTTTTATTCGAGTCTTCATTAATTGTTTTGTTTTGTGGGTGGTGGCCGCTCGGTCTCGGGGGGGAGGCTGTTTTCTGTTGCCGTTTTTATGACAGCTGATGATTATTGTGAGTTGGACCGACAACGAACTCTCTTAAACATTTTCTGCGGTAGAGCCTGCGGTTTACACATATGCACTCTCAATGCCAGAAGCCTTAGGAATAAAATTGACGAGGTTCGCCGCATTTTTGAGTCATCCAACATTCACGCAATCCTCGTTAGCGAATCTTGGCTTCTTAGCAATATTCCGTCCTCACTAGTTTCTATTGCGGGATATAATCTCTTTCGCAACGATCGTGATGGTCGTGGAGGTGGTGTGGCCATATACATTAGAGACTTCTTGAGGTCAAGAATGCTGACTGCTTCAACTTGCGCAGAATTAGAATATGTGTCTGCGTTGATTGACTCGGGCCATGAGAGGTGTGTCTTGACATCGGTTTACCGTCCTCCTGGTTGTTTTAATGTTCAACATCTCTCGGAGTTTTCCTCGCACATAGGTAACCTTTCTCATACCTATGAGAACATAATTGTTGGTGGTGACTTTAATGTCAATCTCTTACTCAACAATTGCTCCACCGCTAATTTCCTGCATTCGATGCAATTACTGCACCTTAGTGCTGTCAATCGGATCCCGACCTACAATAATTGTCCTAGCCCTTCCTTGCTTGATGTTCTCTTCGTAACGGACTTAAATAAAGTCTCTTTCCATAATCAACTAGGTCCTATCTCATCTTTGGACCATGACATGCTCTTCATCACTTATAACTACAAGTTTCATGAGTCACACAGAGCATATACTTATCGGGATTATAAGAATCTTGATTCCTCTTCACTTCTTGAAGAGTGCGATTCTTTACCTTGGGATGATATTTATTTTGAGACTTCTTTTGATTCGAAAGTTAATAAATTATCCAGTCTTATTTCTTACTTATATGATAAGTTTGTGCCTCTCAAACTTGCTAGACCATGTGCAACTAAGTGTCCATGGTTCAATTCACGCATTAGTAGGCTCATAACTGAAAGGGAATTTTTGCACCGAGAGTGGCGTTACTATCGGGATGAAGAGAGACGTCATCTATATAAAGTTGCTCGCAATAGGGTGACTGCGGAGACTCGTAGAGCTAAACGCAGTTTTTTACAAACTAAGCTAAAGGGTGACCTACCAGCACGTACGTTATGGAACAACCTGCGAAATTTTGGCGTACATAAAGACAAAAACTCTGAGTGTACTTTTAATGCTGATGAGTTGAATGCCCACTTTGTTGCTGCTTGTGGATCGGGTTCGGGTTCGGCGATTGAGGTGCAATCACATCATACCGATGTTAGTGGATCTGCTGACTCTGTGTCCTTTGCATTTCGTGGTGTGCAGCATGAGGAATTTCTCAAGGCGTTGCTAGCCATTAAATCCAATGCTGTGGGTGTGGACAATGTTGAGCCTCGTTTTATTAAATTATTACTCCCACACTTATCGAAATACTTACTGCACATTATCAACTGCTGCTTCACAGAGTCTTTTTTCCCGATGACTTGGAAAATGGCTCTTGTAACTCCTATACCCAAAAAGACTTCGGCCTTGTCGGTGTCAGATTATCGGCCAATTAGTATCTTGTGCTTCCTCGGTAAAGTCTTAGAGAAATTAATGGCTACTCAAATTCTGGAGTTCTTGGAAGCTACCAAGCTTTTAACACCGTTCCAGTTAGGCTTTCGGGCAGGTCACAGTTGTGAGTCAGCCCTGATTAAAGTAACTTCAGACCTTCGTAGGGCGGTTGATGCGGGTCATATTGGGATTTTGGTATTGCTGGACTTCACTAAAGCTTTCGACAGTGTTGACCACGGGCTTCTTCTTAAGAAACTGCGAGAGAAGTTTTATTTCAGCAGCACCGCCATCTCCTTGTTGGGCAGCTTTCTTAGTGACCGTTCTCAGCGGGTCAAGATTGGTGCCATCCTGTCGGGTTCTTCGTTTTTGGTCAGAGGTGTGCCGCAGGGATCTATTCTCGGACCCTTGTTGTTTTCCCTTTTTATTAATGACCTTCCCGCCATCTTACATGATGCTAACATTCACCTCTATGCCGATGACGTCCAATTATATATGACCCGACCTCTTGGCCTCGTTGAGGACTGTGTTGCGAGAATTAACGACGATCTTCGGAGGGTTAGCGCGTGATCTGAGCTGAACAGGCTAATGCTGAATCCAACTAAGTCTCAGTGTATGGCGTTTCACACACATTCATTGACTCAGCGTGACTTGCCTGAGGTCACTCTCAATGATGTTGTTTTGCAATATGTTGATGAGGTCACCAGTCTGGGGATTAAACTAAATGGATCGCTCACATGCTGCAACCAAATCAAATACACTGTTTCGAAAATTTACGGTGGCTTGAGAACACTTTGGTTGTCAGCTCAGGTCTTACCATTTTGGCTACGTTTAAAACTAGTGAGGAGTTTACTTATTCCTCACTTTACTTACTGTAGTACGGTTTTCCCCAGACTCGACTCTTTTTGCCGACGCAGACTTAACGTCGATTTTAACGACTGCGTTAGGTTTGTGTATTTATTGCGTAGGTCTGATCACGTTTCGAATTATTCCACTTCAATTCTCGGCTGTGGCATTGAGGTTTACTTGAAGCGCCGATTGCTCATATTTATGTATAAATTGATCGTTAACAAGAGTCCGGACTACCTCTACGCGGAGTTAAAATTTCTTGAGTCTCGCCGTCATCGTAATCTTCTTTTTCCGAGATGTTTCTCGAGCATTTATGAGGGTTCCTTCTTGGTCCAGGCTTCCCGCTTTTGGAATGAATTGCCGAGTAAAATTCAGCGTGCTTCCACTGTGTCCGAGTTCGAGCGTCTACTTTGTGCACATATGTTTAATTCTTGAAGACTTCTATTCATTGGTCATACTCACTTTTCTTTATTATTTCTTTCTTATTATTATTATCATATTCATATTAATATTAGTCTCTTTAGTCTTCTTACCATTGCATTGCATATTAATTATATTGATTATAGTCTTAGCATTTTTATCTCTATTTTCTATTTTTATTTTTATTTTTTTATTTTTATTTTATTTTATTTCTTTATTTCTGTTTCCATATTCATGAATTGTTATTTCCATTTATTTTCGAGGTACTCCTATAAGAATTGTATTTCTTGTGTACACAATTTTCCTTGTAAATAAATATATTATTATTATATTATTATTATAAATGCCCCTGGTGGAACCGTAGATTAATGTTGCTTCGAAAAGGAGTAAGAAAGCAACACAATCGAGCAAAAAACCTCAACTCTGTACCCGAATGGGAACTCTTTCGAGAGAAACAGAGGGCCTACAAGAAAGAGGTTAAATCGGCCAAGCTACTCTCTTGGCAAAAATTCTGCTCAGACCTTGAAGGGATGAGAGACACCACGAGAATCCACAAGATTCTCAAAAAGGACAAGGCCATTCAGCTGGGTTCATTACAACTACCCAGTGGTGATTTCATCGATGATGACCTCTCGGTCGCATCTCATCTGTTGGAAACCCACTTCCCCAGTTGTGAACCGGTTCAGGAGGATCAAATAGCGGCTGATCAGCACAATCCAGATGATTCAGATTGGTCTGTCGCCAGGTCTGTTATAGACAAGGATCTCCTTAACTGGGCGGTCTTTTCCTTCGCACCCTTTAAGAGCCCGGGTAGAGATGGTATTTCCCCGGTCATGCTCCAAGAGGCATTCTCCTTGATTCAGGACCATCTGATCATAATTTTCAGAGCGGTCCTGGCTTTCGGGTATATTCCTCGTAGTTGGTGCCTTTCCAGGTTTATATTCATACCGAAACCAGGAAAGTGTAACTATAAGGAAGCCAAATCATTCCGGCCGATTTCACTAACTAGTTTTCTGTTGAAATCGCTGGAGAAGATGCTGGACGCTTTCATCAGATCAAACAATCTGAAGGAATTCCCGCTGCATCCAGCGCAGCACGCTTACCAGAGAGGGAAATCTACTGAATCGGCCCTCCATCAGGCAATCTCTTTCATTGAAAGAGTTTTTCATGATAAAGAAGCGGCCCTTGGTGTCTTTTTGGACATCGAAGGAGCGTTTGACAACACCAGCTTCTCTGCTATGTCTTGTGCCTTGCAGGAGCATGGGGTTAACCAGACTTTAACCAGGTGGATAATTAACATGCTGAAAAGCAGAATTGTCTCCACTGAGGTAGGTTCCCACACAGCGATCAGGAGGGTAGGTAGGGGCTGCCCGCAAGGTGGTATTCTGTCTCCCCTCCTGTGGTGCTTGGTGGTTGACGGCCTCAACAGGTTACTGGACAGTAAGGGCCACTTCACAGTAGCCTATGCGGATGACATAGTGATATTGTGCAAAGGCAAATTTCTCAGTACTCTCTGCGATCTCCAGCAGCAAGCCTTGCTGTTGGTGGAAGGGTGGTGCAGGGACAGAAACTTGTCAGTCAACGCTGACAAGACCTCTGCTCTACTCTTCACTAACAGAAGGAAGTTGGAGGGTCTCAGGCATTTGAGAATATTCAACAAAGAGATCATCTACGCAAATAGCGTAAAATACCTAGGAGTGATCCTGGACATCAAGCTGGACTGGAAGCTACATCTAGACTGCAAAACACAAAGGGCCATCTCGACCTTCTGGCAGTGTAGAAGAGCTTTCGGTCGAACCTGGGGCATTAGTCCTAAAATCATCCACTGGATGTATACTGCCGTCATCAGACCGAGTCTCTGTTACGGGGCGCTGGTCTGGTGGGAAAGGACAAATTTAGGCACCGTCAAAAGTACACTCGCTACGGTACAAAGACTGGTCTGCTTAGCCATCACAGGAGCAATGAGATATTCTCCAACTGCCGCGATTGAGAAATCGCGATGAAATCGGCCTTGCGCCTTATTCAAAACAATCTCTGGCGACCCAATCATGAGCTGGTAGGGCACTCCCAGATCTGGGACAAACTGTTACATGCCAACAGTTGCGTACAAATGATCTCGGATTATATAACGCCCCATCTCAGCCTACGTAAAAGGTATGTTGTGTCTATTCCCTCCAGAACGGAGTGGGACGAAGACTATCTCAGTAACACAGTGTCGGACGCCGGATCTGCGTAGTTCACAGACGGATCCCTCGCTGAGGGCCTGGCCGGAGTCGGAGTGTACGGCCTTAGCGAAGATTTGTGCATCTCCCGCTCGCTAGGCAGATTCGTCTCCATCTTCCAGGCGGAATTTCTCGGCATCTTGATCTGTGCTCAAGAGATTTTAAAGAGGAAACTGTGTGGGAAAGATATGTTTATTTTCTCCGACAGTCAAGCTGCTCTTAAAGCACTTGACTCTACATAGTCTCGTCTAAGCTCCTCAGCGAGTGTCGTCACGCGCTTGACCTCATTGCGACAACTAATAATGTCTCAATAATCTGGGTCCCTGGCCACTGTAACATTGCAGGCAATGAGACTACAGACAGGCTGGCGAAAGAAGGGGCCTGCTCTTCCTTTATAGGACCAGAACCCTACGTGGGTATTGCACCATCTCTCATCAGTCGCTCAATGGAGGAATGGGTCCGCTCTGAGCACAATGAGAGGTGGTCAGCTAGTACAGATTGTAGACAGTCTAAGATGTTCTTACATCGGGTCGACCTAGGCCTAGGCAGACGTCTACTCAACCTCAGTAGATGCCAGTTGAGCCTAGCGATGGCCATCATTACCGGCCATTGCAGGCTGAACAAGCATCTACATACAATACGAATAGCGGAATCACCGCGTTGTGGTTGCGAGCTGGAGGACGAGACTATGACTATCGCTCACCTTTTGTGTGCGTGTCCGTTCTACAATAGCGCCAGAGCCGCTTTATTCGGGAACTACCAGGTGGATCCCCAGGATCTGCATAAACTCACGCTGCCCACCATCCTGAGCTTTGTTAGAAGAACTGGTCGTCTAACGGCTCTATCAGGGCATCGAGATTAACCCAGATGGCAGTATCTCTTCTCGAGGTTTGTACAACGGACCTTTGGTCTAAGTGCAGGGTGAATCAACCCTCCTCATGACAATCTACATCTACAATAGTTAAGAGTACAGAGTTAAATAATCATTGGTTTAATTACAGAAAACCCCAAAACTAAATAATGGCCCAAAGGGAGGGAGTGTTGCAGAAAGGACTTTGGGTCACTCGGAGTAACGGCCACAGAGTAAGTCTGGTAACCCTTTTATATTATCTGCCAGGAGCCGAAAAAACTGACTGACTAAAAAAAACCACCCCTTACTTTTTCCCACAAAGAGGCAAGACTTGCGTTCGCCAAGAAATATAGCTTTTGGGATACTTCAGTATTGAAAAAAAAATTAATTTAGACGGTATTGGCGGCTGTGAAAAATATTGGCATGATTTGCGTAATGATCCACAGGTCAGAATGAGCCGTAATTTTGGGGGTGGGAGCGTCATGGTGTGGGCCACCTTTGGTTATCACGGAAAAATGACGATTTGTTGCGTTACTCCAAAAATGAATGCGATAAAATACAGAGAGCTTCTAAAACTATTGTTGGGTGAGCATGCAGAAGATGTTGGTGGCGACAACATTAACTTTCAACAGGATAACGCTGCTATCCACACATCAAACTCATTAAAGATTGGTTCAAGGCTGTGAATGTACCCATGTTGGAGTGGCCATCGAGAAGTCCCGACTTGAATCCAGTTGAAAATTAGTGGGGTATAATGGCACGACGCTTGTACATATGCTAATGGCAGGCAGTTTAAGTCCATACAAGAGCTAAAAATAAAAATTTTAAAAACCTGGGAGGACATCGAGAAATATTGCCTAGAAAGACACATAAATTCTATGTCTAATAGAATTTATGAAGTCACAAGAGCACAATGGGGTGGCACTAAATATTAATGTTCAAATGAGATTTGAATAATAATTTTTAGGGAAGAAAAAGTGTTGTTCTTTTATGTTGTATTGAATTGTCTCTATACTAATTTCGTACGAATTTTGGTTATTTTATTGATGTAAGTTGTAAACTTGTATGTAATATATCATAGTATTATTTATTTTGTAAAACTTCCTTATTGTTTACTTTTGAAGTATTTAATTTAATCTTGCAAAAAAATTTTAAAAAATATATAATGCCTTTATATTAATTTCGTGTACTGTGTGACATTGTCAACGTATTAGTCAGAGTAACTGGCAAAGAGCGATGCATGCCAAGAAATAGTATCGTTGGACAAGACCCTCCGAAACATAACAGGAAAAAGATTCTATCCTGTTACGACTTGGTGTGACAACATTTCTGCTGCAAAGACCACAGAAGTGGATGGATAACACAAAATGAAAAATTTTGATGACAATATACATAGAAGACATTTAGAAAACGAAACGGCCATTCATTTCTTAAGTGAATGTCCTCGTTATTTCAGCGAAAGAATAGCGCTACTCGGCGCTAATACAATTGTGACAAACAAGTTGCAAAATATGACGTTGTCCGAAATGTTGAAGTTCGCCAATCGAACCAGTCTGGCGACTCACAAAGGACGACGACAATAAAACGGATGGCAGACTTCGCAAACGAGGGACGTACAATGGACCATATAGTCTGAGTACCGAGCTCTATGCTCACCCTGTTAAAATCTACATCTACATCTAGAGGACACTCATAGAAAATTAAAAACTCGAGAGACGGAGGGAGAGAAGATTCATATGGCAAACACACACGGAGATTACGTAAAAAGTTGTATTCTGGAAGGAAAAATTAAAATAAAATGGGTAGCATCTAATGAAAATGACGCAGATATTATGACTAAAACGTTGCCCCTACAGAATCACATGTGCCTCAGAGATAAAATGTTAGCAGAGTAATAATTAAGAGGAAAATAATAAATTATTATTGATTTAATTACTGGCAGCAAATATAACAAATGAATAATCGACCCAAAGGAAGGAGTGTTGGAGCTTTGGGCTGAGAACAAATCACTATCGAAGAACGACAACTCTTACTCTCGCACTCCTCTTTTTAGTCAGCAGCGGGTTCGGGCGTTATTCTTACCTTTGTGTCAAGCGCAGTCTGCAAGAGCAGCCATGTGTAATATCTAGCCTTCTAGTTTTCATAAATATTTAGCGGAGTAACACAGAGGTGTTGTATTAATAATAATATAACAAACATTGGAATTTATATAAAGTGTTGTTTTGTAACTTTTGTGCCCGAGTTCCCTCACCCAAGCGTCCAATACTATTGTTGATCAGATAAACAACTATCTTATTCAAACAAGTGAATGTGATATATTTGAGGCAGCAACAATTGTTAGTGATCACTTATCATTAAATTTTGCTTCACTTTATCACTATCTTATAGAGATTATAAATTATAAATCTGAGCAAAATGGCGACTACTTCAAACCAAGCTGTTGTGAGCCTAACAGGCAAAGCAATGGGTTACTTGACTAAGCACACTGTAGATCGAACTTATGAATTAAAAGAAATAACTACAGATGAATTTATAAGGAAACATGGTGCAGATGAATTTGACTTAACTGATCACAGTGTAAGATTTGCAAAAATATGTCCTGACTTTTCAGCAGAACTGACTGAGTTTGGACTTGACCACTTTCAAAATAAGCGCCACAAATATGCTATTTGGATAAGAAAAAAAACCATATACATACCTAATATAATAGCATTTAAAAGGCCCTGTTTTTCTCACAATGGACATGATAACTCGAATAGTTTTTTTTAACTCGCCAAAAGTTGCATATTACAAGCGAACAAAATGCATTCCATTCGTTGATAGGGTTTTGTAATTTACTGAATTTTACAAAATAAAATATACAACTTAAGTGAGCCTCCAATTTTTAGATAACTAATTCGAGCTTTGAAATGACTGCGTTGTAAAAATAAATCAACTATTGGGGGAAGTATTGAATATGTGTGACCTCACATCTCCTACCAGGTTCATAGATAGCTCACAGAAATTTGTATTTTATTTCGTTCCTACAATTTACTTATTATGACGATATCCGAAATTTCGATTGAATAATATCATTACAACTAAATACTACACAAACTAATGTAGATTCATTGTAATTCAAATAAGTTTTTCAAAATTAATACAGCAGCAACAAAAATTCTTCTAAATTGGAAAATAGCGAAGATTTTCTCAGTTGAAGGTAGTATATGTATATGTATTATAGGTATGTTCAATGTTTGGGTAGACAATATTACTTACGCATGTAGGCGCATCAATATGTTGTGTTTGCACTAAATAGACAGCGAAAGCTGTTGTCGAGTGCCATAGGTTTTTAAAATTGTTTTAAATGTTTCCTGCGATAAACATTAATATCTTTTCATCTTTTTTTTTGTTTCTTTTCAAAATTAATGAAATATGTACTTGAAGTATTACCCTTATAATTTATAGGTTTTACATTGTCAATAAGGTACCATTAATAATACCAATAACATAAGATGCAATTACTTTAACTAGTTACAATATCTGTAAAATGCACTGACCGATAATAAATAACTTAATATACATAAATTCTGTTTTCTTAAGAAATATCGAAATGGAATAAACTCAACATGTTCCTTAACTTATAAATTAAATAGGAATCTTCCGAATTAAAAAGATTGTATCCTGCACAGATAAATCTAATACATTTAATTAAATCTGAACGACTTACCTAACTTAATTGTTCGGTCTCGCTGGGAGCGGTGGAGGTGCGTTACTGCGATTTGGTACTGGAGGTGGGGCACCTCTTCGAGCTGGTAATGGAGGCGGAGTGCCAGTCGTCTTTGTTGCACTTTTACTAACACTTTCTGGACCTGATGAAGTTGGCGATTCTGCATAGGATGCTGGAGGCGGTGGTGGCGGATGTTGAGGTTGTTTTGGTTCTGGATAATCGGTATTGTCTTGAATTTCTTCATAGATAGCAGATGACTCAGTACTGGGTTGACGAACATTTTTGGGACTTTGCGCAACAGGAGAATTCAACTGTTTGGGAGTATTGCAATCAACTGGCGATTGAGGTGATAATTGCTTGCAACTATCAGTGTATGTCTGAGAATGTATTGCAGTTGGTTGTGGTGGTTTAGTGGGTCGTAACATTTCAGGTACAATACTTATAACACCAGCATGCGGAACATTTCTTGGAGAAGATTTTGGCGATTTTGGTAAGGGTGGACGAGCTGGCGGTCTAGCATGTGGCTGCTTTGGACGCTGCGGAACTTCTGGTATGCCAACTTTATTATAATCTTTATAGTCTTCAGTACACAGAGGTATTGTGTTTGATGTACATAGTGCAATTTCCTGTTCGACTAAAGGAAGCCAATTTTCTGTTTTTAATTTAAAATTTAAATGAAGACCGCAAATTTGAGCGTAATTCTTATTTGCTGCATTAAGAGCACATTGTCCGTCACGAAAAGTAACCCACATTGTGTCTTCAACAAACCGCACCAATGTTATCTCGCCGATCTGAGACAGCTCTTGAATTAAAGCGCACATGAAATTCTCGTCGTAAATACTCGGACCATCTTCAGTTTCATATTCAGGGCTATCTGCGTTGACATGAATTACAATAGTTGCATCTGGAGGTCCAAAATCTTTGATGACTTCTTCGAACACATACTGCCGTCTTTCTCCATCGATTTCTTGAATTTCTATGTCAATTATAGCAATTACTGGCCGATGATCACTTTGTTTAAGTTCAGATCTAAAAAAAACAACAAAATTTAAAAAAGTTGCGGAATTCGAAGTGGAAAGAACACTGTCTTAAAGAGCGTGATTTACTCCTTTTTCAATCGATATACAACAAAAATCTAAGAAATGATTTATTAGTAAATAATTCTGCACTTACATATGTAGAAAGCCGCAACGGAATTTCGTGCACAAAATTCCCCCCTTGCTTTTTGATATTTGCCACAGATGGCAATAGATATTTCTACTAAATCTGAATACTTATTAGCCACCGATTGCTAGAAGATCGTGCCAACAACTTTTATAAGTAAAAAAAGGTGGTACTAGAACACACATGCGTTAAGCTTCACAAGTAAAATGCCCACTTTTTAAACAAAGCTTCTTAATGGCATTCAAAATGATCTTTGCGCGCAAAGGATTCATGTGATGTGCATGTGACGAAGAGAATTGCTCGTACCATTTTTCTGTTCGACAACGATTTGCTGCTTTTTAACTAAATATCATATTCTATACACATTTCTTATTTTTCTAAACAAAATCCAATTTTAATGTTGCTTTAAATGTGTTAAAAAAATAAAGGGAAATAATTTATTCAAATAAGGAGTAGATAACATGTAACTAGTCTTTGTTTTTTACGCACGAAAATATTTTAGCAAATAAGAAAAATTGAAAAACGAAATTGCGAAAAATAGGCTATTATGCAAAAAATCGCACTCACCTGCCATAATGAATCAGTTGCCCTGGATTCCAATCGCTAGTTATATCAGAATCAGCCAGAGGTTTTCGTCTTCTCCAAAGTACGCGATCAGTCCACGCCGGTGCTCTAAGTTTCTCACTTGTGTCATAATCATCACTGAACAAATCGTATTTGTACGTAGGAGGAAAAGTAATTTCACCCTCCAGAAAATCGTTAAACACATTTCCAGCTTCTTGTTCCTTCCTTAACTGGTCCTGTTCAAGAATGGCTTCGAGTTTGCCTTCTTTAACGAGATCTTTGAGTTCTTCTTTGTCCATATCAATACGATAGTTGAAGTCCCCACACCAAAATACATAATCGTGAGACTTCAATGATCGCCCCATGGGAAAAGCAGTTTTTCTAGTTATTTCCGCATAATCGGCATTTCTTTCAGACACTTGCGACTGACCAGCCGCAAAATGTGCACAAACAAAGCAAATAGAAGTCCCATGTAGGACAAATCTAATTGCACTGGCTCCCTTATTTCCAGTTGCACCGCCTAGTCCCGTTTTAACGCAATCAATCGCTACATCCTTGATGTATGGAGCATATTCTGGGCGAACATAAATGTACAAGCATACTCCTACAAGTTGTTGATATGTCAACAAAGTATAATTGCAATCTCGAGATAGAGTTCTCTGGAGCTCCTCAGCCCATTGCTTAGCATTATCTGAACTAGCTGCAACAATATTGCTGGCATTAAGATCTACAATTTCTTGAAAACCGATGGCGTAGATGTCCACCGGAATAGCCGAACCGTCCTGCGGATGACTAACATCAACCAATGATTTTGACCTTGCTAACGCATGCGAGTCTAGTAACCAATCGCTTAGCGAATCCTTGTAAACAACACTTCTGAAATGTTTACCACCATTGACGTTATACGTCGCTACAGCAACCCTTATCTGCTTTGGTTTAACAAACTCACAGTAGCGCTTGCACATTTCGCGAAGAACCACTGTAGGAGCATGCAACATATTTGGAGGAAGCAAAATCCGTGCTCTGTCTGCCAACTCCGAGCTTAAAGTGGAACCAACTAGAAGGACATCGATTGCCTCTTGCTTTGAATTGTCCAATAAATTATTTTGAATTGTTCGAGCGGCAGAACGAGCTCCGTCCATTAGTTTGGAGCCACCTTGTATAGCTCCAGTTCCCGCGTAAATTTTGCTTACTTCGTTGCCATTGTTAACCCACATTTGTCGGAATATCTCTTCAAATCTGGAAATCGTTTGTTTTTTATCGTTCAAAACAAGTGCCAAAAGTTGCTCGTTTAAGACTTCGAGTCCAAAAAACGTCTGAACGCAGTTAGTCCTGTCGAGGCAGTCCAAACAGTTGGTTCTTATCGTGCCGACTTGCTCCCTTAGTATATTGTCTCCAATTGCATGAAAAATTCCGTAATTAACACCAGATGCCTCTAGTCGGGCCTTCAGTTTTGATAAAGCTGAACTATTTCCCCCTCTGCATTCCTGATGGTAGTCAAAAATGATATGAGGTATATCTCTGTGGCGAGATTCATTATGTTGTTGCTGAAATTCGTTACTTAACATCGCCTCCCCTTCCTTGCTACCGATGAGGCTTGTGCCGAGTAAATTAACAATGGCTTGCTGTCCATATCGCGATTTCATCATAGTCATATGGCGGTCAAACGCCGATGCAGATGCTTCAAAGCCGCGCGATAATTTCACCTTATGGGATCCTACCTGCACGCCTGGCTGTTCCCAAAATAACGGCACTGAGCCTCGTGTTTGCACATAGCTTGTGACTTCATTATCCAGGTAAATAACTTGCTCGGTTTCAACAAAGTTAGCGACATGTCCTTCATCATTTGTTCCCCGGACATTAAAACGGGTACCGGCCCTTTCACAGCTCAGTCGTGATATAATTGCGGCCCTTGCTTGCTTACTTCCAATATAAACAGTTCTTATCTCTACAGAGCCGCACATGGCCTTCAATAACCAAAAGTCGCAATCAATTCCAAAGCGTAACATGTGTATATGGAGCATTCTATTCCAAAAGAATCGGTTGTCCGTTTTATCGATCCTTCTCCGACGTTGAGCGCACAGTGTTATATCAAAAAGAGTTGAACTTGTTGGGCTCGTTGTATGCGAAAAGTAGAAAGTACCTGAATTGAGTAATTTCCGGACTTCAGAAATTCGGTCTTCATTAGGTGTCTGAAACTGAAGTGACACGAACTGAGTTTGAGTTATTCGGAATATCTCAATATCTCCGATTTTGCCTACAGACACACATCCCGTTACAAGCACTAGGAACAGCACCGTACTTTCTCCAGCATTTAACTGTAACACCCCCAAGCAACCGTAGGCATCGCATACCTTTACATAATTCTTTCGCATAATCTCGGTCTCCTGAGACGATAGCGCTGCTGCTGCTTGCGATTCAAACAGGATACTTTCCGGCTTATTGCGGTGTTCAAGTAGAACACTATGGGGACTTGGGGGAATGGATTTCTCCAAGACTCTTATGCTTTTAGACATAGCCATCTCAGATCTACGATACGTTCATAAAGACAAGAAGGAAATGTGTTAATCTGCAAAATTTGTAATAAGTCGCAAATGGTGCTCAGATACTGACTAAAACTCACCTTTTTATTTTGGATGTCACCAGATTGACTATTTCATAACTTTGTACCTCTATAACAATTTATCTGAAATCAGAAAACGCCACCATTTAAAATTGTATTTTTTTCAATTATGTATACAGAAATATGCAAAGGAGCAGTAAAATGTTAACTTTTATTTTCATGAACGAACGAAGAGCCAAAGGAGGGCAACTCACCCTAGAAATTAATTAATTGCACAGATTTATGAAACGTATTCCATATTATGTTCCCTTATTGCGTGTCAAAGATTTTTGGCACTTGGAAATTCCTCGAAATGAATTTGGGCTATTATTTATAATCTTATTGGAGTATAATAGTCTTTATTTCAAGAAAATGTTCTCTGCCGCATCTGTCTGTCCGTCCGCGATCTTCTCCGTCATTATTGAACGTTTCTTCCAGTTTATACTGGGCAACGCCGTCAGGGTGGTTACCAAAGCATTAGCAACTGAAACCTCTAATAATTTACATCATTGGTTAATTCAAAAAAATAAATCAAATTTCAATATTTTTATTCCAAACTAGACAGCCATATATGTTCTTTATATGGAAGCACAGAAATGGGATTTTATTAATGTTACATAATATATTAAAAAATTAAAAACTTCTTCAAGTACTGTACTCGGTTGGTAAAAACAATAGCAATATTAATACTAGTATCGCCTACTGGTCGAAATTCGACCTAACGAACTTAGTTCGATTTTCTATTATATTGTCAAGTAGGCCTGTTATTCGTCAGTTCATTTTGACAAATAGAGTACAAAATAATTATTCCTCACAGCCTACTTGATTTTTTACCTGAGGAATATAGGTAAAACTTTACATGGCTTTCACACCTTTCCCTATGCACGTACCTGAATAAAACATATATTGTCCACTTCTATGAAAAATACCTTTCGCTTGATATATGTTTGATTAAGATTCGTGCACGGGAAATAGGTTAAAAAGGGATCACAATTTTTGGCTTTGCCTATTAATATATAGATAACTGGGAATAAAAATTTTTTCTTTTAATACTTTGTTGCATATCCTTTACTAGCGATTACACACCTACGCGACATTGATTCAATTAAGGAACTTATTTTTCGTTCCCACTTCGATTTGACTGTTTGAAAAAGTTTTGATTTATTTTTTGAGATAACCAATACTGTATATTATTAAAGTTGCTAATGTGTTGGCCACCACATACACTTAAGGACATAAAAAAAAACAAATTGCACAAAAAAGCAACCATCCCAGTACAAATACTTAGGGCCCTATTGCGAATATCGTCATTTCTGCGACTAAGAGTCGATTATAAGAATCGAAAAGAGCTTTAAAAAGCCCTTTTTCCGTAAAAATTCCTTAATAAAGTTTCAAAATTCTCATAAATGCATTTCAGTAACCGCTGACTTCAATTAATTTTTTCTTTCAAAGTGTCAAAATCATTCGATTAAAAAAATCCGGTCGAATTATTTGGACTCTCGGTAGACTTTTTTTAGCCACTTTGAACAAAAAATTAATTGAAGTCAAAGGTTACTTAAATGAATTTATGAGAATTTTGAAATTTTGTTAAGGAATTTTTACCGAAAAAGGGCTTTTTAAAGCTCTTTTCGATTCTTATAATCGACTCTAATGCCCGTTCTCCAATTGCGAACCGACCAACTACGAACCAAATAACATCGTGCCATCGCTTTCCATTTTCTTATTAGAGTCATCTTCTCTCTCGCTTGTGTTTTGGTCAACCGAGCTAACTTTTTACATGTGTGCGTTTAACCAAAAGTAATAGTCCCCCATTCCGCAACGATATTGTACCAGAATACATTATGGTTTTCGTGATGAAGAGATTTTTGACTCATCCTACCAGATATTCCGTAAGGACAGGTTCACTGATTCGGAGGCTCGTGGAGGAGGGGTCCTCTTAGCCTGCAAAACACACCTCAATTGCAGCTTAATTGACCTGCCAACTTCTTCTGACATTGAGCTAATTACCCTCAAAGTAACATTAGCCAGAAATTCTTTATTTATTATGATCTGTTATATTCCTCCCGATCAACTTAACATCCTAGATGGGAATGGTCATAGTATTTATGATATTTTAATATCAAAACTGGAATTCGTTAATAATTTAATGAATCCGGATGACGATCTCCTCTTGTTGGGTGATTTTAATTTACCCAGTGTTCAATGGGTAGCCAATTCCGATGACGATGGCTGTCACCCCTCTAATAGACTGGGCTCTAAAGAGTCTTCATTTCTGGGTTCGGTTTTCTCTTTCGGCCTCAGTCAGATTAGCACCATAAAAAATGATATGGGTAGGCAGCTTGATCTTATTTTTTCTTCTGACTGCAACAACATAATTGTTGATCACAGTCCAATCATTCTCTCTACGCTTGACAAATTTCATCCGCCTATTCAAATCGACTATTTTTATAGCCCGGATATTAATACACATCATGCTGATGTCTGCGACTACGCTTATAATTTCAGGAAGGCGGATATTGACGAACTTTCCAAAAGATTATCCGCCACTGATTTTCCCACGTATTTATCCGTTGATAATATCGATACTGCCCTGTCTAATTTTTACACCCTAATTTTCAACATTTTTAAGTCTTGTGTCCCGTATGAACGTCAGCGTTCCCATACTTCTTCGCCTCCCTGGGTTAACTCTGACTTGCGAAGACTTAGAAATAAAAAGAACAAACTGTGGAAGGCATATCTTTTGGATAGGAATAACTCTTCTTATGCCGAATTCGTTCAGTGTTACAATAGATTTCACGAATATTCTACTCAGTTATACGACGAGTACATAAAACATGTGTCATCTGAATTCTACAGCAATTCGCGCGCATTTTACAAATTTATTAACTCTAAAAGAAAAACGGACGACTACCCTGCCAATATGCAATACGAGGGAGTTTCCAATGACGGTCCATCTGCTATCTCTGATATGTTTGCGTCCTTCTTTGAAAAATCATTCTCCCCAAACTTTGAACCCGATCCCAATAACTTCAATCATTTGAGCAACAATCCCGTTCCTATTAACTTATCCATTAATATCACTCCCTCCGTTGTTCTTAAGCATATCAACGAAATCCCTGGGGACTTCACATCGGGACCTGATGGCATTCCACCTGCTATTCTTAAGGCATGTTCTAGTGAACTAGTCTCTCCCTTAACATTTCTCTTCCAAAAGTCCCTTGAGAGCGAACAATTCCCAGCTCTCTGGAAGAACTCCTTTATTATTCCGATTCACAAGAAGGGTAATAAAAATGAGGTACGCAACTATAGACCCATAGCGAAACTTTCATGTATCCCAAAACTGTTTGAATCAATCGTACACTCACAAATCTCGGCTGTTTGCAATCGCCTGATCTCAACTAACCAGCATGGTTTCCTCCAAGGTCGTTCTACTTCCACGAACCTACTCGAGTTTGTTACCTTTGTTGCTGAAGGCTTCCAAAAAGGTTTCCAAACAGATTGCATTTATACCGACTTTAGTAAGGCTTTCGATAAGCTTTCGCATTCTGTAATAATTCTTAAATTACTAAATCTCGGTTTCCCACCCGCACTTGTCAACTGGATTCGGTCTTATCTACTAGGGAGAACATACCAGGTTTCTTTTCGGCGTGCCACTTCGCGTAAAATACTAGCCACGTCAGGAGTCCCGCAGGGTAGTCACTTGGGTCCGCTCCTCTTTATTCTATCAATTGATGACATCTCACTCCTTCTCAAAACCTGCAAAATCTTAATCTATGCTGACGACATGAAGTTATTCTCTCATGTAAAACATATTAACGATTGCTACGCGGTTCAAGATGACCTAAATACTTTCCACTTGTGGTGCACACATAACAATCTTGAATTAAATATTAATAAATGCGAAATCATGACCTTTAATAGAGGCCGCAACCCCCTGAGTTTAGAGTATGCTTTATCAAATCATGCTCTTCGTCGTGCTAATTCTGTTCGTGATCTTGGCGTTATCCTAGATAGTAAACTGGACTTCGTGGAGCATATCAACTGTATGGTAACTAAGGCAAGCTCAATGTTGGGTTTCGTCAAAAGATGGTCTCAGGAATTTTCCAACAGATTCGTTTTTAAACAGCTGTACTTTTCTTTTGTCAGACCAATTCTCGAATACGCGAGTCAAGTCTGGTCACCATATTATCAAGTCCATGTTGACTCTGTCGAGTCCGTGCAGAGAAAATTTGTTAGGTTCGCCCTGAAAGACTTGCCATGGAGCAATCCTGTCATTCTACCTCCTTACAATGATCGGCTCAGACTCCTGGATATGCATTCTCTGCATAACCGTCGGGAGATCGCTGATATTGTATTTGTTCACCAGTTATTAACCGGTAAGATAGACTCAACGTTTCTTAAAAGAAACTTCTGTCTCAGAACGAACGAGCGCAATCTCAGGGTGGTGCCGCTTCTGCAAACTAGTCTTTGCAAAAATAATTACAGTTTTTTTCAACCCATCAATCGGATGAGGTTAAATGTTAATAAGAATGCTGATTTGTTTGATGTTCGTGTCAGTAAGCATGTGTTAAAGAAAAATCTGCATGAAGGTTATGGTCGCATGTGTACTAACATAGAACCAAATGATGATTGATCAGTCATGCGCTCTAGATTAACTTTGTTTCTCAAGGCTTTGACTAAGCTGATGGTTCTTTATAAAGAATAGTGACGTCGCCGCAGCTTTTTCGCCGGTTGTGAAAACATCAGTGCACTAATTATAACACGGAGCACTTATAAAAATGTGCGCGGTAGTTTCAGGAGAATATTAAAAGTTAAATTGATAAGTTTGTCCGCTTAAAAAGTGGTAAAAACTTCCACATTTAACATTTGCCCGATTGTGTTTTCGCAGCTGGCAGGGCACAACTACAGGCAAGGGCTTATACTTTACACGGGGTTGAGCTTTTTCGTTCGGTGGGTCGTAGTTGGTTGGTTCGCAATTGGAGAACGGGCATAAAGTCGCAGAAATGACGATATTCGCAATAGGGCCCTTAATGTCGTTTTTTGCTCATTTTAATTAGAGGCAAATAAATAGCTATGCTTGATTTTTGTCCTTTCATGAAACATTACAAAAAATTCACAAGTCAATTTAATAAAAATAATTTTTAAAATATAACGAAACTCGATACATATTAGTCCGTAAAAAAACGTTACTAAAATGATTTTATAAATATTTAAGGAATTTTATACAGACTTAGTTGACTCGTAACCGGCCTTGCCCGGCCAGTACTACTCTATATTTATAAAAATGAATGTCTGTTTGTTATGCGACACTGAAAAACTCTTATTCCAGGACCTAAAGTAACTATTGAACATATGTTCTGTATTCCGATTGAAATGAAATCGAAAAGAGCCTGTAAAACCACTTTTCTTTTGAATTGAAATTCCATATAAAACTCCGGTGAATTTTCATGGAAGGCATATATCCGATGAACATAATAACAGGAGGATTTTTGATATGGTTACCTATGTAAACGGTTTTAGTAACCTAGTCAGGATTGAATAAAGATTCCATGGGCATACCTGAATACTAAAAAGTAACCAGTCTTTGGACTTGTAAAATCGATACGCCCCCACTGACTGATTGCACGTCTAAACATATTTTCGGTGTTTATGATATGGGTACATCACTTCCTTTATTTACATAATGGTTTTCGAAAAACCATTTTACGAAACTGATATTCTGCAGCTTATCTCGAACGCGAAATGTAAATTGAAGACAAGAAAAATCAGAGACAATGATGCAATTACACATGCAATAAGCGAGCAGAGACATAATTGTTTTACTCACCTAATTAGCTTGTTTAGGGTGCTCAATGAATAAATTAAACCGGTGAATTTCACTGAATAATTTCGGAAAACTGCGATAGACACGACTTTTTTTTATATTGTTGCAACAGCGGTTGATGCTTTGACAATTCTAATGTGACATCTCACAGAGCTGCCAGCATCAATTGATTCAAAAGCAAGTAAAGACCATGTAGGAACAAGTGGGAATGGAAAAGCTATTGATTCCAATGACGTATAAGATAAGCTGCGTTTTCCTCCATGGTTTTTCCATCGAACTTGAAGTAAGCGATGGCTCATTAGACAACCTGCTGCCACAGAGGGACGAGATGAGACATATATATAAATTTATATGGTGCTGTCTATTTTTACCGCAATGTATTGATGGGCCGATTCCGCAGATTTTTTGAATGCAGAGTTGCTGAATGCTGACAAAAATATTTGAATTTAAATCTTTGAAGATGAAACTAACTGGAACGGCACACACGAAAAATTTTTGAGGCAATTTCTTAAAATGTGTCAGCCATACGTATAGGGCAGTTCCGTTCCAGTTAGTTTCATCTTCAAAGATTTAAATACAGTAATGTCTCGCTAATCCGAATTAATTATTGCAAGGGGTTAACCGGATTAGCGAATCATTCGGATTAAGGTATACGTACTACATTTTAATTACATTTGAAAAAATACGCTTCGTTGAATAAAATAAAGTATATTTCTTTTTAATATTTGTTTCTGATTATTGGTATATATATAAAGTAAATAAAAAAAATTCGTAAATCCCCATATAAAAATGTTGTATCATTTTACTAACTTGTTCGGAGTCGATGCAAATTCGGATTGCAGAGTACAAAATTTTCAACGATTCGGATTGTAGAAGACAGTGGAATAGAATAGGTCATCCGGAAAAGCCCCGATCCAAAACCTTCTATATTACAAGCCATGAAGTGGCCTTTTGCATGTGTGCGTAAGTGGTCTGACAGTTCTTCAGTTGACGGCCATTTCTCATACAAAGCGTGTAAATTTTCGGGGTTCTGCAGTTATTTAAGCAGTTTTAAAACTGAAATAATCAATTTATCCGGTGAATATTTCTACAGGAGGTGTAAAAAAGGATATCAGTTGTAATGGAAGTGAAAAATTGTGAAAAAGTTTGATCGAAATTAAAAAAATCATCTATGAACCGGCAAAAGTGTTAGGTTAGGTGGCGAAGTACTGGGCAATTATTGCCAACTTTATAGTTATTTTACTATATTTAACGCCATTTAATTGTAAAAAGTACTCTTGCACTTAACAAGAAGATTGTTTAATTGTGCGTAGAGATGTACAGTAATGTCTCGCTAATCCGAATTAATTATTGCAAGGGGTTAACCGGATTAGCGAATCATTCGGATTAAGGTATACGTACTACATTTTAATTGCATTTGAAAAAATACGCTTCGTTGAATAAAATAAAGTATATTTCTTTTTAATATTTGTTTCTGATTATTGGTATATAAAGTAAATAAAAAAAATTCGTAAATCCCCATATAAAAATGTTGGTATCATTTTACTAACTTGTTCGCAGTCGATGCAAATTCGGATTGCAGAGTACAAAATTTTCAACGATTCGGATTGTAGAAGACAGTGGAATAGAATAGGTCATTCGGATTAGCGCGGTATTCGGATTAAAGGTGATTCGGATTAGCGAGACATTACTGTACTTGCAAAAATAATTGCAAAATTTTTGCATTTTGTGGAAATTTCTTGTGAGTGAATTCCCGCCGACTGTGACATAAATAAAAAATATACAAATTCCTTTGAAGTAATTTCTTTTTAATTTAAATATATATATGAATTCTAAATTAAAGTGTTTTATTTTTATATAATAATACAGTAATGTCTCGCTAATCCGAATCACCTTTAATCCGAATACCGCGCTAATCCGAATGACCTATTCTATTCCACTGTCTTCTACAATCCGAATCGTTGAAAATTTTGTACTCTGCAATCCGAATTTGCATCGACTGCGAACAAGTTAGTAAAATGATACAACATTTTTATATGGGGATTTACGAATTTTTTTTATTTACTTTATATACCAATAATCAGAAACAAATATTAAAAAGAAATATACTTTATTTTATTCAACGAAGCGTATTTTTTCAAATGTAATTAAAATGTAGTACGTATACCTTAATCCGAATGATTCGCTAATCCGGTTAACCCCTTGCAATAATTAATTCGGATTAGCGAGACATTACTGTATATGAAATAAATATTTTCAAACTAGCAATGCCTATTCATTTAATTTCTTTTTTTTTACCCAAAGCACCTTTCTTCCTTTTGTGCATTGAACGGCTCAAATTTTACTCAGACATTTCAACACGCCAAATTTTTATTTTCTGACAAATTTTGCAAGTAGACTGGGCAAAGTTAATAAAGTTTCGGAATATGAGAGTAAGCGATTAAAAATCCTCCACCATTGCGATACGTTTTACTAAATGTACCTTTAAAGTAGCGCAAAATGTACATAGTTAAATATTATGGGAAATTTGAGTTTGCATTTTGTGCACACTCACAATATGGGACTTTATAGCATTGTTTGCAAATATTACCGAAGTGTATTTGGAAATTATTTGTGAAAACTTAACGAGTTACACATTTTCTTCAGTAAATGCCAATTTTAAACTGAGAATTACCTACAAAATAAAGAAAATATGTTAAATTTAGTCTGAAACTGTCACTGCAGCCGCTGAAACAGCTGAAATCTGTCAGACCACTTTCTCCTATAGATGTGTGCGTGCGCCGGACCACTTCATGGCTTGTAATATAGAAGGCTTTGGCCCCACGCATTTCTTTAACGAATGTGTGAGATTTTCTCGATTTTTTAAAAATTTGTTTGTAACAGTTTTTTTTTAAATTTTGTTTAAGTTTGTTTTATTTTTTATTTTTTTACTTTTTAGTTGATTTTTGTTTAATTTGATTCACAATAAGGTAAAGAAAAGCGTTTCCTAAAAAATTTTTTTTCCAATTTTTTTTTTATATATCTAACTCTTGCGTTCTTCCGACCCCGGGCTGCTCGGTATCGGAAGTATTTTTTATAAATACTCAAAATGTAGGGCAAAATGAAAGGAGCTGTTTTGTGACAACTTATATTTAATTATTTTCTTCATTTATTTTAATATACTATTGCAAGTAATTTGTATTTTTATCATAAGGGCTTCCTAAGGCAGGTTTGCATCTCCACTCATTTTTCATCAGAAGACTGCTAGTCCAGTTCCATCAATGAGTTGTTTCTTTTTACTTTACCAAGGCCATTAGAGAGGAGATGGCGCTGACTGGCTTGGCGGTCACAGCTGTTCGCGACTCCTGTCAGTTTTCTTTCTGTGGATTTTGGGGATTTTGCTGGCGCTGCTGTTAGTTTCCGGGAAAAGCACGTTTATTTAAAAATAGCAAATAGTTGAAGGCAATATGAGTGATTTCGACAAAAAATACAACATTGTGGACGAAAACACGCCACCGCAAACGTTAATGTGCGGCCGCTATAAAAAGTTAAGTGCCTCTACTCTCTTGTCCGCTTCTAACTGAAATAAATTTTCATTTTAAGGAGTTTCGCGTACTACACAATCCGCGAGCGGCTGCCCGTAATTCTCACTCAGGTGCTAGACAACCTGTCTCGGGACAAGGACGCGATTGCCAAAGAGTACGGTGAGGTAAATAAATCAATCTCAGGGCGCATTGAGTCGTCACAAAATCCATTTTCACCCTTCAGAAGGTACGCGAGGAGCTCAAAGAGATCGTTGGGAATATCTCGAAGCTCAAATATGAGTTGCAGACGGACAAACCCTTGACTACGTTCACGGGGGACGGTAATATACAATACCTGGGGCGATCTGGGCCATCGAATTGCAGTCATGCAGTGCTTACTTTTTGCAGAACCAGACAAGGAGCTATGGAATCAATTCATCGATGCCCTGGATCCCGAAAATAATTCATTCTTCAAGACGTGTTGGCTTTATGCAGAGTGCTACGTGTACAGGCGGCTCAGTTCCTTTTTCGAAGAGACCTATCTCTTGAAAAGGTTTGATTATTTTCAGAAACAAAAGGAGAACGCATTGGTCAAATGGGCCGACACACTTGAGGTGGTAGTGCGTCGTATCAGGAGCTACAACGGCGAAAAAGACTTAGGTGGATTTTTCAAGCATTTGTTGAAGGTAATTTAAACATTAGACATTGCAGACATTGCGGTTCTTCTCACTCCTTTTATCAAAGTCGTTCATCATTGCTTAGTTGCGTCTTCGTTATTTTCAATTCTATCTTTAAAAGATATTTATTGCGAAGTAAGATAATATAAATTCAGTTAAGTCCTAGCTACGACATAAAGATTCAGAAGAAAATATGCTTCAAAAACCCTAACTAGTGGACATTTTTTGACATGAGGCATATTGTCGGAAAAAGCTTTACTTGAAGATTTTTAGATACGTTTTCCTAAATGACCCTATTATCACTGTTCATATCATATTATGTTTTCTTCGTTCGGATCATCCATCATTGGTACCGAATTAACGATTTAAGTCAAATTTATCACAACTGAAAAGGTGCGGAATCTACGTTCTCCTTTTAATTGTTAATTATAAAACCCTGGGAACTATAATTCTAAAAATTAAGTTTTGAATTACCTTTTCTGTTTGCTCGTTAAAAAGAATTGCTTACCAACCTCATCGAGTGAGGTATTGTTAAAAAGGGAATTATGGACTTTTTTAAAGTGGCCATTTGCGATTCGCTTTTTGTCGGCGAAGATATGTCCCTGAACGTAATTTGTGAAAAATCTAGAGTTCTAGCACATAGACTGAAGGTACTTTTGAAAATAATACGACTTACTAGTTTCAGATATTTTTCAAGATATAGCCGACGAATGAATGCTTATTTGGACTCAAACAACTTTCGTGAAAAACCGCAAAAACTGTACTTTCGCATGTTTGTGTGTGTTTGGATGTGTATGCATGTATAGCAATAGCACAGATAATATATATAGTTATAGCTTCGGAATCCTTCACTAATCATAGGCCCGCGTGCTCTGACCGCTTTTTAGTTTTTGACATTTTTTTCGGGAAAAAGTAGTGTTAAAGTTCCATTATCATACTAATATTATAAAGAGGAAAGGAAAAATTTGTATTTTTGTGTGTATGTTTGTAATGAATAAACTCAAAAACTACTGTGCCGATTTAAAAAATTCTTTGACCATTAGAAAGCTACATTCACCCTGAGTAACATAGGCTATATTTATTGCTAGAAAAGATTAGGGATCCTTACTAAAACTTTAGTAACGTAACCCAAGGTGTAGAAAAAATGTCGACTACTTCAATTAGAGAATGCAAAAAATTTAAGTCAAAGTTTACTGAGATCATTTTACGAGAGAATTTTAAAATACGGAATTTCAAGGAGTAGTTGAGGGAGTGTCCGTGGGAGTAGATGAAGGAGGAGTTGAGGGGGTGTCCGTGGGAGTAGATGAAGGAGGAGTTGTGGGGGTGTCTGTGGGAGTAGATGAAGGAGGAGTTGTGGGGGTGTCCGTGGGAGAAGATGAAGGAGAAGTTGAGGGGGTGTCCGTGGGAGGAGTTGAGGGGGTGTCCGTGGGAGTAGATGAAGGAGGAGTTGAGGGGGTGTCCGTGGGAGTAGATGAAGGAGGAGTTGAGGGGGTGTCCGTGGGAGAAGATGAAGGAGGTGTTGAGGGGGTGTCCGTGGGAGTAGATGAAGGAGGAGTTGTGGGGGTGTCTGTGGGAGTAGATGAAGGAGGAGTTGTGGGGGTGTCCGTGGGAGAAGATGAAGGAGAGGTTGAGGGGGTGTCCGTGGGAGAAGATGAAGGAGGAGTTGAGGGGGTGTCCGTGGGAGTAGATGAAGGAGGAGTTGAGGGGGTGTCTGTGGGAGTAGATGAAGGAGGAGTTGAGGGGGTGTCTGTGTGAGTAGATGAAGGAGGAGTCGAGGGGGTGTCCGTGGGAGAAGATGAAGGAGGTGTTGAGGGGATGTCCGTGGGAGTCCGCGTGCGAAGCCGGGGCGGGTTGCTAGTGATTAGTAAAGTAAAAATCTTAAAATATTTTTTTCTACCATTAGGAAAAAGAGAGGTCTTCATTGAAAAATACCCACCTAACTGTATTTTTTTACTCTTAAATTTAAGGTCTAATTAAAGTTTTGGTAAAAGAAAAATAAACCAGTTGGTCAAATTTTTTTATTATACGGGTTAAGCTTTTTAGCTTGGCCTTTTAAGGCATCTAAATAAGAAATAAGCATTGTACAAAAACAATTTCTTCAATAAAAACAATTTATTGGAGGAGGAAATTCAACCTCGTCAAAATTGCGGCAGCAACTTTGAAATTTTTAATTGGAACCTCCTTTGTTAATTACAGATTCGGATTCTACGGTAAAACAAAGGACACTTTTATCTCAATAAATTTTTTCAATTTGTTGTAGGATGTGGTCCAGGGTCAAAGGGTTCCGGGACGGTCGAATATCTCAGGAATTGGAATCAAATCAAAGAGAAAATACGTGTCAAATGTTTTTTGAGAAGTTATCAAATGACAAAAAACTCGACCCCACATCCTTACCCTTGTTTACACTCGTCTACACTCCCACCCCTGTTTGGCATCGCCCCATCTAGAGGTGGAGGTTAAATTTGGTGTCATTAAATAGTTTTTCAAAAAATATTTGACACGGTTTTTCACCTTTTTTGAATCCGATGTATATTTCTGGAGATATTCGATTGTCCCCCATTTCTTAGGATATTTCGACATTGAAAAAACGATAGGCTGAACATTATTAAAAGTTCAGTTGAAACAATCTGACATTAAGTCAGTAAAAAATCATATCCAAAAATAATGGGCCCTATTACGAATATCGTCATTTCTGCGACTAAGATTCGATCGAAGGAATCGAAAAGAGCTTAAAAAAGCCCTTTTTCGGTAAAAGTTCCTTGATAAAGTTTCAAAATTCTCATAAATTCATTTGAGTAACCTTTGATTTCAATTAATTTTTTTTTCAAAGTGGTTAAAATAAGTCGATCGAAAGTCAAAATAATTCGATTGGATTTTTCTAATCGAGTCATTTGAACACCTTTGATCAAGAACAAATTAATTGAAATCAAAGGTTACTGAAATGAATTTATGAGAATTTTGAAACTTTATCAAGGAACTTTTACCGAAAAAGGGCTTTTTTAAGCTCTTTTCGATTCCTTCGATCGAATCTTAGTCGCAGAAATGACGATATTCGCAATAGGGCCCAATGTTCGCCTTATTAGGTCAGCCATTTTGAGTTTCCAAATTTTAAGAGTAGATTCGAAATTGCTGACCTTAAAATACCTTAAGTAAGGGGGACTGGTTGCGGTTGAAACACTGAATATCTCCTAACTTATTAGCGGTATGGTGAGGGGTATACAAGGCCCCCTTTCACATGATATCCCATTGGTAACTCCATTTTAAAATTTCGGCTTTCCACTTCGGCCCCTTTTACAATGAAAGTAAAAATATTTTCTTAAATTCTGCCATTTGCAATAAATGTGAGCATTATTTAAAAATATCCCAAATTTGCTGACAGCAAACACTTTATAACCATAAAGATGTCGCACGTCGAACAAATTCGTAGCGCTACGTCCTATGTGCAAAAAAACTATGCTGCAAATTTCGCCATGTCCTACTGTAGCCAAATAGCTGCTGCGACGGCGCTGGCCCTGGGGTGGGCTTGTTGACTTAGCTGCTGTTCTGCGCAAGGACCTTATGGGACTATGCTAGCGTAAATCATGAGGGCACTGAACTTTTCTAGGAATCCTCTGAATTGCGTGCTGTGCTCAATCATGAATTAAACCTTCAAGGGAAAAAGGCACACAGGCAGATTCATTAGATTTTAATTATCTAATTAAATTCAAATTTTTTGTTTTAGATGTTTTTCATTGCTCTAAAAGATTATTGAATTGAAATGCATATATTGTAGGTACATTATTTGTTTCTTACATTTGACTCTAATCATTGTTACAACCACCCCCGATATGTGAACGGTTGTAACATTTGCAAATATTTCTTTAAACTCTTCCTATTCAGTATCTAGTTCTAATATTGATTTGAAAAAAAAAGTTCCCTCTTTCATCTTATGTATTTTGTTGATAGTTTTGTTACATGATTTATTTATTTATTTACAATTCGCCAAAGACTGACTATTACAATCTACATATATATACAAATAAAAATGAATGCCGTGCGTTAGGCTCGTAAAAACTCGGGAACGGCTAGACCGATTAGGATGATTCTTTTTGTGTTTTGTTCGTCTCAATTCAGGAGTGGTTTAAAAATTAGAAAATTCCGAAAACCCTAAAGGAAAAGCTCAGAAAGCAATAAATCAAAAATTAGCACAATACCTGCTTCGATTAGATTATAACACTTTGAATGCAAAAAATTTAAGTCAAAGTAACACTTTCAACGCAAAAAATTTAAGCCAAAGTTTACTGAGGATTTTACGACAGAAGTTTTATACGGAATTTCAATTCAAAAGAAAAGTAGATTTAGAGCAAGTTTAAAATTTGATTTTCATGAAAAATAGTGGACTTTGAAGTAAGATTTGGTTGAAGCGAAAATAGTTGCATTTTGCAAACAATTTCCTTCGTCCTCTAATTTCAACATTTTTAAAGGTAAAAAAAAGCTTTTTAACCAAAAATTAAACCGACGAAAAAGGAACTAAAAAGTGGAAAATAAAATTAACCTTCTTAGTTTGAATAATGAGCTCTTAAACTAATGTAAGTAACTAATTTTTAGTCGGCGCCAAACAAACCAAGAACGGGTCATTTTCGACCTTTGGAGGGGGGTTTCCCCCCAAGGACCGAATTACAGCCGGGTTTGAAAACGGTTTTTTAATTGTCTCACTAAGGGCAACATTTAGGGTACCGACTCAAGGCATCTACATGCCGCATAAGAGTGCCAGACCTATGATTTACTCTGCAGTTATATTCTTCAAAGAACAGGGCCAGTGTATATTTCAAATTTTAACCCAAGGAGATAGGTTCTCAATTTTTTGAGAACTTTTATAATACCAAGGACTTCGAGGTCATAGCTACTGTAGTTCTTCTCACTTTTCGAAGTTTTAAAACAAATAGAACACAGGATGAAATTGACGTTACAATGCTTCTGAAGTAATACCGCACCGAACCCTTCTTTGCTAGCATCCGTGTAATTGAGTTTCCAACGAGGGGTTAAATAATTTAAGTACTGGTTCTCCGCATATCCTGTCCTTTAAAGGCCCGGAACCACCAAACGTGCAGCTCGCAAGCTGGTTGAGAGCAAAGTTTTGCGCTTTGGCTACACCAAACACGCAAAAAAAATTGTTCCCGTGCAATGTTTGCTCGCGATCATTGAATGCTCGCCGCATGTTCGTGGACGCGTATCCACCAGAAAAATTCAGCCCGCGAGCATCGTGTCCGCGAACATTTCTGTGGATACCGTAGCGAACATGTTTTTAGTAGGGGAGCCCGCGATGCTAAATTTGTAGTTACTCGAGCGTCGTGGGGACCTATTGGATTTCGAAGATTATATAGTAGAAAGAAAAAAAGGTTATATCATGTGTTCACTTTCAGCGGTGGGGGGAGTGACTACAGGCTTTCAAAAATGTTAAAAAAAGCAGTAACATGGAAATACTCGAGCGCGTCAGATATTAATATTGTATATGCGCCACGTGTCTCTGATGACGGAGGAATATTAATCTGCCGGTTTGAATGGTGGGGATGGCCGTACGAAGAGGTTAAAAAAAAACAAAAACATTTACTCGAGCGCGTCAGATTTTCAGAAGGGGTGTTAAGTAGACCCTAAAGGAGCTCCCATTTCAAAGACTGACGATTTGGACGCGACCAAACCTCATGGCTGATTTTTCAAAATGCAAAAAAAAAATCGTGACATTGAAATATTCGAGCGCGTCAGATTAACACACAGTCGGTTCAGCTTGATGTCCTTGTCATGCTGACCCATAATCTGACAATTATGTGGAGGAATTTTCTTAATCTGACCATTTGAAAAAAAAATTAATTGTTTCTGACGTAAATTTTATAGCTTCTTCAAATATTTTTTGTTCACAAAATACACATTTCGCACTATTATCATCCATTGTTATAGCACATATAAAACTTATTGCGATTAATTTATAAAACTTTTTTTGGAGCACAATAAACTAACCCAAGCGTTGTACACATACAAACAAGAACATGTCGTCGTGATAAGCTGTGATGGCATCATGGCGTCAGAAAGAGTGGACGGAAAGTAGTGGCGGGACGGTGCGAGAGAGTAAGAGATAGAGAAAAAGTGAGAAGGAAAGAGAAGCGCGGAGTAGGAAATACATAGTTCTTTATTAATGATTTTAACTACTTCGGCTTGTGGAAATCGGCAGATTATTATATTCCCGTGATCCTTGAAAGATTTACCTTTAAACTGAAGAAAAATCAACCGCGCTCGAGAATGTCCAGGTGACCTTTTTTTTTGCAACTTTGTGACTCTGCCATTTCCTTACGTCACGCTTAAATCGTCAGATTATTAAAATACATACTTTTCTGCATGTGATGAACTCACCATTCCTTAATCTGACGCGCTCGAGTTTTTCTAATGACCGATTTTTTTACTATTCTGATCGGCTGCCCTAGACGTACGACGCTATATCAAAGGTTCATGTATGGTGGAGGTACTGAACAGAGTGCAAGCTTTCTCCCTTATCTTATTCTGACGCGCTCGAGTAAATCCAAAAATCCCCGCTTGGGCTCCCCTACTATTTGCTTTGCTTGCGATCGAACATCTGCACCCGGGCAATTTTGCCACAAGCAGGCGAACATCGTTCAGAGCAGTCATTTCTGTCTTAACATTCGCGGTGCAAAATGCAGGATTATTGATGTTTAGCAAATTTGAAATTTCTTGGGGATCACTTCTCCAAGTTCCTTCCGTTACTTCATGAGTTGCCCTATCTTCACTATCAATGCTGCCGTTCGGACAATAAAGATTTCGGGAGGTTGAACTTCTTCGTAAAAAATTGTGCGAATATACACAGCACAAACTAACGATGATCGCCTTGTCAGGGTTCAGCAACATTGGTTTTCGTAAAAACCGGAACACTGATGACAAAATCCCAAAAGCATTTTCAGACATTCAGACAATTGCAAACATAAAAGCAAATAAACGAACATTTGCTTGTTCGGTGTTTTGTATGTTTGGTGGAGACATGCTGCGCTCGCAAGCAAATTGATCGTCAGAAATGTGTTTTGGTGTTCGTCAAATGTCCGTCAAATGTACGCGAGCATGTATACACCAAATCAACATTTGCTCAGAACATGCTCTCGAGCTGTTTGTTCGTTTGGTGGATCCGGGCCTTAAGATATGAAAACCGTCTTGCTGAGCCTGGCTAAAAACAAATATACTGCGTTTTTTCTGGTAAGTCTGAAAGGGGTTTTGTAATTTGAGCATATCTAGGCACAAATTTGCGAAAGTAGCTTGTGAGGCCAAGAAAACTCTGCAAGTGCTTAAGATTCTTTGGAACCGGAAAATCCGTAACAGCTTTTCATTTTTCCATCGATGGCTTTATAATTCCGTTCTCTATAATATGGCCCTAAAAATTCCTCCCTTTTTTGCATTTTTCTCATTTAATTACCAACCCATTTTTTGCCGCAATTTTAAAAAAAACTTTTAGACGCTCGAGATTTTCTTGTTCACCTTCAGCTGGTATTATAACATCGTCCATAACTATGTATATGTATATACATATAAAACAAAGTCGGGTTAGTTAGACCATTTATAACTCAAGAACAGCTGGACCGATTTCTATGATCTTTGATTTGTTGGATTCGTCTCCGCTCCGACTAACAGAATAACTATTAAAATATCGGAAAAATTCACGAAAAAAGAATTTATGAAGAAAATTCATTTTCTCATACATTTTGTATGGAACCGCTTTTTTGATGATATCTCGAGAACGGCTCGACCGATTTGGATGATTCTTTTTTTGGTTTGTTCATCTCAATAAAGGGGTGTCTTTAAAGAAAAGAAAATTGGGAAAAACCAAAAGGAAAAGCACAAAAAAATAGTAGATCGGAAAATAGCACAATAGCTACTTCGATTAGATTATAACACTTTGAATGCAAAAATTTTAGTCAAAGTAACACTTTGAATGCAAAAAATTTAAGTCAAAGTTTACTGAGATCATTTTACGAGAGAATTTTAAAATACGGAATTTCAATTCAAAAGAAAAGTAGTGTTAGATCAGGTGCGTTTTTTGATATAAGCATAAGTATAAAGGTTACCGGTCGATTTGTTTGTTTTGTGCGAGTGTTATTAATAAATCTTAATGTGCGAGTAATAATATTAAAAATGCCACGACCCAGAAGATCTAATCTTTCCCAACAAAGCTAATTGCATTACGGCTTTATTGGGAAAGAATAGATCTACTGGGTCGCGGCATTTTTATATGCTTTGAGAAACACGAAGTCGGGCCATACTAAAGCGGCTCTGTTGGCAATGAGAAAAAGTCAAGCTTATCGCACAGATCAACAACGTGATAATCTTCGACGCGCAAGAAGAAATGCTTCAAGTGTTGATTAGAATCGAGCAGCCTTTCTATACGATTGCACAATTGTTTACAGCTCGCATCCTTTCGTTCGCATTGGTCCAATGGACGTGGTTTTCCTTTGAGTTTAAACGAATTCAATTTCCGATTCGTGTAAGCCAGGCACATCCAAGGAGTTTAAATTTCAGTTGACTGTTAGGCTGTACAAAGTTCGCCGGGACAGGTAGTATGTATATAAATAAAATGTCTTTTAGAATCAACTCCCGAACCACTGCGTTTACGAACAACCTTTGGAACACGGCGGGCGAATTACATAAACCGAACGGCAGTTTTAGAAATTCGTACTGTCCTTCGGGCGTAACAAAAGAAGTATATTTTTGACTTTCTGGCGCTAAGTCCACATGGAAAAAACCATTCTTTAAATCCAATGTACTATAAACTTTCACTGTGCTTTCACGTTATACAGACCCTGAATAACATCTTCGATGTTCGTTTAAAGATGACTTAGCCCTTATGATCGTAACAGCGAGCCTCACCGTTTTCTGTTGACTCTAAAGTTCCTTTTATTTAGCCATCATTACCCAGCTAAAAATGCCTCTTCACTTTCAACGCCACTCTCTAATCTTTGTCCGCACTTTTATTCGATCCGCGAGTAATTCGCCGTTAAACCGTTCACGCCCGTTCGCGGTACCGTTATCCCACTTCTGACACCAAAAATTCGGTGGGATTCAAACTCACGGGATATAGTTTTATTATTTATTATTCAAAATTCAAGTACCTATTCAAATAATTAGTAAGTCTTTTATAAAATAATATTTAAGAGTTCGGAATTTTTTTTTTGATAACAATTCAGCGAGTAATCTACGGCACTTCAATCTGAGCTCACAGCACTGGACTCGCAGTTCGCGCGACTACTCAGCTCAAGGATCACAGCAGCAATGGCCTTTGGTATGAGTGATCTCCTTGTCCGAGAGCTATCGCCGCAGCGGAAACTTTAAAAATAGCGGTACAAAGTGCAAGTGCACCGAGATTTAACCGGCGTACTCTAATTTTTGGGATCGGACTCCCACATGTATTCTTCAATTCTTCAAATCATATCGCATACATCCAAATTATTTTTAATTGGGACCGGAGACTAAAGAAAACAATAATATAATAAAAGAAATGTTTAATAAAATCCAACTGGTTTTTGCATTTTTTCGATGGCTTTAAATTTTTTGTAAGGAAATGCAGAATTTTAAAATGATTGTTCGTAATTAATACAAAGGAAGAGAAAAATTGTATTTCTCAATATTGCCAATTATAACTTCCTCATCCTTTCAGTTGAACTTATGGGGGAATCGCTGCGATTTGTCGATATCTGAAGGGAGAGAAATTCTACAATCAGGGGATCCTTTCAGCGCAATCGATTCCTTAGATGAGTACATTTTAGTCAATCAATCTTCCGATATTTGGAATTGCCTTACTTCGGAGAGCAGCAAAGTAGTGGAGTTCATTAACGATAACTCAGGATACGAGATCTTCACAGATTTCTTAATAGCGGAGTTTTTAATAGATCACGGGTTAGCCTCGAAAATTCGTTTCAACGTGAAACCAATCCCATGGTTTATTTCTGATGTTACACCCGCTGACTTCCAGTGGACGTTATCTTATTTGAGCAACCACCAATCACAAACTCTCAAGGAGGTGGGAATTAAATGGAAAGAGTATCTGAAATTAGGTACATTTGAGTTGGAAGAACCAAACTATTTCTGGACAAGTCCATATGAATTCTATAGGTATAAGTTCTAGGTATATATAGTTTTGGGAAATATTAAATTTATCAATCTTTACAATTCACAGAATGCAAGAAGTTTGCGAAACATTGTATAAAAAACTATCTGAAGCACATTTAATAATTTTCAAGGGAGATCTCAATTACCGCAAACTAATTGGAGATTTCACTTGGGACTACACAGAGGAATTTCAGACTTGTTTAAGGAGTGAGTTCATTTGTCCTAATTTTAATTGGATACGTTTTTATATAGCATCAATTTAAAGGCTTCCGTCCAACAAACTTATGTAGTTTAAGGACAGTCAAAGCTGATTTGATTTGCGGTCTACAAAATGGTGTCGCTGAAAGTCTTAGTGCCACCAACCCTTCGTGGATGACAACAGGAGAGTATGGTGTTATACAGTTCGCAAGCAAGAACTAAGTTCAAATACATTTAACTAATTTCTGTTTTTTGTTTTGTTGATCCTTTTGTTAAAATTAAAAGTTAAGTTTGACATTATCACACCAATCCCAGCAGCTTACATTTATTTCTAAAATAAATATTTTTACTGTAATTAAATGTATTTCATGTTTCTTCAAAGGGAGATTTTGCTTCGATTTGGAGTTTATCCTGAATACATTTTGCTAAAAATAACACCATATCCACCTTTAAGTTAAAAATTAACCTGAAGATTGTTCAGTTTAAGATTTGAAGTTTAACGTGCATACAAATCATAGCAATTTGAAGCATTGTTGATGCAAATTTTAAGCCCTTGTTCTAGTGAGTTTTAATCTAGTCTAATTTAATATATATAAGTTAATGTTAACGAAATTTAATTCGTATGAAATAAAAATATACATCCGATCTCGGCGTGCTACCGATTTATTCTGATTCGAAGTTTTTACTTTTACAATTATTACGATTCTTATAGCTAAGCATATTCAATCTCTTAATCTGATTTCACAGTATTTTATTCAGCTGATCCAATATTCAGGTGCTGCATCACCAGGAAGTGGCGGCGGCTCGTGCATTAGACCAAAGAAAGTATAACATAAAGAACTTGCAAGGCCCACAAGAAATTTTGTACGGAAATTTTCGACTGGGGTCGCTATATTAGAACCCCAGAGAGACAACTCAGCATTCAGCATATCGTGAGCCAACCCCAGAGAGCCCCAGCCGTGTTGCGAGCTGCTTTTCAGCCATTCAAGTTTTAGCTGTCTTTGAGTTGTCCCCACACGTATGTAGCTGACTGAATTCCCCGAACAGGAACGCTATGGGGTGCGGCAAGGGGTTCACAGCAAAACATGATTGCATGGTTGCAACAGAGATAACAAATATTCGTTATCTCTGGTTGCAACCTCGAACGTCGCTACGCAGGCGCTCTCTCATCGTCGCTTTGGCTTGCGTCCTGCGGTTGGGGCGTTCATTGATGAATTTTCGGAGATTATCACAAGAAATCAGTTTGTGAAAAATCACTAAATCACTAATCCCTTATTATACCATCCTGAGGGTTCGAATATTTTCTTCACATTTTAATGGGAGTATACCCTTTCAAACAAAAAAAAAGATTTTTTTAAACTGGTCCATAATTGGCGAAAATATCGGTGAACATACAAAACAAGAAAACATATGTACGTAGAGACGAACATAGAACCTCCTCCTTTTTTGGAAGTTGGTTAAAAATCATAGTGTCGAAAAATAAAACTCACAAACTTCTTTAACGAATAAAGAAAATTGGTGATGCTGATACCTGCCTACAAATTTCGACCCAGATTTAAAAATTTCATCAATTCAGGGATCTAATATTTTTTAAACACAAACTCAGGTTCTAGGAATTACAAGTAGCTCAGCTCAGTGAACTACTCAGCTGGTGGGCTGTTGTGAATTTTACCCCCTCACGCACCCGCTCCTACACATAGCACAAGAGAGAATATGTTTCTCAGCAATCTCACTATCGCCGTCCGCAGAATCGCAGTATTCAGCTCAACACAAGATTTCTCCTTTACAAATCCCCTTGCGCCGACCGCACAACGCCCTTTGAAGCGAAAATTTCGTCAAGCGCAGTTTTGTACTGGATGCAAGTTCTTTATGTTTATACTTTCTTTGATTAGACCCATGAACTTTGGATGTGAGGTGTGTTAACTTATGTAAATAAAAACGAAAGTGTGTTTGTTTGCTTGTTACTCAATCACGCCTTAAAAATTACTATTTGGGCTTTTGGATGTTCTTATTGTTATTACGAATCTACGTTTGAAATGAAGTTGAAGTTTATTCGACTTATGATAACAGTTGTACATTTTTCTTCACATTGATATACTTAGTTCATTGCATTTGTGTGCTACAACGTTTGGCACTACTTAACATGAGCGTACATAAAAGTTTCATACATACGAGCTATGTGTAATAATGTTTACAGCGTCACTTTAGTATCTATACAGTGCACACTTGCGACCGGTGTGCTTTCACCTATGGCTGTGACTCAAAGTCAGTATCTACGTTTGAAATTCGGAATTTTAAATTTGGGGGTCCATTATGGCGCCCAACAATTTTCAAACTTCAACGAATTTAAATGAAAATTAGTACTATGGAGTTTTCAACAGAAACGCATCGGACGGCAGTTTCCAGCAGAACCGCATCGGAGGGCAGTTTCCAGCAGAGCTTCTGTGTGTCCTTACAGGACTCCCCCGCAGTAACTTAGTCATGGAAGTTACGATAATCAAAGATCAAGTCGATCCGGGAATCGTACGTGCTGTAATTGAGTTGCGCAGAATCGAAGGCCTTAGAGAAAAATGCCAATGGCTGCCAACCGTCAGCAAATTTCCGCTGCACTAAGTACAGCTCCCATGGCAGAATCAGAAGCATCGGTAAACACACCCCAAGGAAGGGAGACATCCGGTTGCATGAGAAGTGCTGCACCAGCTAGGGCTCCCTTACACCTTTCGAAAGCAGTCTCCAACTCCGCTGTCCAGTTAACCGGCTTGTTGCCGCCACCCTCCGATCCCATCAGGCAGGCATTCAAGGGTTCTTGTAAATCCGCAGCATCCGTCTTAACCCTAGATATTGTGAATCCCAGAAAATCCACCTCTGAAACTCCAAAACTACACTTGGCCATATTGAGACAGCCGCTCGAATAAGGCACGAAGGTGGGCAAGATGCTGCCACCAAGATGTCGTCGAGGTAAGGAAATACAAACTTCAGTCCGGCAGTCACATCATCGATAAACCTCTGAAATATCTGAGCCGCGTTACATAATCCCAACTTCATGAAAGGGAACTCAAACGAGGTCTTAACAGCAGTTTTTCGATGTCTTCGGGTGCGACAGGTATTTGGTTGAAAGCTCTCACCAGATCGACATCACCCACGACAAACCTCCAGGGGAATTCGCGTCGCAGATCCAAATATAATAACAAGTTGTTATGGGGGCACACTCTCGAGGGCCCGGCTAAAGCGCCTGGTCTGGTGGTGTGTGGCATGCGCGAGCTGGCAGGCTAGCATATGCGGTAGTGTGGGGGGGTTGTGCCGGTAGGCCACCCGAAGCCACCAGAGCGAGAATGCCCATAACGAAAATTCTCGCGCGACGGAAAACAAGGTACGGGGGAAAACGAGCAGAGCAAACCGAACCCCTGCTACTGCCGTGGATGACTCTCAGGGGGGGGTTCTGGTGGAATGAACCCCCACACTGGCCGATGCCCCAACCTCCCTTCGACCTCCCCTTGGCCCAAAAATATTTGGGGAGGTCCCTATTTTTTTTTTTCAGAAATCAACAAACAACAAAAATTAAAGCATGACCCCTACAATGGGGAAAACCCTGATGTCGAAGGTGGTGTGGAGAGGGGGATCCAGAGAATTATCAAAAGAATTACACTAAGTTGAACATACCTGCGATATTATTATTATTTTTTCTTACTGATACAAATGGTTACAATTATTCGGATGAGCTCGGTGGGCGCCTTGCTGCAATGATGAGGATGAGACCATGGATGGGCTGCTGCTGGTGAAGTGCTGCCGCTGATGTTGCCGCCGCCCGACGCCCTGCCTCTTCTTGTGGCCCCGACGTGGTGCCGGTGTGTCCCATGAGCAGAACCAGGAACCAGGTCATATGGTGAGTATCTTTCATTTATTTTTTGTAGTTGTTAGATTGTTGCTAATTTATTGACTGTAGGTTTTATGTTGTTACTGATTTAGTGATTTTTTTTTTTTTGTAATTCTTATAGTGTTATTTATTTATTGATATTTTGTTGTGTTTACTTTGTTATTTATTTATTGACTTATTTTATTATACGGTCCATGTATTTATTTATTTTAACCTCATTTAGTCCTTCACTTAGTTGTTTCTCGGTTCGATCATTTATGTTGTCATATATTTTAATAGACACTGTTAAAATTATTTAATTTTGCATGTTCAAGTTATATTTATACTAGCTTTATCTCAAAGTTCACTTATGGGCTAGCTCGGGGGGTTTAACTGTACTCTTATACCCGTATTTAGTTTCTTTATTTGCTCCACTGCCTATTTACGGCCTTATTTATTAACGGGAATACACTTTATGTATTTACTTCAGTCACGGGATTATTGTCTTATTTAACTTACAACAGATTTAGGTATTTATGAGAATCACTGCTTGCATCTTTCATTTATTTGTTCGTAATTTTATGTAGTTATAGATAGGTTCCATTATTTATTCAGGCATTTATTTGTCTATTCTGTACTTCACTGTTCATTTATTGTTTTATTCACTTCGATTAACCGGTTGGGTCAGTTAGTTTTCCACTTATTATAGCTTTAGTTCTAATTTTTCCTTAATCTAAATGTACTTATTCGGTTTTTCCTTGTTTAAAATTCTTATTTTAACCACAAATACTGTCTGTTTAGTTAATTTTAGGATATTATACTTTCATTTAGTTATTAATTATCTGCTTGAAAGCCAAAACAAAATATTTTCATTTTCCTTTCTTTTAGAGTTGGCACCAGACTCTTCGCCGAGGCCTAACAGTCGGCCACCTCCTTAACGGACAACTCGTCAATTTACGGGATTTTACGAGGCTCAACGAGACTTATTTCACAATCGGCAGTTAACGGGATGTCACTTCTAACCGTAGTCAATTTTTGTCTTTAGGATTTCTTGTTTTTTCGTTTTTTCTTTTCTCTTGTAGGTTTAATGGAGTCTATTTCCCGAAAAAAACTGACCGTAATGCACTCAACCGGAAATTATATGCAAAATAATTAATGTTCATGCGGGGGGGGGGTTTTCTAGCTTTTCTCTTTCGCGGGTTAACTTAATGACACAGCGGGAAAGCACTGCACTCTACGGAAATTTTCCGGTTCTCTTGAGGATACGTGGGATACCAAAAAAACTAGCCGAACTTTCGCCCCCGGTTCCCGACGATCACTTTTCCAATTTTTTTTTTTTTTTCGCTATTTCCCGACCACTTATCATTTAAAGAGGGACAAATTATTGTTCCGGACGACCTTAGCGAATTTCCCTTCAATCAGCGAACAATCACCGGCGGTTCACTTCCTAAAATTTGTCTCCCAAGTTTGTTCCTCACTCCCGATTTCCGACTTAATTTTTTTTTTTTCGCTCAACCCCGACTTCCTATCACCTTCAACTCCAGTCCCGACTCCAATATCCGACTTTTCTCTTATTTAATTTCCACCAACTTGGATTATTTCCTTTTTTACTAAAATTATTTTCGCCGACTCTAACTCTTCACGATCCGAATTTTTAACTTTTTCTTCCCGCTCCTCAACTGACTTTACTCGAACAATCCTGGTCCCCGACTTTCCTCGTTGCCGACCAAAAACTGACTCCCCGAAAAATCGACGCCACGCTCGCGATCTGCCGGCCGGCCGTCCGCGTGCCGTTGCCGATCCCGCTGCCATCCACTCACACACCGCCGCGCCAGCCAATCAAGCGCTTACCGCCGATGTGCGAGTCGATGCCAACGGGATCGAGCTACGCTTCTCGCTGTGGCTGGGGCCTGGCTCGAGGCAGCTGAGTGCACCGTGCACTTTTGGTGCCGGCTCGAGCTTCTTTGCGGTACCCGCCAACGGGCGCCGTAAATTTTTTTGCTGAGCTGCCGACGTTAAAATTTTTCGCCAGCCATAGGCGGCGTGAAATAAAAATGACGTTTTATGCTTTTCAGGACAGAGAATCGGGGCCAATGTTTGGCCCTGACCACAACACCATCAGGTACTTTGAGCTCGGCCCCCGAGCTCAAAGGAGCTGAAAAAAGGTCAGGGAATGTAAGGGTGCCCAACATGTGGTACGACCCACGACCCGAGTCTAGCCCGAGACTGAGCTAGCCGGCCAAAATCAGTGCTGGACCTCCCTGTACCCTAATGAGAGGTCAGCTCGGTCCTGCACCAACTTGGCCACTCTCTCGTACTGGCAGAGAGAGCCTGCCCTAATGAGAGGCGGGTCTCCCTGTCAGTAAGAGAGAGCGCTATCTCATCTCGGACCAGCCCGAAGCGTGAGGACCTAATGGCTTGTTGTTCACAGAACAAACAGATGGTAAAGGTGGTGGCTGTAACCCAACCCCTCGCGGTCATCCCAGACCCAAGATGAACATCCGTTCTTCGGATCCGACTCCCTCCAGACTCCAACGATAGGGCGCTGCTGTTCACGGGAGTCCGGAGGTGGGGGTTGTCATGAAATTTGCGATGAAAAAATTTATCCTACGGGAAGGCGATCTCCTGCCGGATCCCTTGTAATGCAGTCTTTGCTAAGCCTAAGGTATGGGACAAATTGGAGGGCAAGAACTCCAAGTCGGAAATACAAAATTAAAGGGGTTGTGAAAAAATTGGTGAGGTAGAAATTGGGCGTAAAGGGAGATTGAAATTTACCCAAAAATAAAAACTAAGATGATAGAGCAGATTTGTCTGCTGTGACCACTACTTGGTCGCTTTAAACATTGTAAGGTTGTGGTTCTAAAACCAGGCAAAATCGAGTTTTACCACTCAAAAGGAGCTGAGAGATGTGCCGAGACGTATGAGCCATGAAAGTCAGAATTGTACGATGCCGAGATGTGTCGATACTTTTCGGTATACATTGAAACGTAAGGATCATGAGACCATGAAACCATGAGACCACCCAAGGGCAAGCACGCAGGTTGCAGACAAGGGTGGTGAAAACAAAATTGAAAATTGGAATGATTTTCCAGAAAATTGAAAAATATCTATATAGAGCTATATAGATCAGGCTAGTAAAATCGATACGACAAAATTGGTTGAGTTGTGATGTTATTTATTCTGCGATGATGGCGGTTAAACCATCATATCTGCGGGTATTTCGCAAAGGATAAAATGATTGAGCAGCGGAATAGCTGGATATGAACTTCCAGCGACACCGAATGGGAGAGAGAAATATCGTCTAGGAAAGGTAGCCTTACCGACCCACCCCGCGAGAAGCCAGCAACCGACGACGACGGGAGGGAGCTCCCGGTCAGGTGGCTGGCACACCAAAAAGCCAACCCCTGCAATTCCGGGGAGTCCCTCCGACGTTCCCGGATGCCAGTTCCGCAGAGTGGGCAAGCAAAGCCCCTCTCGACCTGTTCCCCTCGAGGTAGAGAGATCCCCGAAACCCCGAGTAGGCTTGCTGGCTGACGAAGCCAACATCCTCAATTCTCAAGAGGTTCCGGGTCACCCTCAACCCCGAGGGTTGCAGCCGGGCCTCTTGACTAAGAGGTGGGAGGAAAACCGAGAGAAAAAAAAAATTACGGGATGGGTGGTGGATAGGATAGGGTTAGGGATAAGGAACTCTAACTAGGATGGGGTAAAGGGGGTTTAAAAAGGGTGTGTCCACCGCATAAGCGAGCAGAGGCGGCTTCTGGACACACACACGCTACCAGTTAGGCTGGTCGGATACCTTCTTAGGGCTACCGAAGAAACATTAGGATAGAAGGAGAAGCTCCATTACGAATTGCCGCGGCGGTTTCCCAATTTATAACGGAATCAAAATATTTTTAGACTTGATAATTAAATTTACAGGACAGATTGGTATAGGAGGTCATGGTTTGATATCCTTGGCATGGAAAGTGCCAATTAACTTGCCTTGAAGGGTTTCCAACTCATACAGTGAGTTACCTTTCCTAGCTCTAACTCGGCATTTGACGAACTTCTTTCCAAGTTTGGCGTTGAAGCCTTTCCCGAAATTACTCAACTGGAAGTTTCTTCTGAATACTTCTTGTCCTACCTTGAACTCTACAGGTTTAGATCGTAGATTATACTGCTTGGCGCCTCTGTCAAAAGCCTTGTCTAAATTTTCTTGTACCTGTGCTCGAATTAGTCGAAGTTTGTCGGAGGTATCCACATCAATAGGTTCATTCACCCCTGATAATTGTCGTAATAATGCATAGGCAGAGCCATGCTCGATCATATTATTACCAAACAAAATTTTATAAGGAGAGAATTTTGTGGCTTGGTTAACCGAACTACGTAACGAACTGGCAATACAACTCAATTTCTCATCCCATTCGGTGTGCTCGTCCTGTAGGTATGCTCGAATGCCGGACAAAATAGATTGATTTACACGCTCTGAGGCGTTGGCTTGAGGCGAGTATACCGCAGTGCGAAAATGATGCACGCCGTATCTTTTCAAAAGATTCTGAAATTGAGCTGAACGAAATTGTGTCCCATTGTCAGTCACCACTGTTTCAGGGACTCCAAAGTGATGGAAAATTTTTTCTTCGACATAAGTGCAAATGTCAGAGGTACTGGCTTTTCGAAGAGGTTCAAGTAACGGGTATTTAGAAAAGTGATCTAAAGCGACCAATATACAGACTTTTCCTTTCTTTGTTCTAGGATAAGGACCCAGGAGATCGAGATAAACTCGTTGCCAAGGTCGTTCGGTCTTCACTTGTGTGCCCATGGGTGGTCTTAAGGTGGTGTTAGATGGTTTCACCTCTTTACAAATGTCGCAAGACAGTATGTACTCACGCGTCTCAACTGTCATACCTGGCCAATAGAAATGTCTGCGAAGTCTTGCTAAGGTTTTACCAATTCCGCCGTGAGCTGCTAAAGGTGGATCATGACCTCGAGATATAACGTCTCTAGTTAATGCACTAGGCACCCATAACTTCCACGCCTCTTCTTCCTGAACGGGATCACCTGATCGTGGTTGAGTTCGTATGTAAACATATTCATCACGAACTATTAAATCAGGGAAACGGTCTTTATTTTTCTCGATACGTTCTTTAAGTTCGGTATATTCAGAAGATTGGAAGTGTGGTGAGTCAAGATCAATTTCAGGACCAGGGTCTTCTAATGAGCTAGCAGTTATTTGGTCGCAGTGAATTCGTGACAAGGCGTCTGGCACAACATTCAGTGTTCCTTTACGGTGTTCAATACTGAAGTTGAAACCTTGTAATTTTAGGCTCCACCGGGCCAGACGACCGATAAGGTCTTTTTGATTCATGAGCCACTGCAGGCTAGCGTGATCAGTTATGATCTTAAATGGCATTAATTCGACATAAGCACGGAATTTTTTTAGACTTAGGGCGTGTGCCAACTCAGCTATTCAAAAGTAAATTTGTATGGGAGATTGCTTTTCAGCTTACTAATTGATTTTCGAAGGTTTGGGTCTTAGGAAAAAACAGCTCTGAAATTCGCTTTTCGTTGACAATTACTTACTTTTCATTTGAATTTCAAATATAGAATTTATGAAATTAAATGGAAACGAACAATGAGCAATAAAAGGCGGTTTTTTTTCAATTTTTAATATAACCGAAAAATGTTCGAAAAGGAAAAGTATTCGAAAAGTTGAATTGGCACACGCCCTTATAATGGCCGCAAGACACTCTAATTCGGTTACGGTATAATTTTTCTGAGCAGAATTGAGCTTCTGAGAAACATATGCGATTGGTTTTTCTTTTCCTTTGTCGTCTAATTGTAAAAGCACGCCTCCGACACCTTGACTACTCGCGTCGCACTGAATAATGAAAGGTTTATTGAAGTCAGGACTCGACAGCAATGGAGCGGTGGTAAGTAATTTCTTTAATTCTTCGAAAGCAACCTGAGCTTCGTCAGTCCACGTATATTTATTAGATTTTTTCAACGTGTCTGTAATTGGAGCGCTCAGATCCGCGAAATTTGGAATAAACTTACGATACCAACCGGCCATGCCAAGAAAGCGACGAGCCTGCTTGAGCGTTTTAGGCGACGGGTAATTTACTATCGCTGCGATTTTGTCTGGGTCTGTCTTGATGCCCCCTTCTCCAACTATGTACCCCAAATACTTAGTCTCTTTCAAGCAAAATTTGCTTTTTTCGACATTTATTGTCAGGCCTGCCTTTTTGAGACAACTGGCCACTTGAGACAGAAGTTCTAAGTGGGTATCAATGTCTTCGGACAAAACTAAAAGGTCATCAAGATACACCAAGACATTTTCGCGGAGATTATACGGTATTACTTTGTCCATCAGTCTGCACATCGCTTGCGGAGCGTTGCAGAGACCGAATGGCATCACTGTGAAGTGATAGAGGGGATGGCCAGGCACCGTAAAAGCGGTCTTCTCTCGGGAGCGTTCCTCCAGTGGTATTTGCCAGAAAGCGTCCTTCAAGTCCAGGCTGGTTATAAATTTAGCCGACGGAATGCGACTCAGTATACCATCAATGTGTGGCAAAGGATAAGCATCCTTTTTGGTCACTGAGTTCACTTTCCGGGCGTCGAAACACAGCCTGACCTTTCCAGGCTTTCGCACGAGTACCACTGGGGAGCTCCACGGGCTCTGGCTCTCCTCGATCACTCCAAGCGAGCGCATTCGGCTCAGCTCGGCATCCAGCAATTTCTGGACAGCTGGTGACACAGGATAGAACCGTTGTTTAATCGGGGCGGCTTCGCCGACATCAATTACATGTTCAAGAAGGTTTGTTTTCCCTAAACCCAGGGTAGCAAAAATTGGAAAAAGAGATTTGCCGTAGTCTAGCCTACGTTGTTCAGCAGGTGTCAAGATATGTTGTTGGGAATCAATCGATTCCGCGATCGGGGCATCCAACGAAGCCAACGACCCTAGGACATCTGGCGCTAGACCAAAAGTCTTCCAGAAATCGACTCCCAAATATAAAGGTTGTGTCAGACTGGGAACAAGATAAAAACGGAGTGACTTGCTTTGGCCACGAAAAGTGACAACGAGGTCAGCATGACCGTGTAATTCGGGCTTGGCCCCGTTGGCTACCTCGATCGTGGATCGATATTTTGCCCAATTAATTTTCTTGTCGGACAACAATTTCTCCGATCCTTGACCAAGTACGCTTACACTAGCTCCAGTGTCTAGTAAACCAGTCAATTTAGTTCCCAAAATCTGCACTTCGGCATAAGGTCTCACATCCTTTTGCACTGACACGAATGCAGTGGCTAATTTACGTCGGTTTGAAATAACGCGTCGCCAAAAGGCACGTAAACGTACTGACGAGCGTTTGGTTTTTGTACTTTATCGTACCCGGGTTTCGGAATATTTGGAAGGTGTTAAAGTCGACATGAAAATTCTCTCCCGAGCAGCTCGATACTCTTTTAATCGCTGATGGAATGGTTTATGGTAAATGGTAAACAATAGGAACGGTATTCGGAATTTTTGCGGGCTGTTCTGGCCTCGCTAGAATCGTAACGGCTCGACAGGGAGTAATACATGGCGTCTCATCCTCAAACTCTGACTCAAGAACGTCTTATATCGTAACAACATCTACGACATTTGATTTAGGTGGTAAGGACACATCCGGTAAAGTAGGTTTTTCCGAAAAGGTAAGTAACTCATCTGGACGAGAGGTAACCTCAGGGCTTCGAGTTACGGTTGCGGACGAGAGGGTAGAGTCTCGCCCGCCTCCGCAGCTGACAATATCGCTCGTTGAGGTCGAGAGCTGGTGTTGCTGCTCTCGACCCGAGTCTTGTTTTTTTTAAAGCAGTTGGGGCAGCGAGGTTTGACCGTCCCCTTCCTGCCGCAACCGTAACAGAAGAAGCCCGTTGGCTCCCTGTCACAGTCGTTATAGTAATGCCCTTCAGCATCGCAATTCCAACATTTGGGTTTAGGTGGCTGGTATTTTGCCACTACCCCTACAGCGTCGACATATGGTTCGATAACGTCTACAGGCTCTGTACACCAAGGCATAATTTCTTCAACCCGGGCACGAGGTTGAGCAGACGACGGCAACATAGCTCTGGATCGTTCTTTCGTAGCTTGTATTTCCGTTACTAAAGCCCTCAACTGACCGATAGTGTCTGTACGGTGCAGACATAATTTATCTTGAATATCAGGGAGTAATCCCGTTCGTACTCTCTGCACAAACTCGGGTTCGGGCATTGGAAATTTAAGTTGATTACGCAGACTAATCAAAGCCTGGTAATACATGGCAAAAGTTTCGCCAGGTTGCTGTCGCCTGCCCAGCATCTGCCGGTGGATGTCCACATCCAGGGTGAGACCACCCCAATCAGCTTTTAAGGCATTTTTGATTTGCTGCCAGGTAGGAGTAGGCGTACCCCGTAAAAATGTCCAGTACCAGTTAAGGAGCGAGTCGCTCAACAACTGGTGAAAATTTCTGAACAGGAGAGAAAAATCACTCCGAAGAGTGTTATGGGTTAACAACTCGGCCCGGAAGATGAATTCCTCCAGACTTAACTTTTTGTTATCACCGTCGTACTGCTTCCAATTACGAATTGGGCTGCTGCAGCGTCTGTGATTTGAATGTGACCCATGAGGCTCAAACACCGGTGGTGGTGGTATGGTGTAAAGCGGCGGTGGTACTTCTACTCTGCCTAAAGGCGGAGCCGGATGGGTGGTCGAGGGAACAGAGGTAGTAAAACTTGGCTTAGGGGTTCCCATGGAGAGTTCTCCACGAAGTTCCTTCAAGCCTTTGGCAACCTCTTTCTTGACAGTCCCCGAAAATTGCTGAGTAAGACCCTCAAGCAATGTTTGGGTGGGAACCCACCCTGAATCATCAGGGCCAGGTTTGGTGGTAGGCGGTTTTTTTGCTATTTTTACTGGCTGGTGCGACACCGTTGGCGGGTCACCCAAGCTGAGAGGCGGCTCCTGCTCGGCTGTCTCGATTTCGGTATTGCGCAGCTGTTCTAGGGGAGGCGGCTCGGCCCGCGGCGTGTCGTCGTTCGCGCCCTCCAACCCTTCAGGCGGAAATAATTGTCGCGCCGATAGCCTCGTGTTATACGGGTTTTTCGCCATCTTATTTTAACGCGTGAACCGACGGTAATAAAATGAAAGGATTAAATTTGTGGCTACCGATAGTAAAAAGACGCGCTGGCGCTATTTATGTTCGCGATCCGAAGTCGACTTAACGTCGAAGACCCAAAAAAAATCTATACTCTGTACCGTGAGTGCCAAGGGAATTTCAACCCGGTTATACAATATTGCTACAATTGTACTTACAAAGAAAAAGTTTCATGAAAGTACCATGATAAAATTTACTTTACCCGGTAAGTGCCAACCCTTTACAGTAGGTTTTACAATCTTAACACATAAAAATTTTCTCTTTTAATTTTCAGATAAGGAAAATTATATATATATGGCCTATGCCAAATTCTTAACTTATTTTATTTGTTATTACAATTCTCAAATTGTCTCAATTGTTGTTACAATAAAATTTTTAAAGAATTATTTATGTTTTTTCTTTTTCTTTCAACAAAATTTATGTTTTCTTTCAAAAAAATTTATTTTCTTTTCTCAACAAAAAAATTCTAAAGGGTCATCAAAAGATTTCTCTGGTCCACCTCTCCTCTCCAACTCCCGCTGAAGAAGAGAAAAAGAATGCCAAATTTTTCCTTGTTGATTGCTTTGATTCATGAAACCAAAAAAGAGAGCCATCCACTGCCACCGAGCATTCGGCCCGCCGACGGGATGTGGTGAGGGAAGGAGCCTTACCAGTTTCACCGGCAGGGACTGCGAGGCGGGGAACGACTGAAGGACCCTCCCGGTCAGGTAGCTGGCTCACCAAACAGCCAACTCCTGCAATTCCGGGGAGGACTTCGGACGTCTCCACCACGCAGGCCCCCCCGCTGTCAGTTTCTCCCTAGGATGGAGCCTCCCGGAGACCTCGAGTAGGCTTGCTGGTTGATTAAGCCAGCATCCTCAATTCTCGAGAGGCCTCCTGAAGCCTCCAGCCACGGGAGTCACCGATAGGGCCTCGAAGGATGAATGATAGGTAAGTAAATTCTGGGAGCCCAAAGCTCAAAGGGAAGGGAATAGGATGGCCCCACGTTGGGCGCCATATTTGTTATGGGGGCACACTCTCCAGGGCCCGGCTAAAGCGCCTGGTCTGGTGGTGTGTGGCATGCGCGAGCTGGCAGGCTAGCATATGCGGTAGTGTGGGGGGGTTGTGCCGGTAGGCCACCCTCACCACCATCGACATCAGGGTTTTCCCCATTGTAGGGGTCATGCTTTAATTTTTGTTGTCTGTTGATTTCTGGAAAAAAAAAATAGGGACCTCCCCAAATATTTTTGGGCCAAGGGGAGGTCGAAGGGAGGTTGGGGCATCGGCCAGTGTGCGGGTTCATTCCACCAGAACCCCCCCCCCTGAGAGTCATCCACGGCAGTAGCAGGGGGTCGGTTTGCCCTCCTCGTTTTCCCCCCGTACCTTGTTTTCCGTCGCGCGAGAATTTTCGTTATGGGCATTCTCGCTCTGGTGGCTTCGGGTGGCCTACCGGCACAACCCCCCCACACTACCGCATATGCTAGCCTGCCAGCTCGCGCATGCCACACACCACCAGACCAAGCGCTTTAGCCGGGCCCTGGAGAGTGTGCCCCCATAACAAAGTGAACAAAACCATAGGTGGAGATAGGAGACCCATTTGCTGCAAACAAAGTAGGTATATTTAGATTTTTTTGACCAACCTTGAAGAAAACGGCTAGGGTAGACGCTCACGTCGGACCCAGTGTCCGTCAGGAATTGAAGTTTAGTGAGCTTAAGGCCGAGTTACAATGTGGTCGCTGTCGCTGCCGCCGTCCCAGTCGCTCAAGGTGTCAAAAGTTTAAATGTATGAAACGTGGCTAAGGATGCCTTAAAATTCAAAACGAATGTCACTTGACGCCCGTAAAAGTTGAAATGATTCCAATCTTGCGCGTCGCGACTAGCGACAGCGACGTTTTAATACATTTTAACTTTTGACAGCTTTAACGACTGGGACGGCGACAGCGACAGCGACCACATTGTAACTCGGCCTTTATCGTAAACAAGCAGGCGACTACATCTGGTATGGTCGCACGCCGCCGCTAATGACCCGCTGATCCGCTTTTTTTTTTGTTGAAAGTAACAAGGCCTCTTACAGTTTTGAGCCTGTGATCCAAATTAAAAATTGTACCAGCACAAACATTCACCATCACGCTTATGAGCTGGAGAGGTTGATGACTGTCGTTGTTGCTGCTGCGTGCGCGACCTTCTTCGCGAATGTCTCGGAAACCCCGACATCGGAACCGTCCGCTAACGACGGTCTCCAAGTAGGACAGCCACTACCTGCTGGGTTATTTCGTTGACCGCTGGCGAAGGCGCAGCTGAGGGGGCAGATGAAGCCTGTGCTGCAATAATCGGGACCTGATGGCGCGGAACGATGTCGAAAACTGAATCCGCCAGCTCGCTCAGATCCTCCAACAACGCCTCGTCCGTTTTTCTAGTGGCGAGAACTGTTTGTAGAGACTCCGGAAGTCGACTGATCCTCAGGGTCCGTATGAAAGTTTCCGAAACTTCTTCTCGGGCCAGGCGCTGTAATTCCCGGAGAAGCTGTGATGGCTGTCTATCACTAAGCTGCTCCCTCTCTAGCAGCTGCTTAATATCGTGATTCTGAGAAGGAAAAAGTCTTGCAATCAAACGTTCACGAATGCACGTGTTCGAGAAAAAACCAACTTTCAGAACGGACTGTACCCTGTTTGAAGCCTGGCCTGTCGCCACTTTATCAAGAAGAAGACTTAATGTTCGATTGCTCTTTCACTTGTCTCGCAGCCGCCATGCCATCAGAAACAGATTAGCGCTGTAAAGTTCCTTCAAATATAGTTTTATTTTGTAAAATCAAGCCGGTCTATTTGTTTCTCGTGTAAAGCAAAACAGCACGTATAGGGTGTTTCGCTCGGCCGAATCTGCCGCGTTACAATGTCCCGGACCTCCCTCATCTGCTCAGTATACTCAGATTTGACAAAACATATCTATACTTAGCTCCTGCGTGATTCCTGCCGAAACAAACTTTGATTCCACTTGCACGAACGCATAGCTCGGGCTCCTCCGCTCAAAACTTCATGGGACGGTGTGACACCGCTTGGATGGGGACCGCTGCTTCCGGCGCGGTCCCGGTGTGCGAGATTAGGTGCCTCACCGTCCTCAGGCTGCCCGTCCATTTTGCAACACACAAAAGAAAAAACACGAAAAGTGAACTTTGAAAAAAAAAAACCTCGCACTTCTTAGGCCGTGGCTATACTGGGCCCGAACCGAACCGACCAAACTCATGTATTGTAATGTGTGCGGCTACACTGCAGCCGAACCGGGCCGCGCCGCACCGAACCGAACCGGCCCATTCAATCCGGATTGTTTTTTTCGGCCGAAAATGCAACGCTAGCTGTGTGAGATTGAACACATCAATAGCTGTGTTTTTCTCACATTTGTTCCGGTTCTAGGTTTAACAGGAAATTTTGCATTGAATTGAAATTTATGAGTAGTTATACATATCAAAAAATGTTGGCTTGGCAAAAATAAAATCAAGTTGCCTGGATTTTATACCCATTTTACGTCAAATAGCAACCCAAAAATATGTATCTGGTTAAGGGTTTGAAGGTTGTATGCGTAAATATCATGGCTAATTTGATGCGCTTTCGCAAATTTTAAAATCTTTATATACGTGACAGTCTTTAAAATTTCAATTCAATGCAAAATTTACTGTTAAACCTACAACCGGAACAAATGTGAAAAAAACACAGCTAATATGAACAATGAGAAGTTAATCGATTTTGTGCAACAAAAAAACAATGCATTTGAAATATAAGGGAATAATAGGGATTTAAGGATGCGTAATTTGTAACATAGCTTTTGGTATTCACCCTTATGGCTTTTTTAACATCATTTTGTGCATCTATTCTGCCTTAGAATATTCCTAAGCCCGTTTTTACATTGAGGTTGTTGTTAAAATATATATATGTACTCAACTTGGCGTTACCACGAGAATGAGTCTCCTTGTTTAACGCTTTATCGCGCTGTAAATCTCGGCGCGGCGCAACCTCGTTGTGAACACCTAGTAGCGCGCTTCTTCGCGCTGTAAATCTCGGCGCGGCGGCGTAGCGTGGCGTGGCGCATCCTCGTTGTGCACGCGCCCTTATTAGTCTTTATTCTGTGCTTAAAGGCTTCTCTGCTAATACCAATGTGTTCATTAATGAGAGCCTCACACCCACAAATCAAATCTTGCTGCGCAAAGCTTTTAAGCTCTTCAAGGAGGGGACATTAACAAACGCATACATTTCGGACAGGATCGTCTACGTTAAGGGCTGAATACATTCGATGCGGTCGTGTGTCGTAAGCACAAAGCTCTGACGCAAACTCCGAACACATTCGATGCGGTCGTGAGTTGTGAGAAAATCATTTCATTGCGCGCGCTGCTAAATTAAAGTTAAAGATGTTTGTGGGAACAGAAGAAGTTTTAGCAATTGGGTTAGCTATTGCATTAGTTGCATTGGGCGGAAGAGGGAAAAAAATAATAAAAAAAAAAGCATGGATCAAGAAGTTTTTTTTTCTCCTTCTTTTTAATGTATTTGTACTTCGGGTCCCTTTTATCATAAAAGTGCTTAAAGGTTTTCACCTTTTGTATTAATCGTTCATTCAAATCATCCATCGCAGCATAAACATGAGCATCCTCTCCCATCGAATGCTTCTTAACAACTGAAAAAAGCATTTCCCCTGCAGAGCTTTTGAACGCAGACCGCAGAGTTGAAGGCCTGCGCCCATACGATCCAGCGCCCTGCGTTCATGCATCAAGCTTTAAGTTTGAGTACAGAATGAAGTGGCTCAGAAAACTCAGTTCTGGCTCAGAAAACACTAGCGACGCCATGCGGAAAAACGGAGACATTAGGGGCCACAAAAACGGTCCATCTCAGTGAGCAACTGATGCCCGTTCTCCAATTGCGAACCGACCAACTACGAACCAAATAACATCGCGCCATCGCTTTCCATTTTCTTATTAGAGTCATCTTCTCTCTCGCTTGTGTTTTGGTCAACCGAGCTAACTTTTTAAATGTGTGCGTTTAACCAAAAGTAATAGTCCCCCACTCAGCAACGATATTGTACCAGAATAGTGGCGTCGCCGCAGCTTTTCCGCCGGTTGCCAAAACACCAGTGCACTAATTATAACACGAAACACTTATAAAAATGTGCACGGTAATTTCAGGAAAATATAAAAAGTTAAATTGAGAAGTTTTTCCGCTCAAAAAGTGGTAAAAACTTCCACATTTAACATTTGCCCGATTGTGTTTTCGCAGCTGGCAGGCACAACTACAGGCAAGGGCTTAATCTTTACACGGGGTTGAGCTTTTTCTTTCGGTGGTTCGTAGTTGGTCGGTTCGCAATTGGAGAACGGGCATGAGTAACTGAGTTGGCTCACTGAGGCAGTGCCCAGTCGAACGCAGCTATTTTCATGCATCGGGACGCATCAGCCGGTTTGAACCTAGGGTGGACTTTCAAACTTGCAAGTTCAAAGTTGTGCATTCACAGCTGACTGTTTACATCCCGGCAAAGTGTACCTGAAACATTTGACGCACCTAATAGCAGAATTCCTATTAAAAGAAATTTAATTAATATAGTAAGATCCATTTTTATCCTTTTAATTTTCAAAATTGCTCCTTTAATAAAATTCCTGCGCTGTGCTGTGGCTGTGCTGCGGCTGTGCTGTGGCTGTGCTGTGACTATTGACAATTTGTGGCATTGTGAGATGACGGATCTTATGGGCGAACCTCTGAATTGCCATGCAGCGGCAGGCATCGAGATCCATCAACAGCTTAAAGCTTGATGCATGAACGCAGACCGCTGGATCGTATGGGCGCAGGCCTTGAGTTTGGGTCAAAGTCGACGTTTTTTCTTACGAGCGCGTCGAATGTGTTCCGACTTGTGAGAATCCTGTTGATTTCAAGGGGACTGAAGGCCCGCGCCCATAGAGTCCGGAATTTGTGCGGAATTTGCTCGACTCCGGTAAGCTTAAAGCTATTGACGTCCGGAAAACAGAGGTATCGCCCATAGAATCCGGAATTTCTGCGGCAAGCTTTCAATATTTATGTCATCTTGACTTAAGAAGTGCTCAAATTGGTTCTCATCTTGACTTGACAGTTCAAACAAAGCGCGGGAATTTTATTGAAAAAGGCAAAGTCAAAGAAGGAAGCAACAAGCAATTGAAAGGACAACGATGGATATTAATAGAGTACTTAAATTTCTATTAATACGACTTCTACTTACAGAAGCCGATGAATGTTTGACCAAAGACTTTATAACTATAAAGATGTCGCACGCCGAACAAATTCTGTGGACATGAAAAATTTCGATGGGTCGTAGCGCTACGACCTATGTGCAGCAAAATGGTGCTGCAGATTTAGCCGAGTCCTACTGCAGCCAAATAGCTGCTACGGCGGCGCTGGCCCTGCGGTGGGCTAGTTTGCTTCGCTGCTGTTCTGCGCAAGGAGCTTGTGGGTCCGTTCTACCGGGAAGCGAGAGGGGATTGAATTTTTCTAGGAATCCTCTGAGTTGCGGGCTGAATGAATGAATGAATGAAATATCCTCAAGGGAAAATGGCATACGGGCAGATTCATAGGTTTGAATTATAATCTAATGAAATTCAGATTTTTTTTTGTTTTACATAGGTGTTTTTCATTATCTTAAGGAATTATTAAAACAATAATGTTAGGTATTTTTGTTAAAATTTCGATTTACTAGAGATTTATTTTTGATTGATTAGAAAGAGTTAATTAAATTCATATACATAGTTGTTACAGTTTAAAGAAAAGTACAGAGATCTTTAATTTATGCATATGTATACGAAAAAGGTGTCAAAATGTAAAGTAAGATTTGAAAAACTAAATTTATATAAAAAGTGTCGGTTTCGCAACGTTAATTGACGCTCATTTGCACGGGGCCTACAATTTTTCTCTACTTGCACCATCACGTGTTAGGACCGGTGCAAGTTATAATATGAAGGAAACGACTGATCACATTTGTATTACACTTTCTAAAGAATTGTACCGAATTTTATTGAAAAATATTGCATAATATAAAAACAGAAATTTATTGGCTGCAGATGTGTGATATTTTCCCTTGAAGATATTTCATTCATTGATTGCGCAGAGCCCGCAACTCTGAGGATTCCTAGAAAAATTCAATCCCCTCTCGCTTCCCGGTAGAACGGACCCACAAGCTCCTTGCGCAGAACAGCAGCGAAGCAAACTAGCCCACCGCAGGGCCAGCGCCGCCGCAGCAGCTATTTGGCTGCAGTAGGACTAGGCGAAATCTGCAGCACCATTTTGCTGCACATAGGTCGTAGCGCTACGACCTATCGAAATTTTTCATGTCCACAGAATTTGTTCGGCGTGCGACATCTTTATAGTTATAAAGTCTTTGGTTTGACTCTATTGGAGAGAGGAGGCTCAAACCGTTTGAGCAAAGCTATGAAGTTTTTTGATACTTTCCTTGCCGCATGTAGTACGGATAAAAAGTTAAGAAATGCTCAACTTTTCAATTCGGCTGCGACTGCGGCAGCGCGTTTCTATGGGTGCACCCCCATAAGAAAGCATGTAGTTCAACTTACGTTTAGCCTGAACTATAATGGTCTTAAGACGCCTTAAGATAGCTTAAGATTTCTTACGACAGCATGAAGTGCCATACTGACAACTATAATGGCCTTAACCAATCTTTCGTTAATTTTCTGAATCTTTCGGCAAATCTTAGACGTACGGTCCCGAGCGTACAAATCTTAAGGGATCTTCACAAAAGTGACGTTTGGTTTAAAGTGGACGTGATTTCATTTAATTTGCTTACAAAAATATCGACATTTGCGCTATTATTTTTGAAAAACTGCCTCACATTAAGCAAATTCAATTTCACAACAAGCTGTCCGTTTTGATTTTTTGATACTTGTCAAAAGTGTCTTAAGACTATTATGTATAGTTGATTTTAAGATTCTTTAAGATTTGACAGAAACTTAACCAATCTTAGAGAAATTCAACGAAGAATCTTAAGGCGTCTTAAGACCATTATAGTTCAGGCTTTTACCGGAGTCGGACGAATTCCGGACTCTATGGGCGCGGGGCTTGAAACTCGTCAGATTCTCACAACTCACGGCCGCAGACTCACGACCGCACCGAATGTATTCAGCCCTTTGAGTTTGGCTCAAACTCGACGTTTTTTCTTACGAGCGCATCGAATGTGTTCCGACTTGTGAGAATCCTGTTGTTTTCAAGGGGATTGAAACTCGTAAGATTCTCACAACTCACGACCGCAGACTCACGTCCGCACCGAATGTATTCAGCCCTTTAAGCGCACCAAAAATGGGTCCCCTATCTGCCTCACTAGCCTAGATGATTTGGACTGCCTGTCTGCTACGCTCGCAAAAACATCTACACCACCCGAGGAGGAGGCAAATGTTGACGATATGGATGCTGACGATACACACCCTTAATAGTAAAATGATTGCTTATTGTGATCTTCTTCCAAATTCACATCTCTTTCTTCTCTATCTTTTCTTTGTTATTAAGTTTATTATTTTAAAAATTTTCTGCTTTCAAAACGAGTTTCCAATGTCTTGTACTTACCCGCTGCATGTGCGAACTGATGACTTGTGTTACCTACATTCGTCTGTTTTTCCTACAACTTCTTATGCTGTCGCTCAGCTTAGGTGGGAAATCGGTCTCTGTGCGCTTGTGTTCTTAAATTATGAATACTAACTTGTCTAGTACCAAGGTAGGAACTATGGTCCATATCATCGCTCTCGCGTGGTTTTAACGCCTGCTATTTCAATGCCAGAAGCATTAGGTCGAAGATTGATGAATTAAGGGTCATCTTACAGGGTGCGAATCTGCATGCCATCCTCATTAGTGAGTCCTGAATTTCGTCTGGTACACCCTCGAGCTGTGTCTCTTTTCCTGGTTTTAAGCTTCTTCGTTGTGACAGGGTGACAGGGTTGACAGGAGGGGTGTTGGAGTTGCAATCTATATCAGAGACGACTACCTTAAGACAAAGTTACTATGCCAGTCCAACGGTGGTTCTCTTGAGTTTGTTTGCGTGGAGGTTGATACGGGTCCTGATAAGTGTGTCCTTTGTGCGGTATATTGCCCTCCAAATTTATTTAGTCTTGATGACTCCACTGACTTTGCAACTGCAATGACACACTTGTCGCATCGCTACGATAACATAATAGTGGCTGGGGACTTTAATGTCGGTTTACTCCTTGACAACACCCTTTCTGATACTTTCCTGACTATGATTAAATCATTGCACCTTAACGTGATCAATTCCTCTCCGACATTCTTCCATACAAGTCGGCCCTCGCAACTTGATCTTTTGCTCACTTCTGTTCCCAACCGTGTCGCCCGCTTTACGCAACTTTTTCCACCAGCTATACTTGATCATGATATGCTGCTACTTGAGTACAACTTATTAACTGATTACTCGTCAACTACCCTCGTGTTGCGAAATTTCGTGACTTCAATAGCATAAATACTGATGCCCTTCTTGACGAATGCTCTTCCATTAACTGGACCCAGTTTTTCGCGCTCGACTTCAGTTCCCACCTTTCGCTCCTCGACACTCAGGTTAATAAGTTCAGTCAGCTCAAGCAAATCAAGCCCTGTGCTTGCCCATGGTTCACTCGTGATATCCTGAAACTTATAGCGCAGCGTGATTATCTATATCGCCTTCATCGCAGACTTCGTTCTGAGGACAGTCTCTCTAATTTCAAAAAAGCCCGGAACCTCGTAACGCGGAGAGTGAGAGAGGCCAAATCTAGGTACTATGCCTATAAGCTCGGGGGCTCTGATTCTTCTAAAAATCTGTGGAGGAATCTTCAGAGTTTGGGTGTCACCGCCAAGGATGAGGTAAAATGAGACTTGGATGCTGATACCCTTAACAAACATTTTGTTTCTGCTGGCAGAGCGAACTCTTGCTTGACATCTGTTGAGGTTCCTCTTCTGCTCTTGAAGGCTTCAGTTTCCGCTGTGTAAGTGAGCCTGAGGTAGTTAATGCGATCCTTTCCATTAAATCCAATGCACTTGGAGCCCTCGTTTCATTAAACTTCTGCTGCCAACTATTATTCAACCCATCACCACGATTATTAACAACTGTCTTACCTTTAGTGAGTTTCCTTCCTTGTGGAAAGATGCTTTAGTATTACCCATAGCTGAACACGGAACTCCAACCGAACCTGGGGATTTCAGGCCAATAAGCCTGCTGTGTTTCCTGTCAAAAGCGCTTGAAAAGCTAATGTCTCTTCAAGTCACGGAATATCTTGAGGGCATGCATTATTTATGTCGTTGGCAATCCGGCTTCCGGACTGGCCATAGTTGTGAGACTGCTCTCCTGAGGGTTACAGCTGACTTGAGAGCTGCGGTCGATAATGATCATGTTGCTTTTCTGATATTACTTGACTTCTCCAAGGCATTTGATAATGTGACACACCCTATTCTGCTTAGTAAACTGAGGGATTTGTTTGGTTTTGGTAGCTCTGCGCTCAAGCTTGTAAGTAGCTTTCTTGCTGATCGTTCTCAACGCGTCCAAGCTGGCGATTCTGTGTCGGGAAGCTTACGTTTGTCTTCAGGAGTTCCTCAAGGATCAATACTTGGTTCATTGTTATTTAGCCTCTTTATCAACGATCTTCCGCGGGTTCTAAGCAACTGCTCAGTCCATCTATATGCTGACGACGTTCAACTTTACCTAGATTGTCCTCTGGGGCTGCTTGAGAATTGTGTCACTCTAATAAATGATGACCTAAATAACGTGTTTCTCTGGTCTATTAACAACTATTTGACAGTGTTAGCAAATTAATTGCATGTAATAAAACACAAGCTTTATTGTATATTTTGATTTTATTTGCCAGCCAGATTTGCCTCCAGTTTTAAAGTTGTTCCAGAAACTACTAAAATCAAAATGGCTGCTCCATTAGGAAATCGTTTTTCGGCAGGCTACTGTGATTTCCACTACTACTGCGATTGTTGAATTTAGCCGAGTAGGGAAATCACAGTAGCAGGCTTGATGGCCAACTGTGGCTAAGTTCTGGCGCCACACAGTTAATCCCAGCAAGTCCCAAGCTCTGGTCTTAAGTAGGGACACCCTGGACTTGTCATATTTTCCTCCTATTGAGTTGAATCACTCCAGGCTGCCCTTCGTTCTTAAGGCGAAAAATCTGGGCATAATATTGAGCTCCAACTTGAAATGTTGTGACCACATTAAATTGCTGTTAAGCAGGATCTATGGAACTCTTCGAAGGCTTTAGCTGTTTGCTAGCACTCTCTCCCCCGATCATCGGATTCGGCTGGTGAAAACGTTAGTGCTACCACATTTTACCCATGGTTCTTTAATTTACCTCCTCCTTGATTCCAGGTGTAGGAGTAAGCTTGAGGTTGCCTACAACGATTGCCTACGATTTGCCTTCCGATTACGTAGATTCGACCACGTATCCCCATATCGTTTCAAAATCCTTGATTGTCCTCTTGAGGTGCACTTGTGGCATCGCGCTCTGGTGTTTTTACATAACTTATTGTACCACAGTGGACCCCCCTACCTCAATGAACTACTGGTCCCGCTAAAAAGTAGCAGACGTTCAGACCTGCTGCCACCTCGGTGTCGGCCTGCCGTTTTGAATAGTTCTTACCTTGTCCAAGCCATTCGGGCTTGGAACTCACTACCATCGTCAATTCAGCGCACGAGATCGAAAACCTCTTTTAGACGACTGCTATATGAACATTTAGCATGATATACATATACATATATATGTATGTAGGCGATCCCTCTACATCTCTTGTCACTTCGCGCATGCACTGGGTAACTCCTAACTTCACTTAATTTTAGTTTACTTTCCTTTTGCTTTCCATATTTCCTTTCTTTTCTTTTTTCTCCTCTACTTTTGCCACTTACTCCTTGTTTTCTCACTGTAGACCCTTTTTCTTTTTCAATTATGATTTATTTTTCTTATATGCTATTTAGTAGTACTCTTAAAAGATTTTGTGTTATTGTACACATTGAAATAAACATTACTATTATTATTATTTTTATTATTTAATTCTCTCACACAATTCATCTCCATTAAATAATCATCCCACTCTTCATCTGAACTTTAAGACATTATTATAACGCTATGTAAAAGATTGAACTTCTTCGCGATCTCAACTTGATGATGACTTTTTGTTAAATTCTATTTGATTGGATCGGTTCGAATCGGTTGCAGTGTAGCCACGATTTCGGATCCGAATATTTCGGTCCGGTCGGTTCGGTTCGGTTCGGGCCTAGTGTAGCCACAGCCTTAGACTTTAACTCGCGCCGGGGTCACCAATTACAGGTGTACCAAAGTCGGCAAATTAAACTGCGGTTTCGGATTGGGTTCACCTTTTATTTATTTAAATACTTGTATCGTTAACTAAACTAGTAGAGAATACTTTTCACTTGTTGAGGTCTCAGGGGTCAGCGCCTGAGGCTTTGCTTTTAAGATGGCGAAAAAGGAGGTGGTCCCAAAGGCTCTTTCCGACAGAGCCACATCAGAAGGCAGTTTTCAGCAGAATTGCATCGGAAGGCAGTTTCCAACAGAGCTGGAATTGTGTTCCCACAATTTGTTTGTTGAAGCTACGCTTTTTATCGGGGGTTTCGCGGGCTGGGACTCAACCTAGAAAATCTAAGACGTAAGCGTTAGATTGGTTGGGCGCATGCCTACTCGCCAGAGAGATAGAGAGAGAGAAACGGTCGCCTGCTGTGTGCGTGGGATTCTATTTTTTTGAGCAGTGATTTGTAAAAATAAATATGGAAAGTGATTTAAAAGAATTAGAGGATCTAGTGAGTGGTGACTGTTGCAAAAATATAATTTTATCAATTAAAAAATGATTTTTATTTCTCTTTTCTTATAACTGTATTTTTGTCATTTTATATTATCCATACATTCCAAAAATTATTATTTTTTTTTCTTCTATATTCAAAAGAAATTTTTTTTTTTAACTGTTACCTAAGAAGTTGAAGCGTAGCTTCTGTCGGCCAGTCCCACGACTGCCACATTTTTTTTTTTTGATTGTTTTTTCGTTTTTTTTTATTTGTTTGTTTCTTTATTCGATTGTTACTTTGCAAATGCATTGTTGACTTTATCAAAAATATTTAATGTTCACACCAACGTTGAGTTTTGTAGTTCAGGAAGAGCAATTAAATATATTTTCAAATACATATACCTAGGTTAGGTTAGGTTGCGTGGCTGCCCCATGGGCATACGTAGGCCATCGGAATTGGTCCCATTGTGATACCACTTTTTTGTGACCAAACCAAGGCTATCTGGTGGGAATCGAACCCACGACCTCGAGAGCGCCCTGCTGGCTCGCAACCAACGCGTTGCGTTACCAACTGGGCTATCAAGGCCCCTATATATAAATATACCTATGCATCTATATATAAAAAAAAGAAGCGCTCAATCTATTTTTAATGCACAAACTGCGAGTATTGCAATATTTACCCAAGGAAAGGAACGAAGTTCAAACATACCAATCAGGGCGCTATGTTAGCAGTAATGAAGCAGTGTGGTGCCTTCTCCGATCTCCCTTGCAGAAAAGACATCCAGCTGTAATTCATTAAGCGGTGCATTTAGAAAACGGTGAACGCATATATTTTTCTGAAAGTAATAATCAGGAAAGAATTCTCACGCTTCCAAAAACTGCATTAACAACCTTCTTTTATCTTTGCCAAAATTACCCACTTTCTCAAAATTTACTTTACGTAGAGGTCCCTCGCTATTATACTTACGTGGAAATACATCCAGAAAAGAATGGAGCTTAACTTACCGAATTACTTAATACTGAGAACTTTGAGATCGGAGCAAAATTATAGGTACGACAGACCTACAAAAGCTCACGTTGCCTAAAATTCTGAGTTTCGTCAGACGAATTTAATTTGTTACGGCTCAAGTAAGCCAACAATATTAAACCGATGACAGATCTTCTTTCGAGGTACACACAATGGATCATAAATTCTAAGTGCAGGGCATTTCGACCGCCTCTTTGAAATCTACATCTACATTCTAGGTATAACATAAAAAAAAAACAAAAAGCCTACAAATTCATGTTGCCTGAAATTAAAGTTACGTTAAGCCAACTAAACATCTTACAGCTCTAGGCTCTAGCATGCCAACGAGATTAAAGTGGTAGACCTTCATCCGATACATTGGGCCAGTTGGTCTAAAGCCGGGATCCCAATGTATCCGCACCGTTCCGATCCGTCCAGCTGTCAAAGTTAAAATTCGATGGTTGCTTAGGAATTATATGGCAGCTCGGAAAGGTGGTCCCAATGGCACTTACGGATCGGATCGGTACGGAAGAGTTGGTTAACTTTCAACTTTTTCGGATTGCTACGGAAAGCATAACCTCAAAAATAAATTTAAATTGTCACAATTTAATGATTTTTAGTGCTCCGAGTGGACGCAGGACGGTTAAGTTAAAAAAAAATGAATTTAGAAGAATTTATCGAGGATATCCGAAGACATCCAGAATTGTATGACAAAAAAAATAAAAATTATATGAATACTAACTTCATGCTTCTTTGCCTTTTCAGTTTTTTGTATTCTTGTTATATCTTGTATAGCTCACAAAACAATTTAAAATATTTCAACAGCTTACTTCTTTCCATTTTGATACTAACAAACTTGTCAAATTTCGGAAGCATTGGAACCAGGCTTCTCAACGGATCGGTGCGGATCGGACGGATCGGAACGGTGCGGATCGGACGGATCGGAACGGTGCGGATACATTGGGATCCCGGCTTAAAGCGGAAGGTATCTTGCCATATTTTGCCCTTAATTTGTCCAAAGTCACAAAGAAGTATTTTAATTTTTATTATATTATTTACTTGCGGTAAAATATTAGTAGGTACTTATATTAAAGTTAAAGGGCCAACCAACACATTTTATTTTTTTACTTTTTAGAAGTTTGATTTTGTGTTGGGGGTCATTTAAATTTTTAATTTAATTTTTTTATACATATACATATTTACAAATTACTACCTAACCTCAAATTTGACCACCTTTTAGTTCAGTCTCAACATTAACTTTATATATCAAAAGTCGCAAAATCGGCCATTTAATCTAGCTTTATTTCTCAAGCCGCGTTCCAGCAGTTATTGCTGCTTTAAAGAAAATTGGTAACCGTTTGCCTTAACAGTTTTTTATGGAAGTGGAGGAGTTACTATGTAATTTTCCAACAAAGGACATCATCCGATTTTCATACATTTTTGGTCCAAATATGAAAGTGCCGGCCAGAAAAAAAAATGTTATATCCTGTTAGAACTTGTCCATCTGAGCATTTATTATTATGGCACCAAAGCTGTAGGACCATTGCCCTGGGTTTTATATGAGTTTAAAAAATCTGTCTTTTCATACATTTTCAATTAAATGATCTTAGAAAAGTAAATGATATCTGACCTTTTTACACCTTTTAGTGCTGTTTTAACATCATTTTGTGCATCTACATATTGTGCCTTAGAATATTCCTAAGCCCGTTTTTACATTGAGGTTATGTTGTTAAAAAATAAAAGTAAAAAATATACATAGTTTATGTAATATTATGTTTTTTAAAAATTATCATTGTTTTACAGCTTTATACAATGAAGTCGTCATCATCTGGTAAAACTATGATGCTCTCTAAACCCAAAGCTGGGGCGTTATTGAAATCAAATGCCTGGCATGGCTCATAAACCATATTACATAAGTATGCACATTATATGTGAGTAGCACCCAATCGTCCTTTTACCTATGATGCACGTACAATAATAGTGAGCGATTACTTGCAGTCCTGATAGTGACCTGTCAATGACAATATATGAATAATACTGCCTGGATCTGACATGCCGGAATTGCAGTTGCTGAGGTTTAACCTTTTTTGGATCTACCATTCATTATCATTCAATTCCAGAAAAAATTATCTCTGTCTTAACGATCACGTGGTATTTTAGTTAGAAAATCCCCAAAAAGTGATTTTCTATGCCAAGAATCGGTATAGGTTAGAACCATTAACCATTGGTGCTATTAATGTTCAAAATGCCATGATACGGCAAAACTTCACTTATTTTTGCTATTTCATTGCGTCGAAAATGCATGAAAAGACAGATTTTTTAAACTCATATAAAACCAAGGGCAATGGTCCTACAGCTTTGGTGCCATAATAATAAATGCTCAGATGGACAAGTTCTAGCAGGATATAACATTTTTTTTTTCTGGCCGGCACTTTCGTATTTGGGCCAAAATGGATGATGTCCTTTATTCATATTAACGTTTTTTTAAATCTCTAACATCTAACCGAAAGACCACACGCAAAAACTTGAGTTAATGGAAGACATGAGAATTAAAAAGTGCGCGGCAATCCTCACCGTATACCGTAACTATAATTTTCTCAGGTTGATGGAAAGGTGCTAATTTCGACGCTCGATAGAGTGGTTAGAGGATAAATTATTCGAGTCCTTTCAAATTAGTCACGGCTCCGAATGACTTACAGAAGTGAGGAAAAGGAAAATTCTAAGTAAATGGATTCATATTTTAGGTTTGATGGAATCCTTATTAGAAAGCAGTGCCCAATGAAAAAAGACAAAAAATAAATATAAAAAATAAAACGATGACTGGCATTATTATTAGCAAATCGGTCTTGATGTTTTTCGAATTTTATATTCCATTTTCCGTTTTAAGTGTAAAATATAGTATAAAAGCGGCATTTGTTAATTAAAACAAACTGTTACCATTTTATTCCCTTAAATTCAATACATAGGGAAAATATTTATTTTTTGGCACAAAATTAAGTAACTTATAAATCATAAATACGTAAATTGGTGTCGGCCTCGGGGGTAAATTTTTTCAGTGGTTATACCTGTAAGTTTGTCTTAGAACATTATTATTATGCAAATGACAATTATAAATGGTTGTAAATGACAAATTATAAATTGTTGTTACACAATTTCGTCAATATTTGTAGGAGGAGAAGTATGCATTACAGAACAGATACGAGACCTAACTTTAAAGGGCTTGGTGGTGTTTACTCTTTTTCTCATCTCATCTCATCTCATCTCATCTCATCTCATCTCATCTCATCTCTCAGTTATTAATGCGGCAAATGACAATTGTTAATATGCGGTGCCAGCTATCGGAAAGCTAGCACAGCCACTATACCCTATACTCCTATCGTAAAATCATCTCAGTAAACTTTGAATTTAATTTTTTGCATTTAAAGTGTTATAATCTGATCGAAGTAGGTATTATAAAGTTTTTCGATTTATTATTAGCTCTTTTATTTTTCCAAGAAAAACAATTTTTTTTGGGCTAGGAACCTTCACGGGCGTACGCAGAACAACTCACCAAAATTTCATCACAATCGGATAAATGGTTTAGGAACGCATAGAGGACATACAGATAAACATTCATTTTTATATATGTATGTACATACAGTAGGTGTTCAAAAAATTAGACGCACTGGGAAAAAAATGGGAAATGAAACAAATTTATAAATTTCGATAAATCTATACAAGTTTTTTTTTTTTTAAACGGTCTATTTTACATTCAGGTATATTAGTGACAATTTGTGAACATAGAGATTAAAATTTAATCACTCCGCCTTTTTGTTTTACAACTTCGGCAATTCTTCTCGGCATACTCGCAATACACGCTTTTATCATGTCTTTCAGACCTTCGTCATTTCTCCAAATATCTTCAATATTTTCTTTAAGAATAGGTACCGTTGGGTTTGGGCGACTATATACTTTAGATTTTAAATAGGCCCAGCAATTTTCTATTGGGTTTAGATCAGGAGAATTGCCGGGCCAAGGAAGAACTTCAATTTCCTCTTCATTTAGGAAACTTTGCTTGATTTCGAGGTATGGCAAGGTGCTCCATCTTGCATAAATATGTAAATCGATCGTGTATGCATGAACGAATTAATGTGGGGTAAAAGAACGTCTCTTAATATGTTCTTGTACTGATCAGAACGCAAAGTTCCATTCACAAAATAAATTGGACCCGGACCTTCTCCACTTATACAGCTCCATACCATAATAGCTGGAGGGTGTTTGACTGTTCTTTGAACGCAGTCCTCATTGTAACGTTCCCCTGGACGCCTCCGTACGAAATTAAAAGATTCCGTCACCGCTTCTAGACGACATTCGTCGCTGAATATAACCTAAGAAATTTGAAATTTAGGGTAATTTTGAATGCTCCATAAACCTCAATAAAATAATAATTTGCGAAAATATTTTGACATGCCTACTTTTTCCCAGTAATCAAGGGTAAAGCTCTTATGGTATCTAGCCCATTGTAACCTTCTGGATCTTATTTTTTCTGTCAACTTTGGCTTTTTTGCTGGTCGTCTACATTTAAGATTTGCCTCATATAATCGTCGGCGAAGTGTCATCTTTGATATTTCCACCCCATGGTCTCTAATTTGTCTGTGTAAGGTCCTGGCGGGTGCTCGTCTTTGTTGTATTGCCATATGCACAATTTTCCTGTCGGTCCTGTTGGATGTTTTCCTTTTTCTTCCGCAATTTTTCCTCTTACTTCCCGATTGAGAAGTTGAAGGATTCAGAGTGCGGACAATTCGATCCACCGTAGATGCCGAATTTTTTTTTTGGCCCGCGATTTCCCGATTGGAAAACTCTCTGGAGTTGAACAAACTTGCTATTACACTTCTTTTATCACTGGCGATATCTTTAACTCGTCCCATTTTGAAGTCACTTTTTACTTTTAACTACTTCAGAAAATTCCTTTCTTGTATGTCACGTTCACTGAATTTTCATTCAAAAAACACAATAAATTGAAGGGGGCCTACTGGGTATCAATATTATTTATCAATGCACTCTTTAAAATCCGCTTGCACACAAAATTGTCAACTGTTTCTCCATTAATTATTTTTTCCAAATGAAGCCAAAACGAAATCGCTTTCATTTATGTATATACCTCCCAGACCTAACCCGTTAGATCTGGGATTTCCCTAATTACCCAAATATCCTGCACTCATTACCTGCATGACCGTAATCATTGAAAAATTTACTTGAAAAGGATTTTATTGCAGGAAATATCCAATTTGTACGAAATTTCATAGAATTGCTGAGTGCGTCTAATTTTTTGAACACCTACTGTATATAGATATAGATTACTGGCAAAATTTCTCAGAATTCGGACGTTCCCTATATGCAAACAGGACGTGCCCTCAGTGCACTTGACTTACTTACTAAAATAACCGCACGGAAGAACCACTTAAAGGCTTAAGAGGCTCCGCTTCATCACTCTTGGTTAATGAATGAAAAATGAAGCAAACAAAATTAGGAGGTCGTTTGTAATTGAGGGTGATGATGATGGGAACCAGATTTCTTCGGGCTAATCACAGCAGAGAGTCGTTTTTATAAAGGCGGGCAATTAATAAGGGAATATTAGCAAATCTTCCTGCGAAACAGAGTAGCGTTTGCCAGTAACGTAAAGTTAACTGCTATATTCAACAATGAAACTAAGAGAATTGGGGGTTCTATAATCACATCAAAAATAATAAGCTGCTAATCGAAAAACGGAACTTCTTCGGACCAACTAAATGAGAATTTATGGGAAAGGATTTGGTTTTCGAATTTTTATCGGGTGCACGATCACATAAATTCTAATTTCTCCCGCTTGTTACTTTTAACTAAAGGAATTCTGCTATCGGACGCAGTGGGACTCCGTATATATGTACATAAAGACTGCCCACGATTCTCAGAACATTTTTCAAATAGCTAAAAACCCTTCAGAGGTTGCCTGCTAAGATAAATTGTCGAATTCAAAAGCGACCGGTCCAGCGGTGGCGTTTTCTTCCTTTCCGTACCAGGGGTGCGATTGTATAAAGGAGCCGACTAATCGACGAAGGTGTTCTCGGATTTTAGGGATATACAGCAGTTTGTATGATTCGTGTAGATATGTTTGAGCCATTTTTAAGGTTCCGTTGCAAAACAAGGAAGCTTTATAACAAAGTTATAAAGTCTTTGCTTGTATTTAGTTTAGCCATGTCCGTCCGTTCGTATGTCACATTCATTTTATGCAGAGACTATTAGGACTAAAGTGCTGAAATTTAGTACAAAGATATTTTATTTTATTTTATTTTATTATAAAATTCATGCGATAGTAATACAGAGTCAAGTCCAATTACATACTACCGTAGCGACTATACTTAATACAGCAGTTCATACAAGAATCGAAGAAGTATAAGCAGAATGAAAAATTCAAATGTTAAATAATTAAGAGCTAAAAAATTAATGTAGTGAATTTTTAGAAGGCACTTTTTGGAATCTAGACATTTTAGGAATAAAACCACTTGTTTAATGTCCAACAATATATTTTTTATAAACGAGTGCGACGCGTGTCGCCTTATTAGGGCATCATCAGGCAATCGACTAACTAACTACCTATACTAATGTACAATTAAAGGCGGGAGAAAGTTTTCCGGGTCTAAGAGAGGACTATTGTTTGTGAAATCAATTTGATCGTTAACTAGTTTTTTATTGTAAAACAAAGCCTTCCTAATCTCAAATATTTCTGTTTTGTTTAATATTACACCCTCACTCAAGTTATGTAGCAAAGTCATATTTTCAAGATTGGTTGAATGAAATTCTTCCCGTAGGTGTTTGGATAAACCCGAATGCGAATTTCCCATTTTGGCTCCTTTCAGGTGCTCGACAAATCTCGTCCGTAGTTGCCGCTTGGTTCTCCCTATATATACCGCCTCGCAATCAGCACACTTAATTTCATAGACTCCGCTTTTTGTCAAGTTATCTCCTTTTGGGGTTATTTTGTTGTTCACTATTACCTGTTTATTGAAAAAAGCGGGTCTAACGTCATGTTTTTTTAAAATGTTTTTAATTTTCTTCTTTGTTTCCTTAATATAGGGTATTTTTTTCCACTTAATTTTCTCGGCACTACTATTGTTTGTGCCCGCATATAAGAGAAATGTTGTTTCTCTCGATGCTTTCTTTTTTAAAATATTGTAAATGTGGCTCTGGGTTGATTGCTATTTTTAGAATTGTTTTTAATTATACGTCAAAAATTTGTTTAGATAAGGGAACAGAGAGAAGTCGATGTAACATTGAATTAAAAGCTGACATTTTAATATTCCAGGGATGGTTCGACTTATAAGGTATCACAGCATCCGAAAAAGTATTTTTCCTATAAATACTAAAATCTAATTTATTGTCAAGAATTTTAATCGTTAAATCCAAGAAATTTATTTCGTCCCTTCCATATTCACTAGTAAATTGATACTATCGACGTTGTTTAACACGGAATTTAAAAAAAGGTCTAATTGTCGTTATATCCATATATCTTGAAAATATGACTTTGCTACATAACTTGAGTGAGGGTGTAATATTAAACAAAACAGAAATATTTGAGATTAGGAAGGCTTTGTTTTACAATAAAAAACTAGTTAACGATCAAATTGATTTCACAAACAATAGTCCTCTCTTAGACCCGGAAATCTTTCTCCCGCCTTTAATTGTACATTAGTATAGGTAGTTAGTTAGTCGATTGCCTGATGATGCCCTAATAAGGCGAAACGCGTCGCACTCGTTTATAAAAAATATATTGTTGGACATTAAACAAGTGGTTTTATTCCTAAAAAATTAATGGTAGAAAAGACAGAAGAGCGAATGGGGGAAAAATGGCAAAAAAAGAAAAAAATAAAGAGTAGTAAAACGTAAAGAGTAGGTACTAATTGCGAAAAAATTTGTTTTGAAGGGAAGAATTAGAGTAGCTGATAGTCCATTAAGCGAAGACGAACAATTCGTTACGCAGGCTGAGTCTGAAATGGTAGGGGCTTTGGAAAAGATCAATTGAATTGAATTGATCGTTGTTCTTTTTTTTGCATTCTGAAGGATGGAGATTTCATGCGTATGTTGGTTCTAGCAGTGGCGATTCTGAAGGTAAAAGGCTCTGTGCGAGAGAGCCGCGAAGGAATGTTAAAGCACATCTCATGGACTAGGGAGGGGCAGTCAATGTAATTGTTCAGGATTTTGAATAAGAACATTTCATCAAGGTATGACCTTCGGCTAGATAGAGACTGGAGGGAAAGACAGGTTAGTCTATCATGGTATCCCATTGATTGCTTGTGGATTTTTATAATTAGATGTTTAGAAAACCTTCGAAGGGGTGATTCAAGGTGATCTATATATGTTTTGTAGAAAGGGTTCCAAACGGGACTAGCGTATTGCAGGGTACAGCGAACCAGAGAGTTGAAGAGGTTGATATGAGCGTCGGCTGTTTTAAACTGTTGACAAGTTCGAATAATGAAGCCACATAACTTGAGAGCCTTATTAACAACATAATTTATATGGTGGGAAAATAGGAGTTTACTATCGAAAATTACTCCTAGGTCCTTTATTTCGGAGACTTGTTGTAGGGAGGCCTCCCTGATACGATAGTCGAATTGAATGATATCGTGTTTGCGGGTAAAGGTTATACTTTTACATTTTGAGACGTTGAGCTCCAAGAAATTAGCACTGCACCATTGGGAGATGTGGTTTAGGTCGTGTTGAAGTCTGAAGCAATCATCAATGGAATCAATGATACGAAAAATCTTCGTGTCATCAGCATATTGAAGGCAACAAGAGGAAGTAGACTGAACGAGGTCGTTAATATAAATTAAGAAGATGAGAGGGCCAAGGATAGTGCCTTGGGGAACGCCGGACGTTTGGTCAAATGGGTCCGATCTGAATCCATTAATAACTACAAATTGTTTACGACCTTTCAGGTAAGAAGAGAACCATTTTATAGTAAGATTACAAAAGCCAAGCGACAGCATTTTATGTAAAGCTATGTCATGATGAATTTTATCAAAGGCTTTCGAGAAATCAGTATGGATAGAGTCCACTTGTTTACCATCGTCCAGTGCAGTAGCTATGGTATTAGTAAATATTGCTAGGTTTGTGGTAGTTGAACGTCTTGGTAAGAAGCCATGCTGGGATTCGCTAATAAGGCCTTTAACTTGAGGCAGTACCTGGGCATAAATGACTTTTTCGAAAATAAGAGCCAAACTGTTCGAGATAGCAACGGGCCTATAGTTCTCTACCTTTTTGCGGTATCCAGATTTAAATATGGGTGTGAGAAGACATGATTTGAGGCACTCAGGGAAAAAACCTGATTTTATTGATAGATTGAATAGCAGGTGAATAGGGATGGAGAGGGCGGAGCAACAGCGTTTATAGAAAACGTTAGGTATTTTATCTGGGCCGGCATTTTTATTTATGTCAAGGTTCTCGATGACTTTGCGAACCTCGTCGGGAGTGATCTCTATTAGGCTAACAGAAGTGGTGAGATGGTCCGTATGGGATAACGGAATATTAACAGCTTCCGCGCCCGAGAAAACAGAGGAAAAATAGCTAGAGAACAAGTTACATATGTCCCGAGGAGAGGCGGAGGAAGCAGAGCCGTAATGCATTTCCTGGGGATAGCAATTAGAGGATTTAAGTGCTTTGCTAAATGACCAAAAAATATGTATATGTATTAACATTTTGAAAAAACATACATAATTTAAGGCTACCTCTTCTACATGAAAAAAACAACAGTGCCGTCTAGGGACGCCCGAAAGAAGCCAAGCTTAAGTTGTACAACTATTAAAATAATTTAAATCCTGCAATTTTTGCATAATAAGATTTATTGCATTCATATATTAGTTATGTACAAAGTTTTAACATACAATTATCGAATCATTCACGAAGCATTATTATCTGTGTGCTCATCAGAAGTACATTCAGCATGGTTTTCGTCATCGTTTTCGTCACTATAAAATTACAATTTACACTTTTTGTTTACAATCGACAGAATGCGGGATAAACGAAACAGCTGATCGCAACGGATATTCAAGAGTGACTGGTGTGGATGCGTAGAGTAGAGAAAGAGATAGAAAGCCACGCCAGCCACGCACACTGACATGAGTGAGAGAGAGACAGGGCCACGCACACTGAGGCGGGGAGGCAGCGTGCACTCTGTATACCTACATATATTGGGTGTTTTTTTAAGAGCTTGAGAACTTTAAATAATAATACAAGACAGAAATATTGTTGGAATGAATTTTTTATTATTATAATCTGGAAGTTACAGGGGGTCGTAAATGGCCCGAATGGCTTCGAGAAGAGGATGTTACGGCCGTGCCTTTTTTTTGCTCTTTTCCTCGACTTGGCGGGGGCACTGCCGTGCCCCCAGATTTCGAAAAAAATATCTGGACAAATGAAGTAAATACTAAGACTGAAATTACTTTTAAAAATAATACGACTTACTAAAGTCAAACACTTTACGAGAATTAGGCGAACAATGTAAGCTTATATGAACTCAAAAAATTGTTCGGAAAAACCGCACGCGTTTGTGTATGTCTGTCTTTATGTTCATGCATAAAAATGCATGTTTGCATGGATTTGTGTGCATGTATACATGCATAAATATATATTGTTATTTAATTTAGCGTTGTGATTATAGGAATTGCTGAAACACTGGTTGACCTAAAGTACAAGTTTAACATTGTACTTTTTGTATTTTATCGTTTGCAGTCCACTACGGGACTCTACACTAAGCAGTCAACTTACTTTTGACCGTTTTTTTGGAAATAGCTTAAACCTTGTTTTTTTGCTTTTTTTATTACTTAACAGACAAATGTGTCTTACTAAGTTCAATTTACTTAGGTTCATATTATTTAATATAAATAAACATACATTTATCTTCTTAATGTAATAATACAATTTAACCTTACTGATTACATCGTAAAGTAATTATATTATTAAAAATATTCTCAGAGTCTAAACAGCATTATTTTTACATGAAAAATCCATTAGGTATAAAAAGAACATAACTTCTAAAGCAGTACATATAGGTAAGCATTACATATGTACATACATTGCATCTAATGTACTCAAAATCACTTCTTTGTCTCTGCTAATTTTGTTTCCTGTATGAACATGTCTTTTCGAGCGGAAAATACAACTACATAGGTAAGGTGCAAGACTACGGCAATTTAAGAGAAATAGAAAACCTAAACCCGGAAAAGGCCTGACCAACAAGTCTTAAAATAAAAAACGATTTTCTCAGAACAAATTCTTCAAGTGTTTCAATGATGACCCAATTGAATCTTTTCTGTGGCCAAGCAACAGCCTTTTAAAACAGTTTGTCTCATGTTTCACAACGCTGGTGGCACATTTCTGCTTAATTTCGCAGCTAAGTCAGACAGAAAGGTCAAATTGTGAAGCAAGCGACTTCCTGCGAAGGGGTTTTTTGCTCAAGTGCAATTTCCTAGTTCTTAACGCCGAAAATTTTCTTGCATGACATTAGCATTTCGAAAACCTCAGGCAGCAACTCCCTTGGGCATATCATCAAGTTAAAAAAACCATACAAGTAGCTGCGGTTGCAAGCAGTTGGTTTTGTCAATGATCACAACGAATCGACAGATTATGTTTTTAAGTTCATTTTCAATGGGAACCGACAGCATCCCATTGGGACAAATTTGAATGCAAACGAGTTAGATGATGAATATTGATGGCTTTTACCATTGGCAGCATGTACGTCACCAAAGGAATTATTTCAGGAAACGTTTGAAGTAATTTCTTTGCAGCCAAGTGTGTTCCGCCCGTTCATATACACCAAGTCATTTCATTTGCACTACGTAATTCTAAATAATTGTTTACGTAAATAATTTACCAAGGATTTTTTTTTAGCGAGGATTATGATTTTAAGGTACCCTTACAGACATTTAAATTGAAAGCGGTGTGTTGTGAGCCTGCAAAGTTCAGTTTTTGAGGGACCAATTGTGTGGGAAATTAAACCTTTTAATGAACAATTTTGCTTGCTTCATGCTATGAAAGTTTGGGATCTCAAAAAAATTAATCTAACAGGGAATTCGTAAATACTACAGACATTTCTACATAAGCAATATAAAGTTTTTATACACTAAGCACAAAAAAAAACACTTATTTTATTAAAAAACCGTGACTTTCAACGTCATGAAATAACTTTTCTTTTTGAGATCATAATAATTAAGAAAAATATTATAATAATAATTTTTTACGCCGCGGGGAACGTCTGGCATTACATCTACCTTTTTTTTATGTTTACACTATTCAAAAGCAGCAATGTTAATATTGTATATCTACATACATAAATACCTAATTTTTTTCAACATCTTTGACAAGCTGTCATTTCAAAACACAGCAAATAACTACAGGCGAAAATTGCTTATATGTATATTAGTCCACGGGCCAGCTATGTTTTTTGTAACTGATTAATAACAAGCTGATAATGGGTGAGTAGCTTCGTGTAGCCGAGACGCCCAACTTGTCTGAAGGAAAAATCTTGATAAGGGTAGGTAGCGAAGTGGGTGGTCGTGAAACATGTCGATCGGGTGGCAAACTCAACTTGTTTCATAACAATTCTTTTTATTGTCGAATATTGAGATTTTAGTATGCTAAGCTCGAAAAAACATTTGTCCTACAAAATGGGCGGTTTCACCGAAGCGTCCCCCATGCTTGATATGTTTAAATAATGACGTCACGAAACTGATCAATAACCAGCTAATTTTTTGTACTGTTATTAGTTAATGACTGCGCAATCACAAGGACACATTGTCCTACAAATTTAATGGTATGATTTCTCTGTCCTACGCTCGGAAGTTGTCCGATCCGTGGTTGCATTTTATTCATTAATAACCGACTAATTTTTTTTTCTTCTGTTTATAATGAAGCATGGAACACGAATGTACACTTGTCCTACAAAAAAAAGGTAGATACTAATGAAAAATTAATTTAAAGTAGTTTTAATTCATCCTTTATCTTGCTCTGAAAATTTTGCATTTGGAACAGTTTTTACAATCTCAACATACTGATCTGGATCTGGATAATATTCAACAATATTTAGAATTTTTCAATGAACAAATTACGAATGAAAATGTGAAAACATTATTCGAAGAATATGAGAAGTATACCTACAACTGAAACTTTGGAAGGCAAGCATGGTAAAACACCACAAATTTATTTAATTTATACTAAATTAGTTGAATACTATCTCATATTTGACTACAGCATTCGTAGAGGTGATTTGGATTTATTTTTATACGTATTGACAAAAATTTCTAACATATTTTTTTCTATGAATCATCAAAACTATGCAAGGTATATGTCTCTTTATTGTAATAAGCTAATCAACATTGAAAATACGCATCCGGGTTTACTTGAAGATTGTAAAAGAAATTTTTTGGGTATTCGACGAACATTGAAACCATTTTCGAGGATTCCAGTAGATTTGACTTTAGAACAGACAATTAATGCTGATGCTGCTTCTAGAGCCTCTGGCATCATCAACATTACGAACTCGTTCTTCGCGAGACAAAAGTGGTCAATTACGCACTCATTGCTCACGAGTGTCATATCGAAAGTGCTGGAGTTTTGCGATATAAGATCGGCTGATGATACAACAAAAGAATTAAAATACTCTAGCATCAAAAAATCTGCTAAAAACGTAGAAGTTCTGCTGCAAATGATCAGGCAAAACTCTAATCGCTTTGCATCGAATTTGTCTGAAAATCATCTGTATAATGTAGCAAAAGGGCAGTCTGTTAGGAACGAAATATATGAATTTTTGGCATCAGTTGAGGTCGAGGGTGAAAAATAACGTGTCAATTTTATTACTGAGACTCTAGCAGCAGCAGATCGATTTGACAAAGCTATAAAAAAAAATAAAATATTGAACTTCGAGTACAAAAATTGCAAAAAGGTAATTTTTGTCGGACTGGCGTCACATACTTATTTTTGTGTAGGACAGCGATACAGTGTTTTGAGAATATACTGATCTTTCATTTTTTAATTTTGTGCTACGGTTATTAATGAATAAAATGCAACCACGGATCGGACAACTTCGGAGCGTAGGACAGAGAAATCATACCATTAAATTTGTAGGACAATGTGTCCTTGTGATTGCGCAATCATTAACTAATAACAGTACAAAAAATTAGCTGGTTATTAATCAATTTCGTGACGTCATTATTTAAACATATCAAGCATGGGGGACGCTTCGGTGAAACCGCCCATTTTGTAGGACAAATGTTTTTTCGAGCTTAGCATACTAAAATCTCAATATTCGACAATAAAAAGAATTGTTATGAAACAAGTTGAGTTTGCCACCCGACATGTTTCACGACCACCCACTTCGCTACCTACCCTTATCAAGATTTTTCCTTCAGACAAGTTGGGCGTCTCGGCTACACGAAGCTACTCACCCATTATCAGCTTGTTATTAATCAGTTACAAAAAACATAGCTGGCCCGTGGACTATATGTATTGCTTAACTAAATTAAATATTTTCATTTATCATCATCTGCCGATAAAAAAATATACTGGTATCCCTCAATTTATGCGATTAATTGGTTTCATGTATCTTGAAATTAAAATTAGTTACCTGTATACATATTTCCACATTTCAAAACAAGGAACCGCTTAATCTGCAGATAGCTGGTATTGAAGAATTTATGATAAATCCTCATTATTTTGTCCTTTTTATGAAAATTGGTATGAAACCGTGCGGCTCAAATAGCGTGTAATTTGAGGGAACGTCGTAAATTTTGTCCATCTAGTACATAGGGATACCTGTAAATTTTTCTACCACCAGCTTTCTAACTGATATAGGTAACTTGGCCAATAATGGATAAGTTAGCAACTTTTCTTTATCTCAACTTAAAGCTCGAAGTGTAATATTCAGATGTGTAGTGAGGTCAATATTTTTTATACACCTGGGACCTGATATTCACGATTTTGGTTGATTTTCCTTATATATTTCAAATGATAAATGCAACTTATACCTACACTAAAATAATCTCTTTAAGTTATGTATAATTTATTATTTTATAATTTAAAATAAAAAACCTTTGAGTAATATAAACAACAAAAGAGAAAACCTCAAAAAACAAAAACCAATTCAATATTTTGTATGCACTGCACTATTGGGAGTTATTGGTATTTTGTTCGTTCCATTAATATTTTGTCAGTCCTCCTTTTGCTTTTATTACCGCATCCAATCTTCTCTGCATTTAATTGACCAAATTGTGGAATCGGGTGAAACTTTACTCCATTTTGTAATAAGTGCAATCCAGAGATCTTGTCTGGACGTAATAGTCCGTTATCTAATATTTTTATCTAAAACTTCTCATACCCATGGATGTTCTATGGGATCAAGGTCTACGGATTGTGGGGGCATTTCAACCCGCCGGTTGGAGGTATAATAAAACAGTTATTTATTTACAATTTTAGTTGTGTGTTTTAGGTCGTTGTCTTGTTGGAAGTTGGAAGACCCAGGTTTTTTTTAAAATCCAATCTCTGCACTCTAGGCTGCAAACAATTTTTTTAAATTGGCAAATATAATCATTGCTTTTTATTGTGGATTCAAAAAATGTCTCTTATCTATCTTTCGTAACCATAAAGATAAACACATCAAACTAGGAGCGGAACGGTGGAAGGCTTTCGCCCTTGTTGATTAATAAATTTAGCGCGCGATAGCAATGCAGCGCAAGCACCGATTCCACCCAATGGCTCATAAATTTATCTTCCAATCAATAGTTAAATGACCCAGTTTGCATAAGAGGGCACTGACCACGACAGTGAGAGGTTGCCTGATTCAAACATTTAACACTTTCCCGACACCGTGTTAAAATAGAGCAGGAGTGCCGTCACCGGCCGGTCGGAGGCAACTCAATTTCCCTAAAATAATACATCTCCGTTGGCCGGTAAAACACCGCGTGCGGTAGTTAGGTACACGCGATTTAATGTGGCCCATAAAATTAATCGCTGCCCATTCCGATCAATACACACGATCATCTAAATACTCCGCTTTGAGCACTGACGGCGGTGGGAGTCGTTGCCTTTCCTGTGACTACCTTTCAACTACTCGGCAAGTCACGCACATGGACTACCGCACGCTAATACAGCCCACCTGAACGTCACATTAGAATTGCCACGACGTGTTTACGTTAATTAAACAATTAACCGCAAGAATTCAAAGGATCCGATGGGATCTTCTTCAAGGATACTTATGTACCATACATACATACATATGTATGTAAAAGTACATATAAATACTTATGTGAGGGTAGTTAATTGGAATTTAATTGCTGACGTGATGTTATTGAATGTACCAGGTCGCGGCAACTTTCTTAGAAACAACAGAATGAGGAACGCAAAGAAAAGTGAAATGAGCAACGTGATTAGCGTCTTCATTTCCATGGTCACACCTACAACTCCTCCGGAGGGTTTATACCCGATTCTTATTATTACTCGATTGCGGACGATTCCCATGCACGTTTTTGTACGACATGACGATAGCCGTGATCGCATATTGCTTGTCGCACTTAGAAATGGGTGGTACAAATTCTTTAAATTAGGTATTTCAAAATTATTTCATTAGGCAATAATATTAATTATATGTTATATGTACTGATTTGCGACCTTTTTTTGAGTTATGTAGCTAAACTATTGTAGAGACCTTTATGTACAAACAATTCACAAAAGCGAGAATTGCAGACGCGGGTCCATCGGAAGTTCGCTGAGAAGTCTCGGTGGTGATAAAGAATAAACGAAAATGATACACACGAAACGAAAAAAAAGCACAGAATTATTTTAAGCTAGGTGCAGCTCAGTCAGTTCTCTGAATAATTTCTCACATAATATGTAGATACGTAGTTTTTGTGTTTTTAATATTTAAATACATTTTAAAAAGGAATAGAAGGTATTGGGTGCATACTTAAATTAGACGTGTTTTATTAAAAGGTGCCTTTCTTACTTACTTATATCAAATCCCTTTTAAAACAACAATTTCTGTGAACTATGATTTTTTGGATCACTATTTCTTAAAATCCAAGAATATTAACATACAAAAAAAGAATGCGTGAGTGTCGTGGAATGCTCGGTTGGAACAAAGTTCCTTTCGGAGTATATTATTATTGATAAACGTATTATGTTATTGATTAACAAATACAAATAAATGAATTAGTAGCGTCTGAGAGCAATTAAATGAAACGCAGAAATAACTAATGAATTGAAGGAATGGTAGGAAATTTCGTAATTAATATATTTTTGCGAGTTGTGAAAATAAACATTTTATTGTACATACATCATTCAATTCATCTAATTCATACGCGTCAGCTGTTTCTTAGTGTATTGTGTGTACAAAATATACCTGCGCTGCCGGTGCGAACATACTGGCTGCCTTGAACCAATAAGCGCGCACCTATGACGGCACAGTCAATAGCATACGCGCTATGGATAACCGTCTACATTAAAGAAAGGGTCGTGACGGAAACTCGTGACGGAAAACTCTTACACTTTTTTTCGCCTAGCCCCCATCCGCCAAGTCCGTACCGTGCGATAAGGAACTTCGTTCCAAAAAATTTTTTTTACCATACCACCGCCGAAAGTTCCTACTCTCTCTCTGTTCTGTGAGAGCAAAATGGCACTTTTTTACCCGACACATTTACTAAGTGTGTGCAAACGGGAGCAAAAGTATGTAACCAGCTCGTAATTTCACACGTGGTTTGCAATGTGAATCTCGTACTTTACTTTTCTCCCCGAGTGCACACATTTAGTAAATGTACCAGGTAAAAAAGTTCTGAATTTAAAAACAAACTTTTAAAAGCAAGCTTTAGTCGGATTCTCCTCTTCGAATCCTTTTAATTGATACCCACGTCAAGGGGGTTGTAAAGGAAAAGGTTAACTGCCATCTCGGGCCGTCCGCCATATTGGATTTAGAATGACGTCACTTAGCTAACCATGCATTGTCATCCAAACTAAACGTGTATGCAAAATTTCATCTCAATCGGTTGACGATAACTGCTTTAAAATGCAGTTGCAAATTTTGACCCGAACATACATATGTACATACATACATATGTACATATGTATGTATGTGCATACAAACATTGCAAGTTAAATAAAAAAAGAAAAAAAATAAATCTATATAAATAAAAATGAATCGCCAAATGTGTTGCTAAGCGCAAAACTCGAGAACGACTCGACAAATTCAGCTAATTTTTTTTTCATATTTTCCTTAAGGCACAAGGAAGGTTCTTATGGAGAGAAAAAACATAAAAATTGCTTGGAAAATAGTAAAAACAACACTTTTCTTTTCCCGCCAAAATCACAGAGTAAATTAAAACAACTGTGCAAAAAATTTAAGTCAAAGTAACACTTTCCATGCAAAAATTGTATGTCAAAGTTTACTGACTGAGATGATTTTACGACAGAAGTTTTATGTACACGGAATTTCAATTCAAAAGAGTAGTTTTAGAGTATGTGGTGTGGAACCATAATTTAAAATTGTTTTTCATAAAATATAGTGGATTTTGAGGGAAGATTTCGTGAAAGTGAAATTTTGCAAACAATTGCATTGATCAGTCATTGGTTTTTAGCGATACTCGATTAGTTTTGATTTGATACACGCGGATTTCAAGATTGTAAAATTCTCAGTACCTAAAGAATAACAAGGTTATTTGGATTTCGTTCGTCCTCTAATTTCAACATTTTTAAAGGTATATAAAAGCTTTTTAACCAAAAATTAAACCGACAAAAAAGGAACTGAAAAATGAAAAATAAAATAAACCCTTTTAGTCTGAATAACTGAGCACCTAAACTAATGTAAGTAACTAATTTTTAATCGGCGCCAAACAAACAAAAAATTTTTCCTTTGGCGCCAACTCAAAATTATACTAAACGTATATGCAAAATTTCAGCTCAATCGGAAACCGAGAAGTGGGTTAGAAAGCAAGAAATCTTGGAAGTTAAAGACCCACTTCAGTTAAATTTGACCCACTTCCCGGTTTCCGATTGAGCTGAAAGTTTGCATATACGTTTAGTTTGGATGACATGCATGATTAGCTAAGTGACGTCATTCTAAGTCCAATATGGCGGACTGTGGAGCTCTTTTTTGGTTATGTCTTGGAAGTTCCCAAACCTCTATAATATAGTATATTTTTCACAAAACACCCAAGTATCAGATAGAAGTTTGTAAGACACTTACAAACATGAAAAAAGCAATAGAGTTTACGCCTTGGTGTACGGTATACAATACCGTATGTAAGTGCATTCTAGTCGCTTTCTCAGCGCTCTATTCCGAAAACGGTTAGTTTTACAGAAAAATGCAAGAGGCATTATGTAGATAATTTCACGACAAACAATTTTGATAATGACCTCTAGTGACCTCCGAGCAATAGGTCGCGAGATATTTGCGAAAAACTGATTTTCGTGACCTTTTGACCTTCATAACTTTTTTAGCCGGCACGATATCAATGAGTGGGTTTACATGCACGCCACTTTGGGCTGACTAAACCAGGCACCCGACCTATTCTGGATAGGCAACGTTTCTTGTGTACTTACCCATGTATGTCAAAATTGAAATGTCATGTCCTTTGACAAATAAGAAGTGATGGAGATGGAGGACGAGCTTCTTAAAACTGAATGAAAATACTTTTTAAATACAGAAAATAAAATAAATTCTGTATTCTTTTATTTCATACAATTTTTTTTTCGCCACTTCAGTCAGAAATTGACAGCTTTGGGTAGAAAAATAGGTAGGCAAGTGTTTACATGCAGAATTTGGCATGCCTAATTTGGCTGGCCACACTTTCCGAGGGCTGCCAGCCTAAAATGGGTAGGAAGAGTTTACATGGAATATTTGGGCAGCCCACCCAATTTAGGTTGCCCATATGTGTGCATGTAAACCCACTCAATGTCGATTTTTCACATCTTCATTACAACGCCGTAATAAAGGTGTATACAAAAATTCAGCTCACTAGAAATTATTCCGCAGATCCCCATTAAAAATGTCTAAAATGACTGGGCTAGTGGGACAACTTGCTTATATTCCGCGGAACCCATGATTCCGACGGATTTGCCAATATCGTTCAAAAGGCTGCAGTTTCCAGTCAAAGTTTCATTTGCCCTCACGATAAATAAGTCCCAGGGTCAAACATTCTCTTTGGTGGGCATTGACTTGAAAAAGGATTGTTTTTCCCATGGGTAGTTATATGTTGGCTTATCTCGAGTTGAAACTCCAGAAAACCAATACAATTTGGTACCATCCAATAGCACAACATCAAACATAGTATTCAGAGAAGTCTTTAACAATTAACATACTCGCCCAATACATACTAGCAGCCAACAAGAAATAAAATAAACATAAAATAAATCCTAAATACTCAGTACTAAGAACCACACAAGATAATTTCATCACAAGTAAAAACGTTTGACGCCCTGCGAAGTGGGCACGGGTCAGCTAAATATAGCATACGTGCACATGAACCCTTCTAATACCCGCAGCCCGAAACTAGGTAATTTTTATGATTCATGCCCATGAGAACATTTGATCTAACTTATCGAGAACTTCTTTAACCAAGTTTCAACAAATTCCACCGAAAACCAATCTCCACAAAAAATTCTGCGGTTAACGTTTTCGCTGATTGGTTACAAGAGGCAGGTACCTTACATAATTGAATTTAGCAATTAATAAAAGTCGGCTAAGCCGTTTTATAATGAAAACTTGTACATATACTTGGAATACCAAAATCACGAGTTTAAAGGCGAGACCTCTAGCTTACGAGTTAATTAACCCCGAAAAAGATAAAAAAATTAATAAATTGTTCTTGACCTTTGGAATTCTTGTAGAGAAGCCGGCGGTCACTATTTAGTATTGCGCTTTCTTTATTTCGCCACAATTGTGCTATTACGAAGCACCTATTCTCGTTGAGGTATTCTTGGAAATTTTATTCATCCCAAAATATTTGTGCAGCTCTCTTGGGGTCCAGCAGATCAAGGGTAGATGACGACTTGATAACGAAACTCAAACCACATTCCTGAATGAGTTTCCTGTCGTCTTGTGCTCTCCCTTCTCTAGCTCCATTCACAAAGTGATGCTCACGGATGCTGCGTGAAGAAGGAAAATTGGAATTTTTCGGCATTTTGAATGCTTGACGCGTCTCAGTTTTAAAGAATTTTTTCATACCAGGAAAGTGGCGTTCTTCTTGGTTACATGGTTAGTTGAACAATTCAAACTTTCCTGCAGTTAACAACTGACAAAACAGTAATCATTTCATTGAAAAATTTTTACCTCTTCTTCTTCTCATCTTAGTTTTTTACACAGCATTCAATTTAGTTACTAAGGAACCGATTGCGTTTGGGGTCCCTAAAAGGATTTCGATTAAATGTTGCAATAGCATTCATATGCGACCTAAAGTAATCATTATATTATCTAAAACAAATTTGTCGGTATAGGTACTATCCGCAGATATTTATGTTAAAAATTTCGAAAAATAACATTATAAGTATAACAGCATAGCGCATTTGGGATCCAACACAAGTCCAGAATGTCCACCTAAAAATGCGTAGCCATTTCGAAGGTATTTATCTGCGCCACACAAAGGAGGATAATGTGTTTCGGAACCTTATGTTTGTTCCTTTGTGGCACGCTAGAGACCAAACGCGTTGGCCAATTTTGATGATTCTTACGTCAATCGATTTGTCTTAATCTTGCGAGTGTCACTAAAGACATGACAGTAATCTGCAACGCTGGCAACTCGACAGTGCGATCAGCTGTTTTTTGATCGTATACAAGGCTGTAACGTTCATCAGGTGAATCCAGTACGTTGTGGGTCCGGCAAATCTCTTGACCTAGTTTTTTCATCTAACGCTTGCTGCACTTCTGTGTCGAGATCCGCTACGCCACTCGTGAATGAATCGTTTTTTCATCCTGCAATCCATATTGAATTCTATACCTCGCAATGTGATTCTATTGTCGAAAGCTTTTCTAATATGTCTTTTAATTTTCGGAAGGCCGATTTTTCAAAGTTGAACGATTTTCTGTCTGGTTGCGATTGGTCTCCTGTCTTATCTGAATGTAATATTAACACTGCGACTTCTAAATTTTACGAGATTATATCTGCTGGTTTTGTTTTATGCATGCCAATTGTTGTTAATAAGAATTCTTGTGCACGTTGTCCTTGGCTCGATTCTGAGCTCATTAGCTTGAAAAATTCTAAGACTAGAGCTTGGAAAAAATTCTCTATAACAAGGACTGATTCGGATTTCAGCAATTTTTATGCATTGCATGAAGAGTTTGTTGCAAGATCTAAGGCCGCCTATTTATCTTACCTATCTAATTTAAAAGACTCTATTAAGAATGAGCCAAAGCGATTCTGGAGTTTTATTTACTCTCGGAGAAATTCCGATGGTTATCCTGCCTCGCTTCGCTACGATGGGGAGACTTCTAACGATCCTTTGACCATTTGTAATTTTTTCTACAGGTTTTTTGGTACAGCTTTTACCTCCGAAAACTGTGATATTCCTGACTTTTATAACTTGACTACACTTCCATCTGCAACTTTAGAAATTAAGGACCTCTACTTTGATCAGGATACCGTATTAAAATATGTAAGTGAACTTCCCTCTAAATTCACCTGTGGACCTGACGGCGTACCATCCATCGTTTTGAAATCGTGTGCTTTACATTTATTAAATGTTATCTGTTATTTATTTAATTTATCAATGTCCTCTGGAATCTTTCCTGATTGTTGGAAGCTATCATATATTATACCTCTTCATAAGAAGGGCTGTAAGGATGACGTTTTCAATTACAGACCAATTGCTAAACTTTCGGCACTAGGTAAACTATTTGAGGCTATTGTCTGTGATATTTTATATTTCCATTGCAGATCCCTAATCAATGAAGACCAACATGGCTTCGTAAAGGGCAGATCAACGGTATCGAATCTCCTAACTTTCTCGTCTTACTGTGTTGATGCTATCGAAAAGGGCGAACAGGTTGATTGTATTTATACTGATTTTAGTAAGGCCTTCGATAGAATCAACCACAAGGCACTTATCTTTAAACTGAAGAGATTGGGTTTTCCTCCAATATTTTTAAAATGGCTTTCGACTTATTTGACTGATCGACTACAAGTTGTGTCTTTTCGTAACACATTATCTTCACCTATCCATAATACATCCGGTGTTCCACACTCCACAGGGAAGTCATCTGGGTCCTCTTCTTTTTATTTTATTTATTAACGACGTGAGTTATGTTCTGTTGCACTCGAATATACTTATTTATGCTGACGATGCTAAAATTTTTAAAATCATTAAAAATCCATACGACTGCTCTCTACTCAATGACGATTTAAATAAATTTTCTCAGTGGTGCTCTTTAAATTGTTTGCCTTTGAATGTAGGTAAGTGCACACTCATGTCCTTCTCAAGAAAACATAATCCCATTAAATTTTCCTATTTAATGGATGGAAGTGAATTGTGTCGACTTGACTCGGTGAAAGATCTGGGTGTAACATTTAACTCTAAATTTACTTTTGACGATCACATTAATATCATTGTTAATAAAGCTAATTCACTGCTAGGCTTTATCAAGAGATGGTCTAAAGAATTTAATGATCCATATATTACCAAACTGTTGTTCCTTACGTTCGTTTTACCAGTCTTAGAATATGCCAGTCCTGTTTGGTCCCTTCTTATGCATTTCACTCTGATCGACTTGAGTCTGTTCAAAAACGATTTTTGCGATTCGCCCTTCAATCTCTTCCTTGGGTCAATCCCCTATTCCTACCACCATATGCGGATCGCCTAAAGCTTATTTCCATGGCATCCCTGTCCGATAGACGAACTGTATCCATAATTGTTTTTGGCTTCAAAGTTTTATCTGGTGAATACGACTGTCCACGATTGTTAAGCTTATTGAGCTTATCCGTTCCACGTTTTGGCCTCAGATCTTGCAATCTGCTTCATGTACCTTTTCGCCGTACCAACTATGGCTTGCATGAACCAACTACGCTCATTTCGAGACTGTTTAATTCGCATCCCGATATCATTGATTTTAACTTATCTACTTTTCAATTGAAGAATCGGCTTACGAATTTCTTTAGCAACTAATTTATAACTACATATTTGATTTGTTTATTTTTTTTTTTATGTTTAACCAGATATTTGCTTTTTATTGTTTTTAATAGACATTTAATAGACATTGTATGTCTCATTGCGAATAAATAAATAATCAAAATTCAATATGGCGGCAATTAGACGCCATATTGTGAAAAAGAGAGTAGACGAACTATGTTAAGTGGGGTATCATTGAATTTGAATGGGTATTTGAAAATCGTCTTTAGGTTTCTTTTATCATTTTTCATTTCGAATGACTGTTTACGATCTGTAACGAATTAAAGTTGGTTTGCAACCATTCTAACTAAATTTTCAATACTTATAATAAAGCTGTGATAAAGTTCTTATATAATTGATAAAAAATAATTATCATAGTATAATTCTCAAAATCGAATGACAAACCCAGAATTTTTTAGTTGTAAGGACAATGGAGTGGCCAGCTCTTCGGGGGGACCAGATGGAACCCGGAGAATTGCCACAGGCTGTTTATGTAGAATTTGACGACAAAGCTATTAAAAACAATGTCCCTGGAGTAGGAGTCAGAATCCAACCATCAACGACAGAATTCGATGCACTTCGTGAATAGGGCAAAATAGAACGAAAAATGTTGCCATTGATATTAGGCTGGGGTGTTACTGTACATAAGTTACAAGGAACTACTTTGGACCGAGGTGTGGTTGATTTAAGTTCACGAATTTTTGCGAAAGGTCAAGCCTACGTAGCCTTGAGCCGGGTTAGGTCTCTAGATGAACTAATAATCAGTAGTTTAGACCACCGCAAACTACTTAATAATCCCCACGATATTAACTCCCTCAATGAAATGACAAGATTGAGGAATTTACCGTCTTATAATCCTAACTAAAAAGTGTAAAATAAAAAAGTAAATTTAAAAAATCAAAAAACCCGACTGTGTAAAAAATGAACTTTAAATAAAAACTGAAAAGAAAAAAAAAAAGTCCAGTAGCCTAGAATTCTGTTAAGTAATATTGAATAACTACACCATTGAGTAGTTTCATGATCGATACACACATAAAACAAATAATAAATTCTAATGCGAAACATAGCGACTTTAACAGTCGGGACCCATTATTGGGAAAATTTGATCCGGACTAGAATATTTAATGGGTTTTAAGGTTTTATGCTAAAAAATGGATCATCAAAATTCTTGAGTAGACTTCATTTCTTCTCAATCGAAATTACGGAAAACCTGCGATAAAGAATAATGTCTTAAACCTAGATTTCCAAGCTCAACGATATAATTGAATTAACCAACAAATAATGTTTGTGAGCATATTTTGCATAGGGTATGCATGTATCTTAATCCAGTTGGACTGAGCAAGCGCATTTTAATTTTCTAAGGGTCTGAAAGCAATGGCGACATGATGGATCACAAAAAAGATCTGGTTTCCTAAGAACTACGCCTAGAGTAAAATTGTAATTGTAATCACCCAAAATGTCTCTATTTTTGAATGACTTTGAAATTTTCAAAATCAAATCGAAACTAATTGAGTAGGGGAACAGTATGTATACTTTTATATATACACGTACATAGTTATTTTAAGAATTGGGATGGATGAAGTTTAGACAAGAATTGTTCCTTTCGTTCGGATGGAACTGCATGCCTTCTAAAAACTGAATAAATCACTGATAGAGAGGCATAATAATTTTAACTTCAAAAAAATGTACTTTTGGGACTTGACTTGATGACTTACATATGTATATATAGACGTTATTTTAGAACTTTATAATTAGGACAGAAATCACATTCAGCTCATTGTACATTGTTACTATGTCATCTGACTATAATTTTTGGATGAAAGATTTAAATGCTTTCAGCTTGAAAATTCGAGCAATAATGTTTTATTTCCCTGCAATGACAGAATTTATTGCGCGGCATATTAAAGGATTAAATTGATATCTACTATATTCAGCGCCGACTGATATGCATTTTTACATATGTATATAATATAATATACGTCGTTTTAGAATTACTATTAATTTTGCATATATATATGTATATTCACTTCTTCGCCGCTATGTCTTAGAACATAAAAGTTCATGTTCTAATTTACGGCTGCGGATTTAGATAACCAATTAAAGAATCTGTGAACATTTTTTTCACTTTTCCAGCGAACATTGATCTGGATTGAATTTTCATGGTCATGGGGTTACTGGTCATCGAGAATATCAATTTGCATTTTGCGTTCTTTTTTAAGGCTCGTTCTATTGGCAAGCTTGCACTTTGAGGCAAATCCGCCGAGCATTCGACCATATTCCCTTCAGGTAGAAAAGGCGAAAATATGGCAAAGGGATCCTATTCTTACCCAATCGAATTCCTTACAATGCAGAACCGGCCGTGGAATGTCTGGTTATGATGCGATTCCCCCCTCGAGCCGCAGAGGTTTTGTTACTTTTCATAACTTTACATCAGCAAGACTGTAATAATGGGCAATCATCATCTTATCGCTGATTTCAACGACAACGGCTCGCCTTTCTTTAGCATCCTCATGTATCGCTGTGTATCGTCGCATTCCGATCACTTTTAGTTTTTTATCGCTGCAGCGTAATTTGCGGTTTCTGGAATCGTTTCCAATTCACCGCAGACTTTGCACATTCGATCCATCCAACCAGTGTCTTGAGAAAAGTGTGGGGTTGATCGGGCGGTAATAATATTCTCCTTTATTTACATAACTTTGATGAAAAAGTAAACTGCTCGATGTTAAGATTTTATACTTCTAAAGATGATCGCTGCGTTTTTAACACACTTTTATTAGCTTCACTTGTAACTATGTAAACAAATCTTGGAAGTTAAATTTGACCCACTTGCCGGTTTCCGATTGAGCTAAAATTTTGCACACACGTTTAGTTTGGATGACAATGCATGATTAGCTAAGTGGCGTCATTCTAAGTCCAATATGGTGGACTGTGGAGCGCTTTTTTGGTAATGTGTAAACAAATCTTGGAAGTTAAATTTGACCCACTTGCCGGTTTCCGATTGAGCTAAAATTTTGCACACACGTTTAGTTTGGATGACAATGCATGATAAGCTAAGTGGCGTAATTCTAAGTCCAATATGGCGGACTGTGGAGCGCTTTTTGGTTATGTATAAAGGAATCTTGGAAGTTAAATTTGACCCACTTCCCGGTTTCCGATTGAGTTGAAATTTTGTACACACGTTTAGTTTGGATGACAATGCATAATAAGCTAAGTGGCGTAATTCTAAGTCCAATATGGCGGACTGTGGAGCCCTTTTTTGGTTATTTTTGGTTATGCGTAAACAAATCTTGGAAGTTAAATTTGACCCACTTGCCGGTTTCCGATTGAGCTGAAATTTTGCATACACGTTTAGTTTGGATGACAATGCATGATAAGCTAAGTATCGTAATTCTAAGTCTAATATGCCGGACTGTGGAGCGCTTTTTGGTTATGTGTAAACAAATCTTGGAAGTTAAATGTGACCCACTTGCCGGTTTCCGATTGAGCTGAAATTTTGCATACACGTTTAGTTTGGATGACAATGCATGATAAGCTAAGTGGCGTAATTCTAAGTCCAATATGGCGGACTGTGGAACCCTTTTTTGGTTATTTTTGGTTATGCGTAAACAAATCTTGGAAGTTAAATTTGACCCACTTACCGGTTTCCAATTGAGCTGACATTTTGCATACACGTTTAGTTTGGATGACAATGCATGATAAGCTAAGTGACGTCATTCTAAGTCCAATATGGCGGACTGTGGAGCGCTTTTTAGTTATGTGTAAAGGAATCTTGGGAGTTAAATTTGACCCAATTCCCGGCTTCCGATTGAGCTAAAATTTTGGATACACGTTTAGTTTGGATGACAATGCATGATTAGCTAAGTGACGTCATTCTAAGTCCAATATGGCGGACTGTGGAGCGCTTTTTAGTTATGTGTAAAGGAATCTTGGGAGTTAAATTTGACCCACTTCCCGGTTTACGATTGAGCTGAAATTTTGCATACACGTTTAGTTTGGATGACAATGCCATGATTAGCATGTTAAAGTCATTTTAAGACTGAAAAGTATAAAATAAAATATTATAATTTAAAAAAACTAAAAAACACACTTTTATCGCGCACTAAAAGGTATAAAATAATTAAATTAAATAAACTTTAATTTGTTACGATATATGCATGTTACTCTTCCCAATATTTTAACTTTATTGTAGGGTTAACGCGAACATATATTTTTTTATTCAATATGTGACGGATGATAGATATGCTAGGTAGTTATTAGTAAACTTATCACTTCTTTTATGTCCAATGAGTAATTCAAAAAGTGTGGAGCGCTTTGTCTAAATTAATTAAAAGTACACATAACCAAAAAGCGCTCCACACTTTTTGAATTACTCATTGGACATAAAAGAAGTGATAAGTTTACTAATAACTACCTAGCATATCTATCATCCGTCACATATTGAATAAAAAAATATATGTTTGCGTTAACCCTACAATAAAGTTAAAATATTGGGAAGGGTAACATGCATATATCGTAACAAATTAAAGTTTATTTAATTTAATTATTTTATACCTTTTAGTGCGCGATAAAAGTGTGTTTTTTAGTTTTTTTAAATTATAATATTTTTTTAGTAGGAAGATACGTAATACTTCGATGTCGAATACGTGTTTTGGGCAAACTCAATTAGTGGATTATTTGCAAAAATATTAAGCTTTTGCGGGCTCATATTTGTTGAAAGCGCGGTTTGTAACATGATCAGAATTTTGGGGTTTTAAGACGGTATTATGATGATATGGTGGACTCAACTCTTTGATTTGTGCCCGTTGATTTTGTCCACCACGAAGTTTTCATTTTTAACTTCCCAAACTTTTCAGTTTGTCGTGGGATTTTGACTAGCTCCTGAGAGCCAAGAGTGACATACATATTAATTGATTATAAGTATCGAAAAACTGCCTGAGTAAAAGGCGTAGGTACTTGAAGGGATAATCATATATAGAACTTTTTATATATTGGTTTTTTTTCATATCTGGGGGCACGGCAGTGCCCCCGCCAAGTCGAGGAAAAGAGCAAAAAAAAGGCACGGCCGTAACATCCTTTTCTCGAAGCCATTCGGGCCATTTTCGACCCCCTGTAACTTCGTTGCGGAAAAAACTAGAGGCCTAAATTTTCAGTGACCAAGAGGGCATTACATAGCTACATAGATATATTTCCAAATTACATTAAATTTGAACCAGTAGTTTACGAATTATAGCTGATGAAAGTTCTTTAATTTTGTCACTGATACACTCACCAATCATCAAAATTCTAAGGTACTTCTAGCAGACCCACAAGCTCCAAATTTTGAACACAGTTATTGTTTAGCCTACAAAGGAAGGAAAAACTAAAAAATCCCGAAATTTCATTATATTTAATGAAAAATAATGATTTTATAAAAAATTACGTTCATTCAAAAAATAACGCATGCGCTTGTACTCATGCTTGCCACTGGCCGCGATTGAATTTTGAAAGGATGAATGTAGTAGGCTATGAATCGTTCTGTGGGCAGGGTAGTGCCCCCGCCAAGTCGATTAGTTTGTTCAAATTTTGAATTTTAGTTAGCGTTAAGCCCATAGAGGAAGGAAAAGAAGGAAAAATCCCGAAATTTCATTATAGTAAATGAAAAATACATAAAAGCATCTGAGAAAAATCAATAGAGACAGGGAGTGGGCTTTAAGAAAATCAGTAGCTGACGGACAAGATATATTACCCTACAAAAAGAAATGAGATCCCATCGAAAACATAAAATGTAAAAAAATGCCAAGTCTCGCAACGCAGTTCTTCTGCCGTAAAAAGTTGTGAGATCTTATGTAAAACCAAGTCAAATCAATCATATTAGTTAGTGTCTATGGAAGCACCTATTCAACAACTTTGTTATAAATTGTTATCTAATCAATTACCTATCAATATTTATAGTGACCGTATCAATATTAGACATCTTTATTTCTATAATAATTATAATTGCTTGGCATTTGCACGGCAACATATTCTACTAATTCAAATACTGGCGAGAAACACTGTTTTTGTCATATTTTTGAATAAAATTTGTATAAGGGGACTTAGCACCTCCAGAAAAAAAAAACTGTCGTTCTTAAAAATGGTGTCAAAAAAACAATGGAAAGAGACAGCTTAATGAAACTTTGTGAGCATATATTTTATTCAAAAATGTACACAACAAAAATTTTTTCGGATTTTTTTCGGTGTATATTCGCTGTTGTAGCTTTTCCACGAAAATCAATGAAAAATTACGGTGGGCACGATTACAGCCCTCAGAAATGACCTAGAACAGATTTTCAAAATGGGTTTTACTTGTTATCAAATGCTCCGCAGAATGAACTAGAATAAATCCGTCCGAACAAAACGAAATTTTAAAAATCGCTTTTTTCCTGTAAAATCTGCTATAAATCGAGTAAGTATTGACCATTCTTCATGATTCTAGTTTATCCTATGTATTTTTATATGTATAAGAACATATCAAAATTTCAAAACGATTCATCCGCAATTTTTTTTTTATATTGCCCACTGACTTGAGAAACGTTATTTTGAGATAATCGCGTTTTAAAAAAAGAAAACGTTAATTTTCGTAATTTGTTTATTAAATTCTTACCTATAATCAATCGGCTATGCCTGGACCGTACAAAATTCCTTCCTCACACTCGTATTGCTCAGCCATTTCGGACCTTTTGTCCCTAAGATTTTTTTTGAAAATTTGGAGGTGCTAAGTCCCCATAAACATAGTTCAAAGTATTCATCTTTATGGAAATCCTCTAATAACTAATTCATAGTGATTTGCCCATTTAAGTTAATAACGCTTTTATTGCAATTCAGTGAGCTAGTTAATGATAGCCATACATTTATTTCGTCATTATCAAAACAGCATTTTTTAACTATTAATCCAGTCAAAATAGACATTTGACTTAGCCAAAACTCGAAACTTTTTTTAAGAAAAAGCTTCCTTGTGGTGGGGCCTTTCTCAAGAAAAAAACCGCACTCGAATCCGACGGCGCGTTCCGAAGTTATTCGTGTTATAATAATGAATACAGCAACAAAACCCACTATCCGCAATGAAATCCAATTGGAACGCCTTCAACATTTAGATCGGCGATATCTTAGGAATGGTGATTCTTAGGAAAAAAAGTAAAAGGACTATTTTGGTAGACAATTTTATGATCTACAATTTTTGTCTGGGCTATATTTTTAATAAAAATTACCGTTTCCGAGAAAAATCCGAAAATCCGAAAACGTTGACCTTTGACCTTGAATAACTTTTTTCGCAGAGGTTGGATCGAAGGGGATTTTTGACATTTCATTTATAATGGTGTATTTAACGTCTCTACCAATTTTCAGCTCTATGCGAGTTTTGGCTAAGTTTTAACTTATTTTTGTCTATTTTGACTGGATTATATAACCTCTGAACATTGTAGTAAAGTGTACTATGTATTTGCATAATATTATATACATATACATATGTACATGCATATGTTGTATCTCAAGAGTTGTTATATTTTTGCAACCATTTGTTGTAAATTTATTCTATATAATGATGTCATTTTGGCTTGTTGATAATTCAAGTGTAGACTAACTTAATTTCAAACGACCTAACAGAATGATCTTCGATAAAAATGGCATGCCCTAAAGGCGCCGACAAAGCAGGTACAATCGGACCACACCGCGCAAGAGGATGCTTTGTAACAACATAGCGGCGCGACTTGTTCTTGTTCCAACAAGTCCAAACAAGATCAATTCCACGAAATGCGTGCGGAAAATAGACTCAAACAGCGGCATGTTACACCATCCCTCGCTGAGGTCGGACGAATTTCTTTCCCATAATTTATCCCGCCTGCATACCAAAGCCTCTGAATGAACGATCAGTCTGATTTCAGGGCCAGACACATTATGGTAAGGTTGTGGGCGTATTAGACCTGAAACAGGGAGAAGGGAATGAGAACGTCTTTGAAATTCCTCTGGTCAAACACTCGAACGACTAACCAGAAAGATCGTGGCTGAGCGTTATAATTTCATGAGAACATACACATTCGCATTTCTGCAAGATGCGATGCGCGTTATAGCGACCCAATTTTTTTCAAAGCTGCTCGTATGCGTGTTTAGTGTGGGGAAGCAAATTTGATATGTTTGTTATCTCGATTCTCCAGGTATAACGAAATTTGTTGTGCTTTCCCTGTCCCAACCTGAACAGACAAGTCTGTGCATGAAGAACACGTGCACCAAGAACGCCAAAAATTAAGGGCTGGATTATCTACAGTAACGGCTATGTGACGAGAAGTTCTCGCTTTTGAATATGGCTTGCAGGGAATAATGGCAGGTAGTTAAAGGTCTCAGAAGCCTGGGCATTGTATCACCTGTGGTACAATTTTGAGCACAATAGAATTGAAACGATTATAATGCATTTTAGTCAATACATCCTTTGTAAGACGTTTTTGTTGCATATGTGGGACCAAACTTACATATTACTTCAACAAATATTTCAAATCTAATGTACGAATATTTGAATCCTTAGACTATTCAAATTATTTTAATAAAATAAATTGAAATCTTTATAGACATTGTTCTATGAACAGAGAAAAATCTTTCCTGTCTTGTGGCCTTTCTATGAATTATTTTTTGATAACACAATGTTTAAGAGACATACATATGTATGTATGTATTTGCGAAAAACTGATTTTATTACTTTGAATAGAATTTTTATTCGACGTAGGATCGTTGGGAAAATTTTTTTCCGAAGTTGGAGTATTTTTTAGTTTATTATGGTTGGACTAGTTTATTAAAATGTGTCGACTGGTTTGAAATGTAGTCCAATTATGAGAATTCAAAATGGGTGGTCTTTCAATACCTATTAAATTCCTGAAGAAAGTACCTATTAGATGAGATCTGAGATGTCGAATTCAAAATGGTATACTCTGCTATGTTAATGTTCGTAAGATGGATGCAGACTTATCCGAAAGATAAAACTAAAAAATGTTGAATAAAATTTTGTTTTCTAAAATTCAACCAACTGAAGTTTAAATTGACAATCGCTCTTAAATCCGCATCGAGAAGAAAGAAAAAAATTTTTTTAGTTGGTGTGAATAAAAGTTCTAGCTTACAACTTAATATAAAAATTCAAAAGCTATTAAAACTATAAATTGCAGTTTTTCATGTTTATTTAAAATACCCCGTAATAAAAATTTTGCAGATTATTCCAACAAAAAACGTGTTTCTCCGTCTCTCGTGGAGTATTCCCCATATCACCAATATCACTTAAGCCTTAAGGAGACACGATGAAAGTCCCTACAGTATTTAAACAGAGATTTAGATTTATGGATTGAGTTTCTAATATAAGATTTTCGTGTCTCTAAAACAAAAAGAAAAAAAATTACATAATAAAAAAATATTTTTTAAAAAAGCTTTTATTTAACAATAAAATATACTAAAAAGGAACAAATAAGTTTTTGCTAAAATAAATTTAGGCTGAGAATAATATTTTTATAAAATAATTAATAAAATGATACCTCAGTTTTAATATTTTGCATTGACGAAGGGCCTAATTTTGGGCCTAAAATATATTTCAACCAAAATATACCTTTAACGTACCTTTACGGTATTTCTGTATTTGTATAACTAATTTATATAAATAAATAAAAGCTTGGGCGCTCACACATCCTGAAACTTGTCGTTCAGCATAAATTCGCTTCTAATGAGCGCCCAAGCTTTTATTTATAGTCATACGAATACAGAAATACCGTAAAGAAAGACGTTAAACGTATATTTTGGTTGAAATACATAGATATGTATATTTTACATCCAAAATTGATGAGCTTAGACAAAAGCTCTTAAAAAGACCCCAATCCTTGCAAAAATGTAATTTTACCGCACATATTGTACAAGAAATTGTCTTACGGTTAAATTGGCCAAATTTTAATATCGTAGACATTTCGGCGTCCTGATCAAATTCTTCCACCTGCATGGAACTCGAAAAACGTTCCTTGCTGGATACAAACTCGTATTCCTGCTATTGTCGCTTGTAAAAAAAGTTCCGAGGCAATTGAATATTACACCAAGTGCACGTGGGATTAAAAAAAATTTTAATTTTAAAATTTAAAATGAAAATTCCCATTTTAAACTATGGATTCAAATTCTACGGGAAAAATACGAAATTTTATTTGAACATTTATTTTTTTTACATTTGTTACAGGGTTGCGTGGAAGGATGCGTGGTGTAAAAAAAAAGTTCCGGGACGGCTCGCGGAAAGCACATCGGGTCGAAAAAAGGAAAAGCACGATTCAAATATTTCTTTGGAAAGCAATCCAATGACACCAAACTCGACCACCATCCAATAAGAAAGACTTCACTTAAGATATAGCAATTGCCCTTTCCCCCACCCAAACAGTTTTGGTCAACAAATTTTCATGTAAAGTTTACATATTCAAATTATTATGAATGGAATTGTTTGGCACAATTGAACCCGTGGAGCCTCGGCATGTTTTTGGCACCGGCACTTTGGCGAAACCCCAAAGTCAACCAAAGCAACAAGCCAGCTAAACTTGACTATGGGGCCACGGCGTCATACATACCAGACCAGGTTCCGTTTGATGCCGCCGAACTTAAGAGACATTATTGAAGAGAGCGAGGCGGCCGTGTTTTGAGGCAGAAGAGAGAGACACAATACAACACACATTTACGTTCTCTGGAAATGCAAACCGCTGTAACAAAGCACTTCACGTACCGTACTACAAATGATCCATTCATTCAAAGTTTTCCTCAGTTTTCTTGAGTCAGCCTGCAGAGTGTCTTGTGTTCTTGAGGTCCTGCTTGGCCTTCGTTGTCCGATTAGTCCACTGTGGTAGTTGTTGCTTCGGTGTCTACCTGTCCCCAGCTGTGCCGGTTTCTCGTAGGGTACCTCCGTGGTGCATGCGAAAAGATATCCGCGACGTAGTCGGTTTTGTTCAGTGAAATAAAGTTGAAGTGCTGCAACAGTTGCTGCGAAAACAGAGTTTGAGTGATTGATTTAGTTGATTGGGATTACTTCGCAGATCTTACCCCAAAGGAGTTTAAAGGAGTAGAAAAATTGGTAAGTACTGTGCCCTTGCGAATTTTTAATTTGAAATTAACTCTTCGAGATGTGAGGTCCATCGTTGCGCGTTTTAATTAGATCTGTAATAGGGATTGGATTTATGGGCTCAAACGGGCACCGGATTTTTTCTAGCATATGGTTGGACACCCTCCAATAAGTCACGAAGTCCCGCACCCAACCTTACGGACTAACTGGAGTTTTTGAAGTACGAAAGTACGGAAGAAGTGGACTCCACGGCCCATTTAGATGTAATCTGATTTCCAAAAGCCTTCCATAGCCGGTCCGGCTCGGGTTAGGCACTGACTGGGGGGGTTGGGATTGGGACGTTTACACGGCTAATGGCATTGCTCCGGGGGACGAACTGTCCTTCGGGTCGTTCGAGCCATTTGAACTCAAATTAAAACTTTCAAAGTTTTTGTAGAAGAACTATTTTAACGGTTATGGGGAGCCGTCCCATGTCCCTTCATTTCATTGCATGGAATCTGGTTGCTTTGACTGTTCGAGTTTGTAAATTCCTTGAGGATTTCTCGAAGGAAGTAGACGGAGCCGGGCGCTGAATAAGTCCGAACTTTTCTGCCACTGCAGAACTACTTCGAGTCCCGGGTGACGGATCCCCGGGATGGTGGAATGGGTGTGGGGCGCGAATGTTGAGTGCCATGACATGCACGGCCTTCGGGAGGACGAAGGTTGGCGAAGTAGTTGCTCCAGCTCGCACGACCAAGTTCCAGAGCCCGTCATTAATTTAATTAGTTATTTGCGATATGATGAGACTCTTCTGTTGGGAAAACATCGGATTTGGACTGTGTCGTACCGCGCGGGTTCATTCCCCGGTTAATCAAAGTTTTACGTGTGTTTGATCAAAGTTTGATAAAGGATCAGGGCAAATTGAATTTGGGCCATCAGTCGAACTCTGTGTGAAACACCAGGCGCTGTGGGCGCCTAATTTCCGAGTGTAAATTGAAGGGTCCAAGTAAAGGGCGAGTTTTTAACGAGCTTCCGGAAGCACTGGGAAACCCGTGGATTTGGTTGTGCACCTCTCTGCTCTCCGGCTACGTGTTTCCTATTTTTCTAATCTTCTACGTGACTTTCGGCCAGCAATGTGCAGTATTCTGTTCGCTGGTAAAGTTCAGGTAATCGCAACCTTAAGCGACGGTGGCGCTGCCGTCGAGCTCACCTCAACTACCCGCTTGCAGTAGATCCCCCGATCCGCTTGCAGTTATCTTGTGGCTATCTTCTGGGTCACGAATCGCGGGGACAGTTATGCTCCAGGTGCGAAGTGAGCCAATTACGATGCATAAACTGGTACTGATGGGGCACTTTCAATGGTATGTCAGTTCAGTGCTGAGATGATTGTTGCTTGCTGAAACAAATTCTAAAATGTAGCATGTCTCAAGACCGATGGCAGGTATGGCATTTTGCAGCAATCCGTATTTTTTCAATAGAATACCTTATGTAATTGTTTCGTATTACCAATTGAATTTTCTTTATCTCTCTAGTCCTAGTAATTACCTTTACAAGCAAAAAAAGTGCAAACGGCTACAATTTCACATTTGTAATGTATTATAGAATGAAATGAACCATACTATATACAACGTATTTTTATGAAAAGCATTTTCAAGCAAAAGGTTTATTTTAGGTTTTTCTTATTTAACTAACTATTACACATTTTCATAACAACTTGCTTGTAATTAAAAAAGAATAATATAAATATGTTCATTGTATGTGTATGCAATCGCAGAGTGTTTACCTGAAGATTACCACCTTCATATGTAGGTATATATGATCCGTTGATTTAAGACTAAAAACATATCAATTACCGATCACCCTGTTGAGGCAGCATATTTATATTAAAACTATCATATTCAACGGCTCATATATCCAAATAATTAACATTAAATTTCAGAAGTCAACCTCCTTATTGCTTTTTTGCACTATAAGTAATAATAGTTTTGAGGGTTGTTCTTAGAATTTTTTCCCCACGGCAGATGCGGTTAGACTGTAGGTATGTAGATATGTTTGTTACAATTTTTCTCAAAACTAGCTGAGTCTATTTTGATGAAATTTATTTTTTCTTGAAGGCTAGATCCCAGACGTTCTTAAATCTTAATTATTAATGGTAGAAAGTGTTTTCAGAATCTGCAACTTATTACAACTATTAATTTGGGCTTTGTTTTGTCTTTGGTTTTTGCTTCGGCTTAAGTCAAGATTATAGACTTGGATTTTAATGAAATTTTGTAGAAACATTCTTATGATCTTAAAAGTGACGAACATGCAATTTTCCCAGATAACTATTGTTTTTGAAATAAGTATTTAGCTTTAACATTTTTGTTTTTGCGGCAAAAGCTATTGCATAATTAATTTATCTATTCAACTTTTAAAGGAAGGTAATAGTCAAAAGTCAATAATAATAATACGTAACTAAGTTTTTATGAAGATCTGTTCAGGCGTTTGAAGATCATCAGTTCATTTGATTTGTGATTCTGAATATTCAGACTAATTTTTTAGACTGAGTGGCTGACTGTGATTATATTTTTGTTACCAGAATTCTGAGATAATTTATAAATGTAAGTTTATAGGAGTTAATCGCTGAAAGCGAATTTCGTTGTTGTGTTTTTTTATTAATTAAGAATAAGACTTTCCTTATTTTCCTGGTAACAATTACTTAATACAACATTTTTATCTTCAATAAAAAAAACTCGCTTGATATAAATTGGTGTTTATTATCATTTTTCCCCCTTATTTTACTATCTGACTACCTACCTCAGCACCTGTGACAACCATCCCTGACAGGGGGTTAAATGTCACACTTCTCTTTTTTCTTAAAACAAATAATATTTCCACCGCACATAGTGTTAGCGAAAAAGTACTTATTTATGTTTAAACTAGAATAAATACACTATCCATAATATATCATTTGTCATCCTAATCTACGAACAATAGTACTAAAAATCCAAAAGAAAAAAAATGACTTCCAACCCCGCTCTCCCCTACATAGTTTATTTTATTTTTATTTTTTTTGTCTTGTTTGTTTTTAAATTGTAAATTTAAATTTTTCCTAAAAACATTAGAATCGGTTCATTGCGTTTTATCCCTGGTGCACACTGTACCACTGCAATTGAGCATAGGTACTACTTGGAAAGTAATGATAACTTTGTGGCTCAAAATTTGTGATGCATAAAGGGAAGTACATATGTATATATCATATGTAGTTAACTGCTTAGCTAGATGGCGTAGAATAGTATATGGAATATATGGAGTATTACTAATTAAATTATGTCTTCCTCACTAGAGGTATCGAAGAGTTTTATATTTTGATGTTTAAAAAATGAGGGTTTTCGAGGTGAGAAGATTATCATTTCGTATTTTTTAGTATAAGCCGAGTTTGAAGGTTAAGTTTATTACACGATGAAAAGGTCTTGAAATTGTGATTGTGAATTAGCCTAAAGTCAGCTTTGAGCTCAGTTTATGGCAGAACTAAGTAAAGGCTAAATCATGCATTCAATCAAATAACCAAAGGCATTTAAGTAAGCAAAACTTCTACCTACCCTGCCTACTTCTCTAAATGCCATGCACAACAACAAAACTATAAACATATAAAAAATTAACAGTTCTCTTTGGATTTCTTATCTGGTTTTCAACATTCTCAAGTATTGAAAAGATTTAAGTTACCTCCTGGGGATCACTTTCCCACAGATCTTTAGGGGCGAACTCGGGTCAGCGGCTGTACCTAAAAGAGCCGTAAAAAAATTTGTTTAGGTAACAAAAAACATCTTAAATCTTTATGACTCACCAAAAGAATTCTTCGCAGTTTTTATACCAAGAAATCGGTCGATCCTTTTCACACCAAGGGACTGGCATACAAATCTCAGCTGATTTTGATCAACCGTGTTATCGTTACTATGAGTCTGGGTGAGGATAAAAAACTTGTAGATCATTAAGTCTTTCCTTCGAGTAAACAGTAACAAGTGAATGCGCTTTTGTAGTGTTCCTGCCCCGAAATGGATTTCTATGTTAACGGTGACACTGTAAAAATTCTTGCCGAAACGAATGATATTCAAGATCATTTTGTTTGTAGGCTAAAAAAAAATGAAGAACGCAAAAGTATCCGGTTTCGGGTCATAAAAGGTTTTCCCTGTTCTCATTGTCTGGCAGAAAAGCATTTGCCTTTGAATAAAAGAAGAAGAAAAGTTTAGGGGCCATGGAAAAAAAGTACAAGTTGTTGATTGATCGTTATAGTTTAAGTAAGGTCGTTGTAGGGATAGGAATAATAAGGGTGTGACTGCTTCATGTATTTCGACTCAATCTCTCGTCGGCTGCATCATAACGGCGTGATAAACGAATATGTCCAATATCTCTGCTATCTATCTACATTCTCAAAAGAAAGTAATTGGAGCAGCGTTTGGGCTTCCTCGTCTAATGAGTAATTTGTGGCTTAAATTGCTTTACTGGTGGCTCCGCTCCGCCCGCTCTATTTGTTTAAGCGAAGCGATAACGTCATTTGGTGAGCTATCTGAAGGTCCTGAGACCCTTGTCACTTTACAAGCCTCGGTCACACATAGATAGATATGTTGTAGGATATAAAATTACAGCCCGCTTGCTGAGCCCTGCGCGCAGCCGCAGTGCGGAAACTTGTAATGATAAGTGCCAGCCTCAGCTGACATTAGTTAACCACTTTGCTGGTAACGCGGTGTGCCGCGATAAATTTTTGTTGTACAGATTGACAGTTTTATTGTCTGACTCATTTCGGCGTTTTTTAAATCATCCCGTTGAGATAATCGACAATAATTCGTCAGGGCGAAGAGATATCTGACCAGGGCAGCACTTAGGCACAACACAGAGCTGAATTAGGGAAAACAAATGGGGCTTCATGTGACTTTACATAATACGCGAATTCAGATAGCTACGGTTGGCTGCCGAGTGAATTCAGTAGGAGACTCACTCGAGCGTGCCCCGAGTGTTCTGGAAGAGGTATTGAATGGTTTCGTGACGACATTTGCATGTTAAGTGACAATGTCGAAACGGACAAAAGCCTGTTTTTGTGTTATGTAAATTATACTTATTTATTTTGTTTACTTTTTGTAGTGCAAATTCTCGTAAAATTGAAAAGATGTTTTGCAGTTGTCACTATTATCTCACTAAAAATCGTTACGAAAATTTATTTTACAAAAGGCCGGAATTCAGAAAAATTTATGTTCACCACCAATCTCACCTCTCACCGAAGCGTAGTTTTATTATTCCAATTAATTTTTAATAAATCAATGAATTCACTCCATACGTAAGTGGACTGTTACTTAATGTAATTGTAGATACTTAATGAAAAGCGTATGATATTTTGTACATAAGATGAATAAAAACAAAACATATAAATTAACATTTTAGTATAAGTTCCAATTCCAATCGAAAAATTATTTATTCAAAATACAGGATATATTATGAATGTAGGGGGAGTCTTACGAGCAAATTGTTTGAATTTATTTACTTATTTATTTTATTAAATTTTAACGTATCACCAAAAATGTTCCGCGTTCATTCTCACACTCAAAGTACCACTTGCAGCAATCTGGATACGGAAGTGATAAGTCAACGAAGTCACCACGTTCACATCTTTCAAATCGTTTTATTCCACAACTACATAAATAGGGAAAAAGAAGTACACTGTTATAGAAGTTTTAAAAATTGTCTTACTTAGCGATTGTCCAGGAGCCATCTTCAAAGCAGTGAATCGCAGCGCACGATCCAGAAACCTGGTTGTTACCTCTCTTAAACTCTATCCCATCGTAAATGCACTTTCCAGGACTATCTACAGAACATTGTCACTTATACATATATAAGAGTATTATGTACCTACGAGTATATGAGAAAAACAAAAAAAAACATTTCTTATATTACTTGGATCTCGTGGGTTGAAAATCGTGCCGGTAGTATAAGTTGCGAAGAACAAGCTTAAAAATATTAACACAATTTTCATTTTTAAAAAAATGGGATCAGTATGCACATGTAGATGCGAGAACTGTTTAAAGATGTTTAAAAGATTTAAAGATTTTTCCGGATTTATATGCTTTTTAAAACTGGGACAAATCGATTCACATGTGAGAGGTCAACAATTTTCTAAAAATACCGGCCTCATTAAAATATGTCAAGTAAATATTTCATGGTCTTCTTATAAGCATTGTTAGAGAATATTAAATAACAATATGTAGGTTATTTCGTTTCGAGTATTTTTTGCTGCGATAACCTCCTTTATTTAAGTTATATTTAATTTTTTTTTTTTCTTAACACATGTAGTTGTTTAACTTTTATGCTGTAAATTCGCCGTTAAAGTTATTAGTGTAAGCTCAGGTTAAAAAAACATTATATGCATAAATTGTTTATTTATATACATACATATTATACATGTGTGGTTGAGGCCGATTTACTTCTCAACTGGTATCCTTTTTAATTTGATGATAACGTGAGCGCTATACAGGGTGTTTTGCTAAGGTCTGAACAGGGGTATGCCAATCGATTCTAAATGGTCTCCTGATCAACGTTTGTTCGGACACCCCCCCCTTCAAATCGGGTCTTCCCCCTCAAAATCACCATTGAAAATTTGGAGGAGGTTAACCTAGAAAATGCATTATAAGTTCTTTCAGAGACATCCTAGGATACTGATTAATAACGCATTAGAAAGCTGAGCCTTCAAGCTTTCCAACGATACCACCCACGACCCAATCCGTCAACAAAGAAGCGGGGGAGACCGCGTTAAATTTCGAAAATGGTAATTTCAAAGCCCAAAATTTGACCTTGACCCTTCATTCTGCCGAATTTTTGTATGGGAAGATCGAAACTTTTTTTTGAGAAAAAGCTTCGCTGTCACGTTGCCTTTCTCAAGAAAAAAACCGCACTCGAATCCGACGGCGCGTTTCGAAGTTATTCGTGTTACAATACTTAATACAACAGCAAAACCCACTATCCGCAATGAAATCCAATTGGAATGTGACGTCACTTTCCAATTGAACTTCATTGCGGGTAATGGGTTTTGTTGTTGTAATCATTATTATAACACGAATAACTTCGGAACGCGCCGTCGGATTCGAGTGCGGTTTTTTTCTTGAGAAAGGCAACGGGACAGCGAAGCTTTTTCTCAAAAAAAAGTTTCGATCTTCCCATACAAAAATTCGGCAGAATGAAGGGTCAAGGTCAAATTTTGGGCTTTGAAATTACCATTTTCGAAATTTAACGCGGTCTCCCCCGCTTCTTTGTTGACGGATTGGGTCGTGGGTGGTATCGTTGGAAAGCTTGAAGGCTCAGCTTTCTAATGCGTTATTAATCAGTATCCTAGGATGTCTCTGAAAGAACTTATAATGCATTTTCTAGGTTAACCTCCCCCAAATTTTCAATCGCGATTTTGAGGGGGAAGGACCGATTTGAAGGGGGGGGGGGGGTGTCCGAACAAACGTTGATCAGGAGACCATTTAGAGTCGATTGGCATACTCCTGTTCAGACCTTAGCAAAACACCCTGTATGTAGTTTTATTTGAGCCTATCTTATTACGATTAAAGAGATGTAAAATTTATCGCTTGTTTGAATATCTATTTTTTCGATTATTGGTAAAATGGCCTATTAATTCTTTTATCATTGTTTTCGGATTTGAATTCAGTTGATTTAGATTGACAAACTACGTATATTTGGGTGATATTCAAATTTACGTGCTATATAATTTTAAATTAATTAAATTTTAAATGACATTTTAGAAACATTGTTAGGATTTTAAAAACCTATATTACGCATCAAATATGACGAAATGTCAGATATTAAATTTGGAATATTCATAAAAGTGGATGCTTAACCACGTTTACAGAAACATAAAATACATTATTTTGTAATAAAAAAAGGATTAATCTTAAAAATAAGAGATTTAAGTAGTTGAAAAATTCATTCAATTCATTAACAAGTCCATTATTATATGTAGGTAGGTACATAAATTTCCTGAATGATGACCAAAATCTTGATGTATGATAACAAAAATGAGTCTTCTTTTGTTTCGTGCGCAATGGGTATTGAAAAGAACAGACAACGAAAAACAAACCCCTTATTTACACATATTATTGTTTCTGTACAAATGTTACTCAAGCTCAACAGACAGTATAATGTCTTCCCGCGTTGTCACATTCAAACTATCATTTGCAGCAATTTGTGTAAGGTATAACTACAAATGTATGTATATAACCACACAGTCTCCACGTGTGCAATTTGTGAAACTCTTAACTCCATAACTAAAAAAAGATGACGCATATAAATAATGTCCGCAAAACACCCTTTTTAAAATGTTACTTCATTTCGAACTAAGAACCATCGTCCTGACAATGGACCATAGAACAGCGATCTATTGTAAGTGCTTTTTCCTGGCTTGGTATTATTTCCAAAAAATCATATGTAGGTATAACTTATAAAATCAAAAATTGGCTGTTTTTACTTGGAAGGCAAAAAAATGTACTAGCAAATCAGCGCTGAAGTATAACTATACGCAGGAGATTAAAAGTCTATAGTGGTTCCCCAGACTTATACATATGTATGTATATGTACAGTTTAGAAAACCACTAGTTAAGCTACCATTAATTGAGGAATAAAAAAGTGGGTGTGATTTCTCAAAAGACTAAAATTAAAAGAAAAAAGTTTTAGAATATGTAAACAATGTGCTTTCATATGACTTTTTGCTGACCATATTCCACTTATGTAATTCTTTAAGAGCAAAACGTAATCAGGAAGTGCAAATTGTTATTCAAGATGTTTAAGAAATGAATCAAGAAAATAGTAGTAGTCAAAAACATTCTTTTATTTGCAAGTAGGTACTGGCATTTATAAAGAGCAAACAATATTCAAAATTTTAAAAAATCACAGTATATTTTCCTTTGTCGTTCTCACATTCAAAGTACCACTTGCAGCATTCCGGGTAGGGTAGTGATTTGTCCACAAAATCTCCACGTTTACAGTTTTCAAAACTCTTAACTCCACAGCTGGAAAGATGTAGAACCACAGTTAGGTACATAAATAATTTTCGAAAATCCTTTTAAATATCATTCACCTCATCATTGACCAAGAACCGTCGTCGTTACAATCGATCTTAGAACAAAGATTTGAAAATTGATTTGCACCTCATTTTAGTTCTTTGCCATTAAACATACACTTCCCTGGATTATCTGTTAAAAGTCCAAACACATATAACGTTTTAAAAAATTGAAAAATGTATTTTATACGCTACTTGGATCTGGAGGACTAAAAGCTGTACTAGCAAAGCAAACAGTTATGCAGATCGCCATAAGAACAAAAACTAAAACTTTTTTCATTTTGAAATATTTCTTGATTACTTAGTTGACAGTATAACTTTCTTAAGAAGATTAAAAGTATAAAGCAGCTCTGCAGATTTAAATACTTTCAGCAGGAACGAATAAATTACCTCATTGGTTCAGAGGCCAAAAGCTTTTTGGTTCTTCCATTAAATTCAATTGATAAATTTAAATGATTAAGTAAACAAATATCGTAAGATAGCAAAATATTAAGTTACCCATAGAACAATGTTTTCTCTCTTTCTTTTTAATGTGATAACATTTTATTTAAAGTTCTGTTCTATTTGCACACTTTAAAGACACTGGTATATGAGATGACTTTATCAGTTATTAATGCTCAGAGATTGTTTTGAATAAGTATGTGATGAAAATTTTTATTTGCGACTGCGTAATTTTAAATACCATAATGAGATAATTGATGGCTTAATGATGTACAAACACACATTTATGGCTTATTACCAGACGAATTATTTTTATTTTTTCACGTTCTTCTTTGTGATATTCATTTCTTCTATGAAATATAACAAGAAGTGAAAGCAAAATACACATTGTTTAAAACAATGAGTCTCCGTCTGCTGATAATACTACTGCCTTAGTTTCTTTGTAGTTGTTATTTTTTCGAACTATGTTATGCTGTGATTGTTTTTTCTATCGCAATCAGTTTAATTACATTACTTTTGACGAAAGCATTGTATATTGTGTATATTTTCTTATTTTTCTTATTCTCATCTTTAATTTTGCAATTTTATTCAGAAGTTTTTATTTCACACACATTGCCGCTAATATTTGATAATAAATAATAGCCATGTGGTATCCGTGCAAATTGAATTTATTGACATCTAATTTACTAAAAATACGGTCAATAGCGTAAACGCTACGATTAAATATGCGATTAGAGGGTTTGAACCGCCCTGAGATTACCCAGATTGCATAAAGGACCCCGCACAAAATGTATGGAGAAGGCCTTTCGGTGAAATGAGCTGAAATTTTGGGAGTAAGTAGTTTTTGTGATGCTGATCAAAAGTCCCAATGGGGTGAAAGCTCCACAATGGCTACTTTTTCATTTATAGCGGGTTGAAGTTGCGAAAAATTGACAATGGGTCCACTTAGAAAATGCTTAATAAGTTCTTTCAGGGATATCCTACAATATTGGTTGATAACGCATTGGAAAGCTGAGCCTTCAGGCTTTCCAACGATACTACCCACGGCCCAATCCGCTAACAATAAAGCGGGAGAAACCGCGTCAAACTTCGAAAATGGCAATTTCAAAGCCCAAAATTTGACCTTGATCCTTCATTCTTCCTATTTTTTGTATAGGAAGATCGAAAATTATTTGAGAAAATGCTTCCCTGTCATGTAGCCTTTCTCAGGAAAAAAACTGCACTTGAATCCGACGATGCGTTCCGAAGTTGAAGAAGAAACGAAAAGATATAATAAGAATAAATCGTATCCAAAACTAAGTAAATTTTGTATGTTTTTTAAATATAATTAATTCGAAAAGTGGGTAGATATTTGTTGTTTGTTTGCTTTACCTTTACATGATAGTTGAATGACAATAAATGTATTCAGAACATCAAAATATCAAACCCTTATTTCTTGTGGATATTTTTAGAATTTATTACCTGAGCAATAGAAAATCTGAAACGTTAGAATGAATTGTTGGTCAAATTTTTCCAATCACAAAAGTTGGCAAATGAGATGTCTGACATCAAGTTTGGCCTCTAACTGAGGTAGACGCTTATATACTTTCCTATGGTCCGGAGATTCATCGAAGAGGCGAAAACTTTCAATCACTTGCTATTAATTAGTTCATCCAAACAATCATTCCACTAGAACGGTATTGAGTAGTCATTAGGAGCAATTACTTTTATGGGAAAAGCAATTCACTGGGGCGACGCAGAAAATCGTGGTGCGCTCCGGGAGTGCGGTGAAGTGACGTGGTGCTCCAGAATCAATCAAATTCCATAATAGAGCTCTCTGGCAAACAACAGGGAAGGCGAGAAGCTCCTGGAATTCCTCCCCCAACCGCCATGACCCGCATATTTCACAGTCCATTGACCATTTTCACATCCCACTGGCGGAAACGTAATCGAATTAAGCAGAGAAATAAATTCGAAAAAAAAGGGCGGGGGGGCCCCGTCACATTACGGGGACTCTTTTTTATTGCCGCTGCTGACGCTGTCTGCGTTGCGATTGGGCTCGGGTCGCCATCGATACCTCGCAGCCAGGCCGAGCCGTAGCCGAACCCGCACGCCGTGGCCAAACGCGGAGAGGAGCTGGAGCTGAAGCTGGAACCGAGGCAGCCGAGCCGAGGTCGTAAACCTCCTCCTCTTTCCTAGTTTGGTCAAAACGACGAGAACAAGTCACTAAGCCCCGGCCCCGGCCCCGGCCCCAACCCAGCAGCCGTGAGCCATGAGCCATGAGCTGGCGGTGGTCGTTCGTTACGGGACGCGTCATATGTATATTGTATATGTGTGTAGTTAGGTATAGTAGAATGGCGAGAATTCCATTGACAGTGGAGCGATCGCATGCCGCGAATGCGAAAAATATTTGCCTTGGCCAGGGAAGCGGAGGATGATAAAAACGCTTTCCTTGAGCAGCCCAGATAAACCCGACCGGGAGCAGGATAGGACCAGATCCAGTCCAATTAACCGCTCCAGGTATGTGCTACTGGCGCGGCGACGGCAGCGCACCGATATCCGTTGCGTTCTCGAACTGCAAATTGCTTGTCGGTTTATTAGCGACATAAAGATTCCGGTTGACTCACATCTCAGAGGAATTCTTATCTAAACAGGTTTATCGTATCGCGATGCCCATATACTGGCAAGCACGATCTTAACAGACATCTTATTGCTTTTTGCAGATTTTTTTGGGTAAACAGGGTCGCAGCGAAGGTTCTTCTGAGTCAGTTTCAACTATGGCGAAGAGGGAGAAAACAGACTCCTTGGAGCGTCCAGGCGCCCTCAAAGATGTCAAAATCGTACTGGTTGGACCCGCTAAATGTGGAAAGACAGCACTAGTTCAACGATTTGTTAACGAGACATTTACTGAGGTAAGTTTTACCACTTAAAAGTTGGTCAAAAAGGGAGTTTTTGAATAAAAAGGTTTACAAATATTAAATGACCGGTTTTTTATTCAAGAAATACTTAGGGCATTATTCAAATAAAAAAATTAAAAAAAGTATAAAATCCCATATATAAAGTATGGGTCAAATGTACATACACATAGGTATGTAGGTATATGTACATATGTACATGTATCCATAGACAATAATTTCTAAAGTTTGCAATTGTTGTTTTAAAATGTTCGAGCAACTGCAATATAATAATCGTTAAAAGCGAAAAAAAAGTTACTTTTGCGGTCATAAAAATTAAAATTATGACTATAACGGTAGTTTCACGCGAATTGTGTTACTGAAAAATTAAATTATTGATCTACACGTGTTAAAAAAACTTTTTTCTCATTCTCAAAATTCGAAAAGAATACAAAATTACTTTAGATCTACGGACATTTTTTATATGTATATGTACCTATGTACATACGCTAAACTTGGCCTTTGAATAAAACTATATTATTAAATTTTAAACAAGATATATTATGTTGCATTAATTGACGAATAATACTAAAATTTCTATATATTAGGGAGCTTAAAATACAAAATTGATGGGTTTGCCTACTACCGTTTTTAGGATTCCGTACCTCAAAAGGAATATTTATAGGATCATTTCGATGACCGTTTGTCATGTCTGTCTGACAAAACCCTTTTCCTCGGGAACTCGTTAAGTTATCAAGTTCCACGATTCGGTCAGTGAATATTATGAAGTTCAAAATAATATTACATACTTAGGTCTGCGGTCCCCTGGAGCTGAAAAAAAAAATCAAACTTCTAAGTCAACGCAATCAAAATATACAGCTACTTACACCGCATAATTTGACACTGGCCAATAAATTAAAACTTATTTGGTACTTTTCTTACCTAGAATCATGAAATTTGACAAGAATCAAGGTTCCAGGGCAGAAGTAAAGGAAAAGATCCGAAAATCGTTAATTTGTAGTTATATCACATAAAAAAAATATTTTACGGAGCAGTCGGTGCTCGAGTCAGACTCGCGGTTGTTCGGTTTTTTTTATCCGGGAAATATACCTAAATAGACTTTTAAAAAAAATTATTGTGTGTGTGTATGTATATGTACTTAACTTTGCTCATGCAGTTCTTAATTGATGCCAATACATACCTCCCCTGACTTTACAAAATATATGTAACTTAATTATGCATAAATGCATAAAAATTTGGTAAAACAGAAACAAACGTAAAAGTGACATAATACAGTATTCATTTATCTACATACATATATATATGTATATATAAATGAATGCGCATGGATTCCCTTGAAAAGGCATTCTTCATTTTTAGAAGAGATCCAATCGCCGCGTCGATCCATTTTTAAAAACTTTCGAAAGAAGTGGAGCGCGATGATCATTGGTCGAAAAAGGTAAAAGTTCGACGGAGCTACATACATATGTATGTATATCCGGTGAATAAAGCGGGTGGGGTAGCGGTTCCCTTTTGAACGATTCCAACGTGTCCTTGACTGATATGTGAAGATGTGGTTTTAAATTGTCCTATTGACATCCTCGAATTCTTTTCTCTTTCCGCGCATGATCTTCAACGTTGAAATCACCACTTTTAAACCTTTGAAACCATTCTCTCCGAAGGAGCAAAATCATCATAAGCGTCCACAAATATTCTATAAGTTTCCGCACGTTTCTTTTATTATTGAAGTGGAAAACAAACAAAAGTTGCACAGAATATTATTGCCAAATGTTAAAAGAAAAAAAATACCAAGAATATAAACAATGCTTTCGAAATTCATAAAAGGAGACGCCTAATTGTGAACGGCGGAAACTTATGCATACTCCTATTAGATTAGTAGTGCCCGGGCAAGGCCGAGTCATTTAATCACCAAACGAAACTCAAACCGTACACACTGCGGCCAATGTTGCCGATCTCAATGAATTGGAGTTGGAAGATTGATTGGGATTGATAATCTCTTAAGAAGAGTTACAATCAAATCAGTTTCAGGCGGTACGAGGTTCATTGGGTAAGCTAGTTTATTTATAAAATCGTTGGCGTTTTCATTATGTGACTCAAATGTTGTAATGAAATGCCATTTGAATTGAAGAATAATCTCAAATGTCTCGTTCCAAAGCGACAAACAAAATTTGTTTATTAATTCGTCACTTTTGACCTGAAATGTTTGATCGTATGTTCTTAAAAAAAAATGAATTGTATAATATTCTTTGTTTTCTATTGTTCCCTCAACAGACCTACATTCCAACTGGTTTCGAAAAGTACTCCACAAAGCAGAAGGTCGGCGAGTTCACGGTCGACTACCAGATCTGGGACACATCTGGCGGTGGGGCCTACGACAGCGTGCGCCCCTTGGCCTACCAGGACGCGAATGTCTTCATGCTGTGCTTCAACGTCGGGGACCAAGAGTCGCTGACGTCGACGATCAACAAGTGGTGCATCGAGATCCGCCGCCATTGCCGGACCACGCCAATTGTGCTGTGCGGGTGCCGGGCGGACACCCGGAGCGTCTACAACACGATCACATATTCGGCCCAGGCCCGCATTCCTGTGACTTCCGAACAGGCGCTCCTCGCCTGCAACCACATTGGGGCCGCCGCCTATGTCGAGACCTCCAGCCAGTACGCGAATATTCTGGTTCCAGAGGCGTTCAAAGTGGCCGCGGAGGTGGCGTTGGGCCTCATTAGCCAGCAGAGCTCCAAGCCCGCCAGCAAGAAGGCCTGCAAGGAGAAGAAGTCGTACAGCGTTTCGAGCCCCACGCTTAACAGGATAAGTGGGAAGCCCGACCTGAAGAACGACGTCCAGAAGACAGCCAAAAACTGCTGCATCATGTGATGGTTCTAAAGGACCTGGTCTGGTGCGCCCCACGTGACCCCGCCTCGAGGGCTCAAGTGTATTCAGTTTACACCCTCACAACACAAGTTAAGAAACGCGAAGCCGCCGTCCCCCCGAAGGCTCCTTCCCCCCTGTGTTTCAACATTTTCTGTGATGTTAGTTTCTAGGAGTTTCGTTTGTGCGTTTTCTAATTTTATTGTATTGTTTGCGTTAAGGAGGTTTATCACTGATTGTCGGACAATGTAACAAAAGCTTTAAACGATTCAAAGTTGAGTAATTATTAAGGTAGTGACCGCTGTAGACAGTAAGGGAGCCCTGGGCTCGTTTGATACGTCACTCGTTAACTGTAGCATATATTGCACACGAGGTCTATTTGAAGCTATTTTTAGAGTAAGAAATAAAAGTGTGTCCAACGTAATCAGCTGTTTTCCTTCAATCTCCTCCTATCTGATATTTGCAGGTCTACTATCAAGCACACGGAAAGGAAAGGGTTGTAATTACTATGCGCCTCTTTTTCATCCTAGAAGGGTGGCTCTAGTTATAATCTTTTACTCTGAATTTCGTCCAGGATGTTGCTTTTTCAATGGCAAAGCAGATGTGGCGACATTACTTAATTTGCCACACGATTTTTTTGAATCAGATTAGCTTTTCTTTAAAAAAAAGTTTTTTTGAGAAGTAAGACTGACTGAGTTATCTTTTCCTTATTAAAAGCAAGCTTTTTTAAAAATAAAAATATTAAGTTAAATAATTTTAATAAATCATTTGATTGAAATTAACTTAATTTGTTCATTAGTTATTAAGGGCGTGTGCCAATTCAGCTTTTCGAATAATTTTTTTCTTTTTCGAACATCTTTCCGGAATTGCAACTGTACTAATTAATGATGTTTGCTTTTCATTTATTTTGCATTTTATTTTTATAATTTTAAAATATATAAAGGTTCCTTCCCTTGGGTGATGCGAACCTATGCATGCTTACGTCGGGTGCGCAATGAATTTGTGGGTGAAGGGAGAAGTGACGCTTTGCGGGGAAATGCGCACTTCATCGGTCTATTTATCCGTGGAAAGCACCACTACAAATGTAATGTAGCCACTCGTATCCATTTTGACAAGTAGAACAGTACAGTTAGAACTGTCAATCACTAAAACAAATATATCTTATATCTTTATTGAATTCCACACTCGCGTAACCATATGCATAGTCTCACATCAACTGCGTGCTTAGCGCACTCATTCAACGCGGAAGTCCGCCTAGTCTCGCATTACCCTTTTATTGCTCTTTGGGCCAGTTTATGCCGTAACCAAAATAACTTAATTCAAGCTATTTTTCTCGACATAAACTGAACAAAAGTCAAGCGTAGCTAGCTAAAGTAGCTACGTGAAATAGCTGAAGCTATTTTCGAGCTTAAACAAATTTTTTGGGCGCAGCTCGGTATAAATAATAATAAATTTTACAATGCCAATTATACGTTTTGATTAAGCAGTGAAACAAATGAGAAAATTACTACTTAAAATATTTTAATTCATTTCATAATTAACAAACAACTAGCTGACCCGGCAAACTTCGTACCGCCTAGCAATCAATTAGCATAATAAGGATATTAGGATAATATATCCTTATATACTTCCTCCAAAAATATACATTACGTACCTACCTATAGAATAAAAGCATGACACAACTGAAAGAAAAAGCCAAACGACTTACTTTTATTCCGCAAAATAATATTTTTTATAGCAGTTGCACAAAAAATTAACATCTGGTCGTCGCCTCCGCACGCTTGCTACTAAGGCGCCCACAATACTCACGTGACATAACCGAAGTTTGTCGAAGTCATTCGGATTATTTCGATGCGATTCGAACACTCCTGTGTACTTACATTACCCACTAATTCCCATTACCCCACACTCCCCTATATTTATTTTTTAAATTGAATTAACTTGATTAACTTAACAATAATCATAATGAAAATAAAATGTTTTTCCTAATTAATAAAAATAACCGTTTTGTTTTAAATTTATATTTTGCACCTTATTGGAAAGGTAATTAGATAGGTAACTAAAATAAAATAAAAAGTAGGTAAGTATGTTAATAACGTGAATTTCGGAGAAAAGTGGGGTGATTGTGGCCAAGGGGTTGGGGATAGGGGGCGGGTTGGCCTTTTTGGAAAGGGCTTCGAAATAGTGAATTTTTGAGATCGGTTTGGGGTCGCTGCGATTCGTAGAAAAAAAGATAAAAATACAAGAGCAAGGCAACATCCTGATTTACGAATCACTCTCTAAATGCCGAACGGTGCGAGATACCCCCTCCCCACCCATACGACGTTTTGCTTATCTCGGTCCGACATTTCACCTCCTGCAATATTTCCCTCCCACCTCCGAACACCCTGTACATAGATTATTTTATTATCCAGGTTTAACGTTGATATCTTATTTACAAAAGGTTACATTATTATATTTAAAAGATTCATTTTATTGAATTTTGATATAAAATGTCTGGAATAGGTGGGAGTCTTATCTAATGTAACTGCTAGATTTAACATTCTCATTTTAAGTTACTTCACTGCAATCTAAATTTAAAGTCAGGTTGTTGTGTGGTAGGTATGTATCTTTTAATTCTTTTGCGAGTAAAGAACGTTAGCTTGAATTTTGTTATTATTTAGTTTTATTTCTCACTTATCAAAATATACGTTTTTAGGATTTCTAGATGTATTAGTTAAAATATTAGTATTTATTTGCTTAATCTGATTTAACAATTTTTTTCTTTTTTTGAGTGCTCCAACATCACAAACATACTTACATATATGACAATTAATGTACATAATATTAAATTTATTGCTCTGGCTGTGATGGTGGATTTTCCACCAAGCATATGGTTTATTGAATTGCTTATTCGCTAAGCAAGAAGGGACTTGTCTCCACACTGAGGCGGACTTTCTCCATCTATGTACTGTACATACATACTTTCCGAAAAAAGGGCTCCGTCGAGCACTCGTGCAATAATCGGCTCGCTGTTTGCTCATCAAGCCCCAAATTTGCACATGCACTTCCTTCAAAACGGCGCGACATATTCAGGAGTATCTAACAGTGAGGGTCAACTATACATTTTTTGCAAACTTCCGCTTGGACGTTTGCATCTAGTGACCAAGCGGCACTGCGTTGAGGCAAGAAAGTCCGGCAAATGAACTGCAGGCATGTAAGAAGAGAAAGCTATTATTGTTCCAGTGCAGACAAAGGTGGTAGCCCCTCCGGGCCCCATTATCTGTACCTGGTTCTGACTAAGCCGTTTTAATAGCTAGAAGAGCTGGCCCTGGTAGACGGAAAAATATCATAGGCTGCCACACCTCGAAAGCGAGATGTAATTGCAAAACTAAATTTGGCAAATTATACCTACGTGGGAGGGGCGGAGGTTGGTGGCTGGCCAGGTAATCGTGATGCTGACTGCCAGGAGAAGGCCGTACCATGAAGTGTGTAGCAGAATAAAACAGCACATTCGCGCTCGATCATCACATACCATTCCTTGGTTGCCTGGCAACAAGCAGCCGTCACTCAGTTCGATAGCACTGAGCATGCAAAGCGACACCCTTCTCCGGGAGTCCGGGCTCTGGGGCTGATAATTGACTTTTCACAGCTATTTGCATTGCTGTTTACCTTGAAATCCGTGCACAGAGCACTCAGCCCGACACTCCGGACAGGATGCTTTAGGAATGGAAAAGACCGAAGCGAGTGCAGGAATCGTCGTCCGACTTTGGAATGCCACAAATAAACCACAATGTACGCTGCATCCGACAAATATTTTGTTGTGCGCATCGCGTCACGTCTTTTGACTTCAGGGCCCTTGTCTTGAGTATTGAAATGCAGCCATCCCGACTGATGGCACAACAACCTAATCACCAAGAACCTGCGCTCAATGCGAAGGAAATAAGAAAAGACACCCTAAAAGACCTCAGAAATGAGTGACGCGCTGAACATGACCGTATAATACTTTAGTACATTTCGCAAAGGGTCTTGGATCTTGGACAAGAAATTCCAGCACGTCCCGCCAGAGCTGAGCTTCGCAAGAATTCACTGAGACACTGCTCTCGCTGACTTGAGACCAGAACGTCTTTCTGGTCTTTCTGGCCTGACCCATTGTGGGAAGACTGATGGATGGATCAGCGGATCAATGCACTTCGATCGCATGGCTCGACGACGATCGGCTCAAATCGTTCCACTTTCCGTATTGCGCCAATGAAGGTTGTGATGACTGGCATTTCTCGCAAATTGCAGCGAATGAAATTCGATTTAGAATTTGCTAGCGCGGCAAGCAAGCCGTGAAGGTGTCGATTTTCATTTTGCAGACGTGACGTAACTCACCAATGTAAACCCATCAGTTCAGTTTGAAAAGATTGGTTTACATGACGAATTCACAAATTGCTACGAAGGAATTAAAGTTAATTAAAATTGGTAGCAGTCGTATTCATTAACGAACCATTCTAGACTAAGAGTAAATGATATACATTATGTACGTAGTGCTTGGGCATTTTAGATAATAAAGCTTTGAAACTTCATTTAGTTTTAAATGTTGAAAATTAATTAGCAGTTTGGTGTTTTAAATACACCGTACTACCCGCCGCATCTGGATATGTACATACATATTCTGTTAAACCCTATCAATACCCAAAAGCCACAGGATTATATTTTGACACCTCACTCAAAAGTTGTATTCTTACACGATCTGGCAAAATACCAGATATGTATGTGCCAATTTGTGCAGGCAGATGCGTGTAATTACTCTGATAGGGAAGTCCGCGCATAATGTCTGGCACTCAAAACTTGCTAGATGTCTGCAGCACGTGTAATCAAGTACTTTTGATATCTGGCAGCACTTCGAAGATTGTATGTAGTCTGTCAATTTTTATAGTGGGCATATAGGTGGTGACACAACCAACGCGTGCGTCGCGTGCGCGCGTGCGTTGACAGCCGCACGAAACGCATCCAACTCTTGGTCAGTTACAACGAGATTGGCGCGTGCGGCAAGTGACAGCAGATTCGCAGTTTGTTTACATGTTGACAAGTTTTTTATTATACATAAATTGTCGTTTGCGCACTTCTTCAATTAAGTTTTCCTCGAATTCCATTTTCAACTCACAACACTGTCAATGATACACGAAAAGAAAGGTTAAGTTGAACGCGGCGCGTTGAAATTTAGAACTTTGCGCTAAAGCTAGTGGCGCGTCGCGTACGTTGCGTTGGATGCGAACCCATTGTAACTCGAAGCACATGAACCCATCTGCTCTTTCTGACTTGTCATCGCACGCGACGCACGCAACGCACTCAAAGTTTGGTTGTGTCACCACCTTTAAGGCCACTTTTGTGATCTTTTCGTTTTATTAAAATTGTTTTTGAGTTATTAAAAAATAAGCATTAAAATAAAAAAAATGCTTCCTTTCAGTATACCACAGTTTTATGTTTTAAATAATTGACAAAATTGAAAACTATCGGTCAACCTGTTATGGAGATGCAATGACAAGCACTTGAAAGCATTCGACAAAAACACGTTAAAACTTTTAAGTATGCTTTTTAGGAGCGTGAGACGGTTTCGCTTTAAATCGTCTAAAGGTGGTGACACAACCAAACTTTGAGCGCGTTGCGTGCGTCGCGTGCGATGACAAGTCAGAAAGAGCATATGGGTTCATGTGCTTCGAATTACAATGGGTTCGCATCCAACGCAACGCACGCGACGCGCCACTAGCTTTAGCGCAAAGTTCAAAATTTCAACGCGCCGCGTTCAATTTAACCTTTCTTTTCATGTGTCATTGACAGTGTTGTGAGTTGAAAATGGAATTCGAGGAAAATTTAATTGAAGAAGTGCGCAAACGACAATTTATGTATAATAAAAATACTTATTTATGTATAATAAAAAACTTGTCAACATGTAAACAAACTGCGAATCTGCTGTCGCTTGCCGCACGCGCCAATCTCGTTGTAACTGACCAAGAGTTGGATGCGTTGCGTGCGGCTGCCAACGCACGCGCGCACGCGACGCACGCGTTGGTTGTGTCACCACCTTTAATAACGTTCAGATCATTATCAAATTCCCACAGAATACTTTTGAAATAGTATATACTTACCTTCAGAAAATAACATTTTCTACGTTTGTTTACGAGGTTTCTTAAACCGTTTTTCGTGCCCTGTATTTTCGATGTGTCTCTGTATGTGTATGCACAAATATGTATATGTAAGAATTAGTATTTTAACATTCGTATTCAGGTACCGAACCCTACACTAAGCATGGCTTGACAAGCTTTTCACAGTCTTTTCACTAATTTTTTAACTTAAATTTAGCACAAAATCATTCAATCATTTCAATAAAAAAAAAATTGAAATCTGTTTCCCTATGCCTTGACCATTATTTACAAGAAAACATTCTGTTTTCTTTTTCAGACGATTCTTGAAAAAGAAAAATCCACCAGCTGCAAGGATTTTCAAAAAGGCATTCTACTTCAAGGCTTATGTATCTACCATTTTTAAATATTTTTAAATCGTTTTGTTTTCTGTTAAGTAATTCATAAAACTATTATATTTGTGAGAAATAAGAATTATTTCATATATTTACCACTAGATATACCATGCCAGTAATTTTGACTGGTTTTGCCCTGTAAATTACATTGATAGGAAACATCTTTGTAAATCTAGTGTTAATAGTCGAATAAAAAAATATTATATGTATGTATGTATGCTTCTTTTTTCGAGGGTAAGTGTAGTGTTATCTTTTAAACGGGTATGCCTTCCTATTGAGTGCCTTGTTGTTGCATTTTGTTTATGCCCCATCATTGAGTTTTACTGTAGGTACTGCTTAGTTGATCTCGCTCCACGGGTACACTGAAAAAAACTGCAATTTATAGGATTTTATGTATATGTATATAGTTTGGAATTTAGACAAAAGTGTGAAGAAAACCGACTAAAGGAATAACATAGAAATACTTGTTGATTTGACAAGTCAAAAATCGACCTTATACTCCTTCTTTCTTTGGAAAGTTTTGTCTATGGAAACAATTACAATTCCAAAATATTGGAAATGGGAATAGGTTACCTATAAGGCTATAAATTAAAACGCAAATAAAGTTCATTTCACTTCGATTTTATTCAAGAAAGATCTTTGCTCAACGAGAGTTGTGTTTTGACTAACTAAAAAGTTATAAATACTAAAAACTAATTCCCAGATAGCAACAATGGACTGTCTGCAGTCTGCAGATCACATGTCCCAAACGTTTAAACTTTGGTGGTTGCAATAAAATAATTTTCCCTGGGAAAAAGTTACGCATTAAGTGCTCATCTGTTAAGGCTTATTTTATTAACTAAATCTAAGTCCTTATCCGCATACTGAGAAACATAAAAGTTATGAAATCTATTTTTGGAATTTCAACACAAAATTATAAAGATTTCGTGGATACGAAGTTCAGTCTTTATTTCATATTTAGCTATCTCTGTCTGAGTGATAAATTAAGCATAATTTATGCTTAAGGGTCGATTTTTCAATATATTGACAACTCCATTCTTCAAATAGAGAAAATTCTTGTTTGTGATGCCAAATTTTTGTTTACCTACTCATCGGCATTGTTTAAATATTAACATTAATAAAATTAATTTCAAAACTCTCTGGAATAGCCAGGTCAAAAGATTTTCTACAAAAAATAAATTTGTTAACATACTTGGAAAATAACCTTGTACGATTTAAGTTTAGCCTAAATTCTCGTCGTTCGTTTATAGCTCCTCCGAAACATGCTGCCCTTCATTTCCATAAATGTCAAATTTTGGTTAAATATTCCAGTGATAAATACGCTGAGAGCATCTTCTGAAATCAGATAAATCTGGCCATTAAGTGTTAGATAAATGCGCGTGGGCAGACGGGTATTAATTAATCTCTGAAAATCTATGTCCACAGTACCTACATCACTGTTGCGCAGTTATGTACACAAACAAATGATTATTTCCAGAAAACGCACTGTGATTAATTTCTTTACCTTAACGGGTCAACATGCTCGATGATTATACATTTGCATAAGGCTCCTCCCACATAATGAAACGGTTTTCGCGATTCGTGGTATGACCAAACCGGCCGTAGACTATTCATTATTGTATGCGTTTGAAAATCTCATATTAAGTTTGGCATGTGGGATAATTCGCCGACGTAGGGATATCTGGGAAGAGAAAACCCGTCGTTGTACCTAATGAAAAGAATAAATTTGGAGCCATCATCTAGAAACATAAGAAGTATTTCTTTGAATTCTGAAATTTCAATCGCGTTGTTTCGATGTATAAATTATATAAAGATCATTCACCTACAGCCGGAATATCTTCCTATTCATCCGGACTCTGTTTACCGAAGACGTTCAAAGGAATTTCTTGTGTAAACAGTTTTCCTCTTATCTACATAAAAAGTTGAAATGGTTCAATCTTCCGGCACAAATACGATGTTCTTCGCGGAGCAGGTCATCCTGTATGGTTAAATGGATATTAAAAGTAGGCATCATGTACTCAAATCTGAGATAGAACGGATTTCGGGCACTTGTAAGTGGACTGTAGAGGTAATTATCGAGTTATGACTTTCGAGGAAGCTCACTAAACCCACTAATCGTGCTGAATGCCAAGACGCCCAGATTCGTCGGTTTGTCAGGGTTTGAAGAATTTTGTTCCCTTCGGGCTGGGAGAATATTTTATTGCCCTTTGTGTCAGGCTAATCCGGGGTATTCAAGCCTACAGAACTTTATTGCTTGTCCCGGAGTTATCCAGAAAATCTGAACCCAAGTAGTAGTGGCCTTTATGCCCCAAGAATAACCAAAAAAAAATACATTCTGAGGACTTGTCAGACAGCAGATTGGTTGTAACCAAAGAAGCACTTGGCCTGCCATAGCTGGATTTTGTGATATTGTTTGATTCACATACATACACAGATGATAATCTCAGAAATATCTGAGGGAGCCCACTTGACGACAAGCAGATCCCATATTCTAGGTATAGAGATTCATTCACACAAAATTCTTGCATTCATTGAGGAAACAGCCGTGTTCGCCTCTCCTTAGTAAGAAGCTATATGTATGCACATAACATATGTAGTACATACTTACATATATGCTACTTTCGCAGGATTACATTTCAAATTTGACAATATTACCCGCTCTTACCCAATTTCTGAAATTAGCCCTGTATTTACGTCAAATAAATTGATTATTGTTTTGCCTCGCAACTCGAAATTACTGGCTATAATATAATTTAGAATCAAACGAAAATGTCTTCACGAACATCTTGGAGCGAAAAGTTTTTTTAAAAATAAATTTAATGTACGAATTACTACTTATCGGTTTTATTTTGATGAAGGGTTTTCAATTTAACATAATCAAATTACTCATTCAATTTTTATATTTCCGCTTAAACATTACGAAAATGGCATCAATTTTGAAATCTAAGATGATGATATGATAAAATTAAAACTCTATAGAGGTGAATCGGGAGTTCAAAGGATTTATGGAGAAAAAATATTAATTTACGAGGGAATTAAAAAGGTTTTCTGTTCGAGCCCAGCCGCGGGCAAAAGCTAGTTAATAATATGTATTATGACTATTATTTTCTATGCTTGATAAATTATTCAATTAATCTAGTAATTTGAATTTTTAAAGCTTTTAGGTACTCCTAGATATATATTAAATTCTATATATGTATGTATACATATGTGAAAGGCTTAATATTTCTGATTTCATTTGTAATAATATTTACAGGCATGTACATATCAAAAATCGAGTAAAACAAAATCATGAAATAAACTTCTGTTCAATTCCATCATACTCTGTATGAATGAGCGAATGAGTTTGTTTTTAAATAGAAGCAAATAAAAGCCGCAACTGACAGGACGGCAGGACATATTGAATTTTCTGAATAACTGAACTCATTTATGGTACATATCACGGTACTGGACAGAAAAATCGATCAGGAATTAATTAAACTCACTCAGTAAAAAACTTACATCGAGTTGAATGGCGAGCAAAGTGTACGTGGAACATTTTGAAATTCCCAGATAAAAGCAGAGAAGGCAAATTTCATAACTTTACTGACCCCGTAAGCCTTCCACCTTTCGTGTATTTTAATCAAACTCCAATCAATTAAAAATAATTAAAAATGTCCTTCCTGTAATTAACCTAATGAGTAAAGGTTATCGTCTCACCGCAACACCCCTCCCTTGTCCCCAACTCGCTTCAATCCCCAAAGGGCCAAAGTGCTTCTCAGAGTGTTATGAAATCCAATCCTTTACTTCCCATAAACTTGCCCGGTAACGACGCAATCTTCCTTAATCGCAAGCAGCTCGCCTTCACAACCGGATATGAAGAGCCTTCAGGCATTCTCCACACGAATTCACGTTTCGTGACAAAATTCCCATGCAGAAGTTCACACGATCCCGGTGCGTCAGCTGGCGCAGGGCAGCCAGGTCTCGACGTCTAATTGAATTCAATTAAGTGGATTCAGGGAAAAGTCCTTTCGAAGAGGTTCGCATAAATCACCTCCGGAAGATTCGCAGCGCCGCCATTGCTACCACCGCGCTGGGCGACCTTTTCGGCCCTGACTACCCCGCTGCATCGCCGTGGACTGCAATTTGCTAGTCATTACCTGGGCAATAATTTTTCTGCTTACCGGTGACTCTTAGCGTTTTTATCTCCGTGCCTCGATCTCGTCAAGATGGGATCGGGATGCTGCCGCTGTTGTGCTGGCCGGCCGACGCGAACCTTCGTGGAGTTCCTCGCGGCGAGCAGGGAATTTATTCAGACACCGTTCGCAAGGTGCGCTCTTTTCGGTGGAGAACTTTCGGTTTCGCATTTCCCACGACAGGACCACGGGAATAAGCATGGATCACAGTGTCCATGGGATAATTTCATATTCCGATCGCAATTCGCGGCGGAACTTGAGAAATGTTCATTTTCTTAAATTTATTATTTTCAGTCGCCCCGTGCGAATGGGGTTCTTAAGGGTGCCAAATTGGACACAAATGCTATTGAGGCAGGAAAAGCTACCGATTAAAAAATTTGTTTGTCTCAATGCAGATATGTTATTTTCATGTTAAATTTACTATGCGAAAAGTTTTATTCAAGTTTTGTTATCTTGTATTGTACTAAATCAAAAAGAACTAATTCTATTTGAAGTATTAACAATGTCAACAAGAAACATAATTATAATGGGTCTTTAGTCATTGTGCTACTTAGCAATAAATAGAAAATCAATAAAAAACATTATTATAAAACAAAATCGAGTTAGTTCGACCATTTATTACTCCAGACCTGCTGGACCGATTTTTATGATCTTTGATTTGTTGGATTTGTCCCCGCCCCGAATAGCAGAATAACTATTAAAACACCGGAAAAATTCACGAAAAAAATATTTATGACGAAAATTCAATTACTCATATATTTTGTACGGAACCGCTTTTTTGATAATATCTCGAGAACGGATTGACTGATTTTAATGATTCTTTTTTTGTTTTGTTCGTCTCAATACAGGGGTGGTTTACCAAAAAATTTAAAAAAACCTAAAGGAAAAGCTCAAAAAATAGTAAATCGAAAAACAGCACAATACCTACTTCGATTAGATTATATCACTTTGAAGGCAAAAATTTTAGTCAAAGTAATACTTTGAATGAAAAAAATTTAATTCAAAGTTTACTGAGATGATTTTACGACAAAAGTTTTATACAGAATTCCAATTCAAAAGAAAAGTAGGTTTAGAGCAGATGGACCTATAATTTAAAATTTGTTTGTTCATAAAAAGTATTGGATTTTTGAGATTAGATTTGGTTAAAGCGAAATTAAATACCTACATTTTCAAAAGATAATTAGTTTTAGAGGAGGTGGACCTATCGTTTGACAGCTGTGCAAGAATTTGTGAAATTTAATAAATTTAAAATTGATTTTCATAAAAAATAGTGGATTTTGATGTAAGATTTGGTTAAAGCGAAATTGCTAACAATTACTTTGATCAGCCATTGTTTTTAGTGAGACTCGATTAGTCACCTAAATGTGAACGGGGGAAACTTTTTCATACTCCTAATAGATTAGTATAGCCCGGGCAAGGCCCAAAACCAAAACGACCAAACGAAACTCAAACCGTACACAGTGCGGCCAATGTTGCCGATCTCAATGAACTGGAGTTGGAGTTGGAGGCTGATTGGGATTCTTAATTTCTTATGAAGAGTTACAATCAAATCAACTTCAGGTGGTACGAAGCTCACCGGGTCAGCTAGTATTTTATAATACTAAACATAGTTTATGATCTTTGAGTAAAAAGACAAACATGCAATTTTGTGCTGATAATTCCATAGATATAATGAATCATTGAATTCTTTCGTATAAATGAAAACATATAACAAACATACAATTGACACCATTCATCGTACCTAAATTAGGATGTATTTATAAGTGAATTTAGAAGTAAATCTTGAAATGTTTGGAGGAATTTATTTATTTATTTCGCTTACGGAGAGAGTCCATCCTTATTGTAAGGGTGGGCTGGGTAATTTTAAAGAGCATGCTCAAGGCAGGCTTGGTCGGAGGGCGAAGGCTTCGGTGGCAGAGTTCTTAATAAGGCTGGGAATATCGAATAATTCAAAGATAGTTAGTTCGTGGCTCTTAACAAGAAAACTGCATTATTTTAATCTTTTCATAAAAAAACACTTTATATTGTCTTCTCAATTTGTGTTCTATTTAACATGGTTGCATGCTCGTGTAATTTCTTCAATTTACTTTCTATATTAAAAATGTTTGCATTATGTGTATTTAATTGTTTGGAATGATTCAAAATAAGTTGAATAGGTACCTATTCATTCGATTCGATTCGTATAACTACTTGCACTGCATTCTACTGAAGGGTTCGAAGTAACTGTAGGTGGTGAGTGAGTGATGAATTTCGAGACAAAAGGTGGAGAAAGATCTAACGTTTCGATGGCTAGCGTTAAGATATATGCTGTGCAGAAACTCAAGACACTCAATGGAACCAGTTGGAACTGGATAAACGAAGTATCAGCGACATCAAGACGTAAAGCAAAGTGCTGAAGTTTAATCAATTTTAGATGACTCCCCTTAGTCACAAAATTCCGGTTTACATGCCCATAGGTACCTACTGAAAACAAATAAGAAAGGCTATGAATTTTCTAGGGGTTTGGGGGTAAGGAAACGATTTTTTCAATGTTTCTACAGCCTTGATCGCAAAGAACAATTCCATCCCTTGCCGGGTCGATATTCATGATGAAATAGGAGCTAAAACCACCGTTTTTCAAAACATTCAGCTTCCTTTCTCCTCTATGAATTGAGACTTCGACCTTGGCAAATTTGTTCATAAAAGGAAGAAAAGGCGTAAGTACCCTGTCGTGTTAGATTAGCACTTGAAAAGCTAGTACATTTGTTAAATTTTCGAATTGCATTTCTGGTTCAGCAAACCATTTTCCGGGCGGACACGCTTCGGACCAAGTACATCTGAAGTCGACACTTCAACCTTTAATTTGAGATGAATAAGATTGCTTATGAACTTAAGGTATATAATTTATCGAAACCCAATAAGTTGGACACATTAATGCTTAATAATTTGCGAATTATAATTTCCTGAAAATAGATTGACATTTTCGTATTTATAATTCAAAGCTTATTAGATGCACTTTGCACAAGAGTTAATCAAAATTTGTGTGCCCCTGTAAAAGAGTAGGATTCTATGAACCATACATATTTTATTCAAACATTGCCAGTTCTCTCAGGTAAAACCCAAAAATAGAAATAGAATGTAATTTTGTATTTCATTTCAACAATTAATCAAAATAAATCAAATTATAATTAAGCTTGCGCGCTTAAATATGCAGGCGACTACAACAGGTACCAACTGAATGCAAATTGTAAAATTTAAATCATAGCCAATTTTGGTCCTCGTCTGTTTGTGAGGCATTATAGTCTTAATTGAAGCGAGCAGTCCTGGATTTTCAGAGTGGCCACATTCCCACGTTTATATCGAACATGACACGACTCCAAATGGCATTTTGATGTACACCCCCGCCGCCGAATCGAACGGGATTTTATGACCAATTATTCGGTTAGTCTTCGGAACTCTAAAGTTAGAGCTGTGATGAAATTTGGAGGTCTTATCTGCAAGCGCCAGGACAGTCTCCTGGAAAGTAATTAATTTCTGAAGTTTATTTGCACCCACCTTGTGCACAGATCTCGTTGTCCCCAGGGAGTTACGTAACTCCCATTAGTTAACCTTTCGAGTGCTTTATCACTTCACAACTGGAGCTAGTGTTCGGAAAGCGTCAGGCCCCAGGAATAATTTAAAAAGACGAAATTGCGACACACCTCCGGGTGATTCACCAATCTGCCAGGTGGTAGTGGCCCTATCTGGTGCGCACTAGCAACAGGGCCGAGCAGAGGCCAGCGCAAAATAAGTACGTAACTCCCGACGACGACAAGGTGAGGTAATTAACCATCGTTTAATGTAAATCGCGTTTTAAACGGACCAAGGCAAAATTAGCTCCACTCAGAAGACACAGGTAGCTGAGCTGGGCCACATGCACGTAGAAGACATTACCTGCGGCCGTCCGTTGCGCAAGCCGTGCTATTTCCAGAAGTCACGACACGGTTGGATCTCGGGCAACCCGATGACATGCACAATTTGTGTTTCTCTCTTTGAATTCGGGACGTTCCACTCCAGATTTGGCAATAAATTGTAATCGCGGGGCAGACGGAGCCGGCCCGGGAACGGCTTGGTAATTAAAAGAAAAATTTACCATTGCCAGCGATTACTTTCGGCGCTGTTTACACATGAATACCAGGAAAGCGTGATAAACGAATTGTTGGCCCCAACTGGGTACCTGCCCGGGACGGGAGTGGAGTTTTTGTTTTAGCCTCACAAAGTTGTGAGCTGATCGCGTGATTTCATTGAAGTTGGCAGAGCTCCTTAGCGAAAACTGGAACGCCTTAAGAAACTGCATATATCTTTATAATACAAACATTGGTCATCGTTCCCTGCTAATGATAGAAAGTCACGTTCACTTATTTATTTGGTTGCCAATTGAATTGTTATTGTACATACATATATATATGCATGTTTGTAATGATTTGATCAACTCGCATGGTGATATAACCATGCATATGTATAAGAGTTTTTTTATAGATTGAAAATTCATATTGTAGAATAGCCGGCCACACACGACAACAGTTTTTGCCGTACACATTTGTGACAAATTCTGGGTGTTTGTTTTCAGAAATTCATGGTTGCTTGCATGCATTTCGTCAAACTTGCAGTCAGTTTAATTTCACGCAAGTCAACCGCGCAACTGCATATTTGAACAAAATCCGCCAATTTAATAGCATTCATAAATGTCAAATTTGGCAAAATGCCAATTTTGACATAAAACCAACAGCTGGAGAAAAACCAGAGAGAGAGATCCAATCCTTTTTATTAGTTTTTGTGAAAACTCTTTTTCAGAGTTTTATAGAGACGCTCAAAAATTTAGAAGAAGTCAGAGTTTGGTTAAGAGAAAAAACGTAATAAGCTGGTTATTAAAAAAAAAGAAAGCTATTCTTAAAAACGAATATTATGTGCAAAAAATTCAAGAGTTTGATGACCAAATATGTTTGAGTCATTTTCGAATGAAGCGAGCGACCTTTAAGGGTTACCTTTTACAGTATTAATATAATATTTTATTCTTTAATTATTTTAGAAATTGTTAGATGAAGTTACAGTATTTTGGAAATGTATCGTAAAAGGACGTCCAAGCGCTGTGAGCGCTGAATTTGCGTTATACCATAGAAAAATAAAGTTGTTTTAAAATTTTTCTATGGTTATACATTACCCTGTGGGCTCTTTGTTACGAAAATGGCTTTCGCGAACTCTCCGACAGATTTAATGTAGCCCTGGGGCTGACCTACAATACATTAATAAAAATGTGTACAATTTTTTAAACTTCTTTTTTTGTTTTTCCATTTTTAAACAAATCATGCCTTTTAAAGCGCTCTGTAAGTAGCAATTTTGTCCAATTCTTATTCCACACTGAACAAGATGTAGAAGATCTAAGTATAATAGAAGAAATTAAATAATAAATGTAAAATTCCTGCTGACTTACGTGTCGTCGTGTTCTTCATCAAACGTTGAGTTAAAATCTTCCATTTCCATTTTTTATTCGCTAAATTAAAACACACCTCTAGCTCCACGTGACTTTATACTGAGAAAACCGTTAGAACATTGGAAGCTCTAAATCTTCTTCTTTTTAGTCAGCGAAGTCAGGTTCTCATTTTGGTTGCAAAGATGCCTAAAACTTGCGTGGTCAGATTGCATTTGTGAACATGCAGGTTGAATTATTGAACACTAGGCAAAAGCAAGTTTTACGCAACTATGCATTTCTGAAAACGCCCTCTGTTTTTACGCCATTTTACCCACAAGCAGATTTCATTTCCGGAACGAAGTTTAAATTCAACTAATTTTATATTGGCTTGTACGCCAAAAACCGCCCCGTGTGTAGCCGGCTAATAACATCATGCTGCTTATAAATGTGCAACATACAGTAGCTGTGTTCTTTTCGTGCCTCCAGAACAATACGAAAGTTTATATTGAACTGAAATTTATTTATAGTTCGTCAGAGTAAGGATCATCAATTTGCATCAAAAATGCATCAAATTGCCATGATTTTTGGTCAGCAACACTTCAAATCGTCAAACTGAACAAATTTCAGATTAATTTTTGACTTTAAAGTGGGTAGAAGTCATAGCAATTTGATGTTTTTTTTAGAAAACTTTAATTTTTTCGAGTAGGTTATTCATGTTTAATTCCACATCTAGGGTGTGGCTACACTAGGCCCGAACCGAACCGAACCGACCGAAGCGAACCGAAATATTCGGATCCGAAATCATGGCTACACTGCAACTTATCCGAACCGATCCGAACAAATAGAATTTAATAAAAAGCCATCAGTACAAGTTGAGAAGAAGTTCAAACTTTTACATAGCGTTAATAATGTCTTCAAGTTCAGATGAAGAGTGGGATGATTACTTAATGGAGATGAATTGTGTAAGAGAATTAAATAATCGTAGGAAATTTTGGGTGCATGATTTGTGGAAAAAACGGCATGAGAGTGAATGCCAAAAGATATGTATCAAATACGCATCCTTAAATCCCTGCTATTCACCACAATGCTTGAGCATGCTATCGACTTCCAGCAAAATCGTGGGGTTGGGAGGAATAACGGTACTAAGGTCCCAAAAACTGAAAATCTAAATTGCAGGAGTGAACAGTCTTTGTAACGTAGGTTCCATAGTCTGCCTCAAAGGATGAGAGGCACCGGTTTTCGCTTGATCACCGAAGTTAAGCAGCATGATAGTACTTGGATGGCGGACAACGGAAAAATGAAAGTTTGTTTACATCGCTGAAACTGCAAAATGATCAAAAAATAAAATAATAAAATGAATAGTGAACATTATTTAAATATTTCCAATTTTCCATTTACTTCTTATTTTACATTTTTCCGGTGGAACAACAAACGAAATATTCTCTAAAAAAAAGGTAATGCCATATATCAGCAGCGAAAAATCAAAATTATTCCACAGCACATCATAATGATGGAATATTTTCGAACTAATTATCCGATTCTGTAATCCAGAATCCCATAAATATGTGGGTTTCATATTGTTGTATTTCTCTGTTAAAACAGTGAACTAGACCCTGATCCGAATAGAAGCTAATGGACCGTTCACATCTGACAATTCGATTAAATATGATTAAATAAAATACAGTACAATAGACTCAAAAGAATAAGCACATGTTGATATTAAAAAAAGATGTACCAAATCACGATGTGATGTATGTAAGTACATACCGTTTTTAGTACAAGAACTATACCTACATGTAACTTCATCGCGGGCGGATCGAAAGTCTACTGCGGCGGGGTCGTACCAAATTTTAAAACCTCAGTTTTATAAATGGCTTTGGGGCACCTTCCTTTAAGAATCTTTTTATATCAGTCAAACCCCATGTTATTAATCTATTCTATTCTATTCATTGCTACACACTGCTATTGTAGACTGTCATTCTCTGATGTCGCTTACTAAAAGTGCTTTTATACTATTGGCACGTGTACGAATTTGCGCGCATTTAGTAATACAATAAATACCAGGCGAACAAAGTCCCGGGTAGAATATAAATTTTTTATTTTACGCCATAATTTATTATAAGAGAGAGGAAAATTCTCTGGTGCGTTCAATACTTTAAAATTTTTTAGTGTTACTTCGTTTTCGAAGTTATTTTACGGAAATAGTTATGTATGTAATAATAAAATTAAATTCATTTTTTATAGTGTATAGTACTTCTTCGAGCTGCTGTGCCTATGTATGAAGTAATTAATAAATAATGTAAAATGTACAGCACTTAAAATCACAAAGTACATACCTTTGGCTTTAAAAGTTTGTAAACGGATTGAAGAGAAAATCACCTAATGCAAATATCGGGAAAAGTACGTAAAGCCGCAGTTTTAGTTAGCCGGCGTAACGTGTCGATTCACTTCCTGTATCAAAAATGCCGTCTTTCAAGTCTTCCGACATGAAAACATCAATCTTTTTACTGTGCCCTGTGCACCATATGTTCTTTGGGGAGAGCAACCTCAGCAACAAATGCTATCGAGTTACCTAAAATTCCTTCGAATCGAGTATCACCTATCGCCTCTTTAATTTGAGCACATTACAAAACCAAGTGTACTTTTATAAAAAAATTTCAGGGCGCCAGAAAATGGAGTTGTGTTGACGAAGCGACTTTTCTGAATGAAAGCAAAACTCTGTCCTCTTTGCCGCGCTGTAGTAAGATAAAATGAGCCTCTAGAAATAAATCCGTCAGTAGACAGCGTGACCCGATTACCCCCTTTCCGTCTAGCTTATTTTGATGTTGGTAAGTCGCGTTCGATGCCAAATTAAAATTCACTTTGACTTAATTCTCAAGTGATTTCGAGCTCCGTACAATTAGCCGCGAGGACTTATTCCTCTTTGGTGCCCAATGTCTGATTTGCAGTTTTTTTGAGTCTGTCTAGAAAATGTCGCCTTTTTGGACGGAAGTCTCCCTGAAAACGATTTCAGTCAGCTAATGAGAACGACAAGAAAATCGTTGCTAAAATGAAACACTTTCGATTTTTGCACAGGAAACGGTTTGGTAGACTTTAGTTTTTTTAGAGGGGAAAGCTATTGTGACGGATCAAAAAATAACTCTTCTTCGGGAATTTTTTCTCAGGTATAAATAAGTATATACCTACCTACATATTTAAGGATCGGGTAAAGGGTAAGTATATACAATTCAGCTTGTTCGATACCAATTTTTATTGAAAATTGTTTAATATTAACAAAATTATGAGCTCCAATGTTGTAGTATTTATTAAAACAATTCTAGTAGGCTTAAGCTAGGTTTTATTTGCTTAGCAGTTATTCCGAGACTTACTCTCTTTCACATAGTACTAGGTCAGCTACAGATTTGTTATACTCCTATTGTCATACATGATCTGTGATATTTTAGACTATTGTTTAAGACGGTTTCTTAATTATAATTCATTGCCATACTACAAATGTAATGATAAAACAAACAATAACATTTCTCTTCATTGTCTTATTAAAGGGTTATCTTAAAATAAAAATAAAACTTTTTAAATATCTACATACATTACATAATATGTATGTATGAAAATACTAGTGATTTTATTAACATGTTTTTTATTTTTTATAGATCCTTTCCTCCTTTTGATTATTGTTCTCTGGTTTTAAAAATAGTGGTTATCAAAATTACAACTTACTACCATAGTCCGCACATTAGTTTTCGATTATTTAATGGAATAAGGCGGAAAAAGGTTCTCTCGAGAAAAACCCCTTTAAAGTTTTGGTTCCATTTTTCTTTACCTATTTATTAAACAACTTTTTGGATTATTTTTCTGGTTCAAGGTATGAAGTTTGGATGGATAAATATCATGGCAATGTGATGCACTTTTCACAAATTCAAAAATCAAATCTTGATATAATGTATGTACATGAGGGCTTTTAAAATTCAATTCAATGTTTGTACGCTAAGTTGCTCATACGCGATCAATCTTATGTTTGTACGTGTGACTTTACGCCAAAAACCGGTAGGTTATTTCGGGAACAATAACTGAAAAACTAACTTCATATTAAAATTTTTTAATTAATTTTCTTCTCTTGATATCTTATTAGAAGTTTGCAAGTAAATAATAATCAACCAACCATTCCATATACTCGTATGTAGTACATTTGAACTATTACTCCAAACAGTTGTATGCGAAAATACCCCATATATGTATGTATGTCCTCGTATATGTTTCGAGGTTTTTTGCCGAAACGTTTTTTTTTATTGGGCTTTTTTCGATATAATATGTATATATGAATATATGTTATTGTAACTTGATTCTTTTTATTGTTCTTGCATGCATAAAATTATCAACTTGTTAACATTAAAGCAAGTTACAAAATTCTCGATCAAAAATCAGCAGACACAGAGCTGTAATTGAAACATCAAATAAAACATGATAATAAATGTTTCCATGTTTCTAGATCATTTTAAAACCTTCCTCGCCCACCTAACATTTCATAATAGCACAAAAAAGCTGGTATTTAATGGAGTACTTTTTGATTGTACCGACTTTCAAAGTTGGTGAGGCGAAATTCCCTTAAATTATCATTTCATACCTAAAACTATTATTTGCTTATTTTTTTCCTTCCTAGTCAATAAAATTAAGAAATGCCTCAAGTTAAACAAAAATTATCAAAATTGCCGTTCAATGAAACGATTAATGATTAACTAAAACTTACGACTTTATATGAGTAATTTTGTTACCTAGTTATTTCGCTTTATTTTTAGGATCATAATAAAAAAATTCGAATTAAATTAAATTAATTTATTAGAGAAGATTTCCACTATGACCCCAACTTCGACACGGCAGCAACGCCTTAAAAACTTAGATCGGAAACTATAAAAAATCGGATACACCCCTATTTTCGAATACCCCTATATGTATTTTCCCTTTGGACGTCACTGTTTGGATCACCCTGTACACATACGTCATACATAGGTATATGTTTTTATAATATGTAGGTATGCATGTTTCTAAGTGTATAATTTTGAAGATTTTCAGGCTAGTTTCAGGAGCAGGATGAGTCCGCCCATGCACAACTTTTTCATCACAGAAAATATGTATATGTACATATGTAGGTACTGTTTATAAAATGCAGCGTATTGCCAGCACAAAATATGACTCAGTTAATCAATTCTCGGCATGTGAATAGAGTTCCCGGAAATTGTTTTCTCAAGGAATTATATTGCAAAAAATTAATGCATCGCTCCACTTATCAGCACTTTTTTATTTATTTTTTTTTTTACATTTTCTGTAAGCATGCAAAAATCCATGACCTTGACAGAACACAACCATTGTTATTTTAGCGGGTAACCCTAGCCTAAACCATTTCTTACATACAAATATGCATTAAATGCCGGGGTTACATACATACATACATACATATAAAACAATTATTACAGTAGGTTCGAAAAATAGCATTCGGCCAGATAGGGAAGGAATTTTTCTGAGAGCGATTTATTAAAAAAGTTTTAAAGACATCCCTCCCGTGAATTGTGAGCAGCAAGCAAAGAAGAAAGGTATCATATAATATATAAAAGGGAGAAAAGGGGAGCCCTTTTCACCATCATCTCGGCTAAGTATACACATGTGTGTACAGTTTTGTCCTCAAGGGTTATTCGAAGACAGCAGATCTTGAAGAGGAAACAATTGCTTTCAATTGAAAGGATAAACTGGTTGTCAAGGGAGAATTGAATGTCGCTCTCCGGGTAACAGGGCGATTATTGTACTTTGCGGTCGGGAAAGGAATAGGCAGCTCAAAGGATGTGCATGCAAATCTGATTTTTAAAGGAGGAAAATTAAACGATCTTCTCCACTCATGCGAACAGCCATACAGTTTCCTTTATTTTTGCAGGGTGGTACTTCACTTTATTTGTATGAAGGGCTGAAGAAGGAGACCTAGAGTTTTGCATTATGTATGTGGGTTTCACGCAAAGACTGAGTATCCCTGAAAGCACCTACAAGTTTGGCTTCCGTAAACATGAACTTGGGTTATACACTAAAGTGGGACTTATTCGCCTATTCTGTCAGAGGTAATCTTAAAAAGCTCTCCATAAACTGTTTTTTATTGACATGAGAAGTTCGTCCTCAAGAACGAATTATACTCTATATTAATAAAATCCAGCATTCTTTGAGGCGTGTGCTTTCAGCAGAGCACAACGATTTTTCCAGAGGTAGAACGAGCACTTTATTTTGAGAATAGTTAGTTTTATGGTAGCCTGCTTATTTATTACGTTATTTTAAAATAAATGTAATTGTCCTCTGCATTGTTCGTTCCACTTATGCATGTAGTCCCTAAAGAGGAAAAATCTCAACCTGAAATCCTGACCTAGTTTCTCCCACATGTGGTAAATCTGACTCGTACCAAATTAGAAACACTTACGACGTAACAAAGAGACCGAAATTAAGTTACCTGCAGCACCATGGTTTCCTGTAATTTATTGATTTCTTGAAATGCCTGGAATACCAGGCGGAGATTTGTGGAGCACTGAGAATGAATACAATTCAAAACAATTAAATAGTTTAATAGCTCTAACATAACGAATGCATTAGGATTGAGCGGAGAATTTTGGATATTAAATTTTAGTCATCGACGAAGTCATACATGGTTTGGATTTCTGTGACGCCTACATCGGCGACATTTTGATTTTTTCAAAGTCGGAAGAGCAACACAAGGAACACTTGCATCAATTGTTCCGGCGACTGTCTGATTACGGCTTGCTGATAAACTCCTCCAAGAGTGTTTTTGGCCAGTCAAGCGTAACATTCCTTGGGTATGAACTGTCAGCCGATGGTGTACGCCCATTACCAGACCGTATCGCCGCTCTGCAGTCCTTCCCGTTGCCTAAAACCGCTAAGGCCCTTCGTCGATTTTTGGGCATGATAAATTGTTATCGCCGTTTTCTGCCCGCAGCTGCCGAACATCAAGCTCCCTTAGATGGTGCCGTCGCTGGTCTTCGTGGATCACAACCCATCACTGGACACCATCTCTCGAGCGCACTTTCGTCACCTGCAAGGAGGCTCTGTCTAGAGCCACTCTTCTTCACCATCCGGTTTCAGATGCTCCGATTGGTCTTTTTACCGATGCTTCTAGCCATTCCGTTGGCGCTTGTCTCCAGCAGTTTGTCGACGGTTCCTGGCAGCCCATCGCGTTCTTTTCAAAAAAACTCTCAAAAGAACATTAGCCTGAACTATAATGGTCTTAAGACGCCTTAAGATTCTTCGTTGAATTTCTCTAAGATTGGTTAAGTTTCTGTCAAATCTTAAAGAATCTTAAAATCAACTATAATATTCTTAAGACACTTTTGACAAGTATCAAAAAATCAAAACGGACAGCTTGTTGTGAAATTGAATTTTCTTAATGTGAGGCAGTTTTTCAAAAATAATAGCGCAAATGTCGACATTTTTGTAAGCAAATTAAATGAAATCACGTCCACTTTAAACCAAACGTCACTTTTGTTAAGATCCCTTAAGATTTGTACGCTCGGGACCGTACGACTAAGATTTGCCGAAAGATTCAGAAAATTAACGAAAGATTGGTTAAGGCCATTATAGTTGTCAGTATGGCACTTCATGCTGTCGTAAGAAATCTTAAGCTATCTTAAGGCGTCTTAAGACCATTATAGTTCAGGCTATTCAAAGCGGCTATCGAATGCTCTCACCAAGCAGCAGCAATCCTGGGTGTAGAAAACACTGAAGAAGACCAGACGGTGTGGCCAGCTTACTACCGTGAGCTGCTCGCCATATACGAAGCAGTCCAGCATTTTCATCATATATTAGAGGCTCAGCATTGTACAATTTATACGGACCACAAGCCTTTAATATATGCCTTCAAACAAAGACGAGAGAAGCTTCCACCAGTTCAGCTTCGCCAACTGTCGTATATTGCGCAGTTCACCACGGACATCCGGCATGTAAGTGGTGCCGATAATGTAGTAGCTGACGCTCTATCAAGGATAGCAGCTATATCGGTGGAACCTGTCGATCTTCGGGCACTGGCCCAGTCACAAGAAAACGACCCTGAGTTCCAGCGTTTATTAGATCGCGGTTCGGCACTCAAACTAAAGCGTGAACCAGTGCTCGGATCAGATGTATTTATGTATTGTGATACATCCACAGCACGCTCACGGCCTTTCGTGACAACTCCTTTCCGGCAACAGGTATTCAACTCGCTGCACAACCTCTGTCATCCTGGAGTACGTGCGACCGCTCGACTTGTTTCGGAACGTTTTGTTTGGCCTAGCATCCAACGAGACTGTCGTGCATGGACACGCGCCTGTCTGTCGTGTCAGCGTGCTAAAGTGACAAGGCATGTCCGCGCACCGCTTAGTACCTTCGCACTGCCGACAGATCGTTTTGCACACGTCCATATAGACATAGTTGGCCCTTTACCAGTTTCTGAGGGTTTCAAATATTGTCTGACGGCCACGGACAGGTTTACACGCTGGCTTGACGTTTACCCAACTGCAGATATTACCTCCGAAACAATAGCGAAAGCCCTGATCACCGCTTGGATCTCCCGTTTTGGTGTTCCGCATCGCATCACCACTGATCGTGGTCGGCAGTTTGAAGCCTCGCTATTTCAAGAGCTTGGTAAACTCGTTAGTTTCAAGCAATCCAGGACCACAGCATATCACCCCTGCGCAAACGGGATGATAGAACGGCCACATCGGCAACTGAAGGCTGCCCTTATGTGTCATCCTGGCGCATCCTGGACAGAGGCCCTGCCACTGGTGCCACTCGGAATGCGGACGGCATGGAAGGATGATCTGCATTCATCATCTGCAGAGCTCGTTTATGGTGAGCCACTTCGCTTACCAGGAGAATATTTTACTCCTTCAACAAGTAGCATGTGCGAGGGATCAGATTTTGTTTCACGTCTGCGACAAACAATGTCCAACCTGAGACCTCAGCCTGCTTCACGGCCGGCATGCGAAGCCAAGCATTTTTGTTTTCAAGGATCTGAAGGATGCTTCACAGGTCATGCTTCGCGATGACAGCGTGCGAGGGACCCTGCAACCACCCTACTCTGGACCCTACCCGGTCATCGGACGTACAGAAAAGACGGTCACCATTCGCCGACGAGGTCACGACGTTGTGGTCAGCATGGATAGAGTCAAACCAGCTTATAGTTTGAACGAGGACGCTCCTGCTGGCACAATTTGCCCGACTCATCGCCTGCTTCAGTTCCAACCTCTATTCTGCGGCACTCAAATTCGCAATCAGCACCAGGGTTCCGCACCACAAGAGCTGGCCGTAAAGTACGGTTCCCGGAACACTTTCAGGCTGGTCTATGAGTGCGCAGAAATCTCCGCAAGGGGGTAATGTGGCGTCAGAAGTTAGCCACAGTTGAATTCAGCAATCGCAGTAGTAGCAGTGGAAATCACAGTAGCCTGGCGAAAAGGCGATTTCTATAATGGAGCAGCCATTATAGTTAGTATTCTGGGGAACGGCAAGCTGGCAAGATATATATTCCACATTAATATTATTAATTCGCAAAATATATTCCACATTATAATTAAAAAGCTGTGTATTAATTCGCTAAATAATAATAGGTCATCAGAATTTAATTTAATTTAATTTAATTTATTTAGTCATTATTTCGTTTTGATCTCTGAAGTCATCGGTGGGATTCACCGGACCGGATTGAAAATTAAACATTAAATACAGTTGTGGCGCCCTAACCATAATTTTAATTAATTCTAGCTTTAACTTTCAATTTACTTCAGTATAAATAACATCAGGCAGTATAAAATAAATATTTATCGAAAAGGTTTTTATAAAAATAGCCTTCAGTTGTTAATATGAAACAATATTTTATGTGCGTAAAATGCAAATTCAGTTGACTTTTGTGGACAAATTATAAATACGATGTATTAGCCCAAAGCAAATTTTAAAATTTCAATAATTCGAAGTTATGATATCGAAAAAACTGCCATCGAAATAAATTTCTTTCTTCAAAACAGTTAGAGTAGCTTATAAAATTAAAGGGACTTAAGCTCTAAAATATTTATGTACATATAATATGCATATATGTATATATATATATATATACATATGTAGTACATATGTATGTATATAAATTTATTAAGGGCAATTGGTCTGGTTTTCTGATCATCAACGTTTGTTCGGACACGCGTTACTAATTTATTCGTGTTAAGAGTAATTCAGCACCATTTGTAATTTTCGATGTTTGACTTGCCCTTTCTCACTTGTTTGTTAACGGATTGGGTCGTAAGATGTTCTGTAATTTCCAAATATTGTGTTTTCTAAACAAAGAAAATAAAACCCCTCACATAGAAGCCGGGATCCCAATGTATCCGCACCGTTCCGATCCGCACCGCTCCGTTGAGAAGCCTGGTTCCAATGCTTCCGATATTTGACAATTTTGTTAGTGTCAAAATAGAAAGAAGTAAGCTGTTGAAATATTTTGAATTGTTTTTTGAGCTATACAAGATATAACAAGAATATAAAAAACTAAAAAGGTAAAGAAGCATGAAGTTAGTATTCGTATACATAATTTTTATTTTTTTTTGTCATACAATTCCGGATGTCTTCGGATATCCTCGATAAATTCTTCTAAATTCATTTTTTTTTTTTTTTTTTTTAACCGTCCTGCGTCCACTCGGAGCACTAAAAATCATTAAATTGTGACAATTTACATTTTTTTTGAGGTTATGCTTTCCGTAGCATTCCGAAAAAGTTGAAAGTTAACCAACTCTTCCGTTACGATCCGATCCGTAAGTGCCATTGGAACCACCTTTCCGAGCTGCCATATAAGTTCTAAGGGCCTGTCCGAATCCAAGTCTATGTCTATGTCGTCGTCTCGTTATAACAGTTCGTGACGTCACACCGAGCTAAGCTCTGTCCGAATTCATGTCTGTAGCCCGAACCAAAATGGGACGTAACCTAACGCAATAAATGTCAACGTAAAGTGCGAACGTGCGTAATTAAATGGGACCGCCCAAAATAGACGTAAGTCAACTTGACGAATCTTCGTCAAATTCAGAAATGTCATTTCAGCCGTAAGTCGGGTGCGGTAACGATCGCACCTTGCGTTACGTCCCATCATTTTGTTCATTAGGGCTGAACCAGTGAGAACAGCTGTGATTTAAGTAAATAAATGAAAAATTGATAAAATGAAGTTACAGAGGTCGTAAAAATCTTTGAGGTGTTCAATTAAGAGTCATATTTAATTTATAATTTACCGTCACTTTAAGTTTTACTTCGACTAAGAAGTTTATCAAACCCTATGCGTATACCAACGCCACTGACCTGAGCAAATCGGATCTCAGGCTGCTGGTGGGTTACTTATCTGGCCATTATGGGATCAGACATCACCTCAACAAGTTAGGTTTGTCAATTGAGACAGAATGTAGACTTTGTCTAGAGGACGAAGAAACCACAGCTCACATACTGTGTGACTGTCCGGCATTGGCTCGGATTAGAAGTAGGAACTTTGGAAAAGGGTTTCTAAGCCCGGCTGAGGTCCGTAATTCTTCTGAGAGTGACCTTCTGGCTTTCCTTAGGGTAGCGGATCGTCTACTCCACTAACGGGGTTCCGGCACAAAAGACCGTCTGGTCGCAGTGCCCTCCGCTTGGGCGGCCCCACTAATAAATAATAATAATAATAATAAGTTTTACTTCGGGTGAACTGACAGTTTCGCCGTGCCGCAACTTCAGTTTCGTTGAGACGTAACGTAACGCAAAGTTGCTTACGTTTCTATTTTGGTTCAGGCTTATGGCTGTGAGCTTGGCTACGTAGTATAACAGTTAAGTCAATTGCTTAGCTTGATAAGCGAGTCAAGGCTTGCGTTGACTTCGTGAAGTAGACAACGTGCAATTGGTTGTGAAATAGGACTTTGTTTGCATTCATATTTTCTTGTACTCTTCCTTCCATTATTAATTTATATTTTGAACGCTACACTTTTGTCCTCCTCTTAGGCACAGACAAATAACTTACGTTAGGTTAACTTCCAACGTCAAATTTCAAGCTAAGCAAACCAATTCGGACAGGTTAGCTTTGTCTTCGTCTTAATTGTTATAATAGTTCAGCTTGTTCGCTGACATCATAAACTGTCATAACGAGACGAAGACGTAGACATAGACTTGGATTCGGACAGGCCCTAAGCAACCATCGAATTTTAACTTTGACAGCTTAGCGGATCGGAACGGTGCGGATACATTGGGATCCCGGCTATTTCGCATAAATTATCCTAGGTAGGTACTTTAGGAATTTAAATGTGAAGTCTGTTTTGACAATTTATTTGGCTGCTATGCTTAGAAATTTAAGTAAAGTCAATTTTGACAATTTATTTCGCTGAGAAAAATTATTGGAAAACACTTCGTAGCCCGTAGCGGCAGGTATAATATTTCAAACTGGAGACAATTATAATACTCGAAGCAGCTGAGTTCCTAAGGAAGTTGCTTGCAGCATCTCTTAAGGTAGAATTATTGCTTTAGCCGGAAAACTTGCTTAGTAGCTTGCTAAAGTTAATTAATGTTCTCATATTTCATTCAGTGTAAAGCCCGAAACACTTTTATTTTGTTTCAGTATTTCTTTTAATCCATACCATGTCTCGGATAGAGATATACCTAACTTTATTAATATTCTCCTCAAATACTGTTCGTCCGTCTTAACTTTTTGCACTAAAAAGTGATGGGAACTTCCAAAACATCCTGGATGCTAACATGCATACATACATATTACCTACATATATAATAAGTCGTGAAATAGACTTGCTCACTACAAATGTTTAGGGATGTGCTCGGATCGAAAATCTCCCATTGCGTAATCGAGTTTGGAAATATGTACGATATGTACATACATATATCTAATGGTACTTCCTGAATTATTGAAGTTTACTTTTCATTTTAGAATTTACTAATGCATGTCTTTATACAGTGACGAAAATAATTTTGCATAAACACATATTTTAAGGTAATGCTGGCATGGAAAAGGATAAAACAGTTATTTTTAATTTTTTTTTATTTTATATTTTTTGGTTCATGACTAAATTAAACATAACAAAAATGATAACTTCATAAATGGAATATTAAAGAACATAATGCAAATTTAATTTATATCTTACATAAAAATTGTAAAAAAAATTTGTCATTATACAAGAAAACAAAATATTATAAATTTTATTTAATCCATTTTTTTAATATTTTGTATGTCTTGAATTATTTCTGTCAATCGCACTGGTATTAATTCTACTAATTTTTGGGTTTACTTGGATCAATTTTACACCATTCTTTTTGTAGAGCCATTTTTAGTTTACTTTTGCTTTTTAGGTTATGATTTTGTTTAACTTTTCTCTCTATAATGAGCCCAAAGATGCTCAATTGGGTTAATGTCCGGACTTTGGAGAGGAGTTTCAATCACATGAGGGCAATTGTGAGTTAACCACATTTTGACATCGTAAGCTTTATGCTTCGGGTCATTGTCTTGGTAAAAAGAAAAATCTCCCTCGCATTTGCCTTTATTAACAGATTCCATTAAATTGTTTTTCAAAATGTTAATATAATCCCTATAGTAGGGGAGCCCGCGATGCTAAATTTGGAGTTACTCGAGTGTCGTGGGGACCTATTGGATTTCGAAGATTATATGGTAGAAAGAAAAAAAGGTTATATCATGTGTTCACTTTCAGCGGTGGGGGGAGTGACTACAGGCTTTCAAAATAAAATAAAAACAGTCGCATGGAAATACTCGAGCGCGTCAGATATTAATAGTGTATGTATATGCGCCACGTGTCTCTGATGACGGAGGAATATTAATCTGCCGGTTTGAATGGTGGGGATGGCCGTACGAAGGGGTACAAAATAAGAAAAAAAAAGGCGCGGAGTGGGAAATACATAGTTCTTTATTAATGATTTTAACTACTTCGGCTTGTGGAAATCGGCAGATTATTATATTCCCGTGTTCCTTGAAAGATTTACCTTTAAACTGAAGAAATATCAACCGCGCTCGAGAATGTCCAGGTGACGTTCCTTTTTTGCAACTTTGTGACTCTGCCATTTCCTTACGTCACGCTTAAATCGTCAGATTATTGAAAGACATACTATTCTGCATGTGATGAACTCACCATTCCTTAATCTGACGCGCTCGATTTTTTCTAATGATCGATTTTTTTTTACTATTCTGATCGGCTGCCCTAGACGTACGACGCTATATCAAAGGTTCATGTATGGTGGAGGTACTGAACAGAGTGCAAGCTTTCCCCCTTATGTTATTCTGACGCGCTCGAGTAAATCCAAAAATCCCCGCTTGGGCTCCCCTACTACTATGATACATTTTTGTTTCAACAAATTCTAATTTCCGTACTCCATGATATGCCATTGCACCCCACGCCAAGACATTACCTCCACCGTGCTTAACCGTTGAATTTAGATTCTTTGGTTTTAAAGCCTCGTCCTTCTTTCTCCACACTTCTTCCAAAAGTGTCGAACTTACTCTCATCCACAAATAGAACACTTTTCCAGAACTCACGTGTTTTTTGTTATATCTTGCAAACCTGAACGCCTCAAGCTTTCACTTATCGTCATATACAGGTGGCTGAGAAAAAAAAATTATTTTATGTTTCAGTTGATTATGATAAAAGCTTGGTTTTAAAAAAAAAAATTTGATTTATTATTATTGTATATTTTTTAGTCTATTATATTTCTTTTTAAACTTTTCAATACGATACCCAAGTCAAGTCTAGGATGTTTCGATGTCGGGTGCCAAGACGAGTGTTCGACTATATACCGACCTCAGCTAGGATACAGCTGGTTGCACATGGGGAACGACGGAGAGACACAGTCGTTAAGCCTCGCTTAAAACTAAGCAAATAAAAAGTTCTGTCTCCTTTCTAGTAAAGGGTTTTTTCTTTGTGGTTAGCAAAAAATTGGCCTGCTCGTTCCCCACACATAGTATAAAATCAAAAAAATGTAAAAAAAAAAAAAGAACCGACTCCAAAAAATCCCAAGCCCTAAAAAGTATAAAATAATTATATTAAAAGTCCTCTGCTACTACTTTCAACATTAAATACCAAGACTTTCCTAGACTTTTGAAGGCGGTGTGAAAACCTGACTGATATTAATCCAATTAATCCAGACAAACTGATTGCATTAATTATTTAGTTAGTATTCGAGACGAGACGAGACGAGACGAGACGAGACGAGACGAGACGAGACGAGACGAGACGAGACGAGACGAGACGAGACGAGACGAGACGAGACGAGACGAGACGAGACGAGACGAGACGAGACGAGACGAGACGAGACGAGACGAGACGAGACGAGACGAGACGAGACGAGACGAGACGAGACGAGACGAGACGAGACGAGACGAGACGAGACGAGACGAGACGAGACGAGACGAGACGAGACGAGACGAGACGAGACGAGACGAGACGAGACGAGACGAGACGAGACGAGACGAGACGAGACGAGACGAGACGAGACGAGACGAGACGAGACGAGACGAGACGAGACGAGACGAGACGAGACGAGACGAGACGAGACGAGACGAGACGAGACGAGACGAGACGAGACGAGACGAGACGAGACGAGACGAGACGAGACGAGACGAGACGAGACGAGACGAGACGAGACGAGACGAGACGAGACGAGACGAGACGAGACGAGACGAGACGAGACGAGACGAGACGAGACGAGACGAGACGAGACGAGACGAGACGAGACGAGACGAGACGAGACGAGACGAGACGAGACGAGACGAGACGAGACGAGACGAGACGAGACGAGACGAGACGAGACGAGACGAGACGAGACGAGACGAGACGAGACGAGACGAGACGAGACGAGACGAGACGAGACGAGACGAGACGAGACGAGACGAGACGAGACGAGACGAGACGAGACGAGACGAGACGAGACGAGACGAGACGAGACGAGACGAGACGAGACGAGACGAGACGAGACGAGACGAGACGAGACGAGACGAGACGAGACGAGACGAGACGAGACGAGACGAGACGAGACGAGACGAGACGAGACGAGACGAGACGAGACGAGACGAGACGAGACGAGACGAGACGAGACGAGACGAGACGAGACGAGACGAGACGAGACGAGACGAGACGAGACGAGACGAGACGAGACGAGACGAGACGAGACGAGACGAGACGAGACGAGACGAGACGAGACGAGACGAGACGAGACGAGACGAGACGAGACGAGACGAGACGAGACGAGACGAGACGAGACGAGACGAGACGAGACGAGACGAGACGAGACGAGACGAGACGAGACGAGACGAGACGAGACGAGACGAGACGAGACGAGACGAGACGAGACGAGACGAGACGAGACGAGACGAGACGAGACGAGACGAGACGAGACGAGACGAGACGAGACGAGACGAGACGAGACGAGACGAGACGAGACGAGACGAGACGAGACGAGACGAGACGAGACGAGACGAGACGAGACGAGACGAGACGAGACGAGACGAGACGAGACGAGACGAGACGAGACGAGACGAGACGAGACGAGACGAGACGAGACGAGACGAGACGAGACGAGACGAGACGAGACGAGACGAGACGAGACGAGACGAGACGAGACGAGACGAGACGAGACGAGACGAGACGAGACGAGACGAGACGAGACGAGACGAGACGAGACGAGACGAGACGAGACGAGACGAGACGAGACGAGACGAGACGAGACGAGACGAGACGAGACGAGACGAGACGAGACGAGACGAGACGAGACGAGACGAGACGAGACGAGACGAGACGAGACGAGACGAGACGAGACGAGACGAGACGAGACGAGACGAGACGAGACGAGACGAGACGAGACGAGACGAGACGAGACGAGACGAGACGAGACGAGACGAGACGAGACGAGACGAGACGAGACGAGACGAGACGAGACGAGACGAGACGAGACGAGACGAGACGAGACGAGACGAGACGAGACGAGACGAGACGAGACGAGACGAGACGAGACGAGACGAGACGAGACGAGACGAGACGAGACGAGACGAGACGAGACGAGACGAGACGAGACGAGACGAGACGAGACGAGACGAGACGAGACGAGACGAGACGAGACGAGACGAGACGAGACGAGACGAGACGAGACGAGACGAGACGAGACGAGACGAGACGAGACGAGACGAGACGAGACGAGACGAGACGAGACGAGACGAGACGAGACGAGACGAGACGAGACGAGACGAGACGAGACGAGACGAGACGAGACGAGACGAGACGAGACGAGACGAGACGAGACGAGACGAGACGAGACGAGACGAGACGAGACGAGACGAGACGAGACGAGACGAGACGAGACGAGACGAGACGAGACGAGACGAGACGAGACGAGACGAGACGAGACGAGACGAGACGAGACGAGACGAGACGAGACGAGACGAGACGAGACGAGACGAGACGAGACGAGACGAGACGAGACGAGACGAGACGAGACGAGACGAGACGAGACGAGACGAGACGAGACGAGACGAGACGAGACGAGACGAGACGAGACGAGACGAGACGAGACGAGACGAGACGAGACGAGACGAGACGAGACGAGACGAGACGAGACGAGACGAGACGAGACGAGACGAGACGAGACGAGACGAGACGAGACGAGACGAGACGAGACGAGACGAGACGAGACGAGACGAGACGAGACGAGACGAGACGAGACGAGACGAGACGAGACGAGACGAGACGAGGCGAGGCGAGGCGAGGCGAGGCGAGGCGAGGCGAGGCGAGGCGAGGCGTGGCGAGGCGAGGCGAGGCGTGGCGAGACGAGACGAAAATTTCAACAAATAAACAAAATGTATTTCTTTTTTTAGCGTAGTAGCACACGCCGGGTATCCGCTAGTATAATATAAATATTTTTAAAAATATTTTAAAATATCCTTTAAAATCTTTTTAGTTGTATTATTTTCTGTTATTACACAATTTAATTATAGGGTAATGTAATACATTACATGATTTACCGTAGTTTGTTCAGGATTACATAGGATGACTTCTCTACGATACAGAACTGTTGAGTGTATGTAGCAGAACTGTTGAGTGTATGAGCACCTCCTCACCTCACAAGAAATTATGTGAGGTTTGTTGTTTTTTACTCCATCCAGCGTGACGGCATAGATGTCCGGTGGCTCAACGGGGTTGAAGGTCCCGGTGTAAGAACGACCCGCCATTGCAGTTAGCACGCGGGTCTTCCCTTTATCCAAGTGTTCGAACTGGATTCGATTTTCATTTTTCGTTTCTCGATCTCCCTGTGCTTCCTTTCCCTTCTGCTCATTTTAGTCACTAAATTCCGATATTTTTGTGATGCTACTTTTCCCTTTTCTTGAGGTTTTTTCTCTCCTTGTACTCTTGTAGTAATGATCGAAGCTGAATTCAGCCAGGATCAAAATCCTGAAACACTTCATTAGAGACTCCAAATGATTCGAGGGCTAGTAATTGGGGCCTTACCCCATGTGGGATCACAAAGAGCCTACTCTGACCGAAGCGTGCCTTTTGCTAGGCAGCCACTGCAACCTAACCAAACCATGCCGCATTCTTTAAATTAACTAATCAATCTAATTAAAGTTTTAAAAGTGACCGAATAATTGCAGTTAGAAGGGTATAATGAGCCTAAACTAATAAATAAAGCATCTGCATAACTAGAGAAAATTTTAGGCAATCATGTCCATGTTCTCATTTGCTCCTCGCAGTGTGAAAATTAGGTCTATCTTTACTTACTTTTAAAACTATAAATCGATTTTTCTCAAAAATGAAGGCGAACTCCGTCTTATCATATTATATATTATCCTGTTATTGAGGGAAGGCTACGTTACAACATATATTTTATTAAAGAAAGGGATACCTATATTTTTATATATAACATTTTGCTACAGTGAAATAATGTAAAGTTTTACATAAGGTACCAAAAATGTTGAAAGGTAGGTACAAAATAAAATGTGCATTTCCTTCTTTTAAAATTAATTTGTAAGAAAATATGTAGTATTCTGTGTACACTTTTGAGTGAAATCGAGATATCCTGACTAGCTTCTTGAATTTCTTCTTGCTAAAGAGATCAAAAGCAATTCTTATAAACTTTTGTTTTATAAATAATGTTCTGTAGTTTTAAATATGACAGAAAAAAATATGGAGAGATTTATAAGACAAAAGGGTAGGGAAGTGTTTGGATATTCGTCTGGTAGATAAGTTAAAAAGAAATTAATTAAAACTTTAAGTTCCATTATCTTTATTCTCGTATGTGTTATAAGTCATCTCATATGGGCTGCTCGTACTGCGACTCCTCATCGGACTCCGCTCTCCACACATTCTTCGAATGTGCCCGTTGGGGAGCGGAGAGGGCCGATTTGGAGGCGGCGACGGGTAGCGTAACCCCGGACAATATAGTCGGGGTTATGCTGCAGAGTGACGATTTCTGGCGGAGGGTTGCCTCTTTCGCGAGAGGGATCCTTCGTCAGAAGGAACATGACAATAACAGGAGTTCCTAAGGGAGCCCCTGTTGGCTGGGGGAGGGTAGACGGGTGGGTGTCGGTCGGCGCGGCGGACGGAGGGTGCCTCAAGGAGGCGATAACATAGGACTCCACCCTGAAATAATGTTCCCCTAGACGGTCCCGGGGTGGAGCTCCTGGAGACGGGGAGTGGGGTTTTAGCCGGTAGGCCTGGTCATTCGACCAGGGAGTCCGGCACACGGGTGGCTTCGGCCACCTAGGTGCGCAACTGCATTTCCCCACTCCAACAAAAAAAAAAAAAAATTAAGTCATCTCATATACTAAGATGTATCTATTCTGAATTTGTCGACCTACTCGTATTTTTAACGCTTTAAAATTATTTTTTTTCAGTCTTTGCAGCAACGGGCCTTACTTTATTCTTGCATTGATTTTATTATCCTCTGACGTTGAGAAAACGAGACAAATCGTGCCTATCCGATCCGAGAGTCACAGGATACATTTTCTGCACAATTTCAGATTTTATTGCAATATATTTGTATAATCTATGGATTTCTCTGTACATATTAAATATTGCGGCAGTGTGGACTCAATTTTTCCTGTGAGGGAAGGATGCTATTCTGGCGGAAACCGGACAGTAGTACTTACTTCCTTGCCCTCGAGATAACTAAATTTTTCTAAATGAAGTGCAGACCCTCTACCAGATGTATGTATACCTACCTACTCCTTGGCATTGAATTCTTCAAAAAGAAGTACTGAGTGGAGTTGCTAATATCATCAACAAACTTGACGAGCTCCAAAACAAAATTGGGCTTTCCATTTTACAAAAAGCCAAGACAATTGCTGCCCAAGGATAAAGAAAGGAAGCCCGAAGTTATCGCGACAAGAAAACTGAAAAAGTTTCTTGTAATCAGGACAACTTTGCGGAATGTAAATAGCAAAAGAATTTGAATTATTTCGATAAACATATTTATGAACTTGTAGAATTCGAGAGGAAAACACTTTTTTATGGAAACTGCAGGATTTTTTTAAACTATGCGGAGACAGTGCCTACGTGTTGGCGGGCATCGCAAATTCTTTTCTTAAGCGCTCTGAAAAAGGAAGTCGTTGCTTGCGGCTGGGTGTTGTGCATGACATTAGCAACGCTGAATAAATCTTGTGCCGTTTAAGCGAACACTTGGTCAGCTCGGTTTGAAGCAACCAACATTGGCCCCTTCGACCACTTGGCGCCGCTATTTTCCCAAGACAATATGCAAATTTTCTTGCAATGGAGCTCTTCCCAAGATCACAACAAACGCTCTATCTGCATGTCCCCATCGGGCACGAGTGGCGCAGAAGGGAATTTGCATAAGCCGCTGATAGCCAATGGATCAATTAACATAATTTGAATTAAATTCGATGAATGTGACTCATTTGCTGTTGCTGACGCGACACTCCGACGGAAGACAGCCGCGACGCGACCTCGACAGTGGATCTGAATACTTCGAAGGTATCTTCTCGTTCCTCGGATTCCTCAAGTTGAGCAACAAATTTTTGGGTCAATTTGCATAATCGCTTACATCTTTTGTGATTTGCCGAAAGAGCGCCTCGCAGCGCGGTGCTCTATTTTGCAATGCAAAGTGCTGCGCGACATAATGAAGTGAGATTCGACGCGTCGCTTATGGATCGTTGTGACACCCAGCAAGGCTTGATAATTGCCGCCTTCAATCAGCTTATTACCGGCGAGTTATATATGCGTATAATGTAAAGATTTTTAATTACCTACTTTTTTCTATAAAAATTAATTAAAGCTAGGAAAAACAAGGCAAACATGTTCCTTTTCTTTAATTGCAATTTGTATACATGTATGTATGCTTGGTTTTAGTTAACGGAATTTGTTTGTGTTAAAATTGCAGGCATAACTTTTGAAAATTGATTATGTGTCTGGAATAAAATTTGCATAGAAAATTAGTAGATTATTCATTAATCCATTTCTACTAAAACTATGTCTCGAATTTCATTTGGAATATTTCGACCACAAGGGAAACCCGAAAATATTATTGAAATTGTGACTGAGTGAGTGAATACGGATTTAAAAATCACTCGTATAAATAATAAGGGCGACTACTACTCAAGTACTCGCCATGACTTGAACCATGTTTAAGTAGATGGGTTGTAAATCGAAGAAAGCTACATAGAAACTTTTTTAGATAATATATTTCCAGAAGCCTTCAATATACCTGTGGGATTTGGGGGTTGTAGAGAAACCACAGAAAACTAATTTTAACCCGTTTATTATAAAGTTAATTCAGTTTATTGTAAGGTTCTTATAAAATCCGAGAAACGCGGAACGGTAAGTCTATTTTAGAGTTTATTAGGATTATTTAAAAATTATCAAAATACCAATATGATTTACAGATACTCGGGGGGAAAATACCTCTCAGGTAGGTATGCGGCGTTTTTTAGGCGATAAATAAATTCTATAACTCCCGATCACTATTCACCAGGATTAACGGCTTATCAATCAGCTTAACTCAGCTTAGCTCAACAGCGAACGACCGACAAGTGTAAAGTACCGACTGCAAGTGCGTAAGTGCTGGAGAACAAGAGCGTATACTTTATCTTTATAGTATAAGTATACTTGATAGTATAAGTTAGTAGTTCAGTAATGCGGTGAGTATTTAAGTAAATTCGAACTTAGAAGAAGAGCTGAATTGTTTTTATTTTAGGTTCTCTTATTAATATTACCAAAGCAGTGTCCGAGCACTTGAATGTTTACCCATACTTACGAGGGTTTTCCGAAAAGTTTCCTACCTAGAAAATGAACAGAAATAAAAATAAATTTGAAGAAAAAATGTCTTGTATGTTTGCTAGGTCGGAGACTTTACAGTCTACCCTCTTAAGTTTTTAAGTACACAACTAAAGAGACTTCAAGTATTTAGGTTTTCATTTAGAAATAGGTATTACATAATAAAACAGAGCAATAAATAATGAAAAATAAAGTATTAAAAAAACAAAAAGCCCGATTGCAGTGACCTCAGGTTAACTAAACAATGAGAAACAAGATATGTATTTTACAACTAGCGGATACCCGGCGGGTGCTACTACGCTGAAAAAAGAAATACATTTTGTTTATTTGTTGGAAAAAAAGGAAATTTTCGTCTCGTTTCGTCTCTCGTCTCGTCTAGTTTCGTCTCTCGTCTCTCGTTTCTCGTCTCTCGTCTCTCGTCTCTCGTCTCTCGTCTCTCGTCTCTCGTCTCTCGTCTCTCGTCTCTCGTCTCTCGTCTCTCGTCTCGTCTCGTCTCATCTCATATCATTTCATCTCACCTCATCTCATCTCATCTCATCTCATCTCATTATGCGCCAACTTCACACTAATGTTTTTAATTTATTTGCGAGTAACGCCTTTGATGAGGTTGGACATTATTGTATGGGAAAAGTAAAAAATCCACTTCATGAATGGATCGAATGTGCCTAATGCTAATGCATTGTTTTATGGCCTATAATCATCTTCGCATTATTGCCTTTTAAATCAAACCGGTTTGGGGCATATCGGTTGGATGGTTTCAAAGTCTATAAAATACATAGGTAGAAACAGTTCGTGTTTTATATACAGGGTGTTTTGCTAAGGTCTGAACAGGGGTGTGCCAATCGATTCTAAATGGTCTCCCGATCAACGTTTGTTCGTACACCCCCCCCCCTTCAAATCCGTCCTTCCCCCCTAAAATCGCGATTGAAAATTTGGAGGAGGTCAACCTAGAAAATGCATTATAAGTTCTTTCAGAGACATCCTAGGATACTGATTAATAACGCATTAGAAAGCTGAGCCTTCAAGCTTTCCAACGATAGCACCCACGACCAAATCCGTCAACAAAGAAGCGGGGGAGACCCCGTCAAATTTCGAAAATGGCAATTTCAAAGCCCAAAATTTGACCTTAACCCTTCATTCTGTCGATTTTTTGTATGGGGAGATCGAAACTTTTTTCAAGAAAAAGCTTCCCTGACATGTGGCCTTTCTCAAGAAAAAAACCGCACTCGAATCCGACGGCGCGTTCCGAAGTTATTCGTGTTATAATAATTAATACAACAACAAAACCAACTATCCGCAATGAAATCCAATTGGATTGTGACGTCACATTCCAATTGGACTTCATTGCGGATAGTGGCGCGTTCCGAAGTTATTCGTGTTACAATAATTGATACAACAACAACACCCACTATCCGCAGTGAAGTCCAATTGGAATGTGACATCACTTTCCAATTGAACTTCATTGCGGGTAGTGGGTTTTGTGTTTTATTAATTATTATAACACGAATAACTTCGGAACGCGCCGTCAGATTCGAGTGCGGTTTTTTTCTTGAGAAAGGCCAAATGACAGGGAAGCTTTTTCTCAAAAAAAGTTTCTATCTTCCCATGCAAGAAATTGGCGAAATGAAGGGTTAAGGCCAAATTTTGGGCTTTGAAATTACCATTTTCGAAGTTGGACGCGGTCTCTCCCGCTTGTTTGTGGGCGGATCGAGTCGTGGATGGTATCGTTGGAAAGCTTGAAGGCTTAGCTTTCTAATGCGTTATCAACCAGTATTCTAGGATGTCTCTGAAAGAATTTATAACGCATTTTTTAGGTTAACCTCCTCCAAATTTTCAATCGCGATTTTGAGGGGGAAGGACCGATTTTAGGGGGAGGGGGTGTCCGAACAAACGTTGATCAGGAGACCATTTGGAATCGATTGGCATACCCCTGTTCAGACCTTAGCAAAACACCCTGTATAGACTAGCTGGGTTACCCGGTTTCACCCGGTATATTATAAGTACTACTTAATTAAAGATCCTTGAAATGATCGACTTTCGTAAAAAAATTTATGACTTATGGTCGCCATATTGGGTCCGCCATTTTGAATTTCCAAATTTTAATAGTAGATTCGTAATTAGTGGTATCAAAATAACCATAGGCCATAGTACTAAATTTCACTTAAATTCGTTGTAGTTCGAAAATTGTGGGACGCCATATTGGATTCACCATCTTGAATTTCCAAATTTCGAGCTTAGGGTTGGCATTAGCACCTCCAAAAACCCCCAAATACTAATCTTCATGGCAATCCCTTCATATTTACTGTTTGGCTGCCATCTTTGGTCCGCCATAGGAGCTCCGAAAACCCCCAATTACTACTTTTCATGGCAATCCCTTGATATTTACAGTTTTTGGCCGCCATCTTGGGTCCGCCATTTTAAAACCCGCGAATAAATGGTGGCTCGGAATATAATGATCGGGCCGATGGTTTAGGCGTGATTGAGCAACAAACAAACAAAGAAACTTTCGATTTTATATACATACATATATAGGGATTAAACCTGTGAGTAGAGAATAGATTCTCCGGATTTTATTCAACACGGCAAACAATATTACTTGATAATCCCAATAAGTTGTATTGGCAAAGAACGTATGTTATACGTTCTTTGGGATTGGCACTGACATATAGAAATGGACCACTCGCCCCATACAAAATGCCTATGAAGCGATGGTGCACTTTCTAGTTCCCTCTTGCTCACACCAATAACGGATTTTGAGCAGCCAGCTGTGGGTTCCTGTCAAATGCATTTTTGGGGCATTAGTCCGTTTTATTTGCATAAATCCATCAAATAATTACTACAAAAATTATAAAATATTTCCTTTTGTATCTTAAGTCCCTTCAAAGGAATACAAACATTAAATTACCCCTTTGTAAGATACAATCTGGGGGCACGGTAGTGCCCCCGCCAAGTCAAGCGCGAAGCAAACACTGCCGTACTATCCTTTACTGGAACCATTTCGCCGCATTTTCAGGCCCCTATTTGAGAACCTCTGGATAAGACCAGAACGCAGAAATTTTCGTCATCCAGTAAGCTATAATCATATACTTAAAATCCAAAATTTCAAGTCTGTAGGTCATTTAGTTCCGAAGTTAAGCGAAAGCAAAGTTTCGCATTTATGACACTCACTCACTCACTCACTCATGATCATCAGAATAGAACTAGTACTTCCCATAAACTCAGAGAGCTGAAATTTGGTACAGAGTTAGGGTTTAATGGCCACATAAAGGGAAAACTATAAAAACTAGGATAATCGAAGATCTGGAGTACCTGGTGACCCTGATTAGAAAACACAAGAGCCCAACCAAACTATTAGAGATTGACATACCGCCTTTACAAAAAATATTCAACTTGGTGGGCCGCCGCCCCCGCCAAATCGATTAGTTTTTTCAAATTTTGAATTTTAGTTAGTGTTAAGCCCATAGAGGAAGCAAAAAAAGAAAAATCCCGAAATTGCATTATAGTAAATGAAAAATACATTAAAGCATCTGAGAAAAATCAATAGAGACAGGGAGTGGGCTTTAAGAAAATCAGTAGCTGACGGACAAGATATATTACCCGAGAAAAAAGAAAGGAGGATGACCTAACAAAAAGAAATGAGATCCCATCAAAAACATAAAATGTAAAAAAATGCCAAGTCTCGCAACGCAGTTGTTCTGCCGTAAAATGCTGTGAGATCTTAATGTAAAACCAAGTCAGTTATATTAGTTAGTGTCTATGGAAGCACCTATTCAACAACTTTGTTATAAATTGTTATCTAATCAATTACCTATCAACATTTATAGTGACCGTATCAATATTAGACATCTTTATTTCTATAATAATTATAATTACTTGGCAATTGCACGGTAACTTATTCTACTAATTAAAATACTGGCCGTGCAATTGCCAAGTAATTATAATTATTATAGAAATAGAGATGTCTAATATTGATACGGTCACTATAAATGTTGATAGGTAATTGATTAGATAACAATTTATAACAAAGTTGTTGAATAGGTGCTTCCATATACACTAACTAATATAACTGACTTGGTTTTACATAAGATCTCACAACTTTTTACGGCAGAACAACTGCGATTTACGTCCGTAGCTCTGGCGCCTCTTAAGTTAAGCACTAGCCCAAATAACTATCAAGTTCATTTTGTCTAGTATTAAATTAAGTACATTTCATCGAAATTATGTCGGGCAAAATTTAACTTTGATCACGTTCTGTAACATTAACTTTAAGAAAATGTCACGAAGCGATCAAATTATGTACACCTGCAAATGTTCCCTTTGTTTGGACTAAGAGATCATGTTAAACAAGCTACTGCAAATGTTCCCTTTGTTTGGACTAAGAGATCATGTTAAACAAGCTAAGTATAAAAGTTCTTTATGTAAACAATGTCAGTCAGTCTAATCTTAAGATCCAGACGGTACGGAAATAAAGTAAAGACCAACATAAGTTGTGTTTTATTCCGCTTTATATTTTATTTTTATGAAGACTTATAAAAGTCTTCATTTAATTGGCGCAGTCGGTAGGATTACTCTCTAAAGAAAGTAATCCATTCGGTTAAAGTAAAGTGAATTTACAAAAAATTTAATCTAAAAAGATTAAGATCAAAAAGGAAAAAGTGATTACCGATAAGTTTGTGGTAAAGAACTTATTCCAAAAACTTAATCTAAAGATTGAGATCAAAAAAAAATAAATAATAAAGTGATTTTCAATAAGTTTGTGCTCATTGCAGTTGAAAAAAAAAGGTTCTCGTGAAATTATACAAAACAAATAACTTGTGCTGTTTAAAATTGCAGTGAAAAGAAAAATTCCTGAAAAAGAATATATATATATTGTGAAATTATGCAAAAGAAATAACTTGTGTAAAATACAGTGAAATTAATTGCCTATTAGTAGGTATCTATGGTATAAAAAGTATACAGTGCAAGTAATCGTACCAACTCATAAATAAAAAAAAAATAATAATAATAATAGTGAAAATGGCAACTGCACAAGCAGCAGGTGAATCATCCTTTTTCACCTTTACGGCCAACGATTTGATTAAAGATGCTCAACGAATCAGGGAATTCAGAGGAGACCAGAGTTACGCCCTATCATCATTCCTCAGAGAAGTGGACACCGTTCTTCCCCTCTTCAATGGTAGCCCTCAGATGAAACTCTTCGTCTACCGGCGGATCATCATCAACAAGATCCAGGGAGCAGCATTGGACGTCATAAGGACTCTAGGAGCGGAAGCAACGTGGGAAAACGTTAGGACGGAACTGGTTAATAACTTCGGCGTAAAAGAAACGTACTACCAGCTGTATCAAAAGGCCCTATCAATTAGGAACAATCAAGTAAGAGAATATTATATTAATCTAAGAAATATCCTTAACAAACTCAATGAAAAATATGAATACGATAGTGATAAGCCAGATGAGTTTCGCCCTAAAAACAATGAAAAAATTATTTTAAGAACCTTCCTGAATAATATTGAACCAAACTTAGCATCAATTATAATAAACAGAAAAATAGAAAATCTAAGAGAAGCTTTTAACCTATTAGAAATAAATGGCTTAATAAGAGAAAAAACAAATAATAATAACAATAGACCCAAACATGTTCACAATTTCGGACCACAGTCTAACAGTAATAGTAATAGATATCAAGGCCCTAACCAATCTTACCGCTATAATAGAAACAACGGAAATAACAATAATAATTTTTTTTTTTTTTTTTTTTTTTTATGGGAGTGGGGAAATGCCGTTACGCACCTAGGTGACCGAAGCCACCCGTGTGCCGGGCTCCCTGGCCACAATGCCAGGCCTACCGGCTAAAACCCCACTCCCCACCTCCAGGAACTCCACCCCGGAACCGTCTAGTAGACATTACTTCGGGGTGGAGCCCTATACATTCGCCCGTACCGGGCGCGCACCACACACTCAAACACATCCATCCGTCCTCACGCACGCAGCCAACACGGACTCCTCCCAGGAGCCATGTTTTTGTCTGTGTGCCCCATCCCTAGCCAGCTGGTGCTCCGGTGCCGGGCACCCGCTTTTGTCAGCTTCCCCAATAATAAATAATAAATATTTCCACACCACTAATATAAATAATATAAATAACACTCATAAGCCAACAGAGGCTCCTTACAAGCCCCTGTTGTTGTCGTGTTCCTTCTGGCGAAGGATCCCTCTCGCGAAAGAGGCAACCCTCCGCCAGAAATCGTCACTCTGCAGCATGACCCCGACTATATTGTCCGGGGTCACGCTGCCCGTCGCCGCTTCCAGCTCGGCCCTCTCCGCTCCCCAACGGGCACATTCGAAGAATGTGTGGAGAGCGGAGTCCGATGAGGAGTCGCAGTACGAGCAGTCCGGGCTCGGCACCTTCCCAATACGGTGGAGGAAGGCCCGGAAGTGCCCGTGCCCCGTCAGCATTTGGGTGAGGTAGTAATCCACCTCACCATGCTGACGGTTCAGCCAGGTGTCCAGCTGGGGGATCAGCCAAGCTGTCCACCGGCCCCGCGACTCCCCATCCCACCTATCCTGCCAGGACGCCAAGGTCCTGGCACGGGCCACCCTCGCGGCCTCTTTTCTCCCCAGGGCAGACTTCTCCCGGTGGACGGACTGCCGCTCCCTGGCTAGGAGGTCAATTGGAATGACCCCCGCGACCACCAGCACCGCCGGCTCCGAGACCGTGCGGTAGGAGCACGCGATGCGGAGCGCCGCGCGGCGTTGCACCGCAAGCATGCGCTTGCGGTACTTTTCCCATCGCATCGCGTCGGCCCAGACTTCTGCTCCGTAGAGCATTATAGCCTCAGCGGTGCGGAGCAACAGACGCCTTTTGCAGGGTCTGGGACCACCAATGTTGGCCATGACCCTACTCAGCGCCGCCGTTACCGCAGCCGCCTTGTCGGCCCGGCCCCTGATTTCGTCCCAGAAGGCAAGCCTGCAATCGAGGCTTACCCCCAGGTACTTAACCACGTGCCGGGTCCGGACCGTCATGTCTCCTACCTGCATCTCCCTCAACAGATCGATGCGCTTCTTAGTAAGAAGGACGATCTCGGTCTTGGCGAGTGCCAACTCCAGCCCGTGGTCGCTCAGCCAGGAAGTCACCCGACGCATAACCTGGTTGAGCCTCATCTGAGCCTTGTCGACATCTCTGGCGGTAATAACCGCTGCGATGTCGTCGGCGTACCCAACCAGGAAGGACCCTTCTGGCATCTCCATACGGAGGATCCCGTCATATGTGTAATTCCATATGTCGGGACCCAGTATGGAGCCCTGGGCCGCCCCCGCCGAAAGAACCCTCGTCTCCGGGCCATCCTCCGTCTCGAAGGTGAGGGTGCGATCGTTCAGGTAATCCCTCATCATCTGCAACAGATACTGAGGGACCCTGAAGTCCCGCTCGAGCGCATTGAGCGCGTCCCCCCACCTCACCGAGTTGAAGGCGTTGCGCACATCCAGCGTGACCAGCAGGCACACCGGGCGAGAATAATGATTCCCGCATTCGGTGGCCCGGGCCGCATCGACTACCTCCTGGATAGCGTGAACCGTCGACCTCCCCTTCCGAAAGCCATATTGCCTCTCGGAAAGGTCTCCAGCAGCCTCAACGGCTGCTTGGAGGCGAGGCTTCAGGAGCTTCTCCAGGAGCTTGCCGGCCGTGTCGAGCATACACAGCGGTCTGTACGACCCGGGGGACCCCACTGGCCCCTTGCCCTTGCTGATCAGCACAAGCCTAGCTACCTTCCAGCGGGAGGGGAAAACTCCCGCCTTCAGGCAGGCATTGTACATCTCGAGCAAGAGCTCTGGATGGCTCGACGTCAACGCCTTCAGCACCTCTGCTGGGAGTCCGTCGGGCCCTGGCGCCTTCTTGTTTTGAAGGCTTTGCGAAGCCCTCGTGAGCTCCTCCATCGTGAATGGAGGAGGATCGAGTGCCTCGCGGGCCGCGTAATGAGGCTCCAGCGGGTGGGTGGGGAAAAGAGCATCCACTATGGATCGGACCGTCCCCACGTCGAGGGGAGCATTCGGTTTGAAGGCCCCCAACTTGCGGAGGACGATCTTGTACCCTAGTCCCCAAGGGTCCTCGTTGAGGTCCTCTCCCAGCCGCTGCCAGCATCGGCGCTTACTCTTCTGGATGGCCCTACGAAGGTTCTTCTTCGCCGCCTTGTGTTCGGCGGATCTACGGGCTGCATCGGGCTCACGCCGGTCAGCTCGTTGAGCCAACCGCCTGAGACGGAGACATGTCCGCCTCAGGTCCGCGATTTCGTCCGTCCACCAATACGCAGGACGGCGCCCCTCCCTGCCTCCTTTCTTCCTCGGCACGGCCTCTCGGCAGGCCCGGTGGATTAGACTCATTGTGGAGTCCACCACCTGAGCAGCCCGCTCGAGAGGTGGCAAGTCCTCTGGGATCCCGGCAATGGTTCGCTGGCCGCGTGTGATGGCTAGGGACAGCCTTTCAACGTCCATCCTGGAGACATCCCATCTGGGCGGGCCCTGAACGCGCCGGGCCCGCACTGGCGCCATATCCCGCACGCGGAACGTGATATATTGGTGATCGCTGGCTGTGTAGTCCTCGATCACCCGCCAGTCCTGCACTCGTGCAGCCAGGTTTTCTGTCGCCAGGGAGACGTCAATAATCGTCTCCCTGTATCCAGGACGTCGAGCCGGTGTTTAGGACCACCAGCCCGGCCCTGGACGCGAAGTCCAGGACACGTCCCCCGCGCGAGTCGGGCACAGGCTCGCCCCACTCCAAAGCCTTCGCGTTGAAGTCTCCAGCCACCACCAGATCCCCATCCATGTCGCGGACCGCGACCTCCAGGCCATCTAACTTGGCCTGGAAGTCCGCTATTGGCTCGTTCGGAGTGAAGTAGCAACTGACGTAAGTGACGTCATTGCTCTTCACCCAAACGAAGCCGGCGCCCGCCCCATGGTCCACGACGCCAAAGCGCCGCAGATCCGGGACCCAGATTGCCGCCGTGCCGAGGGTGTCGCGATACCACGTCGGCTCAGACCCGTCCCGATATTGTTCGCTGACTAGAACAACGTCAGCGTCTTTCTCGAGACGGATCTGAGCCAACAGATCGTGAGCCGTCCTACTCCTTCTTAAGTTGCCCTGGAGGACAACCGCCATTAGCTCTTCTTGGCCTCCCCTAGGGCCTTGCGGAAGACCCCGCACTCACCCGAGCCCGCCAAGTGTCGCCGCGGGCCGGTCTCCCCCGCCACTTCAGGGCAAAGGAAGCACACCGGACTCGCGGTGCAGTCTTTGGCCCTGTGGCCGTCCCCGCCGCACCGAAAGCAGAGCTTGCTCCGGTCCGGTCCCTTGCAGGTTCGACTCTGGTGCCCGTAGCCCAGGCACTTGAAGCACCTGGACACGACCACCCGCCTACGGATCCTTGCGTTGACCCAGCCGACCTTGATTCGGGCAGCCCGCAGCAACTTCGCCGCAGCCGTCTCGTCCACTTCTATAATGGCCAAGCACTGGCCGCGGCCATTTGGACGGGTCAGCGCGACCTGGAGGTGGCCATTATAATCCCCCAGATCCCTACTGAGGGCTTCTAAGACCTCCTCCTTGGTCGTGCAGGCGTCAAGCTCCCTGATCTCCAGAGTGGCTCTGGGGACCAGTTGCCTGACGGTGCTCGCCGACCCGACCGCCCCCTTTAGAGCGTCCGAGAAGGCTGCCCGGGTTCCCGGGGTGCACTGCCCGATTTCAAGCAGCACCTCGCCAGACCTTGTCTGCCGGACGGCCTTCACACTCACCCCGTAGCTCTCGGGGTTGACCGCTCTGCGGGCAGTGCTAAGCACTTCCGCGAAGGTCTTCCCCGCTGCGGGTCTGAGCAGGATGGCCTCCGGCTTGGTCTTCCCGGTGGAAGCCGCTGGTCGGCTGGGAGCCGGAACCGGAGTCTGAGCTTTGTTGGCCCGCTCAACTCCAGGGGTCTTCTTTTCCGCCGTCTTCCTTCTCTTCTCCTTCCTCTTCTTTCGCTCGCCGTTTTTCGGCTTCGTCTCTCCAGCCTTTTCGCCAACCCTGGCCGTTTTGCCCTTCCGGACCACCTCGGTCCAGGAGGGTGCTGGCTCCTCCTTCCTTTTTTTTCTTGTCTCCCCCTCCGGTTGAAGGGGAGGGCTGGAAGCTCCTCTCTTTCCAGCCATCGGTGAGGCCGCCACGCTTACTGTCTCCATCGGAGCAGTTTGCGTGCCCTGCGACCTCGTGGAAGGCTTCCCTGGGGAGAGCCTCCCCCCCGCCAGCTGTGCGACCCCCACGCTCGCCGCCCCAGCCGGAGCAGTTTGCGTGCCGAAGGCCCTTGCCGCCGGTTTCCCCTGAGGCAGACCGCGGCGGGCGTCCGCGCACACCCTCCTGGACGAGTCGAGGTCGTCCAGCGCTTCCTCCAGCGCCGGGAGACCGTCTTTAACTATCCTGGAGATGTTTGGCTGCTTTTTGAGAGCAGCCAACATCTCCTGGACGAGGCCCCTCATATGACGGAACCCCCTCTCCATCCTCTCCTCCGCCGCGGTCAGCCTGTCCTCCAGGCTGCCTTTCCGGGCCACCGTGGCAGCTGGCGGGCGAGCCGCATCTCCTGCCGCCGCCGAGTCCGCTGAGGACTCCCGCGACCGTGGCCGATCTACCGGTGTATGCAGCACCGGCGATCGGAGGACTCGCGACCTCCTCGCGAAGGGATTGGCGGGCGTGCCGCTGCTCCCCTCATTCTCCCCCCCTGATTTATCGGTTTTGTAATCCATAGGTGTATGTTCAAAACCGGATTCGGGCACCGGGTTCGCGTTCTCGGACCATAGCCGAGGCAATCGCCAGCATTACGCCTCCCGCTCCCCCGGTACCTATAGGAGGGCCCTCCCCTTCCGACCGTCCTTTCCCCTCTTTGAACAGGCCCCGAATCACCAGCGACCTGCCTCCGAGGGTTCCGTAGCCTTTCCGAGGAACACCCCCCTGCACCTCCCGTCTGACCTAAGGATCAGAGCGGGTGTTCTCCCTAGACCTAGGGTGTGCTACTCCCTAGGGCCACAGCTCCTCGGGGCTACGAGCGCAGCAAAGAGGCGTGTTGGATCCCGAATCCCGCAGGCAGACGTTCACCTCAACCTCCAGCTACGCCCCCTCCCCGGCTCGCTGCATCGTCCGTGCAGGAGGATACACGACCGTCTCTCTGCCAGGTTCGGGCGAGAACTCCGATTGCATAGCGACACCGATGGCTTCGGTGCCCCAAATGCGGCAGTAACCGCAATAATAATGACAATAATAGAGATAATAACAATCATAGAAATAATAACTATAGAAATAACAATAACAATAATAACGGCAGAGATAATAACAACCATAGAAATAATAATTATAGATATAACAATAATAATAATGAAAGAAATAATAATAATGACCCTAACAGAAGTTCGGGAAATTTCCGAAATTCTGGAAATGATCGGAATTATAATAATACACATAATAACCGAAACAATGAAACGCAAAATACAGGCCCTGAACCGATGGATGTAGACCCCATCCAACACGAGGTAAATTTTCATACAATGCCTCGGAAGTTTACTTACCAATAATAGAACTAACAATCGATAATGACAAAATCAGATGTCTTATCGATACAGGATCTTCTACTTCCTTGTTAAATAAAAGTAAACTCTTACAATATCCAAGACTAGCGTTAGAATCTCCAATGTATGTACTTCAATAGCCTCAACTCAGAAACAGTAATAAAAGAACAAATAAGAACCGATTTACCTGTAGAATTTAATGAAGATGCCTACATGATTTGGAAACTCACCGAATTCAAGAATAAAAATTTCGACGCAATAATTGGACAAAATTTACTTAAACCCTTAGGTGCTGTGATAGATATGAATGATGAAACGATAACTATTAACGGGAATAAAATTAAATTTCTGAATAATTATCCTTATAGATGTAATGACATTTGCCAACTAGAACTTGTCCCCACAGACATAGACTTTCAAAATTTATTCAATGGCCTCAATTCTGAGGAAAGTAAACATCTAGAAAATATTCTGAAAACATATAATAATCTATTTTACAAAGAGGGTGATCAATTGACGAACACATTTAACATTAAACATGAAATAGTCACAACAAGCGATAAACCTATATACTCTAAAATATACAGATACCCCCAGGTGCATGAAGAGGAAATTTTATCACAAATTAACGACATGCTCAAACAAGGCATAATCAAAGAAAGTAATTCCCCATACAATAGCCCTTTGTGGATCGTTCCTAAAAAATTAGACAACTCGGGAAAGAAAAAATGGAGAATTGTGGTCGATTACCGCAAACTAAATGAGGTGACAATCGACGACAAATTTCCAATACCGAATATTGAAAATATCTTAGGTAAATTAGGACGGGCACAATATTTTACCACTTTAGATTTGGCCAAAGGTTTTCACCAAATCTTAGTTAAAGAAGAGGACCAGAAAAAGACCGCTTTTTCCACACCTGAAGGACATTACGAATATGTAAGAATGCCCTTCGGTTTAAAAAATGCCCCGGCGACATTCCAGCGATTAATGAATGCCGTTTTAAAAGAATATATCAACAAAATTTGCGTAGTATATCTTGATGATATATTAATATTTTCCACGACCCTCGACGAACACATACATAGCATAAAACAAATCTTTGATAAACTCAAGAAATTTAACTTAAAAATACAAATAGACAAATGTAAATTTTTCGCCAAAGAAACAGAGTACTTAGGCCATATATTGACACCAGAAGGTGTTAAACCAAATCCCAAGAAAATTGAAGACATTACTAAATTAACGTTACCCGAAACGGAAAAACAGATAAAATCCTTCCTAGGCATAACCGGATATTATCGAAAGTTCATAAAGGATTATGCTAAGGTGGCCCAGGGAATGACAAAATACTTAAAGAAAAACGTTAAAATAAACATGAACGACCCTAATTACATCAGTTCGTTCGAGAAATTGAAAAGATTAATAACAGAAAGCTCAATTCTTAAGTATCCAGATTTTAATAAAAGGTTTAAATTAGTAACAGACGCCAGTGCTTATGCAATCGGTGCAGTTCTCCAACAGGAAAACCACCCTATCTGTTTTGCAAGTAGGACGCTTAATGAACATGAGCGTAACTACTCCACAACAGAAAAAGAATTGCTGGCAATAGTGTGGGCAACTAGTTATTTTAGACCCTACCTCTACGGTGTGAGATTTGATCTTTTAACAGATCACCAACCACTGAAGTGGTTACACACAAAAACGAGAGGCAAGGATGTGAATCCAAGACTTTACAGATGGTTGTTAAAGCTTGGCGAATACAATATAAATATAGACTATATAAAAGGAAAGACAAGACAATATTGACGATATTATTACGATACATTCTCAAGAGAAGAATTTTCATAATCACATTCCTATTTTGGATTCTGTTATTAACAGATTTAAAACCCAAATTATTTTGACGAATGAAAAGAAGAAGGAATCCGAAATAATACACAAAAATAGAATTATATATATAAATTCTCATGATATAGAACATAATCTAAAGGATATCCTAAGAAGATACATTAAACCAGGGAAAATAGGAATATATACGGAACTAAGCGATAAAGAATACAATAAGCTACAACAAAAGATTATTGAGTTATTCGAGAACGTGAAAACCATTAAATTTGTTAGATGTTCATATAAAGCTAGAAATATGAAAACCGAAGATGAAACATATCGAGAAATTCACAGATACCATAAAAATGAAACCGGACACACCGGAATCAATGAAAACTACGAAGGATTAAAGAAATGTATATACTTCCCAAAGCTTAAAGAATTAATTCAAAAATACATAAATAATTGTGATACATGTAATCGAGTTAAATACGACAGAAATCCCATTAAAAGAAAATTTCAAATATCTGAAACTCCTAAAGACATTAAAGAAATAGTCCATATGGACATATATACAAACACAAAAGCAAATTTTTTGACATTCCTCGATAAATTTTCAAAATTCGCAACAGCTTTCTATCTCGAAGATCGAAATAACCAAACGATCATTGAGAAACTAAGGGAATATAAATCACAACGTGGACATTTCAAAAAGTTAGTCACAGATAATGAATTTAAAAGTATTAATATTAAAGATTATCTAAAAAATGAAGGTATAGAACTCCATTTAGTAAAACCGAATAGCCACACCGGTAACTCTGATATAGAACGTTTACACAACACCCTAGGTGAAAAAATAAGGACCCTAGGGATTGAAAGTAAACAACTCAACATCAGGGAAAAAATGTGTAAGGCTATCGAATGGTACAATAATAGTTTTCATTCAACTACTAAAGAAAAACCTGTCAATATACAGGAAGGAAAAGTCGATAAAAAATTAGTTTATAGAAATATGTGTACCTAAGGAAAAAGAAAGAAACATAAATAAGAGAAACATTAATAGAGAAGAATACAAAGATGATAGAATAGAAGGCTACGTAAAAAATTATAAGAGTGTTAGACATAAGGAGCAACCAAAATTTGTTAAAACTAACCTAACTAATATTCATACTTCCAATATTAAACGAAAAACAAAATTTTCAGATCAACTGGATCCACAAACTCTTACTATTTGTGCTGATGTTCACAATAGCCCAGGGTCATCCATCTCGTAATGGAGAAAATTGACAATGATTTCGGATATTGCGAAATCAAACTAGACGACGCAAACATTGTAAAAAATTATGACACAATCTTACATGTAATTAACCCTGCTGAAGTTATCGACATAATTGACAATCTCGAAGCAAACATATTAAAAGCTGATTTGCAGGAAGAGGCTCTTACTTTAGAATTCCAATTAGAAACTATTCGAAATAAGGTTAAAACATTAATTCCGCATAAAGAAAAACGTGGTCTCATTAATGCTGTAGGTACATTACATAAATGGCTTTATGGAACCATGGATGATTCCGATCGCCAAGAAATTGAAGATCATTTAAATGCCATCGATACTAATAACCATAATATAATTGAAAACTTAAATCAACAAATAAAAATAAACAAGAATTTTAATGAAACCTTAATAAAATTAAAAAAGGCAATAGAAAAGGATAGAGCCCTGATATCTGAGAAAATTAAAAGTATCGAAGATAAGAATAAAATTTTATATCGACAAATCGTTTATACAGATTATGGTCTGAAGTTAAAGATTTTACAAGATAGTATCCAACAAATACAGGATAATATTGCTTCAGCCAGGTTAGGCATCATTAACAGTAATGTATTGACAAACGAAGAAATAATTGAATATAATGTGGACTTCCAGAAATTACAAAATACTAAAATGGCTACAGTTGTAAGTAAAAATAAAAATATTATATTTGTTATTAAAATCCCTAGAGATTTAATTTATGTTCAAAGGACTTTACTTATCCCAGTAGGGGATCAGCAGAATAAAGAGTTAATATTTGAACCTCAACAAATTGTTAAGTATGAGGGTAAAATTTATAATTATGTCACTAATAGAGATTTAAGAAACCTGGAGCCCGCAAATAATTGCGTTATGAAGAAAAATTGTAATAGAAAAATTAATAATGAAACAGAAATCTTGGAAATAAGTGAGGAAATTGTTCTCGCCAAAAATTTAAATTGTACAAATTTTACTAGCTCTTGTGACGAACGAAGTATTGTTCTTAAAGGAAATTACCTTTTTAACTTCAATAATTGTTCAATAAAACTTGGAAATAATGTATTTCGGAATGACAGAAAAGAATTTAAGCAGATTTTTACGATTCCAAATTATTTAGAACATATAGAGGATAAAAATAATAATTTAAATTTCGATGATATTGTTTTGGAACAAATTGAGAATTTAAGTAAAATTACAGAAATAAAATACGAAAAACAGAAAGATTATATTTATGGAACTATTATAGTTATCATGATTGTAAGTGTAATTTTTATTATTTTGCTGTTAATCTGCAAACATAAAAGATCTAAGATTAAAATTAAAAATATTACTCAGGAGAGTAAAGGACTTAAGGAAGGGGGAGTTACGTCCGTAGCTCTGGCGCCTCTTAAGTTAAGCACTAGCCCAAATAACTATCAAGTTCATTTTGTCTAGTATTAAATTAAGTACATTTCATCGAAATTATGTCGGGCAAAATTTAACTTTGATCACGTTCTGTAACAGTTAAAGAAAAATTTCTTTTGAATATAGAAGAAAAAAAAATAAACAGAAAAAAATAATAATTTTTGGAATGTATGGATAATATAAAATGACAAAAATACAGTTATAAGAAAAGAAAAATGAAAATCATTTTTTTATTGATAAAATTATATTTTTGCAACAGTCACAGATCCTCTAATTCTTTTAAATCACTTTCCATATTTATTTTTACAAATCACTGCTCAAAAAAATAGAATCCCACGCACACAGCAGGCGACCGTTTCTCTCTCTCTATCTCTCTGGCGAGTAGGCATGCGCCCAACCAATCTAACGCTTACGTCTTCGATTTTCTAGGTTGAGTCCCAGCCCGCGAAACCCCCGATAAAAAGCGTAGCTTCAAAAATAGACAGATATATGATTTCTATATCTGAACAATTTTGGTGCGGAAATCGCATAAAATCGCCGGATCTATGTTCATGAGAGCCGACTCGAGAGCCTGTGACCATCATTAGATCAGCTCCTTGACCCCATATTAATATCGTGTTATGGGATCTTCATAAATTTGCAAAAATTCAGTACCATATTTATGACCCGTCTTCAAGGATAGAATACAGAACTCCAAATTGAACCAAATTATCTGGCGAAGTCCATTTATTCCAATCCAAGTTTCCTTGTTGCTGCAATGCCCTTTACTAACGATAATCAGATGAAGTCGTCTGAAAGTCGAGCAAATGTCAATGGAGCACGAGGAATGGGCTTGGCGCACATTCTCACGCCTTTACCAGCGGCGGCGACAACAGCGCCTTCAGCTGTTGCACACGGGAACGCCGACGTGTTGATTATGTTTTGATTCATCCCAGTCTTCATTCATCCGCGCCGGGTTCGATCGGAGCTCAATTGAAAGAAAAGCCAAAGGGAAACGAACTTTCGATTCGTTCGTCGCACACTGCGCGCTTTGCTTCGCAGCTGGGAAGATCGATATCTTAGAATCCGCAAGAAGATAGCCTAGAGACCACGGCGTGATTTTGTGCAGCGGGCGAGGGCGGTGGAAAATGCACCGGAGAAGGTGTGTACCGCTGCATCGCCTTCAAAGAAATCGGATTCATGGTGTGGGAGTGAATTATTAAAGTTGTAAAGCACTCCGGGGAAAAGTGAATACGGAAGTAGGATTTGCCAGGCTCTCTGAATTACGATGAAAGTCGCTAATCGGATCTCGAGGCTTTTGAGTTCGTTGGTTTACAATTTTTCTCTAAGGAGGAACTACAGTACAGCACGTAGGTGGCGTTCGGACGCTTGGAGATGATAGTGAACTGTTGAAAAATAAGTTATTAAATAATCAGCAGAGAGAGAGAGACTCACATGAAAAACTATTCAACTTAAGTAAGAAACTTATTAAGTGGGCGAAAAACTGATGATTTTAAGGATGTAAAAATGATTGTTTAAGCTTTGTTTACACTCTTTATTAATGTTAATCAAATTTGCAGAAAATAAGTGTTTACATATTAAGAAAACATAATTTGTAGTAGAGTGGCTATGGAACCCATGCGAATGTGTCCTACAGTAGCCATGGATGGCAATAGTAGGACTCACTTCCCAGTTTAGCTTCATTTTGAAAAGAGTTTCTATTAGTGCAGATCATGTTCCCGGTGGCATCCAATTCTAGAAACTTAACATAAATAGATGTCCATAAAGTTGGCACGACAATTTTTGAATTTTTGAAAAAAATAGTGCCAGAATGTGCCCAAAATGTGCTATTATGTGCCACGTAAAAAAAAAAAAGCGTATGAAAAATTGAATTTTTATGAAGAGTTAGCACTGTAACATTACTTCATCAGAACAAAACAAATTGTGCTGTAATGTGCCAAGCATGTGCTATTATATGCCACGTAAAAAAAAATTTATATGAAAAATTGTATTTTTACAAAATGTCCTTTTTATAAAATTCAGTTAGCACCGGAACGTAACTTCATTGAAACCGAACGAATTGTGCCGTATTGTGCCCAAAATGTGCTATCGTGTGCCACGCAGAAATTAATATTTTATTGGAGAATTATCATTTTACGAAGAAGACCTCCAAATCGACATGTCCATAAAGTTACCCCCGCCATATTGGAATTTCCGTTAATAAAAAAGTGTGCTAAGATGTGCTCGATGAGTGCTATTAGGTGCTGCATTAGAAAAAGAAATTATTCAAAGGATGCAATTTTTATGAGGAGGTCCTTTTTTCAACTGAAGTTGACCTCGTAATTAAATTTTTTTTGAACCACAGGCATTGTGCTTGAATGTGCTCAAAGTGTGCTACTATGTGCACAGAAGGAAATAATGAAAAAAAATCATACCGGTTTACTACGCGGAAAAATTTTAACTGCATTACAATGTGCTCTCCCTACAAAATAGTGTGCCGTAAAGAACAAATACGAACTGATCGATTTCGAAAATCCTCGAACAAAAAAAAAATTAGGTTTTTTCCTGAAACATGACCCTTTCTTTTCTCTCGAATCTGAAAACTTCAGCCATGTCAGAATGTGATTTGACGACTAAACATTGTGCAGTACCTGGCAGTACGAACAAAACTACGTTAATTGGTTTGCTAACTCCAGATAAAACAAAATAATTTTCCCTGACAAATAACCGGAATGTTTTTCCATAAGTAAAAAACACTAACTGTACTACATTGTGCTCTAGCTGAAGAACCTTGTGCAGCACAGAAACGAACGAGTATGTATCTAAACATTTCAGAAATTAAAAACCCAAACGCAGTTTCATTGTGCTATGACTGCTGAATATTGTGCAGCACCAAGTAATGCGAGTTTGATTGTTCAATAACAGTAGAAGCAATCAAAGTTGTTTTTCCTACAAGTTGACCAATAAAAAGGACCTTTTTGTAAAAATTCAATTTTTCATATAATTTTTTTACGTGGCACATAATAGCACATACTTGGCACATTACAGCACAATTTGTTTTGTTCTGATGAAGTAATGTTACGGTGCCAACTTCACATTATAAAAAAGGATTTCTTCATAAATTTTTAATTTTTCATATGATTTTACGTGGCACATAACAGCACATGCTGGGCACATTACAGCACAATTTGCTTTGTTCTGATGAAGTTATGTTACAGTGCTAACTTGACATTATAAAAAGGACTTCTTCATAAAAATTCAATTTTTCATACGATTTTTTTTTTTACGTGGCACATAATAGCACATTTTGGGCACATTCTGGCACATTTATTTTTTTTCAAAAATTCAAAAATTGTCGTGCCAACTTTATGGACATCATAAATTGTTATCATCGTCGATCATGTTCCCAGCTCGTCCAATCCTAGAAGTTTGACACATCATTATATTCTTTTAGACAAAACATCCCTGGGATGAGTCTCGTTTTTGTCACCATTCCTCAACCGAGAGAGCAGTTGGAGCAGTCGATAAGGGGAGTTCAATTATAGAGAGCTTTGCTTGATTTTGTGAAAGAGCTTGTGTGCACTGTGGTTTAAAAAAGGAGTTAAGGATTCCCTAAACTGCGTTATTTTGTATTTCGAGGAATGGAGAAGAAATCGAATATAAAAGTTGAACTGAAAGTACATTGAGGTACTTACTCCTGCTGAAAAAAGTTACATGAGCATTCTTAAGTACAACCCGACATAATAGATTATATGACCAAGGAGTAAAATTTGCTTTTGCGGGAAATTTAAGATTCTTATCCCTAAACAAGTGGAGGGGAATTACGAGGGCCCAAACCAGATCCCGAAAGCCTTAATTGGTAAGCTGATGGCTCAAAAACAACGTCCGTTTTGAAAATATTACAATATTGAATATTGCATCTTATATTGTCAGCAAAACTAAAGGTATATGCAAAATTTCAGATAAATCGGAAACCGGGAAGTGGGTCAAATTTAACTTACAAGATTTGATTACAGACACGATTACAGAAACCGAGACAGGTGAAAGCTTGTAAAAACACATTTATTTGCTGTTAAGTGATTAATCGTATATTTTGAACCTTTAACAATTTGTTTTGAAGGGGATATCGCGTAAATGGTCGCCTTTACAGCGAATGGCACAGAGCTCATTTTTCAGCATTTTCCATAATTTTTCGAAGGGTTTCGGGCACAGCAGCTATTTCGCGTCGAATATTGGCCTTGAGCTCTTCCACAGTCCGTGGCTTGTTAAAATAGACTTTGGACTTCAGAAAACCTAACAAGAAAAAGTCCGGCTACAAAAAATCCGTTATCATGGCCTGATAACGTTCGCCATTTACGGTGGTCGGCGTCCCATCGTCGTCTTCAAAAACGAACGGTCCAATGACCCTATTCGAAAAAATTCCGGCCCAAACAGTCACGCGTTGGTCATGGAGGGGTTCCACGTTAATTAATTGAGGACTTTTAGCAGCGTAAAACCGCCCATTTTGTTGACCGTTCAGTTTCGTTCGTTTCAGTAATTTTTAAATTCGTATACTAGCAAATTTTTATGACCACAAAAGTGGTGATTTCATAAGAAGTAGGAGGAAATTGAATTTTCAAACTCTGAATGTGTACTAATAATTCGGTTTTAAATTCGTAAAATAAATAAACCTTGCATTTAAGTACATACATATTGTGTTCGAGTATTCTTTCCTAATTATGAATTTTAGTACTTTCCTGCTTTACTCTTTGAACTCGTCCATCACAATTCCATATTTATTCACCCTAAAGGCAACTAGCTAAGTGAGGTGATTTTGATGTTTTGCAGATTTTAATTGTTCTGAAGAAAACTTATGAAAAGAAAACAATAAAATATTTTAAATGGAATATAAAGTGTTATATAGTGTGTTGCGTTAAGAAGCTCCCGACATTTGTCCGACAGGCTTTTGCCCGAAAACTTTTTGCTCCAAAAGTAGTTTGAAGTGAACCTACTTAAGGGACGGTATACAAATCAGAGACCGTAATGGTTATAAAATTTTTGATAAAAAGCAAGATGTGAAAATGAGGGTTGTTTGGAAATGGCCTGTCATAATGCTATGGAATTCTATACCATAAATAATGGAGATATGGAGTTTTCCATGCCTATACTAGTAGCATGGCTAGTGCCAGTGCTCCAATATCAAATACATATTTGTTAAGAGTCAACTTTAAATCGACTTTAATTTTATACACTCTCTTGTAAACTATGTAATATGAATTCATTCTAATTGTATTTGGTTAAGTTCATTAGCCACTGTATTTTACTATTCTACCATGTACTCTCTGCCTCTGAACTCAACAAGCTGTAACTGGCTATGTACCGGCAAATTGTAACTGCTCGTTACTCACTTTTTTGGTAGCCGCAGCACTGTATAGATCGTGAATAGACAAATTGTTACTTTACTCAGAACCAGCGCTTTTATTTCTTTACTATTCCTTACAATATTCAACCATAATTACAAAATTTGAATGAGAAAAATACTTGATTTTCCCTACAACAACTCAGTACAGAAATTTAAACTTTATGTACCATCAATAATGCAATTTAGAATAGAATTGTTGAGAAACTGGCAAGAGCTTTTCTGGTAAAAAATGTCTTCAAATTATATAGTTAATTTTTTTCTTTTCAGAGTATGTGGCATTGACAGATTCATTAGGATTCATGGTTATTTTGTGACGTGTAAGTCGCATGACGGCGAACAATCCACCACGCTTCTTCCATTATAGTTTTCCATTATATTTTCAAATCCCCCTTCATCCTATTCAATTTGATCGAACCTTACTCTGCAAATTCCTGGAAATCCTTTTATGTTTTATTCACCGTGCAGCCATGAAATACTTGCACGAAGCTCTTACGGAGTAATTTTTATAAGCGCACCTGCACTGTACCGTTCAGTGGTTCTAAACATTTTAAGTTGCTTCTGTAAACATGTTAAAGCTCCCCTAGCGCAACATCGCGAGCACTGGACCGCTCCAGCGATTTTAATCCTAATGCTCTAAACCACTTTACGTATCAGATATGGGGCACTTTACGAGCCTAGTCACATAGATAACGGTTATGCATATAAAAAGGCTCATCACACTTTCCACCTCCGCAAAAAGATGCTGTGAACTTTCTCCTCGTAAATTTCATGTGTTTGCAGCGGAGAAAGAGGATTTTCTTAAGAACTGCCACACGCTCAGGTCGGTGTCTTCTTAAGAACTCATTCCAGTCGAAGCAGGATGTTAATTAAGAGAAGCCTTCGAAAGGATAATAACACCATTGGGAGTCGGAAAGTGGATAAAAGGCGAGCTACATAATAAAAATTCCCAGGGGGATTTTATTGGCTCCGAGATAGGCAAACAGCCTCATCCTTCGGGGGCTGCAGAAAAATTGCGGCCTCTAAGATTTTTACTCTTGTGAGCCTGAGCTTCTTTTATTGCGAAATTTACTCACCACCATGAAAACTATTTAAAAATTTAGGCACTGTTATCGCTTGTCCCAGATTTTTATCTGCCCTCAAGAAGAAATGTGTTACCGCTTGATAAGCTGTTTCTTTTGTAATTCAAAAAGAGAGAAGCAGGGTGCAGTCTTCTTAGAGCATAACAAAACCAGGTAAGATGTACTAGTAGAGCTTCTTGTGGCGTGGCGTCTTATATAACTTTATAAAGGGTGCAGCCTCAGTAATTGCATCACTAGGTGAATCTGAAGCGGAAGGGGACGAACAACAAAACAGCGAAGTTCTAAATTATGTAGATTCATTTCCTGGGTATATTTCATAAAGCTGACTTCAATCAGCCACCTTTTTGTCTATAAAACGAGGTTAAAACTTGCCGTAAACAATTTTGTAAAGCAAAACAGGAATTTCGTTGTTCTCGACAGTTAAGCACTTTAGGGTTCTATTTCTACATAATTAAAAGTTCTTTAGGAAACATTCATCTGCAACTAGCACCTTTTTATTTATTTACTGAAGTATGAATGAAGTAATAATAGTAATAAAAATAATAATAGTTATAATTTACTAGGTGGATTACCCGGTCTCACCCGCGATTCATTGCTATTGTACAAAAGTAAAGATTTTAGGGGTTCCTCTGGCTCACCAAGCGATGGAAGTGAAACTTTACTACCAGCACAACATATACCCGGTGTTTTATCTTTCCATTTCAGTGCTTCACAATATATACATTTTTTTCAGTTCGCTCTATGAGAATTAATCGATGGTTAATATAGTCGATCAAAGGATCATAATCAAAGGCAACATCTTGAAACGCCTGCCATGTTGCAGCACAATATTTAAATATTCACATACTCGTCTGCCCTTTCCGGTTAAGGGCCTTTAAAAAGTCATATGATGTTTTAAATCTCTGATCAAAGGAGACATATGAAAGCGTTTACACTGTATGACTCCTCATTTTTGTTGCTTTTAACAATTCCCATTGTTTTTAATATTCGAAAGTAAAAAAACAAAAGTAGCCTATGGTCTAATCTATCACTGTACCAAATTTCATCAAAATCGGTTAAATGCTTTAGACGTGAATAGGCGTGAAAGCGTAACAGACAGACAGACAGACAAACAGACAAAAAGTAGCCTGTGTCCTTCTCCAAGTTCTAATCTATCTTTATACCAAATTTCATCAAAATCGGTTCAGAGGTTTAGGCGTGAAAGTGTAGCAGACAGACAGCGTTACTTTCGCATTTATATACATATATGTATATGTATGTAAGTAAGTAGGGATTGAACATGTGGTCCAACAGGAACAAAGTTTCTTTTGTAAATGTACCTAAACCTTCGAAAAAGTTAGCTAGGTTACTAAAACCGAAACTTGAATAAGCTAATTTTAAGATAAAGGATAATAAAAAAAGCAAAAAGACTGAATATAAAGTACGATAATTGTAACCAAGGACATGCGCGGAAAAGTAAATATAAAACCAATAAAATGAAAGAGTAAATAAATAAACGAATAGAAGCAAGAATAAGGAAGCGACATGAGATATGTACTAACTAGATAGAAAGTCCCGAAACAAGTATATGCACATCATGATGATTCTATAAATATATATTAAGATAAATTATTTCAAGATATGAAATAGTTCCACCAGTCCATTCCTGAAAGAACCAAGAGCCGTTAGTTTTTGAGTTTTAGCAGACAAAGAATTTCAAAGCCGAGCGACCTGGTACCTATGTACAGTATTATTCGCAAAATAATCATCTATCTTACAGTGTTTTATGTTAAGGAATACATATGTAATTCAGTTGTGATATAGTATTGATTAATAAAATTTTGTCTTCTCCTTTGTGGGTTAACAAATTGAAGGAAACCTTTTTTAAAAACCTCTGATTAGGCGGTTTAGCAGGAAGGACACCCTATCAGCGAAACGCATTTTTGTTCAAAAACGAACAGAGCAATCAATTATCGCCCACATTGTTTTCAAATTCGTAAAAATAGTTGTCCATTTATCCTGAATACAATGCTAGTTTAAAGCCGTTTTTGTAGTCGTTCAAAGTACCCCCACATTGACTTGCTTTTAGGAATTGAAGTCTATAGCCCCGTTTACACTGGCGAGTTTACAAGCTACAAGCCGGCGAGTAAGAAGCCGGCGAGTGCATTTTGTTCTTGTTTAAAAGCAGCTTTAGAGCGAGTGCGTCGTGTACACTAGGCGAGTGCGTGTAAAAAAGCCGGCTTTTAGCTTGTAAACTCGCCAGTGTAAACGGGGCTTATCGAAGGAAAAATTTATGTATGTATTCAAGTAGATCTGGCATTGTATTCTCCAAAAAGTTCGCATAAACTTGGATATTTAGGACTTGGGGCAACATGAATGGTCGTATTAAATCGTTGCCGATTACACCGGCCCAGACATTGGCACTAAATTTATGCTGAAATGATGTCGTCATTGTCCTATGTAGACTAGTATCCGACCAGGTGTGAAGGTTGTTGAAGTTTGTGATCCTTATAGTGAATTGCGATTCATCCGTTCTTACAATTCGGTTTAGCAACGAGTTGTTCTCTATTACTGTGTTTCCATGCAGAGTTAACTCATGGTTAGCCCGAGTTAAAGTCCCATGGAAGGGTTGAGTTAAGTTTCGTTAAACCCAGCTAAACTCAACGAAATAGGTCGGATTTAGCTGACTGAGTTATGCTTAATGTATTGGTAGATTTCTTGCTTCTGTCTAAAAAAAGGGTGTCTGCGCCTAGCCGAATTTTTTGGACTTAGGAAGAAAGTGAATTTCTTATCCAAATTATGAAATAAAAAGAAATGAAATACGAATACACCACCAAGAGCTGTCAAACTAACTCAGGTACATGGAAACGCGCAGGGTTAACTTCAGTGATTTAAAACTCAACGTAAACTCAACCCTGTTCATGGAAACAGAAGCTCCAGAAGCTAAGTACAAAACTCTAATTTTCTCTCGGAATCCCCTTCCAATAATTCTTCTATTGGGGTACGATAATATGGATGTAATCTCTCTGGATAAGTAACATTTTAAGTCCAAACATTAGCTTGCGACTCGTCTCGTGCTCGTTTTAGGGTTTTGTCCGACGATGATAATTATTTTATGTTCGACGTCGGCAGAATTTTCCAATGTTCCAGATCGCGGATCTGCTATTTGGAGTTGCACTTCCAGTTTATCTTAACCTCTCGAAAGTCCGTTAAAATACCTCTCTTTGGGGTGCTCCTTTATTATTTCCGAACAGTCTCTCTTTCGTTTCTGTCTACTACACCGTTAATGTAAATTATATCGGTGGATTCCTCAAAAGTGAGTTCGCCTTTTTTTTTAATTATTTCAGGTCAATACACTTCTAGCTATCGAATGGTTTTTTAACTATGATGGATATTCTGTCTGACTGACCCTTTTTTTATACCAAAATTTCACGTATTAGTATCTGATTACCAGCATAAACACTAGTATGGTTGGCTTCAAGCTAATGACTGCAATGAAATAAATTGCATTAACATTTTTATGACTTCTCTGGAGCAAAAATTAAAATTAATTAGGTACCTATGTGTTCGCTAAACAAACATTTACGATATTACATACATATTGCATAGTTGAGGCCGTTTTGTTCGGTATACGACTTTTCCAATTACAGGGCAATAAGACAATAAGATACTAGTCAGGATTTTCTAAGGATCAGGTACAGGTGTACCTTTTGGAAAAATTAATAAGATGGACAATTTAAAAAAAATAAAAAATATATGTATGTATTAATTATATGAATTTCGGAGAAACTTTAGGGTTAGGCTGAATTTTAGGAAAAACAGTTTTTTTTCTAGTTTCGGAAGTATGTAAGTGTATCAACCAGTTTCCTCATCTAAACCCGAATCCAACCCCCTTTGACTTGTCCAGCAGTATCACCCCTGAAACCGTTTCCAAATTCTTAAACGAACTTCCGCTTGACCATTCTTCAGGCCCCGACTGTATTCCGCCTGCGATTCTAAACCTATGTGCCAATGTGCTTGCCGAACCTTTGTCTTTTATCTTTCAGAAATCTGTTGATAGCGGGCAATTTCCTAGTTTTTGGAAAGATTCTTTCTTTATTCCAATCTTCAAGAAGGGTTCCCGTTGTGATTGCAATTATCGGCCTATTGCTAAATTGTCTTGTATTCCCAAGCTCTTCGAGTCAATTATTCACTCTGAATTGTCAAAGGTCTGTAAATGGTTTATTTCCATAAATAAACACGGCTTACTTCATGGCCCCTCTACTACCACTAATCTCCTAGAGTTTGTTGAATACTCTATAAACGACTTTAAAGCTGGCCTACAAACAGACTGTATAGGCCGTTCTCCAATGCACGGACCACCCAACCACGAACGAACCAAAATCGCGCCATCTCGTCCCACATGAATGTGGCGCCATCTTCCCACTCGCTCGTGTTTTGGTCAACATGGCTAACTTTTTCTTGGTGCGTGTTAACCACATAGTACTAGTTGACCATTCAGCAACGATATTGTACCAGAATAGTGAGATCGCCGCAGCTTTTCCGCCGGTTGTCAAAACATCAGTGCACTAATTATGACACGAAGCACTTATAAAAATATGCACGGTAGCTTCAGGAGAATAATAAAAGTTAAATTCATAAGTTTGTCCGCTTAAAAAGTGATAAAAACTTCCACATTTAACATTTGCCCGATTGTGTTTTCGCAGCTGACAGGCACAACTACAGGCAAGGGCTTATACTTTACACGGGATTCAGCATTTTCGTTCGGTGGTTCGTGGTTGGGTGGTTCGCGCATTGGAGAACGGCCTTATCTATACAGACTTCAGCAAAGTGTTCGACGAAATATCCCATTCAATGATTATTCTTGGCAGAACCTATCACGTTTCGTTTAGAGGCTCCTTGTCAAGGAGTATTTCCGCTACATCCGGCGTTCCTCAGGGTAGTCATCTTGGCCCTCTCCTTTTTATTCTGGCCGTTGACGACATTTCACAGTTGGTGAAATCTTGTAAGATTCTTCTTTACGCTGACGTCATGAAACTTTTCCGGCATATTGACAACGTCAATGACTGCCAGTTGGTCCAAAATGAGTTATTGTTAGATATCTTACAGTCTTGGTGTGTTCACAATAACTTAGAGCTCAATATTTCTAAGTGTGAATTTTTTTCTTTTCACAGAAAGCAGAACCCATACACTTTCGCTTACTCTCCGTCGGGCTCCCCTCTGCGGCGGGCTCATAGCGTGCGCGATTTCGGCATTTTTCTTGACAGAAAGCTTGACTTTACTGTGCACATTAGTTTTATGGTTACTAAAGCATCCGCTTTGTTAGGTTTCATAAAATGATGGTCTCGGGAATTCAATAACCTACCTAAATGTTTTCAAACAGTTATTCATTTCCATAGTGAGGCCTTTTCTTGAATATGGTAGTCAAGTTTGGTCAACTCTTTATGCCTGTCACGCTACTAGAATTGAGTCTGTCCAGAAAAGGTTTGTTAGGTTCGCGTTGGGAAGCTTACTTTGGGAGAATCCCTTTATCCTTCCCCCCTGCAGAGACCGCTGTAAATTTCTTGACATGCATCCGCTTCATGAATGTCATGTCGTGGAGGATGTTACATTTGTTAATCAGCTTCTCACAAGTTTTATAGATTCCCCTTTTTTGCGAACCTTGGTAATCTCCAGTCCTAACCCCCACAACCTAAGGAAAGTGCCCCTTTTTCTTATCTGTAAAGCTAGTACTATGGTAATTTCAAACCGGTTAATCGCATGTGTTTGAATGCTAACAAGCATGCTGAATTATTTGACACTCGTTGTACTAAACAAGTGCTAAAAAAATCTTTTTTTAATTATTTTGCATGTGGTTCGGTGTGTGTTCATATTTACTAACACTGAACCAAATGGTGATCAGTTTCATGCAAGAGATTAATTTCCTCTGTAGCTTAGAACTTAGCTGATGGTTCTAGTTTTGTACCTAGGGTGGTAGATAGATAGGCTTTGCTGACATTTTTGAAACCACAGTTGAAGTTCATTGAGCACCTATATGAAAAGATAAAAATATAATAATGATGTGCCTGCAATTTACGAACCATGTACGATTATATGTATGTTGCCCTAGCAGTGTATGTTATATAGTGGATATATAACACATTAGAAACTAATTAACAAGTTTTTGCAATCAAATTAATCCATACAAGCAAAACACCACTGCAGAAGACAAAAAATGTTTACAAGCTAATCTAAATATGGTAGCATTATGACTAAATAATTGCTTTACCGCTCCTCAGGTGAAAAGAGTGCCGGCGACAGTCCATTCAATTAAAATGCAGACCGCATGCAATGAACTCTGTGCATCGAATAGCTGAGAGTAATTGACTTAGACGGCTATGTTATTGCGAAACAATCGGATCACACGCTAGGAGTTAATTAAAGCGATGATTGGGAACATCTTGAATGGGATGTTTATGTGTCTATCGGCCGAATAGCCGAATGTAATGTTGAGTCTGAGGGGCTTACCCAAATAAGCGATCGCCCTGTGGGGCTCATACGAGGTACTCAATTATTATTCCAACGGATGCTATTTTCGTTCGGCAACAAACAAACGATTCAAGAAACTAGTGCACTCCATATAATTTTTCCCAGTGAAAATGTTTATTCTCCGTGGCCTCTAATTTTCTTGTTTTGCAGATGAGTACTAGTAAATTATGGCGATCTGTTGAATATCTCTAGCGACACATGTGAATTTCCATGTTTTCGCTCTATTCTTGGCACACTCAAGTGGTTCTTTATGCTTTAATGTAAACAAACGCGTGGCAATAGGATGTTTTGTTCGGATAACGCATTAATTTCTTTGCTCCACTAATGCTAGTTGAACATACCATACGCCTCTCTAGAGATGACGCAAACTAAACGGAAGGCAAAACATAATTTTGCAGAGACCATGCGCAGCAAACTCATGCTTTTTTTTCTGAGTTAAGTATAACGCTAAATATATCGACAATAAACTCACTCGACAGCCATATGACTTTCGGCCATTAATCTTCTGGGGATGTCGGATTAAAAGTTAATTTACTCGAGCTAATTCACTACGAGGGTGGAGGGCTTATCCTGCTATGAATCTGGTGGAAGGTCTACTTAAAGTACACCGACCTTTCCTCTCAACCATCTGCCAGAAAGTTGTTAGAACGAAAGAAAATAGTAAATAAAATTGTTATCTTAAACTGAAAAGGATTTTGGGCTCAAAAATAACAAATATGCATGTTGTACTAAATAAAGTTAGTTAAAAGTAAGGTAAAGTAACGTTGCTAAAACTGTCTTTTTCCGCCGAAATTTCGTTGAAAATTGCGTTAAAACCGTTCATTAACACGTTCCCTCCCTGCCAGAATTTTCAAGAAAGCTTTCGTGAGAGGTTTACACTTAAAATACATTCGGTGAGAGAGAGCTTTTATTTGTGTACCGTTTTCGGGAACGTGTTAAAGATGTATCCATCTTTTAATTGAAAAATCTAAAAAAAGGCAAATAAATAATTTACTCAACATTTTCTTTCAATTTCTTTATTTTTAGTAATCGTTCAGTGCTTTTAGCTTAAAAAGGATGGAAATTCCTTTAAAATAATTTCCATAAAAAACCAAATCAACCAAAATAGCTGAAGCTCGTTCGTTTTTCTTAATTCAAAACCAGTTTAAACTTACATTGTATGTATGAATTACATTGTAAAAACCTACAGTTACAGTCTACTCTACAGAAGCAATCAAAACTGGTACCAGAGATAACGAATATACATATAGATGTGCAATTCAATAGAAATTTTTCGCATCGTGAAATTAAAAGTTTCTTAGGCAAAAGGCTTTCGTTTAGAATTCTCTTTTTATGGGCCACTCTCTTCAATACGACTAAATGGCCTGGTCTGGCGCTGCGGGAAGGAAAAGGGCAAGGAGCCGCGCCGCGACTCTCTAATCCGGGTGCGTTGCGCCGAGCGAAACTCGAAAGCAAAGATTATCCAGATGTGACACTCTCTATACAAAGCCAAACCACTATTCCATATCGTCGCTGCGCGTGCAAAAGTAGCTATGTGTTATCATAGAATAATAAAGACAAGAAGTCTCATCTAGAACAACGAAGTGTAACGCTGTTCTAGAACGACGCCTCCTAACTTTACCTCCTAAAGCTTTATCAGATCAAAGTGGTTGTTCACTTTGCTACCCTATGACGCGAAGTGCCGCTTTCAGATGACGAAAAAAGTTTTGAACTAACACGGTGTAAGTGTAGAACAGAGGAGGTAAAGTAACGCTGGTAATGCAAACAACAAGGAAAGAGTTATTCTTTTTTCTTTAAGCTGCGTGCGCTATGAGAAAAAGTGTAAAACAGAGGAGAAGTAACCCTGTATGAAAAATACTGAGAATCGGTTGCGTCATGTCTTCGTAGAATATATAAGCTGAACCTAGTAACGCTGGTAATGCAAACAACAACAATTATTTTGCTATTCATTGATAATTCGTAGTTTTGGGTGCAGCGAGATGTTTGTTTTTTTATTTTTTGCTGTTTCCCAAATACAAAACTTCCTTAATAAACTAATAATAAAATAATTCAGAACATTAACTCGATGTTCGAAACAACCACTTTCAAGGAGCGAACCAATTATTATATAATTCAGAATTGTTAGCTTCTGAAATGCACAAACTTACAATTTTTTGTTTTATATTTTTTTGACCTGCTTGAACAATTCGGTTTTAAAAATTTTTAAATGAAATTTACATAATTCAAAGAAATAATCGGTTGGTGGTTGTAATTTGCCAAAATCGTTTTGGTTGGAATAATTTTTATAACACAAAAATGTTTCTGAATCTTTTTGAAATGAAATTTCTTCGCCAGATTTTTTCATAATGTTTTCACAAGTATTACAATTTATTTGTTTTTTTAAAAATTTAAAAATGATAAAGCCAACAAAATATCTTAAAGATTGGTCTTCACATGTGATATCTTCATCAAATACATTCAGTTGAAAACTTTCCTGGTGTTCCTCTTCTTGATAAGTATTTTCGCTTAAATCCGCGTGGTTTGTGCAATCTGCAGTAGCAATTTCTGCACCGTTTGGTGTAAATGAATTAATTATTTCATTGGAGATAAAGAAATCATCAACAGTTTCTTCACAATTTGAAGCAGTGGAGGAACAGAGCAATTTATGCGACATAATTTGTGCTACAATATGGTTAACTTGATACAACGATGGGTTTTTATTGAATCCTCCTTTACTGCGTATTAAGGAAAACAAATTTTCTATTGGATCCATATTAAATTTGTATGTTAAAATAAAAGTATGATTGGGAAATTCCATTAACAAATTATCGCTTAGTAACAAAAGGGATCTTATGCTTTGGATTACACCCCTAACCCAATAAGCTTGTTTGTCACCTTGAAATGTAATACTTTTAAAATACAAAAGCATTTCTTTTAATTAGAGCCTTGATCGCACGTAATACTTCTTATATTGAAGCCAATATCTTCACAATAGCTTATATTGAGCAGAAGTTTGTTCAAAAGATTTTCTCCAGAAATAGTTGTATCAGTAGGGTAATAAGAAATTATGCATTTATAATTTGAGAATATTCCTCGAACCATAAAAACACATATATGTTTTGCAAATTCATTTTTATTAACAAAGCCAACGATACGATTTCATCTAATTTGCTGTCATATGTTAATTCTCGCCTAATGGCCATCTCATCAAATATAAGCGATGTTTCCTTCAATTCAGGTGCCCAATCTTTTAAGGGTCGAGGGTGATGCTCGAATTGCGTGGAAGGGAATCGCCGAGAGGCGCGCGCCGTCAGAGGTAAGATGGATTCGTTCGCTCGACACGCAGCTCAGCGGCGCGGCCGCACACACCCTCCCGATCGATACGATCCATCTTACCCCTGACGGCGCGCGCCACTCGGCGATTCCCTTCCACGCAATTCGAGCATCACCCTCGACCCCTCGCAACCAAAAACCCCCGCGCGCAGAAGCGCTCGCTGGCTGCCTCGCACGAATTCTCGCTCACCGCCCGCCGTCCCCGCAATCATCTGCCATAAATGCCTCCACACGACCTTTTCGTCTGGAATTTTACTTAGCGCGATGCGGGAAAATTGCTTTTCATTTTGCAGTAAACAAAAAAGGTTGAAACTTTAATATAAGATGGATAATTATTTATTATTCACCCTTTTCATCCCTTAGCGGTCACCCCAGAGGGTTGAAAAATTTTATAGGTTTACTTTTCAACCTCCCCAACATCATATCAAAAAATCAAACTACCGCTAATTATCGAGCTTCACAGGCTTTATTGACTGGCCTATAGCGCACGCAGCTTAAAGAAAAAAGAATAACTCTTTCCTTGTTGTTTGCATTACCAGCGTTACTTTACCTCCTCTGTTCTACACTTACACCGTGTTAGTTCAAAACTTTTTTCGTCATCTGAAAGCGGCACTTCGCGTCATAGGGTAGCAAAGTGAACAACCACTTTGATCTGATAAAGCTTTAGGAGGTAAAGTTAGGAGGCGTCGTTCTAGAACAGCGTTACACTTCGTTGTTCTAGATGAGACTTCTTGTCTTTATTATTCTATGGTGTTATTTAGTCATTTTCGGTTTTTTATGCAATTTGAATCCCTGTTTCAATACACACATACTGTAAAAACAGCTAAGCGATAGACGCAATATTTACAGAGTTACGGAACGTTTTAGTTTCCATAGAATTATAAAGTAGTTACGTGCTCTAAATGCACATAGCTTGTATTTACGACTCAAATAAATAACTATATGTGTCAAATTTGCCTATTATGTTTAATTTGGCATTATTAATAATGTTATCTATCCAAAAGTAATCTAAAACTACGTAAATTTGTTATATGTATCAAAGTAAGAATAAATTATTTAAATACTCATTTTTCGAGAAGATCAGTTTTTTGCGTCTCCTGTAAAGTGTGTAAAAAACACATAGCTACTTTTGCACGCGAAGCGACGATATGCATTTCCGAAAACTGGTTGAAAATAAAATTTCACCTTAGATAAGGTAGCAAAGCACTACTGCCTACCATTCCTTATGTAAATTCCCATAAGAGCGAACGAGGCAAAAGTAGGCAACCACTCACTGCTCACCTACAGTGTTTACGCTATAGAAAATAAATGTGACCTTTTTTTTTATATGGATTTTCGATTTTCATTCAATATCCATGTATGCGTGCGGCATGCATTCATGCATGTTGATTGTGTGTTCCTCCAGCGGGCGCGTACAAAGTGGGCTTGAAATTCTCAATTCGCGTTTGGGTAATGGTAACAAGGTCACTAAAATTTTAGCGAATACGTCATGAGTGCCACATCTTTCTATGGATAATCGTTGCTCGAAAGGACAACAGCTGAAAGAGTCTGTGAACATGTTCTAGAAGAGAAATTGACGATCTCTTCACTTATAGCTGAGCCATGTGCTATTTAGAAGTAGGTTGGGATTTTTAAAGTGAAAGCTGTTGACGAAAATTTTCTATGAGATTGCACATCTATATATATTCGTTATCTCTGCTGGTACCTTAAAACTGAATAAGTACGTACATTATATACTTTTGTAATGCAAAAAATATAAGTGTGAGAGCAGAGATAACGAATATTCGTTATCTCTAGTGAGAGTTTCAAACCTGATTTTAAGATAAAGATTCTATTCATTCCTATTCCTCAATAACAAAGATCAATTCATGAAGACCTATAACTTTAATTGCTTTTTCCTGGATATGTTATTGTTTAACATTTAATATTCCTGGAGAAGAGAGTTATGTAATACAATAGCTTCAAAAATGCTGCTTCTACTGCTTATACATAGTTATAAGTACACCTATTCGGCATAGGTGGGCACAGTTAATCAAAAAGTTAACTTCGTTAATCGTTAATCCGTTAATTAAAAAGTTAACTTCGTTAATCGTTAAAGCGTTCAGTGTATGGGCACAGGCCTTGAGTGTGGTATACCACGGTATACATAAAAGAGTTTCAAATGCGAAAGCTCTTTCAATAATGAACTCCAAATCCGGAAATCCTTTCTTAAATAAAAGTATTAAAATTTTAAAAGACTCCGAAATAAAAAACCAGCTCTTTATGTTATAATAACTGTCCAATCAAATCCAAATACCTACTTGCCTTAAAGATTTTTTTCTGGATTTTGTAGAAATACCAAAAAATTAAAGGTATATTATCCGTGAAAAGAGTACCTAAAATTTCTACCGTCGAAATGGTAAGTACTTAAAAGCTTTGTAGGTTGTCACCAATTCTCGGCAGTAAGCGTTATAGTATTTTGTTTGAACTCTATTTTACGCCCCTATCATGAATTCCACTGGAGTCTCGTTTTCAGTTCGATTCCACTCAACACGATCATGAGTTCCACCGGAGTGGAATAAATTTTCGAAGATTGGTTCCAGTGGAAATTTCGTTATCATGATCTCCACTGAAACGTCAAATTTTGCGATTTTCTTTCCGTTAAGTAAACGCGGTGGAAGTGCATTGCTTTAAGTGTTTTTACGCATTTGTGGTAAGTTAAATCTGCCTTTTTGCTTCTTAAACGAAACCATATAGAAATTGTGTGTTGGAAATATTAAAGTAAATAATAATTTGTAATTGAACAGATTTTTGTAATATGGCGAAGACAACCACACCTACGCAGTATAAAAAACTGATAACTATGTTATCAGAAAGGGAGGATATTGCAAAAGGCTTCCCGAAAGACGGGAAAATTGGAATAAATGCCTTTTGGGATAATGTTGCTAAAGTATTAAACAGTTTAGGACCTCCAACGAAGGATGCACAAATGTGGCGAAGGGTATTATAAATCTAATATGTTATATGAAATTTAATTTTAAAAGGTCTTATTTTTTAGGTCTGGACAGATTATAAAAGTTATGTGAAAAAAAAACTGACACATAACAAGAAAGAAATATCTTCGACAGGGGGAGGTCCTAATAGACTAAATATTCTATCTGATTTGGAAGAGGAAGTTGTGCGGCTAACATGTAAAGAATTATCATGTAAATAAATTATAAATATGTATTATATTTCTTAATACAGGCATGAGAATCAACGTAGATGGAGTGAGAGGTCTGGCTTTTGGGAGGGACATTGCGACCACATCAACATCAGCTTCTTCTGGAATGGAGGAAGAACAATTTGAAGCTGCTGAAGCTGATGAATCGATGAATTCGTAGCACAGGTGCCCGTGGTGCATCATCCAAAAGCTCAGATTCAGTCCAACTGTTAAAAGAGCACATTTCTTTACAGAAGGAGTTTATGGAAAAAATATATGATTCCATAAGCACCGTTGGACGCAAGCAAGAACAAATAAATGACAATTTGCTAAATTTAAATAGCAATATAAAAAGGGTTTATAGAGGTAGGATAATGCTAATTCTTGTTCAAAATTAAAAATCTTTCTTGTAGGTATTGATAATATACATCAGGAAATGAGGGCATCAAATTTGGAGAAAGAGCGTCATAACAGAGAGATGGAAGAAATAGAGAGAGAGAAACTAAGATTGAAACGGGAAATTCTTGAATTACAAGTTGCATAATAAGTTTTTGTGTAATTTTTTTTTGCTTTTGTTGATTTTTGTTCCATGTGATGAATTTATTTTGTTAAGTTTTCTTTGTTTGATTTTTGTTCGATGAAATGAATTTATTTTAAGTAAAACAATGTTCTGTGAAGTCAAAATATAATTTTAAATTAATTCATGGTTTTTCAGTACAAAAAAATTTGCAAAGTGAAGTTAATTAAAGACTATTCATAATCCTATTTCTTATTATAGCCGCTTCATTAAATAAAGAAGTATTTTCTTCTTCTAAAAGTTCAAGGTCATTTTCTCGGCTAATTTGGATACGTTCATCTTCTTCAATGCCTGCATTCTAATATAAACATATATTATGAAGTGCACAACACACGTTGATTATTTTTATCACTCTTTCTGGGGAGTAATGCAGTTGTCTCGCCCCTAACAGACAGCGAAAACGATTCTTTAACACACCGATTGTCCTTTCAACTATAATCCTAGCTTTAGCGTGCTTTTTATTGAAGACCATCTCGGGACTCATTTCTAATGGAGATCGGAAAGGCTTCATTAACCAGGGCTCCAAGGGATAGCCGGCATCGCCTGAAATAGAATAACTTCAATCTACATTTTGCTTAAAAAAAACCAATTACACACTATATATTGCTTCGATTTCTTAGGCTATTTACACAAAAAAAGGGTATAATGCTCATTATATAAAATTTGACTACCTAAAATCCAACTATTATGCTCTCCCCTACTATATTGATCTTTAAAATGCTGTCTCGCGTCACTAAGATTCCATATATGGGAATCGTGGTTACAGCCAGGAAAACGGGCATCCACAGCTCGAATACGCATTTGATCGTCACATATCTTAAAGAAGGAAATTTTTGAACAACCAATAATGTAAAGTAGGAAACAAATTACAAGCATTGCATTCATACTATAAAATCCTTTTCTGTTATAAAACAGATGTTTATCTTGAGAAGGTGGTAAAATCTTTATGTGTGTTCCATCTATACACATTACGATTCCCGGAAATCCACTTTTAGTATGGAAATATCGTTTAGCTCTCTCTCTTGCTGAATCATCCATATTCAGATTTATCCACCGAGGGCACAAAATCCTTTCCAAAATATCCAAAGTTTGACAAATATACGTAGATACTGTTGATTGCGCCATAGCTAGAAAAGATATTTAATATGGTAAACTGTTATTATGGTTTTCTAAAAAAATTAGTGCATACCAATTTCATATTCTTGCCCCACTCCATGTTGATATCCACCTTCAGCAAGCAGACGTAACAGAGCGCACAATTTATCTTTTGGTTTCAAACCGTGAGATTTTTCTGGTGGCGGCATTTCGTTTTCTAATACGTTTAATACGTATAAAAATGCAACTTTATTCAGGCGAAAATTCTTAAGAAACCTACAATATAATCTTTAATTATATGTACATATTAGATTGAATAAATTATAACGATATACTTACGCGACATCATTCAAATTTATCGGATCATTTTGGTTTCTTAAAATTCTCCTCTCTAGTCTTAAATTTCTGCTAGCAAGATTATTTTCGTCTTCCGCAACCACAAAAAAACCAACACTATCCATCTTGACATAAAAACAATCCCGTCTTAAATTTTTCAAACAGCGAAGAAGAAGCGTTTGACATTTGCGCAAAGCAATTCGACTTAATTTCGTATGGCAACGCTATACATCAATTCCAGTGGAATTTATGATACTCTTTCGAACTTCGGTGGAAATTTGACTTTGAGTGGAATTGTATTCCACACGGAATTCATGATAGGGGTATTAGCCAAAAAGACACCGACAGTTGCCAAGTGTTGTTTACTCTTTGATTTAAAGAAGCAGTAGGTACAGATGAGCATTAAATGGAAAAGCCAAAAGAGTAACTTGAGCTAACTGAAATTAAATGTTTTCAAATGCGTTAATTATAACCGATGTTGCAATACCTATGCGACGTAATTTTTCCGTTTTAATTGTTAGTAGGTTAAATTTAATAAAATCATATGGTACATGAAATAAAAATAGATAAAAATTTATAAGGAGGATTATACCATCCTCCTTAACCGAAATACTTTATGCCGAGATAACGTCTTAGGTTTTCAACAGTTGGTGAACATAATTTAATAACCAACCGTTCGATTTAAGGTGGAGTCACTGAAAATAAAACATAATAATAAAAGATAAAAGAGACATTATGTGGTTTCAAAACAATTAATGTATTTAAAATTTATAAAAATTTCAAAAAAATTGTGCTATAACTTAACATTATAATTTCTTCGACTGATCTTTTTAGAGGTAATTTAATTAATTAGTATTTTTGTTATGAATTTTAAAGTTAATGTTTTAAGGCGATGGTACGTCTGCTTCCAAATTTAGTGAACCCGATTCAGACGTTGGTATTTGCGAATTTGATGAAAATTCATTCATTATTACATTTATAATTTTATTTCTTACTCGAAGTTTTTGAAGTCGAGAAAATGTTTCCATACATCCTAATAAACTTTTAAAGAAAAGTAAGTCTTCAGATTCCTTAGACTCAGCTATCAATATATTTTCAAAGCATTCTAACAACATTGACTTTTTTTTCTTGGTACTTATGTTTTGCTTTTTAATTTGCTTTCGCTTCGCTTTTCTAATGTGACATTTCATAGAAGATAAAGAATGAAGATTGTCTGATTCACGGTTATTCTGTATTGTTGTTGGAGTCTCGCGTTGCACTTCAAAATATTCTGTATTATTATTTTGTTTTTCTGTAGATACGCTGGTATCAACTTCCGATAAATTGCCAGAACTTTTCGATGGCCCCATTACGGTTTTCAGAAACTGCATGTGATTGTAATACGGCCAATTGGAGATGAGCGTTCCAGTTTTATTTGAAACATCCTTTCTAATTTCGATTCTAAATCGGTCCCTTAAATTTTTCCACTTTCTCTTACACTCCTCAACTGAAAAACATAAAAATATATATGAAGTATTAAGTATACATATATGGTAAATACTTATGAATTGCGACATATTTACAATGAAACAACTTATTTTTTACGTATGTATAATAATAAAAGACTTTGAGGGGTTTGACATGTCCTCCCTCAAACATTCGAAGAGAAAATTATGCGGATTGAAAAACCAACTCTACCTCTTAACCTGTAGTTAAATTTTCAAAAAATTTTAAATTGTCCTAGTAATGGCGCTTCTCATACGCAAAATACGCTCCAGATGCAACCTTGCATTTGCATAAAAAATGGTATCCATGATACAAATTTTTTCGATTTATTGTTGAAATATGTTTAATCTTGTGGGTAGTTCTTTAACAGATTTCAATTATTTTTCGTGTTAGAATAATTTAAATTTTTAAAAAACTAAACATACGCTTATGTGGCAGTGTCCTGAAAGAGGTTAATTTACACATATTTTGTTAATAGCGCAATCAACAAGGACTAGAAAAAATAAATATATAAAATTCCAAAGCAAAACAAACCCTGCAGAAGCTTCTCTTTTGTCGGCCAGACCCACAACTGCAACACCGGTTTCTTTTAGTTTTTCGTAGTTAGTCTTTAGTTATGATACAAAACAAAAATGTTTTATAGTTATTCATCATATTCTTGATACTTATAACAATATAATCTTGCTTAGTGGAAAGTTAATTTAATGGTTCTAATTTTAATACATATTCATATAATAACATTAAGTTATTGTTTTTAATAAAACGAATTTTACTTACTGGGGAATTTTAATTTTTCTGAAATTTCACCCCACATCCTGTCAATTAATATTCTGTTGTGATAATTTTTATCAAATGTGTTCCACAAGCATTGACGCGTAAAAATCTCGGAAATTAACATTTTAAGATCCATTTTTCTTTTTCCGTAACTAGGTAATCTTTTATTGTCTAATTTATGTAATATAATTCCTATCTAATTAAGAAAGGGCTAGTAACGCAGTTTACACTCATTAATAAGCAATGCAAAAATCGATAAAGTAATCGCACAGTTCACCGCTGCTAATCTCCAGCGCTTTGTTATTGTTTCATTTAGCTTCGTGCACACATTTAATGGCTTGTGAAATCAGCGTTGCCACTGAACACGCGGTCTCCGTGTCGCACGCACAGCCAGACAGCATCAAGTTTCCTTTGTGATGACCTGAAGAGACAACACCCAATTTTCAGTAAGCTAGTTTTCCGTGGCAATTTTTGATTACTTACACTGAAATTTCTTTTAGAAAAATTGCTGTAGCGCAAAGAGTCAGCCTCACGCTCTGAAATTTAAACACCGACTACCACTCGCCGTGTAGCAGGTATTAGCACGAAAGACCGAGCTTAATCACATTTTAGCATTTCGACTACTTCTTCGCTCCTCTTCGCACGTTCACATGTTACATTCACCCCGGTCGGTCTCACTCATTCTCTCCGCCTGTTCACAGACACATTCTTAGCTTAGCGCATTGGCAAAGCGCCTCATCGGCGGGGCCGCTTATACCCCAGACAGACGGGCACGAACGAATGAACGTTCTCGAAGAATGATCATTGCCGTGTCGTCTGTCACCAAGAATGAAGTTTGAATGAACATTCGTAACTACATTCTCGTTCTCATCAATGAAGTTCCGGAAACTTCATTCGCAGAGAACGAGCATGGAAATCCTGGAAGAATCAGCTGATTTCCAGTGTCAAAGTGTGAATTGACAACTGCCAGCCAGCCAGTTGAGTTTTAATTCTGTGATCATGGAGGTGGGGAAGGAGCAGGAAGAGTTACAATACGTTTAGTAGCTTGCGAACGTTTTCGTAAAGTTGCTATTAATTTCACCGATTCACTCGTGCGCATTTTAAACTCAAAAATTCTCGACTCGAATGAAGTTGGCCGTCTGTCATGCATATAACGAATGAAGATTCGAGAGAACGATCATTCATCGAACGTTCATTCGTCCGTGCCCGTCTGTCTGGGGTATTAGCTAGCGCCGCATCGCACGCCGCGCCGTGTGAAGAGAAATTTCACAACGTTGCAGAGAAGAGAACATATAGCTTAACTTTGTTAATGCTGCTTTGCTTGCCACAGCAAATTTTCTTTTCACAATATGAAATCTTATCAAACACTTTATAAATATTTGTTATTATTTATTGGGTAAAATCAGAGAAATTTGAAAATTTACTACAGCTTATACATATGTATGTATGTATTTACGTAAGTGTCGCTTATATTTTGAAAGTGGCCCACATATGTACATAAGCTCGATTTGACCTACTCTGGAACAGAACGTGCAGCGTGTAGCACGCAGACGTAGCTGTAGCGCAGGGGTAATTTTGGTCTTCAGAATGGTGTAGCGTGCAGTTCATTACGATTGTGACATTTAAAGGAAGAGTTTCGAAAACAGTGAGTTTTCAGTCATTGACCGAAAATAGTGATTACATATTTGAGCCTTTCATTATGAGAGTCCTATAAATCCATTTTTTAAACGGATACGTATATACGTATGTAGCTCTCACGTTTATTTGTTAAAAGAAGGGATTATTACGTCATATTATAGAGATAAAATTGTAATGTTAAGTTAATCTATATCGTTAGTGTTTCGGCTCGAAAACATAAATTCGCGTCGCGCACCAAAAACTAAAAATTGATCACACCAAATATAAACAAAGCGAGAACTGTCAAATGACAAGCAATGTTGAGGTGCAACTGGATGGAACTTCACTCCGGAGTTGCAGCAAGGCAAATTTAACCGTTGCCCGTGCTACGAAAAGCAAAACAAGAAGAAGAAGCAGGCGACCGGATTGATAGGACATAACGGTTACTACTACCTATAAAAGGGCCGCGCTGGGCGTAGCCTGGTCATTAGCGTTTGGGCAATCACCGAGGCTAATCATCTTTCTTTGTGTAATTACCAAGAAATCTTTTTTTGGAATTTCCAAAAACAAATATTTTTTTTTACTTAGAAAAATTTCAATTTGGGAAGATCACCAATTTAGATTTTTCTAAGTATTTCCTCTCGCTGTATTGACTTAGAAAGGTGCCAACTTGGGAATATCACCAGTTGAGATTTTTCTAAGTATTTTTCTCGCTTCATTTGATTTAGAAAAGTTTCAATTTGGGAATATGACCGATTGAAATTTTTCTAAGTATTTTTCTCGCGCCATCGGGACTTAGAGGAGTTTCAATTTGGGAATATCACCAATTAGTACAGTCAATCTGTCGAAAAAGAAATAGTTCAAATGAAAAATTTACAATATGGGAAAATCTTGTTTTATTCGTTGAAGAATGATGTACTTAAGCTACCTTCGCGATGGGCACGTGCTACTTTGGTGCGTCTTTTTGGAAACTCAAAAAAAGTGCCAAAAAAAATTTTGGAATTTTGGAATGCATTTTTCTCGAAATGTATGCATTTTACAGGAAAATGTTTCAAACAAAAAATGTAGAGGACGTTGCGATCTACAATTAATGTCATTGAAGCAATGCTGTACAGCAAAAAATGCGCACGGTAGGTGGCGCTGAAGTTTCCAAAAAAGGGTTTTTCCACTTTTTCGCCGTAAAAATATTATTTTATCGCAAAAATGTAAATGCGAAACTTGTTCCTTACATTATTATCAACAACTTTTATTTAAACAAATTTTTCATACAACTTACCGTTTTGAAGCTGGAGCTCGCAATAGTATGAAAATTCCAATAATACGGTTGCACGCAACATGGCTTTACATTTTACTTGCACGTTTTAATAAAGATTTAATTTATATTATTCGTAACATTTTAACAATTTTAATTTGTTATTAACATGTAGTATACATTATTACAGCTATTGAGCAAATGTTAAATAATTTTATTGAACGAAAATGGTTGTAAAATTATTTAGTAGTAATAGTTGTGACATTTTTTTTTATACAAAGATACCAACTTTTAATTGTTATTGTTTAATTGACACTGAAAATTTGGAAAAAATGGACGAAGAAAAATTCAGTTGACGTTATTATCTGAGTTTCTTCACTCATTTTCACGGAGCTAAGTTTTGTCATACTCTCCGAAACTACATAACTGAAAAATGTACGGTCCTTAGTGAATAGGGCAGGTGGCCGAATAGTCCCTTTTGTTAGAACTATGCCAACGGCACCAGAGAAATTCACAGTAGGACCGACGAAATTACCGTTAACAGCACGGTGCTGTATACGCAGCGCTATATTGCTGTAATAATGTATACTACATGTTAATAACAAATTAAAATTGTTAAAATGTTACGAATAATATAAATAATTAAATCTTTATTAAAACGTGCAAGTAAAATGTAAAGCCATGTTGCGTGCAACCGTATTATTGAAATTTTCATACTATTGCGAGCTCCAGCTTCAAAACGGTAAGTTGTATGAAAAATTTGTTTAAATAAAAGTTGTTGATAATAATGTAAGGAACAAGTTTCGCATCTACATTTTTGCGATAAAATAATATTTTTACGGCGAAAAAGTGGAAAAACCCTTTTTTGGAAACTTCAGCGCCACCTACCGTGCGCATTTTTTGCTGTACAGCATTGCTTCAATGACATTAATTGTAGATCGCAACGTCCTCTACATTTTTTGTTTGAAAAATTTTCCTGTAAAATGCATACATTTCGAGAAAAATGCATTCCAAAATTCCAAAATTTTTTTTGGCACTTTTTTTGAGTTTCCAAAAAGTCGCACCAAAGTAGCACGTGCCCATCGCGAAGGTAGCTTAAGTACATCATTCTTCAACGAATAAAACAACATTTACCCATATTGTAATTTTTTCATTACTCCATCGACAGATTGACTGTACTAAATTGAGATTTTGCTAAGTATTTTTCTCGTGTTATTCGGACTTGGAATAGTTAATTTCAATTTGAGATTGCCTCCGATTGAAATTTTCTAAGTATTATTTCCGCGTCATCATATTTATTTCAAACTTAGAAATATTCACTTGCAACTTAGAATAATTTCAGTTTGGGACTACAACCGACTGAAACGTTTCTAAGTATTTTTTCCCGCGCTTATCAAAATGTACAATTTCCTTAAACGTAAATTAATTTGAGACTAAAACAATTTCGGTTTGGGATACAACCGATCAAAATTGTTTTAGAATTTGTTAACGTAAAGTAATTTGGGCTTAGAATAATTCGGTTTGGGAATACAACCGATCGAAATTAATTTGAGCAATTTTTCAAGACTGAGAATTTGAATATTAGAAATTTATCTTTTTTTGGGGGCTTGGAATAATTTCGGTTTGGGATTACAACCGACTGAAATTCGGCCAAGCATATTTTTTTGTACTTTGAATTAAATTATTTGAATAAATGGAATTTGGTATTTGTAGAATTAAATTTAATTGTAATAAGAATATTTGACTGCAATAAAATTGAATTTCACAATAAAAATAAATTTCAGGGTAAGATAAACCTGTATTTAATTTTATTTCACCAATAAAATATACATTTGAAATAATTAATGTTTTTATTTCGTATCTCCCTTTCATATACTTTTCAGTTCGACTATAAGAGGTCGAAGGTTTAGGCTTGCTTTACAGAACCAGATACCCTTTTGGAATTTTTATTTTGTTTTATTCGAAAGAAACAAAACAGTTAGAATATCTCTTTGAATTCAAAATGGCAGTCTAGTACACACGGGATCATACGTATCCTTCGTAGTAAACAATGAATCATTATAGGCCAAGCCTAGCAATAATATTAGCGGTTTGCAAATTCATCATGTAATGAAATTAAAAATTATAGCACCTTCTTCTTGTAGACTTCTCAGCAATTCATCAGTTTTTGGAAGTATCAGAAAATTGCATTTGTTTCTTTGGTATTAATGTCTTAACCGCTTGAAAGGAAAGGTAAAAATGTAGATTATTTGTAGAAATGTAGATTACAGATATTTAACCTATTATGTTATTGCATTTTTTGTAAGGTAGGTACAGTTTTAAGAATGCATCACGATGTAATTTTATTTTTATAACTAGCTTTTGCATCACGTAAAAACTACTGTATGAAATAATAAATATGTAATTATTTTATGCTATAGGAAAAACTACCTAGCAATCGGACCGCCTTTTTGTACACTGTTCTTATTTGTAATTTCTGTTTAACTTTGTGTGTCCTTCTATTCTATTCTCTTCTTTTCGATTCTATGGCTACATAGATTATTTGTAATCGGTTGATAAACAGCGCCATCTATGTATCAAAATCTGTTGATTAAGCATTAAGTTTATTAAATAACGTGCGATCCGGGCAAATTTAAAACAATCGGAATAAGTTATATTCCTGCGGTAAAATTGAGCCTATATTTTAAGTTAGACCTCTAGCAATACATCGGTGAAAACTGTATTCAATTCCATGCAGTCGTTGTTGCGTGATGCGTGTACAAACATACAGACATGCAGACAGAACAAAATTCTAAAATCTGTTTTTTTGGCTTCTGTTGCTCTAACAAAGACCCCCCATATTAGTTTTTTATCAATATCTACATATAATGTACAGACAACGGCCTGTTACAATTTTATTATGTATATATGTATGTAGATATGGAATATTCAAACGGTTTCAGACGGTTCGGCGTTTTGTTTTTATTTTATTTTTCTTATAGTAATGTAAGGCATTTCTGCAATCGTTATCTAAAGAAATACTGAGAAAATCATTCTGAGTCACTTTTTTAAGAGACCCATAACGAGAAAATCCGGAAACATTAATGGGAACTCATATTTGTTCTAAACTGGTGATCAATCTGTTTTGTTCCTTATAAGAAGGCCCAGGGTCAAACACTCGAGCTTTTACGATTGTTCAGACGCGGTTGAAGCCAATTCTATTTAAGTCACCAAACCCTAAATCGCATTCAGACTAACGTAGACTTAAATGGAATCGCGTCTCTGTCTCAATTGTTCGATCAAATTATTCCCTTAAGGCGGTACCAAAAACAACAAACGAACTATCGACCATTGTCTTGGCGTCGCTCTCCGCCGGGGTAGCATTCCGCGGCCACGCAATAAATTCCGGTGCGTCTACTGAAATTATTTACGCATGGCAGGCACGATCGTCAGATCCGCACTACACCGGACATTTATCACAGCATACAGGAATGAGTAAATGAAACCCAAGCCGATGGTATTAAGATATTGAGGCATTATGAAACAGGACAAGTCAGCAATTTGCGAATTTTATATTAGCATTACTTTGCGATCTTGGCCGACGAGAGGAAGTTGGAAATAAACCCAGCCGGAGGTTCGGGTTACGTTATCAAATTTAAATTCAAGTGCTCGTGGATCTCGGGAGCAATTGTAAATGAGTTAGGGCGCGTTCACAACGAGGATGCGCCACGCCAAGCCACGCCACGCTACGCCGCGCCGAGAGATTTTCAGCGAGATTTTACCTCGCGAAGTCGCATCGCCGTTGTGAACACTCAGATTGAGTAAGCATGTAACATTTTTTATTTTCGACTCTTCACGAATCGTGGCGTGGCGTAGCGTGGCGTGGCGCATCCTCGTTGTGAACGCGCCCTTACGCAATTAAATGGCTCTTGTCTTTTCTAATTGACAAGGGTTAGTCCAGCAGATTGTTTGTTGCCAGGGTAGCTGCCAGGGGTGTCTTACTCCAGACTCCCGGGAGCCCTGCTCATTGGCGACGTCCCTTCGCTGCAATCCTGAAATAATACAGAGCTCGAGTGTGCCATATGCTGCCGGTCTGGACTGAAGTGAAAATTTTATCATTCAGCGAAGGGTGCAGTTCATCGTTGTAATTTGTGTCCCTTGTTGATGCGATTGTCGGTTGCCAGTAAAATTTCTTTTTATATTCAGCTTTATTATTTCTCCCAACTGGCCTAACCGAACTTATCTTATCCCCTTGAATAGCTTGTTTTGTTGGCCCTATCTAACCCCTTTGGATTATGCAAAACATATTTTCCATTTTTTTTTTTTTTATGTTTTAATTGGTAAATGTATTTAGAGGATTAGACCGCTCTCTATTGAATTTGATAATTTATTAAATTTAATATTCAATTTTCGGATTTTCCCAGTCCGTGGCTACCTTAAATTTTAACATTTGTTCGAGTAGGGTAATCATTTTTTGCAACTTATTTTTTATATTGTTCTTAAATTTAATTTAATTTCAATTGTTTAATTTTTAAAATACAGGATTTTTACAAATTAATTTGATAGAATATACCTACATAAATTTAACTTAAATATATCCGGAGTATACTACTTTTATAATGCGCATGAAGATGTTCTGCCGGCACCCGGTCGACTTCAAACCAGCTTCAAGGGCACATCCCATGAGGATATTTCTTCAAAATAACATCAATTCAACTTATCGCACTGAATACAATCCATTGTCAAACTTGTTTCATTTATTTCAGCAGTCTTTGTTTCAAAATTTAGAAAACGTAAATCCTATCAAAAACATAAAATGTAAAAAAATGCCAAGTCTCGCAACGCAGTTTTTCTGCCGTAAAAAGTTGTGAGATCTTATGTAAAACCAAGTCAGTCATATTAGTTAGTATCTATGGAAGCACCTATTCAACAACTTTGTTATAAATTGTTATCTAATCAATTACCTATCAACATTTATAGTGACCGTCTCAATATTAGACATCTTTAATTCTATAATAATTATATTTACTTGGCAATTGCACGGACGTTTGGTTAATTTGAGAAATTAAAAACAAGGAAAATGAGGGCATGAAATGGGATGATAGCTTAAAAAATAGCCTCTAATTTTTGTCTTTATTAGCTAAAAATTAAAGAAAACAAATTTTAAAAAAATCGAAAATTAAAAAAAAATTTTTTTTGAAAAAAAAACCATTTTTTGCGCCAATTTGTAAAGCGTGTGTTTGTAAGCTCTTTGTGATCGATTTAGTATGCAAGACTTCTAAATGCTCAGTTTTGATGCTTCACCCAGTTAATGAGTGGATTATGATGTTACTAAAATCTATAGAAGTGTCCAACAGCGGAAATACAAAATTGTTTTTCAGCCAAATCTGAAGAATTTTCTACCTACTCGTTGTTTATGCGTTTTTATTAAGTGTTAGATATACTGGTCAATCGTGTGAAAGTGTATATCAATGGACTTTGCAAAAGATAATTTCAACGTGAAAATGATTTATCATTTCTTACTGCTTGTACTTTTTACATTTTAAAAAAAGTTTTATCTCACCACTTTTTCTGATTAACATTTTTAGAAGGAAATTAGTCCCTTTTTGTACATACATATGTAGAAAAGTAATATTTTGCTATCCACATAAATTTGCTACTTTGATCGCGAAATTACTCACCAAAAGCGGCCAAAAAGAAAACATTTGTACATACATATAATGTACATATGTATGTATGAATAATGAATGTATATGCATTGCATATTTTCAACGAATGAATCTCCTTACTTACTTTTCTTTAATACACAGGTCAACACCAAATCTGTTGCCGAACAAATAACACATCATTTCTATAGCATTTTCTCCGAAGACCTCGAATTTGAAAATAAAAACACTCAATTAGATTCAGTTTTCAAGAAAAATAAAGTTAAAAAGTACAAAAGGCCTTATTGTTATGAGTTATGAAAAGTCATTAAAAACTAACTAATTGTTCTAGGAGTTAATAACATAACTTAAATAAAGGCTTGAATCTTAAGCTATTACATAAAAAACAAAAAAGCTTAAAATTTGTGGAACTACTCCTTAATAATTACATATTGTTACAATTTTATTTTGCCCGCCGAGCGGCTGGCGGACAAAACTGCACAGTTCGCCCTTCGTTATAACCCACCGGGTTTACGGGGATATGGGCACGGACTTACACTATTCTTGTTAAGAATACAATGCTCGTCTGCCGAGGCAGACGAGCACACAATAAAAGTGGTCGGCGTTTCCATCTGGGGCACTGGCCAGATCTCTTCAGTGTGGCTGAAGACCAGTGCGTGCCCCTGCCACAGACGCCCACACTTGCGCGGACCGAACACCGGCCCCCATATTCGCCCGCTTCCAAAAACCAAGTGTGAATTATAACGAAGGCAAATTCTGTAACAATATATTTTCCTATAAACAAATTTATTTGATACAGTCAAAGGTGAATAAAAATCCTAACGAACAACTTATTCGCCAAAGACTTATAGACATTATTGGTATTTAATATTTTTAGATTTAGATTCAGCATTTCAATTGAGCCATGCTGCAAGCTTCTTTGATGAATCTTTATTTTTTAATTAATTTATAAATATGGTTAAATTAGCATGATTTGTATTTTTTGGTTCTATTTTTCTTGAAAACGGGAGCCAATTCAGTAATTTCATTCGTAAACTTTATACTTGAAATTATAGAAATCCGCAGAGGCAACAGACAAAAATTCTTTTTTTTGTTGAGCTGTGAATCGAAGGCAAGAACCATTTACTCGCGCGTTTATTGCAACCAATTTGAACACGTTCGAGTATGTTGAAACTAACCCCGTTGAAGGCCAATTGAAGAGTCCGTTACCCAGGTCAGTGCACGCGAACCAAAGAGCAACCACGTGGGGCCGTATGCGCGAGTTTACGGAACGCGCGTGTGGCTGTGTGCGACACTCATAAATCTCTTTAAATTGCGAAAAGAGAACTGCTTTAAACGCATGCGCAACTCTTTTAGTATTACCATATGCATGATATACTTCTGATAATCTTCGAAAACTGTTGCCTGCTTCAGACCGGATTTTCAGAACAATTTGCTTTTAAGTGTGTGTATGAGTGCTCACATCAGCGCTGTTTGCTAGTTGAAAAAAGTTGCCAACGTTCGCCTTCGTCAGTTGAAGGAAAACGGTCGAGGGGAGTGTTTGCGTCGTAAATTCGAGCGAGTTTCTAGTGCGGTCAATGCGAAACTCTTTCCGGAACCATTAGTGTTTTATTTTTCGATACATTTATTGTTGTGCCGAGTTAAGTGCGACACCAGAGAGGTGTACTCGACGTTGTTTTGTTTCCCTTACGTGGAGTAATTAGAGCTACGCCTCAGTAGTATTTTCTAGCTGCCTACCGAGCGGCTACAAGTGCTTCAAGTGACCTTGTGCCGTGTAAACATTGCGGTGTTGTGTTCAGTCAAGGATTACCCGACGTTTGCTGCCAGCAGGGGATCAGCCGGACTGGATTCTAGCCACCGAGGTAAGTGATGCAAATTATCGCAGAATTAGCTTTAAATGAGTCGCGAAACGAACAACTTCTACACACAGACTTTATCAGCGCCTGCCGCCAGGTTGTTCAAATTACTCGCGGCGATGTTTTCCCGCACACAACGGGGTCGATCAGGCGCCGTTCACTTCGGCGTGAAACCAAAACGACTTGAATGGGCGAGATAAAATCGTGACTGGATTTTGCCAATTGCTTGGAATATTTTTCTGTTGTGTGATCGCGGATGTCCAAAATCCACTGGTTTTAGGCACCCCAAATTCGCAATGTTATGCGTACGGCAACGAACACATGCACAAGAGTAGGATGCCTAACCGCAATACGATACGGTGCTTTTTTGTCGAAAAATGGGAAAGCTTACTGCGAAGACCGCAGACTTAATAGCCCTGTTTACCAATTTTCGTTCAGAAAAAAGAATGATGTAAACATTTTTTTTTGTATCAATCCTGTCAACCCCTTTATGGCCACAGTTATCGCTCTCAACTTCAAAAAAGATCCAAGATGTTTGAAGCCACTCGATGCATTAATTTTATGATTTCAACGGTCGAACAGGACAGAGTACCAACTGAATTTTGAGTACACAGAAATTTTGGTACACTTATAAAACTCACATTCCAGTTAATTAATAACAAATTCAACTCATCATAAAATAAACAACGGGGTGTATCACTTTCGTGTTATCCAGGTGTGATGAAGGCTTCTCGAATTATTAAATTGGCGGGAATTTGAATAAGCAACATATGTTTCGCAATCCGTTGATTTGATTTAGATTCCATCGAACATTTTTAGGATGTTCTAAAGGCAAGAATATCCAGTTGGGATAATAAAGCGACAATCGAATAAGTGAAATCCAATAACTTTAGCTGCAAAAGGGGGCATACCAATATTAATTAAATTTAAATATGAATATTGGATTCACGAAGTGGATTAAATCTGTCTTCCCGCATAGTTTTCTATAAAGTTAGATATAATTATTTAGCTACCCCAAGTATATGATTGAAATTGGTTGTGTTCATGATATAAACGAAAAGAAAAACCATTCGAAAATCATCGTATGTCTGCGATTAATTTTAGAAAGACTTGAATCAACTTGATCAATTTTGATCCATTTTTCTCCACTCAGGACAGTTTTCTTCATGGTAACCACATTAATCTATTTATTAGTGATGTAATCAATATTCGCTTTCCGAATATTCGGATATTTCTGGACATTTGAACCTTTCATTTCGAAAGTGCGATTCTTGAAGAAAGTGCTGATAAATTGTATATTCAAAAACTCCCAGAATTTTAGCTTCTACAGCCTTTTATAAGTTGATCGGATATTCCATTTTTCCTATGCAAATCTACATAATACTTCCTAAAAATTATAGACGTGTTTTTCTTGAAACGGCTTTTTTTGAACAGGCGGGGGTGATTAAAAAAAAACTATTTAACCTGTCTCTTTGCCATGTTATTCTTCATACTGTGAGCTATCATCCGAAATAAATTCGTTCAGCTATGTTGAGAATTTCAGCCATTCGTAACTTTTTAATTAAAAGATTCAAATTTAAGTGCTAGGACGAGAGGTTCGTTCATTTTTATTATTATTATTGACGTGGGGCACCCAAATGGTGGGCACTGCGTTCAGACGGTCTTTTGTGCTAAAGCCCCGTTAGTGGAGTAAACGATCCGCAACCCTAAGGAAAGCTAGAAGGTCACCCACAGAAGAATTACGGACCTCAGCCGAGCTTAAAAAGCCCTTACCGAAGGTCCTACTTCTAATCCGCGTAAGAGCCGAGTCATACAAAATGTGAGCTGTTGTTTCCTCGTCCTTTAGACATAGTCTACATTCTGTCTTTAGTTGACAGACCTACATATGTATGTTGTGGAGGTGATATTTAACCCCATATGATGGCCAGATAAGTAACCCACCAGCAGCTTGAAATCTGCTTTGCTCAGGTCGGTGGTGTTGGTACAAGCTTAGGGTTTAATAGCCACTTAGCTTGTCGTAACCCCGGAGTATTGTTCCAGTACAGGACTAGATTAATTTTTGTTCATCCATCCACCACAGTCTTGGCTGAAGACCAGCCAATGCTGCAGTAGGGTTCGGGGCCTTGGTACCTAACTAGTTGATGACCGGTCAGTTCGTCGGTTCGTTCATAACTGATTGAAACTGTTGTTTCAAGGTAATCCTGTGACTTAAAACCGCCCCCGCCAGATGACCATGGCGCGGCAGGAGCGCTGCGTTTGAGTAATGAAAATTTTTACAAAATTAAAAATGTAAGCAGAATAAACTATTTTTGTGTGTTATTTGAGTGTATAAATAAGCGTCAATTTTTTTTTCATAATTTATAATTATCAATTATCACCAAGAAAATAATTTCCGAGACAATAAGGCATTTTTATTATGAATTTTTTTTTTTTTAAATAAAAAATATTCTCTTTTTCCTCTCAACATTTAGTCCTAGACAAATGGTGCCAGATTTGAAAACTACTTACTTATGTAGTTGCATTCGCATTCGCGAATATCTGTGGAAAATATTCGCGGTCGCGAATGCCTAAAATTGACATTCGTTATACATCATTAATCACTTTAATCTATCATATTACTGCATTTATTGATTCTACTTTAAACACGCTTTATTTTTACTCAAAATATGTTTAAATAGAATCTAGTTGCTCACTATTTTTATGAGTGTATTTTTTTTTTTTTTTTGTACCCAAAATTTCAAAAACTAGGAAAGAATTACAATAGGAAAAACAATATCTGATTGAAGATAAACAATTAATTTTTCTAATGACAGACATTTATTTCATTGGTCTTCAAAATCTTGTTGATTCAAATATTTTATGACAAATTATGAGTTGGTGGAAATATAGGTTTACATTATAATTAAAAAGATTGCTCTCGGAAACGAGCAGCAAGAAGTTATCGTATCAGCAGAGCAAAGAAGTATTATTACGTCATCTGGAACTCTAGTTCAGTTACCCGAGGCCTACTCTCAAGTCGCATGGTCTATTAATAAAAATAAAAGAACGTCATAATTTACAGACCACCAGGGCACTTCGAATATGTTTCAAATTAAATTTCACTTCTGGCTCATTCGGGAGGAATTTACTGCGGTGCCTAGGGAGCTGTTTAGCATTTTGGGCCAGCAAACGACAACAAAAGTGGATGAAACGATGCCGTCGGAAAATATGCCAGGGGCCGTCCGATACTTAAAGTCTGCCCAAAGACGACGCGCCAGGCCATTTTTCACACTCCAAGCTCACAGCGTCGCATATTCAAGGGTTGACGATAGCTCGAATGAATTATGCGAAATCAACGCAATTTGCAATTCATGCGACAAAGTAGGAGCAGGGGCCTAGGCGAAGCCAAAAATGAAACCATTAAGGCTTCTTAAACTCGAGTCATAAAAGGTTCGGGTGGGCGAAGCCTGTGCCGAATTGGATTAGGTGCGTGAGTCGTGACATATGAATCCTGTCTCCGTCCCTGGCGCTGTAAATCCCTGCAACAAGTTCGCGCTGTTCACCTGGCTGTCTGGTGTACGATAGATGCGAACGCGTGGAGTTGCTCGTGCCGCGGTGCTCCTCATCTGGTTGCGATTTGGTGAATTGAAGTTGCTTATTTAGCCCAGGTGAGAGGAGACTTAATAGGCACGTTTTACAATAAAATGCCTTATGCTTGCTGAACTCGTTTCCAAAGTAGAAACTTTCCGAGTTTTGGCCTTAACCTGTCAAGAGGGTGGAGAGAATGTGGAAATTGTTTCACATGTGCCAAGAATGAGGCTTTTCGAAACAAAATATGTACATATTTTTTTTCGGCGTCGTAGTGCAATGGTCTTTTGACAACCGGTAAGACAGCTGTGAAGCTGTCACAATTCTAGTACAAAATCGTTGCTGAATGTGTGACTATTACTTTTGGTTAAACGCACACATTTAAAAAGTTAGCCAGGTTGACCAAAACACGAGCGAGAGAGAAGATGAGACCAATATGAAAATGGAAAGCGATGGAGCGATTTTAGTTGGTTCGTAGTTGGTTGGTTCCCAATTGGAGAACGGGCATAAAAGTTAGCCTAGTTGACCAAACCACCAGTGAGGGAGAAGATGACTCAAGAATATGGAACGGGATAGCGCAGTTTTGGTTGGTTCGAGTCAGGTTGGTTGATCGGCGCATTGGAGAACGGGCATAAGTGTCGTTTCGATCTGGGGCACAACCAGAGCTTTTCAATGTGGTTATAAGGGCGGTAACCCTGCCGCAGACGTGACGTTCACATGAACCGAAGGCCAGTCCTCATATCCACTCTATTAAAACTCTGAGTGTGAATTGGAGGGCAATTCGTGTAGAAATATTATTTCTTTCAAACCAACTTTGAACTATCCGAAACGTATATTTTGGGTCTTTGTCTTGCTGGAAAAACCATTTACCACGCATTTGCTCCACATAAACCATTGTTTCCACTTAAATTTGTTTTTATTTATTTATTTATTTGTACTGTGCAAAATTTAATCACCATTTTTCATTTTTAATTTTAACGCTTGCAACAAAAATGTTACAACTTACTTTTCGCTCATTTCTGTCGCATTGATTTGAAACTTTGCAAATTTTTGCATTTCTGCTAACAATACAATGATTATGTCTCCACCGCGCTTGTGTTCATTGAATTTGGGCATTTTTACTTGCATTAATAACATTTTTAGGTTTTTAGAGCGCTGCTCATATAAAAAAAATTTTTTAGCTTTTATATTGTTTTAATTTTTTTGAAAAACTAAGTCGACGACCCTGAAAAGGATTTTAATTTCCAAATTTCAAATAATATTTGTAAACCCGTAAACAGTTCTCGCAAAATTTCAGAGATTTTCAATATATTTTGATTCCCATATTAGATCCGACACTTATTGTAATTTAACTCCGTTTGAATCGAATAAGAATTTCTTTTCCGAACATGACGAATCAAACTTATTCATTGCCCAGGAGAAAGAATGCGGGTGCCCGTACTTGAAAACGTTATGATTATGTAGATTATTATTTTAGCGTGTAACCGATGCGACTGCGACACAATCGGATAACAGCAGAAATTAATAAACTAATTTGTCAGCCACAATGAGCATTTCATTTTGATAATATTGAATAACATTGCGATAAGTCTACAAAATAAAAATTTCAAATGAAGTTGGCATTCCTTCGGACTAGACTAGGTCTAAATAGTTTTGCATGAGTTGATTGCAAAATTGAAACACTTAGACAATAATCACGTCGGAAATGCGAATTGCTATTTCAAACTGCGGTAGTCCTACTTTTCAGATTTGCATTTCAAGGCGATAAGTGCAACCACGTAAAAGGTGAACTATCACCACCAAGGCAGCCAGTGAGCGTTGGACCAGATCCAACCGATCCCGTGATTCATGCGACAGTAGAACACTGCGAAACAGGCGACACACTTGCGCAATTCAGCTTTTTGCGAACCACCAGACGCGACAAGATGAAACTTGTTCGCCTCAAGAAAACCTCAAAGACATTATATTCGCATTTACGTCGTCTTCACGTTCGTCATATGTTTATTTTCTTTAGCTAATCTTTTTGAAGAACTTCGCAGTTGCCTTTACGTGTCATATATTGAGAAAATCGCATATAGGTGAGTATTTGAGCCCAGTCTGAGTGGCTGAGAAGCACATGCAGAATAAAGTAGCTGCATATCCACGAGTCATATCAAGACCTGTAATTAGATACGTCCAGCGCAAAAGATACCACTCGGGTTGGGTGAGTGATCAAACAGACGAGAGGTATGAATTTCACTTGCGCGGATCAAATCACCGCTTAGCAACCAGTGCAGTGAAATGACTGCAATCAGATTTCCACTGCGGTGACAATTATGTGTCACCTGGGCAGTCGTACCCAATGCGTGTCACGGCTACGTAGCATTCACTGTAACAGTGTAACCTGTAAAAACGTTCTTTGCGCCGTTTAAGGAGAAAATGAAAAATACACGGCTCATAACTAATGAAAATAATTCATTCTTTTTCAGTAACACATAAAAAACAATACAAACCGAATCTTACCTTACCTTATATGTATGTGACAAAATATTCTTATTATTTAACTCAAAAATCAACAATCTCCACCGTAATAACATTTTTCGTCGCTTTTTTATTATACTCATTATTGAATCAAATATCTCAGTAATATAAAAACCTTGCTAAATATTTTTGGAAAAAAATTATCGGTAATATGCAAACAATTTATCACACACGCAGCCACAACTGTTTGTTTGAGCAATGGTAAACAAATTTAATTTGACCACGTCGTTTTATTATAATTGATAAGAAAGAAAGAATTATTTCTTACACTACCACTACTACTACACTACAGGAACCGAGTCCACCAGTGATTTCTATGCAATTTTCTGTTTTTATGATCACTTTTCTCAAGGGTTTTGATATAGATTTCGAACCCTCAACTTCGGAAGTTAATTTCGTGGGAAAGCTATGGTTAAGGAAACAGTAATTGTCCAGGGTTCATCTTAAATACAAATAAAAATGTAATAGCAATAGTCTATTTCTAACAGTGTGCTTTTTTCATTTTTTTTTCAACAAGAATAGCAAAACCACAACTGCAAGATAATAGCTTATATTATTACGTCGGAAGTAAAATTACGACAGTACAGCATTACTTTGCATCTTTGATGAAGAATATAACAGATAACTAGAGGTAAACATTTATCTTTTAAGTTTAAGAACAGTATATATACATATGTAGTTATATTTTTACATAATGTTGCAAAAACCTTCTTTTGAAACGGCATTTTCTAATTGAGTTGTAAAACTCCTCCAATATCTTGCACTTTTAAAACAGTAATTTTAAACATATTTCTTGTGTCTAGAGCATGCAGGTTTTTTTTTTTATAAAGATGGTTATTTTTTTCTTTTTCTACATTAATGTTGAACAATTTCCATTTAGTTTTGTAGTCCTGTAATTTGAGTCAAAAAAAAACAAGTAAAACATAAATTAAGCTTCAATATACTAACTACATATAATAATATTATAGGAGTGATATTACAAGGCAATCATTTAAATGTATATTGATATAGCAATACATATGTATGTATGTATATCAATATTTTCATAGCTTTTATGTTTTTCTATCTCTTGTCGTGTAGAAAATTTTTTTTCTTTTTTGGGCTATTAAATAAATAAATTTATGCATTAAAATGAAAAGTGTTTCCATTCCGTACCACCAGGTCGAGGGGCCTTCACTTACAATCATATATCTAAAAATAATGCTCAGATCTTTATCTTTGCATAGAATACTTTAAAATAATATACTTTCGGAAAATAATACGGGAGTCGAAGATTTGAAGATTTTCGAAGATATGAACTCCCTTAAGTCTTGATTGTATAAGTCCATCGAACTACACTTAGGTTTTTGTTGCTCTCGCAGAATATAGTCAAGAAATTACCTTCAGTGTAAGTTAGTTGAGAGATTCTTCCTCATTTAGAAAATAAAATCTATTTAAAAAAAAAAACAAATTGTATCAATTTACAATGGTATCGGCATACACATGTATAATTATACAAATATGCCTCCAGATGAAGGCAAGACAATTAACATAGGCAACAAGGTTGGGGCGGTGAAGTTGTATGTTGCTTGCGAAAAAATTGACAAATGTTCCCACGTTCGAAGGAAAAGGTGAATGGCAAATTCCATTCAGAGCGAATCGCCACCGAAAATATGTGGAAGTCAATTTGCGGGCAGGACAGAAGAGCAGCTCGGTTTAATCGGTTTTGCGTGACGGCATGAACACGAACCCCTTCTTCAGTGATATCGCCAATTTCTTCATGGGAGCCCCGAAAAGATGGGGCAAAATGCGAAGTAGTTTCGCGCTTACTCACTCCGGCTGTGATTGGCCTCTACGCTTGGATACGAACTCATTTGCATTTAGAAGCTGTTTATTTTTTTGGTCAAGGACGGAAAATATGATGATTTCCATATTTTATCTGACTCCACTTCGCGCTTCACTTTTATCATATTCTCCATGCTTTGAATTCTCTTCCATGAAACGGTGAAACTAATTAATTACTGAACCCATTTGAATTTTATTAACAAATTCATACGGGGAAAAACATATTTTTGCGAAAGCTGTTATTATAAATTAAGTAATTTTATCCGACTTGAAAGGAAGTGAGTTAAATTTGATGTGATGTACAGATGTCACGTTAGTGCTGCAAGGGTGTCATTTGCATATTATGTATAGTTCCGTTAATGGATTTCTTGCATACCTAAGTGAAATTTGTGAAATTTCAATCGATTCTGCATGGTCTCCTCATCAATTTTTGTTTGTTCATCCCTAAAATCGCATTTGAAAATTTAGTGGTTCTTTAACCTGTTAGAAAGCTGAGTCTTCAAGCTTCTCTAAAGATACCTGATGCTTTAAACGCTTACGTGAAATCGCATTCAAGTGTGGTTCTTTTTCTGAGTAAGGACATAAGGCAGGGCTTTTTCTCACAAAAAATGTCGATCTTCCCATTCAAAAAATCGGCAGAACGAAGAGCCAAAATCATTTGGGGCGTTGAAATTGCCATTTTAGAAGTTTAACGCGGATTCTGTCGCTTGTTTGTAAACGGATTGTGTCATGAGAGATATCCTTAGAAAGCTTAAAGAATCAGCGTTACCAACAAAGATCATGATGTATCTGAAAGAACCTATAAAGTAATTATCTGAGTTCACCTCCTCCAAAGTTTCAATTACCATTTTAAATATAAAGGACCGATTTTAGAAAGGAATAGGGGCACTTCAAACAAACTTTGATCAGAAGACCATAGAGAATCGATTGGTATGCCCTGTTCAGATTGTACCAAAACACCCTACATACATAATACACACTTTTTTTTTCAATGATAAAATTAATAGGTAATTTTTGTTTGTTTACGATAGTTTCTACTGTTAATTGCATAAAAAGTTGATTGCATCTATACCATTTTCAAGCAACATTTCACATTTTCCCATGCAAGAATATCTTTTTCCATTTCAAATGTACAAAAATCCATTTCAAAAGTACTCTTTTTTATTTCAAAAGTACTGAAATTTCGATACTAATGTTTTGGAATTCAGTACTTTTGAAATAAAAAAGAGTATTTTTGAAATGAATTTTTATACATTTGAAATGGAAAAAGGATATTCTTGTGTGGGAAAATGTGAAACGTTGCTTGAAAATGGTATATATTTGGCAAATGTAAGTTAAATAAAATAATTTCTTGAAAGTGGATTCTACTACAGTTTTTAATTAAATTACTTTAGATAGGTGGAAATAAACATTATTCAACTGAAGAGCATCGCATCGTGAACAAGTTGAGGAACTAAGGCAAAACACTACAATTTACTGCTATAATATATACGTTAGAGCGATCAATAAATTTTGCCACCAATGCATTAACAAACTACAATTAACAGAAACGAAAACAAACTAGCCCAACTACTGATTCTCGTATAGTGCTGATGGCTAAAAAAGATCTTTTTACGTCGTCGAAAGCAATCGCAGACGCAATTAGTAATGTGTCTGGTGCTCCAACAGTTAGGAAGAGGCCACAGTAAAACAATTTGTCTGGAAGAACTGCTCGCAAATTGCCACTGCTAAGTAAAAATAATATGAGTTCGGAAACTGTTCGCACACATAAATTTAAAAATTACACTAAGGAAATTTTCGGAACATCTTGTGGAGCGATGAATCCAAAATCAATCATTTTAGGTCTGATGGTAGAACACGCGTTCGGCGACCTGAGGGAAAGGAGTTCCACGTGCGTTTCCGTCACTCTAAGAAAGACATCCCTTAGTACAACCATATTTCTATTGCCTATATGTATAGTTTGCTGTTTCATTTGTCGACAACATCGTCTCTGCTGGCCTGTCGCAATCCTGTGGCATATGCAATGAATCCGACAAATTCCTGGATCTGGTTTTTTCATCGGATCCGTATGGGACCCACGTGAAGCGCTGCCTTGCTCCTCTGGTTCCCGAGACTGGACATCATCCTGCCCTACACTTGGTTCTATCGTTTGATCCCGTGATCTGTTACTCTTCAACTGATCCTTTTAACTATTGTTACGACCTTAGGAAGGCTGACTTTGTTAAAATGAATGATTGGCTCTCCGCCTGTGATTGGTCTGTTGTTTTGGGAGAGTGTGACATTGACAAGGCCGTAGAGACCTTCTACAATAATCTTTTTCTTTGTCTTGAGTTTTGTGCTCCTCTTATTCCTTCCAAGCGATCCACACAATTGCAACCGTGGGTTACTGATACCTTAAGAGGTCTTAAAAATTTAAAGAATAAAGCTTGGAAGAGATTTTGCTGCTCAAAGAGCGATACTGACTATGTTGCTTATTATAATTTACGCACTCAATTTATCTCGTGTCAGACCGAATGCTACAACGATTATCTCCTTAGAATGCAGTCAACCCTGCGCAGCAAACCCAAGCAGTTCTGGAGGTTTGTGAATTCAAAACGTAAGTCTGATGGGTACCCTTCTGCTATGAAACTTGGCGACAGTTATTCTACTGATTCTCGGAGCATTGCCAACTGTTTTGGGGTTTTCTTTAGAACAGCTTTCTGTGATAATTTTTGTGTTATTAATCCTGACGACTTTTCCCACTTGACGAGGCTCCCGCCGACCTCCCTAGAGACTACGGATCTTATACTTGACGAGGAGTCCATTTCTAATTATATTCATACTTTGGCCGATAACTTCTCGAATGGACCAGATGGAATTCCTACCGCTTTCCTCAAACGCTGTTGCTCGTCCCTAGTTTCCGTTCTATGTTATTTATTTAATTTATCCTTAAGCTGTGGTCTTTCCTAAACAGTGGAAAACCTCCATTATTATCCCATTACATAAAAAGGGTAATAAATGTGATTTCTCCAATTATCGTCCCATTGCAAATTTACCTGCTATCGCCAAAATATTCGAAGCGCTTGTTTGCAAAGTCTTATACTTCCACTGTAAACCTTTTCTCCACTCCTTCCAACACGGCTTCGTCAAAGGTAAATCAACCACAACTAACTTAGTTGAATTTACTAATTTCTGCATCACTGCTCTTGAAGCCGGAATGCAAGTTGATTGCATTTTTACAGATTTTAGTAAAGCTTTTGACAGAATCAATCATAATATCATAATGTCCGAACAAACGTTGATCAGGAGACCATTTAGCAAAACACACTGTATATGTACATATGTATTATGATACTTTTGGAAATATCAAGACGGTTAAGTAAACAGAGTTTTTCATAGATATGTATAAGTCGTACCAAAGAACTTCTAAACAACCCAATGAATGTGACTCGTCTATAAATTTACCAATTGCCTTGAAGTATGCCAGCATAAATGGAATCGCATTATTGAGGATCAACAGAGTTAGAAAAACTCGTGCGCACGGTTTTAAATAATTTTTTTAGTCACTTATCGTCATTTTTGGTTTATGCAAATTGATATATAGGTTTGTTGTGTTGTAATAAAACTGTATACCAATTTGCATAACTATATTCGATCAGTCCTTTTTGCGGTAAAACTTGCACGTTTAACCCTCTCCCCCCCTTGATTGCAGCAAACATGACTTATGCAAAGTGGGCTCTTGCTTAGATGACGTCATAGGAATCTTATGAGAAAAAATCGCCACTATATTCGATCAGTTCACATTTTTGTAGCCAGCTCTTAGACTATAAGTTTTAATTATAAAGTATATAATTACTTATGTAGCTGCATGCATTTTTGTGGTAAAAATTCAGAATTTTCCAAAGGGAAATTTTTTTAAAATTGAAACGAAACGAAGGTGCATACTGCATACCTTCATTTTGTCTTCCAATAACTTTCACTTTTAAAGCTGGCAAAGGGCGACATTCTACAAAAAGCAGTTTTCCGGTCATCGAGACATTGAGGATGTGAATCGCGTTGTTATCACAACGACATGTTAATAGAAAGCCTGTTTATTGTCATAGCATAGGTAAAAGTTGTATTTCTTGTCACCGTTGCGCTTGAAAATAAATGCAAATTGGATGCAAATGGAATCAATTTCATTCTCATTAATTGGCGGAATGCTAGCAATAGCTTTTCTTTAGCGTGAAGAGTCCTGCGGAAGATAATTTATGACATAACAAGTCAATTTTAATTTTACCTCAAGGTCTCCGGGATCATGTGAACCTGAGAAAATTACAGTAACATAAATTAAATGGCAACGAGAGTGAAGAATAAAAATTTGATGAAATGTTCGAAAAAATGAACATGTTTCATTTCATTTCAATCCATTTAGGTGAACCATCTCAAGTTGTTAATATTGAACTCGATTTTTTCTTCATATGTATGTATGATGCTCAGAATAACATGTTGCAATAGAAAAAAAAGTGCTTTAAGTTATGAAACTGACTATAGGTACTGCAATTTTATGTACCGATAGTTGGTGATAAAGTATGATATTTTTCGCTATATCAATGTAAAAAAATTTCAAATTTTTCCTAATGTTTTATTTAAGAGTCGTCATTTTCATATTCTGATTGAAATAACGTATTTTGTAATTAATAGATTCTGATAATTATTTTTTATTTTTTATAGTACATACATATAATTCTATGATATAATCTATAGTATGTATTATTGTTTTTAGATAATTAATTTGAATTTGCTTATGACATCATAGAAGGTTATTTTGATAAGTATAACGTTACTAAAAAAAAGTAATAATTGGTGATTCGACATAAAATGACTCATATCTACATATATACATATGTACATATATATTATTTACTGTCATGTCAGCAATTGAACAAAGGGATTTGAGATATTAAGTCAGTTAATCCGAATAATGGCCTCAAGAAAAGAGATTTCCATTTAAGGTGAAGTTTTGATGTGCTTCATTTCTTTGAAATTAAACAGCACTATAAATAGCAACTTGAGACAGCTCATTAAAGCCAATTTAAGTGATAATAACAAGGAAATGGGGCTGAACTAACCACTCTTTCTTCCACTAGAATTCGTATTCCTGCGCTGTTTTGTCACCAGTGCCCACAATTGGCCACGACGCGCTCGAGCGAGAGCGCGGCACTTGACACTGATTAGCAGACCACGGATCTCAAGGCGGTCGAAGATTAAAGCCCCAAGCGGAATTCCCAGAGAAATTTTATCTAGGGTCTAGCTATCGAGTACTCGCTGCCTCAATTAGTGGACATCATTAGAACCTATGTGGGCTCTGTCAATCGATTAAGGCGGCGGGGCCTGTCGCGGTGAAAAGAGCTAATGCCAAATGCTTCTTAATGTACGGCTGGGCAAAGTGAAAGCCGATCTTCTCGGTCGGGCGGCGCGGCGGAGGGCAAATGAATGCTGGCAAACTGGCTTCGCAGGGTCACAATGCGCCTACAGATCTATTTTGGTCCATCCGATCAATGGAGGAAACTTATTCATCGGCCGCCCGCTCCAACAAATCGTGAAATGGAAATGAGCCTGAGAAGCGGATTTGTTTTGGTTTTCTTTGATGCCCTGAGGTCATTGATCAGTGATCGGTGGCGTAGAGTTGTAGCAGCGATCGATAAGTGGCCGAACCGGATGCGTGCGACTGGCTCATTTCTTATGTCGCGTTTGCTAAGGATCGATGTCCAGTTGACGTTCGGTACCGCTTTCTACAACGAGAAAAACACGGCTGACCTTTTCAAATCGACAATCTCCGACGGACCTGCCTTAATCCCGGCCGAACGTAGGTAAATCCGAAACGGTGAGCTCTGCTTAAACTCGCGAGCTGTCAGAAACACCGCGGGCAGGCAATTTGTACTCGCGGTAGCCCAGCGTGATTGGCATCGGCGGATGGCAAAATGCCGAGGTCACCGCGGCACTGCAACGTCTCACGACCCATTTCGAATGGGCGAATCTTAGAACGATGAGATCGTGCTTGGGAGTCACGCTGCGCGCTTCGGATCAGCCGGAGATTCGGTCGTTATGCAACCGCAACGAGGATAGCTTAGAATCAGTGCAAGCAATCAAAACGTGGGCATTTTCGTTGCCGGAGAGCTTCAGAAGAATTTCGCAGCGAATTTGCAGTAATCAAAGCAAATTTTCGCTATTATGCAACGCCAGGTGGCAGGGTAGGTGACAATAAATAACGGTATTGCATAAATCTGAAACTCGTCAGGGTATCGAAGGTGAAAATTTAGTGTTGCAAGTTCATTTGATTGGTGTGAAAGTAACATAGCTGGCGTTATGATAGCTCCATTCTCTGTTGTGGGTTGTTGCTCCAAACTTAATGTTTTTGAATTTATGGTAGGTACTTGGTTTTATTAATCAGACGTAAACGATGCTTATGAGAACAAAAAAGTTTCACATAAATGAAATTTTTACAAATTGGGATATACCGAATTCCTCATTTGATACGAAAAGCGTGTGTTCTAAAAATTACTTTTTTCATAGCACTTAAGAAGTGCTAATTTAATTTTCAAAAGTATTGCCACAGCAGAATGTCAAAGATCGTGCGCCTCTATTGGAAAACCCTTTATACATATAATGCGCATGTAGTGTTTATAGAATTGAACCCTTAAATGGTACCATTTTAATTTTTCAATTTTAGAACAAAATTGATGATCGAAATCTCAAATCAGCAGCGTTATTAATATATGTAGGTAATGTATGTACGTATTAATATTGTTACTCTGATATTTGGTTGTAGACGAAATATATGTAATTTGAAAATATGAAAAAGGAATAGCACATTGCAATGCAACTTCTCAAATTTTATATATGTATATGCATATTTTAATAATTTTTGCTGCAAAATAAATGTAAAAAATTACATACAGAAATGGAAATTATCTAAGGCAGGCCGCACACTGAGTATTCAAATGCAGTACGCATGCAATGCATTTTTGTGCTTCATTCATAAAGCATTTGAATGATGCATGTGAAGGTGCACATTGGGACTTCATATGTACATCATCTATACAGAGCAGCTGGAAGGGAATCTTTAAACTACCGAGACCCAAAACCAAAGTGGGTGGAATTTGTGTTTTTTTTTAAATAAATTTGTTAATTAAATATGTTATCTTCAGAATCGGATGATTGGGTAGTACTTGCTGCAGCTTATAAGCTTTTGAAAAAGAAAAAAAGAAACGAATATGGATAAACCTTGAGAAATTATTTCGTAAAATGGTATACGATTACTGAAATTAATTTGTAAATAAGAATGTGCATGGTTTGCTATGAAATTCTTTGAAATCCTTTACTACAAAATCCTATGAATGACTAAAATGCATTATCCAAGCTGAGCATGTTCAGCTCTATACAGCATGAATAATTCTTGACGATTGCATGATTTATACTTGCAGCTAGCGTGCAGTTTCAATGTGCGGATGCTCATTTGAATACAAGTGCGCTGCTTATATGATGCCTCTATGATGCAAGAAAACTGCATGCGTACCGCATTTGAATACTCAGTGTGCGGCCTACTTAAGAAAACAAAATAAAAATTTGGTGTATAAATAATCTAAAACATTGAAAACAATTCGTATGAAACCTTAAGCTGTCGTAAAGTGTCATAAGGCCATTATAATTAGGCCTAATGTATAATAATGGTATTTGCGATTATTTAATAAAAGCCACCTTTAATTCTCATTTTTCCTGTAACCCGGTATGCTGTTGCCAAGAAATTTCTTGACCCATACAAAACACAGGTAAAAAAACGCTCAAAGAATTGTTTTCCGTTACGGTTGTGAAAGTGGTACGCAAGTTCGCAAGGAATCGGCCAAGGAAAAAGTTAATTCCAATTTTTTAAGTAGAAAACGTTGTACAGCTAAAAGTTGTGGGCCTCTTTATGATGGACACACGATTTAAAAAATTTTCGTTCAAGGAATAAGTATCCGAGAACATATTCCTTGAGGTAAAGGTGACAGTCCGTCTGGAGGATACATACATATGTATACAAATATACGAAATTGAGTGGAGAATGCGTAGATCACAACCAAAACCTGAAAACACAACGAAAAACACTGCAAAAATTTTGACATGAAAAGGCAACCGCTGTTTACTGACAAGCAGTCGGTGATTTTCCCCAAATATATGTACATATCCAAGCTCTACGATATAGCAAAATCTGGTAAAAGGAGAAGTGCTGTCAAGAGTTCAATTTTTCCCCTCCGTGGAGTTAAAAGACAGCTTCAGGTAAAAAGTTTACCCATGGGTAAAAAGTTTGGAGTTAACAGATAAACATAAGATGTGCATATTTTCCTTAAGCTGTTTTCTTGGGTATGCACACTAGGCTTAAACAAAACTTAGACCCCTAAACCCAAATAAAGTCTGTTTACCTACATTTTGCTATACATTCATATCTACATACAATTTGCACATATAAATGATCCTCATATAAGCATGTGATTCATATCCCAAAAATTACAGTTTGTATCATTGCTGTGAAAATAATTCATTAATCATTTTATTGTAGTGAAGACTTTGCCTTGCGCAAATGTTTTTTTCTTTTATTAGAACACAGCGACCTGCATTTGAGCACGACAATGCTATTAATTCGCGACTAAACGAGCTGCAAATGGAAATGGCTCTATTTAGCGGGAACGAAAGTACCGCGTTACGAAGGATAAACGTGAAACCACTAAAATATGAAGACATTGAGAAATGCTTTTTCACCAATACTTAAAATGTGTTCATACCCTAGTGGAAATTACGAACTCGCTGCAAAGAAATGTCCAACAAGAATCCAAAAATTCATCGTAGGTACCTATGTACTACTCCTCTTTGAAGCTATAACCTTATACTTTTGTTCGCGGTTAACCCATTGCTAAATTTACCATGGCTCTGATGTCGAGCAATTTAAATCAAATGTTTGCGGTTGTAAGCTACACCTGTCCCTTGACACAGAATTCCAAGGTATTCTTGGCTCAGCAAGGAGAACCTTTTTTACTTTTGAATATAATGTTGTGCAGCCCAAGATCTGCGTTTTACACAACTCTTGGGTTGACTGCAGGTTCTCGAAGTGGTTGACTTTCAAATAATGCGAATCGTACTTTATATGGCTTTTCGACGAACAAGAGAATCTCGGCAGATTTCATTTGAGTTATTCAGAATCCTTGGGAGTCGCTTCTTGTTACAGTGAAAACTCCATAGGCTTGAAAGACATCAGTCGTCCTAGTCTGAATTGTTGTTAACTTTTTGGGCGTAACCAGTGTATGTACTTATGTATATTTCAAGTTTTCCAGACCATTCCATGTGTTTATATTCCGGGTTTTTGTTCAAAGGTTTTCCCTATCTTCCGTTTTGCTACTAAACAAGCACTGAAATATATTTTAAACAAATGCTGATTTGAAGCAGTATGAGTTCGAGATTTTCTCACGGATTTCGATGAAACGCTCATGGCTAATTTAAGCTCAAAAGATTAAGAATATGTAAAAGCAAAAGATATCGGTCTGTTCTACGTCCCGAGATCGCGCGGAATTTTTCGGTCAGAACGGATTGAGTTTGAAGCTTCCTCACCAATTTCAATGAAATTTTATACAGTGATTACTCTACTCTACACTGAGAGTGAGAAGTGAAGATTATACAAAATATTTTTGTCGGTCGATATTAGTCTAAAATTTCAAAAACTAAATATCAATGACATATTTTTGCCCATTGCTTCACTGTTTATAATTTTAATGAGGATTCGTCTACACAACACTTTTTTCACATTGCCTCGGACGGTATATAAAACACCCGGCGCGCGCCTGATTTATTCTAAAAAAAGAAAAAAACCCTTTGTATACAAAAATCGCGATCCAACATGACACCTGTAAAATAAAACATTAAATTTGTTGAAATCGTTGACAACAGCAGTAAGTAGCAACCGAACTAAAGAATTCGTTTGAAAATTTATTTCTCTTCGATTAATCAGCACTTCGTAAAAGGAAAATTTTTAGTCAATAGGTGTTTTGTTAGTCAAGAGACACTTTAAAAGGAAAATAATTAGTTAATACATAGGCATATATTTAGTCAATAGGCTGTTTGTAAAAAAAAATATTTAGTTAATAGCCATTTCGTAATAGGAACAGAAAACTAACGGTAGCCACTGATAGAACAAGGAAAAAATTGATATACTACCAATATGGTACCGTTACAATGAACGTTCTTATTTGGTTGGTAATCAAGTATGCTCTGTACTGTAGGAAAAAAAAATCTAAATTATATTATTATATTATTTTTCCTCGGAAATCTTGCAGCAATAATTGGATGATCAAGTTGATCACACTGCAATTGCACATGTAGAAAAACGGTGGAAATGGATATTATCAGAAGTAATTGTTGCAAATTTTTACTACTAAGGTACCTAATTTCTCGCGGAAGATATGAAAAAGAAGAAAACAAATCGAAACCCTGAAAAACATCAAAAACTATGGATACTATCCTTTAAAATATAACGAACAGGGCAATATTCCACCGTACTTTGAACCGTTAATAATGTAGATGCAATTATGTAAAACTATAGGACCCATAATTATAGTAGTTTTCATTAAATGTAACATAACCAGTTGATCTAAACAAAATACCTTATAAATATAACGATGTTTCTCCTGATTTCTTACGCTATGGCTTCCAGAACAATAAACGATGGATACCAAACATTATACATTTTCAAATGCGGCAAGCTGGCAGTGCCACCTATAGCAACTCAGGCTAAAATTTCACAACAATACAGAAAAATTAAATTTTTGTATTCGCAGACCAGTATTATAGAAGAAGCTATATTTAATCAAAAACGAATGTAATTATTTCATAACCAAATCAATTATTATTTTATTTTTTTAAAAATGCTAGTTCATTGTTTTTAGGCTTGATGAGTAAGAAAAGGGTTGTATCACCGCCATTTTATGGAGTTTATTTTTATTATAAAATCAAATTTATTAAATTTTTTCCAAACTTAACTCCTATCCTAAACTTCGAAAAGAAATATGTAGATATCTATATAAATCGCGTTCTTTTCGCTCACCCAAGCTACCCCCCAAAAGAACTCACTACCAAAATATAAATTTCTCGCGCAACCGCAGCTTTACGTTTGTTTACAATACCACCGCGGGATACCTACGCGACTACATTTGTGGGTGTTTTGACTTTTTGCCTTTAATTAACCGCGCGGTCATGCGGAAAGCTCGAATTAGGAGCACGGCCGCGCTTCTAGACGAGCTTATCTCTAAATTTACGCCCAACCGCTGCGGGGAGTTGGACACACTAGTAGGAGTGTTGGGGGTGCGGAGACGATTTACTAGCATGGCGCTCCATTTATGCGGCGGGTATCGTCATTATTGCTCGCTAGTTACATAACTATAGAGTTTTTACACTTGTGGCAGTAAATTAAATTTGACGTTTTGGTTTCCTTTCAGATCCAGTAATTAGGGGCAGCCGGCAATCATGTCGAAGCGCGAAATGACAGACTCCCTTGAGCGACCCGGTCTTCTTAAGGACGTTAAAGTTGTGCTCGTGGGAACAGCCAAATGTGGAAAAACAGCTCTCATACAGCGGTTCGTCAACAACACCTTCAGTGATGTAAGTCGCAATTATCAATTTAACGTTCGCTAATAATAACGCTACTCACTTGGCGGCGGTTACAAATTAACAACCAACGGCAACGCTGCGGCACTCTAAAAGCAGTTATATTATTTCGTTAAGCCGATTGTTTACCTTCCTAAAAACGGAAAATACGTTCCACTTTCGCCTAACCGAATTCAAAGAATTCCTAAGACCACAACGATAACGTAGGTAAAACTGTTCGGAAGTACATACACAGTTGATCATAATTGAATAGTTTTGCCACTGGAGCATTATACACAGAACATTTTATCCATTTCTAGCTTTTGAATATCTTCAAATTCATCTTTTTCAGAATGCGAAATTTTTTATGTATGTAAATCTATTTGATAGGTATGAGAATAGATAGTAAAATATATTTCATACCGCTAGGTGATTAGGGTGTCCCTATCAAGACAAATTTTTTCTCTATAGTAAAAGAGCTAATAATAAATTGAAACACTTCATATACCTACTTCTATTAAGCCCGCTTCACACGAGGCAAGTTTCCTTGCTGGGAATTCTACCGGCAACTGAGCTGGCTGTGGAGACGGGAAGTGACGTCACTGCGGGCTCTGTTGCTTGAACGCATGCTGGATTATACGGATGAAACCTGTGCTATTTTTTTGGTTTGATTCTCTGCTGGATTTGAGTCAAAACCAATCAAAGTAGTATTTTATTACGTGGTGACATGCGCATTAATAATTTCTGCAATAATATTACTGTCAGTCATTTCTGTTGACACCTAGATTTCGAATCCAGCTTTGGAGCTCGCATTGTGTGAAGCCAACAGCTATCAGGACATCTAGCATCATTGCATGCTTGAAAACTAGCAGCGAAAACAAGCAGAAAATCCAGCGAGTAAACTTGCATCGTGTGAAGCGGGCTTTAGATTTGAATGCAAAAAATTAAAATCAGAGTTTACTGGGATGATTTTACGATAGGACTTAGGAGTTTTATATGGAATTTCAATTCAAAAGAAAAGTATGCTATGGGGAGAGGGGGTGAAGGGAGAAGAGGGAGGGGTAAATGCTAAGCATTGATATGTTTATGGTGAGTCATGCAAATATTATTTTATGCGATTGAGAAGAAATTCTATGAGCATGTTTACTTAACCTTCTAAGACCTTTGACAAATTTTAAATCTGTAACATAATTTTATTAAAATTTAGTTTTATTATAGGGATAGTTGTGCCCGAGCAACGCCGGGTATAGGTCAGCTAGTACATATGTATATAAAAAGCAATTGTTGTTTTTCCGAATCGTATATAGACTCCGAAACTACTATGCCGATTGAGCACAAATTTTGCCAGTTATGTTTCGAGTACGAGATGGTTTAGAGTTAATAAAAGTTTTGATCCGATAAGTGGCACGCGTGGTATCATTTCAAATGTTTTTTCCATAAAAATCTCCATAATACCTACTTCGATTAGATTATAAACACCTTGAAATGAAAAAATTAGAGTTAAAATTTACTGAGATGATTTTACGATAGGAGTTTTATAGATACCATTTTGATTTTTTATACCGATATGAATAAAAATAAAGGTTAACTGACATCAATTTTTAACAATTTTCAATACATGACGAAAAAGGTTTACCTACTAAAAGTTCTTTTCGATTTGATTCAATTGTATTACATGATAGGACACTGTGAATTAAATCGATCGAATCGAATTGAAAAGAGTTTAGTAAAGGTTCTATTCGAACAATTTCGTTTCAGATATATAGTTTTAAAAATCGTAGAAATTATTTATTGCACAGTAACAAACTTTAATCGATGGATTTCAAATTCAAATTTGAAAAGAAAGCTAGGGCATTGATATCTATATCACCAACATTTTTCATATGCATACCAGGTTTGTGTACAGGGATCGAGTTTCAATACTAGATTCGTTCATGATATATCACGATTTTCGCTAATTTCTAGGTGGTATTGAGTGATACAAATATGGCATAGGTACATCAATACCAAATGTGTGCCATAGTATTAAGGCCCCTTAAGGTCACTCTTGTTAAGCCTAATGTGTACTGTAATAATTAAGTTTGTGATTTTCGTTTTTCTTCAGAATTTTACTATATACATATGTACGTCCTTATAGCTTGGCTTTCACGCATCCTGAAATAGCTTTAAACTGGCACACCCAAATGACCCCCAGCTCGTAAAATTGTGCGAATTCACGGAATCCCTTAATAACTTCAGAGCCATTAACGAGTGAAGAGTGACCTTTACGTGATTTCTGGCATTCTCGCGGGGGCGTCGCCTGCTTGATCAATCAAGTTAATTTCTCAGAAAATTTTGCCGTGAGAGAAACCGTGTTACATAAGAATATCAATGGCTCTGCAGCGCACAGCAGCTGTAATCTAGAAGATGCCGCGAGATAGGGACGATTTCGCTGGAATTTCGCTAATGAAAATTCAGCAGTGCAGTGCACACCATAACCAGTCGTCACTGAACCCAATCTGCGCTTCACAATTTCACTTATAACAACGCGCTCTAAATATTTCGGTTCGATTAGACATACGAGCAACCGGTGACGCAAGGGCTTCGCTCGGTAAATGAGGGAAAAATCGGTGACTTGGGCTGTGGAAACCTAGGGTACCAGCCACAACGACGAAACTGCAACTCAGCCATTCAATGCAAAATAAATTGAAGCTGCTTTAATCGATTGACGTTGCGCCTTTTGGCAGAATCTCGCTCAGACCTCAGACTTAATTCAATCAAGGCGCAGAGGAACGGCTTGAATTATTTTTGTTTATTGTAGCTGTTTGTCCACACGAATGGGATCCAATTGATTCGCCGAGATAACGACCAAATGCCTTCTGGATTGTATGCAAATGTGAGCGAGATATTTTTCCCTTCAGAACTGTCCTGCCGGGGCCGAAGAGGCGCCCAAACAGTGGAACGAATACATTGCAAATCGAAATCAAACGAAATAGAAAGTTATCCGAAAGCCATGAATGCATAAATGCTTTTTTATCAGGAATGCAAATATATCCAGAGGGGCTCTGCACAGCGGTGGTGACGGAATCCTCCCAGACGTTTAATGTTTAGATGAATAATTCTAGATGATGTTGTTAGTTGCACAACTAAATTGATTACGGTTCAATAACATGGTGCATTTCTTTTGAATATTTGATGATGCAATCTTTGCTGAAATTGACAAAGCTGTTACATATCACAATAGGTATTGGCATGGCAACGGACTTGTAAAAAATTAATTACATTGGTAATGATTACTTCTACCATTTACATTTATCAATAACGATTTTTTTTTTATTAAATTACCATTACTGTATGGTAATTGTAACGCTAACGGTGATGGTAGAAATGGGCAAATTACTTCTTTGGAATTAAAATCAATCTTTCACAAGAGACACATGTAATGGAAACATAATATCACTACGCAATTATGTACTTATATATTCTTCAATTTTAGTTGTAATGCGTAATGCTAATGAAAACTTTACTAGTAATTAATTACAATTGAATTATAATTATCAATTCCCATTGCAATAATAGTAAATTGTAATTAAAACGAGTAATTACTCGTAATGGTAATTGTAATGAACATGATAAATTCACAAGTCTAAATGACAAAGATAATATTAACGATGATCATTTAAGATTTTGTAATTAATCCCTTTAGAATATACATATGTAGGTACATATTATTACAAAATTTTTCTTCGCTATAATTCACACCTAAAATTTTAATCAAGTTCATAAGAGGATCGGCATTCGATCCAAACAGTTGTTGCTTCTGTAGCAGAGGCAGTGGTCATTCAGCCGCACTGAAGAGATCTGACCAATGCCAAGATCGAAACGCCAATCGCTTTTTGGGCTCATCTGCCTCAGCGGCCAAGCATTTATTCGCAAAAACAATAAGTGTAAGTCCGTCCTCATCGAATTATAGCGAGGGAAATCGTGCGATTTTATCCGCTAGCGGCACGACGGCGGTCAAAACTGTGACAATTAATCCACATTCATATGGATCTTTTCAAATCCATTCTGTTTTTATTTTTAATTTTTATTATTATTTCACAACAAAGATATAGTTTTTATATAGTTTTTTTTATTGCTATGACATTCCTAAAAGACTAAAAAGTCCTTTTATCGATTTTGACAAGACGTAGAGAAAATTACAAATATATGATGGTCGTAGAAAAAACAACACATGTGATTAAGTTGTCAATTTAGAGTCAAGACTATTTAAGTGTCAAAAGTGAAATTATACGTGGTCGTAGAAGATAGCCTTGCAGATATCTAAAACATATTATTTCTTTTTGGGATTTATCTTACAAGTTGAAAATAACAGTAGACAAACATTACTGCTACTACCGCATAAGAAAATAGATACTTATATATGTACATAGTACATATCGTGGACAAATTTAAGTAAACGACATCAAAACATTCACAATCGATTCAACGAGTGAAACTTACCGTTATGTAACAGGATCAAACATGTGTATTCTTGCTTACCAATGCCTGGCTGTTGTAATTAGTATGCCACGGTATACAGAATACAAGGTATAGTAAAGAAAATTTTGACATACGGCTGTGACGTCACGCCGCCCTATTTTGTATGAGAGAGAGAGAGAGAGAAGCGCACACTTTTATTTCACTTAAAAAGCTCTAAAAATCGCACAATAACAAGTAAATAGGGCGGCGTGACGCGCAAGATGGCCGACAGCACTTCATCTTTACTATACCTTGTATTCTGTATATCGTGTAGTATGCAATCTGTCAGTTCAACTACATTAGCCTTGACAAAGCAGTCAAATAAAATAGAGCGGTATTAAATAAGCTGGACAAAATAAAGTGAACGCAGTAATTTTCTACATACTACATTAATCTTGTTAAACTATAACGTTAAAAACAAAGAAAAACGGCACTAAATTTGTACAATCTAAACATTTTTCTAAGCAAAATATAAATTTTAGTTAAAATGGTAGGTCATAAATCACTTTCTTAATGCGATTCAAACAGGAAAACAACAGTTACCATAAAACTATAGGGCTTAGAACGCTTATTGTAAAAGATCGCGAAGAAGGGTTGAGTTATAGTTAGCTGGCTGAAAAATACGGTGTTTCAAAAGCAGGTGCCAAGAAGATTTACGACAAATTTAAAATATACAATTCTGTTCGGAATCGGAGTGGACAAGGAAGAAAACGAAAATCAACTTCAAGGGAAGACGTTCACATTATTCGGGAAGCGAAAAAATGTCCATCAGTCACTTCGAAAACTATTAAAGAAACTTTAAATTTGGAAATATCGTCTCGAACAGTTCGTCGCAGGTTAAGGGAAGGTGGTCTTAAAAATTATGCCGCCATAAAGAAGCCTTTCATAAGCAAAAGAAATATGGCAAAACGAATAACATTTGCGAAACGTCATTTGAATATGCCTTTGTCCTTTTGGGAAAAAGTAGTATGGAGTGACGAGACAAAATTTGAAATTTTGAATCCAAAAAAGCGAAAACGGGTTTGGCGTGGCAAATCGGATGGCTTGAAACCAGGATTTGTGCAAACAACGGTGAAACACGGCGGTGGTAGCTTAACGTTATGGGGTTGCTTTTCAAGGGCTGGTGTTGGAAATAAAGCAGAAGTCAAAGGGCGGATGACTGGGGCAGACTATGTTACGATATTGCAAAATAATTTAGCTGATTCTGTCAGAAACATGGGTTTGGGTGATTTTATCTTCATGCAAGATAATGATCCCAAACACACAAGTCGCGTTGCAACAACTTGTTTAAATGAAAATATTAACGAAACATTAGACTGGCCGCCCCAGTCACCCGATTTAAACCCAATTGAACATCTATGGGCCATTTTAGACCAAAGAATTTCCCAACATAGTCGCCAGAATAAAAAAACATTTTTTGATGAGGTTCAGCGACAATGGAAATTGTTACCGCAAGATTTGCTGCAAAAATTAATCGAGAGTATGCCTAATCGCTTACAGGCTGTTATCAACAGCAAAGGTAGGCATACGAAAAATTAAAGAAACAAAGAAAGGTTTTCTTTCAGCTTCTTATGCAAATAAAAGATACCTAAGTAAAATCGTTTACTTAATATTGACCAACTCAAAATTATGCTATTGTTCTTTTCTAACCCCCGACGCAAAAACGGCGGGGTGTTATAAGTTTGACGTGTCTGTCTGTCTGTCTGTCTGTGGCATCGTAGCTCCCAAACGCATAAACCGATTTTGATTTTGTTTTTTTTGTTTGAAAGGTGAATTAGTCGAGAGTGTTTTTAGCTATGTTTGATGGAAATCGGTCCAAGATGGCCGCCGCCACAAAATGACGGATTACATATTTTTTCACAACTCTCTCAATATAGGTATCAAATAAAAGGGCTTGAGTAGTAGAATACTATACACTATGAAAAATTTCAAATCCAAAATGGCCGCCACCACAAATTGGCGAATAACTTTTTTTTTTCAAAACTCCCTAAATATGGGTATCCAATGAAAGGGCTTGACTAGTAGAATAATGTAGGTACACTATATTGAAAGGGAATGAGGAATATTAACTAACGAAATGAAAACTAAAAACTTGAAAATTATTTTTTTTTCTGATCAATGCCCTAGCTAGATTGATGAGGAAAGTGGAGTGATGACTGGTACCTAGGACCTAACGAAGCTCACAAAAATATATATTTTATTTTTTTTATAGTTTATAACTTTATTTAAAATTAGTGGACTATCGGAATTAGGGTCCGCGAGTAATTTAAAAAGAATGAAATAAAAAAATAAAATTAAAAATTTTAAGTAACCCCCAACACAAAAAAAGAAACTCTAAAAAGTAAATAATAAAATTTTTCTCTCGGCCTTTTAACTTCATTAAAAGAACCTATTAATGTGTTGGTTGGCCCTTTAACTTTAATATAAGTACTTATTAATATTTTGATCCAAGCGTCGTCGCGTTGGGGGACCGCTACAAAATAAATAATTATACTATCCACAGATATTAGCGGTCCCCAACGCGACGACGCTTGGATCAAAATATTAATAAGTACTTATATTAAAGTTACAGGGCCAACCAACACATTAATAGATTCTTTTAATGAAGTTAAAAGGCCGAGAGAAAAATTTTATTATTTACTTTTTAGAGTTTCTTTTTTTTTGTGTTGGGGGTTACTTAAAATTTTTAATTTTATTTTTTGTAAATTACTATTAAGACGTTTAAAAATTAGATTGAGTAAATGGATAGTTTTTAAGCTTTACATACATTTGTTAAAATTATTGAATATTATTAAGTTTTTTAAAGAAAGTTTAAATAAAAAACTTAGTGTGATTGAAAACGTCATGGTCGTTCACTTAATTTTGTCCACGAGTGTATGTATGCATTTTCAAAGTAAAAGGAGCAAAAGTATTCGCTACGGACTTGGAATGCTCAAAAACGCTTGTTCAGAATTGTTTATGTCACGTGGAGCACAAACTGAAAATCAAGGCAGCGGTCTTCCCTTGTTGTACCCCTCCCCTGCATACGTTCATACTCAAGTATGCAACTTCTTTGATTCACATTAGATTGAATTTAAAGTTCGAAAAATGGCATGCTTCTCGTTTCGATAAAAAGGTTGCAAACCAAAAACTTAGATAAATACCATTTAGAATTCGATCAAAATTATCTTGGAAGAGCAATTATTTGAGCAGCTTTTAAATATCAGGTATACATTGAGAAGCTAAACATTACTTTGGGTGATAAAAAAAATTTTTTTTCAGTAATTAAATTAATTGTGGCGGTGTATAATATGGAACATAAAAAAATTTGGGAGGTACCTAGGTTAAATATTTAGGCGGTAAAATGAATGATTTTGCTGGTCTCGGCGATTGGTAAAAGCATAGAGGAAGAAAGAACAGAGGAGTAGAACATTTATAAAATAAAAATTTTTGAAAGTTTTGTGTGACCTAGCACGAAAACCTGACCTCGTCATTCATATGTATGTAGCTTGGTGGTAATTATGAGTTTTTAAGTCTATAGCAATTATTATTGAATTTTCACGCTTAAGATTGTCAGGATACCAAGCGTTAAGAATTAACGAAATAAATCAGCGTTAATTAAAACTATGAATAACAAAAAAACAATATGTGGCACACTTCAAGAGTTTAGAATTCCTCTACAGAAAACATTTCGAAATTTAAAAATTTATTTTCGGTTACTAAATCATATTTTAAAAAAAAGGCAAATAATAATAGATTGTTTTTGTGCTGTATACCTACTTATTGTATGAACTTACTAAATTCAATCTCGGTAAAAGTTAAAATCTAATAAAAGGTAACATAAGTCTGCACGTTTAAAAAAGTATCTTGTTGTGTTTTTTCATTCCGACGATTCAAACGTTTACATTTCTATGGTATACTTCTGAATCTTTTAATACCCAGCCAGACTAACTCAATAAAAGGGGAATACACTTTTGAGAACATCACATTGCTTTGAAATTAAAATGCGATTTATGGCACAATCCTAGTTTAATGGATTATTCACCTAGTTTTTCTAAAAGATTCAAGTATTACAGGGTACTTCTAAGTTATATTTTTCCTTTACTCGAGATAGAGTGCAATATTCAAGAACATTAAACATACCTACATATGTACATGCTGAGCTAGTTTCACGTCACAGCTTTCAGATTTATAGTTATTGGAACAATTTTCTAATGAACAAAACATGTCATTTAAAATGTTTTACGATGCTCTCGTACTGTTTTTGAAAAAAGCTTAAAATATAAAAATTTCGTTAAATCTAATCAGGAAAATCACAAATACGCTCCCTTGATACGTTTCACGGTTCTGTAACGTCAGGATGTAAATCTGCGGTATGTCCACGAAGCATAAAAATATCATCGCACCGGTCTGAGCAAAGATAAAAAATTTAATCGGGAGCAGACACTGTCTGCGGATTTGGCCCTGTGATTCGGCAACAGTTCGTAACGACGGAGAGTCTAACTCTAGCTAATTTCAGCACCGGGCGACGCGTAATCGCGGTGCGTAGGAAGACCAAGTCTGCACCAAGTTGATTTAGAGCGTCTCGTGGCAGTGATTCATAAATGCAGCCAACTTTGGATGGCGCGTTGGAGCATGTTAATTGCTTTTCCGGCCTGCTTCCTTTCGTTCCCTTACAAGCTCTAATTAATGCAGAGCTCTGCAAATTACTAATATATTGTCACTAATTAACTTTTAATAAAATTCTAGTGAATCGAAAATATACTAGCTCGAAAACATACATACCTACATATACATATTCATTTTTAATATTTTCCAACTCGAAATATGTTTTAGAATATAAAGGAAATGTCTAAACTACTAATTGTATACTAAGGTTTGAAAGTATGCCAAACGATTATACATGGTATTACCCCGTAAAATCGGTTCTTCACTCCGTAAAATCACAATTAAAAATGAGTTTTTTGAGAGACATGTTAACATTTTGGTTGATAGAAAACTCTAAACCCTCTATCGATACCTCTCACGACCTAATCCGTCAACAAACAAGCGATAGAGGCGATGTCAAACTTAAAAAATTGCAATTTTGATTCCTAAAATTAGACTTTCGCCCTTCGTTCTGCCGTTTTTCGACATACATATGTACTGTAGATCAAAATCGATTAAGAAATACGGCTTCTATCGTGTCCACTAGTTTCGTTATATCCAATATACATATACAGTGCTGTCTAAAATTATAGGACCAAGCTTTAATTTTGCATATATGGTCTATTCCCAAGCCCATAACTTGTTGGTAAGGAGAAGAGGGATGGTGACAACTGGTATATATGAAATCGTTGTGTATCCTTTATTATTTCATAAATTTTTTTTTAAAATTCATGTACTAATTTTAACAAAAATCGTAAAAAACTCAATACAATAGTGTTTAAAATTATAGGACCACTTAATATGATGTCTTTGGCCTTTATATACAGGGTGTTTTGCTAAGGTCTGAACAGGGGTATGCCAATCGATTCTAAATGGTCTCCTGATCAACGTTTCTTCGGACACCCCACCCCCTTAAAATCGGTCCTTCCCCCCCAAAATCGCGATTGAAAATTTGGAGGGGGTCAACCTAGAAAATGCTTCATAAGTTCTTTCAAAGATATCCTAGAATACTGGTTGATAATGCATTAGAAAGCTGAGCCTTCAAGCTTTCCAACGATACCACCCGCGACCCAATCAGTACACAAACAAGCGGGGGAGACCCCGTCAAATTTCGAAAATGGCAATTTCAAAGCCCAAAATTTGACCTTGACCCTTCATTCTGTCGATTATTTATATGGGAAGATCGAAACTTTTCCTGAGAAAAAGCTTCCCTGTCATATGGCCTTTCTCAAGAAAAAAACCGCACTGGAATCCGACAGCGCGTTCCAAAGTTATTCGTGTTCGATGGTTCAGCCCTACGGAGCAGATGCTCGATGTGACACTTTCCAATTGGACTTCATTGCGGATAGTGGGTTTTGTTGTTCTATCAATTATTGTAACACGAATAACTTCGGAACGCGACGTCGGATTCCAATACGGTTTTTTTCTTGAGAAAGGCCATATGACAGGGAAGCTTTTTCTCAGGAAAAGTTTCGATCTTCCCATATAAATAATCGACAGAATGAAGGGTCAAGGTCAAATTTTGGGCTTTGAAATTGCCATTTTCGAAATTTGACGGGGTCTCCCCCGCTTGTTTGTGTACTGATTGGGTCGCGGGTGGTATCGTTGGAAAGCTTGAAGGCTCAGCTTTCTAATGCATTATCAACCAGTATTCTAGGATATCTTTGAAAGAACTTATGAAGCATTTTCTAGGTTGACCCCCTCCAAATTTTCAATCGCGATTTTGGGGGGGAAGGACCGATTTTAAGGGGGTGGGGTGTCCGAAGAAACGTTGATCAGGAGACCATTTAGAATCGATTGGCATACCCCTGTTCAGACCTTAGCAAAACACCCTGTATATAAAGGCCAAAGACATCATATTAAGTGGTCCTATAATTTTAAACACTATTGTATTGAGTTTTTTACGATTTTTGTTAAAATTAGTACATGAATTTTAAAAAAAAATTTATGAAATAATAAAGGATACACAACGATTTCATATATACCAGTTGTCACCATCCCTCTTCTCCTTACCAACAAGTTATGGGCTTGGGAATACACCATATATGCAAAATTAAAGCTTGGTCCTATAATTTTAGACAGCACTGTACATATATACATACAAGGTGGCGCAAAAGTAATGTCATAAATTGAACTGGCTGCCATTTTGTTATAAATGAAAAAAAGAGCTCTCATAAAAAGTTTATTTGAAAGTGTAAGATTGATGACATTAATTGGAAAAAATTATATCGCTCAAATGGCCACCTCTCAAATTGATGCATAATTGCGCCATCTGCAGAAATGGCAGACAATTGAAATTATGACATTACTTTTGCGCCACCTTGTATATATGTATGTACAAATAAATTTTATTTTTGAAGCCTATGAAATCTACCTAAAACATACCTCTCAGCTAGCTAGAAGGAAGGGGTAAATTTCAATGACCAAAAAATTGCCCAGTGTTGTAGGTGTTTTTGTCGCACTATATTTATTCATAAATGAGGTAAATTCGGCAATCGAGTTTGGAAATGCAATCAATTGTTCAAAGGGATGGAAATCTGTACTTTCTTCTGTGCCATTTGCCAAAGTTTGATGAAAATTCATTAAAAAATGGGTCAGACTACGCGGTAACAGAATCATTTTTTAAATTAGATGTACCTCATTACATTTGACTGATCACCACAATCAAAAAATTCGCGTTAGAAGAGGTTAACAACTATATCAAAGATTGTTTCTTTTATTTACCTTGCAATATTTGATATTAAAAAATCAAATGACATGACAAATATGCTTTCGAGGTACTGGAATTCAAACACCGCGCAAGGAGCTGACCATCCTTACGTGGGCTGCTGATGAAACCCGGCCGGTAATGCTAATTCGCGAGAAATTGCTATTTCGACACAATGAATAAAAGCTTTCTTCTTGGCTAGTGACATCAGACTCAGGGATGATTAAGAGAACATAACTCAAAACATTACCAACACTTTGGCTGCAGCATCTCAAGAGCTCGATTGCTTCTAAGTTTAGATACTTGAGAAACTATTCGCTGACGAGGGTGTTCTGGCCGGAAGTTGTAATCGCCATTCTTCTTCTTATTTGCAGATTCCTCTTTATTAGGCCTTACTCAAACGGGAGGTGTCTCAACTCAATGATGCGTTACGAGGACAGGCTCTGAAAGAATTCCCCGAAAGCCTAATTCGATGGTCATCTTGAAAATTTACATAATGTAGCACTTAGTGTACCTTTAAAATCTTTAACGGCCGCCCCCGCCCACAGCGGGTTCCCATGGAGGATCCGGAGACAAAAAATGTACGTTGTTTCTGTGAAGGTTGCTTGAAGAATTTTGGATGCTTTGATTGCTATCTTGACCTAAATTCTCCGACTGAAAATTATTTGACGGCTTGCCAAAAGCCTCTCTAGACGGAGGATCAAGATTGTCTGCTGCTTTAGAATGAGGGCGTTGTCGTTATTCCATTAATTTTCAAGTTCGAGCAGAGAATTTTTCATCTCAAAAGGAAATAAATTGTAATTCTAGTCGGAAACAACAGTACGACTTTTTCGTTTTCTTTCTTCTTTTCATCGAGCAAAGCAATAATAAGTTGGATGGAAAACATGACTAATGTTTGAGGCACGGCAAATATGTTTTTATTTTCTTTAAGAATGACATATATCTACAAATGCATATAAGTATGTAAATACATGCAAATTTTTATTATTTACTTTAGAACACATTTTTAAAACTATGCTTTATATTGTAGAATGCTAGGCTTCAGGCACGGTATACAGAATACAAGGTATAGTAAAGAAAATTTTGACATATGGCTGTGACGTCACGCCGCCCTATTTTATATGAGAGAGAGAGAGAAGCGTACACTTTTATTTCACTTAAAAAACTTCTAAAAATCGCACAATACAAGTAAATAGGGCGGCGTGACGCGCAAGATGGCCGACTGCCTTTCATGTTTACTTTACCTTGTATTCTGTATACCGTGGCTTCAGGTTGCCTTCAAAATAAACTACTCATTTTGCGGGTTCAAAAACATGCATTATTTTGCAAGGCATACGTAGAATGCACGAATATAAAATCAATGAAATATCCAAGGCAATGACGTGCACACTCGTCGATAAAATGCTACCGTCTGCCAGTCGGTAATTGAAGAGACCATAAATACCAAGCTAACATTTTACTTTAAGCTGCGGTTATCTGTCCACATATAATAGGTACATAGGGTTGTGCGTGGTTTTGGTATACTAACTGATGAACAATGATGAACCAATTTCGTTATCAAGAATATTATTGGTATACCTACGTGTACTCAATCTTGTGGAAAATAATATCAGAGTATCAAAAAATATCACCATATTAATATGCGTCTTAAGTATATGTACATATACCTGGGCTTCAAATACTATAAACAAGGTTTATATATAGGTACCAAAACAAGCTCATTGAAATTTTTTAAGATATCAAAATTTTATACTTAACTAAAATTACTCGGCTTCTGGTTTCGCGGCGCTTGTGCATTTGTTGGAATTATTTTTGTTGAGAAATAAGTACATATTATAAAATAATTAGAAACGAAGTACTTATTTTCTTTGTTGTAATAAAATAATAATAAAACAAAAGCCTGAAACCAATCCCGAATTTCGAAATAGCTTTTTAATGAAAATTTTATTAGTTTTTTATACTTAATTTTCACCAAATAGCAAACCTGCAAAAATCTTAAGAATGTACGTTCCTTCCTAAGTTTTGAGACAGATATGTAACTACTTACATACATATGTATGTACATATTCCTGAAAATAACAAAAGTACCTACTAAATAATTTCTTTGTGAAATTTGAAATCTCCGCGTGTTTCATATCTCTGCATGTGGCACCCATTCAAAGGCCATTCATAGAACGCTGAAGCAACCATGGCCAGCAATAAATAACCCTTACACACAGAGGAATCACGTGCCGCCACAACGCGAGAATCTCCGAAATTATCGTCGTGCAATCCATGAAATACATTTCACGGAGTATTAAAGAACGCGAGGGCCCCGTCATCCATCACGCCCAACTTGATTTCTCTGTTAGCGTTGTCCGACTCATAACTCTTCTTCTTCTGGCCGTATGTCTAATGAGCCCCACATGGCGCTCATCACCCTGATTTCATTTTCTCCATAAATGACGGTCCTCCGCGGAGGATCAGTTGCGATCAGAGCTACAAACTGTGCTCAGTTTTTGTATGCTAATTTTAGTCTATTAGGAGGGAAACGCCCATGAATCTATTGGACCTACCTCTTGGGCCTTGATGCGGATAATAAATTGCATTGTCCCTACCGCCGCATTTTTCGTTGACGGCTTGTAAGTAAATTGTTATTATTGGAATTTTAGATTAACCCTATTTGTTTGTTACTCTATCGGAGAAAACAGTTACGATATCGTTTCAGAATTTGAAACCTTTGTAATAATGGAGCCCCGTTTAGAAGTGCTCCAAAAACTCGATGTTTTTAGATTTATTCTTTAGTAATATTGGCGGACAACATTCTATAAAAATGTAATGCAATAATTCCCATCCGTTTTAAAATTATGAGTACTAGAAAATGAATCATGGATTGTTTGGTCGAAATACTCGTTATGCCCGTTCCTTTGGTTCTTACAATATTTATACCATATACCATAGGAGGATTTTACTGCTCACAGGATGGAACTAAAATAAACACTGATTTTTGGAAAAAACAGCAGAGTATAAATACATATACATGTAGGAGTAGTAGGCAGGAATAGTAGGCTTTTAAATATAAAATAAAACAAAAGATTGAGATTGCCTTTGAGAAGTATTGTTGTTGTTGTTGTTGTTACGTCGTTGTGCCGTCGAGCTGTGTTTCTCTGTGCTGATAATTAAACATTTTAATTCAGTATCACTCCTTCACTCTTTTCTTATCTTGTATCTTCCGCCCCCACATACATATGTAGATCTGGAATTATTTACTGAGCCAAACGTGCTTTTTTATCCGACTTCCAAAAAAGGAGGAGGTTCTATGTTCGTCTTTATGTAGGTATTTCGTTTTTTTACTTTTCAGTTTATTTTTTCGTCGGTTTAGTTTTTTGTTCAAAAGCTTTTATTTACCCTTAAGGGTGGAACTTTGTTTTCAAATTTTAGTGGGACCAACTTGGAGGCATATCCTATCCAATAAAAAAAGAATTATCAAAATCGGACTATTCTGTAAAAAGGTATGCGCGAAGATGCATAAAAAATATACAGCCTTGGCCAAAAGTATTAGGCACCCTAGTTTTTTTCAGGTATCTTACAAAATAATTGCTAGAAAGATTTATTTTGTTTGTCAATATGTTCCCAGCAATCATAAATGGTAATTAATGTAATAAAATTTTTCCTGGAAGGACCATAAAACATCTTGTTGGGAAAATCTGTAATTTTGAGTTTTTTGTAAAAAAATTTCAATTTGCAATTACTGCTCGTAATGCAAGCAAGTGCCGAAATATCGTTAGTTTTTTAACGGAGTTTGAAGTGTTAGTCACTAATAGTGTGGAAATGCCTAAAACAAGGGAGCTTAGTGAGCAAGAACGGATGTGAATTCGGTTTTTGCATGAACAAGGCAAGTCTCAAGTTCAGATTGCAAAAACTCTGAAATGTTTGCGTTGTGCGGTGCAAAGTGCTATTAAACGTTTTCTAGACACTGGATCACACAGTAATAGACAAAAAACGGGTACAAAAAGAGTGAGTTCGAAACGTGATGATCGAAAATTGATTCGAGAGTACCTCAAAAATCCGAAAAAAACGTCTTCTGAGCTCGCTGCTGGTCTGCCTGATCAAATTGGCAGGACGATTAGTGCTCGAACCATAAGAAGAAGACTTGTAGAGGTAGGGCTGAAAGGTTGCAAGGCTGAGAAGAAGCCATTGCTCTGAGCAAAAACTAAAAAAGCTCGTCTAAAATGGGCCTTAAAATGTCAATCTTGGACGGAGGCCGTTTGGAATAACGTGATATGGTCTGACGAATCAAACTTTGAGGTAAGCTTTACTTTGTATAATTTCAGTTATTTATAATAGTAGAATCGAGATCAGTCCATTTGTGAACACATTTCATGAATATCGAAAATTATGTTAAATTTTTTCAATTTTTCAGGTGTTTGACACCCCTGGTGTCACGTTTATGAGGAGGAGGGTAGGTGAAGCTTACCTTCCCGAATGCGTCGTGTCCACGGCTAAACACGGAGGGGGCAGCGTGGTGATTTGGGTTGTATGGCGTCCCTTGGAGTGGGTGAAATGTTTATTTGCGAAGGACGCATGAATAGCGAAAAATATATTGCCGTGTTGGAAAAGGTTCTACACCCATCTATTACGAACATTTATGGTGACACTAATACGGACAACATAAAAATCCAACAAGACAACGCGCCATACCACAGATCTGTAACCAGTATGCGATATTTAGAAAAAAAAATTTTTGACCTTTAAGAGTGGCCTGAACAGTCACCAGATCTCAATCCAATTGAGCATCTTTGGTGCATACTGAAGCGGAAGATACATGAGCACAACATCACATCCAAAACCTGACTAAAACAAGTCATCCAGCAAGAGTGGAACGAAATTTCCCCTGAAGAGTGCCTTAAACTTGTACGGACAATTCCTAAGAGAATAGCTGCTGTTATAAAAGCTAAGGGCGGACCGACAAAATATTAATAGTAGCAATAAAGGTCAATAAGTTAAACCTAACTATAGTTTTATTTCCTCCTAATTTGCACAAATAAACTGTATTTTACGATTTTTAACGATTTTCAGGGGGTGCCTAATACTTTTGGCCAAGGCTGTATATACATATATACGCGTCGACTTGAGAACCTCCTCCTTTTTTCGTCCGTTAAAAATAGTTTTCAGTAATTTTTCGATTTTGAAGAAAATGGCGAAACTTTGGTTAATATGGGTCCAAAAGGAAAATCCCATGAAGCAATTGACAATGTTATATTTAATATCAACAAAAATATTATTTATTCAAATTGAAAGCTTAAAAGATTAAAATGGGGGAAATCCTACTCATTTACCACGGCGGCGTGTGCGAAACTTTGTTAAAAGTCGTAAAGAGCTGGATTTAAATTGGCGTAGGTTCAATTCAAAAGCATTAACAGTTGGTAGCAGCAGCGTCTTATTTAAAAATGTTATTTCTCATATTTTCATTTTTTTGTTCTAAAAAGAAAATTGCTAGACCACTCCCCAATTGCCCGCTTTTGTTTTAATAACCAAAACTTTCACAACTTCCCGAAACCCTTCGCAGGCATGCTCCGGATGCGACAATTCCGGTCATCGGTGCAACCTCAGGACGATAAGGCGGCTTGCATTCAAAGTTTATTTTATCGTTTCCTGGGGGAGTTTATCGGTGGCGTCAAAACAGAAACAAACATCCGCCCCGAGGAGCGCTAATAATAAGGTGGACTTTGCTTGCTCCTCAGGCCCGGGCTCCGCAGTGCAACAACGGACGGCCCCGTCGAGTGTTCCTCTGATTCTAAAAGTGAATGATCGGAAGTTGTAGGGCGATAACGTCAGTTTCTCTGAAGCCCTAGGCGGCATTTCTTCCGAATGAGTACTACCACGAATTTGCAGACCAATATGTTGAGTTGTTATCGATACTAGGGCGTGAAGGAATGTAGTTAGGGGAAACTGCTGCAATCATTTATTTTTCCATAATGTCGTCTGCAAACATGGGACCTATGAGCGCGGCAGCTGAAACATGCTGCAAAAGGCAATTACATTTCTTGATTAATGTCGAATTCGTGAATGCAAATATTAAGGCCATTTTCGAATTCACATGCACTTGCACTAAAATCTATTTTCCACACTAAATATTCTCCGAAAAACTCCGAATGCGTAGGGCGTTCGAAATCGTAACTAGATTGCCTTGCACTAACACTTTTTTATCTATCAAAATCGGAGTGTATACTCTCGAGTACACTAAAATGGATTTTCTGGATATTTTGATAACTGTTTACAGAAATCACAGTTTCCGAATAAAAATGCAGTTCAATTCGAACAGCCCATTTAGGGCGGAAAAAAAATGCCAAGTGCAAGTGCGTTCGGAACTGTTAGGAAGAAGTTCAAGTGCATGTGGATTCGAAAACGGCTTAAATTGATTTTTATTTCGTAGAAATATGGAGAACGCAAATTACATACCTACTTACCCCCCTATTCAGAAATTGTGACTAGTCACTGTAGTAATTTGGGAAGAGATAAAACATATAAGTTCAATATGTTTATTCTTGGGTTAACTGTTAACCCTATGGCAGATACAGCAGAAGTGGCAGAACTCTTTTTAAGTGCCTTACCCTGTGTGACAAGTAATGCCATATATACATACATACATAACCGACTCAACTTAGTAACGCCATAATATACATATGTACATAACAGTCACAATTCACAAATTTTTGTGATTCAATCTAGTGATTGTCCGCTGTGATTTTGTTTGTGATCAATCAGCTGTTTTCTATTCTGGTAGCACATAGTCACAAGAAAAATCACAACAATCTCTCCAAATTTGTGAAGACCTTCTCGTATACGAGGAAAGATTATTTCGTTTTTTATCAATCTTATAATTAATGATGATACAAACGAAATATTCCTGGAAACTGAAGCCTGACTCATTGGTGCTATGTAATCATTTGAAATGCACTTTTGGTAGGAACCATGGCCGTAAAAATATAAAGTGGATAAGAGCTATAAGAAACTCGTTTAAATTAGTAAAATTTTGTAGGGCGATTCACTTAAAACACAGGACTGATCTATAAAGTAATTTATTAACAGCACGGGACTGGTTACAACTATTTGCTAAGCCGGCTCGAACGTGACTGCCTTTATTGCGAGAGTCAGACTATTGCCTAGTTCACGGTATACAGAACTATTAACGGTGATAGCCTAACCATTATACAGCCAATATGAATTAATTCCTACAATTTCTATATCAAGAAAATTTTACCTTGAATACAATCACATATAATACCTATTTATTGAAATTTTTGCCCTACCATTTTCTTTTAGCCACCAAAAAAATTAGCAAAAGCAAAATCTCTTCCATTTTTAACATTTGTGATATGCTTTTTTGACCATTACAATCTTGTGATCTATTTTTTAAACGTCAAACTTGTGACTTTTTTCTGAATATCAAAAGTCACAAAAATTGTACAGTAGTCCCAATTTTGTGATTATGGAGACTTGTGACTGCTTGCTTGTGACTGTTTTCTGAATAGGGGGGTTAGTATTGAGATGAGAATCATATCTAGCTTCAATGTATGTTTCGCAATAATATAAGTAACAATAATTAATATATGAAGTTTGGCATAGCAGTATTTCGAAATTGCGCAATGTCGCGCAGTCGATTTGAGACTAAGGGCCGCAAAAATTCCATTAAGGTTATAATTCGCAAACCAAAATCACATTGTATACTGCTCCAAATTAGGTACTACTACATAAATATTGCATAGTGTAAACTCTATATAGCGAACCTCTATTTAACGAAAAACTCCTTAAAACGTCGAAATTGCTATGGTTTGTTTGGTTTACATTGTTACCCTTATATTGAAACACTCTTTATAGCGTAGCAGCCACTCTCAATAGCGAAAAAATACATCATTCTTTAGACGCCAATAAACATTAATTTCACTGATCTTCAAACACAATACTGATATACTCGTAGAATCGTAAATATTTCGTACGTACAAGAAATGTGTACGTCTTAGAAATGTGTTCATTTGTTTGTTGTTGCCTAGCACTTGTTTACTTACTGTACTTCCTACTATCGTCTTGTTGCTATGAGTTGTCTTTATATTATCCTAGGCTTAGTTGCTTTCATATTTTTAAACTACATATAAACATGGCGAGTAAAAGTATTTGTGTACTGACGAAAAAGTGTCATTAATTCGCGCAATAGAATAGGGAGAAAAAACAAGTGATGTTGCAAAACGTTTTGGATTCAGTCCATCTACTGTGTCTACCATTTGGAAGAACAAGGAAAAATTTCTTTTAGTAAAACTAAAACCACTTATTCGTAAAATTATATTGTTTTCTTTTACTCTCCGAAAACTCTTTATAACGCAATAAAATACCCGGTTCCTTCAATTTCGCTATGTAGAGTTTACACTGTATTTGAAGTTCTGCGGGAGAGAGCTTTTAAGCGCCGGTCATGGGTATAGCCCCCATGGTATTCAAAGTGTTTAAAGCCTACGAAAAAATTTCAATAAAACAAATTACTTGTTATGTAGAAAAGTTCTTTAATATTTTTTACGTTTCACCACTCACAAAGAAAATAGCCGTTTCATTTTGAACTGACTTTTTATAAATATGTACATTTAATCAAATGCTTTTTCTTCAGCATATTTATTTTAATACATTTTTCTTCAATTTCAGAACTATGTTCCAACCGGCTTCGAGAAATACTCCACGAAATCAAAGCTCGGCGACTATACCGTCGAATACTCAATTTGGGACACCTCAGGCAGCGGATCCTACGACACGGTTCGACCTCTGGCCTACCAAGACGCTCAGGTATTCATTCTATGCTTCAGCGTTGTCGACCCAGACTCACTGGAGCTGACTATAGGAAAATGGCTCCCCGAGGTCCGATCGCACTGCCCATCAACGCCCATTATTCTCTGCGGCTGTAAAGCCGACGTCAGATTGAACGCTGAAGACACGCTGTACATGAACCAGGCGGCCATCTCCCGGGACCAAGCGTCCCTCGCCTGCCAGCACATAGGGGCGGTGGCGTACGTGGAGACGTGCAGCCGATTCTCCAACCCCGCTGTTTCCGAGGTGTTCGAAATCGCAGCCGAAGCTGCCTTAGGCATTTCAGCAACCTCGCTCCAGACGACGAAAGCAGCCACTAAAAAGCGGAAGATGTACAGCGTCACGTCTGCGCCGGTATGTAAATCGAATGGTACCCCAGCAGCCAAGCCGCACATCAAGACGGAAATCAGAAAGAGTGCGAAGAACTGCAGCGTCATGTAGTCCACCTTCTCAGAGTCTTCCCATCGTACCCATCACCATTGAGACCCACTAGTCATAGGAGCGGCTCCGCCTGTTCAATGAGTTTCGTTTCTTTGTATTCTAAGTATTCCCAGAGCGAAATCGACTATTTGTTATATGCATTTGTTCAGCATCAAACTGAGAAAATCTGTGATTTAGGCTATTGTAGGGTACCCTTAAGGATTTGAGTATGTGTGGCACTGCCAAAGCACCGCATGCTTCCAGAATTCAACAGCAACGGAATTTTTAAACTGTAATTATTGTTAAATCACTTTAAACTAGACTAGTTTGAAACACAAAAGTATAGGATTTGTCCTGTTGAATTCTGGATACCATCTAAAAGAGGTGGTTAATATTCCCTGTAAATTTATCACCAATAAAGTCTAGTTTTATATTAAATTTGCAAAATTATTCTGTTTTATTTATACACAACTTCCCATAGATCCAATAACAATGTGCAACACAACTCATTTACCGCATTCCATTTTACTTTGGAGTATGTCATCCGGCGTACTTGGAGTAGTAGGAGTACATCGAAAATGGAACGCACTTTTAGAACTAAGATGCAGAGACATACCTAAAATTATTGTTTTGTTTTGTTTTCTGAAAGCTCGAGTAGTAAGAAAAGGCAAGGAAATTGATTCACAAATAACAATTGTAATCTTGACAGTAAATATAAACAAAACGAGAAAAATATAACCGTCAATCGCGAGAAGCCTTCTTTTGGATTTTGGGAGCACTCAAAATCTACTCTGGCACAACCTATTCCAAGTATTGTAAACTTGGTCCCAAAAAGGGGCTATTCAAAACAACCTGGAGGGTGCAGGCTCGCAATACTTCGCCTCACCAAGACAATAAATCCAAACAACTCAATGACCAGAATATATAAAGATCCCCAAGACCATCTTCCACCGCACTCGACGATCAGCTGATCCCCTGTCAAACCTGACGTCGCACCGGGTAATCGCGTCCCAAACTGTCGCTCTGATGGAGTTGCCAACACGGCCATCCTGCCCGTGCATGTCCTCAGGCACGCTTCAATCAGGACAAATGAATCGAGAATCTGAAAGCACACAAATGATTTTAATGGCTTGTTAAACTTTCAAAGCTCGACCAATCATGATTCACGACAGTTTACTTAACAGAACTCCGGCTGCAGGTTTTTACCCATTTTATTCCTTTAGACTTCGGAATTTCCGTTACACCACAAAGCAATCCTACTCATGAATCTTTATCAATCATATTACAGAAATAATTGCAAAGATCCTTTAGACTTAGGTAACTCCGAAAAGAGTTCTGCAATTGATGTTTTCCATTTAAATATGTACTAGGCCACTCAGACCAAAGCCGATGTCTTTAGGCTTAGAAAATCTTTATACAACCGTTATTTTAGCTCACTCCCTTAATCCGAGGTAGTGCCTGGTCCAGTGCATTCCTTTAGTCTTAGGCAATGACTGCTTCAGCTCACCACCTCTATTCTGGCGAGTGCCTTTTATTTTAGCTCACTCCCTTAATCCGAGGTAGTGCCTGGTCCAGTGCATTCCTTTAGGCTTAGGCAATGACTGCTTCAGCTCACCACCTCTATTCTGGCGAGTGCCTTTTATTTTAGCTCACTCCCTTAATCTGAGGTAGTGCCTGGTCCAGTGCATTCCTTTAGGCTTAGGCAATGACTGCTTCAGCTCACCACCTCTATTCTGGCGAGTGTCCACAACAATACTTCTAGGTCACTCAGTACCACTAGCCAGTATACCTTCACTTATCCAGAAACTGTGCTTTGAAACAGTGCAAAACAAAACATAATTAATTTTACCATCACCCTGCCAACGCACTTCTCATTCACAAATGCAACGGTGACATCCTTAAGCAGCTCAAACATATTCCGCTGCGCTCGAAATGTACCTACTTAACAATCCTTCCCTCCATTCCTTCCAAAGCCAAGCCGTCCACAGATGATCACTACGCAGCAACGACTTGCACCAAACTTTGGCCGAACCTCCAAGTCCACCTTATGCCTGATAACGCATCACACCATAAAAACGTTGAGGCATGGGACTAATTCCGGTATCGCCAGTCTTAGATACCTTTATCCCTTTGCGGGGTGCCGGCGGAGCTCCTGAGTCACTGCCGCTGCCAGAACCCGTACCGCTGCTGCCGGATGAAGATCGGGAGCGCCTTGCCCCATATTCACGTTTAACTCTGCGAACTTTGCCCATTATTACGATTTGCCTCACTTTTAAACTCACTTTCGGGGCATGAGAAAACTATCCCACTTCTGATGTAAACTTGGTCCCAAAAAGGGGCTATTCAAAACAACCTGGAGGGTGCAGGCTCGCAATACTTCGCCTCACCAAGACAATAAATCCAAACAACTCAATGACCAGAATATATAAAGATCCCCAAGACCATCTTCCACCGCACTCGACGATCAGCTGATCCCCTGTCAAACCTGACGTCGCACCGGGTAATCGCGTCCCAAACTGTCGCTCTGATGGAGTTGCCAACAGTATAGTAATAGGTCGTTGACGAAATGGCCAGAGAGGGGTTTTAATGATATTTTCACTTCTGAAACAACTCACCGGATACCCGGCGTGTGCTACTACGCTGAAAAAAGAAATACACTTTGAATATTTGTTGGAAAAAAAGGAAATTTTTGTTTCGTCTCGTTTCGTTTCGTTTCGTCTCGTTTCGTCTCGTTTCGTTTCGTTTCGTCTCGTCTCGTCTCGTCTCGTCTCGTCTCGTCTCGTCTCGTCTCGTCTCGTCTCATCTCCTTTTTCTTCTACCTGGGCATGTTGCACCTTATTGAAAAGTTAATTAGATAAGCAACTAAAAATGAATAAAAAGTAGGTATGTTAATACCGTGAATTTCGGAGAAAAGTGGGGCGAAAGGTGAAATATCGTGAAATAAAAGCTAATTTTTCAACTTCCGGGGGTGATTGTGGCCAAGGGGTTTGGGATAGGGTGGCGGTATTGACCTTTTTGGAAAGGGCTTCGAAATAGTGATTTTTTTAGATCGGTTTGGGGTCGCTGCGATTCGTAGAAAAAAAGATAAAAATACAAGAGCAAGGCAACATCCTGATTTACGAATCGCCCTGTAACTGCCGAACCGTGCGAGATACCCCCCACCCATACGATTTTTTGCTTGTCTCGATCTAATCTTTCATCTCCTGCAATATTTCCCTCCCAGCTCCGAACACCCTGTATATAGATTAGTTAAATTAAATAAATTATTTAAAAACATTTATAACAACGAATTGCGAAGAAGAATACTGCAGCCAGTGGAAAGTCACTGAGTCGCTACGCCACAACTTCCATACCAATTCCGAAGTTGAATGTCTATTTTAACTGAATTATTACAATTTCGCGTATATACTGCAAACCTCGAATCTTAAAGGAATGCAATGTAACTGTGCAGTAATAAGCTCGATATTACAACGTTGAATAAATAGGTACAATCAGTTAATCCCATCGGTGATTACGTTCAAGTATGTACGAGTATGTACGTACATATATCCACTTTAACTCATCCTACACGCCTTGTCAACAGCGCCAAGATGTATCAAAAATTGCGTTAATTGGGTAGTTGCAGAAGCATTAGACCAAATAATCTTCTCCAGCATTCCATCTCTACTTCAAGAAAACACTCGAAAGAGACCTCCTCCGCGGTAAAGCGCAATGGTCCACAATTTGAGGAATCCGCACTGAAAGAAATTTGCCAGGGACCTTAGTGCGTATTTTCATTCCACCGAGTGGTTGTGAATGGGAAAATTGCACTTCCTGGAATCAATTTCATGAGTGCTCAGCTTGAAGATATTTACATAACGTCCACTGACCGCAGTCCGTGGATGTTTCAGGACTCAGCCAGCCATTCGACCCTCGCGATCCGCTTCTTTACGAGGGCAATTTTCTTAATTTCTACCGCACTATTACTTTACGCTGACATGCAATTGATTTCAAGTGGATCCACAGAGCAGCCTGCCCTAAGAACTTTGTCGGTCAATTGTTGGACTGACAAGAAACGCTTCTGTAGTTTTCCATATAACGAAGGTATAATTACTTCTGATGGGAGCCAATGCCAAACGAAACGAAGGGAAGGCTTCCAAAACAACATATGGCGTGGTCCTCAACTTCACCGAGGGTGGGAAAGGTCAAAAGTGCTCTATTTAGTGTCGCGCCAAAGAGAAAACGTGCACGAAATATTTACCTGGATTACGTTCTCAACAGTAAAACCACACTGACTGCCAATAAACGAGTTTTGAGTTTTGACATTTTTGATATGTTAAAATCCGAGCCTATTGTAAAATTTTTATTTAATATAAGGTTTTAATTTTTATTGCTTCCATTGGCTGATGGCTCGACTTTCCTAGCATGATACCACATTATGACTTTATGCATTCGAAACATTGGCATTTGAAAAGTAAACCAGCAATACTAAATATAACTTTCATTTTTGTGAATTTCACAGAACCAAAAATGTTAATGTCTGAAGAAGTGCAGAAGTAAATAAAATTTTTATATTAATATTTTACAATTGGTTTTGTATTGCATTCCGGCTTCTGGAAGTTTGGACGCTTTTGTATTTGTAATAATATAAAAAATTTAAAAAAAAAAATAGAACCGACTCCAAAAAATCCCAAGCCCTAAAAAGTTAAAATAATTATATTAAAAGTCCTCTGCTACTACTTTCAACTTTCCTAGACTTTTGATGTCGGTGTGAAAACGGGTAGAATTGATAACCTCTTGTTTTTTGGAAGTCAGTTAAAAATGAATTGTCTTATTTGTTATAATAAACTATGAGCACAGATAAATAATCGAATTTATCTGTGGGGTGGGTGGGTGCTGAGATTGCCTGCATGAATGAAAACTTCTAACAGGTCAACACGAAATTTGCAGCCAAATAAATCATTTCTACATTTATTTTTCCGCAGATTACGAATTTGAATAAAAACAAAAAAGTTAGGGGTATAATGAACGAGTAAATTAAATAAGTTTTACCAAAATAGGAAATGTGTTAATTTCCCTTGGATTAATATATTCTTAAAAACCCGTGATTAAGTGACTTCATGGACAACTTTTTCAATTTTCTACTATGGTATTATTTTAATGCCTCATATTAAGAAACATTCAAAGGGCAAAAAGTAGAATTAATTAAATTTTGTAAAAGGGTGACTAAAAAATTCTTTCAGAAGTTTTCTGAGATATTATTGTAAACCTACATAAGCTAATACTACGTATATATACTCGTATACCCTACAATCTGCACCTTCCTTCATTCATATATCTGCATATGTAATTTCTTGATTGAGAGATCACGAGTGAGCATTGCTGCGGAAATGGGCTTGGCAATCTTTAATTCGCAACATTCATTTGCTGCGCAACATTACTTGGCTAGGCAGCCGAAAACTTGGCTAGCGAAAATGTTGCATTGGTTCCACTTTTCAATGCAGTGGCTGGGCATCTGTATTATTTATCTGTGCTATGAGCTAATAACTTTTTTATTTATAACACATTGAAATCCTTGTAGCAATTTGAAATTGAAAAGAAAATGAATGAAAAGAAGACAGCATATTTGCTTTTTCTCTTAACTATTTTAGCCTTACTGGGATAATATGTCCCACCATGTTTCAAAGAAGCATTCAGCTATCAAAAATAAATACATAATTTTAAAATAAATACATGGATACTTATATCATAATTTTTTTGAAAAATCTGCGTTTGGTTCGTTGGTGAAAGTGTTAAGTAATTTAAATCAAATAAAGAGAATATACACTGGAGGAAATTCGATTAAAAACAGCTGAGTTTATGAAAGAAAAATAGCAAATTTGTACATAGTTATGGCAACACTGAACTTCCAAGTATACCATATACTTCCAAGTCGGTTTGTGCAATATACTGTTATATTTATCTGAGTTCACGTGCAGTTGGAACTGTACATTTATTTGATGAAGAAAAGCGTATTCGAATTTAGTTACATTACAAGTGGAAATTCGATTAAAAACAGTCGCCCTATTTTGCTGTTATTAAATAAAATTCCTACTTTTTTGTTAAAAGGGTATTTGTTAAAGTAAGTTTAGTTACATAAGTATAGAAAATTTCAATTTAGTGGTATTTTTTCAAAGCAGGTTTCATTATGGGTCGTGGCAAAGATCTCACTAATGAAGAAATAACAAAAATTAAAGTTTTTAAAGATTTCAAGTTGTCTTTGCGGGAGATTGCAAATAAATTAAATCGGTCGGTGACTCCAGTCCGGAATTACCTAAATCAAGGGGAAAATTACCGACAGAACAGGAAATATGACAACAATAAAAAATTAACTGACCAACAAAAACGTCTGATACTTCGCGAAGTCCGTAAAAATAACGTAACTTCCACACAAATACAGAGAAATTTGAATCTTCCCGTATCTGCGAGACGTGTAAGACAAATTTTAAAAAGTGACAAAAATTTAAAGTTTACGAAAATGTTGAAAAAACCACCTTTGACACAGCATCACCTAAATGCGAGATTGGCATTTGCAGAAAAACACATCCATTGGACTTCAGAATGGAAAACCGTTATCTTTAGTGACGAGAAGAGATTCAATTTGGATGGTCCTGACGGTTATGGTTGCTATTGGCATGATTTGAGAAACTCTCGGGAAATTCGAATGAGTCGAAATTTTGGTGGCGGAGGTGTAATGATTTGGGCCGCTTTTTGTGCTGCTGGTAAATCCGAAATAGCGTGGCTTCCTAAAAAGTTTAATTCTGAAATGTATTTGGAGTTGTTAGAAATTAGTTTAGTCAACATGTCAGAGCAATTTTATGAAAATGATTTTTATTTTCAACAAGATAATGCGTCGATTCACTCAGCAAAGAAGGTAAAAGATTGGTTTAGACAAAAAAAATTCAATGTTTTAGATTGGCCAGCTCGAAGCCCCGATCTTAATCCCATTGAGAATCTTTGGGGAATACTCTCTCGAATGGTTTATTCTAATGGGAAACAATTTAACAGTGTTACCGAGCTGAAGGATCAAATTCGGCAATCATGGTCGTCAATACCTCTAGAGACTTTAGAAAAGCTCACAATGTCCATGACAAATCGTCTCACAGAGGTTTTAAAAAATCGGGGGGGATCGACGCATTACTAAAATTTATATTGCAATAAGATAAATGAATTAAAAAATTAAATATTCACTGTTGTTTTTAATCGAATTTCCGTTTTGAATTACGTTTTTTTTTTAAATAAAGGCTATATTAATAAAAACATGTATGAGTCAAGTGTAATATATTTTGATTACTTGGCTACTCTTTCTTTATCAAATAAAACTTTAAAAAAAATAAGTATTAAATATTAAAAATTTCGAAAATACTAGTGTTTTTAATCGAATTTCCACCAGTGTATAAATGTAATTTAAATTAAATTTGTAACAAAAAAAAAAACATGGCGTTGTTCTGATATCCTGAGGGTCTTCTGTAAATTGTTATAATATATGTATGATCAATAATTCGACTACTTTTGACTTGTCGCTATTAAATGGATGGCTTATGGCGATCAGTGTCAATTAAGAAATAGCTCGAGTAGTATTAAAATAATCTCAATTTAAAATTCACAGTTCAGCTCCCGCGATGCCTTATTAAAGCGTATAAATTAAATTTAGCTAGTATTGAAAATAGGATTTTTTATGTGCAATAAAATGACTTTCTTTAATAACCCAGTTTTATATCCACGCAGTTATAAATACTCGTTATGCAACATGAGTCACAGCCCATCTTGGACTATCACAAATTTTTCAGGATAAATAAAGTTGCCCATAAATTTTATCAAATTCCATCTGAAATTTTATAGGTTTTTGATACAACGCAATTGACTGCGCAAATTAAATAGAAATAACGAAATAACGATTAACTACATTAACTACATAGAATATTACAGCATTATACACTGAAAGAAATTGTGTACCGAGTTCACTGACAAATTTGCTAATCCACTTAAAATTTCTCATTGATTGAGAAATGCTTCGCAGAATTATTTAATTACATATATTAATATTATTATGTAACATACATATGTATATCATGCAGTGAAACAATAAGCGCCAACAAAGACAGATTTTATAATAGGTTCACCAGGTTCGCTATTTTTTAGAGCGTTAAATAGAAAAATTAATAAAATGGAATGTGTGTGAAAAAGATGGGAATAACAACCCAGTAAGTTGTAAGTTGCCAGATTTGTTTAGTACAGGTTGAATATAACACAAAAATAGTTTTCTATAATTGTACTTTAGTGTTTTAATGAAGAAATATAATTTTTAATTTAGTAAATATGTACCTATGTTCCACCATTTAAATGAAATTATATATTTCAATTCTTTATTCCTTTGATTGAATTTTTAAGTTATTTATTTAAAATTATGTCACAGAAACTAAATTCAACGATTGTGTGACAGCCTTTTTCTCAGTGTAAATATGGAAAGATTTTAAGTTACTTAATTTCAAAAATACTCTTATCTTTATAACATATGTACATATAAGAGATCGTCTAACTTCCGAACGATTCACCCGATTGAGATCATATTCCCACAATATAGATACATATGTATTTGTTTTGTAGAGACGATGGTTCATAGCTATGCTAACGACCCGAGAACCCCCAAGTACTTAGTTTGGTGAAAATTCGGGCTAATCCTTAAAGCGGCTGAACCGATTTCTATTAAACCTTATGCCCGTTCCAGATTCGCGCCTTGAAGTCGAATACACGCCGTGAACACCGTGAAACGTCGCGGACAGCAACGCCTCTCCACACTCCAGTTGTGTTCGCGCTTTGAGATGGACGAAACGTCAGCTGCGGCAGCTGTTGCTATCTGTGCATTAGCTTATTTAAATTATGTGTAAATTAAACACGCAAAGCAAATAAAAAAACCCTCAAAAAAATAAGGTGGTGGATGACTAGCATTCATCGTAACAGAACAAAGTAAATATTTATATTATTTTTTATAAATATATTTTGTTCCCATACCACCGCCGAAAGTTCGAATTTTTGTCCTGTTTTGTGAGAGTAAAACGGCACAATTTTAATTATTTTGTTTTTTTGCAGCTTTAACTATGGATAAACAAATGTCAGAACTAGTCGCAGAACCATGTGGTGAAGTTAATAAGTTCACTATAATGTCTGGAGCTGATTTTGAGTATCTGCTCAGTAAAGTTTCACATTTCATTAGTAAAATGGATACCCAACTTCAGGAAGCTATACCACCTAAAGAACGCCTTGCTATCACCTTGAGATTTTTGGCTTCAGGAGCTAGTTTTGAAAGCCTTCATTTTTTATTTAAAATTTCACCTCAACTAATTTCAAACATAATTCCTGAAGTTTGTGAAGCCCTGATTGGAGTCCTACAGGAAGAAATTAAGGTAAGGTTAGGTTGTGCATATCAAATTATTTATTCAAATGTAATTTATCACAATTGAAATGTACATCAGAAGGAAGTAATGTTTCATTTGCAAATTGTTCATTTGTTGCAACCGATTCTTGACTATTGATTAGGTATATATTCTGTGTTCGAAAGATTGGAGTCGGAGTAGCAAGTCCATTCAGGAGAAGGCGGTTGTTGAGATAAAGCTCTAATTAATTTGTTTGAAGTAATGGTGACTTTCGGTGTGATGATGTTGGCATCTGTATAGCTATTCCTCTACTATTTACTGGTTCATCTGGTATGTGAATGACTGCCGTTTCAGAATAAGATCGCGTATTTAAACGACGGCGAACTCTTTTATGAAGGGTAGGTTCAGAGTATGAAGTATTTACAGAGTGTGGTCGGCTAGAATTTTCGTAAGAGCTGACGTAACTGGATGCTGGTGAAGGTGATGTGATGTCACTAGTAGGAAAAATTTGCGAACGAATGGATTGTCGGCGTAAGAACATTCCATCTATTTCATACATGAGTTGTAGTCGCTCCTTTTCGGACATTTTTCGCAACTTACTGGCTAAGATTTTGCCATATAAGTCACACTCATTTTCATGGGAATCATTCTTTTTTAAAAGAGTAGTAAGAGTATTGATGGCTTGTTTAACATATGATCCGGCTTCTTGTAATTCAGGTGGATTTTTACGACGGCGTTTGGTATGTGTTGTTGGCGAAGTTTCACCGTCGTTATTCTCCTCGATATCTTTTAACATGTGAAGCTCGATCTATCTGTATAAATATTTCAAAATTTCAATGTATTTATTTTATTGATTTATTTATTTCTGTAAATATTTTTTCTTTTCTTAAGGTGGGTCCACACTGAGCAAAAGAAAGCGAACGCATGCGTACACATGTTTGCAATCCAAGTTTTCTAGTGTGCACGCTGAAGAAACATAAAAAAACCCGAATTTTTTTAAAGTGTGGACGTCTCAACACAACCGAACGAAGGCATTTGCAAGTGTTTGCCCAGGTGCCGTCACAAAATAAAACGAAAGGATTTGCTTTAGTGTGGACGTGTAGTCAAACAAACATGCGCGTTCGCTATGTTTGCTATTGTTCGCTTTCATAACCACATGTGCTGCACAGGCTTTCGTAGATATGCAAGCAAACACGAGCGAACTTTTTTAAGTGTGGACGCCCTTTCAATCAGGTTCGCTTGCATTTGCATGTTTTCCATTCAAGTTGGAAAATCTGAGCAAATGTATAGAAAATATGGCGAATATTTCGTGTTTTCTACCAATTTTCTATACAAACTTCGGTAAATTTTGAATTTGAACCCTCACTTAACTCGTACATGTCCAAGGAATTGATTGGTACAGCGTTTCCTACATGATATCAAAACAGCCTTTTTTCTTTTTTTTTTGTTGATTTATTAATGAATCACAGTATGCATATAAGTAAAGCCTCAGCAATTGCAATTATATAACTTCATTGTGCGATATATTGAGCAAAACTGACAAAAATGCATATGCTGCAGTCGCTATAATTTCACAATCGAAATGATACACAAGCACAGGGTGTAGAACACATTCGTTCTCATTTGCTTGACGTACACACTCGGCAAACTTGTTTGTTTTTTTATGGTTTTTTAATTACCTTCGATAAAGATTCGTGAGGCGTCCACACTACTTTTCGTAGAAATTTATGTTCGTTCACAACTTGTTCGTTCTTGCTTGCAAGGACGTACACACTTGGCCCATTCGTTCGTTGCGATTTGGTTGCGGTGGAACGAATAGCTTCCACATTCGGCAGCAGCACGGAAAAAGAGCACAGGGTATAGAACACATTCGTTCGCATTTTCAACGCGTACACATTAATCGAAAACTTGGATTCGAACACATGTGTTCGCTTTCGTTTGTGGACCCTCCTTAAAGGTTAACTTAAAATATATATGTATAACTTAAAATATACGCTAATTTGCGAAATGAAGTGCTCTGTGCTGGGTTGCGTAAATAATACGAGTATTCCGCGTGGGAAATCGTTTTTTAGGTAAGTGAAGTGATGGAAATGCATCATAGTTGACATCTCTCAATAAAAGGAGTTAAATTGAGTTAAATTATTCAGAAAATTGAGAAAACCCTTAAATTTTTCACTCAGCTAATTTGTTTACATTTCGCAAAAGCAGTGTATCTTATTGAGTGAATGGTGGCGTGCAAAGTCAATATTCGGAGGAGCATATGGTTTATGCCAGGAACTTTGCAATTTATTTTTATGAATATGTTCTCAAATTTTCTTTGATATTGCTTCATTTGCCGTCTTTATTTTAGAATTGTGCTCTAAAAGTTATACATATATTGTTTTAGATTTCCCCAAAAAAATGAAATAAAACAGGAATGGCTGGAAGCAATAGGGCTGCGGGACTTTAAGCCAAAATCGTTTAATGTTGTTTGTCAGGATCATTTTCTGCACTCGCAGATAAAGACATCTGGACGCAGAAATACTCTAAAAGAAGATTCTGTACCATCTGTTGGAATAATTTCTGTAAGTTACGTTTTTTAAAGCATGTTATTAACAAAAGATTTAATAACAATATCTTTGTTAACATTAAAAGGCTTTGAAAATGAAGACAACAAAATTGGTGTGTTATTCAAATACTTTAATTTTGTTGTTGCAATATTTATAAAATTAAATTATAATAATTTTGTAAAATAAATTAATTATAATTTCTTAATTTCTTTATTAATATTTCTGAAGCAATCAGAACATTTTGTTAACGAACTGCATGATATATCGATATATTTACGTAGAACCAAGAACAAAATTATTGCGAGGCATCCTCCATTGGACACATTAAGAGTGAGGAAGCAGAATGTAAGCCGAGTTCTATTTTTATAAATCAAAAGCCAGAAAAGGGGACTTCTGCTGATTGTTTAATTAATACATGCAATCAAAACGCAGAAGAAACCCTTAATGTAGGTTTCAAATTATGAACAACTCGAAATGACTCCTAATTATCAATATTTATGTTGCAGTCAGAAAATTATATAGACTTTATTAAATCATGTACCGATGTTATCCTTAATGTAAGTTTCCAACAACGTTCCTTTTTTGTTTTTGTTTTATGTATGTACATGATACATTTTGATAAGCAGGTACGCAATTATAACGAAACCTTTTCGAGGGCACAGAATGACGCAAGAGGATCTGGAAGTATTGAGTCTTCCTACAATATCCCAGTAGAAGCTTAGTTATTTATCCTCTTCTATTTAAAAACTTACATTGTTTGGGTTATCTATCGACATTTCGGTACTCATGTCTGAAGAAAAAGAAATGAATTATGGCAATATCAGCATGGAATATTCTGATGTAGAGATGGCCACCAGTAGTGTAATTTATATTTGTGTATTATATACAGGGTGTCCGGTAAATGAAGGATAATCCTGCAACTGCGATGAGGGTAGACCATGTCCTACTATATGCTAGAATTTTAGTTTAGTAAAAGTCCTACGGTTTTCGAGATATTAATTTTTTTATTTTTTTTTTGAAAAAACCATCCACATTCAGTTTATTTAGTCTATTTTTTCGTCCTTGAAATGGTTGTCCTTGAAATGGTTACCTTCATCAATTTAAATTAACATAAAAAAAATTAAAAGAGAAATGTGAAACAATTTAGCATTTTAAAATTGGCATTTATCAAGCAACTTTTTAAAGTGATTGGTACGGTTCACTTACATAGTACATTTTTTTTTGTATGGAAATTTTTCATTACAATTTTTTTTTGAGTATTTTGCAACATTTAAGGTAAAAACGAAATACTGTTTTAGATGACACATATTATCCGTTAATACTGTAAAAAAAATTGACTGTAAAAAATTATAATTTGTGGAAATGGCGTGACAAAAACTGAATGTGGATGGTTTTTTCAAAAAAAAAAATAAAAAAATTAATATCTCGAAAACCGTAGGACTTTTACTAAACTAAAATTCTAGCATATAGTAGGACATGGTCTACCCTCATCGCAGTTGCAGGATTATCCTTCATTTACCGGACACCCTGTATACTCGATTTCTATTTTAAGATTTTTCATAATTGCAGACAAACAAAACTAACTTTAATGCTAGTTCCTTCCCAGCTACCTCTGTTCATAGACGAGCTGAACAAAGAACACTAATTGTAAGTTAAGTTTTTATAAGAGGGAATATAATTAAATTGTGTTCGTCCTTTGGTTCTGGTGGGAGATTTAAATACAAACAATATTTTTCATGTATATAATTATGTACATAGTTTGAGTTGTTGCCTTGCTTAGCATGTTACCATTGTGCTTATTAATATTTCGTTCTCTTAAATATTTATGCATACCTTTTCAAAATGCATCGCCACAAAAAAATAGCATGATTAAAATTAAGATTATTACCTAACATACTTAGAATATTTCTTATCTTAGGATAATTTGGTAAAAGATCTTACTGTTAAGAAGAGTATGGGGTCTTCTGATGAAGACTGCACAGCATACGAACCAACTGTTATTTTAAAAAAAGCAAAATTAAGGAAATTAAGAAACTGCGTTCTAAAGAAAAATAAAATTATAAATGGGCTGCGTCAAAAGTTAAGGCGAAAAAATAAAAAGGAAATGAAAATGGATGCTATGCTAAAAGAATTGAGGGAAAGAAACTTGATTGGAGAAGACACAGAAAATAGGTTAACACAGATCGTTGATCCCTGTAAAGATATTTTACATACATATTTTTCACAGGCTAAGGGTGAGAAAAAACCGAAGGCATACAATGAACGTATAGTTCATTTTCTTTAATTTTAATTTTCTTATCACCCAAAGCATATTCATATTAAAGCTGCTTGTGACGAGGCTGGTAAAAAAAACTAGCAATTATTTGTCAATCTAGTATTTGATGAAATGCACATTAGACAACATATAGATTGGGATGGTCAAAGTTGTTTCGGGTATGTTGATGCGGGTGATGGAGGAAAAAGCGAGATTCCAGCTACTCAGGCTTAGTGTTCATGGCGGTTTGTATAAATCGCGCATGGAAAATTCCAATGAATGTGGAACAAAAGGCTAATATAATTCGATTAGCATTAGACGAACTTAAAGAAACAGGTGTTAAAATTGTAGGATTGACCTTTGATGGAGCCGGGGTAAATATTAATGCTGTTTAAAAAATCAAAAAACCCGACTGTGTAAAAAATGAACTTTAAATAAAAACTGAAAAGAAAAGAAACAAGTCCAGCAGCCTAGAATTCTGTTAAGTAATATTGAATAACTACACCATTGAGTAGTTTCATGATCGATACACACATAAAACAAATAATAAATTCTAATGCGGAACATAGCGACTTTAACAGTCGGGACCCATTATTGGGAAAATTTGATCCGGTCTAGCATATTCCAGCACAATGTCAATGGCAAAATTTTTCGTTCTATTTTGCCCTGTCCATGGTTGGATTCTGACTCCTACTCCAGGGACATTGTTTTTAATAGCTTTGAGCTGGCCACTCAATTGACCTTGCAACTAAAAAATTCTGGGTTTGTCATTTGATTTTGAGAATTATATTATGATAATTATTTTTCATCAATTATATTAGAACTTTATCATAGCTTTATTATAAGTATTGAAAATTTAAGTGAGAATGGTTGCTAACCAACTTTAAATCGTTACAGATCCTAAACAGTCATTCGAAATGAAAAATGATAAAAGAAACCTAAAGATGATTTTCAAATACCCATTCAATGATACCCCACTTAGCATAGTTCGTCTGCTTTCTTTTTCACAATATGGCGTCTGATTGCCGCCATATTGAATATTGATTACTGTCATGTATTTAATGACACTCGCAAGATTAAGACAAATCGATTGACGTAAGAATCATCAAAATCGGTCAACGCGTTTGGTCTCCAGTGTGCCACAAAGGTTCAAACATATATAGGTTCCGAAACACATTACCCTCCTTTGCGTGGCGCAGTCGGGTAAAAAGAAGATGAATGTCAAACTAGCGGTTCAAGTGCTAAGCAAATCCGTTGCAGACTCAATAGACTTCTGTAGAGATGTACTACAACTACCAGAATTTATTGAGAGCCAACATACAACAGAGTTCATTCGAGTCCTCAATGACGTTTTTGACATTCTAAACATATCAACTAAACAGCTAAAATTCATCCCAATATATAAATTAAACCAAGACCATTTTGAATTGTTTTTTAGTTCGATTAGGTCACATTTGGGAAGAAATAACAATCCTTCGATAAAACAGTTTATTGCGGCCTACAAAAAACTTCTCATCAGGCGCCAGATTAGGGAAGGTGGAATTGGAAATTGTGTTCCATTATAGCACATATCAATTTTAAATATAAAGCCCAAAACTGTAGTCGTCACTGATCCTGCAGAAGATATTAATAATACTGTAGAGAGGCACCATTTGATTGATGATAATGAATTTGTTACGGATAGCTCTGTCCTGGAGCAGCAATTTCTCGAAGAACATTGTTATGCTGCCTTTCCAGCAAAATTGTCAGAGTTTGTTCATCATGTTGTCAATTATATAGCCGGATTTGTTGTCTTTAAAATAAATAAAATTTTGAAATGCCAAGAATGTTTAGCAGCATTGCAAGAGACGTATTCTCCACTAACACTTAATGCTTATAAAACTAGAGGGAGATTACAAATACCTTCTGATAGTGTAGTGCAAATATGTGAGAAAGCCGAAAGTGTGCTGCGTAGCAGAATGTATTTTTCCGAAGGGTATGCCAACATATTGACCAAAGAAATGTTTTTAAAAATTACAATTGAGGTGCAAAAGGGTTTCTTAAATAGAAACTTATTTGAAGATCAGGAAATTCATATGAGTAGCAACAGTCATTACAGTTCCTTAATAAAATTAATAACTGAGAAATATCTCCATAAAAGATATTATTTTATCGCCAAAAAATCCTCCGAAAAAATTTCACTTCGACAACATTTAACAAAGATGGTAATTTTCAAAGGTATGTAAATTATATATAATATGTCACCATAGCACCTAAAAAACATACATAACTGTATGAATTTTTGGGGACGTGTAATAGGTTCGCGCATGTAATTTAATGTTTAGATATTTGTATTTTACGTAAATAATGCTAAAATGCGCTACCCTCTTACTCTCTTACACCTACCTCCTCGTGGTCGTCCCTGGAAACATAATGCAAATAAACATATTCATAAAGTTTATTGCATTATGGCTAAAGATGTAAGTTAACAATATTTTAATATTAATCTTCTGAAATTTTGCAATTTGATTTTTAATTGAGCTAATTTGAGGTTCTTAGGCCACAATGACGCCTTAACGAAATTCTAATAAACTACGAATTATTCACGAGTAAATTAAAACCATTCAAATTTCTTTAAATGCCCCTCTTATTATTTATACAAATATTTACGCCTGCACTGGCTGACCACACATTCATAGCGAATTCTAACACATCTAGAGAAAGTGTACGCTCAATTTGGCTTACAGCCATTCCGTGCTTAGTTTATACAAAGAATATGGAACCTTGTTACAAAGAATGTTCACTCTAATTCTGCGACGCAATTTACCCCCACCATGGACAATTTTCAGAAAATTACAACAACAAAATGCCCATTAGCCGAAAAGAAAAATTCGCAGTGTTTGTTCCAAGTCCGAATCCCCATTTAAATCGCCTAATAATGAACAAGGACGGCAATAGGGAGAAGTGCGGCAAACACCATGAAGCGAGAGTTCACCTATTACGGAGCGCTCCTGCTCAAGCATTGCATTTTGTGAGACTGTGTTGGTGCGAGGGCGCCCGTGCTTTTCGAATAGGAACAGGCAAAACGAAACTGCCGGACCCACACATTGAAGGGGTACACGGATTCGGTTGTTTACGTTTTTTCACCATAGGATTTCTTAGGCGCTCCTGCTCAGTACAGGAAGCAAATGCGCTTGTATGGTGAGGCGCTCTTGCGATCGGTTTGACAGGGTGCTTCTTTTGGTTGGATTTTCATATTTCCTCTGCAAATCCTGACACCCTGTAACACTGTACCGATTTCGTCAGATTCCAAGCCCCGCCTCTGAATTTTTCTTCTCTCTTCGACCAAAGTGCTTAAGCAGTGTATCATCCTCTAGCAAAATCGTGGGGTTGGGAGGAATAACGGTACCAAGGTCACAAAAACTGAAAATCTAAATTGCAGGAGTGAACAGTCTTTGTAACGAAGGTTCCATAGTCTTTGGTTTATATTTCTGTTCTATACCCTGTGGTTGTGTTTCATTTCGATTGTGAAATTATAGCGACTCCAGCATATGCATTTTTGTCAGTTTTGCTCAACATGTCGGACAGGGAAGTCATAATTGCGAGTGCGGGGTTTTTAATAATATCCGATATATTAGCCGTGTTCTTTTGTGCACGCTATCCAGAGTAGAACAAGAACAGCACAAAAGAACGCTCTAGAGAACACAATCCGAGGCATTAACCACGAAACTCCGAGAACACAAACCGAGGCATTAACCATAACAAAAACAATCTAGAGAACAACATCCGAGACATTAACCTCCCTAAAAATTTACACATAGCTCCACTTTTGTTCAATAGAACAACTAAGTGAACAGAACAAGAAATTATTCTGTTCGACGTAGAGAGCACAGCAGAACAGCCAAATGTATGGGCTGTTCTGCACAAAGTGCACAAAAGAACGCAGCTATTAAAAAAACAACAAAAAAAAAAGAAAAGGCAGTGTTGGTAATCACAGCTGTTTAAAAACCGGAAGCAATACAGTGTTGGTTCGTTGCTAATGGATATGAAACAATTTGACAATTTTTGTCGAATGTCAAGCACGGATTTTAAAAAATTATTGAACTTAATCGGCCCTAATATAACAAAAAAATATACAAATTGACGTGAATGTATCCCTGCTAAAGAAAGATTGGCGCTTACTCTTCGTTTTCTAGCTAGTGGCGATTCGTACGCTAGCTTAATGTACCTTTGTAAAATATCGAAGCAGGCAATATCAAATATAGTTCCAGATGTGTGTTCAGCTTTAATAGAAGCTTTACGGAATTATGTACAGGTAAGCAACAAAAACATACATATTTCTTTTTTAATTGAAATAACATATACCTATATTTACATTTGAAAACAAAAAATGAATAATAATGATGATTCGGGAGTGCTAGTGGAAGTTCCTGAGATGGGTTGGTCGTAAGTTCCCATATCGGCTTCATATAGAATATTTGATATGCGGTGCTGGACCTCAATTTTCGTTCGTGTACTATACCCTGCCAATTTTAATATAACGAACTCTCCAAAAACTGTATCGCCAGTTCTTTGAGGCTTTTGCGCAACAGTGTCTTTAAGAATATTATACGCCTCCGAAATTCTGGGATCTTCTTCATTTTTTTTCTTTTTTGAGCTGAGGTCTTTTTAGGAGATTTAAATTCCTTGCTGGTTCCTGGTTGACTCAAGGCTTCAGGTTCAAATTGTCCCTCCAATAATGTGACTTCCTGGTCGAAATCGCTGCTGGCAGCTTCCGAGTGAATGGATGCATGTTGCACAATTATATGAATCGGAATGGAATTTTCCCCAGTGCATGGGTGCTATCGATGGCAAACATTGCCTTATTGAAGCTCCGTTCAATTCTTCAAGTGAATATTTCAACTACAAACGAATTTTCAGCATAGTTCTTCTAGGACTTGCGAATGCTGACTACAGCTTTTTATTTGCGGATGTGGGCTGTCAAGGGAGAATCTCCGACGGAGACGTATTTAAAAACACAACGTTGTGGAATAAACTGAAGAGCGATCAACTTGGAATACCATCAGATTCTTCCCTCAAGGGAAGGTAAAAACCGTACCATTTGTTTTCGTCGCAGATGACGAGTTTCCGATGGTCGGCAGTGGACGTGGAAAAAGCCCAATGAACCCCTTCAAGATCGCCATATTCGGCAGACGATAAAGTTTGGGGGTGGTAACATCATGTTGTGGGGGGGTGCATGAAGAGCACAGGAGTCGGGCAATGCCGAAGAATCGTCGTAAGGATGACTGCTGATGCCTACATAAGCATCCTTGAAGAAGGACTTCTTGGTAGTTTGCATCAGTGGCGGCAGGATGCATCTTTCGACAAGATAACGATCGTAAGCACACAGCTCGAGTGACCAGGGAATGGCTACAAAATCAAGGATTCCACTTATTACATTGGCCCGCACAGTCTCCTGACATCAACCCAATCGAGCATTTGTGGGTTGAAGTAAAAAAATCTGTTACTTCAACGTCACAAGAAATCAGGACGTTGGATGACCTTTGGAGCCATACCCAGGAATCTTGGGTCAATATTCCGCCTTCAGTGTGCCATAATTTAGTAGATTCTATGCCACGAAGAATTGAAGCCGTGATAAAAGCCAAACGAGGGCATACGAAATATTAAAACGGTAAAAAAAAATTTTTCGATGCATAGAGTCAACTAATTGATCGAATCCCTTTTTTTATATTTTCAGGAAAATAAGTGTGTTCGCTTCAATGAAAGGAATACATTTTTTTTTACTTGCAAAGAAAAGGCTTTTATTTGTATTTATCAATTCTCACCTTCTTCCTCAAATTTGCTTAGCAGGAGCAGAGATAACGAATATATAGATGTGCAAACCAATAGAAATTTTTCGCATCATGAAATTAAAGCTTCTCAGGCAAAAGGCTTTCGTTTAGAATTCTCTTTCTATGGGTCACTCTCTTCAGTACGACCGTGGTACGACTAAATGGCCTGGTCTGGCGCTGCGGGAAGGAAAAGGCCAAAGAGCGGCACCGGGACTCTCTAATCCGTGTGCGTTGTGTCGAGCCCGAGCTGCAGCCAACGCGCATGATTTATTCATTTCATTATTCTGCGAGAAGCGAGCCTTTGCACTTCCTGGATAACCCAAGCGATAGCGTTTATTTTGTATACTAGTTTTATTGATTGATTGATTGATTGGATCCCGACAGAATTTTGATATTTGAGTTATTCTTATTGAGTTATTATTATTACATAGATTTAGGTATATTGAAGTTTTGAATTGGGTTACGTTTTCCGTTTTGTTTTGGAATATACAATTTTTCGTTTTTATTTTCGATTATGCCTTCGATTCAGAAGTGCTGTGTGACTTCCTGTCGGAGTAATTCGCGGGACAATGAAATGAAGTTTTATAAATTCCCTAAATACAATTCCAAGAAATGGAAAAATTGGGCGCTAGCATGTTGGGGCTCTTATGAAGCTATCAAAGGCGTCAAAAATCCTCTAATATGTAAGCTTCATTTTGAAACCAAATATTTGGGAGCAAAGAAATTATATTCCGACGCAATACCGACCCTTAACCTAATGGACCAAGATTTGGAATTACTGAATGAGCTACCTAATTATGACGCAGGTATCAACCTTGAAGATTTTGAGAAATTAGAAGAAATTGGACATAACTTTAGCTATGAGGAACTACCAGGTGTATGTTCGCAATGCTACAAAAGAGAAAAAAATTTAAAGTTTTATTCATCTCTAGTGCAAAAATTAAAATCCAAAATAAAGAAATTGGAAAACGAACAAAAATTAATAAAGAAAAATGCTAACAACATGAAAAGGAAACTTATGGTTGTAAAAAATAAGAAACATACCGTTGACTGTAAAGAGCTTGGTTCAATTATTGATAGTTCTGATCTTTCATCAGAAGCTAAGATATTTTGCACAATGCTCATAAAAAGGCTAAACTCATATACTAAAGAAGAGCAATTAGTTTCACAAGCCATATTTTTCAAATCCACCGCCACATATAACTTTTTGAGGGATAAGTTTGGGTTCCATATGCCATGCACACGTTCAGTTTATAATTGGCTTCCGATAAAAAACCTATCACCTGGTATCCATTACAACATATTGGAAACGTTTATGGTTCATGCCAGCAAATTTGAAAACAAAGAAAAAGAAGTTGTTTTAGCTTTTGATGAAATGAGCCTGAAACGAACATTAAGCTATAACGACCAAACAGATAAAGTTGAAGGATTTGTAGATTATGGATTCGGGGACGATTCACGACACGTTGGAATCGCCAATAGTGCATGTGTTTTCATGTTAACTAGTTTGTATGGCAACTGGAAACAAATTATTGCACATTGCTTTGCAGAAAAAACGGTCCCCGTGGCCGTATTAAAAAATATTATATTTGAAATTATGAAGATTTGCGATGAAAAAGGTCTTAAGGTACGCGTACTAGTATGTGACCAATCCACAACTAATCAAGCTTTATATAAAAACTTAGGAATTACCATTAAAAAACCTTATGTATGTTACAATGACAGAAAAATATATTGTTTGTTCGATACTCCTCATTTGTTTAAATATATAAGAAACAACTTAATGAAGTATCCATTGCATAGTTCGGAAAATGTTAAAGCAGAATGGCAACACATCAAAAATCTCTTTAAAATCGATAGCGAAGCATGTACTAGAATTTGTCCTCGTTTAAGATCCGAACCAAAGACATTATAATAACAAGATGTGCCAAGCTGCAAATATCAAGCAAAACAGCTTTGAGATTGGGTACACGAATGGGCGCAAACTTTTCAAGTTGAGCTTCTTCAAAGTTCTTTTTCCCAGTCACTGTGTGTGTGACTTGTGTGACTTGCATGGATGCTTTGGTACGGGTCGCGGGGGGCTTTTTGACTTGGCTGCTGTTCGCTGCGCAAGGAGCTTGTTGGACTGTCCAAAGGCGAAACGTGGGGGGATTGAATTTTTCTAGGAATTCTCTGATTTGCGTGCTCTTCTCAACTAAATGAATGAAATCTGCGCAAGGGAAAAGGGCATGCGGGCAGATTCATCAGGTTTTAATTATTTAATGAAGTTCAGATTTTGTGTATTTTAGGTGTTTTTCATTTTCATTTTTGATATTTTTAGTAACAAAAAGATTTCAACAGATACGTCGCTGAAGAAGTTTCACTTCAGTAAACACTTAAAGAAAGAAAGATTTTAATTCAGCAGTGTTCGGGGGCTTATAATTGATTATTCTTTTATAATCTTTATCTTCTTATTAGAAACAGTGTTGTTAGCTTCCGATTTTACTTTCCATTTACAATTTTTTCGCAACAGAACTAATATCATAAAATCCAAGACTTGTTTTCTGTGCTCAAAACAAGTATTTTGAGATTCAAACCATTCGGGATAAGTCTCATTTGTTTTTGAAATGCAATATTGTAAAATAGTTTTCCGTAGATTTATTATTTGTAATTGCTTTTGGAAAAGACAATTATAAATTTCGATTTGGAGTGAACAAATATCGAAAAACTTGTCTGTGGGTGATTGCAAATATGGTTCATCTCTAGAGCTGGAATAGTCTTTGTTCATTATAAACGATTCAGAAGGTAGAAGAAATTTGGAATTTTCTTTGCACTGTTTTACCATATCGGACGTACAATTTTCGCAAATAATTTTTTTCATGATAACCTTAAGTACAACATAACCAACAAAATATCTTCTAGCAGCAGTCTCAACCAAAAAATTTTCCGTAGCGTTCTCAAATACATTCAATTCAGAATTATCAGACAGTTCTATTTCAGACAATATATTTTCTATAATTTTATGGTTTTCTAAGTCTGCTTCCGGCATGTTCTCTTGAATTTCTTTTTGGTTTTCTGAATCCGCATTCCAATCAAAAAGATATTCTTCATCATCCTCACAATTTTTTATAGATGATGAAGCAGTCGTAATTTTCATTGACATCAATCGAGCAATAATGCTACTAAATTCACACACAGATGGATTGTTACTGTTACCACCTTTGGATCTAACTTGGGCAAAAAAATTTTCCAAGGGATCTTGATTTAGCCTAGATGTAAATAAAAATAAAGATTATAAAAGAATAATCAATTATAAGCCCCCGAACACTGCTGAATTAAAATCTTTCTTTCTTTAAGTGTTTACTGAAGTGAAACTTCTTCAGCGACGTATCTGTTGAAATCTTTTTGTTACTAAAAATATCAAAAATGAAAATGAAAAACACCTAAAATACACAAAATCTGAACTTCATTAAATAATTAAAACCTGATGAATCTGCCCGCATGCCCTTTTCCCTTGCGCAGATTTCATTCATTTAGTTGAGAAGAGCACGCAAATCAGAGAATTCCTAGAAAAATTCAATCCCCCCACGTTTCGCCTTTGGACAGTCCAACAAGCTCCTTGCGCAGCGAACAGCAGCCAAGTCAAAAAGCCCCCCGCGACCCGTACCAAAGCATCCATGCAAGTCACACAAGTCACACACACAGTGACTGGGAAAAAGAACTTTGAAGAAGCTCAACTTGAAAAGTTTGCGCCCATTCGTGTACCCAATCTCAAAGCTGTTTTGCTTGATATTTGCAGCTTGGCACATCTTGTTATTATAATGTCTTTGTCCGAACACTTAAATCCCAATAGGTTTCAAAAAATGAATGTCCGTCTTGCCCTCCAAATAATAAGTTCAAGCACAGCAGCAGGTATTCGAACTTTATGCAACTTAGGACTTCTTGAAGAACCTGCGATGGGTACGGCTGACATATTAGAAAAACTAAATAAACTATTCGATTGTTTAAATAGTAAATCACTTTATTCAAAAAATCCACATCGAGCTGCACTACAAAAAGGTAATGAAATAAGGCAATATCTGCAGGAAATGAAAACGTATATAAATGAGCTTAAATTCATAGTTCCAAATAAAAAAGTAAGAATTAATTGCATTAACGGTCTTTCGCAAACCATTGAAGGTATTCTACAATTATCGACTGATATATTTGAAGAATATGGTAATGACTGGTATTATATCTGCACAAATAAATTAAATCAAGATCGCATTGAAAACTTGTTTAGTGTCATAAGATATAAGAAAAGAAATCCATCTGTTCAGGAGTTTGGGCTAATTTTGGGTAGAGTTATATCTGTTCGTTTGCTATATATTTCGAAATTTGCCAATTGTGAGGAAGATGATGAGGAAATGCTTGAATTGGATGTAGATGCAATTGTCAATTTACAAAATAATGTAGCAGAAAATGAACCTCTTGATAACGATATTGAATTGTTAATTGAAGATGAGTCCAAATTACCAAGTGTTTCAGAAGAAGTAATTAATGAAAAAGAAATACTATTTGACAATTCAATTAAATATTTTGCGGGTTTTATTATGGCAAAAATGCTTAAATCAAAAGACTTAAAAAATTGCAGTGTCTGTAATAATTATCTTTTGGAAGTTGAATCGGCTAAAATTACAGCCCCAAATGATTATTGATTCATTTTAAAAACTTCAAGCACGACAGTGATTTTGGCTCGTTAAGGGCACCGACTGAAGAGTTTTTTATTATTTTTAAACATCAAGTCAAAATTTTTGACAAAATATTTAAAGAAAAACCATATGAACCAAATATTTTAAAAAAAATTATGAATAAGTGGATTGCGCACTTTCCAGAATGGTACAACAAGGAAAGTGATTGTTTCATTCATAGAGAAAAAATTCTTAAGTACATGATGGTAATCCTTCTAAAAAAAAATTTTATTTGGGAGTTCGACAAACAAAAGTCTAAAGAAGAGACATTCCGTGCCACACAAAGAAGGGTAAATATCCTTAAAGGCATTTAGGTAGAGTGTAATATACAAAACAAATCATTTTGTCGATATATAATTGAATTGATTCTTATATACTTTAATATCTCAATTTCCTATTAAATTGGCTTTTTTTGCGACCGTTTGGCTAGCTAGACTAATATCCCATGAGATTAAACTGACAACATTGCGAAACACCAAAGGAGAAAAGCCGGAAGAGTCTGTGAGCATGCTCTAGAAGAGAAACTGACGATCTCTTCGCTTATAGCTGAGCCATGTGCTATTGGAAGTAGATTGGAGGTTTTTAAAGTGAAAGCTCTTGACGAAAATTTTGTATGAGATTGCACATCTATATATTCGTTATCTCTGGCAGGAGTTTAAAAGACTTTTAATTTGAAACTCACATTATGCGATCAAAAAGTTGAGCCTCTGTCCTAACCTAGACTCACAGGAACATTTTTAATCCATACCAATCAAACTTCTCGGCACCATGCATTTTATACTATTTAATTAATTAAAAACACGACTCTCAACACTGAGAAGAATCGATTCACTCTCATTCAGCAATTATGACTTATTTTAAATAACTACGCTCAGTTCACACACTCAGTGAAATTACTCACTTGATTATCTTCTCCTAAGTTTCCTCATAACACAATTTTTATTACCTACTTTATCCAAAAATACTACTTTAACAACTCTATCTAAAAACACCTCTACTCACTTTGAAATCTATTGCAGACTGAAACTTTATGAATTTTCGATCTGACTGATCCCTCTTAGAAAACAAAGGAGATCCCCTCGTGACATCATCATAAACGACCCTTTTCTTGTTTTCTCAAAAACTGGAAAACGGGTGCATTGCTGCACAAATCTATTTGTTTGGTTTCGTCATCGGTCGGACGAGACCATAAACCTTTTCCGCATAATTATAAATGCGTGGTCCGTTTTTTTAAACGGGACTCGCTTATTTTTAGCGTGCAATGAATCTGTTTTGTTTGCTCAGCTGAGCGAACCTCAGAAACTATTCCGCCTTTCCCTTTTATTTTAAAATTTAGGCACGCATATTTTCCTTAAAATACTAGTTAACCAAACTTTTTCTTACTTATTTAATTGATTTCAGCTTAAATATTTCCATAAGGGGGAATCGAAGAATAATAGATTTTATTCTGATTCCTGGAATCAGTTTTTCATTGGCTGGCCAATCACAGCTCTTAAAAAGCGGACATTGTCCATACAAAAAAATCACTTTTCAATCAGAAAAGAATCGATTCTTTGATACCCGGGTATCAATTTCACATCGATTTTAAATCGGTTCTTTTGTCTATCTGGGTACATCGCAATGAGAGAGGGTGTAGAACAGTTATATGTCTATGATGAATCACGCAAGAAGTACTTTACTTATCCGATTGAATTGAGATGAAATTCTATGGGCAATTGAAAAGTGGCAACGTTATATTTTTATTAAAGTTTAGTTTTATTATAAGCATAGTTTTGCCTGAACAACATCGGTTACGAGTCAGCTAGTATGTGTATGTAATAAAAATATGTGTATTACAATCGGTTGACACAGGATTTTGTTGGTAATATTACAACACTATGTATATGTACATACAGTATACATTATATTAATATAAATGCCTTTCGAACAGAAGGCACCTTCCGGGTATTGTCCAAGACTTGCCACCTGAAAAAATCTTGAAGTGTTCTGCATAAATAGTACAGTAAATATAGCACGAAAAAATAGGGTTTCTTCGAAAAATTACCTACAGGAATTTGACTTGATAAATCGTTAGGGGGGCATAAAAAAAGCTTAACTCTAGATTTCCGTATTCCCCCCTCCCCCTGTTTTTGAGAAAATCCAAAAAATTTTGGAATGCGTTTTTCTCAGAATCTATGGGTTTTAGAGAAAAGTTTATTGAACAAAAAATGTTCAGGACATTGTTAACTACATTTTTAGTCATTGAAGCCAAGTCGTACGACTTAAATTACAAAAGATAGGTGGCGCTAAAGTATCAAAAAAGTGGTTTTTTGGCATTTTCATTAAGAATAAATAATTTTTTCATATTAATGTAAATGGGAAAGTTGTTCGTCTCAAAAATACCTACATTTTTTATTTAAACAATTTTTTTGTAAAACTTACCGTTCTCGAGCTGGAGCTTGCCAAAGTGTGAAAATTGTACTTTATGGCCGCGCTGAGTCGCGTATTCGATAACTTTGATTATGACTCAGCGCGGCCATAAAGTACAATTTTCACACTTTGGCAAGCTCCAGCTCGAGAACGGTAAGTTTTACAAAAAAATTGTTTAAATAAAAAATGTAGGTATTTTTGAGACGAACAACTTTCCCATTTACATTAATATGAAAAAATTATTTATTCTTAATGAAAATGCCAAAAAACCACTTTTTTGATACTTTAGCGCCACCTATCTTTTGTAATTTAAGTCGTACGACTTGGCTTCAATGACTAAAAATGTAGTTAACAATGTCCTGAACATTTTTTGTTCAATAAACTTTTCTCTAAAACCCATAGATTCTGAGAAAAACGCATTCCAAAATTTTTTGGATTTTCTCAAAAACAGGGGGAGGGGGGAATACGGAAATCTAGAGTTAAGCTTTTTTTATGCCCCCCTAACGATTTATCAAGTCAAATTCCTGTAGGTCATTTTTCGAACCGTATTTGCTATATTTACTGTACTAAAAGGTCGTCTTTAATCGAAGAGTTATGCAAGACGTTCAGCAAAAAAGAGACTTGAATGTATTTGCAGAACTTTATTGTCACAACCAAGAATATGTGGCGCAAAAAGTGGAGTTAAAAGCCAATAGGCACCTCCGCTTTCAGAGTTCTTACTTTCTATGCCAATCTATACCATTGCACACACAAGTCGAGGTCGGGATTGCATCTGCAGTTCTTTATTCCGACAAGTTGACAAATTATAAAATGAATGATTCTTCTTGATTGCTGCACTTCACCTATCGCGTGCACACGACGCGACGCCGCGGAAATGTAATTTGCCCGAGAAAATCGGGACGGCCCCCATTTCGCTGCGGCGAAATTAGTGCCAAAGGAAATTGCGTGGGTTTGCGGTGCTGCAGCTGTTGCGGGTCATTTGCATTTTAAGTGCGCGCAATCGGAGGCATATTCAGGGAATTAGCCCGCGCGGAGGGCGCACGCCTCGTGAAGACAAACTGGATGGATGTGCAATTTCCTTTTATTTAGGAACAAGCCGGTTCTGGAAGGTAGGCAGTGCGCCGCATAACGGAATACATTCGGGAAGAGCACTTCGGATTAATTTACCATTCACTTGCTTCTAATGAGCGCATGTTAATTAGGTTGCGTTGATGAGAGATTTATGTTATTTTGCCCTTGGGATGTAACAGAAACTAATCACAGCTAACCTAAATCGTTACATTTAAACTGTGACGTCGCTTTATTATAGGTCTAAATTTAGTAGAAGAAGGTAATATAAAGTGTTGTTTTATTACAGATAGGCAACGTGCTGCAACCCAGTGTCCTTTATCAACCGTGTTGTGATAAATATTGTTGGATTTGCAGAGTGCAGTATGATGGATCACAACAACCAAAAATAAAAACACTAGTTTAGAAAATGAACTGATATTTTATTGGCAATTGTGCTCTACAAAGTTGCTAGATTATGACTGACTGCAAAAGTTAACTACAAGGGCATTATGTAGAGTGAGAGAACCGTAAATTGCTTCAAACTTAACAAATTATATATGAAAATAATAAAATAAATTTTCCTTGACGTTTAAAAACTTCTTTGAATTAGAATTAAATTTCACAACTAACCGCTGACATACATACGGGATGTACGAAATTTGGCCGTGCACTTTTATACCTACCCTTCGAAAAACGTATTTTAATACTAGGAATACATACATTTCTTTTCTTTGAATAATTGTTTTATTTTCAATATACATTTATCTGTTTACATGTTGTAGATAAATATATGTATAATAAACAAATTTGTTCTAGCTTAGAATGTGGCAGAGATAGACGTACCGTAGATGGAATGTGTACACACATTAGGTTTTTATAATAACCCTACATTAAAGATAATGTTTTCAGTTAATTTTAGTTAGCCTGGTGTGATTACACAGTCTATTTGAATATCGTTAATTTGTGCAATTTCATCCTTTATATATGGGATACTAAGGTCCTTATGAATGCCTCCACTTTATTATAAATCAACGGGTTTTGGCATATCAATCTTAGCGTGTTGTATTGGTATGTTTGAAATATGTCGATATTGGGCTTGCTAACAGTATCCCAAAATTGTGCCCCATGTGTCCAAACGGATTTTAATATGATCTTGTAAATTTTCACTTTATTTTCTAGGACTTATGTTATTCCAACTGAAGGATAAAAATAAGATCGGACTGGGTTTTCTTAAAAATATTTTTCTTTCTTTTCTGTTTTTCTTTTGTTCAGTTGGAAAGTGCACTGAAACACGCAAGTAACATATCATTTACCGGCAAAAACTGAGAACGCATATTATAATTACATCGGTTGCAGTGCAAGTGAATAATTTGCTTATTGTGTTCTAAAGAGGGTCAGGTTCTTTTTATGAAAACAGAAAACAGGCTCTAGAAAGAATATTAAAATGCGTATCAGGAATTAGGGCTTTGTTCGTGACCACCGATGGGAATAAAATTTCATTATTTAATTTCTTCTTTTCGCTGGTTTTAAATAAAGGTGGGAGTTGCTCGAAAAGAGCAACAACTTTTACCAAGGGCAAGGCTCCGACCTGTGACCTTCCCATTGGCACTTCACTGCTCTAACCAACTGAGCTACCCGTGGCCACTGTCCGCCGATGCCTTCTAGTGATTTAGTTGTAATTAAAAAAACATTGCGAATATATTTAAGATTTTAATAAATATTTTAATAAAAATTAAAAATTTAGTTAGTTGAATCGTTTTCAAATTAGCAGATGCATAAAGTTGAAGTTCAATTTTGAATAAATAAAATAATTTATGTTCCTTCGTCACCTTTGTTGTAGTCGACAACCTGAAAGAAGACACCAAGAAGACATTTCCCACAATATGTACATACATACATATATACAGGGTGTTTTGCTAAGGTCTGAACAGGGGTATGCCAATCGATTCCAAATGGTCTCCTGATCAACGTTTGTTCGGACACCCCCCCCTAAAATCGGTCCTTCCCCCTCAAAATCGCGATACTGGTTGATAACGCATTAGAAAGCTAATCCTTCAAGCTTTCCAACGATACCACCCACGACCCGATCCGCCCGCAAACAAGCGGGGGAGCCTCCGTCAAACTTCGAAAATGGTAATTTCAAAGCCCAAAATTTGGCCTTAACCCTTCATTTCGCCGATTTCTTGCATGGGAAGATCGAAACTTTTTTTGAGAAAAAGCTTCCCTGTCATATGGCCTTTCTCGGAAAAAGAACCGCACTCGAATCCGACGGCGCGTTCCGAAGTTATTCGTGTTATAATAATGAATACAACAGCAAAACCCACTATCCGCAATGAAATCCAATTGGAATGTGACGTCACTTTCCAATTGGACTTCATTGCGGGTAGTGGATTTTGTGTTTTATTAATGCGTTATCAACCAGTATCGTAGGATGTCTCTGAAAGAACTTATAATGCATTTTCTAGGTTAACCTCCTCCAAATTTTCAATCGCGATTTTGAGGGGGAAGGACCGATTTTAGGGGGGGGTGTCCGAACAAACGTTGATCAGGAGACCATTTGGAATCGATTGGCATACCCCTGTTCAGACCTTAGCAAAACACCCTGTATATGGATTAAATCAACTTATCTGAATGGTCACAATACATCGTAGAGTTAGCTCCATTAAGTTTGTGATGTCGATTTTTTTTCATTAGGGAAAATCCTGAAAAATTACAAATTATTCATTTTAAAAGACACTCTATAAACCAAAATCAACATAGCATGATTGACATTAAGTTATCTATCTATATATATAAAAATCAATTGCTGTCCGTTAGTCTTGCTAAAACTCGAGAACGGCTGGACCGATTTGGATGATTCTTTTTTTGTTTTGTTCGTCTCAATTCAGGGGTGGTGTAAAAGGTAAGAAAATTAGGAAAAACCTAAAGGAAAAGCTAAAAACGTAAGAAATCGAATAACAGCACAAAACATACTTCGATTAGATTATAACACTTTGAATGCAAAAAATTTTAGTCAAAGTAATACTTTGAATGCAAAAAATTTAAGTCAACGTTTGCTGTTCGTTAGTCTCGCTAAAACTCGAGAACGGCTGGACCGATTTGGCTAATTTTGGTCTTGAATTATTTGTGGTGTCACAAATTAAATTTCTGAACGAAACCTCTATGTCGATCGATACCTCAGACAAAGAGTGCATCCTTCTATCTTTGTGAGTGACGATTACCGCTACGTGCGCGAGAACTTTCTTTACTTCGGTGATCCTTTGTGATAGTGATATTTCAAGTTATGTGCTCTTTTTTTTTTTGATCTTTTGTGATAGTGATACTTTACTGCTAAGTGCGCGATAACTTTTCTCACTTTGATTAATTACAATTTACGATGCCGAGGAGAAGACGACCTGACTTAGGTCGTCGCAGTCAATCAAATATGCGAAGAGCTACCTCACGTGCTAACCGCACTGATGACCAGAGAGAGACAGATCAAGAAAATAGTCGTATTGCTATGTCAGAATTGCGTTCTTTAGTGAGTGACAATGAAGTAGATAGGCTTAGAAAGCAACGAGTTCGTGCACATCAAACAGTGTTTGATACGGTATCGTAAATTCCTCGAGAACCGAGTTCAAAAATTCCCAAACTCCTGTCTTAGATGTAATAATTAATTTGTTGCATAGAAACAGTTTCAAGAATTAATAGGAAATTTTATATCTTTCTAATAAATGTCAACAACAAGTGAAGGAAGGATATTCATTGCTGCGTCCAAGAAAGATTCTTTGCGAAGTCACAGCGGACAACAACCGAGAAAATAGTCAAAGATATATGTGATCGATGGTGATTGCTATCATTCAACGAAAACCTCATTGCCATTGAAGACGTCCATTGTTAGATAGTTACGCTATTCAGCAATAAACGTCGTTCGATGTTTATCTGAATTGGCTGTATGACGAGCTCAATTAACAGACAAAAACGTTCGCACATGTGTTCGGCGCGGAACTTTGTTTGCCGGTTGGAAACTGCTTCGCCAATTTGCGCATTTTACTAAGAAAGCAAAAGTGAACTCGCTCTTGAGAAAAGACGAACAAGACGCAATTCTGGGAAAGTTTTTTAGGGCTTAATTATTATATAACTTATCTCGCTCTGTTGATTGTGCTAACGCATCAATTATAGTAATAAATACAAAAAAAAAACGCCGACGATTTTCGTTAACTTATGTCATCACATTCTCTATTTTCAAAGTTATAAGCCTGTCAAAATCGGATTTCGCCAGGTTGTTTTTTTGAGCGAGGTAATTTGAAGCATCAATTCGAATAATCTTTTCAATTTTTTTAATTCCTTACTGGTTTACTTGTTCCTACACATGTTATTGAAAACTAAAACGCGATAAAATATTGCTTTTAAAATACTTCTTGTCTCGAAAATCATAAGAAATAAGGTACAGTACCTCGGACTTAAATGAAAGACAATCCTTTGAGGATTCTAAAAGCAATTATATTGAGGCCGTACCAGCTTTTCTCGTAAAAATACTTATTTCTAGAAAAAAACTGGCTAAAAATATCATTTCTCAAATTTATTATTAAAAAGGTTCAATGCCATTTTTATTTGTTTTACACCAGGCAAAAACAAATTTTGAAAAAATCGCTACCAATAGTTCTTTTGACATCGCCCTAGTTGACAAGGGTAACTTTACTAGGACGCATGTTGTCCGGGGTTACTTTCCTCAAAGCCTTTCCCTCTCAAATAAGGGGCTTGCGGAAATAAAATGCAGCATAGCCTACCGCTTCACCCACGTTCAGATGATCCACCAAGACACAAAACGTACCAGAGCGGAGCCTTCAACTCCAAAAAAAGGGGTCGAGTCAGTGTATCTAACCTTTTCCAGGTTGGAGACAGACGGCAGCAGTGCCGCCGTAATTACAGGGCTAAAAAAAGCATTGACCACGGAACACGAAAGGAAGCGCGATAAGAACTGTGAAGCATACCCAAATCGCTTATGTGTGAGTTCTCACATTTTGGTACGGAAGTTGCCCCTGGTGGAACGAGCAGCTATCTGACATGCGCATGCATATCAGAAAATCATTCAACAAAGCTAAGCGTAGCAAGCATTGGTACGAATATATGTATGTATGTATGTATGAAGGTCCTCTCTCACTGACAATAACAGAGAACTAAAACGTTATAAACGTCCTGAAGGATTCTACTACTGCTGCCAATCTGTGATTTCCAATAATCAACAAGGTTTTGTGAAGGGTAAATCTACAACAACGAATTTAGTAATCGTAGTTTCATTTGCTTTAAAAGCTATGGAGAAGGGTAACTGGGTTGACTGCATTTATACTGATTTTAGTAAACTTTTCAAAAGGATATCCCACAATGCCCTCTTATCGAAACTTTCTTCACAGGGGATTCCAATAAATTTTTTTAATTGGAATAAATCTTACCTGACCGAACGCTCTGAGCAGGTCGTCTATAAATCGGTCCTACCTAACAGCTTTTCTGTATCATCCGGTGTCCCTCAAGAGACTCATTTGGGCCCGCTATTATTCATCCTTTTTATAAATGATATTCAGGATGTAGCCATTAATTCTGAACTCCTTATTTATGCCGACGACATTAGATTTCCTATTTCGACGACTGCCTTCTTTTGCAGGACGATCTGAATCGTTTTGTTGATTGATGTGACCGTAATCATCTTTGTTTGAATGTAGATATAAGTGCTTTTTCATGTCGTTTTCACGTAAGTCCTCATTGTTTGACTCTGTCTACGCGTTGAATCGTTCCCCTTTGTCGAGGTTGGACCATACTAAAGATCTGGGTCTTATACTTGACCGTATAAGCTAAATTTTAAACTGCATATGAGATACGTCATCAATACCTAAGTGTAATTCTTTATTAGGTTTCATCAGGCGATGGTCGAAAGATATAAGGCCTCCATACGTTATGCGTTCTTAAGGCACTATATGTGGGGCTGGTTAGACTGTTCATTGAAAATGGCTGTGTTAAGGTGGATCCACACTGAGCAAACGAAAGCAAACGAAAGCGAACGAGTAAACAACAACAACAACGTGGACTCGTTCGCTTTCGTTTGCTTTCGTTTGCTCAGTGTGGATCCACCTTTATATAGTCTCCATTCTACTCTACCCATATTTCGAGAATTGAGTCCATCCAAAAAAGATTCCTCCGCCTTGCGTTGAATGATTTACCTCGGCAGGATCGTTCGGAGTTGCCTTGTTATCGCGATAGATTGAAATTGATCAATTTGCAGACATTGGAGAGTCGTCGTGAGAGGTTGTGTTTGTCCACTTGTTAACTGGCGAAATGAATTCTCCCGAACTTTTGTCAATGTTGAGTATAAACGTACCATGGATTAATCTAAGGAAATATAGTTTTTGGAGCGTTAATAATCATAGAATGTATTAACGGGCCCATACACGAGCGAACAATTTGCGCAAATTTGTGTTTGCCAAAAAATATGTGATAGTCCATACACTACGCTAGCTACACTAGTTCTCCGTGTTATATTGGAATAGCGCCAAGCGGCAACGTCAAGTGGCGCAGACCTGGCAAATTGAAGCGGTGTATAAATTGATTAAAGTCGAGTTCTATTAACTTTTATTTACTCCTATTGTGTACGATTGTGTTCTGCATCGTTGACTCTATCAGCTGTGTTATTGTTTTGTGAAGATTTTATGAGTTGTCTGAGATATTGACTAATCTGTGATCGCTTCTAGTGACTCTAACGTAACTTTCTACTTATTTATTATTTTTTATTTACTATTTGCCCTGATTGTGTTTCTATATATGTTTTATTTATTTATTTATTCTTCTGTGCTCTGCTGCGTCAGCTGTGATAATTTAATCAGCTGCAATAACATTGTCATCTGTGATTCTGCCCTTGGCCTTGATATTTTTACCAGGCAGTGACTCTGACTTTGTGAGAAATTAGGTTAGGTGTTTTCGCGCCTTTTTTCTCCTTCTCTTATTCGTAAGTACGATAACGACTCTTACTCCTTACCGCTGACGTAACCTCTCTTCTGACTGTTATACTGTTCTACACTGACCAAGCTCACTCCTCATCTCGTCACAATGAACTTTTGCAAGTATTGCAGCGGCAAAGTTGTTGGGGAGTTGACAGAGTGCGACGGAGTTTGCAAGAGCTTTTTCCACGCCTCTTGCCTAAAACGCAGTACCAGGCTTAACAATGTCTCATCGCTTTCAACTTGCCCTGACTGCTCAGAGCTAAAACCTGTCCATATTCTGAAATGCATGCAGCAAATTGCAGATTCATTTTCCGCCGACCAACCCTTATGCCCGTTCTCCAATTGCGAAGCATCCAACTACGAACCAGCCAAAATCGCTCCATCGCTTTCCATTTTCATATTGATATCATCTTCTCTCTCGCTCGTGTTTTGGTCAACCTGGCTAACTTTTTAAATGTGTGCGTTTAACCAAAAGTAATAGTCCCCCATTCGGCAACGATATTGTACCAGAATAGTGATGTCGCCGCAGCTTTTCCGCCGGTTGTCAAAACATCATTAGAGTAATTATAACATGAAGCGCTTATAAAAATGTGCACGGTAATTTCAGGAAAATATAAAAAGTTAAATTGAGAAGTTTTTCCGCTCAAAAAGTGGTAAAAACTTCCACATTTAACATTTGCCCGATTGTGTTTTCGCAGCTGGCAGACACAACTACAGGCAAGGGCTTAATACTTTACACGAGGTTGAGCTTTTTCGTTCGGTGGTTCGTAGTTGGTTGGTTCGCAATTGGAGAACGAGCATTATGCCCGTTCTCCAATTGGGAACCAACCAACTACGAACCAACCAAAATCGCTCCATCGCTTTCCATTTTCATATTGCTTTCATCTTCTCTCTCGCTCGTGTTTTGGTCAACCTGGCTAACTTTTTAAATGTGTGCGTTTAACCAAAAGTAATAGTCATACATTCAGCAACGATATTGTACCAGAATAGTGACGTCGCCGCAGCTTTTCCGCCGGTTGTCAAAACATCAGTAGACTAATTATAACATGAAGCACATATAAAAATGTGCACGGTAATTTCAGGAAAATATAAAAAGTTAATTTGAGAAGTTTTTCCGCTCAAAAAGTGGTAAAAACTTCGACATTTAACATTTGCCCGATTGTGTTTTCGCAGCTGGCAAGGCACAACTACAGGCAAGGGCTTATACTTTACACGGGGTTGAGCTTTTTCGTTCGGTGGTTCGTAGTTGGTTGGTTCCCAATTGGAGAACGGGCATTATTCGCTAATAAGCTTCACCAGGTGTCTTCGAGCTAGGCTTGTGTACAAACTATGTCCGAGGATATGTATGCACTCAACGAAAAGCTCGACAAAATTTTAAGCTCTCTGAATGCACTTGAATCCAACTCCACTGCGCTCCTGGGAAAGACGCACGAGCTTACCACTAAGGTGTCCCTTATGTCCAGCGCCACTGATGATTTACATGCTGCACTTTCGGCGGTTGATCTCCCGGCCTCGGTCTTGCCTGTGGTGGAGGATATTCGCAGAAGTATGAGACAGGTTAAAGGTGATTTGGGATCATGGAACGCGTCTATCTCGGCGAACACTGAAATGTTGGGCTCACTCGCAACGAATCTTGACTCCCTTTCGGCCCATTACTCTAACCAGCTATCTTCCCGCGGCGGGGACTCGTCTTCTGCACCTCTGGGGGATGCTCAGACTTTGGCTGCTTCTCCGTCTCCGGTATCGCCACCCTTGGTCGATTCTCTGCCTCCTGTTGCTGCATCTCAATGTGCTAATGTAGTGGGTGCAGATGATCATATTACTGTCCGCCGATCTAAAAAGCGAAGACATCGCCGCACCGGCGATAGTGTGGCTCCAGTCGCAATTCAACCGGTGGCCACCTCTTCTCCTCCTGCAGCTAAGCTTCCCTCTGACTCTCCGCAGGCTGCTTTATCATCTTTAAGACCTGCAAAACGCCCACGATGCGTTTTTATATCCCGCGTTCATCCTGACACTACGGAGGATGAGATAGTCCCCCATATCTCTTCGCGGGTTGGTGCACTGCAGACTGCCTTCGCTTGCAGAAGGCTTGGGAACTCCCGCATCTCCAACGGCCGCTCTTTTTCTGCTTCTTTTAAAATGTTTGTCCCTGAGGATCTTTTCGACGCAGTAATTTCTCCGGACTTATGGCCTACTAACGCCATTGCTAGGGAATTTGTTCCCAAAAGTCATCCTGGACAATCTGTGCCGCAAAAAAACGTATCTGCGAGATCTCACTGTACTATGCCAATGTAACCGGGCTTCGCTCTAAAACATCCCGGCTTTTCGCGAATTCATCGAACTCCGGCTTCGACGTAGTCTGCCTGACTGAAACCTGGTTGTGCGGTAAGTTTGGCGATGCAGAGTTGTTTGGTCCCGAATTTATCATTTTCCGTCGTGATCGTCATCTCTCTGCCTTCGACGCTCCTGTGGGAGGAGGAGTCCTAGTCCTATGCGCCGTTCACCGTGACTTGCCCTGTATGCTGGTTGATTCCGTGGATTCCGAAGATTTAGAGCTGATTTGTGTGGCTATCCAGTTTCAACAGAAGAAGATTTACATCGCTACTGTGTACCTGCCTCCTGGGTCTTCTCTCAACACTTTTGCGTCCCTGGCCTCTTATATTAGCTGTGTTTTTTTCATGATCTGATCCGGATCAGATTTCGCGGCAAATTTTGTATTGAATTGGAATTTGCAAATAATGACTCCTAACAAATCTTTTTACTTTTGTGAAAAGAGCATCACATTGCATTGACTTAGAACCAATTTGCGTCAAAAACTAGATCCAATAAAATTTTCAGTTCATGACTTGAAGTTTGGATGGGCTAAAATCATTGCAATGTGATGAATTTTTTGCCAAGTTTAAAAATTTTGCTCTAGATTACAGTTTAAAATATTCAATTCAACGCGAAATTCGAGATCCAGATCAGATCATGAAAAAAACACAGCTATTGACAAGTTGAGCTCCGCTATGTTGCCTGCTGACGAGCTAGTTCTTCTTGGCGACTTTAACTTGCCTTCTATTACCTGGCAAGTCAATTCAGATGACGTCATTTTGCAACCTTCGTTCTTTTCATCACCTCAGTTTGCTGTTTCATTTGTCGACAACATCGTCTCTGCTGGCCTGTCGCAATCCTGTGGCATATGCAATGAATCTGGCAAATTCCTGGATCTGGTTTTTTCATCGGATCCGTATGGGACCCACGTCACGTGAAGCGCTGCCTTGCTCCTCTGGTTCCCGAGACTGGACATCATCCGGCCCTACACTTGGTTCTATCGTTAAATCCCGTGATCTGTTACTCTTCATCTGATCCTTTTAACTATTGTTACGACCTTAGGAAAGCTGGCTTTGTTAAAATTAACGATTGGCTTTCTGCCTGTGATTGGTCTGTTGTTTTGGGAGAGCGTGACATTGACAAGGCCGTAGAGACCTTCTACAATAATCTTTTTCTTTGTCTCGAGTTTTGCGCTCCTCTTATTCCTTCCAAGCGATCCACACAATTGCAACCGTGGCTTACTGATACCTTAAGACGTCTTAAAAACTTAAAGAATAAAGCTTGGAAGAGATTTTGCTGCTCAAAGAGCGATACTGACTATGTTGCTTACTGTTAGGGTTTAGGGCTGATATAGAAAAAACACGCTATTGAAACTTCTAAAAACAATGACTATATTTGCAGCGATCCGTACAGCTCGGCGGTTAGCAAGAGAAGTAAGTCTGGTATGAGAGTTTTTACAAATCTAGGCGACACAATACAGTTTTTCTCATTATTGAAGGGCATTAAGTACAGCAATTGAGAGTAGGCAAAACTAATGAACAGCAAAATACAGTGGCATGTGAAATTAAGTAATACAATGTTTAACTCGAAATACAAATTTAAGAAAGCTAATGATGAAGATGATGATAATGTGGGTTGAGTCTAAACATTCCGCCCGCCTCGTGTGTAGCACGACCTCGTACACTTGTGATAAGTATCCGTCCTTCATGAGAGTAGTAAGCCGCCCGCCATGCAAGGAAGTAAGCCGCCCGCCATGAAAGGAAGTAAGCCGCCTGTCATGAAAGGGTGCCCCAAAGAAATTACCAGAATCTAGTAAGAAGAAAATACGCAGGAGAATAAGTAGATGCTTGCTGAATTTTGTTAGATTAGTAGAATTGCAACTTTAGGTTTAAGCTAGACTATTTTGTTTTCTCGTTTTCGCTCTCTTGTGTATCTACTGGCAATACACATAACTTAACAATAGGTCGTTTAAAATAACCGTCTTTATGTCTGATAGTGGCTACTCGGATTTGTCCATCTGAGCCAGGATGAAGAGCGACAATTCTACCTAGAAGCCAACATTGTGGTGGTAAATTGTCCTCTTTGATTAACACTAGGTCGTTGACTTTAAGAGGGTCTGACGGATGTTGCCATTTGTACCTCAATTGAAGATTGTAGAGGTACTCCTTGTACCAGCGACTCCAAAAATGTTGGTACATTTGCTGCACCATCTGCCAGCGGCTTAATTGATTAATAGGTATCTCAAGGAGGCTGGGCTCCGGCACAGCTAAAAGATTTTCGCCAACCAAAAAATGTCCAGGAGTTAAGGCGGTGAGATCTGATGGATCGTCAGATATTGCTTGCAAGGGACGTGAATTGAGACAGGCCTCGATTTGCGTCAATAATGTGAGCATTTCCTCAATAGAAATTAGATGGCTACCGACGACTCGTTTAAAGTGGTGTTTCATGGCTTTAACACCAGCCTCCCACAAACCTCCAAAGTGTGGTGAGTAGGGTGGGATAAAATGCCATTCGGTACCGTCCTTCAGCGTTAGTTGAGGAATAGACTGAGCCAAGTAGGACCTTGCCACCACAATGTAAACTGCTGCAATTCAGAAGCTGGTATGCCACGGGTAATGCAATCAGCAGGATTATCCGCTGAAGATATATGCTGCCATACTGCGTTAGGTAGTTTCTCATGAACTAATGAAACCCTATTTGCAATATAAACCTTCCACTTGGAAGGATGTGCACGCAACCAAGCTAGGACGATTGTCGAATCTGTCCAAGCATGTATAGGGACATTAGAAAGCTCTAGATTAGTGTGTAAGTAAGGCAGAAGCTCGGCTAGTAATGCAGCGCCACATAACTCCAATCTCGGCAATGAGACAGTGCGTAAAGGGCTCACACGCGTCTTGGAAGCGAGAAGACGTACTTCGTAGTTATCAGCATCATGAATAATTCGTAAATAAACAGCGGCACCATAAGCAGCTTGCGAGGCATCGCAAAAGCCGTGCAGTTCAAGCTTTTCTGAAGAAGTTTTTAGACCAATCCAACGAGGAATTTTTAAATCCATATCATGTAGTTGTTGTTTAAAATAAAGCCATTCAGCACTCAATTCTGACGGTAATTCTTCATCCCAATCAATTTGATTTTTCCAAAGAGTTTGGAGGAATATCTTAGCCGTTATCGTAATAGGCGAGAGCCAGCCACAGGGGTCGTATAATCGACTAATATCGGCTAAAACAGATCTCTTAGTTAAAACAGGCGAATTAGGAAGTTGTATAGTAAATTTGAAACAATCAAGTGTAGGGCACCAGATGATTCCTAAGGTTTTTATTTGTGAGTCGCTAACGAGTTTTACAGATGAAGTCAGCTCTCGATCCTCTAATGGAATGCCATCAAGTAATTTTATAGAATTGGCGAGCCATTTTCGAAGTTTAAACCCTCCTTGCAGAAGTAGGGTGTTAAGTTCATTGCGTAAGTTCAAAGCTTCTCTGAGATTAAAAGCGCCAAAAAGAGCATCATCTACGTAAAAGTTTTCAAGTAAGATTTTTGACGCGTTTCCGTAGTGATCTCGGTAGTCATTAGCTAATTGCTGTAGGGTTTTACAGGCTAAGTATGGTGCACAGGCGGTCCCATATGTGACTGTTAGAAGTCTGTAGCATTGGACTAGCTCATTTGGAGAATTTCTCCACAGTATTCGCTGAAAGTCCGTATTTGGACGATCGATTAAAATTTGTCTAAACATTTTTGCGATGTCTGCGGTATAAACAAAGGGATAGAGTCGCCATTTAGTGATTATGAGGCTAACGTCATTTTGAAGCTTCGGTCCTATGTGCAGACAATCATTTAAAGAATGACCAGTCGAAGAAATCTGCGACGCGTTGAAGACCACACGCAATTTTGTAGTAGTACTACTGGGCTTTAACACTGCGTGGTGTGGTAAGTAGTAACAATTAGCCGAGTCTTTACTTTCATTCTGAACTAATTCCATATGATTCAAAGAAAGATATTCTTCAATGAAATCCGAATATTCCCGAAAGAGTGTAGGGTCTCGACTAAATCTTTTCTCCATACGGAGCAGAGAGCTCATAGCAGCTTCACGAGAGTTTCCAAGCGCAAGATGGGTAGATTTAAATGGAAGTTTTACCACATATCTTCCCTCAGCATTTCTGCAATAAGTGTTTGCAAAGATAGCTTCGCATTCCGCTTCATCGGGTGTGTAAATTGTAGCTTTTGGGGGCTCTTCTGTTTCCCAAAATTTTCTAAGTAACGAATTTAACTCCACGGTTGATGTATGTAGGCTAAAAATGGCTGTTGTTTGAGAGAAATCACTTTCGATCTTTCCTGATAGTATCCAGCCCAGCGTAGTATTTTGAGCTACGGGAGTGCCCATTGGTCCTTGACGGACACCAGCTCTGAGAACTCTACAATAAATGTCAGCTCCTAGAATAAGGTCTATGCCCGAGGGCTTATCGAATTCAGGATCAGCGAGAGGTAGGCCTATAATATGCGGCCAGTCTTCACGTTTAACAGCTTTAGAGGGTATTAGGTGTGTAAGTGTGGGCAAGACTAGCGATTGGACATTATATTTTAGTGTTGAATCGATGCCCGATACAATGTTGTGATTAACGACGGATTGCACAACGCCTGCATTACATTGTCCTACACCTAACACCGAGATATTTGCTCGCTGTTTTCGTAAGCCTAAAATGTTCGCCAAACCTTCAGTTATGAATGAGGATTCTGATCCTTGATCTAGCAGGGCGCGAATACGAAATAGACGACCGTCAGAAGATTGAATGTATACAACAGCTGTGGCGAGTAAAACAGAAGAACTCCTATTATTTGCAACATGTGCTATTGTAGTATTAGTACTGTGTTGTTGAATGTCCTTTGAAACCGAAGGAGCAGTTGCTGATGGTTGCGCAGAAACAATAGATTGAGGAGCAGTAGCGGATGTTGATTTATGAATCATAGTGTGGTGTTGCTCGTTACATTTTTGACATCGCTTAATAGAAGTACACGCTTCGACAGTATGATTTTGTCGGAGACAGTTGGTGCATAAATTTTTAAATTTAAGAAAAGCGATGCGTTGATCAACTGATTTTGCTTTAAATTTAGGGCAAAATAGAATAAAATGTTTTTCATGACAACACGCGCACGCCGCTGTTGACGGTGCTTGATGAGAATGATGAGCATAAGCTTTAGAAGTGCGCGAATGCAATTTTGATTTGTGCCCAGCGCCTATAGACGGTTTATTTTCGTTAAGTGCATTTAGAGCCTGCAGTCGAGTCTCAAGAAAATCCTGTAGAGACTTGAAAGCTGGAACGTCTTTTGATGAAACTAGAGAAGTTTCCCAATCCTTGCGAGTACTGTCATCTAACTTGTTGGTTAAAAAATAAACCAACCAATCATCCCAATCCTTTACAGGTCGCGAAAGATTATCCAGAGCTCTTACAGCTTGATTGAATCTGTCCAAGACTCTTCTAAGCTCGCTTGAAGTTTCCGACGACATATTAGGTAGCGTAATGAGTTCATGAATATTGGTATTTACTAAAACACGTTTATTCTCATATCTCGACAGGATAAGATCCCACGCAGAATTATAATTTACGCTCGTTATAGAAAAGTGCTTTAATAACTTGGCCGCTTCACCTGTGATGGCAGATTTAAGATAATGCATTTTCTGCACATCTGATAAAGAGCAATTATTGTGGATAAGCGACACATAAGTATCATGGAAAGAAGGCCAATCTAAAAAGGATCCACTAAAGCTTGGTAGCTGAATTTTTGGAAGCTTTATAGCTTGGGAAGAAGAGGAGGTCTTTACTGTCGAGTGAAATAAGTGAGCCTCATTTTCGGTCAACTCCTCTCTGGGAACTTGAAAAGCTTCCAGCTGCTTTTTGATCCAACTGATCGTTTCAATATATTCGCATTCCACTTTGGAATAACTATCCGCAGTAAAAAACTCATCGGATTTCAGAGTTTCATCATCGACATTATCAAGTAAAGTTTCATACGCTTTGGTGTATTGTTGCCAATAATTATGAAGGAGCTGAAGCCTTGCTTTTAAAAATGGCTCATCTCGTTTTTCTTTACACATTTTATTTGCGTTCGATATAAATCTCGAGATTCTCTCGGAAATTGTTGTCACTTTAAGTTTAGCTTTATCCATTCTTAATATGTGTACGGAAAATAACAGAAAAATAATCTGATATCGCAACGTAATAAATTTGTTTTTATTATTTGCCAACTTAGTCCACAAAGTAAGTTTTAAGTTCAAAAGTTCACAAGCTCAAATTTCGTATCAATTTAGTCCGAAAATATACGCGAATGTAACTTTGAGTTCAAAAAATCACACTTTTGAGTCTGAAAAGCCCGCGAGAGTAACTTTAGTTTGAAAGTTGTAGTCCAAAATTGAGCTTCCACAAAAGTTTACTCACTCAAATTTATCACTTGCTTCTGTCTGTGCTTTTATGCATAAGAACTATTATGTTATTTTCTATGTTGTATATGCTGTATTATTTAGCAATTAGAATTCTGTATTCTTTAAGGGTGTAGTTTTGTATTTAAAATAGTATATTGTTTTAGTTTAAGTTGTTAACCGCAATGTTGTAGGCATAAGTATGTTGCGTTTATATGTTAGTATGTATATGTTTCATGCTGTTTGTCCGCGAAGCAGGACAGTAAATTTTGTTTTAAAAATAGTAATTGGAACGGACTCACGGGATTCCAAAGAATAGATAGATAAGATCTGCTTCTCTTCCTGCTGACGCTATGATGATTATGTCCAGCTGCAGCACAGGCGAATGCAGCATAAGGAGGCACGTGGGGCGCTATGTTGGCACAGACCAGTTTTTGGGCACAATCACCAATTTTTGTTAATGGAAATTAACGCGAATCGCGGATATAGTCAATAGTTTTAAGTTTTTATTGTTTTTAGCTCACTTAGGTGATTTATTCGGCAATCACCACCTTCCGTTAGTCAGCACACGCGAACCGAATTGTTCTCCACAGGTAGTCGATTAGCCCGAATATACTTTCGCCGGAATTTAATAAATTACGCAAATCGCGATTAATTTAATGCGGTTCGAAGGACCAGAAATGTTAGGGTTTAGGGCTGATATAGAAAAAACACGCTATTGAAACTTCTAAAAACAATGACTATATTTGCAGCGATCCGTACAGCTCGGCGGTTAGCAAGAGAAGAAGTCTGGTATGAGAGTTTTTACAAATCTAGGCGACACAGTACAGTTTTTCTCATTATTGAAGGGCATTAAGTACAGCAATTGAGAGTAGGCAAAACTAATGAACAGCAAAATACAGTGGCATGTGAAATTAAGTAATACAATGTTTAACTCGAAATACAAATTTAAGAAAGCTAATGATGAAGATGATGATAATGTGGGTTGAGTCTAAACACTTACTATAATTTACGCACTCAATTTATCTCGTGTCAGACCGAATGCTACAATGATTATCTCCTTAGAATGCAGTCAACCCTAACCCTACGCAGCAACCCCAAGCAGTTCTGGAGGTTTGTGAATTCAAAACGTAAGTCTGATGGGTACCCTTCTGCTATGAAACTTGGCGACAGTTATTCTACTGATTCTCTTAGCATAGCCAACTGTTTTGCGGTTTTCTTCAGAACAGCTTTCTGTGATAATCTTTGTGTTATTAATCCTGACGACTTTTCTCACTTGACGAGGCTCCCGCCGACCTCCCTAGAGACTAAGGATCTTATACTTGACGAGGAGTCCATTTCTAATTATATTTATACTTTGGCCGATAACTTCTCGAATGGACCAGATGGCATTCCTACCGCTTTCCTTAAACGCTGTAGCTCGTCCCTAGTTTCCGTTCTATGTTATTTATTTAATTTATCCTTAAGCTGTGGTGTCTTTCCTAAACAGTGGAAAACCTCCATTATTATCCCATTACATTAAAAAGGTAATAAATGTGATATCTCCAACTATCGTCCCATTGCAAATTTACCTGCTATTGCCAAAATATTCGAAGCGCTCGTTTGCAAAGTCTTATACTTCCACTGCAAACCTTTTCTCCACTCCTTCCAACACGGCTTCGTCAAAGGTAAATCAACCACAACTAACTTAGTTGAATTTACTAATTTCTGCATCACTGCTCTTGAAGCCGGAATGCAAGTTGATTGCATTTTTACAGATTTTAGTAAAGCTTTTGACAGAATCAATCATAATATCCTTGTATATAAGCTTTCTGTTCTTGGTTTTCCCACTGTTTTTGTAGATTGGATCAGCTCTTACTTGTCTGGCCGAACGCAACGAGTCAAATTTCGTGAAGCTCTTTCTGACGAAATAAATAACACTTCTGGTGTCCCTCAGGGCAGTCATCTGGGGCCCTTGCTTTTCATTGTTTACATCAATGATGTATCTTTGTTATTAAACAACTCGAGGATCCTATGTTATGCTGACGACGCCAAAATTTTTAGACGTGTTTCCAGCGGGATGAACTCTGATCTCTTAAACTCTGACTTAGACATCTTCTATAAATGGTGCTCTATTAACTGTCTCGACCTTAATATTAGTAAGTGTACCTGTATGTCTTTCTCACGCAGGAGGGTACTTCTGAATTTCACCTACTCCCTCGACGGTTATCCTCTTTCTCGAATTGACAAAACCAAAGATTTGGGAGTTGGTTTGAATTCTCGAATGTCCTTTGAAGACCACATTGACGCCATCGTAGCCAAAGCTAATGCCACCTTGGGGTTTGTTAAAAGATGGTCCAAGGAATTTGACGATCCGCACATTACTAAAATACTTTTTTGTACATTTGTTCGCCCAATACTCGAGTATGCTAGCCAAGTTTGGTCGCCATCTTATGCGACCCACATAAATCGTATTGAGGCTGTTCAGCGGAGATTCTTGCATTTTGCCCTTCGTGGTCTCCACTGGGCTAACCCTACTTCTTTACCGCCTTATTCCGAGAGGCTTAAGCTTTTATCGCTTCAGTCCCTCCAGGAACGTCGAAACATTTCCAAAACTGTGTTTGCTTTTGACTGCATTCAGGGCTCAATCAATTCTCCGGAACTTTTAAATCTTTTTAACATTTCTGTTCCGTCTCGCTCATTGAGGACTCACGACTTCCTTTTTGTACCTCATCACAACACGAATTATGGTTTGAATGAGCCGACTTCGTCAATGTCTCGCCTCCTTAATTTGCATTATCGCAATATTGACTTCAATTTAACAAAAGCTCAACTAAGGAGTCAGCTTTGCTAACGTTTGCTAATATGTTTTATGTAGTAATCAGTGTATTTGATGAATCTGCTTAAATAAATAAATACGCAACAAGTTGTGCAAACTTCAGTTGCGTTTAGGTTCTCGTTGAGGAAAGATTCCTGAGGCTGCGGCTGCGTGTTTGGCATTCCTTTGAAGTAACTTAAGATACAAAAGGAATTATTTTATAATTTTTGGAGTAAATATTTGATGGATTTATGCAATATTAGTCCATTTCTATATGTCAGTGCTTAGAACACAACACTTCAAAATGCACCAACATCACCATACACGAGCAAACAACTTAAACAATTAAAACATAGGCTAAGTAGTATTTTATAGTTTTTGATATATGTATATGTATGTATTCTTATTCGTATAGTTTTGTAAAGTCAGGGCTATTATCTATTGGATGAAATAAATTAATAAATAAATAAATAAGTGCTGTTAGGGCATAGAATTCTTACTAGATGCAGGTCGCCTTCAGAAAGTACTAGCTAAGAAAGCAATAACTGGTGTAGGGTTTCTGAAGAGGCAGAACCAGAACAGGAGCTTCATCCAACACACAACGAGAAACTCTAGAATACCTATTACAAGTGCATCTTCCTGATTTGGTTTTGGCACAAAAGAACCCCTACGCACCCCCTTCCAATAATAATGATAAATAATAACTTAGCAAAGCAAAACAAATCATAACATTCATAATCGCTGAAAGCAAAGACCATATATGGTTTATATGGTCTTTGCTGAAGGTTAATTAAATTATTGTTAACGTTTTTTTCTGGGATATTCTATCAATTATGGTATCAATTGCATTGCATTGAGAAATGCATAAAACATAAAGACAAAGAGCACATAAAGGGCGCAAAAAAATAAATGCATGATCAAAGATAACACAAGATCAGCGAGCACGATAATTAAAGAGCGATTTTTTTAGTATTATTATGTTATATAATTTTAAGCTTACTCGTTATTCGGATTAAAACAGCACTTATATTTCCCATCAAAAATTAAAAATAAATTAGACTAATTTTTTAACTTGGCAGGCACAATCTTTGCTTAAAGTGGTTTGTATAGTATAAAATGTTGTTTTTAATTAAACATTCAGAACTGGAAACATTTGGTTGGATTGATTGTAGAGTACATAGTTCAGTTCAGTACCAAAACACGTAACATCAGTATAAATTTGCAATAAAATGTAGCGCAGCTGGAAACAAGGTCCATCAGTTTCCCTTTGAATCTACTCGATTAACAAAGTATAGAGTCTGAAGGGCCTGGAGCAGATGTCGGTATTTATGTTTATAGCTGCTCCATTTTCCCAGAGTAAAAACAAAAGATCGTAAAGAAGCCTTGAGCAAAAGCGGGGCTTCTCATTTATAACCTCTACTTGAAAGAGTCTATCGATGGTTTGATTTATATGATAAAAGGTGTCCTTAGTTTGTTACTATGCTGAGATAACGATAAATGTCCGAACGTCTTCGGTTAAGCGCTTTTTTTGGGAAAACGTTCGAAATTGAAATTAAGAGCCTTCCTGTGTTCACGCAAGCGAATGTTGGTGCCATAATTCTCTACTTTTTCTCTTGTTGTCACGTAGACGCCGTTTACAGCGGTGCCTTAGCACGCCATGTGAGGCTGATTGTAGGTCCCGACACGTTTGATAAATAGCCCCTCACTGAAATGAGATCATTCTTGGAGGAAAAAATAAGACAAATTCCTAGCAAACACGTCGACATGATATACTTCGTTCGTTTGCTCAGCCACCCTCTGTCAGGATGCAAGATTTGTCTCCATCTTGAGCCCTATTCTTTGTGGCCGTGTGAGTCACCCCCTCGTTGTCAAGGTCAGTGGGATTTCTCACTTCGACCAACTTTGGGTTATTCAACTTAATGTTCGACCTTCAGGAAACGGGTCTGTGACGGCTTTTTACAGGAACTGTAAGGAGTCATCCAACTGTGCCCAGCCGCTACTCAATTGAGCACTTTAAATTATTTATGGCAATGGCTTTATTTAGGAAGTTAAACTCCCGATGCGATGGCATTAAATTGCATTAAGGCAGTCCTCTCCTGTGAGGGCGTTTTATCCTTTGGCGACATAAAAAATTCATGACCATTCATGGGCTCGAGTGAATTAATTTGGAGATGCTTCACAGCGCGCAAAAGGGACGTTCGTTACACTGTCCCACCTTTAGAAAATTTTCTGGATGATAATTTGTAATCACATCGCTTTCGGTTCCTAAAAACGGCAATTTTTTATTTCGGATACAAAAGCACTCTATCTCTTAATACTGTTGGGTGTGCGATTGTAGTATGTAATTATTTATCAATAATTACAAAATTTTGAGAATGGAAATTTAATGGATATTCCTTCATTTTATGTTTTATTTTGTTGTTATCTGTAAACCTACCAGAGCAGAGGAGGTTTCTTCTTGCAAGTTCATTCGGTGCAGATATGATATAAAAATCAAAGGGGCGCCAGATAGAATTCATTGAATTTCAACTTAAGGGCAAGATTTGTAAATATAAATAAAAAAAAATGCTTAATTGAAGCTTGTTAGTGTAAGGTATTATGACCCACACGGATATTTTCTACTCTCATCATGAGATTTGATTTCCCGTTATTCATATTTGTTGTTGTCGCCAAGCCTTAAAACTTTATTGCGATTCTATGCGCCATGGGAGAGCGCATGTGTGTGTACGACTGATTTATATTAAACTAGCAACCCGCCCCGGCTTCGCACGCGGACTCCCACGGACACCCCCTCAACACCTCCTTCATCTTCTCCCACGGACACCCCCTCAACTCCTCCTTCATCTACTCCCACGGACACCCCCTCAACTCCTCCTTCATCTACTCCCACGGACACCCCCTCAACTCCTTCATCTTCTCCAACGGACACCCCCTCAACTTCTCCTTCATCTTCTCCCACGGACACCCCCACAACTCCTCCTTCATCTACTCCTACAGACACCCCCACAACTCCTCCTTCATCTACTCCCACGGACACCCCCTCAACTCCTCCTTGAAATTCCGTATTTTAAAATTCTCTCGTAAAATGATCTCAGTAAACTTTGACTTAAATTTTTTGCATTCAAAGTGTTATAATCTAATCGAAGTAGTCGGCATTTTTTTTACACCTTGGGTTACGTTACTAAAGTTTTAGTAAGGATCCCTAATCTTTTCTAGCAATAAATATAGCCTATGTTACTCAGGGTGAATGTAGCTTTCTAATGGTGAAAGAATTTTTTAAATCGGCACAGTACTTTTTGAGTTTATTCATTACAAACATACACACAAAAATACAAATCTTTCCTCTTTATAATATTAGTATGACTATGGATATGAAAGTTAGTATAGTTTTAAAATCCTCTTGTTTTAAAATAATTGGTTAATAATATATAGTCAGCAAATATTATGAGCCTGTCCGAATCCAAGTCTTCGTCTTCGTCTGGTTATAACAGTTCTCATTCCGTCTCACGAAGTCAACGCAAGCCTCGACTCGCTCATCAATCTAAAAACTCTTGTACTACGTAGCTAAACTCACATCATAGACATGAAATTGAACAGAGCTTAGCCATTGATTATATAATCAATGGCTTAGCTTACAAATGGGAAAAGGTGTTTGAATATGTTGTTATTTTGGGCCTTAAAATGTTATAGCAAAAATCTTAAGAGGCCATTTTAAAAAAAAATTAATTCAAGGACGACATTTAGTACCAGTTTTGGTATTTCTAATGTTAAATACGCTAGCAGCCCTGCAATCTAGTTTAATCGCCTTAATGTATACTATTCATAAAAAGAAGCAAGCATGAAGCATCAAGCGATCAATTAAGAACGGAACATGTTCAAACAAAATGATCGTGTCGAGACGAATTATCGCTGCAAATTAGTACGATAAACTTCTATGTATGCAGCCTGGTAACACTGTTTCCCCCAGTCCATTCTGTGAATACCGGGAGCCATACATACAAATCGATCATATGTACATATATGTATCTATGCTTCACCGGCAACATTTATTCTGCAATAGTGAAGTATGTAAACAATCTTATTATATGAGGAGTTTTCTTTCAATATAGTAGCAGCTGGTCGTCTACGTGTATTTCGATCGAGTAGCTTCTCTTTCAGTAGTTTCTGACTTTCGAATTGAGAAAGTTATTTTTTGAATAACTTGACTAATTTTAACGAGCAATTTAAAGCAAATAGATTGCATATTTGTGTCATTTTAGCGAATTACACTTGAATATTTACAATTATTCCTAAATTTCGTGAAAATGTTTAAAGTAAGTATTTGTTGCTCTAAACACTCTTCTCAACGCTAAAACTCATTGTGATTATTATTATAATAAGTGCATAATTTAATACATTGTAATCAAAATATACGCTCTTCTAATTGAGGTAATGTCAATTTTATATTGAACTCTCGAGTTTGTAATAAAAAGTCCAAAAATATGATCTTTGAACTTTGTTCGAGTGTAGCTTAGACATTAACCAATCTGTGTGAAGTGAATTTCTATTATCTCAAGCAGAAATGACACTGCGTAAAAATTAAAAATATTTACTTTGTGTGGCACCAATGTATACACAACAAATGTATTTTGCATGCAAATAGTATAAGCGCACTTTGGCTTGTATAACAAAAATGTGTTATTATACAATATATATTTTTTTAAGGTCATTTCTGCAGCGGTACCTAATATCGGGCGCTCTTCAACCAAGCACCTGAGAAACTATAGCGCATCGACTGGTTTCACGTTAAAACTATCAAATGAACAACGTGAAATGCAAGAATTAGCGCGAAAATTTGCCCGCGATGAAATCGCCCCAAATGCACAAAAATATGACAAAACGGGAGAGTTCCCGTGGGACATCGTAAAAAAGGCTCACAGCATTGGGTTGATGAATGGCCACATTCCTCAAGAGGTCGGCGGACTTGGACTGAATTGTTTTGATAGTTGCTTGGTGACCGAAGAACTCGCTTGGGGTTGTACTGGAATCACATTAGCAATTGAAGGAACATGTTTGGGGGTAGACAATTTTTTGCTTATTTGCAGCTAGATAGTATTATTTATATAATAATTTATATTAATTTTAGCAAACTCCCGTCATACTTGGTGGCAATGCGGAGCAGAAAAAAAAGTATTTGGGACGACTAATCGAGGAACCATTATTAGCTGTAAGTGGACAAATTTTTGTAGTGTAGTACCACAGACAAATAAATATAAAGATGGCCCGCTTCTAACATCAGAAGTGTGACCAAAAATTTCTAATGTCTCCACGGCGATGCTGCACTGCACTGGCTAGCAACGCAGAGAAGCTCGGCCTGTAATGTTATTGCTGTGGGCTCATGCGTCGTGGTGCACCGAATATGCGTCGACGTGCCTTTGGTTGTCGGCATCGACATTCTTAGTGCAAATCAAATTCTAAGAAAGAGCGGGGAACCTCGACTGGGAATCAGAAGTCGGGAAGGAAAAATGTTGCATTTAGAAAAAGACGAGGATCCCGAATTTACAGAATTTGCAGTCGTCGACGAAGATGATTTAGTTGAAATTAGATTCCTTCGTTATTTTGTTGGTTTTGCATTATTTAAAATCTCTCCTACAGTTTTTGTGACACGGCCATGAGAAGATCGAGAGGGATAATAAAGTTACAAAAACATCCGAAACATTCCTTCCATAACAGCTACTCGAAATGTTAAGACTTTGGCAATATTATGTAGTTGTTCCAAATGATCAATTTTTTGAAATTTGTAAAATAAAAGTCCAAATTTTAAAAAACTATGTCACTAGCAGTCAACGTTTGCAGGAATTATAACAAAATTTATTGAAACGTGTATTTCAGGAAATTGTCGAATTCCAGAATTTTCATTTTGGTTTAGTAACGAAAATATCTGCAAAGATCACAATTTTAAAATTCTTGAATATATAAAGGCCGCTGAACACTTACCGGCAGGGCACGACCCGGCACGAAACTACAAAATATTCTTCTCTGAAAACAAAAGGATTCATGTACATGTACCGACAACAGCACGACACTGGCCCGACCCGGCAACTGCACTGCCGGTGGGTATCGTTGGAAAGAATTCCGACCGGCAGTAGCCGTTTGCTTACGGACTGCTATGACACTTTTACACTATCTGACAATATCAGAACAAGAGAAACAACTCAGATAGTGTCGGTATTGGGATTTGACATCGTGACGTCACGATCCAATATGGCGGTTCTTGGCCAGAGCTTAACATGCGTAACATAGGCCAGAATCGTCTTTTTTGAATTTTTCAAGTAGATAAATGGAATAAGTGTTGCATTACGGTTGTACACATTTTAAGAAATTAATATATTGGTATTATTTTGAGCAGTGATTTGTAAGAATAAACTAAAGTTTTCATTCATAGAAATCTTCGTCAGTTAGCGCGGGCTCTTGTAAATCGTTTGGGGAAATAACTTCACTTCTATAAGGTTCCATAATTTCAGCTCCTTCATTTGGTTCATTTTTTTCAATAATTATCAAATCTTCATTATCTTCCTCGCAATTACTGAATTCTGACTTCATTATTATTTTGTTGGATAAAATTCTTCCAATGATGTGGTTAAAATCATATAATGATGGATTCTTATTATTGCCACCTTTAAATCTAATTGAGGAAAAGATATTTTCAACTGTGTCGCTATTATATTTATAAGTTAGTAAAAACTTCTTACTCGGATAAAACTGTAATATATCATCTGATAAACATAAAATGCAATTGATTGCTTGTAATAAGCCATCGATACAATATATTTTTTTTGAAGTTTTTACCACTAGGTACAGTTTGAAGATACATTTTCATATTTTCTAAACTTAATTTAATAAATCCATCCTTTCTTATAGCCGATTTATAAATATTCTTATTGAATGGTTGCTTACTGTTTAGCATATTAAATAAGTTATTCATTTTCTCGAAGAACTCAGCTGTAGGCAGTGCGTTTGACATAGCTTCTGCACTGAATTGCTTCAAAGCATGTGTTGTTTTAATGGCAGAACTGCAAGTATGACTAAATACTTGTACAGCGTAACTCACCTTCATTTTTTGCCAAGTATCGGGATAAACATGTTTTGTCGTAATTTTTGTGCACATTTTTGTAGTCTTTTTCTGTTCCAAATTGTATAATTCTTTTAGAATATTCCAACTAACTTCACCATCTTCACAAACGATACGAATAGATTTGAATAGGTGGGGTACATCATACATTGCAAAAATTCGTTGCCAATTATGTTCGAAATATGGCTTGTCACAGGAAACACCCAAACGTTTAAATACACTTCTGTTCTTAGAAGCCTGATCACATACAATTACTTTTACTTTAAGACCAATATCTACACAATAGTTTATATTTTCTTTAATTTTCGTTTCTAGAACTTCCGCTTTAATAGAAGTATCTTTCTAATAATAACTTATAATAATCTTTGAATTTGTAAAAATACTTCTGACCATAAAAAGACAAACGTGTTTGGCAATATTTTTGTTTTTAACATTTCCTAAATCAACGTAACCAATGATTTCGTCTTTTGTAGAATCATAAAGTAGTTCTTTTCTAATGGCCATTTCATCGAAAATTAAAACTACTAATTTCTCCTCGTCAGACAATTTTGAAATTATTTTACTTAAGTATTCTTTTATATCAGAATTAAATCCAGGAGAACAATTTTTAATCGGTAACCATCGATAAATTGAGGATACTGAAGGCAAATTAAAATCAAAAGTTTTTCTCATAAATTGATATGCACTGGGAGATTTATAATGCAAATTTTGTGCTAAAATTTTTGCATCATCCGACCATGCCTTACTTTTTGGTTTTTTGCACAATAGCATTTTTGCAAAAGTCTTTGATGGTGAGTCAATATCTTTAAGAGAATCAATTAAATTTGGCAGGGATTTGCTGAAATTTTCTAAAGATCTCAATTTTTGTAGTTTTAAGTTTTTCTTTTTTTGAACAAAAAGTCTAGATTTGCATAAATCAGATTTTTGCCTTAACTTAGCGTGCAATATTTTATTCTGTTTTTTTAAAATATTATATTTATTCATATAATATTTCAAATTTTTCTCCGCTTTTAAACAATTTGAACAACATGCTGTTTCATCAATTTCTTCAATGTTCTGAGTAGGTTCAGGTTCATATTTTGGTAAATCTTCTATATTTAATTCATCGCATATTGGTCGCTTGTAAGATTTACCGAAAAACAAAACAGGAATATGATCAGGATCAGAATCATATATAGAATTGTAATTAAAAGTACACGAATCGGGAGTTATAGTATTAGAAGTATCAGCATTCTCCCCAAGATGTAAAGAAGGCATTGCATTTTTCTTAAGCTTCTTTTTTCCAATACAAACTTGTGGAAAATGCTTGGAACAAATGTAAGGTTTCTTGGGTTTTGGTGCACACGTTAAACCAATGGCCTGTAACCATTTTTCAAATAAATCACTTCCTTTAGTAGGAAAATTAAAAAACCTTATATAGGGACAGGTTTTTCTTGTCGTGCGACAAGAAGGAACTTCACAGCGCACTCCCCATACTTTACGACTTTTAGCAATTTCCATATTGGTACAAAATTCAAGTATAAAATCCAAAATAAAAATATCAAATCCAGAACAAATAAAAATATATTAGTAATCTCCTACAGCTAATATTTTAATCAAATCAAAGCAATATTCCAAATACAGATCCAAACTCGAAATCCAGCAAACAAATAGCCAAGGTCAAAATAGAAATTTCTGTTATTAAAAAGTTGGTACATATACAAAATGACTCGTGCACAAGAGGACTACTCAGTCTGAAATTCAAAATCGAATGAAAAATTCCGGTGGAGCAATAATTTGCATCAGAAAAAGAGGCCACATATGTACATATAATGAATCATATCTTCCAAGCACAATACAATGCTGGCCTTTCGATCCCACACCCCGCTCCAACCCCGGAATCCTATAAAATATGGAATTCATTGAAATGTTTTTACACACACCTAGCCGGAGTTTATCATTTAATTCTCAAGGTATTGATCCTGATACGTCACAATACATCCCAGCTTCCACAAAGCTATTGACCAATATCACAACCTTGTGGATTATTTCGTGAATTAAAGCCGCAATCATAACTTGTTCGTTCTTGCTGTGCACCTGTGGGTCCACACTGAGCCACCGAAAGCGAACATATGTGTTCGAGTACAAGTTTTCGCTGAATGTGTACGCGTTTCAAACGCGAACGAATCTGTTCTATACCCTGTGCTCTTGTTCCGTGCTGCTACCAAATGTGGAAGCAACAACGAACAAGATGTGAACGAACATAAATTTCTACGAAAAGCAGTGCGGACGCCTCACGAATCTTTAGCGAAGGTAATTAAAAAACCCTAAACGAACAAAGAAGAAAACCCTAAAGTCCTAAACAAACAAACAAGTTTGCCGAGTGTGTACGTCAAGGAAATGAGAACGAATGTGTGCTATACTCTGTGCTTGAGTTTCATTTCGATTGTGAAATTATAGCGACTCCAGCATATGAATTTTTGTCAGTTTTGCTGAATATATCGGACAATGAAGTTATAATTGCAATTACTGAGCCTTTCTTTACTTATATGCATACTGTGATTCATTAATAAATCCACAAAAAAAAAAAAAGGCTGTTTTGGTATCATGTAGGAAACGCTGTACCAATCGATTCCTTGGACATGTACGAGTTAAACGAGGGTTCAAATTCAAAATTTACCGAAGTTTGTATAGAAAATTGGTAGAAAACACGAAATATTCGCCATATTTTATATACATTCGCTCAGATTTTCCAACTTGAATGGAAAACATGCAAATGTAAGCAAACCTGATTGACGCCTTCTCAAAAGGCGTCCACACTTAAAAAATTTCGCTTGTGTTTGCTTGCATATCTACGAACGCCTGTGCAGCACGTGTGATTATGAAAGCAAACATAGCGAACGCGCATGTTTTTTTATGTTTCTTCAGCGTACACACTAGAAAACTTGGATTGCAAACATGTGTACTCATGCGTTCGCTTTCGGTGGCTCAGTGTGTACCCACCTTTAAGCGAAAACTTGTACTCGAACACATATGTTCGCTTTCGGTGGCTCAGTGTGGACCCACCTTTATATGAGTTGAAACTTCTTTATGCGTAAGCTTTATTATTCTATGCTGACGGAAAGAATTTGGAACGAAAAGTCGTATGAATGAAATAATCGATCGCGGCGCAATATGATTAATCGTGAGACGTTCCTAATATATTATATGGGAAAGACCTATTGACCGTTTTTAAGGTTCAATAGCCAAATAGCAAAAACAGAATAATAAATTTCGTCTTTTCTGTCCATATGTCAGAGCCTTATAACTCCGTCATCTTTCCATCAATTCTAATGAAGTTTTACAGGGAGGTGTCTTATGTGAACCAATTATGTAATGAAATTGGGGGTAGCTTTTCATATAAACATACATATTATGTATATGTATTTACATAGATTTATGGGATGCACAGTTTTACTTTCGCGCAGCTTATTGTACAAGGTATCGTTGGACAAACCTTTACAAATGCAATAAAAATTCTTAATTCACTTTGTTATTGGTAAGTTGATATCGGCTCTGCGAATAAATTAAAATTGAAGATATTAAAGTAAAAAATTAGCTTTTATTTTGTTTAAAAAACTGAAAAATCAACGTTCCGACTCCATCATCAGGCTAACTCAACAGTAAGATAATATACATACTCATACATATATGTATATGTATGTATGTATGTACATATGGACATATATGTATTAAAATGTCAACTCAATTTAACATCGGGAAGTGAGTTAAATCAACTTGCAAAATGTCATTTCTGCGACTAAGATTCAATCGAACGATTCGAAAAGAGCTTAAAGAAGCCCTTTCTCGGTAAAAATTCCTTAATAAAGTTTTAGAACTCTCATAAATTCATTTCAGTATCGTTTGGCTTCAATTTTGATCAACTACTGTTTGGCCCCTTACATAATAAGAAAATAAAATAGCATCCTACCAAAATACACGGTCGAATGCCCATTTAACTTGTTTATATTTTTGAATGAACTCCTTTAAAATCTTTTTAGGCCTATTGTGTTACCGAGCCAGGTGCAGGTTCTGATGTGAGTGGGATAAAAACGAAAGCCGAAAAGAAGGGCGACGAATACATCATAAACGGACAAAAAATGTGGATCACAAATGGTGGGGTGGCGAACTGGTACTTCGTCCTGGCTCGATCAGATCCAAATCCAAAATGTCCAGCATCAAAGGCATTTACAGCGTTCATCGTTGATAGAGACACCCCTGGAATAACGCCAGGCAGAAAAGAAATAAACATGGGGCAGCGCGCTTCGGACACCCGAGGAATCACATTCGAGGATGTCCGGGTGCCCAAGGAGAACGTCTTGTTGGGCGACGGAGCTGGCTTTAAAGTAGCCATGATGACCTTCGATAAAACACGACCACCGGTTGCCGCAGGGGCTGTTGGTCTAGCCCAGCGTGCCTTGGACGAGGCCACCAAGTACTCCATGGAACGCAAGACATTCGGCATTCCAATTGCGGGGCACCAGGCTGTGGCGTTTATGCTGGCCGACATGGCGATGGGTGTTGAAACCGGGCGGCTGGCCTGGATGAAGGCTTGCTATGAGGTGGACCACAAGGGCCCCAACAAGACGATGTACGCCTCGATTGCCAAGTGTTATGCTTCCGACATGTGCAATCGAGTCGCCACCGATGCTGTTCAAGTATTCGGTGGGAACGGCTTCAACACCGAATATCCTGTAGAAAAACTCATGCGTGACGCGAAAATTTATCAAATCTATGAGGGAACCTCACAAATTCAAAGACTAGTCATTTCACGCGAACTTCTTACTGCCGCCAAACAGATGTCCTAATCTTTTATGTACCATAAATGTTTAAGTGCAATTCTCACTTACGATTTTTATGTAAGTTGCTAATATTAATTACATATTCTGAAAGTCATAATGTCCAGTCCATTTTATATGAAATAATAACAAATGTTCCGAATAAAACAAACTGGTAAAGTGGATAATGTTATATAGTAGTTATTTCCCGAGCTTGCCACCTTTAATCTGTAAATTGACTTCGTTAATCGTTAACATAGAATAAAACAGGTATGTATTTTTCTAAACATTTATTTTGAAATTTATATCAGGTGTACAGAATATTAGAGAAGAATATTTTTTATAATTTTGTCTATGTCACTTCAACAATATTTACCAAACTTTTGGGGTAAAAAGATGGAAAGTGATAAATAACACAGCGCCACAAAAAAAACTTTCGGCGCCAGCCAGAAGGAATACGTAGATTTCAATTTCCAAGTTTCCCGCTTATTCCTAAAATTTATAATGAAGAAGGATAAAGATCGCCAAAGAAGAGAGTTATACACGCTCTTTTATCTTAGACAGTGATAATTTTTCGACGTTTTCCGATCAGGAATCCGAATCCCTGATTGTTCAAAGAGTTTTAAAATCGCTTTACGTTATAACAGAGAGTATATCGGTTTCCAGAACCTTCAGCTATGTAAAAAAAAATTAAAAGTAAAAACAAAAATGTGTAAAGAAATACTTTTATTAAAAAAACGTGACCAAAAAAGTAAAAAGCAACCAGAGCCGGAACTCAATGAAAAGAACGAAGCTAAGCTATTAGAAAAACAAGGCACTCTACGGCAATTAATTATTCTCAAGCCTACTTTATTATTCAAAGCTTTTTTATATCCGTCACATTCTTTTTTGTATTGCGAGTTGAAAAGTCTGCACAAAATCATATTTCAATGACAGAGGATATTTTGGTAGTACCCATATTTAAAGACTCCACTGTACCAAAGTACAAAAGTGGAAAATGGCTATGGGATGACAAAACAGAAACATTCAAATACATAGCCCGGGAGCAAGGTAAAGCTGAATCTGAATGTGTAATTCCAACACCCACTCAAAATGGATGTTATCAGTTCAGATATTACTTGGATCAACTCGATGAAGTAACGCCACCAATTTTAATTAAATTTTCTTTATTTTGTGATAAAATAAATTCCAGAAAATATACTTGGAAAACTTTGTGAGACCTCCTGCAAGCCTCGATGTAGAAATGTTGACCGTTCAAGATGTCAAGAATTTCACATTATTTATGGCGCCATCAGAAATCCTAACGGATAAATTTATCGATTTCATTTTTACTCGAACTGTCGATAAGTTTCTCAACGCATTAGTCATATACTTCGAGTACTTTCTTAAAGTTGTGGAATTCCTTCTTATCAGGCGCGATGAACTTACTGAAAAGTACTCAAAGGTTCAGACTCTGGATTCATTGAAGACATATAAAATGTTGGCTGACTATCTATCTCAATATAGACTGTTATTGGCAAAGGAATATTGTAAGGTAATCGAATATTCTATGCGTGCGTTCAATTTCTTTGCAACGGTCTCCTTAAAGATTATTCTAGGCACAGGAGACATGTCCATTTACCACCACATAGAACCGAAAACACAATCGTCTAGAACCATAAATGACAGAATATTTCATGAGTGCTTTATATCTTTTATAATTTACTTTACTTGGGTAGCACATCACCGCAGAGCATTCAAAACCATAGGTTACAATATTGAATAGAATTCTTTTCGCCTTTTGAAAAAATTCTTTTCAGAATATGAAATTAACCGTCTTCTTCGCTCCGGTCACTTTAATTTAAGTACAAAGGATTCGACCAACATAGTATTTACCAAAGTTGAACAACAAATACTATACGGCAGAAATGATAGGAGAGATAACTTTCGAAGACAGTCTTCACCGCTAGTCCAGGAAATTATAAATGTTTCTCCAGAGAATCTTCCTTTACTTTGGATAGGGGATAAAAAGTATCGGGGAACGAATCCAAGAATTGCCTACCTTGAAAGGGAATTTACCACAGCAGAAAGTTTGATATTTCTCCTGAATATCAAGCACGGCATTTTGGGCAGCCCTAAAGATTTTCACAATTCCATGTTAGTACCAAGCGAGCACACTACACGATATTACAATTTTGACGAAAGCTACGATCCTTTCTCACTTGTACAACAACCATACCTCGAAATTCCGGATTGGGATAATTACATAAAAAAGTATTTGAAAACTTGAATTATAAGAACAAGTTCTTATTTATTTCTTATAGGCACAAATCTTACAAATCGCAATTTACCTATGAGGAAATTCGCGATAAACCACAAGTCATTGACTATTTGAAAAACCAGTGGAAGCAAAGAGATAAAATCGTCAAAAGGATTCAGAAGCAGGGCGTTCAAAATAATATCCTTCTCAATTGTCAAAAAGAAATTGAGGACATGCAGAAAGAAATTTACATTGACAAGGATCGAATAATTGCCGATTTCCTTATCAAAAAAAATAAGAGGAAGAAATAAATAAACGAATATCCCAAAAACTCGTAACAAAATTAGTTCGTCATATTATTTAGTACCTAATATCCAGAATTTTGATTTTTGATTCGATTACTGCGACATTGTATTACTTAATCACATAGAACTTTTGTGTACATATAAATATGTATACACAATAGTACATATAATTACATGAAATCTAATCCTAAAAAACTTCTGACGTGATTTATTGTTGATTTCAATGCTAAACTTTAGGAAACAAGAATAAAAATTCGTATGACAATTCTAAATATTTTTATTTATTAGAAGACCTTCCCCTTTGAATATAAAGGCTAAGGCCTCGCGCAGGCTAAACGCGTAGCGGAACGGAGCGTAAGCGAGCGTTTTTTCAAATGCATTATTACCTTCGAAGGTGCATACATACATTAAAAAGGTAGCGTAGCGTAGCGCACCGTAACGTAGCTGAGCGTAAATTGAATCATCTCTTGATTTAAATTTTTACGCCCGTATGAGGCGACAATCGTCATATATTTTCTGAAGCTGTACGAAGCGACTTTCGTCATATATTTAAAGTAAACATGGACTGTGAAATTTTAATAAGCGAAGTGTTTCTTCGACCACCTCTATGGAATATGAGTGATAAAGGTTATTATAATAGATATATAACGGACAAATGGTGGGAAGAAATTGCGGAAAAAGTGAAATACCCAAGTAAATACATTTTTTTTATTGTAAATTCAGTTAATTTTACAAACTAATTTTATTCACAAAATAATTAGTGAAGTTATTCCGAACTTCTTTTGCCAAGCGTTTATTATTATTGTACCTCCTATCTCTTATCATATTCGGTTTGCTTGTATTGCTAATATTTCTATCGTATAGATCGCAATAATCGTCAATTTTTTCCTGGTCAATAATAATGTTATGCAATAAACACATAGTCAGTTGGTCTCGGAGATATCCGAAATTAAACGAAAAAGGACACGTTTCTATTCAACCATCGATATCTCAGCAACCAATGATCGTACAGGAAATTTAAGGGTACGGCCAGTATTTTAATTAGTAGAATATGTTACCGTGCAATTGCCAAGTAATTATAATTATTATAGAAATAAAGATGTCTAATATTGATACGGTCACTATAAATGTTGATAGGTAATTGATTAGATAACAATTTATAACAAAGTTGTTGAATAGGTGCTTCCATAGACACTAACTAATATAACTGACTTGGTTTTACATTAAGATCTCACAGCATTTTACGGCAGAACAACTGCGTTGCGAGACTTGGTTTTTTTTTACATTTTATGTTGTTGATGGGATCTCATTTCTTTTTGTTAGGTCATCCTCCTTTCTTTTTTCTCGGGTAATATATCTTGTCCGTCAGCTACTGATTTTCTTAAAGCCCACTCCCTGTCTCTATTGATTTTTCTCAGATGCATTGATGTATTTTTCATTTACTATAATGAAATTTCGGGATTTTTCTTTTTTTCGTTCCTCTATGGGCTTAACGCTAACTAAAATGCAAAATTTGTACAAACTAATTGACTTGGCGGGGGCACTATCGTGCCCCCAGAACGATAGCCTACTACATTCATCCTTTCAAAATTCAATCGCGGCCAGTGGCAAGCATGAGTACAAGCGCATGCGTTATTTTTTGAATGAACGTAATTTTTAATAAAATCATTATTTTTCATTAAATATAATGAAATTTCGGGATTTTTCTTTTTTTCCTTCCTCTATGGGCTTAACGCTAACTAAAATGCAAAATTTGTACAAACTAATTGACTTGGCGGGGGCACTATCGTGCCCCCAGAACGATAGCCTACTACATTCATCCTTTCAAAATTCAATCGCGGCCAGTGGCAAGCATGAGTACAAGCACTAAGCATATAACATATAGAGGACTCAGTTTGAACAAAAATTTGTTGACGAAATTTTTCTTCTTCTTCTCATTATCGTGGATCCCACAAGGATTCATTCTCTCAAAAGAGCGCAGAATGAACGATGAAAGTTCATTTCCATTTAAGTGGGATCTGCGTTGCTTGGGCTGGTCTGCTGGGTTGGGAATTGGGAGGGTTGGTGAGGCAAGAGGAAGAGTCTTCGCATCTCGTCAATTAAATATGCGTGCGCTGCTACTTCTGCGGGTTTGCTTGATATGTAAAGAATTTGTTGTTATCAATTTTCTTCGGTAATTCGGAAATTTATCTTAATAGAAAACCTCCTCAACACTCTTTTGCGGTTTTAGTTTAGTTTTAGTTATTTTCTTCTTCTAGGCATTTATGATACTTAACTTGGATCGGGAGGAAGTTTTTTCAGGACATTTCAATTTTTCTGCTAGCCACAAACAATGTTTTGTTATCAGCACCAAAAGGAAAAAATTTAATATACCTATATATGCGGTGATCAAAACATTTATCAGACTTCTCAAACCATGAACTAAACGATTCTGTTTGATTTATTGCTTGAACACAGAGGTCGGCGAGGTATTTTTTAATATAAATAAATGAGCGCTTTTCTCAAAATGTTTTGAAAAAACTTCCGAATACAGCTTGAAAACTCGGAAAAGTGTATCGGAAGGGGCTTGAAGTTTAAGGTGATTATCGTGATATGCATAATTTTTATTAAAGATAAAGATTTCACTTTTATTAATATCCAGTATTTCGTCTTTTAGCAAACTTCGACAGTCTTCACAATTAAATTTGAGTAAAAATTTAAACATTACATATCCACAAAAAGATCTTAAAGAGTTTTCACAAAGCGTTCCTTGAGAGAAAGAACTATAATCTTCGTTTAAATCGGACATGTCAACATTGGACAATTGCGACTGACAAGATTCAAAATTTGTTTCCGAAACAGTTAACTTCTCATTCATTGAATATTCTCAGGTATCATTTGCATACGCATCCAAAGAGCTTGTTATAATTACATCTTCATCGGGCTCACAATTTGTTGAACTTGTTTGTGAATTTATAATTTTCATTGAGAGAATTTTCGCTATTATTAAGTTTAATTCAAAAAGGGTTGGGTTCGAATTGGTAATACCTCTGGACCTTATTAAATAGAACAAATTTTCTAGCGGGTCCTGTTGCACTCGAGAAAGAGCAAGGAAAAATATTTCATTTTCTTGCTCCCAAATGTCACTAGCTAAATTTAAAATGTATGACAAAGTAAGAATTATACCATTTATGCAAAAAACTGTACTCAATCCACAGTACTTTACATTCTGAAAGTAAATTCTCATTTCTTTTAAGTAAATTTCTATGTTATTATTTTTACGCAAAGCAGATCTATTGGGATTTTTATCATATAGTACATGACTATTTAAACAATCGAACAATTTGTTCATTTTTTCAATAAAATTAGCAGTAGACAGTGCAAGATTTTCGCAATTCTTGTAATGTCCCGTTTCCACCAAGGTTCGTATAGCTGCTGAAACTGTATGACTAAAAATTTGTGTCGCATATTTAACTTTCATTTTATCGAAAATACCAGGATTAATATGCTTTAAAGTCAATTTTGGACACAATCTTGTTAAACCACTCTGTGAATCAATTTCATACAATTTTTTTAGAACACTCCATGAAACTTTACCGTCAGGAGTTTCTATATCACATTTTATCAATATATTTCTTAATGACTTAATTAAATGGCAAATATCGTATATTCCATATATTTTTCGGTCGTTATGCAAAAAGAAAGGGAATTCGATTGTTATTCCACATTTAGTAAAACAGCTTCTGTTGTTTGATCCTTGATCACAAATAACAGCTCTAACGTTTAGTCCAACAGAATAAGCGGCGTTTATATTCTTTTCAATCAGGTGTTTTAATTTTGTTGATAACAACCCAGTAGCAGAAGCATAATAGCTTAGAACAAACTTCCAATTACTGTGTAAACCACGTAACATAAATACACAAACGTATTTACAAAGTTTGGTCTCTTTTTCAAATCCGTCATCAACAAATTCCTGTATCTCATCTTCATGGGAATTATACTGCAGTCCTCTTTTAATAGCTATTTCATCAATTAAAAGCACACCTTCTTTATTTTTGCTATCCATATTCACGACGATTTCTTTTAAAGAATTAATCAGAATTGCATTAATACCTGGCTTAAGGAATTTTACAGGGGCCCATCTCGCTAAGGAAGAAGGAATCGTCATTAGCAGAGCGCGCACATTTATTTGAAGGGCAGACGCGGCGCAGGGTAGGAGAAATAGCAGCGACCTGCTGCCGCACCGCATCTTGCCTCACCAGCCAAGGCTCAGCCCAGCACGTAGCCTCCCGGAGATCCCACTTAAATGGAAATGAACTTTCATCGTTCATTCTGCGCTCTTTTGAGAGAATGAATCCTTGTGGGATCCACGATAATGAGAAGAAGAAGAAAAATTTCGTCGACAAATTTTTGTTCAAACTGAGTCCTCTATATGTTATATGCTTAGTGGTACAAGCGCATGCGTTATTTTTTGAATGAACGTAATTTTTAATAAAATCATTATTTTTCATTAAATATAATGAAATTTCGGGATTTTTCAGTTTTTCCTTCCTTTGTAGACTAAACAATAACTGTGTTCCAAATTTGGAGCTTGTGGGTCTGCTAGAAGTACCTCAGAATTTTGATGATCGGTCAGTCAGTGAGTGACAAAATTAAGAAACTTTGATTAGTTATAATTCTTAAACTACTGGTTCAAATTGAATGAAATTTGAAATATACCGTGTTTATACAATGCCTGCTTGGTTAGTGAAAATTCAGGCTTCTAGTTTTATCCACAAAGAAGTTATAGGGGGGTCGAAAATGGCCTGAACTGCTTCGAGATGCTTCGAGAAAAGGATGGTACGGCGGTGCTTGCTCGACTTATTCAGAAGTTTTCCGAGTCATTCAGAATGATTTTTACATGCATGATTTACTAACCGGCGCTAGCTCGATTGAAGACGCGTTATTACTGCGAAATCAACTACAGACGGTATTACAAGACAGTGGCCTTCATTTGTGTAAATGGAAATCCAACAAAATTAACCTACTTACTGGCTTTAAAAACAATAATGTCAGTTCAGAGAAGATGCTCATTGACGAAGACTCCTCAGCAATGAAAATTTTAAGCATACAATAGGACCCTCGAGACGATGTTTTTTCATTCAACTTTTCAACATGGAAAGGCGGTGACGAAAAGATTGATATTATCAGAGACCTCTAGACTGTTCGACCCGCTAGGTTGGCTTTCTCCGGTGGTCGTAAAGTGTAAAATTGTACTTCAGCATCTGTGGCTATCAAAATTTGATTGGGACGATGTCCTCACAGACGAATTAGTTAAAAAATGGCATGAGTTTTCATTTGCAACGTTAGGATTCTTCTCCGAGGAATGAACGAACATGGAGTGGAAGCACCGTGTAAAATCCCTGTACGTGAGTGAAGCCAAAAAGCCGGGAGACTGAAGGCCGTTCTCCAATGCACCGACCACCCAACCACGAACCAACCAAAATCGCGCCATCTCGTCCCACTTGAATGTGGCGCTATCTTCCCACTCGCTCGTGTTTTGGTCAACATGGCTAACTTTTTCTTGGTGCGTGTTAACCACATGGTACTAGTTGACCATTCAGCAACGATATTGTACCAGAATAGTGACATCACCGCAGCTGTTCCGCCGGTTGTGAAAACATCAGTGCGCTAATTATAACACGAAGTACTTATAAAAATGTGCACGGTAATTTCAGGAGAATAATAAAAGTTAAATTGATAAGTTTGTCTGCTTAAAAAGTGGTAAAAACTTCCACATTTAACATTTGCCCGATTGTGTTTTCGCAGCTGGCAGGCACAACTACAGGCAAGGGTTTATACTTTACACGGGATTCAGCATTTTCGTTCGGTGGTTCGTGGTTGGGTGGTCCGCGCATTGGAGAACGGCCTTGATTGTCAAATGAACGAGCGGGAACTTTAATGTGCAGTTCCATAGTGAGCAAACGCGCAAAGAGGTAATTTTGTGCTTGTTTTTGCTTAAATGTGGGTTATAAAGTGTAATTTTTATGTTTTAATGTTGCGTTAATTTCTGGAAAGGGCTAGTTATATACATATTTTAATTATTTTGCAGAAAAATGCCGAGAAAGTGTTTTGTGCCTGGCTGCGAAAATGTGATGAATTACGTGATCTCTGGGATTTCTTTTCACAAGTAGGTATTTAAGAAAATTACACTGAGTAATTTCATTTGATAAAAATTGTGAAAATGATTGGATTTTATCGAAAAATTCATTCTTAACTGAAGTGGTTTTGCCTCCAGAAGAACTGTCAGATTTGTGCAAATGAATGACAAAGTCGTCACCATAAAAATTTTTTTTGGGGGGTCAAAGCATAAATTAATATAATGATAGAAATATTACTTTACTTAATACTTTCTTTTTATTGGGTTTTAGGTCCCCGAGCGATGTCCACATGCAGAACAGGTGGCTACAATAAATTAAATCGCCTGCAAAAGTGGGCCCCTCCGCTGTGCCAGCAAAAATTTGACGCCTGTACTGAGTGGTGTCTATGTGTAAGTGTTTCTTCTCACATATCTTTGAAATGGCTTCACTTTTTTCGGCTCGTTTCAAAACCTTCTATATTACAAGCCATGAAGTGGCCTTTTGCATGTGTGCGTAAGTGGTCTGACAGTTCTTCAGTTGACGGCCATTTCTCATACAAAGCGCGTAAATTTTCGGGGTTCTGCAGTTATTTAAGCAGTTTTAAAAGTGAAATAATCAATTTATCCGGTAAATATTTCTACAGCAGGTGTACAAAAGGATATCAGTTGTAATGGAAGTGAAAAATTGTGAAAAAGTTTGATCGAAATTAAAAAAATCATCTATGAACCGGCAAAAGTGTTAGGTTAGGTGGCGAAGTACTGGGCAATTATTGGCAACTTTATAGTTATTTTACTATATTTAACGCCATTTAATTGTAAAAAGTACTCTTGCACTTAACAAGAAGATTGTTTAATGGTGCGTAGAGATGTACTTGCAAAAATAATTGCAAAATTTTTGCATTTTGTGGAAATTTCTTGTGAGTGAATTCCCGCCGACTGTGACATAAATAAAAAATATACAAATTCCTTTGAAGTATTTTCTTTTTAATTTAAATATATATATGAATTCTAAATTAAAGTGTTTTATTTTTGTATAATAATATATGAAATAAAGATTTTCAAACTAGCAATGCCTATTCATTTAATTTCCTTTTACCCAAAGCACCTTTCTTCCTTTTGTTCATTGAACGACTCAAATGTTACTCAGACATTTCAACCCGCCAAAACATTTTTTCTAATAAATTTTGCAAATGTAGACTGGGCAAAGTTAATAAAGTTTCGGAATATGAGAATAAGCGATTCAAAATCCTCAACCATTACGAAACGTTTTACTAAATGTACCCTTAAATTTGCGTTTGCATTTGGTGCACACTCACAATATGGCACTTTATAGCATTGTTTGCAAATATTACCGAACTGCATTTGGAAATTAGTTGTGAAAACTTAACGAGTTACACATTTTCTTCAGCAAATGCCAATTTTAAACTGCGAATTACCTACAAAATAAAGAAAATATGTTAACTTTAGTCTGAAACTGTCACTGCAGCCGCTGAGACAGCTGAAATCTGTCAGACCACTTTGCCCTATAGATGTGTGCGTGCGCCGGACCACTTCATGGCTTGTAATATAGAAGGCTTTGCTCGTTTCCACTCCATGTTCGTTCATTCCTCCGAGGGATTCTTTAATAAAATGCACATTCAGAACGTAAATAAGCGGTGTTTATTTTATATGACTTGTACATCACGTTGCGTCTTGTCGACAGACCTCAGTTCACAAGTTCGACATCTCCCTTTCTTTGTAGATAAACTGAACTTCTTAATTTACCAATTTAAACTTACATTTTGACTCGACATTTGCATTGCAAATTAATATGTACAGTTGTATTTTGATTTTTACTTGACTTGATAATCTAATTGTTATTATTAAGATTCTAATTACCATTAAATTTATAGTATTAAATTTCTTTGGTTATACTGAACGAGTTATTATAGAATTATGGTAAGCATTCCTATATATTTCCTAATATGTATGTATATAAAATCGAAAGTTTGTTTGTTTGTTTGTTTGTTGCTCAATCACGCCTAAACGATCGGCCCGATCATTTTCATTTTTTGAGTGAAGACACTACATATTCCGGGCTAACATATAGGCATTTTTTATTCGCGGGTTTCAAAATGGCGGACCCAAGATGGCGGTCAAAAATTGTAAATATCAAGGGATTGCCATGAAAATTAGTATTCGGAGGTTTACGGAGCTCCTGATTGCGAATCTGTACTCTAAATTTGGAAATTCAAGATGGTGGATCCAATATGGCGACCAACAATTTTCAAAATTCAACGAATTTAAGTGAAATATAGTATTACGGGTATTTTGATACCAGTAACTTCGAATCTACTAACAAAATTTGGAAATTCAAAATGGCGGACCCAATATGTTTGTTACTCAATCACGCCTTAAAGTTTGGTCCCATTATTTTCATTTTTATGTGAAGGCACTACACATCCCGACTTAACATTTAGGGTACTTTTTATTCGCGGGTTTCAAAATGGTGGAGCCAATTTGGCGGCCAAAGATTGTAAATATTAAGGGATTGCCATGAAAATAATAATTGCGAATCTAAGCATGAAATTTGGAAATTCAAGATGGCGAATCTAATATGGCGTCCAACAATTTTCGAACTTCAACGAATTTAAGTGAAATTTAGTACTATGGGTAATTTTGATATCACTAATTTCGAATCTACTATTAAAATTTGGAAATTCAAAATGGCGGACCCAATATGGCGACCATAAGTCATAAAATTGTTTACGAAAGTCGAGCATTTCAAGGATCTTTAATTAAGTAGTACTTATAATATACCGGGTGAAACAGGGTAACCCAGCTAGTATAGTCATATATTAAGATACAAGGTGGCTCAAAAGTAAGTTCACATTTGCTTATCTTATTACGCGAAAGCAACTATTCTGAGGGGCGCGGGGGGTATGTCAGTCGGTAGTCTGGCTCTTGGGAATTTAGTCGCTATGGAGCGTTTCTCTGGTGCGGACCGTGCGTTGTGCGTACGTGAGTTTTACAAAAACGGTAATTCGGCGACTGTAGCGCGTAGAAAATTCTGCAGTATTGCAGACTCATTGCAAAATGGGTTGAGAAGTTTGAAGAGACTGGGTCAACTCTGGAGAAACCAAAATCTGGGCGGCCAAGAACATCAAGAACAACCGAAAACGTGGACAGTGTTACTCAGTCTATTCGAGATGATCCCGGAGATGATCACGGAGACTACCTGCCGAGCTGTCATAGGCAATTTTAGTGCCCGACTAAATGAATGCCGAGAGCGCAACGGTTTACATTTGGACGATGTTATTTTTAAAAAATAAATTCCCAAACAGTGTACTTCAATATAAAATAAACATTTTTTCAATAAAGCTAAGACTTTTCTTTTAAAAAAAGATTTAAATGTGAACTTTCTTTTGAGACACCCTGTACATTACACAGCGCGACCTATTAAAATTATCAATTTAAGTATTATTAAATATCAAGTCGATTTACCGGTTTAATTATTCTACCAAACCTCGATGATCGTAGTGTTGTCGCTGGGTGAGCCGGGTTTGACTTCTGCACATGATTGGAAGTGGTTAGTGATGGATGTGTTAATGCTGGTGATGACTTTTGCCTAATCTCCATACAAAACCAGACCAACTAACCAAACCAAAAATATCTGCAGCTCTGTCATTCGCATTGCAATTTCATCACCTATCTCGCTCATTTTGGTCACCAGCCGCTAGCTTTTTCCTCTGTGTGAGTTAAACCATTTTAAAACCATTTGACGTTGCCACATGCGATTCAGCGCATTTAGTACAGGTTAGTACTCGAAAAGTTGCAAAGTCAAAAATAAATTGATGTTAAATCGGTTGTTGTGGCTTGCCGGTAAAGAGTGCCAAATATATGTGTCATAATAATTATATTTTTATTACAAAATGCCCTTTTATTGGACCGGTAAGTGAAGCAGTGGCTGACTGACATTTCACAACTACATTGCTAACATGTGTACAGACTTGATTTGTCAGCAGTTGGTTTTTTGGTTTTGGTTTGGTTTTGGTTTGGTCTGGTTTTGTATGGAGATTAGGCATTAAGAGTTCACAGACAATAGTTCGTGTGAACTCGAGTAAGATAATGAACGACATAGAGTAAGAGTAAAAATGACTCGAGTCGACTCGGGTGAGATCTTGGAGGAACGAACGAACATGGAGTGGAAGACCCGTGTAAAATCCCTGTACGTGAGTGAAGTCAAAAAGTCGGGGCACTGATTGTCAAATGGGACTCCGATTGTCAAATTAAGTGTCAAACGAGAAACGAGCGGGAGCTTTAATGGGCAGTTCGATAGTGAGCAAACGCGCAAAGAGGTAATTTTGTGCTTATTTTTGCTTAAATGTGGGTTATAAAGTGTAATTTTTATGTTTTAATGTTGCGTTAATTTCTGGAATGGGCTAATTATGTATATATTTTAATTATTTTGCAGAAAAAGTATTGAAAAATGCCGAGAAAGTGTTTTGTGCCTGACTGCGTAAATGTGAAGAATTACGGGATTTCTTTTCACAAGTAGGTATTTAAGAAAATTACACTTAGTGATTTCATTTGAAAAAAATTGTGATAATGACTGGATGTTATCGAAAAATTCATTCTTAACTGAAGTGGTTTTTCCTCCAGAAGAACTGTCAGATTTGTGCAAATGAATGAAAAAGTCGTCACCATAAACATTTTTTTTATTGGGTTTTAGGTCCCCGAGCGATGTCCACATGCAGAACAGGTGGCTACAACAAATTAAATCGCCTGCAAAAGTTGGTCCCTCCGCAGTGCCAGCAAAAATTTGACGCCTGTAGTGAGTGATGTCTATGGGTGAGTGCATAGAAATATAAACTAAGCACGGAATGGCTGTAAGCCAAAAAAAGCGTACACTTTCCCTAGATGTGTTAGAATTCGCTATGGATGTGTGGTCAGCCAGTGCAGGCGTAAATATTTGTATAAATAACAAGAGCGGCATTTAAAGAAATTTGAATGGTTTGAATTTGCTGCAAAATTTGCAGAAATAAAGACGGCAAATGAAGCAATATCAAAGAAAATTTGAGAATATATTCATAAAAATAAATTGCAAAGTTCCTGGCATAAACCATACGCCCCTCCGAATATTGACTTTGCACGCCACCATTCACTCGATAAGAGACCCTGTTTTGCGGAATGTAAACAAACCAGCAGAGTGAAAGAATTGAGGGTTTTCTCAATTTTCCGAACATAATTTAACTCAATTTATCTCCTTTTATTGAGATATATAAACTATGTTGCATTTCCATGACTTCACTTGCCTAAAAAATGGTTTTCCACGCGAAACTTTCGAATTATTCAGACAACCCAGCACAGAGCACTTCATTTCGCAAATTAGCGTATATTTTAAGTTGATTGCACTGAAACGAATAACCACCAAAAGCGTCAACAGGATTTTAACACAGCTTTTATTAATTTATCGCGAAAAAATAGTTTAAAACCGTAAAACTATGCACTTTTTCTAAATTACACCCAACGAGTACAAATTTCATTTGACAGTTCGGTATCAGCGTCCCTCTTGCACACTATTGCTGTACTAGTTGGACAAGATACTTTTGAGTGTACGCTCACGTACAGGGTTTTTACCACTGACATATAGAAATGGACCACTCGATTTGCTATCTCAAATGGTGCACCTTTTTGAAAGTTCTCACCTAAGGAGAGTTCAGATATAGAAGGCATATATCTGTCTATTTCTTTCGCATTATGCGAGATAGGGGGCTTCAAAAGGCGGCAAATTTAAAAATTATATTAATTTTATTTGTAACCTGCACGCTTAAATCTGATTCCCCTGAAATTAGCATCAAATCTCAAATAATTTCGCTGCGAAAAGTTTGTGGAATAATACATTTTTCATTGAAAAATTCTCAGCAAAACGTTGAAATGCTCTCTTCTGGATATGCGATTTATTTCGCTAAACAACTGTTTTAAGATCTCAAAAGTAAACATTAGAGCACTCTTCTGTTTTTGCTGTATATTTCACTTAATTTGGTTACAGTAAAAGGACTTAAATGCAGTTAATTCCGCAATGATTCGCCGTATTACGCCACTCAGGTTTCTTTGTGGTTTTTGTGCCATTTTTGTCGTAAATCACACATAACATAAGAAGAATTAAAAATATGAGATAAGAAAAGACTAATTTTATAATAATAATAATAATAGAATTATGACGCACTTCTCAGCATATTGCTGGAAACATTCACCTAATTCTATACCTTACAGGCATGAGAATTTAGGCTCTGTGGATCCTTCGCTGGAATTCCTAAATAATGTAGATAAATATTAAAATATAGAAATAGAAATAAATCGTTATGTGCTTCCCAGACAAATTAAATTTGGTATAAGGGTCGCACATAAGTTCAGATTAAGTAATCTTATTTGTTATCCTTCCTTAACGTTAGTTTTTACTTGTTTTTTTGCTTGACGTATGTTTTAATCATCCTCTTAAATTCAAAAGTACTGCGAGCGTTTTTTATGTTTTCTGGCAGATTATTATAGAAATCTACAGCAGAGTAAATCGGGTCGTATCTAAGTCTGTTTGTCCTTGGTGCAGGTAGGTTATACTTTTCCATCGTTGCTCTTCTTGTGTTATGTCCATGAATCTCCTTTCTTAGTACCAGGTTAATTGACGATTTTGTATGTTTCCTTGCAATGTTATAAATGGCCTTAGCCTTTTCCATCTCTATTAGTTGCCTCAGGTTTATTTTATCTGTACTTTCATACACAATTTCGGTAGGTGTATCCCTAGGAAGGTTAAACACTGCTTTGATGGCTCTATTCAGTAGGCGTGATACCGTTTGCAAATTCTTTGCTGCTGTTTGGCTCCATATTATTAAGCCGTAAGTTACCAACGGTAATATGTTGGCATTATATATTAAGTTTTTAATTTTTCATAATTTAATAACACAATTTCGTCCGAAAAATTAGAAATTGTGTAAAATTCAATTGTATCTTACAAAGGGGTAATTTAATGTATGCATTCCTTTGAAGGGACTTAAGATACAAAAGGAATTATTTTATAATTTTTGTAGTAATTATTTGATGGATTTATGCAAATAAAACGGACTAATGCCCCAAAAATGCATTTGACAGCAATTCAAACCCACAGCTGACTGCTCAAAATCCGTTAATGGTGTGAGCAAGAGGGAACTAGAAAGTGCACCATCGCTTCATAGGCATTTTGTATGGGGCGAGTGGTCCATTTCTATATGTCAGTGGGGGCGAGTGGTCCATTTCTATATGTCAGTGGTTTTTACACGGTACAGCCACAGAATAAAGACTAACCCAGAAGGCCCATCTAGAACAAAATATCGTTCTATGAAAGCAAAACTTCTCAATACGTCAAAATCCCATTCCTTATGCGTGCAGCGCTTGAGTCGAGCCGAGCAGCCGAGCTATATAAGGCATGCGCACAAGTAAATAAGGCTACATAAGGCATGCGCACAAGTAAATAAGTCGCTGGCGTTGAGTATATGCCCTTGTTCATCAGTTCTTCTGCAGTGGGATTTGATTTATTAAAAATCTGTAAACTGAAACAGGGACCAAATTTTTGTTCTAGATGGGCCTTCTGGATTAGTCTTTATTCTGTGGTACAGCCATTCCGTGCTTAGTTTATACTAAAGGCGGTTCTACACTATCATAGCCGCAAGCACAAGATCGTGAACCAGTTTGTGAACACGAAAGACAGGCACAAGTCGCAAGTCACAAGTCTGATGTTGCGTGTACACACTTATCAACCGTTTGGTTATCTTTAGTCTCAAAGAGATCATCAAGTGTAGTGGTCATTGTTATAAATGATGGATTTAAATGCGTCTAAAGTTATATTAAGCGCAACCGCTTTAGTTGTAGTGTCGCTGGCCCTTAAAAAAATTAAAAAAGTGCGAAAATCAAAAAGGTTGTGGAGTCAGAATTGGCTTATCCGAAAAGACTCGGAAGGAAAAGGAGTAGCGTCACTTATTTTTAAAGAGCTACGACTAGAGGATGAAAAATCTTTTAAAAATTTTAAATCTGCTCTGCATTAACCACTGCAGCACGCACTTCGTGAACAAGTGAATCGTATCAGAATAGAACCAGACCGATAATCACTTTGGCACGTACACCAACTTGTTCACGGAAGTTTATCGGGATCCTGTAGGATCCACACTGTCAAAACGGCACATTCACGAACTTGTTCATGATCTTGTGCGTGCGGCGATGATAGTGTAGAACCGCCTTAAGGTTGGTTCCCAATTGGAGAACGGGCATATTGAACGCTCCGGAGTACGTCAGATTTACCCGAGTCGACTCTAGTCGAGATATTGAACGTACCCCATGCACATTTTCGGTACAAAGTCATCTCAAGATTTGTCCGCACGCGATTTATACGACTGATATAATATTATAATAAATTTTCTTTTGCAGTTACATATTTAATGTGAGTTCATGTTTATGTATAAAACGTAACAAACACATACACATTTGTATAATTCAAACAGCGCCCTTTGCTGTTTTTCGAAATAAAACTTCCAAAAGAAAAATTTCTATCAAATCACTACCAACATGTTAATACCAAAATTCCAAACCCCAACTGGCAATTTGTCAGTGTAAACCTCGGAGGTGTAAACGTCACTTTATTTGTCAACTGTCTGAATTGCATTTGAGTGAGGTGGTCTGTTATTTCTTTTGAGATTGTGTAAAAATAATAATGTCCGACGGATTAAATCCCACGAAGTTAGATTACGACTTTACAAAAATAAAAGTCAAGCAGGAAAAGCCAAGTCCGCCGCCAAAAAAAGAAAAGGACGCAGATGAAATCCTCTCTGAAATTCTGCCACTGACAAACCTTTTCGGATCTGCTGAAAACTCGAATGGTGTTGACGAAGATGAAGAAAAGAAGCCACTAGAACCAGTAAAGTCCTCAAATGAAATTCTAGCTGAACTTTTTAAAGTTTTTAACGCTGCGCCACCGGAAAGCCTACTCAACGATGATTACCTTTTGAAAAAAAAGAAAAAACATAAAAATAAAGATAAAAAACACCGGAAGAAAAGTAAGAAGCATGGTCGAAGTAGCAGTGATGAAGAAGGTTCAATTCATTCGACTAAGCATAAGAAGAAACACAAGAAGAAGGACAAGAAACACAAAAAATCCAAGAAGAGGAATCGTTCCCACACTAGAGAAGAAATAGACGATGGAATTAAGCCGATCAAGTTTGAAAAGCTTTCACCAAAACACTCCGAAGAATCGGATCTTATACTGTCCGATATTGAGGAGCTCATGGAATACCCACAACCTATGGTTGATACATCCATTGTTAAGAAGGAAAAAGCTGAGAATGGGTCCAGGAAATCGTCCGGTAAAATAATGATAAAAAGTCTAAAAGACAGCAGTGTGTTTAAGGAGGCTGAGCGGATGGTGGAAGACCGCATTAAGAAAAGCCTTCAAAACAAACACTTCGGCCGGGACGAGAGCTCGGATATCACACTCTCAGACGAAGAGGAGTACCTCCGGGAAAAAGAACTTTACAGGAAAAACAACGACTACTACGAGAGGGACCGAAGCTATAGAAGACAGCACACCAGAAGTAGATATAATTCGTCTAATGATAGGTTCAGGACTAAGTGGAGAGATCGCAGCAGGTCCCGACATAGAAGAAGGTGAGTGCAAATACAAACTATATTTTTGCTATGATAACGCCTCTGTAAGCACGTGAGGAATACGTTTCAAACATAACATACTCGCTCCGCTGCCACTTACAATATACCTAAACTGATTGTCGATGGCTACAAGTAATATAGATTTTTTTGTCAGTCAAGTGTTTGCGAAATCTTCAAAGATTGTGCATAACCTTATTTCATACAATACAAGATGGGACAAATACAAACTCAAAGAATATGGAAAATCCTTTTAAAAAGAAGACACAGTAGTTTCCACTACAGCCAATTTTTAGAAAAATAAAACCCATTAGTAAAAAAGAGAATATTTGCCTATATGTGCCAAATTCGAATTCTCATTTAAATTGCCATTTTTTTTCGAAAAATAAAATAAAAACTTTCCCTATTCGGCAAAAAGAGAAATATTCCGTATTTCTTCCAAATCCGAATTCATGGGACAATTTTATCCTTTTGTATGGAAATTGCTGAAAGCACTATTAACTAAGAAAATATATAATTCACAATTTTTACAGGACCCGTTCTCGTTCTCGCTCACGTTCACGTGATTTAATGATTGACAAAAAGCGATTGCTTGAAATAGCAAGAAAAAATGCTATTACCATGTTCAAAAGCGGTTCTCTACCAGGCACTCAAGGAATGTCTCAAGAAGTAAAAGACAAAGTTGTAATGAAAATGCGATATGGAGGTAATTTCACAAAAAGTTGAGAACTCGCACGCATGTCTTATATTGTTTTTTAATTTTGTTGTGAACAGGTAAAACAGTGGAAGAACTTACTGAATTTTGCAAGAAACTCTCCAAGGGTGAATCCCTTAACGATTTATCAAGTTTATCGTCAAACGGTGATTCAGATTATGACAGAAATGGAAAGGAAAAGGTTTTCTATCATCCATTTGTACTTAAAGATCGCGGCCCTATCGTCATGAATATCAAGGTAAGAGCCAATTTGGTCAGTGCAAGATAAATCCATTTACTTTACATTTAAACAGAACGCTACTCCTATTCCTCCTAAAACTGCAGAACAAACAAAAGCTATATTAATGCAATATCCAGTTTCATCCGGACAAATGCATCGCATGACCGAAAGTGAATGGGTTCCTGTTTCTCCAAAAAGGATAGCACCGCCTCCTCTACCACCGCCTAAACGTAAAATTTATCAGTAGTATGAGTCGAATTTTATAATAACATTTTTATTACATTTAGCACAAGCACCAAAGAACGTTTTTGAGAAACCTCTTCCTTCTGAGCAGCAAAAACCTGCTTTTATACCACTGCCTCCAAATCCCGAGGGCGGTGCCACAACTTCTACAAACGCAATGAGTACAACAGATGCTTCTATAAATTCTGTATCAGTTTCTAATAGCCTTAATAGTCCTCCTCCGGTTCCTGCACCAACTTCTACAACTCCAGTTCCTCAAAGCGATAGCGTTTTCCCACAATCAGCTCAGGTAAAATAAATTGTACTATTCATATAACAAATAAAAATAAGTTTTATTTCATATCCTAGAATTTAGATGTTTCTTCTATAATTTCTCAACGTCTTAATGCAATGAGAAAACTTCAAGAAAATCCTGAAGATCCGGAAGCTTTAAAAATGATGTATAACTCCCAAAGAGAGGTAAGTGTCTCCTGTTACCGCTGTATAACAATATATTTACATATATAAATTGAAAAGATTTAGACTCAGGCTGTGTTCGAACTCACATGCATTCTCACTTTTCACCGCACTTACGCCCTCTTATAGGCTGTTCGAATTGAACTGCTCTACATGTTTTTCCATCTTCGAAATTGATTTTGGTGAGGCCGTGTTCAATTCTAGTATAATGATATTTTAATCATTTCCTTCCGAAAACAAGTTAGATTCAGATTCAATTTTTTCTTATTTGATTGAATAGCACAATACATTGAATCTAGTACAATATATGAACAGTATTCCTAACGATGGGCTCGAACACAAGGTAGCTGCGAAATAAATGCATCATTTCTTTGGCAGAATTCTTTAATTCTTTGACACTTAGTTAATGGCAGAAAATGCTGAATAAATGAAATTAAATTATCTTCATATCCTTAAATAAATCTATAACGAATGCCTTTCATTCCAACAATTGCTATAAAACTTAACAAAACTCAGTTAATATTTGGATAGTAGAAATGATACTTGATATATCAAAAGCTACTGTCATTTCAAATGATTTAAAAGGTGTTCGAAAATCATTTGTCCCAGGCTCCATTGTACTTTAGAGAACAATGTGCGATATGACTTGTCAAGCGTACCCAAAACTTTTATATATGAGTTCTCGCACTTTAGTATTAGAAACATAGTATTCAGTATTCTGGTATTCAATACTCTTATAGCTTTTCCTCATTTTGTCTTGTTTGCTAAATTTTTCTCTCTTTCTTCAAAGCACCTCAAAAAAAATAGTACGCACACTTACACTATGTTCATATGTACGTCTCAACACTTCCTTATGTCTATGTTCTAAGGCATTTACATTTACTTCGTGGGAAAAGTACATGTGAATTCAAAAACGGTTGCAGTAATAATTTTAATTTTATATTAATGTGTTAAATAATTGCCTATAGAATTGCTCTCATTGTTCACAGGGTCTTAAGCTAACTTCTAAACATAACAATACAAAAAAATTTATTTAATTTCAAAATTTATTTAATTTCATGGAAATTAAACACATTAGCGTTTTAAGTGTTGTCGGTACTGTCATGCGAACTTTATTAGTACGTTGCTCGAGCAATATGTGCAATAAAGGAATCTACGGCACCTTTCCTTAGAAGGCATAAAATTGGGGACAATAGGGTTTCCAAAGAAAGGTCGCTTTCGAAACTAAGAAATTAAGAAAAACACTCAACATAAAAACTATTGATGGATGAGACGACCTTTGTTTTTGATAGGCTTTCAAATCGGTTTGAGCTACGATGCTAAAGCAGATAGATACACAGCCAAAAAGTTCAAAAGGGATTCAAATTTAAAACACCCCTCTTTTTAGTCAGACGTTAAAAACTCACTAGAATTGTATTATTATGAATTATTGTCACTGATATGTTCTAGAACATAATTGTAAAAGAATCAATAAATTGATCCAATGACTTTCCCTTTTCATTTATTCGGGTTCTTAACAACATCTTTTTCAATTGTAATTTTAATTTTTTAGATGTCGGTATGGGCCACATCGAATTTCACCCCTGGACAGTTTACAGGTAGCACAGGAGCGAAAATTCTCTCTGCCCAAGAATTGACCGCTGGACAACAGGCATGGGCCAAACGAGTATGTGTTATGAAATGAAAACTATACCAATTATTCCTTCCCAAAACAAATCTCAATGAAAGTTGTCCCACTTTCCATAAATGCTAACTTTTTGCTGTTAGAAGGTGAGGCAACTTTCGTGCAACCATACAATCTACTCAACTCAGTTGTTGGGAAGCATTTAAAATTGTTATGAACATTTTAAATGATTTCCAAACAACTACAACATTTTCAGATAACACCGCTAGAAAAACGGTGAAGAATTCTCTAATTATTTTTAATTTCACAAGAGCTATGCATTGGTCTTTCTTCATCTTGGTTAATGTTAAAAAATTACGTGTAAATTTTTAGTTATTTTACAATCGTAAGGCCCATGAAGTTCGAATTAAATTTGCAGATTGCTTTTATCATCTGGAATGTTATAGATGCAAATAATTTACAAATTATAAGCAATTTTAATTCGAGCAGCTGTAATTTTGGTGACATTTTCAATATTACATGCAAGTTTTTTGAAAATGTGACTAAATAAGCGATGTCATCTGAAAATGTTTTACAGATTCTAAACAAAAGAAGACCAGGTTAAGGAACAATCATTTAGAAAGTTGTATAAATTTGTCACTTACAAAATTATATAAAATTCGTCGTCGCCAAGCGTAAGTATACTTTTCAAGTGTTCTCCACATATCGTTCGAATCGATGAGAAAAAAAGTGAAAAACAAATTCAAAATATATGATACCAAATATATGATCTAACGTTAACCCTCACATTAAATATTGCTAATATAAACAAGTCATAGAAATTGCACACATTAACATACACAATATTTCTATGATATAAATTTAAATTGTCCTTATCTTACATCTTGGGTACTTACGGGAGAAATACATTTAGGAAACAAAAAAATATCTTCATTCATTATTCTCTTTCTAACAGAAACTTTCTCAAAACTCTTCAAACTTAGGGCAACATTTACTGCATACATACACCTTGAAAAGACTTTATTTTCGGATGATGTAAATCAAGTATCAAATGTAGCAATAGCTTCGGTGATCTTAAAATGATCAAACGATTTTTTTTCGGGAAAACCCCCTTTATTAGTAGTTGTATCTAAAATTAATAACAAAAATTTAAATTTTAAATGGTATTTTTCATGAAAATGTTCTAACTTTGCAATCAAAAAGTATTTTTAACAGATACTCGTCAATTTGAAAATTGTAGTATTGAGAAAAAAATGTTTAAAGTTTGAAAAGCTGCAATAGTGTGATTTCATCAACTTACTAGTTATAATCAGTGATTCCTTTGTAATATAAGAAGTCTTCTAGTGCTTCCAAGAATTGATTTATGCATGCTGCTTCTGAAACTTCTGCTCTACTCAAATACGCTGTTCGAGAATTGGAGAGAAGTGGAAGCCTAGAGCGGTCATAACTGCGCTCCGCAGATAACGAGAGATGATTCAAGTTTAGGCGTTTTTGGGCACGAACGACTTCGAAAACCGTCATTCCTTAAGTGTCATAAATTTGTCTTTAAATAGTTAATTTTTAATAAACTAATATGAAGTTAAACTGTCCTTTTTTTGTACAAATTCAAAAATTCAATGTTACTATCACAGATTCCCAATTTAAACTTCAGGTTTTTAGATTGTGCTATGAAATTATGTAGTACTTCCCATTGCTTAAAAATATGGTTTTATTACGAGAAAATGGTGTACAGAATACTCGTTTTCACATTTGTGATCTTTAATACAACAATAGTATACAAAAAACATTTGAAAATTCATTCTGGAAAATCGCACCCGGCATATGAGGTAATCCAATCCAGTTACGATTATTAAGGCATCAGTTTTAATTTTCAAGACATTCAATTGTTTGAGTTCTTTTGGTTTTACACATACGCATTAAATTAGACAAATAATATAGCTGTGAAAATAACTTCAAAAAAAGAAAGAAAATATTAATTCCTCAAATATTCGATCGTTATGTGGATAAATATATAGATATACAGGGAAGCGCTTGTTTAGACTTAACAAAAATGTATACCTGCCAACACCTACCAATATCTTCGATAACGAAAATTTCTCTACAAGCGTTTCCTCTGCACATAATAAAGAAGAAAACTGTTTCACTTTCTTTTCTTATACTTAGGATCAGCTAACGACGACTATCCCTGTGTCCGGAGGAATGGGTATGCGACTCCTACAAAAAATGGGATGGAAGCCGGGCGAGGGTCTGGGCAAAGAAAAGAACGGTGCGTTGCAGCCTCTTTTACTTGAAGTTAAACTCGATAAGAAGGGATTGCTGGCCAACGAAGAGGTGAGATATGTTTTATAAATATCTGATTTAAATCGAATATTGAACCTTAGGATCCAACTCAAATAAATCGACCACGTCGCAAGAAACCGGTCCCGTCGATATCCAAAGCTCAACAGGATCTTGAAAATAAACACCCTGTTTCTCTTCTCGGTGAACTGGCTGCAAAAAGAAAATGGGGTGCCCCCGTTTACGATCTTGTTAATGAAGATGGGCCAGCTCACCAAAAGAATTTCATTTTCAAGGTTTGTAAAAATGATGAAAATTAATAACAATACTTCAATTATACAATCGTAGGTCATTGTGAATAGTGTTACATACACACCATCCATTTCTTGCAATAACAAGAAGAAGGCTAAAGCATTGGCGGCAAAGTATGCCTTACAGCAAATAGGGGTTTTACCTGTTTAGATGCAGGGGCTTTACTTGTTAAATAGCAAAAAAGTTATGTTGTAAATGAAAAACTCCTTAGTCACGTAATAAAACGAGTTGTGTACGAAATCCCCCATTTAATAATCCCACACGACAACCTCAATTTTATAATCCACAACGACAAAATCCACAATTACGCCCTATTGCGAATATCGTCATTTCTGTGACTAAAACTCGATGGTAAGAATCGAAAAGACCTTACGAAGCTCTTTTCATCGTTGAAATGACGATATTCGCAATAGGGCCTAATATCCCCTACAACAAAATCTACCATGGCGAAATTCTCTACGACAAAATCCTCCACGATAAGATCCCACCCTCGTTGCCAGTGAGGGAGTCCTTGGGACTGATTAATTCAACATTGAATTGCTGCTCAGCAGTAGAGTGTTGTAATTCGAAAAATCCCCCTATTTCAAAAAGGGGATTTTGTCGTACTGGATTCTGGCGTTATGGATTTCGCCATGAGGGATTTATTTCGGGGTGAATTTTGTCACAAAGAAAGAGGGGTATTTTGTGCCTGCGGGATTTTGAAATATGGGATATCGTGCCGTTCCCAATAAAACAAGTTGTTTATGTTATCATTAAATAGTACCTACATCCTTTACATGCCATCACTACACTGTCAATTAATTTTGCCGAATTTTAAGCAATACATGCACAATCCTTTTTGTTTTCATTTATCTTAAAAAAATCATTGATAACAGCAGCTAAATGATCGTAGAGGCAGGCAATTGTGCTCTTATTCCCTTTGAAGATAAGCCTAAGGAAGCGCGATATATCCGAGCGTGGTAAAGTCCGATTAATGTTGGTGCAGACAACTTATGCATTAGGAGTGGAGATAGGAATAAAATAAATTTTCTTAGGTACAAACCCTCCCAAAAACTACTTTTTTCTAACAGTGCAAAGTCTGCGAGTGAAATGCTACTTCGTTCTTTCCCTCTTATTTATTAAAGTCTTGTTTCTCCCTCTGGGTATCTCCGTTTGTACTACGCTCACGTACGGGGCTTTTCCTTTTATACGATACAGCATTTCCTTAGGCTTTATATTCAAAGCTTATTTCGGAATCTCTTTTTTCATTTTGCAAATCTCTGTTATTTATATTTTAATTTATTAGCCTCATTATTTCATTTATGCTGTGTCTGAATGTCAAACTCCTAGCTTCACCGATGTACGCTAGTTACTGGCGCGTTACTCCTTTCTTGGAACCGGTTGATTTCCATGCGTCCCATGTCTAGCTATTATTGTTATATAATAACTTTAGGAAAACCAATTTCAATATACATATATATTTAGTTAATTAATGGCTTTCTCTTGTGGTTGGCCTCGAATTCTATTCGAGGGTGACATTGACAAGGCTGTCGATCATTTTTATAAGGTTTTTAGTAAAAATAGTAATATTTAGGACTTTCCGAGAGTAATTAATTGTTTGCACTTATTGAATATATAATATTCAACGACTACTAAACAAGTATAGAAAATACATTTGCAAAAAATGTCCATAATAAAAAATAAGAATCCTTTGATCTTAGTGAATCTTTTTTAAAAAATCTCTTATATTCTACTTTTTTTTTTTTTTAATTTTCCCATATTGTATTCCTCACCTCTACACGTCCTGTAAACAAAAAACAAACAATTCAGTATTATCAAATATTTGATTTATTTTCTCAATAGCTATTCTTTTGGGAAACAAAAATTTGGAACTCTTAAATGAATGGCTACTCAATTGACAATTTCTTGGCTTTACTTTAGTTCTTTAATATAGTCAATTAATTCAATGAATCGACCAGACACAAAAATGCGACAAAACAAACCAGAATAAAGCAAATTGCATTTAAGATCAGTACTGTTCTGCCATCATCAGTACAACAAGTGCACTCCAACCAGTAAAAGGATGACACCCAGAGCCCTCTCCAGTCTTATCATTGTACTGCTCCCAAATAAATCCGGTTCGCTTGTACTCTTTAAAAATATTCGTAACTAAATTTTGGCGAAGTTCGACATATATGCGTTTGGCGTCTTCCGAATAAGGACCTGGGTGAGTAGCATAATGATGTAAGGCCTTAAGCGCTAGGTAGTTGATGTTTATCCAAATTTGGCCGCGCCAGTAGGGCGGATCGTGCTCAGTATTGCGCTTCATATAGAGAGGCGAAGTCTTTGAAAGTGAGCGCAAGCCATAAACTGTCCAAAGCAAATTGGGATCTCTTATGTCTTTTAATATTTTTAACAAATAGGGCGACTGTGGTTCCAGAACTTCCAGCAAAAATGGAAATATACTTACATATCCGTAAGTAGAATCAACGAACCTCATCTCAGGCGGCTTGTGAGTTACTCTAACCATTTCGGGCTGCTGAAAATGAGCTAGCTGTTCTTGCGTCGGCGGCGGTCTCTTCAGCACCACAGAATCAGTATGGAAGCCCCAATCTGAATACGTTTCGGTGTAGGGGCTGAGATGCATCTCGTTTAAAAGATTATTGTCAGTGAGATATGAAAAAGTCTCCCAATATTTGATATCATCGCGACTAAGGATACTGGAAAGTTCAGCCATGACTCCGGCTGCTAGTGCGATCCAGCAGCGTAAGTCCACATGACGTTCCTTATCAGTTGGATGAGATGCCCGAGGGTAGTCGTCAAGACCGGAGGTCAGTGTTTTTGGATTCAATTCCCTTTGACTCTTATCGTCTCTACCCCTCCACCTATATGTGCCCATAAGTTCTCCTTTTTGGGTTGTGTTATACCATGAAAACCATGCTTGTAATCGGGGATACAATCTCTCTAATGTTTGAAGCCGTCCTTTAGCGGATAACTCCTTTCGATATTTTGTAAGAAGTTTTTTTATAGTAAGAAAAAATGTGGGAGGATTGGCGTTTGTGTTCTTCTGTGTAACAAATTCTTCAGGAACCTTAGCAAGAGCTTCAATGCCCAAAATCTGTTCGCGTGGTATCCAACCTTCAACATTTAGCAAGTCAAACCAATGGCAAATAATGTCCAGTTCGATATCCAAATCCCATTCCGAAATTAATAACCCATGAAAACCTTCATCCCACAAAAAGCCTCGAGGAAAAAATGATCGCGACGGTACTGCAGTGTACAGGGCTGCTTTCCAATACGGGACAGGTTCTTTAGTATGGACGCTCTGCACCCGAGAGGAACCGTAGAAGTAGCCAATCCCTCCGATCATATTACTTAATGCAGCCTTTGCAAAGAGTATCTCCTCGCTGAGAAAACCCTTCGCACGTAAATTAAAGGTTTTTTCGAACCTTTCATCAAACTTCTCCCTTTTCTCTTCTAGAGCCATAGTATACGCTTCTCCAGTCGGTGGCTTTGGCACATCTTCAGTAGCGGAAAATCCAGATGTTGACTGGTAGGAAATATCTAAAGAAAAGGGTGCTTCGACAACAATTTGCGTGGCGACGAAATTCGATTTTAACTTTTCACCCAACTGTGATGTTAACGCCTCTCCAGGTAAGGCAATAACTTTCCTGCCTTTTCCAATATTCGTCAGACGTAGATACGAAGTTATGGTCTCACGCAAGTACTGAAGGCTCGGAGCCACGGTGCTCAGGAATGAATAATGCAAAATAGAACCATTACTGGTACGAAAAGACAATTTGAATTCCCCTAATCCCATCGTTTCACCGACTACTCCGGGAATTTGATTATCTTTGAATGACGGCTTTATTTCGCCATCGGTCTTTTCATCGAGCGCTGTGTACCACACTAGCGAGATCTGAGGAGAAACTGTTTTATTATTTTGGCAAAATCATAGCTTTTGTATCTTACTGGTTCTGAGGTGGTGGACCCAAATTGCTTAACATCTATTCTTGCTGTCCAATCACCCCCAAATTGTCTTCCGGGGAATTTCACAAATGATGTTTCCAGAATAAAATTAGCATCATGTATCTTCTGAATACCAAATGTTTTGCCGTCATGATGAGTCCATCCATATTTTTTTAATCTATCACCTAATTCGCACCAATGTCTGTAATATGAAACATATTTATGTTAAAATCGGCAAGAGTAAATTCTTCACAGATATCAAAATCTGAATAGCTATTTAATGTTAAAATATGCCAACAATTTATTTATTTTTATTGTAGGCAATCCAAAAAGGTCTGCGTTTTACCGTCCGAGTAGTATTTATAAATTTCTGGACTGTCTACAGGAAAATATCTAGATAAAAACAAAATAATCTTTGCCCGACGTTGTTCTAATTTTAGGATCTTTTAATTCAGTATAGAACCAAAGACCATATAATTACAAAGATGTCGCAAACCGAACCCGAGCTCGAAAATGTTTTTGGGATTTAGGCTGAGACCCCATGGATGTAGTTGTGAGTCGTTTATACGAAACGCTCTCAGCAACCAAAGAATATGGAACCTTGTTACAAAGAATGTCCACTCTATTTCTGCGACGCAATTTACCCCCACCATGGCCACTTTTCAGAAAAAAAAACAAAAAATTTACCCATAAGTCGAAAAGAGAGCTTGTTCCAGTTCCAAATTCTCATTTAAATTGCCTAATAAGCAAGAAGAACGGCAGTAGTCACAAATGCCGACAAACACTATGAAACAAGTGTTCACCTATTACTTTGCGGGCCGAAGGCGAATGCTTTTTCATGTCATTGTGTTGGTGGCGAGCCGGCCGTGCTTTTCAGATAGGAAATACCGGAATTCGAATGCCTGCCTCACACATTGAAGGGGTTCACATATAAGTTTGTTTACGTTTTTTCATCATAGGTTTTCCTTATGCGGGCCGAAGGCGAATGCTAAATCAAATGCGATTGTATGCCGGCTCGCACCGGTACTCCGTTTGCTTCAAAGGACAGGGTGATTAATTCTGATTGTGTTTTAAGAGAAGTTGTTTATAATTTGTGAAATTACGACTAAGCTTTTTAAAATTATAATATTTTGTGGTGAAATGTATAGTGGCATTAAAACAGATATTTTGAAATAAGAGAACAATTATAAAACAGGTTTACTTTTTTATTTATGAACGTTTTAATTTAGTTTTAAGTGCACGGCAGTCGGCACCCTGTAGCTCTGTATCAATTTCTCTAAATTTCTCTGCATTGTTTCTCTCGTTTCCACCACAATGCTTGAGCATGCTATCGACTTCTAGCAAAATCGTGGGGTTGGGAGGAATAACGGTACCAAGGTCACAAAAACTGAAAATCTAAATTGCAGGAGTGAACAGTCTTTGTAACGTAGGTTCCATAGTCTTTGTCAGCAACTGAGTCGCGGATACATTCTCTTTGCCTTTTTCCGTGTTCCCTCTTCCCGGAATTCGCATCGGTCGCACTCACAGGCACAGCGCCTGGGATTGGGAACGGCGCGCGGCGCCTGCTGCGATGCGGCGGGTTGGGGATGGAGCTCATTTTATAGTTATGTGATCATATCGAATCGAGCTATTGTGCTACCTAGTTGGTTTGGGTTCAATTGAATTTGGTATTTGAGTATTGCAGACAAATTTATTTTTTGGGTTTTCTCTAAAATTCTCTAAAATTCAATTGAACCCAAACCAACTAGGTAGCACAACAGCTCGATTCGATATGATCACATAACTATAAAATGAGCTCCATCCCCAACCCGCCGCATCGCAGCAGGCGCCGCGCGCCGTTCCCAATCCCAGGCGCTGCGACCGATGCGAATTCCGGTAAGAGGGAACACGGAAAAAGGCAAAGAGAATGTAGCCGCGACTCAGTTGCTGAGAGCGTTTCGTATAAACGACTCACAACTACATCCATGGGGTCTCAGCCTAAATCCCAAAAACATTTTCGAGCTCGGGTTCGGTTTGCGACATCTTTGTAATTATATGGTCTTTGATAGAACCCTTATAACATCATTTCCATTCGTCCGTCTGCCTCTCACGGACTCGCAGTTCCTAAAATTTTAAACTAGGGTACATGATAAATCTTGCAAGTAAATAGAAGCTTGTTGTGGAGATCTGAACTAATACGCTGACAAATATTTCAAAAAACATTTTTAATGTTGTTCAATCGTTTCTTGGTAATGCTTGTTTTTTTATCCGACTTACGGTCTGTATCAGTATCAAGTGAAAGTACTAATCCTGATCAATTACTGGTTTGACGATTTTGGGATTGAGAAGTTATTTGAACTTTTCTTATTCCTTAATTTCTACAGTCAAAACTGCTCGTAACATGCCGTAAATGAAAATCTTAATCGTATTGAAAATAAAAAAAATTTCGGATTAAATGTTGTAGAACTCATCAGCTCCAATTCTAATAATAAATCAAATAAATATTACACAAGTGCTACTAAAATATACCGAAAAGAAAAAAGCACAAGGTTTTTATGAGTTTGTACCAATTCCGATCTTCATTCAGTATCTGTTGTATAAAATAATCGAATTATAGAAGTAAAAACGGAATTTCACGCAATACTGCAACAACTTTAAGGTTCAAATGTTATAATGACAATCCATTTTTTAATTTTTCAATAACGGCCTAATCGCAATCCATTTATTCCATAAACGAAATGTGATTGAGTTGAGACCTTTCGATTTTGGACTCACAATTTAATTTTTTATTTTTTCTGCCACAAAATCAATGCCGATTTTATAGTTAAAGTCAGTACTACCCTGCAAGCCCTGATTGTCAATTTTTACCGCGGTTTTTTTTAACCTTCCTATATCGATGAACCTATTAAACATTTTATTATGAAAATATTTTAATTTATAGTTCACTATTATATAGCAAATGCTTCAAACTTGTTTCTTAGAAATTAATTCTTAAAATTACATAAAATTTCACATTCTTCAGAAAGAATTGGGGAGAAAAATTAAGAGAAAAAATATCAACTGCCAAGTAATTTCCGAGGGTTTGAGTTCTATTTAATAATTTGATCGTATTCAATAATAGCCCCTCACGAATCAAATATGTACTTTAAAGGCTTGAGTTTTTGGGCAGATTATCTCCAATCCCAAGATTCTAGTTCTTTTCATAATAATTTACGACCTCCATCGTGGTTTTAATAGCAAAACGATATCCCGTATTTTTATCAGGCATATCCTCGCTTCTAATCAATAAAATGTCAACTTGGTTTTTTGGTATAGAAAAGAAATGTGTCCATGAAAAAATCATAAAAATATTACTTTTCGAGATATTAAAAGCATGAGATACCAAAAAAGTCCCCGAAAAAGTCGTCAGATATAGAGTCTACGGCTCCTTGACTTTGTCGTGAAGATAAATAAACATGAATTTTGCAAAATCGGCTCACCTTATTCCTTCGCCACCAGGGCCTAATTTATGGGGAAAATACCACATCAGACCCATAACCAGAGAATGTGGATCTCGAGTTTTTAGTCCAAAGTACGTGTTAGGTCTGTACGACCCCCAGTACCTTTCCGTGTCATCCAAACCGACTCTCTGTACCATCTAAAAAATATCGCATTTTAACTTAAGCTTCCAAAGAGCCTAAGTGTTGGTACCTTCTGATTATCAAAGGGAGTGTTCACCCTTGTCTCCAAGTACCCCAAGTACCCAAAATATGATGCAATTGCTAGACAAATGCATCCAAAGATCATCCTCCATTGAGTCATGGCCACGTATCGATTTCCCGCAGATGAAGGCTTCACCGGTGTCTGGCTTCCGGTGCTGCTGCTGCTTGTTCCATTGTTGGGTTGCCGGGAAACCTTTTTCGCAGTTTCACTCGCTGTATTCGCACCACTATTAACATTCTTTCTCTGGCGGGCCTAGAAACAAACAATTTTCAATAAAACCAACTTTAATAAAATACTGCAGCCGGCTTATCGCCTTGCACTTACCATTTTTCGGTGATAAATAAAACTAATATTTCTAGCTTATGGCATGTTTCAGAAGAAATTCTACTTAAAATTAAACAAAAAAACAACTCTAGGACTGTTTATTTACAAAATTTATGACAAGCGCACGTTCACTGCAACGTCAAATCCTACAACTTAATTTTACTTCAGACTGTACTAAAGCATACAAGTGTCTAAATTTTGTTTTTTGCATTTGGTAGCACTTGTAAATGCGATTCCTGTGCTTCATAGAAATATAAACTAAGGCTGTGTGCGAAATCTCTTTCGAATATCATTTCGATCATTTCAATCATTTGAAATGCAAAAAAATGGGAAATGTCAAGAAAAGTGTGCGAAATCTTTGACGTATCATTTCAATAATTCATTGTAATAATATAGATTGTTTTATAGGAAAAGGAACTTTATAATGGATGAGGAATTAATGGAAGAGGAGCAAAATTTCATATACTTAGTATTTCTGCTATTAAAGGTGTTACAAGTGTTTATTAAATACGAAGAATATTTAATTTGAACTGTACACAATGCAAGGTCGATAGCAAGACCAGTGAGGGTACTATTTAAAAGTATTAAGTAACTCCGATTAAATATATTCATCCCAATTTTGTCTGCTCTGAAATGATACGAACTGTCATTGAAATGTTCGCTCTGAGGTGTATCATTTCGGCGCCATCTTGTTTTCGAACATGAAATGACCGAAATGATCGAAATGATATCATTTCAAGAGATTTCGCACACAGCCTAAGCTTAGTTTATATTTCTATGCTGTACTTTGAGGAGAGAACCACTAACTATAGAAATGGACCACTCGATTTGCTATTATGTGCCTGTTTAGACGGTTCGCTTTGTCGCTCCTTTTGTCGCGCCTCAAAGTGAACGTTTGTTCAGAAGTATCGCTTTGAGTCCAGCCCTGGGATTCCCTAACGAGTTAGAGTTAGAATTTAGAGTCTAAAATCTAAATTTAGAGTAGTTTGCGATTCCGTAACAAAAATTAGTCTAAGTTAGAGTCCTGCCCTGGGATTCCCTAAACCACTTAGAGTGATGTAATAGATTAGAGACTAAGGCTGTGTGCCAAACCAGAGTTTTCTTTTGAAAAGTCGATTTTTCAACGAAAAGTAATCTGGCGAGTAGAATTTCCAATGACAATTCAGTACTTTTCCCCTTATCGAAAGCAGAGCCACCACTCCCGAAAATTTAAACGAATGAACACTGTTTTGACATGTCACATACGCTGATTTTCAAATCTTTTGAGTTAATTGAAGACGTTAGAAAAATGAGCAGAAGAGAATATTCTGAACGTTGTAAGTAAAAAATTATTAAAAACTGATAACTATAAAGTTACTAATAATTTACAGGGTCTGAAGAAAAAATAGCAAGCCATTCAGAAGTATTTCAAGGAGAAGCATGGTATTGAAGTTTCTTCGGATAGCGAATAAAAATCAAATAAAAGCATCAATTGAATTTGTTTTATTTCCTCTCTCTTAATTGTCTTAAACCTTATTTTACAACAGCATGTGTTTGCCAACATTTGAAGAAATAAATTTATTACTTCGATATCTTCTTCGTCTATTTCCCGACTTTGGGTGTGTATAAGCAAAGACCTTTAATATACGAAGACGTCTCACAGCTGAAAGCTCTGGCAAAAATTCGCCGATTTCAGTAGATCGAGATGGGAAGTATTTTGCTGCTTTCGGTGGTTTTGCTGCATGCTGGCCTCTCTGGTTGCTGCGGTTTTTTCTGTACGAACACGGAAAGCAAAATGGAAAGAGAGAACACAATGCGAGAGTCGAGTTCTGTCTACGGGCAAAGATTATGCTACGGGCAAAGACTATGGAACCTACGTTACAAAGACTGTTCACTCCTGCAATTTAGATTTTCAGTTTTTGTGACCTTGGTACCGTTATTCCTCCTAACCCCACAATTTTGCTAGAGGATGATGCACTGCTTAAGCACTTTGGTCGAAGAGAGAAGAAAAATTCAGAGGCGGGGCTTGGAATCTGAAGAAATCGGTACAGTGTTACAGGGTGTCAGGATTTGCAGAGGAAATATGAAAATCCAACCAAAAGAAGCACCCTGTCAAACCGATCGCAAGAGCGCCTCACCATACAAGCGCATTTGCTTCCTGTACTGAGCAGGAGCGCCTAAGAAATCCTGTGGTGAAAAAACGTAAACAACCGAATCCGTGTACCCCTTCAATGTGTGGGTCCGGCAGTTTCGTTTTGCCTGTTCCTATTCGAAAAGCACGGGCGCCCTCGCACCAACACAGTCTCACAAAATGCAATGCTTGAGCAGGAGCGCTCCGTAATAGGTGAACTCTCGCTTCATGGTGTTTGCCGCACTTCTCCCTATTGCCGTCCTTGTTCATTATTAGGCGATTTAAATGGGGATTCGGACTTGGAACAAACACGGCGAATTTTTCTTTTCGACTAATGGGCATTTTGTTGTTGTAATTTTCTGAAAATTGTCCATGGTGGGGGTAAATTGCGTCGCAGAATTAGAGTGAACATTCTTTGTAACAAGGTTCAATATTCTTTGGTATAGGTTTACTGACTGCAGCCCGTGAATTCATATCACTTTTGAACTGATTGTTGTAGCGTTAGCATCTGCGAAAAAGTTAAGTTGTTCTCATGGAAAATAATTCAGCGACCATAAAATCAGCCTTTTTAAAGGCTAACATAAAGCGAAGAGATAAATTTAATCGCTGTTGTGTGGTAGATTGCGGCGTTAGTAGGAACGATTTAAATTGTAATTTATTTCGCTTTCCTGCTGACGAAAGTATGAAGAAAAAATGGGCCCGCAATTTAAACATTTGTAATGATGGGAATTTAAAATATTTAAGAATATGCCCCAAACATTTTGATCCCAAGTTTATTGGACTAAAAAAATTAAAAAAAGACGCTATTCCTAACAAGGAATTAAATTACTTCGACCATAAAAACATGCATGTTCCCATTGCACAAAAAAAATTGTCAAAAATATAAATAAGTGCTGCATTGAAACTTGTGATGGAACCAATATCAGTTCATCACTATTCAGGTTTCCAATGGAAGAGAATAGAAGGAAAATTTGGTTGCAAATCTGTGGTTTTCAAGAAAACCTTGAAACTAAGGTTATAAAAATTTGTGCACGGCATTTTGATAAAAAATATTTGGGGAAAAATAGACTTTTGAAAGGGGCAGTACCAAATGCGGAACTTATAGGGAAAAATATGGAAATATTTAATTTTGATAACAACCAAATCCCTGAAACTTCAGATGGAAATGGAGAGAGTTCTGAAAATTTGAGTTCAGTTTCCAATTAATAGAACATATTTAAAGCGGAATTATGATCATGAAAATTATAGTGCGTATGATCTAAATAATTTGATACAACCGGAAAACAAAAGAAGAAATTCGGAAAGCTCCAACCTTGCTGAGGCGTTTGTTTGCAGGAGATGTGAAACTAATACCAAAAATTTAGATTATTATAAAAGGAGTAACAAAATTTTAAAAACTAAGTATGAATTATGAAATTATTATAATGAAAATGAAGAATTAAAAAATAAAATAAACAAACTTGAAAATAAATTTAAAAATATTGGGCAGCAAGTGGAAAACTTAGAAGGAATTAACAGAAATTCCAAAGAATTTTCTAAGATGATCCTGTTAAATTCTAGAACATGGAATGAAAAACAAAAAACTTTGGCACAAACCCTGAACTATAAATCAAGTTCAACATACAACTTTATGAGGGATAATCTTGGTCTGAGCTTGCCTTCTAAATCATCTCTCCATAGATGATAGATGGGCACCAATTAAACGGATAGAGCCCGGATTTAATCAAAATTTATTGAGTAATTTAAAAGGAGTACTTGCAAATATGACTTTTAAGCAAAAACAAGCTGTCTTGATCTTTGATGAGATTTACATCAAAAGGGACTTAGTGTATGACATGCACATTGACAAAGTTGATGGATTTGTTGATTTGGGCAATGACAATAGAGAAGAGCTAATAGGAAAAACAATTTGTGTTTTTATGGTACGCGGATTATTCGACAATTGGAAATATGTATTAAATTTCTTTGTAAGTGACAGTTGCGTTAAAGCTGAGCAATTAAAAGAATTAATTCTAAAAAATTTTCAAGTATCTTTTGATTTAAATTTAAACATTCGAGTGTGGTTTGCGATCAAGGATCCAACAATAGGAAATGTTTCAAATTATTTGATGTCAGCAATGAATGTCCTTATATAGAAAGAAATGGTCAAAAAATATATTTTCTATATGACGTCCCGCACTTAATTAATCGCATTCTCTCTCCGACTCTTGTAGAGACAAGTCGCACCAGCTCGAGGCTCCACAAGTGGTAACAAGTAGTGTGGCTGTGCAAGTTTTTTCTTTTGATTTGCACTTAAAGTTTTTTGATTTTGTGATTTATATCCTTAAAATAGACATTTGGTTAAAGTGATAGTACTTTCAGGTTTGTGAGCCCAGTTATTTAGTAAGTGGATGCCCATTATTTGTTGTGAATAATTAAGATTTTCTTGTAGCCACATGGTGGCTGTAGCCACCACACTTTTAGATTTAGGCTGACTTGAAATTCCAGGAAAGGTTTTTCATTGTATAGTTATTTTATTGGTTAGAATTAAGTTTTTCATTTTCTTTTGTTTTGTTTGATTTTAATTTTTTAGTGATTGAAACTATATTTGCGTTAAAATTGTCTTTTGATTCCGTGGAGGGGTCTTTTGTGTTTTATATTTGAGTCTTTTTTTGGTATTTCATAATAATGACCGGAGTAGAAGCTAAGAAGACAACGGGTAGTAAAACTGTCCCAAGAAGTAGCGTTAATAAGGTTGAAAAACCGGTCACCAGACTAGGGGCAAAGAAGCCCGAAACTACAAGGGTGAGTGAGGAGGGATGTACAGACAAATCCTTTTGCGGAGGGAGGAGTATGGGGATAGTGGACAGAGTTAATTGCCACAGAACAAAGAGGAATCCTTGGAGGGAGTCGGGGCCTCATCACAGTTGGATGCAGTTGTGGGGGCTGCTGGGGTTGAGGTGAGTGATGTGGTGGTGAGTGAGGAGTACGTATATGATGAAGGGGATGATGGACCGTATGTGGTGAGTGTGTTCCGAATGAGTGTGGATGAGGATGACAGGGGCTCTGTATATCCCCTGGCTGTGGGGAAGGAGTTAGAAGGTCGGGAATTAGGAATAAAAAGTATCAAAAAGATTGCACAAAATAAGTGTACAATTGAGTTTGACAAGGCACAAAGTGCCAATAATTTCGTTAAAGCTTGCCCATTAAGTACGAGGTACAGGGCTTATATACCCTTGAGTAAAATTGCTGTTTTACTGTTTGATGTTGATGAAGATATGAGTGAATCTGATTTGTTAGCCCTACTGAAAAAATTCAACCAGGAATTTAACTTTAAGAAGGTTTTTAGAATTAAAAAGAGAGTAAGAGTTGGGGACTCACTTTCCTCGATCCCAACAAATAGAGTAAAGATTTTCATTGGGGGTAAACTGTTACCAGAGAGGTTAATGATCCATTACACGAGTTACAGGGTGTTTAAGTTTATTCCTTCTCCTGTAAGATGCTACAGGTGCCAAAAATTTGGGCATCTAGCAAGGGGTTGTAAGAGTAGTAAAGATGCTTGTGTCAGTTGTGGAGAATCACACGGGGAGGGAGAAGGACACTGTAACGGCAAAATCAAGTGTGCGAACTGTGGGGGGTCGCACAAAGCGATGGACAGGAACTGTCCTGTTTTTGTGTCGGAAAGGAGGTTATTGCAGACAATGGCTGTGAAGGGGTTGTCAAGGAGGGAGGCCAGAAGGAAGACGGATCAGAGGACCTTTGTGAATGAGTCGGGTTTGATAAGAGGAAGAGGTAGCACTGTTTCAGGTTTGGTCACCTCTGGCCCAGGGCCAGCGGAGGAGAGTGTTGAGGTTTGTTCGGGTGAGAAGGGGGAAACTGGGGGTCTGGAAAGGAATGTGAGTTTTGCAGGTGTTCGAAAAGAAGGCAACATCTTCACAGAAGTTAGTAAACACTCAGACAAGATAAGAAGGGTAGTCTCTCAAATACAGGGGAAGGACCAGCAGAATCCAGGTGTGTGTGTGGAATTGTTGATGGAACTTATAGGGGAAGTAATCTTGGGGGTCATGGCTGGTCTTGGCGGAAACCAGAGACGCAAAGAGTTTCAAATTAACAAATGAAGCTCCTACAACTGAACATTCAGAGCGTGAAGCCGAATGTTGATGTTCTTGAGCATTATCTTAATGACAACAATTTTGACCTTCTAGTGTTGAATGAGACGTGGCTCCTTCCGTCGGACCACGTCTCTATTTACAACTTTAAGGTGTTCCGAAACGATCCTTTTGATGGTTACGGTGGCACTGCCATAGCTGTGAAAAACACAATTAAAGTGAGAGCCTTGGATATTCCCAATATCTTCGATGCTTGTGCAATTCAGACTGTAAACCTCGAGAAGAATCTTTCGATTTGTACCTGTTACGCTCCCCCAAATTGTTCTAACAATATCTTCAAAAGGTCAATTGATAAACTTCTAAGTGAGGTGGTCAAGCATCGGAATGTTCTTCTAGCAGGGGATTTCAATGCGAGGAATACGGTATGGGGTGATTCTGTAACCAATCGTAGAGGAGAAATTTTGTGGCAAATAGCTTCAGACTATGGCTTAACACTGTGCAATAATGGTGAGCCCACATGTGTCTCCAGGGACTTTCGGAAAACCAATAGTTCAATAGACCTCACTTTCACGAATGCTAGTGAAATCTCACTTAAATGGAACACGGTGAACGTATCCTTGTGTGGTAGTCCACACATTCCTATAGTGGTTGAAATCCTATCGGATAGATTTTCTGTGCCCAGAAGATTTATTGCGAAAAACAAATTAAAGTCATCTCTTGCGTCTCTGGTTATACCGCCTGACGAATCATTGTTGATCATGGAAAAAATCCACAGTGAACTAAAACAGGCCAGCGTTAATGTTAGCAATAGTAGCCCCATATATGTTCCCAAAGGGTGGTGGACAGATGAACTGAGTAAAGTAAAGTATACAGGTTAAAGTCGGTGAATCTTGCTAAGTATAATAAGTATGGGTTGTTGAAATATTTAGTCGAACACAACAAACTTGATGCTATTTTCAAAAAGTTGAAAAAGAAGGCAAAAAGAGAAAAATGGCAGGAATTATTAGAAAAGTGGGGTTCCAAAGGTAATATCAGAGAATTGTGGAAAGTGGTTAAGAGGATTAAAAGCACTAGTTCGAAGAACGATAATTTTGAAGATGAAAACTTTGCGAACAAGTATTTAGACATGCTTTCCAAAAAAGCCTTGCCACCTTCCTTTATACCTGCTCTTTCTGACACAGAGAATGACTCTGCCTTGTGCTGGTCGGTTGAATCCCTCGAGACTGTCCTGAAGGGCAGGGCTAATAATTCTGCCCCGGGTCTGGATGGTGTTTCTTTTGCGATGATCAGGGATCTCTCTCCGAGTGGTAAAAATGCACTGATGCTTTATTTTAAGGAGGTGTTTAGGTCTGGCTGTGTTCCTAAGGAGTGGTTGGACATAAGGGTGGCCCCATATTAAAACCTGGTAAAGATCCGAATGTTGTTGATAGTTATAGGCTTATCTCCCTAATAAGTGTACCTCTCAAGATAATTAATAACCTTCTAAAGTCTTTCATAGTGCAAAGGTTAGAAAAAGATGGTCTCCTTCCTGAGAACTCATTCGCCTGCAGAAAAGGCAGATCTGCCCCTCTATGTTTGGGACTCATCAAGCAAAAAATTGCTTATCTTAAAAGGACATACAAGTATGTGGCGATGGTCACTGTTGATCTGGACAGCGCCTACGATAGGGTGGACCTGGGCAAACTCTACACTGCACTCTTATCAGTAGGCATTCCCATTGACATCATCAATTGGACTGTTGATTTTTTTAAAAACAGGAGACTCACCCTGAAAACTTGCAGGGTGGAAGCTTTTGGCGGTATCCCCCAGGGGAGTGTCTTGAGTCCAATACTCTATAATGTTTATAGTGCTCCCCTCCATCAGGCTGTCACAGAGGGAGTGGACCTTTACCAATTTGCAGATGATTTCTGTTTTCTAGCGGCGGGTGATAGCAAAATATATATTCAGGATCTATTACAAATGAACTTAAACTACTTTGCTTCTTGTGCTGCTGGTCTGGGTATTAAACTGAATGCTCCCAAGTCAAAGTCCTTAGTCTTTGGAGGAAGAAACACTCTTTCGCTCCATGTGAGTAACATCGGTGTGCCGGCAAAGGCCACCTTAAGATTTTTGGGTTGGACTTTCAGTGGTAGACAGAGCAGTGGTTGTCACTTTAGAAATGCGTTTGAAGTGCTTGAGAGGAATCAAAGAGTTATCACATTGTTAAGTGGCACCAAGTTTGGAATTAAGCCCAAGACTGCTCTGATCCTGTATAGATCCCTGATTAGATCTAAAATTGAGTATTCAAGGGCCCTGTCTGTTGATGAGTCTGTGAGTTTGGAGAGGAAAATTGGCACGGTTACCAACGGATTCATTAGGAAGTGTTTGGGGTTTGCCAGGTCCACTCCCAATCACGTGCTTTATGCGTTGTCTGGGGAGATTCCATCGTCTTTGAGGGCTGAAGAGATAACATGTAGGGATTTGTTTAGGATACTCTTAATCAGACCCTCCTTCTTGACAATGTTAGATGACGCAGCTCCGATCACTCCCTTTGAAAAGTGCTTTGAGAAATACAAAGAAATCTTTGAGGTGACGAGATGTATTCCTGTGGTTTTCACTAATTCTATAGCTCCTGTTGTGGAGACGGACTTCCTGGACGGAATCGGAGTAAAGAGTCAGATAAATTCGGAAGTTGTGCAACGTCTGATGACAGAGAAAAGGTCCTCCTTTCCAATGAACAGTGTGGTCGTGGCGACTGATGCCTCGATTGTTGGTGATAAGGTGGGTTTAGGGGTGTTTTTCCCGGGAGAGGAAGAAGAGTTTGCCTTCCATTTCCCGTGGAGATTATCCACCTTATCGGCTGAACTCCTGGCCATCAAGTTGGCCTTAAAAGCGTCCTCGGATAAGAGAGTGAGAAACCTTATTGTACTGACAGACAGCCTTAATGGTTGTAACGCGGTGAAAATGAAGTTGCCGCACCTCCTTGTTGTGGACATATTGTCCTTTGTCGAGTTGTTCGATTCAGTAACCTTTATCTGGGTTCCGTCCCATAGGGGAATTGTTGAAAATGAGAGGGCTGATGTGTTGGCGGAGAGGGGCAGAAGTGAGGGGGTCCCCTTCTGCCACTACCTCACGGTTGAAGATGCCTGCTTGAATATCAGGAATAAAATCTTCAAAGAATGGCGTAGAAATTTTCAGGATGCTTCCCGTAAGAAGGGATGATTCTTTGCGTCTATTGTAGAGTCACCCATGAGGAAACCTTGGTTTATAAGGTCGTCATTACCGACGAGAATAGTCAGAATGTGGAATAGGATCATTTCAGGTCATTCCTTTGATAAAGTCAGATTGTATGGTTGGAGTGTGAATGTGAATCCGATCTGTGATGTATGTGGGGTTGATGAGAGTGCGGAGCATCTGATAGTACACTGCTCAAAATTTCAATTGATAAGAAGTGGTTACCCACTTTTGAGTGGTGCTTCCACTATGTCTGAGGTTCTGACTCCCTTTAATGTGGATAAGATCGAAGAAATTGGACAGTTCTTGATTGAGACCAGCATAGAACTGTAATGTCCCCTTGCTCCGCTTCTTCTGAATTCATGGCCATGGATCAGATGTGACTCTTATGTTTCTGTTATTTTTATATACTAATGGTGGTCCCGCTCAATCACCTTTGTGGATTAGCCTAGATGACTAGACTTAAGTACTCTTAGGTCCATACTACAGATGTAATACAGTGATTTATGTAATGTTGTATGATGTAAAACTGGGCTCACTTACTAGTATGCTAAGTATATAATGTTTTCTTTGATTTGCAAATTTTGTGCTTGTGGAGTCCTCACCAGTCGGAAGCTGAGAGAATTTACCCTGGCCTCTGGTTTTGCACGCCTGCTGGCCGTTGGAGTGCCTGAGCTGTCACAGTACCTGGTTCCTGATCTGCTGGATTATTTGTGGACCACGGCCGTACAGGCCTGCTTACTTACTACTAGGAGAACCGATGGTGGATGCTGTCCTTTACCAAACGATGATGGTTAATGTGGCCTAACGGCCGTGACCAAGAAGACACCTTAAGGTGCACTACCCTAGGGGTAGTAACTCAAAACAAACAACAACAACAACAGCACTTAATTAAGTCATTTAGAAATACTCTTTTGTCTACAGATATAAAGACAGAGGAAGGAATAGTTTCCTGGGCTGTTGTAGAGGAATTGTATAAATTAGACTCAGACTCCAAAAATTTTAGAATGTGTCCCAAAATTAGCAATAAGCATATTAAACCGAATACATTCGAGAAAATGAGGGTTTGTTATGCAACACAAATTTTTAGTTTAACGGTTGCTGCTGCCATTAAAACATGCCTTGCTTCTCATAAATTTTCAAAAGAAAATCAAAGCAAAGCAATTCCTACCGCAGAATATATTACTAAATTAAATAATATTTTTGACTGCTTAAATAGCCGAAATTTGTTGGACAAAAACCCTTATAAAAGACCGTACACTCTTAACGGTGAAACTGCAAAATATTTAAAAAAATTCTTTAGACTTTCTAAAAAGCATAAAATTAGTAAAAAATGTCAAAAACTATTGCATTCGAGGTTTGATTCAATCTATTAATTGCTTGGCGAAGAAGTACTCACCGATTCGAAAATTAACGCTAAATTTCTTTTGACTGCACGATTAAATCAAGATACAATAGAAAATGTTTTTGCGCAAATTCGCGCCAAAGGAGGTAATATGAAAAATCCTTCAGTCCACGAATTCAAGTATATAATTGCAAAACTGTTGTCTATGAAGATCATAAATATTGTCTCTCCCAATCAAAACTGTGAAAACGATGACGATCTTATGCTTGAATGGCTTGAAATTGATCCGAATAATTCAAACACACCTGATGGACATGGACGTACACAAAATCATTTCTCTACCTGAAACTTAAACAATACTGAAAGTGTTACTGGTAATACTTTCAATAATGATTTTTTCAATGAGGTTGAAGCGTTGCCAACGAGTGCAGTCCACGATGTATTTACATTAGAAGAAAATGCAAAAAGATACTATGTAGGGTACACTATTTTCAAAATTGCTTTTCAAAAACTTAATTGTAAAAATTGTGCTTCAGTCATGGCAAAAGAAAATACCGACATCGTGCTAAATTCCGAACATTTTATTGTTTAAAAAAATTACAAGAAAGATCTTAAAAATTTAAATTTAAAATGTCCTTCCGATAATTTTTTTTCAATATGCCAATTACATTTTGGAATATACGAGAAGTTTTTCAATAATTACTTGCATATTTCTCATATAAAAGAAAATATTATTAAAATGTGTATTAATAAAACTATCGAAATTTTTCCAAATTGGTTTTCCCAAGAATCGCCTTGTTTTAATCATAGAAAAACAATTCTTGATTTCCTCATTCTAGTTCTTTTAAGAAAAAATTGCACTTGGAAAATCAAAAGAGAAGCTGAAAATAAAATTATCTATAATAATCGTTTAAACAATTTGAAACATTAAACACTAAGCAGCAAATTTGAACTTTTTTAAATTATAAATAATTGTTAACAGTCTGAAAAAACATCATTCCGAATAACTATTCCGTACCAACGTTTTTTTTTCTTTTCCACATCCTAAACAATGAAATGAGTTTTATTTCGAACAAGCAAAAAATTTATTTTCTAATCTCTGTTGCAAATTCGAGAATTTCATTTGGGCCTACGAAAAATCTCGATTTCAAAGAATTACGCACACAAGAATAAAATCTGATTTCGGTTCATACCATCAACCACACAATTCCAACCCTTCTCCCCGAAGCACCTGTCGACGGACGGCTTGCCCACAAACGTTATCTTCTCTCTTCCTGCTTTCGCCCTTTTTCCAAGCAGCAGGAACAAATGGCAGCGACAGCAGCAACCAGAGAGGCCAGCATGCAGCAAAACCACCGAAAGCAGCAAAATACTTCCCATCTCGATCTACTGAAATCGGCGAATTTTTGCCAGAGCTTTCAGCTGTGAGACGTCTTCGTATATTAAAGGTCTTTGGTATAAGTCAATCCAACGTCACTTGAAAAGATTCCTCTTGTTTGGCACAGGCAACTTAATCTAGTACATTTTTACCGGACTTTTCAAAAGAAAAGTCTGGTTTGGCACACAGCCAATATTACATTTTTGCATGAAAAATGACAGTTCCGCGAGTGAATTGCTCCCGATTGGTTTTAGTTTCCCTTTAAAGAAAAAATAAATGAAACTTATTGAAGAAAATCCGAAAAATATTGCAATTTTCATTTATAGAAATCAATATAAAAAGAAACGTGGCAGTCGCGGGACTGGCCGACAGAAGCTACGCGTTAATTCGTTTTTTTCTCTCTCCAAAAAAAAAAACAAAAAACGAAAAAAAAATTATACGCTTCTGGCCTATGTTTCGTGTGTTGAGCTTTGGCCAGAAACCGCCATATTGGATCGTGACGTCACGATGTCAGATCCCAATACGCACGGGGAATCCCACGCACACAGCAGGCGACCGTTTCTCCTCTCTATCTCTCTGGCGAGTAGGCATGCGCCCAACGTTGCATGCCTACTTGCCAGCCGCGGGCCGCAAGGGGGGGAAATCAAACGCTTCTTCGATTTTCTAGGTTGAGTCCCAGCCCGCGAAACCCCCGATAAAAAGCGTAGCTTCAATAAATCCATACTTATATTTTAACAATGATTTAGAAGACATATGTACCTGGAATGGGAGAAGCCATTCTCAACCGCCTGCTACAAACGTTTCGGAACCTGTGCAGGTCAACCGTTGGCGCTCATTTCGTAATCATTGCGTTAATGTCATTTTAACTAACGTTAATTATGATTTTAAAAAAACGGATAAAGAATTATAATTACATTCGAAATGAGCGTCCCACGCTTTTCTTTAACGAATGTGTGAGATTTTCTCGATTTTTTAAAAATTTGTTTGTACCAGTTGTTTTTTAAAATTTTGTTTAAGTTTGTTTTATTTTTTATTTGTTTACTTTTTAGTTGATTTTTGTTTAATTTGATTCACAATAAGGTAAAGAAAAGCGTTTCCTAAAAAATTTTTTTTTTCAATTTTTTTTTAGGATCAACGATGTACGAGTATATTTACTTTTTTCCATTTTCCATATGTAAATTCGGAAGTCCTGGCCGCGCTTTTTAATAGAGAAAAGATAGCTGACTCTGCCGACACTTTGGAGGATAATATTGGTTTATAAACATATAATTCGTTGGTATTTGTTTTTGTATATTAAATTTTATATAATTTTTTTTAGAATGCTCGCAATGGTACGAGGCACCAGTTAAACTACTGATAAGCCTCATAAAAACATATAGGCCGAAGGAGGAAAACTCTTCAGCTAAGAACGAAGAGGAAGATGATGGAATAAATGGCGGAGAAAGGTTACAGTTTTACTCATTGCCAATTGGACAATAAATTTAAAGGGTTAGAGAAACAGTTTAAAAACAAACTCGCCCATAACAGTAAAACTGGGAACAATAGAATGACCATTCAGTTTGAAAAGTGAGTGACAATCTTAATACATATATTAACCTTGCTTATTTAACATTTATTGTTGCATAACTCTAAAATTTTACCAAATTCCTGTAAACTATTAGATACCTATCACTTTTTCCTTGAAACAATAATTGCAGGAAATTCCCAATTATCCTTAACCTCCAATTACCCTCAAAAACCTACCCTCATTCCCAGAACGTTATACAACCTTCATAAAATTACCCTTTTTCCGGGAACTTAACAAATCCATGCAACTCGTTTCCCTTCCACTAATAATGTATAAATAGCTAAGATAATTTTGTTAAAGTTTAGTTTTAGTTCAGAATCCTTACTGTAAAGATTAATTTCAGTGAATATTAAAGAAAATAGTATTTAGGCAACAGTTTGTTTTATTTGAGATTTAGTTCAATTCAAAAGAACTCCAACATTATTTATTCCTCAGAGAACTTGAAGATTTGTTCCACGAGAGAGCAAATATTTTCCCCAAATGACTTCTGGGTGCCAAAACCAAAGAAAGGACCTTAAAGGGACAAGATTTCGTTCGTCCTCTAATTTCTACGTTTTTAAAGGTATATAGCTTTTCAACCAAAAATTAAACCGATACGCCATTGAAATGTGTTTTTTGTACTTTTATTGAATTTTCATTTTCTTTAGGTATATATATTATCCTAATATCCTAATTATCCTAATTGATTGTTAGGCGGTACGAAGTTTGCCGGGTCAGCTAGTATGTACATTGTACATACAAAACAAAGTCGGGTTAGTTAGACCATTTATAACTCAAGAATGGCTGGACCGATTTTTATGATCTTTGATTTGTTGGATTCGTCTCCGCCCCGAATAGCAGAATAACTATTAAAATATCGGAAAAATTCACGTAAAAAGAATTCATGAAGAAAATTCATTTTCTCATACATTTTGTATGGAACCGCTTTTTTGATGATATCTCGAGAACTGTGATGAGTGCAGGTTCCAATGAAAAGCGGCTTTGTAATTCTGATCACACTTTATTACAACTTCAGTCCAGTGGCGGCCCGTGGTCTCCTAAACAGAGGAGGCAGAAAATTCAATAATATAATTTGTGGTCCCACGCTCGCCACAAATAGTGACAACCAACTTTGATACCATTGTTTCCTCTACACTACATACGTAGATATACAAATTCTGTTTTTACACGGTAGATACGTTCCAGAAAAAACCGTGTAAAAAAAACCGTGCAAAAAAAGACATGAAGTAGGTACATAGGTACATATAAAAGGAAGGGACTAGTTCCATATCCTCCAATTCAACCCTGTAAGAAATACGTAAAATAAAATGATTCATACAAAAAACTATTAAGGGAGTCTTTTTATAAAAGCCAAATTAAATTTATATGTGCATTCATGCACAGTTTATTTCATAAAAACAACAATTCTTAAAGTATGTACATATTATGTAGATACATATTTTTATTTAAAATTTAAATCGTGCTAAATCGAATAAAATCGTGTAAAAACGGAATCAAATTTTTTTTGCAGACCGTGTTAAATCAAAACCGAGTAAAAACAGAATTAGGTGTATACCTATTAAAAAAAAACCAAAAACAAAATATAATAAGAATTCAAATTTCGCGCGATTCTGCTTTCTACTCCCAGTTTATGCAGATTCGCTTTTGCACAAATAAGCTCAATCTTAAAACTTTCGATCGGAGGCTTGCCTCTTTGGCACGCACACGCAGAATTCTCAGGCCGTGTGTTTACTCATATAAAAAGCCACACACAGCCTTACAATTGCTTTACCCATAGCTTTATGCTTAAAGTCTTTTCGGAGGCAGTCGAAGCGTAGCCTCCTCTGTCACGCACACAAAGAATTTATAGTTCGCCTCCGCATATGCCTCCCAAGTGTGTTGCACATGCTATCTGTGCGGCTAGCTCTGTGTCACCCCCACACAGAACTCAAAGCTGATTTGTCCAACTGGCCGACAAAAAGAGCTTGAGCATTCGGAATTTTCTGTTGGATTCAGTGCAAAACGAAAGTTCCGGCTGCAGAAGCTCTTTTATTCGCATATAGTGGTTTCAAAGAGGCTCGCCTCACGTTGATTTTATACAGGCAATTTTCATCATACAATGCAAGGAAAGCATTACCATAGCTGCAAAAATGACAAAACATTGCCAGACTATATAAATCAATTTTCATTCTTATTTCTTTGACATTTGAACATATTTTACTCACAAAATAAGTTTTTGCATTGAATATTTTAGATTTTTTCTTTAAATTACAATTTAAGAACTGCAAAACTTGACAGAGGAGGCACTGCCTCCCCTGCCTCCTCTGACGAGCCGCCACTGCTTCAGTCACTAATTACTATGGTCTGGTCAGCTCGGTGTCTCTACTGCTACTGATCTCCTACCGCTATCCTATGATAGTGGCTAGTGATGACTACCGCTAGCTAAGAGTAAGAGACTAATTGAGAGTACTCTTACATCTAATTCCCTAATATATTACAAGAACGACTGGACCGATTTAGATGATTCTTTTTTTGTTTTGTTCGTCTCAATAAAAGGGTGTCTTAAACGAAGAGAAAATTCGGAAAAACCAAAAGGAAAAGCACAAAAAATAGTAGATAGAAAAATAGCACAGTAGCTACTTCGATTAGATTATAACACTTTGAATGCAAAAATTTTAGTCAAAATAACACTTTGAATGCAAACAATTTAAGTCAAAGTTTACTGAGATCATTTTACGACAGAAGTTTTATATACACAATTTCAATTCAAAACAAAAGTAGTGTTAGAGCAGGTGCGTTTTGATAAAAGCATATATGTAAAGGTTACCGGTCGATTTGTTTGTTTGTGCCAGTGTTATTAATTAATCTTATTGTGCGAGTAATAATATTAAGAATGCCGCGACCCAGAAGATATAATCTTTCCCAACAAAGCCGTAATGTAATTACTAATTAGGCTTCGTAACATTGCGAATCGATCCACTGAAGAAGAACGAGAAGAGGGCCGCGTTAGTATGGCCAGACTTGGTGCTTCTCAAACACAAGAGCAAAGAGAGGCAGCCCGTGAAACGGCTCTGTTGGCAATGAGAAATCATCGAGCTTATCGCACAGATCAACAACGAGATAATCTTCGACGCGCAAGAAGAAATGCTCAAGTCTTGATTTGAATCGAGCAGCGTTTCTATACAATTGCACAATTGATTACAGCTCGCATCCTTTCGTTCGCATTGGTCCAATGGACGTTGTTCGTGGGCATTGTGGCGCAATGAAGTTTCCTGGAGAAATGCCTGGATTATGTTGCCTTAATGGCAAAGTAAAATTCCCATTATTGACTCCGCCACATGAGCCATTGCGTTCGTTGCTTCGTGGCAAAACCCCAGAATCACGACATTTTCTTGCGCACACTCAAAACTACAATGGCTGTTTTCAAATGACTTCATTTGGAGCAAACATTATCGAAGAACATGGATTTAATCCGACATTCAAGGTAATTTATGTTGAAGAAAGTAAATGTTCATTTTCTAAAAGATAAGAAACTTTGCTCAAATGTAGTTTGTTAGGTCTCTGTATTTGTCTCTAAGATAAATAAGGCATGCTAAAATTTAAAAAAAAAAATAAGCCGTCGCGGGACGCCTGGCAGATGTGAAACGTCAAAAATTTTCTTTTGGTAATAATGTTGAAAATTGATGGTGAATAAAATGACTATGAAATAACTTCTAAATTAATTTCATAAGACTATATTGCAACGCTCCGCTCAAAACAACACTCTTCGTATATACATATACGCATATAAAGCAGCGCGTGGGTACGCCGATACTTATACACAAGTATTAAAGTATAGCACATGCCGCACGTGGCTTATAGGTATACCGACAAAACTGGAGGGGCGCAGAGCAAGTATATAGAGGAGAGCGTATGCGCGCGGAGAGAGGAGATCGCCGAGCTGAGGCGGATTGAGCCGACGAGCCACGAGTGGGGCCTCGCCACGGGTGGCGACGACCCGCCACACCACAGTCGGCCTCACTCCCGTACCGCGCCATTAGATGTTTCACATCAAAAAATGGTGATAATAAATCAGTCATACTGACTTCGCTTTCGACTTTACAGATTCAAGGCCAGATTCACCATCGAATTGGATCATTGCAACCTGTTGAAGATGCACAGCATAAATTCTTACAAATATACTTCATGGGCAAGATGGAGGAACAACTTGATCGGGGTCAAGAGATCAACACAGCAATGATTTTCTTTATATGTATATATTATCCTAATATCCTAATTATCCTAATTGGTTGTAAGGCGGTACGAAATTCGCCGGGTCAGCTAGTTTTTTTAATAAAAACTATTCACACAAATATCTGACACTTTCATTTCTTCACTTCAGAACTCAAAATACAATTATATCGTGGATTAAAGTGTAGCCTCCTGCAACTGTACTTACATGATTTTGCTTTAATCGTGCTACGTATTAGTCGAACATAATCCCAAGTTTTAGCGAACTCACGTTTGTGAATATGATAGTGTAGAACGGCCTGAACGGATGAAAAATATGATGCATTATTTGTGAACACTCTGTCTAAAATCTACTGTTACATCAGTATCTTTAAATAAGCAAGAAACTGAACCAACTGTGCAAAGGACTAACAACCGATCTCTTTTCTAAACAATGTTATATCCTTTCTAGAACATTTCTTTTAATAAATAATTAAACACCAAATGTATCCAAGCATCCACTCAAGATATCTTCTAAACAAAACATTTTCTAAACCAAATGTATCCACTCAGGACATTTTCTAAACAAACAATATCCATTAAAACATTTTCTAAATAAAACACCAAATGTATCCATCTGAGGATATCCCAAACAAACGAAAACCCTGCCTTGCTTAACCATGCTTCACGATTAATATAAAAGGAGCTAGATCAGTTCTAAGAGAGGAGACAAGTATCAACTGTTAAGAAGTAAGCGTTCGCGAAATTGTTCGAAGTCTTGTAAGAACTAAGCAACAAATAAAATCTGATTTTTGTCTGAGCAATAGAAGTCTTTTATTTCAAAATTGTAATTGGCGCATTCGGTAGGATCTGCGCAGCATCGCGAGTTCGCGCATTACGTGTGATAAAACTTACAGTGATCGAAGTGCGATAAAAGTGCTTCAAGTTTTTGCATAAAGTGCAATCATTAATAACAACGCGATTCTATTCAAAAAGTGCTTGAACAATTTGTGAAGAAAAAAAAAGTGTTTAGTCACGCAAATCAAAAAGCGTTGTGAAAGTGTCACACAAAGAACGGTGGTGAAAGTGCCCAGATCCACAAAAGGAAGTGAATCACGTTCCAGAAAATGGCTTTATCAGGCAATATTCTCAGACCTCCTATGCTTGGAAACACACAGGACGAACAAGAACAACAAAGATCGCAACTCAAGACCATCACAATAGACCCGATCAAATACGCCCACAAACTCCCAACCTTCGATGGATCTTCAACAAGTTTAAACTCCTTCATAAATGCAGTGGACACCCTGACCCCCGTACTTCGCCAGTATGATATTCCATCACAACAACTAATCTCCAACATCATAAAAACAAAAATTATCGGTAAGGCACAATTAATACTTAACATTAATAGTAATGCCTATGTATGGAGCGAAATAAGAGAAGTTCTAATATCAAATTTTAGTGATAAGAAAAGTTCGTACCAATTATTGGATGAATTAAAAAGCGTAACTTTTCGCAACACTGTATTGGAATTTTATAACGAAATTCAAGAAAAACTGCAAAAATTAAACACGAAATGTAAACTAGAACAGATGGATATAGATTTAGAATCAACTAAAAGAATAGCGTTAGATGTTCTCAAGCATAAAATGATTGAACCAGTAAGGAGTGTATTATTTAGCAGAAACCCTCAATCACTAGAAGAAGCACTCCAACTTCTAACAGAAGGAAATTATTTGGAATATAGGAATAGAAAATTCATAGAAAAAACACAAAACAAAAAACCTTAAAAATTAGATTACCACACACAAAATAACCCTAATAATTCCAATCACCACTCTCCTCGACCATGGCATAACCAAAATAATCAGAATAATTTTCAAAATTACCATCAAAATAACTTTTCAAGAAAATTTCAAAATAATTCAAGCTCCGTGCAATCAAGAATTCGTAAGTTTGGTCGGCCCGAACCTATGGAAGTCGACAATAATTCCGAGCAGTTTGTTCAAACAAACGCAAATTTTCGAATCAATGCCTCGGAAAACAACCAAAATTACCCTATATCCGAATAGACTCTTACGGTATACCTTTAAGATTTATAATAGATACCGGTGCCAGTATGAGTATTATAAAACCGGGTATCTGCCAAGCCCACTTAAAATCCAAAATAAATCCTGTCAAGATTAACACAATTAATTCATGGTTAGAAATAAAACATGTTATGAGAATTAAACCGTTTGGTTGCAAAAACTAAAATCATCGCTTTGAATTTGTCGAACAAGACTTCTCTGAATTTTTCCACGGTTTGATTGGTAATGACATATTCTCGATGTACAACGTTAAAATTGATTATGTGTCGAAAGAATTGTCAATCGACGATAAAGTACTACCAATCTTCTTCAACGAAAATGAAGAAAAAGATTACTACTCATATCCATGTATGGAAAATGAGTTAGTCTGTTTTAATCACGAAAGAATTCCTTCTAAAAGCATATTAGAAGAAATTCGTATCGACCATTTGGATGACGAGGAACACAGCCGGATTTCCGCCTAGGCCTACAAGGCCCCGGCCTAGGGGCCCAGCCAGCCTAGGGGGCCCCAGTCCCAGTGGCGGGACCTGCATAAAACCTGCTCAGAAGCCTGGCTTGCCTTGCCTTATCAAAAAACTTTATCGAAAATATTTTTTCAAAGTTCGTTTTTGTGTTGGATGTAGATGTAGGCTGCACAAAATGCTACTTTTCTGCTCTAGTGCACAAAATAAAATTCTCTTCTAAGACTAAGATAATTGTAAGACTAAGATGTGGCCCGACAGCCACACGCACATAAAACTTTGCAGAATAAACTTGTTGAATTATTTTATTTGCTTTAATTTATTTGACATCAGAAATAATGCCGTCTAGGGTTGGTGAGGAAATCTAGAAACATTTAATTTCGAAAACAAAATCCTGAAAGCAAATTACATAAAAGGAAAATCTTGAAATACATAATGCCGAAAAACCTAAATCCCGAAAAACGAAATACCGAAAATTGACAATTTATTCAATATCAGGCTTGATTCAGTTTCAGAACGACAACACAAATGCAACTCATGCAGCTTATATCATTTTTTCTCAAAACAATTCCTATTTCCGTTAGCCACGAATAGAATACTATTTACAAAGTACACTAAATCAGTTGGTTTATCCATTCGAGGCTTAGGGTACGTTCATGGTCGAGCGGATTCGCTCCGCGCGTAGCCAATGGAAACAAAAAATTTTGTTTATTTGAGCGAATCCGCTCAACTAAACAAAATTTTTTGTTTCCATTCGCAAAATTTTTTGTTTCCCTTTGAACTTTTTTCAGGAATTTGTTTTTCGGCAGTGCGATGCCAACCGCGACAGCGACCGAACGGTATATCGAAATAATCGAATAAGACAGAGCCACAGAGCCACAGTTATATAACTTATAAGGGTTGTGTAACATATTTTTGGAACTTTGTGGTCTAATGTAAGTATAGATATTTATATTTTTTACCCGACTAAAGAAAATAGAGGGTTATGGCATTTTTTCTCCTCACGAACGAAGTTACGGGCCCCTCTTAGTGTTTAATAAATAGAGATTAAAATACATTATTCCAAATTATTACACAAAGTCCCTATTGTTAAATGATCCCTCTTCTTTTATATTCGGTATAGAAGTTAACCCATGTCTGACTTCAACAAAGAACTAAGCGGGTTCCAGAAAAGAAAACGGAATAAAGAAAAATATGAAAAAGAAAAAGAGCTTCTTCGTAATGTTCCGAAGTTGAACACATTTTTCGCCTCGTCTAAATCAGGACCTAGTTCTGACTGTACTCCCAGGACTATTAGTACTAGTGTATTAGGCAGTGACTGTTGCAGTGATGCTGATGACCGTCAGGCAACTCAAGCAAACGTGTCTGACTGCGACGAGCTACCTGAAAACACTGTTTCTGAAAACTCCGTAACTGCTGCAGAAAATTATTCTTTAGAAAATCCTGAATCTGAACCGCATTCGGACACATCTTTTTGGAATTCTTCTTCTTTAAGTGACGATCCTGCTGAGTGGACGCTGGACGAAGTTACATTGGAGTACCTTGTTCGAAATGGCGTGAAACAAAATATTGATGCCGACTTTTCTTCTTCAAAGCGTCAGTACGCAGATAAAACCAGGTATCTATCACGGTCACTTTTTAGCCGAACGTTAAACAATGGCGAAACACGACCTCGATCTTGGCTCGTATTTTCAAAGAGCAAGGGTGCAGTGTTTTGCGCTCCTTGTAAGATGTTTGGAAAATTGGGGTCGCTAGCTAATGAAGGGTACAACGATTGGAAAAACGCAGTTCAAAGAATGAAGGAACATGAGAATTCAGACGAACACAGGTCAGCACTTGCGACACTATTAGCAAGGAAAAATTCTGGCGGTAGAGTTGACAAGAGTCTTGTTCTTCAAACGGAAGAAGAAATAAAATACTGGCATGAGGTTTTGAGGCACATTGTGGCTGTTGTGAGGTCACTTTCTGTACGCGGATTGCCGTTTAGAGGTTCACATGAGAAATTTGGATCGAAAAACAGTGGGAACTATGTTATGACCCTAGAACTTTTGGCTGAGTTCGATCCTTTTCTGGATTTACATATAAAACGCCACGGTAACAAAGGTAGTGGCACAACATCATATCTTTCGTCAACAATATGCGATGAAATGATCAATATCATGGCAGAAAAGGTCATAAATATAATCATGACTGAGATAAAACATGCCAAATATTTTTCCATCTCTGTGGACTCTACTCCGGACATTTCTCACGTAGATCAACTTTCTTTTATAGTGAGATATGTCTCTGAAAACGGATGTCCTGTCGAACGATTTTTGAAGTTCATTCCAAATTGTGGCCATAAAGCAGAAGACCTGGCTAAAATCGTCCTAGAGACATTGAAAAGACACGACTTGGATATCTCTGATTGTCGGGGGCAGTCTTACGACAATGCTAGCAATATGTCGGGTGTGTATTCTGGCCTTCAAGCGAGAATAAAACAAGTAAACCCTCTGATAGATTTCGTTCCCTGTTCGGCTCATTCGCTGAATCTTGTTGGAACATGTGCGGCCGAGTCTTGTCAAGCTGCTATATCTTTCTTCGGTATTTTGCAATCATTGTACAATTTTTTTTCGGCATCAACACACAGGTGGGAAATTTTGCTGTCGAAACTGAAACCAAATTCAACAGTCTTAAAGAGTCTTTCTCAGACAAGATGGTCTGCTCGAGCTGACGCCTGCCGAAGTCTATGTGCTTCCTGGGATGAGATCATGACAGCTCTACAGATAATTGCCAATAATTCAAATGAAAAACCGTCTACGCGCTCTGAAAGTTCAGGTCTTTTGAATTCATTAGACTCGATGGAAACTTGCTTTTTGACACTTCTCTGGAATGACATCTTGGAAAGGTTCAACAAAGTGAACAAGTCTCTTCAATCTGTCAACATTGACCTGGGTACTATCGCTGAACTATATCAATCTTTGGTAACGTATCTAGAAGACTTAAGGAAACCCAGTACCTTTGATCTTTATGAGTCGAAAGCTGTTGAAAAATCAGGTGAAAATAACTATGCTTATGACATGCAGAGGAAACGTAAGCGTAAAGTCCAGTTCGACGAAGTCAAGGGAGGCGAGACCGAACTCTCTGGCAAGGACAGATTCAGAGTTACCATTTATAATGTCATTATAGATAGACTGATTGCAGAACTACAGAGACGCGGATCTGCTTATAAAGAGTTAAGTAAAAAGTTTGACTTTCTTACGAAACTAAATCGCTTGGAATCTAAACACATCAGTGAAGGAGCCAGAAATCTAATAGCTTTTTATCCAGAGGATTTGGATAGGACTTTGGAAAACGAGTGTCTGCACCTGCGAGCTCATTTGTCATCCAATGATGAAGTTATTGAGCTATCGTCACTAAAGCTATACCAATATTTATTACAAAAAGGCTTTTTGGATATTTATCCAAACGTAGGAATTGCGCTCCGAATGCTATTGTGTACACCAGCGTCAAACTGCTCAGCAGAACGGTCGTTTTCGGCGCTAAAGAGAGTAAAGAATTACTTAAGATCTACCATAGAAGAGAACAGGCTAAATTCACTCTCTGTAATGTACATAGAGTCAGAAATAATGCAGTCAATTGCTTATGACGACGTCATTCGATCTTTTGCTCAGAAGAAAGCTCGCCGTATGATCCTATAAAATAGATTAACGTAACTACATATAGTAACTTCTGATGTTTGTAATTGTGGGATTTAACTAAAATACTTTTGTACTTCCAAGGTTAACTTTATTAAAGTAGAGAACTAGTCTATTTGAGTGGTATTCTATGGCTGACTAAGCAAGAGGCTGTAGTCATTCTCGGTGATAATTATGCCTAACTGTGATACTCTTTAACTAACTATCGTGTACAATTCATTTGTGATAGTAGGATAACTTTGTATAAGTATTTATTTACATTTATTTACATTTATTCATTTACTTAGCTTGTTGTTATATTTATTTATATACTTGTTCATTTATTTATTTAATAATATTAAACTTCATGTGCATACTTAGTTATGTACTTATTTCAAGGATTTTATTTTAATATTTCTATACATATTTCAGTAATTAAAGTCGATTCAAAATTATTTGTTTTGTACTAGTGCATTTACAAAAATTTGCTAAACCAAAATGGAATGATTTCGAGATGGAGGCGGGGGGCCCAAATGCCAAGTGCCTAGGGGCCCTGGCCCTCTAAGTCCGGGCCTGACGAGGAAACCAATAAATTAATTAAAGTCATCAAACAATACGAAAATATTTTTTACCAGGAAGGTACTGATCTTACGTTTACTCACGAAATAAAACATGAGATCAAAACAAAACATAATGAACCCATTTATTCAAAAACCTATCGATATCCCGAAATACATAAGAAAGAAGTTGAGAAGCAAATCAACGAAATGCTGAGTCAAGGAATAATTCGTCCGAGTGACTCACCATATTCATCACCAATTTGGGTAGTCCCCAAAAAGTTAGATGCATCAGGAAAAAAGAAATGGAGAATTGTCGTTGACTATCGGAAATTAAACGAAATAACTATCGACGACAAATTTCCGATTCCAAACATAGATGATATTCTCGATAAATTAGGAAGAGCAATGTACTTTACAACACTAGATTTAGCAAAGGGCTTCCATCAAATAGAAATTCACCCAAATGACATTCCTAAAACTGCATTTTCAACAAATTTGGGACATTATGAATTCGTAAGGATGCCGTTCGGTTTAAAGAACGCACCCGCAACATTCCAAAGATTGATGAATAACATATTAAGAGATTATATAAGCAAAATATGCACTGAGAAAAAAGAACTGTTTAGAACAAACGAAAAAGCGGTTCAAATCAAACGTTTTCACATTCGAAAATGCTCCAATAGTAAAAACGTTTGATTTCAAACACTTTGAATTTTCAATCTAAACGTCTTGACATTAAACAAGTTTTGCTTTTATAACAAAAGTGTTTACGTTTGATTTGAACGTTTCGCACGTTCAAATTATCGAACGCATTCGATTTTTAAATTGAATGTGAAAACTTTTAAATGAAATGTAACACTTTCAAATTAAATGCTCTCAAATCAAACGCGTAGAGTTTTCAAAAAGAATGACAGAACATTTGAACCAAATGTAGCGCTTTCAAATCAAACTCGCTCAATTTTTGAAAATGAATACAAATATCGTTTGATCCGAATGTTCAGTACGTTCAAATTAAAATACATAAATCTTCAGACCGAATGCGAGAATTTTTGAACCAAATGTAGTACATTCCAATCAAATGCGACCAATTTTTGTGAATGAATGTGAAAACCTTTTGAAACAAATGTTTAACGCATTCAAATCAAAAACCCTAAAAATTCAAAATGAATGCAAGAATTTTTGAATCCAACGTAGCTCGCTTAAATCAAATGCTTTCAATTGAAACGCTCTAAATTTTAAAATTGATTTTAAGAAGCTTTAAACCAAATGTAGCGCGATTGAATGTGCTGGATGTTCCGAATGAATGAAAAAACCAAAAACGAATTAAATTTGATATTGTATATTACATATATACATATATATATACATAGGTACATATTATTTCTTTGTACAGTGCTCACTTAAAACTATCTTACATATAAATTTCTTTTAATAATTCAAGATCTGCTCAACGGAAAAAAATTTTTTTAAGCCAGCCATACACGTACAGTTTTAACTGTCAGTTTTAACTGTAGTCAGTTTTAACTGTAGAGAACTCTACAGTTAAAACTGACAGTTAAAACTGTGCGTGTATGGCCGGCCTTAAACGGTTTTATTTGGCTTGACCAATACAGAAAATTGTTAAAATTTTGAAGTTTAATTGAATAAAAATCCTGGCAATATAGAAACTCCCTGGGCCATATTTTCGTTGTCAGGCGAATCGGATCGAAAACAGCTTATAAAAGCACTTTTTGAATTGAAATTCCTTAATAAAATTCAAAATTTTTAGTAAATTCATCTCAGTTACCTTTGACTTCAATTAATTTTCACGTTCAAAGTGAGTAAAATAGTCGGTAACAAATTACAATCGAGTATTTTCGTCACATTGAACGAGAAAATTAATTGAAGTCAAAGGTAACTGAGATGAATTTACTAAAAATTTTGAATTTTATTAAGGAATTTCAATTCAAAAGGTGCCTTTATAAGTTCTTTTCGATCCGATTCGCGTGACAACGAGAATAAGGCCCCAAAATTGAAGTTAAATTAAGTTCATAAATATTTGTTTCTTAGCAAAACTTTGCCGTTCGTAAGAGTATAAATATGCATTGGAGGACTTGTAAAAAATTCAATATCGAAAATTACAGGATTGTCTACTCTTTGTCCAACTTCGAAACTTTGGTAATGTTCATTGAATTTTACAATGGTTATTTCATTTGATATTACAAAAAAATTATTTTGATTAGTTATTACTATGTCAATAATCTTGAATAACCGGAGGATATTACATTTAACGCTTGTTAAGTAAAAATTTTGTTTGTATATTTTCCCTTTATACTCTACAGTGTCGGGCATATAAACAGAAGCAAAATTTAAGGTATTATCAACTAAGTGAGAATATTTTGGAATCTTTAGTAGATTGAATGTGGAAGACCTTTTAAATTCCAAATTTGGCGGAAATCCTACATTTTGCTTTATAAAATTTGTAAAGTGGAGAGAGCACTTTATTGCTAACGAATACGCTATATTTTTTCTTGAACTAATAACATGAGCATATGTTTTCAAGTTTTTATGTTTGGCCTCAAATCGAAAACACCATAAACTTCGAGGTGGTCCACTCTTCAAAATTACACTGGGGTAATGGACCAAAAAGTGGTGTTTTGGTTTCAAAGAACCAAATAAGTTTATATAGAGTAAATGATGTTCTTTTATCGTTACTTGCAGACTATTCAAGTCTGAAACTGTAAATTCATAAGAAGTAGTTTTGTCCACAATTTTAATCAAAAAAGTAAGAAGTTTCCAATATTCATTTTCTGGCGGAATTAAATCTCCAATCAATAGAGGTAAAAAGTGAATAAAATGCCACATTTCCCTAGCAGACATTTTTAAATTATTATTTTTAAGTCGATTTACAACAATTGGTAAAGATAAGTGATCTGACTCTAACATTCCGTAACAAAACATATTTTTTCTATTATTGATTTGTTCTAGAGTAATAATTTTCATTTCAATTAATTTTAGTAAGATTTTACAAATTTCATAGTGACATATTCCTTCAAATATATCATGCATAAGATCTACAGAAAAATTATCTACAACATGGTAATATGAAATAGAATTAAAAATGCTCTCTTCATTTATTCCGGTAGTTTTAGGGTCGTTTTTAGATAAGTCTTCCTCATATTGATTCCTATTTCTAAAAAACTCGGGATACTCTATACAATCTTCTTTCATTTGTTGCTTGGTACGGTAACAAAGCCTACAATATCTTTCACAGTTGAAAGATTTTACATAACCCAAAAGGGACTTTACTCCTAGATTATCGCCAAGAGTCAAAGCCATATAAAAATGTATTTTGTGACAACGGTTATTAACATTTATTTCAATTCCTTCGTTTTCTAATGATTTTATTTGTTCTATTAGGAAATAAAATGAAGAACTATTTCCATTTTCTTTGATGTATTTAGATTTTATGAAGCCGGCAACAAATATATAATTTAAGTTTGCTAGGTGATGACTTGGTACAGTAGGAAAACTATAATACATAGCACACAAATTATGTTCGCCGGAGTGACTCCCTAAAGGATTATTAACTTCGAAGTCATCTGTATATAAGAAGAAGGGAATATTTATTCGGTTTTCACCTAATGAACATTGTTTGTCCTGGAAAAGTCTACTGTCTACAAAGCCACGGATAGCGTTCCTGTCATCAGCAGTATTAATTTGATATATAGTGTCTTCATATATGCCTGGAAGTTCGAAAAATTTTTTAAACTGATATTTCAGAGGCAGAAAGTATCCTTTCGACTCAACTGTATCTAAACTAGGTACGCCTCTATCTCTCACTTCTTGAATCTCATTATTGATGGAATGACTCAGTGGAAATCTAAACAAATCTTTGTCAATCATATATTTAAAATATCGGTGTTCAGTTCTTACAGATACGAAAGGATTGGAACAAATGTTAATAACGTTTTCGTTAGCATCCTCATCTTTTAATACATTACAACTCTTCAAAGTATCAATTAAACATTGAGTAATTTGTGATACCTCTTGTATTATTAGTGAAACATTTTTTCTACTTATGTTAAATTTGGAATAAAGAGTAGAAGCAAATGAGATAGATTTGTTAATAAGTATGTTTAAAGTATCTTCAGTATTTATATTGTTTTCGTTTTGTTTTGAAACACTAGGAGATTGGATTTCCGATACCTGATTTAGAGGAAATAAAAAGCTCGAATTAAAATTCTCTGAAGTTTCAATATCGTTTTTTGAGGTAATCGAATTTTGAACAAAATTAACCGTTTCCTTTTCTTTATGAATACTTATATGCTTTTTAAATGCTTTACGACTGGAAAAAGTTTGATTGCAGTTACTCTGACAACATTTATAATTGTCGTTTGCTTCAAGTTCATGGATGTCTTTTAGATGATATATCAAATTTGGTATATTTTCAAAACGGTTACCGCATTTGAAACAAACGTACATTTTTTGTAATTATGTAATATCAATCAGTTATATTGTTTAAATAAGAAATTAATCCAGAAACTTGAGGATATGGTTTCTCATTCGTAGTTGTAAATTGGTAAAAGTATCTTTGGATAAAAATCCAAACTCCTGCGCAATAAACCGGATATTGCAAATTGAAAATTTGAAATATTTTAAAACACAAGTCTAAAGCAGACAAGAAGGATGATAATCTAAATTTTACCTCATCAAAATAAACAAAAAACTCTGTAATTTTTTCCAAGTCCGGACCTATTACTATTATTAGTGGTTGAATTGTTTCTCTTAATTCATAGAAACGCTGCTTTAAATCCAAAATAGCATTACCCAAGTCACTGACGTCCTTTACGTGCAATATCAGAGAGTCCTTCGCGTCTTTTATGGTGCATTTCTTTTTCTTTCCCTTTTGAGTTTCTTTTCCTTCCGAAAGCCTATTGTACGGTTTTATTACTGCATTCAAAAGTAGTGTAATTATACAGTCTCTCGAATCTGTAAAAAATAGAGAATTTATGTAATTTTAATTGTTTAAAAAAATAGAAAAGTCTTACTTTCATCAATATCCTTATTGAGGTTTGATAATAATTTCAAAGAATCATTTTCCTTGATGCCTTTTTCCAAGTATGGTTTAATTTTTTCCACAAATATATTCCAGTTACTAAATAATAAATTTTCTTTTCCAGGATATATGTATTGGAAATCGATGTCAATCTGTGTACAAACGAAAGTAATGAAAAGAAAATTTTGAAAATCAGGGCAGCCGATATCGCTAGAATTTTAAAACATGCTTTAAAACTTAAAATTTAAGAAACTTTTACGATTTTGTATAAAAACCATCATATTTTCAAGACTTTAAATATAAAAACTGTCAATTAGAGAGCCATAGAAGAATTGATTTCATTTTATAAGTTTAGAGCCTCAAACTCGAGGTAATATGATGACTTTCCTACACAACCACAGACACTTTGCCAAAATTCCATAGAACAAATATGAAAGCAGCATTTATAATTTAAATCAGAACCATGAATGCTTTTACTGCCAAGTCTTGAGTATAATGAAGTTATAATAAGTACCAAATAATTATTACTTACAAGTTTTGGACCAAGAATGCCGTGTTTAAATAACGGCCACTCCGCGATCACTGTTTGGACTAGTTCATTTTGAGACATAATAATTTGTCGTCTATACTTTGTAGTCTGTCTCCACTTGTAAATGACATCTTCGCTTGAATTGTCGTTGTATTTTAACCACGATTGAATGGTGTGCATAAGACTTAGGTCATATTCTACTTCGCTATCATCAGCGTGTTTTGCGTCATCCGTGTTATTGTTCTTATGCTGCCAATCCTTGAATTTACGCAATTTGTTTCTAACGTTGAAATACCTGTCGTGTAGTTTTCCACCAGGCCTTTTTAGTTTAGATCGTGGAACGTAATAAGTGGCCTAGAAAATTATTATTTCAGATAACTCTTTCTTTTTCTCTTTTAAATGGTATACGCAAACAAATGACCTGATTTCTATAAAATTCAGGATAAGTGGACTTTAAAAATTGAGTGTATAAATTTACCCCAAACTTAAGTCCAATTATACATTTGTTTCTGGGTAAATTTATTTTTATACTTTGGGTGTAATATTCAATAAATTTTGTAATTTTTGTCTAATTTTACACCAAATTGGTGCGTACGCAGGAATATGTAAAATCACACCAAACTGACATATATCTATGACCTAATTTCTCATATTTCAACCGAATGTTAGCGAAATCACTTCGTGAAGGTATTTGTTCAGACAAAGACGCGGTATCGAAGAGTTTGTGCGGATTTTGTTTTTTTTTAATAGCAAATAATTAATTAATAACTATTAAATGTAAAACGTTGTCTTGTAGTATGCAATTTTAAATCAAATACGATTGCAAATTTAGTTACTGGGCCTTATTCTCGTTGTCACGCGAATCGGATCGAAAAGAGCTTATAAAAGCACCTTTTGAATTGAAATTCCTTAATAAAATTCAAAATTTTTAGTAACTTCATCTCAATTACCTTTGACTTATTATTATAATAATAATAATAATAATAATAATACCTATGACTTCAATTAATTTTCTCGTTCTAACTGACTAAAATACTCGATTTAAATTTTTTACCGACTATTTTAGTCACTTAAACGAGAAAATTAATTGAAGTCAAAGGTAACTGAGATGAATTTGCTAAAAATTTTGAATTTTATTAAGGAATTTCAATTCAAAAGGTGCTTTTATAAGCTCTTTTCGATCCGATTCGCGTGACAACGAGAATAAGTCCCACTGTTGGCTATGAAAAAAATAAGTTCATACCGTGGATTCTCCTGGGAAGTAATTAGTGATTTTTTCACTAATGTTTTTCAAATCGGTAGTGCTCAATTTTTCCTGTTTTGCTGTCAATGAGTCAATAATGCAGTTTGCCACGTCTTGTTGATGTGATGGCTCTAATATTTTATTCTGTTTAAAAAACTCCAAGGCTGATTTGCCTTTTGCTCTTTCCGATAATATCGTTTCAACGTTTACCTATATACATATAATAAATACCAAAATTACAAACTTATCAAAATAACACAAGAATTCTACAAGTACCTCTAATACACTTGGAATTTCAGATTTCGACGAACTTGGAGTCCCCGGTATACCATTGTCTATCCAGTCCAAAATATCCCTCGACTGTAAAGAATTAAATTCACCAGGAACTCCCTACAAAATATTCAAATTACACAGAAAGAAAAACCCTAGTCAGAATGATAAATTTCTAGGTTGAGTTGAAAAAATACCTATCAACATACGGTCAACAAAATTGTTTTTCAAATTGAAAAAATAGTACAAAATATTGTCATTATGATAAAAAGATAATAACAATGATTTGTTAAAAGTCATTAATGGGATTTATCAAATTGAAAACAAAATTTGTCTTATTCATAGAGCAGGATTATCTTTTTGATAAATAGTTTCGTTGAATTGAAAGATTAGTTTTGTCAAAGAAACAAAATTTTATTGAAATTAGATAAAACATTTTGTCACATTGACAATGCACATTTTCAATTCGAATAAGAGTTTGTTAATATATTTTGTTAAATTGACAAATATAGGTAAAAAAGAATTCCATTCAAAATCACTTACGCCGTTACACCACATTTTTGATTTAGATGAAAATACCTTTTCTTTTATGATCTGAAAGAAGTACCGCTTCTTTTAACAGATACTAAAAGGTAAAGCAATTTTCAACCAAACCAAAAATGTGGGGTAAAGGGGTAAGTGATTTTGAATGGAATTCTTCATACCTATATGGTATTTGCTTCTATTTTGAATCTGTGGAAATTGGTAAGTAAATAAAAAATTGTTTGTTTTAAAAAAATCAAAAATTCATTTATTTTTATTTAATTGTTTGTTTTAACAAAATCAAAAATTCATTTATTTTTATTTGACCAAAATGAAAATGTTATCAGGAAAAGCAGATAGTAAAAAAAAGTTAATTTTTCTTTGAGTTTACAAAAAATTATAGTAGGTACCTAGTGGTAATAATAATCGGTTACTAAAACCGAATACGGCCCTAAACATGACACATGTTTGTAATGTCGTACAATTTTTGTTGCAATACACCTAGCGACAATGAAATGTTCAAGTTGCAAACACTAAATGTATTTCATTTTAACAAAATGTATACAACTTTTTTTAGGTGAAGTTTTAATACAATAGAAAAATTTTTGAATAAAATTCCAAACTAAAGTGGATGCTAAAGGGTATTCTAAATTAAATAAATTAAAAATTTTAAAACAGATATCTACTGCTTGAACAAAAGAAAAAAGTTTGTATTTTATGCCATCAAAAAAAACTATTATACTTTTAGGATCCGTGACGCTTCCAGTGATTAGAAGAAGTGGCTGAATTGCTTGAAGTTTTTCAAATTTCCTGGACAATATAGCATCAGCTTCATCGGCCGTATTTCCCACTATCAAGAACGAATTTTGCGAATCCTTTATTGAATGTTTAATATGCACCCTCTTTCCATTTTCAACTCTAACTGTCTTTGAAGTAGGCACAAGAACAGCATGCAGCAAGTATAAGATTGTTGCGTATCGTCCATCTGAAATCAAAGCAAATTAGTAAAACCGTAAAAAACTCGTATGTTGATATATTACTTTCGGGCAAAGATCCAATATCTCCTATTCCGTTCAGAAGGAGTACACTCGAAGGATCCTTTATTCGCCGTTCCAAAATTGTGAAGAATTTACTCGAATACTCGGGAAGACTGTTAATAAGACTGCCTGCTTCTGGATACAGTCTTTTGAAGTCGAAATCAATCTAAGAATAATTTTAATATTAATATAGTAATTGCAACATTCAATAAAAACATGTAACCTACCAATACATGTACATATATGTATATATTGAAGTTGTAAAGTATGGAAGCTTTGTTAATAATGAATTATGTGTGAAACCGAAGTAATGACTTAAATAAAATGATTATTTTATTAAAGGGAAATATGATATTGAATTATAAAGAACATGTAATGTAAATTATGGCTGAAATAATTTAGTAAGAAATTATTTAGCTTAATTGAAAACATTGCTTAAAATTGTTACTTACATAAATCTGTTGCCAAACTTGAAGACGCTTTTCAAAAAGAATTTGAATTCCAAGGGGAACTCGATGCATTTGAAAGAACTTATCAAGATGTTTAGGTGTCATGTGCTTTAAATTTGATCGGTCGATTTCACACTCTAAAAATTTTATAATCACTCAGACACAAAGATAACAGTAATTTTATTTTCTTCATCACTTACCTTTTAAATATTGAATAAGTTGGCATTTTTTAACCTTTTCTATATCGAGATTGAGTTCTATCATTAAAATTTCCAATTCGTCGGCATTATTTACCATGTTTATTCCTTTTTAAATCAAAACTGCACTTGAACACTTGAATTATAATATAACTCACAAAACTGACTCGAGGCCTTGAAACTTTAACTTGCAAAAGTGACTTGAACGTCTGGAATCTTCACTTGTTAGATCTGAAGTGCAGTTAAATGTGCTGACGGTGACGCTTGCCCTAAATCCAAATTCCTCTTCAGTGACAAATTGTTGTTCAATTTAACAAAATTTTTATCACTTTAACTGTCAATTTGATAAAATTTGTCAATCGTACAAAAAGGTTATAGAATAATGTTCAATATGATAAAATGAATTAAGAAATTTTGAAAGTCTTTTTATCAAATTGACAAAGTGCTTTGTCTCGAACAAAATATTTATCGCTTGCGCTCCCGTGAGTGTCGGGAAGAATACAAATTCGATAAATTTTTTCAATTTAACAAATAGATGGAATTTGGTCGTTTATTTATCACAATGACAAACATTTCTTTCAAATTAACAAATTTTGGGATCATATTGACCAATTAGTTTCAATTTAATAAAATTATTTTGTTAAGTTTTAACAAAAATTTTTTGTCAATATTACCTACGGTTTTTCTTTCAGTGTATAGTAAATGCATTGATAAACTTGATATTTGTTGAAGTCTGAAATTTGAATTTGTCCACTGAGAAAAATCTGTACTATAAATTTAACATCATTTCACTTTATTTTAATATGAAAATATCTTACTAATTATATACGTAACATATAACAATAAATATATACATGCAAGTGAAACTTCTGTAGTGTTTAATTCGAGATTATCTGCGCATTATTATTGATTTATATCACAAATCATTTCTGTTAAAGTTTTAAGGAACTTCAATGTATTTGTTTTGTTTCTCGTGAATATTTCTTTTTTTTTCAAAAATCTGTAGCAGCCAAATAACAGCTTATTTCATTTTACCTCTAAAACACTCTGATTTAACATAGGCGTTATTTTAAATTTTAAGTTCAAATCGTTAGGGTGATGCGAGACTAGGCATGCTTACGTCGGGTGCGGAACGAGTTTGTGGGTGAAGGGGGAAGTGATGCTTTGCGGGGTAATGCGCACTTCACCGGTGTATTTATCCGCGGAACGCACCACTACAAATGTAGTAGAACTGTTAATCACTAACACAAATATGCATATCTTATATCTTTATTGAATTCCGCACTCGCGTAAGCATGCCTAGTCTCGCATCAAATGCGCACTTAGCGCACTCATTCAGCGTTGAAGTCCGCCTAGCCTCGCATTACCCTTCTAAAATAATATGAAACACATATGACGCCAAATTATAACCTATTCTGATTGTTTCACAACATTTTTTTCACTGCCTTTTTATGTATTTTGTTTTGTGTGGTCTTTAAAATTACAAATTTTTCACTTTTACTTACAAGATTTTTCCTCCAGATGATCAGCTTAGCCCGAAAAATAGCCTTTGTTCCCACCTGCTCTAAGCTTGGGAAAATTTGCTGAATGTCTGCTTCCGTTAAATATTTTAAAGCCTCAATTGTAACACCAGCACCTTATTTAATATTTTAATTTGAAACAAAAAGCACATGTAAAATGTTTTCATTTTGAACAAACCCTTTAGAATTAGAAAAATTGAGCATAAATCCCAAGATTCTAGAACCTTAAACAACTCAGCTTCACTAGGATTTGATATATGATACACTACTTGATCTAAATCACTTTCACTTTCCATTGTTTCACTTGTAGAAAAAACTACGACTTGCCTCTCCCAATTAAGAACAGAAATGAAATGCGACAGGACAACCAACACACGCTTGGTTAACGCCGTTAATGGATAACAGATAACGGATCGCATTTTCCACTGAAATCATTTCTATTCGGACGCAAAACGATAATGCAGAACACCTTCGCACTCATACAGAACGTTTTTTTAGTTTGGATCAAACGCGCTGACTTTTGATTTGAATGCGTTTTTCTTTTGACTATTGAAAGTTAAACGTGTGAGCATTCAGTTCAAACGTCCTGGTTTTTCATTTGAATGTGTTTTTCGTTTGAAAAGCTAACTGTAAAAATTTAAACGTAAAAGTATTTAGATTAAACGAGCGGTTTTTGGTTTAAATGTGTCTTTCATTTGACTGAAAAATATTAAACGTCGAAGTATTTGTTACAAACGTGCTGACATTTGTTTTAAACTTTGGAGTGTTTGAAAAACTGCGCCAAAATCAAAAATTTAATCCTTTGATTTAAAAGTTTTTTTCAAAAGTGCGAATTTTTGGATATTCCTTTGACTTGAACACTTTTCGGTTCTTTTAAATGGAATATTTTTGAATCAAACAGTATTCTCTGTAAACGCGCAGTCAAACGCGCGTGACTTTTGAAATAACAATTCTTTTTTCTCTCAGTGTGCTTTGTATATCTCGACGATATAATTATATTCAGCACAAGTTTGGAAGAACATGTAAATTCTTTAGAGAAAATTTTTAAAAGATTAAAAGAAGCCAACCTTAAGATTCAATTAGATAAAAGCGAATTTATGAAACATGAAACGGAATTTTTGGGACATATTGTGACAACGGAAGGAATTAAACCTAACCCAAAGAAAATCGAAGCCATAAGTAACTTCAAAATCCCGAAAACCCAAAAAGAAATAAAATCATTTTTAGGACTCGTAGGTTACTATAGAAAATTTATTAAAGACTTTGCAAAGGTAGCAAAACCTCTAACTTTGAAACTAAAAAAGGATAGCAAGATAAACATTACTGATTTAGAATACAAAAACAGTTTTGAAAAACTTAAACTTCTGATAATGTCTGAGCCAATATTGAAATACCCTGATTTCAATAAAAAATTTGTAGTTACAACTGATGCCTCAAATTGTGCCATTAGAGCAGTTCTATCGCAGGAAGGCCACCCTATTTGCTATGCGAGTAGAACACTTAATGATCATGAGGTAAGATATTCAACCATAGAAAAGGAACTTTTAGCCATTGTATGGGCGCTTAAATACTTCAGGCCTTATATATACGGATACAAATTCATTATAAGAACTGATCATAAACCGTTAACCTGGATCGCAAATTTAAAAGAACCAAACCCGAAATTACAAAGATGGAAAATTCAATTAGAGGAATACAACTATGAAATCGAGTATATCAAAGGTAAAGAAAACGTTGTCGCAGATCAATTATCAAGACCAATTATGATGAATGAAGAAGAAAATAACGCAAAGGAAAATGATGAAGACAATACATCCATGCAAGGAACATGTCATAGTGCGGACGAAGATAATTCACAATATATTCCAATAAGCGAAAAACCTCTTAACCTTTATAAAACACAAATCATTATCAAACAAGGTAAAGAAAATAGAGTCATAAAGGAAAAACATTTCGGAAAGATAAGGAAAACATTTGTTTCACAAAACGTTGATAATAACTATCTAAATTATATTTTAAAAAATCATTTACCCACTAAAGGGCTCATCGGAATTTATGCTTCAGACGACAGATTATTTAGCAGATTTCAAGATGAATATATAAAATGGAAATCCACTCATAATCCGGTTAAATTAGTAAGATGTTCATACATTCTATTCGATTGTGACGATAAAACAACTCTACACGAAGAAATATGGAGAGAACATTACAAAAATAATCATAGAGGTATCGAAGAAATATATGCAAATATTCGCCTAAAATATTACTACCCAAATCTAAAGGAAGAAATAACAAAACTCATCAATAATTGCTCAATTTGTAATATTGCAAAATATGAGAGAAATCCACCCAAAATCCAATTTCAAAAATCTAATCTCCCGGAAGAACCGAACGAAATAGTACATATGGATATATGGTTCAAAGACAAACAAGAAATGTATGTAACATTCATAGACAAATTCACAAAATTTGCTCAAGCTATTCCAATTAAAACCAGAAATTGGATAGACATTCGCACCGTTTTGAATCAATACTTTAATTCAAACGGAAGACCCAAACTCCTTGTAACTGCAACGATAGCTCATGGCAGTTCCAACTTAAAGCATTTCTAGACAAAGAACTCATAGAACTACATTTAACTAGTCCGAACGTCAAAACCGGTAACTCCGATATAGAAAGATTCCATTCCACATTAAACGAACATTTACGCCTAATGAAAGAAGAACAGAAACGCAACCCAACAAAAGTTATATGTGTACAAGAAGTTGTAAAATATTATAACCATTCAATTCATTCAACAACAAAGAGAAGACCGATCGATTTCAAAAATGGAACAATAGCACCAGAAGAATATGAAAATATAAAAACTTTATTGAATAAAAAACAAGAACAACGGCTTGAATATCATAACAAAAAACGTAGAAATCAAGAGCTAAGTAAAGAACACGTAAAAAATTACACAAGAGGAAATAAACTAGAACCACATTTTAGAAAACCCAATAAAAATAAATATCATAAACAAACTATGAAGAGAGCAAAGAAATACCAAACTAATAGAATATCATTGCAGGAACAATCCTCATCCTCTCCATATGTCTCATTGGAACCTCAGGTCAAAGCATCGACATACAACAAATATCCTACGGGAACGGATACACATTAATTCACCTTGAACAAATCCCGATGATTGAACAATTCGACAAAACTGTTCACGTAGTAGATTTAGGAAAATTTGATAATATGATTAAAATTATTCAAAAAACCACTCATCCGAAATTAATTGATAATTTTAGCAAACACTTAATGCAGCAAATAGAAAATAAACTCTTTATTTTAGAACCACACAACACACTTAACGACACACATAAAAGAAAAAAAAGAGGTTTGATTAACGGATTCGGAACCGTACTAAAATGGATAGGAGGAACTATGGATGACAAGGATAGAATAAATATTGAAGAAAAATTTAAAACAACGGATAAAAATTTTAAGATACTTGCTAACAATCTAAATGATCAAATCAGAATTAACACTCAAATTGACGAATCCCTTCAAAATTTAACCCAATATATTAACAAAACACAAACAGAAATTCTCATAGAAATAAATAATTTTGCTTCTAAACTCAACAATATTAATAAAGATTTATACGAGCTTAAACGCAGAATTCAAGTTAAAGAAAATCTACAGTCAATTCTTCATTCTCTCGAAAATATCGAAGATATAATTTTACTTTCACGATTAGAAATATTACCAAAAGATATCCTAACTTCGTCTGAAATAGCTAAATATAAAATTAACTCGGAAAAACTCAGAAATATAAGAATCGCCGTCGCACAACATGAGAAAATTATTCTGATAATCCTACAAATCCCAAATTTCACCCAAGAAAATTATTACCTGACATCAATCGTCCCTATCCCAAACCGAGATAACCTAGAATTAAAAACAGAACTTAATCTTGTAATAACTTGCAGAAATAAACTATTCCTATACACCAAAGAAAATATTAAAAGAAAACTAAAACCCATTAAAGATGATTGTATTGCAGAATTAATCAACAATCCCAGAAACTGTACTATGAAACACAATAAAAAAGAAACAATTTTACCCATAATGGAAGGAATAATTGTAACAAAAAATTTAAAAGAAACAAATATTATCCACAATTGTAATGAACTAAATCTTACTATTAAAGAACATAATATAATAAGATTCAATAATTGTAAAATCATAATCAATGGAAATGTATTTCAGAGCCAAGTCAAATATATAGAACATAATGTTGTAATACCAAACATAATCAAGAATATATCCTATCATCAAGAGAACAACCTAACTTTAGAATATGTTCATAATAAGTATATAGAAAACTTAAAGGAAATCAAATTATTAAATGTCAAATATGAAAATAGCATTAAGACTAATATTCTGTCAAACATATCAATATTAATAGCAATAATTACTTGTATAATCATACTATACTATTGTTATAAGAATGGTCAAGCAAGGGTTAAAGTAACAGTAGGCCAAGAAATAGTAAAACAAATCCAAAATCGCGAGGACGCGATCCCACTTAAGGATGGGCGTGTTACATCAGTATCTTTAAATAAGCAAGAAACTGAACCAACTGTGCAAAGGACTAACAACCGATCTCTTTTCTAAACAATGTTATGTCCTTTCTAGAACATTTCTTTTAATAAATAATTAAACACCAAATGTATCCAAGCATCCACTCAAGATATCTTCTAAACAAAACATTTTCTAAACCAAATGTATCCACTCAGGACATTTTCTAAACAAACAATATCCATTAAAACATTTTCTAAATAAAACACCAATGACCAAATGTATCCATCTGAGGATATCCCAAACAAACGAAAACCCTGCCTTGCTTAACCATGCTTCACGATTAATATAAAAGGAGCTACATCAGTCCTAAGAGAGGAGACAAGTATCAACTGTTAAGAAGTAAGCGTTCGCGAAATTGTTCGAAGTCTTGTAAGAACTAAGCAACAAATAAAATCTGATTTTTGTCTGAGCAATAGAAGTCTTTTATTTCAAAATTGTAATTCTACATATCAAATCGCGAAAAAGCTCAATTTGCCTTTAACTATAAAGCCAAGCGTCTATCCCATGCGGCGACGAGGCACCGTCTGCCAATTGCCAGCTTACCCGCAGAAGAACCAGCTCTGGCTACGACGGGGGCAAATAAACCAGGCAAGGCAAGTTGTGCGAGAGCCGCCTTCTGCTGCGTCTGCGGCCCTGTTACAATCAATTTATTTATTGTAAATGTGCAAATTAATGCGACCAAATTTCGCTCAACCTTAAATTGCCTCATAAATTTTTGACGCAAACAAATAATAACCATGACTGGGCACCGGCAGGCTCAGTCAGTGGTGCAACTTGAGACTTCTAAATCCATTCATCTGGTCATTTCCAAGAGTCGCCACGCCACTCGCCAGTTTTCTCCACGGCTGCGGCCATGCGGCGCGGCGCCGACAAACGGTGGACTAGACCAAAGATTATCCATAATAAGATGCGACACTCCTATACTAAGCAAAACCACTATCCCATATGCATTTCCGAAAACTTGGGGAAAATAAAATTTCGCCTTAGATAAGGCAGCAAAGCAATACTGCCTACCATTCCTTAGGTAAATTCCCATAAGAGCGAACGAGGCAAAAGTAGGCAACCACCAACTGCTCACCTACAGCGCTTACGCTATACAGAATAAATGTGACCACTTTTTTTATATGGAGTTTTCCGGATTCAACCAATGTGAATGTATGCGTGCGGCACCACCAGTGCCATGGTGTTAGTCCCCTCCGTTGCAATGTTCTGATATGGAATGACAGAATTGCAAAGGGGAAGAAGCAGGTAGCACACAGAGGCCCTTAAATACGGATACGCAGATTTTGTTTTTGCTTTTCGGCTCAACCAATTTGATTGTGAGTGGCTCCAGCGGGCGCGTACAAAGTGGGCCTGATTCTCTCAGAGAAGTTTTTTATCCCTTCCTTTAACATGAGCTTCTTATTACTATCTACTTCTCGCAAAATTCTCAATTCTCGCTTGGGTGGCGGTGGCAAGGTCACTAAAATTTTAGCGAATACGTCACGAGTGTCGCATCTTATTGTGGATAATCTTTGGACTAGACGCCCGCCGCACCGCGGACGGCCACTGCTTGGCTCGAAGCCAAACCAGCGCGGCGCTACACTGGCGTGAGAAAGAAAGCCGGCGAGACCGAGCTGTGCCGACTGCGGCTCCTGTTCGCCTGGTGCAGAATAGGATTTCGTTTTCAATCAAAATGGTCGCGTGTTCTTTTCGCCTTTCACTGGATGAAAGAAGCTTTTCGGTTGATTTCCTCTGCCCAAGACTGCACGCCTCTAGTCGGCATTTAAGAGATTTGCAGTCCATTGGGGACCAGGAGACTTCGCAAGGAAATCTGTTTCTGGGGGGATTGTTCATTCTTTTTACTGAGCCCCGCCAACCCCAACCGATCAGCAAAACAAAATGAACGGTCAAATAATAGGCATGGCCGCAAACGCCGCCGCCGCCCCGTATGGACTGAACTTGAGCAGCCACGCGTGCGATTAGTTTGTTCATTGCTAGCAAGCACATTACGTTACTTATTTCTGTTCGCAAAAGTGTTTCAGATTACAGAAGAAGTAATTATCTGAAGAATTCATTTAAACGTATGATTTACATATGTATGTATATGAATTGCGATTTATGATAAATTAGAGACAACTTTATATCGGTGATACTTTGGTAATGAAACGTAATTATGTATGCAATCACAATATACATATATTGTTACTAACTACGAAACGAATGCAACAATTTTCATTCTAAACATTGACAAATTTTTAACTAATATTTCATGCTACAAAACGAATGTTGAATTGAATTTTTATTAAAATAATGCTGCTCTTCATCATTTTCACTCGAATATCTCGAAAAATACGCTTCATAAATGTATGAAGTCAAATTGGTTTAAGTTTTACAGACTTGTATGTCGAAGAGAATTGAAAAAAAACTTATAATTGGGACTATTTGTCTATGCAATAGGATTATTAGAAAAAAAATAAATAAACAATCAAAAATTGGAAAGTAGCTTTTGTTCAGATATTGTAGGTAGAAATAGCGCTCTCTGTTTGCAAACGAAGTAAAAAGGTTGATCAATCAATTTCAGACGCAAAAAATCGTCCAGAAATCGAATCATCTTCCATATAAACTTTTCTTTAAATATGCCATAAAATTGGCAACAATAATTAATTTATTATTCAAAATAATGTTAATAAATAATTTTTCAAAGCCAAAAAAATTTTAACCGAACAAAACAAACGTAAGAAATATCTTTCCTTGCATAAAGTCTTACTAACTTAGCCATGCCAATATGCAAAACAGCACTTTTTGATGAAAACTATAATATTAAAAGTCAGTAGGTCAATTGCAAGAATAAATACAAGCAAGTAAAGCCTTTAGATTGTATACATACGTAAAATAAATCTAATATTTGTAAGGAAGTGGTCATATGTTTTAATTTCATCTTTAATTTATGCTTTTCACTTCCAATTTTTATTTTTTTATAAATAGAATTTTATGCAACGCAAATCAATTTATTCTATATACATATTATGTAAATGTACATATTCTCATTCATTCTTTGCTTTGATCGTTTTAAAAAAATCTTAACAGCAAAAACTAAGAGTAAATAGAATAATTGCCTTACAATTAGTAATGAACAATGAATTATCGATTTCCGCTTATTATTTCAGATTTTCAATATTAACTCTCCTAAATTTTTTGATAGTTTTCATGAAGATAGCCAGCAAAATTGTAGTTTTTCGCAGTTAAATTATGTAGTTATTTTGTTTTCTCTCTTTTCTGCTTCCTGATAGAAGGTTTTTTATGTTTCATATGAATTTTAATAAGACAGCACAGTAGGTAATAAATAAACTATAGCAGAGATTATAATATAATATATAATATTATTATTATTAGTATTATATAATCTCTGACCATAGTAATTAAGAAAAATCCCTTTTAGGGTTCCGTAGTAAAATAGGGAGCCTTTATAGTTTTGCTATTTCTGTCTATCCGTCTATCCGTCCTTACGTCGCAGTCATCTTATTCAGAGCACTTCAGAGACTATTAAGACTATAGCGCTAAAATTTGGTACAAGTATAGATATATGTATATACCCGCTACAAAGATATGTATTATAAGACTTTTGGAAAAAGAAAACAAATATAAGACTGCATGTAGGGGATATGTAAAGTGGGGAGGAAAAACAATTGTAACCCCACTCTGTGGGGTAACCTTGAAAAGCGAATTTAAAATAATAATGATGTTTTTTAAGGCGTTTTTCCAAATGATTCCCCATTTTTGAAATATTCGACTCCAAAGTGGCCATTTTAAATTAAGTTTGTGTCAGCCAAGATATCACCCTGAACGCAAATTCGGAAAAATCTAAAAAAGCCTAGAATACCAATCATATGTATGTACATAAAAATAATACGATTTACCAGAATCAAATAGTTCACGAGATATCACCGACCAAGTTTTGCTAATTTAGACTCAAACAATTGTGTGTGGGTCTTAATGCGTATATGCGCAAATATTTATGTGTTATATTTTATTTAGCATTGTCTTATTCGTATTTTATCGAACCCTGCACAGGCATGTCCCGGCATGCTCTTGATCGTTTTTTTAAAAATAGCATTACTATGTACATAAGTTTTTTTTATTTAAATGGAAATGATTAGCCGGCCACACACGACGACGGTTTTTGGCGTACAAACTTGGGACAATCTTTGTGACAAACTTTGTTTGCACGCCATTTTGCCCACAAACGGTGTCGATTTTCATTTTCCGAGTGACATTCGAAATGAGCGGACTTCAAGAAAGTGATTTACTAGTGCTTGCAGCTGCACTTATTTTAAAAAAATATAGAAAAAAAAAATTTAAAAAAAAAATTTTTTAGGAAACGCTTTTCTTTACCTTATTGTGAATCAAATTAAACAAAAATCAACTAAAAAGTAAAAAAATAAAAAATAAAACAAACTTAAAAAAACTTAAACAAAATTTTAAAAAAAAACTGTTACAAACAAATTTTTAAAAAATCGAGGAAATCTCACACATTCGTTAAAGAAAAGCGTGGGGCGCTCATTTCGTAATCATTGCAGAACGAATAAAGAATTATAATTACATTCTAAATGAGCGCCCCACGCTTTTCTTTAACGAATGTGTGAGATTTTCTCGATTTTTTAACCGACGAAAAAACGGAGGAGGTTCTCAATTCGACTGTATGTTTTTTTTTTTTGTATGTCGTTACGCGATAATTCCGCCAATTATGAATTGATTTTGATGATTCTTTTTTTGTTTGGTAGCTCATACTTCAGAGGTGGTCCCACATAAATTTTATCGAAATTGATTCAGCGCTTTTTGAGAAAATCAACAAAAAACAAAATACATATATGTATGTATACACAGATAGGGTTTTGGTATTTGGTTGTACATTCGGTGCCCGATTGCGAGAATTCAAAATGGCAGACCAAAAACATTTTACTAAAAAAATATTACACTAAAAAGAATGAAATAAAAATTTTTTTAAAAAAAACAAGAACCGACTCCAAAAAATCCCAAGCCCTAAAAAGTATAAAATAATTGTATTAAAAGTCCTCTGCTACTACTTTCAACATTAAATACCAAGACTTTCCTAGACTTTTGAAGGCGGTGTGAAAACCTGACTGATATTAATCCCATACTAAATAATGAATGCAATCAGTTTGTCTGGATTAATTGGATTAATATCAGTCAGGTTTTCACACCAACTTCAAAAGTCTAGGAAAGTCTTGGTATTTAATGTTGAAAGTAGTATCAGAGGGCTTTTAATATAATTATTTTATACTTTTTAGGGCTTGGGATTTTTTGGAGTCGGTTCTTGTTTTTTTTAAAAAAATTTTTTTAAAAATTTGTTTGTAACAGTTTTTTTTTTAAAATTTTGTTTAAGTTTGTTTAAGTTTGTTTTATTTTTTATTTTTTTACTTTTTAGTTGATTTTTGTTTAATTTGATTCACAATAAGGTAAAGAAAAGCATTTCCTAAAAAATTTTTTTTTAAATTTTTTTTTTATTTTTTACTTTTTAGTCTGATATTATTGCATATTCGTGAATTATCTCGGGAAATACGTATGTCTGCAAAATTTCATTCATTTTCATTGAAGGAAAGTCAGTCAAATTAACGTCCAAAGTTTTGACCCAAAAGTGTGAAGTAAAGAAAAGCATTTAAAAAAGAGTAGAAATAGAAGTAAGTGGATGAAAACTTGGTTGGATGAGCCACACATTCCCACGTTAATTTGCTAACTGAGCTTCGATTGGAGGCGGAGGACCTCAGAAATTATCTTCGAATGGGCGAAGAAACGTACACAACTCTTCTGGATCTTGTGTCTCCGTATATGAAGAAACAAGACACAAATATGAGGGAGGCCATCAGTTGTCATGAAAGGATCAGCGCAACTTTAAGATTTTTAGCAACGGGAAGATCTTATGAAGATCTCAAATTTTCCACGGATATTTCACCGCAAGCCTTAGGTGAAATAATACCAGAAACCTGCAGAGCTATATTCGCAACTTTACGATCGCAAGACCCCGTTTACACCAAAGATTATCCACAATAAGATGCGACACTCCTATACTAAGCAAAACCACTATCCCATATGCATTTCCGAAAACTTGGGGAAAATAAAATTTCGCCTTAGATAAGGCAGCAAAGCAATACTGCCTACCATTCCTTAGGTAAATTCCCATAAGAGCGAACGAGGCAAAAGTAGGCAACCACCAACTGCTCACCTACAGCGCTTACGCTATACAGAATAAATGTGACCACTTTTTTTACATGGAGTTTTCCGGATTCAACCAATGTGAATGTATGCGTGCGGCACCACCAGTGCCATGGTGTTAGTCCCCTCCGTTGCAATGTTCTGATATGGAATGACAGAATTGCAAAGGGGAAGAAGCAGGTAGCACACAGAGGCCCTTAAATACGGATACGCAGATTTTGTTTTTGCTTTTCGGCTCAACCAATTTGATTGTGAGTGGCTCCAGCGGGCGCGTACAAAGTGGGCCTGATTCTCTCAGAGAAGTTTTTTATCCCTTCCTTTAACATGAGCTTCTTATTACTATCTACTTCTCGCAAAATTCTCAATTCTCGCTTGGGTGGCGGTGGCAAGGTCACTAAAATTTTAGCGAATACGTCACGAGTGTCGCATCTTATTGTGGATAATCTTTGGTTTACACTAGCGCAAGCATGCCTCAGTGGCATGTTCTCTTGCTTTCCTGAAAATGAGCGTCGCATTTACACTAGTCATGTGCATTAGTCAATTCTGAGCAAAGATTATCCACAACAAGATGCGACACTCATGACGTATTCGCTAAAATTTTAGTGACCTTGCCACCAAAGATTATCCACAACAAGATGCGACACTCATGACGTATTCGCTAAAATTTTAGTGACCTTGCCACCGCCACCCAAGCGAGAATTGAGAATTTTGCGAGAAGTAGATAGTAATAAGAAGCTCATGTTAAAGGAAGGGATAAAAAACTTCTCTGAGAGAATCAGGCCCACTTTGTACGCGCCCGCTGGAGCCACTCACAATCAAATTGGTTGAGCCGAAAAGCAAAAACAAAATCTGCGTATCCGTATTTAAGGGCCTCTGTGTGCTACCTGCTTTTTCCCCTTTGCAATTCTGTCATTCCATATCAGAACATTGCAACGGAGGGGACTAACACCATGGCACTGGTGATGCCGCACGCATACATTCACATTGGTTGAATCCGGAAAACTCCATATAAAAAATGTGGTCACATTTATTCTGTATAGCGTAAGCGCTGTAGGTGAGCAGTTGGTGGTTGCCTACTTTTGCCTCGTTCGCTCTTATGGGAATTTACCTAAGGAATGGTAGGCAGTATTGCTTTGCTGCCTTATCTAAGGCGAAATTTTATTTTCCCCAAGTTTTCGGAAATGCATATGGGATAGTGGTTTTGCTTAGTATAGGAGTGTCGCATCTTATTGTGGATAATCTTTGCTTGCCACCGCCACCCAAGCGAGAATTGAGAATTTTGCGAGAAGTAGATAGTAATAAGAAGCTCATGTTAAAGGAAGGGATAAAAAACTTCTCTGAGAGAATCAGGCCCACTTTGTACGCGCCCGCTGGAGCCACTCACAATCAAATTGGTTGAGCCGAAAAGCAAAAACAAAATCTGCGTATCCGTATTTAAGGGCCTCTGTGTGCTACCTGCTTTTTCCCCTTTGCAATTCTGTCATTCCATATCAGAACATTGCAACGGAGGGGACTAACACCATGGCACTGGTGGTGCCGCACGCATACATTCACATTGGTTGAATCCGGAAAACTCCATATAAAAAAAGTGGTCACATTTATTCTGTATAGCGTAAGCGCTGTAGGTGAGCAGTTGGTGGTTGCCTACTTTTGCCTCGTTCGCTCTTATGGGAATTTACCTAAGGAATGGTAGGCAGTATTGCTTTGCTGCCTTATCTAAGGCGAAATTTTATTTTCCCCAAGTTTTCGGAAATGCATATGGGATAGTGGTTTTGCTTAGTATAGGAGTGTCGCATCTTATTGTGGATAATCTTTGATTCTGAGCTGCCTGCTCAGTTGAAAAGCGAACACTATCATGACCCGTTTACACCTTACACACACACACACTCTCAATTTCCGCCCGGGCATGCATCAGGCAGCCTCAGAGACGGTTTGCTTCATGACTGCCTCGTCCCCTGCCTCTCCTTCGTTTCTTCCACAAATTGTGACGTCACCGGCATGCCACTGCAGCATGCTTGCGCTAGTGTAAACGGGGTCCAATATATGAGAGTAAATTGTTTGAACTAGGGAATACATAAAGTTAGAGAACTTATATAAAAGTTTACTTTACAGTTCCCTGGAAATAAAGAGGATTGGGAAGAAGTTTCAAACCAATTACTGGTGAAATGGGACTTTCCTCATTGCTTAGGAGCAATCGATGGAAAACATATTAGAATAAAAGCTCCAAAAAACACCGGAGCTAATTACTATAATTACAAGGGATATTACAGCATTGCATCATTATCAATTGTGAATGCAAATTATGAGTTCCTTATGTGTGATGTCAGTACCAACGGAAGGGTATCAGACGGTGGCGTTATAGACAACACAGAATTTTATAGACGGCTTAGGAACAAACAGCTGAATATTCGTCAGTCAAGAAATATGCCTTCAAGCACAAAATGTTTGCCATTTGTTTTTATTGGAGACGACGCTTTTCAACTGCGAAGTGACTTACTTAAACCGTACAAACTTGAATTGAATCACGAAAAGAAAATATTCAATTATCGTTTATCCAGAGCACGCAATGTTGTTCAGAACGCCTTCGGTATAATATAATGTCTTCATGTTTCAGAATATTTCATACAGAAATTTCTTTGGAACAAAAACGGACAGAAGATGTCGTACTATGCTGTTGTGTTCTATACATAATTTTTTGCGACGAAGAAACATTGCAGCTTACACACCTCCGGAAGCAATGGATACAGAAGACTTCTTCGAGAAAGCATAAAGACAGGAATACGTACAGATCACAATATTGTAACTGGATTAAACGTTAATAGAAATAAAAATTCTTGTTCAGTAGCTAAGGACATTCGTCATCAGTTTTGTCATTATTTTAATAATGAGGGAAAGGAGGAATGGCAAAACAAAATGATTAAATAAAAATATATTTTGTATAAAATATTTGTTTTAATTCATTCAATACATTAATTTAACAACATTACATTAATTAAAACTTCAGCTATAAAAGTATAAAATCTCTTAGGTAAACCACAGGTAAGTTCAGTCATTGTGTTTTTTTCTTATTAATTAATTTATAGGAATAAGCCTTGTCTGCGATAAATTAAAAGTTGGGAGAACCTTAATCTTTCATTAAAACTCGTCCCTGAAACCGGAGAAACATTTGGTAATATTTTCAGCAGACCTGTCGGTACTTTTTGATTGGCTTGAGCCTGATTCAAGTGATGGCAGAGGTGTAGGAATCGTCAACGTTGTCACTATCTTTGTGGTTTCGTTAAGGGGTTACATGGGTTTCCTCCGCGAAAAAACGACCTATTTTCAATAATTCTTTTTTCATATTAAAAACTACATTTTTCATTCAAACTTTTCATTGTTCTAAAGATACACATTAGATAAAAGATTTCTGAAATTTTTGTGAAAAAATTGTTAAAACTCTGCCATTGCGACGTCATTTCCGGCGAGCCCTCGGAAAAAAGGTGTGTCCGCGTTGTCAGCAGAACTTCTAGCAGGATCATCCAAAGTGAAAAAAAAAAAATACGTGTTTTAGTTAAGACTAAAAACTTGTACCTGAACGAAGCAAAAAAAAAAAATGAAAATTGGATTTTTGGCGGACGTTTTTATAAAAAAATTAAAATTTCGCTTAAAATTTCGCGTCATTTTTTTTTTTTTAAAATAGTTGTAATTGAAAAAAAACAAAAATGCTTCGTTCAGGTACTTGTGAATTGTATCTCGAAGACCTGTGTAAATTTTCATCAAGATCAGTTCAGTAGTTCTCGAGAAATCGTGACAACCGACTTTGAAAACACAGTTTCGAGAAAAACGCGTTTAAAGTTTCGAGTTTGAGCCCAGCTAGCTGTGGGCGCGCAACTTCTGAAGGCTGTATCTCCGAAACTATTACTCGGATCGACTTGAAACTTTCGGACAATATTCTAGAAATGTTGTAGAATTTAATAAGCCAATAAAAAAAAATCGATTTTTTGAAACCGTGAAACCCATGTAACCCCTTAAGCGTTCCCATCTGGGCTTCATACAAAATATCATTGATTAATTTTCAGCGATGCAGGCCATTCTCCCATCTATTTTTTCTAATTTTTTAGCCACATTCTTCCCACGTACTCAGTCTCTTCTCTCCTCGAACTGCTAATGTGCTCTGGATTGACTCCAATACAGCATCCACTTTATCAACTTTAGCACGTTTTTTTGGACCTCTGAGTATTACGTCCTCCGTGGTTTCGACATCCTACAGGAGTATTTTCATCATTAAAAGAGTGGAATCGATAAAAATTCTAGCAAACAAACCTCTTTTTCTTCAATAGTAATATCATTCCACGTTAAATTTTAAGTTGAAGGCCTAGGTTCCTCATGGTCTGGTCGCACAGAAACAGTAAATCATCAAAATACCAAAGTTTGTCTTATATATGTATGTATATATATCGTCTTCTCCAGCACTAAAATTTCATACGCGAAATTTTTTAAGTTTTTGTCAATGTACTCTCGACTTTTAACTTTCCACAGCCAAGGATTATTCCTATGAATTGCAATGAATTCGAGGAAGAAATCGCGACTCCATGATCTGATGTCGGAGCGACTCATCATGACAAGTATGTAAACAAACTAAAACCATGGAAAAATCAAGAGCGAGAAATATTATTTGGACGGTTTTAAGTTTGTACGCCAAGTTGCCCACACACGATAAATCTTATGTTTGTACGCGTGCTTGTACGCCAAAAATCGTCCCGTGTGTGGTCTGCAATTCAGCTGGTTTTAAACAATTGATTTCGATTAAATTGTTGAGTTATTCTTTAGTTTTAATCTTCCTTTTTCATTTCACAATCTATATCGGTGCGTTTTTTTTTCATTTCATTTTTCCTTTTAAATCACATTTTTTTTCTAAATTCTGAAAATGTTTTTCATTATTTCAGTCCTCTCTTCAATGTTTTTAATATATATTCGGATAACTTAATTTTTTGCAGTCTTATCAGGTAAATTTGACTTAATGTAATGCTTTGGTTATTCTTAACATCTTCAGAATTTCTTTCTATTTTAATTAATGCCATGGCTTTCAAACTCCCCCTTCCGTTGTAGATAAGCAATTGTCTTTCGCATAGGTTTTACTCGTATCGAGTGTTAAAACTGGTCTAATCAAAATTCGGTAATGCAACTTTTCTTTCTAAGGGCGCGTTCACAACGAGGATGCGCCACGCCACGCCACGCCACGCTACGCCACGCCACGATTCGTGAAGAGTCGAAAATAAAAAATGTTACATGCTTACTCAATCTGAGTGTGCACAACGGCGATGCGACTTCGCGAGGTGTCGCGCTGCGCGGCGCCACACCGCGCTGAAAGAATCAAGCCGTACATTCTTTTCAAGCTGCGTCGCGCTGAACTCTGGGGGGTCCACCTAGATAATGCTTAATAAGTTCTTTCAGAGACATCTTAGGATACTGGTTGATAACGCATTAGAAAGCTGAGCCTTCTGGCTTTCCAACGATACCACCCACGGAACAATCCGCTAACAAAAAAGCGGGAGAGCGCTATCTGAGTCCGAAGACATGATGTACTCAACTTGGCGTATACCACGAGAACGAAAGTCTCCTCGCGCTGTAAATCTCGGCGCGGCGTAGCCTCGTTGTGAACACCTAGTAGCGCGCTTCATCGCGCTGAAAATCTCGGCACGGCGTAGCGTGGCGTGGCGCATCCTCGTTGTGCACGCGCCCTAACTCGAAACAAAAGCTTGAAAGAAAATATGTATATGTATATGTAGATAATACAATTTCAGATTGAATTGAATTGGAAATCTGAATGCATAAAATCAAATTTTTTTGTTCACAAAAAATTACATCGAAGTTTATCAATTTAAAATCCAGCAAGTAATTTGGGAACAGATTAAATTTGAGGTCTCCTTACGAATTTTGATAAAACTTTGTACGAGTGTTCATTTGGAGTTAAATATGCAAAAAAATTGAGGGTCATTTGTACTTCCCGAGATATTTAACTTTGAAATTTCGCAAGTTGATATGCCGCCACGATTTTTTTACAAACACTCCCACAAAATTTCATTACGAATTGTATATATGTTATAAGCAATGGCTCTATTTTAATGACCACCACTGTACATATATGTATATATAATTTCTACTGTCAACATATCTTTTTCTGCACTAATACTTCCGCAACCTCAATAAGCCAAACACCTATAATGATGCATTTTTCTTTCCGATTCTGACATCGCATATTAATTTAGCATTAAAATGCGCTATTTCTTTAAAATTTGCGTTTAAATGAAAAGAAAAGAAAACAATAAAATTAAAGTTTACTGAGATGATTTTACGAAAATTTTAGGAGATTTATACGGAATTTCAATTCAAAATACAAGGAGTTTTACAAGCTCTTTTAGATTACATTTCACTCGGAATACAGAACATGGGCAATAGCTACTTTATGTCCTGGAATAGGGCATAGGGCAATTTTCGTGTTAGCATTTAAATGCAGAACCTCTAATGTAGTATATAAAGATGTACTCTAAGTATAAACTGAAAAAACATAAATAGTCTTGTGGCGCATAAGTTAGAAAATCCCTCCGACGTAGTGCAAATAAGGTAATAAAACATCTGTGGAAATGTTTTCTCCCTGGCTTGGTTGACTCCTATAAAACTCGCTATGTAATGTAAGGGCTAATCGTTAGTAAAAAAAAAGTAGTTTGGGTTTTTATAGCAACGGCAATGCCAGGGAGCTGTCGGAGATCCTCGGCAGATAATAGGGTGTGCCCAATAGTCTAAACCCTTATACGTGATTTTTCAAGAAACAACTTCTTAATTCAATTCAAACATTTATCCGACAAAACCGGTAAAATGGTTTAAATAAGCCTAAACATCGGTATGGATGTCGTTATTGAGATTTCTTGGGAAGTTCATTACGAAAATGGCATCAATATTGAAATCTAAGATGACGACATGAAATGAAGTTATAAGTTTGTAAGGATGAATCAGGGGTTCAACGGTTTTATGGAGAGACAATATTAATTCCCGAGGAAATTATAAAGGTTTCCTGCTCGAACGAAGCTGAGGTTAAAAGCTAGTAGATACATACATACATGTTACATTTCGGATTCTTCATTCTAAAAAATGTGTCAATATTTTTTGAAATCAACAAATTGGTAAATAATATCTTTTTCGACTTATCGACGGTGACAAGCCTTATAAAATAACAAATCGACAAGTCGTGATACTTCGGTGTCAGAAAGTGAATAAAGAAGGAAAGTTAAAATCTGTGTCGTTGCGATAAAGTGATTTTTTTTCCCAAAATTTCTATGTGGAACAAGGAAAAAACATTAAATTTAATAGATAAAATAAGAGCTAGTAACATATAGGATATTAAATCCAAAGACTATAATGATACAAATAGAAGAAATGATAATCATACATTATTCTTATCCAAACATTTCTGCTGAACAGAATGATGAGAACCACGAACCATCAAGTTTAACTATGACTAACTGCATTTTACAACAAGAATAATATCTGTGGGCACGGTAGTGCCCCCGCCAAGACGAGCCAAGCGAAGCGCATGGGCACTACCTACCTTTTCTCGAAACGCTTCGTCGTTTTTTTGAACTCTCATAACTTTGCTTTGGATGATGCTAAATAGTTAAAATTTTTAAGATATATTTTATTTCACACCCAATGAACGAATGCCTATGAAATCTTCGTGACGGTAGCAAAACGGCCAAGCCACACGTTTTGACTAAAATGTAGAATTTGTGAAGGTAGGCCTGGTAAAGTTAGGGATAGATCAAAAATCTTGGCTCTACATGAGATCTGACCACTTTTTCATATATTTTGAGTAAGGTGTAGTGTAGAGCTTGTAGGTTTAGAGCGTGCAGTCTTTAGAGCTTGGCTTTATACGAGATCTGATAACTTTTTCACAGGGTAAGCTACGTAGACTCGTCTTGGCAACATTTTTACATGAAAATGTTTTGGTGGGATAATAATTTACTATATAAAATTGTGTTTTCTACTTACCTTTAATTTATTGGATAAGTTTATGATAAGACCTTCACACACATTTCGTACTATATTGCAAATTGAACTTTTAGAAATGCGATGTGCATACATTAGAGATGCAAAAGAATCACCATCTGGCAAGGAACCGTAACAGCTAACTGATATGCTAGTGATGAATTCCTTAATTTAGTGTCATTTTTCACTATTATTGGTCTCATTAACTCCAATAGCTGTTCAAATTCGTTTCGATCCATTCTTACATAATTTTTAAAACAATTCCCATCTTCTAAAATCAATTCGTTTACTAACATATTGTACGCGCCTTGGCTTTCGCGTTTCTTTGAAAATTCACGCATCCACCACCTATGTTTTCTTTTATTTTTTTTAATTGCATCTAAAATAATTAATGAAGAGCTTAGAAATAAATAATTTTCTTCGTCTGACGACATTTTTCTTTAGTATGGAAACGCAAATCTACGAATCAAATGTACTTGTATGCTAATGTAACCGCATGTGAATATAAATTGCAAATTTATACATGTCAATTGATTTGTAGAAATCTACTCGTACAAATCTTGATACTAATTCTGTACAAATCGTGATACAAGTCCCATTACATGTATCTAATTGTAAACATGGCTTAAAGGAAAATTTGTCTTCTTTTCAGCACTCGCGTAGAATTTTTTACAGGAGTGCGTTGCAAAAGTTTTTTTAATGTTTTTTCCATAATTTTCAACAAAAATTTGTTGGAGCATGGAGAAATTGTGGCGGAAAACTATCGCTTTTCAGACTTTTAAACTTAAATATCTCAGGTAATATGAGTGACCGATCAATTTGTTTGCATATTCGACACTGTCGACACTAAATAAAAATTCCTACAAAGTTCCAATTAATAACCATGAGAAGACCTCAAACTCAATTTATGCCTTAAAGGTGAATTTTTCCCAAGAGTGAAACAACGTAGAATAAGTCGATTATGAACACAAACCGATTCGAGGCGCTGAAATTAAGCAAATCATCAAGGGAACGCGAAGAATTTTTATAGTCAGCCGACTGCAGTCGCATCCATTTTATGTTCGCCGGATTTCTAAATATCCTAAAATTTATGTATAAGCATTGTTACTTCCCTTTTTTATGAGCTCATCGCGAGACGCATTTATTTAGCAGCACCTCCAAACACACGTGTGATATTGCAGCACACGAATCAAGAAGCGTTTCAATTGCCCCGACATCGACTGCTGGCTGCAGCGGCTCAAGCGGGCGCCAATAAGTGTCGCCATAAAACCGCTGTGACCGCGACATAAATCGTTCGCTGCTATCGCAACGTCATCTAGTTCTCATTTCAACCGGCGCGCATGAAAACAGTCCAGCAATTTTGGAAGACCACTCGATGGGGCAATCGGACCAAAAAGGCAGACGACGCCTTGGATTTTGGCACTCGTTCCGAAAAACTTACGAAAATTTCGGGGAATTCGGCACAGGCTGCAATGAACCTCTGAAGACATCCCAACTTCTGAACGAGGCCAGTGGAGTCAACTTTTGGCCTCTTCGGCACCTGAGTTGAGCGCAGTCGACGGGAGCAGTTTCCGGTTTCCCGCTTTCGAGTTGGAGCTCACAAGATAGTCTCAGAGTGAAAGAGCAAAATGAAAGCGACCGATTCTGCGACTTGTGACTGGCTGTCGTCCGGTTGGCACCTTATTGCTTAATGAAACTTCTTTGTGCCGTAACGAGGACGCCACCGAGCGCTACTAGTCTCAGTCTGCCAGGCGCCCAGCAAATTTAGAAAGCGACAGAAGGATTTTTGTCGCGCTGTTCTGCAGAGAAACGGCAGCCCGGCGGAAGAGATTGGCCCCAAACCGATTCGCGACGGGTGCTGCCTCCGTCGATTGGCTGGAAGGCGGACTGCCGCGCGGGGCCCGCGCTCGATAAGTGGCATATGAGGCCACACCTTTGCGACGTTTAGCAATTACGATACGGCGGCGCTAGTTAGTTACGTTTGACAGGCTATACATTTTGGACCAGGCGGCCAGGAACCGGTGCAAGAAACTGTCATACTCCCTGCGAAAGCGGGAACCCAAACGCCGCAGTCGGGCGCCCCGGCCGGTGCGACACCAAGAAGAACTCCACGACTCCACCTTGGGTTCGAGTCGAAAGCCGCATCAGAATGAGGTTGTGAGCGGTCTTTGCAAACAGGCCCGCAGCTTGAAGAGGAGGCACGCTTTGCATTTTCTCGGCAGAAGTCTCGTCTGCTTTTCCCCACATCTTTCACCCACTACTTGCTCACTGCTTGCGTACTCCTCACGAAACCCGCTGGCCGCCAACTAGTGATGGGATGGATGATGTGAAGAAAATTTTCTAAGTCGAGAAAGGGTTAAAAACAAGTGAAACATCGAGCTGAGATACCAGGGGTCCATAGACATCAACTAGCAACAAAATTGTTCGAGAGAAAGAAATCGACTTCCCCAAGAAGTTATCTGCAATCGGTTTTTATTTCAATGTTTACTTAGAACTGATTACACTTGCACTATCACTAAATATTACAGAGGCCAATAGACGAACCTTTGTTTTAGTCTTTTTCGACAAGTTTGACAATTTCGCCTTTCTTTCACACCCCTTTTAATTTTTATTTACCATGATATTTGAGAATTTGCTACAATTATATGCATAATGTGATACTTGGACATATTTGTCTCCTCTCATTTTAGTTTTTTATATAGATGCAATTCTTAATTTTGTAATTCTAGTAAATTTAATTAAACAATACTCATATTTTTAGATCTTAATACGCCTTGATGTTTTATCACCCCTCGCAGGTTTAATTTAAGAAATTGTAAACGATAATACATATATCAGCGCGAAATTTTTAAAAGTTCGTGATGAATTCTACGAAGCACGAATACTTTTAAAACTACAAATTTATTATTGAATTTAGTAAATTCGCAAGTTTTATAATTCCTTTGTAAAGGCATTTTATTTTTATATGAACCCTGCACTTTGAAACTAATAGAAACATTTTACAGCGTTTAAACCTTTAAAAGTTTACAACACGTTTAAGAATTATAAGGCATGTGTAAATTTGCTACCATATGCATTAAAGAATGTAAATAAATATCCACCAGGTGATTTACATTCAGTGCTTGTAAAAGACTGTGTAAAGTAATTTTCTACTGAGTGAGAAAATTACGCAGCATAATAAATATCAAATTTGAAAAACTAAGGGCTGAAACACAATTAAGCCAGCTTTAGCTTTGAACCAATGGAACTGAATGCGGCAACACAAATTTGCAGCTTCTTCTGATCTGGTGGATTTAAGCTAGCTTCAGTTTTGCCCAGAGTTCATCAAGACCAGATGATTTTATCAGTCAAAGTTTTGCTATTGCTTTTGCAGGGAAATTGTAAACGATTTAGATACAAGCTGGCTTAAAACTAACATGAAAAGCTGCAATTGTGTTTCAGCAAAGACCTTCTAAACTTCTTGTTTAGAAGTTCTTTGATTTCAGTCTTACTACAGAATACGTAAAGTTTTCGTTTTTCCCAATAATCTAAAAAACATAATAAATATGTTGGGAATTTTTCGGAATGAAGACCAATTTTTTGTGTATGACTTTAGGCTTATAATTTTGATTCAGTGCTTTTTAATTAATTCAGCCCACTCAGAACAATTAAAATTTTGAATATCGTAAGTTCCTGGGATGTCCATTGCTGCTTTAATACGTATAGACATCACTAAAGTTACATTACTTATCGAATATTACGAGAACAAATAATGATATCGGCGGTTTTTTTTTTTATAACAGAGACGCTACAAGACAATTGTTGTAAAATGTTCTTCAAGGACAGGCAATGGGATGTTGGCAGTGTGGGAAGACAAGTCGCACACAGCCGAATATTTTTTAATTTCCTTGGTCCGGCCAATCACATCCGGCATCCTTTCTGAATAAAATGATGGACTTTCGAGAAAAATATTTTTTTTTATTTGAAAACAATAAGTAAAATAATAAAAATATCTATTTAAAAATTTTCTTTCGTTGAAAATATTCATCCGCCGTTTAATTTAAAATAAATATGATTATTTATAAATAATTTAGAGTACTTCGGCATAGACGATATTTTTAGTCATATTATCGTCTGGTATTAGTAGATATACATATACTGGTTTTCGCCACAACCTGATCTAGATAAGGCAGCATATATGTATATGTACATAATTGTAAGGAGTGTAGAGCAGCTGGGTAGAGAAATCATTTGAAATGTACTAAAACTGTTAGTCATAGGTAAACTAATCATGCATGTATTGCATGTGCCCCACGTTTTTCGTTATAAATCTTACAAACATTTTCATAGCTTTTACAAATTTAATAAACACAAAACAGGACTATCTGTACTTGGTTAGGAATACGTATAGGGTTATAAATTTGTATGGGGCTAGGGGAAATTATTTTATACTTTTTAGTCCATTTTACAAACGTGGTATATTAAAAATTTTCTTTTATTTAAAAATTATTTTCTGCTTTTTAGTCTTGTGTATGAAATTTTGCATTCGCTTTTGAACATCTTGGTGATATTATGACAGTTACATGCGGCAAATTGTTACCTAAATCTACTAATAATATTATCAATCTGGGTAAATTTTATTTTCCCGAAAAAGTAAATAAAGAAGCATGCCAATAGTAGGGGAGCCCAAGCGGGGATTTTTGGATTTACTCGAGCGCGTCAGAATAACAAGGGGGAAAGGTTGCACTCTGTTCAGTACCTCCACCATACATGAACCTTTGATATAGCGTCGAACGCCTAGGGCAGCCGATCAGAATAGTAAAAAAAAATCGATCATTAGAAAAACTCGAGCGCGTCAGATTAAGGAATGGTGAAATGGAATGCAGAAAAGTATGTATGTATTTCAATAATCTGACGATTTAAGCGTGACGTAAGGAAATGGCGCGGTTGATTTTTCTTCAGTTTGAACGTAAATCCTTCAAGGATCACGGGAATATAATAATTTGCCGATTTCCACATGCCGAAGTAGTTAAAATCATTAATAAAGAACTATGTATTTCCTACTCCGCGCCTCTCTTTCCTTCTCACTTTTTCTGTATCTCTTACTCTCTCGCACCGTCCCGCCACTACTTTCCTCCCACTCTTTCTGACGCCATGATGCCATCACAGCTGATCACGACGACACGTTCTTGTTTGTATGTGTACAACGCTTGGGTTAGTTTATTGTGCTCCAAAAAAAGTTTTATGAATTAATCCCAATAAGTTTTATATGTGCTATAACAATGGATGATAATAGTGCGAAATGTGTATTTTGTGAACAAAAAAAAAAATTGAAAAAGCTATAAAATTTACGTCAGAAACAATTAATTTTTTTTCAAATGGTCAGATTAAGAAAATTCCTCCACATAATTGTCAGATTATGGGTCAGTATGACAAGGACATCAAGCTGAACCAACTGTATGTTAATCTGACGGGCTCGAGTATTTCAATGTCACGATTTTTTTTTGCTTTTTGAAATTCAGCCATGAGGTTTGGTCGCGTCTAAATCGTCAGTCTTTGAAATGGGAGCTCCTTTAGGGTCTACTTAACACCCCTTCTGAAAATCTGACGCGCTCGAGTAAATTTTTCTTCTTCTTATTTTGTACCTCTTCGTACGGCCATCCCCACCATTCAAACCGGCAGATTAATATTCCACCGCTGAAAGTGAAAACATGATATAACCTTTTTTTCTTTCTACCATATACCTAATCTCCGAAATCCAATAGGTCCCCACGACGCTCGAGTAACTATAAATTTAGCATCGCGGGCTCCCCTACTAAAGAAAGCGAGTTAATATTTTTGCGACACCTTAGTTATCGGCTGGCAATTACTTTCGCTTTTTCATTCAGAATTTAATTTTAAAAAAAAGGCTGCCATATTAAATCTATTGGAATGTTGAGTGTACTATATTATATTATATTGCACATCCGTAAAATTTTAAATTGTAAAATTTCAGCATGATCGGATAAACAGAGGTATTCCAAAACTCAATTGCAAAATTTGTACCGACAAACAGTCAGACAAAAAAGCGAGCTAATAAAAACGTGATAAAAAGTAGTGATGTGCATTCATTTTTGCATACCCACTAAAAAACATAAAGCATACTGGGTGTTTTTTGTAATTGAATTTTAACTTAAAAAGTAACGTTTAAAAACAATTTATTTTTCTCAATCCTCGATATGAGGCAACGACCTCTGTGGAGTATTAGCACGAATTGTGCTCGAGGGGCCTTTCTCTGCCTAATGACTACGGCAGCGGAATTAATTATAATTTGCATCGACTACCAGTTCACAGATAACTTTAATGCCGGTGTGAAGCCCTTTGAGCCTTCGCTAACCATGAACCTTTCGCCCCCAAAGAAATAGTAGTAAACCGCCATGAACCATCCCGCTTTATTACTATCAATCTAGACCCCCGATGGCGAAAAAGAAACTCAGACTGTTCGAAACTTTTCCGTTAATCGTTTAATCTACTACTTTTCTTATATCCTAGTTTGCGTTAAAAGCTTTTCTTTTATGGGTAAGCTGTTTTTCATTCTCGCGCCAAAAGATGAAAGTTATCAGGAATTGGCGAGTGATTTGTGGTTGAGCAATAAAATTGTCGACAGCAGATTTTAGAAGCGATTTTCAATTGTGCGATTTTTAAGATATTTCAGTGGATTTAAAGTGCTTATTAAAATATAATTAAGTGCATAGTGCATTATTTATTTATATTGGAATTTTTACGACACTGACTGAATCATTTTTTTTTTCATCAACTTAAGGCCGATAAATTTAATATTTTCTTAAGATCAAAAATCTTGGCACAAATTGGACAAATTATTTTTTACACTATTTGTTAAAAATTAACTGATAATACTTATTCCTATTATTGTATTATATTCTGTCGCATTAAAGAGCGAATAACTTTATCCATTTGAGAGCTATTTTAAATCAAAGCCAAGTTGATTATTGAGGCAATTAAAAATTTATCATTATAGTTATATATTTAAAACTATATCTTGCTAAAAATTACTAATAACCATGTACGTTTACTGCATGGCACCCAATTGTCCAAGTGTTTGGGGAAGTGGAGACATACCCGTTCAATTTTTCAGGTAAATAATAAGACAATTTAACCTATTTGTTTATATTTTTATTTAGTTCGATATAATATTATAATTTATTATATTATACTATTTATTATAATAGATTTCCCACGAAGAGGAGGCTACTGGAATGCTGCCCCGAGTAAAAATTTTTGAGGGTTTCAAGTGAGGCTGTACAAGGGGCGTACAAGGGCCGCAGATGAAGGATTTGCTGGGTCGTACAAGGGTCGTACGCGGTCTTCTTGCAGGACAATCGGGCCGTACAAGATTTTTTCATGGGCCGCACGCGGGCCGTACAGGGCCCAATCGACAAAAAGGACGGGTCGTACACGGGGCGTACAGGGCCCAATCGACAAAAAAGGACGGGTCGTACACGGGGCGTACAGGGCCCAATCGACAAAAAAGGACGGGTCGTACACGGGGCGTACAGGGCCCAATCGACAAAAAAGGACGGGTCGCACGCGGGTCGTACAGGGCCCAATCGACAAAAAGGACGGGTCGTAAGCGGGTCGTACAGGGCCCAATCGACAATAAGAATGGGCTGTAGGGGCCATTCAACGCTGCCGCAGGGACTGTTTTGCGGCAAGCAAATAAATATTAGGTACAGTACCTGCTCACTGAATTATACTCAAAAGTGTAATTTTTTTAGGAATTCCCTGGTCTGCGGGAATTTCCAATTTTCTGGCGCCAGCCTTTTATAGTTATTTCTTTCTTATGGTGATCTATTTAGTTCGTTTTCTTATGGCATTGTGATTGTATTTCCTAAGAAAAAGATATGCAACAAAATCACTTTTTCAAAATATTTTGAATATAACGGACGATAAGAGCAGCGTTTTTTATAAATGTAACTGTAATGTATTGTTTCCAATAAAAATTTTCTACCGCTTTAAGTGTATTTACTTTATATAGCTTCTTTTTCACCAAATTAAGTTTTGAGCATAATTCAGTGAGCAGGTACTGTACACTTTATAAATCAAAAGTATTCAACATTTTTAAAAAAGTTCTTTATTAATTAATAAAAAAATATATAAATATTTATTTTATAACACTAAAACTAAGAATGTGCACCAGATTTATAATTATACACGTACCGATTTATAATTATACACGTATAATTATTCACGTACAACCGCACTATGACAGAACGTCACAGGACAAACGCTCAATGTTAACTAAGCACTGTCTGTAACCCGAAGAACAAGCTAAGTCCAAGTGTCATAAAACAACCCAAAAACTCGTGCGCAGCGTTTATTGAGGGTTCGTTGAGGATTCGGTGAGACCTTCTGAGTCATAAAAATACCGTAATTAAAGATCCTTTCTGAAGACGGTTGCCCATATCCCTGCTGCATAATTGTTTTTTTTCTTAAATTCCGTCACAGCCGCGTAACGCTGTGATGCGGCCTGGACTTTTCACTCGAGTTTGGGCCCTGTACGCCCCGATGTAAGGCCCAGTGTGCGGCCGTTTGGGCTTTACACTCGAATTTGGGCCCTGTACGGCCCGTGTACAGCCCGTGACATTTTCTGGACCCTGTACAGCCCGTGTACGCCCTTAGCAAAACTGAGCGGCCCGTGTACAACCCCTGTACGACCCCGATCATTTTTACTCGGGATGGTGTAATGCTCTGCAAATTAATGAAGGCGAAGTGACCACATTCTCAAGGATTTGCAGTCTTCATTTTGATGACGAGGATATTAGGAAAACAGAGTTCAGGACCCGTCTCCAAAATAATGCAATACCGATGTCTGTAGATTTCTTTAATGTAAGGTAATTATTTATAAATATATAAACTTTTATTTGTTTATAATTTCTCGAACGGAAGAAAAACAGTCTTATTACGCATAAATATTAAGATAAAATAATTAGCTTATCAAGTTTTTAAGTTATTCTCAAGCGATATTTATTATTATAATAAATGAAAATCCCACCTCAAGATGTTAAGGGTAAGCCTCGATTGCAGGCTTGCCTTCTGGGACGAAATCAGGGGCCGGGCCGACAAGGCGGCTGCGGTAACGGCGGCACTGAGTAGGGCATGGCCAACATTGGTGGTCCCAGACCCTGCAAAAGGCGTCTGTTGCTCCGCACCGCCGAGGCTATAATGCTCTACGGAGTAGAATTCTGGGCCGACGCGATGCGGTGGGAAAAGTACCGCAAGCGCAGGCTTGCGGTGCAACGCCGCGCGGCGCTCCGCATCGCGTGTTCCTACCGCACGGTCTCGGAGCCGGCGGTGCTGGTGGTCGCGGGGGTCATTCCAATGGACCTCCTAGCCAGGGAGCGGCAGTCCGTCCACCGGGAGAAGTCTGCCCTGGGGAGGAGAGAGGCCGCGAGGGTGGCCCGTGCCAGGACCATGGCGTTCTGGCAGGATAGGTGGGATGGGGAGTCGCGGGGCCGGTGGACAGCTCGGTTGATCCCCCAGCTGGACACCTGGCTGAACCGTCAGCATGGGGAGGTGGATTACTACCTCACCCAAATGCTGACGGGGCACGGGCATTTCCGGGCCTTTCTCCACCGTTTGGGAAAGGTGCCGAGCCCGGGTTGCTCGTACTGCGACTCCTCATCGGATGTACCCGTTGGGGAGCGGAGAGGGCCGATCTGGAGGCGGCGACGGGCAGCGTAACCCCGGACAATATAGTCGGAGTTATGCTGCAAAGTGACGATTTCTGGCGGAGGGTTACCTCTTTCGTGAGAGGGATCCTTCGTCAGAAAGAACAAGACAACAACAGGAGTTCCTAGGGGAGCTCCTGTTGGCTGGGGGACGGTAGACGGGTGGTGATCGGCCGGCGCGGCGGGCGGAGGGTGCCTCGTGGAGGCAGCAATACAGGACTCCACCCTGAAGTAATGTCCACAAGACGGTCCCGGGGTGGAGCTCCTGGAGACGGGGAGTGGGGTTTTAGCCGGTAGGCCTGGTCATTCGACCAGGGAGTCCGGCACACGGGTGGCCACGGTCACCCAGGTGCGCAACTGCATTTCCCCACCCCAACAAAAAAAAAAAAAACCTCAAGATGTTAAACATATTTTAATTAATTCTAATTTTCGAATAAGTGGAAGGGGCCTCTTTAATTGTCCTACTCCATAGCTTAGATAGAATATATTTAATATAATTCGTAGTTTTATATCTTTGTAATGATAAAATAAAGAATTTTTTAAAATAATAATCTTTATCTTTATATAGTAATAAATATATGAAAATAAAGTTTTAAATAGAATAGTTTAATAGTAATGTAATATAAATTTTCTGTGTATTCAAAAAATACTATAATAAATATTTTTTTACATAAACATTTAAATGTTCTTAATTGGAAATAAGTATCGACTGCAAAATCTATTTTGCCGGTTTATTTTGGGTACTAAATAGATAAAAGTTACTTTAAAGACATCTTAAAAGTTTCATAACAAAAATTTTCAAATCAAAACCTCTTAAAGGTGAACCCCAGACCTCATATCCACACACATATTTTTAATTTAAATTAATATTTTCCAACATCTTTCAAAAACAGGAAGAATCAGAACACCGTGAGATTAGTGAAAATGTCCCTAATCCAAAAAGGAAACAGTCATTGCTTAGCCTTAAAAACCAAAACCTCAAAAAGAAATTATGCCGTTCACAAAAACTGCTCAGGTCAAAAGAAGGTATTATTGCCGAGCTAACTAAAAAGGGCATAATTAATGAAAATGAAAGGGTGGCAAAGTGTTTAGAAGATGCCGAAATGAAAATTCCAAAGGCACTTCTGCAAAGGTTAAATGGAGATGCAGGTACCTATTGCGAAGATTTAAGACAATTTGCTGCAACAGTCCACCTCTATTCTCCGAAGGCTTATAATTATATAAGAGAGGTTTTCCAAAAGGCTCTGCCCCATCCATCCACGGTGAAGAGATGGTATTCGAGCGTGGATTGTGAGCCAGGTTTTTTAAATGAAGCTTTTAATACTTTAAAAGCAAAAGTGGCTGTAATGAAAAGCCAAGAAAAAAAATGTGTTTGCACACTAGTAGTGGATGAAATGAGCATAATGAAAAAAATTGAAATTTTCGGCAACCAAACTAGAGGTTTTATTGATTTAGGCTTCAATTTTTCAACAAACAATGAAGATGAAGCCACGGAAGCCTACATATATGTATTTATGGTAGTTTCTATGAACAGTAGTTGGAAACTACCAATTGCATATTTTCTCATTCATAGCTTAGATGCGAATGAAAGAGCTAGACTCGTACTACATGCAGTAACCCGTCTTCAGAGTACATCTTGAATGGAGAAAAAACAAGATGAAGGTCAAACTTGCTGCTCAAACCCTTAGCGCGAGCGTCGCGGACGCAATTGAATTTTGCGCAAACAAATTGAAACTACCAGAATTTCCCGGTAGTGAAGCGACTGTAGAGTTTATAAGAATGATCGACCTTGCTTTTGATTTGTTAAACTCTAGAAACCCCTTTGCGAAGGGTTCAAAAGCTGCATTACGGCTAAATAATTTCGAAGAAAGACAGTGACAAATTAAAATAATTCAGGATTTCATTTTAAGTCTAAAAACGAAATATGGACCACCCATATACCAGTCAAGAATTAGAACTGGCTTCCAAGGTATTATGGTAGGGCTCGAAATCCTAAAAATTATGTTTCAAGATATCTGGTATTATCTCACTAATCCGGCACTATTAAAAACCATAGGGTGCCGGATTATTGGAATGTTCGGATTACTGGATTGTATAGAAAAATTCATAATAAATAAAATAAAGCATTTCATAAAAGAAATACACTGTATTTGCGTTCATGTTCTACACGTTTTTTTTATAACTGTAACATATCTCACAATTAACTAATTTTACTTGACATTTTTAATTACACTATTCTCGTTTGAAAACAGCATACGCGGTGCGTGGCGAATGGGCGAATGGGCGAAGGAGGCGCGGGCGGAGGGTGCCGGATTATTGGACGTGTCGGTCTATTGAAGTGCCGGATTAGTGAGATTCTACTGTATTCAGAAGCAGGATCTGAAATATATTTTGTCGTACAAAATGAGTCAAGACCACCTTGAACTTTTCTTTTGTGCCATTAGAAGTAGGTCAGGTTGGAACAACAATCCCACTGCGAGGCAATTTGTTGCAGCAATGAAAAGTTTGCTGATCCATGCGCAGATAAAGAGTTCAACCGGCAATGCAATCGAGTTAGATGCTTGCCGTATATTGAATATATCGTCTAGTTCAATGACAGTCACAAAGAATTGTAAGGACTTTCTAACACAAAAAATGTTCAATAATTATACATATATTAAATTTATTTTATTAAACACAAAATAGGACACATCATGATTTTGAACTCTAGGGATGAGCTGAATCCGGAAGTAGAACCAATTAGCGAGGAAACTGATTACCTGATGGAGATACTTTCCCATAGGGTAGGTATCTGAATTTCAAGGTAATGCAATTGGTTATATAAGCGGTTATGTGGTTAGAATGGTAAATAGAGTATTAAAATGCGAAGAATGCAAATTTGCTCTGTTGGCAGAAAATACTGGCTCAATGTACAACGACTTAGTACTTCAAAAAACAAGAGGTGGACTTGTGGTGGCCTTTTGTGATGTCGTTAAGGTATGCCTTCATACGGAAAAAAGTGTGCAAACCCTATTAAGATCTGATGCTTTCAGTCTTAATACGAAAAATATAATAGAGAAAACTACTATACAAGTTTTGAAAACACTGAATGTTTCAAATTTGTTCACAGTTCTAGATGAACACATAAAAGAGCCAGAAGTAGATAGTAACCATATCTACAAACTAACAAAGAGTATTACATACTCATATTTGAAAATAAAGCTGTCATATGTATATTGCCAAAAAAAAAAATTTGAAAAACAACCACTTAATTCGAAATCAGTTATCCCGCTATATAATTTGGCGGAACAACTAAAATCAAATTGAAATTGGATTTGTTGGAAGCAGTCCATTGACTTTTGTGGACTCCCAACATAGTTGGGAGACCTCCACAGAGCCAAATAAATTTCAATTTGATTAAGTCACAAATCGAATTAAAATCGTGCAAAATAAACCGCTTAGAAGGCAATATTTCAAATCAGGAAATAACACTATAATTAAGGATACTAAATACTTTAGGTAATCACTAAATTATATTATACTAATATAAATTGACTTCTTAATCATAATTTTATTACAGATCCTGCAATAATCCAACTGCTGTCATCCTGCTTTTACTGTATAACTTGGAGGTATATAACATGCATAAATAAAATATGTAATAAAAGCTAATATTTCAACACAGTTTCACAGTTTTTTCTGATCAACAGTCGACGAGTTAAAATTCAACATCATCATGATGATTGTCCCCAACATCGCAAAAGGGACAGGACAATCCACAGGAAAGGAGATATTTTAGGAAATGCAATGGTAATAGCAATTTTTGATTGAACAGAATTAACCTTTTCTCCAGATCCTTCCAGTGAGTGAAACCTTGTCGTGGTTGGAAGGCTTAAAGGCAGTTAAAAATTAAGAAATTTAAAAATAAGTAATGATGATCTTTAAATGAACAAACTCTACATTTGATTGTTAATAATTATCATATTAACAAAAATAATCCTGAAATTATTAATAAGTAATAATGGCGGTAAAAACAAAAGGAAAAATTATAAATATATTAATTTTTAAGACGCCCGACCAATATCACTCAATTCAAATTGAGACAGGCAGCACATTTTATTTTGTTACTTTGTTATTGCATTGCAATGTGCCCTCTTTGAACCCCTGTGATTCCGGCCTGAAAGAACCCTAATGCATGCAAATTTTCCATTTTCCTCAGCTTAGAAGAAATGATTTCCCGTTGGTTGTGTGGCTAAACTGGCCAAATAAAAAATTACTGCTTTGTTATTAGTCTGTTTTCCATTAATCTTGGGAATAATTTGCAGTAGCAAGAAGTAAATAATTGAGCATTCACAAGAGTTGAAATACACATTACGTATCGGTATCTTATAAAATTAAGATATTTTCGCGATAACTTCGTCATGCTCGTGAACAAGAACAAAACTAACACTGCTAAATTTACATTTCAATTGAGAAAACAAGAAATTTTCCAGATAAATGAAAATTAACCTCTTGTTATTACAGTTCTCAAAAGTGACAATTCAGCATTTCGCAACTGTTCAGCAGCTTTGACATTGTTAATCATTAAAAATCGTTTTTTCGTGCGAGCAAGAGGGAACTTGAAAGTGCACCATCACTTCATAGGCATTTTGTATGGGGTGAGTGGTCCATTTCTATATGTCAGTGGGTAAATCTGACTTACTCCGGAGCGTTCAATATCTCACCCGAGTCGACTCGAGTCATTTTTACTCTTACTCTATGTCGTTCATTATCTTACTCGAGTTCACACGTACTATTGTCTGTGAACTCTTAGATTAGGTTGTATGCGTGAGATTTCTGACTCGGCTTGCCGTTCAATATCTTACTCGAGTCGATTAAGCTTACTCGAGTCATTTTAGACAGTGCTAAAAAGGTCGAAGCAAAGTGACTCGACGTTTAATTTGACGTCACCATGGAAGAGCTTGGGGTACTTGTAACGTACCAAGGAGATGCTGTTGCGGAAATTACCCAAGAAAAGGCAAGGTGGAGCAGAAATGCTACTCTTTGCCTTATTGATGCATATAAGGACCTACAAAATGAAGTAGTATGGAAAAAAGTCGCAGCGAAAATGCAGAATGAATTTAGGGAGTTTTTTTATTTTTATGTTAAGGAATTTTTTGCAATGAAATACTTAATGAATTTTTCCATATATTTATTGTTTTTTTATTTACACTTTATAATATAACACACCACTCAAATTGTGTGTTCAGCGTACATCACATCTGCTATTTGTTGATTATACGCTGTTATGACAAATTTGATCCTTCTTTGACATTTACCATAGACAAATAAATATAAAGATGGTCCACTTCTAACAAGAGAATCGTGACCAAAAATTTCTGATGCCTCCACAGCGATGCCTCCACCCTGCGATGCTGCATCGGCAAGCAACGCAGAGCAGTTTGGCGCGCAATGTTATTCTTCTGGGCTCATGCGTTGTGGTGTACCGCATATACGTCGTCGTGCCTTTGGCTGCCGGCATCGAGAGTGCAAATCAAATTCTGGGAAGGGTCGGGAGAACCTCGACTTGGAATCAGAACTCAGAATTTAGGAGAATATGCACGGTTCGCTATTTTTTAATTCATTTCATGCTTGCTTGTTGATGAAGAAGGTTAGAAGAGAAAAAGGAGCGATTGATATTTTGAATATTTGTGTTTTGCTATTTGGGGTTTCCTTTAGGTACCTACATACATATGTATATGACAAAATTTATTTTTGTTATATTTCAGAATTTTCGTTTTGGTTTGCTGACGAAAATATATGCAAAGATGACCATATTAAAATTCTTGAATACATAATATTAATTTTGCTTAGAAAATACTGTGTCTGGGAAAGTGCAAAGTTCGTTTCTGTTGCAGAAAAATGTAGCAATATTCACTCTAAACTTAAAATAATAAAAGAATAAGTTTAAATTTTATTCATGTAAATTTGCATCCAACCCGAGATATACAATTTTGACATCGAGGTGATTCAGTTGGGGCGAAATATTTCACTTTTTAAAACATAATTTCTTTCTTTACAAAACTGCTTCCTAAATTCATAAATGAAAATTCTCCAAAATTCTGAGTTCTGATTCCAAGTCGAGGTTCTCCCGACCCTTCCCAGAATTTGATTTGCACTCTCGATGCCGGCAGCCAAAGGCACGACGACGCATATGCGGTACACCACAACGCATGAGCCCAGAAGAATAACATTGCGCGCCGAACTGCTCTGCGTTGCTTGCCGATGCAGCATCGCAGGGTGGAGGCATCGCTGTGGAGGCATCAGAAATTTTTGGTCACGATTCTCTTGTTAGAAGTGGACCATCTTTATATTTATTTGGCTATGCATTTACGCACACATTTGTATGGTTGAACTCGAGTAAAACTTGCTCGAATCGACTCGAGTGAGATATTGAACGATCCGGAGTAAGTCAGATTTACTCGAATCGACTCGAGTCGAGCTATTGAACGTACCCTGAGTGATCGAGTCTTGTTTTTGTTTACGTTTGCACTTGACAGATGCAAGTGCTGGACAGTGCGAGAAGTGCACTTCGGGTACGGTTTGTATTTTTATATTATAATTAACTAAATAGTGTTCATTTTAGGGCTCTGGACGGCGTGGAAGATTCCTTTGTCGTGGGACGTCGAGGGATTCCGGAATTAATGGTAAGTTAAGTGAGTAATTCAGTGTATTGAGTTTGTTTACCCTTTCAGCTGATCGCCGCAGCTGTATGTGGCGCCTGGGCCGAGCCAGAGCGTCGAGGGAATCTGGGTTTTGGTGCAGGTGCACCAAACAGTCCTACAAAATCACTTTGCGTTGGACAAAGTAAGGGGCCAAGTAGTGTGGAAGAAAATAGCAGCGAAAATGCAGGAAAATTATTTAAACAATACCCACGAGCATTTAAAAACTTTAGAAAAAACTTCATTAAGAAGAAGGACAACACAGGTGCTGGTGCAAGTGGTGTTTCTCGTTATGATTTTGAATTCTATAATGAAATGGAAGAAATATTCAATAAGCACCCTGTTTGTCAGCCTGTTGCTATTGCTAGTTCAATGAGGGATAATATAATAGAAGAGAACAACGCTGACCTTGATCTGCTAGAAGCTCAACCTGGTCCATCTAATGAAGCACCCAGGAATCTAACAAATAGACGAGCTCGAAAGAGGCCGGTGGACGTCATAGTGGAAAAGCTTAAGGTTATTGAGGCGAATAAGAGTGCGCGCCACGAAGAATTATTAAAAACAATGCGAGACGGGCAGAAAGAATTTAGGAAATTAATGGAGAAACTAATTAATAAGTTAAATTAGGTTGTTTTTTTATTTTTATGTTAAGGAATCAGGTTTGTTTTTATGTTAAGGAATTATTTTTGTTTAATGAAATAAAAAATGAATTTTTCCTTTTAATATTGTTTTTTATTTACAAAAAAACCATTCAACAGTGGCGGATTAAGTGTCGATAGCGATACCTACTTAATTAATTTTAATTTTGTTTCCTTTAAAAACTTCTGCGCGCGCCCCTTTGTTTTAATTTCGCCCCCTTTGTAATCTCGCGCCCCTAGGTACGTGCTTAGTTTGTCTAAGGGATAATCCGCCACTGACTCAAATTGTGTGCTCAGCGTACAACACGTCAGCTATTTGTTGTCTAAGCATAAGTGCAGCGCTGCTATTTTCATCAGTTTGAGGATCTGATAATACACTTTCAGGCTCTGTATTATCCGCAACATGGGAAAGCCCATCCAGAATAAAGTCCCGATTCTCATCTTCGCTAGAATGATCGATGCAAATATTGTGCAAAACACACGAAGCAAGAACAACTCTTGGAATATAGTCTTGCCTGTTCATCTCCAGATATTTAAGTCTTCTAAATCTGCCAAAAAATAAAGCGAATGATCTTTCTACAACTTGCCTTGTCATGGAGAGTTTGTTGTTAAAAGATTTTTGGCATTCTGTCAAACGTCCATTATCTTTGAAGGGAATAACACACCACATCATCATCGGGTAAGCCTTATCTCCCAGGATACATTGATTTGTGGGAAAATATGTGGACCTATTATTTGTGACTGCTTTGTATATATCCGAATTTCTAAAAATACGGCAATCATGCACGGAACTTGGATAGCCAGCAAACACATCAATAAACTTCAGTTTATTGTCGCAAATGGCCTGAAGTGTAATCGAGTGGTAATGCTTTCTATTGATGTATTCCTCAGCATGATATGGGGGCGCTTTTATTCTTATGTATGTTCCATCGATGGCACCAATTACATTTCTCATTCCAGCCATACTTGTAAATCCTCTTTCGATTAGTGTCATTTCGTCATGTTCGGGCCATTTTATTACATATCGTGCAAGAGCACATAATACATTTACTACCCGTTGAAAAGCTATGGAGAGTGACAATTTAGACATATCAAATCTCTCACCGACAGATCTGCAATTAAAGTCTTCGTTGCATTATGAAAGGGTTTTAAATTATTTTTAAAACTACCTGTATGAATCTGGTGTTGCTAGTAACCATATTGATGCAAGTAAACTTCTTTCTAAATTCTGATACGGTTTCGTAGTTCCGCTCCCCAAAAAATTGGCACATTTTCGATGAAGCGCATCAAAAGCCGCTCTAGGCATCCTAAAAGCTCGCCTGAATTCTTCATGGGAATATCCTGCAACAACTCTTTCCACATAATTATAAATCCTTCCTGGCGTTTCACCCCTTTGTAAGTACATTGTACTTAGAAGAATTAGTTCTTCATCGTCTTCTTCGATGGACGCCTACGTAGAGAAATAGTAAAAATTTCTGTATAAATTATACTTATTTAAATAAATTACCAGCACATTACTACAATTTTGTAAATTCTCCATTGCAATACTTAAAATATTTGAAATTATGAGTTTTCTCTCCATGGTTATACGCTGTTATGACAAATTTGATCTTTTGACATTTACGCACACATTTGTATGGTTGAACTCGAGTAAAACTTGCACGAATCGACTCGAGTAAGATATTGAACGCTCCGGAGTCAGATCTACTCGAGTCGACTTGAATCGAGATATTGAACGTACCTCAAGTGGCGCAGGACATATGCAGGAACAAATAAAAACGGAGAGGCTATATCGTGTAAAAATTCTATGCATGTGAAAAGCATTTTTGGTTGTTGGAATGCGGCAAAACGGGTAAAGGGGATGACACCTTGGTTCGATTTCGCCTTGATCGAGTTCTTTATGTGCCAGAATTAAGGTTTTCAACCGAGTTTTGATTAAATAAAGATTGTATAGTGCGTTTATTGTATATGTTATTTGCTATAGTGCAAGACAAATTTTTAATTAGTTCTATTATTAATTATTACTGCAAAAATAATCGGCGATATGTCAGTGGAATATCATTTTTCATGGAAGTACCGGGTAATATTTTATAAGTGTTTTTAAGGGAATACCGATAAATATATTATATAAATGAAAAAATTAAGTTTTAAGGTGTTCCAGTCGGTTTACGGCGATTAATCCCAAATCAAATCATAGTGTCTTGTTGGTTATGAAAATATTAATTTTACAATATTATAAATTGTAATTTTCTTATTTGTTCAACTTCTTCATCAATTAGCATTGTAAAAATTAAAGAGCCCTTAAAAATGCCACTTTTTAAATGACTACAATGAGGAAAACTTACACATTCCAATTCCTCTAATCAAGTGGAGAAATGCTTAAAATTTCTCTGGATACAGGGGCCTATTCCAGAACTCGACTCGTTTGCGAACTCGAGTCGAGTTAGTTTGTCGACTAGGTTTAATTTTCGTATTATGTAGCTCGATCGAGAGTAGCCAAAAGTGTGGCCCTATGAAACATTGAAAATTTGCTTCAAAAATGAAGTGCAGCGAACTTTACTGACCAAATTGACACTTTTTTTGATAAAAATACGATGAAAACTAAAACAAATCGTATTTTGAGTATACATATTTTAAAATTGAATTAAAAATAATACAACGTGAAAAGTGCTCATAATATGGCCCAAATGAAAGCGTAAATCCTTTGCTAGATTTATGGTATGAAATACAAAAATTCCATAGCTCTTACTAAACGGGGAAGTACTTTTTCATGAGCGTGCGCTTATTGTGATTTTCATTCACTATCAACTGTATGTTAAGAGTATTTCGAAAAGCCTTAGACTTCAGTATTTTAGTAAAAAGAGTAAAGGTTCAAACTTTTATTTGAGCTGCATTACAAGCTCCTATATCCATTATTTTATTATGAACTAGCTGACCCGGCAAACTTCGTACCGCCTAACATTCAATTAGGATAATTAGGATATTAGGATAATATACATATATAAAGAAAATGAGAATTCGATAAAAGTACAAAAATCACATATTTCAATGGCGTGTCGGTTTAATTTTTGGTTAAAAAGCTATATACCTTTAAAAATGTAGAAATTAGAGGACGAACGAAATTTATCGAAATTACCTTCTTATTCCTCACTGAGATCTTTACAATCTTGAAATCCTCGTGTATCAAAACTAATCGATTATCGCTAAAAAACAATGGCTGATCAAAGCTATTGTTTGCAAAAATCAACTAATTTCGCTTTAACCAAATATTACCTCAAAATCCCCTATTTTTCATGAAAATCAATGTTTCCACCTGCTCTAAAATTACCTTTCTTTTGAATTGAACTTCCGTATAAAACTTCGGGCGTAAAATGATCTCAGTAAACTTTGACTTAAATTTTTTGCATTCAAAGTGTTACTTTGACTAAAATTTTTGCATTCAAAATGTTATAATCTAATCGAAGTAGCTATTGTGCAATTTTTCGATCTACTATTTTTTGTGCTTTTCCTTTTGGTTTTTCCGAATTTTCTTTTCTTTTAAGACACGCCTTTATTGAGACGAACAAAACAAAAAAGAATCATCCAAATCGGTCGAGCCGGTATCGAGATATCATCAAAAAAGCGGTTCCATACAAAATGTATAAGAAAATGAATTTTCTTCATAAATTCTTCTTCCATGCATTTTTCCGATATTTTAATAGTTATTCTGTTAGTCAGGGCGGGGACGAATACAACAAATCAAAGATCATAAAAATCGGTCCAGCCGTTTTTGAGTTATAAATGGTCTAACTAACCTGACTTTGTTTTATACATACACAGCCATATTAATAAAAAAGTCTTATTCCGTAGCTACTCTAGCATTACACTAAGAATAGTTACTCCTAGAGTAACTCAGTATTAAATATTTACTGCGCGTTGTATTAATAAACAAAAAATAGCACCGGAGTAAGTACTCCTATTTTACGCAGTGGACTAGTGGTTATATATGGCAACATCATTAGGCCCTTTTGTTGAATCCGTTCGAATCGGATCGAATAGAGCTTACAAAAGCTCTTTTAGACAAAAATTCCTTAATAGAGTTCTTAATATTTTAACAAATTCAGTCTACATAGTTACCTTTGACTTTTATTAATTTTTCTGCTGAAACTGGTTAAAATAATCGGATAGCAAAATCCAATCAAATTATTTTGACATTATGTGCGGAAAAGTTATTTTTGAGAATTTTAGCAACTTTATTAAGGAATTTTTGTCCGAAAAAGGCTTTTATAAGCTCTTTTCGATCCGGTTCGAACGAATTCAACAATAGGGCCAATATAAGCAAATCCTGAAAAAAATTAAATTACGCAAGTTTCATATGCTGAAAAAATTAATCAAGAATTTAAAGGGCTTCATTCCTATCGGGCGCACAAAATGAATGGGAAAGTTGGACCTCTGAAATTTTCTTTAGTCAATGATAAACAGAAACGAATAACTTCTTATACATAAAAAAATAGATTTATACTTTATTCTTTCTTATTTTAGATTTATGCTATAAATATTACTACTTTATGGTAGATGAATATCGCTACTAATTTTAATTGTTCGACACCAAACAAACAAAATAGCATTAAAATATCATTCATTGGTCACATGTGTGATACTATTCCACATCTAAACTTGGGGCCTGCTTGGAATAAATTTTACTCTAAGTTTAAGTCGGGAGTATCCTACTCCGAACTTATTCAGTGTTTATTAATACGAAAACTTACTGCTCCTAGGTGTAAGCATGGAGTAAAATTAATCCGAGTCTACTTTTCGTTTATTAATACGGCTGATATAGATTTTTAAAAATATTCAAAATTCGATATTTTCTATACTCTTCAAACCTATTTTTCTTAAAAATAAGATATCATAAGATATTTTCGTTTATAAATTTTTAATCTACAGAAAAAATCCTATAGAAACCATATATCACTTGTTTAGGGGCAAAATTATTGTAAACTAGTGTAATTAAATTGTTTCACAGTGCAAACGCTACACTTTTGAGGATTAAATACTTAAATCTTATTCGAAAAACACTCACAGCACCACCGCACAAAGCACACTCGACTGCCATTAGCAAAGAATATGGAAACTAGTTTACAAAGAATAGGCACTCCGGCAATTATCTCCTTATCTTTTTTTGACCTTGGTACCGTTATTCCTCCCAACCCCACAATTTTGCTAGAGGTTGATACACTGCTTAACCATTTTGGTCGAAGAGAGAAGAAAAATTCAGAGGGGGGGCTTGGAATCTGAAGAAATCGGTACAGTGTTACAGGGTGCCAAGAATTCCAGAGCAAATATGAAAATTCAACTGAAAGAACCACCCTGTCAAAGGAAAGCAAACTGATCGCAAGCGCGCCTCACCATACAAGCGCATTTGCTTCCCGTGCTGCCAAAGCCTTCTATATTACAAGCCATGAAGTGGCCTTTTGCATGTGTGCGTAAGTGGTCTGACAGTTCTTCAGTTGACGGCCATTTCTCATACAAAGCACGTAAATTTTCGGGGTTCTGCAGTTATTTAAGCAGTTTTAAAAGTGAAATAATGAATTTATCCGGTAAATATTTCTACAGGAGGTGTACAAAAGGATATCAGTTGTAATGGAAGTGAAAAATTGTGAAAAAGTTTGATCGAAATTAAAAAAATCATCTATGAACCGGCAAAAGTGTTAGGTTAGGTGGCGAAGTACTAGGCAATTATTGGCAACTTTATAGTTATTTTACTATATTTAACGCCATTTCATTGTAAAAAGTACTCTTGCACTTAACAAGAAGATTGTTTAATGGTGCGTAGAGATGTACTTGCAAAAATAATTGCAAAATTTCTGCATTTTGTGGAAATTTCTTCTGAGTGAATTCCTGCCGACTGTGACATAAATAAAAAATATACAAATTCCTTTGAAGTATTTTCTTTTTAATTTAAATATATACATATATGAATTCTAAATTAAAGTGTTTTATTTTTATATAATAATATAATGAAATTAATATTTTCAAACTAGCAATGCCTATTCATTTAATTTCCTTTTACCCAAAGCACTTCTTCCTTTTGTGCATTGAACGGCTCAAATTTTACTCAGACATTTCAACCCGCCAAATTTTTATTTTCTGACCAATTTTGCAAGTAGACTGGGCAAAGTTAATAAAGTTTCGGAATATGAGAGTAAGCGATTAAAAATCCTCAACCATTGCGAAACGTTTTACTAAATGTACCTTTAAAGTAGCGCAAAATGTACATAGTTAAATATTATGGCAAATTTGAGTTTGCATTTTGTGCACACTCACAATATGGGACTTTATAGCATTGTTTGCAAATATTACCGAAGTGCATTTGGAAATTATTTGTGAAAACTTAACGAGTTACACATTTTCTTCAGTAAATGCCAATTTTAAACTGCGAATTACCTACAAAATAAAGAAAATATGTTAAATTTAGTCTGAAACTGTCACTGCAGCCGCTGAAACAGCTGATATCTGTCAGACCACTTTGCCCTATAGATGTGTGCGTGCACCGGCCAACTTCATGGCTTGTAATATAGAAGGCTTTGGTGCTGCTCAAGAGCGCGTTAGAAAACGAATGGTGAAAAAACGTAAACAAACTTAATCTGTGTACGCCTTCAATGTGTGAGGCAGGCACTCGATTTCTACCAGTTCCTATATGAGAAGCACGGCCGTGCCGGCACCAACACAGTGCCAGAAAAAGCAATGCTTGCTCAAGAGCGCGCCGTAATAGGTGAACTCTGGTGTAATTGTGTGTGCGGCGATGTTGATTGTCGCCGTCTTTATTCTTTATTAGGCAATTTAAATGGGAATTTGGACTTGGAACAAGCAGGGAAAGATTCTCTTTCTAACTAATGGGAAAATTTTTTGGTTTTTTTTCCCCAAAATGGGCTGTGGTGGGGATAACTGCGCCGCAAAAATAGAGTGCCTATTCTTTGTAGACTAGATATTCTTTGGCCATTAGCCCGAACTATAATGGCCTTGAAGCTGAGTAAAGCCTGAACTATAATGGTCTTAAGACGCCTTAAGATAGCTTAAGATTTCTTACGACAGCATGAAGTGCCATACTGACAACTATAATGGCCTTAACCAATCTTTCGTTAATTTTCTAAATCTTTCGGCAAATCTTAGACGTACGGTCCCGAGCGTACAAATCTTAAGGGATCTTAACAAAAGTGACGTTTGGTTTAAAGTGGACGTGATTTCATTTAATTTGCTTACAAAAATGTCGACATTTGCGCTATTATTTTTGAAAAACTGCCTCACATTAAGCAAATTCAATTTCACAACAAGCTGTCCGTTTTGATTTTTTGATACTTGTCAAAAGTGTCTTAAGACTATTATAGTTGATTTTAAGATTCTTTAAGATTTGACAGAAACTTAACCAATCTTAGAGAAATTCAACGAAGAATCTTAAGGCGTCTTAAGACCATTATAGTTCAGGCTTAAGATTGCTTAAGATTTGTACGCTCGGAACCGTCCGCTTAAGACTCGACGAAATATTCGGAAAGTGAACGAAAGATAGAATAAGGCCAATTCCGAATCTTTCGTCAAGTCTTAAGCGTACGGTCCCGAGCGTACAAATCTTAAGCAATCTTACTCAGCCTTAAGGCCATTATGGACCATTTAGTTGTCGACGAAATCGTCGATCGAGTGTCATTGACATAAGCACGATATCGAGTTGCGGAATACCGATTTGCGCTTCTCGATGAATAATTCGTTCGAGTCGAGTTCTGGAATAGGCCCCCAGCCTTTCCGTTTGAGTTCGTTCCTCCATGGCAGGACCACCAACCAATATTACAGGGGTTGCTTCCCCCCACGCTGGTTGACCTCCTTGATCACTCTAACTCAAACCAACTACTTATACAAGGTGTCTCAAAAGTAAGTTCACATTTGCTTATCTTATTACGCGAAAGCAACTATTCTGAGGGGCGCGGGGGGTATGTCAGTCGGTAGTCTGGCTCTTGGGAATTTAGTCGCTATGGAGCGTTTCTCTGGTGCGGACCGTGCGTTGTGCGTACGTGAGTTTTACAAAAACGGTAATTCGGCGACTGTAGCGCGTAGAAAATTCTGCAGTATTCGACATATTCGTCACTTAAATGATGCGCCTAGCACTCGACTCATTGCAAAATGGGTTGAGAAGTTTGAAGAGACTGGGTCAACTCTGGAGAAACCAAAATCTGGGCGGCCAAGAACATCAAGAACAGCCGAAAACGTCATCCGTCATCCGTCATGAAATGGCAGCCATCACGGAGACTACCTGCCGAGCTGTCATAGGCAATTTTAGTGCCCGACTAAATGAATGCCGAGAGCGCAACGGTTTACATTTGGACGATGTTATTTTTAAAAAATAAATTCCCAAACAGTGTACTTCAATATAAAATAAACATTTTTTCAATAAAGCTAAGACTTTTCTTTTAAAAAAAGATTTAAATGTGAACTTTCTTTTGAGACACCCTGTATATACTTCTCTCGATTTTGAATATTTCAATATAGTGTATGTACATAAATTTTAATCTGGTTACCACTTGTTATCACATGGACTAGAAAGTTACATATCTAGTAAACAATTTCTTTTTCCCCTTTTTCTTTTATATACAAACTTTAGCTTAATTATTAATCTGCTCTAATAAGAAGATAAATTAGCTATATTTCTATTATTGTAAATTAGCGTATTGAAGAGTAACAGTTCTTCTCTCAATTTTCTCTTACTATTTATTTCTATATTTATTTCATGCTAATACCGTCATATGGGCTGTGCTTTCGAGCCGCGTCCTAAAAGATATAGCCTTAAGGACATGCCCAATGACCTGATCAATGCAAATAAATAAATTTTGTTATTGTTGCTTATAACAGTTACGATTTCAGAATTTTGATCATCGCAGAGCTCCTTAAAGGTTTCTTATGATTTATGATTAATTTTTTTCAGATTGTTTTTACTTTTCGATCAGTCGATAAGGCCCGTTTACACTGGGCGAGTTTACAAGCTACAAGCCGGCGAGTGCATTTGTTCTTGTTTAAAAGCAGCTTTAGAGCGAGTGCGTCGTGTACACTAGGCTAGTTTACGAGCTGCGTGTAAAAAAGCCGGGTTCTAGCTTGTAAACTCGCCCAGTGTAAACGGGGCTATAACGATTATGAAGTAATTTTTATTTTTCTATCGCTCAATAACGATCAAGTAATTATTAATTATTATAAATAAATAATAAGAAACGATTTTCAACCGACTTAAAAAACGAAGAGTCAAGAGACAATCATTACGAATTATGGGTTTTTTTTTTTTTGTAATTTACACGCCTTAAATGAAATTAGTTTTATTTGAAACATTTAAAAAATGAAAATCTTTTAGCAATCGTTTAATCGTTATCCAGCGATCGAAAAATAAAAATTACTTTCATAATCATTATTTTGTGATGTTTATTTTATTTTAAATCCTTTACCCCTAAACCTCTTTAATTAATTTTTTAAGTTAAATATCTCAGCCAGGAACTTGACATTTTTGTTATGTGGAAGTTTCTGAGTTTCAAGTCATCATTTTTCCAGAGTTCTTTTTTGTTTCATTTCATTAATTTTACCAGCCAACCGACGACGAGTAATTAAATTCATTGTAGAAAAATATAGAATACTGAAATTCAATAAAATCAGTAAACCAAACAATATCTAGATTCCCGGTTGCTGAATGTTAAAATTAAAAATGCTTATTGAATAAACGAAAACTTCGTATATCGAACATTTTCTCCATCGATCATTAAGTTTAGAACTTTATTCGAGTAAATTTTTTGAATTTGCAACGAATTTTTCTTTGGCGAGCAGAGCCCTTCTTAATACCAAATAGCAAATCCGTAAAACGTTTATTATTCATCATAACCAAAATTAGCTTAACCCCTATGGGCGTAGAATGGAGTGAGGGAGCAATTGCAATAGACAAAATACGTTTAAAAGTGACAGTTATGTATATTATTATGAAATTTGTACACGACTTAAGCACAAAAAATTTAAAAATTGTTTTCAATTGTTTATTCGACAGTTTCTGCAAAACATTTTCCATTAATTCTACCTTAGCCTACGGTTGAAGCCTACGATCGTATTTTACAAGAACGAAACATAAAGTAAGAAACACATCTGCTCACTATGTAAATCCATCAAATCACATGACAGACGCTTAGACTACAGCTAAACCGAAGATAATTTCATTTCATCACATCACACGTCCTCCTCCGCCTCCCGCTTGATTTCCGTGTCGGCAGCGGATGTGGCGGTGGGGGTGTCGGAGCCCCCGGGGCTGCTGGCAGTTGGCGTGCTCGAGTTTGTTGTCGTGGCTGTGGCTGTGGCGGCAGCGGTGGCGGAGGCGGAGGCGGCAGCGCCCGATGCGCCGCCGGTGGGCTCCACCATGCCCTGGCTCTCGACAATTCTTTGGCCGAGCAAATGGGACAGGCAGGACAGGGCGTCCTTGACGGCGTGGTAAATGATGTTCTTGATCTGCAGCTTGTCCTCGTGGTTGGAATGCGAATCAGACAGTTCTCGGAATTCTTGGGTTAAATGGAAACAATGCGAGACGTTCTCGGGCGAAACAAAGTCCTCGGCCACCTTAATGCAATTGTGGAGATTCCGAACTTGATGTGGGGCACCGGCAGGAATGAAGACTGCGTCACCTAGGCACTGGGCAATTGGATAGCCCTCGACGCCGTACTCCTTGTAGAGCCTCTCCCGAAGGGTTCCGTCCAAGTACCAGCTTTGATCATGAATCGGATCGTGATTTGCCTCTAAACGTGCGCCCCGCTCTATCGCTACTTTATTCAAAAGGTCTCGGATTTTGTCGGCGTCCCTGGCAGCGTAGATGTGCCACAGAGCGCCCGGTAGCTCGTGCTTCTCGCGCACCCGTCGCCGGGTCAGAATATCACAACCTGCCTCGTCGATGGCTCGGAAAGCCTCCTTGATATATTCCTCGTCCTGGCCGTCTTTCGGTATGCCCACGTAAACCATCACGTTAACGGCGTCTGAAATGTCCAAATGCAAGTTAGTGGTTCCCTTGGTCGGATGCAAAGCTGAGCCGTAGGCGTTGTACATCTTGGGCCCCAAATCTGGTCGCACGAACCCCTCCGGGAGTCTGCTCGCTAAATTTAGCCGCCCGCTACGCTGTGTGTAGTCGCTCAAGGGAAGTGCCTTCATAAGATCACTGAAGCGCGATGGGAGGATCTCAGCGAAGTCCTCACCCGGGGGCCAGTCCTTCAGCTTTAGAAGCATGGGATTACCCTTCTCGTCCTTGAGCCGCTTGTTAATGTACTCGAAACCGTCCCAGAACTTCTTCATCGGTTGGTTAGGAACGAGGTTGCCATTCATACAATTAATGAGATCATTTTTCTCCTCCCCAAAATCTTGGGTGAAGGATTCCGGGCGCCACAATTCCATGTTGAGGCTTTTGGAGACGTCCGAGACGAGGACTGGTTGGCCCCTCTTCCACTGCTCCTGGAATATTCTCACGTTGCCCGGGTGAATGGCATCCAAGAGACGAAGTAGCTTCCCATCACAGAGCCACGTGTGCGGCACATCTGGATAAAGCAGCTGAGATTCTGACAGGGTCATTATGCGAATCGGCAGGTACTTCCTCCTCTTCCTGTCAGTACCCACGTAGTACTTTAGTTGCATGTTCTTTGAAATGTCGTCGGTCTCCTCTTCCTCGACCTTCTTTTTCTGGACGCTTTTGAGGACGGCGTCCAAAGCATCCACTTTGTTCTTTTTTGGAGTCTTGATAGGTTGCCGGACATTTGCGGGACTGGCAGGCTGACTACTACCGTTCGCCTTTCCAGAAGATCTTATGAGCAGTTCGCGCAGGGTTGAGTGCTGGCCACCCTCGTCTGAGCTATCTGAACTAGAGTCACTGCTGTCGGAGTCCTTCTCCCCGTTGTTCCTCTTCTCGTTGGCATTGTTGCCATTCTTCTTGCCCTCGTTTTGCAGGGCGACGTCAGCTAGCCACGATAAGGCTGATTTGTCCTCCTTCTCCTCTTTTATAGAGCCACTTGTCCCATTCACCATCTCTTCCTCCTCCTTGATGTCAATCTTGAAGCCATTGCAGTCTGATTTGATCATGCTGCGAATGAGATCCTTACAAATTCCATTTGTTGCCTTCGGAGGCTGTTCCTTGCTCATAGAGCAGCCGCAGAGTTGTGGTATTTGCCAAAGTGCCCGAGCCTCATGGATACGTCTTCCTAAAGTTTGCAAAGAGTCTCCTGCAATAATTTGGGTAAGCATCAGCCTTTCCTGCTCGTGTGCCGAGCGATTTGTGCAGAGAAGCCAAGAAAAATCGTCACGGTCTCTGCCAACCTCTCCCCATATTTTTGGTGATTTCTTCTTGCGGTCCTGTCAGGTAGAACAAACGTTGCAATTAGAATTAATTCAATTCTGATTTTAAACAAATGGAACTTACTTTGTAGCAGTCAAGGCAGACAACGAACCCGCACTTACCGCAGGCCCAATGGTAATTGAACAGCGTTGTCTCACAAACATCGCACATTTCTCGAACTCCTTGGACCACTCTCTTCCATGCGATTGTTTTGTCTAGAAAAAAATAATAGCAGACATAAGCGGTTGATTCATGTATTTATAGTACGTAATATAAAATTTGATGTTCCTTCATAAACCATCGAGTAGCAAGTATGTAATTGGTTTCATAAAGTTTAAAATTTTAGAGTCAATCTTAAAATGATGAATAATACTAACTTTTTTAATAACCTTCTTCAAAAACCCTGAAATAACATTTCTTACGGTTATATACACTTTAAAAGTTAAATATTCGCCACGCTAAATATTGACATAATAAAAATAACCTCAGCAAATTTGTTTTACCAACCGCCTATATCACAAATTAGTGTCTCCGAAAGACACAATTATTATTTTTCATGCGAATATAATACTTGTGTGTGTGTACAGTTTAAAACTTGACATTGCGGAATCCTTACATCTTATTAACGGTATCATTTTTCAAATACTAAACATACAATTTTGCCAACTGATTCAAACTTTACCCATTTCTTGATATTTTTATGGAATCGGAAGGCTGTTGTACTAGCCAGTTTTAATTTGGATGAAATTTTGTGGATGTATTAAATGAAATGGGATGAACCTTCTTCAAAAGCTTCGTTCAATGAAATGTACATACACGAATAGTGTTAAAACATATTACAGTAATGTCTCGCTAATCCGAATCACCTTTAATCTGAATACCGCGCTAATCCGAATGACCTATTCTATTCCACTGTCTTCTACAATCCGAATCGTTGAAAATTTTGTACTCTGCAATCCGAATTTGCATCGACTGTGAACAAGTTAGTAAAATGATACAACATTTTTATATGGGGATTTACGAATTTTTTTTATTTACTTTATATACCAATAATCAAAACAAATATTAAAAAGAAATATACTTTATTTTATTCAACGAAGCGTATTTTTTCAAATGTAATTAAAATGTAGTACGTATACCTTAATCCGAATGATTCGCTAATCCGGTTAACCCCTTGCAATAATTAATTCGGATTAGCGAGACATTACTGTATAATATTTAGATATTGTAGTTTTAACTGAAAGCATATACAATATAATATAAACATACAATCTTTCGTTTATTATAATTTACTATCAACAAGCAAACTTTTTGGTGCTTACTAATTTTGTGGTATTTGCATAAGATCATCATAATTAAGATTTGAACTTCATTGAAATGTTTAGGGAGTTACGTTTGGAAATATGTACATGTTTCCTATTTTTGCATTTAATAAATACATATCCACTCAAATTAAATTTGTTTTGATAAACTCTTTTCAAGATTTGGGAAAGAATGATAGTTACAGGTGAAATAAAATTATAAATTAAAAGAGTTACCACAAATAAGCTATTACAGTAGGCTACTGACAGTTAAAGTTGTCAGTGGAGGCAGTGTTTAGTCAACAGTTTTATAAAATAATTCAATACGGTTAATCTTAAACTATGCACTCTACTGTACAAATGTTTGAACACTTTACCTATCCGAAGCCTATTAATAGTTTCTTTTTTATTAACGTAAGTTACAAGGGCCACTACTAAGAGCACTATCGCAATATTATTAAAAATCTACTTCATAATAATAATTTTGTATTAAAGCAAAAATTCTCAAGGAATGGTTAGAAGCGAGCGGGTATTACCCATTAATCTGCACTCGAATCGTTCGGTTTTTCTATGTATGTACATATCGCATACCTAGATCTAAAGGAAGCTAACTCAAAAATCTCAATTTTTGAGTTATGCACACCATCGTATTCCTTATCTCAATATCTACCGACCAATAAAAGAGATTTAAAAATATCTCCACTACTCAACGCTACATAGCGCCAAAAGCACCTTTTGTTGAATAAGCGAGCCTCGCTCCCCCCCTCCAAAACAGCGACATCGCTAGTTGCAATCAGTATGTATATAATGATATGTATATACATGATTAAAACACAAGATTCCTACAATATCTTTTTCTTCTAGCTGCATTAAAAAGCATAAATCTAAGCAGAAAACTCCTGCAGTACACAGGGACACAGTAATCAGTTTTTCGCCTTTTCTGAAAAATGCGCTTTTTTGAGTTAATACCTGTTTAGATCTAGGTATGCGATATGTACATATGTAGGTATTGATGCAAGCGGCAGGTTAATTGTTAACAATTGAAATTATTTTTTATAAACGACATCACATTTGATGGCGCAGCCTAAACTCAAAAGGCAAAAAAAAGACTAATTAAGATTGAGAACCTAACACTGGAGAAAGCCAAAACGATAGAGCAGACGAGGCCGCCAGTGCAAGCAGGAATGATTTAAAAGGCTTCTCCATCAGGCACAATGCTGTCTAATGTGCCAGCGGTAACGGGATAGGACGGAACAATTCCGAGACAATGAAACAAATACAGAGTGGTCTAAACAAGGCGGAATTGCAGATAGAAACGATAAAATCAATCACAAAGTAATTCGAACTGTGATCAAATATTAAATGTAAAGTTTCCTCGGGGTATCACTAATTAAGAAAATTGCCAGCATTCAAGAAGCAATGTAATTTAATGTGGAGAGTCTAATCATATTGGCTGTATGTATGGTCAGGTCAATATGCTTATGTTGTCGCAATTGAATAAACCAGAGAGGGATTGTGAAAGAAAATCAGCCAATCAAAATAATCACTTTGCGATCTGTAAGTCCCGAAAAAATCTCGTGAAAATTAACGCGGGAAGAAGATCCAGTCAACTTTGATATACATACATATGTAGACGCGATCAAAATACAAAAGTAAAAACAAAAAAAACAAAACCTCGGCTGACATATAAAAACAAAAAACGAAAACTCGACTGACATAAATTCAACTCAGAAAATCATTTTACACTTTTTAAGGCTTTCGATATTTTGAAGGAAAGAAAAAAAATAGCAATTGCTTCATACGGAGGATTTCATTACCGTTGTTGAAATACTTCGTCAGTTCCAGTATAAACACACATACATATTATTATTATAAATTTTGTTGTTAATATTTAAAAATAAACTAAAGAAAAATTTACCAGGAAAAAAAGGGTTATTTTCCGATTTTTTCTTCTATCATTTTATTCTCGAAAGATAATACTATTAGAAGCTCGAGCTTTAATTTGGAAATATTCATATTATCGAACTTCTTAAAATATTTTAACTTTAAAAGGTGAAATACTATTATTGTATACTCGAAACGTTTTTTTGGGTAAGTAAGAAAATATGACTCACCTTCGGCCAAGTGCTCCGCCATAGCCTCTTTTTCCTGTTGGAGCAAGTCACAGAACTGATCTGCAACTTGTGAAAGCAGAAATCGCGACATCTGCATGTCTAGATCAGCAGGTGGATTGTCTGCGTCCGGCATCCACAACTTCAAATCATCTGGAGATGGGTCCTTATGGGGGTCTGAAAAGCCGGCGATGGCCAATTGGTTGTTCTTGGTATACCTACGAGCAGAAAAATCGAAGTCAGATTCACGAATTTTTGTTGAAAATGTGGCTTACCTTAGCCTTCGAAAGGCATAAAACCTGCAAAATATGTTTGAGGTGCTTTTAGAGCGCTGGTTGGGGGTCCAACGGCATTCTCTGCATTTGGCTAATTTTGGTGCAACTTCGAAGCAGGGTCCGTCTTGGAGAAAAGACTCTCCTGTTTTTTTCAGCTGCGAAATTGGTGGCTTACGAAAGGGATCCTTAACGCGTTCGTTTTCATCCCTCGATCTCTTTTTCCTGCAAAGGCAAAACTCGGTCAGTGACTAGTTGCAGTCCGACGGGCGTCCCATTCCGCTACTGCTTACATTGGTTCATCTTTGTTTGTTTTAGGCCGCCGGCCCCTCTTCCGGGGCTCCTTCGAGTCTTTTGCATTCGAAGTTAAATTTGCACTTCCGTTGGTCGTTTTCTTTCCAGTCGACGCAGATGTTCCACTCGTCCCACTATCGCTGTCCTTGTCGGACATACTTTCCTTATCGCTCTCGCTATCTTTCTCACTCTCACTAGCAGCGTTCTGCAACACGGAGGAATGGAATAGTTTAAAATTTCGCAATTTATTAAAATAATTAATGAAAAATTACGTGAAAACTCAAGAATCAAATTTAGATTAGTACTAACAATAATTACACCACCAATCAGGTTACATAAATGTCTGCGTCCACTCACCTTTTTCTTCTTTTCCTCTAATGGCTTTCGCGTTCCACCTTTGCGCCGTTTCACTTTAGCTGATTTCCGTTTCGGCGGATTCTTCTGGTTTTGTTCCTGTTTGAATGGCAAAAATAAATTTTCCTTTAGTTAAAATGCACTTCTTATTGTGAAATTCAGCAAATTAAACGAATTTTCTGCGCAATAAAACAAAACACGACCGAACTTAAGCACAACTCTACACCATTTTAGCGTGACCTGCCTGCTTTGCTTTTGCTGCTGCTCTCTTGCCCCCTGGCCCGGCAAGCGTTCGATTCGATTTCGAGCCGAGTCCCGACCACATCGCTGGCGCTGCTGCTGAGCTGAGCCGAGAACAGCGAAAAATTCACAAATCGGAGAGCTGCTGCTCAGCAAAAAGGGAAAATTAAACCGCACCGCCACACACACATCCAACCCAAACACAACTGCCAAGCCGCCAGCGGAGCGCCGAATGTTGAGTTGAGACACGCGAGAGGAGGCACCCGGCGGCAGAGCGCAGTCGCCCCGGCCAGCGACAGCAGCAACCGCTCGTCGCCGGTAAAAAGTTTTTCTGTTGCAGCGGAGACCGAAATAGCAACAAAACAAAACAAAACAAAAACGCTCTTCGCCGCCTCCTCCCAAGACCCGCTCAAAAACAAATGCATTTCGCTTTTCTTTGTTCAAGACGCGCTCGTGGATCTCCGAGCGCAGCGGGCGGGGGTGGGGGCAGGCCCAGGACGAGGCCATTTCGACCAAGCGGAGTGCAGCAGCAACAAACAAGCACAAACACATTGACTGCTGCGATGCGGCTGGTGGCGACGGGGAAGGGACGGCGAGTGCTTCATAGAAATAGAGAGGACAGAGTCACGTAGGCACCAAAGTACAGTGTAGCTCGTATAAAGTGGACCATTCGATTTGCTGCTTTAAATGGTGCATCTCAGGAGAATTCAGATATAGGGAGCATATCTCTGTATATTTTTCTCGTATTAGGCAATTTTAAAAATTGTATTTATTTTTAATTTTATCCTGCACACTTAAAACTAATTCCCTACACGTTACATAAAATCTCAAATAATATCACAGTGAGAAGTTTCGGAAATAACTAATTTTTCATTGAAAAATTGTCAGTAAAGCGTTGAAATTCTCACTTCTGGAAATGCAGTTTACATCGCTAAACAACTGATTTACGAACTTAAAAGTCATAATTACAGCACTTTGGTATTTTTGCTATAAACTCCACTTAATTATAGTTACAGTAATAGGATATAAACGTAATTAAATCCGAATTAATTTGCAGCATTACACCACCTAGATTTTTTGTAATTTTTGTGACATTTTCGTCTGTAAATCAGGCATAAATTTGCAATATGGGATACTAAAAACATTAAGACAAATTTTCATAATTTAATAAAAAAATTTCAACCCAAAACTCAGAAATTATGTGAAATTCAATTGTATCTCAAAGTGGGGTAACTTAATAATATTTTTTTGTAAAAAATGTATAATAAATATGGAAAAACTTTGCATAGTACATTGTTGTATGTACCTTGAAGGATAGAAAAAAAATTTTTTAACCACTTTTGCTTCTTCCTGTGGGTGGTAGAGGGCACATTCCAAAAGACCTGTTTTTAACGGCAAGATACTTTTTGAGCTTCTGAAAAGCATTTGAATCAAAATTCAAAATGGATTATGTGCTTAAGATATTTCGCTAGGGGATATACCTAAAAAATTATTTCTAAAAATGTTTTTCATAATTTTATTGAAAATATTTTGAAACATTAAACAAATAACAGTTTTTGGGGGTGAAACACCTCTGTAGAACGGGTGGATTTGTATAAACATACATTTTTAGAGGTACATAATATATTGTATAAAGCATCGAATGTTTTTTTGGTTTCTTTGAATCGGATGATTAGGGCCTAAAAAATCATATTCATACGTTAGGTACCTACTGCTATAAATATATCTATAACGTTTTTTCTATGTCAAATTTCTTAAAATGGGTTGAGGAGAGTATATCTGTGATATTTAAGAGCACATTTATGTAAAAAAAAATAGATTTTTTTCCGATTCCAAATGATAATGCCCCAAGGAACTTACATAACAGAGAAACGGAATTATTTCATATCGTCGCTGCGCGTGCAAAAGTAGCTATGTGTTATTTAGTCATTTTCGGTTTTTTATGAAATTTGAATCCTTGTTTCAATACACACATACTGTAAAAACAGCTAAGCGATAGACGCAATATTTACAGAGTTACGGAACGTTTTAGTTTCCATAGAATTATAAAGTAGTTACGTGCTCTAAATGCACATAGCTTGTATTTACGACTCAAATAAATAACTATATGTGTCAAATTTGCCTATTATGTTTAATTTGGCATTATTAATAATGTTATCTATCCAAAAGTAATCTAAATCTACGTAAATTTGTTATATGTATCAAAGTAAGAATAAATTATTTAAATACTCATTTTTCGAGAAGATCAGTTTTTTGCGTCTCCTGTAAAGTGTGTAAAAAACACATAGCTACTTTTGCACGCGCAGCGACAATATTCATTTTCGGTGTAATTATTTGATGGATTTACATATGTAATTGGAAGAGCGCTGCTCGGCGCTAATATTATTGCGACAAATAAGTTGCAAAACATAACGCTGTCCGAAATGTTGAAGTTCGCCAAACGAACCAAACGTCTGGCAACTCACGAAGGACGACGACAATAAAACGGATGGCAGACTTCGCGAACGAGGTATGTACAATGGACCATACGGTCTGAGTACCGCGCTCTATGCTCAACCTCTCAAAATCTACATCTCTAAATATATAATTACAACTGAGTAATATTCCAAAAATGTATTTGACAAAAATTGAAACACACAGCTGACTGCTCAAATCTGTTAATGGTGTGAGCAAGAAGGAATGGGTCAGTTTTTGGGACGAGTAGTCCATTTCTATATGTCCGTGGTCAGTGGACAGCTATGAGAATTAAAATTAGAAATTAGAAAATCATTTTCTACTATTTTCTGCTGATCAGAAACAGATTGCGATTGCAGTTTTACCAAACCAAAAACTGGTTTTTTGTTTTTGTTTTAATATTTTTGATTCAAAACTCATATAAAATATACACCCAAAATTTTAAACAAAAATTCGAAACCGTGTTGCAGATATGTATTTACATACATTATTATATATTTATATAACGCACTGACATTTAGATAATGGACAGCTCTCACCTACTAAAACGAGACCATTTTTACCCTAGGCTCTAACCTTTTAAGCAAATCATGCTAATTAAAACGCCCAAATAACCCGCATATTATATTGTATCATAGGTATGTATGCACTGACATATAGAAATGGACCACTCGATTTGCTATCTTAAATGGTGCACCCTTTTGACAGTTCCCACCTAAGGAGAGTTCAGATATAGAAGGCATATATCTGTCTGTCTATTTCTTCTGATTCCCCTAAAAGTAGCATCAAATCTCAAATAATTTCGCGGCGAAAAATTTGTGGAATAACACATTTTTCATTGAAATATTCTCAGCAAAACGTTGAAATGCTCCCTTCTGGATATTCGGTTTTTATCGCTAAACAACTGTTTTAAGAACTCAAAAGTAAAAATTAGAGCACTTTTGTGTTTTTGCTGTATACTTCACTTAATTTAGTTACAGTAAAAGGACATAAATGCAATTAATTCCAAATTGATTCGCCGTATTACGCCACTCAGGTTTTTTTGTGGTTTTTGTGTCATTTTTGTCGTAAATCAGACATAAGATAAGAAGAATTTGAAATATGAAATAAGAAAAGACTAATTTTCATAATTTAATAACATAATTTCTACCGAAAAATTAGAAATTGTGTAAAATTCAATTGTATCTTACAAAGGGGTAATTGAATGTTTGCATTCCTTTGAAGGGACTTAAGATACAAAAGGAATTATTTTATAACTTTTGTAGTAATTATTTGATGGATTTATGCAAATAAAACGGACTAATGCCCCAAAAATGCATTTGACAGCAATTCAAACCCACAGCTGACTGCTCAAAATCCGTTAATGGTGTGAGCAAGAGGGAACGAGAAAGTGCACCATCGCTTCATAGGCATTTTGTATGGGGCGAGTGGTCCATTTCTATATGTCAGTGGTTTAACCTCATATCAAATGTTCGTATACTTATTGTACTTTTAAGCTTTTCCTTTGTTGTCTAACAGTTGTATCATAATATCGCAAAGTTGGAAACACACTGCAATTTCTTGATTTAATAATTTGGTTTTAGTGTGTTTTGTGCTTAAATTCTTATATAAGTACACAGTTAAACAAACGCCATTGAGTGAAGTTAAGTGATTATAGCTGTCTTGAAAACAAATGGTCTATTTAATTCTGCATAAATCATAGCAACGAAGGTAAACCCCGTTCACTGTGAAAGACATCAACATGCATGTCAATATCAATTTTAGTTTCTATATAAGTTTGACAAAACCGGAAAAATAGCCGGTGTAGTGAATAAGTAAATAAATTTTAAAATGAATACTTCGTGACCTAAAAAAGCTTTATACAACTATCTTCAAAAAGAAAAATCAAAATAACTTTTTCGTTGCAAAATAAAATAATCTTCGTTGCGCTTTAGATTACGAAATAAATATGCAGTACATAATAACCGTACCATCACAATCCTTTGAAATTACCATATCACTAATATATTGGTAATATCGATTTTGGTTCCACAACATCGTAATTATATTCGCATTTTTCTAAAAAAAACAGCGAATCCTCCTGAAAAATGGAAATATGTATCAAACGATATGAATAATAATAATTAAATCCTGGAACATTCATAGGTCATAGGTCATTTGTGAATGGTTTTCGTTTGAACAGTTTTTGACACTGGTGTCGAGAATGTTAATTCAGAACGACCATTGAGCGACACGTGCCTTATGCTTATGTTTGCTGTAGCATAACAGGGTAAGTAAGTGTTTAGAAATGCAGCGGGTGAAATAAATAAAAATGAGAGTTGGCAAGTCCCAACATAACATGGACTGTACTCGCGCGGAACAAACGAAATTTGGAACATTGTTTTTATTTACTATGCCATGTGCTTGTTCAAAGCGCGCGAAATATGAACAATCACAGCCGAGGCTTTAAGCACAGATTGTCTTTTAAATGCATAAATACGATTGGGAAGCGTTTTTTTTACTTTTATTTTCTTTTATTTTTATCCGATTGCAAACAAAGGCTTAGGTTTTTTTACGGATGATATCGGTATCGGCAGTTAGAATTTTTCTAGATGTTTCATACACAACAAAACGATATTTTCGCTCTGAACTTAGGTTAAACTGCAATCGTTGTCGCTGTCTGAAATTGGCTATTGTCAATTACGAGTTTTAAAAAAAAATGCGATCAATGAACGTGTTTTGGCAAATTGTCTGAATAACAGAAATTAAAGAAGAAATGATAAAGACAATGCAAAACTAATAAATTTATGATTTAAAAAAAATATCGTTTTTAATCTACCACGCTTTTATATAATAGTTCCTGGAAAACTTGATGTAATAACAAAGTTTGTTCCTAATACATTTTAATATGTATGCCCCCTAAACTGATCGCGATATTGTACTTCGTGGTCCTTACTGAGGCAATTTGTTTAAAAATAAGGTATCATTGATTTTGTTTTAACACAAAAAAAAAAACAAAAAACGTTTAACTATAAAGTTTGGATAACAAATTTAAAAAAATTAAATCCTATGTACCCAAAAATACTTGAGTATGTAATAGTAAAATATAGCAATATATTTTTTTCAGACTTTTGTCCGCAGATATAGTTTTTTTAATAGTAGTTTCATAATTACTACCAGATACTACATAATTAACCTCTTTTAATAGGGTAAACAATCGTTATCAATGGGCAACATTTTTCTTGCTTTTGCTCCACTTGTTGAATAAATTGGTGGAGCTAAGACATATTCGCGAATAGTAGAGGTACAATGATTATTGCTTAGTGCTTGTTTTCCATCTATTTGTATGTCTATTTGTATGTTATGTAGATCTAAGAACTTACCTGATCAGTGCTTGAACTCTCTTCTTTTTGATCAGAGTCGGAGTTGTGTCCATTGTCACGATTAAGGGCGTTTTTCTTGGGGTGTGGCTTGTTTACTGTATAATTAAAGTAAAAAGTTAAAACTAGAGTTTAGCGCATACTTTAAATGAAGAGAATTACCTGTCTTCCCCGATTTAATACTATTCGAGCCAACATTGTGCAAGGAATGGACAGGAGGAGTAACGCTTTGAGCAGGTCTTTGTTGCTGCTGTGGTGGCTGTTGCTGTTGTTGTTGTTGTTGCTGTTGAGTAGTTAAGCTTGAGCCAGTTGATGCTTCTGTGGATGTACTACTGCCAGGTGAAGGGCTCAATGTCAGTGGCAATTTGACGCATGTACCACTTCCAACAACACCTGTAGTATCTTCAAAATCCTCCCCGGTGTGCCGTTGAAGCCAAGCTTTCTTCAAGTGGCGCGGTGCAGAATTACTACTGCCACTATTATTTCGCTTCGGGGCAGGACTTGTCGATTTTTCTGGTTCTGAGAATTTGGCTGGTGTACCTGGGGCGCTCTGCACACTCAGGCCAGGGCTACCTGAAGGACTTATGCTCGAATTGGCGCTCGATGGACGTATTGTTCCGTCTGCCGAACTGGTTCGAACGGGGTTTGTATTCACAGTCAATAAATTATTGACGACAACAGGAGGACTACTCGAGGGCTGGATGGGAGGTCCAGCCACTTCCGTTAATACCGCTGGAGGAGTAGTTGTCAGGGCAATCACGGCCTCCTGCTCTGGTTTGGGTGTTCTAGGGTTGGGTGAGCTCGTAACGGGAACAGTTGTACTAGCACTAAGTAGTGGTGAGGATACCGCTGGAGGAGGAGTAGCGGACACGTTCAACGGTAGAGGACTACACTGGGGTGCTTCAATCTTTTTCTTCTTAACATCTAATGGTACCGGGCTTCCAGCCAGGTAGTGAATAGGTGTCGAGGCTTTCCGCTTAGGGCTAGAGCTATCATCACGATTTCTGTCAGATACCCCAAGGTCAAGTGGTTGCGTTTGGTATAATGACGATGCCACTTGGGATGGAGCCACATTTTGTGGAGGGATCATCTTCATCATGATCCCAGGGGAACGCGACATTGGTATCGGCGCCGCAGCTGCGGTTGGTGGTGATGTCCCATGAATTGTGATGGGCAGTGTCTGTTTCACAGCAGGAGCAGGGAACATTCGTGAATCATATATTGGCCTTGACGAATGTGCTGGCGGGGGCACCGTGGGTGGGCGTATAACAGGAGGTGGAGGACCGTACACGTGTGACTGAAAGGGTGACGGTGAACTAGGTTTCGCGACAGGTAGCACTGGTGTATCCTGGGCACGACATACCGGGATACCAGTCGCAATCCCAGCCTCACCTGGCTGACCGTAAATGTGAGATGGGGCTGGCGAGGAGACTTTTGGCTTATTCTGAGGTGTCGTCGTTGAGACGCTGTAGTGCAAGGATTTGGCCTGCTGGGCCTGCTGCTGCTGGTGAGCAACCGATTGCGACTGCACGACCGGCTGTTGAATGTACTGGGCCGACTGTGTCGTAGGTAAAGCCGGTGGCTTGTACCGTTCGTTGCCGGTACTAATGGGCGCTGTCCGGTACTCGTACATGACGTGGGGCGGGGGCGCTGGTGACACCGTTTTATAGTGAGATGGATGCGGGGGCGCTTTCGTTGAATGGACCACCTGGATGGGTGCCTGTTTATGAGTATCATGTTTTACGATCACACTGCCAGGCTGCTTGGAGTCTGACATTAGCGGAGGGGGAGTTGGCAAGCCAATGTCTGATTTTGTTTTTATTTCCTTTGGGTACCCCTGCGCAAACGCTGAATAGTACAACGGAAACGTAGATGGCTCTGTTTTAAGTTGTGGAGGTGGTGGCTTTTCTACGGTTTTCGACTGAGTCGCAGCAACAGCCGATATACTTGACCGATGTTGCGCTTCATAATCCATCACTTGCTTCGCTGAATTGCGCTGCAACTAAAACAAAAATGGGAAAATTAATAACAAAATCCCAACGCAATTTGAGTTTATAAAAACGTGATAAATAAAAAAGTAAGATAGTAAAAGTAATGCAGGTGGTGTTGTCGTTTCAACCACACAGTTTTTTGCACAACGTTTTAGGGGAGATATCGTGTATGAATTTATTAAGCTGCTTGCAAGCGTTATGTTATCGCTTTGCGGTAATCTACGCAAATATGTGAAACTCGCAATAATTCAGACAAAAATAAATTTTTTGGTGAATTATGAGTTATCGGATTCATATTTGCAAAGCACGCGATATAAAATTTCGAAAATGAACACATGTAACAAAGATAAGGTGTTTTACAGTTTTCATTTTCTTTGAAATGTGGTCAAAACAGTTAATATCGATACATCAAACTTATAATTACCTTTTCCGAAAGGTTTTCTTTTGGTCTAGAACGCTCAAACAAAAAAAGAATATTTTCTAATATTCTCTATAACTATTATATATTTCTATTTTATGCTTACAACTGAAATTTCAAACACATCAGTTGTACAGTATTGTACAAAAAACTTATTTATTAATAACTAATGACATAAAATATGACGACACAAAAAAATGATTTTCCCATGCAAAAGCGTAAACATATGATTTTATAAAAGCGATCAATTTTCTACCAAATTTGTTGTTTGGTTTGTTCGAGATTCCTGTTATTCTTCAGGAAATAGCCTTTAATTCTCTGTCGATAAGGATAATCAAGTAATTGTTCTTTTTCGATCGCTGGATAATGAGTAAGAATTAATTTTTATATTTTTATTGTTTGAAATAAAACTCATTTAATTATTTTCCTTCATTTATCCAAGACCATCAGCTTAGTTCAAGCTGCAGAGAAAACTAATCTCTTGCATGAAACTGATCATCATCTGGTCTGTTGTAAGTAAAGCAAACCAAACCGTCGCATGCAAAAAAATTATATAGTATTTTTTTTAGTTTTTGTTTAGTGAGATAAGTATAAAAAAATTCAGCGTGCTTATTAACATGCAAACAAATACGATTCATGGGCTGAAAATGGCCGTAGTTAGTCCTGGACTTAGAAATATGAAACAGGGGCACATCCCGTAGGTTGTGAGGATTAGGTCTAGGGATTAATAAGGTTCTCAAAGAAGGAGAATCTATAATGCCTATAACCAGCTGGGGGACAAATGTGACGTCCGCAATGACACGATGCTTTAAGGACTTTAATTTAAAGGTAAAACAAAAAAAACAAATAGGTACGACTCGGAATAATAGCCTATTTTTATTCAAATCGGTTAAAAACTAATTTTTAATAATATTTATAATAATTAATTATTACTTGGTCGATATGAACCAATCGAAAAATAAATAAATAAATATTACTTGATAATCGTTATCGAGAAATGGAAAAATAAAGGTTACTTGATAGTCATTATCGAGCGATCGAAAAATAACAATTACTTGATTAGTAATATCAATTTTAAAGAAAAGTGCATGGCGGCAATGCATTAAAATTTTTAGAGGCAACTAGTAATGCAATTTATACGAAAAATCATAAGGGACAAATAGTCCCTTATTCACACATCAGGAACGATGTTTTCATTTGTCGGTGTTGCTTGTAGTACGTGTAGCTGTAGCGGAAGGTCGAAAAGTTCGTACTTTTGAGCAGCCAAAGCTGCACTTTTCACTGCTTGTGGTACTACATATGTACATAACACGTTACAATTACACATTATATTCCAGCCTTTAGGCATATTGGAACAAAAAGGCATGGGTGGAGTGCGCAATTTGAAACTGCAACTTTTCTGTTTTCGTTAGGAAGTGGGTCCAGCGTCCAGTTGCAGAGTTGTTTCGGTTGCTATAGGAGTTCCTCTAACTACATATTTACGATATAGTGAAGAAGTATTTAAAAATCTTCACAGGTAACACCAGCTGATCGCTCCTTTGAGCCGCTACATTTTTTTTCAATAACATGCAGAGCGGTTTAATTCAAACAGCCTATTACTGGGGTACAAAGTGCGGTCCGAAGAGTTAGTGAGAAGTGCATGTGCACGTGAATTCGAAAACGGACTTAATCATTTTTACAATACCTGGCAAAAATAAAGCAACTATGTATTTTGTTTTTAGGGCCTGTCCGAATCCAAGTCTATGTCTATGTCTTCGTCTCGTTATAACAGTTCGTGGCGTCACACCGAGCTAAGCTCTGTCCGAATTCATGTCTATGGCTGTGAGCTTAGCTACGTAGTATAACAGTTAAGTCAATTGCTTAGCTTGATGAGCGAGTCAAGGCTCGCGTTGACTTCGTGAAGTAGACAACGGGCAATTGGTTGTGAAATGGACTTTTTTAAGAAAAATTAAAAATGTCAGGTACAAAATGTAAGTAAAATGAATTGCAATTGTTATAGACATATTCTGAAGAACAATGTTTTTATTGCAGGGACTAAAGAAAATGTATTAAAATTAATAATGTTTGCATTCATATTTTCTTGTACTCTTCCTTCCATTATTAATTTATATTTTGAACACTACACTTTTGTCTTCCTCTTAGGCACAGACAAATAACTTACGTTAGGTTAACTTCCAACGTCAAATTTCAAGCTAAGCAAACCAATTCGGACAGGTTATAGAGCAAGAGCCCGCGACGATCAGACCTTCGTTATTTTATAAAAGCTGAAAGTTTCTCTATGTATGTGCCTAATACTGGTAAAAACGATCCCCGACTATGAAGTTTGGAAAACGGTGGGTTTGAAAGGTAACTGGTGTCAAAGATGTGTAAAATTGGACCTAACTTTCGTCATAGTATAAAACCCAGTTTTTATATATTTTATTTGGAATAATATTGGAAATCACGTCGTCCATTGTCAGACACTTTGGACGGTTGTAACCCCCTGTCAGACGCCTTTAAATTATGCTAAATTATAATTCTACTTACGTCATAGTATAAAAGCTGAATTTTATATATGTTACTTGAGGAACTATCAAAAGATGTTTTCCCAGCTGTCAGACCGTTTCGATGGTTCCTTCACCTTGTCAGACACATTTAAGTCGGGTTGAAGTTGCGAAAAATTGACAATGGGTCCACCTAGAAAATGCTTAATACGTTCTTTCAGAGACATCCTACAATACTGGTTGATAACGCATTGGAAAGCTAAGCCTTCAGGTTTTCCAACGATACCACCCACGACCCAATCCGCTAACAAACAACCGGGAGAGGCAGCGCCAAACTCCGAAAATTGGAATTTCGAAGCCCAAAATTTGAGCTTGATCCTTCATTCTTCCGATTTTTTGTATGGGAAGATCGAAACCTTTTTCGAGAAAAAGTTTCCCTGTCATGTGGCCTTTCTCAAGAAAAAAACCGCACTCGAATCTGACGGCGCGTTCCGCAGTTATTCGTGTTACAATAATTAATACAGCAACACCCACTACCCGCAATGAAGTCCAATTGGAATGAGACTCCACTTTCCATATTACGCTTTTAACGCTTCTTTCAGCTTTATTCATTGTTCTAGAAAACTATATTTTTAACTGTCCGGATATCGAAGAAGAACCCAGGCACTTAAACTAGTGTGGTAGGTCTTGAAATCTTTTGGATTAAAATAAATCCATTGGACTCACAGATTAATATCACATTTTGTTTTGTTCGACAATGGAAATTTAAGGATTGATAATCCTTTTTATTTCGGTAAAAAAAAACTGTAGTCTGCTTTGTCTTTCGTTTTATCCGGCATTCAGATCACTATGTCCTTTGCGTTAAAATACGTTCTTAATGACTGCTCGGAGGAAATCATCCCCCGCCTTAAATCTCCATGAAAATCCAGAAAATACGCGAATCCCAAGATAACGAAAATTCGCCTGTGGCACCGCAGCAACTGTCATCCATTAAGAGGGCTCTTTACTCTCCGGTGAAATTAATTTGACTTATTCACTTGAATTCCCTAGTTTATTGCAAAATCCAATTGGGTTGTAGCCACAAAGGGTCCCTCGGTTCTCTTTAGAACTCAGGTGCGCCGAGGGTGTTGCCGGGCCCAGGACCAAAAGTATCCTTGCGGCTCATTTGCGGCGCACAAAACGAGCGAAATGAACGCTTAATCGGGGAACGGATGTTGAAAAAGTCAGCTCACTTGGAAATTAGCGTACCTACGTAACTTTAACAAATGCACTACACCACAACTCACCATGTTGCCCGGAAGAAATAGGCGGTCGAGGGCGGCTCATGCAGGGTGCAGGATGCCCAAGCACAAACTAATCGATAAAAGTGCACAATCTTTTCCTCACTGACATCACTCACGGGTTCAGGAGCAAGAGGCCTTCTACTTTCTAAGTTTGCACCAGTCACGCAAGACTACCTGTACACGAGTGCAAATTCTGCACCGCGGGGCTCGCCAGGAGCAGGTGAACTCCTCCAATCCCCGGTTTGAGTTGCTGTTATCACAGACTCACCGTGGAAGCGAATTTCTGAGTGGATGGTGCTCACCCTGCCCGCCCGTGCGCTCGACTGTTTCGTTTGCTACCGGAAACTTAGGGAACTTTCTGTTTTCGCTTCCCCTAATAAACTGTGCACGTGCAACGCGACGGTGACTCGAACACGTCCTGTCCTGGTCCTGGTCCTGTTCTCGTTCTGTGATGAAGGCACAAAGACCCGTTTTCCCATTTAAACTGCAACTAATACTAGCGCAACTTGTGAAAAGGGTAAAGAACTGACACAAAGGCTGCTAAAGTACACGAACTTGCAAGGATAATTCAACTAAGGGTGACTCTGCTCACCCACCCCGTTCAACAGGATGGTTATCAGGGGCGGGCAGGACGATCCTTGGAATCAGTGATGAAAACTCGCAACCCCATTCGCAACATTAGTACTAGAAATTTCCCATTTTCATTGGATATTTTATTTGATGGTCCTACGATAAAAGCAGATTGCTGTTAATTAACTTTGAGGTCTCTTTGATGTCGTTTAATAGATTCAAAAGATATATGTATATATTTTTTTAATTCGTAGGGTTCAGCATAAAGTACGCAAAAATTAATATGTACTTACATATATATATATTACATACCTATTATTATACTTTAGTCATATAGATTTCGGGTTTTTATAAAGTTAATTTACATAATGCTATTTTAATTCAAACGCTGAATAAAAACATGTTTTCAAATATGGCCAAAAAACGAATACTTTCCGGCTAGTCCCTACCCAAAGTGCCTTTAGACGGCTACAATTGATAATCTACAAAACCATGTCATAAGGTTTTACGTCGTAAGGTTTTACGCGTATGTACCTACTAACTTTCCTTCAATTCTCCTTACTTTCTTTGGCGAGGGACAGAACGGAAAGGATCAAACCCTTGAACAGTTGGATACAATCTTTTTTAGACCATTGGTTGCCCTATAGTTCTTAAAAAATACTCATTAAAATTAGGATTTAAAGCTAAGCCGATATTCCAATCTCACTGTACTGCGTAAGAAGATGAAATAAGTGGGTGAAAACGGCTGACAACAGCTCGAATATTGTCCACAAAAGATTAAGTTTCATCCCCCGTTGGGAATGAATTTTCAAAAATCCTTTCTTAGTGCTCACTTACGTTATATAAGGAACTCCTATGAACAATTTCATGCTTCTAGACCCACCGGTTTAGGCTGTGCGTTGTCTACTAGTCAGAATTTTATTAAGTAAATTATTTTTTGAAAAAGTCTGTAATATGCGGTATTTTTTATTATTTCAATTTATTTTGCTTGATTAGTTTGACCATATTTATTCTATGGAAAAAATACTATTAAATTACCTATCACTTGTCCTACCGGAAAACAAAATCTATAATTAGTTACACCTGCGAACAAAATGTCTATAGGGCTTGACACATTTTTGTCTGCCCTTAAGCTTGGGAAAATGTATAAAATTTGCGGGACCGCTTAGAAAACATACATGTAAAATTTCCCTATCTTTGTTGCATGGTTCCCTTTAACCTCGAATAAGTTAAATTTCCCTCCGAAAAGGAAATTCTCGTTGAGCTTTCATCTATGCCCCGAATTAACATCTCTGCGGAGAGTAGTAGTGGAAAGTAGAAAGTAGGAACTCACCCCTGATGCGACAGCATAGTAGGTCCTTTGCTGCTCCTGCTGTTGCTGCTGCCGCAGGCGCTCCATTTCCCTGTCCTTCTCTCGCTCCCGTTGCCGCTCCCTTTCCCGGTTCTGCTGCTGCACTAGCAGACGCTCGCATTCCACCATCCTTCGGCGTTGCTCATCCGTTACACTTATAATGCTAGAAGTTTGCGAGGGTTGGGGGTTCTGCGCTGGTTGCTGCTGCTGCTGCTGCTGCACAGAGGATGGGGGTGGTGGAGCTGTCTGCGACTGTGGAACTGTCGGTGGTAGTCCGCCGATTGTTGGCAAACTGACTGTCGACGATGTGTGCGGGGGGAGCTGAGGTTGCACCACGTGCGACGACATAGTTAGATGGGGTGGCAGATGCTGGAGACTCGGGTGCTGGGGCGGCAGGGTGTTCAGTGTCCACGCCGAACGCATTTGCTGCAAAAGAAAAGAGAAAAATCATTTTAATAACTTTCTGCTGCAGGTTAAATGCGCGGGCGGACGTAGGGCCTGGTGGAGAGCAGCATTTCAAAATTTTTACTGTCAAGAAAAATTGCGAGAGCATTCGAAGTGGAAGCTCAGCCTAGCAAGGCCCTGGCTTCGAGTGGGCCAGGAGGAGGAGGGCGCGGCCGTCACCCTTTTCAACCCCGCCATGTAAATTGAGTTGGAAGCCCGATACAAAGCCTGACAGAAAAAAAAACAACGAAATTTCCATGCGAGTAAACTGTAAGCTTTTGCTGGAAAAGGAAACTTTTAATTTGATTCTGCAACTTTTTATTGCACTGCGGTCGTGGGAAAGAAGGGGAACGCCTATTTTCAGCACCGCGTGTTTATTTTCGAGCATGTTAGTTGTTTCTAGTAATTAAGCACTGATGCAGCCCGCTGCTCGCCGACCCGACTAATAATAGAAATTTTAAAGTTCACCTGTCGCGTCCGAAGGGAGGTGGTGCGGTGCTGCCTTGGAAATTGAATTACAACTTTAACCTTTTGCGCGGAAATAAGTGTCACTGCGTGACTATTTCAAACTATTTGTCGCAGGGCTAAAAATAACGTTGAATTTATCGCATTTCTGTGATTTCTCCCTCCATCAAGGAAGACAGAAAATCCTGCCTTTTTGCAAAACTTTCAAGTGGGCGGAACTAAACACTAATGAAATCTAAAGCTCTTTAAATAACTTAAAGTGCGAAAATTTCATTTTAAGACCTTCCGGAATCCGCTTGAAGTTGGAAGTTTGTTAAATTAGTTCCGGTAGCGCAGAGCATATGTTTGAAATACCATTCAAAAGAAATAAGTATTTGTACAATTACAGAGCTTTGAAGCTTAGTAAATTTTAAGGTTTTATAATGTACGTCTTACAAAAAGTCTATCAACTGAGAATTAAACTCACGTATCAAGTGTATAATACCTACTTTAATTTTGACTACAAAATTCGTTATTTCGTTTTCATCTTAGAACCAATGATATATTTTTGCCAGGTTTTCCAGCAGGAAAATGAGTATTAATATTAATTAATTAATTAATTAATTTAATTTATTTATATCGATTTTTATGCAAAAGTGGTTTACAAATCATTAAATTAATGTTAATCTTGTTTTTTTTATCACAACCTGATAGAGAGTGACATCTTCGCAAGAGTGCGCCGATAGCATTCGATTCGTTTATAACAATAAGACAACGTTTTTTCCAATTTTATTAAATTATAGACTTTAAATACCCTCATGATAAGAAAAACTATCTAGTGTGTTAAAACAGTTTTTATTCTTGAATACTGTTTGCTCCATATTCTGAAAACCGTCTTATCACAGTGATGGAAAAAAATAATTGGTAAAATAGCTAAACATTCAAAATTTGATCTTACATTCCCTCTTAAATGAACAAGTTAAAATAAATTAATCATTGTATGTACGTTAAAAATATTTAGTAAAGTATATGGTACGTATTATATTAACCAAAATGAAAATATATTGTTATTTACAAGTTATTGTGAACTTATAAATTTGGTAGTTTATTTTTATTCGTACCTATTACTTATTCCGCCAATGTATGTATATCAAATAGTAAACATGAAGAAAAATGAATCTTTAAAATTGCTCTCACAGTGATCATATCGTTTAAATTATAGTGAAGTATTTTGCGCACTACCTCTGTAAAGTGTAAATGATCAATCTTACAAAAAAAAAGAGTAAATTAGATTTTTGCCTTTTATGTTAAAACTTTAACGTATAATAACCACCACGATCGTATGAATACTATATAATTAAGAATATTCAAGCAATGTTTTAAGGGGGTTGGACAGTCGTTATTGTAACTTCATACCTAAATTTTGAAAATATTGTTGGCAGATACCTACCTACATTACAGGGTGTTTTTCTAAGGTTTGAACAGAGGTATGCCAATAAATTCTACATGGTCTTCTGATCAACGTTTGTTCGTTAATTAATACAAAAAGAAAACTCTATCCGCAATGAAGTCCAATTGAAAAGGGAAGTTTTGATCTTCCCATACAAAAATCCGGCATAAAAAAGGGTCAAGGTCAAATTTTGGGCTTTGAAATTGATGCGGCCTCTCCCGCTTGTCTGGATCATGGGTGGTATCGGTGGAAAACTTGAAGGCTCAACTTTCTAATGCATTATCAACCAGTATCCTAGGATGTCTCTGAAAAAACATAAAATATTTTACAGGTTGAACCCCTCAAAATTGTCAATTGCGATTTTAGGGGGGAAGGACCGATTTTAAGGAGGGGACACCATGTAGAATCGATTGGCATACCCCTGTTTAGACCTTAGTAAAACAACCTGTATGTAGGTATACATACATAGGACATGTGTGACTTGCTTTCCTAACATCCGAATTTTCTTATCTCTTTGAGACTTCAGTAAATGGATATGTATAGGGTTTTGCATTAAGAGCGCTCGAACTTTGAATTAAAATAAAACAACAATTGTATACAATTTGTGTATCTATAAATGGTTTAATGCACTGACAATAAATGTCAAAAAAATTTTGATGATAGATTTTTAGTATTGCCACAGCAGAATGTCATATAAGTAAATAAAATTCAAGTGCCCCTCTTAAATTTAAATTTATATGATCGAGCACTGAAATGCCCACAGACATGCAAACTGGATGTATGGAACCAAAGAACGTATAACATGGAACTAATGCAGTCGAAGAATTTATATGCCCGAGTCAATTACATTATGCAATTATTTACAACCAACAAGACAGATATCGTACACCGCGGATCGGAGTCGGCTAGAACAGAAACTAGAAAAATAAAATCACAAAAACTGAAATCTTTGCTAACCCGACCGCAGCGCCCCGCGAGTCTTTTTCGAGGAATTCTTACGCTTCACCTCGCCTCGCCACTTAATGGCCGCTCCACTCTAAAAATATTCCTCATATGAATAATTCATTGCTCCATCGAGCGCTTCCGCAACCGGCTCCCGCAGCGCGACGTTAACCGAATTGGACTCGATTCGAATTTTGAAGCGGATTAATTGGCGCGGGCGGAGGTAATCGGTAATCGGTTTCCAAATTTAATTAGGTCAATATCAAAGTGTCCTGCAAGCGAAGCAACGCCTCGCGCCAGCGACGACGTCACATCGCGGGCAACTTTGCCGTGGACTGTGCTCGTGTTTGCGGGTCTGGGCGTTTGGCTTGTGCTGCGTTGCGTTGCGCTGCGGCAGGGCGACTGCTTATCTAATTCGTTTTCTTTTTACTATAAACTTTTTGTTAGGCCGCTTTTATCGGTTTATCTGAAGTAATAAGTGCAATTTGGAAGTTCAACGTTTTCATAAATGCAATGAAACATGATAAAATATATAAATGAGGTGAATTTTTTCGCGGTCTACTCACGTAAAATAATTAAGTCTCAAAAGCGAGTTGTTGATAATCGGATCTCCGTTTTTTAGGCGATACCGTTGCTGTGTAATATCCTGTAAAGGGTTTATGGCGTTCTTTGCATTTATTGTAAATGATCCATACCGACTTCCAAATTTCGCTTTTCTCTTTACTTGTTGCCCTGATCAAGTACCTACACTTATGGGTTAAATTCAGGGCTTCCCGTAAAAATAATTTTTCTGGTAAATTACTGATAAGAAATTGACCTTTTCAACTCAACCAACCGCAATCCGCAATGACGACGACTCATAAATAAATTCATAAAATATGTAGGTGCTGCACTTTAGAGAAGCACAGCGAAATTTTTTGCATTATGGTTGAACTAACTAATTTTTTTCTATCGGCTATACATAGGTACATGATGTATGATATTTAAGAAAAAACCAAATGATACAATTTGCCCCTTTTGTAATATTGAAAAAAAGAATATATTACACACGTAGGGTGTTTTGCTAGGGTTTGAACAGGGGTATGCCAATCGATTCTACAGATAAGGCCCAATTATTATCCCCTATAGAAATTTTTAGTAAAATTGTATGAAAAAAACAAATTTGTTGTAAATTTCCAAAATCGTGGAAATTTCGGCTTTGGTCACTGCCTTGATATATCCTTTGCTTTACCCACATTAAATTTTATAAAATACAATAAAGTTTTTATCAGGTTCACTGTTCGAAGTTAAAAATGAGATTAAATATCGTCGGCTAGGTACTCATCCTTAAATACTACACAGTAGGTAACCATAAAATTAAAGCAATTTTTAACTGAAACTAATAAGTAAAACAATAAAAACTCTAAACTGAGGTGAACCTATAGTAAATGCTTTATAAGTTCTTTCAAAAACATCGTAGATTATTGGTTGATAAACTGTTTAGTTAGAGAGCCTTCAAGTTTTCCAACGATATCTCTTGCGACCCAATCCGTCAGCAAACCAAAGAGAAAGGCCGCATCAAACTTCGAAAATGGCAATTTCAAAGCCAAAAATTTGACCATGACCCTTTGTCATTTTTTCTAAGAAAAAGCTTCCCCGTGTGGCCGTTCTCACTCGAATCCGACGTCGTGTTCTGAAGTTATTCGTGCTAGAGTGGGTTAGAAATACATGGTGTTCGTTAATCTTCTAAGTTAACATTATTGAGACAATAAAATATCTAAAAACTGCAAGTCAACAACAATGAGCTTTTGAAATATTTCACTCATTTGGACATTGAAAACAAAAGAAAGGAAGGCAACTGTGCATGTACATATACGTAAACGTAAACGTAATACGTAAACGTATACGTAATTTTTTCCACTTTTGCTTAATAATTTCACGAAAACTATTTATCTCGACGCTATGCCGTTTTGTTTGAAGTGATCAAAAAATAAGTCAATCTGTCGATAGTGATGAATTGTGATCGGTTTGGAATTTTACTAATAAAATAGGACTAATTTAGTAGACCCCCGACAAATAAGCATACAAAGTGTACACATAATGCAGCAATAGGATCATTGATCTAATTAAATTGCAATTTCTGATCTTGTAGAATAAGATTGCTAGTTTGCGCTTAAATTGCTATAAACAAATTACAGAAATACCTCTATAAATAACAAAATTGGATAACAAATTATATTAGTCCGTCTGACTAGCAAAAACAAGGTCCCAGAACAGAAAAAAAATAAGATGTTTTGCTGAGCTAAAAAGGTCCTGCTTTTGTAGGAGAAAGGGAAATTCCTCGAAATGTTTCCCATTGCGAGCGTCTGTAAAGGTGACAGGTCGGTATATACCGAGATAAATTACCGCAAAAGAGGAATCTATCAGAAAACACTTACAATGCAGAGCTCTTCCCCCATGCATGTGCGCTGAATTTCTACATAGGGTAGGGTTATACAAGTACATTTATATATGTACATATGTATGTATATATGTATAAATACATAGTTACGTTTCTGACAAGAGCTGTCTCACGTTTTCGTCCTGGTACTGCTGCTGCATGGGGTGATTTCGTCTAATTCTTTTGAAGGTAGTTTTCCGTACCGTCACCCGTCCCTGAGAATAGGGCTCCAAAAGAGGGAAAATCAAATTAATTTACGATGTCTGTTTGTGACGTGAAAATGTGTGTGAAGGACCTTGCAGTGGCATGCATGGGCGGTGTATGCCCGAGTGATAAAATCGCTGCAGGTAGAATCCACGTCTACAAATGGGAAAGAAATTACACTCCCATTTTGTGTAATGTAAGCAGGAAAGAACAGAATCGAGGCTATCAGCTGATTGCATTTTTTGCTCTCTTTTGATGCGCACATTAAATTAAAGAGAGAGGAGGTCGGCGGAGCTAAGGGGGTTTTTGTGGTTTTCCAGCAGGACCCCATAAAATGCAAATGGATGTTGTAAGATTAAATTGCGCGTGTGAGTTCCGAATTAATTCAGAAAATAATAAATGCGGAATATGCTTTCCAAGAAGAGCTTAATTAAAGGAACTCCGTAGTTTCAATTAGCCGCTACGCCATGAATAAATAATGGCGCACGTGGAATTCACAAGAGTGTAATTCCCTGGCGCCGTTAACCATTGCGTCCTTCCGTTTTTGTCTGCTTTTCCGACACTAGTGCTTTTCATCCATTTGTAGGTGGCCCGGTGTTTCCAATGATTCACGGCAACAATAGATTGCTTCGCAACACCATAGACAAACTAGATACACTAAGTGACGAATGGAAATATCTAGAAATGAACGCCAATAAATAATTCACAGATATAGGACACTTTAATCTCAAGTGCCTAATGCGTGTTACGACCACCGGTCGAGAACCGCATGCTCTAAGAAATGATTCCCACCCATTTAATTTTTGGTTTTATTATATTTAAGTGACATACATATGTACATATAAAGTAAAAATTATTATATGGTTTCTTCATAATTTATGGAACATAAATAAGGTCTACAAACAATAGGTTGGGTGTCTCAATATTATTTCTTTTCGTAATTTGTTAAAAATAATCTTTCCGAATGGGCACCGACCGACCGAGTTTACCTTCTAAATTTCTTCTTTTTCATTGTCCATAACCAGGATCCTTCACCAGCAACGTCACGAAGAACCCAAATGCTCGCTGTACTTATTAAGGACAGGTAAACAAAACAAATCTTGAATTAAGAACCGATGTAGCACATAGAGCGTAAGGTGGCATTAAGTACATAAAAAAGTAATTTCTTATTATTAGATCATCAAATTTGGAGTTTAAAAAAAGAAACCGCAGAATTTAAATGAAATCCATGCTATATTTTCCGTGAGCATTACATACACTATTCCAACGCTCATTTAAAACTAAAAACATCCATCTGCAACATGTACTAATGTACCAATTATCAGCTTGCTCGATCATTCAATGAAAAAACAAAACACTTGACTTTGAGACTAGACAATTTTCCAGAATTGCATTTTTGGCTTCAAAATAAAAAGATAGGAAGATAGATGTTTTCAAGTAATTAATTTACTTCATAGGTATGATGTATTTTTAATTTTTAAAAATCGTTGACAAAGTGTTATTTTTATTACTTCTACTTCTATCGAAGCGAAACTATTTATAATCGAATTCGTTTTTCTTAACAGCTAAAGTTTTAAGATTAGCTTAAAGTTCAATTAAAAAAGGAAACCGGTTAAGAGAGTTATATTCGCCCAAAATATGCCTCAGCTATTGTAAGGATTTATATTGGTGAAATGTGTAAGCAGGAACGAACATCATATAACTCAATATTATAAAAAAAAATAACTTTAATCTGACTTCTATGGACCACAAAGCAAAGATATCTTTTACTTCCGCATTAAAATGAAGATTTTGAAAAATACGAGTATAAGAGCTCAATTTTAATGTGGTTGCAAGAATATTACATAGAAGAGTCGCCGAGGGACATATTTCAAAAAAGAAACGTTAAAAAGTTTTCACCATCAAAAGTTCTTAAAAACATTTTACCTTCTAGTCAACAGGGCCGTTGCGCCAGACTCCATGTAGTGGTGAACATTAAGTTCAACTTTTTAATCTTAAGAAATTTTGCCTTTGGAGATTTATTACTCTAAAGTTTTGCGACTTTAAGTTACAACGTTCACCTTAAATGAGGTTTTCATTGGCATTTTAAAAATTGTAAAGGTACAAGAAGTTAGGGGAAAACGTCACAATGGCTGATAGAAAATTTTGTTAAAATTGCACTCTCTAACAGATGTGCAAATTATACATACACAATATAATGAATGTACATATTACAAATTTTGGTGCCATCTGAGTCAAGTTTCGGAGGTACCTATATTAGAGTTAATTTGAATATTTGTAATTGTAATATCTAACGTGTATGTCCAAATTATTATTAATTATTGATTTTTTTCTGTTAAACCTATTAATCCATATAGGCTAGAAAGCAGGTAATATACAGGGTGTTTTGCTAAGGTCTGAACAGGAGTATGCCAATCGATTCTAAATGGTCTCCTGATCAACGTTTGTTCGGACCCCCCCCTCCTTAAAATCGGTCCTTCCCCCTAAAATCGCGATTGAAAATGTGGAGGAGGTTAACCTAGAAAATGCATTATATGTTCTTTCAGAGACATCCTAGGATACTGGTTGATAATGCATTAGAAAGCTGAGCCTGATACCACCCACGACCCAATCCGTCAACAAACTAGCGGGGGAGACCCCGTCAAATTTCGAAAATGGCAATTTCAAAGCCCACAGTTTGACCTTGACCCTTCATTCTGCCGATTTTTTGTATGGGAAGATCGAAACCTTTTTTGAGAAAAAGCTTCCCTGTCACGTAGCCTTTCTCAAGAAAAAAACCGCACTCGAATCCGACGGCGCGTTCCGAAGTTATTCGTGTTATAATAATTAATACAACAACAACACTCACTATCCGCAATGAAGTCCAATTGGAAACTGACGTCACATTCCAATGGGCATGTTACACCTTTTTGGAAAGGTAATTAGATAGGTAACTTAAAAAAAATAAAAAGTAGGTATGTTAATAACGTGAATTTCGGAGAAAAGTGGGGCGAAAGGTGAAAAATCGTGAAATAAAAGTTAGTTTTTTCAACTTCCGGGGTGATTGTGGCCAAGGCGTTGGGGATAGGGGGGCGGTGTTGACCTTTTTGGAAAGGACTTCGAAATAGTGATTTTTTGAGATCGGTTTGGAGTCGCTGCGATTCGTAGAAAAAAAGATAAAAATACAAGAGCAAGGCAACATCCTGATTTACGAATCACCCTGTAACTGCCATATGGTGCGAGATGCCCCCCACCCATTCGATTTTATTCTTGTCTCGGTCTGACCTTTCACCTCATGCAATATTTCCCTCCCACCTCTGAACACCCTGTATACATATGTATGTATGTACCTACATATATAGGTAACATCTAACAATAACAATGCATAAATAAAGTAAAAGAAAAAACTCTCAGTTGTGGACCGTGGAAGCTAAATTATTTTTGGTCAGTGGTTCTATATCACATTTTTATATTTTAATAACACTCCAAAACTGCGTGATATATCAAACTTTGAGCATATCAGAAATCTTATGATACTTAATATACAAATATTAAGGCAAAGAACAAACTTTTAGCTCTTATGAAAGAACTTTTAAAGAATAAATTGTAAAGTTGAACTGTAGACATTGCGTGTAATTTTTCATACTTTGAATTTTTCTTATTATAGTTAGCAAAATGCAGAACTTTATGCATATATTTGAAAATTTCAATATAAATTTGCGAAACCACTATTCAGATATGTAAATTTTCCTATTAGATAATTAGTAAAAATAATTGTTACTGTGAGGCTCTCGCCGGGTTAAAGAAAAAGTTCAAAACGCTTTGTTATGTATATTTTTGTTTTAGGAAAATGTCGCTTATGCACTGCTATTTCTAATGGGATCAGTGAGTCATGGTCACTGGTTTTAATTTATGTGCGAAAAAAACAATCAGTAGTCACATTCAAAAGCTTGTAGAGTGGCGAGAAAAGCACGGGAAGGATTACTTATTAAAAAACCAACCGAACTGGAAGTAATCCGCAGCCTTGTTGGAGCGGCCTGGTGGTTTGCATATCATTTTACCTCTTCTCCATAAATAGCATTTAGCGCCAGGTGTCATGTGCTCGAAAGAGAGTTACCAGAACGACACGTTACGAAATTCCATGAAATGGCCACAATTTTCATTTACAAAAATCCGGTCCTGAAAGGTGTAGCAAATGCCCCGAAGGCGATAAAATCAAAGCGTTCGACGATGAGAACCCAAATGGGGGGCACTGTGTTTGTGTAAGGCAGATAGAATTGGGGCCGAATTACCGAGGAAGAGTGACTCTGTTCGATCAACAAATTGGTGAAAATATTTAAAGACAGCCACTCCCATTGCTAATTAATCTCAGGAGTCAGTAGGACACGTCGGAAATCCCACGAACTTACCAAGAAATTATTAATCACTTCGCACTCCCCTTTGGAAGGGTTGTCACCGTTCGCCAAGAACCTAGCCATGGCGAAGGACTCTGAAAATATCACCCACGGAACCAGAGCACTTAAGCACAATCACATAACTGAGTCGTGGCACCGGAAAAGGGAGGAAAATTCTGTAATTCTTGGAACTTCCAACCAAAGTTGATTTATTTCACAGTAACAACAGAGCTTTAGTTCACTAATATCTGAAGTGGATCAGAGAACCGCACAGTTTTGGGCAAAATAAGACGTGTACGCGATAATCGAACCCGAAGGTCACCAAGAGCAACAATCGCCAGAAGATCACACGCACGACACGACACAAATGTCGAATTGAATGAGACTCCGCTGAAAGCTGAAAACAGTTCATGCCACACAACAAGCCGAGCCGAGCTGAGACGCTGCGGGGACACAACAAGACGAGACCAACGCGAGTGTACAGTTACTTTCACACTTTGGTATATTGAGGCAGAGCAGTCGCGCGTAGCATTAAAACACGCTACGCGAAGTCCGTGAAACGACACGAATAATAAGAAGCGCGGAGTTTCAAAAGTGCGGCGATTTCGTTGTTGCCGCTTGCTGCCCGTGTCCGCTACTTTTCTTCATTTTTCCCTTTGTTTATCAGTGGAGCAGCAGCGGCTGAGGAACGACGGCTGCGCCGCATTTTGGGTCTCACAGGTAGGTAGTCTCTGTCACTCCCCCCGAAGGCCTCTGATGTTTTTCGTGTTTCGTGAGTCACCCGGCAGCCGTATCGAGTTCAGTGTCTGGAATTGCACAATCAGACCAATTAGCTCGCTCCACCTGATTTGAGCGACTCAAGGAAAATGCCCAAGTGGAATTTTGCTGGCCGAGTAGACTTTGATGTGGAAGCACCACATTCCACTGGAGCTGCTACAAAAGAAAGACGAGGAGAACACTCACATGGAAAGTTCTTGGTAATATTCCTCTTCGGCGGAGAGAGTGCGCCCGACTGTGAGCACTAAAACCACTGCCACAGCGGAAAGGATCCAAAAAAGGACCTATGAAAACCTGCAGAGGAAATAGGGAAAATGAGGCCAAGATTTTAGGGTAACACCGAATACACACACACAATCATGTTATATTCTGCTTTAGGTACATTTTGTGCAAAGTCGGTAAATAGATATGTATATAAAGTCAACCGGGCAGGGCAAGGACTTAAAGGACGAAGGAAAATAACACATCTGGCCCCTTTCTTACATACATATGTATCACCGCAAACCGGAGCGCTTTGTTGTCCTCGTTTTTGTCTCCCATTTTTCCCCTTCCGTCCAGCAACAGGAAAGAATTTATTTCTGCCCGCATATACGAGCACTTTACGTTCATGTCAAGGAGCACAAATAAGGAACAAAACTGATGTCGAGGTGTAGTCAGCCTCCGGAGCCACACATGCACTTTCTTGATGCATATCCTGTCCTACCTTTAGCCATCGTGCCGGGGCCTCTTCTCCTTGGGCATTCATCCAAGAGACTAATGACCTCTGTGCGCATTTTTCTTTGCTGTTTGCGATTTTGCAAAAATAACTCAAGGTTAAGACAGCTCGAAGATTACTCACGATTTCAGCCGCAAATGGGTTTTAATTACTTCTTTGCCCGTAATAGGAATCGCCCTGGCAGGTTGTCGAGGTGCGGGCTCCCATTAAAATGCCACATGCGAGTTGACGAGCTGGTTCTTGGAGTGCAGGCAAACGTCTAGAAGAAAGCCTGTGCCCATGGACAGGGAGGCATTTCCCAGAGCTATAATTACCATTTCTGGTGTTCATGGTGAGCTCCTGTTGTTAAGTTTTTCTTAACGCGTGCATAGGTAATTACTTGACGTTTCTTGATGAAAATATAACTAATATTGCCTGAGGATGTTTACTGAAACTAAGCTAGCTGCCCCTGCCAATACACAAAACACTCACTGGAGTAACGTACAGTATAGTTCGGTCCATCCAATCCAGGTTAAATTTGAAAATGTCAGAATTCAATTAAATAGGATATTTTGAATCAAAAATCCGACGACCCAATGAGGGTACTTCATATTTAATTTAAAAATTTGAATAGTATATTGAGCAACTAACGAAGCTCTTTTTCACATATTTTATTGTGAATACTTCAAACCAGAAATTGTAAGTCAGCTATGTTGAATCAACGGTATTTATTTGCCCAACTCGATATAAAGTGGCCTATCCTTCCGGGAGTAGTCTCCCTTATTGGCCAGTGCAACCGGCAGGGATGCGACCTGTACTACGCCACGACGACGGGCTGCCATGTGAGCAGTTTTCTTCTTTTTCTATCATTAGTAGTGTTAACAAATGGTTGAAAATAAATAACCCAAAATTGAATGTTTTCCAATCTAAGTATTTAGTATATATGGTGATAAGATTAATAAAGTAGGTATAATATATGCTGTTATATTGGCAATAACACAAACTGAGTGGATGAAAAAAAATTTTTAGGATCTTTTCTAAACTGATATTTAAAAACCATATAGACTGTAATTTGAAAATCTTGGAAACATCGCTTTATGTTGAAATTGAATAATTCGAAAAGTGACAACAATGAGGCTAATTATTCATATAAGTAGCGAATGTTCACTATTTTGTTCGTGTGATATTAGGAAAAATTGTTTTCTTTTTACCTTTTTGTTTTTCCTGCAAATATTGTTATTCCATAAAAGTATTTTTTGACGACTGCAGGCGCTACAGTTACCGTAAGTTTGTGTGTTCCACGCTAGGAGATTGCGATTAATGAATTAATTACTACCAGTCTAAATTGACCTCTCAATAATATAGAAGTGGTTGCGAAGCGGCATTAGAGAATGGTGGCGTCAATAATAGCGGTATGAAGTAATGAATGCAAGTAACTTGATTGATTGGTTTGATTATGATATAAAAAGAAGCCTCGTATTTTAATCTTGACCCTGGTGCGAGTGTAATTTTAACGCGCAACAACCAGACAATCAGAAAAAAAAAGAATTATTATTTATATTTAAGTAGTTTTCAAGATATAATTTGCGAATTAAAAATATTTAATTGTAAAAAAAAAATGTGGCAGTCGTGGGACTGGCCGACAGAAGCTACGCTTCAACTTCTTACGTAACAGTTAAAAAAAAAATTTCTTTTTAATATAAAAGAAAAAAAAATAAACAGAAAAAAATAATAATTTTTGGAATGCATGGATAATATAAAATGACAAAAATACAGTTATAAGAAAAGAAAAATGAAAATCATTTTTTTATTGATAAAATTATATTTTTGCAACAGTCACCACTCACTAGATCCTCTAATTCTTTTAAATCACTTTCCATATTTATTTTTACAAATCACTGCTCAAAAAAATAGAATCCCACGCACACAGCAGGCGACCGTTTCTCTCTCTCTATCTCTCTGGCGAGTAGGCATGCGCTCAACCAATCTAACGCTTACGTCTTAGATTTTCTAGGTTGAGTCCCAGCCCGCGAAACCCCCGATAAAAAGCGTAGCTTCAAGAAGAAATAAGTTTATTTATAAATCATTTTCTATTATTATAGGACTCAAGTTTTTTTGCAGCAATTAAAATTCACCCGAATAGATAATGAAATTAGTACAATGGATGATCGTCAAAGAGGAAACACAGCGTTTTGAATGAAACGGTGTTTATATTTAAAATAAACATTTAAATTTTATTTAAAACAAATATACTAAAAAGTAAAAAAAGTATTTTTTTCCTATTGCAAAATAACATTCGTTGCATAGAAATAAAATTGTGCGAAGTAGAAATAACGGAACATTTAACTTGCACACATCTTAACATTTTGAAATTCATACATCTCGAACCTAAAAGCTTTGGAGGACACTATTTTCACAGTTGCTTCGCTCAGTTAATCTGTAGCATAATAGAGATGCCGTTTATAAGAAAGCGATTTGCATAGTCTTCAAAAAAATGAATTCCATGAAATAAGTCCAGGTGCGCAAAACAATCAATATTGAGGCAAGTTTTGAGTTTGCAGCAGGGAAATATTTGACCTTGAAACGACAAATCTCCGCATGCTAATTGCCTGTAATGAGGCCTTTAACGTTCTATCGCGATCGTACTCATGAATTATACGAGACTAAACAACAGAGATGAATGCATGCTCAGCTTGAAGTTCACCGCATTGCGCAAATTGTAAAAATTCTCTATAGAGATCAAGCACCTCTGAGCCTCAGGTATCTAATTACGTCGGTGCTCATGTGTGTAACCGGAGCGAACACATCTGCGCTACTACCCAGCTTACCTGGCCGAGCGATTTAAATGCGCACTTTCATTATATCATTATTATCGGCCGTTCGTGATTAACTTGTTGATCAGCTTTATGCCGTGGAAAAATGCCGCTGAACACGGTTGTGGAACTAAATTTAGGAAACCGGCCAATCAGGGTGGACGGCGGCGGCGCGGCGTCAGCGGGACGCGGAGTCTGATCTTACTGGACAGAGTTACAGCAAAACAAGGATAGTTGGAGAAGCATGTGACAAAGTTCGGACGAAGATGGATGCGAGTCGAATGGACCAGGGCGGAGGGTTACCTGACCTCCGAGTGGATAATGTGTCGGGTTAACTGTCGACGGACAGGTATCGGATGTCAGTTCACATCGTCACAGCGCACGGTGTAAGCAGTAATCTCTGCAACCTGATGATGGGTCAAGTTACGTAGCGTCAAAACATTATGTCGAACTCGAATCGAGTGAATCCGGTGACACATGTCTTGAGGTACTTCCTCAGTTAACAAATGTTTTTTTCTTACTACATAGGTCGACGTGATTTCTTTTCAAAATCAACTTGCTCATTTGCATGACGAGTTTTCATAATGAATGGTGTGCTCTCGGAGTTCCATAGTAACCGTCCACTGCGGAATTAATTTCCTATATTCGCCCGAGACCTTAAAATGCTCTTGTTTACAATACGACGTGTAAAAGTTGTTCAGATCATCTTTTAATCCCACCTTCTTTACAACACCATTAACATTTCAAGACTGCAGAGACATGTATTTGCGAGGACACAATTTTTTTGGGGTCACAGATGGCGTTGATCATAAAAGTTAATTTATTCAGATGGCTTGTATATGTATTTTTGAATACATTAGTCATTTAATAGAATTCCTCAGCCAGAGCAAAACTTGTTGCGATCTAGGTACCTCTTTATGATTTTGCTATTTATTAAACATTCTGGGAAGGCTATTTCATGACAGAGCAGAAATATAGTTTAATATTTTTAACTAAGTGGTAGGTGGTAGTAGTAGCTTTTAAAAAATAAACCTTGGCAAGATGAGCCATACGTTAAATTGTAAAGGTTAGTTTACAGGGATTAAAAAAAAACTTGAAAAATTAAAATTCTCATTTGATGAAGCAAGTAAAATACAGCAACCATTTGTAGCATGTATTTAATTTACCATAGGTAGATCGGATATTTTATGACGCTTACTCACTGACCATATGGTTAAAAATGTTTTTAACCCTTAGCGGTTCCACTTTAGGCCAAGGTTAAAATGTCAGGCTTGAAAAAAATCGCATCGTTTTGGGAGCGAATTTTAAAAATGATTTTATTTATGTCTTTAAAAAATACATATTTGTAGAATATTCAGAATATTCGGAGCCAATTTAAATCATGTTTTCTCATCAGACCAAATGACCTTTACAGGTGCGCAAAAATTTGTGAAATTCAATAAATTTCAAATTGCTTTTCATAATAAAAAGTTGTGGATTTTAAGGTAAGATTTGTGAAATTGCACATTATTTTGACCAGCCATTGTTTTTTACTACTACTCGATTAGTTTTGATATACGAGGATTACAAGATTGTAAAGTTCTCAGTAAAGAATAACAAGGTAATTTCGATAGATTTCGATCGTGCTCTAATTTCAACATTTTTAACGGTATAAAAAGACACGCAACGCAAAACAAATTTCACAGAATATATTATTGCTAAATATTAAAAGTAAAAAAATAGCATGAATATAAAAACCAATGTTTGCGAAATTCATAAAAGGAGACACCTAAATGTGAACTGCGGAAATTTTTGCATCTCCTAATAGATTAGTATTGCCCGGGCAAGGGCCAAAATCAAAACGACCAAACGAAACTCAAACCGTACACAGTGCGGCCAATATTGCCGATCTCAATGAATTGGAATTGGAAGGTTGATTGGGATTCATAATCTCCTATGAGGAGTTACAATCAAATCAATTTTAGGTGTTACGAAGTTCACCGGGTCAGCTAATATAAACATAATATAAAACTGCTTCTGTGCTTAATATTGCCTGATAGAAAATAAGTATTAGGAGTTTTTATAGATTAGATTACCACAAACTGCCCTAAGTTTGGCATTCTTTTCCTAAAACAGAAACTGTTATCAAAATTATGTTTGAATCGCTTTCAAATCAGGTTGATCGAGTATATTAAAGAAACGGTAATATATTACAGTTTGGTTGATATGAAAATACAAACTGTATGTTGAAAACATTTTGAGTGATAAAATATGAGCAGTAAAACAATGAAAACGAAAAGTATAAAATTACTTTAAATGAGTAGCTCAAAAAACACTTGAAATCTAATTCGATAGTAAAATTATTGAAAATTGGCAATAAAATGGAACTTAGCAATATAAAATTTGAGCAGTGGATATTTAAGTGGTAAAATGAATTATATATGGGTAGTTCTCAGCGTTCGGTAAAAGCCCGTCCCATGTGTGGTCGGCTTATGAGACGAATGATTAATTACCTAGTCACACTGATTGAAGATTAGTTATCTGGTATTAAACAGGTTGTAAAATCTAATTTGTTCGATAACCCGATTAATCGGAACCAACCCGATGAGACCAAAATTAATCGGAACCAGCCCGATGAGACCAAAATTAATCGGGTTGGTTCCGATGGTCGGCAGTGGACGTGGAAAAAGCCCAATGAACCCCTTCAAGTTCGCCATATTCGGCAGACGATAAATTTTGGCGGTGGTAATATCATGTTGTGGGGGTGCATGAAGAGCAAAGGAGTAGGGCAATGCCGAAGAATCGTCGTAAGGATGACTGCTGATGCCTACATAAGCATCCTTGAAGAAGGACTTCTTGGTAATTTGCATCAGTAGCGGCAGGGTGCATCTTTCGGCAAGATAACGATCGTAAGCACACAGCTCAAGTGACCAGGGAATGGCTACAAAATCAAGGATTCCACTTATTAGATTGGCCCGCACAGTCTCCTGACATCAACCCCATCGAGCATTTGTGGGTTGAAGTCAAAAGATCTGTTACTTCAACGTCACAAGAAATCAGGACGTTGGATGACCTTTGGAGCCATACCCAGGAATCTTGGGTCAATATTCCACCTTCAGTGTACTATAAATTAGTAGATTCTATGCCACGAAGAATTGAAGCCGTGATAAAAGCCAAAGGAGGGCATACGAAATATAAAAACGGTAAAAAAAAATTTTCGATACAAAGAGTCAACTAATTGATCGAATCCCTTTTTTTATATTTTCAGGAAAATAAGTGTGTTAGCTTCAATGGAAGGAATAAATTTTTTTTTACTTGCAAAGAAAAGGCTTTAATTTGTATTTATCAATTCTCACCTTCTTCCTCAAATTTGCTTAACAGGAGTTTAAAAGACTTTTAATTTGAAACTCACATTATGCGATCAAAAAGTTGAGTCACTGTATGTATATGTATATACATGTATGTATTGTATATAGATACTGAAACGTTACATATTTACTTGAACATCTTTATGGGGCTTTGTTCTTGTCAACCCTTTATTCATAAACGACCTCTACCTTTTCGTAATAACGTGAGGTAAACTGTGGTCTGGCGCAGTCACCGCCATCGAATAGATTTTACCGGAATTTTAACAAGAATTCAGTTCTTCCGCATGCCGTCTTTGTTTGGAAACTTCATTTGAACCAATTATCCAAACTTGAATGAGCCAGTCAGGCCAGGAAGATAACCCATTTAATCTTACCAAAATAGGAGAATAGGAGAAGCCGGTTACCTGAAATAGAAAAGAAAACTCTCATTAGCATGCTTGCCTTCGCTGGAATGGGAAAATTGCTTCAATAAGGAGTGATTTCGACTTGAAGTCTCAAACGAGACCGCTCGACTGGGCCGGGGCCCCTCTAATTACTTTCACTTTCTCTGACTTACAAGGCGGAATTGCCTCAGTAATTACGTGGGACTCATGCTATTTTCCATGTGAGCACAGGGTGGACAAAGCAACTACCAGCAGATAACATCTTTCCTAGGAAAGCAATGGAAATAAGCCAAGAGAAGGCGCTCTCTGTGCGTCTTAAGATGAAAGCACTTCGCCCCAGTTGGTCCTCTCGTACGGGACAACCAACGTCGCGAAGACGTTAAGAGCTGCAAACAGGTTTACGTCTTGTTTAAATCCCAAACTGGGAGGATTTCCGTCGTTGTTGCTTTCTGTGCTGTGCGTTCTTTCTTTACTTCGCGCGTTAAGTTCTTTATATCCAGCAAAGTTGGAGAGAAGGAAAACCCATGTTTTTTGCTTTTTACAGTCAGGTTTTAAAAGTCTAGACCAATACCAATCTTAATAAATGAGGAGTCAATAATTTTAGCGATTGAATTTTTGCGCAAGTGCGGGAAAATTATAAGTATATTTAAAGTTTTTATGTCTACATATAATTTTCAGTTATCCCATATTCATATAAGTTATTTTTTTTAAATGTTAGGTTTAGAATATACAGGGTAATACAAATACGGCAATACGAGTTCCAATATACATATTTGATCGAATTAAAATTGAATTTGGAATTCAAAAGTCATTCTTTCCTTTATTAAACATTTCGATAAAAAGTTTTTATTCATATACATAAATTTTCATCCAATCGAACAAAACGATTAATTAAGATTACTAGAGTTGGAATCTGTTTAATTCTCATAATATTTCGAACAAAATCACACAATTTGAATCACACTTGAACTATTCTACAAAACATGTCTAATTTTTATCGTGGGAAAAACTGTAGGTACTCATTTTTATTAAAATTAGTAGGTACCTACATGAATTTAAAAACAATTTATATAAGGACGGAAAAAGATTTCATATGCACCCGTTGTCACCATCCCTCTTCCCCTTATCAACAAGTTATGGGCTTGGGAATAGAATACACGCTCAAAATCAACGTTTGGTCCTAAAATTTCCGACAGCATTGTATTTTAAAGCTTTTATTCTAAAAAATGTATCTACTAAAAAGAAAAAAATAATACATATTTTGTACGGAGATATGTACATGTATTCGAAAGAAAGGATTAAAGGTTATATTTATCCCTGCTAAAGGTTTTAAATTAAAGAACAAAATGAATCCTTTTTTCTTTGGTCCTTTCATGTACACAGTCAGGCCAGGCTTTTAATTTAGCATTTCTTGTATTCCTTGGTTGATTGATGTTGTTAATCATCTAGCAATGACAGAGCATTTCACTTTTATCTTTCTCTATCCGATGAGTAGCGACAGATGAGAACGACCCCAATGCACAGAAAAGCGTAATTAATAACAATTACGGAAGCAGAACAATAAAGCCCTCCACTGTGTGCATAGTAGTTTTGGGAGCTAGGGCAAAGCCTTAGCCAATAAGGCAGAGTATGTTGTAGAAAGTGAAAGTTTTTTTTAGCAATTCTTTTGTTGCCAAAGCTCTGTGTGCTTATTGCATTTTTCGTTTCGTTCTGGATTGTCGGACAGAAAACCGGTATGGTATTCTTTGCTGACAGCCATTGCTAGGGCAGAACATGAGACCGCAAAAATGTGTATCTTTGAGATCAGGTCTTGTGGGGTTATGCCCTGATTCGTGACCGACTCTGCTGCTTCCACGAGTGTGGAGTGCCTCACTGAAACAGCAGTTCTTCCCTGGTACTTCGCCTGCTTCCTGTGCTCATCAATCCGGAGCATAGCGCAAATCGTTGCCAAGGAAACCCACAAAGTACTCGCTCTGATTTCTTTCTGAAGTCCGAACCCGTCCAAACGCAAAGGCCAAAGCGAAGCCAATTATGAAATCGTTTCACGTCTGTCGACTTATCTCTTCCAATGTGACCGTGTGTGCATGTTTTCAAGTTTTTACCGTTTTTTCTACTTTCCATCTATCTTCTGGTAGAAAAAAGATGATTTTTTTTCTTACATCAATTTTGACTGACTCCGAAAAACCGGTTTCCGCGGAACTCGGCTCGTTGTCACGTCACCTCTCCGTCGACCGAAGATGTTTATGAAAAGCGATGGCGACTACAACGCTCTCGATGAAAGCATTCAATTTATTCATGCCCGCAGCTCGATGCAGTTTCGCAACTCAAACTCTTCAGCAACTTCTTTCTCTTGTTGACCTTTCTAGTCTTGTTCTTTGTCGTTTTTTTTCTCTCCCCGCCAGCGAATTTTACATTGCCAAACAACGGCACAAGGTTCATTAACCGCGTTAAGACGGTTAAGGTGATCGTTGGAATTAGTGCACCGTGACGCCATCTCGCCTTGTGCGAGTTTTTTGTTTTCCTTCTTTTTCTGGCTTATCGGATGGAAAACGAAAGCAGGAAAAGCACCTGCGGGTTTTGCCATTCGAACAAAAACAAGGGTATTTTTGCAGTAAATTGCTGTGAATCCAACGAGTGCCTAGACTTTGGTCGCATTATGAAAAGTTTAGTGGGAAGCAGGTTAATTTCCCTGTAAAATGTTGTACAATGTTTTTAATTGATCTGAATAAAACTGTTATTACACCTTTTCCGACTGCTTACTGATTGCACTTTCGTGCCAAATAAGGAAAGTTCGTCCACTGAACCTTTCCGATGCAGGTAGGCGGAAGTCGATAAACCAACAGTGACGAGCATGCCCTCTTCAAATCAATCGACAATTGAGTAATTGAAATGCGTCTAAGGGTAAACGGGGACTTTTATTGCTCAGACACTTCGTGACGCTTGCGACTTTTCTTAGATCTAACTCGGGTCGAAATTTTGATTATCTTTAAAAATATAGAAACCAAATTTTTTTGTTGTTTCGTCCGCATATCGAAATTAAATTGACGATACCTCATTACTCATTTAAACTTGTATATCCTCGTACTGATATTATGTAACCGATTTTTTTTATACGCGGACATTTTTTAACTGCGATAACTACTGATGTGATTATTCACAATACCTTGTGTTTACTGTTGCAGTTAAGTAATTTTTCGAGATTAAGGCCATTTTCGAATTCACATGCACTTGCACTTAAATCTATTTTCCGCACTAAATATTCTCCGAAAAACTCCGAATAGTGCTTAGGGCGTTCGAAATTGTAAATAGATTGTCTTGCACTAACACTTTTTTATCTGTCAAAATCGTAGTGTATACTCGCGAGTACACTAAAGTGGATTTTCTGGATATTGTGACCGCTGTTTATAAAAATACAATAGTTACATTTAATTTTGTCACACATTTTTAGAAAGCAGCTAAAAAATCACAGAACCAATCTCTCGAGGTGAATAACAGTTTCCTAATTAAAAGCGTAGTTCAATTCGAACAACCTATTTAGGGCGGAAAAAAGTGCCAAGTGCAAGTGCGGTCGGAAAGTGTTAGGGAGAAGTGCAAGTGCGGTCGGAAAGTGTTAGGGAGAAGTGCAAGTGCATGTGAATTCGAAAACGGCCTCAGTCTTCGCTAGTATGATTACCGGTTAGTATAAAATATAAATATATGGACTCAGACATTCTTAGTTTGAATTATTTTTTCCATATTCGGAATAGGGAACTTAAATCGATTAGCTCCCGAACCCTACTAAACCAGATGAATCTATCGTCTGCGGAACCAAAATGGAGTTTAATTTATATAAATACATAGAATATTTGTAGCGCTTATTCTTATTTTTATTATGGGTTAAAATAAAACTCGAAATTTTCAATTGCGATTTTAGGCATGAAGCATGAAGGAGCAAACGTTGATCAGCAGACCATGCAGAGTCAATGGCCATACCCCTCTTCAGACCTTAACGAAAAACCCTGTATAGGTTAACCCCCTTAAAGTATTAAGCTTTAACATGCAACCTTCGGAGAATCTCATAGCTAGTACTGTGGTGTTTGCGTGACTCTAGATATGAAAACGCTTGCTATAAACCAGCTAATGAATTTTTTGATTTAAAAAAAAGAACGATAGGTAGGTACATATACTTTTATAATGCTCTATACATAATTTATAAATAAAAAAAAGGAAAGCTTAAAAAATATCCAATATTGAGATAAAAAGAAATTCAAAAAAAACAAAATTAAAAATTTTGAAAAAAACCCACGACGGATGTAAACGTCGTAATAGAAAAAGGATTAAGGGCGTGTGCCAACTCAGCTATTCAAAAGTAAATTTGTATGGGAGATTGCTTTTCAGCTTACTAATTGATTTTCGAAGGTTTGGGTCTTGGGAAAAAACAGCTCGGAAATTCGCTTTTCGTTGACAATTACTTACTTTTCATTTGAATTTCAAATATAGCATTTGTGAAATTAAATGGAAGCGAACAATGAGCAATAAAAGGCTGCTGTGTTTGCAATTTTAAATATACCGAAAAATGTTCGAAAAGGAAAAGTATTCGAAAAGCTGAATTGGCACACGCCCTAAATAAAATTTTAAAGCCCCCCCGACTAAAAGGAGGTAAGAAACCAAAGAAAATTCGTCGGGGGATGCCATTCCCTGCCCTGAATTAAGAATAGGAGAATATCAATTAAACACTACATACATTCAATATTTTAGTTCACTTCAGGGCAGGGAATGGCATCCCCCGACGAATTTTCTTTGGTTACTTACCTCCTTTTAGTCGGGGGGGCTTTAAAATTTTATTTAATCCTTTTTCTATTACGACGTTTACATCCGTCGTGGGTTTTTTTCAAAATTTTTAATTTTGTTTTTTATTTGAAACTTTTTAGAGATTTCTTACAAAATATTATTTTTATATCTGGCCGATGAATCACAAACCCTTTACAAAAAACCGTATCTAAATCGGTCAAACCGTTTTGGAGATACTTGGCGACATTGGACTGGACAAACAACCTCTCACCCTAAACGCATATACCAGCTCCGTTCCGTCGTGGGTAAAAATCAGCGGCCCCGAAAACCCCTAAGAACCAAGTTTGTTGCAAATAGCACAAACTTTAAGGAGTTGACAATCCGACATCTTGAATTCATAAATTTTGACAGTTGGTTTGAAATCGGCGACCCCAAAAAACCCCCAAATATCAAGTTTGGTCCAAATCGCATAAACTTTAAAATTTGACAGTCCGCCATCTTGAATTCGTAAAGTCTGACAGCTGATTTGAAATCGGTGACCCCGAAAACACCCAAATACCAAATTTAGTGCAAATCCTATAAACTTCAAAATTTGAGAATCCGCCATCTTGAACTCATAAATGTTCACAGTTGGTTTAAGATTGGCGACCCCAAAAACCCCCAAATATGAAATTTGGTCCAAATTGCATAACCTTTGAAATTTGACGGTCCGCCATCTTGAATTCGTAAATTCTGATAGCTGATCTGAAATTGGTGACCCCGAAAACACCCAAATACCAAATTTGGTGCAAATCGCATAAACTTTAAAATTTGACAGTCCGCCATCTTGAATTCGTAAATTTTGACAGTTGAATTGAAATCAGCGACCCCGAAAGCCCCCAAATACCAAGTTTGGTGCAAATCGCATAAACTTTAAAATTTGACAGTCCGCCATCTTGAATTTTGCAGCAAGTTAACACCGTCACACCTATCTAAGAACAATTGCCGATGAATCACAAACTTTTTACAAAAAACCCCATCTAAATCGGTCAAACCGTTTTGGAGAAAAATGGTAACTGGTAATTTAATTTACCATTTTTACCTTCTCCGTTCCGTCGTGGGTAAAAATGGTAAATTAAATTAAAATATACATACATACATATAATACGAAGTCTTGGCACTTGAAATTTTGTATTTGAAGTTTCATAAAATAAAATACTTATGAAATTTTATTTGGGGGATACTTACATACATAGATAGCACAAACAGCGATATGAATGAATATCTTTCTGATTGACATCAAGTTTTAGATTATACTTCATTTCTTCAGTGAAGTTTGATGCGTAATACCTATGTATGTATCTATGTATGTACATAGTAAAAATTTGAGATACTCCTAAAATATTTAAGTCCTCGAAAATGGCATTGATAAGTGTGTAAAAAATAAACACGTTGGCGCGATTTTAAACCTTCAAACTGCGTAAAAATTTATTTTACTCATTGTTTAAGTACCTATCATTTTGAAGGATGGGAATCCAACAAATCGGACATAACCCGCATATTGATTAGTTTGCTGAGATAATGTTATTTCAAAATCCATTAAAAATTAAGGAATTTCTGAACTTTTCGTTAATCACTCACAACGAATTAAAAGTGATGTGCCAGCTTTAATATGGTTTTCGTCCGTTAATTTTTAGGAAGAAAAACTGAAAGAATTAGATGTGATTATTTGGTTAATATTATCTATTATGCGGGCTGTTGGGTGTGGACGGTCATCATTTTTGGGGAATGCAGTTGGGATCCAATTTCGAATGTAAACTAGTTCTGATTAGCTTAATCCTAGTTTGTACATGCACTAGTTATGTATTAGATTTAGCCGCTATATGTTTTTGTTTAAGTACTTAGCAATCGACATAAGACTTTTGTCTTTTGATTGCGGATCAGACACCAGAAATAAATAAATAAAAATAAATAATATTGTAAAATAAATAAAATTATGCGTTGTCAAAACAAAAATTTTTGATTTGTCAAATGTCGCTATTTCACAAAGGTCTTCACATTTTCTGTTCACATCAATATGACAATGTCAGATCGTGAATAAGAAGAAAATGTCAAAAGGAGTGAAAATAGAGGAGGCAGTAATGATTCAGATTCAGATATCTTTATTCGCCTTAAAAAACTTACAAAATAGCTACTCAGAATTTAATACTGCATCGAAGAGCTATCACGTTATGCCCTAACCTCAGAAACTGTTGAATAACTATACAAATCAAACCAAATGTCAAATGGTTTTAGAACCGCGCCTAAACAACAAAAAGTCATATGAACTCTCAAATGACTAGTCAAATATCAATTGCTGTTATATTCACACTATCTGAGTCTAAATTTGACACGATTGATTTGACAAATCATTTTACATCGTCAGATAGTGTAAACAGGCCTTTACTCAATCTGGTATCTGACACAGCTATCTATATATATAAAAATGAATGTTTGTCTGTATGTATGTATGTAAGGGAGATTGGGGTATTGTGACCCACACTTTTTCAAAGCTCGATAACTGCCACAAAAATCAAAATTTTTTAAAATTTCAAAATGGTTTATGTTACTAGGAAGGAAACCCTAACTTTTAGCTTGAGCAATTTCTTGAAATTATTATCTGCTGAAAAAATCTGAACGTTTGCAAAAAGCATACGTTTTTGAGATTTTTAAAAATGTTGGGGAATTGTGAGCCACCGTCTAAATTAAGTCGAAAATCAAAAATATCGTTGTAAAATGTTTATTGTATGGTTGGAAATTACAAAAGAATTAGTTAGAAAAAATAAAAAAAAGAAGATATTGAAATTATTCGGATTCGCAATTCGGGCATGTGAAATAGGCTCCAGTACTAACACATTTCAAATGAACAGTTCGATCGCATAAATCGTAGCGAATGGAATTGTTCCGGTTCAATTTCTTCGGCATATCCTCCATACAAAGTATGCAGAAGTCAACATTTTCATCTAAAAATGCTAAAAATGCGATATTGGCTTGAAAAATGCCAAAAATGTTGTGGCTTACAATTCCCCAAAAAAAGTGGCTCACAATTCCCCAAACGTTCTGGTTGATAAGAGGGCCGTGTATGATTCGCTCATTGCATGTTTATGCGAAATTTCTTTTAAAAGTTGAAATATCGATGCCATACAATAATTATGAATATATTTACCTGAATCGATTCTGCGAAAATCGTTGTCAGATCAATGCAAACACAAACGCTCGGAATAAATATTTTGAGAAAATTGTCCAAGTGGTTATCGCACGGAACGAACGAGTACGTGTGGAAGCATCTATTGCTAATAGAAAATAAGTTTGGTCAAAGACAAGACGACGACAACCATTTGCATGAGTCAGACTTTCCAATTTTGGGAAATATTCACGTGGCTCACAATTCCCCATGGCTCACAATACCCCAATCTCCCCTACATATATCCTCTATGCGTTCCTAAGCCATTTATCCGATTGTGATGAAATTTTGGTGAGTTGTTCTGCGTACGCCCGTGAAGGTTCCTAGCCCAAAAAAAATTGTTTTTCTTGGAAAAATAAAAGAGCTAATAATAAATCGAAAAACTTTATAATACCTACTTCGATCAGATTATAACACTTTAAATGCAAAAAATTAAATTCAAAGTTTACTGAGATGATTTTACGATAGGAATATAGGATATAGTGGCTGTGCTAGCTTTCCGATAGCTGGCACCGCATATTAACAATTGTCATTTGCCGCGTTAATAACCGAGAGATGATATGAGACGAGACGAGACGAGACGAGACGAGACGAGACGAGACGAGACGAGACGAGACGAGACGAGACGAGACGAGACGAGACGAGACGAGACGAGACGAGACGAGACGAGACGAGACGAGACGAGACGAGACGAGACGAGACGAGACGAGACGAGACGAGACGAGACGAGACGAGACGAGACGAGACGAGACGAGACGAGACGAGACGAGACGAGACGAGACGAGACGAGACGAGACGAGACGAGACGAGACGAGACGAGACGAGACGAGACGAGACGAGACGAGACGAGACGAGACGAGACGAGACGAGACGAGACGAGACGAGACGAGACGAGACGAGACGAGACGAGACGAGACGAGACGAGACGAGACGAGACGAGACGAGACGAGACGAGACGAGACGAGACGAGACGAGACGAGACGAGACGAGACGAGACGAGACGAGACGAGACGAGACGAGACGAGACGAGACGAGACGAGACGAGACGAGACGAGACGAGACGAGACGAGACGAGACGAGACGAGACGAGACGAGACGAGACGAGACGAGACGAGACGAGACGAGACGAGACGAGACGAGACGAGACGAGACGAGACGAGACGAGACGAGACGAGACGAGACGAGACGAGACGAGACGAGACGAGACGAGACGAGACGAGACGAGACGAGACGAGACGAGACGAGACGAGACGAGACGAGACGAGACGAGACGAGACGAGACGAGACGAGACGAGACGAGACGAGACGAGACGAGACGAGACGAGACGAGACGAGACGAGACGAGACGAGACGAGACGAGACGAGACGAGACGAGACGAGACGAGACGAGACGAGACGAGACGAGACGAGACGAGACGAGACGAGACGAGACGAGACGAGACGAGACGAGACGAGACGAGACGAGACGAGACGAAAATTTCCTTTTTTTCCAAAAAATACACAAAATGTATTTCTTTTTTCAGCGTACTAGCACACGCCGGGTATTCGCTAGTGCTATTATAAAAATGTAAGTCCGTATTCAATATCTTCCCCGGCTGTTAACTATTTCCGCTTTATTTCCATTTTAACTTAGTCCATGTAATATGTTTTGAGTCTAACTGTCCTTCAATAAACTTGTTCGATTTCGGTGCTTTTTTTTATGTGTGGATATTTTTGTAAAATCACAGGCATACAAAGTTATGTAAATGCGATCATTTTATTTCTTTAAATGAGCAATCTGCGTCTTTTGTCATATTTGACACTGTTGCTAAATTTATACACCGGACGTTTAACGCTGCAATGGAATGTTAATAGCTTTAAGATTTCAAATATGCGATGTCGTTGCACGGATGTTTCCAGACCTCATCGTAAACGTCAATTATTATTATTTCAGAATTTCACCGCGACAACCATTTATCATAACTTAAACCGGTGCCACCCACATCTGACGGCCGAGACAAATTCAAGTAAACAATAAACTGCCGTCGTCGGAAATAGCAAAGCAAGCAGCAGAGAAGAAAAACTGGCTGTTTGTCGACGTCATCGTCAAATTCCTGCAAGTGCTTGGACTTCCGCGCGAATTGCAGGGGTCCACTGCGCTGCGGTAAATTCACACGGTGGGCCAGGCCAAGTCGGGCAATCATCGGAGTTATGCTAATGAGGCTCAATTACGCGAATCGCGGGCGTGCATTGCTTCGCTGCCAGCCGCAAAGCCAGACCTGATTAGGCGGAAACATGTCGAAGTGAGCGGGTCAAGGCGGGCTTTATTTTATTGCACCTGGAGTGGATTGGCCGCCTGACCTGTCTCCAATATTCAATTGCGGACGCCCTCCCACACACGCGAAATTGCAGCAGCGGCTCGCTTGATGAAGTCATCACCTTTGGGTTGGGATTTGCATTGCCCGCGCCGTGATTGAACGCAATTTCAGTTGGTCTCGAAGCTTTCGCTTTCGACAGACCGCACCAGGTGAAAAATTTGGCCAAGTGGGAAATTTAAGGATTTTGGCGCCAGTTCTCACTGCTTAGCGAAATTGTGTCAGCGCTAATTATAACGCGTTTGCGTAAGCGGCACGCCAAATATTTCCTCGATAGTGAACTGATTGATGGGAAAAACTAACAAAATGTGTGTGTGGCGAAACCGAAACGCATTCTGGGCACAGTTTTCCGCCAAGTGCGAAAATACTCCCGGGAAAAATATAGGGGCGGGGAAAATACCCAACGCGGAGCTGAAACCACAGCCGTAAAGGTGAAATGAAACATAAGCGGCCGGCCGATCGGCGTAATAAAATAAAATAAAATAAAGTAAAATCTTACGCTCGCCGTTTGTCAGTCGTCTCATATTGTCCAGAAACACTCAAAGAAACCGGCCGAACCGGTTCTTCTACCTTCGCTTCCAGTTCAGTGGAGGACAGCTCCAGTTCCATGGCGTGCAAAACTGTTTTTAATCGCATAACACAGTTTTGCTGGTCGCTTTTTATCGCCTTGTAGTTGCGCTCCTACCCGCCAACCGAACCATGGCGCGGTCGGACGGTACATGGACGACGTCGTTTAATCTTCAGCGACTCGATTTGAATTATTTATGGGAGAGGTAGCATTCGTCGTTGTCGTCGCGAGGGTCCGTGCTCAACGGAAGACGCGCGCTTTTTCTTCGATTTTTACTTTGGGTTACATTAAATGGACAAAGTGCTTTGACTTTTTCCCTTGCAACCAGGCCGTGGAAAACCGCTTTCGTTTTTTTTTATGTTATTGGAATCTGCGATAGCTACTGTTTCGCGATTGTTATATAGATTTGCGCAATTATGAGGCGAGAGCAGACAGAGTATCTACATAAGTAATTTCAATTCAAAATCATGCTCATTATCCCGCCAGGAATTATTTGCGCTCAATGAAATAAATTCCTGCAATGTGTAAATATACAGCTGGCGATCCACAGGCTGGGATATCAGGGAAATAAGTAATAATGGGGCGTTTCACTTATGAAGGTACTGAACAAAATAAAATGCTTATTTCATTATAATAGGATGGAAGGATGGAGGTAGACCTCAATACAATAAAATAATATAAAATAATGAAAATTAAGATTTGCCATCAAATTAACGGCTAGTTTCGAACTTCGACAAATTGAACTAAATTAATTTGGAATAGTTGCAACCGGCGAAGGACAAAATAATTTTTAATAAGAATTCCTACCATGGGCCTCTTACGTGAGGAACTAAAATTGCTAGGTTTAGTTTCCAAATTACAAGGAGAGGGCAAACGGTTCGGTTAATAATAATATGTTGTGTGGCAACACACATTTAAAAATACCTCTTCAACAAAACCCCACAAGCGGAGTTGCCCTAAAAACTTGCGCCCTCTTTTCATCTGTTATTTGGTAGATACCCCTAAGAACCAAACATGACATCTACATATAAAGTATACCTACTTGTACAAAATGTCACGTATTTCGGTTCATACTGTAAAAGAAATTATGCTGTGACAAACTGGAACGGAAGGACTGGACGATTTTATAAAGGTTCCTGGTCGGACTTCGGAGCCCTAAAAACGTACGTAACCATACACAGACAAGAAAAGTTATACACCAAATGTCGCTAAACATGATAAGCATTTCATTTAGCACAATCTCTTCTATACAAAAACAGGTGGCATTAATTTATCGGAAATATTCGAACAATCTACACGGTCAAAACTGTTCGTTAGGTTCATGGAAAAAAATGTATTTTCAACATTCAAATTAGGTACACCATGATTGTTTTCGTGTAGGTATGCATGCACATAAATATATATACAGGGTGTTTTGCTAAGGTCTGAAAAGGGGTATGCCAATCGATTCTAAATGGTCTCCTGATCAACGTTTGTTCGGACAACCCCCCCCCCCCCACCCCCGCCACCCCCTTAAAATCGGTCCTTCCCCCCAAAATCGCGATTGAAAATTTGGAGGAGGTCAACCTAGAAAATGCATTATAAGTTCTTTCAGAGACATCCTAAGATATTGGTTGATAACGCATTAGAAAGCTGAGGCTTTAAGCTTTCCAACGATACCACCCACGACCCAATCCGTCAACAAACAAGCGGAAGCCCCGTCAAATTTCGAAAATGGCAATATCAAAGCCCAAAATTTGACCTTGACCCTTCATTCTGCCGATTTTTTGTATTGGAAGATCGAAACTTTTTTTGAGAAAAAGCGTCCCTGTCGTGGGACCTTTCTCAAGAAAAAAACCGCACTCAAATCCGACGGCGCGTTCCGAAGTTATTCGTGTTATAATAATTATTACAACAACAAAACCCACTATCCGCAATGAAATCCAATTGGAACGCCTTCAACTTTTAGATCGGCGATATCTTAGGAATGGTGATTCTTAGGAAAAAAATATAAGGACTATTTTTGTAGACAATTTTATGATCTACAATTTTTGTGTGGGCTATATTTTTAATAAAAATTACCGTTTCCGAGAAAAATCCGAAAAACCGAAAATGTTGACCTTTGACCTTGAATAACTTTTTTAGCACAAGTGGGATTGATGGGGACTTTTCACAATTCATTTATAATAGTATTCTGAACATTCATACCAATTTTTAGCTCTATGGGAATTATTGTAACCTTCAAAGTCTTATTTGACTGGACTAGAAACTATTGGGGTCATCAAATAACCGCTTTATCGATTATTCTAAATATTGTTTCAAAATTATGATCTTTTCAACTCTCTCTCTCTCTTCAACCTTCAAATAATATTTGCCACACCTCACACGTCTCTCTTTTAATTCGAGCTTCTTTCTCTTGCCCTTAAAGTCGTAATATTTATTTTGTTTCAGCTCTGTGCATCCATCACGACAGATATCAAAACAACGCTGTACGGACGTGAACTGAAACTCCAGGAATGAAAAGGCAAGCACTTACCCGACAGCAGGACGAGGGAAAACGGGACGGGAACAAAATGAAAGATGAGGACAGGATTTATCCAGCCGCGGAAAATGCCAAGGGTTTGAGCTCAGGGTGATTCGTTACATAAAAACCTTCTGACACGAGAGCTAAAAGACGTTATAGGTACGCATGTACTCAAAGCAAAAAAAAAATAATAATAATAATAAAATCGCCCAAGGACGCTGAATGCTCCTTTCATCCTTTTCATCGTATTCCACCGGGTGCTGGCGGAGGAAAACAAAACCAACCACCAGACTCCCTGGATTGGGCTGTGTAAAATTTGTGTATGCAAAGCAGAGTCTCAAGCATGTGGTTAAGAAGGGGGTTAGGAAAAGAGCGCAGTTAGCAAAGGACGTATGAAGGAAACCTCAAACATGATCGCGAACAAAGAAGCTGGGTTGTCGTTGTAGCAGGAGGAAGATAAAGCGGATTACCTAATCTAATCCATTCGGCCAGACCAGACAGGGATGGCTCGGATTGAAGCTGGTGCGGGGGAGAGACACCAAATGGATTCGAACCGTTCTCGCCAGTTTTACTGTTTCCCATTCACAACGGACGCAGCATAGGCAGATGATAAAGTCGGCAAAGGATAGAGGCAGAGGCAGACCAGTAGCAGCACTAGGTGAAAAGGAGGTCACTGAACTGAACCCCCCGGCCCGGTTCTCTCGTTCCATTGGAACGATGGCGGCGGTGGCGGGCGTACCGTTCGCTTGCGGGCAAAGGCAATCCATTAATTTCGATTCCTTTGTTTCTCTTGTATTCTTCGTTCTCGGGTAATATACATATATTTATGCCGAAACGATCGAGACGGGAATATTTAATTGTGCTCGTCGAGCTCGTCGAGCTCGTCTGTAATCGGGCTGCGCTGCCCTCCACGTCCAGAGGTGACCGCGGAGGCGGTGTTCTTTCAATTTTTTTTTTGTAATTAGGGAGCAACTAGGTGGAAAATTGTAATTAATGAATACCACAACCCATGAAAGTTTGCGAGGAGTTTGCGAGGAAGAGATTAGGTCCACAAAAATGATTGACGTATACAATAAATGGTAAAATCGGCACACATTCCTTACAAACACCACGTGGTTCGCACAGCATGTGTGGAATGGATTTTTTGCAGCGTAATGTTTTCATTTCAACTTATATTTTTGAATTTGTGATTTTGAATCAGTTTTAAAATTTTGTAGATCTTTTGGGATTTTAAAAACAGTTTTCAAGGTCTTTTGGCACATTATTTTTGAAAATAAACTTCATTTTTGTGTTTACATAGAAAACAAACGCAAAAATCATAATGTGAAATACTTATTACTTTTTCAAAAAACAGTATATGTTGGAATTTTTTTAATTTACATTATGTATACATATTTCATAACCAGGACCATAAAAAAATTTCCCATTATAATAAAAATAAAATTACTCAAAAGAAATGTTTCGACTAAAAGGTTTAAAGAAGTAAATAACTACTACCATATTTGGGCAAATAATGCAAATGAATTGAAAACACGACAGGTCAACACAAAGTCAAACATGGTGTTTTGAGTAATTATCAAATAGTCAGGCTGAAAACCTGCAACGATGGGCAAATTAAACGAAGCTAGTTCAGCAGCTCGTTTCTGTAACTCAGTTGAGAAACTTCTCTATTCTGGTGACGTGAGTCGAATTCACCATGCCTAGCTTTATCAGTTGAGTTGATACCTTTCTGTGGAAAATGACGACAAAATGACGTCAAATGGAGAATGCCAGTAGAGATATTCTCTATTTGAAGTTACAGAAACGAGCTGCAGGCGTGCTGAATGCTGATGTACATAAAAGAAAATCACAACTGTTGCATAAGGGCGATTACTACTCACCCGTCTCGACTCTAGCGGGGAAAGCAACATAATCAAAGTTAGAAGAAAAGAAAAAAAAGCAAATAGCAAGATCTGTAAGAAAGCTGCTTACCATCGAACGGTGAACTAGAAAACCGGACCAAGCTGCGTCTACGGCCGGCGTGCGGGTTGGGGAGAATCGTGATCTCAAGCGAAGCTATTTCGATAAGATCTCAGCTCACGCGTTCGCCATTCAGCGGCAACAGGCCAGATCGATCATTTTGCCTCAACAAAACAAGTCTTGAGGCGTTTTGCTCAATTCTTGGCACATTTCCCGTGCGGCGTGGCGTGCGTACGCGCGCCGTGCAGCGTATTTGCCAAGGGTGGAGGACATGGCCCAAAGGGCGATGGGCCGCATCGCGAATTCTCGCTGATATTGCTCCAATAATTGCAGAACTTGTCGCGCAGCAGCGTGATTGTTCCGTTTCACTTCTTGCTCAACCGGCAACCCTCCTACAGGTCGCATTATAAATCGAAAGAGCGCGGTCAGCCGGATGGCAAAATTATCGCGACCGCGTTACATTGTTGCTGCATAATTACAAGCGATCTGGTAATACTGCTATAGTATAGTGAGCAAAGGAGACTCTGTCGCGGGGAATGCTTTTGTAATACTGCTCCCCAACCGCCCTTTTGCAGCGCCCAGTAATTCGAAAGGTACTGACGCGGAAGAGATTGTACGCCGGCACTGCTTCCTTGAGGCGACCTAACTGAAGGTGGGTACGAATGGGTGTGGGATGGCATGCGGGAATCGAGCAAATTGTTTTTAAGTTGCTGTTTCGTGGAAGAAATTGTAATCTTCCCGCAAGTTAAAGGAGAACACCCGCGATGCCGGCGGCAGTAATTCCACGACGATAACGAGATGCAAATTGAACTCGAAGAAAATAGTACTCGTGCTGTTTCAGGGATTGTGCTTAATTGTGACAGCTGAGAGAATAACTTTGGGTAAATTGCTAAAATAATTGTCAAAGCAGGACAAACTTTAACGAACAATTTACTCGCTAAGAGCGTGGTACAACCTCAAATTGGAGGAGCACCCAAACAGAAACAGTTGAGACGATGCAGTCTCTGTCTTGTCTACTGTTGTTCGCAAACTTGTTGAAGCAATTGTTTGGTTTACCTTAACTTAGATAAATATGGGGATCTAAGAAACTTTATGTTTAGTGACGATGAACTTTAAATAACTGGTAAACTATATCTATCACTATCTATACGAAAAAATCAATATTCATACGGAAATTGAACAATAGAAGAGAACTCTTCAGAAATCCACTGTCTAAAGACTTAGTAAATGTTGTTAAAAACAAAATGCTTTCAAACTAGAAATTTAAGGTTGAATCATTGCAGACGAAATTAAAAATACTTTATAAATCAACGAAAATCAGTAGATTTTAGCATAAAAAGATTTATAAGTGATATTAAATCAAATATAAATTATGCAGCAAAGAACAAAAGTTTATTATTTTGAGGAGTACTATACCAAAATTATAATTGAATGCGAGCAATTTCTGTTTATCTATCTATCTATATAATATAAAAATGAATCCCTATTTCCCTTGGTCACGGGATAACTTGAGAACGACTTTTCCGATTTCATTCTTTTCATTTTTTTTTTAAGTTTTCTAATACATACTTTGTAGAAAGTTATTACGAAAAGAAAATTTAAGAAAATTGCGCAGAAAATTGGAAAATTTCAGAAAACTGTTAACGAGCTCAGTCGATTCGGTAGAGCGTTGAACTTTTAATCCAACGGTCCAGAGTTCAAATCCGGCTCGGGCGGAATCACTTTTATTCATTTTGTACACCGGGTAACATAACTTGAGAACGACTTTACCGATTTCATTCATCATTTTTTTTTTTTTAAGTTTTTAACGACTACTTAAACTTCGCGCGTTTGACAGGACAACGTCTGTCGGGTCAGCTATAGTACTAAATAAGAATAAAAAACGAAAAGATCAATCTTACTGAAGAATGTACGATGATATATGTATATCTATGTTTCACAAATTAACGTATACCTATACCTACTTTAAATCCAAAATGTCAAAATTTTCATATAAATTGCTCATTTGACAACATTTTTACGGTAGTCCGAAATAAGGACTAAAAACCGGTTATAGGCCAACATTTGGGATGTACAAACAACAAAAACCGGACTAGGACGTTTGCACCTTTTTTTAATACGCTTTTATTAGCTTCACCTGTTTGTAACGGAATCTTTGAACGAGATTTTTACCCACTTCAAAACGTTAGATAAAATTGAAACTTTGGACACTTATCAAGGACTGATGACAATACAATAATTTAATAAATTCGTCCCATTATCCTGAACAGGATCGCCAGGATCAATAATTTATGTCGCAGGTACAATTATTATTCGAAGGAACTCAGAGGTAAATTGATTTTCTGTGTTTTTCGCTAGAACAGTCATCCATTTAAATTGTGTAAATTTAATTTCATACGTCATAAAAGCGTGTTTTTTAGTTTTTTAAACTATTTGTATTATTTCCAGCCATATTTTGTTTTATTTATTGATATTCTTAGATACAGTGGTGACTACAGAAATAGCACATGCCTAAAAGTTTTCAGAAATGATTCCCGTTAATTCTTACTATTGGAGCAAATGTCATAAACACTTTGCTTTGTTAAAGTATATGTCTCTGTCGCATTGATACCGCTGCATTTTATCAGTTGAGCAGGAACTAGCTAAAAGTCAAGTACCATACAAGTGATAAAAGTGAAATTATAAATTATATAGGTATAGCACAGTATTGTGAAAGAGATATTATTATTTCGTTGTTTAATTTTTTTTGCAAGCGAGTTGACAAAAAAATTTTTAAAAAAAAAATAGAACCGACTCCAAAAAATCCCAAGCTCTAAGAAGTATAAAATAATTATATTAAAAGTCCTCTGACACTACTTTCAACATTAAATACCAAGACTTTCCTAGACTTTTGAAGTCGGTGTGAAAACCTGACTGATATTAATGCAATTAATCCAGACAAACTGATTGCATTCATTATTTAGTATTGGATTAATATCAGTCAGGTTTTCACACCGACTTCAAAAGTCTAGGAAAGTCTTGGTATTTAATGTTGAAAGTAGTATCAGAGGATTTTTAATATAATTATTTTATACTTTTTAGAGCTTGGGATTTTTTGGAGTCGGTTCTATTTTTTTTTTAAAAATTTTTTATTTCAATCTTTTTAGTGTAATATGTTTTAGTAAATTTTTTTTGGTCCGCCATTTTGAATCCTCGCAATCGGGCACCGAATGTACAACCAAGTAACAAAACCTTATCTGTGTATATATTTTGTTTTTTGTTGATTTTCTCAAAAAGCGCTGAATCAATTTCGATAAAATTTATATGGGACCACCTCTGAAGTATGACCTACCAAACAAAAAAAGAATCATCAAAATCAATTCATAATTGGCGGAATTATCGCGTAACGACATACAAAAAAAAAAAAACAACATACAGTCGAATTGAGAACCTCCTCCGTTTTTTCGTCGGTTAAAAATAATAATAAATATTTTCTTTACTTTGTAATGATTTATTGGAACTTTTAATCATGGGATTGCACACCTAAGAAAAGGGACATTATTTGTAAATTAAAAGGGAAAGGTTAAAGTACTTCTTTAATTGCAAGGGTTTTACCCCTAGAAATCTTGTGCATAACTGTTTATGTCACGTAGGGCAGGTAAAAACATTAGAAAATAAAATTCTGATGAAGCCACCTCGAAAAACTTCTGAGTAGGTAATACAGTGGTGGCCACGAATTTAGCACAACCTTTCCAGCCTCCTCCATGCTTGACCGTTTTGATAGTGTACTTTGGGTTATGTTCCTGGTTTTGAGGACGCCATACATAACGTTTTCCATCTGAACCGAATCTACAAAACTTAGACTCGTCACTCCAAAGTACATTTTTGCAGAAATTTACCGGTTTGTTTAGGTGCTCTTTGGCAAATTGTAGTCTTGCCTTAAGATTTTTTTTTTGACACAAGTGGTTTTCTTTGCGCAATGCAACCACGTAAATTTTTTTCATTAAGGCGACGCCTTATGGTTCTTGAGGACACATCAACACAATATTCTGACGATAATTCGGTTTTAATCTCATTGGAGCTCTTAAAGGGGTCTTTAGCCGAAATACGAAAAATTATTTGGTCTTCTCTAGGTGTTGTTTTCCGTGCTCGAGGATCTTGTTTTACATTTTGTGTTACTCCATAACACTCAAAATGCTTAATTGCGTTGTACACCAGCTTTCTCGAGCATTCTAACATCTGTGAAATTTCTGCAACGGTCCGTCCATTTGCTTTTAATTGCAAAATTAATGCTCTTTTTTCTTCAGAGCACCACTGTCCTTTAGCCATACCTAATTTCATGTTTTATTGATTAAAGGTAGGCTAAGTATTTCTGAGAATTGAATTACCTCGAAATGTAAATAAATTTTTATGGGAAAACTATAAAGAGAGCTGAAAATAAGAAGTGTACTAACTTCGTGTCCAGGACCAAACGGACTCGACTGATAACAAATCGCGCTGCTTTATCGACAAAGGCAATAATGAATCGTCGGAGTAACGGAATATATTTTGCTTGTATGGCGTCATCGGTTACAGAGAATTACACTGTTAATTACAAAGCAAAAGGTGAAGAAATTTAAAAACAAGAAGACCAGTATGAGGTGTGCTAAATTCGTGGCCACCACGGTATGTATGTAGGTCGTAAGATTTAAAAATGAGTATAAGGTCAATTCTTTTTTGACTTTTTTTGAGAATTAAAAGGATATCAATAAAGAATACGGTGTTTGTATATCTTCGGAAACTGTAGGTCGTCGAATGCGAGAAGTGCATTGCCATAAAAAGAATACACGTATCCGAAAAGAATCGCCGCAGAACATTGGCATTTGCAAGCACACATATAAATAATCAAGTAGTTTTATGCAAAAACATACTTTGGGCACACGAATCAAAGTTTGATAGGATTAATTCAGACGGAAAAACACGTGTACGCCGTCCCCATTACCATTTATCGCAATGCATATATTGAAGTACGAACTTTCAGTCAAATTTTATGACGCTTTTAAGATTATTATTATTATTACTGAGGGGGCCCGCCCAAATGGTGGGTACTGCGACCAGACGGTCTTTTGTGCCGAAGCCCCGTTAGTGGAGTAGACGATCCGCTACTTTAAGGAAAGCCAGAAGATCACCCACAGAAGAATTACGGACCCTTTACCGAAGGTCCTACCTCTAATCCGCGCCAGAGCCGGACAGTCACACAGTATGTGAGCTGTAGTTTCCTCGTCCTCTAGACAAAGTCTACAGTCTGTCTCAATTGACAGACCTAACTTATAAAGGTGATGTCTGACCCCATGATGGCCAGATAAGTAACCCACCAGCAGCCTGAGGTTCGATTTGCTCAGGTCAGTGGCGTTGGTATACGCATAGGGTTTGTTTGATAAGCTTCTTAGCCTGACGAAGCCCTGAAGCATTGTTCCAGTATAAGATTTGAACCGATTTCGCCCATCTATCCACCACAGTCTTGGCTGAAAACCAGGCAATGTTGCAGTAGGCTTCGGGGCCTTGGTACCTAGTTGGAGATCCCTCTCTGGTCAAATTATCAGCGATCTCATTACCACGACGCTTTTAAGATAGGTATACATACATATGTTTTTTATCATTTTTGTAGACTAGACATCATATAAGACGTATGTAAAAGAATAGGTGTGAAATAATCAAATGTTGCATTTACCTAAATTCCACTATAAAACACAAATAACAGAATGTAACTCTGAAAAGTTGTTGGAATTTAATTGCCCCAAATAACAACCTAAATCCAATGAATCAATTTAAAGTGAACGATCCAAGTGCCCATTAAAGGTCATTACCTTAGATTTGTCCCACAATTTTATTTCAGGTGAAGCAAGGGCTTCATAACCGAGTAATTATGCGACATTTATGTCTGGTCGTAAATCCCGAACTCAGGGAGAAGAACATTTCTTCCGAAGGCAAAACAAGGGTGTCAAAAGGGAGAAGGGAAGGGAGACAAGAGCCTCTCCCATTTTCCCTGTCAGACTATAAAATGTAGACGCAAAACGGCATAGAATCCTTTCATCAGGGACGATCTTCGTCCTAAATATATCAAACACCCGGCACTCCCTGCTTAGCATGTTCGTCGCAATCGCCTTTCTCCAGGAGCGCCAAGTCATGTGCCCCCTCTTCCGAATATGACAATACACAAAAAGGGGGCGCGGGGTGGCAGGGGTTTGGTGACATTGGCGACAAAAACAACAAGGGCCGACGAAGCAATGAGAACGGCAGCAGCAAAACAAGTCGTTAAAGTTAAGTGAAATTCACATTCGAGCACGGTATACAGAATACAAGGTATGCTCACTTCAAAAACGGTTTTCGCCATCTTGCTTTTAAGGAGCGTCAAATGACGTAGTTCTGTCCAATTTTGTATGAAAAATCGGGAAAAGTAATTTTAATTATTTTTTAGTAATAGTACGATAAATTGCTATTGGCATAATCGGTAGTAATGAAAATTTGCAATTTTTTAAAATATAACTTGAATTCGTGAGACTAATGGTATTTAAGTAAAAAAAGATTTCTTCCGTGGGGAAAATGTAAACAAGTTAAAATATTTTAAAATATGACTTAAAAGTGCGAATATCTGCATCACATTAAATGGAATTAAATAAAATAAAATGCTTGAACAACTAATACGGATTATTAAGCTAATCAGTCGTTCTCCCTAAGGCTATAAAGAATATTTTAAAATGGTTATGAATTAGTTAAGAATACTGACAAAAAATGTAGGAGAAAGAAAAATAAAACTGTATCATAAAACTTATTATTACTTATTTTATTATTTCCCTCCACAGGTAACAAAAAAATAAAACCAGCTACCTGCGCAGGTAACATAGCGAGGGACTCGAGAAACCTCTTCGCTTTATGCTATATATTTCGTAGAATTAGGGATTTTATCTGGCGCTCGTATTAAAAAACCTCTGAAATACAATCACAAGGTGTTTTAAGTTTAGTTACCTACAGAAGAATCCGTGCATTTTAAATTATCTTCCTCATTTTTGGAAAAATTCACAACCATATTAAAATATTCATTATAGCCTTGGGGAGAACGACTGATTAGCTTAATAATCCGTATTAGTTGTTCAAGATTTTTATTTTACTTAATTCCATTTAATGTGATGCAAATAATCGCAATTTTAAGTCATATTTTAACTTGTTTACATTTTCCCCACGGAAGAAATCTTTTTTTACTTAAATACCATTAGTCCCACGAATTCAAGTTATATTTTAAAAAATTGCAAATTTTCATCACTAACGATTGTGTCCATAGCGATTTATCGTACTATTACTAAAAAATAATTAAAATTACTTTTCCCGATTTTTCATACAAAATTGGACAGAACTACGTCACGACGAAGTGTCAAAATCCACATGAGCATACCTTGTATTCTGTATACCGTGACATTCGAGCTTCCTCATCGCCCCACGCCCCGAGGTCCCAGAGTCCCTGCCAACTAGGGACAATACCCATTTTCTACACAACCTATGCACACGGGACGGGACGTCTGATATCTACGGTGGATCGAAATGGTCCAGAGTCGGGCTGCTGTCTGAATTTAAACAGAGTTCTCCTGCTCTGCCGGGGGAATCTGCGGCATTAAAATATTGAAATCTTACCCATAAAAAACGGAACACATCGCCACCAACCGATGAAGAAGTATTTTGTGAATGCGAAATTTTTGCGCAAGCAGGAAAAAGTGAAACGACAGGAGAGCCCTTGCACACTAAATGGAATGTGCGGGATTAAGAGGAAATAACAGGAAAAAAACGGTGGGGCACAAAATGAAGGGAAAGTAACCAGCTGAAGGAAAGCTACAAAAAACAGGCAGTCTCACTACAGCGATTCCGCTGTGCTGAGAACCATCCCTGCGGGACCTGCGTGTTTAGGCAACCCTAACTCACCCGCCCTCCTGTGCACCCAGTAGGAAAGAATAAGGATTTATTGTATTCGTTGTTTTTTCCCTTCTTGCTACTTTTATCTCTCATCATTGTCTGGAAAGTGCTTTGAATCCTTTTTAGAGAAACCCAAGAGTCTGCTTTCCGCCGCTCCACCTCCTGGACTCGTTATGTCGGACAGACAGACTCCTGATGGTATTTTGTATTGTGCTCGGGGGTCGGCTTAACGCAAGGAGAGATGTTTTTAATTTTTACCCAGATTTTAACGCTATGCAGGCGGTGAAGCTATTTTAATTGAGTGACGTGAGGAATATTAAATGAACACCCCATGGGAGTCGAAGGTAAACAACTATTGGAGTACGATCAGATATGTATGTATGCCCTGCAGAGATCCGCTTGCTCAACCGTCGTCTGCAGAAGTTCGCATCTGGCAGGTGTTTCGAGTTTAAGACATCCAAATTTATTACCGCAATTTTTGTTGAAATTGAACGATGAATAAAACGTATACATAGAGGATGCAGACGACAACTCATTGTTTAGAAATATATGTATGTAAAACTAAATAAATACTTAACAAAACATGTTATTCTTAAATCTCTCACTTTAAGTAGGTATTGAAATTGAGTTTTCATTTATCATTCTATAATTGAAACTAGCTTATACTATTGTGTCCAAAAAATAAGATGAATTATTCTTCTTTTATTATCGTGGCGTAGTGGCACTATGAATTCCTTCCAACCGGCCAAATTGTTAAAAAGGAATACCTATTATATGAGTGTTATGCGTTGTTTGCGTGATGCTATTGGCCGCAAAAGGCCATAATTATGGACAGACAGCTCTTGGTTTTTGCATCACGATTATGCAACGGCTCACACAGCATTAATAATTCGAGATCATTTCGCCAAAAATTCAACTCATATCGTTCCGGTAATCGCCTGATTTAGACCACTCCATGGACACCGTTTCGACACGATCGAGGAAGTAAAAGTCGAATCGACGAAAGCATTGAAGGCCATATCGGAAAAGGACTTTTCAGACTGTTTCGAGAATTGAAAAAAAAGTTGGCATAAGTGCATCGTATCGTATGGAGATTACTTTGAGGGAGACGAAATTGAACAAACGTTGATCAGCTCATTTCTGTAACTCAGTTGAGAAACTTCTCTATTCTGGTGACGTGAATCGAATTCACCATGCCTAGCTTTATCAGTTGAGTTGATACGTTTCTTTGGAAAATGACGACAAAATGACGTTAAATGGAGAATGCCAGTATAGAGATATTCTCTATTTGAAGTTACAGAAACGAGCTGCAGGAGACCATTTAGAATCGATTGGCGTACCCCTGTTCAGACCTTAGCAAAACACCCTGTATATAGGCACCTATTATTTTATAACACTGTACATTGAATAATTTTAAAATTTTTGAGCGAAGGTACATACTAAATACTCCAACTGAACATACCTAAGGTTAAATTTTATTCGCATAAAATACAAAAGCTTTAAATGGCGGACCGAAAATCTGCTTCGATATAAATTCAAAATGTCAAATGCAAAAATTTGTCAAATTCAACTACATAAATTCAATATATTTTGGGCCCACTGATTTCGAATCTATAGGTACCTACTATAAAAATTTGGAAGTTCAAATGTGGTACAGAGGTTATTTCTCGTGTACTAAAATTTGGGAAATCAATATCGCGGATTCAGAAAGACGATTCACGATTTTAGTTTAAAACATTTTCATAAAATTTACATAAATAGTGCTCAATGCCATTGATTTGATTATTTGAAAGGGAGGTTTCAAAATGAAAATCAAGAAATCCAATATGGCGAACAAATTTTAAATGATTTAAAGTAATATCGTGAAAAAATGTATTGGAATGGCCGGTTGGTTTAACTTTAGATACATACATTATGTGATTAAGTGTGTACCTTCTACCGCAAATACGCAAAAAAGAATTTTTTCAAAGACCGAGTATGTAGTAGTTTAGGTACCAAAATCGATTTTCGGTTTTCATATTTTTTGAATACTAGGTATAAAATAAGCCATTTTTGACTACATTATTCTCTCCCATAAAGCCAAACTCAGTTCACGACTTGCGTCATGTAGTGAATTTATGAAGAACATTTTAATTTATCGTTTCTGACGAACTTTTGTTAATTTAAATTTAAATATAGCCTAAAAAGGCAAAAACCGCTGGCCGCTGCTCTGCAGTGCCGACGAAAATTACGTAATGCGATTTCTTGCTAATCCTCATCGCATAAAATAATATGTGTATATGAATCAACCTCCACGAACTTTTAATTCATACTCACACCCAAGATTCAAATCGGGTAGTCTCAGTCTGACGAACTTGCGACGCCTCCGTCGGAGGACGAAGGGTGTGGGCGTGAGACACGGCGTGCTAAGTCTTTGAATGACAATCACAACAAATCGCAAGTTGTCTTTCCACTTTGCCGCGTTGTCATGGCCGCCATCTAGAACCATGCCACGTTCCACTGTGGTAGTTTAAAGGTGCTGCCGAGCCGGCCTTAGCAAAAACAGACGATAACAACAAGCACAAGGCAATAGGCACTGCAACTAGTTGCAAAAACTCGACATGGTGCTGAAAGGGTGACTTTTGCAAGTAATATATTGACTTGTGCGATTACGTTTCCATAGAAATCTTCGATTACTCAGAGAATTTCTGCTGTCCGAGGTTGTTGCTTCGTTTTTTCCACTTATTCATAATCCATATTTAGTAATATGGACTAGGATGTACTATTAGCTATTATTTTTTAGGAAAATGGTGATAATGATATTGTTTTTATCCCCTACTCCAAGAGGTGAGTTATAGTATTTCGACAAAGACGTTTCTTAATTGAAATATAACATATTTATGGTAGTAGGAATTGTGCGCAGTACACTATGACAATAACTAAATTGTTTAGTGAGAATCCGCAACAAATTCATTGGCACTAAATTGATAAGACAACGTACAATAAAATGTATTCATCACTAAAGTTTGCATGAAAATTGTGGCATTTTCACATGGGATTTAGAAATCATATTATTGTACATTTATATCGATAAAAATAAACTCGATTTGGTGATAGTGTATTCACAAATTTAGTGCATAAATCTATAGTATGTATACCTTAACAATTTAATAAATTAGTATATTAAGATTAATTATATTTTTTTGTTACTGTGTAGTACAAGTAACTATATGGCGTATTCCATGCCATCCCGATTTGGCTTATATTTTTTATGTTATTATCCCTATCAAAAGCAGCATCCGTAATTAGTTTTTTTTTTTAGATTTATATTTCAGTCGGTTTTCGAATTTTGAATTGCTTTCATCAAATGCTTATAGAAAAATAAGCAATTTAGAACTCGACATACATAATATAATATACTTAATAAGCTTTTTCACACGTCAAAATTGTTCTTGACGTGGTACTTTTTCGTGTTTTTGTTTTGTGTGTAAACAGCTTGCACATCAACTGGATGAAAAAAAGTTCAAAAAACCACATATGAAAAATATAGACAAATTACGCTATTTTATTTCTCCGTAACAACGATGCAGCTGCTGAGACAAGGATAATATGAGAAATTGCTGATACCAAAGAAACAAGAACTAAAATGTATCCTTGTGAAAGTTTATTATCACAGCAACTTAAGTTAACTTAAAACAAAACAAAATTATGTATTAAAAAGAAAATTCATTTTACGTCGTGGTCGGTTAAAAGCTAAAAAATATGTATATGTATATTTAAAAGTAAATCAAAATATTCATAATAATAATAAGAGAGTTTCTTTTTTTCGGAATAGCCGAAAATAGCTTTTAGGAAATAAAATTAGCTAAAAAAAGGAAAATACCTGAACACAGTGACCTTCTGGTCGTTCGTTCAAATTTATAAAAAATTCCAAGAACGTTTAAACGAATTCAATTTAACATTCCAAACAAATTCGAATAACCTGCGAGCCACGAGAGTGTGGCAAAACCCTCATTGCCATAGAAAAGCCACTACAAAGGTTTCCCTGTGCTCAATTAGCATTTCTCTCTGTGGGTTTGCTCGTTTGAATAGTCACATCGAGAAATTACCTGTTTTGTTTGCCAAATTAGTCACGAGTGGCTGTTTTGCGCTTACCTGAAATTAGAAAAGAAAAATCTGGTATTAGTCAGAGGTCTTCCCAAGAGCGGTGTAACGTACTTTTGGCTATTAACTAAATTAGGAAGGAAATAACAAAGGCAGACAGACTAAAAAATATGGCTAAAGTTACCCTCTTTCGGCAATTTCGATTCTAAGCACGATCAGAGCTGACCTTGATAGAGGTTACGAAACGATGAAACCCCACCTAGCGCCGGAAACCATTAACCGCAGCAATGTGACAAAATTTGTGTAAACGTTCAAACTAAAGTGTAAAAAAAGTTGGTTTGGTTTTTTTTTTACGTCATAGAATCAGCATAGGCCCAAGCGCAAGAGCCCCCGTGGACACCGCAACAGGGCTCCATCCGAGTACAATTGCGTCAAATTAAAACCGCGCCAGCCGCACATAATTCGCGCCCGTCGAATACTCGTAACGCGGACAGGTGAGCCGGGTGATTTCGGCTGATGGAATGCTCGTTAGGTGACCGCCATGTAAACACCGCGAGCACATGTAGCGCACCTGGAGCTGTCCGGCTCGCAGAAATCGGCCGTTCCGGTCCGCGAGTTCGCCGTTTGGCAGACAGACACGCCGCGCCGCGCCGTGCCGCCCCGAACGAGTTCGAGAATGTTGCCGCGTCGGGCTGAGGTGCAATTATGTAATGCTCGGCGGCGGGCGGCGGCCAATTCGCGTACCGCGGGGCGCGTCGGTGTGCGTGCAAGCCGCTTGGTTGCGGTGTGACAAGCGCGACCAGTTGCTGCTCGATAGCGCTGTGGCTATTGACCTCTATTTTAATGGCCGCGCGCTTTACAGTCACTCGATGAGTTGTTATTTGTTGTAGTGGCGCTGTCGTGCTGCGAGTGAATAGTCGCTTTTTTTCCCGCGCGAGCAATTCTTGCGGGTCACATGCACATGTAATGGGGAAATGCAGATATTGGCTTAATTATTTTCAAGTACACATTAGCGGCGCTGAGTGGCTAACGAGGCATGAGCGATTGGGTGACTGGACGATTTGCTGCTCTACGGTGTGCAACAAAAGAATTGTTGAGAAACACCCATGCCAAGGTCAACTTTGCGAAAACTATTGATTTACCTTTTGCTTGACATAAAAGTACCAGGGCTGTTTAATATTTAGGACTTGTAGTAACCGATCAATCAGTGAATTGAGAATACATAATTGGCAATCCATTTAAAAAGATATACATACATACATACATATGTATAACCACCTGGCACTGCACTTCCGCTTAATCAAATCCAGTGTTATACACTGATTTCATTTTCTTTAAGGCGTTACATGCAGTAGTAACTTTTAAACGAATCTAAACTACTATTTCGAAGACAATATGGTCACGATAACTCCACAAACTTTCAAACCATTGATTTCAAGATTTCATGCGGCTTTATAAAAAGATACTGTGTAAAATTCCCGTTTTTTAAATTTAATAATTCGTTTATTTATTTACAAAACAAAATTAAATTGCATATAATTCTCGTAGTTATTTGAATTTTAAAAATTATTTTCGTTCTGCAATAACTATTTATTAACGTTTTTAATAGTAAAAATTTTCTACATTTTTTTGTACCATTCCAGATTCCATATGGATATCGGTATACTATTATTCATATCAGTTTTAATTTTGGAATTACAACTTTATTTCGTTCCGTAACCCAACTCATGAATTGCTTTACAAAATCTAATCTGATGAGTCCAAAGGGTTACTTTGTTTTAGCTTAAGTCTTGAAATTTTTTCTGCTATTTATACAGGCAACTTAAGTTGACAAATAATAATTTGGCCGGATAACATACATACATACATATGTATGTATACAAAAATAAAGACACCATCAGCCAGCACAACAAATTTCAACTCTTATTTTCATATTGTTCATAAAGAATACTGGTTTTAAACTCGATAGGCGTTAAATTTAAAAAAATTAACAATTATACATATTATTTTTTCACTTTTAAAAACCATTTTCACAATCAACTGTTTCTGAAGCGTTAGTTTAGTGTACTTATTTGATATTATTTACTAGACTATACCGAATATAAGCATCAAAAAGAACCTTTAGAATGACAGTTTGGTTTGACAGTTATTCTCGTCGAGAACCTATAAGTTACAAAACAAACCACTCTTTATAAAGTAAAAGTTTTTGAACTACTACATATCGTTATCGCCATTTGAGATGAATTAGACTATTTATAAAACTGTAAATTTCCTTTTAAAGGACTATATTAAGAGTATACGATTATTCGCATATTTGTGTTGGTTTTTTCGTATTCCTAAAGGTTAAAATACTGGCATACATCCTCTTTTGAGTTGAACAGCCAGCCCGTCAATGAAAAATACTTTTCAAAAGTGCTACTGGGGTAGTCTTCATTCCAAACAGACCTCTTTATATATGTATACATATCTAAGGTATATCGTTTCAAGGAACTTTTTCAAAACTAAAACCTTCTGAAGCGTCTGCACATTAATTCCTTTGAGCCAATCTCCGCTGCAAATCCGACCACTAATTTGTGCAGTAACATAAAGTTGACCTCAATTTTTCACAATTAATTGGCCGTAGCGAAAAAAATTACAAAAGAGAAACCGCAAAAAATCTGCACCACCGCAGGTCTTGCCAACTTTACAATATCGGGCTCCGGCATTCCGTGACATCCTCCTCAACTGGACCAAGTGAGGAAGGAGCAGGCTCTGCCGCGTAAACCGACTTTTCCAATTCATTCCATCAATTCTAGATGTTCATAAACTCTGAAAATGTTATGCAGCGCCCCTCGACCTCTTCCAGCACATTCAAACAGTTTGCAAACTCGGAAAATGTGAAAAGTTGAAAATTTCTTGGTAGCATTGAAGTTGTCGAGGGATGGAGTCGGGCATGGAGGTTGCCGGTTTAGAATTATTTCAGAACTTTTCCTATATTTTGCTGTGCTGTTGGCCCCTACTCCTGGCTTTGCAGTACTTTAAACCTTTTCTGGGTAATTTCAAAGTTTCAACTCAACTCCTGAACAGCTCTGTGAACTCGACGAGTCCTCTTTACAGGAAAATACACAAACACACGCGCAAAAGACACTTCCCCCGACAATAGTTGGCAACAGGGAAAGGAGCAGAGAATGGACGAAACTTTTCGTTTTCCAAGTTTTCGGGTGAACTTTTTCTTGTGTTGTCGGCGAAATTGAGTTTTCCTAGGTTTTGTTTCAGCGTACCCCTCTCCTTGAACTGCTTTTACTACGTTCTAGTTCTCTCTGTGACAAAGGACCATGCCGTCCCGAGGGTTGGGGAGTGCAGAGGGTTTCCTTGTATCGCAAGTTTCCCTCATAATTTTCCTGCCAGAGCCCTTGACGCCCCACCCTCCTGGGGGAGCATCCGACCCTTAAACGATGAATGTTTTTGGGAATTTATTCTGGCGCGACGGTCGTCGTTTCTGGCAAGTTTGATGACCTTGATTTGCGCCTTGTTTTCCTTTTCTTCTTCTTTTTCTTTTCCGTTCTTTACGACAATGCTCGGTTGGTAATTCCATGAAATTGTTTTCGCCTACCAGGCTGAACGGCTGTCCTAATCAGACGAAATTTTGGCAGCGTTACAACTTTCTGCTTTTCTTATACTTTCCGTTCTAAAGAAGGACTAGCAAACTTTTGATGAATTTCTTCTTGCTTTGAGGGGTATTATGATTGCTATTTTCGCGTGCTTTGACAAAATAACGACACGATTTAAGGTTTAATGAGGTTTCCGAAGTAATGAATCATTAGCTGTACTTAAGGTTTTTCCGTTTTTGGATTTTTCTCTCATCATACCATCGGTGAAAACGATTACGAGATTGGCTACGTTCGACGGAATTCAATATTACGATCTATAGCGAATGTAAAATACGCCAACAAGTTGGGACATGCAAGCAACGTATAAAAAATGAAAGAAAAAAAATTAGATGACACAGGAGCTTTGTGACTTAGTCGCCATATGCATGTACATATGTATGCATGTAGCTTTGGTGATGTTGCACTTAACTAGAAAAAAAATTAAGTACTTGTATATTAACTCTTTCCGCTCGTATGCCGAGCACAACTCACACATGCACCGTACCAAGAAATGTTAAATTAATTGTCGACAGCAAGGGATTAAAGAAGCATCAAGTACCATTTCTGAAATTGTGTCTGCAGACAAAGTTGAGGTGAGAATTCCTTGTACGTCTCATAGATAAGACAATCTAGCAATTTCCATATGTTATTTCCGCATTTTTTATACTTTGTCTTCATTATTAATAAACTAATCAAATATAATATAATAAACTAAGGAAAGATGCCCACATGTAAGTCTCATTGTAACAATGTAAATTATTTACTGACTGAATATATTTCGGTACCAGAAGAATCACTCTAGGTTTATTTTATTTCAATAAGATATAACGATATTAAAATTGGAAGCATAATGGCGCCTTTTATTTATAAAGACTATTTTTTTAAATATTCACAGAAACAATAGGTTGAATATGTCACACTTTGTCATAAATTCACCAAAAAAATCAATCTCAAAGAACCATCCTGTTCTTTAAAGCATAAAACTGATCGCTAACGCGCCTTAGCACATACATACATATGTAATCTCATTTGCTTCCTGTGCTAACTTTATTTGAGAAAGCTCTTTGGTGAAAAAACGCGAAAAAAAAACAAAAAAACAATCTGTAAATGCTTTCAATGTGTGCATCCATCACCCACACAGTGCCACAAAAAGCAATACTGACCTGGAGTGGAGCGCCTGGTACCTAAAAGGTGAACTCTTGTTTTATTGCGTTTGCCGCATTTTTCATTGTTGCAGTCTCTTTTCTTTTTGTAACGCAATTTAAATGAGACTTTGAATTTGGAATAAATCGGCAAATATTCTTTTTACTACTAATGGGTAAATTTTATGTTTTATTTTTCTGACAATGGCAATGGTGGGGATTACTGCGTTTTTAAAAGGGAGTGAACATTTTTTGTAAACGGATTTTACATATTCTTTGCGTTTTAATCATAATGGTATCCATCCCATGCAGCCAGGTTGCAAATTGGGGCATCTAGTCCATGTGTTAGGCATCTATCACTTTATACGTACTGGGGCTTTACAAAATGTATTTCATTCTGATTTATAAAAAAAATTTGCCACTGACTGAAGTACTATGCGTATGCAGTGCAAAATTCATCATCGTCATTCAATTCCTAACCACTTAGCTAAAGCACTGCAAAATTGAAAAATGGGGTATCTCTCCGTATTTGCCCTCATACTTTTGGTTAATAAAACCTTTGCTTTATTTTAAAAAAAATCTTTCAATGATGCTCCATATATGAGATATGCGAAAAAGACAGTTCCTCACTTCAGTATAAGGAAAAATTGACGCTATTATGGACATGACTCAGTTTCATGAGCGTTTTCAATCATAAAAATGAACGTTTCATTTATATTGTCGCAGGGATGAGGCAATTTCATGAGCATTTTCTTTGCCATTTGGCTATAGCACCCTAAACATGAACATTTTCATATAGAAAAATTAAGTAAATTCTGAAATAACTTCTAAATAGGATATATGTAAGTTGCCGTATAATGTCTAATTACGAAATGAACATATTTTGCATATAGTCTAACTCAAACTGGCTAAATGGTGAAATGATTAAATTCCCACTTAGGTGTCAATAATATAGTTTTAGGAAATGTTCGAGCAACCTAAATTACTAAAATTGACATTACTTGTTTTAAATGCTTTAAGTTGGCCTTAGTTATATTTCGCACACAGCCTTAGTAGGGAAGACCAAATGCAGTTATAACAGAGTACCTACTGTAGGAACAGTGCGAATATATCCTTAACTATTAACGGTATAAGAAGAGAAAAATGCGACCTACATATCTGAACATGATTCACACACAGTATTTTTTCGGCTGTAAATAAATAATTACAATTGGTTTCTTTTCCAATTGCTTTGTTGACATTAGGATTTGCGTAATAAGTGTTTTCTGGCCTAATTAGTTAGTGTTTAGAAGTTTATAAACAGTGATACATTTCTACATACGTAGGTTATTTTGTCACAGCATTGAGTTCGTTTTAATAGCGGAAGAAGGGGTGGGCACGATAATAAAAAAGTTGTAAGCCTAATGAGTACCTGTTTATGGGTGCGGTTGTAATATTGGCAATGTTCTTGTTTTTCGTCTTAAATGCCCAGACAATTAGTCAGAAAGATCCCGAGAGATGATAGTGAGATTTTGCAATACAAGGCTGCTTACAATACAACGAAAGGAACTACATAATTTGAGAAAAGCAGCAGAGATGTATGGAGAGAAGACCACTCTTCTGCGATACAAGACGGCCTTTCGGTACGCACGTTCTCAGTGAGACAACTGAGATATTCTCAGTTGGCTCACTGAGACGGCGTGTTCTTGTAACCGTCTCACTTTCACATTGAGCAACAAAAACGGACGCAGCCTTTGCGCGTGCTTTTTCGTTATCCATTTTTCACTTTTTAATCAACAACCTCTGCGGTGTCAAAATCAGCTGTTTAACCAAACTGAGACAACTGAGAAAGTTGCTCATATTTCGTCTCAGTTGTCTCACTGAGAACGTGCGTACCGAAAGGCCCTAAGCAAAAAGAGATGCAGTAAACGAAAAAGGTAATGAGACTTAATATGTCAATGTTTGTAGTCCATAACAGAATTTTACGGCTGACCAAGAGTCTACATATTTATATTTGAGATTTAAAATAAATAAATAAATAAAATAGCATGTATTGTGCATTGTGTGTTACATTTGATTTCAATCCTGTTTAAAATACGGTATTCAGTAACTATGACAAAAGAAGATTCTAATGCCAATATTTATATTTATTTAATGAGAGAGCGAAGAGCCGATTATTATTCCATTTTATGTATCTTGTACTAGTTTAGTTACTATTATAGTATTCCCTACGTTTTAGTCTCCATGATTAATCTTATTTTACTCTGTTGGTAGATTGAATTTAATTCCAGGTTTAGCAATAATTGCTTCCATTAAAATTATAATTCAAAACATTATGGCTCTCTGCAGAAAACATACACATATGGTGTTATCTATTCGCCCCCCAATAACATTTCAATTCATCGAGTCACCGTGTTGAACGATCGATTTTTTCATCAATTACTTCCGATTTAAATTCCATCCGAGCAAATGAATCACCACCTCGCTCAAAGCCCGGCTTGCGAACTCCGATTACCCGCAATGAGCACGTTGTAACGGCACAATTAACCTACTTTCGGTTCGGGCTGCTTTCGACTGTGGCGATTACCATTTTATAGCCAAATCCCCCTCCGCACTCCCGGCGGCGCACACTTCGGAGTGTAAATTGCAGCAACAATCGCTAGTGCGAATATAAATCATGAGTGTGTGCCACAACTCGCAAGGTTTATCTCTTCGAAGAAATTCGAGAAGGCTCTGACCCCTTGAAGGTCAAACTAATAAAAGGCCACTTGAGGGGCTTCCAGCATTTCAATGCGACCACCACCACAGCGCCACCCTCCCTGCGGTGTTCCATAGCCGCAATTACACAATTCGAAGCAGCATTCGGTTGTGCTGCAACGTCTTATGGCGCAGGAGGCAGTGGCAGCGTTGCTTTGTCGGAGCCTCCACTTATCGCGCCACACCGTAGCATAATCACATGGGCAGAAATTGAAATAAACTTCGGCAACATTTCGTCCGCGAGCAGGGGGACCGGCCTATGTCACACGGTGCGGAGCATTTTTCGCCTTAAACAAGGTAAGCAAACACCGCTAAACTCAAAGGGTAACAGCAGGAGGGGCCGTGTACCTGGAAAATTCTTGTTTTATGTCAACAAACTCGGGCTGTTGAGTATTGTTGTTGCTGTTGCCCTTTTTAGCTGCCTTTTCTCGTCGCACTTTTGAAGAAAACGGAAATAAGCTCCCGAGGGCAGGCACATAACGGGAAAATACCTCGGAAGAGGGTGGGGGGTGGGCTGAGATAAAGATAGCATTGCTGCGCCTGTCACTGTCAGCGCCTAATGAGTGCCCCGAGGTGGGCAAAGATGAAGTGTCATGAATTAATGACTCGCTGGCCTAAATAAAATGGGGAAAAAAGAATCACGACATCGAGAAGGAGGCACGGCAAGAGACGAGCAATTCTAATGAATTATCTTGTTGATTGTTGGGGGCAAATCGATCGATTTCGATTTTAATGCTTCGAGCGGGACCGTAAAGACAGATAAATTGGACCAGTGACGTTTGTGCACTCACACTTCGCTGGACGTGTCGACTCCGGTGACTCGTCCATTAGACGATGATTTATGAAGGACGAAAATTGATTGGAATTTTCGCTGGCATGAGCCAAGTGAACATTTTGTATCCGCCCTTTTTGTGAGCCAACAAGGATTATTTTTTCATTGCTGCTAGGAGCGTGGGGTAGAGTAAAATAAACAAAACTGTCGTAAAAAATTCCATTTCAGGGGATATACCTATAGATAAAAGCAAATTTGCACTTGTCATCATATGCATTTATGAATTTCTCAGTTTTCTTTTATAGAATTAATTATGGTATGCATGACCTTTTAGCCTCAACGAGGCAATTATTCAAAAATATTCGAGTGGTTTTCAGTTTGATTCTTGTACTTTGCTGTATATAGTAGGTACATCAGCTTGTTAAATAAATTTAAGTATAGAAATAAACAATTAAATTCAATTACAAAGATTTACTTAGAATAGTTTCAATAAATCCCACTTGGTAATATTCGAAAACTTCCTTTAAGTCGACCAATTCCAATTGAACAATTAATTGCAATCGACTCGAATTACATCGCGGCCAACTCCAGCGCACAGCAAGATTAAAAGCTATGTACATTGAGTTTATGGAAACAAAATCAATCCAATTTGCAGCATACCTCCGATATACATAGTATAGATCATTTTAACAATTACTCTTCCGATGGCAAATGTTTGATAAGTAAAGTACTCGTAATAATTAGAATTAGTGTTGATGCGTACAATCGGAGCAGAATACATTAAAGGACTTTAGAAGGATAAAATCAAAGACCATATAATTATAATTATAATTATATGGTCTTTGATAAAATGGTTTGCCTTTCGGAATATTATCTTATTATGAATTATTTTCTATTTTCTGTTTTCGTTAATGCTTTCCATATGTTGTACAATTCTAGAAATTAAGTCCCCATTCAGGACATTGCACATGCAAAAATTCATGAAGGTGAAGAATTTAAATTTATTTTCTGTTGAGCTAATTTAAGATGATTCGTTTCGGTTCATCCTTTTCAAAGGCTAATAAAAAAACTTAACTTGCAGATATTGGTCAGTATCTCTAAAGAGCTAATATTTGCATATTGCTTGAGATTTAAATATCAACCAAATTTTTTAGAAGATACCGAGTAGGTATGGAAGTATGGAAAAAAACGCAATTTAAAATAATTGAGATTTAAATATCAACCAAATTTTTTAGAAGATACCGAGTAGGTATGGAAGTATGGAAAAAAACGCAATTTAAAATAATGTCAGGAAGAGTAAGCTCTTCACACTTCCTAACTCAAACGTAGCTCTAGCTCAAGCTTCGGTAAATCTTGGATCAATCAAATCAAGTTTAAGAACTCTTCAATCCAATATTTATATTAAAAACAGTTTTAGGAAAACATCCCATCAGTGAATGAATTTATAAAATTAACTTTTAATCGGTTTTTACGATTACCTCGTACATATGTATATATGTATGTATGTATAATCAAACAAATTTCACATTCTTTTCTTATATTAAATATGCTTTTCTTTTATGCTTATATTAAATATGCTTTTCTGTACCTAAACACAATTGTTTTAGACCATCATTAACACCTGCTCCTCAATGGTAAGAGGTATAATTAAAGCGATTTGAGATCGTCCATTTTGAGTTTGAGTGAAACGACCTAATAACAATGAAAATTTTCAGTTAAAAAATTTCTCTTAATTGTGTATACTTTATTTAAATACCCAACGAGGTGAGTTCAACCTCGAAATCTTGGCATTGAAAGATAAATTTGAACTGAGTGAATTCTCTGCTGCTTCACCAAATTACTGTGCCCACTTAAGTGGAACTCGCCTGGAAAATTCCAAGCTCACCTTGTAAATCAAACTTAATTCTCTGGTCACGACCCAAAAAATGTGAGCCCCCAAATGCGTGAATGCCACAGAAAATCGTCTTCTTGCGAGGCTTACCACCTAATGGTTTTTCAGCAAAAATTGAAGTGAAAGAAAAATTAGGTTCTGCAAGAGGTGGCCGTTACTTTGCGAACAGCATCCGGTGCGCGTTGGCAAACGCCAAGATCTTTTTGGTGACTCAATAGCGCTGCTAATTTCGCGTTTGGCCAGATTGCCCGTCGTTCGCTTGCCAAAAATAGAAAAATAAAAAAAAAATTGTGAACTTAATCGACATTTCCCGGCTGATGGTAAATTGTTTTTTATACGTCAAGCATTGGCCAATAGCAGTGTGACTTGTTGTGGTAGCTTGATATTGAAATTCACTCCGATCGAGAAGTCGTTTCTGGGGCAGGAACTCTCGCCAAGTTTGCCAAGTTTGCCCGACAGAAAAATCTATTAGGTGCCGGTCAATGACATTCTGACTATTTCCAATTTACTTCGCGGCAGGAATGCTTCGTGATCGTGTTCGAGCGATTTAAAAAGACAACAAGAACGAAAATAAACAAAAGTTTTGAAGAGGAGGAAAACATTAAAAATCTCATCGGCACTCATTGTGACTAATGGACGAAAGCGCAAAAAAGCGCGCCAAACCGCTTAGGAGCGGGCGAGCACGGGTGAATACCGCGGACTGCAAATGCGGGGCCAGTACCTGCATTTTGGCAACTGACACATTTATGAACGTGCAATTGTTTTTCGGATTAAATTGCTTTGTGCAACAATTAACCGCTTATAGCCCTGCGACATTTAGGCATGTCTTGCCAAGATCATTCTTATTACGCCAGTACCTGCCTTAGTGGCTTACGTAAGGCTTTTATGTCTTTTTAATTTGAGTAGCTCACGCGGTCGAGCAAGCGCTGTTTGAATATTCCCTGGAAATGCTCGCACTGAAAACTGTTTCGAGTGTAAATTTCTTGTGCTATGTCGCACAGTGGAACTATTTCTGATTATGTGGTAATTGGCTGTCTGCCCCCTGCTGCGAAGAGGGAAACAAACACGGCGAAGGTGAACCAATTCAATCACGACTGCGACACTTTTCACGTTCCTTTTGAGGCAGTTAAGCATCATAATTAAACTGCAGAATTGGCATTAAATAAAAGAATTACTTTAAATACAGTATTGTCTGTAATTTTGTTTGTTTATATGTATAGTTTTACCTATTTTTACCTTAATCCTTTGAACTAACCGCACACAATTTCAAAAATTCAATAGATTTTTATTTAAAAACTCGAACCAAGAACTCTTATGCCGCTTTTATGATTGGATACGATCTAACTTATAATTAAAGATTTTATAGATCAACGCAGCACGTAGGTGGATGGAATATGCCGCTGAGGGGCCTTCCAACAGGGCGTTTGTTGTGAGGAGGATCTTCCTCTTGTCTTATCACTTATCATTTAACACAGGACCACATGAATAAAGACACGTCCGATCCTTTTATTTTTAATTGCACTAATTTGCAAAGTTGTTTTTATACGTATAAAACGAAGTCCAGCTCCTATTCCAGAATGATTTTTGTCGCAGCTCGACATGAATCCACCATCAAGAAACAACACAAGTAAAGCTCAGTAACATATAAAGCGACATCTGTGTTGCGACCAGACATTACTCATTTAAAAATTTTAGTCGCAGCAATCCTTGGCAATTAAATATTTGAAAGTTGTTTATAGTAACCATGGCAACATTGCCTGAATTTGAGTATAAAAGGAGACACAAACCAGGAGATTTTCATTCTGAATCTGGTAGTCTTCGGTGTAGGTTTTCACCACAGCAAGGACTAGTTGAATCGGAGTCTAAGCAGGTCTCAACCGCTAGGTAGGTTTCCGCCGCCGCATTCTTATATAGCTTGGAGTTTTTCACCACTAGTTATATAGAAAATCATATAGAATTCAGATTCCAGGGATGGTTGAGTGTAGGTTTTCACCGCATTCTAGCATTTTTGGAATTAGAATCTGAGCAGGTATTCGTCGCTACACACACACATTGACAATATTTTTTAGGTGTTCACCAAAAAACATTGTTAATTATACACTATTTAGGGATTTTACAGACACTGGCGGTATTCACCCCATTTAAATCATTTGGATATTTCACGAATATTTGTTCTATTTCAGGTTATAGGAAGAAGAATTAATTTTATTGTTTTAGTTTCTTTGTTTTTTTGAATTTCATAATTGTTTGATTTAATTTAGAGAACTAGTTATAATATGTATTTGTTTCTAATTTGTTAATAAAAATTATATGTTTAAAAGTAAACAAGCGTGTTTGAAGCCGTAGATCCTAGATCCAACCCTTTACAGAACATTTAGATATTGAAATTCATATTGCAGCTATAAGAGGCTGTAATATCTCTGCTACAGACAAGACGCTGTAACAATTTTTGAAATACTTCTCATACCCTGTCCCTAACAGATCATAGAAGTTGGAACAAACCGAAACTTTGACGTGATCCTATCATTTTACACAATACTGTGGATATGCAGACAACATCTGCGTGCGAAGCCTATAAGGCCAATACCGCGAATATCGATTTCCTACAAAATGGCGAAGGTTTAAAGTAAATGATACAATTTTTTTTTTCGTTCAAGTAGTAGTTCTTTTTAATAATAATTCTAATAAAATTTGAAGATTGAATAGTTTCCGAGATATTTTAGTTGCCGATTTCGAAAATATACATAGGTCTGTGAAACACGGATTTAAAATTTCATTTGTCTTAAAGGACAGCATTAACCATACTATCTCATGTAATTTAATAAGTTTAATAATTTTGTGAATTTACCTTAGCAATTCGAAAACTTCTTGTCCAAGGTTCAGGTTTCCCTAGGATGGAGTGGACTATTTGAAATTATGTACTTTGCTATTTATCTTAGAAATTAGCAAAATTCGCAAATGTAGGTACCTACTTAGAGGGTCTTGTCTAAGTTGTTTTCATAAAATTTCATGCAAGACTAAAATTATTTTGTAAAATTTGAGGATGATTTAAATGAGTCGTTCCACGAAAATGGGGTAACTTGATGATGTCTAGTTAAAAACCGCAGGTAAATAGCATAACCGTGCCAGTTTTTCGCAATGTAAAATTTAAGTTAATCACCTTCTCTCATTTAAAAAAATAATCACAACAAATGAAAATTCAGAAGATGATATATCACTTATTAACCAAGTCTCAGTCAACAAAACTATGTATATCATAATTGTTTTCAATTAAAGATAGTTTGAGCTCATTCATTTGTTCTCAGACCTCTGACGTTTTGATAATAAACAGAAATATTCAAATATTTCTTCTCTTCGGAAAAAGAATTCAGATTGACTAAAAGCAAAGAACGTATAACATAAAGAACTCGCATCAGGCTGAAAACCTAGTCGAAAATCATTCAGCTCACCGGATGCGAAGGGAAGACGTGAAGGGAAAGCGTGCAAAACCTCAGCAAAGAATCAGAGAAAATTTTGTAGGCCACCGTTCGTGTGGGCATGTAGGCAGCCGCAAGCGAATTTCTTCTCGAGCCGTCGCACTGTGGCTGTGCTACGATTCTTTGCCTGATAAGATAACATGATGGGATTCTTTGAAGCGGGAAGGAAATTAGACATCAGCTTAGAGAGAATTTTTTTGATTATGTTAAGAAATTCAGGTGCATTATTCAACATGTATAAATAAGGATGTTTAGGGTTGTTAAAAAACATTAGGAGCAGCGGCTAATGTTCAGAATGTTATTTTGTAATTTGTTCTGCTATCTAATAAGTAAATTAAATTTAGAATTGAGTCAGAAATTGAAAATTCAAATATTTAAATTGATATTCAAAACTTAACAAAACGCGGAAATGTGGAATAATTTTTTAATACCTACTTATTTATATAATATGAATATTATTTATATAATGTGAATATTTATAATAAAAAAATGTCTTGATTGCTTTCAATATGTCGCTAACTAATTCGTTTCAAAATGTTTTCTAAACCAAGAAAGTTCTCAAACGAAAATGTAATCAACAGATATATCAGCCAGGCAGCCGCACAGAGGCAACAGACCAAAGCAAGGCGCATGCGCATAGGCAACGAAAGCTCTCGGAAAACGAAGGGCGAACGATATTCTGAGCTGGCGCGAGAAATGAAATAAATGTAGGCGACTGTAGGGTTCTGCTGGCAGAACCCTAGAAGAAAAATTTCAGCTCAGCTTGGTTGTTCGTGATGCGAGTTCTTTATGTTATACGTTCTTTGCTAAAAGTAATGAGAATTATAATTTAATATCTAAGAAGTTATGGCTTTGATTTATGATATTTCCACATTGGGCAGGCCGATCACGTTTTTTGAATGTGAGTTGTTGAAGATGCCAACTTGTAGTCCTGCAGGCCAGATAGAAGGATCGAAGAACTGCTTGAATATGTCTCCAGGTACACCCAACTTAAAGTTGATAAATCTCAAAGAAGAAATGTCGCTGTTTTTGATTAAAGGAAAGTTTTTAGAAGCGTTTTATTTAAATTGAGTTTATTTGAAACATGGGCAATTATAGAATCAGCGTCCGTATCACATGGAAACCGCGAAAGATGTAACCATTTCATCCTGCGTAAAACAGAGAGATCAGATGAAGAGGAATCCGTGCCGAAGATCCTTCTGTCGCGGCGCTTCCTATTAACACGAATCTAATTGTTGTTGTCAGCAACTTGAACATCATCATTCACCGACGATGGCCCAGAACCAGTTGGACGTGGTATAGTATACCATGCGCCGCAGCATCTGTAGCGTTTAGATTCTTTCCAATACTTTTTCTATCATTAATAGCTGTGTTCGACTGGGCACAGTCTCAGTGAGCCAGCTCACATTAAACCAGCTGTCAAATTGACTGGCTCAGTTCTGGCTCAGTGAGCGCGTCTGGCCCAGAAAAACGGACAGTGAAGTGGATTGCCAATTTTCAATTGTGCTGTGAAAATGGTGAGTTGGATACGAAAGTTTCAAAATTTGAAATTAAATTTCGTAATTAAAGCTGTAATTGTTGGCTGTGTTCTACATAATTTATGTATTGACCAACAAGATGAATTAAATAATGAAAGTGAAGAATAAAACCTATTTAATTAAAGAACAAATTTATTTTTATTAAGCTAACAACCTACAACACGTTATTATTCGGGCAGAGAGTCATGAAATTCTCTGTATGCCCTTATAAGGCTTTGTGTTTCGTCAACATCCCATACCGTTGCATCTAAAAGTAGGCAAATATAGCTATTATACAGGCAATTGCATTAAAATCTTACCTTGAACAACTACGTTCACTTCCATTTCTCCTGAAAAAACCTTTCAAATCGAAATATCAATATATAAAACTCGAAATGTCACTTTTCAAACGAACTGAGCTGAGCAAGTGAGTACAGAATAAAGTGACTCAGAAAACTCAGTTCTGGCTCAGAAAACACTAGCGACGCCATGCGGAAAAAAGGAGACATTAGGAGCCAGAAAAACGGTTCAGCTCAGTGAGCAACTGAGTAACTGAGTTGGCTCACTGAGGCAGTGCCCAGTCGAACGCAGTCAATATGACGAGGATTCGCAATGATTTGTTGGAATTTAGCACCACCCTTGTGAGAAGCAGAATCATCACCAAGTTGGGAGGGAACATGAATCATTCCAGCGGACGCAATCTCAGCGTTGGAGACCCCAGAATTCGCCAAGGCACCTCTGTCCGATGATGCAGAGACACTGCATCATCGAACAGAGGTACAATACAATGTACATACCTATAATAAATGTAAAAGTTTGTTTGATGTTTGTCGCTCAATCACGCAAAAAGGGCTGATTGAGCGACAAACAATTTGGATGAAATTTGGCATACAGATAGTTTATAACCCGAATTAACACATAGGATACCTTTTGAAATTCCACACAGATTTGTTGTCATGGCGGGCAGAAGCTATTGATAAAAATATTACTAAAAAGATTTATTTAAATATAGATCTAGGTACCTTTGCTTTTGCTTTTTGACAAAAAAATTTCATAAAAAATGCATCAAATAGCCATAGATCTTATATGTACATATGTACCTTTGCTTTTGCATAAAATTAAGAGGTTTTATGAAGAAACAATATTTATTCCCGAGGGAATTAAAAAGGTTTTTTATGCTAAGACGTATTATTACGGGACTTTGATATTTCTCTATTACAGCGCAAGCTATATGACGGGTGAAATTTTTTATCCTATTAATTTTTTTATATGTTCGGTGGTACCAAAATGAGTTTTGGACGGTTCTATACCAGAACCACAAATTTGAGAAATACTTCTAAACTTCTTAATCTGAAGTATCAACATTTAAGAAGTATTTAGCTTAGTATTTTTGATACACCGGGTGAAACCGGGTTGCTCAGCTAGTATAAAATAACAAATTTCAATGCTACAACGTAAGCGGCCCATACACGGTACGACTAGTCCACAGACTGAGTCGTAAAACTCAGTTCGATGTACCGCCACACACGTTCGGACTGAGCATTCAGACTCATATAAAATTTTTGAGTAGTGCGGAGCCAACCGTGAGAAAGTGAACAATATAGATAGAAAAATGATTTTGTGTTAATCTATAATTAAAATAATTTAACTGCAAGGCACGTCCGCTCTCTACAACATTTCACACAAGAATGTAAAAGACGAAAAACAAATCAAATGTCAAAAAGTCCGTCAGACTTCTCCACACACGATAAGACTAGCCTGCTGGACTGCAAGCTCCTCCCTCAAAAATCAAAATTTTTTGATTTTAGCGGACTAATTCTGCGACTGTCAAATGAGTCCGTCAGACAGAACTACACACGATAAGACTGCACTTCAGACTCGACTCAGTCCGCGGACTAGTCGTACCGTGTATGGGCCGCTGTAGTTTAAATTGTTTTATATAATTTTTCTTGGACAATCCGGTAGAAACATTAAAAAAAATAATATGTCTTCACTCTTCAATTTCAAATTGGAAATTATTTTGCTGAATTGTTACATAATATGTACATAGGTCATATTTATCTAAAGATTTAATTTTATCTAAAGCGGCCCATACACGGCACGACGAGTCCGCGGACTGAGTCGAGTCTGAAGTGCAGTCTTATCGTATGTAGTTCTGTCTGACGGACTTATTTGACAGTCGCAGAATTAGTCCGCTAAAATCAAAAAATTTTTGGGGGAGGAGCTTGCAGTCTAGCAGGCTAGTCTAATCGTGTGTGGAGGAGTCTGACGGTCTCTTTGACATTTCATTTGTTTTTCGTCTTTTGCATTCTTGTGTGAAATGTTGTAGAAAGTGGACGTGCCTTGCAGTTAAAGTATTTTAATTATAGATAAACACAAAATCATTTACTTTCTCACTGTTGGCTTCGCACTATTCAAAAATATTTGCAGGTTATGCTATACAAACGTTAGATGAGTCTGATTGCTCAGTCTGAACGTGTGTGGCAGTATACATCGAACTGAATTTTGCGACTCAGTCTGTGGACTAATCGTACCGTATATGGGCCGTTTAAGGATTTAAAAATACAGCTCTATATTATTCAATTTTAAGTCAAAGATATGTTAGTTTTTGAATGTTCCTACCTGAATATAACCGTAATAGTCCAAAAATGCAAAAAACTAAAAAAAAAACCGGACAAGTGCTAATCTCTATATACATAAAAACCGGGCAAGTGCGAGTCTGACTCGCGCACCGAGGGTTCCGTAAAATATTTTTTTTATGAGATGTAACTACAAATTAACAATTTTCGGATTTTTTCCTTTACTTGTGCTGTGAGACCTTGCTTCTTTCATTCTTTATTAAATAAAATAACTTGACGTTGTTTTAATTTCACTTTTATGCCGTTCCTACCTGAATCGAAACTACACTAATACTCGTATCTTTTAATTCACACTTTACTAAAAATTTCGGTATAAGGAAATCGCATCGCCGCCACAAGGTCAACGGGAAGTACCCTATAGGTTTTGATTCCCTGTCTTTACAGACAGACAGACAGACAGGCAAACAAGGAAGTGATCCTATAAGTGTTTCTTTTTTTCCTTTTGAGGTACGGAACCCTAAAAAGACGCTATAAGTACTGCACTAAAAAACAAAGAATAATGTTTGTAATTACTATATTATTTGAGTGTAAAAGCATGGGATGCCTTTTCTTCTAATCAAACCATCATAATTATTCTCATTGAAATGTTTCCAAAAGGCATTTGTTTAGGTACCTACATAATATTTTATAATGCTTTACGTTTAAGATAAATAAGGATACAATTGGAAATACAATCAACCATATATTCCTTAAATTGTTTATTTGAAATTGCATTATTTTTGTTTTGATAATCAAACCTAAAATTTAAATTGGACGTAAACATTTGCATTAGCATATCTCTGTACCTACTATATAAATAAATATCGCAGCACACAAATACCTCTGCTTTATCGTGACTCAGCACAACAAATCATAAAAACATGAAACAGTTGCATTCCGGCAGCGTTTCCAGTGAATCCGCTCCAGGCGCGCGATAACCTCGCCGCGATAATGCGCAAGCAATTTAAATCAGTGACTTGTACCGGTTATGCAACTAAAGCTTTCCCTCATTAGACGGGGCTCGACAGCATCGAAGAAGTTTGAGTAAGACTCGCCATTATCGGGGACAAGCAGCGGGTTGATGTTGGAGCGATTATCTCATTTAGCCCGCGTAATTGATTTTTGCTTTTTCTTTAATTGCCCGGCCTCTGGTGGGGGGCTGCCGCCGCCGCAAGCAAACCGATTCCGATTCGGGTCGGCGGAGAACGAGTTACTCCGGCCAGCAGCGCATGAATGGCGCTTTTTTACATTTATTGCGCTCTGACTCAGCGGAACAATGAAGTGGTCCTCTGTTTTAATAACACAGTCCGCGAACCAGCCGCACTAACCTGTTTTTCCGCCAAAGCAGGTATACGCGGTATGTCTTGTATTGTAACGTCGCAATAAAAGCGAACCGGTTTCGCCGTAGTTTATGGTTTCTTCTCTTACCTGAGCCTGCGACTAATGATTTTATCTGCGGATCATCTTAGGGCCTTACGCCTTCGTAGTCTGGACTGACTTTTGACCTACAGATGACAAAATTGTTCTTTTGCTGAGATTTCGTGCAATCGGCATCACATTGCGGAAAACAAAATAGAGTAAGGGTCCAAAGTTCGTATATTCACACCTAATACTTCGGAGGGGAAAGTTTCCGAAATAACAAATTATAACTGAAATATTTGCAATTAAGTAATATTCACTATATGTACGTAACGTACAGTACTTTATAATATTTTCAAAGACCTAAATTCATAATAATCTAAGAGCATCCGTAGTCCGATACAAAGTATTTTTTGTTTGGTACAGTTAATGTGAAAAATTTGAATTGCCTTAGCATAGGTACGTATACTCATTTTACTTAACGAGTTTCGAAAAGAAATTTCAGAAAATTTTTATATTTAACATATGTACATATGTATGTAGCTAAAAATATATACTATTAAAAACTTTTCGAGATGTTCTCTAATCTCTACCTTTTGCTTATATATTTTTTCAATTATGTACCTATTAACAATTTCGCCGCATTCGAGAAGCTTGGTGACTAATACGGAAAAACGTCTTACTCTTAGGTACCAGATGATCCACTTTTTTTTATATCCAGTTTAAGCTAGTTTAAATTTTGAAAATCGTGTTAGTCTATCATAAATTAAAACAAATATACTATCTTCTTCTTAGACCACTCAACAAAGACTATTTTTTAGACGGAGATGCGACCGAAAATTCTCTATGCTCATTTCTGACAAGATTATTGTTTTGTACGCCAAAAAGGACGAAACATGTTCAAATTTTACAAAAGACTGTAAAACATGTTGGTGAGTGCTGTTTACACGTTTGATTATGTTTTTAAAATTTTCTTTTTCTTGATCGTCATTAAAAACAAACAACCTCGACCACAAGAATTAAATACATAATATTTCGTTACGAAAGCCTGAACGTATTTATATTGAACTCTTCAAGTTTTAACATTTAGTATAACAAAGTAAGGTACTAATGACACACTATACTTCGTTATGAAGTAGAGCGTAGTAAAACAGTGACACAACAGGTTCTGTACTTCAATGTGTTTGACATTTTAAGATTCTTATTCAAAATTACGGCAAACATATACATGTATAATACATAATTCTTCAATTTCGCAAATAAATGACGGAGGAACATTCAACCATAGAAAGCCCTTTACTTCATTGCGAAGCTTAATTAAGTAGCGGCTCCATCATTATAAAGAATTTTTACTGAAGTTTTACTTCATTATGAAATAGCGTATTGCTTGTATAAAGCATACATACATACATAATAATTATGTGCTTCAGGATGCAAAGTTTCCTTTCTGTAAGAATTCATAATTTAATTCGTTTCCATAAATAAAAAGTTCTTGAGCTAAATTCCTTTTTGGTTATGTAAGACATATTTTCTGAAAAGATCTGTCAACGTTTTTAGTTAACTTTAAAAAATAATGTCTGAAAACGAAATTCCCTATGCTATTTAATAAAGAGGTCATCCGAAACTATTCCCTTTTTCCATGCTTCACTTTCTTGAAATAAGGGTACATGAAAGTTGTAAAATTTACGTGATTTTTCTGAGTGCAACCAAAGGCTTCTGCTACAAGAAAATTTCAACTGATTTCGCGGTACAAATTGAAAGATTTTTATACGTTATAAGAGTCAGAATTGGAAAACAAGTGTGAGCTATTGTTTCACGAGTACGGAGTTGGTAAAACAATTGCTCTGTTGGGAGAAAAATGAGGTGACCGTTAAGTTTCAAAATTTGACAGTGTTACATTTCTTTTCGTTGAGTTAAGAAAAAGAATACGTTTATCTCAATCATGAGTATTCGGATGGCATAGGAAGGTCATATGAATGGTATTGTGCTCTTTGTCTAATTGCAAGGACCAAGTTATTGATTGATCTAAATATTTACCCAAAAAGGTACCGATTACCGATATGTTTATAAACCACAATTTCGTAATAAAAAAAATTGATAACCTTGTAGTATCCAATATTTTGGCAGGAGAGCTTTTGGAAAGACATGGGATCTAAAACCCGCTATTGTGCACTGGATGTACACAGCCATAATTAGGCCCATAATCACATATGCGTCAGTGGTCTGGTGGAGTAGAACGGAGATAAAGACTACTTGTTCTATTCTTAACAGAGTACAAAGGGAAGTTTGCATAGGGATAACAGGAGCTTTTAGCTCGACCCCTGGTGCGGCCCTCAACGCAATGCTTAATTTGCAGCCCTTGGACCTCGCAATCCAGGAAGAGGCAATGAAAGCTATTTGTCGACTTAAAAAGTGTAGACTATGGCACGATGGACATGCCACCGGACATGGCGTCTTATCCCGAAGACTTGAAGAGCACTGCACCCTCTTTAGCATGCCGACGGATGATATGACGCAAATTACCATGTTCCGAAGAAGATTTCAAATTAGTCTTCCGGTAAGGGAAGAATGGGATGATCCCAACAAACTACTGGATGGATTAGATGACATCTTCTACACAGACGGATCGAAAACCTTAACTGGTACGGGCGCTGGATGGTATTTGAACGAGGCAGTCAAATACAGTATATCACTCGGAACAACCGCAACGGTTTTTCAAGCTGAAGTGTTCGCCATTCTCGAAGTGGCCAACTGGATAATTGCCCAAAGGTGGCATAATAAGAGGATTGGCATCTGCAGCGATAGTAAGGCTGCTCTTGTCACCCTACTTAACCCAACCACCAGATCAAAGATTGTCCAGGAATGTAAGAATAGACTTAATTCTGCTGCCAAGCACAACCAGGTCAATCTTATATGGGTCCCCGGTCACCAGGGAATCGATGGCAATGTGGCCTCTGACGCTCTAGCGAAAGAGGGCGCAAGCTCTCCTCCACTGGGACCGGAGCCCATTATTGGTGTCAGCTTTACAGAGTTGAAAAACTGGATAACTAGATTCATGGACTCAATATATGGTCAGAGATGGTCCAGTATATCAACCTGTAAATTCACCAAATGGTTCATTAGTCGTCCAGACAGTAACAATGCAAAACTTTTACTTCGCTTAGAAAAGATTGCAGAACGCTTGTAGGGACGGTCACAGGACATAACACATGCGGCAAGCATCTGAACACCTTAGGGATCATCAGCGACCCAGCGTGTCCTTCGTGTGGGGAGGACGAGGACAGCACGGAGCACTTCCTCTGTAATTGCCCGGCCTTCTCCCGCGCGCGCATGACAACGCTTGGCGCCGATGTAATGAGAATGGAAGACTTCAATTCTCAATCTCTATCTGATGTTCTTAGTTTCGTCAAGATGACTAAAAAATTCGGATAGGGTAGGGGACGAGTGCAATGGACCGTGGTCTGAGCGCTCGAGGTTGACACCTCCCCCTTTCTTTTAAGAATAATAAGAATAATATCCAATATTTTGACTTACACTGCGCGTTACGTGTCACTACAGAATAAAAAGCTCGAACAGCAACGTCTGAGTCGGAGAAGGTGTCCTATTTTCACTCGGCTCAATTGTCGTTGCCATTATGTTGGCAAATTTATGATGCAGTTTCAATGTGTGCCAATTTCTAGAGAGGGCTTTTCCACATGCGGCGTATAACTTAGCGTTGTCCTCCCCGCGCTACCCTCCACCCTACAGAAATAGTGCTGCATCGTTCTTCCTGCATAGGAGCTGTTAGAGCAGATTAATAACTGAAACTGATACAGCTGAGCCGGCTGAGCGAACCCTCGTGTAAAATCGAAAATGGAATCCACCACACGCTTGGAGGTCTCGCAACGCGGAACGACGCCACCTACCCGCGCCGCGCGTAACTGCAGCGTGAAGCGATTTTTTCCCTTGTTTTAATGTTTCTATTTTTGGAACTGTTCTGGATGTGGTCAAATTATAATTGCTCTTCGGAGCATTTAATACATTTGCTGTGGGAACAGATACTTTGTTGTAGCAACAGTTCTCGGAGAATTTCGCGGCTTTTATTTTCGCATTCTATTGTTGGAAATGAATAGCCGCGCTTAATTGCATTTCAGAGGTCATTCTGATGCGATTATGGTGGCCAGATTTCAGCTCTAATTTTACAATCTTTGAGAGGCAGTTGTTTGGAACATTTATAAATTACATATAGTGCTGACTCGCTAACCTGGGAGCATACATATATATTTATATATTAATGCTGTATGCTTATTAAGCTCGATGGAACTTTAATTAAAAAAAGGAAAACACTAAATAACAAAACAAATTAATTGTTGATAAAATATTTTCGGATTCTTACAGTCCAATTTAGTGTCACCTTTGGGAACGACTTCGGGCATATGTGATGATTGATGAAAAACCCGAACAATGTTTGCCAAGTCGCAGGTTGCTGGTACATAATCATAAATCAGTGAACTCACATAACCTAAGAGGATATACATACATAGTCTAGACTCTAGAGATATTTAGATCACAAGATCTTACAATATTTCTTAAAATCGCATTATCATCCAATAGTGATTTCAATAAATCCAAATCCTATTGTCGAATCCGACGGAAATGAAATCCGACCGGATTGTAGGAGATTCACAAGTAAGTTGGTATTTCTCAGAGAACTCGATTCTAAAAATCTTCTTAAATGTTCCATTCTGCTTAGAAATTTCCTACATTCTGTTCGGATTTGATTTCCGTCGGATTCGACAATAGGGCCCAATGATTTGAAACGCAATATGGTGGGTAGCGCCGGCCTGTTGAAACTACTGTCCCATGTTTTGACTCCCACCAAACACGGCATTAGGTGTAGGACCGTAGGGCTGAACCACTTGAACACGAATAACCTCGGAACGCGCCGTCGGATTTGAGTGCGGTTTTTTTCCTAAGAAAGGCCACATGACAGGGAAGCTTTTTCTCAAAAAAAGTTCCGATCATCCAATACAAAAAATCGGCAGAATGAAGGGTCGAGGTCAAATTTTGGGCTTTAAAATTGTCATTTTCGAAGTTTGACGCGGTCTCTCCCACTTGTTTATTGGCGGATTGGGTCGTGGGTAGTATCGTTGGAAAGCTTGAAGGCTCAGCTTTCTAATGCGTTATCAACCAGTATCCTAAGATGTCTCTGAAAGCACTTATAAAGCATTTTCTCTAGGTTGACCCCCTTCAAATTTCCAATTGCGATTTTAGTGGGGAACGACCGATTTTGAGGGGGGGTCACCGAACAAACGTTGATCAGGAGACCAATTAAAATCAATTAGCATACCCCTGTTCAGACCTTAGCAAAATACCCTGTATATACGTTATTGAAATAAAAGCTTTGCAAGGTTATTTAACGCTATCTATCAAAAAGAAAAACGATGCGTATTGCTTAGATTTCGATAACAAAATAAAACGTTAAAAGAAAAAAATGTAATGAGAACCGGCTCAGATGGTTCCCCTCTAAAATATTTGTTCAGGGTGCGACTCACCTTTTTAGCACGCCTTAGAGATTCTTCGAAGTGTTTCGAAACAGCCTGCTCCGCATTGGAGCACTGCTCCTTTTCGCGTCTTTCCCTCTCCCGTTCCTGAACCTGTTGTTGTTGAGCCTGTTGCTGTTGCTGCTGCTGCTGTTGTTGCTGCTGTTGCTGCTGATGATGATGCTGTAATTGTTGCTGATGGTGTTGCTGAGCAGCAACAGCTGCATGCTGGGCATGCTGTTGCTGCTGCTGTTGTTGGTGCCTCTCTAGTCTTTCACGTTCCATTTCTTTGTGCCTCTCCATTTCGCGAAATTCAATCTCCCGCCTGTCCCTGCAATCGAATTTAGAAATTTAATAAATTCTAACATCCCTTTATGTGGAAATTCACATTTATGTGATACTTATATAATTTTTACAATGCAATTGGGTTAGGTTTGGATTCGTTGCAAACGAATATTCTGTAACTATTTCGTGCTCTGCCCATTCGAAATTTTGTTACCTATTCGGCCGAATACTTAATAGTTTGTCATTTAAATAATACTGGTCAATGTACATGTACATACATATGTATATGTATACGGAGATACTTAATAAAAAGAACAATTTTAGATTAGACATGGGCTACCACGAATTTTTAACGTTATCGTTAAAATACGGCCAAATCCGATCAGCTGTCATTTTACAACTAATATTAAATTACAAACTTGTGAACTGTTTGTACTAGTTAAATTTCTTGACACAAAATGAAACACATATATTTAAATAATACATTTTAATTTATAAGGGCTACGTATTTAGTATAGTAAAGCTTTTAATTGAAGCGAACTAAGACATTTTATTTATTTATTTATTTGTTTTTTGGTGGTTAAAAAACCTAAAACGAGTTAAGAAAAGTCATGTACAAAGCCAAAAGAAAGAAATGTTCATGTGCAGTGCGAAAAAATAATTTGGATAAAAGTTTGCATGGATTTCTTACAAGATCGTTTTTAAAAATATAAGAATTGGATAACATTCTAGAAGCATTCTACGGACAATGCAATTTAATTTAATGAGACCATTTCTCAATAAGAAAACCACTTGATCTAGCATTTCGGTTAGCCCTTGCATTACAGTATAAAACTGGTCTTAATCAGTTTTCCCTAATTTCGTTTGAATTCAGATTTCGGTCGCGGCCATATTAGATTTATATTGAAGTGAATGAATAGCTTATTCTATTCGGCATTATACCTGGATTGAGGGTTTGTGAAGAAAAAGGTAATCCGCCATCTTGAAGGTGTCCACCATATCGTATTTTGGAACGATATTAGATAGGTACATAGATATGTAACTATATGTACCAAATTACACATTTATACACGCATGCAAAGTTTTAAAGCTTTATCCCAATTAGCATTGCATATTTGAAATTTTGATTGCAATATTATTAGCAGACAGACAACATAACAAGTTAAAGTACATAATTGAACCTTCAGTGACAGCGAAAAAAAAAAACCATAAAAGGTATAAAAGTTAACAGGATAAAACTCATTTTTTAACATCACACAAGTCGCGCTTTTATGAAAATCTCATTCGACGCTATTGGTTATTCGCCCCAACGTGTTCCACAAGGCAAAACAAAATTTGACAACATCCATCCCAAGTCGCACTTTTCTTTCATCGCATATAAATGACGGTAACACGGAGTGGAGCTGCTCAAGCTCCCTCGTACCAGACCGCACGATAACACCTGCCATTCTAGGGAGGATAGGGCCGAACACCATTTCTTTCACGAGCCCAGCAAATCCGTAAACCTACCCCAAATTCTCCTATATCCTTGGGGGACTGAAGTGAAAACAACATGGTGCTCGCTTAGGGGAAGGACTACACCTCTGGGCTGTGTTAGATCGTGTTGGATGCCAAGTTGCAGGGGTAGTGGTGTGGAAACGTGATAAAATGCTTAATCCATGAGCACGAATGTAGGACGCTGTTCGTAGGGCCCTTTCAGAACTTTTGTTACAACGAGCGGGACGCGTGAGACGGGACGGCAGCGAAAGTTCTCCGGGTCGTCCTTATTTTCATCAAAATCGAAAAAGGAACGTCTTCCTCGTGGAGAGGCGGGCAGACTACAATTTCCCATAATTCCAGGGTTTGATCTATGTACCTAGGTGGGAAGGGTTCGGTGGTGTCTACCAATGTGACCGAACTGGCTGGATGCATTTGGCAAACTTTTGAATGAGTAAATGTGACAGGAGGTAGAACGGGCGGAACGGAGGGAGTTGAGTGCCAGGCCAGGCAGTCTCAGGAAATTTACAAACTTTGCGGAAAGTTGTTCGGAGAGTATAGTGAACGGCAAAATTGACACAAAACGAGACTGCCAGAAACTTCTACTTTCATAGTTTTACTATGGCACGAACAGGAGGCGACATGGTGCGGGTGGGACGAAAAAGCACGTCAAAAAAGCAGAGAAAGTCGCTTGAAGAGAAAGTTAGCGAAAACTTCAGTTGGATGGAGTTTGGTTTTTTTTTCAAAAAGTACAACTTTTCTCTCCGGCAACCATGAAATCCTCTGCACTGCAAATAAAATTATTACAAAAGTTCCTCCGAGATCGAGCCACTTTGAAGGCGAAGAAAACATGGTAAGGAGGAGGTTGAGCTTTAATAACTTTACTCATTTGTTTTCGTAATCAGATACTTTTAGTTATCAGAAAAGGTAACAAATTCAAAAGACAAATAAAGCACTCGATTATACTACTACAAAATGTTTTAAGTTATTATACATAGCACAGAGCCTTGCAAAATTATGGATTTTTAAAAAAATATTTCAAAATTATTTAAGTGAAAAATATAAACGAATGTCGACTATTCATTTTTCTTAAGCTTTATATTATTATTAAAAAAACAAAAAAAAAACAAAATTAAATATTTTATTTTCAACATCAAGCATCATGAAAACCATGGCCCCTCGACGGTATGATTACTTCAGCAAAAATGATCAATCATACAAAATTAAAAACAATCCTGTAAAATGATGTAATATATAAGGGAGATTGGGGTATTGTGAGCCACACTTTTTCAAAGCTCGATAACTGCCACAAAAATCAAAATTTTTTAAAATTTCAAAATGGTTTATGTTACTAGGAAGGAAACCCTAACTTTTAGCTTGAGCAATTTCTTGAAATTATTATCTGCTGAAAAAATATGCGCGTTTGCAAAAAACATACGTTTTTGAGATTTTTAAAAATGTTGGGGAATTGTGAGCCACCGTCTAAATTAAGTCGAAAATCAAAAATATCGTTGTAAAATGTTTATTGTATGGTTGGAAATTACATAAGAATTAGTTAGAAAAAATAAAAAAAAAGAAGATATTGAAATTATTCGGATTCGCAATTCGGGCATGTGAAATAGGCTCCAGTACTGACGCATTTCAAACGAACAGCTCGATCGCATAAATCGTAGCGAATGGAATTGTTCCGGTTCAATTTCTTCGGCATATGCTCCATACAAAGTATGCAGAAGTCAACATTTTCATCTAAAAATGCTAAAAATGCGATATTGGCTTGAAAAATGGCAAAAATGTTGTGGCTCACAATACCCCAAAAAAAGTGGCTCACAATTCCCCAAACGTTCTGGTTGATAAGAGGGCCGTGTGTGATTCGCTCATTGCATGTTTATGCGAAATTTCTTTTAAAAGTTGAAATATCGATGCCATACAATAATTATGAATATATTTACCTGAATTGATTCTGCGAAAATCGTTGTCAGATCAATGCAAACACAAACGCTCGGAATAAATATTTTGAGAAAATTTTCCAAGTGGTTATTGCACGGAACGAACGAGTACGTGTGGAAGCATATATTGCTAATAGAAAATGAGTTTGGTCAAAGACAAGACGACGGCAACCATTTGCATGAGTCAGACTTTCCAATTTTGGGAAATATTGACGTGGCTCACAATTCCCCATGGCTCACAATACCCCAATCTCCCCTATATATAATAATAATAATAATAATAATATATATATATAGCTAGTGATCGTGTGACAAAGGTTTTTCTTTTCAAAATCATAAAATAGTCACGGTTTTTCAAGTTTTAAAATGCAATTAGACTCATAAAAAAAAGAGGGATAATCCAAAAAATTCAAAAATATTTAACATTTTTAAAAAATTATGAATACTCGTCAAACTCTTGATTCCCATATCAAGGAGTGTGTAAAGATACTCTGCCATCTTGGAGGTGTCCGCCATATTAGATTTAGAAAGACGTTAAATATACTATATTGCATTGTCATGGGCTTATACACGTGTGCAAAACTTCAGCCAGTTGGGATAACAGGAAATGGTTGAAAATTGACTTGCAGACGGAAAAAAATTAGCTAAATGAAAGCTTTTAATAAAAAGTATGGTTAAATTTATTAAAAGGTCGCAAAAAAACTATAATGATGATTTTGAGTTTTGTTTGGATAATTCGCAATAAATTTAATTAAACCAATATTCAGTGGAATGACGTTGTTTACAATATCTAATAAGCCCTTTAGCATAATGATGTTATTCCACACGTTTCAAATTACACAACTACATATCTAATAAATATTTTTGAACTGGAACCCTAAGCTCACTTAATTCGGTAAGCCCTCAGTACGAGTAACTAGTATACTGTCATCTCGTAGGGTAATGGGCACGTTAGTATTCTTCGTTTATTTTTTATAACAGTTTGCACTTTTAAATGTGCAATTGTTATTACGATCACCTGTCCGAATTTTGTTAATACCCCTGGATAGTGGATAGAATAAAGTACATACATAGAAACGAGAACATTTTTCAAAATATACGAACCTTAAATAAGTGGAGATAGAAAATGATTCTTCAAACACGAATTACAAAAATATTAGTAACGAAAAAATAAAGTCAAAACCGAATATTATTTCTAATTTCATATATGTACATTGTACATATATGAATTTTATGCTATTTCAGTTCTTCCACTTTTGGTTTTCTTGAATTTGATAAGTGGTCAAGAAAAATATATTTAAAGAAAAACTCAGAGAAAAAAGATCCGTTTTAAATACAGGACGCATGGAAATCTTAAATATATGACCACGGAAATGATCAGCTGCTAAAGGTACATACATGTATTTCAAAATGTTGAGCAGTGTTAGTCACAAAGCTCATCAAAGTGCTGTTTGTGCACTGCCGGCATGAATTGGTTACTTTTCCTAAATTGATTTTCTTCGTGTACTTTTCCCTCATTCGTCTCTTTGAAGCATTTTTTATACAAAGCCGATATCGGTGGAAAATCCACACACATACATTATTAGAAATTTCAAGTCCAAGTCTTCTACGGAATTGCTTGTGCAGCAAGAATTATGCAAATTCAGTACCGTCACGATTGCCGTATAGCATATGTACATATATGCAGGTGGCGACAATAGGTGAATTATAATTGATAGAAAAGGCGCGAGTGATTTTCCTGCCATTGTTCTCCACGGTCGCGAAGTCAAGAAATTCCTGTGTAACCCATGCTCACTGTGCCGCGCCTCGCAAAGCATTTGCATAAGGAGGCAGGTCGCTGCTTTAAACACAAATGGGGCTCTATAAACTAAACTACGTTATAAATACACCACAGAAAACCGTCCCCAGGACTCACGTTTAGGGGTGGCATCCCCCGGGACATTTGTTCAAGCTTTGGAACAATTTTCACTCGAAAAATTAAGGCATGCAGGCAAGCAATTAAGTAAGCCCTTCTGCTCCTACCCTCCTCAACTGAGTTTAGGCTTTTAACCCAGCGTAATTCCCTCTCCGAAAATAATTAAACGGTATCAGCGCGGGATGTGTCTTCCCTTAATATGCCTCTAGGGTGCAAAGTCCTCTTTGGCGTAAAAGTTTTCGGCGCGAATGGTTCGCTGTGATAGTTGCGTTTTTTAGATAGAATTTCAAATGAAATACATATAGGAGTGCTACTATCTATTGCAGTATTGGATGGAAAGATTTCGTAAAATAAATAATCGATTATGATCAAACTTCGCCTATGTGTTTGTTCCGCCAAAATATCTCGACTAAGTTCGTAAATGGAAGGAATCGCTCAAGGGGTGGGGATATAGGGATTAAGTAAGTTACGAGTATATAAAAAAGGTTTGAACCCGGTATCTTTTGTTTTTCTTAATCGCTATTGACCGAACTTAACAACATGTAGTTCGAAGTCGTGTTACCAAATCTTGGCGATCGGTCAAAGGGGTGATAGTTAGATTTTAACTCAACTTTTCATATACCTATGCATTTGCCTACTGGTTCGATAACTAAATTGGGGAATTTGGGGAAGGGGAGGAGGACTTTCACCTCACTATATTATATTTTAATTTATTTCCATGTAGACCGTAAATTTCTTAATCGATTTTGTTTAAACTTACTTAACATGCTTTCTATGATAATATCTTTGCTATGTTCGCAAATGGGGCGAGTCAAGGGGGCGGAGAATGCCAGCATTGCATTTCCTTATGTGAAAATCGTTTTAAAAATATGTATTGAAATCCACCCTTTCCTTCTGGCTGCCGCCGAAAGTTATTTTTTTCATCCGGATCACGCGATGGATCAACAAGAAATAAATGAAAAAAAGGATCGAGATCAGCTGTTGTTTTAAGTTTGAGAAGTTAGCAAACCTGTCTTCGTGAAGAGTTTCAACAAAAGTCAGCGGAAGAATAAAATTGTTGTTTATGTTTATTCGTTAATTCGTGTGTTTATGCAAAAAAGCATGTCAAAAGAGCTTTTCTTTCGGTATTGCTCGTCTTGACACAGGAACTATAAAATTAAACATATTTAATGCAATGAACAGAAGGTGGCAATCACTTTTTATATCACACCGGTATACTTACTTTTTCTTAAGAACTTTTTGGTCATTGCATTTCACCAATTCACTTTGAATTTGATACCAATTTTCTTTATGTTGCCGAAAAAAGGCGAAAACTCGGAACAAGTGCCTCTCGTAGAATATTTTGTAAAAAACAATTTGATCTAGATCCAGATAAAGGGTGAATCTGTGGTTCGTTAGGTACTCCATGTTAGATTTCTGATCTTGATCTTCATCCGAATGGAAAAAACGCATCTAATTTTTGACTTCTTGATCCTTGACTCAAATGCCGAAATTGAATTCCTCCTTTTTGGCCGCTGAACGCGTGCAAAATTTTCCAATATTCTCCTCACCTCTAAACAGTGTTCCATATTTTCGCCACACTGTTTATCTTTACGGTCCAGCCGCCACCTCTCTAAGGCCCCACAGTAGAATTCGTCCAACAATTTTCGACGTTCCTTATGCTTTATTTTTTATTTTTATTTAATTCACTACGCTCTGGCCGAAAGCCAGAACGGCTTAAATTTAGAATATCCAAACACATAAATTTTCTGAATAGCCAGGGCAGAAAATAGACTCGGCCAAAACGAGAACAACAAAAATATAAAGCCAAAGACATGAGGAAATTAAAATTTCCTCCTGAACAGCGGCGCGGTGCTGCAGCACGGCGGTTTTAATTATATTTTTAAAAATGCCAATGCCTGCGCATTCTGGAAGCGCTGCCCGCGTGCCGGCTAATGGCAGAAATACGGTTTTGCGATGGACGGCTTTAAAAAGCGCGACCACTCGACCTGGCCTCATTTCCTTCATGGAAACGCGGATGCACCATATTGGATACCTGACGGCATCGGGGCCTCTCGTTTCCCTATTTTTTGGGGATTTTGCGGAAATAGACTACTTCGTGTGATTGACTACTGTTTGTGCAATTTTAGAGAGCATGTGAGTTTCACACTCCAAATTTCAATTACTTGATAGTCTGCCAAATGAACCGCATCGTTTCGGCAATGAGCGAGCATTTTTTCCTCTCAATCAAGAAACTCAATACAAACTAGAACATCAAAACAATACTTTTGTTATTGACAATAGGGAAGAATATGGGGTAGTAAGATAAGACTGGGTAGGTACCTTTGAAGATGAAACTAACTGGAACGGAACGCACGAACAATTTTTGAGGCAATTTCTTAAAATGTGTCAGTGCAAACTAATACTGAAACAAGAAGCCATAGGAGCAGTAAAAAGAAAATTTTCGGTAGGGGCAGTAGGAAATGTAATGTACGAAACCCATTAAGTAATAAAAAATTATATGAAATAATATAGTAATTAAACTAGTTTATTATAATAGCATTCTTGATAATACAATAAGCAACTTTTCGCGTTAGTATAACATTTTTTCAGACGTGAAAATTTTCCTTTGCCCCCAAAAATTTCTGTGTAGGTTGAACTACGGAACTGATCCAACCTACAAACAAACAAAATGGCAGCCAAAAAACTATAAGAAATACTTTATTTAGAAGAAAACTCATGTTTTCTAACACAAATAAAGGGATATTTCAATGAATGAAATTTGGTAGTTAAATAAACTTTAATCTTACGTCTGGAAAGATATGCCGGGCGGACGGCAACGCATTCTATTTTGGCAACTCGGCCCTACACACTTCATTGCGGATTTACGCTGTTTTCTTCACTGATTTTTCTAGATAAAAGTCAATTTTGTTACAAAACTTTTCTTAAAAACCATGCACCTCACTTGAACCAAAAACTCGGCACTTTTTTCGCGTTCACAAAATTATTTGAAAACTAACTGACACTCAACCTACAAACAATCTACAGAATTTAGCTAACTGTCAAACACAATTTTTGCTTCATTCACATACAGCACACATATAGGGCAGTTCCGTTCCAGTTAGTTTCATCTTCAAAGGTAGGTACCTATGCCTGAAACTTTCTAGGAGAAAATAATTAAGAGATCAACAATATATTTGTGGAAAATGGACCACCCGCCTCTGTCAGTCTAATGAATGACGTCGAAACAGAAGGTCTCGTAGCTGCCCTGCGTGGGTTAGAAAATCTTCTTTAGCATTACATATTTTGATCTAATTTTTGCTTTGAATTCATAGTGTCGTATATTAATAAAATATCCTTTATCTGGTCCTTAAAGAGGTAATTAAGTAGTTATACTTAAGAAAACAATTTCCAAAGACTAACATGTTTTTGTCCCGACACAGTGCTATTCCCTCTTATCTCAGACAGTGTAAAAATATACATATAATTATTCTTTTTTAATAATACCAAATAGCGGAGCGCTAAAGGCCACTCCTTGAAAGGGTTGAATGCTAGGTTCAAAATAGTGTATACCGTCTGTTGTTCTTTACCCAAAATAAAGATTTTTTACTTTAAAAACATGATTTATATGTAGGTGAATCCTGAAAAAGTTAAAAAAAAAAATTATGCAAATGGCATTTCCCACTAAAATTTTGACAATATTTGTTGAGACATATTTTTGTTTTCATCGTTCAAGAGGTATCTAATACTGTTTCAAATGTGTGTTTAAAATTTAAGCGAAATTGATTCACAAAATTTTGAAGTTTCATGTAGGTAGGTGGTAGGTACGCAGTTTTGGGCCTGCGCTTCCAGAAATGTCCACCTTTAGGGGCAAAACTGGAATACGATTCTACGAGTGCCACTGGTTGTGCATTTCTTGTTTTACCTGCGTAGGAACTTGGTTTACCTGTACCACACTAAGAAAATGAAAAAAAAAACATCAGGTAAGGACAGACAATGGGGCCTGCATGCAGCCTCGTTTTATTTTGAAGTGGATTTGAAACGGTTGATTGCGCCGGCCCGTTTTATTTGCGTTTAACTGAAAGTTTGACATTGTTGCTCGTGCATCGTTTAGCAACTCTGATGTAAATCGCTCTTAATTAATACATAGCAGCGTTGCCAGACCGCACGTCTGCCGGTCTTGTTCTTCATGCGAACTTTAGCATCGACCGTCGGGAAATTAATTAATTACAACACTCAACGAGAATGCCGCTTTTGTTTATATAAAGAAAGTGATTCCACTCGAGCGGCTTTTGGAAAGCTATATGATGTCACAGGCAGCACCCGGCGCGCCAGTACTTCAATTATGTTGTACGCCCGCCCGCCCAGCCGCTGAACAGAATGTTACGACAATTTCAATTAAACTTCCAAGTAAATAAATTTGTTAGCTAATGAACTTCGAGGCAGTTATGCGGCTTCGGTGTCTGGCAACAAAATTTTCTCTAAACTTAGAGATTCACATTTTGGTGTTTAGTGGTTTTCGGATACATCTGGCTAGCTTCAGTGTCCGGAAAATTAGCGATTCCGTTGACTCTTAAGTCAAAACACAGCATTTATACTTTTCACCGTAGTTCATATAAATTATTTCATTTATTTCTATAGCGCGTAACGAATATTTTGCTTTTGAAGCGCACTGCAAGAAAATAAAATGGGAAAATCAGCAATTCAGAAGAGCTTTCGCCGTTCCGCATACGACTTAGAGAACTTCAATTGCGTAAGAGATGCGCACTTTCTTTAGCGTTTTAATTCGTCTAAGACGCGCCATGTCGTATAATTTCTAATAACTGTAAATCACTTCCTTTCGAGCCAGCAACAGCGTTTTGGTTGCACGCGTTCCGTGAAAAATTTCATTCACAATGCTCACGCCCGATGAAATAATTCTATGATAAGATAGAGCAATAAGGCTCGTCAAAAATTCCATTAACGCTGCAATAAGAAACATTTCAGCCCGCTAAAAGGAGATAAATAAACTCAGGGCTTTTGTAATGGAGGGAAATAAATTAAAAGTGAAAACGGCGAAAAGCGACACTCATGAAATATTGCATATGCAGAAAGGCGCCTGCTGCTAGTGCATAATAAATGTTGTGCGGGGCAAGGTGCACGGGAGCAGCAGAAACCAACGTGGGAACAAATTAATTCGAAATTCCACGGTCAATTATGCATGCTAATTTAGCCACATCGTACGGTAAATGATATCTTTACTGCTAGTACAATTTACTTGGATGCCGCATGAACAAAGCTCAATGTAGAATAAACCGAAATTAACATTTAAATAAAAGTAAATTTTGCTTTGTCTAATTACACAGGTCCAGCAAGATTTTTGTCACTCACTACCTGCTAAATGATTAGCATAAAATATTTTCCATACATTACATGTAATGTATGAATCCGAAAACGGAAATTCCAGTTCAGCTTGCGACTACAAAAAAAATAGGGGTTAATCTACAAAATTCTCTTTTTTGCCTCTGGAAAAAGTTATCCCATAAAAAACATAAAATGTAAAAAAATGCCAAGTCTCGCAACGCAGTTCTTCTGCCGTAAAAAGTTGTGAGATCTTATGTAAAACCAAGTCAGTTATATTAGTTAGTGTCTATGGTAGCACCTATTCAACAACTTTGTTATAAATTGTTATCTAATCAATTACCTATCAACATTTATAGTGACCGTATCAATATTAGACATCTTCATTTCTATAATAATTATAATGATTTGGCAATTGAACGGTAACATATTCTACTAATTAAAATACTGGCCGTGCAATTGCCAAGTAATTATAATTATTATAGAAATAAAGATGTCTAATATTGATACGGTCACTATAAATGTTGATAGGTAATTGATTAGATAACAATTTATAACAAAGTTGTTGAATAGGTGCTTCCATAGGCACTAACTAATATAACTGACTTGGTTTTACATAAGAACTGCGTTGCGAGACTTGGCATTTTTTTACATTTTATGTTTTTTATGGGATATCATTTCTTTTTGTTAGGTCATCCTCCTTTCTTTTTTTTCGGGTAATATATCTTGTCCGTCAGCTACTGATATTCTTAAAGCCCACTCCCTATCTATTGATTTTTCTCAGATGCTTTGATGTATTTTTCATTTACTATAATGCAATTTCGGGATTTTTCTTTTTTTTCTTCCTCTATGAGCTTAACACTAACTAAAATTCAAAATTTGAACAAACTAATCGACTTGGCGGGGGCACTACCGTGCCCACAGAACGATAGTCTACTACATTCATCCTTTCAAAATTCAATCGCGGCCAGTGGCAAGCATGAGTACAAGCGCATGCGTTATTTTTTGAATGAACCTAATTTTTAATAAAATCTTTATTTTTCATTAAATATAATGTAATTTCGGGATTTTCAGTTTTTCCTTCCTTTGTAGGCTAAACAATAACTGTGTTCAAAATTTGGAGCTTGTGGGTCTGCTAGAAGTACCTTAGAGTTTTGATGATCGGTCAGTCAGTGACAAAATTAAGAAACTTTGATTAGTTATAATTCTTAAACTACTGGTTCAAATTGAATGAAATTTGAAATATACCGTGTTTATACAATGCCTGCTTGGTTACTGAAAATTTAGGCTTCTAGTTTTATCCACAAAGTTATAGGGGGGTCGAAAATGGCCTGAACTGCTTCGAGATGCTTCGAGAAAAGGATGGTACGGCGGTGCTTGCTAGACTTGGCGGGGGCACTGCCGTGCCCCCAGATTACAAAATATTGGATTGCCTGAGGAACGAATACCAGTTTTAGCTTCAGATTTTATATAAAACAAAAACTCCTAAAGCTTTTCGAAATGCGTATACATACATATATACATTACATATTCTGTGAAATTTAGGTACTTTCTTTCATCCAATGAAAATTAGAACTGGTACATTACGTAATAAACTTCTATTGAATTTTTTTACTTTTAAGTTTAATTTTTTCTGACACATTATATATATTATTTCGTTTTTCGCATAAAAAAATATAAAAATCCTATTTAGGTATGACACTATGTTAGGAAAACTAAAATTCAAGTGTAATTTTTATATTTATCGGTCCTCCTTGCAGGTAATTTAACACATAATGCACGAACATACACGATTGCAAGAAAACACATTACATTTCTACAAACATGGAACAATAATTTAATTGTATTACTTACATAAGCGTGCATTATTGTGCAGTTGCAGTAATAGTGATATTTTATGCACTGCTCCAAACCTCCAAGCATACTAATGTAATATCCTTTGGAAACATAAACTTAAAAAATAACATAAGGTATTAGAGAAGGGTCTAAATTAAATATATACTATATCTACGTCTACGTGTATATAGCACTAACAGATAAAATTTAACTCAACACATCGCTTAATTCAATCATCGAATATCTTTATTGAAATTTAAATAATGTTGAACTGCGCCAAGTTTTGTGTCAACATTAAAAAGAACCAAGCAAATGCAAAAAGCGTTCACATCTAAATCTAAAATTGCTTTGGAAAATACACATACATAGACAAAGGAACCATTAACAACGATGTGACGGTTGACGGAGTAGAAACAAATCGATTTTTGAGAAGTTTCGTTTTGAAATTGGGGTACGTGCGCAATTTCTGGATTTCATAGGATTCGCTTTATTCGAGGGCGACTGGCGCATTGAGCGGATTCAAGTCTTGAATTGATGAACGTACAATTCAATTCTCAAAACAAAATCATTATTTAAAAATGTCCTCATACCTTTTTAAAAATTCTTATTAAAGTATTAATACTCGTATTAAAATATTAAAGTATCTATTTTTATGTTCTGCACACTAGGAACATTAGTATAGCAATACTTGTTATGTGAAGGATATGCCATTTATCTTAGGGTTTCAACAAGACAACGAGCCGAAACACACTACGAAGATGGTGAATATTTGATTGATCAATTTACTCTCTTGATTAAAAGTACAAAAGTCGTCGAATAGTAATAATTTGTTGTACATTAGTTTAAATATAAGAATGAAAATCGTATCCATTTAAAATGAGCGTATTTTCAACTTTGAAATTTTTGTAATGACATAATGGAAATAATGTTCACTTCATAGCATGTATGATATTTAAAATGTAAGCTACTCGCAAGAAAAAAAACAATTTGTTTTCAATGTTCCCAAACGTCTTGGAACTTTCAGAAAAGACAATTTATTAATATTTTTAGCGAACTCTTTTCAGACATTTATGATGTGAATGGATTCTATAACGACTCCACACACGCTTCATCAATAAAAACCAATGAGGCATCAAAACTGCGCAAATACCTGAATATCTGCGAGAAAAAAATGAAGCCATTCCGCTTTCCACTGGGGACGTCAAATCGTCTGCGAGAACGATAACTGCTGTATGAATTGCACATGGATTGATCATAACATCTGTATCTGACAGGTAAAAGATGAAAGCAAGAGGGTCGTAGAGGAGATGGAGGAGCCCGGGTAACTCTCCTGGTGCCCACTCACACTTAAGTAAGTATTAAGCAAATTGTGCTTCCCAGTCTTTAAAATGAGTGTGTCTGGAATTATTAATTTATGGACAAAATTCTATATCATTGACTGTATCTTCATCAGGTTGTAAAAATTAATATATCATACTTATATGTATACTAACAGCAAATAAATAAATGAGTTTGTAATAAATAATGTCCATTTCAAACTTTGAATTATGTACTATATGTATTTGGGCATACTGCAATATGTAGGTTTCAAAACTATTAGGTAGCATAAAAAGATAGTTATAGTTAGGTATATATTAACTGCTGCAAAAATATTTGTTTTTTAGGGTTCCGTCAAAAGGAAAAGGAACCCTTATAGGATCACGTCGTTGTCTGTCTATCAAGACCCTTTTTCCTTAGGAACGCGTGAAAGGTATCAAATTCAAATTAATCTTGCATACAGGGTGTTTTGCTAAGGTCTGAACAGGGGTATGCCAATCGATTCTAAATGGTCTCCTGACCAACGTTTGTTCGGACATCCCCCCCTTAAAATCAGTCCTTCCCCCCCAGAATCGCGATTGAAAATTTGGAGGAGGTCAACCTAAAAAATGCTTTATAAGTATAAGCATAGATAAAGAAATAACAAAGATATTGCAATGCGAACAAGTTTTTTGGCATGCTTTCGGTCAGAAAGAGCTTCCGAGTTTCCTCCACCTAGCAGAGTTTCCTCTCAATAACGCCTAAAGAGCCTTCTGCGTCGTTTCCTCCCCAGCAGTCTCAGGGAGCTGTGCTGCAATAAAGCCCCACATCGCCTTCTTGGTACGTATAGCTGCTCGTGGGTGAGAAAAGTGCGGCGCGGGTTGCGGGCGGGTGGTGGATTCTATTGTGTTTGTTAATTTCTGCTTGTGTGAACGAGGTCTGGTTCTTTTGCATGAGACCGAGCGGCAGGAACCTGAAAGATTCACAGCTGCGTGGGATATTAATGTGTAGTGCGCGCGCGTATACCCTCAAATTAATAAAAAAAATGAGTGACTTCAGGTTGAAATAAGAATTGCTTCAGAAAAAATGAAAGACTACTTCAAATAAGGGAATGAAAAAATTAATTTGTTATTATATTTATTTTTCTTTGCTTTTTAGCGGTTTTATTTTTTATCTTATTTATTCCAGCATTCTTCTTTTTCTTTTCGTCTTTTAGAACATCATTAGTTCTCCAAACACAATGTTTTTTCAGCAAAACCAATATAAAATAATTCAAAATTTGTTTATGATGCTCATAACATTCATTATTTTTAGAAAACCAAAATGAAAATTCAGTATTGTTATAAATGTAATCAATGCACTCTTCAACAATATATTTTTTCAAATTTTTAATTTCTGGTTTTTCATTAATTATAACTTTAAAAATCTTTGTGAAAATTTTTGAAATATTGAAAAACAGGTCCGTTGGATTTTTAAGCTCCCCAAAATCCGATTTATGCGAATAATTCTTATAATATATAATGGTTTCGGAATTTGTATGGTATTTTACATTTTCATCATTCATTCTTAATTCCTGTTCACATTTCTCACAATATTTAATTTTCCGCAAAAATGAGTTGATTACGAAACCATCGAAATATCGTAAAGATGGCTCTTCTACTAGTATATCCTCATTTACTACGCGTTCTATTAAATTATCTTCGTCAGTACAATCTTTTTCTTCACTATTTATGTCATCAAATACACTTGGTTCATTATTTAGGACATTATTCTGCAATTGACCTTCTTGATCAGTTGGGATGTTCAAGACGAGGTTTTCATCATCTTCTTCACAATTTTTTCCATCTGAACCAACTAATATTAATTTATGTGAAATAATTTTGGAAATAATATGTTGAAAGCAATATAATGATGGATTATAATTGTATCCTCCCTTGGCTCTGATCAACGAAAATAAATTTTCAATAATATCTTGATTAAATTTTGCTGTTAGAATGAAAGAAATGTCTGGATATTCCTGAAAAATTTCATCGCTTAAGAGCAAAATAGCTGTAATAGTTTGTATTAAGCCTTTTTTCCAGAACGACTTATTTTCAACTGGAAATGAAATGTTTCTTAAATAAGAAAGCATATCTTCGAGATATTTTCTTACTTGATTATTTTTTGTTAATCCACACTTATATGGGTTACGGTTAAAGGGACTTTTGCTATTTAGGCAGTCAAATAAATTATTAAATTTCTTAAAAAATGAAGCAGTCGGCAAAGAATATGACTCAGCGCTTTCATTAAACATATTTAATTGAGCAGCAGTTTTGATAGCAGCACTTACTGTATTGCTCATTACCTGGACAGCAAAGGAAACTTTCATCTTTTGCCAAGTGTTGGGCTCTACATGTTTTTCTGTTAACTTCCGACCCATTTTGGTCACACCATTTTTTTCCAAATTATATAGTTCCTTAACACATGTCCAAGATACAATGCCATCTTCCGTTGCAATATTCTTCGTTAGCAAAGTATTCCGAGCTGATTTTAGTAAATGTGGTACGTCATAAATAACATAAATTTTTTCATTACCATAAAGAAAGAAAGGTTTTTCAACTGTGACACCAAGATCAGCAAAGTATTTCCGGTGAGCCGATTCCTGATCGCAAGTCACATTTCTTATTCTAATGTTTATGTCTTTGCAATAATTTATAACTTCCTTTAAAATTTCAGTGAGCTTTTCTCCTTTGATTCCTTTATCCGTAGCATAATAACAAATAATAAATTTCCAATTAGATAACAAACCTCTTGCTGTAAAAACTGTTACCCTTTTTGCTAGTTCTTTAGTCTTTTTATTACCAACGTCAGCAAAACCCATGATTTCATCACTTTTCTGATCATAGCATAACTCCTTCTTAATATCTAAATCATCAAAAACTAGTACAGCTTCCTTTTTTTCTAGTGGCCACTGAGAAAAAACTAATTTTAACTCATTCTTTATTGCTTCATTTAGACCCGGCTTGACACTCTTAAAAGGTAACCAACGATGCAAGGAACTTTCAGAGGGTAAATTAAATTCTAATGAGTTTCGCAAATATTTGTAGGCTGACGGTGATTTATAATGAATACTTAGAGCTAAATTTTTCTCATTTTGATTCCACCGATTTTGTTTTCTTTTATTTTTGCACAGTATCATTTTTCCAAATGTGTTCGCATGAGATTTTGCATTAGTTGCAGAATCTATCATATTAAATAAATTTTTATTTTTGAGCTTATTTTTATTTTTTCGCATGGTACTTATTATTTTCAAAACATAGGCAGCCAACTTCTTAATTTTATTTTTCAGTTTTGCATTTTCTTTTTGCAGTTTTATACTATTCGAGTAATAAAACTGCATATTTTTTGAAATTGGTGGCACGAAGAACAGTTGAGTTCTTCAACAGCATTATGAGGAGTGAATGAATTATGTACCATTTTGTCGAGCTCTGCAATATTAAAATTGCCTTCAATTGGTTGCGTCATTGGGCCTGGATAAGTCTTCCCTGAGAATAAAACTGGAATCTCGTCTTCCATATTTATTGTGGGAGAAATCTCAATTCCATTGTCAGGGATGTTTTGCTGAATACCCAAATTTAAAGAAGGTATAGCTGTTCGCTTCAAATTTTTAACTGCAAAACTTTCAGATGCAAAGTGTCTCGAACAGATATACGTTGTTTTAACAGCATCCATATTAAGGGGACAAATTTTGCACCACTCATCAAACATTTTTGATCCCGCTTCCGGATATTTGAAAAATCTTAACTCGGGAAATTTTCTTTTAGTTGCCCCACATGATGGCAGGGCACATTTAACACCCCAAACCTTTTTAATCATTACTCTAATTAATCAAAATCAGTGCAATGTTGAAAAAAAGTAATAGAAAAATAATATTTTCGGAAAAAGGGCTAATACAAAATTTCTTTAGACAAAAACTCGCAACCAAACTGCATAGGAGACTTCTCTACTAGGAATGAAGAATTTTTTGCCTGCGCGCGCACTACACATTAATATCCCACGCAGCTGTGAATCTTTCAGGTTCCTGCCGCTCGGTCTCATGCAAAAGAACCAGACCTCGTTCACACAAGCAGAAATCAACAAACACAATAGAATCCACCACCCGCCCGCAACCCGCGCCGCACTTTTCTCACCCACGAGCAGCTATACGTACCAAGAAGGCGATGTGGGGCTTTATTGCAGCACAGCTCCCTGAGACTGCTGGGGAGGAAACGACGCAGGAGGCTCTTTAGGCGTTATTGAGAGGAAACTCTGCTAGGTGGAGGAAACTCGGAAGCTCTTTCTGACCGAAAGCATGCCAAAAAACTTGTTCGCATTGCAATATCTTTGTTATTTCTTTATCTATGGTATAAGTTCTTTCAGAGACACCCGAGGATACTGGTTGATAACGCATTTGAAAGTTGAGCCTTCAAGCTTTACAACGACACCACCCACGACTCAATCCGTCAACAAACAAGCGGGAGAGATCCCGTCAAATTTCGAAAATGGCAATTTCGCGGCAGACCCTTCGTTCTGCCGATTTTTTCTATGGGAAGATCGAAACTTTTTTTAAGAAAAAGTTTCCCTGTCATGTGGCCTTTCTCAGGAAAAAAAACCGTACTCGAATCCGACGGCGCGTTCCGAAGTATCAAGGGATTAGCTTGAAAATTGGTAATTGGGGGTTTTTGGATGTCTTTAATGCGAATATACGTCCGCAATCTGAAAATTCAAGATGGCGGATCCAATATGGCGACCAAAATTTGTGTTCACCGGTTGAAACCGGGTAATCCTTCACGTCTAAACGCTGGATCCGATCATTTTCATTTTTTGAGTCAAAGTACTACATATTTCGGACCAACATATAGGCTACTTTTTATTCGCGGGTTTCAAAATAGTGGACCCAAGATGGCGGCCTAAAGTTGAAAATATCAAGGGATTGCCATGAAAATTTGTATTTTGGGGGTTTTTGGATGTCCTTATTGTGAATCTACGTTCGCAATCTGGAAATTCAAGATGGCGGATCCAATATGGCGACCAAAATTTTGTACACCGGGTGAAACCGGGTAACCCAGCTAGTATCAAATACTTAGGTCTACGGTCTCTTAAAGTATGTGTCAACGCAATCAAAAAAATTATTTAAATAAAAACATTTTTTTAAATACCACGTTCTTAAAACGAACTAAAAAGTATAAAATAATTTCTCCTAGCCCCATACAGATTTATAAACCCGTATATGTACTTATTCATATCCCCATACAGTCCTGAAAACTTGTGGATTGTGAATTTGTAACAGTTATAAAAATATGTAGTTATAAAATTTAAAACGAAAAATGTGGAGCGCATGCAATGGATAGCGTTCGGTATCATCTGTAGGGCAGTAGAAGCAAATCACTCGTTCGGTACTGCAGTTCGATAACACGGTATACATATTTTAAGAAGTTTTCAAAAATTACCAAAACATGAAATTTTTCTTTTCAACCCCATGTTTCTCGAAAACGTGATATGCTAAAACAAAGGAAAATTCTATAAAATGAATCTATTAGATATTCGAGGGAAACATTTTGACGCCCCCCCCCCCCCCCCCCCCCCCCCTTTTAGAATGCGATGGGTTGTTAATGCGTCAGGGTTACAGAATATCCCAATCATAAAATCCATTCTCAAGTCTTTTGTACAACAAACGTGTACCTACCAAGTGCACCACGCGTGCATCTGCATGTTTTTCGCAACGTACGCGTACGTACGTACATATATGTAAGTACAAGTCACATAAAAAGGTTCCTTATGGGCAATTTTTTCTGGTTCCAGTTCGAGGTAGAGTGTCGCGATTGCGAGGGCTGCCAATACTGCTTTGCATAGACCGTTTCCTGGTGGGTGGCCAGCACCTGTGTTTCCCGCGCTATTTCATTTCTTTCTTATTCCTTATTCCGAGCACGTTTTTCCTCACTACTCAAACCCGCTCTCAATTTCCATCAGTCGTCCGTCAGGCATGGCTGCCCCTGAGTTGCGTGCTAATCCGATTTGTCGCTGAGCTGAGCTATTTATCGTGTTGCCAGCGTTGCTGCTGAGAAATTTTGCCTGTTCATCGTCCATTTCTTTTTCGTATTTGAAATTCTCACAACGCTTTAAGGAAATCATGAAAAAATATGAGGGTGACTTATGCATAATTATGAAGCACCTTGAGCAAAGCAATCACTAGCGGGGGAGCGGGTCAAGGAGGCAACCTTTGGTAAGCAAATCAACCATGAATAGGTCGCTTAAAGTGTTTAAAGCAGTAAGCTTACAAATAATATGTCGAATGAAGTTTTCTTAATTGATGTAGATGGCATTTATGCATTTGTTTCCTTTTATTTCATTTTGTTGAGATAATTTAAGCAGAACTTTTTCAGTACCTACTTTTAAGGGTGTTATGACACATTACGGTATTTAAATCACTAATATGCCTAATCACTTCAAAAGATATATCCATGCATAGGTATATTAATACTGACAACTGACAGGATGAAAAAATGTAGAAATTAACGTTGTGATACAATATATGTACCTACGGATCAACTCCTCTAAATTGAATGCAAAAAAGTGAAAATATAACATAAGTAGTTTAGGCAAAAAATATTTTATTAGTAAAAAAGAAATTAATAAAACAGATCACATTACCATTTATATGTATTCCGTATTTAATGGGTTCTCACATATTTCGCACCACTTTGGGTAACATTATTTTCTTCAGATTTCCATTTCGCGTACGTATTTTATGGAACTGTTTTAAACATACGCGAAATTAGGTTCACGTTCACGTTATCACGTGATCAAATATGCTATTTGTATTAATTTTACCTCGATCCAAATTCATTGCCGTCGTCGTTGGTGTATTTCGCACTAAATTCCAAAAACTAATAATCGTAAAGTATAATAAAAATAATGGGTTAATACATTCGACGTGCGCAAAACTTCTGGGAAATTCGGAAATTCTGGCTGTGATAAGATGAAACGTGTGTTGTATTTTCACGTATTACAGCTGATGTTTAAGTGCCTATGTTAATTTAATTTTTTTATTTTTCTCTCTAGTAAACTACTAGAGTTTTATTTTCTTGAGTGGCCGTTGCACTGTTTACAATGTAATTTCCGCAGGGTCGCTACCACAACACAACATGACTTTTTGATAACCGAATTATAAAAATCAAGCCCTAATTACCAACATTTGTAAACTTTGAATAACCAAATTCATCGAAAAACAAGTAATTTCAGATTTAAGAAACCATTTTTATTTTTTTCCATTGGTTCAAAGTAAAAAAATTACAACGGTTTTTGTAGAAAAATGGCATTTCATTAGACTTTTTTTTGCAGTACACATATAAAATTAAATTTTTGATTTTATATTAATATTTTCTTATAAAGAAACAGTAACAGTATTTTTTATATAATTTTATTTTTTTGCCATTCTTCAATTGCTTATCGCGGCGCAAAAATACTGGGGTTTGTTTTTATTCAGGTGAATATTATTCCATACCAAAGATAAGTAGAATAAATTACCATTTTATTTTTTACTTTGTACTTTCTTAATAACGGTATTGCGCAACTTCTGGAAAACAAAATTTAGATTGTAATCATTTGCTAAATAAGATCCCAAAGTGCCTGCCTATTAAACAGCAAATGCATACAAGGGATAGTTGGCTTTATCTAATAGTCCCCATTACAAGGCTTGAAATGTTTTACTGTTTTTAAAATAAACAAAACGGTTTTTAAATTTTGTACAAATATTTCAGAACAGGTTTTGCTGACTATAGATGCTTGCGGAAATAGAAAATGCGCTCACGCGAATTCGAACGCGGAAAATCGGTTAACAAATTTATTATATTTACTATTGAAAAGAAACGCAGGCAACACCATGAAGACATAGCAGCGAACCTCCACATAACCCCCTCAGCAAGGGCAAGGGAGTTATTATTTTAATAATAGAATTAAGTTGACAAATCTAACGTAAAAGATAATTTGATAAACCTTATGCTAGAGACCTTGCAGGTCTGATCCATAAATAAACAATAAAGGTATTAAAAAAAAATATTGAAAAGAAAAATGTTGGTTGGCTTTCGGATAAGTTAACACGTTTACAAGAATATGATTTAATTCATTAAGCCCCGTTTACACTGGCGAGTTTACAAGCTACAAGCCGGCGAGTAAGAAGCCGGCGAGTGCAGTTTGTTCTTGTTTAAAAGCAGCTTTAGAGCGAGTGCGTCGTGTACACTAGGCGAATGCGTGTAAAAAAGCCGGCTTTTAGCTTGTAAACTCGCCAGTGTTAACGGGGCTTTAGAGAATGAAAGCAACATGACCTCTCACAACATTGTGTAATATGTAATTAAATTATATCGCCGCGACCAAGTAACATAAAGTAAGCCGCGGAAAATTATTTCTTCGCTAAACGTTTCAAGGCCCTCAAATTTCATCCTTCTTAAGTAATGACTCAGCGGAGTTGAATTTAGCAGAAATTCCTTGGCAGTCCACTGATAGAACAGCAAGAAAACATTTGAAAAAGAAAAGCCATGTGCGCCATACCCCCTTCCCATCTTAACTATTTTTAGCCGCTTTTAGATGCTGCAGAGAATTTAAGAACTTTCCTCAACCAAAAAAGTTTGTTTATTTTCGCTTTTTACTTGCGTAGGAGGCGATTTCTATCAGTCCCGTCTCAGCGAAGGTGATTTGATAAACATTTCTCGACCGTTTTATCGCAGTTTTGTTTCTGTTTTAAATTTTGGGATTATTAGATGATTCGTGGAAATCTCAGCGGATTATCATTGTCTGTCCATTCGCATTTTTCACTTTCGTATACCCCTCACTAAGGCACCGTATTATTTATGGCTTCGTCGGAAACAATTTAAAAGTGATAAATTTTTGAGAATTCTCCTCAGATTTCGGGCGAAACAGTGAATGGCCCGATTCACACTAGTATACCTCATTTTCTTTTCCTTATGCTAGCGCAGCAAAACCCATGTAAAAACATCTGCTGGTGTGCCTGTGAGGACGAGAGAAATAGGCAGTGTGAATCTGGCCAATGACTGCAATTTCCACTTTCAAAGCGCTTCCACGTTTTCGGCGGCTGTTGTAGCCAATCGAAGCTAATTTTAGTCCACTGCAGATTTACTCTTGTTTATTATTTTCAAAGCTTGTAGTCTTTCTGGGAAACTGGTCCAAGACTAGCACTTAAATATTTATTAAAATCAATCGTTTGGGGTCATATATTATACCTACGTAATATGTTTTAGAATGGGGTAGCCAGATTAGGGATTAGAAAGATATTTTGTCGTATCCCGGACGATTAAAATACAAGCTATTTTGATCTTTAAGGTCCGCGCCCGTATAGAATCCACCACGTTTACGTTGCATTTCGTTGCAAGTTGAAATACATACATGCTTTCTTATCTAACAAGACCCATAAGCTACGCATGGGGAAATTGTGACGCAAAAAAAGTTGAACATTTTTCAACTGTCGATAGCTTTAACACGTTCCCTGCCAGAATTCTCAAGAAAGTTTACGTGAGAGATCTTATTTTATTTCAAACTAGCTTTTGTCCGCGACTTCGTAAGCGTCACGCAAAAACTACAGTATGAAAAAAAAAAAAAATTATATTATGCTATAGGAAAAGCTACCTAGCAATAGAATTGCCTTTTTGTACACTTTTCTTATTTGTAAGTTCTGTTTAACTTTGTGTGTCATTCTATTCTATTCTATTGGATTCTATGGCTACATACATAGATTAGTTTGTAATCGGTTTAGATAAACCTTTAAAATGATAATCAGCGCCATCTATGATGTTTTTTGAGTAACAACTGTACAGAACGACTAACTTATCTGTTCATATAAGTGCGGCACTAGAATCTGTTAATTTAGCATTAAGTTAATTAAATAACGTGAGATCCGACCAATATTAAATTTAAAACAATCGGAATAAGATATTTTCCTGTGGTAAAATGGAGCCTATATTTTAAGTTAGACCTCTAGCAACACATCGGTGAAAACTGCATTCAATTCCATGCAGTAGTTTTTGCGTGATGCGTGTACAATACAAACATACAGACAGACAAGAATTGAGGAGTGATTTTTCAAAAGGGCTTATTTCCATGTTTAACAAAATTTCAGTAATGAGTAAAAACGTTTAAGAGCTCTTTACAGCAACTTTTTTTTTTAAATATATATAGTGTTATAGTGTGTTGATCTAATGTTCTAATACGCTTAAAGATTTTATTGTAACATATTTGTATTAATTAAAAAAAATAAAATAACATTTGGAAATAAGCCCTTTTGGTGTAAACTACAGGAAATAAGGCTGTTTGTAATGAAACAGTTGGAAATAATGCCCTTTTGTTGTAAAATTTTATTATTATACCACAGATTATACTCTGAAGTCAGTGCACTCAAGTTCGTGACAAAAATAGTATATATAAAGGTTTCTTCAGCGACTATAGAAAATACGTTTTTTTTTACGAAATTCTAAAAATGTCTAACCATAACAGAAATTAAAGTGGAAATGTGTCGTTTTGTATGAAACTGCGATTTTTGATCACAAGTTTCTCTTGGAAATCTATGTCTGTTTCGTAATATTTTTTCACTAGAGGATGCATTTCAGCATGATAACGGCGATAGCATTCTTAGGTCGTTCAAGGTCATATGTGGAAATAAGCCCTTTTGAAAAATCACTCCTCAATTCTAAAAACTGTTGTTTTGGCTTCCGTTGCTCTAATAAAGACCCCTATATTAGTTTTTTTTCAATATCTATAATGTACAGACATCTGTTACAATAATTTTATTATATGTATAGATTAAAAATGAGCCAGCCAGAAAGAATCCCTGGTACTTTGGTTGTACCCAAAAAAATCAATTTTCTTACGATTCTTTTGAAACTTTAAATACACATACTTATGTGTCCTTTATACGTAGAAATTTTTTTCAATCGTTCTTGCGGTAGTACCTAAATTTCTAAATATTGACTATTAAAATTTGCATATTTAACATGGGAACCGTATCCCCCCTTTGCATTACGTCCTAACTTTGAGAGCTTTCAAGCTCCAAGAAAAAGCAAAGTTAAAGTACTCTGCCGGCTCGGACCTTTATGAATTTAAAACGACAAATACCTATAAAAGCAGTATTTTTTTTTATATTTGATCCGTTTGTAATTCTGAACCCGCGCTTTAGAAGTACAACAACACGCTAGGTTAGGTTGGTGGAAATTCACACCAGGGCAACTTATGCGGGTCCCGGCCAACACGTCGCATTACTAACAGAGCTCTGAAGGCTCCCTCCCTACATACAACTGTGTTTAAAATAATAGTAGTTTTAGTAAGATTATTACCAATCTTACTAACATATTTTTCAAATTCACCAGATTTCAGTCACACTTTTTACATAAGCTGACACCACCTGACACATTAAGAGGTCACACCACTTTAAAATTATTAAATATGTATAAAAACGAAAGACATTTTTTTAGGAAACGCTTTTAATGCGTGCGTGGACTTCACCTACCATCCTCACCACATTGTATATTGGCATCGAAGTTAAACATGTGTGCAAAATTTCATAACTAGAAGTATAAAAATTTTGTGTGGCAAGATGTAACCTACATACCTACATATGTATGTACATATATAACCAAAATTAGATAAATAAAAGTGTTGAAAAAGAACTAAATCTTCGGAATTTGTGTTAAGAAAAAGAAATTGAGGGACAGCAATGTAACTTAGTAAAGGATTATTTATTACACATACAAATATTCAAGTACATTAAATTTATTCACAAACTGGCGTCATTTAAAATCGTGTTTCTCAAAACTAATAAGTACTTTCAATTATCTAAAGAAATATGTACTTAGAGGTTTTGTACAAACAAATTAGATACATTAGTTACAAATGATATTATTTATATCCATTTATTGAGGTCGGAAATGAAATATTTTTTGAAGGTATTATAATATCATAACCTTTCGAAGTTTGTAGTTCTCACCCTACATATGCATTTCTTTAACTAATGCCTTAAGGGGTTACATGGGTTTCCTCCGGGAAAAAACGGCCTATTTTCAATAATTATTTTTTCATATTAAAAACTACATTTTTTATTCAAACTTTTCATTGTTCTAAAGATACACATTAGATAAAAGATTTCTGAAATTTTTGTGAAAAAATTGTTAAAACTCTGCCATTGCGACGTCATTTCCGGCGAGCCCTCGGAAAAAAGGTGTGTCCGCGTTGTCAGCAGAACTCCTAGCAGGATCATCCAAAGTGAAAAAAAAAATACGTGTTTTAGTTAAGACTAAAAACTTGTACCTGAACGAAGCAAAAAAAAAAAAAAATGAAAATTGGATTTTTGGCGGACGTTTTTATAAAAAAATTAAAATTTCGCTTAAAATTTCTCGTCATTTTTTTTTAAAAAAATAGTTGTAATTGAAAAAAAACAAAAATGCTTCGTTCAGGTACTTGTGAATTGTATCTCGAAGACCTGTGTAAATTTTCATCAAGATCAGTTCAGTAGTTCTCGAGAAATCGTGACAACCGACTTTGAAAACACAGTTTCGAGAAAAACGCGTTTAAAGTTTCGAGTTTGAGCCCAGCTAGCTGTGAGCGCGCAACTTCTGAAGGCTGTATCTCCGCAACTATTACTCGGATCGACTTGAAACTTTCGGACAATATTCTAGAAATGTTGTAGAATTTAATAAGCCAATAAAAAAAAAATCGATTTTTTGAAACCGTGAAACCCATGTAACCCCTTAAAGCACATAAATTTAAATATGTACCAAAAATTTTGGGAAATCTTGCACTACGCCGTTGTGGCCTCTGCAAGAAATGTAGGTTATCTACAATAATTACCCCATTTTGCTTAAACAAAAAAAAAAAATCATTGGGCCATTGATTTCAAATCAGCTGTAAAAATATGAGAATTCAATATGGCTACCAAAATTTCTGGATCGCTTAAATTTGAAAGAATGTATCGATTTAAATAACTGACCTAGCGCAGGAGGTGGTTTTAGTTCACTGCACTTTACAGTTCGGTCTGTTAACAGAAATGAGCAATAAATGCTTCACTGCTAAAGCTGAGCCCGATTTACGTGGTTACCTACATTTTCCGTTGCCACGAGCTGCGATTAACAAATTACAAAAAAAAAGTGTTCCAGTCTCGCGCACAAGTTCACTTTTCCAGCATGCCAATCACCCGGATTAGTGGCGTGCAGCACAATAAGTCATGTAAGATACCGCGAAGCAAGACTCAAAATGAAATGAAAATAAAAAAAACAAAAGTTTGTTGAAGCACAAAGGAAACACGCCGAAGCGGCGATGACTATAACTAGCTCCGTACAAGACGCGTCCGGAGAACCAGAAGTGAAGAAAATGTGAAGAAAAATAAAATCAGCCCGAAAACGAAGAAAACGAAAAGTTTCGGTGCGGTGAGTGAATGCCTCCGCTCCGCACAACATGGCAACTTGCCATGCAGAAACCCGAAGCGGCAGGACGACGCATGCAATCGACGGACTCACATAAGGTCCAACATGCACGGCGGCATTCCCGCTCCGATGCTCTGCAGGGCGGGCGGGTGTAGCGATGCCTTTACAAATAAACATGGGGCCGGGGCCCAACATGGAGCATTTATCATGGCCTTGATGAATTGACCGTTATGTGTTTTATTATGTCATGTGTGCTTTTGTTTGCGCTAAGGTGAAGATACACAACCTCGTCTCGGCTCTCCGTCGGCCCGGCTTATTATTTTTGCCCTGCTCGCTTGTGTTCTTCGCCTTTGCCCTCGTCCGCTCGTCCGGACGGCGATGCTGCTGCTTTAATGGCGGCCGGCGCGGCGTTCATGTCGCGTTCTGTGCATTCACCTCAATCTGATAGCGCTAGAACCAGAACCAGCCCCCTCCCGATCCCCGCGGGGCAGCGCAGCACCGCAGTCAGCCAACTCGGCAGATGCTTTGCTTTGCTTCTCTTCTTCTGCTGCACAGCGCACGATGCTCCGCCTAATAACAACGCAAGTCGCTCGTGTGAATTCTTTTTGATGTTTCAGATTTTCACGGTTTCGTAACTGAGGCGACTCCAAACCTTTTTTTTTATCTTCAACCTTTTTTCTTTCCTCGTGCTTTGCATTGACAGCAACATTTTGCTTTTGTCGTAGTCAGAAAAAAATATGCCTGGACTTTTTAAGCAAAAAGACAGCTTTTTGCAGAACTTCTTTTGAGTCTTTTGAAGAAAACGAATGCACAAGGTTTAAACGTCCTTTAATTATTTTTTGAATATAGACGCAAGAGCTCTTTTCCGATGAATAAATGTTAATATTTAGATAGCAAGTGTTTTCGTCAATCTTCAGTTTAGTTTACAGTCGAATTTGTTGCTCCTTTTCTAGTGTTTATAAGTAACTTTTAGTAGCATAAGTTCATTAAACGAGTACTGCGCAATTTTTGATTTTCATATTAAGGATATATGTAGGTACATACATACATATATGTATTTACATCCTGCGATTGTTTACCTACTTTGTGATATCAAACAATGAAAAACTGAATCCAGGAGTCAGCATAAAATCAGTTACTTTTTTATTCATCCGTTTGAAAATATTTGGGCTGTAATCAAGTACAAATCAGTTTTTTAAAATCATTCAATGAATCAATTGATAACTGTTTGTGAGAATCAATATCAATTTCTAAAGACAAGTAAATGTACGATTTTAGGTTAGGATAGGTTGGTAAAGCTGTTTTTGTCTTCAAAAGACACGCCTCGGCCATTTTGGCCTAGTGTAATAAAAACAACTTTTTAATCACGAACTCTAGTTGGAACCAAACTAATGACTTCTAGGTCCAACTTGACTCGCCACTAGACACATGTACATATGTATGTACATATGATCATTCACAGCCGAAGTTGGGCAAACCAAGAAAATGATCTTTGATAACCTTTATATGTACGTATACAGAAACAAAAAGCAATTTTTAAAGTTCATCCCTTTAATTCTTATTATTATCAGGCCAAATCGAGATGAAACTAAAACGGAAAAAATCAGAGCAATTCAATTTTACCTGCGCGCTCTCGCAAAAACTTTAGGAAAGATAAACCAGTGGTCTCGGTAATAAAATGAAATCGAGAGTATTCAATATTATCAAAAGGTGCAAAGTAATTGGCAGAATCGAAAATAAGAAGAAAAACTCTCAAAATAGAAAAAAATAAATAAGAGCAATAGATCGAGTTAATTATTTGCGTGCGTTCGGCTGTTCCATTAAGTGAATGAACTTGAGATAACTGAAATGCAATCTTACATATGTATTTTTAAGACACAACACTCATTTAGCGAGTCAATGGTAGTTTCTTGGCATATAAAATTCGATATTTCCATTAATTTTGGACTGAATCTCTAAGCTCAAGATGGATCTCACCGTAAAAAATTCAGCTCAGAAACTCTCGAATAGAAAAGTGAAATTATAGAGTTGAAAATATTGAGATTTGATACTGAGAAAAATTTCCGTATACAACCCAATAATTCCGTTAAAACATTTGTTTTTTAATTTTTTGTAGTTGCATTTTGTTGAGAATAAAACTTCCTTCTAAAAAGATGTAAGTGCTGAATTTTTATTCTGATAGTCTCAATGTATGTATAAATCAGTCGAATTATATCATTATGAATTTTTATAGTAATATTCTAACGAGCGCATATCCTTCAAACTACTGGATTTACGAATAGCCCTTAAGATCTTTTTGGTGGGAAATTTTATTCTCAATAAAATGCTGCTATAAGAAATTTGTTGACATTTTTTTAAAAAGTTGTTTACGTTAAGATAAAAGAGTAATTGTTCCTATGTAAATTATATTTGAAAATAAACTTCCCTTTATACAGATTTGATCTACGAGTCTGCAAGTTCGGGAGGATTTGTATTAGACCTAATAAATATATACAGACACCCTCACATAATGAGGGAAGTGTATGGTAGAAAAGATTAACAATTGCTGAATATAGGATATACTTATCTATATTTAACAAATTCTAGTATAAGAATTGACCCATCAAAGCAGCTTACCTGTAAATAAGAGAAAAGCAACTTTAGAATTAGGTTTATACCTTTTATCTATTAAACAAACGAAAAATTACGCACATAGGGTAACTTTTTGATGGCGTTTAGTGGCTTTTTCTCGCATGTAAGAGAGGAAATACATATCTTCAAACCCGAAGTTATTTCTACACCCCTGGTCGACCGAGAGTTTTTAAGAGATATAATACCGAATATACATTCGATTGAAAAACGACACGTCCTTAAAGTTTAATGTTACAAAAAATGTTGCTACGCATTAAATCTCGCGAAAGGCCCAGGTGCATAGATTTGTGTTCTTTTAAATAGTCCACTAAGAATAGAACAATACAATATGATATACAACCAATATCCTTAATAAGTCATTACAAAGCCGCATTATAAATAAATAATATACAGTCGAATAATTAGAACCGCGTTATTTCGAAACCGTGTTATATGAAACACAGAATTAATTCAAATTGGGAAATGCGTTCTATGGAAACCGCGTTATTAGAAACACAGAAATAAGACAAACCATATTATGTATATAATAACTGAATTCTCAAAGTACCAAGTTGATATGGGTAACAAATAAAATTTTCTAAATAGGAATGACAATAATTAGGTTTATTGAATAAAATACATAGCTCATATAATAAAATTATAAACTAAAAAAGTACTTCCAAAAAAAATTTAATTTGATACATATAAGATTGTTTTCATCAGCACTGTTGAATATTTGCAGTCCTTTTTTCCTGACTGTCTGAAAATCGTCCTAACTTTGCAAATTTTCTTCTTAGTTTTCAAAAGTAGATTTATTTTGTAATTCTACCAAAGCCCCTTTATGTGGAACCTAGCATGTTATATATTGACTTTTAAATTGTGCACTGCGAATCGTAAAAGGATCATTTGGACTTAAGTGACTTAAATTCTTTAGCCAAATCCATCCCGTTTGTTTTTACATCATAACAGAAGTTTGAAACAGATTTTATTTTACCCAAGATATTCTCTTATGTAGTACTGTACAATTGCAACGTATGTATATTAAACAAGTCAAAATACTTTATAACACATATGTACCTATGTACATATGTCTGAACTTCAGAAAGACAATATTAGAATAAATTAAAAGAGAGAAATGCTTTATTGTTTCCTCATTTTTAGGGAAATTCCCTGATATGGAAGTGGGAACATCCCATAAATGTCCGATTCAAAAATCTAACACATCGAATAAGTTTTGCCATAGATAGATTGTTTAAGCCTTTTGAGTTGTGGAAATGTTGTTGTATGAAATACGTGTTATAAGGAGACCCGCGTTGCGTTGATGCGTTATATGGAAATCGCGTCATCAAAACACTGCGTTATTATAGGTGATTTGAATGTACATACTACAAAATTCCCATAGTAATCATTTATAATACATATTATAGATTGAAATTTTCAACAAAATCTATGTAATTCACATTTGTTATTCGATCTTAAAAAATTCATCAACAAAAATGAAACTATCAAATTTAAAAAAAAATTTCGATCCCTTCCGAAAATGAAAACACGTAAAATTTGCTATATTTCGTATCGAATTAGTTTTGTTACGAAAGTTAATACATTCAAAATTCTGCATTTTTTCTGAATTCGTTTTTGTACGAAAGTTAGAGCAGGGTTCTTAATTTCCTTGGTTGGTATCCAAATCTATGGCGCATTACGCTGTGGATAAATATACTGTATTTATGTCGATCTAAGGCCTATAGATGGTGTTGCGTTAAATAAATAAAGGCTTTGTACCGCTTGCTATCAACTAATGAGTAATAAAACTCTGATTTGCCAGTTATCTTACCTATCAAGGCCAGTTTATACAATAAGCGTATAGATATAGTGCTTAAATGATCTCCCCAATGACACAACCGAGCGCAATTGAAGTTAAATGCCCAAAATAGAATGCACACGCCGCACATTCAGTCAGTTTCCCGCGCACTTTTCCCGGAGAATATCGTGAGCCCCAAACGGCAGCCATTGGAATGCGTCCACATAAAACAATTTCAAAGTGCGACGACTTTTCCAAGCCGAAAACCCCCAAAAAATGCTTTTCTGACGAGTTGTTCCACATATGCTGCTATCAGCAGGGTGTGTACCTCGCCGACCTAGATTTTAAAAATGATGACGCTTGTGTCCGGTGCTGTCGCCATGTAAGCACCACGAAGACGCCTCCTCGCTACACGTGCTAGATAGCCGTTATCATGCACCAGTCAGAACTGCCATGTCGTTCGTCTAACTGGAGTGTTTGCCCCGCGAAAATTATTCTTAAAGTGCTGAAAAGAGGGAAGATCTCCAGATCGGACGACTTATTGCTGAGCATGAATCGATATTTTGAAGTGGGGAGGGGACGAGCCATCATTTGAACGGAGTGCTGGCGTTCTGAAACGAGTTCTGTCCCGGTCGGAGCTATTAAAAAGCCACCCACCTGGGGCTCACCTGATAAATTGGCTTATAAGTTTAATTCGGGTGCGTGGGTACACACAGTCGACGATAATTGAGACTATGACTATATTGCGGAGGGGACTGGGTCGGGTCATTGCCGCTGAATCGAACCATCATAAAACCGAAAGAGCGCCCGAAGGCCGTTGTTTTGGGGGAAAAAGCCGAAACGGCGCGGGCTTTTCTTTTTGTCCCCTAGTGTAAAGAGCACCGAAGTTCTATTCTTAATGGTCGAAAATGAACAGATGAAAATCCCACTACTACAATTAACCAGCTTAGGCGTGTGTACGCTATTGAGAACTACAACTACGGACGGAAAGCCAAACCCAAAAGCAAGCAATCGTTGTAAAAAAGCTGACCGGAGGAGGGTAGACGACGGTAGTTCAGAGTTACCTGGGCAAACACATACAACTGCACCCAGGTAGCAAATCTCGGCCTAATCGCTGCTGTTTCTAAGAATGGATTCAAGGAGCTGCAATGAAATCAAGGATCAACATAAGAAACCTGAAAACGTCTTGGCTTGGCTCACTATTGGAACACATCTACATACAGAAAAGCCCCACAGCTGGATTACGACATGTGCCTGACACAACTACACACACTTATCAGGGGACAAAAGAATAGGAATCGTACCCTCTGCGAGCGAAGATTCAAGAGGGACAGCTCAGTTTTGAAGAAACGCTCGGAGGGAGAGCAGCAGTGTCTTATGCTGCACGGTTTTTCTTTACTTTTTGGTTGTTGTCGTTTCTTTTTGTATAACTTCAAAGTGGTGAAATCAACGTTTTTTATCTTACTAACGCGCCTAGGCTGAATCGTTTGAGTGTTTTCTTTTTGTTTTGTTTTCTTTTTTTTTCGGTGCGAGAAGATAGTCTGCAATACGCTTTAATGGGTCGATCAACGTGTCTAACAGATGACGAGAGAAAACAAATTCTCGAGATGCGGGAGCAGAAATATACAAATAAGAAGATAGCCGAAACTCTGGGCCGTAGCCCAAAAGTTGTAACGCGATTCCTCAAAGATCCAAACATGTATGGGAAAAAACGTTATCAGGGTCGACCGAATGCCCTCAACGCGCACCAAAAAGAAGTGATACTCAAAGTGGCATCGACCTCATCGCTCAGCGCAAGAGAGATAGCGGAAGAGGCGGGCGTCGACACAAACCCAAAGAATATCCAGCGGCTTTTGAAAAAACCAGAGAATTTCACAAAATTCCATCAGGACTGCCGGTTAAAATTCGCGAACAGCTGCAAGGACTGGACGAATGAATGGAAAGCGGTGATATTCTCCTCGTCACGGAAGTTCTACCTGGACGGAACGAACGAGCAGAGCGCCTACTTGAACCGTAAAACGGGTGACGCTTCTGTCCATGTCTGGGCGGTAATCGCATACAACCGCCACAGCCGCCTCTCCTTCTTGGAGTACAAATTCGACGCGATCAGCTACACGGTGTTGCTCGAAAAGGAGCTGAAGCCCTTCCTTGCGCAGTGCTGCAACGAAAAATACTACTTCCAGCAGGACAACACACAAATGAACACCACCAAAGCGGTTAAATATTGGATCAAGACGAACAACGTCAGCAGTCTGGACTTCCCCCCAAAATCCCCAGACATTAATATTATTGAGAACGTTTGGGGCCACTTGGGAAGCATCCTCTACAAAGACAACAGGCGCTTCGGTTCCATCAACGAGCTCAAATCAGCTGTGGCTACTGTTTGGGAAAAGGAGCTCGACCAGACCTTCATCCAGGGCCTCTACACATCCCTCCCCGAGCGAATTTCTGAGGTCATCAAGAGCGAGGGCGGCATTACTTGTTTTTATCCCAGCACGTGATTTTTTGTTGATGTTTAGCAATAAAAGAAATTTACAGGCAGCAATTTAGTCTTTCTCTCACACAACTACAGTCCAGCCCTGCTTTTCCCGGTACCAAAAAGTTTCAGGACTAGAAGCACAAACTACCTATATACAGACGGAACAACTCGAACATTGAGTTGCGAAGGCAAAAATGGGTTACGAGTCGTAACCCATCCGAGCTTTTTATTTTCTCTGAGAGCGAAAATTCATCTCGGAACTTTTTCAACGCTAAGCCGGCTGTGTTGCGTTGCGTGCACTGTCCTTATGCATCAGATTTTGTGTATGTATGCAGGATTAAAGTTAAGTCCCTTTGCCCGGCGCCTGCCTGACCAACGAAATCGCGAGAGAGAGTTGAGCTTTTTACTTGAGTTGGCAGGAGCTTCGTGATGTCGTGCCTCAGTAAAAACTTTCAGTGATAACACATTTTGTTCGGGCTTGTTCCGTCTGTATAATAGGTAGTTTGTGCTAGAAGGGAAGGGACTTCGGGGACAGCTGGCACACCCCTTTTGAATTTACTCATTTCTTCGGAAGTCTTTCAAGATATTGTTTCCTTATCCTTCTTATTCTATTTTCCTGAGGGTTCGGGTGGGATATTCATTCTATTTCGGACACAATTTCAGTGCACAAAAGATTCTCCGATGGAGCATCATCGTCAGGGAAAATTTAGATTGTAGAACTTAATTAAACTGCAATAATAAAATTGACAAAAGATACAATATAGATATAGGGTACTTCTTCATTTATTCCTAGATTTGGATGATAAAATGCATAGGTACCTACACCAATCCAGAAATCACGACAACTACCTAACTAGACATCACAGACAGTAATAAAAGAAATGGAGATGACCTTTTCTAGTTTAGTTTTTCCTTGGAGTGATGAGAAGAAATTCCTTTTTTTTTTTAATTTCTTTGGGCAAAATCCGAAAGGACTTAACTTAAATGACTAAGATAGCACCAAAATCTATTGCTTTGAAACACATGAATTTTTTTAATTGTGAGTACCTACCTTAACAATCTGGGTACAAACTATGTTAAAACAGACTTATTTTTCAGAATTAGTATTAACTAAATGGGACATTGGCTCTTATATCATTATAAAAAAAAAGTGAATTAAATTCGTTTCCAATTTTTACATAGGAAAACAGAGCTCGATCTCAATTTGTACGTTTTTCTATATATACAATCAATCCATTATAAGCTTTTGATTCGGTTGAAAATGTGAGTTATTGTTTCGGTTGAGAAAGATAATAATTTCTAAAAATGTTAATTGGGGGAAAAATAAATCCAATATCCTTTCCGATTTTTTTCCTAATAGTTCTATACTTTTTTAAGTTCCCAGAACGACAGAAAAAGTAAAATTTATGATTAAAAAAATATTTTTTTCTTGTAATGTAATCTAATTCATGTTTAAATGTGAATTGTAACTAGCGATGAAACTTATTCATTATGAGTTAAGTTCCCTTCACCCAGCTGCCGGTGTACATAGATCATGATGGAATTAAAACAAAAAACTTCCGGTTAACGATTTTAGACTGACACTTTCGTCATAGAAAATATGAACAAAGGATCTTTAGTGTTCAGTTTTTTATTAAAAAAAAAACAAACAATAAGAAAATAATATTTTATTTCTTTCATAACTTTAAATTAAATTTTGCTGAATATTAAGTTTCATTTAGAATTAATAAACTTTTAAACATGAGTCTGTCAGAAAGACCAACATTTCATAAACGCAAAATTACAGCAGCGTCCCTGCTAAACAAATTTCAAAACAATAATTTGGCTTTTTTATCTAAATAAACTTGGATTAACTAATATCTGAAATTAAGTGTTATTAAATTTCCATGTTAAAGTGCTAATTCAAACTCAGATTGGGTTAAAAAAAAACCCAGCTACATACAGGGTGTTTTGCTAAGGTCTGAACAGGGGTATGCCAATCGATTCCAAATGGTCTCCTGATCAACGTTTGTTCGGACACCCCCCCCCCCCCTAAAATCGGTCCTTCCCCCTCAAAATCGCGATTGAAAATTTGGAGGAGGTTAACCTAGAAAATGCATTATAAGTTCTTTCAGAGACATCCTACGATACTGGTTGATAACGCATTATAAAGCTAAGCCTTCAAGCTTTCCAACGATACCACCCACGACCCGATCCGCCCACAAACAAGCGGGGGACACCCCGTCAAATTTCGAAAATGGCAATTTCAAAGCTCAAAATTTGACCTTGACCCTTGATTCTGCCGATTTTTTGTATGGGAAGATCGAAACTTTTTTTAAGAAAAAGCTTCCCTGTCATGAGGCCCATCTCAGGAAAAAACCGCACTCGAATCCGACGGCGCGTTCCGAAGTTATTCGTGTTCGTGTTCCAATTGGACTTCATTGCGTGTAGTGGGTGTTTTATTAATTATTATAACTCGAATAACTTCGGAACGCGCCGTCGGATTCGAGTGCGTTTTTTTCCTGAGATGGGCCTCATGACAGGGCTTTTTCTTAAAAAAGTTTCGATCTTCCCATACAAAAAATCGGTAGAATGAATAGTCAAGTTCAAATTTTGGGCTTTGAAATTGCCATTTTCGAAATTTGACGGGGTCTCCCCCGCTTGTTTGTGGGCGGATCGGGTCGTGGGTGGTATCGTTGGAAAGCTTGAAGGCTTAGCTTTCTAATGCGTTATCAACCAGTATCGTAGGATGTCTCTGAAAGAACTTATAATGCATTTTCTAGGTTAACCTCCTCCAAATTTTCAATCGCGACTTTGAGGGGGAAGGACCGATTTTAGGGGGGGGGGTGTCTGAACAAACGTTGATCAGGAGACCATTTGGAATCGATTGGCATACCCCTGTTCAGACCTTAGCAAAACACCCTGTATATTATGATTCTAGATGCTTAGTCTAAATTATTTTAAATATCTATTGCTGCTCAAGAATATTATGCTGAGAAAAAAACATAATACGCCTTACTTAAATATTTATATCATTTTTTAATCACCAAATTCTGTCACAACTATACAAATTTTTTGCTCTAGTTAAGGGTCAATGTTTTAATTATTAAAAACTAGCTGACTTATACCCGGCGTTGCCCACCCACAACAATCCCTATAATAAAACTAAGCTTACAACATACTCATAGAATTTCTTCTCAATCGCATAAATAATATATGCATGACTCACCATATACATTTCAGTCTTAGCATCCCCCCCTCTCTCACTCTCTCTCTCTCTTCCCTCTCTTCCTTCACCCTCTCACCCTTTTCCAATTGTTAAACAACATATGTATGTCATTTGGGACGCTTTGCGTAATATGCCCATAGAATTTCATCTCAATTGGATAAGTAACTTTTTGCGCGACTGTCTGGTCTATATCCCCCTCTCTCTCACCCCCTTTTCATCCTTTAATTAGACAGACGGACAAAGAAACAGAAGCCTATGTACACTTTCGCTTTATATACATAGATGAAATATTTTGTAAATTTTTTAAAATTCCAGTTTATGAAATTAACCCTGAAAACCCCCGCCCCAAGTGCCAAGTTCGTAAATTCTGACAGTTTAAAAAAGTATAGGTATACTAAAAACACGCGCGTATTCGAATGCACAATATAAATGAATGTAAGTATGTTTGTAACGCGGCACTAAAACTTCTATGCCAGGATCTAAAGTAACTATTGCCCATATGTTCTGTATTCCGACTGAAATGAAATCGAAAAGAGCTTGTAAAACTATATACTTTTCTTTCGAATTGAAATTCCGTATAAAACTCCTATCGTAAAATAATCTCAGTAAACTTTGACTTTAATTTTTTGCATTGAAAGCGTTATAATCTAGTCGAAGAAGATATATGAAGTGTTTCGATTTATTATTAGCTCTTTTACTTTACCATGACAACTTTTTTTTTGGCCAGAAACTGTTGTTGTTAAATGTAAGATTTCAGATAACAGTTTAGACAATTGGGTGAAAGAACTCTCACCAATTGTAAGTTTTGGTGCCATTTCGGATTAGGATATTGTATATGTATATCATATGTTATGTATATTGATAAATAATGCAATATTCAGATTTGAAGCAATTTAATTCTAACGACGATGTTTTAATATTTTAGGGTTGTTACTGAAAACGATTTGATTATTGTTTTTGGATCGTACATAGTATACCTACTTTCATCGATACTTTGGTATTAGAGTGCCCGATACTCATATTTAGAGTATCGATACTTTGCATGGACCTTATTTTGATGCAATAAATATTATTTCAATTCGATAATATTAACCACTGACATAATAGGAATTGACTAGTCATCCCATACCTACGAAATGCATAAAAAAAATGATTTAGGTACTCTTCGTTTTCCTTTCTAATTTGTTAATTAACGTATTTTGAGCAGTCAGGGGTTGAATTATTGTCAAATGCAGTTTTTGAGCACTTCTCATATTTAATGTCATCAAGCAATCGAACCGAAAATTATTATATAATTAGTAAATACCTATACATTACCTATATAATATATATATTACTAGCTGGATTACCCGGTCTCACCGGAGATTCATTGCTATTGTACAAAAGTAAAGATTTTAGGAGTTCCTCTGGCTCACCAACCGATGGAAGTGAAACTTTACCACCAGAACAACACATACCCGGTGTTTCATCTTTCCATTTTAGTGCTTCACAATGTTTACATTTTTTTTCCATTCGCTCTATGAGAACTAATCGATTGTTAATATAGTCGATCAAAGGGTCATAATTAAAGGCAGCATCCTGAAACGCCTCCCATGTTTTAGCACAAATTTTAAATATTCACACACTCGTCTGCCCGTTCCGGTTAATCGTTAATGGGCCTTTAAAAAGTCATATGACATTTTAAATCTCTGATCAAAGGAGACATATGAATGTGTTTACACTGTATGACTCGTTTTGTTGTTTTCAACAATTCCCATTGTTTTTAATATTCGAAAGTAAAAAAAAAGTAGCCTATGACCTTCTCTATGGTCTAATCCATCACTGTACCAAATTTCATCAAAATCGGTTAAATGGTTTAGAGGTTAATAGACGTGAAAGCGTAGCAGATAGACAGACAGACAGACAAAAAGCAGCCTATGTCCTTCTCCTAGTTCTAATCTATCTTGGTACCAAATTTCATCAAAGTCGGTTCAGAGGTTTAGGCGTGAAAGTGTAGCAGACAGGCAGAGTTACTTTCGCATTTATATATTAGTAGGGAAGTAGCGATAGGTATATCATATAATATTATTAATAATTATTGCATCTCCTTTAAAAAAATTCAATTTTACACAATTTTTTAAGTTGTTGGCAGAAATTTTATTGTTTAATGATGAGAATTAGCCTTTTAGAAGCGCATGTGGACGGTTTATTTTTATTTCATGTCTGATTCACCGTTGAAAATAAAACAAACACCCAAAAATTCTAGGGGCGTAGCGAATTAATTCGTATTTATTTGCAACTGTGTCCTTTTACTGTAACTAAAATTGTATATAGCATAAACTAAAAATGCTCTAGTTACCATTTTTGAATTCTTTTCGTAACGAATAGTATCGATGCTTTGGATTAATACTTAATTGGGTTTCGATACCGTGTCTCCGATACCAAATGAGTACTTTGGTGTTACCCACGGTCGGTACTTCGAACCCTATCAATAACGCGTGTAAAGCCTACTTCTGTCATCTTGACTATGCAATTAAGCAGTTCCATTTTGATTAATTGTAGAATATCGTATAGTATACTATACCAAAATTGATTCCACCAATATTTTAATATAAAAGAGGACTTTCTTTTAGCAACACAAACTTTTGGTTTATTAGTTTAAACGACATATCTGTAAACATAAGTGTGGCCGCCATGTTTGGTCGAGCGAATACAACTACGCGAGGCTATTTATAATGAAAACAACTGAAATAAAATTTACGAAAAGAAATAAACCACTCTCTACAGTCAAGTTCAGCCATATGGAGAATAATCGACCCAAAACAAATCAGATGAGGCCTCGTTTACACGATGCAGGTGACACCGGAACAATGCCGTCCCACGAAAGCGCAAACCGTCAAGTCACGAGAGGTTTATCACCTCGTCTTCTTGGTCTTTTCTGTCTGTCTTACCTGGTTCAGCACGCAGCCACAAAGCGTTCTGGCGTGCTTGCCCCGCACAGGTGAAATGTCTTCGTCAGCAATAAATAAGCCAAAGAAAATAGTATACCTACACATCGCATCGCATCGAGGAAGTTCTTTTCTAATTTGTCGGCAGCTTGCTTGTGTTTTTTTAGCTTTGAACTTTTTCAACCGCTCTAACGCCATGGAAGTTGTTCGAGAAAGAAAGCATAAGACGAAGAAACAAAATTGAAGGAAAAGACGGGTAATAGGAAAAACCTCACCTTGCCATATGGACGCACCGATTCCACTCGACTCGCAGCAAAGAAAAACGATAAATGACGACAGGGTGCTGGCGGGCAAATTATTCTGAAGCATTTCTTTTATGGCGTAGTGACTCATGCCTCTCCGTCGAGGGTTTATGTTCACTGTTCAGTTAACGCTATAGAAATAGAGTATAGAACGGAGTAGACTACGTTTCACTATAGCTCTACGAAGAACGGCAGTGTTGCCAATGTAAGGCTCCTCAATAAATTCTTTTTCCCTTCTTTTTCGCTCTCTCATTAAATCACCTGAACACATGTGTGTGCAAAGAATCTCAAAAATGACGCGGAAACGTTAAATAAAGCCAATGGGTGGGTGTTCTGGGAAATTTCAGATATAAAGAAACAAGCCAGCCGTTGAATTTAACGGGGGCGACGGGGACACCAAAGAGTCCTTGATCAATATCAGACAAATTGGAAATTCCTTCAAGTAAACAGGCGCTCTATGTTTAGCTCGTCGCGCTGCATTCATTCATTTTTATTTGTGTTCGCCTCGGCGACGAATTGGACGTGCATACCCGGCCATTTCGGTGATGGGTAAATAAATGGGCACCCTGACGAGTGTTGCTCGTTTTGCTTTGATGTTTGACTATTCAGAGCCTTCTTGATGGATGTTTACTTTGTGTAAGGTCTTTTCTATATAGGTACTCTTGTGGGTTATTAACGAAGAAATAATTTATAACTTCAGTCGGTGGAACGAGTCGACTGCTTGAAATAAACACTCTCGTAAAATAGCTTTCTCAATCAATTGTTAATAGTTAAGCATGCTTTCATCTAAATATATTTTGTCAGATTTTCCTAGCCTTTCTTTAATTCTTAGGAGGTACACCGACAAATTATTATTATACTTATGTATTATATTATAATAGGTCTGTTTGTTAACTCGAAAGTAGGTACTCATGGGCAAAAATTTTTACCAATTTTTACCCGAAACTGTTTGGTAACTCAAAGGAGAGTAAAAATGAGCTCGTAACAGCACTTCCAGCTTTTACTAGATTTCACCAAACTTTACTCATACCGCACAGGTTCGGTAAATTTGGGTAAAATCACCGACTGATTGTCAGTATCAGCTATTTCTTGTCATTACGTTGTGTCTTGTGTGTTTTTTGGAAGAGGAGCTCGAACTTAACAAATTTTCTAATAAAATAAGTAAAGCCTGTTGTTTCTCAGTCATATTTATCACATTTGAGTTCTTTAATAGAATAATGGATAATGTAATGTTCTTCTGCCAAATTTATCACTTTTGACATTTGACGCACACAATTAAGTCTTTCACGGTTTACCCAATTTTCACCAGAAGTCGTTTTGGTAACTTTTCATGTTTATCCCCACTACCATATGAAAGATTTTACTAGATTTTTACCCAAGAAAATTTTACCCAAAAGTTACCAAACAGACCTTTTATTATATGGTTATTAAATTTATTATTATATTACATACATTACAGGCCAACAAGAGGTTAAATACTGAACAAAAAAGAGACAATAGACGTGGTTCCGGCACAACTTTTTCTTGCACCCAAAACGCAAGCAGTGTTGGCCGTATTCAATTATGAATTTCGGTACTGCAGTCGTTTATACATGAAAAGTTTTTAAAACAATTGAACTGCCCTTGAATGTTCAAGAGCCCCGAAAACTATGAAATAGATAATTGATCTTTTTTGTCACTATTTAACAACGTATATCCTTTTACAGTAGTGATATTAGTTATTAGGCTTTTGTGAATACATACATAGGACCACATTTGGGCGCCCCAAAATTTCCAAAATTTGAACGACGTGATACAGAAGTACATACCTAGAATGGATATGTCAGACAAGTAGATACTACTTATACATGACATATTGAGAGATCGATTTCGATTCGTATTTTTCGATGTTGTTATTGTTCTAAAATATCTTATAGATTCGATTATGTGCTCTGCACTGTATACATGTATGTATGTATGTATGTTTTTGTAATCAAATGAGCCGATGAGCATAATTAATAATAATTAATAATCTGCGTGTTGAATCTCCTACATTTTTATTTCTAAAATTAGGAGCGACACTTTACATGGAACTATGGCAATGCTTTATCTTGCTTAAGTGTGAAAAACAAAAAATCACGATTATCACAAAACATTCGCTGAATATGAATACTGAAACATTAAAAAATCCATGCTCGTCAAAACAGTTATTGTCTTGTAACAACAATTGCTTCCCTCTTTTCCCTTAAAAAAAAAATCCAAGTTCCAAGTGAAATTGAACAAACCGCTAGCAAAACTACCAATTTCTAAGGTATTCTTCAATTAGAACAACTGGCATATTAAAGAGTTTAATTCACTGACTATACCTATCGTGCCGCACCAATAAGCACACATGCAGTCCGAATAACCACAAAAAAAGAAAAGAAAGAAGAAAAACAAAAAGTAAAACAGCGATATCTTCGCACTTAGCGTGGATTGAAATCGATTTTCCCAGTTATAGCGCAATTTCAAAACAATGAAATTTTGCAATTCACTACAAACAATGAAATTCCAGCGTAGCTAACCTCAACCGATATTTTCTGCACTAAAATGATTTCATCAATAAAAACAGCGAGGAGCTGGCCGGGCGAGGAAAACAAACAGCGAAATGTAAAAGATCGCGAAAGCAACAAGACTACGAAACACTTGAGACGACAAAGACAAAAAAATATAGAAAAATTCTTCGTGAAGAACGCCTTGGTGTACCTTTTCCACCTTTGACTATTTTGGTGTTTATTCAAGCCGACAAAAGTCATTAAATGTGAAGAACGGAAAAAAAGGTAGGCACGGGAAAAAAGTGAAGAAACTTCGACGCTTTAAATTTCCACTCTGCCACGCTATGCCACCGCCGCCCGCCGCGCCGCCACATCGTGGAGAGTGAGTCAAGGTGAAACACCTGAGAAAAAAAAACGTTTTCCATCAACTCCGAGTTATGTGGCTGAATTTATTTTGCACGCTGTGTCGCCGCCCACGCACACACCGCAGTGCAATAAAATTCAATTAAAGAGAGGTAAAAACGGCAAAAAGAAGAGAAAATTAAATCGCCGGGAATTTATCACCTGAAAACGAAATTGAAGACGGAAAGGCGTGCAGAAATGGTGGCAAAATTTAAATTGCTGCCTAAAATCATACACGATAATGTACAGTTGCACGCACATGACCAACTTTTATAAAGGTGACCTTATGCAAATGGGACAATTAATATCTTTTTAGTTTTTAACATATTCAGAGCAAAAATAAAATATCTAGTTAACATAAACAAAAAGATTAGTTTTTAATGGATTAAATTGGATTGTAAGCGATTAAAGTTGTGTTGTTTTTTCGAATCACGCTTCCTAACATGATATTACAACAACATGTGATCCACACTTTTATATGGGTCTGGATCAAGATCTCAATCGTGTAGGTTACAAAATATTCCGTCCGTGTTAGCATAAGGAACTAGCAATTGGCTTCAATAAACAAATCTATTTTCTACATATTTATTTACTCAATTGTTAAAAATCACACAAATTAACTGCAGCAGAATAAACAAACATGAATCTTATTCTGCACTAGCTTAACTTTTGTTTTGACAGTTAGCGAAGGCTCAAACCTAACATCTGCTCAAACTAAGCAAGTGCTGATCCGGATCGTTTTTTTCATTTCTTGTTGATCCAGAACATAAGCGGTTAAAAAAAAAGCCCAAGTTAAGTAATACGGGTTTATGGTGTCAACCAATCACGTACATAATGCATGAAAATACAATTCATAAACCCTTAAAAAATACATTCACATATTTGGGTTATTCGTATGAAGTCTAACATAGAATACATGAATCTTTTTTTGGAAGTCGCATCATCAGGGTCTCTGCAATATGTAATTGAATTTTAAGTTCTCACGTACATCAAGATTTTAAAATTTGTAAAAAAGTGCAGTGCATCAAATTGCCATGAATGATATTTGTCCATCCAAATTTGAAACCTTGAACCAGATAAATTTTTGGATTAGCTTTTTGAGGCAAAGTGGGTATAAATCCAGGCAATTTGATTTTATTTTCGCTGTAGCTCTAATTAGCTCGATCCATCCCATACGATTGAGATGAATTTCTATGGGCAATATAAAAATTTTATTCATGATATTCCTCAAGGTCAAAAGAAAATGATTGAAAAGACTGAGAGAACTTTCACTACAAATGTAATTAAGTAATCGTAATTTTTGTATAAATTAATTTTTTATTTTATTTCTTTCGGATTTGATTAAATAAGAAAAACACAGGGCAAGCGTACCGCAGCAGAGCGAAACGAGGGCAACGATTATATAGTTATATAATATAACAATAATAATTGGCAGCTTTTTAGAAAGAGATCTTCCAAAAAGTAAAATCATTTTTAATTTCATATATGTACATATGCTTGTACATTAAAGGTTATAATTAACTAACATTAATTCGCAAAATGTTATTTATTCTTTAGGTAAGTAATATATCTCCTTGTTCTAATCTTCGTGCCTCTGCTTGACGTTTCTCACGCTCAGACTTTATTCGCATTGCTCCTCATAAATTGACATTTTTGAACACACTGGACATAAAATATAGTATAATAATAGAAATTCTTTATTTGCGTAGTTAAGTATTTACCAAGTGTACACCTTAGAGGTTTTGTCAACAATTTTGATTATATTGCGACATTAAGTGATATAATCTAATGCCAAATTCAGTGATTCATTTTCAAAATTAGCACCAATCGTCGCACGGAGTAACTTCGAATTAGGTTAATACCACAAGGGGCATTTCAGACAGTCAGCGCCGGAATCAAAGCACCAGGAAGAAATCGGTCCTACACCAATTTGCCACACCAAGCGAACTGACCTACACAACCCGCCCCTTAATTTGGGTCAAAGGGCCTTTGAGGGCTCCAGTTGGAAAGGTCGATTATTGTTTGTACCACCCCCGCTGATGCACTTTATTCCCCGTCCTTCGACACAAAGGTACCTCCCCCCTCGTAGCAATCCAAGCACGCGTTCCAGCAGCTGCTAATGTTCAATTTGGCGTGGCTTCCGGAGCGGCAAACAACTTTCTCCGACAGCCGACGCGCCGCGTCGACCGCAGTACGCGACAGGAAAAATGTGGGTGTGTTGTACGAGAGCATATTGCGTTATCACGTCGAGGTGTGCGCTATCGCGTCCACCGCCTCGGCTCACTTCTCAAACCTTATCTGAGGCGTGCAACGCGTTTCTGATGACTCGGCGCGGCCGCTCGATTGGAATATTTCACGCTCAAGTGTTAGAAACATGACTTTCACGGCATCGATTCTCAACCGCTACGCGTTCTCCGTTTTACTTCCTTTTGCAAATTCTTTCTCTTCTTTTCTTCTTTCTTTCTTTCTTTTTACATTTCACGGAGCTATGGGGCGCAAACAACGTGTGTTTGTTTCGATTTGGAAATTTTGGAATTCGGATGGAGATAAGATGACTAACGAGCCACTCAGTCGTAATTTAAGCTAAAAGCTCGTGGTGTTATTTACATTGTCTGATAACGAGTTTTTATCAACTCAGGAAGCAGCAGAGACCGATTAGACAATTTTACGCTATCTCAATATTTTGAAGTACATATTTCAAGAAATAAAATGGACTGATTGGACTTCTAGGCGGTTACAGAATGGAATTTTACATAATTTTATTTTATATATTTAATTTTACAAAGTCGAGCTTAGTACGATAACTGAGAATAACCGCATGTTTTGAAAATTAGCAACAAGAATTAAACACAGCTTTTGACCAATTGTGATACCTTGTTTGAGTTTTTGTATCTGATTTTTATCAGTTATCAACTAGGTACTGTTATTTAATAGTGCTCGGAATTATTAAAAGAGCTTTCTTTTGACAATATTAGTTTAATGGCGTCACCTGACGCAGTTATTTCAAATGTTATCTCATGTTAAAGAAGGTGAATTCTAATTCGTTTGATGAATATACATATGTTACAGCTGCGAAATTATCAGTTCAGACTCACGATAATCTTATTGAATAGTATTTGATGCAACTCTAGAATCAAAATCTCCACATTTTCAAAAGTTGTTAGATTATTATTATAGGAGTTACAAACAAAATCTCAAACATGTTGGTTACAAAATATCTCACGAGAGGAGCTTGTGCAAATTAGCATAAATAATTCTCAATTAGCTTTAACCAATAGCTTCGAAAAATGCATAGTTACCTAAATAAACAAATCCATCTCCTACATTTTTATTTTCTCAATTATTAAAATTGATACAAATTTACTGCGGCAAAATTAAAAAGCACGAATCTTATTCTGCCACTGACTTTTGTTTTGACACTTCGCAAAGGTGCAAATTTGCGTTCTTGTTAAACTAAACAAATCCTGATCCGGATCGTCTTTCATTTTTTGTGGATCCAGAGCATGGTCCGGATGAAAAAATTGTAACTATTATATTAACAGCTGCTTGGGAAAAATTCATACCATATCCTACAACTTGCTCTTTGTAAATAAGGATAATAATTTAAAGTAGCCTTAACACTTAATGCAGAATTTGTCTAGTATGACAACATTTATTATTTTAATATCTATTATAGTAGTGTGAATCAACATAACTATAGGGGTGTTCACTCTTCGGTGCATTTGGTCTTGTATCATACCAAACTCTTACCAAATATACTTAAATACAACGTGCAACAACAAAATGCACGTCACACATATTGTATGAAATGTAAAAGTTAAGATGTCCTATTCTACCTCTACTTATCGAATTTATCCGCTTATAAAATTGTCTGCTTCGATTACTGTGAATTGTAATTGCAATTTACTTATACTAATTTATCGTTGAAATTGAAAATCTATCAAGTAATCAACTAAATATTTTATCATTTAACCAGCTGATCGTAATTTTATAAGGCATTAGTAATATGTATATTGCTACAGGGTGCTCGTTATTCACTGTAAGCAAATACTACAAACATGCTATTTGAATAAAAATACATCGCAGAGTGAATACCCTTATCAATTCGTGTTTATTTATTATTAAAATGAATACATCAGTGCTAACTAACTATGTATATAACATACGATTATTGTTTTCATTTATTTATGTATTATATTTTATTTCTTAAGATAAGAATTAAACCTGCACTGTATTATAAAAATTGAATGATATTGTCGCTGATTCCGAATATTTTATCACCAAACAAAAAGCGATTATAAAAAGAAGAGTATTTAACATAACTGGACTATGGCAGAGATTATAAGGTATAATTCCCGGAAAATTCGGTATGATAGGCCGGATATCTCAGCTAGTAGGTATTGATATGAATCAAATGCTATTACCAAAAACAATATATAGAAATAAGACGTCCCAACAGAGCAAATGTTCAGCGAGATAGCTTTTAGATCAGGGATCCGACTTCAGCGTAGAACTTTCGCTGTAGCCCACATTATTGTATGCTACTGTAGAGCTTCATGAGAGTGGGCAGGACAGACGCAGCAGAAGAGCTCTGAATGATATGTAGGTAATCCCGCTGAACTTGAGCAGAAGGGCGTGATGCCTGGCGCTTAAGCTATAGGATATACATATATGTACGTACATGTGTATGTGCTAGCAACGATTTTTTAAATAGTCTTAAGTTAGTTAACCGTGGAAAAAATTATTGCATTGAAGGTTTAATGCATTCCGTAAATGCACTTCTTCTTCTAAGTAATGATCTTTTTACATCCGAGAAAGAAATTTCGTATTTATTGTCATTGAGATTAAATCAAGATCCAATTGAGAATTTATTTTCACAAAATCGATCTAAAGGAGGAAATAATAAAAATCCTTCGATAGCTGAATTTAACAGCAGCACAAAACCGGAATAATCTTTATTTAAAATTAAAGATTCAGATTGTAAAGTTAATGTGTCGTCAGATTTTACCATTTGACTTATATCATAGAGAAATAATATATCTCGGCTCTAAAAGAGAATCTGGGAATTCGGTGAGGTTCTTTCTGAGCTGCTCGTTCGTAGCTGTTTGCGATAGGGAAGGGTAGGGATATTTGGTGCGGTGGGGTGTGGGCGCTACATCAGGCAGCCAGGGACACGAAATATTTCAATAAATGTAGCGCTGCGCAAGGGGCTTGTGGGCCTACCCCAACGTGAAGCGTGAGGGAGTTGAATTTTACTAGGAATCCTCTGAGTTGCGTGCTCTGCTCAATGAATGAATGAAATCTTCAAGGGAAAAAGACACACGGACAGATTCATGAGGTTTGAATTATCTAATGAAATTCCGATTTTGTGTTATTTGGGTGTTTTTCATTGACTCAAAAATTCATTTAACGTTTGTAAATTTTTTTTGTTTTTAGGCTGTGTGCGAAATCTCTTGAAATGATATCATTTCGATCATTTCGGTCATTTCATGTTCGAAAACAAGATGGCGCCGAAATGATACACCTCAGAGCGAACATTTCAATGACAGTTCGTATCATTTCAGAGCAGACAAAATTGGGATGAATATATTTAAACGGATTTACTTAATACTTTTAAATAGTACCCTCACTGGTCTTGCTATCGACCTTGCATTGTGTACAGTTGAAATTAAATATTCTTCGTATTTAATAAACACTTGTAACACCTTTAATGGCAGAAATACTAAGTATATGAAATTTTGCTCCTCTTCCATTAATTCCACATCCATTATAAACTTCCTTTTCCTATAAAACAATCTATATTATTACAATGAATTATTGAAATGATACGTCAAAGATTTCGCACACTTTTCTTGACATTTCCCATTTTTTTGCATTTCAAATGATTGAAATGACCGAAATGATATTCGAAAGAGATTTCGCACACAGCCTTAATTTCAATCTGCTAAAGATGCATTTTGGATTCATTAAAAGGAATTAATTAAATATATTACTTGCTTCCAAGCTTGAAGTACAAAAGTCCAAGCTTGGAAGCAAGTAATAAATTTAATTAATTCCTTTTAATGAATCCAAAATGCATCTTTAGCAGATTGAAATTAAAAACAAAAAAAATTTACACACGTTAAATGAATTTTTGAGTCAATGAAAAACACCTAAATAACACAAAATCGGAATTTCATTAGATAATTCAAACCTCATGAATCTGTCCGTGTGTCTTTTTCCCTTGAAGATTTCATTCATTCATTGAGCAGAGCACGCAACTCAGAGGATTCCTAGTAAAATTCAACTCCCTCACGCTTCACGTTGGGGTAGGCCCACAAGCCCCTTGCGCAGCGCTACATTTATTGAAATATTTCGTGTCCCTGGCTGCCTGATGTAGCGCCCACACCCCACCGCACCAAATATCCCTACCCTTCCCTATCGCAAACAGCTACGAACGAGCAGCTCAGAAAGAACCTCACCGAATTCCCAGATTCTCTTTTAGAGCCGAGATATATTATTTCTCTATGATATAAGTCAAATGGTAAAATCTGACGACACATTAACTTTACAATCTGAATCTTTAATTTTAAATAAAGATTATTCCGGTTTTGTGCTGCTGTTAAATTCAGCTATCGAAGGATTTTTATTATTTCCTCCTTTAGATCGATTTTGTGAAAATAAATTCTCAATTGGATCTTGATTTAATCTCAATGACAATAAATACGAAATTTCTTTCTCGGATGTAAAAAGATCATTACTTAGAAGAAGAAGTGCATTTACGGAATGCATTAAACCTTCAATGCAATAATTTTTTCCACGGTTAACTAACTTAAGACTATTTAAAAAATCGTTGCTAGCACATACACATGTACGTACATATATGTATATCCTATAGCTTAAGCGCCAGGCATCACGCCCTTCTGCTCAAGTTCAGCGGGATTACCTACATATCATTCAGAGCTCTTCTGCTGCGTCTGTCCTGCCCACTCTCATGAAGCTCTACAGTAGCATACAATAATGTGGGCTACAGCGAAAGTTCTACGCTGAAGTCGGATCCCTGATCTAAAAGCTATCTCGCTGAACATTTGCTCTGTTGGGACGTCTTATTTCTATATATTGTTTTTGCTATTACCTTTACCGTGTCCTTTCGATGCGCATTTAATTTTCGCCCATAGATAATAAGCACGTGTGCCGATGTCGTTATTCGAAATGACCGTGTCGTTAACATGAAATATATTCCAGCAATTCGCATGCCAATTGCCGTAACAACTCCGGTCAGCAATTTCGGACAGATTGTAAATCGACGACATTGTACACTAATCCCTAAATAATCGCTATTTACATTAATTACCGCCATTTCGAAATTCAGTGACCGTGCAATTTGACCCCTTGCATTTGGTGTCTGTTCAGGGCGAAGCTTTTCTTGTATAGATTCGATTTCATTCAGAAGAATTTAACTATTTGAACGGTTGGACAATGGAGAATAAAAGACGATTGAAGAAATTCATGTATTCGTCTACTCTGCCTTTCAAAACATTTCGGTTCCCCCGAAGAATGTTGCAAGTGTTTTGATTGGCATGCATGATTTACATGATCTTATATCTTGTTGCTAAACCTGAAAATAACAATCTCTAACTTTTGTGCTTCTTCGACAAACACCTTGAGCATCTGAACAGCGGAGCGGATTGCATCACGCAGCTGGCTATCTTTGCGCGACTGCCTCCAAACTCGGAAAAGGTTAACGAAACCGTAAACACCGACGAGACAATTTCATCGATATAATTGTGGCAAATATTTTCGCTGCTTCAAATTCCTTTTAACAGTATTTATTATTGCGGCGTGCATCACCGCTCCCCTCTAAGGCAAATGATTCGGTGTATGACTGTGATAAACACGGCGTTTAGCCGTATTATCGCAATTAAGGCCCAAGTATGTATGACTCGAGCACTTGTGATTAACGGGGCTGGTTATCTTATCAAAACAAATGCGCGACGATACCGCTGCTCTTCGGTTTCATTTACTTTCGACGATAAGGCAACGTTTATTTATAGACCTGGCTTATTTTTGTGGCCTTTGTCAATTAGGCAGACTACGCTGAAATTGGACTTGCAAAATATAAACAAGGTGCTACAGGTATTATTTTCCATAAACAATTGCCGGATGGAGATTTGTTGTAAAATACGATATTACTAAACTATAGTATTTAGAAGCTGATAACTAAGTATAATCTTTTTAAGACAGACAATAGAATCGAACATTTTGAGATAAAATGAGACAAAATAATGCAACATTACAACAATACCAGTAAAATTATTCAGCTCGTCATTTAGTCGGATTTTAGTTTAGGTTTGTCAACTTTTACTCAATTTTACAACTCTAAGTACGCTGTCACACATTGTTTCAAATAGCTATGGGAGTTTCAAGGATCGCTGACTTCAGATCCGTTATTAACACTGAACAATTTAAAATGGTGAACCAAAACTTTTGAATATCATAAGATTTTTAAAAAAATTAATAAATTAAAGTTTTCGAAGTCGGTTCCTTCATTTCTGTTATTCAAATTTAAAGTAGGTACCATTCCTAATGTGGTGGATTCTTACAAATTATTGCGGCCGACAAAATACATACAGAATTAATTAATTAAATTTTCAGAACAAATTAGGAATATGTATATATCTCAGGGATTTCAATGAAGTTTTGCAGGACTCTTCCATTTAGCTTAAAACGGAAGGTTCTGAAGGAATATCTTGGTGGTTGGCTATAGCTTCCGAAATATTTCACTTTGAATTTTCAGAATGTGTCAAAAGAACTAGCAGCTTCCACCGTAAAATTTCTTTATTTGTTCAACTTCTATACAGAACATTAAGTATACACTATTAATTGTTTATTATTTTGCACCGATTACCTGCGCTGTTTCAAATTTATTAACTATCTATTTGTGTACTCAGCTAGACCAAGAAAATGGTATAGTATAGTGTCGATAATAACAGTTTCTTCTATACCTAGTAGGTATACGAAGAAGTGACGTTAAATACTAAACTAAATATTTCCTGACTCAATTATAAAATTATGCTCTGAATGTATTCTAATAAAAAAAAGACGCAATTCATTTGTATTTTTCACGAGATTTTGATGTACGCTTATCAGAAAATTGCGAAATTGCGAAAAATGCGTTAGCATTTCAGAAAACAAAAGTCATGCAAAAATAAATTCTTATCGTTATTGGCTATCAGGTTGACTCAGAACAAACGACAAAACCTTCGACAATGATGAAATAATAACAAAACTTAAAACGTAAACAATTGTACCATGAGGAAAGCAATTCAATACCCATTCCTTGAAAGTAAATATTACCAATGAGATGGCATCACATGTAACCAAGCGACAAATCGACCGGAGGCTAGCGAATGGCGCTTTCTACTATGGCCGGCAAAACAAACCACGTCAGTAAATCTGATTTTCACTTCCAATTTCACTGCGGCGTAGAAATGAGATTCTAATCGATTTCAGACAAACGAATAGCTCGGACCTTAGCTGGACCACTACACCCCGCATGCCCGGGTCACGTTGATTCGTCCGTATAATTTATTCTGAATCAGCAGTTTGGTGTTCGGTGCATATGCGAAGCGTCCAAAAACGTCCGCAAAAGCTTATCTCTCGAGCAGTTCGGGAATAAGGAATAATTCGGAGAGTAAACAAATTTATTCCGCATTCCCGAGGAAAGTGACCCGAATTAATCAAAGCGTTGGCTGCCTGACACCTAAAGAGCAATCAGGCGCACGAGCAGTTGGCGCGATCGTCTTAAGCCGATCAATGTATGGACCTTACAAAGAAAGAAGTTAGCGATAATAAAAAGACGTGCGAAATTTCAAAGGAAATGTTGACAGAATGTGCCCCCATTTAATAAAAGGCCTTCTTCCGTGACACGCAGACGGCACCCAGGCGCCCCAGTCAATGAGGGTGACCGAGGACGTGGGCTGCAGCCGCATATGAAATTCAAGTAATTCCTTGAAGGGGGGAAACGTCGTTCCCCATGAGCCGAAACGAAGGTCATGAATAAATTCTTTACGTCCTGCACCACTGAGGGTGGTAATTTACGGCTTTGGGTTTCCCGGAGAGAAGCAACTAACGGTGGTAACTTTTTCCCGATATAATTAATAAAATTAAGTCGGAAAATAACTTTTATTATGAGATGATTTCTTCAGCTGGTTCGTGTTGATATTTTTCTCACTCAGTTGTTATACGGGCGCATTTTCTTTTTAAATTTTCGTAAATTTTTTCCTCATAACGACATCCTCATAATAACCTCGCGAACGACATGATTTGTTTTAACCAATTTTTTATTAAGCGGCCCATAGACGGTACGACTAGTCCGCAGACTGAGTCGTAAAACTCAGTTCGATGTACCGCCACACACGTTCGGACTGAGCATTCAGACTCATATAAAATATTTGAGTAGTGCGAAGCCAACCGTGAGAAAGTGAACAATATAAGATTGAAAAATGATTTTGTGTTAATCTATAATTAAAATACTTTAACTGCAAGGCACGTCCGCTCTCTACAACATTTCATACAAGAATGTAAAAGACGAAAAACAAATGAAATGTCAAAAAGTCCGTCAGACTCCTCCACACACCCCAGCTAGACATTGGCATCAGTTTTTCTGGAATCAGTTTTTCTTCAATTTGGAATATAGTACAGTAAATATAGCACGAAAAAATAGGGTTTCTTCGAAAAAATACCTACTCGAATTTGACTTGATAAATCGTTAGGGGGGCATAAAAAAAGCTTAACTCTAGATTTCCGTATTCCCCCTGTTTTTGAGAAAATCCAAAAAAATTTTGGAATGCGTTTTTCTCAGAATCTATGGGTTTTAGAGAAAAGTTTATTGAACAAAAAATGTTCAGGACATTGTTAACTACATTTTTTGTCATTGAAGCCAAGTCGTACGACTAAAATTACAAAAGATAGGTGGCGCTAAAGTATCAAAAAAGTGGTTTTTTGGGATTTTCATTAAGAATAAATATTTTTTTCATATTAATGTAAATGGGAAAGTTGTTCGTCACAAAAATACCTACATTTTTTATTTCAACAATTTTTTTGTAAAACTTACCGTTCTCGAGCTGGAGCTTGCCAAAGTGTGAAAATTGTAGGCGAAAAGATGCAACGCAAATCAAAGTTATGGAATACGCGACTCAGCGCGGCCATAAAGTACAATTTTCACACTTTGGCAAGCTCCAGCTCGAGAACGGTAAGTTTTACAAAAAAATTGTTTAAATAAAAAATGTAGGTATTTTTGTGACGAACAACTTTCCCATTTACATTAATATGAAAAAAATATTTATTCTTAATGAAAATGCCAAAAAACCACTTTTTTGATACTTTAGCGCCACCTATCTTTTGTAATTTTAGTCGTACGACTTGGCTTCAATGACAACAAATGTAGTTAACAATGTCCTGAACATTTTTTGTTCAATAAACTTTTCTCTAAAACCCATAGATTCTGAGAAAAACGCATTCCAAAATTTTTTTGGATTTTCTCAAAAACAGGGGGAATACGGAAATCTAGAGTTAAGCTTTTTTTATGCCCCCCTAACGATTTATCAAGTCAAATTCGAGTAGGTATTTTTTCGAACGGTATTTGCTATATTTACTGTACTAATAGAAGAAAAACTGATTCCACGGACACAAAAGAATCAGAACTGCTTTAAAGCAAAATAAAACTGATGAAAAAGTGATTCCTACCATCAGACACATATTATTGGTCGACTCCATGGCCAATGAAAATAATCCATGCTGGGAATCAGTTTTGAATCGATTTTAAATCGATTCCTGGTTATTTTGCGATTTGTTTCTTGACAAGTCTGCTATTTTGTTTATGTCAAACAGAGATCTGTTACTGTTTCATTTTTGTGCAAGTTTTTAACCCTTTCGGGTGTGAATTTCTTATTTATACTCCTTGTGGGCTAAAATATTTGAGGTGCCTTTACATCTAAAAATATCAATCAATCAATTATAAATCGATTCCAGAATCACTTTTGGAACTGATTCTCACCCAAATATTTCCATATAGAGGAATCGAAGAATAACTGATTTCAAGAATCAATTATAAATCGATTCCGGAATCACTTTTGGAACTGATTCTCACCCAAATATTTCCATATATCCCATCGAAGAATAATCGATTTTATTCTGATTCCTCGAATCAGTTTTTCATTGGCTGGCCAATCATAGCTCTTAAAAAGCGGACATTCCCCATACAAAATAATCACTTTTCCATCAGAAAAGAATCGATTCTTTAATACCGGGGAATCAATTCCACATCAATTTTAAATCGATTCTTGTCTATCTGGGACGATAAGACTAGCCTGCTGGACTGCAAGCTCCTCCCCCAAAAATCAAATTTTTTTGATTTTAGCGAACTAATTCTGCGACTGTCCGTCAGACAGAACTACACACGATAAGACTGCACTCCAGACTCGACTCAGTCCGCGGACTAGTCGTACCGTGTATGGGCCGCTTTATGATTATGAAAACTAGCCGGGGTAGTGATTAGTGAAAGTGAAATCCGATTTTTATTTTAGTATATATTAATTATAATTAAATAAACAATCATATATTTGTTTAAAGAAAACATTATTATGGCTTTTTCTATACTAATATTATAAAAAGGAAAGATTTTTTTGTTTGTTTGGATTGAATAGGCTCCGAAACTACTGGACCGATTTGAAAAATTCTTTCACCGTTGGGAAGCTACACTATCCCCGGGTGACATAGGCTATTTTTTATTCGGGAGTTTCAAAATGGCGGACCCAAGATGGCGGTCAAAAATTGTAAATATCAAGGGATTGCCATGAAAATTAGTATTCGGGGGTTTTCGGAGCTCCTGATTACGAATCTATGCTCGAAATTTGGAAATTCAAGATGGCGGATCCAATATGGCGACCAACAATTTTCACACTTCTACGAATTTAAGTGAAATTTAGTATACGGGTATTTTGATACCACTAATTTCGAATCTACTGACAAAATTTAGAAATTCAAAATGGCGGACCCAATACGTATGTTACTCAATCACGCCTTAAAGTTTGGTCCCATTATTTTCATTTTTTAAGTGAAGGCAATACACATCACGACTTAACATTTAGGGTACTTTTTATTTGCGGGTTTCAAAATGGCGGACCCAAGATGGCGGCCAAAGATTGTAAATATTAAGGGATTGCCATGAAAGTTAGTATTTGCGGGATTTTGGAGGTGATAATCGCGAATCTAAGCTCGAAATTTGGAAATTCAAGATGGCGAATCCAATATGGCGTCCAACAATTTCGAACTTCAACCAATTTAAGTAAAATTTAGTACTACGGGTATTTTGATATCACTAATTTCGAATCTACTATTAAAATTTGGAAATTCAAAATGGCGGACCCAATATGGCGACCATAAGTCATAAAATTTTTTACAAAAGTCGAGCATTTCAAGGATCTTTAATTAAGTAGTACTTATAATATACCGGGTGAAACCGGGTAACCCAGCTAGTATATTATATATGTATATAATATTATAGCTTAGCTCCTTTCTTTGTGTCTTGTTTACTTTGGTTGGGCCTACCTAATACCAATTTTTATTGCAGTGCAATCCCTCTGCATCCCGTAGAAACACAATGAGATAAGGCACTGACGCACACGTTTAGAAGTCTATATTTTTCTCTCGGACTTATGTATTTTCGGCTTCTTCTCGACCTCTGATAAATTTTAAGTGTCTATTCAGCCTGAGGCTATTTTTCGGCGTCTTTACGGTCTATATTTTTCAACTGGCTTATTTTCAGTTTCTTCTCAGCCTCTGATAATTTTTGGTTTCCATTCAGCCTAAAATCGGGTAAAGTAAAATTTTAGACTATTTGTTGGTGTCTTTCCGATCTATTTTTTTCACCTAGACTGTTATCAATAGAAACTTATTTGCATGAATCTTATCTAATCCCGACGTGTGCGACTCATACATAAATTGTGCGAATGTAATACTTTAGGCTTCAGGCCGTTTTCGAATTCACATGCACTTGCATTTCTCCCTAACACTTCCGACCGCACTAGCACTTGGCACTTTTTTACGCCCTAAATAGGCTGTTCGAATTAAACTGCACTAAAGTTTATTCGGAAACTGTTATTCACCTGGACTTACAATAAATAGCGATCATACTACCATAAAAATCCATTTTAGTGTACTCGCCAGTACACTTTGATTTTGACAGATAAAAAAGTGTTAGTGCAAGGCAATCAGTTACGATTTCGAACGCCCTACGCACTATTCGGAGTATTTCGGAAAATATTTAGAGCGGAAAATAGATTTTAGTGCAAGTGCATGTGAATTCGAAAACGGCCTAAGAATCGGCTTAATAAAATAAAATCTATAAAAATGTTTCTATTGTCACAAATTCTAAGCCATATAACCATTTTGACTTAGGACCTCTAACTAAATGGAAATTCGAATCGCAATATTATACATACCCATACATGAATGTATGATACAGTTTGTTGGGCTTCGCGGATTTTATTGTGTCAGATTATGAAAATCGATATATGATATCATTACCTCCCAAAAACTGGACATGATATCAATAAGAGATGCATCATGACAATGACATTAATGTTTTTTAAAATAATCAATTCAAATAATACCAACGCTCAACAGTGAAAGAGCGATCACTGATTACTAATTTTAACATATGTTCAGTTAGTCTGCTGACTAATATCACATAACTTAATGATATCGTGTAACCGAGCATTGAGTTCAAAAAGCGAACACGCGCTCAAAATATGCTGAGCATCTCAGCTGGTCGATCCTATAGTCACTGACCATCAGTTTTATTACCTGAAAATGCCATTTGCATACAAAATCTTGGCCATAAAAGTCTGAGAGCAAAAAGTGCAACCCATTCGAATTCACCATAATTAGATAACAAGAAGGACTGAGTGAAGTGGGCGGAGAGAAACGACTGTTTCCATCTTTTCCTCGTCACCCTGTTTTCGCGATTTCGCGATTCCGCGATTCAGCATGAGCTCTAGGGGGCAAAACAAAGCGCGACAGGAGCAACAACGGCACCGTCGAAGCGCTAAAGATAGCAAAAATTCAAATGAATACACACCAAATTTGCTGTGGGGTATAAATTTTCATTCTATGCTTCCACTCAGCATAGTGATGGCGCTCATCTGCATATGCGGCGGCAGCACGGGGGGAGAAACGTTCGCGTCGAGTCGAGTCCAAGAAGAGAAGTCAGCCAGAAGTCGATATCAACGTCGAGTCGGATGAAGTCGGCTCGAAGACGGTAGCTGCTGCTGTTGTTGTTGTACTCGTAGCTGTAAGCACCGAGCAAGAAGACAACAAGACGATTTAAGTTATAGACGCGGGTCGCGGTGGCGGGCTCAGCGCTTTTCTGAAGACGATAGGAGGACGGTAACCGCACAAGGATCGGTGCGGTGCGGTGCGGTGCGGTGCGGTGCGGTGCGGCGCGGCGCTGGTGATGTCGAGGCGGCCGATGATTGAGATGAATTCTCCTTTCAAATTAGAAATTTTATCTGCCGTTTATCTCTCGTCTCGTCGTTCCTGTGTGATTTATTTTCTCCCTGAGCGACGGAAGAGGGAGAAGAAAACGACGACGACGATGAAGAAGTAGAGTTGAGTTGAGGACTCGCGATGGGCTCTGATCAATTTATTCCCTCTTCTGCCTCAAGTCCCTTTTCGAGAGTGTGCTGGCAGCTTTCCAGGTCATAAATACACTTTGACGATTTTTTCGATTTCTACTTTGTGGACGTTTGCACAATGGGGCGCAAATAAAATAAAAAGTAGGAGAAAAACGAAAAAGCGCAGAACAAAACACAGAGGGAAACGCACCACGCTCTGGCCAAGATGCAGGCGGAATCCACAAACCTGCTGCGGGGGGGTCGGTTCGGGGTGACGAAGACGGGGACTGCCGGACACGGCAGCGCGAAGCAAGCGGGGGGGGGGCAAGGGGCACCAGCGACTGCGAGAAGTCCAATTCGATTTTGTGGCAAATCAATTCCTCGCGGCTCGCACAGCGCTCGCCGCAACTACGTGTGCGACGTCTGTAGGTAGATAGCCCAGCCTTGAAACACGTTGACCCCGCCGCGATTTTTATTAATCACTTTTTCTTTATTTTATTTCTTTTATTATTTCTACGGAGCTCTGGTTCACAGCAACTGCGGTGAATGGACAAGAATCGTTGCTCAAAATCACGAACACCAAAAATTGCAGAAATTATCCAGCTTCGGTGTGGGGGTTTTTCGCACTGACTTCCTCCCAGGAATTTATTTATAGTAATTAATAATCACTGCACTAACACAGAGCCTGGTTCGACTGGCTCGAAGAGTTCCTCAGGGGCGGACGGGACGATCTGGATACTCCTCGCCTTCCCATTCACTCACTGAGTGGACTCTCACTGACGCTGACGAACAGTATACAAATGCACCTTGCACACTATAATATAAACATTAACATATTAAACCCCGAGCCAATTAATTGATGAGTGATATATCGAGAGCGGGATTAAAACTTTTATTAGGGCGCACTGAACCGGGGGGGTGGGTGAGCACTTTTTCAAAACAAAAATCACTCAACACTCCCACTCACATGTCATTCACACGGGCGAGGCGAAACACAGTGGCGCTAGTTTGCTTCTTCTTGCTACCTGCGGTGCGAGCGATACCTGAGCGAACACTGCGATTTTTTTTTTCAGCCTCTGGCAATTAATTTCCCCTCCGCTCCTTCAAACTCGAATTCCATCATATTCGCACTTACTTAATCGAATCGATCACACTGCTCCTGTTGGTGCTGCTGGTCGCCCCAAAATCACTCGGAACAAATCCCAACTGACAATCCCATAATACATCCGGGTAATCTAGACTCTAATCCCAAGGTCAACTGGCTCCCGAAATTTCTTCCTTTCGACTGCAAAAAACTTGTGCTGTAACTGGAGCGAAGTCAAAAAGAAAACAACAAGAAGACACTGAAAGGCGATTTAGCCACGGACCTTGCTGCGACGCACAACATTCACGTACTCCACAGGCAAAAGCTCGCGATCGACTGTGTAAAATTTGGCTGGTGTGCGGCGCACTCTTTACAGGCGAACGTGCCCAGTGTTGCCGTTGCGACGCGACTTTTAAGTAGGATTTCCTTCACAGTTGTCTGGGATGAAAATTGAATTTATTGTGTCCGCCCCTTCTCTGGCCCACAAAGTCCAAAAATCCTTACGAAAAAAAAATTCTGAATTCGATCCCTAACCCGACCTTTTCGAGGAACGCCTGCCACCTGCATTCCCAGCAGTCGTATCCCTAAAAGGTGGAGTGCACGAGTTTAAAGGGAAAAGGGCCTCGTCTTATTGAAATCCCTCTGGTGCAATTGCCAGAGTTTCGGCAGGAGGAACTAAGAGAGTTTCTTATAAGGGGAGTGTGCATTTGAAAAAATAACAGTCGATATTGATTTATTAATTTGTATATTTCCCGAAATTTTCAAGCCAATTTGCCATGCAACGGTGCGGAGATTAATATAATAGGAATTTATAAAAAAATTTTAAGCAAGAGGATGCTTTCCGTCCATTGTGAAAAATTTTAGTTTTAAAATCTAAGAAAATATTTGTTGGTGGTTTTAAAATATTTCATATCCCTTATAAGATTTTTTAAACAGTATGATATTTAAGTCTTTTAATTAGAATTATGTATATTTGCACTTATAAAACTTCTGACTGAAATTTCATAAAATATGTAAGTAATGTTTTCTAAGCTTTAACATAACATGTAACTTATATAAAATTGAAGAAGAATTTCCTTTTACTTTAAAATAAAAGTCGTTTTCATTTTGCATATATATGTATGTATGAGATATGCTTCATGAAATGTATAAATTCTTAATGTAATCGTATTGTTATAAAATTTTTCTTCCTTGTAATTCACACAGACTTTTAATCGAGTAAGGACTGGCGTTCGGTCCGCGCGAACGTCTAGCCTTTCATGTCCTCATGGCCTTATGACCTCATGTCACGGATTGCAAAGAGCGGCAATCGTGCATTTGACTGAAGCGATCACAATTCATACATCTTGCTTAAATTTAACAGGGGTCAGCACCAATTCATATTCCTAGAATTGGTAAACCATTTCCGTAAAATGTCCTTGAATTATGAATTTTATTGTACGAAAAAAAATCTTCAGTTAGTTCCCATTTTCGAGTAAAAAATTATTAAGTTCAAAATAAATACCATATTTTGAAAATTTTCATTTATGAATTTATTAATTTAGAAGCTTATTATATTGGTCAGATACTGTCTTTTTCGAGAAAAAGAAAACGGCAGGTAATTGAGCATTTTTATTTACGGCAAAAATCCTATGGAAATAATCACTTACCACTTGTTTGAATTAGAGCTATTGGTCTACAATTTTGAAGACTTGAAGATTTTCGTGCGAGGCAGGCCAGCCCGTAGGGATTGTTATTTACAATAGAATTCTCTCCGTCCTCAAAGCATAAGAGATCTTACTTCAGCTAAATTAAAAAATAATGTTTTCATGTACATATGTACTTCGTAGTTCTTAAGCTAGAGATGATATTTATTTTTGATTTAGATTTATTTCTGTACACTATAATCTCAGCTATAGTTTCTGAATTTCGCCAACTATGTATAATTGTAAGGAATGTAGAGAAATAATATGCTATATGTATAATATAAGTGTTATTAAAGAAATGGTCTTAAATTGAGTTCGATGCCTCCTCCCGAATTGCAATATTTTTTTTTTAATTTCATTTGAAATGTCGCTTACCTAATTCAATCGTAAACAGATCTAAATAAATCGGAAACAGGTCTAAATAAAGGAAAAGTGTTAATGAAGAAAAGAAAAAGTGTTGTGAGGTGTCTTTCTGGAGCTAAAATGAAATTTCGTGAGGCGAAAATGACATGCCTAATATGTCGGTTGAATGACGTTTCAGAATTTTAAATTTTAATAGGTATTTCCGAAACTATAGTCGCGATCAACAAAAATTGTCTGCATATTCGTCAGTTTTGAGCCGAAGTCAGTGGCTTGGCTCCGCTATATTAAATTGCTCTCACCATTTTCATACCCGACCAAGAAGTCAATCCTTTGAATGCAGGGGAAGAGCGCCTTGTCCAAAACGGACACCATTTATAAAACTGACATTTTAAAATTTGGCGTGTGTCCGCGGCGGTAGGCTAACTTATACGCCACCCTATTTCCCTAACATTTTGCGCGTAAATATAAAGAAATACTCTCATTTACGTATGTTCTTATATTTTCACTCCTCCTTTTTAAATTTCTCCTTAATAATCTTGAAAAAACAATGTGTGTCCCCTTTAGGCTTACCCCTAAGACAAAATGGATTTTCATAAAGAATTTGTACCTAATTTGCCTTCTGATAGCAGTAAAATATATAAGGATTTTATGACAGTTTGTTTTTCCGTTTTACCAGGAAGTTTACAGATATGTAAAAGGAGTGAAAAACGCTATTTTTATGTATGTATCTTTTTTTTCAACGATATTTCATATTTGACATATTTTAAGTATAATGATCTTAAACTACAATCTTTCAAGTATTCAAAAATATTTTGCCATTTCAACAAATTACAAATCATTCAAAATAAAATACTTAAAATGATCCTGAACTTACCATGGCATTTCTCCACCTCAGAACTACACGATATCGCGCAAATATTTAGATGAAATAACCACGAAAGCAAACAAAATTGCAAATAAATTTATCGATAACTGCTCTTGTTCAGAAAACCCATTAATCCTAGAGCTATGCCAAAATGGATTGTAGCAGTGGTAGTTTAAGTAGTCTTAAGTTTTAAATTATTGAACTCTAGCTTAAGTAGAAACTTTTCACTGGGTTTTATTAAAAACTTTTCTCCCAAATTTCTTAAATATTACAACTACATTACTTGTTATATTTCTGCTAGACTACGTAATAATATTATAGATGAATGAATTTATTTTCTAGCTCTAACTATAAGATTCTTTATTGTTGTATACAAATTTGTGTATCATACTTTGAAATAAAATGTAAATAAAAATATTTTTTTTCATATTTTTCCAAAACAAAATGGCAGTGATATATGCATCGAAACGAAACGTGTCGCAGTGGCGGTGTCGAAACGGAAACGAAAAATTAAATGAAAGTTTGAAAAAATAATACACATAAAAAATCTTACGTAAATGGCCGCAATACCCATTTAAACTATGTTGTAGATTGAAGCTATTTCATTTCTATAGTAATAATCTGAACTCTTTTTTATAAATCTACACCTAATTCTGTTTTTACACAGCCGTTTTTTACACGGTTTTTATTTAACCCGGTCTAGAAAAAAAAATTCATTCCGTTTTCACACGATTTTATTTGATTTAGCACGATTTAAATTTTAAAGAAAAATATGTACGTATGTAGTTTTATTAACCGTAATCTTCTAGAAATTTTTTTTTCTACGTGTTATTTATAAAATAGTGAATTCCCCTTTCTAGTTGTATGATTTCTGATGATGATAGCGAATAGACTTATGTTCTTTTCCTCACCTTGACTGTTTTTAATTTTTTGTTTATGAATTTTTGATGATTTTAAATTTGTTTTAATCTTTAAGAATTGAATTACGTACCTTTTGTTTTTTTTTTTTTTTTTTTGTTTTTTTATTTTGTGTTCTTGTACATTTGTACAGAGTTTTCAGTTCCTGTATTTGTGATAATTTTATATTTATGTTACTTTTGCTTTAAGAATTGAATTCCCTTTTGTTTTTATGAAATAAACTGTGCATGAATTCACATTAAAATTCAATTTGGATTTTATAAAGACTCCTTTAATAGTTTTTTGTATGAATCATTTTATTTTACCTATTTTTTTACAGGGTTGAAAGATATGGAACTAATCCCCTGTTTTTCTATGTACTTCAAGTCCTCTTTTACACGGTTTTTTCTGGAACGTGTCTACCGTGTAAAAACAGAATTAGGTGTACTTAAATATTAGACAGTAGCAAACTATCATAAAACGATAAAAGTGTGAGGCTAAAACTGGTCTTCCTACACTGCCAATTTCCCATTTTTTGCCCGCAAATTTAAACACATTATTCACATGTACGGAAATACGACGATGAACGAATGTACTTACACATCTACACATAAGCATCTTTCTAAAAAAGAGATATGTAAAATGGGAAGTTAATAAAAGATTTTTGTCTGAAAAAGGTTATATATGTATGTATGTACATACTAATTACTGACAATACTCGAGACATGCATATGAAGATTTCATTTTCCCTTTAATTTTTATTTTTCTAGAATATATACTATTAACCATACAAATTTTTATCAGCTATAACGTTATTAAATGGTCAAATATCTCCCTCATTGAAATGACGGTAAATGTATCAAAATGCACACAGTAATATTTAAATCTGTCTGGGTCTGAACACATGGGAAATTTACAAAATATTGCCGAACGTCAACAAAAATACTCTCATTTAATCACCGAAACGTTAAGTGTTAAGAAATACTAAAGATATTGTACGAGTATCCTAATTTTTAGAGATTTTCAAGATAATAAAAACTTGAATTACCTACATATGTAATGTATACCTAAAGCGACAAATTGTTTCAATTTTCAGTACCGGAATAAACATTTTTCGTTGGCAAATTCTTACGTGTCTAAATGAGGCACGGACTTGGAGGCACAAACCCCAAAACAGGCATGAAAATCTCCAAAGGAAGCACGAAAATTAAACAAAAACCGTTTTGCAGATATATATACGCTAAAAGCAGAAAAAAAAAAGCGGCCAAGTGCGAGTCGGACTCGCCCATGAAGGGTTCCGTAGCATTATGACGTATTAAAAAAAAACTACTTACTAGATCTCGTTCAAACCAATTTTCGGTGGAAGTTTGCATGGTAATGTACATCATATATTTTTTTTAGTTTTATCATTCTCTTATTTTAGAAGTTACAGGGGGGGGACACACATTTTACCACTTTGGAAGTGTCTCTCGCGCAAACTATTCAGTTTAGAAAAAAATGATATTAGAAATCTCAATATCATTTTTGAAGACCTATCCATAGATACCCCACACGTATGGGTTTGATGAAAAAAAATTTTTGAGTTTCAGTTCTAAGTATGGGGAACCCCCAAAATTTATTGTTTTTTTTTCTATTTTTGTGTGAAAATCTTAATGCGGTTCACAGAATACATCTACTTACCAAGTTTCAACAGTATAGTTCTTATAGTTTCGGAAAAAAGTGGCTGTGACATACGGACGGACAGACAGACAGACATGGCGAATCCATAAGGGTTCCGTTTTTTGCCATTTGGCTACGGAACCCTAAAAAGGCAATAAAATATGCTCTTTTTAACCGACGAAAAAGGAGGAGGTTCTAAAGTCGACGCGACGCGTTCACATGTGCTTTTTTTTTAGTCCGATTTTGATGATTGTTTTTTTATTGGATAGGTTATACTTCGAAGTTGGTCTCATTAAAATTTGAAAACAAAATTCTGCCCCTAAGGGTAGAAAAAAAGAAACTGAAAAGTTAAAAACTAAAAGCTTTTTAACAAAACATTAAACCGACGAAAAAGGAACTAAAAAGTGAAAAATTAGTTTTAGTCTTAATAACTGAGCTTCGAAACTAATGTAAGTAACTAATTTTGAGTCGGTGCTAAACAAACAATCAACGAAGATCATTAAATTATTTGAAAGAAATATGGCGCGGACGCACATACGCACCTGCTACGGGCACGGATATTCAAAAATACGCCCACTTTACCGGCTTGTCCGTCTCTTTTTTGGGCTACATACATTTGGTTCAGTTAAATTTTTACGCGCGATACACGCTCTTGTGTTCACTGTACGAAGGTTGTTACAAAGCTAACGAAAATTACTAAGCAGTGTTTTTAAATGAGACAAAATTATTGTAAACCGCGATTTCGTTAGTACAATTCCTTTCTGTTCTTGTCTTTTTCCCTAGAAGTAAATTTTTTTTTCGACTATATTGTGTATTCCCTTTATTTTTTCTGTGCAAACATGTACATGTTTTTGTTTTAGTAGATGGTTTCATAACGAAGCCCTTGCTCTATGGCGGCGATCAAAGGATTTACTAACATTCCTTGAAAATCTTTCAGGATTTTCAAATGCTCTTAAAGGTAGCACCGCAAATTGCAATTGAAGGGAATTAAAATTACGTTTTCCTACAGAGATTCGCCTATTTACTTCCGCAACGAATCACTTTGTAGCGATCTCTCTGTAAATATGAAAATTCCGGACCCCTCCCCCAGTCTAATTAGCAGCGCATTGCAACCGTTGCGAAACCATCTCCAACTACATCCACTTCCTAATTAAAATGCACACCGAGTGCGGATGAGCGCAACAATGCTCATTTGCTTTCCACCTGAGCTGCAGCGGCAACACTGGGTGCGGAGGTTATGCTTCCCGTGAATACCTATGCTATATGATGGCTAAGGGGAGCTCCCCGCCCCATGCCATATAATCAGCTTCTGTTCCTTTGCTCTGTCTCCTCAACGGCGTGTACCCAATCCGACAATGGGCTTGGCCGGAGGGGAACCGGGGAGGTGGCGAATAGGCAAAGTGGAAACAAAGTGAACACACCGAAAATGGATCCAATCTCTCATTTCCCTTTGTGCGAGGCGGTGTTGGGAGGGGGCGGGCGTTCTATTTCGCCTGCTTCATAATAATTCAGCGTTCGCTCAAAGCTGGCGAAACATAATAAAAGAAAATAAAAAAAACTGATAGATGTCGATAGCCCGCGAAGGAGGAATGGGAGGAAGGCCGAGAAAGCTGCAAGAAGAAAACTTCGCCGCAGCGACAATCGACTCTTCGAACCTCGAAGCACCCGTCACGATCTCTCGGGGAAGAAGAAGAAATCCGAAAAAGTAAAACCCCACTGAAAAAGGGGGGCCAAGGGGGCGGGCGTACGAGCGGCTCATGTGCTGGCTGCATTTGTATTTTTTTTTTATATTTTATACAAAAGTTGATTTTCCTATTTTCTTTTTTGCAATAATTCTCCTTAAGTCGTTTAAAAGATAAAGAGAAGCTGAAACTTCTCGGGAGGGAAAACAAAAGGAGAAAAACGAAACGAGCACAATGAAAAAAAAAAGAAGAAAAAATTAACGGCCCTCGCCTCGTCCCCCCTGCAACGAGGAAAGTGTAGCCGTGCTCACACCGAGCACATAAAAAAGTTCGTGTCTTTCCCTGCTCCTTTTCTCCACATTTTGCTTTGCTTTGTGGGGTTTTCACGGAAAGCGCTAGGCGGCGCACAAGTGGGGTAAAGTGATACGGCGAAGATGGCTTAAGTTTGTTGCATGGCGGATTATTAATGGCTTCTGGATTGCCGGGTGAGTATGGCCCGTGGTGAAGGGGCTCCGAGCGAGCGAGCTGAATTGGCGGAAAGCTCATCAAAATCTCCTCCGAATTATGGCTGTGACTGTGGCGCACCGGAGCTGACTGATTTTCGGCATTCGGCGAAATTTAATTGTGCGAAATTCAATTGCGTGACATGACACCCGCAACTGTGCCAGATTATCTCATTGAACTGCTCACTACATTACACTACAGTCCGAGCGTGAAATGGTGACCTGGCTTCTGCCGAGAGAGTTGTTGCTCTGAGCAATTGAGTTAACTGCTAAACCTACATATGTATGTATGTAGTTAAATTTTGGTAGGTCCCAACTTTTAATAATTTAATTAATTTTTCCTCAAACTCGCGGATTTAAAAAATTTTACAGATTAGTAATTTTAATGTTTCATACATACAATATATGAATTATTTTTTTGTTCAGAGCCGAAAAAAATCGTTTAGTAGTTCTTGAATATTAAGCCGGGCATTCACTTTCTTAATTAAAAAAAATAAAGAGTTTTTAAAATTTTTTGTGAACAAATATAATAGTTCATATTTCGTATTTCTTTTATACAGGAGTAATTTGCCTAAAAACATGAAATTTGTTTGACTTTTCCAGAAAATGGTGTCATAAGATGATGAAAAAAAAGGTACATACAGGGTGTTTTGCCAAGGTTTGAACAGGGGTATGCCAATCGATTCTAAATGGTCTCCTGATCAACGTTTGTTCGGACACCCCCCCTTCAAATCGGTCCTTCCACCCTAAAATCAAGATTGAAAATTTGGAGGAGGTCAACCTAGAAAATGCCTTATAAGTTCTTTCAGAGACATCCTAGGATATAACGCATTAGAAAGCTGAGCCTTCAAGCTTTCCAACGATACCACCCACGACCCAATCCGTCAACAAAGAAGCGAGGGAGACCCCGTCAAATTTCGAAAATGGCAATTTCAAAGCCCAAAATTAGACCTTGATCCTTCACTCTGCCGATTTTTTGTATGCCAAGATCGAAACTTTTTTTGAGAAAAAGCTTCCCTGTCAGGTGGCCTTTCTCAAGAAAAAAACCGCACTCGCATCCGACGGCGCGTTCCGAAGTTATTCGTGTTATAATAATTAATACAACAAAACCCACTTCCCGCAATGAAGTCCAATTGGAAAGTGACGTCACTTTCGTCGTGAGTTTCGGGTGTTAAAAGTAGTTAATAATACAAGTTGCAGTGATATTATTGGTGCTAGGGAGTTTGGGAAGCGGTTCCCTGTGTTTAGTAATGAAATTGGGCAGAAAAAATGGAAAAAGTTGCAAAAATTTTGGTTACGTCCAAGTGACGTTTCGAAAATTTCAAAGTTAATTTTCTCGAAAACTATTATCTTTCGCGGAAAAATTTTTGCATATCTTTCCATTTTGAGGCCATATTTAGCTTCCTGCACAATTTCATCCAAATCGGTGAGGATTCTAGGACGTAAACTTGTTCCTTAATTTCTGATAATTTCGTGCTTGCATTTCAACACAAGATGGCGGACGACAAGAACAAGGTGCCGCTTTTCGACGAATCAAACTTCTCAAACTGGAAGTTTCGAATGGAAACTTTACTAGACGAACTGGATTATCTAAATTTTTTGGAAAACCCGTTTGATGAAATAATCCAGGAAATTAAAAGTTCAAGCCTCAACGCAGAAAATAAGAAGAAGGAAATAGATCGACTGACAAAGAACAACAAAAAATGTAAGTCTTAGATTGTCCAACGAGTTGCAGACAGTCACTTGGAATACATTAAAGACAAGGAAATAGCTTACGAAATTTGGAATGAACTGAGAAATACATTTGAAAGGCAAGGTTTGGCAAGTCAATTATTGCTCAAAAAAGAGCTGCTGTCAATGAAGCATAATCTTGCAAAACAGACGCTAGAAACACATTTTCAAAAATTTGATCGCATTGCTCGCGATTTGCGTTCAACTGGCGCAAAATTGGAAGAAGGAGACATAGTGTGTCATTTGCTCATGACATTACCCACAGAATATGATTCTGTTGTGACGGCACTCGAAACGCTTAGTGCGGAAAAACTCACCTTGAACTTCGTAAAAACTCGTTTACGTGATGAGGACATGAAAAGGCAAAGCAAACAGCGAAAAAGTAAAATGGAATTGGAACCACCTCTAGCATTTGCAACACCACCGGAAGGAAGAGCCAAGCAGAAGAGTCCCAAATTCGGATTCAGGTGTCACGGTTGTGGAAAACAGGGCCATTACAGATCACAGTGCTGGAAAAACAAAAAGGATGGTACACAAAAATTCAACGTAAACAGAAAAGCAAATGTAGCAACTAACAACACATCGGAAGGTAGTGAAGATGGAACTTCCAATGAATACACTTTCTCGACCTTCACTGATGGAAGCTTTGAAAGCATGGTTTGGTGTTTGGACTCAGGTGCTTCCGAACATTTGGTTAAAAGCAACAAAAATGTAACCAACATTCAAAACTTAAATCATCCTGTCAGCATTAAAATTGCAAAATTTGGTGTGTCACTGGAAGCAGAAACCTTTGGAGAACTTCGAGGTAAATTTATTGTTGGAAACAATGTAAACAATATTGTTATTTCCAGTTCCCGCCTAGCAGTTGGACGTGCCGGACGTATTCTCCACTCGTTCTACGTGTTAAGTGGCAAAATAACCAAACCGCTGCGAATGGTACCGTTACCAGTGCTGATCACCGCCTTAACAATAAGTGCTAGTTTTCGCTTCATACCAACTGTGCCCATATCGCCTACTCTCTGACTACAGGGAGCTACATTAATCTACAAGTGAACCATGTCCACCAAAATGAACTATGCGCAAGCCTTGCAGTCTGAAGCTATCCCTACAAAAGAACAGGCGATCGTCCTCGATGCGATTGATGGAGTGCAAATTAAAGTCTATGCCGAAACTATCGGAGGAAAAGTTGGCCCCGAGAATATCCGCTTCATCTCTAGAATTTCAAACAATCGTATATGCATATATGTTGCAACTAAAGAGATAGCTGATACTCTGGTTGATACTCATAAGCAAATCACAATAAACGATCGTGACGTTCCTATTCGACCGTTAATCTCACGCAACAAACGGCTGATTCTCTCCAATGTGCCACCAATCATACCTAACTCGATCATTGAACAAAAGCTTAAGGAATCAAGAATCACCCTCGCCTCGCATATAACCACTCTACGTGCCGGCTTAAATACCCCAGGATACCAGCACGTACTGAGTTTCCGCCGTCAGGTTTACATTCATCCCGATGATGTCACTAAATTACCCACCTCCTGAAAAATCGATCTTGAGGACACCTCGTATTGGATATATCCCTCATTGGATAATATGATTTGTTTTATTTGCAAAGAATAGGGACACATTGCCAGAGCATGCACCAAAATTAGCGAGAAAGACACAATCAATCACACAGAGCTAACGGATCCAGCAGCCGAAACCCCCAACGACGCCTCAAATCAACAAGAAGAAACAGCTCCCATTAATGCACAGACAGAACCCACCGTAGTGCATAATGCCGACACCCAGCACCACTCCACAATATCAACAAATTTAAACCCCGCAGTCACTCCCAAGCGATTATTATCTAGTACTTCCTCCACTCCTTCCACATCCCAGCGCGACTCTATTCCGGACACTGAGTTCCCTAAGCCATTGACCCAACAAATCCCTAAAAAGAGGAGAATCTCGCACACCCCTCCCACGGCCACAACTATAAACGAGACCCTGACACTACCCGAGATAGAAGCTGAAATGAACAAAAATCCAAGCGAATATTACTGTAACTATTCCCAATTAATTGATTTCCTGGAAAAAACCTTCGGCAAAGAGAATATACACAATACACTCTTAGATCTCGAATTAAATCCCAATGAATTAGCGCTCACAATGAGGAAACTGTACCCAGCACTCGCATTAAGGAAACAGAAGAATCGCTTCACCAGAATTATTAGAAAACTGGAATCTGGAAGATATTCAGCAAGCGAATCTGGCGACGGCAACACAACAGATTCAAACACCGATTTGGAAGAAGACCTTATTGACAACCGTATACGAAAAATTTTCCCACCGCACCATGCGAATACTACAATGGAACATTAACGGCCTCTATGCAAGACGCGAGTTTCTACAGATTCTGAATGCTAACACCATCTTTGACTGTATTTGCCTCCAAGAAACAAACTTCAAGGATACTCAACACGCCGATATTAATGGTTACAAAGCTGCTTTTAAAAATAGGACGAATAGTACCCGAGCCAGTGGAGGAGTTGCGACCTACATCGCTGAAAATCACGGTTACGAAGAAATCGCAATCGAATCCGAGCTTGAAGTCACAGCGATAAGAATTACAAATAATACTCCTATTACCATATGTAACATTTATATTCCTAACAGCACATGCTTCAACACAACAGACTTGCAACATATCTTGAACCAACTGCCGAGCCCCGTCATTTTTCTAGGCGACTTCAACAGCCATAATCTGATATGGGGATCACAGTCCACCGACTCACGCGGACACATCGTTGAGACATTTATTGAAGACAACAACTTGGTCCTAATGAATGATGGCTCCTTCACCCACTTTAACAGCAGTACCGGCAACCATAGTATTATCGACCTCACACTCATCTCCAGCAATGTAGCTCAACATTTCGAATGGATGGCCTTGGAAGACCTTCACAACAGTGACCACCACCCAATTATTATTGAAGATACACGCCAAGGCACAAGTCATAACCCACCAGCCCATCCCAAGTGGCTAATTGACAAAGCTAATTGGAACTTATACAAACAGGAATTAATCCGTAACTCCAAAGAGCTCCTGGACCCCAGTGCATTCCGCAACTTACCTATTAATTCAATCCTACAAAATCTCACTGAACTTATCATCGATGCAGCTAACAATTCTATCCCAAAGAAAGCTTCAAAAACAAATGCGAAAAATGTACCGTGGTGGAACGAAGAATGTGAAAGAAAGATCAAAGAAGCTAAGAAAGCCTATCGGAAATATATTAAGGAGACAAACGAGGAAAAGAAGAAGGATAGCAAAATCTCATACCAGATCAAAAGAGCCGCTGCCAGAAGAGTCGTCAAACAAGCCAAGAGCGATCATTGGCGTCAGTTCTCATCATCTCTAAATCACCAAACGCCATTAACGCTTGTCTGGAGGAAAATACGTCATATCTCGGGTAACCAAAAACCTGCACCAACTCCCAGGCTCAATATCAACGGAGTGTCGACTACTGACCCCTTGATTATTACCAATGCATTCGCTGAGTGTTTTGCAGGCAATTCATCAGACAACAACTACTCGGAAAAATTAAAAAAACATAGAGCCGAATATAACGAATGCAGCAGCTCCCCAAATCATAATCCCGGACTGGACTCGATAAATAATCCTTTTACCTATAAAGAACTACAACATGCCATTGATAGTTGCAAAAACACTAGCCCCGGACCAGACGACATCCCTAATGCCTTCATCAAGAACCTACCCCAACTTTACGTGGACCACCTACTATCACTATACAACTACATTTGGACAAACCAACGCTTTCCAGATCTGTGGAAGGAGGCCATAGTAATTGCCATTCCCAAACCCTTAAAGGACCACACAGTAGCAAGCAATTACAGACCCATCTCCTTGACATGCAATTTATGCAAATTATTGGAGAAGATGATCTCTAAACGCCTCAGATGGATTCTTGAAAACAACAACCTGATCTCTCCATCTCAATTTGGCTCCCGGAATATGAGATCCACCACACACCTATTGGTTAACCTCGAAGCGGATATTTGTGACACCCTCGTATCAAACCTCCACCTTCTAATCGTATCGTTGGACATTGAGAAGGCATACGAGATGGTCTGGATTAAAGGAGTAATAGAACAAATAAAAGTCCTAGGATTTTCAGGTAATTTCGTGGCCTTTATAACTAATTTCCTGACAGACCGAAAAATCAGGGTACGAATTGGAAATGTTCTATCAGATAAAACCCCCTTAGAAAATGGCCTACCCCAGGGATCTGTCCTCAGTGTAATATTGTTCCTCTTAACCATAGACCCTGTGCTCAACTGTATCAAAGCACCGCAAAAAAAAGTACATTTTCGTAGACGACTTATTATTCACATGCAGCGGCAGTAATATCGCAACCACACTAAATACAGTACAAAAAACCCTGGACTCTATCCAGAACTGGGCCGAGACTAGAGGATTTAGATTCTCTGCACCCAAGTCTGAAATAATGCTAATTAAACGCGGCCACAAGAAAGACAATGAGGATTGCAACCTCATATTAAACAACCAGCCAATAAGCCAAGTTTGCAAGATGAAAGTTCCAACATTTGATGATAAAATGTCTTGGATCCCACATATAAAAAACCTAAAAACTGAATGTAATCACAGGCTTCGAATATTAAAAACACTGTCATCTATCCACTGGGGTGCGGATATGAGTGTCCTCATTTCAATTTATAAAGCTATAATAAGATCAAAACTGGACTACGGAGCAATAATATACAATTCTGCCAAACTATTAACCCTTAAAGTGTTAGATCCCATCCAAAACACAGCATGCCGGTTAGCTTTGGGTGCTTTTAAAACTAGCCCAACTACCAGCCTTGAAGCGGAAGTAGGCCAACCTCCCCTGGAAATAAGAAGGAAAGAATTATGCCTAAAATATGCTGCGACAATCTCTTCAACTCCAGAAAACCCTGCCCACTACAATACTTTCAAAGATTACAAAACCCCACAGTTCACAGCATCACCACACTTGCCAAAACCACTCCGTGTACGAATAAAAGCCTACAGTGATAGCCTAAACTTCACCTTACCCCCTATAACAACCAGAGCACTGAACCACAATCCTCCCTGGGCGGGATTAACCATTTCAATTGATTGGACTCTAACTAAGCACAACCGACAACAAATTACACCTAGGATGTACCAACAACTATTCCAAGAGCTAGAACACAAATATACAGACCATGATGAATACTACACAGACGGATCCAACATTAATGAGTGTAGCGGATATGCGATCACCACAATTGAACAAACAATCGAAAACTACCGCCTACTAGATTACAGCTCTATCTTTACATGTGAAGCCTTTGCTATACTTAATACTATTAAATATATTATGAGTAAGGACAGGATTGGCAAGTTTGTAATATATATACGGACTCTATGTCGTGCCTACAGGCCATTAACAACCAGTTCAGCTCTCAACCCCTGATCCAACAAATTCAGCTAATCCTCAATCAAGCAAGTAGTTCGAACTACCTTATCACACTCTGTTGGATTCCATCACACCAAGGAATACCGGGAAATGAAAAAGCTGACGAATCTGCCAAGGCAGCAACAAATTTAGAAATCCACCCCTTGTCTAAGCTAACGCACCGAGAAGTAATCAAACTGATCCACGTTAAAACCATGCAATCCTGGAATCAGTATTGGCAACAGCTCGCACCAACAGCTCTTCACCGAGTACGCAACAACATCTTCGATAAGTGTCCAAAACTTCCCAGACGAGACCAGTGTGTAATTTCAAGATTACGTATCGGCCATACCAATTTCAGTCACATTCACCTCATCAAAAGAACGAACCCTAACACCTGTCCTCGATGCAACTGTAGATTCACGGTCCACCACCTGTTACTAGAATGTGAACAGTACCAACGAGAAAGGACCTCAGCCAAACTACCCAATAACCTGGATACTATATTGAACAACCTCGATAGCTGCAACCAGACCATAAAGTTCCTTAAAACAGTAGAAATTTACCAGAAAATCTGATGTTAAATCGTTAATTGGTCGCTAATAACCATTGTAGTTCTACAGCGACCTTAAAGAAAAAAGAAAAAAAATATTGTTATTTCAAGGGTACTGATCGTAAAAGGCTTGGAAATGAACTTATTATCGGTTCGAAAACTGGAAATGCTAGGGCTTTCAGTCATCTTCAAGGATGGGTGTGGAAAAATTCTGAAGGAGGACAAAGTAATTGCAGTAGCACATCGTAAAAACAAATTGTACGAGCTAGAGTTGCTAAATGACATAGAAATGGCTAATCTCTGTAACGACGACGGAACAGTATCACTTTGGCATCAAAGACTTGGCCATTATAGGAAAAAGTGGACTTCAAAAATTGTCTGGAATTGTCGATGGAATAAACATAACTTGGAAGAAAACCACGTCGACACCATGCGAAATCTGCGTGGGAGGAAAACAAACAAAACTTCCACATAATGAAAAACGTGTACGTGCTAAAAGACCACTTCAGATCGTTCACAGTGATTTATTTGGACCAGTTAAATCCTGAATCTCTTGACCAAAAGAGGTATCTTCTAACTTTTATAGATGATTACACTCACTTTACCGTTGCTTATTCAATTGAATCAAAAGCTGATGTTTTTCGCTTCTTTAAAAAATATGAAGCTATGGCTACAGCCCATTTTAATCTTAAGTTGTCACGCTTTAGATGCGACAATGGCAGAGAGTACATCCGAAACGACTTAATGAACTATTTCGAAATTAAAGGAATACAAATTGAATATACGGTCTCTTACACACCAGAGCAGAATGGGGTCGCAGAAAGACTAAACAGGACAATTGTGGAAAGGGCTCGGTGTATTTTACTCAACTGTAAGTTACCGAAGTCTTTTGGTCGGAAGCAGCACTCACTGCAGTATATTTAATAAATCGCTCACCGACAGAAGCGATCAAGGACTGTACTCCGGCGGAAAGGTGGTTTGGTTCAAAACCAAATATTAAAAATTAAAGAAAAAAACATTTTTAAAAACAATCTTTTTAAATGCTCTAAAAAGAAGAAAATAAAATTTTCCTTTAAAATTTTAACTATCAACTTATAACCTCATTATACACAATTTATATGATCATAAAAGCTTGTCGCGAGGTTTGCGTAAGTACCTATAAGTATTTAATTAAATTGAAATTTACTCGCGACAAGCTTTTATGATCATATAAATTGTGTATAATGAGGTTATAAGTTGATAGTTAAAATTTTAAAGGAAAATTTTATTTTCTTCTTTTTAGAGCATTTAAAAAGATTGTTTTTAAAAATGTTTTTTTCTTTAATTTATTTTTTGACTAAAAAACGCTTATCAGGCCCTTTCATTTGATACCCATATCATAGGGGTTACTATGGAAATTATAAATCGCCATTTTGTGACGTCCGCCATATTGGATTTAGAAATGGCGTTACTATCGTTTCCTACTCTTCAAGCTCTTTCATTTGATACCCATATTAAGGGGGTCGACCAAAAATACATGGTCCACCATCTTGTGGCGGCGGCCATTTTAAAGATATTGCAATTTTGAGTATTGCATATTGCATTGTCACCAGAACTAAAAGTGTATGCAAAATTTCAGCCCTATAGCTTCATTGGAAGTGGGTGAAATATTGACTGCAAAATTCCACGGCCCACCATCTCGTGGCGGCGGCCATTTTAAAGATATTGCAATTTTGAGTATTGCATATTGCATTGTCACCAGAACTAAAGTTGTATGCAAAATTTCAGCTCAATCGGTTGAAGATATCTGCTTCAAAATTGAGTAGCAAGATTCCACCCGCACAAACATACATACATTGCAAGCTAATAAAAAGCTTGTAAAATGTACGAAATTTTGGCTGCTTGGGATATTTGCACATTCCAAAGCAATTAAATCCCAGGAAATTTGACACAAGGACACAAAAATGCATTCTTCTCGGATACGCTCCAAATGGCTACAGACTTTGGCTGTCTGAGCAGCAACAAGTGGTGGTTGGACATGATGTTATCTTCGACGAGACAAAGTTTCCTTCTCTCCACAATGATGTAAATACAACAAGCTGGAATGAAGACAGGGAGCAGAGGTCTGCAGAGGATCATGAAGACGAAACCAACGATGGAAAGGACGAATCGGAAGACGACTGGGATGACATCGGATCTTCAAACAATGAGGGAAATCTGGAAAACACAACACGACATTCTACACGAAATAGAAAACAGCCCGCATATCTCAAAGAATTTACTGTTATGGCACTAAATGCTGAGGCTTACGTTGATGATGTACCAGCAGACTATTGTGACATCGCCGGACGTGAGGACAGTTCGCATTGGTTTCAAGCTGTGTCGGAAGAGATTGATGCACTCAACAGAAATAATACATCGATTTTTACGAAATTACCACCGGGAAAAAGAGCAATTAACAGTAGGTGGGTTTTTCGATTGAAAAGAGATGCAGAAGGAAATCCTGAGAGATACAAGGAAAGACTTGTTGTAAAGGGTTGTTCCCAGATACGAGGTATTGACTATGATGAGGTTTATGCACCAGTGGCAAGGCTTTCAACTCTAAGAACACTACAATCAGTAATTAACGAGGAAAAACTTCATGCGTTACAAATGGACGTGAAGAACGCTTTTCTTCATGGAAATCTGAAGGAAATCATCTGCATGAAGATTCCGGATGGAATCACAGGAGGGACTGGAAGTGGGTGTAAGTTAAATCGCTCAATATATGGATTAAAACAGGCCCCACGCGTTTGGAATGAGCGTTTTGATCTGTTTATGAAACGCATTCATTTTCAACAATCTCCTCATGACCGATGTCTCTACACCAAGAAAACGAATCTTTTCAAAGTCTACTTATTGCTCTACGTGGATGATATAATTTTGGCTGGGAACGACGTCATAGAACTAACAAAGGTCAGGACTGCTCTGGAAAGGGAATTTTCTATGTCAAAAATTTAAAAAAAAAAAAGAACCGACTCCAAAAAATCCCAAGCCCTAAAAAGTATAAAATAATTATATTAAAAGTCCTCTGCTACTACTTTCAACATTAAATACCAAGACTTTCCTAGACTTTTGAAGGCGGTGTGAACACCTGACTTATATTAATCCAATTAATCCAGACAAACTGATTGCATTAATTATTTAGTTAGTATTCGATATCAGTCAGGTTTTCACACCGCCTTCAAAAGTCTAGGAAAGTCTTGGTATTTAATGTTGAAAGTAGTAGCAGAGGACTTTTAATATAATTATTTTATACTTTTTAGGGCTTGGGATTTTTTGGAGTCGGTTCTTTTTTTTTTTTAATTTTTTATTTCATTCTTTTTAGTGTAATATTTTTTAGTCAAATGTTTTTGATCCGCCATTTTGAATACTCGCAATCGGGCACCGAATGTACAACCAAATACTAAAACCTTATCTGTGTCATATTTTGTTTTTTGTTGACTTTCTCAAAAAGCGCTGAATCAATTTCGATAAAATTTATATGGGACCACCTCTGAAGTATGACCTACCAAACAAAAAAAGAATCATCAAAATCAATTCATAATTGGCGGAATAATCGCGTAACAAGATACAAAAACATACAGTCGAATTGAGAACCTCCTCCTTTTTTTGAAGTCGGTTAAAAAGGAGAGCTTGGATGCTTCCTAGGAGTAAGTATTAAGAGAAGCGGAAACCAGATGACACTTTCTCAATCAGCTTATATTGGGAAGCTGTTAAGATTTGGAATGCAGGAATGTAAAGGAGCAGAAACTCCAATGGAGACTAAGGCTAAACTGGAAGAAAAGAATTCTGGAGAATCCATCATCGATAAAAAGCCATATCGAGAGTTGATTGGATGTTTGATGTATTTAATGTTAAATACAAGGCCTGATCTCGCTGCTGCTCTTAATTTTTATAGTCAATTTCAGAGTAATGCAACTGAAAAACAGTGGCTTGAGGCTAAGCGAATTCTGCGATACCTAAAGGAAACTCAGAATTTTGGTCTAGTCTACCGGAAACAGGAGGAACCAGTACTCGTGGCATACGCAGACTCTGATTGGGCAGGATCTGCTGATAGGAAATCAACTACCGGATTCTTAATTCAAGTTCATGGAAATGTGGTATGCTGGACAACTAAGAAGCAGACAACGGTTGCTTTATCTTCTACTGAGGCTGAGTATGTGGCTTTGGCGTGTGCTGCCACAGAGTTAGTATGGCTCAGAAACCTTGTTCGAGATCTACACATCACCTGTGAGGAACCAACTCAGATGTACGAAGACAATCAATCATGCATCCACTTGCTGAACAGGTATGAACATCGCAGGGTAAAGCACCTGGACGTGAAATATCATTTTGTGAGGGATCTCTCGATGAGTAGGAGCATTGATGTGAAGTATATTCCATCAGCAAGCCAGAGGGCCGACATACTTACTAAACCGCTGCCTAAATTGTTATTCAAGAAATTTAGAGCTTTACTTGGTGTTGAATCTACAACTTTGGAAAAGGAACAGAATTTAATTTGATTTCAAAATGTTTATGAATTTTAAAAAAAGTAACGTACATAAAAGATGAATGTAATTTTTGAATTGTGAAAACGCTTAAAGGCCGGTATGCTGTTGCCAAGAAAAGGGGTCAAGGAAAATAAGCGCATATTCCTTGAAGGAAGTTTGACAGTAGTCAAGGAATTTTGATAGCTTGTCATTTGTGAAAGAATTGAACTGAAAATATTATTTTTATAAACTATAAATAAAAATATATATGTTTTTTGCAACATTATTTGTTTATTTTCAGTTTCCTTAAGAAATAGCTTTCACCACAGACGAACTGTCACTTTTACTTCAAGGAATATGTGCTCGGACACATATTCCTTGAAGGAAATTTGACTTTTTGGTATACAGCGCCACTAGCGCCTGATAGTAGAACTACGTTTTTTCTTGACCGATTCCTTGTGAACAACATACCGCTTTGACAGCCGGAACGCACGGCACATATGCATTGAAGAAGGCTATTAAAGCCTCTGGTATCTTAATGCCTTTATTGAGGCACCCCAAGTTGCGTCCTAAGACAAAGCTTCTTCTATATAAGCAGCTCATACGTCCGGTTTTGTTAATTGGTTCGCAGTCACTCCATCCCTGGCTCTGCGGATGGAGACCTTTGAACGAAGGATACTGAGGCTCTGTATCAATAAACACTTTAAGACAAGATTTAAGAAATTTTCTAATAATTTTATTTATGAAGAGGCGGGAATTGTACCTTTCTTTAAGTAGATATGTATATGATCACGCTGAGCAAGAAGTTTTTAGACACCCTGCCTGAGCACAGCAATTCTCTAATAAAAGAACTATATCAAAAAAATTGTAACGCGAAACTTAATCACAGGAACTCCTGCAAGATGTAAGTGAATCAGTTCAAATTCCCAGATTTTACAATACGAACTTCTTAAGGGCACAAAATAGAAGATAGTTTTACAGTAGCTTTCGGTTTGGGTGTCCTCCAAGCTGGTGGAGCGCTGTCGTGAGGGCTTGATCCTGTTGGGGCGAAGACATCTCATTACTCTGATCTGGGTTCCTGCGCATAGGAACATAGAGGGGAATGAGCAAGCGGACCTGCTGGCTAGAGCGGGCGCAATCCTTGACGAGCTGAGCGGGGAGACTGTTCATGCCCCCCTCGGAGCGGTCAAGAGAGAGATCCAGTTGCACTTTCTTGCAACCGCAAACGAAAGGTGGGCGAATCTAGATACATGCAGAGTGTCTAGAGGTACATGGCCTGCTTTCAATCCGAGGAGAACGCGAGATCTCCTCGAGTGCAATCGCATAGACATTGCCAGAGTGGTGGCGCTGTATACGGGCCATTGGCCCATAGGGGACCATGCAGCCAGGATGGGGCTTCCCTTCAACAGCCACTGCCGTAGCTGCAATGACCCAAATGAAAGGGAGACCCTCGCACACTTCCTGTGCACCTGTCCGGCGCTAGCTGGAGCTAGGCGCCGGGCCTTGGGTGGGCACGTGCTGGACGACATCAGCGTTCTTTCGGTGTTAAAAATCAGGGAGGTAGTTCTCTTTTTGAACTCCACGAACTGGCTCTGATCTTTTAACACCTTTCTTATTCACTTGTAGGTTTTTCAGTTCTTTTCTTGTGGGGTTTCTTTCGTGGTATCAAAACGGCGCTTCCAGCGCTAATTGGTACCTGCTCGGAGCAGGACGCCACTCAAACCAACCAAACCAACCAACAGTAGCTTTAATCTTTGGTCCGAAATCAATACTGGAACGAATATATGTTTTGTACTGCAATATAGAAAATCAAATGTGATATTACATAATATGTATTTATTAATAAATAAGGAAATCATTGTATTTTAATAATCGTCTTACTAACAGCGAGTAAGCGTTTATTATTTAAAATTGTTATAATACTTTCAACTTGTTAAAGGTACAGTCATGTTTTGTTTAAAACAATCTCTCATTTGTACTATAGTGCCATAGAACTTTGATGTAAAATAATAGGTTTTCTATTATCAGGAGTCTTATCTGACTCATTAAAAGGAAATATCTATTTTATAGATTTCGAAATTTGAAATTTTAAAATTTTTTCTCAGGAATGTACTTCAGCTGTTGTGATACGGCACATTTCCGTAACCACTCCGGTCGTTGTTTGTATGAGTGGTATACAACATTTAAGAACCGCGCCCCTTAATGTAGTGTTAGTTTTAGCTAGTGTGTAGTGAATTTGTAATATACTCTCATGACCAAGAGTCAATGTATGAAGCGAAAATACACCGGTTGCAAGTGTATACTTTAAAATATTACCAAATGTATATAGCAAACAGACAAGTCTCGAATGTATGAAAATGTATAAATCTATCCATTTGAAATCGAACCACACACATTACAGTTCGAAGTATGTAATTATAACCTATATAAATAAAAATGAATCGCCAAATGTGTTGCTAAGCGCAAAACTCGAGAACGGCTCGACCAATTCAGCTAATTTTTTTTTTCATATTTTCCTTACACAAGGAAGGTTCTTATGGAGAGAAAAAACATAAAAATTGCTTGGAAAATAGTAAAAACAACACTTTTCTTTTCCCGCCAAAATCACAGAAACAACTGTGTGCAAAAAATTTAAGTCAAAGTAACACTTTCCATGCAAAAAATGTATGTCAAAGTTTACTGAGATGATTTTACGACAGAAGTTTTACACGGAATTTCAATTCAAAAGAGTAGTTTTAGAGTATGTGGACCCATAATTTAAAATTGATTTTCATAACATATAGTGGATTTTGAGGTAAGATTTGGTGAAAACGAAATTTTGCAAACAATTACATTGATCAGTCATTGATTTTTAGCGATACTCTAGTTTTGATTTGATACACGAGGATTGCAAGATTGTAAAGTTCTCAGTGAAGAATAACAAGGTAATTTCGATAGATTTCGTTCGTTCTCTAATTTCAACATTTTTAAAGGTATATAAAAGCTTTTTAACCAAAAATTAAACCGACAAAAAAGGAACTGAAAAATGAAAAATAAAATAAACCCTTTTAGTCTGAATAACTGAGCACCTAAACTAATGTAAGTAACTAATTTTTAATCGGCGCCAAACAAACAAACAATTTTTCCTTTGGCGCCAACTCAAAATTAGTTACTTACATTAGTTTAGAGGTGCTCAGTTATTCAGACTAAAAAGGTTTACTTTATTTTTCACTTTTCAGTTTTTTTTTGTCGGTTTAATTTTTTGTTAAAAAGCTTTTATTTCTCACTTTTCAATTTCTTTGTTCGTCTTTTTAATTTTTTTGTTAAAAGGTTTTTATTTACCCCTAGGAGTAGAATTTTGTTTTTAAATTTATTTTAATGGGACCAAGTTAGAGGTATACCATACCTTATATGTAATAAAAAGAGTCATCAAAATCGGACTACTCTGTAAAGCCCGCTCTACACTTAGCCCGCGGATCGCGCGGGAAAGCCGCGAAGGGCGCGAACGTTAAGAGTGAAGCCGTTTCGCATATTCTTCGCGGGCTCGCGTTTTGTTCCCCGATTTTGGAACAACAGTCAGTATGTTCCATACGTAAAAGTGGACCGCTTGGCAAATTTTTACAAGATGCATCATTGATCATATGGGATGAATGTACCATGAGTAATAGAGCTCATGTTGAAGTACTAAATCGAACGCTCCAAGACCTCAGAAACTCAGGTCCTGGTATGGGTGGTCCTACTTTTGTGTTAGCGGGAGATTTTCGGCAAACACTGTCTGTAATAACAAAAGGAAAACGCGCCGATGTCATCAGAGTATACTTAAACCATCTCCCATATGGAGTTCCGTTAAAACTCTCAATTTACGAACAAATATGAGAGCCCATTTGAGCGACAACTACAACAACGACTTTTCGCAACGACTACTCAAACTTGGAGAAGGAAAAATTACCTCTCCTAACACTAACAGTAGTAGCACTGAAATTGAACTTGACGATAGATTGGGCCACATAGTCCATAAATTAGAACATCTAATAGACGCAATATATCCCGGTCTTGAAAATTGATTGGAAAGAAATTATCACTGGCTTTGTTCAAAGGCAATAGAGTCACCCAGAAACGACACAGTGAATAAAATAAATAAACTTATTTCCCGGTCAAGTCAAACAGTATATGTAAGTCAGTTGACACGGTGTGTAATATTGAGGATGGATACAATGCACTATCCTCAAGAATTTTTAAATTCTTTGAGCCCTTCTCGCCTACCACCTCACGACCTTATGTTAAAAGTCGGCATTCCTATCATGCTGTTAAGAAACTTGAGCCCTCCCAACATGTGTAATGGCACAAGGCTACTGTGGGCAGCAGTGGGACAACTTGCTTATATTCCGCGGAACCCATGATTCCGACGGATTTGCCAATATCGTTCAAAAGGCTGCAGTTTCCAGTCAAAGTTTCATTTGCCCTCACGATAAATAAGTCCCAGGGTCAAACATTCTCTCTGGTGGGCATTGACTTGAAAAAGGATTGTTTTTCCCATGGGCAGTTATATGTTGGCTTATCTCGAGTTGGAACTCCAGAAAACCAATACAATTTGCTACCATACAATAGCACAACATCAAACATAGTATTCAGAGATGTCTTAAACAATTAACATACTCGCCCAATACATACTAGCAGCCAACAAGAAATAAAATAAACATAAAATAAATCCTAAATACTCAGTAGGTACTAAGAACCACACAAGATAATTTCATCACAAGTAAAAATGTTTGACGCCCTGCGAAGTGGGCACGGGTCAGCTAGTACCATATAAATTTACAAATGTATAAGTTTTATAACTAGTCGAATAAAGTTGATTGACTTGACAGCCGGAACGGAAAAAATTTCCTTGAGCATTACTTGTGTGTGTGTTTTTTACATAGGTTTTGTATAGGCCAAGAAATTTCTTGGCAACAGCATACCGGGCTTAAATTGAGGGGAGGTGTTAAAAGATACAATTTAGCCGTTAGCGTTCTTCCTACTACATGGTAACTCCTTTTTTGTTCTGTCAGCTGAGTCTGACATAGCTTGCCTTCTTGTCAAATCTATCTCTGCTTTTGTGAACTGTGAACAGTAAGGTTTAGTTTTTAGAATAAGATTGTGAATAAACTAATTATTATAACGTATCTGTGACTTTAAATACGCCACTCGCAACACTTTGAAATTGCCATTTTCGAAATTTGACGGGGTCTCCCCCGCTTCTTTGTTGACGGATTGGGTCGTGGGTGGTTTCGTTGGAAAGCTTGAAGGCTCAGCTTTCTAATGCGTTATCAACCAGTATCCTACGATGTCTCTGAAAGAACTTATAATGCATTTTCTAGGTTGACTTCCTCCAAATTTTCAATCGCGATTTTAGGGTTGAAGGACCGATTTGAAGGGGGGTGTCCGAACAAACGTTGATCAGCAGCTCGTTTCTGTAACTCCAATTAGAGAATATCTCTACTGGCATTCTCCATTTGACGTCATTTTCCACAGAAACGCATCAACTCAACTGATAAAGCTAGGCATGGTGAATTCGCTTCACGTCACCAGAATAGAGAAGTTTCTCAACTGAGTTACAGAAACGAGCTGCAGGAGACCATTTAGAATCGATTGGCATACCCCTGTTCAGACCTTAGCAAAACACCCTGTATATCACCTAGCGGAAAAGCCTAAAGAATGAAACCCATTTATTTTTTTTTCAATTTTATTAAAGTAGGTACTCTTCAGAATATGTCCTGAAAAGGAAATTAAAAAATTCAATTCGAATACGGCAGAATTACATTACCCCTACTCTAGTTTAAACTTTAAACGTGTTTATCTCCAAATCACTTTTTTCAAGGCGGTTTATATGATAATCTGAGTTCTATGTAATTGACTTCAAATTTGGTGTGAACCTTCAGTATATGTTCCTTTATCGACTGAATCACTGAAACTGCTAAATTATTATTGTTACTATTTTTTAAACTTTGGACTTGAAAAAATAACATAAAAATTTGTTTTTTTCAAACAGCTGCCATTTTGTGCTTTTTACTTATTTTTTTCCTTGTCTTCCGACTATAAAGAAATCATTCCTGAATAATTTTTTTTTTGTGTTTCAGACAGTCAAGTCACCACAAGACTTCTTTTTTCCATGGTTTTATATATGTATGTACATACAACCTCATATCATAACTCCAGGAATTTTAAATCTTTTTGAACAATTTTTATTACATCTTTAAATAAAAAAAAAAACCGAAACCAAACCTATTATTGGTTTTTTTAAATTCAGGTAGATATATTATACCAAAAGTTTGGACGTTTTACAAGATTTCAATTTTGACAATTCATTCGGGTGTATATGTATATACCTACATATGTAGTTCTTTCTTTTCTCCCCTTCTTTTTTTATCGCTCTTGTTTTTGACTTACATTGTTTTGGTGTGATGTGGCATACCTGATGCCAGCTCCTGTGGTATTCCATGATGTGAAGAAAGCAGTCTCCTGTAAAAAAAATAACAATATTGTAAAAGAAGGAAAATTATTTAACCGACTAAGTTCAAACAATTGTTTGATTATAAGTTTCAAGTTGATAAGAATTGTTTTACAAAAATTAGGAAAAAATATATTTTTTGAATCCAGATTTTACAGAAATGCATAAATATAGGTACGATATATTTCATTTTTAAAAGCTTTTTATTAGCTTCACCTGTCTGTAACGGAATCTTGGAAGTTAAATTTAACCCACTTCCCGGTTTCCGATTGAGCTGAAATTTTGCACACTTATCAAGGACTGATGACAATACAATAATTTAATAATTTTGTCCCATTATCCTGAACAGGATCGCCAGGATTTTCTGTGTTTTTCGCTAGAACTTTCATCCACTTAAATTTTGTAAATTTGATTTCATACGTCGCGGAAGTTGAAATGAAAAAAAATGAAACTGCAACACAAAAAATCCAATATGGCGGATGTCACAAAATGGCGATTTATAATTTTCATAGTATCCCCTATGATATGGGTATCAAATGAAAGGGCTTGATAAGCGAAACACAATAAGTAATGTGACGTTATTCTAAATCCAATATGGTGGACGTCACAAAATGGCGATTTATAATTTCCATCCTTACCCCTATAATATGGATATAAAATGAAAGCGCTTGATGAGCGAAACACAATAAGTGAGGTGACGTCATTCTAAATCCAATATGGCGGACATCTAATATGATAATGCATAACTTCAAAAGTAGAGTTTCAAGATGCTAATGCACGATTCAGCTTCAAACGCTACCACGCTGAATACGTTTGAAAATTGACTGATTTTTATTTATAGTAGCTGACCCGTGCCCACTTCGCAGGGCGTCAAACATTTTTACTTGTAATGAAATTATCTTGTGTGGCTCTTAGTACTGAGTATTTAGGATTTATTTTATGTTTATTTTATTTCTTGTTAGCTGCTAGTATGTATTGGGCGAGTATGTTAATTGTTTAAGACTTCTCTGAATACATGTTTGATGTTGTGCTATTGTATGGTAGCAAATTGTATTGGTTTTGTGGAGTTCCAACTCGAGATAAGCCAACATATAACTGCCCATGGGAAAAACAATCCTTTTTCAAGTCAATGCCCACCAGAGAGAATGTTTGACCCTGGGACTTATTTATCGTGTGGGCAAATGAAACTTTGACTGGAAACTGCAGCCTTTTGAACCATATTGGCAAATCCGTCGGAATCATGGGTATCCGCGGAATATAAGCAAGTTCGTCCTCTAATTTCAACATTTTTAAAGGTATATAAAAGCTTTTTAACAAAAAAGTATACCGACAAAAAAAAACTGAAAAGTGAAAAATAAAGTAAACCTTTTTAGTCTGAATAACTGAGCCCTAAACTAATGTAAGCAACTAATTTTGAGTTGGCGCCAAAGGAAAAATTTTGTGTTTGTTTGGCGCCGACTAAAAATTAGTTACTTACATTAGTTTAGGTGCTCAGTTATTCAGACTAAAAGAGTTTATTTTATTTTTCATTTTTCAGTTCCTTTTTTGTCTGTTTAATTTTTGGTTGAAAAGCTTTTGTATACCTTTAATAATGTTGAAATTAGAGGACGAACGAAATCTATCGAAATTACCTTGTTATTCTTCACTGAGAATTTTACAATCTTGAAATCCTCGTGTATCAAATCAAAACTAATCGAGTATCGCTAAAAACCAATGATCAATGTAATTGTTTGCAAAATTTCGCTTTCACCAAATCTTACCTCAAAATCCACTTATATGTATTTTATGAAAATCAATTTTAAATTATGGGTCCACATACTCTAAAACTACTCTTTTGAATTGAAATTCCGTGTAAAACTTCTGTCGTAAAATCATCTCAGTAAACTTTGACATACATTTTTTGCATGGAAAGTGTTACTTTGACTTAAACTTTTTGCACAGTTGTTTTAATTTACTCTGTGATTTTGGCGGGAAAAGAAAAGTGTTGTTTTTATTATTTTCCAAGCAATTTTTATGTTTTTTCTCTCCATAAGAACCTTCCTTGTGCCTTAAGGAAAATATGAGAAAAAAAATTAGCTGAATTGGTCGAGCCGTTCTCGAGTTTTGCGCTTAGCAACACATTTGGTAATTCATTTTTATTTATATAGATAGATTAACGTAAAAATATGGTTTCATAAATCTATCTATATATATAAAACGCAAACTGTTTCTACCTATGTATTTTACAGACTCTGAAACCATCCAACCAATATACCCCAAACCGGTTTCTTTTGAAAGGCAATAACCCGAAGGTGGTTATAGGCCACAAAACAATGCCTTAGGCACATTTGGTCCATTCATGAAGTCGATTTTTGACATTTCCCATACAAAAATTTTCAACCTCATCAAAGGCGTTACTTGCAAATAAATTAAAAACATTAGTGTGAAGTTGGCGCATAATACGATGAGATGAGATGATATAAGACGAGATAAGACGAGATAAGACAAGATAAGACGAGATAAGACGAGATAAGACGAGATAAGACGAAATAAGACGAGATAAGACGAGATAAGACGAGACGAGACGAGACGAGACGAGACGAGACGAAACGAAACGAAACGAAAATTTTCTTTTTTTCCAACAAATAAACAAAATGTATTTCTTTTTTTATCGTAGTAGCACACGCCGGGTATCCGCTAGTATAGTATAATTATTTCTTAGTTAAAAAAAAAAACCTAAAATTTAACTAATTTCTTTCCAGTCTTAATGTACATACATACATACATGTGTAGTACATGTTGGATTTTTGTTTGAAAGTGCTAAAAGGATCGGCATGCAAAAACATGATCGACCTCAATAAAATAATCTTTATGTTTTAATGACCTGGGTCGCAGGTTTTTCCTTGAAGAACATCTGCCTAACAGATTTAGCAAAAAGGGAAATAGTTTTTGTTTTGAGTTTTTACTTGATAAGTGAATATTGAGCAAGAAGGTTGTCTTCTCCTTGAATTGATAATTTAATAAAGAAAGTTTTTAAATATTAAATGTGGTTTTTTATTACAAAACGCCCAATATCCAATAGTACATACATATATCCTTTAATTTATAAGAAACAAAACAAACTGTAAAGACGATTATTGATGCCCTTGAATAATCTTAAAAGTGATTGGAGTAATGAAGCATCTCTTGGACCACTTTTCAAACATATGTATGTACTGTACATAGGTAAGTACACAAAAAAAGTCTTTTATAATATACATACATATGTATACATAAATGATATTAATATCCAAGAGAAGGAATGTCAATTTCTAATAAATATTCACATGTTGGACGCTAGACAAATGGATAGCTTTATGCTGGATGTGATGTGAAAGGAAAAAAGTTGTCGTTAGATATCGAATGGAATGTTGATGAAAATAAAATGGTATTTAATTATTAAACTTAATAGAGTTGAACAAGAATGCTTAAGTAATTCGGCCTTAAACCCTTCCAGCATAGCATATAGCTGCGTCTAGTGGCGTATTTACCCTGGGGCCTGGGCTATAGCCCGGGGCGGTAGGCTGCGAGGGGCGGAGCAATATGCTCAGCTTTGGACGCCTTTGACTATCGTTACCGTTACCTGCACTGAGAGCAAAAAAAATAACTTTTATAAAACCAATAATTTCTTGATATACAAGAATAAAAAAGTTTTTTGTACTATAAACCCTAACATAAGTATATCAGTAATTTGCGTCGCAATTGGAAAGGGGAGAGGGGTTGAGGGGAGAAAAGAGTAGGGAAAATGCTATTGAAAAGACATTCTGTAAGCATGTCGTACTTAACCTCCTGAGATACACTTGGCAATTTTAAATCTGCAACATACTTTTATTAATGTTTATTTTTATTTATACGGATAATTCTGCCTGAGCAACGCCGGGTATACATAGATCAGCTAGTATTTAATAAATGGTGTTTATTCTTTCGTAACACCTTTTTTCATTATTTAAAGATTTATGGGTTTTTTTTCGTTTATTTATTTTTAGTTTGTCGCTCAAACCTTATATGTATAGGCCCAGGGCGGCACATCTTAAAATACGCCACTGACTGTGCCATTACTTCATGCATTTAATTAGTGCAAGGTTTATTCATCTTATTTTGCGTTTAGGGTTTATTTTCCTATCCTTATCTACATAATGCCAAAGTTATGCCTATATGCGTAAACATTCCTGCTGCAAAAACACCGTTTAAAGTTCACATCGCATAAAAGTGACCATAAACATCTGCGTTATCAAGTAAATTGGGCCCATAAAAAAATTATCACATTAGGGAAGAATTATTGCAGAATAAAGCTTAATGTGACCAACCCCATGCACACGGTAGGGGAAAAAAAATTATTTTCTACGTAAGCCCACCTTTTCGGTGGGTAGCTCATTTGAATTCCGTCGGCAACGAACAACAAATCGATTGACACACCACGACGACGGTGGATTTTTGCGGTCGTAACTCCGCCCGCGTGGGACTTGAAGGCGCTTCAGTAATTGACCTCCATCTACAAGAAAACGAATTAAGTGCGAAAAAGGGAACCGGCCGGCTGCGAGCTCGCGCTTCGGCAGATGCGATTCGCACGCGCTGCGCAAGCAGTGGCGCACTTGAGAATGTGCAGATGTCCCCCCATTCGGAGCTGGCCGGCAGGCGGAAGTTATGACGGCTGCTCGATGGATGTCAATTTCATTTTGGCCGCAATGTTTGCGCTCACGCCAATGGAAACAGGTTTGTCGGCCGACTTTTATGGGGCCTGGGCAACGCGTGAATGGGGAGACTGAAGCGGTGACAATGGACCTTTTATTTTATGAAGGGAATTATGCCAAAATTTGTATAACTTTCGATTTCGGATTTTTACATGGCGTGGACACATGTCGAATAGGATGAGCCTGGAGGAGCACGCGTCGTTAACCAAAACAGCGGTTAATTTTTAACCGATCTAAACCAAATCTATATATGAAGGGTCCAGGGGAAGAACAACTTTTGTCACATTTTTAATTTTTTTCAACTTTCAATGCAGTCTAAATGGTTATACCTGTCGCTATGTTCTGTCAAAACAACAGGGCAATAACATCCATAGTCTCCGAGATTTCATGCTTTTAAAATATCGATACAGGGAAAAAACAACCGTTGTCCGCAAAGAGAAAAAGGATAAACTCAACTTCCTTTGGAGACACCCGTAATTCAGGAGAATTTACTCTCCCTGACCAAGCTTACAAGGACATTTTACCAATCAGTAAAGCAAAATTCCTGGATATATTTACAATCTTTATCAAAATATTGTGGACCAATAGCAAAAAAATATTTTTCAAACCTTAAATACAATATTTATTTTTTGTTAGTCCCTATACCTACCCCTACCCCTAACCAGCCCTCCCCCCTATACCATTATACCTATTACACTATTTTATTAAGATCTTTTCTTTTAATTAGTAATATCTCAGTTTGTTCATTAGGTGACAAAAGTTGTTCTTCCCCTGGACCCTTCATATATAAAAATGAATGTTTGTCCGTATGTATGTATGTATGTATATCCTCTATGCGTTCCTAAGCCATTTATCCGATTGTGATGAAATTTTGGTGAGTTGTTCTGCGTACGCCCGTGAAGGTTCCTAGCCCAAAAAAAATTGTTTTTCTTGGTAAAATAAAAGAGCTAATAATAAATCGAAAAACTTTATAATACCTACTTCGATCAGATTATAACACTTTAAAAGCAAAAATTTAATTTCAAAGTTTACTGAGATGATTTTACGATAGGAATATAGGATATAGTGGCTGTGCTAGCTTTCCGATAGCTGGCACCGCATATTAACAATTGTCATTTGCCGCGTTAATAACCGAGAGATGAGATGAGATGAGATGAGATGAGACGAGACGAGACGAGACGAGACGAGACGAGACGAGACGAGACGAGACGAGACGAGACGAGACGAGACGAGACGAGACGAGACGAGACGAGACGAGACGAGACGAGACGAGACGAGACGAGACGAGACGAGACGAGACGAGACGAGACGAGACGAGACGAGACGAGACGAGACGAGACGAGACGAGACGAGACGAGACGAGACGAGACGAGACGAGACGAGACGAGACGAGACGAGACGAGACGAGACGAGACGAGACGAGACGAGACGAGACGAGACGAGACGAGACGAGACGAGACGAGACGAGACGAGACGAAAATTTCCTTTTTGTCCAACAAATACACAAAATGTATTTCTTTTTTCAGCGTAGTAGCACACGCCGGGTATTCGCTAGTTATATAAATATAAAATATGCAGTAGTTTTTATTGCCATTTTCATATATAGACACATACATATGTTACATTATATATATATCACATATATTTAATACGAATTGCCTATCTTAGAAATCTATTGTTATTCGAATCAGTGTCCGCAACAAGTCGACCTTAAAACACGCTACCGGAACCCTTACTCAAAGCAATTCGGAGTGTTTTTACCCGACTGCGCCACGCGAAGGAGGGTTATGTGTTTCGGAACCTATATACATATGTTTGAACCTTTGTGCCACACTAGAGACCAAACACGTTGGCCGATTCTGATGATTCTTACGTCAATCGATTTCTCTTAATCTTGCGAGTGTCACTAAAGACATGACAGTACCTAATCAAAACTCAATATGGCGGCAATTAGACGCCATATTGTGAAAAATAAAGTAGACGAACTATGTTAAGTGGGGTATCATTGAATGGGTATTTGAAAATCATCTTTAGGTTTCTTATATCATTTTACATTTCGAATAACTGTTTAGCATCTGTAACGCTTTAAAGTTGGTTAGCAACTATTCTCACTAAATTTTCAATACTTATAATAAAGCTGTGATAAAGTTCTTATATAATTGATGAAAAATAATTATCATAATATAATTCTCAAAATCGAATGACAAACCCAGAATTTTTTAGTTTTAAGGACAATTGAGTGGTCAGCTCTTCGGGGGGACCAGATGGAACGCGGAGAATTGCTACAGGCTGTTTATGAAGAATTTGACGACAAAGCTATTAAAAACAATGTCCCTGGAGTAGGAGTCAGAATCGAACCATCAACGACAGAATTCGATGCACTTCTTGGACAGGGCAACATAGAACCAAAAATGTTGTATTGATATTGTGGTGGGGTGTTACTGTACATAAGTTACAAGAAACTACTTTGGACCGAGCTGTGGTTGATTTAAGTTCACGCATTTTTGCGAAAGGTCAAGCCTATGTAGCCTTGAGCCCGGTTAGGTCTCTAGACGGATTAATAATCAGTAGTGTAGACCACCGCAAGCTACTTAATAATCCCCACGATATTAACTCCCTCAATGAAATGACAAGATTGAGGAATTTACCGTCTTATAATCCTAACTAAAAAGTGTAAAATAAAAAAGTAAATTTAAAAAATCAAAAAACCCGACTGTAAAAAATGAACTTTAAATAAAAACTGAAAAGAAAAAAAATAAGTCCAGTAGCCTAGAATTCTGTTAAGTAATATTGAATAACTACACCATTTAAATGAGTAGTTTCATGATACACACATAAAACAAATAATAAATTCTAATGCGGAACATAGCGACTTTAACAGTCGGGACCCATTACTGAGAAAATTTTATCTGGTCTAGAATATTTAATGAAAATTTGAAAATTTATGAAATGGTCTAAATTTTACGATAAGCGATGTTTAAAATTTGTGGCTTTAATACTATCAGATACAACGATTAACGTTTCAATTTAAAATTTGTAAGAGAAACCATTAAATTAATTTCATTTTTAAATAATAACGTAAAGAAAGAATATAAACCATTTTATGGAAATCGGATGGTGCTACTGTAGCGCTCACGGAATGGGGGTGTCGAATTTTGTTAACGATTTCTAAACCAACAAAGAAAAGAGAACAGGATTGAAAATGAATTATGAAAAGAAAAGTGCTGGTGGTTCAGGAAATATAGCATGAACAAAATATATAAAAGGGAGACAAAAGCATCCTAACGTCTTGATAAAGACGTTTTTATGAAAGAAGGGAAATAATAAACAACCGTTTATGATGACAAACTTACCTAATTCCCATAACTGATTTGATATACCTACATATTAACATCAACTTCAATTTGATTTAACAAGTTCTCATGATTTACGAAATTTGTAAATTCAAGATAGCGGATCCATTACGGCGAATATAATTTTGCTAATTTAAAGAATTTCAATGAAAATTAATCCTGAGGTTATTTTGGGGATTTTTTGAGATCGGTTCGGGGTCGCTGCGATGCGTAGAAAAAAAGATAAAAATACAAGAGCGGTTCCCATATAAGGCAACATCCTGATTTACGAATCACCCTGTAACTGCCGAACGATGCGAGATACCCCCCACCCATACGATTTTTTGCTTGTCTCGGTCTGACCTTTCACCTCCTGCAATATTTCCCTCCCACCTCTGAACATCCTGTATATACTTATTTAACAATTAACAACAAAAACAGTTAAGTAAAGAAGAGGTCATGGACTATGGCTACGTTAAACTATCATACTTTGGTATAATATTGCACAGAACCGGTATCAAATTCAAAGAACGTGTAAACATATGTAGATAAAATCATGTGTATAATTAGAAATTTCATGTATATTTTGTTAAATTTAACAGAAAGTTATTCTATGTGTCAATAACTAAACCTATAGGCTATAGTGGCATTCAATGCTCATTTGTTGCAGTTATTGTGGTAAAATTACACAGAACTCTAGATTTTAAATTGTACAGAAATTGCATTGAAATTCCCACAATTTGATTTCCATTTTATTTGTAGTATAATTCAAGTGGTATGTAATATGTACTTCATACTGTCATATCAGGGCTTGTGATATGTATGTCTGCTGAATACCACCTGAACTTCCCCGCAATTAAAGAGGTACATTTTCGTAAATCCCAAACCTACAATTTCCGCCACAGCATTTGATTGAAATCGGAAACCCCAGTCCTCTATATGGCAATACTACTTCCGTCAGTATCACGACGAACGGGATTAGCTATACCTTTGAGTGGCTGCAGTTCTGTCTGGCACCAGACAGGACTCGAAAACAAAAAAGGTTTACAAGGACAAAGCTTGATCCTAGTACACATCCATCCAACGTTAATCTGGCACACCAATAACTCCAATATAAGTCTCCGCCCTCCCTTCCACTTGCTTGCCTCCCGGCCCGCATGATGGCATATAACCCAGAAACTTTAGATGCAATTTAGAATGCGGCGCTGCTAGATTTTCCGCATATAATCGTGCGAGTGCACATGGTGTCAGGTGTGGGGTGAACAGCAGCATTCCACCCACAAACGGGATGGAGTCGAAAATAGATGTCGACACAACGCCCTGCCCTCCCGTGCCCAGCCAAACCACCACCCAGCTGTGCACGTGGACTAGCGCCTCCCGGCGTATTTAATTTCCTCGTTGTTTTGTGTACCTATGGAAGCGCCTTATAACTTCAAATAATCCCCTCTCCAGCTCGCCTCTGAGTACCAAAACAAAACATGAAAAGTTGCTCTAAAAGGAAAATTTTTAGTCCTCGGTGTGTTGTAGATCGTCTCCCTTCCTCCTCCACCCGGCACATTTGCTGCTATTGAAATTTATTACTGTGTAGGTGGATGAACGGGTATCTAGCTGAAGCCTGTGTTTGCGCAATTTTATTTTGAGATTCCCATACCTTTCCGAGGGAGTGGGCCACCCTTGGAAATTCCTTTGCAGGCAGAACCAGACATGTGCCCGGGCTGAATGGAAGACAATGAAATGACGACAGACGAGAGCTATTTAGGACAACAGAATGGGGGAAATGAGTCCTACTAAGGTCGATCGGGGAGGGAAGAAATTGAATTGGACATGCTCCTCGTGTGGCTTTTATGCTCGAAGTCTGCGGTAACCTTGGCCAGCAGGTGGGAGGATGAGCTGTCAGAGATCAGTCAGGAAGGACGCCGCAATTCTTTTGGATTTTCCAGTTGAGAAGAGCCAACTTGTTCAAATAAATTATAATAATTCCTGGGAAAATGATAAGGAAATTCTCTTAATTGACGAATTGTTTCTTGCTGTCCCTAGCGGCAGAGATTAGAAGTGAAATTTAATCCAGAACCTTCCGGTGGGAATTTAGCGAAAAAGAGGTAATTCTTCTGTTTCCTTTAAGATAGATGCGCTCTTTTGAGAAGATGATGTAAACTAAAGGGCAAAAGTAACTGGAAGGAAATGTAGGAGCGTTACTTTGATGGATTTTAGCTAATTTTCATTACGTTCCCCGGAATTATCAAGGGAGCTTGATTTCGAAAAGGGTCTAAGGAACTGTAAAATACAAATTCAAATTATTTTCTGCCAACATTAAGCAAATAACATTTCCTTGGGATGGACTTGAGTCGAAGAGTATTTACATCGAGATTACCTAAATTAAACATAAGCTCAAATTAAATCTACATGAAAATTAAATATTTTAGATCATTTTTCAAATTGACAATTTATTGTATGACTTATTTGGATTATATTATCAATGTCAAGTTCACCATTCAACCTAAACTATTTATTTAATATAAATATTACTTCAATGTTGGAAACGTATTACTTCCAGTGGCGGCTCGTCAGAGGAGGCAGGGGAGGCAGTGCCTCCTCTGTCAAGTTTTGCAGTTCTTAAATTGTAATTTAAAAATCTAAAATATTCAATGCAAAAACTTATTTTGTGAGTAAAATATGTTCAAATGTCAAAGAAATAAGAATGAAAATTGATTTATATAGTCTGGCAATGTTTTGTCATTTTTGCAGCTATGGTAATGCTTTCCTTGCATTGTATGATGAAAATTGCCTGTATAAAATCAACGTGAGGCGAGCCTCTTTGAAACCACTATATGCGAATAAAAGAGCTTCTGCAGCCGGAACTTTCGTTTTGCACTGAATCCAACAGAAAATTCCGAATGCTCAAGCTCTTTTTGTCGGCCAGTTGGACAAATCAGCTTTGAGTTCTGTGTGGGGGTGACACAGAAGCTAGCCGCACAGATAGCATATGTGCAACACACTTGGGAGGCATGAGGCGGCGAACTATAAATTCTTTGTGTGCGTGACAGAGGAGGCTACGCTTCGACTGCCTCCGAGAAGACTTTAAGCATAAAGCTGGGTAAAGCAATTGTAAGGCTGTGTGTGGCTTTTTGTTGAGTAAACACACGGCCTGAGAATTCTGCGTGTGCGTGCCAAAGAGGCAAGCCTCCGATCGAAAGTTTTAAGATTGAGCTTATTTGTGCAAAAGCGAATTTGCATAAACTGGGAGTAGAAAGCAGAATCGCGCGAAATTTGAATTCTTATTATATTTTGTTTTTGGTTTTTTTAAATAGGTATACACCTAATTCTGTTCTTACTCGGTTTTGATTTAACACGGTCTGCAAAAAAAATTTGATTCCGTTTTTACACGATTTTATTCGATTTAGCACGATTTAAATTTTAAATAAAAATATGTATCTACATAATATGTACATACTTTAAGAATTGTTGTTTTTATGAAATAAACTGTGCATGAATGCACATAAAAATTTAATTTGGCTTTTATAAAAAGACTCTCTTAATAGTTTTTTGTATGAATCATTTTATTTTACGTATTTCTTACAGGGTTGAATTGGAGGATATGGAACTAGTCCCCTCCTTTTCTATGTACCTATGTACCTACTTAATGTCTTTTTTTGCACGGTTTTTTTTACACGGTTTTTTCTGGAACGTATCTACCGTGTAAAAACATAATTTGTATATCTACGTATGTAGTGTAGAGGAAACAATGGTATCAAAGGTGGTTGTCACTATTTGTGGCGAGCGTGGGACCACAAATTATATTATTGAATTTTCTGCCTCCTCTGTTTAGGAGACCACGGGCCGCCACTGATTACTTCAGTTCAGAATTGAAAAAACGAGACTAGCTACAGTTTCCAAATCATTTAAAATATTTTGCTGCTTTAGTGGGTGCTAGGGATTTGAGTACGGTTTTTTTTCTAAAAAAGGCCACAAGCACTGACATATAGAAATGGACCACTCGCCCCATACAAAATGCCTATGAAGCGATGGTGCACTTTCTAGTTCCCTCTTGCGGGTTTGAATTGCTGTCAAATGCATTTTTGGGGCATTAGTCCGTTTTATTTGCATAAATCCATCAAATAATTACTACAAAAATTATAAAATAATTCCTTTTGTATCTTAAGTCCCTTCAAAGGAATGCATACCTACATTAAATTACCCCTTTGTAAGATACAATTGAATTTTACACAATTTCTAATTTTTCGGACGAAATTGTGTTATTAAATTATGAAAATTAGTCTTTTCTTATCTCATATTTTTAATTCTTCTTATGTTATGTGTGATTTACGACAAAAATGGCACAAAAACCACAAAGAAACCTGAGTGGCGTAATACGGCGAATCATTGCGGAATTAACTGCATTTAAGTCCTTTTACTGTAACTAAATTAAGTGAAATATACAGCAAAAACAGAAGAGTGCTCTAATGTTTACTTTTGAGATCTTAAAACAGTTGTTTAGCGATATAAATCGCATATCCAGAAGAGAGCATTTCAACGTTTTGCTGAGAATTTTTCAATGAAAAATGTATTATTCCACAAACTTTTCGCAGCGAAATTATTTGAGATTTGATGCTAATTTCAGGGGAATCAGATTTAAGCGTGCAGGTTACAAATAAAATTAATATAATTTTTAAATTTGCCGCCTTTTGAAGCCCCCTATCTCGCATAATGCGAAAGAAATAGACAGATATATGCCTTCTATATCTGAACTCTCCTTAGGTGAGAACTTTCAAAAAGGTGCACCATTTGAGATAGCAAATCGAGTGGTCCATTTCTATATGTCAGTGGCCACAAGACAAGGAAGCTTTTTCTGAGAAGAACTTTCGATCTTACCATACAAAACATCTTCATTGCTTCTGCTAACTCAACAGTAGTTTCCATGGGACTTTAATTTGGGCAACCCCAGATTAACTCAGCATGGAAACACAGTATGGTTGGTTGGTTGGCTAAAGTGGCGACCCAACCGGCTGGGCGGGTCCAAATAGCGCTGTGGCGCGCCGTTTTGATACCACAGAAGAAGTCCCCTAAACGTAAAAAAAAAACGAGTGAGTGGGGTCGCCTAGGATCACAGCCAACCAGTGGAGTTCAAAAATAGAACTATCTCTCCGATCCCTGAGGCGGAAAAGGTTTGACCAAAGACCATATAATTACAAAGATGTCGCAAACCGAACCCGAGCTCGAAAATGTTTTTGGGATGTAGGCTGAGACCCCATGGATGTAGTTGTGAGTCGTTTATACGAAACGCTCTCAGCAACTGAGTCGCGGATACATTCTCTTTGCCTTTTTCCGTGTTCCCTCTTCCTGGAATTTGCATCGGTTACTCACAGGCACAGCGCCTGGGATTGGGAACGGCGCGCGGCGCCTGCTGCGATGCTTCGGGTTGGGGATGGAGCTCATTTTATAGTTATGTGATCATATCGAATCGAGCTGTTGTGCTACCTAGTTGGTTTGGGTTCAATTGAATTTGGTATTTGAGTATTGCAGACAAATTTATTTTTTGGGTTTTCTCTAAAATTCAATTGAACCCAAACCAACTAGGTAGCACAACAGCTCGATTCGATATGATCACATAACTATAAAATGAGCTCCATTCCCAACCCGCCGCATCGCAGCAGGCGCCGCGCGCCGCGCCGCGCCGTACCCAATCCCAGGCGCTGCGACCGATGCGAATTCCGGGAAGAGGGAACACGGAAAAAGGCAAAGAGAATGTAGCCGCGACTCAGTTGCTGAGAGCGTTTCGTATAAACGACTCACAACTACATCCATGGGGTCTCAGCCTAAATCCCAAAAACATTTTCGAGCTCGGGTTCGGTTTGCGACATCTTTGTAATTATATGGTCTTTGGTTTGACGTTGTCAAGGAAATACTCGCCCAGCGCCCGGTGTGTAGCCCTTGCTAGAGCGGGGGAAACACAGTATATGAAATACTATTTATCAATTGATTCAACAAAATATACCTATTCAAAGAAAATCCCTACTAATATCGCACATAGGCTACTTTTTGTCTGTCTGTCTGCTATGCTTTCACGCCTATTCACGTCTAAACGATTTAACCGATTTTGATGAAATTTGCTACAGTGATAGATTAGACCATAGAGAAGGACATAGGCTACTTTTTGTCTGTCTGTCTGTCTGTCTGCTACGCTTTCACGTCTATTCACGTCTAAGCCATTTAACCGATTTTGATGAAATTTTGTACAGTGATAGATTAGACCATAGAGAAGGAAATAGGCTACTTTTTGTCTGTCTGTCTGTTTGTCTGCTACGCTTTCACGTCTAAACCATTTCACCGATTTTGATGAAATTTGGTACAGTGATAGATTAGACCATAGAGAAGGTCATAGGCTACTTTTTGTGTCTGTCTGTCTGTCTGCTACACTGTCACGTCTATTCACGTCTAAACCATTAACCGATTCTGATGAAATTTTGTACAGTGATAGATTAGATCATAGAGAAGGTCATAGGCTACTTTTTTTTACTTTCGAATATTGAAAACAAAGGGAATTGTTAAAAACAACAAAAATGACGAGTCATACAGTGTAAACGCATTCATATGTGTCCTTTGATCAGAGATTTAAAATGTCATATCACCTTTTAAAGGCCCCATTAACCGGAACGGGCAGACACGAGAGGGCAGACGTGTGTGAGAATATTTAAATTTTGTGCTACAACGATTTCAATTTGATAAAAGATTTTTGCTTTCGATAATGCCTCGCAAACGCAAAACTAATCTAGCACGGGTGAGACCGGGTAATCCAGCTAGTAAAAATATAAAGATAATGGAATGATAGTCTCAACTAAAGTTAAATTAAGCAGCCAGATCAGGAATTCGCAACTGCCAGCTGTGTGCATTCGTATTCGAATGTAACTTTACGACAACGTACCTATAGCATACTTATTGCAATGCATGACGAATTAAAGTCACCATATCTACTGAAACCATTTTAAAGGATACGCATATTATACAGATATATTTCGAAATGAAATACAAAATTTAATTGAAATAAATAAACAATCGCATTCCAGAGCACTCAAATACGCAGTCGGAAAGGCAGCGTATTACTCCCATAAATCCCTTCCAAATTCGCCACTCGCTTGAACCAAAACAAAATTTCCTCGTCCTATCCTCCGTCTATTTCCTTTAAGGGCTCGTGCTCCTAATTACATTAGCTGTTGTCAATTTTCCCCATGGAAACGACCGTTTGATCTGCTTCCACTGAAGCGTATTGGCTTCAAAATGCTTTAATTGGGCACTTCAATTCCGTAAATGCCATCGCTGGGATTTCACTGAAAGTCAGTCTAATCCAGGCAAAGAAGTCCTTGATAAAAACACACAACTGGCAGCCCCATATCAGTTCATATATGAGCGAATTTTGTAAACACGTCTCTTGTGTCCCCTGAGAGGAGGGGGGGGGGGGGGGGGGGGGGGGTGACGTGGTAGTGGAGAAGAGGGTACAAGTTGGGAAAATGAGGAAAGTCTGAAAAAGTCTTTGTCAACTTGATTTCTGAGGCTTTGGACGGGGCCCCCCACAGAAAGTTGGGCGATTTTCTAATTGGGAAGGAGGTGCACAAGTTTGCGTTGTGCCGTTACGTACTCCGGCATTAACGGTTGTGGAGCCCGGTAGCATTATATGAGAGGGGAAATGTCGGCCTGCTTTAATCTGCCTGCAGAGCCTATGCCGTTGGATTTATTACAAAGGGAACGTTTTCATCAGCTCACCAAAAATACAAAAACAGCACACAAACATAAACTCGTCGGGGGAGCTGGGCGGACGGGGGGCGGAACCTGGCTGGGCTCTCTTCGCAAGCTCCATTCAGCCCCAAAGAAGGTAGAGCACATGCCTGGAATTTTCAATGGAAGAGAACGAGGATAGGAAATAGAAGGAGGGGGGAAAAGCAATCATCCGGGTTTCATGGCAACGGAACTTGACTTGGAGGAGGGGCGCCCGGTGGGGGGAAGAACAGGTATGGGTTTCCCGTTATATTCGCTCGCTGGGTGGGCGGATGCTCCAAGTTTTCATTTCCATTTCGTTTTGGTTTTGCCCGTCCGTTTGAAGAGCATTAAGCCGCTACAAAGAAATAAAATGCGAGGAATGTCAAGGAGTTTCCAGGACTTGCCCGGGGGTGGCTCGAGGATGGGGAATGCGATTTGGAATTGTCTACCAAGGTCGTCTCGTAAGCTCAATTACGCCCACCCGCTGTTAAATCTCAGTTCCGAAGGGAGAAAATGGGCCGAAGGACACGGATGGATACCAAGGCAAAAGGAGCGCAGGAGGAGGAGGATACCAAGAATGAGGAGCAACCCAACCATCAGCCCACCCCGAGCCGCGTTGGTGTAGTGGTGAAATTGCTTCGTTTTCTGGAAATTGTGTAATTTCGAGACTTGTCGGAAGGGGGCGAGAGGATGGTGTTCGGTTCGCAGTGCCGAGCAGAGGGCGGAAACTTTTCCTTTGCTGCGAAAACTTGATTTAATTTTATCTGTGCATCTCCCTGTCTGACTTTTCATTCTGCTCCTTCGGATGGGCACCTGCGGTGGGCGGCGTCTCAGCGCCCCGCTGGCGGAGGGAAGAGGGACGCCTCTTTTTTGTTTTGCACGAATTAGGACTGTTGCGTGTGAAGATGTGTTCTACCTGGCTGCCTGCCTCTCGTTCGATCAATTAGCTCGACCCCAGCGCCTGCTTTGTTGTGACTTCGTCCTTCGGGGCAATCGAGCAAGTGTAACGAGACCATTAAAAGCACTTTATTACCTTCGGATTTAATAAGTGTGGGATGGCGGGCCACTCGCCCCCGGTATGGTGGCAGAAGAGTAAACTTTCCCAAGGTCAGAGCAGATTACTTTTCTGAGTTTTATGCTGAATTAAATGCGCCATAAATGACAGCGCGCTGCTGAGATGCGGAACGAAGGTGGCTAAGGTTCGTCATTTTCTCGTCTCCCTCCCTCTGAATTATTCATGCTAAGGACGAATTCTTAGCGAAGGATTGTTGCCACTTTTGGTGCTCCCTTACAAGTTTAAAAGCAAATTCCGTTCAAGTTCGTTTTTTTTTCTTTTTGCCCAAGATAAGACAACATTTCGTTCGTATTTTGTAACAGAAGACGTGATAAACATTTCTCAGACACAAAGCTTGTTTCGGACAGCTTGTCTTAGTAGGTGCTGTTTTCATGCTAGCCTTTGTCAGGAGATTTTTGCGAAAATCTTCTCAAATGAAATACAGCCTTAATTACGTAATGAATGTTACGAAGGCAATGTACACACCCGTCACATTATAGAACTTTCCCGAACAAAGACGTAATGTTGTTTTTATTTTGTTCATAACAAAAGTTTTATTTTAAGAGACTTTGTCTTTCATTTCTAATCAGCAACTTTAATATTGGGGCAATCTCAATCTATGAGTATAAAATTATTGATTTCGTTTAATAGTAAAAAGGATATTAGTAAATTTCTATAATTTTATTTTTGACATACTTAACATTGTATATTAAACTCACTTCACTTGAATGTACCTATCTGTACCCCTACAGAATCATAGATTAGGTATACGTTAATGTACCTATAATATAATTTGGTAACTAAATTTGCACGTTCTTCCGCATATTCCCGTTTAACTTAAAAATACATTTTAGCACTTCTTCGCGTTTTAAGATAGCATCTCCGCTAAAGTTTGCGGGTTACACATTTCTGATTAAATAAAACAGCGGCGCCAATATAAAGATGAGCTTTTTAGTTTAAAGTTCAAATTCGAATATTTTTATGTACGAGCATTATAACACTTAAAAATTCGAAAAGGCAGTATCGAATTAGCGAATACTTTTTTTCGTTGATACACTATTCCTTTAGAATTTGATATTAAGGGTTTTGTAGAGATTAAAAGTTGCTTTTTAGGGTTCCGTAGTAAAGCAAGGAACCGCCTTATAGTTTCGGTTTGATATCTACACATGTAGATAATCATACCCACTGCAATACCAAAACAAAGAAATGACTTTTAAAAATAACGCGACTTACTTGAATCCAACAGTTTACGGATGTAGCCAAGCAGACCAAGTTATGTTTATTTGGCCTCACCCACTGTTCGCAAAAAACCGCCCGAGTTTTTATATGTATGTGCAAATATGTAGTATACAGTATATGTGTATATTTTATTTTAATTAGAATCGTATTATTCGTATTTCAGCTATGCAACCATAATGATGACCTAGCCTGCTTTTGACAGCTTTTTTTTTATTCAAAATCCCATTTCATGGTATGTTCCAAGATAATTCAAAACTATGTACTTTGGACGTGTGACCATCGCGAATATTCTTGACGAATCGTGTAGCACGAATTATACAAACAATAAGGCCTTCCTAAGTATTCATTTTGATGGTTTCTCGTATTCACATCATCGCCAAATATATAGGTAGTGATTTAAATAAAAAAAACGATTTGAGTCAATCAATTTTTAAAGAAAACTCTTTGATCGTTTCTCAAATTCAATTACTATACTGAGCATAAATATATATGTACCTATATAAAAAAGGCAATCAGAATGGCAGCTCAATTAACAATTATTCCTATTAGAAGTTTTATTTACGTTAAAAACACAAATCTTTTTAAACGAACGTCTGCAGATCAGCTAAACGACATTTTAATTTTTTTAAGCCAAATTCAACAGTTTTACTCTTAATCTCTAATTTTTCAAGAACAGTTTTGTGTTATCGTTGAAAAACTCCTTCTTTTACTTCACAGTTTTTGATCAGATTGAGGTCTGGAGATTGCGCTAGCCATTCTATAACTTCAAGTGCAATTTAAAACCAACTTTCTGATATTCTACTATTATGTTTCTGATCGCTTTCCTGTTGTAGATTTTATGCCACATGGATGTGGTGAAGTGATCAAAATCAGACACACCAAACGAATTATTATTGAAATTTCAATATGGTGCAGTTAATAAGTAACTACATACATATATTGAAAAGTCGTTGAACGATGCTAATGTACCTATTGCTCAATAATGTACAAGGTGGCGCAAAATTAATCATCCAAATTTTGTTTTTGTATAACATTTTTACTAAATAAAAGAAAATGATTTTAAGTGATGGAAATCTTTTTAGGACCTTTACAATTTTTTCTGTTAAGTAGAAAAGATGATATCTGTCAAGTGGCTGCCGCCAGTGTTGATACACATTTCTGCCCGTTTTATTGCATTTTCCATGACTTTCCGCAAGATTTCCGGTGATAACTGTTCGCATTCCTGTCGAATATTCTCTTTAAGGGCTGCGATTGTCTGAGGCTTGTTGGCATAAACCCGCGACTTCAAGTAGCCCCAAAGAAAGAAGTCGGGGGCGGTTAAATGGGCGATCTTGCTGGCCATGCCAAATCGCCAAAACGGGAGATTACGCGACCAGGATACGCTTCCTTCACAATATCCATTGTGGCTCGTGCTGTGTATGCGGTTGCACCGTCTTGTTGAGACCACATGTTCACCAAGCCCCGCTCCTCCAATTCCGGCAGTAAGAAGTCGTTTATCATGGCCCTGTAGCTTTCGCCAGTAACAGTGACCGTATTGCCAATGGCGTCCTCAAAAAAAATACGGCTGCGCTAACACCACCGACCGATTATTGGTAAAAAAAATCGACACAATTATTCGACGCTCTTGCGGAGTATAGCGCTTCATTGCTTGTCTGTTTGTATTCTGCTGCTGTCTAGTTCACAAATGTAAAATATGATCGACGTACGACGACATTTGCAAAAATTATAACATCTTCCGATAGGGCGATTAATTTTGCGCCACCTTGTAGTTACTTTCAATTTATCTGGTTGTTATTAAAAAAAACAGGTGTAAGTTGTAATAGTTGGAATATCTAATCCAGCCTTCAAGATTCACCAAGCAGTGTACTCTGATGCATTTATCAGTTATATGCAAGTACATAGTACGAGAAACCATCCGGCGTTAATTTCTTAAAACAAAACAAACCAAAAATTTTTCCTACAATTAATACCACAGAGGAAAATAAGCGGCTCTACAAGTCATTGTACAGGTGGGTACTGCCAGTTCCAGTCAATTCGCCAATAACTTAACATACTGAACCTCCGTCTAGAGCTTATCTCTTGTCTGAGGTCGGTGGCACATCTCTGCGTCTTGGCGAAAGAACTTCATCTCGACAGCTCAGCCTTATTAATTCACCCAGAGGCCTCCACCAACATCGGCGTTGGCCTGGCAGCGAGTGTTTATGGGTCTGTTGGAAACAAGCCAAACTGGTCCATCGTTACCAACACAACAGCACCCAGAGCCGCACTCATTTCTGCTACTTTAAGAAGACAAACTTGCTTCGGTGTGTTTCCTTTTTTGGACTTTTTTCTTTTTTTTTGCCTTTTTCCATACTTTTTGGCATTTCCGCCTGTCTTTCTGCGACTTCTCCCGGGGAAATGGCGAAAGAGCATTAGACGATTGAAATTGCTCTGCAGAATGGGCCCCTCAGCGCATTTTTTGCGTCGTACCTCGTCCAATGGGAGATGACTTTTTCCTTTATTTCAATATAGAAAATAAGCGTGAACTTGGGTTTGTTTGTTATAATAACAAGAACAGAAGGATGGGACGAGGTTGGTCTATCCTCGAAGCATTTGTTCGGTTACTGTCGACCCCATTCTGACACTGGACAGCATTTGGTCTTGTCTGGAGTGATCTGTTAACTTTGGAATTCATGATAGACTACTATGCTCTAAACACGCCATATGTTGCTCTCTGGCGCTTTATATAAAGTCCTATCCCTTTAGGTAAATGAGAACTTAATTTGATTTATGTTATGACAATGTCATACAGCTGGGAGCTATCCAGTAACAGTGAAGCTGCTACTACTTGTTGGTTGGCATAAGATTAATTAATATCTGGAATACTTGCTAATTTAAAGTAGAATGTATTAAAATATCGTTATTGGTGTCAGTAAAGGAAAACACTGTTACCCTAGTCATAAGTATTAGTAGTAGCTCTAAATAAAATCGAATTAAATGTTGTTTCCGAACACACAACATTACTGACAAGACAACATCAAAAACTCGTCAAATGTAAAATTAGGAGTACCTAAATTTTTTCTGTTTATTTATGTAATTTATTGATTAATTATTTATTTATTGTATTGTTCAGTCTGATAACCGCTTTTAGATTTCTTCATTTAATCATATTTTCATTTAGTTAAATAGTTAAATTTTTTTTCAGTGAATAGTTTTGAGGTTATGTTCGTATTTAATCAAATTTTTCAAATGGTAGGTACTAGTTGCCCCAAATAATATAGGGTTGCTTATCATATGTGACAAGGAGCACCCAAATGTTTTTATTTTTACGTTTGGAATCTTATGATAAATTTTTTTTTGTTTTCTCCAGATAATGTTAAAACCAAAAAAACTAAAAACCGCAACGATACCAATATACAGGGTGTTTTGCTAAGGTCTGAACAGGGGTATGCCAATCGAATCTACATGCTCTCCTGATCAACGTTTGTTCGGAGACCCTCCACCCTAAAATCGGTCCTTCCCCCCTAAAATCGCAATTGAAAATTTAGAGGAGGTCAATCTAGAAAATATACATACTTACAAGTTCTTTCAGAGACATTCTAAGATACTGCTTGATAACGCATTAGAAAGCTGAGCATTCAAGCTTTCCAAAGATACCACCCACGACCCAATCCGCCAGCAAACAGGCGGGAGAGACCACGTCAAAATTCGAAAATGACAATTTTAAGTCCAAAATTTGACCTGGATCCTTCATTCTGCCGGTTTTTTGTATGGGAAGATCGAAACTTTTGCTGAGAAAAAACTTCCCTGTCATGTAGCCTTTCTCAGAAAAGAAGCCGCACTCAAATCCGACGGCGCCTTCCGAAGTTATCAATTAATACAAAAAGAAAACCCACTATCCGCAATGAAGTCCAATTGAAGTGGGCGCCACATGGAGCATCTCCTCCGTGGCACTGAACCACTCGAACACGAATATTTTCGGAACACGTCGTAAAAACAATAACAGGGAAGCTAGTATTGAAAGAGCGCCACATTGAGGATTTAGGCTCATTAAAACCGTAATTAGTAAGATGGTGTTGGACATGAAGTCGTGGGTCCTCAGAGAGCGCGATTGAACTGAGTGAGATACAAAACTCACATAGTAGCTCAGGAATGTTAATAGCGTCACGAATGCAATCAAACGTAAAAACAGTTCTGGCGGGACTACGCCTATTCTCCAAGGTATGGAGACAAATAAGCTTAAGGCGATCAGGATATGAAGGAAGACGGCGGCTATGGTTCCATGGAAGACCGCGCAGAACGTACCGCAGAAACCTGCGTTGAATAGCTTCGATTCGACCAATATGACACTCATAGAATGGAGACCAGATCGGGCTAGAATATTCTAAAATTGGTCTGACGAAAGTGCAGTGAAAATTATAAATAACAGAGGGCCAAGGTGGTTACCTTGGGGACACCAGAAGTATTTATAATAGGATCAGAGATCATTCTACCGAAACAGACCCTTTGGAAGCGCTCAGACAAATATGAAGTGATCCAATCGACAACACGGGAGGGGAAACCAAGGACAAACAATTTTTAAACAAGTAAAGGTGCCGTAAGAATCGCTCAAAACGTAAGCAGACGTAAGTGGCTTTCAGAGGATTCAAATAAATTGTGAAAAATGAATACCGTGGAGGATTTCTGCACAACTAAGGTCATATAAATCTTTTACCTACATCTTCCAAATCTTTTAAATCTTCCAATAAACTCATTTTGCTTTCACAAACTCCACGTCACTTTACGTTTCTATTTCGGGCGAAATATCAGCTTTGACGTCCGTAAGCTCACTTCGTACAATCCTTACGTTACGTTACGTTTCTATTTTGGTTAGGGCTTTAGACTAGAAATATGCTTATAAATAACAGTATCCTCAAAGAAGAGATCGTTAATATGAAGAGAGGTACGCGGAAACTTCGTCAAATGAGTAAAATCCGCAGACTGAGTCGTAAAATTCAGTTCGATTTACTGCCATACACGTTCGGACTGAGCAATCAGACTCATCTAATATTTTTGAATAGTGCGAAGCCAACAGTGAGAAAGTGAACAATATGGATAGAAAAATGTTTTTGTGCTTATCTATAATTAAAATACTTTAACTGCAAGGCACGTCCGCTCTCCTCAACATTTCGCATAAGAATGCAAAAGACGAAAAACAAATGAAATGTCAAAAAGTCTGTCAGACTCCTCCACACACGATAAGACTAGCCTGCTGGACTGCAAGCTCCTCCCCCAAAAATCAAAATTTTTTGATTTTAGCGGTCTAATCCTGCGACTGTCAAATGAGTCCGTCAGACAGAACTACACACGATAAGACTGCACTTCAGACTCAACTCAGTCCGCGGAGTAGTCGTACCGTGTATGGGCCGCTTTAGAACTAAAATCACAGTCAGAGTCGCTGAATGCATAAGAAATCTGCAAAAAGGTTGGAGATGATTGCAGGATCACTGCTAGTGCTCGAAGGCTCAGCTTTCGAATGCGTTATCAACCAGTATCCTGATGTCTCTGAAATAACTTATAAAGCATTTTCTAGGTTGACCCCCTCCAAATTTTCAATTGCAATTTTAGGGGGGAACGACTGATTTCATGGGGGGGGGGGGGGGGGGGGGGGGTCTCCGAACAAACGTTGATCAGGAGACTATGTAAAATCGATTGGCATACCACTGTTCAGACCTCAGCAAAACACCCTGTATATGAGGAGACTGAAGCTATTTGCTTCATATACGATGTAAAGGCAAAGGCGCGGACATGATTACATATTAACTTTCAGTTCGCACTTAGGGGTCAGATTGATTCAAGCCTCGTAATTCCCACTTAAGTTTCTTAATATTGGATATTTTTTAAATTTCCTTCTGTTTTTTTTATCAATATCAGTAAAGGATACACAATTATCTTAAATTTGTTTGTAATAAAAAAAAAAATAATAATTAAATGGCTTAGGTACTACAGCAAGCATTTTCGTAATTGGGATGGGATCACGTGGACTCCAAAGAGTCAGCTATGAGATTTTGCGCGGATGTGCCAGCTAAGGGTCAAGTGTTCATCTTGTGATAACTACAAAATAGGGTCTTTTTTGACATTTTAGTGTCCGTAACAATACATTTTTAATGTTTCAATGACACCAACGTTAATGCTTTGTATTGTCTAATTCACAGAGGGTGTCAAAGCAACCTCATTTCTAACGGCATTAAAACGTTGTAAATAATTTTACCAAGATAAGCATTTATACTACCGAAGTTATGATTTTGGAAATGTTTATTATTTTTTATATTTTTATGTTTATGTACATTCTGGTTTCGAAGCACTACTAATGTAAGAAAATCGTTTCAACGTTTAAAACTGACGCTCATAAGTCATAAATTAACGAGTCCAGCAAAATATTAAACCGCACGAAAGATGAATTTTATTTGAAACCAACTAAAAAGTTAATCTCTTGCAAGGCTTGTAGCAGGCTAAAACGACAGATTTAGATAATTTAATTTTCAGCATAATCGATAAACTGTCGATAAGGATGCTTAAATATAAAAAGCGATTCAAACATTGGGAGAGGCACGATGATGAATTTAAGCGCAGCATCAAGCTGCACGTAACTCCGAAAAAGTTCAGAATATTCAAACTAATTAAGAATTCTGTTCGAATCAGTTCGTTTCATCTCGGCTACTGTGAATTTTACCCGCTTCGATTATCCCTCAAAATCAGAAAAAAGAAAGAAAACACGAAAAACTCGCATAAAACTTTCCAAACATCCAGAAAAGTTTCAGAATGAATTTAAAAACTTTTTTTATTGCGGCGCTCGTAAAATTTAACCCAAATTTAGTACGAGCCGCCCCGCCCAGGCTCTGTAAGGACTTTGACTTCGAGCAAAACTTCCTCCCGAGCGTGTGTAAACACAGCAGGCGAAGGTTCACGTTGGGGATCACGAGAGAAAAACTTTTCGATAGACTGGGGGCGATGGCGGATGTTGATGAAAACTTTGTACATTTTCCCTGGGCCTAAGTTAAAGTTTCCGCACCGGCAAAGTTAACCTCGTGTTATTGACTCAGTTTATCTTTAATGGAAAAACTTTTGCAGGGACATTTGACCAATTAACAGCCAGTGGAGCACCTTCTAATCGGGTGCCTTCTCTCGCAGGTAAAACAGAATACTAGTTCATTTTGCCCTAATTGCTTTAAAAAGCGTGTAAAATTGAATAACTGTTAAATATAATAGAGTATGTTCCATAGAAGGTGTTCCGCGGCGGAATAATATAATTCGTTAGCCATACCTAATAAAAGCAATATTGTTTCAACATATGTATTAAAATTCTTATTCCAAAATAATGGATTTTTTCATAGAATGACAATGTTAAAAATTTACGAGTTCTGACTCTATAATCAATTGGCATACCCCTGTTCAGACCGTAGCAAAACACCATGTACATATGAACTTGATTTTTGGCATATTTTCTTATTCTTCTACATATATTTGACATAGATATAAAATAAATAAGTATAGGTACTACGTGATCACACAGAAACTTAAATTGTTTCCTTCCTGTTATTTTCATAGAAATTTTCAAAAAATATGAAATCAAAATAAACTTCAGAGAGACAAAATGAATCTTATCCTTGTTTACATATTCGATCAAATCTTTCTACTTTGTTGAAACTTATACAGGATAAATAACTGCAATAACCTATAAAATAAAACGTGGCTAACATTTACTGCCTCCAATAAATTTTTCACAAGTCATCATTGCTCGCCAGGACAGTTGCAATAAAACGAGGGTGGTGCCTAGTGGACGGTGCTTTGCTCATACAGGATTTGCGCTGCCTTGTTTATCCGTCACCTGGTGGAAGCATATCCACATTGAATTTTGCTGCTCGCAAAATGAGCAAATAAATTATAGCAGAGTTCGGAACTGTCCAAATACGTTGGGACTGCAAAGGCCAGCAAACACCGAAACAAATCATCAAGCCCAACATATACCAAAACAAATGATGCACGCGAGCTAGTCGAAGGTCGGGACAATTTTGCATAGCTATACTAAACGGAAGTGTTGGGGAACGCAGCTGATGTTCCATTCATATTTGGCTTTCCAGGAGTGCTAGGGGAATTAGAGGTTTTGCAGTGACCATTCACGGAAAATTAGTGTCATCCCCTGAGCGTTGGGACAGCAATTAGCCATGTACACATTCATCATCTCTCACATGTGAAATGCATGACGAAAGGATATGAAAACAAGAGACGCTCTTGCTGCAGTGCCCAGGTGCGGTGGGTTTAGACCCGCCCCCACGCCATCTACATTTAAACTCGTTTACCCTTCCTCCTGCTAAACTGGAAGTGCTGAAAATTCTGAACAAGCCCCCTATTCCTCGACCCTCATACCACCCGCTTTCTGTATTAACCGAAATCCACGGTATAGTTGAACTTGTTCGACATGATTGCAAAAAGGTTTTTGCAGGGAATCAGTGCGAACGGGGCACGGAGGAGGGCTATCCTTTGGATTTTGATTCCATTGGATGATTTATTGCGAGTCCTTGCAGTACGGAGTCTGCGGCTGTGATAACATTCGCAAGAATACTGTTTTACAGCAGCTCGGAGTGGTTGACTGATGGCATTCTCTATTACCTCCCGTTCAGAACAGCCCCAATATATTTAAGTGGGTCGGGTAGGGTTACCATGTAACAGAATGCCGCCTAACGAGATAATCTGTTGTAAATTCAGTTTCAAGTCAGGCTTTAGAAAATATCAGATACTTCGAATCGCCACTTTTTTGTTTCAATTCTCGTTAATTAACAACACTTGGCGTTTGTTCCGTCACTCATTAATAAAATTATAGATAACAACCTTACAGGTAAAATATCTGCCAAATAGAACAAGTATTTGATTAATTTAAATGACAATAATAATATTTCAAACACTAAACACTACTTAAAAGATCGGAAAATTAAAGAATTGCACTCGGCAGGTCTAAAACCAAGATTAGAGCATTGTTGTGTTTAAATGAAGAGGTTGGCGCCTGCAATATAAAATCGATTTCAAAGATATAACGCAAATATAGTACGATTCTTATCTATATGATGATACTACGATATCTCATCTCAGAAGCAAGAGAGAAAAAACAATGTGATGTCAAAATACATCTCCTCCCTTGCTTTCAATAACAATAAAAACTGATTTTTCGTTTAGATGGTACCTGATTGACTAGTAATTCGATAAAAGGTTGTGAGAAAAAATGAAATTAGTATTTCATAATGAAAATTTACAAAAGATCATCCGTTCTTTGTAAAAGTACAGCAAAGTTATTGATCTTTAATCACTAGGTAGATGTTACAAAACATAGTCGCCCCGCGCATCTTGTTGTCTGCCTGTCTGTCTACTTGTGCCTGACTTTCTGCTGAACTGATTTTGTTCTCGTTTTCACGTTTAAATAGATTAATTAATGATGGAGGCTTAGATGTACCTATAATTGAATATTTTGTGTAAATTAACCGGTCTATGGTGATGAATATCGGTTAAAATGGGGAAAAAAAAATTATTTTTGAAGAGGTAATCTTCGCGTGCGTTTACGTAAATTAAGTAAGTAATTGGTATCCCAAGTAATGCGAAGCTAAGCTAATTTAGATAATTAAACGCAATTCCCAAAGTCTTCATTAAAAAAATATGAGTTTAAAAACGTGCAAGTTTTGAAATTTTCTATGTATTGTATTAATAATAAATTAAATTCTACCGAATAACTTGTGGATCGGAAATAAAGGACAATGGGAACCTGGGCCCACCCTTCAATAGTAATAGTTTATATACCACTGGATAGGGCATTTCAAGTAGAACATTAGTTATTGTTATGTTACGACTAAAGTCAAATGTTAGTATGTTGGGAGTTACATTGTCGTAAAAGTAAAGAAAACGGAGAATTAGTAATAATATGAAGTTAACTATGATCATAAAATGGTTAGATTGAGATCACTTTCATGACAATATAATCCCATCAAAAACATAAAATGTAAAAAAATGCCAAGTCTCGCAACGCAGTTCTTCTGCCGTAAAAAGTTGTGAGATCTTATGTAAAACCAAGTCAATTATATTAGTTAGTGTCTATGGAAGCACCTATTCAACAACTTTGTTATAAATTGTTAATCAATTACCTATCAACATTTATAGTGACCGTATCAATATTAGACATCTTTATTTCTATAATAATTATAATTACTTGGCAATATTTTTTTATATATATTTTTTTATTTTAATTAGTAGAATATGTTACCGTGCAATTGCCAAGTAATTATAATTATTATAGAAATAAAGATGTCTAATATTGATACGGTCACTATAAATGTTGATAGGTAATTGATTAGATATCAATTTATAACAAAGTTGTTGAATAGGTGCTTCCATAGACACTAACTAATATAACTGACAGTGACTTGGGTTTTACATAATAGCTGCGTTTTTTTCACCGGGGTTTGTGACCAGATCAACGGTTTTACATGTAAGTCACTAAATCCTGTCCCTGACCAGGGTTTCGGTCACACACCCAGATGATTAGTTCCAAATATTCTACCAGAGGCGCTGTTCCCATATACGCTAGTAAGGTATCTCTCATCAACGACAACCGCGCCACCTGTGAGTCCCGCCAAGGAAAACTTCTATTGCAAATGAATAAAAATGCAAGGTTTTGTCTTTCTCACTATCACTATCGCAAAGAGGGACGCAGCACCGACGTCCACTCACTCGTTTTTTTGCGTTCCACTCAATCGTTTTTTTGCGTTTGTTTCCATTGACTGAGCACATGGCTTGCATTCGAAGTTTTGGCGGAAAAACCTGTAGGTGGCGCTAGTGGAGATACCTTACAAGCGTATTTCGTATTTAAAATGTTGACTAAGCCGAGTTTTTAACCTGAGTCGTTTTTTTCATTTGACGCTAATCTGGTCACAAACCCCGGTGAAAAAAACGCAGCTATTATCTCACAACTTTTTACGGCAGAAGAACTGCGTTGCGAGACTTGGCATTTTTTTACATTTTATGTTTTTGATGGTCATTATTTTTCATTAAATATAATGAAATTTCGGGATTTTTCAGTTTTTCCTTCCTTTGTAGGCTAAAACACTGTGTTCAAAATTTGGAGCTTGTGGGTCTGCTAGAAGTACCTTTGAATTTTGATGATCGGTGAGTCAGTGACAAAATTAAAGAACTTTGACCAGCGATAATTCGTAAACTACTGGTTCAAATTTAATGTAATTTGGAAATATGTATATCTAGCTTTGTAATGCCCTCTTGGTCACTGAAAATTTAGGCTTCTAGTTTTTTCCGCAACGAAGTTACAGGGGGTCGAAAATGGCCCGAATGGCTTCGAGAAAAGGATGTTACGGCCGTGCGTCGACTTGGCGGTGGCACTGCCGTGCCCCCAGATTCCGAACATACTGACATTTGACCTTAGTCGTAAAGCTAACTTAAATAAATACCTATTCATTCCTATGTAAATTATTTCTATTAAGGAGTGGGACCAAAGTTTCCTATTGTCGTTTGCCGAATCATTAACTTTCCAATCAACACCCTCGGCCGGTATGGAATTGACAGTAGTTGCTATCCGTTTATTTCAGTACGCTATCTCGTAAAAAATAAGATCTTCTGTTCCAGCAACAGTTATTTGTGTTTGCTCAAGAGCAAGAGATTTCTCATAACATATGGTAACCCTAGAGGGGGTTAGGTATGAGTATTGGTAGACAACGCATGGAACTTTGTTCGGCTGCCGAAGTATTTAAAATTCTGAAAGCATCCCGTTCTCCCTCTATTTTTACTGCAAAATAGGGGGAATAAAACTGGAAAAAGGGCTTAACCGCCTCAAAGGCACAAGCATACCCTGCAGCTACGGAGTTTTTTTCTGTTTTATTTATGCCTTAAATTGTGCGCAGGAAATTCTGTCTTTGTTTATTTTCCTAAATCACCTTTCCTCGGTACCTTGCAACTCGTGCCGCTCGTGGAGGCGCTTCCTGATTTCCGCAATGCTCGCAGCGAGCATAGAAGAGCGCGGAACTGGGGGATTGGAGGTGGTTTCCACCTTTATCTGAGCCGCAAAAGCAAAACGGAATATTCCAAGGACGTGCCGACGTATCCTTGCGCGACCTTAATTGATGACAGCTATATTAAGGGCCTTATTCAATTACTCGACTGGAGCTAATCTTGTTACGCTGGAAACGCTCTGAGGCGGCACCTTGGGCCTCCCATCTCACCTCCCGCTGTGAAATTGTAATTTCGTCGAGGGGCGAAAATAAATCAGCAGTCGTGGAGGACACATGTGGCCGTGTGTAACGCGTGCAACCACGCCCGCGTTGCGCGGCCAGAGTCAGCTGTACCCGCGGGAGAGGGGGAAAAAGCGAGAAGGGATTTATTCGGCCTTGCTCGCATGAGTAAAAACTGTCGCGTTGCAAAAACGGACGAACGAAATAAATTTCTCACCTGACAGATCTTAAAGGAGAGCGGAGAAAATTCGACTGCTGCGGCGGTACGTTCTTGGAATTATAAGACGCGATATATTCACATCTGCAGAAAACGGAAAACGTCGCCTGTGAATTTTCTTACAAGGAGGGGGATTGGGCTCTTTGTTTCTGTGCACGTCATGCCGATCCAGAAGCGCCACGAATTTATTTTTTTTTTCTGGTTCCTTTTCTTGAATTGCTGCCACATTGCTGTTGACAAGTTTTGCGGTGACATCAATAAATTGCGTCGAATCGCGTAATTCAAAAAGGATGCGACGACAGGGCAGCCTTATTCAAATTTATCGCATTTTCTGCTGAGAACTTGCAAGTCAGCTGGGTTTTCTTAGGCCAAACGCTCTTTTAATGGCTTTAGATTTAACCACCAAATCTGAAAGATGAGCAATCATATTGAAAACAGGCACATAACATCAATTTGGAGTAAGTAAATTGGGTCGACAAAAACAAATGATACAAAACAAAGAAAAACAAATGAAAAACACAATTCCAACTTAATTTTATATTTTCTTTGGTCTACAAATAGCCCGAGACTAATTATCTCGATTTGAATTACATAAGTACATTACTTTTTCTAATTGCTTACTATTGTCAAAATTTAGGAAATTTTGAATGCCAGTGATTCGTTTATGGTGAGTCACGCAAAAAACTGATAAGTACTAATGTTGAGATCAAATTTTACTTACGGGCATGTTGAGGAGGTGAAATTAAATACTAAAACTATACATAATTAATATTAAAACTTCCCTGAACATATCAAGAATGTTTTTGTAAAGGTTAAAAATTTATTTTTTAAATTTTATAGTACAACTACCTATACATAATTATTTTCCAATTTTCATTTCGGTTGTGTTCATATTTTTTCCAACGGGCATAATATTCGTAAGTAGCGATTGGCCCTCACATTCATGATCCAATGAATTCCTAATTGAGTCCAATTTCCTTTAAGATCATTGTCACTCACATTCATGAATAAACAAATTCTTCTCGACTATGTAAGTGGCTTCTTCTTTACATTTACATGTACCTATGTACATTATAAGTAAATGTCACATACGAATCTAATAACAGTCGAATGAGGTACGATGTCCTCTAGTCATTCAGTAAAAAACGAGCTCGTTTCCCTTTAATTATAGAGTTAGCATATTTTGTCATACGCACGACCTTTCTGGCCATTTCCCAGTGGCGCTTCCTCCTGGCATGTGGACGTAAAATTTTCCAAATTGAGCTTTAAACTGACGTCAGACCACGGATATTGAATTTACTTTCCTGCTGCTCAGAAAGATTTATTTTGAGTGCACTTTTAACCTTTGAGGGCTACTTTAGGAGCTGAGGCAAACAATTTATATTCCTTTTGCTCCTCTTTCCGAGGATTTAAAATTATTACAGCAGACTCTTTTTGGGTGGATATTTTCTTCCAATAAAAATATAAAGTTGAGTGTTGCTACAGCTCGCTGTAAAGATGCTTTTATTTTCTTTACGGGTCATGATACAAAAAAGAAGAGCGATACGAATTCTGTATATTTTGTTTATGAAACATTTATTTAGAGTTCTTCAAGCATTTCAGTCTGGTATCCTATTAGATATAAGCTGTGTTTTTTTTCAACCGGGTCTGGTTCTGGTTCAGTGTCAAATGAAAAAACGATGCAGGTTTGTAACCCAAATAAGGATTTTTGTTTCCTAAAGGTTGGTGTGGCTGCTTTTTTGAAGTACATAACATGAAGAGTAATGCATATCGAACATGTTTATTTTAACAAAAATAAAATCAAATTGCCTGAATTTATACCCACTTTCGTTAAAAACATAATCCACAAATTTACCTGGTTCAAGGTTTGAAGTTTGGATGGGTAAATATAATGGCAATTTGATGCACTTTTCACAAATATACAAATCTTGATATACATATCTACATACATATTTACGTGAAGGCTTACTTATTGTTTTCATTTTTTCGCTATCAAAACAAACCAAACGTTCAACAAGGGCAACGCTACCAACAACGAAAAATGAAAGTAGGTCTACAGCGCCTCTGGAATCTTTTAGAATTAATCCGCCAGTTCTTAAACCTACAACCCTATAAGTCTGTGGGTTTCATGTTGTTGTTGTATTTCTCTGCTAAAGCAGAGAACTAGAACCCGACCCGGTTGAAAAAAACACAGCTATTAACTTCGAAAATTATATAGTAGAAAGATAAAAATTGTTATTTATAACGCAATTCGCTTGAAAACGTCAAATGATTCGAGTAAACGTATGTAATTAACGACATTAATTAACTGATATTAAAAACTAAACTGATGTTCAAGACAAATGTTTACGAAATAATGGATAACCGTTTTTTATACAATTAGGAAAGTGATATTCTCGCTTCATTATGCATACTTAGGTTCTTAGGTACTACTGCTGTTGTATCTATTGTAAAAATTTGTTGCCACATGAAAAAGCTATGACAAGACAAAGCAGAGTGCTGATTTTGAACTTAGTTTTTCCTCGTAAGTATTGCCAAAAGAGTGAAAGTTTATGTAAAAATGACCAAAAAATTATCCGACACTAAACAACCATGAAAAAAGTTTGTTTGATTTTGAATATTTGAATCCTTTGCACTACAGTTTTGCTTTAACTGTAATGAAAACTTCGATTAAAATGTTTTTGAACTAAGAATTTCCACCTTATTTTCATGGAATATATAATTGTATGTTCGATTACAGCATCAAATGTTATTTACGGTTGCAAGGCGTACTTAGAGACAACGAGAAGTGGAAAATTGCACAGTTCGGTATTCTTCTACAGAAAAATATCAAGTATACCATAGATGCATTGCAAACATTTCGGTTGAAAGCGACAAACTTTTCACAACCATTGTGCGCGTTCTCCAATGTGCCGACCAACGAACGAAAGTGCTAAAATGGCTAAATCTCATATAAAGTATACCTACACTACAAACCTGTAGATGTGTATGCCGGCTGTCAAAATATCCTCGGGCAAATGTTTAATATAAAAGAGCTTTTACCACTTTTTGAGCGGACAAACTTCTCAATTTAACTTTTTGTCCTTTTCGTACTGTGCCGAAATTACCGCAAAAATTTGTATAAGTGCTTCATGTTATAATTTTTTTATTGTATAAAAAATCAAAGAAAGGTAAGTTCTTCTATTTGTAATACCTTTTACAAATGTAGTAGGTACCTGTAAATGTATACGTAAAAATTAATTTTTTCTCAAGTGTTGTGTTTTTTCGACTTGGCACCGAGTTAATCTCAGTCCTGCAATGAATTCCCACGAAACTAATCATTTCTTCTTATTTAATAAACTCAAAAAATTCAAAATAAGATAAAACAACAGTATTCATTTCGTAAGGATTGAATACAGCGTTCCTTAAAATGAAACTGTACTTGCTTTCTTAGCTAGATTGCTTCATGCTTAAAATCACTGAAAATATGAATTACAAAGTAATATGAAGCTATTCCCAGTAATGTACGATATAAAGCCTTCCAAAGCAATTTTCTGGCAGTCGATATTTTCAGGGTAGAACTGCGCAATTATAAAAGTCCTTTCGTGTCTTTTATAAGTTCTTACCACCATAAGACATCCTCGTGTAAAAGTAATTGATTTTGTAATTTTTAACGTACATAAGCTATCGACATTACAAATCAACATTAATCAATCGCTTTGGTAATGATTACATTCCTACTGTGTGTTGTCAACCATCGTATTAAGGGGACATGATGGCTTCAAATTTTCCAAAAAAAACCACTGGACAGATCTTTCTGCAATTTTAATATGTTATTGTACAAACATAGAGCCTCAGGATGAACTACGAAAAGAAAGATTGGTCGAAAAGGTTTTGATTTATATGAAGTTTTTGGTGCCAAAACACAGTCGTATTTGGAAAAATATCCGCCATTTTGTTATTTTCAGGCGGAAAGTTTCCTTCTAGTCCATCCCGTGGCCTTTTCATAAGGATCAAAACCCATTGTTTTTTTCAGACGTTCCAGTGAGCCGCAATTACTCCCACCGTGAATTTTTTATGTTTTTTTTTAAAAAGTTGAAGCAGCCAAAAAAACCCACATAAAAATCAAAAGAAATTACATACATATATACAAAGTTTGATCGAGATATCTTTTTGTTTTCTTTGAAAACATTCCATTTAAAAAAATACAAATTTTGAAATTTGAACCCATCAAGTCCCCTTAAATTGTGAAATGGAGTGAAGTGAAAGTGTTGCTTTTTTCACCACTTTTTCCCCTGTTGCTATCCATATCCATTACTTGCTACACCATACATTTCTTTTTTTAAACTAGACTTTATGGCAGATTTTTCATTATGCGTATTGTTTTATTAAACACCACTTGTTTAAAACAAGCACCTTCATGCGCAGCAACCACACATATCTTGGTGGTAAGTTGACACAGGTGGAGCATTTGCATTGGCTTGTTGATTGTTACTAAGTTATTTGAGCTAAGACTTCTATTCAACTTCTGTGAGATTTCCAAATGTATGTATATTTCCTTTTCTCACAGAATTTCCTCATATAAAGCAAAACGCAACCTGATTCAATCAAATACCTAACAAAATCAACAGCAAAATGATGAAGCTACTTAGCGTAATCGTTGTAGCAATTCTGATTTGTGATATTGTCGCAGAAGAAGTCATAAATGGAAAGGTTGGAGAATGGGTTAAATATGACCCTTGCGAATCTCATTTAGCAAAAAATGGAGAGGCAGTAGGTTATTCTAAATATTTTCTTTATTCGAAATATTCCTTGAGTCGTTTATATCTAATTTGATTACAGTGCGGCCCTAAAAAGAAATGCTGCTATCCGCTGGACTGCGTCAACAACGTATGCGGGAATGGATCATGGTGGTGGTATCCATTTTTGAGCATACGTGCATTATTTAAAGGGAAGTATGTAGGTTACTAATTGTGCAAAAAATTAACAAAACAATTGTTGCTTTGCAAATGAGATGCTCCATTGTAGGGAATTTTTAATGAAAACTTCTTTATTCGGCAAATCTCGGAGTTTAAGTAATTTTTAAATTCAACAATGCGAAAAAGCTACCTAAAAATGTAATATGTACCTAGATAAGGAAAAGGCGAACTCAACGGCTAAATTAAGTCCAAATATATATTTTTAATTCTATAAAGGAAAAACACTAACGCAACCAAAACTTTGTTCTTTATACATATATACATACATACATACATATACCTTATTAAATTTACCTTTTATCTGTCTACCATTATCTACTGTTTTACCATTTCTTCTTGTTTACTAATAAGACGAAGTAATCTATCAATTACTCTGTAACTAACCAAGGCCTTATTAGGTTTGAAAAATGGAACGAATCGATTCGTTTCGTTTATTGCTTAATTGTATACACAATTTCATATAAGAATTGTTACATTAAATAAAGACGAAGTGATTCGTTTTATTTCCAACAACGTGACTTTATATAGGTATAGGTACATATGTTCATATATGTATGTACATAAATATAATATACATACGTATGTATGTACTTCTAAACATATTTTACGCACCATTCAGTAATAAAGTCTATTAGCTTTAAAATAATGACGAATACAAATGAATGCGACACCATCTTTACCGCTAGTTGTAGATTATTGCGTAATATAACCTTGTGTTCACAAAATCGAAAGTAATATTCTGAAATTTGCAACGTAAACAAAACACCAAATTTTTGCTGAAAATATAGCCTCAATTCTATTGAACATCATAAGATTTTCTCGATTACCTAATTGATTTTTCACAAAATGGCGTCGGTTGCAAGAAACCAAAAATCTCATAAAATCAGTAGATTTCAATTAATCGTACAATGTTCTATAGTGAAACTCGCTATAGCTACATTTAATATTTCAACTCAATCGAATAAAAATTGAGAGAGCTTAAAGGCATACGGCAACCATGAACAACATTGTTTGGAGTAACACACGCTTAAAGTTTCATGTAAGTAGTACGTTATTTGCTCTATGACTTCATTCGGCAAATCGACTTTTCGATTACCTGCAGTGTTTTCCCCTCATAATTATTTCTTGATATTATTCTTGGATAGTTAGGTTATATAAGGTTTTAACTTATAAGCTTTTTAATGAAAAAGCAGTCAAGTGAACATTAAAAATAATCGCACATTGCAATGGCATCTTCTAATCGACTTTCCAGATTCCTTGAAACTTATTTTTACCAAATTTAAAACTCCTAAAGCTAAAACATACAATTGAGTATTGAGTATGATTGAATGTAGGTACCTACATATTTATACGCACGATTCGTTAAAAGCTTGTTTTCTAAAGTAATAGTGCGAATTTATGTCTGTCATGAACAATTTATGGAAAGAATAAGTTAAAATCTAAATGTATATCGGTTTAAACGAGTCCAAGTTCTTTTATTGAGAATAAATACAATCTGTGATAAACGGTTTTCAGAACATGTTCTGCCGCATTAGGTCTGGTAACTTGTCTTCGCATTAGATCTTGTAACTTACCTACGACTACGTTTATGTGACAGTCGCAAATTAGGACTAGAAAACTGTTGTAGGCCAAAATTTGGGCTATCAGTATAAATGCTAAAAACTGGACTCGGTCATTGCAATGTATGTATAATTACATATCTCACTATTTCACACGATTTTTAAAATTTGTTCGACCTCCTCGAGACTCCAAAAACTATTCGCACAAAGCAAGACGCCACTTTTCTTTTATGAAATACATATCTACACATTCAAATAAATCAGGCCTAATCTCAATTCAATTGGGACAAAACAAATCCGGACTTTAGCCTACTCTGACTTTGGTTATATAGACGTACATAGTATGTAATGTATAATGGTAAATGAAATTGGCAAAAAATGTATCATATTATAAATGAATATAAACTATAAGCACGATTATGTAGCCGTTCACGTTCTTATGATTTAAGGGGCCACTCTGCTGTTAAAATGTAAAAATGGAATGCTAAATTTAAAGTTATATAAACTAAATATTAAGAAAACTACAAAACAAAGCAATTTCATTTTTTATATGCTTATATATTGAACTCGAAAATTAATGTTTACATAGATAAAATGTGACAACATACAAAGTGACGGCTACCATAGCCAGGTTAGCGAACATATGCTGATAAAATGCAGATGACAACTCCAACAAAAATCTACTCAACCGACCGATTTCAAAATTGGCACAGCAGATATTTAAAAATCATTTTGTCATACAAATAGCATAAATTCAAACATAATAATCTGGGGGCACGGCAGTGCCCCCGCCAAGTCGAGCAAAAGAGCAAAAGAAAAGGCACGGCCGTAACATCCTTTTCTCGAAGCCATTCGGGCCATTTTCGACCCCCTGTAACTTCGTTGCGGAAAAAACTAGAAGCCTAAATTTTCAGTGACCAAGAGGGCATTACATAGCTTATTTCTATAATAATTATAATTACTTGGCAGTTGCACGGTAACATATTCTACTAATTAAAATACTGGCCATGCAATTGCCAAGTAATTATAATTATTATATAGAAATAAAGATGTCTAATATTGATACGGTCACTATAAATGTTGATAGGTAATTGGTTAGATAACAATTTATAACAAAGTTGTTGAATAGGTGCTTCCATAGACACTAACTAATATAACTGACTTGGTTTTACATAAGATCTCACAACTTTTTACGGCAGAAGGACTGCGTTGCGAGACTTGGCATTTTTTTACATTTTATGTTTTTGATGGGATTACTTTTTCACTATTTGGTAATAATTTTTTCATTTCGAAAACACCTAAAAATTGAGGCTCCGATTTCTAGCATGTGCGAAACTGTAAAAAAACAATATTTTGCTCTACATGGCTATTTCTTTATGTGAAAACCTAAACTGAAGACAAAATATTTGTATTATGTTTCGGGTCATTACCACGCTCCCTACACTGCCATCCGCCAAAAAAAAAAAACAAATAAAAAAAAACGTTCTTCGGCACATGCTTGATCACTTGGCTATGGTAGCCTCCATTTTTTATATTTCTACACTTTATATATCTATACAAAGAATGTTTTGCTAGTCTGAACAAGGGAATGCCAATCGATTCTACATGGTCTCCTGATCAATGTTTGTTCGGATAAATCCTTCAAGCTTTCTAATACGATCTAATCTGTTAACAAATAAGCGAGGAAGACTGCGTCAAACTTCGAAAATGGCAATTTCAAAGCTCAAAACTTGACCTTGGCCTTTTATCCTGCAGTATCTTCTCGATATTATCTCCGACTGTATGTGTATTAAGATTAACTGGCCTGTTTACATGGAAAGGCTCTTTTAATTTTGACTATTCGTGTAATATATTTTTCCGGACACTAACTAATGAGTTTAATCCGAAAAGCTCTGCTCACCTGAGAAGCATATTTGAAATAGCAATTTCCTTCGATGTCCTCTGGGGAGAACAATTTGAATCACAGCAGTTGTCAAATAATCACCAGAAGGGTCGACCTCCATTTCATTAACAGCCAGAGGATTCCGCGTGCCTTGCGGATAGGCAAAATTTGTGCCCATGGGCATACTTTTGCAGGTTTGCGTGCGAAAACGTAATTGAGTTGCCATCATGGAGAGTTCAAGGTGCGCAAAACTATTACATACAAATAAATGAAAACAAATGAATAGTTGTCCGGAAAAATGCTCCTTACCACGGAAAAATGCTCCTTACCACGCAAAGATTGCCAGTGCCACTCCTGAGCAAGGTGCACCTCGAGCTGTAACGAGTCATCACATCACGTCACACGAGCACCGATCACATCGACTAAGTGACAACCCAGAAATGATTGACTGACGCGCGAAGTTGCTCGTGATGCAATCATCGCGAAAATTGAAATGCATGGTGACATGTGGCTGCTACTGCAACCAGTTCGGGACCGCAGCTCCCGGCTTACGATTGCTTTCGGGGCGGAGCGCCAGAGGAGCTGGGTCAATTGAGTGCAATTGCAGCGCACCCAACAGTGCTCGGGCTGGATGCTGGTTTAAATTACTCGCAAAATGATTCAGACTGGACCAACCGGTTTTGCAGTACCCTGGGGCTCAATTGTGCAGCACGAGAAGCACTCCTTGGGGCTGGGCCCCGCAGAGCCCCTCGCTGGATGCTGATACTTTTCACACACTCGCGAGAAGTCCATTCTTGCGGGAAATTTGTCTTCAGACCTTGACAAGATGAATAGGTTTCCATCTAAACAAGTATCTTAGCGAATGCCAGATAAGAATTAGCTTGCGAATTAGGAATAATTAATCTCACGCATAATTTAAAACGGAACGGCTATGATCGTCATAGCTGAATGAGTTCTTTGGCCGCAAAGTTTCTAATTGGGACATGCATCTTTGGCTGGCAAATAAGTTTCTTCTTCCAGGTTCCCACTTCCGAAAATTATGGTAATTAGTCTCCATGGATATAATAGTCGTGCTTTGTATTCACAGCATACACAAAAAAACTGATGAATTGGTGCAAATATGTTGAAAACAAAAACGTATGTGTCTTCATATTTATAATTCAGCATCAAACTGTCGAGTCTTAACAAACTTTTGAATCGTAAAAAATCAACCGAAACCGTTTCCTTTCAACAAAACAAAGAAATTGTACCTATATTAGTTATTGGATCAAATAGCAGTCTTTACGATGTGTCGAAAACGCGGAAATCGTCGAAGATCGAAAACGTCGAAAAGGTTCAGATTGTGAACGCCCTTGTCCGTCTCTTTCGAAATCATCAAAATTGGGGTCGAAGAAGAAGAAAAACAACAACAAGAAGAAGTTTAACACCAATATATGTATAAACCTAATTTTTGCTTTATTGGCCATTTTTTTTTACCTTTATCCTTTTATTTTTTTAACTTAATATCTTTAACCTTCATTTTAAAATAACATGTCAATCAACTGAAGAGAAGGGAAATGCCAATTGACGTTGATTTGACAGTCGAATCGAATCTCGACTTCTCGACAGGCGTGGAACTAATCGAAGAATAGACAAATGTCAAATTCATATAAATTTTCTTCGACGTCGAACTATGTTTTCTCGATTCTCGACAATTTCCACTTTTTCGACACATCTTGAAGACTGCTAATATTAGTTTCCGATTTAACACTTTACGGACCGATAGCCTATATTAATCAATTTTTTGTCACCGATAGCTTATAAATCGACTTTTTTCATCGACTGCCTAAACCGGTCATTAAAGTGATTAGTAATGCAGGCCTAAACCTTTCTATTACTCCCATCTTTGTTACTTCTAACAATTTTTTCTCTATTAGTTAGTATTTGTAGTAGGGCCCTAGGCAAATTCTAGACGTGCAATAATTGGAATTCAACGAAAGAAAGAGGCGGTAAGTGATATTAATTTTTTACGCGCAACCAATAATCTAAAACTGTAGAGGCTTATAGAAACCATCAAGACTTTCACCAGAAAACTGGAAGCCCAACGTGATCACCGCGAGCACCTTGCGCACGAATTACCACGGTCGATCCATTTCCTAATTGATTTTTGCACCGGAGAAAAACCAGCAAAACCTGAGTCTATGCTCGTATATATGGGAGAAATACTCCCATAAATTTGAATTTTCAATTATCGCCGCCATAAACTGCAAACGATGAAGAGAACCTGTACGTCTGCGCAGCATCGTTCGGCTCGGTAGTTGCGCTGTGGCCTTCGACAGCTCCAGAATTAGGAAAGCTCGAAGAAAACGGAAAAAACAACTGGCACCGCATAAATAGCTTTTTTCGTTTCGCTCGGACAAATTATGTAAACATTCTACAGCTTTCGTCTAACGAGGCATTTATTTACGAGCCAAAGGTTAACACTCGCTAAATATAAACCGCATGCCCATTTCACCCAGTTTTGCAATTGAGCGTGATTGCATCATCCAGCGTCCAATGAAACGCGAGAGAACTGCGCTGTCCAAAAAGGCGCACTTCGAGAGATGTTGGGAGATCGCGCAGCCACCTTAGCAGAACGACTGGATTAGTCAACAAGTGACACGGATTAATTAATAAACGAACAGCTTACTGAGACATCCATTGCCAAATATTGTAAATACTCCTTGAGGTCCCTATCATTTCTTAATTGCGAGTCTGATTTGCAATTTGAAACAGTTGTTTTATTTGAGGTTTTGAAATAAGTGCAAACTATAGCAAATGTAGTCATATAAAGCTTACTCTCCCATACATACATATGTTCATAGACACATTACATGTGCAGAATAACGCCTAAAATATTTTCCTATGAATCTATTCTACAATTTCAAACTCTTCTGAAAAATTGACAATCATTTTTTATGAAATAGACATCTATACATATTAGCTTTTAATTACATATATCTTACGTTGTCCTAGAAAAAAGGATTTTATGGACGGTCACTAAACGTCCACTTTATTTTTATCTCAATGTTGATATGTGTATTGTTATACTTGAGGAGCGTCGGAACAAAAACCGTTAAATCACATTTTCACTTTTTTTTTGTTAATGATCTCTGGTTGTTTTCCTACATATCTTTCTCTATAGTCAATGTAACCTGGTCGAAAACTGGTAAATACCCTCCAAATCCTTCCGCGAAATACCCGAATCTGAACATAAACCGATAAATCCGTCAATCGTACCAAATGAAGATGACGATCGGAACAAAGACCGTTAAATCCTTAGTAACACTGAGATATTCAGCCGCTTTTTATCATGAAATACCGATATATCCTGCAGTGTTTTATCAAAAACCGATATATCGAGTTGGTTTGGTCAAAAACCGATATATCCATTTTTGTTTTTTTAATATCTCAACAAATACAGTGCACACGAATGTAGAATTCAGGTTTCCAAACAGTGATTCCAAACATCAATAAATTGATAAATTTCGTTCAATCCCAAATTAGAAAACCATGAGCTTGGCTATATTTATACAATTTCCCAACAAAAATACAAAAGGGATTTAGCGGTTTTTGTTCCGACGCTCCTCACTTATGTTACATTGGTTTATGGAAATAATTTATAAAAATTTGAGTTTAAAAAATCTATAATATTTATAATATAATTATCTTGATGAACGACTTAAGGCTTGGGTTGACTTCATGAGACCGAATGACAAAAACGGTAGGAGCATCCCTGTAAAATTGTGCATTTTTTATCTTACTTAATTTAACCCTTTGCACTCCGAACAATTTGGCTTATGCAGGTAGTCAACTCCAAGACCATTTTCCTTAAATTTCTGAGCTATGGAATGGACACGAAATACTCATAACAGTACAAAAACCTGATGACATTGGTGAACGATCGCTGATTAAAAGATAATGAAAATTGTGGGCAGTGACACTGCCCGTACGAGTAGAACGCTGTTAAGTGCCTGGGCAGTACAGATAGCCTTAGGAGTGCAAAGGGTTATAATATCAAATATCGAACTAAGCAAACAATTTCGAACAGGTTAAAGGCCGGTATGCTGTTGCCAAGAAATTTCGTGGCCTATACAAAACGTATGTAAAAAAAAACACTGAAGGAATGCTCAAGCAAATTTTTTCCGTTCCGGTTGTCAAAGCGGTATGCTGTTCGCAAGGAATCGGTCAAGAAAAAACTTAGTTCTACTATCAGGCGCTAGTGGCGCTGTATACCAAAAATTCAAATTTTCTTCAAGGCATATGTATGTGTCCGAGTACATATTCCTTGAGGTAAAAGTGACAGTTCGTGTGTAGTGACAGTTATTTTTTGAATAATTTTGCGGATAATACGTGCATTTCAATATAATGTAGGTGGGATAGAATAGGGGCCGGCTATACTGAAGTATAGTTCCCAATGCTCGGATTTCAATGAAATTGAGCAGGTGCCTTCGACTAGGGCTAAAACCGTAGGATCTGAAATAATTTTGGAGCGGCAACCTTTAGTTTCGGAAATTTTTCAACTTTTAATTTTGACATTTCGTCAAGATTCAAGTTGAAAAATTCCGCCGCAAACTCAGATTTCCCGTGCACAATTTCACAATTCACAACACTTTATGTGATATACTCCACAAATGCGTGCTTGTCTCCGTGCGGAAAAAAATTATTGTTTTTCCCAAATGTGAAAATATATTTTTTATGTGATATACTCCACAAATGCGTGCTTGCCTCCGCCATATGAAAAACGTGAAGATGTCATGGCGGTTTTTAATAAACAAAACATGTCGGGTCGGATCAGGTCGTCAGGTCGCGAATTGTGTTTTAAAGTGCGATACGAGTGTTGTGAATTGTGAAATTGTGCTAAAAATGTCCAGCGGGAATCAGTGAAACAGTGCTACGAGTCCCCAAAATCGGATTTCATGGAAATTTTGCACGGGAAATCTAAGTTTGCGGCGGAATTTTTCAACTTGAATCTTGACGAAATGTCAAAATTAAAAGTTGAAAAATTTCCGAAACTAAAGGTTGCCACACCAAAATTATTTCAGATCCTTCGGTTTTCACCTAGTCGAAGGCACCTGCTCAATTTCATTGAAATCCGAGCATTGGGAACTATACTTCAGGAGCTCCTAGGGGCCAAGTAATTAAATAATTATTATTATTTTTCAGACATAAACATGGAGTGTGATGACAATGTGGATTTTGAGTTCTTGGACACTTCTGTATCACAGGATGATTGGTCTTTCCTAAGGTCATTCCAGTTAAAAAGAAAAGGAAGAGACTTGCAAATATTTCTACCAGCGAAAAATAGCAAATTGCGGCAGCAGTAAAGAAATGAAAATTGTTGTGGGAACTTCAGATAAGCAACAATTCAATTCAAATGCAACTGTTCTTGCCTGGAAAGAAATTGGGGAAGATGTGAATAGACCAGATAATGAATGATATATTTAAATTAGTTTCAAACCTAATTTATATATGTAGGTACATATTATATAAATTTTTACATATATTAATTTTTCCAAAAGGGGAAAAAGCTACAGATACCGCGCGAAGGCCTCGTAATATAAAAAGTCAGGCAGCGCTGGAGGTAGCTAATTTGAAGGTCCATCGTTTGACGACAGCGCGGTAGATTGGAAGTTCACGGAAGATTTATCATTCCTACCCGACAACTCTCAGAAAAGAAGGTATTACTGCATTTAATATTGAAAATTGTATCATATATAATTTTCAATTTTAATAGAACCTTTGTATCAGACTCCGAGGAACTCGATGCGTCAACATCAAATTCCTCATTCATCATTTTTAGAAAATCATTCCACAGGGAGGTAAAATATGGGACGAAAATTTGAGAGTTCCGTCATTTCAAGGTTAAAACCATACGTTGATTTCCCTATAACCTCTGTTTCAGAGGCACCAAGAGCTCCTCCAAATTGTATACCAAATTACACCACTGTAACTTTTGAAATAACGGATTTCCATATAAACTTTTAAACCCCATTTTACCACTATTCTATTATTCTATTTCGTGATCCACGCGGACGAAGTAAGGGGTCTATTACGAATTGCGAGTTGAACCTTCGCCGTGAGTCGAACTTATTGGCGAATTAATCCAATCGTCGTATTACGGGAGGGGAACTGAACAGTCACTGACAATTTCGACAGAACAGTCACTGACAATTTATTTTGTCTGGTGTAAGGAATGAGATTTTAGCGAATTATCGAATATTCGTCAATCGTAATAGGCTCCTCCAAAATTCAAAATTTTCGCCTGTAAGTCACCGAATATATTGATTCGACTTTTGAGGCGAATCAAATGTTCGCGGCTCGCTATTCGTAATACCAAATTGTGCGATTCGCCACCTTTTCCGTTCGACTCGCAATTCATAATAGGGGGGGTAGATTGTTTTCAAAAATTTAGGAAGATGTTTACAGTTGAATGACAATGCACTGAAAATAATAAAGTTGGTGAATTTAAACAAAAAACAATTTTAAATGATCGCCCCATATGTACATATTGCTGAAACTCTGTAAATTTTTAAACATTCACGTTCAATACTTGCTGCGTTCCATTGGGCCTGGCAAAGTACTCGCAAGTACTTCCAAGTGCCACGAACTACACATACTCTTGGCTGGAGGTAGTTCAGTAGAAATTTCACAAGTAGTTACGCGATTTTTTTCCGTTAGGGGGTTTTCATATTTTCATAAAGCTGTGTTCCATTGAACATCTACTCGCAAGTACTTTCGAGTACTTTGCCAGGCCCAATGCTATTGTTGTAACCAAAGCTAATGACACCTTGGCGTTAGTTAATAGAAGGTCCAAGGAATTTGAAGATCCGCACATTACTAAAATACTCTTTTGTACATTTGTTCGCCCAATACTTAAGTATGTACGCCAGCCAAGTTTGGTCGCCTTCTTATGCGGTCCATATAAAACCGTATTGAGGCTGTTCACCAGAGATTTTTGCATTTTGCTCTTCGTGGTCTCCATTGGGATAACTCTGATTCTTTATCACCTTAAGGTGCTTTCACACTATCTGACAATGTCAGATGACAAGTCAGTTTCAGATTTTAAAGAAGCCAAAAAAGCTGTTTTGGATTTAACATTCAAGTCAGATGACTTTGCTTCGTAGGTGTAAGTGCGAAAATTATTTCAAAGTGACAAATGCGAGTCAGATGACAAATTTAACACATTTTTTAAAATCTGAAACCGACTTGTCATCTGACATTGTCAGATAGTGTAAAAGCACCTTAAGGCTTCAGCTTTTATCGCTTCAGTGACACGAGGAACGACGAAACATCTCCAGAACTGTTTTATGCATTTGACTGTATTCAGGGGTTAGTTAGTTCCCCAGAGCTTTTAAATATTTTTAAAATATTTATTTAGTTTGCACTTTATTGAATAATAATTTAGGAAACATCGAGCAAAACAATACATTTATTACATTACCAAAAGCACCAACAATTTCCCTTCCTAAGTATGCCAGACGAAAATGTTACTTAACCCTTTGCACTCCACAGGCACCTCGTAAGCACCATCAACTACGTATAAATTAAGGTTGGTGAAAAAAAAGCTTTGAGTGCAAAGGGCTAACATTTAAATAGTCATCTTACAACGAGAAATGTTGATGTACCTTGTATATAGTATAAGTTAAATAACGCAAATGTTGGTTAACGATCAAATTGTAAGTTAATCAAGAAATGGTTAGTAAACAATGTTCTCGTTCAAAATCTTTTGTCAGGAGATTAACTAACTATTTTTCGTTGTTAAAACAAACCAACATTATTGTTTGGTACCTTTTTAACGTACGATTTTGGTTATTTTTACCAATTTTTTTCTTTCGTTGTGAAGATATTAAAAATGGAATTCCAAAAATCTTGCGTTCTTAAGGATTGTGATGTAAAAATTGTTATGCAAAAAAGAATAACGCATATGGTCATAGAGATGTTGCAAATGAGCTGGAATTGGCTGTAAACCCCAGCATTATGATAATAATAAAATCCAATTTGCGTGATTTTAGGCCAGCAAAGAAGTCTCGCCTTAGTCCAATTCATCGAAGAAGAAGGTATGTTTGATGTTTTTTATTTGAAATCGACCGATATAAACTACCATATTTTATGTATAATAATATATTAAACTGCAATTTGCAAAGGAGATTTAGAATGAACCGTTAATAAATGGGAAAATGTTCGATTTAGCGGCGAATCGAAATTTAACCTTCATGGAGTTACAACCCAGTACAAAATATTTTGCACACCATATTTTCATATAATGACGTTTTGGAAAATTCTCTTGAATAAATGGGGGACCGCACTGCTTATAAAAAATTGTTTAAGCAAAACTGTTGTGGGTTTGCAAATATAGTAATTAAATGAGTTTCGTACCAAATTATATTTCTCAAAATTATTTAAATCGCATTACAATTAAAACATACAGTTTTACATCAGATAAAACAATAACCGAAATCACCGTGTGGCGTTAGCTCGTTCTGCCTTTTCTCAACAACTGTCCTGAATAGGTTTATTAAGCATGCTTTTAGAGTTTTCCGTTTGAGATCGCGTATGATTGATCAGAAGACATTGCATAATATTTCGAATTTGTTGCTTTCGCACGTTGAGTACCATGTGCCTATTGGTGCACATTTCTTGTCATGTTTTGTTAATTGCGTCGTTTTAGTCAAATACGCTTTCTTTGGAAAGAGCGCTAGTCGATATTTTTAAAGAATATGTTAAATCTGATGGATGTTCATTCAAAAACCTTGAATACTGGGTCGTATGCAAAACAGACAGATTAATGCAAATTTATAGGTTGGTGAGTATGCGCCAGAATGACTTTGAATGTTTATTTATGGTTTGTCGTTACTTGATATTGAATTAGTAAATTTCTTCCATAACGGAGGAACATAATCCATAAACTCAAATAATAATATTAAAATAAGACGTGGCCAAAAAGTAATTTTTTTTGTTTTTGATTTTACACACTCAACAATTCTTCCAGTTTTATTTACATACCTAAGTAGGTAGGTTTGAAGGTATGCCTTTTCATCTTGGGATTATATAAAAAAAATTTTCGAAAAAGTTTGCTATTAGTTTGTAACATATCAACTTTGTTTTTCAGTTAGGTATATACTTTTCAAAAATAAATCTGATCTAAATGATCTTTGTGTGTATTTTCAAATGTCCGAAATTATAATTAATTTTGAAGAAATGCCTGTTCGTTATTCGTTTTTACTAAAGTGATATTGAACGCTAATTTTAAAATGAATGCAATGTAAAAATGTCATTATGCCAGATAAAAACTGTCACCGATTTTTCACAACACTTGCTTTATGAGTATTGCCAGTTTATGAATAATCAATTGTTTTTCAATACTAAAATAACTCACGTACTTGCTTGAAACTGTATGTTGATTGATACATATAAGTTTTCGTTTATCGTTAAGTACTTTAAGAAAAATTCAAAGTGCGAAGTTTCACAATTTGCTTACCCTTTTCAACCATGTTAACATGCGAATACATTGTGCGTTTTATTGATGTTGATCTAAAAACTCCTATTTACCTTTGCTGGTTTTGATGATGGCTCCACGAATGAATGGTGATCAATCAGCATCCGTAAGGTACTTAGCATTTACATATTTCAAAAGGTATTTAAAATTAAAGCCATCATAAAGAATAATGAAGAATTCCTTTTTGAGCCACAAAAGCGACACTTGGAAAATATTGACATTTTTTAAATTTCTGATAAAATATTAAAAACACGATCACTTATCACAAAAGTGAGAAATAATAAACGCAGAAAATTTGAACAGCCGTTAAAATAAGATTCTGGTGTGTGACGTAAATTGGAGCAACAATTGCTAGTAGGTAAAGGTGATTTCACAAAAGAATACCTTACTTTTATTTCGAAATCTTTATTTACCAATTTAACTGGCAGTGGAATTTATTTTGAACTAAGAGGAGACAAATAAGTAGTACAATTGAATGAAAACCAATACGTGTCGTCAATAGGCTTAATGTTTTAAAAGGGATCCATTACTAAGTTTTGCATGTTTACTTATACGGTTTTTAATGTCCTTCAAGTCCCTCAAAAAATGACTGTTTTTTTTTATTCAAGTTTTATTTACTGCTCCCAACTTCCCAAATAAGACTTGAAATATGACGATAATTTTTAAAGCTTGTTGAAGGAATATGTACATAAGTACCGAAATTACGTTTTTTTTTAGAGATGTCGAATATGAATTGAGGGCGTGTGCCAATTCAGCTTTTCGAATACTTTTCCTTTTCGAACATTTTTCGGTATATTTAAAATTGAAAACACAGAAGCCTTTTATTGCTCATTGTTTGCTTCCATTAAATTTCACAAATGCTATTTTTGAAATTTAAATGAAAAGTAAGTAATTGTCAACGAAAAGCGAATTTCAGAGCTGTTTTTTCCTAAGACCCAAACCTTCGAAAATCAATTAGTAAGCTGAAAAGCAATCTCCCATTAGCCCAGTCATTTTAGACATTTTTAATGGGGATCTGCGGAATAATTCCTAGTGAGCTGAATTTTTGTATACACCTTTATTACGGCGTTGTAATGAAGATGTGAAAAATCGACATTGATATCGTGCCGGCTAAAAAAGTTATGAAGGTCAAAAGGTCACGAAAATCAGTTTTTCGCAAATATCTCGCGACCTATTGCTCGGAGGTCAAATATCTCGCGACCTATTGCTCGGGAAGTGGGTTAGAAAGTGACTATATTATGACGATTCACTCGTTTCCTCATTAGCTTCACCTGTAACTATGTAAAGAAATCTTGGAAGTTAAAGACCCACTTCAGTTAAATTTGACCCACTTCCCGGTTTCCGATTGAGCTGAAATTTTGCATATACGTTTAGTTTGGATGACATGCATGATTAGCTAAGTGACGTCATTCTAAGTCCAATATGGCGGACGGTGGAGTTCTTTTTTGGTTATGTCTTGGAAGTTCCCAAACCTCTATAATATACATAGTATATTTTTCACAAAACACCCAAGTATCAGACAGAAGTTTGTAAGACACTTACAAACATGAAAAAAGCAATAGAGTTTACGCCTTGGTGTACGGTATACAATACCGTATGTAAGTGCATTCTAGTCGCTTTCTCAGCGCTCTACTTCAAAAACGGTTAGTTTAACAGAAAAATGCAAGAGGCACTATGTAGATAATTTAACGACAAACAATTTTGATAATGACCTCTATTGACCTCCGAGCTAGGTCGCGAGATATTTGCGAAAAACTGATTTTCGTGACCTTTTGACCTTCATAACTTTTTTAGCCGGCACGATATCAATGTTGATTTTTCACATCTTCATTACAACGCCGTAATAAAGGTGTGTACAAAAATTCAGCTCACTAGGAATTATTCCGCAGATAAAACCTAAAATGACTGGGCTACATACAAATTTACTTTTGAATAGCTGAGTTGGCACACGCCCTGAGTGCTTTATTTGAAAATTATAAAAGTAATAAATTTAGGTATATATTTGAAATAACAAAATAATGCTACGAATAATCAATTTGATATACTAACAATGTAATAAATAAATCCATTAGTGGTCTACCATTTTTTTTGTTTATATTAATTAGTCATTATTTTTGAAGGTGGTATAGGTAAATCCACGTTTTGAAAAATTCACGTGAGGGCTTCAGATCTAACTGGAGAACTTGTTGAAATAATATGTTAAAAAAGTAGGCTTATACCACTTTCATAGCCAACGGCTCATATTCGGAATTCTCTATTCATAATTATTTAGCCACACGGATACACATATATATGTATGTATAAACGTAAACCGAGTTTTGTTCAATATATTATTTGCATTAACCTAATATTTTAAAGCGGTAATTACTTTTTCAAATCAGTTTCCGAAAAATCCTATGTAGGTATAAACCTCAAGATTTTTTAAAATTTAGAAATGAATATTGAGGAAAGTGAAATACATATCCATATGTATATAGATATGCCAATTTGTAACGTTTAGAGTAGATGTAACAGCTAAACAATATTAATTAAACGGTATCACATAGTATGTGTATGTATAAATGCCAAATTAAATTCCAGCTTATATGGACCTGAAGTCGACGCAGTTTGGTAAATATCAAATTACAGAGGTGTGAAAAACATTTGCAACTATAAAATCGAAATTCTCCACTGCTTAGCACATAACAAACTACTCTGAAAAAAAAAATTGGTAAAAATAACCAAAATCGTGGGTTAAAAAGGCGCCAAACAATAATATTGGTTTTTTTTAACAGCGAAAAATAGTTAATATCCTGACCTCAGATTTTGAACAAGAAAATTGTTCACTAACCATTTGTTGATTAATTTACAATTTGATCGTTAACTAACATTTGTGTTATTTAACTTACTATCAACATTTCTCATTGTAAGACGAATATTTAAATGTTAGGAAGGGCAATTTTTTGTGCTTTTTGTAATACCTATAACATGTGTGTTGTTTTGCTCAATGTTTCGTAAATTATTATTCAATAACTTACAAAAGCATTGAGCAAAACAGCACACAAGCCGTACTACAAAAAATCACAAAAAAATGCTTTTTCAAGTATATCTCTAATCCCTTAACTTCTATGGGCACTTTCGTAAATGTGATCCTTTAAAAATGTTGTAACATAATGATAATATCAATCTATCATCCTATTGGAAAAAAGTTATTTTTTATTTCGTAGTAGCTTTTATGTAAAATAGAACGATAAATATAGAGATAAATGTATATTTTGTATATGATATTAAGTCACGCAAACACAAACTATCCTGAAGTAATGGCATGTGCATGACAGTAAGTTTTAGTACTAAAACTGCAAGAGTTGTATTTTTAAACTAAGTATATAATAGTTCTGTAGTTGTTGAGCAAACCTTTTCATATCATAAATAATCACTACAACGGTGAATTTTCATAGAAAAGAAGTGATTTTTGAAAGTGAAACTGCTCTTATTATTAGATCAACGTGAGAGATAATTTCAACACTGTGTTTTGTAAAAAAAATTCTACTTGGGAGCTTAGCAAGAATTTTGTTCGTAAGTGAACATTTGAATATTTATAGGTATTTTGAAAGCCTATATGCAAAAAGATATTTTATATTTATGTTTTGCCTACTTGTTAAGGGTATTATGAGCAATTCTTCAAAAGAATGGAATTGATAAAACGAATGACCAGCATAAATGAAGAACGATCTGGATCAGATGCTGATATAAACGAATTATGCGAAGGCGAGCAAGAATTTGACAATAGTTTTTTTCATGATCTGATCTGCATCTCGAATTTCGCGTTGAATTTAATATTTTAAACTGTAATCTAGAGCAAAATTTTTAAACTTTGCAAAAAATCCATCAAGTTGCAATAATTTGAGCCCTTCCAAACTTCAAGTCATGAACTGAAAAATTTATTGGATCTAGTTTTTGACGCAAATTAGGTATAAGTCAATGCAATTTGATGCTCTTTTCACAAAAGTAAAAAGTTTTGTTAGTCAATGTCCGTAAATGTTACATAAATGTATGTACATATAATGCAAATGAGGTTTCCCAGAAAATGTGAAGTGATTGGTTCATGAAGATGGGCATCATATATGTATATGTATATAAAGTGAAGTCCCTATTTTAGGAGCATAAATTACAACGGTTGGTAGTAACTAGCCAATAAATGTGGATTAGAACGATGAATCACCAAGATAAAAAACACTTTGTAATGCAGTCCCCAGAGAGCTCTGGCTACGGAAGAAAGGCTTGCGTTCTGCAATGACCAAGAAGTGCGGAAAGGCGGTTTATTTAAAAAGACAGGTACTTTCAGCACCACTCCATTGCATCTCCTCATGCAAGGAACTAGGGCAATGTGATAATTACCGGGAGGGGAACTAAAAATAAGACTGTCCCACAAAGCATGGAAAATGAACCAGTCACTTAAACAATGTGTCCCGAGCGTTTTGACCTCCTTAAATCGTTTCTCGCAATTACTATGCGTCCAAGATATTGGTGCACAGCGAGATTCCTCCACTCGGGAAGATCGATTAAGTGGGAAAAACGCCATAAATCAAACGAAAGCTGAGGAGACATTGTTGCTCCTTTGTTAATTTTAATTCGTCCCGCAGTGCCCCCCGGGGCAGCAGCAGCGTCGGGAACTCCAACTGGTTTAATTTTACTTTCATTTTACCTTGCGCGAGTGCACCGCGTCCCATCCCAGCCCATCTTGGCACGGTTCGGCCGGTCGCCGCCGCCATGCGTCGTCTTAAAAAATAATTGGAGGAGCTCCAAGTGATCCGCACGCAGAAGCAGTGTTGACACTTAAACGCTTCGAAATTGGAATTTCGCCTGTTTCTATCCTTGAACCGACCAGACTTTGCTCGTTTTAGGTTTGGGTTGGGACGCTCCCCGGTGCACCAAGTAAGATTTATGGGAGTCCATTACACCCGGGCCGTGGAGCCCCGGTGCATGTGCATTTAAATTGCGCTCGTGAAGCGTATCTTGGCCGCGGCGACTGACGTCGTTCCCGCGATAAAAATCTATTGCCATCACCTCCGGGGATGGGACAGCAGGATGCGATCGGGCAACTAACAGCGCCTCCCTGCGACCGCTCGCCCCCGCTTGGGTTGGCACAGAAGCAGAAGTGGTAAACTCGGACATCTTGTTCGGATGTGTGAATATCAATGAAATCACGATTTGGAAATTGCCATGCTATGTACGCGGAAATGACTTGACATTTTTAATTGAACACGGCCGGGACAGCACTGGCGAAGTTGGAATTTACCGCTGGCACTGGCACAAGTCGGGCAGCCGTGATGAAAGTTTTAATTGTGCGGAGCGCGGCCAGTAACTCATATCTTAAGATGGCGTGGAAAAGGAGAGTATCTTTCCATTCACGCTTTATTGGAAATGTGCAGGAGCTGGCCGTGCTTCTCGTCAAAAGGGGTAATAAAGAAGCAAGCCACAGCAATTCTGTGATAAAATGCGCCTAACCCACCGTTAATTACCCCTTTTGATTATACTTAATCATTACATCGTCTGCCCCAATTAACCCCTGAAAAAAGGAACTTTGCCAATTGCCCTCGAGCCTGTTGTGATCTGTTTGAGCGTCGACCACAATTTGCATAATCAATAGCTTCAGGTGGAGCGCTGCCATCATAAAGCCAATTATTCAATCTGAAACATCCCGAACTGTCTGAGGAGCCCAGGCAAGCTCTGGTACGTCCCAATTGCACTTAATCATCAATCGATGACCACATCCGTTGGGACCGCTGTCGTTTGGGGTATCGTTTGAGCTTTACAGGTGAGAATCAGGTCCCGAAGCGACTTTTACCTGGGGCCACAGCGGCGTATGCCCTTTGTAGAGTCCCAAAAAACCATCGGTCTTCGTCTTTCCCAGAATTCTCTTCAACTTACCAAACAAATTTTTGAACGACTCGACTGCCGCCAACTTTATGCCGAGAACCAAAATTCAGACATGGATTAATAAAAATATGTAATATTTTCCGTGCTGATTCTAAGAGTTCCAAGTCGAGCAATTTGGTTAACACAATTGAATAAATTTTAAATGCTTTTCCGACCAACCCAAATTTACGCACACGCACCCATTACACCGTTGATGAACATTTACTCTTTATGTAAAAGTAATTAATTTACTTCGCCCATTATTCTTTGGGTGATTATGTAAGTAGAAAGCAAATCTTTATTCTTGAAAAAAAACGGGAAAATTTTATTCTTTCATAAAATTATAACTTACTAGCTGGTTTAGACGGTTTCACCCGCTTTATTATAAGTACATACTATCATAGACAAATAAATATTTATTTGTCTATGGTACTACCTACTTAATTAAAGCCCTTGAAATGCTCGACTTTCGGAGACATTTTATCACTTCCCTATATAAAAGCGTATTAATTAATTAGATAAATTACCTACTGTCAATTATAATACCTATGTAGTACCTACGCCCAGTAAAAAGATGAAAATTATCACATCAAGCGTTTAGGCATGATTGAGCCACAAACAAACAAACACACTTTCATTTATATATGTATACATATATGAATATATGGATAAGATATATGTAGGTTAAAACGCACACAAAAGCGCACAATTCTTTCATCAATTATTAAAGACACAGTAAACTAACACAATTACAAAAAAACTATATGTGAAGGGAACTGAAACGATATTCATTAACATAGTAACTATACAGGGTAAGATAGTTAAAACATTACATATGATTTTAAATTCATTAGAAAAGTTGTAAAAAAATAGTGACCACTTTTTGTATATATTTTTGTAATACATTTAGGTAACCCTATAGAATATGAGGGTTTGGTTTCTAAAACTTGCTATGTTATGCGAAGCCGTGTTATACGAAACAGAATTTGTATAAAAAGGTGTAGGTATTAGAGTTTTCAGAAATTAAAAACCAAAAACCAAACTACAATATACTACAGTATTTTTAAAATTAAAAAAGCTTTTCTTCAAAAATACTTCATTATTATAAATATGTCAATTATTATTCCCTTAAAGTGTGGAGTAATTGAGTAATAGGTAATGCAAATGCGAATATGAGTTCAACTCATGAACAGTGTTTATATTGCGAACAATTGTTTCATTACCCGCACTTCACACGCAATAGCAAATTTGATATGGGGTGCTTTTACCACACAATTGATGATCGGTGCACAAGTACGTGGACCGTGGCGCACTATTTATTATTATTAAGAGATTTTGTGGAATATTTTAGAACTGGTTGTCGCTGTGATTCATGGATTGTGGAATTCGTCGTACTGGATGGATTTGGTTGGTTTTGGCAAGTGAAAACGTAGAGAGAGAGACCTAGATTTGGACTGATTCTTCATAAAAAAAAAATCTTTAGAGTAAACACCATTGAACTAAATAGAAAAAAAATGGGTAGAACTTTATACTAAACAAACAAAATTATCAACGGCAGCTTCTCTGCTTCCTTCTCCTCAGTCATTCAATTCACAGGCGATCCTAGTTGGCTTGAAAAATGCTACATATGTATGTATGCATAATACTGCTCGAAAACGCGTTGATAAGTGAACAACAAAGTTGCATGCAAAAATCGTATTGAAATGATGAAGTATTACAATGAAGAGCCGGAGAGCTATTCAAAAGATTGAATTTCACACTTAGGATTAAACAAATGGTCAACAATATGTTAAACCATTTATATAAACTTCTTGAACGAAGCTAAGCACTTCTGATGTATCACAAACTGTGTATACTCCTTTCATTTGGAGAATCTTGATTTTAGAAACATGAGGAACCATTTGGCCAACCTTTCTTTACAATTTATTGTTGTGTCGAAGTCTTTACCCAACCATTGAACCGTGCCAAAGCGAAGCCGACTTATAAAAGTAACTTATTAAAGAAGCATTATTTTGTAGTAACGTCTTCCAACAAAGCAAAGCTATTCTCGGACCTTACATACAACATTTTAGCCAATGACTATCAAGGTCATTCCGGAGCATCACCATATATGCAGCGCAGTGGCCGCTAGAATTGTATGAGTAAAGTGTTATTGCTATGCAACAAACTGTTTCCAAGCAAAATGGTTAAACATTTTTTAAATAACTTTTTCTGTATACAAATATTCGAAAAAAAAACATGTTCATCATAAAAAACTATGTTAAAGTAAAAGCTATGTACCTATATAACGAAAATTTATTCTTTTTACAATTTCGTTGGGACACTAATTTATTACTTATTAAGAAAATATATTGCAGGATTTTCCAGAGGAATGATGAATGAGCTTATCGGGATTCTTCATTCTCTTGCTATGTTTATTTACGAAATTAAATTTATTACTAATGTATTAGAGTCATCCAAGGGTAAATACATAAGTATGAATTTTAAAACCGATAAATGATTCTGAAAATTCAAAATGACGGATCCGAAATACCGACTTCTCAATACTATTATAAATTTTATTAAATTAAACGGGTTATACACCCATGTTATCTTATTTCAAATTTGGTACCCAATTGTGAACATACAAGGCACAAATATAAAACAAAATAACAGCCTTTTAATTAAAACATTTTGCTAAAATCGCACAAAAACTGTTATGAGATATTTTTAGTGTCTCTAATTTAAAATTTGGGGATGAATTTCAAAATTTGGCATTTCGGATCTAAAACGGTTTCGTTTTAAAATTTTATATAGGTAGATCCAGACCATCTATGTATATAGCAAATATATAAATTCTAAGAATAATATATTTGTTAACAAATTACATATTTTAAAGTAGCGTCTAGAACTCTTACGTTATAAATTCCAACTGACAAGTTGCGGGTGGGTACAATTCTATAGTGGATGATTGAAGAGGAAAGAAAAACTGTCGGTGTCAGTCACATGATTTAATATCATATACTTATATTAATCAAAATAGTGAATTTGAATTATACAAATTCAACAAGGAATAAAATTAGGAAGATTAAATATTTATAAAGATAATACAGGGTGTTTTGCTAAGGTCTGAGAACAGGGGTATGCCAATCGATTCTAAATGGTCTCCTGATCAACGTTTGTTCGGACACCCCCCCCCCCCCCCTTTCAAAACGGTGTATCCCCCTTAAAATCGCGATTGAAAATTTGGAGGAGGTCAACCTAGAAAATGCATTATAAGTTATTTCAGAGACATCCTACGATACTGATTAATAACGTATTAGAAAGCTGAGCCTTCAAGCTTTCCAACGATACCACCCACGACCAAATCCGTCAACAAAGAAGCGGGGGAGACCCCGTCAAATTTCGAAAATGGCAATTTTAAAGCCCAAAATTTGACCTTAACCCTTCATTCTGCCGATTTTTTGTATGGGAAGATCGAAACTTTTTTTGAGAAAAAGCTTCCCTGTCATGTGGCCTTTCTCAAGAAAAAAACCGCACGCGAATCCGACGGCGCGTTCCGAAGTTATTCGTGTTATAATTATTTATACAACAACAAAACCATTATCCGCAATGAAGTCCAATTGGAAAGTGACGTCACAAGGGTTAAGGTCAAATTTTTTTTTTTTTCTTTTTTTGTTGACGGATTTGGTCGTGGGTGGTATCGTTGGAAAGCCTGAAGGCTCAGCTTTGTAATGCGTTATTAATCAGTATCGTAGGATGTCTCTGAAAGAACTTATAATGCATTTTCTAGGTTGACCTCCTTAAGGGGGAAGGACCGATTTGAAGGGAGGGGGGGGGGGGGGGGGGGGGGGGGTGTCCGAACAAACGTTGATCAGGGAGACCATTTAGAATCGATTGGCATACCCCTGTTCAGACCTCAGCAAAACACCCTGTATAATGCTCTCTAAAAACCAATGAACTCGAGGCACAAACATAGATGATTCTATGATTTTACAAATGTTATTTTTTTTTTGTATAGATCCATAGCAAGCTCCATGTTTGCCTTTTTGATTTGCAATCTTAACACTCCATTCAGTGCAATGCACGAATCTGAGTTAATCAAGGTATGGCATGACTCACCGGTAATGTTTCTCATCCAAGTAATCCCTGGGACTCGGCAGCGTATGCTTGGACCACTGGTCCGCGGTTAGCGTCGGAGGCGGCAAAAGGTTGCTCAGTGGAAGATTGATGAAAGGCGGTGCATGGTGGATTCCTCCCGCGAGACAAGTAGGTACCAGCATCGGGTGATGCTGCGCGCTGGGAAGATGACGAATAGATGAGTCAGTGGCCGGGGGCTCCCTCCAGGCCTTTAACGGCTCCTGTAGCACAAGAGAAACGAGAAAAGTCGTTTTGTGAAAGGCTCATAACTTTGTTTTAATTTATTTATTTCAAAACGAAACCACCACGCCAATGAGGTGGGAATATAGGTAATTTAAAATTCATTATAAAACAATAAACCAAGAAGTGAAATATGAATGCCCAAAAGTGAAAAACGTTTTTCGGAATTAAGTAAAATAAGGTAAAATAAAATAAATTCTTATCGTACATAAATTAGAAATAAGTGTTTTACTTGCATTTCTTAATACTGTGGTACAATAACAATTATCTTAAAAGTACCTATATACAGCAGCTATAAGATGGCAAAAGTTCAATTTTGTTTCAGAACTTAGTAAATTAAATATCAAAAGAATGTATGTGACACGGAAAAAACGTAACTTTTCCGTTAAAAGTTTGCCCAGCGTTGAAAAACTTTTCAATTTTGAATTACAGAACAGGACCAAGGTTTTGCTTAGGAATCTACATACATACGTATATTCTATATTCATGTGTACCTTGTGCATTTTTGGGGTCCCATAAACCATTATCGATAACTCCTATCTGGTAACCAATAAAAATAAATCGAATAACAACTCTTATTAGAGAGAAGAATGAGTAAATGAGATAAGTGATAACTCTTTCCTCATAAATAAAAAAAATAAACTGTGAAATAATAGTTAATAAATAACCAATAAATTCTAATTTACGATTAACCATTTTATAGCCATTTTTAAAAACTACGCCAAAAATCTATAGTTCGGTTGATGCCGATAAGATTGCCCGGAATTGTTATAAGATCAGATCATAATTTGTGTTTCTTTTTCTTTTGAAAAATACAAAATAATGGTTATATTCGTTCCCTGGTTGTATCAAAATTCAAAACCCAATTTCTTAAAACTTTTTTATTGTATTTATTTTTTCCTTGTCATATAATTGTTTGACAATTCTAGTCTCAGAGGTCAGAGCTTTCAATTGTGAAACAAAATTCTGGATATAATTTAGCTGTAAATACTAAACTGTTAAGAGGACCAAAAGTAGTCAGAACGCATCACAATTATTTTTTGAGGTTGGAAGTGTTAAAAACAAACTTAATGAAGCAAAAACAAAATTTAAAGTTTTAAGTTTCTTGGTGTTTTCCTGTTTTCGAATGAAGTTATCCTTCGAGTCTTTAGTTCCAGGACGCTTGGCAGAACCATAAATGAATGCTCTTCTTCCAGCGCTACACACCAGAAAAATCGACAGCAAAATTACTATTTTTCATGTCCCATATTTCTCATTACAGCGTGATAACAAGACCGACTAGACAAATTTACCCGTGCGTTTTCACATTCAATGGAATACCTATCTCAAGTAATACACATCGGATGGAAAAAACAAAACATCACGTATGTATATAATATTTTTCAAGAAGCTATCCAATGATCTGATCCTTAACTCCAAAATTTAATCCTGCACCTCCTCCCCCTGGTCCTGGTCGGATGCAAAAAAAGCTCATCGGATCAAAATAGGAATGAAATATTTTTTTGAAAAGCTATTCAATAACACCAAAATCGACATCCCCCAAAAACTGTTGCCACCACCCCACCCCCATCGATCCGAAGTTCTCCGCGATATTGACATAGTTGACCGTCCCGACTCACTGAGAGTTCGCAAGGAAGGTGCCCAATGCCCATAGTTAAGACGAGGCTCGGTGGTCAACTCACTGACAATTAAACACACTGATTGCTTTGAAATTGAATGCAACGGACATTCAGCTACTCTGTGTGCATTCGTGCTTGTGGAATCAGTTTTACAACGCAAATTCAAAATGCTCTCTCCGTGAGTTTTTGTCAGTGTGCACCGTTGAAAAATCACAGTTGCGGAATCCGACCCCATAGGTCAAACATAGATGATGAGATTAATTTAAGGTATCTTGCGAAGAAGATTACTCAAGTCCTGACCAAGACTGTCTGTGAGGAGTTGATAACGTTTTCCTAATCAAAAATAAAATACTACATCCACCAAGGTAGATGAGCCCAGATTGTTGGACATTTCTTTCGATTCAGAACACCAGGAGATCTCATCAGAGTGGCCACGACTTTGTGTCCCTGACACAGACATGCGAACGCATGGATCGAACACCAATCCTGCTTGACTACAATACCAAGTGTGAAATATAAGCGGAGGCAAGTTTGCAACATTATTTTTAAGAGGCTGGATGTACTTCTTTGATGCTAATGTAGTGCTTATCAGCAAAAACTTAAGCTACTTAATACTTTTAACGGTCTGGTTACCCTATATTGTTTATACTCGGATTTTAGTAAAAAACCTTCATGGTGATAACATTACTCAGGACTTGACTTGTTTCTGGAAAGATATAAGTTTAATAATATGCCTTATAAAAACACCTTACTGGTGTGATGCATTCTAAGGATTTTCTAAGAATAATTCTTTCCGGGAGACTTTCATACAAGCAATTTATTCAATTTTTACCCCTTTTCACCTAGAGTAAATGATCATTGATTGTATTTATGGGTTTTAATTTGTAGCTTTTCAAACTTCAGCCTATTTAGCTCAAGTATAACTACCCCCTTAAATCCACTACTAAAGATTAGGATGAACGACTTTGGAGTAATCAAAAAGTTATTAACAAGGGATCTTTGATTAACCTACCTGATGTTGTTGAGGTGATGTTGTAATGCCGCGACTCATCTGTGTCGTCAGGGACGCTGGGACTGGTGACGAGGCGACCTCCGACAGCGGTATGGACACTATAGAGCTACGCGACCCAGCCGCCGACCGTTCATCGCCCGGCGAAGACGACATTAACGCAGAGGCTCGAGCTGGGATTGAGAAATTCACTGAGTAAGGAATACTCCCGTGGTGGCCGGAATCGCCGTCATCCATATTTCATGGTCAACATTCTGCAGCATAAGTCACACGGCACAGTTTCGCACAGTTGCAATTATAAATGAGTTTTTAAAGCGACAATTAGTACCAATTAGGCGGCTACTCGCAGGTCAATCAATAACTCGCGACTCTGTTGATAGAGGTCATGTACCACACTTGTGGAAGGGATAAAAGGCGATCGGTCACACAGACGCACTTTTGCACGCACTGAACTATATCGCTGTAACTCGCGACGATTGTAGCGGCGACACGCACGACACTCGCAACATAATCCGCGCGAATCAATTTAATTTGTCACAGTTGACGGGCACAAAGCTCGTAACAGCACATTTCAAGATAAAAAAAAATTTTATATATATATATATGTATAAAGAAAACGTAAAAACAAAAGCGAAAGCAAACACACGGCCAGAAAAGAGCCGGGCTTTTTTCGGCGGGCGGCAGGCAGTGGCGGCAGCAACGACGATATACTTTATGGTAATCGCGAGGGCCCAATCCGCAAACGAACACACACGCACTCACTCACACACAAAGAGAAACAATTACAAAGTCTCGGTCTCCTCGCGGCGAAAAAAAGTTCTTGACCCACTTCAAGGCTAGAAATAAGATGACAGACGCGATTACACGCCGAGATCCCGAGAATCAAGCGCGCCAGGCACAGCGTTCACCTTCTCCGAGCACTCAAACAAAACTATCGGAACGCAGAGCCGCACTTCGGATAAGAAGATAAAAAAAAAAAAAATGATACAGCAGCGATACGACGACGAGGAAGGCTGGTTACGTCACTTTCCCCAAAGGAGCTCCGCTTGCTTTTCATTTATCTTGCGTCTTGCCAATGTGGAGGCAATTTGCGATGATAAAACGCGAGGAAAAATCGCGAGCACATGAGGAGGGCCATCAATTACTCGCGATATGACGGCGGCGGAGGCAGAGACAACGACCGAGACTCAGGAGCACCCGTGCTCCGGGCTCCGCGGGCACGCCGGCATACCCCCAGAAGTACGGGGCTATAATGGGGTACAGCACGGAGCGCGGCGGCGGCGGCGGCAGCGGCCGCTCGACACACTCTTGTATGCACGTTCGCGTGCTCGGTTCACCTAATTTCGCCTGTTCCAGTGAACTCGTTCGAACTTTTTCCTCCTCCTGCCTGTGGGAGCACTGATGGGGCCCTGCGCTGGGACGGGGCGGGTGATGGATGTGACTGCTATCAACTGTCGCCTACCAGGAACTGTTGCGGGTAGAAGAGGCCTGCTCGCCTATAAAACAGAAAACACAGACTTTGTTAAAAAACAAAAAAACAAAAAATAGAAGAACAGCGAGATTAAGTGGAATTTACATGATTAAAAGACTCTGCCAGGTGAGCGCAGCAATCAATGTGCGCCCCTCCGTACAATAAAAATAGAAATTCGACAGACGCGCGGGCCAAGACCCAACAACTCGTCGACAGAATCGACAGAATTCGATTTACCCGAGACAGGGATCGTGGGCAGCAGAGGGGCGGAACACCCACCCTGCCCGGAGGATGGAGGAGCACGTGCTGTGCCAAGGGTCGTAGCATGGGCCAGGAATGTGATCCGAATAAGTAAAAGTTCTACGCGTGGGGGAGCAGAGCTATTTCTGCAACTCGTTACAGAACAGAGGCTCAGGTTACATAAGAAGTAGGAACTTTACATAACGAGACTCCGACTTCAACTCTGAGACTCTATGTCCGCATTTCCGAGAGGGGCACGGGACTTGGGAATGGGAAGCGGTAATGGAACCATTTCCATGCGCTTTTTCTGCACATCAGCCACTCTTTTCTTGGCTAATCGTCTTCGGCCATGAAAACTTTAGCCGCCGCCGCGCCGCTGCCATAGCACAGATGCTCCGCGGATGGATGCTCTTCTGGTCCGGTGAGGTGAGACGCGCTAAGAAAAGATGTATTCATCCATCTGAAATTGGGAGCAACGAACTTTGAACAACTTTCTCGATTTGCAGTTTTTGTGCGCCCGTTCCACCTCACCCCGGCGAGCATCACAAAACAGCCACTCTGCCAGCTCGCTATTAATTTTTGCGAGATTAATAGCAACGGGCCGGGGGCTGGCGATTAGGCGGCGTTCCATAAAATCCGAGCATTTATCTCTGAGACCGAGAATTTTGCCGTAAATATAATTCTCGCACGGCGGGCAAGATCTCCTCGAAGGGAATTTGCATATGAACGGCGGACGTGTTAAAGTTTGAAATAAAACGAAGGGGAATGTATGAACGGCCAAAACTAGTCCAATGTCCGCGCCAAAGTTGACAGATTCACCATGAACTGGAGGCGATGCATGTTTTGAAGTGCATTGACATCATCGCTTGCGAGTCGCTTTTTTGCTGGCCCGGCTTCTTCACACAGCCGTCTCAAGAGCCCACTTTTTCTAACAAAGGGAAAAATGAAATGTGATGATTTATCATATTACAATAATTAAGCTAGTGCAAATATCAAAACAAGCATTCCAGCAGCTGAGTGTAGAGTAGTGAGTAAAGAAAGCTATACGTATATGCATTCAGTAAATTAATCAAAGGTATGAATGGCATGTACGGAGGTATCCATCTCCTGGGAAACCCAAGAAAAACAAAAAAAAATGAATCAATTTGTGAAAGTTATCATTGTGAGTATGTAGTCCATAGAATCTTCTTAATAAATTTCATCAAAAGTAAATTTGAGCTTATACCCACAATAGCCAATTGATGAAATTATTGACCCTCCCCCTTTTCCCTTATCTTCTAAAATACTAAATTATGTACTACATGTGGGAGTCTGATCCCCACTCGAACGGTTTTTGTTACGAATATACATATATGTACGTACATATACTTAATTTTATCCGCGCCTAAAGCTGCAAAATTTACATTGTCAATGTTTGACTAATGAAATGACTAATGTAATGTCATCTGACATAAACAATGTACCACGTTTTCCCAGAGAGGGGAATAAATTAGAATTTAATTATTTTCGAATATTTTCCTTTACTTTTGCTATTAAACCGTCCTTCGTGCCAAATTTCAATATTCTAAGTGAACGGAAAGTACGCCATATTTAAATTTGGATATGTCAGTCACTTGATCTATCAGTAGCAGTCTTCATGATGTGTCGAAAACAGGGAAATTGTCGAGAATCGAGAAAACATACATAGTTCGACGTCGAGGAAAATTTATATGAATTTGACACTTGTCTATTCTTCGATTATTTCCACGCCTGAGGGCATGTTTTTCGTCGAGAAATCGAGATGTGATTCGACTGTCAAATCAACGTCAAATGGCATTTCTCTTCTCTTTGTTTTTTTATTTGTTATTTTAAAATAAAGGTTAAAGAAATTAAATTAAAAATATAAAAGGTTAAAGGAATAAAAAAAAATGGCCAATAAAGAAAAAAGTACGTTTATACGTATATGGTGTTCAAATTCTTCTTCTTCTCCTTCTTCTTCGATATCAATTTTTATGATTTCGAGAGAGACGGAAAAAGGTCCTTCACAATCTGAACCTTTTCAACGTTTTCGATCTTCGACGACTTCCACGTTCTCGACACATCGTGAAGACTGCTAGTATGAAAATATACTTTCAAAGAGCGTATTTTTTTGCGTAATTTGGTTAGAAACTTGCATTTACCGGACTGTGCGACTGTAGAGTTTAGTATTTAGTACTAATTTTATCTCGATACTTTTAGCTGTAGAATCTCTTGATATCTCTTGAATCTTAAAATAATGTGCAGTAAATTTCGTCCGATATGTTGACGCTTCCATTTTTAGGGTTCCAAAACAAAACAAAGAACCCTTATACATACATACATATGTAGTAGTTTTGCCATGTCCGTCCGTCCGCCCGTATTTCATACTGTTTTACCAAGATGTAGAGTTTGTAGAGTTAGGGCTTAGCTCTTCATGAGATCTGATAACTTTTTAACAGTGAAGGAGTTATGAGCTTGGGAGTCTTGGCAACCTATTTTACATGGTGAGATAGATGATTATGCCAAACAAAATTTACACATCCTACATGAAGTGTTGATGATAAAACAATCTTTACTTATCCCATCGAGTAGGGTATCGTTGAAAATGTAACTTAATCATTATGAGGTTTCGTACACCGTTTCTTAAAATTATACTCCGTTTTTGAAATATTGGGCGAGAATTTTATTCTCATAGAATGAGCGTGGAAATCTTGGAAAAAACAGCTGATTTCCAGTGTAAAATTATTATTAGTTGTCAAACTAAAAACTGTAGCAGTTTTTAAAAAAATGAAAGTGGGGAAAGAACACGAAAAACTAAAACTTTTGTTTAGGCCAGCTACAGGAGTGAGCTGCGAAAAACAAAAACAAATAAACATATTTGTGTATAGCGATATCTACCACATCCATTTTCGACCTATCAAAAATATTCGACTCGAATGAAGTTCGCCGTCTGTCATGCATGCAACGAACGAAAATTGGAATGAACGTTATTCATCGAAGTTCATTCGACAGTGCCCTAGGGTATAATTCTTAATTTACAAACATTAATCACTTTATAATGCTTCTGATCGGAAAATTTTGAATTATTTTCCAAGACGTACCTATAGATAATTAAAACTGTACCACAAATTAAATCCAATGGAAATTCCAATTAATATAAAAAAAAATTCAATTGCTTTTAACTCTGCTATGCTGCGATCTCAGAAACATTTAAAACAAAACATCCTTTGCCTTTTTAATTCTACTCGCTGTCTTTGTGCTCCACTTCCGGTTTTTAACGACTTTGCTCAGTTGCACTTGTAGAAATTTCTTTTAGATATGCCTTCAGTGCTTGTTTCCTTCGTGCGCTATTATCCCTCTAATGAGCCGACTCAATGGAGCATTGTACATTCAACAGCCCGAGATGGATGTCAATTGCCTACAAACGCAAATAACAATTTAAAACAACCTCTTTTGTCAGCGCTTTAAAGGATTTGAAATGGTCTGAAAGCGAAATGAGGCCACGCAGAGATTTAATGCAGCAATTAAAAGGCAAAGCGTAAATGTAGAAATGTTTTGCACAGCATGTTTAGTTTCTGGAAAATGACAATGGGAACTGGGATACGTTGCGTTCCTGAACAACATCTGTGCTTTCTTAAGAGGTAAATTTATTCTTCCTCAAGATAGCGTAATTCGCTCCTGTTTAAAGTACATATTACAATACATATGTTGATTGTTCCGGTGAAACGATCCCCGGCCTTATACCCCAGACAGACGGGCACGAACGAATGAACGTTCTCGAAGAATGATCATTGCCGTGTCGTCTGTCACCAAGAATGAAGTTTGAATGAACATTCGTAACTACATTCTCGTTCTCATCAATGAAGTTCCGGAAACTTCATTCGCAGAGAACGAGCATGGAAATCCTGGAAGAATCAGCTGATTTCCAGTGTCAAAGTGTGAATTGACAACTGCCAGCCAGCCAGTTGAGTTTTAATTCTGTGATCATGGAGGTGGGGAAGGAGCAGGAAGAGTTGCAATACGTTTAGTAGCTTGCGAACGTTTTCGTAAAGTTGCTATTAATTTCACCGATTCACTCGTGCGCATTTTAAACTCAAAAATTCTCGACTCGAATGAAGTTGGCCGTCTGTCATGCATATAACGAATGAAGATTCGAGAGAACGATCATTCATCGAACGTTCATTCGTCCGTGCCCGTCTGTCTGGGGTATTACCCTACTGCATTTAATTTAATCTTAAAAAAACAAAAGTTGAATTTTATCACCTTAGGGTTGTTCCGTGGATAGTGCTAAAATTTATTTATTTCATTAAAAGTTACAAATTTGAAAAAAAAACTATTATTGTTGTTTTAAGTATAATGAGTTAATACAATGTTACTTATGTTATATATGCGTATATACCATTTTCAAGCAACATTTCACAATTTCCCACGCAAGAATATCTTTTTCCATTTCAAATTTATAAAAATCCATTTCAAAAGTACTCTTTTTTATTTCAAAAGTACTGAATTCAAAAACATTAGTATCGAAATTTCAGTACTTTTGAAATAAAAAAGAGTACTTTAAATGGATTTTTATACATTTGAAATGGAAAAAGATATTTTTGCGTGGGAAAATGTGAAATGTTGCTTGAAAATGGTTGAATATGAGAATGCATACTTATGGTTTTTGGAAAATTAAGGTATAGGTACCTAATATGTACATAATACTGTATAAGGCAGTTTGACATGTGATCTGAGAATGATAACCAAAAGGAAAATGTATAAATTAGTATTACTTTCGTTAGAAAAATTACAGAAAAGTAAATTTGAACGCAGACAAGCACGCATTCGTATTTTTTGCCAATTCGTGTAATTCAATTTTCTGTGATTTTTATTTTCAGTCTGCAATCATGACATTACTTGCAAAATGAAAGGCAAAACAATTGAATTAAGAAGCTGAAAAGCATCTGCCATACAAGTTTGGTCCTCAAACCTGAGTTGGCACACAGTCTAAATATGTATATACATATATGTTTTATTTCCACATAACAAGGTATGTAGGATAAATGGTTTTAATTTGTAAAGGACCCCGCACAAAATGTATGGAAAAGGTCTTTCGGTGAAATGAGCTGAAATTTTGGGAGTAAGTAGTTTTTGTGATGCTGATCAAAAGTCCCAATGGGCTGAAAGCTCCAAAATGGCTACTTTTTTATTTATAGCGGGTTGAAGTTGCGAAAAATTGACAATGGGTCCACCTAGAAAATGCTTAATAAGTTCTTTCAGAGATATCCTACTCCGTAGCTCCGTAGGGCTACGGACGAATAACTTCGGAACGCGTTGTCGGATTCGAGTGCGGTTTTTTTCCTGAGAAAGGCTAGATGACAGGGAAGCTTTTTCTCAAAACATGTTTCGATCTTCCCATACAAAAAACCGGAAGAACGAAGGGTCAAGGTCAAATTTGGGTTTTGAAATCGCCATTTTCCATTTTCGAAGTTTGACGCGGTCTCTCCCGCTTTTTTGTTAGCGGATTGGGCCGTGGGTGGTATCGTTGGAAAACCTGAAGGCTCGGCTTTCCAATGCGTTATCAACCAGTATTGTAGGATATCTCTGAAAGAACTTATTAAGCATTTTCTAAGTGGACCCATTGTCAATTTTTCGCAACTTCAACCCGCTATAAATAAAAAAGTAGCCATTTTGGAGCTTTCAGCCCATTGGGACTTTTGATCAGCATCACAAAAACTACTTACTCCCAAAATTTCAGCTCATTTCACCGAAAGGCCTTTTCTATACAATTTGTGCGGGGTCCTTTATTTATTTTCAGGCAGTTTAATAGTGTATTGTCCTCAACAGGAGATGCTGAAGTGAAAAAAGTGTATCACCAAAAATATGATGATTTATATACAGTGAAGATATGTGTAAAGATATGTCGATGACATTTAAGTTTTGAAATTTTAAACCTAAATATTTCGGCAACTAATTGCGACCTACAAAATTTTTTTTATATATTCTTCACTCTTTCTAAAATTTCACATTAATCAGTGAGGAGACTCAATTTAAGCCAAACAAACAAGAAAACCTTCCTTCTTTTCAGTGAATACTTTATTTAGAATTTTAAAACTATTCCTAATGCTTTTCCTCCAGTTACATCAAGCCAATCAATAAATAGAAAAGGAACGGTCCCAAGCTGCTAAAAATGAAGCATGTCACGAGCAGAACTTAACTTTAATACTACAGAATATAACTTGGTCACGTGGGACAATTGCACGCGTCGAATAAGTGTTCGTTGTGAAGATCGTACGAATGTCGGTGTGCATCGTGAACCGAAATCAAATACATACAGTTCGCACTCAAACCATGAGAAAAGCGAGTGTGTCAATCGCTAGTTTCACTAAGCAAAACAAACAATATTCAAGAATTTTGTTTTTCGTAGTTTCGTATTATTTTTGACTAATTTCGCACACGTGATAATAAGTATAGCCATAGCTGTAATTTATTCCGTTTCTTGATTAGATAAAGTATTCAATATTCTACGTGAATTGACAGATTTCGAAGCAGGTACGCAATGTTTGTTTGGTTTTTACGAGTATATTCACTTCATTTGATAGGATGAGGTAAGTGCACGGATATCTGACCCCACAGTTAGGGTAAAAGTACGCATTTGCCTTGTTGTTTATAAGAGTTCAACAAAGGAAAATAAAAACTACATATTTCATTTAAACAATAATTATCAAGGGTTGTTTCTTACAAAATTACGTATACAGTTACCCCACGTGACTCTACTACTACAGAGAAAATATGAAACTCAAGGAGAATTTTACAATTTCCATATAGCCCAAAATTTTGTTTCCATCCCACATATTTTAAATACTACGCCCACCTCCTTAATTTGAAATAACAAAAATTTTGAATATTTCAATGAATACCATTTACATATACACTCGTCCCATAAATTAAGGGAACAAAAAAATGTCTTAACGGATTCTTTTAGGAAATTTATTCCAGTTTCCGAAACTGCTCTTAAATTTTCTGTAAGATCATTGGTTGCTGAGATATCCATGGTTGAATAGAAACACGCCCTTTTTTTTTGTTTAATTTCGGATATCTCCGCGACCAATCCACCTAGCAAGGATTTGAAAAAAGAAAATTAAAGCTGAATTAACAGGCAATCTGGTCCATAGGGTGGTCAAATAAAAAAAAATGTTCCGAGTCCGTGGACCGAAACAAAAAAGACTAAAAATTTGGGCACTTTTTTTTGCGCTATTCCTTTGGATTGTGTGAGAACCGTGGCCTTTAAAATGTTTGTACTTAAAGTTCCAAGAACTAGAGTTTTGGAGCTTTAAGACGCTTGTTTTAGATCCTCGATACGATCATTTCTCGCTTAAGGCTAACTTCTGGAAGTACTTGCAGGGATGTTTCCACTCACATGCAAACTTCCGGAAGATTACTTCTAGAAGTAGCTTTTGACAGTTCTTCCAATTTGTTTGCTGCAACTACTTGCAGAACTCTTTCCACGGCGCATTCTCAACGGGAAGTCGTTATTTGTACTGAACCAAAGGAAAATGTCGTGCGCACAAGTAAAAGTGGCACCAGGGCTTGATTTTCTCAGAGAAGTCTTAAAACTTGAGAAATTATTTGGAAAAATGTTACGATTATTAATTTCTAAATAAGAATGTCCATGTTTTGCTATGAACTTAAGTACAACAATTTTGTTTGTTTTAACAATTTTAGGTAAATTTTATAATGGGATGCCGGTATTGTAAATTTGTAAATAAATAAAGACGCACCCTATGGAAGTGATTCAATTTCCGGTCCAGTTCCTCTCAAATTTTTATCCCTTTCTTTATATCGTCGCTGCGCGTGCAAAAGTAGCTATGTGTTTTTTACACACTTTACAGGAGACGCAAAAAACTGATCTTCTCGAAAAATGAGTATTTAAATAATTTATTCTTACTTTGATACATAAACAAATTTACGTAGTTTTAGATTACTTTTGGATAGATAAAATTATTAATAATGCCAAATTAAACATAATAGGCAAATTTGACACATATAGTTATTTATTTGAGTCGTAAATACAAGCTATGTGCATTTAGAGCACGTAACTACTTTATAATTCTATGGAAACTAAAACGTTCCGTAACTCTAAATATTGCGTCTATCGCTTAGCTGTTTTTACAGTATGTGTGTATTGAAACAGGGATTCAAATTGCATAAAAAACCGAAAATGACTAAATAACACATAGCTACTTTTGCACGCGCAGCGACGATATACATGTTTCCCGCGAAAAAAACCTGCAACCCAGGTCATTAAACATAAATAGTGATTTTATTACGGTCGAACATGTTTATGCATGTCTCCTATCACTCTTATCACTCTCAAACTAAAATCCAACAGCAAATACTTAACTTGTATTTTCAACGAACAACTCAAAAATTGCAGCAAGTTACGAAAAACTTCCCAGTCTCGCCAAGTGCTGAAAATAATTCTGGAAGATGGATGAAATGTTTTTCCACAGAAGCAATTTGAATTCTGCAAGTAAATTCTGGAATCATGAAAAATTCTGGAAGTTTTCTTGCAGTAGATTTTACACGGAGAATAGTCTCTTCAAGTCACTTCTGCAAGCGACTTCTGGAAATTTACTTGCCCGTGGAGCAGCGCCTTTAGATACAGCCCGTCAAAAATCACTAAAAAATTTAGGTTTTTTTTTGTTCCCTTAATTTATGGGACGAGTGTATATGTACATTTACATATGTATCTTGACGAAGCTTTGAGCCTATTCTCTGCTTATGAAATTTGTTCACTTCTTTGAGATATTATGGAAAAACAAGAATGTGGTGGATTCTCAATTTCAGCAAGATCTTATTATCTTTAAAATTTTAAAGTAGAGGCAAGCGAGAATCCCACCAAAAATTGATTTCGACATAAATTAAATTTTAATTTCAAAGCAATATAATTTTTAATTGAAGTTCTAAATTTCTTTTAAAATATATCAACAGTCTTACGCTATTAACTTGTTAAATAAATTTTATATTAAAATTTTAGCTGTCTAAACCTGTACAAAGGTGCGAAGGCACATTTAGGTTAAAAGCCCATTACGATAGGCTTAATTATCCAAAAAGACTTGATATAGAAAAAGCAATTTAACTAGAAAAAATTCATGTATTACGAGTATATTAAAGATCAACCAATTCCAACGTTTTCAGAAACGATCAATTCATTCCTAAATAGTTTTTAGACTTCCGTACTTCAAAGAAAAAAACATGAACAATTCTCGCTTTCGTCCATTTGACTGTTACAAACATTTTTCTCGAAAACAACATAATGCAAGAATTTGAAATTTGGTAGAATGTTTGGTTTTTGTTCCTCCCTGATCTTCTTCTAAGTCTCCAAAGCTAAAATGTTGATGTTATTAGGATCTATAGGTGTATTAAGAAATATGTAGATATACATATAAGAGGAAAACTGCCGTTTTTTCCGCAGTCTAATAGTGACTAAAAAATCTTTTTGTATTTTGATATACATAAGTCAAATCTTACTAATAAGACTAACTCTTATAAAATCATCTTCCGTCCGTCGCGTCGGTCTGTTTGAATAGTATTGAAATTTGACAGTAATGGGCTGTGCAAGATATATTCTGTTTTAACATAATTTTACGTTCTTTTAGAATGTTATTTGTTTACGAATATATGTATATATGTAGGTACATATACATACACATATTTCATTCGGTCGTTCCACTGTTTTTTGATAAAATTTTGGTATGGAACCCTGATTCTGCAAGCCCGTCCGATAACTCACTTTTGACCGGTTTTTATTTTTTCTAAGGACTGCTGGGATGCCGAAAGGAGTTTTTTGTCCGAAAATTATCAACAATAGAAAAAGATTTCGTTCCAAAGGTTTTCAAAACCACTGACTCAGCTCAGGTTGAGTTTCTTTGAAAATATCTGAGGAGCAATTAAGAGCGTTCCACTTTCCACGGAAGAGAATTTAATATTTCCATGGCTGTTTAAATAAAAGAACCTACTTCACCTACTTACTCAGCTAGATACTCTGAAATTTTAACAAAAGTTAACTGAGGCCTTCTTTGCTGCCGTAAAAATGAATAAGACTTCCCTAACCGAAAGACCGAAATATGTTCGCTCCTTGTAATTACAATTAAGTTATATTATATACATATATATGTATATATGTATGCATAATATGTATATGTTTATAGACAACAAACCCCTGGCATAAAACAAGTTAAGATTCTTGCTAATCTCTGTTCGTTTTTGCCGTTTTTGGGCAGTTAAAGTGAAAAGAAACCGAACTGCCACTTGCTTGCAACCTTTTAAAAAACCCATTTCGCGTGGACCTTGAGCCATTCACAAGAACTTGCAACGAGGAGTGGCACTACGACTGACACCTGAGTTGACCGCACAGGAACGCCCGACGCAATGACAACATTGAAGCTGGTCATGATATTTTCGGAGTTTTTCATTTTTCAACGATACGCTGCATGCGATCATTGATTTTTCGAATGGTAATGAGCCAATTGCAGCAATCTTCACGCTCCATGATTCGCTGCCTGTCTGATATAATAAGAAGGTAAAAGCCGCCGTTTTATGGCAAATAATTAGCCGCTTTTTATGGCTTTCCAAGACTTTTGGGCAGTTGGATTTCACAACTGAAATCCAATAAAATCACTTTCCAGGTCAGCTCGTGTTTCTTGTTTTTTGCTCTATTCCATTGCGTTCGTCATGGTGCATTTGTTTTACATGTAGCCGTGAAATTGCTCTCTTTTCGGCTGTTACAAACCGGCAAGTAGTTTGTTTTTTAACTCAAATCTGGCCCGACCAGGCCAAGTATGCTCGTTCAAAATCAAAAACCGAATAGAGTGAATGAAATTTTGTGAAAAGCATCTTTTTCAAGGCTTTAATTACTTTTTTTAGTTGGTTGGCGTAAAGAGAACGTTTCGTTAAACCAATTTGCTACTGCAAGTACAAAAATAACAGCATCAACGAGCAAAAATATTTCTTCAATAAATGTATACTTGCGCATATAATATATTTGGTCTGTTTAAATGAACAAAAAATGTGAATATAACAGCACATAAAAAAATGCAGTTTTTCTTATTACTTAGCATAACTAGTTCACTTATTATAAATCAACGTGACAATATGGAAAATTATTATTATTATTATTATTATATGCATAAACCAAAATTATAATTGTTCATAACTGCTCTTATACCCAGTGCCCAGCTGTCTGAGCGGTTTCGGAGATAATTAATTTTTTTTATTTTTTTTTGATTCGATATGAAATATATACAATTTACCAAAGGATCCACAGAGCCTAAATTTTAAAATCGGAGGGGTATAGAATTAGGTGAATGTTTCCAGCAACAAACTGAAACGTGCGCCATGAAAATCTATTATTAAAAAAATAAATAAATAAAAATATTTCAACAAATCACATAGTTGCTATTTGGGTTGATCTTCCAGCAATGAATTTCAAGCAGAATGAAATATTATTTCTGCTATACTAAACTATGAAACTTTATTTTTATTGTTGGAAGATTATGAAATCAATAGTTCTGCAACAAGTTTAATACATACGTTATTACAGTTAGAACAACTTTAATTGGAAAAAAAAACCTGTCGTCCACAAATGTCATTGAAAAAGTTAAATTGGAACAACAAAAAAAGTTCCTTAAAATATAAGAAATGTTTATAGGATTCATATCCATGCGCTATGACTCAAGACAACTGAATAATCGTTGTACTAAATATATCAACAAATATATTGTTAGCAATATTTTAATTTCTTTGTTTTTTATATTCACATTGGAATCATATTGTCATTCATAATATAGCCTCTCGGGTCGGGTGCAATGACTTTCGGATTAAATGTGACAGAGTCCTAAGAGTGTCTGAAGACCCTTGCTTGCAGCAAAACATCCAAGAAAGCCATTAAAAATTGAAAGCCCATAAAAGTGATTTATTGCTACAAGCGAAAGCTCGAGTGGAACCACTTGGCACTATTTCTGCCATCCATGCTATCAGACGTCACTGTAATACCGTTGCATTAAAGATTGATTGTTGTCAAGCTGTTGTGTCACGCTGCATGCCTAGCACACAAAAAGTAGAGCACATCGGTATTTGTCTGCCGGTTATGCTAGCTGAACCCGGGAGCTCACGGGTCTGCAACATATGCCCAGCGGAGAATTGTTTTATGTGTGAACGAGCACTTGCTCTCACAAGTGGCAATTAAAAGGACATCGGTACTGCACAGCACACCTGATCCAGGTTAGATGATTAGCAATCAATTTCAGCACCGAAAAACAAGACAAGCCACCGATGGTCCACCAGTGGCCGAAGTGCTGAGCCTGCCGGAACACGAAACTTCCTCATTAGTCCAACTGTGCAAAGGCAGCGAGCGCAGTGCATATGGCAATAGTTTTGCCTTTTGTTTTTCTTTGGAAGTTCCTCGTGCATGGCGGGAAAGTAAATATGAAATTTCCGCATTTCAGCAGGAGCCAAGGACGAAGAAGGCGGAAAGGGGATAGCTCGCCATAACCTATGCCAATGCGAAATTCCGCCTGCCTCTCTGCACGCGATGGCGGCAACACAGAAAATTAAATCATCCACCCACACCCGGTAGTGCGACCCAGCATAGCCCCGGGAGTCGTGGGGAAAAACGCCAAAGTTTTGCTGCTGCGGTGAAGATGAAGAGCACAGAAAGTTGCAAGCATACAAAATCGGGTTCTGCTTGCAAATATTCCGGCGGGGGCGACGGGGTGTGGGCGGTGCAATAAAAAGTTAGTTATCTTCGCTTGTTTTACTTGCAGTGAAGATAATCAAGGCGGATGAGGTCGGAATGCTGTGCAAGTTTGTGCTGCAGACGGATGACTTATTTTGACTCGCAATTTGTTCTTGTTCCGAGTTATCTTGACCTGAGCTGAATGCAGGGGTTGGGCGGAAATATCTTCTTAAGTTACAGTTTTTGATTTAAGCATCGCCGCGCAGCCACGAAGGCTTTTCTCATAATTACAATTTTTTTTTCCCAACTTGGTGTCTTCAGTGATGCCTACAAAAATTTCGTAAACTGGAGCTTATCGAACTGATGACACATAGTGTGGTCGGCGCCATAAACATCGCGTGAGTTAATTATGTTGCCTGTTGTCGTCTGAGACATAGTTTAACCGGAAATACTTTCGAACAGCGGTGAAGGGCACTGTTCGCAAATTAATTCAAGGCCCCAAAAGAAAATTATAACTTTTCGCCACTTTGCATTAGTTTAGTGAAGGAGGGTATTAACCTCCAAGAGGAAAACGGGGTTAGGTACATTCCGCAATCCGGAAATAGCACTCGACACTAGTAAACTAAGTAGCGGGGTCTTTTTTGGTGGAGTAGGAAATAGTTACATCCCTCTAGCCAGTTTCAATTTTTCATATTATTTTCAACATACACATACAAATGTATGTATAGGTACATACATACATATATATCCTATTACTATTCTGAGATGTCTACGCAAAATATTGTTCTGATTTTTATAATTGTATTTTTGAGATTAACGTTAAAGGATTAACTGATTCATTTGTTTAGATATTTATTTAAAGTCTTGTACAGAAAAGTATTTCCAATTACACGTAAGCCATAAAGAATGAAATTTAAAAAGTAAAAGAGAAGAATATTAAGAATATGTAAATACATGATAGCTATGAAAGCATGCGTTATTTAGAATTTAATATACATACATACATACATCTGTATTAAACTGTCCGCGAATAGTGGCTAAATGCCAACTGAACTAAATTTTAGCATTTTATGTCGATGATTACTAAATGTAGGCACGCTCAATGCATAGCTACAGGTGAATTTCTGCCAACCGTCGTTTGGTGGTACGAAGTTGAAGATCGAAATATAAAACCAGCCAGTCTATAAGACCTTCTGGAAATAATAAATAATCAATGTGACCGTCAAAACGCAGCTTACTGTCAAAGGTTACCCCTAGATCCTTGTATCGGTATAGTTCCAATAACGATTTGGAGCAGAGTCGATACTCGCATGACGTAGGACAGACTTTGAAGAAATAGGTCATTTTGAAACATTTATCAACATTAATTGACTTCAAGAGCGAAAAAAATTGCACTGAAGGATATCACAGTCCTTCTTACAATTAATTACTCTAAAGATTTTGACATTGGAAAGAATTTTTAAAGAGTGATTGCAACACTTAAAAAATTTGTTGGTATTATATGGATATACTTAAAGTTACAAAACATACATATATTCAATATATGTATGAATAGCCACCAATTCGAATCGGTTATATCGGATTCCTTAAAACTATCTTGACTCAAATGCAATTTACCAAATAGATATAGACATACCATTTTCTTATTTTGATGTTGATATCATCTGACAGAAGTTACAAAAGAAAAACGTTTATACATCCAAATCCTCAAGTCAAAAGAAGCGTGTCACTTTCGATAGAATAAATTAATGATATGATCATACATGCAAATATTACTTGAAAACGCAACGACTGATAATATGATTTTCTGCAAAATTGCATAAATTCTGCATTAATAACTTCATGGATTGTATTTTTACAAATTACATAATGTAATTTTAAAAAAGTTGTTTCATCAACAAGTTTCATTTGCTTCACGCCTGTAACTTTGAAACAAATTAATGTAAAAATGAAACCAAAGTAAGAAAATATACATTGTATTAACCAAACGGCCAACATTAGTGTTAATTTTAATATTAATTTGACCAAGTAAGACACCCTCTTAATTACGCAATATTTACGAAAAGAAAATAAGCATTATCAAAAGAAAGTCCTTGAAGATTTCATCTGTCATAAATTGCACTATTTTCAGGAGTTCTCTACAAATACAAGTAGCAAAAGTTTGCATAAATTCCAGAGTTTTCTCATTATCTTAAAAGCTACCTCTCAGCTAAACTTTCTCTTGAAACAAATATGTAGGTATGTACCTAGTTATTTGGGGAGAATAGAACTTCAAAATTAGAAAGTTCCAAAGCGATCTTAAACTTGTGTGTAAAGTTTATGTTTTCTCCGTAGCGTGGATATTTGAAGAAACGTTTCGATATTATATAAGCGAGCATATGTATATAGTCATATCTTTATTGTTATGTTTTGTTTAATAAGTGTTTCGTAGACATGTGAAGTTTAATTTAAATTGGCTTTAGGTCTGAAATTAAGGGGGACGTACGGGAACACTTCCACTTACGGAGCAGCAGAATAAAATGGTAAACTAAACAATATCTGATATGTGAGTAAATATCTTGGAACATCAGTATTGATTGATAATGTTCTTTGGAAACTTTTCGCAAATATTATTTACTTAATAATAATTCTAATATAATAAAAATTATTTATCTATTGTAATAACGAATGTCTAATGCACCTAGGTAACATAAGCCTAGGCAATTCTATAGCATCCATAAATATGGAAAATTAGGGAAACCTTTATCTATTTAGACATTAAAGCATAAAGAGTACATATATGTAAAAGTACTCCCGCAGTACTTATATGCATTTACACACATTTCATCGAACTTTACAGGGTGTTTCGTTGAGGTCTAAACGGGGGTATGCCAATCGATTTTATTGATGACGAGCAGAATTGAACCAGATTTTTACAAGTTACTCACTAACTGTAACTGAAATCGTAAAAGTGGTTGCATAATATTGCAGAAGATAAAATTGTCTATAAAAATTCTCCTACACATTTTATTTATGAAATAAAGTTGTCAAATTTCACTAATTTTATCCTTGTAAATAACTCGAAAAATATCAAAGTTACGGGAAAAATTATAATTAAGTTAGCGATTTGTTCCAATAAAAAAATATTTAAAAAAAATAGAACCGACTCCAAATAATCCCAAGCCCTAAAAGGTATAAAATAATTATATTAAAAGTCCTCTGCTACTACTTTCAACATTAAATACCAAGACTTTCCTAGACTTTTGAAGTCGGTGTAAAAACCTGACTGATATTAATCCAATTAATACAGACAAACTGATTGCATTAATTATTTATTATTGGATTAATATCAGTCAGGTTTTCACACCGACTTCAAAAGTCTAGGAAAGGCTTGGTATTTAATGTTGAAAGTAGCAGCAGAGGATGTTTAATATAATTATTTTATACTTTTTAGGGCTTGGGATTATTTGGAGTCGGTTCTATTTTTTTAAAAACTTTTTTTTATTTCATTCTTTTTAGTGTATAATATTTTTGAAGTGAAAACTTCTTTAACGGCGTTGTACACTTTTTTGGGATGGGTAAAAAATGTAAAATTCGCGTCAGGACACGTGACCCTGATCGAAAATTCGTAAGACGGACAGGGCGCTTACGCGAGTGTGCGTGTGTGTTTGTACACAGCCTGCTACGCGCACAACGGAAATAAAAAACTACTATTGATGCGGTCTTTATTATGCCCGCTCCAGACTCGCGCCGTGAAGTCGCGCCCCGAACATACGCCGTGACCACCGCGAGAAGTCGCGGACAGGAACGCCTCTCCACACTCAAGTTGTGTTCGCGCAAAGAGATGACGAAACATCAGCTGCGGCAGCTGTTGTTGTCAATAAAAGCGTGCACGAAATGTCAAAATGCGGTCTGCGCCCAACTTCACAGCCTACTTTCACGCCGTGAAGCCGAGAATTATCCATCCGAATCGGGGACCAAGGCGAGAACAGCTGTTAACTTCGAGAAGAGCCGTGAAACCTCTCCACACTCGCGTTCTCGCCTGTTCTCGGCCTTTCACGGCGCGAGTCTGGAGCGGGCATTAGACATTTAAATAGATTCGAATCAAAATTGTTTGTTTCTTACTTCAGCTACCATAAACCTATTGTATCAGTTTTAGAGATTGGCGATGATGATGCTGGTAATGATGATGGTGAAAGAGTCGTTGAAATTATGGATGAAAGTTGATTTTTCTGAGAGATAAACTTTTTAATGTAAAATAATTGTAATACTCGTAGATCTGAAGTGTTAAATTTTTTATGTAATATAAATTGTCATGTTTGTGTACGATAGCGCAATAAATGAATATTGTATTTTACCACATAAATGATAGTACTTTTATACTGATAAATAAAGCAATTCGTGCGAAATTATTCCCTAACCATTCCAAAATATTCAAAAATGCACAACGTTAATGTTCAAGTTTTCACTTCTGCCGGCACTCCCGGAGTACCACCCGTTGTTTTTTTTAGTAAATTTTGGTTGGTCCGCCATTTTGAATCCTAGCAATCGGGCACCGAATTTACAATCAAATACCCTCAAATAGTCACACATTCACTTTCTTAATGAGTTCCAGACATTTATCATTTTTATTTTACCTCTCTGTTGTGGCGTCCTTCTGTCCCTCAAGGTTTTCATAAATACATATCATTGTACCCCCGGAGAATTTTGGACTATGCAACAAAAAAATAATCATTCAAATCGATTCACGTGTTCAAAACTTATACCTGTAAAGCTATTTTCACATAATTTCGAAGATATTGTAACAAAAAGCCACCATGTTTGGTCCAGCATTTTGAATCCTAGGAATGTACAATCAATTACCCATGCATGTACAATCTATGACCCTCAAATCACGCACCTAGTCATTTTGTATACGAGTCCCAGGACATTTATCATTTTTATATCGATTTACGTCTCTGTTGTGGCGTCCCCTGACCCCTCAGGGTTTTTATATTTATCAATGTACCTCTGGAGAATCTTAGACTATCCAACAAAAAAAGAATCATCAAAATCGGTTCACACGTTCAAAAGTTATTCGCAAACAGACATAAAAAAAAAATACATACGGGTCGAATTGATAACCTCTTGTTTTTTGGAAGTCGGTTAAAAAATTGTGCAAAACATACATTGAAAAATAATTATAACTTCAAATTTTCTATTTCCGCAACTATTAATATGACGTAGGCAAGTGTCCTCTCGTAATTTGTAAATTAATTGCATTATGTAATAATACATATAACATATGTAGGTACATATCTGTATATAGGTCTGTTCCCTTACTTGCAGGAATTATAATTCCTTATCAGAAAACTGCAGAAAGTCGTTCCTTAACTCGACTTCATGTTTAATTCTTGCTGACGTCACAACTTCCCCTCCTGCAGGAAAATTCAGAATTTTGCAGTAGGTCTGAGTTGCCTTAAATTTCCTGATTGTCAAATACAAATGCCAGTTGTGTAAATTTACGCGCGTTTTTCACTTTCTGAATGTCACTTTACTCATTTTTCAGGAACTTTCAAAAAGTCGTTCCCTAACTCCTACATATCAGCCCCCACCACATGAATAAGGAAAATGCAGACAAATTTTAGCTGCAGAAGTAAGGGAACAGACCTTATATATAATTCTACTGTACGTGTGTTGTCATTGAACTCCTCCTAAACGGCTGGACCGATTTGAATGAATTTTTTTGTATGCGTTTGGGTGGCGCCCTGGATGGTTTAGATTCAGAAAAAATTAAGAAAATTGCGCGGAAAATTGGAAAATTTCAGAAAACTGTTAACGAGCTCAGTCGATTCGGTAGAGCGTTGGACTTTTAATCCAACGGTTCGGGGTTCAAATCCTGCTCGGGCAGAATCACTTTTTTTCATTTTTTACACCGTGGGGGTGTACGTGGGAGTAGATGAAGGAGGAGTTGAGGGGGTGTCCGTGGGAGTAGATGAAGGAGGAGTTGTGGGGGTGTCCGTGGGAGTAAACGAAGGAGGAGTTGAGGGGGTGTCCGTGGGAGTAGATGAAGAAGGAGTTGTGGGGGTGTCCGTGGGAGTAGATGAAGGAGGAGTTGAGGGGGTGTCCGTGGGAGTAGATGAAGGAGGAGTTGAGGGGGTGTCCGTAGGAGAAGATGAAGGAGGAGTTGTGGGGGTGTCCGTGGGAGTAGATGAAGGAGGAGTTGTGGGGGTGTCCGTGGGAGTAGATGAAGGAGGAGTTGTGGGGGTGTCCGTGGGAGTAGATGAAGGAGGAATTGTGGGGGTGTCCGTGGGAGTAGATGAAGGAGGAGTTGAGGGGGTGTCCGTGGGAGTAGATGAAGGAGGAGTTGTGGGGGTGTCCGTGGTAGTAGATGAAGAAGGAGTTGTGGGGGTGTCCGTGGGAGTAGATGAAGGAGGAGTTGAGGGGGTTTCCGTGGGAGTAGATGAAGGAGGAGTTGAGGGCAGGACAAGGTCTGTCGGGTCAGCTAGTATGTAGTATATTTTTTCAGTCAGTTGATTGAGACCGTTGATTTATTAAATAAATAAATAATGACAAAATATAACCTATATGTATTTACAGTACCCCGCCATTAAATTATGACCGACTAGAAAATTTAAAGACACTATTTCTGCTGTAAATAAAACAAATTTAGTTGAATATTATGCATAATTTCATAATATACAGGGTGTTTGGCTAAGGTCTGAACAGAGGTATGCCAATCGATTCCAAATGGTCTCCTGATCAATGTTTGTTCGGACACCCCCCCCCCCCCCCAAAATCGGTCCTTCCCCCTCAAAATCGCGATTGAAAATTTCGAGGAGGTTAACCTAGAAAATGCATTATAAGTTCTCTCAGAGACATCCTATAATACTGGTTGATAACGCATTAGAAAGCTGAGCCTTCAAGCTTTCCAACGATACCACCCACCCACCCACCCCACCCACCCCAATCCGTCAACAAACAAGCGGGGGAGGCCCCGTCAAATTTCGAAAATGGCAACTTCAAAGCTCAAAATTTGACCTTGATCCTTGATTCTGCCGATTTTTTGTATGGGAAGATCGAAACTTTTTTTTAAGAAAAAGCTTCCCTGTCATGAGGCCCATCTCAAGAAAAACACCGCACTCAAATTCGACGGCGCTTTCCGAAGTTATTCGTGTTATAATAATTAATAAAACAGCAACACCCACTACACGCAATGAAGTCCAATTGGAAAGTGACGTCATATTCCAATTGGATTTCATTGCGGATAGTGGATTTTGGAAAATACTTAAAATTCTAATATTTAGTGCTCCCTTTATTAGCCTTTATTACGGCGAGAATCCTATGAGACATGCTCTCAATACATTTTTTTAACCATATCCTTCATTCCATCATCATTTTCCACACTTCTTCAATATTTTTTTTCAGTTCGTTGATGGTGTTATTTCTCCGACTATACACCTTTGATTTTAAGCAGGACCAACAATGTTCTATTGCACTGAAATCCGGAGAATTGCCAGGTCAGGGTAAAACTTCCAATTCCAGAGAGTTAAAGCAATCCATCCTTGTTCTCGAAGTGTGGCATGGAGCACCAGCTTGCATGAAGACGTATTCCTCCTTGGGATGTTGAACAGTTTCCAAAAATGACAGAAGAACATTCCTCACAACATTGGTGTATTGATTGGAGCGCATTGTTCCCTCAACGAAATAAATTGGGCCTGGTCCCTCAGCTGAAATGCAGCTCCAAATCATCAATAAACGCGGATGTTTGACTGTGTGGATAACACAATCCTCTGAATATTTTTCGTGCGGCCTTCTTCGAAAAAAATCTTGCAGTCTCCTTCACCGCTTCTACTCGGCATTCGTCAATAAAGATGACCTTATAAAAAAATAGATTTTACAGAAACTTACAGTTTCAAAAGGCTGTTTTTAGCGTAAAAAATTAAACGAAATATGATAAATCAAAGGATTTACCGTGTTCCAATAGTCACTCCTATGGCTTCTGAGCAATTGTGCCCAATATAATCTTTTTTGGCGCATTACTTTTGTTAATTTTGGCTTTTTTGCTGGCCGTCAACAAGAAAGATTGTTTTCTTTGAATCGTCGTTCTAAAGTTCTCAACGATATTCTGACGCCATTGTTATTGAGATCCTTCAAAATTTCTCCAGCTCGTTTGTTACGCTCCAGCAAAGCTTTCTGCACGATTCTCCTATCCTTTCTCATTGTGGTTTTCCTTGGTCTGAGACAATTAGATCGTTTGCTTCCAGTGACCACTGCGAATTCAGTTGAACTACGCATCGTTTTGGCAATGTTCGCGACGTATAACTTTGAAATTCCCACAATATCGGCAATGTTGGCATAGCTTGAATGCTCTTCCTTCAATAAAGCAACAACTTATGCTTTCCTTTCTAATGAAATATCGCGTTTTTTGCCCATTTCGTATAAAATTTTAATATTAGCATATTAATATTATTAAAATTCATTTCACTTTAAAATATTCAACAGCGTTGACTAGTAATTACTTTTTAGTATATTCACTCAAGGTTTCTAATTGTTTTCAACACACTTTCAGAAGTTTTCACTCAAATAGCTATCCCAAACAAGTATCAAAATGAACAGATAAGTAGTGATCTTTTGCACTTACCTATTAATACTGGTCTAATATAAACAACCACAAATTGGGATTTTCCAATTTGTGAGCGTAGGGTGCAGGTAATTAGTCCTTTTTTCAGGAGAAAAGCAATAAAGTTGTCGCCAGCACACATTAAATGACAATATTTTTGCATAAATGCCATGGGTCATAATTTAATGGCGGGATACTTTATATTAGAAAGGATTTTTATTGCATAATTCGATTCGTCGCCTCAAGTTATATGTAATAGTTGAATTGTCTACAGAAATTTTTATAAATAATATTATAGTATAGGTACTTTACATACTCATAAGAATGAGTTCCTAAATTTGGAAATTAATCTAAATGGAGATTTCAAAAAAAAATTTTGAGAATAATGTGATGTCTTACTATCTGTTGTGTTTAAATAGGCAAATCAGCAGATTTCCAAATAATACAGAAACCTCGTATTTTTTCCTAAATCCACTGGGGTAAAGGGCGGCAGTTAAAGGTCTTTGCCCTCCACAAAAAATTCTACATCTGAGGCTGATTGACCTACTTTACCTTCTTTTTCGCTGGAAAAAATATTCTAAATTCTAAAGGGTCTAATGAATTGCCGATTGATCATACCTACACTATATAAATCACTATATCACGAAAATCTATTGAATTTAGTTAGCTAAAAAAACTGGTAAGTCGCATGCAAAATAGTTTTTCAATTGAAACTTCTAGGGGCGTATGAGTATCTGGCAGCCCTGGTTTATTTGTAATTTTTTAAGCAGATAAAAGTGAACTTTGATATTGCAGGCGCAAATGCCTACCAGTCCGCAGAGCCTTCATACCACAGCACGTCACGAATTTCAGTGCATCCTCCCCCGCTGCAAGTGCACAAAAGCCCGCGCCAGACCAGACCCACTTCTGGGAAAAAACCTGCCAGTGCCGCATGAATGGTGCGGGGGGAGACGCAGCGACGTCGGGGGGCCGGGGGAAAAAGAAAAACAAAAACCCTTCCCTGGGAGAGCCAACCGGGAACGTGCGCCTGTCCCACTGCTCGTGAATGGGCCCACACCGCTCGGGCTCCGGGCCCGCTTTGTTTAGGAACATGTTTTATGCGGCAAATGTAAATTCACTCGAAATAATCGATGAAGGGGAATGACCTTGCGCCCAAGCTGCCCGGGAGATGGGAGCAGGTTACGGGACAGAGCAGGAAGTCATCATCGTTATCCCTGCGCGGGGGAGGCCGGGTCGAGCCGGGCGTATGGGAATTCACTGGATTCGCTCGCTGCTGATGGCAACAACAAAGGTCTGGATGAAAGCAAAGATTCCAGATAAACATGCTCCCCAGGCGCGGGTGGAAAAGTTCCAGGGACTGTGGGAGTTTAACGACATTAACTTACCCGAATGGCAGCTGCACAGGGCGGACAGTAGGGAGAGAGAGATCAGGCTTCGTTTATCTTTCGCAAAATGAAATTCAATTTCGTTTTGGCATTTTGAAACGAGTGGGGTTTGATTAAAAGAATCTTCCGTCAATGGACCGCGCTTGTTGCGAATATCAGAAGTGCTCTATCGGCTCAGCAGGATTAGGTCCTTGATAATGTGCTTAAATGGAATAATCATGTCAAACGAAAACTTTAGACTTATGAGTCGATGTAATTCCTACTTCAATTTCGAAATTAACTGATCCCCTGACCGACGTCATCTATGTACCTTAAATGTATCCCCAAAATTGGCTATTCGTCCCAATTCGTTGCCCCGAACAATGGACATACAAAAGGACTACATCTGAAGGACAACGGAAAAGTCGTTTATCCAGTAATTTTAAAAAATCAATCCTTAGGCAAACATATTACGCTTACGTTAACCGAATTGTTTACAAACATTTTTACGTTTACTTTACTATTTGACATATTTATGAGCTTTGGGATCATGGAGTACCTATACAAATTCTTCTCCGTAATTTTCCATAGGGAATTAGCATATACAATAATACGCATGGCCTTTTCAACCTCTTATCGGCTTTTATAGTATTGTGCTAGGTAGTTCAGTATTGCTTTCTTATTGTGGGTTATGGGAGCATATTTTTAAAATTACGATGGAAAATGTAATTTTTCGAAAGGAAAAAATTAAGTATATCGGGAGCCAATAACGGCAATAACAGTATGTATTATTTTTTAAATATTTGTGAGCAAAAATTTTTAACAAAATTCGAGAAGGTCTCAAATTTAATCTGTTCGTACAATTCGATTCTTGTAACATAAATGTATATATACAATATTAGCATATTACCAAATCTATAACAAAGACGCCTAATAATTTTATATAATAAACACTAGCTGGTTACCCGGTCTCACCCGTGCTAGATTAGTTTTGCGTTTGCGAGGCATTATCGAAAGCAAAAAATCCTGTTATCAAATTGAAATCGTTGTAGAACAAAATTTAAATATTCGCACACACGTCTGCCCGTTCCATTAATGGGGCCTTTAAAAAGTCATATGACATTTTAAATTTCTGATCACAAGAGACATATGAATGCGTTTACACTGCATGACTCGTCATTTTTGTCGTTTTTAAAAATTCCCATTTATTTTTAATATTCGAAAGTAAAAAAAAAGTAGCCTATGACCTTCTCTATGGTCTAATCTATCACTGTACCAAATTTCACCAAAATCGGTTATATGGTTTAGACGTGAATAGACGTGAAAGCGTAGCAGACAGACAGACAGACAAAAAGTAGCCTATGACCTTCTCTATGGTCTAATCTATCACTGTACCAAATTTCATCAAAATCGGTTAAATGGTTTAGACGTGAATACGCGAAAGCGTAGCAGACAGACAGACAGACAAAAAGTAGCCTATGTCCTTCTCCTAGTTCTAATCTATCTTTGTACCAAATTTCATCAAAATCGGTTCAGAGGTTTAGGCGTGAAAGAGCCATAGACAGACAGACAGACAGAGTTACTTTCTCATTTATACGTTATTAGGGATAATTTATACATATGTATATGTATGTACGTACATACATACGTAGGTACATTAATATCTAGGAATTATCGAATTCCTAAAAAGCTTAATATTGAATACATATTCAAACGTTCAACTCAAATATATCTCGCATTGAAAAATTGTCGGAATTGTTGAATTATAGAAAGATTACAAATCCCTATTCAAAACCATATCACAGCTTGTAAAATTAGAAAGAGTGGAGTGGAGCTTGGAAAGCAGTAATTAAAAGCATTGCAATTAGACAAAATAAATATATGTACAGTACATACATATGTAGATACTTTGAACATACATATATACACCAGGTGTTCTAGATATAATATTTATCGACTGAACTTTAACATGTTTATCCCGTCCTGTATCACCGGCGCGGCGGGTGAAATTTTAAAAGAATGATGAAAATTCTTCGTTTTATTCAATTTCGTTGCAAATAACAACTCTACTTTGTTCTCTTTTAACAACATTAAGTTTTCTTATTGCAGCCCCCTTGGGATTAAGCTTTATGGAATTGACAAAAAGTTTTGTTTTGTAGACAAAATTCATGTCAAAACAACGTATGTAAACAATCTGTGAAAATTTCACCTAGACTTCCTCTTACCGTTGATAGCGCTTCGTTACAAACAGACAGACATACTAAGCTTAATAATAGAATCGTATCTTATCACTTTTTTTCTTAAAAACTGTACCCGTCGGCGAAATTTACCCCAATTTCTCTACCCAGTGCAATAAAATAACGCATAACTCTGTATGGGATTTCCCAGTTTATTGAAAAAGATTACTTACGTTTTTCGGGAGTTCAGAAAATAAATGAATTCGAAAAGCCACCAGTTCAGTTCGCAGAGGACGTTGTCGCGAAGAACGACAATGCAAAAATTTTACTGGATACACACACGCGGCCAATTTATTTCCGCCCCCGCGGCATTATTATCGCGACTAATGCGAGCGCATTGTTCGGCGGCAATAATGCAACATAAATCATCTAGGTCGGGACGCGCCATTTGTTTATCATCGGATACGGCTGCACTGACCTACAACAGCCGCGCTGCCGCTGACGTCGGCACAGCCTGCGTTTATCGTGCGCGGAGTTCCCAGCCGGACGGTCTGGGCGGCCGCTTGAATTGCCTGAATAATGATCAGTTCGCTTTTACATTTATTTCGGGTAATTACTGCTTCAAATGGAGAAAATTGAAATAATAGGAGTGTCTTTGCCTATAAATAAGCAGCCCGACGAGGTGCACGTGGGCGAACGATAAGTGCGCTGTCTAGTGCTAAACACTTAATAGGGTAATTGGAGTCCAGCTTTATGCCGCACAGGTGGAATTGGACGTTATTGTGCTCGAAATTAATGAATGCGCTATTTTTGTCTACACGTTCCTGCTCACGAAAATAAACCACTGTCGGAATAATTTACGTACTTATTTTGAGATTACGCTTAACCGAATATGGAAAATATACATTTATCGATTGGATTTTATATGTTCGCTTCTGTTGAAGGTTTCCTTAATATTTTAAATAAAATCTCCTTTACTACAATCTTAAAATATCACGCTAACCAAATCAAATAAACAAAAACGCACAACTTTACAATTCACTAAGTACATAAACAAAATAATTAATAATGTTAAGAATTATGGGAGTTATCCTGCCTACAAGAGCACATATAACGACACCACTTTCCACCACAATCGTCGCCTTTTTCAAACACGACTGAGATAATGCCCCTTTAATGCGCAAACAAAGAGGATTATATAGGATCTTATAGAAGTGCAATTTCCCTCCCCTTCCCAATTATACTAGAACAATGAAGCTGAAAACCTTATGGTAATTGCCTATTGGTGATTATTATCAAGAATAATCGTCCACTTAAACATATCGCTAAACATTTAAGTGAAAGGTGTACAATTTTGTCGTAATATTGGATTTGCCAACATGTGGTTTTCAAATTTACAGATATATCAAATATCAAACATTCTTTATTTAAATTTCATGGAACTATACAGGGTGTTCGAAGGTGGGAGGGAAATATTGCAGGAGGTGAAAGGTCAGACCGAGACAAGCAAAAAAAAATCGATGGGTGGGGGGGTATCTCGCACCGTTCGGCAGTTACAGGGTGATTCGTAAATCAGGATGTTGCCTTGCTCTTGTATTTTTATCTTTTTATCTACAAATCGCATAGCGACCCCAAACCGATCTCAAAAAATCACTATTTCGAAGCCCTTTCCAAAAAGGTCAACACCGCCCCCCTATCCCCAACCCCTTGGCCACAATCACCCCCGGGGGTTGAAAACTTAGCTTTTATTTCACGATTTTTCACCTTTCGCCCCACTTTTCTCCGAAATTCACGTTATTAACATACCTACTTTTTATTTTTTTTAAGTTACCTATCTAATTACCTTTCCAAAAAGGTGCAACATGCACAGGTAGAAAAAGGATACAAAAATTTATTTACAATCCTTTTACAGAATATAATGACAATTCGAATTTTTTATGAAATTATACTTAAGTTAACTAAAAAAATACATTTTATTCACTTAAAAACTAATTACCGACCTTGCTGTCATAAAAATTGTTTACTTAACGACTTTTCCCATTATGGTGCAATAAAATAATTAGGTACCTGTGAGGATGTTTTAATTTCAGGATTTTTGCAACCCCTTTCTACCTGGGCATGTTGCACCTTATTGGAAAGGTAAGTAGATAGGTAACTAAAAAAAAAATAAAAAGTAGGTATGTTAATAACTTGAATTTCGGAGAAAAGTGGCACGAAAAGTGAAAAATCGTGAAATAAAAGCTAATTTTTCAACTTCCGGGGGTGATTGCGGCCAAGGGGTTGGGGATAGAGGGGCGGTGTTGACGTTTTTGGAAAGGGCTTCGAAATAGTGATTTTTTGAGATCGGTTTGGGGTCGCTGATTCGTAGATAAAAAGATAAAAATACAAGAGCAAGGCAACATCCTGATTTACGTATCACCCTCTAACTGCCGAATGGTGCGAGATACCCCCCCCCCCCATACGATTTTTCGCCTGTCTCGGTCTGACCTTTCACCTCCTGCAATATTTCCCTCCCACCTCCGAACACACTGTATATGTACATGCATATGTACTTTTAATAAGGAGCTGACATTGGACCCGCGATCTTAAATTTCTAAATTGTGGTTCAAGATTAGTCACCAAAATAAATTTAGTGCTCAATATACGTTTTGCAAATATCGATGATTTACAGAATGCCATCTTTTCATTTTCACCTCTTTAACTCCTAGGGGAAAAAATAACCACAGAAAGAAAGAGAGCCTGCCATTTAAATAAATTTGAATTTATGAAACATTGACACTTGCACGAAAAAAGATTTGACACCACTAATGTACAACACTCTCTCAGCAAAAACGTCGATATATGTAGAAACCCAATTTAATGGGGCTATAGCTTGAAAACTTTTCTATTTTTAACTCGTTCGGGGTTTTCCGAATGAGAAAAATGTGAGGAGCATTCGCATACCAACGAATAGTGCATTTTTGATTTACACTGATTAAATTTAAAATATCAAATATCGAGCGATGCTAACGAATTCGAACATGTAGGTGGGTGGGTCCACACTGAGCAAACGAAAGCGAACACATGTGTTCGAGTCCAAGTTTTCGATTAATGTGTACGCGTTGCAAACGCGAACGAATGTGTTCTATACCCTGTGCTCTTTTTCCGTGCTGCTGCCAAATGTGGAAGCTATTCGTTCCACCGCAACCAAATCGCAACGAACGAATGGGCCAAGTGTGTACGTCCTTGCAAGCAAGAACGAACGAGTTGTGAACGAACATAAATTTCTACGAAAAGCAGTGTGGATGCCTCACGAATCTTTAGCGAAGGTATTTAAAAAACCCTAAACAAACAAACAAGTTTGCCGAGTGTGTACGTCAAGCAAATGAGAACGAAAGTGTTCTATACCCTGTGCTTGTGTTTAATTTCGATTGTGAAATTATAGCGACTCCAGCATATGCATTTTTGTCAGTTTTGCTCAATATATCGGACAATGAAGTTATAATTGCAATTACTGAGGTTTTACTTATATGCACACTGTGATTCATTAATAAATCAACAAAATAAAAGAAAAAAGGCTGTTTTGATATCATGTAGGAAACGATGTACTAATCGATTCCTTGGACATGTACGAGTTATATGAGGGTTCAAATTCAAACTTTACCGAAGTTTGTATAGAAAATTGGTAGAAAACACGAAATATTCGCCATATTTTCTATACATTCGCTCAGATTTTCCAACTTGAATGGAAAACATGCAAATGCAAGCAAACCTGATTGAAAAGGCGTCCACACTTAAAAAAGTTCGCTTGTGATTGCTTGCATATCTACGAACGCCTGTGCAGCACATGTGGTTATGAAAGCGAACAGTAGCATACATAGCGAACGCGCATATTTGTTTGACTACACGTCCACACTAAAGCAAATCCTTTCGTTTTATTTTGTGACGGAACCTGGCCGAACCCTTGCAAATGCCTTCGTTCGGTTGTGTTGAGACGTCCACACTATAAAAAAAATTCTCTTATGTTCGTTCCGGTTTTTTATGTTTCTTCAGCGTACACACTAGAAAACTTGGATTGCAAACACGTGTACGCATGTGTTCGCTTTCGTTTGCTCAGTGTGGACCCACCTTAAGCATTGTTTTGGCTTTAATTGAAATACTAGTTCAACTTGTTTGCTGATGTCATAAACTATCATAACAAGACGCAAACTGTTACACGAATAGGCCCTAACAATCATTTTGTTTCAAAAGAATGTTGTTATTCTATTTCATTTTCCGTACAGAAGATGCAGACTACCGTCGCCGCACATCGATGTCAATTTTACGCTTTAATAGACGTGTTGTTATTAATAATAAACAAATAATAAACATCTCAATACCATATATACTCGTACATAGTTTTACAGAAGATCAGTGATCCTTAAATCCAATTCGAAAATCTAACTGATCATACAATTTTATAGTAATCAACGAGGGCAATCACCTAGTTTGTTTGATATTCGAGCTGACTCTAGACATCTATTATATTAAGAATCTAAAGATATAAAATTGTTGATAGAATAGATTTGTTAAAATAAAGCCTTGTAATCTCCACTTCACACACCTATAAAATACTTTAGAGGCAATCTGTACACCATCCTTTAAATAGCACTTAATTAATTATTTTGCTGATACACCCCGATTTTTCCTGGAAATTCTATGTAAATTATTTGTTAATGTTCTAGATTTCTTGTCCAAATAAAAAGAGCTAAGAAAGATTTTATTTATATAACTGATAATAACAGTACCTTTATCAAAAACACAAGGTGTCAACTTGGATCTGCTAAAATCTACACAATCTGTTTTCACTTTCAAAGTTTTCTCTTTTTTTGTCCTTATCGCGACAATTATATTGACAACGAATGTCGTGCGCCTACAAAGTTGAACTCTTATTTGTTTCTGCTGCAGCAACATTATCACCTCCTTATCTTATCTTGAGTCGCTATCCTAACAATGATGCAATGGCTAAATTCTGCCTATCTGTTCTACATCTACTGTAGAGCCTTTCATAACGCCCACTTTCCTGAAATTATTACATTAAACTTTTTTTAAATATCTACCATAAGGGGGAGGGCTTAATCTATTTTCCTCATAATACCCATCAGTCATGTAGGAGAGTACGGAAATATCACGAAACCGTGCTTTTTCCTAAATATGCCCTACAGCACTCACATTGCTGACTGCTAAATTGTTTGAACTCTATGGGGGAGATCGATGTACATTAAAAGAAATTTATGTATATGTATGTATAGCTTCACAGAGCGAAAGTTTACACGTTTTCTTTTTTTTGCTGTAGGGAGCTATTATAAAGGACCTTCTGAACTTCTAAAAAAAGAATTTATATCAGCCTCCATAAAAAATTTCACAAAATTTTCTGCTCACGTATAATTACATATTTGTAATAATGGGAAAACCAAAATTGTTCAATTTGATACTATAGAAATTGGAGAAGTGTATGTATTATATAGATAGGTTGTATTCAAGCAGCTTTGGCATACAATTTTTTTGATTGACGTAATTTTGAATTGTCTCTTAGACGAGATGTTAAGTTATTCGTTTTTTTCAGATATCTTTAATTGAACAGTTGTTTAGATATGATAAGCAGTTGTCATCATGGCAAAAATTTTCGAGGTTTGTTTTTAATCTATCTGTATTGAATTGATTCGCTTTTGAATAAAAGACAATATAATTTATTTTTCTGGTACATTATAATAGATTTTGCGAAAATATTTATCAGATTCCAGATCTTTATAAATTAAGAATAATATTCATAATTGTTCCCAGTATTTTAGGGGCATCGAAACACCCATTAAAATAAGAGGTGGCACAGAATAAGGTGTTCAAATGCAATACATTTTTATGAAATATGTAAGCACACAGTAACTCTTTGATCCGGTAACTTTGCCCAGTTTAGATAACTAAGTAACAATAATAATAATAATAAAAACAGTTTTTTACAACGAGTACAATAAGACAGTGTCTTTTAAAAAGTATTACTATTAATTAGCATATAAAAGTCGAAAAAGTCAAAACAAGGTGTAAGTAGCAAAACTAGAAGAGAAAAAAAGAGAAATAAAAAAAACAAAGAAAAGTAAACTAAAATTAAGTGAAATTTAGAGTTACCGAGTGCATGTGCGAAGTGACGAAGAATATAGGGGGAACACCTACATGATATATGTATCATACTAAATGCTATACATTGTATGTATATCATTCTGAATTGACAATGGCAATATTAATCTATTTATTGCGTTTTAAAGGGATTTAGAATTAAGTATGGGACCAGGTATTAATTGTGCAGTTTACTTTGGAAACAATAAATACCTCAGTTAAGAATTTTTTTTATCAGCGAATCCATTTTCCTGAATCTACATAGTACTGCTACAAGTTACGCATTCTTCTGACAATATGGTTTTTCCACAAGAGTTGACTCCTAGATTTTTAACTAATCTCCATCTCTCTCAAATATTGTGTCACCAAAGAGAGCCTCAGGAGAAATATATGGTTTATTGTTTTGCCAAAATACCAAATATACCTGGCGAGTCTTGTCTTTATTTACACTTTCTTTTCATTTTTTCCTGAGTAGAGAATTAGCGTGCGATCTTGTGTATACTGCGAAGGATGTTATCGGAAGCGCCGATAACAAAAGTTAAAATTTTTTTCAGAATGCTTTGAAGATCCTTTTGTTCTTGACCTAATGACTTGGTATTGAGTAAACATTCGCAACAACAAAACCCACTATCCGCAATGAAGTCCAATTGGAAAGTGAGGTCACATTGAGCATCTGCTCCGTAGGAATGAACCATCGAAGACGAATAACTTCGGAACGCGCCATCGGAGTCGAGTGTGGTTTTTTTCCTGAAAAAAGCCACATGACAGGGAAGGTTTTTTTCAGAAAAAGATTTGATCTTCCCATACAAAAAACCGGCAGAATGAAGGGTCAAGATCAAATTTTGGGCTTCGAAATTACAATTTTCGGAGTTTGGCGCGGCCTCTCCCGCTTGTTTGTTGGCGGATTGGGTCGTGGGTGGTATCGTTGGAAAGCTTGAAGGCTCAGCTTTCTAATCTATTTCTATCAACCAGTATCCTAGGATGTCTCTGAAAGAACTTATAACGCATTTTCTAGGTTAACCCCTCCAAATCTTTAAACGCTGGCAACCCCAATTTGCGGCAACTTTGACATAGGCACCTCTATTTTTTCGTGAACAGAAAAACATAAGCTTTAATTTGATATATAGCTTGAGAGGATACCCTATGAACGAAAATTTTCACCAGATTTTCACCTGTTTACACGTGGCAACCCTAAGGTTGCGGCAGGTTGCGCAATGGCACCCCACACTTTTTAAGTTCTTTACATATCTGGCTGTGAATTGGCGTATATTTGAATTAAAAACTCGATGAACGAAGTTTCTTCCCGAAAAGTCAGTTACTATTATATTAATTAAAAATACTTGCGGCAACATTTTGATAGGCACCCCGGCAAAAATATATTCCCCCATTCATATATGCATGTAAAAATTAGGTTTTAATTAAAAACTCGATGAACGAAGTAATCTTGCAGCGGGATCTCGTACTAATACAAATCTGATTTTGAAACCTTGAGATTTTGAGAAAATCTTCAATCAAAATCTACTAACCTCATTGTGGCATCCCCAAAAAGTTTATTCAGCACTATTAAGCAGGCGTTAAAATTGACAAATTTATAACTGTCATTTCATTTAGTGATCCAAAATGAAAAAAGTAGTGAAAAAAAAGAAAATATAAGAAAAAAAGGTGGAATTCAAGTGAGGAGCAAGTGCTAGTGGCTGTTTGGGCGCCCAATAACTTTTTGAAAATAATTAAAATATGACACTTGAAATATCAAATGTCAAATGAAATCGCATTATCTGATGGAAACACATTTAAATCGCTTATTCTAAATCTTGAGATTTTCGGGAAATAGAAACATGCTATTATTTGAAATTTATATTATGTAAGCATCCTATTGTAATTGTTATATTCAAATATTGAGGAGAATACGATTTCCGTAGATTATCTCCAAATTATGGTAAAATTGAAAGCAAAATATTTTTCTTAAATTGCTTAATTAGTTTTCCCATTTTTAATGCTTCGGAAACTATCGATTTCGAAAAAAACAACTGGAAACTTAACAGGTGCTAAAATATGTATACAAATATATAAATAAACCTATCTCATTTTTTTGTTCACATTGTACAGCTATTATAAAGCAATAATTTAAACTTAAACAAGATACAGTAATCAATCACAACAATTTCAAATCTCGTGTAAAAAAAGAAAACATAAGCAATGACGATGGAGATAGCGTTCTCATCATTTTGCATTTTGTATTCACTTTTTTCGAAAGGAATTTCAGATAAGTTATTGTGTAGGAATGTTTGGCGTTTCACAGTAATCTCGCAGGGGTGAGTAGAAAAGAATTGCTCATTTCATTTATGATGTTGGGTCGTCGCCAGAATGAGGGGTAGAATCACGGAATAAACCCGTTCCCCAGCGAGCAATTAATTTAAAAGCACCTTAGAAACGAACGGAAACACCTGCAGACAGGTGATCGAACCTTTCTTTTTCTCACAATTGCGACTGAGTTCATGCTCAGTTGAAGGTATTACCCGCTCGCCACGTAATTCTGAATTCGACTTTTTTACTCTGCGTCGCGTTGTTTACAATGATCGGGGCCGGGGTCCGCCCCGCGATAACACTGTCCCGGGTAAATTGGGCGCACGTAATAGGACCCAACTACCAAATACCGGCCTCGCCCTCAGCTCCGATTGCAGCGGTGACAAGTGTTTGCGCGTTAATTATTCTAGAAACAGGTAAGAACACAGCTGCCGTACCTTCGTGCGATCCAACTGCGGGGAAAATCCAATCCGCAAAAGGTGCGGTGAGTCGGACGGAAGTGAGATCTTCACTTCGCGGGGTCAATATCCGGCACAAGCACTCACTGTCGACCTTAACACAAATAATAATAATCTTAAGTAATTTGCACACTGCCTCACCACTGAACGACGTTCGACTTATTGCGCTCTTGATCGGTTCGCGACTCTCGCCGACACTTCGCTCACTTCACTCCGCGGTGGTGGTGTGGTGCTGGGGTGCTGCGTCACCATCACCGGCTGCCAGCGAGCAATAAACGCAAATATTTACCCAACTGCTGACCCGAGAATGTCTCCTTTTGTTTTTTCGAGGAATATATCGCAAACAATACACGAAATGTCTCGATTTACATGCGAAAGGAATTTAATTGATGGCGCGGTATCGTCATCCCTCATTCGCGGGAACCGGTTTCGTTCGCGACCAAGCCAAATGTCAAAAATTCGCGAAGGAAACACACACACGACACGGCGCACAGAGAACGACACAGTCGCAAAAACACTAAAAAAAAATGAGCCTGTACGTACAACGACGTTCACTGCGATGCGACGACGGAGCAGACGGCGCTCATAAAACATTCAAGCGACAAGCATCGCTTGCCGTCGAAATCGGGTAGTTATATGCAAAAAAGAAAAAAATTAATAAAAAACGAAAAAAGCACCAGTCCGGTACAAAGGAGTTCTCCTCGGCTGTTACGTAAAATTCGTGCACGTCTGCCGAGTGCCGGCGACTTTTGTTTTCCCAACTTTTGTTGCTTCTCAAGGCGTCTTCTAGCCGACGACGATGTCGTTGCCGTAATCCGGAGAGCTTTCAAGATCCACAACAGTCGCGTCCATTCGAAAGGATAAGGTCGGCGCGGCGCGGCGCACAACACACATGGGAACCGTTACGTTACCGTTCGCTACCTGGCCTCCAGGCTAGTGAAACAATTTTTGTCAAAAAGTCCCGCTTTGTCTTCATTTAAATTCCACCCCCCAAGAGAGGCGACTGGGGCGGCTTTGCACCCCTTTCTTTTTCACGATCTAAAACTTGGGAGCGCACAACTCGCTCGCTCGTGTGCATGGAGCCGAACTGTTTCTGTTTACATTGCTCCACTCGGAGTTCCCGCGGGCATTAATTTCGCTGTTTAATGTCGACGGAGTGGGCTCGCGGTGGATGTGGCGAAGCGGGCGGCGGCGGCGGGCCGGAGCCAGTGGGAGTCACCCTCTGCACGGCCGTCTCTGTGGGCGTTGGGTGGCTGCGTGTCAATTAACGAGTTAACTCGGCGCGCTCATGGGCCGGTGCACACATTCGCAAGCTCCAGTTTTCCGACTGAATGTGTCGTGTATTCACCTCAGACTGTAATCGGAACGTGCTCGCAGCCTGCACTAAAATTGCCTTCTGCAACGCGCTCCACTGTTCGTTCCCCCCATTGCTCCAGGTTTGGGGTTGCCGACTTATCGCAGCGAGAAAATCTGAACATTTCTATGCGTCAAAAAAATTTCCCAAAAATAAGTACACCCTATGAATATAACAAAATTGTGAATATGTGTATACAAATCGAGGCTTAACCACTATTCTTCACAATTGTTCCATACGTACACTAAGAAAAAAAAATTAATATTGTTAAAAGAACAATAAAGTATTATATGTATGTACATATTTTATTCTAGCGAAATTTAATTTTTCGAAAAATGTATACAGGGTGTTTTGCTAAGGTCTGAACAAGGGTATGCCAATCGATTCTAAATGTTCTCCTAATCAACGTTTGCTCGGACACACCCCCCCTTCAAATCGGTCCTTTCCCCCTAAAATCGCGATTGAAAATTTGGGGAGAGGTCAACCTAGAAAATGCATTATAAGTTCTTTCGGAGACATCCTAGGATACTGATTAATAACGCATTAGAAAGCTGAGCCTTCAAGCTTTTCAACGATACTACCCACGACCCAATCCGTCAACAAAGAAGAGGGGGAGACCCCGTCAAATTTCGAAAATGGAAATTTCAAAGCCCAAAATTTGACCTTGACCCTTCATTCTGCCGAATTTTTGTATGGGAAGATCGAAACTTTTTTTTTGAGAAAAAGCTTCCCTGTCACGTTGCCTTTCTCAAGAAAAAAACCGCACTCGAATCCGACGGCGCGTTCCGAAGTTATTCGTGTTACAATAATTAATACAACAACAACACCCACTATCCATAATGAAGTCCAATTGGAATGTGACGTCACTTTCCAATTGGACTTCATTGCGGGTAATGGGTTTTATTGTTGTATTACTTATTATAACACGAATAACTTCGGAACGCGCCGTCGGATTCGAGTGCGGTTTTTTTCTTGAGAAAGGCCACATGACAGGGAAGATCAAAAGGATCTAGCCAAGCAAGACGACGAAGCACGAACCTCAAAGAAATACTCTGAACCTGTTCAATGCGGTCAATATGAACTGAGTCGAAAGGAGACCAAACAATGCAAGGACAAGATTGGCCTAACGTACAGTAAAACAGCTTGATGATGTGCGGATCATCGAAATTCTTGGACTCGCGTTAGCTTTAGCAACGATGGCGTTAATATGAGTGTCTGTCAAAGGAAAGGTTATCCTTAATCAAAACTCCCAGGTCCTTCATTTTGTCAAGCCTAGGCAATGAGCAATCGTCAAGTACGTAGTTATGGTGTAATGCGCTTTTGTTACGCGTAAAGAATATACATGTCGCATTTGTCAATATTTAGGGATAGACAGCTCAGTGACGGACACTTATGAAAATCGAAAAATAACGTGTTGCAAACGGTCCGCCAGATAAGAGCGCAACCAGTCAATAAAAATTGAAGGAAAACCGAAGACAGAGAGCTTATATGTATATAGAAGAGTTTCATAGTTAATTCTGTCAAAGGTCTTATTAAAATATCGGTAAAGCTGCAATCAACCTGCTTGCGAGCCTCAATGGCCGGAATACAGAATTGGGAGAATTCCAAAAGGTTGGTAGAGGTCGATTTACACTTCATAAAGCCATGCTGAAAAAAGGCTAGGAACGGTTTACAATGAAAACATAGGATTTTACAAATCAAGGCCTCAAAAAGCTTGCCAATACAGCATAAATTAGCAATAGGTCTATAATTCGTAACATCACCCCTGTCACCCTTCTTGTGTAACGGAAGAATAAATGAGATTTTCCAAGCAACAGGGAAAACACCTGAACAGATAGATAAGTTAAATAAATAACATAGAACAGAAATAGACGTGCACTGCGATGAGTCGACAAATTGCCAATTTCAGGTAATTTTGTTTTCAGATATAACTAATTATTTAAAGAGCTGATATAGGATATTTTATTAAGTACATATGTACATACATATACATAACATATTTAATAATCATTTTGCTTGAAACATATAAAAATATTTAAGATATACAAAGTTTATTAGAAAAATTAATAGTAAAAAAACATTTTTAAAAACAATATTCTATTTAAATGCTCTAAAAAGAAGAAAATAAAAATTAAATTGAATCAAACCCATCAATTTATTACATTACACAATTTATATGATATAAAAGCTTGTCGCGAAATTTGCTTATGTAGATGTAGATCCTTTAGACTTACAACCCTTCAATTATTGTATTATTGTTTATCTTTATTAGAAAAAGAACGTCAAATTGAAATTTCAAAAAGGCGTTAGCATGACGCTGAGTAACTAGTGCGTGGTACCGTTTGAAGCTGAATCGTGCATTAGCATCTTGAAACTCTTCTTTTGAACTTATGCGTTATTATATTAGACGTCCGCCATATTGGATTTAGAATGACGTCACCTCACTTATTGTGTTTCGCTCATCAAGCCCTTTCATTTGATATCCATATCATAGGGGTAACTATGGATATTATAAATCGCCATTTTGTGACGTCCGCCATATTGGATTTAGAATAACGTCACATTACTTATTGTATTTCGCTTATCAAGCCCTTTCATTTGATACCCATATCATAGGGGTTACTATGAAAATTATAAATCGCCATTTTGTGACGTCCGCCATATTGGATTTAGAAATGGCGTTACTCATTTTATCGTTTCCTACTCTTCAAGCTCTTTCATTTGATACCCATATTAAGGAGGTCGACCAAAAATACATGGTCCGCCATATTGGATTTAGAATGACGTCACACAGCTTATCGTGTATTGTCATTCAAACTAAACGTGTATACAAAATTTCAGCTCAATCGGTTGAAGATATCTGCTTCAAAATTGAGTAGCAAGATTCCACCCGAACAAACATACATTCATACATTGCAAGTTAAATAAAAGCTTGGAAAAACAAGCCGCTTCATTGTCCCGTTGAAATTTTGCTGAGAGCTGAGAGTAATCGGAAAATGAAAAAAAAACAACGAGTTGCACTCCAGGAGTGCCGGCAGAAGTGAAAACTTGAACATTAACGTTGTGCATTTTTGAATATTTTGGAATGGTTAGGGAATAATTTCGCACGAATTGCTTTATTTATCAGTATAAAAGTACTATCATTTATGTGGGAAAATACAATATTCATTTATTGCGCTGTGGATGCGCGTAGCAGGCTGTAGTACAAACACACACGCACACTCGCGCAAGCGCCCTGCGCCGCTTAAACGAAACAGCAGGAGCAGGCATACATTTTCGCCGCGCGGTAGAAAGAGAGGGGGCTATTAGTTCCTCTCCTACGCCGCGCCGGCGCGGCGGTCTACTCTCCCTCCGTCTTACGAATTTTCGATCAGGTCACGTGTCCTGACGCGAGTTTAACATTTTTTACCCATCCCAAAAAAAGTGCACAACGCCGCTAAAGAAGTTTTCACTTCAATAAAAGTGGATCAATATCTATGTATGTATATTAATGCAGCATGGTTGTACGTAGCCGCTATTTAAAATATTTTTTTTTGTTTACAAAATTACGGTGTTTCTAATTTTTTTTTTCTTCGGGTGGGATAAGGTCGAAAAACGTCGTTTTCAGAAAAACAAGTTCAAAATTTTGAATGCATTTATCTCTATAAGAAAAGCAGGGCTTACTCAATTAACTGCAACTCAAATAATTATCGGAATTTAAGCACCACATCTTTTGCATTATCTCTGAAAATGTATAGATACATATCTACATATATATATAAAAATCAATTGCTGTTCGTTAGTCTCGCTAAAACTCGAGAACGGCTGGACTGATTTGGCTAATTTTGGTTTTGAATTATTTGTGGAAGTCCAGGGGAGGTTTAAAAGGTGAGTAAATATGAAAAAAATGCTTGGAATATAGTAAAAAAAACAATTTCGCTCTATACATACATATATATAAAAATGAATCCCTATTTCCCTTGGTCACGCCATCACGCGTGAACGGCTGGACCGATTTCGCTAATTCTTTCACCGTTGGGAAGCTACACTATCCCCGTGTGACATAGGCTATTTTTTATTCGGGGGTTTCAAAATGGCGGACCCAAGATGGCGGTCAAAAATTGTAAATATCAAGGGATTGCCATGAAAATTAGTATTCGGGGGTTTTCGGATCTCCTGATTGCGAATCTATGCTCGAAATTTGGAAATTCAAGATGGCGGATCCAATATGGCGACCAACAATTTTCAAACTTCAACGAATTTAAGTGAAATTTAGTATTACGGGTATTTTGATACTACTAATTTCGAATCTACTAACAAAATTTGGAAATTCAAAATGGCGGACCCAATATGTTTATTACACAAACACGCCTTAAAATTTGGTCCCATTATTTTCATTTTTTAAGTGAAGGCACTACACATCCCGACTTAAAATTTAGGGTACTTTTTACTTACGGGTTTCAAAATGGCGGACCCAAGATGGCGGCCAAAAATTGTAAATATTAAGTGATTGCCATGAAAATTAGTATTTGCGGGATTTTGGAGGTGCTAATTGCGAATCTAAGCTCGAAATTTGGAAATTCAAGATGGCGAATCCAATATGGCGTCCAACAATTTTCGAACTTCAACGTATTTAAGTAAAATTTAGTACTATGGGTATTTTGATATCACTAATTTCGAATCTACTATTAAAATTTAGAAATTCAAAATGGCGGACCCAACATAGCGACCATAATTCATACAATTTTTTACGAAAGTCGAGCATTTCAAGGATCTTTAATTAAGTAGTACTTATAATATACCGGGTGAAACCGGGTAACCCAGCTATACATATATGTAATAAAAAAAGAGTCATCAAAATCGGACTACTCTGTAAAGCGAGCGTGCGAAAGCCGCGACGGGTGCGAACGTTAAGAATGAAGCCGTTTCGCATATTCTTCACGGGCTCGCGCTTTGTTCCCCGATTTTGAAACAACAGTCAGTATGTTCCATACGTAAAAATGGACCGCTTGGCAAACTTTTACAAGATGCATCATTGGTCAATAGGATGAATGTAGCCAACAAGAACACAAAATAAACATAAAATAAATCCTAAATACTCAGTAGGTACTAAGAACCACACAAGATAATTTCATCACAAGTAAAACTGGTTGACGCCCTGCGAAGTCGGCACGGGTCAGCTAGTTTTAAATAAATGCAAAAAGAAACAAGTGGCCTCGCATAATTTTCAGCTTCAATATTTTATTGCATTCTTGGAAAGATGTGCTAAAATTTGACTTTTTTGGGTGGCATACAAAAAGAATCATCAAAATCGAGAAAAAAAATCATATGGGTCAAGTAGATCATCCTTCGCCTTGCGCCCCCTTTGACAAGTCGGTTAAAAATTTGCTTCCCCTTTATGTTTCCGAAGGTCCAATTTTGGTATTTGGAAAGTAAACAGATCGGAAAGGTGAAGATTTTATCTTGTCATTAAAAGTTCCAGAATCTCTGCAAACTCGTTAAGCAGTGATTACGTCTTAATCAAAGAAATGAGAAACTCCCAGTTCCGTCTCTCCCAGAAGAAAGTTTCGATTCAAATAAAGAGTCCCGGAAAGTTCCTTGCAGGTGTTATAATTTTCATTAATTTTGCATAAGTTGCTAACTCTTCCGCCTTCCCGCTTTATTTATTTTAACTCTCCTTCGCCCCCGTTTATCTTAACAGGAAAAAGTTTTCCGCCTTTGTGTTGGAGCCTCTAACTTGGGGGCACCCCATCCAGCTCTGTTTCTAAACCAACTCCTGCCCCAGCAAAATTCTGGCGATCAAAATTTTAGCAGGCGAGCTGCAAGAGGTACTTAAAACGTTCCACCGGGATGCAGCCCCTGCTCCGCTCCCGCCCCAAATGCAACCTAGTTTTAGGAGCCAACGTCTGAAGGACGCTGAGCAAGAAAACTTCTGTTCTTGGGAAGTAACGACCACCCCCGCACTCCCCGTTCGACCGACAAACTTCTGATTTCATCTGAGCGGAAAAGCTACCAATGAGAAAAGGAAACTCTCAGCTGACTTTGAACTGATGCGAGAGGAGATAATCAGGGAATGAAATTAAGGACGGGGGCAGGGGCGGTGCTAAAGTGGGATGAGCGTGTTTATCTCCTTGAAACGGAGCAGGGAATCCTTGAGACGCTGGAACCATGCTCGAAGCGGAGGGTTCCTCTGCATCATCCAATAGCACGGGCACCGGACGTTTTTACGATCTTGCGGAATTGAGGGAGTCCTCCCGACCCGAATATAAATGAACGCTTCCTTAAAGTAACTTTTCTTGGCCCTAAAAAAAATCCCGGTGATCTTTGCCCAAAGCGGAGCCCAGGCAGTGCTACAGCGAAACCTCTTATAATGTTAATTTGCGCAATAAATCAGCCGGGCTTACAGACAGAGAAAAGTCTGGCCTTTGTCTGAGTACACGGGGCTGATGGAATTTTGTGACTTAACGGCAATGCGTCTGCAATAATTTTTAGATTTAATTAATGTGGAAAAAGTCCCAATGAATGTTTTTCTATAGCTAACATATTTTATGATTATTATTTTTAACTTGGTTCAAAATTGGGAAATATATTAAATACGGAAACTTTATGCTGCAACTTCTTCAATACGAAAATTACTTTTGAGGACTTTTTAGCACTAAGCAGTGCATCCTAGCTGATGATTTAAAACGACGAATGATGAAAAAATTCATGTTAGAGCTCGTAGACGTGAAAAAGTACCCCCCACCCAGATATTATTCCTACATAAATTTCTGTATACGGGCAGTTCCATTACTTTTTGAACGACTGTTGAAAAAATATGCACTGAGAGAAAGCTTATTGTTTTGCAAAAAACATTATATAAATTTAGAGTCCTTGGATATTTTTCATAACAGTAGCATTTTACAAATCTACATACATATACATATATAAAACAAAGTCGGGTTAGTTAGACCAATTATAACTCAAGAACGGCTGGACCGATTTTTATGATCTTTTATATGTTGGATTCGTCTCCGCACCGAATAGCAGAATAACTATTAAAATATCGGAAAAATTCACGGAAAAAGAATTTATGAAGAAAATTCATTTTCTCATACATTTTGTATGGAACCGCTTTTTTTGTGATATCTGTGAAGAAGGGCTCGACCGATTTGGATGATTCTTTTTTTGTTTTGTTCGTCTCAATAAAGGGGTGTCTTAAAAGAAAAGAAAATTCGGAAAAACCAAAAGGAAAAGCACAAAAAATAGGAGATCGAAAAATAGCACAATAGCTACTTCGATTAGATTATAACACTTTGAATGCAAAATTTTTAGTCAAAGTAACACTTTGAATGCAAAAAATTTAAGCCAAAGTTTACTGAGATCATTTTACGCCCGAAGTTTTATACGGAAGTTCAATTCAAAAGAAAGCTAATTTTAGAGCAGGTGGAAACATTGATTTTCATGAAAAATAGGGGATTTTGAGGTAAGATTTGGTTAAAGCGAAAATAATTGAATTTTGCAAACAATAACTTTGATCAGCCATTGTTTTTTAACGATAATCGATTAGTTTTGATACAGGATTTCAAGATTGTAAAGTTCTCAGTGAGGAATAAGAAGGTACTTTCGATAGATTTCGTTCGTCCTCTTAATGTGCGAGTAATAATATTAAAAATGCCACGACCCAGACGATCTAATCTTTCCCACCAAACCTAATTTCATTAGGACTTTATTGGGAAAGAATAGATCTACTGGGTCGCGGCATTTTTATATGCTTTGAGAAACACGAAGTCGGGCCATACTAACGCGGCTCTGTTGGCAATGGAAAAAAGCCGAGCTTATCGCACAGATCAACAACGAGATAATCTTCGACGCGCAAGAAGAAATGCTTCAAGTGTTGATTAGAATCGAGCAGCGTTTCTATACGATTGCACAATTGATTACAGCTCGCATCCTTACGTTCGCATTGGTCCAATGGACGTGGTTTTCCTTTGAGTTTAAACGAATTCAATTTCCGATTCGTGTAAGCCAGGCACATCCAAGGAGTTTAAAAATTCAGTTGACTGTTAGTAGCGGTAGGTACAAAGTTCGCCGAGACAGCTAGTATGTAATAAAGCAAGGGTCATCAAAATCGGACTACTCTGTAAAGCCCGCTCTACACTTAGCCCGCGAATCGCGCGAAAGCAGCGACGGGCGCGAACGTTAAGAGAGAAGCCGTTTCGCATATTCTACGCGGGCTCGCTTCGCTCTTTGTTCCCCGATTTTGGAAAAACAATCAGTATATGTTCCATACGTAAAAATGGACCGCTTGGCAAACTTTTACAAGATGCATCATTGATCATATGGGATGAATGTACCATGAGTAATAGAGCTCATGTTGAAGCGGTAAATCGAACGCTGCAAGACCTCAGAAACTCAGATCCTGTCATGGTTGGTGCTACTTTTGTGTTTGCCGGCGATTTTCGGCTGATAGCTTCATTGCACTAATTATAACATAAATTGATAAAATTGTGTGCGGTACTTCCAGCCCAGCATTATAAGTAACTAGCTAACCCGGCAAACTTTATACCGCCAATCAATCAATTAGGATAATTAGGATAATTGAGATATTAGGATAATATATAATATATAAAGAAAATGAAAATTCAATAAAAGTACAAAAATCACATATATTTCAATGGCGTCTCGGCAAGACATTTGCTTTGATGAAGCTTTGTATTTTGCTGCATGGGTTACACTTGGGTTGATTCTCTTCAGTGAAGCACCTTGTGATATACGACATTTTTCGTTTTGTTATCAAGCGCAAGAACAAATAAAGCGGATGGTTTGCCGACACGTGAACATGCCACGTACAATTGACCATGAGAAAAACATGCATTTTCTAAATTCAGACCACAAACACTCAAGGATTGGCCTTGTGATTTGTTAATCGTTCTTTTTAGTGTAATATTTTTTAATCATTTTTTTTAAAGTTTTTCTTGGAGTTGATTCTATTTCTTTTTTTTTAAGTTTGTTTTTATTATTTCGATTTACATATCTGTTGTGGCGTCCCTTTGCCCTTCAGGGTTTTCATACATATACATATGTATATCACTGTACCTCCGGAGAATCTTAGACTATCCAACAAAAAAAGAATCATCAAAATCGATTCATCCGTTCATTATTAGTTATGCGCGAACAGACATTAAATCAGTGGGTGAAAAATCACTCATCCCTTATTTTACCACGCTTAGGGGTGGAATCTTCAAATTTGAATGGGACCACGTCAGGAGTATACCCTTTCAAACAAAAAAAGATATTTTTAAATTGGTCCACAGGCGAAAATATCGGTGAACATATAAAAAAAATAAAACATACAGACGAACATATGTAGAACCTCCTCCTTTTTTGGAAGTCGGTTAAAAACAATTTTAAATTATAAGTTCACCTGCTCTATGTACTTTTTTTTTAATTGAACTTCCGTATAAAACTTCTGTCGTAAAATCATCTCAGTAAACTTTGACTTAAATTTTTTGCATTCAAAGTGTTACTTTGACTAAAATTTTTGCATTCAAAGTGTTATAATCTAATCGAAGTAAGTTATTGTGCTATTTTTCGATCTACTAGTTTTTGTGCCTTTCCTTTTGGTTTTTCATCAAAAAAGCGGTTCCATACAAAATGTATGAGAAAATTAATTTTCTTCTTAAATTCTTTTTCCGTGAATTTTTCCGATATTTTAGTAGTTATTCTGCTATTTGGGGCGGAGACGAATCCAAAAAATCACAGATCATAAAAATCGGTCCAGCCGTTCTTGAGTTATAAATGGTCTAACTAACCCGACTTTGTTTTATATACATATGTATATATTTTATATATATATATTTAAAACAATTCCTTGGCTCAAAAGTGGTAAAAATTACTCCAGATTGAAGATTTGCCCGAGAATGTTTTGATAACGGGCAGGCACAACTACAGGCAAGGGGTTATATGTACTTTACACGAGATTCAGCATTTTCGTTGGCTGGTTCGTGGTTGGGTGGGCTGCGCACTCGGAGGAATGAACGAACATGGAGTGGAGACGAGCCGAAAAAAGTGAAGCCATTTCAAAGATGTGTGAGTAGAAACACTCACACATAGACACCACTCAGTACAGGCGTAAAATTTTTGCTGGCACTGCGGAGGGGCCAACTTATGCAGGCGATTTAATTTATTGTAGCCACCTGTTCTGCATGTGGACATCGCTCGGGGACCTAAAACCCAATAAAAAGAAAGTATTAAGTAAAGTAATATTTCTATTATTATATTAATTTATGCTTTGACCCCCCAAAAAAATTTTTTATGGTGACGACTTTAGTCATTCATTTGCACAAATCTGACAGTTCTTCTGGAGGGAAAACCACTTCAGTTAAGAATGAATTTTTCCATAAAATCCAATCATTTTCACAATTTTTATCAAATGAAATTACTAAGTGTAATTTACTTAAATACCTACTTTCTCGGCATTTTTCTATATTTTTCTGCAAAATAATTAAACTATGTATGTATATAACTAGCCCTTTCCAGAAATTAACGCAACATTAAAACATAAAAATTACACTTTATAACCCACATTTAAGCAAAAACAAGCACAAAATTACCTCTTTGCGCGTTTGCTCACTATGGAACTGCACATTAAAGTTCCCGCTCGTTTCTCATTTGACACTTAATTTGACAATCGATCTCCCATTTGACAATCAGTCTCCCGGCTTTTTGGCTTCACTCACGTACAGGGATTTTACACGGTGCTTCCACTCCATGTTCGTTCATTCCTCCGAGGCTGCGCATTGGAGAACGGCCTAAACACTGACATATAAGGGCCTTTCGGTACGCACGTTCTCAGTGAGACAACTGAGACGAAATATGAGCAACTTTCTCAGTTGTCTCAGTTTGGTTAAACAGCTGATTTTGACACCGCAGAGGTTGTTGATTAAAAAGTGAAAAATGGATAACGAAAAAGCACGCGCAATTGTTTTATTAAGTTCAGGCTGCTCAACAACTGTCATAACATATAACTGAGCCAAGTGAAACACAAAAATTCTATCTCACAGATCTCAGTTGCCCAAAGGCTGCGTCCGTTTTTGTTGCTCAATGTGAAAGTGAGACGGTTACAAGAACACGCCGTCTCAGTGAGCCAACTGAGAATAGGGCCTTTCGGTACGCACGTTCTCAGTGAGACAACTGAGACGAAATATGAGCAACTTTCTCAGTTGTCTCAGTTTGGTTAAACAGCTGATTTTGACACCGCAGACGTTGTTGATTAAAAAGTGAAAAATGGATAACGCAGAAGCACGCGCAATTGTTTTATTAAGTTCAGGCTGCTCAACAACTGTCATAACATATAACTGAAACAAGTGAAACACAAAAATTCTATCTCACAGGTCTCAGTTGCCCAAAGGCTGCGTCCGTTTTTGTTGCTCAATGTGAAAGTGAGACGGTTACAAGAACACGCCGTCTCAGTGAGCCAACTGAGAATAGGGCCTTTCGGTACGCACGTTCTCAGTGAGACAACTGAGACGAAATATGAGCAACTTTCTCAGTTGTCTCAGTTTGGTTAAACAGCTGATTTTGACACCGCAGACGTTGTTGATTAAAAAGTGAAAAATGGATAACGCAGAAGCACGCGCAATTGTTTTATTAAGTTCAGGCTGCTCAACAACTGTCATAACATATAACTGAAACAAGTGAAACACAAAAATTCTATCTCACAGGTCTCAGTTGCCCAAAGGCTGCGTCCGTTTTTGTTGCTCAATGTGAAAGTGAGACGGTTACAAGAACACGCCGTCTCAGTGAGCCAACTGAGAATATCTCAGTTGTCTCACTGAGAACGTGCGTACCGAAAGGCCCTAATATCTCAGTTGTCTCACTGAGAACGTGCGTACCGAAAGGCCCTATAGATACAGACCTAAACAATCAAAAAACGGAATCATTCCTTTCAATCCAAGAAAAATTCAGATCGATCAGATCGTTCCAGAATCGGAATCTCGATTTCTGAGTAAAATGGGAGCTCGTTCCGCCCGATTTCTGAACAGTGTGGATTCAACCCAATTGTCCCGGAATTAGTTTCTGAATACAGCATCGATTCCCTCTGGGTTTTTTGACAACTCTTAGAGCGATCGGTGGCGCCCTCGGAGGAATGAACGAACATGGAGTGGAAACGAACCGAAAAAAGTGAAGCCATTTCAAAGATGTGTGAGTAGAAACACTCACACATAGACATCACTCAGTACAGGCGTAAAATTTTTGCTGGCACTCCGGAGGGGCTAACTTTTGCAGGCGATTTAATTTGTTGTAGCCACCTGTTCTGCATGTGGACATCGCTCGGGGACCTAAAACCCAATAAAAAGAAAGTATTAAGTAAAATAATATTTCTATCATTATATTAATTTGTGCTTTGACCCCAAAGCAACATTAAAACATAAAAATTACACTTTATAACCCACATTTAAGCAAAAACAAGCACAAAATTACCTCTTTGCGCGTTTGCTCACTATGGAACTGCACATTAAAGTTCCCGCTCGTTTCTCATTTGACACTTAATTTGACAATCGATCTCCCATTTGACAATCAGTCTCCCGGCTTTTTGGCTTCACTCACGTACAGGGATTTTACACGGTTCATCCACTCCATGTTCGTTCATTCCTCCGAGGTGGCGCCCTTCGATGTGGCGCCACCACTGACATATAAGTACTGGACTGCTGGTCCCATACAAAAACTCATTTTAAAAGTGAGATCAAATTTGGTTCGAAATGGGGGAATGAAGAAAGAACGAGATATTTATTCATTCCCCCATGCAAATGCATATGTTATACAAAATAGTACATGTTTTTTTATATCTGACTCTCTCTTTTTTCCGGCCCCGGGCTGCTCAATGTCGGAAGTATTTTTGATAAATACTCAAAATGTAGGGCAAAATGAAAGGAGCTGTTTGGTGACAACTTCTATTTATTTATTTACTTCATTTTAATATAATATTGCAAAGAATTTAATGTGTTTTTATCACAAGGACTTGCATCTCCACTGCACACAAGGGTTTGCATCTCCACTCAAAATGGTCTCACTTTTTATCCACCGATTAGCAGTCCAGTATCTATATGTCAGTGGGCGCCACAGATTTTTTTAACGACTTCTTGTAGACCTTTTATCTTTATGTCATTTTGGTGGTATCGTGGTGTCCTTCGCTCAGTAAACAACTTTGTAATTGTTTTAAAACTACATATTTTCGATTCTCTGTGGTGGGAAAAAAATATTAAGTGCAGCAAATTAAAATTTCGCTATTTGTAAGTGATACAAATTCTAATAAATAAACACTTTTTTGTCGGGACTTGTTTTATTTTAAAAACAACAAGTTAAAGGAGGACAGCCATTAACACATTGCACCTAGCCGAAATTTGGCAGACGCAAACAGCAGGTGGAATTTTTAAAATAAACAGTGTTTTAATCAATTTAAATGTGCTTCAAAAATTATTCGTGAAACTGTGGTGTAAAAAAAAAAAAAAAAATAAATTAATTTCGTTTTAATAATCAAACTTAATTTGTGTGATGTTTAAAAGTCAAAGGTAAAATAAAAAATTAAATGAGTGGGTTTTTTATATAAATAATAAGAAACTAAATGAAATTAATGGATGAATGAAAATAAAAAACTATAACAAATATACAAACGAAAAAACAAAAATAAATAAATTAAAATAAATCATTAAAGAAATAAAAATTAATAATGAATCCGACTGCGGCATCACAGCAGCAATTCTGTGTACGGTGGAAAAGTCAGCTCAAGAGTTTGGGAGGTGCTATTCCGCATCTGTTGGCAGGTCAACGATTCGTTGATGTGACCTTGGCCTGCGAGGGTCACCAGGTTCACTGCCATCGCCTGGTCCTCGCCGCCTGCTCCACATATTTTGAGAGCCTCCTCAGCGAGAATCCGTGCAAACATCCGATCGTGATAATGCCACACGACATTAAATTGTGGGCAATTCAAACTTTGGTCGATTTCATGTACAAGGGTGAAGTGAACGTCTCCCAAACAGGACTAACAGAGTTACTTAAATGCGCTGAACTTTTACAAATTCGTGCTCTTTGTGGCACTGATGCAGTCCTTAATTTAATCGCAAACAACACCATTTCGAGTGCTAAAGACGCGAATAATGTTAGTATAACGACTGTTGATGGCGTACCACAGTCTGGTAATGCGCCACCAACGGCAGAAATTGCAACTAGTGGTGAATCAAGAATTGGGGCAGCAATTGAATCATTAAATGCAGTTACAACGGAGGCTGGGGGTACAACGACCGTTACAACAGCGTTACCAGCATCGTCATCATTGTCAGCAGCACCGTTAAGAAGCGGTTTAACCCTTGCGCCCCCATCCCTCCTCTCAGCAGTTAAGCCTGCGAATAGTCACAGCAATTCAACACTTAAGTCGCAGGGAGGTGGCACCAGAAGCAATTCAGCCTTTATGTCGTGCCATAAAACGAGAGATCAAACAATTGGCGGTGCGGAGGGATCTGCGATCGGGCTGAATAACACACAACGAATGATTGTAAGCTTGGCCGCTTTTGAGGCCAGCACCGAATCAAGTGTTGCCAAGTTGCATCAACAGTATTCAACATCAACGCCAAATACAAGCGCTATTCTGACGCCTAAATTGGAACCAATCGATGTTTCAATTGTCCATGATTTGGACGATGATAGCATTAACAACGTTGTCGATGTTATGAAAACGGAAAGAGACGATGTAGATTACACAGAACCTGCGATTAAGCAACCAAATGAAAAACAAATTCATCACCCGACCAAAACTCAACAGCATTTAATAGAAAATTTAGATGATAATATTGATGATTCATACAGAAAAGAAAAATGTAAATACAAGCGAAAAATTTATAAATATTTAAAATCGGGCCATAGTCGTCCACCGATGCTAGATCATGATTACGACGAGGTGATCATTTTTATAGATGAATCCGATGAAAGCGAATCAGAGACGATACATGATAATAAAATTCAGGAAAATTTGGAGGAGGTTAGTCGAAATCGCGACCAACAGATTCAAGGTCAAGGTCAAAGTCAAGATCAAGATAAAATTGAAGGAATTCAAGAACGGGAACGGAATCAATATCAGAATGAGGATCAAGACAACGATCAAAGTCAAGAGGCTCAAGAAGAGGATCAACAAATTGATGACATTAAGGGCAATTGCGATCCATCAGGAGACCAAGGAGGATTCAGAAATAATTTAAGGAAGAGGCCAAATCCTGGACTAGATGAAAATTTGCCAGTACTAAAGAGGCCGACAGTCACTTTAAACCCAATTGGACAACTTCAAAATTTAGGCTGTGGCAGCAGCTCCTCCAGCACTAAAACAACAACAGGGGCAAAATTTGGAAAGGTAAGGGTTAAACCAAATGAGAATCTCTATGAGAATTATTCAAAAATTGAATCGATTAACAACGAGACCGAGGATGAAATGATTCAACAGCTTCCTGCTTCACTTAAATTTAACAAGGACGAAATGCAGATATTTGTTAAAAATCCTGAAGAAATTGAAAGAAATTCAGTGACCCCAGGTCCTTTAATTCGAACAGTTCGGAGTCTTGCGGGGTCACATTCAACCTACAACAAGGCGACTGGAAGATATCGAAAATTAACCGAGGGTAACATGAATTCAACCCAAAATTCTGGGATTCGGTATCCGTCCTCGTCATCATCCGGTGTCTCAATGGTCCAGGAGAAAAAGAATCAAACTGGTGGTGACGGACACGGATCACAGGGTGATAATAAAAAAATTGATGGACACAATTCGAGCCTAAATCGTTCTCCAAGTGCAGTCGTTTTAAGAAATCCTCGGGGCGGTCAGCCGCCGAGAACCTACAGCACCGATGCTCTCTATGCCGCCCTCATGGACGTTAAGGCCGGTTTAAGTATCTACAGGTCATCACAGGTGCATAAAGTGCCGCGAAACACTCTCAGAAATTGGATGAAGCGATGGGGCATAAAATCAGCGTTTCCAATTCCAATGCCGCGACAGTTGGAATAGGCCACAGAAAAGAAGCGTTTAAAACAAATGGAGCATAAAATGTAAAAGTATAATGTTTAAATTTAGATTTAAGGATACGTGTAAAAAATTCAAATTAAAATAGAATTTCAAAAGCCGGAAAAAACAAATTAAAAGAGATCATTGAGAATTTATATTAAAACCCTATATTTCGTAAGCCATTTCACTCTTGTAAGTTGTGTTATTTTTAAAACTAATTTTAATTTCAACGAATTCCAAAACGTCGCGTTTGAAAAAGAGTTCAAGAAACTTCATATTGATTTGAAATTCCCTTTACTACGATACCCCACTTAATGGGGTAAGAAAACATTTTTCTGTTCATCCCCAATTTTCACGTAAAAGAGATAGCCTAAGCTTTGTTTTCCCCAAAATCTTAATTCATATCTCTGTAGCAGGTATAATGTATCTATACAAAGACCTTTAATATACTAATATGATTATATATAATATATTAAAGGTCTTTGATCTATACGTGTAACAAATTTCAGCGTTATTTTCCTAATATTCGCTGAATAAAATGAATGGCTACATTTAAAAAATTTTATTGATCACTAGTCACTGGATTTATAGAATACGAATTTTTTGTCAAGTGATTTCCACGTGGCTTTGATTTTTAGGCACTGATATCTACATATAGCCATTCCACTGGTGACTATTTCTGAAATTACGAATATCGTCATTTCTGCGACTAAGATTCGATCGAACGAATCAAAAAGAACTTAAAAAAGCCCTTTTTCGGTAAAAGTTCCTTGATAAAGTTCCAAATTCTCATAAATTCATTTCAGTAACCTTTGATTTCAATTAATTTTTTTTTCAAAGTGGTTAAAATAAGTCGATCGAAAGTCAAAATAATTCGATTGGATTTTTCTAATCGAGTCATTTTAAACACCTTGCAAGAACAAATTAATTGAAATCAAAGGTTACTGAAATGAATTTATGAAAATTTTGAAACTTTATTAAGGAATTTTTACCAAAAAAGGGCTTTTTTAAGCTCTTTTCGATTCGTTCGATCGAATCTTAGTCGCAGAACTGACGATATTCGCAATAGGACCCTAATACATTAGAGCCCATTATTTCTTTTCACTACACTCTCTTTTTCGCCGTGTCATGAGCCAGTTGATGATTGGAAAAAATATTTTCAGTTGGAAGTCAGTCCGAATTTTCTACATACTTTCTTAAACCACCCCCAGTATTGAGACGAAGAATCAAATCAATTTTAGTTAGAGATCAGACAAACTCTGCAAGAATAAAAAAAGCAATTGCTAGCCCAGCCCTGGATACGCAATGACGAAATCAGAATAAAGTTTACAAAATTCACTTCAAGATGGAGCAGCACACGTTCAAAAGGCTACACTTTCTTATCCCTCAAGAAAACACGGTGCAAAAGCGAACTATCAAACGTCAAGTAGGAGGGGGTTTTGTTGTCTTTCCCCTCCGCCGTCAGCCGGTTGGACTTTGTCGAGCTGACTGATAAGGGCGTAAACGTCCCCATTCTAACGGCAATAAGGTCCTCATCGCCAGCAATGGGGACCTTAATCTTAATGTGAAGTGTGAACTGAACCCTCGACGAGAAGCGAAGTCGCCCCAAGTGACGATTTGCCCCGAGCCTGCTCAAAAACATTCGCTGCCCGGTCGAATCTCGTCGGAGTCGATGGCCAGGATCGTCATTATTGAACCGTTCTATGGCGGAAGTCACAAGCAGTTGCTGGACACGATTTTGGAAGGTAAAATTTGTTTTTTAACGAGAATCGGATTCAGTGCAGTGATCTAACAAACTTTGCTCAGGCGTTGGGGGAGGCGGATGTGATGTGAGCCAAGTGTTTCCTTACAGCTCAGCTCAGCCCGTGCTGACCTTAACCTAAATTGTAAATGTACTCAAAATCGGTAACAATTATTTTCTAGGTCCTCTTACACATTAATCCATCTTATGATTATACTTTCTGTCCAAAAGACCCAGGAGATTTAAAGCAACAGCAAAGGCGCGAATAATCCGATAATTGTCGCTGAAAACTATGTTTCTTGGCGGTGTACCCCGCTCTATTCGTCGCTAGGCTAGGCCATGGTACAGCAGGATGCGACGGTTTTTAGGGTGCAATTTCCCTTTTACTGATCACATGGAAATGCCCAATATGAGCAGACCACAAATTCCCGAACATTTTACGTGGATTTCTTCAATGTCGATAATAGAGATATGTTAAATGCATAACTATGATTGCAAACGAGCTTTTTTAAGAGAATTCTCACTTTACAGCATCTATCCCTCGATCAAGAGGACGAACAACGTAGTGATCCTATAAGGAGTTTTTTCTGCTTCTGAGGTAAAAATGCAGGCAAAAGTAAGCTCCATAGCCCCTAAGCTAAACAGCAAATGAGAAGAACATGACTGGAAACGCGAAATTTTTCAATTTTAAGGGGACATGACGGGTTCAAATTTCAAAATCTGGGGGCACGGCAGTGCACCCGCCAAGTCGAGCAAAAGAAAATGCACGGCCGTAACATCCTTTTCTCGAAGCCATTCGGGCCATTTTCGACCCCCTGTAACTTCGTTGCGGAAAAAACTACAAGCCTAAATTTTCAGTGACCAAGAGGGTATTACATAGCTAAATATATTTCCAAATTACATTAAATATGAACCAGTAGTTTACGAATTATCGCTGGTCAAAGTTCCTTAATTTTCTCACTGACACACTCACCGATCATCAAAATTCTAAGGTACTTCTAGCAGACCCACAAGCTCCAAATTTTGAACACAGTTATTGTTTAGCCTACAAAGGAAGGAAAAACTGAAAAATCCCGAAATTTCATTATATTTAATGAAAAATAATGATTTTATTAAAAATTACGTTCATTCAAAAAATAACGCATGTGCTTGTACTCATGCTTGCCACTGGCCGCGATTGAATTTTGGAAGGATGAATGTAGTAGGCTATCGTTCTGGGGGCACGGTAGTGCCCCCGCCAAGTCAATTAGTTTGTTCAAATTTTGAATTTTAGTTAGCGTTAAGCCCATAGAGGAAGGAAAAAAAGAAAAATCCCGAAATTTCATTGTAGTAAATGAAAAATACATCAAAGCATCTGAGAAAAATCAATAGAGACAGGGAGTGGGCTTTAAGAAAATCTGACGGACAAGATATATTACCCGAGAAAAAAGAAAGGAGGATGACCTAACAAAAAGAAATGAGATCCCATCAAAAACATAAAATGTAAAAAAATGCCAAGTCTCGCAACGCAGTTCTTCTGCCGTAAAAAGTTGTGAGATCTTATGTAAAACCAAGTCAGTTATATTAGTTAGTGTCTATGGAAGCACCTATTCAATAACTTTGTTATAAATTGTTATCTAATCAATTACCTATCAACATTTATTGATACGGTCACTATCAATATTAGACATCTTTATTTCTATAATAATTATAATTACTTGGCAATTGCACGGTAACATATTCTACTAATTAAAATACTGGCCGTGCAATTGCCAAGTAATTATAATTATTATAGAAATAAAGATGTCTAATATTGATACGGTCACTATAAATGTTGATAGGGAATTGATTAGATAACAATTTATAACAAAGTTGTTGAATAGGTGATTCCATAGACACTAACTAATATAACTGACTTGGTTTTACATAAGATCTCACAACTTTTTACGGCAGAAGAACTGCGTTGCGAGACTTGGCATTATTTTATGTTTTTGATGGGATCTCATTTCTTTTTGTAGGCCATCCTCCTCTCTTTTTAGAGGGTAATATACATCTGTTGTCCGTCAGCTACTGATTTTCTTAAAGCCCACTCCCTGTCTCTATTGATTTTTCTCAGATGCTTTGATGTATTTTTCATTTACTATAAAGAAATTTCGGGATTTTTCTTTTTTTCCTTCCTCTATGAGCTTAACGCTAACTAAAATTCAAAATTTGAGCAAACTAATCGACTTGGCGGGGGCACTACCGTGCCCCCAGAACGATTCATAGCCTACTACATTCATCCTTTCAAAATTCAATCACGGCCAGTGGCAAGCATGAGTACAAGCGCATGCGTTATTTTTTGAATGAACATAATTTTTAATAAAATCATTATTTTTCATTAAATATAATGAAATTTCGGGATTTTTCAGTTTTTCCTTCCTTTGTAGGCTAAACAATAACTGTGTTCAAAATTTGGAGCTTGTGGGTCTGCTAGAAGTACCTTATAATTTTGATGATCGGTGAGTCAGTGACAAAATTAAAGAACTTTGACCAGCGATAATTCGTAAACTACTGGTTCAAATTTAATGTAATTTGGAAATATATCTAGCTATGTAATGCCCTCTTGGTCACTGAAAATTTAGGAATCTAGTTTTTTCCGCAACGAAGTTACAGGGGGTCGAAAATGGCCCGAATGGCTTCGAGAAAAGGATGTTACGGCCGTGCGTCGACTTGGCAGGGGCACTACCGTGCCCCCAGATAATGAAAAGTTTGTATAAGATTGCACTGTATTTGGGTCTTGGAGTACACAACACAATTTTTTTTTTGCCGCTTTAACTTTAAAAAAAAAACATCAAAAATTCAGGGTGGGAGTGATTGCGGCTCACTGGAACGTCGGAAAAAAAATTATTGGGTTTTCATCCTTATCAAAAGAGCCACGGGATGGACTACAAGGAAAACTTTCCGCCTGAAAATAACAAAATGGTGGACATTTTTTCAAATACGACTTGTTTTTGGCACCAACAACTTCAAATAAATCAAAAACTTGTCAACCAATCTTTCTTTCCATCCCGAGGCTCTATGTGTGTACAATAACATATTAAAATTGCAGAAAGATCGGTCGAGTGGTTTTTTCTTAATCGCTCCCACCGTTTTAAAAATGGTTGTTGGAGAAAATCGCGTTTAAATTTTGTTTCTTGATCATTTTTTGAGAAAAATCTTACCTATATCTAATTTCCAATGCCTGCTCCATACAATAATATTATTAAAATTACATTCTTTAAGGTAATATTATAACAAAATCAACATAAAACAAATTTCGATTCTTTGAACATTTAAACCCGTCATGTCCCCTTAAGGAAACATTTGAGAGATCCGTTAGTACGCGAGAAAAAAAATTATATATTATTTTGTTGTCATGAGGCCTTTTAATTTTTACTTTTTAGGATTTAGCACGAATAACGTCAGAAAGCGTGGTCGAATTTGAGTACATTTTTCTTCTGATAAAGGCCACAAGATAAGGAAGCGATCTCTAGGAAACAATTTTTATCTTTGCATACAAAAAATCGGCAGAATGGCGAACCAAAGTCAATTTTTGGGCTTTGAAATTGCCATTTTTGGAGTTTGGCGTAGCCTTTCTAACTAGTTTGTTGGCGGATTCAGTCGTAAGAGGTGGCGTTAGAATTAGAAAGCTTCCTAACATGCTCTCAACAAAAATCATACGATGCCTCTGAAATAACCTACAAAGCATTTTCTGGGTTTACCTACTCCAAATTTTCATTTGAGATTTTAGTGGTGATGAGCCGATTTTAGGGGAGATGGGGTGTCCGAATAAATAAGCCGTTCATTGCACAAGTCGATTAACTCCATAAAACATAAAGGGCCCTATTGCGAATATCGTCATTTCTGCGACTGAGTCGATCGAAAGAATCGAAAAGAGCTTACGAAAGCCCTTTTTCGGTAAAAATTCCTTAATATAGTTTCAAAATTCTCATAAATTCATTTCAGTAACCTTTGGCTTCAATTAATTTTTGGTTCAAAGTGGTTAAAATAAGTTTATTGAACGTCAAAATAATTCGATTGGAATTTAAATCGAATCGTTTTAACACCTTGAACGAACAAATTAAATGAAATCAAGGGTTACTTAAATGAATTTATGAGAATTCTAAAACTTTATTAAATAATTTTTACCGAAAAAGGGCTTTCGTAAGCTCTTTTCGATTCTTACGATCGATTCTTAGTCGCAGAAATGACGATATTCGCAATAGGGCCCAAAGTTGAGAAATGCGATGAAATAATGTACATTGTTTTTTAAAATGCCCTTTATATTATAAAATCAAATAAATATTATAGAATGCACAAATACAAAAGTAACTTCATCTTACGGTATATTAAATTAATAAGAAAGAATAGCCAAAAAATAATTGTCAGTAATGTTACAATTTTTATGTGAATGGTGCAGTAAAGCGATTTGGTAAGTGAAAAAAGTAATAAAGTTAAAACCACCACTAGTGTAAAACCACTGATAAATTTAAATAATTGTTTATAATAATTCAAACCTAAATACGATCTGGAAAAAAAATATGTCGGCCGTGTAATATTGGTAAAGAGTAAAGTAAACAGTAGAAGTTAAAATATACCCAATTAAATGTAAACTTTATTCTTAATAATAACTAATCTGATTTCATAAGTACTTGATCCTGCGGCAATTCGGCTGTAACTGACTGGCAGTGAAATATTTACCGTTATCATCTAGCGTATTTGAGTTGCATTATAGCAACGATTTACATTAGGGTACGGAGTTAAGTTAATCAAAGTGGCCTCTGATACAAATTATCTATTATTCAGTGGCCAAAAAAATTTTGTCGTTTAATGGTGTTAATCATTCAGGAAAGCTATTATAAATATAATAATTTATGATTATATCAAGTAGTTTGAAACTTAACCCATTCACTGCCGAGAGCATATTCAGCTAAACATTCAGCTATTGCCAACGACGAATGTAAATGTAAGCAATTTGTAATTAAAACTAATTAGTAAAGCAATTAAAACTCTAAATTAATACTTTCCCGGAAAGGTAATTCAGGTAACAATTTCTCCAGGGAAGGGAATTTCGAAAAATATGAGAATTTTATTGAATTATGTCTTCGTATTCCAAGTAAACTTTGCAAACATCTTGCCAAATAAGAAAAAGGATGCAAGGGTAATTTTGAAAACTTTACATTAATGATTTTTTTTAAAAAGGTGAATAATTTGGGCACATCATATTCACCAGATTAGGCCAATAGACCACATTCCAAATTAAATATTTTTAAATTTTATAATACAAATTTTAAAGAAAATTGCATCGGAATGCTTATCCATAAACGATAATTCTTGTTTTTATCCGACTGATTCATGCCGGTGTGGCTTGTAGTACGTGTAGCTGTGGCGGAAAGTAGAAAAGTTCCCACTTTCAGGGACAGCTACACATTATGTTCCAGCCTTTAATCGATTTGTGCAGTTAACGGCTCAAATGTTGATCAGAAGACCGATCGATTGGCATATCTCTGTTCAGACCTTAACACCCTTTATAAAAGAATCACCCAACTATATTTACTGGATATACTATTTTGCACTAGAACTGATTTTGTTTTAAACTGAGCTTATACCGTTACTGTTTTTGTTGGAGTTTACAACTCTCTTAACAATCTAAAGCATATTATCTGTTTTACATTTGCTTCATTTTAAGACCCTAACAGAAATTCCAATTCGAAAAATGGTTAAAAGCAACGACTGGACGAACTCTTGCGTTTGGACTTATATATATTTATGTATATACATATACATACAATATACATATATGTATTTGTTTTGTTTTGTTTTTAATCCTAACTAGCTGACTCGGCAAACTTCGTACCGCCTAACAATCAATTAGGATAATTAAGATATTAGGATAATATATATAAAGAAAATGAAAATTCAATAAAAGTAAAAAAATCACATATTTCAATGGCGTGTCGGCAAGACATTTGCTTTGATGAAGCTTTGTATTTTGCTGCATGGGTTACACGGGTTGATTCTCTTCAGTGAAGCACCTTGTGATATACGACATTTTTCGTTTTGTTATTAGGCGCAAGAACAAATAAAGCGGATGGTTTGCCGACACGTGAACATGCCGCGTGCAATTTCCTTTGAGAAAAACATGCATTTTCTAAATTCAGACCACAAACACTCAAGGATTGGCCTTGTGATTTGTTAATCGTTCTTTTTAGTGTAATATTTTTTAGTCATTTTTTTTTAAAGTTTTTCTTGGGGTTGATTCTATTTTTTTTTTTAAGTTTTTTTTATTATTTCGATTTACATCTCTGTTGTGGCGTCCCTTTGCCCCTCAGGGTTTTCATACATATATGTATATCACTGTATCTCCGGAGAATCTTAGACTATCCAACAAAAAAAGAATCATCAAAATCGATTTATCCGTTCATTATTAGTTATGCGCGAACAGGCATTAAATCAGTGGGTGAAAAATCACTCATCCCTTATTTTACCACCCTTAGGGGTGGAATACTTTCTTCAAATTTGAATGGGACCACGTCAGGAGTATACCCTTTCAAACAAAAAAAGATATTTTTAAATTGGTCCACAGGCGAAAATATCGGTGAACATATAAAAAAAAATAAAACATATATACCAACATAGAACCTCCTCCTTTTTTGGAAGTCGGTTAAAAACAATTTTAAATTATAAGTTCACCTGCTCTTTGTACTTTTTTTTTTAATTCAACTTCCGTATAAAACTTCTGTCGTAAAATCATCTCAGTAAACTTTGACTTAAATTTTTTCTTCGACTAAAATTTTTGCATTCAAAGTGTTATAATCTAATCGAAGTAGTTATTGTGCTATTCTTCGATCTACTAGTTTTTGTGCTTTTCCTTTTGGTTTTTCCGAATTTTCTTTTCTTTTAAGACACCCCTTTATTGAGTCGAACAAAACAAAAAAAGAATCATCCAAATCGGTCGAGCCGTTCTCGAGATATCATCAAAAAAGCGGTTCCATACAAAATGTATGAGAAAATGAATTTTCTTCATAAATTCTTTTTCCGTGAATTTTTCCGATATGTTAATAGTTATTCTGCTATTCGGAGCGGAGACGAATCCCACAAATTAAAGATCAAAAAAATCGGTCCAGCCGTTCTTGAGTTATAAATGGTCTAACTAACCCGACTTTGTTTTATACTTATAGATATTTCCCATTTAGTATTCAGGTACTAAACCATTTATTTAAGGAAAAGTTATAGCAATCCTCTGACTCTCACTGTATCGTTATTCTAACTCGCTAGCGTAACAGCAGATGGACAGGTGCTGTTGCACCTAATTAGGACGAGAAAAAGAGGCAGTGTGAGTCAGTTCGACATGGATTAAAAACTATTCTTTTGTTTTAGGCATTAATCAAATCGACTATGAGGTCTTCAGCCTTCCAGCAAAAAAATGGCACTGGCGGGCTAGGACAAGTGCTCTCTACTTCTCGCAGACTATTCCTATAGAGCATCAGTACAATATTTTGTTCACAAGTTCCGTGCTCAATTTAGCAGAGCTATTAGGTGTTAGACCGGATTTAGCCAAATGTAAGAAAATTGTTTACTTCCATGAGAATCAACTCGTCTATCCGGTTCGAGATGTGAAAGAACGAGATTGCCAATATGGACTGAATCAAATTATGACTTGGTAAGATTTTGTTTATTGTATTGATTCGAAAATTAATCCCTTTTATCGAACACAGTCTTTCTTCGGATGAGTTAATATTCAATTCAAATTTCAATCGAACATCATTCCTTAACAACATTGTTCCTTTCCTAAACATCCAATCAGACTTTAAACTCAAGCATATCCGGGAAAAAATTGAACCGAAATGTGAGGTTCTATACTTTCCAATTAAATTTCATCGCATGCCAAAACGGGTTCATGATGAGAATCTGCCCACCGACACGCTTCATTTGATCTGGCCCCATCGTTGGGAACATGACAAAAATCCTCAGCTTTTAACTGAGGTTCTGCTGGAATTGAATAAAAGACAGGTCGACTTTAAGGCCACTATCTGCGGAGAAACGTTTCAAACAGTCCCCGAATGCTTTGAAGGTATCCGGGATAAATTGGGACCAAAACTTATTAACTTCGGATATCTATCGCGGGACGAATATGTTAATGCTCTGATGACGGGAGATATTGTGATTTCTACGGCGGGCCATGAATTTTATGGAGTCTCAATGTACGTGTAAACGAAATTTTGGTCTTCCAGTACTAATAACAATTTTATATTGCAGGCTTGAAGCGGCCTACTGTGGTTGCATGCCAATAGCCCCAAATAAGCTGGTGTACCCGGAAATCTATCCTCCAGAGAATCTCTATAATACTTCGAATCAATTAATAAAAATGCTCTACAATTGGTGCCGCAATCCTGGACTGTTCCGAAAGCATAGGGAAAAGTTCTTTGAGTATTTTTCCTTCGACAAATACTCTGCACAATTTTTAGTTCCAAAGTATCTAGAAAAATTCAAGATTCCGTGAGTAGATTTAGCGAGGTACATTTAAAGTGTCATCCCATTCTAGTGATTGTTTTAGGTTATTTTCAGGCCCATTAAGTTTTTACATATGTAATACAATTTTAAACTTGCTTATTTTGTACAAAAATAAATGTCTACGCATATCAGTTTCATATGTTTATTACGTACATGGTTTTTTAATTCAAAGACCTTAAGCCTTCGCTTCTGGTACTATTGCGATTGTTACTTTCGGTTACTTTCGATCGTCGGTCATTTCCTAACAAAAAAATAATAATTTGAGCAAATGAGCAAATGAATATTAGAAAATACTCATCTAAAGATCTGAGATTTCAAAATAATGTACATTTAATACGCACATAATAAGTCTATGTATTCTGAGTTTGGACGAACAAAGCGAACATTTCAATGATAGTTGTGATCATTTCGGATCAGATGCTGAAAAGTCACTGTTGCACCTGTAGTAAGTCTTCACCAACTTTTGATGAAAATCGAAAAAGGAACACCCCGGGATGAAGAAGCACATCGCACTACCTGCAGCGTGAGGAAAGACGTTGGTCTTCGGGTTTCCGAGGGACTCTCGTCGTCTTCTCGCGACTTCCGAGTGGTGCTTTAGTTTAAATGATATTATTTTCATTTCAAATGATGGAAATGATGTTCGAAACAGATTTCGCACACAGTCACAGTCATCCTATCCAGGACATTCTGTCTCAGATTCAGAGAGCTGCTGCACGTTGCTTTCAAATTACAAATTACATTCGCCAAGAGCTTGATTCCAGGATTGAGGAATAAGTTAGATGGACAAAAAAATTTACTATATCGAAGGTCGTGTTATTCGTAAGGTAAACTAATTTTAAGACCAATCCTTGCACGTTAAGTATTTCATGCTGAGCCTTACCTAACCAAAATATATAAATATAGACAGGGTGTTTTGCTAAGGTCTGAACAGGCGTATAACAATCGATTCTCATGGTCTCCTATTCGACGTTTGTTCGGAGACCCCCCCTAAGATCGGTCCTTCCCTCTTAAAATCGCAAAATTTGGAGGGGGTCTACCAAGAAAATTCTTAATAAGTTCTTTCAGAGACATCCTAGAATACTGGTTGATAACGCCTTGAGCCTTCAAGCTTTCCAACGATACCACCCACGACCCAATCCGCCAACAAACAAGCGGAAGGCTGCGTCAAACTTCGAAAATGGAAATTTCAAAACCAAAATTTGACCTTGACCCTTCATTCTGTCGGTGTTTTGTATTGGAACATCGAAATGTTTTCTGGGAAAAAGCTTCCCTCTCGCTTGTCTGTTAACGTATTGGGCCGTGAGTGGTATCGTTAGAAAGCGTGAAGACACTAATACGCTATCAACCATCATTTTCTAGATTGTCCCCCTCCAAATTTTCAATTGCGATTTTAGGAGGGAAGGACCGATTTTAGGGGGTGGTCTCCGAAACTTGGATCAGGAGACCATCTAGAATCGATTGCAATACCCCTGTTCATATTATATTAGTTTTTATTTATGTATACATAAATACTTTTGTAGCAGCACAGTAGACACTGTCTACTAGTCTAAGACCAAGTGGCCTTAGACTAGTAGACAGTGTCTACTGCGCTGCTACATACCGGCGATCTATCAGTCTTTGACGGAATTGCCCTAATCAGGGGTTTATGGTCTGTGAATACAGTGAATTCTCGACCTTCAACAGCATAACGAAAATGTTTAATTGCTGCGTAGATGGCTAATAATTCGCGATCAAACGCAGAGTATTTTTGTTCTGCTGAAGAAAGTTTCTTCGAAAAGAATGCCAGTGGTTGCCACTGATTGTTGTTTAGCTGTGCTAAAACTGCGCCCAGTGCATAATCTGACGCATCGGTTGAAATGCTGTACTTGGCATTCTCAATCGGATGATTGAGCAAAGTTGCTTGTGCCATCGCATTTTTAACCTTTTCAAAGGCTGTCTGGCAGTGCTCACACCAAGGAATTGTCTTAGAATTCTTTGGTGCCTTTGAATTGACTAATTCTTTCAACAGTGCGTAAATTGGCGTTAAAATGTCCGCCAGTCTTGGAATAAAGCGGTGGTAAAAATTCACCATTCCAAGAAATTTTTGGATTTGTTTGACTGAAGTTGGAGGTGGAAGTTCAGAAATAGCCTTAACTCTGTCTTCCGATGGAAGAATGCCTTGGGCAGTGACCCGATGGCTCAGAAAGTTGATTTCTGGAACTCCGAAAACACATTTTTCCAATTTAATGGTCAATCCAAAATCCTGAAGTCTATTAAGAAGTTGATCCAAGTGGGTCAAATGTTCTTCTTCGTTTTTGCTTGCGATGAGAATATCATCTAAATAAACAAAAACAAAGTCTAGCTCCCTTGTAACTTCATTCATAAATCTCTGAAATGTTTGGGCCGCGTTTCTTAAACCAAACGGCATTCGAGTAAATTCGAATAAACCGAAAGGAGTAATAATTGCAGTCTTGTGGATATCTTCCGGTGCTACCGGAATATTGTGGTAAGCACGTACCAAATCCACTTTTGAAAAAATTTTGCATCCTTGTAGGTGTTGCGAAAAATTTTGGATATGTGGGATAGGGTATCTATCCGGTATCGTGACTGCATTTAAGCAGCACAGTAGACACTGTCTACTAGTCTAAGCAGCACAGTAGGCACTGTCTACTAGTCTAAGGCCACTTGGTCTTAATTAATTTAAGGATTGATGACAAAATCGAGTTAGCTTTTTAAAACAATTGTTAGACATTCTACAATTTCGCCACCTCAAGACGTGTCATCAAAAAGAAAAGAGTCGTGTTTTAAATAAAATAGATTACATTCATTAACATTTAATTAAATAAATTAATAGCTAATTTCGTGAGTTTTAAATTGTGGTTTGCTCAAAATATAATAATAGGAACTCCAAATACCTATATTTATGTAGCAGCACAGTAGACACTGTCTACTAGTCTAAGGCCACTTGGTCTTAATTAATTTAAGGATTTGATGACAAAATCGAGTTACCTTTTAAAAACAATTGTTAGACATTCTACAATTTCACCACCTCAAGACGTGTCATCAAAAAGAAGAGTCGTGTTTTAAATAAAATAGATTACATTCATTAACATTTAATTAAATAAATTAATAGCTAATTTCGTGAGTTTTAAATTGTGGTTTGCTCAAAATATAATAATAGGAACTTCAAATACCTATATACTTTCAACAAAAAACAGAATAGAAAAAATTCAAGACGATTATAAAATGAGAAGTTTTATTAAACCGCATACAATCTCTTCCAAAGAAAAATCAACTGAAAACAATTCTTAAAAGTAGTTTACTACTCAATCTTAAGGTTTAGGTTAAACAATATTTTGCGGCACACTTTGAACTGCAGACAACTGAATCAGCATAAATGGCTTGATCTCTATTAAAAATTAAAGCGTTCACATTTTGTAAATTTAAAATAGCAGCTCTTTGCATTATTTCAGAAGAGACACACAACCGCCCACAAAAACACAGTGGAGTTTCGGAAATTACATCGACTAATATCCAGGGAAGAGTAGCAGGGGAATAAGGCAACCTAGAATTAAAAACAATATAATAATTAATTTTCATAAATGTTATTTCAATTATTCAAACCTCTTGGCAACTACTAATCGTGCAGCGATTTCCCACAGAGGGTTCACTTCCCTGTTCTTGAAGGACATTTGCACATTGTTTTCCATCTTTGGTTGGAATTTGTTGCCCCATACATCCAAAGTGCTAAGCCGCAAGTGGGATATTGTTTGGGGTAGCGACTCCAACTTATTTGAGGATAAGTGGAGAAATCTGCGGACGAAAATACTTTAAAGAGTTCAAACGTCTAAAGTTGCAGAAATTTGCCTTAAAGTTTTCAGTCTTCTGATACCAAAAGGGATCCTTTTGATCTCGTTGTTGTTTGCCTTAAGAGTCACAATGCCGTTGAGTTTTATTAATTTATAAGGGAAGTGAGAGAGCTGAAATTAAATCAAAATCGTGACTTCATTATAGTGGATCAATCAATACTCATTGAGAAATTATCAGGATTACGAACTTTTTATAAATATGCTGATAAAAATAAATGATACGAGCCTAAAAATGAATTGCAAAGCATAAAATTAAAATTTTAAGATGTACATGTTAAAATGGAAAAATTAAACTTTTCTAATAACTCTCACACCTTGTGATTCATGGTTCTTGGTTTCATGGGAAAAATATGTGACGCCTTCATAACCCTGCGCTGTTTTTAACTGAAGTCAAGTATAATTGCGAACTTTTAAAATACACGATTTAAAAATACTAGTATCGCCTACTGGTCGAAATTCGACCTTACGAACTTAGTTCGATTTTCTATTATATTGTCAAGTAGGTCAGTTCATTTTGACAAATAGAGTAAAAACTAATTATTCCTCACAGCCTACTTGATTTTTTACCTGAGGAATATAGGTAAAACTTTACCTGGCTTTCACACCTTTCCCTATGCACGTACCTGAATAAAGCATATATTGTGCACATCTATGAAAAAATACCTTTCGCTTGATATATGTTTCATTAAGATACGTGCACGGGGAATAGGTTAAAAAGGGATCACAATTTTTGGCTTTGCCTATTAATATATAGATAATAATACAGCTGCCCCGCTTGCGCAGGAGGCTGTAATTTAAGAAAATCTAATATGTAGTATGTTTTGAACATTTCAATTAGTCCAGTAAATGTTTACCTCCGTAACCGTCTTATAAAAAAGTCGTAAGTATATTTCTTGTTGAGAATCAAATTCTCTGTAATTTTACTTCAGGAACTGTTTCTCTTAATTTAAATAACAGGAACGTTTGATCATGTTCGGAGTGTTCACTCGGATTAGAAAATGGGTGGTTATGGTATATTTTTTCGCAAATGACCCCAGCCGCCAGGATTAATTTTTGTTAGCACTTAGATGTGATTAAAATTTGTTATGTTCGTAGGATGCTAAATAAAAGAATTAAGTAATAACAAAAAGATTTTCATTAATACATATTGTTGTGTGATGTGAAACTCTTAATTACGATTTCAAGCACAATAAAATTACGAACAGCAGTCCGCTTCTATAAAAAATTATGTACCCACATTTGAATATCACAATATCAGAGTGACATAACATCATATCAAATTGTGGGTCCTAAACAAATCTCATCAAATTTTTTCAAAGAAATTTTATTACTTGATTTTGTCCCACTGACGATTAAGTTAAGAAAAGAATTTGGTTAGTTAATTATCATAAATATTTGTATTAAGCGGCCGAAAGAGGGGCGTCAATGGGTTCCTGGAATGGGAGCGCTACTACCTTTAACCCGTCCCTGGGTTAGTGCTACTGGTGTGTAGTTTTTTACAAGCATTGTTTTTCTACTTTTTCCACAATTTTGATACACAAATAACAAAACGGAGTCCTACAAACTTAATTTTAATTTTTTAAGTGCATTTTAAATAGCTGCTTGTTACTGTTTTTGAAAAGCTCAACAAATAGATGAATTGAATTAATTTTGTAATTTCAAAAATATTCCGAAAAATAAGGGGTTTTCGGCATCTCAGTTAGTTACCTTGTTGTTGGAAATATTGAGTCCCATTAAAGTATCACATAAAGGTCTTCTCTCCAGCCAGTCCCACGCTGAACTAATTTTGCAGTCGCCCAATGAATTACTTGATAGATCGACATCAACTAGCCCGAGCGATCCGAGCTCTTTTGGTATTTCAGAAATGCAATTTTCGCTAAGATTCAAGGTAGTGAGGTTCAACAGGGAAAGAATCTGTCTATCGAGTCTCGCCCTTCTGATGCTTGTAATCTGTGGATTCATGATTTATAGTAACCTACTACTTGACAAACTTTAGCCTTTCTCACAGTTAAAGATTTGAGCGTTCTCGGAAATCCTTTCAGAGGGTAGTCTCCCCGTTTTGTGATTACGAAATTTGTTACGGGATGCGATTTTTGCGAAACCGGGGTAGTTGCAAGGGTGGAGAGGCCAAGTTTTCCAATTTCGCCCTTTTTTTCGATGCCCAGCTTCATGGTCTGCAAGAAACATTTCAGCTGGATTGGATCACATTTTATTTGTAGATTGTGTTCGGGCGCCTTGAACGATATTGTCGCTTTGCCATCTTTCAGAAATTTTGTAAAAACTTTCTCAATGTTGCCCTTCACTTTATATCGGATGCCAGTCCTATTTTGTGGCGTGAAGTGAATGATGAAAAGTTCCGCATTTTCCTTGCCCGGCGGATGAAATCCAATTGCAAGCGTCGCTTTTACAGCCCGCGTTTTTGCATTCGGCAGCTGACGATTTATCACTTGAGTTTCGCACAATATCTTCATGATGTTTTCATAATTGCTTAGAAGGATTAAAACGTTATTAGAGTCAATTTACAAATTTGTTAATTACCACCAATTTGATAGAAACCTGCTAAATATATAGAAAATCCCACAATTAACGATTAGAGGGATAAACTGGCGCTTGACGTTTCTCCGTCGAAAATTAGAATAATAACAATAAAAACAAATAGTTGTGCAGTTGGCTGCACTTGGCTGCAGAGTACATAATTATGGGCATAGGGTTGTACATTTATCACAATTCTATTTCCCGTTTCGTTAAATAGCCCTTTTTTTAATTTTAGAGGAACTAATTTAATTATACACAAATCTTCGAATTTTTTTATTTAGCAGATAATCAGAATAGGACTTAATAATTGCTTTTTTTTAATGGAAATTTTTTTAATGGCGTAAATTACACTTCCGCGTATGAAAAGAGACAGCTCACATCGAATTACAGTTATCTCTTTTCCGTTCTTCATTTTATCGTTCACAGTCCAGCCTGCGAAGTGTCAAAACAGTGCGTCGTTTTGCTTGCTTAGCATTTTTTCGTTGCGATCGAAATTATTTCCAAATCAATCTTGCAAGCAATAAATATGTCAATTTTACAGTTTACATCGCTAAAAATCAACAGAATGAAGGTATGTAAAAAGAAAGTAATTTCAGTGCTATTACCGTTTAGGAGAAAATACGTCTACAAAAACAGTGAGGAATCCTATTTTACTTTAGAGGAAAAAAATAGGCTTGTTCCATTTGTTTTGTTGCTTGCAAAGCGCTAGTTAATGTTCAAGTTTGTATCACCTCGGGAGAGCCCCAAAACTGCTGATAAGATTAAAACTTTTGATGGCTTTTCGCCCCAACCAAGCAAACATTAACGTGGGACACTTCGCGAAGCGATAGCCACACGTCTGTGATCTGCAGGCTTTACGTCAATCTTGTAAACATTTATTATTTTTACCTCATTATGTAAGTTAAAGCACTGCAGTCTGCTGATTATTTCACAATAATTTTAGCTAGTACAGTTTTCGTTGTTCACCCTCGCTAATTAGTTCTCTGTCGAGCTAAATAATTGTCTTTAGTTCCTTGCCTTTTCGGTGCAGTAAGTGGTTTCCAAATTTCGTGTTTTTTTCAATTATTCCTTGTTTCAACCAATTATTCTAACAAAAGTAACACAGCTCAGGGTGTAAAAATTACATTAAACCATTACATTATTGTTTTATTGAAATAAAACATATCGCCCTTGAGATTTCTACAGTTCCGCATTTATAGTTTGATTGGGTTTGAAGAAGGCCTTTTATTTGTAGTTCTGTTGACATTCGATGCGTAATGTTTTACACCTAAAGAAATTGTATATTTATATAACTCTCGATTTAAAAGCTTTCTTGATCTCGTTGTGATTAGGCTTGATACATCCAGGCCTATGACTCGGTCTATCATTGCCAGTGTCACTCGTAGTTATCATCTTGCTCTATTTAATCAGTAAAACATTACAAAACTAGCTGTCGTCCATATAAAATATAGACTACGTAATATAAATTTTGTGGAACAAGTCTTAATCAATGCTAATTTAAAATTATAAGTCCATGCAAAAGCGATAACGTTTAAAAATTGTACATATACACATCATTAAGTTTAATCTAAAATCGGATAAAAAAATTGCTTTTTTTATTTACGTTGTTAAAATTAAAGGCTAGACGACAGACGTGATTCATTCACTTTCACACGTGCGGTTGAACTGTAAAAGTGCATGTAATCTCATAAACCAGACAAGCCCTTGGTGTCTATGCTTTGTTAAACGTTTCATTTTCAAAATATTTTGACGGAGCCACGACATTTTTCGTTTCAGAACAAGATTAATTGCAATAACACTGATGTGCAATAACTTTGCTCCGAACAACTGATAGGTTTTTATAAAATGTTTTTCCGAAGATTATGGATCTGAAAAATCAAAATATGATATGCAATAGGTGTAATTTACTTACCTGTCCAGGAAACGCTTTGATTCGTGATTGATTCGTTATTTTATTTATAACTTGTATTTTGTGTTGCGTTTTTGCTGTGATTTTTTACTCTGCGATTTGCAAATTAATTCATTTAATTTTTATTCAAATTTGTTCATATCATTTTTACAGTATTAACTGTTATGAGTAATATAAAAAGAAGTTACAATTTAAATGTTATGTTTTTGCGATAACAGTTATTAGAGGATTTTTATCTTTCCCAATTTTTAAAAACATCTGATAATCTTTATGCCGTATTAAATTTTGTATTATGAAAAACGATTTCTAACACGTTCTGAATGACGCCAATCGTTGTTTTTATTATGTCTTAGCTACTCCTTTATTACACATCTATTAAAATTTTTTAATTAAATAAATTTATCACTCTAATGCCATTCTTTATTTATTTTTCCAGAAGTTCGAGAGGAAAATATCATCAAATTCTTAGAAATACTTTCCCGCTAGATCGATTTATAGAAATCATACATTTTTGTTTTCTTATATTCGTATCAGTACCTTTCAAATTATTGTAAATAATAATTTAATTATAAGATTTATTGGTTTATTTATAAACAAAACATTTTGATAATTATATTCTATACAATACAACTAAAGTTAAACATTAACTCCTAAGTTATGAGTTTGTTGTTCAATGTAGTAATTTTCAAATTTTAGTTCTTGAAAAATATAATTTTCTCCGATATTGCATATATTCATGAATTTTCGTTATATCTGCTTTTGTTTATAAATATTTTTGTAATCGTATATTCAAGAAAATTTTTTAACGGTAGAAATATACAAGTCTTATAAAATGTCTTCTGATTCGGAAAGTATTTCTTCTGGCATTACTCTGCCACAGTGGATGCGTCCAAAGGAGAGGTAAGTAAATATTAATAACATAAATCTATATTAATATTTATGTAATAAAGCTGAAGAGTTTGTTTTTTTGTTTGAACGCACTAATCTCTAGAACTACCAGTCGGATTTGAAAAATTCTTTTTGCATTTTAAGGCCCAACTCTTGAGGAATTTTATAGGCTATTTAACATCACGCTACGACTCTTAAGCGAACGAGTCCACGTTGTTGTTGTTGTTTACAACAACAACAACGTGGACCCGTTCGCTTTCGTTTGCTTTCGCCGGCTCGGTGTGGATCCACCTTTAGGAGCCGAGCAAAAAGAAAAAAAGTCAGAAAGAACGCTAAGCGAAGGCAATGCCGATCCGATATAAAAAATTGCCAACCGCCAACTAAGGTGTCGCTACAATATTAATTCGCTTTCCTGGCTTGCTTCTTTATTTAATTTTTTAGGAAAACAAAAATTTCGCAGATTGATATACAGTAGGTGTTCAAAAAATTAGACGCACTGGGAAAATAAATGGGAAATGAAACAAATTTATAAATTTTGATAAATCTATACAAGTTTTTTTTTTTTTAAACGGTCTATATTACATTAAGGTATATTAGTGACAATTTGTGAACATAGAGACTAAAATTTAGTTACTCCGCCTTTTTGTTTTACAACTTCGGCAATTCTTCTCGGCATACTCGCAATACACGCTTTTATCATGTCTTTCAGACCTTCGTCATTTCTCCAAATACAGTGCTGTCTGAAATTATAGGACCAAACTTTAATTTTGCGTATGTGGTCTATTCCCAAGCCCATAACTTGTTGGTAAGGAGAAGAGGGATGGTGACAACTGGTATATATGAAATCGTTGTGTGTCCTTAATTATTTCATAAATTTTTTTTAAAATTCATGTACTAATTTTAACAAAAATCGTAAAAAACTCAATACAATAGTGTTTAAAATTATAGGACCAATTCTCTCAGCACTTAATATGATGTCTTTGGCCTTTATATACAGGGTGTTTTGCTAAGGTCTGAGCAGGGGTATGCCAATCGATTCTAAATGTTCTCCTGATCAACGTTTCTTCGGACACCCCACCCCCTTAAAATCGGTCCTTCCCCCTCAAAATCGCGATTGAAAATTTGGAGGGGGTCAACCTAGAAAATGCTTCATAAGTGCTTTCAGGGATATCCTAGAATACTGGTTGATAATGCATTAGAAAGCTGAGTCTTCACGCTTTCCAACGATACCACCCGCGACCCAATCAGTCAACAAACAAGCGGGGGAGACCCCGTCAAATTTCGAAGATGGCAATTTCAAAGCCCAAAATTTGACCTTGACCCTTCATTCTGTCGATTTTTTGTATGAGAAGATCGAAATTTTTTTGAGAAAAAGCTTCCGTCATATGGCCTTTCTCAAGAAAAAATCCGCACTGGAATCCGACGGCGCGTTCCGAAGTTATTCGTGTTACAATAATTGATACAACAACAAAACCCACTATCCGCAATGAAGTCCAATTGGAAAGTGTCACATCGAGCATCTGCTCCGTAGGGCTGAACCATCGAAGACGAATAACTTCGGAACGCGCCGTCGGATTCCAGTGCGGATTTTTTCTTGAGAAAGGCCATATGACAGGGAAGCTTTTTCTCAAAAAAATTTCGATCTTCTCATACAAAAAATCGACAGAATGAAGGGTCAAGGTCAAATTTTGGGCTTTGAAATTGCCATTTTCGAAATTTGACGGGGTCTCTCCCGCTTGTTTGTTGACTGATTTGGTCGCGGGTGGTATCGTTGGAAAGCTTGAAGACTCAGCTTTCTAATACATTATCAACCAGTATTCTAGGATATCTCTGAAAGCACTTATGAAGCATTTTCTAGGTTGACCCTCTCCAAATTTTCAATCGCGATTTTGGGGGGGAAGGACCGATTTTAAGGGGGTGGGGTGTCCGAAGAAACGTTGATCAGGAGACCATTTAGAATCGATTGGCATACCCCTGCTCAGACCTTAGCAAAACACCCTGTATATAAAGGCCAAAGACATCATATTAAGTGCTGAGAGAATTGGTCCTATAATTTTAAACACCATTGTATTGAGTTTTTTACGATTTTTGTTAAAATTAGTACATGAATTTAAAAAAAAAATTTATGATATAATAAAGGATACACAACGATTTCATATATACCAGTTGTCATCATCCCTCTTCTCCTTATCAACAAGTTATGGGCTTAGGAATTGACCATATATGCAAAATTAAAGCTTGGTCCTATAATTTCAGACAGCACTGTATCTTCAATGTTTTCTTTAAGAATAGATACCGTTGGGTTTGCGCGACTATATACTTTAGATTTTAAATAGGCCCAACAATTTTCTATTGCGTTTAGATCAGGAGAATTGCCAGGCCAAGGAAGAACTTCAATTTCCTCTTCATTTAGGAAACTTTGCTTGATTTCGAGGTATGGCAAGATGCTCCATCTTGCATAAATATGTAAATCGATCGTGTATGCATGAATGAATTAATATGGGGTAAAAGAACGTTTGTTAATATGTTCTTGTACTAATCAGAACGCAAGGTTCCATTCACAAAATAAATGGGACCCGGACCTTCTCCACCTATGCAGCTCCATATCATAATAGCTGGAGGGTGTTTGACTGTTATTTGAACGCAGTCCTCATTGTAACGTTCCCCTGGACGCCTCCGTACGAAATCGAACGATTCCGTCACCGCTTCTAGACGACATTCGTCGCTGAATATAACCTAAGAAATTTGAAATTTAGGGTAATTTTGAATGCTCCATAAACCTCAATAAAATAATAATTTGCGAAATTATTTTGACATGCTTATCTTTTCCCAGTAATCAAGGGTAAAGCTCTGATGGTATCTAGCCCATTGTAACCTTCTGGATCTCATTTTTTCTGTCAACTTTGGCTTTTTTGCTGGTCGTCTACATTTAAGATTTGCCTCATATAATCGTCGGCGAAGTGTCATCTTTAATATTTCCACCCCATGGTCTCTAATTTGTCTGTGTAAGGTCCTGGCGGGTGCTCGTCTTTGTTGTATTGCCATATGCACAATTTTCCTGTCGGTCCTGTTAGATGTTTTCCTATTTCTTCCACAATTGTTCCTCTTACTTCCCGATTGAGAAGTTGAAGGATTCAGAGTGCGGGCAATTCGATCCACCGTAGATGCCGACATTTTTTTTTGGCCCGCGATTTCCCGATTGGAAAACTCTCTGGAGTTCAACAAACTTGCTATTACACTTCTTTTATCACTGGCGATATCTTTAACTCGTCCCATTTTGAAGTCACTTTTTACTTCTAACTACTTCAGAAAACTCCTTTCTTGTATGTCACGTTCACTGTATTTTCATTTAAAAAACACAATAAATTGAAGGGGGCCTACTGGGTATCAATATTATTTATCAATGCACTCTTTAAAATCCGCTTGCATACAAAATTGTTAACTCTTTCTCCATAAATATTTATTTCCAAATGAAGCCAAAACGAAATCGCTTTCATTTATATACCTCCCAGCCCTAACCCGGTAGATCTGGGATTTCCCTAATTACCCAAATATCCTGCACTCATTACCTGCATGACCGTAATCATTGAAAAATTTCCTTGAAAAGGATTTTATTGCAGGAAATATCAAATTTGCACCAAATTTCATAGAATTGCTGACTGCGTCTAATTTTTTGAACACCTACTGTATGTACATATTAGCTGTGTTTTTTTCACATTTGTTCCGGTTCTAGGTCTAACAGTAAGTTTTGCATTGAATTGAAATTTTAAAGACTGTCACGTATATAAAGATTTTAAAATTTGCGAAAGCGCATCAAATTATCCATGATATTTACGCATACAACCTTCAAACCCTTAACCAGATAAATTTTTGGGTTGCTATTTGACGTAAAATGGGTATAAAATCCAGGCAACTTGATTTTATTTTTGCCAAGCCAAAATTTTTTGATAGGTATAACTACTCATCAATTTCAATTCAATGCAAAACTTACTGTTAGACCTAGAACCGGAACAAATGTGAAAAAAACGCAGCTATTATTAGTAGATAGACAGAGTTCTGTAAATTTGTGATTGTGAATTTGTAATAGCTATGAAAATGTTGGTAAGATTTAAAACGAAAAACGTGGGGCGCGTGCAATAGATAATTGTTGCATGAATAGTTCACCTCACTAACAATTTTATTACATTATAAATGATTTGTCCACCCAGCTACTCTACACTCCTTACAATTACATATGTGTGGCCTTATCTAGATCAGGTTGGGGCGCAAACCAGTATATACTAATACCACACGAAAATATGACTAAAAATATTATCTATTCCGAAGTACTCTAAATTATTTATAAATAATCCGAATTCTCTTAAATTAAACGGTGGGTGCAGCCGCGGGACACAGTTAGTATATGTATATAATATACATACTTTTTTTAAAGTAGAAATTGAATACATATTATCTTGCAAACAAGTAAAAGGTTAACTCTTTCGCAATTGTAAAGGATATATTTGAAAACATAACCTCATAGCTAACCAGAAACTCCATAGCAGAACTGGAATATTCCAGCTTTTATCGTCGTCAAAAAGAAATTCAAATAGGCACGGATTTTGGCGACTAATTTGCATTTGAATATTACCATAGGTCGCCTCGTTAATTGCAATTTGTATAGTTCGACAACACTTGAGCCTTGTAAAAAGTTTGTTAGTTTGTTTTGATTTTATTTCTTAGATTTTTGATTCCCCTTACGTGTAATTATTTTAGTAGTTTAAGTTATCCTCATATCTGACCAATGCATCCATGTTAACTCTTTATATAAACACTTCACGTGACGTTGTTTTCGAAAATTTTACTTATTTATTGTCCGCTCATTTGATTATATTCATGCAAAATTGCAGCGTGCAAGATTAGCTTGCAGCTAATCGTGATAATTGGCGAAAGTTATAATCAATTTTTTTTTAACAACAACACATTGAATCTGTTGCTAACTTCAATTATTTATTTTTGAAAGTTTATTTGTACCTTTGATTTGTGATTGTGATCGAATGATTTTATCAGTTGTTAAACTGATTGGTCATTTCCAACTAATTATCAGAGTTAGTTGAAAAAAATAGAAACACAGATATAATTTTGTGGTACGTTACCCTATTAAATTTATTATTTCATTAGTGGCATTTTTCGCTATATGAAAATTAACACATTTATGAGGTCAGAAAATTTAGTTATTTTTCAGTTGTCTCCTATGTGTGGTGTGATTGCTTTTTTCACTTCTTGAGTTACATAACGTATTTTAAAACACGAAAGGTCTTATCTCCCTTCCTTACGTTAATGTTCTAACGAAATCACACACTTCATCACCTTTGATCCGGCTTAGAAAAATTCGATTTATTCTAATTTGTCATCTTTGTTTTGGACCTTATTTAATGAGTTCAATACCTGATTGTTTTAATTTACTATAAATTTTAAAATTTCACCGAGTTAACAAAAAATTAATGGCCAAAATTCTTTTTAAAAACAGTTTTACATTTCACAATTATTTCGACATTTTACTCCTAATTAAATACGGTATCGTTTTATCTACAATTATTTGGTTTTTTAATAATTTTATGCGAAAAACTGTTTTTTGCCATTCCATCTTTGAACCTGGGTTAAAAATTATTTTTTGTATTACATGCAGATAGACGATAATAACGCTAAAATGTATATTTTAATAATATTTTTGGTTTTTATTTTCATATGAGATGATCAGATTTTGCCCATAATGTTTATAGTTAGTTGAAGCCTGCTAATAAAAATTACTACTTTCAGTCAAAAAATGAAAATTATTACATCAGTTTGATACAACAAACATACTTTCGATTTTATATATGGGTGTATATACGTACATACATATATATAATACAATACACATACAGCGATAAGGATGAAAAATTTCAATTTCATAATCTTTTTTATGTCATTAAATGTCATTAAAAGTTATTAAAACAAAAACACGCGAAATTTTAAATAAATGTTTATGCATAAGTAAAATGAAAGTATTGTCAAAGTTTCCTTGAATAGAGAACATATTAATTTTATTAAGACTAGATAAGGAATTTCGAGATTCTGTTCATTATCAAGACGACTGCTTTGTCCAATGAACATTACGGAAATTGGCGATATTAGGGGTGTGTCGAATTTAATTCAGCTTGTTATCAAAAAGCAATGTCACCAGATTCTCTAGAAATGTAATAAAATGTTATTTTTACAATTTTATTACCACTTTCCCCAGATACACTTCGCCATGAGTTAATTGGAATGACTGAATTACTTCAAAATATGTTAACAAAGTGATAAATATAAAAAACTTTATGTCATTCTATAAGTACACCGATACAGGCTGTTCGAATGTACGCTCGCACTTTTATGTGTTATTGGTTTTTTAAATATTTTATTGCGGAAATCGTAGTAAGATAATTTTTTCTATTTTTTCCAGAACTGATTTTGATTCATTAGCATTTTCGCCACCTTCACACGATGAGTCCTTCTTTTATATACGATATCCTCTTAAAAAAAGTGACGATGCTACCAAAACCGATGTTAATCAAATTAGCGGTATGCTACAGGTGGCCAAAGACGCACAGTTTAAAGCACAACACGTCGACTTTTCGAAACATACAGAACCTTGCAAAAGATTCTTACAAGCTGCAGGTGAGTCAATTACTTACTTATCATATTAATTCTAATTGGATGTTTTCAAAATGATATTGTATTTTCTATTATTCTATAAGTTAGTGATGCTTATTTTGGTTTGAGTCTATAAACATATATTTTCTATTTTTGAAATGAACATAAAAACGGTGTGGGGTAAGCAACCAAGGTTGCTGCTCTATAACGAAGCTGAGTAATCTCATTATTCAATTCTGATATAACTTTTCTGCAATGTTTGTTTCTCATAATCGAATTTTTCAATGCCTTTTGATGGCATAGGTTTTTTATGCTACGTTATATAATAAAATTCGATTATTATGATTGTTTGATACTGTAATGCATATTACCTAATGTGGAAGTGTGCCTGCTGAAAATTTTTATTAGCCTAACAGCACCATAACTGTGCCGATACGTTAACCTCTTCCTTTAATTAGCATTTCACTTTGAAAGCTTAAAAAGTCCGACTTTTAGAAATCATGAATTTTCTCGGTTTTGAGATGAAACATTTTTATTTCAGCGTACTTGCTATTCAATTCAAATCGATTGAATTTTGTTTGACCTCTTTTGTGCACGTAATATCCCATCATTAAAATGGTATTTCTCGTGATAATAATGACATTTATAATCATAATATTACTTAAGGGGACTCGAACTTCCGACCGTCGAATTGGCGTTTCGCTGCTCTAACCAATTGAGTGGTCGATCGGTCCCACATATACAGTGGTGACAAAATAAATAGCACGCCCACTATCAACTTATTATTCCTCAATATTGTGAGAAATTACGCAGGGTAGAAAGCATCTGGTAATTAGCAAATAAAACTTGTTTAGGTGTAATGCAGTAAACAATATGAAAGAAATTCCAATGTTTTATTCTTAGAAAAAATAACTAAAGGGCAAAATAAATAGCACACTTGCAAAATGAAAATAACTAAAATTAGCTGCGATGCTATTTCGGAATATTGAGACACCAGACGACACCAGTCTCTGGAAAAAGTTTGGAATAATCGTATATCGTGCTCTCTGAACTTCAATCCAAAGATGGTCCATATTGGCAACCGATTGTCTTTCAATATTCCGGTCGACTTCAATTTAAGTTTTCAGCTGATTTGAGATCAGGAAAATGAGGTTCTATTTAAAGTTTTACTGACTTAACCGTATGTTTGGGGTCGTTTTTGACTAAAATTTCCATTTCAGGGCCATTTCTCACTCTCCATAAGCACGCATGGTACTTTTCAGGATTCCTTTGTACATACAGTGACTAAACTTATTGATAAAATAAAGAGAATTTTCGAAGAAAAAAGAAATCTCTTCTTTCTTTGAATATTGAATTACAAATATGAGTCCATAGAGAGAAGAAGATCTTCTTGTGACAGTACTGGAAAAATCCTAATACAAAATACATAAAAAACCATTATTACACACATTCTTTATTAGTCACTGTCTTATCTCTTTCTTTACGTAAAGTGTGACGTATTTTTATTTAAGTTTTAGGATTTATTTTTATTGTCGTATTGGTTGTAAACCAGCGAATGATGCAAGTAGTCTTATTTTTCGAAGTTCGATAAACTCTTCAATAAAATCCGTGAAAAGGTCTCTAGTAGTGCGTGAATATATACATATTTAATGACGCCTGAACTCCATACGTAGGATTTATCAAATTTCCAAGAAATTTGTAGTTTTTTTTTTGCAAAATCTTCTGTTATCGAAAACGGTGAAAAATGAAATACATATTACAATTTTTTAAATTAATTCAATCGTCCGAAGATTCAATGATCTTCTGTTATTATGCTTTAAAAGTTATTCATCTTGTTAACAGTTTTTATTTAAAAAAAGAAGAGTTTTCGGCAGCAGCCAGAAAGAAGAGGTAAATTTGAATGAGGTAAAAAATATTTTTACATAAGGGAATGTAATGATGCCCCCTTCACCGATTCACCCCATTTGCAAAAGCTGAGATTTTGCCATGGAGAATATGGTAGCCAAGTTTAATCAACATCAACTAATAAATATGACATGACTTAGAACTACATGTTGTCAAATTTGGTCAATAGCGGTTAAGAAATGAAAATTACCATTTCAATACAACTTACGTAGCCTCTATATTCTCACCCCCTTGACTCTTTTACGAACTTAACCGAGATATTCGCGGGATAAACGTATAGGTGAAGTTTGGTCAAAATGGGTTAAGAAATACGGGCTCTATCGGTGTCCACTTTCGGTATATAATTAAGTTTTTGAACAAAAATGTCTATCTTTAGTAGGACAATTTTTCAGAAAAAAATTGCTTCACCTAAAAACGCAGGGCGCATGCTATTGACAATAGTAAGGAGTGTTGGAGTAGCTGGGTCGAGAAAATCATTTGCAATGTAATAAAATTGTTAGTGTCTCAGGTTAACTTTTCATGCATCAATTATCGATTGCATGCGCCCCACGTTTTTCGTTTTAAATCTTACAAACATTTTCATAGCTATTACAAATTCACAATTACAAATTTTCAGGGGGCTAGGACGAATTATTTTATACTTTTTAGTTCGTTTTAAAAACGTGGTATATTTAAAAAAAAGTTTGTTTAAAAATTATTTTCTGCTTTTTAGTCTTATGTGTGAATTTTGCAATCGATTCTGAACATCTTGTTGATTATTATTATTATTATTAGTGGGGCCGCCCAAGCGGAGGGCACTGCGACCAGACGGTCTTTTGTGCCGAACATCTTGTTGATATTATGACAGAATTAATAGCTGCGTTTTTTTCACCGGGGTTTGTGACCAGATCAGCGGTTTTACATGTAAGTCACTAAATCCTGTCCCTGACCAGGGTTTCGGTCACACACCCAGATGATTAGTTCCAAATATTCTACCAGAGGCGCTGTTCCCATATACGCTAGTAAGGTATCTCTCATCAACGACAACCGCGCCACCTGTGAGTCCCGCCAAGCAAACTTCTAATGCAAATGAATAAAAATGCAAGGTTTTGTCTTTCTTTCTCACTATCACTATCGCAAAGAGGGACGCAGCACCGACGTCCACTCACTCTTTTTTTTGCGTTCCACTCACTCGTTTTTTTGCGTTTGTTTCCATTGACTGAGCACATGGCTTGGATTTGAAGTTTTGCGCGGAAAAACCTGTAGGTGGCGCTAGTGGAGATAGCTTACTAGCGTATTTCGTATTTAAAATGTTGACTAAGCCGGGTTTTTAACCTGAGTCGTTTTTTTCATTTGACGCTAATCTGGTCACAAGCCCCGGTGAAAAAAACGCAGCTAATATTGGGACGTCACCTTTGTTGGCTGTTGGCAATTTTTTATGTCATTGCCTTCGCATTGACATTGAAAAGGCATTGCCTTCGCTTTTTCATTTAGAATTTAATTTTTAAAAAACTCACAGGTGAAGATTGGTAGTTGTATATTGAGTATTCTACATATGACCTAAATATGCTAACATGTGAAGTTAAAAATATGAGACTGGGTGCTATTGGTGTACGCACACTGTCAACTTACCATTTGGTGTCCTTGAAAAGCGTTCTAACATACTTTTTTTTTTTTAAGAAAACACCAATTCAAGTTGTTTGCTTTTCACTTGATATTATTATGTAATTGTGCGTCAAATAGAATTGGCCCGGAGTCGTTATCATTATTTGTTCACGAGATATGCAAGACGAAGAAAAGCTCACGAACGTACATACACACGCACACACAGACATATTTCTAAAAACGATGGATTCCGACTCTAGGGATCTCAATCAGTTAATAAAAACTTGTAAAAATAGTTACCTATTATTTTGTTCTATCAGTTTTTTCATCGCTTTTCCTGGGTTAATCTTACGTGCTACCCATAAATTAAGTTCAAATTCTGAAACAATTCTTAAACAAATTATTAGGAATGTCGTAATCGGCTGAAATTATTAAATAACGTGAATAAACCTTTTTTCCTGACTAGAATATAATTTATAAGCAGTCATTGAAATTAACCTGATTTGGTAAAATCAAAACCTTCTTAAAAGTTTTTCAAATAAACAAATATAAAACAAAATAGCTGTAAGTGGGATGATTTTGTTATATTTTAGCGCTATTTCGGAAGGGAAAATCACATGATATGTACATATATTAATTTTAAAAATTGGGGTAATTAATTTTTGGAGCCATTTGTGTAACTTTGCATAGAAAAGCTATGTCGTTATTTCTCTTGAAACCTTGGAGATTAGGTGTACTGTACGTCTTGGAGAACTGTTATGTTTGATTTTTTTTAAGACACAATGAACTTTTCTAAGTTACTAGTTGATTTTCATTGTATCCGGCCCGCCGCACTCCAAGCACGTCACATTTTGCACTATTGCACTTACAGTTTCAATGAACTCATCTCTTCGATGTCGCGTTCGTTCAACATTTGTTACTCTTCTATTCATTTTAATTTGTCAAGAGGTCAAATAAAAAGTCAGTTTCATTAAGAGTCTTCCATGATATATTGCTTGTAAATAAATAAAAAAAAAAAATCTCAAATCGCGATATTTGTAAAAACTCAAAAATTTTATGTGAAGATCAAAATGTTTTCGAATTTTGACTTTAAATTCTGTAAAAGCATACTTAGGCTATTGATTATGTCCTAAAAAGAAGGGTCAAAAGGAACTAAGACGTTCAAGGGTTTTTATTGCACGAATCGTTCAATTGGTTATTAAGGATGAAAAAGCCGCGGAGTGCAAATTAGAGATAGGGGTGGAAATGCAACCCTTACGGTTTTTTGAGTATAGCTCGAAAACGAAGCAAAATTTTGGATTTTTCTATATGGCTAATATTATAGAGAATAAGATTTTTTTTTTTTCGCTTTTATGTTGATATTATGTTTTACTTCACATATTTTCAACAAAAGTATTATTTTACTTAATAAAAAGATATTTTAAGTTAATTTTTTAATATCTATCTACCTATCTCTAATTTGCACCCTCTAATTTAATAGCACTCCGCGGCTTTTTCATACTTAATAACCAATTGAACGATTCGTGCAATAAACACCCTTGAACGTCTTAGTTCCTTTTGACATGACATAATCAATAGCCTAACTCGAAACGACCCGAATATGAATTTTCCACAAATAGCTGATTGCTCGCTCAGTATAATACTTACCTTTAAATTTGCTTATGCAGAGTAGTGCAGTTCTAACGTCATATAGCTAACAGGATTATAGTACTTCTTGTATGTTGCGATAGTCGTTTAAAATTGATTAACTTCGAACTTCTAGCAACGCTTTGGGATGCTGCCCATATAATTATGTTAGGGTCTAACTGTTTCCATGGATTATCCCGGATTTCTATAAACAGTTTAGTTTTACTTTTTTGTTTTTGTTATTGTAGCTTGCATTAAGTGAAATGATATAAATTCATTTAATTATGAAACCCTCTGTATATACTTTTTTTCAAGCCTCAAGGATGGCATTACGTATCGCAATTCATTCTCGTTGTTTACCAACTGAACGCTCTTTTAATGACCTCGATTGTAGTAAAATAAAGTTATGATTAAACTTTGAAGAAATTCAATTTGAGCTTTGAGACGAATAACATTATCAAAAACGTGGATGAACCAATTACGCATTTTTATGACGTCAACCACAAATATTGATCTGGCCGCCTATAAACAATAGGAAGATTCTTTACTATAATTTGTTGTTGAATTTCATGCAATTTTCTCTTGTAGCTTTTTCGCATATATTTTTTCCAACCAAGAGCAAGAAATCGGAAGATTTTAAATTTTTTCGCACAAACGATAAGAAACGAGATAATCATACGTTTTAGCTACCCCCAGTGAATTCGATTATACATTGTAAGCCTCATTATCGCTAAAATTTGTGCACGTAATCAATGTACGTGTGTAGTTGAAGTTATATATATTTGAAGCTGCTCTAAACTTCTGAACTAATTCTTCAAAGAATTTTCCACGCAACAGTTCTTTCGCGGGTTTTTTTGTAATCAAAAAATAAGTTCATGTTTATTTCTAAACGTATTTACATGAGAAATTGGGGAGGAAAGCTATAGTGCGAACGATATGTATACAGTGTTTGGTTAAGAAACCTATAAATTAAGATATTTTTCTACGTGAATCGAACATAAGTTAAAATATTTTTTATCTGTGATTTACATTGCTGTGGTTTTCCGTGAACACAACAGAAAGTGGTAAGCAAATTTGACGTATATCAGCATTGATTAAAATATGAACTTCAAAAACCAAAAGAAAGTAATAAAATGTGAAGTGTTACGTAGGGAATTGTATACGCCATAATAGAATTGATGATTCGTTCGAATGATTATGTAGACACCGCTTAACCTTGCAGTATGATTGCTTGTTCTGCAAAACGAAATTTCTGCTACAAATCCTAAGGTTTTAATTTTTGGTAGTAGCAAAAAGAAAATAGTACTTGAAAAATATGTTTGTTTCATTAAACCCATGGCTTTGTATGTGTAAAGAAGTAATCGTTTTAGACTTCTTTATTATTTCATTAATTGAACAGCTGATCTGAGGAATAGGTGTATTAACATTTAAAGGCAATGGCAATTAAATAGAAGAACAAAGTTCATTCAGAGAATATTACTTTCTTTAATTGAAAGTAAGAAATTTTTTTTTCTGGAAATTTATAAACTACGCATACTTATTCAAATCAACAATTTTTGCAACAAACATTAAGAAGATCCATATAAGGAGCGTCTTTTAAGATTTTCTTTCCAGCCACCCGTAGCGTAAAATATACTTTCTGATAATTCATAGGGTGTCACGTGTTAAACGAAACATGAATTCGTAAATAAAAGCAATTTAAATGAAAATATTTCGCTGATATGGCCTTTGATTAGAGTTTTCAAATGGGCATTTCGCAGCAAGCTGTCACCGACCAGACATTAATTATCTGATTCTGCCGCCTTGGGGGCAATGGAAATTAACTCAAAAGATTATTTGTTGCTCCTACAGGCAGAGTTTACTTAAAAAATGTGAATTTAGCGTTTTAAAGTATATGAAATTTTGTTATAAAGAAAAAGTAATATGAAATTAAGCCATTGTTGAATATTAGGATTTTATAATTAACCGGATTTCTACGCAAAGTTTTGTAATTTGCAGGTTTACGCGGCCAAATATAAGAAAATTTTTGTATATTTGATCTAAGATTATGAATTATGTAGCCGAGTAATGTCATTTATTGAACAAAATAATTGTATTTTTATATTAATCTTATAAAGTGTTTCCGTAAGTGCTGTTTGGTTTATGTTTCTGTAATTAATTATTAAAATACAATACTTTAAAACTTTTTAGGACCACTTCAATATTGCGGAAACTTTTAATTTTCTGAAGCATACCTACTTTCTCTAGGTTCGACAGAGGAGAGAGAAAATTAAATTTAGCCCTGTATTTATTTAAGTTTCTTTTTCCATTAATTTTCTCCCCTCTGTGCAACTTGCAAAAAGCCTGATTCGGGAAACTAAAGGTTCTCGAAGAATTGGAGTAGTCCTAAAAATATTCACAGAACCGTACATATGTATATTGATTGATTAATTCGTAAAGAACAAATATATTGAGAAGTTTTTTCAAAGTTAACCGCGGTTATTCTTTTGACCCTCGTTACCTTCTTGTTTTAGAATTTCGAAAAAAATGTTTGCCTATTGGCGATTGAAGTTTCCTTCCTTCTATCTCACAATACTGCATATTATTTTTATTTGTACTTATTTTCATCCAAACTGGTAACATTTAATCCCTACTTAATAATCCTAAATATACAAATATGCACTTGATTCGGTTTTTAAACTCCAAAAATTGCAGTGGCAGTTACCACCTTCATTGATTATACCGCAGCAAAACAAATTTTTGTAGCAGTGCAAGTTCTAGCTAATTGTTGGATTTTTCCGTACTTTGCGGACATGGAAGAATATTCCAGTGGTTCATGCTTTAAAGATAAAGAAGGTTAATTGAAAAATGTTCGCTCTTTAATTATTTCCATTACTATATTTTTTTACAGTAGTAGAGAGAAGAGAATTATAGGTTAGCAATTTAACACAAATTTTAATGCAAAATTTAATTTTTTTAAAATTGCTATTATTTTATAATCTATGATATAAATATTGCTAATAATATAACAAATAGAACTTGGTGTCAGAGAGAATGTACTTTTTGTAACGGTATTTTGGTATAACAGACAAATAAATAATACAACAACATTTTATTTTGTGGAGAATATTTAATCCGGGGTCATTGAGGTTGGGTCAGAATATTTCCGTAACCCCAGTATAATAAAGCTTTTTGGTGATACCTACTAATTAATGACTCCATTGAAATATGATTAGTTGAATACCCGGATAATATTGACAAACCCCAAAGTCCGTGTACCATTTTTCTACCCCTATGACGCCATGTTGAAGCAGTTGGTGCTATGGTTTGACTGCAACTTTGAAAAGCTGCAGTATGCGGATTTACTCAAGCGTTAAAAATAACGGCGAGCAAGCCAACACGTGCCGGGGCAAAAACGTTAACAAATGAAGTTTCTGAACCGACCAAACGCCACACATTTATTGACACTTGTTCAAACTTGAATGGTTTTCTTAAATTATATCATTTCTTCATTGAAAATACTCCTGCATGTGTTCATATGCCTAAAGAGGCTATTGGCACGTGTACTTAGAGAAAGCTTAAAAATCTTGTTATATCCTCGAAACGAGGGGAAATTTTCATGATTTTATGCATATCCTTTTGTGACGTGAACGCATCTTTGAGCTTAACTTCTAAAACCATTTATTCAGCAAATAGTCATTTTGCGAAGCAACTTTTCAATGTCACGAAAAGATTTAAAGCTTCTCCAACTTCTATAACAGCTTTAAAAACTCAACCTGAAAAATGCGCATGATCCTTTCGTGTTCTCGTACAATTGGAATTAGTGCGGAGAACATTTCAAGAGCTACTTTTGCGGCGATTTTCAGTTCTAAACATTTCTCGCAGGAAAGCGCTTGCTGAAAAAAGTAGCCTGTGATGTGCCCGCGGGAATAAAGTGAAAAAATTGTAAATCATTCGCCACTGGTGGAATAATTGCTGTATTTATTATTGCGTAGTTTACCCGCTTTTCGGTAAATAATTTTTCTTAAAATTATTAAGTGAATTTTTTTTCAAAAATTGGTTTCCTCTACTAAATATATCGCGAAAGTAAAGAAATTTTGTGCCAAGCATCTTTATTTTTGAATAACACAAGCTGTGCATATTCGCTGAAAGTATCTAGAGTATCTATTTTATGTAAAATTACTTAAAACAATATTTGTGGGTGAGCAATGTCGGGCAAGAAAACACCCGCAATTTGCGGTGTTGAATTGTCTGTATTTACCGGTAAGAATAGTTGTATTTATTGAGGTAAAACTCCTCACTTGTATATATATAATAATATGTACATGCACACAAGGTTCAATCGCTCATCCTTCCATTCATGGTATTTCTCATAACTTGGCACAAAGATACTATTTACATCTATGTATATAATTATACTCATTTTCTGCTTCTGAGTTTTTAAGAAAATCGCTGCGGAGTTTGCATGTGCGAGATTATTTTTCATTTGTAGTGTTTTGGCCTCTGTCCAAAATATTTAGGAAGCTAAACTGTATTGTTACTGGACATCTCGAAATAATTTTAGACGAATTTTGTTAAAAAACGTATTATAGGATAAAACTGGTTCGAACTAAAGTGGTTTTTATGTCAACATTCAGTGACCGCATCGTTGGTCGACACGAACTATGGCGATTCGTACCGTATTTAAAAATAGAATTGTACTAGAAAGCGCTGAAACGATTATTGACATTAAATATACTTTATCAAAACATGATAATGACGCTTAATAAACGCCGTTGCTGTACTGATCTATCATAATTGCAATAACATTACATTTTCACCAAGTAGGTATACTTTATTTCTGCTCATGTAGGTGTAACATCATCAGAGTTTTCATGTTGCTGTTGTTAATATTAATAATGTAAAGTAAATGACCGGCAATGCCCTCATTTTTCAAGCCAACCTTCCATATTCATAATATATCAAGGGATTTTCTTGAGCAAATCAGTTCTGTCAGCGCCTAAAAAGTGAAAGAAAAAGTATTTATCTGTCTGAAATTGAAAATGTTCATGTGACTGATAATCTATGATCAAAATAAAACACGAATTGAGAAGAATTTCCCGAATTAATTTTGTCATCTTCTTGTTTCTTCTATTTTCGTTTTGCAAAACCTTCAATTTTTGTTTAATCTTGTTGATGTAAATAAATATTATGTTTGATTTTGCACATATTTTCAAATTTTCTTAATTCTAATAATTGCATTGGCTGTGGTCATTAACTCAGATTAAAGGTCGTGTTATTTTCATTTTAGGAAAGTAAAAGAAATTTAAAATTACAGAAATCTACGAACAATTTCTATATGTATGTATGTGTTGTGGAAAATTTCTGAAATGACATTGTTTTTTATAGACAAATGTGGTGTCTACATTGTTCATTGTAAAGAGCAGCACACAATAAAGCACAGAAAGAATAAAGTCAGTCAATGGATTTCTTTTGTCACTTATTTCATCAAATTTTATTTTTATCTTTTCATTGAAATACATTTTCATTCTTTAACGCCACATCTTTTATTAAAAAATTTTTAACCATGACAGATTCGAAAAAGAATCGGGAGATATGAAAGTAGTTAGTTGACATATTGCCCCTTCATACGGTGATAGATTCGGCTTTTTCATTCAAATGCATGTGCATTTTATCTATTTTAGTTACATTAGAAGAATAATTATTCATTTACATACATATTTATTCAATCTATTGATTAACAAATCTTACAGACTCTGGAAATAGATGCGAATGTATGCATATAAATGTAGTAAATAATATACACTATTTTACTTTATCTGCTGATGCATCCGTAAAGTTTTTAAATTGTAGTTCTCCTCAAGTCAAATTGAAAAAAATTACAATAAGCAAATGGAATTACTTATGTATAATTTGAAAGCTACTATATATAATTATTCTTACAAAGAGGGCGATACAGTTAATATCTAGCACTTATAAAAGGAAACATGAATTTTAATTAGATATAAGGAAAGACTGTATATACATATATTAAGACATCCCAAGCGGTGCAACTCACAATTTCCTAAAGCTCTACAACAGGCATCCTACATCAGCCGACATAGCTTTCCGAGGAGGCTTGATTTTGTCGTCTACTTTTCTGAGTAAAAAGCTCTCTCCGCTGAAATTTTTCTTCTCTTGCGCATAGATGATTTTGCGAGACGCGGGTCGCAGGCGGCGGGCGTTTGCTATATCATTCAGTAAAGAATATTTTCTAAACACTGATATACTTCCGTTATTATAGAGCATCTACGATTGACAAACAATATATTTATTGTTAACTATCTACCTACCAAAAATTCCTATAGAATCAAAAATCCGACATATGTATATGCAAAATGCACACACACAAACGACTTGCTTCTTCCCGATAGAAAAGCAAACGCCGCCTGCGACCCGCGTCTCGCAAAATCATCTATGCGCAAGAGAAGAAAAATTTCAGCGGACAGAGCTTTTTACTCAGAAAAGTGGACGACAAAATCAAGCCTCCTCGGAAAGCTATGTCGGCTGATGTAGGATGCCTGTTGTAGAGCTTTATGAAATTGTAAGTTGCACCGCTTGGGACGTCTTAATATAATACAGTCTTTGATATAAGTATTCAGGACATTTTATGTAAAATTTTAGGATGTGTCTAATAAAAAGATGCGTCTTTGATCTAATCTCTGAAAATAATGTGTAAGATCATCTGCATACAGGAAATATTTGGAATGTACAAAAGTAACAATATCATTCACAAATAGTAAGAAGAGCAGTGGACCAAAATCTTTTGAACGCCAGATGTGGCATAAATTTTTTTTGAATATGTATCACCGATCTTGACGATCTGTGTACCCTTATAAAGGGTGATTTATTTCCAATTTCCCAACTTTTGTTTACGAAAAACATAAAATATAATACGGCCTTTGTTTTTTTTTAGTGTAAATCGAGTATTTGGTATTATTCATTATCAAATGGCAACTTGTGGACCTCCTGCAGCAGTTAATTCGTTCGGGGAAATTTTCAATGAGTTTTTCGTAAATTTCAGGGGTTATGTCGAGTATAACTGGGGTGCGCTACGATGATGCAGACGGCTTACGCTATCTCTAATGCTTCCATGTTTTTTTACTACGTTGCGAATTGTTCGCTCAGTAGACCCATTAGATTGGCCATAAACGTAGACGTCGATACACAGTTCATGCAGAAGTTTTATTTCTGTAGAATAATTGAACAACAACGTTCAGCGGTGGTTAAGCGATCCATTTCGTAAATGTGATGTTTCAAACAAGCGCCATTATTGACAGCTGTCTAATTTACAGCGTTGCCAATATAGGGAACTCGAATTAGGTTTCCCTTTGTAAATAGGAACTAATCCATCTTATAAAAAGAGCGGTTAAACCAAGAATTGAATTTCAGTATTAAAATGGTGATATCAACTATGAAAAATTAGTGAATATAAAATGTAAACAAAGTGCTTGTTCAAAGCATCTGTATAAAAATGTCTAAATAAGGTCAAGTTGGACATCATATATCTTCTAAAAAAAACCCTGTTTAAAAATTATAATTAAATTCTTTTTTATACGACATAACTAAAGAGACGAGTGAGTCGAGCAGTTTAGGCATGATGTTATGACATTCTCTATCATTTGTGAAGGAATCTTTAATCCTTAAAAATTGGAGTCATGTGTGTATGTAGTTCACTTTCCCTTTATTAAGAAACAAACTCAACAGCTAAGCAAAAGATTAACCAAATTGATGAATAAATTTTTAAATATATTTTTCACCCTTATACGAACCTAACCAGGTCTCATCTCTCTCGTATATCAAACAAGCACTGGAAATATGTAAGAATAAAAGTCGCAATCCAGACGTATTGGTTTATAGTTTAAAAATTGCTTTTAATTTTATATTTTCGACATCCACGGCGAGCCCCGCCACCCCCGCCGTGTTGGGAAGGTTTTTTTTTCTGTCATTGTACATACATATATACTGTATGTATGTAGTATAGAGTGTTAAAAAAAATGTTTTTCATATCTCAAATTATGTAGTTTTATATGAACAAATTTCGTTTAAATTTACTGAATACCTTTTTTTTTGATAATAATAATTTAGAAATTGCCGTCTTTTCTATTCATTTCAATTAGAAAACCCTTTAATTACAAAATGCTTACTACTCTGTTTAAATCTATCATTAAGAAATTGATGAATTGAAATAAATTGATAGTGGGTCTGCTATTTATTTTGTCACCACTGCACATACATATACATATAACTTACCCTACGCTCATAATTAACTGATTATTAATTATTCTAAATAAGCATGGACTATTATATCTAGTTACAGATATTTCTTCTACTTTGTTTGGAATCCAAATCCAAAAAGTTTTACGCTAAAATTGAACTAACCTAAATAAAATCACAATCAATGCTTCAGTTACTTAGTTAGACGTGCGCTTCGGTTGCGGTTAAATGAATTAGAGAACTATAGAAACACCTTCTTTTTTTTATAACAAAAGTAATGGCCTTTATTACACCTTCGCAATTATACTAATTGGCTTCCATTATTCAAAATTCTCTTTTTAATCTGCTTATGGAACACCTTCCGTTGCTTTTCTCAGAGAATTGCACGCAATATCATTCCAATTCCGTTTGCCGTCCTTGAAAATATAAATTTTGTTGAAAGGTAAAAAGTCACCGAGCATTGGTTCTTTATTGATTCTCCATCTAGAAGATTAAACCCGACCAAGTTAATTATTCCAGTCTTGCTCCGATGCTCAATGTGTCCATGAACTGCAGTATTAATAAAATGCATGCTCTATGCTAGACAATACAATATCAGTTCTTTCAGTCCAAGGCTAGTTATCAATATCCGGTGGTAAGTCTGAAATCGACGGTCTCATTATCATCGCTAAAGATATTCAGCTTCGGTTTTCGCCTTGTCTGTCTGCAAATATTGGAAAAAAAATTAAAAGCAAAACAGCTCGCGTCCAAGTCACGCGTTCTGACGAAATGTAGTACTCTTTTCTGATTGGTTGAGTGGTGGAGCACACCTCCTAAAAATATAAAAAACTCGCTGCACGCACGTGACGTCAGTCAAAGAAAAGCTGTTTTATCTGTCTTATTTTGGCGAATTTCTTAACTTTGCTTCAGGTAAGTCAAAGTAATCGGAACTGTGTAGCAAGGCAGTCTGCATTCCTCAGGACGTGTACCGACTAGTAGAAAGGTGTTGTTGCCCTTCGTGATATCATAGTGTGTCTAACTGGCTTATGGTGTCACAACTTCGTCAAAACGAAAAATCGACCAGCTGATTACAATCTATTGAAATTACAACGAGTATAACTCTCTGAGGATTATTTAGCATATAGCTTTATAACCGCCTCGAAACTTTCAGTCGTTTCAGTCATTCGTTCGTGTCTAGTTGCCAAGCAAGTGCGGTATAATCTTGCCCGCGTTTTTATTGCTTTGACTATTCTTAACTTAAAGAGTATGTTTTGCCAGTGCCTCTCTTTCCTTTTATATTAAAAAATATAACATAAATGCAGTACGCTGATAGAGTGAAGATCAATCATATTTTTTATTCTAACCGGTTAGATAATCCCATAATTTCATGTGAAATGTTTCTGACGTGCTGTTTTCTTTACTATTTTCAGATTCTGCTAATAACTCTGTGGAAAGTGTTAAAAATCCCCCAAAATCTTTTGGGACTGACGACGGCTTCAAGGGACCTGGAGCTGCATGTGGTAGTTCAATAGTTAAAGTTGCCCAACAGATGGTATCAGGACGCTCCCTCACTGGCCGAGGATTTAAAATTGCACAGTAAGTTCATTCCTAATAAATTTTTAAATGCCAAGCTGCTGTTAAACTTATAGTATTAATTTGCATGAATAATCCGCCTTATTAAATTTACTTCTGGCCTATTCGATATATGTTTTGTTTTTGTAGTTTCCTAATACAATCCCCTAAAGGTGAAAGAAGTGCTCATAAGAATACAAGTGAATTTATTTCAACAGTCTATTGAAATCTAATTGATACCTCTACTCTATTTTATGGATATGTTATAATTTGGCATAATAATAAATCTCCGTTGTGCAACCAATTTAAAATACTTCAGTGAAACTTTAATGAGCTTTTATTTTCATCGTGCCGCATTTAATTTTATTTATAACCTAAATTTCTAATTCAATTGCATCCAAAAGCAATTTATTTTCACTTTTGAAAAGTGAATCTATTGTGAATCTGTATTACGAGCTATTTTTATGTACGACGTCGTAAATAAAAGTATTTTCAAGAGCTACAAGTAGTTAATGCCACCTCTGCTATCATGCGAAGAGTTGTTCTAGGAAAATGCGTACATTTTGAGAATGTTTATCAATGCGTTGTTGCGTGTTAAAATGTGTTGGAGATGCTTTTGTTACTTTGGCTTCATTTTATGGTTATAACGTCAATTTGTTTTCTGCGTTTTGCTTAAATATAAGACAGTATGCTAAATGTTTCAATTGCACACTTTTTCGATGAGTGTGAAAGTGCATCTGCAGTCACATTTTTCCTTATCAACTTTAAAATTTAGGCTTTGTGAATGTCATGCATTTAAAAGTTTTTACCTTTAACTGTCTATCTGCACTTCTTTAATGAAATCTTGTAAATTGAGTTTGACGCTCTGCTGGTAATCCGCAAGGATACAATACATACAAATCTTACTTGTGCTGACAACGTTCCATTTTGAAGTGGCATCCGTGAAATATCATTTCGTGAATTATTTACATGATATATGTCTTGTGTACTAAGGAGGGATCCAGAAAAATTAACTATTTTCACACTAACCATTTGCAAACAGTGAAAAACCGTACGCTATTTGTGTGTAGTTTTTTTTTAATAAGATTATTTAAGAAAATGATACTTATTTTCATAGCAGAATTGGTTTTCATTTCCTTTATGTAAGGTTTTGCATAAGTATTGGAATTGATAATAAAGACCTTTAAATCATTATGTGGAAACAACACCTTTTGAACATACACTTCCCATATCTTAGCATAATAAAATTTTTATTCAAAAATCCTGCATTAAACATTTTATAAAAAAAATAAAACTGTTCGGTATTTTATGTTATATCAATTTTTTTAAAGTAACGCAACAAAAAATATTAAACAGCCCCGACGGTAAAGTGTTAACCTTAACAGGTCAACGTACGTCACTGATTAATCATGCCGTTAAATATTCGATCTTTTATACTATTTATCGTTGTCCTTCCGTGCCGATTTAAATAAGAAAATATTTTTCAATGTGTGGATTATAATTAGATACTAAACTATGTAATTTGCGAAAAATTAAATGTGTTTAACAGAATATTGATAGTGATTGATGTCCAAATTTTGTATGCGTCAATTCGCATAATCGGGCTTTGGGCTTCTAGGGTTAATCGTTTTTGCAATGGACAAACCAAAATCCTACAATATCGATTATTAGTTTGTATTTCCTAAGTCTTTTTCCTTCTAGTTTTTTTATATCAAACATTATGTGTAAAATATTGTTCTTAAATGTTGGAACCGAATTTTTATCCACTACCATAATTTTTTAAAATATGTAATATCTTTAATATTTATATCTAGAAGGTAATTTTGAGTGTTTGTTATCTGTTTGTATGCTAAATAGCATTCAAGTATGTATATACAGCTACATACATATATTTAGATTTCATTTAACTTGTAGCTCTATTTCTACTTTTTGAAAATAAAATAATCGCTTTAACTTCTGCTTCACAATTCCATGTTCCATTTATTCCACTGTATCATCGAGCATATAAACTGTTTTTAGAAATAGATACTATGCTTTATTAATTGAACTATTTTAGGAAAGGTGAGGGATTTCATTTTATTTATAAGCTTAATTACATTGCTGAATGTGACAAGATGTTATATAAATATCAATTTGAAACACTTCACTATCGTATTTAGAATAAATTCTAATCGTATAACCTTTGAGGAGGGAACTAAAGGAGGCGACTTGTGATGAAAAAACCGTGGCAACTTTCGTTCTTCTTCTTGATTTTCTAAAAAGTCAGAGGCGGCGTTAAAAATTGTTGATGGCTGTTTTATTTTCAAAAGAAAAAAGATCCTTGAAGAGGAAATGGCTCGAGCATATACAATTGCTTTTCTTTGTATCACTTTCACTTAGTCCAATGGCCATTAACCATTTCCTTCTTAAAATTTCATCTCGAGGTACCCTACAAAAAGTAGAATATACCTTTTTTTGACTACGCTTCTGCGCCAAGTTCCTCTTTGTTTACAAAAAAGTGACAGTCAAGGGACCTATCAAAATCTTTGAAGAGTCAAGATGGCGAAGGTTTTGGCTACGCTGCCATACATACATTTTACTATGGGATGTCGCCTCCTTTAGTTCCCTCCTCAAAGCGTATAACCCAGACAGACAGCGCACGTAAATTAATAATTAGTACTAGTTATTATTTTGGGAGTTGTCTGTCATGAGCTTAGGCCACTAAATAACGGAAAACTTGCTAATTAATGATTTGCTAAATGGCTAGACTTTTTTCATCATTTATGCCTAAATGAGGAAAAATGCACTAGAATTTAGCTGATTTACATACTGCTATAGCAATTGTAATATATGTATATTACTTTGCGGTACCTACATTACAAATAACAAGAAAAAGAAAAGCACATTTTGTTTGTCGATTATTTCTAATTACAGTCTTGTGCATAAATTTAAAGCCACCTCTGTCATTATCAGTTCAGATAGATAAGTGATTACATCTTGAAAACTCAATTCGTGAAACCAAGGCTACGGCCTTATAAAGAGCAACTACATAAATTTCAGTTAGTACAGCACAATTATAACAATACGCTTCTTTGCCGCTTTTCATCATTTGTTTTTTATGAATAAAGTCTCAGTGTACAAATAAAATTATTATGTGATTTCTCAAGTCAGGGGTTACGTTTAGTCTCTTATCGTTTTATTTACTGACATTTGCAGCAAGTATCTTTTATAAAGTATCTCAAGATTGCGCGAATACAAAACCTATTGAAGCTTATCTTAACATTTATCTTACACTTACGGTTTATATGAACGAACGTGACACGAATTTATGTATATTACAATTTTTTAAGAATTTTAAATAGCTAGTTGTTGGAAATCTTAGTAATTTTTTTAACTTCTATTTTGGCAATCATTTAATTTTTTCATTGATGGAGAGAAATAAAACACGACATTACAATATTAGGCAAAAGTCATAAATGTTTGGAATGCAAAAGCTGCTAGCAAACAGTAGAAATTAAACGTAAACAAACCCGGTATCAGTAAAAGCGCACAAAGTTCTTCCGCAGCAAATAACACTGTCGCCTTGGAAAGTTTTGTATTTGTCGCATTCATGTACTTACTTCCTCAAAGAATTGTTTACTTCATCTATTCTCGGAAGTTTTTTTAATTAGTTTAATAAACTATTAAAAGTCATGCTTTTAAATCCGGAAGCAAAAATGATTACAATTCATTTGTAATTTTACTTTCACTTCACTGTTGAATAAGGTCAGAAGTTCCATTGTTCATATCTTGGTAGATACTTCGTGAGCTAACATTTCTGATGAAATAGTAGAATGCCAGGCATATAGTCGAACGTCACATTTATTTAAATTATAATGATCTCATCGTTTTTGCTTTCTTTCTTGCAGACTTGAACAAGAAGAGCCGGAATCTGACAACGAGTTTCAGACAAAAACAATTGAGGACCAACAACTTCAAACCAGCAAACTCATTCAAGCCCAGCAGTTCGTTGATGAAAACGCCGACGTTCAGATGACTCAGACAAGTCGTTTGATGATCAGACGCGGCTCGAAATCCTTGCCGTCCTCACCGCTTGGATCCCCAAAATCAATGAGGAAATATCAGCCAAACCCTTATTTCACAGGAACCTTTGCTTTGGCGAACGCGAAAAATTCCACAGAAGGACGGTAAGTTTGCAGCTTTATGTTTTGCGCCTTTTTTTTTATCTAACGTACGAAGTCATTGACACGTGGAGGTATCTATTTATTTGCTAAACAAGAGCTCCGCCCTAAGTCTGAATTCAGAAAGCTTGTTCTGGTGAAACATGCAAATATTTTCGAAGAAAATGGGCAGCATGCGTCACATGCCGTTGTTTATGCTAGAAAAACACCTTTGAAAGCTCTTCTCTCTTGATTGCTACTGATTGCCAACAGTCGCGTGACCAAAATCTGGATGACTTGGATTAAAGTGTTTTTCTTTTTAAAATGGCACTTTTTGGCCAATGAGTGATGACATAATCTTTTTTTCAAAGTTCATTCGATATTTTATCAACGAGGGTAGATTATTTTGAACTGCCTTGGTTATTGTTTTTTCTCTCGGTCGGAAGTTTTTATGGAATACGCGTCACTAGAGTTCCAAGAAATTTCATGTGGTGGCGGGCTTTCATTAGATGAACGGATGATTTTAAAAAAATTGCGGAGAAAAAACCAAATAAGCAACTTAAAATTAAAAACGGAACATGCATACACATCTTACGAGCTCAATATGATCTCATTTAAAAAAAAAATCAGCTACCTATATCATACTAATATTATAAAGAGGAAAGTCTATTTTTGTGTGTATGTTTGTAATGAATAAACTCAAAAACTACTGTGCCGATTTAAAAAAAAAAAAATTCTTTCACCATTAGAAAGCTACATTCACCCTGAGTAACATAAGCTATATTTATTGCTAGAAAAGATTAGGGATCCTTACTAAATCTTTTGTCGCTTCTGCCTTGAAGAAGAAGAGACGGCAGAGCATGTGCTCTGCGAATGTCCAGCCCTGTGCCGCCAAAGGCTGGCACACTTTGGAGGTTCCTTGGTGACCCCATCAGTAGTGTCAAAGGCGGCTCCCCAAGACACAATAGCCTTTTATAAAGGTCTGAATATAAATGGGGATTAAACTAAGTTGGGTCTGCACAAAAGATCTCACCAGGTCGCGTTGCCTAGGGGAGGCGGTCTTCGCCTTAGCGACCCTCTTCTAATAATAATAATAATAAAATAAATTACTAAATCTTTAGTACCGTAACCCAAGGTGTAAAAAAAATGCCGACTACTTCGTAAAAAATTTAAGTCAAAGTTTACTGAGATCATTTTACGAGAGAATTTTAAAATACGGAATTTCAAGGAGGAGTTGAGGGGGTGTCCGTGGGAGTAGATGAAGGAGGAGTTGAGGGGGTGTCCGTGGGAGTAGATGAAGGAGGAGTTGAGGGGGTGTCTGTGGGAGTAGATGAAGGAGGAGTTGAGGGGGTGTTCGTGGGAGTAGATGAAGGAGGAGTTGAGGGGGTGTCCGTGGGAGAAGATGAAGGAGGAGTTGAGGGGGTGTCCGTGGGAGTAGATGAAGGAGGAGTTGAGGGGGTGTCCGTGGGAGAAGATGAAGGAGGTGTTGAGGGGGTGTCCGTGGGAGTCCGCGTGCGAAGCCGGGGCGGGTTGCTAGTTTACTAATATTTTGGTAAGGACTTCTGAAATCAGACGAACAGTTACAAAGTCAGTTAATCCGGTCAGAGTTAAATATTTAATTGAAGTTTAAGCCGTTTGAGAAGTTCATATGCTAAAGCGATTTAGAAGATTTTTTAAAATGTTCGATTCTATTTGCCAAAACAAATTAAAACTAGTCAGTTTCATTTTATATTTAAATTAAATTAGTTTTAATATATCAATGTTTATTTATATGAATTTTGTAAAGTAGATATATATTGCCTTGCGTTTTCGGGGGGTTTATTTAAAATCCTTCGGAAATCCACAATGAATGAAAAATAAAAACTCGCGTTGTGTAAGGAATTTGTATCTTAAGGGGGATGCGAGACTAGGCATGCTTATGCGAGTGCGCTTTGCGGGGGGATGCGCACTTCACCGGTCTATTTTTCCGCGGAACGCACCACTACAAATGTAATAGAGCTGTCCATCATTAACACAAATATGAATATCTTTATTGAATTCTGCACTCGCGTAAGCATGCCTAGTCTTGCATCAAATGCGGACTTAGTGCACTCCTATTCTCGCATTACCCTAATAACACATGTAGACGAATTTCGTAACACAAAATGACATGCCTTTCTAGTCCCCAGGCCCAGGACCTTTAATTTTTTTGACACATACAAATGTCAAACTTTGTGAGCGTCTTCTTTGCGACGAGTCCGACAAACTTTTCCAATGCGAAAACTTTCGGCGCTTCTGCGTTTTCGAATGCCCGATTTCCGGAATTGTCGGTATGACGTCATTATGACTCTCCGTACATACAAGTTTTATTTTTTAAAAATTGTTTAATAAAATTAATTGAAAAATTGTGGTCAACTTGTCCAACAAAAATCATGCTGCGTATGAGGTGTCCACCACCCCCAAATTGTCGGTATGACGTCATTATGACTCCCCGTACATACAAGTTTTATTTTTTTTAAATTGTTTAATAAAATTAATTGAAAAATTGTGGTCAACTTGTCCGACAAAAATCATGCTGCGTATGAGGTGTCCGCCACCCCCAAATTGTCGGTATGACGTCATCATGTCTCCCCGTACATACATGTCGGACAAAAATAACAATGATATATAGTAGTATTCTAAATGCAAATATCGATTTGTCCGACAAATATATTGAGTTAAATGGTCAGTCCGACAAGAAAATGAAATTATTACCAAAGGCACGCTTTGTTTTGTCAATCTCTGACTGAATAAGCTTAAATGTTCAAATATATTATTGAAATACTGTTTTCTTTTATGTTGATATTTTATTTTATGTACGAAAGGTAAAAAAATATGTTATTTTATTTTTTATTTAAATATAAAACAAATAATTCACGTAACATTACAATTCATCATCATCATCACCATTATCATCATAATCTTCATCATCATTTTCACTACCTTCATCAATGTCGTCATCGTCACTACCGTCGCTATTATCATCAGATGCTGGAACACAATTAGAAAATGTATTACAAGTTTATGGAATGAGTATTAAAGTGATATTTAATATTAATAGAATTCCTAATATTTCTGAAGAAATTTCAGATAATAGTGGACTTTCGGGCCCATCAAACCAATAAAATTGAAATTTCCCGTCCATCAAAACCCAGCCATAATCTTCAGGAGTTGCTTCCGTCGGATTGCGCATATATGCATTGCACCATATGTTGCTTATGTATTGCGTCCTTTTAATATGTTGCAAAAGTTCTTGCTTGGTGGGCGGTAGAGTTGACGCATCGCAGGACCTAATCTTCTTTTTTAAAACTTCTTCCGGATAGTTGCTTGATTTATATGGGTATATCAAATGAAAGGCCGAAGAGTACGAAACGATAAAATGAGTGACGCCTTTTCAAAATGGCCACCGCCACAAGATGGCGGATGATGTATTTTTTGTCAAATGAAAGAGCTTGAAGAGTAGGAAACGATAAAATGAGTAACGCCATTTCTAAATTCAATGTGGTGGACGTCACAAAATGGCGATTTATAATTTTCATAGTAACCTCTATGATATGGGTATCAAATGAGAGAGCTTGATGAGCGAAACACAATAAGTGAGGTGACGCCATTTCTAAATTCAATGTGGTGGACGTCACAAAATGGCGATTTATAATATCCATAGTTACCCCTATGATATGTACATATATCAAATGAGAGGGCTTGATGAGCGAGATTTACTTATGTAGATAAACAATAATATAATAATTGAAGGGTTGTAGTGTAAAGGATCTACATCTACATAAGTAAATGAATTATTATGAAGAAATATTAAATGATTTATAAATTTTTAATTTTTTATTAGTTTGCAGTACTGTATTTGTCGGACACATATTTTTTTAAAATCAGTACTTTATTTTAAATCGAAAAATATTATATTTGAAGTTGTATGTACGGGGAGACATAATGACGTCATACCGACAATTTGGGGGTGGCGGACACCTCATACGCAGCATGATTTTTGTCGGACAAGTTGACCACAATTTTTCAATTAATTTTATTAAACAATTTTTAAAAAATAAAACTTGTATGTACGGGGAGTCATAATGACGTCATACCGACAATTTGGGGGTGGTGGACACCTCATACGCAGCATGATTTTTGTCGGACAAGTTGACCACAATTTTTCAATTAATTTTATTAAACAATTTTTAAAAAAGAAAACTTGTATGTACGGAGAGTCATAATGACGTCATACCGACAATTCCGGAAATCGGGCATTCGAAAACGCAGAAGCGCCGAAAGTTTTCGCATTGGAAAAGTTTGTCGGACTCGTCGCAAAGAAGACGCTCACAAAGTTTAACATTTGTATGTGTCAAAAAAATTAAAGGGCCTGGGGACTATTCAGTATGGAGCTTCATATAAATAATTGCACAATATTGAAATATATAGGGTTTTCCATTAAGAGCGCTCGAACTTTGAACTGAAATAAAAAAAAACAGTTGTATACAATTTGTGTATCTATCCATGATGAAATGGTATAATACACTGACAATAAATATCAAAAAAAATTTGATGATAGATTTTTAGTATTGCCACAGCAGAATGTCAAAGATCGAGCGCCCCTATTGGAAAACCCTTTATATGTATGTATGTATATCATATACATACATATATCGAGCTTGTTATGTTCCCGCAGATATTGATTCTGAATTGATAAGAGCTTACGAGGCGGGGCGCGTCTACATCGCATCATTCATAAAAAATATAATCATAAAATGTTCGTAACACTGAAGACTTAATGAAAGAAACGCGAAAAAAGCTTCGTGGTGAATGATACAAAAATTACATTGAAAACCTTTTTCTTGTTCGTTTATGTAATAAAACAAACAATAAGTAACTTCAATCGAATTTTTTCCGTAGATTACAAAACCGATGTGAAAAGAGTCCGCAACGTGGCTCAAATGAAAGGCTGAATCTTACCTCGATGTATGTTGGGGAACTAATTTTTCGTCAGCGTTCGCTTGTTGTGATTATCTTGCACTATAAATACATATGTACATATTATGAAATAATCGGTTAATTGAGAAAAGTGAAATTTATAGAGTATTTCGGAAAGTCAAAGATTTTCTTTAATATACATAATACGTAAAGTTTTACATTTTAACTTGACCCAATTTTCAATCTCTTACAAGAATTCGTAATTTTGTAACGAATTTTCAAAAATGTCGAAAATACCATATATCATACTCTTCAAACTTATTTTTCTCCAAAACGTGACGTGTTGAGGCACTTTCGTTCATAAATTCTAATATACGAAAACGCCTTATAGAAATGATATACAAGGTAGCGCAAAAAGTATCACCCTATTGGAGACGCTAAAATTTTTTCATTAGGCGGTTACCCAAATGGCCATTGGCATGGTTTTCCTTACATTTGACAAATTACAGTTACAAAATTTATTGTAAATTTATTGCAAAATGGAGAGGTATACGCATCAAATAAACATATGCCGTAAAAATATAACAGGTGTCTTCACGATGTGTCGAAAACGTGGAAATCGTCGAGAATCGAGAAAACATAGTTAACTTCAATGTCAAATTTGTGGGGGTCGACCAGTAATGGAGGTCGCCCTCCATTTAAATGTTATTTAAATTAAAATAATTTATTATTTTTATTTTATATTTTATTTTGACTTCTATTATTATTTACAATTTGTTTATTTTAAGTGTTTATTAATTTTTGGGTTTATTTTATTATTAATTTTTAATTTATATCTTTACCGGCCGGAGTCAATTACCAAACTGATATTTTCAATTTTATAAAACAACACTTCATCTCGTAGCCTGCTACGATTTCCACAAAAATTTCACCGCTTACTTTCATATAACTGCCATATATAAATATATTATATGAATTTAAATTTTCTTTGACGTCTATGTTTTCTGGATTCTCGGCGATTTCCACGTTTTCGACACACCGTGAAGATACCTAACATTTTTTAATTTTGTTTGGAATTACAGTAAAAGAAAATCGAATAATACATTGTGCGCCACCTTGTATCACTTGTTCTGTGGTAACATTTTGTTGACCGGCTTTATTTATGTAAGAACTCGAGTAGAATTGAAAAATCTGATTATACTGAGTCTCATTTTAACCGACTTTCAAAAATGGAGGAGGTCCTGGGAATTATAAAAAAATTGACTATGTGCGTGACTTGGGGTACGTTCAATATCTCGACTCGAGTCGACTCGGGTAAATCTGACTTACTCCGGAGCGTTCAATATCTTACCCGAGTCGACTCGAGCAAGTTTTACTCGAGTTCAACCTTACAAATGTGTGCGTAAATGTCAGAAAAATCAAATTTGTCATAACAGCGTATAACCATGGAGAGAAAAGTAATAATATGAAATATTTTAAGTGTTGCAATGGAGAATATATAGTTAAAATTATTTTCTTGTATTTTCGCTGCAACTTTTTTCCATACTACTTCACGCCTTACTCTGTCTGACGAAAAATCATTTGTAGGTATATATAGGCATCAATAAGGCAAAGTAGGCAAAGTAGCATTTCTGCTCCACCTTGCCTTTTCTTGGGTAATTATCTCCCCATTTTCCGCAACAGCATCTCCTTGGTACGTTACAAGTACCCCAAGCTCTTCCATGATGACGTCAAATTTAACGTCGAGTCACTTTGCTTCGACCTTTTTACCACTGTCTAAACTGACTCGAGTAAGCTTAATCGACTCGAGTAAGATAATGAACGGCAACCCGAGTCAAACATCTCACGCATACAACCTAATCTAAGAGTTCACAGACAATAGTTCGTGTGAACTGGAGTAAGATAATGAACGACATAGAGTAAGAGTAAAAATAACTTGAGTCGACTCGGGTAAGATATTGAACGCTCCGGAGTAAGTCAGATTTACCCGAGTCGACTCGAGTCGAGATATTGAACGTACCCTTGAGGGTCATTGATTGTACTTTCGGTGCCCGGTTGCGATGATTCAAAATGGCGGACGACCCAATCCAACCCAATCAAACTTCGAAAATAGCAATTTCAAAACCCAAAAATTGACCTTGACATTTGCCGATTTTTTGTATGGGAAGATCGAAATTTTTTCTGAGAAATAGCTTCCCTCTCGCTTGTTCGTTAACGGATTGGGCCGTGAGTGGTATCGCTAGAAAGCTTGAAGATTCATCTTTCTAATACGTTATCAACCATTATCCCAGGATGTCTCTGAAATAACTTATAAAGCATTTTCTAGGTTAACGACCAATTTTAAAGGGGGGTGGTCTCCGAACAAACGTTGGTCAGGAGACCATGTAGAATCGATTGGCATACCCCTGTTCAGACCTTAGCAAAACACCCTGTATATATTTATGTATACATTATTTTATTTACATTGTATTGTATAATTCCTATTTTATCGTTTGTTGTCCAGCTACGGAGCTCTACGTAGGCATGTCCCGACATGCTCTTGAAAGCTTTTTATTAATAACTTCGTACATAAAATTTACATAATTTTCTTTTTTATGCAATTCAATACAGTATGCTCTTGTTTGTTCTTATAATTTTAGAGGCTGGCTCTTATCATCACTTTTGGGAATACACCGTGAGTCACCATCATCAGCCTCATCGGTAACTAACATCGAAGAGGAGCAAGAGAACTCGTATTCCACAAAGACAGCTGAGAGTTCAAAAGACTACGCACAAAAGGTGCTGAAAGCCAAACCTTCTGAGTTGAGGGAAATGAACTTCTGGTCTCCGACTTCGATGTAATTTTATCCCAATAAGTATTCCATATTAGTTAATAAAACAGAGACAGTTACAAAAGCAATAATTCATCATCATAAATAACAAAAGAAGGAATAAGTGAATTTTTTAATTTGTTTTGAAAGGTCGCAAAGGAATAGTGAGTGCATCACACTTTTACTTTTGTAGTTATACTTTTAATCATAACCCTAAATATAAACAAGATATTTTTGATAACTAACTTTCGGTTTATCGGCACTGCTTGATCATAAGAAAAATATAAGAAATTTCTAAAGATTTAAATCTACGAAAGAACATTTCAAAAAAAAATTTTTTTTTTTTTGTAAGATTGATGAGCGTCTGCTGCTCTTTTAAGGATATTTGTCCTATTTTGATTGAAATGTTTTTTGCTATTGAAAGATTATTAACGATATGAGTAAACGTTGAAGTATCTTATATTTATAATCTTTACAAAAGAGCAACAAAAGAAGCAAACGTAAAATTCATGACTAGATGTAATTATTACTTTTATATAAGGTTATCATGTATTTATTAAGATTATATTTTTCAAGAAATAAATCTTTACTATGTAATCGTAAATGTGTTTTATATTTAACTGGGAAATCATAAAAATCATTTTATACGTTTAATATATTCACTGCTTGCCAAAAGTTGCTGGACACAGTTTTAGTCAAATGCAAAACCTTGACAAATTCTTCAATAACATTGAAAATGCATAGTATAAGGAAGACTCATTGACAGACTTTATCCTAATGATTGCAAGAGGCACCTGCAAGAAATGAAATGTTGGCGGTTCAAATAATTTTTATCTGTGAGTAGGGTCTATATACGATACGGGATTTAATTGCAAATGAATTATTCCTGAACCCCTTCGAATCGGATCGAAAAGAGCCTACAAATGCTCTCTTTGGACAAAAATTCCTTAATAAAGTTCCTAAAATTCGTCAAAATAATTTTAGTTTCCTTTGACTTCAATTAATTTTTTCGTATATAACGTCAAAACAACTCGATTGGATTTTTCTACAGAATTATTTTAACCACTTTAAACGAAAAAGTCTCAAAAAAAAAATTAAATAAAAAAATGTTTTTCAAAGACAAGCTTTTATTTAACAATGAAATATAAAAAAATATACTAAAAAGGAAAAAATAAGTTTTTGCTAAAATTTATCAATTTTGTGCCTAATATATATTTCAACCAAATATACCTTTAACGTATTTCTTCACGGTATTTCTGTATTTGTATGACTATAAATAAAAGCTTGGGCGCTCATTAGATATTAAAATTATAAACAATAGCAGTAGTGAAACGAAGCGAAATATTGTGAAATTTCAGCATAATTTCGCTTGTAATGAGAGCGCCCAAGCTTTTATTTATAGTCATACAAATACAGAAATACCGTGAAGAAATACGTTAAAGGTATATTTGGTTGAAATATATATTAGGCCCAAAATTGATAAATTTTAGCAAAAACTTATTTTATCCTTTTTAGTATATTTTTTATATTTCATTGTTAAATAAAAGCTTGCCTTTAAAAAACATTTTTTTATTTAATTTTTTTTTGAGACTAAAAGACGATGTCTTTATTAGTAAAAGAACGTCAAATTGAAATGTCAAAAATGCGTTAGCAAGACGCTGAGTAACTAGTGCGTGGTTCCGTTTGAAGCTGAATCGTGCATTAGCATCTTGAAACTCTTCTTTTGAACTTATGCGTTATTATATTAGACGTCCGCCATATTGGATTTAGAATAACGTCACATTACTTATTGTATTTCGCTTATCAAGCCCTTTCATTTGATACCCATATCATAGGGGTTACTATGAAAATTATAAATCGCCATTTTGTGACGTCCGCCATATTGGATTTAGAAATGGCGTTACTATCGTTTCCTACTCTTCAAGCTCTTTCATTTGATACCCATATTAAGGGGTTCGACCAAAAATACATGGTCCACCATCTTGTGGCGGCGGCCATTTTAAAGATATTGCAATGTTGAGTATTGCATATTGCATTGTCACCAGAACTAAAGGTGTATGCAAAATTTCAGCCCAATAGCTTCATTGGAAGTGGGTGAAATATTGATTGCAAAATTCCAGGACACACGGTGAAGTTAATATACCAGCTTTATTGAAGACAAAAATTTGATTGTAAAGGGTGTTTTTTTTAGAGGCGGAGAACTTTAAATTGAAATAAAAAAGAAAAATGTTTTCAATATACATTAAATTGGCTTTATTTGAAAGATAATTTTTTGGCATTAATATTTGAATATGATTTCGGGCATGTGGCCGCCGCGGCTGGTGCGTACTAAGAAGATGAATCCTTTATCTTCAAAGGTTAATCCGGTCCTGCACGTACAAAATTTTATCGAAATTCGAGAAGAGCGGATATTCTTCACTTGTTCCTTAGTTTGCTGTTAGATCGGGAAATTGAAGTGGTAAAGAATACTTTGTACAGTTGGGTTTCCACAAACCCAATTTTAAATAAGACCGCTCCGCTAAATGAATGACAAGATACCGTTGGCATTTATCAGCTGTTGAAAATTTCGCGTCTTTTACCAGCCCTGAATGTAAACACACATCTGTCAAAAAACCGAAGTCAAGTCGATGGGAATGGAGTTGAGTTTTTGTTTCGATAGATTTTGTGAATAACTCTATAAATTCTGCAATGGATTACGATTTTAAAATGAAAACGCAGGTCGAGCGGACCAAAGTGGAGGACTTGTTCAACTACGAGGGCTGCAAAGTCGGCCGCGGCACATATGGACATGTGTACAAAGCGAGGAGGAAAGAAGGAAACGATGCTAAGGAGTTTGCCCTTAAACAAATCGAGGGCACCGGCTTATCCATGTCGGCGTGTAGAGAAATAGCGGTAAGAGTATTTTCTAATCATAAATAAAATAGCTAATTAATGAATGGGATTCGTTCGCAGCTGCTGAGGGAGCTGAAGCACCCGAATGTCATAAACCTCATCCGAGTTTTCCTTTCCCACACGGACAGGAAGGTTTTTCTGCTGTTCGACTACGCGGAGCACGATCTGTGGCACATAATCAAGTTTCATAGAGCAGCGAAAGCAGCTAAGAAAACAGTCGTCGTGCCAAAGGGAATGGTGAAAAGCCTGCTGTATCAAATCTTGGACGGCATTCACTACTTGCATACCAACTGGGTTTTGCATCGTGATTTGGTAATCCTTATAATGTTACAAGTAGTTTTGCACTAAATTCTCTATTTTTAAAGAAACCGGCAAATATTTTAGTAATGGGCGATGGAAATGAGCGAGGTCGTGTTAAAATCGCAGACATGGGATTTGCGCGTCTCTTCAACGCCCCTTTAAAGCCTTTAGCTGATCTAGATCCAGTCGTGGTCACGTTCTGGTATCGGGCACCTGAACTTCTTCTAGGTGCTCGTCACTATACAAAGGCCATTGATATTTGGGCCATTGGTTGTATATTCGCTGAGCTTCTAACTTCTGAGCCAATTTTCCATTGTCGTCAGGAGGATATAAAAACTAGCAACCCATACCACCACGACCAGCTCGATAGAATTTTTAATGTGATGGGATTTCCCCAAGATAAAGACTGGGAAGACATTAAAAAGATGCCTGAACACCACACTCTAATTAAGGACTTCAAAAGAGCCAAGTAAGTCATTGCGTAATCAATTAAAATATCTGTTTACAATCCTCTGGAAGTTTATAATATGACTGAAGCATATCATAGCATAGTTAAAAGTGCTGATGCGAGGGTCTATAGAAAGAGAAAAATGCTTTTTAACAAAATATTAAACGGACGAAAAAGGAACTGAAAAGTGAAAAATAATATAAAATAATGGTGCTACAGAAAAAAAAACAAATATACCCGTCGACTTGAGAACCTGCTCCTTTTACGTCGGTTAAAAAACAATTTTAATATTGAATATTAAATGAAAGAGCGAAGCAGCGCCGGACCGTTTTTAATAAAGTTCCTAAAATTAGTCATTTCAGTAACCTCTGACTTCAATTATTTTTTTCGTTCAAAGTGGTTAAAATAATTCGATTAGAAAAATCCAATTGATTTTGACATTCTGTAGACTTATTTTAACCACTTTGAACAAACAAATTAATTGAAATCCAAAAATACTGAAATGAGTAATAGAATTTCGAAACTTTATTATTATTATAAAGAGTATAGTTTTGATAATTAAAATGTAAAATAAAGTAATTAAACTGTCTTATTTATATGATAAAAGATAATAAGATCACTGAAGTAAATGTCGCTTCCTAAAAAATTTACACGCTGTAAAGGAAACCTGGCGGTACATGGTTTTAATTGTAGGAAACAGCAAAAAATAAAAATAACCCGAAGCAGTCAATACAGTGAATACAAATACTTTAGAACAAAGCCTAAAGCAAACCACAAGGGGGTCTTATTTAGTTGGTCACGAAATTAAAAGGAAAATTATTAAATGGTTAAGCAAAAAGCTCGTAACAAAAATGAGAAATATTTTTGGTTTGGTTATTAGTTATATAAGTCTTTTTGATTGGTCAGTCTAATATGTACAGTACATATTTGCTATGTAAATTATCCTTTTATTTCAGTTATGCAAATTGCTCATTAGCTAAATATATGGAGAGACACAAAATTAAACCAGATAGTAAGGCCTTCCACTTGCTGCAGAAATTACTTTTGATGGATCCTAATAAAAGAATTACTTCCGAGCAAGCAATGCAAGACCCCTACTTCGCAGAAGATCCACTGCCCACGCAAGATGTGTTCGCTGGTTGCCCAATTCCGTACCCTAAAAGAGAATTTTTAACAGACGACGATCAGGAGGATAAATCAGACAATAAACAAAGGCAAAACCAACAGCAGCAACAACAGCAAAATGTATTTCTTTTTTTAATCTCAATCGCAACCAACCTATTCAATAACTTTCCCTTTAAAGATGCCACAACAAAACCAACAACAAAACAATCAACATCATGAAGGCCCCAACAACAAGCGGGTAAGACTGTCTGGACCCACTGGCCATCCTCAGCAGCAGCAAGGTCAAATGAATCAGTCTCAAGACTTCCACCATCAGCAGTCTCAGCAGCAAATGATGTTTAATAATGCCCAACAGCAACAAAGTAATTTTCAGCAGCGGTTTTAGCATTTTCATATCTACCAAACATGCGCGACGATTAGGAGTATGAATTTTCACTTCATTTCGACTGTTTAGATTATTCATTTAAAGATATCATGTAATAGGACGCAAATATAAATTTGTTCAATTGAAATGGATTTAAATGAATTAATTTATAGTGGTCCTGGCAGGTAAATATTTATTGTATTTTCATAAAAACATCCCTTGCGGCATTTTTCTAGTTTTACTTATTTTGCTTTTGAACCGAAAACCAAAGGAAAAGAATATAACTGATGTTTCGTTAAGGTCTGAACAGGGGTATGCCAATCAATTTGCTAGGAGACTTCCTTCCTAAAATCGGATTAGCGCTAGGGTTAGGTGTAGAAAAGAAATCCCCAATTGACACGAAATCTGCTCAGCCAACCTCACCATCTCATTTCATAATAAAATTTAATTAGGTTTATTAGGTACATATGTATGTACAAATGTGGATTTTAGGGACTTTAAGAAAAGACAAAAACGCACCAGCAGTTCCAGTCCAGGCAGACAAATTTTCGATCTTCCCATACAAAAATCGGCAGAATGCAGGGCCAAAGTCAAGTTTTGGGCTTAAAATTGCCATTTTCGAAACTAGATGCGGCCTCTCCCGCTTGTGTTTGTTGGCGGATTGGGTCGTGGGTGGTACCGTTGGAAAGCTTGAAGGCTCAGCTTTCTAATTATCAGTATCCTAGGATCTCTTTATCAGGAGACCATGTAGAATCGATTGGCATACCCCTGTTCAGACCTTAGCAAAACACCCTGTATATAGACTAGCTGACCCGGTGAACTTCGTACCACCTAAAATTGATTTGATTGTAACTCTTCATAAGAGATTATGAATCCCAATCAACCTTCCAACCCCAAGTCATTGAGATCGGCAATATTGGCCGCACTGTGTAGGGTTTGAGTTTCGTTTGGTGAGTAAATGAAACTCGTTCGTAATTCAAATCTTTTAATTAATCGTATACTGGGATGTGCATATGGATGCATTGTTATTCTTCACTGACAACTTTATAATCTTGAAATCCTCGTATAACAAAACTAATCGAGTATCGCTGAAAAACAATGGCTGATCAAAGTAATTAATTTCGCTTTAACTAAATCTTACCTCAAAATCCACTACTTTTTTATCAGAACACAATTTTAAATTATAAGTTCACCTGCTCTAAAACTACTGTGCAAAGGTAGCATAATCACTAGTTTTTTAATTGAAAGCTTGAATGAATGGTTGGACGAGGTACTTGCTGTTTCACATTAAATATTAGAATTTTATTTTTCGGTAAAAAGCCTAGATATTTTTAAAAGACGAGGAGACCCCATAGGCCTTTATATTATAGATTTTATTTTTTATTCAGATTTTTTTTTTTTTCACTGAATTTATCATTCTTACTCTGTAGGACAAATTGTTAATCTTGAAATAACTAACTAAATAAATGAAATGAAATGACTTTTTTTTCATTGAAATTCCGTATAAAACTTCTGTCGTAATATCATTTCAGTAAACTTTGACTTAAATTTTTTGCATTGAAAGTGTTACTTTGAAATAAATTTTATGCAAAGTGTTATATATAATTTAATCGAAGTAGGTATTATTCTGTTTTTCGATTTATTACTTTTCAGCATTTCCTTTAGGTTTTTCCAAATACTAGTATCGCCTACTGGTCGAAATTCGACCTTACGAACTTAGTTCGATTTTCTATTATATTGTCAAGTAGGCCAGTTCATTTTGACAAACAGAGTAAAAAATAATCATTCCTCACGGCCTACTTGGTTTTTTATCTGAGGAATATAAGTAAAACTTTACCTGGCTTTCACACCTTTCCCTATGCACCTGAATAAAACATATATTGTGCACATCTATGAAAAAATACCTATTAATATATAGATTCTTTTTTAAACCACCCCTGTATTGAGACGAACAAAACAAAAACATAATCATCCAAATCGGTCGTGCCTTTCTCGACTAACGCAAGGCATTCATTTTTATGTATTTAGATATGAATATGGTCAATGCACGCAAATATAATTGCGAAACACATACATACATATATACAATAATATTTCAAAAATGCGCCCATCGCACGACCACTCGCCCCTAACGCTGAATACACCAAGTCTGTTGGGTTAAACTTTTTGTGTATTTCGTCATTTATGATTTCCATTTAATTTAATAAAAATAAGGTGGTAATTCTAACAGAAAATAATCGTATTGTTATTTTAACAGTGTGAGAACTAAAAAGTCCAGCGAAGCCAAAACTTTTCAAAGTTAGTTGCATTTGTTTAGAGAGGACAAATGTTTGTCGGTAATGCCTGGAACCACCCAAGAACGAACCAAGCAAAATCAGGAAACACAGCTAAAAAGAGAGTTCAGTGAAAAGAAATAATGGGCTCTAATCTACTAATTTCAGAAATAGTCACCAGTGGAATGGCTATAGATATCAGTGGCTAAAAATCAAAGCCACGTGGAAACCACTTGACCAGTGATCAATGAAAATTTTTTAATGTAGCCATTCATTTTATTCAGCGATTATTAGGAATATAACGCTGAAATTTGTTACACGTCTATGTAGATACTTTATACTTGCTACAGAGATATGAATTAAGATTTTGGGGAAAACAAAGCTAAGACTATCTCTTTTACGTGAACATTGGGGATGAAAAGAAAAATGTTTACTTACCCCATTGAGTGGGGTATCGTAGTAAAGGGAATTTCATATGAATATGAAGTTTCTTGAACTCTTTTTCAAACGCGACGTTTTGGAATTCTTTGACTCTAAAATTGCCATTTTCGATTAGGTTGGTGACAGCTGAACGCAATTTCGGAAACATCCGAAAAAATCTAGAATACTAGCACATAGTCTAAAATTAGTTTTAAATATACCACGACTTACAAGAGTGAAGTGGCTTACGAGGGTTTTAATATAAACTCACAATGATTTCCTTTCATTTGTTTTTTCTTGTTTTTGGAATTCTATTTTAAATTGAATATTTTACATGCATCCTTAAATCTAAATTTAAACATTATACTTTTACATTTTATGCTCCATCCGTTTTAGCTGCTTCTTTTCTAGGGCCTGTTGCAAGTTTTGCGGCATTGGGAACGCTGATTTTATCGCAGGCTTTCTTAAACGGAGTGGACTTGGAGAAGGATTTGGGCTCGACGGATACTGAATCCCAGAATTTTGGGTTGAATTCACGTTACCCACGGTAATCGGGTCAACTAATTCTCGATATCTTCCAGTCGCCTTGTTGTAGGTTGAATGTGACCCCGCAAGACTCCGAACTTTTCGAATTAAAGGACTTGGGGTCATTGAATTTCTTTGACTTTCTTCAGGAATTTTAACAAATATCTGCATTTCGTCCTTGTTAAATTTAAGGGAAGCAGGAAGCTGTTGAATCATTTCATCTTCGGTCTCGTTGATAATCGATTGAATTTTTGAATAATTCTCATAGAGATTCTCATCTGGTTTAACCCTTGTCTTTCCAAATTTTGCCCCTGTTGTTGTTTTAGTGCTGGAGGTGCTGCTGCCACAGCCTAAATTTTGAAGTTGTCCAATTGGGTTTAAAGTGACTGTCGGCCTCTTTAGTACTGGCAAATTTTCATCTAGTGCAGGATTTGGCCTCTTCCTTAAATTATTTCTGAATCCTCCTTGGTCTTCTGGTTCATCGGTTGATGAATCGCAATTGTCCTTAATGTCATCAATTTGTTGATCCTCATTCTGATATTGATCCCGTTCCCGTTCTTCAACTTCTTCAATTTCATCCTGATCTTGACTTTGACCTTGCATATGTTGGCCGCGATTGCGACTAACCTCCTCCAAATTTTCCTTAATTTTATTATTATTTATCGTCTCTGATTCGCTTTCATCGGATTCATCTATAAAAATGATCACCTTGTCGTAATCATGATCTAGCATCGGCGGACGACTATGGCCCGATTTTAAATATTTATAAATTTTTCGCTTGTATTTACGTTTTTCTTTTCTGTATGAATCATCAATATCATCATCTGAATTTTCTATTAAATGTTGTTGAGTTTTGGTCGGGTGATGAAGTTGTTTTTCATTTGGTTGTTTAATCGGAAGTCTTGTGTAATCTGCATCGTCAACAAGGGCTGCATCAGCGCTACAAAGACCACGAATTTGTAAAAGTTTAGCGCATTTCAGTAAATATGGTAGTCCTGCTTGGGAGACGTTCACTTCACCCTCGTACATGAAATCGACCAAAGCTTGAATTTCCCACAATTTAATGTCGTGTGGCATTATCACGATCGGATGTTTGCACGGATTCTCGCTGAGGAGGCTCTCAAAATATGTGGAGCAGGCGGCGAGGACCAGGCGATGGCAGTGAACCTGGTGACCCTCGCAGGCTAAGGTCACATCAATGAATCGTTTACCTGCCAACAGCTGCGGAATAGCACATCCCAAACTCTTGAGGTGACTTTTCCACCGTACACAGAATTGCTGCTGTGATGCCGCGGTCGGATTCATTATTAATTCTTATTTCTTTAATGATTTATTTTAATTTATTTATTTTTGGTTTTTTCGTTTGTATATTTTTTATTTATATAAAAAACTCACTCATTTATTTTATCTTTCATTTTTAAACGTCACACAAATTAAATTTCAATCATTATTTTAAAACGAAATTAATTTTTTGTTTTTTTATTTTCTTTTGTTTTATTTATTAAAGGTCTTTGGTTGAATCCATGGAGGAAGAAACGAAAACGGAGAGGCTATGTCGTGTAAAAAGCCTGTACGTGAGATAAGCATTTTTGCTGTCAGGAACAGTGCAAAACGGGCCAGGGGTATCACCTTATTTTGACGTTTGGCTGTTATTAGAATTCAAATTTGATTGTTTACGTGCGTGAATTAAGGTTTTCTACCGAATTTTGAATAAATCAAAGGATTATTAGTACGTTTAGTGTGTGATATTTGGTGTAGTGCAAGTAAAGTTCTTAGTTCCTTTTATAATTAAAAAAGGTAATTTTGAATATGAAGTGCGCCGTGGTGTGCTGTAAAAACAATCGGCGATATCCCAATAGAAAAACATTTTTCAGGGAAGTGAGAGTGTTATTTAATATTTTATAAATGTGCTTAAGTGAATTCCGATAAACAAATTTGTCGACCTAAATTATATAAATGGGAAAATAAAGTTTTAATTTAGGTGTCCCAGTTTGTTGACGTTTCAAAATCTCCCCTATTGTTTGGGCGTGTTGTTAAATTCAGAATCTTTAAGATTCTTCAAGACAAAGTGTTGCTATATTCAGATTTTCTTAAATGTCAAGTGTTGTTAAATTCAGACTTAAGAAAAAATTCTTTAAAGAGCATTCAGACTGAATCAAACGCACTTGAACCGTTTGGATTTCAAAAACAACTATCAGTGCCAACTGTCAGTGAGATTTATTCATCAAATATTAGTTTCTGAATTTCTTTTATGTTTGAATCGTCGAAAATTATTTTATTTATTTTTATTTATTTCTGGTTTCCACAATCAAAAGACAAAAGTCTTATATCGACTGCTAAGTATACTTAAACACAGTTATATAGCGGCTAAATCTAATACAAACTAGGATTGAGCTATTCACAACCAGTTTACATTCAAAATCGCGTTCCAACTGCATACCCCCAAAATGATGACCACCCACACCCAACAGCCCGCATAATAGATAGCAATGTAAAAATGTAAAAATGTAACAATGTAAGATGAGACTCACGGTGGTGGAATGCACGGACACCCAGGCAACCAAGCGAACAATCATAACAAAGATTCATAGCTGACTAGTCAAGTGGCTTAAGCACTTATTTTTAAAGGTAGCAGCAGAGAGAGCAGCACACTTAAGTGAGGCAGGCAAGCTATTCCATAAACGGGCAGCCCTCACAATAAAGGAAAGCTCCATGAACTTCGATGTATGGGAAGGAATCAGAAGGCTTCTAACACGAGACGAGCGAAGGTAAGTAAACCGCTGATACAGATAAACAGGGGCACCCTGCATAAGGATCTTGCGAGCCAAGAGTAGAGCCCTTAATTTAAAGAAGACCTCCAGCGAACAACCCAGAAAACAGCGAACATAAGGAGAGACATGATCCCGAGCTTTTAGGTTATATATGAACCTGATAGAAGTGTTAAAACAAACTCTAACACATTCCATCTCTCCTCCTGCGCACCCACCAGAAATTTCACAGCCATACATAAAGAGAGGAAGAATAAGAGTCCTGATAAGGGTGACCCGCAGTGAAAACGGGAGAACATTTTTAACAGAGTAAAGCCTCCGCATGGCTAAGAATACTCGCTGTCTTAGGAGAGAAAAATGATCACTCCAACTTAGCGTTTCGTTTATCACCACTCCAAGATTCTTTGCCGCACTGACGTAGGGAATGACTCTGTTGTCAAGGATAATGCTACTCATGAGGTGTTTTACCGGGGTCCTGTAGATTGCTAGTGCCTGGGACTTATCCGGATTTAGCATTAGCTTATTCAAGGCAGCCCAGCCAGACAAGGCAGCGAGGTCTTGGTTAATCAGCGAGACAGTATTATTTAGGCGCTCTAAACGTGACGAGTATAAGATCTGAACGTCGTCTGCGTACATATGGACCACTCCGGTGCTAATACTACTAGGCAGATCATTGATGTAAAGGCTGAAGAGTAGGGGTCCGAGCACAGACCCCTGAGGGACTCCGCAGCTAACTGAGCATCTTTCGGAAGACTGACCACGCATGGTAACATACTGTGATCTGCCAGTAAGATAGGAAAAGATCATATTACAAGCAGATGACGAGAAGGCAAAGAATCTTTTGAGCTTAAGACACAAGATGGAATAGTCAATACTATCAAATGCCTTACTAAAGTCCAGCAACAGCAACGTTGAAACCTTTTTCTCATCAATATTACAACGAACAGACTCGGTAACATCAAGGAGAGCCGTAGTGGTACTATGTGCTTCCCGGAAACCTGACTGTCTTACATAAAGTAAGGAATTACTCGCCAAGTAGTCGGCTACCTGCTTCCTAACCAGGACCTCCCATACTTTAGACAGGGCCGGCAAGATACTAATCGGGCGATAATCGCTCACAGCCTTGGCCTCACTCTTTTTAGCTATAGGGCGAATTTTGGAACATTTCCAAGCTGACGGGAAAGTTGAAGTAGTGACAATAGTATTGAAGACGTGCAGAAGATGCGGACTAATAAGGGGCCATATGAGCTTGACAAACTTAATAGGGATATCGTCGTGACCGACTGCATTAGACCTTATAGAGAACAGAGCCACACCGAGTTCTTCCTCAGAAAAATGATTGAACGAAAAAGAGTTCTCTGATTCCGGCCATTCAGCATCAGTCCGACAGTCAGTGGGTCTAGATTGAATAGACGAAAAAAAGGCGTTAAATTCAGCCGGGCTCAGATGACTACAATCAACATCATCCACCCCGTTTACCCCGAGATCATTAACCTTCCGCCATAACTGCTTAATGGGTAGGTCGCGGCCAAAATATCTCACACCGTAATCCCTTTTAGCATCCCTAATCATTCTTGTCACCCTATTCCTCAGCACGCAATATGATTTCCAACGGTCCGTAGTTCGGGACTCCAAGTAAGCTCTAAACGCACAGTCACGTAGACATGCAGCATCCCGAATTGCAGCATTATACCACGGATTTTCTGCACGACTAGGGACCCAAGACTGAACTGGCACATGCTTGTTAAAAAGTTGTAATAGAAGGGAATTAATTACATTAAGTTGGGCATTAGTATCGCCGGTGCAATAGATTGCACTAAAATCTAACTCAGAGGTATCAGATAAGAGATTGTTTCAAACAATACAGAACACTAAATTATGAACTTAATTTTTTTTTTAAATAATTGTGATATCTCCCGTCGAACGTTTGTTATCTGTCAAACAATCACTGCAGCCAAAGTGTTGCAAAATTCAGCTAAATCACAATCCAGTCAGGAGCGCGTTCAAAAACTTAACCAAAGTTAACTATGGTTAACTATGGTAGTTCAAAAACTCGGAGGTTAACCACAACATAACCACGAACATAACTATTTGACGTTCATAAACTACTCATAGTTAACTATGCCATGGTTTAATTTTAACCATACTCCATGAGTATGGTAAGCTCATAGTTAACTAACACATTTAAGCGTAAAGAAGAAGGAAAAGTTTTTGAAATATCTGATAGCTGTCTGCGTGCAATTTGAATTGAAAGAACATGTGAAATAAAAACTGAGAAAAATGAGTTAACTACGGTTCCGCACCGTTCCGATCCGTCCGATCCGCACCGCTCCGTTGAGAAGCCTGGTTCCAATACTTCCGAAATTTGACAATTTTGTTAGTATCAAAATAGAAAGAAATAAGCTGTTGAAATATTTTAAATTGTTTTGTGAGCTATACAAGATATAACAAGAATATAAAAAACTAAAACGGCAAAGAATCATGAAGTTAGTATTCATATAATTTTTATTTTTTTTGCCATACAATTCTGGATGTCTTCGGATATCCTCGATAAATTCTTCTAAATTCATTTTTTTTCTACCTAACCGTCCTGTGTCCACTCGGAGCATTACAAATCATTAAATTGTCTCAATAAAATTTTTTGTGAGGTTATGCGTTCCGTAGCAATCCGAAAAAGTTGAAAGTTAACCAACTCTTCCGTACCGATCCGATCCGTACGTGCCATTGGGACCACCTTTCCGAGCGGCCATATATTTCCTAAGCAACCATCGAATTTTAACTTTGACAGCTGGTCGGATCGGAACGGTGCGGATACATTGGGATCGGGGCTTAACTCTGTGGTTAAGTGGCTTCGATGAGCATAACTATGGCTAACCACGGGGTTAACTATGGTTAAGTTTTTGAACGCGCTCCAGTTCAGCTGACAGCTAGTTAACGTAAGAAATATTCTGAATTTAACAACACGCCCTTTATCACCTTATTTTTTAGTGGCGGTACATTTTCAGGAAGAATTGGATAGGGGCACCGGGAAAATTTTGTAAGTTATAATTGTTTGTTAATTATGAAATCAATTAAAATATTTTAAGTAGTAATTTTCTCATTTGTTTAACTTCTTAATTAAAACGTATAATTGGCATTGTAAAAATTAAAGAGCCCCTAACCAAAAAATGTCTCTTTTTATCTACTTCAATGAGGAAAACTCACACATTCTAATCCCTCTAACAGTCTAACACAACTGGAGAAATGCTTAAAGTTTTTCTGGATGTAGCCGTTTTCGTTTGTACCTCCATGGTTGAATCCACACTGTTCAGAAATAGAGCGGAACGAGCTCCCATTTTATTCAGAAATCGAGGTTCTGATTCTGGACCTTGAAAATGTTTTGAAAGACAAAAAAGGCAAATCAGCACCTGGGGTGGATGGGGTAACATTTTCGATGATTGGGGACTTGTCAATTGAGGGTAAAATAGCCCTAAATAGACCTAAAAGGTCAAATAAATATGTGGTAATGGTTACGATTGACTTAGACAGTGCTTACGACAGGGTGGATCTAAGTAAACTTTATGCTGCCTTTCTAACAGTAGGAATCCCTAGACCGGCTTGGCTGATAGTTTTTCATGCGGTCCTGATGGAATCCCTGTCTCTCTTTTTAAAAAATGTTCCGACTCTCTCGTTAGTGTTTTGTGTTATTTATTTAACTTATCTATCTCCTCAGGTGTTTTCCCCGCATCATGGAAATCCTCGTTTATTATCCCTTTGCATAAAAAGGGTAATAGGAACGACATATCTAATTACAGACCAGTTGCAAAATTGTGCGCGGTTGCTAAAATATTTGAGGCTCTCATTTATGATGCTTTATACTTCCATTGTAAGTCATTCTTAGGCTCTTTCCAGCACGGTTTTAGAAAAGGCAAATCGACATCGACTAACCTCCTTGAGTTCTCGAATTTCTGTGTGTCTGCTCTAGAAGCTGGTAAGCAGGTTGACTGTATATTTACAGATTTTAGCAAAGCATTTGACCGAATTAGTCATGACATCTTAACCACCAAGCTTTCTGCGCTCGGGTTTCCACAATTGTTTGTGAACTGGGTTGGTTCTTACGTGACTGGTCGCACTCAGAGGGTATCATTCCGTGGATGCTTGTCTAACGAAATAGTTAATACATCTGGTGTACCTCAGGGTAGCCATCTTGGTCCACTTCTATTCATTATTTACATAAATGACTTGTCTGGGTGCTTAAGACACTCGAACATTCTATGTTACGCTGACGATGCAAAGATTTTTCGGGTTGTATCTTCCCCATACGACTGCTTCCTTTTAAATTCTGACTTGGACGCCTTCTATAAGTGGTGTTCTGCAAACTGTCTCCCCCTCAATGTAAGTAAGTGTACGTCAATGTCGTTCTCAAGGAAAAGGCTCTCTTTGGATTACGCTTACAATATTAACAATTGTGAATTGTCACATCTTGATAAAACCAAGGACCTGGGAGTGTGGCTGAATCGTCGCTTTACCTTTGACGACCATATTAATGCGATTGCAAACAAAGCCAATGCTACTCTGGGCTTCATCAAAAGATGGTCCAAGGAGTTCAACGACCCTTATATTACTCGGCTGCTATATTGCACTTTTGTTAGACCTATTTTAGAATACGCCAGTTGTGTTTGGGCACCATTCTACTCCATTCATATAAACCGCATTGAAGCTGTTCAGCGACGGTTTATCCGATTTGCACTCCGCGGGCTTCCGTGGAATGATCCCCTCATTTTACCTCCTTATTTACTTCGCCTAAAACTGATAAACCTTGCTTCTTTGGAATCTCGTCGCGAAATCTCCAAAACTGTTTTCGCCTTTGATTGCCTTCAAGGTAATATTGATTCTCCGGTTTTGTTGTCTTCGTTTAACATTGCGGTTCCCTCTCGCTCTCTGAGACATAAGGGTTTTCTCCGGATTTCCCATCACCGCACTAATTACGGTTTCAATGAGCCTATCACATCTATGTCCCATTGCTTCAATGATAGCTTTGATCGCTTCGACTTAAATGTGTCCAAAAAATGTATTAAGACTAGACTTAGTTGACTTCCATGTCGCTTAACTTCCTCACATTATTAAGTCATTGTACATATATACATATGTGTCTAACTTATAATATCTTTTTGTAGTAATCAGTTTGTTGATGAAGCGTAAATAAATATAGTTATCATCAACTGGATTATCAACTTCTTTAGGAACAGGAAATTAATACTGAAATCAAAAAGTGTTGAGGCTGTTGGGGGCATGCCTCAGGGTTGTGTGTTGAGTCCCATCCTTTACAATATTTATAGTGCCCCCCTCCATGAAACAACTACGGAGGGTGTGGAACTTTATCAGTTTGCAGACGATTTTTGTTTCCTTGCGGCAGGTGACAGTAAGATCTTTGTCCAGGATCTGATTCAGAGGAATTTGGAAATTTTACTTCTTGTGCGAATAGTTTAGGTATAAAACTGAATGTATCAAAATCAAAGTCGATCCTTATTGGTGGGAGAAACACACTTTCCCTCACTGCGAGTGGAATTAGAGTTCCATCTATGAGAACTTTAAAATTTTTGGGCTGGACTTTCACTAACAACCAAAAAAGCGGTTGTCACTTCAAGAACGCTATTGAGGCCTTGGAAAAAAACCAAAGGGTTATTACCCTGCTGAGTGGCACCAAATTTGGTATAAGGCCTGGGACCGCACTAATTCTGTATAGATCTCTAATCAGGTCTAAAATGGAGTACTCAAGATCCCTGTCGTTCGATGAGTCGAATACTCTTGAAAGGAGGATTGGGACAACCACAAACAGGTTCATCAGAAAATGCTCCACCCCAATCCACCCCAATCCAGGTCTTATATGCAACTGCTGGGGAGCTTCCGTCCATTTTGAGGGCTGAGGCAGTTACCTGTAAGGAGATCTTTAAAATTCTATTGATCAGACCCTCCTTCCTACAAATGATTTCCTGTGTGACTCCTGTTACACCTTTTGAGAAATGCTTACATAAATACAAGGAGCTCTTTGATTTAGCGAAGTGTGATTCAATTGTCTTCCCAAATTTTAGTGTTTCTAATGTCGACACTAACTTCCTGACTGGTGTAGGGGTTAAGAGCCAGATTAATGGAGAAATCGTAAGACGTATAATGGCTGCAAGGAGGTCCTCTTTCTCTGAGAGTGAGGTTAATAGTCGCTACAGATGCTTCAGTGGTAAATGACAGGGTGGGTTTGGGTGTGTTTTTTGCTGGGACAGGGAAGGAGTTGTCCTTTCTGTACCCCTGGAGACTATCCACTCTGTCTGCAGAACTTTTAGCCATGAAGTTAGCCTAAAGGGGGCGGTTGGAAGGGGTCTGGCGAGACTGATAATACTGACCGATAGCCTAACTGGATGCAATGCTTTAAGAAGAAGGTCTCATCACCATCTGGTAGTGGACATTCTGTCTTTGGTTGAGGAGTTTGAGTCTGTGAGGTTTGTTTGGGTACCGTCCCATATGGGCATAGAGGAAAACGAAAGGGCTGATGTGTTGGCTGAAGTGGGTAGAGTTGAGGGTGCACCCATTTGCCATTACCTTACGATTGATGATGCCTTTCTAAGCATTAAGAGTAAAATATTCAATGAGTGGAGTAGAAATTTTCAAGAGGCCTCCCTGATTAAGGGAAGATTCTTTGCGTCAATTGTTGGAGAACCAATGAGAAAACCATTGCTTGTGAAGTCGGGTTTACCGACTAAAATAGTGAGAATGTTGAATAGGATTTTGGCAGGGCAGGACAAGGTCAGACTGAATGGTTGGGATGTGCTTGAGAATCCTGAATGTGATGTGTGTCGCATAAACGAGAACACAGAACATTTGTTGCTGAGATGCTCTAGATTCGCTACGGTCAGGAGGAAATGCCCTTTTCTTGTGAGAGCTTCTGGGTTGGTCGAGGCCCTGGCACCTTTCAGTGTAGATAGGATGGAAGAATTGGGGCGTTTTTTAATAGAAGCTAATATAAACCTATAAGGTTGTCCCCACGCTCGGAGTTCTATAGTTTTATTTTCTGCTTTCTAGTTTTGATTACAAAAATTTGTGATGCTTTTCCCGCTCAGTCGATAATTGTGTAAGTTTTTAAGTCAAGACTAGAGTTACATTACGGTGTCTTAACCACATTGTTTTTATTAGAATCTTAATTTCACAAACTGTAAAGCTGGGCTCACTTCCGTATTATCTTTGTATTGAACTCTTATTAGACTTTTATTGATTCATTGCATTTTGTGGGGTCCTCATCTTGTCGGTGTTCTTGAAAGAATTACACTAATGACTGGCGTCATTCCCTACACTGCCATCTGACGTGAGTGTCCGTGCAGACACTAAGAAGACTACCGGACTGTGCTATATTGAAGGACGAAGGCTGTATAGGCCTACTTACAATCTACCATAACTGGAGAGCCAGCGACGGGATCCGACCTGGAGAAAAGAACAACTTTGAGTACAAGGGCTGCACAAGTCCCAAATCATTTACCCTTACTGAATACCTGCAATTCAATCTTGAGATATGGTTAATATGGCCTAACGGCCAGGACAAAATAAGTCACTTAAATGTGCACTGCCTTGCATAAGGCAGTAACTCAAAACAAACAACAACAACAACAAAAACGGAACCTCTTTAGATTATGACACTGACGGAGACATTTAACCCTATATTGGGAACTAGCAATATTTAGATACTAATGTCAGCAATGTTCAGAGGTATAAAGTTACCACCTTAATTTCAGCTTTTGATAACTACTTAGTTTTATGCCCAAATCTACAAGAAAGCAGATGAAGCTAAAAATTAAGGTGATATATTTTTGTTCAAGAGAAGATAAGAAATGTAAGACAACGTTCGGGATTTTTAGAAAAACCAGTAGTTAATTTAACAACAAAATCTTAGGGGTCTGAATCGCAGTTAGTTTAACAATTTTTTTTAAGAATTCCTTGCTCCAAGTACTTCAGTTAACGTCTGGCTGAAATACCTCCGAGCCAACGCATAGCTGACGACACTATGGGGTATTTGTTGTAAGCTAGCTTGGCTAATGATTTTTTTGACTTCAAAAAAATATACGACATCTTTACACTTAATGTTCGATATAAATAAAAAAAGGAAATTTAAGAAATATCCCTTATTGAGATATGAAAAAAAAATGAAATAAACGTAAAAAAAAGCTTGTAAAATGGTAAGAAACGTAAGTACTCAAATGGGAATTACGAGGCTGGGGTCTATCTGACCACTAGGTGCCAGTTAAGGGTTAATATAGATTTTATTTCTAGTAGCTTACATTTTATAAATTACTAGCTGACCCGACAGACGTTGTTTTGTCAAACGCGCGAAGTTTAAGTAGTTGTCGAAAACTTTGAATAAAATCGGTAAAGTCGTTCTCAAATTATGTTACCCGGTGTAAAAAATGAAAAAAAGCGATTCTGCCGAGCAGGATTTGAACCCTGGACCGTTGGATTAAAAGTTCAACACTCTACCGAATCGACTGAGCTCAATAACAGTTTTCTGAAATTTTCCAATTTCCTGCGAAATTTTCTTAATTTTTCTTTCCGTAATAACCTTCTACAAAGTATTAGAAAACTTAAAAAAAAAAGATGAGTGAAATCGGTAAAGTAATTCTCAAGTTATTCCATGACCACGCGAAATAGGGATTCATTTTTATACATATATATACATAGATAGCTGGATTACCCGGTCTCACCCGTACTAGATTAGTTTTGCGTATGCGAGGCATTATCGAAAGCAAAAAATCCTGTTATCAAATTGAAGTCGTTGTAGCACAAAATTGAAATATTCACACACACGTCTGCCCGTTCCGTTAATAAGGCCTTTAAAAAGTCATGTGACATTTTAAATCTCTGATCAAAGGGGACATATGACTGATTTTACACTGTATGACTCGTCGTTTTTGTTGTTCTTAACAATTTCCATTGTTTTTAACATTCGAAAATAAAAAAAAAAGTAGCCTATGACCTTCTCTATGGTCTAATCTATCACTGTACCAAATTTCATCAAAATCGGTTAAATGGTATAGACGTGAATAGACGTGAAAGCGTAGCAGACAGACAAAAAGTAGCCTATGACCTTCTCTATGGACTAATCTATCACTGTACCAAATTTCATCAAAATCGGTTAAATGGTTTAGACGTGAATAGAGGTGAAAGCGTAGCAGACAGACAAACAGACAAAAAGTAGCCTATGACCTTCTCTATGGACTAATCTATCACTGTACCTAATTTCATCAAAATCGGTGAAATGGTTTAGACGTGAATAGACGTGAAAGCGTAGCAGACAGACAGACAAAAAGTAGCCTATGTCCTTCTCTATGGTCTAATCTATCACTGTACCAAGTTCCATCAAAATCGGTTAAATGGTTTAGACGTGAATAGACGTGAAAGCGTAGCAGACAGACAAAAAGTAGCCTATGACCTTCTCTATGGACTAATCTATCACTGTACCAAATTTCATTAAAATCGGTTAAATGGTTTAGACGTGAATAGAGGTGAAAGCGTAGCAGACAGACAGACAGAAAAAAAGAAGCCTATGACCTTCTCTATGGTCTAATCTATCACTGTACCAAATTTAATCAAAATCGGTTAAATGGTTTAGACGTGAATAAACGTGAAAGCGTAGCAGACAGACAGACAGACAAAAAGTAGCCTATGTCCTTCTCCTAGTTCTAATCTATCTTTGTACGAAATTTCATCAAAATCGGTCCAGTAGTTTCGGAGCCTATTCAATGCAAACAAAGAAACAAACAATCAAATCTTTCCTCTTTATAATAGTATAGATAGATTTCACAAAAGGGCTCTGAGAAAAACATGGAAAAATGATACTTTTCTGCAGGTAAAGGTGGTTAAAATGTGTTTCAGCGTCCTACAAATACGGTTCTATTTTTTAGGTTAGATTTGTATTAATTCTTAGTAAAATTTAGAGTTTTTGGTGTAAACGGTAATTTTATATTTTGCACAACGAGTTCAGGCAGCAACTGCACCGAAATAAGTTTTAGGGTATAAGCAGAGACAACAGCATGAATCAGGATGTTGCCTTGCTCTTGTATTTTTATCTTTTTTTCTACGAATCGCAGCAAAAAATTTAATTTTAATTTCACGATTTTTCACCTTTCGCCCCAGTTTTCTCCGATATTCACGTTATTAACATACCTACTTTTTATTTTTTTTAAGTTACCTATCTAATTACCTTTCCAAAAAGGTGCAACATGCCCAGGCATCGCGAATTTCGAGCCGAGGCAAAAGCGTTCACAATTTCTTCTATGGGATGCACAGTCTTTATGTTATTTATTAGTCTGCGGTACTACATTACATAATAATTTAATTATAATGTTATTGCAATTACCTTTATCGGGAACGTTTAATTTTGTTAAAATTAATGTTAAATTTAGTTATATAGGCATTAAAAATTAAACGCCTATAAAAACCTAGTCCCATCAGTTAAAGGGGATACCCAAATGCCTACGTCATTATAAGAAGTCAAAATAAACCGGCACTGTAAAGACGAAACGTATCTGCATACATACGTGCAGGGAGCAAAAGAACGGCTAGGGATTACGGAGGAAAGACGACCGCTTGTAAGCGCAAAGGCAAATACGTTTACGCACTGCGCATCGTCATGGCTGGTTGAGTGTATTAGTGTATTCGGACAGTGGCTTACTCAAAATATCGCATCGCCAGCAAGCTGCGAACTGCCTCCTAGCTTTCACACAGAGCTTGAAAAAAGTGGTTCCTCCTCTAATGTTCTACTTGTCACCTCTTTATGTATTATTTCTCTATGGTAATAGTAATAGGAGGTGAATTCCTGTTTTTATTTTTTATTTATCAAAAAAAATTGTCGGTGCTTCTTTTGGTAAGCAATTTTAATTATAAAATTGGCATTCTTTACAAAACTAACATGTAGTTTTAAGCTATTGCATAGCTTTTATCGCGGGCTTTGAGCGCGGCGACCGAATTAAGAAATTCCGTAACGAAAAAACCTAACACCCTAATCTAGTCGCCTGCGGCGTTGGCGACTAGATTAGCTGCTAATTGCTCATAACTGACACCTGTACGCGTAAAATTTGTGTATTGTGTTTTAAATATGAATAAACAAAGTGGTCATGAGAATACACACACACTTCAAGGCTTTGTCGGTGTCAGATACATTTCCAAGCATAAACTTTAATTATAATTTCATAAGTTGATAAAAAATATTATGCAATAGCTTTACCGCGGCAGTCCCCGAGTGGCACTATACTTTTTTTTCTTATTAATTAATGGATGATTTAAAAAAAACATTTGAGAAATCGCTGAGGTGGGTATAACTGTTTATGGATTTACTACAATAAAAAAGTATATTTCGAGTTAAGATATTTAATGTGTAATGAGTTCTAGTGTTAACTTGATTCATACTCGGAAACTTCTTCTGTATTTCCCTCAGATATATTATCTGAAGCATTCTTGGTATTGTTTTGCTCTCTTCGCATTTTCAAAATAACATTTAAAACTTCAGAACGAAACTCTAGTTTTTGGTCTTCTGTAAATTCACTTATCGATGGCATAATACTCTCAAAAAATGACCTGTCAGCATCTAAAAACGTATTTACAGTTGAAAAATGATTTGGGCTAAGCGTTTTCATCAGAAATAACTCAAAATCACGATCCAGCTTTCTCGAATCTCTTCCAGTTTCTTTGATTTCTGTCCTTATCCTGTCCCGCCTGCCTTTGGACTTCCGTACTGATGTTTTATTTTTGTTATTTTCATCTTTTATATCAACACCAGGAGGGGACATTTTAGTTATTGTAGTTCCATCGTGTAAAAAGGCCAATTGTTGAGCGTAAGGATAATAAAGAGTCCGTCCTGATCTTGCGAGTTTAAGGAAAAGTTCCTTAATATCTTTCCATTTATTCATCAATTTAGTAGCTGCAATATAAAAATAAAAATCGCATAAAGGTTCCATAAAATTCATTGTTTTTAAATTTAAACGATTTTGAAAGTGCACAATATTTATGTGTCTTGGGTCCTTTGTAATAATTTATTATAGGGATACTGCAATATAAATAACTAAATAATTAAAAAACACGACTGCCATTGTTATACAATTTGGAAAAAAAAAGCAACTAACCACAAGAAGGTAGGCTTTAAGAAAAAATAATAATGCAAGTGTATGCTTTATTTTAAGATAAAATATATTTAATAACTAAACCAAATTTTTTTCAAATTTCTTTACTTTACAAAACTTCCTTTTAAACAATATTAGCAGTTATAAAATGATTTTCGTTTACTTTTTGAACATATGGGTCTATAACATAAACATAAATATCACTGAACCTGCGAACTCATGAAAAAGCCACGTATAACTGACCATGCGAAAAAACAAGGTTCTGGTAAATACAATCCTGCCCTTAAAGCGTCTCACCTTGAGCTTTATTAATGGTCATAGCGAAAGCTACTTTTATTGGGAATTGTTTTCTTATCATTTATAAAGGCACGGTTTAATCAGAAAGTATGAGGTTAATGCGGGGTATGAGGACTGTTTTATCGGAGTGAATGAATTTAGCAGTGATGATGTACTCGTTTAAGTGAGCTGCCACTAATATTGCACCATTAATTAATCCATGATTAGCGTTAAGATTTCTAATTGACATAATAATAGTATTTTTCTTTCAAAGCAATTTATGAGGCGGTAAACCAGACAGATTTAAGGTGTTCAAGAATTCCATTGCGTACAATTGAACGTGGCTTACTTCTTCATGTTGGACAGAATCAGAACTGAAGTAAACTTTTCCTCTCCAGGTAACAAATTGGAAATCACATATTCATTAATTGTTGTACAGTCTTCGTTTCTGGGACATAAAATCGCCGTTGTATAGAATTGGGAAACATATTGTTCATTGGTTTCTGTGGTATGAGTATTTTGATCGCTTCATTGTAGTAATTTCTTTGCACTTCAAAATCACCGTTACCCAATTTAAACCATTCAGTGAAAACGAGACCATCACTTGCCTAGGTTAGACCGACATTCTTTATGCAAATATGGTTATGATAAATAGTTTTTAAATAAAATTTTTTCAGCAAAAACATTAATTTTAAACAATTGTTTATACTTTTCGTCATTAGGGTGAACCACTGACATATGGGTGAACATAATCTTTAAAATGATATGAATATATAAGTATATGGCGTATCGGCAAAAAAACGCCGTTGAGAAATAATATATGGTACATATGTATATATAAGGATTTTGCGTCGTGCAAGACGACCTTTCAGCGGTAGCCAGAATAGGTAATTTGAAATTACTAATTTAAAACAATTTAAATTTGATTAAAAACGACCTGAGGATATTGTGCTACCAAAATCATTAACTAGGGATTGATGCATTCGCAAAGCTTTATTGAAATCGATGCGATGTAACAGTAACAAAATTATTTTCATAAATCGGTGCAGCACAATCTCAAATAACTGCAACTCATAGTTTAAAATTTAAATGTAAATAATAATAAGTAGATGACATATTTACTTACATATTTCATATTTGTTTGGGCTTCGGTCAAACTCTGCACAAAACTGTCGAAAAATTTGTATCCATGCTCTTCGTTTTTTTGTTAAGTCATGGTATTCGGCAGCAGTGGTATCCCAAATTGCTGGACGTCTTTTTATTTCATTAATAAAATGTTCGATATTTAAATTTTTCAAATCCAATTCTGCCATTTTACAGTAAATGTGGCTTGAGCGTTAAACCGCATCCACGGCTACGACCCGGAGGAGTAAATATTTATTTACTTAACTAATTTGTATAAAGGATCTACTTGAACACTTTTAGTTCTGTCCCCTTCAATTATATTTTATTCAATTAGTTGTTTAAAGAAATTTGTGAAATTTCACTTTCTACGGACTTTTGCTCCGACTTGTCTTTTCAAACATTTCATCCACCGCCATTGATTTGCACCTAAAAAAAGAAATTTAATTTTCTATGAGTTTTGAGATATGATTGTGATTGTATTAAAATTAAATGTTTTTGTACCAATATCTACTACCGTAGCGGATCAAAAGAAATAATAACATTAGAAAGTATTCAACAATTTTGATAATACAGATAAAAGGTCTGAAAGAAGTTCATTACATATTATGACACCAAGTTTCAAACGCGCATGGAAGGACTTGTGCACTATCACTACAAGTATCAAGATATACATAGTAAAGCAACAATCAGTAAAGAAAGTCTCTAATTTTACATTTTAAAGAGTTAGTGACGCAGACGCAGTAGCCCTAAGTAGGCGCCGTATCAAAATTATTTTGGAAACACAACTATCCCTATAATAACAACACTTAACTTTAATAAAATTATGTTACAGATTTAAAATTTTTCAAAGGTCTCTCGGGAGGTTAAGTACTCATGCTCATAAAATTTCTTCTCAATCGCAGAAAATAATATTTGCATGACTAGCCATAAACATATCACTGCTTAGCATTTCCCCCTCCCTCTTCTCCCTTCACTCCCTCTACCCATTCCAATTGCGATGTAAACTACATATGTATGTCATTTGGGAGGTTTTGCGTAATATGCCCATAGAATTTCATCTCAGAGAACTTTCGAGGAATAATAAAATCTATCATATTATACAAAAAATGAATGTCTGTAATGAAACACTAAAACTCCTATGCCAGCATCTAAACTCTAAATGTTCTGTATTCCGATTAAAATGAAATCGAAAAAACCTTGTAAAACTATCTATTATTTGTGGGTTAAGGTCTTTAAATAATGTATACATATGTTATTGGATAGTGAGTTTAAATAGTTAAGTAAAACTAGAATGTTCCTTGAAAGACACTAGAATAACATCTGTTCAAAGATTAATTGATGTTCTTTCTATTTCATTACATTATATATGTGCGTCTATTTTTTGGTATTTCATTTGTAAAACATACATAAACAGCCTTTGGAGGTTTGGAAACTTTCCACAAAAATTTTATAATATGTAATTAAGGGCGAAGGACAAAATCACTTTACATATTTTTTTTTAAAATCAATTTTTAAATTAAAAAGAAACTTTTCAACTTTAATAATTTAATTTAAACAATTTATTATTTCCACCTTTGATCTTGAATTCTCGCCAAAAACTAATTTTCTTCTGACAGAACAACATTTTTTTTTCCTGAAACTGCGATTTCCCGAAAAAATGCGCAGCCTGCTTCACAACATCTCACAGATATCTTCGCCACAACGCATCCTCCCCAGTTATCGTTTGATAACGAAATAAAGGGTTAAAAGGAGAATGTGTGGCTAGAGAGTTGAAGTTATAATCAAATATGACTTTAAGTCGCCATGTTGAAAATTAAAGTGGCTTTAAATCGCCCGAGGTTATTAAAATTATGGGTTTAAAGCCATAATGTGGTGTCGTAGGGAGTTTTATTTTTAGTTCGAAATCGAATTAAAAGCTAAGATGTTGTGATAGATCCTAGAGTAAATTCCAAATAGATTCACTACTATAAGAAATAAATTAATATTGTAACCTAGAGTTTTTTGAAAAAAAATATCGTAGGTCTCTTCTTGACAGACTATTTAAAAAAAAGAATCGAGCTGAAAAAATTATGTAGTTCTAATAATTCGAGCTTGATTGAAGGACGCATCAAAAATAAAATCTGGTGAAATAATTCAAATAAAAAGTTTCTTTTTAATGTAAAAATAAATTTAAAAAAAAATAAAGAGATTTTGTCCTTCGCCTTTAATTATTATCAAAATGTGAAGGAAAGTTTCCAATCCCCCAAAACTGGTGACCCCAACCACAGACAAATAACTATTATTATTTGTCTGTGCCCGAGCGCATGGAACATAACCTGAAGATCCACGTGAGGGTGAGTGTTGAGTCGTGCCACAGATAACTAACTATACAGATGTCGCATGCCATGTTAAAAAAGAGGCGCAGTAGCAACATTTCCAATAGCCAAGTAAATCGTCCTCATAGCGAAGTTTGTAGCTAGATACGTATGCGTGAATAATCTTCGTGCGCATTTCTTTTCCTTTTCCTGCATCAGTGGCATATATTAATAAAGCGCGATGGAACCATTGCAACATTGAAATTCTCTTACGCCTCACTTTCATTCAAGTCGGCGCCCACGAACACCTCGCTGCTCTCATGTCCTGACGCTCGACCAAGTGGGCAAGTGCCAGAGTTGTAAAAGAATGCAATCTTTTCGGCAAATAATTCTTTTGATTTATGTTAAAAAGTATTTTAATTCATTAACTTCACTTTGATACTGGGACTTACAGAAACTAAATCGCCATTCTTTATGAAGTCATTTCAATTGATGCAGTCATTTCAACAAAACAAAAGCTTGAAGGTGCTTGAAGTCATGAATGTAAAATCTTGTGATTTACTACTCACTTTCGTTGAAGTACCATTGAAGTCATTTTGAATCAATTTCCGGAGACAGAATATTTTGCGTACCTTGCAGATCGATCTATGTCGATGGAAATGTTAAACCGATACCCGATCATTAAAAAAGTATTTTTAAAATACAATACTCCCTCACCTTCCTCAGCCGCAGTCGAGCGCTTATTTTCGTTTGCTGGGATAATTGACACTCCTCGACGTGGAGCACTTTCAGACTCCAATTTTGAGAAGTTTTTAATGTTGAAAACTAACAATTTATCTTATATAAATACGTCATAAATAAGTATATGAATATTTGAGTCACAGATTTTTTATTTAGCGAGATAAAGACCCTTTTAACCCCCGAGACAAAACGATGCAAAGAAAATGATTTCAGTCACTGAAGCTCTTAATGAATTCAATTGATTCAAAATGACTTCAATGGTACTTCAACGAAAGTGAGTAAATCACAAGATTTTACATTCATGACTTCAAGCTTTTGTTTTGTTAACTTCATTCATGACTTCAAAAAGAATGGCGATTTGATTTCTGTAAGTCCCAGTATCGAATTGAAGTTAATGATTTCAAACTTAAAAAATCAATAATTTCCAGTGATTTCAAGGAATGCATTCCTTAAAGATTGCATTCTTTTACAACTCTGGCAAGTGCAGAGGCTCCAGCTTTGATTCAAATTGCTGAAACATTTTCACCCGAACTTGTTTAAAACTGCAGAAATAGAAATGCGCTCAATAGTCTGGCAATTCTATGCATCGAAGAAGAAACATTGCGAGGGTTAGATCTCAATGCAATCATTGAAGAATTTGCTCGTCAAAAAGCCCGCCGCAAATGTATCTAATTGTATTAATTATACTTCTGCGTTTATCTCACTTTTTTATAAAATCTATTGTCATACTTTTGTAAAAACCAAAGACTAATTGAATGTAACCAAATGATTTTGTTATTGTATGTAATAACAATTTTAATTAAAATAAATAATTATTGATAAATAATGAATAATTTTGTTTAATTAGATAAATAATAAATAATAAAATTTTAATAGGCAAAATTAGAGCGGCAATTTAAGTTGGCCTACGGGCGGCAAAATGGTTAATCCGCCCCTGCGAAGAACTCCCAAAAAACTGTGAAGCATCGTGGCTGCTCAGTAATGGTAAGGGGTTGTGTTTCAGCTTCAGGTGTTGGGGATCTGCATTTTATCGAGGGCATCGTGGACAAGTACAAATACCTTAATATATTACGAAGCCATCTGCGGTCAAGTGTTGAAAAGTTAGGGTTTTTTAGAAATTTTATTTTTTACCAGGATAATGACCATAAACACAATGCCGCAATAGAGTAAGGGAATGGCTCCTTTATAATTGACCGGAAGTTTTGGAAAGTTGTCCGCAGTCCCTAGACCTGAATACTATCGAGCATGTCTGGGAAGAACTAGAAAGACGAATTCGCAAGCGTCATTTTAGCAATGTAGCAGAACTGAAGAACATTCTTAAGGAAGAGTGGCAGAAAATAGAGCCATCCTATTACCAAAAGCTTTTGGAATCAATGCCACGACGCGACGATTGCAAGCCGTTGAATCACAGAAAGGGTACGCCACGAAATATTGAATTTTATGTCCAATGTTTCATGGGGGCTCTTTTTTGTACTTGGTAGAATTTTGTTATTTTGTTTTTAAGTTATATTCATATGAAGAGAATTTTTATTTTGTATTTAGATACTAGAAAATACAGAGAGTGCATTTAGAAAAAAGAAATCGTTCTTTCCTTTTTACCATTTCTGAACTTAAGGTTGTCCGGTTTTTCGTGGTAACCATTGTAGGTCAAAACGCTACGACCTATTGAAATTTTTCGTGGACACAGAATTTGTTCGGCGTGCGATAATTTTTCAGTCTTTGATTTAACGCTTTATTTCTGCTTTAACAATGCACTACGAACTCTCTTTTCTAGTCCGTCCAGAGGTAATAATGTTCCGCTTTTAGTTTGATTTCTGCTGTTTGCCTTACTGCACGCTTATATTTAAAAAAAAAACTATTTCTTCACATATGTTATGAACCTCTCATACCAATATTCGCTTTAGTTTCAGTCATAATAGCCCGAAATTCCTCTGAAGAATTTCCTATAAATTTAGACACTGCGAGCACAAGTGCAAACAATTGGCGGCCGCCTCTTAGCGTCATTTGATGACAGACATTGCAGCTATTTATCATTTGTCAATTGCCAGCTTTGCTGCTGTCATCGCTCGTGCGGGACCTACCTTTGTAGGTAGAACATCGCAATTAAGAATTCCAAAGTACAATTGAACAAAATCAACTTTAATTAAGAGCAAAATTTCAGTAGGACCCCGGTCGTCGGACAAGTGCGGATTGCCAGCTAAGCGGCAGGCGAGGTGTTCACGGAGCCAATTCTTTGTTTACAAACAGAAAGCACACAGCTTTCACCAAGTTTACTTAATCTCGCCTTATGCAAGTCAATTGATGATAGCAGCCTCGAGCATGGCGAGCACCCTCTCCAGTGCCCGCTAATCGGATCGAGCGTGTGCCCAACCAGCGTTCAGAGACTCCCGAAATCGAAGCACAATCACATCGCGATTTGTTCAAGCCAGAGATCGTCCGAGATTTTGTACCCCCGAAAGAGTGCGGAGTACTTTGTTATCAGCAAAGTAAAGGCGAAGTAGTAATTGAAAGCCCGTTTTCTCGTGATAAATTCGGTTTTTTTATTGAAAACGCCCGGTAATCGTTTATCGGCACATCGAAGGAATGAGAAACTTCACAACCATGCATCGGACCAGGAGGTAAGTTCACCTTTCACTTAAATAAAGCAAATCTCATAAAACCTCCCTAAGGTTGCTGTACTGTCAGAAACAGCTGACACCCTGCAGGGTTGTGATTTCTACACAGTGTAGTAACGATGGCGGCAAACGATATTCGCATACGGGGAACGATGGGAACAAGGCGAAGGGGAAATGGCAAACCCTGAAAATTGGGATGTTGGGAGTTGCAGGATTTGCTGGCGTTTATGGCGGTTATCAGATTTCAAATTATTTAGGTAAGGAATCAGCATGCCTGTCGGTAGTATTACAATGAATAAGAAAACCATAGTACCACCAACGGAGGTGGTTTCTTTGTGGCTCTCTGTAACCCTAAAGGCCCGAACACATAAGTTCCGATCCGATCCGATCCGCTCACTTCCGATTCGCTCCTTTCCGACCCGTGGGACAAGTGATTACAATGCGTCCGATCCGATCCGAACCGTCGTTTGACGCAATCTGATATTTTTGAAAGTGTGGTGATAGCCACTTCTTCAATAAAAAATTCCTGTTCCATTGCACTTATTAAAATATGAAAATTCCCGTCAATTAATCGCTTGTTCAACATAAACACATTCATTTGTGAGGTTATGTGTTCCGTCGTTCCGAAAAAGTTGAAATTTGCTCAACATTGTCCGCTCCGATCCGCTCCGTTCCGCTCATTGTGTCCACTTACATAGCACGACGTATGTTCAACTTTGTCAGCTCGTCGGAAGTGAGCGGATCGGATCGGATCGGAACTTATGTGTTCGGGCCTTAATACCCTAGACTAGACCTTTGAAGATGAAACTAACTGGAACGGAACACACGAAAAATTGCTGAGGCAATTTCTTAAAATGCCTCAGTGCAAACTAATACCAGAGATAACCAACATCAAAGATTATCCACAATAGATGCGACACTCCTATACTAAGCAAAACCACTATCCCATATGCATTTCCGAAAACTTGGGGAAAATAAAATTTCGCCTTAGATAAGGCAGCAAAGCAATACTGCCTACCATTCCTTAGGTAAATTCCCATAAGAGCGAACGAGGCAAAAGTAGGCAACCACCAACTGCTCACCTAGAGCGCTTACGCTATACAGAATAAATGTGACCACTTTTTTTATATGGAGTTTTCCGGATTCACCCAATGTGAATGTATGCGTGCGGCATCACGAGTACCATGGTGTTAGTCCCCTCCGTTGCAATGTTCTGATATATGGAATGACAGAATTGCAAAGGGGAAGAAGCAGGTAGCACACAGAGGCCCTTAAATACGGATACGCAGATTTTGTTTTTGCTTTTCGGCTCAACCAATTTGATTGTGAGTGGCTCCAGCGGGCGCGTACAAAGTGGGCCTGATTCTCTCAGAGAAGTTTTTTATCCCTTCCTTTAACATGAGCTTCTTATTACTATGTACTTCTCGCAAAATTCTCAATTCTCGCTTGGGTGGCGGTGGCAAGGTCACTAAAATTTTAGCGAATACGTCATGAGTGTCGCATCTTGTTGTGGATAATCTTTGACCAACATATAGGGTGTGTTTCTTTATTCATTCCATGGAGAGAAGGGAACGAAAGGAATTTTCAAGGAATATACGGTATAGAATGAATAAAGAAACGACTTGGAAACTTTGGAATAAGATTTTGACATTTAAATATTCTTAGTGGCATATTTCGAATTAAGTCAATAACTGTGAGAGCTGGGATCAAGTAAAGAAGAGTATTATAACGTAGTAAAGCTTTGGAGCGAAATATTTTAATTACTTTTGACAACTGACACAGAAATATTCCTTTTATTCCACCTCCTGAGACTGGTTAAAAAGAATGCGTTCAGAATATTCCAAAAGCATAAAGGAACGCGGAACAGAATATTCGGAATACGGAATATGAATAAAGAAACGCTTATCGAGTGTTCCGAATATTCGGAATGAATAAAGAAACACACCCATAGATGTGCAATCTCATAGAAAATTTTCGTCAAGAGCTTTCATTTTAAAAACCTCCAATCTACTTCCAATAGCACATGGCTCAGCTATAAGCGAAGAGATCGTTAGTTTCTCTTCTAGAACATGCTCACAGACTCTTTCAGCTGTTGTCCTTTCGAGTTCCGCTCGGCGCAACGCACACGGATTAGAGAGTCGTGGCGCCGCTCTTTGCCCTTTTCCTTCCCGCAGCCAAAGAATATGTAGTTTACAAAGAATAGGCACTCTATTTTTGCGGCGCAGTTATCCCCACCACAGCCCATTTTGGGAAAAAAAACCAAAAAATTTTCCCATTAGAAAGAGAATCTTTCCCTGCTTGTTCCAAGTCCAAATTCCCATTTAAATTGCCTAATAAAGAATAAGGACGGCGACAATCAAAAGCGCCGCACACACAATGACACCAGAGTTCACCTATTACGGTGCGCTCTTGTTTGGCTATTGCTTTTTCTGGCACTGGTTGGTGCCGGCCCGACCGTGCTTCTCATATAGGAACAGGTAGAAATCGACTGCCTGCCTCACACATTGAAGGCGTACACAGATTAAGTTTGTTTACGTTTTTTCACCATTCGTTTTCTTATGCGCTCTTGTTTAGCACGGGAAGCAAATGCGCTTGTATGGTGAGGCGCGCTTGCGATCAGTTTGCTTTCCTTTGACAGGGTGGTTCTTTCAGTTGAATTTTCATATTTGCTCTGGAATTCTTGACACCCTGTAACACTGTACCGATTTCTTCAGATTCCTCTGAATTTTTCTTCTCTCTTCGACCAAAATGGTTAAGCAGTGTATCAACCTCTAGCAAAATTGTGGGGTTGGGAGGAATAACGGTACCAAGGTCAAAAAAAGATAAGGAGATAATTGCCGGAGTGCTTATTCTTTGTAAACTAGTTTCCATATTCTTTGCCGCAGCGCTAGACCAGGCCATTTAGTCGTACTGAAGAGAGTGGCCCATAAAAAGAGAATTCTAAATGAAAGCCATTTGCCTGAGAAACTATAATTTGATGATGCGAAAAATTTCTGTTGGATTGCAAATCTATATGTTGGTTATCTCTGCTAATACACTGATACAAAAAGCCATAGCAGCAGTAAAAAGAAAATTTTGGGTAGGAGCAGTAGGAAAGTAATGTAGGAAACCTACATTACGTAATAAAAAATTATATGAAATTATATAGTAATAAAACTAGTTTATTATAATAGCATTCTTGATAATATAATAAGCAACTTTTCGCGTTAGTATAAAATTTTTTCAGACGAAATTTTTCTTTTGCCCCCAAAAATTCCTGTGTAGGTTGAACTACGGCACTGACCCAACCTACAATCAAACAAAATGGCAGCCAAAAAACTATAAGAAATACTTTATTTAGAAGAAAAATCATGTTTGTTAACACAAATAAAGGGATATTTCAATTAATGAAACTTCGTAGTTAAATAAACTCTAATCTTACGTGTGGAACGATATGCCGGGCGGACGGCAACGCATTCTATTTTGGCTACTCGGCACTGCACACTTCATTGCGGACTTACGCTGTTTCTTCACTGATTTTTCTAAATAAAAAAAAAAGTGCCATGGCTTCTCGATGGCACAGTAGACATGAATATGTCTTATATAATAAATGAAACGAAAGATTCAAATGGTTTTATGTATTTTTTCGATCTGTTATATACACTATATACATACAAAGATACATAGATTCATACGTATATACATACATTCAAACTTATACATACATGCATACAAACACATACATACACATACATACAAACACATACATAAAGTTATGTGATGTTCCCTCAAACTCAGTAATGAGTCATGGTAACGATTTTCGTGACGTACATTCTTTCAAATAGACCCCAGGGATAAGACATATTCATATCAAAAGTCAATTATAATTGTTACACAACCTCGGAGGAATGAACGAACATGGAGTGGAAACGAGCCGAAAAAAGTGAAGCCATTTCAAAGATGTGTGAGTAGAAACACTCACACATAGACACCACTCAGTACAGGCGTCAAATTTTTGCTGGCACTGCGGAGGGGCCAACTTTTGCAGGCGATTTAATTTATTGTAGCCACCTGTTCTGCATGTGGACATCGCTCGGGGACCTAAAACCCAATAAAAAGAAAGTATTAAGTAAAGTAATATTTCTATCATTATATTAATTTATTATTATAAATTTTTATGGTGACGACTTTGTCATTCATTTGCACAAATCTGACAGTTCTTCTGGAGGCAAAACCACTTCAGTTAAAAATGAATTTTTCGATAAAATCCAATCATTTTCACAATTTTTATCAAATGAAATTACTAAGTGTAATTTTCTTAAATACCTACTTGTGAAAAGAAATCCCAGAGATCACGTAATTCATCACATTTTCGCAGCCAGGCACAAAACACTTTCTCGGCATTTTTCTATATTTTTCTGCAAAATAATTAAAATATGTATATAACTAGTCCTTTCCAGAAATTAACGCAACATTAAAACATAAAAATTACACTTTATAGCCCGCATTTAAGCAAAAACAAGCACAAAATTACCTCTTTGCGCGTTTGCTCACTATGGAACTGCACATTAAAGTTCCCGCTCGTTTCTCGTTTGACACTTAATTTGACAATCGATCTCCCATTTGACAATCAGTCTCCCGGCTTTTTGGCTTCACTCACGTACAGGGATTTTACACGGTGCTTCCACTCCATGTTCGTTCATTCCTCCGAGTACACAACTTATCTTAAAAACCATGCACCTCACTTGAAAAAATTATTTGAAAACTAACTGACACTCAATCACTGACATAGGTATAGAAATGGACCACTCGCCCCATACCACTGACGTATAATACAAGCCGACGATTGGAATTTTGTTCCCTCTCTTCCGCTCTGAAGGCCTGCGCCCATACGATCCAGCGCCCTGCGTTCATGCATCGAGCTTTAAGCGGTTGCTGCACGAAAATATTGAAATCCATGCTTTCTTATGGAGCTTCGCCCATAAGCGATGCATGGCGATGCATCGACGCATGGAAATGTTGAACATTTCTCAATATTTTCATGCATCGGGACGCATCAGCCGGTTTGAACCTAGGGTGGACTTTCAAACTTGCAAGTTCAAAGTTGTGCATTCTCAGCTGACTGTTTACATCCCGGCAAAGTGTACCTGAAACATTGGACGCACCTAATAGCAGAATTCCTATTAAAAGACATTTAATTAATATTAGTAAGATCCATTTTTATCCTTTTAATTTTCAAAATTGCTCCTTTAATAAAATTCCTGCGCTGTGCTGTGGCTGTGCTGCGGCTGTGCTGTGGCTGTGCTGTGACTATTGACAATTTGTGGCATTGTGAGATGACGGATCTTATGGGCGAACCTCTGAATTGCCATGCAGCGGCAGGCATCGAGATCCATCAACAGCTTAAAGCTTGATGCATGAACGCAGGGCGCTGGATCGTATGGGCGCAGGCCTTGAAGCAGTGACAGTTCGTGGATTGACGTAAAATTAACGTCCAATAATGTCAAAGATTTCTCAGCGGGCTGAATTGCCGTTAAAAATAGAAAAATCCAATCGAAATACTAGTTTGTGTTTTTGTGGAAATATTAATTGAAATCAAAGATATTTGTTACACTCTTAAGAATTTTATTAAGGAAACTCAATTCAAACTGAGTTTTGTAGACTCTTTTCGATTTCATTTCGCTCGGAATGCAGATCATGAGTATTAGTTTATTTTATTTGAGTGATATTCGTTGGGATTCTTAAAATTTAGCTCTTACATATGCTATAAAGAGCTTTTATATTTCCTTTAATTAAAACACATTAAATGCTCAATCGTTTATATTTATTAGTAAATATATGTATGGTACACTGGTTTCATAACTTAAAATTTATCAATCAAAAATTCTCGAAAATATTGGTAACTAGATGGCCCGTGCGTACATGTACACAGTATAATACAGAGATTCGTGAAATGGAAACATCACAAAATTTCTTTGTAAACAATATTAGATGTAATGACGGAGGTTTCAGTAATAACTTCGTCTGGACCCTCTTCAACTGCCACCTTAACATTTGCGAATGATCGTCTCTTGATGTCCGTGACATAAATAGATCATTTAGAGTAGTCTCAACATAAGTATGGCTTTGTTAGAAAAAAAAGGAATACTGCGCATAGTGAGCAATCAGCGCGCGGATAACAACCAAAGCTAAGACAACTACCATGAATACGGATAAAAACCAAAGCTAAGACAACTACCATGAAAGCTGTATATTTTTAGTGGCTTTTTTATGAAAATTTATGAGGATAAAGCTTTAGTTTCTTAATAAGGTTCGATTAACTCGGTTTTATTTAAATCTGAAGCAATATTATGCAAGTATATTGCGATTGCCGACGCCTACATGATCTGACGAATGTAGAAATGTGCCACTTATGGGGGTTTCGTGTAACAGGACCTTATTTTCTGCACTTTTCTGATCCGGGTCCTTAGCGAAATAATATATACAGATTTTGCAAGGATAAAAATTTAAAAGCATATTTCTGACATTAATAATGATTTTTATTTACATTAAGTGCATTTAAAGTACAAATTCTTTAAATTTTTTTTCAAAACATATTCAATTTCAAATATTTTTGTCAGCATTCAGCAAGTCCGCATTCAAAAAATCTGCGGAATCGGCCTATCCATGCAATGCGATAAAAATAGACAGCATCATATAAATTTCCATATGTCTCATCTCGTCCCTCTGAAGCACTAGATTGTCAAATTGGCCATCGCTTGAGACAGGAGATTGAGCGGTCCATTGTATTAAACGTCAGTGCTATGAAGCGAGTGCACCATCGCTCTCTTCTCTTTCCCTCTTGCTCACACCATTAACGGATTTTGAGCAGTCAGCTGTGGGTTTGAATTGCTGTCAAATGCATTTTTGGGGCATTAGTCCGTTTTATTTGCATAAATCTATCAAATAAATACTACAAAAATTATAAAATAAAACCTTTTGTATCTTAAGTCCCTTCAAAGGAATGCAAACATTAAATTACCTCTTTGTAAGATACAATTGAATTTTACACAATTTCTAGTTTTTCGGTAGAAATTGTGTTCTTAAATTATGAAAATAAGTCTTTTCTTATCTTATATTTCAAATTCTTCTTATCTTATGTCTGATTTGCGACAAAAATGGCACAAAAACCACAAAAAACCCGTAATAAGGCGAATCAATTTGGAATTAATTGCATTTATGTCCTTTTACTGTAACTAAATTAAGTGAAGTATACAGCAAAAACACAAAAGTGCTCAAATTTTCACTTTTGAGTTCTTAAAACAGTTGTTTAGCGATATAAACCGCATATCCAGAAGAGAGCATTTCAACGTTGTGCTGAGAATTTTTCAATGAAAAATGTGTTATTATGCATAAACTTTTCGCCGCGAAATTATTTGAGATTTGATGCTACTTTCAGGGGAATCAGATTTAAGCGCGCAGGTTACAAAGAAAATTAATATAATTTTTAAATTTGCCGCCTTTTGAAGCCCCCTATCTCGCACAATGCGAAAGAAATAGACAAATATATGCCTTCTATATCTGAACTCTCCTTAGGTGGGAACTTTCAAAAAGGTGCACCATTTGAGATAGCAAATCGAGTGGTCCATTTCTATATGTCAGTGCCCCATTCACATACAGCACACGTATAGGGCAGTTCCGTTCCAGTTAGTTTCATCTTCAAAGCCCTAGACAGACGGGCACGGTCGAATGAACATTTTCATTCGTTGCATGCATGTACTGACATATAGATACTGGACTGCTAACCCGCATCTGAAAAGTGAGACGAGTTTTAACCTAGGTTCAACCTGTTTTGGAAAATTATGCCAATTAAAATGGCTAAAAATCCCGCACAATTATGATTCAACACAACTAAATCTATATATTATATAAAAATGAATCCCTATTTCCCTTGGTCACGCCATAACTTGGGAACGACTTTTCCGATTTCATTCATCTTTTTTTTTAAGTTTTCAAATACTTTGTAGAAGGATCTTACGGAAACAAAAATTAAGAAAATTGCGCAGAAAATTGGAAAATTTCAGAAAACTTTTAACGAGCTCAGTCGATTCAGTAGAGCGTTGAACCACAGATAAACTAACTAACAGATGACCCATCCCGTACAAAAAACTTGAGCCAAATCATGCGCCCCAAGTGGTACTTATAGACAACAGCATATGCCCGTTCTCCAATTGGGAACCAACCAACTACGAACCAACCAAAATCGCTCCATCGCTTTCCATTTTCATATTGCTTTCATCTTCTCTCTCGCTCGTGTTTTGGTCAACCTGGCTAACTTTTTAAATGTGTGCGTTTAACCAAAAGTAATAGTCCCCCATTCAGCAGCGATATTGTACCAGAATAGTGACGTCGCCGCAGCTTTTCCGCCGGTTGTAAAAACATCAGTAGACTAATTATAACATGAAGCACATATAAAAATGTGCACGGTAATTTCAGGAAAATATAAAAAGTTAAATTGAGAAGTTTTTCCGCTCAAAAAGTGGTAAAAACTTCCACATTTAACATTTGCCCGATTATGTTTTCGCAGCTGGCAGGGCACAACTACAGGCAAGGGCTTATACTTTAACGCCTGCGCCCATACGATGCAGCGGGCTGCGTTCATGCATCAAGCTTTAAGCTGTTGATGGATCTCGATGCCTGCCGCTGCATGGCAATTCAGAGGTTCGCCCATAAGATCCGTCATCTCACAATGCCACAAATTGTCAATAGTCACAGCACAGCCACAGCACAACCGCAGCACAGCCACAGCACAGCGCAGGAATTTTATTAAAAGGATAAAAATGGATCTTACTATATTAATTAAATTTCTTTTAATAGGAATTCTGCTATTAAGTGCGTCCAATGTTTCAGGTACACTTTGCCGGGATGTAAACAGTCAGCTGTGAATGCACAACTTTAAACTTGCAAGTTTGAAAGTCAACCCTAGGTTCAAACCGACTGATGCGTCCCGAGGCATGAAATTATTGCGAAATGTTCAACATTTCCATGCGTCGATGCATCGCCATGCATCGCTTATGGGCGAAGCTCCATAAGAAAGCATGGATTTCAATATTTTCGTGCAGCAACAGCTTAAAGCTCGATGCATGAACGCAGGGCGCTGGATCGTATGGGCGCAGGCCTTTACACGGGGTTGAGCTTTTTCGTTCGGTGGTTCGTAGTTGGTTGGTTCCCAATTGGAGAACGGGCAATACGGACCACTACGATAAAATGAATAAGATTACCGCGAAAATTATTGTAAAATATTTCAAGTACTCAAACCTAAAAGCATTCGAAGCTCTTTGCAAGTTTTGATTTCATTACAAAAAACTTCCTTCTGCTTCTTGCGATTGAACGAGAGTCGCATTTATGCTTATATTGTTATAATTTTTAGAGAAAACGCATTTTGTCAAAAATCTGAGTGAGCAGTTAAAGTTTTCTATAGAAGGAATAGTGTTTCAGTGATCATGTGATTTGACCTAGCTTCAAAAATTTTGTATCGAGAAAAAGGTTTTTCAAGTTACGGATATATGCTTAATAGGCCAGTCAATAAAGCCTGTGAAGCTCGATAATTAGCGGCACTATGATTTTTTGATATGATGTTGGGGAGGTTGAAAAGTAAACCTATAAAATTTTTCAACCCTCTGGGGTGACCGCAAAGGGATGAAAAGGGTTAAAAAGGTTTTTTGTGTATAACTTTGAATAAAAAGGTCGGAAGGGGTTGAAATTTTGAAGGATCATATAATAAATAATTATCCATCTTGTATTAAAGTTTCAACCTTTTTTGTTTAGTGCAAAATGAAAAACAATTTTCCCGCATCGCGCTAAGTAAAATTCCAGACGAAAAGGTCGTGTGGAGGCATTTAGGGCAGACGGTTGCGGTGACGGCGGGCGGTGAGCGAGAATTCGTGCGAGGCAGCCAGCGAGCGCTTGTGGGCGCGGGGGTTTTTGGTTGCGAGGGGTCGAGGGTGATGCTCGAATTGCGTGGAAGGGAATCGCCGAGAGGCGCGCGCCGTCAGGGGTAAGATACCGAGATACTCGGCGCTCAAATAGTAGCCAAAAGTGAGCTACAAACGCTGAAGCTGCCCACAATCCTGAGTTTCGTTCGACGAACTAAACGTCTTACGGCTCACGAAGGGCAACTAGATCAAAATTGATGACAGACCTTCAACTGAGGTACGTACAATGGGCCACATGGTCTAAGTATAGGGTTATCACGCCCGCCTCCTGAAATCTACATCTACATCTCTAGTTTATCTGTGGTTGAACTTTTAATCCAAAGTTAAATTTTCAAATTAATGTTTAGTATAAAAATATAAGTTTGTGGATAAATCCCTTATTTTGAATGATGTTTCATAAATGGTCAAAATATTGCATTTTGTAGCTTTAATCTTATTTTTCTTGAAAATGGGACCTGGATTGACCATTGTGTCACACACAAAAAAAAAAGTCCCAACCTAGACAAAAATCCGACAGAGCTAAAAATCTACAAAACCCTTTGAATAGTCAAAAATAAAATTGTAACAGGCCGATGTCTGTACATTACAGAAGATATTGAAAAAAAACCTTATATGGGGGTGTTTATTAGAGAAACAGAAGCCAAAACAACGGTTTTTAGAATTTTTGTCTGTGTGTCTGTCTGTCTGTATGTTTTTATTGTACACGCATCACGCTAAAAGTACGGCATGGAATTGAATGCATTTTTCACAGATGTATTGCTAGAAGTCTAACTTAAAATAAAGCTTCATTTTACCGCAGGAAAATATCTTATTCCGGTTGTTTTAAATTTAATATTGCCCGGATCTCACGTTATTTAATGAACTTAATGCTGAATTAACAAATTTTGAGGAAATACGGCGCACTTCCATGAACAGATAAGTTAGTCGTTCTGTATAGTTGTTACACAAAAAAAATCATATATGCCGCTTTTTATCATTTTAAAGGTTTATCTCAACTGATCTCAACCGACTACAACTAATCTACATATGTAGCCATAGAATCGAATAGAAGAGAATAGAATAGAAGGACACACAAAGATAAACAGAAATTACAAATAAGAACAGTATACAAAAAGGTGACCCTATTTGTAGGTAGCTTTTCCTATAGCATAATATAATTATTTATTTTTTCATACAGTAGTTTTTGCGTGATGCGTACGAAGTCGCGGGTAAAAGCTAGTAACAAATAAGTAAGTTGTCACAAACTGAGTTCTGCTATATCTCGCTCAATTTTTAGTTATTTTATAAAAAAAGTCCCGAGCACTAAGCCACTGGGTGTCTAGGGGAGACAGAGATAGATATACACATTATTGTTGCTACCTTTGTCTAACCTTCATATTTCACGTATGTCAACATAATATAAAAGTTGCGACGAAGATTTCCATAGTTATCTGTTGGTCGCCGTTAAACTATTGTAACAGTTGATTTTTGTGCCATTACTGCTGTCTAATTTGCGTTTTTTAAACGGTTTTATTTAGCTTGCCCTGACTGTTTTTTGGTTCTGATGACAATACAATTGAATATATTCAGTATGATTTCAAATCCGAGCTGGCCGCCGCCACAAAATGGCGGATTACATATTTTTCACAACCTTCTCAATATGGGTATCAAATGAAAGGGCTTAGCTAGTAGAATACAGTAAACCAAGAAAAATTCAAAATCCAAGATGGCCGCCACCACAAAATTGCGGGTTACTTTTTTATTCAAACCCCCCAATATGGGTATCATATGAAAGAGTAAGAATTCCTAATGTAACATTAGGGATAACCTATAAACCACCTTGTGAATATGTATGTGCGGATTTTTTAGTCCGGTTTTATTGTAAAGAAACATAATAATGATGCAGATAATGTACTAAAAGCTAAAAAATATTTAGGTAGGCACCAGTCATCACACCACTCTCCTCATCAATCTAGACTAGAGCATTGATCAGACTAAAACAAAATATGAAGAAAAAAGTATTTTGAAGTGCATTGGACTTATCGGGGTTGTGCCATATTTCTTCGAGAATGTTATTAAGTTGTCCGTCTGCGGGAATGTAAGGAGGAATTTTGATCTCACTTTTAAAATGAGTTTTTGTACGGGACCAGCAGTCCAGTATCTATATGTCAGTGCATGCATGACAGACGGCGGACTTCATTCGAGTGGAGAATTTTTGACAGTTTTTACAATATAAGAAAACATTGAAGGGGTTACACATGATACAGTTTGTTTACGTTTTTTCACCATAGGTTTTCTTATGCGCTCCAGATCAGCACGGGAATTAAATGTGCTTTGATGGTGAGGCGCTCTAGCGATCGGTTTGCTTTCCTTTGACAGGGTGGTTCTTTCGGTTGGATTTTCATATTTCCTTGGCATTTTTTCGGCACCCTGTAGCTCTGTACCAATTTCTTCAGATTCCAAGGCCTGCCTCTGAATTTTTCTTCTCTCTTCGATCACAATGCTTAAGCAGTCTATCGGATTCTAGCAAAATTGTGGGGTTGGGAGAAATAACGGTATCAAGGTCAAAAATTGATAAGATCTAAATTGCAGGAGTCTTTGTAGCGTAGCTTCCATAGTCTTTGACCGAAGTGCAATGGCCAAGCCTCACTTCGGGGGAAGCACCTTCTTGATCACGGTAACCCCTGCGCCAGTTAATTATGCTTTTACCCGCTCTGCAGATGGTATTTGTAGAGGAAATTAAAATACCATGTGTGGAATTTTGAGGGGAAATTGTCAAGATCGACCAGCAGGAGATGGAAATATACAAGAAGGCATGAAGGAATAATTTTTGACGAGCGCTTTCTAATCATTAGCCCTGCAATTGGATGATTTGTCTAGTGTGACTGTTTCGCATGTGAATTTTTTCGGTATTCGGTGAATTATTTAATTTTAATTCAAAGGGAGCTTAAAGCAAAGAGGAGCATGTCAAGAATAGGGGACCTGCTCCGATTTTTAATACAGTCGACTCTCGTTAATTCAAACCTGCGATAATTCGAACCTCTCTATAATTCAAAGTTATCACGAGTTCCCTACAAAATCTCTTTATATTTCGAACTAATTCAATACATTTTTATGCACTTGGTAATTCGAACAAAAAAATCATTGCTACATAACAAAACGACGCGTTAATTCGAACTCATCGGCGTCAAACACTCGACAATTCAAAGTTGCAGAGAGAAATTTCTTTTAAGAGACAGAAAGATTGGAAGTATATTTTGAGACAAGTTCAAACTTGTATCATCGTACACGAGCCTTTGTTTTTGTTATGTTTTAGTTACTGTTACTCTTTCGTTGGTCGTATACAGATTAAAAGTTTGTGTTAGTTATGAGTCCTAAAAAGTATAAATGCTTGACGATTGCTGAAAAGAAGAAGTTAATCGAAAAAGTAGAGGAAGGTGAGGACGATACATCAGAACCTTTGGCAGAGGTGTCAGTTAAGGAAGCAAGATCCTCATTCGATACCTTATAAAACTTTTGTCTACAAAACGAAAGTGATGAAAAAGCATTTCAGGCACTTTTTCTCTTAAAAAAAAGTTATTGAGCAGTCTGAGCAGCAGCAATATGCTTCGAAGCAAACCACTATAACAGAGTTCTTTCGAAAGATTAATTAATTCACATTATGAATGTACACGAATGTACCTCTAAACTTTTGTCATTGTTAAAGAATAGCAGATAATAAATAATAATTGATCAACACTTAATAATTCGAAGTTTTATTTATTTTCTCTCAAAAATTTCGAACCATTTGATATTTCAAACACTCGATAATTCGTAATATTTTAAGAGTCCCTCGAGTTTCGAATTAACGAGAGTCGACTGTATACCACATTTTTAAAACGAACAAAAAAGTATAAAATAAATTCTCCTAGCCCCATACAGATCCTCCTGAAAATTTGTGATTCTCAATTTGTAATAACTACGAAAATGTTTGTAAGATTTAAAACGAAAAACGTGGGGCGCATGCTATAGATAATAATTTGCATCAATTCGTAAACATTCAGTAAATGGCTGAAAGCATTATGAAATGCGCCAAAAATTTTAACTGCTAATCCATAGGTATTTACAGTTTCCAACTAAAATCAGTAGTTTTATTATTAACTGTCTCCTTATTCTCATCATTCTAGGGACTATACTGATCGAAATTCAATTAATAAGAATAATTATAAAATGATATAATAGAGGTTATTTTGCATGATTTTAAATACTATTATTAATAATGCAGAATTTGGCACTTCTCCCTCCTGGAATTTTGTATTTCTTAGGGTAATCTTAACGCGATATTCCAAGGCCAGACGCGATAATCTATATATATGTATATATAAAACAAAGTCGTGTTAGTTACACCACTTATAACTCAAGAACGGCTGGACCGATTTTTATGATCTTTGATTTGTTGGATTCGTTTCCGCCCTCCTTAACAGAATAACTATTAAAATATCGGAAAAATTCACGGAAAAAGAATTTATGAAGAAAATTCATTTTCTCATACATTTTGTATGGAACCGCTTTTTTGATGATATCTCGAGAACGGCTCGACCGATTAGGATGATTCTTTTTTTGGTTTGTTCGTCTCAATAAAGGGGTGTCTTAAAAGAAAAGAAAATTGGGAAAAACCAAAAGGAAAAGCACAAAAAATACTAGATCGGAAAATAGCACAAAGCTACTTCGATTAGATTCTAACACTTTGAATGCAAAAATTTTAGTCAAAGTAACACTTTGAATGCAAAAAATTTAAGTCAAAGTTTACTGAGATCATTTTACGAGAGAATTTTAAAATACGGAATTTCAATTCAAAAGAAAAGTAGTGTTAGAGTAGGTTTGTTTTTTGATAAAAGCATAAGTATAAAGGTTACCGGTCGATTTGTTTGTTTTGTGCGAGTGTTATTAATAAATCTTAATGTGCGAGTAATAATATTAAAAATGCCAAGACCCAGAAGATTTAATCTTTCCCAACAAAGCTAATTGCATTACGGCTTTATTGGGAAAGAATATACCATTTTCAAGCAACATGTCACCTTTTTCCCACGCAAAAATATCTTTTTCCATTTTCAAATGTATAAAAATCCATTTCAAAAGTACTGAATTCCAAAACATTAGTATTGAAATTTAACACAAAAGTGCTCATTATTCCAAATACAAAGTATTACAATTCAATTCAAAAGTGCATTCTCCTAATATGAAGATGAAACCCACATTAATCAATATATATAACATTCAACAATATGTACATATATGCACTTTTGAATTGAATTGTGATATTTTGCATTTGGGATAATGAGCATTTTGGTGTTAGAGTTCGATACTAATGTTTTCGAATTCAGTACTTTTGAAATGGATTTTTATACATTTGAAATGGAAAAAGATATTTTTGCGTGGGAAAAAGGTGACATGTTGCTTGAAAATGGTATAGATCTACTGGGTCACGGCATTTTCATATGCTTTGAGAAGCACGAAGTCGGGCCATACTAACGCGGCTCTTTTGGCAATGAGAAAAAGTCGAGCTTATCGCACAGATCAACAACGAGATAATCTTCGACACGCAAGAAAAAATGCTTCAAGTGTTGATTAGAATCGAGCAGCGTTTCTATACGATTGCACAATTGATTACAGCTCGCATCCTTTCGTTCGCATTGGTCCAATGGACGTGGTTTTCCTTTGAGTTTAAACGAATTCAATTTCCAATTCGTGTAAGCCAGGCACATCCAAGAAGTTTAAAAATTCAGTTGACTGTTAGGCGGTACAAAGTTCGCCGGGACAGCTAGTATGATATAAGATACATACCTTTTTTTTTTGCAAGTTCGAAATTCGATGAAAAAAATCAGTGAGATATGGGGCTGTGCCTAGCTTTTTCGTACTCACACAGATGATAACAACATTTCATTTTAATCTCAACGACGATGAAATCAAGTGCCGAAATTGCCACCAGCTTCCTATTGGTATTATTATTACAAACGTTTAATTATTTTGAATTTTATGTTCTAGATAATTGGGACAAACAAAGGGGCTAGAAACTTGTATCAGCATTGGGTGAGAGTCAACTAATTTTATTTTTGACATGAATATGTCTTATCCCTGGGGTCTACTTGAAAGAATGTACGTCACGAAAATCGTTACCATGACTCATTACTGAGTTTGGGGGCTGGGATCTAGTGTAGGTATGTAGTGGCGGGAGGGTATGTATGTGTATGTATGTATGTGTTTGTATGTATGTGTTTGTATGTATGTGTATGTATGTGTTTGTATGTATGTATAAGTTTGAATGTATGTATATACGTATGAATCTATGTATCTTTGTATGTATATAGTTTATATAACAGATCGAAAAAATACATAAAACCATTTGAATCTTTCGTTTCATTTATTATATAAGACATATTCATGTCTACTGTGCCATCGAGAAGCCATGGCACTTTTTTTTTTTAGGTGTACGCCATCTATGTTGCTTTTTTTTATTTTAGATAAAAAGCGGGAACATGTAACAGCGCCTACATCTAAGGAAATTGTTCTTCCCGATGAACATTGGGCAAAACAGCACACAACAGTTCGTAAAGATTTGCCAACGTATAGAATGACGGATGTAAATAAACACAACACACTGTAAGTACTACTAGAGGACTTACTAATTTTTTTACTCGACTCTGAATCGGTCATTCCGCAATTTTTAGCGAGGCTGGTGTTTGGATGAGTTTTGGAAAAGGGGTGTACGATGTAACAAAGTTCGTGCCCCATCATCCTGGAGGTGATAAAATTATGCTGGGAGCGGGAGCAGCTATAGATCCATTCTGGAACTTCTATCAGCAACACTTGTCGAAAACTGTTCTTACATTATTGGATACTTTTCGGATTGGGAATTTACACCCGGATGACTATCTTGAATCAGAAGACCAATCTTCGCCGTGGGTCTACGAACCGAAAAGGCATCATATCCTTCAGCCAGCATCGATAAAACCGTTTAACGCTGAACCACCTGTGGAATTATTGGTTGAGCACTTCTACACCCCCTCGTATGTATTAATTGTTGTGTGTATTGTTAAATGCGGCTTAAGATTTATTTAGTCCAACTATAGTACAAACTACATACAAGCTTTCGAATTAGCCTTTATTCATTGAAATCCGAACAATTTTGCGGAAATACAGTAATTTTAAAATAACGATTTCCTTTCAAATTTCTGACTGGTTCACTGGCATAAATTAAATTTGAGGTCTCCTCATGAATTTTGATAACTTTGTAGCAATGTCTATTTAGGATCAAAAGTGACGGATATGCAAAAACAATTATTTGTCGGTCGGTTATATTTCCTGAGATATGCAATGTACATATGTCTTTTACTTTAAAATTCTGAAAAGTGATATGTACATATGTACTAGTTTTCCGTTGCAATTTTTCCATGGTTGCGAAATTTGTTGCTGAAAATTATTTATTTATTTATTTATTTGATACAATTTTACAGACTGGAAAAAACTATTTCCTATTTTAAACAATTTTCCAAAATAATCAGCTTATTTTTATATTCTATCTAATTTAGCAGAGTTGTAAAAGAATGCAATCTTTTCGGCAAATAATTCTTTTGATTTATGTTAAAAAGTATTTTAATTCATTAACTTCACTTTGATACTGGGACTTACAGAAACTAAATCGCCATTCTTTTTGAAGTCATTTCAATTGATGCAGTCATTTCAACAAAACAAAAGCTTGAAGGTGCTTGAAGTCATGAATGTAAAATCTTGTGATTTACTACTCACTTTCGTTGAAGTACCATTGAAGTCATTTTGAATCAATTTCCGGAGACAGAATATTTTGCGTACCTTGCAGATCGATCTATGTCGATGGAAATGTTAAACCGATACCCGATCATTAAAAAAGTATTTTTAAAATACAATACTCCCTCACCTTCCTCAGCCGCAGTCGAGCGCTTATTTTCGTTTGCTGGGATAATTGACACTCCTCGACGTGGAGCACTTTCAGACTCCAATTTTGAGAAGTTTTTAATGTTGAAAACTAACAATTTATCTTATATAAATACGTCATAAATAAGTATATGAATATTTGAGTCACAGATTTTTTATTTAGCGAGATAAAGACCCTTTTAACCCCCGAGACAAAACGATGCAAAGAAAATGATTTCAGTCACTGAAGCTCTTAATGAATTCAATTGATTCAAAATGACTTCAATGGTACTTCAACGAAAGTGAGTAAATCACAAGATTTTACATTCATGACTTCAAGCTTTTGTTTTGTTAACTTCATTCATGACTTCAAAAAGAATGGCGATTTGATTTCTGTAAGTCCCAGTATCGAATTGAAGTTAATGATTTCAAACTTAAAAAATCAATAATTTCCAGTGATTTCAAGGAATGCATTCCTTAAAGATAGCATTCTTTTACAACTCTGTAATTTAGATATGGTAAAATCTACGTGACTGCTAAAAACATTAAATTTTGATATACATATGGTCAGAACTTCACAAAAACCATAGTTCGTTCTATGTGAAGGAGCATTCAACAAATTTTTAGCACGAAGAGATCGTTCCGATGCATACAAATTAATCAGATTTAATACCTCAGAACAATTTATGCTATAACACAATAAATCTTTGATGAATAGGGCATATTAGATTTCCACATAAAAATCTAGTAAAAGACTTCTGCACCGTTTCGATGCTATTAATATTAATATGTATAGTATAGGCAGGACTCCAAATTATAGCAGCGTATTCAACTATCGGTCTCAAATGTGCACTTAGCGCACTCATTCAGCGCTGAAGTCCGCCACTTTTGACTCCAAATGAACATTCTTTGAAAGTTTTATCACTAACCTTGCGGAGACAAAAAACTTAATCTGTTCCAGATTTCGTTTTTGGGGGCTCTTCTGGGATTAATCCTAAACATTAATTTTTTTAAAATTAAATTGGAAATTCACAATAGTCAGAAAAATCATAAAAAATAGTAAAAACCTTCGAAGTAAACAAATTCATCATTATTTTATAAAGCCACAGTGGCTATACATATTACACGATTTGCACTGATCAATAGCCGACGAATTTATTTAGAACTAGCTGGGTTACCCGGTTTCACCCGGTATATTATAAGTACTACTTAATTAAAGATCGTTGAAATGCTCGACTTTCGTAAAAAATTTTATGACTTATGGTCGCCAATCGCCATATTGGGTCCGTCATTTTGAATTTCCAAATTTTAATAGTAGATTCGAAATTAGTGGTATCAAAATACCCATAGTACTAAATTTCACTTAAATTCGTTGAAGTTCGAAAATGGTAGGACGCCATATTGGATTCACCATCTTGAATTTCCGAATTTCGAGCTTAGGATTCGCAATTAGCACCTCCAAAAACTCCCAAATACTAATTTTCATGGCAATCCCTTGATATTTACAATAATAAAAATAATTATTACTTAATCGTTATGAACCAATCGAAAAATAAAAATGACTTGATAATCGTTATCCAGCGATTCTAAAATAAATATAAATTAAAAAAAAAAACTGCATGGCGATGCATTAAAAATTGTATAAGCAAAAATTATAAGACAAATAGTCCCTTATTCACACATCAGGAAGGATAATTCCTGTTTTTATACATATGTTGGTGCTGCTTGTAGTTCGTGTAGCTGAATCGGAAAGTAGAAAAGTTCCTACTTTGAGCTACAGCTGCGGCTACAGCCACAGCTACAGCTACACCTTTTGTTCAAGTCTTAAGAATTTTCTTGATTTTGGTATGTGATTTTTCTCTCAGTGTAGATGTTAATTACATGTCGTTTTTTAATAGTTTGTTTTTTTTATTCGATGGTTTATCAAATTTTACATTTATAGTAGATTTCGATTATAACGACCTCGGTTGTAACGACTTTTTGGTTATAGCGACGTAACACCTAAGTCCCTTGAATTTAAAGCATACTTTTAAAGGAAAATAATTTGGCTATAGCGACTTCGGATGTAACGCCGATTTCGGGTACAGCGACTAGTTTTAATGTATCATTTGTGAGAAGTTCCTAGAAATCCCATGCAGATGTAGCGACCGAGTCCGTACACTAAAGAGATATTGTTTATTTGGTGAAGGGAAAGACAATATAGACATCGAAGGAGTTATGAAAATGGAATACACCTTACATCATACGCTAGCACAGAAATCTAAACTGAAACAATGTAATATTACAGGTTTTTTTAAAAATCTCCCTGTATAAAATGTGTATAGTATTATACATTTTCTTTCTTTCTTTCTATATAGCGACTTCCGTACATAGCGACGAAATATTAGTGGTCCCTTCATCGTCGTTATAACCGAAATCTACTGTATTTTTTTTCACAATTCCTTGCAGGGATATATTTTTTGTGAGAAATCATCTTCCGGTGCCTGATCTTGATGAACATGACTACGATTTGGATGTGGAAGATGAAACTAGCAAAAAACGTCGCAATTTCAAACTTGAAGATATTAAAAAGCTGCCTAAGCATACGGTAACAGCGGTTCTTATGTGCGGAGGAAATCGACGATCAGAAATGCATAACGTAATAAATTCAGCGACAATATATAGTTTAGAATAATTATATTTTCGATTGCAGTCGAAGCCCGTTAAAGGACTTTACTGGGGAGCCGGTGCTGTGGGGAACGCCACGTGGACCGGAGCTCGTCTTAAAGACGTTTTGGAACTAATGGGAGTAGATTACGATACCAAGCGACACGTGATCTTCGAAGGCTATGACATGGATCCGACGGGTCGTCCATATGCAACCTCTATACCCTTGAGCATGGCGGCAGACGAGCGAAAGGACATAATTCTGGCGTACGAAATGAACGGCCAGCCCTTGCCTAGAGACCACGGATACCCTCTGCGGGTCATCGTCCCGGGGGTGGTTGGCGCGCGCAACGTGAAGTGGCTCGCTAGAATTGCGATATCGGACGAGGAAAGCGACTCCCACTGGCAGAAGAATGACTACAAGGGATTCAGCCCCTCCACCGACTGGGACAACGTCGACTTTAGCAAATCACCTCCAATTCAAAACATGCCTGTAACTTCAGCAATTTGCTCACCATTAAAGGGGCAAAAGGTCAAGCTAAATAAAAACGGTCTGCTAGAAGTCAAAGGGTACGCCTGGTCAGGCGGCGGCAACAGCATCGTTCGCGTTGATTTAACTACAGACGGCGGTGACTCCTGGCATGTTGCCAAACTGGAGCAGGAGGACGCCCCTTTTGGACGGCACTACGGGTGGACCCTTTGGACCGCTCAATTGCCTGTTCCGACGGGAGCAAAGGAGGTTGAAATATGGGCCAAGGCCGCAGATTCTAGTTACAATGTTCAGCCGGAATCATTCAAAAATACTTGGAATCTTAGAGGGGTGCTAAGTCACGCCTACCACAGACTGAAAGTTACTTTAGAGTAAAGGCAAAGACAATTATTAATAAAAAACGACACAATAAGGACAAAAAAAAATTTCGAGGTGCCACATTTCGTTTTAGATTTTATATTATAGTTTATGCTTTTGCTATTTACAGATAATCGTCTAATTGTGAAGGTTAAATAAATTGCTTTTGATTATACTCTGATTTGAATATTGAAGTAACACCGAGTATTTAAAGTCTGCAGCAGAGGGGAATCACCAGGCTTATAGAATATAGGCCAATCAAATTAGATCCATAAAAAGCGTTTTGAGGAATTAAATTTCAGCAAGCTGGAAATCCTTTTAATATCTTCATTTGGTCCCAAATGCGTGTAATCCGAGTTTGCGCAATCCCAGGAGGCGAGCATAACTTTTGGGAGCCAAGTAACTGCGAAATTTTCGCTCTTTTTTCAGTTTTTTGCTTGTAGCTCGAACGTACGACGGACGTACGTCGGACGTACGACGGAAAATGTCTTTCCAGTCAATATTAAAGAGGGTTAAATTCTGAGCATCTAAACTTCAAATTCGGTTCAGTGGTACAGCCCAAATCAAAAGTTAGAAACCGGGAAAATCTCCCATTTAATTGCAAACTTATATTTTATTAAGAATAACTCTTTGGTGGGTTACCTAGCTACCTACCCTCATCGTCAACACCGCCATTCAAGCGGCAAAGAACTTTGCGACGGTCATAATAATCGGAGAGGACACCGATCTATTGATCCTATTAACTGCCAAAGCACCAGATTCCTCAAACATTTACGTTATGAAATCTGGAAAGGAGACCTCACAGAACACGTTCTACTCTCCCAGGTACTTCAACTTCTCTTCTGCTGTCAAACAGAACCTTCTGTTCCTACATGCAATCAGTGGGTGTGATACAACCTCTGCATTCTATGGCCAAGGGAAGTTGAAGTTTGTCAAGCTCCTTGAAAAGAACACCGCTTTGTAGGAGGCTGTCAAGGTTTTCCACCATGCAGATGCTGATCCTGAAGACCTCATTTCAGCAGGTCAACTATTCTTGGCAGCCCTATATTCACCTAAGGCCAATGAGACCTCCTTGGACAAAATCCGCCACGAGATATTCTCAAAATCCCTCATAAAGCCATCTTTCAATCTGGCCTCTCTAACCCCAACAAATGCAGCCGCCGCCCAACATATTCTGCGGGTCTACCTCCAAATCCAGGGCTGGTATGATAGACCAAAGGATCCTCTCAGTTGGGGTTGCAAGAGGATGGACCTTGGCCTGCTCCCCACCATGAACACCAAGGATCCAGCTCCAGCTGAAATCCTCAACACAGTGTCCTGCGGATGTAAGAAGGGGTGTACAGGGAAGGGCAGCTGCCGGAAAGTAGGTATGAAATGTTCAACAATTTGCCTCAACTGCCACGGCCAGTCCTGCTCGAATTTACCACCGTTCGAGGACGAGGATATGTCCCACATGCCGATCGCCGTAGAAGCAGAAATAGGGGAGGACAGTCCCTTTGAAGATGATCACGATGAAAAAGGGCTCGACATGCCACCCCAGCTTGAGAGCTTCGTAGATGAAGGACAATCGGCATCTAAGAAAACGTGAGCATGAAGGTCTGCTTTGATTTCTATAACATGTTTTTATTCATATTTTATCAATGTTATGTCAATTTTCCCGGTTTCTAACTTTTGAATTCGGCTGTACCACTGAACCGAATTTGAAGTTTAGATGTTCATTCGACGCAGAATTTAACCCTCTTTAATATTGAATGGAATGACATTTTCCGTTGGACGTACCGTTTTCAAAAACTGAAAAAAGAGCGAAAATTTCGCATTTACTGGGCTCCCAAAAGTTATGGTCACCTCCTGGGATTGCGCAAACTAGGATTACACGCATTTAGGACCAAATGAAGGTATTAAAACGATTTGATTGGCCTATTAGGTCAGGCGGTATTTGGTATTTCGATTCGATTCATCGAATCGACAAAACGGCCTTCTCGATTCTTACGAAATTGGCAATTCATTTTATTTATTTATTTATTTCGCTTAATACAAGCTACAGATATGTATAATGAAAACTTAAAAATTAGAATAAATTAAAACATAGTATAAAATGAAGTCGCTTCCGCTGTCTGTTCGCTTAGATCTTTTAAACTACTCAAAGGATTTTAATGCAGTTTTCAGCAATATATAGAGTGATTCAAGAGGAAGGCTTATATGTCTAATATATACATATTATAGTACAGAAAAGCCGAAAAATTCAAAGATTTGTAATGTGATGTCGTAATAAACATATTTTTTTGCGCTTAAATCACAAACGCTGGCTAAACTTTACGAGATAGATCAAATTAATGTACTACGGAATTGTATATCTTAAAAAATTTTTTAAAAAAAATAGAACCGACTCCAAAAAATCCCAAGCCCTAAAAAGTATAATTAAAAAGTATTATTAATCCAATTTATCCAGACAAACTGATTGCATTAATTATTTAGTTAGTATGGGATTAATATCAGTCAGGTTTTCACACCGCCTTCAAAAGTCTAGCAAAGTCTTGGTATTTAATGTTGAAGGTAGTAGCAGAGGACTTTTAATATAATTATTTTATACTTTTTAGGGCTTGGGATTTTTTGGAGTCGGTTCTATTTTTTTTTAAACATTTTTTTTACTTTTCACTAAAAATAATGATACATATCTGCTGTAACTCCAGTCGGTTTCACTGTGTGTCGCTGCCGTCGATAAAAGGACACACATCAAAAATGTCAAATGTGTTAGGACTTCAGTGATAAGAAGAAGATCAAATAAATAGGTACGCGTGCAATAGCTTGCTTTTCATTGCCTCATCCCGAATATCTTGCAAAGGCCACAACAAAAGAATTGGCGACGACGGTAAAGTGCAATAAATCAAGTACACGGTGCAGCACAGACTGTGAGCTTTCGACTTTGCAAGAATAAGCCTCAGGCACCCAGTTCCGAGGACGCTCTACTTTATGGTCGATTTCAACTTATGCCGGAAAATTCAAAATGGATCCTGAACAATTTGCGCAGCTACTACAGGTGTTCAGCGACAGCCAGAGAAATTTACTTGAGAGAATTGCAGCTACAGGAAGTTCTTCTACATCTCGTGGATTGGAGCAGGGAAGTACAACGGTAACTTCTTTAATTCCAAATTTCGAAAATGTCGTGGCTTCCAGGGAGAACTTTAAAATGTATCGACAACGCTTCGAGAACTACTTAACGATGAAAGGAGTGTTTTCAAATAAAATACTCTGTGGCCAGATGCTGCTGAATGCAATTGGCTCTAGCAATTACCAGTTAAATGTTTCCCTAGTTTCACCGAAGAAACCAACAGAGTTCTCGTACGATGAGCTCATAAATGTCATGGAAAAGCATTTGTGTCCCAAAAGGAGCGTTCTGGTGGCCCAGCATACATTTCTGTCACTATACCAGCGGGATAGTCAATCAATTGCCGATTATGTGGCCCTTCTTAGGAGGGATGTGGGAGACTGCGACTTCATATCAACCTGTGCTTGTAAGAGCAGCATCGCGGACATATTTCTTCGCGCGCAATTCATAAGGGGACTTCAAAACAATTCAATGAGAGAACTGATTTTACAGTCCGATGAATCAACCTTCGATGAGCTAGTAAAGAAGGCACTGGCCATTGAAGCTTCAAAGTTGAACAGTCGACTGCTTGAGTCAAAGCAGCCCTTCAAGTTGGATCCTTCAACTGCTGTGGACGTAAATAAAATTTCAAGACCTTTTCGCTACGATAAATCAAATTCTCGCCGCGAGGATTATTCGAAACGTGGTTACAATAATTCAAAACAGGTCCGACATTCAAAGTCACGGTTGAGTTTTCGAGATATGGGAATCGAGGACTTATGCATTAGATGTGCATCTAATACACACAAGGTCCGAGATTGTCGCGTCGATAGAAAGAAACTTTTGTGTAAGTCATGTTCAAAATCAGGCCATGTGCAAAGAGTATGCATCGGAACTTTAATGTCTTCAAAACCGGAACAAATTTCAAATTCAAAACAAATTCATTCCGTGAATGATATTCGGGATGAAGAGCGGTGCTACGGTGTTTTCAATGTTGTGGACATTTTCGAACAAGAATACTTTACAGACGATTTTTCAAAATATTTTGTTACCGTGAACATTCAAAATTATCCACAACGCTTCGAAGTGGATTCGGGTGCAGGTTTTACTTTGCTACCACGGTCATGTCTTAAAAATCTCCAGTTCAATGGGCCTCTTCAAAAGACTGACATAATTTTTCGATCGTACACTCAAAACACGTTCGCGCCGTATGGTAAATTAAAAGTGAAAGTCCAATATAAAAACAAGATCTCAAATGAGGATTTATATATTGTTCCGGATGAGTTCCCTCCATTACTTGGTCGCATATGGATGCGCCACTTGGGTATTGATCTCAACGAGTTAGACCGTTCGGATTCAAATGTAATAATTCAATCACATATATACACACTCGACGGTATCTTCACGAAATACGCTTCAATCGAACAGAGAGTTGGATGCATTCCGGGGATCACATGTTCTCTCCACCTTCGGGAGGGATCCAAGCCAGTTTTTGTCCGGGAACGTGATGTGCCGTATGCTTTGCGAGAGTAGGTCGAGAGGGAGCTCGATGCGCTTGAAGCTGATGGTGTCATCTCTAAAGTTGGTCACAGTGATTGGGGATCACCACTCGTCTGCATACCTAAGCCAGGAGGCAAAGTACGTCTTTGTGTCGATTACAAGGTCGGCGTTAATCCGCAACTTCAGTCCGCACATTACCCGATTAGGCGAATCGATGAAATTCTTAACAGCCTTCGACATTCGTCCTACTTTTGCCGATTGGATCTGTTTAAGGCTTATCTTCACGTGAGGGTGGACCAGCAGAGTGCAAGAGTTCAAACCATTTCAACACATCGAGGAACTTATATTATGAACCGTCTCTCATTCGGAATCAAGACTGCACCAAGCGAGTTCAACAGAATTATCGACCAAATTCTTCAAGGATTGGAAGGAACCTTATCTTATTTCGACGACATTATTGTCCATGGACAATCAAAGGAAGAATGTCAACTCAGACTTGAAGCATGTCTGCATCGACTTCAAAAGTATGATCTCCATCTCAATAAGGACAAGTGCGAGTTTTTCAAAACCGAAATTCAATATTTGGGTCATACAGTAAGAAATAATCAAATTTTAAAGTGTCAACAAAAGGTTCAAGCAATAATGAACATGCCGAGACCTACTAATGCTGATGAGGTCAGAAGATTCCTAGGGCTGGTTACATATTATTCAAGATTTATTCCGGACTGTTCAACAAAGACATATCCCCTTAGGAGTCTGCTCAAGGAGAATGCGCAGTTTGTTTGGGGAACATCATGTGAAACGGCATTCATCAGACTTAAGGACGAAATTTCCAGTGAACGTGTATTCATACCCTTCGACCCGTAGTTGCAGATCCTCTTAACATGTGATGCGAGTCCAACTGGAATTGCGGGAGTCCTTTCACACCTTGTCAATGGACAGGAAAGACCGGTTGCATTCGCGTCTCGTTCTCTCACACACGCGGAGCAGAATTATAGTCAGCTTGACAGAGAGGCTCTGGCAATCATTTTCTCAGTCAATCATTTCTACATGTATCTTTATGGTCATCATTTTCAACTTATCACTGACAATCAACCACTAATTCGAATTTTTCATCATTCAAATAAACTTCCAGCAATGACATCAGCTCGTCTTCTTCGATATGCATCTTTCTTGTCAGGATTCGACTACGAAACAAAATTCAAAAAGGGTTCTGACAACACCAATGTCGATTGTTTGTCAAGGATGCCACATAAATCTAGAATTCATGGAACGGATGTGTCAATAAACCAAGAAGTCCATGATATCTGTTCGTTTTCTATTCAACAAATTTCTTCAGACGAAATTACTTCGAAAACAATAGTTCAAGAAACGGATAGAGATGAAGAACTTTCAAAAATTAAGAATGATCTTATCACAAATAATTCTAAAAATAACCAGGAATATACACTTGATAGTGGGATTATTTTCAAGGGCAATCGGGTAGTCATTCCTCGCTCTCTTCAACCTCGAATATTACAGGAATTACACAGTACCCACATGGGAATCACAAAAATGAAGCAGTTGGCCCGTCGCTATTGTGTGTGGACGGGCATTGATCGAGCAATTGAAAATATGTCTAAGTCCTGCGAGGCCTGTGCTGTCACCCAGTCAAGCCCGCCTAAGGCTCCACTTCATCCGTGGAAGGAACCTCAAGAGAACTGGGATCGCGTTCACATGGATTATGCAGGGCCCTATGAAGGGAAACATCTTTTGATTTTGGTGGACGCTAAGTCAAAGTGGGTTGAGATTCGAGTCTCAAATGACGCACCGTCATCTTCAAGAACTATTGAGTTGCTTGAGAATATATTTGCAACTCATGGATTGCCAAAAGTTTTGGTTTCCGACAACGCAACGGTTTTCACCAGCGAGGTCTTCAGGAAATGGTGCACTTCGAATGGAATATTTCAGAAGTTTTCTGCTCCTAACCATCCAGCCACAAATGGTCTCGCTGAACGGAATGTGAGAACAATCAAGAGCCGTTTGAGGGCCATGAAAGATGAGCCCTTGACGCTCCATAAAAAGCTTCAGAAAATCATGTATCAATATAGAGCAACTCCTCTTGCGCAGGGAAGAACGCCTGCAGAATTGTACCTGAAGCGAAATATTGAGGCGGGTCCAGACATGTATCATTTGCCCGATCCGATCACCGTATCCGTATCGTCGACGCGTATCATGATCGCATATGTGGACGGGTAATGATATACGTATCATGATACGGGATCTCGATACGCCGTTATGATACGGCCCGTCCCATGTCGTGTCGGTTTTTGTCCGATCATCAAAGGTGATACAGATACGGACGTGGGTCAGTCTGGACGCGTCACTCGCGACGCTCGGTCGGTTGCACGTGCGCGTCATTTTCAGTCCTTGCCGTGAAGTAAAAACAATGAATTGGAACAATGAAAATGTTATTAAATTTATCGAGGCCTATAAAGAAAAGCAAGTATTATGGGACCCCAGCCACAAAAGCTATTACAACAGGAATCTGAAGCAGGAGGCCTGGGATGAACTCTCCGTCGAAATGGAGTGTCCAGTTGGCGAATTGAAGAAAAAGATGGATTATTTGTTGGCTGCCCTTCGCCGTGAAAAATCAAAAATCGCTAAAACCAGCACAACAGGAAAAGGTAAGTAGATACTGCTAGTGCGTGCAAAATCTATGCCGGTTTGTGAAGTTCGCACAAGTCGCCCGCCCTCCCCTCCCCGGTCGGCGAACAGAGTGGCATTATTTTGCACGCACTCTACTCGTACCCGTTCATGAAAACTCAATTGATATTTTATAATTATTATTTTATTATTATTCCTCTTTATTTATCTTTAATCTTAGATTAGGCTTTTTACTATATGGATATAAAAGTAAAATACATATTAAATGAAATTACAAAACATAAACACATTATAAAAAAATGTTATTATTATTTTTAATTTAACTACACACTAATACCAGAAAAAGCCAGAAATTAAAAACTTTACTCTGAATGTGATGGGATTAGAATAGTTATACTTATTTCTATATCGTAGTAGTAATCATTGCATAATTTTAAATTATAGGAGCTGATGAAGTATACCAGTCTTCTTGGTTCGCTTTCAAGTATTTGCAATTTCTGATGGACAGAAACAAGCCTCGCTCGAGAATTAATACTGTGAGTATCTTCAGCACAACCACATTATTACATTTAACTTTAATTATTTTGATTTTGATTTAAAAAAAATCACTTTTTTTATTAGGAGACACCATGTGGTTGCCGCGGCGGCATATGCTACGGCCTTTAAGTCTAATTCATATGATCTTGCCATGATAATTTTCCGACTGTACAGCAATATTCAGCAATTTTATCCCTCATTACCTGGGCCGACAAAGAAGGTCTGCGTGGGGTATTCGTGATAGGCAATAATGAAGTTATATCGTTATTTTCGAGACGCCATCTTCCCATTGTTACTGACCCTTCTACTTCACTATCAGTACTACCTGGTGGTGCATAAATTTTAGCAGAATTAGTACTTTTTATTAAGAAGTTGTGAAGATGACATATTGTCATCACAATCAGTTATGCCGTTTCAGGTTGGAGTAGCATTGGCTTTCGTAGTACTCTAAAAACACTAGCTGAAATGCCAAAAACATTTTCAACCACTCATCGAACTCTTGATAATCGATAATTAAATGTTTTTTTTATTGATCCTTTAGGATGTACACCTGGATATGGCTTCATAATATGGATACCTAACGGGAATGCACTGTCTGCTACAAAATAGTATGGTATAATGCTATTCGTTCCTTCTAATAGTTTCGGAGATGGAAGATTTAATGAGTTGTTTGAAATTTTTTCCTTGAGAATGGAATCATTAAATACACCTCCATCGGAAATTCTCCCTTGACACCCTACATCGACAAATATAAATTTATATGAAGCATCAACTAAAGCGAACATAACAATACTAAAAAATTGTTTATAATTATAAAACTCCGATCCGCTATTGAAAGGTGCCTGCAACATGATGTGTTTCCCGTCCATAGCACCAACCATGTGTGGAAGATCCCAACAGTTTTGAAACTCGGAACTAATTTCCTCCCATTCTTGATGCGATGTAGGCATCTGTAACAAATATATTATAATTATTTTATTTTGCTTGCAGGAAGGCCAAGACCGCGCTTTGAAGGATAATACATCTGAAAATGAGGAAAATGACGACATAGGTGAAGATCATGATCAGTCACAAGATAAACAACCCTGTTCCACCGCGAGGACTGAATCGGACAAAACAACCGATAATGCAAAGAATTCATCAAAATCGCAATTCAAATCTCCACTTCCGAAAAAGAGAAAATACGTCGCGAACCAGAACCCAATGTTGCAATCGGCATTTGATTTGCTGACATCATCAACTTCGGCTGCTAGAGCGGTAGCTACTGCTTCGACTGCACCTGCTACTGGATTAGACCAGTATCAGCTATACGCTAATTATTTGGCAGGCAAATTTAGGGGTTATCCCAAGCAAACCTACATGACTGTGGAACATCAAATAAACAACATCCTATATAACGCTGATTGTGGACAATATGAATATCAGCGCGGGTACTCCACTCCGGCATCTACATATCCCATGGCTGAGACTACAACTCCACAAATCTCTGTAAATTCTTCTTATTCAAACAGAGCACAAAGTTTAGCCCCGTACATGACTGAAAATCAAGCACATTCTCCAGTGCCTCAAGTGGATGATTCGTCGATGGATTCCGAAGATTCTTTTCGTGATTTTATCCATGACATCAATTATTAGTAATAAACAATAATTGTTTATAAACTTATAAATAATTGATGACATGAATCAATAATTATTTCTATAATAATAATTTTAATGCCTCCACGATAGCTTGACAGGTCTCTGGCACTATAACACTTATCGATTGTTTCGAAACTCTGAATAAATATTGTAGGCTTGTATAGGAATCTCCGCTGGCTAAAAATCTCAAAGTGATACTTAATCTTTCTTCAACAGAAATTGCTTTCCTGTATGTAGTATCCGTTTTTTTAATTTTGTGGCCAATCAAATTTATCAAATATTCGAAGTCACTAGGTGCCATACGGGTGAAGTTTTTGTATTTACCACTTATGTGTTGAAATCTTAGGTCTCTCATCAAAGCTCTTCCTCCAAGTCTGTTTCTGTTTCTAAATAATTCCGTTTGCCACCATCGTCTCTGTTTTGGTTTTGAGGTTAGAATGTTGTGAATGACAATAAAACAGGCACATGAAATTGCTAAATTCTCGTACATTTCAACCAACTGCGACGACATGTTTGATCGAGAGCAGAAACTGAACTGGGCAATTTGATACGCGATCATGACTATTGTGAAGATACGGATACGGAGCAAATCGGAGGCGTCCACAACTTGATACGGGGCTTGATACAATACGCAGATACGGATACGGTGATCGGATACGGTGATAGGATCGGTCAAATGATCATGTCTGGACCCGGCTTTGAGTTTATTATTAAATAAGAACACCGATGCTTTGGTTGTTTAACAATTTATTCTCATCCGCACTTCACGGCTTACATGACAGAAAAAAACAGAACAGAAAAGGGGTGCCAACATTCATAAGGCAAAAACAAAAAATAGTTCACAATGGTGGGACATTTTATCAATATTGCCAACATCTCACTTTGATTAAATGTTTTACTTTACATATCTTGAGTCTAACTGGTTTACTTATTTCAATAGTATTACTTAATGTCCATTCACGCCTGTTGACCGAATATCAACCACCTACAGCATATCTCGTTGACGCTGGAAAATGCCTCTTGGTAGTGGTTTCGTCATAAGATCCGCCTGCTGGTCTTCTGATGGTACATACTTCAAAACAAAGGTTCCTGACTCGTATTTGTCTCTTATAAAGTGATATTTCACGTCAATATGCTTTGTTCGTTTGTGGTACTCTGGATTTTTGATCAAACGAATAGCGCTTTGGTTGTCCATTAGCAAGGTAATGGATATTTCATTTGATTTCAATAGGGATAGTAACAAGCTCCTCATCCATATAATCTCTTTCACCGCCTGAGTAGCTGCCAGATACTCCGATTCAGTTGTGGATAGTGCGACCACCTTTTGCTTTTGAGAACTCCATGAAACCATTGAGGTGTCCAATTTTACGACGAATCCACCAGTTGACTTTCTTATGTTGATGTCGCCTGCATAATCTGCATCACTGAACGCTGTGAGTTCCAAAGCATCTCCACATCTAAATAACAAACCATGATGTTGCGTTCCCTTTAAATATTTCAAGATTCGTTTCACCGCGTTCCAATGTATCCTTGTAGGTTTTTCCAAATACTGGCCCGCACTATTGACCGAATAGGTGATGTCCGGCCTTGTACCTATAGACAAATACATAAGGCTTCCAACTGCCTCACGGTAGGGTACATCGGTAAGAATTTCTTCGCCTTTTGGGTGCATCGCCGCGCACATCTGATGATGACGATCAGCTGGTACTGCTACTGGATTAGAGTCTCCCATGTTGAATTGTTCCAACACTCTCCTCGTATATGCCTCCTGGTGAACAAAGAATGATCCGTCCGGAAGATGCTCAATTTCCAAACCCAAAAAATATCTGGCGTCGCCGACCTTTACATCAAATTCCCTTTTCAGTTCTTCAACTAACGAATCTGCCATCTCAAAGTCGGTAGAAGCAATTAACCCATCGTCAATATATATAGCCAAAATTAGCTGATGATCAGTCATGGAAGTAGAGAAAACACATGGATCCGCGTCCGTTGCCGTTAAATTGAATTTATGCAGTATAGTCTTCAAGTGCTGGTTCCAACATCGCGCTGCCTGCTTCAATCCATATAGACTTTTGTTTAGCTTGCATACTCGATCAGTTTTGTCCTCATAGCCCACCGGTTGCCGCATATATATTGTTTCCTCTAACTCCCCATATAAGAATGCTGTCTTCACATCGAATTGTCGAACCCTCATTCGCCTTGAAGCCGCGATGGAAAAAATCACTCGTATGGAATCAAATCGCACCACGGGACTAAATGTCTCGTTGTAGTTAACTCCGTGTTTCTGCTTGAAGCCCCGAGCAACCAGCCTAGCCTTAAAACGATCGACGCTACCATCCGGATGCTGTTTAATCTTGAAAGCCCATTTATTATCAATCACTGGTTCGTTTTTTGGTAGATCGACCAGGTTCCATGTATTATTCTGTATAAGCGACTCCATTTCCTCATCCATTGCCTTCCTCCATTCGCTTGAATTATCGCCTTTAAGTGCCTCCTCGTATGTATCGGGTTCAACGGGTCCACCAATACTTGTCAAACAAGATACAAAGTGAATGTATCTTCCAGGTTGCTTTATTCGCTCTCTATTTCGCAAATGATATCTTTCTGGCCGTTCCTCTTCAATGGGGTTGGATTCATGTATTATTTCCGGTTCCTCACGTCGATCTTGTACGTTGACTTGCCCCTCGTCACTATGTGTGGAAATTCTATTGCTTGGCTCCACCCCTCTGAGAACTTGCTTTGAAGAGTCACTCACCGGTATATTTCCCAACACAAGTTCAATTGTAGCTTCTTCATCGGTATTTGTATTATTGGGATGGTAAAATCTTCCTGTAAACCTGACATCCCGATGAACCTCTATCCGATCACAATCCGGATACCAAACTCTATATCCTTTGATATTGCTGCCATATCCCACGAAAATTCCTTTATTTGCTTTTGGATCCCATTTCCGTCTTTTCTCCTTAGGAATATGAGTGTATACCTCTTCGCCAAATACTCTCAAGTCCGCAATACTGGCATCTTGACCCTTCCACAATTTGAATGGTGATTCATTTTTAATATTGCTCGTCCCGGTTTTGTTTAACACGTACACTACGGTGTTAACAGCCTCAGCCCACAGCCTGTTTGGGAGTCCTTTCGCCTGCAACAGTGTTCTCGCCGCTTCAACTATAGTTCTGTTTTCACGTTCCGCAGCTCCATTTTGCTCAGGAGTATAAGCAACGGTTCTCTGATGAATGATCCCATTTTGATGTGCTATATCATTTACCCTTTTGTTGACGAACTCCAGTCCGTTGTCTGTGCGCAGAATTTTCACACCCTTATTCAAATGTTTGTCTGCAACTCTGAGAAAATATTCAAGATGAACTGGTACTTCGCTTTTCTCTCTCAGAAAACACACATGTTTCCAATGTGAAAGATCATCTTTAAATAATAAAAAATATCGTGATCCCCCAACAGATTCCTCCTGCATGGGTCCACAAAGATCAGCGTGAATAAGTTCCCCTATTTCAGAACTTTTACTGTCAGAAACCGGAAACGGCAATCTATGCATCTTCCCCAAAATGCAGGCATCACAACAGTCATCTCTTTGATCCTTATAACTAATCGCTTTTGTTTTCAAAATCTTTTTTACATGAGAAAAATTTTGGTGAGCCAACTTTTCATGCCAAGCCTGAAGTGATTCCATGGTAGCGATGTTAGCCTGCCCCTCAACTGCAGAGGCTGTCACCTCAAACCTCATTCTATACAATCTCTTTTGTCTCTCTCCCACTGCAATAATATTCCCATTTCGAAAAAACTTGCAAGTAGAGCTACTTGACTCAAGCTGCAAACCCTTGTCGAGGGCTCCAGCTCCAGCTGAAAATAGGTTGTATTTCAAATTGGGTACAAACAATACCTTTGATAGATGTCTCTTGATCCAGTTACTTCCGTCGAAAGCCAGAATGTTGACATCACCCCTGCCTTCTGCAAATATGAGTCCTCCGTTTCCCACTCGCACCGGTAAATGAACATCTAACTTGGTAAGATTTACGAACCACTCGCGTTGATTGCACATATGATCCGTGGCCCCCGAGTCCATATACCACGCTTCCTCTTCGGTGTCCAAAACTTCGTTGGTCGCGGCAGCCAATGTCTCAATCATTAGTGCATCACCTTGTGTTTTTCCTCGAAGTGTTTTTGGTTCTGCCTTCTTCTTACTTCTGCAGTCCCTTGCCCAATGACCAATTTTATTGCAAGCGTAGCACCTTCCTTGTTTTTGTGTTTTGCTGCTGTCAGTTCGGTAATTCACCTTATTTCCACTGCGCTTAGAATTTTGTTTCCAAGCAGAGAAGGCGCTCTCTTCAAATTTACTTTGTGAAGTTAGCCGACTTTCCTCAATTGACAGCCTAGAAATTAAGTTTGTCAAGGTTCTTTCGTCACTGTGAGTGGATTCCCATGCGCTGACGAAATGATTATAATGCGCGGGCAATGTCATTAAAATTTTTGTAATTATTAATGAATTGGGAATCTGTTCGCCCATATTTTTGAGCCGATGTGCCAGGTCTTCCAGTTTCGAGATATGCGTGGCCATGTCGTCTCCTGGATCCTTCGTTATTGCATACCACTGTTGCTGTAACATATGCACACCTGAGTCTGATTTCCGCTCATGAACCGAGAGAAGCTTATCCCACATTTCCTTGGCGGAATCGCAATTTATAATGTGAAGCATTTGCTGATCCATGATTGTTGTCGCAATTATTTTCTGCGCGAAGCTGTCTGCCTTTGTCCACTGTGTAGTTTTTTCCCCGAAGGCCGGCAATCCTGCCTCGTCTTGCGCCTCTGGAGCTGTCGGTTTGACCGACTCCCCGGTAACTACTCTCCAAGCGTCGTTTGAATTTAAAACTATACGTACTTGAAATTTCCATAGTGGCCAGTTTTCGCTGTTCTTTAACTTGGTGATGCGACCAATTTCACCTTCCATTTTCAAGTTTTTCTCGGTCTATTTTCACTTCGCACTGGGCTGGATATAACCTCAAAACTTTTTAGGATGATGCCACAATTCTCGAAAGAAATTACAAAAAACGAACTAATCGGTGTTCATGGGTGTCTGGGCCCATAACCTATTGAGTTTATTATTAAATAAGAACACCGATGCTTTGGTTGTTTAACAATTTATTCTCATCCGCACTTCACGGCTTACATGACAGAAAAAAACAGAACAGAAAAGGGGTGCCAACATTCATAAGGCAAAAACAAAAAATAGTTCACAATGGTGGGACATTTTATCAATATTGCCAACACGAAATCTTCGAATTCGACTGGACGCAATTAGGCCATACCATGAGATGGACCATCCGAGGCCAATGGTTCGCTGCACTCGTTCTTTCATGGTTGGGGATCGGGTTCAGTCTCGCTGCTATGTCAACAACAGGCCAGTTTGGCGATTTGGGGTAATGCTGAAGAAGTTTGGATACTTGCACTATCTCGTGAAGCTCGACAACAACTACATACAGAAGCGTCATATAAATCAACTTAGAGGTACCAGGGTTACATTTGCACCTGATGCGACATCAGCTGAGATGGACATTGAAAATCAAGGGTCTGCCAGGGAGGCTGAGTGCCCTCTACTTCCTCTCTTACCGGAATTGATGGTGACACCGCACGATTCGTTGGCTTCACAACCGCCAGAGTTGGCTTCGCAACCGCCAGAGTTGGCTTCACAACCGCCAGACGACTCCCGGGCTTTTTGAGCTGCATCCCCTCCGGCTCTTCAACGACAAAGGTCTGAACGTGTTCGTCGGCCGCCAGGGCATCTTAGGGACTATGCGTATCATTTGGTTAGTGGGGGAGAATTGTTGTAACTCCAGTCGGTTTCACTGTGTGTCGCTGCCGTCGATAAAAGGACACACATCAAAAATGTCAAATGTGTTAGGACTTCAGTGATAAGAAGAAGATCAAATAAATAGGTACGCGTGCAATAGCTTGCTTTTCATTGCCTGATCCCGAATATCTTTCAAAGGCCACAACAATATCCCGTCAGAAAAATAATCTTCAAAATCGATCCATAATTGTTGAAGTTACGCGTCATGAAGTGAGTGAAAATCAATAAAATTAAGTCATCCCCTAATTTTGCACCCTTAGAAGTGGAATATTTTAATGAAATATAAATGGGACCACCCGTGAGGCATAACCTATCCATTAGAAAAAGTATTAAAATCGGTCCACAATTGACGGAGAAATCGGGGAACGTACATAAAAAAAAAAGATTCCGATGAATTGAGAACTCCTCCTGTTTTGAAGTCGGTTAAAAAGATCGATAAAAAAGTCCGCGATGGTATATATTTATCTCCTAAGGATAACCCAAAGTAACCATTTTTATCTTTTACATATTACAAAAAAATATGTGTTATTTACCAAGCTATTTGATACAATACAGTATTATTCCTTATCCAATTAAATACATTACTTACGAGTACGTTGTACATTTCATGTAGATCAAAACTGCCCTTAACAGCATTTCATTAAAATGGATATCTTAGAAGATATGTATCAGAGATTTAAAAAGCGGAGGCCCAGCGGCTGGCGGGCCGTACGTTTCGTCCCGGTTGGCAGCGGTCAGCGGGCGCGGGGTGTTCCGTGTGCCTATAAAAAGCGCATCGATGGTGTTGGAAATATTTACCATTTGCAAAGCCTTGACCGAACGCATCCCAGATACTCTACCCGACTCTCCATTGCGCATAGTTATAATTATTTTATATCTAAGGAGGTCACTATTCCGAAATGTTTTGTTTTTTCGTATTCGGTATCCATTCCATTTTGTTCTCTGTGGGAGGAAGTCGAATCTAATTAAAGATTCATTTAAAACAAACTTCTAGTTCTTATTTTATTTCCCATTTTTCGCCCTGCATAATTCTAACAGATGGCCGCGCCTCGTCCTATAGCATTTGTATAATTCGTAGCGATCGCACGCGTCTATCGGTATTCTCCAGCCAGTAAAATAAAAATAAACCGAGCTTTACAGCGCGACGCTTCACCGGATGTGGTACTGGAGAAGATGTTTTAATTCCCCGTATTCCTCTTATACCATCGGATTTACCGTTTCAATTTAAGCGCCTCCAATTTCCGGTAAAGCTATCTTTTGCAATGACCATTAATAAGTCACAGGGTCAAACATTCAACGTTGCAGGCTTGGATTTGAGCGTTGAGTGTTTCTCACACGGCCAGTTATATGTCGCGCTTCCGAGAACAACCTCTAAAGAAAACATGTTTGTACTGTCTCATGAAAAAGCAGCTGTAAATATTAGGGCCTTTCGGTACGCACGTTCTCAGTGAGACAACTGAGACGAAATATGAGCAACTTTCTCAGTTGTCTCAAGTTTGGTTAAACAGCTGATTTTGACACCGCAGAGGTTGTTGATTAAAAAGTGAAAAATGGATAACGAAAAAGCACGCGCAATTGTTTTATTAAGTTCAGGCTGCTCAACAACTGTCATAACATATAACTGAGCCAAGTGAAACACAAAAATTCTATCTCACAGATCTCAGTTGCCCAAAGGCTGCGTCCGTTTTTGTTGCTCAATGTGAAAGTGAGACGGTTACAAGAACACGCCGTCTCAGTGAGCCAACTGAGAATATCTCAGTTGTCTCACTGAGAACGTGCGTACCGAAAGGCCCTATTGTATACAAAGATATCCTGTAGTATAGACTAATCATAATATTATTAATCGCTCTACACTGCCCCATATTAGTATCTACATTGCACCCGTGCGAAGCCGGGGCGGGTCGCTAGTTAATAATAAATTTTAAAAAAAATTAAAATTTAAAGAGGAGACGAAGAAAGGAGATGTTTTTGTTGGACAGCATTCATTTCAGATGGCGCTGGCTGCAGTAGGAGGGTGATGTTTTCTTCTCCTGTTTTTGACATAATGTTCTTGTCATCTTCTTCCTTCTTCTTCTTTCCGGCCTCATCCTGTCAGCATCGTCTGAGTTCTGTTTTGTATCAAAAGTAATCTGAATCAGTTCCTTCCACCATAGCCATCAACCGATCCAGGTCGTCATCTGAGATGGCTCTCGCCATCCAATGGTTCTTTTGAAATCTTGGTGTTTAGTGATAAAAGTTTTCATTATGAAAACTATCTGTTGTGAATCAATTTCTGAGCGAAGTTCTACATAGAGCGAGCGATCATTTCCTTAGTTGTTTAAGAATTTCGGTGATCTGTCTATTCTTAGTGGAATAGGAATTTCTGTGATCGGTCTAAAAATTAACGGTGTTCGTTTTTGGGACAAGAGAAAACGTGATTGAGGAACTATAAGAGGTTTTAAGTGAATAATTATATGAAGCAATTAGCAGTTTTTTGCTAATATGGCCTTGTATCTGGCTAAAATAAATTGGAGGTGACTTTAATGTTAAGTTTGTGCCCTGAATTAGGAATAATCTGACCACGTGGGGAATGCTATGCTTACACGGTGTTCGATAAAGATCAAAGCGATTAAAAGGTCAAATTACTATGCATAGCATTTCCTCATAGATGTTTTTCCAACCTGAAATTGATAATCAGGGGCATTTAATTTCCTAAATGAGAAATTCTGTAACCACGTGTTGAAATTTGCGCAACTTACAAACGGTGCAGCATAACGGTTCTAAATTATAGTAACGGGCCGTCTCTGGGCAGGACCATGCGGTGAGATTTTGAAGCGGTTCTCAGTTGAGCTCAGAGAAGATGCGTACTACTTACACATGTATGTGTCAGCTTAATACGGAGGAACATATGAGCGGTGTGCGTGTTTGCCTATGAATTTGGACAAATAGATACTTGGTGTTTAAGTGTGTGAACCTTTTATCTGTTAGTGTTTACTTTGACCAGCGAGTTTTAAATTCTCCCGGTGAATCTAACATTTTAATACCTGGGGTGTGTTTCTTTATTCATTCCAGGGAGAGAAGGGAACGAAAGGAATTTTCAAGGAATATACGGTATAGAATGAATAAAGAAACGACTTGGAAACTTTGGAATAAGATTTTGACATTTAAATATTCTTAGTGGCATATTTCGAATTAAGGCAATAACTGTGAGAGCTGGGATCAAGTAAAGAAGAGTATTATAAGGTCACGCTTTGGAGCGAAATATTTTAATTACTTTTGACAACTGACACAGAAATATTCCTTTTATTCCACCTCGTGAGACTGGTTAAAAAGAATGCGTTCAGAATATTCCAAAAGCATAAAGGAACGCGGAACAGAATATTCGGAATACTTTATATGAATAAAGAAACGCTTATTGAGTGTTCCGAATATTCGGAATGAATAAAGAAACACACCCCTGATGAAAAGAGATGGCCAAAAAAAAAACAACGGGTGGTACTCCGGGAGTGCCGGCAGAAGTGAAAACTTGAACATTAACGTTGTGCATTTTTGAATATTTTGGAATGGTTAGGGAATAATTTCGCACGAATTGCTTTATTTATCAGTATAAAAGTACTATCATTTATGTGGTAAAATACAATATTCATTTATTGCGCTATCGTACACAAACATGACAATTTATATACAGTCAAACCTGGATAAGCGAGAGTTCAAGGGACCACAATTTCATTCTCGCTTATAGAGGTTTCTCACTAACCCGAGTTTCTCGCTAATGCAGGTATACATGGGTAGCGTTTCTCTCTTATAGGGGTACGCAGCAATAACAAGTCACAGCAAGTACGAATATATAATATGATAAAATTATGTGCATGATATGCACAACATATGTATATTATGTACATATGTATTTTTAAATGCTTACGAAAACAAAACAAAAATTCATGCACTATGTAATTTTATTTTATTTAGAACTTATTTACACTTAAGAAAATCCGTCAATTTCGTTTGGGTTTCTGTTTTTGTATTTTGAATGTTTTTCTCTAACTCATAAATTTTATCGAATATTGCTTGATCATGATGACATGATGCAGAACAGAACTTTCCTTCGCAATTGATAACTATAAACTGAGTACCTAAGTCCGACAAACAGGACGGTACACAGGCACACGTGTCCATTCGAAAAGAATGCGGTAAAATAACGACATTTTAGTTCCACGAAATAGAATAGGTACAATATTGACGAGAAAACAATACAAAAACAATGGTAGGAAGTTCCACGAAAGTTAAGAATGAATCTCACTTACGGAGGTCTATGAGGGAGCAGTCTCACTTACGGAGGTCTATGAGGGAAAAACGACTCTCTCTTACAGAGGTTTCTGTTTCTCGCTAATAGAGGTTTTGGGAGCTTAAAATGACGGGTCCTGGCTATTACTCTCACTTATAGAGTTTTCTCACTTATCCAGTTCTCGCTTATCCAGGTTTGACTGTATTTATATTTATTTATTACATAAAAAATTTAACACTTCAGAATTATTACAATTATTTTACATTAAAAAGTTTATCTCTCAGAAAAATCAACTTTCATCCATAATTTCAACGACTCTTTCACCATCATCATTACCAGCCTAATCATCGCCAATCTCTAAAACTGATACAATAGGTTTATGGTAGCTGAAGTAAGAAACGAACAATTTTGATTCGAATCTATTTAAATGTCTAATAAAGACCACATCAATAGTAGTTTTGTATTTCGTTGTGTGCGTAGCAGGCTGTGTACAAACACACACGCACACTCGCGCAAGCTCCCTGTCCGTCTTACGAATAGCCAGAAATTTCATATGTGCCGTTTTTAAAGGCATAATATGTACATCAAAAATATATAATAATTTACTGCAAAAACGAAGTGGTATACTAGATATTTTATATTAATGAAACAATAATAAATATTTTTTAGATTCTGAAAAATCTTATTGTGTTCTATGAACTCTTTGGGGTCTGTAAATATAAAAAATGTTATTACGAAGTGAGCATTTGCTTAAGCTTCTATTTTTCATTTGCTTTTATATTAATACATTCATCTTCTCATTCTTCTGCATTCTGATCATACGTTTGCTAATAAGTGGATTTTTTAACTTTTTGACTTACTCTTTTGTATACTGGACACCGATTTATCTTATACTAATTCGATACTGTGGGGCGTTTATTGCACTTCTGCTTTTTGTGCGATTGGATATTGTTGTAAAATGGGTGATAACAACCGTTGCGTCTCTTGTGAGCGTTCAGTTCGGCAAAGTCTTATTGCTTTGAACATATAAGAGAAACCGGCGTATACTCCATTGAAGTGTATAGACACCCTGAATTGATAAGATTAAATAACGAAGAGGAAGAAGAGAACACACTTATACGTTGCCGAATTAAGTCTAGATATGTAATGGCGAAAACTTATTACTGCTACATATTATACAATGGCCAATGTATCAAGGAGTTCTGTTGTAGCTGCATTCATGGTCGCCGAACGTTAGGCAGTTGTGCCCACATCATTAGCATTGTATATTTTCTTGCTTGGGCCAGATATGAAGGGGATTTGCTCCAGCCTGCAAGATTTTTAGATACTGTATGTTTGGATATTGAACACAATTAAAAAAATATATAAACATCTTATCATGTTTTTTTTTTATATATTATATGCACAACTTGACGTAGTTCAGTCATACACACACACACACACACACACACACAGAAGAGTAATATACAATATATATATGTATATACAAAGATTATTAATAATTATACATATTAAAATATGTATTAAAGTGATAGTGATAAAATAAGTCAAGAAAAATCAATGTAAGTATACAGTATAATAACTTCTATACTACATGGTTTAGGAGGCTGATTTTTTGAAAACGTAATGGGTTTACTATAGTGAACCCATTTTTATACATTTCGTTGCTGGCGATTCTGGGTTTTTTGTCTATGACCTTTTAGCCATGACATTTGTGTTCGGAGGAGCCAATAAGGCGGCTGGAAACATATAAGGGATAGCATGCTTGGAGGAGCCAAATTTGCCTGGGTCCGCACTGATGTCGGCGCTGTCTGAGTCAACCGTTACCATTGCTAATTTTTGTGAATTTGTGTGATCAAACTCTTAGTAACTCTGATTTTGAATTAGTGTGACCTAGGTATTAGCACAGACTGTATAACTATCAGACTATTCATGTGGCTGAAATCGAGAAAAATTTTCAAGTCCCAAAGATGCAAACATTGGGTTGTGCTTTCCAATGAGACTTCCACGCACAAGCAATCGGCGAACAGCGCGCTTCAGTCGCAGAGCCTGTGCTGTGGAATTGGAATTTGGAAAAGTTCCTTTTCCTTTCCCTTTTATCCCTTGCACTGCGTTGGGGCTTGTGGGGTTGCGCTGAGGTGAAACGTGAGGGGGATTCATTTGAATTTTTCTAGGAATCCTCTGAGTTGCGTGCTCTGCTCAACGCAATGAATGATATCTTCAAGGGATTTTTGGTGGCTAGGTGTTTTTGACTAATTTTAAACAATTATTTTAAAAAAAAATAACTTTTAGGAATCGTTGTGGATGTAAGTTTTGTTTGCAAAGGGTTTAATTTCTATTGGATTGAAAGAGTTAATTCAATTAATATAGGTTTTTATCAGCTTTAAGAATTTGTTTATAATTATATCTGCAAAAAATTCGTGCATTGTGGTGAAACATATTTTTATACAAAGGAACAAACTAAGTTAAACTTCTAAATGGAGTCTGAAAAACTTAAATTATAAAGTCGTCGTAGAATTTTATATTTATGTGAGTTCAATTGAAAATATGTTTTAGTTTTAACTTTTATTGCTTAAGAATACATTTTGAATTTGCGGAGTTTACAGATTTACTCTTGGCCACCCACGTACAGTTTTTCCTTAAAAGCACTAAGATTATAAAGTTCAATATCTGTATTTTATGTTGATAGCAAGCATCGTGTTCCTGAAACCACTCGGGGAAATCTTTTTTAGTTTCCTCTATACATTTATCAATAAATGTTTTTTTATATTTGAGATTTGTAAATATTTATCAAAAATTTGTTCAGATACATTGAAAAACCGTTTACATATATCAAAAAAATAATCTGTGGGTGGCTGAAGTGCACAAGTAAGAGTTTTACTTCCATAATCTTTACTTATAATCATGAATTCTGAAGGTAATTAAAGTTTTTCTGAAGAATTCTTTACCATTTTTTGCTTATAAACTACACAATTTAATTTTTTCGATGTTTTGAAAATAGCATAACCTAAAAAGTATGGCTTCGCTGCATCGGAAACTCTACATTTTTGTTGTAAATATCTATCCAGATTTGCCTCAATCAATTTCTCTTGTATAATGACCTTCTCATTTTTTCATTTAGAGGTATTATTTCAAAATGTCCAATTTCACTGACTTGATCATTTTCGATTGAACACACAACATTTGTTTGTATTCACATCTAAGAGCATATCGTCATCATCCTCACAATTTTTTCCACTGCATTTCATTTTGGTAATTTTTGCAGACGTAAGATTAGCTATGTTAAATATTGATGCAGACGGATTTCTATTGTTACCATTTTTAGCTCTGATAAGTGCAAAAAAGTTTTCAATGAGATCTTGGTTGAATTTTGAAGTGAAAATAAACGTTAACGAAGAATCCTCTTTGAAAATGCTTTCAGATAAAAGTATCCAAAACGATTCCTAAATGTTATTTTTTTTTAAATAATTGTTTAAAACTAGTCAAAAACACCTAGCCACCAAAAATCCCTTGAAGATTTCATTCATTGCGTTGAGCAGAGCACGCAACTCAAAGGATTCCTAGACAAATTCAAATGAATCCCCCTCACGTTTCACCTCAGCGCAACCCCACAAGCCCCAACGCCGTGCAAGGGATAAAAGGGAAAGGCAAAGAACCTTTCCAAATTCCAATTCCACAGCACAGGCTCTGCGACTGCAGCGCGCTGTTCGCCGATTGCTTGTGCGTGGAAGTCTCATTGGAAAGCACAACCCAATGTTTGCATCTTTGGGACTTGAAAATTTTTCTCGATTTCAGCCACATGAATAGTCTGATAGTTATACAGTCTGTGGTATTAGTGGCTCTGTTTTGCAAAGAAAATTGGACATTATAAATGCCAGTTGTGATGCTTGAGTATGAGTGTTAACTCCCAATCCCTGACTTGACATTTATTAGTGACTACGTTTTTAAAGATCTGTGAATCCTTTTATGAACCCTGGACCTGTCATCTTAATTATATGATGTGACTTATGGTGAACTTTGAAAGAACATATTTTAGTACTGGTGGACATTTGTGATTTTGTGTACAAGGGCTGAACAAGTCCATAATACTTTTACCCTACATGGAGAACCGACGACGTCTGGAGATGATGGTTAATATGGCCTAACGGCTAGGACCAATAAGTCACCTTAAGGTGCACTGCCTTATCGGCAGTAACCCAAAATAAAACAAACAAACAAACAAGTAATCTGAATATATCGTTGTTCTTAAACCTTCTTTTATTAAATTAAATAGCCTGAACAGGTTATGGGCCCAGACAGCTTTGTTTTGAAGGTTTTCAATTAAGAATTATCTGCGAAAAAGCAGTGTTTTTTGTTTTGTGTGCTCAACAAACGGATTAGACAACCGATAAACTCTGGGGGAAGAAGAGGGGCGTCTACGGGAGTAAGTGATGGATTGGCATTTGGAGACATTAAGCTCAAGGGAGTTTTTTTTTGCACCAAATGCCAAAATTGTCTAGATCGTCCTGAAGCAGTCGGGAGTCCGAGATAGAGGATATCCCTTTGGAGATTTTCATGTTGTCGGCGTAGATAGAAAGGTCCGAGTGCTTGATAACGCACTTGACGTCATTAATGGCCAGAATGAAAAGCAACGGACCTAAGTGGCTACCCTGAGGGACCCCCGAGTTGGCCACGAAAGAGCTGGAGAAAGAGCAGCAGAAAAGGATCCTGTACTGGCGGTGTTCAAGATAAGACTTCATCCAGGAGGTAAAGAGCTGGTTGAAGCCAAGAGAGTAAAGTTTGAAAAGAATTAATTCATGCGAGATTTTATCAAACGCCTTACTGAAGTCAGTAGCGATGACGTCAATCTCGTCGCCGTTTTCCAGGGCACACAGTGTTCGGGAGATGAAGTCGGTAAGGTTTGAGGTAGTCGATATGCCTCTAAGAAAGCCATGCTGGAACGGGGAAAATATAGATTTGCAATGAAAGAACAAGCAATTGTAGACGATGCTTTCAAAGAGTTTAACCCGGCCTTTACACGGGACAGTATTACTTTTACTGTCGCTGTCACTGTCTCGTGCAAACGTCTACTATCCACTATCGCGACAGTACTGGCTAGATTGCAATTTTGCCAATACTGTCTGGACAGAAAATGGCAGTTTGTGAATTTACCCAAAATTTCCTTTTCCTGCGTCTTCGTTTTTCATCATTTTCGATATCCTCAAGCACTTTTAAGCACATTATATAAGAGGTATTATTTTGAATAGCCCGCTATTTCGGTAACTGTCACTTTTGAAGCTGTTATTTTTTGACATTTGACAAGTAGAAACTACGCGATTACTAAAAATGGAACGATACACGCTTCAAAAACGCATTGAAATTATTAAAATACACTACAAAAATTCCATCGAAAAATCATCTTGACTGATGAGGCCCATTTCCACCTCGGTGGCTACGTCAACAAGCAAAATTGTCGCATCTGGGGCTCGGAAAACCCAAGAGTTATTGTTGAGAAGCCTCTCCATCCTCAACGTGTGACTGTTTGGTGCGGTTTATGGTCCGGCGGGGTCATTGGACCTTACTTTTTCGAAAATGAGGTTGGATCAACAGTTACGGTGAATGGATTGCGCTATCGAGAGATGATTAATGATTTTTTATGGCAGGAGTTGGATGGTAGTGATCTGGACAACGTTTACTTTCAACAAGACGGCGCTACGTGCCACACAAGCAACGAAGATTGGGCCAGGCAGGCGAAGAGTTCGGTGTAAAAAACGTCGAGGGCATCAACAACGGAAAGCTGAGACTTGGTTGTGAGGGAAGGAAGGGATGATTGGGAAAGCAGGTAGTTTAATTTGCCAAAGTCACCCCTGCGGAAATTGAAGTGGTAAGATGTCTCCGAAGTAGAGTGGAGATGAGGGGGCATGAGGGCAAGAGTTAGGAAGAGAGGAGGGGATACTGGTCACAAACTACCTAATATCATAGAAAAATAATATATAAAGAGGTTACAAGTAGAACATTGGAGGAGGAACCACTTTTTGGAAGCTCTTTGTGAAAGCTAGGAGGCAATCTCAAAGCTCTTCGTTCGGAGCTTGCTGGCGATGCGATATTAGCTGCGTTCGACTGGGCACTGCCTCAGTGAGCCAACTCAGTTACTCAGTTGCTCACTGAGCTGAACCGTTTTTCTGGCTCCTAATGTCTCCTTTTTTCCGCATGGCGTCGCTAGTGTTTTCTGAGCCAGAACTGAGTTTTCTGAGTCACTTCATTCTGTACTCACTTGCTCAGCTCAGTTCGTTTCACAAGTGACATTTCGAGTTTTATATGTTTATTAAAGGTGAATAAAACTTGAGTTGAGTGACATTTCGAGTAGTAAATATTTCATACGATTATTTTATTACCAACTCACCATTTTGACAGCACAATTGAAAATTGACAATCCACTTCACTGTCCGTTTTTCTGGGCCAGACGCGCTCACTGAGCCACAACTGAGCCAGTCAATTTGACAGCTGGTTTAATGTGAGCTGGCTCACTGAGACTGTGCCCAGTTGAACGCAGCTATTTTGAGTAAGTCACTGTCCGAATACACTAATACACTCAACCAGCCATGCCTGGATGCGCAGTGCGTAAATGTATTTGCCTTTGCGCTTACACGCCGCGGTCGTCTTTCCTATCGTAATCCCTAGCCGTTGCTTTTGCTGCCTGCACGTACATATGTACTCAAATACGTTTCGTCTTTACAGTGCAGGTTTATTTTGACTTCTTATAATGACGTAGGCATTTGGGAATCCCCTTTAACTGATGGGACTAGGTTTTTATAGGCGTTTAATTTTTAATGCCTATATAACTAAATTTAACATTAATTTTAACAAAATTAAACGTTCCTGATAAAGGTAATTCCAATAACATTATAATTAAATTATTATGTAATGTAGTACCATAGAATAATAAATAACATAAAGACTGTACATCCCATAGAAAAAACTATGAACGCTTTTGCCAAAGCCCGATATTCGCGATGCTTCGAGCTATCCCAGCAATATCCCAGCTCTAAAAGGGAAGGGTAGGGTTATTTGGAGCTGTGGGGTGTGGGCGCTACATCAGGCAGCCAGAGACACGAAAAATTTTAATAAACGTAGCGCTGCGCTGTTTTTCTGCGCAAGGGGCTGCCCCAATGTGAAGCGTGAGGGAGTTGAATTTTTCTAGGAATCCTCTGGGTTGCGTGCTCTGCTAAATGAGTAAATGAAATCTTCAAGGGAAAAAGACACACGGACAGATTCATGAGGTTTGAATTATCTAATGAAATTCCGATTTTGTGTTATTTAGGTGTTTTTCATTGACTCAAAAATTCGTTTAAAGTTTGTAAATTTTTTTTGTTTTTAATTTCAATCTGCTAAGGATGCATTTTGGATTCATGAAAAGGAATTAATTAAATTTATTACTTGCTTACAAGCTTGAAGTGCAGAAATCCTTAAAAAAAGGAATACAAAATATAAAGTAGATATGAAAAACTGAAATTACATTAAGAGATGACAATTTCGCAGCGTTGATTGACGCCTACAATTTGCCTCCACTTGATCCATTAAGTGTGAGGGCCGGTGCATCGCAATTGAAATTCTTTTTTAGATAATTCACGCAACTCAGAAGATTCCTAGAAAAATTCAACTCCCTCACGCTTCACGTTAGGGAAGTCCCACAAGCCCCTTGCGCAGAACAACAGCACAGCGCACGTCCTACCATAGAAAAATAAAAACAGCAGAAAACAACAGCTCAGATATTAGAGATTTTAAATACACATAAAAGGGATTATTAAATCAATACGATGAGATATTTCATCGTCAGACACACTCTCATTCTTTTCGAGAGAATGTTGGTTATTTTCAGCCAAATGAAAACGAAAAAGGGCTTTCCGTACCTCAATAAAAAACGTCAGAGGGTATGCAAAACGAAATAGCAGTAAGATATGCAACCTTCGAAATCATTTCAGTATGAAGCTTTTGGAGGCAGCGCTGGAGGTGCTGCCCTCGACGAAGCGTTTCACTTCATTTGTTCTAGATGAAACTTCTTGTCTTTATTTTTCTATGACTATATACATATATTGCCCTTTTAAATCAGATATATGAAAAAATAAAAAAATTAAAACAAAAGTGTACGTGAATATTAAATTCGGACGGTTTTCTTGCAAGAAGTGTAAACTGTAACTTATTGTAAATACTTTATTTGATCTCTTATAAAAAAAAACTCAGCTAGCTTCCATCGCTACATCTAATCTCCTGGGAATACAGTATACAATCGTCGAAAGGATTTTGAACATTTGGAAAAATTACGGAAAATTTGGTACAAGAAAACTTGCAACATAAATATGTTCAGACTTTTGCGCTAACATAAAGGGATACAAATAAATAGTTTGTGAATTGCATTTTGATGGAGGGTATGTTGATGTTCGCCTTCTCCAGATGCAGTCCCTGCTCACTTTCCTCCGCCAAAGGGCCAATGGGACTTCCTGGAGTTTATGGAACCAACACTGCTGGCACTTAAGGTACTGCTGCTATGGCTGCTGCTTCTTCCTGATGAATACGCTCGGGTTCGGAACTCATTCAGAGTCGGCGAGGTATCACCAGAAGTTGGAATTGCGAAAATGTCATGGACCGTTGGTCTTGATGATTGTCGGCTATCTGTGGATTCTAGAAGGTCGCGATTTAGATAAAAGAACTCATTTGAATATGGATTGTTTGATAATAGCCTACCTAGAATTGGCACTTGGTCGTACAGAGAACCCTGACGCGAGTTCCTAATGAAGTAATTCTTCGAATTACCAGGAATCGCTAGTTGCATTGGTTCGCCTGACATGACAACATGGCCCCACTGAGAATGTTCCTTGATTGCTTTCTTCATTGATGAATACCATTTTTGGGTGTCTGCCGGTGAGTTCACTCGAAAAACGTATTCCTATAAAGGTTCAAAATCACATTTAGTAACATATCACAAAACTGAACAATGCCAGTGAACTTACCTCGATCACACCTTCCTCTAAATTAGATAAAATTATATCAGTCTCTCCCTTGAGCTTCAGCTTTGTCTCTCGTGTGATGTCTACGATCCTTCGGGGTTGGTAGTTGGCCTGGAATGCTTTTTCATCGTCCCAAAGTTCTACCCGAAATGCCTGAATTCGAGCGTAGCCTTCAACTGGCCTCGCGGGTCCTTTTTGAAACATGTGGAGGCTTCCGGTTATTGTAGGCTGCTCATAAAAGTCGGGCTGGACCGCCAAACGGCAACAAAAGTGCCCAAAAAGTGGAAGTTTGCTGCTCACGTTGACCGTCGTGTTGTTCGGGGTCAAGCAGAGATCGTGCGTGTGGGTCAGCTCAGATGCTTCTGCTAGAGTTAGATGTGCAGTTGCGATCAACTCAAATTTCGGTCCGCTGGCGATGAGATATTTTTTTGAATAAAAATTAAACGAATTGAAGAAAATAAAGCAAGGAAGTATAAAGCCATGTTCTGATTTGGCGTTCTCGATACGTTGAAAAATCGTTTTTCTTTTATTTTTTTATTGTTATTATTTTATTCAAACGTATAAATGGTGTCCTAGCTAAGGTGGATTTGCTTCTTACCGTTAATTTCCTCATGCATACTTAATTACGCAGGGCAATATCAAATATTTTTTCGAAGAGTTCGCAAAACATTTCTATAGAATTTTTTCCGTGGTTTCCGAAATTCGTCAATAAAAATGAGTACTCAGCTCCCATTGTCGAGGCGAATGGAGTTTAAGGAAAAACTTTTCGGCGATAACCAGAAGAAAAAGGTAGATATTTCAATATGGTTAAAAATATTTTTACATAAGAGAGTGAAATGCTTGACCGATTCTCCCAATTTGCGAACATAGCTGAGATATTGCCATGGAGAATATGTTAGGTTTAGCAAGCTTAATAAAAATCGATTAAGGAATATGTAGTCTAAACGGAAATAAATTTAAATATATAGCGAAGTGAAACTCCCCGTCCCACTTTCTCAAATCCCGCAATTTTTTTAATATCAACTAAATACAATATCTGGCCAATAAATGCATACGCCAAGTTGGACCAAAATCGATTAATAAATGCGGCAGTTATCCCGGTAACAAAATCATCTTTAGAAATTTATGTAGCCCATCACCCTTTTAACCGATCACTAGCAATTAGATGCTCGACTTAGAACTACATGTTGTCAATGTGTACGCTAAGTTTGGTCAATAGCGGTTAAGAAATACGAAAGATCGGGTCCGAACCATGTTCGAACTTAGCCGAAATTAGGCGAAATTTGGTCAAAACCGATTAAAACATACGGCCTCTATCGTGTCAACAAGTCTCAGGGTTTTTTTTTTGCTCAAAATCTGGTATTTGGTAGATAGTTCTTGATCATGTTTGGTGGAAATCGGGCATACAGTTTCGGTGATCTAAAGGTTTCATTAGCGCCTGTGTATGGATCTTGACCCCTATTGCAGTTGTACTTTCGAGTTTTGACATTATAAAGCTAATCCCTCCCACCGCTAAGCCCTTCAATCTCCTTTTTCGTCCGAACTTTCCATCTTGGTTCTACGGCGGTACATGGTTTAGAAAAAAATTTTGGTCAGGACATCTGAATGAGCCGCATACAGTATAATAATGTTTGCGAATTTTTCTAAAGCTGATTACGTTTCACTTAAAAGCTTGGTTGTTTAATGACCAATCGTAAATTGATTCTTGATTTAAATACTTTTTCCTTTCAGATTCAAAGTTCTTGTCGAACGACAAAAAGAAATCAAATTTGGTGCCGAAATGGAAATAATCTTTAACCTAACTTACATTTTAGTATTGTTGAGCTCGTCTTTGAGATTAGCTGCTAGTCTCTTCCCAACTGTCCGACTAATCGAGGAATGAATAGTGTTTTTGATTTTTCTAGGCGTTGAGGCGATAGAGAGGTCGGACTCCATCATTACGGCGTAGACCTCCAACTTGAGTTCGAAATCAGGTGTAACGTTTGTGCTGAAATGTAATAAAATTAATTAATGAAGGAATTGTTTTTGCCAGGCGTCGTGGACTTACAAAAGTATGGCATCGTTGAAGCAGACATCCGTGAGATTCCTGTCGACGGGGCTGAGCAACGAAGTGTCGTAGATCTCCGTGCCAATTTTTGCCAGGCAGAACACAGCGAACCTGCGATGGTCTCCCTTATTTTTGAAGTGGTCGGAGTCGCGCCACATCAGGGGCATTCTGATCTCGCTCAAGGACACCTTGCCGTGCGGCTTGGCCTTAGCAATCGTGTCCCGGTCGCGTTTGCGACGCTGCAGCTCGGCCATGTACGCAGTCATACGCTCATTCGAGGTGAGCAGATTCTTCGCGGCCTCCAGCATTTGCGTGTTGTGCGCACTGCCGCCGCCATTCCCACCGATGATTCCACTCGATGAATTTTTTGGATTGTTGCAAGCGGCCAACAATTTTGCTGACCCTTCGCGCATTTTTATCTCTAAATCAATTTTCTGCTCCAGATCTAGTTCCTGCAAAGAGAAAAGGGAAGTTTTCTAAATTGCTGCTGCACTATTAACAATTAATAAATGAAAGTTGAAAGTCAATTCCATTGGCTTTGAACTTAATGGAATGATTAAAATGTTTTTCCTAACGATTTTACGACATGCATGTGGTCTAAAGGCAGTTAATAGACTCTCCCGGTTGAGCGAATTGTAAGGTTATTTGCTGCTTGTTTAATCACGATTTATTACCATCACAGGGAAGTTCAATTAACTTAATATTTCGTGTTTGCCCGAGGACTTTATGCTTCCCGCATTTAAGAGGTTATTACTATTTTCTCGAAAGTTTCCAATTTAAAGTTATAAATAATTTTAGTGGATGTGTACGGTTTAATTCTAAGTATTAAAGACTGATACTTAACGAGACGAAGAAAAACTAATATAGGACTACGTACTGTACATACTCGTACATACATACATACATACATATATCTGAAATTACGAATTAACTCAAAAACATGTTCTGTCAAGTAATTTCTGAAACCGTTTTCATTATGTACAATATGTACATATGGGTTGTAGTGCAGAGATCGAATTTGCTTTTAAAACTTCGAAGTTAAAAAATCGAGAAGAAAAGCAAAACCCAAGTGCTAATACTTTACACTCAAAGTAATGTTCTGCAAAATTAAACATGAAAAAACTTTTATTTAGAATTATGTATTTAAATAAGAGACTTTCAGTTTAAGCTAGACTGTGTGTATATTAAATTGGTAAGAAAAAAAGGAATTATTTTTAAAGCTTACGAGTATCTCTGCGTATAGTTGCGAAATCAATTTTAATCTAATTTAAAATCATATAACAGCAACAATAGAAGAAGAAGTATTTCCTATTTAAAACGAAATATTAAAGGAAATGTAATGAAAACAAAAATTTTGATTGTGGGTCTAAATAATTATTTATAAATTTTCAAATTAAATAAAAGTTCTGTGAAAATTATATTTTTTTTCTTTTTCCGAGGCAATGAACTATCTAACAAATTCTCTAATTTCTTTTCAAATGATATCATCACCATGAAAACTACACACTTCCACATTGCGACCATCGAAGCAGTTCGATCCCTCCCCGGTCTTTGTTCTAGTTTCTTTGGAGAAAAATACAAGTCAATTTTTTGGGCGTTTTCCTGTCTCATCATTTGTGTCATTCTACGTCTTCCATCTGTTGGCAAGTCACTTCAAATTTCATCTGCAGTGAACGATGAAAATAAACGGGGCCAGCGCTAACATAATCATTTTAAAGGAATTTACACAAAAATAAAGACCCTTAAAATCCGAAAACGAATTCTTTCACGTTGAGTCAAAATCGAAATGTAAATATATTCGATAACATTCTAAATCAACCAATTTGTCGTGATCTCTTAAATGACCCAAGTCTGAATTCGTTTTCCTTAATTATCTGACCTGATCTGATCCCGTTTTTTGTCCTATTTTTTTTATGACATATTTAGTTTCTGCAGTTATTTTTGTCGCAAGTTTATGTAAATTGAGTTATTTTTGAAATAGTCAGAATAGAAAACTCTCTAGTTCTTGTTTTGAAATTAAGAAAGATTTTCATGAGTTAGGAAGAATATTTTAATAGCTAATTGAATGGAATTATCAACAACTGTTGTAAGTAAAATTTAAAAAAAAGATGTTTTAACTCTCGAAGCAATATATTAATCACAATAGTGAAAGTAAATCGTCTACATACATCTAGAAAGTTGAAAAATTGAACGTTTTTAGAAAATTATATTTTTTTAATCAAGGCTTTGTGAGGTGCGGTTATAATATTTGAATATCTTTACTATGCTTATGCATAGAAATATAGTTTTTGGGTGCCGCCATATTGACGATGTTATCGGTTATTTAAAGACGAATGTTTGGTAGAGTACCAAAATTTTGCGAGAACTCTTAAATTTTAGTTACGAATACATAGAACATAAAAATACCTAGTTGTCGTGGTGGATTTTTGAAACGTTAATTGGTATGTCCGGTACAACTCGGCAAGTCAGTTTTGAACTAGTTCCTATTATTCGAATGGGTTGATATTTTGAACACGTGTTTTGTGTCATGGCATCATATCTAATATCTTCTAAATCCAATATGGCGAGCCCATCTACAATGACGGAGTACCGTTTTCTTCGCAACCCCTTGATATGGGAATCAAATGAAAGGATTTCACAAGAATATGACAAGCTGTGTGGAGGGCGGATTTGACTTTTATGAAATAAAAGCCTTTTAAAAAAAATGTTTTTGTATTTTAACTTATTTATATTATAGTTTTTATTTTTGACGTGACGATGTTTTACGCCTTAACACCTATTATTTTGAAAGTTACAGTGACGAAGTTATGCTTTCGGGTCCGCAGCAGTCAAACGTTGAGACTTATTAGTAATGTTAAATGTAAATGCATGATAGAAATGTCGATCTTCATAGCTTCATGCCTCACGCACAAACTTTTCCTTTCGACATGATCAGGCCGCGATGGGAGGCGGTGTTTACTGCTGACGAGATCAAACGGCTAATTTGCGAGTTAAAGGCTGAGGAACTAGAAACAGAACTAAAAATCGTAAGCATAATAAACACAAGTGAGATTTTCTAAGCAATAGTAATTTTGTTTGCAGATTATAAACTTAAACTAATAAAAATTTCGAGTTAAGCGATAAGGACACTAATGATATTAACAATATGAATAGTGTCCGAAATTTACTAAATTCAGTCAATTACCTATATTCTTTTCTCTTACAACTCATCGAAACTATCTACGGTCGTGTAGATGGCACCACTCTTTTATTTTACTTATTTATTTTTTTTAATTTCAAAGATAATTTTTCGGAAAAAAATGATTTCGGTCTGACAGTCATAACTTTTTCCGTACATAAAAATTACTGATGAATTGAAGATTGTGACTTTTGTTTCTATACTCCTAAACGATATTTTACTTAGTGGCGAAGCAGAGTAAAAATTTAACATTTAACTCGCTGGCTATTAGAAGTGCAAAACAGGAATTCGCTTTGTATGCATTATTATGCTTTTACCTACATACATATGGTACATACATACGTTTTATGTATCATCAAATTGCGATCCGGCTCCGTTTATTAATAAAATTATGATGACAGAAATCCATGTCATATTCCGGGAAAAAAATATTACGCAAAATGTATGCGAGACTCATTTTGAGAATTAACTCACCAACGTTGAGGGGTCTTTCTATAAATCGTTATTTTTTTTACTTCAGTGGAGGCACGGTGAGGTCTGCATTTGGCATGCCTTGACCATGCGCGAGTACGCGAAGTTGATGGCAACCGGCGAGACGGTCTTAAGAGTTGTTGCTTCAGGAAAGGGTGAAGCACTTTTTCACGATATGAATACAAAATAGAGTTATCCGCCACACTGGGACGCATGTGGGAAGCGCATTTTTAATTTATTTGCTCACCCGCTTGGCGATAGTGTGACATGTTCGGGTCGAGGATTGGCCAATGAAATCGACCAGGCCAAATGAAATGGAATGACTATTGAACCAAACTAAACTCAAGTTTACCTTGCATGCTGACTATGGAGCAAGTTGCTATTTTTATGGCCATGTGACGATAGAAAGCAGATCTAAAGTTATTCAAGTCCCCTGGGCTGTTTCTCAGTTTCTTGCCAGTCAAACTGGGCAAAAGGCACGCCATATGCAAGCGCAATCCCGGGGTCTCGGAAATTGTTGTTGAATCGTTTTCTTTATGCTCCTCGGTTCCCTTAAGTACCTACTTGGGCATTATTTAAGTTCATGAGAGTAATCAGAGCACGCTACCGTCGTCGTCTGGGGCAGCTTCTTGACGATGCGGTGTATTGTGCGTATTCGTTACGTCGCGACGGACCTCGTGTGCATCCAAGGCGCATAACGGCGGCAATTAGAATTTGATATACGATAGCCATGGAAAAGGTGCGACTCGGGGCAAATCTGACCATTTGCGAATTTACCGTGAATGGTGGATGTGGAAGCGAACTGTGGATTGGATTGACATTGAAAGGACGCGGAAATACGCCTTACCCTGCTGCGCATAACAATGCAATTTACTTGGCGGAAAGGAGGCGCTAACTCGACTTTGCTTAACTGACGACGGTTAACGACGCGAATAAAAAATACAGATGCTAACAGGAAATTAGAGAAATTAGAATGCCATTCGAAAATTGCAATCTTTATATTCAACCCATGATTGCCTTGAAATCATTTCTTTCGTCATAAGCCTTACGGAAGCTCATAGTAAAATGACTCTCTGTGTTGTTCGTAAACATAAACTTTTCAAATAAGAGCATATTAAACCTAAACCTGTTTTTCTATCAGTTAAATTTCTGTGGAAATTATTATTATCTACATCTAATTCCACAAAAAATCGGTAATTTGGAAGGACATATTTTACTATAATAACAGCAATCTTTGAAGATATATATTTAGCTTTTCCTGAAAATAGAAAAATGCAACAATAATGACGATAGAGGACTGGCGAATTTAGGAGAAAACAATAAATTTCTTTTTAACATTCAGGAATATTTAACTATCCTTAATTCCATTAAATAAGAAATATGTATAAAATACAACAGAAAATTCATAAATTAATTCGGAAATTACTTGCCAGGAAGTTGACATTTTCATTGAATATGTAGTTCCCCGAAAATTGGTTTACTTTTTAGTGGAAAGTTGTATCCTGGTGAATTTTTGGTCAATTGCGGCGTAATTCAGGTAGACACATTTAAATTGAAACATTTTTGACTGGATTTTGAAATTTTTAGGGATATTTTCGAAAATGCATCCTTGTATTAAGCCATTTCAACCACTTCTCATCAACTTATTCGTAAATGTACAGTGGCGGTCACATACTTAAGAACACCACTTGGTTTTAATTTTTCTATTTCCAAAGGTCTCTATTGAACATTAATTTTATATATTGATAGTATTACAGTTTTAGTTTAAATCTGCAAAAGCTTGGTTATTTCCAATAGTTAATATTTTATCACATCTGTTGTTTACATTTAACGATTTTTTAGTGAGCAGGTAATTTAAAACAACTTTAAGAAGATAAGTAATAGTAGCTTTATCATTTATTTTAAAATTTAAATTTATTTTAATTAGTGGCTCTTCCATTTTGAAGCAAACTTGTTTGCATCGGTTCGGCATTGAGTCAATCAAACGAATACATGCATCTCAACTCAATAGGGTGTAGACCGGGACACTGGGCTGTCCACTTGAAAATATTAATTTTCTCGTCCTCCAAGAACTATTTTACTACCCGTGCAGTATGTTTGGGATCATTATGAGCCTCATAAATCCAATTTTCGGGCATTTTGTTTATTGCATATGGTATAACAAAACATTCTTTAAGTTGTCCAAATAGACATGACGATCCATGATTCCTGAAATTCGGTGAATAGGAACTGCACTATTTACGGACATTGAACCCCAAACAAGAACAGATCCGCCCCTTCCTTTAACAATATGCGGAACCTATTGTTCTACAATGTACAAGAATATTTAGTTGCGGTTCATAATTACTCAATATACTTGGGTTTTGTTTTATGTTTACTTATGTTCTAAATTTAATCACATAACTATGTATGTATGTCTGCACGTAGTCGATTTATAGAAAGTAGGTAGAAAGGGGTTGCAAAAATCCTGAAATTAAAACATCCTCACAGGTACCTACCTAATTATTTTATTGCACCATAATGGAAAAAGTCGTTAAGTAAACAATTTTTATGACAGCAAGGTCGGTAATTAGTTTTTAAGTGAATAAAATGTATTTTTTTAGTTAACTTAAGTATAATTTCATAAAAAATTCGAATTGTCATGATATTCTGTAAAAGGATTTTTGTAAATAAATTTTTGTATCCTTTTTCTACCTGCGCGTGTTGCACCTTTTTGGAAAGGTAATTAGATAGGTAACTTAAAAAAAATAAAAAGTAGGTATGTTAATACCGTGAATTTCTAAGAAAAGTGGGGCGAAAGATGAAAAATCTTGAAATAAAAGCTAATTTTTCAACTTCCGGTGGTGATTGTGGCCAAGGGGTTGGGGACAGGGGGCGGTGTTGACCTTTTTGGAAAGGGCTTAGAAATAGTGATTTTTTGAGATCGGTTTGGGGTCGCTGCGATTCGTAGAAAAAAAGATAAAAATACAAGAGCAAGGGAACATCCTCATTTACGAATCACCCTGTAACTGCCGAACGGTGCGAGATGCCCCCCCCCTACGATTTTTTGCTTGTCTCGGTCTGACCTTTCACCTCCTGCAATATTTCCCTCCCACCTCCGAACACCCTGTATATAGATATTGATGAAGTTTTACTTTTTCATTTACCGATAACCTCCTCCAAAATTTAATTAGGGCAATGAAGAGGAGTTTTTGTTAGTTGTCACATCAAAGCTCATAACTTTTTCAATAAAAATTAGTATTGAACATTCAGTTCGTTCATATAATGTACCTACTTAATAATACATATACCTTTTGCCCGATTCTTAAATAATTAATTATATCTGTAAAAACAATTCTCAAATATTGGCGATTTTGGAGTATACCTATTGTTACCTACTGATGACGTAACTAGTAAATAAATTAAATTTTACACATTGATAACTAAATCATGAAGAATTGAAATAAATATTGTAAGTCTCGAAGTCTGTAGAAAATAACGTATTTATGAAAAAGATAAGAATGTATGTAATCTACCCAGCTCTGAAGCTTTTTTATTTATTTTAAAGTGCTTTTTTTCTTCCTTCTGGGGAAGCAAAAACTGCCTTAGGTATCAAAGCATTGCTCATAGGTTAAAAAACGATTGTCCTCACTTGACATTTTCGCGAAACACGAAAAGGCGTTGTCATCACGAACTGGCTTTAATCTTTTTGCAGGCTCATTGGACTCATTGGAGTGCTTTAAATTTTGGCACTGGAGCCCAAAATCGGCTGGTGATGTCATAGCCTCTAGCAGCTCAAAGATTATATTCATAAAACTAATGAATCCGCTGTTTTTGCTCATTTTGTAACCCAAAATAACTCCCGAAGGACGTGGGCCAGCACCCGCGAAACAACTTCTAAATGAGTTTCATTTAACTTTTCATTTCAATTGCTAATAAAAAATTGTTCATGCCATCCATCGTCTGTTGAATTTATTAAAAAGCCGGCAAGTCAATGGACTGTTGCCGTGATCGGAAGACGCTCGATTTCGCGCGAACTAAATGGCAACACGATCAGTTCATTATCGCATAATAGAACTCATTTGCGAAGGAGATTCAGTGGAGTTGAGTTTATAGAGAAATTTGCCCTGGTTTTACACAATTTTTGCCGGACTTCTTATCAGCGGCAAGTCTTTATAACAGAATTGATTAGTTTGTAAAACTAAATAGAGCACGTTTTGATAATATGTTTATTTTTTATCAATTCTCTATCGTCCACAGATATTGAAAATATTTTCATAGAGATTTAAAATTAAATTATAATTAAATAATAGACTGCTAAAATTCTTATCCAAGAACATGTATAGAATCAACAGAAAATAAGCATATAAGATGTAAGGGAAATGTTCTCTTCATATCTTTAATTTAGATACATCTGAAATAGAACTGAATAGAAGGTAAATCGTAAAGAAATCGATGAAATTGTACCTTAAATGAAAGGAGACCGTAGTATTTGATATAATAAAAAAAAGTATTATAAACTAAGTAAGTATGTATAAGAAAAGTTAATAACAAAAGGTTGAGTGGAAAACTGCACGGCTTTTGGTCAATCCAGTCTTGTGCAAATAACTTTCTATGTCAAATAAGTTTCGGAAAAAAATCGACAAACGGACACTGCAGTAATTTTATCCCGTTTTTCCCAATTTTCATACAGAACATTAAAAATTAAGGTGGAAGATATTAAAAATCGTTAAGTCAATTCCAAAACGATATACCGACTTTAAGGAGTAATAATAGAAATAGGAAGTGGTGGAAGCCTCTAATTTCGGAAAATTATTACAGAAATTGAAGGTCAAGACTAACTAAAGAAAACTAAGCGGTGATTTTTGTTTTGTTTAAGATATGAAAAATATGTCAAAGCTGGTTATTGAACCAAAAGAAAAGGTAATCAGAATATGATTTGGTTTTGTGACAACGACGGTTCGCACTGAGTGAACCTAAATTTGATGAATAACACAGGTCAAACCAAATTTGAGCCCGAACAAATAGCAGATCATTTCTATAGGATTATTTCCATAGATTAGGAATTCGAAAATAAGAACACTCAATTTTCTTCCGTTTTCAATAAAAAAATGGTTAAGAAGTACAAATAACCGTAATTAAATGAAATAAAAAATCATTAATAAATAACGAATTGTTTTAGAAGCTAGTAACATAGATATAACTTAAATAAAAGCTTGAACCTTACACTATTATATAAAAGTAAAAAAGGGCTTCAAAACATTTTGAAGTAAACCATGAATTTGATTTTTTTCCATAAACTTATTAGCTGTGTTTTTTTCACATTTGTTCCGGTTCTAGGTCTAACAGTAAGTTTTGCATTGAATTGAAATTGATGAGTAGTTATACATATCAAAAAATTTTGGCTTGGCAAAAATAAAATCAAGTTGCCTGGATTTTATACCCATTTTACGTCAAATAGGAACCCAAAAATTTATCTGGTTAAGGGTTTGAAGGTTGTATGCGTAAATATCATGGCTAATTTGATGCGCTTTCGCAAATTTTAAAATCTTTATATACGTGACAGTCTTTAAAATTTCAATTTAATGCAAAACTTACTGTTAGACCTAGAACCGGAACAAATGTGAAAAAAACACAGCTATTATTTCATACAATAGATTGCGATTAAATAATATGGTAAGCGCGCACATTCATTTAAAATTTATTCGCCAAAATGTTTTAAATGAGATATTCAGAAAAATGGTATTTAATATTCTTAAAGAAGTACTTATAGTACGAGATCCCGCTGCAAGATTACTTCGTTCATCGAGTTTTTAATTAAAACCTAATTTTTACATATACATATATATAAATGGGGGAATATATTTTTGCCGGGGTGCCTATCAAAACGTGGCCGCAAGTATTTTTAATTAATATAATAGTAACTGACTTTTCGGGAAGAAACTTCGTTCATCGAGTTTTTAATTAAAATATACGCCAATTCACAGCCAGATATGTAAAGAACTTAAAAAGTGTGGGGTGCCATTGCGCAACCTGCCGCACCGGAGCACCAGCTGGCTAGGGATGGGGCACACAGACAAAAACATGGCTCCTGGGAGGAGTCCGTGTTGGCTGCGTGCGTGAGGACGGATGGATGTGTTTGAGTGTGTGGTGCGCGCCCGGTACGGGCGAATGTATAGGGCTCCACCCCGAAGTAATGTCTACTAGACGGTTCCGGGGTGGAGTTCCTGGAGGTGGGGAGTGGGGTTTTAGCCGGTAGGCATGGCATTGTGGCCAGGGAGGCCGGCACACGGGTGGCTTCGGTCACCTAGGTGCGTAACGGCATTTCCCCACTCCCATAAAAAAAAAAAAAAAAAAAAAATAGGTCTGTTCGCGCTTTCTTCTGCAGCTAAAATTTTTCTGCATTTTCCTTATTCATGTGGTGGGGGTTGATATGTAGGAGTTAGGGAACGACTTTTTGAAAGTTTCTGAAAAATGAGAAGCATTATAGCTGAAATTTGAAACATTATAGCTGTTCCAGGAGAGCACTGAAGAGTAATCATATTTTCTTCCATTTCTTCCTTTCCACTTTTTAAAACTTTTGAAAACGCGCGTAAATTTACACAACTGGCATTTGTATTTGACAATCAGGAAATTTAAGGTAACTCAGACCTACTGCAAAATTCTGAATTTTCCCGCAGGAGGGGAAGTTGTGACGTCAGCAAGAATTAAACATGAAATCGAGTTAAGGAACGACTTTCTGCAGTTTTCTGATAAGGAATTATAATTCCTGCAAGTAAGGGAACAGACCTAATATATACATAGTAAGTCAATTACAACGAAGCTGATCCCTTAACTGGTTGCGGTTCAAGTTAAAGTCGATATCGGGGAACTTAGCATTAAAGTCGCGCGACATTGACGTAATAGGCTCCTTCATGCCGTAATTGGTTCGGTGAAAGGGCACTTGGAAGAAGCCGCGTTCCCTCAAAAGCGTGACGGGATAGCTATGTTGAAAAGAGCAACAATCTGTATTATCGCTACAAGCATTACAAAAGCAAACTTTAAGGAGGGTGTGGATATTTTTTCACTATTTTGATACATGACAATTAAAAATTATGAAATAAAACGAGACTCAAGAAAAAAATAAAAATCCCAACTCATTTACATATAAAATTTGTTTGCTTTCTACTTGTATTCTCGAATATAAGGTTTTCATCTAAACCACTACATAATTCGGCCAGTTACCCTGAATTTTTTCAAAGTAAAATAAACAAAAAATGAGTTCCTCAAATTGGAATTATCGTTCCCTTTTTGATTTGCAGTTTCCTGTCTTGCAGGATAATTTAGAACTTTGCATGAAGCATATAAGGTACGAAATTATAATGAAAAAACAAATATAAATGACAAATAAAAAATGAATTAATGGATATTTTATACTTGATTTTAGAAAACTGTATAGGAAGTCGTTTATGAACTCAAAGTATTTGGTTTCCCACTACCACCAAAAAAGTTAACGTTAGACATGTAAATTGAGTATTCATTCGACTGAAAAACGACACGTTCAATAGAATTCCAAATACATATTTTAAAAGAATGAAATTATTATTAAATAATGTTGCTATTGAATGAAAAAGTTTTCTTTAAAAACCATAAATTTTCCTTGCTAAATGCACATACCATCTTAAAATTTTAACCATTCTATGGTAAATGAAGACCGACCACTTGCCAAAATAGAGTCTCCACGAGTGGTCCAATAAAAGAGAAATCAAAACTAGTCTTGGGAGCTCACTCCAATAAAAAGCGCGTTACTCTTATCTTCTGTGCATTAATTGCTTTCTTAATTCAAGTGCTAAGCACTTGGTTCGCTAAGAAGTTCATTGTAAGCCACAAGGAGAATTTATTTTTGGTTTCGGTTGCCCAATCCGCCTCTACCGCAACCATACTCTTATTACATCCACAAGTTGATGATTTTGTGAAATTCTATAAATAGCCAAATCCTCTGCTGTTGTCTTCATTTCTACTACTTGCACTGAAGAAAATGCTTTCACTGTTTGAGATGCGAATCAACTTGCTGCTCTACTGGAACGGTGAACAAATTTTGAAAGTGCCCGAGGTGGTTTGAGTTTTGAGATTGATAAATGCTCGTTCTTTCTGAGGAAGTGCATGATTTGAACTGGACAAAACGCAGATTCATTTCCGTATGCAAATAGCAAAACTGTTAAGAGATGTTAACGACAATTTTACGCAAAACAACTTTATTAAGGAAACTTTGTAAATGGAGACTAAGTGGGATCTCGCTGAAATGCCACAACTTTAACTAGAATTAGCAGATCACATCAGAGATATTTTATGCCTCGCACGAATTAATAAATCGAAGGCACTCCCCCTAGGCAGCTGGCGATAATATCTACATTTGCTTGGATTTACATATTTTATGCAAATACGACCGTCCCTGTAACGAAAGAATGACTCTCTGATCGCGCTTTTCGCCAAAAAGTGCTAATTTCCTCAAGAACATGTTTGATTGATGATCTGCTAAAATATCGCTGTCAAAGCCATCCGCTTAAATAAGATTGTATGAATATATTGCTCGGGTTTCCGTGAGATAAGACGTAGAGAAAACGTGGCCTAGCCAACATCTGTTTCCAACTCATTGCATGGTCTGATGCTGTTGCAAAACGATCTCCTTATACGCGCGATCAGATAAGAAATGCAAATGCAAAAGGGCGTTAGACGCTGGAAACTTCTTCATCTCGCGTGATCACTTACAGTCATTGAGAAGTGAGTCTATCGCAGCATAGCAAAACCTTCTGATTCGAAACTATTCGCTTGCAAATCACTTTAAAATTATTTTTTCACTACGACTGCATACTAATGAGAGTTCAATGCCAAATTACTGATAAAAGTTCAATGCCAAAATGCGATTCAATCACTTTGCACTTGTATCAATTACCTTTAGATGAAGAAAGTTAATCCATCCATTTTGGCGGAGCCAAAAGGGGTCTATAACATCTCATTTAACTTTCAATTTGCTCTAGTTCTATGTACTTCCAGATTAACAATAAGGCATATTGACTCACTCAGTCATATCTAATTTATTTTAATTTAAGCACTTAAGCTTTACCGCTCGATCGATCAATGTGATGGAAATCGATTTAAAATTAAGGCGACTGCGCAAGTGTTTCTTCTATTATGTATTTCAAGTGCTTTGTTTGGATAATTTTCCTCATAGATGGAATCAATTTTGTATAAAACCAAGTTGAACAACAACGCCAAAGTAACATCGTAAATACTAAATAACATGGATTATAGCATTGAAACGCAACGATTGTCCTTATTTTGACTTTTATCAGAGAAGAAATTTGAGCGATGAATGTTACCTAATTCGTAAAATAAACATGCTTTGGTGAAATTTGGTGTTCAAAGTATGAAGTGAATAAATGGTAGGGCTTAAAATTAAAATACATACACAGCTTTGACATGAGCTTAGTTTTAATTAACAATCCATATAATTTGTATTACGCGTGAAATGAAATCAAGAAGTGCTTACAAAGCTCCTTTTAAATTGAAATTCCTTACTAAAATTCTTAAAATTATAAGAAATGCGTTCAAGTTACATTTGATTTCAACTAGTTTTTCCACAAAAAATTTTATAATATTTCAATTGGATATTTTTAATCGAATTATTTTAACACTTTGCACGACCAAAATTAATTGAAGTCAAAAGTTACTGAAATGATTTTATGAGAATTTTAGGAAATGTTTAGTGTTTTCGAAATTTCAATTCAAAAGAAGCTTTACAAGCTCTTTTTAATTTCATTTCACTCGGAATACAGAACATGGGCAAAGATTCAATTTATGTTATTATATAATACATTTATATTATGTATATGTTACATATATGTATGTAATGTACATATATAACATATGTATGTATGCCTAAATTGTATACATATGTAACACTTATTAGTCCAGTTACTTCCAGTTCACTTCCGCTCATAAAATTCCCTGAGTAGTGAATCTTTGAATTTCCCTAAACTAAAATCATTTTTTCCAATATACATATCTATGTAGATATGTGCAACTGTTTTAATAAATACATAGTTGAAATAACATTATTACCCCCAGAGTTCGACTTCTGCTTTAACTATTACATTGACTCAGAAAATTCATGATTATAATTTCTGAATGTTGATTACACTAATATGTAGATTTCGACATGAGAACCACAAATCTGCAAACAAGAAATGCCTATATACATTACATATAGGTTTTCATTTTGATATGAGAGTTTTAAGAATTTATGACACAAATTATTAGGATTATAACATAAACATTTTTTTCAAATATTTTCACTTTGTTAAATCAAAGACGACGATTTTTACGAACATTGTGAAGGTTTAATCCTCTCTTCAGGAAGTCAGTATTTTCTGAAGTCATAATCTAAAATTCTCTTAGTTACAAGAAAAACCTGCGATTGATAAAAATTCTAATCTTAAATGGCTTTAAGCTTGTGCTTGACAAATATGCATGTTTGTTAAGTTGATTATGTCACCGGGGCTCTATCGTTTTAAAGTAAGCATATCAGCAAATTCGAACAGCAGACCATTTGGCGATGTCTTCCGCGACATCATACATATTCATAAAGTTTCTCCAAATAATTTAAGCATTGTGCGGAAACCTCTCTCCATTTTCTTAAATATCTTCCAAGGACTATTATTATCGCTTTGCCCCAGGGTGGGGAATGTTTCCATCTGCGAAGTACGGTACGAGGCGAAGTCATCCACAAGATCGCTTATTACTCAATAGTTTTCCCGTGCAAAACCTGTAATTTTTGCCGGCAAGTTTACTCGCTTTTGGCAGGCTGATTCTGCTTGATAATGAATTTTAATAGAAAAATCGTGGTAATAATCTTCGGCTGTTCCTTTTTGCCGATTTTCTGCAGAACAGCGTACGTTTGATATTTGATATGCCGCCAAAATAAGCGATCTTCGCGGGTTGTATCTTTCGAAGGAGTGCATCACTTCCTCGTTTTCAGCGCTGCGCTTAGTCAGGCCATAACTGATGGAACTTCCCTCTTGAGCTGTTTGCTAACTTATTTTCGTGTTAGGAAGTCTGCGTCGTCTAAATTTATTGATACACGTGCTGTGCTAATCTCACGAGTACCCTTTCCTCATGATCGGCTTAAAACAGCCTCAAGGGGCACCACCAAGAAGCTGCACAAATCCCAGCCAAGTTCATTGCTGCAATTCGATACTGGATCAAGAGCATTTGCACAAAACAATGGCAAACAGTGCGCGAGTCTCGAGTTTTCCCCCGTTTGTTTGGAAACAAAGCTCTTGAGGTTTTTGTTTCCCATCCGCAGCGGAAATCGTCTTAACATGCGTGAAAACATCTTGCATCGAGTGGCTGCAGACAGAGCGGAACAGCCGCGGTGGATTTGCTCGCAGTCAACTCGCGTTGGCACCGTTGAATGAGCCACTTCGCGGGTGATCTTTATTCATGGGCATTTTCTATTGTCCGATCAGCGCCAATAATTACTTTGACATTTACTGGGGCTGCATATGTGCAGTTGAATGCGATTAATTAACGCATTTTACTTTGAATCATCTGCATTGTCGAAGTCGAGCTCATCATGTGCTCGTTTAAATTCTTGACTCTAAGCAATATAATTCTGAAAACGTTCATGGTGGAATTATTCTTCTCACCTCTTTTGATGAAGGTAATTGTTGGAGTTTCAAAAATAGATTTATTCTTTATGTTTTATGAAGGTAATTTTTCTGAGTTTAGAGTTTTATGGAGGTTTAGTTTTTAAGCAGAATTTAAGCCTAAGTAAATCTTAGATTATTATTTTTCATTTTCAGAGAAAAGAACCTTTTTCTTTTAACATGTCCTAGCATGTAAATATTCGAACATGTGGTCTGCAGACAACAGACTATCTTTTATTGGTTTGGTAATAAACTGTAGAATAGGGTAAGGATACAACTAGGTAAAAGAAATTCTAGTCTAGTAAAATTTCTCAATGAGCTAAGACGTGTTCTTCCTTTAGTAAAGTTAAATAAAATATAAAAAAGTAATACTTTGTTTTCGTATAAAGTATCCCATTTTCCAATATGTTATGGGCCCAGTTGCACTCGGTTTTAAATTGTTTAGTGATTTTTTAAAGACACTTTTATTTAGTGATATTTAGTGATATTCAGTGACGTTATTGTTTAGTTGTACTTAGTGATTTTTTTTAAAGACACTTTCATTTAGTGATATTCAGTGACATTATTGTTTAGTTGTACTTAGTGACAAGATGGAGAATTCTAAGTTAAAAAGAAATATTAAAGCCTTTGATGGGGAAAAATATAGTGTGTGGAAATTTAGAATACGTACACTTTTAACAGAACTTGATCTGATTAAAATAATAGACGAGAGCATTCCAGAAAATCCTTCTGAAGACTGGAAAAAATTAGATCATTCAGCTAAAAGTGTTATAATAGAATATTTAGCTGATTCATTTTTGGGTTTTGTCAAACCTGAATTAAAAACAAAAGAAATTTTTGCAAGCCTTGATAAAATCTATGAGAGAAAGAGTTTAGCTACCCAATTGAATTTGAGGAAGAAATTATTATGTCTCAAACTACAAGGTGATGTGAGTTTATTAAAACATTTTAATGTATTCGACGACATAATTAATGAATTGACAGCTGCAGGAGCAAAATTAGATGAGGCAGATAAAGTATCTCATTTATTACTGACACTACCCTCTTCATATGATGGAGTGATCACGGCAATCGAAACCCTTTCGGAAGACAATTTAACTTTAGCTTTTGTGAAAACAAGACTTTTAGATCAAGAAATAAAATTATTGAATGAAAATCGAGATACAAGTGCTAAAGTTCTCCAGATAGAAACTGTAAGAGACACAGGATCAAAAATAAAAATTAATAATTATAAACGAAAACCGTTTTATAAGAAGGGAAATGATAAGTTAAGTAAATTTAAAACAAACAATAAATCCTTTTCAATAAAGTGTCACCATTGTGGAAGAAAAGGTCATTATAAAAATAAGTGTTATTATTATCTAAAAGGATTACAATATAATAAAAATAGAAATAGTGAAAACGTGAGAGCTGTTCAAACGGTTCAAAGAAGTGATACAAATGACCAATCAAATTTTGCCTTCATGACTGGTGAAAATATTGAAGACATAAGAAGTGAAAATAAAATAAGATTTATTCTGGACTCAGGAGCTTCAGTCCATATTATCAATAGGGAAGATTTAATCCAGGATTTTGACAATCTTCAACCACCAATCAGGATTTCAGTTGCAAAGAACAAAACCTTCATCGAGGCAACGAAGAGAGGATCGCTGAAAGTAGTCAGCAATATGGGCGTTGAAGGAGTTTTAGAAGACGTACTCTACTGTCCGGATATCCCTCACAATCTGATGTCTGTCTCAAAGATGCAAAGAAGTGGGCTGACAATCACCTTTGATAATCAAGGTGTGGTAGTAAGTAAAGAAGGTAAAGCTGTAATGAAAGGTAAGCTTTCAAACAATTTAATAATTATCGATTTAGTAGTTAACATAGGTATGATTAATACAGTTAGTAAATTAATGAATTTTGAAATATGGCATCAAAGATTAGGCCATATAGGAAAGAATAAATTCTTGGAGTTGAAAAATAAACAAATGGTAAATGATATTGAACTAATTAAAAATATAGTACCTAACGATAATTTATGCGAGCCATGTATTAACGGTAAGCAATCGCGATTACCATTTAATAAAGAAAAGAATAAAGAGCACATAAGGCGACCATTGTTTGTAGTTCATTCCGATGTTTGTGGTCCGATCACTCCTCCCACAATAGATGAGAAAAATTATTTTATTATTTTTGTTGATGAATACACACATTATTGTGTAACATATTTAATTAAACACAAATCAGATGTGTTTCCAATTTTTAAAGATTATGTGGCTAAAAGTGAAGCTCACTTTAATTTAAAATTAGTAAACTTATATATTGATAATGGGAGAGAATATTTGTCCAACGAAATGAAAGAATATTGTGTGCAGAAAGGGATTACATTTCATCTAACAGTTCCACGAACTCCGCAATTAAATGGTGTATCCGAAAGGATGAACAGAACTGTTACAGAAAAAGCTCGAGCTATGATAGCAGGTGCTAGTCTAGACAAGGTATTTTGGGGCAAAGCAGTTTTAACTGCTACATATTTAATAAATATAACTCCAACTAAAGCTTTAAAACAGGCCAAAACACCATATGAGTTGTGGCATAGTAAAAAGCCACAAATAAAATATTTAAAAATATTTGGTTCAACTGTATTTGTACATAACAAAACCAGTAAGACAAAGTTTGATGATAAATCATGGAAAGGAATACTGGTAGGATATGAACCAAATGGATATTTGGTATGGAATGTGGAGAAAGAAAAATTTATTACTGTCAGAGATGTAATTGTTGATGAAATGAATTTCTTAAAAACGAGACCTACTTTAAAACTAAATGATACTAATTCTATAAATGACAATAATTTAAAGAATAATTCTGAAAAAAATGATAATGAATTAAAATTGAATAATGAATCAAAATCTATAGAAAAAGTAGATAAATCTAAACATTTTGAAAAAGAATTAGAATTGGATGAAAATAAAATACCTGATAAAAGAATTAGATTAGAAGTAGAAGAACACAATAAATTAATTAATAATAGTCAGAAAGAACAAATATTTTCTCAACCTAGGAGGAGTGAAAGGATTAAGAACCGTTCAACTATTTCATACAAAGAAAATAGCATACATGATTATATGATGTGTGCTCAATCATTAATGTGTAAAATCCCAACTTCATATGAAGAAATTAAAAATAGAGATGACAGGAAGGAGTGGGAACAAGCAATCCAAGATGAAATAAACTCATTGTTGATAAATAAAACTTGGGTATTAGTAAAGAAGCCAGAAAATAAAAACATAGTAGATTGTAAATGGGTGTTTGCAATTAAAAATGATGAGTTCGGTAACGCAATAAGATATAAAGCCAGATTAGTAGCTAGAGGGTTCACTCAAAAATACTTGATTGATTACGATGAAACTTTTGCACCAGTTGCAAGAATAACAAGTTTTAGATATATAGTTGCGTTTGCTAATCAATTCAGTTTATTAATACATCATATGGATGTAAAAACAGCATTTTTAAATGGGAACTTGAAGGAGGAAATATATATGAAAGTTCCTCAAGGTATAAACAGCGAAAAAAATCAAGTCTGTAAACTGAATAAAGCCTTATATGGACTTAAACAAGCAGCACGATGCTAGTTTGAAGTTTTTGAAAAAGCTCTCATAGAGAGAGGTTTTAAAAACTCATTAGTTGATAGATGTATATATACTTTAGATAGAGGAAGTATTAATAAAAACATATATGTTGTATTATATGTTGATGATTTAGTAATAGTCACTGAAGATATAAATACAATGAATAACTTTAAAAATTATTTAAAGAATAAATTTTCAATGGTAGATCTAAAAGAAATTAAACTTTTTCTAGGAATTAGGATAATTAGAGAAAATAATAGTATATCCTTAGGTCAATCATTATATATTAATACAGTACTGAAAAAGTTCAATATGTATGAATGTAACGCCGTTAATACACCACTAGAGAGTAAAATAAATGTTAAAGCCCTAAATTCAGATGAAATAAATGATGCGTCTTGTCGTAATTTGATAGGTTGTTTAATGTATATAATGATATGTACAAGACCGGATTTATGTGTAGCAGTTAATATTCTAAGTAGATACATGAATAAAAATAATAATGAAGTATGGAAAAGTCTTAAAAGAATACTTCGATATTTGAAAGGATCTAGCAATTTGAAGTTAACATATTCGAGAAATGAATATAAGAATATTTTAGTTGGTTACGTGGATTCTGATTGGGGTGGTGATCAAAGTGATAGAAAAAGTACAACAGGCTACATATTTAAATTATTTGAGGCATGCACTATAAGCTGGTGTACAAAGAAACAAAATTCGGTTGCAGCTTCATCTACAGAAGCAGAATATATGGCTTTATATGAAGCTGTGCGAGAAGCACTTTGGTTGAAATCACTATCTACTAGTGTAAATATAAATATTAACGAGCCAATAATTATGCATGAGGATAATAACGGTTGTATTAGTATTGCTAAGAATCCAACATGTCATAAAAGATCAAAACATATTGATATCAAGTATCATTTTTCAAGAGAACAAGTAGAAAAGAAATTAATTAAATTGAAATATATTTCTACAGGTGAACAAATAGCTGACATTCTAACCAAGCCACTACCAGGAGCAAGGTTTTTGGAACTACGAGTGAAGATGGGCTTGAAATAGATTTAATAATTATTACTGTAAAATTTGATATTAAGTTGATTGGTCTGATTAGGTTTTTCTGGGTTTTCCTAATCCTTGCAACGAATGTTGGACCATTGTAAACTCCCCAGATTAAAGGAAGGAACGGGTCTTTGCTCAAATTAAATAATTACAATAGTAATAATATTAAAATACTAATATTAAATAAGTTGAAAGGAAATATATTTTTGAGGGGGCGTGTTGGAGTTTCAAAAATAGATTTATTCTTTATGTTTTATGAAGGTAATTTTTCTGAGTTTAGAGTTTTATGGAGGTTTAGTTTTTAAGCAGAATTTAAGCCTAAGTAAATCTTAGATTATTATTTTTCATTTTCAGAGAAAAGAACCTTTTTCTTTTAACATGTCCTAGCATGTAAATATTCGAACATGTGGTCTGCAGACAACAGACTATCTTTTATTGGTTTGGTAATAAACTGTAGAATAGGGTAAGGATACAACTAGGTAAAAGAAATTCTAGTCTAGTAAAATTTCTCAATGAGCTAAGACGTGTTCTTCCTTTAGTAAATTTAAATAAAATATAAAAAAGTAATACTTTGTTTTCGTATAAAGTATCCCATTTTCCAATAGTAATCAAATATATTTTGTTGCTAATACAATTGGAAAAGAATTTTAGGACGTGTAACCAATATCACATCGTTTTTCAAATATGCATTTTTAAAAATATTTAAGCTTTTAAAATCCATATTCAAATCTGAATCAAACCGGTCAATACAAATCACATTGAAATAAGATTAAACCCTAAAAGTATGAATGATATGCTTCCGTACTTTGAAAAACATGATTTTGGGAGCAACACGTTAAAGTTTTGGTACCTGGTATACTTAAATGTTGAGCACTAGTGCATAAACGTGGTTAATTATCGAGGGTTTTGCAAATATTTTTAAAATTTTTTCCAGGACTTATTCTAGAAAGACTGCGGTTGGTTCGCGTTAAAGGGCTCGCCGTTTTTGATATTACACAATTCCAAAATCTCTTTAAGAAGCTCTTGCGTTCTGGTCATTATGCCGGCCAGGATATAAGTACCTACTCTAGAAGTTTACAAGTTCTAAGGTTTGTTTTGCCCACCTTTCCTAGGCAGTTGATAATTTTGGATAGGAATCAGGTTTCCATTTTTCCAAGATGTTATGACTGTATAGTCTAGCACTCCAGCATCTTGATTCTTTAAGTCCAAGTCGCTTAACACCTATAATATAAAGTGCAACTTAAACAACTTAAAAAGTAAAACGTCAGTTTTGGCGGCCATCACACGGAAGGAGGTAAGTATTTATAAACAATAATTATAAACATTTATTTTTTCAGAAATTAATAGTGAAAACAGTGTTTTGTGAAGTGTTGGTCTTGTTTAGTGCTTATAAGTGTGTAAATTTCGAGCTGTTATGAAATCTTGTAGTTCCTAAACAGTGCCGAAAATGGAAAAATGTTTTGCCGAAAAAAAATACTTTTTCAATTATATATGTATCTCGAAAAGTAAATGTTTTCGACAAAAAATTTTTGCATATTCGCCACTTTTAAGAGTAGAAGTACATATGTATGTTTCTGCAAAATTTCATTCACTTACGAGAGTAGTCAGTATTATAGACCTGTTCCATTTCATATAATAAAAACTGTTTTGAATTTTGTCACTGCAATTGGTCGATCTTAGATTTTACATAGAATTGTACTCACCTTCAAACTGGAAGCAATTTGTCTAATGTAGTATAAATCTAAATCCTGAAGAACTTCTAATTTTGGTGTGAATTCCTTAGTTTGACTAACGTTGCATTCGGCGCCAGAGGCGGGCGTACCGCTGGTGCTGTGCCGGTGCTTCTGTGACTTAGAGCTGTGGTTGCCACGGAGTGACAGTGCCGCCAGGGGCGGAAAGCACGACTCCATCGCGATTGATTGCAAAACGTAATTTCACTTAGTCCGCAGGTAAAACTATTTAATATCACTCTGGCAAGCGCTCATTTCTTCCGTCACACACAATTTACGTACGTAACATCTCTCCTGATGATCTTGCTACCAGGCCTCCAGTGCCATTTTAATGGGATTTATGTGCGCGCAAATATTTGAGCGTCATTTTATCACTTCACGTAATTTCCAGGTGTTTGCTGATTGTGGCGATGGCCGGTAAATTTGTTTATCGCTCGTGTTGTTAAGGCAAACCCTCAAAAGGGGAAAACGAGGAGCGGACTCAGTTCGGAGAATGCTTTTGACCGAGAAGCGGCTTTTAGCTGAAAATGGGAAAGTTTCGTTTCAATATTTTGCAGCGCGGCTCTTGTATGCGCACAGATCGGGGAACAGGTTTCGTTACGGGCGTAGGGGTAGATGTAATTGAGCAATTTTCTTGCCCTAAATTAAATAAAATTCTCGCTAAAACTCTCAAGGTACAGCTTAAACCGAAAATATTTATTGGGGCTAATTGGATGTTGCGAGAAACAAAAATTTTAGAGGGCTATGATTACCGAACTTTTGGCTATTGTATATATGTAGATATGTATTTTTTTGAAATCTTGGATAATCATCAGTAATTTTCGATATTGTGAAGACACATTCTATTCAATGCAAGTCATCTACATACAAAATTATTAAATTATTAAAATGTGTAGCGGCTGAACAAAATAGGTGTGACCCACAGAAACAGTATACACACTAAAATCTCATCAAAAGAATAACCTTTGTATTTTTTTTTTGATACGGAACTGTAATAAAATATAATTTAATAGAAATTAAAAATGTAAACAAGTCTATCATAAATAAAGTAGCCCTAGATACATTTTGTAATCTCTGTATTGTAGAGATAATTTCTTAATTCAGCCATTTCGACCAATCAATTCATATTTTGGATGTTATGGGATTCCAAATTAAGTTTTAAAAACCAGGGGAACGTATAGATAACATGATGATTTCAATTTTATATTTCAGTTAGTCATTATACATGAACTTGGCTTTTCCTTGTACTATTTTGTAACATGAAGATTGCACGCTTTCAATTTTATTAAGCTACCTTTTGAAATATAATAAAAAAAAAACATAGTAAAAAATTTAAATTAACACTTTTTAATCATAATCAAAGTAAAAGTTCTTCTTTACTTTCTTGTTTTCATATTTATCATGCTTTAAGAGCAATTATTGAGCAATTTCAAATCCGGAATCGAAGGAGAGTAATCGGATTCTTATTTTTTGCTTGTCTTAGTTCTTAGTATATGGGATCGAGAAATGATAAATTTCTCCAAAAAAGGGTTTTAAAGACAGAGCGAAATTTGATTTATTGCTGACATTAATCGACAATTTCGTGACTTAAGCAGAGGGGCAGAGTAATTCCTCCATTTTTCTGTCGTGACCCCCTCGTGCGTCGTGTGAGATGCAGCTCAGGTAAGATGATGTCGAGGTTTACCTTTAGTCAGCATAAACTTGACGATGTCTCGACGAATTGAGCTCTCTTCTGAACAAAGCCGAAGAGCCGTACCTATCCGGGAATAAAAATGTAGGTATAAGTTATGAACCCCGCCGAATCAGTGAGGTGCAGCAGCCCTAAGTCGATAAATTGAACAAAGCTGGAAAACATTTTCCAATCCTGTCCGATTCGGTACGCCGAACCTCTGTTGGCGATCCGATATTTTGTAATGATATGTAATTTCAATGGTTTTTATACTTTAAAGAAGCTTTTATTAAAAAGCGTTTACGCATTGAATCACGGAAGGTTCGCGCAATGTTTTGTTCTGTGGAACTGGTTTGGATCGCGAGATTTTCTTACAGTACCCTGCCTGTCTTTGAATGAATTGGAGTATCACTGAATGTCCAATTCTTCAGCAAAGGGTACGGTTTCTAAGAAAAACCGGATTATCTTCATCGTTGAAGACTTCTCCGTCCCTTTAAATGCATGCGTCATTTATCGCGGGTACAGCTCCCTGAGGAGCGACATGGAATTATGTCATCACTGGAAATATATGTATACTTCACAATCGAGGGCCGTTTTGGTCGATGTTACTCGTAACTTCGGCCCTTTTCTGGTTGAAAAAGGTTAAGCGTAGACAGACAAATTTAAGACTCGAAATCATGTTAAATTTTTATTCGTCTGCTTGTTAACCCTTTGGGATTAAAAACGAATCCACCTTTTGGCTTAGCTTTTTATGCATCATCGGATCTCTTTTAACTACTCTCGAAAAGTACAAATTACGCATTCTCATACAATCTATCTATAGTAAGTAAAATTTTATCAAAAAAAAAAAAACTATGCAAACAGCGATTTGATTATATACTCGTAGGTATGAAGCATTGTAATATGGTTTTCATGCTTAAAATAATAAATAACACTAATCTTAGTGAAAATTTAAGCCCACCGAAATAGGCCCTTTTTAGTCTCTATTCTTGGAACGCTTCAGGTAGGACTACATACATTCCGTATACATTATGTGTGCTCTCCTCTAAAATGGAATAATGCAATGAAAATGTGAATACTCACATATGCATTAAGGCGTAATTCGAGCGATGTCTATTGTCTCTTAATGTAAGCTTTTCTTTTTGTTTATTTTCTTGTCCATATATAAAAAACATCAAAAACATTTCGAAATTTAACGTTAGTTTCAAAATGCAGTTTTACAACTTGAAAAACTTTCATCATTTTGCATAATAATTCATAAGTAGATATATGCTTGGCAACATTAATTTTGTTGCTGAACATGTGGAAGTAGGTTGTTTCTCTAGAACAGTTTGCGTAGAGATATGAATTCGTAAATGAAAGTACTCAATCAGCTCCTTAAGAAAAATATAATCAACAAAAAGTTCGGATGAAGTATAGGGGCGAGTGCAATGGACTATTGCCTGAGCGCTCGAGGCTATCGCCTCCCCCTAACCCACAATAACAATAACAACCCTCTTAATATGACAATGATTTTCTGAACACCAATTTTTGCCAGAACAACGAATTTGCAGGCACTAAGAAAACAGCATTTTGATACTACGCCAATAGGTTCAATGTAGAATTCTTCGTCATTTATCAGGGCTAGAAATGTGAATGTGGTAGGGGAGATTGGGGTATTGTGAGCCATGGGGAATTGTGAGCCACGTCAATATTTCCCAAAATTGGACAGTCTGACTCATGCAAATGGTTGTCGTCGTCTTGTCTTTGACCAAACTCATTTTCTATTAGCAATAGATGCTTCCACACGTACTCGTTTGTTCCGTGCGATAACCACTTGGAAAATTTTCTCAAAATATTTATTCCGAGCGTTTGTGTTTGCATTGATCTGACAACGATTTTCGCAGAATCGATTCAGGTAAATATATTCATAATTATTGTATGGCATCGATATTTCAACTTTTAAAAGAAATTTCGCATAAACATGCAATGAGCGAATCATACACGGCCCTCTTATCAACCAGAACGTTTGGGGAATTGTGAGCCACTTTTTTTGGGGAATTGTGAGCCACAACATTTTTGGCATTTTTCAAGCCAATATCGCATTTTTAGCATTTTTAGATGAAAATGTTGACTTCTGCATACTTTGTATGGAGGATATGCCGAAGAAATTGAACCGGAACAATTCCATTCGCTGCGATTTATGCGATCGAGCTGTTCATTTGAAATGCGTCAGTACTGGAGCCCGAATGCGAATCCGAATAATTTCAATATCTTCTTTTTTATATTTTTTCTAACTAATTCTTATGTAATTTCCAACCATACAGTAAACATTTTACAACGATATTTTTGATTTCCGACTTAATTTAGACGGTGGCTCACAATTCCCCAACATTTTTAAAAATCTCAAAAACGTATGTTTTTTGCAAACGCTCATATTTTTTCAGCAGATAATAATTTCAAGAAATTGCTCAAGCTAAAAGTTAGGGTTTCCTTCCTAGTAACATAAACCATTTTGAAATTTAAAAAAATTTTGATTTTTGTGGCAGTTATCGAGCTTTGAAAAAGTGTGGCTCACAATATCCCAATCTCCCTTACATTTCCCCGCAAAAATTTCAATTCAATTTTTCAAATTTATGTTTCTGGCGCAAAGTGAACGATACAATAGATGGCGAAAAAAAACATGAGATGAAAAACTTGTTCTCCAAGACCTGTAAAAAGGACTATAGAGATAAAAGTTCCTTTTCCTATAGGTAGATAAGGCTTTCATTTAAAGAGACGCTACGACTGTGATGAATCTCTATGTTTTAATGTTTTTTTCAAAGATGACCAAAACAGATCTTCGGTATTTTAAATTGCCTTTTTCTCGAAGACGGGACCTGATGAAGCATTACTATTTAAGAATATATAATCTATGAAAAAAAATTCATCTTGTAGGACAACAACAAAAAATTTGTTGACCAGTGTTTTTTAATTATAAATTTATCTATACATATGTATATTCGGAATCAAAGACCGATACAACTTCTCACAACTAATGCGAAATCTAAATTATTAGTTTTGTTATACCAGATTCAAAACAATAATTACTTGCAATATTGGGTAACAAATTTCACTGAAGTCGATTAAGGACTTAAGTTATAGTGGAACAGAATAGATCAGGCTGACAGAAAAAAGTTCCACAAGGATCAACTCTGAAAATGTTTAAACTAGATGAAGTTCCTAAAATAGCGCTCACGAATCCCTCTGTTATAGTGCTATAATTGTATTTAAATGTGAGGTTAAGTAAAGTTACGTTACCTTATCAACTGTAACATCGCATATTTGATCACATGCTTTAAAAATAACTGCACTTCAATTTCATTTGCTTTGTCGGGCACCCAAGAACGAACCGAGCAATATCAGGTTTCGAATAATGAAAGATTTGACGCACTCTAGCAACTTAGCAATTTCTAATTAGCATCAATTAAAATTAAATGGACAAAGCAGAACGAAGAGCTCCGTCTGCGTGGCAAATGCGATTGCCAATAAAATCCTCATGTTTAAAATTAAACTCGAGGCTTGATTAATTACGACTACGACCGCCAAGTCGTCATCACACAATTGTGATCCACATCCCGGTACTGCAAGTGTGAGTTCACAACAACGATTAGAAGGGTTAACTTTGCTTAATCAATTTAATCAATTCGCGCGCAACGAATTCAAAATTTGACTCCAGTCGGGTGCGTCGGAGAAACCCAAAACCTCAAAACGATACCGAGTATGCGCTGGGATCTCATCATCCAATCAACTTTAACTGTTGCGCCTTCTGTTTGCTTACATTAAATTACAATCTTAAAATGTAGCAAGTTAGCCAGTCAGAAAACCAAAGGCGAATTTTGTCTTTCTTTTTCGTTTCAAAGTCAATCAGTTTCCTGAAGGTTATCAGATTTCCTCTGAAGTGTGAAGTGCATTCGATGAAGATTGCAAAATTATGTTACGCAGCTAGCAGAGGAAATACAAGAATTGGAGAATAATTAGCGTATGGAGGAAATCCCAGTTGATAAAACGCATGAACCTAGCTTCGGCGAGTGAAACCCAAGCAAAACTATATACTTCTTCGTGTTTTGGAATTTCAATTTCTTATACCAGCGACACACGGTCGTGTCAAACGATCATTTCCAAATTATACTTAAGCGTCAAATACTACTTAAGAAATCCGGGTGACACACGGCAAGTCGGCAAGTAGCCTTTGTGAACTGTGAAATCAGACTTTTAACGTCAACGAAGAGTTTTATAAAAAAAAATAAAGTATTACGCAATGGATAAAAAGAGGCTTATTAATTTGCATAGTAACAAAAATGATTAGAAGGAGGAGGAATATTTTAGAAAATATGACAACTCTAACAGGTGGAAACCTTGGAAAATTCCAGTGCTCTCATCTTCATTTGCCGAAAATGAAGTTCCTACAAGCTACTTAAGAAATGAGCTTCGAAATGAAACTCAAGGCTCTTAAGTAGCATTTGGAGGGTGACACAAGGTCATAGAAATGATCATTTGCGGCAAATGATCAGTTTAGTGTGTCGCCGGTATTGATAATAGAGACATGGTACTTGAGTTTTTAAAAATGTTTCGGCTTTTAACTGCAAAAGTTGGCGATTTTTTGTAAAGTAATATAGGAATAAATCTTGCGAAAAAACTAAGAAAACTTCTTCTAAATAACATCCAAGAATTAACTCGTTTCGATTGAATATTTTAGTTGTTTGGCATACATATGTACATATATGTAGCAGTTCAAAACACCATTCCTTTGCAATGCTACTAACAAAGTACATATCAGCTTCATTTCATAGATATACATTAGCTTTATAATGAATTTTGAGGTGGTTTATTACGTGAAGGCAAAGAATATAAACACCTAAAGAACTTGCATCGCGAACAAAATGATTGAATGAAATACATATTTTGTTCTGTGGCCTATTTCACGAACTTACAAATTGTGATTTAAAAGTGATTTTTCCCAAAAATTGTAGGAAAATTGATATATATTCAGTTTCACGAATTTTCTGTGCTACAGAATTGTAGTTGTATTCTACAAGAGGAAATTTATAGGAATTTGTCATTTTTTGTTTCACCAAAAGTTATTTGTATAGTTGTAATTCACAAGCTACAAATACGTAGAAATATAACTTTTTTGTAGATTTGGGTTTCACAAATAAATTGCAGTTACAAAATTTGTGCAATATACGCGAGAATATTTCACAAGTGAAAAGTGCTGTGTAAAGTTTTTACAAATTGTTTTCTTGAAAGTATTAATTTCAATTAATATAAGAAAATGTCCTTGATGCGTCGAAGACATAGCAGCAGTGATAGTAGCGGAAGTAATGACTTTATTTTGAGGCTTCGACAAAGAAGAAGAGTATATCGTCCTCGCCTTAATTATACTTTACTTGATGTTTTTGAATTCAATGAAAGGTTTCGTATGAGCCGCCGTAAAGCAGAGGAACTAATTTTAATTATCGGAACGAGAATTCTCACCGAACTCAAAAAAACTGAACCCTGCTGAACCCGTTTTCTTCGAATTATCTATTTTTGACTACAAAATATTAAAAATCATCGTCATTTTCATTTACTTTAAGCGATAGTTTTAAATATTGGTAGGTACATATTGATGTTTGAGGGAAAACTTACAGTAGTTGCCCTCTTCATGTTTTGTTGCCACGCAACATCGCGAAGATATTTGTATTATTTTTCTTTAAGGACCAAAGTCAAATTCTGAGCATTGAAATTGCCACTTTCGAAGATAGTTATCAACAAAAATTCTAACGAATTCTATTCATAGAATTGATTGGCAAGTTCAGACCTTAACGAAACACGCTGTATATAACGTTATAAAGTATTTTTGTCTTTCAAAAATTTAACTCAATCATGTTGTGTCTTTTAACTCTCACGGTACAGAATTTAGAGTTTTTATTTTCTCGTATTATTTGTTTTATTATTAAAAAATAAACCATTTAAAATCACTCTGGTTGGTGAAAACGAAAGCTCGAAAATCGCATCAAGTTTCACCATGAGGAAGGAGTTTCAACCATTCTAGCACGTTTCTGCTAGGCTTAATTAATCACGATATCAAAAGTTGGCAAAGTGTTTGAATTTAATTGAATCAATTTACATGACTTCCGCCAAGATTCGCATGAGGAGGTTTTTCTTGAGTACATCCAACTTCCTAAGACCACTGTCGTCCACTGAGCAGTGAATCAACGGTTGGCCTGTGACTAACGTATATGACGTAATTTTGCGGTTCGTGATGCCACTGGTTAACCAGTTACTTCTAGCATTAATTGTTTGCCAAGTGAGTAATTCACACAAACGCAGCATGTTCGGGATATGCTGAAATCGCTTAAAATCCACCACACGATCATGATCAGCACTGGATGGCATTCTACGTCATGCGGTCTGGAAAACCAGAGGTAGTTCACAGAATAAGAATGTTTGCAATATTTATATTTTACATGCTATTCAACTCGGCTAGTCACAACTTTCCTCATGAAAATATTTCACTTTCATGTTCAAAATCGTCTATTCTATAGCTAGGTAAGAAGGTTTTTTTTTTTGGCATCATTATTAATACCTATAATTTTCGATTCTAGTGAGCTACGCTTAATTAAAAATGCATCAGTGTGCTGAAAAGGTTTTATTGTCCTATTGTTTATAGGCCATATTAAGTAGGTGTAAAAGTATTACGGTGAGAGCTTAAAACCGGTTAATTATTATTCCTTGAAAAATTCAGACTTACATTGTACATAACAAAATCAAAATATTTAGTTTTTTTATACTTAACCATTATAGCTGGCATCGAGGAGTTATATCTATTCCAACCTACTTATACCTATTACTACCTCCTAAAAAGTATGCAACGCTTTTTTTTTACTTTTAAAATTAAATAAAAGTTTGTTTGGAATTGGCTAAAACTCACTTTTAAAAATTCTTGGAGTGGGAGGGATTTTGTAGCATTTCCCAATTTTGTATAATATCTTAATATTGAATATTGCCTAAACTTACATACATAATATTTTATTCTATCAGAAGAATATTGTAAGAATTTTCTTGAATCAAGAAAATCATGAGCTGGCTGGCTCGCATCGCAGTAAAAATTTCGTGACTGTGGTTATGAAGACCCCAAAGTTAGCTGTGCGATTTTGAGAAAGTGTATTAGCTTAGAATTAAAAATTTAAGTATTCATCAACATATTTAAAAAAATTTACGAGATCAAAACAATCTTTACTTTTAAGTAGATTTTTTTAATTCGTAACTAAAAAAATAAAAAAGTTAAGCATTTTATTTTTGAAATTCGAAATTAAGTGAAAATTGCAAGTTTATCTTTTATAGAATGATGCAGAATTAACTTTTCCATTTACTATATGTACATATGTATACGGTTTCAATCGAGTCGTATTCATTAGAAGGCCTCCAAAATGAGTCTATATATCTACAGTTTTTCCTAAATACCCCATGCACCTACTTTTGTAGTTATTAAAAAAATTTACAATATGAAGTCGTCTATAAATTCTTACAATTCTGAGGTTTGGGTTCAAAAAAAACCAGCAATGGCAAACTATTCACTTCCTGTACTCATTTTAGTTAGTTAGATTTTAATAAAAGTTTGGTCGTAATAAATTATATCTATGTATTATTTCTATTAAAATTTTCCTGTTCGTAGATTAATGAACATGAAATAGAGCTAAAAAATATGAAATTATCACAGACATTTGTGATGTGGCTCAGTCAGTTAAAAGCAAATTAAACAATAGCAGCAAATTTGAAACATCTTGGCGAATAGTTTTTTTATGACCGTGAGCTTGTTATAATTTTTGTTAGTTATTTATTGTGTGAAATGAACAGTTTATCGTTTATGACAAAGCATAAGTTCAATTTCTAGTCTTTGGAACATGTCAACCACATTTTTTTTCAAAATAAGGGCTAATTATTAAGCATTTAAGATTTAGATTTGTAGACGTGATTTCCTTATTCTGGAAAAAGTGTAAGATTCGAAAAGTCTCATTTTCGAAAATAGCTTTGGCTATACAAAACAAAAAATATTAATCACTTAAGGAGGATAATTCATCTTCTGGTGTTAGATCCAAAAAAAAAAAACCAAGGAAGAAACGTGTCTATCCCTTCTAGTATCTAGTAATGTTACTAACTGACTGACTCAAGTATACCACTTCTAGGTAGAAAATACTTTATACATATATGTATATATAACATAGAAAAGATAGATGGCAAAAAAAAAGTTATTTACTAGTTAATCTCCTGACGTAATAGCTCAAATTAATAAATTCTTCAAATTTTCTCCGCTATTGCAAAACTTTGTAAAGCCACCAATTACTGAAATAGTGAAATCTTTTCGTTTCCCCTTGCAAGCAATAAAATTCTCAACAGATTACATCAACAAGAATGTTTTTATCTTAATTGCAAAAGCCTTTTACTGGCGGCGCGGCGTGATCCCCCGCCTGAGGTAGATGCATTTTGCATGTTATCGACAGTTGAGACCAAGAAATTAACCCAGTTTTGGGTTTCATAATCCTTTTGATATCTATGAAGCCATCCATTCAACATCGGACCAGATCTTAAAGAGCATTTAGCAAACGAAGCACCTAACGCAATCGTAGAGGGATTACGGAAGTATTAAAGCAACTTCTCACCTACGCAGGGCGTTTTAAGTGGCCCGATTATCGTTGGATAGCTCGAAGAATTCTTTGCTCTGAAGAGACCTGCGTTGAGATCATAGACCGCTTTGCAAATTGGTCCAATTCAGAAAGTAGACGATCCTAGTTTGACCCAATAATTCCATTCGGTCACACCCTTGTAGCAGTTTTTAGCGATTGAAAAAATAAAGTTTATTTGTCTCGTCTGTTTTTGGCTCTCCGGCCGGTATTATGTCAATTGAATGTCTTGGCAGAGCTGCCTTACTAACTAAATTTGTCTTAAGTGACTCCCACTCAGTCGATTTTACTCGCTGGACAGGTCTTTGAGCTTGAAGCGAAGGCGCGCAACGTTGGGTGGACTTGTCGCCACATGTTCCACTATTAAGTAAACTTTCAGCTGCTTGCTATGGTTTCTGACGTTCTCTTAATTGATTTCGTATGCAAATGCAGCTGGGGTCTTAACAGCAACAGCTGTCCTTTTGGTGTTTACTAGCTTCTAACAGTTATGTATAAGCTGTTAAGTGGTGATTATTTCTGCTCTTCACATATATGTATTTATATGAGAACGGCACGTGTGAAAAAAACAGATTTGCTTAGCTAAAAGCTGCTGAGTGTCAAATACGGCTAAGCACTCAAAAGGTGAACGTGTTTTATTGAAATTCGAAGAAGATTACTCATATGTAATATTTTATTGTTCAAGGTAGGTAACACAATTTCTGCTGTTTTGGGCTTTTTTAAAGTAGGTAGTTTTTCTCGGAAAATTTAATCTCATTGGCTCTACGACGAACTGAATACTGCATAGTAACATTTTTCATGTTATACACTAGAACTTTTTTTGTAAGTGAAATTTCTTTAATAAATGTTTGTTTCAAACACTCTTAGAACAGATGACATTTGTCACAATGAAATGGGGAACCATTATAATGATTGCAATCGGTGAAATTGCGGAGTTAACCATTTTTTTAAGTAAAAATATAAATGTTTTTCAGTACAGATTCTGGATTAAATTAGGAATAGGGATACTTCATGTTCCGTTTTGGACCAAATGTAAGGCTCCTGAAAAATTTCATTGAAATCCGTGAGGTAGGTACCCATACTATTCCTAATTTGTTGTCACATTCTTATTTTCCAGAAAAATTAAATCCAAATAACACGTTACAAAATCTTTATGTATAAGCACCTAGTACATATGCATGTGTGTATTTACGCAAACCACACCGTAAGGATAAATTTTTGTTTACTAATTTTTGCAAAGAAGAAGGTTACAAAGGTGTTAAAAGGGGAGTGGGTGTCTCGATTTTAACCCTCTTTTTATCAAATTCGAAAGTTTGAGTCCATTTGTCTCCACTTTGCTGGCAAATTACTCAAAAACCGACCATTAAACACACACCAAGTGGAGATTAGATTCGTAGTACAAATGAGTTTGAAAATAAAAGAAAATAATACAAAGTGCTAAAAAGATGCCACATCTGCATTTTCATTATGAAAACATTTGCAGCCATAAAAAAAGTTAAGCTTATTTCAGTTATCTTTTGTGAGTATATTCTTTACTCATTGATTCATTCCCCATCATAAAATTTTCGTTTTGTTACTCAGAAAAAAGCGCCATTAAACCGAACCGTGTCCTCTTAATGGATAGTCAAACTCGAGATGTTTTTCAACATCTATTTCAAGTTCACTCCAGTGGACGAGTCAGCACGTCAAAGTTTACATACATATAAATCATCGTGGCGTTAGTTTTTGCAGAATATCTCTGTTGATCTAGAAAAGAAGCGTCTATTTTATAGCATCTGCGGCCAATTCAATGGAAACTAGCTCATGTTTTGCAGCAGTTGAGTCTGATCGCGTTTAATCGCGATTGATTCGTGAAAATTACTACGCGACGCGCGGTTTTGCACTCTTGATGATAAGTTGCGCTTGACAGACTCTGAGATTATCTAATTATTGTCGTCACGCCGCGCCACCGAGGTTGGCATTTGATTCGGTCCACTGGTCAGAAAAGCATGCCGCAAATCTGTCCTCAAAATGAGCAGCAAGTGCTTATTTACATACTTTTGAATATCTCTAAGTCAATGACTGACTATTAGAACTTTTGGATGAAGCTGAAAATTGTGGAGGGCTTCTTTTGGGGCAAAACACAGACCCCAATTTCAGAGATCTGAAAGATGGTCGTAGGCGTCAATTTTTCAAGTAAACATTAAAGTGGAAAAGTTGCTTACTTTCAGTGGAATCACGAAGGTGGGGGGGAAGATTTGTAAACATTTTCAAAATGCAAAACACCTACGATTGGCATTAAGTAGCACCAATTGGTTAGGCACGTACAGAGGAAGTGCGTATATTCATGGGGAAATGCCACTGATTTACTCTTATTTAGAAAAGCAGTAAATTAATCTGGGAATCTTAACAGAAGCTTTTCCTGTTTGAGCATGTCAGGTACGCCAAATGCTCAGCATTAAGCAGCGATCCCAATGTATCCGCACCGTTCCGATCCGACCAGCTGTCAAAGTTAAAATTCGATGGCGATAACTCACAAAACAATTTAAAATATTTCAACAGCTTACTTCTTTCCATTTTGATACTAACAAAATTGTCAAATTTCGGAAGCATTGGAACCAGGCTTCTCAACGGATCGGTGCGGATCGGACGGATCGGAACGGTGCGGATACATTGGGATCGGGGCTTTAATGAAAAAAATCGCCCATAGATTTGCTTTCATAAATTTTTGTATAGGTTATATACTTTTCAACTTTTGCACTGTTTTAAGTACCCGTTGTTTTTCTATCAAATTCGGAAGTGAACATGTTCCAATTCCTAAAATTAGCATCACTTGAGAACGTTTTTTTTTTATTTATATTCTTTGTATATTACCCGACGGCGGCGACGTGAAGATCGATTTGAATCATGTCAAAAAGCCTATTAGGTATTTTTAGAGATACATTCTATTCAAACATTATACTTAAGATGTATGGGTACATTTTTCTAATCACCTTGTAGGTAACTTTCCGATTATTTTTCTTTAGCCTTTAAAGTTGAAAAAGTAGTTTTCTTGTCCTGGTTCAGAATGATTAACATTTTAAAATCCTCAACGGATTAATTCGTTCCTATTTAATTCCCTAGTGTACTACTTAATTTGTTTCCCCAATTTCAAAGATATAGTCCTGTCCGAGAATCTAAAAGTTCATCTGATGACGATTTGTCTCTATATAAAATATCTTGATCATCGTCTCTTTAATCCATATGATGGGACCAACACCGCCCCAAGAAAAGCATGATGCTTCCCCACTATGCTTAAATGTCTTTTTATCCGACTGCGCGACATCAAAGGCAAGGTTATGTTTTTCACGTTTATCTGCGCATGTGGTATTTTTTATATCCTCGAAGCATTCCAACGGCTGGATGGATTTTAATCAATGAGGTATCTATCGATTCGTCTAAACCGTGCGATAGTTATAGACTAGATTTAGTTTTTATAAAACCAAAATGGCAGATAAAAATGGCGGTAGAGACGAAAAAACAAATCGTACCATATTGAATGGTATATCACTGAATAGGTCTTTCAAAATCAAGATTATGTTTGCTATGACCATTTAACAGCCATATGCTCCATTTAAGAATTTAACTATCTGAAAGTTCTGTAGGAGGATCTCTATATACAGGGTGTTTTGCTAAGGTCTGAACAGGGAACAGTCGATTTTTGTCATAACTAAGTCTTTCGAGATAATTCGTGCTGAATCTGTTTATTTCATCTTTAACTGTATAGAGATTTCAAGGTCTACATGTATATGCTTGTTTGTAAATTGTAACAAACCATGGTGCATTCACTAATTGCCCCAGGGTTTTTAATTGGTGTCTTTGTAATATTTCAATATTGGAAGTACTTACTGTATACCTCACAGTTGGATGACATAAGTCCAAACCGGTTTGAGGATTGTTTTATATTATAAGAAAATTGAATAACTTAGGTACATCATGGTAGTTCAATTATGATTAAAAAATGGGGAATATGCTGCGTAAAACTCTATTTTTACACGCTTTTATCTCGGTGCAACTAACACACGATTGGAGACATATAGAGAATGCTTTAACTCTCGAACATTTTCGTACTCGTGGTGTAACGATTAACACAACACAATAATAGCACTCGATAGTCAGATTGTACTCGAAAAAATGACAATATAGATTTAAATAATATTATACCATCCGAGTACGGAGCTTGTCGCGAGATTTACCTGTGTAAATAAAGAAGAATACAATATGTAACTTGATCTTGACACAAATAATTCTAAGAAAAAATGTATTTATTTCATAAACACAGGTAAATCTCGCGACAATTATATCATATCAATTATATAATGTAATAAATTGATGGGTTTGACTTAATTTAAGGTTTATTTTCTTCTTTTTAGATCATTTAAATAAAAGCTTGTTTTTAAAAATGTTTTTTACTAAGTATTACTTTATTATGTGTAGGTAAATGTATCACACATAGTGGAAAAACAAATATAAAAGAAGTAAAGTTTGCATAATGTGTCTTATTTACTTCATTAAAATACATTTATGTATAGAACAGACAATAGTGACATCTCCAAAGACGCTACACACCGTTAAAAATAAAATTAAACTTGCAATCAGTTTTTAGAGTATGATTTCTTCAATTTGACCAAAGGAAAAGTCCAACCTCAATTTTTATGGTTATAGTTGAATTAGACAAAAGCCATTTTCAGATTTTCTTTTGCCGTTTACCAATACATACATAATCTATATACGTTATTATATGTATATCACCGTACCCACAGCGTTAGTGCAATAGCTTATGTCCACCAATTTTATTTAAGTACTAAAATTTTAAAGTTTATTCAAAATGAATCAACGCATCTATTGTGCATCTTTTGTTACATATTGGATATATTATATCCAAATCAAGATATTCACTATCTGATATTAGTACACTTTATGTACAAAAACAAGCACCACTAGGAGTGGGATGCGCTGCACTGTGAACAGCTGTTTACCCTCCTCTGGAAGCCACAGGGCTCTTTGTTCCGCCATCAGAATTAGCCAGCTGTTTTCTGTTTTGGCTAATTTAAATCACCAGCCGGAAGATCTGGTGTGTAGTCATTCTGACCTACATGCACACCAGACAGGGCAAGAAAAGTTCCGACGATAGGCCTTTACCCTCCCTCCTTCAATCTTCCTGGTGGTGAAAATAGCTGTCTGAAAGGACGGCCAGAAGCAATTTCGAATATTAAAGAGGCAGAGAGTCTCAGCAGCACCGTCTTCTAAAAATCATTTCAAGTCAGGTTTCGAATTTTTTCAGCAGTTTTCTTCGAAAAAAAAGATAAAAAAACTGCTCAGCACCACTAGCCCATGAAAAAACCGAAGACGATCTTACGCATACATGAACAAAGACACACCCCATCCGTGTTCGGGCAGGAAGCGTTTTTCACCAAGGTGCGTCCTGCGTTATTTTTGACGCCGATGACGAGGGTTGGTGTCCAGACCCTTACCTATAGTCTCAGTGTGTGCGACACTTTCGTATTGCAGCCTTTTTTCGCTTTTGTTATTCGATCAATAATCTCGCCAACAGCACTATTCGTCCTCGTTTAACGTTCATTCGATTTTTCAAGGAATGCAAAGGATTTGCGTTGATCTTTCTTATTTTTGCCACTGCGGAAAATTTGTCTCCGATTCCGTCTCAAGTGCACTCATATAACAAAACACGCACGATCGGCTTAATGTAAACACAAAAATAAACACTTGCACCGAACAAGTGCAAATAGCCCCACACGCCTAGGGCCAGTCTGTCCGTACGCGCACCTCTCCTATGTGTGCGCAAACAGTGGAAGGATGCACTCGCGCGGAGATCGTTCTTCTTCGATCAAGCACACCGCCGCTGGACCAAATGAATGAAATTCACGTCACGCTCGTACCGCGGGATTCGCCTTACTAGAGCCCCGAGTACACTACACGTACACCTCGCGACCACTTTGCATTGATAAAGCGGCGCGGCGGAACCGACGAAAACAAATTGAGACTTCCGATTCTCTGGGGCGACAACGTCACTTCTGCTCTACAGCTGATTCGAATCAACTTCCCTCACATAGGCTCAACGACTCGATCTCAACTGAAGTGACGCGCCGGAAAACTTGGAGCTGTCCGCCGCCATACCGCCAAGCACTACGTGAGAGAACTAGTTTGAAGCAATGGCTGAATGAGAAGCACCAGAGGCTCAAAACCTTTTGCTCGCGTTTTCTTAGGGTAAGTCAAGATCATCTAACCTTGAAAAGATCTTTAATTCTTCAAATTGAAAACACATACATAAACTCATCAAAGGTATTGAAGAATAATCCAAAACATGTAAAAATTGTTGAAATTTTTGAACGCGTAAAATAATTCAATTTGAATGATCTTAATCATTTTTGAAAGTGTGTATCTTCTAGTTTATGGATCAGAAGCTTAAAATGTTTTATCATGCCCCTTCTCTGTATTAAACTAAATATTAGAAAAGCTTTGAAAGCGTCCATCGGGTCGAAAACATTTTTTTACATGAAATAAATGGAAACATTTGAAAGCTTGCTCTTTCCGCTTAAAGTCCTGCGCCCATACGATGCAGCAGCCTGCGTCATGCATCAAGCTTTTAAGAAAAATGAGAGCAAAATTGTCGAAAGAAATAATTAAAAATATTTTGATTATAAAACTGAACAGCAATGTATTGAATAAAATATATATTGAAAGTTTATAATAAGTCATTAATTTATAATAAATATGAATATAAAAATTGTTGAGTAATTTTTATTTCATGTGGTATAATATTTGATTCGAGAATGATTCTTTTACGAATTCGCGAGCGAAAAATATATGTATTTCAATTTCCTAAAAATAAATTTCGCTCGCGAACGGAGGATTTAAAAAATAAAACTCTTTTATAAAATTCGCGACCGAATTTAAAATAAAATTCTTTGCTTATGATTCGCTCGCGAGCGAATTTAATTTTTTCGGTTCTCCGTATACCCTGTCAGGGGTACGTTACGTTCAATATCTCGACTCGAGTCGACTCGGGTAAATCTGACTTACTCCGGAGCGTTCAATATCTCACCCGAGTCGACTCGAGTCATTTTTACTCTTATGCCCATTCTCCAATTGCGAACCGACCAACTACGAACCAAATAACATCGCGCCATCGCTTTCCATTTTCTTATTAGAGTCATCTTCTCTCTCGCTTGTGTTTTGGTCAACCGAGCTAACTTTTTAAATGTGTGCGTTTAACCAAAAGTAATAGTCCCCCATTCAGCAACGATATTGTACCAGAATAGTGACGTCGCCGCAGCTTTTCCGCCGGTTGCCAAAACACCAGTGCACTAATTATAACACGAAACACTTATAAAAATGTGCACGGTAATTTCAGGAAAATATAAAAAGTTAAATTGAGAAGTTTTTCCGCTCAAAAAGTGGTAAAAACTTCCACATTTAATATTTGCCCGATTGTGTTTTCGCAGCTGACAGGCACAACTACAGGCAAGGGCTTAATACTTTACACGGGGTTGAGCTTTTTCTTTCGGTGGTTCGTAGTTGGTCGGTTCGCAATTGGAGAACGGGCATTAAGGCCTGCGCCCATACGATGCAGCGGGCTGCGTTCATGCATCAAGCTTTAAGCTGTTGATGGATCTCGATGCCTGCCGCTGCATGGCAATTCAGAGGTTCGCCCATAAGATCCGTCATCTCACAATGCCACAAATTGTCAATAGTCACAGCACAGCCACAGCACAGCGCAGGAATTTTATTAAAGGAGCAATTTTGAAAATTAAAAGGATAAAAATGGATCTTACTATATTAATTAAATTTCTTTTAATAGGAATTCTGCTATTAGGTGCGTCCAATGTTTCAGGTACACTTTGCCGGGATGTAAACAGTCAGCTGTGAATGCACAACTTTAAACTTGCAAGTTTGAAAGTCCACCCTAGGTTCAAACCGGCTGATGCGTCCCGATGCATGAAAATATTGAGAAATGTTCAACATTTCCATGCGTCGATGCATCGCCATGCATCGCTTATGGGCGAAGCTCCATAAGAAAGCATAGATTTCAATATTTTCGTGCAGCAACAGCTTAAAGCTCGATGCATGAACGCAGGGCGCTGGATCGTATGGGCGCAGGCCTTTACTCTATGTCGTTCATTATCTTACTCGAGTTCACACGAACTATATTGTCTGTGAACTCTTAGATTAGGTTGTATGCGTGAGATGTTGACTCGCGGGTTGCCGTATTATCTTACTCGAGTCGATTAAGCTTACTCGAGTCAGTTTAGACAGTGGTAAAAAGGTCGAAGCAAAGTGACTCGACGTTAAACTTGACGTCACCATGGAACAGCTTGGGGTACTTGTAACGTACCAAGGAGATGCTGTTGCGGAAAATGGGGAGATAATTACCCAACAAAAGGCAAGGTGAAGCAGAAATGCTACTCTTTGCCTTATTGATGCCTATATATACCTACAAAATGATTTTTCGTCAGACACAGTAAGGCGTGAAGTAGTATGGAAAAAAGTTGCAGCGAAAATACAAGAAAATAATTTTAACTATATATTCTCCATTGCAACACTTAAAATATTTGATATTATTACTTTTCTCTCCATGCTTATACGCTGTTATGACAAATATGATTTTTCTTTGACATTTACGCACAAATTTGAAAGGTTGAACTCGAGTAAAACTTGCTCGAGTCGACTCGGGTAAGATATTGAACGCTCCGGAGTAAGTCAGATTTACCCGAGTCGACTCGAGTCGAGATATTGAACGTACCCCAGGTACACTTTGCTGGGATGTAAACAGCCAACTGTGACTGCACAACTTTGAGCTTGCAAGTTTGAAAGTTCACCCTAGGCTCAAACTAACTGATGCGTCTTGATGGATGAAAATATTGAAAAATGTTCAACATTTTGATGCGTCGATGCATTGACATGCATCGCTTATGGGTGAAGCTCCATAAGAAAGCATGGATTTCAATATTTTCATCCGCCAAGAGCTTAAAAGCTTGATGCATGACGCAGGCTGCTGCATCGTATGGGCGCAGGCCTTAAGGGGGGTCCAAACTGAGCAAACAAATGCGAACGCATGCGTACACACGTTTGCAATCCAAGTTTTCTAGTGTGTACGCTGAAGAAACATTAAAAAACCCGAACGAACATAAGCGAATTTTTTTAAAATGTGGACGTCTCAACCCAACCGAACGAATGCATTTGCAAGCGTTCGCCCAGGTTCCGTCACAAAATAAATCGAAAGGATTTGCTTTAGTGTGGACGTGTAGTCAAACAAACATGCGCGTTTGCTATGTTTGCTACTGTTCGCTTTCATAACCACATGTGCTGCACAGGCGTTCGTAGATATGCAAGCGAATTTTTTTAAGTGTGGACGCCCTTTCAATCATGTTTGTTTGCATTTGCATGTTTTCCATTCAAGTTGGAAAATCTGAGCAAATGTGTAGAAAATATGGCTAATTTTTCGTGTTTTCTACAAATTTTCTATACAAACTTCGGTGAATTTTGAATTTGAACCCTCATATAACTCGTACATGTCCAAGGAATCGATTAGTACCTACAGCGTTTCCTACATGATATCCGAACACCCTTTTTTAAAGTGAAACTTTATTATCATCGCCACAAATTTTTTCGTTCATCTATCGCATGTCGCGTTACAGCCGGCCGGTGAGTAGGGGTGCCGCGGAGACGGGGTAAAGTGAAAGGCGAGCAGCCAAGGTCAATGTGGCAGCGCCAATGGCTCGCATCAGCTGACCGTGTAGCATTTATATTCTCACTCATTCGTGCAAGTGCTCCGCGGTATTTGTGTGTTTTGATCAGTGTATTGATGTAAATGTTGTTGTTCACTTGATCGTGATGGACAACGATACAGCGTTGAAAGCGTCTATCATCTGAATGATTGTATTTATTATGTATTCCGTACTCTAATACGCAGATTGAAATTAAAATTTATAGTTGGATATCTTGTCTACTATTGATTTCCCATTATCATTCCCATTTTCCAATTATTAAGTTAAGATGAAAAACGCGATTTTAATACCCTAAATCGAATAATTTTCCGAAAATTTTCAGTTAAATGCCTCCGATCCGAAAAAAAGTTTCACTTGCATCGCGGTTTCATAAAACCACACAATGTTTTTTCTTTTATTTTGTTGATTTTTTAATGAATAATACAGGGTGTTTTGCTAAGGTCTGAATAGGGGTATGCCAATCGATTCTAAATGGTCTCCTGATCAACGTTTGTTCGGACACCCCCCCTTAAAATCGGTCCTTCCCCACCAAAATCACGATTGAAAATTTGGAGGGGGTCAACCTAGAAAATGCTTCATAAGTTATTTCAGAGATATCCTAGAATATTGGTTGATAACGCATTAGAAAGCTGAGCCTTCAAGCTTTCCAACGATACCACCCACGTCCCAATCCGTCAACAAACAAGCGGGGGAGACCCCGTCAAATTTCGAAAATGGCAATTTCAAAGCTCAAAATTTGACCTTGACCCTTGATTCTGCCGATTTTTTGTATGGGAAGATCGAAACTTTTTTTGAGAAAAAGCTTCCCTGTCGTGTGGCCTTTCTCAAGAAAAAAACCGCACTCGAATCCGACGGCGCGTTCCGAAGTTATTCGTTTTATAATAATTAATGCAACAACAAAATCCACTATCCGCAATGAAATCCAATTGGAATTCTACGTCACTTTCCAATTGGACTTCATTGCGGATAGTGGGTGTTGCTGTTTTATTAATTATTATAACACGAATAACTTCGGAACGCGTCGTCGGATTCGAGTGCGGTTTTTTTCTTGAGAAAGGTCACATGACAGGGAAGCTTTTTCTCAAAAAAAGTTTCGATCTTCCCATACAAAAAATTGGCAGAATCAAGGGTCAAGGTCAAATTTTGAGCTTTGAAATTGCCATTTTCGAAATTTGACGGGGTCTCCCCCGCTTGTTTGTTGACGGATTGGGACGTGGGTGGTATCGTTGGAAAGCTTGAAGGCTCAGCTTTCTAATGCGTTATCAACCAATATTCTAAGATATCTCTGAAATAAGTTATGAAGCATTTTCTAGGTTGACCCCCTCCAAATTTTCAATCGTGATTTTGGGGGGGGAGGGCCGATTTTAAGGGGGGGGGGGGTGTCCGAACAAACGTTGATCAGGAGACCATTTAGAATCGATTGGCATACCCCTGTTCAGACCTTATAGCAAAACACCCTGTATAGTATGCATATAAGTAAAGTCTCAGCAATTGCAATTATAACTTCATTGTCCGATATATTGAGCAAAACTGACAAAAATGCATATCCTGGAGTCGCTATAATTTCACAATCGAAATGAAACACAAGGACACGGTAAGAAACGTATTCGTTCTCATTTGCTTGACGTACACACTCGGCAAACTTGTTTGGGTTTTTAATAACCTTTGCTAAATATGTGTGAGGCGTCCACACTGCTTTTCATAGGAATTTATGTTCGTTCACAATTTGTTCGTTCTTGCTTGCGAGGACGTACACACTTGGCCCATTCGTTCATTGCGATTTGGTTGCGGTGGAACGAATAGCTTCCACATTTGGCAGCAGCACGGAACAAGAACACAGGGTATAAAACACATTCGTTCGCGTTTGCAACGCGTACACATTAATCGAAAACTTGGATTCGAACACATGCGTTCGCATTTGTTTGCTCAGTGTGGACCCACCTTTAGATGGCTTTTTCATTTTATTTTTGTGCGATGTTTTTTGAATCAAAAGTTATCAATTGTTATAGCAAAAATAACTGTTTTGACTTTAAATTCCTGTAATTTCTTAAATGATAATCGCACAATATGTGTTCGTGGGATCATTGGAAAGCTCTTCCAAGTGTTTTTTCACGATTGTGTAAAAAAAGTTTTGCTTTCTGTAAATTGGTTTTATTAACACATTAAATTCAAATTCAAATTTATTTCAATTCAACATTAAAAGTATATACAAGACGAATAATATAATTTAGTGCTAGAATTCAAAATTCATTCAACCATATTATTGCTAGGTTTGTGTTAACAAATAAATATTTAAACAAAAACTATAGCTGTTGAGTTAACACATTAAAAAACGATATTTTTCCACACTTTTGTTATCAGGCTGCACATATGTACATATGAACATGTTACATTCCGCCATTCTTGACGAAATGGCGCCTCAATAACAATAATGTGAGAGCATACCGGTTTTTAAGGTGTTAAAAAAAACATTCAGCTAGAAAATAAATAATTAAAAGTACATAGAGTAATTTCAAATCAAATTCAATGTTCCTAAAAAGGGCTTGACAGCGACTAAAAAATGATAAGGATCCAAATGAGTGAAACGCTGTATCCTATACAATCTCGCAACAAATAAAAGACAACAAATTCACTTTTACATTACATCAAATGATCACCTCGTATAATTCCAGCAATTACTCTTTCAAAGCGATAGAAAATACGAGCAAGAGCAACCTCCATTTCTGCCGTAAAATCAGAAAGTGCACTAGTGGCAAGAGAGCAATTCCCGATCATACGGTCTTCAATAAAACAATTTCTGCATATGATACATAGAAATTGCATATGTAATTATATTTGCCAATAATTCACAGTCATTGTTTAAATAGGGCGAAGTGAAATTAGTGAGCGCAAGAAGCAGTGAAAGATTTCCCTCAACCGCGCACGGGGTTAATAGCCAATTTATTGTGGAAGCAAATAAAGCTGGATGGCGCTAATTAAGGCCAATATGAATGCATGAAGCAATAGGCGAAGAAACAAGAAGAAATGCTGTGATTTGTTAAGAACATGAAATCGAAATTGAACTCATTAAATTTCTGTGCTCTTCGAATGGTGTTCATCTACGTTCCACGCGAGCTTTCGTGCTTTCTAAGATTTCTCAGCGAAGTTGCGAGTTCCACATCATCCTAGACACGATTATTTCGAATCAGAAGCATCATTCTTGTTTAATTCGGGATACAAACCCAGTCCTAAAGAAAAAAATTTCGAATATATGTATGTACTACAATTTATGTAAATTATCAGACCTTAATTTTTTACGTTATATTTTCTTCTTATATCGTTTGATACGTAAAACTCATTTATTATATTTATCTTCAGTCTCCGCATATAAATTGTTTAAATACTTTTTTCATGAGCAGTCATTTTTGATAAAAAATGCAACTGCAAAACTGCACCGAATGTTATATTTACAATTCCATACTCACCACCTAATATGCCATGTCATTTTTGTGCAAAAAGCGCTCACCTGAAAAGAAGGAAACCATTGTCAATTTTTGCAACCAATCTTTGTTCACAATTATCTGGATTCAAATTGAAACGCATTCATACACACGTTAATACGGGTATTTTTATTTAGTTAAATTTTTTTGTAAGCTATTTATTTTCGAATATGCATACAGCGAAAAATATCACTTAATATCACGCAGATCTTTAAAAATTAAGCTCTTTTATTTTGTGAGATTTCGCATTAAACAGCTAGAGTTATATGTATGTCCTTTTTATTAAAAAGTCTTTATATAAATCAACTCAATCAACATTAAGAACTACTTTACACCATGTGATAAATCATATGCTTAGACTAATGTGTGATTTGTATTTCAGTTTTCAAAAATTATGTTCACATCGCATTCCTGTTTTTATTAACATTTGAAAATCTGTTAAGAGTACAAGTAAATTGTTTATTACGGCTATAACATTTATTTTTTGAGTAATGTAATATATACAGTAGCGGACAATAAAATAGGTGTGACATAAAAAATGCATGAAAGTAACTGAATGCGTTATATGAAAACAAAAAGTTGTTTTTTACAATTTATTATAAATTTTTAACTTAAGCAATTCTACAAACAACCAATATAACAAATTCATATTCTTTAAAATTATTACAATTTACATATTTAAAGGCCATCAATAAAATAGGTGCACTTCGACTTCCTAATCACATTTCAAATCAAAATTAAAGAGAAAATTCAGTTCAATTCAGTTCAGTTTGCTAACAAATTTCTACAATATACTAATATTTAGTAGTACAGACCTTGGTTTTCAAAACAGCAGCTCAACGTTTTTCGCATTGAGTCGACTGATCTTTGACACATTTCCATAGGGATAGGGGAAGAGTGGCATGAAAGAGCCAGTTTTAAAAAAAGCGGTTGTTTTTTGTTTCGATTACAGAGAGTGACGGTTCCACCACGGACGGATTTCGGCTTTGGTTCCCTCGCCCGATTTTATTTAACAGCAAGAAAAAAATTATGAAATAAATAGTTGCTGTTACCAATATATATTGCGTTTTACTTATTTGAATATTTTATTAACCATCCATCCTTCTGACACAATTATAGCTAGATTTATGATTCTGGCCAGTTCGAAAAAAAACCAGATTGAAAATTAAACTTTAGGTACCTACATGAGCGACTGTGTTGACTGCGCTCACTTAAAATGATACGGTTTCAACATTATTACAAATAAGGACTTTAAATTCATACTTCTTCTTCTACTTCTACAAGTAATATACTTTCAGAAAATGCAAAAAAATAATAATAATAATAATAATAATAACAACAAAAATTATTTTTTCTTTTGGATTCTTCACAGTGGCGTTCTCCCTTAATGCTGTAGATAAGACTGTTATTCGCCAGTTGAAGTTTGAAAAATAGAATGCAAAATAGTTTTGTTCCACAGCCAAGTTAATTTTTTATCTGCAAAACAAATTGATCAGTCTATTGAAAAATAGGTCTTAAATATATCACTTCAAGGCAATTAGCACTAATAAAAGATAAAAGCGACCGTTTGAACAGCACAACGCAATCGTTAGCCGCCTTAATGTTAAGACTTCACGAAGGGGGCACTCATAATGATTCTTGTCCAGACTGTGACAGGCCGAACAATTAGGCCCGGAACGAGGAAACAATCAAAGCGCCCTAACATTTCCTGACGGTTAATAAATGTTTTTGCAATATCACACATGATATACGAAATTAACTAACTGTTAAAGCGCAATTAATTAAAATGTGAACTCATCGACGGCTGCATAATAGCCACAATTTTAACCTCGACAGGGGCAGGCACCAGGCCGAATCAGTGCGATTCAATTGCACACCTGCCACACGCCAATTGAGCGCACCGAAGATACTATTCAGGGCATGCAAGCACACAGGTAATTCGCGATTTTTTAAAATGTGTTTATTTATCAGATATTGATACGTTGAAGCTTTTACGGGGAGACACAGAAAGAGCCATTTCGGTTCGGTTTGTAGCTGCGGGCAGATTTTACAAACTCTAGATGAAACAGGTTCCGTGGCCATTTGAGAATTTACCTTTTTTTCTGACAGTTTTTCTTGAAAATTATTTTGCAGCGTAATAAAAGGAGATTGGCCAAGCGATAGGAATCAAATTCTTCAATAGGAGGCCGTGGAAAATAGTTTTGTGTGCTTCAAGTCAATGAAGAGTGGAATGCCGCGTTTGAGCAAATGAACACACCGGGCGAAATTCATAGCCACCGCCAAATAGCAGTCGTTGCAAGACGGGCATCGCAAATATGCCAAAGGCACTCAATTGGGAAATTTTTTTATCTTTTGGTTATCTGTGATGGCGGAGTTCCTGTTAATTCCATGAATTATATAAAAAATAACACTAATAGTTTAAAAAACTAAAAAAAATTCTTTTTTTATTGTTATAAATGATTTATAAGTTAAACGTGTTTATTGTTATAAATGATTTATAAGTTAAAATTGAAAAAGTTAGACAAGTACAATGATTTTAGTGATGCGTGGGTGGAAATAAGGGATGCGGGGTGGATTCGCTCGGGAAACACCACTAACTTGTATTGTCACCGAAGTTATACATGTTCGCCAAATTTCATTGAATTTGGTAAAGTCTGTAAAGAATTTAAAAAATTAATTTAGGTTGTAGGTACCACCTTTTTGAATTACATTGCATTACATTCTTGCTATTTTCGCATTTACAATAATAATTTAAGAAACCGTTTTGGTAGTTTTCGAGTGAAGTCCTAATTTGTTGATAAATCGAATCGGAAAAAAAGTAAAGATAACACTATACACATTTTTAGGTATTGATAGAATTGGGCATTACATTATATTTTAATTTTAAAAAAACGACACTAGTTGTTAATTTGGACTTAAAAGATTCAATGAATTGCATCTTTTGGAAATTTTGGGTAAATTTTATTTTTTGACCTTTTTTTAAACCATATAGGAAATAAAGAGGTTAATTTAATACCTAGTGCTAGTAGATATGAAACACCAGAAATGAATGTATCCTTCAAAGAAATGCAGCCCTATTTCATATGCACTGCAATAGATTTGCCGCAGTACTTTTTTCCTGCTTTAGCCGCTGCGCATCCGCAGGCGCACGAAGTTTGCTGCAAGGACTGTTTTGAGCTGCGGATGCTTTTTTGCAGTGTGATACATTTATGACTTCACTGCACCGCTCCGCTCAGCAACTGCGATTATGACCCCCCGATGACAGCACTAACACAGTGCTGCATTTACGACCGCAGCCATACATTTCTATCTAGGGTTATTATCCATTATTTCAGTCTTTAGATAAAAATATTTTCATAGAAATGGATTTATTTTAGGTAACTACAAAACATCTGAAATGATGTGTAACATTTGAGTGTTCATGATTTTCAAATAATTCCTTCTCTTATAGTTAAACTCCTTCAAAACTATTATAAAAAATAACACCTAAATGAATTTGGGCCTATTCAAGAATTTAGCGTTTCAAAAACTCTGCGATTGCAAGTCTACAATTTTAGCGCTGCTTTAAAAATATTTTGTGTTCATATGTTTTGAACAAAACCGCCACTGTTTGGGAATTTTTAAATTTTTTTTGATAACGTTTTCGGAACTCAGCATTGTATAAGCCATCCAGCAAGCCAACTATGTTCTAGCATCGAGTATTAAGTTCCCTGCCGAAAAGAATTACTAGCTCGCTCGTCTTAAAAAAAAAAAAAAACAATTTTTGAAAAATGAATTAGGTACACATTTTGACATATTTAACACCATCATGTCAGTCAGTAGAGTGGGTGTGACCTCAAATGACTTCTTTGGACCAGTCAAACTTTTTAGACAAATCATGCCAATTAAAATGCTCAAAAATCCCGCACAATTATGTTTATACACAACGGACTGTAATCCACAGGCAATTTAGGTGTGCAAACGAAATAGATATAAATATTATTGTCACTACCTTTGTCTAACCTTCATATTTTAGGTATATGTATGTCCCGTGTGGTATTACAATGGATCTACTCGGACTTAAGTGTGCCTTAACTAGCAGCCACTCCAACCTACCCTAATCTTAAATTTAATCTTAATCTAATATACCCTAATTGTAAATTGTATATTCAATTTTGGAAAGGAATTTAAAAAAAAACGTATTCGGTTTTTAAAAACCTCAGTGTCTATCGGTATGTCACAAAAATTTCATTTTCGAAGCTACATACATTACTTGCCTCAGTTATAAAACTTTTATACTCGCGCCAATAATCATAAAAAGCAAATATATTGTTTTCCTCCTGTCTACAAATCTTTTTGGAACGAAGTTCCTTATCACACGGTACGGACTTGGCGGATGGGGGCTAGGCGAAAAAAAGTGTAAGAGTTTTCCGTCACGAGTTTCCGTCACGACCCTTTCTTTAGTGTAGACGGTTATCCATAGCGCGTATGCTAATGGATGTGCCCAGTCATAGGTGCGCGCTTATTGGTTCAAGGCAGCCAGTAAGTTCGCACCGGCAGCGCAGGTATAGTTTGTACACACAATACGCTACGAAACAGCTGACGCGTATGAATTATTTAGATGAATTGAATGCTGTAAAAATAAATAAAATGTTTATTTTCACAACTCGAAAAAATATATTAATTACGAAATTTCCTACCATTCCTTCAATTCATTAGTTATTTCTGCGTTTCATTTAATTGCTCTCAGACGCTAGTAATTCATTTATTTGTATTTGTTAATCAATAATATAATACGTTTATCAATAATAATATACTACGAAAGGAACTTCGTTTCAACCGAGTGTTCCACGACACTCACGCATTCGTTTTTTTTTTTACTACGTCATGCGGCTATTTGCATTTGCTGCTGTACCTACATAATTTTGAAAAATTATTATTAATTCTAATAGACAGTACACTGTATGGATAAATTATTTTTGATAATTATGTCATTGTTATTTTAATATTAAAAGCAATATTGTTTAAAAATAAAGCATTCACTTTTGTTTCCAACACCATGTAATACCTACATAAATATATTCTTCATAGTAAGTGTTATGAACATAAAAACTCTACTCGTAATTATAATAACTTACTTAGCTACCGCAACTTGGAACCTCGTTTACATTAACAAACCGCAGTCCATCACAAAATCCATAAAATCTCAGTTTATGAAAAGTAATGGTGAGATAATTAGCGATGCATGAAATGCATGTTTGTCGCACGATTTTGTGATATGACCAAATTAGCATTTCCCAGCTTCATATGGCGCGCTTCCACAATCTGGTATGGCACGATTGCCGGCAGCGTGGTAGTTCTCAGCATTTTCCTGGCTTGCGTAATTGGCGCAGTACGCTGCTTCGCCATACTTTCCATTTCTATTTCGGCTACGCTCAGTTATATCACTCTGGTGGTAGACCAGCACCCGTGGTTTAACGCACGTAATACAATTATGCGTTGTTTGGAGGACACTTTTAAATGGAATAACAATTTATCCGCCAGGACGTGTCTATTTCTATATATATTGTGGGGAAATCATCCATGACTAGAGCTAATAAAACTGAGGAATTGATTACGACTTCATGGTCTTGCGCGTTCAAGAGTTTTTCAGTGAACAAACCAAAGACAATCTGGCAATTTGGGATAATATTAGGATTATACTATATTGTTGTCAATCTACATATCTACATATATGTACATATGTATGTATACAGGGTGTTTTGCTAAGGTCTGAACAGGGGTATGCCAATCGATTCTAAATTGTTTCCTGATCAACGTTTGTTCGGACACCCCCCCCCCCCCCCCCCTTCAAATCGGTCCATCCCCCCTAAAATCGCGATTGAAAATTTGGGGGAGGTCAACCTAGAAAATGCATTATAAGTTCTTTCAGAGACATCCTATAATACTGGTTGATAACGCATTAGAAAGCTGAGCCTTCAAGCTTTCCAACGATACCACCCACGACCCAATCCGTCAACAAACTAGCGGGGGAGACCCCGTTATATTTCGAAAATGGCAATTTCAAAGCCCAAAATTTTTTTGCTGTTATATTAAGTATTATAACACGAATAACTTTGGAACGCGCCGTCGGATTCGAGTGCTGTTTTTTTTCACATGAAAGGGAAGCTTTTTCTCAAAAAAAGTTTCGATCCTCCCATACAAAAAATCGGCAGAATTAAGGGTCAAGGTCAAATTTTGGGCTTTGAAATTGCCATTTTCGAAATTTAACGGGGTCTCCCCCGCTAGTTTGTTGACGGATAGGGTCGTGGGTGGTATCGTTGGAAAGCTTGAAGACTCAGCTTTCTAATACGTTATCAACGAGTATTATAGGATGTCTCTGAAAGAACTTATAATGCATTTTCTAGGTTGACCTCCTCCAAATTTTCAATCGCGATTTTAGGGGGGAAGGACCGATTTGAAGGGGGAGCGGGGGGGGGGTCCGAACAAACATTGATCACGAGACCATTTAGAATCGATTGGCATACCCCTGTTCAGACCTTAGCAAAACACCCTGTATATAAAAATGAATGCCGCGCCTTAGGCTCGCAAAAACTCGAGAACGGCTCGACCGATTTGGATGATTCTTTTATTGTTTTGTTCGTCTCAATTCAGGGGTGTTTTAAAAGGTAAGAAAATTAGGTAAAACCTAAAGGAAAAGCTAAAAAAGTAAGAAAGCGAAAAACAGCACCAAGTATACTTCGATTAGATTATAACACTTTGAATACAAAAAATTTTAGTTAAAGTAACACTTCCAATTCAAAAAATGTATATGAAAGTTTACTGAGATGATTTTTCACCCGAAGTTTTGTACGGAATTTGAATTTAAAAAAGAAAAGTATTTTCAGAGCAGGTGGAAAAATTGATTTTCATAAAAAATAGTGAATTTCGAGGTAAGATTTGGTTTAAGCGAAATTAGTTAGATTTTGCAAACAATAATTTTGATCAGCCATTGTTTTTTAGCGATACTCGATTAGTTTTGATACACGAGGATTTCATAATTGTAAAGTTCTCAGTGAAGAATAACTAGGTAATTTCGATAGATTTCATTCGTCCTCTAATTTCAACATTTTTAAAGGTAGGTATATATGTATAAAAGCTTTTTAACCAAAAATCAAACCGACAAAAAAGGAACTGAAAAGTGAAAAATAAAATAAACCATTTTAGTCTGACTAACTGAGCACCTAAACAAATGTACCTAAGTAACTAATTTTTTTCCTTTGGCGCCAACTCAAAATTAGTTGCTTACATTAGTTTATTGCTCAGTTATTCAGACTAAAAAGGTTTATTTTGTTTTTCACTTTTCAGTTCCTTTTTTCGTCGGTTTAATTTTTTGTTAAAAAGGTTTTTTTCACTTTTCAGTTTCTTTTTTCGTCGGTTTAATTTTTTGTTAAAAGTCTTTTATTTACCGCTAGGGGTGGAATTTTGTTTTCAAATTTTCTTGGGACCAACTTCAAGGTATACCCTATGCAATAAAAAAAAATCATCAAAATCAGATCACTCTGTAAAGCCCGCTTTAAGGTCTTCACAGACCAACGCGAAACCGCGCGGGCGGGAGCGGGAGCGAATTTTGGCGGAACTCAGCGGGAGCGGGAAATTATGACCCATTCACACCCAACGAAACGGGAAGGAATCTGTCCCGTCGTTCTTAAAAAATTTGTCTATGCAATATTCATCTTTCCTTCTTGCGGGAACTACGCGAATGACGGGAAAAACGGTGCATGCTGCGAACCAAAAAAGAAACGCTGCAATCCCGCATTCGCTACGCGAAATGACGCGTCAGTGCGAGTGGTCCCATATCCCGCCATAGTTTCGAGTCCCGCGCGAATTTCGCTACCGCTCCCGCTCCCGCGATTTCGCGTTGGTCTGTGAAGGCCTTTAACTTAGCCCGCGGATCACGCACGAAAGCCGCGACGGGGCGCGAACGTTAAGAGTGAAGCCATTTCGCATATTCTTCGCGGGCTCGCGCTATGTTCCCCGATTTTGGTCCCGCGTAAAAGGGGCCGCGAAGCGCAAACGTGACTTTACATTGAAACTATGTACAGTGCAACTCTCGCCAAAAAAAAAAATTTCACAGAATATTATTGCCAAATGTTAAAAGAAAAAAAATCCAGGAATATAAATATACCAATGTTTGCGAAATTCAAAAAAGGAGACATCTAAATGTGAACGGCGGAAACTTTTGCATACTCCTAATACATGGATTCATATTGCCCGGGCACGGCCCAAAACCAAAACGACCAACGAAAATCAACCCGAGCACAGTGCGGCCAATATTGGAGTTGGAAGGTTGATTGGGATTCATAATCTCTTATGAAGAGTTACAATTTTGGGTGGTACGAAGTTCACCGGGTCAGCTAGTTTCCAATAATTTTGAAAAATTTGGTTCATTGCATTATAAGTTCAACTGCGCATATATATACTAACAGCCGTATTCATAAAAATATCTTAAATTTGGTTTTTAGCATTCATTACTTAAAACCCTCTTTAAGACTAATGAGCGTTTTAAAAGCATTATTCATAAATTCGTTGCAAACCCTTTGCAACTAAAATAGGATTAAAGTAGGTTTTAGCGTTTTTAAATTGAAATAATGGGTGTGTTTCTTTATTCATTCGGAATATTCGGAACACTCAATAAGCGTTTCTTTATTCGTTTACAGTATTCCGAACATTCCGTTCAGCGTTTCTTTACTCCTGCGGAATATTTCGGACGTATTCTTTTTGTCCCGTCTCAAAAGGTGGAATTAAGGGAATACGCTGCTGTCAATCCATTTTAACTGTCACAACAAATATAAATGTCAAAATGTTATTCCAAGTTTTCCAAGTCTTTTCTTTATTCATTCCATACCATATATTCCGTGAAAATTCCATTCGTTCTCTTCTTTGCATGGAATGAATAAAGAAACACGCACCCAATGTGTCAAAGTCCTGGATTTTTTGAATTGATTGATTAAAGTAGGTGTGAGCTTTCTGTAAATTCTCTCAATTTTCTCAGCTGTTGTAAGAGTGTTTTAACAATATTAGATGTTTATGAATAAAATTTTAAGCATTTTCATTGTAAAGGCTTTATAAGTTACTTTTAAGTTTTTATGAATACGGCTGTAAGTATACTTGGCATTTCCCAATTTAAACGGCTTTATTGTTTGGAACATAGTTGGGCGTTGGCGGCCATTTTAGTAGAAATAGTGTATACACAAAACTTTTACAGCCGTATTCATAAAAATATCTTAAAATTGGTTTTAAGGATACATTACTTAAAACCCTCTTTAAGACTAATGAACGTTTTTAAAGCATTATTCATAAATTCGCTACAAATCCTTTGCAACAAAAAACAAAATTAAAAATTTTGAAAAAACCCACGACGGATGTAAACGTCGTAATAGAAAAAGGATTAAATAAAATTTTAAAGCCCCCCCGACTAAAAGGAGGTAAGTAACCAAAGAAAATTCGTCGGGGGATGCCATTCCCTGCCCTGAATTAAGAATAGGAGAATATCAATTAAAGACTATACATTCAATATTTTAGTTCACTTCAGTCAAATTGCAAATTTTATGAATAGCAAGAATTATGATACAGATTTTCATACATTATTTTCGAACCAATTTAAAGATTGTCCAGGGATCAATTAAACAGCGCTCGCTTCCCATATGTATGTATAGCAATGACTATTATTCTGATCAAACCTTCATTCGTTTCTATTAAATCGCCCCGCACGTTACAAGAGAGCAATTATTTCACATGCTATGCATTACGGGGAGCAACTATGGGACTAATTGCCTGGGTAAAAGTACAAGGTAATGCATTCAATCCAGACTGAGTTACGTGGACGCATGTGAAGTGTTTCGTTGCAACTTTCTTTGTTGACACATGACTTGAAAAGTTGTCAGCCAACCGGTTAAAGATCATACAACTCTAAGCATAGCACGTGCTTTCTATGTATCACGTAGACTTTCCACAACAATTGGAAGCGTTTCGATGAGATAATCGCTTTATTAATCCTCCTTTACAATTGCTAATTATCCAGAGGCTATACCTACGGCTGGTACTAATTTTTGTTTCGCGGCATCAAACCGCTCTTACGCCACATTACCACATAAAATAGAGTTGCTCCGAAAAAAGTGATAAATTTTAAACTGCTTAGCCACCTGGGCTCGCATTGCTTATACCTGTCAGAGGTAACAAGTCCGCGGGACATAAATCATTTGCTTTTTTTAAGAAACTGAAAACGTATTTTACCGGTAAAAGAAGCAAACACCGTGAGTTGAAGACGTGTCGTCATCGATCTAAACACTGGAGCCAAAACTGGGTTAGTGATGGCAGTTAGTAAACTGTCGCACTGGATCTAGTTCTGACTACGAAACTTGAATTAAAGCAAAACGACCTGGGAGAGTCGTTCGCATGCGGGACTCCTTTACGCAAGCGGTAACCGTATGACGTGCTTTATTAACGGCCCGTGGATGACCTATTTATTCGCTTGAAGTCGTAAGTGCACAAAAGAACACATTTCTCAACTAACTACACTATAAAATGTTGGCTTTAGGCTGGGAATGAGCCCAACTCCCCATGGGATACTTTCAGACGATGTTTTGTTGAACATGTAATGAAAGTGACAGTAAAGACAGTAAATTAAACAAATAAACATTACAAAATATTGAAACAACTTTAAAAAAGAAGAAGACTTAAAGAGTATACATATACAATAACTCTACCTAGGTATGAAATGGAATTCTACATAATTACTGACAATATAATATCTTTCCATTTGAAATGTGGCGCTTGCCCTGCGAAAATCAAATTAGTCCAGTCAAAATAGACCAAAAAAATACTATCTTAGGTTTCCGAGCTTTCGAATTGTTATTTGGAATGAAATATCAAAAATCATAATCGATCAGAGTATTGTGCTAAGAATGTCTTATAGCTTGTGAAATTGCCCACGAAGACGAAAGGGATCTTTATATGTAACTTTTCATACGAATGAGTATTAACGAGATAAAGCGCGTGTTTCTAGCGCGTATTATCCTCTGCACGCATAATCCACGATCTATTGTGATCAAACAAGACAGTTAAATTTTGTTAACATTAGCTGTGTTTTTTTCACCCGGGGCGGGTTCTGTTTCAGTATCAAAAGAAAAAAACGATGCAGGTTTATAACCCAGATAAGGATTTTTCTTTATTAAAGGTTGGTGTGGCTGCCTTTTTGAAGTAACAAATAATTGAAATTTATGAAGAGTAATGCATGCAAACATGTTTTATTTCACAAAAATAAAATCAAATTTCCTGAATTTATACCCACTTTGCGTGAAAATCTTAATCCACAAATTTACCTGGTTAAAGGTTTGGGTTTTGGATATGTAAAAATCATGGCAATTTGATGCACTTCTCACAAATTTACAAATCTTCATATCTCTATCCCTATATCCCTATATGTATATATCTGTATATATATAATTCTACTGTACGTGTGTTGTCATTGAACTCCTCCTAAACGGCTGGACCGATTTGAATGAATTTTTTTGTATGCGTTTGGGTGGCGCCCTGGATGGTTTAGATTCAGAAAAAATTAAGAAAATTGCGCGGAAAATTGGAAAATTTCAGAAAACTGTTAACGAGCTCAGTCGATTCGGTAGAGCGTTGGACTTTTAATCCAACGGTTCGGGGTTCAAATCCTGCTCGGGCAGAATCACTTTTTTTCATTTTTTACACCGTGGGGGTGTACGTGGGAGTAGATGAAGGAGGAGTTGAGGAGGTGTCCGTGGGAGAAGATGAAGGAGGAGTTGAGGGGGTGTCCGTGGGAGTAGATGAAGGAGGAATTGTGGGGGTGTACGTGGGAGTAGATGAAGGAGCAGTTGAGGAGGTGTCCGTGGGAGTAGATGAAGGAGGAGTTGTGGGGGTGTCCGTGGGAGTAGATGAAGAAGGAGTTTTGGGGGTGTCCGTGGGAGTAGATGAAGAAGGAGTTGTGGGGGTGTCCGTGGGAGTAGATGAAGGAGGAGTTGAGGGGGTGTCCGTGGGAGTAGATGAAGGAGGAGTTGTGGGGGTGTCCGTGGGAGTAGATGAAGGAGTAGTTGTGGGGGTGTCCGTGGGAGTAGATGAAGGAGGAATTGTGGGGGTGTCCGTGGGAGTAGATGAAGGAGGAGTTGAGGGGGTGTCCGTGGGAGTAGATGAAGGAGGAGTTGTGGGGGTGTCCGTGGGAGTAGATGAAGAAGGAGTTGTGGGGGTGTCCGTGGGAGTAGATGAAGGAGGAGTTGAGGGGATTTCCGTGGGAGTAGATGAAGGAGGAGTTGAGGGCAGGACAACGTCTGTCGGGTCAGCTAGTTTACATATACATATGTATAAAATCGTTTGTTTGTTTGTTGCTCAATCACGCCTAAACGATCCCCCCGCGATCATTTTCATTTTTTGAGTGAAGACACTACATATTCCGGGCCACCATATAGGCTATTTTTTATTCGCGGGTTTCGAAATGACGGACCCAAGATGGTGGCCAAAAATTGTAAATATCCAGGGATTGCCATGAAAATTGGTATTTGGGTGTTTTTGGAGCCCCTGATTGCGAATCGATGCTCGAAATTTGGAAATGTAAGATGGCGGATCCAATATGGTGACCAACAATTTTCGAACTACAACGAATTTAATTAAAAATTTCGAATCGACTAACAAAATTTGGAAATTCGAAATGGCGGGCCCAATATGGCGACGAAGATCTTTTACGAAAGTCGAGCAGTATGTAAAGAAAACCCAAAATAGTTTGAATAATTCTGATAAAAAATTTGAACGCAGATTTTTTTTATCTAAATATGGTCAAATTTAAAAAGGTTATGCATTCAAATTTACATCGTTAAAATCAATATTTCACATTTTTTAATTCTAAATCCTACATACATCCTGTATCATTGTAGAAACATAAAGACGGATAAGAGACCTTCTTTAATTTTAAAATCGGTCAAAAATAAATTTTATTAAAGCAGCATTATGGCAATGTTTATTGTTAAGTTAACGACAAATATGATTTTTTGGCCTGATCATTAAGTTACCTCAACTTGTATGATATTTAAAGTATAAATCCCTTTCAAATCTATTAATAACCGAATTCTTCGTTTGTTCAGTGCATATACATTCTGTAGAAGCACTTAGTTCAAATTGTAATCACATTTTTTGTAAATTATAAAAATACGCTACCTTTCTTATAGTTTCTGTGGTTCTTGATGAGCCCTAATATCATGTAGTGGAAATTTCGTAAAGAACAAAGCATTTCGATAAATATCAACTACAAAGAAGCACCGTCCGCATTTATTTGACTTACGTCTCCGAAACGGTTGCATAAGTCGACTTTAGAATTTGCATAATTCTATACCTGTCCAGCAATTTAGCCCGAGTCACGACCGATACCCATTCCCATAAAGAATTTTCGCACTTACCTTTCTGCTCGTTCTAAGTGTCCGCTGGGACCGGAAGCCATAGCCCAGACCGACGTTCGCTCGCCACATAGGGTCAACATAATCGTCCAGTTCGCTCTTCAGGATCTCCAAGTCGATCTTGTTGACGCTGCCGCTCTTCTTGATACCAAATTTACTGTCCTCGAAACTGTCGCTCAGCAGGTTGCGATATAAATTATTGTCACGCGTGATGGCCGCATTTAGCGATCGTCGCTTCTGGTGATCATTAAGCAGATTGTTGCGGGTAATGAAAATGGCGTCCAAGCTCGGTTTTGCGTTTGGTTTGCCGCAGCCACCACCATCGCCGTCGCGGACCTCCCTGTTGGTTTGATTATTACTAACTTCGGAGGTTCGGTCCGCTAAAATTCCGCCACCTGGGCCGATGGTATTTGGCTGCACCGGTGGCGGCGGCTGATGGCGGTTTTCGGTGCGGCCAAACATTTCTATGAGTTGGCGAGCTTTGTGCTTCACTCGCGCACAATCATCGCAGCCATCGCCTACTTCGTAGGCATCGGACTCGTTTCGGTGCAAGTAGAATGAGTGGCGGGTTATTGCACGCTTTGGCGGGCTATTGACATTTACGGATTTTTCGCGAAGGCTCAGCCGCTTTTCCAGGTCGTTTGCAGAAAACTCGCATTTCTTGAAGGGAGGTGGCTGTCGGCGACTGTTCCCAGAAGGGGGCTTTGCAAAAACCGGGCTGGAAGGCTGCTGCACCTTGTTGTCGGAGAAATTTTCAAAGTTTTTCCGCAACTCTTTAACGATATTTTTCCGGTTTTGGGAAAACAAGTACTTTTTGTCGAATTCGTCGAGATTAAACGACTGCCGGTGGCTTAGCTGGTTTTCGCGTTGATCGTTATCTTTAATCTTTGTCTCTGTTTTGTAAACGTCCTTTGAACTTTTACATCTTTTAAGAAGAGTGCCACGAAAAAAAGACTTGTTGTTGTTCTTCTCCACCTTCTCGCCATTATACTCGTTCAGATTATGGTTACTATTCCAATTTATTGAGTTATTATACAAATTGGAAAAGAACAAATTCCTTTCACTGCTGAATTTCTTGATTGTATTCGAGAGCTTCTTATCGAAGTCATTCTGCTCTGACACAATCAGCAGCCTTAACTTATTCATTATTACTTTTATGCACTACTGAGCCACTTAATCACTTTATAACCACTTTTTCAGGAAAACCTCGTTATGAAAAAGCAGAGTACAGCAACTGCAATCAAGAACAAACATAATGAAAACAAACACGAAAGATGAAGGAAAATTATGCCGTGCTCTAGCCAACAGCCGCAGAAAGTGTGAAATTTTATGCAAATCTCGGGCGATTTTGTCGATCAATCAATTTTTCAGATTTTTCAGATATTCGTAGGAAGAATTTCCAACAAACTCACTCACCGTTATGCGATCACCGTCGGCATAATTGAGGAAAAACTCTCTTTTAATGGCATGGAACGAGGTAGATGGGTTTTCCTCATAAAACATAGACGTGTTGCCCAGTAAAAAATTGTTAAAATAACTTTGCTATGAAATTAGTTTTTGTCAACTTTGGGCGCTTCTATGAAATTCGATTATTTTTGGAATTAACAAATGTGAAAACTGGGTCACTGATGTGTAAAACTGAATATTCAGGGTACCTACCGGTTCCCTTCATTCGGGCGCAATCTTACAAAGAAAGTCTAAAATGAACAATTGAAACAAATGTTTTTGAGCCTATTAATTTTAGATCTTTATAGTGTTACCGTGTATTACCAGTAGGGCTATGTACATATGTACGAGTAATTGGAGTTATAAAGTTCAAATAATTTTTGATGCTGAGTATTTAGGGGTTCGTCGGAAGTAAATGGCTATTTTCTTCAATTTACTGAGGATTATGACTTAAAGAGGTTCGACTATTTTATAACTCTAAACTCCGCATCTTTGTAACCCAAAATACCCTTAAGGGATCATTTAAATTACGTCACCCAAAATTAGCAGTTTTTAGAACCTCCCAAACAAAGATGTTAAAAAAAGTAATTCAAAAATTAATAGTTATTAACTCACTCACATTTAATTTAATTTTTAAATTTCTTCTCCTATTTTTTTCTAAAGGGGAAGCATATTCACAGTTTTTGCGAATGCGAAATGCGAATACAAATATGTACATACATATGTATATGAAAAGATCGAATATTCGCCGAGCAATTGAAATCAATGAAATATAACCTATTTTGAATAATACATTTGATTTCTTTAAATTACGTAATTACTACCTGTAACAAATACGTGAAGAAAAATTAATTTCGGAATACGAAATACAACGCTTTCCAAATGCGAGCAACTCTTGATAATAGATATCAATTTCAAGTTGTTGGCGTTAGTAATTCGCGAAATAATAAATTGTAAAATGTAAAACTATTGCATATACATATCTTGAAAATCCAAAACTACCTGGACTATGAGAAATAAAAAGTAAAACAAACCTGTTTTAGTAGTACCTATGGGTACCTAAATGAAATTTATACAACTATTAAGCCAACTAAGTTATCCAAGTCACAGATCTATTATGATAAGTAAAAGTATCTTAGAACTTAGAACAACTTACAAGTGAAATGTTAAGAAAAAGTATAGTGTTCACTTAAAACAAATAAATCTTTTAAAATAGAATAAAGTTTATTTATTTTTAATTCCCTATAAATGTTGAAAGACATAAACTTTTAGAAGGAACAAACCGAATTTAACGATTACTAAGTTATTTCCCAAAATCCCGTTAAATATTGAAGCAATCATATAAAATATTACAATTTCTCTCTTTTTAAATTTTCACCTTACTTCGCCGGGCTCATTTTTAGAAAAAAATACCTTATTTTACTATTAATCAGCGCCGGTGGTGACAGTGGTGAATATTCTACTACAAAGGCAAATCCTATCTGAATCTGACCAATTTCGTGGAGTTTAGCTGGATTTAAAGAATACGAGTTTCCATGGTTTTAAAAACTCAAATCAACTCAGAGTTTACCTTGCGTGGAAGCACGCTGACAAAGGGTTTTGTGCATTTCCAATTTCATGGCAATTGATGGAAACTCACGCTTTAAGATGGATTTTAATTCGTTTAAAACACAACTGCTTTCAACTCGGCAAAACCTATCGATTCACGTCCCATGTCTTAGATAATGTTTTTTCTAAAAAAGACGAGCCCAACACTTAATCTATTCAGTTGAACTTATCATCTTGTGTGCAGGAACAATATAAATAGAGAATTAATCGATAAGCCCCAACACAGATTCTTTGTTCACTTTGTTGCCTTTCTTTTTAGATCTACCTGAGAAAAGCGTTAAATACCTATTACATGCGCTCAAAATTTTGTTTATAAACAATTTGGACGTCGGATCTCGCAATTTCTCCTCTACCGGTTGGTTACCATTGTTTAGGAACGCGGCACTGCTTAAAGGCACCAAACGTGCCGTGCAGTAGTGAAAGTTAACGCTCCTTTAGTGAATAGCGTATTTTTGGAGGTCTTAACAAGCCCAACATAAGACTCAGTAACATGAAGCCGCCAAGCCAAGTATCGGTAATTTGAATCAGAAAATAATAAATGACAACAGCGAGACGTCACAATATCATCAATTGGAGTCCTCAATTTGAATTGGGAACGTCTGAAAAGCATGCGAGGAACGCATTCATCACACTTCGCTGTTTTAATTAGTCAAAAATCAAATTGAAGAACTTCATTACCGTCGCCTGCCTGAAGCCGTTCTCAAAGCCTTGACGGAGGCAAGTTTGTGATTAAATACAGGGTGCCAGAAAACAACTTGCTTTTCTCAGTCAAAAGAAGGTAATTAACGTCGCTCCCAATATTAAGCTGCAACGCCACAGCTGATTTAGCACTAGATAATTTCCAGTCCGCTCATCTTGATACGCAACATGGGAACACCTCATGTTGGCGATGTTCCGTTAATTTGCTGCTGCTCAATCAGTTCGTTATAAATCAAGATCATAAGAGTAGAATTGTCGAAAGTTGGCAGTTCAAAATCACTTGATGGCGATCAAATTTTGCGCTACCATTAAACTAGTTTTGAACTTTCTGTAGATTTGTAATAAATCTAGGTGGGACATGCAACACAACTTATCGTATTTTACGAAAAATAAAAAAATTTCAATATCAAGACGACATTTTAAGGATTGTGATAGAAGCTACTTCATGTATTAACTACTTATACGGTGCATTGACAGAAATTCAGTGAAAAGAGAGTCTTGCAATTTTATGCATTGCAATTTACAATTATTAACGGTTTCTGTCTGTGTAGTGTTAATGACTTTTTAAAATACCACTCAAATTTCAAATTGTGAAATGACTCAGCAATAATTTATAAATGTTTGAAGTAAATTTTCGATATATGTAGGTAGACTCGATTCAGTCTAAAACCGACAGTATAAGCTTTTACAAATCTATCTTCATCTTTAAAAAAAAATTCATTGACTATACATTAATTGAAAATTCGTTCATCGGTGTTAAAAATCTTGCAAATTATTTTTAAACCAGTTCTTATCCAAACAGGCTGAAATTTTGTTAATGTTTTTGTTATACATATTATATAATTTTAAAACTCTAAAAATAAAGCTTATTTTACATTAAAACACTTGAAAATGAGTCCTAATTTTTGAAATTTTACAAACATGAAAGAAGATCTAACATCTTTACCTATAATTGTTTTACTAAGATTAAAAAAAAAATAAAAAGCCAGGTAATGACATAGAAATTTACATAAGAGGTATTCACTCTTCGGTGTATTTTTATTCAAATATAGCTTATAGGAAAGTCGTTAAGTTCGAGCAATGTTACTTTTTTGCAAACTATTACGGAAGCAGCCTTCAAACGTAAGCAAGAACATTTCCAATATGCCGGACGTTGTTTCACAACAAAGAAATTTTTTTCAATTTCATTCGTATCAACATTTTTTCCTTCAAGTATGACTATTCAATTTGTACAAAGACTTGTAAAAAAATATACTGAGCTTGACTAGCTAAATGTCGCAAAATTTAGTGCATATAAATTATAATCGAGTTTTTAACAAGGTACTATAATGTATCTACCACCTTTTTACATAGGAAAATATTGAATTGAATTGATATTTGTGAAAAAAGGAAAATAAACAGGAAAGAATACCTATGTATATAATATGTATGTATAACATCATAACACATATTATAAATACATATTATCATCTTAGTAAAGAGCCAAATTTTATCCATTGTCACATTCCCCATAACTAGTTTGTATATTATATCTACTATTGGTGTTTTTTTTTTATATAAGTACGATCTACACATTCGATGATAAATGAGCCGCCAGTGACCAGGCCAGATTTTTTTAGCGTCTTTAAAGCAATAAAATCCTTTTCGTTTATTATATGTAGTCCTCCGCATGATGGTACTTTATCGCAGACTGCATAACTTCCTCGTTTGTGATAGCTGGACAGCACCAACACGAGCTACTATGTAAGCGCTCTTGAACGACGCTTGCGTTGGTACCTCCTTTAATTAAATTCTGAGAGAACACGAGGCCGTATCATCATTAATTAAGCATAAATCTTTCCATCTCAATTCTGCCATTTTAGCGACATTAGCCTACACGACGAACAAATTAAGTTGAGATAATAATTATTCCAACGGGAACTAGAACGTTGCAAATGCATTTATGTCATAAAGCAGAGTTCATTAGCAATAGTCGTTAAGTGATTTAACTCTTTGGGGTTAGGTAAGTTAAAAATAGGCCCACCTTTTGCATAGTTTTTATGCATGGTGGGATATACAGTGGTGGAGAAAATAAAAGCTACAAAAGTTAAACATTCAGAATTTAAACTAGCAATCCCCCTTCAATGGACGAGAGAAAATAAATAAATCTTTGTACATTTAGTAGTTACATTTAGTGTAGCATATACTCGTACAAAGTATCGTAACAAAAATTAAAATATATGTATGTATGTATTGTCATTTACATTTTGTTGTGAGCTTACAAATTTGTTAGTTTATTCTTCACTTGTATGTACCTATTTCATCCGCCACTGCATGTATATGTATATTTGAACTCACTTCGAATCGAATACTAGAAATTACTGTGCGGGATGGGTTAAAACATTTTAGCGTCTTATTGAAAGCTTTCCTCTTTCTAACCGCAAAAAAATTCTATGCAACATGGACTCTCTTTATCTTTGAAGTCGTGTGACTCAAAGAGTTAAAAGGAGTTTGAGTGCTCAAACAAGGAGTTTAGCACACTTTATTTTATTTTTCTTTATATATTAGAGATTATTATTTAATCTACCAAATATTAAACAACACTTTTAAATGCTAACCATAAATTAAATAAAGTTTTTTTTAATTCATTTGTTTCAAAGATTTTTACATAAAGTAAACATCTCTATTTTCATGGTTTTGACACAATTGCCAGCGAATACATACATATGAATGTATATGTAAATATGTATATGCACTCTCAATGTGAAATTTTTTTCAATTTTTTGAAACACTCAAATTAAATTTTAGTTCTCGAGAGCTATTTCTGAAATACTTGGAGTAAAACTTTACATAAAATAATTGTTCATAAGATTTTTCAAGGTAATTGTTAACATTTAATCTACAAAAAAAGGAAAAACAGGTTTGAAAGATCGTTCACAAAGGAGTCTACAGTTGGTGGTTTTTTGTGTAATTAATGGCAAAATATTTATTTATAAATATATTTAATTCAAATTTTATTATTAGTATATGAATGTATATTACATTTAACAATATTTAGGTAAGCACGGAGCTGTATGAAGCTGAGGACTTTTTGTACAAAAAGAAATCTCAAATTGTTTAAATTTTTTCTTTGCAGAGTCTCATTGACGAACTTATGCTCCTACAATTTGGAAAGTATTTGGTTGTGGTTTTTTTTTCGACACTAAAAAATTATCAAGTATAAAATACATTTCGTACAAAACTCATAGGTACGATGCAAAAAATATATTAAAACTACAGTTTAAAAGCTTATACATGAAACATCGCGCGGAGTCAGTAAATGGAGAAATTTTAAACTCTTTTTAAAAGCATCACGAGTAACATACATATGTATTTGTAGGTACACATATAAGATACTTACAAAAGTGGTAAGCCAAAGAGATTTTTTCGCAAATCGTTGAAGATTCAAAATTGGAATCCCTTTTTGAATTCGATTAATAAAGAAGAATATGTAATTTTGCAGTTTGACAATCATTTTGATAAAAATTTGTTATAGCTAGTATATCTATTTAATGAAATATGTACACATGTACATAATACTTTTTGAAAACATCAACTCTCTCAAAAATGATTCTTTTTTCCATGGACAATTCTGCGGTTTCAATTCGTTATGTTTTTAGCTCAATAGGAATTATCACTTTATATCACGATCAAATTGAATATGCTATCCACGAAAAGTAGAAACTCCACAACATGTCTGGTAGCGCTAGAGTAATTTATAAAATTTCGAAACGAGTTAATAATTTTACAGCGTTTCTAGTGGAGCAAAGCATAAAATCGTAGTGCATGCGGAGCATAAGTTGCCCAAGCCAGCAACCTGTCGCAAGGCATTACTGACCCATATCCGCCCGGAGAATTTTTTTCCAATTTAAAATCTCGCTGCAAGTCACTTGCTTGCCTTTTGCTGCACTCGGACCGGCTAGCGAAGTTGAAGTACAGTGCTCATTCACCTAAAAATGGACACAGAAGTCTGTCCGGATGTCTGCGCCTACTTCAGATCGTCCACTATGTGACTTACATGCACCGATGTGAAGTTGGCAGGAAACCGCCGCCGTCGTTAACTCTATACCGTTGCGTTTACTTGCAGTACGGCTAGTTCCAAATACTCGATGTTATATCAAGGTTTGCAGTTCGACACAATTTTAGATCTAAAGAAGGTACGGCGCAAACCTGTCCTCACGCTTGCACTTAAGATTAGAACTCTTGCTGTAACTTCTGCTTAGTTTAGTATAAAGATAACACTACGCAGGAAATGAGATTGCTCTAGTTCACGCTAACTGGTATCGGCTGATAGCCTTTCAAAAGTGGACTTGCCTGCATATAAGGAGATGGAAAGTCTGATCAGAGCGCATTCGGATTCATGAATGAATGAGCAGAGCATTCAACTTACTATATTCTCGATAAATACAATATGTGATAAATACAATGATGCAAAAGAATTTTTTAAGTCTCCCGCACCCAAAAATTTTTAAACTACATATAGTCCCCAGGCCCAGGACCTTTAATTTTTTTGACACATACAAATGTCAGACTTTGTGAGCGTCTTCTTTGCGACGAGTCCGACAAAGTTTTCCAATGCGAAAACTTTCGGCGCTTCTGCGTTTTCGAATGCCCGATTTCCGGAATTGTCGGTGTGGCGTCATTATGACTCTCCGTACATACAAGTTTTATTTTTTTTTAATTGTTTAATAAAATTAATTGAAAAATTGTGGTCAACTTGTCCGACAAAAATCATGCTGCGTATGAGGTGTCCACCACCCCCAAATTGTCGGTATGACGTCATTATGACTCCCCGTACATACAAGTTTTATTTTTTAAAAATTGTTTAATAAAATTAATTGAAAAATTGTGGTCAACTTGTCCGACAAAAATCATGCTGCGTATGAGGTGTCCGCCACCCCCAAATTGTCGGTATGACGTCATCATGTCTCCCCGTACATACATGTCGGACAAAAATAACACTGATATATAGTAGTATTCTAAATGCAAATATCGATTTGTCCGACAAATATATTGAGTTAAATGGTCAGTCCGACAAGAAAATGAAATTATTACCAAAGGCACGCTTTTTTTTGTCAATCTCTGACTGAATAAGCTTAAATGTTCAAATATATTATTGAAATACTGTTTTCTTTTACATTGATATTTTATTTTATGTACCAAAGGTAAAAAAATATGTATTTTATTTTTTATTTAAATATAAAAAAAATAATTCACGTAACATTACAATTCATCATCATCATCATCATTATCATCATAATCTTCATCATCATTTTCACTACCTTCATCAATGTCGTCCTCGTCACTACCGTCGCTATTATCATCAGATGCTGGAACACAATTAGAAAATGTATTACAAGTTTATCGAATGAGTATTAAAGTGATATTTAATATTAATAGAATACCTAATATTTCTGAAGAAATTTCAGATAATAGTGGACTTTCGGGCCCATCAAACCAATAAAATTGAAATTTCCCATCCATCAAAACCCAGCCGTAATCTTCAGGAGTTGCTTCCGTCGGATTGCGCATATATGCATTGCACCATATGTTGCTTATGTATTGCGTCCTTTTAAAGGTGGGTCCACACTGAGCCACCGAAAGCGAACGCATGAGTACACATGTTTGCAATCCAAGTTTTCTAGTGTGTACGCTGAAGAAACATAAAAAAACATGCGCGTTCGCTATGTTTGCTTTCATAATCACGCGTGCTGCACAGGCGTCCGTAGATATGCAAGCAAACACAAGCGAAATTTTTTAAGTGTGGACGCCTTTTGAGAAGGCGTCAATCAGGTTTCCTTGCATTTGCATGTTTTCCATTCAAGTTGGAAAATCTGAGCGAATGTATATAAAATATGGCGAATATTTCGTGTTTTCTACCAATTTTCTATACAAACTTCGGTAAATTTTGAATTTGAACCCTCATTTAACTCGTATACATGTCCAAGGAATCGATTGGTACAGCGTTTCCTACATGATATCAAAACAGCCTTTTGTTTTTTTTTTTGTTGATTTATTAATGAATCACAGTATGTATATAAGTAAAGGCTCAGTAATTGCAATTATAACCTCATTGTCCGATATATTGAGCAAAACTGACAAAAATTCATATGCTGGAGTCGCTATAATTTCACAATCGAAATGAAACTCAAGCACAGGGTATAGCACACATTCGTTCTAATTTCCTTGACGTACACACTCGGCAAACTTGTTTGTTTGTTTAGGACTTTAGGGTTTTCTTCTTTGTTTGTTTAGGGTTTTTTAATTACCTTCGCTAAAGATTCGTGAGGCGTCCGCACTGCTTTTCGTAGAAATTTATGTTCGTTCACAACTTGTTCGTTCTTGCTTCCACATTTGGCAGCAGCACGGAACAAGAGCACAGGGTATAGAACAGATTCGTTCGCGTTTGAAACGCGTACACATTAAGCGAAAACTTGTACTCGAACACATATGTTCGCTTTCGGTGGCTCAGTGTGGACCCACCTTAATATGTTGCAAAAGTTCTTGCTTGGTGGGCGGTAGAGTTGACGCATCGCAGGACCTAATCTTCTTTTTTAAAACTTCCTCCGGATAGTTGCTTGATTTATTTGAATTTTTTATGTCAAAGTGAAGTTCTTCTTGCCCTCTCAAATCGTGTTCATAGTCCTTAAGACTAGGTGTAGGATACGTATCAAGTACAATGTGTGTCTCTTTTCTATTATGCACAATTACTTTGAAAATAAACTCAGATATTTTGCCATAAGTATTAGGTACATTTTTCAAGGTGTGCAGTACATAAAATCCATCAATAATATGAATATCTGCTTCTGGAACCTGAATATTCAGCGGTTGTTCTGTTTTCAAAATGTCGATAATTACAGATTTTTGCGTCTTACAAATAGTAACCTCTATGATATGGGTATCAAATGAGAGAGTTTGATGAGCGAAACACAATAAGTGAGGTGACGCCATTTCTAAATTCAATGTGGTGGACGTCACAAAATGGCGATTTATAATATCCATAGTTACCCCTATGATATGTATATCAAATGAGAGGGCTTGATGAGCGAGATTTACTTATGTAGATAAACAATAATACAATAATTGAAGGGTTGTAGTGTAAAGGATCTACATCTACATAAGTAAATGAATTATTATGAAGAAATATTAAATGATTTATAAATTTTTAATTTTTTATTAGTTTGCAGTACTGTATTTGTCGGACACATATTTTTTTACAATCAGTACTTTATTTTAAATCGAAAAATATTATATTTGAAGTTGTATGTACGGGGAGACATGATGACGTCATACCGACAATTTGGGGGTGGCGGACACCTCATACGCAGCATGATTTTTGTCGGACAAGTTGACCACAATTTTTCAATTAATTTTATTAAACAATTTTTAAAAAATAAAACTTGTATGTACGGGGAGTCATAATGACGTCATACCGACAATTTGGGGGTGGCGGACACCTCATACGCAGCATGATTTTTGTCGGACAAGTTGACCACAATTTTTGAAATAATTTTATTAAACAATTTTAAAAAATTAAAACTTGTATGTACGGAGAGTCATAATGACGTCATACCGACAATTCCGGAAATCGGGCATTCGAAAACGCAGAAGCGCCGAAAGTTTTCGCATTGGAAAACTTTGTCGGACTCGTCGCAAAGAAGACGCTCACAAAGTCTGACATTTGTATGTGTCAAAAAAATTAAAGGTCCTGGGCCTGGGGACTAATATGTATAACATTTTTTAGAGTTTTAGTTTCATATTGAACTAATTATAATTATTATTAACATATAACCAAAGAAAACATAAGTTAGTCTAGTCACACTCATACTATAACATCAAAAGTATTTTGAATTTAGTTTTAAAAATTTGATGACATTTTCCCAAAATATTATACTAAAAATATAAAAAAAAAATATTTCTCTAAAGATTCCAAAGAAAGTTTTGGAGATAAAATCAGATTGTGAAGGCAAGATGAGTTTATTGGAAGATTCAAAAGATTTGGAAGATTTAAAAGATTTATTAACTTGAATTCATGTTTCACACTACATTTTCACAATTTATTTGAATCCTCTGAAAGCCTCTTACGTCTGCTTACGTTTTGAGCGATTCTTACGGCACCTTTACGTTACGGCTAAAGGCCTACCCTAAATGGAACGTAACGTAACGTAAGAAACGTCAACGTAACGTGCGAACGTGTGTAAAGTAATGGGGGCACCCTAAATAGACGTAAGAAAACTTGCCGAAGGTTCGTCAAATCTGGAAATGTCACTTAGCCGTAACGTAAAGGTGCCGTAAGAATCGCACAAAACGTAAGCAGACGTAAGTGGCTTTCAGAGGATTCAAATAAATTGTGAATATAAAGTGTGAAAAATGACTACAAGGTATATAAATCTTTTAAATCTGGAAATTTTTTAAATCTTCCAACAAACTCATCTTGCCTTCACAAACTTCACGTAACTTTACGTTTCTGTTTCGGGCGAAATGTCAGTTTCAACGTCCGTAAGCCCGCCTCGTTAAATCCTTACGTTACGTTACGTTTCTATTTAGGGTAGGGCTTAAGTGGCATTTCCAGATTTGACGAACCTTCGGCAAGTTTTCTTACGTGTATTTAGGGTGCCCCCATTACTTTACACACGTTCGCACGTTACGTTGACGTTTGTTACGTTACGTTACGTCCCATTTAGGGTAGGGCTTTAACCCTACTTTATTAAAAAAAATTCGCAGTGACAGTTTATTAATAAAATTAACTAATGTGCACTTTGCACTAACTTCACTAACTAAGCTAAATTACTGAGTAGTTTAATTTTTTAAGCAAATAAAATCCCGGCCATCGAAATTCTGCCAAACGTCAAAGTGAACGAAATCATGAATTATGTACATTCATAGATGTAGGAACACATTCATACAATTTAGACTTTTTAAATGAAAAAAAAAATTAAAATAAATGTTTGGACGATAATTATACGAACCCGTTCTTGTCTCCTATTGTCGTTCGAAAGCAAAATGCATAAGCAACGGGTTACCCATCCACCTCAATCAACTAATCTAAACGACTTTTGAAGGGCTAAGGAGTAAGCTTAAATATAGTTAATTATATTTATGAAGAGCCAATGTTACAGCATTTCTTCATTGTAAACATTTGCACCAGTAACTTTGAAACACATTCTAAATGTTACAAATAAAGCAGTCACGTGTAATCATCTCACATTAATTAGAGCAAGTTTTTATTTGGTTGCGCAATGAAGAAAAAAGTATTCGTAGTGTGAACTTCTTGTTTCCACAGGGACTACACACGCGTGAAAAATTAGCATGTAAATTGTTCGCTGCGGTAATTGAACAAAATGACATACTGAGACACATATAATTATTTAATTCAGCATAGGTCTGATGAGTGATATAACATGAAATAATTATTATTTCCGATAGTTTTACAATAGGAATTTGCAATTTACAATTATGAACTTTTCGGAGTACTAAAGTGGAGCTAAATTTCTTATACCTAAATGTGGGTGTTTTCAAATTTATTTTTTGAACTTTTTATGATTTAAAAAAGCAGCAAAAGAAGAAATTCGTGTAAAAATATTATATGTACAATAATGTAATGTTGAAAAGATGATAAAATGAAACTTCGAAAGAAATATATTCTATATACCCATATCGCATCAACGAGTATATGTATGCTTTCCTAAAATACAAGATCTCAATTATATTTGCATAATTACTAAGTCCAACTTTCCAAAAGTTTTCCTTTGGATGATAATAGGACTGAAGTGTTTTGATCGCTTTTTTGTCTGAAGTTTATAATCGCTTCAAAGTTTCAAACGTTAAATTTAGCCCGAAAAGGTCTGTGCCGTGACGTATGAATTTTTACAAAACTACTTTTGAACTTAAAAATCAATCACCATCAATTGCGTATAGTGAATGCATGACAAAACATAATCGCAATATTTAATGAAGATATTATTTATAATTTTTAGGTCTCTTAAAATTTACTTTAAAAAACATTGACCTCAAATAAAATTTCTAGAAAAACTAATATGTATGTACAACACAACATCATGGCCCTACTTTATTAACATTTTTGGAATAATTACAATAGGCACTTGCAATAACAAAAACGAATTATGGAATATGTAATTAATTGCTATACAGTGCTTGCTTATGATTTGCTTTTTAATATTAATTAACTGCTTTTAAAAAGCACGTAGAAGCAAATACCAAAGAACTGTTCCTCGCCATTACACAATTGAATCGATCTGATAACTTCCAAACATTTTTGCAATTCTTGATTAATCAATGTTTTGCTACAATGCCCGATAGAAATGTGAAAGGAAAATGCGAATTATGTATAATTCTGGCTCTGAAATTCGCATAAAATTCCACACATGACACGGCGAGTTACAAACCACAGATCAGTTGTTATCCTCACTAGAGTAAGCCCAGCAAAAATGAACACCCACTGATCAGATCACACCACTAAAGGCTCAACCATCGAAAATTGCCTCTGTTCAGCTGGGTAACGAAGTGAAAACATGCACCTCACAAAGGGGAGCCGCGCAAGAATCATATTTTAAAAGGTCTTTAAGGTCTCGCGATCGCCTGCTATTAAAGCAAGAGGTTTCCAGCCACGATTTCTCACTCCACTTGAATAGTTCACAGGCAGTCAACAGCGAGTCAAACCCGTGGTAATTCACGACTTCAACGGCCACTTTGTTTAAATCTTAAGGAACGGAACGTCGTCTAAGTCCAACAGCTATCTCTAGGTCTAGTCTAGCAAAGATCAACCGACGCGGAGCCGACGCGCTAGACCAAGTGAATATCGTCGTTGTTGGAAACGAACTGACAGTGCAGCTCAATGCCATTTGAATAGTGAAACTGTTTGGCCGGTTGACTGAGTTTGACTATCGTGGCGATGGCGATGACGATGGTATATTACCCAAGCTCAAGCCCAAGCCTCAGTTCGAGCGCGGATTCATACCTTCGTGCGGATGAATGAAGCACTCATCTCCTCCGTCGTCTACTTCAGGTGTGAGAGGCGGCTCGCTAAAGCCGCGACAAGGCAGAGATTTGACGACAAAATTGAATAAATATTGTAATTACGTTAGTATCCAGCTAAAATATATCGTAAGTTGAATTAATTGAAAATTACTGCTCTACTGTTTAGAGAGTGCTGCAGAAGACGTTTTCACATTTAGTTCAAGTAACAGAAAATTTTCACGGCCACTCGATCTTCTCTCAAATGTGGTGAGGTAGGTAAGCACTACTTTTTGCTTACACTACGATTTTTTAAATCGTTGGATGGGAGTGCTTTAGCCTTTAAGTTTCAATTCTGCTGCGCTTAGGATAAGGTCAAAGATGTAAAACTGCAGTAGAAAAGTATTTACTAGGTACTTTTGGATGAATCACTGTTATTACGACCAACTCTTGAAAGTGCAAAAAAAATTCGGGTTTTCGATTCGTCACCAAGATACACTCCCCATTACTCGGCATTGTTATCGTGTACTTCTATCTAACACAATGGCCCTATTTTGAGAGAATGCTCAATCAAAATCTACTAAACTAATTGTGGCATCCCCAAAAAGTTTATTCAGCAGGCATTAAAATTGACAAATTTATAACTGTCATTTCATTTAGTGATTCAAAATGGAAAAAGTAGTGGAAAAAAAAAGAAAATATAAGAAAAAATAAGAAAACGAAAGCGGAGCTAAAGTGAGGAGCAAGTGCTGGTGGGTGTTTGGGCACAACAACTTTTTGAAAATAATTAAAATATGACGCTTGAAATATTAAATGTCAAATGAAACGCGCTATCAGATGGAAACGCTTGTATCGCTTATTCTAAATTTCGAGATTTTCGGGAGATGAAAACATGGTATAAAGTTGTTAAATTTTCACAAAATCATTCTAGTTACCTTTTATTTCAGTAAATTTTTCCGCACATAACGTCAAAATAATTCAATCGGATTATTATAACCAGTTTAAGCGAAAAAATTAATTGAAACCAAAAGTAGCTAGAATGAATTTGTTACAAAGTTAACAATTTCATTAAGGAATTTTTGTCCAAAAGGGCTTTTGTTAGTTCTTTTCAATCCGATTCCAACGGATTCAACAATAGGGTTCCAATAGAAAAAACTACCAGTCCGTTTGGTAACTATCAACTAAACATGTTCTAAAAATCTGGCCGAAATTTTATTTAAATATAGTTCAATTGTTACATATATCTTCAACTACTCCAAAGAATAAATTAATGGAATATCAAAAAAATACCAAACCTACTAAAGAACAATAGAAAAAAAATATGCATGTACATATGTACACAGGTACACCTATAACATATCCGACGAATGATTTTAACATTTTATGCCAAGCGAAATGAGTTGTGGTGCATTGCACAGAGGTGTGACTGACATTCACTTAACGATTTCTCAATAATAAAAAAGTATTCAAAGCCAAAGGCATTTCGGCAAATTGCTTTTTTTATGAATGGCTTTTAAAAAAGTTATTCTGCCAGTTATTTCTTCAGTTCTAGAGATTTATTACATTGTACAGACAAATCACGTGCAATCAATAACAATGAAAAACTATATAAAAATACTTTGGACTTAACTCCTTAAGGTATTGAAAAACTTTCACATTTTAGATGTTCAAAAATGATTTAATTTACACTGAAATTCAAAACATTTTCCTTTGTTTACCAAACAAACAATTTAAAATCATCGGTAGTGAGTGCCTTCACAATTTGATGAGAGATTGTAAAAACGTTCGCTCGGAGTTAAAAACAACAAATATTTATAAATCTTTATCAACCTAAATAATGAACTTTAAAACTGCAAAAAATTAGAAAAATTTCATAGGAACAGTAAAAAAAATTATTAAACATATTTACGAAGGTTTTTTTTATTTCCCATATATGTAGCTTAATTTTACCTTCAAATTAGAAATCAAAAAAATTATTAATACTCATAAAAGCCCAATTAAATCTCAGATTGTAAAAACTCACTCATTCCCGAAACAATTTTTGAAATAACGATTCAATTTAAGTACCTACATCTCTATGCTTCAGTAAAATTTTTATGCATTGTGCATGGCTTTCTAGGAGATTTCTTGACAATTCCATTTAATCCATTTAATTACATATTTCAATGCCCAAATGACTTACAAATCTCAATGGCACCAAATCAATTATAAGCGCATACAAATGATAGTCAAATTTGGGCTGAATAGGGCTGTCATTTTTAAATTAAAATCAATCAGCTACGATTGCTTGAGTTCTATAGGATCAAAAACACTTATCTTTACTTTCTGCTCAATATATCAATCAAAATAATTTTGATGTAATATGATGAAATCGGAGTAAGTTTGACTCAGCTTTGTTTTAGGCCAAATATCTAGAGAAGATTTGAATATATTTTTTTAATTGAGGACTCACATAATACTTTTGTTAAAAATTTGTATACGGTTAAAAAAAAATTGATGTGCTTATGTGTATCTTTAAATGAACTTTAGTCTAATTAAAAAAGAAAAAAAGACACAAAAATAATTATTTTGTACCTACGTAAATTTATTTGACTACTTGACCATAATTTTTATTATCGTAAGATTGTAACATTAATCTACGCGTTTTTTTTTAACGTATACTTATCCCCTGCACGCATAATCCACGATCTATTGTGTTCAAGCAAGACAGAAATTTTGTTAACATTAAATATCATTTACGAGATATGTATTCGCAAAATACATGTGTTTCAATTTTTAGCCCTGCATAAAATTGTCAAGCGCAATAATAACCAATAGCAGGCCACACACGGCACGGTTTTTGGCGTACAAGCACGCGTACAAACATTTGATTGATCGTTTGTGGGCAACTTGGCGTACAAACTTAAAACCGTCCCAAAACCGTCCCAAATATTTCTCGCCTTTGATTTTTCTGTGGTTTTGCTTTGTTTACCAACTGTTAAGATGAATCGCTCTGTCATTAGATCATGGAGTCGCGATTTCTTTCTAGAGTTTATTGGAATTCCTTTTTTATGGAAAGTTAAAAGTCGGGAGAACATGGAAATGAAAACCAACATCGTTTGTGGGTAAAATGGCGTACAAATATAGTTTGTCACAAAGATTGTCACAAGTTTGTACGCCAAAAACCATCGTCGTGTGTGGCCGGCTAATGGGAATTTTTGATATTTCATTCAGAATTATAATGTGAAAGTTCGGAAGACTAGATTAAATTTTTTTTTGGTTTATTTTAACTGGACTAATATGATTTTAGTGGCGCAGGCGCAAACTTTCAAATTTAAAGATATATGCTGGGTTCAATTGGGCCTGGCCAAGTACTCGCAAGTACTTGCGAGTAGATGTTCAATGGAACACAGCTTTATGAAAATATGAAAACCCCTTAGCGGAAAAAAGTCGCGTAACTACTTGTGAAATTTCTACTCAACTATCTCCAACCAAGAGTATATGTAGTTCGTGGCACTTGGAAGTACTTGCGAGTACTTGGCAAGGCGCAATGGAACGCAGCAATTGCCAGTAGTTATGTAGAATTCCATTTCATACCTTAGTTAGAGTTATTGTATATTTTTTAGGGAAGTGAAGCGCGTATATTCATGGGGAAATGCTACTCATTTACTCTTATTTAGAAAAGCAGACAGTTTTTCCTGTTTGAGCATGTCAGGTACGCCAAACACTTTTCAACTTTTGCACTTTTTTAAGTATCCATTGTTTTTCTATCAAATCCATCTTCACGTCGTAATCAATCGAACTCCAGAAAAACTTTTAAATGTATTTGTGGTACCGAGGTTTGACAACGGAAAGAGTGCAAGCCGTAGGTAAAGGGATATAATTCGCATTGCGATTAGAATCCAGACCAATGTCGGGTTTGGGAATATATCGTCAGCGCATAGCTAGTGCAGGGCATTGGCAGAGTACGTGCGGAGAGGTTTCTGGTGCCTCGGAGCAATCTCGAAAGGTTTGGTCATTTAGCCTCCCGTCTATGTACGAGTATCAAACTTTTGCAAAAAAATGTTTAAAAAAAATGTACGTTTTTCAGTTAATAAATATAATAAGCAAATATATAATTACACTAATATATGTAAAGTCTTAATAATATTATATAATAACGGAGTTATATTTAAAAGTTTTCCAGAAAATGACGAACAATTTCCCAAACGCTGGAATGAACCCCTCTACACTTTATATAATACATAGATTATGGAATAATATTCACAGGTGCTTATTACTGATACTGTTCTCAGTATTCGTAGGATTCGAAAACAGTATTATTTTAGGCATATGAATTCTATTAAATCAAAAGCATACGACAAACTGACAACTCTATCTCAGTTCCATTTTGCTCTCTGAGGACCCACGACTTCCTCCAACATCATCGCACTAATTACGGTTTTAATGAGCCTGCATCCTCAATGTCGCGCTCTTTCAATATGAGCTACCCTGTTATTGCCTTTAATTTAACACGAAACCAATTAAAAAGGCGGCTTCGTTAGGGTCCACTTTAATTTCTTTAATCAGTTATTTGATGAAGCTGTTAAACAAATAAATAAACTCTAGCTAGTAAAAAATTATTTCCATATTGGTAATTACAATAGCTAGCAAAACTTTGCAAAAACTAATTACACATAGTTTAAGTACATGATTAAGAACATTTCATGGTAAACTAAAGATTTTGAAGCACACTCGCTTTCCGTCCATTGCGCATGTCACGCATCCGCAGATCACCGCCATGCTCCCGGTGTGCTGTTGCTGAGGCGCGTGATTATCACTTCCGGCTAAGCTATGTTTTCATTTCGCTTAAAAAACACCAAAACTATTAATATGCGGGAGAAAACAGCATGATACCGTGATGATCAAAAGACTACCTTGAACCATCCACCAGTGCATTACATGAGTCGGTACATTTCCCATATTGGATAACATTTGCAGCATGCTCAAAATTCACTCATCTGTGCCAGAAACAAATGGTCCAAATATGGCAGCTTGTGGAAAACATTTACAAGCTTTGCAAAAAATGTATGCCACCTATTGTTTAAAAAGGGTCAGTGCACACAATATGCCTGGAAATTAAGCTCAAGTGAATTAAGACTGACTACCAAGATTTACTTTCTAAGTCAGAGGTGCCACTTAACATTGAACTTGACGCCGTTCCAAGAGGAAAACAAACGGAGACGAATCAATTTGGCAGCAGATTGTGCGATCTTCGCACTTGAGCTATTTCTCTAATGGCCAATTTTCGAACCATTCCCAGCAATCAGGTGCAACACCTCTTACTCTTGTCCAAGAAGCTCAAGCCACTTACCTGAAATGAAAAGAAAGAAAAAATTTAATTACTCCAGTAAAAAATGATTCAATTGACTGCTTAAGCCACTTTTGCCACTTGGCCAAGGCAGATGAAATTTTCTTTCTGCAGAAAGTGATCAGTTGACTTATTAGTTTGATGAAATTGAAAGTGTCTTTTTAATATCTGCTGATATTCTGATTAATATCGGGGTTAACGGATATATAGCACTTAAGAAAGCTTTCTAAAATTTCGCTGTTTTTTACAGAACAACTTCATCACTTAAAAGCCGGATAGTATCACTTTTCTCAATAGCAATATATGCTCCAAGTTTATAAGTTTAGATAAATAAGTAAATAATATAATTCATTCATTTTCACCGTTTTAAAAGAAGATTTTTGGGTTTAGAAACATTTTTTTTCGTAGTACATTTAACAACGAAACAATTATATTTATTACATATTAATATTTTTTTTTTTTTTTTTTTTTTTTTTTTTTTTTTAAAGAACCATCAGCTTAGTCAAAGCCTTGAGAAACAAAGTTAATCTAGAGCGCATGACTGATCAATCATCATTTGGTTCTATGTTAGTACACATGCGACCATAACCTTCATGCAGATTTTTCTTTAACACATGCTTACTGACACGAACATCAAACAAATCAGCATTCTTATTAACATTTAACCTCATCCGATTGATGGGTTGAAAAAAACTGTAATTATTTTTGCAAAGACTAGTATGCAGAAGCGGCACCACCCTGAGATTGCGCTCGTTCGTTCTGAGACAGAAATTTGTTTTAAGAAACGTCGAGTCTATCTTACCGGTTAATAACTGGTGAACAAATACAATATCAGCGATCTCCCGACGTTTATGCAGAGAATGCATATCCAAGAGTCTGAGCCGATCATTGTAAGGAGGAAGAATGACCGGATTGCTCCATGGCAAGTCTTTGAGGGCGAACCTAACAAATTTCCTCTGCACGGACTCGACAGAGTCAACATGGACTTGATAATATGGTGACCAGACTTGACTCGCGTATTCGAGAATTGGTCTGACAAAAGAAAAATAAAGCTGTTTAAGAACGAATCTGTTGGAAAATTCCTGAGACCATCTTTTGACGAAACCCAACATTGAGCTGGCCTTAGTTACCATACAGTTGATATGCTCCACGAAGTTCAGTTTACTATCTAGGATAACGCCAAGATCACGAACAGAATTAGCACGACGTAGAGCATGATTTGATAAAGCATACTCTAAACTCAGGGGGTTGCGGCCTCTATTAAAGGTCATGATTTCGCATTTATTAATATTTAATTCAAGATTGTTATGTGTGCACCACAAGTGGAAAATGTTTAGGTCTTCTTGAACCGCGTGGCAATCGTTAATATTCTTCACATGAGAGAATAACTTCATGTCGTCAGCATAGATTAAGATTTTGCAGGTTTTGAGAAGGAGTGAGATGTCATCAATTGATAGAATAAAGAGGAGCGGACCCAAGTGACTACCCTGCGGGACTCCCGACGTGGCTAGTATTTTACGCGAAGTGGCACGCCGAAAAGAAACCTGGTATGTTCTCCCTAGTAGATAAGACCGAATCCAGTTGACAAGTGCGGGTGGGAAACCGAGATTTAGTAATTTAAGAATTATTACAGAATGCGAAAGCTTATCGAAAGCCTTACTAAAGTCGGTATAAATGCAATCTGTTTGGAAACCTTTTTGGAAGCCTTCAGCAACAAAGGTAACGAACTCGAGTAGGTTCGTGGAAGTAGAACGACCTTGGAGGAAACCATGCTGGTTAGTTGAGACCAGGCGATTGCAAACAGCCGAGATTTGTGAGTGTACGATTGATTCAAACAGTTTCGGGATACATGAAAGTTTCGCTATGGGTCTATAGTTGCGTACCTCGTTTTTATTACCCTTCTTGTGAATCGGAATAATAAAGGAGTTCTTCCAGAGAGCTGGGAATTGTTCGCTCTCAAGAGACTTTTGGAAGAGTAATGTTAAGGGAGAGACTAGTTCACTAGAACATGCCTTAAGAATAGCAGGTGGAATGCCATCAGGTCCCGATGTGAAGTCCCCAGGGATTTCGTTGATATGCTTAAGAACAACGGAGGGAGTGATATTAATGGATAAGTTAATAAGAACGGGATTGTTGCTCAAATGAGTGAAGTTATTGGGATCGGGTTCAAAGTTTGGGGAGAATGATTTTTCAAAGAAGGACGCAAACATATCAGAGATAGCAGATGGACCGTCATTGGAAACTCCCTCGTATTGCATATTAGCAGGGTAGTCGTCCGTTTTTCTTTTAGAGTTAATAAATTTGTAAAATGCGCGCGAATTGCTGTAGAATTCAGATGACACATGTTTTATGTAATCGTCGTATAACTGAGTGGAATATTCGTGAAATCTATTGTAACACTCAACGAATTCGGCATAAGAAGAGTTATTCCTATCCAAAAGATATGCCTTCCATAGTTTGTTCTTTTTATTTCTAAGTCTTCGCAAGTCGGAGTTAACCCAGGGAGGCGAAGAAGTATGGGAACGCTGACGTTCATACGGGACACAAGACTTAAAAATGTTGAAAATTAGGGTGTAGAAATTAGACAGGGCAGTATCCATATTATCAACGGATAAGTACGTGGGAAAATCAGTGGCGGATAATCTTTTGGAAAGTTCGTCAATATCCGCCTTCCTGAAATTATAAGCGTAGTCGACATCAACATGATGTGTATTAATATCCGGGCTATAAAAATAGTCGATTTGAATAGGCGGATGAAATTTGTCAAGCGTAGAGAGAATGATTGGACTGTGGTCAACAATTATGTTGTTGCAGTCAGAAGAAAAAATAAGATCAATTACATACGTATGTATGTATGTAGGACGTAGGTATATGTAATTAAATTTAAGGTATTTTCAGCAATTTGAAATTAACTTCGGTGACCTCCCATTTTCACCTCAATTCATTCTCCGTTATAAAATACGAGATTAAACCAACGTTATCTTCCAAGAACACAATAAAATAAAAAGATCATCATCCGGTATTACTAAAATTTATATCTTCTTCTATCTATATATATAAAAATGAATGTTTGTATGTATGTATGTATGTATGTATGTATGTATATCCTCTATGCGTTCCTAAGCCATTTATCCGATTGTGATGAAATTTTGGTGAGTTGTTCTGCGTACGCCCGTGAAGGTTCCTAGCCCAAAAAAAATTGTTTTTCTTGGTAAAATAAAAGAGCTAATAATAAATCGAAAAACTTTATAATACCTACTTCGATCAGATTATAACACTTTAAATGCAAAAAATTAAATTCAAAGTTTACTGAGATGATTTTACGATAGGAGTATAGGGTATAGTGGCTGTGCTAGCTTTCCGATAGCTGGCACCGCATATTAACAATTGTCATTTGCCGCGTTAATAACCGAGAGATGAGATGAGATGAGATGAGATGAGATGAGACGAGACGAGACGAGACGAGACGAGACGAAAATTTCCTTTTTTTCCAACAAATACACAAAATGTATTTCTTTTTTCAGCGTAGTAGCACACGCCGGGTATTCGCTAGTTGTATATAAAAATCTCGTGTTACGGTGTTTGTGGTCAAACTCCTCCGAAACGGCTCGACTGATGTTTATGAAATTTTTTAGGTATATTTGGTAGGTATGAGAATAGAAAGTAAAGTATATTTCATACCGCTACTAGGTGATTAGGGTGTCCCTATCCAGAAAAATTTTTCGATTAGATTATAACACCTTGAATGCAAAAAATTTAACTCAAAGTAACTCCATGCCAAAAATTTATGGCAAAGATGATTTTACGACAGAAGTTTTACACGGAATTTCAATTAAAAAAGAAAAGTAGTTTAATAGTCCAGTCATTTGGGCCGAAAAATAGCGGTTACCTGGAAAGTTTTGCGGAAGTTTTGAAAATTGGTAATTTTATAGATTTTGATGTGCTCTTTCCGAATTTGACTTTGCGACCTCGTATTTTTGCCGCTCGCGCCGCCATATTGGAAAAATGGCGCTTAAAAGCAGTTTTTTGACAATATCTCCTTTCCGACTCATTTTACGATAAAAACAGTTACATACAAAATGAAACTAGAGACAATTACCTACAATTTATGTATCCACCTTTTTTTCATAAAGTCAATAGTTTAGGCGTACGAGCGCCGCAAAGTGTACTCCAACACGCATTTTGGTCAAAAAACTCATTTCCACACCACCTTGATGTAGAGTAAGCGGCGCGTTTTTTTTTAATGTGGCCATAGTAAGTAAGGCCATAGTAAGTCGGTTTTTCAACGTATAGTATAATATCTATATATTATATATATATATGTAGGATTTGGGTTAAGGCTTGAATTGAAATTACGATTTGAACAATTCAACGGGATTTTATCGAAAACAAGAATTCAAATAACTTAATTTAATTAGGAACTTATGAAAATTGATGATGGCACCGGTGAAGTTGCTCCTCTCGCGTCTTGTAGAAGAAGAAGGAAGAGGTTGAAACCGGAGCTGTCAACCTCCTCTTTTTGGAATGCGTTCCGAATTTCGAAACTATTCCTACATATATATCACATATATATATGTATATAGTCTAGCTGACCCGACAGACGTTGCCCTGACAATAACAAATACAACAAAAAAAGAATTAGCGAAATCGGTCCAGCCGTTCACGCGTGGCAAAGTCGGCATATACACCACGGAAACCCCCTCAACTCCTCCTTCATCTACTCCCACGGACACCCCCTCAACTCCTCCTTCATCTTCTCCCACGGACACCCCCTCAACTCCTCCTTCATCTTCTCCCACGGACACCCCCACAACTCCTCCTTCATCTACTCCCACGGAAACCCCCTCAACTACTCCTTCATCAACTCCCACGGACACCCCCTCAACTCCTCCTTCATCTTCTCCCACGGATACCCCCACAACTCCTCCTTCATCTACTCGCACGGATACCCCCACAACTCCTCCTTCATCTACTCCCACGGATACCCCCACAACTCCTCCTTCAACTACTCCCACGGACACCCCCACAACTCCTTCTTCATCTACTCCCACGGACACCCCCACAACTCCTCCTTCATCTATTCCCACGGACACCCCCTCAACTCCTCCTTCATCTTCTCCCACGCACACCTCCTCAACTCCTCCTTCATCTACTCCCACGGACACCCTCACAATTCCTCCTTCATCTACTCCCACGGACACCCCCACAACTCCTCCTTCATCTACTCCCACGGACACCCCCACAATTCCTCCTTCATCTACTCCCACGGACACCCCCTCAACTCCTCCTTCATCTACTCCCACGGACACCCCCTCAACTCCTCCTTCATCTACTCCCACAGACACCCCCACAACTCCTCCTTCATCTACTCCCACGGACACCCCCACAACTCCTCCTTCATCTACTCCCACGGACACCCCCTCAACTTCTCCTTCATCTTCTCCCACGGACACCCCCTCAACTCCTCCTTCATCTTTTCCCACGGACACCTCCTCAACTCCTCCTTCATCTACTTCCCGGTGTAAAAAATGAAAAAAAACCGCTCCAACGCTCTACCGAATCGACTGAGCTCGTTAACAGTTTTCTGAAATTTACCAATTTTCCGCGCAATTTTCTTAATTTTTTGTGAATCTAAACCATCCAGGGCGCCACCCAAACGCATACAAAAAAATTCATTCAAATCGGTCCAGCCGTTTAGGAGGAGTTCAATGACATACACACGTACAGTCGAATTATATATATATAGATAGATATAATAGAAATAGATGTTATACAGGGTGTTTTGCTAAGGTCTGAACAGGGGTATTCCAATCGATTCTAAATGGTCTCCTGATCAACATTTGTTCGGACACCCCCCTCCCCCCCCCCCTTCTCTTAAAATCGGCCTTTCCCCCCTAAAATCGCGATTGAAAATTTGGAGGAGGTCAACCTAGAAAATGCTTTATAAGTTCTTTCAGAGACATCCTAGGATACTGGTTGAAAACGCATTAGAAAACTGAGCCTTCAAGCTTTCCAACGATACTACCCACTACCCGCAATGAAGTCCAATTGGAATGTGACGTCACTTTCCAATTGGACTTCATTGCGGGTAGTGGGTTTTGTGTTTTATTAATTATTATAACACGAATAACTTCGGAACGCGCTGTCGGATTCGAGTGCGGTTTTTCTCTTAAGAAAGGCTACGTGACAGGGAAGCTTCTTCTCAAAAAAGTTTCGATCTTCCCATACAAAAAATCGGCAGAATGAAGGGTCAAGGCCAAATTTTGGGCTTCGAAATAAATGTTATATATGTGATATCTATATATATAATATATATGTAGATATTATACTATACGTTGAAAAACCGACTTACTATGGCCACATTAAAAAAAACGCGCCGCTTACTCTACATCAAGGTGGTGTGGAAATGAGTTTTTTGACCAAAATGCGTGTTGGAGTACACTTTGCGGCGCTCGTACGCCTAAACTATTGACTTTATGAAAAAAAGGTGGATACATAAATTGTAGGTAATTGTCTCTAGTTTCATTTTGTATATAACTGTTTTTATCGTAAAATAAGTCGGAAAGGAGATATTGTCAAAAAACTGCTTTTAGGCGCCATTTTTCCAATGTGGCGGCGCGAGCGGCAAAAATACGAGGTCGCAAAGTCAAATTCGGAAAGAGCACATCAAAATCTATAAAATTACCAATTTTCAAAACTCCCGGAAAACTTTCCAGGTAAAACTCCCGAATGACTGGACTATAAGAGCAGGTGGAAAAAATTATGTTCATAAAAAATAGTGAATTTTGAGGTATGATTTGGTTTAAGCGAAATTAGTTGCATTTTGCAAACAATAACTTTCATCAGCCATTGTTTTTAGCGATACTCGATTAGTTTTGATACATGACTACTTCAAGATTGTAAAGTTCTCAGTGAGGAATAAGAAGGTAATTTCGATAGATTTCGTTCATTTTTCAAGGTATAAAAAAAGCTTTTTAACCAAAAATTAAACCGACGAAAAGGGAACTGAAAAGTGAAAAATAAATATTATTTTATTGTTAAAAGAAAAAACAAATACAAGAATATAAATACCAATGTTTGCGAAATTCAAAAAAGGAGACACCTAAATGTGAACGACGGAAACTTTTGTATACTCCTAATAGATTCGTATTGCCCGGGCACGGCCCAAAACCAAAACGACCAACGAGAATCAACCCGAAAACAGTGCGGCCAATATTGCCGATCTCAGTGAATTGGAGTTGGAAAGTTGATTGGGATTCATAATCTCTTATGAAGAGTTACAATCAAATCAATTTTGGGTGGTACGAAGTTCACCGGGTCAGCTAGTTTCTTTATATATCTACATACATATGTACATATATAATGAGTTCTTGCAAATCAATGTTGGTCTACTAGTTTTCCTAGAAATAATATCATTTTGGACATTTAACGTTATATCTAATTAAACTCTTAATATTAATAGTTCCCCGAATTTTTCCTAGTTTTCTGTCAGTATGTCTTCAGTGAAAATTGGTAGTCGCATAATACAGGTTGTTTTCTAAATAGACCTAAAAAAACCCTGGTATATCATTACTTAAAAACTATTGTAGTGGATCTAATGAAACAGAGGCAATTTTTTTTATTTGAAGCAATTTGTATAAACATGGGAGCAAAATGATGGTAAATCCATTCCGAAAGTTTTTTCTGCCAACGCGCGATGGACGTTATTATGTTCTTCAAAATGATCTATTGAGAGAAAACAATAATCAATTTTAATTGGTATATATGTACATAAATCGCTATGAACCACGGAAAAAAAGTTTAGGCCAACCCCTCGAAAACGGCAAGCTTTTAAATAAATTACAATATATTGGTGTTTCTTACAATAAAGAAAAAAACGGACAAATGCGAATAGTATTTGTGCCTTAAGGGTTCTATTGATGATTTTCGGGATTTTTCTTTATGTTTGCTAAGAGAGTTTCTTTCGTGCCAAATTCCAATATTATAGTTCACAGGAAGCACCCTATAGGTTTTGATGTGTCAGTCTGTCAATGAGTTAATGAGTCAGTATAAAAATCAATTTGAAAGGCCATATATTTTTACCCGACTGACGCAGAAGGAGGGTAATGTTTTTATTTCATTGATTTACAAACTTGAATTCTTTATAGAACTAAGGTTGTAAACTTTGGTATCTGTTATTAATTTCAACTCGATACTTGAACTCACCGTTTCTGTCTAACAGACAGACAAAGGGACAACAAATTCATCCTACAGAGATATGTGGCGCCTCCATCACCACCACCACCACAGGCGCAGGCGCATATGTATGTATGTATATAGAATTGTGTAAAAATTTCAGATTGATAAAACAGTATTTTTTAAAACATTGTCACAAAATTAGAAAATTTCATTTTAACATATAAACGCTTTTTAAATTGGATCGACGCTCAAGTATACAACTTTATAAATATAAGGCGTTTATTTACAAAAATGTCATATTATTCAAAACAAATCTATACTTTCTAATAAACCTATAAACGAAATTATTTTTTTAAATTAAGAAAGTAGTATGTCCCCTTTGTGACTCTTTGTTGCACCATCTGAAGGTAGACATTACATTGACCTTGATTTTCACACTTTCGCAATGCATAGGGCTGGAGTGAAATATCACGACTGAAGTGAATGCTTGCAGGCGTCTGCTTTGTGTTAATTCACAAAGCAGTAATGACACAGCCTATAATTAAAAAGCTCCCTACAGATTTTCTAAAAGTAAAAATTGGATTTTATGTATGCAGACTGTCTGAAAGTACACATTGCTGCTGATGAAAAGTAGCAGAAGTACTGTTCCGCTTTAAAAGAAAGGTTTACGACAAAATAAAGCACAAAGAAGATAAACATCACTCCTTGAATTTGTAATGACCTCTTAGTGCCCAAATGTGTCGATTTCACAATACAGCCAATGTTTGTGGAAACATCCGCCATCAAAAAAACGAATTCCGGCACTTTGCTAAAAGCAGTTGCAACTAGAATTTTAAGCATGCAGGAGAAAATTTATATTAGAAATATCTCTTAATAAGACACAAGCGCCAGCAGACAGCTGGGGAAAAGTGCTGAGGTCGCTTGGAATGCAGGAGCCACCGCAGAGATTTGATCTTTACAATTCTATTCCCGTTTAAGGCGTCTGATTCCCGAGCACGCCTTCGGCCATTGACAGTGGACTTGATTTCGATTTCGTTTGCGCGGTTATTGGATGTGGTTAACTTTCAAGCAGATCAGCAGCAACTCATTTCCAATGATTCGATTCGTTGTACTCAACTCCCGCAATATACGCAACATCGGGAGTGCAATTCATAAGTACATACATATATGAAAATTTATGGCTTGATTTGTTTACATTGTGCTGCATTTTGTTTTTATTATCGAACCACTACTGCACTCTCGTAGGCGCTCTGAGAGCGAAAGTTGTTTGCTGAGATGATATTTTATGAGGTCGATCCTTTCCAATTCAATTATCGTGTATAATAATGTAACAGCAACTCGTTTACATGTCAAAATTTTTTAGCTCTAATTTTCAATTTGAATCATCAAGATCTTCGCACGAATAAATATTATATTATTAGTGTTAGTACCTGAAAAATAATGCACATATTTTTATATCGGTGCACAGTTTTTTCATTTAAACAATATATACATACATAATGTACGTAAATCTTTTACAATATTTGAATAAAAGTAAATTATGAAAACACAAAAGCTCGACTGCACAAATAACTAAAAATAGAAAAACAAGCTCTAGAAACTAGAATTTTGTTTGAGAAATATTGAATGCATCATAAAATGTTTTCTTTTTCCTTGTTCGATACCTATACTTAAAAAACAAATAATGAAATATATATCTGTGTGCACTATACATAAATATATGTATATATGTTTATAAATACCGCAACTTCGTTTGCGCGTATTTCGAAATAAATACAAATAGAATAGATGTAAAATGTAGGATAAACATTTGTATGAAAGTTCGTTTTAAAAGGTAGAGGTTTATAATTTGGTATTAAGACTTGGTTTGAAAATGGTTTATGGTTTTAGGAAATTAAACAAACACCATACAAACTTTCATATCCTATTTTACCCTCGTGGGGGAAGCTTTTTAACCGACTTCCAAAAAACAAGAGGTTCGACCCGTATGTATTTTTTTTAATGTCTGTTCGCGCATAACTTTTGAACGCGTGAACCGATTTTAATGATTCTTTTTTTGTTGGATAGTCTAAGATTCTCCGGAGGTACAATGATATATATGAAAACCCTGAGGGGTCAGGGGACGCCACAACAGAGACGTAAATCGATATAAAAATGATAAATGTTCTGGGACTCGTATACAAAATGACTAGGTGCGTGATTTGAGGGTCACAGATTGTACGTGCATGGGTCATTGATTGTACATTCCTAGGATTCAAAATGGCGGACCAAACATGGCGGCTTTTTTTACAATATCTTTGAAATTATGTGAAAATAGCTTTACAGGTATAAGTTTTGAACACGTGAATCGATTTTGATGATTATTTTTTTGTTGCATAATCCAAGATTCTCCGGAGGTACAATGATATGTATGTATGAAAACCCTGAGGGACAAAAGGACACCACAACAGAGAGATAAATCGAAATAAAAATGATAAATGTCTGGAACTCATAAACAAAATGAATATGTGACTATTTGAGGGTATTTGGTTGTAAATTCGGTGCCCGATTGCTAGGATTCAAAATGGTGGACCAACCAAAATGTACTAAAAAATATTACACTAAAAATAATGAAATAAAAAAATTTAAAAAAAAAATAGAACCGACTCCAAATAATCCCAAGCCCTAAAAAGTATAAAATAATTATATTAAAAGTCCTCTGCTAGTACTTTCAACATTAAATACCAAGACTTTCCTAGACTCTTGAAGTCGGTGTGAAAACCTGACTGATATTAATCCAATACTAAATAATTAATGCAATCAGTTTGTCTGTATTAATTGAATTACTATCAGTCAGTTTTTCACACCGACTCCAAAAGTCTAGGAAAGTCTTGGTATTTAATGTTGACAGTAGTAGCAGAGGACTTTTAATATAATTATTTTATACTTTTTAGGGCTTGGGATTATTTGGAGTCGGTTCTATTTTTTTTTTTTTAATTTTTTTTCTAAAAGCGCTGAAACACGTCATTCTTAATTTCCAAACAAAATCCTAATAAAATTTCCTTCAGTGCTTTCGGCTCGGCGTTGCTTCATTCAGTGAGTCACTCAGTCTCATTCAGGACATGTTTTTTTATATGTATGTATAACTTGAATGTTAAAAGGTGTCGCAGGCGGGACGAACAAAAGTTACAACACATTTTGGTTGTTGGTTTTACATCGCATTCTTTTAGCTTGCCTGCAAGCGCCGCGCGGCGGGCGCTTCCTGAGCTATGTATTATTTGACTTAAGCTTGCTACAAGGTTTGCTCAAGCCTGGTTCAAGCCCAGTTAAATTAAGTTCAAGCCAACCTCATTCATAAGCTACATAGATAAACCGATTAAACATGTACCAAATTTCATTAACACATTAGCTGTGTTTTTTTCACCCGGGTCAGGTTCTAGTTCTCTGCTTTAACAGAGAAATACAACAACAACATGAAACCCAGAGATTTATCGGGTTGTAGTTTTAAGAACTGCAGGATGAATTCGAAAATATTCCACCACTTCCACTTTTTTGCGTTGTTGGTAGCATTGCCCCTTGGTGAACGTTTAGTTCGTTGTGACAGCGAAAAAATGGAAAACAATAAGTAAGCCGTCACGTAAATATATAATTTATATCAAGATTTGTAAATTTGTGAAAAGTGCATCAAATTGCCGTGATTTTTACATATCCAAAACTCAAACCTTTAACCAGGTAAATTTGTGGATTAAGATTTTCACGCAAAGTGGGTATAAATTCAGGAAATTTTATTTTATTTTTGTGAAATAAAACATGTTTGCATGCATTACTCTTCATAAATTTCAATTATTTGTTACTTCTGAAAGGCAAGCACACCAACCTTAAAGAAACAAAAATCCTTTTCTGTGTTTATAACCTGCATCGTTTATTTCATTTGACACAGAACTAGAACCTGAGCCGGGTGAAAAAAACACAGCTATTGTGTGCGAGGAACTTTTTTTGCTGTCTGTCACTTGAGCGGGGGTCACGTAAAAGTACGTGTTTAATAGACTTGTCCAAAGCGGTTTTCGTTTAAATACGGGTCAGAGTAAGTCTGCATGTTGTTTGTATAGTAAGAAAATGGACCAAACTTCCACTACACGCGTAAGTCCGCTATATTCGCATACAATGTGTTAAAATCAATTGAATGGTAGAAAAGACAAACCATTTATTACAGTTTTATAATTAGTAAGTATTAAAATGTTGCCTATGTTTTTTAAGCCACATTTTGTTACAGCATCGGATCTGCTATCGAAATTTAAAAACACCGTTATGGCGCCCGAAAATCAAAAATGTTGACATATTGCCATTCTTGTTACAAAATAGTCCATCTTTTGTGGTTCTGCAGAGAATCAAATTTATAGGCTGTCAAAGAACAAGGTGCAAAAAGAACATAATGACAAGAAGATCCTCGGACTTCTATGTTATATGAAATTGAATGGAAAAACGCTCTGGAAAACTTCACGTGAATTATTTATAAACATTATTTAAGCAATTTATTTCAGTAATTTCAACACGAATTCTATATTAAATTACTTCTACAGATGTGAAACTTATTTAAGTAGTTAAAACCGTTATAGAAAATAGTTAGCTAAGAACATTTAGTGCGAAAGAAATGTTGTTTTGGAAGAAAAACACTTCCATACGAAGCTATTAACGTTTTCCCTGTCACAAGAATCTGTATATTTCTAATTTTCGCAACAGTTTTAAAGTTGTTATGGCTCGAAAAGTGACTGAGGTCATTTTACGCTAATGAGGTCTAGATCTATGGTCGAAAAGTTAATTTTAGAATAATCTCATTGGAATCGCAATCATGAATAGGCCCTTGATTTTTTTTAAAGAAACTTCCTGACGTAGAATTATGGAATATTTAGGCCTCCATATGTCAGATTTATCTTGCAATTATTTGCTGTTTAATAATAGGTTTGTCCGGAGGTGTGATGGAAATTAAATAGCATCAGGGGAGGCGTCTGACAAGAGCCTCCCAAGACCACCGTACGTAGTGAAGAACTACGACCTGCTCGAGGTGCCTCTGCTACAGCGGCGGTAAACCGCAATTAATGTGGAGCCGCCGCTGGACCAAATACGGCGGATCTAGAGGGGACACACTCGATAAAACCCGCAATCCCAGGTGTCAACTATCGTGCCTATGGGATGAATGGCACTGCGTGAGTGTGTCTTCTAACGATGGACTTCGGATACCTGGCGCCCTCCGGTTTTAAGGCCTTCACCAACGCGAAACCGCGGGAGCGGGACCGGGAGCGAAATTCGCGCAGGACTCGAAACTATGGCGGGATATGGGACCTCTCACACTGACGCGTCATTTCCCGTAGCGAACGCGGGATTGCAGCGTTTCATTTTTGGTTCGCAGCATGCAGCGTTTTTCCCGTCATTCGCGTAGTTCCCGCAGAATATTGCATAGACAAATTTTTTAAGAACGACGGGACAGATTCGTTCCCGCTTCGTTGGGTGTGAATGGATCATAATTTCCCGCTCCCGCTGAGTCCCGCCAAAATTCGTTCCCGGTCCCGCTCCCGCGGTTTCGCGTCGGTCTGTGAAGGCCTTAATCTAGCCTTCCCGGGGCGTACGTGGATCTCCGAGCCCGGGCGACCTCTTTCACTCCGCGACTCGTGGGATTTTTATGGATAATTTGATCATAAACTCAAAGGTGGGAACTACCTCAGAAGTGCCAACTTCAGGGGCTCCTGTGCCCCAAGAGGAGTCTAAAACCTCCTCACCCGGCCTGGACATAGAAACACTGTTCGGGCTGAGCGATATGGAGTGTGACGCACCCCTAGATGGGGACGACACTCTCGTACCAGAAGAGCTGACCGATCTGCCAGACACGGAGGCAGCACGCGCCCAAACAGATCGGTCTTGCCAGAGAAGTGCGTCTTCCCTGGCTGATCTTCCCAAGAACGTCGACACCCCCCTAACGGAAGACCCAAAAGGCACTACAAGTGGCCTAACGGGTACGCCTGAGGGGAAAGTGAAGTTCAGTGGAGCAGCCAGGAAACGCTTCAAATGGCTGCTGAAGCCATGGGACGGAGCGGAGCTGCGAGTGGTCGAGGAAGACCGGATGCCACGCTCCAAAATTCTGGTAGGCTACTTTCCGGACAGCCTAAATCCTCCTACCGAGAACATTCTTCGGTACGTCCGAGCCCACAACCACGACCTTGGGATGGCGGAGTGGCGGGTCTTCAGACGAGCGTCAGAAGGCGAGCGTCAGAAGGCGAGCTTGTGCAGCTAACGCTCTCCGTGGATCACCAATCAGCCGAAAGGCTGAAAAAAAGACTCCTTCATGATCGGGTTCAAATTTGGGCTCGTTCATTTGAAGCCAAAAGGCAACCTTCGGGGGGGGGGGGCGAAGCGAGGCCAGGCCGCTCGTCGCCCTCAGAAAACGAAAGTTTCTGATGGCGCCACGCGACAGGCCCAGAAGTCGAGCCCCGCACCTCCGCTGGGCCGCTGGGGGCAGGGGCGCAAAGGCAAGCGGCCTGATGGCTCGGACTCTCATAGGGACAAAGGGTCCCGGGCCGCTGGACCGGCAGCTGTCCCCTCCGGAAGCTAGCCTCAAGTCAGTGAAGCCCCCCAAAAAGACCAGAGCGACTCCGAAAGGCGCCGCACCAGGTAAGGCAAAAGGACAGATTGCCAAATTCCCACCGGGATCAAAACCCCAAAGGGGAGGCAAACTGCCCAAAAATGCCTAATAAACGCATCCGGTGCATCTAGGTGAACCTCCATCACGCAAGAGCAGCCTCGGATGTGCTCAATCGGAGGTTCACCATAGACAACATAGACATAGGGCTGCTACAAGAGCCCTGGTCCGGCAAAGGAGTAGTTAAAGGACTGCCGTCTATTAACAACAGTAAGTTAATCTATAGTAGGGAACACGAGATTCCCAGAGCCGCAATTATATTCAGCTCGAGGATAAACTTTCTCCCTATCACAGGCCTTGCTGCGATTGTTGACATCCCGACAGATGCAGGGAGGAGTGAGGTTGTCATTGCCTCAGCCTACTTCCCTGGGGATACAGAACAGGCACCGCCAGCGGAGATCCAGCAACTCCTAGATTTCTGCAGCCGTAGGAACAAGCCTCTCATGATCAGCTGCGACGCGAACGCGCACCACACCTTTTGGGGCAGCAGCAACATTAATAAAAGGGGTGAGTACCTAATGGACATCCTAATAACTAACAATTTAGAAATAGCCAATGTGGGTACCGAACCAGCCTTTGAGAACATTATACGCAGGGAGGTGCTGGACCTCACCATAACCTCTCAATCGTTGATCGGGCGTATAAGGAATTGGCATGTCTCCAAAGAGGCCTCGCTCTTGGACCACCGGCACCTAAGGTTCGATATAGAGGCAATTGGCGCATGCCGGGAAGAAAGAAGAATCCCTCGCATGACATGACGCATGGTCCTCCCAACAAACGCACCAGAAGTACTTCTGGGCGCATCCTAACTCCAGGAAAGGTTAAATGGGCCATAGAATCCTTCAAAGCCTTTAAATAACCTGGAAAGGGTAATATATTCCCGGCCCTACTGCAGAGGGGACCCGGGGAACTACTACTCCCGGCCGTTGTAAAAGCTCTAAGAGCTAGCTACAACCTGAGCTACATTCCTCAAGTATGGAGAGATGTCAAGGTGGTCTTCATCCCTAAAGGCGGTGGACGCAATCCTTCACAGCCTAAGGCATACCGCCCTATCAGTCTAACCTCTTTCCTTCTCAAAACGATGGAAAAGGTGTTGGACAACCACATCCGCAGCACTGCGCTCGTCAGCACACCGCTGCATCCGCACCAACACGCTTACCAAAGGGGTAAATCAACTATATCTGCCCTACACAAACTTGTAAGCCTCATAAAGAGACACTAGAAAGAAATGTGACCTCACTTTCCAATTGGACTTCATTGCGGATAGTGGGTTTTGTTGTAGTATTAATTATTATAACACGAATAACTTTGGAACGCGCCGTCGGATTTGAGTGCGGTTTTTTGTCTGAGAAAGGCCACATGACAGGGAAGCTTTCTCTCAAAAAAAGTTTCGATCTCTTCATACAAAAAATCGGCAGAATGAAGGGTCAAGGTCAAATTTTGGGCTTTGAAATTTCCATTTTCGAAATTTGACGGGGTCTGCCCCCCTTGTTTGTTGACGGATTGGGTCATGGGTGGCTTGAAGGCTCAGCTTTCTAATGCGTTATCAACCAGTATCCTAGGATGTCTCTGAAAGAACTTATAATGCATTTTCTAAGTTGACCTCCTCCAAATTTTCAATCGCGATTTTAGGGGGGAAGGACCGATTTGAAGGGGGGGAGGGGGTCCGAAAAAACGTTGATCAGGAGACCATTTAGAATCGATTGGCATACCCCTGTTCAGACCTTAGCAAAACACCCTGTATGTATATTTCTGACAAACAATAATTCTTTTTTTTTTTTTTCATAAAGCATACAGTTTGTTATGAAATACGAATATAAATAATTTCCAATTCTATTTATTTATCACTTTTCTCCATCCCATTTTATAGAATTATGTAAGTAGCCCCTGTTTTGAAAAATGGCCACAAATTCTCAATCGGATTCAAGTTCAGAGATTGTGAAAGCCACTGGAAAGCACGAATATTTTGTATTTGTTTTCAGGAATTGTGAATCGTATTTTGGAGCTTTCAAAAGATTTACAACAAAATTAATTTATTCCTTGATGTATAATTCCTTGCACTTCATGCAAAGGACCGCAATCTTTGCTCATTTTTATTTTTGGTGCCGACCTTGCATTGCGAAGATAACAAACAATTTGTGTTCCTTTGACTTTTTAAAAACACCAGCAATATTTTGTCCGAAGCTGCCGTCTTGTTACAAAGGAGAGAACAAAAACGCTCATTGCACTTTATATCAAAAAATTATTTGTGAACAAAAATTGTTTGAAAAACCTGCATGGAAAAATACCAGCGCATTTTCACAATTTTGTCTCATTGTGAACAAGAACTTTCTATGTGCGGTTTAAACTTGCACTTGACTTAATTTTTATAAGTGCAATACAAAACAATAATTCTGTACATTCACTAAAGGCCGTTCTCCAATGCGCGGACCACCCAACCACGAACCACCGAACGAAAAAGCTTAACCCCGTGTAAAGTATAAGCCCTTGCCTGTAGTTGTGCCTGCCAGCTGCGAAAACACAATCGGGCAAATGTTAAATGTGGAAGTTTTTACCACTTTTTAAGCGGACAAACTTATCAATTTAACTTTTAATATTCTCCTGAACCTACCGTGCATTTTTATTCTGGTACAATATCATTGTTGAATGTTGAATGGGGGACTAGTACTATGTGCTTAAAACACACCAAGAAAAAGTTAGCCAGGTCGACCAAAACATGAGCGAGAGGGAAGATGACGCCACGTTCATGTGGGACGAGATGGCGCGATTTTGGTTCGTTCGTGGTTGGGTGGTCCGTGCATTGGAAAACGGCCTTAATGCCTAATCTCCATAAAAAACCAAACCAAACCAAAACCAAACCAAAACCAAAAAACCAACTGCTGACAAACAAGTCTGTACACATATTAGCATTGTAGTTGTGAAATGTCAGTCAGCCACTGCTTCACTTACCGGTCCAACAAAAGGGCATTTTGTAATAAAAATATAATTATTATGACACAAATATTTAGCACTCTTTACCTGCAAAACACAACAACCGATTTAACATTAATTTATTTTTGGCTTTGCAACTTTTCGAGTACTAACCTGTACTAAATGCGCTGAATTGCATGTGGCAACGCCAAATGGTTTTAAAATGTTTTAACTCACACAGAGGAAAAAGCTAGCGGCTGTTGACCAAAATGAGCGAGATAGGTGATGAAATTGCAATGCGAATGACAGAGTTGCAGATATTTTTGGTTTGGTTAGTTGGTCTGGTTTTGTATGGAGATTAGGCATAAGTTTCCAAAACACCCACCAGGTTTTTCAAACTGAATTTTGAAATAAAATAAGGAGTAAGTCTGTTTTAATGAGCTATGTAGATATTTAAAAAATATTTCGACAAGTATAATACACTAGTGAAAGTATTTTTATGGGTAGCTTCGTTTTCAATTAAAAAACAACTGGGAAACATTTTCTGTAAAGCGTCTCACACTCATTGAAAATTACTTTCAATCACAAAAGGCGAAGTTTTTGGATAAATCCGCTTGTTCTCAGTGTAGTTTGCTTTTGGAAGAATAACCTGACAAAATCAAACAATCGACAGTGAAATAATAAAAAAAAAATTGGTAAACTACTACAAAACTGCGCGCACCTGCTTCCTCCTATGAAGGCCTCGTCCTGGTAATGAATGAAATCGTCTGCGATAATTACTATCCCTTAACATTACAAATATATTTGAAAACTTTTCTCTGAAATAAAACACAGTTCCCGAACACTGCTCAAACGAATACTAGGCGTTGATGGCCCCTAACCGAATCACTCGACTCGAATTAACGAAACTCCAAATATGTGACACACATTGTTTATGGCAGAAAAAATTTTTATTAATTGCGCATACGGTCGAGTCAAAACGGTTCAAGAGCTAATAATGGCCGGCGTCCAGAGACTGCTTAGCATTAAGCACTTGAAGTGTCTTGAAGAGCAGTGGGCGGGAAAAAACCGAGGGTACTTAGTATCATCAGCCTCAGCACCTTTGTGGGCCTCTCAAGTGCGGTCGCTTGAAACTAATTAGGTTTGTGACCATATTTGAGAATGAAAATGAATAAAGAGTTATTTCTTTCAAATTTTCTTTCGATATGAAGCAAATTATTTTCGCTTTTAAATTACAAATAAAAATTACAATCATTTTCCGTGTTAAAAAAAACTAATCTACCTTCCATGTCCTACATAATTCGGACGTGATTTGCGAATGTTTTGAAACTATCCAACAATTTGCATGCATTTCTGTCACGCTGCGATGGACATTAAAACTGCGTCAGTGCAACTTGTTTTACATCCCTTTTACTTGAGCAAGATCGACAGAAGCAGTTGGGTACATAGAAATTCACGAAATGTCTCACAACTTTGAAAAGGCCATGAAATACAAAGCAAATTTCATTGTTTGGGCAATGGTACACCTATGCAAAGCTTTCTTAATACTACTTAATAGAAACTTTTGAGAATTCCGGATTAATGTATTTCTTACTCTATGGAGCAAAGATATACTTAATGCTTAATCGCTTCTTACTAGAAAATGTCGCACCACAAACAAGCAACAACACAAGAAAGATTGATAGGGGTCTATTTCAATGTTGAAATTCCTAAATATCTAGTCTGAGATGCCTACTGAAATATCGTTGGTGGTAGAATGATTAGTTCGATTTTAGTGTCTACACGGCACCTGGCCTGATTTTTCAAATAGCGCTGAAGGCACGCCGATTGATATTACACAAACAAGAATCTGTGTTAGGTTGCTACAACGAATAATATTGCAGTATCCGAGAGATAGCTTGAATCAAAAACAATCCGTGGAATTCCGGAAGTAAACTATTTCTCTGATCTCAACTTCTAAAATGCCCTTGAGGTCATTAAGAATAGTTGCCCAATGCTCGGAGTCTTATTACCGAAGACTCGGACCTTTGCACACATTTCAGGCTTTACAGCTGTTGAAGGGTAAAGTTATCTTTAAACCATGTCATCACAAAGTACCGACAGTTAAAATATGTATGTACATATGTACTATGTAAATGCTAAAATTTTCGAGTCGAGACGAATCGAGTTTAGCATGACTACCGATGAAATAAATGCTTAAGTAGACATAGAAGAAATTTTAATTTTCCCATAAAATTTCGTGTGAATAAAGTCGGCCGTAATATTTTAAGGACTGTGGTTTTCAATATTGACCAAATTTTGATTGAAGTTCAGAGAGCGAGCGAGCTATTCAGAATCTTGCAAAAAGCATTTTCAATAAATCGTCGTTGTAGAACTGTAATTGGATGCAGAGATTCTCTACAAAATTTTAAGATTTTAATATTCCAAAATAACTTCGCGGTTAATCGTAGTTATTTTCATTTTGCAAGCGTGCTTTTTATTTTGTCCTTTCAACGGCATCAAAGAGTTCATTCTTTATAAAAACAATGATTTTTAGCAAAAATTTTTGAAGTGAAAACTTCTTTAGCGGCGTTGTGCACTTTTTTTGGGATGGGTAAAAAATGTTAAACTCGCGTCAGGACACGTGACCCTGATCGAAAATTCGTAAGACGAAGGTGAGTAGACCGCCGGCGCGGCGTAGGAGAGGAAGTAATATCCCCCTCTCTTTCTACCGCGCGGCGAAAATGTATGCCTGCTCCTGCTGTTTCGTTGAAGCGGCGCAGGGCGCTTGCGCGAGTGTGTGTGTGTGTTTGTACTACAGCCTGCTACGCGCATCCACGGATGGTGACTGCTGATGGCTCGACCGTCTGTATATGTACTCGTAAAATTCGTGTATATAAAGTGTCAGTCTCATGCATTTGACGTCACAATTTGTGGAAGAAACGAAGGAGAGGCAGGGGACGAGGCAGTCATGAATCAATCCGTTTCTGAGGCTGCCTGATGCATGCCCGGGCGGAAATTGAGAATGTGTGTGTGTGTGTTGTAAACGGGTCATGATAGTGTTTGATTTTCAACCGAGCAGGCAGCTCAGAATTGACTAATGCACATGACTAGTGTAAATGCGACGCTCATTTTCATGAAAGCAAGCGAACAAGCGAAATTTGCCAATGATTTTGAGTGGAGATTTCAACATAAACTTTGCAGACGATAAAAATCAACTATTAATTGAATTTTTAAATAATGAATTTGGTTTAACGATGTCAAATGATCGCAATCTTAGCACAACGAAATAGAAAACTACTATTGATGCGGTCTTTATTAGACATTTAAATAGATTCGAATCAAAACTGTTCGTTTCTTACTTCAGCTACCATAAACCTATTGTATCAGTTTTAGAGATTGGCGATGATTAGGCTGGTAATGATGATGGTGAAAGAGTCGTTGAAATTATGGATGAAAGTTGATTTTTCTGAGAGATAAACTTTTTAATGTAAAATAATTGTAATAATTCTGAAGTGTTAAATTTTTTATGTAATATAAATTGTCATGTTTGTGTACGATAGCGCAATAAGTGAATATTGTATTTTACCACATAAATGATAGTACTTTTATACTGATAAATAAAGCAATTCGTGCGAAATTATTCCCCAACCATTCCAAAATATTCAAAAATGCACAACGTTAATGTTCAAGTTTTCACTTCTGCCGGCACTCCCGGAGTGCAACCCGTTGTTTTTTTTTACTCAGTTATTATTTCTAAGAATAATAATGGAATCTCTTTCACATTGTTTACTTATTACACTTAAATGAATGTTATTTCATTACAGAATTCTAACTACTTACTCTGCTTAAATCTCTTATTGTGTTCAGGGATAACAGAGTGAGAGCCAGCGCCTGCCAGACATACGTTAAGTATAAGGGCTGAAATTTTTTGTATGCATTCTCACTACTGTGGGTAAGAACGTTCGGGGGTTACGAATCTTAACTAATACCACAGACAAATAACTATACAGATGTCGCCTCGGCATAGGAAAACGAGAACGCATTTCTATTTCTGCAGTTTTAAACAAGTTCGAGTGAAAATGTTTCAGCAATATGAATCGAAGCTGGAGCCTCTGCACTTGTCCACTTGGGCCGGGATTTCGATCACGGGTGAGTGGTGAGTGCGAGTCACCATGCTGCCCGTCAAAGCTACTCACCATCTCACTTTCAAGCGATTGCGATAAGCATGGTGAGTTCGAACTTTCGAAAAGGTCGCAATAACACAAGCACGGCAATACTAAACGTCAAATGTCTGTTAGATTTTTTGAATTGTGATTTGTGATAGTTATTTTTCTGAAGCAATTTTGAGTAAGTAGTGGCATAAATTATACCACGATTGAAAATTAAGAAATGGTTAAATAAACTGAAATAAAATATTTCCTTATTACTTTATAATAGCAATATTCACAACAAAATGGATTTGGTGCCTGCTGCTATTGAGGGAAATAAGAGTATTAAGCTCAAGAGAAGGGAATTAAGGGATAACCAGAATCCTTTCGATATCTAGGATGTGCGGTTAGTAATTTTATTTTGAAATGCAACGCAGTGCAAACTTTAATGTGGAAATTTAGTTTTATAGAATTCTATCGATTTCCCAAAAGGATTCTGCATGGAGTTAATAGAAGAAATTACTCCACATCTTCCAAGGACTATTCGGAGAGATGCCATTCCTCCACATGTTTTGGTTCGTAAAAGCCTACATATTAAATAAAATATTCGCAATGTAAAATATTAAATTTTCAGATTTTAGCATCGCTAAATTTTTATGCGAGCGGTTGTATGTCCCAAACGAAGGTATCAGGTACAGGTACAGAATATCCTTCTGATGTCGGGATATTTTGGTCTAAAAGCAATCTTTATATAATACATGCCATTTTTACAAAGTTATTTATTGTTTTTCTCGTATTTAAACGTTGACTTCTCAAAAAAATTATTTTCTCGCACCTCAAAGCGGCAGTGAGTAAATTTGACAGTCCAAAGTGGGTCCCACTCACTAGTCACCATTGATCGTAATCGCTTTTCGGGTGAGAAAATTTTTCGAAGTCACTACTCACTAGCAGGGTTGTAAAAGAATGCAATCTTTTCGGCAAATAATTCTTTGGATTTATGTGAAAAGTATTTTAATTCATTAACTTCACTTTGATACTGGGACTTACAGAAACCAAATCGCCATTCTTTTTGAAGTCATGAATGATGCAATCTTTTCAACAAATCAAAAAGCTTGAAGTCATGAATGTGAAATCTTGTGATTTACTCACTTTCGTTGAAGTACCGCTGAAGTTTGCATTCGTTTGCAGTCATTTTCAATCAATTGAATTCATTAAGAGCTTCAGTGACTGAAATCAATTTCTTTGCATCGTTTTGTCTTGGGCGTTAAAAAGGGTCTTTATCTCGCTAAATAAAAAAGCTATGACTCAACAAATATTCATATATTTATGACGTATTAAGATAAATTGTTAGTTTTCAACATTAAAAGCTTCTCAAAATTGGAGTCTGAAAGTGCTCCACGTCGAGGAGTGTCAATCATCCCAGCAAACGAAAATAAGTGCTCGACTGCGGCTGAGGAAGGTAAGGGAGTATTGTATTTTAGAAATACTTTTTTAATGTTCGGGTATGACCATTTGGCCGAGGATCTGTTAAAAGGACTTGGGGATAAACTCATGCATTCTATTAATCTAATATTTACTTGCCGGCTAGGAATCTTTCCCTAATCCATTAGCTCCTTCACCCATTCGTCTTTCACGGTACGCCCTTTTCAGGCCGGTACGACTAACTCACAGCCACGGGAAGACAACAAGTCTTAACATGCATCATCCTTTCGAGCAGGACGGGCTCTTTCCTGTTTCGCTCGCTACATATACATATATTATATATTAACTAACTGTTTAAATTTACGCGAGTTGTTGTTACTCTGAATTCAGTTAAACAACTGAATTTGTAACTAGAAATGACTGCAAACGAATGCAAACTTCAGCGGTACTTCAACGAAAGTGAGTAAATCACAAGATTTCACCTTCATGACTTCAAGCTTTTTGATTTGTTGAAAAGACTGCATCATTCATGACTTCAAAAAGAATGGCGATTTGATTTCTGTAAGTCCCAGTATCAAATTGAAGTTAATGATTTCAAACTTAAAAAATCAATAATTTGCAGTGAATTCAAGGAATGCATTCCTTAAAGATTGCATTCTTTTACAACTCTGCTCACTAGTCACCATTGATCGGAATCGTTTTGGCAGTTTGAAGGGTGAGTGTGACTCGCACTCACCACTCACCCGTGATCGGAATCCCGGCCCAGATCCCATAACATGTTGCAGTAAAACTTCTTTTCGGCATCATCATAGAGCGAAGCAACATATTAATGTCTGTGCATTCTCAGTGCTGTGGCTGCGACCTACGTCGGTGAAAACGAGATTTATTTGTGTGTGCGCTTACGTCCTGTATGTAGGACGGAGACAGAGTCCTTTGCTTTCGCTTGCTCTTATCATTCTTAGTCCAAAGCATCACCAGAGCGCGAGCCGCAAGAGCCGAAAAGCCAAAACAAGATACATTTAGAAGAGTGATGACGAATTCCACGAAAAAAAAACATAGGGGTAGAGCGGGGATTGAACAGCTGAGAATTGTTTGTGAATTAGCTGCACGGCGCTTCGAATTTATCTGTGGGGTGGGTGGGTGCTGAGATTGCGTGAATGAATTAAAACTTCTGATTACACAGGTCAACACCAAATTTGCAGCCGAATAAATAGTAGGACATTTCTATATGATTTTTTCCGTAGATGACGAATTCGAAAAGAGAAATACTCAATTTTCATCCGCTTTCAGTAACAAAAATGGTAAGAAAGTGCAAAAGTGAAAAGGCCGTATTTTTACCATTTTTGAAAAAAACATTAAATGAAAACGAATTGTTGTAGGACATTAGGACTAGTAACATTAATAAAAGTTTGAATCTTAAGCTATTATATAAAAATACAAAAGGCTTCAAAACCTTTCGAAACAATTCGGGAATTTGACTTTTTTCCAAGCCTGGGCAAATCTGGGGGCACGGCAGTGCCCCCGCCAAGTCGACGCACTGCCGTAACATTCTTTTCTCGAAGCTATTCGGGCCATTTTCGACCCCCTGTAACTTCGTTGCGGAAAAAACTAAAAGCCTAAATTTTCAGTGACCAAGAGGGCATTACATAGCTAGATATATTTCCAAATTACATTAAATTTGAACCAGTAGTTTACGAATTATCGCTGGTCAAAGTTCTTTAATTTTGTCACTGACTCACCGATCATCAAAATTCTAAGGTACTTCTAGCAGACCCACAAGCTCCAAATTTTGAACACAGTTATTGTTTAGCCTACAAAGGAAGGAAAAACTGAAAAATCCCGAAATTTCATTATATTTAATGAAAAATAATGATTTTATTAAAAATTACGTTTATTCAAAAAATAACGCATGCGCTTGTACTCATGCTTGCCACTGGCCGCGATTGAATTTTGAAAGGATGAATGTAGTAGGCTATGAATCGTTCTGGGGGCACGGTAACATATTCTACTAATTAAAATACTGGCCGTGTAATTGCCAAGTAATTATAATTATTATAGAAATAAAGATGTCTAATATTGATACGGTCACTATAAATGTTGATAGGTAATTGATTAGATAACAATTTATAACAAATTTATTGAATAGGTGCTTCCATAGACACTAACTAATATACAGTAGGTGTTCAAAAAATTAGACGCACTGGGAAAAAAAATGGGAAATGAAACAAATTTATAAATTTCGATAAATCTATACAAGTTTTTTTTTTTTTAAACGGTCTATTTTACATTCAGGTATATTAGTGACAATTTGTGAACATTGAGATTAAAATTTAGTCACTCCGCCTTTTTGTTTTACAACTTCGGCAATTCTTCTCGGCATACTCGCAATACACGCTTTTATCATGTCTTTCAGACCTTCGTCATTTCTCCAAATATCTTCAATATTTTCTTTAAGAATAGGTACCGTTGGGTTTGGGCGACTATATACTTTAGATTTTAAATAGACCCAGCAATTTTCTATTGGGTTTAGATCAGGAGAATTGCCGGGCCAAGGAAGAACTTCAATTTCCTCTTCATTTAGGAAATTTTGCTTGATTTCGAGGTATGGCAAGGTGCTCCATCTTGCATAAATATGTAAATCGATCGTGTATGCATGAACGAATTAATGTGGGGTAAAAGAACGTCTCTTAATATGTTCTTGTACTGATCAGAACGCAAAGTTCCATTCACAAAATAAATGGGACCCGGACCTTCTCCACTTATACAGCTCCATACCATAATAGCTGGAGGGTGTTTGACTGTTCTTTGAACGCAGTCCTCATTGTAACGTTCCCCTGGACGCCTCCGTACGAAATTAAAAGATTCCGTCACCGCTTCTAGACGACATTCGTCGCTGAATATAACCTAAGAAATTTGAAATTTAGGGTAATTTTGAATGCTCCATAAACCTCAATAAAATAATAATTTGCGAAAATATTTTGACATGCCTACTTTTTCCCAGTAATCAAGGGTAAAGCTCTGATGGTATCTAGCCCATTGTAACCTTCTGGATCTCATTTTTTCTGTCAACTTTGGCTTTTTTGCTGGTCGTCTACATTTAAGATTTGCCTGATATAATCGTCGGCGAAGTGTCATCTTTGATATTTCCACCCCATGGTCTCTAATTTGTCTGTGTAAGGTCCTGGCGGGTGCTCGTCTTTGTTGTATTGCCATATGCACAATTTTCCTGTCGGTCCTGTTGGATGTTTTCCTTTTTCTTCCGCAATTTTTCCTCTTACTTCCCGATTGAGAAGTTGAAGGATTCAGAGTGCGGGCAATTCGATCCACCGTAGGTGCCAAATTTTTTTTTTTGGCCCACGATTTCCCGATTGGAAAACTCTCTGGAGTTGAACAAACTTGCTATTACACTTCTTTTATCACTGGCGATATCTTTAACTCGTCCCATTTTGAAGTCACTTTTTACTTTTAACTACTTCAGAAAACTCCTTTCTTGTATGTCACGTTCACTGAATTTTCATTCAAAAAACACAATAAATTGAAGGGGGCCTACTGGGTATCAATATTATTTATCAATGCACTCTTTAAAATCCGCTTGCACACAAAATTGTCAACTGTTTCTCCATTAATTATTTTTTCCAAATGAAGCCAAAACGAAATCGCTTTCATTTATATACCTCCCAGCCCTAACCCGTTAGATCTGGGATTTCCCTAATTACCCAAATATCCTGCACTCATTACCTGCATGACCGTAATCGTTGAAAAATTTACTTGAAAAGGATTTTATTGCAGGAAATATCCAATTTGTACGAAATTTCATAAAATTGCTGAGTGCGTCTAATTTTTTGAACACCTACTGTAACTGACTTGGTTTTACATGAGATCTCACAACTTTTTACGGCAGAAGAACTGCGTTGGGAGACTTGGCATTTTTTTACATTTTATGTTTTTGATGGGATTGAATTTACTTTGTTATTTCAAATAAGAATACATACAAAATATTTCAGCCCTTATACTTTAACGTATGTCTGGCAGGCGCTTCCTCTTAGTCTATTAGAAATTGATACTGGGTATGATACTTATTTTTTCGCCACTGTATTTAATCTATACTAATATTAATAACTGCATTTTTTTCGTGTCTCCAGAACAATACGAAAGTTTATATTGAACTGAAATTTATTAATAGTTCGTCAGAGTAAGGATTATCAATTTGCATCAATAATGCATCAAATTGCCATGATTTTTGTTCAGCAATACTTCAAATCTTGAACAACAAATTTCAGATTAATTTTCGATTTAAAAGTGGATAGAAGTCATTGCAATTTGATGTTTTTTTTAGAAAACTTTAATTTTTTCCTGTTTAATTTCACATCTAAGCAAAATCTCCTATTATTCTGGAGGCACGAAAAAAACCCAGCTAATATATATGTATGTATGCATAAAGAGTGAAAGTTTGTTTATATGTAAAAAGTAATCTCGGAATCTACTACGCCGATTGAGATGAAATTTTACACGTGTATTACGCATGAGCTCCTGAGTGCTATAGGCTATAGGTTATATTTTGTAATTGGAAAGCGGAGGGGAGAGGAAAGGAATGGCGGACTGTCAAATTTCAAAGTTTATACGATTTCTACCAAACTTGATAAAAGTAGGCGATGGTAAATTACCTGAAAAAAATGGATTAATCGAAATAGGCAGCCAGGAAAAATACTGTGACAACACTTGACAAGCTAATAATAATAAATTCCAAATAAATGTTATCCCGGACAACGCCCGGTACGAGCACAGCTAGTATAATAATAAAAGTTATTGTTTTTTTACTATTATTGGTTAGCTGACAAAAACGGGTACTCCTAATCGGAGCACCTGTGAGCTTGGAATACCGACTAAAACAGGGTTTCCTAGAGGAGCCCCTTTTGGCTGCGTGAGTGCGGACGGATGGGTCTGCGTGAGTGGCGTGCGCCCGTTACGGGCGGGATTATAGGACTCCACTCCACCCTGAAGTAATGTCTCGCAGACGTGTCCGAGGTGGAGCTCCTAGAAGTGGGTAGCAGAGTTTTAGCTGGTAAGCTTGACCATGTGGTCAGAGGGCCCGACACACGGGTGGCTTCCACCACCTGTCCTAGGTGCATAAACGCATTTCCCCGCTCCCACAACAACAAAAAAAAAACATTGATTATTAATTATTTTTTAAACATGGACCAATAAATAACAATTCATTTTTTTTATTGTTAGCTTTAAAGTAAGAAAATTCCTAAAAAATAAAAACTGTAATTTTCAATACTTTATGTAGATGTTACCCCTTAAAGATGAGAGTCAGAATACAATAGTTGCGTTTTTTTCCAAATCGGTTCGGGTTTAGATTTAGCAGGAAAGATAAAGTACAAAAGTATACTCTCCTTTATACCTAATCTGGAAAATGAATATGGAATAATTTTGTGAATTTTGTTGTTACCGAAACTATATTTATTTATTTTGGTGTTTCACTTTATTCTAAATATTAAATTTAATTATTTCTAACAGAATAAAATAGAACAGAAATAAAATAAAAATTACAGCGTTTCCCCAGGAACCTTTTTTTAATATGGGGCCCACATTAACTAACTTTGCTGGAAGATGGATTATCTGAGTTCAACATTTCCAAAAAAAATTATTTTTAAAATCAAAAATAATTTTTAATTTACTTGAAACAAACATGCCGAATTTTAGAAAAAATATAGCAAACCGTAGAATGCTAAATTTAGGTATATTCCTAATAAGCTAACCTTTTTTTTGATTCAACGAAGTTTACAATTCTTTGGTTTTTGTTCACACATTTACACCGGTAGTGAAATTTGCGTTTCTCGCCACTTTGCGGCTGCATTGAACGCTCATCGCTTCATCGGACTACACCGAACTAAAGTGCGATATGAAATTTGATAGCAACGATAATCGTTTCGGTTTAATTATTGTAGTGATGTTCAAAATTATAGGACGGAACGATGGTTGATATTAGCAAACGTTCACGTGAGAGCCACCGGTGGTACGCATCGGCATGAATGAGTTAATAAAGCCATATATTTACACATATGAACTTATATTTTCTTTAGAGACAATAATATGTATTTATTTACTTACATTCAGTTGTAATTTTCAAAAAATAAATTTCTTTTTGAATATTTTAATAGAATTTACTTTTGAGAACCTTTTAGCACATAATAAAGACTAACCCAGAAGGCCCATCTAGAACAAAAATTTGGTCCCTGTTTCAATCTACAGATTTTTAATAAATCAAATCCCACTGCAGAAGAACTGATGAACCAGGGCATATATGGCCGAGTGGTCCATTTCTATATGTCAGTGTTTTCCCTCCAGAAGAACTGTCAGATTTGTGCAAATGAATGACAAAGTCGTCACCATAAAAAATTTTTTGTGGGGGGGGGGGCAAAGCATAAATTAATATATTGATAGAAATATTACTTTACTTAATACTTTCTTTTTATTGGGTTTTAGGTCCCCGAACGATGTCCACATGCAGAACAGGTGGCTACAACAAATTAAATCGCCTGCAAAAGTTGGCCCCTCCGCAGTGCCAGCAAAAATTTTACGCCTGTACTGAGTGATGGCTATGTGTGAGTGTTTCGACTCACACATCTTTGAAATGGCTTCACTTTTTTCGGCTCGTTTCCACTCCATATTCGTTCGTTCCTCCGAATTTTTCACGATAGCCCCCCGTTTGTTCCACCATGCGGTAGACATTTGTCAAATTCACATCACATCTGACGTTCGCTTTGTCAAATTGAGTTGTTTAGAGTCGAAATTCAAGTTATGCAATTCTGGCGACATGTTTCACCGAAATTTCTATTTTTAAAAAACAACAAGCAGTAGGCTTGGTTTATTTAATGTAGAACCATAAGAAGAAAGATATAAATTTCAAATTATAAGTATGTATAACATGCAGACTTTGCCCATGTTGTTAAAATTGTTTTTGCTTGTAGGTATGTTCCTCAAAATAAGTAAAATAGGCCTGGCCGCTACTGCTATTAAAATTGCTGATAGCAAGCAACATAAATTAAATAAAATTGATGAAAAAGCTCATTACAAATGCAAGCCTTCTGATCTGCCAATGTATGCACCGATCCATTCAATTGAGAAGTTCGTTTCGGTGAGTACTTTGTTTTTATTGAAAGAATTAATTTATGGCACTCTAGATCCAAATCGAAACCGCCTCATCCCGAAGATTCAGCCGCTAGAAAGGCACTAGAAGGCGGTATTTCTGTCGTGCGTGTTGAAGTCTTTAAAGGAATTAATGCAATTGCTGCCCAGAAAAATAATGTTGTGGAGTTCATTAACACCGGAAAGGAGCATTCGAAATGTAATTACATATTACTATACTTCTTAAATGTAGTAATGAGCCGTATGTGCTATTTTAGTTATATTTGACTACTTAAATGAACCGGACAATAGTCTTCCTCGCGTCGGAGCAATTGCCATTGGAGGGTTATCTGGCTTTATTTTAGCGCTTCGGGGTGGTTTCATACGTCGGCTGTTTTACACATCTTTGGGATCTGGCGTGATAGCATCTATATGCTATCCGAAAGAGGTAGAAAAATATGCTCAGAGTTGTCTGACTGAAACAAAAAAGACAGCTACGATTGCATATAATTTTGCGGTTGGTGTAAAGCCTGGAGACGATGTGAATACTATTAATTGGCCAAAATTCCCTACGAATATGTCTGAGGTCAGTGAATCCATTTTCGATTTAGCCAAGAATGCTAAAGATAGCCTGATATCTTCGAAGAAATAAGTGATCATTGAAATAAGCAGAACTTAGGTATTTTGCCCTGTACTCAATTAATATAAATAAATAAATAAAAATAAAATACTTTGCAATTTTTCAACGTTTGCTGAATTTATCTATTAAATTGAAGGAAACTATTCTTGTTGAATGGTTTGCCTCGATGAGGTAAGTATTAATCAAAAGTTAAGAGAGTAAAAATTACGAAAGTGACTGTGAAATGAGTAATATTGTATATAACTTACAGCTTCTTACGTAAAGCCATTTTAATAATAAATCTGGTAAAATATGTCTTATATACCATAATTTTGATAGCTGCCCAAACCGATATCACAATTTCGTTTAAAAGTTAGAAGCTTCTGACAGACAGACAGGCTGCAAATTTTGCATTTATACGTATCGCAGATATAATCAAAAACTGATTAATGCTTTACTTTCTCTGGTTTTTAACCACGTCCATTTATGCGTATTTTACTGAACATAATTTTGTATATTAGTTTCTCAGTATTTTTATTAACAAACAAAATAATAAACAGACAAAAGTGGGAATAGCATCTTTTGCCCACATTTTCTAAAATCAACAGCCTTTATTTTGGAATCAAGTAAAAGTACCCCCTTTTTCAGTATTTACACCAATTACAACCAGGAAAAGTAAATCAATAATAATTCGAAGTCAATAGAAATATAAAATGAACGAATGAAAGAAATACAAACTTTTTCGTTCCATTTATATACAACAACCGCGTACAAACCAAATGCTATTTGAATTAATAAGATTTTCCTTTTACAAAGTATTTCTATTTACTGAGAACTTTCTCTATACAAAATGTAGTATGTAGTAGTTAAAATGCATTTCCATATTATTTTTATTTTAAAAACGGACCATTCTCAAATCGAAAAATCTTAAAAAATTTTAGAAATATACGTGCCCAACACTTTATGTTGGCATGTTAATAAGGGAAACAATTTTTGAAGAAAAATATTATATGCAGTTTAACTGCAAGAGTAAGAAAACGCAACTATAAAAATATGGCGAAGCAATATATTTAAGAAACTAAGTAATTTTGATCAAAGGCAGTCTTAGCAAAGACTATAACTATTATATATATATAGCTATAAAGTCTTCGGTTTTAGGTAGGATACTTGATAAGTCAGAGCATTAGTACAAATACTTTTAATGCCCATAATGTGGAAAGATCTCCTTTTGAAAGAACACTTCAATTCTCCCTGACATTACAGTTTTTTAAGCTAACTTTAAAAAGTTATTAAATCCAGGTAATACAAATAAAATGCATCTCTTTCAGCGAGAAAACCCGAGTTTAGGCTTAGGAAACTGGCTAAAAGTCCAAAAATATAAAGAGAAACGAGACGCAATCGGAACGTAAACAAATACCTTCAATTGCCTCATCCCTCGAAGCGACTGCCGGCGGTTCACTTTTGATTTGTAATTGCAAAGCTCATGGTAGTAATTGTCGCCGCTTTTCTTTTCACTGCACGATGATTTCTTCACTTTAAATAAACTAGAGATTGACCTTCGAAGCACTGGTGCCATTTTCAAATTATTTACAGTTGTGAATGACAGTTGACAACTGTTTGAAAGACCAAACTCGGCGGTAATGCAGATCGTAACATTTATTGACAGCGAGATGGCGCGTAAAATACTTTTGGGGTACGTTCAATATCTCGACTCGAGTCGACTCGGGTAAATCTGACTTACTCCGGAGCGTTCAATATCTCACCCGAGTCGACTCGAGTCATTTTTACTCTTACTCTATGTCGTTCATTATCTTACTCGAGTTCACACGAACTATTGTCTGTGAAGTTTTAGATTAGGTTGTATGCGTGAGATGTTTGACTCGGGTTGCCGTTCATTATCTTACTCGAGTCGATTAAGCTTACTCGAGTCAGTTTAGACAGTGGTAAAAAGGTCGAAGCAAAGTGACTCGACGTTAAATTTGATGTCATCATGGAAGGGCTTGGGGTACTTGTAACGTACCAAGGAGATGCTGTTGCGGAAAATGGGGAGATAATTACCCAAGAAAAGGCAAGGTGGAGCAGAAATGCTACTCTTTGCCTTATTGATGCCTATATATACCTACAAAATGATTTTTCGTCAGACAGAGTAAGGCGTGAAGTAGTATGGAAAAAAGTTGCAGCGAAAATACAAGAAAATAATTTTAACTATATATTCTCCATTGCAACACTTAAAATATTTCATATTATTACTTTTCTCTCCATGGTTATACGCTGTTATGACAAATTTGATTTTTCTATGATATCTACGCACACATTTGTAAGGTTGAACTCGAGTAAAATTTGCTCGAGTCGACTCGGGTAAGATATTGAACGCTCCGGAGTAAGTCAGATTTACCCGGGTCGACTCGAGTCGAGATATTGAACGTACCCTTGATGTTGAAACCACCACTTTGAAGCAGTAACGACATCTGCCTTTTAAAATCTCGTTCTTCCCGGCTTTCAATTTGAATATTTGAATTAACGATTTTTCATCATAGCCAAGACCGCAGGCAATGCAACTCAAGGCGAAAAGTTCCTTCCTGGTCATACTAAAATTAATCTGTTTTGATATCTAAGATATAACGGAATGATTTTATTGTTTTAGATTTCAAAACTAATCATTATTTTCAGTCCTCATTTAAAACTGGTCAAACTGAAATGATTTTCCTCTCTGACTAAACAAAATCATAATAAACTAAAGAACATTTAGGATTAAAGAAGATATGCTATAATTTTATAATATTTGTTTTCTTTATTGATTTGGTGTATTTAAACTATTGTCTAATTCTATTAATTCAAAAAGGGCAAAGACCAAATGAATAAACAAAAATTATTTTCCTTAGAAAAAAACCACCATCTTAAAATGTTCATTGTATTTTCAGATTTATTAAATAAAAGTTGTGCAAACGAACATTTTTGCAAAATCCGTCTTTACATTCTCTTTACGTGTTAATAACTGTCATGAACGTATAGACTATAGAGCATTACTCAATAGTAGGGGAGCCCGCGATGCTAAATTTGTAGTTACTCGAGCGTCGTGGGGACCTATTGGATTCCGAAGATTATATGGTAGAAAGAAAAAAAGGTTATATCATGTTTTCACTTACAGCGGTGGGGGGAGTGACTATAAGCTTTCAAAAATGTAAAAAAAAACAGTCACATGGAAATACTCGAGCGCGTCAGATATTAATATTGTATATGCGCCACGTGTCTCTGATGACGGAGGAATATTAATCTGCCGGTTTGAATGGTGGGGATGGCCGTACGAAGAGGTACAAAATAAGAAAAAAAAAATTTACTCGAGCGCGTCAGTTTTTCAGAAGGGCTGTTAAGTAGACCCTAAAGGAGCTCCTATTTCAAAGACTGACGATTTGGACGCGACCAAACCTCATGGCTGATTTTTCAAAATGCAAAAAAAAATCGTGACATTGAAATACTCGAGCGCGTCAGATTAACATACAGTCGGTTCAGCTTGATGTCCTTGTCATGCTGACCCATAATCTGACAATTATGTGGAGGAATTTTCTTAATCTGACCATTTGAAAAAAAATTAATTGTTTCTGACGTAAATTTTATAGCTTTTTCAAATTTTTTTTGTTCACAAAATACACATTTCGCACTATTATCATCCATTGTTATAGCACATATAAAACTTATTGCGATTAATTCATAAAACTTTTTTTGGAGCACAATAAACTAACCCAAGCGTTGTACACATACAAACAAGAACGTCTCGTCGTGATCAGCTGTGATGGCATCATGGCGTCAGAAAGAGTGGACGGAAAGTAGTGGCGGTGCGAGAGAGTAAGATAGAGAAAAAGTGAGAAGGAAAGAGAGGCGCGGAGTAGGATATACATAGTTCTTTATTAATGATTTTAACTACTTCGGCTTGTGGAAATCGGCAGATTATTATATTCCCGTGATCCTTGAAGGATTTACGTTCAAACTGAAGAAAAATCAAACGCGCTCGAGAATGTCCAGGTGACGTTTTTTTTTGCAACTTTGTGACTCTGCCATTTCCTTACGTCACGCTTAAATCGTCAGATTATTGAAATACATACTTTTCTGCATGTGATGAACTCACCATTCCTTAATCTGACGCGCTCGAGTTTTTCTAATGATCCATTTTTTTTACTATTCTGATCGGCTGCCCTAGACGTTCGACGCTATATCAAAGGTTCATGTATGGTGGAGGTACTGAACAGAGTGCAAGCTTTCCCCCTTATGTTATTCTGACGCTTGGGCTCCCCTACTACAATGAATAATAATTAAAAGCAATTAAACGTGGATCTGGCATGATTTTTGCTAGTTATAGCTCGCGAAAGATAGTTGGGATTCCCAGGATATATTTATGTGCGAGTTTACTGATCTTTTTTTATATGCGAGTTCTGGGATTAATACTTTCAGTCTAAATATTTTAATCATGAGGTAGATCTCCACAATACTGACAGTAGTCTTTAGATAAACTTCTTTTTAAATACATATTGCAAATCTTCAAATATATTCGCAATGACTTTATATTTACTTGGTAAACATTTTGAAGGTCAGTAAACGGCACCGGCTTCCCATAAAAGATCTTGTAGTCGCGTTAATTATGGGAGGCAGTTTCACATATACACGACCCTCTTTTCCAATAATCATTATAAACGGCAACGGCAATTTCCACCCGTCAGGGCACTTTAGTTTTTAAAATAAATCACTATTTGGAGTATAACGTAAAATTCTTATTCCAGTTACCTTGACATCATCCTTAAATTCGTTAAATGTTTAAACGATTTTTTAGTCCTGGTATATGTTACGCCATATGGTGTGTTGTGTTTGTTTCTTTATAAAAGATCGAGATGACAGTGATTTTTAAAATTCATGGTTTTCTCGAACAGCATTTTTTCGATTTTTTTCACACATCAAAAACTTGTTCGAAATAAATTTTTTTAACCTCTACCACTTTTTTCTAATTAACATTTCTGAAATATTTTGGTAGCAATCGCATAGCCGCATCTTTCCTGAGTAAAATGATTTCTTTTTGAGACGAGTACAACAACTACAATTACATAAATAATGATAATCATACAATAATGTTTTTTTTTAAAGAATTAAAAAAAATTAAAAAATGTTTATTTCGGCTTTTCATTGAATAGAACAAAATAAATAATAAAAAATCAAACTCCCGTGAAATCGTGTATTGCTTCAAAATACTTTAATTATAAATTTTAAAATAAACTAGATTACTCTTAACGAATCGGCCGGCACAAACATTCAATGTTGATCATTTAAATAAAAATCATGGACGTAATAAAAGACTTTTCCGGCTGTTACGATGCACAGAGTGTGTATTCGGTACATGAGCAAAAAAAAGGTATAATTTACTAAAAAAAACTTAGATACAAAAAACGACAGGTAATTGTAATAAATCATTCTCTTTGTGCAGTACCCAACATCCAATAATTTTGCCACATTTGCTTCTTATTCATATCTAAATATGAATTACAAGACACCAAGCACTCCTGAAACAAATTTCTGTTAAGAAAATAAAGCACTTCAAAAATAAAAAACTTACCTGTCCAAAGATGGTAGAGATCTTGTAATGTTCTGCTGCTAAATATCGATTTGTAGCAGTATGTGCTATCACCAGATCCTTATTAGTCTGAAAAGTTAGGAAGGTGTCAATGCTGTAAGTATGCCTTTGACACCTCAGTTAAAATTACTTCGTATAATAAGAAATATTAAAATAAAATCGTTTTTCGACTCTTTGAATATATAAAATATTCTGAAAATTTCAAACTGATCAAATAAAAATTGTTCGATATATACATATAACTGTAATATAACCTTAACTGCAAACTCCTTCAATCATACTTTCAATTTTACATACTTGATTCTTTCTTTAAACTCGTATGTGTCAACACAACATATTTTTAACTTCTGAAGTTCACATAAAGCTAGAAAATTCTAAATTAAATTTAAATTTATTTCTGTAGGATGTTTTATGCGAGAATCATGATCTATTTTTAGATTGATTGCTTTAAAACCAAGCGAAATCATCGTGAGATGAAAAATGAATTCATACATCGAAAATTATGGACAAATTTTTAATTAAAGTGTACATAGAGAGCGTTTCTTTGTCATATCTTAAAAAACTATGATAAATGTATAAGAAAAGTATAAGGCAATTAGGCAGCGAGGAAAATTTATCTATTTGGAGTACTTAGGGTGTATTCAAGAATTCACCCGCCTGCGCGTCCGTTGCATCTGCAGCCAGTTAGATAATGAGCCCCATTCTACTAATTTCTGAAATAGCCACTAGTGGCTATAAATCAGTTGTTAAACATCATAGCCACTGTGAAAACTGCGGCTATCCAACCAAACTTTAATTTAAAGAGCTTTCAAAAAATAATGATGACTTTGTTTATTTAGATTATTTAGAAGGTTTTAGCTATTTCTTATGATTTTTTAGAGTGGAGAGTTAATTTAGATTTTTTTTATCAATCAATTTGCAATTAAAATAAAAAAATTTAAATGCCTATCGATGTTTAGGTTTTATCCTAAGAGAAATTCCAAACAAATCAAATATATAGTGCTGAAAGAGATGCGTATCCGACTGAATGCCTTTTTATTATTGTTACCGTTGATCATTAAGAGTAGATGTGGATCAGTGTCAACCTGTGGAGTTTTCAGAAGTTTAATCAACTGTCTCCGAGTCGAATTTGGAAATATCTTCAAGATTCACAGCCCTATTGAGACTTTATTTTCTACACATATCATCAAACAGATACGTAATGCTAGATTCTTTTTGAATTATTTAGGTCTTTCTTTAATCTTGGGGGCGATTTTCCGGTTTTTTCTTTTTTGTAGGTCTGTTACTTGGCAAATAGCACGCCAAGACCTAGCCCAACTTGCCCCCTTTTATAAATATTTTATTAGATGCGACTTTGGCTTTTCTGACTGTGACAACAAAATTCAACATTATACAAAGATATACATATTTTAAAACTTACACTTATATTTTTTCCCTCCGTTTCGAATCGCATTTTTGGATCTTCATGTAAGCATCTCCACTTACAATGTGCAGTACGAATATGACTAGATGCCCCAGTTTTCTTTATAAAAAAAAAAATAAAAGACATTTTCTTTTTTAGGATGTTTAAACTGGTGTTTGTTTTACCTACAGTTAAGACACACAGGCCAATCGCCTGATTTTCTTCGCCATAGTTATTTTGAGGTGTGTGAGTTGTAGAAATAATACTTGATAAGTTCTCACATTTAGGAGCACTAAACAATACAAGAGGGCGCTCCTCAGCTTCAACGCATTCAAGGAAAAAATCCTGGCCATAATGAAGATTTTCACCATCTCTTTTCTCCTTATCGGCACTATAATTGCAAAAGAAGTAGAAAAATTAATATTTTCTTTACAATTAATTGGATGTTTGCAAATTAAACTATCCAAAAAACAATGTTTTTGAGTATTAATTGAAGTCATTTTTTAAATTTCCATTTCGAAATACATATACGAAACCTACCAGCAATTTTTTATAACATTTGCTTCCATCAGCAGAATAAAGATATACTAGATTAGATCGTATAACATTTTTCTAATTAAACAAAACAAGTACCCAAATGTTTTTGGATTAACTGAAATTGATTTGAAATAAATTAAACTGGAAAACATTACTATAAACGATTTTTTTTTATATGTATATACATATATGTAAGTAATTGTAATATATACGAGGCGTAACTGTATTTTTACAAAAGAAATAAAAATTCAAAAGCCAAATCGAGTAAAAATATCTTGTTTTGTTCCCGAGGGGAACATATGTATGTAGTTATATGTACCTATTTTTCTCATACTACCGCCGAAAGTTCAAATTTAGTACGTTTTGCGGAGCAAGACGGCAGTTTTACAGCCAGTACATTTATTAAGTGCGTACAACTAGGGAGGAAAGTAGAAAATTCCAACCCGCGTGGAGGTTACCTGTTAGTACCGAACCGTAGGCTCTTTATTAACCAATCAGTATCAAGCTTGTACAACGCAGACTACAAATTGTGTTGAAATACCATAAGATTACTATTACCTTCTTATTATGAAAACATTTCGAACACAGGGCTTTAGGGACGGAGCAACTGTGAGTTCACATCGGTCGTTAAGTGCCTGACTATCATTGATTCTTCTTTCATTAACTACAATCGATAAGGTTGGCATGTGCTCCTTGTAAAGATCGCAAACCTTCATCTTGCTCGCTATCAGCTGAACTGGACTTCCAAATATGACCTTCTTCATAAACGTAAGCGGCACTTCTCTAAAGAATGTGCTGAACAAGTTTCTTGTTGTCTGTAGTGCTAATTTACTTTGTTTTTTGTGTTCGAGGAACTCTTGGATTTCATCCTGATAACACAAGTTAATAAAATGAACAAATATTCACCCAAAATGTGTTAGGTCAAACCTCCACTAAGCAAAGCTCTTCATACCAATTACCAATTCGAACACTTTGGCAATATCCATGATCAGTTTTCGGTTGGTTCATTGTTTACTCATTCAAATTTTCTTTACAAAAAAAAAGACACTAAATGACGTTTCTTCCGAAAGGATACAACAAGCATAGGATCAAATATATGGACTACTGGGATTGTTTCTATGACGTTTTCACCTTGAAGAAAAAAAATTGTAAACATCGTTGTTTCGCTTCGTTCGTCATGCCGACAGTGATAATGAAAATTAACATGTAACATGTACATTATATTAAAACACTAAAGGGGGCATTGAATATTTTTTGAGAAATTTGTATTGGGATGTTTGGCATGGATTATAATATACAATTTTTTTTTTAAATATTTGTCTGTTTGCCTATTTGATCGCCCATCACGTGAAAACGGCTGGTCCGATTTCAATTGAATTTTCTTTATTGTTATAGCTTATAGGTAATAGATAGACTTAAAAGCATAGTCAAGTTTCAATTCGATCTGTTGAGTAATCCAAATTTAGATTTCCTTACTATGAGTTGCCATATAAAATAGGAGTCATGATTGTTTGGGGGATACGAGACTAGGCATGCTTGTGCGAGTGTGGAACGAGTTTGTGGGTGAGGGGGGAAGTGACGCTTTGCGGGGGGATGCGCACTTCACCGGTCTATTTTTCCGCGGAACGCACTAATACAAAGCTGTCAATCACTAACACAAATATGAATATCTTATATCTTTATTGAATTCCGCATTCGCTCAAGCATGCCTAGTCTCGCATCAAACGCGGACTTAGTGCACTCATTGGGCCTTTCCGCACGAGTATTCTTGAGCGTGCTGCCAACCGGTTTTCTGGGCAAGTGGCAAAAGAGAAGAGCTCTCCTCTTTTGCCACTTGCCCAGAAAACCGGTTGGCAGCACGCTCAAGAATACTCGTGTGGAAAGGCCCATTCAGCGCTGAAGTCCGCCTAGTCTCGCATTACCCTTTAATCGTACCGAACTAAAATTATACTCACACGAGCGTAGCCGTGGGCTATCTTTTGGACCAAAAAGTCGCAAATTACATATATGTAAGTGTAAGACTAAAAAATTATTATTAATGAAATAAATACCGCTCGAACAAAATCGTAGGCATTCGCTATTTAATACAAGTGATAATAGTAATGTGGTAGAGTAATACAATTTAGTAATAAAATAAAAAATGGCAAAAGTAGCTACATATATTTTGCATCGTTTAAAAACCCCAGTTCTCCATAAATAAATTTGACTATAACCCTACCAACAGCATTTGTACGATTTTTTGAATGAACTTTATACAGGGTGTTTTGCTAAGATCTGAACAGGGGTATGCCAATCGATTCTAAATGGTCTCGTGATCAACGTTTGTTCGGACACCCCCCTTAAAATCTGTCCTTTCCCCCTAAAATCTCAATTGAAACTTTCGAGGAGAAAATGCATTATAAGTTCTTTCAGAGACATCCTAAAATACTGCTTGATAACGCATAAGCTGTGCCTTCAAGCTTTCCAACGAGACCACCCACGACCCAATCCGTCAACAAACAAGCGCGGGAGACCCCGTCAAATTTTGAAAATGGCAATTTCAAAGCCCGAAATTTGACCTACGCAACTACCCCGTTATTATAATTTGAATAAAGTACGAGTACGTGTGCACATATGTCGACCTTCTTCGTCCTTAGTATCCAGCATATTCCAAATCGAATCCCATAAAAAGTAACTACACCACATACAGAAAGAAGGGGGATAAAGGAAAAAAGGTATGCATTAAATTAAAACACTTCTTTAGACAAAGCGAGTATAAAAAGAAGGACTACACCTATATTCATATAAATATATAAATTTCATAATGAAACCCATTATATCGGGAAATTAATATTCAGCTGGAATGGTGTCAAATCCTTAGTAATGCTCAGAGTAGCTCCATCATTGACCATTTTAAAAGCTAATCGAGCTATATTTCTAGAATCATCAATTCCCGAATGTTCTCGACCTTCAAATTGCAGTCCGACGTGGCACAGAGCATCAGTGAAATTGAGCGGCCGAAATTTGTACCACTCTCTAAATATTGCCTTAAGATCAATCCACTGGTTAAAAAACTGGGGCTTCTTTAGACGCTTACGAGCGCATTCCTTTGCAAGACAAACACCAAAATCCCAGTCTGACCAAGTTGTAAATGCACAATTCCCAAGTCTGTTATCTTTCGACATTTTTGGAAGTAAAAGATTACGAGGTCTGAGCTCCTTCCGCAGCCATTCCTGGAACATCATTAGTGCAGTTTGAAGAGGTATGCCGTTATCTATGTTTTTTTGTGTAATTCCAGTCAGTTCTGTACAAAATGCACTTAATTTGGGAGACTCTATTGGCATTACATATTTGTGGAACTCTGCTTCGATTTTTCCAGTTTTTAAGTTAACTAAAACAGCCGGAAATTCTAAAAATATGAAAAATGAAATAATATGCTTAATTTGCGTTATTCGTGTATACCTATTATCTCCGATTCCCGCCAACGCGGAGGAGCCTGCTTTTCCCAACATGTTGCTTCGAAATCAACTACTATTATATAATCAAAAGGCTGAATTGTTATTTGCACACGCTGCCCAGAAGATGTTGAATTTTGTGCATTTGAGCTGTTTCCGTAAATTGTTTCGACCAGTCCCAATTGTCTAAATAAAAACAGCATTTCAATTCAAAGTGTACACCAAAGTAAAAAAATAAATATGAAGTTAATCTCAAATGTTATTTATGTATTATATTTCATTCTTATTATATAGGGTGTTTCGTATAGCGTATTCAACCGTCAACCGTTTGGGAGTCACAGGGTGATTCTTAAATTTTCCATGGCATGCCCATAACTATTGGATCTTATTTTTTGATCTGCTCAATGCAGCAGCATTTAAGGCCAAAAACTACCATCCCAATGTGCTTTCCAAAAATGTCAACAATGTTGACCCATTCTACCCAGTGCAGTAGGTCACTCACTTCCGAAAGTAGAACAAAAAATGTTTTGTTTTTCCAAAATTCACCTTTTCTTCGAAATTCATGTAATTAATGCACTTATTTTTATAGAATTGCCCATCTTATTGCCTTTTCAAAACATATTGTACGTCCAAGAAAGATAGAGGTATTCTGGAAATATCAAAGAGGGTTCCCTAATCGATGTGTACCCCGCTAGGTTGGTAATTATATAGATGTCTAGAAAATTCTCTGCGAAAAGTTCACGAGAACTATGTTATCGTTCTAGTAAAATGTCTAAAGATTTCTGGCATTGCTGAGACGGTGAAACCACACTCCAGATAGTTTGAGATTTATATAATAGCATAAATAAGAGTTAAATTTACAAAGAGATGTAATACACGTATATACATATATTACTTTTTAAAATAGCGTATTTTCTTTGAATTTTTTTATAAGCTATATAATTTAAATATTTATGAAAACAAAAAAATTTTTATCACCCCATTTCAAGCTTTGAACTGAATTTTGAAAAAAAAAAAACCGCGACGCACGTACTATATTTTTGTCGTGACAACCACGCAAATATCTGAGCGATTTATACAATAATATGCTTAAAACTGCTGTAGCGACCAAAGGGCTAATAGAATTAGAGAATTTTAGGTGTCAATTTCTGCGTAAAATAACAGAGAAACTAGAAACATAACCAAAAATAACCAATTATTATTTTCATTGTAGATTACAAACCAAAATTGATAACAATTATGAGTTAAGCGAAAAGGACACGAATTATATTAACAATATGAGTAATACTCGACATTTCAATAAGCTCACATAATATTCTCCTCATAATTCACTATGTTCATTATGGAAACTGAAAATGTACTGTTGTTTTTTTTCTTTTTTAATGAAAGAACGAATTTCCACGAACGATAACTAATACATACATATATACCCTACAGTAAAAGTTTTGATAGATATGTGATAGGTTATAGCCTCGGGGAAAATTCACCAAAAAATAATAGTAAAAACTAAAACAAATGGATTTTCGCAAATCGTTTCTTTAGAACATCATTGTTGCCTTGCCAAAGTGTACTTGATTAATTGTAGAAACATTTCCTGCTTAGTCTTCCCGAAATAATATAACTTTTGACTACCTAATTGTAATAAAAATCACCAAAACATTATTTACGCATCATTCAATGAACTTCTAAATCTATGACTAACTCCGCTGAGTATTCTGAATGCGGTGTTCTTGGGGTATTGTCACTCTAAAAGATCCAGGGGAAGTTATTTAAAGATAACTTGCCGTTTGCGGTTGCTCAAACGTGACAAGAATATTCAAGACTAGTGTTTTTACATATACCGAATTTATGAGCATTGCAGATGCTAGTTACCAAAAATAATAAGCTCTACCATGCGTGAGTGCGCCTATAAAAGCAAATGATGCTTACCTTGCCAAACAGTCTGCTTTTGATTTTGCTACATAACTACATATACGTGAATCTTTATTTGCTATGAAGATATTTGCGATAATTACTATTTTTTTCATGTTTAATATTATAACAATAAGATCATTATGGGGTGATCACGCATTTTCGAGAAGAGGTGGAGGGGGCTATAGAGGAAGGGGACGATCTTATACAGACATAGCCAGAGTAGTCAACGCTAACCCGTATATAAATCCCAGAGGAAGACCGTTTCCAGCACAACCCTTTTGGCCATATGGATAGAAGTTTTTAATTTTTATGTAAATTGTAATAAAAAAATATTGATAAGTAAAAAAAAAAGTTTATTTATAACTCCTTGTGCTCTACTTCCAATATTCAAAACAAAAGTAAGTTTTAGTTGTGGTATTATAACTAAATAGGATAAATGTTAATTTCACTGCAACGAAATAAAGAGTAGAGTAAATTTACAATGCATTAAAATGGGTTATTCAAAATTGTTTACCTCTTGTTACGAATTTATAAATTACACTGTTGCTTTTCATCCATATTCTGTCAATATTTTTCATTTAGTAATGATATTCAAGAATTAAAAATCGATTTTAGCACTTTCATCAAATATTAGCTGCGTTTTTTTCATGCCTCCAGAACAAAAGGAGATTTTGCTTAGATGTGAAATTAAACATGAATACCCTACAGGAAAAAATTAAAGTTTTCTAAAAAAAAAATATCACATTGCAATATGACTTCTATCTATTTTTAGTCAAAAATTAATCTAAAATTTGTTCTGTTCAAGATTTGAAGTATTGCTGAACAAAAATCATGGCAATTTGATGCATTGTTGATGCAAATTGATAATCCTTACTCTGACGAACTATTAATAAATTTCAGTTCAATATAAACTTTCGTATTGTTCTGGAGACACGGAAAAAACGCAACTATTTACTAAAATACATGTCAAACCTGGATAAGCGAGAACTGGATAAGTGAGAAAACTCTATAAGTGAGAGTAATAGCCAGGACCCGTCATTTTAAGCTCCCAAAACCTCTATTAGCGAGAAACAGAAACCTCTGTAAGAGAGAGTCGTTTTTCCCTCATAGACCTCCGTAAGTGAGACTGCTACTTATCTATACCTCTATAAGCGACAGTCGAGCTAGCTTTAAATGCGTTGGAGACGGTCCAATATTCGACAAAATTTATGAGTTAGAGAAAAACATTCAAAATACAAAAACAGAAACCCAAACGAAATTGACGGATTTTCTTAAGTGTAAATAAGTTCTAAATAAAATAAAATTACATAGTGCATGAATTTTTGTTTTGTTTTCGTAAGCATTTAAAAATACATATGTACATAATATACATATGTTGTGCATATCATGCACATAATTTTATCATATTACATATTCGTACTTGCTGTGACTTGTTATTGCTGCGTACCCCTATAAGAGAGAAACGCTACCCATGTATACCTGCATTAGCGAGAAACTCGGGTTAGTGAGAAACCTCTATAAGCGAGAATGAGATTGTGGTCCCTTGAACTCTCGCTTATCCAGGTTTGACTGTATTAAAAGAAAACTTCTCTGGTTGGGGCGAGGAAAAATTTCTCTGGCTGGGGCGAAACGGCAACGAGTAATCAATGAATTTGATTTGATTTATCCAATAATGATATGATATATTCCCTTTTGAATAATGAACGATTATTTCATTATTTTGAAAATACATACTTTTAATTTTTGTTTGATGTATGTGATTATTTATTATTATGATGGGAGACCATTTTTCATATGTACATAAGTATGTGTAATAATCTTTGCACTGAGGCTAATCGGATATTTTTGTGGGATTCCATAAGGATGCTCGTAATAACACTGAATTTATGTAAAAAATACAAATGTTCACGGAATTTGTAATATTGATTGAACATAAATTATGTAAACACTTCATCTCCCACTCTTCCCCCACTTTTCAATTGCGATACATAGTCTATGTCACTTAGGACATTAAGCGCAATATACCTATGGAATTTCTTATCAATCTCATAAGTACAGTGCTGTCTAAAATTATAGGACCAAGCTTTAATTTTGCATATATGGTGTATTCCCAAGCCCATAACTTGTTGGTAAGGAGAAGAGAGATGGTGACAACTGGTATATATGAAATCGTTGTGTGTCCTTAATTATTTCATAAATTTTTTTTAAAATTCATGTACTAATTTTAACAAAAATCGTAAAAAACTCAATACAATAGTGTTTAAAATTATAGGACCACTTAATATGATGTCTTTGGCCTTTATATACAGGGTGTTTTGCTAAGGTCTGAACAGGGGTATGCCAATCGATTCTAAATGGTCTCCTGATCAACGTTTCTTCGGACACCCCACCCCCTTAAAATCGGTCCTTCCCCCCCAAAATCGCGATTGAAAATTTGGAGGGGGTCAACCTAGAAAATGCTTCATAAGTTCTTTCAAAGATATCCTAGAATACTGGTTGATAATGCATTAGAAAGCTGAGCCTTCAAGCTTTCCAACGATACCACCCGCGACCCAATCAGTACACAAACAAGCGGGGGAGACCCCGTCAAATTTCGAAAATGGCAATTTCAAAGCCCAAAATTTGACCTTGACCCTTCATTCTGTCGATTATTTATATGGGAAGATCGAAACTTTTCCTGAGAAAAAGCTTCCCTGTCATATGGCCTTTCTCAAGAAAAAAACCGTACTGGAATCCGACGTCGCGTTCCGAAGTTATTCGTGTTACAATAATTGATAGAACAACAAAACCCACTATCCGCAATGAAGTCCAATTGGAAAGTGTCACATCGAGCATCTGCTCCGTAGGGCTGAACCATCGAACACGAATAACTTTGGAACGCGCTGTCGGATTCCAGTGCGGTTTTTTTCTTGAGAAAGGCCATATGACAGGGAAGCTTTTTCTCAAGAAAAGTTTCGTTCTTCCCATATAAATAATCGACAGAATGAAGGGTCAAGGTCAAATTTTGGGCTTTGAAATTGCCATTTTCGAAATTTGACGGGGTCTCCCCCGCTTGTTTGTGTACTGATTGGGTCGCGGGTGGTATCGTTGGAAAGCTTGAAGGCTCAGCTTTCTAATGCATTATCAACCAGTATTCTAGGATATCTTTGAAAGAACTTATGAAGCATTTTCTAGGTTGACCCCCTCCAAATTTTCAATCGCGATTTTGGGGGGGAAGGACCGATTTTAAGGGGGTGGGGTGTCCGAAGAAACGTTGATCAGGAGACCATTTAGAATCGATTGGCATACCCCTGTTCAGACCTTAGCAAAACACCCTGTATATAAAGGCCAAAGACATCATATTAAGTGGTCCTATAATTTTAAACACTATTGTATTGAGTTTTTTACGATTTTTGTTAAAATTAGTACATGAATTTTAAAAAAAAATTTATGAAATAATAAAGGATACACAACGATTTCATATATACCAGTTGTCACCATCCCTCTTCTCCTTACCAACAAGTTATGGGCTTGGGAATAGACCATATATGCAAAATTAAAGCTTGGTCCTATAATTTTAGACAGCACTGTATATTTTTTGCGGGACTTAAAATTAAAATATCGCTGCTCAACATTTTCCCCTTTCTCTCGCCCCCCTTTTTCCAATTGCGATGCAAAGCTTATATCACTCAGGCGGTTGTTTACAATATTTCATCTCAAACAAGTAAGTTCTTTTTGGGCGGCTTAACATAAATATCACTGACCAAAATTTCCCCCTCCTCTCCTCTTTCCTCTAGTGTAGATTAAAATAAAAATAAAAATTAACATTAAAATCGAAACTGAATTCAAAATCGAAAACAGGAACTATAAATTTTTCCGGGAAGAAAACTACCCTGTGTCCTATTCTAGGGCCTAAAGTAACTATAATGCATAGGTATGTATTATACCAAATCTCATGAAAATCCGTTCAGTCGTTGCGGAGCTTAGTGGCAACGAACATATACACAAACTTTCGCATTTATGATATTAATAGGAATACTTATTTTATAATTATATATTATTCATAGTTATTAATAATTATTTATGTTATACTATATTTAAAAATATAACGCGATGTAAAAGACCGCACGGAGTTATCAAAAATTCTTTACATACATATATGGTGATGGGTGTTCCACTTTAGGGCCTGTCCGAATACCAAGTCTAAGCAATCTAAACTGTTATACTACGTAGCTAAACTCACATCATAGACATGAATTTGAACAGAGCTTAGCTCGTTGTCTCGTCACGAACTGTTATAACGAGACGAAGACGAAGACTTGGATTCGGACAGGCCCTTAGGGCCTTAGGGCCTGTCCGAATCCACGTCTATGTCTATGTCTTCGTCTAGTTATAACAGTTCGTGACGTCAGCGAACAAGATGAGCTATTATAACAATTAAGACGAAGGCAAAGCTAACCTGTTCGAATTGGTTTGCTTAGCTTGAAATTTGACGTTTGAAGTTAACCTAACGTAAGTTATTTGTCTGTGCCTAAGAGGAGGACAAAAGTGTAGCGTTCAAAATATAAATTAATAATGGAAGGAAGAGTACAAGAAAATATGAATGCAAACATTATTAATTTTAATACATTTTCTTTAGTCCCTGCAATAAAAACTTTGTTCTTGAGAACATGTCTATAACAATTGCAATTCATTTTACTTACATTTTGTACCTGACATTCTTAATTTCTCTTAAAAAAGTCCTATTTCAAAACCAATTGCCCGTTGTCTACTTCACGAAGTCAACGCGAGCCTTGACTCGCTCATCAAGCTAAGCAATTGACTGAACTGTTATACTACGTAGCTAAGCTCACGGCCTAGACATGAATTCGGACAGAGCTTAGCTCGCTGTGACGTCACGAACTGTTATAACGAGACGAAGACATAGACATAGACTCGGACAGGCCCTTAATATATGCTACTGGCACAGACAATACAGATGTCCAATGCTTACGAACGAACGTGATGTATGAAATGAAATAAACTGCAGAAGAGCTTTTTGAATTTTGCCAGCTGCGATGCACAACAACGCAACGTTCATGTATCATGCGGCAAGCAGTTCAAGTTCTCTCAGAGGCAAAGCGCCGCGTTCTCAACTTTATCAACGCACGCACGACTACTGCCTGTGGGTTGTGTGGGGAGGGGAGAGAAAGAATTCATATGATTCTTTCGTACACCGTCGTTTTTCGGCTTTTCATTCTGATGCTATTTTTTTATTCTTCTACTTTGATTTTTGTTACTTGTTTTTATATTATTGGCATTGAATCACTTGATTTTCGATTATTTAAATATCAAATAAAATGCCGTGGGAAAAGGCAAAATGTGTAACTCCCTGCTGTCTGTCCCTGTTTCCGGGAAGACGATTTTTCCGTTTTCCGAAGCAAGGGACGGAGAAATATGATAATTGGATGAAGGCATTAGGGAATTAATTGTGCGGAATTGTTTCTGTTTTTAAGGCAACATTAATTTGTCTTCATTTTAATAATAGTTTTATTGGAAACAAATAGTTAAAACACATACTTTTCTTACTTTATTTCTAAGGGATTATGGAAATGGTCCTCCTTTGGAATCTTATAATAGTACCTACTTTTGATGCTGATATTGATGACAGTTTAGGCTATTGATTATGTCATTTCAAAAGGAACTAATACGTTCAAGGGTTTTTATTGCACGAATCGTTCAATTGGTTATTAAGGATGAAAAAGCCCCGGAGTGCTATTAAATTAGAGGGGTGGAAATTATATACAGGGTGGGAAATGCAATTCTTTTGGTTTTTTGAGTATAGCTCGAAAACGAAGCAAAATTTTGGATTTTTCTATATGGCAAATTTTGTAGAGAACATGATTTTATATCGAAATGGTTTATTTAAAAAATTGAAAAAAATCGCAAATGAAAAAGAGTACTAAAAATTAAAAATAACCAAAATCGTTTAAAGTCAATTTTGTAATATTTGTAAGCATTTTATCTAGAATCAATATTATTAAATATTGAACTAGCAAAAGCAATTCCAATTTTTAAAATACCAGCGAAAGTAGCTATATTCCCTTTCAAAATCTCAATTCAGAAGATTATGAAATAAACAGAAATCGCAATCAGGTCACTGAAGTACCTTTCCTAGAATTCCCACTGAGCCTGGCAGCCTGCGCCTGGCTCACTGCTTGTAGCGGCGGCGTTCTCATACACATTTCATCGCACCCCATCTCGAATGCGTCGTCTGCTAGCTGATTGCTGTTACGAAGTGCGTTGCTGCACTGTAGCGGCGGCGAATGCGTTGCCGGAGCCGCTAGAGCCAAAGCTCCGGCCGCTAGAGCTCATTTTTGTGTGCATCACTTTTCAGCATTGCCGCTGGACATCTGGGTTATTTGTCTGTGCTACTGGGCCTGTCCGATGTCTATGTCTTCGTCTCGTTATAAAGGGCTGAATACATTCGATGCGGTCGTGAGTCGTAAGCAAAAGCACAAAGCTTTGACGCAAACTCCGAACACATTCGATGCGGTCGTGAGTTGTGAGAAAATCATTTCATTGCGCGCGCTGGTAAATTAAAGTTAAAGATGTTTGTGGGAACAGAAGAAGTTTTTAGCAATTGGGTTAGCTACAACATTAGTTGCATTGAGCGGAAAAAAGAAAAAAAAACAGAAAAAAAAGAGCATGGACCAAGAAGTTCTTTTTCTCCTTCTCTTTAATACATTTGCACTTCGGGTCCTTTTTATCATAAAAGTACTTAAAGGTTTTCACCTTTTGTATTAATCGTTCATTAAAATCATCCATCGCAGCATAAACATGAACATCCTCTCCCATCGAATGCTTTTTGACGACTGAAAAAAGCATTTTCCCTGCAGAGCTTTTGAACGCAGACCGCAGAGTTTGAGTTTGGCTCAAACCAAAGAATATGGAAACTATAGTTTACAAAGAATAGGCACTCTATTTTTGAGGCGCAGTTATCCACCACAGCCCATTTTGAGGAAAAAAAACCAAAAAATTTTTCCATAAGTAAGAAAGAGAATCTTTCCCTGCTTGTTCCAAGTCCGAATTCCCATTTAAATTGCCTAAAGAATAAGGACGGCGACAATCAAAACGACCGCACACACAATGACACCAGAGTTCACCTATTACGGTGCGCTCTTGTTTAGCTTTGCTTTTTCTGGCACTGTGTTGTTGCCGGCCCGGCCGTGCTTCTCATATAGGAACAGGTAGAAATCGAGTGCCTGCCTCACACATTGAATGCGTACACAGATTAAGTTTGTTTACGTTTTTTCACCATTCGTTTTCTTAAGGTGGGTCCACACTGAGCCAACGAACGCAAACGAAAGCGAACGAGTCCACGTTGTTGTTGTTGTTTACAACAACAACAACGTGGACTCGTTCGCTTTCGTTTGCTTTCGCCGGCTCAGTGTGGATCCACCTTTATGCGCTCTTGTTTAGCACGGGAAGCAAATGCGCTTGTATGGTGAGGCGCGCTTGCGATCAGTTTGCTTTCCTTTGACAGGGTGGTTCTTTCAGTTGAATTTTCATATTTGCTCTGGAATTCTTGACACCCTGTAACACTGTACCGATTTCTTCAGATTCCTCTGAATTTTTCTTCTCTCTTCGACCAAAATGGTTAAACAGTGTATCAACCTCCAGCAAAATTGTGGGGTTGGGAGGAATAACGGTACCAAGGTCAAAAAAAGATAAGGAGATAATTGCCGGAGTGCCTATTCTTTGTAAACTAATTTCCATAGTCTTTGGCTCAAACTCGACGTTTTTTCTTACGAGCGCATCCGACTTGTGAGAATCCTGTTTTCAAGGGGATTGAAATTCGTAAGATTCTCACAACTCACGACCGCAGACTCACGACCGCACCGAATGTATTCAGCCCTTAACAGTTCGTGACGTCACACCGAGCTAAGCTCTGTCCGAATTCATGTCTATGGCTGTGAGCTTAGCTACGTAGTATAACATTTAAGTCCATTGCTTAGCTTGATGAGCGAGTCAAGACTCGCGTTGACTTCGTGAAGTAGACAACGTGCAATTGGTTGTGAAATAGGACTTTTTTAAGAAAAATTAAAAATGTCAGGTACAAAATTTAAGTAAAATGAATTGCAATTGTTATAGACATGTTCTGAAGAACAATGTTTTTATTGCAGGGACTAAAGGAAACGTATTAAAATTAATATTGCTTGCATTCATATTTTCTTGTACTCTTCCTTCCATTATTAATTTATATTTTGAACGCTACACTTTTGTCCTCCTCTTAGGCACAGACAAATAACTTAGGTTAGGTTAACTTCAAACGTCAAATTTCAAGCTAAGCAAATAGTCCAGTCAAATAAGACTTTGAAGGTTACAATAATTCCCATAGAGCTAAAAATTGGTATGAATGTTCAGAATACTATTATAAATGAATTGTGAAAAGTCCCCATCAATCCCCCTTGTGCAAAAAATGTTATTGATGAAAGTTTGCAAAAATAGGTTTTTCGCGTTTTTCTCGGAAACGGTAATTTTTATTAAAAATATAGCCCAGACAAAAATTGTAGATCATAAAATTGTCTACAAAAATAGTCCTTATACTTTTTTTTCCTAAGAATCACCATTCCTAAGATATCGCCGATCTAAAAGTTGAAGGCGTTCCAATTGGATTTCATAGCGGATAGTGGGTTTTGTTGTTGTAATAATTATTATAACACGAATAACTTCGGAACGCGCCGTCGGATTTGAGTGCGGGTTTTTTCTTGAGAAAGGTCCCACGACAGGGAAGCTTTTTCTCAAAAAAAAGTTTCGATCTTCCCATACAAAAAATCGACAGAATGAAGGGTCAAGGTCAAATTTTGGGCTTTGAAATTAATTGCCATTTTCGAAGTTTGACGCGGCCTCTCCCGCTTGTTTGTTGGTGGATTGGGTCGTGGGTGGTATCGTTGGAAAGCTTGAAGGCTCAGCTTTCTAATGCGTTATCAACCAGTATTCTAGGATGTCTCTGAAAGAACTTATAAAGCATTTTCTAGGTTGACCCCCTCCAAATTTTCAATTGCGATTTTAGGGGGAGTCTTCGAACGAACGTTGATCAGGAGACCATGTAGAATCGATTGGCATACTCCTGTTCAGACCTTAGCAAAATACCCTGTATATTATAATTAAAAGAAATATATTTACGTTTGCAGCAAATGAAATAAAAAACTTTCTTACAAATTTCAATAAAATTTGTTATTTTTTTTTATGTGCATGCTATTTTCCGTGCATTTTATTGGTAACAATCAATGATTTAAGGAAAAAAACATTTTTTTTTTCAAACGGTCAGATTAAGAAAATCCGCACGACCAAGACATCAAGCTGAACCGTCTGTATGAAAATCTGGCGCACTCGAGAATTTCAAAATAGCGTTTTTTTTTGCATTTTCGAAAAGTCGCCACAAGCTTGCGTCACATCCGAATTGTCAGTCTCTTGAATGGGAGACGTTCGGGATCACTCAACATCCCCTCTGAATATCTGACGCGTCGAGTAAATTTTGTTTTCCCAATTTTTAACCCTTCCGTACCGCCGCCCCCACCATTCGAACCGGCAGATTAATATACCACTATCAATATCTGACGCGCTTAAGTATTTCCATGTGACGGTTTCTTTTTACATTTTTGAAAGCCTGTAATCGCTCCCTCCACCGGTGAAAGGGTACACATGATATAACCTTTTTTTCTTTCTACCATCTAATCTTAAAAATCCAATAGGTCGCTACGACGCTCGAGTAAATCCCCATTTAGATCGGGGGCTCCCCTACAATTTGTGAAAAAAATAATTACTCTTCTAGCTTTAATTTTAATTGAAGGCAGAGTGGCTAATAAGCACAAAAATATGTAAAAATAATTACAATAAAAACATGCAACTCTGCATAAAATATTAAACTCTTGTGGAGACATGCTTTGAGGTTCATTTTCCCGGCAAGCTAGCGAGATAACCTCTGCGGATCGATAACAAGAGTCCTTGCTTATGATGACAAACATGAGGAAGGATTCTTACTATCGTTTAGCGAGGGTTATTTCGTTATCTTCACCGCGTTATTCTATAAAAACAAATGTTTTTCGTCTCGCCGAACAGTCTACTTTTCATCTTGTACTCTTTAGATGATAATAAATTGAAATTTTATTCGTTATGAAGATCTTTGCTTTATCAACAATTCTCTTCATTTTTACTATTATAACATTAACAGTGTGCCAATCGACTTGGGGAAGAATTGGATATACATACGGGAAACAAAACCAACAGACAGGACGATCTTACAACGACATAGCTAAAGTAATGAATCCTAACCCGTATGTAAGAGGACCCGTCGGCCCGTTTCCGGCACAGCCATTTTGGACATATGGATAAAAACTTTTTTGAACTACTATTAATGTCAGTTGTTATGTAATTTTAAATGAAAAGTGTCAAATACTCGTGACGAGGACGCAGAGAAAAATAAAATATTTGATTTAAAATGTTCACGTTTTATTTAATTTAAGCAAGAATTATAACTCTACATGTGTAACTACAATTAGTTCTTGTTCTAATTTAGACAAAATGGTACCACCCAGATACCAAAGTTGGTAAAAACAATGTATGTATGTAAACCAACAACCACCAAAATCGTTGGCGCAATGCTTTTGGGTAATTTAACAATTTCTGTAAAATAATATTTGTCGGTACAGCTTTTTAAAATATGTTGCCAAAATTAGTGTATATTATCGACTTAGAAGACTGCAACACTTTTAACGATGTATGCGCACGTACATAAATTAAAATTTTAATCGATGTTAACCTATTAGTACTGCATGTTATCCTACTTGTATCAGTGCCATTTCAGTCGGCGTAAATTTTTATTAAAAGGAACATTAATAAATAAAATAACGAGTTGGTTGTTAAGAATTTGTTAATATTTGAAAATTAGATTTTACAAATTTTTTAAGAAAATCGCGTTCGAAGTTTTGAAGAACTAATCAAAGCGACCACCCCTCACATTAGAAGCCATATTTTAAATGTCGACTCACTCGTAGTTGAATTACGTGCTATGATTATATAAACATACGTATAGGAAAACAATTTCATGCGATTATTAAATGTGTGAATTTAAAAACTCAATAAAGGTTCAGTGATAATTTGATTAGGATATAAATAAAGGAAAGAACTTGCTCCGTTCACTTAAAGGTCATGCACCTTTACATTTTAGTGTTTAGGTAGTAATTTAAACATGCCTTCTCGTATCAAAAATTAACTTAAACGAATTATCATCAAGTCACGTAATACCTTACAAAACGTGATATGACTTTTAAGTAGCTGTTTGCCAGCTCATGACCATGAAATAAAATTGCTAAACGTTATACCGTTAAAAGAATTTTATATTATAGTTAAAACAAATTAGTAAAACTTTTCACTGATCAAATCTAGTCCTCGTAAGTATATTTCTGTTGCAAGGTACATATGCTGCACAGATTCGGCCTTCTTAAATTAAATGATACGAACCGAAGAGAGCAATAATCTAAGAAAATAAAATCTTTGCGATAAGGGGATGTTTTCCAAATAATATATAATTCCGAGAATCAAAAAAATCAGATATTATTTTCAAAGAGAACACCGCTATAATCATTTTGTACACGTTCGTATTAAAACTTTGAACTCTTGAATTAACGCTCTGAATATTATGATAATAATATGTAGCAAGCTTTTGAAAAATACAGTGGCGGAAAATAACATAGGCGTAACATAAAAAATGTATCAAAGTAACTGAATGTGTTATATGATATGAAAACAAAAACTTTTATTTTTTACAATTTCTTAATGTTTAACTATTTTCTTCAACAAACAATGTTCAATTCAACAAATTCATGTTCTTTCGCATCCCAATGATTTCGACAGATATGCCATTAGAGTTCAAACGCTTGCAGTTTCCGATGCGACTCGCATTTGCAATGACCATCAACAAGGCGCAGGGACAATCACTACAAGTGTGTGTAGTATAATTGGCAAAAAATTTTGAAAAACAGTGTTTTTTGCTGCCCCTTCATTTAGCAACTAAAAAAATATTATCTCATTCAACCTTTTAAGGTTTATAGATGAAGATTCTTCCCCCCTTAAAGGTGGGTCCACACTGAGCAAACGAAAGCGAACACATGTGTTCGAGTCCAAGTTTTCGATTAATGTGTACGCGTTGCAAACGCGAACGAATGTGTTCTATACCCTGTGCTATTTTTCCGTGCTGCTGCCGAATGTGGAAGCTATTCGTTCCACCGCAACCAAATCGCAACGAACGAATGGGCCAAGTGTGTACGTCCTTGCAAGCAAGAACGAACAAGTTGTAAATTTCTACGAAAAGCAGTGTGGACGCCTCACGAATCTTTAGCGAAGGTAATTAAAAAACCATAAAAGAACAAACAAGTTTGCCGAGTGTGTACGTCAAGCAAATGAGAACGAATGTGTTCTATACCCTGTGCTTGTGTTTCATTTCGATTGTGAAATTATAGCGACTCCAGCATATGCATTTTTGTCAGTTTTGCTCAATATATCGGACAATGAAGTTATAATTGCAATTACTGAGGCTTTACTTATATGCATACTGTGATTCATTAATAAATCAACAAAATAAAAGAAAAAAGGCTGTTTTGATATCATGTAGGAAACGCTGTACTAATCGATTTCTTGGACATGTACGAGTTATATGAGGGTTCAAATTCAAAATTTACCGAAGTTTGTATAGAAAATTGGTAGAAAAAACGAAATATTCGCCATATTTTCTATACATTCGCTCAGAATTTCCAACTTGAATGGAAAACATGCAAATGCAAGCAAACCTGATTGAAAAGGCGTCCACACTTAAAAAAGTTCGGTTGTGTTTGCTTGCATATCTACGAACGCCTGTGCAGCACATGTGGTTATGAAAGCGAACAATAGCAAACATAGCGAACGCGCATGTTTGTTTGACTACACGTCCACACTCAAGCAAATCCTTTCGTTTTATTTTGTGACGGAACCTGGGCGAATTCGTTCGGTTGCGTTGAGACGTCCACACTATAAAAAAATTCTCTTATGTTCGTTCGGGTTTTTTTATGTTTCTTCAGCGTACACACTAGAAAACTTGGATTGCAAACATGTGTACGCATGCGTTCGCTTTCGTTTGCTCAGTGTGGACCCACCTTTTACAAGAGCTTTTGAGATCGGTATTTTTCCATTTACAATTTTTTCTTATTAATACAGGGTGCAGGGTAGCTTAATAAAAGTGTTAGCATTTGTTTTGTAATTAACTCGAAAAAAAACACATTTATTTGCTATTAAGTGATTAGTCGTTTATTTTGGACCTTGAACAATTTGTTTTGATCACTTCTTGAAGATGATATCACGTAAATGGTTGCCTTTACAGCGGATGAGTTAGTTTTTCGGCATTTTCCATCACTACGAAGTGTTGGGGGCCCTACACTGGCTATTTCACGTCGAATATTGGCCTTGAGCTCTTCCACAGTCCGTGTCTTGTTGACATAGACTTTGGACTTCAAAAAACCCATAAGAAAAAGTCCGATGGCGTCAAATCAGGCGATCTCGGTGGCCAGTCAAAATCACCATTTTTGGAAATTAGGCGATCGACGAACTTACAGGGCAATAAGGCGGTGGTGGCCCAGGCTGTGTGGGCTATAGCGCCGTTCTGTTTGAACCAGAAATTGTTCACGCCATGTTCAGCTAAAAATGGCAACACAAAATCCTTTATCATCGCCTAATAACGCTCGCCATTTACTTACGATTACATTGTCGAAAGGAGCACGATTTTCAAAAACTGCTTCTTGTCTGGTCGAATCTTTATTTAAAGAATAGTCCACACCTCCCTCCCCAATAGGTACTAATATGTCATCAGTATCCTCTTTGAAGTTTGATATTTGACTTCCAACATTACATCTTTCAACTGTTATTATTTTTGCAGCTATAGAATTAAACTCGTGCCCGCCAACCCCTCTTGCTATGGGAAAAGAGATTCTCTATGGGATCTTCATTTAGACGATTTGTTAAAATATACTTTACATTTAAGTTTTTCTCGAATGTCTTGAGCCTACATAAGAATTGCGTTTATTGTTTGTATCATACCATCTATGAAATACACTCAACCTTTTGTTTTTACAGAAGAAATATAATCTTTCATTTCCTTTAAATAACTGTTAACTTCATTTTCTTGCCTTAGAGCGGATTTATATTTATTTTTATCAAGTAGATTATCTAAAATATTGAAAAGGTAAATTTGACAAAAGAATTTTTACAACCAACACTACCATCGTTGTTTTCGAATAATTCTAGCATTAACAAATTATTAAAGGAAAATTGTTCCCACTGTTTTATTACAAGCTTTATATTAACTTCACCGTGTGTCCTGGAATTTTGCAATCAATATTTCACCCACTTCCAATGAAGCTATTGGGCTAAAACTTTGCATACACCTTTAGTTCTGGTGACAATGCAATATGCAATACTCAACATTGCAATATCTTTAATTAAAAATGGCCGCCGCCACAAAATGGTGTGTCCTGGAATCTTGCAATCAATATTTCACCCATTTCCAATGAAGCTATAGTGCTGAAATTTTGCATTCACCTTTAGTTCTGGTGACAATGCAATATGCAATACTCAAAATTGCAATATCTTTAAAATGGCCGCCGCCAAAAGATGGTGGACCATGTATTTTTGGTCGAACCCCTTAATATGGGTATCAAATGAAAGAGCTTGAAGAGTAGGAAACGATAGTAACGCCATTTCTAAATCCAATATGGCGGACGTCACAAAATGGCGATTTATAATTTTCATAGTAACCCCTATGATATGGGTATCAAATGAAAGGGCTTGATAAGCGAAATACAATAAGTAATGTGACGTTATTCTAAATCCAATATGGCGGACGTCTAATATAATAACGCATAAGTTCAAAAGAAGAGTTTCAAGATGCTAATGCACGATTCAGCTTCAAACGGTACCACGCACTAGTTACTCAGCGTCTTGCTAACGCCTTTTTGACATTTCAATTTGACGTTCTTTTACTAATAAAGACATCGTTTTTTAGTCTCAAAAAAAAAATTAAATAAAAAAATATTTTTTAAAGACAAGCTTTTATTTAACAATGAAATATAAAAAATATACTAAAAAGGAAAAAATAAGTTTTTGCTAAAATTTATCAATTTTGTGCCTAATATATGTATATTTCAACCAAATATACCTTTAACGTATTTCTTCACGGTATTTCTGTATTTGTATGACTATAAATAAAAGCTTGGGCGCTCTCATTACAAGCGAAATTATGCTGAAATTACACAATATTTCGCTTCGTTTCACTACTGCTATTGTTTATAATTTTAATATCTAATGAGCGCCCAAGCTTTTATTTATAGTCATACAAATACAGAAATACCGTGAAGAAATACGTTAAAGGTATATTTGGTTGAAATATATATTAGGCACAAAATTGATAAATTTTAGCAAAAACTTATTTTTTCCTTTTTAGTATGTTTTTTATATTTCATTGTTAAATAAAAGCTTGTCTTTAAAAAATATTTTTTTAATTAATTTTTTTTTAATTTTAATTTCTCACTAACTCTTGGCATTTTGAATTGCACTACTTAGTCACTAATTAGTCGACAGCCGAACAGCTAATCGATTTACACCCATATACTACACAATTTAAAATGTGGTGCGCTCATGAAATGCTGCATGTAAATATAAGCATACGCGATACGTAAACTTATCTAGTTTCATGAATACCCTTAGTAATTATTTTGAAATGCTCGTACTGCGGCATTTTTTCATTATATGGGAGTAAAGAGATTTCTTCTTATAAGATAACTGCAAAATGGTAATAATCCTCATCGCATGCCTATGATTTTTCGTTCGCAATTTAGAAATTTGAACAGGGAAAAATTATCAATGGAATTTTTATGTGAACGCCTATTTAAAGATAAAAAGTATTTCACTACGTATTTTCTCATATATTTATTTATCGACTATAACTCCATATGTACATTATCTTTTCCCGTAGTTCCCTTGCCGAAACATACAACCATTGGTTTGTTCTTAAGTATAAATCCATTTGTTTCATTGAGCGCCTTTTCTACAACACCCATATTATCGTCAACAATATCAAAAGTCACAAAAGCTTGTCCTTTCATTCGCCCATGGTGCATGAGTTTTATATGAATCGGTCCTGCTTGGCCGAATCTTTTATATATATCAAGTAAATCATCCTCAGTTACACTTTTATTTAAATTCCTTATATAGAGCTTGTTAGAAGGGGTACCTCTATCATAGTTCTTGAATATTGGCAAATCCTTCATTTGATCTTCAGGGATTCGATTTATTTTTAAATCCTCCGCAATAGCCGATTGCTCCACGATTATGCTTGACGATGCATCATTTTCAATTTCTGATAGTTTACCTTCATTTAGAATTGTTTGTGTTTCATTTGTTCTGATAGAAGATATATTCATTGAAATTTTTGCCCCTACATTACATTTATCATTGATTTCAAACATTTCATTAAGATGTTCCTTTCGGCATGTTTGTGCTTGCATTGTTTTAAAAGTCAATTGAGATGATAAAAGTTGCTTTGCTCTCTTCTTCAAACTTTTACTATCTACCATTTTTCTCTTTACTGGAAAGTTAATGTGTGATAATTTTAAATCTTCATCAGATTCCATCTCAGATTCATCATTTTCTAAAAGGCTACATTCCTGATCAAAATCTGTTTGTGTCTGTTGATCACATGGTTCGGTCGGTGGATCAAAAGGCTTAGTTCGGGGCAAGAATGGTGGCTCTAAATTCATGCGGTTCATTAGATGTAAAACTTGTGTGTAAAATTTAGAATTGGACAGAAGTGCAATTGAAATATTATCTAAAATATTTCGATTAATTTTTGGATAACAGTATTGCAAATGCGGTGCAGGTGGTATCTCATACTGAAAGGGTTCGCTAGTCGAGTAAAGCATTTTAATGATTTTTGGAATTTTAGACAATTCATTATGTACAATTGTTTCTTTGTCCTCAACTTGAACCTTTTCATTAGCACATTTTTCCAAACGTTTTCGCGCAAACTCAATTGTAAGTATTTTTCCCGAGAACTCCGTTTGATGCAATTTATATAATGCTGTTATCGCTGCAACCTCCGTCGAAAATGTTGCAATTGCTCGTTGCTTTCCATATCGTTTTACTGTTAGCGCATTATTATTTGCTTGCAGAAATTCTTGTAATTGCAAGATGTTGTCGGGCAAATTCTTTATTAAGAGTCGCGTTTTATCCATTTTCCAAGTCAGATCCTGCAATTAATAGAGTTGTTCGATAAAGCCCATTATAAACAATACAATAATAAGACTACTTTTCATTTCTTATCTACTTAAACACGAATAATGTGCTTCGTAACTATTTTTGTTATATCCTAATTTATTCGCATTAATTTCTTTTAAAATAAAATTCTTTCCGAGCTTATGTTTCTTTAATTAAAAGCTTCAGACAATTGTATAAATATTTCTAAAAATTGCCTTTTTTCCTATTTATGAATAGTGAACCATATTGCTGTAAAAATCTAATTCGGCCACAACTCATGGTCTACGCTCTTGGGAAAAATATTCGCTTTTTATCAATAGCTGAGTTATCCTTTTAGTGTCTTTCTTTGCCGATGTTCTGCTTCAGATATATGATTTTAACAATTTCCCTCGCTGTCGAAGCTCAACTCAATTCGAAACTCAACATTGTAACTTTCAATTTTATAGATTCGCCTTTTTGTGTTGACCATTACACGAGTTTATTTTAATATCTAACCCTCGCACTACTTTTACCTAATAAAACTAATTAAACATTAATCAAATTATAATAGCCGAAAAACAGGTCGGCTAGCCTAGGCTATCCATCTTAATTTTGGAGATACAGATTGATGCATAATTTTTGCCTAGAATTTCTAAAGAATCAAATATATTAAACCTAATATACCCTAAAATGCGTTCTGATGATGTAAGAGTACAGGATCAGTCTAAAGAGTAAGAGTTATGGTATACAACTTGGGACAAAAAAATTCTTCAATCTGAAGCCAGTTTACGGAATAAGAAAGCAAACGAAACTATTTTATGGGTAAGAGCTTTTCATGTAATTTAAGTTATTTTAAAAAATCCGTTTTTGTATTTCGTAATGTCAGATTTTAGGTCTGAAAATTTATAATTATACAACAAAAGAATGCACACAGGTAGTTAATTAAACACAGATTTTACAATATCATTTTATTAAGAACAAAACATGAGAAGTAGTTATTAAGCGATCTTTTAAATATCCAGCCGGTTTACATTTGGACTTGGGGGATCTCTTATAACACTTTTTATTCCATTTTAGGAGACCTATCTCTATCTATCTTAAGAGGCCTAAAATATTATTTTTGAGTCATCAGTCTTCATCTTAATAGGTATATAAATATATTAGAGTGGGAGGGCTGACATAGAGACAGTCAGATTGAAACATCTGAAACCAGAAGTTGGAACCGGAGCCCTAAAAACGAAATTTTTACTTTTAATTGCCTATAGCTGCGTTCTTGTCGTCGGGTTCCGGCTCTAGTTCTGGGTAATGTGAAATGAAGGTTCTGGGCTGGTAATTTGTTGTGATTTAAAAATTGGTATAACAATAACTGCTTGTCTGACTTATGAGTAAGATTGGACAATTCTGTATATTTAGGGAGAAAGCCGAAGGAAAAGTAATTTTATTTAACGAACGGTCAAAGACAATTTTTGGATTTTTTTGAATTTCCCACTTTTCCCACTTTTGAAATTTGACACAGCCTCTATATTTCAACGTTTTTAATTTACTTGGGTTGTATATATGTTTAATTTCGATGAAAATACAATGTGAGCGCATTAGCTCCTTGTAAAAAAATTTTTTATTTCAATTTCTTTTACATTAATTTTTTATGGGCCAAGAAATTTCTTAGGAACAGCACACCGGGCCTTAGAAATTGTATTTCAATGTAAAGTGCTAACTAGAACCAGAACTTAATAAAAATAACGCAGCTAATATTATTCGTTATATATTCCTTGAATTCTCAATGCTTTAGAAATTATATATTTTAACAACACGGTGAGCGTATTTTCTGCAACACTTTAAAATAAATGTATATGGAAAGATGAGAAAATATATATATATAAGTTTCTAATGTTTGTGCTCATTAATCTTTCTGTATTTCGTTTTTAATTTTACAATCACGTCGAAAATTCGATTTTGACCAAATTTTATTTCTTAGCTTTCTCTTAAAAAAAAAAAAGATTGTTATCTAGTATTGAGCTAGCGCATTTAAAGAGAAATCTTTTAGCACTGAGCTGGGCATCATAATAAATTTAATTAATATCGCGTAAATAGATATCAATAAATTAATTGTGCATTTATTACTCGGCTCCTGTAATGCTTTTGTACTTAGCGTCTGCTATCAAACCGGTGTTTTGAAGCGCCATGGCTCCAACTCCTGGATAATATTGTAAATGTGCTCGCTATCAACATGAATGACGTAAAAATATCAAATTTAAACCTCGATATCTCGAAAATAAAGCGTGATACGCAATTCTGGTTTGCGAATTTGTATTTCTCAGACCAAAATCTACAAGATTACAAAATCTAGAGGCCACGTAAACCGCCGTTCCCCACACTCCTCAGATCGCTCGGTGCATGTCGACAAACTCTTTTTGCAACAAAAGCTGCTGCGCAAAACATGTGATTAAAAAATCTTTTGTTTAAAGGTAAAATTACAGTTTTCTTTTCACAGCCCAAATGAGCCGCATTCCTCCCCCTGTGTGACGTGCTCAGTAACGGTAAGTAAATTGGCACGGCACTTTCACTTTCTTTGCAACGCGTAAACTCGTCCGCAAGCTCATTACCCTCCGATTTATGTCAGGGAGGTTATCTCCAAGGCGGAGATCAGTTACCCCCGCCGCCCTAGGGTCTGCGAAACCGGACTTTGAAATATTTGCTCATGAAATTAACGCTATAATAGTTTTTAACAATCACACATTAAAAATACGAAGGGTGTTTTTCCGCTTCGCCCAGTGATAAGAAAAAATTACATTTTATGCCATGCTGCGGAGCGACGTGTTTGATTTCAAAAATTTCAACATTCAAGCAACTTACACGCAGTACTTACTTGGCTAAACGAAGAAGCGCCATCCTCAATATGTTTAACATTAACTTCCAAAAACTATTTTAGAACAAAAATAAGTGACACAAATTATCAGTCTCCATCCATTGTTTACATTTTTGTTGTCCTTATTTCTTTTCTCCCGCTGCGCGCTTTGTTGTCACTGACAGTAAAATATACAACAACGTACTTTAGGAAACTCAACCTTGCCAGATGTGCTCTACTCAGTGGCTCTCCCTCAATCAAGAAGAATTCATTTCTACGAATAAGAGACTGAAAGAATGGCAATTACGTCAACGGCCAAAGCACAACCAACACGTCTTTTGCGTTCAGTGCAATAGCACTAAGCATATAACATGTTATATGCTTAGTGGCAATAGTCAAGCCCGACATAATGGGTGTGTTTCTTTATTCATTCGGAATATTCGGAACACTCAATAAGCGTTTCTTTATTCGTTTACGGTATTCCGAACATTCCGTTCAGCGTTTCTTTCACTGACATATAGAAATGGACCAATCGATTTGCTATCTCAAATGGTGCACGCTTTTGAAAGTTCTCACCTAAGGAGAGTTCAGATATAGAAGGCATATATCTGTCTATTTCTTTCGCATTACGCGAGATAGGGGGCTTCAAAAGGCGGCAAATTTAAAAATTATATTAATTTTATTTGTAACCTGCACGCTTAAATCTGATTCCTCTAAAAGAAGCATCAAATCTCAAATAATTTCGCAGCGAAAAGTTTGTGGAATTACACATTTTTCATTGAAAAATTCTCAGCAAAACGTTGAAATGCTCTCTTCTGGATATGCGGTTTATGTCGTTAAATAACTGTTTTAAGAACTAAAAAGTAAAAATTAGAGCACTTTTGTGTTTTTGCTGTATACTTTACTTAATTTAGTTACAGTAAAAGGACATAAATGCAATTAATTCCGAATTGATTCGCCGTACTACGTCACTCAGGTTTTTTTGTGTTTTTTGTGCCATTTTTGCCGTAAATCAGACATAAGATAAGAAGAATTTGAAATATGAGATAAGAAAAGACTAATTTTCATAATTTAATAACACAATTTCTACCGCAAAATGAGGAATTGTGTAACATTCAGTTGTATCTTACAACGGAGTAATTTAATGTTTGCATTCCTTTGAAGTGACTTAAGATACAAAAGGAATTATTTTATAATTTTTGGAGTAAATATTTGATGGATTTATGCAATTAAAACGGACTAATGCCCCAAAAATGCATTTGACAGCAATTCAAATCCACAGCTGACTGCTCAAAATCCGTTAATGGCGTGAGCAAGAGGGAACGAGAAAGTGCACCATCGCTTCATAGGCATTTTGTATGGGGCGAGTGGTCCATTTCTATATGTCAGTGGTTTCTTTACTCCTGCGGAATATTCCGGACGTATTCTTTTTGTCCCGTCTCAAAAGGTGGAATTAAGGGAATACGCTGCTGTCAATCAGTCAAATAAACTGTCACTTGTGAATACTGCAAAATTAAATAACCTGAACTGCAGAGGCCGCAATGGAGCAAAATACTTGTAAGTAATGTTAGGACCAAATAGAGGGTATTTTATATTATTTGTTTGATATATTTTAGTCGAAACAGGATTAAGTGGACTCCAGGCGACATAAAATGTCTAATAGATATATATGAAAAAAAAATTAGTCGCTTCGAAACGTTGCAAAAGAAAAAAGTGTGGGAGGAGATAGCATTATGCAGAGAATTCGCCTCAAGTGTTTCACGGGTGAGCAATGCAGTGGAAAATGGAAAGGGCTGAAGATGATGTATAAAAAAATTAAAGACCACAATAGCGTAAGTGGCAACAGCAGGAAGAATTGGGAGTATTTTGAAGATATGGACAAGATATTATACCAACGGCCAGAAATAAATCCTCCAGCCACATGCTCAAGCATGGATAACGCTGTTGAAGTTTTTAATACAGCAGAAAACTATTCCTTCCATGATGTAATAGAAGTGACCGCCGATAATTCGTCCGAAGGAAGCACTCCTCTTTATAAGAATGTATTAACTGTCACAACAAATATAAATGTCAAAATGTTATTCCAAGTTTTCCAAGTCGTTTCTTTATTCATTCCATACCATATATTCCGTGAAAATTCCATTCGTTCTCTTCTTTGCATGGAATGAATAAAGAAACACACCCAATAAACGCGTGTGCCAAACCGGCTAAATACTGCCCTGGGATTCCCTAACGATTTAGAGTTAGAATTTAGAGTCTAAATTCTAAATTTAGAGTAGTTTGCGATTCCGTAACAAAAATTAGTCTAAGTTAGAGTCCGTTTGACAACTCTAAGTTAGAGGAAAATGCGAAAGTGGCGCTAACTCTCGGTAAATAGGTGAATTAAATAAATGTACTAGTTCACTCTAAATTTAGAGCAATATTGAGATTCTCTAAACGTTTTTTCTCTAACTTAGAGCTCTAAGTTAGAACGATTTTACTCACATATCAATTGAGTGTGAGGACTTAGACTCGTTGAACTCAAAATTGAAAAATAATGATGTATAGCATATGAATCGGGAAAACCCGCCTACCTGGCATAAGTAAAGCCTAATACGGTATGAATGTACCGAATATTGAATTATTATTTGTATATTTTCCCTTCCGCCTAGGCAGGTAAAGTTTACTGAACAACTTTATCATCTGCACCCTTGCGGTTGACCTGCATAGGTTCTAAAACGTTTGTAGCAGGCGGTTGAGAATGTCTTCTCCCATTCCAGCTACATATGTCGTAATAAAGAAGAGTTTTTATCGGACGAGGCGGTTGCATGCAAAATATTAGACAGAACTTAATGTTTTTAATTGCTCTTTAATTAATCAATCAGTATTAAATGAATCATTGTTAAAATGTAAGTATGGATTTATTTATATTGATTGCTATAAATGAAAATTGCAATATTTTTCGGATTTTCTTAAATTCGTTTAATTTTTTTTTTCTTTAAAGGAAAACTAAAACCAATCGGGAGCAATTCACTCGCGGAACTGTCATTTTTCCTGCAAAAATGTAATATTTCGTCTCTAATCTAGTACATCACTCTAAGTGGTTTAGGGAATCCCGATTTGCTCTAAGTTAGAAAACCTTATGTGAGTTAGAGAAGCTCTAAACTCTAAACTCTAAATCGTTAGGGAATCCCAGGGCTGGAATTAGCCGGCTAAATCTAGTACATTTTCATTTAGTAAATTTTCGAGCATGTTAATGCTTCTTCTTCTTTGGCTAATTGACTGAATTCTGATATTCGTGTTTACAAGGGTGTTCGAATTCTCGTCTTTCCATTTGATATGCATCAATATATCACTGAGAAAAAATTAATGACATTACGGACATTAATGCCCGTTCTCCAATTGGGAACCAACCAACTACGAACAACCGAACGAAAAAGCTCAACCCCGTGTAAAGTATAAGCCCTTGCCTGTAGTTGTGCCCTGCCAGCTGCGAAAACACAATCGGGCAAATGTTAAATGTGGAAGTTTTTACCACTTTTTGAGCGGAAAAACTTCTCAATTTAACTTTTTATATTTTCCTGAAATTACCGTGCACATTTTTATATGTGCTTCATGTTATAATTAGTCTACTGATGTTTTGACAACCGGCGGAAAAGCTGCGGCGACGTCACTATTCTGGTACAATATCGTTGCTAAATGTGTGACTATTACTTTTGGTTAAACGCATACATTTAAAAAGTTAGCCAGGTTGACCAAAACACGAGCGAGAGAGAAGATGAAACCAATATGAAAATGGAAAGCGATGGAACGATTTTGGTTGGTTCGTAGTTGGTTGGTTCCCAATTGGAAAACGGGCATAAAAAACAAACGTAATCGAGGAAACGCCTCCAACTTCCTCCGGGAGTAATAGCGCTGGGTCAGCAAGTTTTCATCCAAGTTCGGCAAGATCACACGAGGAGAATCGGAAAAGGAGACAGCAAATGTATAGAAAATATGGCGAATATTTTGTGTTTTCTACCAATTTTCTATACAAACTTCGGTAAATTTTGAATTTGAACCCTCATATAACTCGTACATGTCCAAACAATCGATTAGTACAGCGTTTCCTACATGATATCCGAACAGCCTGTTTTCTTTTATTTTGTTAATGTTTTAATGAATCACAGTATGCATATAAGTAAAGCCTCAGTAATTGCAATTATAACTTCATTGTCCGATATATTGAGCAAAACTGACAAAAATGCATATGCTGGAGTCGCTATAATTTCACAATCGAAATGAAACACAAGCACAGGGTCTAGAAGACATTCGTTCTCATTTGCTTGATGTACACACTCGGCAAACTTGTTTGTTCTTTTATGGTTTTTTAATTACCTTCGCTAAAAATTCGTGAGGCCACTTGGCCCATTCGTTCGTTGCGATTTGGTTGCGGTGGAACGAATAGCTTCCACATTTGGCAGCAGCACGGAACAAGAGCACAGAGATTTTGGGAAAACAAAGAAAGGGTCGTTTATGATGATGTAATGATTTGTTTTCTAGGAAGGATTAGACCGAATATTGATAAAGAAAATGTCAGTCTGTAAAAAGATTTCAAATTGAGTGGAGGTGTTGTTAGGTACTGTTATTATAGTACATTTTTTTTGGATAGAGTGATATAAATTGTGATGAGAGGAGAGTTCAGAGAAAATAATCATTGAGTAATTTCACTGAGTTTGTGAATTAAGCGTAGTTAGTTAAAATAAAACATGATTGCTGAATGAGAGAGAGCCAATTCATCTCAGTGTTGAGAAGGGTGTTTTGATTGATTAAATAATATAAAATGCATGGTGCCGTGCCGAGAGGTTTGATTGTAATTGTTTAAAAATGCTTTCCTGTTAGCCTAGGTTAGGGCAGAGGCTTTGGGGACGGCGATCCTCCTCATCGTGCTGAAGTAGTTTACCTCAAATGCATTTCGATATTATTCGTGTATTAAAACCGGACCATTATCAAATCGAAAAACCTAGGATTTTATAGACTTTTTAGTTTATTTACATAAAAATAAATTATTCTGTTTTGATAATTTCACACTTTGGTATTGCCGCCTGTATTTTTTTAAGGATGCCGTCTAAATCGCGCACATAAGGCATGTCGAAGATTTTGAAATACTTAAGCTTCGTTAATTCTTTGATCGGTTCAAGTCCACGGCCTGAAATGTTATGACATCCCGAAACTTGAAGATGCTCCAGAGTTTCCCTCACGTGAATCAGACCCTCCAGCCCGTCCTCCTCTAAATGTTTACAGTTATGGAAAATAATTTTATCAATATATTTGCAGTTTTTGAAATGATCCAGCCCGATTTTCATCACTGACGAGTTTGAAGCGTCGATTTCCTTTATGAAGACCTTGACATTTTCAGCCGGCAACATGTTGTAGTCCCGTAAGTAACGGCCCGAAGCGGCTGCGAAGGACACGCCCCCGCCATTTTTGAGAACCCATTCGGCGCATAAGCGGTCCGGCCCAACAAGTTTTAAGCGATCATCATCGACTTTGTTGAAAGCGATAGCAACGTAAGCCCACAACTTAACTATCTGAACATCTTGAGTTTTAAAAGCACAAAGTAGATTTGAAGCTCTTAGAAATGACATTTTAATTGACAATCAGCTGACTGCTTACAAGTAATAAATAAGGGAAAGGAACCGGCAATCGGATTTACAAGTGCTTTCAGAAAAAGGCTTTCCAAAGCGCTTCTACTTACCTTAAGGCCCGCCTGTCACTATTTGCCACGGAGGAATGAACGAACATGGAGTGGAAACGAGCCGAAAAAAGTGAAGCCATTTCAAAGATGTGTGAGTAGAAACACTCACACACAGACATCACTCAGTACAGGCGTAAAATTTTTGCTGGCACTCCGGAGGGGCTAATTTTTGTAGGCGATTTAATTTGTTGTAGCCACCTGTTCTGCATGTGGACATCGCTCGGGGACCTAAAACCCAATAAAAAGAAAGTATTAAGTAAAATAATATTTCTATCATTATATTAATTTATGCTAGGACCCCCAAAAAAAATATTAATGGTGACGACTTTAGGGCCTTTCGGTACGCACGTTCTCAGTGAGACAACTGAGACGAAATATTAGGGCCTTTCGGTACGCACGTTCTCAGTGAGATAACTGAGATATTCTCAGTTGGCTCACTGAGACGGCGTGTTCTTGTAACCGTCTCACTTTCACATTGAGCAACAAAAACTGACGGAGCCTTTGGGCAACTAAGACTTGTGAGATAGAATTTTTGTGTTTCACTTGTCTCAGTTATGTTATGACAGTTGTTGAGCAGCCTGAACTTAATAAAACAATTGCGCGTGCTTTTCGTCTCAGTTGTCTCACTTAGAACGTGCGTACCGAAAGGCCCTATTGAGTAACTTTCTCAGTTGTCTCAGTTTGGTTAAACAGCTGATTTTGACACCGCAGAGGTTGTTGATTAAAAAGTGAAAAATGGATAACGAAAAAGCACGCGCAATTGTTTTATTAAGTTCAGGCTGCTCAACAACTGTCATAACATATAACTGAGACAAGTGAAACACAAAAATTCTATCTCACAAGTCTCAGTTGCCCAAAGGCTGTGTCCGTTTTTGTTGCTCAATGTGAAAGTGAGACGGTTACAAGAACACGCCGTCTCAGTGAGCCAACTGAGAATATCTCAGTTGTCTCACTGAGAACGTGCGTACCGAAAGGCCCTTAGTACGATAAATTGCTATGGGCACAATCGTTAGTGATGAAAATTTGCCATTTTTTAAAATATAACTTGAATTCGTGAGACTCATGGTATTTAAGTAAAAAAAGATTCAAATCCCCTCTCGTTTCCCGGCAGAACAGACCCATAAGCCCCTTGCGCAGAACAGCAGCGAAGCAAACAAGCCAACCGCAGGGCCAGCGCCGCCGCAGCAGCTATTTGGCTGCAGTGGGACTCGGCGAAATCTGCAGCACCTTTTTGCTGCACATAGGTCGTAGCGCTACGACCTATCGAAATTTTTCGTGGCCACAGAATTTGTTCGGCGTGCGATATCTTTATAGTTATAAAGTCTTTGCTACTACGGTATGAATGTACCGGATATTGAATTATTATTTGTATTTTTTCCCTTTCGCCTAAGCAGGTAAAGTTTACTGAACAACTTTATCATCTGCACCCTTGCGGTTGACCCTGCACAGATTCCGAAACGTTTGTAGCAGGCGGTTGAGAATGTCTTCTCTCATTCCAGCTACATATGTAGTAATAAAAAAGAGTGCATGGATGAATATATTTAATCGGATTTACTTAATACTTTTAAATAGTACCCTCACTAGTCTTGCTATCGACCTTGCATTGTGTACAGTTGAAATTAAATATTCTTCGTATTTAATAAACACTTGTAACACCTTTAATAGCAGAAATACTAAGTATATGAAATTTTGCTCCTCTTCCATTAATTCCACATCCATTATAAAGTTCCTTTTCCTATAAAACAATCTATATTATTACAATGAATTATTGAAATGATACGTCAAAGATTTCGCACATTTTTCTTGACATTTCCCATTTTTTTGCATTTCAAATGATTGAAATGATCGAAATGATATTCGAAAGAGATTTCGCACACAGCCTAAGTTAGAAAACCTTGTGTGAGTTAGAGAAGCTCTAAACTCTAAATCGTTAGGGAATCCCAGGGCAGACTTTTTGGCTTCACTCACGTACAGGGATTTTACACGGTTCTTCAGGCCGTTCTCCAATGCGCGAACCACCCAACCACGAACCACCGAACGAAAATGCTGAATCCCGTGTAAAGTATAAGACCTTGCCTGTAGTTGTGCCTGCCAGCTGCGAAAACACAATCGGGCAAATGTTAAATGTGGAAGTTTTTATCACTTTTTAAGCGGACAAACTTATCAATTTAACTTTTATTATTCTCCTGAAACTACGGTGCATATTTTTATAAGTGCTTCGTGTCATAATTAGTGCACTGATGTTTTGACAACCGGCGGAAAAGCTGCGGCGATGTCACTATTCTGGGACAATATCGTTGCTGAATGGTCAACTAGTACTATGTGGTTAACACGCACCAAGAAAAAGTTAGCCATGTCAAAATCTTCTATATTACAAGTCATGAAGTGGCCTTTTGCATGTGTGCGTAAGTGGTCTGACAGTTCTTCAGTTGACGGCCATTTCTCATACAAAGCGTGTAAATTTTCGGGGTTCTGCAGTTATTTAAGCAGTTTTAAAAGTGAAATAATCAATTTATCCGGTGAATATTTCTACAGGAGGTGTACAAAAGGATATCAGTTGTAATGGAAGTGAAAAATTGTGAAAAAGTTTGATCGAAATTAAAAAAATCATCTATGAACCGGCAAAAGTGTTAGGTTAGGTGGCGAAGTACTGGGCAATTATTGGCAACTTTATAGTTTTTTTACTATATTTAACGCCATTTAATTGTAAAAAGTACTCTTGCACTTAACAAGAAGATTGTTTAATGGTGCGTAGAGATGTACTTGCAAAAATAATTGCAAAATTTTTGCATTTTGTGGAAATTTCTTGTGAGTGAATTCCCGCCGACTGTGACATAAATAAAAAATATGCAAATTCCTTTGAAGTATTTTCTTTTTAATTTAAATATATATATGAATTCTAAATTAAAGTGTTTTATTTTTATATAATAACTAGCAACCCGCCCCGGCTTCGCACGCGGACTCCCACGGACACCCCCTCAACACCTCCTTCATCTTCTCCCACGGACACCCCCTCAACTCCTCCTTCATCCACTCCCATGGACACCCCCTCAACTCCTCCTTCATCTACTCCCACAGACACCCCCTTAACTCCTCCTTCATCTACTCCCACGGACACCCCCTCAACTCCTCCTTCATCTTCTCCCACGGACACCTCCTCAACTCCTCCTTCATCTACTCCCACAGACACCCCCACAACTTCTCCTTCATCTGCTCCCACGGACACCCCCTCAACTCCTCCTTCATCTACTCCCACGGACACCCCCTCAACTCCTCCTTGAAATTCCGTATTTTAAAATTCTCTCGTAAAATGATCTCAGTAAACTTTGACTTAAATTTTTTGCAAAGTAGTCGGCATTTTTTTTACACCTTGGGTTACGTTACTAAAGATTTAGTAAGGATCCCTAATCTTTTCTAGCAATAAATATAGCCTATGTTACTCAGGGTGAATGTAGCTTTCTATGGTGAAAGAATTTTTTAAATCGGCACAGTAGTTTTTGAATTTATTCATTACAAACATACACGCAAAAATACACTTTCCTCTTTATAATATTAGTATGATATATGAAATAAATATTTTCAAACTAGCAATGCCTATTCATTTAATTTCCTTTTACCCAAAGCACCTTTCTTCCTTTTGTGCATTGAACGGCTCAAATTTTACTCAGACATTTCAACCCGCCAAATTTTTATTTTCTGACATATTTTGCAAGTAGACTGGGCAAAGTTAATAAAGTTTCGGAATATGAGAGTAAGCGATTCAAAATCCTCAACCATTACGAAACGTTTTACTAAATGTACCTTTAAAGAAGCGCAAAATGTACATAGTTAAATATTATGGGAAATTTGCGTTTGCATTTTGTACACACTCACAATATGGCACTTTATAGCATTGGGCCCTATTACGAATATCGTCATTTCTGCGACTGGGCCCCATTGCGAATATCGTCAGTTCTGCGACTAAGATTCGATCGAACGAATCGAAAAGAGCTTTAAAAAGCCCTTTTTCGGTAAAAATTCCTTAATAAAATTTCAAAATTCTCATGAATTCATTTCAGTAACCTCTGACTTCAATTAATTTTTTTTTTCAAAGTGTCAAAATCATTCGATCAAAAAAATCCAGTCGAATTATTTGGACTCTCGGTAGACTTTTTTTAGCCACTTTGAACAAAAAATTAATTGAAGTCAAAGGTTACTGAAATGAATTTATGAGAATTTTGAAATTTTATTAAGGAATTTTTACCGAAAAAGGGCTTTTTAAAGCTCTTTTCGATTCGTTCGATCGAACTTAGTCGCAGAACTGACGATATTCGCAATGGGGCCCTAAGATTCGATCGAACGAATCGAAAAGAGCTTAAAAAAGCCCTTTTTCGGTAAAAGTTCCTTGATAAAGTTTCAAAATTCTCATAAATTCATTTCAGTAACCTTTGATTTCAATTAATTTTTTTTTCAAAGTGGTTAAAATGTCGATCGAAAGTCAAAATAATTCGATTGGATTTTTCTAATCGAGTTATTTTAACACCTTGCAAGGACAAATTAATTGAAATGAAAGGTTACTGAAATGAATTTATGAGAATTTTGAAACTTTATCAAGGAATTTTTACCAAAAAACGGGCTTTTTTAAGCTCTTTTCGATTCGTTCGATCGAATCTTAGTCGCAGAACTGACGATATTCGCAATAGGGCCCATTGTTTGCAAATATTACCGAAGTGCATTTGGAAATTATTTGTGAAAACTTAACGAGTTACACATTTTCTTCAGTAAATGCCATTTTTAAACTGCGAATTACCTACAAAATAAAGAAAATATGTTAAATTTAGTCTGAAACTGTCACTGCAACCGCTGAAACAGCTGAAATCTGTCAGACCACTTTGCCCTATAGATGTGTGCGTGCGTGCAGACCACTTCATGGCTTGTAATATAGAAGGCTTTGGCCATGTCGACCAAAACACGAGCGAGAGGGAAGATGACGCCACATTCATGTGGGACGAGATGGCGCGATTTTGGTTCGATCGTGGTTGGGTGATCCGTGCATTGGAGAACGGCCTTTCCACTCCATGTTCGTTCGTTCCTCCAAGCTATTTGCACACACCCGAGTAGCCGAGTCCGTCGATTACTTGAAGGAATGAACAAATTATGGAGTGGAAACGAGCCGAAAAAAGTGATGCCATTTCAAAGATCTTGAGCAAAAATACTGAACATAGACATCATGCAGTGCAGGCGTAAAATTTTTGCTGGCACTGTGGAGGGGTCAACCTTGGCAGATGATTTAATCTGTTGCAGCCACCTGTTCTGAATATGGACACCGCTCGGGAACCTAAAACCAATAAAGAGAAAATATTAAGTAAAATAATATTTCTGTCTGTATATTAATATACGCACTACACCATTAATAACTGGGCACTGGGATTATGTTTTTTGGGGATATATAAAGTCGCATGTCTACGTCGATAAAGCCGGGATCCCAATGTATCCCAAAATTTGACTTTGATCCTTAATTCTTCCGATTTTTTGTATGGGAAGATCGAAACTTTTTTCGAGAAAAAGCTTCCCTGTCATCTAGCCTTTCTCAAGAAAAAAACCGCACTCGAATCCGACGGCGCGTTCCGAAGTTATTCGTCTTCGATGGTTCAGCCCTACGGAGCAGATGCTCGATGTGACGTCACTTTCCAATTGGACTTCATTGCGGATAGTGGGTTTTATTGTTGTATTAAGTATTATAACATGAATAACTTCGGAACGCGTTGTCGGATTCGAGTGCGGTTTTTTCCTGAGAAAGGCTAGATGACAGGGAAGCTTTTTCTCAAAAAATGTTTCGATCTCCCCATACAAAAAACCGGGAGAACGAAGGGTCAAGGTCAAATTTTGGGCTTTGAAATTGCCATTTTCGAAGTTTGACGCGGTCTCTCCCACTTTTTTGTTAGCGGATTGGGTCGTGGGTGGTATCGTTGGAAAACCGGAAGGTTCAGCTTTCCAATGCGTTATCAACCAGTATTGTATGATGTCTCTGAAAGAACTTATTAAGCATTTTCTAGGTGGACCCATTGTCAATTTTTCGCAACTTCAACCCGCTATAAATAAAAAAGTAGCCATTGTGGAGCTTTTAGCCCATTGGGACTTTTGGTCAGCATCACAAAAACTACCTACTCCCAAAATTTCAGCTCATTTCACCGAAAGGCCTTTTCCATACATTTTGTGCGGGGTCCTTTCTTTAAATGCCCCTCCTATTATTTATACAAATATTTACGCCTACACTGACTGAACACAAATGCATAGCGAATTCTAACATATCTAGAGAAAGTGTACGCTCAATTTGGCTTAAAGCCATTCCGTGCTTAGTTTAAATTTCTATGTTCCAATGGCACTTACGGATCGGATCGGAACGGAAAAGTTGGTTAACTTTCAACTTTTTCGGAATGCTACGGAAAGCATAACCTCAAAAAAAATTTAAATTGTCACAATTTAATGATTTGTAGAGCTTCGAGTGGACGCAGGACGGTTAAGAGCTGTTTTCCATTGGGCCCACTGACGTTTAATATAATGGACCGTTCAATCTCCTGTCTCAAGCGATGGCCAATTTGACAACCTACTGCTTCAGATCGACGAGATGAGACATATGGAAATTTATATGATGCTGTCTATTTTTATCGCATTGCATGGATAGGCCGATTCCGCAGATTTTTTGAATGCGGAGTTGCTGAATGCTGACAAAAATATTTGAAATTGAATATTTTTGAACAAAAATGTAAAAAATTTGTACTTTAAATGCAATTAATGTAAATAAAAATCATTACATATTAATGTCATAAATATGCTTTTAAATTTTTATCCTTGCAAAAGCACCACTATTTTCAAGCATTTGTAATTGATAAATTTTAAGCTATGAAACCGGTGTATCATACATATATTACTAATAAATAATGTTTTAATTAAAGGAAAAATAAAAGCTCTTTATAGCATAAGAGCTAAATTTTAAGAATCCCAACGAATATCACTCAAATAAAATAAACTAATACTCATGTTCTGCATTCCGAGTGAAATGAAATCGAAAAGAGCCTACAAAACTCAGTTTGAATTGAATTTCCCTAATAAAATTCTTAAGGCTGTAACAAATATCTTTGATTTCAATTAATATTTCCACAAAAAAACAAACTATTTCGATTGTATTTTTCTATTTTTAACGGCAATTCAGCCCGCTGAGAAATCTTTGACATTATAGGACGTTAATTTTACGTCAATTCACGAACTGTCACTGCTTCAGAGTGGGAGAGAGGGAAAAAAATTCCAATCGTCGGTTTATATGGGAAATCGGGTACGTGAGCGGTCCATTATATTATACGTCAGTGATTGGGCCATGCAGAGTACGCCGGAGTACTCCGGCGTAGTTCGCCAATGGAACGTACTTTTTAGTAGCCAGTACGTCAAGACGTTGTCAAATTTAAATTTGAAAATTGTCAGACCTTCCGAGTGAAACATTGCGTGCGGCATTTTTCTTGTTTTGCTCGTAAAATTAGGTGAAAATATGGTGAGTAATGCGACAATTACAATAATTCGTTTTTTAAAACAACGTACGATATTTTCAGGAATCTCAAAATATGAAATTTTGGACCCCTAGCGGAAAAAGTCGGCGAAACTACGCTGGCGAACTATACCTACTTCTCAGCTAGCGTAGTTCGGCGTAGATACAACTACTCCGGCGTACTCTGCATGGCCCAATGGAAAACACCTAATGTAGTTGTCTCGCTACAGTCGAGATCAAAAGTTTCAAGCTAAGCGCAGCGAGAACGCGCATGTTCAGTACACGCTAGGAGATCAAAATTTTTGATGCCGTATGCCGACTGTACAGATACAGACGAAAAGTACATGTACGTCAGCGTTGGCAACATCGCAATTTTCTGTACAGAATAGCAAACTAGTAGGAAGTGCTAAGAGAGAGAAAGAGAGAGACAGAGTCATTATCAGTGCGCGCTGTTGCCACATCTATCGGTTCATTACATTCTCGAATAAAATAGTATAACTTTGCAAGATAATTAATAAAAAACGGTACCGCTAGCACCTCACAACTTTCTGTATGTTATTCTTTATGGTCTAAAGAATCACTGATTAGTTTTTTATCAAAAAGAATGGTATAGGTTAAAAATAGTTTGAGCAAACGCAATTATTTTCATAGCATCCCCATAAGATTCCGTGTTAATAAGTCAAATTTTCACTTGAAATATCTTTGAAACTGTACCGCAGGGCTAACTGAAATTTCATTACCAAATAAATAATGTTACAGAGAAGTGACACGCAAAATTTCATTAAAATCTATAGTTTTTGATTTGGCGAGACAAATACCTTAAGTAAAAAAAATGAATTTAGAAAAATTTATCGAAGATATCCGAAGACATCCAGAATTGTATGACAAAAAAAATAAAAATTATATGAATACTAACTTCATGCTTCTTTGCCTTTTTAGTTTTTTATATTCTTGATATAGCTTGTATAGCTCACAAAACAATTCAAAATATTTCAACAGCTCATTTCTTTCCATTTGGACACTAACAGAATTGTCAAATTTCGGAAGAATTGGTACGGGTACCAGGCTTATCAACGGAACGGTGCGGAACCGACGGATCGAAACGGTGCGGATACATTGGGATCCCGGGGGCCTATTCCAGAACTCGACTCGATCGAATTGCCCATCGAGGAGCGCAAATCGGTATTCCGTAACTCGATATCGCGCTTATTTCAGCGACACTCGATCGACGATTTCGTCGACAACTAAATGGCAGTCGAGTGTGCTTTGTGCGGTGGTGCTGTGAGCGTTTTTCGAATAAGATTTAAGTATATAATCCTTAAAAGTGTAGCGTTTGGATTGTGGAACTATTTAATTACACTAGTTTACAATAATTTTGCCCCTAAACAAGTGATATATGGTTTCTATAGGATTTTTTCTGTAGATTAAAAATTCATAAAAGAAAATATCTTATGATATCTTGCTTCATACAGTTGGTAGTGAATGAAAATCACAATTAGCGCACGTTCATGAAAAACTACTTCCCCGTTTAGTAAGAGATGGAATTTTTGTATTTCATACCATAAATCTAGCAAAGGATTTAGAATTTCATTTGAGCCATATTATGAGCACTTTTCACGTTGCATTATTTTTAATTCAATTCAATTCAATATACTGAAAAAACGATTTGTTTTAGTTTTCATCCTATTTTTATCAAAAAAAGTGTCAATTTGGTCAGTGAAGTTTGCTGCACTTCGTCTTTGAAGCAAATTTTCAATGTTTCATAGGGCCACACTTTTGGTTGCTCTCGAACGAGCTACATAATACGAAAATGAAATCGAGTCGACAAACCAACTCGACTCGAGTTCGCAATCGAGTCGAGTTCTGGAATAGGCCCCCTGGGGGCCTATTCCAGGGGGCCTATTCCAGAACTCGACTCGATTGCGAACTCGAGTCGAGTTGGTTTGTCGACTCGATTTCATTTTCGTATTATGTAGCTCGATCGAGAGCAACCAAAAGTGTGGCCCTATGAAACATTGAAAATTTGCTTCAAAGATGAAGTGCAGCAAACTTCACTGACCAAATTGACACTTTTTTTGATAAAAATAGGATGAAAACTAAAACAAATCGTTTTTTCAGTATATTGAATTGATAATAATTGAATTGAATTGAATTAAAAATAATGCAACGTGAAAAGTGCTCATAATATGGCTCAAATGAAATTCTAAATCCTTTGCTAGATTTATGGTATGAAATACAAAAATTCCATCTCTTACTAAACGGGGAAGTAGTTTTTCATGAACGTGCGCTAATTGTGATTTTCATTCACTACCAACTGTATGAAGCAAGATATCATAAGATATTTTCTTTTATGAATTTTTAATCTACAGAAAAAATCCTATAGAAACCATATATCACTTGTTTAGGGGCAAAATTATTGTAAACTAGTGTAATTAAATAGTTCCACAATCCAAACGCTACACTTTTAAGGATTAAATACTTAAAACTTATTCGAAAAACACTCACAGCACCACCGCACAAAGCACACTCGACTGCCATTTAGCTGTCGACGAAATCGTCGATCGACTGTCACTGAAATAAGCTCGATATCGAGTTACGGAATACCGATTTGCGCTTCTCGATGAGCAATTCGATCGAGTCGAGTTCTGGAATAGGCCCCCAGAACTCGACTCGATCGAATTGCCCATCGAGAAGCGCAAATCGGTATTCCGTAACTCGATATCGAGCTTATTTCAGTGACACTCGATCGACGATTTCGTCGACAACTAAATGGCAGTCGAGTGTGCTTTGTGCGGTGGTGCTGTGAGTGTTTTTCGAATAAGATTTAAGTATTTAGGGCGTGTGCCAATTCAGCTTTTCGAATACTTTTCCTTTTCGAACATTTTTCGGTATATCTAAAACTGAAAACACAGCAGCCTTTTATTGCTCATTGTTCGCTTCCATTAAATTTCACAAATGCTATTTTTGAAATTCAAATGAAAAGTAAGTAAATTGTCAACGAAAAGCGAATTTCAGAGCTGTTTTTTCCTAAGACCCAAACCTTCGAAAATCAATTAGTAAGCTGAAAAGTAATTTCCCATACAAATTTACTTTTGAATAGCTGAGTTGGCACACGCCCTTAATCCTTAAAAGTGTAGCGTTTGTATTGTGGAACTATTTAATTACACTAGTTGACAATAATGTTGCCCCTAAACAAGTGATATATGGTTTCTATAGGATTTTTTCTGTAGATTAAAAATTCATAAACGAAAATATCTTATGATATCTTGCTTCATACAGTTGGTAGTGAATGAAAATCACAATTAGCGCACGTTCATGAAAAACTACTTCCCCGTTTAGTAAGAGATGAAATTTTTGTATTTCATACCATAAATCTAGCAAAGGATTTAGAATTTCATTTGAGCCATATTATGAGCACTTTTCACGTTGCATTATTTTTAATTCAATTCAATTCAATTATTATCAATTCAATATACTGAAAAAACGATTTGTTTTAGTTTTCATCCTATTTTTATCAAAAAAAGTGTCAATTTGGTCAGTGAAGTTTGCTGCACTTCATCTTTGAAGCAAATTTTCAATGTTTCATAGGGCCACACTTTTGGTTGCTCTCGATCGAGCTACATAATACGAAAATGAAATCGAGTCGACAAACCAACTCGACTCGAGTTCGCAATCGAGTCGAGTTCTGGAATAGGCCCCCTGGATAATCTTTGCTCTCGATCGAGTTACATAATACGAAAATGAAATCGAGTCGACAAACCAACTCGACTCGAGTTCGCAATCGAGTCGTGTTCTGGAATATGCCCCCGGCTTAAACCAGAAACAATTGAGCACTTGGAAGCCAACATTGGACGCGTTATTGCCGAAATGCAGCCTGATTTACTGCGAAGTGTGTGAACATTAAACCCCCAAATTATGCCAAGTACGGCGCCACTGATATATAGATACTGGACTGCTAGTCGGCGGATGAAAAGTGAGACGACTTTGAGTGGAGATGCAAACCCTTGTGTGCAGTGCAGATGCAAGCCCTTGTGATAAAAACACATTAAATTCATTGCAATAATATATTAAAATGAAGCAAATAAATAAATATAAGTTGTCACAAAACAGCTCCTCTCATTTTGCCCTACATTTTGAGTATTTATTAAAAATACTTCCGACATTGAGCAGCCTGGGGCCGGAAGAAAGAAAGAGTCAGATATAAAAAAAACATGTCCTACTTTGTCTAACATATGCATTTGCATGGGGGAATGAAGAAAGAGCGAGATAGTTAGATTTCGCTCCAAATTTGATCTCACTTTTAAAATGAGTTTTTGTACGGGACCAGCAGTCCAGTATCTATATGTCAGTGTACGGCGCCCACCGCGGCGGGCGCATCCCCGAAATCATATTCAAACATTAATGCCTAAAAATGGTCTTTCGCCAATTTAATGTATATTGAAAACATTTTTCTGTGTTCTATTTCAATTTAAAGCTCTCCGCCTCTAAAACACCTTATTTCAAAAAAAAAAAAAAAAGTGAAACACGTTTCTGTTTGGTGGTTGTGAAGTAAATTAAGTCAATAGGGGTATGTTCAATATCTCAACTCGAGTCGACCCGAGTAGATTTGACTTACTCCGCGTTCAATATCTCACTCGCGTCAATTGGAGCAAGTTTTAAGTTTTACTCGAGTTCAACCATACAAATGTGTGCGTATATGTCAAAGGCAGATCAAATTTGCCAAAATTCCTTATATTATATTGATAAGGCACAGTGTTGCATTTCTGCTCCACCTTGCCTTTTCATTCGTTATAATCTCTTGCATTTTGATTGTTCTTTTCCCGTCAAATGTTACGTCGAGTCAGTTTGCTCCGACCTTTTGTTTGAAGATTGTCTAAAACGACTCGAGTAAATTTAACCGACTCGAGTAAGATATTGAACGGCAACTCGACGTCATAAATCTCACGCCTACAACCTAATCTAAGAGTTCACAGACAATATTTCGTCTGAACTCGAGTAAGATAATGAACGAAATAGAGTAAGAGTCAAAATAACTCAAGTCGACTCGAGTGAGATATTGAACGCTTCGGAGTAAGTCAAATCTACTCGGGTCGACTCGAGTCGAAATATTGAACGTACCCTAGGTTGACAATTAAAGTCCACTACTAAGGGTTGAAAACTACTTCCGCAAGGGGCAGAAACGGCCTCCAAAAATATAAAAAAAAACCAATAAATCTACATACATATATAATAAAAATGAATGTCTGTTTGTAATACGACACTAAAACTCCAGAACTATTCGGCCGATTCTTTCACAGAATGTGCGTCTTGATTAGATCTCGGTAAAACACATACATATGTATGTACTGCAAATACGATCTGATAAGTGGCGCGCGCCTGGTATCATTTCAGATGCTTTTCCACAAAAAATTTCATAATACCCACTTCGATTAAACTATTATTATAATTATATTACGGAATTTCAATTCAAAAGAAAAGTATAATAGCATAGAATAATAAAGACAAGAAGTCTCATCTAGAACAACGAAGTGTAACGCTGTTCTAGAACGACGCCTCCTAACTTTACCTCCTAAAGCTTTATCAGATCAAAGTGGTTGTTCACTTTGCTACCCTATGACGCGAAGTGCCGCTTTCAGATGACGAAAAAAGTTTTGAACTAACACGGTGTAAGTGTAGAACAGAGGAGGTAAAGTAACGCTGGTAATGCAAAGAACAAGGAAAGAGTTATTCTTTTTTCTTTAAGCTGCGTGCGCTATAGGCCAGTCAATAAAGCCTGTGAAGCTCGATAATTAGCGGTAGTTTGATTTTTTGATATGATGTTGGGGAGGTTGAAAAGTAAACCTATAAAATTTTTCAACCCTCTGGGGTGACCGCTAAGGGATGAAAAGGGTGAATAATAAATAATTATCCATCTTATATTAAAGTTTCAACCTTTTTTGTTTACTGCAAAATGAAAAGCAATTTTCCCGCATCGCGCTAAGTAAAATTCCAGACGAAAAGGTCGTGTGGAGGCATTTAGGGCAGACGGTTGCGGGGACGGCGGGCGGTGAGCGAGAATTCGTGCGAGGCAGAAAGCGAGCGCTTGTGCGCGCGGGGGTTTTTGGTTGCGAGGGGTCGAGGGTGATGCTCGAATTGCGTGGAAGGGAATCGCCGAGTGGCGCGCGCCGTCAGGGGTAAGATGGATCGTATCGATCGGGAGGGTGTGTGCGGCCGCGCCGCTGAGCTGCGTGTCGAGCGAACGAATCCATCTTACCCCTGACGGCGCGCGCCTCTCGGCGATTCCCTTCCACGCAATTCGAGCATCACCCTCGACCCTTAAAAGATTGGGCACCTGAATTGAAGGAAACATCGCTTATATTTGATGAGATGGCCATTAGGCGAGAATTAACATATGACAGCAAATTAGATGAAATCGTATCGTTGGCTTTGTTAATAAAAATGAATTTGCAAAACATATATGTGTTTTTATGGTTCGAGGAATATTCTCAAATTATAAATGCATAATTTCTTATTACCCTACTGATACAACTATTTCTGGAGAAAATCTTTTGAACAAACTTCTGCTCAATATAAGCTATTGTGAAGATATTGGCTTCAATATAAGAAGTATTACGTGCGATCAAGGCTCTAATTAAAAGAAATGCTTTTGTATTTCAAAAGTATTACATTTCAAGGTGACAAACAAGCTTATTGGGTTAGGGGTGTAATCCAAAGCATAAGATCCCTTTTGTTACTAAGCGATAATTTGTTAATGGAATTTCCCAATCATATTTTTATTTTAACATACAAATTTAATATGGATCCAATAGACAATTTGTTTTCCTTAATACGCAGTAAAGGAGGATTCAATAAAAACCCATCGTTGTATCAAGTTAACCATATTGTAGCACAAATTATGTCGCATAAATTGCTCTGTTCCTCCACTGCTTCAAATTGTGAAGAAACTGTTGATGATTTCTTTATCTCCAATGAAATAATTAATTCATTTACACCAAACGGTGCAGAAATTGCTACTGCAGATTGCACAAACCACGCGGATTTAAGCGAAAATACTTATCAAGAAGAGGAACACCAGGAAAGTTTTCAACTGAATGTATTTGATGAAGATATCACATGTGAAGACCAATCTTTAAGATATTTTGTTGGCTTTATCATTTTTAAATTTTTAAAAAATCAAATAAATTGTAACACTTGTGAAAACATTATGAAATATAAAACAAAAAATTGTAAGTTTGTGCATTTCAGAAGCTAACAATTCTGAATTATATAATAATTGGTTCGCTCCTTGAAAGTGGTTGTTTCGAACATCGAGTTAATGTTCTGAATTATTTTATTATTAGTTTATTAAGGAAGTTTTGTATTTGGGAAACAGCAAAAAACATAAAAACAAACATCTCGCTGCACCCAAAACTACGAATTATCAATGAATAGCAAAATAATTGTTGTTGTTTGCATTACCAGCGTTACTAGGTTCAGCTTATATATTCTACGAAGACATGACGCAACCGATTCTCAGTATTTTTCATACAGGGTTACTTCTCCTCTGTTTTACACTTTTTCTCATAGCGCACGCAGCTTAAAGAAAAAAGAATAACTCTTTCCTTGTTCTTTGCATTACCAGCGTTACTTTACCTCCTCTGTTCTACACTTACACCGTGTTAGTTCAAAACTTTTTTCGTCATCTGAAAGCGGCACTTCGCGTCATAGGGTAGCAAAGTGAACAACCACTTTGATCTGATAAAGCTTTAGGAGGTAAAGTTAGGAGGCGTCGTTCTAGAACAGCGTTAAGGCCTGCGCCCATACGATCCAGCGGTCTGCGTTCATGCATCAAGCTTTAAGCTGTTGATGGATCTCGATGCCTGCCGCTGCATGGCAATTCAGAGGTTCGCCCATAAGATCCGTCATCTCACAATGCCACAAATTGTCAATAGTCACAGCACAGCTACAGCACAGCCGCAGCACAGCCACAGCACAGCGCAGGAATTTTATTAAAGGAGCAATTTTGAAAATTAAAAGGATAAAAATGGATCTTACTATATTAATTCAATTTCTTTTAATAGGAATTCTGCTATTAGGTGCGTCCAATGTTTCAGGTACACTTTGCCGGGATGTAAACAGTCAGCTGTGAATGCACAACTTTGAACTTGCAAGTTTGAAAGTCCACCCTAGGTTCAAACCGGCTGATGCGTCCCGATGCATGAAAATATTGAGAAATGTTCAATATTTTCGTGCGTCGCTGCATCGCCATGCATCGCTTATGGGCGAAGCTCCATAAGAAAGCACGGATTTCAATATTTACGTGCAGCAACAGCTTAAAGCTTGATGCATGAGCGCAGACCGCTGGATCGTATGGGCGCAGGCCTTAAGGCCTGCGCCCATACGATCCAGCGCCCTGCGTTCATGCATCAAGCTTTAAGCTGTTGCTGCACGAAAATATTGAAATCCATGCTTTCTTATGGAGCTTCGCCCATAAGCGATGCATGGCGATGCATCGACGCATGGAAATGTTGAACATTTCTCAATATTTTCATGCATCGGAACGCATCAGCCGGTTTGAACCTAAGGTGGACTTTCAAACTTGCAAGTTCAAAGTTGTGCATTCACAGCTGACTGTTTACATCCCGGCAAAGTGTACCTGAAACATTGGACGCAACTAATAGCAGAATTCCTATTAAAAGAAATTTAATTAATATAGTAAGATCCATTTTTATCCTTTTAATTTTCAAAATTGCTCCTTTAATAAAATTCCTGCGCTGTGCTGTGGGTGTGCTGCGGCTGTGCTGTGGCTGTGCTGTGACTATTGACAATTTGTGGCATTGTGAGATGACGGATCTTATGGGCGAACCTCTGAATTGCCATGCAGCGGCAGGCATCGAGATCCATCAACAGCTTAAAGCTTGATGCATGAACGCAGGGCGCTGGATCGTATGGGCGCAGGCCTTTACACTTCGTTGTTCTAGATGAGACTTCTTGTCTTTATTATTCTATGATAATAGTTGTACAAGCTCTTTTCGATTTCATTTCAATCGGAATACAGAACGTATGGGCAATAGTTGCTTTAGTTTAGATCCTGGCATAGGAGTTTTAATGTCGCATTACAAACAGACATTCACTTATATATATACATATATAGGTTAGTATTGCCCGAGCAAGGCCAGTTACGAGTCAGCTAGTTGTCTATCACAGCCAATTTAGCAAACTTGATTTTTGTAGATCATAAGGTCTCAAGAGGATGAAGATGAAGACTTAAATCTTCTACAAAGATTTAAAAAACTCCCGGAAATTGGGGATCCAAAAAATTATAAAATAGATTTTAGATAAACTAGAAAATAAACCTAAAATTAAAATAATTAGTCATCGATGAAAGAAATAATAATAATAATGACCGTAATATGTGCGAATCCTTTATGGTCTTTATTACCATTAATTAGCCGAGTATATGTACGTTGTTCTCGTATTGATTTTGAACACAATTTTGTATTACTAACTTCCTGAAGTTACTCGTCTTAGAAATCAATCGTATTAGAAGTCTTTAAGGTCAGTAAAAAAAGTAATTGATATGAATATAAGGTACGTTTTATTCTCCAAAAACATATTTTATCAAATTTTATTTGTGTACTTAATACAAAAGTTAAACAATTTAAAAACCCGTTAAATCTCGATGGTAGAGCGTTTCGTTCTACCTAGTTATTTGAATAAATTTTTGCAATATTCCAATTAACTAAAAACTAACAGAATTTGTATTTCGAAATCTCAAAGTGTTTGTCTATTAAGGTCTGTTCATGTAAAAATTTATCCTAATATACGTATATGCGCCGCTTATTTTGAAAGTGGTCTGAATCCACAATGTCAAAAGATCGATTTCACTTTAAAATACATAATATAGAAAAATTTATCTTATGACATTTTGGACTTAGACCACTTTCAAAATAAGTGGCTCATATGTATTATTGTGTAACCGTCTATTTACAGAAAATTTAGTGCATTCTTTACGCCGCTTTTCAAACCGAAAGTTCTGATCACTATGCTTAGTTAATTAAACCAAAAATTGCTCTTCGTTTGCACTCGCGTGATTACTTCTTGGCTGAGGCCGTAAATGCAGCCCTATTTCATATGCACTGTAATAGATCTGCCGCAGTACCTTTTTCCTGCTTTAGCCGCTGCGCATCCGCAGGCGCACGAAGTTTGCTGCAAGAACTGCTTTGAGCTGCGATCATTTTTTGCAGTGTGATACAAAGACTTCAGTGCACAGCGCAGCAGCTGCGATTATGACCTCCCGATGTCAGCACTAACGCAGTGCAGCATTTACGACCCCAGCCCTTGTCTTACTAAATGCACCTTAATCTAATATTGGGCACGATCATTTTTGTAAGGAAAAAAAAGAAAAACCTTAACCAAAATATTAATTATTAAAAGTACTAAAAGTGTATAGATAAAGATTTCGGAAACGAATGATGCCAAAATTATATTCAGAGGTCGTGGACTTCAAACCCCCACCCAATATATGGGATATAACGAATTTTGTGAAGACATCAAGGTATTTCCAAATTGATTTTAATCAAACGTTGTCCTCGCATTTGTTAAGTGATTTTAATCAAACTTGGCCTATATATTCTATGTATTCATCGGAACAATATTTGACTCATATTAACAAAATTGCAGGGTTGGGGGAAGATTGAGCTTAACGAAATAAGCTGAGTATTACAGCTTTTGACGAGTTGATCTGATTAAAAACAGTAAGATAACAAATCAAGGATGAATATTTCTCATTTCCTACAATTTTCAAGATCGAAGCACCTTAAGAAGTAAGGGAATTAGGGAGTTATTATGCCGCAGGCAAACAAAGTTTTTATTTTTAATACGAGGCATATTACAGGTGCCTATTCTGAGATTCAATTCGCGTGAAAAATGAATCACATTTGAAAAATTCTATTCTGATATTCGTCTAGTGTGAATAATTTTGGCATGCGCTGAATTATTCATTCACGTCATTTGAAGTAGGAGGCAAAAAGGGAGGATAAAAGTATGTATAATCGAATCTTTTGCGAAACCGAGTGAAACGTTTTTAATCGATTCAAATAAATCTTGGAATAGATGCATTCACATAAAGTGAAAGTTAGGTGGACATATTTTTTCACGTGCACTTCTACTCCTTGTTTTTGATACATTTTATTTTATTGAAAACTAGTTTGATTAAAATGTACGCGCAAAAATACTAGTCCAAATTTTTTTAGCAATTGGTTAATCGCCTTTATTAATTAAAATGGACCGTGTAAAGGCCTGCGCCCATACGATCCAGCGGTCTGCGTTCATGCATCGAGCTTTAAGCTGTTGCTGCACGAAAATATTGAAATACATGCTTTCTTATGGAGCTTCGCCCATAAGCGATGCATGGCGATGCATCGACGCATGGAAATGTTGAACATTTCTCATGCTGCCCTATTCTAACTTTCTTACGAAATAAATAGGAAAAAGCTTGCAAAAGCCCTTTTGGGCAGAATCTTGGATAGTGTGAATGGGCCTTTATGAGTATAATACCCCAGAGCACAATAATTGCAAGGTAGGGAAGAAATTCACATTTGGGTAACACCTGTAAGAAAAAATATAAAAAATATTGATTTGTTGCTTAGACCGGAGTTTAGGAAACTTTAATTTATAATAAAATCATTAGATTTAATGAATTTACCTAACAGTTTTTTACAATATTATTAGTATCTGGTAGGATATACTTTGTTTTTCAAAATTGCTGCGCATCTTCGAGGTAAACTTTCCATTAATTCCTCATCACATCAGTATAGCGTTCGAAGCATTTATAATTTCCTGCCAAAATTCTTAGAATTTTGTTGTTGTTGTAAATGCTGATCAATGTCATTCCACAAGTTTTAATTCGGAAGATTGGCCAGACCAAAGATTATCCAGAATAAGATGTGACCCTCTCTATACTAAGCTAAACCCACCATTCCATATACATTTCCAAAAACTTGGGGAAAATAAATTTGCCTTTAGATAAGGCAGCAAAGCACTACTGCCTACCATTCCTTAGGTAAATTCCCATAAGAGCGAACGAGGCAAAAGTAGGCAACAACACTGCTCACCTACAGCGCTTACATTATAAAGAATAAATGTGACCACTTTTTTTATATGGAGTTTTCGGATTTAACCAAATCATATGTATGCGGTGCCGGCTGCTTGTGGCATGGGGTTAATGCCCTCCGCTTGCAATGTTCTGATATAGGAAATGACAGAATTGAAGAGGGGGAAGAGGCAGGTAGCACACACAGGTTTTATATACGGATGCGCGATTTTGTTTTTGCTTTTCATCTAAACCATGTCGATTGTGTGTGGCTCCAGCGGGCGCGTACAAAGTGGGCCTGATTCTCTCAGAGAAGATTTTATCCCTTCCTTTGACATGAGCTTCTTATTACTATCTACTTCTCGCAAAATTCTCAATTCTCGCTTGGGTGGCGGTAGCAAGGTCACTAAAATTTTAGCGAATACGTCATGAGTGTCACATCTTATTCTGGATAATCTTTGGGCCAGACCAATTTAAAACGTCAAGGTGACTGCTCTCTAAGGAACTTTTAAATAAGCGAGAAGTTTGCATGCATCGTTCATGAAACGCCAAAGAACCGGTTAAGTGTCACGGCAAATGGTATCATATGGTTCTCTATAATATTTTTATACACATGTTAATCCATTTTTGTATCAATTTTTATTATCGGCGCGATACCGCCCCCAAATCATTATGCTGTCTCCCCTATGCTTGCTTGACCGTGTTGATAGCGTACTTTGGGTTAGGCTCCTGGTTTTGAGGACGCCATACATAACGTTTTCCATCTGAACCGAATCTACAAAACTGTGACTTATCACTCCGAAGTACATTTTTCTAGAAACTTAACGGTTTTTGGAGGTGTTCTTTGGACAATTGCAGTCTCGCCTTAAGATTTTTTTGATTTTTTTATTGTTGACACGTCATTCACGAAAATATTTTTCATTGAGGTGATGCTTTATGGTTCCTGGCGACACATCAACACCATATGACTATTCGACTTTAATCTCATTGGAACTTTTAAAGGTATACCTATCTTTATACGAAATACAAAAAACTATCTGCAAACAAGAATTTTTAAAACCAGACTGATACACTGTCAAACGGCTTGGTACTAGGTATTTACTAGTTCTCCTTTAAAATTGTATACATTATATTCCGAACTAAGAACATGAATTTTCATGGTCTAAGATTCCGAAAAGATTTCATCTCCATTGGAATCAAGAATAGGTTTGCATATTTTATTTTCCAACATTTTTATTAAACCACACAATTTTTGAAGCTTCCAATATTGTTTCCTCCAAAGTTTTGGCACATAAATCTTCGAAGCTTCAAAATAGCCACAGATGAACAGCCTTAATTTCCATAAATTCTTTAACAACATATCACAATTATCATTGAAATTCCGGAAGAGCAAATAAAAATTTATATATTTTTGTGTGTTTCTTGGGTATTTATATTAGTAAATAAAATAATAGTGAAATATCATAAGTAGTATTCATCTGGGAAAAATATTACGCAGCCTGTAAACTAAAAAAATTAAGCGAAGTTCCCTTTCTGAACAAAAAACGATACTAACCACTTAACATTAAAAACAACTTATGCTTTCGCTTTCTGTTTCTGTGTAAATAATGTACTGAATTGTATTAAACTTAAGTTCATTATGGAAAATTAGCCCAATTGTAATATAAACGCGAAGTTACGCGTCCAATAAAAATAACGCGCCGTGTATCACTTGATTTTACCAAGTAAATAGAAAAAAAACACTAGATGCAATTTTTTTCAACTCCCAGTTAAAATAAAATGAAATATGTACATATATTAGAGGAGCGAATTAACAGCTTAAGAAACACAGAGTTAATCATTTTTACAAAGAAAAAACATCGCAAATATTTCAAAATGGGTTGCCATTATTGTTGAACCAGTGCTTTGCCTTAAATATTGTTTTTGCTCAACTATTCTCTTAAACCTTGCGCAAATAATTTAACTTTATTTATACATATGTATGTATAAAAATATTAAAAACGGTAGCTATTTAAACACTTTTAATATAAAACCGCCCAAAATCTTATTTGAATCATGCTTTCAAATTTTATCTACTACCACAGACAAGAAAACTTATCGAGTTACATAAAGTTCTTTCTTTTCTCCACATTTGTAAGTAAGTCCCTTAGATTAAATAAAATATTTTCAAATTATACGTATAAAATATGTTTTTAAGTTAAATTAACTCATACGAAACAAAACTTACTACATTAGCATCGGACCATCTTTCCCATTTACACACAAAACGTTATCCACCTTACAACTACATGAGCCCATTTCAGTCAAAGATGTTGTTCATCAAACGAACATGTGAGCAGGTCTTATTTTCTGTTAGTTTATTACTCCAAAGATACAAAATACGCCTTCAGGTATATAAATCCAAAGCTATAAACATAAAAAATAATAATAAAGAAGTTAACAAAACCGCACGCAGCCACGTGTCTCACCTTAAAATCGTGCATAAAACTTTTCCAAACTATCATTATTATTTGCTGAATCGCTGAATTACAAGTAAAATGTTTATGTAATATTTACAGCTAGTAACTAATATTAAAATTAACTCCTTTAAAACTAAACCAAAGTTGTTGTGTATGCTTGCAGAGTTGGGTTATTGCCACTGGACCAGGTTAAAAACATATTTACAGGGATCGGCTGGGATCATTCAATAGGCCTTAATCACTGCAGAATTAGTCCCTCTCGCGATACGGTGTATTCAAAACGGAGCTAGGCGGAGCCGGGGAATTCATACCGGCATTGCTATCTGAAAAACGAAAATTGTGAATAGTATCTTAAAATTGAATATTCATAGCTAAAACGCCTGCCGGGGCAAATTTATAAATACGTCATCAAATGTAACTAATTATTTATTCTTCTTTAACCCGAAAATTATATTAAGTTTAATTATTATAGCTTGCATGGAAAAAAAATAATGTTTGACTACCTTATCCTCTTTCAAGACGAAATACTCTGCGTATAATAAATTGCGCCCCGGACTCCCCAGTCTCACCATCAACAGAATTAAAGAATGTCGTCATTAGCAGAAAAGAAAGTAATCGTACCGCAACGACCGCTAGCATTCTATACAAATTTTTAGAAAGCAGCATTAAGCCATATACCGAGGGGCTGAGTCCAAAAGAAATTGGATGCGTTTGAATGCAGAAATCCTCACTGATGTCTGCTTTTGCTCACTATCATCACGTATCAACAGATTTTCCTGAGAAAGCTTAACCATTAATATCTGCATTAAATATTAATAATCTGTATAAGCAATGTTTTATCGAAATGTCTTAATAATTACCAAATGTGAGTGGCTCAAGGAACGAGGGAAAGAAAAATTAGATATGAAATGAATTGCCAGTGCCGCGATTGTTCTTAATTTTGTATTTGATAATCCCTGATTTAGTTTGTTCTTAATTTAATATTTGATAATCCCTGATTTGGTTTAAAAGACCAAAGAAAATGCTCGTAAGATATTTCGTTTTGTTTTTAAAATTTGAATCTAAAATAATATTGTCAATTACAATCTTCGAATTGGTCATAAAACATGAAGGATTTATGCCTAATTGAGGAGTATAGAAACAAAGGTGGCAATGACACTTTTCAATATAACATATTTCACAAATTAACTCAATAATGTCATTTAGTCGTGATTTTTGCAAGCTGAAATTTTAATTAAAGAAAACAATTCAAATACATTCATTTCCCACAGCGACAAAGTTTAGTTCTTGTAACAATGGCATCAATCTTATTCGAAGTTTGACTATTTTGTTTACTTTTCCTTAGTAAAAAAAATTCTAAACATTCTATTAAAAATCTTATTTGTTTATTTTAAAGAATTTAAATTGTAGAATCACAGCCGTATTCATAAAAATATCTTAAAATTGTTTTTAAGCATTCATTACTTAAAACCCTCTTTAAGACTAATGAGCGTTTTAAAAGCATTATTCATAAATTCGCTGCAAACCCTTTGTAACTAAAATAGGATTAAAGTAGGTTTTAGCGTTCTTAAATTGAAATAATGTGTCAAAGTCCTGGATTTTTTGAATTAATTGATTAAAGTAGATGTGAGCTTTCTGTAAATTCTCTCAATTTTCTCAGCTGTTGTAAGAGTGTTTTAACAATATTGGATGTTTATGAATAAATTTTTAAGCATTTTCATTGTAAAGCCTTTATAAATCACTTTTAAGTTTTTATGAATACGGCTTTCAGTGTATAGTAAAAGCCAATTAGCCTTTAAGATAAGATAAGACTAACCTAATGAAGTTCTTAATACTCTTAAGCCCAACAAAAGTAGTAATCCTAAGTATATCGGAAACGTGTATTAAGTAAAGTTGCCTTGAATGATATTGTTTCTTTCTTCTTCACCGACACAGACTCCTTTCTTTCTTAACATTAGATGCAAAGGCTATTGCAAGTAAAAACACATGAGAACAGATTAAAACTACATGAGTGGTTATTTTTGAAAGTATAGTATAAGTCCATTTTTTTATATGTCATTTTAACTTTGGCTGTTAAATCTTAATGTGTTAGGTAGCCCTCATGTGAATTTTTCAAAAACTGAACTTATAACACTTACAAAAATAACGGCTCATATGCAAAATAAGAATTGAAATGTAACATTTATGTTAGTGAAATTCAAAACTTCAATTTGTGTCTTAAGAAATTAGTATTTCAATTTCTATAAACTTACAAAAATGGATATTGCTGCCTGTGCTTATATACACCTCACTGGTTACTTTCGAAAAATCGGCTGCTGTGTTTACATTTCTTTGAATACAATATCTCGAAAATATATTGTTAAAATTTGTAATTTCTAAATAAAGCTTATAAAATATACCCTCCACATGCAGTGTGCGCCTTCGGAAACTTCCACTGCATTTTTCTAAAATAATGTTTTCTTAATCGGTGCCTCCGATTTGAAAAACGTTTTCTACATTTCCATCTTATTGACAAAATTAAATGCAAGAAGAAATAAAATTGTATTGTAAACATATTAAAGTAGAAATACCATATATGCCTACCGTACTTTTATAAAAAAAAAAGACAAAAAAAGGGTTTAAACTACTGGAGGTTTTAACAGGAAAAAAATCAAAACGTCTCTATTTACCTGTAGTTTTTGATATTTCATCAGCATTATTGATATCCAAAATGTCTGATAAATCCGCTGTATAATAGGGTTGATAGTTCATTAGTTCTGATCCTGAAAAATATAAAAATTAGTAAAATGATTTATATATAAATTTTCAACCATACCTTTCTTCTGCATGTCTTGGAGATTGTCACTACTAATGGAGAGGCCATAAGGAGCTAGTATATCAGAATCGCTAAAGAGCTGCAACATCATAACAAAATATCAATTATTAAAGTCTTTCGCATTTATGAAATTCCGAACAGAACAACGCTTTTTGAACTGGAATTCTAAGCTATAATACTATTTGAAATCAAATCGAGATATTTTGATTTTACTGATTCATATCTTGTGCGATTCAGTAGTTAATATGTAGTCAAATAAAAAATAAGTTTTCGCCTACAAACAAAAAGTCGATTGTATGAATAAATCGCTTAGCATGAGAGTATCAACAGAAATTGAAAAAAAAACATACTTATGCGTTTCACAAGTAAAAATACTTATAAACCTCTAGTAATAAATAAAAAAAATAACAAAACAATTATAAAAAAGAAACAAAACTCTAACCTTTGCCAAAATGTCACCATCCAGAGGTGATGACAAAATAATACGATTAGGTGATGTTGCATTCTGCGAGACACGGTAGTTCGCGATTTCACAACAAATGTGATCAGCAAGTACAGGTATTCGTTTGGATTTGCCACACCACCGTGAAGTTTTATTCAGTCCCGCCAAGATCGGACCCGTCCAATCGAAGGAAGAGGTTGTTCAGAAGCGTAAGTGATGGCGAGTTGAAATCATCAGGAAATGAACGCAATTTTTGCGAGCAGAGAATAGGAAATAAATTATTAATTTAAAGATAATCAGGCAAAAGAGAGAGAGAGAGAGAGAGAACAATCGTTTGTTAAGGTGGTTCATTCTCTCAAAATGCTTAATTACACAAGTTAAACTATTCAAAAATAAATGTACAAAATATGATACAAAGTATTTGAAGATTATTTACTTTTTGCCAGAAATCTCTAATGTTTCACAACTCAGGTCTTACACATTCTACTCAAGCAAAAGAATTAATTACACATTTTGTATAGAGACAAAATCTATACTACTCCGGAGCAGTTATTAGAAAGATGGTTAGTATTGTTACTCATTTATATATTCAATATTGTAGGATAAAATTAAATAAAAAAAAAGAAATCATATATGTGTAACACTTCACGGCAACTAGAGAAATATTTTCACAGAATACAATTGAACTAAATATTATGATACTGCATTTTTTTAATCATATTTATAAGAGGCTTATAGAATATTTTTTAAGATACTGTTATACCACTAAGCATACAACAGATAGAGGACTCAAATGGGGTAAAAATCTGTCGTAGAAATTTCCAATCTAATGGGACCCCAAACACTCAGAGATGGCTTACAGCTCTTCTTGTTGATTCTATTGAAATTTTTGTGAGAGATTATGAGGAAGTATGTGCAGATACACATGAAAATTCATAGACAATTTCCGAGCTCTGCAGCTCAGGTACCACAGCGCACAGGCACAGGCACTCAAATTTCTAAGATTTTGTTATTGGCTCCCTGCAGTCGAATTTTTGCTCCGCTTCATCTGAGATTTCGATGTGGGGTCCCATTTCGAACGAAATATAATTCAAACTGTGCCGACAAGGTTTTAGGGCATTTGGGTCCTCTATCTGTTGTATCCTTAGTTGTAATACCCTATAAAATGTCTGGTGTTCGGAATTTCGTACACAACATGTAAGTATTCGATTGTTGAAGTCGAGATAAGCAGAAAATTCGGGAGTGAAAATTGGTTGCACCTGAACAAGAGTAAGATAAATGAAAGGGTGTTTCTTAGAAATTTAGATTTTTCGACTCTAGCGTCTCTTTGTTATTAAATGTCAGGACTGGTTGAACATTTATTTACTAAATACTAAGCCACGAATTTCAGAACATTCTGTATACACATGTGGGAATTCCACACGATCATTCAAAAATAGGAATTAAAAAATTAAATTTATTTAATTAGATACAATTCAAGTTAGTTAAAACTGATGAACGATAGATTCTACTGAAATGTGACTACTGACTGAGACTGTCACCGAGGATAACTACTGTCTGATTAACTTAAGTATAAATTGAGTTTGCTTCTGCTTCTTATGCCGTCCCTGATATGAAGCCGCTGTTGCCTACACCCATGTACACATGCATATTTATGTAACCCCAAAAGTGTTGAAAATTCTAATTATCCTTATACAAACTTATTTTGAATAACGTAGCGCAAAAAATATATTTCCTAAATTAGCACACTAGATAATTTTCCTTAAAAGTACAACTTGTATTGTTTTTTTTTTTGTTGTATAAAGAGACTGAAGACATCTTTTACATTCGCACCTTTTTATCTTTTGCATAGTATAGAGCATTTGCATTTCTATAAGCTGGAAACGGTATATGTATTTGACGAAAAAAATTTACAGAAGACTCCATTTAACCTTACTGTCGTTAATTGCTTGGACTATATTCATAAATAATGGAGACATTTGGTCTTTACAATTCATGCACAAAAATAACATTTCGTAATTATAATTAATCCGTTTTGCTCTCATGCCTAAAATTAAAATTTCCAAAAACAAAAATATATTTAATACATATGAGCATAAAAATGATACACCTCGACCAACCAGCGTCAATACAGACGTTTTTAAATAAAATCTTTTATATGAGAACTAGTTTTAATCAAATTTGAACCTTTTTCCTGACTTTAATGTTGGAAATAGTACCATCCAGGACAAAAATTGTACAACATTTGAATAAATCAAAGCTTATACGTAAAGCGAAGTCAGGATTAGGACCAGTTGAAAGGTTATAATACCCACCATTTCTGAAGTTCTTTCTTGTTGCAATTGGTGTTTAGTATCCTGTATATGAAATGTTTCCAGCAACATAATTAAGGAATAAAATGTCGGAAAAAAATAAGTCGATAAGTTTTTTTTTTTGAGGAAGTGATAGAAAATTGAAGATAATGTCATCCTCGGTTTGATAATACTAAATCATAAAATTATTATGTACATCGATAAACACATGTGCGACGCGGGAATTTTTGAAAAATTTGCAGTATCATAATAGTTAAGGTCATGTCAATGTGTTTTGTTTTCTTTTGCAAAAATAGAAGAAAAGTACTCAGTTTTTTGTTTGAGAATTCATTTATCCAAATTTTATCCATGATAAAATGATACAGAAAGTACATACATAACATTAACATTAAGTTAAACATGGTTTTCTCTTAAAAAGTAAATCAAAAACAAAAAACCGAAAAAGTTCCATCAGAAGAAGTTCAAATTATTCAGGAATAAAATTAACTTCTAATTTGTATACGGTCAAAGATGTGTGTTTTTGTATTAGTTTCCAATAATTATTTTCTCATAGCTCGTTAGGCACAAGAGAAAGTAACTAAAAATTTAAATTGTTTGGTCATTTCTAGTAATTAAATCAAATAACATATCCAATGAAGATTTTCTATCACTTACACCCATAAGCGTGTTAGCATCGAGCGAATAGCCGTCACCGCGTAGAATATCTTTTATGTTGTCCAGATCCTCCTGCACATTGTCCAGATGTGAATTGAATTCCTCCCTAAAATGTAGCGTAAGAAACGGAAAAGAAAAAGGAGTTAGTATACGTAAGATCAAGCGCAACTGGGATTTCTCTCAGTTACTAACGCTGTACTCAACCGCATAATGTCTTCATCTGTCTGATATTTTTGGCTGTTGTACTTAGCAAGCGTCAAATTATTTGAGTTCTCCTTAGATTGGATGTCGGCATTCCCGATATTTGACGAATTGCTTGCTATTGTTGAAGCTGCTGCAGGTGATGAAGACGGTGATTGCAATGATTTACCACCTTCTGGGGGTCTTAGGTTTAGGTTCGGATTGTATGACCCACTTGCCATGTTAATGTCATCGATCATAGAAGGCTCCTGTAAGGATGTGTCAAGGAACTACTAAATCTTGTTAATATTTTATATCTTGAGATGCGGTTTTTTTTTAAATGATTTTTTTTGATTAAATGAGTGACAGCAATGAAAAGATGAATATAACAAAAAGATGATTATATCTATGAAATTCGTTTAAAGTGAGTCCTACTGTAATTGATGGGAAAAAATATATACATATACAGGGTGTTTTGCTGAGGTCTGAACAGGGTATGCCAATCGATTCTACATGAACGTTTGTTGGGAGAGCCCCCTCCCCCCTAAAATCGCAATTGAAAATTTGGAGAGGGTCAATCTAGAAAATGCTTTATAAGTTCTTTCAGAGACATCCTAGGATGTCCTACATGACAGGAAAGCTTTTTATCAAAAAAGTTTCGATCTTCCCATACAAAAAATCGGTAGAATGAAGGGTCAAGGTCAAATTGTGGGCTTTGAAATTGCCATTTACGAAGTTTGACGCGGTCTCTCCCGGTTGTTTGTAGGCCGATTGGGTCGTGGGTGGTATCGTTGGAAAGCTAGAAGCCTCAGATTTCTAATACCTTATCAACCAGTATCCTAGGATCTCTTTGAAGGAGTTTATAAAGCATTTTCTAGGTTGACCCCTTCCAAATTTTCAATTGCGATTTTAGGGGGGGTGTCCGAACAAACGTTGATCAGGAGACCATGTAGAATCGATTGGCATGCCCCTGTTCAGACCTTAGCAAAACACCCTGTATGTATGTATATGTATAAAGAAATGAGATTCACAAATCAAAAATCAAAATACATACTATCAAAATTACAATGATTTTTTTACCTGCATCATCACTTCAGTGAAAGAAGAATTACATTTACAATGCTGTACGATTTTCAAAATATTTTAAAGTTTTTCAAAGATTTACCAATGATGTTTTATTATTGGCATTTTTTATTCAATAAGTACCTATATATACATAGAACTGTACGTTAAATATCAACGCTGCAATGCAGGCAGTAACTTCCCCATAACGTTCCCATTCAATATTTTAAATATATAAGGGGGATGCGAGACTAGGCATGCCTACGTCAGGTGCGGAACGAGTTTGTAGGTGAGGGGGGAAGTGACGCTTTGCGGGAGGATGCGCACTTCACCGGTCTATTTTTCGGCGGAACGCACTAATACAAATGTAATAGAACTGTCAATCACTAACACAAATATGTATGTCTTATATCTTTATTGAATTCCGCACTCGCGTAAGCCTGCCTAGTCCCGCATCAAATGCGGACTTAGCGCACTCATTCAGCGCTGAAGTCCGCCTAGTCTCGCATTACCCTAAAGAAGTAAAGCGGCACACCTATCAAATTTGACAAGAATTCTTATTTAGTCTTGACATTTCACCATGGAACGCTACACGCTTCAACAACGCCTTAAAATTGTTAAAATGTATTATCAAAATCAGAATTTATTGGATGAGAAGTTCGAGGGCTTCGTCATCTCTTGTAGTGGCGACATCAAGTGGCCTCCACGATCGTGTGACTAAACACCATTGGACAACTTTCTGTGGGACTACGTGAAATCTCTGGTCTATGCAGACAAACCACAGAAACCTGTCACCCTGAAGGCCAACATAACTCGCGTTCTCCATAAAATTGAGCCCCATTTATGCGAAGATGTTGTCCAAAATTGGTCCACCAGGATACACCACCTACAGTGGAGATCCGCGGCCATTTGCCCGAAATTATATTCCCTACGGCCTACATAATGCATCGAATGTACTTTAAAATAAAAAAAAAAAAAATAAAAAATTATGGCAACATCACTTAGACATGTTGTTTTATTTCATTTCAAAGTTCGAGCTCTTCATGAAAAACCCTGTATTATGGAGCTCAGTAAAAAAAAAAATGTTAAAATGAATACTAAAACATCACATGAAATTTTGCAGCAAGACACGTTCTTAAAAGCGGCACCTATTCTTTTTAATCTATTGTAAAAGACGGAACGGTCGGTCATAACGAAATTCTTTACATTTTGGGCTTCAAAATTGCATACCAGTCTCCGTTTATCAAAATACTATAAATATATCTAATTTTTAAAACACTCTCATTTTGCCCATTGTTATTTATGAAGAACATAATAAACATTATAGTTACTGTCCAAGGTTCAATATTGAAATTTATAACATTCATCCACATATCACTTATTAAAATTTCATACTTACAGCGTTTAAGTTAATATAAATGCGAAAGAACCGATTTTTCAAATTGTGTCCAATATTTCTTTTTTTAAAAAGACAAAAAATCCACAATAACATAAGGATGTAAATTAAGTAAGACTTTCGGTATTTATTTTAAAACCATTCTCTAAATTGATCTGGGCAGGAATTACTTAAAAAAATTTTGTGCTTTGGAAAGGAGAGTGACAAGAACATAAATTACAATTTAAAGTTAAATGTAAAATTGCCAGCAAGTTAATCAAAAGCAAAGTAACTTAAGAACATAATGAGTTAATGTTATTTTTAGACTTAATGTTTTCTTTCGACTTTTCATATTTTAACTCATTTTCTTGGTTCTAAGAATCTTTTTTTATTATGTATATGATAAAAATATGATCAATTTCATAGAGTTAAACGTGGTTAAACTTTATGCTTCACAACGATTTTAATTTTTCAGAAATCGCCAAAGTTACTGACGTCAATCAAAATAACCCCCGTCTCCATTTTCCAGGTAATATTTGCTTTACTCCCCCACTCCTCCTTTCGCACGATCGAACTTTGGCCGTATGAAACTTGTGAACTTGTGATTTCGGAGGAGGGCGATAGACCTCACGTCACGTTAAAAAAAAGCGGAATCGACGATAGGGCCAAACAACAGTTCGTGAAAATGGGCTTTATATCTTACAGTCACCTGAGATAATATCAGGCATTTTTGACAAATTTCAAATATCCGACAATATTTGGTAAGCCATGGTTATTGCATTGAAATGCTCACAAAGGCTACACTGACAATTTAAAGGAATAAATAAAATTAAGTATGTTTCCATTAACAGTAAAAACGGACGGATCCACTGATATGTATATCTGTATATATATAATTCTACTGTACGTGTGTTGTCATTGAACTCCTCCTAAACGGCTGGACCGATTTGAATGAATTTTTTTGTATGCGTTTGGGTGGCGCCCTGGATGGTTTAGATTCAGAAAAAATTAAGAAAATTGCGCGGAAAATTGGAAAATTTCAGAAAACTGTTAACGAGCTCAGTCGATTCGGTAGAGCGTTGGACTTTTAATCCAACGGTTCGGGGTTCAAATCCTGCTCGGGCAGAATCACTTTTTTTCATTTTTTACACCGTGGGGGTGTACGTGGGAGTAGATGAAGGAGGAGTTGAGGAGGTGTCCGTGGGAGAAGATGAAGGAGGAGTTGAGGGGGTGTCCGTGGGAGAAGATGAAGGAGGAGTTGAGGGGGTGTCCATTGGAGAAGATGAAGGAGAAGTTGTGGGGGTGTCCGTAGGAGTAGATGAAGGATGAGTTGAGGGGGTGTCCGTAGGAGAAGATGAAGGAGGAGTTGTGGGGGTGTCCGTGGAAGTAGATGAAGGAGGAGTTGTGGGGGTGTCCGTGGGAGAAGATGAAGGAGGAGTTGAGGAGGTGGCCGTGGGAGTAGATGAAGGAGGAGTTGTGGGGGTGTCCGTGGGAGTAGATGAAGGAGGAGTTGAGGGGGTGTCCGTGGGAGTAGATGAAGGAGGAGTTGTGGGGGTGTCCGTGGGAGAAGATGAAGGAGGAGTTGAGGGGGTGTCCGTGGGAGTAGATGAAGGAGGAATTGTGGGGGTGTCCGTGGGAGTAGATGAAGGAGGAGTTGAGGGGGTGTCCGTGGGAGTAGATGAAGGAGGAGTTGTGGGGGTGTCCGTGGGAGTAGATGAAGGAGGAGTTGAGGGGGTTTCTGTGGGAATAGATGAAGGAGGAGTTGAGGGCAGGACAACGTCTGTCGGGTCAGCTAGTGTACTTATAAAAAAGGACTACTGATTTCCTATTGGACTAGAGGTTAAAAATTATTTATTTTTATTGAGTTTCTCTCTGTAATTCCACTTCACTTCATTATACAAATGAAAAATCGTAATACCAATAAGCGTTGAAATTATTTACGTCAGTTATATTGCAATGCGTTAAGCTGTATTTTGAAAAATAAATTGAACAAAGGTGTTCATGTGCGTCTTTTTACTGGGATCTTTCCAGTACATATTAGAAAAGTTGATTTTTATTTTGTTAAATTGGTAACCCTGTAAGTAAATTTTACAACAGAGAAGGAATTAAAATGTGGCCGTTTTTACTCCTTATAAATTTGATAGCGTTAGCAGACAATGAATTAAAATCGTTTATTTTTACACTTTTTGTGTGTGAGCAGTATATCTTTATATATGGAATACTTGTAGCTTGACCGCCCGGCGTTGCCCGGAAAACCAAATTATTTTGGTTATATTGTGTGCAGCGCACACAAAGATTACCTCATCGAAGTTTGCTATTTTTCCGACCTCACGGATATTCATAGTCATAGCTGGTTAATTTACCCAAAGTATTTATCAATTATACATCTAAGCGCTCAGTAATTACGGAAAAAGTCGCGGACAGACAAACAGAAAAAACACGGCGGGAGACTTTCTTTTGTAATATGTAGTGATTGTAGTGGAAAGTTTTGAAATTTTTTTGTATGAGCGGTTATAGACATTATTATCAACTTTCTTATTTTCTGTTTTTAGCAGAAGATTATGAGATAAATAAAGGAATAACTCAAGCAAAAAAGGGCGTACCTCAAACAAATCAGCGGGCATTTCAGCACTTATAAAATCGCCAGAGGCATACATTTGCTTGTCGGTCTGCGGATTACTTCCAGAGCTGGTTGGATTTGATGTCATCAGAGTCGCATCTAAAGTATTATCTTGGCCATCGTTCGAAACGTCAAGAAACATTAGTGGATCAATATCATTTTCCGTTTTGATTTTTGGTATTTTAATTTCTTGCTGTTGTTCTTTTTGTGGCTTTTGTTGCTCCTTCTGCTGTTGTTGTCTTGTCGCTGAGCGCTTTAATCTCTTAGAGGACTGTCCTGATAAATTTTGTTCCTTATTCTTACGTTTTAACCGTAGAAATTCTTGATTTCGTGCAATTTCTTGTTTAACTAACGGAGTAAGAACATTTTCTTCGAGGAATTGTGAGTCTATCGTAGCATCATTTTCATCTGGTATTTCACGGATGTGATAAACGATATCATTGAGTCCATTATTGGCAACAATTAAACCTGATCCAGAAATGTTTGACTCTTCATCATTATTAGGGTCAAAATGTTGACTAGAAACGCTTGGATTTGAATGTGGACGCTCGGGATATATACCGGATTTTCGGCTAGACTCATCTGCTAATTCTGATCCCATTTGACTCGAGACTTCGCCAGGTGATAGTACATTTGGGCTTGGAGCACTATAAAATATTTATTAAAAATGAAACGTAAATTAAAATCTCATTTTCACAACTAAAAGTGATCCTTACGGTAAATCGGTATCACTCTCCACGACCTCATCGAGTAGTTCTTCGGTGAGCTCATGGATAACTGGTCCTGAATCACTTTCGCTTCTCTTCCTAAGTTTTGAAGACTGTGGAGAGTCATTTATCATCAATTGAAAATGTCTTTTAACTCCACTCATATTTCGAGATGGCTGGACGATAGTAACCAAGAATTGTATCAACTAAACGAAAATCATTAGCTCATTAATCAACGTTTCATCAGCTGCTGACTTACTTTATTAACAATTTGTTGCTGCTTCATATGTTTCTGCCTGAGTGATGCTATTTCCCTCCATAGAGCCTCGTTTTCCTGTTTCATCACGGAAAATCTAGAATCTAAAGAATCTTGCCGTCCTCGCATTAATTTTACTTCACTGAGAACTTTGTTCACTGCTTCTGGTTTGATTCCAGCACGTTCGTCTATCGTGCTTTTCTGTGTAGCAATTTTCCTCTTAATGTGCTCTAGCAGATATGGACAACCCCGCTTGAAGCAAGGATGTGAGAATTCCATTTCATCTCTGTCAAACTTGAGTCCACCATTGTCGATTGATGTAATTTTATGAAATCCATCTGTTCAGATAGAAATGAGTTCATTCAATTTCAAGCTTTTAAAATATCTTAGTATGTAATAGAGCACGACATTGAAAATACTTGTGTCGAGAAAGGAAGATAAAATTAAAATCAGTTTCTTACAAAATAATTTTGATTTGCACTTGGTAGTATGTAGTCATCTTTTGGATGCTATAAGTTACATTATTATAATTGAGGAGTGATTTTTCAAAAGGGCGGGTGTCCGAACAAACGTTGATCAGGAGACCATTTGGAATCGATTGGCATACCCCTGTTCAGACCTTAGCAAAACACCCTGTATACGTGAAACAAAGGCTTACTAGGAGAGCAAGATGGACGTGAATCTGCATCATAGATTGCTCTGGCAAAATTTTAATGCGAGTAGGGTCCATGGAGGTGTTCAGAGAATACAAACCTAGACCCTTAAAATGCTTAATTCACACTTTGTGAGAAATGCGAGGGTGTTAATATAAGTATCTTGCAATTATATAATGTCATTTACATATTCTAGGTCGAATGGTTTAATCTTTCATTACATTGATGCCACAGAAATGTTGGAAGCTTTTTCTGCCATCAAAACCAGTTCAATTGGCTGCAATGACATTCTACCTAAATGCCATTTATTGTTGAATCTTTGTTACATATTTTTAAGTATTGGGTAACTAAAAGTTTCAATTTTCAAAAATCTGGAAAACTTCCAGAATTGTGCCTATTCCAAAATTCGCACATCTGAAGCACCTAGTAAATTTCGGCTAATAAGTATCAGATGCTTCTTATCGAAGGTGCCTGAAAAGTAAACATAACTATTGACAACTTCAGGACCAGATAATAAGTGGTGGCATACCGGACCACAGCTTTGCTAGAAGGTACAACCGATTTTCAAGCTATAACTATATCATGATCAGAATTCTTCAAAAGAACAACATATGTACATGTTTGAGTATTGTCCTGTGGAAAGCGTCGATATTCAGTAGCAACTTCATCTACATAACCTAATAAACATGTTCTAGTAACTATAATTATAATTCAATAATTCTTTACTTTTTTTTATTTTATTTTGGTAAACACGCTTTTAATAAAAACAAAAAAGTTTGTTGTCCTTCTATAGGTGAAAGCTAATAATTTCATAAATTCTTGGATTTTTATATATGTATATATATATTTGTGATATGTATGTATAAGCAAAAGAGAAAATAAACTCTTGTCTGTAAAATCGTTTCCCTGAGGACCTATTGAATAAGCTTTATTTTATTTTGTAAAACGTTATAGTAGAAAATCAAGAAATCCAAGGGGAATGTAAACTTTTTGTATGTAATATTTCTGATCAACGAAGCATAATTAAACAACATTATACCACTATTTGCGAGTATTTACGAAAAACTATATTTCAATTGATTTGCATAGCAAAATCTAAGATTGAAAGATCATGCAAAATTAAAAACTATACTTTGGAAATTAACAAAAAAAAAAGAAAAATCTATAATACTTACACATGTTTAACTGTCGTATAAAGCTTGCCATGTTATTGTGTTTGTAGTTCAAAGGTAATAGCTCTCGAGCAAACTGTGCCTGATTTTGTATAATAAAGCTTCGTCCATCCTGAGAAAAGAGATATTCACTTGTTAAAATTTTGCTTTTTTTCAGTCTAAAAAATTAAATATATATGTACATATTATTCAAATTATAATAGAAAAACAGGGCGATTCACGTATGGTAAGTATACATAATAAGTATTATCTGTTAATTTATCCACACTTCCCCATTAAAAGAAAAAATATAAAAGATTCTTCGCTATAAAAATCATCATAACCATCCATTTGAAAACTAAAGCATTACAACAAATTTAAAATATTTGTTTGTCGCATAGAAGTACAGTAAGAAGTTTGTGCAGATGACGTATCCTCTTAAACATAAGCCTATAGACGTTGTTGTATTCGTATTTCGCTATGAACGTACCTATACTTTAACGCGTTAATCGTAGCAGTCGAAAAATTCAAAAAGTTGAGAAATGTCATTGCTAACGTTACCGAGGTCGAAGAAAGATAAGGGAAAACTCATTTGCTCACCCCTTTTGAGAAAAAAGTCACATTTAAGGCTGTGTGCCAAACCAGGCTTTTCTTTTGAAAAGTCGACTTTTCAACGAAAAGTAATCTAGTCTAACGGCTCTATCAGGGCATCGAGATTAACCCAGATGGCAGTATCTCTTCTCGAGGTTTGTACAATGGACCTTTGGTCTAAGTGCAGGGTGAATCAACCCGCCTCATGACAATCTACATCTACATCTGGGCATTTCCATTGTAACGGGTGCGACACTGACACTGCGTTTTTTCAAGATAATAAAGTGTTTGTTCAGATATATCATATTACGTTTATAAAGAAAAATAGTATGAAAAATTAGATATTTAACTCAAACAAGATCGGTATAGAAACTTGTAATGAAAAACTTATACAACGTCATGAATCGCGTAACGGGTGTGACATTAGAAAATCGCCAAATGCGACCAAGATGACTTTCAGTTAAACACAGCTGTACAATTTTCGATGAAAGTACAGTAAGATTTTTTTATGTAAAACTTCAATAGTTATCTCAAATAACTACGTTATTCGAAATGTACAAACATGTATAATGTACTTTATAAAAATTTTTGAAAATGTAACGGGTGCGACAGGCCTTTGTAACGGGTGCGACACTGTATGGTTTTTCAAGTTTTATCGTAAAATAAAAAATGTTCTAATCAACATTGCTTTATTAAAAATCATTCCAGATAAGAAAACATAGGAAATTAACATGAGATTTGGTCTAAAATTAATAATTTCTTTTGACGATTGTGCAATTTCCCACCTAATTTGAAAAAATCGCTTGTAAATTATAATATAATTTTGGAAAAGAGCTAAAATTTTTATTTTACAAATTTTTGAGAGCATATGATTATTTAGAACTCCAGATATGGTTTTTGTTAGTTAATAACACAATTGAATTTTTATCACAGTAGGGTAAAGTTTCGTGGAAATACCCATCTACAATCTAGCGAGTAGACTTTTCAATGACAATTCAGATTCGAAAGCAAAGCCATCTCTCCCGAAAATTTTAACGAATGAATGATTAATTTCAATAATCTTTTCAAATGAACTTCTTGAAATCCGCAGATTTTCACGAAAAACCTGGTCATTGTTATTTAGTATTTCCTTATAGAGCAGCGACTTTTGATTAGAACAATATAAGGCCTTAACAGACCAACGCGAAACCGCGGGAGCGGGAGCGAATTTTGGCGGAACTCAGCGGGAGCGGGAAATTATGATCCATTCACACCCAACGAAGCGGGAACGAATCTCTCTCGTCGTTCTTAAAAAATTTGTCTATGCAATATTCTACGGGAACTACGCGAATGACGGGAAAAACGGCGCATGCTGCGAACCAAAAATGAAACGCTGCAATCCCGCGTTCGCTACGGGAAATGACGCGTCAGTGCGAGTGGTCCCATATCCCGCCATAGTTTCGAGTCCCGCGCGAATTTCGCTCCCGCTCCCGCTCCCGCGGTTTCGCGTTTGTCTGTGAAGGCCTTAAATGTGGCTAAAATATTAAAAACACATTATTATATGCAGTGTATTAAAAGCTGAAATATTGGTTACCCTGTTTTGCATGCAAATATTTAGTTTCCTCCTCTTTTCCTTTATGTATTTTAAATAGTTTGCCAACATTTGAAGAAATAAAGGATGATGCAAATTTTGGTACCCCCCTCCAATAGCTATGTGTAATACATCGTTGGATAGGTCTTTTTGAGCTGAATAGAAGTCACTATGGCGCCAAGTTCGAAATCCTTGTATGTTCAGAGTTATTCTGTATTATACATGTCAGTTTTAACAATAGACAAATAACGTTCTTTTTTTTTTTTGTTAATTCATAATTCACGGCCATTTTTAGTTATGTGTAATACATCGTTGGATAGCTCTTTTTGAGATAGATACACCTAATATTTTATATGATTACGTGGAAAGAAAACGTTTGAATAGTAGAAGAGCTGACTTTTTAAGGTTGGAAGCAAGCGATTCGGATTTTCCGAGCTTCACTGAAGAACAAGTTATTTTATTAGCTTTGGGAACGTACCAAATAAGCTTGCAAGGTCTTACTGCAGTGAACATTTGCAAAACGGTTTATATACAATAGAGGTATATCGAGAAAATGCACTGGAGGATTTATCTGATTACGGCATTGATGAAGATGCTTGGCTATTACGTGGTCGCATCCAGTCACGACATGTAAGAGTTAGAAAGTATTATTGTTACTTATTAATTAGTAATGATAAATCTAAGACTATATTATTGTACATGCCTAACTGGACGACGCACTGTAGGTACCTGTGCTCATATAATCTCCATTGTTTGGTACTTAGGGTACGCCAGACATGTGGGATTTACAGCCCCTGCCTTATTCCTTAACGACGTCATAGTAGACGATGAATAAGAAATGTTTTATTTTAATGAATATATAACAACTGAAAATGCCTTATCATTTTGTTTTGTTTACATTTTATTATAATGATTAACTTTTAACAAAATCAATATTCAAGGGAGCGTTGCAACGTAAAAAAATGCATACTACTTGAGGCTATATTACTCCGATCGGACAAGGAATCAAGACAAGCGCTATCGGAATTCTTGATTTAACCGCTAATACTTTTCTAATAATATATATATATATAACGGACAAGGATTTGGAACTAGGCGCCATAGTGACTTCTATTCAGCTCAAAAAGAGCTATCCAACGATGTATTACACATAGCTAAAAAGGACCGTGAATTATGAATTAACAAAAAAAAAACGTTTTTGTCTATTGTTAAAACTGACATGTATAATACAGAATAACTCTGAACATACAAGGATTTCGAACTTGGCGCCATAGTGACTTCTATTCAGCTCAAAAAAACCTATCCAACGATGTATTACACATAGCTATTGGACCGGGTACCAGAGTCTATACATTTACTGGCATCATCCTTTATAACTTCGATATCTTCTTCGTCCAACGTCACTGGAAAAGTCTCCTTTTGTTTGGCACAGGCAACTTAATCTAATACATTTTTACCAGACTTTTCAAACGAAAAGTCTGGTTTGGCACACAGCCTTAATAATAATTAAATATAAAGACCTCGCCTCGGAAAACGAGGCTTTTCTATTACTGCAGATTATAAACAAGAACAGCTGAAATAGCAACACGAATCTTTGCTGCAGCCTCTGCACTTTGTCCCATGGGCGATCGTCAGATCACAAGAATAGCAAAAAAAAACTAACCCTTTAGATGGCCTTGATTTTCTTCGAGGGGTTTTACAATTTGAGAAATTAAATTTTAAATAAGAACGTGCATCTTTTGCTGTGAACTTAAGGAATAAAATTTTGTTTGTTTTAAAAAATTTATGTGATACATTTAGCGAAAATTTGCAGATGTGTTTCAATTTTCGTTCCATTTCCTCTCAAATTTCAAATCCTCCTCTTAGGGCGCGTGCACAACGAGGATGCGCCACGCCGCGCCGCGATTCGTCAAGAGTCGAAAATAAAAAATGTTACATGCTTACTCAATCTGAGTGTGCACAACGGCGATGCGACTGCGAGAGGTGCCGCGCTGCGTGACGTCACATTCCAATTGGACTTCATTGCGGATAGTGGGTGTTGTTGTATTAATTATGTATAACTTGAGAGGATACCCTATGAAGGAAGATTTTCACCTGTTTACACCTGGCAACACTGAGGTTGCGGCTAATTGCGCAATGGCACCCCAAACTTTTTAAGTTCTTTACATATCTGGGGTGGAATTCTGTATCTCGATTCGAAGCATTTCTGTTCGTTTCGACTGAAAATGGCATCAGCTATTTTGAAGCGAGCTCAATCCATCTTCGAAATCGAAGCAAGTACTAGATTCGAGCATTATTTCAGCTCGAATCGTATCAAATTTGCTCGAAAAAGTTGTGATACGAAGCAAATCTCGAAAAAACTTCGAACGATGTCGAAACGACTTCAGCTTATACTTTACACGAGATTCAGCATTTTCGTTGGCTGGTTTGTGGTTGGGTGGTCCGCGCGAGAACGGCCTTAAGTGAACGAAGTTTCTTCCGGAAAAGTCGGTTAGTTAATATTATTGACTTCCCAGAGGAAGTTAACGTAATGGGGCCGATTTTGTGAATTCCCAGTTTTTGCATATCTCCACGTTTCAAGGTCACCAGAATCCGAATCAAACGTTTTTATGGTGATGTCTGTGTGTGTGTATGTACGTATGTTCGTATGTGCGTATGTACGTTCGGATTGATTCGTCTCGATTATCTTGCGAACCACTCATGATATTGACATGAGACTGGGCTCATTCGACGCGTAATCGCTTAATTAAGAACTGAATAAGTTTTCAGCAAAATCGGTTTAGCGGTTTTTTAATAGGAATAAAAAAACTAAAAAAAAACCAAACTAACAGAATCTGAAAGTGGATAAAATTCGTCATTTATTTATAAAAATTATGATCATTTCAGCATAAATTGCAACAATAGTTCAAAAAATCTTATCTAGCAGTGTTAAAAATATATTATTTTTCAATAATTTGTTATAAACAATTGAAAATGAGTTCGAGCGGATATATTTTCGTAGTTTCAAGGAAAAACAGTCTATATGAGTGAGAATAAGTACTTCATGATATTATACTAGTTTTTTATTGTTCTCCTCTGGGAAGTTAGTCGTGCGGACTTTACGGGTCGCATATTTTTATTTTTTTAATTAAAAATACCAGCGGCAAAAATATGTATATTCCCCCATTCATGTACAGTAGGTGTTCAAAAAATTAGACGCACTGGGAAAATAAATGGGAAATGAAACAAATTTATAAAATTCGATAAATTTATACAGGTTTTTTTTTCAAACGGTATATATTTTACATCAAGGCATATTAGTGACAATTTGTGAACATATAAATTAAAATTTAGTCACTCCGCCTTTTTGTTTTACAACTTCGCGCAATTCTTCTCGGCATACTCGCAATACACGCTTTTATCATGTCTTTCAGACCTTCATCATTTCTCCAAATATCTTCAATATTTTCTTTAAGAATGGATACCGTTGGGTTTGGGCGACTATATACTTTAGATTTTAAATAGGCCCAGCAATTTTCTACTTGGTTTAGATCAGGAGAATTGCCGGGCCAAGGAAGAACTTCAATTTCCTCTTCATTTACGAAACTTTGCTTGATTTCGAGGTATGGCAAGGTGCTCCATATTGCATAGATATGTAAATCGATCGTGTATGAGTATGCATGAATGAATTAATATGGGGTAAAAGAACGTCTGTTAATATGTTCTTGTACTGATCAGAACGCAAGGTTCCATTCACAAAATAAATGGGACCCGTACCTTCTCCACTTATGCAGCTCCATATCATAATAGCTGGAGGGTGTTTGACTGTTCTTTGAACGCAGTCCTCATTGTAACGTTCCCCTGGACGCCTCCGTACGAAATCGAACGATTCCGTCACCGCTTCTAGACGACATTCGTCGCTGAATATAACCTAAGAAATTTGAAATTTAGGGTAATTTTGAATGCTCCATAAACCTCAATAAAATAATAATTTGCGAAAATATTTTGACATGCCTATCTTTTCCCAGTAATCAAGGGTAAAGCTCTGATGGTATCTAGCCCATTGTAAACTTCTGGATATCATTTTTTCCGTTAATTTTGGCTTTTTTGCTGGTCGTCTACATTTCAGATTTGCCTCATATAATCGTCGGCGAAGTGTCATGTTTGAAATTTCCACCCCATGGTCTCTAATTTGTCTGTGTAAGGTCCTGGCGGGTGCTCGTCTTTGTTGTATTGCCATATGCACAATTTTCCTGTCGGTCCTGTTAGATGTTTTCCTTTTTCTTCCGCAATTTTTCCTCTTACTTCCCGATTGAGAAGTTGAAGGATTCAGAGTTCGGGCAATTCGATCCACCTTAGATGCCGAAATTTTTTCTTGGCCCGCGATTTCCCGATTGGAAAGCTCTCTGGACTTCAACAAACTTACTATTACACTTCTTTTATCACTGCCAATATCTTTAACTCGTCCCATTTTGAAGTCAATTTTTACTTTTAACTACTTCAGAAAACTCCTTTCTTGTATGTCACGTTCACTGAATTTTCATTTGAAAAACACAATAAATTGAAAGGGGCCTACTGGGTATCAATATTATTTATCAATGCACTCTTTAAAATCCGCTTGCACACAAAATTGTCAACTCTTTCTCCATAAATATTTTTTCCAAATGAAGCCAAAACGAAATCGCTTTCATTTATATACCTCCCAGTCCTAGCCCAGTAGATCTGGGATTTCCCTAATTACCCAAATATCCTGCACTCATTACCTGCATGGCCGTAATCGTTGAAAAATTTACTTGAAAAGGATTTTATTGCAGGAAATATCCAATTTGTACCAAATTTCATAGAATTACTGACTGCGTCTAATTTTTTGAACACCTACTGTATATATGTAAAAATTAGATTTTAATTAAAAACTCGATGAACGAAGTAATCTTGCAGCCGGATCTTAGACTATTAGGCTGAGGTCGTAAATGCAGCCCTGCGTTAGTGCTGTCATCGGGCGGTCATAATCGCAGCTGCTGCGCCGTGCAGTGAAGTCATAATTCGTATCACGCTGCAAAAAAGCATCGCAGTTCATAGCAATCCTTGCAGCAAACTTCGTGCGTCTGCGGATGCGCAGCAGCTAAAGCAGGAAAAAAGTACTGCGGCAGATCTATTGCAGTGCATATGAAATAGGTCTGCATTTACGACCTCAGCCTTACTGTCTACTTCTTGCAAAATCTTTCAAGGTCTATTGGGTCATGAGTGTCACTTCTTAATGTACATATTATTTGATTGATAGTATTAAAATGTCGCTTGTGTGCGTATATTTTGCGAACAAGCCGTCAACAGCAAAGATTATTTATAATATAACAATATATGATAATCTCTTTACCACCCCAACCCATATGCAATTTCAAAAACGGGATCGCGAAAGATGTACCTTTAGATAATGCATCGTAAAATTTAAAAAAATAAAGAGGCATCCTATAGTACTTTCATTTCTCGTTTCAATTCCTCTCAAATGTTTGTCCCTTTCTTGCACATGACTTCTTTATTACTATCTACTTCTTGCAAAATCTTCAAGTACGTTTGGGTAACTTTACCAAGGTCGATAAAAAATTAGGAAAAACGTTATGAGTGTCACATTTTATAGTCTTTGATCCCCATACGGTTTCTGTCGGTAAAAAAACAAAAAGAGAATCAGTCCATAACATTAATTTGATGTCTAAACCACTCTCCTGTAGAACACTAGTTCTCGCATTTTCTCCTGAAAAACCAGACTTACGTAAGGATATGAATTACTGGACAAAGGGAAAGTTTTAGAAATTATTTATTATATTTCATCTTAACCTTAACTATGTACATAATATAGGGTGTTTTTTTAGCTGCATGAGAAGTTTCGATGGTTGTTGTCTATATGGTTTGACAGTTGAGAATGTAATACTGTGTTGACATTTCTGTTCAGTAAGGTTTGGCAATTCATCATGAATCGTTTAACGCCAGAACAACGCTTCCAAATTGTGGAAATTTACTTTGAAAAAAATAAATCTGTTCGCGAAGTTCATAGAGCACTTCGTCCATTTTACGGTCAACATAATCGGCCTAGTGCGCAAGCAATTCGTGCAGTTATTGGTCGTTTTCGTACTAATTTTACTCTTCTGGATTCAAAACCATCAACAAAACAAAGAAATGTGCGTACCGAAGAGAATATTGCTGCTGTAGCGCGAAGTGTTGAAGAAGACGCCGAAATGTCGCCGTTCTCAACTTGTTGGCCTTTGTCCTTCGACTACGTGGAAAATTTTACGTAAGGATCTTGGCTTACCTGCCTATAAAATACAGCTCGTGCAAGAATTAACGCCAAATGACCATCGTTTACGTCGCATTTTTGCTGATTGGGCTAATTTAAAACTGGCCGAAGATGAGCATTTTTATCGAGGAATTGTGTTTAGCGATGAAGCTCATTTCTGGTTAAGGAGGTATTTTCGTGTAAACGCATAAATTGTACCTCTTTTTAGGGAATTTTTTTCTATAAGACAATAACATTCAATCATTTTAATTTTGATGTGAAACATCTAATGGCGCGGTACGGGAGTGAGGCCGACTGTGGCGTGGCGACGCCCCACTCGTGGCTCGTCGGCTCAATCCGCCTCAGCTCAGCGATGTCCTCTCTCCGCGCGCATACACTCTCCTCTATATACTTGCTCTGCGCCCCTCCAGTTTTGTCGGTGTACCTATAAGCCACGTGCGGCATGTGCTATACTTTAATACTTGTGTATAAATATCGGCGTACCCACGCGCTGCTTTATATGCGTATATGTATGTATATACGCAGAGTGTTATTTTGAGCGGAGCGTTGCAATATAGATATATTATATTGCCAGTTTTTCTACTCAAACATGAGTGACTGTGACAATGCGAGTGACAGTCAAAATATAACGAAAATTCCAATATTTTCGTTATATTTTCACTGCGAGAAAATTACCAAAAGAAAATTTTTGATGTTTCACATCTGCCAGGCGTCCCGCGACGGCTTATTTTTTTTTATATGTTTTTATTTGAAGCTTCAACTGTATAAAGACATTTTTATTTTTTCTTATTTTACATTATTTATACCTTTTTTTTTTTTATTTCAATTGGACACCAAAAAAAAAAGCAGGTCACTGGTCATGCTAATAGCGGCTGTTCATGTTGTCCGAAATAAAAAAATCGAATGTATCATTGTTCAGTAGGTCTGTCGCTATCGTCCCTACCAAACATAATGAATTTCATTAAAAAAAAAAGAAATGGCGGACTGTAGAAAAAAAATTTTTTTTTGCTAATTTTTTTGTTACAAATGGTTTAAAAATAATAAGAAAATATTTTCGAAAATAAGCAATTTTGGTACGGACGATAACCATTAATGAGTAGAAGAACATATATAAATTTCAAAGCAATCGGTAGAATACTTTTTTGTTAGGACCATGACCGTTGTAGAAAATGATGTTTCGAGATAAACGCGTTTAAAGTTTCAAGAGCAGAGCAAGTTGCTTACGGCGCGTCGGGGACTATGAGTTGTAACTTATTTAAAACTAGGAATTTCGGTCTGAATTTTTCACAGCATATTTTCGATAGGATTTACTATTGAAATATGAAAAAAAAAACCGATTTTTCGACGTGGTCACACGAGAATACCCCCTTAAATGGCTTCGTGAATAAACAAAATTGCCGTATATGGAGCGAAAAAAATCCTCATGCCATTAACGAATCACCATTACATCCATTAAAATTGACTGTATGGTGCGGTTTGCACGCTGGCGGCTTCATCGGTCCTTATTTCTTTCGAAATGAGGAAGGAGCTGCCGTTACGGTGAATGGCGAGCGCTATCGAGCCATGCTGACTGATTTTTTGCTTCCAAAAATTAATCAGCTAAACATCGACGACATTTGGTTCCAACAAGACGGCGACGCATACAGCGCGCTTAACCTTCATTTATTGCGAAATCAATTTGGTGACAACTTCATTTCCAGAAGTGGTCCTGTTAACTGGTGACCTCGTTCATGCGACTTAACGCCTCTCGATTACTTTTTATGGGGCAATGTTAAGTCATTGGTTTATGCCGACAAACCAGCAACTCTTGAAGCATTGGAAGCCAATATTCAAGCCACCATTGACGCCATACGGCCAGGTTTATTGGAAAAAGTAGTGAAAAATTCGAAAATCGAATGGACTATGTAACTCGTAGCCACGGCGGCGGCGGACATATGCCGGAAATCATATTTAAAAAATAAATGCCATGAAATTATCTACCAGATTATAATAATAAAAAATTCATTCCAACAATATTTCTGTCTTGTATTATTATTTAAAGTTCTCAAGCTCTTAAAAAAACACCCTATATATGTAGGTGAAGCTAATAAAAGCGTTTTAAAAAAAAAATTTTCCCTCGTTTATTTTTTATTTGAAGAATTAAGTTATCAGCCGATTGAGTAATCTGCCCTAAGAATACTGATCTCATAAACGCTATATTAAGAGTCCACTTTATATTTTCGTATTTTAGTACTGTTAATTTTCCAAGTCGAAATTGCAAAAATATCTTTTAGTCAACACGTAAAAATGCATTTTTTCTGTTAGGAGAAGGAAAATACCGTAGAAAGGAAAATAATATATACAACTGCACCATTCCACAGAAGGAAGCATGTTCAGCGTTAAGAAAATGCCGAGGAAACGCAAAATATTGGCTGGTAGCCAATTGGAATCACTCAATTGGCTAATTTGAATCGAGTTGCCCCTGCAATTTGCCGGCCTAGACTGTGCGGTGTTTTCCTTACCTACACCAATGAATCTTATATTCACCTTTTCTTTTGTACCTGCTCGGTATTAAAAATAGAAATGCGTGGAAATGTCAATCTCTTATCGAAAAAATGGATCATTTAAATAGCAACTTACAGGCATACTAATATAAACATTTTTATTTTTTGCCAATTACCAGTTGTACGCTGAATTCCATTGATATCATCTCAAGTCATTTCGTAGCGAACACAAGGTAGCTACGATATGATGCATTTGAAAGCAATCATTTTAGTGACAGCACTGCACTGGTTCTTTTTCTTCCAAGTCTGAGACATAACCTAAAAGGTCCAGCATTCCTTTTTCCAACACCACTTTGTCGGAATTTTTCGAAGAGTCCGAGTCCGAGTTGTCGTCCTCCGAACTTTCCTTTGGTTTGTTGGTTATGTGGGGAGACGCATTTTTCTTGTTTAGATCTTCGACTTGCGAGTCCTCAGACTCGTCGCCTGATCCCCCAACGATCTCCTCGTGGTCGATTTCTGATGCGGCTTCTAAAATAATAACCATTTTTTAGCATGCCGAACAGACTCTGAACGTACGATATGTCTTCTTAATACGACAGACATTCGCCAGAGTGTGTGAAAAACGAGGAGACCTACCTATATTTTCTGGGTCGTCCGGTGCGTGTACAGTCGCTCACAGCTTAAATGATGTGACTACTTGATGCAAGGAAAATCCTTAAGAACTCCCAAAATATGAAGAGTCCGTTTATAAAAAAAAACAATAATTTAGTTCATGGGCTTATGTATTATATCCAATGAAAAAAACAACACAAAGTTACTTCATTTTCCAAGAAAAAAATCAAATTCATTTTGAGGCCGCAAATTCGCCTCACAGCTTAAATGATGTTCTTTTCGCAAGTCCTTAATTCTTATAATAATAGTTTCTGATTTTTAAAAAAAACTTAATAATAATAAAATTTAATATTTTGTGGGATAGCCTAATTGTTTTATAACCGCCTTGAGACGAGCTGGCATTGAATTTACCAACTTTTTGGTGTACTCGTGGGAAATGGCATCCCATTCCTGTTTTAGTGCCCTTTTAAGGTCGTCCTTGTTGTTTATCGGATGCTTTCTGATTCCTTGCTCCAGTTTGGACCATAAATGTTCAATGACATTTAAATCCGGTGACTGAGCAGGCGTTTTAATTTGATGCGGGCAATTCCAAATCAACCATGTTCGCACTAATTCAGAGGTGTGCTTGGGATCGTTGTCCTCGTACAACCGGAAATTGTCCTTGAGATTTAATTTTTCTGCACTCTGTAGTAAATTAGCCTTCAAGATGTTCAAATACTGAAATCTGTCCAGGTTGCCCTCGATAAACACCAGGTTTCCTACTCCAGAAGACGACATGCATCCCCACACCATCACATGGCCGCCACCGTGTTTTACAGTACTGCTTAAATTTTGTGGTAGCAGTTCGGTGTTTGGCTGCCTCCACACATAACCCCTTCCATCGCATCCGAAAAGGTTAAATTTACTTTCGTCCGCGAAAATAACCGTATCCCAGAACGTTGAATCCTTCGCCAAATGTTCTCGAGCAAATTTGAGTCTGGCTGCTTTATTTTTAGCACTTATATATGGCTTTTTTCTGGCTACTCTCCCGTTGTAATTTGCATCTCTTAAAACTCTCCTTATAGTTTCAGGATTGCACTTCTTATTCAGGTACTTTTCAGCTTCCTGGGCTAGTTTAGGTGCACTAAGTTTCGGGTTTTTCTTTACATGTCCTACAATCCAGCGACAATCGGAAGCGGAAAATATTTTATTTGGCGCTGTTCTACTCTTATTTTCCACACGATTTTCACGCACAAATCGTTCAATTATGTGCTGAACAGTAGAAGGTGGTTTATACACAATTTCCGCTATTTGTTTTTGCGATTTTCCGTTTTTATAATGATTAATAATTAATTCACGCTCTTCAATTGTGGTTCGCCGACCCATTTTTACCTCAAACTAAATTTTTTTGTTTGATTTAACCCAAATGACGAACAAGCCTTCACTAACAATGCTTATCAACACGCTGCAAACCTAAAAACAACCAAAAGTGCCGAAAAAACCTCACACATCCCGTTATTCTAACGTTCTTACAGTGGCGCATCATTTAAGCTGTGAGGCGAATTTGCGACCTTAAAATGAATTTGATTTTTTTCTTGGAAAATGAAGTAACTTTGTGTTGTTTTTTTCGTTGGATATAATACATAAGCCCATGAACTAAATTATTGTTTTTTTTTATAAACGGACTCTTCATATTTTGGGAGTTCTTAAGGATTTTCCTTGCATCAAGTAGTCACATCATTTAAGCTGTGAGCGACTGTACGTCTACGACGACTTTTATTTTGTTCGGGTCTTTGGCGTCCGCCACGTTCCCCGCCTGAATTTTGCCGCCAAGCTTGGTGATCTTTTCCAGGATCTTTTTCTATCTTTTCTTGAAATACTCGAGCTCCGACGCTTTGTCGTGCTCCCTTTTACGTTTTCCTCCCATTTTGGTTGAGGAAACGTGAAAAACGCGATGAAAAACACTTATTTTTGTAGCACTAAAATCTCGACGTGTGGCTTCATCTAACACAAAAAACGTTATGAAGAAGCAGCTGGTACAGAGGGGGTGCATTGGCTTGCTTTTCTGCTCTCTGAAAGTTGTGGCGACATCTACCTCAGGAATCGGTACTACAGGTAATCGTGAGAACGAGACTTCGTATAATTTTAATCGAACTTCACAGGAGTTCGTTTGATTATCAATTTTTTGCCAATTACCAGTTGTACGCTGAATTCCATTGATATCATCTCAAGTCATTTCGTAGCGAACACAAGGTAGCTACGATATGAGGCATTTGAAAGCAATCATTTTAGTGACAGCTTTTTCGTATTCATTGACACTTAAGCAAACGGCAGCAAAATGCTAAGTAAATATGAATTGTATTCCAACTAAAGGCCTACCCACTGACGTATAATATAATGGACCGCTCACGTACCCGATTTCCCATATAAACCGACGATTGGAATTTTTTTCCCTCTCTCCCGCTCTGAAGCAGTGACAGTTCGTGAATTGACGTAAAACTAACGTCCTATAATGTCAAAGATTTCTCAGCGGGCTGAATGGCCGTTAAAAATAGAAAAATCCAATCGAAATAGTTTGTTTTTTTGTGGAAATATTAATTGAAATCAAAGATAGTTGTTACAGTCTTAAGAATTTTATTAAGGAAACTCAATTCAAACTGAGTTTTGTAGGCTCTTTTCGATTTCATTTCACTCGGAATGCAGAACATGAGTATTAGTTTATTTTATTTGAGTGATATTCGTTGGGATTTTTAAAATTTAGCTCTTATGCTATAAAGAGCTTTTATTTTTCCTTTAATTAAAACACATTAAATGCTCAATCGCTTATATTTATTAGTAATATACCACCGGTTTCATAACTTAAAATTTATCAATCAAAAATTCTCGAAAATTTTGGTAATTTTGCAAGGATAAAAATTTAAAAGCATATTTATGACATTAATAATGATTTTTATTTACATTAATTGCATTTAAAGTACAAATTCTTTAAATTTTTTTTCAAAAAATATTCAATTTCAAATATTTTTGTCAGCATTCAGCAACTCCGCATTCAAAAAATCTGCGGAATCGGCCTATCCATGCAATGCGATAAAAATAGACAGCATCATATAAATTTCCATATGTCTCATCTCGTCGATCTGAAGCAGTAGGTTGTCAAATTGGCCATCGCTTGAGACAGGAGTTTGAGCGGTCCATTATATTAAACGTCAGTGGGCCTACCCTAAATGGGACGTAACGTAACGTAAGAAACGTCAACGTAACGTGCGAACGTGTGTAAAGTAATGGGGGCACCCTAAATAGACGTAAGAAAACTTGCCGAAGGTTCGTCAAATCTGGAAATGTCACTTAGCCGTAACGTAAAGGTGCCGTAAGAATCGCACAAAACGTAAGCAGACGTAAGTGGCTTTCAGAGGATTCAAATAAATTGTGAAAATAAAGTGTGAACAATGACTACAAGTTATATAGATCTTTTAAATCTTCCAACAAACTCATCTTGCCTTCACAAACTTCACGTAAGTTTACGTTTCTGTTTTGGGTGAAATGTCAGTTTCAACGTCCGTAAGCCCGCCTCGTTAAATCCTTACGTTACGTTACGTTTCTATTTAGGGTAGGGCTTAAGGCTGTGTGCGAAATCAAACGATCATTTCATGTTCGAAAACAATATGGCGCCGAAATGATACACCTCAGAGCGAACATTTCAGTGACAATTGTGATAATTTCAGAACAGATAGTGAAACTAAAGTGACAGTTGTGGTTTAAAATCGCAGGAAATTGGAAAAGAGCCGAACAAGGCAGGAATTAGGTAAAGCCGAACAAGGCAGGAATTTGGAAAAGAGCCGAACAATGGCAGGAAATTGGTAAAGAGCCGAACAAGGCTACAACTAAAATGGAAATTCTCCGGGAAAAACTTCAATCGCAAAGAGGCCTGGAGGTGTGTAGCCGAGGATGCCAGTATTGACGTAGAGCCTGAACCTGAACAACTGGCCAAAAAATGGTGCAACCTTATGCTTACTTACAAGGTATGAATATTAAAAGTAACCAATGTTGTTAAATAAAACCTAAAATTATTTATAGAGATTAATTGATCCGCCAACCGGCAGCGGCACTGACGCCAATGAGTATACGGCAGCAAATTGGCCATATTTTGCAGCGATGCATGAATACTCCAGTGAGATGCATACAATTCATCCGGCGACGTTAATTTCTAGCCTGTCCGAATCCAAGTCTATGTATGTACGTCTCGTTATAACAGTTCTCATCTCACGAAGTCAACGCAAGCTCGGTTTGTCGTCATGAACTGTTATAACGAGACGAAGACGTAGGCCCTTATTCCACACTCCGACGTAACGTAACATTTCTCCGAAGTCCTCCGTGTCGTATTCCAAACTCCGACGTAATGACCGAAAAATTCCGCATCGTAATCGGCACTCCGAATTCCTACTTTCGTAATTTTTTGATATTCCACACTCCGACGTACGCACGATTTTCGGGAGAAAATCTCCGACGCGATTAGTGTGTCGGAGAATTTAAACTTGCTACTTAGCACCCAAAACACACATCGAAGCTGGTTAATTTAAATGGGATTCAAGTTCTTGATTGGCTGGCTCAATCATTAAATTTGAATCTCATTGAAAATCTTTTCAGAGTCCTTAAACAACGAGTCTCAAATCATCGTTTCAGAAATAAAGCAGAATTATGAAAACACGGAAAAAAGAGTGGGAAAGCATAGCTAAATTTACTATTATCATTATGAAGTTAATAGCGTCTATGCCACGAGATTGTGCTGGTGTTATTCAAAATAAGGACTATTATGGGCAGTATTAGGGAGGCATAAAAAATGTTCCTTTAGTTTTCAATTTCAAAATCTTTTCCTACTCCAAGCTGGTACGCACCTTCCGCCAGAAATCTTAACCACCACATAGTTTAGCACTATTGCTTATCGAAAATGATCTTTTGCACTTCCATGATTCGTCCAACAAATTTAATACGTATAAGAACGCATCTTTGTTTAGGCGGTAATTTCGTTGAAATCTAAAATATTTTACTCATTTTATTGAATACAATATAAATATTTTTTATTGTATAAAAATATAATATTTTCAACTTACGTGACGGATAAGTTGTCCGTCGGAGTGTGGAATAAGGGTGATTATGTCAAAATAAATCAAATTTAATGTAAATATATGTATGTAAGCAGTGAAAATATAATAAGTGTGATGAAGCCCTTGAGTTATTCTAGTGTTAATTTTAGAAATTAATATATTCGTTATGGCTCAAAACCGTTAATAAAAACTATTACGATTAATATAATGTTTCAATCAGCGCTGTATTTTTCAGGATTTTGTAAATACACGCCTCGTTGCAATGTAAAATAAATACAATAATTTCACAGACGATCACCTTTAGTGAAAACGAAACATGCAATCATTTTCTGCGTTAGATAACGACAATTTTTTCCATAATCTCCACGTACTGATACGGAAGGCCATGTTATGAACTGTAGCGTCTGTTATAATTTGCAATTGAAATTGATTAATGCAAAGAAAATTCCAACGAATTTAGCCGCAAAGAAACTGGAAAATGATTAAAGATGATTATTGCTAAGGAATAGATTTAAGGTATGCCCTAAGCATAGAAAAGACTATACTCTGAAGTATTATAAATACGCTTATGGACAAAAACATAAATACATACACTACAGTGAAATCGTTTTTCTTGCGAAAACTCTACTCAATTACATAATTTCATAACTTACGATGTGATAACTACTGAACGGGCGTACGCACTGACGTTATCCAGATAAAAAACATCCCTACGTAAATATAGTAATTTTAATTTAAACAAAATTCTACAAATTGTGCATTTGTGAGTGGACGAAGAAATAAATAGTCTTTCTTTAAGCCGGCCCCACACAATGCGTGCATTCGCCAAACATTTGACTATGCGTCTCACTTGACGAGGTGTGTGGGAGCTTCTACGAAGAATATTTGTCATTCGTCCTTTCTAGCCGAACTTCGTGATGCGTCGACATGCCTCGTCATTCGCGTATGCGTTTATTTCCACAAATATTTGCTGTGTGTGGCGGTTTGGCGAGGTATGTGGGAGCCATGTGTGCTTCGTACGAGGGAAATATGCGTTATGCGTGTGCTTCCCACCGATGATGGGAAAAAGGCGAACATTTGTGTGTTCAGGGATATTCAGTGATCGGAATCAGAGCAATATGGAGTGGTCGAAGGAGTTAATTTTGGAGTTCGTCGGGCTCTATGAGTTGGAGCCCATTATATGGGATCCAAAACATCCCGAACATAAAATTAGGAACGCAGTGGTTGACGCCTGGCAACGAATCTGCACATCGATGAGCAAAGAGTGCTCAGTGAGTGATTTAAAAAAAAAAAAAGACTCGTTGATGTCAATTTTTCGTGCGCTTTGTTTGAAGGAGAGGTGTAGTAACAAATCAGGGGCAGGAGTTGAGGATTTGTACACACCTAATTGGTTTGCATACAAATCAATGGCGAAATTTCTCAGAAAAATTTATCAACCCAGAGCGACGATAAATACAGAGGTATGTAATTATATTTTTATTTATAAAGTAGGTATAAAACAAATAAAGTATGTAATATTATATATTATAAGTTGATATTCCCCCATGATCTGTATTCCGAGTGAAATCAAAGGTAACTGAAATGAATTTGTTATAATTTCAAAATTCGTATTAAGGAATTTCTACTGAAAAGAAGCTTTACAAGATCTTTTCGATTTAATTTCACTCGGAATTCAGAACATGGGAGTTCCAAATGAAACTCTTAATTGTATAAATCTTGCCATGGTACCTTTCCATTTGTAATAAAATATTCTGCAAATGCTTCCCGTATGCACTTAGCCTCATTACCAGTTTTTTTTGGCTTTTTCTGAAGCGGTAATAATGAGTTCATATCACCTTGATCTTTCCGCCATGATCCTGGAATAAGCTGTCCATTAATTTCGGTATCAAAAGTACCTCTAGGTGCATATTGTGAAGATGTTTTACTCTTTCTTAAAAAATTATGCAGTAAAACACAAGTCATTGTGATTTTTGAAGCCTTATCTGGCTGTAGTAGCATAGGCTTTCTTAGTACACGAAAAACAGAAGACATGATGCCAAATGCGTTTTCTACTACACGGCGAGCTCGGGACAATCTGTAATTAAAAGCTCTTTCGGTGCTACCTTTTTCATAACTCCCTGGAAAGGGTTTCATTAGGTGGCGATTTAGGCTGAACGCATCATCAGCTACAAAAACATATGGTAACGGAGTATTATGTGAAGGTAGTGGTTGATCTGGAGGGAAATTTAATTGCTTGTTGTTCATTTTTTTCGCCAATACTGTGTTTTGAAACACACCGCCGTCACTAACTCTTCCCTGGCAACCGACGTCAGCAAATAAGAAGCAATAATTTGCGTCCACAAGAGCCATAAGGACAATGCTAAATGTGCCTTTATAGTTGATAAATTCAGATCCACTGTTCATTGGAGATTGCATAAGGACATGTTTTCCATCCAAAGATCCCAAGCAGTGGGGAAAGTTCCATTTTTTATTATACTCCTCCGCTACTAACTGCCATTCCTGTGACGTTTCTGGCATCTGAAAAAAATTAAGTGTAGCTATATGTTATTTATTTTGATGTTAGTTTTATATTATTTTTTATATTATAAATTTTGAGACCGATTTTAACTTAAAATTACACTACAATATTCTAGATATCAGATGACGAAAATCTTACGCCGGAAAATCAAGAATCTGAAGCATCAATTGAAAACGAAATAACTTCGCCGAGTCCAAGTTTTAAATTACCGAGTAAAAGAACAGGGATAAAAAGAAAAACATTACCGAAAGAAACTATTGAGGCCCGCATGGAAGATGCATACAATATCTTAAAAAGCACATGCGGAAAAGAAAAACAGGAACAGGATGTATGTACCCTTTATGGACAGTTACTTGGGGAGAAATTAAGGGCTTTTGATGAAGACACTCGCGATATACTCATGAATGAAATAGACACTTTAGTTTTTCGTACAAAAATGAGTAAAAAACCCCAGCAAAATCTTACGCCTTCAGTCTCATCTGCTTCAAATACATATACACTTAGCTCACAATATTCTCCAGAGCCTTGTATTTCAAATATTACCGACAATTCGACAACCTTCCAACAATCTCCAAGAAAGTGTTCGTTCTTTGATAGCCAAAATATGTCAGCTCCGTCTATTTTACAAAGCATTGAAAATATTCCGTCCTATTCTCATGAAATCATGTCGCAAAATAGCCCATAGCTATACATAATTGAAAATGTACACATGAATATGTAAATATTGGATACGTAAATATTATTTTTATTTTATTAATCTTGAAATCGCCTGAGTTATTTTTGAATTCCAGAATATTTTACATTCTGACTGAACATGTTCTTGTTTTAATAGGGAATTCATATGAGTTCAAAAGATTGTGACTGTATATTTTTCATTTTTTACAACTATGTATATTCCGAAGTCGCTTTTGTTTTCGTCAGGTATAAGAATAGCTGTTTGTTGTTTTTAGTTTTCTAAGTTTAGTTCAAACTATATTCAAGAAAGTACGGAATAATTAATATGTTTATGTTTTCGAAAAATTTTCTAACTATATTTTGAAATTGTTTTTGTTTTAATGTGAATTTTATGAATTTATCGTTTAATATTCTCTAACTAAATATTGTCTCTTTTTAGTAAAGTACGAGATTAATAACCACTTGTGTCTGTTTATTGATTATAATTTTCTAAGTTTTATTTATTTTATTAAGAAGTTTTGGTTAATTATTTTTATAACAAGGTCTTGAAACTGGACTCTGAAGTCCTTTTTTCTGTATGCAAAATCCATGAATATTAAAGTAATTTGAAATCGCTTTTGTTTTAATATGTATGACACTCTTAAATAATGAAAAACTATGACTGTGTATACATATGTTTTCACCTATTTTTTGAATTGCAATAAAAAATATAAAATTTTAAATTCTTTTCTTACCTTGACTTCATCTCCTAAGATGTGGACTAATGCGCTACACACATCATTCACTATTTGGCTTATTAGCTGGTTAGAAATTTTAAAGAGATAGGACAAACTCAAAAAACTATCTCCAGAAGCCAAATATCTGAGAGTCACTGCCAATCGTTGGTCCACAGGAATAGCTTTCCTCCAGTGAGTGTCTTGCTTTTTTATAAGTGGTCCGATCTTATTTAAAAGGATTTCAAAATCCCCCGCAGACATCCTGCAAAAGTTCTCAAACTTCCCTGATAGCTCTTGCCGCAAGTCCATGAGCAGGTCAGTCCCGTCGTAACTATTTTTTATAGTATTCTAATTATATATATTTAACATCAAAATAGGAAAATCTTTACATACCTTCGTCGGCTATTATTTAAAGACAACATCCACCATCTTTTCTTCCGTTTATTTAACCTCTTTAGATGTAAATATCCACTCATTATAACAACCGAAGCGGCGCTAGCAATAATAGCGTCTGCACTGGCCATTCTGCAATCACGAAATGAACTCTGTGCCAAACATTCGGCGAATGATTTCAAGCAAAAGTTTGACGAATGAACGAGTATTGTGGGAGCAAAGAGTAAACGCAGAAAATGTTCGGCATATGCACTTTGACGAAGAAGACGAAAGTGTGGGAGCTCACACAAGGCGAGGGAAATATTTGGCGAATAAGTAGACGCAGAAATTTTTAAAATGTTTGGCGAATGCACGCATTGTGTGGGGCCGGCTTAACGTATCTCAAAATATTTATTGAAATTCTTTGGTTTTAGGTCCTGTTCTTCGGCGAATGCTGTGGGTCCCTTTCCTGAAATAAAGGAAATAATTCACCGTTGAATTACACAAATATTTTGGAGACGCAAATGTTGCCATACGCCGAATGGGAAACACCGCTTCGATGGGTGTTTCAGTATGATAATGACCCGAAACACTCATCGCAGCTGGTAAATGGGCTTCATGTTTGCCGGCTCATTCACCAGATTTGAATCCCATTGAAAATCTCTTGGGGATCCTAAAACAGCGAGTCTTAAGTCTGCGTTTCCGAAATAAAACATAAATAATGGAAACACTGGAAAAAGAATGGGAAAGTATAACTCAATCATACTAAGTATTATGAATTTAATAAGCATCTATGCCATAAAGGTGTACTAAAGTTATTCAAAATAAAGACTACCATTCAAGGCAACTAAAAGATTGCTTTAGTTTTACACACTAACATGTACCGAAGTTCATTATTTTTTTTAAATTATGTATTTTAAATTAATTGAGTTATGAATTTGTTATTAAGTCTACTATTTGTAATGCTTCATGAGAGGAGAAAAATAGCACAGAACTTTTTATTTTCCACTAACATGAGGAAAACACTATATGAAATTTTTATTCAATGAATGGTTACTATTGTTTTGTACAACACTGTATTTATTTTTTTGTCCATAAGTGTTTATACATGTGTATATCCAACACAGGCTTTGCTTGATAAAATTCCATAAATTGCATTTGCAAATTTTACCTAATTGCACGAAAAAAACGTTATAATCTCGCATTGTTCATGTAATCACTGTTGTCGATACTGAGGTATTGGTAATTTGCTGGCTATTTGTGCATTTTTACCTGGCGAGAGCGCATTATTCAAAGTATGTTACGTCACAAGAATAGAACAAGCCACGTCAATATTTAAATTGATTTTTTTCTCTTTCCCCTTCGGGATTACATAATTCAGTAAAGAAGTGTTTACAAACAGTCAACTGTCCCACTCCAGTCAAATGTGAAGATAGTTGAGAGTTGCCCATATAGCAACATGAGAGCCACGCCACCCATCCGAGTTTAAGGCGTCGCATTTTAAATTTTGCGTGAAAATTTCAACGCATCTTACTCGGTGCCCGTTCTACTATATTGAATTTCACTGAGATACTCTAGTTGCCAAAGCTTAAAACTTCTATAACAATGAAACATCGTGCTCCAAAGAAAATGTTTTGCTCACTCAATGAGTGCAGTTTCCTTCGTTGAAATCTATCTAATTCTTGCGGAAGTTTTTTCTCGGTAATTACCAGAATTTATTTATTTATGCAATTCATGAAGTGGCTGATTACTATTGCAAGGTGTTTTGAATCGATTCTACATGGATTCCTATCAACATTTGTTCTTAGACCAACCCCTCTAAAAACGATATATTTCTGACTCTAGAGACGTGACGTGTCAAAATTTCAATTTAAAAAAAATAAGGCCCATTACAATAACTTCCAAATGGGAAATAAATAATAATTGAAATCGATTCAAAAATGACTGAAATACACATCCACACATTGCCTTTTTTGAAGTCGGTTAAACAATAAAACTACATTTTTTTTCTTCCTCACAAAAAGTTTCGTTGGAAATTGTCTCAAAACTATAAGCTAAAACGTTTCCTGCTTTTCATTAAAAAACTTTTCAGAAAAATCCCGCAAATAAAAGTATTAAAGGCAAATAACTTATTCGATCAACGGAGACAAGTACAAATCGAAAACATTAAAAATTTACATAAGATGAGTATCTCGAGGAAATATATTATATATAAATGGCCGACAGAAATATTCTTGCATATTCGTCACTTTTGACCAAATGAACATTCCCACAACGTCTCATCAAAATCCGTGGGAAGACCTGAAATTCAGTTTATGCTCCAGCCTTAAGCCCCGATCCCAATGTATCCGCACCGTTCCGATCCGACCAGCTGTCAAAGTTAAAATTCGATGGTTACTTAGGAAATATATGGCCGCTCGGAAAGGTGGTCCCAATGGCACGTACGGATCGGATCGGTACGGAAGAGTTGGTTAACTTTCAACTTTATCGGATTGCTACGGAAAGCATAACCTCACAAAAAATTTATTTGGCACAATTTAATGATTTTCAGTGCTCCGAGTGAACGCAGGATGGTTAAGTAAAAAAAAATGAATTTAGAAGAATTTATCGAGGATATCCGAAGACATCCAGAATTGTATGACAAAAAAAAATAAAAATTATATGAATACTAACTTCATGCTTCTTTGCCTTTTTAATTTTTTATATTCTTGTTATATCTTGTATAGCTCACAAAACAATTTAAAATATTTCAACAGCTTACTTCTTTCCATTTTGATACTAACAAAATTGTCAAATTTCGGAAGCATTGGAACCAGGCTTCTCAACGGATCGGTGCGGATCGGACGGATCGGAACGGTGCGGATACATTCGGATCGGGGCTTTATTATGGAATTAAAGTTACCTGAAAGAGATTTTTAATAATTTTATTACGTATAGAATTCAAATAAAAAATTCCCGACGTAATTTATATTTGTTCTTTTCATTTTTCAAATTTGCACACAGCTAATATAGATAGTACGTGGATAAACTACGTTTGTCTGAATACTAGCATATTATACGAAGTGAGAAAACTAGTACAATCGTAGTATCGATACTGGGCTAGCCCCTATACTGTTCAACCTAATTTACATATACATATGTATGTATTTGTGAGTAATTCAAATTTCGGCTCTTTGTAGGAATCTGCAATTTGCATTTGTCACTCATTCAACTTTAAAATCCGAGCGAACTTACTTTGCATCAACCACAAAATTTGACAAATTTCCGTTAATACTAAATTGCTCTGTCACCCATGCATAGCCTTGATCATACCATGGCACCCGAACCATGATATTGATACCAGCTGTATGTCAATAATATAAGCGACCTTCTTAGTATAGCTAAAAAATTATTTCTGCTAGCTAAGTATAATTGTTGTAAAATGAAATAAATTTAGGTTTAATAAGTATTTGTAGTAAAAGCAATGAATAAAAGTAGTGCCACTTTTTTGCAGCCACTGGCAAGATCTTGGAATTAAATTGAAATTGAATAATCAAAACTTGTTATTACAAGTTTATTTCAAACTCGTGAGAGCCGAGTTAAAATTAAAGCTTGGAAATAAGATCAAAACGATTTTGTTTCCTTTTTTTAGATGAAAAAAAAAAAACAACATCAAATTGTGTTTTTCACCGTGTGAATTGACGAATTCATAACTTCAGATAATTCAGATACACTTTGACTTTTGGCGAACGTCGCCGCTTTTTGTAACCTATGGAAAGGGTCAAAGGATACGATAGAATAAATCCTATGTTCTGCACAGCAACGAAAAAAAAAACAAACTCAGTAAATTTAGGGCGCAAAGATTGCTACCAAGTCAATACGCTTCTACAATTAAGGAATCATTTTAAATTCAAAGGATAGCTGATGTTTCCATGGAGCCCACCAGGTAAATCTTCTTCATTACGTTTGAGCAAATTGCTGGATACAGTTCCTTTCCTCCACCGTTCCGTTTCAAAAATTTGTTGAGTATGCAATAGGCAAAGGTAAGATGAGAGGAAGTGAGATTATTTGTAGAAGAAAACCTAAAGCTTTCTGAATAGAAGTCTTAAAGTTAATTGCATAAAACGATAGATGAAGACTGTGTTGGATAAGGTGGACGCCTATGACGATGAGAATTTTTATTGTGTTTAGCAAATTTTCGTTGTAAAAGGTCTACAAAAAAAAACAGTTCCTATAGAATTGCTTCTAACAATAATATATGGTAAGTTAGTATGTTTTAAAATTTACCTCCATGTGGTTTCTTTCTTATAGTTTAGCGACAAAGAGCAGTAATTATACATATAAAATTGGCAAAATTCTGCTTCGGACCGATTTTTTTGTTTTAAGAACATGTTTTAATTGCATGCATTATTTATTCTAACGGATTAAAACGCTTAGTTTTTACAGATTACCGTCGTTTGATTTCTTTAAATAAAAAAACAAAACTGTATTCTTTTCACTGTGTCAACTTTTCCAAAAATCAATATGTATTCAGATACTTTAAATCATAAGTTATAGAGGTATTAAAGCCTATGGAAATTTCATATAATAAAATATGAGACGGGTCTAACCACACTGTCAACTTCCCATTTGGTGCCCGCCTATTCACATTTTTAGACAAAAATAGATGAAAAACTAAAAAAAAAATTTGTATTTTGAGCATATTTCGAAGAAGAAGGAAAATAATAATGAAATGTGAAAATAAAAATAACGTGACTCAAATCAAAGCCTGAAACCTCATCTGTATAAAATGCTATCATTTGCTAAACATATGGGGGAACTACCCAGATAGACATTGGAATCAGTTTTTCTTCAATTTGGAATAGAAGAAAAACTGATTCCACGGACACAAAAGAATCAGAACTGCTTTAAAGCAAAATAAAACTGATGAAGTAATTAATGCTAAATGCCAAAAATTTAGTTTAGTCGGATTTAGTCAGTATTCGCACACAGTCTTAGTACCTATTAGTTTAAGAGGTTACACCATCCTGTTTTTTTTTTCTTTTTTGACTAGATTTGTTGTTAATACTTTTAAGAATACATATTTTTATTTCTTCCTCATGTTATAATTCCAATTAACTACTGCCTGAATTAAATTGAAATAAACGTGGCATTTCCAGTATAGACTTTTTTTCTTTTGCGTTTTCCAAAGTAGTGTACAAGGTATGTCAAGATGCATAGGGTAAAAAATGCTAAATTTTTTTTGTTGAATGGATAGCTGTTTAAACAAAAAAATTTAATTTTTATCGAAATTTTGAGTTTAAAAATTTATAAAAAAAAAGCCCGGCGCCCAGTAAAAAAATTCTACCCAAGTAACAAGACTTATCTTACTTTATAAATTAAAGTCCGAGTGTTTTAGTACAACAATGCGACCATGGTGCAATTCCAGATTAAAGCTAAAATACGGACTTATTATTATATTGAAGTAAATGTGAAACCAAATTTTGTCATTAATTCGACAACATGCATAAAGCTCTCCAATTTGCTATTTAGAAAACAATGAGTTCAAAATAATAAACAAATTTCTTATTCGAATGAAGGTTATTCATAGTGTTGGTAATCAAACACATTTGGTTTGTTGACGGTTTAGCACAGTTGCACTGTTACGCTTCATTAAATTAAATTAAATCGAATAATCCCCATCAGTGGCATATTCACTAGCAACTCTTATATGTACATGTTTACGTCGTCTAAATAATATGTATAAAAGTAACGTCCGATGTAGGATAAATCAAAAAATAACAAATTAAACTTAATTCAAGCAATTTCTGGAAAAAGCAGAATTATAAAGCAACCTATGGATTTGACCATAACAAATCAATTTTAATCTGCATTTATCAAATTTGTGGGAGCACTACGCAGTACTGAGAAATTGCTGCCTTGTGATCCAATATTAATATTAATCATTTTGAAAAGATCTTACCTTTGAAATTTTGCAAAATTAGTTTTTTGGGTTCACTAATCGTAAAAGAACACTATTTTACACTTAATTTGCATTAATTTTCACTCTGATATCCTCAAAAACCCTACAAATAAAAGAAAAATTACTTAAAAACTATTTGTTTACTTTAGTTTCTTTCTTCCAAAAATAGTAAATGAGAAATTAACAAAAATGAAAAATACCACTTCCAATAAGGTATAATTGTTATAAATGATCCAGGGGGTGTCAAGCCACTTTAAATTTTAATGTTAATGAAATGGTCATTTAGTATAAGAAAAATTCGCGTTAATTTTTAAGTCACTCCCTTAAATATAAATAGGTACTCGGAGACTTAAAAATTCGTTCAACGTTATGAGTTAGAAATCGTAAATATTAACTTTTTCCTAGAAAACTATTTATTTTTATTTTTTCGTCCGTTTGACCGTTTACAAGATGATTCGGAAACCATTTTAATTGGGGTGAATAGTGGAGGACACCTCTCCCAAACCAGAACCGTCGTAGTAAATGAAGTTTACTACTGCTGCAAACATTTTGTTGATAAATATAGTATGTAGAGAGAAAAACTGTGACCTTAGTGCTTGTATAATCAATCTATCTACCTCAAGCTTTGTAAATATTTTCTTGCTAAATAAAACGCATAAATAAGAGACTATAGAACGGTCATTGCAAAATGACTCAGAGCCTAAATGCTTTTTGTGATTCTAGCTTCTTTATGTATACACAAATTATTGAGAGATATTCTTGCAATAGTTTTATTAATCTATAATTATCAGAAGCAATTATTCTTCGGTATTACTTCCGTGACGAGTTATTCTAAATCTTTCTATAAGAGTTGTAGATAACAATGTTTCAAATTAGAACAAAGTGAGTGATGCATCTTAATTTTATGTTAAGCTGTTAATTTGGGCAATGCGTGATGAAACTCAATTAAAAAAATGTCATGCAATTCAACTATAAATTGCATTCTGCTTTTCTAACATAATACAAAAAGCACTTCCTGAAAAAAGTGCTAGTAACGAATCACACTCCAATCGACGTTCAGACAAAAACTGCGCATAAAGAAATTTTCTCTCATTTTCCTACTTCAAAATAGCCGAAAAAAACACCCCAATGTGAACTTCCAATGTAATCACATCTTATTCATAGCCCCACAAAACAGCCGGCAATCTTTTCGCGGAGCACTGCTCGCGCAACGTGACTTTGACGTGAGAGCCGAAGGTGAAAGTGGTTAAAAAGATATCACGTTGGAGCAGACGTGTATCGACTGCTACCCTCTTGGTCGTGGGGCGCCCGGCGAACTAATTTTTAAAGGTCCATTAATTTGTGACAATGCACGCTTGCCTGAAAAGATGAAATTTGAACAAATTGAAAAAAAAAAAAAATAAATGGGTATCCAACAGTAGTTTTAGGGGACCCCATGTCACTGACTGGGTGCTGATAATCCCAAGGCGACTGCACTGCACTGACCTATCCAACTGCTGTTGACTATGACGAGCGGGGAGCATATTCCCAACCATGGAGCGCTCGGAACGGGGCCCCACCGATCGAAGGGAGCTACTAGACTTGGTTTTATTGCTGAAGAGGGACGGAACTGTAGCGGTGATGTGGTGTCAGGCAACAGAGGCGCAGCATATTCGATTCACATGCAAGCTACTCTTTTCTGGCCGACTGAATCTGAATGAGAGCGCACTTTACGTAAAAGCATTTTTTTTTGGGCGACAGACGACCGTGGATTACATACCTCAATGGCTGTTTAACCGCACTCTTATCTTTTAGGGACCACAGACTTCCTTATAATTTGCTAATTTGACTACGAAGGTGGACTCTTGATTCATTCACTAGGAAGAAGAACCAATCTGCGTTCGACTTCCGGACATGCTGCGCTCTGTGCCTCCTGATGACACCACTTGTAAACAAGGAGCACCCCAAATCCTTGTCAAATGCTGTTCTCACCCGCAATTACAAAATATACTCACAGGAACCCATCAAAAACACCAAAAATGTACAACTTATGCCTAATTCGAGGGCGAGCAATGGAAAAATTTGAAAGCGAACACACACATCATCGTTGCCATGTTGCCACATTTCTGAAGTCTACAGATCACTAGCTTTACTATTTTCACTAATTTTTCAGCACCCTTAAGGTAAAAATTATATGACCACTTCCATTGAATACGCACCCTGCTCCAGTAAATTAGATGATTCGTTTCGGGATCCTCAACAAGTCGCCACAATTTTGCCAAGAATGCGGGGACACCGGCCCCCGTTTCACTGAACGTATGCATTTTTGGACTTTGGGCGAACGGGAAGCACGAAAAACGGAATGTCACAGTTCTTCCACGGAATTAAAAACACTCGAAGCCCTCACCCAACAAGAAAAAATTCACAATTTTGTTGATTTTCCAGTTTATACGCAATTGTTCCCGTACACATAGCCATTAACGACGTATTCACTGCCAATTCACTTCTCCGCACTGAAATCTGTCTAGAAATTGATACGACCGAACAAAACACGATCCAGTGAAAAATCGAAACGAATTTGACTGATGTATGGATGGGAGCCACTGCTGACAACAGTTAAAACTTAAATTTAGGTACGAAGAAAGAAATGATATAACATTTGTTTAGATCGTAGCCACTGACTACTCATCTCTACAAAATGCGTATTTAAAATTGATTGAGTTTTCTCCCCCACTGAATTTGAAGGAAAACTACTTAACGTTTTGAAAATATTATTAGACGTAATAGGCGCCTTCAAAAGGCGGCAAATTTAAAAATTATATTTATTTTTTACTAGCTGACCCGTGCCCACTTCGCAGGGCGTCAAACATTTTTACTTGTGATGAAATTATCTTTTGTGGTTCTTAGTACTGAATATTTAGGATTTATTTTATGTTTATTTTATTTCTTGTTAGCTGCTCGTATGTATTGGGCGAGTATGTTAATTGTTTAAGATTTCTCTGAATACATACTATGTTTGATGTTGTGCTATTGTATGGTAGCAAATTGTATTGGTTTTCTGGGGTACGTTCAATATCTCGAATCAGCCCTGGGATTCCCTAACGATTTATAGTTAGAATTTAGAGTCTAAAATCTAAATTTAGAGTAGTTTGCGATTCCGTAATAAAAATTAGTCTAACAATAAGTCTCGGAGGAACGAACGAACATGGAGTGGATGAACCGCGTAAAATCCCTGTACGTGAGTGAAGCCAAAAAGTCTGCCCTGGGATTCCCTAACGATTTATACCTTGGACACACTACCCCGTAATTATTACGGCAACCATCATAATTACGAATATCAAAATTACGGTATGACACATTAGCTGAGCGTAATTTTGGATGGTAGTTGCCATGGTTTTTTCATAAACAGAATTTTTTTCCGGTTTGTGTGTTTGCTAAAAAGAAATTTCTGGGGGCATTTTTCGCATGATTGTTGGTTTTTGCGTAAAAGAAACCGCAACCAAACATAAAATAGCGCATAAAATCTGCCTGACAGCAAAAAATCAATTAAAATTAAAAACTCCTGACGGAATCGTATAAGAAGAGCTTTCAAAAATCTCGTTATCTATTTGAGCCCAGATGGCGCTGAAGGCGCTGAAGACCGTAATGCCCGTTCTCCAATTGCGAACCGACCAACTACGAACCACCGAAAGAAAAAGCTCAACCCCGTGTAAAGTATTAAGCCCTTGCCTGTAGTTGTGCCTGTCAGCTGCGAAAACACAATCGGGCAAATATTAAATGTGGAAGTTTTTACCACTTTTTGAGCGGAAAAACTTCTCAATTTAACTTTTTATATTTTCCTGAAATTACCGTGCACATTTTTATAAGTGTTTCGTGTTATAATTAGTGCACTGGTGTTTTGGCAACCGGCGGAAAAGCTGCGGCGACGTCACTATTCTGGTACAATATCGTTGCTGAATGGGGGACTATTACTTTTGGTTAAACGCACACATTTAAAAAGTTAGCTCGGTTGACCAAAACACAAGCGAGAGAGAAGATGACTCGAATAAGAAAATGGAAAGCGATGGCGCGATGTTATTTGGTTCGTAGTTGGTCGGTTCGCAATTGGAGAACGGGCATTATTTTGCACAAAATTACGGTGCAAGACCATCATTTGGAAACCATCATAATCACGGGTTTGAGGCGTAATAATGATGGTTGCCGTAATAATTACGGGTAGTGTGTCCAAGGTATTAGAGTTAGAATTTAGAGTCTAAATTCTAAATTTAGAGTAGTTTGCGATTCCGTAACAAAAATTAGTCTAAGTTAGAGTCCGTTTGACAACTCTAAGTTAGAGGAAAATGCGAAAGTGGCGCTAACTCTCGGTAAATAGGTGAATTAAATAAATGTACTAGTTCACTCTAAATTTAGAGCAATATTGAGATTCTCTAAACTTTTTTTCTCTAACTTAGAGCTCTAACTTAGAACGATTTTACTCACATATCAATTGAGTGTGAGGACTTAGACTCGTTGAACTCAAAATTGAAAAATAATGATGTATAGCATATGAATCGGGAAAACCCGCCTACCTGGCATAAATAAAGCCTAATACGGTATGAATGTACCGAATATTGAATTATTATTTGTATATTTTCCCTTCCGCCTAGGCAGGTAAAGTTTACTGAACAACTTTATCATCTGCACCCTTGCGGTTGACCTGCATAGGTTCTAAAACGTTTGTAGCAGGCGGTGGAGAATGTCTTCTCCCATTCCAGCTACATATGTCGTAATAAAGAAGAGTTTTTATCGGACGAGGCGGTTGCATGCAAAATATTAGACAGAACTTAATGTTTTTAATTGCTCTTTAATTAATCAATCAGTATTAAATGAATCATTGTTAAAATGTAAGTATGGATTTATTTATATTGATTGCTATAAATGAAAATTGCAATATTTTTCGGATTTTCTTAAATTCGTTTAATTTTTTTTTTCTTTAACGGAAAACTAAAACCAATCGGGAGCAATTCACTCGCGGAACTGTCATTTTTCCTGCAAAAATGTAATATTTCGTCTCTAATCTAGTACATCACTCTAAGTGGTTTAGGGAATCCCGATTTGCTCTAAGTTAGAAAACCTTATGTGAGTTAGAGAAGCTCTAAACTCTAAACTCTAAATCGTTAGGGAATCCCAGGGCTGGTTTTTGATTGTCAAAAATGGTTTTTGATTGTCAAATGATGAACGAGTGGGGAACTTCGGTTTGTCAAGTGTAGTGAGCAAGCGAGCTAAGAAGTAATTTTGTGCTGCTTTGTGTTTTATTTTCAGTAAAAGTGGGTCACAAGGTGTAATTTTTATGTTTTAATTTGTGAAACGTGATAATAGGGCGTTTCGGTACGCACGTTCTCAGTGAGACAACTGAGATATTCTCAGTTGGCTCACTGAGACGGCGTGTTCTTGTAACCGTCTCACTTTCACATTGAGCAACAAAAACGGACGCAGCCTTTGGGCAACTGAGACCTGTGAGATAGAATTTTTGTGTTTCACTTGTCTCAGTTATATGTTTATGACAGTTGTTGAGCAGCCTGAACTTAATAAAACAATTGCGCGTGCTTTTGCGTTATCCATTTTTCACTTTTTAATCAACAACGTCTGCGGTGTCAAAATCAGCTGTTTAACCAAACTGAGACAACTGAGAAAGTTGCTCATATTTCGTCTCAGTTGTCTCACTGAGAACGTGCGTACCGAAAGTCCCTAATTACATCAATTGTGGGTTATTTTATAGAAAAAACTGAGAAAAAATGCCTAAAAAATGTTTTGTGCCTGGCTGCAAAAATACGGACATTTACAGGAACTCTGGTCCACCACAAACTGTCAAATGTCAAGGGTGATCTTGGCAGCTGCTGTGTTCTTTTTTTGCAAATTTTCAAGTAGTTCTAGTGAACTAGTGATTATTTTGTGGCCGTAGTGCTTATTCGTCACCAGCGGAACCACGGTGATTGTTTTTCCCGCAGGAGAAGGACTGGGAGGTTTCCTGTATCGAGTTTTGCCGGCCGGTACCAAGAGTGAGGTTACCTGCAGCTCCGCGATACTTTTCCTGTTTCTTTTCTTCTTTTCAGGCAATTTCCTTCGTCTCTTCGGAAGTTTCCCTCGCCGCCGTAACTGGGGTGCACCGCTCGGGCACTGTTTGGGTGCCTTTTCGCTCTGCAAGTGGCATTCCAGGAAGGGAATGGGATGGAGCGGAATGCCACCCACTGCGTTGGGGCTTCCGAGGATGAGCTTCTTGCCTCCAGTCAGGAGACAGTTCTGAGCCTGAGTGGAGGAGCGAGTGCATGTCAAAGCACACCTGTGCCGCTCGCGGCTAAAACTCCCTCCCTTCTGACGGCCAAGGCGGCCGGTCCGGGTGCCCAGTCGCAGCCCAGGAGGAGGAGGAAGTCTGGCAGCGCTCCCAGCAAAAGCCAGTACCAGAAGGCCGTCTTCATTCTTAACAAGATTGCTAAGAATGAGGAGGCTGGTACTGAGCACGAGAGGGATGCTGCCGATAAAGTGAGGTATCAGGCGGTTGTACAGGAGTACAACCGGCTGCAGGCCAGCAAAAAAGCTCTGCCGTCGGCAAAGGAATCTGCCAAACGCAATCGCTCCCGCGATGAGGACGCGCAGGCAGCCAAGAGGAGCAGGGTGGCTAGGGCTACAACTGCAACGGGCAGCACAGCCACTGGGGGCGAGGCTTCAGGGGCTGTTATCGGTCCTTCTGAGAAGGGCTCAACTTCCGGTGTTACTCAGCAGAGGAGACTGTTGAGTGACATCGTTAAGGATCATCTACAGGCTGCCCTGGTAGACGAAGGGGTCTCCAGTGGGAGACTTTCACCAGAGGCCTGGTGCAAGATTGAGGCCAAGCTTGCGGAGATGGTCATGGACCACCTCCTACAGGGCGGAGCACCCCCATCCTTCGACTCCTCTGTAGTTCTCAGAGGAGTTAGGGTAGTCAGATGCGAGGACCAGTTCTCCAAGGACTTCCTGAGCTCGTGCGTTGCTAAGATTAGCGACGCCTGGGAAGGCTTAAGGCTTAAGCTGATCCCTGCCAGGGACATTCCCAGGAGACCGAGGGCTCGCATCTGGCTGCCCAAGATGAAGCTGGAGGGTGCGAAGTTCCTGAAGTGCCTGCACCTCCAAAATCCCACGGTCCCTATGGATGACTGGGCTGTCATCAAAGCCGAGGAGCCGCAAGCAAACAGCATGTCATTCCTGCTGCTGTTAAATGAGGAATGCCTGCCAGTGCTTGAGAAGGCGGATTTTAAACTTAAGTTTGGCATCAGGCTTGCTAAGCTTAAGATCTTCCGTTCTGGCAACCCCGACGCCGACCTAGACCCGGCCGGTATGCTCGAGGGCATGAAGCTGGACGAGGAGGAGGAGCCCCACATCGACCATCCCGTTGCCGCTGATGAGGGTCGTGCAGATTAACCTCCAGCACTCTAGGAGTGCCTCGGATAATCTGCTGGTTTTCCTAAAGGAGGAAAACATAGACCTTGCTCTAGTGCAGGAGCCCTGGATCTGGAACTCTAAGGTCAGAGGGCTCCAGGACAGGTCTTTTAACCTTTTTTACGCTCGGAATTCCGAGCAGGGTAAACTGAGAACGTGTATTTTGGTTAAAAAGCATGTGAAAGCCTTCTTGTGCTCTAATTACAGTTCTGGCGATCTTACCGTCATTAAGGTGGAGGACGAGGGCAGAGGAGAGCTGTTCATCTCGTCGCTCTACATGGCTCACGACAAGCCTGCTCCGCCGGACGTTTTCGTCACTCTTGCTACGTCCATATCCTCGAAGAAAGCTACTCTGCTGGTTGGGTGCGATGCTAATGCGAGGCACACTCTGTGGGGAAGCTCCGAGATCAACGATAGGGGTGAGTCACTCTTTGATTTTATTGTAAATTCTGATCTGTCGGTGTGCAATGTGGGTTCCAGTCCAACCTTCTGTTTTCCCAGCTCCAACAGCTTTGAGGGCTGGGAGGAGGTGCTGGACATCACCTTGCTCACAGATAACAATAAGTATCAGGTTGGGAACTGGAGGGTGTCCAATCTGAATTCCTTTTCAGATCACAAATGGATCCTCTTTTGCCTGGACCTCAAGACTGAGACTCCAAGCCCTTTCAGGGACCCCAAACGAACTGACTGGAAGAAATTCAGTCAAGTTTTCAGGAATAAGCTCCCTTTTTTACCACCTCCGCTGTTTGATTCAGCGGAGTTGCTGGACGCGAGCGTTAAGAAATTTGAGAGGGCACTGAAGGTTGCCTTTACAGTCTCGTGTCCCGCTAGATATAGCAAGAAGACTCTGCCACCGTGGTGGAATGAAGACCTGTCGGACCTAAGGAGGCTGACAAGGGAAGTCTTCAACATCTGCTACAGACATCAGTTCTGGCAGCCCTACAAGGACTGTCTCAGGGTGTATAAAAAGGCGGTAAGAAAGGCCAAGAAGGAGGCCTGGAGGGAGTACTGTGGGTCCATTGAGGGGGTCAGGGACTCGGCTAGGCTTAGTAAGATTCTGTCTAAAGAGCACGTACCTCCCTCTTTCATCAGGAGGTTGGACGGCTCTTGGACGGAGTCTGCCTCCGAGTCTCTGGGGCTCCTACTGGATGTACACTTTCCAGGTAGCACGCCGTACCGCCAACCGACAACGAGTACCCCGAGTTTTCCGGCTCGGACACAATTGTCTCGGGAAAAACTCGAGCACATCGTAAACGAGGAGAGCACGTCGCTGGCGCTGGCCAGTTTCTCTCCGTATAAGTCACCGGGCCCGGATGGCATTCTGCCCCTTATGCTACAAAAGCTACAGGGCGAGGTAGTTCCATGGCTCGTTTCGTTTTTCAGAAGCTGTCTGATTCTCCACCACGTCCCCGACTCGTGGAGGCGGGCGCGAATTGTCTTTATTCCCAAGGCTGGCAAAAGAGGCCATGAGCTGGCCAAGGACTTCAGGCCGATTAGCCTTACTTCCTTCGTGCTGAAAACACTAGAGAGAATTCTCGACGAGTATTTACGTCGTACTATAATAAACTCTCAGCTCAGTAGCGCTCAGCATGCGTACCTGAAGGGCAGGTCCACTGAGACAGCTCTGCATGAGGTGGTGGGCACGATCGAGCGCTCCCTGCACTACAAGCAGTACACCATGGCTGCCTTTCTAGATATTGAAGGAGCCTTTAATAACGTCAGCACGGAAGCAATTCAGGATGCACTTACCTCACTAGGGGTGGACGAGGGTTTGTGCTACTGGTTGGTAACCCTGCTACGTACCAGAATAATTCAGTCGGAATTAGGTAATACCCAGCTAACCAGATTTGCTAGCAGGGGGACCCCGCAAGGAGGGGTAATTTCACCTCTGCTCTGGCTGCTTGTCATGAATAAAATCCTGACCAGCCTAGACAGGGATAGAATTAAGGTAGTCGCGTATGCCGACGACCTGGTAATCCTGGTATCAGGCCTTTATCCCTCCGTGTTAAGCGATATCACGCAGGGGGCCCTAGTTAAGGTGGACGATTGGGCCAGGAGCTGTGGCCTCGGCATAAATCCTAATAAAACGGAGTTGATGCTGTTCACCACTAGAACCAAAATACCAAATTTCAGGCTACCCAGGCTAAATGGGGTCACTCTGACTCTGTCCCCTCATGCTAAGTATCTCGGTGTCATCCTGGATACGAAGCTCAGATGGAGATTGAATGTTGATGAGCGGATCAGGAAAGCATGCATAGCTTTCTACGCTTGCAAAAGAGCCTTTGGCAGACAGTGGGGACTCCAACCGAAGGTTGTCTGTTGGATGTTTTCGGCGATTGTACGCCCTATCCTCACTTTTGGGTCACTAGTCTGGTGGCCTTGTCTGGACAAAGCCTACATTAGGACTAAGCTGAGTAGGGTGCAGCGAGCAGCGTGCGTGGGCGCCTCAGGAGCCATGCGGTCCTGTCCGTCTGAGGCCCTGAATGTGCTGCTGCACCTCCTACCGATTGAACTCCATATTAAATACCTCGCGAGCTGTAGCGCCGTGAGGCTTAAAGAGTCGGGACGCTGGTCTGCCAGGCCGTATGGTCACAGCAGAATCCTGGACTTGCTTCCAAAGGAGCTGGCAGCCAGTCAAACGGACTACACTGTCCCTAGGTCGCCCGGGAGGAAGACATTTAATGTAAGGCTTCCCTCCAGAACGGAATGGAATGAGGGCGAGGTATTGCGATCATTCGACGGAACGGAGTGGAATGAGGGCGAGGTATTGCGATCATTCGACCTCCTGATTTTTACTGACGGTTCCAAATCTGAGTCAGGGGTGGGCGCCGGCATCTTTTCCGAATCACTCGGCATTAAGCTGTCGTATCGCCTTCCCAATCATGCCAGTGTTTTCCAGGCAGAGGTGCTGGCCATAATGAAGGCCTGCGATGCTTTGACCTGTATTGCTCCTTCACGGAAAATAGCAATTCTCACTGACTCACAGGCCGCTATCAGAGCTCTTGATTCGGTTTGGGTGTCCTCCAAGTTGGTGGAGCGCTGTCGTGAGGGCTTGATCCTGTTGGGGCGAAGACATCTCATTACTCTGATCTGGGTTCCTGCGCATAGGAACATAGAGGGGAATGAGCAAGCGGACCTGCTGGCTAGAGCGGGCGCAATCCTTGACGAGCTGAGCGGGGAGACTGTTCATGCCCCCCTCGGAGCGGTCAAGAGAGAGATCCAGTTGCACTTTCTTGCAACCGCCAACGAAAGGTGGGCGAATCTAGATACATGCAGAGTGTCTAGAGTGACATGGCCTGCTTTCAATCCGAGGAGAACGCGAGATCTCCTCGAGTGCAATCGCATAGACATTGCCAGAGTGGTGGCGCTGTATACGGGCCATTGGCCCATAGGGGACCATGCAGCCAGGATGGGACTTCCCTTCAACAGCCACTGCCGTAGCTGCAATGACCCAAATGAAAGGGAGACCCTCGCACACTTCCTGTGCACCTGTCCGGCGCTAGCTGGAGCTAGGCGCCGGGCCTTGGGTGGGCACGTGCTGGACGACATCAGCGTTCTTTCGGTGTTAAAAATCAGGGAGGTAGTTCTCTTTTTGAACTCCACGAACTGGCTCTGATCTTTTAACACCTTTCTTATTCACTTGTAGCTTTTTCAGTTCTTTTCTTGTGGGGTTTCTTTCGTGGTATCAAAACGGCGCTTCCTAGCGCTAATTGGTACCTGCTCGGAGCAGGACGCCACTCAAACCAACCAACCAACCAACCAACAGGAACTCTGGGGATCTCTTTTCACAAGTAGGTATTTAAGAAAAGTACACTTCGTGATTTCATTTGAAAAAGCTTGTGAAAATGATTGGATTTTATCGAAAAATTCATTCTTAACTGAAGTAGTTTTCCATCCAGAAGAACTGTCAGATTTGTGCAAATGAATGACAAAGTCGTCACCATAAAAATTTTTTTTTGGGGTCAAAGCATAAATTAATATAATGATAGAAATATTATTTTACTTAATACTTTCTTTTTATTGGGTTTTAGGTCCCCGAGCGATGTCCACATGCAGAACAGGTGGCTACAACAAATTAAACCGCCTGCAAAAGTTAGCCCCTCCGGAGTGCCAGCAAAAATTTTACGCCTGTACTGAGTGATGTCTATGTGTGAGTGTTTCTACTCACACATCTTTGAAATGGCTTCACTTTTTTCGGCTCGTTTCCACTCCATGTTCGTTCATTCCTCCGAGGTCTAAGTTAGAGTCCATTTGACAACTCTAAAGTTAGAGGAAAATGCGAAAGTGGCGCTAACTCTCGGTAAATAGTTGAATTAAATAAATGTACTAGTTCACTCTAAATTTAGAGCAATATTGAGATTCTCTAAACGTTTTTTCTCTAACTTAGAGCTCGTTAGAACGATTTTACTCACATATCAATTGAGTGTGAGGACTTAGACTCGTTGAACTCCAAATTGAAAAATAATGATGTACTCGTATAGCATATGAATCGGGAAAACCCGCCTACCTGTCATAAATAAAGCCTACTACGGTATAAATGTACCGGATATTGAATTATTATTTGTATTTTTTCCCTTCCGCCTAAGCAGGTAAAGTTTTCTGAACAACTTTATCATCTGCACCCTTGCGGTTGACCTGCACAGGTTCCGAAACGTTTGTAGCAGGCGATTGAGAATGTCTTCTCCCATTCCAGGTACATATGTAGTAATAAAAAAGAGTTTTTATCGGACGAGGCGGTTGCATGCAAAATATTAGACAGAACTTAATGTTTTTAATTGCTCTTGGGCGCCATCGATTATTATCATAGATGCTGTGACGCGCCATCGTTTATTATTATAGATTAGGGAAATATATAAAGGGTATGTCTTTGGTTTATTATATACATTTCAAGTGTCTGAAAATCGTAAGAGTACATATAATGCAGAATAAAAGGATGCGTTTCCTGATTAGGAAATTCAGATTACCATCGAACATTCATGGGAGTTGATACAAAAGTTCAAATTAATCAATCAGTCTTCTAAATCATTGTTAAAATGTAAGCATGGATTTATTTATATTGATTGCTATAAATGAAAATTGCAATATTTTTCGGATTTTCTTAAATAAGTTTCATTTATTTTTTCTTTAAAGGGAAACTAAAACCAATCGGGAGCAATTCACTCGCGGAACTGTCATTTTTCATGCGAAAATGTAATATTAAGGGCGTGTGCCAAACCAGACTTTTATTTTGAAAAGTCCGGTAAAAATGTACTAGATTAAGTTGCCTGTGCCAAACAACAGGAGTCTTTTCAAGTGACGTTGGATTGACTCATACACCCATAGTCGGGAAATGGACGAAAAAGATATCGAAGTTGTAAATATATTTCTTCAAATGTTGGCAAACTATTTCAAATACATTATTAGTAACTTTATAATTATCCGTTTTTAATAATTTTTTACATACAACGTTCTCAATATTCTCTTCTGTTCATTTTTCTAACGTCTTCAATTAACTTTAAACCTTTTTACCAAATATTTTAAAAGACTAAAAAATTTCTGCTCAAAAGATTTGAAAATCAGCGTATGTGACGTGTCAAAACAGTGTTCATTCGTTAAAATTTTCGAGAGTGGTGGCTCTGCTTTCGATAAGGGGAAAAGTACTGAATTGTCATTGGAAAGGCTACTCGCTAGATTACTTTTCGTTGAAAAGTCGACTTTTCAAAAGAAAAGTCTGGTTTGGCACACAGCCTTAGTCTCTAATCTAGTACATCACTCTAAGTGTTTTAGGGAATCCCGATTTGCTCTAAGTTAGAAAACCTTGTGTGAGTTAGACAAGCTCTAAACTCTAAATCGTTAGGGAATCCCAGGGCCTGACTTACTCCGGAGCGTTCAATATCTCACTCGAGTCGACTCGAGCAAGTTTTACTCGAGTTCAACCATACAAATGTGTGCGTAAATGTCAAAGAAAAATCAAATTTGTCATAACAGCGTATAATCAACAATAGCAGATGTGTTGTACGCTGAAGACACAATTTGAGTGGTGTGTTATATTATAAAGTGTAAATAAAAAAACAATAAATATATGGAAAAATTCATTAAGTATTTCATTGCACAAAATTCCTTAACATAAAAATAAAAAAACTCTCTAAATTCATTCTGTACTCTGTCCGACGAAAAATCATTTTGTAGGTCCTTATATGCATTAATAAGGCAAAGAGTAGCATTTCTGCTCCACCTTGCCTTTTCTTGGGTAATTTCCGCAACAGCATCTCCTTGGTACGTTACAAGCTCTTCTATGGTGACGTCAAATTAAACGTCGAGTCACTTTGCTTCGACCTTTTTAGCACTGTCTAAAATGACTCGAGTAAGCTTAATCGACTCGAGTCAGATATTGAACGGCAACCCGAGTCAAAAATCTCACGCATACAACCTAATCTAAGAGTTCACAGACAATAGTTCGTGTAAACTCGAGTAAGATAATGAACGACATAGAGTAGGAGTAAAAATGGCTCGAGTCGACTCGGGTGAGATATTGAACGCTCCGGAGTAAGTCAGATTTACCCGAGTCGACTCGAGTCGAGATATTGAACGTACCCCTGCAGCTCGTTTCTGTAACGTCAAATAGAGAATATCTCTACTGGCATTCTCCATTTGACGTCATTTTGTCGTCATTTTCCACAGAAACGTATCAACTCAACTGATAAAGCTAGGCATGGTGAATTCGCTTCACCTCGAGGCCAACATATAACTGCCCATGGGAAAAACACTCCTTTTTCAAGTCAATGCCCTCCAGAGAGAATGTTTGACCCTGGGACATATTTATCGTGAGGGCAAATGAAACTTTGATTGGAAACTGCAGCCTTTTGAACGATATTGGCAAATCCGTCGGAATCATGGGTTCCGCGGAATATAAGCAAGTTGTCCCACTGCTGCCCACAGTAGCCTTGTGCCATTACACATGTTGGGAGGTGGTGGTGGTAGGCCAGAAGGGCTCAAAGAATTTAAAAATTCTTGAGGATAGCGCACTGTATCCATCCTCAATATTACACACCGTATCAACTGACTTATACTGTTTGACTTGACCGGGAATTTTCTGTAAAATCAGTTTATTTATTTCATTCACTATATCGTTTCTGGGTGACACTATTGCCTTTGAACAAAGCCAGTTATAATTTCTTATTGCGACTATTAGATGTTCTTATTTATGGACTATGTGGCCCAATCTATCGTCAAGTTGAATTTCAGTGCTACTACTGTTAGTGTTAGGAGAGGTAATTTTTCCTACTCCAAGTTTGAGTAGTCGTTGCGAAAAGTCGTTGTTGTAGTTGTCGCTCAAATGGGCTCTCATATTTGTTCGTAAATTAAGAGTTTTAACGGAACTCCTTATGGGAGATGGTTTTAAGCATGCTCTGATGACATCGGCGCGTGTTCCTTTTGTTATTACAGGCAATGTTTGCTGTATATCTCCCGCAAACACAAAAGTAGCACCACCCATTACAGGATCTGAGTTTCAGAGGTCTTGGAGTGTTCGATTTACTACTTCAACATGAGCTCTATTACTCATGGTACATTCATCCCATATGATCAATGATGCATCTTATAAAAGTTTGCCAAGCGGTCCATTTGTACGTATGGAACATACTGACTGTTTTTCCAAAATCGGGGAACAAAGCGCGAGCCCGCGAAGAATATGCGAAACGGCTTCACTCTTAACGTTCGCGCCCGTCGCGCCTTTCGCGCGCAATCCGCGAGCTAAGTGAATAGAGTAGTCCGATTTTGATGACTCTTTTTTTATTACATATAGGATATAGGATATAGGGTATACCTCTAAGCTGATCCCATTAAAATAAATTAGAAAACAAAATTCTACCCCTAGTGGTAAATAAAAACCTTTTAACAAAAAATTAAACCGACGAACAGAGAAACTGAAAAGTGAGAAATAAAAGCTTTTTAACAAAAAATTAAACCGACAAAAAAAAACTGAAAAGTGAAAAATAAAGTACCTAAACCTTTTTAGTCTGAATAACTGAGCCCTAAACTAATGTAAGCAACTAATTTTGAGTTGGCGCCAAAGGAAAATTTTTTTGTTTGTTTGGCGCGGACTAAACATTAGTTACTTACATTAGTTTAGATTTAGATGCTCAGTTATTCAGACTAAAAGGGTTTCTTTTATTTTTCATTCTTCGGTTTTTTTTTTTCGGTTTAATTTTTGAATAAAAAGCTTTTATATACCTTTAAAAATGTTGAAATTAGAGGACGAACGAAATCAATCGAAATAACCTTGTTATTCTTTAGGTACTGAGAATTTTGCAATCTTGAAATCCGCGTGTATCAAATCAAAACTAATCGAGTATCGTTAAAAACCAATGACTGATCAATGTAATTGTTTGCAAAATTTCGTTTTCACCAAATCTTACCTCAAAATCCACTACAGTTTATTAAAATCAATTTTAAATTATGGGTCCGCATATTCTAAAACTACTCTTTTGAATTGAAATTCCGTGTAAAACTTCTGTCGTAAAATCATCTCAGTAAACTTTGACATACATTTTTTGCATGGAAATTGTTACTTTGACTTAAATTTTTTGCACAGTTGTTTTAATTTACTCTGTGATTTTGGCGGGAAAAGAAAAGTGTTGTTTGTACTATTTTCCAAGCAATTTTTATGTTTTTTCTCTCCATAAGAACCTTCCTTGTGCCTTAAGGAAAATATGGAAAAAAAAATTAGCTGAATTGGTCGAGCCGTTCTCGAGTTTTGCGCTTAGCAACACATTTGGCGACTCATTTTTATTTATATAGATGTTTTATTCAAACAATTATTATCTTATCAAACACCAATTTGCTGATAACATTTTCGTCCTACTTGTAGAACATATGATGTTTGGTAAATAATGAAAATGATCAAAATGGCATATTTGTAATAAAAAAACTGGAATAAAGCTTGGACTTTGTGCTATCCAAAAATACAGAAGTTGTAGAAAAAATATATTTCTTCAAACTGCGTTAAAAAAGTCCTCAAAATACAACCTTTCGAAATTGTGATGAAGATCATCCACTAATGTAGAACTCTCCCTGACAAAGTTTCTGCAGCTTTTGAAAGAAAACAAAATGGTTATCATTGGTATTCTGTTTAGTGATCTACAAAAATCGCTCTGCTTCGCTTTAAACATATGTATGTACTTATTACTATAGAAAAAATTGGAAAGATCGTATTTATACAGCTGTAGAGTCTTATGTAGAGAGATGGACATAAAAAAGCGTCTGATAAACTTGTTTATCTAGCAAACAAATCTGTATTGCTTAGATAAGGTATCAGTGATTTGGAACATTAATTAATTAAACAAATCGAACAATTGATGAGGCACCTATAAAAGGTGAAGTTATATGTTCCAGTGTACATAGTTAAGAAGATGGCCCGAGTTATCGTAGGTGCCTTGTGCAGTTTGACAATCCTTAGTTTGGCTTTGAGCCATCCCCAGCCCCGTATAGTTGGAGGTCGCGTAGCAAGCGAAAATCAATTCGCTTACCAAGTCTCAATAGAGTTTTTAGATGAACATCACTGCGGAGGAGCGATCTTAACTCCAACTTTGATCATTACGGCCGCTCATTGTACCCACGATAATCTTCCACGATTTTTATCAGTGCGGGCTGGATCTCTTTTGAGGGAAACTGGTGGACAAAAGGTCAAAGTTATCAAGTTCAAGGAACATCCAAAGTTCCATCCAAAAACACTGGATTACGATGTCGCTATTATGCAACTTGCTAAGCCTCTAATCTTTGGACCAGGCGTGCAACCAATTCGACTTCCATCAAGGAATCAAAAGCAACCCACCGCGGCTATGGCATTCATTAGCGGATGGGGACGCACCGAGGAAAAGGGAAAACTCTCTACCGTGATGAGATACGCTCAGGTTCCCATTCTAGAAAGGGACTACTGTGAGACCCACGTGGCAGGATTCACCAGCAGAATGATGTGCGCTGGATATTCTCAGGGTGGAATAGACGCTTGCAATTTGGATTCTGGAGGTCCGATGGCTCATGATGGAGAATTGATTGGTATTGTTTCATGGGGAATTGGCTGTGCTCGTGAAAATTCACCAGGAGTCTATGCTCATGTCGCTACATTACGGGAATGGATAGACGATACTATGTCAGTTTTAAGCTTTTAAACCAGAATATAAGGAGTAATTATATGAGAATTTACTTTATTTTCTTATTATTTCAACTAGCGAGAGCAAAAATGTTTAGGTAAAAGATAGTTTCAATTCATTATGATATTAATTATCTTACAATTAGATATTTAAGGCACTACGAGTACCCACTCGTACTCACCTTATCAACTACAGTGTTACTGATTGCCTATACATTGATTACAGTGTCGTGCGACTTAAAGACCGCACTTGAACATTTCTGAATCACGCATACCAAAGGGGGTTTTTTTGTAATGCTTCGTCATTCTAGTAGCTTATCCATTTTTCTATTTGACATACACAATTAAATCTTATTACAAAATTATGTAAAAAGTTGTTTTACCGATGTTCATTTAACATATGGTTAAAAATCACATATGGATGATTTTGCCAAACTATCCGACTTAAAATACTTACTTTTGCCAAAAAGCACAAAGAAAAGCCCATATTTTTGTAAAAACATTTTGTGGAGCGGTAATGTAAGCTCAATAGGTTTTCTTACCCACGAGCAGCTATACGTACCAAGAAGGCGATGTGGGGCTTTATTGCAGCACAGCTCACTGCGACTGCTGGGGAGGAAACGACTCAGAAGGCTCTCTAGGCATTAAGGGCTGAATCACTGACATATAGAAATGGACTACTCGATTTGCTATCTCAAATGGTGCACCTTTTGAAAGTTCTCACCTAAGGAGAGTTCAGATATAGAAGGCATATATCTGTCTATTTTTTTCGCATTATGCGAGATAGGCTTCAAAAGGCGGCAAATTTAAAAATTATATTAATTTTATTTGTAACCTGCACGCTTAAATCTGATTCCTCTGAAAGTAGCATCAAATCTCAAATAATTTCGTGGCGAAAAGTTTATGGAATAACACATTTTTCATTGAAAAATTCTCAGCAAAACGTTGAATTGCTCTCTTCTGGATATGCGATTTATATCGCTAAACAACTGTTTTAAGAACTGAAAAGTAAAAATTAGAGCACTTTTGTGTTTTTGCTGTATACTTCACTTAATTTAGTTACAGTAAAAGGACATAAATGCAATTAATTCCGAATTGATTCGCCGTATTACGCCACTCAGGTTTTTTTGTGGTTTTTGTGCCATTTTTGTCGTAAATCAGACATAAGATAAGAAGAATTTGAAATATGAGATAAGAAAAGACTAATTTTCATAATTTAATAACACAATTTCTACCGAAAAATTAGCAATTGTGTAAAATTCAATTGTATCTTACAAAGGGGTAATTTAATGTTTGCATTCCTTTGAAGGGACTTAAGATACAAAAGGAATTATTTTATAATTTTTGTAGTAATTATTTGATGGATTTATGCAAATAAAACGGACTAATGCCCCAAAAATGCATTTGACAGCAATTCAAACCCACAGCTGACTGCTCAAAATCCGTTAATGGTGTGAGCAAGAGGGAACTAGAAAGTGCACCATCGCTTCATAGGCATTTTGTATGGGGCGAGTGGTCCATTTCTATATGTCAGTGGGCTGAATACATTCGATGCGGTCGTGAGTCGTAAGCAAAAGCACAAAGCTCTGACGCAAACGACCGCACCGAATGTATTCAGCCCTTTATGTTCTCAAATTTTCTTTGATATTGTTTCATTTGCCGCCTTTATTTATAGAATTTTGCAGTAAATTCAAACTATTCCAATTTCTTTAAATGCCCCTCTTATTATTTATACAAATATTTACGCCTGCACTGGTTGAACAATTCTAACACATCTAGAGAAAGTGTACGCTCAATTTAGCTTACAGCCATTCCGTGCTTAGTTTATATTTCTATGCACCGTACAAAGCTACTTAATAAGAGCTCTGATCATAAAGGCTGGAACAGAATGTGTAGCGTGTAGCACGTAGCTGTAGCTGTTACTGTAGTTGTAGGTGTAGCTGTAGCGCAAGGGTTGTTTTGGCCTGCAGAATAGTGTAGCGTGTAGTTCATTTCGGTTGTGACTTTCAACAAGGGAAGAATTTGAAATTTGTTGAGTGAATTTTTAGTGGATCATTTCATTTAAAAATGAACAGAAAACAAAAGGTGCTATTTTCGTGGAATGTGGTGCAGTTATGCTACTTGACGCATAAATATCTAAAAAACGGACAAAATAAAAGACGTTGGTGGGTTATATCAATTTATGAAGAAAGGAAAAAGTGTGGCTTTTTTGAAAAACATTTATCTACATACATCAAAAATCATGATGAGGAATTATTTTTCAGATACACGAGGATGAACAGGATGCAGTACAAATTATTATTATCCTTAATTAAAGACTCGTTAAAAAAAACTGGTAAAAACTCGTTAAAAAAACAGGTAACAGTTTCTCTACGAAAGGGATATTTCCAAGAAGAGAGAGAGAATTTTCTTGAATTATTTCTTCGTATTTCAGGTAAACTTTGCAAACGACTTCCCAAATTAGAAAAAGGATGCAAATATAATTTTGTAAACTATGTACATGCATTAACGAATTTTTTTTTAAGAGGTGAATAATTTGGGCACATCACATTCAGCAGATTAGGCCAACGTCATCACGTTCCAAATTAAATATTTTTAAATTTTATAATACAAATTTTAAAGAAAATTGCATCGCGATGCTTTAAAAATTGTATAAGCAACTAATATGCAATTTATACCAAAAATCATAAAGAATAATAGTCCCTTATTCATACCATGAACGATAATTCCTGTTTTTACCCGGCTTATTACCTGCCGGCGTGGCTTGCAGTACGTGTAGCTGTAGCAGAAAGTAGAAAAGTTCCTACTTTCAGCTACAGCTACAGCTTCAGCCACAGCCACAGCTACACATTGTCAAAGAATATGGAACCTTGTTACAAAGAATGTCCACTCTATTTCTGCGACGCAATTTACCCCCACCATGGCCACTTTTCAGAAAAAAAAACAAAAAATTTACCCATAAGTCGAAAAGAGAGCTTGTTCCAGTTCCAAATTCTCATTTAAATTGCCTAATAAGCAAGAAGGACGGCAGCAGTCACAAATGCCGACAAACACTATAAAACAAGAGTTCACCTATTACTTTGCGGGCCGGAGGCGAATGCTTTTTCATGTCATTGTGTTGGTGGCGAGCCGGCCGTGCTTTTCAGATAGGAAATGCCGGAATTCGAATACCTGCCTCACACATTGAAGGGGTTCACATATAAGTTTGTTTACGTTTTTTCATCATAGGTTTTCCTTATGCGGGCCGAAGGCGAATGCTAAATCAAATGCGATTGTATGCCGGCCCGCACCGGTAATCCGTTTGCTTCAAAGGACAGGGTGATTAATTCTGATTGTGTTTTAAGAGAAGTTCTTTATAATTTGTGAAATTACGACTGTGCTTTTTAAAATTATAATATTTTGTGGTGAAATGTATAGTGGCATTAAAACTGATATTTTGAAATAAGAGACCAATTATAAAACAGGTTTACTTTTTTGTTTATGAACGTTTTATTTTAGTTTTAAGTGCACGGCAGTCGGCACCCTGTAGCTCTGTATCAATTTCTCTAAATTCCTCTGCATTGTTTCTCTCGTTTCCACCACAATGCTTGAGCATGCTATCGACTTCTAGCAAAATCGTGGGGTTGGGAGGAATAACGGTACCAAGGTCACAAAAACTGAAAATCTAAATTGCAGGAGTGAACAGTCTTTGTAACGAAGGTTCCATAGTCTTTGACATTGTGACGGCTTATATGGATATCTGCATTTTATACTTTTGACAGCTTGTGGTACTACATGCGCCACACGCTACAGCTACACATTCTGTTCCAGCCTAGACAAACGTCTGTGACACAAACTCCCTACAATGAAGTGGCCTTTTGCATGTGTGTGTAAGTGGTCTGACAGTTCTTCAGTTGACGGTCATTTCTCATACAAAGCGCGTAAATTTTCGAGGTTCTGCAGTTATTTAAGCAGTTTTAATCAATTTATCCGGTAAGTATTTCTACAGGAGGTGTACAAAAGGATATCAGTTGTAATGAAAGTGCCTGTTTAGACGGTTCGCTTGGTCGCTCCTTTTGTCGCGCCTCAAAGCGAACGTTTGTTCACACGTATCGCTTTGAGTCCAGTTGTTTTCATGGCAAGTGGAACATATTTTTGAGGTTAAGATTTAATTTCGCGAACGAAAACATTCGAAATGAATAAAGATGAAATTGTAGCAATGATAGGCCTTTTATTGGCGACATCTGCTTCTGCATCTGCAACCTAGTTAAACATTCAATGCTCAGGCATATTTGCTCTTAGCTCTTGGCAGGTGGACGAAAATAAGAATTGTCAGACCAAAATTGTAAGTGCTTAAGAATTTACTTGTTTAGAGTTGTTTGGAAAATGTAGCTGCCTGCCTGAACCGTAATAAAAAACCCTAGTAAATAGCGAGCAGGCAGAAACGCAGCTGAAAGGCCTCTTGCGCAGAAAGGGTAATAAAATCAACCCTTAGAGAGGCGACGCGCCTCGCTTAGTTCTTGAAACAATAGCGTCATAAATGGTAGATATATTTAATGTAACTAACATCTGGCATGTATTAGAATCAGCTGGATGAGCGAAGATTTGCTATTTAGTCCTCATTCATGCAGTGAATGTTGAGTAGCGAGTTTCGGTCTTTAAAAGCGAGTGGTGTAAAAGTAAAGTGCGCAATTAATTAATTCAGAGAGTTGGAGTATTTATCAGGTGGGTGGTGTTGTATGTCTAGCTATTGTTGTAGTGGGTTGTTTTGGACTACCAGCTTTAATTATTGTAGTAAAATAGTGTGCACGATGGAAGTGATAGACACATAATCATTTAACCATCCCGTGGGAGAGTATATCCACAATTTATGGGGGTATCTTGGCACAGGTATGTCCGGGCCCTACTCAGGTATGTCCGGGTAGCCTACGGTGTTCACTGGTATGTCCGTGTTCACTTTGGGGAGGTTCCCCAATATTTGAACAGTTATGTTCCCCAAAGCTCCATCCTTGACTCAGGTATGTCCGGGTTCGGGGTGGGTGCGATTCAGGCACTGGTATGTCCGTGCCAGGCACTGGTATGTCCGTGCCCTACACTGGTATGTCCGTGTAGACCATTCGCTCAGGTATGTCCGGGCATTTTATATGGACCCCACGGGATATTACTAACTCAGCCTATAGCTAGACCCCACTGAGTATTCGTACTCATATGTGTATTTTATATCTTTGTAGGGAGCGGATCGAGTCGTCGCCCGGATAAACGAAGAACTGAGGAGCAAGATAAAAATACAGTGTATTCGAAATAAATAAATTTTAAACTTTGTGTTTCAAAAAAACAATATTCTATTAGAATGAAACACTTAAATGAAACAATATCCAATTGAAACAGTCATGCGACCAAAAAAGCGAACGTGAGTCCTGTTCTGATCGAGAAGCACTTCCTCTTCACCCGAACTAACCCCTCACCGACAAATTTCGTCACGAACGTTCGCTGAAGCGAACCGTCTGAACAGGCACAAAGTGAAAAATTGTGAAAAAGTTTGATTCAAATTAAAAAAATTATCTATGAACCGGCAAAAGTGTCAGGTTAGGTGGCGAAGTACTGGGCAATTATTGGCAACTTTATAGTTATTTTACTATATTTAACGCCATTTAATTGTAAAAAATACTCTTGCACTTAACAAGAAGATTGTTGCACTTAATGAGAAGATTGTTTAATGGTGCGTACAGATGTAATTGCAAAAATAATTGCAAAATTTTTGCATTTTGTGGAAATTTCTTATGAGTGAATTCCCGCCGACTGTGACATAAATAAAAAATATACAAATTCCTTTGAAGTATTTTCTTTTTAATTTAAATATGTATATGAATTCTAAATTAAAGTGTTTTATTTTTATACATATAATAACATGAAATAAATATTTTCAAACTATCAATGCCTATTCATTTAATTTCCTTTTACCCAAAGCACCTTTCTTCCTTTTGTGCAATGAACGGCTCAAATGTTACTCAGACATTTCAACCCGCCAAAACATATTTTCTGATAAATTTTGCAAGTAGACTGAGCAAAGTTAATAAAGTTTCGGAAAATGAGAATAAGCGATTCAAAATCCTCAACCATTACGAAACGTTTTACTAAATGTACCCTTAAAGTAGCGCAAAATTTAGTCAAATATTATGGGAAATTTGCGTTTGCATTTTGTGCACACTCACACTTTATAGCATTGTTTGCAAATATTACCGAACTAAATTTGGAATTTATTTGTGAAAAACTTAACGAGTTACACATTTTCTTCAGTAAATGCCACTTTTAAACTGCGAATTACCTACCAATTTTTTAAACAAAGAGTCTAAATGAATAAATTGTATTATTCTTGCTATAATCATTTTTAAATACATTTTATTATTTATTGATAAAAAATAAACTTGGGTGAAAAGAATACATAACACAGGTTAACATCAAATTTGAGCCCGAACAAATATCAGATTATTTTCAGAGATTAGGAATTCGATAATAAGAACATTCAATTTTCTTCCATTTTAAGTAAAAGAAGTGAACAAAAAAAACCGTAATTTTACCGTTTATAAATAAATAACGAATTGGAATTGTTTGTTCTAGAAGCTAGTAACATAACGTAAATAAACGCTTCAAACATAAACTATTATGTATATGAAAGTAAAAAAAGGCTTCAACAAAACATGAATTTGATTTTTTTCCATAAACTTATTATTTCATACAATCGATGGCGATTAAAAAATAAATATAGACTTTAAGAAGGGTGTGGGTACCTTTTCGTTATTTCGACACATGACAAATAAAAAAAAAATTATGCAATAAAACGAGACTCTTTGTTGATCGGTGAATTTAAATCACAGCCAAACTATTAGTTTTTTCTTTTAGTTGAGATTGAGAATCCGATTTTTGCATTAATTTACAAATGGCCGCTAATATTAAAAGTTTGTATAGAAAAATTCGTCTAATGTGTGGTGTAATTTCCCATATCAATTTTACTCAATGTTTATTATAATTTGTGGTCCTGAAAAGGACCGATTTTTAAGATGGTGGTTTTTATAGACGTTTCTAGATGTTTAAGCACGTTCGCCTCGAATTCGCCTGGCCAATTGGATGTCTTTTGGCATTATTGTGACACGTTTAGCATGAATTGCGCACAAGTTTGTATCTTCAAATAAACCGACCAAATAGGCTTCGCTGGCTTCTTGTAAAGCCATAACAGCGGAGCTTTGGAAGCGTAAGTCAGTTTTAAAATCTTGCGCAATTTCCCTCACTAACCGTTGGAATGGTAATTTTCTAATGAGCAACTCGGTACTCTTTTGATAGCGTCGAATTTCACGAAGAGCAACAGTTCCAGGGCGATAACGATGGGGTTTCTTAACGCCACCGGTAGCTGGTGCACTTTTACGCGCAGCCTTTGTTGCCAACTGTTTGCGGGGTGCTTTACCACCAGTCGATTTACGAGCTGTTTGCTTGGTTCGCGCCATTTCAAAAAATCAAATCACTTTTTAATTTCGATTTTCAAACACTGCACTGAACAACAACACACGAAGAGCACTTCAAGAATGAGAAATTTCTGATCCAGCGTCGCTTATTTATAGCGCGGTATTTCACACACACATTCGAATACAAGCATTACTTTATAGTGTGAAAGTTTTGTTAGTATTGCGGAAATTTTGTATAAATAAGCGGAACGTTTGGCACTCCAGTCACTTGGTGATCTGTTCTTGAAGTGTATGGTGTTCTCTTAAATAAATTGCAGTGTTTTAAAAATGACTGGTCGTGGCAAAGGTGGAAAGGGTTTGGGAAAAGGAGGAGCCAAACGGCATCGTAAAGTTCTCCGTGATAACATTCAAGGAATTACAAAGCCGGCCATTCGTCGCTTGGCTCGTCGTGGTGGTGTCAAGCGGATATCCGGTTTAATTTATGAGGAAACTCGTGGAGTTCTCAAAGTATTCTTAGAAAATGTTATCCGTGACGCTGTTACTTACACAGAACATGCCAAAAGGAAAACTGTCACTGCGATGGATGTCGTTTATGCCTTAAAAAGACAAGGGCGCACTCTTTATGGATTCGGCGGCTAAAAAATTCGAATTTCATACATACAACGGAAAATCGGTCCTTTTCAGGACCACAAATTATTTTTAATCATAGAGTGAAATTATTATAAAATATATACATACCTAAATAAATTTTTACTTACACAGCTTACTACAATCTACGGTAAATCGGTTCTTTCCTGGATCACGAATTATTTTTAATCAGATAAATTATAAAGTACATATGTATGTATAAATAGATTTTGGTTTACTGCGGACTACGGTAAATTGGTTCTTTTCCGGAATCACAAATTGTTTTTTATTGTTTTTAACCCAGAGAATGAAATTATTAAAAGACATAAAACGATTTTTGCTTATTACGGAAAATCGGTCCTTTTCAATGCCACAAATTATTGTAAAATATATAAATAGATATTTGCTTTTTCATATTTATAACATAAATCAAGAAACAAGAAAATTGAGTCAAGTGTCTACAGGTAAGCAATTCAATTTTAACATAAGGTGGCATTTTGGTAAATATTTTATCTATGTATGTATGTATGTATAGTATATAATTTTTTCTTTTTCATATGATCACAATAAATCGTAAATTTTACTCTTTTAAAATAATTGGTAGCCCTGAAAAGGGCTTTTTTGTTGGTCATGTTGGTTTTCGCGTTTTGCTTATTTCTTTGCTGCGACTTTCTTAGCAGCACCTTTTTTTCCGGCCGTCACTACTTTTGGCTTGGCTGCTTTTGGAGATTTTGTCGCAGCTTTTGTTGGTTTTGTGGGCTTTTGCTTCGGTGTCTTGCTTTTCACTTCTCCTGTTTTTTTCACAGTTTTAGCAACAGCTTTCGCAGTTTTCTTTTTTTCCACTTTCTTTGTAGATGCAGGTTGTTTCTTCGAATCACCAACTGCTGCTTTTTCCTTCTTCGGTTTCTTGGTTACTTTCTTTGAAGCAGCAGGCTTTTTCTCCTTAGCCTCAATGCGTTTCACCTTCGGTTTTGGCTTTGCAACAGTTTTTGACAATTTAAAAGAACCGGCAGCACCTTTACCTTTTGTTTGAATCAAAGCTCCATTTGTCACTGCACTTTTTAAGTATTTCTTAATACATGGCGCCAATCTATCAACGTCAACTTTATAATTTCCTGCAAGATATTTCTTAATGGCAGGCAACGAAGATCCACCACGTTCTTTTAACATCTTAATGGCATTTGTAACCATTTCCGATGTTGGTGGATGAGTCGCCTTAGCTTTTGGTTTCTTAGGAGCAGCTGCCGCCTTTTTAATCTTCTGAGATTGAGACTCTCCGTTACCCGCCACCGCAACAACTACTGCGCTTACTTCAGCCATATTTACGATCGCAAACACTTCTTCGATAAAACTCGAGATAACACACACAAAACTTTATCGTACTCGTACGGGTTTGGCCTGCTGCTTCTAGACCAATCTCCTGCTGCATTTTTGTGAGAAGTTCGACGAAAGCGTTCAAGCAAAATGATTCTGTCTCCATACAAATTGGGAACAATTTTGTTTAATGCAATTTATGGTTTTTTCAACTTTTCGGTATGTTTATTTAACATTTATATATAAACACATTCGGGATTCGATAAAGCTGCAACTCTAGAATAGTAAAAAAATATAATTTTCAACGGGAATCTCAGCCTTAGTTTTAAAATTACCAAAAAACTGCACTAAAAGTCTCGCTTTCGGGAAAAAATTTTCAAATAAAAATTGTTTATAAATAATCTAAGTATAGTAGAGTATCTTTATGAGTCGGAAATAGTGAATTTCTATCATACCCTTCTAAATATAATCATATTTTGTCCAAAACGACTCAAATTGATGAGATAAATAATTTTTTCTTTCGTTCAACTCACAAACTGAAGAGTTGGATGCTTTGAGCGTTTTCATTGTTATTTTCGGTCAAAAAAACCACAGAGAAAATGCGCGCAAATTGATTAATCGTTATATATTGTATTTGTAAATAATAGTTTTATGCTAATTTAGTGCTTCAATATTATTATTTTTGCTTGATGCCTACATTGTAATTAAATAAATTTATAACCCACATATTAAGATTTAGAAATGATTTTCAATGTTTGTGTAGTCGGAGAAAAATGTCCCAGAAAATATTTGGTTGGAGAAAAATAACTTACTAAAATAATATGAATATGTTTTTAAAAACCGACATACATATATTCAGGTTTTATTAACAAAAAAAAAAAAACTCTCGATAATTTTTCCCTAAAAAAACGTAATGTTTTAAATAATTTTCCAGCTCGCCTAAATGGTCAGATATTTTCAAATCTGATATTCATTTTTATTTGCGCTAAGAAATTTGTCAAACAAAGTTATTTATTATTAAATGATTCATTATCGTTTTCTCTTTGTAATTTTTTGAATTATTCGGATTTTTGCTTAGAAGTTTAGATTTAATAGCACAAAAATCGACGGTCGCAGCTCGAGCAGCAACCCATGCGGAAGATAATTGCGGGGCGAGCAAGTTGAACCAAACGAAGCGGTGCACCACGGGCTCGGCCGCCTATAAAAATTTCTCGGGGCCGAAATGCGTTGAGCAAGACGAGTGCACGGTGCACCCAAAATGTTACAAATCGAGCTGCAGGCACGGCGAGCAGTGAAGCTCGATCCCGTTGCCGCCTACTCGCACTCCGGCGGTGTGTGCTCGATGGGTTGCAGCTGCCGATGTGTGAGTAGCCGGCAGCGGGATCAGCAACGGCAGAGGATGACTCATCGGATCGGTGGTCGACGGGCGGTGATATCGCGCGAAATTTAGTCAGTCGGGGAGTCGGGGAGTAGCTTTTGGAAAGAGTAGAGTCGGGTCTGGAATATTCTAAAGAAAAGTCGGGAAGACTCTTTTGTAAAAAGTAAAGTCGGTAAACGTTTAAATGAGAATAAGTCGGACATGAAGATTTTGTGTCGTGCCAGCCGGAAAAGACAAAACTAGACGAAAATTGTGAAAATAAAGAAAAGTGATGAAGGAGAACATTGAGGGACTCGCAGTGGATTATTCTCCTCTTGATTTTGATCGGTTTTCCTCCTCCAGTGCGAACTTAAAGAGAAAAAAAGAAATATAAAGAAAAACCCGGGAAAATAAGTTGAACTAGGAAAAAGGTTAATTAGCCTATGTTAAGTGGCTTAGTGCCGTCAATCCTGACCCTAAAAAAGGAATAAAGTGAACGTGTAAAGTAATTACTCCGAGATCGAACGATTATCAATTTGACTTACAGTTAGCCCTTGTGTGTAATATTTCCCGTTGAGTCTATAAGAAAATAAAAAGAGACAAAAATAATTTTTTTTAAAGACAAAGATTTTATTTCGGATTACGAGTGCCTCACCCTTAATTTTGACCTTACTTCTCCCGGCGAAGACTGTAAAAGAAAAAAAAGAAAAAAAAACTGTATTAACATTAGAAATTGATTATTTAAGCTTGAGCAGCTTACCGTGTTCCGGGTGTTGAGCCTGAAAAGAAAAAAAAGAGATTTGTAATAATCGGGTTTTAAGAATAATTATAAGCATAAGTGAATTACCTATAAATAGCTTTGTAACCCTGAAGAAAAGATCAGGATTAACCGTTAATCCTAGTTAGTTCCGAGTGTTCATCTCCAAAGTTCTCCACCCTAGAGAAGTAAACTTAAACCAAAAAAGAACACGAATACAAACTAGTGATCATAAACAGTTAAGATTTAAGTTAAGGACTTATCAGTAAATCAACGATTGAATTAAGTGGATAAGACTGCATTTAAGTACAAATAGCTAATTATTTTAATAAATAAGACATACATATATATTGTTGCAGCCCCGTGGTCCTGCAAACGAATAAAGAATTGAATAAATTTTCTTTATTCAAAACTTAAGTTTCTTTATTCGAAACCAAACTAATTAGACCACTTCCAGGAAAGTTTTCCGAACGGCCCCTTTTTCCCCCCAGCGCCTAGAAAAAAACTTGAAGGTCAAGGCCGGAAGCTGGGCGAGGTGAACGATCGCATCCATCTTGTGTGTGACCGTGGAGACAAGTGGATGACCGGCAGCGAGTTTTTCTTTCGGAAATCAGAGTTTTCGTGGGCCAAATTGTAAATTAACTCCGATTATAAACTGAAGTCGAACAGAATTGTGCGCACAAGTCGCGGAGTAATTCGTAGCGACTTTGTTAGTCGGAATCGTTAGCCGTGAGACTAATAAAATCGATTAGTGATTAAGTGCTACTGCGTTTTCGTTTACCACACCAGTCGCCCCAGTTTGGTTGCAGTGAGCAAGGGACTCGACAAGTACGGAAATCACGTCCGTGTTGGCTGGCCCCACGGAGCCCAGGTAAGTGCCGTGCCCCAGCAGAATTTTATTGTAATTTCCGCGAAAGTCCGGCGCGCAGTTAATTCCCCCCGGTCGCATTAATTCCATCCCCCCAGGTGATTATCCGCGGCAAATAGCTAAGGCAATAAATAAACAAAGGCACAGACGCGGAGTGCCGAAATCAGCCGCTTTTTCTTCAGCAGGCTCCAAATCGAGATCAGCTGCGGTGCCGGGAGCTCCGCCGGCAGGGCCCCCTGTCATCCTTCGCAACATTGCAGTGTTGCGGCAACTTGACCTACTTTAGCCCAACACCCAGCTGCGCGTGGGGAAACTTGCGTGCCGAGCTAAGTCTGTCAGCAGTCAGTGGGCGGGGTTGCCAGATTGCTTCGCCGGCCGAGTTTCGGAGTTTCTGCCTCCAATTTTATTTCGCCACCAAAATTTTAAAAGTCTCCCTCTCGGACGAATTGCCATCGGGTTAATTAATTAATCCAAGGCCGCTTGGGTAACATTTGGTGCCAGGTGTGGGGTATTCGAGCAGAAATCGAGAGATTTCTTTTTCCCCGACAATCTGCGAAATAAAATAAAATAAGGATGGCTGACTCCGGAAGAGGTAGCTTTACCCCCCTCCACGGCTTACCCGGTCGGACTTCCACCAGCACGGATTTGGACAAACTCGTGAGCGTCGTTGCCCAACAAGCCGAGCAGATGGGGGACTGACGGCTACGATGCAGCAAATGGCTGAAAAGATCAACCGGTTAGAAGTGCGACACGCGGAAGCGGTTCGGCTTACCCTAGGTCAGCTGGCCTCCGCTCCTACGCCAACGAGGAGAAACGAGCCGTCTCCCCTCTCGCGCGCGGTGGACCTAATTTCTTTTGAGGAGCCCAGGGAAGCGGAGCTGACGCAAATTCGCGCCGAGGGTGGCCAAGGCCCTCCAGGCTTTGAAACCAGACCGCTTTCCTCTGCTCCCAGCTCCAAGCCCAAAGCGCATCTCCCTCGCTCCTAAGGACTATGATGGGAAGGAGCCGTGGTCTATGTATAAGCGACACTTTGAGGCTGTCGCTCGCGCGAACAGCTGGTCGGCTGAGTTAAAGGCCATGTATCTCGTGTCTTACCTCAGGGGCACAGCTCTGGTCTTCTACGAGACCCTCCCTGAAAGTACGAAAGACGATTATGAGCGGCTAAGTAGCGCCCTCAACACACGCTTCAGCGACCAATATGAGCAGTCGATAGCTCACATACAACTGCGAGGTAGGACACAACGTTCCCATGAAGGTCTGTCTGAATATGCGACGGACGTTCAGCGACTCACCTACCTGAGTTTCCGGGAAGCCCAGGAGATCACTCGCGACAAAATAGCGCTCGCGCAGTTCGTCGACGGCATCGCGGATCCAGAAACTCAACGCAGAGTTCGAGACTCGAATCAGCTCTATCACTGGCTATTCGAGTCGAAGCCAGCCGGGACGCGACGAAAATTAGTCGGCGATATATGCGGCCGGCCGAGCCTGTAATTCCCCATCGACGAGCTAATAGGGTACCTGCTAGCCAGCCTCCTCGAACAACAGGAGCGAGGACTCCGCCGAGCTGTCCGCCAACTGCAAGTCCCCGGAATGATGCTCCGCCTTCGGGAAACTAAGCCAGCCTAGGCTTAAGGAGCGAAGGCTAGGCACCGCGAAGAGCAATGTTTCTCGTCGCAAAAGCTCCCCACCTAAAAAAGAGACAAAGCTTCGAAGTAGTGGACCACCAACTAAACAGAACAACTTACCTGCTGCTTCTAAATCGAAGCCCGAAAAACCGGCAACGTCGACTCCCACGATTATCCAGCGGCAACTCACTGGTACCGTGCGCTGGTTTTCGGTGAAGCGGAAATATGGTTTCATCAGACGGAACGACACCGAGGAAGACGTCTTCATTCACACAACCGGCATCAGCGCGACCAACCCAGACCACGCATTGCCGTCGTTGGACAAGGGAGAAGGCGTCACCTTCGACTTGGCACGCGCGGAACCGCGAAATATGGCGGTCAACACCACCGGACCTCAGGGGCGACCGGTTCGAGAAAGTCGCTTCGCTCGCACCAACGAACGTCCGAAACGGGATGGCTTTCGACAGCGTGCTAGGCCTGTTACCACTACACAGGCCACGACGGCTCCACTACCGCCACCAGCGTCGTCCCCCAATGCCGCTAATCGAAATTTAAACTAATGCCCGCTGATAGACTGGGGCACCAATCAGTGGGAGCGGAAGCCCCTCTAACAATTTCGATTAGGGCACTAGAAGTCACGTCCACCCTGTCGATCGCGGGCACTGTCAATGGTGTTAGCTGTCCTCTCACAATTGACACTGGGGCTAGCCGAACCATCGTCCACCCGGCTGTCCTGGAAAAATCAGCCCTACGAACAAGGCTGAAGCCGACGAATGCCCGCATCCAGACTGTCTCAGGCGAAATATTTCCCGTTGATGGAACCATCGAAGTCACCATAGACATGGCCGACTTTTCTGCCAAGCACGTCGTCTTCGTGGCTCCCATCTCAGACGAATGCCTGCTGGGCATGGACTTTCTAAAGGCCCACGGCTGCAGTTTGGACCTCCGGCGGGAACTTCTCACCGTGGACGGGCGAACAATACCCTTACAAAAAGGAGCGGCAACAGAATATAGGGGCAGTGTCTTACGCACTCTTGAATTGCCGCCAATCTCCGAAGCTGTAGTCGACCTCTACTGCGGAATAATAGACGGGAAGGATGTCCTTGTTTCGCCCAGCCCCTCATGTCCGGCCGAACTGTCTGTCCTTCCGTCGATAGCAGCATCTAAAAACGGCATGATGAAAATTCTAGTAGCAAATACGTCAGGCGGGAAAATAAAGGTGAGACCTACCGATACTCTTGCTACAGTCGAGCCGACTACTGATGTCCTGTTGCCACCGGAGGAGACGACGAACGACACCCCACCAGGACTTGTGGAGCTGTTCCAGCGTGCCTCGCCAGCTCTGGCCACGGAACAACGCCAGCGTCTGTGGGAAACGCTGTTGGCCCACAAATCCGCTTTTGCAGCGTCTAAACAGGACTTGGGCCGTACCTCGATGACGAAACATCAAATCGATGTGGGCGAATCAAGGCCCATTAAGCAGCCACTACGTAGGATGCCGTGGAGTCGCCGGGAAGAGGCAGAGCGACTACTGAAAGAGATGGAGGAGGAGGGGGTAGTGAGGCCCTCCAAAAGCGCCTGGTGTAGCCCAGTTGTCCTCGTGAAGAAGAAGGACGGATCACTCCGCTTCTGTGTGGACTACCGGCGCTTAAATGAGGTCACGAGGAAAGATTCCTACCCTCTCCCTCGAATAGACCTCACTCTGGATGCGTTGGGCGATTCCAAGTGGTTTAGCACCCTTGACCTGCAGTCCGGGTATTGGCAGGTAGAACTGCAGGAGGAGGACCGCGACAAGACTGCGTTCTCAATTGGAACGGGCTTATTCGAGTTCGTAGTCATGCCGTTTGGCCACACGAACGCACCGGCCACCTTTCAACGGCTAATGGAACGTGTCCTAGCCGGCCTTCCTTACACCACCTGCCTGGTGTATCTCGACGACATCATCGTGCACGGGAGAACTTTTGATGAGATGTTGAGAAACTTGGAGCTTGTCCTCCAGAAGCTGCACCAGGCCAACCTAAAGATATCGCCGAGTAAATGCGAGTTGTGTAAGGACTCGGTTAAATTTCTAGGACACGTAGTGTCGAAAAATGGATTGTCTACTGACCCCGACAAAGTAGCCGCCGTGAAGACCTGGCCCAGACCGGCCAATAAGACGGAAGTCCAATCGTTCCTAGGTCTCTGCGCGTACTATCGGAGGTTCGTCCTAAACTTTTCCGCGATTGCTAAGCCGCTCACCAGACTTACGGAAAAGAAGCAGCCTTTTACCTAGGACGAGGACAGCGAACTGGCCTTTCTGACCTTGAAGGAGAAGTTAACATCGGCCCCCATTCTGGCTCAGCCTAATGACCGGGACCGATTCGTCCTAGATACGGACGCCAGTGACTTCGCCTGGGGGGCAGTCTTGTCTCAAATTCAAGACGGCGAGGAGAAGGTAGTAGAGTACTACAGCAAGACACTCAGTAAAGCGGAGAGAAACTACTGCGTGATCCGCAAAGAGCTGCTTGCTATAGTCCAGGCGATGAACCATTTCCAGCCCTACCTACTAGGCAGGCCCTTTCTCCTCAGGACAGACCATGCATCCTTGAAGTGGCTGATGAACTTCAAGGAGCCTGAAGGCCAGATCGCGCGCTGGCTGGAAAGACTTCAAGCCTACGACTTCGAGGTACAACATCGTCCGGGACATCAACACCGAAACGCCGACGCCCTTTCTCGTCGTCCTTGCTCGGAAACGAGCTGTGGGTACTGCGCCCGCCAGGAGGAGCAGCAGACGGCAAGAATTAAAATGGCGATCGTTTCGGACTCCATGACAGACCTCCAGGATGACGACCCAACCCTGGCTATAGTAAAACAGTGGGTTAAGGATGGAGAAAGACCGGACAGATCCCATATTTCGGACTTACCTCCCACCGTAAAGGCCTATTGGACCCTCTTCTCTACGTTGTTCATCAAGGACGACGTCTTATATCGAAGCTGTCCCAGTAGCACCACCGAAACCGCCCAAATAGTATTTCCTGACGTGAAGCAGTTGGCCATAATCCAACATTGCCACAGCAGCCCGGCTGGAGGTCACCTAGAGCTTAAGAAGACCATCGCCAAGGTGAAACAGAACTACTATTGGGTCGGCAGCAGCAACGATATTAAGTACTTCGTCCGCAGCTGTATTCCCTGCCAGCAACGAAAGGGAGCCCCTCCAAAAAACAGAGCCAAGCTCCAGCTGTACAACGTAGGCGCGCCGTTCGAGAGAGTAGCAGTCGACATCCTAGGACCCCTACCGCCGACGGTTCCCCATGGATATCGCTACATCCTTTTGTGCATCGACTATGTACTTCTCGAAATGGCCGGAGGCGATGCCACTGAAAACCTTTTCTGCCGAAAATGTAGCCGATGCACTAATCGAGAATGTCTTCTCGAGGTTTGGAATGCCCTTACAGCTCCATTCCGACCAAGGGCGCAACTTCGAGTCCGATTTCTTCCAGGAGGTGATGAGGAAATTCGGAATCGAGAAGACGCGAACGACCCCCTGCACCCTCAGTCCGACGGAATGGTGGAAAGATTCAACCGGACCGTGCTAAGTGCCTTGTCGAAATTCACCAGCACCAAGCAGGACAACTGGGATTACTATCTGCCTTTCATCATGATGGCATATCGCTCCGCACCCCATCAAACGACGAAGCAGACTCCGGCACTCCTGAATTTTGGCAGAGAACTGCGACTAACTATACAGCTCCTCACCGGGGAAGCCCCTTTCGAACCGGCGGCAGACTACCGGGAATATCTGCAGAACCTTCGGGAACGTTTGGAGACCGCTCACAATTTCAGCCGACACCACATCAAGGCAAATAGTGAGGCGATGAAGGACCGCTATGACCTTTCGGCCAGAGCTAACCCTTTCAAAGTAGGTGATCGGGTCTGGCTCTTTAACCCGAAACGCCGGAAAGGACGCTGCCCGAAACTCCAGCGTGACTGGGAAGGCCCGTACCGCGTTCTCGAAATACTGAACGATGTGAACTACCGGATCACGAAAGATCTCCGGGACCCACCAGCAAAGTCCACGGTAGTTCACAGAAATCGGCTTGCCCCCTTTTTCGCCCCGCCAGGCGATGAAAACACGCCGGAAAACTAAGCTCTGGAGATATAAAAAAAAAAAAAAAAAAATTAAGAAAAATTCCGAAACAAGCTAATAAATAAAAAACTAAACCACTTAAAACTAAACATAAAACAGAAAAATTAAGTGAAGGACTAAACAATGAATTTTAACAATTTAAAAAAAAAGCAACTAAAATTGATTTTGAGCTATCTGATTCTAAAACAAGTAAGGCCAAACTAATAATAACTAACAGAATGAACTGTAACCAGACCTGTGAAGTACTTAAGTATATTAGGACTTAACTACCACATCAAGCACCAGTACGTGGACTTAAAAAATTTCAAATACCAGTACAAATACCGAGTATTTATACTTGTACTTAAAATTTTTAAGTACTGGTACTGGTATTGGTACTTATAAGTCCCATATAAAAATTTTAAGTCCTGCTCAAGTACTTCAAGTACACCTTAAGTACCTCAAGTCCAGCGCAAGTACCTCAAGTTCAGCGTAATTATCGGCGTAATTATCGGAGATTAGACAATTTTAACTCATTCAGAGTAACTTTTGTGCACATAATAACTTACTTCAAGTACAAATTTGAAAAAATCGTTCATTAAAATTGAAATAAAATATTACACTACGGCCTTAGTGAATGAGATTTCCAAAGCTGCTTAGTAAATAAGTGTGCGCAATTTTATGTATGTATGTATATACATACCTATATATAACTATGTACACAAAAACAATAAAAATCTAATTTTTTTTAAATGCCGTTCTATTTTGTATCCTTAGTAAGTATAGTAGTAAGTAGGTACCTACATTATTTGCTTTTAATAAAACAAGCTTTTCAAATGTTTTATCTGACAATGACTGCCTTCTGGGAGCATTTACCAATCCAGCAAAAGAAAACAAACGTTCTACGGGCGCCGACAATTTAAACTCATTCAGAGTATACCATTCTATATTTTATTCTTAGTGAGTAAATTATTTGGTTTCAAAAACAAACAAGCTTCACTGCCTTCTTCTTTCTATATTACCTAGTTTTCCTGTCCTATTCCGTTCTGCTTTCATTAATTAGGTTAATGGATTGCCAAGTTTTTAGCTGATAATTTTGCTCGCTCCTAAATGTAAGTGAAATCAGTCTTGAGCGATAGTTGACTGATAACCGAAGTATTTAGATTAGAGAGTAGTTTTTGTTCAAAAAGTGAACAAAATCATCAAGTTTGTTTAACGTGTAGTGAGCGAAACAGGAAAAAGCCCGTCCTGGCTCGGAAAAGACATGTTAAGAAAGAGAAAGACTTTTTGTCTTCCTTCCCCATACATAAAATTGCGCACACTTATTTACTAAGCAGCTTTGGAAATCTCATTCACTAAGGCCGTAGTGTAATATTTTATTTCAATTTTAATGACCGATTTTTTCAAATTTGTACTTGAAGTAAGTTATTATGTGCACAAAAGTTACTCTGAATGAGTTAAAATTGTCTAATCTCCGATAATTACGCTGAACTTGAGGTACTTGCGCTGGACTTGAGGTACTGTACGTCCTTGTAGCACTCTTGTTTTTGTACTATTTAATCAAACAGTTCCAGAGGCCCTTCACCGTGTTTGATACGGAAATTACTACCGAATATCAAACAATTTTCATAAATTTTATCGGCGGGTTTTCCCTCTATTGTTTGGGAGGTATTGCGGTTTTTCTGTGGGGCATGGGGATTTCAGTTCTTTTCGTCCTTATTCACGCTGCTTTTTACGATATCGACGCTATTGAGCCCAGCGTAATCCAGGAGGTTGAGGAAGAGACAACAGAACTTGCTAAATGAATTCTTTTTAATTTCCAATAGTTTAATGCAATTGTTAAATTTCTTTAGTTTATACAACGATTTTAATTTCAAATAATAAAAGCACTATCAAATATATTTATATGGATGTTACTAATGAATTTTGAATTTAAGGTTAATATAAAAGTTTAAATTTAATATTAAAATACATTTTATTTTTTTACTTACAGGTAAGATATCATTCCTTCAATAATCCATATTTTTTGTAATATGTATGAAGCACTTTTATTCTATAGTTTTCAAAAGTAATCCATATTTTATTAAAGTCATAAATCTCATATTACAATTTCTTTTCCAAAAAGAACTGCTGTGCTTTGGATCGGTTTTGATGAAATATTTTTTAAGAAACTGTCCCTTCGCGTTTTGAAGAAGATATTTAACATTCAATTTAATGTTGTTCAGGGTTTTTTTTCTTTTGGAATTCCAGGATAAAGCTAGCAACAACTAATAACAAGAGCGCCCGATAAAACATTTAGAGTAAAAAGTGGAATTGACTAAAGGTTTTTAAGAAAAAATACGTTTAAGAGCTAAATAGGAAGTTTAGGCCCCTCATTCAAAAAATTATAAATGAGATTAACGAGAATGATCTACTGATGTATGATATTTATAGTCACTGCTAATAGTATTCGATCAGAATAGAACATCCATTTTAAATAAAAATTTGCTTCTTCTTCTTCTTCTTCTGCCACAACATAACCATGTCGTAGTTAACTACCAGTCGTTGAAAAAATAGTTTAGTTTCTTAAACCGCTTGTCCTATTTTGTCCCAGCCCGCGTATTTATATAGGATCAGAAGAAAAACCAAGTCAGTCCTATGTATAACATTATCTTTTTGGCTCGCAAATCATTTTCGCATAGATCGGGAAACATAAACTCTTGCAAATTCCTTTTGGGAAACTAGATTTTCTTCAAAATAACAGTCAAGAATTCTCCTGATATTCCAAACTGCTCATTCTGGTGGATGAAAATAGAAGTCTTAAGTACCGATCTTATTACACGCTTTAAACACTCCGCATCCCATACTACTAACAATCTTCCGCCGAAATTGGATTTTATAGAACGGTTCCTCTTCTTTGTTAATTTCTATATTTACAGGAGACCTTTTCTAACGAAAAGAAGTTAAAAAGGTCAAACGATTTTGCAAATACTGGCGGAATCTAAAGATAGATCCACATTGCTTTTAAAAACTATTTAGAAACATCATGTGGCCTATGATATATAAGTCGGTAGTAAACATCACGCGATTTTATTCTGCTTTTAACCCTGTATAAGTAATTTTATTTTTCGAATTGTACTGGCGTTCTAATAACAAAACGAATAAATCGGTAAAGGTCAATGATTGGAACGTTTCAATTGATCGCCTACACTGAGAGAAAAACCGCAATTTAAAATCAAGAATGTTTAAGATTAAATTGATATTGTTAATTATTAACCGCGAAAAATATTAATTTAATTCGATTTATTCTTCAAGCAACCTTAAATCGAGTAAAAATTTTGGTCAAATCTGCCACGTACTGATATGAGGAATATTTAGGATTAAATTAAGTTTCACTCTTCGTTATCTGAGTTTTCGTGGTTAAATTAAGAATGTACCTCCTTTAATCTAGTACGTTTTTACTTAAGTGCAACACGCATATGGTAACTCGCAGCGAATCAAGCACCGGGGTGCAAGCTGCCATTTGTCGATTGTGCGTCATTGAGTGAAGTAGTGAAGTGCAATGGAGAGCCACAATAATTTAAATCCGGACGAAATATTGTTATTTTCGGTGTGCAATACGGAGGATAGGGAAAGTGCAGTGTTGCAAAACAACGAGGACTGTGAAAAACTAAAGGAACTCTTAAACGAGTTCTGTTTGGAAGAAATTTTGCCATATTTAGAAAGTAAGTATTTTAGGTTAATTCTTGTTTTTACACGCTTTTAATTTAATTTACATGTTTTAATGCGCATATCATTTACTTGTATGTGAATATATGTAAGTTTTCTATTAAAATTGCTTCGAATTGCTGTTAATATGAATGGAAAAGAACTTCGAGTGCAAAGGCTATAGCTCCGCTCCGGAGCCCTCGAGTGCAAAGGGTTAAATTATTTATTTAGGATTTGGTTGGATTGAAAATATACATATGTTATTAAGCATACATTCAATTTATGTGAAAAAGGCTTGAAATTTGATGTTATTAAACTATAATTGAGCCTTTGCAAAATAGTCTTTCAGAAAATGTAAACAAAATTTTTTTTACTCTTCAGTTCTGTGCTTCTTCAAGACGAATATATTTATCTCATACAATTTTACATTTTCTTTTATTAAGGTTCGAATATAACCTTTCGAAGCCTACAATATTTATCCAAAGAGGACATTTTCAAATCAATTCCTCATGTAGGCCTACAAGCTGAATTTAGAGAAAAGCTTTTTTTCTGGCGGAAACAAATGGTAAATATATAAAAGAATTCAAAAAATAATTCAAAATAAACAGACATACATACATTACATATGTATATTTAAAATATTTTAGTTCGCTGCTGACGATGACACATTATCAGCCAATAGTAAAGTGAATTCATGGCTTAAAAGAAAGTCAGAAAGTATCAAAAGATCATCGAAGTCATCAGAAAGCATTTGCAGATGCGTGGTAAGTGAATTTTGTTTGTTTTTTTTTATTTTTTATTTACACTCGATGTACATTTAAGTACAAGAAATTTATTTCAAGCAATATACATATATGAAAATAAAATATCTTTTGAATGGAATTTTTTTTAAAAATACTACAGGATGTGAAATCAATTATCGAAAGTAATGTTACTGGAAAGGCGTTATTGGCTTTCTACAAATCAAAATCTGAATTTACAAACCATCAGCGCGATGAACTGATTAGAATAATATTGGAATGGGTTAATGCAAAAAGACTTTCCTTGAAACCGGAAAATTTTGAAAGCATTGCGAATCAGATCGTGGAAAACTTTCCAAGTGAGGTTTCGGTCAGAGTAAGTAGCGATTGTAATTTTATAACACACCACTATTATTCTTAAAAGAAAGGGGGAGGTGTCGACCTCGAGCGCTCAGACTACGGTCCATTGCACTCGTCCCCTACCCTATCCAAATTTTTTAGTCATCTTGACGAAGCTAAGAACATCAGATAGGGATTGAGAATTGAAGTCTTCCATTCTCATTACATCGGCGCCAAGTGTCGTCATGCGCGCGCGGGAGAAGGCCGGGCAGTTACAGAGGAAGTGCTCCGTGCTGTCCTCGTCCTCCCCACACGAAGGACACGTTGAATCGCTGATGATTCCTAAGGTGTTCAGATGCTTGCCGCATGTGTTATGTCCTGTGACCGTCCCTACAAGCGTTCTGCAATCTTTTCTGTCTAAGCGAAGTAAAAGTTTTGCATTGCTACTGTCTGGACGGCTAATGAACCATTTGGTGAATTTACAGGTTGATATACTGGACCATCTCTGGCCATGTATTGAGTCCATGAATCTAGTTATCCAGTTTTTCAGCTCTGTAAAGCTGACACCAATAATGGGCTCCGGTCCCAGGGGAGGAGAGCTTGCGGCCTCTTTCGCTAGAGCGTCAGAGGCCACATTGCCATCGATTCCCTGGTGACCAGGGACCCATATAAGATTGACCTGGTTGTGCTTGGCAGCAGAATTAAGTCTAATCTTACATTCCTGGACAATCTTAGATCTGGTGGTTGGGTTAAGTAGGGTGACAAGAGCAGCCTTGCTATCGCTGCAGATGCCAATCCTCTTATTATGCCACCTATGGGCAATTATCCAGTTGGCCACTTCGAGAATGGCGAACACTTCGGCTTGAAAAACCGTTGCGGTTGTTCCGAGTGATATACTGTATTTGACTGCCTCGTTCAAATACCATCCAGCGCCCGTACCGGTTAAGGTTTTCGATCCGTCTGTGTAGAAGATGTCATCTAATCCATCCAGTAATTTGTTGGGATCATCCCATTCTTCCCTTACTGGAAGACTAATTTGAAATCTTCTTCGGAACATGGTAATTTGCGTCATATCATCCCTCGGCATGCTAAAGAGGGTGCAGTGCTCCTCAAGTCTTCGGGATAAGACGCCATGTCCGGTGGCATGTCCATCATGCCATAGTCTACTCTTTTTAAGTCGACAAATAGCTTTCATTGCCTCTTCCTGGATTGCGAGGTCCAGGGGCTGCAAATTGAGCATTGCGTTGAGGGCCGCACCAGGGGTCGAGCTAAAAGCTCCTGTTAAACACACCACTAAGTTTTCCTTTAATTAGGATTATTATTATGTGACGCGCGAAAAAAACAAAAATCCGCGAGGACGTCTGTATGACAAGTATAAGAACTCACGCGCGAAAATAAGAAAAATAGAAAAAAATCAAAGTTTAGAAGGCACTGAAATTTTTGAATATGTTTTGGATGAAAGTGAAACTGACGATGACACTCAAATTGCGTATAAGACATTACTAGCCCGAAGTTGCAACGATTGGGAGGAAGTTTGCGAAAAATGGCAAAAAACTTTCCATTTACGGCAAAAGGATGTCAAATGCTGGAATAATGCAAAGTTCTTTGCAGCTTGGCCGAAACTTCTAGATTCAAGAGGAGCTGATTTAGTAAGTTTATTTAGTTTGTAATAGTTTTTTACGCAGTTTATAAGCTATTTTATGCAGATTAACATTGATTTTAACGAACTGCATCCGAATAAATCAGGAATTATATTTGAAAAATGGGAACAATATAAAACAAAAATTAAGGATTACTATGAAACTTCTTTGAAAAAAAACTTTCGAGATTTGTATAATTTGTCAAGAACGGCTCTAAATGTTGGTAAGTTTATAAAACGTTAATTTATGAAGTAGATAAAAAATTATTCTGAATTTTAGATTCTGAGGACTACATTTTATCAATATTATTGACCTGCGTTATTCGACCATCATCAAGGTTCAAGAGTGGTGCTACAAAGACATACCAGAAGACCTCAATACCTGATGCTCAGGAAAGTTTTGCTTTACATTTACATGCTATTAACAATTACCATGTCCAGGTGAATCGTTTAACTGAAAAATATTATAGCAATAACCAAACCCTTCAACCTTTTATAATCGTGGTTGGGGCTGATATGCAAACCTTAACTGATTTCTACGTTTATTTTGATAGAGTCTTATATAAATGTAAATCTTTTCTTGAAAGTCTTGATTTAGCTTTTAAAACTCATCATACATCCGCAACTATTTTGATTGTTTTATCGCTCATCTTTGTAATGATGTTTGGAATAAATTACGGCTACATAAAAAGTCTTACTTGGATATCTGTATTTATAATTTTTACCGTCAAACGACATGTTTTATTGGACAATTTTTTTGCACTTGTCTATTCCTTGAGGGATATTTATAAAAACAGGATACCACCGAAAGATGCTTTATTTGATGACGAAATCGCTACAACCGAGCAGCACGAGCTTGATATTTCGAAAAGACGTGTAGATATGATGATGGAGAAACTATGGAGTAGACGCTATATATATGATGAACAATCTGAAAGTGAAAAGCAAGAGCGTGAAAAACTCAATATCTACTATAATAGCATCTATCAAGATTTTTTTATGTTTTTTTTCTACATGGTTGTGCTTCTTCTCATTGTGCTTGGCTCTAGGAATTCATTAGCTTATTACAGTACGATGAATGTTAAGGAGCTAGTGAGTTCATATAAATTCGGTTATAACATAAGAAGAGTTCAAACCGATGAACAAGTTTACTCCTATATTAAGAATCTTGTGCGAAACACTAACAGAGCAACAGATATTAACGGCCAAAATATTACAAATGAATTTGGTTGGGTAAGTGGAGAGATAGGCAAAATCCTTGGCGTAATACAGTTACGGCAACACAGAACGCCTCTAAACCAATGCTCCAATGGGCAGTTAAGAACAAACTGTGTAGGAGCATTCCACTCACTTGGAAGGGACACAGAGTCTTACACCCAGGGATGGAAGCCAAAAGTTGACTGGTTTTACAAAGGCCAATTCTGGAGGATAACCAGACCGTGGATATACACATATGGCATTGAATCAAGATCAATGCCATATTTCGGAGATATGGGCTTCTACGTAGGCGGAGGCTATATAGCCGAATTGGGAAGAACTTATAACAACAGCCGGACTATTTTAAGATATCTGAAGAAAAATCAATGGCTTGATAGACGAACTGCTGTGCTGTTCATTGAGTTCACACTATACAATGCTGATGCAAATCTATTTAACATCGTTAGTATTGTGCTGGAGAAAACACCACAGGGCATATTTAAATCAGTCGTTAAGATTTTATCCCTGCAGCTCCTGCTAATACTGGAGAATCTGCGTTGGCAGGTAAAACTTATTTTCGTATTCTTTTTAGTACTTACGGCGATATTCTTCTATCGGCTATCAGTAACTGTATGGAATGCTAAATTCAAATTATTTATTTCAAAACCTTGGAATGTAGTTGATTTAATAATAATCATTATAACTATCATTACGCTCGCTCTATTCTTTGTGCGAAACAATTACGTAATTGGACTTATCCAAGAATTGAAGAACAAAAAGAAAAATGATTTTGTGAGCTTTCAATTTGCTGCTTGGTACGATGCATTGCTTGTATGGATTTCGGCCTTTCTCGTCCTTTTAGCAACCATCAGATTATGGAAAATACTTAATTTTGCCAAAATGTTTCGGGTTTTGGTCAGCAGCCTTTGGCAAGCCACCGTTCCTCTAATTATGTCCTTCATATTAGTATTTGTACTCATAGTTGGGCTATCGATTTGCCTAACTATTATAAACGGAGGAACCCAAACGTTTCAATATTTAGAAGAATCACTTATTTCCGTGATGTCCTTCTCCATTGGCTTCGGTGTAGGCATTGACGCTGAGAGTTTATTTGTGGGTGGAAAAATTCTAGGAATCTTACTATTTACAATTGGATTCATTTCAATCTGTATAATTGCTATATTCTTCTTTGCGACTACTATATGTTATCATTTTTCCAAGGAGAAAGATTATGTAGAAAAGCACGCAATGCCATTGTACTCGTTTTGGACTTTCCTTAAAGAAGAGTTTAAAATCAAACCTCAATCACGCAGGACTGGCTGTAGGTTGGATGTTCCTCTTAATAACAAGAAGAAATTAAACTTTGCAAAACAATTTTCAACTCAACGATGTGGAGGAGATTATACTGCTAGCAAGGCTAAGCTTATTAATGAGGCAATAGACGCCCAAATTGACTATCTTAATAAATATATTGACAAACTTTTACACGAATCAGGAGGGATGAGTGCTCAAAAATAAAAAATAAAAGTTTGAATTCAATAAATTTTAATTTTAAAACCTTAGTGATCTTCTTCATTGGGCCCCAGGCAATTCTTCATAAGATCGTCAACATCATGGTATTGCACACCACACCAGTGGCAATAGTTGTACGAAGTGCGAAGGTATAATGAGAGCAATTCCAACATTTCCGCAGGCTAAAAAAAGTTATTTCTTACTGTCACATATATTTAATCACTATCTCTGGCAGAAATTTTTTTCTTTTTTTCATAATTCAACAAAATAATTTCATAAATCTTTTAGAAAAACTTGGTCATCCATCTATTGTTACAATAAATTCTTAAATCATTTCTAATTTGGTTTTATACTTTGTTTTAGTATCTTTCAATTGTAACTTTGCAACATTTAACAATTATGGGATAGTTGATAGTTGCTCAGTACTGTTATGTTTATTGTAAAGCACCCAATTGCACTATTCAACATATATTGGGGCACTTAACTCGACTGAGTATTCATACAATGAATATTTTCTTGTCGTACCAAAGATTATATAAAGTAAAAGATGCAAAATGATGCAATTTTTAGCTTTTTTACAAAATATTTCTTCCAGTTCTAATTGATAACGCATATACCTCATATTGTTGCTGTTCCTCCTCCACAACTTCTTTTGTAATCTGGGCATCATCGTCCTCCTCCTTTGGTTTTAGTCGTTCTGGCCAAAACCATGGCATTTCCGGGACTTCTACGTTTTCTCTCGAATCAAGTTGCTCACAAGTTATTTGCAGACGCCTTGAAAACATAAATTTTATTTTGCTCAGGTAGTTAGTTCAACAGCGATTTACCTTAGCGCTTTTTTAATAAAATTATCTTTTGCTTTCTGCATCATGCGCTGCCTGTGCTCCTCCACAGTGATTTTCGGTATCTTGGCTTTCTCCAGTAACTTTTTCCTGCGAAGTTCTTGCTTTTTCTCTGCCAGCTCTCGAACAGCAGCCTCCCTGCCCAAACCTGACCGATCGGATTTCATCGCTATAAAAATGGGTTCTACAATTCCGCTGGATGTTTTCCCAAGCGCCTGTCCCTGTTTGTAGCCCATTTTCGCCAGTAGGGCGAAGCCTTTATTTTCTTGGGGCAATGCACTGCTCAGACCTTCTTGGAGCCGTTCTTTGGCGTTTGGCTTTAATTTTTTGTTATCCTCATCCTTCTTCGCCTTTTTTGCTTTCAATTCAATATCCCGCTGTCGCTTCCTATCATGAATTAAGCCTGGTCGCACATCCTTTTGGGCACTGAAATATTTTTTCTCCTGTTCAAAACATTTACGTTTCTTTCAAAATTACCATTGAGACAGAAATCTGTCTGACATGTAGTCCTCCTCCCCATCTGAAGCCATTCAATATTTAAGTCCTGAGTATAAATAAATATGAACTACAAAATCAAAACACTTTCACAATCCTTCGCACAATGAAAACAGCACAAACAAGAACTGACAACTTCGCACAATTCTCAAACGAAATATTTGACAGCATTTCATTCCAGAATAACTAACGAAAACTCGTGAGTTTTTTGAACACTGCAGACATGTGCTTGGCTTGTGTGTTGTCAAGGTGACAGCTAATGCTTAGCATGCTGAGCGAATGTCGGCATTTCGTTTAAATCGCCAAAAATTAATTAATTAAATTGACAAAAGTGCACAGCATAACGAATTATAAAAATGGTTGTGGTATGTATATATTTATTTTCGCACAGCTTGACCTTAAATGCGGTCTTTCATATGGCTTCTTTTCCGTCTTCTTGGGCAGCAAGACAGCCTGAATATTTGGCAAAACACCACCTTGAGCGATTGTAACTCCCGAGAGTAATTTGTTCAATTCCTCATCGTTGCGAATAGCCAATTGTAAATGCCTCGGAATAATTCTCGTTTTTTTGTTATCACGAGCAGCATTGCCAGCCAATTCCAAAACTTCAGCAGCTAAATATTCCATAACTGCGGCTAAATAGACTGGTGCTCCGGCTCCAACACGTTCAGCATAATTTCCCTTTCGCAACAAACGATGAATACGACCAACTGGAAACTGCAAACCAGCGCGGTTCGACCGGGACTTTGCCTTGCCCTTCACTTTTCCACCTTTACCGCGTCCAGACATTTTATTAAACTTTATTTAGTTATTTAGTTAGCACAAACAGAACTCAACCCAACTGAACTCAACGACAATTCTCACAAGAATGAGTGAGCATTCCTCAAAAGCGCTCTTATTTATGCGCATCTTTCCCGCATACCAATATAAAAATTCACCTTCGGAGAGGGGATAGAACGAATGCACGCAAAATGAATAAAGGCCTGGGCCCATACGATCCAGCGGCCTGCGTTCATGCATCGAGCTTTAAGCTGTTGCTGCACGTAAATATTGAAATCCATGCTTTCTTATGGAGCTTCGCCCATAAGCGATGCATGGCGATGCAGCGACGCACGGAAATATTGAACATTTCTCAATATTTTCATGCATCGGGACGCATCAGCCGGTTTGAACCTAGGGTGGACTTTCAAACTTGCAAGTTCAAAGTTGTGCATTCACAGCTGACTGTTTACATCCCGGCAAAGTGTACCTGAAACATTGGACGCACCTAATAGCAGAATTCCTATTAAAAGAAATTTAATTAATATAGTAAGATCCATTTTTATCCTTTTAATTTTCAAAATTGCTCCTTTAATAAAATTCCTGCGCTGTGCTGCGGATGTGCTGTGGCTGTGCTGTGACTATTGACAATTTGTGGCATTGTGAGATGACGGATTTTATGGGCGAACCTCTGAATTGCCATGCAGCGGCAGGCATCGAGATCCATCAACAGCTTAAAGCTTGATGCATAAACGCAGACCGCTGGATCGTATGGGCGCAGGCCTTAAGAATTGCTGGTTCAACGGAGTCTGGCACAGTTTGTGACCAAGTGCCGTCAAGTAAAGTAGAGTTCAAGTTCAATTGAAAGTAAATTTGTGAAAATGCCCCCAAAGACAAGTGGAAAGGCAGCGAAGAAGGCTGGCAAAGCCCAGAAAAATATTTCCAAGAGTGAAAAGAAGAAGAAGCGCAAGAGGAAGGAGAGCTATGCCATTTATATCTACAAAGTTTTGAAACAAGTTCATCCAGATACCGGCATTTCATCAAAGGCAATGAGCATTATGAACAGTTTTGTGAATGATATCTTTGAAAGGATTGCCGCTGAGGCTTCGCGTTTAGCTCATTATAATAAGCGTTCAACGATTACAAGTCGGGAAATTCAAACAGCCGTCAGGCTCTTGTTGCCTGGAGAACTTGCAAAACACGCCGTTAGTGAGGGAACGAAGGCCGTTACTAAATATACCAGCTCAAAATAACTTGATTGTGACCGGAAAACTAAACAAAAAGGCCCTTTTCAGGGCCACCAATTTTTTAAACAAAGAGTCTAAATGAATAAATTGTAATATTCTTGCTACGATCATTTTTAAATACATTTTATTATTTATTGATAAAAAATAAACTTGAGTGAAGAGAATACATATCACAGGTTAACATCAAATTTGAGCCCGAACAAATAGCAAATTATTTTCATAGATTAGATTCTTCCATTTTAAGTAAAAAAATTGTTAAGAAGTGAAAAAAAAAACCGTAATTTTACCGTTTATAAAAAATCATTAATAAATAACGAATTGGAATTGTTTGTTCTAGAAGCTAGCAACATAACGTAAATAAAAGTTTCAAACATAAACTATTATGTATATGAAAGTAAAAAAAGGCTTCAAAACATGAATTTGATTTTTTCCATAAACTTATTATTTCATACAATCGATGGCGATTAAAAAATAAATATAGACCTTAAGAAGGGTGTGGGTATCTTTTCATTATTTCGACACATGACAAATAAAAAAAAAATTATGCAATAAAACGAGACTCTTTGTTGATCGGTGAATTTAAATCACAGCCAAACTATTAGTTTTTTCTTTTAGTTGAGATTGAGAATCCGATTTTTGCATTAATTTACAAATGGCCGCTAATATTAAAAGTTTGTACAGAAAAATTCGTCGTAATTCGGTGTAATTTCCCATATCAATTTTACTCAATGTTTATTATAATTTGTGGTCCTGAAAAGGACCGATTTTTAAGATGGTGGTTTTTATAGACGTTTCTAGATGTTTAAGCACGTTCGCCTCGAATTCGCCTGGCCAATTGGATGTCTTTTGGCATTATTGTGACACGTTTAGCATGAATTGCGCACAAGTTTGTATCTTCAAATAAACCGACCAAGTAGGCTTCGCTGGCTTCTTGTAAAGCCATAACAGCGGAGCTTTGGAAGCGTAAGTCAGTTTTAAAATCTTGCGCAATTTCCCTCACTAACCGTTGGAATGGTAATTTTCTAATAAGCAACTCGGTACTCTTTTGATAGCGTCGAATTTCACGAAGAGCAACAGTTCCAGGGCGATAACGATGGGGTTTCTTAACGCCACCGGTAGCTGGTGCACTTTTACGCGCAGCCTTTGTTGCCAACTGTTTGCGGGGTGCTTTACCACCAGTCGATTTACGAGCTGTTTGCTTGGTTCGCGCCATTTCAAAAAATCAAATCACTTTTTAATTTCGATTTTCAAACACTGCACTGAACAACAACACACGAAGAGCACTTCAAGAATGAGAAATTTCTGATCCAGCGTCGCTTATTTATAGCGCGGTATTTCACACACACATTCGAATACAAGCATTACTTTATAGTGTGAAAGTTTTGTTAGTATTGCGGAAATTTTGTATAAATAAGCGGAACGTTTGGCACTCCAGTCACTTGGTGATCTGTTCTTGAAGTGTAAGGTGTTCTCTTAAATAAATTGCAGTGTTTTAAAAATGACTGGTCGTGGCAAAGGTGGAAAGGGTTTGGGAAAAGGAGGAGCCAAACGGCATCGTAAAGTTCTCCGTGATAACATTCAAGGAATTACAAAGCCGGCCATTCGTCGCTTGGCTCGTCGTGGTGGTGTCAAGCGGATATCCGGTTTAATTTATGAGGAAACTCGTGGAGTTCTCAAAGTATTCTTAGAAAATGTTATCCGTGACGCTGTTACTTACACAGAACATGCCAAAAGGAAAACTGTCACTGCGATGGATGTCGTTTATGCCTTAAAAAGACAAGGGCGCACTCTTTATGGATTCGGCGGCTAAAAAATTCAAATTTCATACATACAACGGAAAATCGGTCCTTTTCAGGACCACAAATTATTTTTAATCATAGAGTGAAATTATTATAAAATATATACATACCTAAATAAATTTTTACTTACACAGCTTACTACAATCTACGGTAAATTGGTTCTTTCCTGGATCACGAATTATTTTTAATCAGATAAACTATAAAGTACATATATGTATACATAAATAAATAGATTTTGGCTTACTGCGGACTACGGTAAATTGGTTCTTTTCCGGAATCACAAATTGTTTTTAACCCAGAGAATGAAATTATTAAAAGACATAAAACGATTTTTGCTTATTACGGAAAATCGGTCCTTTTCAATGCCACAAATTATTGTAAAATATATAAATAGATACATATTTGCTTTTTCATATTTATAACATAAATCAAGAAACAAGAAAATTGAGTCAAGTGTCTACAGGTAAGCAATTCAATTTTAACATAAGGTGGCATTTTGGTAAATATTTTATCTATGTATGTATGTATGTATAGTATATAATTTTTTCTTTTTCATATGATCACAATAAATCGTAAATTTTACTCTTTTAAAATAATTGGTAGCCCTGAAAAGGGCTTTTTTGTTGGTCATGTTGGTTTTCGCGTTTTGCTTATTTCTTTGCTGCGACTTTCTTAGCAGCACCTTTTTTTGCGGCCGTCACTACTTTTGGCTTGGCTGCTTTTGGAGATTTTGTCGCAGCTTTTGTTGGTTTTGTGGGCTTTTGCTTCGGTGTCTTGCTTTTCACTTCTCCTGTTTTTTTCACAGTTTTAGCAACAGCTTTCGCAGTTTTCTTTTTTTCCACTTTCTTTGTAGATGCAGGTTGTTTCTTCGAATCACCAACTGCTGCTTTTTCCTTCTTCGGTTTCTTGGTTACTGTCTTTGAAGCAGCAGGCTTTTTCTCCTTAGCCTCAATGCTTTTCACCTTCGGTTTTGGCTTTGCAACAGTTTTTGACAATTTAAAAGAACCGGCAGCACCTTTACCTTTTGTTTGAATCAAAGCTCCATTTGTCACTGCACTTTTTAAGTATTTCTTAATAAATGGCGCCAATCTATCAACGTCAACTTTATAATTTCCTGCAAGATATTTCTTAATGGCAGGCAACGAAGATCCACCACGTTCTTTTAACATCTTAATGGCATTTGTAACCATTTCCGATGTTGGTGGATGAGTCGCCTTAGCTTTTGGTTTCTTAGGAGCAGCTGCCGCCTTTTTAGTCTTCTGAGATTGAGACTCTCCCTTACCCGCCACCGCAACAACTACTGTGCTTACTTCGGCCATATTTACGATCGCAAACACTTCTTCAATAAAACTCGAGATAACACACACAAAACTTTATCGTACTCGTACGGGTTTGGCCTGCTGCTTCTAGACAAATCTCCTGCTGCATTTTTGTGAGAAGTTCGACGAAAGCGTTCAAGCAAAATGATTCTGTCTCCATACAAATTGGGAACAATTTTGTTTAATGCAATTTATGGTTTTTTCAACTTTTCGGTATGTTTATTTAACATTTATATATAAACACGTTCGGGATTCGATAAAGCTGCAACTCTAGAATAGTAAAAAAATATAATTTTCAACGGGAATCTCAGCCTTAGTATTAAAATTACCAAAAAACTGCACTAAAAGTCTCGCTTTCGGGAAAAAATTTTCAAATAAAAATTGTTTATAAATAATCTAAGTATAGTAGAGTATCTTTATTTGTCGGAAATAGTGAATTTCTATCATACCCTTCTAAATATAATCATATTTTGTCCAAAACGACTCATATTGATGAGATAAATAATTTTTTCTTTCGTTCAACTCACAAACTGAAGAGTTGGATGCTTTGAGCGTTTTCATTGTTATTTTCGGTCAAAAAAACCACAGAGAAAATGCGCGCAAATTGATTAATCGTTATATATTGTATTTGTAAATAATAGTTTTATGCTAATTTAGTGCTTCAATATTATTATTTTTGCTTGATGCCTACATTGTAATTAAATAAATTTATAACCCACATATTAAGATTTAGAAATGATTTTCAATGTTTGTGTAGTCGGAGAAAAATGTCCCAGAAAATATTTGGTTGGAGAAAAATAACTTACTAAAATAATATGAATATGTTTTTAAAAACCGACATATATTCAGGTTTTATTAACAAAAAAAAAACTCCATAATTTTTCCCTAAAAAAACATGTAATTTTGTAAATAATTTTCCAGCTCGCCTAAATGGTCAGATATTTCCAAATCTGATATTCATTTTTATTTGTGCTAGGAAATTTCTCAAACAAAGTTATTTATTATTAAATGATTCATTATAGTTTTCTCTTTGTACTCTTTTGAATTATTCGGATTTTTGCCTAGATGTTTAGATTTAATTTTTTTATGGGCTTTTCGTAACTCCTCGTTTAGAAATAAAGCTTCATATATAGCCTTTGTACTTTGACTTAACATTATTTTAAAAATGTTTTAATGAAACATAAAATATTTGTTGTTTTAATTAATAATAATAAAAAAGAATATATTTATAGTATGTACATATATAATAATAGTTCACTCTTTCATAAAATTTTTGGTAGCCCTGAAAAGGGCTGTTTTGTTTTTTTCCGCCTGTGATAAAATCTCAATAGTCTTTTTATGCCTTCTTTTCCGTCTTCTTGGGTAGCAACACAGCCTGAATATTTGGTAAAACACCACCTTGAGCGATTGTAACTCCCGAGAGTAATTTGTTCAATTCCTCATCGTTGCGAATAGCCAATTGTAAATGCCTCGGAATAATTCTCGTTTTTTTGTTATCACGAGCAGCATTGCCAGCCAATTCCAAAACTTCAGCAGCTAAATATTCCATAACTGCGGCTAAATAAACTGGTGCTCCGGCTCCAACACGTTCAGCATAATTTCCCTTTCGCAACAAACGATGAATACGACCAACTGGAAACTGCAAACCAGCGCGGTTCGACCGGGACTTTGCCTTGCCCTTCACTTTTCCACCTTTACCGCGTCCAGACATTTTATTAAACTTTATTTAGTTATTTAGTTAGCACAAACAGAACTCAACCCAACTGAACTCAACGACAATTCTCACAAGAATGAGTGAGCATTCCTCAAAAGCGCTCTTATTTATGCGCATCTTTCCCGCATACCAATATAAAAATTCACTTTCGGAGAGGGGATAGAACGAATGCACGCAAAATGAATAAGAATTGCTGGTTCAACGGAGTCTGGCACAGTTTGTGACCAAGTGCCGTCAAGTAAAGTAGAGTTCAAGTTCAATTGAAAGTAAATTTGTGAAAATGCCCCCAAAGACAAGTGGAAAGGCAGCGAAGAAGGCTGCCAAAGCCCAGAAAAATATTTCCAAGAGTGAAAAGAAGAAGAAGCGCAAGAGGAAGGAGAGCTATGCCATTTATATCTACAAAGTTTTGAAACAAGTTCATCCAGATACCGGCATTTCATCAAAGGCAATGAGCATTATGAACAGTTTTGTGAATGATATCTTTGAAAGGATTGCCGCTGAGGCTTCGCGTTTAGCTCATTATAATAAGCGTTCAACGATTACAAGTCGGGAAATTCAAACAGCCGTCAGGCTCTTGTTGCCAATTTTTTAAACAAAGAGTCTAAATGAATAAATTGTAATATTCTTGCTACGATCATTTTTAAATACATTTTATTATTTATTGATAAAAAATAAACTTGAGTCAAGAGAATACATATCACAGGTTAACATCAAATTTGAGCCCGAACAAATAGCAAATTATTTTCATAGATTTGATTCTTCCATTTTAAGTAAAAAAATTGTTAAGAAGTGAAAAAAAAAAAACCGTAATTTTACCGTTTATAAAAAATCATTAATAAATAACGAATTGGAATTGTTTGTTCTAGAAGCTAGCAACATAACGTAAATAAAAGCTTCAAACATAAACTATTATGTATATGAAAGTAAAAAAAGGCTTCAAAACATGAATTTGATTTTTTCCATAAACTTATTATTTCATACAATCGATGTCGATTAAGAAATAAATATAGACCTTAAGAAGGGTGTGGGTATCTTTTCATTATTTCGACACATGACAAATAAAAAAAAAATTATGCAATAAAACGAGACTCTTTGTTGATCGGTGAATTGAAATCACAGCCAAACCATCAGTTTTTTCTTTTAGTTGAGATTGAGAATCCGATTTTTGCATTAATTTACAAATGGCCGCTAATATTGAAAGTTTGTATAGAAAAATTCGTCTAATGTGTGGTGTAATTTCCCATATCAATTTTACTCAATGTTTATTATAATTTGTGGTCCTGAAAAGGACCGATTTTTAAGATGGTGGTTTTTATAGACGTTTCTAGATGTTTAAGCACGTTCGCCTCGAATTCGCCTGGCCAATTGGATGTCTTTTGGCATTATTGTGACACGTTTAGCATGAATTGCGCACAAGTTTGTATCTTCAAATAAACCGACCAAGTAGGCTTCGCTGGCTTCTTGTAAAGCCATAACAGCGGAGCTTTGGAAGCGTAAGTCAGTTTTAAAATCTTGCGCAATTTCCCTCACTAACCGTTGGAATGGTAATTTTCTAATAAGCAACTCGGTACTCTTTTGATAGCGTCGAATTTCACGAAGAGCAACAGTTCCAGGGCGATAACGATGGGGTTTCTTAACGCCACCGGTAGCTGGTGCACTTTTACGCGCAGCCTTTGTTGCCAACTGTTTGCGGGGTGCTTTACCACCAGTCGATTTACGAGCTGTTTGCTTGGTTCGCGCCATTTCAAAAAATCAAATCACTTTTTAATTTCGATTTTCAAACACTGCACTGAACAACAACACACGAAGAGCACTTCAAGAATGAGAAATTTCTGATCCAGCGTCGCTTATTTATAGCGCGGTATTTCACACACACATTCGAATACAAGCATTACTTTATAGTGTGAAAGTTTTGTTAGTATTGCGGAAATTTTGTATAAATAAGCGGAACGTTTGGCACTCCAGTCACTTGGTGATCTGTTCTTGAAGTGTAAGGTGTTCTCTTAAATAAATTGCAGTGTTTTAAAAATGACTGGTCGTGGCAAAGGTGGAAAGGGTTTGGGAAAAGGAGGAGCCAAACGGCATCGTAAAGTTCTCCGTGATAACATTCAAGGAATTACAAAGCCGGCCATTCGTCGCTTGGCTCGTCGTGGTGGTGTCAAGCGGATATCCGGTTTAATTTATGAGGAAACTCGTGGAGTTCTCAAAGTATTCTTAGAAAATGTTATCCGTGACGCTGTTACTTACACAGAACATGCCAAAAGGAAAACTGTCACTGCGATGGATGTCGTTTATGCCTTAAAAAGACAAGGGCGCACTCTTTATGGATTCGGCGGCTAAAAAATTCAAATTTCATACATACAACGGAAAATCGGTCCTTTTCAGGACCACAAATTATTTTTAATCATAGAGTGAAATTATTATAAAATATATACATACCTAAATAAATTTTTACTTACACAGCTTACTACAATCTACGGTAAATTGGTTCTTTCCTGGATCACGAATTATTTTTAATCAGATAAACTATAAAGTACATATATGTATACATAAATAAATAGATTTTGGCTTACTGCGGACTACGGTAAATTGGTTCTTTTCCGGAATCACAAATTGTTTTTAACCCAGAGAATGAAATTATTAAAAGACATAAAACGATTTTTGCTTATTACGGAAAATCGGTCCTTTTCAATGCCACAAATTATTGTAAAATATATAAATAGATACATATTTGCTTTTTCATATTTATAACATAAATCAAGAAACAAGAAAATTGAGTCAAGTGTCTACAGGTAAGCAATTCAATTTTAACATAAGGTGGCATTTTGGTAAATATTTTATCTATGTATGTATGTATGTATAGTATATAATTTTTTCTTTTTCATATGATCACAATAAATCGTAAATTTTACTCTTTTAAAATAATTGGTAGCCCTGAAAAGGGCTTTTTTGTTGGTCATGTTGGTTTTCGCGTTTTGCTTATTTCTTTGCTGCGACTTTCTTAGCAGCACCTTTTTTTGCGGCCGTCACTACTTTTGGCTTGGCTGCTTTTGGAGATTTTGTCGCAGCTTTTGTTGGTTTTGTGGGCTTTTGCTTCGGTGTCTTGCTTTTCACTTCTCCTGTTTTTTTCACAGTTTTAGCAACAGCTTTCGCAGTTTTCTTTTTTTCCACTTTCTTTGTAGATGCAGGTTGTTTCTTCGAATCACCAACTGCTGCTTTTTCCTTCTTCGGTTTCTTGGTTACTGTCTTTGAAGCAGCAGGCTTTTTCTCCTTAGCCTCAATGCTTTTCACCTTCGGTTTTGGCTTTGCAACAGTTTTTGACAATTTAAAAGAACCGGCAGCACCTTTACCTTTTGTTTGAATCAAAGCTCCATTTGTCACTGCACTTTTTAAGTATTTCTTAATAAATGGCGCCAATCTATCAACGTCAACTTTATAATTTCCTGCAAGATATTTCTTAATGGCAGGCAACGAAGATCCACCACGTTCTTTTAACATCTTAATGGCATTTGTAACCATTTCCGATGTTGGTGGATGAGTCGCCTTAGCTTTTGGTTTCTTAGGAGCAGCTGCCGCCTTTTTAGTCTTCTGAGATTGAGACTCTCCCTTACCCGCCACCGCAACAACTACTGTGCTTACTTCGGCCATATTTACGATCGCAAACACTTCTTCAATAAAACTCGAGATAACACACACAAAACTTTATCGTACTCGTACGGGTTTGGCCTGCTGCTTCTAGACAAATCTCCTGCTGCATTTTTGTGAGAAGTTCGACGAAAGCGTTCAAGCAAAATGATTCTGTCTCCATACAAATTGGGAACAATTTTGTTTAATGCAATTTATGGTTTTTTCAACTTTTCGGTATGTTTATTTAACATTTATATATAAACACGTTCGGGATTCGATAAAGCTGCAACTCTAGAATAGTAAAAAAATATAATTTTCAACGGGAATCTCAGCCTTAGTATTAAAATTACCAAAAAACTGCACTAAAAGTCTCGCTTTCGGGAAAAAATTTTCAAATAAAAATTGTTTATAAATAATCTAAGTATAGTAGAGTATCTTTATTTGTCGGAAATAGTGAATTTCTATCATACCCTTCTAAATATAATCATATTTTGTCCAAAACGACTCATATTGATGAGATAAATAATTTTTTCTTTCGTTCAACTCACAAACTGAAGAGTTGGATGCTTTGAGCGTTTTCATTGTTATTTTCGGTCAAAAAAACCACAGAGAAAATGCGCGCAAATTGATTAATCGTTATATATTGTATTTGTAAATAATAGTTTTATGCTAATTTAGTGCTTCAATATTATTATTTTTGCTTGATGCCTACATTGTAATTAAATAAATTTATAACCCACATATTAAGATTTAGAAATGATTTTCAATGTTTGTGTAGTCGGAGAAAAATGTCCCAGAAAATATTTGGTTGGAGAAAAATAACTTACTAAAATAATATGAATATGTTTTTAAAAACCGACATATATTCAGGTTTTATTAACAAAAAAAAAACTCCATAATTTTTCCCTAAAAAAACATGTAATTTTGTAAATAATTTTCCAGCTCGCCTAAATGGTCAGATATTTCCAAATCTGATATTCATTTTTATTTGTGCTAGGAAATTTCTCAAACAAAGTTATTTATTATTAAATGATTCATTATAGTTTTCTCTTTGTACTCTTTTGAATTATTCGGATTTTTGCCTAGATGTTTAGATTTAATTTTTTTATGGGCTTTTCGTAACTCCTCGTTTAGAAATAAAGCTTCATATATAGCCTTTGTACTTTGACTTAACATTATTTTAAAAATGTTTTAATGAAACATAAAATATTTGTTGTTTTAATTAATAATAATAAAAAAGAATATATTTATAGTATGTACATATATAATAATAGTTCACTCTTTCATAAAATTTTTGGTAGCCCTGAAAAGGGCTGTTTTGTTTTTTTCCGCCTGTGATAAAATCTCAATAGTCTTTTTATGCCTTCTTTTCCGTCTTCTTGGGTAGCAACACAGCCTGAATATTTGGTAAAACACCACCTTGAGCGATTGTAACTCCCGAGAGTAATTTGTTCAATTCCTCATCGTTGCGAATAGCCAATTGTAAATGCCTCGGAATAATTCTCGTTTTTTTGTTATCACGAGCAGCATTGCCAGCCAATTCCAAAACTTCAGCAGCTAAATATTCCATAACTGCGGCTAAATAAACTGGTGCTCCGGCTCCAACACGTTCAGCATAATTTCCCTTTCGCAACAAACGATGAATACGACCAACTGGAAACTGCAAACCAGCGCGGTTCGACCGGGACTTTGCCTTGCCCTTCACTTTTCCACCTTTACCGCGTCCAGACATTTTATTAAACTTTATTTAGTTATTTAGTTAGCACAAACAGAACTCAACCCAACTGAACTCAACGACAATTCTCACAAGAATGAGTGAGCATTCCTCAAAAGCGCTCTTATTTATGCGCATCTTTCCCGCATACCAATATAAAAATTCACTTTCGGAGAGGGGATAGAACGAATGCACGCAAAATGAATAAGAATTGCTGGTTCAACGGAGTCTGGCACAGTTTGTGACCAAGTGCCGTCAAGTAAAGTAGAGTTCAAGTTCAATTGAAAGTAAATTTGTGAAAATGCCCCCAAAGACAAGTGGAAAGGCAGCGAAGAAGGCTGCCAAAGCCCAGAAAAATATTTCCAAGAGTGAAAAGAAGAAGAAGCGCAAGAGGAAGGAGAGCTATGCCATTTATATCTACAAAGTTTTGAAACAAGTTCATCCAGATACCGGCATTTCATCAAAGGCAATGAGCATTATGAACAGTTTTGTGAATGATATCTTTGAAAGGATTGCCGCTGAGGCTTCGCGTTTAGCTCATTATAATAAGCGTTCAACGATTACAAGTCGGGAAATTCAAACAGCCGTCAGGCTCTTGTTGCCAATTTTTTAAACAAAGAGTCTAAATGAATAAATTGTAATATTCTTGCTACGATCATTTTTAAATACATTTTATTATTTATTGATAAAAAATAAACTTGAGTCAAGAGAATACATATCACAGGTTAACATCAAATTTGAGCCCGAACAAATAGCAAATTATTTTCATAGATTTGATTCTTCCATTTTAAGTAAAAAAATTGTTAAGAAGTGAAAAAAAAAAAACCGTAATTTTACCGTTTATAAAAAATCATTAATAAATAACGAATTGGAATTGTTTGTTCTAGAAGCTAGCAACATAACGTAAATAAAAGCTTCAAACATAAACTATTATGTATATGAAAGTAAAAAAAGGCTTCAAAACATGAATTTGATTTTTTCCATAAACTTATTATTTCATACAATCGATGTCGATTAAGAAATAAATATAGACCTTAAGAAGGGTGTGGGTATCTTTTCATTATTTCGACACATGACAAATAAAAAAAAAATTATGCAATAAAACGAGACTCTTTGTTGATCGGTGAATTGAAATCACAGCCAAACCATCAGTTTTTTCTTTTAGTTGAGATTGAGAATCCGATTTTTGCATTAATTTACAAATGGCCGCTAATATTGAAAGTTTGTATAGAAAAATTCGTCTAATGTGTGGTGTAATTTCCCATATCAATTTTACTCAATGTTTATTATAATTTGTGGTCCTGAAAAGGACCGATTTTTAAGATGGTGGTTTTTATAGACGTTTCTAGATGTTTAAGCACGTTCGCCTCGAATTCGCCTGGCCAATTGGATGTCTTTTGGCATTATTGTGACACGTTTAGCATGAATTGCGCACAAGTTTGTATCTTCAAATAAACCGACCAAGTAGGCTTCGCTGGCTTCTTGTAAAGCCATAACAGCGGAGCTTTGGAAGCGTAAGTCAGTTTTAAAATCTTGCGCAATTTCCCTCACTAACCGTTGGAATGGTAATTTTCTAATAAGCAACTCGGTACTCTTTTGATAGCGTCGAATTTCACGAAGAGCAACAGTTCCAGGGCGATAACGATGGGGTTTCTTAACGCCACCGGTAGCTGGTGCACTTTTACGCGCAGCCTTTGTTGCCAACTGTTTGCGGGGTGCTTTACCACCAGTCGATTTACGAGCTGTTTGCTTGGTTCGCGCCATTTCAAAAAATCAAATCACTTTTTAATTTCGATTTTCAAACACTGCACTGAACAACAACACACGAAGAGCACTTCAAGAATGAGAAATTTCTGATCCAGCGTCGCTTATTTATAGCGCGGTATTTCACACACACATTCGAATACAAGCATTACTTTATAGTGTGAAAGTTTTGTTAGTATTGCGGAAATTTTGTATAAATAAGCGGAACGTTTGGCACTCCAGTCACTTGGTGATCTGTTCTTGAAGTGTAAGGTGTTCTCTTAAATAAATTGCAGTGTTTTAAAAATGACTGGTCGTGGCAAAGGTGGAAAGGGTTTGGGAAAAGGAGGAGCCAAACGGCATCGTAAAGTTCTCCGTGATAACATTCAAGGAATTACAAAGCCGGCCATTCGTCGCTTGGCTCGTCGTGGTGGTGTCAAGCGGATATCCGGTTTAATTTATGAGGAAACTCGTGGAGTTCTCAAAGTATTCTTAGAAAATGTTATCCGTGACGCTGTTACTTACACAGAACATGCCAAAAGGAAAACTGTCACTGCGATGGATGTCGTTTATGCCTTAAAAAGACAAGGGCGCACTCTTTATGGATTCGGCGGCTAAAAAATTCAAATTTCATACATACAACGGAAAATCGGTCCTTTTCAGGACCACAAATTATTTTTAATCATAGAGTGAAATTATTATAAAATATATACATACCTAAATAAATTTTTACTTACACAGCTTACTACAATCTACGGTAAATTGGTTCTTTCCTGGATCACGAATTATTTTTAATCAGATAAACTATAAAGTACATATATGTATACATAAATAAATAGATTTTGGCTTACTGCGGACTACGGTAAATTGGTTCTTTTCCGGAATCACAAATTGTTTTTAACCCAGAGAATGAAATTATTAAAAGACATAAAACGATTTTTGCTTATTACGGAAAATCGGTCCTTTTCAATGCCACAAATTATTGTAAAATATATAAATAGATACATATTTGCTTTTTCATATTTATAACATAAATCAAGAAACAAGAAAATTGAGTCAAGTGTCTACAGGTAAGCAATTCAATTTTAACATAAGGTGGCATTTTGGTAAATATTTTATCTATGTATGTATGTATGTATAGTATATAATTTTTTCTTTTTCATATGATCACAATAAATCGTAAATTTTACTCTTTTAAAATAATTGGTAGCCCTGAAAAGGGCTTTTTTGTTGGTCATGTTGGTTTTCGCGTTTTGCTTATTTCTTTGCTGCGACTTTCTTAGCAGCACCTTTTTTTGCGGCCGTCACTACTTTTGGCTTGGCTGCTTTTGGAGATTTTGTCGCAGCTTTTGTTGGTTTTGTGGGCTTTTGCTTCGGTGTCTTGCTTTTCACTTCTCCTGTTTTTTTCACAGTTTTAGCAACAGCTTTCGCAGTTTTCTTTTTTTCCACTTTCTTTGTAGATGCAGGTTGTTTCTTCGAATCACCAACTGCTGCTTTTTCCTTCTTCGGTTTCTTGGTTACTGTCTTTGAAGCAGCAGGCTTTTTCTCCTTAGCCTCAATGCTTTTCACCTTCGGTTTTGGCTTTGCAACAGTTTTTGACAATTTAAAAGAACCGGCAGCACCTTTACCTTTTGTTTGAATCAAAGCTCCATTTGTCACTGCACTTTTTAAGTATTTCTTAATAAATGGCGCCAATCTATCAACGTCAACTTTATAATTTCCTGCAAGATATTTCTTAATGGCAGGCAACGAAGATCCACCACGTTCTTTTAACATCTTAATGGCATTTGTAACCATTTCCGATGTTGGTGGATGAGTCGCCTTAGCTTTTGGTTTCTTAGGAGCAGCTGCCGCCTTTTTAGTCTTCTGAGATTGAGACTCTCCCTTACCCGCCACCGCAACAACTACTGTGCTTACTTCGGCCATATTTACGATCGCAAACACTTCTTCAATAAAACTCGAGATAACACACACAAAACTTTATCGTACTCGTACGGGTTTGGCCTGCTGCTTCTAGACAAATCTCCTGCTGCATTTTTGTGAGAAGTTCGACGAAAGCGTTCAAGCAAAATGATTCTGTCTCCATACAAATTGGGAACAATTTTGTTTAATGCAATTTATGGTTTTTTCAACTTTTCGGTATGTTTATTTAACATTTATATATAAACACGTTCGGGATTCGATAAAGCTGCAACTCTAGAATAGTAAAAAAATATAATTTTCAACGGGAATCTCAGCCTTAGTATTAAAATTACCAAAAAACTGCACTAAAAGTCTCGCTTTCGGGAAAAAATTTTCAAATAAAAATTGTTTATAAATAATCTAAGTATAGTAGAGTATCTTTATTTGTCGGAAATAGTGAATTTCTATCATACCCTTCTAAATATAATCATATTTTGTCCAAAACGACTCATATTGATGAGATAAATAATTTTTTCTTTCGTTCAACTCACAAACTGAAGAGTTGGATGCTTTGAGCGTTTTCATTGTTATTTTCGGTCAAAAAAACCACAGAGAAAATGCGCGCAAATTGATTAATCGTTATATATTGTATTTGTAAATAATAGTTTTATGCTAATTTAGTGCTTCAATATTATTATTTTTGCTTGATGCCTACATTGTAATTAAATAAATTTATAACCCACATATTAAGATTTAGAAATGATTTTCAATGTTTGTGTAGTCGGAGAAAAATGTCCCAGAAAATATTTGGTTGGAGAAAAATAACTTACTAAAATAATATGAATATGTTTTTAAAAACCGACATATATTCAGGTTTTATTAACAAAAAAAAAACTCCATAATTTTTCCCTAAAAAAACATGTAATTTTGTAAATAATTTTCCAGCTCGCCTAAATGGTCAGATATTTCCAAATCTGATATTCATTTTTATTTGTGCTAGGAAATTTCTCAAACAAAGTTATTTATTATTAAATGATTCATTATAGTTTTCTCTTTGTACTCTTTTGAATTATTCGGATTTTTGCCTAGATGTTTAGATTTAATTTTTTTATGGGCTTTTCGTAACTCCTCGTTTAGAAATAAAGCTTCATATATAGCCTTTGTACTTTGACTTAACATTATTTTAAAAATGTTTTAATGAAACATAAAATATTTGTTGTTTTAATTAATAATAATAAAAAAGAATATATTTATAGTATGTACATATATAATAATAGTTCACTCTTTCATAAAATTTTTGGTAGCCCTGAAAAGGGCTGTTTTGTTTTTTTCCGCCTGTGATAAAATCTCAATAGTCTTTTTATGCCTTCTTTTCCGTCTTCTTGGGTAGCAACACAGCCTGAATATTTGGTAAAACACCACCTTGAGCGATTGTAACTCCCGAGAGTAATTTGTTCAATTCCTCATCGTTGCGAATAGCCAATTGTAAATGCCTCGGAATAATTCTCGTTTTTTTGTTATCACGAGCAGCATTGCCAGCCAATTCCAAAACTTCAGCAGCTAAATATTCCATAACTGCGGCTAAATAAACTGGTGCTCCGGCTCCAACACGTTCAGCATAATTTCCCTTTCGCAACAAACGATGAATACGACCAACTGGAAACTGCAAACCAGCGCGGTTCGACCGGGACTTTGCCTTGCCCTTCACTTTTCCACCTTTACCGCGTCCAGACATTTTATTAAACTTTATTTAGTTATTTAGTTAGCACAAACAGAACTCAACCCAACTGAACTCAACGACAATTCTCACAAGAATGAGTGAGCATTCCTCAAAAGCGCTCTTATTTATGCGCATCTTTCCCGCATACCAATATAAAAATTCACTTTCGGAGAGGGGATAGAACGAATGCACGCAAAATGAATAAGAATTGCTGGTTCAACGGAGTCTGGCACAGTTTGTGACCAAGTGCCGTCAAGTAAAGTAGAGTTCAAGTTCAATTGAAAGTAAATTTGTGAAAATGCCCCCAAAGACAAGTGGAAAGGCAGCGAAGAAGGCTGCCAAAGCCCAGAAAAATATTTCCAAGAGTGAAAAGAAGAAGAAGCGCAAGAGGAAGGAGAGCTATGCCATTTATATCTACAAAGTTTTGAAACAAGTTCATCCAGATACCGGCATTTCATCAAAGGCAATGAGCATTATGAACAGTTTTGTGAATGATATCTTTGAAAGGATTGCCGCTGAGGCTTCGCGTTTAGCTCATTATAATAAGCGTTCAACGATTACAAGTCGGGAAATTCAAACAGCCGTCAGGCTCTTGTTGCCAATTTTTTAAACAAAGAGTCTAAATGAATAAATTGTAATATTCTTGCTACGATCATTTTTAAATACATTTTATTATTTATTGATAAAAAATAAACTTGAGTCAAGAGAATACATATCACAGGTTAACATCAAATTTGAGCCCGAACAAATAGCAAATTATTTTCATAGATTTGATTCTTCCATTTTAAGTAAAAAAATTGTTAAGAAGTGAAAAAAAAAAAACCGTAATTTTACCGTTTATAAAAAATCATTAATAAATAACGAATTGGAATTGTTTGTTCTAGAAGCTAGCAACATAACGTAAATAAAAGCTTCAAACATAAACTATTATGTATATGAAAGTAAAAAAAGGCTTCAAAACATGAATTTGATTTTTTCCATAAACTTATTATTTCATACAATCGATGTCGATTAAGAAATAAATATAGACCTTAAGAAGGGTGTGGGTATCTTTTCATTATTTCGACACATGACAAATAAAAAAAAAATTATGCAATAAAACGAGACTCTTTGTTGATCGGTGAATTGAAATCACAGCCAAACCATCAGTTTTTTCTTTTAGTTGAGATTGAGAATCCGATTTTTGCATTAATTTACAAATGGCCGCTAATATTGAAAGTTTGTATAGAAAAATTCGTCTAATGTGTGGTGTAATTTCCCATATCAATTTTACTCAATGTTTATTATAATTTGTGGTCCTGAAAAGGACCGATTTTTAAGATGGTGGTTTTTATAGACGTTTCTAGATGTTTAAGCACGTTCGCCTCGAATTCGCCTGGCCAATTGGATGTCTTTTGGCATTATTGTGACACGTTTAGCATGAATTGCGCACAAGTTTGTATCTTCAAATAAACCGACCAAGTAGGCTTCGCTGGCTTCTTGTAAAGCCATAACAGCGGAGCTTTGGAAGCGTAAGTCAGTTTTAAAATCTTGCGCAATTTCCCTCACTAACCGTTGGAATGGTAATTTTCTAATAAGCAACTCGGTACTCTTTTGATAGCGTCGAATTTCACGAAGAGCAACAGTTCCAGGGCGATAACGATGGGGTTTCTTAACGCCACCGGTAGCTGGTGCACTTTTACGCGCAGCCTTTGTTGCCAACTGTTTGCGGGGTGCTTTACCACCAGTCGATTTACGAGCTGTTTGCTTGGTTCGCGCCATTTCAAAAAATCAAATCACTTTTTAATTTCGATTTTCAAACACTGCACTGAACAACAACACACGAAGAGCACTTCAAGAATGAGAAATTTCTGATCCAGCGTCGCTTATTTATAGCGCGGTATTTCACACACACATTCGAATACAAGCATTACTTTATAGTGTGAAAGTTTTGTTAGTATTGCGGAAATTTTGTATAAATAAGCGGAACGTTTGGCACTCCAGTCACTTGGTGATCTGTTCTTGAAGTGTAAGGTGTTCTCTTAAATAAATTGCAGTGTTTTAAAAATGACTGGTCGTGGCAAAGGTGGAAAGGGTTTGGGAAAAGGAGGAGCCAAACGGCATCGTAAAGTTCTCCGTGATAACATTCAAGGAATTACAAAGCCGGCCATTCGTCGCTTGGCTCGTCGTGGTGGTGTCAAGCGGATATCCGGTTTAATTTATGAGGAAACTCGTGGAGTTCTCAAAGTATTCTTAGAAAATGTTATCCGTGACGCTGTTACTTACACAGAACATGCCAAAAGGAAAACTGTCACTGCGATGGATGTCGTTTATGCCTTAAAAAGACAAGGGCGCACTCTTTATGGATTCGGCGGCTAAAAAATTCAAATTTCATACATACAACGGAAAATCGGTCCTTTTCAGGACCACAAATTATTTTTAATCATAGAGTGAAATTATTATAAAATATATACATACCTAAATAAATTTTTACTTACACAGCTTACTACAATCTACGGTAAATTGGTTCTTTCCTGGATCACGAATTATTTTTAATCAGATAAACTATAAAGTACATATATGTATACATAAATAAATAGATTTTGGCTTACTGCGGACTACGGTAAATTGGTTCTTTTCCGGAATCACAAATTGTTTTTAACCCAGAGAATGAAATTATTAAAAGACATAAAACGATTTTTGCTTATTACGGAAAATCGGTCCTTTTCAATGCCACAAATTATTGTAAAATATATAAATAGATACATATTTGCTTTTTCATATTTATAACATAAATCAAGAAACAAGAAAATTGAGTCAAGTGTCTACAGGTAAGCAATTCAATTTTAACATAAGGTGGCATTTTGGTAAATATTTTATCTATGTATGTATGTATGTATAGTATATAATTTTTTCTTTTTCATATGATCACAATAAATCGTAAATTTTACTCTTTTAAAATAATTGGTAGCCCTGAAAAGGGCTTTTTTGTTGGTCATGTTGGTTTTCGCGTTTTGCTTATTTCTTTGCTGCGACTTTCTTAGCAGCACCTTTTTTTGCGGCCGTCACTACTTTTGGCTTGGCTGCTTTTGGAGATTTTGTCGCAGCTTTTGTTGGTTTTGTGGGCTTTTGCTTCGGTGTCTTGCTTTTCACTTCTCCTGTTTTTTTCACAGTTTTAGCAACAGCTTTCGCAGTTTTCTTTTTTTCCACTTTCTTTGTAGATGCAGGTTGTTTCTTCGAATCACCAACTGCTGCTTTTTCCTTCTTCGGTTTCTTGGTTACTGTCTTTGAAGCAGCAGGCTTTTTCTCCTTAGCCTCAATGCTTTTCACCTTCGGTTTTGGCTTTGCAACAGTTTTTGACAATTTAAAAGAACCGGCAGCACCTTTACCTTTTGTTTGAATCAAAGCTCCATTTGTCACTGCACTTTTTAAGTATTTCTTAATAAATGGCGCCAATCTATCAACGTCAACTTTATAATTTCCTGCAAGATATTTCTTAATGGCAGGCAACGAAGATCCACCACGTTCTTTTAACATCTTAATGGCATTTGTAACCATTTCCGATGTTGGTGGATGAGTCGCCTTAGCTTTTGGTTTCTTAGGAGCAGCTGCCGCCTTTTTAGTCTTCTGAGATTGAGACTCTCCCTTACCCGCCACCGCAACAACTACTGTGCTTACTTCGGCCATATTTACGATCGCAAACACTTCTTCAATAAAACTCGAGATAACACACACAAAACTTTATCGTACTCGTACGGGTTTGGCCTGCTGCTTCTAGACAAATCTCCTGCTGCATTTTTGTGAGAAGTTCGACGAAAGCGTTCAAGCAAAATGATTCTGTCTCCATACAAATTGGGAACAATTTTGTTTAATGCAATTTATGGTTTTTTCAACTTTTCGGTATGTTTATTTAACATTTATATATAAACACGTTCGGGATTCGATAAAGCTGCAACTCTAGAATAGTAAAAAAATATAATTTTCAACGGGAATCTCAGCCTTAGTATTAAAATTACCAAAAAACTGCACTAAAAGTCTCGCTTTCGGGAAAAAATTTTCAAATAAAAATTGTTTATAAATAATCTAAGTATAGTAGAGTATCTTTATTTGTCGGAAATAGTGAATTTCTATCATACCCTTCTAAATATAATCATATTTTGTCCAAAACGACTCATATTGATGAGATAAATAATTTTTTCTTTCGTTCAACTCACAAACTGAAGAGTTGGATGCTTTGAGCGTTTTCATTGTTATTTTCGGTCAAAAAAACCACAGAGAAAATGCGCGCAAATTGATTAATCGTTATATATTGTATTTGTAAATAATAGTTTTATGCTAATTTAGTGCTTCAATATTATTATTTTTGCTTGATGCCTACATTGTAATTAAATAAATTTATAACCCACATATTAAGATTTAGAAATGATTTTCAATGTTTGTGTAGTCGGAGAAAAATGTCCCAGAAAATATTTGGTTGGAGAAAAATAACTTACTAAAATAATATGAATATGTTTTTAAAAACCGACATATATTCAGGTTTTATTAACAAAAAAAAAACTCCATAATTTTTCCCTAAAAAAACATGTAATTTTGTAAATAATTTTCCAGCTCGCCTAAATGGTCAGATATTTCCAAATCTGATATTCATTTTTATTTGTGCTAGGAAATTTCTCAAACAAAGTTATTTATTATTAAATGATTCATTATAGTTTTCTCTTTGTACTCTTTTGAATTATTCGGATTTTTGCCTAGATGTTTAGATTTAATTTTTTTATGGGCTTTTCGTAACTCCTCGTTTAGAAATAAAGCTTCATATATAGCCTTTGTACTTTGACTTAACATTATTTTAAAAATGTTTTAATGAAACATAAAATATTTGTTGTTTTAATTAATAATAATAAAAAAGAATATATTTATAGTATGTACATATATAATAATAGTTCACTCTTTCATAAAATTTTTGGTAGCCCTGAAAAGGGCTGTTTTGTTTTTTTCCGCCTGTGATAAAATCTCAATAGTCTTTTTATGCCTTCTTTTCCGTCTTCTTGGGTAGCAACACAGCCTGAATATTTGGTAAAACACCACCTTGAGCGATTGTAACTCCCGAGAGTAATTTGTTCAATTCCTCATCGTTGCGAATAGCCAATTGTAAATGCCTCGGAATAATTCTCGTTTTTTTGTTATCACGAGCAGCATTGCCAGCCAATTCCAAAACTTCAGCAGCTAAATATTCCATAACTGCGGCTAAATAAACTGGTGCTCCGGCTCCAACACGTTCAGCATAATTTCCCTTTCGCAACAAACGATGAATACGACCAACTGGAAACTGCAAACCAGCGCGGTTCGACCGGGACTTTGCCTTGCCCTTCACTTTTCCACCTTTACCGCGTCCAGACATTTTATTAAACTTTATTTAGTTATTTAGTTAGCACAAACAGAACTCAACCCAACTGAACTCAACGACAATTCTCACAAGAATGAGTGAGCATTCCTCAAAAGCGCTCTTATTTATGCGCATCTTTCCCGCATACCAATATAAAAATTCACTTTCGGAGAGGGGATAGAACGAATGCACGCAAAATGAATAAGAATTGCTGGTTCAACGGAGTCTGGCACAGTTTGTGACCAAGTGCCGTCAAGTAAAGTAGAGTTCAAGTTCAATTGAAAGTAAATTTGTGAAAATGCCCCCAAAGACAAGTGGAAAGGCAGCGAAGAAGGCTGCCAAAGCCCAGAAAAATATTTCCAAGAGTGAAAAGAAGAAGAAGCGCAAGAGGAAGGAGAGCTATGCCATTTATATCTACAAAGTTTTGAAACAAGTTCATCCAGATACCGGCATTTCATCAAAGGCAATGAGCATTATGAACAGTTTTGTGAATGATATCTTTGAAAGGATTGCCGCTGAGGCTTCGCGTTTAGCTCATTATAATAAGCGTTCAACGATTACAAGTCGGGAAATTCAAACAGCCGTCAGGCTCTTGTTGCCAATTTTTTAAACAAAGAGTCTAAATGAATAAATTGTAATATTCTTGCTACGATCATTTTTAAATACATTTTATTATTTATTGATAAAAAATAAACTTGAGTCAAGAGAATACATATCACAGGTTAACATCAAATTTGAGCCCGAACAAATAGCAAATTATTTTCATAGATTTGATTCTTCCATTTTAAGTAAAAAAATTGTTAAGAAGTGAAAAAAAAAAAACCGTAATTTTACCGTTTATAAAAAATCATTAATAAATAACGAATTGGAATTGTTTGTTCTAGAAGCTAGCAACATAACGTAAATAAAAGCTTCAAACATAAACTATTATGTATATGAAAGTAAAAAAAGGCTTCAAAACATGAATTTGATTTTTTCCATAAACTTATTATTTCATACAATCGATGTCGATTAAGAAATAAATATAGACCTTAAGAAGGGTGTGGGTATCTTTTCATTATTTCGACACATGACAAATAAAAAAAAAATTATGCAATAAAACGAGACTCTTTGTTGATCGGTGAATTGAAATCACAGCCAAACCATCAGTTTTTTCTTTTAGTTGAGATTGAGAATCCGATTTTTGCATTAATTTACAAATGGCCGCTAATATTGAAAGTTTGTATAGAAAAATTCGTCTAATGTGTGGTGTAATTTCCCATATCAATTTTACTCAATGTTTATTATAATTTGTGGTCCTGAAAAGGACCGATTTTTAAGATGGTGGTTTTTATAGACGTTTCTAGATGTTTAAGCACGTTCGCCTCGAATTCGCCTGGCCAATTGGATGTCTTTTGGCATTATTGTGACACGTTTAGCATGAATTGCGCACAAGTTTGTATCTTCAAATAAACCGACCAAGTAGGCTTCGCTGGCTTCTTGTAAAGCCATAACAGCGGAGCTTTGGAAGCGTAAGTCAGTTTTAAAATCTTGCGCAATTTCCCTCACTAACCGTTGGAATGGTAATTTTCTAATAAGCAACTCGGTACTCTTTTGATAGCGTCGAATTTCACGAAGAGCAACAGTTCCAGGGCGATAACGATGGGGTTTCTTAACGCCACCGGTAGCTGGTGCACTTTTACGCGCAGCCTTTGTTGCCAACTGTTTGCGGGGTGCTTTACCACCAGTCGATTTACGAGCTGTTTGCTTGGTTCGCGCCATTTCAAAAAATCAAATCACTTTTTAATTTCGATTTTCAAACACTGCACTGAACAACAACACACGAAGAGCACTTCAAGAATGAGAAATTTCTGATCCAGCGTCGCTTATTTATAGCGCGGTATTTCACACACACATTCGAATACAAGCATTACTTTATAGTGTGAAAGTTTTGTTAGTATTGCGGAAATTTTGTATAAATAAGCGGAACGTTTGGCACTCCAGTCACTTGGTGATCTGTTCTTGAAGTGTAAGGTGTTCTCTTAAATAAATTGCAGTGTTTTAAAAATGACTGGTCGTGGCAAAGGTGGAAAGGGTTTGGGAAAAGGAGGAGCCAAACGGCATCGTAAAGTTCTCCGTGATAACATTCAAGGAATTACAAAGCCGGCCATTCGTCGCTTGGCTCGTCGTGGTGGTGTCAAGCGGATATCCGGTTTAATTTATGAGGAAACTCGTGGAGTTCTCAAAGTATTCTTAGAAAATGTTATCCGTGACGCTGTTACTTACACAGAACATGCCAAAAGGAAAACTGTCACTGCGATGGATGTCGTTTATGCCTTAAAAAGACAAGGGCGCACTCTTTATGGATTCGGCGGCTAAAAAATTCAAATTTCATACATACAACGGAAAATCGGTCCTTTTCAGGACCACAAATTATTTTTAATCATAGAGTGAAATTATTATAAAATATATACATACCTAAATAAATTTTTACTTACACAGCTTACTACAATCTACGGTAAATTGGTTCTTTCCTGGATCACGAATTATTTTTAATCAGATAAACTATAAAGTACATATATGTATACATAAATAAATAGATTTTGGCTTACTGCGGACTACGGTAAATTGGTTCTTTTCCGGAATCACAAATTGTTTTTAACCCAGAGAATGAAATTATTAAAAGACATAAAACGATTTTTGCTTATTACGGAAAATCGGTCCTTTTCAATGCCACAAATTATTGTAAAATATATAAATAGATACATATTTGCTTTTTCATATTTATAACATAAATCAAGAAACAAGAAAATTGAGTCAAGTGTCTACAGGTAAGCAATTCAATTTTAACATAAGGTGGCATTTTGGTAAATATTTTATCTATGTATGTATGTATGTATAGTATATAATTTTTTCTTTTTCATATGATCACAATAAATCGTAAATTTTACTCTTTTAAAATAATTGGTAGCCCTGAAAAGGGCTTTTTTGTTGGTCATGTTGGTTTTCGCGTTTTGCTTATTTCTTTGCTGCGACTTTCTTAGCAGCACCTTTTTTTGCGGCCGTCACTACTTTTGGCTTGGCTGCTTTTGGAGATTTTGTCGCAGCTTTTGTTGGTTTTGTGGGCTTTTGCTTCGGTGTCTTGCTTTTCACTTCTCCTGTTTTTTTCACAGTTTTAGCAACAGCTTTCGCAGTTTTCTTTTTTTCCACTTTCTTTGTAGATGCAGGTTGTTTCTTCGAATCACCAACTGCTGCTTTTTCCTTCTTCGGTTTCTTGGTTACTGTCTTTGAAGCAGCAGGCTTTTTCTCCTTAGCCTCAATGCTTTTCACCTTCGGTTTTGGCTTTGCAACAGTTTTTGACAATTTAAAAGAACCGGCAGCACCTTTACCTTTTGTTTGAATCAAAGCTCCATTTGTCACTGCACTTTTTAAGTATTTCTTAATAAATGGCGCCAATCTATCAACGTCAACTTTATAATTTCCTGCAAGATATTTCTTAATGGCAGGCAACGAAGATCCACCACGTTCTTTTAACATCTTAATGGCATTTGTAACCATTTCCGATGTTGGTGGATGAGTCGCCTTAGCTTTTGGTTTCTTAGGAGCAGCTGCCGCCTTTTTAGTCTTCTGAGATTGAGACTCTCCCTTACCCGCCACCGCAACAACTACTGTGCTTACTTCGGCCATATTTACGATCGCAAACACTTCTTCAATAAAACTCGAGATAACACACACAAAACTTTATCGTACTCGTACGGGTTTGGCCTGCTGCTTCTAGACAAATCTCCTGCTGCATTTTTGTGAGAAGTTCGACGAAAGCGTTCAAGCAAAATGATTCTGTCTCCATACAAATTGGGAACAATTTTGTTTAATGCAATTTATGGTTTTTTCAACTTTTCGGTATGTTTATTTAACATTTATATATAAACACGTTCGGGATTCGATAAAGCTGCAACTCTAGAATAGTAAAAAAATATAATTTTCAACGGGAATCTCAGCCTTAGTATTAAAATTACCAAAAAACTGCACTAAAAGTCTCGCTTTCGGGAAAAAATTTTCAAATAAAAATTGTTTATAAATAATCTAAGTATAGTAGAGTATCTTTATTTGTCGGAAATAGTGAATTTCTATCATACCCTTCTAAATATAATCATATTTTGTCCAAAACGACTCATATTGATGAGATAAATAATTTTTTCTTTCGTTCAACTCACAAACTGAAGAGTTGGATGCTTTGAGCGTTTTCATTGTTATTTTCGGTCAAAAAAACCACAGAGAAAATGCGCGCAAATTGATTAATCGTTATATATTGTATTTGTAAATAATAGTTTTATGCTAATTTAGTGCTTCAATATTATTATTTTTGCTTGATGCCTACATTGTAATTAAATAAATTTATAACCCACATATTAAGATTTAGAAATGATTTTCAATGTTTGTGTAGTCGGAGAAAAATGTCCCAGAAAATATTTGGTTGGAGAAAAATAACTTACTAAAATAATATGAATATGTTTTTAAAAACCGACATATATTCAGGTTTTATTAACAAAAAAAAAACTCCATAATTTTTCCCTAAAAAAACATGTAATTTTGTAAATAATTTTCCAGCTCGCCTAAATGGTCAGATATTTCCAAATCTGATATTCATTTTTATTTGTGCTAGGAAATTTCTCAAACAAAGTTATTTATTATTAAATGATTCATTATAGTTTTCTCTTTGTACTCTTTTGAATTATTCGGATTTTTGCCTAGATGTTTAGATTTAATTTTTTTATGGGCTTTTCGTAACTCCTCGTTTAGAAATAAAGCTTCATATATAGCCTTTGTACTTTGACTTAACATTATTTTAAAAATGTTTTAATGAAACATAAAATATTTGTTGTTTTAATTAATAATAATAAAAAAGAATATATTTATAGTATGTACATATATAATAATAGTTCACTCTTTCATAAAATTTTTGGTAGCCCTGAAAAGGGCTGTTTTGTTTTTTTCCGCCTGTGATAAAATCTCAATAGTCTTTTTATGCCTTCTTTTCCGTCTTCTTGGGTAGCAACACAGCCTGAATATTTGGTAAAACACCACCTTGAGCGATTGTAACTCCCGAGAGTAATTTGTTCAATTCCTCATCGTTGCGAATAGCCAATTGTAAATGCCTCGGAATAATTCTCGTTTTTTTGTTATCACGAGCAGCATTGCCAGCCAATTCCAAAACTTCGGCAGCTAAATATTCCATAACTGCGGCTAAATAAACTGGTGCTCCGGCTCCAACACGTTCAGCATAATTTCCCTTTCGCAACAAACGATGAATACGACCAACTGGAAACTGCAAACCAGCGCGGTTCGACCGGGACTTTGCCTTGCCCTTCACTTTTCCACCTTTACCGCGTCCAGACATTTTATTAAACTTTATTTAGTTATTTAGTTAGCACAAACAGAACTCAACCCAACTGAACTCAACGACAATTCTCACAAGAATGAGTGAGCATTCCTCAAAAGCGCTCTTATTTATGCGCATCTTTCCCGCATACCAATATAAAAATTCACTTTCGGAGAGGGGATAGAACGAATGCACGCAAAATGAATAAGAATTGCTGGTTCAACGGAGTCTGGCACAGTTTGTGACCAAGTGCCGTCAAGTAAAGTAGAGTTCAAGTTCAATTGAAAGTAAATTTGTGAAAATGCCCCCAAAGACAAGTGGAAAGGCAGCGAAGAAGGCTGGCAAAGCCCAGAAAAATATTTCCAAGAGTGAAAAGAAGAAGAAGCGCAAGAGGAAGGAGAGCTATGCCATTTATATCTACAAAGTTTTGAAACAAGTTCATCCAGATACCGGCATTTCATCAAAGGCAATGAGCATTATGAACAGTTTTGTGAATGATATCTTTGAAAGGATTGCCGCTGAGGCTTCGCGTTTAGCTCATTATAATAAGCGTTCAACGATTACAAGTCGGGAAATTCAAACAGCCGTCAGGCTCTTGTTGCCTGGAGAACTTGCAAAACACGCCGTTAGTGAGGGAACGAAGGCCGTTACTAAATATACCAGCTCAAAATAACTTGATTGTGACCGGAAAACTAAACAAAAAGGCCCTTTTCAGGGCCACCAATTTTTTAAACAAAGAGTCTAAATGAATAAATTGTAATATTCTTGCTACGATCATTTTTAAATACATTTTATTATTTATTGATAAAAAATAAACTTGAGTCAAGAGAATACATATCACAGGTTAACATCAAATTTGAGCCCGAACAAATAGCAAATTATTTTCATAGATTTGATTCTTCCATTTTAAGTAAAAAAATTGTTAAGAAGTGAAAAAAAAAAACCGTAATTTTACCGTTTATAAAAAATCATTAATAAATAACGAATTGGAATTGTTTGTTCTAGAAGCTAGCAACATAACGTAAATAAAAGCTTCAAACATAAACTATTATGTATATGAAAGTAAAAAAAGGCTTCAAAACATGAATTTGATTTTTTCCATAAACTTATTATTTCATACAATCGATGTCGATTAAGAAATAAATATAGACCTTAAGAAGGGTGTGGGTATCTTTTCATTATTTCGACACATGACAAATAAAAAAAAAATTATGCAATAAAACGAGACTCTTTGTTGATCGGTGAATTGAAATCACAGCCAAACCATCAGTTTTTTCTTTTAGTTGAGATTGAGAATCCGATTTTTGCATTAATTTACAAATGGCCGCTAATATTGAAAGTTTGTATAGAAAAATTCGTCTAATGTGTGGTGTAATTTCCCATATCAATTTTACTCAATGTTTATTATAATTTGTGGTCCTGAAAAGGACCGATTTTTAAGATGGTGGTTTTTATAGACGTTTCTAGATGTTTAAGCACGTTCGCCTCGAATTCGCCTGGCCAATTGGATGTCTTTTGGCATTATTGTGACACGTTTAGCATGAATTGCGCACAAGTTTGTATCTTCAAATAAACCGACCAAGTAGGCTTCGCTGGCTTCTTGTAAAGCCATAACAGCGGAGCTTTGGAAGCGTAAGTCAGTTTTAAAATCTTGCGCAATTTCCCTCACTAACCGTTGGAATGGTAATTTTCTAATAAGCAACTCGGTACTCTTTTGATAGCGTCGAATTTCACGAAGAGCAACAGTTCCAGGGCGATAACGATGGGGTTTCTTAACGCCACCGGTAGCTGGTGCACTTTTACGCGCAGCCTTTGTTGCCAACTGTTTGCGGGGTGCTTTACCACCAGTCGATTTACGAGCTGTTTGCTTGGTTCGCGCCATTTCAAAAAATCAAATCACTTTTTAATTTCGATTTTCAAACACTGCACTGAACAACAACACACGAAGAGCACTTCAAGAATGAGAAATTTCTGATCCAGCGTCGCTTATTTATAGCGCGGTATTTCACACACACATTCGAATACAAGCATTACTTTATAGTGTGAAAGTTTTGTTAGTATTGCGGAAATTTTGTATAAATAAGCGGAACGTTTGGCACTCCAGTCACTTGGTGATCTGTTCTTGAAGTGTAAGGTGTTCTCTTAAATAAATTGCAGTGTTTTAAAAATGACTGGTCGTGGCAAAGGTGGAAAGGGTTTGGGAAAAGGAGGAGCCAAACGGCATCGTAAAGTTCTCCGTGATAACATTCAAGGAATTACAAAGCCGGCCATTCGTCGCTTGGCTCGTCGTGGTGGTGTCAAGCGGATATCCGGTTTAATTTATGAGGAAACTCGTGGAGTTCTCAAAGTATTCTTAGAAAATGTTATCCGTGACGCTGTTACTTACACAGAACATGCCAAAAGGAAAACTGTCACTGCGATGGATGTCGTTTATGCCTTAAAAAGACAAGGGCGCACTCTTTATGGATTCGGCGGCTAAAAAATTCAAATTTCATACATACAACGGAAAATCGGTCCTTTTCAGGACCACAAATTATTTTTAATCATAGAGTGAAATTATTATAAAATATATACATACCTAAATAAATTTTTACTTACACAGCTTACTACAATCTACGGTAAATTGGTTCTTTCCTGGATCACGAATTATTTTTAATCAGATAAACTATAAAGTACATATACATATGTATACATAAATAAATAGATTTTGGCTTACTGCGGACTACGGTAAATTGGTTCTTTTCCGGAATCACAAATTGTTTTTAACCCAGAGAATGAAATTATTAAAAGACATAAAACGATTTTTGCTTATTACGGAAAATCGGTCCTTTTCAATGCCACAAATTATTGTAAAATATATAAATAGATACATATTTGCTTTTTCATATTTATAACATAAATCAAGAAACAAGAAAATTGAGTCAAGTGTCTACAGGTAAGCAATTCAATTTTAACATAAGGTGGCATTTTGGTAAATATTTTATCTATGTATGTATGTATGTATAGTATATAATTTTTTCTTTTTCATATGATCACAATAAATCGTAAATTTTACTCTTTTAAAATAATTGGTAGCCCTGAAAAGGGCTTTTTTGTTGGTCATGTTGGTTTTCGCGTTTTGCTTATTTCTTTGCTGCGACTTTCTTAGCAGCACCTTTTTTTGCGGCCGTCACTACTTTTGGCTTGGCTGCTTTTGGAGATTTTGTCGCAGCTTTTGTTGGTTTTGTGGGCTTTTGCTTCGGTGTCTTGCTTTTCACTTCTCCTGTTTTTTTCACAGTTTTAGCAACAGCTTTCGCAGTTTTCTTTTTTTCCACTTTCTTTGTAGATGCAGGTTGTTTCTTCGAATCACCAACTGCTGCTTTTTCCTTCTTCGGTTTCTTGGTTACTGTCTTTGAAGCAGCAGGCTTTTTCTCCTTAGCCTCAATGCTTTTCACCTTCGGTTTTGGCTTTGCAACAGTTTTTGACAATTTAAAAGAACCGGCAGCACCTTTACCTTTTGTTTGAATCAAAGCTCCATTTGTCACTGCACTTTTTAAGTATTTCTTAATAAATGGCGCCAATCTATCAACGTCAACTTTATAATTTCCTGCAAGATATTTCTTAATGGCAGGCAACGAAGATCCACCACGTTCTTTTAACATCTTAATGGCATTTGTAACCATTTCCGATGTTGGTGGATGAGTCGCCTTAGCTTTTGGTTTCTTAGGAGCAGCTGCCGCCTTTTTAGTCTTCTGAGATTGAGACTCTCCCTTACCCGCCACCGCAACAACTACTGTGCTTACTTCGGCCATATTTACGATCGCAAACACTTCTTCAATAAAACTCGAGATAACACACACAAAACTTTATCGTACTCGTACGGGTTTGGCCTGCTGCTTCTAGACAAATCTCCTGCTGCATTTTTGTGAGAAGTTCGACGAAAGCGTTCAAGCAAAATGATTCTGTCTCCATACAAATTGGGAACAATTTTGTTTAATGCAATTTATGGTTTTTTCAACTTTTCGGTATGTTTATTTAACATTTATATATAAACACGTTCGGGATTCGATAAAGCTGCAACTCTAGAATAGTAAAAAAATATAATTTTCAACGGGAATCTCAGCCTTAGTATTAAAATTACCAAAAAACTGCACTAAAAGTCTCGCTTTCGGGAAAAAATTTTCAAATAAAAATTGTTTATAAATAATCTAAGTATAGTAGAGTATCTTTATTTGTCGGAAATAGTGAATTTCTATCATACCCTTCTAAATATAATCATATTTTGTCCAAAACGACTCATATTGATGAGATAAATAATTTTTTCTTTCGTTCAACTCACAAACTGAAGAGTTGGATGCTTTGAGCGTTTTCATTGTTATTTTCGGTCAAAAAAACCACAGAGAAAATGCGCGCAAATTGATTAATCGTTATATATTGTATTTGTAAATAATAGTTTTATGCTAATTTAGTGCTTCAATATTATTATTTTTGCTTGATGCCTACATTGTAATTAAATAAATTTATAACCCACATATTAAGATTTAGAAATGATTTTCAATGTTTGTGTAGTCGGAGAAAAATGTCCCAGAAAATATTTGGTTGGAGAAAAATAACTTACTAAAATAATATGAATATGTTTTTAAAAACCGACATATATTCAGGTTTTATTAACAAAAAAAAAACTCCATAATTTTTCCCTAAAAAAACATGTAATTTTGTAAATAATTTTCCAGCTCGCCTAAATGGTCAGATATTTCCAAATCTGATATTCATTTTTATTTGTGCTAGGAAATTTCTCAAACAAAGTTATTTATTATTAAATGATTCATTATAGTTTTCTCTTTGTACTCTTTTGAATTATTCGGATTTTTGCCTAGATGTTTAGATTTAATTTTTTTATGGGCTTTTCGTAACTCCTCGTTTAGAAATAAAGCTTCATATATAGCCTTTGTACTTTGACTTAACATTATTTTAAAAATGTTTTAATGAAACATAAAATATTTGTTGTTTTAATTAATAATAATAAAAAAGAATATATTTATAGTATGTACATATATAATAATAGTTCACTCTTTCATAAAATTTTTGGTAGCCCTGAAAAGGGCTGTTTTGTTTTTTTCCGCCTGTGATAAAATCTCAATAGTCTTTTTATGCCTTCTTTTCCGTCTTCTTGGGTAGCAACACAGCCTGAATATTTGGTAAAACACCACCTTGAGCGATTGTAACTCCCGAGAGTAATTTGTTCAATTCCTCATCGTTGCGAATAGCCAATTGTAAATGCCTCGGAATAATTCTCGTTTTTTTGTTATCACGAGCAGCATTGCCAGCCAATTCCAAAACTTCAGCAGCTAAATATTCCATAACTGCGGCTAAATAAACTGGTGCTCCGGCTCCAACACGTTCAGCATAATTTCCCTTTCGCAACAAACGATGAATACGACCAACTGGAAACTGCAAACCAGCGCGGTTCGACCGGGACTTTGCCTTGCCCTTCACTTTTCCACCTTTACCGCGTCCAGACATTTTATTAAACTTTATTTAGTTATTTAGTTAGCACAAACAGAACTCAACCCAACTGAACTCAACGACAATTCTCACAAGAATGAGTGAGCATTCCTCAAAAGCGCTCTTATTTATGCGCATCTTTCCCGCATACCAATATAAAAATTCACTTTCGGAGAGGGGATAGAACGAATGCACGCAAAATGAATAAGAATTGCTGGTTCAACGGAGTCTGGCACAGTTTGTGACCAAGTGCCGTCAAGTAAAGTAGAGTTCAAGTTCAATTGAAAGTAAATTTGTGAAAATGCCCCCAAAGACAAGTGGAAAGGCAGCGAAGAAGGCTGCCAAAGCCCAGAAAAATATTTCCAAGAGTGAAAAGAAGAAGAAGCGCAAGAGGAAGGAGAGCTATGCCATTTATATCTACAAAGTTTTGAAACAAGTTCATCCAGATACCGGCATTTCATCAAAGGCAATGAGCATTATGAACAGTTTTGTGAATGATATCTTTGAAAGGATTGCCGCTGAGGCTTCGCGTTTAGCTCATTATAATAAGCGTTCAACGATTACAAGTCGGGAAATTCAAACAGCCGTCAGGCTCTTGTTGCCAATTTTTTAAACAAAGAGTCTAAATGAATAAATTGTAATATTCTTGCTACGATCATTTTTAAATACATTTTATTATTTATTGATAAAAAATAAACTTGAGTCAAGAGAATACATATCACAGGTTAACATCAAATTTGAGCCCGAACAAATAGCAAATTATTTTCATAGATTTGATTCTTCCATTTTAAGTAAAAAAATTGTTAAGAAGTGAAAAAAAAAAAACCGTAATTTTACCGTTTATAAAAAATCATTAATAAATAACGAATTGGAATTGTTTGTTCTAGAAGCTAGCAACATAACGTAAATAAAAGCTTCAAACATAAACTATTATGTATATGAAAGTAAAAAAAGGCTTCAAAACATGAATTTGATTTTTTCCATAAACTTATTATTTCATACAATCGATGTCGATTAAGAAATAAATATAGACCTTAAGAAGGGTGTGGGTATCTTTTCATTATTTCGACACATGACAAATAAAAAAAAAATTATGCAATAAAACGAGACTCTTTGTTGATCGGTGAATTGAAATCACAGCCAAACCATCAGTTTTTTCTTTTAGTTGAGATTGAGAATCCGATTTTTGCATTAATTTACAAATGGCCGCTAATATTGAAAGTTTGTATAGAAAAATTCGTCTAATGTGTGGTGTAATTTCCCATATCAATTTTACTCAATGTTTATTATAATTTGTGGTCCTGAAAAGGACCGATTTTTAAGATGGTGGTTTTTATAGACGTTTCTAGATGTTTAAGCACGTTCGCCTCGAATTCGCCTGGCCAATTGGATGTCTTTTGGCATTATTGTGACACGTTTAGCATGAATTGCGCACAAGTTTGTATCTTCAAATAAACCGACCAAGTAGGCTTCGCTGGCTTCTTGTAAAGCCATAACAGCGGAGCTTTGGAAGCGTAAGTCAGTTTTAAAATCTTGCGCAATTTCCCTCACTAACCGTTGGAATGGTAATTTTCTAATAAGCAACTCGGTACTCTTTTGATAGCGTCGAATTTCACGAAGAGCAACAGTTCCAGGGCGATAACGATGGGGTTTCTTAACGCCACCGGTAGCTGGTGCACTTTTACGCGCAGCCTTTGTTGCCAACTGTTTGCGGGGTGCTTTACCACCAGTCGATTTACGAGCTGTTTGCTTGGTTCGCGCCATTTCAAAAAATCAAATCACTTTTTAATTTCGATTTTCAAACACTGCACTGAACAACAACACACGAAGAGCACTTCAAGAATGAGAAATTTCTGATCCAGCGTCGCTTATTTATAGCGCGGTATTTCACACACACATTCGAATACAAGCATTACTTTATAGTGTGAAAGTTTTGTTAGTATTGCGGAAATTTTGTATAAATAAGCGGAACGTTTGGCACTCCAGTCACTTGGTGATCTGTTCTTGAAGTGTAAGGTGTTCTCTTAAATAAATTGCAGTGTTTTAAAAATGACTGGTCGTGGCAAAGGTGGAAAGGGTTTGGGAAAAGGAGGAGCCAAACGGCATCGTAAAGTTCTCCGTGATAACATTCAAGGAATTACAAAGCCGGCCATTCGTCGCTTGGCTCGTCGTGGTGGTGTCAAGCGGATATCCGGTTTAATTTATGAGGAAACTCGTGGAGTTCTCAAAGTATTCTTAGAAAATGTTATCCGTGACGCTGTTACTTACACAGAACATGCCAAAAGGAAAACTGTCACTGCGATGGATGTCGTTTATGCCTTAAAAAGACAAGGGCGCACTCTTTATGGATTCGGCGGCTAAAAAATTCAAATTTCATACATACAACGGAAAATCGGTCCTTTTCAGGACCACAAATTATTTTTAATCATAGAGTGAAATTATTATAAAATATATACATACCTAAATAAATTTTTACTTACACAGCTTACTACAATCTACGGTAAATTGGTTCTTTCCTGGATCACGAATTATTTTTAATCAGATAAACTATAAAGTACATATATGTATACATAAATAAATAGATTTTGGCTTACTGCGGACTACGGTAAATTGGTTCTTTTCCGGAATCACAAATTGTTTTTAACCCAGAGAATGAAATTATTAAAAGACATAAAACGATTTTTGCTTATTACGGAAAATCGGTCCTTTTCAATGCCACAAATTATTGTAAAATATATAAATAGATACATATTTGCTTTTTCATATTTATAACATAAATCAAGAAACAAGAAAATTGAGTCAAGTGTCTACAGGTAAGCAATTCAATTTTAACATAAGGTGGCATTTTGGTAAATATTTTATCTATGTATGTATGTATGTATAGTATATAATTTTTTCTTTTTCATATGATCACAATAAATCGTAAATTTTACTCTTTTAAAATAATTGGTAGCCCTGAAAAGGGCTTTTTTGTTGGTCATGTTGGTTTTCGCGTTTTGCTTATTTCTTTGCTGCGACTTTCTTAGCAGCACCTTTTTTTGCGGCCGTCACTACTTTTGGCTTGGCTGCTTTTGGAGATTTTGTCGCAGCTTTTGTTGGTTTTGTGGGCTTTTGCTTCGGTGTCTTGCTTTTCACTTCTCCTGTTTTTTTCACAGTTTTAGCAACAGCTTTCGCAGTTTTCTTTTTTTCCACTTTCTTTGTAGATGCAGGTTGTTTCTTCGAATCACCAACTGCTGCTTTTTCCTTCTTCGGTTTCTTGGTTACTGTCTTTGAAGCAGCAGGCTTTTTCTCCTTAGCCTCAATGCTTTTCACCTTCGGTTTTGGCTTTGCAACAGTTTTTGACAATTTAAAAGAACCGGCAGCACCTTTACCTTTTGTTTGAATCAAAGCTCCATTTGTCACTGCACTTTTTAAGTATTTCTTAATAAATGGCGCCAATCTATCAACGTCAACTTTATAATTTCCTGCAAGATATTTCTTAATGGCAGGCAACGAAGATCCACCACGTTCTTTTAACATCTTAATGGCATTTGTAACCATTTCCGATGTTGGTGGATGAGTCGCCTTAGCTTTTGGTTTCTTAGGAGCAGCTGCCGCCTTTTTAGTCTTCTGAGATTGAGACTCTCCCTTACCCGCCACCGCAACAACTACTGTGCTTACTTCGGCCATATTTACGATCGCAAACACTTCTTCAATAAAACTCGAGATAACACACACAAAACTTTATCGTACTCGTACGGGTTTGGCCTGCTGCTTCTAGACAAATCTCCTGCTGCATTTTTGTGAGAAGTTCGACGAAAGCGTTCAAGCAAAATGATTCTGTCTCCATACAAATTGGGAACAATTTTGTTTAATGCAATTTATGGTTTTTTCAACTTTTCGGTATGTTTATTTAACATTTATATATAAACACGTTCGGGATTCGATAAAGCTGCAACTCTAGAATAGTAAAAAAATATAATTTTCAACGGGAATCTCAGCCTTAGTATTAAAATTACCAAAAAACTGCACTAAAAGTCTCGCTTTCGGGAAAAAATTTTCAAATAAAAATTGTTTATAAATAATCTAAGTATAGTAGAGTATCTTTATTTGTCGGAAATAGTGAATTTCTATCATACCCTTCTAAATATAATCATATTTTGTCCAAAACGACTCATATTGATGAGATAAATAATTTTTTCTTTCGTTCAACTCACAAACTGAAGAGTTGGATGCTTTGAGCGTTTTCATTGTTATTTTCGGTCAAAAAAACCACAGAGAAAATGCGCGCAAATTGATTAATCGTTATATATTGTATTTGTAAATAATAGTTTTATGCTAATTTAGTGCTTCAATATTATTATTTTTGCTTGATGCCTACATTGTAATTAAATAAATTTATAACCCACATATTAAGATTTAGAAATGATTTTCAATGTTTGTGTAGTCGGAGAAAAATGTCCCAGAAAATATTTGGTTGGAGAAAAATAACTTACTAAAATAATATGAATATGTTTTTAAAAACCGACATATATTCAGGTTTTATTAACAAAAAAAAAACTCCATAATTTTTCCCTAAAAAAACATGTAATTTTGTAAATAATTTTCCAGCTCGCCTAAATGGTCAGATATTTCCAAATCTGATATTCATTTTTATTTGTGCTAGGAAATTTCTCAAACAAAGTTATTTATTATTAAATGATTCATTATAGTTTTCTCTTTGTACTCTTTTGAATTATTCGGATTTTTGCCTAGATGTTTAGATTTAATTTTTTTATGGGCTTTTCGTAACTCCTCGTTTAGAAATAAAGCTTCATATATAGCCTTTGTACTTTGACTTAACATTATTTTAAAAATGTTTTAATGAAACATAAAATATTTGTTGTTTTAATTAATAATAATAAAAAAGAATATATTTATAGTATGTACATATATAATAATAGTTCACTCTTTCATAAAATTTTTGGTAGCCCTGAAAAGGGCTGTTTTGTTTTTTTCCGCCTGTGATAAAATCTCAATAGTCTTTTTATGCCTTCTTTTCCGTCTTCTTGGGTAGCAACACAGCCTGAATATTTGGTAAAACACCACCTTGAGCGATTGTAACTCCCGAGAGTAATTTGTTCAATTCCTCATCGTTGCGAATAGCCAATTGTAAATGCCTCGGAATAATTCTCGTTTTTTTGTTATCACGAGCAGCATTGCCAGCCAATTCCAAAACTTCGGCAGCTAAATATTCCATAACTGCGGCTAAATAAACTGGTGCTCCGGCTCCAACACGTTCAGCATAATTTCCCTTTCGCAACAAACGATGAATACGACCAACTGGAAACTGCAAACCAGCGCGGTTCGACCGGGACTTTGCCTTGCCCTTCACTTTTCCACCTTTACCGCGTCCAGACATTTTATTAAACTTTATTTAGTTATTTAGTTAGCACAAACAGAACTCAACCCAACTGAACTCAACGACAATTCTCACAAGAATGAGTGAGCATTCCTCAAAAGCGCTCTTATTTATGCGCATCTTTCCCGCATACCAATATAAAAATTCACTTTCGGAGAGGGGATAGAACGAATGCACGCAAAATGAATAAGAATTGCTGGTTCAACGGAGTCTGGCACAGTTTGTGACCAAGTGCCGTCAAGTAAAGTAGAGTTCAAGTTCAATTGAAAGTAAATTTGTGAAAATGCCCCCAAAGACAAGTGGAAAGGCAGCGAAGAAGGTTGGCAAAGCCCAGAAAAATATTTCCAAGAGTGAAAAGAAGAAGAAGCGCAAGAGGAAGGAGAGCTATGCCATTTATATCTACAAAGTTTTGAAACAAGTTCATCCAGATACCGGCATTTCATCAAAGGCAATGAGCATTATGAACAGTTTTGTGAATGATATCTTTGAAAGGATTGCCGCTGAGGCTTCGCGTTTAGCTCATTATAATAAGCGTTCAACGATTACAAGTCGGGAAATTCAAACAGCCGTCAGGCTCTTGTTGCCTGGAGAACTTGCAAAACACGCCGTTAGTGAGGGAACGAAGGCCGTTACTAAATATACCAGCTCAAAATAACTTGATTGTGACCGGAAAACTAAACAAAAAGGCCCTTTTCAGGGCCACCAATTTTTTAAACAAAGAGTCTAAATGAATAAATTGTAATATTCTTGCTACGATCATTTTTAAATACATTTTATTATTTATTGATAAAAAATAAACTTGAGTCAAGAGAATACATATCACAGGTTAACATCAAATTTGAGCCCGAACAAATAGCAAATTATTTTCATAGATTTGATTCTTCCATTTTAAGTAAAAAAATTGTTAAGAAGTGAAAAAAAAAAACCGTAATTTTACCGTTTATAAAAAATCATTAATAAATAACGAATTGGAATTGTTTGTTCTAGAAGCTAGCAACATAACGTAAATAAAAGCTTCAAACATAAACTATTATGTATATGAAAGTAAAAAAAGGCTTCAAAACATGAATTTGATTTTTTCCATAAACTTATTATTTCATACAATCGATGTCGATTAAGAAATAAATATAGACCTTAAGAAGGGTGTGGGTATCTTTTCATTATTTCGACACATGACAAATAAAAAAAAAATTATGCAATAAAACGAGACTCTTTGTTGATCGGTGAATTGAAATCACAGCCAAACCATCAGTTTTTTCTTTTAGTTGAGATTGAGAATCCGATTTTTGCATTAATTTACAAATGGCCGCTAATATTGAAAGTTTGTATAGAAAAATTCGTCTAATGTGTGGTGTAATTTCCCATATCAATTTTACTCAATGTTTATTATAATTTGTGGTCCTGAAAAGGACCGATTTTTAAGATGGTGGTTTTTATAGACGTTTCTAGATGTTTAAGCACGTTCGCCTCGAATTCGCCTGGCCAATTGGATGTCTTTTGGCATTATTGTGACACGTTTAGCATGAATTGCGCACAAGTTTGTATCTTCAAATAAACCGACCAAGTAGGCTTCGCTGGCTTCTTGTAAAGCCATAACAGCGGAGCTTTGGAAGCGTAAGTCAGTTTTAAAATCTTGCGCAATTTCCCTCACTAACCGTTGGAATGGTAATTTTCTAATAAGCAACTCGGTACTCTTTTGATAGCGTCGAATTTCACGAAGAGCAACAGTTCCAGGGCGATAACGATGGGGTTTCTTAACGCCACCGGTAGCTGGTGCACTTTTACGCGCAGCCTTTGTTGCCAACTGTTTGCGGGGTGCTTTACCACCAGTCGATTTACGAGCTGTTTGCTTGGTTCGCGCCATTTCAAAAAATCAAATCACTTTTTAATTTCGATTTTCAAACACTGCACTGAACAACAACACACGAAGAGCACTTCAAGAATGAGAAATTTCTGATCCAGCGTCGCTTATTTATAGCGCGGTATTTCACACACACATTCGAATACAAGCATTACTTTATAGTGTGAAAGTTTTGTTAGTATTGCGGAAATTTTGTATAAATAAGCGGAACGTTTGGCACTCCAGTCACTTGGTGATCTGTTCTTGAAGTGTAAGGTGTTCTCTTAAATAAATTGCAGTGTTTTAAAAATGACTGGTCGTGGCAAAGGTGGAAAGGGTTTGGGAAAAGGAGGAGCCAAACGGCATCGTAAAGTTCTCCGTGATAACATTCAAGGAATTACAAAGCCGGCCATTCGTCGCTTGGCTCGTCGTGGTGGTGTCAAGCGGATATCCGGTTTAATTTATGAGGAAACTCGTGGAGTTCTCAAAGTATTCTTAGAAAATGTTATCCGTGACGCTGTTACTTACACAGAACATGCCAAAAGGAAAACTGTCACTGCGATGGATGTCGTTTATGCCTTAAAAAGACAAGGGCGCACTCTTTATGGATTCGGCGGCTAAAAAATTCAAATTTCATACATACAACGGAAAATCGGTCCTTTTCAGGACCACAAATTATTTTTAATCATAGAGTGAAATTATTATAAAATATATACATACCTAAATAAATTTTTACTTACACAGCTTACTACAATCTACGGTAAATTGGTTCTTTCCTGGATCACGAATTATTTTTAATCAGATAAACTATAAAGTACATATATGTATACATAAATAAATAGATTTTGGCTTACTGCGGACTACGGTAAATTGGTTCTTTTCCGGAATCACAAATTGTTTTTAACCCAGAGAATGAAATTATTAAAAGACATAAAACGATTTTTGCTTATTACGGAAAATCGGTCCTTTTCAATGCCACAAATTATTGTAAAATATATAAATAGATACATATTTGCTTTTTCATATTTATAACATAAATCAAGAAACAAGAAAATTGAGTCAAGTGTCTACAGGTAAGCAATTCAATTTTAACATAAGGTGGCATTTTGGTAAATATTTTATCTATGTATGTATGTATGTATAGTATATAATTTTTTCTTTTTCATATGATCACAATAAATCGTAAATTTTACTCTTTTAAAATAATTGGTAGCCCTGAAAAGGGCTTTTTTGTTGGTCATGTTGGTTTTCGCGTTTTGCTTATTTCTTTGCTGCGACTTTCTTAGCAGCACCTTTTTTTGCGGCCGTCACTACTTTTGGCTTGGCTGCTTTTGGAGATTTTGTCGCAGCTTTTGTTGGTTTTGTGGGCTTTTGCTTCGGTGTCTTGCTTTTCACTTCTCCTGTTTTTTTCACAGTTTTAGCAACAGCTTTCGCAGTTTTCTTTTTTTCCACTTTCTTTGTAGATGCAGGTTGTTTCTTCGAATCACCAACTGCTGCTTTTTCCTTCTTCGGTTTCTTGGTTACTGTCTTTGAAGCAGCAGGCTTTTTCTCCTTAGCCTCAATGCTTTTCACCTTCGGTTTTGGCTTTGCAACAGTTTTTGACAATTTAAAAGAACCGGCAGCACCTTTACCTTTTGTTTGAATCAAAGCTCCATTTGTCACTGCACTTTTTAAGTATTTCTTAATAAATGGCGCCAATCTATCAACGTCAACTTTATAATTTCCTGCAAGATATTTCTTAATGGCAGGCAACGAAGATCCACCACGTTCTTTTAACATCTTAATGGCATTTGTAACCATTTCCGATGTTGGTGGATGAGTCGCCTTAGCTTTTGGTTTCTTAGGAGCAGCTGCCGCCTTTTTAGTCTTCTGAGATTGAGACTCTCCCTTACCCGCCACCGCAACAACTACTGTGCTTACTTCGGCCATATTTACGATCGCAAACACTTCTTCAATAAAACTCGAGATAACACACACAAAACTTTATCGTACTCGTACGGGTTTGGCCTGCTGCTTCTAGACAAATCTCCTGCTGCATTTTTGTGAGAAGTTCGACGAAAGCGTTCAAGCAAAATGATTCTGTCTCCATACAAATTGGGAACAATTTTGTTTAATGCAATTTATGGTTTTTTCAACTTTTCGGTATGTTTATTTAACATTTATATATAAACACGTTCGGGATTCGATAAAGCTGCAACTCTAGAATAGTAAAAAAATATAATTTTCAACGGGAATCTCAGCCTTAGTATTAAAATTACCAAAAAACTGCACTAAAAGTCTCGCTTTCGGGAAAAAATTTTCAAATAAAAATTGTTTATAAATAATCTAAGTATAGTAGAGTATCTTTATTTGTCGGAAATAGTGAATTTCTATCATACCCTTCTAAATATAATCATATTTTGTCCAAAACGACTCATATTGATGAGATAAATAATTTTTTCTTTCGTTCAACTCACAAACTGAAGAGTTGGATGCTTTGAGCGTTTTCATTGTTATTTTCGGTCAAAAAAACCACAGAGAAAATGCGCGCAAATTGATTAATCGTTATATATTGTATTTGTAAATAATAGTTTTATGCTAATTTAGTGCTTCAATATTATTATTTTTGCTTGATGCCTACATTGTAATTAAATAAATTTATAACCCACATATTAAGATTTAGAAATGATTTTCAATGTTTGTGTAGTCGGAGAAAAATGTCCCAGAAAATATTTGGTTGGAGAAAAATAACTTACTAAAATAATATGAATATGTTTTTAAAAACCGACATATATTCAGGTTTTATTAACAAAAAAAAAACTCCATAATTTTTCCCTAAAAAAACATGTAATTTTGTAAATAATTTTCCAGCTCGCCTAAATGGTCAGATATTTCCAAATCTGATATTCATTTTTATTTGTGCTAGGAAATTTCTCAAACAAAGTTATTTATTATTAAATGATTCATTATAGTTTTCTCTTTGTACTCTTTTGAATTATTCGGATTTTTGCCTAGATGTTTAGATTTAATTTTTTTATGGGCTTTTCGTAACTCCTCGTTTAGAAATAAAGCTTCATATATAGCCTTTGTACTTTGACTTAACATTATTTTAAAAATGTTTTAATGAAACATAAAATATTTGTTGTTTTAATTAATAATAATAAAAAAGAATATATTTATAGTATGTACATATATAATAATAGTTCACTCTTTCATAAAATTTTTGGTAGCCCTGAAAAGGGCTGTTTTGTTTTTTTCCGCCTGTGATAAAATCTCAATAGTCTTTTTATGCCTTCTTTTCCGTCTTCTTGGGTAGCAACACAGCCTGAATATTTGGTAAAACACCACCTTGAGCGATTGTAACTCCCGAGAGTAATTTGTTCAATTCCTCATCGTTGCGAATAGCCAATTGTAAATGCCTCGGAATAATTCTCGTTTTTTTGTTATCACGAGCAGCATTGCCAGCCAATTCCAAAACTTCAGCAGCTAAATATTCCATAACTGCGGCTAAATAAACTGGTGCTCCGGCTCCAACACGTTCAGCATAATTTCCCTTTCGCAACAAACGATGAATACGACCAACTGGAAACTGCAAACCAGCGCGGTTCGACCGGGACTTTGCCTTGCCCTTCACTTTTCCACCTTTACCGCGTCCAGACATTTTATTAAACTTTATTTAGTTATTTAGTTAGCACAAACAGAACTCAACCCAACTGAACTCAACGACAATTCTCACAAGAATGAGTGAGCATTCCTCAAAAGCGCTCTTATTTATGCGCATCTTTCCCGCATACCAATATAAAAATTCACCTTCGGAGAGGGGATAGAACGAATGCACGCAAAATGAATAAGAATTGCTGGTTCAACGGAGTCTGGCACAGTTTGTGACCAAGTGCCGTCAAGTAAAGTAGAGTTCAAGTTCAATTGAAAGTAAATTTGTGAAAATGCCCCCAAAGACAAGTGGAAAGGCAGCGAAGAAGGCTGGCAAAGCCCAGAAAAATATTTCCAAGAGTGAAAAGAAGAAGAAGCGCAAGAGGAAGGAGAGCTATGCCATTTATATCTACAAAGTTTTGAAACAAGTTCATCCAGATACCGGCATTTCATCAAAGGCAATGAGCATTATGAACAGTTTTGTGAATGATATCTTTGAAAGGATTGCCGCTGAGGCTTCGCGTTTAGCTCATTATAATAAGCGTTCAACGATTACAAGTCGGGAAATTCAAACAGCCGTCAGGCTCTTGTTGCCTGGAGAACTTGCAAAACACGCCGTTAGTGAGGGAACGAAGGCCGTTACTAAATATACCAGCTCAAAATAACTTGATTGTGACCGGAAAACTAAACAAAAAGGCCCTTTTCAGGGCCACCAATTTTTTAAACAAAGAGTCTAAATGAATAAATTGTAATATTCTTGCTACGATCATTTTTAAATACATTTTATTATTTATTGATAAAAAATAAACTTGAGTCAAGAGAATACATATCACAGGTTAACATCAAATTTGAGCCCGAACAAATAGCAAATTATTTTCATAGATTTGATTCTTCCATTTTAAGTAAAAAAATTGTTAAGAAGTGAAAAAAAAAAAACCGTAATTTTACCGTTTATAAAAAATCATTAATAAATAACGAATTGGAATTGTTTGTTCTAGAAGCTAGCAACATAACGTAAATAAAAGCTTCAAACATAAACTATTATGTATATGAAAGTAAAAAAAGGCTTCAAAACATGAATTTGATTTTTTCCATAAACTTATTATTTCATACAATCGATGTCGATTAAGAAATAAATATAGACCTTAAGAAGGGTGTGGGTATCTTTTCATTATTTCGACACATGACAAATAAAAAAAAAATTATGCAATAAAACGAGACTCTTTGTTGATCGGTGAATTGAAATCACAGCCAAACCATCAGTTTTTTCTTTTAGTTGAGATTGAGAATCCGATTTTTGCATTAATTTACAAATGGCCGCTAATATTGAAAGTTTGTATAGAAAAATTCGTCTAATGTGTGGTGTAATTTCCCATATCAATTTTACTCAATGTTTATTATAATTTGTGGTCCTGAAAAGGACCGATTTTTAAGATGGTGGTTTTTATAGACGTTTCTAGATGTTTAAGCACGTTCGCCTCGAATTCGCCTGGCCAATTGGATGTCTTTTGGCATTATTGTGACACGTTTAGCATGAATTGCGCACAAGTTTGTATCTTCAAATAAACCGACCAAGTAGGCTTCGCTGGCTTCTTGTAAAGCCATAACAGCGGAGCTTTGGAAGCGTAAGTCAGTTTTAAAATCTTGCGCAATTTCCCTCACTAACCGTTGGAATGGTAATTTTCTAATAAGCAACTCGGTACTCTTTTGATAGCGTCGAATTTCACGAAGAGCAACAGTTCCAGGGCGATAACGATGGGGTTTCTTAACGCCACCGGTAGCTGGTGCACTTTTACGCGCAGCCTTTGTTGCCAACTGTTTGCGGGGTGCTTTACCACCAGTCGATTTACGAGCTGTTTGCTTGGTTCGCGCCATTTCAAAAAATCAAATCACTTTTTAATTTCGATTTTCAAACACTGCACTGAACAACAACACACGAAGAGCACTTCAAGAATGAGAAATTTCTGATCCAGCGTCGCTTATTTATAGCGCGGTATTTCACACACACATTCGAATACAAGCATTACTTTATAGTGTGAAAGTTTTGTTAGTATTGCGGAAATTTTGTATAAATAAGCGGAACGTTTGGCACTCCAGTCACTTGGTGATCTGTTCTTGAAGTGTAAGGTGTTCTCTTAAATAAATTGCAGTGTTTTAAAAATGACTGGTCGTGGCAAAGGTGGAAAGGGTTTGGGAAAAGGAGGAGCCAAACGGCATCGTAAAGTTCTCCGTGATAACATTCAAGGAATTACAAAGCCGGCCATTCGTCGCTTGGCTCGTCGTGGTGGTGTCAAGCGGATATCCGGTTTAATTTATGAGGAAACTCGTGGAGTTCTCAAAGTATTCTTAGAAAATGTTATCCGTGACGCTGTTACTTACACAGAACATGCCAAAAGGAAAACTGTCACTGCGATGGATGTCGTTTATGCCTTAAAAAGACAAGGGCGCACTCTTTATGGATTCGGCGGCTAAAAAATTCAAATTTCATACATACAACGGAAAATCGGTCCTTTTCAGGACCACAAATTATTTTTAATCATAGAGTGAAATTATTATAAAATATATACATACCTAAATAAATTTTTACTTACACAGCTTACTACAATCTACGGTAAATTGGTTCTTTCCTGGATCACGAATTATTTTTAATCAGATAAACTATAAAGTACATATACATATGTATACATAAATAAATAGATTTTGGCTTACTGCGGACTACGGTAAATTGGTTCTTTTCCGGAATCACAAATTGTTTTTAACCCAGAGAATGAAATTATTAAAAGACATAAAACGATTTTTGCTTATTACGGAAAATCGGTCCTTTTCAATGCCACAAATTATTGTAAAATATATAAATAGATACATATTTGCTTTTTCATATTTATAACATAAATCAAGAAACAAGAAAATTGAGTCAAGTGTCTACAGGTAAGCAATTCAATTTTAACATAAGGTGGCATTTTGGTAAATATTTTATCTATGTATGTATGTATGTATAGTATATAATTTTTTCTTTTTCATATGATCACAATAAATCGTAAATTTTACTCTTTTAAAATAATTGGTAGCCCTGAAAAGGGCTTTTTTGTTGGTCATGTTGGTTTTCGCGTTTTGCTTATTTCTTTGCTGCGACTTTCTTAGCAGCACCTTTTTTTGCGGCCGTCACTACTTTTGGCTTGGCTGCTTTTGGAGATTTTGTCGCAGCTTTTGTTGGTTTTGTGGGCTTTTGCTTCGGTGTCTTGCTTTTCACTTCTCCTGTTTTTTTCACAGTTTTAGCAACAGCTTTCGCAGTTTTCTTTTTTTCCACTTTCTTTGTAGATGCAGGTTGTTTCTTCGAATCACCAACTGCTGCTTTTTCCTTCTTCGGTTTCTTGGTTACTGTCTTTGAAGCAGCAGGCTTTTTCTCCTTAGCCTCAAAGCTTTTCACCTTCGGTTTTGGCTTTGCAACAGTTTTTGACAATTTAAAAGAACCGGCAGCACCTTTACCTTTTGTTTGAATCAAAGCTCCATTTGTCACTGCACTTTTTAAGTATTTCTTAATAAATGGCGCCAATCTATCAACGTCAACTTTATAATTTCCTGCAAGATATTTCTTAATGGCAGGCAACGAAGATCCACCACGTTCTTTTAACATCTTAATGGCATTTGTAACCATTTCCGATGTTGGTGGATGAGTCGCCTTAGCTTTTGGTTTCTTAGGAGCAGCTGCCGCCTTTTTAGTCTTCTGAGATTGAGACTCTCCCTTACCCGCCACCGCAACAACTACTGTGCTTACTTCGGCCATATTTACGATCGCAAACACTTCTTCAATAAAACTCGAGATAACACACACAAAACTTTATCGTACTCGTACGGGTTTGGCCTGCTGCTTCTAGACAAATCTCCTGCTGCATTTTTGTGAGAAGTTCGACGAAAGCGTTCAAGCAAAATGATTCTGTCTCCATACAAATTGGGAACAATTTTGTTTAATGCAATTTATGGTTTTTTCAACTTTTCGGTATGTTTATTTAACATTTATATATAAACACGTTCGGGATTCGATAAAGCTGCAACTCTAGAATAGTAAAAAAATATAATTTTCAACGGGAATCTCAGCCTTAGTATTAAAATTACCAAAAAACTGCACTAAAAGTCTCGCTTTCGGGAAAAAATTTTCAAATAAAAATTGTTTATAAATAATCTAAGTATAGTAGAGTATCTTTATTTGTCGGAAATAGTGAATTTCTATCATACCCTTCTAAATATAATCATATTTTGTCCAAAACGACTCATATTGATGAGATAAATAATTTTTTCTTTCGTTCAACTCACAAACTGAAGAGTTGGATGCTTTGAGCGTTTTCATTGTTATTTTCGGTCAAAAAAACCACAGAGAAAATGCGCGCAAATTGATTAATCGTTATATATTGTATTTGTAAATAATAGTTTTATGCTAATTTAGTGCTTCAATATTATTATTTTTGCTTGATGCCTACATTGTAATTAAATAAATTTATAACCCACATATTAAGATTTAGAAATGATTTTCAATGTTTGTGTAGTCGGAGAAAAATGTCCCAGAAAATATTTGGTTGGAGAAAAATAACTTACTAAAATAATATGAATATGTTTTTAAAAACCGACATATATTCAGGTTTTATTAACAAAAAAAAAACTCCATAATTTTTCCCTAAAAAAACATGTAATTTTGTAAATAATTTTCCAGCTCGCCTAAATGGTCAGATATTTCCAAATCTGATATTCATTTTTATTTGTGCTAGGAAATTTCTCAAACAAAGTTATTTATTATTAAATGATTCATTATAGTTTTCTCTTTGTACTCTTTTGAATTATTCGGATTTTTGCCTAGATGTTTAGATTTAATTTTTTTATGGGCTTTTCGTAACTCCTCGTTTAGAAATAAAGCTTCATATATAGCCTTTGTACTTTGACTTAACATTATTTTAAAAATGTTTTAATGAAACATAAAATATTTGTTGTTTTAATTAATAATAATAAAAAAGAATATATTTATAGTATGTACATATATAATAATAGTTCACTCTTTCATAAAATTTTTGGTAGCCCTGAAAAGGGCTGTTTTGTTTTTTTCCGCCTGTGATAAAATCTCAATAGTCTTTTTATGCCTTCTTTTCCGTCTTCTTGGGTAGCAACACAGCCTGAATATTTGGTAAAACACCACCTTGAGCGATTGTAACTCCCGAGAGTAATTTGTTCAATTCCTCATCGTTGCGAATAGCCAATTGTAAATGCCTCGGAATAATTCTCGTTTTTTTGTTATCACGAGCAGCATTGCCAGCCAATTCCAAAACTTCAGCAGCTAAATATTCCATAACTGCGGCTAAATAAACTGGTGCTCCGGCTCCAACACGTTCAGCATAATTTCCCTTTCGCAACAAACGATGAATACGACCAACTGGAAACTGCAAACCAGCGCGGTTCGACCGGGACTTTGCCTTGCCCTTCACTTTTCCACCTTTACCGCGTCCAGACATTTTATTAAACTTTATTTAGTTATTTAGTTAGCACAAACAGAACTCAACCCAACTGAACTCAACGACAATTCTCACAAGAATGAGTGAGCATTCCTCAAAAGCGCTCTTATTTATGCGCATCTTTCCCGCATACCAATATAAAAATTCACTTTCGGAGAGGGGATAGAACGAATGCACGCAAAATGAATAAGAATTGCTGGTTCAACGGAGTCTGGCACAGTTTGTGACCAAGTGCCGTCAAGTAAAGTAGAGTTCAAGTTCAATTGAAAGTAAATTTGTGAAAATGCCCCCAAAGACAAGTGGAAAGGCAGCGAAGAAGGCTGGCAAAGCCCAGAAAAATATTTCCAAGAGTGAAAAGAAGAAGAAGCGCAAGAGGAAGGAGAGCTATGCCATTTATATCTACAAAGTTTTGAAACAAGTTCATCCAGATACCGGCATTTCATCAAAGGCAATGAGCATTATGAACAGTTTTGTGAATGATATCTTTGAAAGGATTGCCGCTGAGGCTTCGCGTTTAGCTCATTATAATAAGCGTTCAACGATTACAAGTCGGGAAATTCAAACAGCCGTCAGGCTCTTGTTGCCTGGAGAACTTGCAAAACACGCCGTTAGTGAGGGAACGAAGGCCGTTACTAAATATACCAGCTCAAAATAACTTGATTGTGACCGGAAAACTAAACAAAAAGGCCCTTTTCAGGGCCACCAATTTTTTAAACAAAGAGTCTAAATGAATAAATTGTAATATTCTTGCTACGATCATTTTTAAATACATTTTATTATTTATTGATAAAAAATAAACTTGAGTCAAGAGAATACATATCACAGGTTAACATCAAATTTGAGCCCGAACAAATAGCAAATTATTTTCATAGATTTGATTCTTCCATTTTAAGTAAAAAAATTGTTAAGAAGTGAAAAAAAAAAACCGTAATTTTACCGTTTATAAAAAATCATTAATAAATAACGAATTGGAATTGTTTGTTCTAGAAGCTAGCAACATAACGTAAATAAAAGCTTCAAACATAAACTATTATGTATATGAAAGTAAAAAAAGGCTTCAAAACATGAATTTGATTTTTTCCATAAACTTATTATTTCATACAATCGATGTCGATTAAGAAATAAATATAGACCTTAAGAAGGGTGTGGGTATCTTTTCATTATTTCGACACATGACAAATAAAAAAAAAATTATGCAATAAAACGAGACTCTTTGTTGATCGGTGAATTGAAATCACAGCCAAACCATCAGTTTTTTCTTTTAGTTGAGATTGAGAATCCGATTTTTGCATTAATTTACAAATGGCCGCTAATATTGAAAGTTTGTATAGAAAAATTCGTCTAATGTGTGGTGTAATTTCCCATATCAATTTTACTCAATGTTTATTATAATTTGTGGTCCTGAAAAGGACCGATTTTTAAGATGGTGGTTTTTATAGACGTTTCTAGATGTTTAAGCACGTTCGCCTCGAATTCGCCTGGCCAATTGGATGTCTTTTGGCATTATTGTGACACGTTTAGCATGAATTGCGCACAAGTTTGTATCTTCAAATAAACCGACCAAGTAGGCTTCGCTGGCTTCTTGTAAAGCCATAACAGCGGAGCTTTGGAAGCGTAAGTCAGTTTTAAAATCTTGCGCAATTTCCCTCACTAACCGTTGGAATGGTAATTTTCTAATAAGCAACTCGGTACTCTTTTGATAGCGTCGAATTTCACGAAGAGCAACAGTTCCAGGGCGATAACGATGGGGTTTCTTAACGCCACCGGTAGCTGGTGCACTTTTACGCGCAGCCTTTGTTGCCAACTGTTTGCGGGGTGCTTTACCACCAGTCGATTTACGAGCTGTTTGCTTGGTTCGCGCCATTTCAAAAAATCAAATCACTTTTTAATTTCGATTTTCAAACACTGCACTGAACAACAACACACGAAGAGCACTTCAAGAATGAGAAATTTCTGATCCAGCGTCGCTTATTTATAGCGCGGTATTTCACACACACATTCGAATACAAGCATTACTTTATAGTGTGAAAGTTTTGTTAGTATTGCGGAAATTTTGTATAAATAAGCGGAACGTTTGGCACTCCAGTCACTTGGTGATCTGTTCTTGAAGTGTAAGGTGTTCTCTTAAATAAATTGCAGTGTTTTAAAAATGACTGGTCGTGGCAAAGGTGGAAAGGGTTTGGGAAAAGGAGGAGCCAAACGGCATCGTAAAGTTCTCCGTGATAACATTCAAGGAATTACAAAGCCGGCCATTCGTCGCTTGGCTCGTCGTGGTGGTGTCAAGCGGATATCCGGTTTAATTTATGAGGAAACTCGTGGAGTTCTCAAAGTATTCTTAGAAAATGTTATCCGTGACGCTGTTACTTACACAGAACATGCCAAAAGGAAAACTGTCACTGCGATGGATGTCGTTTATGCCTTAAAAAGACAAGGGCGCACTCTTTATGGATTCGGCGGCTAAAAAATTCAAATTTCATACATACAACGGAAAATCGGTCCTTTTCAGGACCACAAATTATTTTTAATCATAGAGTGAAATTATTATAAAATATATACATACCTAAATAAATTTTTACTTACACAGCTTACTACAATCTACGGTAAATTGGTTCTTTCCTGGATCACGAATTATTTTTAATCAGATAAACTATAAAGTACATATACATATGTATACATAAATAAATAGATTTTGGCTTACTGCGGACTACGGTAAATTGGTTCTTTTCCGGAATCACAAATTGTTTTTAACCCAGAGAATGAAATTATTAAAAGACATAAAACGATTTTTGCTTATTACGGAAAATCGGTCCTTTTCAATGCCACAAATTATTGTAAAATATATAAATAGATACATATTTGCTTTTTCATATTTATAACATAAATCAAGAAACAAGAAAATTGAGTCAAGTGTCTACAGGTAAGCAATTCAATTTTAACATAAGGTGGCATTTTGGTAAATATTTTATCTATGTATGTATGTATGTATAGTATATAATTTTTTCTTTTTCATATGATCACAATAAATCGTAAATTTTACTCTTTTAAAATAATTGGTAGCCCTGAAAAGGGCTTTTTTGTTGGTCATGTTGGTTTTCGCGTTTTGCTTATTTCTTTGCTGCGACTTTCTTAGCAGCACCTTTTTTTGCGGCCGTCACTACTTTTGGCTTGGCTGCTTTTGGAGATTTTGTCGCAGCTTTTGTTGGTTTTGTGGGCTTTTGCTTCGGTGTCTTGCTTTTCACTTCTCCTGTTTTTTTCACAGTTTTAGCAACAGCTTTCGCAGTTTTCTTTTTTTCCACTTTCTTTGTAGATGCAGGTTGTTTCTTCGAATCACCAACTGCTGCTTTTTCCTTCTTCGGTTTCTTGGTTACTGTCTTTGAAGCAGCAGGCTTTTTCTCCTTAGCCTCAATGCTTTTCACCTTCGGTTTTGGCTTTGCAACAGTTTTTGACAATTTAAAAGAACCGGCAGCACCTTTACCTTTTGTTTGAATCAAAGCTCCATTTGTCACTGCACTTTTTAAGTATTTCTTAATAAATGGCGCCAATCTATCAACGTCAACTTTATAATTTCCTGCAAGATATTTCTTAATGGCAGGCAACGAAGATCCACCACGTTCTTTTAACATCTTAATGGCATTTGTAACCATTTCCGATGTTGGTGGATGAGTCGCCTTAGCTTTTGGTTTCTTAGGAGCAGCTGCCGCCTTTTTAGTCTTCTGAGATTGAGACTCTCCCTTACCCGCCACCGCAACAACTACTGTGCTTACTTCGGCCATATTTACGATCGCAAACACTTCTTCAATAAAACTCGAGATAACACACACAAAACTTTATCGTACTCGTACGGGTTTGGCCTGCTGCTTCTAGACAAATCTCCTGCTGCATTTTTGTGAGAAGTTCGACGAAAGCGTTCAAGCAAAATGATTCTGTCTCCATACAAATTGGGAACAATTTTGTTTAATGCAATTTATGGTTTTTTCAACTTTTCGGTATGTTTATTTAACATTTATATATAAACACGTTCGGGATTCGATAAAGCTGCAACTCTAGAATAGTAAAAAAATATAATTTTCAACGGGAATCTCAGCCTTAGTATTAAAATTACCAAAAAACTGCACTAAAAGTCTCGCTTTCGGGAAAAAATTTTCAAATAAAAATTGTTTATAAATAATCTAAGTATAGTAGAGTATCTTTATTTGTCGGAAATAGTGAATTTCTATCATACCCTTCTAAATATAATCATATTTTGTCCAAAACGACTCATATTGATGAGATAAATAATTTTTTCTTTCGTTCAACTCACAAACTGAAGAGTTGGATGCTTTGAGCGTTTTCATTGTTATTTTCGGTCAAAAAAACCACAGAGAAAATGCGCGCAAATTGATTAATCGTTATATATTGTATTTGTAAATAATAGTTTTATGCTAATTTAGTGCTTCAATATTATTATTTTTGCTTGATGCCTACATTGTAATTAAATAAATTTATAACCCACATATTAAGATTTAGAAATGATTTTCAATGTTTGTGTAGTCGGAGAAAAATGTCCCAGAAAATATTTGGTTGGAGAAAAATAACTTACTAAAATAATATGAATATGTTTTTAAAAACCGACATATATTCAGGTTTTATTAACAAAAAAAAAACTCCATAATTTTTCCATAAAAAAACATGTAATTTTGTAAATAATTTTCCAGCTCGCCTAAATGGTCAGATATTTCCAAATCTGATATTCATTTTTATTTGTGCTAGGAAATTTCTCAAACAAAGTTATTTATTATTAAATGATTCATTATAGTTTTCTCTTTGTACTCTTTTGAATTATTCGGATTTTTGCCTAGATGTTTAGATTTAATTTTTTTATGGGCTTTTCGTAACTCCTCGTTTAGAAATAAAGCTTCATATATAGCCTTTGTACTTTGACTTAACATTATTTTAAAAATGTTTTAATGAAACATAAAATATTTGTTGTTTTAATTAATAATAATAAAAAAGAATATATTTATAGTATGTACATATATAATAATAGTTCACTCTTTCATAAAATTTTTGGTAGCCCTGAAAAGGGCTGTTTTGTTTTTTTCCGCCTGTGATAAAATCTCAATAGTCTTTTTATGCCTTCTTTTCCGTCTTCTTGGGTAGCAACACAGCCTGAATATTTGGTAAAACACCACCTTGAGCGATTGTAACTCCCGAGAGTAATTTGTTCAATTCCTCATCGTTGCGAATAGCCAATTGTAAATGCCTCGGAATAATTCTCGTTTTTTTGTTATCACGAGCAGCATTGCCAGCCAATTCCAAAACTTCAGCAGCTAAATATTCCATAACTGCGGCTAAATAAACTGGTGCTCCGGCTCCAACACGTTCAGCATAATTTCCCTTTCGCAACAAACGATGAATACGACCAACTGGAAACTGCAAACCAGCGCGGTTCGACCGGGACTTTGCCTTGCCCTTCACTTTTCCACCTTTACCGCGTTCAGACATTTTATTAAACTTTATTTAGTTATTTAGTTAGCACAAACAGAACTCAACCCAACTGAACTCAACGACAATTCTCACAAGAATGAGTGAGCATTCCTCAAAAGCGCTCTTATTTATGCGCATCTTTCCCGCATACCAATATAAAAATTCACTTTCGGAGAGGGGATAGAACGAATGCACGCAAAATGAATAAGAATTGCTGGTTCAACGGAGTCTGGCACAGTTTGTGACCAAGTGCCGTCAAGTAAAGTAGAGTTCAAGTTCAATTGAAAGTAAATTTGTGAAAATGCCCCCAAAGACAAGTGGAAAGGCAGCGAAGAAGGCTGCCAAAGCCCAGAAAAATATTTCCAAGAGTGAAAAGAAGAAGAAGCGCAAGAGGAAGGAGAGCTATGCCATTTATATCTACAAAGTTTTGAAACAAGTTCATCCAGATACCGGCATTTCATCAAAGGCAATGAGCATTATGAACAGTTTTGTGAATGATATCTTTGAAAGGATTGCCGCTGAGGCTTCGCGTTTAGCTCATTATAATAAGCGTTCAACGATTACAAGTCGGGAAATTCAAACAGCCGTCAGGCTCTTGTTGCCAATTTTTTAAACAAAGAGTCTAAATGAATAAATTGTAATATTCTTGCTACGATCATTTTTAAATACATTTTATTATTTATTGATAAAAAATAAACTTGAGTCAAGAGAATACATATCACAGGTTAACATCAAATTTGAGCCCGAACAAATAGCAAATTATTTTCATAGATTTGATTCTTCCATTTTAAGTAAAAAAATTGTTAAGAAGTGAAAAAAAAAAAACCGTAATTTTACCGTTTATAAAAAATCATTAATAAATAACGAATTGGAATTGTTTGTTCTAGAAGCTAGCAACATAACGTAAATAAAAGCTTCAAACATAAACTATTATGTATATGAAAGTAAAAAAAGGCTTCAAAACATGAATTTGATTTTTTCCATAAACTTATTATTTCATACAATCGATGTCGATTAAGAAATAAATATAGACCTTAAGAAGGGTGTGGGTATCTTTTCATTATTTCGACACATGACAAATAAAAAAAAAATTATGCAATAAAACGAGACTCTTTGTTGATCGGTGAATTGAAATCACAGCCAAACCATCAGTTTTTTCTTTTAGTTGAGATTGAGAATCCGATTTTTGCATTAATTTACAAATGGCCGCTAATATTGAAAGTTTGTATAGAAAAATTCGTCTAATGTGTGGTGTAATTTCCCATATCAATTTTACTCAATGTTTATTATAATTTGTGGTCCTGAAAAGGACCGATTTTTAAGATGGTGGTTTTTATAGACGTTTCTAGATGTTTAAGCACGTTCGCCTCGAATTCGCCTGGCCAATTGGATGTCTTTTGGCATTATTGTGACACGTTTAGCATGAATTGCGCACAAGTTTGTATCTTCAAATAAACCGACCAAGTAGGCTTCGCTGGCTTCTTGTAAAGCCATAACAGCGGAGCTTTGGAAGCGTAAGTCAGTTTTAAAATCTTGCGCAATTTCCCTCACTAACCGTTGGAATGGTAATTTTCTAATAAGCAACTCGGTACTCTTTTGATAGCGTCGAATTTCACGAAGAGCAACAGTTCCAGGGCGATAACGATGGGGTTTCTTAACGCCACCGGTAGCTGGTGCACTTTTACGCGCAGCCTTTGTTGCCAACTGTTTGCGGGGTGCTTTACCACCAGTCGATTTACGAGCTGTTTGCTTGGTTCGCGCCATTTCAAAAAATCAAATCACTTTTTAATTTCGATTTTCAAACACTGCACTGAACAACAACACACGAAGAGCACTTCAAGAATGAGAAATTTCTGATCCAGCGTCGCTTATTTATAGCGCGGTATTTCACACACACATTCGAATACAAGCATTACTTTATAGTGTGAAAGTTTTGTTAGTATTGCGGAAATTTTGTATAAATAAGCGGAACGTTTGGCACTCCAGTCACTTGGTGATCTGTTCTTGAAGTGTAAGGTGTTCTCTTAAATAAATTGCAGTGTTTTAAAAATGACTGGTCGTGGCAAAGGTGGAAAGGGTTTGGGAAAAGGAGGAGCCAAACGGCATCGTAAAGTTCTCCGTGATAACATTCAAGGAATTACAAAGCCGGCCATTCGTCGCTTGGCTCGTCGTGGTGGTGTCAAGCGGATATCCGGTTTAATTTATGAGGAAACTCGTGGAGTTCTCAAAGTATTCTTAGAAAATGTTATCCGTGACGCTGTTACTTACACAGAACATGCCAAAAGGAAAACTGTCACTGCGATGGATGTCGTTTATGCCTTAAAAAGACAAGGGCGCACTCTTTATGGATTCGGCGGCTAAAAAATTCAAATTTCATACATACAACGGAAAATCGGTCCTTTTCAGGACCACAAATTATTTTTAATCATAGAGTGAAATTATTATAAAATATATACATACCTAAATAAATTTTTACTTACACAGCTTACTACAATCTACGGTAAATTGGTTCTTTCCTGGATCACGAATTATTTTTAATCAGATAAACTATAAAGTACATATATGTATACATAAATAAATAGATTTTGGCTTACTGCGGACTACGGTAAATTGGTTCTTTTCCGGAATCACAAATTGTTTTTAACCCAGAGAATGAAATTATTAAAAGACATAAAACGATTTTTGCTTATTACGGAAAATCGGTCCTTTTCAATGCCACAAATTATTGTAAAATATATAAATAGATACATATTTGCTTTTTCATATTTATAACATAAATCAAGAAACAAGAAAATTGAGTCAAGTGTCTACAGGTAAGCAATTCAATTTTAACATAAGGTGGCATTTTGGTAAATATTTTATCTATGTATGTATGTATGTATAGTATATAATTTTTTCTTTTTCATATGATCACAATAAATCGTAAATTTTACTCTTTTAAAATAATTGGTAGCCCTGAAAAGGGCTTTTTTGTTGGTCATGTTGGTTTTCGCGTTTTGCTTATTTCTTTGCTGCGACTTTCTTAGCAGCACCTTTTTTTGCGGCCGTCACTACTTTTGGCTTGGCTGCTTTTGGAGATTTTGTCGCAGCTTTTGTTGGTTTTGTGGGCTTTTGCTTCGGTGTCTTGCTTTTCACTTCTCCTGTTTTTTTCACAGTTTTAGCAACAGCTTTCGCAGTTTTCTTTTTTTCCACTTTCTTTGTAGATGCAGGTTGTTTCTTCGAATCACCAACTGCTGCTTTTTCCTTCTTCGGTTTCTTGGTTACTGTCTTTGAAGCAGCAGGCTTTTTCTCCTTAGCCTCAATGCTTTTCACCTTCGGTTTTGGCTTTGCAACAGTTTTTGACAATTTAAAAGAACCGGCAGCACCTTTACCTTTTGTTTGAATCAAAGCTCCATTTGTCACTGCACTTTTTAAGTATTTCTTAATAAATGGCGCCAATCTATCAACGTCAACTTTATAATTTCCTGCAAGATATTTCTTAATGGCAGGCAACGAAGATCCACCACGTTCTTTTAACATCTTAATGGCATTTGTAACCATTTCCGATGTTGGTGGATGAGTCGCCTTAGCTTTTGGTTTCTTAGGAGCAGCTGCCGCCTTTTTAGTCTTCTGAGATTGAGACTCTCCCTTACCCGCCACCGCAACAACTACTGTGCTTACTTCGGCCATATTTACGATCGCAAACACTTCTTCAATAAAACTCGAGATAACACACACAAAACTTTATCGTACTCGTACGGGTTTGGCCTGCTGCTTCTAGACAAATCTCCTGCTGCATTTTTGTGAGAAGTTCGACGAAAGCGTTCAAGCAAAATGATTCTGTCTCCATACAAATTGGGAACAATTTTGTTTAATGCAATTTATGGTTTTTTCAACTTTTCGGTATGTTTATTTAACATTTATATATAAACACGTTCGGGATTCGATAAAGCTGCAACTCTAGAATAGTAAAAAAATATAATTTTCAACGGGAATCTCAGCCTTAGTATTAAAATTACCAAAAAACTGCACTAAAAGTCTCGCTTTCGGGAAAAAATTTTCAAATAAAAATTGTTTATAAATAATCTAAGTATAGTAGAGTATCTTTATTTGTCGGAAATAGTGAATTTCTATCATACCCTTCTAAATATAATCATATTTTGTCCAAAACGACTCATATTGATGAGATAAATAATTTTTTCTTTCGTTCAACTCACAAACTGAAGAGTTGGATGCTTTGAGCGTTTTCATTGTTATTTTCGGTCAAAAAAACCACAGAGAAAATGCGCGCAAATTGATTAATCGTTATATATTGTATTTGTAAATAATAGTTTTATGCTAATTTAGTGCTTCAATATTATTATTTTTGCTTGATGCCTACATTGTAATTAAATAAATTTATAACCCACATATTAAGATTTAGAAATGATTTTCAATGTTTGTGTAGTCGGAGAAAAATGTCCCAGAAAATATTTGGTTGGAGAAAAATAACTTACTAAAATAATATGAATATGTTTTTAAAAACCGACATATATTCAGGTTTTATTAACAAAAAAAAAACTCCATAATTTTTCCCTAAAAAAACATGTAATTTTGTAAATAATTTTCCAGCTCGCCTAAATGGTCAGATATTTCCAAATCTGATATTCATTTTTATTTGTGCTAGGAAATTTCTCAAACAAAGTTATTTATTATTAAATGATTCATTATAGTTTTCTCTTTGTACTCTTTTGAATTATTCGGATTTTTGCCTAGATGTTTAGATTTAATTTTTTTATGGGCTTTTCGTAACTCCTCGTTTAGAAATAAAGCTTCATATATAGCCTTTGTACTTTGACTTAACATTATTTTAAAAATGTTTTAATGAAACATAAAATATTTGTTGTTTTAATTAATAATAATAAAAAAGAATATATTTATAGTATGTACATATATAATAATAGTTCACTCTTTCATAAAATTTTTGGTAGCCCTGAAAAGGGCTGTTTTGTTTTTTTCCGCCTGTGATAAAATCTCAATAGTCTTTTTATGCCTTCTTTTCCGTCTTCTTGGGTAGCAACACAGCCTGAATATTTGGTAAAACACCACCTTGAGCGATTGTAACTCCCGAGAGTAATTTGTTCAATTCCTCATCGTTGCGAATAGCCAATTGTAAATGCCTCGGAATAATTCTCGTTTTTTTGTTATCACGAGCAGCATTGCCAGCCAATTCCAAAACTTCGGCAGCTAAATATTCCATAACTGCGGCTAAATAAACTGGTGCTCCGGCTCCAACACGTTCAGCATAATTTCCCTTTCGCAACAAACGATGAATACGACCAACTGGAAACTGCAAACCAGCGCGGTTCGACCGGGACTTTGCCTTGCCCTTCACTTTTCCACCTTTACCGCGTCCAGACATTTTATTAAACTTTATTTAGTTATTTAGTTAGCACAAACAGAACTCAACCCAACTGAACTCAACGACAATTCTCACAAGAATGAGTGAGCATTCCTCAAAAGCGCTCTTATTTATGCGCATCTTTCCCGCATACCAATATAAAAATTCACTTTCGGAGAGGGGATAGAACGAATGCACGCAAAATGAATAAGAATTGCTGGTTCAACGGAGTCTGGCACAGTTTGTGACCAAGTGCCGTCAAGTAAAGTAGAGTTCAAGTTCAATTGAAAGTAAATTTGTGAAAATGCCCCCAAAGACAAGTGGAAAGGCAGCGAAGAAGGCTGGCAAAGCCCAGAAAAATATTTCCAAGAGTGAAAAGAAGAAGAAGCGCAAGAGGAAGGAGAGCTATGCCATTTATATCTACAAAGTTTTGAAACAAGTTCATCCAGATACCGGCATTTCATCAAAGGCAATGAGCATTATGAACAGTTTTGTGAATGATATCTTTGAAAGGATTGCCGCTGAGGCTTCGCGTTTAGCTCATTATAATAAGCGTTCAACGATTACAAGTCGGGAAATTCAAACAGCCGTCAGGCTCTTGTTGCCTGGAGAACTTGCAAAACACGCCGTTAGTGAGGGAACGAAGGCCGTTACTAAATATACCAGCTCAAAATAACTTGATTGTGACCGGAAAACTAAACAAAAAGGCCCTTTTCAGGGCCACCAATTTTTTAAACAAAGAGTCTAAATGAATAAATTGTAATATTCTTGCTACGATCATTTTTAAATACATTTTATTATTTATTGATAAAAAATAAACTTGAGTCAAGAGAATACATATCACAGGTTAACATCAAATTTGAGCCCGAACAAATAGCAAATTATTTTCATAGATTTGATTCTTCCATTTTAAGTAAAAAAATTGTTAAGAAGTGAAAAAAAAAAAACCGTAATTTTACCGTTTATAAAAAATCATTAATAAATAACGAATTGGAATTGTTTGTTCTAGAAGCTAGCAACATAACGTAAATAAAAGCTTCAAACATAAACTATTATGTATATGAAAGTAAAAAAAGGCTTCAAAACATGAATTTGATTTTTTCCATAAACTTATTATTTCATACAATCGATGTCGATTAAGAAATAAATATAGACCTTAAGAAGGGTGTGGGTATCTTTTCATTATTTCGACACATGACAAATAAAAAAAAAATTATGCAATAAAACGAGACTCTTTGTTGATCGGTGAATTGAAATCACAGCCAAACCATCAGTTTTTTCTTTTAGTTGAGATTGAGAATCCGATTTTTGCATTAATTTACAAATGGCCGCTAATATTGAAAGTTTGTATAGAAAAATTCGTCTAATGTGTGGTGTAATTTCCCATATCAATTTTACTCAATGTTTATTATAATTTGTGGTCCTGAAAAGGACCGATTTTTAAGATGGTGGTTTTTATAGACGTTTCTAGATGTTTAAGCACGTTCGCCTCGAATTCGCCTGGCCAATTGGATGTCTTTTGGCATTATTGTGACACGTTTAGCATGAATTGCGCACAAGTTTGTATCTTCAAATAAACCGACCAAGTAGGCTTCGCTGGCTTCTTGTAAAGCCATAACAGCGGAGCTTTGGAAGCGTAAGTCAGTTTTAAAATCTTGCGCAATTTCCCTCACTAACCGTTGGAATGGTAATTTTCTAATAAGCAACTCGGTACTCTTTTGATAGCGTCGAATTTCACGAAGAGCAACAGTTCCAGGGCGATAACGATGGGGTTTCTTAACGCCACCGGTAGCTGGTGCACTTTTACGCGCAGCCTTTGTTGCCAACTGTTTGCGGGGTGCTTTACCACCAGTCGATTTACGAGCTGTTTGCTTGGTTCGCGCCATTTCAAAAAATCAAATCACTTTTTAATTTCGATTTTCAAACACTGCACTGAACAACAACACACGAAGAGCACTTCAAGAATGAGAAATTTCTGATCCAGCGTCGCTTATTTATAGCGCGGTATTTCACACACACATTCGAATACAAGCATTACTTTATAGTGTGAAAGTTTTGTTAGTATTGCGGAAATTTTGTATAAATAAGCGGAACGTTTGGCACTCCAGTCACTTGGTGATCTGTTCTTGAAGTGTAAGGTGTTCTCTTAAATAAATTGCAGTGTTTTAAAAATGACTGGTCGTGGCAAAGGTGGAAAGGGTTTGGGAAAAGGAGGAGCCAAACGGCATCGTAAAGTTCTCCGTGATAACATTCAAGGAATTACAAAGCCGGCCATTCGTCGCTTGGCTCGTCGTGGTGGTGTCAAGCGGATATCCGGTTTAATTTATGAGGAAACTCGTGGAGTTCTCAAAGTATTCTTAGAAAATGTTATCCGTGACGCTGTTACTTACACAGAACATGCCAAAAGGAAAACTGTCACTGCGATGGATGTCGTTTATGCCTTAAAAAGACAAGGGCGCACTCTTTATGGATTCGGCGGCTAAAAAATTCAAATTTCATACATACAACGGAAAATCGGTCCTTTTCAGGACCACAAATTATTTTTAATCATAGAGTGAAATTATTATAAAATATATACATACCTAAATAAATTTTTACTTACACAGCTTACTACAATCTACGGTAAATTGGTTCTTTCCTGGATCACGAATTATTTTTAATCAGATAAACTATAAAGTACATATACATATGTATACATAAATAAATAGATTTTGGCTTACTGCGGACTACGGTAAATTGGTTCTTTTCCGGAATCACAAATTGTTTTTAACCCAGAGAATGAAATTATTAAAAGACATAAAACGATTTTTGCTTATTACGGAAAATCGGTCCTTTTCAATGCCACAAATTATTGTAAAATATATAAATAGATACATATTTGCTTTTTCATATTTATAACATAAATCAAGAAACAAGAAAATTGAGTCAAGTGTCTACAGGTAAGCAATTCAATTTTAACATAAGGTGGCATTTTGGTAAATATTTTATCTATGTATGTATGTATGTATAGTATATAATTTTTTCTTTTTCATATGATCACAATAAATCGTAAATTTTACTCTTTTAAAATAATTGGTAGCCCTGAAAAGGGCTTTTTTGTTGGTCATGTTGGTTTTCGCGTTTTGCTTATTTCTTTGCTGCGACTTTCTTAGCAGCACCTTTTTTTGCGGCCGTCACTACTTTTGGCTTGGCTGCTTTTGGAGATTTTGTCGCAGCTTTTGTTGGTTTTGTGGGCTTTTGCTTCGGTGTCTTGCTTTTCACTTCTCCTGTTTTTTTCACAGTTTTAGCAACAGCTTTCGCAGTTTTCTTTTTTTCCACTTTCTTTGTAGATGCAGGTTGTTTCTTCGAATCACCAACTGCTGCTTTTTCCTTCTTCGGTTTCTTGGTTACTGTCTTTGAAGCAGCAGGCTTTTTCTCCTTAGCCTCAAAGCTTTTCACCTTCGGTTTTGGCTTTGCAACAGTTTTTGACAATTTAAAAGAACCGGCAGCACCTTTACCTTTTGTTTGAATCAAAGCTCCATTTGTCACTGCACTTTTTAAGTATTTCTTAATAAATGGCGCCAATCTATCAACGTCAACTTTATAATTTCCTGCAAGATATTTCTTAATGGCAGGCAACGAAGATCCACCACGTTCTTTTAACATCTTAATGGCATTTGTAACCATTTCCGATGTTGGTGGATGAGTCGCCTTAGCTTTTGGTTTCTTAGGAGCAGCTGCCGCCTTTTTAGTCTTCTGAGATTGAGACTCTCCCTTACCCGCCACCGCAACAACTACTGTGCTTACTTCGGCCATATTTACGATCGCAAACACTTCTTCAATAAAACTCGAGAGAACACACACAAAACTTTATCGTACTCGTACGGGTTTGGCCTGCTGCTTCTAGACAAATCTCCTGCTGCATTTTTGTGAGAAGTTCGACGAAAGCGTTCAAGCAAAATGATTCTGTCTCCATACAAATTGGGAACAATTTTGTTTAATGCAATTTATGGTTTTTTCAACTTTTCGGTATGTTTATTTAACATTTATATATAAACACGTTCGGGATTCGATAAAGCTGCAACTCTAGAATAGTAAAAAAATATAATTTTCAACGGGAATCTCAGCCTTAGTATTAAAATTACCAAAAAACTGCACTAAAAGTCTCGCTTTCGGGAAAAAATTTTCAAATAAAAATTGTTTATAAATAATCTAAGTATAGTAGAGTATCTTTATTTGTCGGAAATAGTGAATTTCTATCATACCCTTCTAAATATAATCATATTTTGTCCAAAACGACTCATATTGATGAGATAAATAATTTTTTCTTTCGTTCAACTCACAAACTGAAGAGTTGGATGCTTTGAGCGTTTTCATTGTTATTTTCGGTCAAAAAAACCACAGAGAAAATGCGCGCAAATTGATTAATCGTTATATATTGTATTTGTAAATAATAGTTTTATGCTAATTTAGTGCTTCAATATTATTATTTTTGCTTGATGCCTACATTGTAATTAAATAAATTTATAACCCACATATTAAGATTTAGAAATGATTTTCAATGTTTGTGTAGTCGGAGAAAAATGTCCCAGAAAATATTTGGTTGGAGAAAAATAACTTACTAAAATAATATGAATATGTTTTTAAAAACCGACATATATTCAGGTTTTATTAACAAAAAAAAAACTCCATAATTTTTCCCTAAAAAAACATGTAATTTTGTAAATAATTTTCCAGCTCGCCTAAATGGTCAGATATTTCCAAATCTGATATTCATTTTTATTTGTGCTAGGAAATTTCTCAAACAAAGTTATTTATTATTAAATGATTCATTATAGTTTTCTCTTTGTACTCTTTTGAATTATTCGGATTTTTGCCTAGATGTTTAGATTTAATTTTTTTATGGGCTTTTCGTAACTCCTCGTTTAGAAATAAAGCTTCATATATAGCCTTTGTACTTTGACTTAACATTATTTTAAAAATGTTTTAATGAAACATAAAATATTTGTTGTTTTAATTAATAATAATAAAAAAGAATATATTTATAGTATGTACATATATAATAATAGTTCACTCTTTCATAAAATTTTTGGTAGCCCTGAAAAGGGCTGTTTTGTTTTTTTCCGCCTGTGATAAAATCTCAATAGTCTTTTTATGCCTTCTTTTCCGTCTTCTTGGGTAGCAACACAGCCTGAATATTTGGTAAAACACCACCTTGAGCGATTGTAACTCCCGAGAGTAATTTGTTCAATTCCTCATCGTTGCGAATAGCCAATTGTAAATGCCTCGGAATAATTCTCGTTTTTTTGTTATCACGAGCAGCATTGCCAGCCAATTCCAAAACTTCAGCAGCTAAATATTCCATAACTGCGGCTAAATAAACTGGTGCTCCGGCTCCAACACGTTCAGCATAATTTCCCTTTCGCAACAAACGATGAATACGACCAACTGGAAACTGCAAACCAGCGCGGTTCGACCGGGACTTTGCCTTGCCCTTCACTTTTCCACCTTTACCGCGTCCAGACATTTTATTAAACTTTATTTAGTTATTTAGTTAGCACAAACAGAACTCAACCCAACTGAACTCAACGACAATTCTCACAAGAATGAGTGAGCATTCCTCAAAAGCGCTCTTATTTATGCGCATCTTTCCCGCATACCAATATAAAAATTCACTTTCGGAGAGGGGATAGAACGAATGCACGCAAAATGAATAAGAATTGCTGGTTCAACGGAGTCTGGCACAGTTTGTGACCAAGTGCCGTCAAGTAAAGTAGAGTTCAAGTTCAATTGAAAGTAAATTTGTGAAAATGCCCCCAAAGACAAGTGGAAAGGCAGCGAAGAAGGCTGGCAAAGCCCAGAAAAATATTTCCAAGAGTGAAAAGAAGAAGAAGCGCAAGAGGAAGGAGAGCTATGCCATTTATATCTACAAAGTTTTGAAACAAGTTCATCCAGATACCGGCATTTCATCAAAGGCAATGAGCATTATGAACAGTTTTGTGAATGATATCTTTGAAAGGATTGCCGCTGAGGCTTCGCGTTTAGCTCATTATAATAAGCGTTCAACGATTACAAGTCGGGAAATTCAAACAGCCGTCAGGCTCTTGTTGCCTGGAGAACTTGCAAAACACGCCGTTAGTGAGGGAACGAAGGCCGTTACTAAATATACCAGCTCAAAATAACTTGATTGTGACCGGAAAACTAAACAAAAAGGCCCTTTTCAGGGCCACCAATTTTTTAAACAAAGAGTCTAAATGAATAAATTGTAATATTCTTGCTACGATCATTTTTAAATACATTTTATTATTTATTGATAAAAAATAAACTTGAGTCAAGAGAATACATATCACAGGTTAACATCAAATTTGAGCCCGAACAAATAGCAAATTATTTTCATAGATTTGATTCTTCCATTTTAAGTAAAAAAATTGTTAAGAAGTGAAAAAAAAAAACCGTAATTTTACCGTTTATAAAAAATCATTAATAAATAACGAATTGGAATTGTTTGTTCTAGAAGCTAGCAACATAACGTAAATAAAAGCTTCAAACATAAACTATTATGTATATGAAAGTAAAAAAAGGCTTCAAAACATGAATTTGATTTTTTCCATAAACTTATTATTTCATACAATCGATGTCGATTAAGAAATAAATATAGACCTTAAGAAGGGTGTGGGTATCTTTTCATTATTTCGACACATGACAAATAAAAAAAAAATTATGCAATAAAACGAGACTCTTTGTTGATCGGTGAATTGAAATCACAGCCAAACCATCAGTTTTTTCTTTTAGTTGAGATTGAGAATCCGATTTTTGCATTAATTTACAAATGGCCGCTAATATTGAAAGTTTGTATAGAAAAATTCGTCTAATGTGTGGTGTAATTTCCCATATCAATTTTACTCAATGTTTATTATAATTTGTGGTCCTGAAAAGGACCGATTTTTAAGATGGTGGTTTTTATAGACGTTTCTAGATGTTTAAGCACGTTCGCCTCGAATTCGCCTGGCCAATTGGATGTCTTTTGGCATTATTGTGACACGTTTAGCATGAATTGCGCACAAGTTTGTATCTTCAAATAAACCGACCAAGTAGGCTTCGCTGGCTTCTTGTAAAGCCATAACAGCGGAGCTTTGGAAGCGTAAGTCAGTTTTAAAATCTTGCGCAATTTCCCTCACTAACCGTTGGAATGGTAATTTTCTAATAAGCAACTCGGTACTCTTTTGATAGCGTCGAATTTCACGAAGAGCAACAGTTCCAGGGCGATAACGATGGGGTTTCTTAACGCCACCGGTAGCTGGTGCACTTTTACGCGCAGCCTTTGTTGCCAACTGTTTGCGGGGTGCTTTACCACCAGTCGATTTACGAGCTGTTTGCTTGGTTCGCGCCATTTCAAAAAATCAAATCACTTTTTAATTTCGATTTTCAAACACTGCACTGAACAACAACACACGAAGAGCACTTCAAGAATGAGAAATTTCTGATCCAGCGTCGCTTATTTATAGCGCGGTATTTCACACACACATTCGAATACAAGCATTACTTTATAGTGTGAAAGTTTTGTTAGTATTGCGGAAATTTTGTATAAATAAGCGGAACGTTTGGCTCTCCAGTCACTTGGTGATCTGTTCTTGAAGTGTAAGGTGTTCTCTTAAATAAATTGCAGTGTTTTAAAAATGACTGGTCGTGGCAAAGGTGGAAAGGGTTTGGGAAAAGGAGGAGCCAAACGGCATCGTAAAGTTCTCCGTGATAACATTCAAGGAATTACAAAGCCGGCCATTCGTCGCTTGGCTCGTCGTGGTGGTGTCAAGCGGATATCCGGTTTAATTTATGAGGAAACTCGTGGAGTTCTCAAAGTATTCTTAGAAAATGTTATCCGTGACGCTGTTACTTACACAGAACATGCCAAAAGGAAAACTGTCACTGCGATGGATGTCGTTTATGCCTTAAAAAGACAAGGGCGCACTCTTTATGGATTCGGCGGCTAAAAAATTCAAATTTCATACATACAACGGAAAATCGGTCCTTTTCAGGACCACAAATTATTTTTAATCATAGAGTGAAATTATTATAAAATATATACATACCTAAATAAATTTTTACTTACACAGCTTACTACAATCTACGGTAAATTGGTTCTTTCCTGGATCACGAATTATTTTTAATCAGATAAACTATAAAGTACATATATGTATACATAAATAAATAGATTTTGGCTTACTGCGGACTACGGTAAATTGGTTCTTTTCCGGAATCACAAATTGTTTTTAACCCAGAGAATGAAATTATTAAAAGACATAAAACGATTTTTGCTTATTACGGAAAATCGGTCCTTTTCAATGCCACAAATTATTGTAAAATATATAAATAGATACATATTTGCTTTTTCATATTTATAACATAAATCAAGAAACAAGAAAATTGAGTCAAGTGTCTACAGGTAAGCAATTCAATTTTAACATAAGGTGGCATTTTGGTAAATATTTTATCTATGTATGTATGTATGTATAGTATATAATTTTTTCTTTTTCATATGATCACAATAAATCGTAAATTTTACTCTTTTAAAATAATTGGTAGCCCTGAAAAGGGCTTTTTTGTTGGTCATGTTGGTTTTCGCGTTTTGCTTATTTCTTTGCTGCGACTTTCTTAGCAGCACCTTTTTTTGCGGCCGTCACTACTTTTGGCTTGGCTGCTTTTGGAGATTTTGTCGCAGCTTTTGTTGGTTTTGTGGGCTTTTGCTTCGGTGTCTTGCTTTTCACTTCTCCTGTTTTTTTCACAGTTTTAGCAACAGCTTTCGCAGTTTTCTTTTTTTCCACTTTCTTTGTAGATGCAGGTTGTTTCTTCGAATCACCAACTGCTGCTTTTTCCTTCTTCGGTTTCTTGGTTACTGTCTTTGAAGCAGCAGGCTTTTTCTCCTTAGCCTCCATGCTTTTCACCTTCGGTTTTGGCTTTGCAACAGTTTTTGACAATTTAAAAGAACCGGCAGCACCTTTACCTTTTGTTTGAATCAAAGCTCCATTTGTCACTGCACTTTTTAAGTATTTCTTAATAAATGGCGCCAATCTATCAACGTCAACTTTATAATTTCCTGCAAGATATTTCTTAATGGCAGGCAACGAAGATCCACCACGTTCTTTTAACATCTTAATGGCATTTGTAACCATTTCCGATGTTGGTGGATGAGTCGCCTTAGCTTTTGGTTTCTTAGGAGCAGCTGCCGCCTTTTTAGTCTTCTGAGATTGAGACTCTCCCTTACCCGCCACCGCAACAACTACTGTGCTTACTTCGGCCATATTTACGATCGCAAACACTTCTTCAATAAAACTCGAGATAACACACACAAAACTTTATCGTACTCGTACGGGTTTGGCCTGCTGCTTCTAGACAAATCTCCTGCTGCATTTTTGTGAGAAGTTCGACGAAAGCGTTCAAGCAAAATGATTCTGTCTCCATACAAATTGGGAACAATTTTGTTTAATGCAATTTATGGTTTTTTCAACTTTTCGGTATGTTTATTTAACATTTATATATAAACACGTTCGGGATTCGATAAAGCTGCAACTCTAGAATAGTAAAAAAATATAATTTTCAACGGGAATCTCAGCCTTAGTATTAAAATTACCAAAAAACTGCACTAAAAGTCTCGCTTTCGGGAAAAAATTTTCAAATAAAAATTGTTTATAAATAATCTAAGTATAGTAGAGTATCTTTATTTGTCGGAAATAGTGAATTTCTATCATACCCTTCTAAATATAATCATATTTTGTCCAAAACGACTCATATTGATGAGATAAATAATTTTTTCTTTCGTTCAACTCACAAACTGAAGAGTTGGATGCTTTGAGCGTTTTCATTGTTATTTTCGGTCAAAAAAACCACAGAGAAAATGCGCGCAAATTGATTAATCGTTATATATTGTATTTGTAAATAATAGTTTTATGCTAATTTAGTGCTTCAATATTATTATTTTTGCTTGATGCCTACATTGTAATTAAATAAATTTATAACCCACATATTAAGATTTAGAAATGATTTTCAATGTTTGTGTAGTCGGAGAAAAATGTCCCAGAAAATATTTGGTTGGAGAAAAATAACTTACTAAAATAATATGAATATGTTTTTAAAAACCGACATATATTCAGGTTTTATTAACAAAAAAAAAACTCCATAATTTTTCCCTAAAAAAACATGTAATTTTGTAAATAATTTTCCAGCTCGCCTAAATGGTCAGATATTTCCAAATCTGATATTCATTTTTATTTGTGCTAGGAAATTTCTCAAACAAAGTTATTTATTATTAAATGATTCATTATAGTTTTCTCTTTGTACTCTTTTGAATTATTCGGATTTTTGCCTAGATGTTTAGATTTAATTTTTTTATGGGCTTTTCGTAACTCCTCGTTTAGAAATAAAGCTTCATATATAGCCTTTGTACTTTGACTTAACATTATTTTAAAAATGTTTTAATGAAACATAAAATATTTGTTGTTTTAATTAATAATAATAAAAAAGAATATATTTATAGTATGTACATATATAATAATAGTTCACTCTTTCATAAAATTTTTGGTAGCCCTGAAAAGGGCTGTTTTGTTTTTTTCCGCCTGTGATAAAATCTCAATAGTCTTTTTATGCCTTCTTTTCCGTCTTCTTGGGTAGCAACACAGCCTGAATATTTGGTAAAACACCACCTTGAGCGATTGTAACTCCCGAGAGTAATTTGTTCAATTCCTCATCGTTGCGAATAGCCAATTGTAAATGCCTCGGAATAATTCTCGTTTTTTTGTTATCACGAGCAGCATTGCCAGCCAATTCCAAAACTTCAGCAGCTAAATATTCCATAACTGCGGCTAAATAAACTGGTGCTCCGGCTCCAACACGTTCAGCATAATTTCCCTTTCGCAACAAACGATGAATACGACCAACTGGAAACTGCAAACCAGCGCGGTTCGACCGGGACTTTGCCTTGCCCTTCACTTTTCCACCTTTACCGCGTCCAGACATTTTATTAAACTTTATTTAGTTATTTAGTTAGCACAAACAGAACTCAACCCAACTGAACTCAACGACAATTCTCACAAGAATGAGTGAGCATTCCTCAAAAGCGCTCTTATTTATGCGCATCTTTCCCGCATACCAATATAAAAATTCACCTTCGGAGAGGGGATAGAACGAATGCACGCAAAATGAATAAGAATTGCTGGTTCAACGGAGTCTGGCACAGTTTGTGACCAAGTGCCGTCAAGTAAAGTAGAGTTCAAGTTCAATTGAAAGTAAATTTGTGAAAATGCCCCCAAAGACAAGTGGAAAGGCAGCGAAGAAGGCTGGCAAAGCCCAGAAAAATATTTCCAAGAGTGAAAAGAAGAAGAAGCGCAAGAGGAAGGAGAGCTATGCCATTTATATCTACAAAGTTTTGAAACAAGTTCATCCAGATACCGGCATTTCATCAAAGGCAATGAGCATTATGAACAGTTTTGTGAATGATATCTTTGAAAGGATTGCCGCTGAGGCTTCGCGTTTAGCTCATTATAATAAGCGTTCAACGATTACAAGTCGGGAAATTCAAACAGCCGTCAGGCTCTTGTTGCCTGGAGAACTTGCAAAACACGCCGTTAGTGAGGGAACGAAGGCCGTTACTAAATATACCAGCTCAAAATAACTTGATTGTGACCGGAAAACTAAACAAAAAGGCCCTTTTCAGGGCCACCAATTTTTTAAACAAAGAGTCTAAATGAATAAATTGTAATATTCTTGCTACGATCATTTTTAAATACATTTTATTATTTATTGATAAAAAATAAACTTGAGTCAAGAGAATACATATCACAGGTTAACATCAAATTTGAGCCCGAACAAATAGCAAATTATTTTCATAGATTTGATTCTTCCATTTTAAGTAAAAAAATTGTTAAGAAGTGAAAAAAAAAAAACCGTAATTTTACCGTTTATAAAAAATCATTAATAAATAACGAATTGGAATTGTTTGTTCTAGAAGCTAGCAACATAACGTAAATAAAAGCTTCAAACATAAACTATTATGTATATGAAAGTAAAAAAAGGCTTCAAAACATGAATTTGATTTTTTCCATAAACTTATTATTTCATACAATCGATGTCGATTAAGAAATAAATATAGACCTTAAGAAGGGTGTGGGTATCTTTTCATTATTTCGACACATGACAAATAAAAAAAAAATTATGCAATAAAACGAGACTCTTTGTTGATCGGTGAATTGAAATCACAGCCAAACCATCAGTTTTTTCTTTTAGTTGAGATTGAGAATCCGATTTTTGCATTAATTTACAAATGGCCGCTAATATTGAAAGTTTGTATAGAAAAATTCGTCTAATGTGTGGTGTAATTTCCCATATCAATTTTACTCAATGTTTATTATAATTTGTGGTCCTGAAAAGGACCGATTTTTAAGATGGTGGTTTTTATAGACGTTTCTAGATGTTTAAGCACGTTCGCCTCGAATTCGCCTGGCCAATTGGATGTCTTTTGGCATTATTGTGACACGTTTAGCATGAATTGCGCACAAGTTTGTATCTTCAAATAAACCGACCAAGTAGGCTTCGCTGGCTTCTTGTAAAGCCATAACAGCGGAGCTTTGGAAGCGTAAGTCAGTTTTAAAATCTTGCGCAATTTCCCTCACTAACCGTTGGAATGGTAATTTTCTAATAAGCAACTCGGTACTCTTTTGATAGCGTCGAATTTCACGAAGAGCAACAGTTCCAGGGCGATAACGATGGGGTTTCTTAACGCCACCGGTAGCTGGTGCACTTTTACGCGCAGCCTTTGTTGCCAACTGTTTGCGGGGTGCTTTACCACCAGTCGATTTACGAGCTGTTTGCTTGGTTCGCGCCATTTCAAAAAATCAAATCACTTTTTAATTTCGATTTTCAAACACTGCACTGAACAACAACACACGAAGAGCACTTCAAGAATGAGAAATTTCTGATCCAGCGTCGCTTATTTATAGCGCGGTATTTCACACACACATTCGAATACAAGCATTACTTTATAGTGTGAAAGTTTTGTTAGTATTGCGGAAATTTTGTATAAATAAGCGGAACGTTTGGCACTCCAGTCACTTGGTGATCTGTTCTTGAAGTGTAAGGTGTTCTCTTAAATAAATTGCAGTGTTTTAAAAATGACTGGTCGTGGCAAAGGTGGAAAGGGTTTGGGAAAAGGAGGAGCCAAACGGCATCGTAAAGTTCTCCGTGATAACATTCAAGGAATTACAAAGCCGGCCATTCGTCGCTTGGCTCGTCGTGGTGGTGTCAAGCGGATATCCGGTTTAATTTATGAGGAAACTCGTGGAGTTCTCAAAGTATTCTTAGAAAATGTTATCCGTGACGCTGTTACTTACACAGAACATGCCAAAAGGAAAACTGTCACTGCGATGGATGTCGTTTATGCCTTAAAAAGACAAGGGCGCACTCTTTATGGATTCGGCGGCTAAAAAATTCAAATTTCATACATACAACGGAAAATCGGTCCTTTTCAGGACCACAAATTATTTTTAATCATAGAGTGAAATTATTATAAAATATATACATACCTAAATAAATTTTTACTTACACAGCTTACTACAATCTACGGTAAATTGGTTCTTTCCTGGATCACGAATTATTTTTAATCAGATAAACTATAAAGTACATATACATATGTATACATAAATAAATAGATTTTGGCTTACTGCGGACTACGGTAAATTGGTTCTTTTCCGGAATCACAAATTGTTTTTAACCCAGAGAATGAAATTATTAAAAGACATAAAACGATTTTTGCTTATTACGGAAAATCGGTCCTTTTCAATGCCACAAATTATTGTAAAATATATAAATAGATACATATTTGCTTTTTCATATTTATAACATAAATCAAGAAACAAGAAAATTGAGTCAAGTGTCTACAGGTAAGCAATTCAATTTTAACATAAGGTGGCATTTTGGTAAATATTTTATCTATGTATGTATGTATGTATAGTATATAATTTTTTCTTTTTCATATGATCACAATAAATCGTAAATTTTACTCTTTTAAAATAATTGGTAGCCCTGAAAAGGGCTTTTTTGTTGGTCATGTTGGTTTTCGCGTTTTGCTTATTTCTTTGCTGCGACTTTCTTAGCAGCACCTTTTTTTGCGGCCGTCACTACTTTTGGCTTGGCTGCTTTTGGAGATTTTGTCGCAGCTTTTGTTGGTTTTGTGGGCTTTTGCTTCGGTGTCTTGCTTTTCACTTCTCCTGTTTTTTTCACAGTTTTAGCAACAGCTTTCGCAGTTTTCTTTTTTTCCACTTTCTTTGTAGATGCAGGTTGTTTCTTCGAATCACCAACTGCTGCTTTTTCCTTCTTCGGTTTCTTGGTTACTGTCTTTGAAGCAGCAGGCTTTTTCTCCTTAGCCTCAAAGCTTTTCACCTTCGGTTTTGGCTTTGCAACAGTTTTTGACAATTTAAAAGAACCGGCAGCACCTTTACCTTTTGTTTGAATCAAAGCTCCATTTGTCACTGCACTTTTTAAGTATTTCTTAATAAATGGCGCCAATCTATCAACGTCAACTTTATAATTTCCTGCAAGATATTTCTTAATGGCAGGCAACGAAGATCCACCACGTTCTTTTAACATCTTAATGGCATTTGTAACCATTTCCGATGTTGGTGGATGAGTCGCCTTAGCTTTTGGTTTCTTAGGAGCAGCTGCCGCCTTTTTAGTCTTCTGAGATTGAGACTCTCCCTTACCCGCCACCGCAACAACTACTGTGCTTACTTCGGCCATATTTACGATCGCAAACACTTCTTCAATAAAACTCGAGATAACACACACAAAACTTTATCGTACTCGTACGGGTTTGGCCTGCTGCTTCTAGACAAATCTCCTGCTGCATTTTTGTGAGAAGTTCGACGAAAGCGTTCAAGCAAAATGATTCTGTCTCCATACAAATTGGGAACAATTTTGTTTAATGCAATTTATGGTTTTTTCAACTTTTCGGTATGTTTATTTAACATTTATATATAAACACGTTCGGGATTCGATAAAGCTGCAACTCTAGAATAGTAAAAAAATATAATTTTCAACGGGAATCTCAGCCTTAGTATTAAAATTACCAAAAAACTGCACTAAAAGTCTCGCTTTCGGGAAAAAATTTTCAAATAAAAATTGTTTATAAATAATCTAAGTATAGTAGAGTATCTTTATTTGTCGGAAATAGTGAATTTCTATCATACCCTTCTAAATATAATCATATTTTCTCCAAAACGACTCATATTGATGAGATAAATAATTTTTTCTTTCGTTCAACTCACAAACTGAAGAGTTGGATGCTTTGAGCGTTTTCATTGTTATTTTCGGTCAAAAAAACCACAGAGAAAATGCGCGCAAATTGATTAATCGTTATATATTGTATTTGTAAATAATAGTTTTATGCTAATTTAGTGCTTCAATATTATTATTTTTGCTTGATGCCTACATTGTAATTAAATAAATTTATAACCCACATATTAAGATTTAGAAATGATTTTCAATGTTTGTGTAGTCGGAGAAAAATGTCCCAGAAAATATTTGGTTGGAGAAAAATAACTTACTAAAATAATATGAATATGTTTTTAAAAACCGACATATATTCAGGTTTTATTAACAAAAAAAAAACTCCATAATTTTTCCCTAAAAAAACATGTAATTTTGTAAATAATTTTCCAGCTCGCCTAAATGGTCAGATATTTCCAAATCTGATATTCATTTTTATTTGTGCTAGGAAATTTCTCAAACAAAGTTATTTATTATTAAATGATTCATTATAGTTTTCTCTTTGTACTCTTTTGAATTATTCGGATTTTTGCCTAGATGTTTAGATTTAATTTTTTTATGGGCTTTTCGTAACTCCTCGTTTAGAAATAAAGCTTCATATATAGCCTTTGTACTTTGACTTAACATTATTTTAAAAATGTTTTAATGAAACATAAAATATTTGTTGTTTTAATTAATAATAATAAAAAAGAATATATTTATAGTATGTACATATATAATAATAGTTCACTCTTTCATAAAATTTTTGGTAGCCCTGAAAAGGGCTGTTTTGTTTTTTTCCGCCTGTGATAAAATCTCAATAGTCTTTTTATGCCTTCTTTTCTGTCTTCTTGGGTAGCAACACAGCCTGAATATTTGGTAAAACACCACCTTGAGCGATTGTAACTCCCGAGAGTAATTTGTTCAATTCCTCATCGTTGCGAATAGCCAATTGTAAATGCCTCGGAATAATTCTCGTTTTTTTGTTATCACGAGCAGCATTGCCAGCCAATTCCAAAACTTCAGCAGCTAAATATTCCATAACTGCGGCTAAATAAACTGGTGCTCCGGCTCCAACACGTTCAGCATAATTTCCCTTTCGCAACAAACGATGAATACGACCAACTGGAAACTGCAAACCAGCGCGGTTCGACCGGGACTTTGCCTTGCCCTTCACTTTTCCACCTTTACCGCGTCCAGACATTTTATTAAACTTTATTTAGTTATTTAGTTAGCACAAACAGAACTCAACCCAACTGAACTCAACGACAATTCTCACAAGAATGAGTGAGCATTCCTCAAAAGCGCTCTTATTTATGCGCATCTTTCCCGCATACCAATATAAAAATTCACTTTCGGAGAGGGGATAGAACGAATGCACGCAAAATGAATAAGAATTGCTGGTTCAACGGCGTCTGGCACAGTTTGTGATCAAGTGCCGTCAAGTAAAGTAGAGTTCAAGTTCAATTGAAAGTAAATTTGTGAAAATGCCCCCAAAGACAAGTGGAAAGGCAGCGAAGAAGGCTGGCAAAGCCCAGAAAAATATTTCCAAGAGTGAAAAGAAGAAGAAGCGCAAGAGGAAGGAGAGCTATGCCATTTATATCTACAAAGTTTTGAAACAAGTTCATCCAGATACCGGCATTTCATCAAAGGCAATGAGCATTATGAACAGTTTTGTGAATGATATCTTTGAAAGGATTGCCGCTGAGGCTTCGCGTTTAGCTCATTATAATAAGCGTTCAACGATTACAAGTCGGGAAATTCAAACAGCCGTCAGGCTCTTGTTGCCTGGAGAACTTGCAAAACACGCCGTTAGTGAGGGAACGAAGGCCGTTACTAAATATACCAGCTCAAAATAACTTGATTGTGACCGGAAAACTAAACAAAAAGGCCCTTTTCAGGGCCACCAATTTTTTAAACAAAGAGTCTAAATGAATAAATTGTAATATTCTTGCTACGATCATTTTTAAATACATTTTATTATTTATTGATAAAAAATAAACTTGAGTCAAGAGAATACATATCACAGGTTAACATCAAATTTGAGCCCGAACAAATAGCAAATTATTTTCATAGATTTGATTCTTCCATTTTAAGTAAAAAAATTGTTAAGAAGTGAAAAAAAAAACCGTAATTTTACCGTTTATAAAAAATCATTAATAAATAACGAATTGGAATTGTTTGTTCTAGAAGCTAGCAACATAACGTAAATAAAAGCTTCAAACATAAACTATTATGTATATGAAAGTAAAAAAAGGCTTCAAAACATGAATTTGATTTTTTCCATAAACTTATTATTTCATACAATCGATGTCGATTAAGAAATAAATATAGACCTTAAGAAGGGTGTGGGTATCTTTTCATTATTTCGACACATGACAAATAAAAAAAAAATTATGCAATAAAACGAGACTCTTTGTTGATCGGTGAATTGAAATCACAGCCAAACCATCAGTTTTTTCTTTTAGTTGAGATTGAGAATCCGATTTTTGCATTAATTTACAAATGGCCGCTAATATTGAAAGTTTGTATAGAAAAATTCGTCTAATGTGTGGTGTAATTTCCCATATCAATTTTACTCAATGTTTATTATAATTTGTGGTCCTGAAAAGGACCGATTTTTAAGATGGTGGTTTTTATAGACGTTTCTAGATGTTTAAGCACGTTCGCCTCGAATTCGCCTGGCCAATTGGATGTCTTTTGGCATTATTGTGACACGTTTAGCATGAATTGCGCACAAGTTTGTATCTTCAAATAAACCGACCAAGTAGGCTTCGCTGGCTTCTTGTAAAGCCATAACAGCGGAGCTTTGGAAGCGTAAGTCAGTTTTAAAATCTTGCGCAATTTCCCTCACTAACCGTTGGAATGGTAATTTTCTAATAAGCAACTCGGTACTCTTTTGATAGCGTCGAATTTCACGAAGAGCAACAGTTCCAGGGCGATAACGATGGGGTTTCTTAACGCCACCGGTAGCTGGTGCACTTTTACGCGCAGCCTTTGTTGCCAACTGTTTGCGGGGTGCTTTACCACCAGTCGATTTACGAGCTGTTTGCTTGGTTCGCGCCATTTCAAAAAATCAAATCACTTTTTAATTTCGATTTTCAAACACTGCACTGAACAACAACACACGAAGAGCACTTCAAGAATGAGAAATTTCTGATCCAGCGTCGCTTATTTATAGCGCGGTATTTCACACACACATTCGAATACAAGCATTACTTTATAGTGTGAAAGTTTTGTTAGCATTGCGGAAATTTTGTATAAATAAGCGGAACGTTTGGCACTCCAGTCACTTGGTGATCTGTTCTTGAAGTGTAAGGTGTTCTCTTAAATAAATTGCAGTGTTTTAAAAATGACTGGTCGTGGCAAAGGTGGAAAGGGTTTGGGAAAAGGAGGAGCCAAACGGCATCGTAAAGTTCTCCGTGATAACATTCAAGGAATTACAAAGCCGGCCATTCGTCGCTTGGCTCGTCGTGGTGGTGTCAAGCGGATATCCGGTTTAATTTATGAGGAAACTCGTGGAGTTCTCAAAGTATTCTTAGAAAATGTTATCCGTGACGCTGTTACTTACACAGAACATGCCAAAAGGAAAACTGTCACTGCGATGGATGTCGTTTATGCCTTAAAAAGACAAGGGCGCACTCTTTATGGATTCGGCGGCTAAAAAATTCAAATTTCATACATACAACGGAAAATCGGTCCTTTTCAGGACCACAAATTATTTTTAATCATAGAGTGAAATTATTATAAAATATATACATACCTAAATAAATTTTTACTTACACAGCTTACTACAATCTACGGTAAATTGGTTCTTTCCTGGATCACGAATTATTTTTAATCAGATAAACTATAAAGTACATATATGTATACATAAATAAATAGATTTTGGCTTACTGCGGACTACGGTAAATTGGTTCTTTTCCGGAATCACAAATTGTTTTTAACCCAGAGAATGAAATTATTAAAAGACATAAAACGATTTTTGCTTATTACGGAAAATCGGTCCTTTTCAATGCCACAAATTATTGTAAAATATATAAATAGATACATATTTGCTTTTTCATATTTATAACATAAATCAAGAAACAAGAAAATTGAGTCAAGTGTCTACAGGTAAGCAATTCAATTTTAACATAAGGTGGCATTTTGGTAAATATTTTATCTATGTATGTATGTATGTATAGTATATAATTTTTTCTTTTTCATATGATCACAATAAATCGTAAATTTTACTCTTTTAAAATAATTGGTAGCCCTGAAAAGGGCTTTTTTGTTGGTCATGTTGGTTTTCGCGTTTTGCTTATTTCTTTGCTGCGACTTTCTTAGCAGCACCTTTTTTTGCGGCCGTCACTACTTTTGGCTTGGCTGCTTTTGGAGATTTTGTCGCAGCTTTTGTTGGTTTTGTGGGCTTTTGCTTCGGTGTCTTGCTTTTCACTTCTCCTGTTTTTTTCACAGTTTTAGCAACAGCTTTCGCAGTTTTCTTTTTTTCCACTTTCTTTGTAGATGCAGGTTGTTTCTTCGAATCACCAACTGCTGCTTTTTCCTTCTTCGGTTTCTTGGTTACTGTCTTTGAAGCAGCAGGCTTTTTCTCCTTAGCCTCAATGCTTTTCACCTTCGGTTTTGGCTTTGCAACAGTTTTTGACAATTTAAAAGAACCGGCAGCACCTTTACCTTTTGTTTGAATCAAAGCTCCATTTGTCACTGCACTTTTTAAGTATTTCTTAATAAATGGCGCCAATCTATCAACGTCAACTTTATAATTTCCTGCAAGATATTTCTTAATGGCAGGCAACGAAGATCCACCACGTTCTTTTAACATCTTAATGGCATTTGTAACCATTTCCGATGTTGGTGGATGAGTCGCCTTAGCTTTTGGTTTCTTAGGAGCAGCTGCCGCCTTTTTAGTCTTCTGAGATTGAGACTCTCCCTTACCCGCCACCGCAACAACTACTGTGCTTACTTCGGCCATATTTACGATCGCAAACACTTCTTCAATAAAACTCGAGATAACACACACAAAACTTTATCGTACTCGTACGGGTTTGGCCTGCTGCTTCTAGACAAATCTCCTGCTGCATTTTTGTGAGAAGTTCGACGAAAGCGTTCAAGCAAAATGATTCTGTCTCCATACAAATTGGGAACAATTTTGTTTAATGCAATTTATGGTTTTTTCAACTTTTCGGTATGTTTATTTAACATTTATATATAAACACGTTCGGGATTCGATAAAGCTGCAACTCTAGAATAGTAAAAAAATATAATTTTCAACGGGAATCTCAGCCTTAGTATTAAAATTACCAAAAAACTGCACTAAAAGTCTCGCTTTCGGGAAAAAATTTTCAAATAAAAATTGTTTATAAATAATCTAAGTATAGTAGAGTATCTTTATTTGTCGGAAATAGTGAATTTCTATCATACCCTTCTAAATATAATCATATTTTGTCCAAAACGACTCATATTGATGAGATAAATAATTTTTTCTTTCGTTCAACTCACAAACTGAAGAGTTGGATGCTTTGAGCGTTTTCATTGTTATTTTCGGTCAAAAAAACCACAGAGAAAATGCGCGCAAATTGATTAATCGTTATATATTGTATTTGTAAATAATAGTTTTATGCTAATTTAGTGCTTCAATATTATTATTTTTGCTTGATGCCTACATTGTAATTAAATAAATTTATAACCCACATATTAAGATTTAGAAATGATTTTCAATGTTTGTGTAGTCGGAGAAAAATGTCCCAGAAAATATTTGGTTGGAGAAAAATAACTTACTAAAATAATATGAATATGTTTTTAAAAACCGACATATATTCAGGTTTTATTAACAAAAAAAAAACTCCATAATTTTTCCCTAAAAAAACATGTAATTTTGTAAATAATTTTCCAGCTCGCCTAAATGGTCAGATATTTCCAAATCTGATATTCATTTTTATTTGTGCTAGGAAATTTCTCAAACAAAGTTATTTATTATTAAATGATTCATTATAGTTTTCTCTTTGTACTCTTTTGAATTATTCGGATTTTTGCCTAGATGTTTAGATTTAATTTTTTTATGGGCTTTTCGTAACTCCTCGTTTAGAAATAAAGCTTCATATATAGCCTTTGTACTTTGACTTAACATTATTTTAAAAATGTTTTAATGAAACATAAAATATTTGTTGTTTTAATTAATAATAATAAAAAAGAATATATTTATAGTATGTACATATATAATAATAGTTCACTCTTTCATAAAATTTTTGGTAGCCCTGAAAAGGGCTGTTTTGTTTTTTTCCGCCTGTGATAAAATCTCAATAGTCTTTTTATGCCTTCTTTTCCGTCTTCTTGGGTAGCAACACAGCCTGAATATTTGGTAAAACACCACCTTGAGCGATTGTAACTCCCGAGAGTAATTTGTTCAATTCCTCATCGTTGCGAATAGCCAATTGTAAATGCCTCGGAATAATTCTCGTTTTTTTGTTATCACGAGCAGCATTGCCAGCCAATTCCAAAACTTCAGCAGCTAAATATTCCATAACTGCGGCTAAATAAACTGGTGCTCCGGCTCCAACACGTTCAGCATAATTTCCCTTTCGCAACAAACGATGAATACGACCAACTGGAAACTGCAAACCAGCGCGGTTCGACCGGGACTTTGCCTTGCCCTTCACTTTTCCACCTTTACCGCGTCCAGACATTTTATTAAACTTTATTTAGTTATTTAGTTAGCACAAACAGAACTCAACCCAACTGAACTCAACGACAATTCTCACAAGAATGAGTGAGCATTCCTCAAAAGCGCTCTTATTTATGCGCATCTTTCCCGCATACCAATATAAAAATTCACCTTCGGAGAGGGGATAGAACGAATGCACGCAAAATGAATAAGAATTGCTGGTTCAACGGAGTCTGGCACAGTTTGTGACCAAGTGCCGTCAAGTAAAGTAGAGTTCAAGTTCAATTGAAAGTAAATTTGTGAAAATGCCCCCAAAGACAAGTGGAAAGGCAGCGAAGAAGGCTGGCAAAGCCCAGAAAAATATTTCCAAGAGTGAAAAGAAGAAGAAGCGCAAGAGGAAGGAGAGCTATGCCATTTATATCTACAAAGTTTTGAAACAAGTTCATCCAGATACCGGCATTTCATCAAAGGCAATGAGCATTATGAACAGTTTTGTGAATGATATCTTTGAAAGGATTGCCGCTGAGGCTTCGCGTTTAGCTCATTATAATAAGCGTTCAACGATTACAAGTCGGGAAATTCAAACAGCCGTCAGGCTCTTGTTGCCTGGAGAACTTGCAAAACACGCCGTTAGTGAGGGAACGAAGGCCGTTACTAAATATACCAGCTCAAAATAACTTGATTGTGACCGGAAAACTAAACAAAAAGGCCCTTTTCAGGGCCACCAATTTTTTAAACAAAGAGTCTAAATGAATAAATTGTAATATTCTTGCTACGATCATTTTTAAATACATTTTATTATTTATTGATAAAAAATAAACTTGAGTCAAGAGAATACATATCACAGGTTAACATCAAATTTGAGCCCGAACAAATAGCAAATTATTTTCATAGATTTGATTCTTCCATTTTAAGTAAAAAAATTGTTAAGAAGTGAAAAAAAAAAACCGTAATTTTACCGTTTATAAAAAATCATTAATAAATAACGAATTGGAATTGTTTGTTCTAGAAGCTAGCAACATAACGTAAATAAAAGCTTCAAACATAAACTATTATGTATATGAAAGTAAAAAAAGGCTTCAAAACATGAATTTGATTTTTTCCATAAACTTATTATTTCATACAATCGATGTCGATTAAGAAATAAATATAGACCTTAAGAAGGGTGTGGGTATCTTTTCATTATTTCGACACATGACAAATAAAAAAAAAATTATGCAATAAAACGAGACTCTTTGTTGATCGGTGAATTGAAATCACAGCCAAACCATCAGTTTTTTCTTTTAGTTGAGATTGAGAATCCGATTTTTGCATTAATTTACAAATGGCCGCTAATATTGAAAGTTTGTATAGAAAAATTCGTCTAATGTGTGGTGTAATTTCCCATATCAATTTTACTCAATGTTTATTATAATTTGTGGTCCTGAAAAGGACCGATTTTTAAGATGGTGGTTTTTATAGACGTTTCTAGATGTTTAAGCACGTTCGCCTCGAATTCGCCTGGCCAATTGGATGTCTTTTGGCATTATTGTGACACGTTTAGCATGAATTGCGCACAAGTTTGTATCTTCAAATAAACCGACCAAGTAGGCTTCGCTGGCTTCTTGTAAAGCCATAACAGCGGAGCTTTGGAAGCGTAAGTCAGTTTTAAAATCTTGCGCAATTTCCCTCACTAACCGTTGGAATGGTAATTTTCTAATAAGCAACTCGGTACTCTTTTGATAGCGTCGAATTTCACGAAGAGCAACAGTTCCAGGGCGATAACGATGGGGTTTCTTAACGCCACCGGTAGCTGGTGCACTTTTACGCGCAGCCTTTGTTGCCAACTGTTTGCGGGGTGCTTTACCACCAGTCGATTTACGAGCTGTTTGCTTGGTTCGCGCCATTTCAAAAAATCAAATCACTTTTTAATTTCGATTTTCAAACACTGCACTGAACAACAACACACGAAGAGCACTTCAAGAATGAGAAATTTCTGATCCAGCGTCGCTTATTTATAGCGCGGTATTTCACACACACATTCGAATACAAGCATTACTTTATAGTGTGAAAGTTTTGTTAGTATTGCGGAAATTTTGTATAAATAAGCGGAACGTTTGGCACTCCAGTCACTTGGTGATCTGTTCTTGAAGTGTAAGGTGTTCTCTTAAATAAATTGCAGTGTTTTAAAAATGACTGGTCGTGGCAAAGGTGGAAAGGGTTTGGGAAAAGGAGGAGCCAAACGGCATCGTAAAGTTCTCCGTGATAACATTCAAGGAATTACAAAGCCGGCCATTCGTCGCTTGGCTCGTCGTGGTGGTGTCAAGCGGATATCCGGTTTAATTTATGAGGAAACTCGTGGAGTTCTCAAAGTATTCTTAGAAAATGTTATCCGTGACGCTGTTACTTACACAGAACATGCCAAAAGGAAAACTGTCACTGCGATGGATGTCGTTTATGCCTTAAAAAGACAAGGGCGCACTCTTTATGGATTCGGCGGCTAAAAAATTCAAATTTCATACATACAACGGAAAATCGGTCCTTTTCAGGACCACAAATTATTTTTAATCATAGAGTGAAATTATTATAAAATATATACATACCTAAATAAATTTTTACTTACACAGCTTACTACAATCTACGGTAAATTGGTTCTTTCCTGGATCACGAATTATTTTTAATCAGATAAACTATAAAGTACATATATGTATACATAAATAAATAGATTTTGGCTTACTGCGGACTACGGTAAATTGGTTCTTTTCCGGAATCACAAATTGTTTTTAACCCAGAGAATGAAATTATTAAAAGACATAAAACGATTTTTGCTTATTACGGAAAATCGGTCCTTTTCAATGCCACAAATTATTGTAAAATATATAAATAGATACATATTTGCTTTTTCATATTTATAACATAAATCAAGAAACAAGAAAATTGAGTCAAGTGTCTACAGGTAAGCAATTCAATTTTAACATAAGGTGGCATTTTGGTAAATATTTTATCTATGTATGTATGTATGTATAGTATATAATTTTTTCTTTTTCATATGATCACAATAAATCGTAAATTTTACTCTTTTAAAATAATTGGTAGCCCTGAAAAGGGCTTTTTTGTTGGTCATGTTGGTTTTCGCGTTTTGCTTATTTCTTTGCTGCGACTTTCTTAGCAGCACCTTTTTTTGCGGCCGTCACTACTTTTGGCTTGGCTGCTTTTGGAGATTTTGTCGCAGCTTTTGTTGGTTTTGTGGGCTTTTGCTTCGGTGTCTTGCTTTTCACTTCTCCTGTTTTTTTCACAGTTTTAGCAACAGCTTTCGCAGTTTTCTTTTTTTCCACTTTCTTTGTAGATGCAGGTTGTTTCTTCGAATCACCAACTGCTGCTTTTTCCTTCTTCGGTTTCTTGGTTACTGTCTTTGAAGCAGCAGGCTTTTTCTCCTTAGCCTCAATGCTTTTCACCTTCGGTTTTGGCTTTGCAACAGTTTTTGACAATTTAAAAGAACCGGCAGCACCTTTACCTTTTGTTTGAATCAAAGCTCCATTTGTCACTGCACTTTTTAAGTATTTCTTAATAAATGGCGCCAATCTATCAACGTCAACTTTATAATTTCCTGCAAGATATTTCTTAATGGCAGGCAACGAAGATCCACCACGTTCTTTTAACATCTTAATGGCATTTGTAACCATTTCCGATGTTGGTGGATGAGTCGCCTTAGCTTTTGGTTTCTTAGGAGCAGCTGCCGCCTTTTTAGTCTTCTGAGATTGAGACTCTCCCTTACCCGCCACCGCAACAACTACTGTGCTTACTTCGGCCATATTTACGATCGCAAACACTTCTTCAATAAAACTCGAGATAACACACACAAAACTTTATCGTACTCGTACGGGTTTGGCCTGCTGCTTCTAGACAAATCTCCTGCTGCATTTTTGTGAGAAGTTCGACGAAAGCGTTCAAGCAAAATGATTCTGTCTCCATACAAATTGGGAACAATTTTGTTTAATGCAATTTATGGTTTTTTCAACTTTTCGGTATGTTTATTTAACATTTATATATAAACACGTTCGGGATTCGATAAAGCTGCAACTCTAGAATAGTAAAAAAATATAATTTTCAACGGGAATCTCAGCCTTAGTATTAAAATTACCAAAAAACTGCACTAAAAGTCTCGCTTTCGGGAAAAAATTTTCAAATAAAAATTGTTTATAAATAATCTAAGTATAGTAGAGTATCTTTATTTGTCGGAAATAGTGAATTTCTATCATACCCTTCTAAATATAATCATATTTTGTCCAAAACGACTCATATTGATGAGATAAATAATTTTTTCTTTCGTTCAACTCACAAACTGAAGAGTTGGATGCTTTGAGCGTTTTCATTGTTATTTTCGGTCAAAAAAACCACAGAGAAAATGCGCGCAAATTGATTAATCGTTGTATATTGTATTTGTAAATAATAGTTTTATGCTAATTTAGTGCTTCAATATTATTATTTTTGCTTGATGCCTACATTGTAATTAAATAAATTTATAACCCACATATTAAGATTTAGAAATGATTTTCAATGTTTGTGTAGTCGGAGAAAAATGTCCCAGAAAATATTTGGTTGGAGAAAAATAACTTACTAAAATAATATGAATATGTTTTTAAAAACCGACATATATTCAGGTTTTATTAACAAAAAAAAAACTCCATAATTTTTCCCTAAAAAAACATGTAATTTTGTAAATAATTTTCCAGCTCGCCTAAATGGTCAGATATTTCCAAATCTGATATTCATTTTTATTTGTGCTAGGAAATTTCTCAAACAAAGTTATTTATTATTAAATGATTCATTATAGTTTTCTCTTTGTACTCTTTTGAATTATTCGGATTTTTGCCTAGATGTTTAGATTTAATTTTTTTATGGGCTTTTCGTAACTCCTCGTTTAGAAATAAAGCTTCATATATAGCCTTTGTACTTTGACTTAACATTATTTTAAAAATGTTTTAATGAAACATAAAATATTTGTTGTTTTAATTAATAATAATAAAAAAGAATATATTTATAGTATGTACATATATAATAATAGTTCACTCTTTCATAAAATTTTTGGTAGCCCTGAAAAGGGCTGTTTTGTTTTTTTCCGCCTGTGATAAAATCTCAATAGTCTTTTTATGCCTTCTTTTCCGTCTTCTTGGGTAGCAACACAGCCTGAATATTTGGTAAAACACCACCTTGAGCGATTGTAACTCCCGAGAGTAATTTGTTCAATTCCTCATCGTTGCGAATAGCCAATTGTAAATGCCTCGGAATAATTCTCGTTTTTTTGTTATCACGAGCAGCATTGCCAGCCAATTCCAAAACTTCAGCAGCTAAATATTCCATAACTGCGGCTAAATAAACTGGTGCTCCGGCTCCAACACGTTCAGCATAATTTCCCTTTCGCAACAAACGATGAATACGACCAACTGGAAACTGCAAACCAGCGCGGTTCGACCGGGACTTTGCCTTGCCCTTCACTTTTCCACCTTTACCGCGTCCAGACATTTTATTAAACTTTATTTAGTTATTTAGTTAGCACAAACAGAACTCAACCCAACTGAACTCAACGACAATTCTCACAAGAATGAGTGAGCATTCCTCAAAAGCGCTCTTATTTATGCGCATCTTTCCCGCATACCAATATAAAAATTCACCTTCGGAGAGGGGATAGAACGAATGCACGCAAAATGAATAAGAATTGCTGGTTCAACGGAGTCTGGCACAGTTTGTGACCAAGTGCCGTCAAGTAAAGTAGAGTTCAAGTTCAATTGAAAGTAAATTTGTGAAAATGCCCCCAAAGACAAGTGGAAAGGCAGCGAAGAAGGCTGGCAAAGCCCAGAAAAATATTTCCAAGAGTGAAAAGAAGAAGAAGCGCAAGAGGAAGGAGAGCTATGCCATTTATATCTACAAAGTTTTGAAACAAGTTCATCCAGATACCGGCATTTCATCAAAGGCAATGAGCATTATGAACAGTTTTGTGAATGATATCTTTGAAAGGATTGCCGCTGAGGCTTCGCGTTTAGCTCATTATAATAAGCGTTCAACGATTACAAGTCGGGAAATTCAAACAGCCGTCAGGCTCTTGTTGCCTGGAGAACTTGCAAAACACGCCGTTAGTGAGGGAACGAAGGCCGTTACTAAATATACCAGCTCAAAATAACTTGATTGTGACCGGAAAACTAAACAAAAAGGCCCTTTTCAGGGCCACCAATTTTTTAAACAAAGAGTCTAAATGAATAAATTGTAATATTCTTGCTACGATCATTTTTAAATACATTTTATTATTTATTGATAAAAAATAAACTTGAGTCAAGAGAATACATATCACAGGTTAACATCAAATTTGAGCCCGAACAAATAGCAAATTATTTTCATAGATTTGATTCTTCCATTTTAAGTAAAAAAATTGTTAAGAAGTGAAAAAAAAAAAACCGTAATTTTACCGTTTATAAAAAATCATTAATAAATAACGAATTGGAATTGTTTGTTCTAGAAGCTAGCAACATAACGTAAATAAAAGCTTCAAACATAAACTATTATGTATATGAAAGTAAAAAAAGGCTTCAAAACATGAATTTGATTTTTTCCATAAACTTATTATTTCATACAATCGATGTCGATTAAGAAATAAATATAGACCTTAAGAAGGGTGTGGGTATCTTTTCATTATTTCGACACATGACAAATAAAAAAAAAATTATGCAATAAAACGAGACTCTTTGTTGATCGGTGAATTGAAATCACAGCCAAACCATCAGTTTTTTCTTTTAGTTGAGATTGAGAATCCGATTTTTGCATTAATTTACAAATGGCCGCTAATATTGAAAGTTTGTATAGAAAAATTCGTCTAATGTGTGGTGTAATTTCCCATATCAATTTTACTCAATGTTTATTATAATTTGTGGTCCTGAAAAGGACCGATTTTTAAGATGGTGGTTTTTATAGACGTTTCTAGATGTTTAAGCACGTTCGCCTCGAATTCGCCTGGCCAATTGGATGTCTTTTGGCATTATTGTGACACGTTTAGCATGAATTGCGCACAAGTTTGTATCTTCAAATAAACCGACCAAGTAGGCTTCGCTGGCTTCTTGTAAAGCCATAACAGCGGAGCTTTGGAAGCGTAAGTCAGTTTTAAAATCTTGCGCAATTTCCCTCACTAACCGTTGGAATGGTAATTTTCTAATAAGCAACTCGGTACTCTTTTGATAGCGTCGAATTTCACGAAGAGCAACAGTTCCAGGGCGATAACGATGGGGTTTCTTAACGCCACCGGTAGCTGGTGCACTTTTACGCGCAGCCTTTGTTGCCAACTGTTTGCGGGGTGCTTTACCACCAGTCGATTTACGAGCTGTTTGCTTGGTTCGCGCCATTTCAAAAAATCAAATCACTTTTTAATTTCGATTTTCAAACACTGCACTGAACAACAACACACGAAGAGCACTTCAAGAATGAGAAATTTCTGATCCAGCGTCGCTTATTTATAGCGCGGTATTTCACACACACATTCGAATACAAGCATTACTTTATAGTGTGAAAGTTTTGTTAGTATTGCGGAAATTTTGTATAAATAAGCGGAACGTTTGGCACTCCAGTCACTTGGTGATCTGTTCTTGAAGTGTAAGGTGTTCTCTTAAATAAATTGCAGTGTTTTAAAAATGACTGGTCGTGGCAAAGGTGGAAAGGGTTTGGGAAAAGGAGGAGCCAAACGGCATCGTAAAGTTCTCCGTGATAACATTCAAGGAATTACAAAGCCGGCCATTCGTCGCTTGGCTCGTCGTGGTGGTGTCAAGCGGATATCCGGTTTAATTTATGAGGAAACTCGTGGAGTTCTCAAAGTATTCTTAGAAAATGTTATCCGTGACGCTGTTACTTACACAGAACATGCCAAAAGGAAAACTGTCACTGCGATGGATGTCGTTTATGCCTTAAAAAGACAAGGGCGCACTCTTTATGGATTCGGCGGCTAAAAAATTCAAATTTCATACATACAACGGAAAATCGGTCCTTTTCAGGACCACAAATTATTTTTAATCATAGAGTGAAATTATTATAAAATATATACATACCTAAATAAATTTTTACTTACACAGCTTACTACAATCTACGGTAAATTGGTTCTTTCCTGGATCACGAATTATTTTTAATCAGATAAACTATAAAGTACATATACATATGTATACATAAATAAATAGATTTTGGCTTACTGCGGACTACGGTAAATTGGTTCTTTTCCGGAATCACAAATTGTTTTTAACCCAGAGAATGAAATTATTAAAAGACATAAAACGATTTTTGCTTATTACGGAAAATCGGTCCTTTTCAATGCCACAAATTATTGTAAAATATATAAATAGATACATATTTGCTTTTTCATATTTATAACATAAATCAAGAAACAAGAAAATTGAGTCAAGTGTCTACAGGTAAGCAATTCAATTTTAACATAAGGTGGCATTTTGGTAAATATTTTATCTATGTATGTATGTATGTATAGTATATAATTTTTTCTTTTTCATATGATCACAATAAATCGTAAATTTTACTCTTTTAAAATAATTGGTAGCCCTGAAAAGGGCTTTTTTGTTGGTCATGTTGGTTTTCGCGTTTTGCTTATTTCTTTGCTGCGACTTTCTTAGCAGCACCTTTTTTTGCGGCCGTCACTACTTTTGGCTTGGCTGCTTTTGGAGATTTTGTCGCAGCTTTTGTTGGTTTTGTGGGCTTTTGCTTCGGTGTCTTGCTTTTCACTTCTCCTGTTTTTTTCACAGTTTTAGCAACAGCTTTCGCAGTTTTCTTTTTTTCCACTTTCTTTGTAGATGCAGGTTGTTTCTTCGAATCACCAACTGCTGCTTTTTCCTTCTTCGGTTTCTTGGTTACTGTCTTTGAAGCAGCAGGCTTTTTCTCCTTAGCCTCAAAGCTTTTCACCTTCGGTTTTGGCTTTGCAACAGTTTTTGACAATTTAAAAGAACCGGCAGCACCTTTACCTTTTGTTTGAATCAAAGCTCCATTTGTCACTGCACTTTTTAAGTATTTCTTAATAAATGGCGCCAATCTATCAACGTCAACTTTATAATTTCCTGCAAGATATTTCTTAATGGCAGGCAACGAAGATCCACCACGTTCTTTTAACATCTTAATGGCATTTGTAACCATTTCCGATGTTGGTGGATGAGTCGCCTTAGCTTTTGGTTTCTTAGGAGCAGCTGCCGCCTTTTTAGTCTTCTGAGATTGAGACTCTCCCTTACCCGCCACCGCAACAACTACTGTGCTTACTTCGGCCATATTTACGATCGCAAACACTTCTTCAATAAAACTCGAGATAACACACACAAAACTTTATCGTACTCGTACGGGTTTGGCCTGCTGCTTCTAGACAAATCTCCTGCTGCATTTTTGTGAGAAGTTCGACGAAAGCGTTCAAGCAAAATGATTCTGTCTCCATACAAATTGGGAACAATTTTGTTTAATGCAATTTATGGTTTTTTCAACTTTTCGGTATGTTTATTTAACATTTATATATAAACACGTTCGGGATTCGATAAAGCTGCAACTCTAGAATAGTAAAAAAATATAATTTTCAACGGGAATCTCAGCCTTAGTATTAAAATTACCAAAAAACTGCACTAAAAGTCTCGCTTTCGGGAAAAAATTTTCAAATAAAAATTGTTTATAAATAATCTAAGTATAGTAGAGTATCTTTATTTGTCGGAAATAGTGAATTTCTATCATACCCTTCTAAATATAATCATATTTTGTCCAAAACGACTCATATTGATGAGATAAATAATTTTTTCTTTCGTTCAACTCACAAACTGAAGAGTTGGATGCTTTGAGCGTTTTCATTGTTATTTTCGGTCAAAAAAACCACAGAGAAAATGCGCGCAAATTGATTAATCGTTATATATTGTATTTGTAAATAATAGTTTTATGCTAATTTAGTGCTTCAATATTATTATTTTTGCTTGATGCCTACATTGTAATTAAATAAATTTATAACCCACATATTAAGATTTAGAAATGATTTTCAATGTTTGTGTAGTCGGAGAAAAATGTCCCAGAAAATATTTGGTTGGAGAAAAATAACTTACTAAAATAATATGAATATGTTTTTAAAAACCGACATATATTCAGGTTTTATTAACAAAAAAAAAACTCCATAATTTTTCCCTAAAAAAACATGTAATTTTGTAAATAATTTTCCAGCTCGCCTAAATGGTCAGATATTTCCAAATCTTATATTCATTTTTATTTGTGCTAGGAAATTTCTCAAACAAAGTTATTTATTATTAAATGATTCATTATAGTTTTCTCTTTGTACTCTTTTGAATTATTCGGATTTTTGCCTAGATGTTTAGATTTAATTTTTTTATGGGCTTTTCGTAACTCCTCGTTTAGAAATAAAGCTTCATATATAGCCTTTGTACTTTGACTTAACATTATTTTAAAAATGTTTTAATGAAACATAAAATATTTGTTGTTTTAATTAATAATAATAAAAAAGAATATATTTATAGTATGTACATATATAATAATAGTTCACTCTTTCATAAAATTTTTGGTAGCCCTGAAAAGGGCTGTTTTGTTTTTTTCCGCCTGTGATAAAATCTCAATAGTCTTTTTATGCCTTCTTTTCCGTCTTCTTGGGTAGCAACACAGCCTGAATATTTGGTAAAACACCACCTTGAGCGATTGTAACTCCCGAGAGTAATTTGTTCAATTCCTCATCGTTGCGAATAGCCAATTGTAAATGCCTCGGAATAATTCTCGTTTTTTTGTTATCACGAGCAGCATTGCCAGCCAATTCCAAAACTTCAGCGGCTAAATATTCCATAACTGCGGCTAAATAAACTGGTGCTCCGGCTCCAACACGTTCAGCATAATTTCCCTTTCGCAACAAACGATGAATACGACCAACTGGAAACTGCAAACCAGCGCGGTTCGACCGGGACTTTGCCTTGCCCTTCACTTTTCCACCTTTACCGCGTCCAGACATTTTATTAAACTTTATTTAGTTATTTAGTTAGCACAAACAGAACTCAACCCAACTGAACTCAACGACAATTCTCACAAGAATGAGTGAGCATTCCTCAAAAGCGCTCTTATTTATGCGCATCTTTCCCGCATACCAATATAAAAATTCACCTTCGGAGAGGGGATAGAACGAATGCACGCAAAATGAATAAGAATTGCTGGTTCAACGGAGTCTGGCACAGTTTGTGACCAAGTGCCGTCAAGTAAAGTAGAGTTCAAGTTCAATTGAAAGTAAATTTGTGAAAATGCCCCCAAAGACAAGTGGAAAGGCAGCGAAGAAGGCTGGCAAAGCCCAGAAAAATATTTCCAAGAGTGAAAAGAAGAAGAAGCGCAAGAGGAAGGAGAGCTATGCCATTTATATCTACAAAGTTTTGAAACAAGTTCATCCAGATACCGGCATTTCATCAAAGGCAATGAGCATTATGAACAGTTTTGTGAATGATATCTTTGAAAGGATTGCCGCTGAGGCTTCGCGTTTAGCTCATTATAATAAGCGTTCAACGATTACAAGTCGGGAAATTCAAACAGCCGTCAGGCTCTTGTTGCCTGGAGAACTTGCAAAACACGCCGTTAGTGAGGGAACGAAGGCCGTTACTAAATATACCAGCTCAAAATAACTTGATTGTGACCGGAAAACTAAACAAAAAGGCCCTTTTCAGGGCCACCAATTTTTTAAACAAAGAGTCTAAATGAATAAATTGTAATATTCTTGCTACGATCATTTTTAAATACATTTTATTATTTATTGATAAAAAATAAACTTGAGTCAAGAGAATACATATCACAGGTTAACATCAAATTTGAGCCCGAACAAATAGCAAATTATTTTCATAGATTTGATTCTTCCATTTTAAGTAAAAAAATTGTTAAGAAGTGAAAAAAAAAAACCGTAATTTTACCGTTTATAAAAAATCATTAATAAATAACGAATTGGAATTGTTTGTTCTAGAAGCTAGCAACATAACGTAAATAAAAGCTTCAAACATAAACTATTATGTATATGAAAGTAAAAAAAGGCTTCAAAACATGAATTTGATTTTTTCCATAAACTTATTATTTCATACAATCGATGTCGATTAAGAAATAAATATAGACCTTAAGAAGGGTGTGGGTATCTTTTCATTATTTCGACACATGACAAATAAAAAAAAAATTATGCAATAAAACGAGACTCTTTGTTGATCGGTGAATTGAAATCACAGCCAAACCATCAGTTTTTTCTTTTAGTTGAGATTGAGAATCCGATTTTTGCATTAATTTACAAATGGCCGCTAATATTGAAAGTTTGTATAGAAAAATTCGTCTAATGTGTGGTGTAATTTCCCATATCAATTTTACTCAATGTTTATTATAATTTGTGGTCCTGAAAAGGACCGATTTTTAAGATGGTGGTTTTTATAGACGTTTCTAGATGTTTAAGCACGTTCGCCTCGAATTCGCCTGGCCAATTGGATGTCTTTTGGCATTATTGTGACACGTTTAGCATGAATTGCGCACAAGTTTGTATCTTCAAATAAACCGACCAAGTAGGCTTCGCTGGCTTCTTGTAAAGCCATAACAGCGGAGCTTTGGAAGCGTAAGTCAGTTTTAAAATCTTGCGCAATTTCCCTCACTAACCGTTGGAATGGTAATTTTCTAATAAGCAACTCGGTACTCTTTTGATAGCGTCGAATTTCACGAAGAGCAACAGTTCCAGGGCGATAACGATGGGGTTTCTTAACGCCACCGGTAGCTGGTGCACTTTTACGCGCAGCCTTTGTTGCCAACTGTTTGCGGGGTGCTTTACCACCAGTCGATTTACGAGCTGTTTGCTTGGTTCGCGCCATTTCAAAAAATCAAATCACTTTTTAATTTCGATTTTCAAACACTGCACTGAACAACAACACACGAAGAGCACTTCAAGAATGAGAAATTTCTGATCCAGCGTCGCTTATTTATAGCGCGGTATTTCACACACACATTCGAATACAAGCATTACTTTATAGTGTGAAAGTTTTGTTAGTATTGCGGAAATTTTGTATAAATAAGCGGAACGTTTGGCACTCCAGTCACTTGGTGATCTGTTCTTGAAGTGTAAGGTGTTCTCTTAAATAAATTGCAGTGTTTTAAAAATGACTGGTCGTGGCAAAGGTGGAAAGGGTTTGGGAAAAGGAGGAGCCAAACGGCATCGTAAAGTTCTCCGTGATAACATTCAAGGAATTACAAAGCCGGCCATTCGTCGCTTGGCTCGTCGTGGTGGTGTCAAGCGGATATCCGGTTTAATTTATGAGGAAACTCGTGGAGTTCTCAAAGTATTCTTAGAAAATGTTATCCGTGACGCTGTTACTTACACAGAACATGCCAAAAGGAAAACTGTCACTGCGATGGATGTCGTTTATGCCTTAAAAAGACAAGGGCGCACTCTTTATGGATTCGGCGGCTAAAAAATTCAAATTTCATACATACAACGGAAAATCGGTCCTTTTCAGGACCACAAATTATTTTTAATCATAGAGTGAAATTATTATAAAATATATACATACCTAAATAAATTTTTACTTACACAGCTTACTACAATCTACGGTAAATTGGTTCTTTCCTGGATCACGAATTATTTTTAATCAGATAAACTATAAAGTACATATATGTATACATAAATAAATAGATTTTGGCTTACTGCGGACTACGGTAAATTGGTTCTTTTCCGGAATCACAAATTGTTTTTAACCCAGAGAATGAAATTATTAAAAGACATAAAACGATTTTTGCTTATTACGGAAAATCGGTCCTTTTCAATGCCACAAATTATTGTAAAATATATAAATAGATACATATTTGCTTTTTCATATTTATAACATAAATCAAGAAACAAGAAAATTGAGTCAAGTGTCTACAGGTAAGCAATTCAATTTTAACATAAGGTGGCATTTTGGTAAATATTTTATCTATGTATGTATGTATGTATAGTATATAATTTTTTCTTTTTCATATGATCACAATAAATCGTAAATTTTACTCTTTTAAAATAATTGGTAGCCCTGAAAAGGGCTTTTTTGTTGGTCATGTTGGTTTTCGCGTTTTGCTTATTTCTTTGCTGCGACTTTCTTAGCAGCACCTTTTTTTGCGGCCGTCACTACTTTTGGCTTGGCTGCTTTTGGAGATTTTGTCGCAGCTTTTGTTGGTTTTGTGGGCTTTTGCTTCGGTGTCTTGCTTTTCACTTCTCCTGTTTTTTTCACAGTTTTAGCAACAGCTTTCGCAGTTTTCTTTTTTTCCACTTTCTTTGTAGATGCAGGTTGTTTCTTCGAATCACCAACTGCTGCTTTTTCCTTCTTCGGTTTCTTGGTTACTGTCTTTGAAGCAGCAGGCTTTTTCTCCTTAGCCTCAATGCTTTTCACCTTCGGTTTTGGCTTTGCAACAGTTTTTGACAATTTAAAAGAACCGGCAGCACCTTTACCTTTTGTTTGAATCAAAGCTCCATTTGTCACTGCACTTTTTAAGTATTTCTTAATAAATGGCGCCAATCTATCAACGTCAACTTTATAATTTCCTGCAAGATATTTCTTAATGGCAGGCAACGAAGATCCACCACGTTCTTTTAACATCTTAATGGCATTTGTAACCATTTCCGATGTTGGTGGATGAGTCGCCTTAGCTTTTGGTTTCTTAGGAGCAGCTGCCGCCTTTTTAGTCTTCTGAGATTGAGACTCTCCCTTACCCGCCACCGCAACAACTACTGTGCTTACTTCGGCCATATTTACGATCGCAAACACTTCTTCAATAAAACTCGAGATAACACACACAAAACTTTATCGTACTCGTACGGGTTTGGCCTGCTGCTTCTAGACAAATCTCCTGCTGCATTTTTGTGAGAAGTTCGACGAAAGCGTTCAAGCAAAATGATTCTGTCTCCATACAAATTGGGAACAATTTTGTTTAATGCAATTTATGGTTTTTTCAACTTTTCGGTATGTTTATTTAACATTTATATATAAACACGTTCGGGATTCGATAAAGCTGCAACTCTAGAATAGTAAAAAAATATAATTTTCAACGGGAATCTCAGCCTTAGTATTAAAATTACCAAAAAACTGCACTAAAAGTCTCGCTTTCGGGAAAAAATTTTCAAATAAAAATTGTTTATAAATAATCTAAGTATAGTAGAGTATCTTTATTTGTCGGAAATAGTGAATTTCTATCATACCCTTCTAAATATAATCATATTTTGTCCAAAACGACTCATATTGATGAGATAAATAATTTTTTCTTTCGTTCAACTCACAAACTGAAGAGTTGGATGCTTTGAGCGTTTTCATTGTTATTTTCGGTCAAAAAAACCACAGAGAAAATGCGCGCAAATTGATTAATCGTTATATATTGTATTTGTAAATAATAGTTTTATGCTAATTTAGTGCTTCAATATTATTATTTTTGCTTGATGCCTACATTGTAATTAAATAAATTTATAACCCACATATTAAGATTTAGAAATGATTTTCAATGTTTGTGTAGTCGGAGAAAAATGTCCCAGAAAATATTTGGTTGGAGAAAAATAACTTACTAAAATAATATGAATATGTTTTTAAAAACCGACATATATTCAGGTTTTATTAACAAAAAAAAAACTCCATAATTTTTCCCTAAAAAAACATGTAATTTTGTAAATAATTTTCCAGCTCGCCTAAATGGTCAGATATTTCCAAATCTGATATTCATTTTTATTTGTGCTAGGAAATTTCTCAAACAAAGTTATTTATTATTAAATGATTCATTATAGTTTTCTCTTTGTACTCTTTTGAATTATTCGGATTTTTGCCTAGATGTTTAGATTTAATTTTTTTATGGGCTTTTCGTAACTCCTCGTTTAGAAATAAAGCTTCATATATAGCCTTTGTACTTTGACTTAACATTATTTTAAAAATGTTTTAATGAAACATAAAATATTTGTTGTTTTAATTAATAATAATAAAAAAGAATATATTTATAGTATGTACATATATAATAATAGTTCACTCTTTCATAAAATTTTTGGTAGCCCTGAAAAGGGCTGTTTTGTTTTTTTCCGCCTGTGATAAAATCTCAATAGTCTTTTTATGCCTTCTTTTCCGTCTTCTTGGGTAGCAACACAGCCTGAATATTTGGTAAAACACCACCTTGAGCGATTGTAACTCCCGAGAGTAATTTGTTCAATTCCTCATCGTTGCGAATAGCCAATTGTAAATGCCTCGGAATAATTCTCGTTTTTTTGTTATCACGAGCAGCATTGCCAGCCAATTCCAAAACTTCAGCAGCTAAATATTCCATAACTGCGGCTAAATAAACTGGTGCTCCGGCTCCAACACGTTCAGCATAATTTCCCTTTCGCAACAAACGATGAATACGACCAACTGGAAACTGCAAACCAGCGCGGTTCGACCGGGACTTTGCCTTGCCCTTCACTTTTCCACCTTTACCGCGTCCAGACATTTTATTAAACTTTATTTAGTTATTTAGTTAGCACAAACAGAACTCAACCCAACTGAACTCAACGACAATTCTCACAAGAATGAGTGAGCATTCCTCAAAAGCGCTCTTATTTATGCGCATCTTTCCCGCATACCAATATAAAAATTCACTTTCGGAGAGGGGATAGAACGAATGCACGCAAAATGAATAAGAATTGCTGGTTCAACGGAGTCTGGCACAGTTTGTGACCAAGTGCCGTCAAGTAAAGTAGAGTTCAAGTTCAATTGAAAGTAAATTTGTGAAAATGCCCCCAAAGACAAGTGGAAAGGCAGCGAAGAAGGCTGGCAAAGCCCAGAAAAATATTTCCAAGAGTGAAAAGAAGAAGAAGCGCAAGAGGAAGGAGAGCTATGCCATTTATATCTACAAAGTTTTGAAACAAGTTCATCCAGATACCGGCATTTCATCAAAGGCAATGAGCATTATGAACAGTTTTGTGAATGATATCTTTGAAAGGATTGCCGCTGAGGCTTCGCGTTTAGCTCATTATAATAAGCGTTCAACGATTACAAGTCGGGAAATTCAAACAGCCGTCAGGCTCTTGTTGCCTGGAGAACTTGCAAAACACGCCGTTAGTGAGGGAACGAAGGCCGTTACTAAATATACCAGCTCAAAATAACTTGATTGTGACCGGAAAACTAAACAAAAAGGCCCTTTTCAGGGCCACCAATTTTTTAAACAAAGAGTCTAAATGAATAAATTGTAATATTCTTGCTACGATCATTTTTAAATACATTTTATTATTTATTGATAAAAAATAAACTTGAGTCAAGAGAATACATATCACAGGTTAACATCAAATTTGAGCCCGAACAAATAGCAAATTATTTTCATAGATTTGATTCTTCCATTTTAAGTAAAAAAATTGTTAAGAAGTGAAAAAAAAAAACCGTAATTTTACCGTTTATAAAAAATCATTAATAAATAACGAATTGGAATTGTTTGTTCTAGAAGCTAGCAACATAACGTAAATAAAAGCTTCAAACATAAACTATTATGTATATGAAAGTAAAAAAAGGCTTCAAAACATGAATTTGATTTTTTCCATAAACTTATTATTTCATACAATCGATGTCGATTAAGAAATAAATATAGACCTTAAGAAGGGTGTGGGTATCTTTTCATTATTTCGACACATGACAAATAAAAAAAAAATTATGCAATAAAACGAGACTCTTTGTTGATCGGTGAATTGAAATCACAGCCAAACCATCAGTTTTTTCTTTTAGTTGAGATTGAGAATCCGATTTTTGCATTAATTTACAAATGGCCGCTAATATTGAAAGTTTGTATAGAAAAATTCGTCTAATGTGTGGTGTAATTTCCCATATCAATTTTACTCAATGTTTATTATAATTTGTGGTCCTGAAAAGGACCGATTTTTAAGATGGTGGTTTTTATAGACGTTTCTAGATGTTTAAGCACGTTCGCCTCGAATTCGCCTGGCCAATTGGATGTCTTTTGGCATTATTGTGACACGTTTAGCATGAATTGCGCACAAGTTTGTATCTTCAAATAAACCGACCAAGTAGGCTTCGCTGGCTTCTTGTAAAGCCATAACAGCGGAGCTTTGGAAGCGTAAGTCAGTTTTAAAATCTTGCGCAATTTCCCTCACTAACCGTTGGAATGGTAATTTTCTAATAAGCAACTCGGTACTCTTTTGATAGCGTCGAATTTCACGAAGAGCAACAGTTCCAGGGCGATAACGATGGGGTTTCTTAACGCCACCGGTAGCTGGTGCACTTTTACGCGCAGCCTTTGTTGCCAACTGTTTGCGGGGTGCTTTACCACCAGTCGATTTACGAGCTGTTTGCTTGGTTCGCGCCATTTCAAAAAATCAAATCACTTTTTAATTTCGATTTTCAAACACTGCACTGAACAACAACACACGAAGAGCACTTCAAGAATGAGAAATTTCTGATCCAGCGTCGCTTATTTATAGCGCGGTATTTCACACACACATTCGAATACAAGCATTACTTTATAGTGTGAAAGTTTTGTTAGTATTGCGGAAATTTTGTATAAATAAGCGGAACGTTTGGCACTCCAGTCACTTGGTGATCTGTTCTTGAAGTGTAAGGTGTTCTCTTAAATAAATTGCAGTGTTTTAAAAATGACTGGTCGTGGCAAAGGTGGAAAGGGTTTGGGAAAAGGAGGAGCCAAACGGCATCGTAAAGTTCTCCGTGATAACATTCAAGGAATTACAAAGCCGGCCATTCGTCGCTTGGCTCGTCGTGGTGGTGTCAAGCGGATATCCGGTTTAATTTATGAGGAAACTCGTGGAGTTCTCAAAGTATTCTTAGAAAATGTTATCCGTGACGCTGTTACTTACACAGAACATGCCAAAAGGAAAACTGTCACTGCGATGGATGTCGTTTATGCCTTAAAAAGACAAGGGCGCACTCTTTATGGATTCGGCGGCTAAAAAATTCAAATTTCATACATACAACGGAAAATCGGTCCTTTTCAGGACCACAAATTATTTTTAATCATAGAGTGAAATTATTATAAAATATATACATACCTAAATAAATTTTTACTTACACAGCTTACTACAATCTACGGTAAATTGGTTCTTTCCTGGATCACGAATTATTTTTAATCAGATAAACTATAAAGTACATATACATATGTATACATAAATAAATAGATTTTGGCTTACTGCGGACTACGGTAAATTGGTTCTTTTCCGGAATCACAAATTGTTTTTAACCCAGAGAATGAAATTATTAAAAGACATAAAACGATTTTTGCTTATTACGGAAAATCGGTCCTTTTCAATGCCACAAATTATTGTAAAATATATAAATAGATACATATTTGCTTTTTCATATTTATAACATAAATCAAGAAACAAGAAAATTGAGTCAAGTGTCTACAGGTAAGCAATTCAATTTTAACATAAGGTGGCATTTTGGTAAATATTTTATCTATGTATGTATGTATGTATAGTATATAATTTTTTCTTTTTCATATGATCACAATAAATCGTAAATTTTACTCTTTTAAAATAATTGGTAGCCCTGAAAAGGGCTTTTTTGTTGGTCATGTTGGTTTTCGCGTTTTGCTTATTTCTTTGCTGCGACTTTCTTAGCAGCACCTTTTTTTGCGGCCGTCACTACTTTTGGCTTGGCTGCTTTTGGAGATTTTGTCGCAGCTTTTGTTGGTTTTGTGGGCTTTTGCTTCGGTGTCTTGCTTTTCACTTCTCCTGTTTTTTTCACAGTTTTAGCAACAGCTTTCGCAGTTTTCTTTTTTTCCACTTTCTTTGTAGATGCAGGTTGTTTCTTCGAATCACCAACTGCTGCTTTTTCCTTCTTCGGTTTCTTGGTTACTGTCTTTGAAGCAGCAGGCTTTTTCTCCTTAGCCTCAATGCTTTTCACCTTCGGTTTTGGCTTTGCAACAGTTTTTGACAATTTAAAAGAACCGGCAGCACCTTTACCTTTTGTTTGAATCAAAGCTCCATTTGTCACTGCACTTTTTAAGTATTTCTTAATAAATGGCGCCAATCTATCAACGTCAACTTTATAATTTCCTGCAAGATATTTCTTAATGGCAGGCAACGAAGATCCACCACGTTCTTTTAACATCTTAATGGCATTTGTAACCATTTCCGATGTTGGTGGATGAGTCGCCTTAGCTTTTGGTTTCTTAGGAGCAGCTGCCGCCTTTTTAGTCTTCTGAGATTGAGACTCTCCCTTACCCGCCACCGCAACAACTACTGTGCTTACTTCGGCCATATTTACGATCGCAAACACTTCTTCAATAAAACTCGAGATAACACACACAAAACTTTATCGTACTCGTACGGGTTTGGCCTGCTGCTTCTAGACAAATCTCCTGCTGCATTTTTGTGAGAAGTTCGACGAAAGCGTTCAAGCAAAATGATTCTGTCTCCATACAAATTGGGAACAATTTTGTTTAATGCAATTTATGGTTTTTTCAACTTTTCGGTATGTTTATTTAACATTTATATATAAACACGTTCGGGATTCGATAAAGCTGCAACTCTAGAATAGTAAAAAAATATAATTTTCAACGGGAATCTCAGCCTTAGTATTAAAATTACCAAAAAACTGCACTAAAAGTCTCGCTTTCGGGAAAAAATTTTCAAATAAAAATTGTTTATAAATAATCTAAGTATAGTAGAGTATCTTTATTTGTCGGAAATAGTGAATTTCTATCATACCCTTCTAAATATAATCATATTTTGTCCAAAACGACTCATATTGATGAGATAAATAATTTTTTCTTTCGTTCAACTCACAAACTGAAGAGTTGGATGCTTTGAGCGTTTTCATTGTTATTTTCGGTCAAAAAAACCACAGAGAAAATGCGCGCAAATTGATTAATCGTTATATATTGTATTTGTAAATAATAGTTTTATGCTAATTTAGTGCTTCAATATTATTATTTTTGCTTGATGCCTACATTGTAATTAAATAAATTTATAACCCACATATTAAGATTTAGAAATGATTTTCAATGTTTGTGTAGTCGGAGAAAAATGTCCCAGAAAATATTTGGTTGGAGAAAAATAACTTACTAAAATAATATGAATATGTTTTTAAAAACCGACATATATTCAGGTTTTATTAACAAAAAAAAAACTCCATAATTTTTCCCTAAAAAAACATGTAATTTTGTAAATAATTTTCCAGCTCGCCTAAATGGTCAGATATTTCCAAATCTGATATTCATTTTTATTTGTGCTAGGAAATTTCTCAAACAAAGTTATTTATTATTAAATGATTCATTATAGTTTTCTCTTTGTACTCTTTTGAATTATTCGGATTTTTGCCTAGATGTTTAGATTTAATTTTTTTATGGGCTTTTCGTAACTCCTCGTTTAGAAATAAAGCTTCATATATAGCCTTTGTACTTTGACTTAACATTATTTTAAAAATGTTTTAATGAAACATAAAATATTTGTTGTTTTAATTAATAATAATAAAAAAGAATATATTTATAGTATGTACATATATAATAATAGTTCACTCTTTCATAAAATTTTTGGTAGCCCTGAAAAGGGCTGTTTTGTTTTTTTCCGCCTGTGATAAAATCTCAATAGTCTTTTTATGCCTTCTTTTCCGTCTTCTTGGGTAGCAACACAGCCTGAATATTTGGTAAAACACCACCTTGAGCGATTGTAACTCCCGAGAGTAATTTGTTCAATTCCTCATCGTTGCGAATAGCCAATTGTAAATGCCTCGGAATAATTCTCGTTTTTTTGTTATCACGAGCAGCATTGCCAGCCAATTCCAAAACTTCAGCAGCTAAATATTCCATAACTGCGGCTAAATAAACTGGTGCTCCGGCTCCAACACGTTCAGCATAATTTCCCTTTCGCAACAAACGATGAATACGACCAACTGGAAACTGCAAACCAGCGCGGTTCGACCGGGACTTTGCCTTGCCCTTCACTTTTCCACCTTTACCGCGTCCAGACATTTTATTAAACTTTATTTAGTTATTTAGTTAGCACAAACAGAACTCAACCCAACTGAACTCAACGACAATTCTCACAAGAATGAGTGAGCATTCCTCAAAAGCGCTCTTATTTATGCGCATCTTTCCCGCATACCAATATAAAAATTCACCTTCGGAGAGGGGATAGAACGAATGCACGCAAAATGAATAAGAATTGCTGGTTCAACGGAGTCTGGCACAGTTTGTGACCAAGTGCCGTCAAGTAAAGTAGAGTTCAAGTTCAATTGAAAGTAAATTTGTGAAAATGCCCCCAAAGACAAGTGGAAAGGCAGCGAAGAAGGCTGGCAAAGCCCAGAAAAATATTTCCAAGAGTGAAAAGAAGAAGAAGCGCAAGAGGAAGGAGAGCTATGCCATTTATATCTACAAAGTTTTGAAACAAGTTCATCCAGATACCGGCATTTCATCAAAGGCAATGAGCATTATGAACAGTTTTGTGAATGATATCTTTGAAAGGATTGCCGCTGAGGCTTCGCGTTTAGCTCATTATAATAAGCGTTCAACGATTACAAGTCGGGAAATTCAAACAGCCGTCAGGCTCTTGTTGCCTGGAGAACTTGCAAAACACGCCGTTAGTGAGGGAACGAAGGCCGTTACTAAATATACCAGCTCAAAATAACTTGATTGTGACCGGAAAACTAAACAAAAAGGCCCTTTTCAGGGCCACCAATTTTTTAAACAAAGAGTCTAAATGAATAAATTGTAATATTCTTGCTACGATCATTTTTAAATACATTTTATTATTTATTGATAAAAAATAAACTTGAGTCAAGAGAATACATATCACAGGTTAACATCAAATTTGAGCCCGAACAAATAGCAAATTATTTTCATAGATTTGATTCTTCCATTTTAAGTAAAAAAATTGTTAAGAAGTGAAAAAAAAAAACCGTAATTTTACCGTTTATAAAAAATCATTAATAAATAACGAATTGGAATTGTTTGTTCTAGAAGCTAGCAACATAACGTAAATAAAAGCTTCAAACATAAACTATTATGTATATGAAAGTAAAAAAAGGCTTCAAAACATGAATTTGATTTTTTCCATAAACTTATTATTTCATACAATCGATGTCGATTAAGAAATAAATATAGACCTTAAGAAGGGTGTGGGTATCTTTTCATTATTTCGACACATGACAAATAAAAAAAAAATTATGCAATAAAACGAGACTCTTTGTTGATCGGTGAATTGAAATCACAGCCAAACCATCAGTTTTTTCTTTTAGTTGAGATTGAGAATCCGATTTTTGCATTAATTTACAAATGGCCGCTAATATTGAAAGTTTGTATAGAAAAATTCGTCTAATGTGTGGTGTAATTTCCCATATCAATTTTACTCAATGTTTATTATAATTTGTGGTCCTGAAAAGGACCGATTTTTAAGATGGTGGTTTTTATAGACGTTTCTAGATGTTTAAGCACGTTCGCCTCGAATTCGCCTGGCCAATTGGATGTCTTTTGGCATTATTGTGACACGTTTAGCATGAATTGCGCACAAGTTTGTATCTTCAAATAAACCGACCAAGTAGGCTTCGCTGGCTTCTTGTAAAGCCATAACAGCGGAGCTTTGGAAGCGTAAGTCAGTTTTAAAATCTTGCGCAATTTCCCTCACTAACCGTTGGAATGGTAATTTTCTAATAAGCAACTCGGTACTCTTTTGATAGCGTCGAATTTCACGAAGAGCAACAGTTCCAGGGCGATAACGATGGGGTTTCTTAACGCCACCGGTAGCTGGTGCACTTTTACGCGCAGCCTTTGTTGCCAACTGTTTGCGGGGTGCTTTACCACCAGTCGATTTACGAGCTGTTTGCTTGGTTCGCGCCATTTCAAAAAATCAAATCACTTTTTAATTTCGATTTTCAAACACTGCACTGAACAACAACACACGAAGAGCACTTCAAGAATGAGAAATTTCTGATCCAGCGTCGCTTATTTATAGCGCGGTATTTCACACACACATTCGAATACAAGCATTACTTTATAGTGTGAAAGTTTTGTTAGTATTGCGGAAATTTTGTATAAATAAGCGGAACGTTTGGCACTCCAGTCACTTGGTGATCTGTTCTTGAAGTGTAAGGTGTTCTCTTAAATAAATTGCAGTGTTTTAAAAATGACTGGTCGTGGCAAAGGTGGAAAGGGTTTGGGAAAAGGAGGAGCCAAACGGCATCGTAAAGTTCTCCGTGATAACATTCAAGGAATTACAAAGCCGGCCATTCGTCGCTTGGCTCGTCGTGGTGGTGTCAAGCGGATATCCGGTTTAATTTATGAGGAAACTCGTGGAGTTCTCAAAGTATTCTTAGAAAATGTTATCCGTGACGCTGTTACTTACACAGAACATGCCAAAAGGAAAACTGTCACTGCGATGGATGTCGTTTATGCCTTAAAAAGACAAGGGCGCACTCTTTATGGATTCGGCGGCTAAAAAATTCAAATTTCATACATACAACGGAAAATCGGTCCTTTTCAGGACCACAAATTATTTTTAATCATAGAGTGAAATTATTATAAAATATATACATACCTAAATAAATTTTTACTTACACAGCTTACTACAATCTACGGTAAATTGGTTCTTTCCTGGATCACGAATTATTTTTAATCAGATAAACTATAAAGTACATATATGTATACATAAATAAATAGATTTTGGCTTACTGCGGACTACGGTAAATTGGTTCTTTTCCGGAATCACAAATTGTTTTTTATTGTTTTTAACCCAGAGAATGAAATTATTAAAAGACATAAAACGATTTTTGCTTATTACGGAAAATCGGTCCTTTTCAATGCCACAAATTATTGTAAAATATATAAATAGATACATATTTGCTTTTTCATATTTATAACATAAATCAAGAAACAAGAAAATTGAGTCAAGTGTCTACAGGTAAGCAATTCAATTTTAACATAAGGTGGCATTTTGGTAAATATTTTATCTATGTATGTATGTATGTATAGTATATAATTTTTTCTTTTTCATATGATCACAATAAATCGTAAATTTTACTCTTTTAAAATAATTGGTAGCCCTGAAAAGGGCTTTTTTGTTGGTCATGTTGGTTTTCGCGTTTTGCTTATTTCTTTGCTGCGACTTTCTTAGCAGCACCTTTTTTTGCGGCCGTCACTACTTTTGGCTTGGCTGCTTTTGGAGATTTTGTCGCAGCTTTTGTTGGTTTTGTGGGCTTTTGCTTCGGTGTCTTGCTTTTCACTTCTCCTGTTTTTTTCACAGTTTTAGCAACAGCTTTCGCAGTTTTCTTTTTTTCCACTTTCTTTGTAGATGCAGGTTGTTTCTTCGAATCACCAACTGCTGCTTTTTCCTTCTTCGGTTTCTTGGTTACTGTCTTTGAAGCAGCAGGCTTTTTCTCCTTAGCCTCAATGCTTTTCACCTTCGGTTTTGGCTTTGCAACAGTTTTTGACAATTTAAAAGAACCGGCAGCACCTTTACCTTTTGTTTGAATCAAAGCTCCATTTGTCACTGCACTTTTTAAGTATTTCTTAATAAATGGCGCCAATCTATCAACGTCAACTTTATAATTTCCTGCAAGATATTTCTTAATGGCAGGCAACGAAGATCCACCACGTTCTTTTAACATCTTAATGGCATTTGTAACCATTTCCGATGTTGGTGGATGAGTCGCCTTAGCTTTTGGTTTCTTAGGAGCAGCTGCCGCCTTTTTAGTCTTCTGAGATTGAGACTCTCCCTTACCCGCCACCGCAACAACTACTGTGCTTACTTCGGCCATATTTACGATCGCAAACACTTCTTCAATAAAACTCGAGATAACACACACAAAACTTTATCGTACTCGTACGGGTTTGGCCTGCTGCTTCTAGACAAATCTCCTGCTGCATTTTTGTGAGAAGTTCGACGAAAGCGTTCAAGCAAAATGATTCTGTCTCCATACAAATTGGGAACAATTTTGTTTAATGCAATTTATGGTTTTTTCAACTTTTCGGTATGTTTATTTAACATTTATATATAAACCCGTTCGGGATTCGATAAAGCTGCAACTCTAGAATAGTAAAAAAATATAATTTTCAACGGGAATCTCAGCCTTAGTATTAAAATTACCAAAAAACTGCACTAAAAGTCTCGCTTTCGGGAAAAAATTTTCAAATAAAAATTGTTTATAAATAATCTAAGTATAGTAGAGTATCTTTATTTGTCGGAAATAGTGAATTTCTATCATACCCTTCTAAATATAATCATATTTTGTCCAAAACGACTCATATTGATGAGATAAATAATTTTTTCTTTCGTTCAACTCACAAACTGAAGAGTTGGATGCTTTGAGCGTTTTCATTGTTATTTTCGGTCAAAAAAACCACAGAGAAAATGCGCGCAAATTGATTAATCGTTATATATTGTATTTGTAAATAATAGTTTTATGCTAATTTAGTGCTTCAATATTATTATTTTTGCTTGATGCCTACATTGTAATTAAATAAATTTATAACCCACATATTAAGATTTAGAAATGATTTTCAATGTTTGTGTAGTCGGAGAAAAATGTCCCAGAAAATATTTGGTTGGAGAAAAATAACTTACTAAAATAATATGAATATGTTTTTAAAAACCGACATATATTCAGGTTTTATTAACAAAAAAAAAACTCCATAATTTTTCCCTAAAAAAACATGTAATTTTGTAAATAATTTTCCAGCTCGCCTAAATGGTCAGATATTTCCAAATCTGATATTCATTTTTATTTGTGCTAGGAAATTTCTCAAACAAAGTTATTTATTATTAAATGATTCATTATAGTTTTCTCTTTGTACTCTTTTGAATTATTCGGATTTTTGCCTAGATGTTTAGATTTAATTTTTTTATGGGCTTTTCGTAACTCCTCGTTTAGAAATAAAGCTTCATATATAGCCTTTGTACTTTGACTTAACATTATTTTAAAAATGTTTTAATGAAACATAAAATATTTGTTGTTTTAATTAATAATAATAAAAAAGAATATATTTATAGTATGTACATATATAATAATAGTTCACTCTTTCATAAAATTTTTGGTAGCCCTGAAAAGGGCTGTTTTGTTTTTTTCCGCCTGTGATAAAATCTCAATAGTCTTTTTATGCCTTCTTTTCCGTCTTCTTGGGTAGCAACACAGCCTGAATATTTGGTAAAACACCACCTTGAGCGATTGTAACTCCCGAGAGTAATTTGTTCAATTCCTCATCGTTGCGAATAGCCAATTGTAAATGCCTCGGAATAATTCTCGTTTTTTTGTTATCACGAGCAGCATTGCCAGCCAATTCCAAAACTTCAGCAGCTAAATATTCCATAACTGCGGCTAAATAAACTGGTGCTCCGGCTCCAACACGTTCAGCATAATTTCCCTTTCGCAACAAACGATGAATACGACCAACTGGAAACTGCAAACCAGCGCGGTTCGACCGGGACTTTGCCTTGCCCTTCACTTTTCCACCTTTACCGCGTCCAGACATTTTATTAAACTTTATTTAGTTATTTAGTTAGCACAAACAGAACTCAACCCAACTGAACTCAACGACAATTCTCACAAGAATGAGTGAGCATTCCTCAAAAGCGCTCTTATTTATGCGCATCTTTCCCGCATACCAATATAAAAATTCACCTTCGGAGAGGGGATAGAACGAATGCACGCAAAATGAATAAGAATTGCTGGTTCAACGGAGTCTGGCACAGTTTGTGACCAAGTGCCGTCAAGTAAAGTAGAGTTCAAGTTCAATTGAAAGTAAATTTGTGAAAATGCCCCCAAAGACAAGTGGAAAGGCAGCGAAGAAGGCTGGCAAAGCCCAGAAAAATATTTCCAAGAGTGAAAAGAAGAAGAAGCGCAAGAGGAAGGAGAGCTATGCCATTTATATCTACAAAGTTTTGAAACAAGTTCATCCAGATACCGGCATTTCATCAAAGGCAATGAGCATTATGAACAGTTTTGTGAATGATATCTTTGAAAGGATTGCCGCTGAGGCTTCGCGTTTAGCTCATTATAATAAGCGTTCAACGATTACAAGTCGGGAAATTCAAACAGCCGTCAGGCTCTTGTTGCCTGGAGAACTTGCAAAACACGCCGTTAGTGAGGGAACGAAGGCCGTTACTAAATATACCAGCTCAAAATAACTTGATTGTGACCGGAAAACTAAACAAAAAGGCCCTTTTCAGGGCCACCAATTTTTTAAACAAAGAGTCTAAATGAATAAATTGTAATATTCTTGCTACGATCATTTTTAAATACATTTTATTATTTATTGATAAAAAATAAACTTGAGTCAAGAGAATACATATCACAGGTTAACATCAAATTTGAGCCCGAACAAATAGCAAATTATTTTCATAGATTTGATTCTTCCATTTTAAGTAAAAAAATTGTTAAGAAGTGAAAAAAAAAAACCGTAATTTTACCGTTTATAAAAAATCATTAATAAATAACGAATTGGAATTGTTTGTTCTAGAAGCTAGCAACATAACGTAAATAAAAGCTTCAAACATAAACTATTATGTATATGAAAGTAAAAAAAGGCTTCAAAACATGAATTTGATTTTTTCCATAAACTTATTATTTCATACAATCGATGTCGATTAAGAAATAAATATAGACCTTAAGAAGGGTGTGGGTATCTTTTCATTATTTCGACACATGACAAATAAAAAAAAAATTATGCAATAAAACGAGACTCTTTGTTGATCGGTGAATTGAAATCACAGCCAAACCATCAGTTTTTTCTTTTAGTTGAGATTGAGAATCCGATTTTTGCATTAATTTACAAATGGCCGCTAATATTGAAAGTTTGTATAGAAAAATTCGTCTAATGTGTGGTGTAATTTCCCATATCAATTTTACTCAATGTTTATTATAATTTGTGGTCCTGAAAAGGACCGATTTTTAAGATGGTGGTTTTTATAGACGTTTCTAGATGTTTAAGCACGTTCGCCTCGAATTCGCCTGGCCAATTGGATGTCTTTTGGCATTATTGTGACACGTTTAGCATGAATTGCGCACAAGTTTGTATCTTCAAATAAACCGACCAAGTAGGCTTCGCTGGCTTCTTGTAAAGCCATAACAGCGGAGCTTTGGAAGCGTAAGTCAGTTTTAAAATCTTGCGCAATTTCCCTCACTAACCGTTGGAATGGTAATTTTCTAATAAGCAACTCGGTACTCTTTTGATAGCGTCGAATTTCACGAAGAGCAACAGTTCCAGGGCGATAACGATGGGGTTTCTTAACGCCACCGGTAGCTGGTGCACTTTTACGCGCAGCCTTTGTTGCCAACTGTTTGCGGGGTGCTTTACCACCAGTCGATTTACGAGCTGTTTGCTTGGTTCGCGCCATTTCAAAAAATCAAATCACTTTTTAATTTCGATTTTCAAACACTGCACTGAACAACAACACACGAAGAGCACTTCAAGAATGAGAAATTTCTGATCCAGCGTCGCTTATTTATAGCGCGGTATTTCACACACACATTCGAATACAAGCATTACTTTATAGTGTGAAAGTTTTGTTAGTATTGCGGAAATTTTGTATAAATAAGCGGAACGTTTGGCACTCCAGTCACTTGGTGATCTGTTCTTGAAGTGTAAGGTGTTCTCTTAAATAAATTGCAGTGTTTTAAAAATGACTGGTCGTGGCAAAGGTGGAAAGGGTTTGGGAAAAGGAGGAGCCAAACGGCATCGTAAAGTTCTCCGTGATAACATTCAAGGAATTACAAAGCCGGCCATTCGTCGCTTGGCTCGTCGTGGTGGTGTCAAGCGGATATCCGGTTTAATTTATGAGGAAACTCGTGGAGTTCTCAAAGTATTCTTAGAAAATGTTATCCGTGACGCTGTTACTTACACAGAACATGCCAAAAGGAAAACTGTCACTGCGATGGATGTCGTTTATGCCTTAAAAAGACAAGGGCGCACTCTTTATGGATTCGGCGGCTAAAAAATTCAAATTTCATACATACAACGGAAAATCGGTCCTTTTCAGGACCACAAATTATTTTTAATCATAGAGTGAAATTATTATAAAATATATACATACCTAAATAAATTTTTACTTACACAGCTTACTACAATCTACGGTAAATTGGTTCTTTCCTGGATCACGAATTATTTTTAATCAGATAAACTATAAAGTACATATATGTATACATAAATAAATAGATTTTGGCTTACTGCGGACTACGGTAAATTGGTTCTTTTCCGGAATCACAAATTGTTTTTTATTGTTTTTAACCCAGAGAATGAAATTATTAAAAGACATAAAACGATTTTTGCTTATTACGGAAAATCGGTCCTTTTCAATGCCACAAATTATTGTAAAATATATAAATAGATACATATTTGCTTTTTCATATTTATAACATAAATCAAGAAACAAGAAAATTGAGTCAAGTGTCTACAGGTAAGCAATTCAATTTTAACATAAGGTGGCATTTTGGTAAATATTTTATCTATGTATGTATGTATGTATAGTATATAATTTTTTCTTTTTCATATGATCACAATAAATCGTAAATTTTACTCTTTTAAAATAATTGGTAGCCCTGAAAAGGGCTTTTTTGTTGGTCATGTTGGTTTTCGCGTTTTGCTTATTTCTTTGCTGCGACTTTCTTAGCAGCACCTTTTTTTGCGGCCGTCACTACTTTTGGCTTGGCTGCTTTTGGAGATTTTGTCGCAGCTTTTGTTGGTTTTGTGGGCTTTTGCTTCGGTGTCTTGCTTTTCACTTCTCCTGTTTTTTTCACAGTTTTAGCAACAGCTTTCGCAGTTTTCTTTTTTTCCACTTTCTTTGTAGATGCAGGTTGTTTCTTCGAATCACCAACTGCTGCTTTTTCCTTCTTCGGTTTCTTGGTTACTGTCTTTGAAGCAGCAGGCTTTTTCTCCTTAGCCTCAATGCTTTTCACCTTCGGTTTTGGCTTTGCAACAGTTTTTGACAATTTAAAAGAACCGGCAGCACCTTTACCTTTTGTTTGAATCAAAGCTCCATTTGTCACTGCACTTTTTAAGTATTTCTTAATAAATGGCGCCAATCTATCAACGTCAACTTTATAATTTCCTGCAAGATATTTCTTAATGGCAGGCAACGAAGATCCACCACGTTCTTTTAACATCTTAATGGCATTTGTAACCATTTCCGATGTTGGTGGATGAGTCGCCTTAGCTTTTGGTTTCTTAGGAGCAGCTGCCGCCTTTTTAGTCTTCTGAGATTGAGACTCTCCCTTACCCGCCACCGCAACAACTACTGTGCTTACTTCGGCCATATTTACGATCGCAAACACTTCTTCAATAAAACTCGAGATAACACACACAAAACTTTATCGTACTCGTACGGGTTTGGCCTGCTGCTTCTAGACAAATCTCCTGCTGCATTTTTGTGAGAAGTTCGACGAAAGCGTTCAAGCAAAATGATTCTGTCTCCATACAAATTGGGAACAATTTTGTTTAATGCAATTTATGGTTTTTTCAACTTTTCGGTATGTTTATTTAACATTTATATATAAACCCGTTCGGGATTCGATAAAGCTGCAACTCTAGAATAGTAAAAAAATATAATTTTCAACGGGAATCTCAGCCTTAGTATTAAAATTACCAAAAAACTGCACTAAAAGTCTCGCTTTCGGGAAAAAATTTTCAAATAAAAATTGTTTATAAATAATCTAAGTATAGTAGAGTATCTTTATTTGTCGGAAATAGTGAATTTCTATCATACCCTTCTAAATATAATCATATTTTGTCCAAAACGACTCATATTGATGAGATAAATAATTTTTTCTTTCGTTCAACTCACAAACTGAAGAGTTGGATGCTTTGAGCGTTTTCATTGTTATTTTCGGTCAAAAAAACCACAGAGAAAATGCGCGCAAATTGATTAATCGTTATATATTGTATTTGTAAATAATAGTTTTATGCTAATTTAGTGCTTCAATATTATTATTTTTGCTTGATGCCTACATTGTAATTAAATAAATTTATAACCCACATATTAAGATTTAGAAATGATTTTCAATGTTTGTGTAGTCGGAGAAAAATGTCCCAGAAAATATTTGGTTGGAGAAAAATAACTTACTAAAATAATATGAATATGTTTTTAAAAACCGACATATATTCAGGTTTTATTAACAAAAAAAAAACTCCATAATTTTTCCCTAAAAAAACATGTAATTTTGTAAATAATTTTCCAGCTCGCCTAAATGGTCAGATATTTCCAAATCTGATATTCATTTTTATTTGTGCTAGGAAATTTCTCAAACAAAGTTATTTATTATTAAATGATTCATTATAGTTTTCTCTTTGTACTCTTTTGAATTATTCGGATTTTTGCCTAGATGTTTAGATTTAATTTTTTTATGGGCTTTTCGTAACTCCTCGTTTAGAAATAAAGCTTCATATATAGCCTTTGTACTTTGACTTAACATTATTTTAAAAATGTTTTAATGAAACATAAAATATTTGTTGTTTTAATTAATAATAATAAAAAAGAATATATTTATAGTATGTACATATATAATAATAGTTCACTCTTTCATAAAATTTTTGGTAGCCCTGAAAAGGGCTGTTTTGTTTTTTTCCGCCTGTGATAAAATCTCAATAGTCTTTTTATGCCTTCTTTTCCGTCTTCTTGGGTAGCAACACAGCCTGAATATTTGGTAAAACACCACCTTGAGCGATTGTAACTCCCGAGAGTAATTTGTTCAATTCCTCATCGTTGCGAATAGCCAATTGTAAATGCCTCGGAATAATTCTCGTTTTTTTGTTATCACGAGCAGCATTGCCAGCCAATTCCAAAACTTCAGCAGCTAAATATTCCATAACTGCGGCTAAATAAACTGGTGCTCCGGCTCCAACACGTTCAGCATAATTTCCCTTTCGCAACAAACGATGAATACGACCAACTGGAAACTGCAAACCAGCGCGGTTCGACCGGGACTTTGCCTTGCCCTTCACTTTTCCACCTTTACCGCGTCCAGACATTTTATTAAACTTTATTTAGTTATTTAGTTAGCACAAACAGAACTCAACCCAACTGAACTCAACGACAATTCTCACAAGAATGAGTGAGCATTCCTCAAAAGCGCTCTTATTTATGCGCATCTTTCCCGCATACCAATATAAAAATTCACCTTCGGAGAGGGGATAGAACGAATGCACGCAAAATGAATAAGAATTGCTGGTTCAACGGAGTCTGGCACAGTTTGTGACCAAGTGCCGTCAAGTAAAGTAGAGTTCAAGTTCAATTGAAAGTAAATTTGTGAAAATGCCCCCAAAGACAAGTGGAAAGGCAGCGAAGAAGGCTGGCAAAGCCCAGAAAAATATTTCCAAGAGTGAAAAGAAGAAGAAGCGCAAGAGGAAGGAGAGCTATGCCATTTATATCTACAAAGTTTTGAAACAAGTTCATCCAGATACCGGCATTTCATCAAAGGCAATGAGCATTATGAACAGTTTTGTGAATGATATCTTTGAAAGGATTGCCGCTGAGGCTTCGCGTTTAGCTCATTATAATAAGCGTTCAACGATTACAAGTCGGGAAATTCAAACAGCCGTCAGGCTCTTGTTGCCTGGAGAACTTGCAAAACACGCCGTTAGTGAGGGAACGAAGGCCGTTACTAAATATACCAGCTCAAAATAACTTGATTGTGACCGGAAAACTAAACAAAAAGGCCCTTTTCAGGGCCACCAATTTTTTAAACAAAGAGTCTAAATGAATAAATTGTAATATTCTTGCTACGATCATTTTTAAATACATTTTATTATTTATTGATAAAAAATAAACTTGAGTCAAGAGAATACATATCACAGGTTAACATCAAATTTGAGCCCGAACAAATAGCAAATTATTTTCATAGATTTGATTCTTCCATTTTAAGTAAAAAAATTGTTAAGAAGTGAAAAAAAAAAACCGTAATTTTACCGTTTATAAAAAATCATTAATAAATAACGAATTGGAATTGTTTGTTCTAGAAGCTAGCAACATAACGTAAATAAAAGCTTCAAACATAAACTATTATGTATATGAAAGTAAAAAAAGGCTTCAAAACATGAATTTGATTTTTTCCATAAACTTATTATTTCATACAATCGATGTCGATTAAGAAATAAATATAGACCTTAAGAAGGGTGTGGGTATCTTTTCATTATTTCGACACATGACAAATAAAAAAAAAATTATGCAATAAAACGAGACTCTTTGTTGATCGGTGAATTGAAATCACAGCCAAACCATCAGTTTTTTCTTTTAGTTGAGATTGAGAATCCGATTTTTGCATTAATTTACAAATGGCCGCTAATATTGAAAGTTTGTATAGAAAAATTCGTCTAATGTGTGGTGTAATTTCCCATATCAATTTTACTCAATGTTTATTATAATTTGTGGTCCTGAAAAGGACCGATTTTTAAGATGTTGGTTTTTATAGACGTTTCTAGATGTTTAAGCACGTTCGCCTCGAATTCGCCTGGCCAATTGGATGTCTTTTGGCATTATTGTGACACGTTTAGCATGAATTGCGCACAAGTTTGTATCTTCAAATAAACCGACCAAGTAGGCTTCGCTGGCTTCTTGTAAAGCCATAACAGCGGAGCTTTGGAAGCGTAAGTCAGTTTTAAAATCTTGCGCAATTTCCCTCACTAACCGTTGGAATGGTAATTTTCTAATAAGCAACTCGGTACTCTTTTGATAGCGTCGAATTTCACGAAGAGCAACAGTTCCAGGGCGATAACGATGGGGTTTCTTAACGCCACCGGTAGCTGGTGCACTTTTACGCGCAGCCTTTGTTGCCAACTGTTTGCGGGGTGCTTTACCACCAGTCGATTTACGAGCTGTTTGCTTGGTTCGCGCCATTTCAAAAAATCAAATCACTTTTTAATTTCGATTTTCAAACACTGCACTGAACAACAACACACGAAGAGCACTTCAAGAATGAGAAATTTCTGATCCAGCGTCGCTTATTTATAGCGCGGTATTTCACACACACATTCGAATACAAGCATTACTTTATAGTGTGAAAGTTTTGTTAGTATTGCGGAAATTTTGTATAAATAAGCGGAACGTTTGGCACTCCAGTCACTTGGTGATCTGTTCTTGAAGTGTAAGGTGTTCTCTTAAATAAATTGCAGTGTTTTAAAAATGACTGGTCGTGGCAAAGGTGGAAAGGGTTTGGGAAAAGGAGGAGCCAAACGGCATCGTAAAGTTCTCCGTGATAACATTCAAGGAATTACAAAGCCGGCCATTCGTCGCTTGGCTCGTCGTGGTGGTGTCAAGCGGATATCCGGTTTAATTTATGAGGAAACTCGTGGAGTTCTCAAAGTATTCTTAGAAAATGTTATCCGTGACGCTGTTACTTACACAGAACATGCCAAAAGGAAAACTGTCACTGCGATGGATGTCGTTTATGCCTTAAAAAGACAAGGGCGCACTCTTTATGGATTCGGCGGCTAAAAAATTCAAATTTCATACATACAACGGAAAATCGGTCCTTTTCAGGACCACAAATTATTTTTAATCATAGAGTGAAATTATTATAAAATATATACATACCTAAATAAATTTTTACTTACACAGCTTACTACAATCTACGGTAAATTGGTTCTTTCCTGGATCACGAATTATTTTTAATCAGATAAACTATAAAGTACATATATGTATACATAAATAAATAGATTTTGGCTTACTGCGGACTACGGTAAATTGGTTCTTTTCCGGAATCACAAATTGTTTTTTATTGTTTTTAACCCAGAGAATGAAATTATTAAAAGACATAAAACGATTTTTGCTTATTACGGAAAATCGGTCCTTTTCAATGCCACAAATTATTGTAAAATATATAAATAGATACATATTTGCTTTTTCATATTTATAACATAAATCAAGAAACAAGAAAATTGAGTCAAGTGTCTACAGGTAAGCAATTCAATTTTAACATAAGGTGGCATTTTGGTAAATATTTTATCTATGTATGTATGTATGTATAGTATATAATTTTTTCTTTTTCATATGATCACAATAAATCGTAAATTTTACTCTTTTAAAATAATTGGTAGCCCTGAAAAGGGCTTTTTTGTTGGTCATGTTGGTTTTCGCGTTTTGCTTATTTCTTTGCTGCGACTTTCTTAGCAGCACCTTTTTTTGCGGCCGTCACTACTTTTGGAGATTTTGTCGCAGCTTTTGTTGGTTTTGTGGGCTTTTGCTTCGGTGTCTTGCTTTTCACTTCTCCTGTTTTTTTCACAGTTTTAGCAACAGCTTTCGCAGTTTTCTTTTTTTCCACTTTCTTTGTAGATGCAGGTTGTTTCTTCGAATCACCAACTGCTGCTTTTTCCTTCTTCGGTTTCTTGGTTACTGTCTTTGAAGAAGCAGGCTTTTTCTCCTTAGCCTCAATGCTTTTCACCTTCGGTTTTGGCTTTGCAACAGTTTTTGACAATTTAAAAGAACCGGCAGCACCTTTACCTTTTGTTTGAATCAAAGCTCCATTTGTCACTGCACTTTTTAAGTATTTCTTAATAAATGGCGCCAATCTATCAACGTCAACTTTATAATTTCCTGCAAGATATTTCTTAATGGCAGGCAACGAAGATCCACCACGTTCTTTTAACATCTTAATGGCATTTGTAACCATTTCCGATGTTGGTGGATGAGTCGCCTTAGCTTTTGGTTTCTTAGGAGCAGCTGCCGCCTTTTTAGTCTTCTGAGATTGAGACTCTCCCTTACCCGCCACCGCAACAACTACTGTGCTTACTTCGGCCATATTTACGATCGCAAACACTTCTTCAATAAAACTCGAGATAACACACACAAAACTTTATCGTACTCGTACGGGTTTGGCCTGCTGCTTCTAGACAAATCTCCTGCTGCATTTTTGTGAGAAGTTCGACGAAAGCGTTCAAGCAAAATGATTCTGTCTCCATACAAATTGGGAACAATTTTGTTTAATGCAATTTATGGTTTTTTCAACTTTTCGGTATGTTTATTTAACATTTATATATAAACACGTTCGGGATTCGATAAAGCTGCAACTCTAGAATAGTAAAAAAATATAATTTTCAACGGGAATCTCAGCCTTAGTATTAAAATTACCAAAAAACTGCACTAAAAGTCTCGCTTTCGGGAAAAAATTTTCAAATAAAAATTGTTTATAAATAATCTAAGTATAGTAGAGTATCTTTATTTGTCGGAAATAGTGAATTTCTATCATACCCTTCTAAATATAATCATATTTTGTCCAAAACGACTCATATTGATGAGATAAATAATTTTTTCTTTCGTTCAACTCACAAACTGAAGAGTTGGATGCTTTGAGCGTTTTCATTGTTATTTTCGGTCAAAAAAACCACAGAGAAAATGCGCGCAAATTGATTAATCGTTATATATTGTATTTGTAAATAATAGTTTTATGCTAATTTAGTGCTTCAATATTATTATTTTTGCTTGATGCCTACATTGTAATTAAATAAATTTATAACCCACATATTAAGATTTAGAAATGATTTTCAATGTTTGTGTAGTCGGAGAAAAATGTCCCAGAAAATATTTGGTTGGAGAAAAATAACTTACTAAAATAATATGAATATGTTTTTAAAAACCGACATATATTCAGGTTTTATTAACAAAAAAAAAACTCCATAATTTTTCCCTAAAAAAACATGTAATTTTGTAAATAATTTTCCAGCTCGCCTAAATGGTCAGATATTTCCAAATCTGATATTCATTTTTATTTGTGCTAGGAAATTTCTCAAACAAAGTTATTTATTATTAAATGATTCATTATAGTTTTCTCTTTGTACTCTTTTGAATTATTCGGATTTTTGCCTAGATGTTTAGATTTAATTTTTTTATGGGCTTTTCGTAACTCCTCGTTTAGAAATAAAGCTTCATATATAGCCTTTGTACTTTGACTTAACATTATTTTAAAAATGTTTTAATGAAACATAAAATATTTGTTGTTTTAATTAATAATAATAAAAAAGAATATATTTATAGTATGTACATATATAATAATAGTTCACTCTTTCATAAAATTTTTGGTAGCCCTGAAAAGGGCTGTTTTGTTTTTTTCCGCCTGTGATAAAATCTCAATAGTCTTTTTATGCCTTCTTTTCCGTCTTCTTGGGTAGCAACACAGCCTGAATATTTGGTAAAACACCACCTTGAGCGATTGTAACTCCTGAGAGTAATTTGTTCAATTCCTCATCGTTGCGAATAGCCAATTGTAAATGCCTCGGAATAATTCTCGTTTTTTTGTTATCACGAGCAGCATTGCCAGCCAATTCCAAAACTTCAGCAGCTAAATATTCCATAACTGCGGCTAAATAAACTGGTGCTCCGGCTCCAACACGTTCAGCATAATTTCCCTTTCGCAACAAACGATGAATACGACCAACTGGAAACTGCAAACCAGCGCGGTTCGACCGGGACTTTGCCTTGCCCTTCACTTTTCCACCTTTACCGCGTCCAGACATTTTATTAAACTTTATTTAGTTATTTAGTTAGCACAAACAGAACTCAACCCAACTGAACTCAACGACAATTCTCACAAGAATGAGTGAGCATTCCTCAAAAGCGCTCTTATTTATGCGCATCTTTCCCGCATACCAATATAAAAATTCACCTTCGGAGAGGGGATAGAACGAATGCACGCAAAATGAATAAGAATTGCTGGTTCAACGGAGTCTGGCACAGTTTGTGACCAAGTGCCGTCAAGTAAAGTAGAGTTCAAGTTCAATTGAAAGTAAATTTGTGAAAATGCCCCCAAAGACAAGTGGAAAGGCAGCGAAGAAGGCTGGCAAAGCCCAGAAAAATATTTCCAAGAGTGAAAAGAAGAAGAAGCGCAAGAGGAAGGAGAGCTATGCCATTTATATCTACAAAGTTTTGAAACAAGTTCATCCAGATACCGGCATTTCATCAAAGGCAATGAGCATTATGAACAGTTTTGTGAATGATATCTTTGAAAGGATTGCCGCTGAGGCTTCGCGTTTAGCTCATTATAATAAGCGTTCAACGATTACAAGTCGGGAAATTCAAACAGCCGTCAGGCTCTTGTTGCCTGGAGAACTTGCAAAACACGCCGTTAGTGAGGGAACGAAGGCCGTTACTAAATATACCAGCTCAAAATAACTTGATTGTGACCGGAAAACTAAACAAAAAGGCCCTTTTCAGGGCCACCAATTTTTTAAACAAAGAGTCTAAATGAATAAATTGTAATATTCTTGCTACGATCATTTTTAAATACATTTTATTATTTATTGATAAAAAATAAACTTGAGTCAAGAGAATACATATCACAGGTTAACATCAAATTTGAGCCCGAACAAATAGCAAATTATTTTCATAGATTTGATTCTTCCATTTTAAGTAAAAAAATTGTTAAGAAGTGAAAAAAAAAAACCGTAATTTTACCGTTTATAAAAAATCATTAATAAATAACGAATTGGAATTGTTTGTTCTAGAAGCTAGCAACATAACGTAAATAAAAGCTTCAAACATAAACTATTATGTATATGAAAGTAAAAAAAGGCTTCAAAACATGAATTTGATTTTTTCCATAAACTTATTATTTCATACAATCGATGTCGATTAAGAAATAAATATAGACCTTAAGAAGGGTGTGGGTATCTTTTCATTATTTCGACACATGACAAATAAAAAAAAAATTATGCAATAAAACGAGACTCTTTGTTGATCGGTGAATTGAAATCACAGCCAAACCATCAGTTTTTTCTTTTAGTTGAGATTGAGAATCCGATTTTTGCATTAATTTACAAATGGCCGCTAATATTGAAAGTTTGTATAGAAAAATTCGTCTAATGTGTGGTGTAATTTCCCATATCAATTTTACTCAATGTTTATTATAATTTGTGGTCCTGAAAAGGACCGATTTTTAAGATGGTGGTTTTTATAGACGTTTCTAGATGTTTAAGCACGTTCGCCTCGAATTCGCCTGGCCAATTGGATGTCTTTTGGCATTATTGTGACACGTTTAGCATGAATTGCGCACAAGTTTGTATCTTCAAATAAACCGACCAAGTAGGCTTCGCTGGCTTCTTGTAAAGCCATAACAGCGGAGCTTTGGAAGCGTAAGTCAGTTTTAAAATCTTGCGCAATTTCCCTCACTAACCGTTGGAATGGTAATTTTCTAATAAGCAACTCGGTACTCTTTTGATAGCGTCGAATTTCACGAAGAGCAACAGTTCCAGGGCGATAACGATGGGGTTTCTTAACGCCACCGGTAGCTGGTGCACTTTTACGCGCAGCCTTTGTTGCCAACTGTTTGCGGGGTGCTTTACCACCAGTCGATTTACGAGCTGTTTGCTTGGTTCGCGCCATTTCAAAAAATCAAATCACTTTTTAATTTCGATTTTCAAACACTGCACTGAACAACAACACACGAAGAGCACTTCAAGAATGAGAAATTTCTGATCCAGCGTCGCTTATTTATAGCGCGGTATTTCACACACACATTCGAATACAAGCATTACTTTATAGTGTGAAAGTTTTGTTAGTATTGCGGAAATTTTGTATAAATAAGCGGAACGTTTGGCACTCCAGTCACTTGGTGATCTGTTCTTGAAGTGTAAGGTGTTCTCTTAAATAAATTGCAGTGTTTTAAAAATGACTGGTCGTGGCAAAGGTGGAAAGGGTTTGGGAAAAGGAGGAGCCAAACGGCATCGTAAAGTTCTCCGTGATAACATTCAAGGAATTACAAAGCCGGCCATTCGTCGCTTGGCTCGTCGTGGTGGTGTCAAGCGGATATCCGGTTTAATTTATGAGGAAACTCGTGGAGTTCTCAAAGTATTCTTAGAAAATGTTATCCGTGACGCTGTTACTTACACAGAACATGCCAAAAGGAAAACTGTCACTGCGATGGATGTCGTTTATGCCTTAAAAAGACAAGGGCGCACTCTTTATGGATTCGGCGGCTAAAAAATTCAAATTTCATACATACAACGGAAAATCGGTCCTTTTCAGGACCACAAATTATTTTTAATCATAGAGTGAAATTATTATAAAATATATACATACCTAAATAAATTTTTACTTACACAGCTTACTACAATCTACGGTAAATTGGTTCTTTCCTGGATCACGAATTATTTTTAATCAGATAAACTATAAAGTACATATACATATGTATACATAAATAAATAGATTTTGGCTTACTGCGGACTACGGTAAATTGGTTCTTTTCCGGAATCACAAATTGTTTTTAACCCAGAGAATGAAATTATTAAAAGACATAAAACGATTTTTGCTTATTACGGAAAATCGGTCCTTTTCAATGCCACAAATTATTGTAAAATATATAAATAGATACATATTTGCTTTTTCATATTTATAACATAAATCAAGAAACAAGAAAATTGAGTCAAGTGTCTACAGGTAAGCAATTCAATTTTAACATAAGGTGGCATTTTGGTAAATATTTTATCTATGTATGTATGTATGTATAGTATATAATTTTTTCTTTTTCATATGATCACAATAAATCGTAAATTTTACTCTTTTAAAATAATTGGTAGCCCTGAAAAGGGCTTTTTTGTTGGTCATGTTGGTTTTCGCGTTTTGCTTATTTCTTTGCTGCGACTTTCTTAGCAGCACCTTTTTTTGCGGCCGTCACTACTTTTGGCTTGGCTGCTTTTGGAGATTTTGTCGCAGCTTTTGTTGGTTTTGTGGGCTTTTGCTTCGGTGTCTTGCTTTTCACTTCTCCTGTTTTTTTCACAGTTTTAGCAACAGCTTTCGCAGTTTTCTTTTTTTCCACTTTCTTTGTAGATGCAGGTTGTTTCTTCGAATCACCAACTGCTGCTTTTTCCTTCTTCGGTTTCTTGGTTACTGTCTTTGAAGCAGCAGGCTTTTTCTCCTTAGCCTCAATGCTTTTCACCTTCGGTTTTGGCTTTGCAACAGTTTTTGACAATTTAAAAGAACCGGCAGCACCTTTACCTTTTGTTTGAATCAAAGCTCCATTTGTCACTGCACTTTTTAAGTATTTCTTAATAAATGGCGCCAATCTATCAACGTCAACTTTATAATTTCCTGCAAGATATTTCTTAATGGCAGGCAACGAAGATCCACCACGTTCTTTTAACATCTTAATGGCATTTGTAACCATTTCCGATGTTGGTGGATGAGTCGCCTTAGCTTTTGGTTTCTTAGGAGCAGCTGCCGCCTTTTTAGTCTTCTGAGATTGAGACTCTCCCTTACCCGCCACCGCAACAACTACTGTGCTTACTTCGGCCATATTTACGATCGCAAACACTTCTTCAATAAAACTCGAGATAACACACACAAAACTTTATCGTACTCGTACGGGTTTGGCCTGCTGCTTCTAGACAAATCTCCTGCTGCATTTTTGTGAGAAGTTCGACGAAAGCGTTCAAGCAAAATGATTCTGTCTCCATACAAATTGGGAACAATTTTGTTTAATGCAATTTATGGTTTTTTCAACTTTTCGGTATGTTTATTTAACATTTATATATAAACACGTTCGGGATTCGATAAAGCTGCAACTCTAGAATAGTAAAAAAATATAATTTTCAACGGGAATCTCAGCCTTAGTATTAAAATTACCAAAAAACTGCACTAAAAGTCTCGCTTTCGGGAAAAAATTTTCAAATAAAAATTGTTTATAAATAATCTAAGTATAGTAGAGTATCTTTATTTGTCGGAAATAGTGAATTTCTATCATACCCTTCTAAATATAATCATATTTTGTCCAAAACGACTCATATTGATGAGATAAATAATTTTTTCTTTCGTTCAACTCACAAACTGAAGAGTTGGATGCTTTGAGCGTTTTCATTGTTATTTTCGGTCAAAAAAACCACAGAGAAAATGCGCGCAAATTGATTAATCGTTATATATTGTATTTGTAAATAATAGTTTTATGCTAATTTAGTGCTTCAATATTATTATTTTTGCTTGATGCCTACATTGTAATTAAATAAATTTATAACCCACATATTAAGATTTAGAAATGATTTTCAATGTTTGTGTAGTCGGAGAAAAATGTCCCAGAAAATATTTGGTTGGAGAAAAATAACTTACTAAAATAATATGAATATGTTTTTAAAAACCGACATATATTCAGGTTTTATTAACAAAAAAAAAACTCCATAATTTTTCCCTAAAAAAACATGTAATTTTGTAAATAATTTTCCAGCTCGCCTAAATGGTCAGATATTTCCAAATCTGATATTCATTTTTATTTGTGCTAGGAAATTTCTCAAACAAAGTTATTTATTATTAAATGATTCATTATAGTTTTCTCTTTGTACTCTTTTGAATTATTCGGATTTTTGCCTAGATGTTTAGATTTAATTTTTTTATGGGCTTTTCGTAACTCCTCGTTTAGAAATAAAGCTTCATATATAGCCTTTGTACTTTGACTTAACATTATTTTAAAAATGTTTTAATGAAACATAAAATATTTGTTGTTTTAATTAATAATAATAAAAAAGAATATATTTATAGTATGTACATATATAATAATAGTTCACTCTTTCATAAAATTTTTGGTAGCCCTGAAAAGGGCTGTTTTGTTTTTTTCCGCCTGTGATAAAATCTCAATAGTCTTTTTATGCCTTCTTTTCCGTCTTCTTGGGTAGCAACACAGCCTGAATATTTGGTAAAACACCACCTTGAGCGATTGTAACTCCCGAGAGTAATTTGTTCAATTCCTCATCGTTGCGAATAGCCAATTGTAAATGCCTCGGAATAATTCTCGTTTTTTTGTTATCACGAGCAGCATTGCCAGCCAATTCCAAAACTTCAGCAGCTAAATATTCCATAACTGCGGCTAAATAAACTGGTGCTCCGGCTCCAACACGTTCAGCATAATTTCCCTTTCGCAACAAACGATGAATACGACCAACTGGAAACTGCAAACCAGCGCGGTTCGACCGGGACTTTGCCTTGCCCTTCACTTTTCCACCTTTACCGCGTCCAGACATTTTATTAAACTTTATTTAGTTATTTAGTTAGCACAAACAGAACTCAACCCAACTGAACTCAACGACAATTCTCACAAGAATGAGTGAGCATTCCTCAAAAGCGCTCTTATTTATGCGCATCTTTCCCGCATACCAATATAAAAATTCACCTTCGGAGAGGGGATAGAACGAATGCACGCAAAATGAATAAGAATTGCTGGTTCAACGGAGTCTGGCACAGTTTGTGACCAAGTGCCGTCAAGTAAAGTAGAGTTCAAGTTCAATTGAAAGTAAATTTGTGAAAATGCCCCCAAAGACAAGTGGAAAGGCAGCGAAGAAGGCTGGCAAAGCCCAGAAAAATATTTCCAAGAGTGAAAAGAAGAAGAAGCGCAAGAGGAAGGAGAGCTATGCCATTTATATCTACAAAGTTTTGAAACAAGTTCATCCAGATACCGGCATTTCATCAAAGGCAATGAGCATTATGAACAGTTTTGTGAATGATATCTTTGAAAGGATTGCCGCTGAGGCTTCGCGTTTAGCTCATTATAATAAGCGTTCAACGATTACAAGTCGGGAAATTCAAACAGCCGTCAGGCTCTTGTTGCCTGGAGAACTTGCAAAACACGCCGTTAGTGAGGGAACGAAGGCCGTTACTAAATATACCAGCTCAAAATAACTTGATTGTGACCGGAAAACTAAACAAAAAGGCCCTTTTCAGGGCCACCAATTTTTTAAACAAAGAGTCTAAATGAATAAATTGTAATATTCTTGCTACGATCATTTTTAAATACATTTTATTATTTATTGATAAAAAATAAACTTGAGTCAAGAGAATACATATCACAGGTTAACATCAAATTTGAGCCCGAACAAATAGCAAATTATTTTCATAGATTTGATTCTTCCATTTTAAGTAAAAAAATTGTTAAGAAGTGAAAAAAAAAAACCGTAATTTTACCGTTTATAAAAAATCATTAATAAATAACGAATTGGAATTGTTTGTTCTAGAAGCTAGCAACATAACGTAAATAAAAGCTTCAAACATAAACTATTATGTATATGAAAGTAAAAAAAGGCTTCAAAACATGAATTTGATTTTTTCCATAAACTTATTATTTCATACAATCGATGTCGATTAAGAAATAAATATAGACCTTAAGAAGGGTGTGGGTATCTTTTCATTATTTCGACACATGACAAATAAAAAAAAAATTATGCAATAAAACGAGACTCTTTGTTGATCGGTGAATTGAAATCACAGCCAAACCATCAGTTTTTTCTTTTAGTTGAGATTGAGAATCCGATTTTTGCATTAATTTACAAATGGCCGCTAATATTGAAAGTTTGTATAGAAAAATTCGTCTAATGTGTGGTGTAATTTCCCATATCAATTTTACTCAATGTTTATTATAATTTGTGGTCCTGAAAAGGACCGATTTTTAAGATGGTGGTTTTTATAGACGTTTCTAGATGTTTAAGCACGTTCGCCTCGAATTCGCCTGGCCAATTGGATGTCTTTTGGCATTATTGTGACACGTTTAGCATGAATTGCGCACAAGTTTGTATCTTCAAATAAACCGACCAAGTAGGCTTCGCTGGCTTCTTGTAAAGCCATAACAGCGGAGCTTTGGAAGCGTAAGTCAGTTTTAAAATCTTGCGCAATTTCCCTCACTAACCGTTGGAATGGTAATTTTCTAATAAGCAACTCGGTACTCTTTTGATAGCGTCGAATTTCACGAAGAGCAACAGTTCCAGGGCGATAACGATGGGGTTTCTTAACGCCACCGGTAGCTGGTGCACTTTTACGCGCAGCCTTTGTTGCCAACTGTTTGCGGGGTGCTTTACCACCAGTCGATTTACGAGCTGTTTGCTTGGTTCGCGCCATTTCAAAAAATCAAATCACTTTTTAATTTCGATTTTCAAACACTGCACTGAACAACAACACACGAAGAGCACTTCAAGAATGAGAAATTTCTGATCCAGCGTCGCTTATTTATAGCGCGGTATTTCACACACACATTCGAATACAAGCATTACTTTATAGTGTGAAAGTTTTGTTAGTATTGCGGAAATTTTGTATAAATAAGCGGAACGTTTGGCACTCCAGTCACTTGGTGATCTGTTCTTGAAGTGTAAGGTGTTCTCTTAAATAAATTGCAGTGTTTTAAAAATGACTGGTCGTGGCAAAGGTGGAAAGGGTTTGGGAAAAGGAGGAGCCAAACGGCATCGTAAAGTTCTCCGTGATAACATTCAAGGAATTACAAAGCCGGCCATTCGTCGCTTGGCTCGTCGTGGTGGTGTCAAGCGGATATCCGGTTTAATTTATGAGGAAACTCGTGGAGTTCTCAAAGTATTCTTAGAAAATGTTATCCGTGACGCTGTTACTTACACAGAACATGCCAAAAGGAAAACTGTCACTGCGATGGATGTCGTTTATGCCTTAAAAAGACAAGGGCGCACTCTTTATGGATTCGGCGGCTAAAAAATTCAAATTTCATACATACAACGGAAAATCGGTCCTTTTCAGGACCACAAATTATTTTTAATCATAGAGTGAAATTATTATAAAATATATACATACCTAAATAAATTTTTACTTACACAGCTTACTACAATCTACGGTAAATTGGTTCTTTCCTGGATCACGAATTATTTTTAATCAGATAAACTATAAAGTACATATATGTATACATAAATAAATAGATTTTGGCTTACTGCGGACTACGGTAAATTGGTTCTTTTCCGGAATCACAAATTGTTTTTTATTGTTTTTAACCCAGAGAATGAAATTATTAAAAGACATAAAACGATTTTTGCTTATTACGGAAAATCGGTCCTTTTCAATGCCACAAATTATTGTAAAATATATAAATAGATACATATTTGCTTTTTCATATTTATAACATAAATCAAGAAACAAGAAAATTGAGTCAAGTGTCTACAGGTAAGCAATTCAATTTTAACATAAGGTGGCATTTTGGTAAATATTTTATCTATGTATGTATGTATGTATAGTATATAATTTTTTCTTTTTCATATGATCACAATAAATCGTAAATTTTACTCTTTTAAAATAATTGGTAGCCCTGAAAAGGGCTTTTTTGTTGGTCATGTTGGTTTTCGCGTTTTGCTTATTTCTTTGCTGCGACTTTCTTAGCAGCACCTTTTTTTGCGGCCGTCACTACTTTTGGCTTGGCTGCTTTTGGAGATTTTGTCGCAGCTTTTGTTGGTTTTGTGGGCTTTTGCTTCGGTGTCTTGCTTTTCACTTCTCCTGTTTTTTTCACAGTTTTAGCAACAGCTTTCGCAGTTTTCTTTTTTTCCACTTTCTTTGTAGATGCAGGTTGTTTCTTCGAATCACCAACTGCTGCTTTTTCCTTCTTCGGTTTCTTGGTTACTGTCTTTGAAGCAGCAGGCTTTTTCTCCTTAGCCTCAATGCTTTTCACCTTCGGTTTTGGCTTTGCAACAGTTTTTGACAATTTAAAAGAACCGGCAGCACCTTTACCTTTTGTTTGAATCAAAGCTCCATTTGTCACTGCACTTTTTAAGTATTTCTTAATAAATGGCGCCAATCTATCAACGTCAACTTTATAATTTCCTGCAAGATATTTCTTAATGGCAGGCAACGAAGATCCACCACGTTCTTTTAACATCTTAATGGCATTTGTAACCATTTCCGATGTTGGTGGATGAGTCGCCTTAGCTTTTGGTTTCTTAGGAGCAGCTGCCGCCTTTTTAGTCTTCTGAGATTGAGACTCTCCCTTACCCGCCACCGCAACAACTACTGTGCTTACTTCGGCCATATTTACGATCGCAAACACTTCTTCAATAAAACTCGAGATAACACACACAAAACTTTATCGTACTCGTACGGGTTTGGCCTGCTGCTTCTAGACAAATCTCCTGCTGCATTTTTGTGAGAAGTTCGACGAAAGCGTTCAAGCAAAATGATTCTGTCTCGATACAAATTGGGAACAATTTTGTTTAATGCAATTTATGGTTTTTTCAACTTTTCGGTATGTTTATTTAACATTTATATATAAACACGTTCGGGATTCGATAAAGCTGCAACTCTAGAATAGTAAAAAAATATAATTTTCAACGGGAATCTCAGCCTTAGTATTAAAATTACCAAAAAACTGCACTAAAAGTCTCGCTTTCGGGAAAAAATTTTCAAATAAAAATTGTTTATAAATAATCTAAGTATAGTAGAGTATCTTTATTTGTCGGAAATAGTGAATTTCTATCATACCCTTCTAAATATAATCATATTTTGTCCAAAACGACTCATATTGATGAGATAAATAATTTTTTCTTTCGTTCAACTCACAAACTGAAGAGTTGGATGCTTTGAGCGTTTTCATTGTTATTTTCGGTCAAAAAAACCACAGAGAAAATGCGCGCAAATTGATTAATCGTTATATATTGTATTTGTAAATAATAGTTTTATGCTAATTTAGTGCTTCAATATTATTATTTTTGCTTGATGCCTACATTGTAATTAAATAAATTTATAACCCACATATTAAGATTTAGAAATGATTTTCAATGTTTGTGTAGTCGGAGAAAAATGTCCCAGAAAATATTTGGTTGGAGAAAAATAACTTACTAAAATAATATGAATATGTTTTTAAAAACCGACATATATTCAGGTTTTATTAACAAAAAAAAAACTCCATAATTTTTCCCTAAAAAAACATGTAATTTTGTAAATAATTTTCCAGCTCGCCTAAATGGTCAGATATTTCCAAATCTGATATTCATTTTTATTTGTGCTAGGAAATTTCTCAAACAAAGTTATTTATTATTAAATGATTCATTATAGTTTTCTCTTTGTACTCTTTTGAATTATTCGGATTTTTGCCTAGATGTTTAGATTTAATTTTTTTATGGGCTTTTCGTAACTCCTCGTTTAGAAATAAAGCTTCATATATAGCCTTTGTACTTTGACTTAACATTATTTTAAAAATGTTTTAATGAAACATAAAATATTTGTTGTTTTAATTAATAATAATAAAAAAGAATATATTTATAGTATGTACATATATAATAATAGTTCACTCTTTCATAAAATTTTTGGTAGCCCTGAAAAGGGCTGTTTTGTTTTTTTCCGCCTGTGATAAAATCTCAATAGTCTTTTTATGCCTTCTTTTCCGTCTTCTTGGGTAGCAACACAGCCTGAATATTTGGTAAAACACCACCTTGAGCGATTGTAACTCCCGAGAGTAATTTGTTCAATTCCTCATCGTTGCGAATAGCCAATTGTAAATGCCTCGGAATAATTCTCGTTTTTTTGTTATCACGAGCAGCATTGCCAGCCAATTCCAAAACTTCAGCAGCTAAATATTCCATAACTGCGGCTAAATAAACTGGTGCTCCGGCTCCAACACGTTCAGCATAATTTCCCTTTCGCAACAAACGATGAATACGACCAACTGGAAACTGCAAACCAGCGCGGTTCGACCGGGACTTTGCCTTGCCCTTCACTTTTCCACCTTTACCGCGTCCAGACATTTTATTAAACTTTATTTAGTTATTTAGTTAGCACAAACAGAACTCAACCCAACTGAACTCAACGACAATTCTCACAAGAATGAGTGAGCATTCCTCAAAAGCGCTCTTATTTATGCGCATCTTTCCCGCATACCAATATAAAAATTCACCTTCGGAGAGGGGATAGAACGAATGCACGCAAAATGAATAAGAATTGCTGGTTCAACGGAGTCTGGCACAGTTTGTGACCAAGTGCCGTCAAGTAAAGTAGAGTTCAAGTTCAATTGAAAGTAAATTTGTGAAAATGCCCCCAAAGACAAGTGGAAAGGCAGCGAAGAAGGCTGGCAAAGCCCAGAAAAATATTTCCAAGAGTGAAAAGAAGAAGAAGCGCAAGAGGAAGGAGAGCTATGCCATTTATATCTACAAAGTTTTGAAACAAGTTCATCCAGATACCGGCATTTCATCAAAGGCAATGAGCATTATGAACAGTTTTGTGAATGATATCTTTGAAAGGATTGCCGCTGAGGCTTCGCGTTTAGCTCATTATAATAAGCGTTCAACGATTACAAGTCGGGAAATTCAAACAGCCGTCAGGCTCTTGTTGCCTGGAGAACTTGCAAAACACGCCGTTAGTGAGGGAACGAAGGCCGTTACTAAATATACCAGCTCAAAATAACTTGATTGTGACCGGAAAACTAAACAAAAAGGCCCTTTTCAGGGCCACCAATTTTTTAAACAAAGAGTCTAAATGAATAAATTGTAATATTCTTGCTACGATCATTTTTAAATACATTTTATTATTTATTGATAAAAAATAAACTTGAGTCAAGAGAATACATATCACAGGTTAACATCAAATTTGAGCCCGAACAAATAGCAAATTATTTTCATAGATTTGATTCTTCCATTTTAAGTAAAAAAATTGTTAAGAAGTGAAAAAAAAAAACCGTAATTTTACCGTTTATAAAAAATCATTAATAAATAACGAATTGGAATTGTTTGTTCTAGAAGCTAGCAACATAACGTAAATAAAAGCTTCAAACATAAACTATTATGTATATGAAAGTAAAAAAAGGCTTCAAAACATGAATTTGATTTTTTCCATAAACTTATTATTTCATACAATCGATGTCGATTAAGAAATAAATATAGACCTTAAGAAGGGTGTGGGTATCTTTTCATTATTTCGACACATGACAAATAAAAAAAAAATTATGCAATAAAACGAGACTCTTTGTTGATCGGTGAATTGAAATCACAGCCAAACCATCAGTTTTTTCTTTTAGTTGAGATTGAGAATCCGATTTTTGCATTAATTTACAAATGGCCGCTAATATTGAAAGTTTGTATAGAAAAATTCGTCTAATGTGTGGTGTAATTTCCCATATCAATTTTACTCAATGTTTATTATAATTTGTGGTCCTGAAAAGGACCGATTTTTAAGATGGTGGTTTTTATAGACGTTTCTAGATGTTTAAGCACGTTCGCCTCGAATTCGCCTGGCCAATTGGATGTCTTTTGGCATTATTGTGACACGTTTAGCATGAATTGCGCACAAGTTTGTATCTTCAAATAAACCGACCAAGTAGGCTTCGCTGGCTTCTTGTAAAGCCATAACAGCGGAGCTTTGGAAGCGTAAGTCAGTTTTAAAATCTTGCGCAATTTCCCTCACTAACCGTTGGAATGGTAATTTTCTAATAAGCAACTCGGTACTCTTTTGATAGCGTCGAATTTCACGAAGAGCAACAGTTCCAGGGCGATAACGATGGGGTTTCTTAACGCCACCGGTAGCTGGTGCACTTTTACGCGCAGCCTTTGTTGCCAACTGTTTGCGGGGTGCTTTACCACCAGTCGATTTACGAGCTGTTTGCTTGGTTCGCGCCATTTCAAAAAATCAAATCACTTTTTAATTTCGATTTTCAAACACTGCACTGAACAACAACACACGAAGAGCACTTCAAGAATGAGAAATTTCTGATCCAGCGTCGCTTATTTATAGCGCGGTATTTCACACACACATTCGAATACAAGCATTACTTTATAGTGTGAAAGTTTTGTTAGTATTGCGGAAATTTTGTATAAATAAGCGGAACGTTTGGCACTCCAGTCACTTGGTGATCTGTTCTTGAAGTGTAAGGTGTTCTCTTAAATAAATTGCAGTGTTTTAAAAATGACTGGTCGTGGCAAAGGTGGAAAGGGTTTGGGAAAAGGAGGAGCCAAACGGCATCGTAAAGTTCTCCGTGATAACATTCAAGGAATTACAAAGCCGGCCATTCGTCGCTTGGCTCGTCGTGGTGGTGTCAAGCGGATATTCGGTTTAATTTATGAGGAAACTCGTGGAGTTCTCAAAGTATTCTTAGAAAATGTTATCCGTGACGCTGTTACTTACACAGAACATGCCAAAAGGAAAACTGTCACTGCGATGGATGTCGTTTATGCCTTAAAAAGACAAGGGCGCACTCTTTATGGATTCGGCGGCTAAAAAATTCAAATTTCATACATACAACGGAAAATCGGTCCTTTTCAGGACCACAAATTATTTTTAATCATAGAGTGAAATTATTATAAAATATATACATACCTAAATAAATTTTTACTTACACAGCTTACTACAATCTACGGTAAATTGGTTCTTTCCTGGATCACGAATTATTTTTAATCAGATAAACTATAAAGTACATATATGTATACATAAATAAATAGATTTTGGCTTACTGCGGACTACGGTAAATTGGTTCTTTTCCGGAATCACAAATTGTTTTTTATTGTTTTTAACCCAGAGAATGAAATTATTAAAAGACATAAAACGATTTTTGCTTATTACGGAAAATCGGTCCTTTTCAATGCCACAAATTATTGTAAAATATATAAATAGATACATATTTGCTTTTTCATATTTATAACATAAATCAAGAAACAAGAAAATTGAGTCAAGTGTCTACAGGTAAGCAATTCAATTTTAACATAAGGTGGCATTTTGGTAAATATTTTATCTATGTATGTATGTATGTATAGTATATAATTTTTTCTTTTTCATATGATCACAATAAATCGTAAATTTTACTCTTTTAAAATAATTGGTAGCCCTGAAAAGGGCTTTTTTGTTGGTCATGTTGGTTTTCGCGTTTTGCTTATTTCTTTGCTGCGACTTTCTTAGCAGCACCTTTTTTTGCGGCCGTCACTACTTTTGGCTTGGCTGCTTTTGGAGATTTTGTCGCAGCTTTTGTTGGTTTTGTGGGCTTTTGCTTCGGTGTCTTGCTTTTCACTTCTCCTGTTTTTTTCACAGTTTTAGCAACAGCTTTCGCAGTTTTCTTTTTTTCCACTTTCTTTGTAGATGCAGGTTGTTTCTTCGAATCACCAACTGCTGCTTTTTCCTTCTTCGGTTTCTTGGTTACTGTCTTTGAAGCAGCAGGCTTTTTCTCCTTAGCCTCAATGCTTTTCACCTTCGGTTTTGGCTTTGCAACAGTTTTTGACAATTTAAAAGAACCGGCAGCACCTTTACCTTTTGTTTGAATCAAAGCTCCATTTGTCACTGCACTTTTTAAGTATTTCTTAATAAATGGCGCCAATCTATCAATGTCAACTTTATAATTTCCTGCAAGATATTTCTTAATGGCAGGCAACGAAGATCCACCACGTTCTTTTAACATCTTAATGGCATTTGTAACCATTTCCGATGTTGGTGGATGAGTCGCCTTAGCTTTTGGTTTCTTAGGAGCAGCTGCCGCCTTTTTAGTCTTCTGAGATTGAGACTCTCCCTTACCCGCCACCGCAACAACTACTGTGCTTACTTCGGCCATATTTACGATCGCAAACACTTCTTCAATAAAACTCGAGATAACACACACAAAACTTTATCGTACTCGTACGGGTTTGGCCTGCTGCTTCTAGACAAATCTCCTGCTGCATTTTTGTGAGAAGTTCGACGAAAGCGTTCAAGCAAAATGATTCTGTCTCCATACAAATTGGGAACAATTTTGTTTAATGCAATTTATGGTTTTTTCAACTTTTCGGTATGTTTATTTAACATTTATATATAAACACGTTCGGGATTCGATAAAGCTGCAACTCTAGAATAGTAAAAAAATATAATTTTCAACGGGAATCTCAGCCTTAGTATTAAAATTACCAAAAAACTGCACTAAAAGTCTCGCTTTCGGGAAAAAATTTTCAAATAAAAATTGTTTATAAATAATCTAAGTATAGTAGAGTATCTTTATTTGTCGGAAATAGTGAATTTCTATCATACCCTTCTAAATATAATCATATTTTGTCCAAAACGACTCATATTGATGAGATAAATAATTTTTTCTTTCGTTCAACTCACAAACTGAAGAGTTGGATGCTTTGAGCGTTTTCATTGTTATTTTCGGTCAAAAAAACCACAGAGAAAATGCGCGCAAATTGATTAATCGTTATATATTGTATTTGTAAATAATAGTTTTATGCTAATTTAGTGCTTCAATATTATTATTTTTGCTTGATGCCTACATTGTAATTAAATAAATTTATAACCCACATATTAAGATTTAGAAATGATTTTCAATGTTTGTGTAGTCGGAGAAAAATGTCCCAGAAAATATTTGGTTGGAGAAAAATAACTTACTAAAATAATATGAATATGTTTTTAAAAACCGACATATATTCAGGTTTTATTAACAAAAAAAAAACTCCATAATTTTTCCCTAAAAAAACATGTAATTTTGTAAATAATTTTCCAGCTCGCCTAAATGGTCAGATATTTCCAAATCTGATATTCATTTTTATTTGTGCTAGGAAATTTCTCAAACAAAGTTATTTATTATTAAATGATTCATTATAGTTTTCTCTTTGTACTCTTTTGAATTATTCGGATTTTTGCCTAGATGTTTAGATTTAATTTTTTTATGGGCTTTTCGTAACTCCTCGTTTAGAAATAAAGCTTCATATATAGCCTTTGTACTTTGACTTAACATTATTTTAAAAATGTTTTAATGAAACATAAAATATTTGTTGTTTTAATTAATAATAATAAAAAAGAATATATTTATAGTATGTACATATATAATAATAGTTCACTCTTTCATAAAATTTTTGGTAGCCCTGAAAAGGGCTGTTTTGTTTTTTTCCGCCTGTGATAAAATCTCAATAGTCTTTTTATGCCTTCTTTTCCGTCTTCTTGGGTAGCAACACAGCCTGAATATTTGGTAAAACACCACCTTGAGCGATTGTAACTCCTGAGAGTAATTTGTTCAATTCCTCATCGTTGCGAATAGCCAATTGTAAATGCCTCGGAATAATTCTCGTTTTTTTGTTATCACGAGCAGCATTGCCAGCCAATTCCAAAACTTCAGCAGCTAAATATTCCATAACTGCGGCTAAATAAACTGGTGCTCCGGCTCCAACACGTTCAGCATAATTTCCCTTTCGCAACAAACGATGAATACGACCAACTGGAAACTGCAAACCAGCGCGGTTCGACCGGGACTTTGCCTTGCCCTTCACTTTTCCACCTTTACCGCGTCCAGACATTTTATTAAACTTTATTTAGTTATTTAGTTAGCACAAACAGAACTCAACCCAACTGAACTCAACGACAATTCTCACAAGAATGAGTGAGCATTCCTCAAAAGCGCTCTTATTTATGCGCATCTTTCCCGCATACCAATATAAAAATTCACCTTCGGAGAGGGGATAGAACGAATGCACGCAAAATGAATAAGAATTGCTGGTTCAACGGAGTCTGGCACAGTTTGTGACCAAGTGCCGTCAAGTAAAGTAGAGTTCAAGTTCAATTGAAAGTAAATTTGTGAAAATGCCCCCAAAGACAAGTGGAAAGGCAGCGAAGAAGGCTGGCAAAGCCCAGAAAAATATTTCCAAGAGTGAAAAGAAGAAGAAGCGCAAGAGGAAGGAGAGCTATGCCATTTATATCTACAAAGTTTTGAAACAAGTTCATCCAGATACCGGCATTTCATCAAAGGCAATGAGCATTATGAACAGTTTTGTGAATGATATCTTTGAAAGGATTGCCGCTGAGGCTTCGCGTTTAGCTCATTATAATAAGCGTTCAACGATTACAAGTCGGGAAATTCAAACAGCCGTCAGGCTCTTGTTGCCTGGAGAACTTGCAAAACACGCCGTTAGTGAGGGAACGAAGGCCGTTACTAAATATACCAGCTCAAAATAACTTGATTGTGACCGGAAAACTAAACAAAAAGGCCCTTTTCAGGGCCACCAATTTTTTAAACAAAGAGTCTAAATGAATAAATTGTAATATTCTTGCTACGATCATTTTTAAATACATTTTATTATTTATTGATAAAAAATAAACTTGAGTCAAGAGAATACATATCACAGGTTAACATCAAATTTGAGCCCGAACAAATAGCAAATTATTTTCATAGATTTGATTCTTCCATTTTAAGTAAAAAAATTGTTAAGAAGTGAAAAAAAAAAACCGTAATTTTACCGTTTATAAAAAATCATTAATAAATAACGAATTGGAATTGTTTGTTCTAGAAGCTAGCAACATAACGTAAATAAAAGCTTCAAACATAAACTATTATGTATATGAAAGTAAAAAAAGGCTTCAAAACATGAATTTGATTTTTTCCATAAACTTATTATTTCATACAATCGATGTCGATTAAGAAATAAATATAGACCTTAAGAAGGGTGTGGGTATCTTTTCATTATTTCGACACATGACAAATAAAAAAAAAATTATGCAATAAAACGAGACTCTTTGTTGATCGGTGAATTGAAATCACAGCCAAACCATCAGTTTTTTCTTTTAGTTGAGATTGAGAATCCGATTTTTGCATTAATTTACAAATGGCCGCTAATATTGAAAGTTTGTATAGAAAAATTCGTCTAATGTGTGGTGTAATTTCCCATATCAATTTTACTCAATGTTTATTATAATTTGTGGTCCTGAAAAGGACCGATTTTTAAGATGGTGGTTTTTATAGACGTTTCTAGATGTTTAAGCACGTTCGCCTCGAATTCGCCTGGCCAATTGGATGTCTTTTGGCATTATTGTGACACGTTTAGCATGAATTGCGCACAAGTTTGTATCTTCAAATAAACCGACCAAGTAGGCTTCGCTGGCTTCTTGTAAAGCCATAACAGCGGAGCTTTGGAAGCGTAAGTCAGTTTTAAAATCTTGCGCAATTTCCCTCACTAACCGTTGGAATGGTAATTTTCTAATAAGCAACTCGGTACTCTTTTGATAGCGTCGAATTTCACGAAGAGCAACAGTTCCAGGGCGATAACGATGGGGTTTCTTAACGCCACCGGTAGCTGGTGCACTTTTACGCGCAGCCTTTGTTGCCAACTGTTTGCGGGGTGCTTTACCACCAGTCGATTTACGAGCTGTTTGCTTGGTTCGCGCCATTTCAAAAAATCAAATCACTTTTTAATTTCGATTTTCAAACACTGCACTGAACAACAACACACGAAGAGCACTTCAAGAATGAGAAATTTCTGATCCAGCGTCGCTTATTTATAGCGCGGTATTTCACACACACATTCGAATACAAGCATTACTTTATAGTGTGAAAGTTTTGTTAGTATTGCGGAAATTTTGTATAAATAAGCGGAACGTTTGGCACTCCAGTCACTTGGTGATCTGTTCTTGAAGTGTAAGGTGTTCTCTTAAATAAATTGCAGTGTTTTAAAAATGACTGGTCGTGGCAAAGGTGGAAAGGGTTTGGGAAAAGGAGGAGCCAAACGGCATCGTAAAGTTCTCCGTGATAACATTCAAGGAATTACAAAGCCGGCCATTCGTCGCTTGGCTCGTCGTGGTGGTGTCAAGCGGATATCCGGTTTAATTTATGAGGAAACTCGTGGAGTTCTCAAAGTATTCTTAGAAAATGTTATCCGTGACGCTGTTACTTACACAGAACATGCCAAAAGGAAAACTGTCACTGCGATGGATGTCGTTTATGCCTTAAAAAGACAAGGGCGCACTCTTTATGGATTCGGCGGCTAAAAAATTCAAATTTCATACATACAACGGAAAATCGGTCCTTTTCAGGACCACAAATTATTTTTAATCATAGAGTGAAATTATTATAAAATATATACATACCTAAATAAATTTTTACTTACACAGCTTACTACAATCTACGGTAAATTGGTTCTTTCCTGGATCACGAATTATTTTTAATCAGATAAACTATAAAGTACATATATGTATACATAAATAAATAGATTTTGGCTTACTGCGGACTACGGTAAATTGGTTCTTTTCCGGAATCACAAATTGTTTTTATTGTTTTTAACCCAGAGAATGAAATTATTAAAAGACATAAAACGATTTTTGCTTATTACGGAAAATCGGTCCTTTTCAATGCCACAAATTATTGTAAAATATATAAATAGATACATATTTGCTTTTTCATATTTATAACATAAATCAAGAAACAAGAAAATTGAGTCAAGTGTCTACAGGTAAGCAATTCAATTTTAACATAAGGTGGCATTTTGGTAAATATTTTATCTATGTATGTATGTATGTATAGTATATAATTTTTTCTTTTTCATATGATCACAATAAATCGTAAATTTTACTCTTTTAAAATAATTGGTAGCCCTGAAAAGGGCTTTTTTGTTGGTCATGTTGGTTTTCGCGTTTTGCTTATTTCTTTGCTGCGACTTTCTTAGCAGCACCTTTTTTTGCGGCCGTCACTACTTTTGGCTTGGCTGCTTTTGGAGATTTTGTCGCAGCTTTTGTTGGTTTTGTGGGCTTTTGCTTCGGTGTCTTGCTTTTCACTTCTCCTGTTTTTTTCACAGTTTTAGCAACAGCTTTCGCAGTTTTCTTTTTTTCCACTTTCTTTGTAGATGCAGGTTGTTTCTTCGAATCACCAACTGCTGCTTTTTCCTTCTTCGGTTTCTTGGTTACTGTCTTTGAAGCAGCAGGCTTTTTCTCCTTAGCCTCAATGCTTTTCACCTTCGGTTTTGGCTTTGCAACAGTTTTTGACAATTTAAAAGAACCGGCAGCACCTTTACCTTTTGTTTGAATCAAAGCTCCATTTGTCACTGCACTTTTTAAGTATTTCTTAATAAATGGCGCCAATCTATCAACGTCAACTTTATAATTTCCTGCAAGATATTTCTTAATGGCAGGCAACGAAGATCCACCACGTTCTTTTAACATCTTAATGGCATTTGTAACCATTTCCGATGTTGGTGGATGAGTCGCCTTAGCTTTTGGTTTCTTAGGAGCAGCTGCCGCCTTTTTAGTCTTCTGAGATTGAGACTCTCCCTTACCCGCCACCGCAACAACTACTGTGCTTACTTCGGCCATATTTACGATCGCAAACACTTCTTCAATAAAACTCGAGATAACACACACAAAACTTTATCGTACTCGTACGGGTTTGGCCTGCTGCTTCTAGACAAATCTCCTGCTGCATTTTTGTGAGAAGTTCGACGAAAGCGTTCAAGCAAAATGATTCTGTCTCCATACAAATTGGGAACAATTTTGTTTAATGCAATTTATGGTTTTTTCAACTTTTCGGTATGTTTATTTAACATTTATATATAAACACGTTCGGGATTCGATAAAGCTGCAACTCTAGAATAGTAAAAAAATATAATTTTCAACGGGAATCTCAGCCTTAGTATTAAAATTACCAAAAAACTGCACTAAAAGTCTCGCTTTCGGGAAAAAATTTTCAAATAAAAATTGTTTATAAATAATCTAAGTATAGTAGAGTATCTTTATTTGTCGGAAATAGTGAATTTCTATCATACCCTTCTAAATATAATCATATTTTGTCCAAAACGACTCATATTGATGAGATAAATAATTTTTTCTTTCGTTCAACTCACAAACTGAAGAGTTGGATGCTTTGAGCGTTTTCATTGTTATTTTCGGTCAAAAAAACCACAGAGAAAATGCGCGCAAATTGATTAATCGTTATATATTGTATTTGTAAATAATAGTTTTATGCTAATTTAGTGCTTCAATATTATTATTTTTGCTTGATGCCTACATTGTAATTAAATAAATTTATAACCCACATATTAAGATTTAGAAATGATTTTCAATGTTTGTGTAGTCGGAGAAAAATGTCCCAGAAAATATTTGGTTGGAGAAAAATAACTTACTAAAATAATATGAATATGTTTTTAAAAACCGACATATATTCAGGTTTTATTAACAAAAAAAAAACTCCATAATTTTTCCCTAAAAAAACATGTAATTTTGTAAATAATTTTCCAGCTCGCCTAAATGGTCAGATATTTCCAAATCTGATATTCATTTTTATTTGTGCTAGGAAATTTCTCAAACAAAGTTATTTATTATTAAATGATTCATTATAGTTTTCTCTTTGTACTCTTTTGAATTATTCGGATTTTTGCCTAGATGTTTAGATTTAATTTTTTTATGGGCTTTTCGTAACTCCTCGTTTAGAAATAAAGCTTCATATATAGCCTTTGTACTTTGACTTAACATTATTTTAAAAATGTTTTAATGAAACATAAAATATTTGTTGTTTTAATTAATAATAATAAAAAAGAATATATTTATAGTATGTACATATATAATAATAGTTCACTCTTTCATAAAATTTTTGGTAGCCCTGAAAAGGGCTGTTTTGTTTTTTTCCGCCTGTGATAAAATCTCAATAGTCTTTTTATGCCTTCTTTTCCGTCTTCTTGGGTAGCAACACAGCCTGAATATTTGGTAAAACACCACCTTGAGCGATTGTAACTCCCGAGAGTAATTTGTTCAATTCCTCATCGTTGCGAATAGCCAATTGTAAATGCCTCGGAATAATTCTCGTTTTTTTGTTATCACGAGCAGCATTGCCAGCCAATTCCAAAACTTCAGCAGCTAAATATTCCATAACTGCGGCTAAATAAACTGGTGCTCCGGCTCCAACACGTTCAGCATAATTTCCCTTTCGCAACAAACGATGAATACGACCAACTGGAAACTGCAAACCAGCGCGGTTCGACCGGGACTTTGCCTTGCCCTTCACTTTTCCACCTTTACCGCGTCCAGACATTTTATTAAACTTTATTTAGTTATTTAGTTAGCACAAACAGAACTCAACCCAACTGAACTCAACGACAATTCTCACAAGAATGAGTGAGCATTCCTCAAAAGCGCTCTTATTTATGCGCATCTTTCCCGCATACCAATATAAAAATTCACCTTCGGAGAGGGGATAGAACGAATGCACGCAAAATGAATAAGAATTGCTGGTTCAACGGAGTCTGGCACAGTTTGTGACCAAGTGCCGTCAAGTAAAGTAGAGTTCAAGTTCAATTGAAAGTAAATTTGTGAAAATGCCCCCAAAGACAAGTGGAAAGGCAGCGAAGAAGGCTGGCAAAGCCCAGAAAAATATTTCCAAGAGTGAAAAGAAGAAGAAGCGCAAGAGGAAGGAGAGCTATGCCATTTATATCTACAAAGTTTTGAAACAAGTTCATCCAGATACCGGCATTTCATCAAAGGCAATGAGCATTATGAACAGTTTTGTGAATGATATCTTTGAAAGGATTGCCGCTGAGGCTTCGCGTTTAGCTCATTATAATAAGCGTTCAACGATTACAAGTCGGGAAATTCAAACAGCCGTCAGGCTCTTGTTGCCTGGAGAACTTGCAAAACACGCCGTTAGTGAGGGAACGAAGGCCGTTACTAAATATACCAGCTCAAAATAACTTGATTGTGACCGGAAAACTAAACAAAAAGGCCCTTTTCAGGGCCACCAATTTTTTAAACAAAGAGTGTAAATGAATAAATTGTAATATTCTTGCTACGATCATTTTTAAATACATTTTATTATTTATTGATAAAAAATAAACTTGAGTCAAGAGAATACATATCACAGGTTAACATCAAATTTGAGCCCGAACAAATAGCAAATTATTTTCATAGATTTGATTCTTCCATTTTAAGTAAAAAAATTGTTAAGAAGTGAAAAAAAAAAACCGTAATTTTACCGTTTATAAAAAATCATTAATAAATAACGAATTGGAATTGTTTGTTCTAGAAGCTAGCAACATAACGTAAATAAAAGCTTCAAACATAAACTATTATGTATATGAAAGTAAAAAAAGGCTTCAAAACATGAATTTGATTTTTTCCATAAACTTATTATTTCATACAATCGATGTCGATTAAGAAATAAATATAGACCTTAAGAAGGGTGTGGGTATCTTTTCATTATTTCGACACATGACAAATAAAAAAAAAATTATGCAATAAAACGAGACTCTTTGTTGATCGGTGAATTGAAATCACAGCCAAACCATCAGTTTTTTCTTTTAGTTGAGATTGAGAATCCGATTTTTGCATTAATTTACAAATGGCCGCTAATATTGAAAGTTTGTATAGAAAAATTCGTCTAATGTGTGGTGTAATTTCCCATATCAATTTTACTCAATGTTTATTATAATTTGTGGTCCTGAAAAGGACCGATTTTTAAGATGGTGGTTTTTATAGACGTTTCTAGATGTTTAAGCACGTTCGCCTCGAATTCGCCTGGCCAATTGGATGTCTTTTGGCATTATTGTGACACGTTTAGCATGAATTGCGCACAAGTTTGTATCTTCAAATAAACCGACCAAGTAGGCTTCGCTGGCTTCTTGTAAAGCCATAACAGCGGAGCTTTGGAAGCGTAAGTCAGTTTTAAAATCTTGCGCAATTTCCCTCACTAACCGTTGGAATGGTAATTTTCTAATAAGCAACTCGGTACTCTTTTGATAGCGTCGAATTTCACGAAGAGCAACAGTTCCAGGGCGATAACGATGGGGTTTCTTAACGCCACCGGTAGCTGGTGCACTTTTACGCGCAGCCTTTGTTGCCAACTGTTTGCGGGGTGCTTTACCACCAGTCGATTTACGAGCTGTTTGCTTGGTTCGCGCCATTTCAAAAAATCAAATCACTTTTTAATTTCGATTTTCAAACACTGCACTGAACAACAACACACGAAGAGCACTTCAAGAATGAGAAATTTCTGATCCAGCGTCGCTTATTTATAGCGCGGTATTTCACACACACATTCGAATACAAGCATTACTTTATAGTGTGAAAGTTTTGTTAGTATTGCGGAAATTTTGTATAAATAAGCGGAACGTTTGGCACTCCAGTCACTTGGTGATCTGTTCTTGAAGTGTAAGGTGTTCTCTTAAATAAATTGCAGTGTTTTAAAAATGACTGGTCGTGGCAAAGGTGGAAAGGGTTTGGGAAAAGGAGGAGCCAAACGGCATCGTAAAGTTCTCCGTGATAACATTCAAGGAATTACAAAGCCGGCCATTCGTCGCTTGGCTCGTCGTGGTGGTGTCAAGCGGATATCCGGTTTAATTTATGAGGAAACTCGTGGAGTTCTCAAAGTATTCTTAGAAAATGTTATCCGTGACGCTGTTACTTACACAGAACATGCCAAAAGGAAAACTGTCACTGCGATGGATGTCGTTTATGCCTTAAAAAGACAAGGGCGCACTCTTTATGGATTCGGCGGCTAAAAAATTCAAATTTCATACATACAACGGAAAATCGGTCCTTTTCAGGACCACAAATTATTTTTAATCATAGAGTGAAATTATTATAAAATATATACATACCTAAATAAATTTTTACTTACACAGCTTACTACAATCTACGGTAAATTGGTTCTTTCCTGGATCACGAATTATTTTTAATCAGATAAACTATAAAGTACATATATGTATACATAAATAAATAGATTTTGGCTTACTGCGGACTACGGTAAATTGGTTCTTTTCCGGAATCACAAATTGTTTTTTATTGTTTTTAACCCAGAGAATGAAATTATTAAAAGACATAAAACGATTTTTGCTTATTACGGAAAATCGGTCCTTTTCAATGCCACAAATTATTGTAAAATATATAAATAGATACATATTTGCTTTTTCATATTTATAACATAAATCAAGAAACAAGAAAATTGAGTCAAGTGTCTACAGGTAAGCAATTCAATTTTAACATAAGGTGGCATTTTGGTAAATATTTTATCTATGTATGTATGTATGTATAGTATATAATTTTTTCTTTTTCATATGATCACAATAAATCGTAAATTTTACTCTTTTAAAATAATTGGTAGCCCTGAAAAGGGCTTTTTTGTTGGTCATGTTGGTTTTCGCGTTTTGCTTATTTCTTTGCTGCGACTTTCTTAGCAGCACCTTTTTTTGCGGCCGTCACTACTTTTGGCTTGGCTGCTTTTGGAGATTTTGTCGCAGCTTTTGTTGGTTTTGTGGGCTTTTGCTTCGGTGTCTTGCTTTTCACTTCTCCTGTTTTTTTCACAGTTTTAGCAACAGCTTTCGCAGTTTTCTTTTTTTCCACTTTCTTTGTAGATGCAGGTTGTTTCTTCGAATCACCAACTGCTGCTTTTTCCTTCTTCGGTTTCTTGGTTACTGTCTTTGAAGCAGCAGGCTTTTTCTCCTTAGCCTCAATGCTTTTCACCTTCGGTTTTGGCTTTGCAACAGTTTTTGACAATTTAAAAGAACCGGCAGCACCTTTACCTTTTGTTTGAATCAAAGCTCCATTTGTCACTGCACTTTTTAAGTATTTCTTAATAAATGGCGCCAATCTATCAACGTCAACTTTATAATTTCCTGCAAGATATTTCTTAATGGCAGGCAACGAAGATCCACCACGTTCTTTTAACATCTTAATGGCATTTGTAACCATTTCCGATGTTGGTGGATGAGTCGCCTTAGCTTTTGGTTTCTTAGGAGCAGCTGCCGCCTTTTTAGTCTTCTGAGATTGAGACTCTCCCTTACCCGCCACCGCAACAACTACTGTGCTTACTTCGGCCATATTTACGATCGCAAACACTTCTTCAATAAAACTCGAGATAACACACACAAAACTTTATCGTACTCGTACGGGTTTGGCCTGCTGCTTCTAGACAAATCTCCTGCTGCATTTTTGTGAGAAGTTCGACGAAAGCGTTCAAGCAAAATGATTCTGTCTCCATACAAATTGGGAACAATTTTGTTTAATGCAATTTATGGTTTTTTCAACTTTTCGGTATGTTTATTTAACATTTATATATAAACACGTTCGGGATTCGATAAAGCTGCAACTCTAGAATAGTAAAAAAATATAATTTTCAACGGGAATCTCAGCCTTAGTATTAAAATTACCAAAAAACTGCACTAAAAGTCTCGCTTTCGGGAAAAAATTTTCAAATAAAAATTGTTTATAAATAATCTAAGTATAGTAGAGTATCTTTATTTGTCGGAAATAGTGAATTTCTATCATACCCTTCTAAATATAATCATATTTTGTCCAAAACGACTCATATTGATGAGATAAATAATTCTTTCGTTCAACTCACAAACTGAAGAGTTGGATGCTTTGAGCGTTTTCATTGTTATTTTCGGTCAAAAAAACCACAGAGAAAATGCGCGCAAATTGATTAATCGTTATATATTGTATTTGTAAATAATATTTTTATGCTAATTTAGTGCTTCAATATTATTATTTTTGCTTGATGCCTACATTGTAATTAAATAAATTTATAACCCACATATTAAGATTTAGAAATGATTTTCAATGTTTGTGTAGTCGGAGAAAAATGTCCCAGAAAATATTTGGTTGGAGAAAAATAACTTACTAAAATAATATGAATATGTTTTTAAAAACCGACATATATTCAGGTTTTATTAACAAAAAAAAAACTCCATAATTTTTCCCTAAAAAAACATGTAATTTTGTAAATAATTTTCCAGCTCGCCTAAATGGTCAGATATTTCCAAATCTGATATTCATTTTTATTTGTGCTAGGAAATTTCTCAAACAAAGTTATTTATTATTAAATGATTCATTATAGTTTTCTCTTTGTACTCTTTTGAATTATTCGGATTTTTGCCTAGATGTTTAGATTTAATTTTTTTATGGGCTTTTCGTAACTCCTCGTTTAGAAATAAAGCTTCATATATAGCCTTTGTACTTTGACTTAACATTATTTTAAAAATGTTTTAATGAAACATAAAATATTTGTTGTTTTAATTAATAATAATAAAAAAGAATATATTTATAGTATGTACATATATAATAATAGTTCACTCTTTCATAAAATTTTTGGTAGCCCTGAAAAGGGCTGTTTTGTTTTTTTCCGCCTGTGATAAAATCTCAATAGTCTTTTTATGCCTTCTTTTCCGTCTTCTTGGGTAGCAACACAGCCTGAATATTTGGTAAAACACCACCTTGAGCGATTGTAACTCCCGAGAGTAATTTGTTCAATTCCTCATCGTTGCGAATAGCCAATTGTAAATGCCTCGGAATAATTCTCGTTTTTTTGTTATCACGAGCAGCATTGCCAGCCAATTCCAAAACTTCAGCAGCTAAATATTCCATAACTGCGGCTAAATAAACTGGTGCTCCGGCTCCAACACGTTCAGCATAATTTCCCTTTCGCAACAAACGATGAATACGACCAACTGGAAACTGCAAACCAGCGCGGTTCGACCGGGACTTTGCCTTGCCCTTCACTTTTCCACCTTTACCGCGTCCAGACATTTTATTAAACTTTATTTAGTTATTTAGTTAGCACAAACAGAACTCAACCCAACTGAACTCAACGACAATTCTCACAAGAATGAGTGAGCATTCCTCAAAAGCGCTCTTATTTATGCGCATCTTTCCCGCATACCAATATAAAAATTCACCTTCGGAGAGGGGATAGAACGAATGCACGCAAAATGAATAAGAATTGCTGGTTCAACGGAGTCTGGCACAGTTTGTGACCAAGTGCCGTCAAGTAAAGTAGAGTTCAAGTTCAATTGAAAGTAAATTTGTGAAAATGCCCCCAAAGACAAGTGGAAAGGCAGCGAAGAAGGCTGGCAAAGCCCAGAAAAATATTTCCAAGAGTGAAAAGAAGAAGAAGCGCAAGAGGAAGGAGAGCTATGCCATTTATATCTACAAAGTTTTGAAACAAGTTCATCCAGATACCGGCATTTCATCAAAGGCAATGAGCATTATGAACAGTTTTGTGAATGATATCTTTGAAAGGATTGCCGCTGAGGCTTCGCGTTTAGCTCATTATAATAAGCGTTCAACGATTACAAGTCGGGAAATTCAAACAGCCGTCAGGCTCTTGTTGCCTGGAGAACTTGCAAAACACGCCGTTAGTGAGGGAACGAAGGCCGTTACTAAATATACCAGCTCAAAATAACTTGATTGTGACCGGAAAACTAAACAAAAAGGCCCTTTTCAGGGCCACCAATTTTTTAAACAAAGAGTCTAAATGAATAAATTGTAATATTCTTGCTACGATCATTTTTAAATACATTTTATTATTTATTGATAAAAAATAAACTTGAGTCAAGAGAATACATATCACAGGTTAACATCAAATTTGAGCCCGAACAAATAGCAAATTATTTTCATAGATTTGATTCTTCCATTTTAAGTAAAAAAATTGTTAAGAAGTGAAAAAAAAAAACCGTAATTTTACCGTTTATAAAAAATCATTAATAAATAACGAATTGGAATTGTTTGTTCTAGAAGCTAGCAACATAACGTAAATAAAAGCTTCAAACATAAACTATTATGTATATGAAAGTAAAAAAAGGCTTCAAAACATGAATTTGATTTTTTCCATAAACTTATTATTTCATACAATCGATGTCGATTAAGAAATAAATATAGACCTTAAGAAGGGTGTGGGTATCTTTTCATTATTTCGACACATGACAAATAAAAAAAAAATTATGCAATAAAACGAGACTCTTTGTTGATCGGTGAATTGAAATCACAGCCAAACCATCAGTTTTTTCTTTTAGTTGAGATTGAGAATCCGATTTTTGCATTAATTTACAAATGGCCGCTAATATTGAAAGTTTGTATAGAAAAATTCGTCTAATGTGTGGTGTAATTTCCCATATCAATTTTACTCAATGTTTATTATAATTTGTGGTCCTGAAAAGGACCGATTTTTAAGATGGTGGTTTTTATAGACGTTTCTAGATGTTTAAGCACGTTCGCCTCGAATTCGCCTGGCCAATTGGATGTCTTTTGGCATTATTGTGACACGTTTAGCATGAATTGCGCACAAGTTTGTATCTTCAAATAAACCGACCAAGTAGGCTTCGCTGGCTTCTTGTAAAGCCATAACAGCGGAGCTTTGGAAGCGTAAGTCAGTTTTAAAATCTTGCGCAATTTCCCTCACTAACCGTTGGAATGGTAATTTTCTAATAAGCAACTCGGTACTCTTTTGATAGCGTCGAATTTCACGAAGAGCAACAGTTCCAGGGCGATAACGATGGGGTTTCTTAACGCCACCGGTAGCTGGTGCACTTTTACGCGCAGCCTTTGTTGCCAACTGTTTGCGGGGTGCTTTACCACCAGTCGATTTACGAGCTGTTTGCTTGGTTCGCGCCATTTCAAAAAATCAAATCACTTTTTAATTTCGATTTTCAAACACTGCACTGAACAACAACACACGAAGAGCACTTCAAGAATGAGAAATTTCTGATCCAGCGTCGCTTATTTATAGCGCGGTATTTCACACACACATTCGAATACAAGCATTACTTTATAGTGTGAAAGTTTTGTTAGTATTGCGGAAATTTTGTATAAATAAGCGGAACGTTTGGCACTCCAGTCACTTGGTGATCTGTTCTTGAAGTGTAAGGTGTTCTCTTAAATAAATTGCAGTGTTTTAAAAATGACTGGTCGTGGCAAAGGTGGAAAGGGTTTGGGAAAAGGAGGAGCCAAACGGCATCGTAAAGTTCTCCGTGATAACATTCAAGGAATTACAAAGCCGGCCATTCGTCGCTTGGCTCGTCGTGGTGGTGTCAAGCGGATATCCGGTTTAATTTATGAGGAAACTCGTGGAGTTCTCAAAGTATTCTTAGAAAATGTTATCCGTGACGCTGTTACTTACACAGAACATGCCAAAAGGAAAACTGTCACTGCGATGGATGTCGTTTATGCCTTAAAAAGACAAGGGCGCACTCTTTATGGATTCGGCGGCTAAAAAATTCAAATTTCATACATACAACGGAAAATCGGTCCTTTTCAGGACCACAAATTATTTTTAATCATAGAGTGAAATTATTATAAAATATATACATACCTAAATAAATTTTTACTTACACAGCTTACTACAATCTACGGTAAATTGGTTCTTTCCTGGATCACGAATTATTTTTAATCAGATAAACTATAAAGTACATATATGTATACATAAATAAATAGATTTTGGCTTACTGCGGACTACGGTAAATTGGTTCTTTTCCGGAATCACAAATTGTTTTTAACCCAGAGAATGAAATTATTAAAAGACATAAAACGATTTTTGCTTATTACGGAAAATCGGTCCTTTTCAATGCCACAAATTATTGTAAAATATATAAATAGATACATATTTGCTTTTTCATATTTATAACATAAATCAAGAAACAAGAAAATTGAGTCAAGTGTCTACAGGTAAGCAATTCAATTTTAACATAAGGTGGCATTTTGGTAAATATTTTATCTATGTATGTATGTATGTATAGTATATAATTTTTTCTTTTTCATATGATCACAATAAATCGTAAATTTTACTCTTTTAAAATAATTGGTAGCCCTGAAAAGGGCTTTTTTGTTGGTCATGTTGGTTTTCGCGTTTTGCTTATTTCTTTGCTGCGACTTTCTTAGCAGCACCTTTTTTTGCGGCCGTCACTACTTTTGGCTTGGCTGCTTTTGGAGATTTTGTCGCAGCTTTTGTTGGTTTTGTGGGCTTTTGCTTCGGTGTCTTGCTTTTCACTTCTCCTGTTTTTTTCACAGTTTTAGCAACAGCTTTCGCAGTTTTCTTTTTTTCCACTTTCTTTGTAGATGCAGGTTGTTTCTTCGAATCACCAACTGCTGCTTTTTCCTTCTTCGGTTTCTTGGTTACTGTCTTTGAAGCAGCAGGCTTTTTCTCCTTAGCCTCAATGCTTTTCACCTTCGGTTTTGGCTTTGCAACAGTTTTTGACAATTTAAAAGAACCGGCAGCACCTTTACCTTTTGTTTGAATCAAAGCTCCATTTGTCACTGCACTTTTTAAGTATTTCTTAATAAATGGCGCCAATCTATCAACGTCAACTTTATAATTTCCTGCAAGATATTTCTTAATGGCAGGCAACGAAGATCCACCACGTTCTTTTAACATCTTAATGGCATTTGTAACCATTTCCGATGTTGGTGGATGAGTCGCCTTAGCTTTTGGTTTCTTAGGAGCAGCTGCCGCCTTTTTAGTCTTCTGAGATTGAGACTCTCCCTTACCCGCCACCGCAACAACTACTGTGCTTACTTCGGCCATATTTACGATCGCAAACACTTCTTCAATAAAACTCGAGATAACACACACAAAACTTTATCGTACTCGTACGGGTTTGGCCTGCTGCTTCTAGACAAATCTCCTGCTGCATTTTTGTGAGAAGTTCGACGAAAGCGTTCAAGCAAAATGATTCTGTCTCCATACAAATTGGGAACAATTTTGTTTAATGCAATTTATGGTTTTTTCAACTTTTCGGTATGTTTATTTAACATTTATATATAAACACGTTCGGGATTCGATAAAGCTGCAACTCTAGAATAGTAAAAAAATATAATTTTCAACGGGAATCTCAGCCTTAGTATTAAAATTACCAAAAAACTGCACTAAAAGTCTCGCTTTCGGGAAAAAATTTTCAAATAAAAATTGTTTATAAATAATCTAAGTATAGTAGAGTATCTTTATTTGTCGGAAATAGTGAATTTCTATCATACCCTTCTAAATATAATCATATTTTGTCCAAAACGACTCATATTGATGAGATAAATAATTTTTTCTTTCGTTCAACTCACAAACTGAAGAGTTGGATGCTTTGAGCGTTTTCATTGTTATTTTCGGTCAAAAAAACCACAGAGAAAATGCGCGCAAATTGATTAATCGTTATATATTGTATTTGTAAATAATAGTTTTATGCTAATTTAGTGCTTCAATATTATTATTTTTGCTTGATGCCTACATTGTAATTAAATAAATTTATAACCCACATATTAAGATTTAGAAATGATTTTCAATGTTTGTGTAGTCGGAGAAAAATGTCCCAGAAAATATTTGGTTGGAGAAAAATAACTTACTAAAATAATATGAATATGTTTTTAAAAACCGACATATATTCAGGTTTTATTAACAAAAAAAAAACTCCATAATTTTTCCCTAAAAAAACATGTAATTTTGTAAATAATTTTCCAGCTCGCCTAAATGGTCAGATATTTCCAAATCTGATATTCATTTTTATTTGTGCTAGGAAATTTCTCAAACAAAGTTATTTATTATTAAATGATTCATTATAGTTTTCTCTTTGTACTCTTTTGAATTATTCGGATTTTTGCCTAGATGTTTAGATTTAATTTTTTTATGGGCTTTTCGTAACTCCTCGTTTAGAAATAAAGCTTCATATATAGCCTTTGTACTTTGACTTAACATTATTTTAAAAATGTTTTAATGAAACATAAAATATTTGTTGTTTTAATTAATAATAATAAAAAAGAATATATTTATAGTATGTACATATATAATAATAGTTCACTCTTTCATAAAATTTTTGGTAGCCCTGAAAAGGGCTGTTTTGTTTTTTTCCGCCTGTGATAAAATCTCAATAGTCTTTTTATGCCTTCTTTTCCGTCTTCTTGGGTAGCAACACAGCCTGAATATTTGGTAAAACACCACCTTGAGCGATTGTAACTCCCGAGAGTAATTTGTTCAATTCCTCATCGTTGCGAATAGCCAATTGTAAATGCCTCGGAATAATTCTCGTTTTTTTGTTATCACGAGCAGCATTGCCAGCCAATTCCAAAACTTCAGCAGCTAAATATTCCATAACTGCGGCTAAATAAACTGGTGCTCCGGCTCCAACACGTTCAGCATAATTTCCCTTTCGCAACAAACGATGAATACGACCAACTGGAAACTGCAAACCAGCGCGGTTCGACCGGGACTTTGCCTTGCCCTTCACTTTTCCACCTTTACCGCGTCCAGACATTTTATTAAACTTTATTTAGTTATTTAGTTAGCACAAACAGAACTCAACCCAACTGAACTCAACGACAATTCTCACAAGAATGAGTGAGCATTCCTCAAAAGCGCTCTTATTTATGCGCATCTTTCCCGCATACCAATATAAAAATTCACCTTCGGAGAGGGGATAGAACGAATGCACGCAAAATGAATAAGAATTGCTGGTTCAACGGAGTCTGGCACAGTTTGTGACCAAGTGCCGTCAAGTAAAGTAGAGTTCAAGTTCAATTGAAAGTAAATTTGTGAAAATGCCCCCAAAGACAAGTGGAAAGGCAGCGAAGAAGGCTGGCAAAGCCCAGAAAAATATTTCCAAGAGTGAAAAGAAGAAGAAGCGCAAGAGGAAGGAGAGCTATGCCATTTATATCTACAAAGTTTTGAAACAAGTTCATCCAGATACCGGCATTTCATCAAAGGCAATGAGCATTATGAACAGTTTTGTGAATGATATCTTTGAAAGGATTGCCGCTGAGGCTTCGCGTTTAGCTCATTATAATAAGCGTTCAACGATTACAAGTCGGGAAATTCAAACAGCCGTCAGGCTCTTGTTGCCTGGAGAACTTGCAAAACACGCCGTTAGTGAGGGAACGAAGGCCGTTACTAAATATACCAGCTCAAAATAACTTGATTGTGACCGGAAAACTAAACAAAAAGGCCCTTTTCAGGGCCACCAATTTTTTAAACAAAGAGTCTAAATGAATAAATTGTAATATTCTTGCTACGATCATTTTTAAATACATTTTATTATTTATTGATAAAAAATAAACTTGAGTCAAGAGAATACATATCACAGGTTAACATCAAATTTGAGCCCGAACAAATAGCAAATTATTTTCATAGATTTGATTCTTCCATTTTAAGTAAAAAAATTGTTAAGAAGTGAAAAAAAAAAAACCGTAATTTTACCGTTTATAAAAAATCATTAATAAATAACGAATTGGAATTGTTTGTTCTAGAAGCTAGCAACATAACGTAAATAAAAGCTTCAAACATAAACTATTATGTATATGAAAGTAAAAAAAGGCTTCAAAACATGAATTTGATTTTTTCCATAAACTTATTATTTCATACAATCGATGTCGATTAAGAAATAAATATAGACCTTAAGAAGGGTGTGGGTATCTTTTCATTATTTCGACACATGACAAATAAAAAAAAAATTATGCAATAAAACGAGACTCTTTGTTGATCGGTGAATTGAAATCACAGCCAAACCATCAGTTTTTTCTTTTAGTTGAGATTGAGAATCCGATTTTTGCATTAATTTACAAATGGCCGCTAATATTGAAAGTTTGTATAGAAAAATTCGTCTAATGTGTGGTGTAATTTCCCATATCAATTTTACTCAATGTTTATTATAATTTGTGGTCCTGAAAAGGACCGATTTTTAAGATGGTGGTTTTTATAGACGTTTCTAGATGTTTAAGCACGTTCGCCTCGAATTCGCCTGGCCAATTGGATGTCTTTTGGCATTATTGTGACACGTTTAGCATGAATTGCGCACAAGTTTGTATCTTCAAATAAACCGACCAAGTAGGCTTCGCTGGCTTCTTGTAAAGCCATAACAGCGGAGCTTTGGAAGCGTAAGTCAGTTTTAAAATCTTGCGCAATTTCCCTCACTAACCGTTGGAATGGTAATTTTCTAATAAGCAACTCGGTACTCTTTTGATAGCGTCGAATTTCACGAAGAGCAACAGTTCCAGGGCGATAACGATGGGGTTTCTTAACGCCACCGGTAGCTGGTGCACTTTTACGCGCAGCCTTTGTTGCCAACTGTTTGCGGGGTGCTTTACCACCAGTCGATTTACGAGCTGTTTGCTTGGTTCGCGCCATTTCAAAAAATCAAATCACTTTTTAATTTCGATTTTCAAACACTGCACTGAACAACAACACACGAAGAGCACTTCAAGAATGAGAAATTTCTGATCCAGCGTCGCTTATTTATAGCGCGGTATTTCACACACACATTCGAATACAAGCATTACTTTATAGTGTGAAAGTTTTGTTAGTATTGCGGAAATTTTGTATAAATAAGCGGAACGTTTGGCACTCCAGTCACTTGGTGATCTGTTCTTGAAGTGTAAGGTGTTCTCTTAAATAAATTGCAGTGTTTTAAAAATGACTGGTCGTGGCAAAGGTGGAAAGGGTTTGGGAAAAGGAGGAGCCAAACGGCATCGTAAAGTTCTCCGTGATAACATTCAAGGAATTACAAAGCCGGCCATTCGTCGCTTGGCTCGTCGTGGTGGTGTCAAGCGGATATCCGGTTTAATTTATGAGGAAACTCGTGGAGTTCTCAAAGTATTCTTAGAAAATGTTATCCGTGACGCTGTTACTTACACAGAACATGCCAAAAGGAAAACTGTCACTGCGATGGATGTCGTTTATGCCTTAAAAAGACAAGGGCGCACTCTTTATGGATTCGGCGGCTAAAAAATTCAAATTTCATACATACAACGGAAAATCGGTCCTTTTCAGGACCACAAATTATTTTTAATCATAGAGTGAAATTATTATAAAATATATACATACCTAAATAAATTTTTACTTACACAGCTTACTACAATCTACGGTAAATTGGTTCTTTCCTGGATCACGAATTATTTTTAATCAGATAAACTATAAAGTACATATATGTATACATAAATAAATAGATTTTGGCTTACTGCGGACTACGGTAAATTGGTTCTTTTCCGGAATCACAAATTGTTTTTTATTGTTTTTAACCCAGAGAATGAAATTATTAAAAGACATAAAACGATTTTTGCTTATTACGGAAAATCGGTCCTTTTCAATGCCACAAATTATTGTAAAATATATAAATAGATACATATTTGCTTTTTCATATTTATAACATAAATCAAGAAACAAGAAAATTGAGTCAAGTGTCTACAGGTAAGCAATTCAATTTTAACATAAGGTGGCATTTTGGTAAATATTTTATCTATGTATGTATGTATGTATAGTATATAATTTTTTCTTTTTCATATGATCACAATAAATCGTAAATTTTACTCTTTTAAAATAATTGGTAGCCCTGAAAAGGGCTTTTTTGTTGGTCATGTTGGTTTTCGCGTTTTGCTTATTTCTTTGCTGCGACTTTCTTAGCAGCACCTTTTTTTCCGGCCGTCACTACTTTTGGCTTGGCTGCTTTTGGAGATTTTGTAGCAGCTTTTGTTGGTTTTGTGGGCTTTTGCTTCGGTGTCTTGCTTTTCACTTCTCCTGTTTTTTTCACAGTTTTAGCAACAGCTTTCGCAGTTTTCTTTTTTTCCACTTTCTTTGTAGATGCAGGTTGTTTCTTCGAATCACCAACTGCTGCTTTTTCCTTCTTCGGTTTCTTGGTTACTTTCTTTGAAGCAGCAGGCTTTTTCTCCTTAGCCTCAATGCTTTTCACCTTCGGTTTTGGCTTTGCAACAGTTTTTGACAATTTAAAAGAACCGGCAGCACCTTTACCTTTTGTTTGAATCAAAGCTCCATTTGTCACTGCACTTTTTAAGTATTTCTTAATAAATGGCGCCAATCTATCAACGTCAACTTTATAATTTCCTGCAAGATATTTCTTAATGGCAGGCAACGAAGATCCACCACGTTCTTTTAACATCTTAATGGCATTTGTAACCATTTCCGATGTTGGTGGATGAGTCGCCTTAGCTTTTGGTTTCTTAGGAGCACCTGCCGCCTTTTTAGTCTTCTGAGATTGAGACTCTCCCTTACCCGCCACCGCAACAACTACTGTGCTTACTTCAGCCATATTTACGATCGCAAACACTTCTTCGATAAAACTCGAGATAACACACACAAAACTTTATCGTACTCGTACGGGTTTGGCCTGCTGCTTCTAGACCAATCTCCTGCTGCATTTTTGTGAGAAGTTCGACGAAAGCGTTCAAGCAAAATGATTCTGTCTCCATACAAATTGGGAACAATTTTGTTTAATGCAATTTATGGTTTTTTCAACTTTTCGGTATGTTTATTTAACATTTATATATAAACACGTTCGGGATTCGATAAAGCTGCAACTCTAGAATAGTAAAAAAATATAATTTTCAACGGGAATCTCAGCCTTAGTATTAAAATTACCAAAAAACTGCACTAAAAGTCTCGCTTTCGGGAAAAAATTTACAAATAAAAATTGTTTATAAATAATCTAAGTATAGTAGAGTATCTTTATTTGTCGGAAATAGTGAATTTCTATCATACCCTTCTAAATATAATCATATTTTGTCCAAAACGACTCATATTGATGAGATAAATAATTTTTTCTTTCGTTCAACTCACAAACTGAAGAGTTGGATGCTTTGAGCGTTTTCATTGTTATTTTCGGTCAAAAAAACCACAGAGAAAATGCGCGCAAATTGATTAATCGTTATATATTGTATTTGTAAATAATAGTTTTATGCTAATTTAGTGCTTCAATATTATTATTTTTGCTTGATGCCTACATTGTAATTAAATAAATTTATAACCCACATATTAAGATTTAGAAATGATTTTCAATGTTTGTGTAGTCGGAGAAAAATGTCCCAGAAAATATTTGGTTGGAGAAAAATAACTTACTAAAATAATATGAATATGTTTTTAAAAACCGACATATATTCAGGTTTTATTAACAAAAAAAAAACTCCATAATTTTTCCCTAAAAAAACATGTAATTTTGTAAATAATTTTCCAGCTCGCCTAAATGGTCAGATATTTCCAAATCTGATATTCATTTTTATTTGTGCTAGGAAATTTCTCAAACAAAGTTATTTATTATTAAATGATTCATTATAGTTTTCTCTTTGTACTCTTTTGAATTATTCGGATTTTTGCCTAGATGTTTAGATTTAATTTTTTTATGGGCTTTTCGTAACTCCTCGTTTAGAAATAAAGCTTCATATATAGCCTTTATACTTTGACTTAACATTATTTTAAAAATGTTTTAATGAAACATAAAATATTTGTTGTTTTAATTAATAATAATAAAAAAGAATATATTTATAGTATGTACATATATAATAATAGTTCACTCTTTCATAAAATTTTTGGTAGCCCTGAAAAGGGCTGTTTTGTTTTTTTCCGCCTGTGATAAAATCTCAATAGTCTTTTTATGCCTTCTTTTCCGTCTTCTTGGGTAGCAACACAGCCTGAATATTTGGCAAAACACCACCTTGAGCGATTGTAACTCCCGAGAGTAATTTGTTCAATTCCTCATCGTTGCGAATAGCCAATTGTAAATGCCTCGGAATAATTCTCGTTTTTTTGTTATCACGAGCAGCATTGCCAGCCAATTCCAAAACTTCAGCAGCTAAATATTCCATAACTGCGGCTAAATAAACTGGTGCTCCGGCTCCAACACGTTCAGCATAATTTCCCTTTCGCAACAAACGATGAATACGACCAACTGGAAACTGCAAACCAGCGCGGTTCGACCGGGACTTTGCCTTGCCCTTCACTTTTCCACCTTTACCGCGTCCAGACATTTTATTAAACTTTATTTAGTTATTTAGTTAGCACAAACAGAACTCAACCCAACTGAACTCAACGACAATTCTCACAAGAATGAGCGAGCATTCCTCAAAGGCGCTCTTATTTATGCGCATCTTTCCCGCATACCAATATAAAAATTCACCTTCGGAGAGGGGATAGAACGAATGCACGCAAAATGAATAAGAATTGCTGGTTCAACGGAGTCTGGCACAGTTTGTGACCAAGTGCCGTCAAGTAAAGTAGAGTTCAAGTTCAATTGAAAGTAAATTTGTGAAAATGCCCCCAAAGACAAGTGGAAAGGCAGCGAAGAAGGCTGGCAAAGCCCAGAAAAATATTTCCAAGAGTGAAAAGAAGAAGAAGCGCAAGAGGAAGGAGAGCTATGCCATTTATATCTACAAAGTTTTGAAACAAGTTCATCCAGATACCGGCATTTCATCAAAGGCAATGAGCATTATGAACAGTTTTGTGAATGATATCTTTGAAAGGATTGCCGCTGAGGCTTCGCGTTTAGCTCATTATAATAAGCGTTCAACGATTACAAGTCGGGAAATTCAAACAGCCGTCAGGCTCTTGTTGCCTGGAGAACTTGCAAAACACGCCGTTAGTGAGGGAACGAAGGCCGTTACTAAATATACCAGCTCAAAATAACTTGATTGTGACCGGAAAACTAAACAAAAAGGCCCTTTTCAGGGCCACCAATTTTTTAAACAAAGAGTCTAAATGAATAAATTGTAATATTCTTGCTACGATCATTTTTAAATACATTTTATTATTTATTGATAAAAAATAAACTTGAGTGAAGAGAATACATATCACAGGTTAACATCAAATTTGAGCCCGAACAAATAGCAAATTATTTTCATAGATTTGATTCTTCCATTTTAAGTAAAAAAATTGTTAAGAAGTGAAAAAAAAAAAACCGTAATTTTACCGTTTATAAAAAATCATTAATAAATAACGAATTGGAATTGTTTGTTCTAGAAGCTAGCAACATAACGTAAATAAAAGCTTCAAACATAAACTATTATGTATATGAAAGTAAAAAAAGGCTTCAAAACATGAATTTGATTTTTTCCATAAACTTATTATTTCATACAATCGATGTCGATTAAGAAATAAATATAGACCTTAAGAAGGGTGTGGGTATCTTTTCATTATTTCGACACATGACAAATAAAAAAAAAATTATGCAATAAAACGAGACTCTTTGTTGATCGGTGAATTGAAATCACAGCCAAACCATCAGTTTTTTCTTTTAGTTGAGATTGAGAATCCGATTTTTGCATTAATTTACAAATGGCCGCTAATATTGAAAGTTTGTATAGAAAAATTCGTCTAATGTGTGGTGTAATTTCCCATATCAATTTTACTCAATGTTTATTATAATTTGTGGTCCTGAAAAGGACCGATTTTTAAGATGGTGGTTTTTATAGACGTTTCTAGATGTTTAAGCACGTTCGCCTCGAATTCGCCTGGCCAATTGGATGTCTTTTGGCATTATTGTGACACGTTTAGCATGAATTGCGCACAAGTTTGTATCTTCAAATAAACCGACCAAGTAGGCTTCGCTGGCTTCTTGTAAAGCCATAACAGCGGAGCTTTGGAAGCGTAAGTCAGTTTTAAAATCTTGCGCAATTTCCCTCACTAACCGTTGGAATGGTAATTTTCTAATGAGCAACTCGGTACTCTTTTGATAGCGTCGAATTTCACGAAGAGCAACAGTTCCAGGGCGATAACGATGGGGTTTCTTAACGCCACCGGTAGCTGGTGCACTTTTACGCGCAGCCTTTGTTGCCAACTGTTTGCGGGGTGCTTTACCACCAGTCGATTTACGAGCTGTTTGCTTGGTTCGCGCCATTTCAAAAAATCAAATCACTTTTTAATTTCAATTTTCAAACACTGCACTGAACAACAACACACGAAGAGCACTTCAAGAATGAGAAATTTCTGATCCAGCGTCGCTTATTTATAGCGCGGTATTTCACACACACATTCGAATACAAGCATTACTTTATAGTGTGAAAGTTTTGTTAGGAATGCGGAAATTTTGTATAAATAAGCGGAACGTTTGGCACTCCAGTCACTTGGTGATCTGTTCTTGAAGTGTAAGGTGTTCTCTTAAATAAATTGCAGTGTATTAAAAATGACTGGTCGTGGCAAAGGTGGAAAGGGTTTGGGAAAAGGAGGAGCCAAACGGCATCGTAAAGTTCTCCGTGATAACATTCAAGGAATTACAAAGCCGGCCATTCGTCGCTTGGCTCGTCGTGGTGGTGTCAAGCGGATATCCGGTTTAATTTATGAGGAAACTCGTGGAGTTCTCAAAGTATTCTTAGAAAATGTTATCCGTGACGCTGTTACTTACACAGAACATGCCAAAAGGAAAACTGTCACTGCGATGGATGTCGTTTATGCCTTAAAAAGACAAGGGCGCACTCTTTATGGATTCGGCGGCTAAAAAATTCAAATTTCATACATACAACGGAAAATCGGTCCTTTTCAGGACCACAAATTATTTTTAATCATAGAGTGAAATTATTATAAAATATATACATACCTAAATAAATTTTTACTTACACAGCTTACTACAATCTACGGTAAATTGGTTCTTTCCTGGATCACGAATTATTTTTAATCAGATAAACTATAAAGTACATATATGTATACATAAATAAATAGATTTTGGCTTACTGCGGACTACGGTAAATTGGTTCTTTTCCGGAATCACAAATTGTTTTTTATTGTTTTTAACCCAGAGAATGAAATTATTAAAAGACATAAAACGATTTTTGCTTATTACGGAAAATCGGTCCTTTTCAATGCCACAAATTATTGTAAAATATATAAATAGATATTTGCTTTTTCATATTTATAACATAAATCAAGAAACAAGAAAATTGAGTCAAGTGTCTACAGGTAAGCAATTCAATTTTAACATAAGGTGGCATTTTGGTAAATATTTTATCTATGTATGTATGTATGTATAGTATATAATTTTTTCTTTTTCATATGATCACAATAAATCGTAAATTTTACTCTTTTAAAATAATTGGTAGCCCTGAAAAGGGCTTTTTTGTTGGTCATGTTGGTTTTCGCGTTTTGCTTATTTCTTTGCTGCGACTTTCTTAGCAGCACCTTTTTTTCCGGCCATCACTACTTTTGGCTTGGCTGCTTTTGGAGATTTTGTAGCAGCTTTTGTTGGTTTTGTGGGCTTTTGCTTCGGTGTCTTGCTTTTCACTTCTCCTGTTTTTTTCACAGTTTTAGCAACAGCTTTCGCAGTTTTCTTTTTTTCCACTTTCTTTGTAGATGCAGGTTGTTTCTTCGAATCACCAACTGCTGCTTTTTCCTTCTTCGGTTTCTTGGTTACTTTCTTTGAAGCAGCAGGCTTTTTCTCCTTAGCCTCAATGCTTTTCACCTTCGGTTTTGGCTTTGCAACAGTTTTTGACAATTTAAAAGAACCGGCAGCACCTTTACCTTTTGTTTGAATCAAAGCTCCATTTGTCACTGCACTTTTTAAGTATTTCTTAATAAATGGCGCCAATCTATCAACGTCAACTTTATAATTTCCTGCAAGATATTTCTTAATGGCAGGCAACGAAGATCCACCACGTTCTTTTAACATCTTAATGGCATTTGTAACCATTTCCGATGTTGGTGGATGAGTCGCCTTAGCTTTTGGTTTCTTAGGAGCAGCTGCCGCCTTTTTAGTCTTCTGAGATTGAGACTCTCCCTTACCCGCCACCGCAACAACTACTGTGCTTACTTCAGCCATATTTACGATCGCAAACACTTCTTCGATAAAACTCGAGATAACACACACAAAACTTTATCGTACTCGTACGGGTTTGGCCTGCTGCTTCTAGACCAATCTCCTGCTGCATTTTTGTGAGAAGTTCGACGAAAGCGTTCAAGCAAAATGATTCTGTCTCCATACAAATTGGGAACAATTTTGTTTAATGCAATTTATGGTTTTTTCAACTTTTCGGTATGTTTATTTAACATTTATATATAAACACGTTCGGGATTCGATAAAGCTGCAACTCTAGAATAGTAAAAAAATATAATTTTCAACGGGAATCTCAGCCTTAGTATTAAAATTACCAAAAAACTGCACTAAAAGTCTCGCTTTCGGGAAAAAATTTACAAATAAAAATTGTTTATAAATAATCTAAGTATAGTAGAGTATCTTTATTTGTCGGAAATAGTGAATTTCTATCATACCCTTCTAAATATAATCATATTTTGTCCAAAACGACTCATATTGATGAGATAAATAATTTTTTCTTTCGTTCAACTCACAAACTGAAGAGTTGGATGCTTTGAGCGTTTTCATTGTTATTTTCGGTCAAAAAAACCACAGAGAAAATGCGCGCAAATTGATTAATCGTTATATATTGTATTTGTAAATAATAGTTTTATGCTAATTTAGTGCTTCAATATTATTATTTTTGCTTGATGCCTACATTGTAATTAAATAAATTTATAACCCACATATTAAGATTTAGAAATGATTTTCAATGTTTGTGTAGTCGGAGAAAAATGTCCCAGAAAATATTTGGTTGGAGAAAAATAACTTACTAAAATAATATGAATATGTTTTTAAAAACCGACATATATTCAGGTTTTATTAACAAAAAAAAAACTCGATAATTTTTCCCTAAAAAAACATGTAATTTTGTAAATAATTTTCCAGCTCGCCTAAATGGTCAGATATTTCCAAATCTGATATTCATTTTTATTTGTGCTAGGAAATTTCTCAAACAAAGTTATTTATTATTAAATGATTCATTATAGTTTTCTCTTTGTACTCTTTTGAATTATTCGGATTTTTGCCTAGATGTTTAGATTTAATTTTTTTATGGGCTTTTCGTAACTCCTCGTTTAGAAATAAAGCTTCATATATAGCCTTTATACTTTGACTTAACATTATTTTAAAAATGTTTTAATGAAACATAAAATATTTGTTGTTTTAATTAATAATAATAAAAAAGAATATATTTATAGTATGTACATATATAATAATAGTTCACTCTTTCATAAAATTTTTGGTAGCCCTGAAAAGGGCTGTTTTGTTTTTTTCCGCCTGTGATAAAATCTCAATAGTCTTTTTATGCCTTCTTTTCCGTCTTCTTGGGTAGCAACACAGCCTGAATATTTGGCAAAACACCACCTTGAGCGATTGTAACTCCCGAGAGTAATTTGTTCAATTCCTCATCGTTGCGAATAGCCAATTGTAAATGCCTCGGAATAATTCTCGTTTTTTTGTTATCACGAGCAGCATTGCCAGCCAATTCCAAAACTTCAGCAGCTAAATATTCCATAACTGCGGCTAAATAAACTGGTGCTCCGGCTCCAACACGTTCAGCATAATTTCCCTTTCGCAACAAACGATGAATACGACCAACTGGAAACTGCAAACCAGCGCGGTTCGACCGGGACTTTGCCTTGCCCTTCACTTTTCCACCTTTACCGCGTCCAGACATTTTATTAAACTTTATTTAGTTATTTAGTTAGCACAAACAGAACTCAACCCAACTGAACTCAACGACAATTCTCACAAGAATGAGCGAGCATTCCTCAAAGGCGCTCTTATTTATGCGCATCTTTCCCGCATACCAATATAAAAATTCACCTTCGGAGAGGGGATAGAACGAATGCACGCAAAATGAATAAGAATTGCTGGTTCAACGGAGTCTGGCACAGTTTGTGACCAAGTGCCGTCAAGTAAAGTAGAGTTCAAGTTCAATTGAAAGTAAATTTGTGAAAATGCCCCCAAAGACAAGTGGAAAGGCAGCGAAGAAGGCTGGCAAAGCCCAGAAAAATATTTCCAAGAGTGAAAAGAAGAAGAAGCGCAAGAGGAAGGAGAGCTATGCCATTTATATCTACAAAGTTTTGAAACAAGTTCATCCAGATACCGGCATTTCATCAAAGGCAATGAGCATTATGAACAGTTTTGTGAATGATATCTTTGAAAGGATTGCCGCTGAGGCTTCGCGTTTAGCTCATTATAATAAGCGTTCAACGATTACAAGTCGGGAAATTCAAACAGCCGTCAGGCTCTTGTTGCCTGGAGAACTTGCAAAACACGCCGTTAGTGAGGGAACGAAGGCCGTTACTAAATATACCAGCTCAAAATAACTTGATTGTGACCGGAAAACTAAACAAAAAGGCCCTTTTCAGGGCCACCAATTTTTTAAACAAAGAGTCTAAATGAATAAATTGTAATATTCTTGCTACGATCATTTTTAAATACATTTTATTATTTATTGATAAAAAATAAACTTGAGTGAAGAGAATACATATCACAGGTTAACATCAAATTTGAGCCCGAACAAATAGCAAATTATTTTCATAGATTAGATTCTTCCATTTTAAGTAAAAAAATTGTTAAGAAGTGAAAAAAAAAACCGTAATTTTACCGTTTATAAAAAATCATTAATAAATAACGAATTGGAATTGTTTGTTCTAGAAGCTAGCAACATAACGTAAATAAAAGCTTCAAACATAAACTATTATGTATATGAAAGTAAAAAAAGGCTTCAAAACATGAATTTGATTTTTTCCATAAACTTATTATTTCATACAATCGATGGCGATTAAAAAATAAATATAGACCTTAAGAAGGGTGTGGGTATCTTTTCATTATTTCGACACATGACAAATAAAAAAAAAATTATGCAATAAAACGAGACTCTTTGTTGATCGGTGAATTGAAATCACAGCCAAACCATCAGTTTTTTCTTTTAGTTGAGATTGAGAATCCGATTTTTGCATTAATTTACAAATGGCCGCTAATATTGAAAGTTTGTATAGAAAAATTCGTCTAATGTGTGGTGTAATTTCCCATATCAATTTTACTCAATGTTTATTATAATTTGTGGTCCTGAAAAGGACCGATTTTTAAGATGGTGGTTTTTATAGACGTTTCTAGATGTTTAAGCACGTTCGCCTCGAATTCGCCTGGCCAATTGGATGTCTTTTGGCATTATTGTGACACGTTTAGCATGAATTGCGCACAAGTTTGTATCTTCAAATAAACCGACCAGGTAGGCTTCGCTGGCTTCTTGTAAAGCCATAACAGCGGAGCTTTGGAAGCGTAAGTCAGTTTTAAAATCTTGCGCAATTTCCCTCACTAACCGTTGGAATGGTAATTTTCTAATGAGCAACTCGGTACTCTTTTGATAGCGTCGAATTTCACGAAGAGCAACAGTTCCAGGGCGATAACGATGGGGTTTCTTAACGCCACCGGTAGCTGGTGCACTTTTACGCGCAGCCTTTGTTGCCAACTGTTTGCGGGGTGCTTTACCACCAGTCGATTTACGAGCTGTTTGCTTGGTTCGCGCCATTTCAAAAAATCAAATCACTTTTTAATTTCAATTTTCAAACACTGCACTGAACAACAACACACGAAGAGCACTTCAAGAATGAGAAATTTCTGATCCAGCGTCGCTTATTTATAGCGCGGTATTTCACACACACATTCGAATACAAGCATTACTTTATAGTGTGAAAGTTTTGTTAGGATTGCGGAAATTTTGTATAAATAAGCGGAACGTTTGGCACTCCAGTCACTTGGTGATCTGTTCTTGAAGTGTAAGGTGTTCTCTTAAATAAATTGCAGTGTATTAAAAATGACTGGTCGTGGCAAAGGTGGAAAGGGTTTGGGAAAAGGAGGAGCCAAACGGCATCGTAAAGTTCTCCGTGATAACATTCAAGGAATTACAAAGCCGGCCATTCGTCGCTTGGCTCGTCGTGGTGGTGTCAAGCGGATATCCGGTTTAATTTATGAGGAAACTCGTGGAGTTCTCAAAGTATTCTTAGAAAATGTTATCCGTGACGCTGTTACTTACACAGAACATGCCAAAAGGAAAACTGTCACTGCGATGGATGTCGTTTATGCCTTAAAAAGACAAGGGCGCACTCTTTATGGATTCGGCGGCTAAAAAATTCAAATTTCATACATACAACGGAAAATCGGTCCTTTTCAGGACCACAAATTATTTTTAATCATAGAGTGAAATTATTATAAAATATATACATACCTAAATATATTTTTACTTACACAGCTTACTACAATCTACGGTAAATTGGTTCTTTCCTGGATCACGAATTATTTTTAATCAGATAAACTATAAAGTACATATATGTATACATAAATAAATAGATTTTGGCTTACTGCGGACTACGGTAAATTGGTTCTTTTCCGGAATCACAAATTGTTTTTTATTGTTTTTAACCCAGAGAATGAAATTATTAAAAGACATAAAACGATTTTTGCTTATTACGGAAAATCGGTCCTTTTCAATGCCACAAATTATTGTAAAATATATAAATAGATATTTGCTTTTTCATATTTATAACATAAATCAAGAAACAAGAAAATTGAGTCAAGTGTCTACAGGTAAGCAATTCAATTTTAACATAAGGTGGCATTTTGGTAAATATTTTATCTATGTATGTATGTATGTATAGTATATAATTTTTTCTTTTTCATATGATCACAATAAATCGTAAATTTTACTCTTTTAAAATAATTGGTAGCCCTGAAAAGGGCTTTTTTGTTGGTCATGTTGGTTTTCGCGTTTTGCTTATTTCTTTGCTGCGACTTTCTTAGCAGCACCTTTTTTTCCGGCCGTCACTACTTTTGGCTTGGCTGCTTTTGGAGATTTTGTAGCAGCTTTTGTTGGTTTTGTGGGCTTTTGCTTCGGTGTCTTGCTTTTCACTTCTCCTGTTTTTTTCACAGTTTTAGCAACAGCTTTCGCAGTTTTCTTTTTTTCCACTTTCTTTGTAGATGCAGGTTGTTTCTTCGAATCACCAACTGCTGCTTTTTCCTTCTTCGGTTTCTTGGTTACTTTCTTTGAAGCAGCAGGCTTTTTCTCCTTAGCCTCAATGCTTTTCACCTTCGGTTTTGGCTTTGCAACAGTTTTTGACAATTTAAAAGAACCGGCAGCACCTTTACCTTTTGTTTGAATCAAAGCTCCATTTTTCACTGCACTTTTTAAGTATTTCTTAATAAATGGCGCCAATCTATCAACGTCAACTTTATAATTTCCTGCAAGATATTTCTTAATGGCAGGCAACGAAGATCCACCACGTTCTTTTAATATCTTAATGGCATTTGTAACCATTTCCGATGTTGGTGGATGAGTCGCCTTAGCTTTTGGTTTCTTAGGAGCAGCTGCCGCCTTTTTAGTCTTCTGAGATTGAGACTCTCCCTTACCCGCCACCGCAACAACTACTGTGCTTACTTCAGCCATATTTACGATCGCAAACACTTCTTCGATAAAACTCGAGATAACACACACAAAACTTTATCGTACTCGTACGGGTTTGGCCTGCTGCTTCTAGACCAATCTCCTGCTGCATTTTTGTGAGAAGTTCGACGAAAGCGTTCAAGCAAAATGATTCTGTCTCCATACAAATTGGGAACAATTTTGTTTAATGCAATTTATGGTTTTTTCAACTTTTCGGTATGTTTATTTAACATTTATATATAAACACGTTCGGGATTCGATAAAGCTGCAACTCTAGAATAGTAAAAAAATATAATTTTCAACGGGAATCTCAGCCTTAGTATTAAAATTACCAAAAAACTGCACTAAAAGTCTCGCTTTCGGGAAAAAATTTACAAATAAAAATTGTTTATAAATAATCTAAGTATAGTAGAGTATCTTTATTTGTCGGAAATAGTGAATTTCTATCATACCCTTCTAAATATAATCATATTTTCTCCAAAACGACTCATATTGATGAGATAAATAATTTTTTCTTTCGTTCAACTCACAAACTGAAGAGTTGGATACTTTGAGCGTTTTCATTGTTATTTTCGGTCAAAAAAACCACAGAGAAAATGCGCGCAAATTGATTAATCGTTATATATTGTATTTGTAAATAATAGTTTTATGCTAATTTAGTGCTTCAATATTATTATTTTTGCTTGATGCCTACATTGTAATTAAATAAATTTATAACCCACATATTAAGATTTAGAAATGATTTTCAATGTTTGTGTAGTCGGAGAAAAATGTCCCAGAAAATATTTGGTTGGAGAAAAATAACTTACTAAAATAATATGAATATGTTTTTAAAAACCGACATATATTCAGGTTTTATTAACAAAAAAAAAACTCGATAATTTTTCCCTAAAAAAACATGTAATTTTGTAAATAATTTTCCAGCTCGCCTAAATGGTCAGATATTTCCAAATCTGATATTCATTTTTATTTGTGCTAGGAAATTTCTCAAACAAAGTTATTTATTATTAAATGATTCATTATAGTTTTCTCTTTGTACTCTTTTGAATTATTCGGATTTTTGCCTAGATGTTTAGATTTAATTTTTTTATGGGCTTTTCGTAACTCCTCGTTTAGAAATAAAGCTTCATATATAGCCTTTATACTTTGACTTAACATTATTTTAAAAATGTTTTAATGAAACATAAATATTGTATTTTTTAATTAATAATAATAAAAAAGAATATATTTATAGTATGTACATATATAATAATAGTTCACTCTTTCATAAAATTTTTGGTAGCCCTGAAAAGGGCTGTTTTGTTTTTTTCCGCCTGTGATAAAATCTCAATAGTCTTTTTATGCCTTCTTTTCCGTCTTCTTGGGTAGCAACACAGCCTGAATATTTGGCAAAACACCACCTTGAGCGATTGTAACTCCCGAGAGTAATTTGTTCAATTCCTCATCGTTGCGAATAGCCAATTGTAAATGCCTCGGAATAATTCTCGTTTTTTTGTTATCACGAGCAGCATTGCCAGCCAATTCCAAAACTTCAGCAGCTAAATATTCCATAACTGCGGCTAAATAAACTGGTGCTCCGGCTCCAACACGTTCAGCATAATTTCCCTTTCGCAACAAACGATGAATACGACCAACTGGAAACTGCAAACCAGCGCGGTTCGACCGGGACTTTGCCTTGCCCTTCACTTTTCCACCTTTACCGCGTCCAGACATTTTATTAAACTTTATTTAGTTATTTAGTTAGCACAAACAGAACCCAACCCAACTGAACTCAACGACAATTCTCACAAGAATGAGCGAGCATTCCTCAAAGGCGCTCTTATTTATGCGCATCTTTCCCGCATACCAATATAAAAATTCACCTTCGGAGAGGGGATAGAACGAATGCACGCAAAATGAATAAGAATTGCTGGTTCAACGGAGTCTGGCACAGTTTGTGACCAAGTGCCGTCAAGTAAAGTAGAGTTCAAGTTCAATTGAAAGTAAATTTGTGAAAATGCCCCCAAAGACAAGTGGAAAGGCAGCGAAGAAGGCTGGCAAAGCCCAGAAAAATATTTCCAAGAGTGAAAAGAAGAAGAAGCGCAAGAGGAAGGAGAGCTATGCCATTTATATCTACAAAGTTTTGAAACAAGTTCATCCAGATACCGGCATTTCATCAAAGGCAATGAGCATTATGAACAGTTTTGTGAATGATATCTTTGAAAGGATTGCCGCTGAGGCTTCGCGTTTAGCTCATTATAATAAGCGTTCAACGATTACAAGTCGGGAAATTCAAACAGCCGTCAGGCTCTTGTTGCCTGGAGAACTTGCAAAACACGCCGTTAGTGAGGGAACGAAGGCCGTTACTAAATATACCAGCTCAAAATAACTTGATTGCGACCGGAAAACTAAACAAAAAGGCCCTTTTCAGGGCCACCAATTTTTTAAACAAAGAGTCTAAATGAATAAATTGTAATATTCTTGCTACGATCATTTTTAAATACATTTTATTATTTATTGATAAAAAATAAACTTGAGTCAAGAGAATACATATCACAGGTTAACATCAAATTTGAGCCCGAACAAATAGCAAATTATTTTCATAGATTAGATTCTTCCATTTTAAGTAAAAAAATTGTTAAGAAGTGAAAAAAAAAACCGTAATTTTACCGTTTATAAAAAATCATTAATAAATAACGAATTGGAATTGTTTGTTCTAGAAGCTAGCAACATAACGTAAATAAAAGCTTCAAACATAAACTATTATGTATATGAAAGTAAAAAAAGGCTTCAAAACATGAATTTGATTTTTTCCATAAACTTATTATTTCATACAATCGATGGCGATTAAAAAATAAATATAGACCTTAAGAAGGGTGTGGGTATCTTTTCATTATTTCGACACATGACAAATAAAAAAAAAATTATGCAATAAAACGAGACTCTTTGTTGATCGGTGAATTGAAATCACAGCCAAACCATCAGTTTTTTCTTTTAGTTGAGATTGAGAATCCGATTTTTGCATTAATTTACAAATGGCCGCTAATATTGAAAGTTTGTATAGAAAAATTCGTCTAATGTGTGGTGTAATTTCCCATATCAATTTTACTCAATGTTTATTATAATTTGTGGTCCTGAAAAGGACCGATTTTTAAGATGGTGGTTTTTATAGACGTTTCTAGATGTTTAAGCACGTTCGCCTCGAATTCGCCTGGCCAATTGGATGTCTTTTGGCATTATTGTGACACGTTTAGCATGAATTGCGCACAAGTTTGTATCTTCAAATAAACCGACCAGGTAGGCTTCGCTGGCTTCTTGTAAAGCCATAACAGCGGAGCTTTGGAAGCGTAAGTCAGTTTTAAAATCTTGCGCAATTTCCCTCACTAACCGTTGGAATGGTAATTTTCTAATGAGCAACTCGGTACTCTTTTGATAGCGTCGAATTTCACGAAGAGCAACAGTTCCAGGGCGATAACGATGGGGTTTCTTAACGCCACCGGTAGCTGGTGCACTTTTACGCGCAGCCTTTGTTGCCAACTGTTTGCGGGGTGCTTTACCACCAGTCGATTTACGAGCTGTTTGCTTGGTTCGCGCCATTTCAAAAAATCAAATCACTTTTTAATTTCAATTTTCAAACACTGCACTGAACAACAACACACGAAGAGCACTTCAAGAATGAGAAATTTCTGATCCAGCGTCGCTTATTTATAGCGCGGTATTTCACACACACATTCGAATACAAGCATTACTTTATAGTGTGAAAGTTTTGTTAGTATTGCGGAAATTTTGTATAAATAAGCGGAACGTTTGGCACTCCAGTCACTTGGTGATCTGTTCTTGAAGTGTAAGGTGTTCTCTTAAATAAATTGCAGTGTATTAAAAATGACTGGTCGTGGCAAAGGTGGAAAGGGTTTGGGAAAAGGAGGAGCCAAACGGCATCGTAAAGTTCTCCGTGATAACATTCAAGGAATTACAAAGCCGGCCATTCGTCGCTTGGCTCGTCGTGGTGGTGTCAAGCGGATATCCGGTTTAATTTATGAGGAAACTCGTGGAGTTCTCAAAGTATTCTTAGAAAATGTTATCCGTGACGCTGTTACTTACACAGAACATGCCAAAAGGAAAACTGTCACTGCGATGGATGTCGTTTATGCCTTAAAAAGACAAGGGCGCACTCTTTATGGATTCGGCGGCTAAAAAATTCAAATTTCATACATACAACGGAAAATCGGTCCTTTTCAGGACCACAAATTATTTTTAATCATAGAGTGAAATTATTATAAAATATATACATACCTAAATAAATTTTTACTTACACAGCTTACTACAATCTACGGTAAATTGGTTCTTTCCTGGATCACGAATTATTTTTAATCAGATAAACTATAAAGTACATATATGTATACATAAATAAATAGATTTTGGCTTACTGCGGACTACGGTAAATTGGTTCTTTTCCGGAATCACAAATTGTTTTTTATTGTTTTTAACCCAGAGAATGAAATTATTAAAAGACATAAAACGATTTTTGCTTATTACGGAAAATCGGTCCTTTTCAATGCCACAAATTATTGTAAAATATATAAATAGATATTTGCTTTTTCATATTTATAACATAAATCAAGAAACAAGAAAATTGAGTCAAGTGTCTACAGGTAAGCAATTCAATTTTAACATAAGGTGGCATTTTGGTAAATATTTTATCTATGTATGTATGTATGTATAGTATATAATTTTTTCTTTTTCATATGATCACAATAAATCGTAAATTTTACTCTTTTAAAATAATTGGTAGCCCTGAAAAGGGCTTTTTTGTTGGTCATGTTGGTTTTCGCGTTTTGCTTATTTCTTTGCTGCGACTTTCTTAGCAGCACCTTTTTTTCCGGCCGTCACTACTTTTGGCTTGGCTGCTTTTGGAGATTTTGTAGCAGCTTTTGTTGGTTTTGTGGGCTTTTGCTTCGGTGTCTTGCTTTTCACTTCTCCTGTTTTTTTCACAGTTTTAGCAACAGCTTTCGCAGTTTTCTTTTTTTCCACTTTCTTTGTAGATGCAGGTTGTTTCTTCGAATCACCAACTGCTGCTTTTTCCTTCTTCGGTTTCTTGGTTACTTTCTTTGAAGCAGCAGGCTTTTTCTCCTTAGCCTCAATGCTTTTCACCTTCGGTTTTGGCTTTGCAACAGTTTTTGACAATTTAAAAGAACCGGCAGCACCTTTACCTTTTGTTTGAATCAAAGCTCCATTTTTCACTGCACTTTTTAAGTATTTCTTAATAAATGGCGCCAATCTATCAACGTCAACTTTATAATTTCCTGCAAGATATTTCTTAATGGCAGGCAACGAAGATCCACCACGTTCTTTTAACATCTTAATGGCATTTGTAACCATTTCCGATGTTGGTGGATGAGTCGCCTTAGCTTTTGGTTTCTTAGGAGCAGCTGCCGCCTTTTTAGTCTTCTGAGATTGAGACTCTCCCTTACCCGCCACCGCAACAACTACTGTGCTTACTTCAGCCATATTTACGATCGCAAACACTTCTTCGATAAAACTCGAGATAACACACACAAAACTTTATCGTACTCGTACGGGTTTGGCCTGCTGCTTCTAGACCAATCTCCTGCTGCATTTTTGTGAGAAGTTCGACGAAAGCGTTCAAGCAAAATGATTCTGTCTCCATACAAATTGGGAACAATTTTGTTTAATGCAATTTATGGTTTTTTCAACTTTTCGGTATGTTTATTTAACATTTATATATAAACACGTTCGGGATTCGATAAAGCTGCAACTCTAGAATAGTAAAAAAATATAATTTTCAACGGGAATCTCAGCCTTAGTATTAAAATTACCAAAAAACTGCACTAAAAGTCTCGCTTTCGGGAAAAAATTTACAAATAAAAATTGTTTATAAATAATCTAAGTATAGTAGAGTATCTTTATTTGTCGGAAATAGTGAATTTCTATCATACCCTTCTAAATATAATCATATTTTCTCCAAAACGACTCATATTGATGAGATAAATAATTTTTTCTTTCGTTCAACTCACAAACTGAAGAGTTGGATACTTTGAGCGTTTTCATTGTTATTTTCGGTCAAAAAAACCACAGAGAAAATGCGCGCAAATTGATTAATCGTTATATATTGTATTTGTAAATAATAGTTTTATGCTAATTTAGTGCTTCAATATTATTATTTTTGCTTGATGCCTACATTGTAATTAAATAAATTTATAACCCACATATTAAGATTTAGAAATGATTTTCAATGTTTGTGTAGTCGGAGAAAAATGTCCCAGAAAATATTTGGTTGGAGAAAAATAACTTACTAAAATAATATGAATATGTTTTTAAAAACCGACATATATTCAGGTTTTATTAACAAAAAAAAAAAAAAAAAAAAACTCGATAATTTTTCCCTAAAAAAACATGTAATTTTGTAAATAATTTTCCAGCTCGCCTAAATGGTCAGATATTTCCAAATCTGATATTCATTTTTATTTGTGCTAGGAAATTTCTCAAACAAAGTTATTTATTATTAAATGATTCATTATAGTTTTCTCTTTGTACTCTTTTGAATTATTCGGATTTTTGCCTAGATGTTTAGATTTAATTTTTTTATGGGCTTTTCGTAACTCCTCGTTTAGAAATAAAGCTTCATATATAGCCTTTATACTTTGACTTAACATTATTTTAAAAATGTTTTAATGAAACATAAAATATTTGTTGTTTTAATTAATAATAATAAAAAAGAATATATTTATAGTATGTACATATATAATAATAGTTCACTCTTTCATAAAATTTTTGGTAGCCCTGAAAAGGGCTGTTTTGTTTTTTTCCGCCTGTGATAAAATCTCAATAGTCTTTTTATGCCTTCTTTTCCGTCTTCTTGGGTAGCAACACAGCCTGAATATTTGGCAAAACACCACCTTGAGCGATTGTAACTCCCGAGAGTAATTTGTTCAATTCCTCATCGTTGCGAATAGCCAATTGTAAATGCCTCGGAATAATTCTCGTTTTTTTGTTATCACGAGCAGCATTGCCAGCCAATTCCAAAACTTCAGCAGCTAAATATTCCATAACTGCGGCTAAATAAACTGGTGCTCCGGCTCCAACACGTTCAGCATAATTTCCCTTTCGCAACAAACGATGAATACGACCAACTGGAAACTGCAAACCAGCGCGGTTCGACCGGGACTTTGCCTTGCCCTTCACTTTTCCACCTTTACCGCGTCCAGACATTTTATTAAACTTTATTTAGTTATTTAGTTAGCACAAACAGAACCCAACCCAACTGAACTCAACGACAATTCTCACAAGAATGAGCGAGCATTCCTCAAAGGCGCTCTTATTTATGCGCATCTTTCCCGCATACCAATATAAAAATTCACCTTCGGAGAGGGGATAGAACGAATGCACGCAAAATGAATAAGAATTGCTGGTTCAACGGAGTCTGGCACAGTTTGTGACCAAGTGCCGTCAAGTAAAGTAGAGTTCAAGTTCAATTGAAAGTAAATTTGTGAAAATGCCCCCAAAGACAAGTGGAAAGGCAGCGAAGAAGGCTGGCAAAGCCCAGAAAAATATTTCCAAGAGTGAAAAGAAGAAGAAGCGCAAGAGGAAGGAGAGCTATGCCATTTATATCTACAAAGTTTTGAAACAAGTTCATCCAGATACCGGCATTTCATCAAAGGCAATGAGCATTATGAACAGTTTTGTGAATGATATCTTTGAAAGGATTGCCGCTGAGGCTTCGCGTTTAGCTCATTATAATAAGCGTTCAACGATTACAAGTCGGGAAATTCAAACAGCCGTCAGGCTCTTGTTGCCTGGAGAACTTGCAAAACACGCCGTTAGTGAGGGAACGAAGGCCGTTACTAAATATACCAGCTCAAAATAACTTGATTGCGACCGGAAAACTAAACAAAAAAGCCCTTTTCAGGGCCACCAATTTTTTAAACAAAGAGTCTAAATGAATAAATTGTAATATTCTTGCTACGATCATTTTTAAATACATTTTATTATTTATTGATAAAAAATAAACTTGAGTGAAGAGAATACATATCACAGGTTAACATCAAATTTGAGCCCGAACAAATAGCAAATTATTTTCATAGATTAGATTCTTCCATTTTAAGTAAAAAAATTGTTAAGAAGTGAAAAAAAAAACCGTAATTTTACCGTTTATAAAAAATCATTAATAAATAACGAATTGGAATTGTTTGTTCTAGAAGCTAGCAACATAACGTAAATAAAAGCTTCAAACATAAACTATTATGTATATGAAAGTAAAAAAAGGCTTCAAAACATGAATTTGATTTTTTCCATAAACTTATTATTTCATACAATCGATGGCGATTAAAAAATAAATATAGACCTTAAGAAGGGTGTGGGTATCTTTTCATTATTTCGACACATGACAAATAAAAAAAAAATTATGCAATAAAACGAGACTCTTTGTTGATCGGTGAATTGAAATCACAGCCAAACCATCAGTTTTTTCTTTTAGTTGAGATTGAGAATCCGATTTTTGCATTAATTTACAAATGGCCGCTAATATTGAAAGTTTGTATAGAAAAATTCGTCTAATGTGTGGTGTAATTTCCCATATCAATTTTACTCAATGTTTATTATAATTTGTGGTCCTGAAAAGGACCGATTTTTAAGATGGTGGTTTTTATAGACGTTTCTAGATGTTTAAGCACGTTCGCCTCGAATTCGCCTGGCCAATTGGATGTCTTTTGGCATTATTGTGACACGTTTAGCATGAATTGCGCACAAGTTTGTATCTTCAAATAAACCGACCAGGTAGGCTTCGCTGGCTTCTTGTAAAGCCATAACAGCGGAGCTTTGGAAGCGTAAGTCAGTTTTAAAATCTTGCGCAATTTCCCTCACTAACCGTTGGAATGGTAATTTTCTAATGAGCAACTCGGTACTCTTTTGATAGCGTCGAATTTCACGAAGAGCAACAGTTCCAGGGCGATAACGATGGGGTTTCTTAACGCCACCGGTAGCTGGTGCACTTTTACGCGCAGCCTTTGTTGCCAACTGTTTGCGGGGTGCTTTACCACCAGTCGATTTACGAGCTGTTTGCTTGGTTCGCGCCATTTCAAAAAATCAAATCACTTTTTAATTTCAATTTTCAAACACTGCACTGAACAACAACACACGAAGAGCACTTCAAGAATGAGAAATTTCTGATCCAGCGTCGCTTATTTATAGCGCGGTATTTCACACACACATTCGAATACAAGCATTACTTTATAGTGTGAAAGTTTTGTTAGTATTGCGGAAATTTTGTATAAATAAGCGGAACGTTTGGCACTCCAGTCACTTGGTGATCTGTTCTTGAAGTGTAAGGTGTTCTCTTAAATAAATTGCAGTGTATTAAAAATGACTGGTCGTGGCAAAGGTGGAAAGGGTTTGGGAAAAGGAGGAGCCAAACGGCATCGTAAAGTTCTCCGTGATAACATTCAAGGAATTACAAAGCCGGCCATTCGTCGCTTGGCTCGTCGTGGTGGTGTCAAGCGGATATCCGGTTTAATTTATGAGGAAACTCGTGGAGTTCTCAAAGTATTCTTAGAAAATGTTATCCGTGACGCTGTTACTTACACAGAACATGCCAAAAGGAAAACTGTCACTGCGATGGATGTCGTTTATGCCTTAAAAAGACAAGGGCGCACTCTTTATGGATTCGGCGGCTAAAAAATTCAAATTTCATACATACAACGGAAAATCGGTCCTTTTCAGGACCACAAATTATTTTTAATCATAGAGTGAAATTATTATAAAATATATACATACCTAAATAAATTTTTACTTACACAGCTTACTACAATCTACGGTAAATTGGTTCTTTCCTGGATCACGAATTATTTTTAATCAGATAAACTATAAAGTACATATATGTATACATAAATAAATAGATTTTGGCTTACTGCGGACTACGGTAAATTGGTTCTTTTCCGGAATCACAAATTGTTTTTTATTGTTTTTAACCCAGAGAATGAAATTATTAAAAGACATAAAACGATTTTTGCTTATTACGGAAAATCGGTCCTTTTCAATGCCACAAATTATTGTAAAATATATAAATAGATATTTGCTTTTTCATATTTATAACATAAATCAAGAAACAAGAAAATTGAGTCAAGTGTCTACAGGTAAGCAATTCAATTTTAACATAAGGTGGCATTTTGGTAAATATTTTATCTATGTATGTATGTATGTATAGTATATAATTTTTTCTTTTTCATATGATCACAATAAATCGTAAATTTTACTCTTTTAAAATAATTGGTAGCCCTGAAAAGGGCTTTTTTGTTGGTCATGTTGGTTTTCGCGTTTTGCTTATTTCTTTGCTGCGACTTTCTTAGCAGCACCTTTTTTTCCGGCCGTCACTACTTTTGGCTTGGCTGCTTTTGGAGATTTTGTAGCAGCTTTTGTTGGTTTTGTGGGCTTTTGCTTCGGTGTCTTGCTTTTCACTTCTCCTGTTTTTTTCACAGTTTTAGCAACAGCTTTCGCAGTTTTCTTTTTTTCCACTTTCTTTGTAGATGCAGGTTGTTTCTTCGAATCACCAACTGCTGCTTTTTCCTTCTTCGGTTTCTTGGTTACTTTCTTTGAAGCAGCAGGCTTTTTCTCCTTAGCCTCAATGCTTTTCACCTTCGGTTTTGGCTTTGCAACAGTTTTTGACAATTTAAAAGAACCGGCAGCACCTTTACCTTTTGTTTGAATCAAAGCTCCATTTGTCACTGCACTTTTTAAGTATTTCTTAATAAATGGCGCCAAT